>CM051238.1:157342249-162687583 GCA_027917425.1 Gastrophryne carolinensis
TCCGCTATCTGGGGCATGGGCGGCAGCCGCATAGAAAAACACAAAGCGGCATCTGTGTGTTCTCACAGAGCCGGGGAATGAGACCACAGAAAGACAGAGGAAAGGCAAAGCGGCATCTTCCGGCTCTATGTGCGCACGTACCGCCCATTCACTTGGGTGCGCACAGAGCCGGGGGATGCCACCACTTTTGCTGGCCAAAGCACTACTGTACCCTGGCAGCTCGATTCTGCCGGGGCATCCCATTCTGTGACTAAAGCAGCCTCTGTTTAAGACCATATAAGCATTTGCTCTAATCATATTGAAATTAGGCCTGATAAAGACACTTTTGCTGGCCAAAGCACTACTGTACCCTGGCAGCTCGATTCCTGCCCGGGGCATCCCATTCTGTGACTAAAGCAGCCTCTGTTTAAGACCATATAAGCATTTGCTCTAATCATATTTGAAATTAGGCCTGATAAAGACACTTTTGCTGGCCAAAGCACTACTGTACCCTGGCAGCTCGATTCCTGCCCGGGGCATCCCATTCTGTGACTAAAGCAGCCTCTGTTTAAGACCATATAAGCATTTGCTCTAATCATATTTGAAATTAGGCCTGATAAAGACACTTTTGCTGGCCAAAGCACTACTGTACCCTGGCAGCTCGATTCCTGCCCGGGGCATCCCATTCTGTGACTAAAGCAGCCTCTGTTTAAGACCATATAAGCATTTGCTCTTATCATATTTGAAATTAGGCCTGATAAAGACACTTTTGCTGGCCAAAGCACTACTGTACCCTGGCAGCTCGATTCCTGCCCGGGGCATCCATTCTGTGACTAAAGCAGCCTCTGTTTAAGACCATATAAGCATTTGCTCTTATCATATTTGAAATTAGGCCTGATAAAGACACTTTTGCTGGCCAAAGCACTACTGTACCCTGGCAGCTCGATTCCTGCCCGGGGCATCCCATTCTGTGACTAAAGCAGCCTCTGTTTAAGACCATATAAGCATTTGCTCTAATCATATTTGAAATTAGGCCTGATAAAGACACTTTTGCTGGCCAAAGCACTACTGTACCCTGGCAGCTCGATTCCTGCCCGGGGCATCCCATTCTGTGACTAAAGCAGCCTCTGTTTAAGACCATATAAGCATTTGCTCTAATCATATTTGAAATTAGGCCTGATAAAGACACTTTTGCTGGCCAAAGCACTACTGTACCCTGGCAGCTCGATTCCTGCCCGGGGCATCCCATTCTGTGACTAAAGCAGCCTCTGTTTAAGACCATATAAGCATTTGCTCTAATCATATTTGAAATTAGGCCTGATAAAGACACTTTTGCTGGCCAAAGCACTACTGTACCCTGGCAGCTCGATTCCTGCCCGGGGCATCCCATTCTGTGACTAAAGCAGCCTCTGTTTAAGACCATATAAGCATTTGCTCTAATCATATTTGAAATTAGGCCTGATAAAGACACTTTTGCTGGCCAAAGCACTACTGTACCCTGGCAGCTCGATTCCTGCCCGGGGCATCCCATTCTGTGACTAAAGCAGCCTCTGTTTAAGACCATATAAGCATTTGCTCTAATCATATTTGAAATTAGGCCTGATAAAGACACTTTTGCTGGCCAAAGCACTACTGTACCCTGGCAGCTCGATTCCTGCCCGGGGCATCCCATTCTGTGACTAAAGCAGCCTCTGTTTAAGACCATATAAGCATTTGCTCTAATCATATTTGAAATTAGGCCTGATAAAGACACTTTTGCTGGCCAAAGCACTACTGTACCCTGGCAGCTCGATTCCTGCCCGGGGCATCCCATTCTGTGACTAAAGCAGCCTCTGTTTAAGACCATATAAGCATTTGCTCTAATCATATTTGAAATTAGGCCTGATAAAGACACTTTTGCTGGCCAAAGCACTACTGTACCCTGGCAGCTCGATTCCTGCCCGGGGCATCCCATTCTGTGACTAAAGCAGCCTCTGTTTAAGACCATATAAGCATTTGCTCTAATCATATTTGAAATTAGGCCTGATAAAGACACTTTTGCTGGCCAAAGCACTACTGTACCCTGGCAGCTCGATTCCTGCCCGGGGCATCCCATTCTGTGACTAAAGCAGCCTCTGTTTAAGACCATATAAGCATTTGCTCTTATCATATTTGAAATTAGGCCTGATAAAGACACTTTTGCTGGCCAAAGCACTACTGTACCCTGGCAGCTCGATTCCTGCCCGGGGCATCCCATTCTGTGACTAAAGCAGCCTCTGTTTAAGACCATATAAGCATTTGCTCTAATCATATTTGAAATTAGGCCTGATAAAGACACTTTTGCTGGCCAAAGCACTACTGTACCCTGGCAGCTCGATTCCTGCCCGGGGCATCCCATTCTGTGACTAAAGCAGCCTCTGTTTAAGACCATATAAGCATTTGCTCTAATCATATTTGAAATTAGGCCTGATAAAGACACTTTTGCTGGCCAAAGCACTACTGTACCCTGGCAGCTCGATTCCTGCCCGGGGCATCCCATTCTGTGACTAAAGCAGCCTCTGTTTAAGACCATATAAGCATTTGCTCTAATCATATTTGAAATTAGGCCTGATAAAGACACTTTTGCTGGCCAAAGCACTACTGTACCCTGGCAGCTCGATTCCTGCCCGGGGCATCCCATTCTGTGACTAAAGCAGCCTCTGTTTAAGACCATATAAGCATTTGCTCTAATCATATTTGAAATTAGGCCTGATAAAGACACTTTTGCTGGCCAAAGCACTACTGTACCCTGGCAGCTCGATTCCTGCCCGGGGCATCCCATTCTGTGACTAAAGCAGCCTCTGTTTAAGACCATATAAGCATTTGCTCTAATCATATTTGAAATTAGGCCTGATAAAGACACTTTTGCTGGCCAAAGCACTACTGTACCCTGGCAGCTCGATTCCTGCCCGGGGCATCCCATTCTGTGACTAAAGCAGCCTCTGTTTAAGACCATATAAGCATTTGCTCTAATCATATTTGAAATTAGGCCTGATAAAGACACTTTTGCTGGCCAAAGCACTACTGTACCCTGGCAGCTCGATTCCTGCCCGGGGCATCCCATTCTGTGACTAAAGCAGCCTCTGTTTAAGACCATATAAGCATTTGCTCTAATCATATTTGAAATTAGGCCTGATAAAGACACTTTTGCTGGCCAAAGCACTACTGTACCCTGGCAGCTCGATTCCTGCCCGGGGCATCCCATTCTGTGACTAAAGCAGCCTCTGTTTAAGACCATATAAGCATTTGCTCTAATCATATTTGAAATTAGGCCTGATAAAGACACTTTTGCTGGCCAAAGCACTACTGTACCCTGGCAGCTCGATTCCTGCCCGGGGCATCCCATTCTGTGACTAAAGCAGCCTCTGTTTAAGACCATATAAGCATTTGCTCTAATCATATTTGAAATTAGGCCTGATAAAGACACTTTTGCTGGCCAAAGCACTACTGTACCCTGGCAGCTCGATTCCTGCCCGGGGCATCCCATTCTGTGACTAAAGCAGCCTCTGTTTAAGACCATATAAGCATTTGCTCTAATCATATTTGAAATTAGGCCTGATAAAGACACTTTTGCTGGCCAAAGCACTACTGTACCCTGGCAGCTCGATTCCTGCCCGGGGCATCCCATTCTGTGACTAAAGCAGCCTCTGTTTAAGACCATATAAGCATTTGCTCTAATCATATTTGAAATTAGGCCTGATAAAGACACTTTTGCTGGCCAAAGCACTACTGTACCCTGGCAGCTCGATTCCTGCCCGGGGCATCCCATTCTGTGACTAAAGCAGCCTCTGTTTAAGACCATATAAGCATTTGCTCTTATCATATTTGAAATTAGGCCTGATAAAGACACTTTTGCTGGCCAAAGCACTACTGTACCCTGGCAGCTCGATTCCTGCCCGGGGCATCCCATTCTGTGACTAAAGCAGCCTCTGTTTAAGACCATATAAGCATTTGCTCTTATCATATTTGAAATTAGGCCTGATAAAGACACTTTTGCTGGCCAAAGCACTACTGTACCCTGGCAGCTCGATTCCTGCCCGGGGCATCCCATTCTGTGACTAAAGCAGCCTCTGTTTAAGACCATATAAGCATTTGCTCTAATCATATTTGAAATTAGGCCTGATAAAGACACTTTTGCTGGCCAAAGCACTACTGTACCCTGGCAGCTCGATTCCTGCCCGGGGCATCCCATTCTGTGACTAAAGCAGCCTCTGTTTAAGACCATATAAGCATTTGCTCTAATCATATTTGAAATTAGGCCTGATAAAGACACTTTTGCTGGCCAAAGCACTACTGTACCCTGGCAGCTCGATTCCTGCCCGGGGCATCCCATTCTGTGACTAAAGCAGCCTCTGTTTAAGACCATATAAGCATTTGCTCTAATCATATTTGAAATTAGGCCTGATAAAGACACTTTTGCTGGCCAAAGCACTACTGTACCCTGGCAGCTCGATTCCTGCCCGGGGCATCCCATTCTGTGACTAAAGCAGCCTCTGTTTAAGACCATATAAGCATTTGCTCTTATCATATTTGAAATTAGGCCTGATAAAGACACTTTTGCTGGCCAAAGCACTACTGTACCCTGGCAGCTCGATTCCTGCCCGGGGCATCCCATTCTGTGACTAAAGCAGCCTCTGTTTAAGACCATATAAGCATTTGCTCTTATCATATTTGAAATTAGGCCTGATAAAGACACTTTTGCTGGCCAAAGCACTACTGTACCCTGGCAGCTCGATTCCTGCCCGGGGCATCCCATTCTGTGACTAAAGCAGCCTCTGTTTAAGACCATATAAGCATTTGCTCTAATCATATTTGAAATTAGGCCTGATAAAGACACTTTTGCTGGCCAAAGCACTACTGTACCCTGGCAGCTCGATTCCTGCCCGGGGCATCCCATTCTGTGACTAAAGCAGCCTCTGTTTAAGACCATATAAGCATTTGCTCTTATTATATTTATATTATAAGACACTTTTGCTGGGCATAGGCTTACTGCTGCCTGCCAGGTGCACTTCTGTTGAGGCATCCCATTCTGTAACATAGCATACCCCTCTTTATTTACACTAAGCAGCTCTCTTATTTACACTAAGCAGGCCTGTTGGAGGCTGAGTGTTACTGCTCACTTTTGGTGTGCATTATATTCTGTTTCATATAGACCCACCGCTGCCCGGGGTTTTTTTAAATATCACCTACTACCACGCCAGTTAGACTATGTCGGGCAGACAAGTGCCTGGAAGTGAAAAGAGGAGTGGCAGAGGCCAAGATTCCGCAGGAAGAGCTCGCATCAGACTGGGGGCCAGTAGCAGCAGGAGTCACGCTGAGAGACCTAATCTGCCAGTATCTGCTAGCGGTCGGGTCTCCACCAGTAACGCATCTGCCGTGGTAGATTGGTTGACGCGCTCATCAACAACATCATCACAACTTACGTCTGAGACCCCCAGTCTAGGGTCGGTAGGTTCCTCTGACACAACCCTGAGTTGGCATGCCCCGAGAGCAGTCCCTGTCCTCCCATTGCCTCTGGCCTACGCCGTTCCCTCCCCCAGCGACGTATCCTATGCTTTGGGTTCAGCTCCACTCTTTAGTGAGGAGGACCATCAGATAGAGGACAGTCAGCAGCTACTGCCCAGCCAAGAAATGGAGGTGGCTTCTTTAGCTAGGCAGACAAATAGTGATGTGGACAGTGTCGTGGGTGCTGCGAGCGTTCCAGCTCCTGCGCCAGACACTGTTGACGAATCCACGAACATCAGTGACGTACAGCCACAACCCGGTGATGATGATGATGATGACGATGAAGCCGATCGCACTTGGGAGCCGGGTGATGAAGGGGCTTCATCGTCATCATCAGGAGAAGAGGGGTGCAGGTTGCCCCGGAGTCAGCAGCTGAGGCAGCAAAGTGGTAGCAGTCAGCATGGGGGCACAATTCCAAAGGCTGGAGCCGGCCGGGGCCGGGGTAGAGCACCTGCTGTGCGGCAGTCTACCTTATCGGGAGGTAGTGGAGCAGGGGTTCCTGGAGTTGGCAACAGCAGCAGTGAATCAGTGAGGCCAGGGGGTGGGAAAAGTAGCTACTCGGCAGTGTGGCAGTTTTTCCTGAGGCATCCGCAGGAGGGTAACATGGCCACATGCAAGATATGTAGGCAAAAGGTGAAGCGTGGCCAGGGTCCAAATGTTGGCACCACGGCCCTGCGTCAACATATGATGCGTCACCATAAAACGACCTGGGAGAACCGAGGCTCCCAAGGGGTGGTCCAGTCTGCTTCCTCACCAAGTGAGCTCCCAATTTCTGCCAGCCAAGGCTCCAGCACCTCAGCCGAAGGCAGCTGTGCGTCATACCCATCCTCTGTCGCTCCTGCTCCTCCTCCTCCTCCTCCAAGTCATGCATCCCGCCAGCAATCCATCAGCGAAGCCATGTCCAAGAGACAGCAGTATGCGCCCACTCATCCTACGGCGCAGAAGCTGAATGTGCTCCTGTCCAAGTTGCTGGTGCTGCAGTCGCTCCCTTTTCAGGTGGTGGAATCTGCACCTTTCAGAGAACTGATGGCTTGTGCCGAGCCGAGGTGGAGAGTCCCAAGCCGTCATTTCTTTGCCAAGAAGGCAGTACCAGCGCTGCACACTTTTGTTGAACAGAAGGTGGGCCAGTCCTTGAGCCTGTCGGTGTGTAGCAAAATACATGGCAGCGCCGACATCTGGAGCTGTAACTACGGTCAGGGGCAGTACATGTCGTTTACGGCCCACTGGGTGAATGTGGTCCCTTTGCAGCAGCAACTTGGACAGGTCACGCCGCTTCGGCCTCCGCGCTCTCTGCCCATTGGGCCTGTGACACCGTGCGACTCGGCCTCCTCATCCTCTGCCATCTCCTCACCCTCCACTGTAGGCTCAAGTCTCAGTGCCCCTCCAGTCTACCATGTGTGCAGGGCACGGAGGTGTCACGCAGTGCTTCACATGGTTTGTCTTGGCGAACGGAGTCACACAGGGGAGGAACTGCTTAAATGTATTCATCAGGAAATCCAAACATGGCTTACTCCGAGAAAACTTAAAATGGGAATCATGGTTACCGACAATGGGAAGAACATTTTGTCTGCGCTGCGCCAAGGAAGCCTGACCCATGCCCCCTGCATGGCTCACGTCTTCAATCTGGTTGTCAAGCGGTTTCTGAAGTGTTCCCCCCATCTGCAGGACATCCTAACAACTTCACGGAAACTTTGCATGCACTTCAGCCACTCCTACACTGCCAAACACACCCTTCTTGAGCTACAGCGTCAGAATGGTATCCCCCAACATAGTCTGATTTGCGATGTTTCCACCCGTTGGAATTCCACCCTTCACATGTTGGACCGATTATATGAACAGAGAAAAGCCATCACGGATTTCCTGATGATCCAAGCAGATAGGGGGACTCCCCTGTGTAACTTCAATGTCAACCAGTGGCAGCTCATACGTGACACCTGCCGTTTGCTCAGGCCCTTTGAGGAAGCCACTTTATTTGTCAGTCGGCAGGATTACGGGATGAACGACGTGATTCCACTGCTTCATGTACTGCAGCACATGTTGGAAACCATGGCTGGTCAGGGCACTGGAGACATGGCGTTTACATCTTACGGCCACATGAACCCCCTTGGAGCTGAACTGGAGGAGGAGGAGGAGGAAGAGGAGGAGGAGGAGTTGCCCAGCGAAACACAGTTTAGGCTTGGCGAAATGGCTGGTTTATCTAGTCAGCGGACAGGAGAGGAGGAGCAGGAGCAGCCAGAGGAGCTAGAGGTTTTTGAGGAAGGAGAGACAGAGGACCCGGGCACACCGTGGCAGTATGCAGTGGAGATGGAGACAGGTAGTCCATCCGAGTCACTTGCGCAAATGGCACGAAGCATGCTCACGTGCTTGCGTAGTGACCCCAGAATTGTTTCCATCTGTCGGCGGGATGACTTCTGGCTGTCCACCTTATTGGACCCTCGCTTCCGGCACAAAATGGGGGCATTTTTTAAACCCACCGAGAGGGAGGACAAACTCAACTACTACAAAGACATTCTACGTAGGCAGTTGGCCGATGCCTATCTGCGCCATGGTCCATACTCTCGCAGGTCTGACTCGAGGGGACCTCTGCGCTCACCTTCCACTGCCATGGCCGCTGGGGGGGTTGGCAGCAGCAGCAGCAGAAGCTCCATCAGCAGCAGCAGCCTCAGTCTTCAGTCGCTAATGAGTAGCTTTCTACACCCGCATAGTGAGGCTACTCATGAGCAGCAGGAAGACCTGGAGCAGGACCTGAACCAGCAGGTCATGTCATACTTTGACATGACCATGCCAACACACCTTGAGGATCCGCTGGACTTCTGGGCAGCCAAACTTGATTTGTGGCCGCAACTAGCAGAGTTTGCCCTGGAAAAGCTGTCCTGCCCGGCAAGTAGCGTGCCATCTGAGCGGGTGTTTAGTGCGGCGGGGGCCATAGTTACGGCGAGGAGAACTCGTCTGTCAACTAAAAATGTGGAGAGACTCACCTTTGTCAAAATGAATCAGGGATGGATCAGCCAGGATTTCCACCCACCAATGCCTGATGCATGCGACTAGATTCAGCATGGTGCCACGTTTTACACTTTCCAAATGGTGCAAAACATATTTATGTCTTTAGGCCATTTTTTGGGCTCCTGCTGCTGCTACTGTCAACTCCTGCCAACTCCAGGGTGTGATTCATCCAATTTTTGGGCTCCTGAAGCCAACTCCAGTGTATATTTGGGCTCCTGCTGCTGCTGCTGCCAACTTCTGCCAACTCCAGGGTGTGATTCATCCAATTTTTGGGCTCCTGAAGCCAACTCCAGTGTATATTTGGGCTCCTGCTGCTGCTGCTGCCAACTTCTGCCAACTCCAGGGTGTGATTCATCCAATTTTTGGGCTCCTGAAGCCAACTCCAGTGTATATTTGGGCTCCTGCTGCTGCTACTGTCAACTCCTGCCAACTCCAGGGTGTGATTCATCCAATTTTTGGGCTCCTGAAGCCAACTCCAGTGTATATTTGGGCTCCTGCTGCTGCTGCTGTCAACTCCTGCCAACTCCAGGGTGTGATTCATCCAATTTTTGGGCTCCTGAAGCCAACTCCAGTGTATATTTGGGCTCCTGCTGCTGCTGCTGTCAACTCCTGCCAACTCCAGGGTGTGATTCATCCAATTTTTGGGCTCCTGAAGCCAACTCCAGTGTATATTTGGGCTCCTGCTGCTGCTGCTGCCAACTTCTGCCAACTCCAGGGTGTGATTCATCCAATTTTTGGGCTCCTGAAGCCAACTCCAGTGTATATTTGGGCTCCTGCTGCTGCTACTGTGAACTCCTGCCAACTCCAGGGTGTGATTCATCCAATTTTTGGGCTCCTGAAGCCAACTCCAGTGTATATTTGGGCTCCTGCTGCTGCTGCTGCCAACTTCTGCCAACTCCAGGGTGTGATTCATCCAATTTTTGGGCTCCTGAAGCCAACTCCAGTGTATATTTGGGCTCCTGCTGCTGCTGCTGTCAACTCCTGCCAACTCCAGGGTGTGATTCATCCAATTTTTGGGCTCCTGAAGCCAACTCCAGTGTATATTTGGGCTCCTGCTGCTGCTGCTGCCAACTTCTGCCAACTCCAGGGTGTGATTCATCCAATTTTTGGGCTCCTGAAGCCAACTCCAGTGTATATTTGGGCTCCTGCTGCTGCTGCTGCCAACTTCTGCCAACTCCAGGGTGTGATTCATCCAATTTTTGGGCTCCTGAAGCCAACTCCAGTGTATATTTGGGCTCCTGCTGCTGCTGCTGTCAACTCCTGCCAACTCCAGGGTGTGATTCATCCAATTTTTGGGCTCCTGAAGCCAACTCCAGTGTATATTTGGGCTCCTGCTGCTGCTGCTGTCAACTCCTGCCAACTCCAGGGTGTGATTCATCCAATTTTTGGGCTCCTGAAGCCAACTCCAGTGTATATTTGGGCTCCTGCTGCTGCTGCTGTCAACTCCTGCCAACTCCAGGGTGTGATTCATCCAATTTTTGGGCTCCTGAAGCCAACTCCAGTGTATATTTGGGCTCCTGCTGCTGCTGCTGCCAACTTCTGCCAACTCCAGGGTGTGATTCATCCAATTTTTGGGCTCCTGAAGCCAACTCCAGTGTATATTTGGGCTCCTGCTGCTGCTGCTGCCAACTTCTGCCAACTCCAGGGTGTGATTCATCCAATTTTTGGGCTCCTGAAGCCAACTCCAGTGTATATTTGGGCTCCTGCTGCTGCTGCTGTCAACTCCTGCCAACTCCAGGGTGTGATTCATCCAATTTTTGGGCTCCTGAAGCCAACTCCAGTGTATATTTGGGCTCCTGCTGCTGCTGCTGCCAACTTCTGCCAACTCCAGGGTGTGATTCATCCAATTTTTGGGCTCCTGAAGCCAACTCCAGTGTATATTTGGGCTCCTGCTGCTGCTGCTGCCAACTTCTGCCAACTCCAGGGTGTGATTCATCCAATTTTTGGGCTCCTGAAGCCAACTCCAGTGTATATTTGGGCTCCTGCTGCTGCTGCTGTCAACTCCTGCCAACTCCAGGGTGTGATTCATCCAATTTTTGGGCTCCTGAAGCCAACTCCAGTGTATATTTGGGCTCCTGCTGCTGCTGCTGCCAACTTCTGCCAACTCCAGGGTGTGATTCATCCAATTTTTGGGCTCCTGAAGCCAACTCCAGTGTATATTTGGGCTCCTGCTGCTGCTGCTGCCAACTTCTGCCAACTCCAGGGTGTGATTCATCCAATTTTTGGGCTCCTGAAGCCAACTCCAGTGTATATTTGGGCTCCTGCTGCTGCTGCTGTCAACTCCTGCCAACTCCAGGGTGTGATTCATCCAATTTTTGGGCTCCTGAAGCCAACTCCAGTGTATATTTGGGCTCCTGCTGCTGCTGCTGCCAACTTCTGCCAACTCCAGGGTGTGATTCATCCAATTTTTGGGCTCCTGAAGCCAACTCCAGTGTATATTTGGGCTCCTGCTGCTGCTACTGTCAACTCCTGCCAACTCCAGGGTGTGATTCATCCAATTTTTGGGCTCCTGAAGCCAACTCCAGTGTATATTTGGGCTCCTGCTGCTGCTGCTGCCAACTTCTGCCAACTCCAGGGTGTGATTCATCCAATTTTTGGGCTCCTGAAGCCAACTCCAGTGTATATTTGGGCTCCTGCTGCTGCTGCTGTCAACTCCTGCCAACTCCAGGGTGTGATTCATCCAATTTTTGGGCTCCTGAAGCCAACTCCAGTGTATATTTGGGCTCCTGCTGCTGCTGCTGCCAACTTCTGCCAACTCCAGGGTGTGATTCATCCAATTTTTGGGCTCCTGAAGCCAACTCCAGTGTATATTTGGGCTCCTGCTGCTGCTGCTGCCAACTTCTGCCAACTCCAGGGTGTGATTCATCCAATTTTTGGGCTCCTGAAGCCAACTCCAGTGTATATTTGGGCTCCTGCTGCTGCTGCTGCCAACTTCTGCCAACTCCAGGGTGTGATTCATCCAATTTTTGGGCTCCTGAAGCCAACTCCAGTGTATATTTGGGCTCCTGCTGCTGCTGCTGCCAACTTCTGCCAACTCCAGGGTGTGATTCATCCAATTTTTGGGCTCCTGAAGCCAACTCCAGTGTATATTTGGGCTCCTGCTGCTGCTGCTGTCAACTCCTGCCAACTCCAGGGTGTGATTCATCCAATTTTTGGGCTCCTGAAGCCAACTCCAGTGTATATTTGGGCTCCTGCTGCTGCTGCTGTCAACTCCTGCCAACTCCAGGGTGTGATTCATCCAATTTTTGGGCTCCTGAAGCCAACTCCAGTGTATATTTGGGCTCCTGCTGCTGCTGCTGTCAACTCCTGCCAACTCCAGGGTGTGATTCATCCAATTTTTGGGCTCCTGAAGCCAACTCCAGTGTATATTTGGGCTCCTGCTGCTGCTGCTGCCAACTTCTGCCAACTCCAGGGTGTGATTCATCCAATTTTTGGGCTCCTGAAGCCAACTCCAGTGTATATTTGGGCTCCTGCTGCTGCTGCTGCCAACTTCTGCCAACTCCAGGGTGTGATTCATCCAATTTTTGGGCTCCTGAAGCCAACTCCAGTGTATATTTGGGCTCCTGCTGCTGCTGCTGTCAACTCCTGCCAACTCCAGGGTGTGATTCATCCAATTTTTGGGCTCCTGAAGCCAACTCCAGTGTATATTTGGGCTCCTGCTGCTGCTGCTGCCAACTTCTGCCAACTCCAGGGTGTGATTCATCCAATTTTTGGGCTCCTGAAGCCAACTCCAGTGTATATTTGGGCTCCTGCTGCTGCTGCTGCCAACTTCTGCCAACTCCAGGGTGTGATTCATCCAATTTTTGGGCTCCTGAAGCCAACTCCAGTGTATATTTGGGCTCCTGCTGCTGCTGCTGTCAACTCCTGCCAACTCCAGGGTGTGATTCATCCAATTTTTGGGCTCCTGAAGCCAACTCCAGTGTATATTTGGGCTCCTGCTGCTGCTGCTGCCAACTTCTGCCAACTCCAGGGTGTGATTCATCCAATTTTTGGGCTCCTGAAGCCAACTCCAGTGTATATTTGGGCTCCTGCTGCTGCTACTGTCAACTCCTGCCAACTCCAGGGTGTGATTCATCCAATTTTTGGGCTCCTGAAGCCAACTCCAGTGTATATTTGGGCTCCTGCTGCTGCTGCTGCCAACTTCTGCCAACTCCAGGGTGTGATTCATCCAATTTTTGGGCTCCTGAAGCCAACTCCAGTGTATATTTGGGCTCCTGCTGCTGCTGCTGTCAACTCCTGCCAACTCCAGGGTGTGATTCATCCAATTTTTGGGCTCCTGAAGCCAACTCCAGTGTATATTTGGGCTCCTGCTGCTGCTGCTGCCAACTTCTGCCAACTCCAGGGTGTGATTCATCCAATTTTTGGGCTCCTGAAGCCAACTCCAGTGTATATTTGGGCTCCTGCTGCTGCTGCTGCCAACTTCTGCCAACTCCAGGGTGTGATTCATCCAATTTTTGGGCTCCTGAAGCCAACTCCAGTGTATATTTGGGCTCCTGCTGCTGCTGCTGTCAACTCCTGCCAACTCCAGGGTGTGATTCATCCAATTTTTGGGCTCCTGAAGCCAACTCCAGTGTATATTTGGGCTCCTGCTGCTGCTGCTGTCAACTCCTGCCAACTCCAGGGTGTGATTCATCCAATTTTTGGGCTCCTGAAGCCAACTCCAGTGTATATTTGGGCTCCTGCTGCTGCTGCTGTCAACTCCTGCCAACTCCAGGGTGTGATTCATCCAATTTTTGGGCTCCTGAAGCCAACTCCAGTGTATATTTGGGCTCCTGCTGCTGCTGCTGCCAACTTCTGCCAACTCCAGGGTGTGATTCATCCAATTTTTGGGCTCCTGAAGCCAACTCCAGTGTATATTTGGGCTCCTTCTGCCCCTCATAGTGATGCCACTTCAACTCTCTGCAATTGTGCCGCTCTGCGATTCTATTACCGATGCCTCTGATCTGCATGTGATATTTCTTAAAAGTATTATTTAACTAACCCAGCACGCATCCTGTGCGTGTTACAGCAAGGCTGAATGGTTTACAACCCTATTGAGGCTGTAGGAGGCTCAGAAATAGCCGTTTTTAATAGCGATTCGTCGCGAATTTATTCGGGTCGAAACGATTTTTGTCGGAAAATTCGGCGAATCAGTCGAATCGAATTTTTCAAAAGTTCGCTCATCTCTAATTGCTGCTCATGATTTCTCAGTGCTTGCTGCCCATTGCCACTGATTAGCCTTTGGTCCTGAGGCCAGGAGTGAGTTGGTCTGTACCCGGGACACCTGACTCACCAGTGAATAATTCTGTGGCCCAGTCCAAGCCTGGGCCCCCGGCACTTGCCTGTGTGTGTCCAGTGCTGAAGCCGGCACTGCCTCCTTTCCATTCCTGAATATGGTCGCATGGCAGTCCCTGTCCCTCAGCACGCCTAGCTTGAGGGAGCCCGGCAAGTGCAACCACTGTGAATTTCCAGGCAGGGAGCACTCAGGGACAGGGCAGCCATGCAACCACATTTGAAGTTTGGTCATTCAAAAATGGTAAGGAAGAAAATGGAAAACTTTGGAGACCTGCTACAGCATCTACAGTGCTCTGTAGGAAATGGAGCAGAGGCACATGGGGCAGGCTCCACTGGACATAGAAAAATGAACATGGCAAGCAATATCATTACTTGTCTGTTATAGTACAGTCATGCACTATAGCTATTATAGTATAGTGATGCTCCCTAACCTGCTGAAAATCTCTCTGCAGCTGGGTCTTCTACAGAGTAGAGGGAAGGATCAAAGGAACTGTGTGCAGAACATGTTTTTCCTTACGTAGGGTTTACCACTGGTTCACTACTACACTACAACTACACCTTGATTTATGACATACAGTTTGGTGTATGAGTATTTTTTTTATTTTAGTTTTGGCATACATTTATAGAGAGCTCAGCATGTGATCCAGCTGGTGCTGGCGCAGGATGTCAATGACGGAAGCTTATTTTGATACAGTTGACAGCATCTGCCTTGTCGTCAGCAGCAGGATTCAGCAGGAATGAAGGGAAGGGCCCGGGGTCAATCTATGTACTGATTGGATCTTGCTGTGTGTCAGTTTGCAGCTGCCAGAGGGATAGTTTTGTTAAGTAAAAATAAGATTTGTTGCATTGTTCCTTTATGTAATTAGTAATTGCCCGGGTGTGATAAGCCATGCTTTTACTGTACCTGCAAGGCATTAGACAATTTTAAGACAGGCTAGTCTGCCACCAAAACAGATGTACCTGCACTATAACCATCACAACCATCTTGACAGAAGCCATTTATCACCAGGCATCTGGCCAGGACTGTGTCTCGTGTCCTAAAACAGGATGCCCCTAGCAATGCTAGGATACTAGACTTAGAAAAGTACACAATTCAACAACTTAATGCTGTTGTTTTAGTAGACAAGCCCTGTCACCAGACTATCGGAGATAAGCAGCAGCACTGTACAGGCTGAACCTTGGTCTTTGAAGTCCCTATTGAATGGAAAACCCTCCCTTCACTTAAACATAGTCATTCATCCTATCATAGGGATCCAACTTTTGGACACTTAACAAAGAGACACTTCAGATACACAAGGTGACTTTCTGCTTGTCACTCCTTTTCAATCAATGACCAATTATTGAGGAAATGTGTCATTTACGGTGAATACAGTCTTGCTTGTTTTAGTTTGCCTTAAAATGGCTTCCCCAGTGTGCCAGTGTCCTTTTGTGAGCCATGAAGTGAAAGTGGATTGTGATGTGCTCAGATGGAAATGGCCAAAAAAGAGAACATTGAAAATCCTTGCTGCCTTTGTCTGTATAAAACTAATACAGTCTAAATTAGCATCTAAGTGTTTATTTGTCCTCTTGATGGCATTCTCGGAGCCCCATGTTCTATTGTCTTTCTGTAAAGCTGGACATCCACGGGAAGAAAAAGTCACTGAATAGTGTCTTTCCCGGGGGTATCGATCAGCAAACTCAACCCCCCCCATAGGTGGCACCTGTATGATGAGATTGTCAGCTAGGCGATAACTATCTGATATATTTAACCATTGAATCTTTTCATGGAAATGTTTCCAACAGGAATAAACAATCAGAACTAGTTAATGGACCGTTTTCTAGTATACCTTGATTCAAAGCTAAAAAATAAGATTAAAAATCTTATTATTTTTAATATTACACATAGGTCTATTAGGATATCCATATACCCTAGACCAGGAGTTTTCAACCAGGTGGTACAAAGAGCGATTGCAGACAGATCTGTATCCCAAACCTGATCTGCTGCCATCTAAACCTTACCCAAGCCTGATTTATTCCATAATAATATAAAACAAAACTGCTCCAAAAGCTGATGAAAGCATTTATTTACTTTGTTTGTCTCATCCACTTAAAATGGTTGTTTAGAGTTTTTAACAGGTGGTACTTGATGGAAACCCCCTGCCCTAGGCGTTTTCTATGTACACTTCAGTTCCTGGATCTACTTATTTCTATAAGACCATATCCAGTTGCAAGTCTTTTCAGCTAAAGACAGCTAGGGATATCTTCAGGCCAGATACTCTGCAATACTCTGAGCAGGGCCGGCTCCAGGTTTATGTGGGCCCTCGACTGGCATGGTCTCAGTGGGTCCCGTTGCGGTGGAGAGCCACGGGTCAGGATAGGAATGGCTAGGTAGAGCTGGTGTGTGTGTGGGGGGGGGTAGATGGGCATAGCTGGAAGAAAGATGGATAGACTGGCAGAGATGGAAGGAAGAGGGGTAGATGGGCAAAGCTGGAAGGACAGGGATGGAGAGGAGTAGAGCTGAGGTGATGGGGCAGAGCTAAGGGGTGGATGGGACAGAACTGAGGGGACAGGGTTGTGGGGACAAAGCGGAGGGGGTAGGGATGAATGGGGCAGAACTGGAGGGGCATGGATGGACGGGTCTGAGCTGACGTTGTGCCAACTCTCAATGAGCCCCCCTAGGGGCCCTCAGCAGCTGACCGGGCTTGCCGGGTGCTGACACTGACCCTGACTCTGAGGTCTGTAGCCTAATGCAACTATTATTGGCCCCAAAAACTCCAGTAAGTGTTTCAGAATGCCCTGCCTTTTGACTTCATGTTCCACAGTAGGCCAAGGCAAAGCTTTTCTTCCCAAACAAATAGCAGATGCCTCATATAGACTGAGTGGTAATAAGACAGTGGCTTCTTCTCAGATGATGCACTTGAAAGCTTTTGACCTGTAAAATTTCCTTCTCCTCCAAAATTGATATGGAAATGTGTTTTTAACAGATACATTTGGTAATATTTTTCAGTTCAGGTGTATATCCTAATTGTTGTGGCTGAGGCAGTTCCCTATAACACTTTCAACCTGCAGTACTCAAGGGGGTGCTTGCCACAGGCCACATGCATCCTTGTTCAGGGGTGCACCGACAGGGGTGAACTTATTTTTTTGTTACATTTATAATTGATATCCTCCTTGATAAAATATCAGGGCTGCTTTGCTGATCTTGTTTAAGAATGTTAATTGGCTGAATTGTATCTAGTTCCTAGCTAGAACAATAATAATGCTGATAAAATAAGAAGAGAAGGCAGAAGGCCTGTATTTAGATGGATGGGAATTCCTGGTCGTCCTAGAGAGCTGATGTAATGCCATACTCAGAAACGCAGGCTTGCCAGAGTATAGTGGGCCTATATTGATGGCATTCATTACTTCCGTCAATAGATAGGCTTTAATTAACTGGCCTGGGCAGTTTTACCAGAGGGGTGATTATTTTGTGTCAATAAGCATAGGTAGCCATCTCCAGGTGATGGATTGCAAGGTGTGTAATGATAAATGCTCTTGGCTTCTCTGACACAGTTTTCTTCATAACGGTAACAAAACCTTTAGGTTTAGACTTGATCTGGCCATTTTACAAAGCCTATAGCTTTCCTATTGATTAGTTTGCCTAAACCCCCCTGAACCAACATTTAGATTGAACACTAATTACCCACAGGGATCAGGGTGATCTGCACTCCCCTTGGCCCTTAGTAATGTGCTATGACTCCCTTGACACATTATCTGCTCTTGCTTTATTATTACCACTAATACATCTATCCATGCCCATAATCTATCCTTGAAAATCTATAACCTGAGCTGTGGAGAAGACCTGTTGACCAGCTGTAAAGCACATGGGGGTGGTTCTCAGTGGAAATGTCAAGAACTGACCATGAGCCAGGAAAAAATGGGGCTGATTTATGGCCTCTGCTGTTGCTAAGAGGTGTAACTGAAATTTACAGAGCTCAAAGCTAACTTTAAATTTAGCAGACAATCATCGCATACATTTTTTAAGATGCTTTATCAGTAATGTATCTGCCAGATGCTTAAACTTTAAAAGAAAAAGTTGTTAAAGAGAGCTTTTTATCTGTTGTTATAATGATATTATGGGGGTCATGATAAAAACTGTTGATTTAACCCTTTAACCGTCAGCCTACCTTGAGATTTTGTCACCCTTTGTTGCCAGACCATTTGCACTATTTTGTGTTCCCCATGTTCAACTGTGATTTTTGAAGGGATTTCCAGGGATTTCCCATGAAAGTGATATATTATTTTTTTCAGCAGAGCCTGGGCTTTAACATGAAATGTCTTGTTTGTCATTTTCTAAGTGTGTTCTCAATATTTTTGGGTGAAAATTGTGCACTATTTTTTACAATTTGTAGTGTTTTTTTGTAATAAAAAATGTAAGTTTGTCAATAAAATCTTATTGCGTGTGAAACCCCAATTTCTCCCGGTTACAGCGGTACCACATATGTATAGGTAGACACCCTTTCCTGCCCAGGAGACTCTCCCAAACTGAAACGCTTTAGGAGATTTTCTGATAAAATACAACTATGCTATGCAAAATGTACATCTTTTTCAAGAAAAACAACCCTTTACATTTGAAATACCCCCAATAAACTATATATTCCCTAGAAGTATACACCTCAGGCTTTCTAAGCGTAGCAGGCTTGTTGACATGGGTGCAGTTTTCTGGAAGTAATCCCTCAATGTATTCTTTGGTTGCACAGGGTTTCCCTAAAAATGAAAAAAACTGAAAATCTGAAAAAGCAACATCCCCCAAACAGAACAATACCCAACATGCATAGGTTCTGTCAAGGAGAGAGTTGCCAAACACACCAAAGTAAAGCATGTGCGTAACGGTAATTTTACTTCAAAATTTCAGCTCTGCAGACAAAGTGTGCACCTTGTGCTTTTTCTACCAAAACAACCCTTTACATTTGGAATATCCCCAATAAACCATATATTCCCTGAAAGTACACATGTTAAGCTTTCTAAGCGTACCCAGCTTGTTGTAGTGGGCTCATCTTTCTGGAAGTAATATCTTGAAGAGTTCTTAGGTTGCACAGGGTTTCACAAAAAAATTTATAAAAAATCAGAATAAAAAACACCTTTTCCTAAAATATCAATATGCAAATAAGAAAAAACAAGCTAAATCTGAAAGCGCAAGGTTCCCCGAACTGAACAATACATGCATAGGTACCTGTAACCTTTTAACTGCCAGTCTACTTGAGCTTTTGTCACCCTCTGCTGACAGGATATTTTTCACCATTTTGCGTGATGTTTAACTGTGATTTTTGCAGGAATTTCCAAGAAAATTGCATATTTTCTTTTTGTGGCAGAGTTTAGGCTTTAACATGAAATGTCTTGTATTTTTTCTACTTTTTTTTATATATTATAAGTAAATAAGTAAAAAAAAAATAAAAATATATATATTTTTTTTAAATTGTCTCCTTTATTTTAACAAAAACATTTATTTTATTAAAGAAAACCATATTGCATGTGAAATCCCCATTTCTCCCGATTACAATGATACCACATATGTATCGGTAGCCCCCCATTCCTGTCCAGGTGATCCCCTAAACTGAAAAGAGCACTTTATAACATTTACGAATAATATACAACTGCTATCCACATAATAAAGGGTTAAATAAAAAAAATTGGTGTGGGGTCCCCCTTCACAGGGGGGGGGGGGGGGGGAGACACCATTTCTTGGGGGGATTTAAGGGTTTTTGGGGAGGCAGGTAATGGGGGTCTTGGGGTTAATGGCAAGTCACCCACTAGCCGCAGGTGATTTGCCAGATGCAGAGCCTTGTGAACTGGTATAGGGGTCTCAAAGATCCCTTACCAGTTCACAAAGGGTTAAAAGTTAAAAAAAAAACACACACAGCGACACACTTAAAAAATAACTTTATTCCCGGGGAGGGGGACCCCATTTTTGGGGGGAATTTTAAGGGTTAAAACCCTTAAAAATAAAAAAAAAAATGGCGTGAGGTCCCCCTACCCAGCATAACCAGCCTGTGACCAGCTATGGGGGCTTGTAGAACAGGGCGCAGGGGCCAGCTTTAGTGGCCCCTGGCCCTGCAGGCTACAAGCCGGCATAGCCTAGGGCCACGGCTCTTCTGCCTCCCCCTGGGCTTTGGGGAGGCAGGTAATTTGGGGGGCTCAGGGGTTAATGGCAAGTCACCCGCTAGCCGCAGGTGACTTGCCAGACCCCTGAGCCTTGTGAACTGGTATAGGGGTCACATGGACCCCTTACCAGTTCACAAAGGGTTAAAAGTAAAAAAAAAACACACAGAGACACACTTTAAAAATAACTTCATTGCAAAAAAATTAATTTTTTTAATTTTTTTTTTTAATACTTACCTCCCATCCATCCCTGTGTCCCACGCTGATCACTTAGGCTTCTGCTCTCCTGCTGCTGCTGGAAGCCTTTTATACCTACTGGGTTACAGGTAACATAGGGTTAATTAAAAAAAAAATGACATAGGGTTAAAAGTAAAAAAAACAGACAGACACACTTTGAAAATAACTTTATTAAAGAAAAACATTTTTTTTTTTCTTTGCTCACATCCGATCTGCATCGCCTGTGTCCCGCGGTGATCTGATGTCAGTGACGGCTGAACAGAGGAGGGGGGAGGCAAACGATCGGAGGATTGCCTACCTCCCTGCTCCTCTGCCCAGCCTTCACCGGCATCTGACGGTTGAACTGCCGGGTCCCCCGAAGACACCCGGCGGTGACGTAATCGGCCCCGCCCCCGAAAGTAAAGATGGCGGCCGCCATCAGAACCTACGGAGGGGGGAGGGCTGTCAGGCCCCCTCCAGAAGGCGGAAGAGGGGGGGTGATCAGAGCCCCCCTCCCCCGTGAAGAGGAAAGCCGGTGGGACCCGGCGGGCACGAAGGTAAGTAAATGTAATTTTTTTTTTTACAGGCAATCCCGGCGGCTGCTGCAACGGGGGGGGGCACCCTATTTTGGACACTCCCCTGCAGCCGGAGGAGCCCCAATGGGTGATCGGAGCCCCTCTGGCTGAAGAGGAGACCCGGCCGGATCGAACAAGGGGTCAGGTAAGTGACTTTTAATTTTACTTTTTCTGCTATTAGTGGGGAAAGTCAGGCACATACAATTTACGTGGCTGGCGGTTAACTGCAGGGGAGGCAGCCACGTAAATTTTATGTGGCTGGCATTTAAAGGGTTGAAGGACCAGTCCTGGCAATGGCAATAATAATGTTGCAAGGAGCTCACTTGAAGCCTGTCCCATATTCCTCTCCTCTATTAGCTCACTGAAACAAAGTCCCAATGTGGAGAGACCCATGTTAGGCTTAATATAGGGGGATAAAAAAGACCAAAAGACCCTCCACTCAAAGGTAAAGGAAGAGAGGTGCTTATCTAGTATGGAAAGTATTTGCACAGCACCCAACAGAAGGAATAATAGAATTACCCATCACTCCTTGCAGTGGGCAGAGCTATGCAAAACATCTCTTTACGTCTTGGAGCCATCCAAGGCACTCAGAAGCCACTGATTGTGCACTGCCAAGGATTAGCTTTAAATTTACACAGCCAAACACCATGCACTAGTGGACATATTTTTCAAGCTTTACAGCATTAAGATTAGATGCTATAGCAGGTCTTCACATTTTGCTGCTCCCTTCCATTCCATTCCACCATGGCCAACTTTAAATGCATTTGCATTGCTGCCCCTGCCCCTCAGTGCTTCCAACACAAGTGAGCCCCTGAGTGAGTCCAGCAAACCACAGTGGTCACACTTGCTGGAACAAGGACAGCTTTGCCACCTCATTTAGAACATATTGATAGAGAATGGAAAGGAAATATTGGGCAACTTTTGGTACATCATCTACATTGTGCTGCGGGAAATGGAAGAGAGGCACATGGGACAGACTTCAGGTCAGGTTCTTTCTGCCTTTTTATTTCTATTGCTTAGGCCGACCCTTTAAAATCAATTCTTGTTTCTCTGCCCCAATAGAGTACCTAGAGGATATCTACAGTCTAAAGTTTTTTTGTATTCATATTGAGCAACATCAAGGTCTTTGGACAGCAGCTTTGAAATTTGATGAAAAATAGCTTACCTGAAGAGCTCCATCCAGTTACTCCCAACTGCATAAGATTGTGTTAACAAAGAGTGGGCGGTAGGACGAGTTGGCCCAGCGATCGCTGTTCTAGCTTGGGTGTTGGCAACGTCTGAGGTGCAATACAGCCAAGAGATCTTAGCTGTATGTGGCCCCAAAAAAATGTTTAATCAAGAAACCGATCTGATCTGTCATTTCATATCTGCCTGCACCTTAAATCAGTTCCACATACTATAGGGTCAATTGATGGTAATGCGTGCATGAATTTGCACATGTTATTTGGAGTACCAAGTCATGTTCGGGCTTCTGCCTGATTCATAGATGTTAAAATGATTCACCAATTTGCTAATTTTCTCTGGCGCCATGAAGAGTAAGAGGCTTATTTCATCCTGAAATCACATGCCGGCAGCGTCCGGCATGTTTTTGAACAACGAAAGTGTCAACCACAAGTTCCTTTTAGGGATTCTTTTGTTTTTTGTTTAACAAGAGTTAAAGTCAAAACAACAAAAATGTGGATATTGGGCCCCAAAGTTTAGCAAAAGCAACCCCCCACCAAAAGTTAAATGATTAATCATTAATATGCAAAACAAACAGGTGAAGGAGGGTTAATTAGAACATCTGGGACAAAATCAGAATACACAGAAGCTGGAGAGATCAAATAGCTATGGAGAAACAGTAAAAGAAAAGGGGAGAAACATGGGGGACCATCAGGACCAGTTAAGGGCTTAGCCAGCCAAAAGCGCTTGGGGCAGAGCTATTTGAGCTTCAAAACAGCAGAATTTCAGGCGGAAGGCATCTGAAAAGAAATTCCGGGCGCAAGCCATCTGGTGTGCTTCGCATGTGCGCAATGCGTGCATGAAACCATGAATCAGGCGCTTAGACTCTTGCAGAATTGTTGGCGCTTGGTTTGGGGTTTTTAGGCACAAGGCCATGAATCAACTCTTATAAGTCAACACTGTAGAGCGGTTTTATAACACTTCAGGCAGGCTGTTAGTTTATTGTAGGATTGTGCAAGTCGAAGATCACAAATACATCACTTATGTCACATTTTCTTCTACTGTAATCTAGATAATAACCGCTGCTGCCACGCTTGTCGGTATACTAAAAAGATCTGCGCTAAGGCTGTTATTTCAATATTCTAAGGAAGCATGCCTGGCACAGTCTTGAGGAAATGACTGCCTGACGCTCACCATATCAGTAGTAATTACTGGACGGCCAGTTTTTTTGCCTGTTAAACTTTTATTATATGGTAATAAAACTTAAACTGTATTTTCAGTTGATAATCTACTAGGTGACTTTCAGCTCTGTGGTTTGTACAGAATAGATGTGTGTGTTCTTTCATATAAGTTCTGATAAAATCAAAAACTTTGCTAAATTGCAAAGAATAAAAATAATGATGTTACAGAAAGGTTGACTTTAAGTTACAACTAGCTACTGCTAAATACATATACATAACCAAATTTAATTTGAAGTGGCTCTATCATGAAATTGTCTAATATAAAAAAAAGTTGGAACAAAACCCATGGTGGGCAGCCCTGGAATCTAAGAGAATTGGGATGCCCTGCTGTGTGAGACCCCCCAGATCACCAGGAAATGCAGGTTTCCCTGTATAGTAACTTAGGCCCTTATTTATGAAGGAATAGCGACAGGTAGCGACTGGTGAGCGGCCGGTAATGACGGGCCCCGCCACGAGAACGCCGGCTCCCCACCACAATCACACATTTATGAAGCCGATCCTGCTTAGCGACTGAGATAGCGCCAGATAGCCACTCATTCATCATTATTCCAGCCTCAGCCCAGAGCGCCAGCGTCCGACCTTGAACAGCGACAGGTATGACCTCTCGCTACCTGGCGCTCTCCAATGCATTTCAATGGAACAATCTTTAAATATTCATAATTAATTGTTATTAATTTTTTTTTTTAAATGTGAAAAATTATGTGACCACTTCTGCCATTTTAGATAATTTTTTTTTTAAGGGAAAAAAAAAATTGTACAGAATTGATATTACAGGTCTGATATTAATGTATTCATATTACTAAATTATTTAAAATACTTGTTTTTTTGGTTTCCAAAAATATGGTTGTTTGGGGGTTAAAAAACTACTTTTAACCCATCGCCGCCAGCGCTCTGGGGTTTAAACATGCATTTTACAGCGCGAGAATTTTTTGAGCGTGATTTTTTAATGAATATGGTGGGAGCCGGTCGCTAGGGCCAGTCGCTATCATGCGCTCCCATACAGCGCGGAACCTGACAAATAGCGACTCCTCACCCAATATTCAACATTACGGCAAACCGACTGAGTCGCTATCAACTACTGAACAACGGCCAAGCACAGCGACTACTAGCGGGCGCTCTGAAAATGCCGCTACAGTCGCTCAACTGTCGCTACCTGCCGCTATTAATGAATCGGCCTCCCCGATCCCACAGGGCACGTGCAGACCTCTGGCCAGACCACTGTTCAGTGCACTTGCTGTGCCCAGCAGTCCTGAATGTTTATTGGTGGGGATGCACAGGCCGGAGAGAGTGGTGATACTTCAGGGTGCTGCAGAATACGCCTAAGTTAGACGCAGCCATGGAATCAAGTTAAGTATATGGAAAAACCAGAGGCTTAACACAGTGGGGCATCCAGAACCTGACTCCCCAGGGAAATCTCCTTAGGAGGGCCAACTCATTTATATGAGTTTTGGTGCAGCTAAAGTTAGGCGCCCCAAATCAGGGATGCCCAGAAGCTAACGGAAGGCAGCAGTCCTAAGGTCTTGCCAAAGGACAGATAAAGCCATGTAGAGCTCTGTAATTAGAATAGTATAAAAGGAAAAGTATAGTTTCTAGGTAAAACTCCATGTAATGTCGACTTTTCTCGCAATAAAGGTGCTTAAGTGTGTACTTTGTGATAGGTTGCTTTAAAAGCAAGAATGGCCTTCTATATTTGGTACAAGGACAATTCACACCTCTAGGACCAAAACATCTTGGGGTGCTTCTAGACTGAGCTGCTATTCCGATTTACGTTTATTTAAAGTGGACCAACACCCGATGCTGATCGGCCCGGGAATCTTATAGATTGCCCCCGCTGTGTGAAACCCCCCAGAAAGCCCCGAAATCCCTACCTGCTCCTCGATCCAGCCACCGCTCGCCGATCGGGGTGCCCCACCGAAGTGGACCAAAACCCAGGATAGTCAAAATCCTGAGTGTTGGTTCACTTTAACATACAAATCTATTTCTATCAGCTAAGTACATGCAATCATGGCCGTCTCCAGGTCTATTTGGGCCGTTGGTTGACAAAACCACAGTGGGCCCTTTGCGGTGTCTATTTCCCTGTGCTAGATAGAATGGAGGGGAGGTAATATGATCAATAGAATGGAATAATAGAAAGAATTAATGAAGAGAAAGGAAGAAAGAAATGACAGAGAGGATGAAAAAATAGAAGAAACAGTGAAAAGAAAGAAGTCAGTTTTTACATCTGGGAAAGTTGTGCACAGCCGTCTCCATGTATTGTATCTCCATGACAATTTCATAAATACATTCAGTGGCGTAACCAAATGTGACTGGGTCCTGGTGTGAACATTATTTGAGGACCGGTCATAGATCATACTGTAAACTTTTTCCTTTCATTAAAAGTAATTTGGATACTAGACAACTAAAGACTGAAGCAGCAGAGACAATTTGTACTTCTTTTACCTGTGCATAATGACATGAGTGCCTAAAGCTGATACAAACAGTGGATGAGCCACAATGATAGCTCCCTATATTTATGTCCCTGAATAAATTTACACCACCAAAGGAGCTGCTGGCCAAGGCTAGGCTTGTTTGGTTTTAAAAGGGATCTTGGTGCTTGTTTTCAGCATGTTCTGAATCCATGCTCTAATCCTTCACTTGCATAGATCTTAAAATATGCTCCTTTTGGTCTATTAGCAGAGTAAACTACCCCCTAGGGTAGCTTGTTAAATATCGTTAAAAATACCAGATTGTTTTAGTAATGAATTTTCAACATGTTTAAAGTGGACCAAAACCCACCATGGAATCCATGAGACTCCAGGGCAGGCATACTCTCTCCCCCTGGGGCATCCTGATTCGGGGAAGGGTGAGTGAGATCAGGCAACCTGGGGGGTTTCACACAGCGGGGCATATACCGAAACCCAGGATAGTCAAAATCCTGGGTTTTGGTCTACTTTAAAATAATTCTGAAGTGCAATAAACCTACTAAAGCAGGGATGCCAAACGTATTTCTCACGGAGGGCCACATCAAAATGGAAATACAGCCATTCCAATGTATGGTTTTGGACATATTTTGGACAGAATAGATGCAGACAGGCACCAAAATATTTTGGTCAGGACAGATACAGATGCTAAATTATTTTGCCAATAACAACTACATACTTATTTTGCCCAGGACCGATTCAGGTCCAACATTGTTTTACCCAGGATGCATCTGTCCTGGGTAAAACAATTATGGACCTGCATCTGTCCTGGGTAAAACAATTATAGACCTGCATCTGTCCTGGGCAAAACAATTTTGCCCAAGACAGGGGCCCACCTGGTAATAGATAATAATAATAATAATATAATAATAATAATAAAATACTCTTGTCTCCTCCAGATTATTAAAAAGTTGTGCACCAGCTGATTTTATAGGCACTGCATCTGGGGACAGGATCAGTGGTGTCCAGCACTGGACAGCATCACACACAGAGGCCGATTCATTAATAGCGCCAGGTAGCGACAGATGAGCGACAGTAGCGTTATTTTCACAGCGCACGCTAGTATTCGCTGTGCTTGGCCGTTGTTCGGTTGTTGACAGCGACTCGGTGTCGGTGTGCGGTAATGTTGAATACGGGGTTAGGAGTCGCTGTTTGACAGGTTCCGCGCTGTATGGGAGCGCATGACAGCGAATGGCCATAGCGAACAGCTCCCACCATATTCATTAACAAATCACGCTCAAAAAATTCTCGCGCTGTGAAATGCTTGTTTAAACCCCAGAGCGCTGGCGGCGATGGGTTAAAAGTAGTTTTTTAACCCCCAAACAACCATATTTTTGGAAAAAAAAAAACATGTTTTTACAAACATTTTGTAATATGAATACATTAATATCAGACCTGTAATATCAATTCTGCACAATTTTTTTTTTTTTTTTTACCTTCAAAAAAATATCTAACATTGCAGAAGTGGTCACAGAATTTTTGACATTTAAAAAAAAAACAAAAAAAACATTAATAGCAATGAATTATGAATATTTAAAGATTGCTCCATTGAAATGCATTGGAGAGCGCCAGGTAGCGAGAGGTCATACCTGTCGCTGTTCAAGGTCGCTCGCTGGCGCTGTGGGGTGAGGCTGGAATAATGATGAATGATTCGCTATCTGGCGCTCTGTCAGTCGCTAAGCAGGATCGCCTTGATAAATGTGTGATTGCGCAAGGGAGCCGGCGTTCTCGTGGTGGTGAGCGTCATTACCGTTCGCTCACCATTCGCTACCTGGCGCTATCCCTTGTTAAATAAGGGCCACAGTCTGGCACCTGTCAGAGGGCCACATAAAAAGGCTTAGAGGGCCACATCCGGCCCCTGGGCCTTGCACTTGACACCTGTAATAAAGCATTTGATTATCTCCAGCTGGCTCTAATGAATGAGTTTTCATATAGGATGTGACCACTAGATGGCAGTATTGATGCAGTGCAGTGTGATAAACACTTGTTGCAGGACATATGTGACGGGTTGCAGCTAAGGCCAGTTTTTTCTTTCACGCTGCACAATGTTTACATCTCATTTTTGTGGCACACATTCAACCGTCATTGGCTGCTGGTTTTTGCAATTCATGGCTAAAATATTAATGAGGAAATTGAATATGTGTATTATTACATTTACACAGCAGATCCATAGCACACATCCTTTGAACCCCTTTCTTGAGTATTTTCCTTTTCATTTATGTATTCTTTCTTTGATGCATGTTGCTCTTTTTAGTGTTACTGTTACTTAAAGGAGAAAAGTCACAGCTTTAGCTTTCCATAAAGCAGTGGTTCTCAACCTTTCTAATGCGGTGACCCCCGCAATACAGTTCCTCATGTTGCGGTGACCCCGCAATACAGTTCCTCATGTTGCGGTGACCCCAAACCAAAAAATAATTTTGGTGGCTACTTCAAAACTGTAATTTTGCTACAGTTATGATTGGGAATGTAAATACCTGATATGCATTATGTATTCTCATTGCTACAAATCAAACATAATTTAAACATAGTGATTAATCATAAAAACAATATTTAATTATATGTTGAGAAATATTTATTACTAATTCCAATAAATAACATCTCACCATGGCATAGCATGTGTCGGAAACTGTCATTTCTCCGCCTCTTATTGAAATTAATAGGAGGCTGCGGCGGATTGTGTGATAACTCGAGATTCTCGGGAGCTCTCTTCCACAAAATCCGCCGCACTCACAATGAAATCAATAGGAGGCGGATTCAATGCCGGAAACCGCTGATTTCAGCAGTTTCCTCATTCAGAATATGGGAAAATAGTGGGAGATATGGGAGATAATTATACATTGGGGAACAGTGTGAACTACATCTTATAGTGGTCTCTTATAGTATAAGACACTGTGTAAATGTATGGTGCTTTGTGTAAGTGTAAGCTGCTTTGTGTACTGTGTAATGATTACACACAAAGCTCCTTACACTTACACAGTATTGTGTGTATGGTGTGTGTACTATTTTTACATTATTAACCTTTGTTACACCAGCAGGCTGTCACGCAGACTCTCTTGCCTCTCCGCCTCCTAGCCTTCTGTCCTCCGGCGCTTGCTGCGTCCGCCCACTGATGACGTCAGCAAGCGCCGGCATTCAGACGTGACGTCACAAGCGTCACTTCCTCAGGACATTGTCCTGAGGAAGTGACGCTCGTGATGTCACGTAACGCGTAGACGTTGGGGCGGGGGGCCGGTTGGTCGTTCTGTATGTAAGATCTATTTTTATATTGGGAATTGTATTTCTTGTGCTCTACCCGGCTTGTCCTCACTGCTTTATTAGTCTGTATACGGTAATTTTTAGGGAGGGTATTGTTTATGAGCACTTGCACTTTTAGCATGGTTTTCAAAGTATTGTGATATTGATGTTTCCGTTTATAATAGATTTACTTATATGCACTGTAGCACTTTCATGTTTATCAGCCAGGTAGCACTATTAATATTTTTAATATATATGACTATTATGACCATGAATTAATATTGTACCACCTACCAACCCCCCCCCCCTCCATCTTTGTTTCTCCTTCCTTCCTTCCTTATTGACTTTATAACATGTCTTTTGTGTTTTTTAATGAGTCTTTAGTATAGCATAGACCTTTGTATAATTTTTGTAAATAAACATTGATTTGGTATAATATATCAAGCAGTGGTGCCATATATGTTAGTGGGTGAATTTGGAAGGTGTGGGACTTCCGGCGTTTCTGTGTACTTACATTTCCAAACCACATGGGGAGGCCGATTCATTAATAGCGCCAGGTAGCGACAGATGAGCGACAGTAGCGCCATTTTCAGAGCGCCCGCTAGTATTCGCTGTGCTTGGCCGTTGTTCGGCTGTTGATAGCGACTCAGTCGGTTTGCCGTAATGTTGAATATTGGGTAAGGAGTCGCTATTTGACAGGTTCCGCGCTGTATGGGAGCGCATGACAGCGAATGGCCATAGCGAACGGCTCCCACCATATTCATTAACAAATCACGCTCAAAAAATTATCGCACTGTAAAATGCTTGTTTAAACCCCAGAGCGCTGGCGGCGATGGGTTAAAAGTAGTTTTTTAACCCCCAAACAACCATATTTTTGGGTGAAAAAAAAACAAGTTTTTCAAAACATTTTGTAATATGAATACATTAATATCAGACCTGTAATATCAATTCTGCACAAATTTTTTTTTTTTACCTTAAAAAAAATATCTAACATGGCAGAAGTGGTCACAGAATTTTTGACATTAAAAAAAAAAAAAAAAAAAAACATTAATAACAATTAATTAAGAATATTTAAAGATTGCTCCATTGAAATGCATTGGAGAGCGCCAGGTAGCGGGAGGTCATACCTGTCGCTGTTCAAGGTCGCTCGCTGGCGCTGTGGGGTGAGGAATAATGATGAATGAGTGGCTATCTGGCGCTCTGTCAGTCGCTAAGCAGGATTGGCTTGATAAATGTGTGATTGCGGAGGGGATCCGGCGTTCTCGTGGCGGTCACTGTCATTACCGTTCGCTCACCATTCGCTACCTGGCGCTATCCCTTGTTAAATAAGGGCCTAGCTGTTTCTTAGCTGTTGCATCCAGGACCACTTGTGCAGCTCTGTGAATCCCTCCTGGGATGACCAGTATACTCACCACACATATTAAAATGCACCAAAACCTGGGATTTTAAATATCCTGGGTTTTGGTGTTCGATTTGGGATGACACACTATGTGAAGCCCTCCAGTTTGCCTGTAAAACTTACATGTGCAGGTGCACAGGCAGTCAGTGCACTTGGCTCCATTCTGCTTTGCCCAGCCATCGAGAGGTCTCGGCAGCTAATATAAACTCCGTGCCCGCTTTTGGTCCACTTTAATGCAGAGCATAGAATTTTGTCCACAGAGCACGGCATAGAGAACAGTATCCCTGGTTTCCCTCCGGCTGATGTGTGTGCTCCTGTACCCAGGCTGTCTGGCTGAGCTCCCGCACAAACATAAACTGTGGTAAACTGGGGATGTGCTGTGGGATCACAGGCAAGGTGAGTATACAGATCCCTGAGGGTTTTACACAGCAGGATGGCTCAGGGATAGCTATTTGTCCAGATTAGGAGTTTGTTAGAGCCCAGAACCAGCTAAAATGGGTTTGGGTACACTTTAAATTGAAACCCCACCCATGTGGTCTGGACCTGGAATCTTAAATATTCCAGGGTCATATGTTGGCTTTCCCCCATGGCATCCTGAGTTGGGATGTCCTGCTGTGTGAAACCCCCCAGAATGCCGCTATTCCCTCCGCTCTTCTTCGTTCCCATGGCGCATGCACAGGCTGTCATCCAATGCGAGACATCTGCTATGACTGTAATTCGTCAGGTGGCTCTCATTGGCTTCAGTGGAGAGCGCATGCTGGTGCATCCCTCCGCTGGCGCGTGCTTGCTTCCACCCTAGCAGTTCATATAGGCTGAGGTGCAAGAGCGCGTTGCTGGGGATGCATCAGCACATGCTCCCTATTGAAGTCAATGAGAGGCGCCTGTCAAATGACATAGTCATGGCAGATGGCTCTCATTGGACGAGAGCCCAGGCATGCGCCGCTGGAACGAGGAAGAGGTAAGTGAATAGCATTCTGGGGGATGTCATCCACGGGGCTTTTTGTTCCGCTTTAAAGTGGACCAATCACCAAGATTTTCACTATCCTGATGCCCTGCTGTTTGAGACCACCCCCAGATCTCCCCCTCCAGTCACCTTTCCCCTGTTCCCATGGTGCATGCGCTTATCCAATCAGTGCTTTATGCCGTGCATACTAATGTAGGGCATATTCAGCATCGGCATAGGGAGCAGCGACAGCCACATCCTGGGTTTCCCTGTGGAGTGCACACCACCCTGCATTTGGACTGTCTGAATGGATGGGTGTGGGAGCACGCACATCAGCAGGGATACCAGGGAGCCTTTTAGACTCCACCACCTTCCGGTCCACTTTAAAAAGGAAGATTTGTCTCTGTGGGCAGCCATGGGGTCTAAAAGATCACTTAAAATACAGACGGGCAACTTTAAGCCCCTGGGGCATCCCTAGTAGGGATGCTCTGCTGTGTGAAACACCACAGGAACCCCCACAAATACCTTTCCAGGGTCCCACGCCACATATATATATATACACGGGTCTCTGCACACCCCTGGTCTCCTTGCAGTCTGTGGTATGCTCCCACGCTCAGCCTGTCTGAAGGAGTGCAGGAGCATGCCTCAGAGATGTTGGGGAAAGCCGTAAAACCCCATAAAGGTGGCTGTTTGTGGGGGTTCCTGGGGGGTTTCACACAGCGGGGCTGTGGTCCACTTTTTGATCAAATATTTTGAGGTGTTAATTTTTCTGTCTGGTACATTTATGTTGTCGTGACATTATGTATTGTTTACATCACTTACATTTGTCAAGTTGTGCAGCGGCATGCAATGCGGTAAATAAAACATTGCACGTGTCACATGTTACTGTCCTCATGTTGTGATTGGCTCATGTTTATTGCTCATGGTGCCCTGGGATAGTTCTAACCATGCTGTAGGGCCTTATTCATGAATGGATAGCGCCAGGTAGTGGCTATTTAGCGACAGATAGCAGGAGGTATCGGCAAGAGAACGCCAGCCACAGCACGCAATTACACATGAAGCCGATCCTGATGAGCGACTGGGATAACGCCATGTAGCGTTAGATTCATAATTATCCCAGTCTCAGCGTACAGCGCCGGCGTTCACACTTTCATAGCACCACCTATTACCTCTCGCTACCTGCTGCTCTCCCATACATTTCTGCTGTGTGAAACACCACAGGAACCCCCACAAATACCTTTCCAGGGTCCCACGCCATATTCACGGGTCTCTGCATACATCCTTGCAGTCTGTGGTATGCTCCCACGCTCAGCCTGTCTGAAGGAGTGCAGAGATGTTGGGGAAAGCCGTAAAACCCCATAAAGGTGGCTGTTTGTGGGGGTTCCTGTTATGCCATGAATAGGGATGATGGAAAAGGTTGAATTTTTGAATTTTTTGCCTATTTCAGCAAAAATAGGCAAAAAATGCAAAAATTCAACCTTTTCAAAATCAAGCCCATTGTCTACCTTGGAGATGATTCAGAGCCAGGTGAAAATTTACACCCGGCAGACAATGGCCTCGATTCACAAAGAGTTGAAAAAAACTCTCAGGGTAGTAAAAAATTCAATTCATGGAAAAAAGCCTGAGAATTTCACTGTTAGTGAATCGCCAGATAGGAAGACAATGAAAGTCAATGGCAGCTTTTACTACAGGTAAAAAGGGGTAAAAAGTTCAATACTTTTTCCAGGAGTAAAAAGTGCCATTGACTTTCATTGTCTTCCTAACTAGTGATTCGTCAACAGTGAGTGACATTCTCAGGCTTTTTTCTCACAAATTTAATTTTTTACTACCATGATCATTTTTTTTCAACTCTTAGTGAATCAAGGCCAATGAAAGTGAATGTCAGTTTTCTCTAAAAATGAAGTAAGTTTCCTAACAAGACTCTGAATTGATCCCCAAGTGTTCCGTGCGAACCCTGAACTTTACAGATTAGGTTCCATCATCCCTATTCATGGCATAACACTCAATCATACAAAACTCTATAAGGCATGATGCACTTTCAATGGCATTTTTGTGTGTTTTCACTATCTGATGCTATTGGCAACCATGCAGTCCAACAAGTCTATACACCAGGTTCTATAAGTAGCCTTGGTGTATGGTTGCTAATAGCAACAGATTGGAGGTAGTGAAAACTGCTTCCATATAACACACATTTACTAACATAAAAAAAAAATACTAGATCAGCACCTTAAAGCGGACCAACAGTCAAAAATGACTTAAACCAGACCAACACAACAGGCAGTGATCATATGCATCCCTCCCCAGGGCAAATTAGATTGCTGCACATGAAAATTAATTAACCTTTTTGTAATGCCTACTGGGATACATTTTAAAAACAAGATGGCCGCACGTGGGCTTGCAGGTCATGCTGGGCTTCCTGTTACTGTGCATTTCAGTTATGTCAGTTGGGAGAGGAAGCTCCAAAATGGCTGCTACCTTTCTTTTCCAACTGTGCCAGGCTGTTGGTCCGGTTCGAAGGACATACTTTTCATACAAAAAAAATACACTTTCAAAAATGGCATTTGTATTTCAATGTGCAATAGTCCTTCCGGCTGGAGTCTGCATGAGAAAACATTAAAGGAACAACAGCGATTCAAACCGGACCAACAGCCTGGCACAGTTGTAAAAGAAAGGTAGCACTTCCTGTTTGTATGTGGCCTGGAAATGCATGAGCCGCCATCTTGTTTTTAAAATTTACCAGCATCCTACAGTGACAGAGACGCGTGAACGTTGCCCCTGTACTGTGCACGGCTTTGGAAATGTGGGCATGGCGACTACAAGCATAGAGCACGCTGATTGGCTCTGAGCTTGCTCCGCCCCTCCCATAGAGTATTTTATAGCAATGTGCTTGAGCTGCTCGATGCCATTCCCCTCACGCAATTCATCTAAGGCTGGCTCGCTGGTTAGGAAGCCAGGGCTTAGCAGGTCCTTTCTCTGTATTATTAAAGTCATTAGCATAGATAAATATGCTAACGTTGACCTTTTGCATTTCTGATCTGGCCACAAGGTCTATGGGGTTTATTCATCAAGGGATAGCGGCAGGTAGTGCCTCGTAGCTGTAGGCGGTGGTGAACGCCGGGTGCTGTACGCAAAACCACATTTATGAAAGCGAATCTGGTGAGCAACTCTAACAGCGCCATGTAGCATCCGATTCATCATTACAGGCAGCTCAGTGTATACCGCCGGCGCCAGGTATTACCTGTCGCTACCTGTCGCTCTCCCATACATTTCAATGGACGTTCCTTTCCTTCTGTTTAAACAGAGATTTTTGTTTTTAATTTTTTTTTTTCTCTCAAATTTTTGTGTCACCTCTCCTGGCCTAGAAAAAGTCATTTTTGAAAACTTTTTTTTTTTTTTAATATTTTTATGCAGAATAGTCATTAAAGGTCTGGCATTAAAGTATTAATGTCACAATGTTATAACAATGCAATTCCATGTGTTTTCTCTTTGTTACTGGTGTATATGTGTTCAAAAACAGACTTTAATCACACAGCGTCTGGCGCTCTATGCTACAGCGCCCAGATCCAGAGCGCCGACGCTGTGTGTGTCTGTTTTTTGTTGAATATGTGTGAGTGGTTGAAAGTCAGTCGCAATGAGCTGGCGCTACCTTTCGCTCCCTGCAATGCTGTACTGATGTTACAGCGCCCAACATACATATCATTCATCAATGTCAGACAGTTTACTAGAGCATATGAGGCGCTCTATTACAGCGCCCGATAGCCGATCACAGCGTCTACTAGCAGTCGCTCTAAGCGCCTCTGTACAGATGCTCATCTGCCGATACCTGGCGCTAGTAATGAATCAGCCTCCACGTGTTATACAGCCTCACCCCTCCCTCATTCACCATCTATATCCAGCCTTGTGGATGTTTTACCAGAGCATTGAACACCATGGCAGATCCTGGAGCTTTGGAAATAGCTTTAAGGGGTGTAAAGGGATCATTTGCATGGGTCCGCCCAGGGTTGTAGCTAGAGGGGAGGGGCACATGCCCGGGTGCAGCAGATCAGGGGGGTGCCAAAGTGGGGCATGAGAACAGGTGGGGGGCGCCATTTTGAATTTTTGCCCCAGGTGCCAGAAAGCCTAGATACTCCTCTGGGTCCTCCTACTGCAAAGGATTCCAGGAGAAACCTGGTTATCCTTGGCTTGTATGCCCCATATGGAAAGCACTCTCTGCCTGGAGTGCCCAAGATATCTAATCTAGTTAAGTGAGGTTATAGATATCAGGACAAAGGGCTTTAACTGAACCAATTTGGAGATAAGTTGAGAATGGCTACATCTGTATATGCAAAAAAGCTGCATGATTGTAAATGTGAGTCGTGCATCCATCAGCACCAGGCAACCTATTTCTTAAGAAATTTCCAGCAAAAAAAAAATCCTGCTAATGCATCGGGGAGGCTGATTCATCATTAGCGGCAGGTAGCGACAGATGAGCGTCTGTAGCAGGCATTTTCAGAGCGCCCGCTAGTAGTCGCAGTGCTCGGCCGTGGGTCGCTACTTTATAGCGACTCAGTCGCTGTTCAGTAATGTTGAATACATTGTGAGGAGTCGCTATTTGACCAGTACAGCGCTGTATGGGAGCGCATGTTAGCGACTGCTCATAGCGACCGGCTCACGCCATATTCAGCAAAAAAACAGCCTCACAAATCTCTGGCGCTGAAAAATACTTGTTTGAAGCCCAGAGCGCAGGAGGCGGTGTGTTTAAAGTCTGTTTTCAAGCATCTATCCACTAGTAACAAAGCGAAAACATATGGAATTACATTGTAGCAACATTGTAACATGAACACTTTAATGCCAGACCTGTACATTTCATGTCATTTCTGAGGAAATATATAAAAAATGAAAAAAATATGAAAAAACTGCTATTTCAATGCCGGATGAGGTCACGGAATTATTTGTGATTTAAAAAAAAAAAAAAAAAAAAAAACCCAGTTTAACCCTTTAAGTGCCAGCCTACCTGCAGCATTTCCCACTCCCTGTTGCCAGAGCATTTTTCACTATTTTGCGCTCCCCATGTTCAACTGTAATTTTTGAAGGGATTTTCTGGGACTTCCCATAAAAATTACATATTGTTTTTTTCAGCAGAATCTGGGCTTTAACATCCTATCTCTTGTTTATCAATTTTGTAGTTTTATCATAATTATTTTGGGCAAAATATGTGAAAGAAAATAAAAAATACACACGTTTTTACATTTTGCAGTGGTTTTTTTTAATCGAAAATAAAGGTTTTTCAATAAAAACATATTGAGAGTAAAAGCCCCATTTCTCCCGGTTACAACGGTACCACACATGTATTAGTAGACACCCTTTCCTGCCCAGGAGACCCCAGAAACTGCAAAGAGCGCTAGAGGAGATTTTCAGATAAAATACAAATACTTTGCGCTCCTCGCAGTTTTTCAAAAAATACAACCCTTTACATTTGAAATACCCCCCACAAACTATATATTTTTGGAAAGTGCACACCTCAAGGTTTCTAAGCATACTAGGCTTGTTGGCGTGGGTCCATTGGTTTGAACTCTATTGATTGGCAGAATCTCTGGTTCCAAAGGATTTCCCTAAAAAAAAAAGCAAAAAGCAGATTCAAAACCATATTTTCCTATAAAAACAATAAGCAAGCAAGAAGTAACGCAGTAAATCTGAAAGCACAACATCTGCTGAACAAAATAATACCCCACATGCATAGGTACTTTGAAGTGTAGAGTTGCCAAACACCCCAAAGTCCAGCATGCGTTTGAGGGTAATTTTACTTGAAAAAATCAGCGGCGCACACAAAGTGCGCACCTTGCAGTTTCTCCAAATTTACAACCCTTTACATTTGAAATACCCCCCACAAACTATATATTTTTGGAAAGTACATACCTCAAGTTTTCTAAGCCTACTGGGCTTGTTGACGTCTGGGACTTCCTTCAGAATATATTGATTGGCAGAATCTCTGGTTCCAAAGGATTTCGCTAAAAAAATAAGCAAAAAGCAGATTGAAAAACATTTTTTCCTATAAAAACAATAAGCAAGCAAGAAGTAACGCAGTAAATCTGAAAGCACAACGGCTGCTGAACAAAACAATACCCCACATGCATAGGTACTTTGAAGTGTAGAGTTGCCAAACACCACAAAGTCCAGCATGCGTTTGAGGGTAATTGTACTTGAAAAAATCAGCGCCGCACACAAAGTGCGCACCTTGCAGTTTCTCCAAATTTACAACCCTTTACATTTGAAATACCCCCCACAAACTATATATTTTTGGAAAGTACATACCTCAAGGTTTCTAAGGCTACTGGGCTTGTTGACGTCTGGGACTTCCTTCAGAATATATTGATTGGCAGAATCTCTGGTTCCAAAGGATTTCGCTAAAAAAATAAGCAAAAAGCAGATTGAAAAACATTTTTTCCTATAAAAACAATAAGCAAGCAAGAAGTAACGCAGTAAATCTGAAAGCACAACGGCTGCTGAACAAAACAATACCCCACATGCATAGGTACTTTGAAGTGTAGAGTTGCCAAGCACCACAAAGCCCAGCATGCGTTTGAGGGTAATTGTACTTGAAAAAATCAGCGCCGCACACAAAGTGCGCACCTTGCAGTTTCTTCAAATTTACAACCCTTTACATTTGAAATACCCCCCACAAACTATATATTTTTGGAAAGTACATACCTCAAGGTTTCTAAGGCTACTGGGCTTGTTGACGTCTGGGACTTCCTTCAGAATATATTGATTGGCAGAATCTCTGGTTCCAAAGGATTTCGCTAAAAAAATAAGCAAAAAGCAGATTGAAAAACATTTTTTCCTATAAAAACAATAAGCAAGCAAGAAGTAACGCAGTAAATCTGAAAGCACAACGGCTGCTGAACAAAACAATACCCCACATGCATAGGTACTTTGAAGTGTAGAGTTGCCAAACACCACAAAGTCCAGCATGCGTTTGAGGGTAATTGTACTTGAAAAAATCAGCGCCGCACACAAAGTGCGCACCTTGCAGTTTCTCCAAATTTACAACCCTTTACATTAGCAATACCCCCCACAAACTATATATTTTTGGAAAGTACATACCTCAAGCTTTCGAAGCCTACTGGGCTTGTTTGCAGGGCATCATTTCTTGGGACTCTCTTGATTGGCAGAATCTCATCTTTCAAAGGTTTACCCTAAAAAAATAAGCAAAAAGCAGATTGCAAAACATTTTTTCCTATAAAAACAATAAGCAAGCAAGAACCAACGCTGTAAATCTGAAAGCACAAGGTCTGCTGAAAAAAACAATACCCCACATGCATAGGTACTTTGAAGGGTAGAGTTGCCAAACACCCCAAAGTCCAGCATGCGTTTGAGGGTAATTTTACTTGCAAAAATCAGCGGCGCACACAAAGTGCGCACCTTGCAGTTCTCAAAATTTACAACCCTTTACATTAGCAATACCCCCCACAAACTATATATTTTTGGAAAGTACATACCTCAAGCTTTCGAAGCCTACTGGGCTTGTTTGCAGCGGGTCATTTCTTCAGACTATATTGATTGTATACTCTTTACTGCAGCCGTAACATCATATTATAGGATATAGCTGAGGAATCCCATTATAAGATCAGTGCAGTGATCAATGACCAATATCAGGAATCAAGAACCTGAAATTGGTCACATTTTATCATCACATGCCATAAGTAACCAGCTGCTCCTGCTCCACCATTTCCCATCGGAACAGCAAAAACAAACAAAAAGAAAATAATATAATGGGAACACAAGATACCTAATTCCTAAAAGGGGCCTACCTACCAAAAAAAAAATGCATTGCTCAATAATTTAGTTGAGTATGGTATACCTCAAAACAATCTTCGAGGCATAACCCGGGTTGGCTGGGACAGGTCGGGCAATAATACCGCACATCTCTTCTAATGCCACGCTTCCTACAAACCCTACAAGCTCTCTGGGGATACCGCTTTCTACCAACTTCGGGAAGCAACTTTATAAAGTGCTTCCCTACTAATCTGGCCTGGTTGTCATTGCTAGCCAGATCTGGTGCTTCCGCAGTATCCCCAAACAACAAAGCAGGGAGTAACTGCTGCTGGTATTTTATGTACGATAAATTGGAGCCTGGCACTGCTGCCTTGAAGGCAACAAAGCTGTTGTAAGTTGCCATTTGGACCAAATGAATGGCAACTTTAGTGTACCAGGCTCGAGTTTTTCGGGTGGCGTTGTAATAAGTTAATATTTGGTCCGTTTTATCAACGCCACCCATGAATTTATTATAATCGGTTATGCAACGTGGCTTTTGGGAAGGGGCTCGGGGACCACGTTGCCTTACATTCACAACTGACTCATCGTGGAGTGTTGTCAGAAGGAATACATGTTTTTTGCCCATGTATTTCATGGCCAGGACCTCATCGCTTCTTAGAGCATAAGACTCCCCCCTTTTTAATTTTTTTTCAAGTAGTGGCCTGGGCAACCCTTTGCGTTTACGGTTGATGGTGCCGCAGGCCGGGGTATCCAACCAATAAAGGGCGCGAAATAAGGGGATGCTGGTATAGAAGTTGTCCACATATAAGTGGTAACCTTTACCCAACAATGGAGTCATGAGGTCCCAAACGATCTTTCCACTTATTGACAAATCAGGGGGACAACCAGGGGGGTCCAGATAGGTGTCCTTTCCCTCATAGATTCGAAAATATTTGATGTAGCCGGTCACACTATCGCATAATTGGTAAAATTTAATCCCGTAGCGGGCACGCTTGCTAGGGATATATTGCCGAAAAACAATGCGCCCTTTGAAAAGCAGTAGTGACTCGTCAATTGATAATTTTTGGCCGGGGGTGTACACTACTGCGAAGCGATCTGACAGGCTGTTGAGCAGGGGCCGTAATTTATGCAGCCTGTCGTGACCGGGCTCACCACGGGGAATAGCAGTGGAATTGTCGTTAAAATGCAGAAACCGCAGTAAAATTTGGTAGCGGTTTCTGGACATTACGGCCGGAAATAATGGAGTTGCCAATATGGTTTGGGTATCCCAGTAGGACCAAATACTAAATTTTTTTAGGATACCCATTGCTAGAGTGAGCCCCCAAAATTTCTTTATCTCACTCAAATTTGTGGGATGCCATGCCTGAGCTCGGGCGTGCCTCTGCAGGGGGTTTTGCGCTAAGACCTGCTCGGCATAGAGATTGGTATAGAAGACCATATCCAGTAGGATGGCTTCTGTGAGGAACAATTTGAAAAAGTCAATGACACCAAAATTTGTGGTGTCTACATTGACCCCGGGGACCGAATCAAAAGGGGGAATTTCGGGGGAAAAATTATTAGGAGGCCTCCACGCAGACGCTCCTTCACCAGCTGCAGCACTCGATGCCTCACCCTGCACTACACTCGCCTGAAGCGTGGCCTCACTTTGTGCGGTACTATCCCTTCTAAGGTGGCTACTACTGGCAGCACTGCTCGGCTGTGTGTCCTCAGTAGAGTATACACTGTCTGACTCGCTATCTGATGGGAAGTACTCGGACCCTGACTCACTAAAATCTTCCGAGTCAGACGCCATCAGGTAAGCCGCAGCTTCCTGTGCAGTGTACCGCTTACCAGCCATACCCCAATGCAAGAAAAAATCTAAAAAAAAAAGGCTACAACTAAAGGCTACAACTAAAGGCTACAACTAAAGGCTACAACTAAAGGCTACAACTAAAGGCTACAACTAAAGGCTACAACTAAAGACAAATTACAAAAAAATACAATACAATAAAACAAAGCAAAAAAACAGACAAAAAATACAATACAATAAAACAAAGCAAAAAAACAGACAAAAATAGAAATAAAAGTTACAACCCGATGAGGAGTGGTGGAGTCAGGAGCAGCAGGTCACGGGATCCCAGCTAAGTAAGAAGGGGCCAAGGTCCCAAAAGAAGGAACAACCCAAAGCCAATCTTCAATTCCAAAACACCTAAGGAAAAAAGTTAAGATTAGGGAGTGTGGGTGAACTGAATGCCTGATAATAACTACCTGATCCCCCAAACTAACGACACATGCATGGGCAACAGCCGCACTATGCTATACCTAGAGCGGTGGTAAGGTAAGTTTTACTGGCAATCGAGGGGATTCACTCTACTAGTGACTCCCCTGGAGATGAGCGAACTTCTTAAAAATTCGATTCTGGCGATTCGCTGAATTTCTCCAAGAAATTCGGGTTCGCCCGAATTGAACTTGAGCGAATCGCTTCCGGCGCCCGCTGACAGCGCAGCCGCCCTCTCCGCTCCCACCATGCCGGCATTTTTTTTTTTTGGCAAACACTTACCGGCATGGAGGGAACGAGGAGGCCGGCGCCGCTGTCAGCTGTCATCAGGGGGCGCGTCAGCAGAGGAGGCCTGCGCGCCAGCCTCCTCGCTTCCTCCATGCCGGTAAGTGTTTGCCAAAAAAAAAAATGCCGGCATGGTGGGAGCGGGGAGGCCGGCTGCACTGACAGCCGGCGGCTTCCGCCGCCCGCTGATAGCGCAGCCGGCCTACCCGCTCCCACCATGCCGGCATTTTTTTTGCTGCATGGGGGTGACAGGATGCATGGCTGCATGGGGGTGACAGGATGGCTGGATTGGGGGTGAGAGGATGGATGGATGGATTGCTGCATGGGGGTGACAGGATGCATGGCTGCATGGGGGGTGACATGATGCATGGCTGCATGGGGGGTGACATGATGCATGGCTGCATGGGGGGTGACATGATGCATGGCTGCATGGGGGGTGACATGATGCATGGCTGCATGGGGGGTGACATGATGCATGGCTGCATGGGGGGTGACATGATGCATGGCTGCATGGGGGGTGACATGATGCATGGCTGCATGGGGGGTGACATGATGCATGGCTGCATGGGGGGTGACATGATGCATGGCTGCATGGGGGGTGACATGATGCATGGCTGCATGGGGGGTGACATGATGCATGGCTGCATGGGGGGTGGCAGGATGCATGGCTGCATGGGGGGTGGCAGGATGCATGGCTGCATGGGGGGTGGCAGGATGCATGGCTGCATGGGGGGTGGCAGGATGCATGGCTGCATGGGGGGTGGCAGGATGCATGGCTGCATGGGGGGTGGCAGGATGCATGGCTGCATGGGGGGTGGCAGGATGCATGGCTGCATGGGGGGTGGCAGGATGCATGGCTGCATGGGGGGTGGCAGGATGCATGGCTGCATGGGGGGTGGCAGGATGCATGGCTGCATGGGGGGTGGCAGGATGCATGGCTGCATGGGGGGTGGCAGGATGCATGGCTGCATGGGGGGGTGGCAGGATGCATGGCTGCATGGGGGTGGCAGGATGCATGGCTGCATGGGGGGTGGCAGGATGCATGGCTGCATGGGGGGTGGCAGGATGGCTGGATTGGGGGTGAGAGGATGGATGGATGGCTGCATGGGGGTGAAGCAGCGGCGGCGGTGATCCTGCGGCGGCGGCGATCCTGCGGCCCCCCGCCCCGGACCCAGAGCCAACCCCTCAGCACCCCACTAATGATGCCCCCAGCCCCCCTCCTCCCTCTGTGGCCATGATGGGGAGGGGCCCCTGAACTTGAAGCCGGCAATGCGCGACCCCCTGGCCCACGCCCTGTGCCCCGCACTCACCCGGAGATATGGGTGCTCCTGTGGAGGGGTTCCCCAGAAAGGTTTGGCCACCAGATCGGCCACGGGCAGACGATCGGCGCTGTCACCCTGCCACCCACCACCCCCAACAACACCAATAACCCCCCAACACACCCGCACACACCCCTCCTACCTCAGATCGACAATCAAGACGTCAACAGGAGAACGCAGGCTGGTTTTATAGAGGCGGCGCCGGCTAATGACAGCAGCCGTGCGCCCCTCTTCTAATTGGTCCAGCGCAGATCTGGTGATAAGGGTGAGGCCAGGGTCACGTCCAGATGACCCTCGAGGACCCATCTTGAAGGTGGAGGCAAGATCCGTGCTGCAATCGGCCGCTGATCGTCTGCAGGTGAGTGCATGTCAAGCCCGTAACACCTACGTGCTTGGCACTTAACGCCCAGCCAAGCCAGCACGTAGGTGTTACGGGCTTGGCAACTAAAGGGTTAAAGAGAAGAAAAGGATCGTCCATTGAAATGTATGGGGAGCGACAGGTAGCGAGAGGTCATACCTGGCGCTGTGCAAGGCTGAACACCGGGCTGTTCACTGAGGCTGTGAAAATGATGAATCAGACGCTACATGGCGCTATTCCAGTCACTAAACAGATTCTGCTTGATAAATGTGTAATTGCGTGCAGTGTCCGGCGTTCACCAGTCGCTATCTGTCGCTACCTCTCATTAACCAGGCGCTACCTGACGCTATCCCTTCTTAAATAAGGGCCTCAGTCAAGTACCAACAGCACCAAGCTTTTTAGGCCAGTAACCTTAAAGGAAAACTCCCTTTTTGTCATTTTTTTGGGTGTTCTGCCCTTGTTTCCCTCTTCTGGAATGTAAAATAAAAATTTTAGTTAGGATTGTGGCCTGTGATTTACATGATTTCAAAGTTTCTCATATTCCTGTGTGTCTGTGATCCCAAAGTCGGAGTGGTTTTCCTGGCCTTGCGTAAAAACTACTGACTACAAATCCCAGAATCCTTCCAATGTGTAACAGGTGATTGCATTAGCAGCTATGGCTAAGTCATGTAATAGTAATTATCTCCCCAGGTGAGAACGCTGCCAGTAACCCTTTAGCTACTGTGCAAGATTTCAGGATGGTGCTCCACCCAAACAAATTCACATAATGGGGAAAATATGAAAGAAATGTAGTAACTAAGGAAATACACAAGGGAACATAGTGTAGAATTAGACAGGAATATGGAGCTAGGAAGGGGAGCATAAAGCGGGAATGCAGAAAAAAATGGAAAGACTGAAGTAAAAGCAAAAAGTAAAAATTAAAAGGACATGTGGAAAAAAGAGAAGAAGGAAATAAAAAAAAGATGAAGAGGAGGGCACAAAAGAGAGAGTGAGAGAAGGAGAAATGGGGGAAAGAGAAAGGCAAGGGAGTGAGAGACAGGGAATGTGTAAGAGATTGAGAGTGAGAGAATGAGTAAAAAAGGCAAGAGAATAGGGGAATATAAAAAGAGAGAAGAAGGAAGGAGGAAATGAGAGTAATAGAGGGATTGTGAAAAAGAAAGACACTCAGGCCCTTATTTATGAAGGAATAGCGACAGGTAGCGATGGTGAGCAGCCGGTAATGACGGGCCCCGCCACAAGAACGCCGGCTCCCCACCACAATCACACATTTATCAAGGCAATCCTGCTTAGCGACTGAGATAGCGCCAGATAGCCACTCATTCATCATTATTCCAGCCTCAGTCCACAGCGCCAGCGTCCGACCTTGAACAGCGACAGGTATGACCTCTCGCTACCTGGCGCTCTCCAATGCATTTCAATGGAACAATCTTTAAATATTCATAATTAATTGTTATTATTTATTTTTTTTTTTTTTTAAATGTGAAAAATTCTGTGACCACTTCTGCCATTTTAGATAATTTTTTTAAGGGACAAAAAAATAAAAAAATAAAAATTGTACAGAATTGATATTACAGGTCTGATATTAATGTATTCATATTACAAAATTATTTAAAAAACTTTTTTGGGGGGGTTTCCAAAAATATGGTGGTTTGGGGGTTAAAAAACTACTTTTAACCCATCGCCGCCAGCGCTCTGGGGTTTAAACATGCATTTTACAGCGCGAGAATTTTTTGAGCGTGATTTTTTAATGAATATGGTGGAAGCCGGTCGCTCTGACCAGTCGCTATCATGCGCTCTCATACAGCGCGGAACCTGTCAAATAGCGACAGAGAGAGAGAGAAAGGAGGGAATGTGAAACAGAATTAAAGGGAGAGCTGGTATGAATATGGAAAAGAAAGAAAGGAAAATGAGGGAATGTGGAAAATAGAAAAAAGAAGGGAATGTGGAAAAGAGAGAGGAAAGGAGGGGCATATAGAAAAGTGAGAGGTGGCATGTAAGAGAGAGAGAGAAAGGAGGGAATGTGAAACAGCATTAAAGGAAGATAAGGAGGGGATTTGGAAAATAGAGAAAAGAAGGGAATGTGGAAAAGAGAGATAGAATAAGATGGGGAAAATAGAGAAACAGAAGAAATAGGATTGGGGGAAATTTGGAAAAGAGTCTTGCTGAGCTAGATAAGAGCCTTCTTTATTAAGGGGCATCTGAATAGTGCCCCCTTAAAGGGACGGCACCCTGTGTGACAGCACACCCCAAAGGCCAGCTATGCCTGCTAGTCCAAACACTCCAGTGGCTGGGCATGACCAGAATTCTTTAGGCAGCGGTGCCGGGGCACTTCTATACAGAATAAAATCAGCTCCTGATTTGCCCAGTTTTCCATGAAACATTTCATCCATTATTTCTTACATGTAGAGAAGCGCGAGTCAGGCAGCGATCTCTTTTTTTATTCAGTAGCTTGGATACTCAGAAATAACATATTTCCACTAGTAAATCTATTCTATTATTTTTATTTTATTGATTGCAGTTTGTTTTAGGTAAGTATTTCTGAACAGTGAAAAGGTAATGACCGAATGTAAAAATAAAAATACACTGCTGGTCCTTATAGCCTCCAAAAAAGAACTACTTTCTACTAAAGGTTGTATACTGGAAAGAATAAATAAAGAAAACCTCTAATAAAAGGTGAAAAGAGATGTGGAAATGCTTAATGAGAAAATAATGATGCATTGACAATAAGAGTGCAGACAGCTCACACTTACATCTTTCTGCAGTGTATCTCTTGCGTGTTGACTTTGTGTATCAGGTTTATACTCCTTCAAACACAACTGCGATCAGGTTGGCTGTTTGCAGAGCAATTCACAGTCAGGGTTTCCTGGTAACCGATATAATACACATACAACAAGGTACATATTTATTTACAGATGCTGATAGGTTTTATCAGCAGCACCTAAATTAACTCTGATGTGCTTTTCTGTTAGTTTCAATGGTCATTTCCTTTGATGATCACAGGTATGTTTAGTGTCAAAACACGTTTGTTTGACCATTCACCCCAATGACATTTTGTATTGGTCTAATTGGTATTATCACCACTTCATAAGGAGATACATGAAAAGCAATGGTTCACTTGTGGACTCTGACATCAGCAAAGGGCTATACACTACATACAACATAGTCCTGGTTTGTGTTCTAGCCAATGTCTAAGTCTAAGCCTGAACAGACCTGAGACTAAGCTCATTCCAATCATCTTGGCATCGTGAGGATCAGGCCTACCCATAGACTCTGGGAAAACTTGCCAGAACTGCCTGCCCTTGTGTCACTCTACATTCTCCATGAATCTGCCCCATGTTTGGACTTTCTGCACTCACCTGTGCATTACTAAGGTACATCTAGTGTGTCACATAATCAACCAAACACTATACATTTCCTACCTAACCGCCTATTAATGGCCCTCAAATCAAGTATATGTGACTTTTACAGAGGATACATGTAGACATGTATCTGCAGACATAGCATTAGTTACTGGCTAACCTATCCCCATGGTGTCTCCACTCCTACTGTGGAAGCGGTGAGCTCACAATGTATTTCCACAGCCGCTGTATTTAAAGTGATCCTATACACAGAAAGGAAGTTTATGTTGTCCCCAGACCTTTTTTTTTACTAAAGTCTTTGCCCAATAATTATAAAAACACAAACCAGATGCAGTCTGCTGTTCGAATGGTGGCCATATGGCTTCCAGGTGCTCTCCTATGATGATACATTCAGTTACACACAGCTCAACATTAATTTTATTAATTTTAATAACTGCAATAAATCTGAAAATACTACAAGGTAGACTGCTAAATATACCTCATATAGCAGTTTAACTAAGATCTGATTGACTCATGAGGAGAGAGCACCAGGGGGTGCTGCTGAATGGCCAGGGAGCCATACAATTGCCATTTGAACCGTATTTAGGAATATTGGGTGAAGGCTTTATTAAAAAAAGAAACACAGGCTGTTTTGGGGAACTGGGCTGGGGATAGAACGTGACAGCATAAAATTCCTTTCTGGGTATAGAATCACTTTAATATGGTTCCTGAACACAGACAGACTCTTCTCAAAGCTTGGGATTAGTGTAGGGCGAACCCGAACCACAAAGTTGGGGTTCCCAAACCCGAACACTGACTTCAGACAGAAGTCCATGATCGAGTTTGGCGTTCGGCATGGGCCCAGAAAAGCCCCACCATTTGACGAGCAGCCCATCAACTAGCTTAACTTAAAGTGTGCAGCAAGAAGCTGCTGTACAACTTACCTGAGCCCCGCAATCCCGTTGTCAGTCGGCGTTCTTTAGAAAGATGGTTACCGCTCCCATGAGTGAGGGTAGCGGCAGCCATCTTAATGAAGCCCCTCCCACAGCCTATTTGGCAGCAGAAAGTACACCGACAGGATCGCGGGGCTCAGATAAGTGTACAGTCGCTTCCTGCTGTACATTCGTTTAAAGCACCCCCCATACACACCCACCACCGCAATTTATTTTTTGCAGTACCAGTCTCGGAGAGGCAGAATCACCCCCCCCCCCCAAGTTTGGGTACCCATTGATTTCAATGGGGTCTGGGTTCGGGTTCGGCTCAAGGTAGTGGCAGCCATCTTAATGAAGCCCGGCCACAGCCTATTTGGCAGCAGAAAGTACACCAACGGGATCGCGGGGCTCAGATAAGCGTACAGTCGCTTCCTGCTGTGCATTCGTTGAAAGCACCCCCCACATACACACCCACCACCGCAATTTATTTTTTACAGTACCAGTCTCGGAGAGGCAGAATCACCCCCCCCAGGGTTGGGTACCCATTCAATGGGGTCTGGGTTGGGGTTCGGCATCACTGTCTTTTATAGCGGCAGGCCAACAGCCTAATTTAAAAAAAAAAACTTGCAGTGCAAGACAGCCGGCGCTCTGTGCTCGAGTGCTCCTGGCTGGGCGTTCGGCACTGCGCAGGGCTTATAAAAGCCTATGTGCTATTGACCTCTAGCGCCGTCTGGGAGTGCCGGAATTGCAGTAGATTTAATACTGTCCACATGGCACATGGGCGCTTTTGAAAGGTGAAAACAGGCATACAGAGTTGCAATCCCCGATATTAGTTTTTTTGGAGAATGGCTGCACATTTTTACTGTGGAAACACCAGGAATTTCATTGGGGACACTTGAATGGCATGACACAGATTTTGCATGGCCCAGTTTCCAACACAACCTAAACATGCAAAAAATGCATACAAATACAATTCCAAACAGCCCAGGAATCCCGTGGCACATGCACCAGCCCCCCAAAAAATGGCTGAAAAAATGATAACCAACCCAGCCTATTGAAGTCTATGGGGTAAGGCCACACAGTGCATGGCGAGCACCTGGTCTAATCTGGCACTATAGGGAACTCAGTGCCAGCACAGTCAAGGAACCCTTGCCAGTTTACAAAGAGTTAAATGTAAAAACACACACACACACACACACACACAGAAAAATGTATTTCATGTTTTTTTCTACTTACCTCCATCCATCATGATTCTGATGTCCCATGCCAGGTTGATGACTGCTGTCACTGACAACCAGAAGTGATAAGTGAAAGCTGGGTGTGGGGGCAGGGGATCAGAGTCCCCTGCCACCGCACTTGGCTTCCACCAATAACTCCTGGCTTCTGACTGTTTGGCTGGGAGCTGCTTTTTACACTGGAAGTGTGAGACGATGTAATTTCACTCGCCCTATGAAAGGCCCCTCCCTGCGGTGGCCGGTGAGCTGTTAGAAGCCACAGGCGTTCTCTGCCCAGCTGAAGATCCCCAGGGGGGAGGGATCGGATGCCCCCTGGGCAAAGAGGAGACCTAAAGCGCTAGATTTTGGATGGAAGTGATCAGCTTTTTTGGGGGGAGCTTAAACCTGCTTAAAGTCATGTCAGTCATGTATATTCTACAGGCTTGGCAGTTAACAGTTGGAGAAGCAACACTGCAAATCTACGTGCTTGGAGTTTAAGTGTTAAAAACCCTGCAGTACTCTCACACAAAAACACTAGATTTTTCCAGTAACTATGGTAAACCTCTATACTTTTATCCCTTTAAATGCCAGCTATGTGAATTTCATGTAGCTGCCTCTCCTACTGTTAAAGTGGACCAAACCCATGGTGAGGCTGTTGGTAGCTGCGGGCGCAGTCTGGCAGTCTGGGGGGGGGGGGGCATCCAAAATGGTAAAAGGTTGCCTGTCAACAGAGGGGACAAAATCTCAAGTAGGCAGGCAATTAACAGGTTTAAAGTATCTATGCAAGTTGAGTATTGTTATATTTAGGGGACCTTGCACTTTCAGATTTAGCTTGTTTTTTCATATTTGCATATTGATATTTTAGGAAAATTTGTTTTTTACTCTGCTTTTTTATTTTATTTTATTTTAGGAAAATGTTATGCCACCGGTGAATTCCAGTTCCATCCAGAAAACTGCACCTACAACAACATGCCTGTTAAGCCTAGAAAGCTTGAAGAGTGTACAGCCAGAGAATATATACATTGTGGTAGGTATTTCAAATATAAAGGGGCTGTCTCTTGGGCAGGAAAAGGTGTCTACTGATACATTTATTTGTGGCACATATTTCTCCCAAAAATATTGGGAGATTTTTTTAAATGTAAAAAAATCCAAAAACATAGACATAGTAGGTCACACAACTTGTTAACTCAAATTTGGCTTAGTTATCCTGTCCAAACAAAATGAATAAGAATAAAAAAAAAATAATAAAATAGTAAGGATTATTAAAGGCAAGTTGGCTGAGCCTCATACCAAAGTTACTGTGTGCCTGTACTTCCCTGGTGGCTGCCCTGTCATCAACTGAACAATTTCTTTAATAAGATTTAGTATTTTACATTTGCATTACCAACTACTTTGTTGTGGTATCAATTTAATAGTCTACAACAGGGATTCCCAACTAGAGGTACTAGTACCACTGGTAGTACTTAAAGTGGCTGGGGGGGAATGGAAGTTGTGCCAGTTGTCCAGGTCAACATGCTGCAGGAGTGGAGCATCATGGGATGACTGCATTGCTAGCAGAAAAGCTTGCATTGTTGGTCCAAGGTAGGACCTCCAGGGGAAGTCTCTATTTGTGATGACAGAGGTGGTACTTGAGCTAAAATGGGAAGTGGTACTTTATGAACAACATGAGGCATAGCCTCCACTACCCCAGTTGCGTTCAATTTATAAAAAAAAATCAAATAATCAAAATGTATGTGTTATACCCCCACTAGCCCACAAAAACTGTCCACAAAACTATATCCATTGCCACATACAGCATTTCATCCATTATAATGCCTTGACTTGTGGTAAATAACATGCAGACTCATGACCATTATCATTGTTATCATCATTTGATGTCTTTTGCTCTTTTTGTAGCTTTGAAATATATGGTACCTATAATTTTTGTTGGGATGTAGCTAGTGAGGGTGCTTTCCTTAGCATTGTAGGCAGATTACAGTTGACATAAAAAAATTAGATCCATGTTGATGAAGTGGGCAACCGCTAATTGGTCAAAAGGAGAGACTATGATTAAGAGGAGAACTCCCTGCCTCCGAGTACATCTGCCAAGCTTGCCGTTTGTTGGGTTGCAGCATCATGGTACGTCTAGAGACTGACAGTAACATACATCGATGTACAGAGTTTAAGACACCAGCCTAAAGGTGCTTGAGCTGTAAATCCCACTCTCTTCTGTGGATTAATTTCCCGTGCAAATTACACACAAATAGGATATGTTACAAAATCTGTCATGACTGTCATATTAACTGGAAACAATGGCGGCCAGCTGTGAAGCAGACTTGTAAAAACACGTATGATACACGTGTGCATCTAATTTGAAAAGATCTTCCTCCTGTTATAACTATATGACTTGCATGGAGCCAACTAATCAGATCAGAGCTTCAACACTGCTTTAAGCACATATTTTCATATGGCAAATTGTCCAAATTGCCAACAAAGCTGCTTAAATTGTGCCTTAACCTCCTTGAATGTGTGGGTGGCTTGTGACTGTGCTTTTCCTGTAAAAACAGGAATCAGCCGTCCTCTACATAATAGATGGGGAACGAAACAGACTTGGCCTTTATGCGCTTAATCCAGAACATCCAATAGGCACTTAGTATCATCACTCCTATTGCAAGCTGCTGCAAAGAATTTAGTAGACCATAAAGTTCAGATAATGTAACACAATCTGTATACACATTCTGCCTCAGTGACAATTGTGAAAAAGATGCCATCTGATTGCTCTTGTTTTCTATGATATACAATGATGAATTGCTCTCCTTTATTGTCATCTAAGATGTTGACTAATGCTGTTGTGGCTTGAACCCTGATGTATACTTGAAATATCTAATTCACAAGTCATGTGTCGTATTGTAGAAACCAAGGTCCCTAAGACAACAAACAGGAAAAGAATAGAAATTGCAAATGTATCTAGACAAGGACACACTTCTGACAGCATTCACTTGTAACAGATGGAGAAAGTTATATTGTGAAAAGAAACAGAAAAACGACAACTCCGTGTCTGTAAGTGTGTTTTCATTCTATAACTAAACAAAACTGATTTTCATTATTAAAGTGGAACTAAACAAAACTATAACTAAACAAAACTGATTTTCATTATTAAAGTGGAACAAACCCTGAGCGGCTGGCTCTTCAATCTAAAAGTTTCCTGTGCTGGCCACTGGCCTTCCCCTGGGGGATGCCCTGCTGTGTGAAACCCCCCAGATCGCCCAAAATAAGTCACCTGTTCCCGATCCAACAGCGCATGGGCATCTTATCAGAATCATTTACCGTAATTATGTCATACGGCAAATGCTTCCACCCTAGCCATTCAGATGGCTGGGAATGTGTACACTTGCACTACTCAGTGAGGCAAATCAGAGATGTTTGCCGAATGATATTGCGATTGACATGCGTGCCATGACAATGCAAGAGGTGAGTTATTAAGAGGTAATAGGTGAGTTATTATGGGCAATCTGAGGTGTTTCACACAATGGGGCATCCCAAAACCTTCCACTTTAAAGGTATATTTCAAGCAAATGGTTGACATTCTGCAGTCATAAAAAATGCTATACTAACCTTTCATCCCCCGGAGACACTTATCCGCTGCTCTTACCGAACACTTACCAGATTGTGTGATCTCCACCTCTGCCGCATCATCAAGCTGTACAGTTGAATTGTCAATGGACCACCTGCGCCATTCGTCACAGGAACTATGGCACACCCCACTCTATTCACTGTATTCACACCCCCCTCTATTCACTGCAACGGCGGGAGGCGTGCTATAGTTCTAGTGATAAATGGTGTGGTCGTCCATCACAGTTGCACATAGAGCAGAGTAGATTGACGATGAGGCGAAGGCAGCAGCGCAGGACACAGATTTTGATCAACTGTGGGGGGATTAAAGATGAGAATTTTTTTTTTTTTTGCCTACAGAATGACTTTCACTATGTTGCGCTATAATTATTTAAGCCCCATTTCTCCTGGTTACAACGGTACCACATATGTATTGGTAGACATGCTTTCCTGCCCAAAGCATAATTGGTGCTGAAGCAGGGATGGGAGGAAGGAACAAGTTTTGGACAGTACTCCAGGCTGGGCTGCCAATTTCTTATAGTACATAGTTATGACATAGTACAAGTTACGTTCACTTTTATGTATAATAGATCCTGTGCTCTGTCCCATGTTTTGGATTAAAATCAGTGATAATTGTCTTACATGAGATTAGATTAGAGATAAATAAGATAGAGAAATGGATCACTGCCAACTGAGGACAGTTCCAGAGATGGGCGTGAGTAATCATATAGTGCCATTTTCACTAGAGGGCAACTAGTCCGTCTCATACACAAAAAATAATAAATGAAAAAGGATCTAACATGCATGCATGGTGCACTATATAATGATTTCATGTTCACATAACTTCAGAAAGTAACTGAAGACTAGAAGGCTAATTCACTAACAGCGCCAGGTAGCGACAGATGAGCATCTGTACTGCAGCGCTATGATCGACCGCTGGTGGCCTTCCCGATCAGCTGTCAGTCGCTATTACAGGGCTCCTCAGTCGCTACTTGCCATTAGTGGTAAGCACGCTGCCAATGTTAAATGGGATGTTTCAGATTTGCATTAGAGGCGCTGTTGAGTTGTTACACGTTATTCAATACAGCGCCTGAGCGTTTCTATGCTGTTGTCTAGAAATCAATCTGTAAATGTTAGAATTCTGAAATCACATAAGCAAAATAACACATGTAACCAGATTTTTCAAATAAAAATACAATTAATTTTTATTCAAACATATATTATCGGAAAAAAATGTGCTTCTTTTCAAAAGCAGTAGTCGCAATCTTCATGGTGCCTGTAATGGAGACAAAAGTGTTGTTATTTAGGGTTTTTATTCATAAATAATGTAGATAAACACCCTAATGTGGTTTGTATTAATTATAGAACACACATTTTTGCGTAAACAATTATTACCCACCCACTTTTTAGTTTTCAGTATGATAACCCACCTACATATTTATGTAAATAAATTTAAGCTACCCACTAATTTTTTATGTAATTTTATACCACCCACATATTTGTTGGATTAGTTTTAATATGCCCCTTTTGTACTGTAGTTGTAGTTTAGCTCAGGTGAGCTGACTTACAGAAAAAAAAGATGTATTCATGCTTTGGTGTCACTCAAACCCAGTCTGGGTGTCCTCATTACTGTCTGCAGCCATGTTGGGGACTTCTGGCACCAGTGCTGTTTCCTCGGGGGGTTCGATTCGGTGGCATATGCAAATGTTGTGTAGAACACAGCAGGCGAGGATGATTTTGGAGACCTTTTGTGGACTGTACAACATCTCTCCTCCTGGGCGTGTCAGAGAAAGCGTGCTTTCAGCAAGCCGATGGTTCTTTCCACAATGCATCTTATTTTTCTAAGTGCTGCATTGTAGCGTACTTGGGCAGAGGTCTGTGGGTTTCTGACCGGAGTCATTAGCCACGTTTTCTGCCCATATCCCTTGTCTGCTGTCAAATAAACAAAGTGAGAGATAGCAATTAGTAAAGTACCTATAACATAATGTATACAATAAAATTAGCCTTAGATAGCTGTGTAATTTTTAAAAAATAATATTGTTATTGTTATTCTGGCTAGGATTATTAATTACCCAGTAGCCATCTAGGTGGCATTTCATTGTTCATAAGCCTGGGAAGCCAGATCTCACGGCCCTCACCTTCATGTAGGGGTCACATACCACCATGACATTCATGGAATGGAATTGTTTCCTATTCCTATAATGCAGCTCCTATGCACGGGGAAGGCGGAAAGGGATATGTGTACCATCCACGCACCCTAGCACATTAGGTATCCCTCCCATGCGGTAGAAGGCACGTTTAATATTGGCAACCTCCTCCTCTGGAAATTTGATATATACCGGGATAAGGTCGCAAATAGCCAGGACTACCTTGTAAAATATTCGGCTCATTGTAGCCTGGCTGATCCTGCTGAGGAGGGCTGAGGTTGCCTAGAAATTGCCCCGTGCCACTATATTTAACATGGCTGTAGTGCTGCACGATTCAGATGAAATCTGCTCGTCACTTAAATCTCATACAGAGAGGCAGATGCCAAAGGATCGGGGTGCCCTAAGCCTCACAGCACCCTCTTCCCTTGACTCCTGACCTTCCTCTGCGCTGCCACAACAACACATCCATACCCCAAACATAACTCCAACTTCCACATCACACTCACTGGCCATAGCTCATGCACTCCCACAGATCAATAATAGCGTCGTTGTGCGGATCTGGTTGCACAGACATCTATGGGCCAATCCAAGGTACAAATTTGAAAAATCAAATAGCCGTTTTATGAACACCATTTTAAATGGTGTTCAGATATAGGGTTACAAGTAATTCATTTATTGTCTTCACACATGTTTTGCTGATACTTCATTCATTGTAGTCAAGATGTAGATACACACACCTGTATTATATGTCTCCATCAATTAACTGCCCCTGTTTGTGATTGGGTAATAAAGCACATATAAACTCCCAGGCACATTCTGCAATTGTTGCCATTCTGTAGTTTGCATGCATCCTTGTGTGTTTGTGGTTTGGTGGTGTGTGCAGCTACAGGATGGAGCCAAATTCTGGAAATCTGTCTACCACTGCCGTGTCTCCTGGGGATCCCAGTACCAGTGGTGTGCGTCGTGGCGGCAGACCTTCCTCAAGGAAAAGGGCGCAGGCTGAAGGTGGAGCCCCACCAAAGCCCAAGGGCGCCTATGCCAAGAAGGAGCCAGAATTTAATTTGGCTGATAATAATACTCTTGTGCATCTGACACTGGCTAAGTGGGAGTTATTATTTGGCTCCCAAAGTCAGTGTTTAGGCAAACAAGAAAGGAGCAAATTGTGGGATGCCATTGGTGAGCAGCTTAATAGCACAGCTCAATATTCACATAGTGGCTCAGCCTGCAAGAAACGCTTCTACACTTTGCAAAGGGCCCTTATGCTAAAGATGAAGTCTGATCTTCCTATTGACAGTGGGACGAAGCAGGGTCCAAAGAGTAAATACAGGCCATATGGAGATGTTGAAGTGCAAGATCCCCCTTTGTCGGCTACAGGGTGTGGTTGCTGGGGATGACACCACAGGCTGGGATGAAGGTACATTGTAAATACATTGTTACAGATTGATCAAAATTATGTGGAACTATATTTGTTTGTAACCCTTTCACTGCCAAGCACGTAGATTCTACGTGCTCGCTTCTACTCCACTTAAGTGCCAAGCACGTAGAATCTACCTGATTTCCCCCCTGCTAGGTAAAAAAAAAATTAATAGAAAATACTCACCTGACCCTCGTTGGATCCGGCCGGGTCTCCTCTTCAATTTGGTGCCATCCGATCCCCCGTGTGGGCTCGGATGGCTCCAGGAGAGCCCCCCGAATAGTGCCCCCCCCACTTCAGCAGCAGCAGCTGCTAACTGTAAAAAAAAATAAAAAATTAAAAATGACATTTACTTATCTGTGGCCGCGCTGCCTCCCGACAGGTCTCCTCTTCACTTGGGGGCCTCCGATCGCCCCCCCCCCCCAGGCTCTTCCGTGGCGAGGAGAGTGCAGAAATCGCCCTCCCCCCACCCTGGATCAGGTCTGCTAGCCATGACCCCTGGGGGCGGGGCCAGGTGACATCATTGTGATGTCACCAGCAGCCGGCTTCATAATACCGGCACCCGAGACTCTGAATCAGTCTGGCCGGGTGCTTGGAGGATAGAGGTGGGGAGGGGGAGAGGGCTGTGATCGCCCCCCCTCCCCAGGCTCTCTCCTCCACACACCCGCGCAGACTGTCAGCTGTCATCGGAGATCGCCGGGGGACAGAGGATCGGAGGTGATTAAAGTAAAAAAAAAAAAATAATAATAAATGTAATTTTTTTTCTTATGTGCGTCAGTGTGTTTATTTTTACATTTAACCCCTTGTGAACTGGTAAGGGGTCCATGAGACCCCTTACACCAGTTCACAAGGCTGGGGGCTGGCAAGTCACCTGCACCTAGCAGGTGACTTGCCATTAACTCCTGGCACCCCTATTACCTGCCTCCCCAAAGCCCAGGGGGAGGGCAGAAGAGCCCAGGCCCACATAGGCTATGTGGGCTTGTAGGCTGCAGGTTGGGGGGGCCACAAAAGCTGGCCCCTCCACTCTGTTCCTACAAGCCCCCATAGCTAGTCCCGGGCTGGTAATGCTGGGTAAGGGAGACCCCATTTAATTTTTGGGGGCATTTTTAAGGGTTAAGCAGGAGAACAGAAGCCAGATTGATCAGCATGGGACACAGGGATGGATGGGAGGTAAGTATTAAAAAGTATTAAGTATTAAAATATTTTTTTTGCTTGTTTCTGTGATTTTTTTTGCACTTAACCCCTTGTGAACTGGTAAGGGAGATCCCTATACCAGTTCACAAGGCTGGGGGCTGGCAAGTCACCTGCGGCTAGCGGGTGACTTGCCGTTAACCCCCGGCGCCCCAATTACCTGCCTCCCCAAAGCCCGTGGGGGGCAGAAGAGCCCGGGCCATGGCTATGTGGGCTTGTAGCCTGCAGGGTGGGGGAGCCACCAAAGCTGGCCCCCTTGTACCCTGTTCTACAAACCCCCATAGCTGGTCCAGGGCTGGTTATGATAGGTAAGTGGGACCCCATATCATTTGTGGGGGAGTTTTAAGGGTTTTTAACCCTTAAAATTCCCCAAAAAATGGGTCCCCCCCATGGGACCCTATGTCACTTTTTTTTAAATTAACCCCTTATGTTTATAGTGTGGATAGTAGTAGTATTTTATTTGTACATGTTATAAAGTGCTATTTTCAGTTTGGGGGGTCTCCTGGGCAAGAATGGGGGGCTACCGATACATATGTGACACCGTTGTAATCGGAAGAAATTGGGCTTTCACATGCAATATGGTTTTCTCTAATAAAGTAAATGTTTTATTTAAAATAATTAAAACTTAAAATAATAAAATAAGACAATTGTCTAAAAAATATTTATTTATTTATTTTTTACACAAAAATATAAAAAAAACAGTAGAAAAATTACAAACAAGACATTTCATGTTAAAGCCTAAACTCTGCTGCAAAATATATATCTATAATTTTCCTGGAAATTCCCGGCAAAAATCACGGTTAAACATGGCGCAGAATGGGGAAAAATGATCTGTCAACAGAGGGTGACAACATTTCAAGTAGGCTGGCAATTAAAAGGATTAATAGTACCTATGCATGTTGGGTATTGTTCAGCTCGGGGGACCTTGCTCTTTCAGATTTAGCTTGTTTTTTCTTGTTTGCATATTTATATTTTAGGAAAACATGTTATTTATTCAGTTTTTTTATTCAATTTTTTAGGGAAACTTTGTGCAACCAAAGAATTCATTGAGGGATTACTTCCAGAAAACTAAGCCCACATAAACAAGCTTGGTACGCCTAGAAAGCTTGAGGCGTATACTTCCAGAGATTATATAGTTTGTGGGGGGTATTTCAAATCTAAAGGGTTTTTTTTTGGGGGGGGAAACTGCAAGGTGCGCATAGCGCAGTTGTATTTTATCTGAAAATCTCCTAAAGCTCTGTTTCAGTTTGGGGGAGTCTCCTGGGCAGGAAAGGGTGTCTACGAATACATATGTGGTACCACTGTGACCGGGAGAAATTGGGGTTTCACGCAATAACATTTTATTGACAAACGTACATTTTCTATTACAGAAAAAGTATTGAGAATACACTAAAAAAACGCCAAACATGACATTTCATGTTGAAGCCCAGACTCTGTTGAAACAATATATAATTTTCCTGGGAAATCCCTGGAAATCCTTTTAAAAATCACAGTTGAACATGTGTAGCGCAAAATAGTGAAACATGGTCTGGCAACAGAGGGTGACAAAAGCTGCAGGTAGGCTGGCACTTATAGGGTTAGACCTATGTAATGTTTTTCATACATTTCTCTTTTGTTTTCCTTAGTGGCACATGAGGACTCACAGGACTCAGATTCAGATGGGTCCCAGATTCCTGCCCTTCCACCAGCCTCCACATTAACCCAGTCTGATGTTGAAGGTAAATAGTCTTGATGATTTTTTTGCAAGGTATAGGTCTTGATGGTTAGTTATAGTGCACACATATAGTTATAGTGCACACATTAACAATGGATACTTGTTAATTATATTTTCAAATAGATGCCCTCAGAATTGCATCAACATCTCCTCATGAGTCGACATACTCTTTGGCAGCAAGTAAGTGTATGGCTTAATTTAGCTTGACTTAAAAATACTTAAAGTTGTGGAATTAGATGTATTATGTTTTTGATTTGTAGGCCAAGTCCCAGCTTCATCTTTGGACCCCACTTCCTGTGTTGCGGGCCTACAGGACACTGTTGGTATATATTGCAAAGCATACTGTATCCTTTATTGATGTTGTTTTTTAATGTGTATCCCAACAATTTTTGCCATGAAAAAACATGAGACATCACATTGAAAGCAGTATAGTTGTTTAGGTTTATTAACCAAACGTTTACTATGTAACCAGGCAAAAATAATTAAACAGGAAATTACAGGTGGCCTTTCTGTTGGTCACATTTGAATAAATATATTGAAGCAATACTATGCCAGCTTAAAGTAATATCAATTATGTTTCCTTTCGTTAGGCCTGAATACAGGAAGTGCTGGTCCTGAAAGGGCCCTTCAAAGCACGGCTGCTAGGGATGAGGGTAAGCATGTGAATTGAAAACTTTATGTAAGGATGTTTTATATCATTACATGTATGTAGGATATTGACATTTGGTATGACCCATGTATTTTTAGGGCAAAGCTCTAGTGATGGGCTGAGTCTGGACATCTCCGATGTGGCGGGTATGTGTGTTTAATAATGTGACTATGATCTGTGGCCACACAAAGAGTTGGCCTTTATTGTTTAAAAATTAGCTTCCTTCCCTAAATATCATACATTTAAAGGGTGTGTTGATTGACCTTTTGGATCAAGGTTACATTTCTAAAATCTATACAGGTTATACAAAGTTGTGACACAATAAAAACAAAATCCAAAATAAAACAAATTTTCGATTTAGCATATGTGATGTTGCCACATTTATCGGATGATGATTTGCCCCTTCCTGGCAGCCAGACACCTGAACTATTTCACACTCAGGTACCATTGATCAGTTGTTTGTGGTTGTGAAAATGTAAATTTTTTTTTTTGGACAGTCATGTAAAAATATGTTACATACACCATACTTTGATCTTAGGAGGAATCCTTGACGGCAACCCGGGATGTGGCCTCCTCCCAAGTGCCATGTGGCCAGCCTTCTGAGCCAGCACAAATGGTACATGATAATATAACCATAGATGTGGATTAAATAGTTGTATATGCAAAATACATACAGTAATTTTAAATATGCCTTTTTATTATAGACGACTACGCAACCAACACCAAGGGGTGTCCCCACTAGTGCTGAACTGTATGAGTTAGGGAGCCGGATGCTGGAGGCCTACAGTCACCAACAGCCGGGTGATAGACTCCAGGAGCGCATTGCGGCATTGGAAAAACAATCGCTGGTGGACCAACAACAAATACGTGACCTGAGGCAAAAGGTACGGGAGCTCAGAAATCAACCACAGGCAGAATTGGTAACTGCTATCAACCGCTCCATCGATCGTCAGGACCAAACTTTGTTGTTGTTACATCAGCTAATACAGCAGCAGTCAATTTTTTTAACTGCGCTGTTGGCCCCCAACACGGCCTCTACAGATGTGTCAGCACAACCAAGGCCACCCACTGAGTAAAGATTATGAACAATTAATTTGCTTATCAAAATGAGGGCACAATTTGGATTGCCTTCATTTGATTAAATACATTTTTGATAACCTTTAACTATTTGGGTATTGTACTTAATTGCATATATACTAACCCATACGTGTAGACATGTCTATATCTATATATGTGTATGTGTTTTGGAATTAACAACAGTAATAGGTTTGAACACATTCAAATGCTTCTATTATGTTAGGGGTAACAATGTGTTTCACATTCCACTAACTATGGGTTAATGTTAACTTTAAAGGTTTGGCAGCTAATGCTGGTTCACTCAGAAGCGCCCATCTATTGTCTGCTGCTTATTCAGGAACAGTGACTCTAGGAGTTGCAGGAAAAAAAAATACAACACATGTATCAAAAGTACAGCGCCCCAGGCAGCGACAGGTAGCGACTGGTCATAGCGACTGGCCCTCGGCGCTCAAACCCAGATTCAACAAGAAATTTCTATGAAACAGCGTGGGCGCTGTAATTTTTGTGACTGTGGGATAGAGCGCAAGACACGGTGAGATTAAAGTGAATTTTTGGACACATAAACAACATTAAAGTATCGAAAATCACAGGAATGACATTGTTGTAGGGGTGTGACTTTAAGACTTTAATGGCAGACTATAAAATAGATTTTAATAGATTTTTGGGAAAAAAAAAACTTCAAAAACATACATACAGTTCAGGAATAATGTCTTAAACATTTGTAGTTTAAAAAAAAAAAAAAAAGGGATGAGAAATGGGATTTGAGGATCGTCCATTGAAATGTATGGGAGAGCGGCAGGTAGCGAGAAGTAATAGGTGGCGCTATGAAAGTTTGAACGCAGGCGCTGTACGCTGAGGCTGGGATAATGATGAATCTAACATCATGGCGTTATCCCAGTCGCTCATCAGGATCAGCTTCATAAATGTGTAATTGCGTGCTGTGGCCGGCGTTCTCTTGCCGATACCTCTCGCTACCTGTCGCTAAAATGCCACTACCTGGCGCTATCCATTCATGAATAAGGCCCTAGGCTGATAGACATTTTTTAATGCATTTTCTTGGGATATACATTAAGTTGGATGCTCAGTAGGGTTATACTACAAATTAAAGTGTGTTATATTTGCCAATGAATACTGGCATAGCTTCCTATTAAATCCATCTACACTTATGGATTGCTATGGCATCTGCATCCTATATGCAAAGCATCCTATATGTATAGGTATGTGTTTTTATGAATATGTTTGAATGAAATCAACTATTTTAATGGAACTATATTGGTAGTGGAAATAATTTGAGCAAAAGGACCAGCCCAGCCCCCTATCGTTCAAACCTCTTATATGTATAGCATCCTAAAACATGCATCTACACTTATGGATTGATACCCCATCTGTATCCCATAAGCATATCTTCCTATAAAATCCATCTGCACTTACCGATTGCTACAGGATCTTCATCATATATGCATAGCATCCTATAAAATTAATTTACTACATCCTGTATGCATAGCATCCTATAAAATACATAAAATAAAATAAAATAAAATGCTTGCAGATTGCTACAGCATCCTATATGGGGATAGGATGTGGCATATGCGCAGTGGCAGTATCATAGCCAATGAGGTCCAACCGAGATGTGATTATTGCTAATTGAAAACTAATCCCAATACCCCGCTATGATGACTTGAAATATAATAATCGGCAAGAGTAGTAGATGCTTGTAACAAACTTCCAGCAGAGGCAGTTGAAAAATCAACAGTCACTTAATTTAAACATGCCTGGGATAAGCATACATCTATCCTAATATAAAGAGTACATACATTTACATAAGGGCAGACTAGATGGACCGTATGGTCTCCTTCTGTCGTCAACCTTCTATGTTTTCTATGAGCTATTTGGGAGCATGATATATCAAGTACTTCTGCCAGACATTGGTGCAAATTAAAATCGTGAAAAATATCATTTATCATTTTTTTTCAAACATGCACATGTTGATGCACTGCAAGAAACACATTTGATAAAAATTAGCGTTTTGCACTACTTTAATTTGCACTGAAATTGAATTGTCTGGCAGAAGTGCTCGATAAATCAGACCATTACTCTTCTCTTTGTGGCACCCCAATCTCCGTAGATCTCAGCAATATCCCTAGTTGGACACATTTCCTGTTTGTACAGATACCTAGTTTTTGAAAATTCTCTGCATATCCCATTGGGGCGGTAGCGAAGAACGCTCTAACTAGGAAACACTGTACTTAGAAGAAGACAGACAAAGGCAGCTCCTTTATTTTTCTTAACATAAGATTCAGGATTAAGACAGTGCACTACTCACACATCCACCTGCCATCTAAAGAGATCAACAATACCATAAGCAGCCATGGTTTATAGTAGCACTTCCTGAAAGTTTCTACTTGTAGTACTTTACAAAGGGGGAGATAAAACTGTAATATACATGTTTATATAGCATAAAGTACTTAAAACAACAGTTCCAGAAATTATCTCCTTTCGTCCTTGATAATGTGTTTTTTTTTCAGGCAATGCACAATAGGACTGCCATTTCATGGCTCTCACACCAAGTACTGGTATATAGATGGCATGCAGGCTTATATACGCAACCAATGATCCGCACATTTGTTTGTACAAACACTATTTAACTGGGAAATAAATGGTTATGCATCTTGTGTATCAGGTAGATACAATACTGAATATAAGAAGTTTTGTCTATAATGTTAACGATTTTTCGGTCTTCATGGTATAGAAGATGTGACATTCTATTTAACCTGATAAGAACCTAAGAATAGCTATAGCTTAGTTATGGAACAATGATTTCAATGCATGTCATCAATCATTGTCACACTTAATCTGATATCTTTTATGCTTCCAAAACCTGTTTAGTTTGTGCCGTTAATATCATAAACTCTTAAAAGTAAGACGTCTTTTTTTTTTTGCTTTTTGTACCATTTCTAGGCTTTACAAGGCTAATATAGCTCAGACAATACATGTCTATTTGGCCAAGTACTATCATTTAATCTCAGACAGCTCTTATATTTTGCTTTGAGTTCCTGTCTGCTGTGTTGTTCATCATCAGAGAAGTAGAGGCAAAACTGTAAGGGACCCAAGCTAAAATAATGTGCATATTTGGCTCTCCAGGGCTTATTTGTTGGCTGTAAGACAAAGATGTTTATAGGGATTCAATATTTCTCCTGCCTGCAGAATATATTAGCGGTTTTGCCCTTTTACAAGATGGCTATAAATTAGTGTTGTTCCTGGTAAATGAGGTCACTAACCTGTTCCTTCTCAGACATGAATTGGTATTTTCAGACTGTGAGCTTGCAAGGTCAGGGCCCTCTCTCCTAATGTAACAATGTGTTTTTGTTGCATTTCTGTCTAAGCTCTAATACTGTGTGCTTTATAAAGGTATTACTTGTCTTGACCTCCTGTAATTTTTAACCTTGTACAGCGTCATCGAATATGATGGCACACTATAAATACAGTGAACAATAATGATAATAAGCAAGGCCAGATTGGGAACAAAATTGCTCCAAAGGTTTACCAGCCACTCTGGGCTTGCTGTACTGTACCCGATCCAATTTGTATATATAGTGGATGGTTACGGCAGGATTGATGCAGCTGAGAGAAAGCGGGATGGATGGATGCGGCTGGGCGAAGGAGGGATGGATGCGGCTGGGAGGAGCAGTGGATGGATGGGGAGAGGAGTGGATAGATGAATGCAGCTGTGAAAAAGAGGGGTGAATGAATATAGCTGGGAGAAGTAGAGATGAATGGATGTGGCTGGGAGTTGGAGCAGTGGATGGATGCAGCTGAGAGAAGGAGGGATGGATGCAGCTTGGAGAAGGAGGGATGGATGGATGCAGCTTGGAGAAGGAGGGATGAATGATGTGGCCGGGAGAAGGAGGAGTGGATAGATGTGGCGGGTAGAAGAAGGGATAGATGGATGTGGCTATGAGAAAGAGGGGTGGATGCATATAGCTGGGAGGAGGGATGAATGGATGCTGCTGGGAGAAAGAGGGGTGTATGTATGTGGCTAAGAGAATGAGGGGTAGATGGATGCAGCTGAGAAGGAGGGATGGATGTGGCTGGGAGAATGAGGGATGTATGCAGATGGGAGAAATAGGGATGGATGGACACAGCTTGAAGAAGAAGGGATGAATGGTGTGGCTGGGAGAAGGAGTGGATGGATGCGGCTGGGAGAAGGAGGGGTGGATGGATACAGCTGGGAGAAGGAGGGATGGATGGATGCTGCTGGGAGAATAAGGATGGATGCTGCTGGGAGAATGAGGGGTCGATGGATGTGGCTGGAAGAATGAGGGGTGGATGGATGCGGCTGGGAGAATAATCTCACACATCTGAGTGAATGTTGGAGTGAGGAAGTTCTACAATTGAGCTGGAGAAGCCTTATATGCTTTAGTAAAATAGTTCTAGTTGAGAAACCCAGCTCGTTCTTTTGCTACCTTCCATGCCAACTCAACCGTGTCCTGTTTTGCTTCTTGGGAGCTGACAGAAAGTCATGCAATTTGCATGTTTGTGCTCCTTTACATGCTCATGTTAGTTGCAGGCTCGGTGCTTATCATCCAGGATACTTACATTTTAGAAAACCTAAACTAGATGACATGGGCTGACATTACCTCCCATTTTAGGCATGCAGCAAGTGGATTAGAACATGTATCTTCTGGTGTATTCAAGCATTTGCAGTTTGAAAGGGTTAGGACCAGACTTATACAACTAGGGTCAAAGAGAAGTTGGACACTTTAATGGTGGGTAATGTTTCCAGGTTTTTCAAAGTTTTTAGAGGACTGGGTACCCGTAAACATTAACATCTCGGCCCTTGATGTTCAGAGATAGCTTGTGCTCTGTATCTGGACTCCAGTATTGTTAACATTATTCATTATTATTTCTTCCCTGTCCCTTTCTTTCTATTTTTTTCTCTTCCCTTTTCTGCTTTATTTTCCTGATTTTCTTTCTGCTTTCCTTCTCCCAGCTTTCAGAATGGGATTAAATTTGTATTTAAAGGGGTCATGTGCCTCTCCTCCTTAACATTTTTTTCCACTTTCCTTCCTTGTTTCCCTCCTTCTTTTTTCAGTTTATTTCTTTTCATGTTTTTTTATTTGATTTTACTCTCTCTCCTTCACCCTTTTTCTCATGGCCCAATCTTATTGATTCCTGCTTGATTACCCCCCCCATGTAAAACGCCCCAGGTTGCCCAATAAACTCACCTTCTCCCCCGATCCAATGGCGCATGCATGAGCAGCGGCTTCTCCCTGGTATACCTGGTATACCTTTAGCAGGGTGCACCCCCCCACCAGTCATTTGTGAATGGCAAGCGTGTGCATGCTTCCTGTTAGAGGTCAGCAGGGATGAGGCTGCCGGTGCACTCAGCTGCCACTCAGCAAGACCCGGCTGGAGCAACGTCCTTGGACGAGCCTAGACGAGCTTGCGTCAGTGCAGTCAGGCGCGCTGATTGGACCAGAGGCCGCACATGTGCTGAAGGATCGGGGAAAGGTGAGTTGCAGTGAGGCTCTGCCTATGGAGCTAAAGTGGCAGTCCAAAGTCCATGAATACTATGTGTCCACATTTTGTCCCCCACAGCTCCTCTGTGCAGCACAGCCAACTTCTTACTGATAACTGAGAATTAGCATTTCCGACCTCCAGCACAGAAGCAATCCATCAGGCTGGCTTTACGCCCCCTAACACTTCTATTCCATGCATTGCAATGGAGGAGGCATTTTGATGGCGGGTGCACCAAACCTGCCTTGACAAGTCCCTCCATTTCAATCAACAGAGATGGTGTGTGAGGGCGGAAATACTCCAAGTGAGATGACCACGCGGAAAGATGGAAACACTGGAGCCGCACCCTCAGTAAGTATGTAGTTGCTGGCGCTGGACAGAGGAGCTGCATGGGCACACCAGACCTGCAGAAAAAAACTGCAGAGTGACAAATGGTAAGTATAAGCTTTTTATTATTTTTATTATTTATTTATTATATACACCGCAGTAACAACACCAGACATCCTGGGAAATATACACAGGCTATACTGACCCAATCTCCTGCCAAACTGAACTCTACTACCGCTGCAACCTCCTACTAATTATTCATAAGCTACAGAGCAGGAGGGTCCAGCTACAATTCTAATACACCTGATATCCCAAGGAAACTGCTAACTACTTTGGTGTTATTAACACAAATGAGACCCAGCTCCTGATAAAGCTCACCCATAGGGCGAAAAGCGTAGAGCGGGCACCCGATACAACTGACGAACACCAAAATTACTATAATAATTATATTACCAATTAGAAAACTTACATGATTTTGTAAACCTTGGAAACAGAATGTACTATTGATTATTCATATGTTACCTATAATTGCACTGACTTAATTACTATAAGCACAGATTGAGTTAATACTGTATTGTATATACAAATACATTTGCCAATACCCTCATTACAAGACAATGGTCCAGGCCATTCTTTTATCCCCTCCCCAAATTATTTTTATTATTTTAGCCTGGACAGTCCCTTTGAAGTGGAACAAAACTCACGGTGTTTGTTGCCTGTCGAATTGGGATGCCCTGCTGTGTGTAACCCCCCAGAATGCCCAGAAAAAAAAAACTCCCAGTCCAATTGCACATGTGTGGGCTCCTGTCCAACCAGAGCCGTTTTGCCATTTGGCACCATGAGATTTTTTTTTTCTCAGGTTTTTTTTCCCCTCGGTGCAATTCAGCATCATTTTTAACTGTGCAAATTATTCAAACATTTGAACAGATGAAAACGATTCTGAATTGTACCAAGAAAAAAAATCAAGGCATGTGCCACGGGATCCCTGGCCTGTTTGGATTTGTTTTTTTCACACATTTTATGCACTTTAGTTATGCGTTGCATTTTTTGCCCTGCAAAACATGTCATTCATGTGTGCCCAATGGCATCCCATGTGTTTGTGCATTGTGCTGTCATCCTTTAAAAATGAGTTTTGGGGGATTTCACCTGGTGCTGTATGCCTAGAACACCTGGTCTTGGAGCACCGATGCAGGCGCTGTGATTTTTTATCTCTTAGCCCCCCGATGCTCACCCCTAGTGCTACCTGTCGCTAGCCTCATTGGCAAAATGGGTCATACTCAGTGCCGGGCACAGAGCCTGAAGCCAGGGGCGGGCTTTGCGGCTGAGGCACCGAGATATTCTCTCGGGAGACGCTCAAGTGGTGCTATTGTTGAATTGGGCTCCAAAGCTATCCTGAACAACTTTACAGGTGGCAGCTAGAGGGAATGCAGCGAGGACAGAGGGGCAGCTGTAGATATATTTTTTCTGGATTTTGCAAAAGCATTTGACACTGTCCCCCATAGACGCTTATTGGGAAAATTGAGATCTTCTGTTTGTAACTGGATTGAAAACTGGCTGAAGGATCGTATGCAGAGAGTTGTGGTTGTGGTGTACCCCAGGGTTCAGTGCTGGGCCCACTATTATTCAACTTGTTTATAAATGACATAGAAGAAGGAATTAAAAGCACTGTCTCTATTTTTGCAGATGACACAAAGATATGTAGCACAGTTCAGTCTATTGAAGATGTTCACAAGCTTCAGGCTGACTTGGACACTTTGAGTGTCTGGGCATCCACTTGGCAAATGAGGTTCAATGTGGAGAAATGTAAAGTCATGCACTTGGGGTTTATAACCTGAAGTCCACATATATCCTCGGGGGAGTAAAACTGGAAGAATCACTTGCTGACAAGGATCTGGGGGTACTTGTAGATCACAGGCTAAATAACAGCATGCAATGCCAAGCAGCTGCTTCCAAGGCCACAAAGATACTACTTAAAAGAGGCAAGGAATCACGGGATAGAGATGTAATTTTGCCTCTTTACAAGGTACTGGTGCACCCTCACCTGGAATATGCCGTCCAGTTCTGGGCACCCATTCATTGACTATGGGAAGGTTGCAGAGCCACTAAACTAATAAGAGGAATGAAGGATCTTAGTTATGGAGAAAGATTACGAGAATTAAATCTGTGTAATCTTGAGAGGAGACGACTGAGGGGGGACATGATTAACTTGTATAAATATATAAATGGCCCATACAAAAAATATGGGGAAACACTATTTCATGTAAAATCCTCTATAAAGACAAGGGGGCACTCTCTTCGACTGGAAAAAAAAGAAATTCAATCTCTGGAGGCGACAATCATAAGAACTATAAATATGTGGAATAGCCTCCCACAGAAGCTTGTTACAGCATCAACTAGAGATGAGCGAACTTTTGAAAAATTCGATTCGACTGATTCGCCGAATTTTCCGACAAAAATCGTTTCGACCCGAATAAATTCGCGACGAATCGCTATTAAAAACGGCTATTTCTGAGCCTCCTAGAGCCTCAATAGGGTTGTAAACCATTCTGCCTTGCTGTAACACGCACAGGATGCGTGCTGGGTTAGTTAAATAATACTTTGAAGAAATATCACATGCAGATCAGAGGCATCGCTAATAGAATCGCAGAGCGGCACAATTGAATTCAAGAGAGTTGAAGTGGCATCACTATGAGAGGCAGGAGCCCAAACATTGCTTTAAAGAGACACTGGAGTTGGCAGCAGCAGGAGCCCAAAAACTGGATGAATCACACCCTGGAGTTGGCAGGAGTTGGCAGCAGCAGCAGCAGCAGGAGCCCAAATATTACTTTAAAGAGACCCTGGGGTTGGCTTCAGGAGCCCAAAAATTGGATGAATCACACCCTGGAGTTGGCAGCAGAAGCAGCAGGAGCCCAAATATTACTTTAAAGAGACACTGGAGTTGGCTTCAGGAGCCCAAAAATTGGATGAATCACACCCTGGAGTTGGCAGCAGCAGCAGCAGGAGCCCAAATATTACTTTAAAGAGACACTGGGGTTGGCTTCAGGAGCCCAAAAATTGGATGATTCACACCCTGGAGTTGGCAGCAGCAGCAGGAGCCCAAATATACACTGGGGTTGGCTTCAGGAGCCCAAAAATTGGATGAATCACACCCTGGAGTTGGCAGCAGCAGCAGCAGGAGCCCAAATATTACTTTAAAGAGACCCTGGGGTTGGCTTCAGGAGCCCAAAAATTGGATGAATCACACCCTGGAGTTGTCAGAAGTTGGCAGTAGCAGCAGCAGGAGCCCAAATATTACTTTAAAGAGACCCTGGGGTTGGCTTCAGGAGCCCAAAAATTGGATGAATCACACCCTGGAGTTGGCAGGAGTTGACAGCAGCAGCAGCAGGAGCCCAAATATTACTTTAAAGAGACCCTGGGGTTGGCTTCAGGAGCCCAAAAATTGGATGAATCACACCCTGGAGTTGGCAGGAGTTGACAGTAGCAGCAGCAGGAGCCCAAATATTACTTTAAAGAGACCCTGGGGTTGGCTTCAGGAGCCCAAAAATTGGATGAATCACACCCTGGAGTTGGCAGCAGCAGGAGCCCAAATATACACTGGGGTTGGCTTCAGGAGCCCAAAAATTGGATGAATCACACCCTGGAGTTGGCAGCAGCAGCAGCAGGAGCCCAAATATACACTGGAGTTGGCTTCAGGAGCCCAAAAATTGGATGAATCACACCCTGGAGTTGGCAGCAGCAGCAGCAGGAGCCCAAATATTACTTTAAAGAGACACTGGGGTTGGCTTCAGGAGCCCAAAAATTGGATGAATCACACCCTGGAGTTGGCAGATGTTGGCAGCAGCAGCAGCAGGAGCAGGAGCCCAAATATTACTTTAAAGAGACACTGGGGTTGGCTTCAGGAGCCCAAAAATTGGATGAATCACACCCTGGAGTTGGCAGCAGCAGGAGCCCAAATATACACTGGGGTTGGCTTCAGGAGCCCAAAAATTGGATGAATCACACCCTGGAGTTGGCAGAAGTTGGCAGCAGCAGCAGCAGCAGCAGGAGCCCAAATATTACTTTAAAGAGACACTGGGGTTGGCTTCAGGAGCCCAAAAATTGGATGAATCACACCCTGGAGTTGGCAGCAGCAGAAGCCCAAATATACACTGGGGTTGGCTTCAGGAGCCCAAAAATTGGATGAATCACACCCTGGAGTTGGCAGCAGCAGCAGGAGCCCAAATATTACTTTAAAGAGACACTGGGGTTGGCTTCAGGAGCCCAAAAATTGGATGATTCACACCCTGGAGTTGGCAGCAGCAGCAGCAGGAGCCCAAATATACACTGGGGTTGGCTTCAGGAGCCCAAAAATTGGATGAATCACACCCTGGAGTTGGCAGCAGCAGCAGCAGGAGCCCAAATATTACTTTAAAGAGACCCTGGGGTTGGCTTCAGGAGCCCAAAAATTGGATGAATCACACCCTGGAGTTGGCAGAAGTTGGCAGTAGCAGCAGCATGAGCCCAAATATTACTTTAAAGAGACCCTGGGGGTGGCTTCAGGAGCCCAAAAATTGGATGAATCACACCCTGGAGTTGGCAGAAGTTGGCAGTAGCAGCAGCAGGAGCCCAAATATTACTTTAAAGAGACCCTGGGGTTGGCTTCAGGAGCCCAAAAATTGGATGAATCACACCCTGGAGTTGGCAGGAGTTGACAGCAGCAGCAGAAGGAGCCCAAATATTACTTTAAAGAGACCCTGGGGTTGGCTTCAGGAGCCCAAAAATTGGATGAATCACACCCTGGAGTTGGCAGAAGTTGGCAGTAGCAGCAGCAGGAGCCCAAATATTACTTTAAAGAGACACTGGGGTTGGCTTCAGGAGCCCAAAAAATGGATGAATCACACCCTGGAGTTGGCAGCAGCAGGAGCCCAAATATACACTGGGGTTGGCTTCAGGAGCCCAAAAATTGGATGAATCACACCCTGGAGTTGGCAGCAGCAGCAGCAGGAGCCCAAATATACACTGGGGTTGGCTTCAGGAGCCCAAAAATTGGATGAATCACACCCTGGAGTTGGCAGCAGCAGCAGCAGGAGCCCAAATATTACTTTAAAGAGACACTGGGGTTGGCTTCAGGAGCCCAAAAATTGGATGAATCACACCCTGGAGTTGGCAGAAGTTGGCAGCAGCAGCAGCAGCAGCAGGAGCCCAAATATTACTTTAAAGAGACACTGGGGTTGGCTTCAGGAGCCCAAAAATTGGATGAATCACACCCTGGAGTTGGCAGCAGCAGGAGCCCAAATGTACACTGGGGTTGGCTTCAGGAGCCCAAAAATTGGATGAATCACACCCTGGAGTTGGCAGCAGCAGCAGCAGGAGCCCAAATATTACTTTAAAGAGACCCTGGGGTTGGCTTCAGGAGCCCAAAAATTGGATGATTCACACCCTGGAGTTGGCAGCAGCAGCAGCAGGAGCCCAAATATACACTGGGGTTGGCTTCAGGAGCCCAAAAATTGGTTGAATCACACCCTGGAGTTGGCAGCACCAGCAGCAGGAGCCCAAATATTACTTTAAAGAGACCCTGGGGTTGGCTTCAGGAGCCCAGAAATTGGATGAATCACACCCTGGAGTTGGCAGAAGTTGGCAGTAGCAGCAGCAGGAGCCCAAATATTACTTTAAAGAGACCCTGGGTTTGGCTTCAGGAGCCCAAAAATTGGATGAATCACACCCTGGAGTTGGCAGGAGTTGACAGCAGCAGCAGCAGGAGCCCAAATATTACTTTAAAGAGACCCTGGGGTTGGCTTCAGGAGCCCAAAAATTGGATGAATCACACCCTGGAGTTGGCAGGAGTTGACAGTAGCAGCAGCAGGAGCCCAACTATTACTTTAAAGAGACCCTGGGGTTGGCTTCAGGAGCCCAAAAATTGGATGAATCACACCCTGGAGTTGGCAGCAGCAGGAGCCCAAATATACACTGGGGTTGGCTTCAGGAGCCCAAAAATTGGATGAATCACACCCTGGAGTTGGCAGCAGCAGCAGCAGGAGCCCAAATATACACTGGAGTTGGCTTCAGGAGCCCAAAAATTGGATGAATCACACCCTGGAGTTGGCAGCAGCAGCAGCAGCAGCAGCAGGTGCCCAAACATTACTTTAAAGAGACCCTGGGGTTGGCCTCAGGAGCCCAAAAATTGGATGAATCACACCCTGGAGTTGGCAGCAGCAGCAGCAGCAGCAGCAGCAGCAGGAGCCCAAACATTACTTTAAAGAGACACTGGGGTTGGCTTCAGGAGCCCAAAAATTGGATGAATCACACCCTGGAGTTGGCAGAAGTTGGCAGCAGCAGCAGCAGGAGCCCAAAAAATGGCCTAAAGACATAAATATGTTTTGCACCATTTGGAAAGTGTAAAACGTGGCACCATGCATCAGGCATCAGGCATTGGTGGGTGGAAATCCTGGCTGATCCATCCCTGATTCATTTTGACAAAGGTGAGTCTCTCCACATTTTTAGTTGACAGACGAGTTCTCCTCGCTGTAACTATGGCCCCCGCCGCACTAAACACCCGCTCAGATGGCACGCTACTTGCCGGGCAGGACAGCTTTTCCAGGGCAAACTCTGCTAGTTGCGGCCACAAATCAAGTTTGGCTGCCCAGAAGTCCAGCGGATCCTCAAGGTGTGTTGGCATGGTCATGTCAAAGTATGACATGACCTGCTGGTTGAGGTCCTGCTCCAGGTCTTCCTGCTGCTCATGAGTAGCCTCACTATGCGGGTGTAGAAAGCTACTCATTAGCGACTGAAGACTGAGGCTGCTGCTGCTGATGGAGCTGCTGCTGCTGCTCCTGCCAACCCCCCCAGCGGCCATGGCAGTGGAAGGTGAGCGCAGAGGTCCCCTCGAGTCAGACCTGCGAGAGTATGGACCATGGCGCAGATAGGCATCGGCCAACTGCCTACGTAGAATGTCTTTGTAGTAGTTGAGTTTGTCCTCCCTCTCGGTGGGTTTAAAAAATGCCCCCATTTTGTGCCGGAAGCGAGGGTCCAATAAGGTGGACAGCCAGAAGTCATCCCGCCGACAGATGGAAACAATTCTGGGGTCACTACGCAAGCACGTGAGCATGCTTCGTGCCATTTGCGCAAGTGACTCGGATGGACTACCTGTCTCCATCTCCACTGCATACTGCCACGGTGTGCCCGGGTCCTCTGTCTCGCCTTCCTCAAAAACCTATAGCTCCTCTGGCTGCTCCTGCTCCTCCTCTCCTGTCCGCTGACTAGATAAACCAGCCATTTCGCCAAGCCTAAACTGTGTTTCGCTGGGCAACTCCTCCTCCTCCTCTTCCTCCTCCTCCTCCAGTTCAGCTCCAACGGGGTTCATGTGGCCGTAAGATGTAAACGCCATGTCTCCAGTGCCCTGACCAGCCATGGTTTCCAACATGTGCTGTAGTACATGAAGCAGTGGAATCACGTCATTCATCCCGTAATCCTGCCGACTGACAAATAAAGTGGCATCCTCAAAGGGCCTGAGCAAACGGCAGGTGTCACGTATGAGCTGCCACTGGTTGACATTGAAGTTACACAGGGGAGTCCCCCTATCTGCTTGGATCATCAGGAAATCCGTGATGGCTTTTCTCTGTTCATATAATCGGTCCAACATGTGAAGGGTGGAATTCCAACGGGTGGAAACATCGCAAATCAGACTATGTTGGGGGATACCATTCTGACGCTGTAGCTCAAGAAGGGTGTGTTTGGCGGTGTAGGAGTGGCTGAAGTGCATGCAAAGTTTCCTTGAAGTTGTTAGGATGTCTTGCAGATGGGGGGAACACTTCAGAAACCGCTTGACAACCAGATTGAAGACGTGAGCCATGCAGGGGGCATGGGTCAGGCTTCCTTGGCGCAGCGCAGACAAAATGTTCTTCCCATTGTCGGTAACCATGATTCCCATTTTAAGTTTTCTCGGAGTAAGCCATGTTTGGATTTCCTGATGAATACATTTAAGCAGTTCCTCCCCTGTGTGACTCCGTTCGCCAAGACAAACCATGTGAAGCACTGCGTGACACCTCCGTGCCCTGCACACATGGTAGACTGGAGGGGCACTGAGACTTGAGCCTACAGTGGAGGGTGAGGAGATGGCGGAGGATGAGGAGGCCGAGTCGCACGGTGTCACAGGTCCAATGGGCAGAGAGCGCGGAGGCCGAAGCGGCGTGACCTGTCCAAGTTGCTGCTGCTGCTGCTGCAAAGGGACCACATTCACCCAGTGGGCCGTAAACGACATGTACTGCCCCTGACCGTAGTTACAGCTCCAGATGTCGGCGCTGCCATGTATTTTGCTACACACCGACAGGCTCAAGGACTGGCCCACCTTCTGTTCAACAAAAGTGTGCAGCGCTGGTACTGCCTTCTTGGCAAAGAAATGACGGCTTGGGACTCTCCACCTCGGCTCGGCACAAGCCATCAGTTCTCTGAAAGGTGCAGATTCCACCACCTGAAAAGGGAGCGACTGCAGCACCAGCAACTTGGACAGGAGCACATTCAGCTTCTGCGCCGTAGGATGAGTGGGCGCATACTGCTGTCTCTTGGACATGGCTTCGCTGATGGATTGCTGGCGGGATGCATGACTTGGAGGAGGAGGAGCAGGAGCGACAGAGGATGGGTATGACGCACAGCTGCCTTCGGCTGAGGTGCTGGAGCCTTGGCTGGCAGAAATTGGGAGCTCACTTGGTGAGGAAGCAGACTGGACCACCCCTTGGGAGCCTCGGTTCTCCCAGGTCGCTTTATGGTGACGCATCATATGTTGACGCAGGGCCGTGGTGCCAACATTTGGACCCTGGCCACGCTTCACCTTTTGCCTACATATCTTGCATGTGGCCATGTTACCCTCCTGCGGATGCCTCAGGAAAAACTGCCACACTGCCGAGTAGCTACTTTTCCCACCCCCTGGCCTCACTGATTCACTGCTGCTGTTGCCAACTCCAGGAACCCCTGCTCCACTACCTCCTGATAAGGTAGACTGCCGCACAGCAGGTGCTCTACCCCGGCCCTGGCCCCGGCCGGATCCAGCCTTTGGAATTGTGCCCCCATGCTGACTGCTACCACCTTGCTGCCTCAGCTGCTGACTCCGGGGCAACCTGCGCCCCTCTTCTCCTGATGATGACGATGAAGCTCCTTCCTCACCCGGCTCCCAAGTGCGATCGGCTTCATCGTCATCATCATCATCACCGAGTTGTGGCTGTACGTCACTGATGTTCGTGGATTCGTCAACAGTGTCTGGCGCAGGAGCTGGAACGCTCGCAGCACCCACGACACTGTCCACATCACTATTTGTCTGCCTAGCTAAAGAAGCCACCTCCATTTCTTGGCTGGGCAGTAGCTGCTGACTGTCCTCCTGTATCTGATCGTCCTCCTCACTAAAGAGTGGAGCTGAACCCAAAGCATAGGATACGTCGCAGGGGGAGGGAACGGCGTAGGACAGAGGCAATGGGAGGACAGGGACTGCTCTCGGGGCATGCCAACTCAGGGTTGTGTCAGAGGAACCTACCGACCCTAGACTGGGGGTCTCAGACGTAAGTTGTGATGATGTTGTTGATGAGCGCGTCAACCAATCTACCACGGCAGATGCGTTACTGGTGGAGACCCGACCGCTAGCAGATACTGGCAGATTAGGCCTCTCAGCGTGACTCCTGCTGCTACTGGCCCCCAGTCTGATGCGAGCTCTGCCTGCGGAATCTTGGCCTCTGCCACTCCTCTTTTCACTTCCAGGCACTTGTCTGCCCGACATAGTCTAACTGGCGTGGTAGTAGGTGATATTTTAAGATCCCCCGGGCAGCGGTGGGTCTATATGAAACAGAATATAATGCACACCAAAAGTGAGCAGTAACACTCAGCCTCCAACAGGCCTGCTTAGTGTAAATAAGAGAGCTGCTTAGTGTAAATAAAGAGGGGTATGCTATGTTACAGAATGGGATGCCTCAACAGAAGTGCACCTGGCAGGCAGCAGTAAGCCTATGCCCAGCAAAAGTGTCTTTATCAGGCTAATTTCAAATATAATAAGAGCAAATGGTTATATGGTCTTAAACAGAGGCTGCTGTAGTCACAGAATGGGATGCCCTGGCAGGGTCCAGAAGTACTATGCCGAGCAAAAGTGTCTTTATCAGGCTAATTTCAAATATAATAAGAGCAAATGGTTATATGGTCTTAAACAGAGGCTGCTGTAGTCACAGAATGGGATGCCCTGGCAGGGTCCAGAAGTACTATGCCGAGCAAAAGTGTCTTTATCAGGCTAATTTCAAATATAATAAGAGCAAATGGTTATATGGTCTTAAACAGAGGCTGCTGTAGTCACAGAATGGGATGCCCTGGCAGGGTCCAGAAGTACTATGCCGAGCAAAAGTGTCTTTATCAGGCAAATTTCAAATATAATAAGAGCAAATGGTTATATGGTCTTAAACAGAGGCTGCTGTAGTCACAGAATGGGATGCCCTGGCAGGGTCCAGAAGTACTATGCCGAGCAAAAGTGTCTTTATCAGGCTAATTTCAAATATAATAAGAGCAAATGGTTATATGGTCTTAAACAGAGGCTGCTGTAGTCACAGAATGGGATGCCCTGGCAGGGTCCAGAAGTACTATGCCGAGCAAAAGTGTCTTTATCAGGCTAATTTCAAATATAATAAGAGCAAATGGTTATATGGTCTTAAACAGAGGCTGCTGTAGTCACAGAATGGGATGCCCTGGCAGGGTCCAGAAGTACTATGCCCAGCAAAAGTGTCTTTATCAGGCCTAATTTCAAATATAATAAGAGCAAATGGTTATATGGTCTTAAACAGAGGCTGCTGTAGTCACAGAATGGGATGCCCTGGCAGGGTCCAGAAGTACTATGCCGAGAAAAAGTGTCTTTATCAGGCTAATTTCAAATATAATAAGAGCAAATGGTTATATGGTCTTAAACAGAGGCTGCTGTAGTCACAGAATGGGATGCCCTGGCAGGGTCCAGAAGTACTATGCCGAGCAAAAGTGTCTTTATCAGGCCTAATTTCAATTATAATAAGAGCAAATGGTTATATGGTCTTAAACAGAGGCTGCTGTAGTCACAGAATGGGATGCCCTGGCAGGGTCCAGAAGTACTATGCCGAGCAAAAGTGTCTTTATCAGGCTAATTTCAAATATAATAAGAGCAAATGGTTATATGGTCTTAAACAGAGGCTGCTGTAGTCACAGAATGGGATGCCCTGGCAGGGTCCAGAAGTACTATGCCGAGCAAAAGTGTCTTTATCAGGCTAATTTCAAATATAATAAGAGCAAATGGTTATATGGTCTTAAACAGAGGCTGCTGTAGTCACAGAATGGGATGCCCTGGCAGGGTCCAGAAGTACTATGCCGAGCAAAAGTGTCTTTATCAGGCTAATTTCAAATATAATAAGAGCAAATGGTTATATGGTCTTAAACAGAGGCTGCTGTAGTCACAGAATGGGATGCCCTGGCAGGGTCCAGAAGTACTATGCCGAGCAAAAGTGTCTTTATCAGGCTAATTTCAAATATAATAAGAGCAAATGGTTATATGGTCTTAAACAGAGGCTGCTGTAGTCACAGAATGGGATGCCCTGGCAGGGTCCAGAAGTACTATGCCGAGCAAAAGTGTCTTTATCAGGCTAATTTCAAATATAATAAGAGCAAATGGTTATATGGTCTTAAACAGAGGCTGCTGTAGTCACAGAATGGGATGCCCTGGCAGGGTCCAGAAGTACTATGCCGAGCAAAAGTGTCTTTATCAGGCTAATTTCAAATATAATAAGAGCAAATGGTTATATGGTCTTAAACAGAGGCTGCTGTAGTCACAGAATGGGATGCCCTGGCAGGGTCCAGAAGTACTATGCCGAGCAAAAGTGTCTTTATCAGGCTAATTTCAAATATAATAAGAGCAAATGGTTATATGGTCTTAAACAGAGGCTGCTGTAGTCACAGAATGGGATGCCCTGGCAGGGTCCAGAAGTACTATGCCGAGCAAAAGTGTCTTTATCAGGCTAATTTCAAATATAATAAGAGCAAATGGTTATATGGTCTTAAACAGAGGCTGCTGTAGTCACAGAATGGGATGCCCTGGCAGGGTCCAGAAGTACTATGCCGAGCAAAAGTGTCTTTATCAGGCTAATTTCAAATATAATAAGAGCAAATGGTTATATGGTCTTAAACAGAGGCTGCTGTAGTCACAGAATGGGATGCCCTGGCAGGGTCCAGAAGTACTATGCCGAGCAAAAGTGTCTTTATCAGGCTAATTTCAAATATAATAAGAGCAAATGGTTATATGGTCTTAAACAGAGGCTGCTGTAGTCACAGAATGGGATGCCCTGGCAGGGTCCAGAAGTACTATGCCCAGCAAAAGTGTCTTTATCAGGCTAATTTCAAATATAATAAGAGCAAATGGTTATATGGTCTTAAACAGAGGCTGCTGTAGTCACAGAATGGGATGCCCTGGCAGGGTCCAGAAGTACTATGCCGAGCAAAAGTGTCTTTATCAGGCCTAGCTTCAATTATAATAAGTGCAAATGGTTATATGGTCTTAAACAGAGGCTGCTGTAGTCACAGAATGGGATGCCCTGGCAGGGTCCAGAAGTACTATGCCGAGCAACAGTGTCTTTATCAGGCCTAATTTCAAATATAATAAGAGCAAATGGTTATATGGTCTTAAACAGAGGCTGCTGTAGTCACAGAATGGGATGCCCTGGCAGGGTCCAGAAGTACTATGCCGAGCAAAAGTGTCTTTATCAGGCTAATTTCAAATATAATAAGAGCAAATGGTTATATGGTCTTAAACAGAGGCTGCTGTAGTCACAGAATGGGATGCCCTGGCAGGGTCCAGAAGTACTATGCCGAGCAAAAGTGTCTTTATCAGGCCTAATTTCAATTATAATGAGAGCAAATGGTTATATGGTCTTAAACAGAGGCTGCTGTAGTCACAGAATGGGATGCCCTGGCAGGGTCCAGAAGTACTATGCCGAGCAAAAGTGTCTTTATCAGGCTAATTTCAAATATAATAAGAGCAAATGGTTATATGGTCTTAAACAGAGGCTGCTGTAGTCACAGAATGGGATGCCCTGGCAGGGTCCAGAAGTACTATGCCCAGCAAAAGTGTCTTTATCAGGCTAATTTCAAATATAATAAGAGCAAATGGTTATATGGTCTTAAACAGAGGCTGCTGTAGTCACAGAATGGGATGCCCTGGCAGGGTCCAGAAGTACTATGCCGAGCAAAAGTGTCTTTATCAGGCTAATTTCAAATATAATAAGAGCAAATGGTTATATGGTCTTAAACAGAGGCTGCTGTAGTCACAGAATGGGATGCCCTGGCAGGGTGCAGAAGTACTATGCCGAGCAAAAGTGTCTTTATCAGGCTAATTTCAAATATAATAAGAGCAAATGGTTATATGGTCTTAAACAGAGGCTGCTGTAGTCACAGAATGGGATGCCCTGGCAGGGTCCAGAAGTACTATGCCGAGCAAAAGTGTCTCTATCAGGCTAATTTCAAATATAATAGGAGCAAATGGTTATATGGTCTTAAACAGAGGCTGCTGTAGTCACAGAATGGGATGCCCTGGCAGGGTCCAGAAGTACTATGCCGAGCAAAAGTGTCTTTATCAGGCTAATTTCAAATATAATAAGAGCAAATGGTTATATGGTCTTAAACAGAGGCTGCTGTAGTCACAGAATGGGATGCCCTGGCAGGGTCCAGAAGTACTATGCCGAGCAAAAGTGTCTTTATCAGGCTAATTTCAAATATAATAAGAGCAAATGGTTATATGGTCTTAAACAGAGGCTGCTGTAGTCACAGAATGGGATGCCCTGGCAGGGTCCAGAAGTACTATGCCGAGCAAAAGTGTCTTTATCAGGCCTAATTTCAATTATAATAAGAGCAAATGGTTATATGGTCTTAAACAGAGGCTGCTGTAGTCACAGAATGGGATGCCCTGGCAGGGTCCAGAAGTACTATGCCGAGCAAAAGTGTCTTTATCAGGCTAATTTCAAATATAATAAGAGCAAATGGTTATATGGTCTTAAACAGAGGCTGCTGTAGTCACAGAATGGGATGCCCTGGCAGGGTCCAGAAGTACTATGCCGAGCAAAAGTGTCTTTATCAGGCTAATTTCAAATATAATAAGAGCAAATGGTTATATGGTCTTAAACAGAGGCTGCTGTAGTCACAGAATGGGATGCCCTGGCAGGGTCCAGAAGTACTATGCCGAGCAAAAGTGTCTTTATCAGGCTAATTTCAAATATAATAAGAGCAAATGGTTATATGGTCTTAAACAGAGGCTGCTGTAGTCACAGAATGGGATGCCCTGGCAGGGTGCAGAAGTACTATGCCGAGCAAAAGTGTCTTTATCAGGCTAATTTCAAATATAATAAGAGCAAATGGTTATATGGTCTTAAACAGAGGCTGCTGTAGTCACAGAATGGGATGCCCTGGCAGGGTCCAGAAGTACTATGCCGAGCAAAAGTGTCTCTATCAGGCTAATTTCAAATATAATAGGAGCAAATGGTTATATGGTCTTAAACAGAGGCTGCTGTAGTCACAGAATGGGATGCCCTGGCAGGGTCCAGAAGTACTATGCCGAGCAAAAGTGTCTTTATCAGGCTAATTTCAAATATAATAAGAGCAAATGGTTATATGGTCTTAAACAGAGGCTGCTGTAGTCACAGAATGGGATGCCCTGGCAGGGTCCAGAAGTACTATGCCGAGCAAAAGTGTCTTTATCAGGCCTAATTTCAATTATCATAAGTGCAAATGGTTATATGGTCTTAAACAGAGGCTGCTGTAGTCACAGAATGGGATGCCCTGGCAGGGTCCAGAAGTACTATGCCAAGCAAAAGTGTCTTTATCAGGCTAATTTCAAATATAATAAGAGCAAATGGTTATATGGTCTTAAACAGAGGCTGCTGTAGTCACAGAATGGGATGCCCTGGCAGGGTCCAGAAGTACTATGCCGAACAAAAGTGTCTTTATCAGGCTAATTTCAAATATAATAAGAGCAAATGGTTATATGGTCTTAAACAGAGGCTGCTGTAGTCACAGAATGGGATGCCCTGGCAGGGTCCAGAAGTACTATGCCGAGCAAAAGTGTCTTTATCAGGCTAATTTCAAATATAATAAGAGCAAATGGTTATATGGTCTTAAACAGAGGCTGCTGTAGTCACAGAATGGGATGCCCTGGCAGGGTCCAGAAGTACTATGCCCAGCAAAAGTGTCTTTATCAGGCTAATTTTAAATATAATAAGAGCAAATGGTTATATGGTCTTAAACAGAGGCTGCTGTAGTCACAGAATGGGATGCCCTGGCAAGGTCCAGAAGTACTATGCCCAGCAAAAGTGTCTTTATCAGGCTAATTTCAAATATAATAAGAGCAAATGGTTATATGGTCTTAAACAGAGGCTGCTGTAGTCACAGAATGGGATGCCCTGGCAGGGTCCAGAAGTACTATGCCCAGCAAAAGTGTCTTTATCAGGCTAATTTCAAATATAATAAGAGCAAATGGTTATATGGTCTTAAACAGAGGCTGCTGTAGTCACAGAATGGGATGCCCTGGCAGGGTCCAGAAGTACTATGCCGAGCAAAAGTGTCTTTATCAGGCCTAATTTCAATTATAATAAGTGCAAATGGTTATATGGTCTTAAACAGAGGCTGCTGTAGTCACAGAATGGGATGCCCTGGCAGGGTCCAGAAGTACTATGCCGAGCAAAAGTGTCTTTATCAGGCTAATTTCAAATATAATAAGAGCAAATGGTTATATGGTCTTAAACAGAGGCTGCTGTAGTCACAGAATGGGATGCCCTGGCAGGGTCCAGAAGTACTATGCCGAGCAAAAGTGTCTTTATCAGGCTAATTTCAAATATAATAAGAGCAAATGGTTATATGGTCTTAAACAGAGGCTGCTGTAGTCACAGAATGGGATGCCCTGGCAGGGTCCAGAAGTACTATGCCGAGCAAAAGTGTCTTTATCAGGCTAATTTCAAATATAATAAGAGCAAATGGTTATATGGTCTTAAACAGAGGCTGCTGTAGTCACAGAATGGGATGCCCTGGCAGGGTCCAGAAGTACTATGCCCAGCAAAAGTGTCTTTATCAGGCTAATTTCAAATATAATAAGAGCAAATGGTTATATGGTCTTAAACAGAGGCTGCTGTAGTCACAGAATGGGATGCCCTGGCAGGGTCCAGAAGTACTATGCCCAGCAAAAGTGTCTTTATCAGGCTAATTTCCAATATAATAAGAGCAAATGGTTATATGGTCTTAAACAGAGGCTGCTGTAGTCACAGAATGGGATGCCCTGGCAGGGTCCAGAAGTACTATGCCCAGCAAAAGTGTCTTTATCAGGCTAATTTCAAATATAATAAGAGCAAATGGTTATATGGTCTTAAACAGAGGCTGCTGTAGTCACAGAATGGGATGCCCTGGCAGGGTCCAGAAGTACTATGCCGAGCAAAAGTGTCTTTATCAGGCTAATTTCCAATATAATAAGAGCAAATGGTTATATGGTCTTAAACAGAGGCTGCTGTAGTCACAGAATGGGATGCCCTGGCAGGGTCCAAAAGTACTATGCCGAGCAAAAGTGTCTTTATCAGGCTAATTTCAAATATAATAAGAGCAAATGGTTATATGGTCTTAAACAGAGGCTGCTGTAGTCACAGAATGGGATGCCCTGGCAGGGTCCAGAAGTACTATGCCGAGCAAAAGTGTCTTTATCAGGCCTAATTTCAATTATCATAAGTGCAAATGGTTATATGGTCTTAAACAGAGGCTGCTGTAGTCACAGAATGGGATGCCCTGGCAGGGTCCAGAAGTACTATGCCGAGCAAAAGTGTCTTTATCAGGCTAATTTCAAATATAATAAGAGCAAATGGTTATATGGTCTTAAACAGAGGCTGCTGTAGTCACAGAATGGGATGCCCTGGCAGGGTCCAGAAGTACTATGCCGAACAAAAGTGTCTTTATCAGGCTAATTTCAAATATAATAAGAGCAAATGGTTATATGGTCTTAAACAGAGGCTGCTGTAGTCACAGAATGGGATGCCCTGGCAGGGTCCAGAAGTACTATGCCGAGCAAAAGTGTCTTTATCAGGCTAATTTCAAATATAATAAGAGCAAATGGTTATATGGTCTTAAACAGAGGCTGCTGTAGTCACAGAATGGGATGCCCTGGCAGGGTCCAGAAGTACTATGCCCAGCAAAAGTGTCTTTATCAGGCTAACTTTAAATATAATAAGAGCAAATGGTTATATGGTCTTAAACAGAGGCTGCTGTAGTCACAGAATGGGATGCCCTGGCAGGGTCCAGAAGTACTATGCCGAGCAAAAGTGTCTTTATCAGGCTAATTTCAAATATAATAAGAGCAAATGGTTATATGGTCTTAAACAGAGGCTGCTGTAGTCACAGAATGGGATGCCCTGGCAGGGTCCAGAAGTACTATGCCCAGCAAAAGTGTCTTTATCAGGCTAATTTCAAATATAATAAGAGCAAATGGTTATATGGTCTTAAACAGAGGCTGCTGTAGTCACAGAATGGGATGCCCTGGCAGGGTCCAGAAGTACTATGCCGAGCAAAAGTGTCTTTATCAGGCCTAATTTCAATTATAATAAGTGCAAATGGTTATATGGTCTTAAACAGAGGCTGCTGTAGTCACAGAATGGGATGCCCTGGCAGGGTCCAGAAGTACTATGCCGAGCAAAAGTGTCTTTATCAGGCTAATTTCAAATATAATAAGAGCAAATGGTTATATGGTCTTAAACAGAGGCTGCTGTAGTCACAGAATGGGATGCCCTGGCAGGGTCCAGAAGTACTATGCCGAGCAAAAGTGTCTTTATCAGGCTAATTTCAAATATAATAAGAGCAAATGGTTATATGGTCTTAAACAGAGGCTGCTGTAGTCACAGAATGGGATGCCCTGGCAGGGTCCAGAAGTACTATGCCGAGCAAAAGTGTCTTTATCAGGCTAATTTCAAATATAATAAGAGCAAATGGTTATATGGTCTTAAACAGAGGCTGCTGTAGTCACAGAATGGGATGCCCTGGCAGGGTCCAGAAGTACTATGCCCAGCAAAAGTGTCTTTATCAGGCTAATTTCAAATATAATAAGAGCAAATGGTTATATGGTCTTAAACAGAGGCTGCTGTAGTCACAGAATGGGATGCCCTGGCAGGGTCCAGAAGTACTATGCCGAGCAAAAGTGTCTTTATCAGGCTAATTTCAAATATAATAAGAGCAAATGGTTATATGGTCTTAAACAGAGGCTGCTGTAGTCACAGAATGGGATGCCCTGGCAGGGTCCAGAAGTACTATGCCCAGCAAAAGTGTCTTTATCAGGCTAATTTTAAATATAATAAGAGCAAATGGTTATATGGTCTTAAACAGAGGCTGCTGTAGTCACAGAATGGGATGCCCTGGCAGGGTCCAGAAGTACTATGCCGAGCAAAAGTGTCTTTATCAGGCTAATTTCAAATATAATAAGAGCAAATGGTTATATGGTCTTAAACAGAGGCTGCTGTAGTCACAGAATGGGATGCCCTGGCAGGGTCCAGAAGTACTATGCCCAGCAAAAGTGTCTTTATCAGGCTAATTTCAAATATAATAAGAGCAAATGGTTATATGGTCTTAAACAGAGGCTGCTGTAGTCACAGAATGGGATGCCCTGGCAGGGTCCAGAAGTACTATGCCGAGCAAAAGTGTCTTTATCAGGCTAATTTCAAATATAATAAGAGCAAATGGTTATATGGTCTTAAACAGAGGCTGCTGTAGTCACAGAATGGGATGCCCTGGCAGGGTCCAGAAGTACTATGCCCAGCAAAAGTGTCTTTATCAGGCTAATTTCAAATATAATAAGAGCAAATGGTTATATGGTCTTAAACAGAGGCTGCTGTAGTCACAGAATGGGATGCCCTGGCAGGGTCCAGAAGTACTATGCCGAGCAAAAGTGTCTTTATCAGGCCTAATTTCAATTATAATAAGTGCAAATGGTTATATGGTCTTAAACAGAGGCTGCTGTAGTCACAGAATGGGATGCCCTGGCAGGGTCCAGAAGTACTATGCCGAGCAAAAGTGTCTTTATCAGGCTAATTTCAAATATAATAAGAGCAAATGGTTATATGGTCTTAAACAGAGGCTGCTGTAGTCACAGAATGGGATGCCCTGGCAGGGTCCAGAAGTACTATGCCGAGCAAAAGTGTCTTTATCAGGCTAATTTCAAATATAATAAGAGCAAATGGTTATATGGTCTTAAACAGAGGCTGCTGTAGTCACAGAATGGGATGCCCTGGCAGGGTCCAGAAGTACTATGCCAAGCAAAAGTGTCTTTATCAGGCTAATTTCAAATATAATAAGAGCAAATGGTTATATGGTCTTAAACAGAGGCTGCTGTAGTCACAAAATGGGATGCCCTGGCAGGGTCCAGAAGTACTATGCCGAGCAAAAGTGTCTTTATCAGGCTAATTTCAAATATAATAAGAGCAAATGGTTATATGGTCTTAAACAGAGGCTGCTGTAGTCACAGAATGGGATGCCCTGGCAGGGTCCAGAAGTACTATGCCCAGCAAAAGTGTCTTTATCAGGCTAATTTCAAATATAATAAGAGCAAATGGTTATATGGTCTTAAACAGAGGCTGCTGTAGTCACAGAATGGGATGCCCTGGCAGGGTCCAGAAGTACTATGCCCAGCAAAAGTGTCTTTATCAGGCTAATTTCAAATATAATAAGAGCAAATGGTTATATGGTCTTAAACAGAGGCTGCTGTAGTCACAGAATGGGATGCCCTGGCAGGGTCCAGAAGTACTATGCCGAGCAAAAGTGTCTTTATCAGGCTAATTTCAAATATAATAAGAGCAAATGGTTATATGGTCTTAAACAGAGGCTGCTGTAGTCACAGAATGGGATGCCCTGGCAGGGTCCAGAAGTACTATGCCGAGCAAAAGTGTCTTTATCAGGCTAATTTCAAATATAATAAGAGCAAATGGTTATATGGTCTTAAACAGAGGCTGCTGTAGTCACAGAATGGGATGCCCTGGCAGGGTCCAGAAGTACTATGCCCAGCAAAAGTGTCTTTATCAGGCTAATTTCAAATATAATAAGAGCAAATGGTTATATGGTCTTAAACAGAGGCTGCTGTAGTCACAGAATGGGATGCCCTGGCAGGGTCCAGAAGTACTATGCCCAGCAAAAGTGTCTTTATCAGGCTAATTTCAAATATAATAAGAGCAAATGGTTATATGGTCTTAAACAGAGGCTGCTGTAGTCACAGAATGGGATGCCCTGGCAGGGTCCAGAAGTACTATGCCCAGCAAAAGTGTCTTTATCAGGCTAATTTCAAATATAATAAGAGCAAATGGTTATATGGTCTTAAACAGAGGCTGCTGTAGTCACAGAATGGGATGCCCTGGCAGGGTCCAGAAGTACTATGCCCAGCAAAAGTGTCTTTATCAGGCTAATTTCAAATATAATAAGAGCAAATGGTTATATGGTCTTAAACAGAGGCTGCTGTAGTCACAGAATGGGATGCCCTGGCAGGGTCCAGAAGTACTATGCCCAGCAAAAGTGTCTTTATCAGGCTAATTTCAAATATAATAAGAGCAAATGGTTATATGGTCTTAAACAGAGGCTGCTGTAGTCACAGAATGGGATGCCTCACAGCAGACTTAAGATCAGTTCAGTATATATGCACAGTTAGTTAGTATAAGCAGCCTGAAAACGCTAACAAAGCCTGTCAGGCTGGATGAAAAAAAAAAAAAAAACTCCCTGTGACAGGCTGACAGCCTCCGATTTTTCTACCTTTCCCTGTTTTTCGCTGACTTTCTGTCTGTCTCCTGTCTGTCTCCTGCCCGTCTCCAGCCTGTCCCTGTCTGTCCCTGCCTGTCTAACTGTCTCTCCCTCAGCTACACAACGTTCTGTCTCTCACGAATGCAATAGAGAAATGAGGCACGAAAGCAAGATGGCCGGCCTTAAATACCGCTGTGACGTCACCGGGCTTGCTGGCTGCTGATAGGCTGCATGTGACTGTCCCAGCTTGCACTGGCGCGGGGTTGATGTCTGGACATGTCCCGTCCGCCATCTTAGAATGCCTGTAATGTAAATGAATGGATGTTAAAGGAAAACTTCGAGCGATCGAATCGCGGGGAAATTCGGATTCGATCCGCATCTAATTTTTCCTGAAATTCGGATCGAATCCGGGTTCGTCCGGATCGATTCGCTCATCCCTAGCATCAACCGCTGACAGCTTCAAAAAAGTATTAGATGCTTATTTAGAAGAAAATAACATTAACAGTTACTATTAGCTGTTATCAGTAAAAAACTAAAACTAAAATAAAAATAACTTCCCCTACCCCAACACCCTTGGTTGAATCTGATAACTATGTAATATCACAGTGCGAATGTGAAAAGATACAATGCAACCATTTCACACTGTGACCTATTAAATACCTATTTAATACCTTTTAAATACTGATGCGGAGATACATGTTGATTACAGATCTAGTTTAAAGTGGACCAACACCCAGGATTTTGACTATCCTGGGTGTTGGTCCACTTAGGTGGGGCACCCCGATCGGGGGTGCCCCGCTGTCTGAAACCCCCCCGATCGCCGCAAAAACTCACCTCTCCCCGCTCCCACGTGACCTCGTCCGGCCAATGACAGCGCTCAGAGCAGCTCTGGTATGCGCGTCCAAAGCTGCTTGGACGCGCATACCAGAGCGCTGTCATTGGCCGCGTCTCTCGCTTCCCTCTAACAGGGAGCGCTCCTGCGCCGGCCATTCACAAAACGGCCGGCGCGGGAGCGCGCCCTGCTAGAGGGAAGCGAGAGACGCGGCCGCGTCTCGCGCATGCGCCGTTGGATCGCAGGTAAGGTGAGGATTGTGGGCCTCCTGGGGGGTTCCTCCCCGCGGGACATCCCGATTTCGGATGCCCCGCGGGGAGGGATCTGATCGGTCCGGGAATCTTATAGATTTCCGGGCCGATCCCCCCTGGGTGTTGGTCCACTTTAAACTATATTACATCTTTTCAGGACAGAAATACCCATACTATAGTATATAGGTAAAATGACATTACCTTCTATGATATATTTCTTGTAGTTCTATGCAGATAAGATTTATTTCTTCTTTCAGTGTAGTCATATAGAAATACGACTGCTAAAAGGAAGCCAACATTAGTGCTATTATACCTAAATGCCATCACTGAACATGGAAGTTACTAAAAAGTCCAATGTTATAAAAAAAGAAGAAAATGTACTGAATCCCCCCTCTCTACAGGCAGTCCTGTATTTAAATAATGTATATTTAATGATTACAATGATCTTGTGGTTTGAGAGAGAGCTCTATTCAGTATTGATGAGACACAGACAATAATAGACAACACTGTGTTTATAGTGCCTTTTTAAATGGAGATTGCCTTTAAAAAAAGGTCAACATGTAAATAAAACTCAGTTATAAAAAGAAATCACCCAGATGGCTGCTGCTGGAGCGGATCCAGACACTTCCATCTGGGAAGATGCCCAGGGGCAGACCAGAAAACAGGGGAGAAATTCCATGCTCGAGAGGCCCCGATTAGGAGCATGATCGCGTGACTTTTTCTGCCTCTTGTCAATATAAGATTCAAGACTATCACTATCACCTAAAAAGTTTGTGGTTAGGAAAAATAACTATATCAATTTATTTTAATATGCTCTTCACTAAATGTTTCAATAAATTATATTTTTTCACCATCTCTATTATGACAGTGATTTATGTCTACCTTACAGTGCCCCATGCCCCCCAAAAAGATACATAAATAGCATTATTTAAAGTTCTAATGTCAAAATTGCCCATAGCACCCCTGCTGGTGGTGATGGAACTGCCGGATCCCAGACAAGGTAAGTGTTTTTTCCTTGTTATAACGCCCTGTATCAGTGCCCTTTAAAGTGGACTAGAGCATCCAGAATCGGCCCCGCTGCGTGGAATCCCCCTCCCATACTAATGCATGGCATAAAGCTGTTGTTTTGGATGATGCGTCACAAATGGAATGCCAGCGCCGCATCCCCGGCATCCCTGCAGATGTGTACCCTGCGCCCAACCATTCAGATATACTGGGTGTGGGAGTGCGCACAGCTGTAGGGATGTCGGGAATGCGATGGCAGCTCGCAATCTCAGAGAGCGACCAGGCAAATGTAAGGGGCTTGCGGGCGATCTGGGGGGTTCACACAGTGAGGCATGCAGAATCAGGATGCCCAGGGGCACCTCATCGGCCAAACTCCAGGGCCAGCATCCATGTTGATTGGTCCACTTTAAGCATTTCTTTCGGGCAGATCACAGATAGGCACCCTGATATGGGATATCTGTGGGTGAGACTGTGTTGGTTAGTTAAGCGGTGGTCAGAGTGGAAGGATATTGGGTACAAGCTTGGGGTGGGACACGATCAATACAGTTCTCCGAATAAGGGCTAGACAATCTTTTGCCCCTATGTCAGAGGGGACAGGTACCCTTGTTTGACTGGCACAGTTCAGAATAAGGATCAGCCATTTCTCTCAGGTTCAGAGGCTTACTTGAATCATGAAGAAATTCGGTGGTGAAGATGGGGGGGCCACCCCACTTCGAGGAGACCTCTGTCTCGAGGAGACCTGAGGCTTTACTCATCTCTTCCTCCTAGAACAGAGACAGGCCCGGACATGACAGTCCAAATGAAGAAGTGGGGCTTAGTAAAACAAGTAAATTCCACTGTAGAAACTTCTAGAACAATCATAGGACCCAGAACCTTGAGGAGTTCAGGATTGTTCAGAAAATATTTCCACCAAACTCAGCCCTCCCATGGAACAAAATCCTTACACACACTTCAGGTTCACCTGCCTTCATCCATAGCTGAAGTTCCCGCTGTTCTCCCAGGGGTCTCTTTTATACTAAATGCGGCATCCACATATACCCAACTAGGCTCCACTAAATCCATAAAAGAGACTAACTCCATCCACCCTCTACCCTGGTCTTAAGACTCCTGTGATTATGGCTTTTCAGGATAGCTCCTATGTGGGTTGATAACCACCCAGAACCCTTCCTTAATCCCACCAGCTCCTTAATGGAGTGGGACATGGATTCTGAAGAGCCAGGGGACCCTCCATTCTGGCGATAATCTACACTGGCCCACAAGGTGCATGCACCATGCAATGCCCACTTGAAAGGCGTGCCTATAGAGGGCAACCCAACCAGATGACGTGGAGGCCCGTTACCCCTAGTCAATTCTAGCCCAGAAGAGAAATCCACACTCCAGTCTCTTGGACCACTCTGGAAAACCTGCACTTTACCTTTTGTGTTGCAGAAAAGGAACTGGTGTGACCCATAGTTGCTGAGGGTACCCTGGACCACCCTGACGGACCTCCAACTGGTGTGGGAGAAAAGACAAAGGGGAAGGACCACAAAACGTCAGAATTGAGTTTTGTGGCATGTGCCCTTTAGAGAAATGCTTAAAGTGGACCAACATTTAAAAATGACTTAAACCAGACCAACACAACAAACAGTGCTCCTATGCATCCCTCCCCAGGGCAATTTACATTGCTGCACACAAAAAATATTTAACCTTTTTCTAACTGCAGAGCTGGATGAGCAAGAGGAGAGATGGGTGAGGTGAGCAGCAGAGTTTAGAATAGAACGGAGGGTTGCCAGTCTAAGTCAATGCATGTCAGAGAAGTTGGAGGTGACAGGATAGGGGGTTTAAATAACTCCTCTGAACTGTGCTTGAGGTGTTGCAGATATTGTTTAGACTCGTTAGAAAGGTGAGGGGAGTTAGAAGTTGATGAATAAGATGTTTTTTTTTGCTGGAGGTGCTGCTTTAAGCTTAAGAGCCAAACTGGTAAGTGATTGTAAAGTATCTTGGGCTCAAAAAACAAGCTAATGTTGCTGGAGCCGTAAAGTGCTACAGTAGGCAAAGGTAATTGGTACACCATTTTGTCGGGCTACATTTGGCACTGTCCTAAACTGTTTTCCGTTTTTAAATTGAAGCAGAAATGGCCGAGAGATCGAGTATTTACAGGTTCAGCCAATGACATTCTCTTTTTCATCCTGTCCCCTAATCAGCTTAGCAGGACAGGATTGCTGGTCCCTCCCTGCTTCTGTCCCTCCTCCTTCTCCGCTTCCTCCTCCGGATTGATCACATTGCTGTCAGAGGAGAGCCCGGCCATTATGCTGATTTATATGCAGCATCACAGATCCAAGGGTGACGCCCACCTTTTTTTTCAGAAGAGAAATCATGAGGTGAACCTGTAAACCTCCGATATCTCAGCCATTTCTGCTTCAATTTAAAATGGAAAACAGTTTAGGACATTGCCAAACAATGCAATACTGTAACAATAACCTTTGCTTGCAGTAGCACTTTAAAGTGTACTATTCACTGGTCTAAAGTCTAAAAGAACAGCCAGTTAGGTGCCCCACTGTATGAACCCCCCCCCCTAGATTGCCTGTAAACTACGTACCTCTCCACAGGTCTCTCACCACGATCTTGGGCTGCGGTCACATCCATGTAGCTGTGAACACTCCCGCGCCCATCTATTCAGATGGCACTTCACAGGGAGCCCGGGATGCTTCACAGTCCAAAGCAATGGCTTTATAAGGAGGCAATAGGTGGCTCACCTTTTCTGGCAGCTCCCTCGGCAAGGTAAACGATGGAGAGCGTCCGGATTCCCATATCTCTGGGCTAAGACCCAGTCCCTCAGATAGGATAATCTAACCCAAATGCTGGACCTAATAAACACAATTTGGCCCCTAACACTACATCAAGTGCCCACAGCATAAAATACCACACACATTACAGGGCCACTACCATTGGATTTATTTTGTCTATATGTATGACAAATATGTTGGTGCTTTACAGAGTATATGGCAACAGTCACATCATCCCCTGCCAGACATGACATCACTCAGATGAGCTCACAATCTATTAATCCTAATACAATACATTTGATTGTAAACTCGCAGGGCCGTAACTTGTATTGTACTCCAGTATCACTGTGTATTTGCTATTACATCTCTGTGTATTATAAGTATATTATTTGTTTTTACCCTGTCTGTAAGTTCTACTTTACACAGCACCATGGAAAATGATGGTGCCTCATGAATAAACAATACTACATTAGCTTTACATTGACTTATTTAAAGACTATGTACATTAAAGGGACCATGAACCCATCAACAATAATAAGCTAGCAAGCAGCTAAACCAAAGCAATGTAAAAGCCACAGCAGTCAATTTAATTCCTCCAGGAATATGTAAAAAATGTGGTCAAGCAGCTACTCTGTCCCTTGGAGCTCTCAGCAGGAGTGAGCACAGCAAGTCACAGTGGCTGTGCAGCTGCCTCTGACCACAGCAGAGCATGCTCAAGACTTACAAAGCTGCACCATAACATGCCCTTCCCAGCTCAGCCACAAAACAACATTTTGAGGCTTTGAAATGGCTTTATTTATGCTGCTGCCAAAGCGAATAAACTGGGAAGAAGTTATTGTGTGGCTAAACAGAGACTTTAGATGTGCTAAGAAATGTATAGAAATAAGTTACTTACTAAGAAGAGATCTTTCATTTAGGAGATTCCCACTTTTATATCCTATCATAATTCTTTCTTTAATCCATCACACCTCATTGGGTATTTGAAGTTGGGTTTTCTTAAAGAGCAACAACACATTTTCACATTTTCATTTTCACTTTTCGGGGTGTTGTTACTCTCAGTGGGGGCATCCCGAAATTGTGATGCCCCGCTGTGTGTATCCCCCCAGGTCGCTCCATTCACTCACCTTCCTGTCGCTCCCATGACGCGAGAACGAGCGAGCTGATTGGCTGAGAGGCTTGCTTTCCCTCCCCTTCGGCTCCGCTGATGGCTAAGCTGCCTGGACGGCGCTGAAGGGAGCCACTGCCTGCCGCATCCCTTGCTCACCTCCTAGCCATCACATGGCCGCGCCGCCCATTAAGAAAGGCCGGACGCAGGTATGCGCTTGGCCTGAGGTGAGCCGGGATGCAGCAAGGGGCACAGTGGGGCATCACAAATTGGAACTCGGTTGGCCCTTGGGTCTAATTATACTCCAGGACCTCCGATGTTCCTCTATAAAAGTGGCTCAGGCCCAAGAACCTGAATCCCGGGACACACCTCTTCTGTGTTTCTCTTCTGTGTTATGGACCCACATGACCTCAGAACATGGATGGATGAAGAAGGTATTTGTGTTATAGGTTTTCAGGCTTGTGGGGGGGCATCACCAATAGGGATGCATCCCAGGCATAAGCAGCACTCCTGCATTATCCTCTTAGTGAATAACCACCCTAAGCAGTTGTGTACCTTGCCTGTCTCTGACTTTGAAACAACACCTCCTCTTGAGCCAGGATCAATAGACAGCCCTGAAAAGGTTTACAGCTTAAAAGGGGACCTCCAGCCATCCTGTTATTGTCCTAGGGCCACCCCCTTTGGGCACCCAGATTCACCATGCCCACTGCCTGTACTGAGGACTGTACAAATCTGTGTGAGACCACCGCCAACCAAACAGAATGGTCTTTCGAGGAAGTGTGCAGAGGTTTTTTTGTGTCCTCTGTAGCCTGCTTGTATGGAATAAGTACATGGGTGTAACTATAGAGGATACATGGGGGGTGCAGAGTCTTTACAGAGCCCCATTTAATGTTCACACCAGGGCCCTGTCACATTAGTTATGAAATCAGTTACAAAGAGGCTCATAGGGTGTTACTAAATAGACCTCCAGCCCATTTTTACACTCTATTTTCCTTCACTGCTACATTTTAGTGAATGGACGCTATATCAGCTGCTGCAAGGTGAGTATCAGCTTTAGCAGGCCTGGCTCCCCCTGCTCCCTCCGATTTGCATGCCACTGCTGGCAGACTATCAGTTTTCTGAATGCCTCTTTTGACTTCCCCAGGATCTCAGAACTAGGTATGTATGTAGCAGGGGCTCTCCCTAACAGTTTCATGCCGTGGAGCATCCCAAATCAGGATGCCTTCTAGGGATGATTCTAAGTGGCCCAAAAGTCAAAGTATGATTTTCGTCCACTTAAATCGGACCTTCATCATCATTTAATGAAAAGCCCAAACTATTGAAAAACTATTCCCCAGCATCTAAAATTAATATATTTTAAGTTTTTAGTACTTATTATGCTTTCCCCCCTGGGGCTGCAACTCTGTTCAGGACTCTAGGATATGGAGGCCGCCATCTTGCCTAGAAAGCATCACATACTGAGGAGAGGGGAGGGGGAAGTGCAAGGGGAGGGTTATAGCTGTGCTTTGCACAGACAGAGCAGAGCCGGGGTCAGTAAAAGGACAGCAATCCTAGAATGCAGAGTGGCACAGTCACACTTCCTGTCTGCAGGCAGCCTGAGACTCCAAGGGCCACCATCTTGGATGTTTAAAAGCTCAGAAAAGGCACTAGGTACAGATAGGATGATTGTTATTGTGGGCAATCTGTATGTACAGGGTGGGGGAAACATACAACATAGGCTCTTATTCAGGGTGAAGGTCTGGTTTAAAGTGATCATGTACCAAGAAAGTTTGTCATCACCTTCTATCCCCAGCCCAGGGCCCCTAAGTAGTCTGTGTTCTTTTTTTACTAAAGCATTTGCCCAATATTCATAACAACTTGAAATGGATGCAGTAGGCACTATTGCTCCCTGGCCGAGCCCCCAGATGCTTTCCAGGGATAATACTCTCAGTTACAGTACACACAGCTCAGCATTTGGGGGCACTTCAACCTAACTGCCATTATGTAACAGTGTAGTTGTAATTGAATTAATTAGCATATGGCAGCCATTCGGGCATCATACTGCATATGGTTCGTGTTTTTTTGAATACTAGGCAAAGGATTTAGTAAAAAAAAAGAAACACAATTAGGGTCGATTCAAAGAAACATGTAACAGCTTTGATTTAGGTGCCGATCATCCTATTTTTCCCGAACGCTCGTGCGTTCGTATGAACTTGCGAGTGATTCTATAAGCAAATACGTTTCTATCCTAAAATGTACGTCCGTTCGTATGGCAGTTCGGGAATCAGACCTATGTCAGTTTCCATCCTGAATTTTCCGTTTCATTTCTCAGGTTGCAACATTGGTTTTGCCCTTTTTCCTTTTTTGTCTGGACGTAAATCCTTCTGATCTTGCGGCTGCGCACTACAAACTTACCTCATTAAAGTGCATTCTAAATATTTGGTCTTTTATTTTTCTTTATTTCATTCATTTTGTAGTAACCAACCATTAATGAATGCATTTGCATAAGTAAATCTTACTTTGTTTAATTTTTAGTTAACTTGCATTTTTTACTTGTGGATTTAATTTTAATATTTTGGCTTCAAATGGTACAACTTAAAATTTTGTGTGTGGTTACCCACACCCTCTACATACAGATTGCTCTCAAATATTAAAAAACACCCAGCAACTTCTGCATGTTATGAGTCTAGAAACAGCCAAGATGGCGGCTCAGGTATTCTCGGGCAGCCTGCAAACAGAAAGGGCCTTGTGACTGTGTTGCTCTGCATTCTTTGATTTCTGACCTTTCCGTGCCCCCAGCTCTGCTGTGTCTGTGCAAAATACAGCAGTAACCCACATCCTGCACTTTATCCCGCTCTCCTCTCCTCAGTAAGTGTGATGCATCTGACCAAAGATGTGCTTAAATAATTAAACAAAGCAAAGGTAAACAACTACACCAATAAATGCAATCTAAAAATATTATTCTAGTACATCAATTTAAAAATAAATAGCAAAGGACATAAGTTTCTTTAATTAACGCAAATATATTGCAAAATAAAGGTTTACATGCAAAGGACTAATTAAGGTCCACATTAAAATGCTTTTATAAGGCATACATGAATCAGGTATGCATTGCCATACAATTTATGGCCTCGGCCATGCTGATACATGCAGTTCATTGGAGCTCAAGACGCGCAGACTCCTCCACATAGCCAAAAAACCTGTTCAAGAACAGCAATACGACTGCTAAAAGGTGTCGGCTGTGGCTTTCTTTTAAAACGTATTTAGAGGTTGGAAAACTGCTCTCTGAATCACACCTAAACACATTCGATTATCCTAAGTTTTACGTTTTGATCCTAAGTTTTAGGATTTGATCCTAAGTTTTACGTTTTGATCCTAAAATTTAGGAACGAACTTCCGATGATCGTAAGAGCATATACGCATTCGTACGTAGGCTCGTGCGAGTCGGAAATGGCCAAAAAAACAGGAAAAAATGACTAACACCCACCCAAACTTACGATTCTCGATCCGAAATCAATTAACTTTTGCTCTTTGAATCGAGGGGATTATGTTCTGGGGCACTAGGCTGGGGACAGAGGGTGACAACATAAACTTCCTTTCTGTTAAAAGGATCACTTTAAAATGAACCAAAACCAGTGATTTTGACTATCCCGGTCCTTACCCGATTTGGGATGCCCACTGCGAAATCCTTCAGGTCCCCAGTAAACTCACCTTTCCCTGGAGCATGTGCGAGCTCTCGTCCAATCATTGTCATGCATACTAATGAGTGTCAAATAGACTTTTTGAACAAGCCCTGGGCCCTGTGGAGTCGCTCACCCAGCCTATCAGAATGGCTGGACGTGGGAGCGTGCATAGCTGCAGCTATGCTGGGGATGCGGCACCAGCTGACAATTGCGGCGGGGGCGCTGGGAAAGGAAAGTCTCTTGTGGGAGGTTTGGGTGGCTCACACAGTGGGGCATGCCGATTGGGGCACCTAGTCAGCTGGACCTTGGAGTCCCGGGCCAATCCAGCTGGGTTTTGGTCCACTTTAAGTGACTGAAGTTTTGTGACCTAGAGCAACATACTAAAAAGTATGACTTTGTGGAGGCTGATTCATTACTAACTTCATTACTAACTCCAGGTATCAGCAGATGAGCGTCTGGCTGTAACATCGCTGTAGTAACCTGGGCGGCATTGATGAATGTGATGTATGTTGGGTGCTCTAACACCAGTACAGTGCTGCAGGGATCGAGAGGTAGCGCCAGCTCAGTATGACTGATTCTCGGTGCTCCACACCATATTTATCAAAAAAGGACACACACACAGCGTTGGCGCTCTAAATCTGGCCGCTATAGCATAGAGCTGCAGACGCTGTGTGATTAAAGTCTGTTTTTGAACACATATCCACCAGTAACTAAGCAAAAACACATGGAATGACATTGTTTTATCACTGGTACATTAACAATTTAGTGTCAGACCTGTAATGACAATTCTGCATAAAAATATAAAAAGTCAAAAAAGTTTCTAAAAATGTTTGTTTGCAGCCAGGAGAGGTCACACAATGATTTGAAAAAAAATGTCAAACACACTGTTTAAACACAGGCAAATGAACGGCCATTGAAATGTATGGGAGAGCCACAGTGAGCGAAAGGTAAATACCTGTCGCTTTGGAAGCTAGAGCGCCGGCGCTATACGCTGAGTCGCCTGTAATAATACATCGGATGCTACATGGCGCTGTTAGAGTTTCTAACCAGATTCGCTTTCATAAACGTGGTTTTATGAACGCCCGGCGTTCATCAGACACTGCCTGCCGCTATCCCATCTTAAATAACCTCCCTCATTTTTTTTTAATTGTTTGCTATATTTTATATATACCCTGCTTGATGACAGTTCAGTGCCCTTAGGGATATTTGGCATTATAGTTTTACAGGCTTTCATGATACAAAACATGGTTTCAGGTTTTTACGGAGGCAGTCAGTGAAGTTCTATCATGCTGTGATGTGAAAAAACTTCCAGCAAAGCGCGAACACATTTTTGGCGAGTGTCTTCCCTTCAGTTCTCCTAAGCTCCCCCTAAAGCCGCCTCAAATAAGCATACGCACACTTCTTAATCCCTCCGCCCACCGGTTGTCATACCAACGCCCGAGACAAGCAGGTGATCCATTGACAGGGAGCAGATGGTCTCCTGCGGAGGTAAGCACGACCAAACAATGAAACCATATTGATCATATTGCTCCTTCCTCCCCCTCGTACTTCAGGCTTCAGTTTTTTCACTAGTCAGACCCACCCCTAACTTTCTGCCTGTGTCTCCACATTGTCTCCTGACATGCTCCTGTCTTCTACCCCTACATCGCCCCGCTGCTCGATAATTCATGGATAAAGTGGGTGAGTTCAAAACGCCCCCCTCTCTTTTCTCATCTCCGAAAGAGCCCAACAACATCTAAAGAAGGGAGAAAGAAACAAATAGAGAGTTTGTATCAGTCTGCCGGCCATTATGAATGTGTGGCAAATCTAGGACTACAAAGCCCAGTCAGACAATATCCAGATCTGCAATGTCAGATAAATTCATGAGCAGATTCAAGGCAAAAAAAGCAAAACAAAAATCTTTTTGGCACATTTATTTATTTGCAGATATGTACAGCATTCCAGCCAGTGTTTTCACTATTTATTGTGGAGAAAGTTTGCGCTTGTCAGCTGAAGTTTATTTACATTTTTGTACCCCTTTTTACATTTATAACCCCTTGTTTACATTTATTTACCCCTTCAGTAGCTGAAAGAAGAGCCTCAAACATGGCTGTGCATCGGGATGCTTTTCCAGACATCACGGTGGATCTACTCTATAGGCGGAAACACGGCGCCTTGTTCCCTCATTTTTATTGAGATGCCCCAGAAGCATGCAGCCTTGTCAAAAACAATGGCTACTCCTAAATTCCTGACTTCCTTATTCATGAGGCCCTCAAGCACCTGGGATTTCCAAGACGCCATTGTCCATGGACAAGTACAAAAAGCCAGTGCAGCAATTTGTTCAAAGCCACACACTTTGGCCCTCATGGGAACAGTGATTATGATGTAGGCCGCTGATTTAGTCTATGTAATAGAATACAATGGAGATGATTTTCCAAAGCCGGGGTGAACAGGCTAAAGCAACTGCATAGCAACCAGTTCAGATTTACTACCTGATTGGTTGCTGCTATAATAAAAAGAAAGTTTACATAAATAAGCTAGGGTTTTGTTCTGTGCCCTGGGACATCCTGAAATGGGATGCCCTGCTGTGTGGATCCCCCCAGATCACCTCTTCCAAGTCCAATGGCGCATGCGCGGGCTCTCATCCTATCATTTGCCTTTGCTATGTCATGTGGCAAACCGCTCTGACAGGCTTCAATGGAGAGCATTTCCAGAAGAGTGCGTGGTTCTGTCCCAGTTTATCTGAATTGCTCGGGGGGAGTGGGCACACAACAGGAGGGGATGCAGCCACTCTTACTCCCCAATAAAAACAATCAGCATCGTTTGCTGAATTAGATAGACGCGGCAAACGGCTCTGATTGGACGAGAACCTGCGCATGCACCATTGGACCGGGGAAAGGTGAGTGAATACCAACTACCTGGGGGGTTTCACAGAGTGGGGTATGCCCTGGGGGGAAGGCCAGCAGCCGGCCCTGGAATGTTTTAGATTCCAGGACTGACCATCCTTGGTTTTGTTCCACTTTAAACCGGACCTTCACCATGATTTATTGAAAAGCCCAAACCCTTAAAAAACGATTCCCCAGCATCTAAAGTTAATATATTTTAAGTTTTTAGTCACTTACTTATTATTCTTTCTCCCACTGGGCTGCAACTCTGTTCAGGACTTTAGGATACGGACGCCGCCATCTTGACTCAGATGCATCACACTTACTGAGGAGAGTGGGATAAAGTACAGGGGGCGGGTTATAGCTGTGCTTTGCTCTGACAGATCAGAGCTGGGGTCAAGAAAAGGTCAGCAATCCCAGAATGCAGAGCAGCACACTCAGGAGGCACTTCCTGTTTGCAGGCTGCCTGATGTTTCATGAGCCACCATCTTGGATGTTTAAAGGCTCATAACATGCAGGAGATGCAGGTAGGATGATTTTTAATGTGAGCAATCTGTATGTACAGGGTGTGGGAAACATATAAGATAGACTCTTATTCAGAGTGAAGGTCCGCTTTAAAGAGCAAGGAAATTCCATTCCAAAGACAAAGTACAAAAGCAAATGTTCTGGCTATAATAAGCCTTTTATAGCCTGTATTATTACCAGAGAATTCTCATATGGGCTATTTTGGAAAACAAAAAGAAGAGCTTCCCTTTAAAATCTGGCCTGTACACACAGAATGCTGCTACTATGAGCTCACTCAGCCTTACACATGCCCAGCAGCAGTGTTCTGTGTGTACAGGACTCTGGTAGATCTTGGTGTACAGTTGCCAATAGCAACAGATTGCAGATGGTGACAACTGCTTCCATAAAACATATTTGCTAACATTAGAAAAAAATATATAACATCAGCTCAGCACCTCGAGGACATCCTTTTGGCACAAAAAATATACAATTCCCTCTAAAGTGAACCAAATGTCTTAAAGTGGAACAAAACCCGGGTTTTTTACTATCCCGGGTTTTGCTCCTGGCCGATTTGGGATGCCCTGATAAGTGGAGCTCCCCCAATATCGCCCATAAAAACATAGGCGAATGAGAGGGCTCTTGACCAAACAGCGCCTGCATTTGAATGCCCGGCATACGGCTCTTTAGACACAGAGCTCGGCAATGTGCAGCGGGATCAGCCACTTCCCCAGTTTCTCTTTAGATGAGGGCGTACTCCCACCCCCAGTCTATCTGAGAAGCCAGGGATGCGGCCGCCAATGTCTACATCACTGCCTGGAGCCAGGACAAAGGTGAATTTTGCAGTGACCCGGGGGGTGGGAGTTCACACAATGGGGCGTCCCGATATATGGATTGTCCTAGGAGAAGGACAGCCAGGGTTTTGTCTCTCTTTAAGTAGACTCTTTGGTCACTTTCATATTCCCTAGGGGGGGGGGGCCTCCTGACTTCTTCCCTGCGAGAACCTGGGAGAAGGTGAGTATGTCTCACGCCTTCTGGCGTCCTAGGGAATGAAAGTGGACTAAGAATCTATTTAGCCTTCAGTATGCTTTTCCTCTTTGTAGTGGTACATCATCACCACTCTGTAACTGCTGGAAGAATGGCTGAGCCCAGAGGGGCCCTTCCAGACAAGCAGTAAAAGTAAGTAGGGACTACTCATTGGGTCTGTGAACCCGTGCTGCTCTCACACCCCATTTGACCGAGGTGGCCAATGGGGTTATCCCGGGCTGGCGGGCATGCACATGCTGTGTGAACCTATGTACTGGTCACATGGGGTGCAACAGTAGTTACTGCGTTGCCACCACGGGGGGGGGGGGGGGGGGCACTTGCTCCAGGTGCAGCAGGTCAGGGGGCACCAAAGGGGGGTCTGAGAACAGGTGGGGGCGCCATTTTGAATCGTTGCCTCGGGTGCCAGAAAGCCAAGCTACTCCTCTGGTTGCCACGCACAATCCACTCACCTTTTCCACAAGCTCTCACCACATCTCTACAGCATGGCCACATCCCCTGCGTACCCCTAGCTATGCACGCACCTGTTTTCCTGAATGGCTGTCCTAGATGCCAATGTCTAGATGCGAGCATGGATGGCACTGTCTCCATTTGGATTACCTTGCGGCTCCAAGCTAAGACCAGCAAAGAAATGGAGCGTGTGCTGTTGATTGGCTGAGTGGCCCACACATCCGCCATGGGAAGGACCCCCCCCCAGGTGGTTCACACTGTGGGGCATCCCAAATCAGGGGTTTCCCCCCTTTTATTATTATTATTTACTTCTCTCTCATTCTTCTTTGATTGCTGTTAAGTCATCAGTTGTCTTTAGCCCGTGAAAAACCTAAAGATGCAGCAAAATGTTTCTATGACTATCTATTACATGAAAGGACACTTCACCCTTTATAAGTAGAACAGCAATGTGATTTAATTTAATGCAGACCAAAACCCCAAATCCACTCCTCTGGGGCATCCCAATTTGTAATGTTACACTGCGTGAAACTCCCCTGATCACCCAACAAAATGTACCTTTCTGATGGTCCATTGCCGCACGTGTGGGCTCTCGCCCAATCAGCAATTTATGTTATTATTCATCTCTGTTTAGAACAGAGCATCGGCATAGTGAAACAGGAGTGGCCACATACAAGCCACCTATCTGTATAGCTGGCTGCAGGGAGGCCAGGGATGCGGCATGGAAGCCATGGATTTGTGTTTTTCCGGGGCGATCCAAGAGGGTTCACATAGCGGGGCATCCCAAATCAGGATGATTCAAGGGTAGTTAAGCAGCTGGGACCAGCGACATACGCGCTTGGTCCTGCTTAACATTGATGATGAGAAATTACTGTGACCTTACTGACCGCTCAAAGAAATAAACTACAAATACAAATACACTACACTGACTGGCTGTCAGTTCCTCTAGTACTCTGGGAGTAAAAAGTAAGTATTAATATCCTATTTATTTCTAAGCTTACCAATGGTATGAAGGGGTGGGATTTGTTCAGGGTCCCTGTTGGCCTACCTGGTAAAGAGCTGACTAGTAGGATGGACCTTCATGCTGCTGGGTTCGATCTTGAAACTCAGTCGTTTTTATTCAACTGGACTAGGATGGAGAAAAGGTGAGTATTAATATATTTTATTTTTTGCCTTGACTGTCCCTTTAAAACAGATTAAACCCCTCTGGGGCTGGCCTTGGTGTATAAAAATACTCCAGGGCTGGCCACTATCCTGCCCCTGTGGCATCCTATAGAGCTTTACTGGCGGCTCCTGTGACGCTGTGATCACAGGCCGCTGCATCATTGTAGCTGCGCGCACTCCCATGCCCAGCAAGATATGCATGAGAAGAAAGCCAGGAATGCGGCTCCTCTGCACATCATATGCCAATCTCAGAATTGCCAGGGGGCATGGCCTCTGCTGTGAAAAACAGGGGGGCCACTGCCGAGCTGGCAGCATTGCCCAAAGTACTCGAGTAAAGTGAAATATGGGTTTTGATCTGCTTTTTAAGAGACTGGAAACCCAACAGCAATAATAAGGCAACAAACAGCTCACCTGATGCCTGTCCCATGTGTCTCCCCTACATTTTCTGCAGCGCTTGGTAGAAGCCGTAGCAGGGCTCCAAAGTTTGCCATCTTTTCAATTCTATTTCTACAGTACCATGGCATACCTTCCAACTTTTCACTGAGGAAAAGAGGGACAATTGTTAAATGAAGCCACGCCCCCGCATTGATGGCTAAGAGATGGAGTGTAACTGTTAGAACAATAGAGATACTTTGAATAGGAGAATTAATCTTTTATTCATGCAGATCTGCAAATTAAACCTCAAAGAAGGACAAATGAGAACAATGAGGGACAGGAATCAGGAACAGTTGGGAGGTTGCCATGGAACAAAGTGGTCTAACGGCTCAGGGCATTTTCTAGGCAAAACCATACTCAGTGCGGGAATGAAAAAAATCTGCCCCCTCCTCACCCATCCTATGGAGCTGCTGCTGCCCCACACAGGTACGGCCCATGCTGTGCCTCTACTATACCAGCAGGCAGTGCCCCCTCCTCATGACTGAGCCTATTAAGGGGATGAGGGGCCCTGACTCATCTGCAGGAAACAGGATGGCTGGAATAAAGTTGCCCCCAAATGGCCTTGACACCAAGGGTGATTGCCTGCTCACCCTCCCCTAGAAACAGCCGTGTAACAGCCAATTTGTCCCTTGGTGTTTCCAGTGTGAGTGAACATGGCAAGCCACAGTGGTCCGTGGTCTCTGACCAGAGCAGAGCATGCTTAAGGTACATAAAACTACACCATGACACACCCTTCCCAGCTTAGTCACAGCCCAGAATTTAAAGTGAAGAAATCACCTTTGCTTAGTATACACAAGGTATTTATTGTAGATATTTTAAATGCCTAATTTTACACACCTTTTTCAGTGGATACATTTGGATCCATTTTTTTTTACCAGAAAAGGGTGCCTTTAAATTACTTTCCTAAAAACACATTTGTTTAAAGTGGACCAAAACCCAGGAGTTTGGTCCTTGCCCCTGGGCACCCCCGCTGAGTGAAACCCCCCAGGTCACCCGATCTGACTTACCCTTCCCCGGTCTATTAGCGCATTTGGATCCGCTCCGGCCCCTAAGAGCTTGTCTAAGGGATTACATCCGAGCGCGCTGGTAGCGTGCCCGTGACAGCCACTCAAAATGCCTGATAAAGGGATAGCGGGGATGTGGCCGCTGCTTGCACATGCGCCATTGGACCGGGGAAGAAAGTGAGTTTCCATGCGACCTGAGTGGTTTCACACAGCGGAGCATCCCGATTCTGGATGCCCTGGGGCCCGGATTTAAGAATTGGATTTTGGTCCACATTAAACAATGCAACCCTAAAAATGTACCACTAAGCCTGCCATTTTAGCAATGCACATTAGTGGGGTATGTTGCAACTGAGGGCACCAAGGAAGAACCTTGCCAGCTTCGCCGAGGGTGGCTCCTTTCAATCCAGCGGCCCTTCCTATGTTATTAGTCTAGCGACGATTCTCGACTACAGCAAAATGGCCGCCTCCGAAAGTGAGGACACTTTGTTACTTGCACGTTAGAAGTGTTTATTTATAGGCTACACAAAGATGGCCGCCGCCATCCCTTGCAATGAGGACAGTTAGGGTGAATGCGGTTACCTCTTGGCTGGAATTAGGAAGGGTAAGAAGTGTGTGTTTAACCCTTTATGTGACGTGCGGCAACCAGGGAGTGCGTGTGTCCCCGGTATATCATTGCTGCGGCTTGTGTGGCAACCAGAAAGGGTAAGAGCAGCATTTGTGTGTGTGTCACATGCTTTATATCCCATGTCACACACACATCCCAACCTTCCATGGGAAATGTCAACCCTTCATGTGATCTGTGCGTGTGTAATAGTGGCCATATGTATATAGATTGTGCTGACCTATTGTTGCATGCCTTCTTATTGAATACTGTGATGATCTTTTCACTCTGTCCCTTTAGATTTGATTAATTTTAACTTGATCAGTGATGTTGGAATATGACATCAGTCGTTTAATTATCTTACACCTGCGGTATATTAAAGTGGACCAAAACCCATCTTTGGCAGCCCTGAATGTATAAGACTCCCAGAGGCTAGCGGGGATGCGGCTGTGGGCAAGCTTGGCTTCATTCGGCTCATAACTCATTCTTGATTCTTGAATTTGACGATTGGAGCTGAGCGCACTGATTGGCTGCACTCCTGCGCATGTACTGTAGGCCTGGGAAATGGTGAGTTTTTTATGGGCGACCTGAGATGTTTCACACAGCGGGCCAATCCAAATTGGGATGCCACGGAGGCAAGGTACAAGACACGGGAAAGTCAAAATCTCAGGTTTTCCTGCACTTTATCAAAAATGCAGCCGACAGCACGCTCAGAGCCACTTGCCTTAGACACATTGACGTGAGCAGATCTGAGCGTGCTGATTGGATGCGTGGCCGTGCATGCGCCATAGGACCGGGAAGAGATGAGTTTGTTTCGGTGACCTGCAGGGTTTCACACAGCAGGGCAAGGGCCAAAACCCAGGATAGTCAAAAGTCACGTTAAAGAGGAACAACAGACAAGAATTTTACTTTCTTTTTTACTTGTTCCTCTTAGTGGGGCCATCCTGAATTGGGATGCCTCGGTGTGGGTATCCCATCTCCCAGGTAGCCGGATTCATTCACCTTCCTGTCGTTCCCATGGCTCAGGTTTGGCCAAAACCGAGTAGCCCGCTCAGCTTATGGCTAAGCCGTCGAGCAGAGCCGCAGGGAGCCGAGTGCACCGCTGGGCACATTTCCCTCTCAGCTTCTAGCGTTGGCGTGCCCGGGCCGGTCATTCAGAAAGGCTAGAGGTGAGATGCGACAGGGGCTCTGGGATTAGGTGAGGGGATCTGGGGGGGGTTTACAAAGCATCTTAAATTGGAATGGGCCGCTGATTGCCCAATCCAATCCACATTGCCTGCACCACAGCCACATCCCCATCATACTTAGCTGTTGAGTACACCTGAACCAAGTCTTTGTCAATGGCCGGGGTGGGGAGGGGCCGGGGTGGGGCAGACTGTGCTTGCTCCAGTCATTTTTCTTTTAAATCGAACAAACGCCACTGATTGTCTGTGAGGCCCAGGTGGGAACCAGGAAGAGGGAGGTGAGTTTTGGGACGATCCGTTGGGGATACACACAGATAGCAACAACCCTCAAGAAAGTCAATTTCACAAGTGATGTTTTTCTTCAAAGCAGCCCAAAACCCAGTTCCTGCCCTCCCTGTCGTCCGGCTCGGTGGTGGCCCGCTTTAAAAAAAAGAAATAAAAATGTTTTTTCCACTGTCGAGACCTCAAGGCATTTTGAGGTCTCATGATTGGCTGATCTCAAGAATGCTATCTGACCTGACCTTACCTGTCCGCTGGCCACATCCCTGCTTTCCCTGTAACCCCGGGGGTTTCACATGAAGTGGCATCCTCATTTTGGAAGGCCTGGCGACAGGCTAGTGGCCTAAAAGTTTCCAGGTGGTTGCGGCTTTTCACTCACCTAGATTTTGTTCCACTTAACACAAGTATCCTGATTTGGGATAGCACGCTTTGTGTATTTCCATGGATCGCTGGGAAAACTCACCCTCCTGGTATTCCATGGCGCAGGCCTGGGTGGACAGCCAATCAGCATGCTTGGCTCCATTCAGCTTCTCTGAATGGTGTGAGCGTGCCACCAGCTGCAGTGCTGGTACATGTTTAGTTAAAAGGTATAGTGGGGCCATGACCCATGCATGCCCTATGGTATTGGCTGGTTGGCAAGTTTTGTGGTGATCACCAGGGTTTCACACAGCAGAGCATTACATATCAGGATTCCCCAGGAAGAAGCAATCAACCTAAAAGACTCCAGGGCCGGCTAAGAGGGGGTTTGTCCACTTTAAGTAAATTTTATAACTTCCACAGTGCCACATGCCGCCAAACTCAATACCTACCCCTTATCCTTTAGACTCTTCCCCTATTATTACTTGTTTTCTTAACAGTCCATGTACTGTAATACCTGTCATACTACTTTGTATAGCACTACGGATGTGGATGGCGCTATATAAATTAACATCAATAATAAATAATAATCTGCCCCCTCCTCCACCCCACTGACGGCATGATTCATCTGTTCCTTCTCTACCAGACCTTTTAGTCTAATTCATCTCCTCCCCCATCCCAACCTCTGTTACCCCCAACCTGACCCCCAGACTTATTTACCTGTACCAGCCCATACAATATAGGGTGTGAGGGGGCCGTTATAATATATGAGAGGAACATTTTGCTAGTTAACCTCAGTTATGCCGCCCAAAGGCCACTCCTCACTCGCTGCCTGCTAACTTGCCACTGATCTGACCTTGGCTATGGAGGCCCCTGGCCGCAAGAATTTGAGTGGTGGCTAAGAACATCACTGGGCATGACATAGATCACATGTGTTCAACCTGCCACATGTAGCCCTCAGAGCCATCTGATGTGGCCCCTGCTGACCTGCTGCTGACCCTGACCTACTGTGAGAAAAAAAAAACTTCAGGCTTGGAGCTGGATACCCACGCGGGGCTGCCAGGTCCATTGGTGTTCCAGAGTCGCCCACCAATGGGGTTCCTCCTTCAGACACGGGGGACAGGGTGGCTAGTGTGGAGAGTATAGTCAGTGGCCTTCATCAGCAGGGGCATCCTGAGTCCGTCTCTGCCCACCCAGATGGGTAGGCTACGGCCAAGCGTAGGCATATTCAGCGGGAGTCCTCGGAGGATTCTAGCTCCTACGTCGAGGACCTATTTAGGGGTTCAGGATCTCATTCCGGTCGGAGGGGAATATGCCAGGGTACCGCGTATATGCCAGGGTACGCTCTGGCACAGATCAGATTTAGGAGCTTATTGAGGCAATATTGGAGGTTCTGCACCTCTCTACTCCTCAGCCAAATTGGCAGATGAAGAAGGGTGAACCCTACAAGCCTCAGAAGGTCAGGCAGGTTTTTCCTAGGCTTGCAGGCTGGTGGCAAAGGAGTGGGAGAAACCAGATAATCTTCCATCTCTTCCTAAGATCCTGGATGCCTTTCCGGATGAGGCGCTCAAGGTTTGGTCTTTGCCACCTTAGGTAGACGAACCAATGTCAGGTCTGCCTTGGAACACCATCCCTACTTCGATTAGTGCAGCCTTGAGAGACCCGGCGGACAGGAGGTTGGTTCCGCTACGGCAAGGTCTGGATGAAGCAGCAGAGGAGGCATTTGCGACATGGACGCTCACGTTCCTCTGCACTTTGTTTGAACTCCTTTGCGATGGAGGTCTTCAGATACATGCTGCCAGCTCTGGATGACTTGGTGCGTCTGGTGGCTAGGGGGCTGGCCTTGTTGGTCACCTTGCGATGCATGGTCTGGCTGAAACAGTGGTCGGCCCACACTGCTTCGAAGAACATGCTTACTGCCCTCCCCTTTTTGGGATGTCGTCTTTTTGGTGAGCCTCTGGATGACCTGGTCCGGAAGACCATGGGTGAGAAGTCGACTAGGCTTCCACAGAAACAGAAACTGAGGACCTTGTTTCGCAGTTCGTTGAGTTTTCTTTCCTTCCTGAAGTTCAGAAGTGCTACAGACTTCAGACGCCGCAAGGATTTTTCGGGTAAGAGAAAGCCATGGGGGAACCTAGACCCCAAGAGGCCAGCCAGCCCAAGCCCCCAGCCAAGCCCTCTCAGGGTTGACAGGGCTCTCTCACCTGATTGGATGGTGGGGCGGTGTGGAGGAAATGAACCTGGGTCCAGGAGGTTGCTTCCGGATACAAGATAGCATTTGGGACCAAGCCTCCATGCAGGTTTGTTGCGCCCAAGCCTTCCCACGTTGCGGTAAGGGCAGCGGCTCGCGACTGCGCAATAGAGCTCTTGCTGGATCGGAGAGTTGTAGTACCTGTGCCCCCCTCAGAGCGGGGCTGTGGCTTTTACTCAATACTGTTCATCGTCCCCAAGAGGGGCGGGTCTGTTCAGCCGATCCTGGCTCTCTGAGTCCTAACAGTTATGTTCAGGTGCAGAAGTTCTGCATAGAATCTCTAAGGTCGGTGTGACATCCCTGCAACAGGGGAATTTTCTGGTCAAGGTGGACATAAAGGATGCTTATTGGCATGTCCCAATCTTCCCTGGTCACCAACAATACCTGCGTTTTGCAGTGGGCGCCAACATTTCCAATTTTTGGCACTGCTGTTCAGACTGTTTACTGCCCCGCGAGTGTTCACAAAAGTCTTGGCGGGGTGTGCACATTACCCCAAACCGAGACGAATTGCTCATCCATGCCCATCTCTGGCAGAGGCACTGCGGGATGTTCAGATAGTCCTGTGCACGCTGGAACTTTTTGGATGGGTGATCAACTACCTCAAGTACTATATGGTTTCCCTCTATTGCGGCAACCTATCTAGTTATTACATTGGATACTCGACGGGCACAGGTCCTTCTTCCACTGCAGAGGTGCACGGCTCTTCAGGAGGCAGTGAGGTCGCTGCTGACAGATGATCACTCCACGATCAGGTAGGGCATGCGTCTCCTTTACCTGATGGTGTCTACCATTGAGGCAGTTCCGTATGCCCATTTCCACTCCAGGCCTCTACAAATGTTTCTCCTATCGAAATGGTGCAGGATTGTGCAGTTGCTTCATCTTGATGAACAATGCCCCGGTGATCCCTTAATTGGTAACCGGACCAGCAGTGGCTGGAAGCGGGTCGGTCCTTACTGCCGGTCTGTTGGGTTATTCTGACCACAGACACCAGTCTGAGGGGTTGGGGTGGTGTTCTGGACGGTTCATGTTCTCTGGCCGTAGCGGGAGCACAATCTTCCAAACAATGTGTCGGAACTAAGGGCGATTCTGCTGGCTTTGCTGGTTGTCAGGCATTGGTTTGCCCAGCTCTGGGGCCTTCCGGTCAGGGTACAATCAGGCAATTCTATAGCTGTGGTCTACATAAACCATCAGGGGGGTACGAGGAGCTGGCAGGCGTTCCAGGTATTGAGTTACATCATGAGGTGGGTGGAAATTCCAGCATATGGAAGGAGAGGGGTTTGTCCGCAGCGGTAATTCGGACCTTGATTCAAGCACGGAAACAGTCATCCTGTAGAATTTACTACAGGACTTGGCAGGCCTTCGTGTCTTGGTGTGAATCCAAGCGCCACTCCTGTTGGAGGTTCTCGGTACACAAAATTTTGGAGTTCCTCCAACAAGGCCTGGCCGCTGGTCTATAGCCCAGAACCTTATGGGCCAGGTCTCGGCCTTGTCTATTTTTTTCAATGGACGATCGTGGAGTATAGCTTAATCCACACTTAAATGCAGGGTGCTACACATTTTCAGTCTCTGCGGCGGTGAAGCAAGATTTTTTGCCCAAGGTGGTCTCTCCCTTCTCTCCCGTCACTACTCACTCCACCAGGGCAATTGCCACCTCTTGGGCTTTGCAACACCAGGTCTGCAAGGCGGCGACCTGGTCATCTCTCCACACCTTCACCAAGTTTTACAGACTTGATGTCAGGGCATCTGCCAATGCCGCTCTGGGGCATAAGGTGTTGCAGACAGTGGTGAACCCTTCTCTGGGGGTCTAAGCTTGAGATGTCAATGACGTTCTTCTTTGTTAAGTTGACGCAGTCGGCTGTTCTTGCACGGTCCCACCCTTATTGAGGGTACTGCTTTGGGACTATTGCTACTGATGGTGCCCCGGAATGGAAGAGATGAAAAAAGAGAAATTTGTGTACTCACCAGTAAATATTCTTTCTTGTCCCCTTCCATTCCAGGCCCCCACATCCACCCTTCTGTTGTGTTACGCCTGTGTCGGTGATGGTTGATGCTTTCTACTTGATTTTAGATATTTGCACAGTTTTTTCTATTGCGCGGGTTAGGGTTCTCCCCTCCTGGGGCTGTGGCTGAACTGCTTTTGAATTAACTGAGGAGACCCTGCTACAGCCTGCCCTATATAGGCCGGGAAGAGCTAGTTTTATTTCTATCTTGCAGTCCACGCCTACGGGTGAGATTAACCCGCATTTTGCTACTGGTGGTGCCCCGGAATGGAAGAGGAAGGAAATTTACCGGTGAGTTCACAAATTTCCCTTTTTACCTTGGGGTTAGTATGGTGTTCACACCCCTTCAGCCAGCTAAAACTTAGAGAGCAGCAACCACCGCTGGGCTGTTGGTCTCCCGCTTTGTGGAACATTCCGATTTGGTCCACTTAACAGCCAATCTCTAGCTCTCTTTTTATGTTACTAGTAAGCAGTTGGATCTTGCGTTGCCATCAACGTAAGCAGAGAATTTAAAGTAAAACCTTTATTGTCTAACTCAATAGACTGAAGATGCAAAATCTTAAAACTTCTTATGTTTCTTCTTCAGACTTTGTGTTTTTTTTTCTCAACAATATTTTTATTGAGGATATGCAAGTGTTACATCCATAAGCAACTTACAGTACATTTTGCAAAATAAGTAGAAGAAAAAACATATCCGATTGACGGCATACTTGAACAGAACAATGCACAATTAAGTTCTCATACAAAGCATTCATCTCTATTAGTACTCGACAGCGGCTAAGAAGGTTTAAGGCAGGATAAAAAAAGTAAATAGGAGGAATAACAAAGTATAGAAAGAAAAAGAGGAGGAAGAAGGGTGGGTGTCCATGCTACGACCAACTTAAAGACGACGTCACCTGGGGCTAGGATACAAATAGTTGACGACCAAAGTTTTTAGGCTGGAAATGGGTGATCCAACCTTCCCAGATAGCTAGGAAGGTAGTGAGATCGCACTGCATTGAGGCAGCCATCTTTTCAAAGAGCATCACCCCATTTATGCGAGGTATATGGCTTCCGCTGGGAATGGACCTGCTCTTCCATGATTGGGCAATGATCATTTTAGCGGCTGTTAGAATATGCCTCACGAGCTCAAAATGTGTTTTGGAGCAGTCGGGGGGGTCTGAGGTTAAGAAGGGCAAATTGAGGTGAGGGGGTCAGACGAAGGCCTGTTGCCTTAAATATAAGATAAAAAAACAAATAGACTCACAGGGGGAAGAAGGTCTTGATACTAATCGCGACCTAGTTTTAGTACCTATATAATGTGTAATTTGCAGGAAGCGGAGATATTCTTTGCATGGTATGTCCCTAAGGGATTGGAGCTCGGAGAAGGTTATCATACCCCTATGTGTTAAAAAATCTTTGAACTTTGTTAAGTTGTGTGCCCTCCACCAGGTGAAAGCCGACGGCTCCTGGAAGGCCGGCGGGAATTCGGGATTGCCAAATATAGAGAGCAAGGGGGTCTGAGGGGAGGAGAGGTTTCCTTTCAATCTATTTGTCTTCCATATCCTGAGGGAGTGGTTCAAGACAGGATTGTCAACGTCTTTATAAGCCAGCGGAGGTAACCATAGCAAATTCTCAATCTCTAACGGAGAGCAGCTAATCTGTTCAATGTCTGCCCAGTCTACCCCAAGGCCACCCTGCTGCTTAGGTCTGTATAGAGTCCCCCGATTAACCCGAGGTCTTTGCTTCCCCCAGATAAAGGAGTTTAAAAACGCTTGGAGGCCTTTGATAAAGGAAGCCGGGATTGGAATTGGAAGTACCCGGAATAAATAAAGCAATTTAGGAAGCCACGTCATCTTTCCCGCCGCTATCCTACCCAGCCATGACAGGTGTAATCTAGCCCAGGTAGATATTAGAGCACATAGATCCTTAGCCAAGGCAGGATAGTTAGCGGCATGAAGAGAGTCATAATTAGCTGTTAGCTGAACACCCAGATATTTAATGTGGTGATTTTGCCAAGAGAAGCCAAAAGAAGATTTGAGCGTGGACAATGTACTCTCAGGGAGATAAATATTGAGCGTCTGAGACTTTGAGGCATTAATTTGCAGGCAGGATATTTTGGAAAAGTCAGTGGAGAAGTGGAGAAGGTTCGGGAGGCATGTGATAGGGTCCGATACAAGCATTAAAATATCATCTGCAAATAGGGAAATCTTGTGGTCATAGGCTCCTATCGTAATTCCCTTAATATTGATGTTAGTCTGAATCAGCTTGGAGAGGGGCTCAATAGCGAGTGCAAATAATAGAGGGGAAAGGGGGCAACCTTGTCTGGTGCCTCTGCCTAGAGTAAACCGGTTGGAAGAATGTCCTAAATGAATGCTCCCCGGTTGGAGTATAATGAGGCAATCCATGCAATGAAGGAGGGACCCAGGCCCCATTTCTTCAGACCCATGCCACGGTATCAAAAGCTTTACGGACATCCAGGGTTAATAGCATGGCTTGGCGTCCCTCCTTCCGCTGTAGTGGGCTACCGGTGAAGCTGTGCTTGTGAGCTCAGAGGTGGGACTTGAGCTGCTGGGTGCAGGTTTGCCAGCCTGTGATTCCTCCACTTTTCTGCTGCCAGGAGGGATAGGGCCGTCCCACTTCCTGGGCCCCTAGAGCGTTATGGGACCACCAAGCAGACCTCCTAAGTGCTGGATTCCCCTTATGTAGTACACTTGCCCCCAAGATGTACAGGGGAGCGCTGGGGAGAATAGAAGTTGAGCCGGGCAGGGGTGGCCCTATTTAAGGTGGCGGCGGCCGTCCCTCACCTCCTGCTTCAGGTGACTAGATTACGGGACCCTTCAGGTCCTGCTGGTGGCTGGTGAGGAGGATCCTGAGGAGTGCTCGAGGCGGCAGGGAGAGGGCACAAGCTGAGCAGGGCAGGGGCCGCAATCAAGATGGCGACGGCTGTCCCTCACTGCCTGTTGCTGACAGTGGGATTCCTGGACCCTACAAGTACTGCTGCAGGTTAGTGTATGGGGTCCTGTGGTCTGCGCAGGGCAGCGGAGAGAGGGTGTGGGCTGAGCAGGGCAGGGGCGGCCGCATACAAGATGACGGCGGCCGTCCCTTTCAGCCTGCAGCTTGGAGCGTGATTCCGGGACCCCCTTTGGATCTTGCCGAAAGTTGGTTGGGGGGGGGGTCCTGGGGTCTGCCCGAGGCAGCGGGGCCCAAAACCGCTGGTCGCTGTGTGCTGTGAAGGGTCGGGGAGACGGGCTCTAGAGGAGCGCGGAGTTAGAGCTCCATCCGCGCTTCCTCACGCATGTGCACCGACTTTTGTGGTTTTTTTTACAGTCTGTCTTCTGTTTTTAGGGAAATTCAGGATGTCAAACAGCCCCTGGCAGTGAATTTATTTACTCACCTTCAGCAAGTTTTTCAATTGATTGACATATTTCTGCTTATATTGTAGGGTAAGTATATGTGTTTCATTGTTCTGGAAAACTTTTCTACTGTGCTTTTTTTTGACTGGTATAAAAGTTTTTCAGCCTTGCAAAGATGTTTAGAATAATTGAACAAGGAAGTATATTAAACTAGTAATTATCATAGGTTAGCATAGAGAAAGGCTCACTTGTGAATGGTTAAATGTTAAAGACTTGCGCTTGTTCCTGCACATGGTATTCCATGTTCTTGTATGGCTGACAATTAAAGTGCAACAAAACCCAAATCTAAAAGATTCCAGGACTGGCCGCTGCTCTTCCACCGGAGCATCCCAAATAGGTATGCCTGCTTTGTGAACCCCCCGGGTGCCGCAAAACTCACCCGCTTCTTGGCTCCCTTGCCTGCTTACACTCCCGTTTGCCGCAAACAATGCCGTATGCAGAACATTAAATATGTATGTCAAACCCGTCTCATTAAATGAGACCCCGGGGGGGGGGGGGGGGGGGGTAGGGGGAGAGGAACTAATAAATAATAAATAAACAAAGGGGCTTGGGGAGTGTGTGTTGTCTGTGTCGTGTCTTTTGCATCTTTAAGCGGACCTCCACTCGAAAAAAATCAAAGCTTAGTACATTGCTCCCCTAAAGCCCCTCTGTGGCAATCAGTGACATACGCTTATTCAGAGAGATAAAGCCCATGCAGATGTTTGGAATAAAAAGCAGATTTTGCATTCCTTAACATGCAAGTCCCTCAGTCAAGACTGCCTCATAGCTCTTTGTAATCACCTCTTATTTAGTAAATTATCAGCTGTAATGACTTATTTTTGCTTTGCTAGCTGCTGATATCTTCTAAATACATTGTATCCCCTGACTGAATGCTTTTGCGGCTGCCGCTGGCGTAGAAGTGCATTATAACAGCTTCCCTCACACAGATTTTCTTTGCAACATTACCTGTTTATTCAGTGTTTTTGTGTGTGAAACATGGCAGGAAAGCTCCCCATTGTTTCTGAGGCATATCTCTCTTAATTTGGTGTCAACTGCTACTGGCTGAAGTAATTTACTAAACTTTCTTTTTTTGACTGGAGGTCCGCTTTAACTGATTAAATGTTTTTTGTAACCTTGAAAAGTCTAAATAAAAATGTATATACACAAAAAAACTGATTGGTCCTACTCCAGTGATCAAAAACTCATCCAATCCCAGGATCGCATTCCACATCTGCCATGGCCTGACACAACCACTCCATTGCAGTGAAGGGAGAGCGCACGACCGCACCATGTGACTGATGGTGCCGAAGAGCGATTTTGACATGGAAGTACCAGTGACTGGAGTTTGGGTCCGGCAAGTGTGAGATGCGATCCAGGGATTGGATGAGTTTGGATCAATTTCCTTTAACCCCTTCCCTCCCAACTAAGGCCAATTTTAAGAGCATGTTTGCCAGCTGCCATACATACATGTTTGTGGCGCCGTTTCGACAGTGTTTGGGTGACTAGAGGACCTCTGTGACTTGAAGCAAGGCATAAATTGCTTTGCTCCTGGTGTAAACTTAAGAGCATAAAGACGGACAGGTAACTTTTATTTTTTTCTAGCTGAACTCCCCAAATCTGACATTGCGGGTGAGGGGAGGTGTAATTATAGTAAGTGGATAGTGTGTTTTAGGTCTGTCTTAACTTAGTGGTCCGCCTTAAAGTGGCCAAAACCTGCTGAGATTGTGAAAAACATTTGGCCAAAGCCCCTGCTGCCACCTCCTCCTTTAGGCTTTAGTGGGTTTTAGTCCACTTTAACTTTAGGTTTCCTAATTTTCTTGCTAGGCAATGTGGCATCCTTACAGCCAACAAGGTATGCCATGGCTCTCTGTATGCTTAGCCAGCTTATACCATTTAGTTGATGGTAGTATGCATGTTGCCAGGGCTCATGTTGTGAGACTACAGAGTGCTCATGGGGCCTAAAGTCTTCATTTTTTCTTGGTAAAGCTCTTGTAGGTCTATGGATTGGGCCTGGATATAGGTCTGCTTTACAAGGTTATTACAGTACAAAAAAACCTTTAATATACTTGCCTGACCTTCCATCCCTCTATGTCCTGTTCTTGTTGAGGACGTTTGTTTGTCCACCAGCGAATGATCATGTGATGCGCCCACTGCTTCCTCCTGGAAAGTGGCGAACTCACCCCAGAGCTGACATTTCAAGAACAAGGCCTATTCAGCTCACAGGACTCTGAGAGATCAAGCCTGCAAGAGGTCATATATGTACTGTATATATTTGTTTCTTGAAAGTCTGCAAAGTAAATGTCATATGCTATAATACTACTAGTGAAAGAAATGCTTTAATTCTGTTACAGTATTTTGGTAATCTCACCTAATTTTATGTCCTCAGATGATTTTGACTAAAACCTGGTTATTTTTGGATGCCACAAAAGCCTTTTGTTGCAATTCCTGGCAAATCAAGGGGAGACTCTTCTGTAAAATTGTATATCAGCAAAGAAATGAGCACATAGCGGCCATGTCTAAGAAATCTGTGAAGGCACATTATAGGTTGCAATCTGCCCCTCACAGCTCTGGAAGAGGGGTGCATGTGAAGAAATTTTCAGTGGAAGGAAATATTGCGGCAGGAAAGTCGAGCTTTCTAAAATTATTATCCAACTCTTACCCAGAATGGAGCTATATGGAGGAGCCTCTAAAGAAATGGCAGCATGTCCGCTCCTCCTCCAGTCAGGAGATGGACAATTTGCTGCAGCTGATGTATGAAGATCCCACGCGCTGGTCTTACACTTTCCAGACACTCTCATGTATGGGCCGTTTCCAGGCTCAGATTGAACCATTGTCGGAGCAGCAGCTTCAGCAGCCAGAACCCGTGCAGATATTTGAAAGGTCTGTGTACAGTGACAGACACGTGTTTGCCAAGACACTGTTTGAACTTGGCCATCTTAATGACCTGGAATGGACCATGTACCAGGAATGGCATCATTTTCTACTCAAGGAGTTTGAGCAGAGGGCTGCTTTAGATGGGATTTTATATTTAAGAGCCACCCCAGCCAAATGTTTTGAGAGGCTTCTGAAAAGGGGCAGAAAGGAAGAAAAGACTGTTACACAGAAATATCTGGAGAAGTTACATGAGCAACATGAGAGCTGGCTAATACATAAGGATGGTCATTCTGAGGGTAGCAGAAGCATTCCAGTACTGCTGCTTGATGTTAATGAGGATTTTCAAGAAAATTCTGTAATTAGCGAACATCTCATCAGTCAAGTTAAGGACTTTTTGGGCTCATTGTAGTTTTCTGGCTTACCTTTTTTATAGTCTTGGGGGGAGTTTTCTCCTGCTTCCTTGCTCCTGCCTTTCCCTCCCTTCCGGGATAGGAATGCAGGGGGAAGGAGCCAGGAAAATTCAGAAAAGCTGGGTCCTATAATACTAACCTTGTACATATATTTGTTATACAAGTATACATTCAATCACAGCCATATTATCTGAATCACAATTTCAATAGCAATAAGCTCAGTATCTGAAAAAATATGTTATTTTAGAACAACATTTATTTAACTGAAGATAATACAATTGTCTGTCTAGGTCAGCTTTGTAGCAAGTGTTTCGTTTGTAGCAAGTATTCCACAGTTTTGTAGCAAGGGGTTTATACCCATAACACGGTGTAGACACGTTTCGCAATTTACATGCTTCTTCAGTACACCAAGTTATTTAAACTTGCTCTCTATTATTGATATATCACTTATGTCTTGCAGCTTTACAAAATATAGTTTAATATCCAGGTGTATGAGTGTCCTCCTGGGGCATGATCCAAGAGGAAAAAGTTGATTTGGCATTTCTGGCATAGGCATTAGATTTATAAAGGCTGTCCCCTAAAGCAGCTTCCTCCTACTCCAGCTTGGTAAAACTTACTGGATCCTAGGATCGGGCCCCATGGTGGTGTCCTAGCACACCCTTAAAGGTTCTTGCAAATGAAGCACACACTCTCCATGAACAGTGTACTCCATGCACTGAGATGCAGGGTGGTTGGGTCTACCTCTTCGCTTGCAAACAGTAGGTGTTCTCCTGCTGTGGTGCTCAGTCTCTTGAACAGGTACGTTTTGACATGCTGTTTTGAAGTGGGAAACTGCTGTGGGCAATGTTGTGCTTGTTATTTAGCACAGACAATCCAGATTCCTAATTGGTTTATCGCTCACCAAGTGTTTACATTACATACAATGATTTTCAAGAGGTACATAAGATGGTGGGGGGGGGGGGGGAGGATACACAACCCGTAATGACCTTAAAGTGGACCAGCACCCAGGATTTTGACTATTCTGGGTCTTGGTCCACTTCCCCGAGTAAAAACTCACCTCACCCTGCTCCTAGGGTGCATGTGCAGCCGCTCGTCCAATCAGCGCGCTCGGAGCCGCTGTGGTATGCGCGTCAATGAAACGTCTTACCACAGCGGCTTCGAGCATGCTGGCGGCCGCATCTCTCGCTTCCCGCTAACAGGGAGCGTGCCCGCGCCGGCCATTTGCGCCCTGCTAGAGAGAAGCGTGAGATGTGCGCCGTTGGATCGGGATCCAATTAAGGTTTCTGGACATCCTGGGGGGTTTCACACAGCAGGGCATCCCGATTTTGGATTCTTATAGATTCCCGGGCCGATCCGCCTGGGTGTTGGTCCACTTTAACAGTCTGTTGAGTACTCCCCTTCTATGTTTCTGCCGCTTTTTCCCACCTGCTGAACTTCTCCCCAACAAACCTACAGTGAGCTCCCTGCACCCCACCCAGTTCTCATCACCACCCTATGTAGGTTCAGCCTCATTACTTTTGGCCCGTCGCTTGACAATTAAAGTGAAAGTCCACTTTCAATGATATTATAATGGGTGTATAATATTTAGCAAATGTATCTTATGAAAGCAGTTTTCACTACCTGTAGTCTGTTGCTACAACTGTACACGAAGCAAGATCTACAAAAAAGAGAGAAGTGAGCCCTGTACACACAGAGCGCTGCAGCCATGGCTGCTGTTGAGGTGAGAAAGCTCACTCGCGCTTACACCTACCCATTAGCAACCTTCTCTGTGTACAGGGCTCACTTCTCTCTTCTTGTATATTTTGGTGTACAGTCAATAGCAGCATATTGCAGGTGGTAAAAACAGGTTCCATAAAACACAGATCTGCCTACATAAAAAATATAAAAAATATTCTAGATAAGCTCAGTACCTTGGGGACTCCCCCTGGAGAGGAAACACAAATTGGGTTAGGTTTAAAAACCCCACCCCTTCCTTCCAGTCCTCAGAATTTTGTGTTTCCTCTCCAAGGAAACGGCTAGGACTACAGTTTTAGTTTATTTTTTTCTACCCCCAGGAGTTCCTGGGGTGGGGTTCGCCAACCACGGGCTTTACTTCCGTGTGGCCCAAGGTGGTAAAAACTGGTTCCATGAAACACACATTTGCCTACATAAAAAATATTAAAAATTATTCTGGATAAGCTCAGTACCTTGAGGACATTTTTTTGGCACACAAAATAATATTCACTTTCAAAAATTCTATTGACAGTGGCCTTTCCATTTAAGGTAGAACTCAGGGATTTTCAGTAACCAGTTCCACCCTCACCCTGGTCGCATATCTGAATTCACCTAACTTCTATCCTCATTTTTGAATACCTCTTCCCCAACCTTAATAGTTTCGCTGGTCATCAGACTGGCTGAATTGAGAAAGCCAGTCGGATGACAAGCAAAACATTCTCATCAAAATAATTCGCATATGCCTCAGTTTATTCCTACTGGTAGCCCATGACGTTAAAACTATACTATATTGTTGGGCACAATTCCCATTTCTCCTTTTTCACAGGAAAATGCATCTGCAAAATTCCCAGTAACCTGTCTTAGAGAGAGTCTAGCCTGCAGGTTCCCTGTGATGCCTATTCAAGCGGAACTTCAGTCAACCCCCCACCCACCCTGCCACCGTACCCTGACGCTGAGGCAGGACAGGGGGTTAGAAAGAAAAAAAACCCTTACCCTAAACCAGGGGCCCTTGCTGCTCCTTATGGTCCCCAGCTGGCGCTGGAAAAGATAGAAAGTGGCATCCCCAGGTCCATGCACACTTCCGCCGCCCATTCACCTGAATGGGCAGGCGGGCGTGTGCGCAGAGCCTGGGAATGCAGCTCTGTGTTTGACTACTGAGATGGCGGCGCCCCCAGTTTAAGGTAAGGATTATTTCTCTTTTTAACCCCTCCCCCCGTGCCCTGCCTCAGTGCCAGGGTACGGTGGCAGGGCGGGGGGTTATAGTTGACTGTAGTTCAGTTTTCAGTTGGTGTTAACATAGTTGTTTATTAACATTTTTCATCCTGGTAACTTTGCAATGAGGGGGTCCGATTAGTAGAAAGAATTTTAATATTAACATAGATGTTGTTACCTTAGGTGCTTTAAAAAATGTTACTTTAATGAATATATAAATGACTTTTAAAAATCTTATATAGTGTTTATTTAAAAAGAAGACTGTTTTGGAATCACTGTTTTTTTACTTTTGCTTAGATTAGGGGGTCCGAACAGGTGATACTAGTACAACTGGTGGTACTTGAAATCCTCTTGACAAGGCTGCTGACTTACCTGTACCCCAACCTGATCTGCTGCCATCTGTACTTTACTCAAGCATGACTTGCACCAGAAACAAAAGAAACGTGTGATTCATGCCTGTTTTGTGTGTTTTCATTACGGTTTTATATGACCAAAAACCCAAATGCACTGCCCAAGGGGTACATGATATAATCCAAAAAAATGGAAAGTGGTTGGGGAACCAGGTTAACAGTTGTGATCCTAGGCAGATTAAAATTAAAATGGTTTTCTACATGGAATTATATTTTTTGTTTCCAAAAAAATCAGACACATGTCTAAGCTTCTAATCCATTGAATGTACAACTGCGGACAGACCCTCTTGAGTTCCAAGTCTTCAAGATGACATTGTCAGGTCTCTGACAGCTCACAGATCCAAACTTTGGATCAGCAGCAAAACAGGTTCAATGTAAAGAGATTTGGTGTTCTGCTTGCGGGTCTTCCCATCTGTCTTTTGCTTTCAGCTCAGCCAGTTAAGGGTAGTTCTGTCATGTGATTAGCGCATGATTAGTTTGAACACATGATGCATGCATGCCTCCTGATTGGCTCCTATCTGCTTTATAAGGAAGTGCCTTGCACCCGGAAATTGCTGGATTGTCTTCGGATCTTCTCAGTCCCTTGCTTTCTGTTTTCTTTGACTGTGCTTATTCTTATTGGATTCTTATTGGACTTTTTGAACTTTGGATTTTGACAACGGCTTGTTTTGACTATGCTGCTTTGCTGGCAGCCACAACATCTTGATTAGACTTTGTATTTGATTCTCACCACATACCTCTTGACCCCAGTCTGGATTTTGACCCTGCTTTGCATACAGACCTTGCCTCCTATCTATCTACAGCATGCTCAGGCCATGGTGCCCATTACTGCCAGGTGGACGACCTGCAGTGTCCTGCAGCTCAGCCTGTCCTTCCTTGCGGAGGGCTCCAGTGAAAACCAGGGCATTGCGTAGACCCCGGAACCTGGTACGTCTTGCTCCACCCATTAGGCTCTCCCGACTCAGCAACTGACAGATATTCAGGAGTGAGGAGTAACCGATAGTGAGGAGTAACCGATAGTTCTCTGCTCCTTCTTCACCTCAACACTCCATGGGTTGCAAAAACATGCAATTTATTTTGCTACATTGACTTGAACTAGAAAATGTTGAACAATCTGAGATAATTGGAAAAGTAATAGAAAATGATCTTCTAATGAATGATGGAACAGCAGATTAGTAACATAGTAACATAGTATGTAAGGCTGAATAAAGACTTTAGTCCATCCAGTTCAGCATGTTAAATTCCTTCCAGTAGTCTAGTAGCCATAGCTGGAAATGTTATTACATGCCAGGAAGGCATCAAGGCCACTTTTGAACGTTTTTACTGTATCCATCATTACTACCTCCTCTGGCAGCGAGTTCCATAGTCTAACTGCTCTTACAGAGAAGAATCCCCTCCTATGTCGGTGGAGAAAGCACATTTCCTCTAACCTTAGTGGATGCCCCCGGGTTATGGTTACACTCCGGGGTATAAATAGATTGTGGGACAGATCTTTGTATTGACCCCGAATATATTTATACATAGTTATTAGATCACCCCTCAATCGTCTTTTTTCTAGACTAAATAAACCTAACTTGGACAATCTTTCCGGGTACTCTAGCCCCCGCACTCCTTTTATTAACTTTGTTGCCCTTCTTTGAACGCGCTCCAGTTCTGATATGTCCTTCTTAAGCACAGGTGCCCAGAACTGTACACAGTACTCCATATGGGGTCTGACCAGTGACTTGTACAGGGGTAAAATGATGCTCTGGTCATGAGCACCTATGCCCCTCCTGATGCACCCCATGATCCTATTTGCCTTGGCAGCAGCTGCCTGGCATTGATTACTACAGTTGAGCTTATTGTCAACTAAAACCTCTAGGTCCTTTTCCATTGTTGTTTTACCAAGTGTTTCTTTATTTAATGTGTAATCATGACACAGATTTCTCCTTCCCATGTGCATAACCTTACATTTATCTGTGTTAAACTTCATTTGCCATTTAACTGCCCATGCTTCCAATTTATCTAAATCTGTTTGTAGCTGCTTGCTGTCCTCTTTTGTTTTAATTACTTTACTCAGCTTAGTATCATCTGCAAAGATTGAGACTTTACTGTTTAACCCTTTAAGTGCCAGCCTACCTGGAGTTTTTGTCACACTCTGTTGCCAGACCATTTTGCACTATTTTGCGCTCCCCATGTTCAAATGTGATTTTTGAAGGGATTTCCAGGGATTTCCCAGGAAAATGATATTTTCTTTTTTTCAGCAGAGTCTGAGCTTTAACATGAAATGTCTTGTTTGTCATTTTTAGGTGTATTCTCAATATTTTTGGCGAAATATGTGCAAAAAAATAAAAACAAATCTATTTTTTACAATTTGTAGTGTTTTTTTGTAATAAAAAATGTAAGTTTGTCAATAAAATCTTATTGCGTGTGAAATCCCAATTTCTCCCGATCACAGCGGTACCACATATGTATAGGTAGACACCCTTTCCAGCCCAGGAGACTCCCCCAAACTGAAACAAAGCTTTAGGGGATTTTCAGAAAGAATACAACTGTGATATGCGCTATGCGCACCTTGCAATTTTACCAGAAAAACAACCCTTTACATTTGAAATACCCCCCACAAACTATATATTCTCTGGAAGTACACACCTCAGGCTTTCTATTTGTACCAGGCTTGTTGATGTGGCCACAGTTTTCTGGAAGTAATCCCTCAATGTATTCTTTGGTTGCAAAGAGTTTCCCTAAAAAAAGGATAAAAAAGCAGAATCAAAGCCACATTTTCCTAAAAAAGCTATATACAAACAAGAACAAAACAAGTATAATCTGAAAAAGCAACATCTCCCGAACAGAACGATACCCAACATGCATAGGTTCTGTCAAGGGAAGAGTTGCCAAACACCCCAAAGTAAAGCATGTGCGTAACGGTATTTTACTTGAAAATTTCAGCTCTGCAGACAAAGTGCGCACCTTGCGATTTTACAACCAAAACAACCCTTTACATTTGGAATATCCCCCATAAACCATATATTGCCTGAAAGTACACATGTTAAGCTTTCTAAGCGTACCCAGCTTGTTGTAGTGGGCTCATCTTTCTGGAGTTGATCCCTCAAAGAATTCTTTGGTGGCGCAGGGTTTCCCTAAAAAATGTATAAAAAAGCTGAATAAAAAACACCTTTTCCTAAAATATAAATATGCAAACCAGAAAAAACAAGCTAAGTCTGAAAGCGCAAGGTCCCCCGAACAGAACAATACCCAACATGCAGCGGTACTATTAACTCTTTTAATTGCCAGCCTACTTGAGATTTTGTCAGCCTCTGTTGACAGGTAATTTTTCCCCATTTTGCGCCATGTTTTGCGACATTTTTGCTTGAATAGGGCCCCCCTTACCCAAAGTAACCAGCCCGGGACCAGCTATGCAGGGCTTGTAGGAACAGGGCGCAGGGGCCAGCTTTTGTGGCCCCTGGCCCTGCAGGCTACATGCCCGCATAGCCCATGGGCCCGGGCTCTTCTGCCCCCCCCTGGGCTTTGGGGAGGCAGGTAATGGGGGTTCCGGGGGTTAATGGCAAGTCACCCGCTAGTCGCAGGTGACTTGCCACCCCCCCCAGCCTTGTGAACTGGTATAGGGGTCATGGACCCCTTACCAGTTCACAAGGGGTTAAATGTAAAAAAAAAAGCACACACACACAAAGAGAAAAAATTATTTTATTAATTTTTTTTTTTAATACTTACCTCCCATCCATCCTGGAGCACTTTGTCCCTCGGCGATTACTGGCTTCTGTTCACTTGCTAGAAGCCTTTTATAGCTGCTGGATGACAGAACACAAAAGGGTTAATTAAAAAAAAATGACATAGGGCCCCCCCTCCCGTAAATTTGAAGTGGCTGGCACTTAAGTGACAAGTGACGGAGAGGCAACCACGTAAATTTTACGTGGCTGGCATTTAAAGGGTTAAGCCATACCCAATGTCATTTATATATATATTGAAGAGAATTGGTCCCAGAACTGACCCTTGTGGTACTCCACTAGTAACAGTGACCCAATCTGAGTGTGTACCATTGATAACCACCCTCTGCTTCCGATCATTAAGCCAATTTCCCACCCATCTGCACACGTTTTCCCTCAGTCCAAGCATTCTCATCTTTTGTACCAGCCTTTTATGTGGCACAGTATCATATGCTTTAGAAAAGTCAAGATATATGATATCCAATGACTCCCCCTGATCCAATCTTGAACTTACCTCCTCATAAAAGCTGATTTAGGTTTGTCTGGCAGGAGCGATTCCTCATAAATCCATGCTGATATGGAGTAATAAGGTCATTTTCCCCAAGGTGCTCCAGGATAGTATCCCTTAAGAAACCTTCAAACAGCTTGCCCACCACAGATGTTAAGCTTACCGGTCTGTAGTTCCCAGGTTCCCCCTTAGATCCCTTTTTGAATATTGGCACCACATTTGCCAAGCGCCAATCCATCGGAACAGACCCTGTAGTTATGGAATCCACAAATATTAGAAATAACGGCTTGTCTATTACTGTACATAACTCCCTTAAAACACGAGGATGTATGTCATCTGGTCCCGGTGATTTATCGATTTTTATCTGCTTGAGACGGTGCTGGACTTCTTCCTTGGTTAGACCAGTGACATTTAATGGAGGGTTTCGGTTATTCCACTGCATGTCACTTGGCATGTCAAATTCTTTTGTGAATATAGAAGCAAAGAAGTTGTTTAGTGAATTTGCTTTCTCCTCATTTCCCTCTATAGGTGTCCCCTCCTTGCTTTTCAGGGGGCCCACACCCTCAGGTTTGTACCTTTTTACGGTTTATGTAGCTAAAGAATAATTTGGGGTTAGTTTTACTCTCTTTCGCGACCAGTCTTTCTGTCTCCAGCTTAGCTGCCCTTATCTGTTGTTTACATTGTTTATTTTCTTCTTTATATTTTTTTAACGCTTCCGCTGTCCCTTCCTGCTTTTAACGTTTAAATGCCTTTTTTTCGTTGTTTATTGCCCCCTTAACCTTTTTATTTAGCCACATCGGTTTACATGTGTGTCTAATAGTTTTATTCCTGTAAGGTATATATCTGTCACAATGAAAATTAAGTATTCCTTTGAAAGTATCCCATTTAGCGTCCATGCTTTTATTTTTAAGATTGTTCATGATGATTATTAGCACCGACATTAAACCTGATTACAAGCAGATATGGCAGGCAAATGTAAATCTTTATAAAGTAAAGAAAATGGTTGCTTTACTAGTTGGATCAAATGCAAAGTCATCCTGTGTATGGCCAGTGTAAGGCCAATGAATTCAGGCCCAGGTCGAGGTTCCTTCATTCCTTACAGTCTCCGTGTAGAGCATCATTTAGTTCATAACATACCTTCTACATGTACATGTTTTTAAGATCCTTTTGAAACTGTAAAACCTGTTTTAAAATAGTGTACATTTTTATTGTATTTTTATTTATATAACATCTTATTCTTAAATTACAATAATCCAAGACTGCATAGAAAAAGAAATGTTATGCACTTTGTGTCCCTTTGCTTGTGTGATACAATGTATAAGTATAGAAATTGCACAATCGATGTTATCTGTTTTTACAATATTGTTTGCGGGGTGGGGGGCAGAGCAGACCTATGGTCACAATCTGGGGCGTTGCATTAATAAAGATTTGCTAGGCTCCCCAGAATATGTTGGTACCACATACTATAAATACACAACTAAAAGCTTTAGATGAAAGATGTGCCCACTTATTCAGCCTAGGTTCCTGCCAGGTATTACCTTGGTGCGTGTTTTTCCAGTTAAAAAATAACTTTAAGCTTCCCCTCTCCATGGAATTCTGTTTTATCAGTGACAGGAAATAGCTGTGCACCTCAATGAAACGTGACTTATTGGAGAAGGTGCAGCTGTCGCATGTGTACTCTATTTTTTGTCCTCCGTCGTATGGCGCTCTGATAGAAAAAAGGTGAATATCTCTCTAATGCAGGGCTCACTCATGCTGTGAGGGAAGAGGTTAGGATAGTTTAGTGTCCCTGTGAAACAGGACCCTCCATAGAGTTGCCGGTGTTGATTTAGGTCCACTTTAACTGGTAAGCCACTAGCCTTTAATAAACACATCTCCATAAATAACAGATGCTTTTTTTGCACGCTTTATTTAGGTACATATAAATGTCAAGGTATATCTTTTAGTGGTATAGACAGAACATAAGCATATATATTTTTTGTTTTTCTACAACCATATATCTCACTTTTAAATGCAGCTTTAAATCTTTATTAAAGTTCTACTAAGGCAAACTCGATTGTTGTCCCATTGTCTCAGGCTACATGTTGCACTGTCCCAACCTTCAGTCTGTTTTAAAAAAGAACCTTTAGTTCCTAAGTTATTTGTAAAGAAAAAAATGAGGAGAAACCGCGTGTGGCAACAGCGATGTGATGTAAGCACACTGTGCACTTTACATATAGCATGGTAAAAAATAGGTGTATTGTTGTGCCTCTAGTTATTACTGCCAGCTCATAAGGGTCGATTCAGAGAAACACCAAAAACGTTAGTATTTTTTCCGATCTGTGTTTTTTGGTGTAAATTTTCCGATTTCGTATGAACATTCGAGCGATTCTATTAATGCATTTCAAACCGTGTGTAAGTTTTCCGTCCGTTCGTATGGCAGTTAGTGAATCAGTTGAATGTCAGTTTCCATCCTGACTTTTCCGTTTCATTTCTCAGGTTTCAAAGTCGGTTTTGGATTTTGCCCTTTTTCCTTTTTTGTCCGGACGAAAATCCTTATGATCTTGCGCCTGCACACTACAAACTGAACTCATTAAAGTGCTGCCTACATATTTGGCTCACTCGCTTCTTCTACAATGCTTAGCTAAATCACTTTGCACTTTCTTACATCTTCCATGTCTCACCCCTAAAACTGACCCAAACCACTGTGCGCTCAGGCGAATCTTCATTTCTGCTTTTTCTTTATTTTATTCGTTTTGTGGTAACCAACCATTAATGAATGTATTTCTAAAAGTAAATCATACATTTTTTTTTTTTTTTTTTATTTTGAACTGGCATTTTTTACTTGCGTTTTTTAATTTAAATTTTTGGTTTCAAATGGTACAACTTTAAATTTTTTGTGTTGTTACCCACACCCTGTACATACAGATGGCTCTCCAAATTTTTAAAACACCCAGCATCTTCTGCATGTTATGAGCCTTGAAACAGCCAAGATGGCGGGTCAGGTAATATAAGGCAGCCTGCAAACAGAAAGGGCCTTGTGACTGTGTTGCTCTGCATTCTGGGATTTCTGACCTTTCAAGGCCCCCAGCTCTGCTGTCTCTGAGCAAAACACAGCTGTAACCCGCACCCTGCACTTTATCCCACTCTCCTCTCCTTAGTAAGTGTGATGCATCTGACCAAAGATAAGATAAAATAATTACACAAAGCAAAGGTTGCCAACTACAACAATAAATCCGAAAACAAATTAAGATTCAAGTACAACAACAATCCCAAAACAAAAATAACAAAGGACATAAGTTTAAAAATAAATCGCAATTATATGGATGTGTGGCAAAATAAAGGTTTACATGCAAAGGACTAATTAAGGTCCACATTAAAATGCTTTTATAAGGCATACATGAAATGTATTGATTCAGGTATGCATTGCTATACAATTTATGGCCTCGGCCATGCTGATACATGCAGTTCATTGGAGCTGAAGGCGCGCAGACTCCTCCACATAGCCACAAAACATGTTCTACAAGAGCAAATCCGAGCCCTCAAAGGTGTCGAAGTGGATTTTCAATTAAACGGATTTTTAGGGTGGGAATCAGCTCTCTGAATCACATGGAAACACATCCAATTAACGGAAGTTTTAGGAACGAACGGAAAAATTACAATTTGGTTGGGAACATTTCCGATTTGGTTGTAAAACTTCCGATTTTGTTAGTAAAACTTCCGATGATCGTAAGAGCATATACGAATTCGTTCGAACGTTCGCGCGAGTCGGAAATGGCCAAAAAAAAAGGAAAAAATGACTAACACCCACCCAAACCTCCGATTCCCGATCTGAAATCAATTAACTTTTGCATTTAGGATCGGCCCTATAGTGTGGCCAGAAAAAGGGGGTGAGAGATGCTGCAGACTAAGAGTGGCTCCAGACTGCCAGCACATAATGTGACCAGTGGAGGATGGGGTTTCATAGCTGCAGAGAGAGGCAGCCAATCAGGACATCTGGGGAGGGAGTGGAAGGTGTTTCCATTCTCGGTCCAATGAAGGTTGATTGAAGGACCAGGTCAGAGGGGTAGAGACTGAAAGCTGAATGAGGAAGTGATTTCCTCACTAAGTAGACCGACATGGCAGGAAAGAGAGTGCTGGAGGGACTCAATGTAAGGTAAGCTACTAATATTCATTTTTTTTAACTTTTGACTTGTCAATCACTTTAAAGTGGACCTTCACCCTGAATAAAAGTCTATCTTATATGTTTCCCTCACCCTGTACAAACAGATTGCTCACATTTAAAATCATCCTGCCTGCATCTAACGCATGTTATAAACCTTTAAATATCCAATATGGTGGCTCATGGAGAATCAGGCAGCTTGCAAACAGGAAGTGTCTTCTGACTGTGTCGCTCTGAATTCTGGGATTGTTGTCCTTTCCCTGACCCCAGCTCTGCTCTGTCTGTGCAAAGCACAGCTATAACCCCATTATGTGTGATGCTTCTGAGTCAAGATGGCAGCACCCATATCCTAGAGTCCTGAACAGAGTTGCAGCCCAGTAGAGGGAAGAATAATAAGTAAGTGACTAAAAACGTAAAATATATTAATTTTAGATGCTGGGGAATATTTTTTTAAGGGTTTGGGCTTTTCACTAAATCATGCTGAAGGTCCGGTTTAAGTGATTAATATAATTAACACTTAGGTCATTTGAAGTATACTTTTGTATCAACTGCAGTGAAAAGATTAAATGCGTCTATATAATCAGATATGATAAAAAATACTTCACTATGGGGCATTTTATGAAATCTTCTAATCTGTGTCACATCCACTGTGGAGAAGATGCCAGATTAGAAAATTCCAGTGAGCAGATCTACAACATGGCTCTCCCTCCTTGAGTCCTTATTGCAGTTTTACACCAAGATGGCTTTAGACCGCCATTTTGTACTTAAATGACCAGAACAAAACCTGCTGCTGACTACCTCCCAGTAAAAACGAAAGGTGCATTTCCACCAATCTGCTACTCCAGGTAAAATACATCTGATTGGTGGGTCACGAGTAGTGATAGGCTTCTGATTTGGGCTGAAGCTAGATTCAACCTAGATCTTGCTGATTTACTCCATCCCAGTTACCGGCAGAATCCTTGTCAAATTATCCTGCATACCACCCGCTGATGCTGTCAGGTGACATGCCTGCCATCACTAACCTGTGAACTGGTATAGGCATCCCTTGGACTTCTTACCCGTTCACAAAAATAGTTTTTAAATTAAAACAAAAAACTCACCATCGCCAGGTTTTTCTTAAGTTGTGACCTTTGCAGGTCCACCAGGCCGGGGCTCCCTCCTGGTCTACTGCTGGCAGGGAGCCAATATTGCAGCCTCTTTGGAATCCCTCTATCTGGAGGAAAAGGGACACAGGGAGCATTGATTAGTAGGAACGTCCATGTTTCTCTTGCCTTTTTTGAGCCATAATCTACTGGCTATTAATCCTTTGCAAGATCTCAGCTGTAACCAGAGGCTGGACAACATTTAGAACAGTAGCTGGCATTAACTCTAAGGACTGGAAGTCCCAGGTGCGGAGTTCTTTAATATTATCTCCCTCCTGCATGCTGGGCAGTAGGCAGACAGCTGTGGGACCACTGTGTGTTGCCATGCTCGCTCACTCACACTGGGAGCACCAATGGACAAGGTGGCTGTAGGACCACTTTGTGTGGTCCTGGAGAAATAGGATTGAAAAAGGGCAAACTTTAAAGCCTGCTACAGTTTCTACCCTGCAGGAGAGTGTCATAGAACAGGCATCAGGTAAGCTGCTTGCTGGCTATTTATTTCCTTTGGGTCCGTTTAAACCGGACCTTCACCATGATTTATTGAAAAGCCCAAACCCTTAAAAAAACTATTCACAAGCGTCTAAAGTTAATATATTTTAAGTTTTTAGTAATTTGCTTATTATTCTTTCCCCCACTGGGCTGCAACTCTGTTCAGGACTTTAGGATACGGGCGCTGCCATCTTGCTTCAGAAGCATCATGCATACTGAGGAGAGGAGAGTGGGATAAAGTGGAGGGGGTGTGGTTACAGCTGTGCTTTGCACAGACAGAGCAAAGCTGGGTTCAGGGAAAGGACAGCAATCCCAGAATGCAGAGCGACACCGTCAGAGAACACTTCCTGTTTGCAGGCTGCCTGATGCTGCATGAGCCGCCATCTTGGATGTTTAAAGGCTCATAACATGCAGTAGATGCAGTTAGGATGATTTTTAATGTGGGCAATCTGTATGTACAGGGTGTGGGAAACCTATAAGATATGCTCTTATTCAGGGGGAAGGTCCGCTTTAAATATTCCCCTCTTTATACAGATCAGTAGTCAGTCACTGAGTGCACCAGTCACCTCTATCCTAGAAGTAATAAACCATAATGAGAATCACTTGTGTGGCGATGGCCATAATCCAAGATGAACAAAAATCCGCGTAAAAATATTCATTTAAAAAAAAAGCAATTCCCGATAGACCCCAGTCATTGCAGTTATAAGAGTTGGGGTGCTCCACTGTGACTGGCGCAGAGGCATGGCCAAAACTAACATGGTACTTATGGATCTTAGGCATAGGACTGTGTGGCACCAAACAATAAATTACTAATAATAATAATATAGGTGCCTTGCTCTGGTAAATCCCAATTAATACGAAATAATGCAACCACAGGGGGTGCCCCAAAATGAGATCTATCCAGAGACTAACAATGGCACTCTATTTAATATAATTCATAACAAGTTTATTAGATGATCCAAATTACATACAAGGACACATTAAAAAGAATTTCTTTAAAAAACATATAACACACATATAAACTGCCATCAATGGGAGGGAGGGATTTTTTTTTATCCTATTGTATCCCAGTGGGGTACCCTAATATCTGTGCAAAAATTCATGATACTGTATAAATGAATACATAAAGTGTCAAAGTGCTTCCAAAGTGCATCAGCAGCAAGTATAAACAAACAATATCCTGTGAGTAACACTAGCAATGAGGTAGGTGCAAATCATAAACAAAATACAAAAACATAAAAGCTTACTTATCCAATAAAGCGCAACATGCAGACCCACCGGGACCCCCAGAAAAAGATCCCCGCAACGCGTTTCGTGACGTGACATCACTTCAGGCAGAGTACACTGCCTGAAGAAGTGACGTCACGAAACGCTGCCTGAAGAAGTGACGTCACGTTCCTCCCATTTGATGGCAGTTTATATGTGTGTTATATGTTTTTTAAAGAAATTCTTTTTAATGTGCCCTTGTATGTAATTTGGATCATCTAATAAACCTGTTATGAATTATATTAAATAGAGTGCCATTGTTAGTCTCTGGATATATCCCGTTTTGGGGTTTTGGGGCACCCCCTGTGGTTGTATTATAATATTAAGTATTTAAGAGATGTACGTTATTTTTATTTATTTATTTTTATTTAGTCATTTTCAGGCAATGATTGTCCCAACGTTTGCCCTACATTTCTATAATAAGCCTCCTTTTCTTTTTATTATGCTTATCAATAATGATGATAATCATCAGAGCTGCATGTTCAGTAGAAAACGTTTCTGCTCATTACATTAGACCTATGCTGTAATTTGTACTGGGTACACAGAAGCTTGTTATGTCTTCACTCGAGTGTGGTTTATGTCCCAGACTAATGTGACCTCGTCCATATCTGCAGCACTAGAAAATAAGAGCTTCTTTTAAAGATTCATAGATTCATTATCAAGACATGAGCTAGAGTCTGCCGTTTCCATAGAGCCAAGTCCAAGATTTTGCTTTAACGTAATTAAGCTTCAAGATTTATGAATACAACACGCCAGAACTTGATCCATGCTCATTTTCAATTACTGCCCTGAAAAGCTCCCATCCAGATGTCTCTATTTACTGCACTGAAAAACTGCCAGGATGAGGAGGCTTTGTGGGGGGGGACCACGAATTGTCACACTTGTTAATTTTGTACTGAGGACACTCAGCAGAGGTCTTGGCATTGACCTTGCTTCAAAAGATTCAGGTCTGACAGAGCAAGCGTATCAGTGATGAAAAGGATGACCCCCTAACCTGCCATGTTCTCCCCTCCAGGACTGAGGGTATTTACTCGCCAGAATCATTCTTTATGTTGATTTCTATAAGGGGTCCAAACTGAATAACATTCTCAAAGATTAATTCACTTTTATCTTGGAGTTAGAGTTACAAATATACATGTCAAGCTGGTCAGATCTCAATTGGCAACCAGGCAACACTGGCAAAACCCAGCCACAAGAGATGCTGTGTTATGGACAGCAGGGCCGGATTAAGTGTGGTGGAGACCCCTGGGCACAAAATCTGGTGGAGGCCCCAGATACAGTATTTTTTTCCTTGAAAAAGTAGTCCAGCCAAGTAAAAAAAAGTAGTCCAGCCACGATTGGTGGTTGTCTTGCACCCACACACTTACAGGAACGTTAGATAGTGTAGTCGCCCAGAAGGTCCAGCAGAAAACAGTTCCCTGCATTGATCTGCCAGTGGCTGTGCTTGGTGGCTTACGTGCAGTGAGCGGCCACTAGTTGACAGCTCTGCACGCACCCATCACTGTAGCGTTGCTGACGGCGGCTTTGCTGCTCTAGATGCTCCATCCTGCCATGTGGTGGCTTTGGCTGCAGGTTTGCAAAAACAAAAAAAGACTTGCCCAGGTGCGCGGGGCGGCCCCACTGCCACTGATAGCTTTGTTGCTGGCACTGCAGCCTATCAGACCAAATTCTGAAAAGCCTCCTGGACCAGACCATAACCCAAAGGTTGGTGGAGGTCCTGGGGCACACGCCCCTTGCTCCCCCCCTCATAATCCGGCCCTGGTTATGGATATTACCTGTGAGTTTGCTATTACATTGGGGACTACTTCAACCATTGTATCATCTTTGGTCACTGATCATGGTGATTATTTTTTTTATATTTATAGCAGGCTTAGCTTGTATTAACACTACCAATAAAGTACAACATTCAGACCTACTGGGACCCCCAGAAAAAGATCCCTACAACGCGTTTCGTGACGTGACGTCACTTCTTCAGGCAGAGTACGCTGCCTGAAGAAGTGACGTCACGAAACGCTGCCTGAAGAAGTGACGTCACGTTCCTCCCATTTGATGGCGGTTTATATGTGTGTTATATGCTTTTTAAAGAAATTCTTTTTAATGTGTCCTTGTGTGTGATTTGGATCAGCTAAAAAACTTGTTATGAATTATATTAAATAGAGGGCCACTGTTAGTCTCTGGATATATCCCGTTTTGGGGCACCCCCTGTGGTTGTATTATAACATTAAGTATTTAAGAGATGTACGTTATTTTTATTTATTTAATAGAAAATATGGACTTGTACTGTATTCCATGTAGAAGTACATAGGTTTTTAACTGTAAACTAAAATACGTGCCTCGAAATAAGACTACATTCATATGCATTAGTTACAATTTATTTCTGAAAGCAAATTTTACCCCAAGAATGTGGATGATTGCTGTGCACCTATACATACACCAGTATCAGCGATGTCACCTTATGATGCTAAATGATAGGGCCTTGGAGTTAGTCATTTTTGCATTTCCACAATGTATTTCTAAACCTTTTTTGTATCCAATTATTGTCATGCTAAAAATGTTCCTTCCCATTCCTTTGTTAAAATCATACAACCCGTGAACGTCCTTTTATTGTAGCGTTAAAGCTGAATCCTGTAGAGTTTTGGCGAGATATAAGTGTTGCTCTTCATTACCTGGTTGTGGACATTTCTTCTTAATTCCTGTTTACAGTGACCAAACAGGACATTTCATAAAAACAAAATGAGCATCCCAGTTATTTGTCACTGGATCCAAATATTCAGAGCTGGTTACCAACTTTTTATACACTGTGGCACTTAGTTCGGCTCCCACTCTCTCAAGTAACTGAAAGAGCCTGATGATCCCAACATGTTTCGTTTTTTCTAAAGCAATCACCATGCACTTTTCAATGGTAAGTTGGTGATTTTATAAAGAGAGTTACGGTATATGTATGATTTCAAGCGTAAACAACTCTTTCCTTGTCATTATAAATACCAAAAGATATATGTGCAATAGAATGTTTTTTTTTCATTTATGGTACTATTTTTAAGTGGTAATAGGAGTTTCTCGGCCATACAATTAAGAGAAAAGTTCCTAATATGGAGGGGCACATCATCTTTCGAACCACTAAACCACAGTGCGTTGACCAGATATTATGTATGTTGGTTGTTTCCTTCATATGTTTTATTACATGAAAATATTTAGCTTTCTCATTCTATTTGTATATCAGATTAATGATACAACTTCAGATTTTTAGTTGCACATTATAGTGCTATAGATTTGTAATTACTTGGTTGCATTAGAAACACAAGACATTTGGCTGCATGGAGCACCCAGCATGTAGGAGGAGGTGAGTGAGGGCTGTGACAATAAGGGGGGCTGCAGAGAGCACCCAGCATGAGATAGGGCAAGGGGGGCTGTATTGATGAGGGGGCTGCAGGAAGCACCCAGCAGTTAGGATGGTATCGGGGGTAAGGGGCAAGGAGGGGCAGCCAGGACATGGGAAGCTGAAACATTCAGGGGGTACACCCAGCAGTTTGAGGGGGGCTGGGACTTTGAGAAGTAGGATGCGGGGAGCACCCACCTACGAGGTAAGGGGAGAAGGATGCAGGGAGTATCCAAGGATGGAGGAGAACTACAGGGAGAACCTAGCAGATACGGGGGGGGGGGGGGGAGAAGAATAATATAGTTGCAGGGGGTGCTCGGATGTTAGAGAGGGCAGGCAGAGGCCAGTCCTGAACAATTTGACTTGGGGGCTGGGGGAATTATTTGGGTTAATTATTACATCATTTATGCTGATTAATAGTTAACACTGATCCATTGTGTGTTCTGTCTTTGTAGTGCACTAAGCATATTTAAAACATTAATTATTATTATTAATAATAATAATAATAATGATAAAAAGTCCATCTGACTGTGACTATTGCAGAATTTTAACCGAAAAAAAGTGCAATATTTGCCCCATCTGTGTGATCCTAAATTATGTGACTAAGACTAGCTTTGCCCTAAAGCATTTCACTATCTCCCAAAAGGAGGTATATTTATAAAGGCGAGGGGGATATAAGTTAAAATGATTAGTCATATTTTTCATTAGTAGGCTTGATGTGATGTATGAAGGCCTGATGCGTCGTAAGCTCTGCAGACCAGTTTGATGAAAGCGTTTATTGTTTAGGTAACTACTCATCTTTAAATCCCCATTTGTGCTGCACAGGTAATTGCATAGAAAGGCCTGAATCTTTCATAGTGAGCACAGCAAACTGGGCTGCAGCACTCAGAGTGCTGCTTAATGAGGCATGAATTTCAAGATATATGACAGAATGGCAGCTAATAGCGTGCTGACCCAAGCTTTGGGGGGCAAGTGGCGCATAAATCAGCCTGTCCCTATTTTGTTTTCTTTTTCCTCCTCATAGCTATTGGATCCTTCACATGCCTCCTCCTCCCTGCTGTGACCCACAAGATAAGTAGACTCATACAGAAATGTGAAAAGCCGTTTTAAAGGCGGGAATTAGAAACTAGGCTGCTGCTAAACTTGACCTGCATGCCCCCAGGGAAGCCATCACTCCTGTCATGCCCTTGGCCCAGTACTATGGAGCTGAATTACAGATTGCTTATAGTAAATTGAAGTGCTGGGGTAGGTGAAAGTTTAATATTGTTTTATTATAATTTTAGCTGATTGGTATACCATTACCATCAGATAAGAGTTTGGGTTTTTTAGTTTTCTTTTTCATCCTCCTATATTTTATAAGATATGGGTTATCTTCTCATATGTGTTATTCAGTAATATTCATGTTAGTAAATGTCGCCCATGTAGGCTGAAACTGGAAAATTAAAATGATACTCCAAAGTACCACACATTTTTGGAGCTGACAAACCATCTTCCCAATCGTTGGGTTAGACAATTCATGGTATTACTTTTATTACACTAGTGAAGAGTACTTAAATGTAATTCTGCCCCTCATGGCACCTATGTCATAACATGCCTTGACAAATCAGGGCTCTATCAGAAACCTTTGCCCCCCCCCCCCCCCTCAATTTCTGTCCCTGGTGTCCAACCTTTATTAACTGCCAACCGTTCCCCTGTGCTGAGGCAGTCAATGTCACTGCGCGGCCATGAACACCATGACAATGGGCCACTGTCAGGTCCTGTTTCTATTTTAAAACATCCGAAACAGGTTCAGTGAGGCTCAGGTTTAATAAAAGCTGGCCTTTGATCTTTCATGGTCTGAAATCTAAGACTGAATAGTCTGCACCTTTCCATAACCTATAATGTGATGCCTGGGCCCAACCATGGCCCCATCTAAATCCCCATCTAAATCATGCTGTAAATGGGGGGGCCCAACCATCACATATAGGTTATGGAAATACACTAACAATACAGTCTCAGTCTGCACCCCCTATAACCGGCAATGTGATGACTGGGTCCCACGCTAGCCAGGCCCAATTATTCTCCAAGCATGGGGCCCAGCTGTTGCATATGGAGGTTCCTTGACTATACAGCCTCTAGTATGGGGGCCTCCATAGCCTATGTGATGTCTGGATCACATGGCTTGCACAACCGGTCGCGCTCCACTTCCAGGCATGAGGCCCAACCATATGATATACAGTTGTAAAAAATAAATATTTAAACTTATCTTTGATCCAGGTCCTTTCTGCTCCAGTCTCCAAACGTCCATACACCAGATCGTGCCGCTGCTCTGAAAAAGTGGACAGGAAGATATCTAAGCTCCAGGGCTTTATTCTGTGGCTATGTAGGTTCTGCCCATGCCCTGGGCATGTAGTCTGGTGAAGGAGCCTCTGCTTGGTGGGTAGGGGAATCAAGGAGCTGTGTAGAGCTGTGCCGGCCATTATAAACAGTGCCGGTGTATGGGGCAGCACAGCACTGGTGGCCCATAGTTGCCATCAGTTCAGGGCAGAACCTCATGCTTGGCACTCAAGCCCAGTAAATCTGTCTTGGCTGTCCTGCCCTAATAGTGGCCCTGGGTTAAAGCTTAAAAAAACATTTTCAGGCAATTAACAACAAAAGTGCTATACTCACCTTTTCTTCCACCTAGCCCATCGCTGATAGTCCGCAGCTGCAGCTCTTTCATCCAGGCTGGATCCAGATTTATCACCGCCCAGTCGATCACGCGTCTCTGACGCAGAAACACCCCCGGCCTCGTCACTGTGAGCTGGCATGCCCTCTATTCACTGCAATGGAATGGGCATGTGAAGACATAACACGACCCCTTCCATTGTAGTGAATGGAGGGGGGGGCATGGCAGCTCACTGTGACAATGGCGGGGGCGTCTCCGCATCAGAGAGACAGGAAGAGACACACGATCAACTAGACGGCGATGGACTTGGATCTAGGCTGCAGGTAAGCTGAAGCTGCGGACTATCAGCGATGGGCTGTGTGGGAGAAAAGGTGAGTATAGCGATTTTCTGTTATTTGCCTGCAAATTGACTTTAACAGCAATGTGTATATTGGATATTGCAAAAAAGTCAGAACAAGAAGAATCATTTCAGAAATGTTTCACCCTTAATGTCACCCACAATCTGTATAATCCTATTGATAAACAGATAATTTAAAGGGTAAAAAAAAATTCACAGGTCATATACATTGCTGATTCAAAGATGAAAGATGAAGTAATGTGGAACAAAACCTGTGATTTTCAATATTCTAGGTTTTGATCCTTGCCTCGGGGGCATTCCGGCTTCAAATGCCCTGCTAAGGGAAGTTTCCAAGATTGCACATGAAAACCTAAATTTCCCTGGTCCTAGGGGGCATGTGCGGGCTCTTGTCCAATCAGTGCCATATGCTGTGCATTTTAATGATTGGCATATGGCTATGTTTACAGACAGAGCTTTGCAATAGGGGTGGTTTTGCCAAGTTCTTATTAGAAGAGGACACACTCCACTCCCCGGTCAATCAGAAAGACTAGGCATCAGAGCGCTCCTCAGCGTAGAGATGCGGCGGATGCTGCCACCAATATTTACATCACCGCAGGAGCCTGGGCAAAGTTGAGTTTTGCAATGACCTGGGGGTGTTTCATACAAGGGCCCATCCCAAATCGGAGAAAACAGAAGGCCAGCGGACAGCCCAAGGTTTTGTTCCAAGTGCTTAACATGCACTGCACATGGCAAAAGAAAAAATATATATTTTTGCACATATTTATTGTGTTTTATATGTAACCAGGTTAAAATGAATGGGTTACTGGGCTTCATAGAGATAAACGGAATCATCATGCTCAAAACATACCATTGAATAGGCAAAGTGATATCCACAGTACTGATTATCAGTTGACTGGGGCTTTATAAATAAAAGCAAGGGATCAAAAGTACTATTCACAGCACATAGCACTAATCAAAGTTTATAGTAGCCAATGAAAGTTAGCAGGACTATGGCCAAAGTAAAGATATATTTTCAGATCGATATTTGTCTATTTGTTACCAGATGCAAAACTGGGTAAATGAGGATTTAAGAAAGATGAGAAGGATCAAAAGTACTAAACACACAAAGGCTAGCACTCACAATGCATACTGGCAGGTTAGAAGCACCCATCATTCTTGAGTATTTGTCTCGCCGGCCCTTTACAAAATCATGGTGCCATTTAAAATGTGTATGGAGCAAATTTTATGATACTTATATACTATTTTTGTAATTTAGACATTGAAGAATTTGATATTATTGTACTACCCTTTCAAATTGTCTTATCCTATTTTCTACTAGCTGTTAGATACAAACAATGTTTGGATTATACTTTTTGTTGTGTAGACAATAAAATATGCATGCCCTATGATATGCGTTTACTCCACATAGATCAATAGGCCTGTGATTGACACACTAAAGTGTGCAGCTCCAATGACACTTGGCCTCAGTAATTTATGGAAATCCTTTTTCACTTGCTCTTAATGGCTAAAGAAGAATGTTTAATACTGTTTAAAACAAATATATTTTATTTTAGTGCTTGGTAGAAAACTGATCATCAAGACTACAACTCATAGGGAGTTATCTAAATGATTTGAGATTTTTCTGTGGCCAGAGCCAATAAAAGAATAGCTTTTTATTCTATTTGGATTACCCTCCCCGAATTTTGCAACATGACCAAAAGTGGTGTATTATATGTGTATATGCCCAAGGCATTTTTAGATTCTTTGGGCTTTACTGGTATTTCCATAGAAGCTCTTTGCTGCAAAGGAGGCAACAGACATTTCTCAAATTGCATTCACTGTATACTTGATTTAAGTGCACCCTGCAAAATGTATCTTCTAATGCTTTTGCTTTAATATTCAATCATGTCAGTATTTGTTTTATGTTCCAACAATAATACAACTGCTCTCTCCCCAAGGACATTATTCTTATATAACAACATATTAATATGTGACATTACAATTATGATGTAGGTAGTTTAATAGGGATAGCAACATCTAGGTGGTTCAACACATGGAGGTTAGCTGTTTCACAAAGCAGGGCATCCCAAGGGGGGGCTTCCTCTCATCCCAGACTCTTTTAGACTCTGTAACTTGCCTCTCACTCAGGGGTGTACATACTCCTGATGGGGCCCCATCAGCACCCCCTCCCCACGGTGGACACTGGCCCAGGTCCCAGATGAAATCAGGCAGCACACATCTGCTGGAGGTGTGGGGGAGGTGTGCATGGGGCGGGGGAGGCTTGCCTGGAGGGAGGAAAGGCATGCACAGAGGTGATGTCAATCTTGATGCTGTTAATGTTTTTGCAGTGTGGGATCCCCTCTCTTTGCAGTCCGGGCACCAGCTATATGTGCTTGTAGCCCAGGGCTCAGAGGCCGAGCGACTGCCCCTTAGCCCTAAAGACTACCAGCCTACATGGTCACCCCTCCCAGCCCTAAAGACTACCAGCCTACATGGTCACCTGGCTCTTCTGCACCCCCCTTAACAGTGGGAATGCAGGTATTGGGTCAGAGGGTCTCGACATATCACCCACTTGCCGTCAGGTGACACGCTGGCCCCTCTTGACCTTTGACCTGGTATAGGACTCCTTAGTGAAAAGTGAAAAGAAAACTCCACACAACAGAAAAAAAGTACTTCAATAAAGTCTTATTTTACACCAATACTTACCTGCTTCCTTGTTATGCATTGCTGGGTGCTGTCCCGCAACCTCCAGCAATTTCCCACAATGTTTCCTTCTGAAGACAGCAGAGTGGAGGACACAGACCCTCTGCCCTGCAATGGGCTAATGCCACCTCGCTCCCTGCAGCGGGGGGGAGGGGATAATTATAGGCGAGGAGTGAAGTGGCTGGGAAAGCCCTTCACGCCCCCTGTCACTCACTGGCAGGCGAGCTGGCAGCGAGGATCTTTGTTCTTTGTCCAGTTGCAGGGCATAGACAGGTGGTGGACACCTGCTCTGGAGAATAGGGAGGAGGTGAGTTTGTTGGTTTGCTTTTTTCTTAACAATTTCAGAGAAAAATTTGGTTGCCACAAATCCCAAATAATTCGGCTTCATGTTGAATGTTTTTTCCAATGAAATTTGGAGCAAATTATGATTCATCTGAATGGGTTTTGCTAATCTCTAGAATTAAAAATTAAGACTTAACATAAATGTTGTTGATGCACCAGTATTTAATAAGGACAGAGTGAAAAGAACTGTTTCTGTCTGGTTTTGGCCCACTTTAAATGGGCATTCTGATTTGGAACCATGCATCGAATGGAGGGGTGCTGAGGATTCTGCCGGAGGCCCATGCAAGGGTGGTTGGAGCAGGGGTAGATCATGGGACAAAAATCAGAATGTCCCTGGGGAGAGCTTTAACTCAGTCCTGGAGTCTTTTAGAATTTATCGACCAGTGACTCGAGTTTTGGTCTGCTGTTCATTACTAGACTGTCATGGCCAGTGGGCCTGCCTGATTCATTTAGCAGGTCCCTATCTCCTTCAGATTTATTATGGGATACCTCTGCTACGTTCTGCTTGAATCTATGATCTACAATAATGCTTGCTGTAAAGAGCTAACTTTCAAATCACTTTTACCAGTCTTCTATATCCTGCGACATATGTTTGGAGCCAGCTGCCAAATCATCCTCAGCTGTGTGCTGAAATAATCTGGCTCTAGACTCTAGGTTGACAGGACTATAACTCCCAAAAGTGTTGTGACGTGGTCCAGTGGGCAGAGCCAGGGTGTAGGAGTAAACTGACCCATTGTTTCACTTACAGTCCCACTTTTGAGGCATTTTGCCCCATTGCCCAACAAAAAACTCTGGGGACACCTAAATGTCCCACTTTGCTGACATAATGGGGAAGACTGTCCCGCCGGATACAGGATATCTTGTCAGTTGCACTCTGGCTCATTGTGTGTGTAGTATTATACAGCCATCGCCATAAAAACTCACCGTTAGCAGAAATGCAAATGTGCTGAGTCTGCCGAAAAGGTGATTTTTTTTGGCGATCAGTATGGTTTCACTCAGTGGGAAATTCCAAAGTTGGAAGCCCGAAGGGGTAGGTAATGGGCCAGCCATGGAGTCTTTTTAGCTGGCCAATCAGTTATCTGGTCCACTTTAATTTATTCTGCCACTGTCCCAAGGCCACCATCAGGACAGGGCAATAGATTCAAAACTATCACAGTTTATAGTTTGCCTAAGGTGTTCTATGAGTTTGTTAATTAGTCAGTAAGCTACATTTGTTATTTGTCTAATGAATGCAGCATTTTATAGCATACATCAATCTAATTGTGTTTTAGCTAAAGAATGGACCCCGATAATGATTTCGTCCAGGGTCCTCCAGTCCAAAACTGAACACTGGTAATACATATAAAATATGTAATAGAAAGGAAATAGATTGCAATTGAAAATGTTATAAGTGTGGCATTTGTGTACTTTTAACATACGACTCGCTATTTTAAATAATATTTCAAATGGTTGGAAGGAAAATAAAAATGCATATTGTCAGTTGGCTTTTTCATTGTTTTTATTCCGTCTCCAATTCCTTGGAAACGGCTTTACATCTCTGTTTTAGTTTATCATTTACAGGGTGTCTCTCAACCATGAATGTTCTTTTGGCCTGATGGTCACATTGCATGGAAACCTGGTTTCTGGACCAGTGAATTGTAACTGAGATTGTGATGTACACAGACTTCTTGCTTGTTTCTTTTTCCAATCACATCATTTTGCTTGCTTGCTCATCGCATGTTGCCTGAAAGTAGTTGAGTTTGGGAAGCACAAAATAAAGATAGGGTGAGTCCTCATACATTTATCTAAGAACACTGGCAATGCTGAAGCCTGAGTTGCATCAACCAAATCCCTTTGGTAAAGCTGCACTAGACCATAAAAATTCTAGGTTTCAAAGACTAGTCTTCAGTCGATGTCACAACCGGTTTCTGAAGCATACGTTAGTACCCTTCAGGACGCAAAGTTTACCGAAGGTGAGTCAATAAAACCAATTGTACTTTCAAATATTTGAATTAGGGTTTGCGGTTTTCTGGTTCACTCAAGTTGGATTTGCATGGAGGTATCTGATTATTTGTTCCTTATCAAGCAGAGGCTCAGATGGGCCCCTTTCATCTGGACCTGTTGATTGTAAGCCGAATGAAGTACATCTATTTAGCTTATAAGCCAATATTCTGCTTTTCTGTTTTGGTTTTAACCACATACACTGTGTTCACAATTATTAGGCAAGTGAGCATTTCGCCACATTATAATTTGTATGCATATTTTCCAAATCTAAGCTGTATACACGTGAATGTTTATTGAATTGAAGCATATTGGAAGATGCGTATTTGTGTAATGTAATGGTCAGCGTATTTGTGTAATGTAATGGTCAATGTGTGCATAATTATTAGACACCTTGTCTTTCTGAGGCAAACTGGGCCAAAAAAAGAGATTTAACTTAAAAAGTCATCAAAGTCTTTCACGGAGGTGCAGCACTTTTAAAATTGCTAAAATATTGGGACAATAAAGTGGACCAACACCCGTTTTCCCTCTAACAGGTGTTAGTCCAGCATCAGGTGAATTATAACAGGCTCAGGGGGCCATCCAGAATGCTGGAGCCTCCCGGCACATTACCCCCCCCGGATGCCTGATATTCTTACCTCATCCTCAAGCCTTGGCCAGAAATGGAGCCCACCAATTGGCTGTCGGGCGCTCATGTGGGTAGAGGTCGTCCTTGGCTTTGAATGCTGGAAAGCCCCTTCCACATGAGCGCCAGTGGTAAATATCGGGGTTCCATTTCCACCCGTGCCTCAAGGAAAAGGTTGATATTTTGGGCATTCTGGGGGGTGATGTGGGAGGGCTTCAGCATTCTGGATGCCCCCCCAGCCTGTTTTAATGTGCCGGGAGCCAGACCAACATCTGTTGGGGAAAAATGGGTGTTGATCTGCTTCAACACAGAACCATCAAACATTTTTCGCCCTGACCATAGGTTGCACCTAGGATTTGGAGGAGGAAAATAAATATTTTGAACCAAATGTGCTAAAACACAACCCCCCCTAGGAACCAAATAATAGGAAAGATGGAGAATCCCACCATTACAGACAGAGAGGCATTCTCGCCCCCCATCCCCAAGGGCCATTGTGGCATTCCCCCCTCACTTTCCCATAGGCAGTGTGTATTTCCCCCCTCCCATTCCCATAGGCAGCGTGACATCCCCCTCCCATTCCCATAGGCAGTGTGACATTACCCCCCACCCATTCCCATCGGCAGTTGGCATTCCCCCCTCCCATTCCCATATGCATTATGGCTTCCCCCTCCTATTCCCATAGGCAGTATGGCTTCCACCTCCCATTACCATTGGCAGTGTGGCATTCCCCCCTCCCATTCCCATAGGCAGTGTGGCATTCCCCCCATCTCATTCCCATAGGCAGTGTGGCATTCCCCTTCCCATCCCTATAGGCAGTGTGGCCTCCCATTCCCATAGGCAGTGGGGCATTCCCTCTCCTATTCCCCATAGGCAGTATGGCATTCCCCCTCCCATTCCCATAGGCAGTGTGGTATTCCCCTTCCCATTCCCCATATAGGCAGTGTGGCATTCCCCCCTCCCATTCCCCATAGGCAGTGTGGCTTCCCCCCCTCCTATTCCCCATATAGGCAGTGTGGCTTCCCCCCTCCCATTCCCCATATAAGCAGTGTGGCATTCCCTCTCCTATCCCCTATATAAGCAGTGTGGCATTCCCTCTCCTATTCCCTATAGGCAGTGTGGCATTCCACTTCCTATTCCCATAGGCAGTGTGGCATTCCACCTCCCATTCCCCATATAGGCAGTGTGGCATTCCCCCTCCCATTCCCTATATAGGCAGTGTGGCATTTCCCCCTCCCATTCCTATAGGCAGTGTTGGCATTCCCCTCTCCCATTCCCCATAGGCAGTGTAGCATCACTCCTCTCATTCCCCATATAGGCAGTGTGGCACCCCCCCTCCCATTCCCCATAAAGGCAGTGTGGCATTCCCCCCTCCCATTCCCCATATAGGCAGTGTGGCATTCCCCCTCCCATTCCCCATATTGGCAGTGTGGCATTCCCCCCTCCCATTCCTCATATTGGCAGTGTGGCATTCCTCCCTCCCATTCCCCATATAGGCAGTGTGGCATTCCCCCCTCACTTTCCCCATAGGCAGTGTGTATTTCCCCCCTCCCATTACCATCGGCAGTTGGCATTCCCCCTCCCATTCCCATAGGCAGTATGGCTTCCAGCTCCCATTCCCATTGGCAGTGTGGCATTCCCCATCCCATCCCTATAGGCAGTGTGGCATTCCCCCCTCCCATTCCCATAGGCAGTGTGGTATTCCCCTTCCCATTCCCCATATAGGCAGTGTGGCATTCCCCCATCCCATACCCCATAGGCAGTGTGGCTTCCCCCCTCCTATTCCCCATATAGGCAGTGTGGCATCCCCCCTCCCATTCCCCATATAAGCAGTGTGGCATTCCCTCTCCTATTCCCCTTATAAGCAGTGTGGCATTCCCTCTCCTATTCCCCATATAAGCAGTGTGGCATTCCCTCTCCTATTCCCCATAGGCAGTGTGGCATTCCACTTACTATTCCCATAGGCAGTGTGGCATTCCCCTTCCTATTCCCTATATAGGCAGTGTGGCATTCCCCATAGGCAGTGTGGCATTCCCCCCTCCCATTCCCTATAAAGGCAGTGTGGCATTTCCCCCTCCCATTCCCCATATAGGCAGTGTGGCATTACCCCCTCCAATTCCCCATATAGGCAGTGTGGCATTTCCCCCTCCCAATCTTATAGGCAGTGTGGCATTCCCCCCTCCCATTCCCTATAGGCAGTGGTGCACCCCCCTCCCATTCCCCATATAGGCAGTGTGGCATCCTCCCTTCCATTCCCATAGGCAGTCTGGTATTTCCCCCTCCCATTCCCTGTAGGCAAAAGTTAAAAAAAAGGAAACTCACCTTTCCATCCCTCCTGCTCTCACTGTCCCACCGTCTTCGCTGTATCCTCTGCCGCCACCTGCACACACAGACATCCGGCTCCAGACAGCGGTGGGCGCAGCTGAGGCTCGAGCGTTGACCACATCCACCCGCTGTAGAAGCCAGGTGTCTGTGTTTGCTGGTGCCTCAGAGAAGAAGCATCGGGGACAGAGCGCGCCAGCTCACACATAACAAACCCCTGGCTCCATACAGCTATGTAGAATCCAGGTGTGTGTAGGTGTGCAGAGACGAAGTGGCAGCATATACAGCGAAGACGACGGGGACAGTGTGGCATTCCCCTTCCCATCCCTATAGGCAGTGTGGCTTCCCCCTCCCATTCCCATAGGCAGTGGGGCATTCCCCCTCCTATTCCCCATAGGCAGTGTGGCATCCCCCCCTCCCATTCCCATAGGCAGTGTGGCATTCCCCCCTCACATTTCCATAGGCAGTGTGGCATTCCCCCTCCCTTTCCCCATAATAGGCAGTGTGGCATTCCCCCCTCCTATTCGACATACGCAGTGTGGCATCCCCTCTCCTATTTCCCATCTAAGCAGTGTAGCATTCCCTCTCCTATTCTCCATATGCAGTGTGGCATTCCCCATAGGCAGTTTGGTACCCCCCTCCTATTCCCCATAAAGGCATTGTGGCATTTCCTCCTCCCATTCCCCATATAGGCAGTGTGGCATTCCCCCCTCCCATTCCCCATATAGGCAGTGTGTCATTCCCCCCTCGCAATCCCCATATAGGCAGTGTGGCATTTCCCCCCTCCCATTCGTATAGGCAGTGTGGCATTTCCCCCCTCCCATTCGTATAGGCAGTGTGGCATTCCCCCATCCCATTCCCTATAGGCAGTGTGGCATCCCCCCTTCCATTCCCCATATAGGCAGTGTGGCATTTCCACTCCCATTTCCCATATAGGCAGTGTGGCATTCCCCCCTCCCATTCCACATATAGGCAGTGTGGCATTTCCCCTCTCCCATTCCCTATATAGGCAGTGTGACATTCCCCCCTCTTATTCCCCATATAGGCAGTGTGGCATTCCCCCCTCTTATTCCCCATATAGGCAGTGTGGCATTTCCCCCTCCCATTCTTATTGGCAGTGTGGCATTCCCCCCTCCCATTCCCTATAGGAAGTGTGGCTTCCCCCCTCGTATTCCCCATATAGGCAGTGCGGCATCCCCCTTTCCATTCCCATAGGCAGTGTGGTATTTCCCCCTCCCATTCCCCGTAGGCAAAAGTTAAAAAAAAGTAAACTCACCTTTCCATCCTTCCCGCTCTCAGAGATGAAGTGGCAGCAGATACAGTGAAGACGGCGGGGACAGTGTGGCATTCCCCTTCCCATCCCTATAGGCAGTGTGGCTTCCCCCTCCCATTCCCGTAGGCAGTGGGGCTTCCCCCTCCTATTCCCCATATAGGCAGTGTGGCATTCCCCCTCCCATTCCCATAGGCAGTGTGGCATTCCCTCCTCCCATTCTTATTGGCAGTGTGGCATTCCCCCCTCCCATTCCCTATAGGAAGTGTGGCTTCCCCCCTCGTATTCCCCATATAGGCAGTGCGGCATCCCCCTTTCCATTCCCATAGGCAGTGTGGTATTTCCCCCTCCCATTCCCCGTAGGCAAAAGTTAAAAAAAAGTAAACTCACCTTTCCATCCTTCTCACTCTCACTGTCCCACCGTCTTCGCTGTATCTTCCGCCGCCACCTGCACACACAGACATCTGTCTCCAGACAGAGGTGGGCGTAGCTGAGGCTCGAGCGTTGACCACGTCCACCCGCTGTAGAAGCCAGGTGTCTGTGTTTGCTGGCGCCTCAGAGAAGAAGCATCGGGGACAGGGCGCGCCAGCTCACACACAGCGAACCCCTGGCTCCATACAGCTGTGTAGAAGCCAGGTGTCTGTGTGTTTAAGTGCGGGGAGATGTAGTGGCAGCAGATACAGTGAAGACGGCGGGGACAGTGTGGCATTCCCCTTCCCATCCCTGTAGGCAGTGTGGCTTCCCCCTCCCATTCCCGTAGGCAGTGGGGCTTCCCCCTCCTATTCCCCATATAGGCAGTGTGGCATTCCCCCCTCCCATTCCCATAGGCAGTGTGGCATTCCCCCCTCCCATTCCTATAGGCAGTGTGGCATTCCCCCTCCCTTTCCCCATATAGGCAGTGTGGCACTCCCCCCTCCCATTCCCCATATAGGCAGTGTGGCTTTCCTCCCTCCTATTCCCCCTATAGGCAGTGTGGCATCCCCTCTCCCATTCCCCATATAAGCAGTCTGGCATTCCCCTCTCCTATTGCCCATAGGCAGTGTGGCATTCCACTTCCTATTCCCCTAGGCAGTGTGGCATTCCCCCCTCCCAATTCTCATATAGGCAGTGTGGCTTCCCCCTCCCATTCCCCATAAAGGCTTTGTGGCATTTCCTCCTCCCATTCCACATATAGGCAGTGTGGTATTCCTCCCTCCCATTCCCCATATAGGCAGTGTGGCATTTCCCCCTCCCATTCTTATAGGCAGTGTGGCATTCCCCCCTCTCAATCCCCATATAGGCAGTGTGGCATTTCCCCCTCCCATTCTTATAGGCAGTGTGGCATTCCCCCCTCCCATTCCCCATAGGCAGTGTGGCATTCCCCCCTCCCATTCCCTAAAGGCAGTGTGGCATCCCCCTTCCATTCCCCAGGCAGTGTGGCATTTCCACTCCCATTCCCCATATAGGCAGTGTTGCTTTACCCCCTCCCATTCTACATAGGCAGTTTGGCTTCCCCCCTCCTATTCCCCTTATAGGCAGTGTGGCATTTGCCCCTCCCATTCCCTATAGGTAGTGTGGCATTCCCCCCTCCCATTCCCCATAAAGGCATTGTAGCATTTCCTCCTCCCATTCCCCATATAAGCAGTGTGGCATCCCCCCTTTCCATTCCCCATATAGTCAGTGTGGCGTTCCCCCCTCCCAATCCCCATATAGGCAGTGTGGCATTCCCCCCTCCCATTCCCCATATAGGCAGTGTGCCATTTCCCCCTCCCATTCTTATAGACAGCGTGGCATTCCCCCCTCCCATTCCCTTTAGGCAGTGTGGCATTCCCCCCTCCCATTCCCTATTGGCAGTGTGGCATCCCCCTTCCATTCCCCAGGCAGTGTGGCATTTCCACTCCCATTCCCCATAAAGGCATTGTGGCATTTGCTCCTCCCATTCCCCATATACGCAGTGTGGCATTCCCCCTCCCATTCCTCATATAGGCAGTGTGGCATTTCCCCCCTCCCATTCTTATAGGCAGTGTGGCATTCCCCCTCCCATTCCCTATAGGCAGTGTGGCATCCCCCCCTTCCATTCCCCAGGCAGTGTGGCATTTCTACTCCCATTCCCCATATAGGCAGTGTGGCATTCCCCCCTCCCATTCCACATAGGCAGTGTGGCTTCCCCCATCTTGTTCCCCATATAGGCAGTGTGGCATTCCCCCCTCCCATTCCCTATAGGCAGTGTGGCATTCCCCCCTCCCATTCCACATAGGCAGTGTGGATCCCCCCCTCCTATTCCCCTTATAGGCAGTGTGGCATTCCCCCCTCCCATTCCCTATTGGCAGTGTGGCATCCCCCTTCCATTCCCCAGGCAGTGTGGCATTTCCACTCCCATTCCCCATATAGGCAGTGTGGCTTTCCCCCCTCCCATTCCACATAGGCAGTATGGCTTCCCCCCTCCTATTCCCTTTAGGCAGTGTGGCATTCCCCCCTCCCATTCCCTATTGGCAGTGTGGCATCCCCCTTCCATTCCCCAGGCAGTGTGGCATTTCCACTCCCATTCCCCATAAAGGCATTGTGGCATTTGCTCCTCCCATTCCCCATATACGCAGTGTGGCATTCCCCCTCCCATTCCTCATATAGGCAGTGTGGCATTTCCCCCCTCCCATTCTTATAGGCAGTGTGGCATTCCCCCTCCCATTCCCTATAGGCAGTGTGGCATCCCCCCCTTCCATTCCCCAGGCAGTGTGGCATTTCTACTCCCATTCCCCATATAGGCAGTGTGGCATTCCCCCCTCCCATTCCACATAGGCAGTGTGGCTTCCCCCATCTTGTTCCCCATATAGGCAGTGTGGCATTCCCCCCTCCCATTCCCTATAGGCAGTGTGGCATTCCCCCCTCCCATTCCACATAGGCAGTGTGGATCCCCCCCTCCTATTCCCCTTATAGGCAGTGTGGCATTCCCCCCTCCCATTCCCTATTGGCAGTGTGGCATCCCCCTTCCATTCCCCAGGCAGTGTGGCATTTCCACTCCCATTCCCCATATAGGCAGTGTGGCTTTCCCCCCTCCCATTCCACATAGGCAGTATGGCTTCCCCCCTCCTATTCCCCTTATAGGCAGTATGGCATTCCCCCCTCCCATTCCCTATAGGTAGTGTGGCACCCCCCTCCCATTCCCCATAAAGGCATTGTGGCATTTGCTCCTCCCATTCCCCATATATGCAGTGTGGCATTCCCCCTCCCATTCCTCATATAGGCAGTGTGGCATTTCCCCCCTCCCATTCTTATAGGCAGTGTGGCATTCCCCCCTCCCATTCATTATAGGCAGTGTGGCATCCCCCCCTTCCATTCCCAAGGCAGTGTGGCATTTCCACTCCCATTCCCCATATAGGCAGTGTGGCATTCCCCCCTCCCATTCCACATAGGCAGTGTGGCTTCCCCCATCTTGTTCCCCATATAGGCAGTGTGGCATTCCCCCCTCCCATTCCCTATAGGCAGTGTGACATTCCCACTTCCATTCCCCAGGCAGTGTGGCATTTCCCCTCCCATTCCCCATATAGGCAGTGTGGCATTCCCCCCTCCCATTCCACATAGACAGTGTTGCTTCCCCCCCTCCCATTCCCTATAGGCAGTGTGGCATCCCCCCTCCCATTCCCCATATAGGCAGTGCGGCATCCCCCCTTCCATTCCCCATATAGGCAGTGTGGTATTTCCCCCTTCCATTCCCCATAGGCAAAAGTTAAAAAAAAGAAAGTAAACTCACCTTTCCATCCTTCCCGCTCTCACTGTCCCACCGTATTCGCTGTATCTTCCGCCGCCACCTGCACACACCGACATCCGGCTCCAGAAAGCGTGGGCGCAGCTGAGGCTCGAGCGTTGACCACATCCACCCGCTGTAGAAGCCAGGTGTCTGTGTTTGCTGGCGCCTCAGAGAAGAAGCATCGGGGACAGGGCGCGCCAGCTCACACACAGCGAACCCCTGGCTCCATACAGCGATGTAGAAGCCGGGTGTCTGTGTGTGTGTAGGTGCGAAGTGGCAGCAGATACAGCGAAGACGGCGGGGACAGTGTGGCATTCCCCTTCCCATCCCTATAGGCAGTGTGGCATCCCCCTCCCATTCTCATAGGCAGTGGGGCATTCCCCCTCCTATTTCCCATATAGGCAGTGTGGCATCCCCCCTCCCATTCCCCATAGGCAGTGAGGCATTCCCCTCTCCCATTCCCCATATAGGCAGTGTGGCATTCCCCCCTCCCAATCCCCATATAGGCAGTGAGGCATTCCCCCTCCCATTCCCCATATAGGCAGTGTGGCATTTCCCCCTCCCATTCTTATAGGCAGTGTGGCATTCCCCCCTCCCATTCCCTATAGACAGTGAGGCATCCCCCCTTCCATTTCCCAGGCAGTGTGGCATTCCCCCTCCCATTCCCATAGGCAGTGTGCCATTCCCCCCTCCCATTCCACATAGGCAGTGTGGCTTCCCCCCTCCTATTCCCCATATAACCAGTGTGGCATCCCCCCTCCCATTCCCCATATAAGCAGTGTGGCATTCCCTCTCTTATTCCCCATATAAGCAGTGTGGCATTCCCTCTCCTATTCCCCATAGGCAGTGTGGCATCCCCCCTCCCATTCCCCATATAAGCAGTGTGGCATTCCCTCTCTTATTCCCCATATAAGCAGTGTGGCATTCCCTCTCCTATTCCCCATAGGCAGTGTGGCATTCCCTCTCCTATTCCCCATAGGCAGTGTGGCATTCCCCTCTCCCATTTTCCATATAGGCAGTGTGGCATTCCCTATATAGGCAGTGTGACATTTCCTCCTCCCATTCCTATAGGCAGTGTGGCATTTCCCCCTCCCATTCCTATAGGCAGTGTGGCATTCCCCTCTCCCATTCCCCATATAGGCAGTGTAACATCACTCCTCTCATTCCCCATATAGGCAGTGTGGCATTCCCCTCTCCCATTCCCTATATAGGCAGTGTGACATTTCCCCCTCCCATTCCTATAGGCAGTGTGGCATTTTCCCCTCCCATTCCTATAGGCAGTGTAGCATTCCCCTCTCTCATTCCCCATATAGGCAGTGTGGCATTCCCCTCTCTCATTCCCCATATAGGCAGTGTGGCATTCCCCCTCCCATTCCCTATATCGGCAGTGTGGCATTTCCCCCTCCTATTCCTATAGGCAGTGTGGCATTCCCCTCTCCCATTCCCCATAGGCAGTGTAGCATCACTCTTCTCATTCCCCATATAGGCAGTGTGGCACCCCCCTCCCATTCCCCATAAAGGCAGTGGGGCATTTCCCCCTCCCATTCCCCATATAGGCAGTGTGGCATTCCCCCTCCCATTCCCTATATAGGCAGTGTGGCATTTCCCCCTCCCATTCCTATAGGCAGTGTGGCATTCCCCTCTCCCATTCCCCATAGGCATTGTGGCATCACTCCTCTCATTCCCCATATAGGCAGTGTGGCATTCCCCATAGGCAGTGTGGCATTCCCCCCTCCCATTCCCCATATAGGCAGTGTGGCATTTCCGCCTCCGATTCTTATAGGCAGTTTGGCATTCCCCCCTCCCATTCCCTATAGGCAGTGTGGCATCCCTCCTTCCATTCCTCATATAGGCAGTGTGGCATCCCTCCTTCCATTCCTCATATAGGCAGTGTGGCATCCCTCCTTCCATTCCTCATATAGGCAGTGTGGCATTTCCCCCTCCCATTCTTATAGGCAGCGTGGCATACCCCCCTCCCATTCCCCATATAGGCAGTGTGGCATCCCCCCTTCCATTCCCATAGGCAGTGTGGCTTCCCCCCGTCCATTCCTATAGGCAGTGTGGTATTTCCCCCTACCATTCCCCGTAGGCAAAAGTAAAAAAAAAAAGTAAACTCACCTTTCCATCCTTCCCGCTCTCACTGTCCCACCGTCTTCGCTGTATCTTCCGCCGCCACCTGCACACACAGACATCCGGCTCCAGACAGCGGTGGGCGCAGCTGAGGCTCGAGCGTTGACCACATCCACCCGCTGTAGGAGCCAGGTGTCTGTGTTTGCTGGCGCCTCAGAGAAGAAGCATCGGGGACAGAGCGCGCCAGCTCACACACAGCGAACCCCTGGCTCCATACAGCTATGTAGAAGCCGTGGCAGCAGATACAGCGAAGACGGCGGGGACAGCGTCAAGTCAATTTCTTCGCTTCAGTTTCTGGGTTGTTGCTGGGCTGGACAATTTTTTGATGATTGAACATGTTCTGCTGTGGTCAGAACCAGCTGTGGCACCACTGTGACTTACACAGAGAACAAAAAGGGACAAATTAGCTTTTAGACCACTTTTTTGCATTTTCTGGGAGAAATGAAATTGAAAGGAGGGGAAACTTTGGAGCCCTACATGTAATGGAGGAGAGGCAGCTCCTTCCTGCCTTATTATTGCCGTTGGGTTTACAGTTGCTTTGTAAATGAACCAAAGCCCTGGATTTTGAATATCCCGGGCTTTGGGTCTTTTCTCAGGGAAATCTGGATTTGGGGATGCCCTTCCAGTTCACAAAGAGTTAACAGTAAAAAAAAGACACCACACATAAGAAAAAAAAATGACATTTATTAAAAAAAAAGAAACAAAATGTTTTTCTTTACTCACCTCCGATTGTCAGCTTTTCTGTCCCTCGCTGATCCGATGACAGATGCGGAGATCGCTGGGGGGGGGGGGGGGGGGAAGAGGATCAGAGGATCTCCTTCCCCTCTCTTCTGGAGGGGCTAATTGTGAAGATGGTGGCGCCCATCGGGAAAGCAGGTGGACGAGGGCCCTGATCGGAGGCCCTCTTGGTGAAGAGGAGACCCGGCGGGAGTGACCGCGCACAAAGGTGAGTAAATGTCCTCTTTTTTTTTAAACTTTTTACAGGACTTGCCAGCAGCAGCTAAAGCGCCGGGGGGGGGTGCTTTATTCCGGGTACTCTCCTCCTGCAGGCGGAGGAGCCCGGGGGGGGGGTTGAGGTCCCCCCCGGGTGAAGAGGAGACCCGGCCGGATCGAACGAGGGGTCAGGTGAGTGTTTTTTTCTTTTACTGTAGCGGGGGGGGGGGGGGGGGAGCCAGTATTGATACTAGAAAGAATCGATACTAATATCTTCTAATGCAATATCGCTTTTTTCTGACACCCCTACTTAATATTGTCAACAGCATACCCGTTCTGGCTGGCTGCATTAGGCATTTAAAGTGTCTAGAGCAAATGCAACACATAATATTAATGTAGTGTATGTGTTTTGGAATAAGTCGAATTTTTTTTCTTCCTTTCACATTAAAGCTGGCACAAATGACTGCCCTCAAGGAAATGTGGCATGCAGGGGCATTGTTTCTCCACATTATTTTTTTACATGTTTGCTCTCATGGCATCATGTACAGAAAATCACTACTGTATGGCTGTCTTTAGCTTGGCTTTACTAACTCCAGAATGAAATAATGAACTAATGTACTGAACTTTTACAAAATGCTATATAAAGGGAGTATAAATCTATCAGACTTTCTGCAATACTGTTGTGTTTGAGGATTGACCTACAGTATTCTAAGGTTACCCGAAGTGTGAACACACATCTGTCAGCTTTTGGCAACAATGCAGAGTAGAGACGCGGAAGCTACTGTTTAGTGGTATCAAAGTAACGGCTCCATTGTAGCAGTGAGCTATAAATGTAGCTTCCACAAACTCTTTTGTTCACATAAATGCTGCCATATTGTGCTGATTGCTATTACATTAAAGCAGAAAAGGGGGCAACACAAATGGGACAGCCAGTCTTACCAGCAGGGATACTAGCTACCTTTTCTTTAAACATTTTTTGGAGTCAGAAAGTCATTGCAAGCATCTGACCCTGGATAACCTCAATGTCGAAATTTCTTTAAAGAACTCAATTAAATACAATTGAATTTTACTTTTACTCTTGGTGAATGAAAGGATTTTACTTTGATTGCTTTGGGTTTAAAAAAGGTAAAAAGACAAAGCAGCCACTTTTGTTCACAGAAGTTAACATATGTTGGTTAAGGATTTTTTCCATTTGACCATTCTGCTTTGCTGTAGGTGTATAATGCAATGAAAGCAGCTCATGTCAGCACATTCTCTTTTTTGCCTGTTCTTTTTATCTACCGATTTGCATGACTTTGGTGGCAACATTTCTGTTGGAGCATGTGTGTTCCCAATTGTTTTTTTTTTTACTAAACCTGTCTAACAGTGAATCTAAAAACATAACATTATGAATGCTGCTAACAGTGTTAATGTGTTCTTGAAAAAAAAAAAGAAACTATATATATATATATATATATATATATATATATATATATACAGATCATTTGAACTCTCCTAGTTGCCCAGCCATGCAAAATTATCTCTTTCTATTTCCTTTATGCATTTACACATATCCAATATCAGAAAAGGTTCAATGTGTTTCAGGGTTGAAAATTGTCTGATTAAATAGTTCATGGTTGGGATGGAAGATTGTGCTGTGGCAATACTTGTAAAGGTATCCTAGGTGGTTGGAAAACCAAGGTGAATTAAAAGGACAAGTCCACTTCTGTGTACTTTTCCTAATATTCCAGCATCATGTGGTCGATGGGGTAATTAGGAGATCCACTTACCTTTCTTACCACTGGCCCAGGCTGATCAGCATGAGAGTGGGGGTAATGTAAGTGGATCTCCTAGTTCCCCCTATTTGGAAAAGTCCACTTCTGGGATGGGATGTCTGGGGTGTGTGTGTGTGTGTGTGTGTGTGTGTGTGTGTGTGTGTGTGTGTGTATATATATATATATATATATATATATATATATATATATATATATATATAAAAGAAATTGTACATTGTATACAGAATGTATTGTAGGTTGGGGTATAGCTATATCCAGTAAAATGGATGGTACCTTCTCTGCCCCCTTCGTTAGGGGGACCATCGACTTTTTTTCAGTAGATGGTATAAACACCAGATAACTGTCGATAATCTCCAAGGCTACAGAGAAAGAACAACAAGCAGTCCCCATTTTAATGCAAATGTATTACACAGGACAGATAGGCTCTGTCAAACTTTAGCAAGCATTCTCAGGCCCATTATCATTAGCACAGTACAATGACGAGTAGCTCGCTCTGCAGTGTTTGTACAGCAAGTTTGGGAATTACATAGACAACAATCTTTAAATCTACTCATGCAAAAATCTACAATGCAATGCAATCAAAAGAAAAAAAAGAACTAAAACTTTCGTGATTTTCGTTATTCAATGTATGAAAGCTCTGAATGTCTGATAGTAAGCAGTGTGTCAACTGTTAATAAAGGCGGCTCAGAAGCCAGTTCCCATTTCAACAGGATGTAGGCTTCTCATCTCTGTAACAGTGTGGCCATACTGTAGCCTTCTTAAAGAGTAACAATTAGGTAATCTAAGGGGTTGGTTTAGGGTAAATATAAAAGGCACAGTTATTCTTTTAAATATTGTTTGGTTGTTGCGAGCAGCAGCCATTTGGGCCAGCCACTTAACCTGATTTCTGATAATGGGTTATTTAATTTCTAATTTGCTAAATTCTTCTACACCAAGCTCCATCTTAATTTCCTCCCTTCGTATATTGTAGAGAAAATGAAGAGACAATGTTTTTTTCCTAGGTTGAGCAACTAATCCCATAGGGTCTGGGCAGCTGCACTGCAGGATGTATTGGGGCTAAACCACCAAAGCCTTACGGGTTATATGAAAAGTGGAAGCCATGTAATTCGAGAATATGGAAATGCATGGCCCTCAAACAGGCCTAGGAAAGAGGGAAAGCAGATACCAGAGAAACACAGACAGGGCACAAGACAGGGAGCAAAAAGGTTTCAGAACAGTAACAATTACAATGACAGAACTGATGACAACTGGAAGACAAATCAGGACCATTCAGACCAATTACTATGTGCTAATAGACTCAAGAGACCTTCTAACCCTTTATTTTTACTGGGGGGGGGGGGGGGGGAGTGGGTGGCTTGAGATAGTTTGACATAAACTCAAAACTAAAGGTGGTCTTTATAGACTCTTGGGACGGATTTGTTCCTCTTTAAGCACAAGTATGCTAGAGGCTTCGTCAAAGCATGCACGTGCACAAGAGGCCAGGGTGATACTATCACAGGTACTAGAGTATCAGGATCAGACTGGGACATTGAATAAACCCAGAGGTGTGCTATACATTTATACAATCAGTATGTTGGTATAGGTATAGGTTCATTTACTTTAGTTATTGTGGCAAGGGAAGGTAACCTAGGGGAATATTCTGACTTCCGCCTCTGGAATACTCAGATGACAAGAGCACAGACCAGTAGTGGATAGCAGGTAGCAGGAACATAGAGACAACAGGTATATGCCACCAGAGGGAAAGAGGACCCTTTCAACAGAGCCACTGAAACTGTGATGCTGGCCCTTGACATACAAGAGACACTAGGGAAAGGGCACATGTCCACAGTAACAGACAATAACAATGACCATGAACAACTAAAGCAGAGACCAAATTAGGACTTCAGTCGCAAAAGTCAAAATCCCCAGAAGCCAGGAAAGTAGAGACAAGATTTTATTAAGATCAAATACATGGGAAAGCAGACACAAGTAGCATAATATTTACAGTGCACATGCAGGGGCATAGGGAGGGAACTCTAACAATGGTGCAGCAAAGCCAGCTATGCTTAATCACACAGACTGGCACCAACCACATACAAATTCACAGATGAGGGGATCTAACCCTCATGGTAAATGGTTCAAAGAATTTGTATTGAAATTAATTTCTGCATAAACCTGCAATTTAAAAAAAAACTTATAGTATGTAACAAAACAGGATCTAGGGTTGAAACATACTTGTCTTCTTTGGTCATTTATAGTGGACGTAAACACAATTTGGCCTGCTAACAGCCCCATCCCCTTTTTGTGATTTGGAATAATTCTCTACTTAAAGAGGAACAAAACCTAGGTTTCTAAATTTCCTGGGTTTTGTTCCTTGCCCCCAGGGCATTCCAAACTAGGAACTCACCTCTTCCCAGTCCTACGGCACATGCTTGGGCCCCTGTCCAATCAGAGCTGTTTTCTGTGCATACGTATTGCTCGGCAAATGGCTCCGTTTAAATGAAGGGCTTCGGAAATCGGGAGCACAGCAGCCGCATACCCAGAAGTGCACACGCTCCGCGTAGGAGTGCGCTCACAGCCCGAGGATGTGGGGATGCGGCTGCCGGATGTTTATATCGGCGAGGGGGCCTGGAAGCAGGTGAGCGTTGCTGCGCCCTAGGGGGTTTCACACAGCAGGGCATCCCTATCTGAGATGCTCCAGGATAAGGCCAGTGGCAGGCCTTGGAATCTTTTATATTCCAGGGATGTGCCATGAGGGTCTTGTTCTGCTTTAATGGTACCTAGGAAACCTAGAATTGAGCCAAAATCCTCACCTGGTCTGTAGTCTTGTGACCCATGTTTGCCAGCAGGGCTGGATTATGAGGGGGGCACAAGGGGCGCAAGCCCCGGGGCCTCCACCACTTCCCTGCAAAGGGGCCTCCACCAACCTTTGGGTTATGGTCTGGTCCAGGAAGCTTTTCAGTCTTTGGCCTGATGGGCCCCAGGGCCAGCAACAAAGCTATCGGTGGTACTTGGAGCCCCCCTGTGCCAGGGCAAGCCAAAGCCCCCACAGGGCAGGACAGAGAGCATAGAGCAGAAAGCCGCCATCAGCAATGCTACAGCGATGGGTGCATGTAGAGCTGTCACTGCACATAAGCCACCAAGCACAGCCGCTGGCAGCTCAATGCAGGGAACTGTTTTCTGCTGGACCAGTTGGGTGACTACACCTCCCCCACCCAGAATGGCAAAGCAGGAGTTACCAAGCAGCACTACCTGCACTCAATCTGACCTTCCAGTAAGTAGGCGGGTGCCAGACAACCACGAATTAGTTACTTGTCTGGACTATTAAAATTAATAGAATTTATTAATTAATTAATTAAATTAAAGGAAAAATTACTGTATCTGGGGCCTCTACCAGATTTTGTGCCCAGGGGCCTCCACCACACTTAATCCGGCCCTGGTCCCCGGTAGTCTTTAATATTAAACCAGACCAACACCCAGATTACATAACATAGGTGCTGGTCACGGCTGTGTGTGCAGGGCATGGCCGGCGTATTGGGCGTGCGTGGTGTGTGGTTGCATAACATAGGTGCTGGTCATCCTAACCTCTCTGGGAGCGCCAGGATCTTTCACTGGAACAGAATCTCTCTTTTTTTTTCAAGATACCCTCTCCTTTCATTTTTGCCCATTTCTTTATAATTCTCTCTCTTTTATTCCATGGTCCCTCCATTCTCCTCTCTTTCGTACCCTCCATCTTTCTCTTGTCACATTTCTCTCATCTGTCTTTTTTCAGCATCTAAACATCTTCCTCCTTTCTTTAACCGTCCCACTCTTTTTTCTCTATCTTTCTCTGTATTTTTTTGTCATTACCACATTCTCTCCACCTTACTCCTTGTCACATTCCTTTAATTTCTTTCTCCTTTTCACTCTCTATGTAATCCTTTATTTTTTTTTCCTTTCTTCTCCTTTCTCTTTTCCACATTCCCTCCATTCCTTCTCTTTTCACCTCCTCTTTATATGACATTCCCTTTTCCTTCACTCTAATTTCCACATTTCCTCTCTTTTCTGTGTTTCCTTTGTTGCCTGGGAAGGGGGCATTCTGAAATCTTGCACAGGGTGACACTGACCCTAAGGCAACTCCTGGACTTGTTTTGTTTTTCTCATTCTTGGTTTGGCGACAATTGTGGGGCACTGCTACACTCTGTAATATTTTTACAGTGGACCATTGGTGGCTCAGCAGGCGTGGCCCCGCCCCCAACCCCCAATTCACTGCTACTCCCATCATAAGAAGGAGCCAGGTGGAAAAGTACACTACTCAATTGAGGAGTGGAGACACATGTCCTGAGTGGGAGCCATTCAAAAATTCGCCTCAGACAGCCAAGAGGCTATGTTCACCCCTGATTACGTAGGGCATTCCAATCACTGGTGCCCTTTACACATTAACCCCCTTGTAAGCCCCACTCTCTTCAAAGGAAACTACCACCCACAATTGGTTGTTGGCAGTCACATAAGGGTCGATTCATGGTCGGTGCACTGGTGAATTTCTTCTCTGTTTGGAGCGTCAAGTAGCACTAGGGCTTCTGTCTCATTCATGGTCATCAAAATGGGATGCGCTTTAGTTTTAGCATCAATTTAGTGTTCACCATTGCGCCAATTTGCACCTGAAATTTTCCACTAGCATCCTTTTTTAATGTTTCTTGAAATATATGTGGATGCTCGGAGGTGAACACGCAGGACAAAATATGTAAAATAGATCAGAGCTACACAGCTATAGAGTGGCGCATGAGATAAGTATGTTGACAGTGGTCTGGTAAGAGTATGATAGGTATGAAGGTGACGGCACTGTTTTAAAGTGGGGCAAAACACTCGGCAGCCCCTGGGGCCATCCACTAGCCTGCTCTGGGGAATTCTATAACGGAATGTCCCTCTGCGTCAAACCCCAGGGTCGCCGGTAAACTCACATTTACCGCCTGCTCCCGCACCGCACTGATCACCGCCTGCCGCATCTTCTGCGTAGCTGTGAGAGCTCTCATATCCAGTCTATCTGAATGCAAGGAGTGGGAGTGCGCATATGCCCAAACCAAAAGGCCAGGATGCAGCCTGCTACACCTCGCCATCGCGGTAGGCTCAAGATCAGCCCTGCAAAGGGGGCCTCCACCAACCTTTGGGTTATGGTCTGGTCCAGGAGGCTTTTCAGTCTTTGGCCTGATGGGCCCCAGGGCCAGCAACAAAGCTATCGGTGGTACTGGGAGCCCCCCTGTGCCAGGGCAAGCCAAAGCCCCCAAAGGGCCTAGAGCAGAAAGCTGCCATCAGCAATGCTACAGTGAAGGGTTGCATGTAGAGCTGTCACTGCACATAAGCCACCAAGCACAGCCGCTGGCAGCTCAATGCAGGGAACTGTTTTCTGCTGGACCAGCTGGGTGACTACACCCCCCCCCCCACCCAGAATGGCAAAGCCAGTTTCTGTGCAGCACTACCCGCACACAATCTGACCTTCCAGTAAGTAGGTGGGTGCCAGACAACCACGAATCCGTTACTTGTCTGGACTATTAAAATTAATAGAATTAATTAATTAAAATTAAAAGGAAAAATTACTGTATCTGGGGCCTTCACCAGATTTTGTGCCCAGGGACCTCCACCACACTTAATCTTAATCAGGGTGTGCGATATTTCCTAGAAATAGTTCGTTATGGCATCATACTAAATTAGGATACCCCATGGGTGGGGATGCTAGTGCTTTATTGATATTCGGCCCACTTTAGGCTTATAAAATTGTACTGAGATGTTATTAGAAAAGCACATAAACGTATAAACGCATGTTTTAAGCCTTAGGGTTACTTTTATTATTATTAATGTAATAGTCTAGGCAATGAGACAAACAAAATGGATACTCACCTATTGCCCCCCACTACTGATCTCCAGTAGTCTGGTGCTGCCACACTTACCGTATTATCCAGTTGAGTGCCTGTGTTGTGCAGGCTGAATCACTTGTGGCCTCTGAGAAACGAGGCTGCTCCCTATCAGTCACTGTAAAACTGCCACACCCACTCCGTTCACTGCAATGGAGGGGTATGCTAAAGGCTTTGCTGCAGTGCGAGGACAGTCATGTCTTAGAGGCTGATCTGTGACATCAGATGGCTGGATGGCATGGGTGATTGAGCAAATGTGGGAGCACCACACTATCACTTATAGGGGGACAGGAAGTAAGTATTCCGTTTGTTTTCTTCATTGCCAGACTGTTACTTTAATAAATGAAAAATCCACTCAATAAATACGATGGTGATAATATCTTATTGACTGGGAGTGAGCACACATCATTGATTGACGTTAAACCAGCAATCAAATTAGCGGTGGTTCCCTAACTCCCTGTTTACATGTAAAAAAAAATGTCAGATACGGTTCATGTCCTTAAGCCATTATTTCTAATCTCACAAGCAGTGCAGGCAGTAGGTTCTGATCCTGACCTTTTTGCTCGGGGTATCCAGTTTCAAACTCATTAGAGGAAATAGAAGAAGACAAAAAATGTTCGGCGTCCAGGCGGCTTTTCTTCATACACCTGATTCACTAGGTGGCTTCATTCATTTATCAGACCATACTTAAAAGCTTGTGTTTGTGGATAAAAAAATAAAATGTATTAACCCTCTCTGGCATCACCTGCCTGCACTTGTATGTTAACCACAACGTCCTTGACTAAACATCTTTGTTATTTCAATTCATTAAATCCGCTCTTGGTTTTTCTTAGCGTGCGGGCTGCCTTATTTGATTCCCAGACAGACTGAGCTGTTTTTGTCATTAACACCACACTTGCACCGCTTCTTTGTTTCTATGAAAAAGGGTCAGCGCGTCTGCTTTTTCATATAAGCGTACACCTTTAGCCTGCATGGATCTCCTCAAGGGCTTCCAGGAGTACTCGATTAAGCTTTCAATATGTAAGTACTGCCAAACAAGTTAATTGCGTTTAGAAGCTTCTAAAATTCTCTCGTTCCATTTGCTTCGATTGATCAGCCTGCATCATTCAGCTACTGTTCAGCCTCAGTATAAACAGTTGTTAATGAAAGCCTAATGCCAGATTCATTGAAAAATCAACTAAATGACTTACTTGCAATGAATATCTGAGCTCCTCCTCACTTTGAAGTAGGCCCTCTGTGGCTTGTTACAATGGCTTTTCAGAAATGAAGTGATCCCACCTGTGTCCTGCTCAAACTTTCAAGGCCTAGTAGTTGTTTTAAGTGGTCCAAAGCAGATAAACACCAATGCTGAAATACATTTTGATTGTGAGACAAAGGAATACTTTGCTGTTTTAATGCTTAATATTTCTCCAATTTGTGCTATTACAATAATCTGACCTATTTTAAATGCCAGTTTGTAGCCATACCCTGGCTCTTAGGAAAACAATTTGAAAAAGCAAGCCACAAACAAAAAAGTTTTTAGCACCACCACACAAAGCCCTGCTGGAACATGGAACCAGGATCTTCTTCTCTACTGCAGGTTCTCCACCTGTAATGATAGCACAAAAAAAACCTGTCCAGACACTGGTCAAAGTTTGGTTGTCCAGCCTTAACGGTGTCCCTTTTAATAACAATTCATCAGGTAGTTTTTTAGAGGCCCATAGACCTTGCTGAAACGTCAACCTGCTTTGCTTGCATGCCACACTGGTGAACAGACATAAGGAAGCAAAGCTTTTCCACTAACACCTCCATGCCATGGTGGAATCTATTGAAGAGCTGAGCATATCGAAACAGAAATCATCCACAAATAGCATGCGCAACACAACAAATCGTATGCGTCTGAATGGTTGTTTGCTCACTGAACAAACAGTCAATTTATCTGTTCATAGAATTGGCCATTAGAAGCTGTTTGGCCAAGTTTTCTCATCTTTATGACATTCAGTTCTCTCTGAAGTTAAATGCCATTAAAGTCCATGGAAGGGGGGAAATTGGACTGAACAACTTCACTTTTTATTCTTTTTTTTTTCTTTAATAAGAAGTGCCCCTCCCCTCTGGGCTAATAGCCTGGTGCGCCAATCATAGGGCCTGGTATCCCCACCGATCGAAGGCTGATCTACCATTCCCCTATGTCCTCCACAAACTTCTTCGGAGCCCTGGAAGAACATCAAGCTCTTGATATGGGCCCTGCCTCTTCCTTACCTCCTGTACCCTGGAGAGGGTGTGGATAATGGACAGAGGGTATGCGCAAGCCATCTGTTCATATGCCGCCTTCATATAATTTGAACTGGTATAGGATTCCCCAATTCTGAACCCCAAAATTAAAAATGCAACCCTCACAGGGAGGTCCTTGTAACACCCGAGGCATAGCCCTAGAGCAGCACTTGTTGTAAAAAAAAAAAAACAAAAAAAAAAAGTTAAAAGAAATTCAGAGTTTGATCCCTTTATCTGGGTCTGGATGAGCAAAGTTCGGAATTTAATTTATGACCCAAAGTCAAAACACATCTCATTATGCTATTGTAGAGGGCCGGGGCACTGCAGAGAAAAATAATAAGGTAAAGAAGAGGCAAGAGGAGATAAGTTGTGGCCTCCTGTGCCTCCTTGCCCACCTAAAAATGAAATCTATAAATTAAGCACATTTTCAACCAATCCGAAGCTGAAAGCCTTCAGCAGAGTAGGTTGTGATGAGCTGGGTTATGGAGTTCCATCTCTGACACTCTCCATACTCCTCCCATCTTGTCAGAAAAAAGTTACCCTATCCAGGGTATTTTATAAGTCTAAGCTTTTGCTTATGGGGTTCACTCCTTGGTCTATGAGCAATGCATTTAAGGTCCACCAAAAGAAAATATGCCACTGAAAACAAAGGTAGCAGAATAGAGGAAGCAAGGTACCATGACAGTGGCTGCAGTAGTGATCTTGAGATTGCTTCTGCACACTAGTCATGAAGAGAGGCAAAGAAATTGGGGACTGGGTGCCACTTTGGAATATACATGATGGCCAGCACAGATCCATCAGTTGGACATCACCACAGTGTAAGAACACATATCAACTTTAAAAATGTCAACTAGAAATCCGTGCACGCGTTCGGCGCTTGGGCCGGACATGGAAGAAGGCTGAAAATTAGGTTTTAATTATGCTGATGTAGTGGAACAAAACCCGGGATTTTAACTATTCCGTGTTGTGTGTAAAACCCTCAGATCACCAGTTACAGCTTACCTTTTCCCCGTCCAACAGCGCATATGCGGACTGCTGTGCCTATGTCATTAAGCAAATGGTTCTGACAGTCTTCAATTGGGAACACAAGCACCCACAACTCCAGCAGCATGTGTGCTCCCATCCCAGCCTATCTGAATAGCTGATCTAGGGGATGCAGCCACTTACGCTCCCCACTGAAAACAATCTGAATGAAATAGGCGTGGAAAACGGCTCTGATTGGATGAGAGCCTGTGCTTACGCCATTAGACCAGGAAAAAGGTAATCTGTATTGGCGATCTGGACGGTTTCTGATTCAGGATGCTTAGGAGGAAGGCTATACTAAACTTACATCTAGATCAGTGCACTCCAGACCTGCCATGCTTAGATGACATGCTGACATGGCTGGCCAGGGCATGCTCCTCTGCTCCCCATTAGTGAGGGACATGCTGCAAGATAATGTTAGTTCACAAGAGATTACAATGTATATGAACAAAATACAATTTTAAAAATGTTATCAATCTTCTTCAGATTTTGTCTATAAGTTGCTACAAAGAAACATACTGCACTTCATTCCAATACCACAAATTTCAATCTAATGAGAGGTATTATTTCTATATAATTGCATGTTTGCATGCTTTGAATTATAGTATCACTGATATACATGTTCATAAGATGTGTTTTGCTGCAGAATAGTGAACTAAGGTCTGACCTCCATCAGATAGGAATACCTAATGTACCCATTAGCATATTCCATATATCCAAATAATTTAGATGTGTTGTATGACCAGTTTTGATCTGGTACTCGTTGATGGTTTTACCAGTATAATGCCTGTGTAATGTATACAGTATATATAATTGAATCGTATGTAAAATTAAATTATTTTATAGGATATAGACTCCTCGCTAGCGTGGGCAAACCCTAACCGCAAAGTTTGGTACAAAACTCAGGTTTCCATACCCAAATACAGACTTCAGCCGGAAGTCCTTGTTCGAGTTTAGCATTTGGCTGAACACGAAAAAAGCTGGTTGATGGGCTGCTGAGTGCCAGCTGCCAGTGTCCTCATGGGAACGGCTATCTTTATAAAGCCCAGTGGCCATTTTGAGGAAAGAACGCCGACCGGATTGCCGGCTCATTTAAGTGTACAGACTCTGCTTTAGCTTAAAGGGGACCCTTCACTCACCACCGCCACCACCTGCCCACCACTGCAATGTATTTATTTAAAATTACATATGAGGGGTGACCAGAGTGCAGCGGAGAAGGAGGGGGCTGTCAAGGTCACCCCTCATATGTAATTCTGGGACATTTTGGGATCCCAAAAGTTTATGTCTCCATTGATTTCATTCCCAATTTTTTTTTTTGTTCTAGGAGATGCCTCCATCATACTTCAAGTTTGTGAGCAGCGCAACCTTGTGGGATAGGGGTCTTTATCATTACACGGTCAGTATTACAGGGTTACTATGAATGTGTGTTGATGCACAAAAAGGTTTTCTTACACAAATTCACTATATTAGCATGTTTATGTCCAGGCACACCTATTTCCTACTCCTGGCTTCCCCCTTCCCTAACCTTTGCACATACTTAAAGGAGCACTATCACGAAATTGTGTAATATTAAAAACCCATTTAAACATGTTGGCTAATGTAAGGAGGGGTCACTTATACACCCGAACTGAATAAAACTCCTGTCAAGCTTGTAGTTTTCTTCTTCTGGTAGGAATCAAATCCAGGGGTGACAGGCTTAGTCTATGAGGGGTGACAGAGCCTTTCCTTTTCCTTCCATTACAAAAAATTAAAAACAAGCCTGGCTGGATATTTCTTGATGATGGGTGTATAAGTGACCTCTCCTCCCGCCATCCAGCATATTTTATTATTGGGTCATTTTTTCGCGATAGTGCTCCTTTAAGTCATGTAAATAATCTGACCTACTCTCCATATGCAATTGAAGGAATATTCCCCAGGAATCCCCCCCCATGTTCTTCCTCCCCAGTGACCTCATTAGTCACATGGGCGATTCTCCACTGTGACATAAATAGAAATGAGCAAAGAGCTGATTTGTTTAAATCGCCGGATTCGTGCGAACTGAACTTTTAACAAACTCGCCCTTCAAACTATTTTTTACATACAAGAGGAAAACAGTAAGGCAGCACACCAAAAAAATGACTAAAAGGGTGTTTTCCTTTAACTTAAAGACTTCAAAATGATAGGTGGAAGTTTGCTAACAACAATCATGTACTAAACTGACTGCTGGGTCCTTTAATCTACAGTCTTCCAACTGTACAAATAGGAAAAGCAGCGTCAGACATCGACTCATGACTGACATTAGATACTAGATATTATAAAGGTTCTTTTGAGACCAGACACCTTTTTAATTGCTATAATGTATCTGTGTTGTATTTATGTCATTACTGGTCCTGCGTGAGAATTTTTTTTTTTTTTGGGTTAGTGTTTTATTTGACCAATTAGAGTAATTGTTATACCAAACTGACTGGCTACATGGGGTGTGTCATTGAAGACACATTCCTGTGGCTTAACCTAAAGGTCCACCTCACAGGTGTTGACTGGCTCTTCTTTGCCACCAGCGAGGCTACTCGTAATTAACATGGTATACTTATGACAGTGACGCATGTGTTTGCACTTTGTTAAGTAGGTTATTCATAGGACTAATCTGTCTTTGTATGTTCAACCCTGGATGGTTGTTTTAATGGGGCCAAACAGATTATGTAAGTGGACATCATTTGTTTGCACTATCCATCAAGAAGTCAAAACTGGTCTATTTATATATGATGATGTGGAGCAATTTTTAAATTAAAAAAAATGAAAAGCGCACAGGACCATAAAATATGTACTGATCAAAATATTGTTTGCGTAAACTTGTATATAAAATGGGCGTTACATTTATTGCCCAAAATTACATCCTGAGAGATACAACATTATCCAAAATATTATCCAAATTATTCAGGACTATGATATATATCAAAGAAATAAAAATTTTATTAAACTTATTTAGGCTAAGAGGTCTCCATATATCTCTCCTTCCATATTCCAACAAAGGGGCAAATAATATGTTTTTATTGAGTTCCATTAGAAATGTTGCTGCTTTCTTGGACACTTTTAGATTCTAATATTATTTTCAAGCTAGAACAAATTTGACCCACCTAACTTCTTAAGTCATCTCCACTGAACATTTGTTAATAAGATTTAATATTTTTTATTTTTGTACTATCTTTGTCTTATCCCCATAATCAAAAATATATTCTTTGCAGCTGTCAGAATATTTGTGTGATGCCCAGCGGGACACCAGCCTTCTGTAAGCAGACAACCCCCAATCTCCACCGCCGCTTCTGCCTATAGTCAAGCCCCCGCTTGCCGGGACGCTAGGCACGCCTCACCGGACACGGTTGCCCCCAGGTCTTAATAGGCGCAAAGGATGGCTGCTTACGGTGAAGGCCGATGAACCACGAGGGTATCCCGAAGCCGAGGTCGTTCACAGGTAGTCAATCCGGAGGGTGCGTCAGAGTACAGGGATGAGACAGGTGCGTAGTCAGGGGTAGCCAATGGGTCAAGCCAGGAGGTCAGAGATCGCAGGGTATCCAGAGGGGCAGGCAGGTTCGCAGTCAGACAAAGCAGAGTTCGGTACAGGCAGCAGACAGGGATGGTCGATCAAGCAGGGTCAGGATCAGATAACAGCTAACAGAATCACACCCTAATCACAAGAGACTATCACGGGCACTGAGTGCTGGGCTGACTCCATATTTATTTGGGAATCGACCAATGGCCACCCTGGGGGGGGAGTGTATGTGCTGATTGGTGTAACTTACAACACTGTGAGTGATTGGACACACTATCCAGGGGCTGGTCAGTCTTGGCTGCAGGGCTGATCAGCCCCTGATTCCCATCAGGTGTGGAGCACTCTGCGCTGCCTGCCACTCACTGCACAGCGCCTCCTAGTGGCAAAATTTACAGACTGCGGGACGCGCGCCTGCACAGCTAGAGAGGGGCAAGGGAGGCTGCCAGAGTGACGCGCCGCGCTCCCAGCAGCAGGAGTGCTGCGTCGCCCCGCGGACGCTTGCCGCCGGCCCCCTGGCAGAGGTAAATTCCTTACATTACCCCCCCCCCTTGAGGAGGGGCCCCAGGACCCTCCACCCTGGGTTTAAGAGGATTTTCTTTATGAAATCTTTTAATTAAACGGTCTGCATGCACATCTCTAGCTGGAACCCAACTCCTCTCTTCTGGCCCATATCCCTTCCAGTCAACTAAATATTGCAAGGAATTCCAGAGGAAACGGGAATCCAGAATTTGTGCGACTTCAAACTCCTGCTCACCATCAACTAGGATAGGAGAAGGAGAGGAATCCTCCTCCACTCCCCTGGCAGGCTTAAGGAGGGAAACGTGAAAGGAATTACAAATCCTCAGAGATGGTGGAAGTTTGAGTCTGTATGTGACTTGGTTAATTTTCTGTAAAATGGGATAAGGGCCGATATATCGTGGTCCCAATTTTACAGAGAGTTGGCGTAGCGCTAAATTTTTGGTAGAGAGCCAGACCAAATCCCCCACTTTATAATCTGGATTCTTGGATCGGCGACGATCCGCAAAGACCTTCTGCTGACTCGATGCCGGGACCAAATGCCGCTGAATCTTGGCCCATAAATCTGGCCACTGGGACAACCAATCGTCTAAAGAAGGCAAACCAGAGGACGAGCCTGAAAGTGCTGAGAACTTAAGATCCCTCCCATATACACATCGGAAGGGCGATACCCCTGTGGAGGAGTTAACTGCATTATTGAAGGCAAATTCAGCAAAGGGAAGAAATTGGGACCACTCTGACTGAATTTCAGAGGTGAAGCAACGGAGATATTGTTCTAATGACTGGTTGGTCCTTTCCGTCTGCCCATTGGACTGAGGGTGAAAAGCTGAAGACAGAGAAACAGTGAAGCCTAGCCGGGTGCAGAATGCCCTCCAGAAGCGTGACACAAATTGGACCCCCCTATCTGAGACCACATCTTCTGGTATTCCGTGAAGTCTAAAAATATAATCTAAGAAATATTGAGCCAATTCTTGGGCTGTGGGCAGCTTTCTTAGGGGGACAAAATGCGCCATTTTGCTAAATCGATCTACCACAACCCAGATAACGGTATATCCCTGGGACTGTGGTAAATCAGTAATAAAATCCATTGCCAAGTGCGTCCAAGGCTTTGAAGGAGTGGACAGGGGCACCAGAGGTCCGGCAGGAGCTGACCTGGGGGTTTTGCTACGGGCACAGATCTTACAGGCCTGAATAAAGGCCTGGGTATCTCTCCTGTAAGATGGCCACCAGACATGACGGGCTAGAAGGGCCAAAGTCTTTTTAACCCCTGGATGACCCACCGTCTTGGAGTCATGAAACTGCTGAAGTACTGCCGGACGGTGGGACAGGGGTACAAAGAGGAGGTGATCGGGTTTGCCCGGAGGAGAATCCGATTGAAACCGACTTAGTTCACTTGACAGGTCAGGTTGGATGACAGCTATGACCTTGTGTTGTGGGATTATGGGAAGGATCTCCTCTACAGGGACTTTATCAACTCTGAAACTTCTGGAGAGAGCGTCAGCTTTAACATTCTTTGTTCCTGGTTTGTATGTTATGGTGAAATTAAAACGGGAGAAGAAAAGAGACCATCGGGCCTGACGGGGGGTTAACCTTTTAGCTGATTCGATGTATTCTAAATTCTTGTGATCTGTGAATACCGTAATTGGGAACTGGGCCCCCTCTAACCAATGTCTCCATTCCTGAAAGGCTAATTTCACAGCTAGAAGTTCTCGATTGCCAATATCATAGTTCCGCTCAGCGGAATTAAATTTTCTCGAGAAAAAGGCACAGGGATGTAGCCGTTCAGGAGACCCACTGTACTGTGAGAGAACTGCCCCTACCCCGAGCTCAGATGCATCTACTTCGACTATGAAGGCTCGGTGGATATCAGGGTGGGTCAACACAGGTGCCGAACTAAAGGCAGACTTAAGGTTCTCAAAGGCTTGGATGGATCGGCCCGACCAAGTAGGGGTAAACGCCCCCTTCTTAGTGAGGTCGGTGAGTGGGGCTACCAAGGTGGAAAAGTTTTTTATAAAGCGCCTAAAAAAATTAGCAAACCCCAGAAACCTTTGTAAACCGTTCAAATCTTTAGGTTGTTCCCACTGGAGGACTGCAGACACTTTGGCCTGATCCATTGTTAACCCAGTATCGGCAACAATGTATCCCAGGAACGGAACCTCAGAAACCTCAAAAACGCACTTTTTTAGCTTGGCGTAGAGGTGATTTTCTCTCAATTTCTGCAGAACCATCCGCACATGCTCTCTATGCTCGGTTAAGGTTGTCATCTAAGTAGATGACCACAAAACGGCCCAAGTATTCTCTAAAAACTTCGTTAACAAAGTCCTGGAAGACTGCTGGGGCGTTACATAGGCCGAATGGCATAACAAGATATTCATAGTGCCCATCCTGAGTATTGAAGGCAGTCTTCCACTCGTCTCCCTGACGGATCCTGATTAAATTGTAGGCCCCCCTCAGGTCAAGCTTAGAAAAAACCTGGGCCCCAATGACCTGGTTAAAGAGTCCCTCTATTAAGGGAAGGGGGTATTTATTTTTAACTGTAATTTTATTCAGGCCCCTATAATCAATACAGGGGCGCAAGCCGCCATCTTTCTTTTCCACAAAGAAAAATCCGGCACCCGCTGGTGAGGTAGACGGCCGAATAAAACCTTTCTGCAGATTCTCAGCAATGTATTCTTTCATGGCCTTATTCTCAGTTTGGGTTAAATTATAAATCTTTCCCCGAGGCGGCATAGTTCCTGGGAGAAGATCAATCGGGCAGTCAAAAGGCCTATGAGGAGGGAGTTCATCAGCGGCTTTTTCAGAAAACACGTCTGCGAAATCTGCATAGGGGGTAGGGATGCCCTCAGCAGTCAAGCGAGTGGCACGTACAGGGAGCTCAAGACAAGACTGGAAACATTGTGGCCCCCACTTGATAACCTGCCCAGAGACCCAGTCAATTTGGGGATTGTGTTTAGACAGCCAGGGGAGTCCCAGAACCAAAGGGGTAAGTGGCATCTTAAGGAGCAGGAAGCTCATTAGCTCGGTATGTCCCGCCCCCACTATAACAAACACTGGTGGAGTACGGTACTGAATCAGGCCCCCCACAAGGGGGGTATTATCAATGGCTTTGACTCTAATTGGATTGACTAAAGATTGCAGCGGAATCTTTAATGCTTGAGCCAGGCCCCAATCAATAAAATTCCCGGCGGCCCCACAATCCAAAAGAGCCTCCACAGACCTGGACTCAAAATCATGAGTAATCTCGACAGGCAATGTAATTTGTGTGCAACACAGAGGAAATACCTTGCAGCCTAGGTGGGTTTCCTCGACCCCACCTAGGCTCTGAAGTTTTCCGATGCCTGTTTCCGAGGGCAGGAGCGGACCAGGTGACCGACTCCGCAATAAAGGCATAGACCTTGCGACAGACGCCGACGCCTCTCAGCTTCAGAAAGCTTGGTGGCCCCAAGCTGCATGGGTTCTTCAGAAGAAGAACTAAGGCCTCAGGATTCATACTGACTTCAGACTGGGCCCCTTTTTCCAGGCGTCTTTCTCGTATGCGTTGGTCGATGCGGATAGCCAATTGCATGGCTTCATCCAAGGTGTTAGGTACTGGGTGATTTACCATGACATCTTTTATGACCTCTGACAGACCTAGCCTGAACTGCCCACACAATGCTGGGTCATTCCAGCGAGAATCCACTGCCCAGCGTCGGAATTCCGAGCAATATTCTTCTGCCGGTCTTCGCCCCTGTCTAAGAGATCGTAGCTTGGCATCAGCAGTTGCCCCTCGGTCTGGTTCATCATACAGGATCTCCATGGCCTTGAAGAATTCCTCAACAGATTGGCGGGCGTAATCCTGAGGGGAGAGGCTAAAAGCCCAGGATTGGGGATCCCCATGCAAAAGGGAGATGATAAGTCCCACCCGTTGCTCCTGGGAGCCGGAAGCATGAGGGCGAAGCTGAAAATAGAGCTTACAGGCATCCCGGAAGTTGGCAAATTTACTCCGGTCCCCTGAAAACTTCTCTGGAAGGGGAATCTTGGGTTCAACTGGAAAGGCGGCTATTGCACAGAGGGTGCAGGAGCTGGACGGTTCTCCTGAGCCGCTACTCGAAGTGCCAGGTGCTCCACGGCCGCGGTCAGGGCCTGCACCTGTTCCAAAATTTGGTCCATTTATGGGGCCCGTGATAATGTGATGCCCAGCGGGACACCAGCCTTCTGTAAGCAGGCAACCCCCAATCTCCACCGCCGCTTCTGCCTATAGTCAAGCCCCCGCTTGCCGGGACGCTAGGCACGCCTCACCGGACACGGTGGCCCCCAGGTCTTAATAGGCGCAAAGGATGGCTGCTTACGGTGAAGGCCGATGAACCACGAGGGTATCCCGAAGCCGAGGTCGTTCACAGGTAGTCAATCCGGAGGGTGCGTCAGAGTACAGGGATGAGACAAGTGCGTAGTCAGGGGTAGCCAATGGGTCAAGCCAGGAGGTCAGAGATCGCAGGGTATCCAGAGGGGCAGGCAGGTTCGCAGTCAGACAAAGCAGAGGTCGGTACAGGCAGCAGACAGGGATGGTCGATCAAGCAGGGTCAGGATCAGATAACAGCTAACAGAATCACACCTTAATCACAAGAGACTATCACGGGCACTGAGTGCTGGGCTGACTCCATATTTATTTGGGAATCGACCAATGGCCACCCTGGGGGGGAGTGTATGTGCTGATTGGTGTAACTTACAACACTGTGAGTGATTGGACACACTATCCAGGGGCTGGTCAGTCTTGGCTGCAGGGCTGATCAGCCCCTGATTCCCATCAGGTGTGGAGCACTCTGCGCTGCCTGCCACTCACAGCACAGCGCCTCCTAGTGGCAAAATTTACAGACTGCGGGACGCGCGCCTGCACAGCTAGAGAGGGGCAAGGGAGGCTGCCAGAGTGACGCGCCGCGCTCCCAGCAGCAGGAGTGCTGCGTCGCCCCGCGGACGCTTGCCGCCGGCCCCCTGGCAGAGGTAAATTCCTTACAATTTGGTCTCCATTTACCTGTAGTAGTGCTTAAGATACAAGATGGAGGACTGACTGCATATGTGAAGTTGCCCTTGCCCTCAGGCCTGCACAGTTCCTCGTGCCCTTGGGCATACCTGGATGCCACTGCGCTTGCACTAAGACTTTAAAAAGACTCCCTTCTAAATGACCCAATTTCTGCTCACACCCTGTCCCCTACCCAAAGATATTTGGACTTGGACCCAGCAGTGATACCACACCAAGAGCACGGTGTTGTAGCCCATGTCTTTCATCTTCTAGGCCCTGGCAGTCTTGTCGCCCAATTTCAGTGGCAGCAGTGCGGCCAGGTTTTTTTGTTTTATACATCTTATGTGATCAAGCACTGGGTAAGTGGGGCAGGGGGGTAAATGTCTTGGATCTTTTTCTGCATTCTTTAGTAGGCTCAGCTTGACCCTTGGCTTTGGACTCAATTAATTTATTTTTTCATTTTGGTAAACTGTCAGCTTCTAGATTCACAGCTTGTGGGATGTGAGATTTTTACCTTTAACCCTTTTATGCCTCACTATCGCCCTTGCTCCCCTCCCCACTCAAACCCAACCTGGCTCCCGCCCACTCCTATCCCACCTCCCGAACACCACTCCCTTAAAAATAATTAATTATATACCTTAATTTAATAGTGTCATGTAGTGTTTTGGTGGGATCAATATCAAAACTCAGTGCATGTTCCGATCTCAATGAGTTTTTAAATACATTTACCCATTTTTCTAGACTAGGCTGTAAAAATTGCTAATTTTATAATCATTTTTTATGGGATATTTGAGTGCCATTTTGTAGATATCTTTCTAAGAATCTAGTTCTTTTTGTACATGTCCAACATAAATAGTGATAGGTGGCCAATGCTTCCTTGCACCACCAACATTTTATTGGAAGGGTGTTTTTACAGTAGTCACTTGTGAAATAGTCCAGTCACGAGGACCTAAGCTTATTTTGAGGCCTTTCTCCCACTTTTTTTATAGCTATCACATGCCTTAGTCAATCCCGGGGCTATGGCATTATAGAAGAGTAATAAGTTGGTGCTTTGGAGGGGGGTTCTTTCATATATCTTCTGAATAGATGAAGGAATGAATTCCTTCAGCTTATCTATCTTTAGTGTGTTCACTATACATTGCTATTTTTGTGCATGTAACCAGTTTTTTGACTTTAGTAACTCTATATGTACTTGAGAATTCTTAAGTTGCTCAATCCTAGTTTGATGAGGGGCAAAGCCATTTGTGCTTAGTTTTTGTTTGACTAATTTTGGAATAAAAATGTTCTCAAGAAGTCTAATCCTAGTGTTAATTTCTGGGCAGGTGATTTCATTTCTGGTAATTTCCTGATTTTCAAGCGGCCTTTACAATTGGAGAATTTTCTGTCTTTTTATTTTGGCCCAGTTTCTTGTGTCCCATGTCAAGCATATCAGTTTTTGAGGATGCAATCTCTATCTCTATCCACCCCTCTTGTGAGTTGGTCCAGTAATAAAAGCAATTAGCATGATAAGCCAAATAATACGCTTTTATTTTGGGAATGGATAATCAGTCTTCCCCTTAATTCCTCTCTAAATATTTGTAAGCGATTTTTTGCTTTCAGCTGTGCCATGGATAGTTTTGTTCAATTCTTTGAAAAAGACGTTGGGTATTATGATAGGCAGGTTTTTCAAAAAAATATAATTTGTGGGAATTAAAAAATAAAGTAATAAAATATTTTTTCTTATATGTGTGTGTATGGGTTTTTTAAATATAACCCTGAACTGGTAAGGGATCCATGAGAGCATATAGCAGTCCACAAGGCTCAGGGTCTGGCAATTCCTTTATCTTCCCATTATCTTCCTTCCCAAAACCTGGGGGGGGGGGGGCAGAAGAGCCCGGGGGCCGCGAAGACTGTGCAGGCTTGTAGCCTTTAGGGCTGGGGGCCACTAAGACTGGCCTCCGAGCCTTGGTCTACAAGCCCCCATAGCTGCTGGTGGGTTATGCTGGGAAGGGGGACCACACACCATTTTTAAAAAAAATTTAAGGAGTGCCCCCCATGAACTGGTAAGGAAAACATGAGAGCATATAGCAGTCCACAAGGCTCAGGGTCTGGCAATTCCTTTTGGTTAGTGGGTGACTTGCCATTAACCCCCAGCCTCCCATTATCTTCCTCCCCAAAACCTGGGGGGGGCAGAAGAGCCCGGGGGCCGCGAAGACTGTGCAGGCTTGTAGCCTTTAGGGCCGGGGGCTACTAAGGCTGGCCTCCGAGCCTTGGTCTACAAGCCCCCATAGCTGCTGGTGGGTTATGCTGGGAAGGGGGACCACACGCCTTTTTAAAAAAAATTTTAAGGAGTTCCCCCCATTTTTTTTTATTTAACCCTTTATAGTGGTGATAGTAGTTGTAGTTTCTTTGTACATGTTAAAAAGGGCTCTTTTGAGTTTGGGGGGTGTCCTGGGCAGGAATGGGGGGCTACTTATACATATGTGGTACATGATTCACCCACAAATATTGAAAATACACTAAAACAAGGTCAAACAAACCATTTCATGTTAAAGCCCAGACTCTCTGAGAAAAAACATAATACCATTTTCTTGGGAAAACCCTGTAAAAATCACAGTTGACAATGTACACCGCAAAATATTGAAAATATTGCTTGCCAACAGAGGCTGATAAAATCTCCAGATAGGCTGGCACTTAAAAGGGTTAATGGTAAAAAAAAAGTTTGATTTTATAGCTCATTGGGTGTTTTGGTTAAGGAAATACATACCGTAGCTATTTTATTGCATTGTTTTGCCATTCTGTACCACAAACTGTTTTACATATTTATCTGTTTCTTCTGTGGCATTAAATGAAAGGGGCTGTGGATTTGGTTTGATTTATTTTAAACTTGGACACCTTTAATTTGGAGATATATTTTAATTAGGTTTAATAATGGTTCCAGGCAGATGTTAAAGAACGTGTGGTCAAGAATGGGCACCCCTCTCTGACTTTGTTGCTTATGTCGAACAAGGATGTTAAGGAATTGTTGATAATAATTTGCTCCTGTTGATAGGAATATAATCACAACATTTTTTGGCAGTTATTAATGGGCCAACGCCATATAGCTTTAATATCTTTTCCAAGAATTGCCAGTTTAGCCTGCCAAAGGCTTTTTCCGTGTCTAAGAGTATTATCAGTGATTCCAGCTTTCTGCTAAAGTTTTTATGTATAATATTTATTGTTATAGCATTGTTATGACTTGGAGATAATATAGAAGGCAATACTTCTTCAAATCGTTATGATAATATACCTGCATACAGTTTATGGGCACAATCAGCCGATAATTGGCACAATCTCTAATGCCCTTCACTTCTCTAGGAATCACTTTTTTTAATGATTGATTCATTTGTTTTATTGGGGATCCTTGCTTTCTGAGTTCATTAGTATAAAAGAGTAGGTATGGTATTAGTTCTTCTCTAAAAGTCTTATAATATTCTGCACCTAATCTATCTGGGCCAGGGTTTTTACTGTGTTTTGATCTGTTTATAGCTTGTTCTATATCTTTAGCGCTAATGGGTTTATCACGTTTGTCGGCTATAGTCTGGTCTAAGGTTAGTAAAGAGATATTTGAAAGTATCACTTTAGTTTCCCATGATCTTCCTCGTTCCTCAGATTATATATATTAGAGTAGAATTCCCAGATTTATTTTTTAATTTCATCCAGGTCTGGTTGTCCATCGGATCTTTTCTGGATCAATTCTATAAAGTTTTTGGCTGTTTGGTTCACGTGATGCTTATGGTGATCTCAGCCTGAGATAATTTCTTTTGTCCTTTGCATAATTTACGTCTTTATTTTTTTAATTTGAATCTGTATTTGCACCATTGTTTGATAATCTGTTTCTGACCTAGTGACCTTTCGATTTAACTTCTGGTTCCTCTAGGAGTTGGGTGTTCATAAGCCAATGCTCCTTCATTGGTAGTTTGGCACCTAGCTTAAAGTGGACCAACACCCTGACGTTTTTTTTTGCCTTCAAGTAATAATCCATGCCATGCCCCAGGACCCGTTAACCATAATGATAAAAAAAAACTTACCTTCGATGATCCTGCGCGGCGTTGCGTCTTTTTCTGTTTCGCCCCGCTATCTTTGATTTTCATCTAAGAGGAAGAGATCATTTGACCTCTTCCTCCTGTAAATCTCGCGCATGCGCAGTAGCGCCGCATTAGGTAAAGTGAAGCTTCACTTTACCTAAGCGGCGCTACTTCGCATGCGCACTTTTTTTTATCCTTACAGGAGCGCGCGAGTGCACTCTGCAGAGCAGGGGACAGGCTGAAAGGCAGAGGGAGTGACTGCAAGACAGAGGCCACGCCCACCATGATGACATCACTCCTGAAGAAACTGAAACTGAAATCACGCGATCCCTGGAGACTGGTATGCACGTATAAGTAGTGCAGATGCCAGTCAAAGGACACACTGGAGGGCGGGACTTCAGGCGAGGGTGATTAGGAAGGCAGACGCTGCAAGGGACAGGGGGCTGCCAGGATCATCAAAACGTAATTGTCTTTTTATGTTTGTTTAAAGCAAAGTTGTTTTTGTGGGTGTTGGTCCACTTTAATAGACCACAGACGTTGACCACTTTCATTGTTCTTATCGATGTTCTAATATTATCATTCTCTATGGTATCATTGTGCTGCCGTGGGGGCTGTACTGTCTGAGTTGATACCATGTTAAAATCTCCTGCCATAATTACTATCCCTTTTTAATTTCAGATGTTTTTCTAAATATCTTAGTGATAAACATAGTTTGATGCTTATTGAGGAGCATATATATTGACAAGTGTATATATTTGCCCATATACTTCTCCTACCAGGATTATGTACCTACCCTCACTATCACTATATTGTTCTAGGACTTTGAAGTCACATTTCTTATGAATGAGTATCAAGACGCCCTTGATTTTAGCCACATATGGATTGTTGTAAAATAAATGGTGAAGTTTTCCCTTTCTTAAAATGTCTTAAAAAAAGGTCTCTTGAATAAATGCAATGTCTATTATTCATGCGTAAGTCTATGCGTTTATATGATGCGTTCAGACCTCGTACATTATAGCTACAGAAATGTAATTTGTATAGATTCATTACTTCTCATCGGAAGTAAGGGCGAGCTTCATTTCCATCTCTCTCTTTCCCTTCGCTATCCTAGAGATGAGAAAATGGAAGTTATGAGAAGAAAGAAAAATCATTGGAAAGGGGGGGAAATAGAAAAAAAATCTTCAGACATGTAAGTGATGCTCTCCCTCTTTTTACTCTCTGTTCCCCAACCCATCTATAAGATTCACGGGCTGATCGATTCTCTCCCCCCCCCCCGGGGCATCCAAAATCAGGATGCCCCGCTGTGTGACACCCCCCAAGTTACCCCATACACTTACCTTCTTACCCGGTCTAACGGGGAATGCGCGAGCAGCTATCCCTATAGCAGGGCGCATGCTCGTGCCAGGTATTTGTGAATGGCCAGCGTGGGCACTCCACACACTCGGAGACACTGGACACCGTGTTAGATGGTGTGACGTCAGCAGCTCTGAGCGCGCTGATTGGACGAGCGACTGCGCATGTGCCGTAGGACCAGGAAGAGGTGAGTTTCTTTAGACGATGTGGGGGGTTTCACACAGCAGGGCATCCCTGATCGGGTTGCCCCGGAGGAAAGGACCAAAACCTGGGATAGTAAGAACCTCTGATTAGACGAGAGCCCACACATGCACCATAGGACCAGGAAAAGGTGAGTTTGTACTGGGCGATCTGGGGGGTTTCACACAGTGGGGGTAAGAAACAAAACCTGGAATAGTGAAAATCCTGGGTTTTATTCCTCTATAAAGAGGAACAAAATACAATGTTATCACTATCTTGTGTTTTGTTCATTTCTGGAGAGACATTGAGATTTGGGATACCCCGCTATGTGTATCCCTAGGGATCACCCCCCCCCCATCTTTGCCCCCCCCCCCCAGACGGTAAAGTTAGCTCTGAGCTTTGGGCTAACCTGATCCTGGCTGTAGCTGGTCGCACGCACTAATCCCATGCCCACTTGCTCCTTGTCCAATCCCGACATTGGCCACACCCACTCACACTGGAGAATGGCCGCTGATTGGCTAACAAGCTCTCATTGCAGGAAGCACTAGCGGAGACATCTGCCCACACTAAGAAATGAATGGAGCGGTGGGTGGAGGTAGAGGACGCAGTGCTGTGGTGGGCATGAAGGCTCCATGCCAGGCATAAGCCCGGATTGTCCAGCGGTAACAGGGTAATCTGGTAATCAGCCATAACAGCAGTGTTCTGTATGTACAGGACTTATTTCTCACTTCTTGGTGTACAAACTGGGTTTCAGGGGTGTGCATGCCATAGATGCAGTGCAGACACTTGCCCCCGGGGAAAGCTCCAGGGCCACCATCATGGGGGCGGGACTTGTCTTCCGGGCCTGAGTGTGCCAGAGGGGCCAGGTATCTGCCTGCGATAATAGTGGCAATCTTCGTTGCCGCCACTGCTGCTGGGATATGCATGGTTCTCTGTGGAGCCGTTGCCAGGCAACAGCATGCACTGAGGAGGACCAAGCAGTGCTGGCCCCGCCCACTGCCTGCCTCTCCCTTCACATACCAGGAATAGACTACGGATGGCAAAGGTAAGAGCTTTTTTTTTTCAAAGCACAAGCCTCACAATTACTTGGGGGGCAGGCAACTAAAGGGGTGGCAGACTACATATGCATACATACATAGGGGCTGCATCAGGAGCATAACTAAAGGGGGGTGCTAACTAAATCCTGGGTTTTGTTTTTTGCCCTGGGGCACCTCGATGCAGGATGCACCTCTGTATGAAACCCTCTAGGTCGCTCACCAAAACTCACATTTGCCCGGTCTTACAACACATGTGCAGCCTCTTGTCCAATCAGAGCGCTCGACTGCACTTAGACTCGTGGGGAGGTGCTGATAGGGGCCGTCTGGGCTATGTATGCCACAGCTTGGTGTACGTTGCCAATGGCAACAGATTGATGGTGACACCTGCTTCCATAAAACACACATATGCTATCATAGGAAAAAATAAAAAAACTAGATCAGCTCAGCACCTTGAGGACATAATTTTAGAACAAAAACAACACAGGTGTTAAAAGAGAGGGAACTAAGCAAGCAAATGTTCTTCCATTTTCCTAAAGTTACACTTAATGGACGGGTGTCTGTGTGACTGTGGCTTTGACTTCTTTCCTAAGTGGGACATCACTTCATCACTGTTCTAAATCGGACCAAAAGTCTAGCAGCACAAGACCAAATGACAGTTCTCATGGCAGCAACCCCAGGCTTGGGATATGTGTAAGCTTTAAAAGGGCGCAATTCCCGCCCACCAGTAATGCAGTAAAAAAGTTTTTCCATTGCCTATGTGATGATGCAGGTCTGTCCCTAGTGACTGATCACCTGTTACCTGTCCCCAGCATCAGAGATCTTATGCTGCTGCTGGGCCGCTCTGCTTCTGGATGCAGCCTAGTGATTGACATAAGCAATCACAGCTCTCGCTATAGTTTTTCTGTTTCAATATTTTTATTCATTTTATAACGAAAAAAAAAAAAGAATAATAAAATAAAAACTGGTACAGGCGTTCAACCAGATAGAAGAAAGAAACGAAACGAAAAATCCATCCCGCGCAGAGGAGGCAGGCAATGATTAGAGCAATATACTGTGTTCAGACAAAAAAACAAATCGTGGCAAATCAGACCAACTCGAGAAGCAAATAGTTGTCCAGTTACAGCACAGTTAATGCATAAATAAACAGCCACTGAAGACAAGCTGCGGGTGTTGTGTCTTCAATTATATGGCCTCGCGCGCCAGGAAACAGTAGTTTTAAAGCAACTCTTGAACGCCTCTCGCCCCGGCCTGCCCCCCGCCGCCGCACCCGAGCCGCACAAGCCAGGGCACGCCGGCCGCCGTAAGGCGCCACGGCCCAGGAGACCAGCGAGGGGCAAGCCGCAGCACAGGAAGCAGGGAACAAAAAAACATAAAAAAAGGGAAATGAGAAACAAACACAGAAGGAGGCATGGAGAAAAAAAGGGGGGATAGCCCCAACAGGGAGGAAAAAAAAATATATAAAAGAGAACAGGAAAAGGAACAAGGGGGGGGGGGGGAGGGAGCAGGAGGGGGCGAAGGGGAGGGAGGGGGGGAGATCCTCGCGATCCGACCCGTACCCACATCACCTACCTTAGCATCCCCCGTGGTGCATCGGGCCAGGCATAACGTATCCAGGGCTCCCAGATGGAAAGAAACTTATCTTGGGTGTCGGCCAGGATGCTTGAGAGCATCTCGTTAGTTAAAAAGCCATTCATCCTGGATGACACTTCCGACAGCGGAACGATCTGCTTCTTCCAAGCCCTAGCGATGGTCTGTTTGGCTTCTTAGTGAGTTCTGGGGGCCTACAATGAAGGAGGGCCACCCAAGGATCCTTCCTGATATTTGTCCGGAACAGTTTACCGGCTATCTTATAAACTTGGGACCAAAAGCGCGTCAACATGGGACACGTCCACCAGATGTGCAGAAAGCTACCCTCAACGTTGCACCCCCTGAAGCATGTATTTGCCTGCCCTGGAAATATTTTACCAAGGCGAATGGGCACCAGGTACCAGCGGAACAGAACTTTGTAGGCCGTCTCAGTTGTCAAGACATTTATAGAGCAAGATGAAGCGGCATTCCAGATTTCCCTCCACCCTCTGTCCGACCGGCAGGGACCCAAGTCTTGCTCCCACCGTCCCACGTAGGCATGTCTGCTCGTCCCGAAGTCATTCAACATGGAGTACAACATAGACACTGCCCCCCTGCGGAATGGGTCTACACTGCAAGCCTCCTCAAAGGGGGTCCATTTCCGGAAGGGTTGCCCCAACCTAGTTAAGGGCACTAGCCAATGCCTCAACTGCAAGTATTGAAAGAAGGCTCCTCGGGGGACATCAAACTTCTCTCTCAGGGAACTATGTAAACCCGTCGTCCGAAAGGAGGTGTAGCACCTTATTTATCCCATGATCCACCCACCATTTAAAGGTTGATCCATTTTCCATGCCCGGGGGGAAGGACGGGTTACCCCAGAGATGCGCTAAAGGAGTGTGGGGAGACATTAGGGATGCAGAATATTTCACTGAGTCCCATACTAAGAGCGAGTGCTTCATCAGGGGACTAAGCGTCTTGGGCCTGAGCGCTGGGTCCATCCAAAGCAGGCCATCTATCGGGGCGGGCGCGCAGTCTGGAAGTTCCAGAAACGTCCAGAGGGGGGGGGGGGGGGGGCTTTGAAGCAGAGTGCATGGGGATCAGCTGGGCTATTTGGGATGCCTTATAATACAGGCTAATGTTAGGGACACCGAGCCCGCCCGAGGATCTATGACAAAACATAGTGCGCCTGGATACTTGTGGACGTCCGCCAGACCAAATAAAGGCAGATATTTTCCGCTGCATCATTCGGAGCCTATATGATGGGATCGAGACAGGCAGCATTCTAAAGTAATATAGTAGTTTAGGGAGGATAGACATTTTGACAGCATTTATACGGCCCAGCCACGAAAGTGGATATGACATCCAGGTGTCAAGCAAACGTGTTAAGGATCCGAATAGAGGTGGGTAATTAGCCCCAAAAAGGTCACCATACTTCGCCGGGATTCGTACCCCTAAGTATGGGAGCGGTTCTGTTAGCCTTAATTTGGGTCACTACCTCTGACGTCAGGGACACGTTAAGTGCCCGGGATTTATCATTGTTTATGGTCAGGCCGGAAATGCGGGCAAAGTGGTCTAGAATAGCATATAGGTTTGGAAGGGAGGTAATGGGCTGCAAAACTGCTAGCATAGCATCATCTGCGAAGAAGAGGGCCTTATGGTGGACCCCCGCTATCTCTAGACCCTTGATATTCGGATTTTCTCTTATCGCTATACCTAAAGGTTCGAGGGCCAATATAAAAAGAATTGGGGATAAGGGGCAGCCCTGCCTTGTACCTCTAGAGATCCGAAACATTTCAGAAGAGGTGAAGCCCAGGTATCTCACCCGTGCTGTCGGCTCGTCATAAAGGGCTTTGATCCAGTCTAAAAAACGTTGCCCGAACCCCCATCTCCTCAAAACCCAGAGCAGGTAGTCCCATGAAATCGTGTCGAAAGCCTTCTGTATATCCAGAGACAACAGAAGGGCCGGAATGTCCCTCGCCTGGGCATGATGGATCAGGTGCACTACCCTCCGGACATTATCTCCAGTCTGACGAGACGGTACAAAGCCTACCTGGTCTCTATGAATAAGGCCTTCCAGGAACTCGTTCAATCTGGTTGCCAACACCTTGGCCAACAGCTTCACATCTGTATTGATAAGAGAAATCGGCCTGTAGTTGGGGATTAACAGGCTATCTTTATCAGGTTTAGGAATCATGCAGATGTCTGCCAATAACAAGCTCGGTCCTAGAGAGGACTCCCGCACACATAGCATTGAAGAGGTTGGCCAACTGGGGAGCCAGGAGAGGTGCAAACTTTTTATAGTATAAGGCCACTGAATCCATCAGGCCCTGGGGTTTTAGAGGTTTTGGTGGACTTAATGGCCACTAGGATCTCCTGAGGCGCAATGGGAGAGTCCATCAGGGCGATACAGTCTGGGGCAATGGACGGCAGCTTCTCGCTATAGTTTTTAATGGGTCATACAAGAGGCGCAGCTGATTGGCTTTGAGTCTGCTTAGCACCACCCACTGAAAAATTAGGGACAATTGAGTTAGGTGTCCCGTGTACAAAACTGTACCTCCCGCCCAGCCACCCTCCTGTGCATTTGAAGCATCTGAAGCAGGACAAGGAGGGTAATAAAATAAATACTTACCAGTATGTAATGTTCCCTGCTGTAATGCGTGGTCCTGTACGACCATTCAAATGAATGGTGTGGGCATTCGGGGGAAGGAGCTTGGACATCTGTGACTGGCACCGGAGTTTACTGAGGATTGATGCTGATGATACTTTGCCTTGTGTATCGCCGCATACTGTCGCTGGCTCTATAGTTCTGTCTGAGCACCAATTACCTCACCTTGTGTCTATGTGGAGAACCACAAAACCTGACCTCTTGGTGGGATTTGAGGAGGATGGTTGGGGACCCCTGCTAAATGAGTCAAGGGTTCTCCAGTGCCCAAATTATCCCAGTGTGAGCTGAATTAATGGACTGTAAAAAAGTCCCCATCTGCAGACTGAGGCATAGGCTCCTCAAGTATAAAACTCTTTCCTTTGCTCTGGAACACTTTAGTAACTACATGGGCTAGATATCTGTGGTACGGGTAGAGCAGAGGTCCCCAACCTCTTGTTATCAAGTGCCACTTTCCATTTTCTAATTATGACAAGTGCCACCTGGGAGGTATGTATGGTTTGTCAGTCACCTTAAACTGTGTTAAAGATGCCCAAATCTGCATGAACACACACATTCATTTCCAATTCTGAAACACACAATAGTGCATATAAATAGTTTGCATTGCCTTTTGGAGCAGTTTTGTATTTCAAAGCAAACCATGCTTAGGTAAAGTTTAGATGGCGGCAGATTGAGTTAGGGTACAGATCAGTCTGCAGCTACCTACCATTCGATGGGATCCTGGATACCATACCACTGGTTGGTATATACTATAGACCCATATACTGGTTCGTATATAAAACCATAGACCCATGGAAATTTCGAAATCTTACTTGCTAGATCTAGACCCAGAAACTAAAGGCAATGACAACTTGCTGAACCCTCTAGACCCCCAGAATGCAGGGTTCCACAGACCACAGACCCAATAATTAAACCGGACCAACACCCTTACAAGAAACCATGCTCATATGCACCCCTTCTCAGGGTCATTCAGATTGCTGCACATACAAATGAATTCATCTTTTTTTGTTACTCCTGACATGATCAGTTCCCATGCAGCAGCACAGCTGGGAACAGAAGAAACCTGATGGTTTCTCCAAGATGGCCATGACCAGGAGAAAATCATTTCAGCTTTGAGTGGATTCAGAAGCAAATGTAAGTGCTGACAATGATTCTGTATTAAGCATGAAGATAGGATCACAGGGCAGTATCCAGCTTTCCCATAAAACATAAACTTTAATTGCCATGGTTAAAAAGTAGCCCCAAATGTCGGAACAAAATTATAGAGAACCTGGAACAAAATACTTCCTGCTGTAGGGGTCATGTGTGATGCGTTTAAGGCCCAAAGTTGGCCATTAATCATAGCATACAGATGGGGCAAGTGAACTGGGGAGTTTTTTCTTTTTTATACTATGCAAGGCTGTTGGTCCGGCTTATTACAAAACATGTCAGATACATCCCAGATCCCAATAATATGCAGTGTTTGAGTCCCAATTATAAATAGGTACAGCGTGAGAATCCCCCAGACCTCAGTCATTCAAGGGACTGTCCATTTGGGTGTGGTGTTCTGAGTGTTATTTTTTTGTTTTTTCTTGGGCAGTCTCTAATAGGTACAATTTGAGCAGCCTCCCTGACCTGGCTTGGCAACACCAAAACCTGACCCCTGTATATACAAGAATACAAGGTTAAAAGTATCCCATCCGATACCCACAGAATTAGTTAGTGACCTGTGGTTACACTAATGCATGCATTTAGCGTGGGCTGTTATGATGGTAGTTTGGTAGTTTAACCTATGGTCAGGTAGAGCTGCTTTCATCAACGCCTGATCGCACAGGTGCTTTGTGAGTCCTTTAAAAGGAAAAGCAAGCAGCATATGTGTACAGTGTACTTATGCCTACACGATAGTTCATTGAAGTATTTGTGTCTGCTGTCAACAGATCCTGCTTAAGTCACTGTATCAATAATGGATTAGTCATAATGTTAATGTACGCACTTTTCATTTATTATGTAACAGCACATATAACTTTTGTCTAGCGCACTAATGAAGAATTGATGATAACTTGTAGGCAGGTGTTAAAACACTTTTTACACAACTCGCCATTGTTTTTCGTATACGTAAAGGATCGGAATGATGAAATTAGAGGTAATCAGCTCTTTATTTAAAGTGCATATAGTCACATATATTAAAGCGGAACTTCAGTTAAGTATGACTGCCACCCTACCCTGGCACTGAGACACGGCGGGGGGGACTTACAAATAATGGCGTCATGACTTGACTGAAATTCGGCTATAGGTCAGGCAAAAGGTCACAATCATTTTTTTACTCATGCTCGAGTTGATTTTTCTGGAAGAGAAAGTTAGATGAAGATGTTTTTTTCAATGAGAAATTTCCATTTTCCCCTAAAAATTAAAAAAAGACTATATAAGAATTGAAATATTCAGCCCGACCTTTATAGGTAATAGAGGTCTAATAGGTCACACATGTGCAGAAGTTGTGATTGTATGATTGTATTAAAATTTTGTTATTAAAGGAGCGCAGTTATGAAAAAATCCAATAAAAAAAACAAAATAAACAGCAAGAGAAGTTATTTATGCACAATGCCCCCCCGCCCCCCGCCAAAAAAAAACATCCAAGACCACTTATTTTAATTGAAGAAAGAAAAATCCGGGTTGACAGGTTTTGAACACCATTCTGCTTTTACAGGGGACATACAGACATTGTATTGGAGCAGATCTCTTCTGTAAGAATGAAATGGTACACTCAAAAACCTGTCACCCCTGCATTTTATTCTTATCAGCAGAAGAAAACCACAAGTTTGGCAGGAATTCTTTTAGTTGATGTGTATTTGTAGATCCTCTTCTCACTATCTAGCATGTTTATATGGAAATGTAATATTAGACACGTTTGCGATAGAGCACCTAATGAGTAACAGGGATTGCCTTGCTCTCTAATTGCAGATTACAATCCTTTATATAAAGCCTTTTCCTATTACAATAATTGTTATTGATAATAATAGATAACAAGAAATTTTACAAAGCACATTTACAAAAAAAGGTGAAAATACTAAAGAATAGATGTTATTTTCCATTCACCATTCTGGTAATTCCGGCCACATACCTGTAACTGATTGTCTTAGATAAGGTCAATACGGCATGATTATATTTATTCAGTTTATATATTTTCCTACCCAGCAGTGCCCTTCATGGATCTGGTGTTAATATTGAGCCAAACAGGTTGTTGATTAGGTCATAAACCTGGCCCCAAAGGTTCCATATAAAGCCTGTTGCAACAGTAACTACTTGTTGACTACCGGTACTTGTGAAGTTGGGTCTCTCACTGCAGGTATCAGTTTACTTGCCCATCAACTACCAGCAGTATTAGGAAAGGCAGTTAGGATGAAAGAGGTGAGCAAACACCTTATTAACTTATTTTACAACATTTGTACAGTATATTCTCAAAATATGTATAGTGCATTGACAAAAGTGCATTCCCTTGGACTTTTCCACATTTTTAAACATTACAGTTTTGCAGACACAATCTTAAAGTGATTGTGCAGGCACAATAAAACATGTAATATGTAAAATATATGTATTATTTTTTACATTTTGTAACTTTTTAAAATAAAAATGTTCATTTTTCAAAAAAAACATATTGCATGTAAAAACCCATTCCTCCTAATTGCAACACCTGTTCCTGTCCAGGAGTGTTTTATGAAATGTCCAAATGAAATAAAACTACTATGTGCATTATCAAGGGTTTAACCCTTAAAAATGTAAAAACGTAATGGCGTGGGGTCCCGGCACCAGCTATGGAGTCTGGTAGACCGGGGCGCCCCAACCCACATAGCCTACATGGGCCTGGGACTCTTCTGCACCCCCTGGGCTTTGGGGATGCAGGTAATGGGGCATGTGCGTGCAGGAAGGTAACTTACCAGACCCTCCTGTCTTGAGGCCCCTTTAACAGTTCACAAAGGGTTAAATGTAAAAAACACAGACACAAAGAAAAAAATATTTTAGTCCTCCCCCCCTTACCTCCTTCCATCGCCATTCACTGTTGCCCTGTGGCGCCCGAGCTGCTTCTGACAGCCAGAAATGCTTGGCTGGAGCAGGGTGCGGGACAGAGGATTGGAGTCCCCTAACCCTTGCCCAGCTTCTGTCACCATGTCGGCTGAGTGAGGTAACGTCAGCTCACTCGCAGATATAAAAACTCCACAAACTCGTTGAAACACCAGGCACATAGAATCTACGTGCTTGGCAGTTAATGGTAGGTGAAGCAAGCCTGTAGATTCTACGTGCTTGTTGTTTAAAGGGTTAAAGTGGACCAACACCCAGAATTTTGACTATCCTGGGTTTTGGTCTACTTTGGTGGGGCACCCCGATCGGGGGTGCCCCGCTGTGTGAAACCCCCCAGAAAGCCCCAAAAACTCACCTCTCCCCGCTCCCACGTGACCGCTGCTGCCAATCCCCGCTGATGGACAAGTGGGAGGCAGCGACGGACAAGAGAGCGCGCCCGCCGCCGCCTCCCGTGCGTCACTCTTACAGGGTGCCCCGCAGTCAGGGGACTGATCGGTCCGGGAATCTTATAGATTCCCGGGCCGATCAGTGGAGGGTGTTGGTCCACTTTAAGCCCCTGGACTCTGAGATCTCCAAAATCTAGTTTGTTGAATTTTCTTCAAATGTCACCTTCAGTCCACCTGCGTGTACTCAGGCCCCCTAAGTCAGTACTTGACCAGGACCACCTTCAGCTGCAATTACAGCTGCAAGATTGTTGAGGTATGTCTTTACCAGCTTTGCATATCTAGAGGCTGAAATGTTTGCTCATTCTTTACAGTTAGATTGGATGGGGAGTGTTTGTGAACAGCAATGCCACAGATTCTCAATGGGATTTAGGTCTGGTCTTTGACGGCTCATTCCAACACATGAATATGCTTTGTTTTAAACCATTCCATTATAGCTTTGGCTGTATGTTAAAGGTCAATGTCCTGCTGCAAGGCGAACCTACACCCCAGTCTCAATTCTTTGGAAGCCGCTAACAGGTTTTCCTCATGGATTTCTCTGTATTTAGCTCCATCAATCTTCCCATGAACTCTCACCGGCTTCCAATTCCCTGGTGAAGAAAAGCATCCCCACAGCATTATACTGCCACCACCATGTTTCACGATGGGATGGTGTGTTCAGTGTAATGTGAAATGTTAGCTTTCCTCCACACATAGCTTTTGGCATTTAGGCCAAAAAGTACAACATTGGACCAGAGCACGTTCTAACACATATTTGCTGTGTAACCTACTTAGCTTGGGGAAAACTGCAAATGGGACGTCTTATGCCACACAGGCCATATTTTTGGAGTCCACTACTAATAATTGTCCTGTGGATAGATTCTTCCACCTGAGCTGTGGATCTCTGCACACCCTCCAGAGTGACCATGGGCCACTTGGCTGCTTCTGTAATTAGTGCTCTCCTTGCCGAGGCTGTCCGTTTAGCTGGACGTCTTGGTAGGTTTGCAGCTGTGCCAAACTTACATTTCCAGATTGCATGAGATGTTCAGAGCTTGGGCTATTTTATTTATAACCTTACCCTGCAATACCCTTCACCACAACTTTATCCCTGAGCTATCTCATGTGTCCCTTGGATTCATGATGCCGTCAGTTCACTAATGTTCTCTAACGAACCTTCGGAGAAGGAATTACATACCGGTTGACGCTACCTACTAATTAGGCGACTTGTGAAGGCAATTGGTCACACTGGATCTAATTTGGGGTAATTCAGAGTACAGGGGTAAGAATACATATGCATAACACACGTTCCAGTTTTTTTTTTTTAAACATTGGGAAAGCATGTATTTTTTATAGAAAATGTGGAAAAGGGGTTTATTCAGATTCAAGAGCCGGTCGCTAGCCTGACCATCGAATGCCCTGCTGTGTGAAACTTCCCGGGGCAATGGTAATCTTACCTGATCCTGGAGGATCGCTGGTGGCCATATCCCCAGCTTCCCTGTAGCTGTGCATGCACCCCTCACCCGGCTATTCAGATAAGCCGGGCTTTCAGGAGCGCACACTACACTGGGGAGCCAGGGATGTGGCCACCGATGCAACGATGTACCGATGCAACGATGTTGACGCAAAGTTCAAATCAGCAGCTTTATGTCGGGCATTAGTATGCGCAGCATAAAGCACTGATTGTATGAGCATCCGTGCATGCGCCGTGGGAACAGCGGAAAGGTGAGTGATAGCAGGCGATCTGGGGTGTTTCACACAGGGGGCATCTTACATTGGGATGGCCCGGGGTAGGGACCAATTATTTGGAGAGCTTAAGTCCTGGCAATTGGTCCACTTTAATGTCTCTTAAGCCTCATGTACTGTATATGAGTAGTAAAAGTTTTCTGTTTTCCTGCTTCAGTTGTGTTGTAAAGGACTGGAAAATTAGGGGGCACTGCATGCTATGGTTTATCTGTAAACTAGCAGTCTCCATGGATCCAAACACTGCAGACTGTTGTTGCTGTTTAATTTGGTTATGGAGGAGAGGATGGTGGCAGGAATCTGTTTTGACCTGCTCTGTGCTCTCATCATTAATACTGCAAAGGTACATCATCTCATCTGTGGTCTCTTACTATTGTCATCCAACCTTTCTACAGCAAACAAAACTAGAAACAGATGTTTGTCGTCACTATTAATATTTACTGACATAATGAAGTCTGCATGAGTTAAGACTGAAAAGAATTAAAAAAAGAAATGCGGAGACACATATAATTTAAATGCCAGGTGCCTTAGAGCACATGTGTCAGACTCAAAGCCCTGGGGCCGGAAGCAGCCCTCCAAGCCTTTTATGTGGAGAGGTGTCCCTTCGCTTCTGGTCCCAGCTTCTGACTGTGTGTGGCACTGCCGAGTGCTGCTCTCCACTGGGGGAGAAGAGAGTGGTACAATTGTTCTGTGTCTCTGAAACCAGCTCCCGCCACACAAGGGGACCTGTTTAAGCCACCTAAATTACTACCATAGCAAAGGGGTTATTGATAGCAACTGCCAGGTGGGGTGGGAAAAATAAGTGTAGTGTGGAAAATAGTGCTGGCCTAGGCAAACAAAATGAGTGTCGGTCCTGGGCAAAATAATTCTGTAGTTTTCCTGGTCAAAATATTTTGTATTATACTGTCCTGGTCGAAATGTTCCTTTGTCTGTAATCATACATTTGAATAGTGCTTGCATTTTTTTTTGTGTTTGCTATTATCCGCCCTTTGAAGGCAACCAGAATACTGGTGTGGCCCTCGGTGAATCTTACTCCTGCTATCAAGCGTCTTCCTTAGGCTAACTTTCTAGCCAGCTATGAAGCAAAGGCAGGTGGGCTGATATAAGTAAAGTATACTAGCTTTTGATCTTCTGCTTGAAATTCTGGGATCCTAAAGTCCAACTAGAAACCAATCCATTTATTACCTTGCCCAGCCCTGCTTTTACTCAATTCTATGCCAGCCCAAAAATGCTGCTCAGATGACTCTAAAACAGGCGCTGCACTATGTAAACTGCCAGCCTATTAAAACAAAAGTCTTAAAGTTATATACCGCGTGGTGCCGTGTTCTCTATGCAACTACATAAAGCAGATGCAAAACAAACAAACAGCAAAACCCAAACAGAAGGAGGCCAAAGTAGGAGGTGAGTAACAGTGAGTAGAAGCAGAAGACATGGCAACCAAGGTACAAAGGTAAGTATGTGCAAGGACATGCAGAATACATGGGATGCCCTAGATGCCAGCAGGGGGGAGAAGGTAAGTATATGCCAGGATATGCAAACTACATGGGATCTAGCCAGCAGGGGGGACAAAAGTAAGTATGTGCAAGGACATGCAGACTACATGGGATGCCCTAGATTCCAGCAGGGGTGAGAAGGTAAGTATGTGCAAAGACATGCAGACATGAAAAGAAATCCACAGCATGTCCAAAAACTCGGATTCTGAGACTGCTTCGGCTGCAAATACCGTAAATGCTCGCTAAACCTATGCAAACTCAAAGCAAATCTGCCTGCCTTTGCATGAACATACTTTTCTCGGAACATGGCTGTGAATGATACGATTTTCCCGGTTTCCAAAATCAGTTCTCGAAAAAAACGAACATTCAGGGGCAGGCTCTGAATCAGCCCCTATCTAAACAGATAAGAAACTGGCTTATTTGGGAGAGTAAGAGAAAACATTTCTGCACTAGGCATTTAACTAATTACTATTAACTGATAATACATCCCCATGACAATAGTCTTAATACAGGGTTTTTATATGAAACACGTTACTGGGGGGTCTAACCAGCACTATGATATTGCTATCCACTATTTTAAAATGCGTAATTAAAGTGGGCCAAAAGTGGCCCTGGAGTCTATAAGACTGATTCCCTTCCCCTGGGACATCCAGGTTCGTGATGCCACGCTGTGTAATAACCTCCAGGTCGCCCAGTAAACTTACCTTACCCCCAATCCAACAGCTCGTGTGTGAGCCCTGGCCGCCGTCTGATATACTATTAGCAGGGCACATGCCACGCACCCTGTTAGAAGGTAGCCAGGATGCGGGCGCCAGTGCTCTTGGCTCTTCTCGACTAGACTCGGGCTTCAGCTAAGTCTTAGCCGATTTGATGTGAGTGCAGCCCAGCATGCTGATTGGATGAAAGCCTGTGCATGCATGTAGGACCGGGGAAAGGTGAGTTTCCTGGATGATCTAGAGGGGTTTCACACAGGTGCAAAGACCAAAACCTGGGGTTTGGTCCACTTTTAAGGCATTTAAATGTTGTGGGCTAGATGAGACAGAAGCACTAGAATACTTATTGCCTATAAACAGTTCTTTATTTGGCTGTCGAATATTTATTTTCAATCACTTGTAATACTTTTATATAATGCAATTTAAAGTGGACCTTCAGCGTCACCCTTAAACAATGATTCCCCAGCATCTAAAATTAATATATTTAATGTTTTTAATCACTTTTTATTATTTTCCTCACTGGCCTGCAACTCTGTTCAGCACTCTAGGATACGGGCGCCGCCATCTTGGCTCAGTAACATAACATACTGAGGAGAGGAGAGGGGTCAAAAGTTCAGGGGGGCTGGATTATAGCTGTGCTTCGCACAGACAGAGCAGAGCTGGGGTCAGGAAAAGGACAGCAATCCCAGAATGCAGAGCGGCACAGTCAGAAGACACTTCCTGTTTGCAGGCTGCCTGAAACTCCATGGGCCACCATCTTGAATGTTTAAAGGCTCAGAAAATGCAGTAGATGCAGGAAGGATATTTTTTAATGTGAGCAATCTGTATGTATGGGGTGGGGAAAACATACAAGATCAACTCATTGTATCAGACATTGCTAATTGGGTAAAGAGATAGGGAAACCCAAGGACAGACAGAGATAGCCGCATGGTGCGGGGAGTACAAAAGGTACATCTATGTATTTTCAGGTGGTTTATGGTTCCTGGGCCACAGTGGAGAGTGAATGTATTCATTAATTTATTTTTTACTAGTTATACTGCATACTAAAGAACCACAACACACCATTCTAAAAATGGAGAAAAAGCAGTGAAGTGCAAGGGAAGACATATAAGCAAAAAAGGAGCACGGATCCTAACTGTGTACATATACAGAGACTTTGGCAATAAATTATGATCCATGTTCTGTAGGGGATCATTGTCTATCAAGGATGACCAAACTCTCCAAAAACTGCCATTTTATCAAGGTTTATATTATTAATTCTATCTTTAATTTTTTGGATGCTAATGGCAGGTGACTTGGTTGTGATGGCCCCAAGGAACAGAGGGGGCTATTAGATCCCTTTTTTGCCTGGTCCTGGAAGAATTAATGGTTGACCTTATGTTCCTTGTATTAATTAATCAATGGCTAATAAATAAATTAAGCCATTTAAACACACAACGCAGTGTTGCAAGTATGCAACAGGAGTGTGGGTTGAACATTGTCTGAGGCACAAATCGGTTTATGCTTAGATGAATGTAAACCTGGGCTCAGATGGGCTCAGAGTAACTGTTACAGGCTTCTCTGCATGTGGCAACCTGGCCTTTGATAATGCACTTTGTGAGGCAATAACTGGGTAATCTATACAAAACAATTTATTGATCTATTAATGAGTCTGAAAACGTTACATCTTCTATACAGTCCCTAACACTGGCAGCATAGCTGCACAGCACAGACTGATAAGTGTTGGGTCCGTACCCTAATTGGGCACGGCTTCTACTTCTGTTGTCAGAGTTCAAATTATTCTAAGAGTGAATAAGACACAGAGACCGCTGTGTAGTAAAGACTCAAAGAGCATCTGAAGAAAATGCGCCCTTTTGTTTATTGCCAGCTGCTAATATACAATGATATGGGTGGGTGTTGCCACATATGTACAGATACATTCAAGCATTCTTATTGGCCATCTGATACGCCCCTCTCCGGGCCTGACGCCCATAAGGGCTGGGTTATTTCTGTACCATGCTGCCATTGTTTACATGACACTCTTACTTCTAGCCATACAGCCAGTAGCCAAAATAAAATGTTTCAACCTTGGTTCTTGAAGGAAAACAGAAGTGTTCACACAGGAAAAGTACAGACAAGAGACATTTCTAGGAAGGTTTGCACAATACATAAACATAATTTTTTCAACAGACAGTAAAACACTGAAGGCCAAGAACATTTCATTAATGTTAACCCTATCATAAGCCACCAGGTATAATGGTACGTTTTCTCTTCAGCGTTCCATCGACCATGTGACAGCCGATGATGATGTTCATTTTGCTAACTGATTTTACAATCAGTTGTTGATTAGCTAACTTTGGTGACATTAGACTTGATTCAGTAAAAGTTAAAAAAGAATTGAAAGTTAATGATTCAGAAAGGGATTTTGATGCATAAAATAGATAAATAATAGAAAGATATTATTAACTGGGGCTGTGCAAATGTATGAGAAACCCAATTTTTTGTTATTATGGTATATGCAACCTTTAGAAAGGGAGGTCATAGCTGGCCTACAGTATATAGAGGCGTACCCCAACACCCTTTGTGCTATGCTGATTTGAAAATAAATGAGTAGCTTGTCCTTTTTCTTCTATCAGCTAACTATTGACAGGCAACCGGATGGGAGCTGTCAGTTCACAGTGTAAACAGCCCTTCTGTTTCCTAGGCAGGAGGAAAACAAGAGCTTCAATAATCCAATACGTTATCCATTCTTTTGTGTACACAACGTTCTACAACCACAACTTATCGGGATTCTTTATCATGTGTTTTTATACTGGAGCTATTCTTCAGACATTTCCCTACGCACACATGACATTTGTATACTGAATCAGCTAAGAGGGCACTTCTAGGGATAGGTTAGAAAATACCGATTAGTTGAACCTTCCAAATGAAAAATAAAAAAAATTGAATATACAACAGTTTTTTTTTTCAGTAACTGCCAGTTCCAACTCTTGTTGCCATGATTTTTTTTATTTGAAAACAGGAGAATTGCTTAAAGACAAATATGTGACAATCATAAATAGGTTCATACTTTTGAATTAATCATTTTTAATAGCATAACAAAGAATTTCTACAAAAATCAGAAAACCTACAATCTCCACAGGCTCCATTAGATGGATTTTACACTCGGATGTCCTTCCAGCACACACCTCATTACCACATTTATATGTAACAATTCCCACATGCCACCAGTACACATGTTGATTTCCTTACCTCTCCAAATATATGGGTCTCATATTTATAGCCTGCCAGTCCCAAATAGTAATCATATTCCCAATACCCTCTAAAAGCATGCCAATGGTTAACACAGAATTATAGAAAAAAAATGTTATCTTGTTATATTGCTAGGTCCATGGGATCAATGTCTCCAGGTTCCTTCAAGCCACCACTGCCACCTCTATTTGGCAATGGGCTCCCTCCTATAGCACTCTCCCTGCAATCTCTCATCCTTACTGAGCTGCTATTTACTGCCTTTACATTCTAGTTCTATTTACCACTTCCACTTTCCCCACAGCAGATCAGGGGCCACATCAGATGGCTCCAGGGCCACATGTGCCCCTGGGCCACAGGTTGAGCATATGTGCTGTAAGGGGTCTCTGTAAGCACAGCTGGAGTGAGTAGATTATTAACCATCACTGGGGTAGATAATTTGACCAAATCATATTACTTTTACTAGCCAAAATATTCTTGGTGTTCTCTCTGCTCTTGCTAATGTTAGAGAGTTAACTCTTGTGGTTCATGGGAGCAGCCATGATGGGATTAATGTGCCATGCCATCCCATTGACTTCTATTGAGAGGATAAGGAAGGGGGGGTGCTTTGTCTCATACATCTAAAAAGAAGACAGTAGGGCAGCAGCCGCAGGTAATCCCATCATGGATACTCCCATGAACCACAAGAGTTATTAAGACTAAACTAACTAATTAGTCAGAAATCTGACAAACGCCACACTAACGACTTCAATTGTCAAACATATATTCCTTATATTCCCAGGCTTATTGAGTCTTATTTAAGTTGGGATCCTCCACTACGCCACCCCCCCCCCCATTGTGCACATTATGATGGTGCTAAAATTAACTTATGTGGCTACCTTATGCCTATTCTTTGCCTGGGAGCACTCTAAGCCCTAATGCTGGTGGTGAGTTTGTATTTCTAACAGCGGGAATCTTTCAGCCAAGTTGGGGGTAAGGGTAGCTTCTGAGTTCCTGATTGGTCACTAGTCTGAATACAGTTCCAATGCTTCAGAGTCCAGTGGCAGTCCAGAGTCTGGTGCACAGTTTTTGTTTGTACGTTTGAGTTTTATGCCACTTTTGGTTGCTGTTTTCCTGAACCGTTTCAGGTTTTTATATTATCTCTAGAATATTAAGTAGGGCAGAATTTTTACAGGCGGACATATATAACGGTGGCATCCTATTGCAGTACCACACTGGAACTCAGAGAGCTTTGAGAAAACAAGCCATATTTTCATAAATGTTTGAAAGGCAAACTACAGGCCTTGGCCTTTGATTCTTTAAACCTGCGGCCAAGGGAAACACCTGTATTCAATCTGTCTCCAATACTCTTTTGTATATGAATATATAATGTGGTAATTATAAGTATTGAACACTTCACCAATTATCTGATTGAATATATTTTATATATATATATATATATATATATATATATATATATATATATATAAGGTGCTATTGACATGAGGTCGGTAACAACCCATCCAATCCACAAATGCAAAGAAATCAAGCCATACATAGCCATACATAGCCATACATTAAGTTATGTGTAATAATGAGAAATGACGCAGGGAAAAATAATTGAAAGTGCATTCTGAAATGTATCTAATAATTCCCACAAAGGCCTTAGTTGGTGATGACAGCTTCAAAATGCCTGTTGCATACATTGCTCAGGTGTAAGTCCATTCCATTCTATCACACAAACCCTCTTTAAATCTTTCAGTGCACTCTTAGCTTTAGTTCTTTTCATAGTTCTTGGATTCAAGTCAGGAAATTAGCAAGTCTCAAGCACCCCTGTAATAGCACCGGACCTGTACTGAAAGACATGGGGGCTGGCATGCAGGGCAAGGGGCTTGCCATTCGTCCCCTGAGCCCTTGTTTGCCAGCTTCTATGCCTAGTACACCAGGCTACTTGCCCATGAGGGGGCATTTTTTTACTAAAAAGAAGAAAAGCTGAGTATATACTGTATATAATGTGTTTTATGGGGATTATTAGAATTATCTAACCTATACTAATAACCAGTTTATAACCCAGGCAACGCATTTTATCACAGAATTTGGTTTCAGATCATCTGCTCTTAGGTTAAAATAAGGTAATATCCCTTTACTGCTTAGTTTGTGAATTTTCATTGGACATAAGAAGAAAGTAAATATTTTTCAGTCTTAATTACTGTGCTGGAGTAGACATCGGCCACTTTACCTCTTGTTCTACGCAAAGCTAATCTTATGCCCATCCAGCTAATAAGCTGATTTGAAGGGCAGCAGCGGACCAACTCCAGCATCTTCATTTAATGAAATTAAATCAGCCTGCTGCCAATGTAATACTCTTGTTAAAGCATTTTTGTGTCAGATCATTTTTTATCTCCTTCTCCTAGCAGGAAAATGTTTCTATTATGCTTCGTGTCACATTATACATTTACAGGAAGATCCTTGTACCATCAATTATAATAATTAAACATAAAACGGGGAATTCATTTGGCATAGTTAAGTTGCTCTAGTTGGAAAATGAACTTTTTACCTGGGTAGTTCTATTTTCTTGGATAATGAAATTATCCTATTGGAACAGGCAATGGCCATTGTAAATAAGCAATGCTCATTCAGCTATTGTAAGCGGCTACCATTCAGCCATCGCAGGAGCACAGATACACTTATGCAAGGCCTAACGAACAGTAATTATCTTTTGGCTAAAGAAAAAGCCCAAACAAATGCAAAGCTGCATTATCGCTTGGCTTCTGACATGAGCTGATAATCAGATTTTCGTGTTTAAACCATGATCCTTAAACAATGCTACTCACTGTCTGTGCTTTCCGATATTACCCTTAATTAGGAAGAACAGAAACACAAATCTGAATTATTTGAAAATCTGGTCTCTCTGGTCAGTGCTTTGAGGGGTTTAACTTTGTTACAAATGAGCCAGGCTTTGTGCAGCGGTGAACCAGAAAACCAAAATCTATGCTTGTATCATAACAGTTCAATACAGCTGTAGCTGGCTCACAAGTTCTGGAGATATTCTGTTTTGACTGTTTTTGAACACATGGCTTCTCTGCATACTTTGGAGTAAAACTCCAGAGAAACATTAGTCCTTAGTTTTAAAACTAAAGGTGTACAGAAGCCCCTAAATGTCATTCTGATCCTTCCTGGTGACGGATTGTCTATTGTCTTTGGCCATTCACTGAAGCATGTCCTTAACTTGACATCATTGCCATTGAGATGCTAAAGGGTTTAGAACTTTCACTTCAACATTGTTTACATCTGTTGGCAACAGTGATAAACAAAGCTCCAGTGGCTTGGGGTTGCCACTAGAAGTGAATACCCCTGTTGAGGGTATTGCTGGGAAAAATAAAGTTTGGCTAAGGGACTAATGATTTAGGGAGCAGTACCTATCCAGGTCAGGATATTCACCTTACCCCTCCTTTCCTTAATTTTCCACCCCATGCATGCTTATAAGCATGTCCGCTTTCCCATGAGCTTAGCATATTCATTGGCAGTCATTTCCTCGACACCTAGTTTTTGATGCTGGTCATCGGCTCCACTATTGACAGTTAAATCAGCCATTAAAAGTATGATCTTCTATATACAAATGTGTCATATGGGCAGTTACACCAGATTGATTGCTATGGTGTGTACTTTAGGGCTGGGACATCCAAAATTGGGATTCTCAGCTGTGTGAAACCCCCCTATTGTACAAATAAAATATTCACCTCGGCCTCCCATGGTGATCTTACCAGCCACACCAGCATTCCCTGCTGTCCTGTATCTGTGGCACACTCCCATGCTCAGATAGGTTGGGGATGGGAGTAAGCCTCTGTCTACAGGGAGACTGGGAATGAGACAACACCATCTCCCTATGGCAGGTCTTTTTACTGTACATCAATATACATGGCGTACAGTGCTGATTGGACCTGGGGGGGGGTTCACACAGTGGAGCATCCCAAATGGGTATGCCCCAGGGGCAACCGAGATAGATACATTTCTGGTTTTGGTCCACCTTAACTGACATAGCCCAAAATGCAAAGTGCAGGAAACCCAGCAGTACTCCCTCTTTGCAGGCCAATGGCAAATCCATAGGACGCTATTGGGGTAGGGGGGAATCGACCATGGCAGCAATCTGCTAACTGTTTCTGTAAGGTTGTTGGTCCAATTTAAGTCGCCCTTGTATGTTTTTTTTCACATTATTAATCTAATAATCAGTTATAATGGCTTATATCTAATTTCTGTAGTAATGTGGTAAGGTCCCCTCTTCTTGACCCCATTAAGGCTCCTGTCAGACATATGTACTGTAGGCTGGCAGTGTGGAAGAATTAACTTTTTGTTATGGTTTGTTAGCAGCTGCCTTGTTAATTGTACTACATGTGTACTGGGATGCATTGGGTTTTATTGTGGTGTCTTGGATAGGTTGGATACTTTCTATAAATCACTTCACAGCAGATTTAATGTAACATCAGTTGAAGAAAACTTGTTTAGTGCCTTCTGTATTTTGGAAAAAGAGGTATTTGTACTTCAACTTCTTAGTACAGTTGATAGGTGCTGGCTTCATATGTTGTTGTACAGGGATGGCCGTTACTATGCACATATAGGGAATGTGAGTTTACACCAAGGGACGTTACCTAATAAGTTAGAAGTAGGAACACATATGTGAAGAGTCTTGAGAGCACTGAAGTTGCATATATGCATTGATATGACCGGATACTCTACATCTCAACTATGACCACTTTACATCCTTAGAAGTAATATCTTGTACAATACTGCTTCTGGCATTACAGGATGAAAATTTTTACTATGCTTCTGGTTTTCCACCTTCTTTTAATTCCTCATACATAGTTCATAGGAGGATTGACCCACATACCTTCTTGCATTTAGCTTCCCCACCTCACATTAAGCATTATTGATGCACCCCCTCACCCAATATACCACACCTCACCTGCCACCAAAATTCCACGTATATATGCTTGCAAACATGTATGTACTTTGGCAAATATTCCTATATATCTATCCAACTTTTCTGCACACTCATGGTACATTCATAAGAGGATTTTATCAGGTCAGAACATCTTCTTTTCTGATAATTGTTGACTGTAGTAGATAAAATAAGTTCATTCCTGTCTGCTAAAAAGAACACTCATAGTGCGATCATTGCAATCAATGTATACCTTTAAATCTTGGTTTATTTTTGTTCATTTGTTGGATGTTGCTATTAATAAAACAACTCCCCTGATTGCCACAATCATCCCCTAATGCTGGCAGGTTGTATGCATGTCAGCCCTAGACTTGAAGCGGACCAACAGTCAAAAATGACTTAAAGAGGATCATCAGGAGAAGGTGAAACCTCCCCCAAACCTCAACAATCTGCTGCCTTTGGACACTAAATACTCCCCTCGCCGGGGGATCCATCTTCTGGGTCCCCTGGATTCCGGGCAACCTTCCGGCAGGCGGCGTCATCTTGCATCTCATAAGGCGCTGCGTGAGGCCCCCGATCTCGCGGCTGCACAGTGCCCATGAATAGGATGCAATGGGGCCACCGAAATCCCTCAAGACTTTGCGGAGCGGGCAGCCGGATGTCGTCACTGCCTGCTGCAAAGGTAAGCAGGAGCCAATGGGGGGGATCAGTCCCTTCTTTATTTTTGTTACTATTTAAACTAGACCAACACAACAAACCTTGCTCATGCACCCCCCCCCCCCCCCCCCCCCCCAGGGCAATTTAGATTGCTGCACTAAAAATTAATGTACCTTTTTCTAATGCCTGCTGTAGTGAATTTTAGAAACAAAATGGCGGCTTGTGTATTTGCAGGCCACATTCAAACAGGAAGTGCTACTGGGCTTCCTGTTACTGTGCATTGTCAGTTATGTCAGTTGAATCCAGGCAGCAGCATGGCTGACATGCTGGTAGAGGAAGCTCCAGTATGGCTGCTACCTTCCTTTTCCAACTGTGCCAGGCTGTTGGTCCGGTTTCAGTGACAGTTGGGTGTGATTGCATGTCATTGACCTGTCACTCAGTTGCCAGACACTATAATGAGAGGTTTACAGATCAATGACTGTAGCAGAAGAGACTAAGCAGTTGTGGAATCTTTGCCAGCCTCTATTTTATTCATATTTTTTCTTAACAGACTTTTTATCTCAAGCAAGTTTAGGATTAGTTATTGTTGACTGATCCATCACCTCCTTTAGACGCTGGATTCAAGCAGACCTCAAATAATCCAATCCTCAAATAGACTGGTATGGAGATAATCCAGTAGGCACTGTTACTTTAATAGGTGGAGGCAAAATTATGGCAGAGTTGTTCATTCTCTGAGGAACACAGCCAGTGAGTAAAATGGCAGCATAACTTTTTAACCCCTAATGAACTGATAACTGATCCAAACCAATGACATAATAGATTTTGAAATACCAGCACTGCACCCTAATAATTCAGCAGTGGGTTCCCTTATTAGTGCATTGCTAGGAAGGGAGATCTTTACATGCAAGCTGGCAAGGCCATCACATTGTAGCGTTTTCAAATACTATGGTTATAGTACAGTTATATCTGGAGTTGCCATGATCACAGATTCATTAACAAGAGGTGCTGCAGGTGAAATGTGAAATCACGGCTTCCGGTGTCAGGAAGATGGGGGTGGAGGTTGGAGCCACAGGAGGCATATATGGCTTTGTGTTTTTGATGTAGGTGTCACCACGCTCGCGTGCTCTGTATTTTGGAGTACTTAAGTTTAGTGTTTTCTTTAAACCAAGAGAAGAAAAACGCTTTAGTCACTACTGTAGATCTAGACAGACATAAAGGGCTTTCTGTAAATCCAAAGAAAATTTGGCAAACACACAATTGAAAAGTACAGGTGCGAGGAGTGTGCTAAGACTCAAAGTAAACACCACTGGCTTTTGTGCAATTTTAATAAAAGAAGTTACCTTTCTGTCTGAGAAATTTATTACCTTTAAATATTTGCAACCCTCAGCCCACAGCACAGAGCTGCACTTTGTATTATTTCCGGACAAAAGGGCTGACTTGCGGTAACAAGCAGATGCTTGAGTGGCCCGTGTGGCATAAGTTCTACTATCAATCAAGAAAATCAATATTTGCTGTACTGGTATCTCTGTGGCGTACACTCACCCCCGCTTGTAAACTGGCCTGTGTACTATGTGACTGTAAGCCTCTTACTGGATTTACTTAATCATTTCTCAAGTGCGCAGTGGAGGATGTGAGTCCTATTCTTCACTGAAACACTTAACTCTTGGAAACCTTTGCTTTGGTCAGGGACGACATAGATAACATTATGGCCGTCTGCCTGCTGTACTGTGTGTAGTAGCTTGTTGACTTACACTGTTGACCAATTACTGGCTCTTTGGACATTTTGAAAAGTGCACAATCTACAAAGCCAATATGCAGTGAAATAATTACAGCTTAAAGTGGAACTTTAACCAAAACTTTCTTTCAGTTTCCACAAGTGATGTTCCAACATTGGGAACTTCTAGTAACAAATGAGAGAAAAAAAAAATACACAAAATGATTCTTGGGTTCTCCTTTTTAGCGGTAGCTTCTTGTCTTAGGTTACTGCCCAGGACTGAAGTGTGGCCATAACCAATCCTGGTTCCACGCTGATAAGCTGAGCTTCTAGAAGAAGCAGGTGCTCCAGTCTGGGTGAAGGCATGAGTGGACAGGGGCTAAAAATTAGCTCAGGATTTTTCTGGTCCCAATCAGCCCACAAGCCTGACACTTCCATGACAGTCGACTAGTGTGTTATTCACCTGATCATATAGTATTGCAGGGAAATGTCATGGGCTGGGGCTGAGGTGGTCACTCTTAAAGGGCCACTTCAGCCCCTTCCTGAGAAAAAAAACATAACCCCCATCCTGCCCCCTCCAAATAGCAATCCTGCTAATGTAATAAAAGAAAAAAGACACTCACTCACCAAATGCCTGCCGCCATCTTCCCAGACTGGCAGCTGGAAGTGGCGCCCTCCGCATTGCACACGTTCCCTCCTGCCAATTCACATGCGCACAATGCAGGGCTGTTTATAGATCTTTCTGCTCACTCCTTGGATTGCACTGTCTGAATATGTGGAATCAGGAGGTGCTCTATCTCTACTGAGGATTAAAGGATGACCTCTTTTGTGGTAACTGATCTATACAGGCTATGTGCAACCTAATTATGAGAAATTGTTTTGCTAGAGCCTTACTCCCTTGAGATAAGTACAGTTTCTCATTCCTGGCCCACCCTAATATCATGCCATGTAGTCCAGCTTAAGGCTGGAAGGTCACCAAATGCCTGCTTTCCTCCTTAGGTGTGTCCCAGCCCTTGGAGGGGGAGAGGATTTGTGGAAAGAGTAAGTGGAGTGCTAGTTACAGTGAGCAGTCACACACCACCATCTTTTAGGCTGGCAGTAATGTTTCTCACCAACCTGGTGCTGGAAACCAGCTTCTCTGGGCCATGATGATGTACAACACCACACATGGTCCCAGGGTTGGGAGACAGACAGAGAAGGTGTGTTCTTCTGTGTATTTGGGCGGTAAGCCATCTTTGGCCTTATTTTCAGTGTAAGTGCACACTTCAGATCAGACTGACCTGCTCTTCACATTGTCATGGCTTGCCTAAAAGAGGCACGCTACACTTTAAATCTGTTGACATGCTTTATACCAAAATACACAGTTAAAGTCATTTACAAATACAAAAGAAAGTGTGTCTTGCCTATAGACTTTTCTGAAAGGTTCACTGACTTTAAAACTTGGTCTTTGTAATGTTGACATCTCCAAACAAATTATCAAAATCATAATCCACCTACTTAGAAGGGCAAACAGTTGTCTGTCCTAAAGCAATTTAGTGTTACGTTTCTATGTGCCCACACGTTGCATAGTATATTGTTAAATATCCATCACTTTGTTAAATTTCTAAGAGCTGTGATCAATGACCAAAACACTGCTCATTTACGATGGACTTTTATGTGCCATTTAATATTTAAACATATAGATGAAACAGACAGTATCAAAGAAATGGTTAACAGAGACAGATGTAAAGCACCATAAAACATCAAGTCTGAAGTTCAATAAAGGGTGAAAATGTGATTGACTTGTTCTTGAAAATGAAAGATATTAGGCTGCAGTGTTACAAGTCTTGCTCCGTATGTCCTTCTATGATACTGCAAATTTTCTAGTGGCTGTCGCACACTTACTCATATGTATCCCATGTCGGGTGGGTGTGCGGTCCGCGGAGACACCGCCAAAGTCCAAGAATTTTGTAAAGAACCAGCACTCCAATGTAAAGGTAAAAGTAAATGAGCTTATATTTGTAATCCAAACACCATAAATCGTGCAAAACAAGGATTGGTTTCTGGTCGACGTTTCGGGGTGCACTGTGGCCCCCTTCCTCAGGACCAACCACATACAACCAGAACAGGCAGTGAACAGCCATTATATACAAAAAGGGGGCCCACTAGCCCATAACCATTATGGGCCAGTAGGCCCCCTTTTTGTATATAATGGCTGTTCACTGCCTGTTCTGGTTGTATGTGGTTGGTCCTGAGGAAGGGGGCCACAGTGCACCCCGAAACGTCGACCAGAAACCAATCCTTGTTTTGCACGATTTATGGTGTTTGGATTACAAATATAAGCTCATTTACTTTTACCTTTACATTGGGGTGCTGGTTCTTTACAAAATTCTTCTATGATACTGAGCTGCATCACAACAATAAATTCACATGTACAAATCTATTGTGCAGTGGACATGAAACAGCTGTAAAAGGAATTAATACGGAAATAAATCAACATAAAATGAGTGTAAAGTGCATCAATATCCATTCTTCAAGTTTGTTATAAATGTAAAAGATATTTTTTGTTATAGAGAAGTATGTCATTTATATATAAGACAGGATGTTCCTCTGGGGAGGGAGCTCAGGCTGACTGTTGTAGCCTCTAACACATGCTCCATAAATTAGGCAAATTAAAGGCAATGTCCACTTTCGTGCACTTTTCCTTTTAGACCTGCAGATCAGACTGCCATTGGGCATGCGACACACCACTTACCTTCCAGGTAAGTTCCTGGTGTATGATGGGACCATTGATGTCGATGGGAGCACTCCAGACTGAGGCCACACTGACCTACTGCATTGACTTTTAATACCGGCATTGCGGGTGGGTGAACAGCGGTGTGGGAGTGGGTGGAAGGTAATGGGGTAGACTTGTGCACTATGGCACTATGTTATGCAGGTCTGTGGGGTAAGTCCAAAAAACTGGATCCAACCTTTAAGTGAAGGCTAGTTTGCAATCAGATCTGAAATGGCTACATGTGAAGTGCAGGTGGAAAATCTATCTACCTGCAGTCAACTAGGTAAGCGTGACAAAACCTGTACCTTGTAGCCCCAGCTGATGTCAGCAAGATCATGAGGAATGCTTTCGTTAATACAGGTGCAAATGACCTCGCTGCAGAATTTCACGTGGCCTACCTTACCTGCTCTAAAAATCAAATGAATCCTAATGCAGTATCTTTTTTTTTGAAACAGCAAGGCCAACAAAATGAAAGGCTACCCCAGCTTTGTCCAAGATTTATCTCTCACATGGCAGCCTCGCCAGAAGAGCAGACCCTAGCCCAAAAAGCCAGCACCAAATCTGGGAATTCTACTGTTAAAAGGAAAGATATGGATGGGAGATTAGCACATTGTCTCAATAGGCAATGGAACGCTTCAGGTAACAATATTTTCAGAATGTATGTAACTGATATCCTGTCAATATATTGTAATATAACAAGTAATTACTTACATGAAGTTTATCTAGTGAGTATTTCTATGAAATCTCTCATGCACTGATATGGGGCAGTGTTGAAAAGTCATTGGATTGCCAATGGTTTCTACACTACAGAATGCTGAATTTCATTAAACCTGATTCATAGCCTTCTCGCATGTTGGAATGCCTTAAAAGTCTTGGTTTTGGCTTTTTTTTCTGGCTCGTGCTATTCATCGCCATGTTTATTGGGAGTCAGACCGACTTGAGGCATCCTCGCATGCGTAAGTTTATGGGTTTAGCCTGCGCTTGTGCGGTAATCTGGGCCCTGATTTGGTCATTTTCAGGCACATAAAAAAAGTTTCCTGTGCCAATTAACAATCTCTCTTTGCTTGCGCGAGCACAGGTTTGCATGCATATGTGTTGGTGATGCAGCCCCTTGATGAGTTCCTGGAATAGTATGAGCATCTGTAGCGCCATGGGCTGCTCACCTTGTACCTTCCAGAGCTTAGGCATACCCACCATCGGTTGGGGTTGATCGGTTGTCCGCACAACAGTTGCTCAGAGGTGCAGCCATGGTTGACCCCCACCACAAAGGACATGCAATTGACAGTATGACCAATTTGGTTAGCTGCCTTCTATTCTGGTGAATGGCTGGTGAGTATATGTTTTGGTAGGTGTAGTTGCTCATTGGTCCTCCTGCCAAGTCTCCTCTGTTTATGCTAGCCTTTGTTCTGCTCCCCTAAACTAGCTAATCCTTGTTGATCATTGTGCCCCCTGATCCCTGTGTCCAAGTTGCTCATGTATATGTTTGCTCTTTGCCTGCTACTGTAATGTTGCTAGTGCATTAACCTGTGTCTGTTGTCCTTTTCTTCTAGAAAGTGTAACATGGGACATTCCTTAAATGCCCAGTGTGTGGTGGGTCCTGAATTATGCTTTTTGAGCATCTTTGCCTGCTTCCCCGGCTCAAGCCACTACACCTTCATCTTGCAGAGCTTGAGCTATACTTGCTTTGAGAGTGGCGATTTGAGTTTCTGTTGTTAGCCTTGCATTTGCAATGTTGGATGTTGTTATCAGCTGGGTCCTATGGTTTGTATGTTTTGTTGCTTTTTTAGTGTTGCCTATTTGTCTGCCTGCCCTCCTTCTGTAATTGTTTGCTTGTGTCCATAGTTTCAGTCCCCATGCCCCCTGTTCCTAGTTTAACTTCTTTGTCCTTGTAGTGCACCTTATCTTTTTTCTGCAAACTGTGTGTCTAATGGCCATGTAAATCTTGACCTACTTGCAACTGTGGCCCCCTATCTCTGCATTTTTCCTTTTTTGTAGTTTTTTGATATATTTGGCCCATTTGCCCTTGTGGCCAGAAGGCGTACAACCCGTCCCACCGCCAGATCTGTGCCGTTGTTGAACAGGCTTTCGGCCTATTAAAGAGCAGGATCCAGTGCCTCGATTAGACTGGAGAAACACTGCAGTGTGAAGCATGAGAAGGTGGTTAAAATCATTGTGGCATGCATTGCCCTGCATCATTTTATCATTTTGCCTTTATAGAGAAGATGCCGACATATGTACCTGAATCAACCCCGCCGCAGCTCCAGAAGTGCCAGGATTTCTCTAGTCAGGCACCCAGAGCTGTGCTGGACAGTCAGTCCGCCAGCACCTGGTAGACTCGTCCTTTTCTTAATTTGTTTCTGTTTTGTTTATCTTTTGCTTCTTTTTGTTTGTTTTTTGATGCTTTACCCCAGGGGCGCTCAACCTTTTGATGAGCGTGGGCCACTTAAATGATTTGGAACCTGGTCACGGGCCACAATGAATAGGTTTAAGATTTCTTTCATTTCAAATAGCATAATAAAGATTTCCTACAAAAATGAGGCTACATACTGTCTCCACAAACTCCACTCATTATGTCTTTGCACACCCCTACATTTATATGTAACAACCCCCACATGCTAGCAATGCACATTTTGCTCACCTCCATTTTTTATAGCCCTCCCTCATCAGTCCAACATGTTAACCATGTTCCCTATACTTAATCCATCTGAGCTCCCACTTAAAGTGCACCTATACTCAGAGGGAAGTATAAGTCATCACCTTCTATCCCCTGCCCAGTGCCCCAAAACAGCCTGTCTTTCTTCAGCCTTTGCCCGATATTCATAACAACACGAACTGGATGCAGTCAGCCATATTGCTCCCTGGGTCTGGGCACTCATGTTTATGCCAAATGTTTGTGGTTTTCAGCCCCCCCCCCCCCTGCCAAATTCAGCATTGTGGAGGCAACTCTTACCACTGGTGGGCACATGCCACCAGTCGGTGTCTAGGGTCTCTGATACCCCCTGGTAGGTGTCGGGGTGCAGCATACTGTAGACCCGCTCCTCGGCATGAGTAAACGCAAGTTTTTTGGGGAGCCCTCCACCGTTTTGCAGACTAAATCAAAACACGAATGGATGAGGGTCTAAGTGGTCAAATATGTGACCCAGAAGCACCCATCTTTGCCCTCCCCACTTACCCAGCAGCCCTTCTCTTGTTTATTATCTTCTGGACCACTGTTTTAAGTCAAATTTCTTGGAGACCCAGCGCCCATCCTTGGCATCCAGCCCTGCACTAGTGACCGGGCAGGAAATCTGTTCCCACAGGTTGTTACACACCACTTTCCGTATAGTGTGGGAGTGGGCCCCAGCCAGTCTGCCCATTCAAAAGGGCCTCCAACTGTGTGTCCCTGGTGAGCTTATGCCCGCTCTCTGGGGGGGGGGGTTAGCAGCTGCTACCTGGGGACTGTACTGGCCAGGGGATGCAGCTGAGCCCAGCTGTGGCTCTGTTGCTCGGCCGTGGGCTTCGCAGTGGGCACCGGACCCAGGGCCAGATTAAATGTGGTGGAGGCCCCTGGTCAGAAAATCTGGTGGAGGCTGATGATGCAGTATTTTTTTCCTATTAAAGTGTCTTCATAACGCCATGCTTACATAGGTGGACAGGTGCGTGCACAGTGGGGGGTGCAGCCGCTCCCCATGACCAGGCGACGGGGCTGAATTACGGGAGAGGTAAGGCTGTTTTTTGTAACCCCCCATCGCAGCACCTGGGGGGTTATGAAGACCCTGAACATCCTATTTAAAGTAATAGTCCAGCCAAGTAACATAACAAAAAAAAAATGCTTGCTTTTGCTTGCACACTAAGCAATGCGCCATTTGAGCCGTATTATCTCCAGAATGCATCTGTGATAAACAGGCCACCACCCTGTCATCTGTCACAGTGATGCTGTCATGCCCACTACATTCACTGCAATAGAGGGGGCATGCTGGGGCTTTGCTTGTACTGTTTGTAGAAACAAGTTTCTCAGATCACGCATCTAGTGCTGTACATCTGTGCTCTGTGGACCCCACCCACCAAAAAAGACAACCTCACTGTATCTCCTAGGTAGGTGGGTGAGCAGGCAGGCATATAGGTGAGTAGGTAGGTAAGTAAGCATTTAAGTGGGTAGGCAGGTAGAAAGATGGCTATGTAGGTGGGGATAGTCAGGTAGGTGGGTGAGCAGATAGATTCCCCTAGTCTTTTTTTTACCTCTATTTAATTGAATTTGAACTTTCATTTTTGGTGCTTAGTATAATGAAGTAGATGAAGTAAAATATTTAATATTTTAATTGGGTTATTAGGTTTTTTGATGCCTTCTTTTGTCTCTTCATATATATGTTATGGTTTTGTTTTTGGTACTAGGAAAGGTTGCTTCCTAGCATCTTAATAAGATATTTGTTACCTGCTTATAAAGCATAAAAGATGTGTCACAGGGCGGTGGCTGGTAATAGATAGTTTAAGGACTAATGATTATTGTAGTATAGGAGGGTGTTTTACTTAGGGATGGGGGCAGGAAGGCTTTTTAGTTGCTACCTCCCTGCCACGATGGGGTTAAGTTTTAGGCATTTGATTATTAACTGCCCACCTCATCACTGATTGGTTCCTGGGTCTTATATAAAGAAGACCCAGGGAGTGAGATGGGGTCACAGTCTGGTAAGCAGGAGGATGGAGACCAGTGTCTGTAGGAGCCTCCCTGAGAGCATTACCTACCCAATGTGGGTCTTGGGGGTTGCTGAGGCTTAATACCCCTCGTGATGGCCCAGATGGCTGCCATCTGAGGATATGTGAAATTAAGGTCCTCAGGAACTTTCTGTTGCTGGCTCTTCTTAGCACTTTTCCATTGATATTGATTAGAAGACACTCTGGTGGGGTCTTCTTAAAATCAATCACCATTTCAACAGTTTGAGCACTAGATAGTCTTCCATACATCACTGGCTCTTTTCAGTAAGACCTCTCGTCATTATCCCATATTAGACAAATAAGTCAAGAGCCCACTGTTAATTTTACCCTGTTTCCCCAAAATAAGACCTACCTAGAAAATAAGCCATTGTAAGATTTTTCAGCATTTTTTGCTAATGCGTGACATATATATATAATACAATAATTACAATTCATAATCCAGTTGCCAGACTTCAGCAGAGGAATGGGAGTGTCTATAAAGGAGTGTGAGGACACATCAATGCTGTAAAGGAGGATTAGGACACATCTATTGCTGTATAGGAGGTTGGGGACACTGGTAAGCTTGTCTGTTGGGAGTAAAATGTTTAATCTTGCTGGCTCTACCCCAGCCTACCGCCATACCGGGCACACGACCAAATCCCCCCAACTCTGTGAATGTACTATACCTGAAAATAAGCCCTAACACCTATTTTTGGAGCAAAATGAATATAAGACCTGTCTTATTTTTGGGGAAACACAGTAATATCATTGTTGAGTGCTTCTGAGGTAGTCATTTGTTTATATGGCGAATAGAAATGGTGATACCCATTTGGTGCACCCACATTGGTAGCTCAGATCCCAGACCGCCTTTCAGAAAATGCATGATTGCACATGTTGGAGGTAACTGTAAAGTGGATATATAAACAACCTATTTAACATATTTTTAGTTAACTCACTTCAGTCAGCTGAAATTCAGTTATCCTTGATTGCTACTCCCTGGTCCAAGCTACATGGGCAGCAATTCACTCCTAATTTTATGGACCAAAAATGTAGGCGGCTTTTACAAATGCTTCTAATGAAACTTTGACATAACATGTATGACAGAGCAATCTGCTAATGCCTTTATAATGGCTATCTGAGGAGTTTAAAATGACATCTCTATGTGCGTACATGGCTTATCTACATAAAGATATGGCCCTTTCTTTTAATATGCAAATAGCAGCCATTCAAAAAAGTTGCTATTTGCATATATAAAAAGGTCCTATTTGTATTTGCACAAGAAGTGCTATGGAAATCTCCTGTAATGGACATCATGAATGTGTTAACAGAATGATTTATCTCACTCGCTTACAAGTTCAGTGTGAGCTGTCTGGACAGCTCTATAAAGCAGCATTTGTACATTAAGGTCTAGGTGCATACTCTGAAAAAAAGAAAAAGCCAAGAATACAGTTATGGTTGTCTGTCGCTTTAATGATTGCAGGGTGCAATATTGTGTTCTGCTGCTTACTTCCATGCTGAATGTTATATGAAAAAAGACATCTATGGGTCTGTTTATGTCATGTGTCAGAAATCAAAGGATAGTAGAAGTAGTAGAAGTAGAAAGCCAGAAAGACTGAAATAAGGCAGAAAATATGGAAGGTGACAAATGCAATAGAGGTAGCAGGGGCGTGCATACCATAGGGGCAGTGCAGGCACATGCCCCCGGGCCCGTGGAACAAAGGTGGCCGGGCACATGCTGCCTCCACCACATTTGTGTTATGTACTAGCTGACATACTTACTTAGCCATGCCGCCTACTTCCCTCTTGGACATTGGCCCTGCCTCTACATAATCGCTTCCTCGTGCACGGGCCCTGCCACTATACTGCCCTTCTCCTCCGTTGGCACCACGCACACCCTGCTCCTCCGGCGGCACCGCACGCACTCCCTGGTCCTCTGATGCCGCACCAAAGTAAGTTGCAACTGGCCGGTGAGTTTGGGGGGCCCTGCTATGGGGCCCCATCAGGGCTATGCTAGTGTAGAAAAGACAAATATTAAGGAAATATGATTACAAAAGAAATATTGCACAGAAAGTGAGGGAAAAATAATCAAAATCTAAGAAAAAGTAAAAAGAAATAGGCTAAAGTAAGATGGACTAAAGACACAGCATGTTATATAAATAGGATATAATTAGAGTATAATTACTAAGAGGGAATGTGGAAATCCTATATAGTAGTGCCACATGTAGGTTCACACAAAGATGGTCAATACGCCAGTTATGTGTAGACTGTATATGGTAACGATGGCATATGCTGTTTTTATATGAAACAATAAAAATCCTCCTTCGTGGGTATCTTTCTAGGTATCCTTTTATAACCAACTTCTCTACATAGAAATTGCAACACCAAGAAGGAAAATTCTGGAAATCACGGATAAATTATGAAATAATGAAGTTATGCTCTGAAAAATACAAGTTTACATACTATAAATGAGGTTGATAATAGTTGTCTGAGCAACGGTAATGGCAATGTCTTTACAATTGAGACCAATGACATCCCAGATTTGCTTGATTGGAGACCAGCTCAGAGACAATGCAGCTCATGTTAGCACATTTAGGCTTTGAAATATACAAGTTTACATGCTATAAATGAGGTTAATAATAGTTGTCTGAGCAATGGTAATGGCAATGTCTTTTCATTTGAGACCAATGACATCCCAGATTTGCTTGATGGGAGACCAGCTGAAAGGCAATGCAGTCCATGTTAGCACATTTAGGCTTTGAAATCTACACGTTTACATCCTATAAATGAGGTTTATTATAGTTGTCTGAGCAATAGTATACCAGGCTGAATGTACTTGCAACCTAAAATCATCACGACTGGCTGCTACAAGCTCCCTTTGCAATTGAGACCAATAACGTCCTAGATGTGCTTGACTGGAGACCAGCTCAGAGACAATGCAGCTCATGTTAGCACATTTAGGCTTTGAAATATACAAGTTTACATACTATAAATGAGGTTAATAATAGTTGTCTGAGCAATGGTAATGGCAATGTCTTTTCATTTGAGACCAATGACATCCCAGATTTGCTTGATGGGAGACCAGCTGAAAGACAATGCAGTCCATGTTAGCACATTTAGGCTTTGAAATCTACACGTTTACAACCTATAAATGAGGTTTATTATAGTTGTCTGAGCAATAGTATACCAGGCTGAATGTACTTGCAACCTAAAATCATCACGACTGGCTGCTACAAGCTCCCTTTGCAATTGAGACCAATAACGTCCTAGATGTGCTTGATTGGAGACCAGCTCAGAGACAATGCAGCTCATGTTAGCACATTTAGGCTTTGAAATATACAAGTTTACATGCTATAAATGAGGTTAATAATAGTTGTCTGAGCAATGGTAATGGCAATGTCTTTTCATTTGAGACCAATGACATCCCAGATTTGCTTGATGGGAGACCAGCTGAAAGACAATGCAGCCCATGTTAGCACATTTAGGCTTTGAAATCTACACATTTACATCCTATAAATGAGGTTTATTATAGTTGTCTGAGCAATAGTATACCAGGCTGAATGTACTTGCAACCTAAAATCATCACGACTGGCTGCTACAAGCTCCCTTTGCAATTGAGACCAATAACGTCCTAGATGTGCTTGATTGGAGACCAGCTCAGACACGAAACAGCCCATGGTAACACATTTAGACCAGGTCACAGTAACATGAGCAACATGCACTTTGAAGGAATGGTCACTGATCCCATAAGCAAATTAACAAAAATTCTAAAGGCCTACATCATACGTATTGTACCTGAAGTGCAGACTTCAGGTCTGGCTACCGTTCACGCCAAACCGGTGTGACATTCCTCTAAAAGGTCTTTCAATTGCATTGCATATGTGGTCTACGACCAATCTCCAGCTATGATTATGTCTGAGACAAAAGCAGGACACAATAAAGAGAATAGACCTAGCATCCATCCTCCATTGCCTCTTAGCCTTTTCAATGTTTTTGGATAGGCTGCAGTACCAGTGCCATACAAATGAATGTTTAATGTACAACTAATATATTAAGTTTGGAAGACAAGGCTAGGCCACACAGTATAACATCACTGAATTTGTGTACAGGCAACCGATTTTGGATTGTAGAGTGTGAAATGCATCATAGCTTGCAGCAATTTCACCCAAAAATCTGCACAATATATATCGCAATGCTAGTATCTGCAAAGGCATTTGCCTCCATTCTCATTAATATACATATTGACAGGGCTTGGCAGTGGCAAAAAACATTTTACTGGAGTGAGGTCAAAAACTAATTATTCGCCATATGGTGGCTGCCTCCTCCACAATTGTGTAAGAGGGAAAAAAAGGAAGTTCCCTGGCTGATTTCTTTGGGCAGTGTGCTCAGTGATGACTCTCTTGACACATGCCATTCATAAGCTCCCTGCATAACAGATGGGCTAAGACTGGGAACTGAGGGAAAATCATGGCACAACCCTGATACCAGCTTGGGCCTTTTATCCCTCAGAATGACTTTGAGTCACATGGTCCAAGAACATAACAAGTGGGGAATTGTACTCACAGGATTTCCTTGCTTTTCAAACAGCCTATACGCAATTTTGACTGCCTTTTCGTATTTTGTTGATTAAAAGGATCAGGGCTTTGGATGAAAGAGATTACTTGATTGTGGTAGAGGCAGTTTTCTGCCAATGACCCTCTTCTCATTGTCAGATGGGAGAAGTTGGTTGGCAGTTTGATGGCCGATAACAATATAGCTAGGCTCCAAATTAAAACTTAAACTCACTTCTTCTCCTTTCACTTGTAAATGTTCCCTGTGCGCGTCAAAGGAATAAACCGTCAGGATTTCATGAGCTCAGACATCTACTGATTTAACGTATTTTATTTAACCAGCACCAGAGTTAAACATTTGCTCAGATTGAGCAACATTTCTCCATCCTTTGCTTTTACAGACTTTTTATATGTATGGAAAAAAATCTTTTTGCAGATGCTATGGACAACAAAATTTCTAGTTAATAATATGCTACAAATCACAAAATTATGATGCAGCCCATGATGACCAATAAAAGCTCCTTTCCAATTACTGCTTTTGCCAATAACTCTAAAAAATACAATAACTTGTGACGGCAATTGCCGGAACAGTGAGGACATGTACTCAGTGCTTATTTCCAGCATACTGATAAAACTGAGAAGACAGAGGGGAATGGAATAGAATAGGAAGTTTAAATAAAAAGGCCAGTAGAAAAAAGACAAAGGCATTTTATGAACATTAGAAACTAAGGGCCTTATTTAAGAAGGGATAGCGTCAGGTAGTGGCTGGTTAATGAGAGGTAGCGACAGGTAGCGACTGGTGAGCGCAGGACACGGCACGCAATTACACATTTATCATGCAGAATCTGTTTAGCGACTGGGATAACGCCATGTTGCGTCTGATTCATCATTTTCACAGCCTCAGTGAACAGCACCGGTGTTCAGCCTTGCACAGCGCCAGGTATGACCTCACGCTACCTGTCGCTCTCCCATACATTTTAATGGATGATAATTTTCTTCTCTTTAAACAGGGTTTATGTTGTTTTTTTGGGGGGGAAATCTCAAATAATGTTGTGACCTCTTCTGGCATAGAAAAAACATTTTTTTCACAAATTTTTCATTTTTTATATATTTCTGCAGAAATGACATTACAGGTCTGGCATTAAAGTGTTCATGTTACAATGTTATTACAATGTAATTCCATATGTTTTCGCTTTGTTACTAGTTGATAGATGCTGAAAAACAAACTTAAAACACACCGCCTCCGGCGCTCTGGGCTTCAAACAAGCATTTTTCAGCGCCAGAGATTTGTGAAGCTGTTTTTATAATGAATACGCTGTGAGTCGGTCACACTGACCAGTCGCTAACATGCGCTCCCATACAGCGCTGTACTGGTCAAATAGCGACTCCTCATAATGTATTCATTATTACTGCACAGCGACTGAGTCGCTAAGAACTAGCGACCCACGGCCGAGCACTGCGACTACTAGCGGGCGCTCTGAAAATTCCTGCTACAGACGCTCATCTGTCGCTACCTGGCGTTAGTGATGAATCAGCCTGTCAGATGATGCTAATGCTAGTCAAGCTTTGGAATAGGGAGTTGGGTATAAATCAATAATGGTAATTAAAAAGGCTATGATGAGTTTCTTAAAGAAATGGCTGCTCAGCTCCTATGACATAGGGGTTTGATTAAGATCCTAGTGAGAAAACTCCTTTTTTAGCAGATAAAATTGCCATTCACTTTCATTGTCTATCTTAGGGCTAAATCAGAGCCAGGAGAAAATTTACACCTGGTAGACATTGAAAATAAATGGTGGGTTTCTCCCCTAAAAAAAAGTGAGTTTTCTCATCACAGATATGCTTAGCCTATGTCTGCAGGAAGCTCATCCCTCTGGTAGCAGATCCTCTTCAAATCTCTTTCAACTCCTTCTCCAAAAGTGTTATTTTCAGCAACGAATTTAAAAAAAGAATGGGAGAAACCCCCATTCAAAGGAATGCTGTAATAAAACTGCACAACCCAATATTGAAAAAAAAAATATATGTGAAACTTGAGCCGAAGCAGTCATTTTGCAACCACGGAAAGCTTGGGTTCTGCCCTCTGGGGGTATTTGCCCTTCTGACTCTCTACCTGACTTAGGTTATGTATTATTTTATTTGCACTTGGACTATTGGTCGATAGTTAGGGTTTAGCACAATTCTCTACACATGTTCTTTCATGTTATACTTCATTATCATATTATACTTCATTATCATATTTTATCAGTTTCATGTCATGACATAGCAATGCACTTTAGAAGTATTGTAGATATTGGGGTCAATTCAGAAAGAGTTAAAAAATTATCTTGGTTGTTAAAAAATCACTTGCATGAGCAATCATGAGACATTCAGTGTTGTTGGATCACTAGCTAGGAAGACAATGAAAGGCAATGGCACTTTTTGCTCCTAACAAAAGTATTGAACTTTTAACACTGTAGTAAAAAGTGCTATTGAAACATGCTTTTTTATTAAATCAATTACATATTTACATATTTTTTCATAATATTGTGTTTTGCAGATTTATGATAGGGTTTATTTTCCTTATTTCCTTTTGTATTTTATTAACACAATCCTCCCTTGGTTTTCCATTTACTACACTAAGGCCCTTATTTAAGAAGGGATAGCGTCAGGTAGCGCCTGGTTAATGAGAGGTAGCGACAGGTAGCGACTGGTCAACGCCGGACATGGCACGCAATTACACATTTATCAAGCAGTATCTGTTGAGCGACTGGGATAGCGCCATGTAGCGTCTGATTCATCATTTTCACAGCCTCAGTGAACAGCGCCAGCGTTCAGCCTTGCACAGCGCCAGGTATGACCTCTCGCTACCTGATGCTCTCCCATACATTTCAATGGACGATCCTTTTCTTCTCTTTAAACGGGTTTTTTTTTTTTTTTCAAAAAAATCACAAATAATTCTGTGACCTCTTCTGGCATTGAAATAGCAGTTTTTTCATATTTTTTTCATTTTTAATATATTTCCTCAGAAATGGCATTACAGGTCTGGCATTAAAGTGTTCATGTTACAATGTTGTTACAATGTAATTCCATATGTTTTTGCTTTGTTACTAGTTGATAGATGCTTGAAAACAGACTTTAAACACACCGCCTCCTGCGCTCTGGGCTTCAAACAAGTATTTTTCAGCGCCAGAGATTTGTGAGGCAGTTTTTTTGCTGAATATGTTGTGAGTCGGTCGCTATGACCAGTCGCTAACATGCGCTCCCATACAGCGCTGTACTGGTCAAATAGCGACTCCTCACAATGTATTCAACATTACTGAACAGCGACTCACAGCCGAGCACTGCGACTACTAGCGGGCGCTCTGAAAATGCTGATACAGACGCTCATCTGTCGCTACCTGCCGCTAATGATGAATCAGCCTGCCCGTATATAGTAAGTATATATAGTAATATAGTAAATATATATATATATATTTATATGGAAGCTCATCCTGCATTCACTCCAGCTCGCATAATCATTTTTGCCAGTGATTTGCTATAATTGCGCTGGTTGGGGGCTAAGAAAATATTGCCCATATATTAATATCGGCTTATCTTGAAGTCCTTTGCTAGACAGAAAACCCTCTCTCTACCCTAGGTTTAGAATCATTTAACCTAGTATTTTTCAGATGAAATAAAGCACCGGGCTGGCAGTCTTCTGACCAGCCAACCTGAACCTGAAAAGCCCTCCACTGCTTGCTGCCAAGAAAGAGTAGTGTCAGGAAAGCAGGTCCCAATTAGATGAATGGAGAGGCAAATAGGGACAAGCTATCAGTCCTGTTTGAGTGCAACATGCTAAGGGAGTTTGTTCACATGACATGGCAGCACTTCATGGCAGCTCTAAAGCTAAAATAAGAGTTCAGGTTCTATTACTGGGGTAGGAAAAGGGAAATATTAATTTTCATGGCATTAGTTGGCATCCCAGTCCCAGCAACTCCTGCGGAACAACTGATCACATCCCTTTATGTGAGCATTTATTATTGGCTCACATTATGTCGGGTGATCTAGTGCTCATAAGCTCCACAATGAACAATGAACCCTGAAAAGATCATGCTATTGTGAAGAAAGCAGAAAACATTACATTACAGTGTTGAGTTTTAGCTTAGCCTACATTAGAAAATGTCTTTCTTTTCTGCTGTTGAATGTCACAAAGAAAGAAGACACCTACTGTAGTAGTTCAGAAATGCAAAGTTGTGTATTTCCCTGTAAATCATGACATAGGCTCCAGAAATAATATCCCTGCAAGTTAAAGCTGTATCATGAACAGAAGAAGCCACGTATCAACTTTAGAAATGCTGCCGTCTTCTCTAGGCCAATGCTCATTTAAAGGAAATTTGAACCCAAAAGCAATAATTAGCCAGTAAGCACCTGATACCTGTCTCATATGCCTCACCCCCATTTCTAGCAGTGTAGGGTAGAAGCCATACCTACCAACTTTTCAGGGTGGGAAAGAGGGATATTTGTTAAATTAGGCCACGCCCCCTCATTGAGGAATGGATGGGAGATAGGTTGTAACAGTTAAAACAATATAAAAACTTTGAATAGGCAACGTAATCATTTATTGATACAGATCTGCATGTTAAACCTCCAAGAGGGACAAACTGGAATGATGGGGGACAGGCAGGGCCGTATTTGCCACTAGTCACATGTAGGCACGTGCCTAGGGTGGAGCTACAGTGGGGGCGGGGATAGGGGATCCAGCCAGCAAGGATTCATTTAAAAAAAAATTCCATCTGCAAGCAATCAGGCAGCTGCCAGTCATATTGAAAAGGTGCCAACGGCGTTTTTTCACACAAAGCCATCAACACCCACCTCCACAGACAGCAATGACCTAAACACGACAGAGAAAAAGGGGCGGGGCTAGGCCACCAGAGACGAACTGAATAGGAAGCTGAGCACAGCGCCCCCTGTCTCTCTGTGTGTCAGTCTGGCCTCCCTCAGCACGGCCCGGTGAGCAGTCTTAGGTGCTGAAAGTGGGTGTCTGGACTCCATTTAGCATTTCCCCCTTCTTTCACCCCTCTCCAAGCTGCTGTCTAGGTGAATGTGCTCAATGTTGAGATCAGCTACACGATGCTCAGACCAGCAGGGGCTACGACAAGATGGCCGCCCCCATCATTGAGGACACAGCCAGCAGCACTAACAGGTACCTTAGCTAAGGGGGAGAAGGGGAGTGCAGCACATGGCACAGCTCATGTGCCTCCCAGCCTGCCATGCTTCAGAAAGTAGTGCACCAGCCAAGTGAGGTTATGCAGCACTTGTATCGATCTTTCATTTAACTGTCTTCATGCCTTTATTTCTTACTCATTTCTTTCCTTCCTTTTTTGACTTTCTTCCCTCTTACCCCTTTTTCTTTCCATTCTTCCTCTTCATCCTCTTTATTTCGTTCCATTTTTTTCTTTCCTTTCTTTATTTTTCCATCTCCCTTTTTGTCCCTCCCCTCCTTTCCTCTCTTTGTTTTTACATTTTTCCTCTCTTTGTTGTATTCCTGTCTTCTTTTTTCCTCTTTCTTTTCCACCTTCCTTCTCCCCTACTGCATTACTTCTCTTTCCTCCAATCTTTTTTTGCTCCATCGTTCCATTTTCCCTCCTTCCTTTACTTTTTCCCTTCCTTCCTTTTGGCCTTCATGTTTTTCTTCCTTATTTCTATCCTGTCTCATTTTTTTAATTCCTCGTTTCTGTATTTCTTTCTTTCCATTCCTCTTTCTCCTTTTTTCTTCTTTTACTGCCTTACTTCATGTCTTTTCTTCCCTTTCTTGTCTATTTTCTTTCTTTCCGTCCTCCTTCTTCTCACTTGCTTTCCCCCCTTCTTTCCTTTTTTCTTCTTGCTTTCCTTCCTTTTTTACCTCAGTCCTATCCCTTTTCTTTATGTTTTCCTTCTATCTTTATTTTTCTTTATTTGTTTTCCTTTTCTCTCCTTTCCTTTTTTATTCTCTTTCTTTCATTCCTTCATTCTCTCTTCTTTCCTTCCTTGCATTTCTTTTCTGCCTCCTCATCGTTCTTTCTTTCTTTCCTCCTCTCTTTATTACTTTTTTTATCCTTCCTTCTCTCTTTATTCTTTTTTCACATTCTTTCTCTCTCTGTTTTCTTCTCTCTTTATTCCTTTTTTTCTCTCTTTCTTTCTCTCTCTTGCTCTCTCTATCCTGCCTCTGTTTGCTTAAAGCAAAAAAAATACCCAGACTGGGATTTTGACTTTCCCGGGTATTTTCTGTGCCGCTGTGTGAAACCCCTCAAATCACCCTGTAACACTCACCTCTTTCCCGTCCAATGGTACATGCAAATTACTAATGCACAGCAAACAGATCTGAGAGCCTGTGCATTAGAACGATGAAAGGTGAGTATCGGTGACCAAGCACAAAAACAAAAAACAAACGCACTCTGGCTGATGGGTGCGAGACCTGGGGCCGTCCCTGCCCCACGTGAATCAGAAAACCAAAGGGAGGATCCGCACTCCTTAAAATCTTGAAGTTTATTCATACACAGGATAAAAACAGCATCTCCATAGAAAAAGGGCAGTTTAAAACCAGTAAAGAACCCCGGCAAGTCAAGGCATGCCACGCATTCTAACGCGTTTCGGACGCTATAAGTGGGTCCTTAGTCATAGATGATAAGTGGCAATACAAGAAGACTAAAATACTAAAAGGATGGACTCACCTCCAGCAATCAGCAACCCCGTGACCTAGGGGGGTTTTCTATAATGAAGAAAAGATTGTTATATTATGATTTCCAAACTATTGGTTTTCTTGTTTTCTGTACATTTCACACAGCATCCCAATGTTTTTCGAATCAGAGATGTACATTAAGGGTCTTATTTATGATGTGCGCCATTTAGCATCTTTTTTGCGGCCGTAGCTACTAATTAGCTTTGATTGTTGCACTAGGTATTGGCTGGCCTATGTCAGCGCCTGTTAGACCCGCCGGCCGCCACTTTGGATCACTGCTTTTCAGCATACTTATGATTTTTTTTCTACCTTGAAATCTTTGGCGCTGGTCAGATTTTCATCATTACAGTTACAAAAAATTACTGCGAAGGGCAACGGGACAAACTTTACAGTGCATTTAAGCTGTGTTTTAGTTGTTGTCCAAGTTACAGATTGATAAGCAAAACGAGCCGATAAATTAATTTTAATAACCCCCCCAAAAATTAATTTTGTGACATCTCAGACCTGCGTTTAAATTACTGACAAGTCACAATTCAGGTTCTGTACAAATAAATGTGTTTAATATTATTTTTAGGCAATAAACACTTTAATCCATTTCTGCCCATTGTGCTCTGTTGGATCTTGTTGCTTCAACCAGAGTGCCCGGTGCTGCAAGCCTTTCAGCGCTAGGGTTAAATAAGACGCTAGCTGGTGGCCGCATTGGCGCTGACATTTTTTTATTTCTTAAATCGGATGCTGAGTGCCGCTGAAGCCAGAAAAGTGGTGCGGTGTGGCGCTTCTTAAATAGGACTCTAACTGTGCTTGGGATTGTGATTACCATGGGGTTAGGAAATCACAGATCACAAGCGCACTCGCCTTGGTGTGAATGTGCTGTTAGTGCCTATGAAGCTGATTCATTAATAGCGACTGTTGAGCGACTGTAGCGGTATTTTGACAGCGACCGCTAGTAGTCGCTGTGCTTGGCCATTGTTCGGTGGATGATAGCGACTCAGTCGGTGTGCCGTAATGTTGAATACAAGATGCTGAGTCGCTATTTGACAGGTTCGCTGTTGTATGGGAGAGCATGATAGCGTCTGGACATAGCGACCGGCACCCACCATATTCATTAAAAAATCAGCCTTAAAAATTCCTAGCGCTGTGAAATGCATGTTTAAATCCCAGAGCGCAGTAGGCGATGTGTTAAAAGTAGTTTTATAACCCCCAAACCACCCCAAAAAAAATGGAATGATTTTGAAATAATATTAAAACCTGAATAGTTTAAAATCAGACCTGTAATATCAATTCTGCAAAAAAAAAAAAAAATTTTTTTTAAATCCCCAAGAAATACATTTTCAAAGGAAGAAGTGTTCACAGATTTTTTTTTTTTGAAATTTAAAAAAAAATATATTAAAAAATAATTATTAATTACAATACATTCTGCCATTGAAATGCATTGGAGAGCGCCAGGTAGCGAGAGGTCATACCTGTCGCTGTTCAAGGATGTTCGCTGGCGCTGTGAGGCTGGGATAATGATGAATGAGTTGCTAGGTGGCGCTATCTCAGTCGCTAAGCAGTATCGGCTTGATAAATGTGTGATTGTGGGGGGCGTTCTAGTTGCGGTACCTGGCTTTACTGGCCGGCTCCCCAGTCGCTATCTGTCGCTATTCCTTGATAAATAAGGCCCTATGTTGTCAGCCATTATGCTGCTCATTTGGAACACTAATAAAGGCTTCAGATCCAGGCTGGATCTAGGTTTGGCCCGTATCAGTGTTTCAAATGGACAGCATAACGGCTTGGTCAAATTAAACGGCATGCCACCTGCCCATGCTGGCAGGTGGCATGCCAGCCATCACTACCTTCTGAACTGGTATAGGGGTCCCTTAGACCCCTTGCCAGTTCTCTGAAAATTAAAAGGAAATTCATCTTTCACCATTGGAGAGTTGACCCATGCAATTTTTTGCCCTGGAAGATGGGCCACTGTTGATCTTCAACTTTGCAATTCAGCAAGTCCGGTTTAACTCTTTCTGCTTCCAAAACAAGTGAGTGAACCAAGGGCCGACATCAGGGCAGTACAGACTGGATTACTGTAAGGGGCCTAGTCATGAAAAGGAAAGAGCCTGGCCATTGGCTCCGACAGCCGCCCTGCACCAACTTCTTCCTGACCACCCCCAGGTCCTCAGATTCATTATGTAGCCTGGTGCAGGCTGCAGCCAACCTTCCACCCCTCTCCAAGCTCCACTCATCCACCCCTCACTTTAGCCACACTGAATCTGAATCTCTTCGAATGGGGGGGGGGGATGTAGGTTATATGTATACATTGTCAGGGTGTAGGGTGTCTGGCAGAGGAGTAGCTAGGCCCCCGTGTTCTCAGGCCCCCCTTTGGCACCCCCCTGACCTGCTGCACCCGGGGGAAGTGCCCCCCTTCTCCCCCCTAGCTAAGCCCCTGGTGTTTGTGGCCCACGCATGAAGACATTATGCCAAACCGTAGTGCTGGTGTGTGTGCATTTAGGCTGTCACAAAAAAAGCTATTCATAATCCAGGTTTTGGTAATGGGGTCCTCAAGGGAGCCCCTGAGTCCAGATGCCCATTAGGGAATTCCCTCATATCCTACTGGGTCTGAGTTTGCTTTTACACTGCATTTTGCTTTTAGACTGCATTAGCGGTTTTCTCCCCCTGATAATCAGAAGCAACCACATTGCTCTCATATATGCTCGGGAGTGAAGTGACTACTTGATATGTGTGTGAATCATGCTAGGAGTTATTTTCATGGTAAGTCTTAGTTTCTGAGAAACAGGGTATATGCAAACAGCAGTAATATATGTGACTTTGTGGTTATATTTGCTCCTGAGTATCCCAGGATATATTATATAATATGGTATAGTATAATAAATATAGACATCTAAGTTCTGCTTATAATATGTATTGTACCTAAATAGCCATTTTCCCCTGTATCTTATATAAAACCCTCCTATGATGCAGCATGAACTATGTGGTCACTCATAACTGTGAGAGGGAAGATTTTTTTTTATGGCAATATTTAACAAATGTGGACAATTTACAAATAGGTGTGCTCTTTGTGTGTTCCTTGACTTATTACTTTCTTATCAAACATCCTTTCAGTCAAAGCGTTGGCTCGGCCCGCCAGCATTTGCATATAAGTGTGATAGGTGCATTCTCGGCGTGCAGATAAGCCGCTGTGTTTGCACAGCAGATTTGTCCTTTAATTAATATCTGATTCATAGAACGAAAGATGCAAAATAAGTTGATTAAACATGGTTAAAGAGCATGATGCATTAAACCTGCTGCCTGAAACATAGCAGTCAGTGATAAGGCTGAATGCTTTATTATATTCAGTCCAGCCATGAGAAGGCAACTTTTACGCTCAAGGATGGGAATTTACTTTGAATTTATTAAAATTCAGCTTGAAAGTGCTGGGCTGCCTGTGTGATTTATCCCCATACTTCTGATGGAGGAGATAGCAAACAACGGATTAGTGTGATACATGCCTTCCCTAGATTGCAAAGCCACAAAGCTGAAAGGGCCTCTTCTTATCGGGATTATGAAATCACATTGGAGTTAAGAGAGAAAGTGATTAATCAAAACTTTTGTTCCATTTCTGTGTCAGCAGACAACCGCATGCACATGACAATGGCGGACTTCGCCAAATTGTATGCTGTGTTCTTCCTCTGATTCTAGATATGATGAATGTGCCATATAGATGACCCATATACAAGGCGACATGTAAATATTCAAGACCTTCTTTTGTTCCTATTGAACAATGACTGTCATTAAAAAAAGACTGTTTGCCAATATGTCCCCCTGTGAAGGCACAGGGCTGATCCCGATTGGTCCTGGGGACACATCCATGTGCCTTTGATAGCAATGACATGGAAGATGTATGGTCAAAGTGCTGCACTCAGCACCACTGCTGAGAGGTAAAGAAAAAAACAGTGACCCAAACAGACCTGTACTCAAACAATGTCGCACCAACCAAAGACAACATATTGAGAAGAAAAATGCTTGTTAATGTTGTGTGCGGGAAGATGTATTGGTCAGATGGCCATAGGGCAAACTTTGAACTATTGAAAGCTATAGAAATATTGTTTAGTTTAGTAACAATACTTACAAACCTAATTAATCACTCATAGATCGTTATTTTACATCTTTACACATTACAATAGAGGCTGACCATTATCCAGGTGCAGAATAATGTCATCTGATTTTGCCTACAGAGTTAGTGTCTCTCTTTCTGCCCGTTGGTGCAGCCTACTGTTTCATTTCCTTTTGATGTATAGTATATTAATATGTCGCTACAAGGACCTGTCTAGATAGTAAATTGTAAAGCATTTTATTTCCGACAAATATATACATTGCATACACACATAGATTTTATGAGGACCTAGAGTTTGACGGACATCAATAATAATAATGGTAATACTAATTACACCACATTCCCTGTTATTTTTAACAAAAAGCAATATGCATTCAGGGTTCTGTATGATTCCCATTGTTCAGGTTATGAATGGTTAAAAAAAATGCTTTTGTGACGGTTGGCACAAAATTGTATTTTAATATTTTTTTTAATAGATTTGTCTTAATCGCCCAATACTAATACAAAACATATAGAACACATTGGTATATGTATTATGTATGTACATGTATTATATTTTTGTGCTCAAATGGATTTAAAACAATTATGATACTATTATACTCTTTTTTGCCTAAAGTTTTGCCTAAGTTATTATGACATATGAAGATAAAGTATGGTGACCTGGAGTACTGACTAGCTTTCCTACCCCTGTCCAACCTATTTTTTAGTAGAGAAGGGGAAAGCTAATTTTAGATGAGGGAGTTCAAATATTGTTCAAATATTGCCAGGCTGACACACACATAAAAAAGGGGCTAAAGCGGACCTACAGCCACACATGGGAGTATCTGCTTGCTGGACAGCCCTTTGCTAACCTTTCTCCATGCTTGTCAGATTTAGGGCAGTGTTTCCCCTCCCCTGAGGGACTGGAAGCCAAATTGTACCATAATAGCCAGCAGCTCTTAGCTAGCTACACCTAATCACATATGCATAAGCAAGGGACAGCAGGATTGGGGTTGCCTAGATACCAGTTTTTGGATAGGTAGGCATCGGAGTGTGGACACTAGGGATGAGCGAATCAATCCGCACGAACCTGAATTCATTCCGAATTTCAGGAAAAAAACGATTCTGAATGAATCAGAATTTTCCCGCGATTCGATCGATCTAAGTTTTCCTTTAAACTCCATTTATTTCAATTACAGCCATTGTAAAATGGTGGATGGACATGTCCGGACATATCCCCTGGGGCAAGTTATCATGGGAAGGTCACATGCAGCCTATCAGCAGCCAGGAAGCCTGGTGAAGTCATAGTGCTATATAAACGGCGGCCATCTTGCTTGTGCGCATTTCAGCGTTGTATTGCGGCCAAAACGGAGCTTGCTACAGACAGGGACAGACTAACAGAGAGGCAGGGAGAGGCAGGGAGACCCACAGAGACCCACATAGTGCCAGGAAGAGCCAGGGAAAGATAGGGAAAGATAGGGAAAAATCGGGAAGGATCCAGGCAGGGACAGCAGAGAAAGTGACAGGGAAACTTTTTTTTTTTTTTTCATTTCACTTCATTTGCCAGATCAGTTTTAAATTGCTTTTGTTTGTGCTGTAAAAATTCCTGGCCACTGTGCATCCCATCTTGGCAGTGGCATATTTAACCCTATCTGTTACACACAAGCATTTCTTATAACTCGATTAGTTTTAAAAAATTTTGTGTCTGCTGTAAAAACCCCAGCCCACATGGGCATCCCATTTCAGCACATTTGACCCATCATAAATATATTGCAGTTTGAATTGTTTTTGTGTGTGCTGTAAAAACACCAGGCCGCACTGTATCCCAAACCTGCACATTTGACCCTATCTGTTACACTAAAGCAGCTTTTAAAGGCTATTTCTCATAAATATATTGCAGTTTGAATTGTTTTTGTGTGTGCTGTAAAAACACCAGGCCGCAGGGTATCCCAAACCTGCACATTTGACCCTATCTGTTACACTAAAGCAGCTTTTAAAGGTTATTTCTCATAAATATATTGCAGTTTGAATTGTTTTTGTGTGTGCTGTAAAACAGCAGGCCGCAGGGTATCCCAAACCTGCACATTTGACCCTATCTGTTACACTAAAGCAGCTTTTAAAGGCTATTTCTCATAAATATATTGCAGTTTGAATTGTTTTTGTGTGTTCTGTAGAAACACCAGGCCGCAGGGTATCCCAAACCTGCACATTTGTTACACTAAAGCAGCTTTTAAAGGCTATTTCTCATAAATATATTGCAGTTTGAATTGTTTTTGTGTGTGCTGTAAAAACAGCAGGCCACAGGGTATCCCAAACCTGCACATTTGACCCTCTCTGTTACGCTAAAGCAGCTTTTAAAGGCTATTTCTCAAAAATATTTTGAGGTTGAATTGTTTTTCTGTGTGCTGTAAAAACAGCAGGCCACAGGGTATCCCAAACCTGCACATTTGACCCTATCTGTTACACTAAAGCAGCTTTTAAAGGCTATTTCTCATAAATATATTGCAGTTTGAATTGTTTTTGTGTGTGGTGTAAAAAAAAACAGGCCTCATGGTATCTCAAACCAGCACATTTGACTCTATCTGTTACACAAAAGCAGCTTTGAAAGGCTATTTCTTATAAATATATTGCAGTTTGAATTGTTTTTGTGTGTGTTGTAAAAGCACCAGGCCGCAGGGTATCCCAAACCTGCACATTTGACCCTATCTGTTACAAGCTGCATTTAAAGGGTTATTTCTTATGAATATATTGCAGTTTCAATTGTTTCTGTGTCTGCTGTAAACAGCCCTGCCCACAGGGCATCCCATATTGCCAATTTTCATAGTATCTGTTACAGAGAAACATTTCCTCAGTTTATTTAGCTTCTGATTTTTAAAGTAAACACATTTTTTAAAGTGCCTATTGCGCATTTCAAATACATAAAAATGTCAGGCAGACAAGTGCCTGGATGTTCACAGAGTAGTGGCAGAGGCCAAGATTCAGCAGGCAGAGGTCGCAGCAGACTAGGGTCGAGTGGCAGCAGGAGTCGCGGTGAGAGACCTGATCTGCCAGTATCTGCTACCGGTCGTGTCTCCACCAGTAACGCATCTGCCGTGGTAGATTGGTTAACGCGGTCATCCACATCATCAAAAGTTACATCTGACACACCCAGTCTAAGATCAGTAGGTTCCTCTGACACAACCCTGAGTTGGCATGGCCCGAGAGCAGTCCCTATCCTCCCATTGCCTCTGTCCTACGCCGTTCCCTTCCCCAGTGACGTATCCTATGCTTTGGGTTCAGCTCCACTCTTTAGTGAGGAGGACGATCAGATAGAGGACAGTCAGCAGATACTGCCCAGCCAAGAAATGGAGGTGGCTTCTTTCGCTAGGCAGACAAATAGTGATGTGGAGAGTGGCGTGGGTGTTGCGAGCATTCCAGCTCCTGCACCAGACACTGTTGAGGAAACCGAGAACATCAGTGACGTGCAGCCACGACTCGATGATGATGATGAAGCAGCAAGGTGTTAGCAGCATGGTTGGCAGTCAGCATGGGGGCAGAATTGTAAAGCCTGGAGCCAAACGGGGCCGGGGCTGGGGTAGAGCACTTGCTGCGCAGCAGGCTACCTTATCAGGAGGTAGTGGAGCAGGGGTTCCTGGAGTTGGCGACAGTAGCAGTGAATCAGTGCGGGCTGTTGGTGGGAAAAGTAGCTACTCGGCAGTTTTTCCTGAAGCATCCGCAGGAGGGTAACATGGCCACATGCAAGATATGTAGGCAGAAGGTGAAACGTGGCCAGGGCCCAAATGTTGGCACCACGGCCCTGCGCCCACTCATTCTACGGCGCAGAAGCTGAATGTGCTCCTGTCCAAGTTGCTGGTGCTGCAGTCGCTCCCTTTTCAGGTGGTGGACTCTGCACCTTTCAGAGAACTGATGGCTTGTGCCGAGCCGTAGTGGAGAGTGCCAAGCTGTCATTTCTTTGCCAAGAAGGCAGTACCAGCGCGGCACAATATGTTGAACAGAAGGTGGGCCAGTCCTTGAGCCTGTCGGTGTGTAGCAAAGTGCATGGCAGCGCCGACGTCTGGAGCTGTAACTACGGTCAGGGACAGTACATGTCGTTTACGGCCCACTGGGTGAATGTGTTCCCTTTGCAGCAGCTGCAACTTGGACAGGTCACGCCGCTTCGGCCTCCGCGCTCCCTGGCTGTTGTGCCTGTGACACCGTGCGACTCGGCCTCCTCATCCTCCGCCTTCTCCTCATCCTCCACTGTAGGCTCAAGTCTCAGTGCCCCTCCAGTCTACCATGTGTGCAGGGCACGGAGGTGTCACGCTGTACATGGTTTGTCTTGGCGAACGGAGTCACACAGGAGAGGAACTGCTTAAATTTATTCATCAAGAAATTCAAACATGGCTTACTCCAAGAAAACTGAAAATGGGAACCATGGTTACCGACACTGGGAAGAACATTTTGTCTGCGCTGCGACAAGGAAGGCTGACCCATGCGCCCTGCATGGCTCACGTCTTCAATCTGGTTGTGAAGCGGTTTCTGAAGTCTTCCCCCCATCTGCAAGACATTCTAACAACATCAAGGAAACTTTGCATGCACTTCAGCCACTCATACACCGCCAAACACACCCTTCTTGAGCTACAGCATCAGAACGGTATCCCCCAACATAGTCTGATTTGCGATGTTTCCACCCGTTGGAATTCCACCCTGCATATGTTGGACAGACTATACGAACAGAGAAAAGCCATCACGGATTTCTTGATGATCCAAGCAGATAGGGGGACTCCCCTGTGTAACTTCAATGTCAACCAGTGGCAGCTCATACATGACACCTGCTGTTTGCTCAGGCCCTTTGAGGAAGCCACTTTATTTGTCGCCAGGATTACGGGATGAACGACGTGATTCCACTGCTTCATGTACTACAGCACATGTTGGAAACCATGGCTGATCAGGGCACTGGAGACATGGCCTCTACATCTTACGGCCACATGAACCCCGTTGGAGCTGTTCTGGAGGAGGAGGAGGAAGAGGAGGAGGAGTGGCACAGTGCACAGTTTAGACTTGGCGAAATGGCTGGTTTATCTAGTCAGCGGACAGGAGAGGAGGAGCAGGAGCAACCAGAGAAGCTAGAGGGTTGTGAGGAAGGCGAGACAGAGGACCCAGACACACAGTGGCAGTATGCAGTGGAGATGGAGACAGGTAGTCCCTCCGAGTCACTTGCGCAAATGGCAGGAAGCATGCTCACGTGCTTGCGTAGTGACCCCAGAATTGTTTCCATTTGTCAGCGGGATGACTTCTGGCTCTCCACCTTATTGGACCCTCGCTTCCGGCACAAAATGGGGGAATTTTTTAAACCCGCCGAGAGGGAGGACAAACTGACCTACTACAAAGACATTCTACGTAGTCAGTTGGCCGATGCCTATCTGCGCCATGGTCCATACTCTCGCAGGTCTGACTCGGGGGGACCTCTGCGCTCACCTTCCACTGCCATGGCTGCTGGGGGGGTTGGCAGGAGCAGCAGCAGCAGCTCCATCAGCAGCAGCCTCAGTCTTCAGTCGCTAATGAGTAGCTTTCTACACCCGCATAGTGAGGCTACTCATGAGCAGCAGGAAGACCTGGAGCAGGACCTCAACCAGCAGGTCTTGTCATACCTTGACATGGCCATGCCAACACACCTTGAGGATCTTCTGGGCAGCCAAACTTCACTTGTGGCCGCAACTAGCTGAGTTTGCCCTGGAAAAGCTGTTCTGCCCGGAAAGTAGCGTGCCATCTGAGCGGGTGTTTAGTGCGGCGGGTGCCATAGTTACAGCGAGGAGAACTCGTCTGTCAACTAAAAATGTGGAGAGACTCACCTTTGTGAAAATGAATCAGGGATGGATCAGCCAGGATTTCCACCCACCAATGGCTGAAGCATGCGACTAGATTCAGCATGGTGCCACATTTTACACTTTCCAAATGGTGCAAAACATATTTATGTCTTTAGGCCAATTTTTGGGCTCCTGCTGATGCCAACTTCAGGGTGTGCCTTTCAGCCAATTTTTGGGCTCCTGCTGCTGCTTCTGCTGCCAACTCCAGTGTCTCTTTGAGCCAATGTTTGGGATCCTGCTGCCAACTCCAGTGTCTCTTTCAAGCAATGTTTGGGCTCCTGCTGCTGCCAACTCCAGGGTGTCATTCGGCCAATTTTTGGGCTCCTGCTGCCAAATGCATGTCTCTTTCAAGCAATGTTTGGGCTCCTGCTGCTGCCAACTCCAGTGTCTCTTTGAGCCAATGTTTGGCTCCTGCTGCCAGCTCCAGTGTGTCTTTCAAGCAATGTTTGGGCTCCTGCTGCTGCTGCTTGCAACTACAGGGTGTCATTCAGCCAATATTTGGGCTCCTGCTGCCAACTCCAGTGTCTCTTTCAAGCAATGTTTGGGCTCCTGCTGCTGCTTGCATCTCCAGTGTGTCTTCAGTCCAATTTTTGGGCTCCTGCTGCCAACTCCAGTGTCTCTTTCAAGCAATGTTTGGGCTCCTGCTCCTGCTGCCCCTGCTGCCAAATCCAGTGTCTCTTTCAATCAATGTTTGGGCTCCTGCTGCTCCTGCTGCCAACTCCAGTGTCTCTTTCAAGCAATGTTTGGGCTCCTGCTCCTGCTGCTGCCAACTCCAAGGTGTCATTCGGCCAGTTTTTGGGCTCCTGCTGCCAAATGCAGTGTCTTTTTCAAGCAATGTTTGGGCTGCTGCTGCTGCCAACTCCAGTGTCTCTTTGAACCAATGTTTGTGCTCCTGCTGCTCCTGCTGCCAACTCCAGTGTGTCTTTCAAGTAATGTTTGGGCTCCTGCTGCTGCTGCTGCTTGCAACTCCAGGGTGTCATTCAGACTATGTTTGGGCTCCTGCTGCCAACTCCAGTGTCTCTTTCAAGTAATGTTTGGGCTCCTGCTGCTGCTGCTTGCAACTCCAGGGTGTCATTCAGACTATGTTTGGGCTCCTGCTGCCAACTCCAGTGTCTCTTTCAAGCAATGTTTGGGCTCCTGCTGCTGCTTGCAACTCCGGGGTGTCATTCAGCCAATATTTGGGCTCCTGCTGCCAACTCCAGTGTCTCTTTAAAGCAATGTTTGGGCTCCTGCTGCTTGCAACTCCAGTGTGTCTTTAGTGCAATTTTTGGGCTCCTGCTGCCAACTCCAGTGTCTCTTTCAAGCAATGTTTGGGCTCCTGCTGCCAAATCCAGTTTCTCTTTCAATCAATGTTTGGGCTCCTGCTGCTCCTGCTGCCAACTCCAGTGTCTCTTCCAAGCAATGTTTGGGCTCCTGCTGCTGCCAACTCCAGTGTCTCTTTGATCCAATGTTTGGGCTCCTGCTGCCAACTCCAGTGTCTCTTTCAAGCAATGTTTGGGCTCCTGCTGCTGCTGTTTGCAACTCCAGTTTGTCTTTAGTCCAATTTTTGGGCTCCTGCTGCCAACTCCAATGTCTCTTTCAAGCAATGTTTGGGCTCCTGCTGCCAAATCCAGTGTCTCTTTCAAGCAATGTTTGGGCTCCTGCTGCTTGCAACTCCAGTGTGTCTTTAGTCCAATTTTTGGGCTCCTGCTGCCAACTCCAGTGTCTCTTTCAAGCAATGTTTGGGCTCCTGCTGCTCCTGCTGCCAAATCCAGTGTCTCTTTCAAGCAATGTTTGGGCTCCTGCTGCTTGCAACTCCAGTTTGTCTTTAGTCCAATTTTTGGGCTCCTGCTGCCAACTCCAATGTCTCTTTCAAGCAATTTTTGGGCTCCTGCTCCTGCTGCTCCTGCTGCCAAATCCAGTGTCTCTTTCAAGCAATGTTTGGGCTCCTGCTGCTTGCAACTCCAGTGTGTCTTTTGTCCAATTTTTGGGCTCCTTCTGCCAACTCCAGTGTCTCTTTCAAGCAATGTTTGGGTTCCTGCTGCTGCTGCTTGCAACTCCAGTGTGTCATTCAGCCAATTGTTGGCCTCCTGCTGCTGCTGCTGCCAACTCCAGTGTCTCTTTGAGCCAATGTTTTGGCTCCTGCTGCCAACTCCAGTGTCTCTTTCAGCCAATGTTTGGGCTCCTGCTGCTGCCAACTCCAGTGTGTCTTTAGGCCAATTTTTGGGCTCCTGCTGCCAACTCCAGTGTCTCTTTCCGCCAATGTTTGGGCTCCTGCTGCTGCTGGCAACTCCAGTGTCTCTTTCCGCCAATTTTTGGGCTCCTGCTGCCAACTCCAGTGTGTGTCTTCAGGCCAATTTTTGGGCTCCTGCTGCCAACTCCAGGATGTCTTTCAGCCAATATTTGGGCTCCTGCTGCTGCCAGCTCCAGGGTGTGTTTTTCAGGCAATATAGGGGCCCCTCATAGTGATGCCACCTCAACTCTCTGCAATTGTGCCACTCTGCGATTCTAATAGCGATGCCTCTGATCTGCATGTCATAATTATTAATACAGTATTATTTCACTAATCCAGCACGCATCCTATGCGTGTTACAGCAAGGCAGAATGGTTTACAACCCTACTGATGCTCTAGGAAGCTCAGAAATAGCCGTTTTTAATAGCGATTTGTCGCGATTCGTCGCGAATAAATTCGGGTCGAAACAAATTTTGTCAGAAAATTCGGTGAATCAGCCGAATCTAATTTTTCAAAAGTTCGCTCATCTCTAGTTGACACCATTGCAGATCGTTTGGGTGTGCGACAAGGCTCCACCCTATCCCCCTGTAGGTGGACGCCTGGGAGCACTATTCACAAGGCCCCTAATAATGAGGGCTCTCATGTGGCTCAGCAGGCCTCTCTTTCCCTCATTTCTCATCTGTCATTGTTCCATGTTCCCTCCCTCTTTTGTCACATTTCTGCTGTATCTCTATTTTTGTTCCTTCTGTACAATTCCTCTTCCTCCCACTTTTCCACATCCCCTCATTCTCTCGCTTTCGTTCTTTATCACATCCACTCCTTATTTCTATCTTCATGTCCCCCTCTCTCCCCCTCTTCTCCCTTAATTGGCCAGTTCCTCCTTCTCTTTCTTTCTCTCTTTCTTTTCCACATTTCCTCCTTCTCATTTTCCTGTCCTTGTTTTTGTTCTATTTTCTGCCTTACTTCAGTCTTTCCTTTTTAATTTCTCCTTCCGCATTTCTGCTTTATACTCCCCTCCCCTTTTCTTTTTCCATCCATCTCTCTGTCTCCCTCTTTTCTGTGTTCTGTCTGTGTCTCTCTATTTACTACAGTCCTATCATCTCTTTTACATTGAGATGTGTGTGGAGGCTCCATCCTAAAATCTTGCACACTGCGACATCTGCCCTAAGGCTGACACCTGCCAAAATAAACCACCCTGTGATTAAATGGAACCTACAGTACATGATGGAATAGAAACATGACTTGCATTCTCAACAGCAGCAGCCCCTCTTGGAAGTCAATCACTGTATGTTCAGCTCTGGAGTATCGAGGGCACTAAGCCACTAATGATCTCATGTGCTGTTGCTATCAAATAGACAAGATACATGCTTCTGGTGTGGGAACAGGAAGAGAGTGGCCACTAGGTAAGTTAACCTTTTTAACACCTAAATCTGGCTTAGCTAGGAGAAAGCGATAGAAGGGTGTGGGATTATTAATAATTACAATATTAATGTTTTTAAATCACTGTTCTCTCTTAAACATTTGTAATGGAAATGTAATGGTGGCAACAGCTGTATAAGGTTAAATGTAAGACAGGAGGAAAACTGTTAGTAGCACAAGATTCAATGCGGATCCTGCATTGTTTTCCATTGTATACAATGAATATGATGTTCATTTCTGTATCCAAAAATGTTGCAATTTATTTTGGAACCTCAATAAACAAATTATTACAAAAAAATATTAAGACAAAGAATCGTACTTACAGTCACAGTGACATTGAAAAAAGCAATGAGTAAGGTCCATCTGGCCTGGCGAAGGTTTAGCCATTTCACGCGGCTAATATATTTGAGATTTCTGTCATCTGTGTACAACTTCACTGAATGAGCTGTTCCATCAACCCAGTGGCCCACCTCCTGGAAAGAGTTTCATAGCCAAGAGTTTACAGTTAGCGATATTTCTTTTGGCCAGCATGAACCTCTTAAAAAAGAATGTGCAGAGATGGCATTTCCCAGGAGAAAGAAAACTTCAGAGGCATCAGTCTCAGCAATAAAGTCAATGTGGCATCCAGATGAGTGAGCATTTGAGCTGAAGAAATAGCTTTATGCAAAGATTAGGCTAATAAGGTCTAGGCGTCTACCCCTTTCTTGGTAAGGGTTGTGATTGTCACAATCACACAGAAGTTCAGAACAAACTTCTGATAGAAGTTTGCAAACAACAAAAAATGTTAACCATGCTTACCATGTCAGATTGGACATGGTAAGTACATGTCTCCAACTGTTCTCTGGTCTTTTGAAGAACTTGACAGACATGGTGACAAAGTCTTTGACAAGCCCTCATGAAATGACATAATGTGGGCTAATTTCAACCAGTGTCTGTCTAAACACTGAAACTCTGAAACATAATTTTCAGCTCATCTCTAACCTTGAGGGAACTTGCTAGGGGAAGTTTTAGCTGAGACCACTAGCCTTGGTTTATCATAAGAATTGCATATAATATAAGCAAAGAAATAATGCGTCCATGTGGGCCTTTCATGCATAGACCATTCACAATAAATTCCACTGGGAGCATATAGACAAGCTCCAACTTGAGGGCCTAATGGTCCCTCTTCATGGGGGAGGGGGGGTACAGTCATGGTATGCTACTCACCTGTCTTCCTTGCAGTCTCCTGGCTGGATGGCGGCAGGTGGCAAGTTGTCTGGTACAACCATATTTTTGTGCCAACCTTGTTGCTGACCTATGCCTTGCCAACTACTTCTTTGTGCCAAGCTAGTTGTCTACCCTGCCTTCCTGAGCCAGTGCTGAGCCAAATCATTGTCGACCCTGTCATGTCAGACCATGTCCTAGCCTTGTCCATGTACCACACTCCTGCAAAATTGTTACTCTGCCCAACCATGACCTTGTTAATTCCGGCATCACACCCAGTGCCACATCAAGCACTCAGCTCTACTGACTTCTACTGACTTCTGAATGACAACTGGGATCACTTGTTTTTAACATTCTCTCTCCAAGGTTTGTGGCTTTTAGACTATATTGCAGTAACTCAGTAATATAATATCAGTGACTTGTTCCTTGTCCTTGTCATCCAGTTGCCACAGCTGTTTTCTGAAAAGCTTGGCTTGGTGAGGAAAGGACGGTTAAGCTGTGCCAGGACTAGCCAGGACAGGCATTGCTGAATAATAATTTGACACAGTGGCGTAGCGACCCGGGGGCGGGGGGGGCGGACCGCCCCGGGTGACACCAGACCTAGAGGGTGACACCGCACACCCAGGGCCGGCCCTACCGAGATGTATGTTAAATCTCAACGAGGGACTGTCCCTCCAATCAGTGACACTTGGGAGATATGATAATGAGAGCAATTGATGTAGATGTATTGTGACAAGCCGCCAGAAAATGATAGCGCAGCACAATTATGAAACAAACCACTGCAGGTTTACGGGCATTGGGCGTGGTTATATCTCTGGATAAACTGTTTACGAGCGCGAGCTGGGCATGCGCAGTACTGGAATCAGCGTTGTGCAGGCGAATCAGTTCATAGAATGTTATGAGGTCGGTTTTCCCTGCGCCCGCCTCTAAAGTAACAGAGCACGTGATCAGGCTGGTTTGCTAGTCGCATGGTGGTGACATCACGATCCTAGTGGAATCCCGCAAGCACTCTCGGGCGATAGGCGATGGAGGCTCCTCCGGTGACCACTATGCCTGTATCAGGCGGAACCATCAATATGATGGAATATCTGCTTCAAGGTGAAAGCCTGTGTGACACGGGCCGGCACTGATGCTGTGCACTGTGTGTGATTAATCATTCATTGGATTGAGGATAAAAATCAGATCAGCTATTGGCAGACTGGATTTATTCAGCCACCAATCAGGTTCACTCTGCTGTGTGGCAGCTGTCATTTTCTCTTTCATTCTGAATTGTGATTGGTGGGCTTAGCACAGTCCAGACACATAGCGAAAGTGGGCTGTGGTGCGACATGAAAGAATTAACACACAAGGAATTAGCTAGTTTTAATTAGTTTTGTTCCTCTCTGGTGGGGCAGGATTTGGGATGCCCTGCTATGTGTAAACCCAGGATCACCCAAAAACTCACCTTTCCTTTATTCCACAGTGTATGACGCATTCTTACAGACTCAAGGGAGGCATTGCCCCGTTTTAAAGCATAACAAAACCTGAGAATTTACTATCCTGGGTACTGTTCCCTACTCTGGGGGCATCCTGAATTGGGATGTGCTACTGAGTGAACCCCCCCAGATCCCTAAGAACCCATGGGTGGGGGGCATCCCAATTGATCATACCCCCCCCCCCCCCCCCCCTGCTGCAAAACAGGTTATTTATTCAGTAAAGGTTGCATTTAAAATAAACGTTATTTTTTAAGAGCATTAACATTGAGTTCTTTCAACATACAAAAATTTTTTTTCTTTGGGGGGGGGGGGGGGGTGACACCATTTCCTACCGCCCCGGGTGACACCAGCCCTAGCAACGCCACTGATTTGACAAGTATAGAATAGAACTCCATATTGCTGGTAGATGTGGTTGTGATGTGCATGTAAATTATGGGGGTATAAAATTTAGTGTGGGCATCCATGGAGACAGTATTGGTAGACACTTCAGAGGAAGACTGTTTCATTGACATGTTAACTTTACCTTGTCTAAAGTTAACCTGACCAGTGTGGAGAAGGAGTGTACTACAAAGAACAAGCGACCTTATTACAATGAGAGCAAAGACGGGTAGTTATAAAAGTGAAAAGTATAAGCACGAAATTCACTGCCACCCCATTCATAGGGTGTGAGCAGGCTTTATTCTGGTGTAGTAGTTTCCATTGCAAACATCCATTGCTATATGCACCATACAAGTGTACTTTTGTATATGCTTTTATAGTGGTAAGTTAATAAAGATTTCTTTAGTCCCCACCACTTATGCTCAAAGAAAGTTACACCCAGGGATGACTTATATATTTTATATCTTATTGTTTCATTCTAGAATATACTGCTCATGCTTTATTGTGCCATTGCAAAGATAAACTAATCTCCAAGGTGTGTACCCCAATGCAGCATTTGAATATCTAACATTGCATGTTGCTTATCAGACGATATGCTTGTTTTTTTTACTATCAAGTAGGCTATTTGCAGAAAGCAGCTGCTTATACAAATGACAGTATGCGAATGTAGACTGTGGACCTCTTTATCAATAGGATAAAAAAACATGGGATGCCTTACAGCCTCCGGAAAGATAAATGCTCGACATTAATATTTGATCCCTCCCCTTCCCTATCATAACCCTGTAATTGTCTTACAATAAATATTGTACTGAATTGTATAGAACATGACCGTGTAAATGTATCATGTATCATTCTTGTACTAAAGTTTGGATAACACCACAACCATTCAATTTCACTTTGGAACACTTCTCTCCACACTGCCTCTACCCAATTTATTTTGCACTGATTGGGTGTTGGAGGTGAAACAGCTCTCTAAAGAGGAACAGTCACCCCCCGAGAGCATATAATACTGTAGGGATGGTGATCTTCCCCTTTGTGGGGTATACCAAATTGGGATGCCCCGATGTTTGAAATCCCAGTGGATCGCTCGTAAACTCACCTTGCCAGCCATCCCTGCTGTACCACTATGGGAGGCATGTACCCGTGCTAGGCATTTCTGATTGGCTGGCACGGGCATCTGGAGAAGCGGGGTTGCACCCAGCTGCATACGTTCCATTCAGGCGTTGTTTGCTGCTCTGAGCTAAGAGCAACAAGGCAAAAGCTGATTGAAATGCAAGCTGATTATTGGCCAGCGACCTGCACATGCAGTGTGGGGTCAAGGGAAAGGTGACTTTAGGGGCAATCTGGGGGAAACACAATTGGGGCATTTCAAATTTGAATGCCCTAGACAGGAGGAACAAAGTCCTCCACTGTTTTATAGCTGTAATCAGAGGCGGCTGGCCATAGGGAGACCCGGGCAAATACCAGGTGGGCTGTACTGCTTTGGGGGCAGTCTAGGCTGCTACCCAGCCCCCCATCTCCTTCACCACTCTATCCTCTCACCCAAGCAAACCCAGCCCATGCCCTAACCCATATATATAGCCTCAGTCTTGGAGCACACTGGTTGACTGGCCAGGATCAGCAGAGATGCCACTGACTGGTCAGGTGCTGGCAAAGTTCAAGTATCAATGCATTGGCTAAATATGATACAAGTGTTATTTCTGCTGAAACATATTTGTGTTGTTCTCCTAGCTTACAGAGGAGGTCTACGACAACAAGAGACACCAGTGATGTTGCCTAGATGTGTCCTAAAAAATGTTCCTAAGCGTCTTGTACCAAGTGCAGCATCTAGTGATGAGGAAGCAGAAGCAGCTGCCATCAGTACATGCTCTCCAATACGCCCTGATCATGGCACAGTCCCCGAACCAAACCTATCAGAGGAAAAGAGTAACTCAACAAATATTTTAACTGCTTCTAAGAATAGAAGCTTTTCAAGAACTAAAGAAGCAGATATAGGATGCAATCAGGAAATGTTGGATGGTTCAAATACTGAGAGGCCCGATCAGCACCAGTCAGTTGTATCAGTCAATGAAGACAGAAACATGTGCACAGAGAGAAAAAACTCAGGTAAATACTACATTGTATATGTAAACATACCCACAGTAATGGGGCTGGGAATTGCAATATGAAACAACAGAATAGCACATACCATTATTATGAGTTGGAGTGAGGAAGGACACGAGGAATACACATGTTCTAATAATACATGCTTTAATCATTGTTTTACTTATTAATGTTATTTAAACCGTTATCTATGTGCAATGTCAAGTGAGAGGGGGATACCTGAACCAACATCCCCAAATTCCTTAGTACCAATCTACATGCTGATCTTAGCATAGAGACCGTCTAGATCTTAGCGCTAGAAACCTCTACATGGATTATTGAGATTACCCATTGAAAGTTATGGATTATCTTAAATCTCAAATAACCCTTTTAGATTAATTAGCAGTAGTTCTCAACCATTTCTCAAATGCTTGATAAAGCCTTTGTTGCCTATAAGCCAAAAGTATAGTAAAGGAATAAATGTATCAGGAAAGATTTCCAATTAGGTGCCTGTCACACCATTCCTTTTATTTCCAGAATGAGACATACACAAATCCCCTATCATCGGGCCTGATTGGGGGGGGGGGGGGGGAACATTCTAGGAACTTGGATGATTACCAAGCAATTTCTGCAGCTTATACAGAGCAAAGTCCCCACTTTTTTGCTACCGGGGGTACAGAGAGGCAATCTGATTTCCCTTTTGACCAATATATTGACCAATGATTTTTTGCAGCAGCGAGTTACTATAGATTCAGTGGGAAAACGTTGCACAGAAGTGGATCAGAAGATTCAATCTGCCATTTTTTGCAGCAGTGAGTTACTATAGAGTCAGTGGGAAAACTTTGCACATTTTATATAGTCACTATTCACTTGTATGCAAGTCGATACCTGATTACTGAGGACTCCCCCCAAAACTTCTGGAAATAAAAGGGATGGGTAATGGTGCATGAAGATCTTCATTGCTACATTTTTTCTTTCAATACCAAATTATTTGCAGCCAAGAACAAAAGTGCAATGCTGGTTTCACACTGGGGCATCAGGACAGGTGATTTGCAAGCAAGAGGTTGCCATTTTATTGTGTGTGGTTGCAAACACTATTGACATAAAAATAGCATCCATAGGTTACTATGGACAGCAATTCACTGGTGTTTGAGGGACAATTGCAGACAGATCGCAATTGCCCCCCAATCCTCCCAGTATCAAAGTAACCCAAGGGTAGTTCAATATGAGTATGAGAACCTGTCTCCCCTCTATTTGAGTACCTGTTCCGTGAGTTTGGCTAAAGATGAGTGAATCGATTTGGACTGAATTACATTTGCTCTGAATTTCCTAAAATTAGCACCGAAACAAATCTGAAACTGTAAGGTTTTTGTTTATTACAAATATGTTTGAATCAATTTAACCTTAAAATTAATTTTATGATCAGTATTTGATGATTCTGGTACTTTTTTGTTCTTAAACAAAGTCAGCCAAATGATCTGAACTGATGCAAAACCAAAAGAGTTTTCAAGGTCAAATTGGCACAAAAAGAATCTCTTAACTTTCTTTGTTCTATTTAACACACAATGAAGTAAAATCATTTGTTTTGTCTCATTTAATTAAAAAAAGCAACTAACTAATGCACATGTTTGGTGTTTGCATTGGGGCAATTTTCCAGGTCAGGTGCATCATGTTTCATAGCTACTTAGTTTTCTTTTAGTTATTTTATTTTACAAATTTGTAAAGAACAGCAGCTAATTTGGAGAATTTAGAGGGGCTTATTTTAAATGTATTTAAATATTCCATAGTGTACAAATTAGTAAAGAAAAAAAATAATCTTTACCACATATAAAAATGTCTGCACTCAGCTGGAGATTACCTCTATCAAAAAGTAGGTGCAAGAGAATACAAAAAATAGAAAGACACGATTCTTTGCACTTTATTGCATGTTGGGTATGAAACTCTCTCTAAACTCAAAGGTTTTCCAAATAAAGGTTGGTGAGGTTCATAACATCTATTTAGAACCCCCCCCCCCCAAAGCAGTGGTCTCCATGACCTTTGTTTATTTAAATTTCTGTTTTAAAGGAGGCCTAGTTCCCAATGCTACTATTTTGTGTGCTTACCATTGCAGCACTATCGCTTGTTTTAAGTAACTTTCTATCCTTTTGCAGGTCCACTTTATCATAATTCGGGGAGTTATTTGAACAGAAAGATACTAACCTTAAAGTGGACCAAAACCCAGGATTTTTACTGTCCTGGGTCCTGGTCCTTTTCCCAGGGGCACTGCGATCGAGGGTGCCCCGTATGTGATCCCCCCCCCCCATATCGCCGCAGCCAACTCACCTCAAACTGGTCTCTAAGAGCAGCGGCTCTGATGGCCGCATCCTCCACTTTCCTATTGCTGTGCGCGTGAATGGCCGGCGCGGGCACGCTCCCTGTTAGAGGGAAGTGGAGGATGTGGCTGTCAGAGCCGCTGCTTTTAGATGCACCGTGGGACCGGGTTGAGGTGAGTTGGCTGCGGCGTCCTGGGGGGTTTAAAACAGCGGGGCACCCCCAAACGGGGTGCTCCCGGGGAGTGGAACAAAACCCAAGATAGTCAAAACAATTGACAATCCTGGGTTTTGGTCCACTTTAAGCATGGGTGACATAACATGGCCCTGCAATTTCGTTAGCAACTTATTATTTAATTGGCAACCCCATTGCTGTCAACTCAGAAGACTGCAACTGAGAACCAGCCCATTAAGGCAAATAGATTTGTTAGAAGCATTTTCCATTGTTTATTGTAGTCCACATACAGGTCTCTGTTGCAAAAGCAAATTTCCTGCAAACAAAAAGGTCATAGTTATCTCTAGTAATAATTTTTAAACAACTTGGCTTCATTTAAATGGATCTCAAGTCAGGTGGCTAGCAAAATGTTTCAAGAAAAATACAGCAAATCCAGTTGTGTTGACCCTCCCATCCCCAGTGTGCTTCCTGAGTGGTTTAATGAGTGTGCACCATGGCTGATGCTGTATAATTCAAGGGACAGATCATGGGCAGGGGTGGTTAGGGGCACTCTTACAGTATAGCTCTACTCCAATGTGGCATGCGTATATAATCGCCAATAGCCATTCTTCTGAAACTATAGAATTGCAGCGGCAGAACAAAAGGTTGTGGATTACAGTGAGAGTTGGTTATGGTAGAAGGTATTGGGAGCAAATTGGGAGGCAGGAAGTGGAGTTTGTGGAGCAGCACAGCACTAACAAGAGAAATGAATTCTGTCTCGAGATGTGGTGGACTTCATTCTGGGGGCTACACCAAGCCCTAGCTGAACCCAAAGTGGAGGGGCTCACTAGGAATTCTCCCAGCACTCCCTATGACCAGGCAGCAGAATAAAATAGCTGTGTGAGGATGTCCTATATCCAATATGAGGATGTGATATATTCATACATTTTGACATTAAGATGAGAATAAATGAGAATACATTTGTTTTTTAGATGCATCTGGGAGGAGCTCAAGTTGCAGTCGCGTCTACAGATCTTTCAGCGCCTCACCCTCTCTGCTGTACTCATCAATTTCATCAATGTCCTCAAACACAGTGTTACCTTCCAAGCTTGAAGAAACTTTAAAAACCTCTTCCAGTACGGTAGTCACAGAGAGTGATGGAACATTTAATCTAGAAGCAAAGGAGTGTGACAACAATGGTCTGTACAGCAGGAGTGGCTATGGGAGTGCAGATCTTTTCCAGGCCTCCTCATCTTCAGTGAGAAAATATTCACAAGCATCAGACATGTCATCTTTTGACAAGATATGTCATGACCGATTTCTTCATCACTGGCCTGTTCTTCCACCAATCTCTCCACAAAGAGGTTATACATGATTATTTTATTCTTCTTACTGTTTCCATATGGGTTTGTTCACAGGCCTTTGCTTGTGTGTACTTGAATACTTGCTTTCCATGACTGCTGTGAGGGAATTGTTCCGCTGATGCTGGCCATTCTCAAATCAATGGCTGTATGTAACAACAGAAAGTGCCTCAGATGTAGTGGTTTCCACAGGTCCTTTGTTAGGCTTTTGTCAAGCATTTTTGAACCTAATAAATAATGTCAAAAGCCTCTATCATGGCCAAAAATGTCCCCTTTCAAACATTTCTAATAGTATTTTTGTTCTGTCATGTCTCCCAGTGTTGCAAAGAATTTGTGCTGCATAATGGGAATGTGGTGCATCGCGTGCCATGCAGGGTATTGTTCCCCCTTTTTTAGATTATCTTGACTCAGCAGCTATTTTGTTTCAAATAAATATATATATTTGAACCTGTTAAACACAAAAGTGATTAACAGTCACCATTTAGTTGTACAGTGTTTGATGACGAAAACTGCAAATATAATTACTGTAGGTTTTTTACTTTAATGCCTTAAAAGTGACATGGCCCTTAATTTGTTTGACTACAAAGATAAAATTAAACGTGACCTTGGGACAAATCTCAACCATCTTAAACATTTAAAAACTCATATACTATCTGAAAAAGAAACATCTTCCCTGTTATCTCCAGTGAAGATATGTTTGTTGCTGCAAGTACATTTGATTTTATGTTCAACACTGGTTTACTCTGCTATATATCATATATATTGCAGATATGTATATAGGAAGCCTGTTCAAATATTAACTATCTGGCCCTATGTGCCTAGTCACAGCTCAGCCTCAGCAAAGGTCAATTTGGATCAATGTCTCTCTGCACCATTTAACTGGTACTCTTTCAGGCTGATTTATTACTAGCGCCAGGTACCGACAGATGAGCGTCTGTAGGGAGGCACTGCCGCTCAAAATCGGGTCGTTGTAGCCCAGAGCGCCAGAGGCTATTTGATTAAAGTCTGTTTTTGAACATGTATCCACTAGTAACAAAGCAAAAACATATGGAATTACATTGTTATTACATTGTAACATGAACACTTTAATACCAGACATGTAAGGACAATTCTGCATAAAAATATTATAAATCAAAAAAAGTTTCAAAGAAGACTTTTTCTGGGCCATGAGAGGTGACGCAATTTGATAATGAAAAAAAAAAAAAAAAATTGAATAAAACCCTGTTTAAAGAGAATAAAACGATCGCCCTTTGAAATGTATAGGAGAGCGACAGGTATTGACAGGTAATACCAGGCAGTATACGGTGAGCCGTCTGTGATGATGAATCGGTCCCTATGTGTCGCTGCTCAACAGATTCGCTTTGATAAATGTGGTATTGCGTACCCTGCCCCGTGGTCACTGTTCGCTACCTGTTGTTACCTGTCACTGCCAGTCGTTACCTGGCGCTATGGCTTGATGAATAAAGCCCCTAGTTGTCAATGAGAATGCCATTATGAACTTTCATCAGTGCAAAGAAGTATTGGAGGTTATTATAATTCCCACAAAGATACCTAATCTTTCTGGGATTACCTGAAAAACAGCAGGATTGGAGAAGCCTAGATCCATAGAAGATCTGTGGTCAGTAGAGATGGGCGAACCAGAACCGCAAAGTTCGGGTTTGAGTTTGGCGTCCTGCCCAAATCCGGAAAAGCTGGTTGATGGGCAGCTTCATCTAAGGTTGCAGCAGCAGGAAGCTACTGTCACTTACCTCTGCCCGATCCTCTTCTGCGACATTTGAAACTGGTCCAGCCAGGGCTATAAAAAGATGGCCGCTGGTTTCCATGCAAGAGGACACTCTTAGTGCTGGCACTAGAAGTATTCCCACTCATGGGGGTTGGAGGCCATGCTTCTTTAGCCCCAGCTGGGCCAGTTTCAAAAGCTTCTGCTGACAGATGAGGATCGGGCAGAGGTGAGTTAAAGCAGTGCACTTCTGCTGCACACTCTGCGACCCCCCCCCCGTGCCACCCCCGCCCCCCAAAGTTCGGGTCCCCATTAAATTCAGTGGGGACCGGGTTGGGTTCCCTGAACCTGAACATTTATTTGAAGTTCAGCCGAACTTCCCAAACCCCGAACTTTGAGGGATTCGCCCATCCCTAGTGGTAAGTTCTCTGTTTAGATGCTTGTCAAAATGTATATTTCAGACAAGAGTGCAATCACTTACAAAGATGTAACTGCAGTACATATGACCAGGTCTTGGTGCCGGCAAGCACACACTAACTTTCCTTGGTTACAGTGTCTAATGAGCCATTTTAAAACATCTTAAAACCTCCAAGTATATGTGAATATCTTATGTATTCTAAGTAATGACGCTTTCTTTGCCTCAATATCTGTGTTGTAGCTGAGCTGGGAAGGGCATACCATGGTGCAAAAGTCATGAGAATGCTCTGCTGTGGTCAGAGACAGCTGTTGGACCACTGTGGCTTGCCTGAGAGCACCAAGGGACAGAGTGACTAATTTCCTGCATAGTCCTGAAGAAATAAAATTGAAAGAAGGGCAAATATAAGTTCAAGGGGCAAGAATAGTGGGGTCACTACCCCTGCACCCTCTGTGGTTATGCTGCTGGTCACTTATACCCCTTAACACTTGAGAAGTACTAAGCAGCCTTTTTTATAGCCTTCTCTAGCCTAAACTGATAAACAGGATAAAGCAAATCGTCTGCACAACAAATGCCAATACATTTTATATACTTCACCAGTTATAAATAAATGCTTGTTACAGGAAGCCGAGTGGTCGCTCAAAATATGTTAACCCTTCTAGTGCCAGCTACGTGAGTCTCACGTAGCTGAATTTAAACCCCCACAGTAGAAAAAATATAAAAGTACTCACCTGACCCCTTGTATCCAGCCGGGTCTCCTCTTTAAGTTGGTGCCATCCGATCCCCCGTGGGGGGTCGGATGGCTCCAGGAGAGCCCCCAGAATAGCGCCCCCCGCTTCGCCAGCAGCTGCTAACTGTAAAAAAAAAAAAATAAAAAATGACATTTACTTACCTGCAGTCGCGCTGCCTCCCTCCGGGTCTCCTCTTCACTGGGGGGGCCTCCGACCGCCCCCCCTGGCTCTTCAGCTTCAGGGGGCTCTCCCCCTCCTCTCCCGACGGGCGCCACCATCTTGCCGTTAAGCCCCGCCCCGTTGGGGGCGGGGTTTATGACGTCACTCACCGGTGTCGTCCTGGCTCCCTACTGATGTTCTTTCAGATGCAATCATGCTGGCCACAGGAGCAGAGGGGCAGGTGATCACATCATCACCTGCCCCTCTGCTACTGCAGCCAGCATGATCGCATCTGTCATCACATCGAGGGACGATCGGAGGTAAGTAAAGTAAAAAAAAGTTTTTATTTTTTAATAAAAGTAATTTTTTCTTATGTGTCAGTGTGTTTTTTTAATGTTAACCCTTTGTGAACTGGTAAGGGGTCCATGAGACCCCTGTACCAGTTCACAAGGCTGGGGGCTGGCAAGTCACCTGCAACTAGCGGGTGACTTGCCTTTAGCCCCCGCACCCCCAATTACCTGCCTCCCCAATGCCCGGGGGGGGGGGACAGAAGAGCCCGGGCCCACACAGGCTATGTGGGCTTGTAGGTTGCAGGGTGGGGGGCCACAAAAGCTGGCCCCTCCACTCTGTTCCTACAAGCCCCCATAGCTGGTCCCGGGCTGGTTATGACGGGTAAGGGGGACCCTACGTAATTTTTTTTTATTTTTAAGGGTGAGGGTTAGCCTAACCCTTAGGTTAATGAAAACCATATTGCAGGCTATCACATGCAATATGGTTTTCATTAATAAAACAATTTTTTTATTTAAAATAAAGGAGACAATTGTCTAAAAAATATTATTTTATTTATTTTTTTGTTTTTTTACGCAAAAATATTCAAAAAACAGTAGAAAAATTACACACAAGACATTTCACGTTAAAGCCTAAACTCTGCTGCAAAAAATATGTATATAATTTTTCTGGAAATTCCAGCAAAAATCACGGTTAAAAATGTCGCAAAATGGGGAAAATGACCTGTCAACAGAGGGTGACAAAACTTCAAGTAGGCTGACAATTAAAAGGGTTAATAGTACCTATGCATGTTGGGTATTGTTCTGCTTGGGGGACCTTGTGCTTTTAGATTTAGCTTGTTTTTTCTTGTTTGCATATTGATATTTTAGGAAAACATGGTTTTTATTCTGCTTTTTTATAATTTTTCTTAGGGAAACCCTGTGCAACCTAAGAATTCTTCAATGGATTACTTCCAGAAAGATGAGCCCACTACAACAAGCTCAGCGTAGCATAGTTGTATTTTATCTGAAAATCTCCTAAAGCGCTGTTTCAGTTTGGGGGAGTCTCCTGGGCAGGAAAGGGTGTCTATCAATACATATGTGGTACCTCTGTGAGCGGGAGAAATTGGGGTATCGCACGCAATAAAATGTTATTGACAAACTTACATTTTTTATTACAAAAAACACTACAAATTGCAAAAAATTGTTTTTTTTATTTTTTTGCACATATTTCACCCAAAAGTATTGAGAATACACTAAAAGGCCAAACATAGATATTGTATGTTGAAGCGCAGACTCTGCTGAAAAAAACAATATATAATTTTCCCCTATAAAATCCCTTCAAAAATCAAGGTTGAACATATGTAGCGCAAAATAGTGAAACATGGTCTGGCAACAAAGGGTGACAGAAATTCTAGGAAGGCTGGCACTTAAAGGGTTAAATATTAAATAGCCACAAAGATTATGAAATGCTGGTAAACAACTATGGAATGTTATGGGGAATCCCTTTATTAGTGTAATTAAATTAAATTTGGCAATTGCACTGGTACCTTTATTCCCTGTAATATTTATTGGCACTGTGCTTGTGCCAGTTAGCAGTTCATGAACAGCTTATTTAGGAGCATGGAAATGTCTCTTTTTGCAAGCATTCCAAATATGCATCTAGAAAATACTGTATGATTCTACTCAGCACTTTCCATAAAGTTTAGGCTCAGACTTAGAATATATAAGTAAACACTTTTAGGGTTTTGAGAAAGAAAAAAGGTCTGTAAGCACCAAAGTAATTGCCATAGAGGATGCCTGAAATGTAGGTCAAACATGTAAAAGATATATTGTGTCTGATCGATTACATAAAACTGATTCAGCTCTCTATTTTGCCACAGGAGCATAACATAGTTTGTCTTTTATATATGAAAAGTAGGTTATTTGTCCAAAAGTATGTGAACACTATCTCTGTTGTCATAGACCTGTAGGTTTCTTCTAGATCTAGGTCAAACCTGGCCATGCAATACACCTTGCACCATCTAGGTCAACCGGGGAATTATGGGATGATGCTACTTAGACCTAAGCTGTAATTTCAGTGCTATCAACCTGGTAATCCTTGGTGAAAAGCTGTCATAGGTCAGCATCCCTCAACAGTTGTGCCGATGGATTCACAGCTTTCATTGGACTGAACTCAACAAGTTAAACTTGGACCTATAACACCTAGTGTTCAGACTCATCAGGATAAGCACAAAAACCCAGATGCGTACTTTCCCAATACTATTTTCCATATAAGGGGCAGTGGCAACTGTTCAGACCAGGTTACTAAGCTGAGAGGTGCATGTTAGGGCAATTCGAGCAGACAAATCTTGATGGAGCCACAGCTCACAACCCTGTTATCCAATAATATGGCTTGGTTGGCACACATCTGCAGATGTATGTTGAAGCTGTATCACCACAGTGCCTCTATGGAACCACAGTCCTAACATTAATATATGGGAGCCCCATTTGGGACATACACAGTAATAGATACATTGGGAGCAGCTTTCCAGTGGTGCCCTATACCTTGATTGCAGCACATTGGGCAGAAGGATCAAATTCCTCCCCCATACACCTATGTTCTTGCACAAAATCAAAAGATACAAAAGAGAAGTCGCAGCCACTCAGGCCAATTTATAACTAACCTAGAAGGTGCATAGCAGTAGAGCAATTAGAATAAACACATCTTAATGGAGCCACAGCACACAACCCTGTGAGCTAGCAACTGATATATTCTATATACACCAATGATTGCCTTTTGTCAGATGAATATATTGAAATATGCAGATGACACCACAGTCAACAGCCTCATAAAAGATAGTGATCAACTTGCATATAGACAAGAAGTAAAAAAAATACAGCAACTGGTGTCAGTAAAATCAGGAAATCTGATCTATAAGTGATTCAGAAGCCCATTAAAAAAACAAAAGGGTACTTATTTTTTGCCCCCCCCGGCACTGATTGGTGCTAGTCCATCAATCATTAACGCACCTGATCCGAAGCCCTGCCACAACTGCCCCATCCCTCGCTATTCGGGGCCAGACCATAGAGTTGTGTTTAATGGTGGGTCAGGATCACGATTCACCATCAATCATAGATACCCTGCCACGCCCTCTCCAATTATTGCAATGGAGGTAGTAGACCAAGGCCTGACACCTCCCTCTCCATTGTAGTGGATAGAGAGGGCGTGACCTGTGTCTGAAGTGCCAGTGAATAGAGTTTGAGGACCCAGAGGATGCTGGATCACAGGCTCAGATCCATCGATCAGGTAAGTACACTTTTGTTTATTTTGATAGGCTACCGAAGGACTTTAAACACAAGACCTTGGGGCTTATAATAGACAAACAGAAGTAGTGCCTCTGCAACTCTTCCAATCTACATACAGTACACTGTGACAAGGTCAGATTAGTCAATTTAAACACTAAACGGAATAGAAACTAGGCCAACTTTAAGATAAGCTCAGCAGTGTTTTTCTGCCACTAGTTGAAGACGTTCAGCCCACCAAAAACAAATATCCACCGTCGAGTCAGTCCTATGGTACAGTAAGAGAAAGGGTTTGATATGAGCAACACTAGAAGAGTGTATAGGCAGCGTTTCTATAGGCGGAAATACACAACCACCACGCATAATGCATTAAATAATAGTTTAGATAACAGAAAGAAAGATGCCTCTTTGGCGTTGACTCAATCAAGAGTTTAAAAGAATTCTCATGGTAGTAAAAAATCACTTTATGAGAAAAAAATTCACTGTTGTCGAATCACCAGTTACGAAAATAGGAAAAAAGGAAGCCAATGGTAGTTTTTAAGCCTAAGAAAAGTAGATAACTTTTTACTGCTTTCTACAATGTAGTAAAATGTGCCAGTGACATTCAAGCTGGTGATTCAGTAACAGTGAAATTCTCACGCTTTTTCCTCATGAAGTGAATTTTTTACTATCATGAGAATGTTTTTCAACTCTTATTGAATCAAGGCCTACTAGCTAATTAACCAGGCAATAAATGCCACCTGTGATTGCGTTTTGTGAGTCATCCTAGCATTTCTTAGACATTCTAACAGTGTTCTAGCGGTGGAGTAATGATCGGGCCCACTGGCGGTTCAGTGTGATGTGGTCACATCCGGCTAGGGGGCTAGGGATAGAAGGGAGCTTGCTAAGTTAGTTTAAGAGGGGGGAGGCTGAGGAATGGGGAGCTGCATATGTGTTGCCCCCCCCCCCCAAGCCCAATGAGCATTAAAATAAAAAATCCACTTACCTGATTGCCACGATCCACCCCTAATGCTGGGGAGGAAGGCTGTGCATGGCACGACAGCAAATTGATTGACAGTTGCATTCAGCAGCTCAGTCAATCCCTGAAGCAGCGTGCCACGCTGCACAGAGGATTGGGTGACCGGCCTGTCACTCAAGTGCTTACTGCTTTCATGCAGAGGGACCCCCACCAGCATTGGAGGATTAACTCGACAATCGGTTGAATGGATTGTTTATATAATGTGGAAAGCACAGTAGGGCTGGGAGGGCAATAGTTATTTTTTATATTTGGAGTATTTGTTGGTCAGATAAGGCACTATATAATGATTGTACTGTCATCTGTTACGGAATCATGTGACAGCAGGATAGCTCAGCATATCCACTCATGGAAGGAAGGTTGGCAGACTGACTGTAAGAAAAGACTGTAAGACTGATAGTAAGAAAACTACTGTCACGGTTACTTATTATATTATTTATATATATGTGTCCATTTTCATGGGTCCTAAAAACAGGCATAATTCATTTGGGTGGGTCAGGGGTTGCTCCAAAGGGTCTGCATGTGTGTATGGGGAAGGGGAAGTCAAAAGTTTTGCTTTGGGGCCCCTTGGATGCTTTTATGCATTAAGAAATAATTTATTCAAGCCAATTTGCAGGTATACCCCCACAACCTTTGAATATAGAGCATACAAATGTACATAGTATAAAATTATCAGAGATTATTCTTATACAGATTAACCTGCAATATATTGAGTGTCCTTCAAGGGGCTGACTGTACATGAAATAGCTAGGGCAATGGATCAGGTTTAATTAAGGGAGAATAATAATGGTTAGGAGTTTGAAAAATCTTCTTCTATATCACACACTTTGGTAAACCTGTGTATAATTCAAGTATAACATACAGACATAACACATATATAACATGGAAAACTGAACAAATGGCATCACGTTTGCACATGTATTGGATTTCTGCTATTTCTTTTACCATTGTCTTTTGTGTTTAAAAATCAAAAGAACAAAACTGAATATCATGGGCTTTTTGGTCACTGGCTCAGTGTAATTGTAGTTTGGTGCTCAGCCATATTCCCTCCAGGATCAAACTTGGGGGATGATCTTTTGATCATGAAACCATTTCATTGCAACTACAGAGCAGAGCTATGTACTAGCTCACAAATAAAGGGGGTTGATTACCTTTCCTGTCTGTAGTTTAAGGGCTGCTGGTTGTTTCCTTTAAAATGGACCAACAGCCTGGCACAGTTGAGTTAAAAAACTCCCCATTTGCATGCATGATATTGAATCATTGTGAGCACTTACATTTGCTTCTGTATCCGCTCCAAGCTGAAACGCCTCCTCATTGATTTTCTCCTGGTCGAGCACACCTGAGGCTTTCTTTCCCTGCTTCCCAGCCATGCTGCTGCCTGGATTTAACTGACCCATGCCCTAAATGCCCAGGGGCAGGAAACCCAGCAGCCCTTCATATTTGCAGGGAACCTGCAGCTCCATATGCACCATTTTGAGGGTAAAATCACCCATGTTACAAAAAGGAGGGATGCATATGAGCACTGTTTCTTGTAAGGATGTTGGTCCGGTTTAAAACCAGTGCAGACTTGAGTGCAGGTTTTGAGCTGTGCAGTCCACTTCCTTTCACTTACTGTAATTCACTTTCTTGAGTGGTGTCCAGATAAATTCCACATACCACATTGATCGAAATTAAATGCAGCGAATATTGATAATAAAATAACTTAATACATAAAAACACAGAGCTAAGGAAGTCCACTTTAAAGTCCAAACCAAATTTGAGATAGTAGAAACCAGTTTAGGTCCTCCTTAAGATTCAATCAGTCATTCCTTTTATCCAACGTGAAGACATGAATTCAATAAACACAGTGTATTCCCGCCACCAATCAAAGGCTCTTACCAGATGGTATTTAGTTGTAAGCATATATGGAGGGTCTCAGAATATAATCCCCAAAGCGAATCAAATGTTGTTTACGGTTCCAGTAAAAATCTCAGCCAATCAAATGATCTCAACAAATGGGGCATGCAAGGCAAAAAACAGATCCATAGTGCAATATTGCTTAAAAACCATTTCAATATTGCGCCAATAAAACACTCACATAAAAACAAACTAGAATTGCATTTTCATAAGGCCACTGGCCAACTCACGCTGCTCGATTCCCCCTTAGTTTTCAGAAGAGGGAGGTTAGTATGTCCCACCGGCTCCCAACGCGTTTCGCCGCCTCCCGCGACTTTAACAAGGTGACCTTGTTAAAGCTTTGATTTATACCTGCTTCTATTTACAGTGGTTAAAAAAGACTCTACTAATGGTGATGGAATGTTTCAGGTCCTTTGTAATTATCAAAAACTAAAATGGAAATAATATGATTTTCTTATATATAGAAATAAATCTGATCAAAAAGTTAAAGGACAGTGTCTTCCAATTTGACAAAAGGCAAACATTATCTATAGCCGCATCTAAAAGAGATGTGCGAACTGGCTGGGAAAATTCAAGTCAAAAGCATGATGTGTTCAAAGCAGATTGCACCTGTCAAAATGTCTGTTATTTTCTATAGAAGTGTATCATTCTTTGAGTGAAAAGGGAAACCCCAGCAAAGTCACTGGAAACAACACATACTTTGTTTCCTGCCTCCAGCCAACTCCCCCAAGTGAACACTATTTAACACCATGTTAAAGATTGCCAGAGAGGCCCTGACAATAGGAAGGTCTCCTTCATTGTCAAGGACAGATACACTTTTAAGTTGATGTTGAAAGAAGGTTAAAATGGGTCAACAGGCAATTGCGGACCATGGGCGAGTTGTCACAAAAAGTGTTCAGAATCACATAATAATGTTTCCACATTGATTAGTTTACGATTCTAAAAAGAAAAACTGAATATACTGAATGTGAGTAGCCTTTCTAAAAGCATCCGGTATATGCCTTGTTCATTTACTCAACACTTAAATAATAATAATATTACTCAAAATGCAGTTACGCGTTTATATATTTTTGCACTGACCACTTACAGAGTTGCTTCTATAAACAGGGTAGCCGCTCCTACACACAACCTGACACAAAAGTCTGTTCCTTTGACCTTACCCAAGAATTACATTTGGCTCTTCTGCTTTTATGTTATAGAAGGCCTTTAAAAACTGGAGCCATGTTGTAAATTATTATGAGCAATAATGGGAGGTTGTGTAAAAGAGGCTAACCCACTGACTCAATGTCAACATGTACAAGTTCATTGCATTTCTAAGGTGGGTTTATGATCACTAATTTGGGGAAATTTTTCAGAGTTTCTGTCCTGTACTAAGCATGGATGTGTGAAATTTAAAACAAACATGTATATAACAATTTTAATGTAATGTAAGGTGATGAGGCCCCTCTTTTGCACAACCTCCTATTATTGCATCTAACTCCTATGGTGCATCACTTGATTATCACACTAATCTAGTACTACGGCAGACCTCCCCCAACCTGCATTGTATTTAAATTATTATGAGCGCAAGACAGCTTGTACTCCTTGTCAGGGCTGTAGTGTAGTGGAGGACCTTGGGCAGAAAGTCTATTGGAGGCTCTACCCAGGCCCCAGCTTTAGGGTGTTCGTGGGGGGCCAGAGGCTGGTGCGGTTGTGTTGTAGATTATACCAACCTACCGGCCGCTTGCTGTTGGGACAATTGTAAATATACTCTGTGGCAGAACTAAAACTGCCTCTGACACAGAAGGCATCTGGGATGGAGACAAGTGGTATCTGGCTGGTATCCTGCAGGAACATGTGGTTTAGCTCTGTACCAGACTGGGGTGCTCTGTGTCTGCTAATAAACACTGGGGCCCACCCTATTGTTTAGGAAGCTCTGCTGCACATCTTCTGCCCATGAAGCCAGAGAAAAGGCAACCAGACAACTCATGCCTGTCACTTCTGACTTCTGTTGTCGCTGCCCCATGTGGTCGAGGCTCTGGGGTGGGAGCCCCTTGTACCCAAAGTGGAGCAACCAGTATATTTTTCTGGGTCGGGGGTCTACCCAACCAGACAGCCACTTTTGCAGTTACAGTGCTTCACCTGTGTAGAAACTAGAGCTCCGGGGGGGGGGGGGGGGTCTGGACCCAGGGTCTGGTAGCATTGGTGCATCCCATTTTCAAGCCCTTATTCCAAATCTTACCTGGAATTGCACTGTATCTGAACAGCCTACATGGTAATAAGAAGACTGCACCAAAAAACTGTTAAAACACATTTTCCTTTTGCCCGAGCAGACTGCTGCCTCTTCACCCTATTTGCCAGGACCCCACACTATGTGTCTGGAGCTGCCTCTGCTAATGGAGACACACATAGCATTTTTTTCTATTTTACTAGGACTGTTAGGGGGGTAAAAGAAACTAAAGTCAAATCAGCCAATGCTTACCAATTCCTAATTCCTACTTATGGCTGCCAGTCACGTGACTGCCAGAAACCATTTAGATTTGATGTGCATGCCTGATCAGTCTCACGATTAGCAGCCATATAAGGAAAGTGGTAAGCCTTAGCTAACTTGAATTTAGTTCTTTTATAAAAGTAGAATTGATCCATCCAATATAATAGAAAATGCAGAGTACATTTTTGATTTGTATTTAATTTTTTCAGTGTTGTTTTATAAAAGTTTGATTTCAGTTATTTGTTTTATTTTTCCAGCATTCTCTGAATCAACCAGTGTGGATGATACTGATAGATGGTCTCCTATGGCTGAGTTCAGTGATGAAATCCAAGATGCCTTTGATGAGCTAGAACTGTTGGCTACACACACTGGGTCTTCACAGTGGTTGAAAAATGAAAAGAATTTGTTAGGTGAAGGTTGCTCTTCTGATTCTGGTATGTTGCCTGCTACATAATACGTAGAAAACCATCTACTACACCTTTAATATTCTGGATGCAAATGTGACTATTTAAATATGTTCCATATAAAGCAACCCATGGCAGCACAGGATCTGCCTGCTATTCCACAACATCTACATGGAGTTAAGCCTAGTTATAGTTTACATAACTGATTGCGAGAGAGATGGTTTAGGGGGGCATTTTACTAAACTTTGATTTTTTGACAGGGGGTCTGCTTTAAGTGCAACACAATTACACTGGTATGGCAGTATATAAGTGGAACCATGAAATGGACAGAGCATAACGGCTGTGTGGTTGACTGCTTTGGGATTTTACACAGTCGCACGCCACCAAGTAGAGAAACACATGTTATGTCTTAGTTCCATCCAAGGTACCCAAGACAATACACAGCCAAACACCTTCCACTTGTGGACACGTTTCAAGCTTGTGGCTCTTATCAGCATTGGCTAAAAGTAAGGAAGGATAGGTAAAGGGCACAATGCACCATAGGTAAAGGAAAAGAAATGTTTACACAAGCTAATAACTTTCATATAGAACACTGGCTGCAATGTACCCAAAGCCAACAAGAAAAACTGCCTTGGAAAAAAATGCTGAGGGTTTAGAAACATGTTGATAAAGCATGCCATCCAAGAATCAATTGCCAGGTTTGTAGAAAATATTAAAGCATTTATTTTTGTTTCGTCAGATGTCTACAGGCATACAGATTCCCTAACACTCGGCTTGTGTGAGTCTGAAGGGTCCCTTGTAGACCTGAGAATCTCTCTGTTAGACCACATGTGCTGTGGAGATGAGCCACCAGAAAATACCAGCGCATGGCATGACTGCATTTCCATGGACTCACATCGGCAACTACAGGAAGTCACATGTATTTCTGCAGAAGGTATGATGGTTTGGTATTTCTATTGTACAAAAACGTACTTGTGCTTCGTATAAATGATTGTCAGTATATCAGCAGCATCATTAAATTAATAATGTCTTAACAGAAATATCATTACTAAAGGTGTTTAAAATGTTTAAATAAGAAGTCAAAACCCAACAAAAACTATTATTAGCAAATGACACCAACTGGGGCCTGGAAGATGTTTTGTATTAGATAACTCTAGTGCCAGTTGGAGGCTTCAGTGCTTGCAGCAACAAATGGGCCTCTACTGTAATCAATCAAAAGGATGTGTCAGGGCAGCAGAATAGAGAATTTGATTTGAATCACCATTTGCCTCAAGCAGCCATGTCTTATCTCCTCTAGTGTTCTGGCCTGGTTTTAAAAACAAATGGGTTTTTCAAACCCCAAGCCAAGGCCACCTGGCATTTCTGAGATCACTGATTGGCAGATCTTAAAGCGAAACAAACCCACCCGCCGCTGGGATGCGCCTGCGTGCCGGTAAAAACCCACCTTTCCCTGCTCCAATGGTGCATGCGTGGGCTCTTGTCCAATGAGAGCTATCTGCTGTGACTATGTCCCAATTCGGGATGCCCCGAGGGAACGGAACAAACTCAAATTCCCAGGTTTGTTCCGCTTTAAGTATTCTGTCTGACGTGACCCAGCCCGCCAGCCACATTTCTGGTTTCTCTGTAGTCTGTGGAGTGCTCCTGCCCCCAGCCTATCTGAATGGTTCAGTGTTGGAACGTGTCTCAGCTGCAGGGAAGCCAGGGATGCAGCCTTCGGCAAATATGGTGCCGTGGGAGCTGTCTGTAAACGTTAGTTTACCTGGGACCTGGGGGGGGGTTCATACAGCAGGGCATCCCGAATTTGAATGCCCTGGGGCAGGCTAGTGTCCTGCTCTGGAGTCTTTATACCTGCTGATGAATCTACCTCTACGCAGAGCCATATTTCTACCCTAGGCCTGATTATAGGGCTGGGGTTCCCATCTTATTATCATAGAGTACCACTTTCTATTTTCCAGTTAACCTAAGTACCACAGGAGAGTGAAGGTCAGCTCTAAAGAGAACTTATCCTCTATGTAATCCATCTGTCCCAGTGTAATCCATCTGTCCCAGTGGTGCAAGCTGTTCTGCCAGCAATGCTGTCTTCACTATATTCTGCATGCCTGTGGTTTGACAGCCATTGAAATTATTTCAGAGGAGCACAAACAGTAACAGAGTGGCTGCTGAAACAGGTGAAGGTGAGAGGAGCCAGAGAGATTTTAACAAGTAGCAGATAGGCCAAGGCTTTCCCTGCTGTATAGGTCCTCCCTGAAGTGGGGAGGGGGGTTAACAATGGACATATACTCTGGTACCTATACCCAAAAGAACTCCCTCCTGCCACCACTACATCACCCCCAGTTCAGCAGCTGCTCTGCAGTGCCTTATATTCCCTTTCTCTTATCATCTCCCAGTGGCCTTGTGGGAAGCTCAAGTACCACCAGTACTGTAAGCCCTGGTCTAGGGCACTCCTGCTTCAGGAGGCACTGCTGGCAGCAGCAGACTTGTCTGCTGGATGGAAGTCCTGCGACCCCTAGCCCGGGTTGGGCCTCCACAATGACTCTGAGGCAGTGGCACTGTCTACAACAACTTATTTACCCTATTTGAGGCTAGGCATTGGGGGGCTGGCGCTTAGTGTCTGGTAGGTGAGATCTGTTTTTGTTTTTAAATGGCCAAAACAGGTCTACCACCGAGGAAGATATGGGTGGCAGGGGGCATCTTATGGGGCTAGACTGACTCTCTAACCATAGGGGATGCATGGCCAAAAAGTTCCTAGGGCAGATATATTACTTGAAAGGAACAACAATTAAAGGACATTAGAGAACAGCACAATTCTTGCAAGTATACAAACATGATGTAGAAACAGACAGGTAAACATAAACCAATGACATTGCACCACTTAAATGGTAATTTTGCTGTCTGAGACCCCACTGGTCTAAATAAAGCTTTGTTTCCCTTTTGGTCACCAAAGCGATCAACAAAATTTATCAGAAACCCATTGTTTCATTCAAGGCCAAAGGTGATGGGCCATCACCAAATATATAGTTACTCTGTCAGGGACAGCCCTTTGGTCACTGTGATAACCACAGATTCTCTGTTTGTTGGCCACAAATGGGAAGTAGGGCTTAATCTCCATCAACATTGGCCTCTAACTTCTCCAAAAACAAAGCAAAACCTACCAGTAGATATAGATCAGTCATAACTGGAATGGCTTGCTTAGCTGTCTCTCTATATATTTATATACGTAGCTACTGTTTGGTTTGCATGGTTTACAGATTGCCCCCAATAAAATGATATATGTGACAAATGAAAGCTGAGTGCATTCATGATTTATGGTGGGTAAACAACCAGATGAAAAACTACCATGCTGTGCACAAACCAAGAGCACATTGATGATGGGCTGTTTTATCATCATCATCATCATCATCAACATCCTTTTTGACAAATAAGCAGCAATAGCTATCATTTGCTCTTAATCACATCTACATATACATAGAACTCATAGCAAATTTTCAATTACAGCAGGCAAATTAGTGGACCAAACTGTAGTCTGTACTGTAAAGTTAAACGAGTATTTAGTATTTGCATACACTTTGCATAAAAATGTGAACAATGCACACACCATTGCTTGAGTCACAAGTCATGTCATGCTTCTTTAAAGTATCTATGGATAGAGCTTTTTTCTTTTCCTCTATATGAAGCATTGTGATTCATTGAGCAGTAGGGGGCAGCATATGGCACTTGTCTTATTCTTCTTTACTTCTACCTTTCACACTTCTGAAGTTACATCTAAGGTACCAGAAAGTAGGAACTTGCCTAAACAGGCTTAACTTTGCTTTTGCAATGCATGGAAGTAGTCGTTTACAATGTTTGTTCATAGGGAAATGCAGGGGCAGCGTAGATGGGTATTTAACATCACTAACTTTTACTTATAGAAGCATCAGCACAAAACATGGCCCAATAATAAAAATCCATATAAATATGCTGGATGGCAGGAGGAAAGGTCACCGATACACCCGGCATCAAGAAATAAACAGCCAGGCATGTTTTTTTTATTTTAATGGAAGGAAGAGGAAATCAGGGGTGGCAGGTTCTGTCACCCTGATACACTAAACCTATTACCCTGGGATTTATATCCTACCATGAGAGAATAAACCACAAGCTTGTGGGAGTTTGGATGTATAAGTGATCCCTCTTCTAGCCGACGTGTTTATATGGATTTTTAATATTACACAATTTTGCGATAATGCTCCTTTACGGAGAATATAACTATAAGCTGGCTAGTCCTAAATGCTAAAGTGACTGGATGCAAATCAGAAGGCTGTCTACTCAGCACCTGTCACTGTATTTTCAGGCTTTGCTTCATGATTGCACGTTAGGAACCTTTTTTAACTGCAGGCAACTATTCAATGGTCAGGATCATAAAGGAGATTAGTTGTCTGGGCCACCAATCAAATTACAGTAAACCACTTAGAAGGAGGTGGGGTCAAAACTTGAAAACAGTTTGAGTTGTTTCATATATATATATATATATATATATTTTATAGATATATATATATATATATATATATATATATTTTTTTTTTTTTTTTCTTCGTGGAATTCTTCTTTAAAGGGACAGACCAGGCATTAAAAGGGATACTCACCAGCAATCCCCTGGAGCAACTTACTCCCAGTCTCCAGGTTCATATTGCCCCTCTTGAGGAAATGATGCTCCCAATGGTGCTGTCATGGTGACTAAGATGGGGGCAGGGTCATTTCACCTGGAATGTTGGGGAGTGTATATGCCATAAAATGGTCTTTCTAATGACCATAAATAAAAGCTATATATACTGGGAAAAACGCTGCCTACAGTAGCTAAAAAGTAGAAGTGTGGCTTCAGATACCAGGGATCGACACCACAGAGGCCAGTGAAAGGTAAGCAGGGGAGGCTCATTCTTATGTGATACACTGGATCTGAGAACTGTTGATCAAACCTGTACTTAGCAAGAGGGGGAGAGGAGGGGCTTTTGTCCAATTAGAGCCATTTGCCTTGAATATGTAATTCTGCAAACAACTCTTCTGCATCCTCCCTTCAGATAAGCTGGGGCAGGAGCATGTGTGCTGCTGGGAATACGGCCACTCTCGTTCCCCAGTGAAACCTATCAGAGCCGTTTGACAAATGTATAGTCACGCCAAATGGCTCTGATTAGACGCAGTCTACAATAGCACCTGTTCAATCTGGAAGGCTCTGGTCTGGATTAAATCCTATCACTTTGGGATGCCCTGCAGGGGGAAACCCTGTGGTTTATCCATATACTCACCTTGATCTCACAGCTCATGCACGAGTCTCTGCCCTTGTGACATACAGCACCCTTATATGTCTGCTGATGGGGCTGTGCAGGTTGGAGACAGTCGGGAATGTTGCAGAGAGCACCTAAGCTTTGATGCACCATAACTGCAACCATGGGATCAAGGTGAATTTACAGAGAAACCATGGGGTTTTATACAGCATGGCATGCCAGGTCACAATGTCCCTGGGGAAAGTGCCTACTAAAGGCATGTCAACCCATTTATGAGTATTGGTCCATTGCATCCTTATTACATCTTTACTTGATAACATAAAAATGAAGTTGCGACTATTATTTCACCCATTACATGATGTGACAACATGTTCTACCTTGTACAAATTGCCATATTTCCCAGCAGAAAGCTGCTCATTGCTTCATTTGCCATCCTCAAGCTCTTTAGAAAGGTTGTGTTGAATCTGCTTTTGGATTATTGTTAATATTATTGGGCCTTTTTTGTAGTATTACTAAATTTAATGTCATTAATCTTACCAGGCCCTCTTCCTCCCTCAGCAAGTGAAGTCCAGATTGCTTCAGAAACCTCAGAGGTTTATATAAATGGCGGGGAAGATTATCAGCAAAAAGGCTTCACAATAGTAAGTTACACACATTGGGCTTGATTCATTAAAGATTTAAGTTGTATTTTCATGTGTTTGTTTGTGAAAAAAATTCCTCTTGTGATTCATCAACCTTGAAAGCCGTTTTCTTTTTTCGCTAATTCAAATCGAGTGTGAGAAAAAGCATTTGGAAATAATTAAATTTTTCGAATATAATTTGGGAAAAATTTTCAAGCACAAAATAATTCTAGCGATTCTGGCTCCATACATAAGGGTAAATTCAAGTGTTTCACACAGGTTTTTACAGTGGCTTTCAGGAGGAGGAAAGTCTTTTTTCTGGCTTCCACCATCTCCTTCTACCCACTGTACTTGGAAAAAAGCCCATAGTGCACCATAGGGAGGCCTATGAACATGTGTAACAATGTGTAAAATGATATTTAATATAGGCCCCCCAAAATATTAGCATAAACATTTATATGGAATAAATCATAGTGGCACATGCAGGACAGAGGACATGTCATGGTGAAGACCAAAATGGATGTGCTTTCTGTATGAGTGACTACAGCGTGGTTAGAGCTATCCTGGGGCACCATGAGCAAAACACATGAGCCAATCACAACATGAGGACAGTGCAATGTGTTAGTTACTGCATTGCATTCCACTGCACAACTTGACACTGGATTAGCAGAGACAAATGTAAATGATGTAAACAATACATAATGCATGACAACATAAATATACCAGACAGAAAAATTACCAAAATATAAAAATATAATAAAAGTGGACCAAAACCCTGGATTTTCATCCTCTCTCTCCCAGGGCCTTCCAATTTGGAATGGCCTGCTGTGTGAAAACCCCCAGGTTGCTCTGTAAAACTCAACTTTCCCCAGTCCTACTGCACATGTACGGGCATGCAGCCAAACATAGATTCCAGGGCCGCTGTTTTTTTTTATTTTTAACAATAAATCTTTATTGAGGTAGACGGAGCAGTAAGGCACAAAATAAACAATAGTTCCATACGTCAATTTTCTTCACAGAGTGGCACAGGCAGGACAACATAGGAATCACTTTAAAACATCCTTCACGATACCCCCATTATCTACCCGCCTGGCTGACGTGGCAGCGCGACCCCCCTGTCCCGCCCACCGTTATTTCCATTTTTAGACAGGGAGGATGATGAGGATGGGGAGCAGGGGAGAATGGGGATGTACTGGGGAGGGAAAGAAGGAAAGCGGTGTAGGGGATGAGAGGAGGGAAAATTTCAAGGGAGAAATGGGAAAGAGACTCCCCCCCAGTTTGCCTGACCAGCTCATTAATAACGTTCTGGTTCCTCCCCCCCCCCCCCCGCACCAGCAAATCATCATTGAGATGGACAGGGCAGTAAGTCGAACTGGAGCTCCGTAGAGTGGACAGCACCCTCGATGGGCATAATATCTTACCCCACCTGGCATCTTCCTCCACTCCTCTCAATCAGCACCGGCAGCACACCACGCAGTCCCCACCCGACGGCATATCTATCAAAAGCCGAGGGGATTGTAGGCGTAAGGAGCGGGGGAGCGTGTCCTCCCCCTCTTCCCGGCCCCCGGCAAGAAAGGTCGGGGATAGGGAAGAGATGGAGGTGTGAAGAGGGCAATGGGAGGGGGCGGAGGTGTCCCCCGTTCCCGCTCTGGAGTCAGTGCACCCCCCAGGCCCTCTTCCCCAATGGAATTATTCACCAACCCAAGACCGAGGTCCGCAAGCCACAACATGATGCCCAAGGCTCCCGGCCCCGGGGGGGGGGGGGGGAGGTATGAAAGGAAAAAAAATAAAAAGGAAAAGGGGTGGTAACAAAAACCAACAGAGCACAAAGAAAGGCGAGAAAACTCCAAGGAGCGGGAAATCCCAAAGAAGCGAGGAGGAGGGGGGGTAGAAGGAAGCACGCCAGAGAGCACGCTACATGTATGCAAACCCCGCCGTCTAGGCCAGGCAAGCCACCCATCTCTCAACCTCCACATCCCTCCCCCCCATGCCTCGCCAAGCAGTGTTCTGCCCTCCTCTGACTCCGGGACGAAAATCCACGGCGCCACTGGTTTTTTTTACACAAGTTTCGGTCCACTTTAAAAGGGGCAGATTATAACTTTGATAAAATGTTGTTATACTATTTACAGAGTCACACATGACCAATATAAAACACGGCCTACGGCATCTCAAGGCTGATGCGCATCCCCATGCACAGGCGATCACATAGGCTGGAGACTGCACTGGCACAACAGTAAAAAAGTCAAAAAAGGGGGATGTGACCTCTCCTGGTCCCTATTGGTGTTCCCTGTACATAGACATTCTAATGCACGACGTATGCCATCGATTGCACAAGACGATGCACATGCTGGGTTTATACATGGAAAGGTAAGTAATTCAGCCCAATTTGTGGGGTTTCATGAAGCAAAGCTACTAATATGTAGATGCCCCAAGACAAAGCTACATAAATAAGATCACTGTAAATCATGCTCTGGGGGTCCCTCACATCCCTCCATAAATGTACATACAGAGCTAAATAAGAGCTAAGAGAAATAACTGAAATTCCACCTGCCTTGGTCTATTACTAACAGATAAATCCATGCATTACATAGACAACGCTATGTGGTGAAAGCCAATATTCAAGCATGAATTAACACTCAGATCTACACTTCAACTTTATATGTAACTTTTCACACATAAACATGCACTGTTACATAAATATGTAAATTAAAGTTCAACATAGGGTTAGTACAGGGGCCAGTTCAGCTAAGCAGAAACTAACACACACATGTATTGGAAAATCCAAGTCATTTTTCACAGAGCTTACCACTTATAAAGTCGTTTTCGCTTGCAATTGTACATTTTTCAACTGCAATTTCAATTGTATTCGAGTACACAAATTTAATTCAACAGCCATTTTGAAACACTTCTTTAGTTTTAAAAATTCTTGTGTGCGATCCAGTTTTCCAAGCGTTATTTTTTGCTACCTTTATAGTTTCCTTCTGAAACCTGTGATCTGCAATCCTGTATAATAAGCGCATAGGTTTCAGTAAGCAAGACATGCTTTATTTATTGACACGCTGGCTGGACTATCGCCGTAAATCCCCAGACTGCCCTCAATGCTGCGCTTGGCGTTGTCATAAGGACCAGCGAATAATTATTAACAGGTCTCTCTGGGGGTCCTCTGCAGGGATGCCAGTGTGAATAACTAAGGTTACCAGATGGCTTCGGGTCAGCGGGGACAGATGAGTGAATTTTCATTAACTGTCACTTTATTGGATTATGTGATGCAATTATCTATAAAGGTGCCTATACTATTAGTTATGGCGGTTATTGACCTGTTCATCATTCTAATGAAACACACACAGGAAGTGCTTATGTATATCATCAATGGTAGCTCTGTTACATGGCGTGCATCTGACACACATTCTGTAGTTGTTCACAAATTGAAAATGACTAAATAGTTCAATTTAAATATGAATATAAATAATTGTATTGATTAGTTTGCATCTATTAGCCAGAATGAAGACTTTGCTTTTTGCTCAATCAAATAATACAAATAGTAAAATACCATCCACCACCCTTCCACTGCACTGAGACATTGGGAGATAAGTATGTGCCCTTTTCTCCAGGCCTCTTCTGCATTTCGACAATAAAATGTCATGAAAAGGTCAACCACTGGACATCCATGGATGAGGTCTTCAACAAAACCGTTATGTAGTGTCTCTGCCAGCCTCCCATTTTATAGCGTGACATTTTAGCCAGCCCACTTTCACTGCCCCAGCCAAAACATGGGTTTTTCCGGCTGGTGTATACACAGTGGGTGTAAGCAAAGAAAAAAAGTCAACACAAATCAGGTTTCTGCATTGTTTCCTCTGCCCCTGCTACTATATATATATATATATATATATATATATATATATATATATATCAAAAATTATGTAACACCATAATGTTATCTCCATTCTCATGGATCATCTTTACATAAATATTAAATAGTGAACATTGATTTTCTAAAATCTAAAAAAAAATCAAAAAGCTGTGTCTTATAACACATTTGGCATATCAATTGATATTGTTTAATAGGCAACATAAATCTAATTTTTCAAACTTTTCCAAGCTTAGGGGAAAAAACAGGGCAATTTTCAACTTAAAGGTAAAATAGGAATCTATAATAGTGATAAATGGGGACAGCCCACTTTCAGAAGCCCTACAGCCAGAAAGTCTCCAGTATCCAGTTCAGTGTCAAATACAATAGCTCCAGCCACCAAAACCTGTGAGCTAGTATAGGGGTCCCTTAACCCCCCCCCCCCCTTACCTGTTTGCAAACAGTAAAAAAAAGAAAGAATACAGTTTAAACATAATAATTCACCATCGCTGTGTATTCCTTCATCTATTCCCCGCCAGGTGGCGGAGTCATTTCTGGTCCGCCAGATCATGGGCTTCATCCTGGTTAGGTGGGCGCTAGTCTGCTGTTGGTGGGGAGCCGCTAATGGAGCAACAGATGAAGGACACGGCAATGTTTAGTTATTTTTTATTTTAAAACTGTATTTATTTCTTTTTTAACTGTTTGTGAACTGGTAAGGGGTCTATGGAATATTGCACACAAACAGGTGCATATATTGTAATGACCATTAAAACATATTTCTTGTACCTTTTTGTGTGTTGTGATGTCTCTCCAAACTCAACCTTTCTTGGTATACTGGATTTCAATAGCTGCATGGCATGCTGTGTTGCTTCAGCGGGGTAGCCTGCTGTATCAGACGGGTTCCATGTTCTCCCTGGAGTCCGCTGATATATAGAAAAGAGGGTGGCCCAGGACCTGCTGCCTCCATTGCCCCCTTCCTGTTTCATACACCTCCCTCCTTTAGGGGGCAGCAGCAGGCAGCTATAGTAGGAGCCAGGGAAGCCAGTAGCAAGAAACAGAAGTCCAACAGCAGGCACTGGAGACTGGCAGCCATTGAACAGGCGATGGCCTGAAGGCAATGACGAGTCTCTAACTTAAAGTGATACAGCAGGCAAAGGAAATTGTTACACCATTGCATCAGGCTACATTTGCCACTGTCCTAAACTGTTTCCTTTTTTAAATTAAAGCACAAATGGCCAAGATATCAGGATTTACAGGTTCAGCCAATAACATTCTCTTTTTCATCCCGTCCCCACTCAGCAGTGCGGGACAGGATTGCTGGTCCTTCTCTCCTTCCTCCCTTCTCTCCACCTCCTCCCTTCACCTCATGCACCGCCTCCTCTTCCAGATTCATCACATTGCTGTCAGCACAGAGTGATTATTGTGCAGTATCACAGATCCAGGGGCCGTGCCCACTTTTTCAGAAGAGAAATCATGAGGTGAAACTATAAACCTCCATATTTTTCTTCTTCAATTTAAAAACGGAAAAAAGTTAAGGACAAAGCCAAATGTAGACCAACGCAATGGTGTAACAATTACCTCTGCCTCCAGTAGCACTTTAACCAATACATGTGATTTACCTGTGCTGCCCATAGAGTTCTATGTGTTTCATTTTAGCTGCTGGCAGGGCCCTGCTTTCAGCATTTTCCAAATTGCAGCTCAACGCAGTGCAAACCAAGGAGTAGGTGCCACAAATCAAACTGAATAGTCCACGTTGAGTTCTAGGACAGGGGTTCCCAAACTTTTTCATCATTTTTTATTATATCAAGTACCACCTGGGTGGTGCGTGAGCTTTATCAGTCACCTTAAAACATAAGCAAAACAAACATACCAGCCATTTAAAGTGTATGAATCTGGTACAACCTAATCCATACAAAGCCAATTTCCTTTACTAGTACAGAGGACAGCAAGCCAGGTACACAAACAGTACAAGACAATTTGTCTCTACCTAACTTGTATATGATCATTTTGTTCTGAATGTGATTATTGCTTTGATAATGGCTGTTTTCTTGCCTTCTAAAGTCCACAAGCGATAAGGAGAATGAACTAAAAAATCAAGAACATCTGTCCCATCAACCTGAAATGCAAACACATTCCAGCCACACAACAGACTCTTCATTTTGCTCTGATTCTTGCACATCAGGTAATCTAAAAGGTACTTTTTATTAAATTGTTTTACAGCATATGAATAAAATGATTTTGTTTTATAACTGGAACATCTAATGGCAAAGGCCAAATAGATTAAATATTAGCTTAGTTGTCAATATTTATATCTTGGTCCATTTTTGCTCTGTAGAATAAAGGTATGTTGGACTGTCTCATAAAGCAGAGGGGGAGGTCAAGACAATCATCCCTCAGTAGATTCTTTACATGGTTCCTCTTAAAGCTTTTGTACTGTATTTGCAAAGAAGCAGTAATAGTCGGGTATTTCTATAGACATCCAGCTGGTGGCTTGCTGAGCTGCCTGGCCATTAAACCCATTATCTGCTGCATAGTAATAAATACTTACCACACCCTCATGCAATGTGTATTGGAATTAGTGTTGCTGCCAGACATTTTAGTATAAATCTACACTGTCTCTCAACTTGTTCTGCTAACAATAACCTTGCACCAGTCTACTTTTGTGGCCCTAAAGGGTGATTTGTTTGGTTTTGAGAACATTCAAGGACTGTTTGGTTTCCACCCTTGCACATCCACATAATATCTTTTACACTCACACAGTGCAGTCGGGGATGCCATCATAGTTTTGGGTAATAAAAGACTGGATTTGGGTTGGAGTCAGAGTTGGAGTCCACTCATGGGGTGAAAGGTGCACATGCAGCCTGGGAACCACGATTACAGGGAACCCGACTAAAAGGGACTACCTAGTCAAATGGGCTGGCTGTATGTAGTTTATGCATGTTCCTGAGAGCTTACTTTTTGCCGATTGTTAATGTCCTGTATCCCACGTAATCTTTATCTGGGCCAAACTTGCTCTGACGGTGAGCTCTGCTTGTGGCAAAGAAAATGTGCATTGCAATATCTCTTTAACTATAATGCTTGTGTCCATATATAATAGTTCTGCAAGGGCTTCTTTAAGGGGTCTGAATTAAAATGCTATATGTAAGAATTATATGTATATATACATGCAAATATATGTGTACAAATGCCAAAATACACAAAGAAAAGATGTATATGTTAAAGTGGACCAACACCTAGGATTTTGACTATCCTGGGTTTTGGTCCACTTCAGTGGGACACCCTGATCGGGGTGCCCCGCTGTGTGAAACCCCCAAAAACTCACCTGTCCCAGCTCCCACGTGACCGCTGCAGCCAATCGAGGTCCATCGGCGAACAAGCGAGCGCGCCCGCCGCCGCCTCCCGCGCGTCACTCTTACAGGGAGCGCGCCCGCGCCGGCTATTCACAAACGGCCGGCGCGGGTGCGTGCCCTGCTAGAGGGATGCGCGAGTGGCGGCGGCGGTTCACGCATGCGCCGCTGGATCGAGGAGCAGGTAGGGATTTCGGGCCTTTCTGGGGGGTTTCACACAGCGGGGCACCCCAGATCGGGGTGCCCCGCAGGCCCGATGCTGATTGGCCCGGGAGTCTTATAGATTCCCGGGCCGATCAGCATCGGGTGTTGGTCCACTTTAAAGACAATGGCAATAATAAAGCAGCAAGGAGCTTACCTGAAGAGCTTGGTGCCTCTCCTCCATTTCCTCAATTTCCTGAAGTACGTTGTTGGGCATCTATACATTTGGCTACCCCTCTCCAGCATAAACAAGCTGGGAAAGTGCCACTTTGGCTTATGCTGGGAGTCTTAAAGTATCTTCATCACACCACAGAAAATGGGGGAGAAGCACATGAGGACCACCAGTGGGAGCCTTTGATATAGGGGATAAATGGGAGTCAACATGACCCAGCTACCTGAGCCTGAGAAAAGGGTTAAAGTGGTTTAAGCAGACCAAAACCCAGCCCGAGAGCGATAGCCAGCGGGGGAGTGAAGGGTGAATATAGCGTTTTTTATATTGTGACTAAAGTATGAGTGTTGGGGAGTGACAAAGTGAGCAGAGGAGGTTTTTGCAAGAAAGTGTATAGGCACATGAGAAGTCCTGGAAGCACAGATGAGAAGTCCTGGAGTCCAGAGCAGAGGACAGGGGAAGGTCAGAGGCAGAGGAAAGTTTTTTTCTGGGTTAATATTGTTGGATTAATAATGATCTAGATAAGCCATGCTGGAGACAGCTTTGTAGGTTAGAATTTTAAACTGAACTATCTGTGAAATCGGCAAGGAAAGGTGAATGAGGCGAGCAGAGTTTGGAAGGGTGCCAGTCTGTTTGCTGGTAGACCACAGAGGGCCCACCACACCTCTGCACTTACTACATTCTACTGCCCCACATGATAGCTAACAGCTACTGGGGGTAACCAGAGGCCCCTTGCACGTAGCCTAGAATCAAGCCTGATGCCAGGCAAATGTACACACTCGCAGAAGCATTCCTTAGCCATCGGCTGCTGGTTCACTGCCCCATGTAACCACTCATATGATCACCCATGTGGCAACTGGCAGCCCATGGACCTAAACCTGTACTTACCTCACAAGCGATCCCATGGTACATGCACTGGCCACATCCCCTGCTTTTTCGGTTGATATGCTGCTGTGCTGGAGGGAAACTGGGGCTGCCAGTTCTCTATGCTGGGCTCTGTGGACAAAAAAAGTTCTAATGGACAGGCGGGTAGGGAAAGTGAACGGGAAGGGGGGACAGGTAGACAGCGCACCAGTAAGCAGAGCTTGGGGGACGACGAGCCAGAATGGAGAAGCAGCTCTTAGTTTAAGGGCTTTGAGTGGCAGGAGGATGCCACAGACCTGGTATATATTTCTGTTTTCTAAGGGTGTAAACATGATAATGTATTAAAGCTACATTTTAAAATCTAAAATTGCCTTAAAACATTACATAAGAGAAAGGTGTAATGAAACCCGAAGCTTGGTTATTATATGGTACTTAGTTACCTATTGATACAATTAAGTGCCCTCTGCTCCATCAACATTGCAGAAAGATGAAAGATCCCTTTGTCTTTTATGACACAAGAGTTCCTCTTTAAAGTTTTATGGTTCTTGTCAAATAGATAAGAGCAGCGCCATCATAAGCTGACATTTCGTTTCTTTAAAGTTGACTTCTGTGACTTTAGTTAAATGATATTTGTAAGCAAATGGATCTTTTTCTTAAACTTGTTAAAGTGGACCAACACCCAGGATTTTGACTAACCTGGGTCTTGGTTACCTCCCCCCCGCTATGTGAAACCCCCAGATCGTGAGTAAAAACTTACCTCACCCTGTTCCTACGGCGCATGCGCGCCCGCTTGTCCAATCAGCGCGATCGGAGCCGCTGTGGTATGCGCATCAATGATATATCTTACCACAGCGGCTCAGAGCACACTGGTGGCCACATCTCGCGCTTCCCCCTAACGGGGAGCGCGCCCGCGCCGGCCATTCACGGATAGCCAGCGCGAGTACGCGCCCTGCTAGAGAGAAGCGCGAGATGCGGCCGCGGTCCACGCATGCACGGTTGGATCGGGATCCAGGTAAGGTTTCTGAGCGTCCTTGGGGGTTTCACACAGCGGGGCATCCCATTTTTGGATGCCCCTCATGGAGGGATCAGATCGGCCCGGGAATCTTATAGATCCGTCTGAGTGTTGGTCCACTTTAAGTCATATCTGTCAGGCCCTGTGGGACACTCACCTTCTGGTGAGTTCACAATCCCCAATCTCCGCTGCTTCTTCAGCCTTTAGACAAGCCCCCCATTTGCCAGAACGCTTTATACGCCTCACTGGACACAGTTGCTCCAAGACTTATATAGCGCAAAGGATGGGGTGAAGGCGGATGAACCAGGCACTAGGCTGGCCGATGTCAGGAAAGCTGGAGTCATACACAAAAGGACAGAGAAATGTTGAGGGTCAAGCCAAGGGTTAAGCCGGGTGGTCAGAGGATTCATGGTACAGAGGATGAGACGGGTACAAGGTCAGGCAGGCGTCGGTCCATGCAGCGATCAAAGGAGTGGTCAGGCAAAGCAAGGTCGGTAACAGATAACAATATTCTAGCAGAGGCTCTATAACACCCAGCAGCACACATAAGTTAGATTGTGAACTGGGGAGACTTTAATAGGGCTTGGGTGCAGGGGATTGGCCGGGGCAGCTTCAGGCTCATTGGCCTAGTGGGCAATCAGCCCCAAGAGAAATGCTGGGGCTCATTGTCCCAATCAAACTATCCTTTGCCTGCAGAGCATCTAGAGGGCATAAACTGAACGAGCACGGGAGCCAGGGATGCGAGGCAAGGAGGAGGGCCGCAGCGCCACTTGAGCTGTCACTGCTCGAGCGGGCACCCAAGACTGACGTGGCGGCTGCCCGGCAGTACACCTCCCATGAATAGATCATCGTTACATAATCATTTGTAATATTTAGTGATTAGCGGACCTACTGAAGTTCTATGTCGCCGAACTTGGGTCCACAAACCCTAACGCCATTGAAGTCAATAGGGACCTGAACTTGGGAGCCCAAGAATGGCTGTAAAATGGGGATAACAAGGGCTAGAGGGCTGAAAATCTGGGGAACGCCTGGGTGATTGCCCTGCACAAAATGGATTAGTAGAAAAATACTCAAAACAATAACAGAAAACAAAAACAAAATTAGGAAATACTCAAAGAAAAAAAAATGTTAGGGATATTGGAGGCCGAATTAGGGGGTAACACCTGGGCGATTGCCCTGCACAAAACTGGGTAGGGAAAGAATTCAAAATAATAACAGAAAACCAAAAAAGAAACACATACAAAAATATTAAAAAAAAGATTTCTTTTTTCATGGGTGTTGGAGGCCAAATTGGGGGTGGGGGCACATACCCTGCACAAAAAGGGCTAGGGAAAGTAATAATAATAATAAGAATAATAATAACAGAAAACCCAAAAAAGATATACATAAATAAATAAAAAAAAAACATTTATGGGTGTCAGAAGGCAGATCACAGGGTAACATCGCGGAGATTGGCCTTCCAGAAAATGGGGTAGGGAAATTACTCAGAATAATCACAGAAAGCAAGAAAATTAATTAAAACCATTAATAAAGTTTTTCTGTGTTTAATTCCTTCCCACTGCAAGTAACTGCCTGCCGGTATATATTTTTATATTTTTGGTAATTCTTTTGGCAATTTTGGTTAGATCCAGTTTTTATCTAGCGAAGAATAGCCAGACTTTTTATTTTTTAAATTGTATTTTTCAATTTAACTGTTTTACTAAATTCTTCTTTTTAAAAGCATCCCATTTAACATTGACACTACCTGTAGGTTTAGTTTTTTATTTAATTTTATATAATATATAACTTTTTTTTTATATTAATTGAGCCCCTACCAGTTAACCCCAAGTGACAAAGAAAAAAGACACCACGCAATAAAATATTTTTATTGTTCCTTTTTAACTTATACTCACCCATCCTCGTCTTCCAACTTCTGTCTCTCCAGGAGCCGTCTTCCTCAGGTTCCTCTTTGTCCCGTTCCAACTCAACTTCCTTCTTTGGGGCCCCCTCCAGCGTGTAGATGTGGTGGTGCGGGCCGCCAGAAGCTGATGGTTGCACCGCCATTTGGATGAAGGCGTGGCCTCCATGGGATCTCTCAAATATCATTAGTGATATCAGGGAGATTCCAGAGAAGCCCCACTTTTTAATATAAAAGCCGCTGCCCGGCAGCTCATGTTGGAGTCCCCCAGCCAGGAGCCTGGATGAACGGGGGTAACCTGTGTTCCCCTCCTTGCTAAATGCTGTCGAGCATCATTAGATGCCCGGGTGGCATACATTCAAGGAAGTCTGTGTGGGAGCCCGGAGGGGGAAGGTAAGTATAAGTTAATTAAGATATTTTAAGTGTGTGTGTGTGTGTGTGTGTGTGTGTGTGTGTGTGTGTGTGTTTTTTACTAAACTTTCACTTTAAACTGGTAGGGGGTCCCATGGATCAGGGATACACTCCAATGCTTAGAGGAAGTTGTGGTATAAGGGGTACACCCTAGTGCTTAGAGCTAGTTGTGGTATAAGGGGTACACCCTAGTGCTTAGAGCTAGTTGTGGTATAAGGGGTACACCCCAATGCTTAATAGTGTACACATACCCCAGTTAAGACAAGAAGTGGTTTTAAACGGTAGTGCTGACACCCCACCTATCTAGCCTTCACTCCAGCCACTGACTAAATATTGCCCTGAAAATGGCAGTTTTTCTTAACCAAACAGGCCTCTCTTTTCCTAAACAGCAGCAGCAGCATCTGTCCCTATCTATGTCATTCTCAGCGTCCCTCTCCCTCTTACGTGTCCTGTCTGGCCAAACACAGCCATACAAAGAATTGGGCTTGGCTGTGGTTGCTAGGGAAAGCTGATTGGCTGCTCTGCTCTGCTTTCGGACCGGGCTGAACGCCAAACCCGCACATGGATTTCAATTTGAGATCCGTGTTCACGGGCCTGAACCAGCAAAGTTTGGCACAGAACTGAAATTTGCGGGCTCATCGCTAATCATATTCTTTTAACCATGATATCTAAAACTACATTCCTCATGTTATTTTTGCCTGATGTTTTGCAACAGTGTAGCCAGCTCATACCAGTTACCAATATTAATGAAGTAGGAGCCTCCAATTTTCTAGATCAGTGGTCCTCAAACTTTTTACGCCAAGTATCCCCTAGCGATAATCAGTTACATCCAATTCCCCTCAAAGTGAAGATTATTTATTAATGTTACCAAAATAATTAGGTCATGTCCTTTATAAAGCATTAAAGAAGAATATTTTTCTGCTAAAATAATATACCAGACCCATCATTGCCCCCTTGTTGGTGTCCCCCTTAACAAGGCTGAGTACCCCCTGCAGCAGGGGCGGGCTTGTCATTTCTGGGATGCCCCACTATGTGAAACCCCCTGGTTTTACTGTTACTTACCTTGAGCTGGCGATCCCATGGTGCATCCTCGGATTTGATCTGCCTTAAAGTAGGACAAAACCCGTCCTGGCAAATCAGGATGCCCCACTGTGTAAAACCCTTGTGGTCTGCACAAAACTCACCTTCTACCTGTCTCTCTCGCTGATGTAACAATCTCTGCTGCATCCGCAGCATTCAGATTGGCTGGGGGCGGGAGCATACCCCAATCGAAAGGAAGCTGGGAATGGGCTTGCTCCTGCTTGCCATTCTCTGCCTCCAAACAGAGCCGTATTGTGATAATTAATAATATGCATGGCATACAGCTCTGATTAGACGAGTGCCTGCACATGCGCTGTAGGAACCAGGAAAGTTGAGTTTTTATGGGCGATACAGGGGTTTTCATATAGTCGGGCATGCCCCAAGGCAAGGAACAAGACTGGGGATATTTAAAATGCTGGATTTTGTTCCACTTCAAGCTTATGTAAATGAGTGCTGGGGGAGGAGGCTTGAGTGGGAGAGGGGTTAGCATACTTGTGTCTAGTGTCACTCTGGTGTGTTGGCAGCAGCAGAAGCAGCACAAGTTCTGATGTCCCTTCCTCAAAGGCATTGATAGGGCTACACAGGGAACTTTCCTTAGAGGCAGTACAAACAGTTTAAAATGCTGACCCCTCTACTCAGGGTTGCCCATAGCTCTGTGTTCCTGCCAAAAAGGTGCAGATAAGATACAAGGAAACACTCAGGTAAATGGGCTGTACATTAAAGCAGAACCAAATCTGGGAATTTCACTCTATCGGATTTTGTTCTTGGGATGTTCCACTATGTGAAACCCCCCTAGTTCGCCCAGTAAAACTCACCTTTCGCCGCTTTAATGTTGCATGCAGGGGCTCTCGTCTATTTAGAGGCCTTTGCCCTGTTTACATTCCTTCGGCAAAGGGCTCTGATTGAATTCATTTGGAAGCACACACAGCTGCATCTTCGGTGGTGTATTTGTTCCTGCCACAGCCTATCGAATTCAATCAGAAGGATGTAAACACAGCAAAGGGCTCTGATTGGATGAAAGCCTGAGCATGTGCCATTGAAGCAGGGAGAGGAGGGTTTTACAGGCACCCTCCTGGTGGGTTTCACACAGGGTAAAGCTAGCAGCCGACCCTGGAATCTCTTAGATTCCAGGCTGCTGGTGGGTTTTGTTCCACTTCAAGTGTGTTTCCCTGCTCTTGCCTGCCACCAATATGCAGCCCAGCAAAGATGGCATTGCAGAGCCTGAGGGGTGGGGGCATGGGGCACAATGAAGCACAAGACAGGGGGTTATAAATCTCTCTGCCTTCTTTGCAGCTCCATCCAGTTGGGGAAGGGAGGACACACATGAATCGGGGAGGCACCAGACGCACTCTTTTGACTGAGCACTGTCCGTCACATTACTGCTGATGCTCAACAGTGCTGGATTAAGTGTGGTGGTGGCCCCTGGGCTCAAAATCTGGTGGAGGCCCCAGATACAGTATTTTTTTCCTTTAAAATGATAGTCCAGCCAAGTAACTGATTAGTGGTTGTCTGGCACATGCCTACTTACTGGAAAGTCAGATTGAGTCCCTTGTGCCACCCTTGTGCGGGTGCAACTCCTGCTTTGCCATTCTGGGCAGGGGGTAGTGTAGTCGCCCAGCTAGTCCAGCAGAAAACAGCAGAAAGGCCTTCCCAGGCACAGGGACCCCCACTGCCGCCAATAGTTTTGTTGCTGGCTCCACGGCCCGTCAGACCAAATACTGAAATGCCTCCTGGACCAGACCATAACCCAATGGTTGGTGGAGGCCAGGCAGGGAAAGTGGTGGAGGCCCCTGGGCTCGCTGGTTGAGCCCCCCTCATAATCCGGCCTGATACCCAGTCCCCAACCAACCACTCCCCAGATACACTGACAAGAAGGGGAGGGAGGCATTTAATAAAATTGCAGAGCCTTGCAGCATAGGAAGTGGCTGTACTAACATAACTCACTGACACCGGAGAAGAAGTCAGCGTAACACAGCAGCAGCTTTATGTGTGTCTTCTGTCTCCTCCTGGCACTTTATGTCACATGACAAGAGGCGGTGCCAAGAACGCAGAGCTGCTGATGTGATGCTAGTTATGCTGCAAGGCTCTGAAAGCTTATGAAATGTTGCTCCCCCCTCCCGTTAACTGCTCCCCTGCTAGCCACAACACCTCTGTTTGTTGGAGGGGGGGGCACCTTGCCTGGGGCTGGGCCCCCTGGCAGGCCGGGGCTCATTGCACTTGCATCCTCTGCATGGTGGGTAAGCACGGCACTGCCCTGGGGTATGCATATCGCAGGTTGAGAAATAGTTATCTAGATCACTCCCTGTTCTGCTTTATTCTACTTTCCCCAATAGGGAAGGTAGTGGTGTGATAGATGCCACTGGAGCAGCTGCTGATAAATAGGGGACCCTGTTGCTACAACCACAGTTCAGGTCCCCCAAAGTGGATTTTTTTTTAAATGTATATTACCAAAGTGGTTAACGCAGCACTTCGGAATATAAAGGAAAACATGTATTTTAATTTGAAAACTAGAATTCTAAATGGATTTAAGTACAGATGGGATGCACTGTCTGAATGTATTTCTTGATGTTGATTGCCCACCAGCTGTTTCCAAGCTTTGTATGATAGGGATGAGGAAACAGCTGCACACTGCAGTATGGCATTCTGAAGGAGGTGCACTTGTTTATGTCCCCCTATTGGATGGAGCTCAGAGCTCATAGATGCCATGAACCCTGTGGACAAGAACATTTCTTTGCATTTTTGCAGAGGGAGGGTGGTATATGTACTTCAGTGGATATAAAATGTCTACACACCCGTTTTAAAATCTGTTGAAATAGCAGGTTTTTATCAGGATAATTTCAGAACAATTTCAACCATTTGATGTGAACACCAGGACCCGCAGTGCTGAAACCAGAGGACAGGCTGGCAGGTAAGTCTTTTGTATTTTGTTGCAGCCTGGACTGTCCATTTAATGAAAGCTGACCATTTTTTCAGAGGGACAAATTTGGGAAGCTTAAAGAGGAGCAAAACCTGGGAATTTTGCTTTGCCGTGTATTATTCTGTGCCCCCGGGGCATCCCGAATTGGAAAGCCCTGCTGTGAGAAACCTCCCCTGTCACCCATAAAAGCTCACCTTACCAGGCTCCAATGGCACATGCCCGGGCTCTCGTCCAATGAGAGACGCCTACTATGACTACGTCATTCGTCAGGCAGCTCTTTGTTTTGAATGGAGAACGTGCACTGCTGCATCCCCAACATCACGTGCACGCTCCGCCCTGGCCATTCTGATAGGAGCCACCGGAGATGCAGGGGATGCAGCAGTGCACCCCACCCACTGAAGGCATTCAGAGCCCTATGCTGAAGGATGTAGACACGCCAAAGGGCGGAGGAGAAGGAGGCGGGTTAAACATGAAAAGAATGAGTAAATATAGAAAGGAGAATGAGGAGGAGAATGTGGAAATTAGATGATAAAAGAGGGGAAAAGGACTGGGAGGAAGGGAATCACAGATAAGAAAAACTGAGACAGAGGAAGGAAAGAGAAAAGAAAACAGAAGAGAAAGAAGCGGCTAATTGGTGTCTCCTGGCGCCCCATTTACAGAGAGATCCGGATGGCGTCCTGTGCAATATACACCCAAATGTGCACCCAGAGTTTCAACTGCTACAATAAATACCCCCAATGTGAGATATATATATATATATATATATATATATATATATATATATATATATATATATATATATATGAGATAGGCAATAAGCATTGAAAAATATTTTAAATCCTCTCACAGTATTTTGTATGCTCACATGTTCATATTTCCACATACTGCTGTAGAACCCGACCCTGTTTTCATGTCCTCCATTGTACATAATCCATCTATCGCATGAAACCAGTTGTTTATTTCCCACAATGATTAAATATATCAGACAACATAATGAATAGTAATTGCATTGATATATGGGCTTCCCCTTGCATATTACTCAATGTCATTAGCCAGTCACTTGCAGGCAAAGCTTGTTGGGTGTTTTCCATTGTAGTCATCCAAAAATGTAGTTAATTGTCTCTACTGGGAAAAGTGCAAGAAACAAATGATCACGCAGAGTAGAGATCTGATATTTCATTTATCTCTTTGGGAGTCCATAACCCGTGGCCCTTTTGTGCAGTTCTTTGGTACCATGAGGGATCATTTGCTTAGGAACATAAATCTGCATATTGTGAATCATTTTTCTTGCTGCCTGGATTCTGGGTTTGTGTAGGTGGATGGAAGTGACAGAGGATTAGCTGATTTATATCTACTAAAAATAAGATGTTGACTTTTCATTGTCGTGTGCAAGTCTCATAAGTATGTGCACAACAGAGCTAATAAACCATTTAGGCTATGTTCACACCTGTCCGGCCGCGTTTGTGGCATACGTATTTCATTAAGGACCTGCAGTAGGAGTTTGTGTTTTGCAGCTGCATATGTTTTATTTACATCTACGTTTTTGATTAAAAAAAATGACATGAGTTACCTTCCTTTTCAAGCCTTCCAGCCGGCACACCAGGCATAGAGGCTGGGATGCCCATGGTTTGAAGGCTGCCTTCAGCCTTACCAGGATACCAGCCCCTAGGCCCCTTGGTGCAGGTCCGGTGTTCCGGTGCTAATGTAATGAAAATGAGAAATATGAGGTTAGTTATAATAGTTAAAGCAAAATACCGGTAATAACCTTGGAATTAAATAATTTATATATGCAGAGCAGTATCCCCTAATAGAGGGACACATGAGGACAAAGAGCGGCAGAGAAACATACACCCCTAACAAATAAGCATTTTAACAAATACTATATTTTCCGCCCTATAGGGTTGATTCAGAGCCCCTTTCTCATCATTTTTATGGAGGTCTTGCTACCAAACAAAAATCATGCAAAAATGAAAACATTTCACACTAAAGTTCTCGCAGAAAAAAGGCTTTGCTGAATCAGACGAGGGGAAAAAATGAACGAGAATGGAAATATTCACGCTAAAAAGGTGAGAAAGGGGCTCTGAATCAACCCTTATAAGACGCACCTGCCCATAGGACGCACCTAGGATTTGGAGGAGGAAAATAAGAAAATAAATATTCTGAAGCATTGATATTTCCCTCTCTCATTCCCATAGGCAGTATGGCATTCTCCCCCTCCCATTCCCATAGGCATTGTGGCTTTCCCTCACATTCCTATTGGAAACATGCCTTTCCCCCCTCCCATTCCCTATAGGCAAAAGAAAAAAAAATGGTAAACTCACCTTTCCATCCTGCCTGCCTGCCGCTCGTCTATATTCTGGCCTCCCATGGCTGTGTCGGCATGGCCATCAGAGTGGGAATGATGGAAGGGTGAGTTTCCATTTTTCCCTTTTTTTCAAATTCACCCCATAAGACGCCCTAAAATCACCCCCCCCCCCCCCACACACACTTTTGGGGAAAATAAGTGCGTTTTATAGGGTGAAAAATATGGTATACTCCCAAACTCTGATACAAATGCTAGAACCAATACGTTTATTAACAAAACCACTGATCCCAAGCCTCCAATCTCTGCCTCCTGCATTTTCTTAAAAGCATGCTCAGTGTTTAACAAACTAATGCTCTCTTTGAGTTTTGTCCTATCAAAGCTGTCACTTCATTAAAGTCATTTCCTTTTAAAGCATATTCTCATATTTCTCTCCAGATCTCTAGAATCCATTGACTCCTCTGATCACTTCACTTTCCTCTCTATGGATATCACCACCATCATGTTGGGTGCTGTTAATTTCCACATGCACTACACATGCCCAATTTAATGAATGTAAATGCAAAGACCATTTTTCTCCTTTATCTTTTATTTGACTTATGAGTACTTTAGATTATTTTTTAAAGTATACCCATACCCAGATAGATAGATTTGTCTCCAGCTTCTATCCCCAGCCCAGTGCCCCAAAACAGCCTGTGTTTCTTTCTTTTTTTACCCAATATTCTTAAAAACACTAACAGGAAGCAGTATGATGTTGGCAGCTATATATTAATTCATACAGTTAGCAGGTAAATTGTCACATAATGGATGTTAGGTTATAGTGCTTTCAGATTAATTGCAGCTATTATAACTGATAAGGTTGACCCCCAATGCTGAGCTGTGTGCACTGTAATGGAATGTGTCATTGCTGGAAAAAATCAGGGGGCGGGGCTGCTCGGCCAGGGAGTAAAATGGCAGACTGAAGAAACACAGGAAACACAGGCTTTTTAAACTTCCTTTCTGGGTATAGGATCACTTTAGGCATCCAAAGTTTTTGTTTTTTTTTACTTTCCCTCCAGCACTGCACAGGTGTGCCTTCTTTTTTTCACCATGATTCAGACGGAGGAGTAGTTTTCAGATAGGGATCTGATTTAATACTATTTGATGAATAACATACCTCCCAACTTCTGAAAACGTGAAAGCGGGACAAGCCATGTCCCCGGCCACACCCCCGTCACGCCCCGGCCACACCCCCGTCACACCCCGGCCACACCCCCGTCACGCCCCGGCCACACCCCTGTCACGCCCCGGCCACGCCCCCGGCCACGCTCTCCAGCTCCAGCAATGTCGGCTGCCTTCACCCCTGCATGCGGTACGTATCCCCAAACCAGCATACCGCCCGCCCCCCCCACCCCCGTGCGCCTGCCCACCCACCCCCGTGCGCCCGCCCCACTCTCTCACCCCACGCGCCAGGAAGTTATCTTCGCGCCGGCGTCATTGCGACCCTGGGCTGTCACAGCGCAGGGGGTCCCGGGACATTTGGTAATGTTCCGGGACCGCGGGATCCTTCTCAAAAATCGGGACAATCCCGGGAAAATCGGGACAGTTGGGAGGCATGGAATAATGATTAACTAATTCCAGCATAGTACCTATACCTTGCCTCCCCCAGGCCAATGATGCCGATGTTGAAAACCACAGTTTTATGTGTTTTTTTGTGTGCTTTCTACTCTGTGTCTCAAAAGGACTGTTCTCCTTCCCCTCATTGGAGCCCCTAGGTGGACTTGAATTTCCACCCTCCCAGACAACCCTGGCTCATGGTTCCCTGCAACCTCCATCAGTTTTGTGTCACCCCACTCCAGCCAAACACCCCTTTTTTCCCCACACGTTTGCTGTTAGTAGACCCCCCCCCCCCCCCCAACAGCTAGAGTCTTATAGGAACTCAGTTGGTGTTTGTGGTCCTAGTTGCAGTTGCCCCCCCCCCACCAAACTCATATTAATGTCTGTTTCAGAGACCAGTAATAATCTAAGAAGTTGCATGCACCTGATTTATGAATCTGTCCCCATAACCTGCATCCCTCCGTTCTAATTTTTAGCTGCTTATAAATGACCCAATATATTACTAATACCCATCCCCTTCAACCTTTTAAGGTTAGCAATGCTGGGCCAAATCATTTGTTGGTTTTCTGTAAATCTAGTCTTTTTCTTTATCAGCATAATTCACCTTATGCAATATGGCTGCACTGTGATTGGTGAAATGGTTTAATTTTTACACTCCAGTCACTGTAAAACAATTTTAACGTTTTACAATAAAATATGATAAGCCAGTTGAAACCAATCAATTTCAAATAAACTTTATGGTTCAGTAGTATGATCAGTGCATTGACAGCAGAAATCCTAAAGTGTATTTACCCAAGAGTGGATCAGACATGTGTGTGCTTAGGTGTTATGCAGAATAATCCCCCGCTTGTTTATTTTGTTTGGAGCAAATTCTTCAATGTGGCTTCATTTGATATACCAATATGCAGTCTCTATTTCGGAGATACAAATAGGCAATGTTTTTTATAAAGTGTCTGGTTTTCAAAAATTACTCCGGGTACACCAAGCAAAAATAATACAAATGTAAAGTTACCCAGTCATTATTCTCCACAAATCTTAAAAGGACGGGCTAGGCTAAGTGCAAAAACAAATCATTGTTTGCTTACCTGACATGCAGAGGATCTATTCTGCTGTTGGCCTCTTTTCTGTAGCTATACCCTGACATTTGATTAATTCATGACCACCATTTTTCACCCTAAGAAGTGATTGAAACTCCACCCCCTATTTGATCTCTTTCCTCTGCTTATCTGTCTCTTCTGTACAAATTTTACTCCAATAAACCTTACGCTGGTGAGAGAATGAGAAAGAGAGTCATATATACAGACATGCAGAGACACTGGTCTTTATCCTTCCATTTGCACTGTGGACATTTCACCTAAACTAAAATCGCACCTAAACTAAAACTGCAGCCATGGGTGTAGTATAGGAGAAAAGCAATCACCACCAAAATGCTATTCTGACAGAGACAGAGACTACCAGAAAGACAGCAGCTGTAAGGTAAGGCGCTTAGGCATTCATTTTACACTTTGCCTTCACAGTGTCTTTAAAATGCAAATGATGCTCGTAGATTCAAGGTGCTCAAACTTAACCATAGAGATCATGTTTTAATTCTGATTACTTATGTAGGCTAAGTAAAGTAAATATTTAGCTTATCTCCAATTAAGTGTTCCTTCTTGGTCTCCTTTCAAAAGGGTAGTTGCTGAGTTCTTGCCCTCGATCTATAGCCACAGCCCCCTAGTTTTCTCTGTACCCTGATTACCAGCAGCTAGAATCAGACCAGTGGCCTAAGTTCTTCCCAATCCCCTTCATCACAGTGTGTGAGAATCTCTATTCTCTTTGTGTAGGATGTGCCTCCCCCTCTTTCTGTCTGTAGACAGCTGGAATAAACAGGCAGAAAGTAAGAGCGGTGTCTGTTGCACAAAATAAATGGAGCAGCTCACAGACTGTAAAGCAAATGGCCTAAAGATGACCTGATGCTTGGTTATAGAAGGGGTTAGAACGCTCAGCAATTACATTTTGAGAGTGCAGGCCATGAGTAATCAACTGTGTCACTGGTGATGTCCATGTGCACCTAGACACAAGTGTGCCCAGGTATATTTACATGACGTGGCCTGCCGGGACATGATTTTTTTCTTCCGCCTCCTTCTATGATTACTTTAAAGCGGTCCTTCACTCTGTCCTTCACTCTGAATAAGAGTCTATCTTATATGTTTCCCACACTCTTTACATACAGGTTGCTCACATTAAAAATAATCCTACCTGCATCTACTGCATGTTATGAGCCTTTAAACATCCAAGATGGCCGCTCATGGAACATCAGGCAGCCTGCAAACAGGAAGTGCCTTCTGACTGTGCTGCTCTGCATTCTGGGATTGCTGACCTTTTCCTGACCCCAGCTCTGCTCTGTCTGAGCAAAGCACAGCTATAACCCGCCCCCCTGTACTTTATCCCACTCTCCTCTCCTTAGTAAGTGTGATGCTTCTGAGTCAAGATGGCGGCGCCTGTATCCTAAAGTCCTGGACAGAGTTGCAGCCCAGTGGGGTAAGAATGATAAGTAAGTGACTAAAAACAAAAAAAACAAAAAAAAATATATTAATTTTAGATGCTGGGGGATCGTTTTTTAAGGTTTGGGCTTTTCAATAAATCATGGTGAAGGTCCGGTTTAAGTTGAATTTGAATGAACACTTCCCTCTTATTTTAGTATCACATGTTACAAGACAGTGACCAGACCTCATGGTGTTTCCGACTATGTCAGGAGAAGCCGCCAACCAATTTGCTATGATTAATTGCAACATTGGCACTTTACAGGCAAATGAAATATTGGCTGTTTACAAGCAAGTTAAATGTTAGCTCTTTGTACAGGCATGTTTAGAGTGGACTAATCCCCCCCCCCCGCAGCCGACCCTGGAGTCTAAAAGAGCCTGCCTCCAGGGGCACACTGTGTGAAACCCCCGGGGTCAATGGTAATCTTATCTTTCTTGGCGACACCTGTATGCCTTGGCTGCATCTCCAGCATCTCCAGCATCCCTGCAGCCGTTATCTAGATATGCCAGGCATGCGGGAGCCCGTACGCTACAGGGGAGATGGGGATGCGGCATCCCGCATTCCCTATGTCAAAGTGCAGGCCAAAACATTGGCTTTTTGTTGTGTATTAGCATGCACTGCATAAAGCGCTGATTGGACGAGCGCCCACGCATGCACCGGGGAAAAGGTGAAAAGGGGACTGGAGTGGGCAATCACAACTGGATGTCCCCCAGACAGGGACCAGTCACTAGCATAGTCAAAATCCTGGTGTTGGTTCCACCCGTTTGTATACACACAACAAGAATTTTGTCATTTAACGGGCAAGTAAGAGTAGGATCTGAGCAGAGATGAGTCCGCCTTACTGTTGGTTGTCCAGCAATAAAGCTTCTCACCAGCATTCTGCGAATGTGCAGAAGGCTTAACTTTTTTTTTTTGTATCTGTTTTTGGTCACAACTAGGGATGAGTGAACTGGTTCGTCAGAACCCAATTTTGTTCTGAATTTCAGGAAAAATTCGATTCAACATGAAACTGAATTTTTGGAGGTTCGTGCTGACCAAATTTTTCCTGAAATTTACTGGGCGGAGGGTAGAAAATAAAAAAAACTCATCATCCTCGTTCCAGTGCCACGCTTGGACCCAGTGTGCGTGACAGAAGCCGACTTGCACAGCTGACAGTGCAACCGGATCCCCACTCCTCCCCTGCACATGGGCAGGGGGGAGCCGACTACGCAGTCAGCTGTGCAAGCCTGCCTCCACCGCCACCTGACAGTGCAGCCGGCCTCCTCCGCTCCCATCATTACCTTCAGCCGGCATGAAGGTAAGCTACACACTGCACATGGGCAGGGGGGAGCCGACTACGCAGTCAGCTGTGCAAGCCTGCCTCCACCGCCACCTGACAGTGCAGCCGGCCTCCTCCGCTCCCATCATTACCTTCAGCCGGCATGAAGGTAAGCTACACACTGCACATGGGCAGGGGGGAGCCGACTGCGCAGTCAGCTGTGCAAGCCGGCTTCCACCGCCACCTGACAGTGCAGCCGGCCTCCTCCGCTCCCATCATTACCTTCAGCCGGCATGAAGGTAGGCTACACACTGCACATGGGCAGGGGGGAGCCGACTGCGCAGTCAGCTGTGCAAGCCGGCTTCCTCCGCCACCTGACAGTGCAGCCGGCCTCCTCTGCTCCCATCATTACCTTCAGCCGGCATGAAGGTAGGCTACACACTGCACATGGGCAGGGGGGAGCCGACTGCGCAGTCAGCTGTTGCAAGCCGGCTTCCTCCGCCCCCTGACAGTGCAGCCGGCCTCCTCCGCTCCCATCATGCCGGCATGAAGGTAGGCTACACACTGCACATGGGCAGGGGGGAGCCGACTGCGCAGTCAGCTGTGCAAGCCGGCTTCCTCCGCCACCTGACAGTGCAGCCGGCCTCCTCTGCTCCCATCATTACCTTCAGCCGGCATGAAGGTAAGCTACACACTGCACATGGGCAGGGGGGAGCCGACTGCGCAGTCAGCTGTGCAAGCCGGATTCCACTGCCCCCTGACAGTGCAGCCGGCCTCCTCCGCTCCCATCATGCCGGCATGAAGGTAAGCTACACACTGCACGGTGGGAAAGGGGGGGGGGCGGCTGCACTGTCAGCTGTGCAGCCAGCCTCCCCTGCTCCCACCGTGTGGTGTGTTTTCCAGAAGTGAGCGATTCTCAGATATGATTCGGACGAACCCGAATTTCTTGGAGAAATTTGTCGAATCACCCAAATCGATTTTTTTTTAAGTCTGCTCATCTCTTGTCACAACCCTCTAGCACCTCCTTCTATTATTCCTTTAAATTGCATTTGTTGGAACGCCCACATCCCTGACTTTTTCCCTCCCATTTTCATATTTAACATGCCCATTGATAAGATTTTTTTTTCGCAGTGACCACCTACTCTAATATTGTAACAGGTGATTATTTATAAAGATAATTCCCATTTACTAAAAAATATATTAATTCAATTCTATAACTTTGCTGGTGGTCCAGGCTCTGCAGTCAGATTGTTTCTTTCAGCTTTGGTAAAATAAGAGATTAGAGACACTGACTTTTCTAGAAACCTAAAGGGGCAAAAAGCCGATGATTATCACAACGGTGGGGTCCCGGGAGACCCCTACACATATACCAAGCTTGGGAAGGCCAAGGGAGTTACGAATAAAAAAAAATGGAAATCATTGTGGGCTAACTGCTCTAATCCTGGCTGACCCACAATTTGTTTAAGATTTGTCTGTACTATAGGAGGCTTAAATTTGTGACAAAGATGTAAGCAGTAGGGGTGGAGATTAGAAATGAAAGAAGAATGGCTACATTTTCGTCAGACCACACACTGATATCGGATCTTCCTTCTGTAATTGTTACACTATGTTTTGTGTTTCTTTTTTATTCCTCCATAAAACCCTGGAAACCCAACATTTGATTGGCACTTGTCATGCTTGATAAAGACAAAGGTGCTAAACAAGAAGGCAGTGGCATGAAAGCCGCAGAAGGGAAAGGGGGGATCTGTTTCCTTGTGATTTGGCTAATCAGTTTATTTAAAAGAGGAAGTTATCTGTTGGCAGGGAGCACTTGTCCATGGCTTAAAGGTTTGTTTAACCACTGAGCCGAGGCCTGCAATCACTGAATGAATTGTTCTTCTTTATAATGTCAGCAAACACAACGCAGATGTGTTTATCAGTTTGTCAGGGCCCATCCTATTGTTTACATCATTACAAATAGAACTATATTTTCTAAAAATTGCATTGCTTGCAATAACTAGAAAATGTGCTTATGCTGGTAAGATGTATTCGAGATACACAAATAAAATGCTTTTGCTGATAAGCCAATTCATTTTAGGGTTAAGCCTGCTGAATAATTTATGCGAGAACATCTTTATGACTAAACAAAACAAAGGCTGTAAAAGTCAGTTTTTCTAGCTATGGCAACAACACTATACTACCTATACTGTAAAATATGCACCCCCCAACTATTTATCAAACAGCATCACTCTAGTTGTTGTCGTTTGTTGACATTTTATTTACAATTATTTGTAAAACCTAGGGACTGTACACACAGCCAATTATCTAGCATGCAAGGTGCCAGCACGTACATAAGTTACTAAAATATACACAACCAGGCCCCCAGATTTGCCCAAAACTCCATAACTATTGCTGCACTGAGTCTTATAATTTAAAATAAATCTTTATCGCTCCAAGAATATACACCAAGACAATAGAAACAATATTAACAAACATACAAACATTAAGACCAAACATAACTCTACTAATTATGATGAAAAAATTCAGAGAATATTGCAATAACCCTAAATCAGCTAAAGTGCTGAAAAAATCAGAAAGTGCCAGTGCATAGCAAACAAGACAACATTGAAAGTGCGGGCTAAAATGCCTATCCAAGCAGTGACAATAGTTTTAGGAGGAGACAAAAAGCAGAAGTGCCAAAACAATATATATTCTTGGAACACAGCAAACATGGAAGTACGCTCAAGGTGCACATGTTGGCCATTAGATTAGTTAAGGGGACTATGGCATGGAAGGGTCAGTGTGCATAATACATAGATAGCTAGATATGCTAAATTATGACATTAGTTATTTTGTTAGGAAAACAATTATTATATCAACATGAAGTGATTGAAAAAATGTATCCAAAGAATTATCAAGAGAATTTATAATAGATATTAGTACATATAATAGTAATATAATGACTGACCTACTATGTTTACAGCAATGAAATCAGCAATGGAGTGTATGCCTGAGTGTATATTGATTTCATATAATGTCATAATTTAACATATCTAGCTCTTTGCAGCAATAGTTGTGGAGTACTTTTGGGGCCAATCTGGGGCCTGGTTGTGTATATATTTGTAACTTACAATTATTAGTTAATAATTATTAATGATCAGTTTTGACTAAGGATCAATGTTGTTTAGCCCCAGCTATCTTTATAGATGCCAAGCAGGTAACTGCTAAGGCATAAAATACCCTTCTGATATATTTAAACACATGGACATTTATGCAGACAAACCCCCACCAAACTCTTTATCAAATGGTATCTCTCCACTTGGTGTAGTTTGTTAACATTTTATTTACTATCATTAGTTAATAATAATAATGATAAATATTTATTAGCACAGCAGCCATGATGGGGTGAGCTGTTGGATGGCAGTTTATGCACTTTGCCTGCAGAGTCCCATTAAGTATTGCATAAGCCAATAACTGCTTAAAACAAAGATTGGAATCAATAAATAAAATCTATCTGTAATGACAGCCAAGCAGTTAACTCCTAGGGTAAAGAAATCCCCTAATCTGGCATATTTACAAAAAGTTCAGATGGACAGTTAAAGTGGACCAACACCCAGGATTTTGACTATCCTGGGTTTTGGTCCACTTCGGCGGGGCACCCCGATCGGGGGTGCCCCGCTGTGTGTAACCCCCCAGAAAGCCCCAAAAACTTACCTCTCCCTGCTCCCACGTGACCGCTGCTGCCAATCACCGCCGACGGACAAGCGGGAGGCAGCGACAGACAAGAATATGCGCCCGCCGCTGCCTCCCGCGCGTCACTCTTACAGGGTGCGTCCTGCCAGAGGGATGCGTGGGAGGCGGCGGCGGGCGCCGCTGGAACGAGGATCAGGTAGGGATTTAGGGGTTTCTGGGGGGTTTCACACAGCGGGGCACCCCCGATCGGGGTGCCCCGCTGTCAGGGGACTGATCGGTCCGGGAATCTTATAGATTCCCGGGCCGATCAGTGGAGGGTTTTGGGCCACTTTAAGCAGACAAACCCCCCTCCCCCCAAAACTATTTATCAAACAGTACATTTCCAGTTGGAGTAGTTGTAATTGTGTTTACTAGTTAATTATTATTATTAGCAATTATTGTATAAGCCAATAAGAGTTTTACTAAGGATCAAAATCAATTCACCCAATAAGATATATCTTTACAACTGCTAGGGCATGGAAATCCCCTAATCTGCCATTCCAGGAAGTACAGTAAAAAATAGAATTACAAGATGGGAATTGTTATTTGGAGAAACAAGGTCCACTTTTGATGTGCTTTAAGTGTGATTTGCAACCTGCTTTTTTTTTAGCCCAGTGTCAGGGACCGCTGGACACCCTTCTCTCGTGAGCCAACAATCCCCAATCTCCACCGCCTCTTGTGCCTATAGACAAGCCCCCGCTTGCTGGAGACACGGGTTATGCCTCTCCAGACTCGGTTGCCCCCAGGTCTTACTGGCGCAAAGATTGCTGGCTTACGATAAAGACGGATGAACTGCGGGGTATCCCAAATCAGGATTTCATGCACCAAAGTCTGTAAACGTCAAAACCAAGGGGCAAGGCAAAGAGTAGTCGGGACTGGCAAGGGTCAAGGCCGGGTGATCACAGAAGCGCGGTATCCAAGGGGTTAAGCAGAAACGAAGTCAGACAGGCAGAAGGTCGGTTCAGGCAGCGAGCAGGAGTAGTCAAGGACGAAGCCGGATCAAACACACTAAGACGAGATTCAGAAGCACACCCAAGCTAGTAAATGGCTATAACAGGCACTGGTGGTTCGGGCGGGAAAATATTTAAATGGTGACTGACCAATGGGAAGGGGAATGTGCTGATTGGTGCAACACACGATCTCACCCCTGATAGGAGAAACTCCAGGGACTGGACCGCCCTGGCCAGTCAGGCTGTCCATTCCCTGACCTTCCCAGAGCAGAGGATTCCTGGGTCAGGATTGGTCCTTTTAAATCTGCCCCCGGCGAATGCGCTGGGAGCAGCGCCGCCGGGGGACATAAAGGGAACGTGCTAGCACGCGGGCACGTGCACGGCCGTCGGCTGCCGGTGCGCCCGACGCTGGAGGGGCGGCTGCCTGGCGCGGCCGCCGGAGGGGCCGCGCCACCAGTGAGCGTGCGGAGGCACCGCGGGACAGACTCCCAGGTAAGTTCCTTACATTACCCCCCCCTTGAGGAGGGGCCTCTGGACCCTCCAAGCTGGGTTTCTGAGGGTTCTCTCTGTGAAACTTCCTAACCAACCTCCCCGCGTGGACATCTCTGGCCGGGACCCAAGACCTCTCTTCTGGACCGTATCCCTTCCAATCTACTAGGTACTGGAGAGAGTTTCGGAAGAAACGTGAGTCCAATATCCGGGCTACCTCAAATTCTTGCTGCCCGTCTACCAGGATGGCAGCAGGGGAAGTATCTGGCTCAATACCCTTGGCAGATTTTAAAAGGGAAACATGAAAAGAATTGCAAATTTTCATGGAGGGAGGGAGATCAAGGCGATAAGTAACTCGATTAATCTTCCGTAGTATAGGAAAAGGGCCAATAAACCTTGGACCTAGCTTGGCAGAGGGTTGACGTAATGCCAAATTTTTGGTGGAAAGCCAAACTAACTCCCCCACCTCATAATCAGGGTCACTAGACCGACCATGATCGGCAAAAGTTTTCTGCTGGCCGACAGCCCTGGTCAAGTTTTGCTGGATCTTTGCCCATAAGTCCGGCCATTGGGACAACCATTCCTCAAGCGAGGGCACACTAGAGGGTTCTTCGGACAAAGCAGAAAACTTGAGGTCCCTACCGAAGACACAGCGAAACGGGGAAACCCCTGTGGAAGTATGGGTGGCATTATTTAGAGCAAACTCTGCAAACGGAAGGTACAGTAACCAATCTGTCTGGACATCGGAAACAAAACATCGAAGGTACTGCTCCAGTGATTGGTTGGTTCTCTCTGTCTGTCCATTTGATTGGGGATGAAATGCAGAGGACAGAGAGACAGAGAACCCCAACCTGGCACAAAATGCCCTCCAAAACTGAGAGACAAACTGTACCCCCCTGTCAGAGACCACATCCTCCGGGATTCCATGGAGTCTGAATATATGTGTTAAAAAATGTTGTGCAAGGTCTTGAGCGGTTGGTAACTTTTTTAATGGGATAAAGTGTGCCATCTTACTGAACCGATCTACCACCACCCAGATGACGGTAAACCCCTGCGATGATGGAAGATCGGTGATGAAATCCATGGCAAGGTGTGTCCATGGTCGGGAAGGAATGGATAAGGGCAACAGTGAACCTTCAGGAGAATGTCTAGGGGTTTTACTCCGGGCACAAATCTTACAGGCTCGAACATAATCCTGAGCATCTTTTTTAATAGAGGGCCACCAAACATGACGTGACAACATGGAAATGGTTTTCTTAACTCCAGGATGGCCTACAGTTTTAGAGGCATGAAATTGCTGTAGGATGGCCGAGCGATGTGACGCAGGTACAAACTGGACATGAGGCGGTTTACCAGGCGGAGATTCAGACTGAAACTGATTCAGGTCAGAGAGGTTCGGCTGAATCACAGCTACCACCATGTGTTGTGGCAGTATGGGCAAATTCTTCCCCTCAGGTAAGTTAGTCATGGAAAAGCTTCGAGACAAGGCATCAGCTTTTACGTTCTTTGACCCTGGTTTGTAAGTAATTGTAAAGTTAAATCGGGAAAAGAACAGGGACCACCGAGCTTGCCTAGGGCTTAACCTCTTTGCAGACTGAATATATTCTAAATTTTTATGGTCCGTGAAGACCGTAACAGGGAACTGGGCCCCTTCTAACCAGTGTCTCCATTCTTGAAAGGCTAGTTTAACCGCCAAGAGCTCCCGATTCCCAATGTCATAATTCCGCTCAGCGGGATTGAATTTTTTCGAGAAAAAAGCACAAGGGTGAAGTCGTTCCGGGGAACCGCTGTACTGCGAGAGAACTGCCCCAACGCCAAGCTCGGAAGCGTCAACTTCGACTATAAAAGCTCGTTGACATTCTGGGTGAACTAATACTGGGGCAGAGCTAAAGACTTCTTTTAACTTTCTAAAGGCTTGAAAGGATCGTTCCGGCCAGGGTGATGGGAAGCTCCCCTTCTTGGTGAGATCTGTGAGAGGTGCTACTAGGGTGGAGAAGTTCTTAATAAATCTCCTATAAAAGTTGGCGAATCCCAGGAATCTTTGTAGCCCCTTTAAATCTCTAGGTTGCTCCCACTCAAGTACAGCTTTGACCTTAGCCTGATCCATAGATAACCCAGTGTTAGAAATTATATACCCTAAAAAAGGGACCTCAGGAACCTCGAATACACATTTCTTGAGTTTAGCGTATAAGCAATTTTCTCTTAATTTTTGTAAGACAAGGCGAACATGTTCACGATGTTCCATTAAAGAGGAAGAAAAAATCAAAATATCATCGAGGTATACTACTACAAAGCGACCCAAATACTCTCTAAAAATTTCGTTTACAAAGTCCTGGAAGACGGCTGGGGCGTTACACAAACCAAAGGGCATCACAAGGTACTCGTAATGCCCATCTTGGGTGTTGAAGGCGGTCTTCCATTCATCACCCTGACGGATCCTTATCAAGTTATAGGCCCCCCGTAGATCCAACTTGGTAAAGACTTGGGCCCCGATGATCTGTGTAAATAACCCATCAATCAGAGGAAGGGGGTATTTATTTTTAATGGTTATTTTATTCAAACCCCGGTAATCTATACAGGGGCGGAGCCCCCCATCTTTTTTTTCAACAAAGAAAAAACCCGCCCCAGCCGGAGAAGTGGATGCCCGGATGAACCCCTTCTGTAAATTCTCAGCTATGTAATCTTTCATAGCTTTGTTTTCCGCCCGGGTCAAATTATAGATTTTTCCCCTGGGTGGCATAGTCCCCGGAAGAAGTTCTATGGGGCAGTCAAAGGACCTATGAGGTGGAAGAACATCCGCCGCTTTTTCCGAAAATACATCGAGAAAATCATGATAAGGGCCTGGAACCCCATCGGGGAGTAGCTGTGTGGCACGCACCGGGACTTCCAAACAGGACTGGAAACATGACGGGCCCCATTTAGTAATCTGCCTCACAGCCCAGTCAATCTGAGGGTTATGCTTTTGTAACCAAGGCAACCCGAGTACTAATGGAGTTAAGGGCATTTTTAAGACAAAAAAGCAAATCCATTCAGAATGCCCTGCTCCCACTCTAAGAAACACTGGTGGGGTCTTAAAGTGTATGAGGCCCCCCGCAATAGGTGTGTCATCAATGGCTAAAACCCGGATAACCTTAGACAGAGGTTGGAGCGGAATCTTCAAACTTTGAGCTAGCTCTAAGTCAAGAAAATTCCCTGCAGCCCCACAATCAAGAAGGGCCTCCAAATTTTTAAATTCAAGGTCCACTTTAATCTGGACTGGGACCATAAACTGGGAATAAATCTGAGGAAATACCTTGCAGCCTAGGTGGGTTCCCTCGACCCCACCTAGGCTCTGAAGTTTCCCGGCTGCTTCTTGGGGCAGACTCTGACCAGGTGACCGGTCCCCCCACAGTAGAGACACAGTCCTTCTGTCAATCGCCGACGCCTCTCAGCCTCAGAAAGCTTGGTAGCTCCCAGCTGCATAGGTTCCTCGAATGGTAAGGGGGCTGGAGCTCCAGCTTTCCAGCTGGTATCGGGATGCGCCCCTCTTTCAAGGCGTCTCTCCCGTAAACGCCGGTCGATTCGGATAGCGAGTTGCATGGTTTCGTCCAAAGACTGAGGTACAGGGTGATTCACAAAAATGTCCTTAATGGCGTCAGATAGGCCCAACTGGAATTGACCACACAGGGCAGGGTCATTCCACCGAGAGTCCACAGCCCACCGACGGAATTCGGAACAATACTCCTCGGCCTGCCGGCGACCCTGTCGCAAGGAACGTAGTTTGGCATCAGCAGTGGCACCCCTATCTGGGTCATCATAAAGAATTTCCATAGCTGAAAAAAACACATCGACCGATTGCCGTGCTGGGTCCTGAGGTGACAGGCCGAATGCCCAGGACTGTGGGTCCCCTTGCAGGAGGGAGATGACCAGGCCCACACGTTGTTCTTGGGAGCCAGAGGAGTGTGGGCGGAGTTGAAAATAAAGTTTGCAGGCATCCCGAAAGTTGGAAAACTTGCTTCTGTCCCCAGTGAACTTATCGGGGAGTGGGATCTTGGGTTCCACAGGATGGACGGCCGGTGCCCCCAAAGGGACTGGGTTGATAGGAGTTGGACGGTTCTCCTGGGCCGCCACTCGATGAGCCAGGTGCTCAACAGCCGCAGTCAAGGCCTGCACCTGCTCCAAAATTTGGTCCATAGTTCTGGCCTGTTATACTGTCAGGGACCGCTGGACACCCTTCTCTCGTGAGCCAACAATCCCCAATCTCCACCGCCTCTTGTGCCTATAGACAAGCCCCCGCTTGCTGGAGACACGGGTTATGCCTCTCCAGACTCGGTTGCCCCCAGGTCTTACTGGCGCAAAGATTGCTGGCTTACGATAAAGACGGATGAACTGCGGGGTATCCCAAATCAGGATTTCATGCACCAAAGTCTGTAAACGTCAAAACCAAGGGGCAAGGCAAAGAGTAGTCGGGACTGGCAAGGGTCAAGGCCGGGTGATCACAGAAGCGCGGTATCCAAGGGGTTAAGCAGAAACGAAGTCAGACAGGCAGAAGGTCGGTTCAGGCAGCGAGCAGGAGTAGTCAAGGACGAAGCCGGATCAAACACACTAAGACGAGATTCAGAAGCACACCCAAGCTAGTAAATGGCTATAACAGGCACTGGTGGTTCGGGCGGGAAAATATTTAAATGGTGACTGACCAATGGGAAGGGGAATGTGCTGATTGGTGCAACACACGATCTCACCCCTGATAGGAGAAACTCCAGGGACTGGACCGCCCTGGCCAGTCAGGCTGTCCATTCCCTGACCTTCCCAGAGCAGAGGATTCCTGGGTCAGGATTGGTCCTTTTAAATCTGCCCCCGGCGAATGCGCTGGGAGCAGCGCCGCCGGGGGACATAAAGGGAACGTGCTAGCACGCGGGCACGTGCACGGCCGTCGGCTGCCGGTGCGCCCGACGCTGGAGGGGCGGCTGCCTGGCGTGGCCGCCGGAGGGGCCGCGCCACCAGTGAGCGTGCGGAGGCACTGCGGGACAGACTCCCAGGTAAGTTCCTTACACCCAGAAGAAATGGCAAAAAAAAACTTTTTTCGCAAAAAATCCCCAGCACATGCAATGAAGGAAAATTTGGCAAGGCCTTTCTGAATTTGTTTGCCTACCCCTTAGGGTACTGGTAGTCTAGTTTTTAAATTAGAATTTTTTTTTACCATTTCTTGTAAAAGAAGCAAACTCAGAAGTAGGCTGAAATGAGAACTAATGGAAATGTATGAATTCTATAGATTGAGAACATTTATAACTCAAACTCACCTTGCACCTCCAAACAGCACTAATATAAATGCTTCTGCCACTTCTCCAGGCTAACTTCTAACACACCCTGATACCGCTGCCTTCTGAAGTCGCTGTATGGGCTAAACACGTCAGAGCATCCTGCACAATACCTGAAACAGAAAGATTTTCAACAAATTGGTTAAAGTGAGCCAATCATCAAAATATGTACATTTTATGTAGGGAATATATTGTAATATAAAATTTGAGTTCGGTTGGTGAATGGGGAAAAATCATAGAAATCCCAGGTTGCTATTGCAGTGGTGGGAGGGCATAGTATTTTCTCAGGGATGTTCATTGAAGGCTAACCAGTGTTAAAGAAAAGACGTGTAATGCCACCAATCCCCAAACTGGCCACCCTCAAAAGGGCTTAATCATTCATGAAATCACTACGGACAACTTAGCAATCCTGTCGTTGTTCTGTCACTCTTCTTTTCCACCTTTCACATTGCTAACGTTTTATGAAGATCATATTTAAAAGGTTACTCTAGGCTAAGTGTGACTTCAGAACTGTATTTCATGCAGGTTCATTCTGGTGTGCTGTTACATATGCCTGCTATTGCTGATTTACAGACCCTATGTATAGCTAAACCTTCAGCTTTAACAGGTATTGACATGACCACTCTTAGTTAGACTGAGCACTGGACGAAACCCCATCCCCTTCTGAATCACACTGTGTGAGACGCAGCATTCAATGTGGGTGCAGGGGGACAGTAACTCCTTTCTTTGCTTGTTTTCTGACTTCTTAGTACACTCTTGCAGTCAACACAAAATTAATCCTGATAAGTAGTGAAATCAAAAGGCAAAAGTCACACTTGAAGTCGGCCTAGATCTCCCCAGTATACTCACCCTACCCACAGGAGACTTGATCCAGTTCAGCCCTAGATCCCAAAATGCTGCTAGCATTTTCTCCTCTTTATTTGGCCTGGAGATGGGTTTCCCCAAATCTGGCAATGCTGAAATCAAAGCAATTAGCAAAGCTAGTCTGGACACACACCTCTTTTTTAAAGTAGCAACAGAGCCAGGGTGGGGAGTAAAGATGACAGTAAACAATTGATGTTTCAGGAGCTAGGCTGCATTGGATCAAGTCTTCATTTTGGTAAGATAAGTATACTAACATAAGTATACTTTTTTGTGTCTTAACCCACAGATTGCCTTTAAGTTTAAAAATGGATGGGAGAGGAGAGCACTTATATTATGAACAAAGCACGCGGTACATCTTTGGAAATGGCTCAGGATTCTCCCTACAGATCAGCAAAGCATTTAAATCATATTTAAATGCAGAAATATAATGATAGTGTGCAAATAAGGAAGGGACAAGTGCAGGCTTTTGTGGCTGGTCTGAATATTCTGGTGCCCTGGATATTTTATCCATATTAAATTGATATAATTGATCAAATATTATGGTAAAATATCAGTAATGGTTTACCTTGTTAACCTCTGAGAGAAGCACATTACAGAGACCTCTGCGAATAGATAATGTGCGAAACGTACCTACTCAGTGTGAGTGTTGGGTGATTACAGCATTCTCTTTTCATGTAATTGAATACTACGCACAATAATTACTTTCCACGCATCTATTATTGTGTAAACGCTGTTTTTGTATCCACAGTGCTTAAATGTTTCTATTTTCTGTCTTAATTGGCACCGATCACTTGCTTCGTATTTGAGGTCCCCGTCATTAGCCTCTAATTAAATTGCCAGGTGTGAGTGGAAGACATCTTGAGTCTGCTATTAGGTTCTGAATACCAAATTATGTCGTCAACAGGAAGAGGTAAACTAGAGATAATTCGACTTTTAAATTAACGTTGTCACCCAGAAAACGGCAAGATATTGTCTTTCTATACTTTCTCACCAGCATCCCTGTAGATAGAGTTTACTTTGGGCTGCTTACGTCGTGATGTATTATTCTCTGGAAGGCTATATTGGTATGAAAAATAGACCAATGGCCCACTACAAAAGGTTTGTAGAAAGAGACTGCAGGCTAAAGCACATGTGTCAAACTAAATGCCCGAGGGCTGGATGTGGCCCTCCTAGCCCTTTTATGTGGCCCTCTGACTGGAGCCAGATGGTGGCAGCTTAGTGGCTCCCCTTCTAGCCAGTCCGATCATTACTAAGTTTCTGGCACTGGCAGCACATCTTTGCTCTGTGTGTGGCGCTGTGCTGGTATGTGGCATTTGAACGAGGAGCACAGCTCCAATTCTGCCTCCAGTCAACTGTTGTGCACCTTTTAATGTTCTGGGGGAAAAGAGAGCAGTACCTGCAATTGATCTGTGTATATATGTATGCATGTATGTATGTATGTGTCAAGCCTCCTGGCTACAATCATGGGGAGAGCTGAGCTCCAGGTATGGGGTGAAGTGAAGCAGAAAAAACTCCAAGAGCAAATAAAAAGTCTGAGCAGAGTCCAAGGGTGAATCCGGAGTCAGAGCCAGGCAGAAAACAGGCAAAGTCCATAAGCAATCCGCGTCAAAAATCTGGTTATCCGTCAGTGTATAAATCCAGGTATTCAATCAGGTATTCAGGAATCAGGGAAATCCAGGAAGTAAGCTGATAACACAGCATTGGCTGTAGGCCAGCTGTCCTCTTAAATAGGGCTATCAATCAGCACAGGGAGGGATGTGCCAGAGTCTGGTGAAGTCACTTCCTGTCCATTCAAACTCAGGACACCAGGAAGTGAAATCAAGTCCAAGAGCTTACACTCTAGGCCTTGTGCACTTCCAATGGGCTGAACAGCAGGTGTCACTGTGGAGCATGCGACAGAAGAAGAGCCTGCTCTGTTAAAACCATGCAGCCGAGCATGTCTGCTGCTGCATGCAGTCCGTGGTATGGCGTGCTCACGATGCCTTAAAGGGCAGGAAAGGCGAGGAGACTGACAGTATGTATGTATGAATGTATATATGCAACTAGCTCTCACCACATGGGGGGCTGCATCTGCTGAAGGGGTCATTGCTAGCTATTGCCAGGTTGGGTGGGAAAAATGCTGGCTGGGGCAAAATAATTCAGTGTCTGCATCTGTCCCAGGTAAAATATTTCTGTATCTGTCCTGGGCAAAATAGTTCTGCACCTGTCTTGGGGCAAAATAAATTTGTGGCTGTTTTAGGAAAAAATATTCAGCTTCTGCAGCTGTCCTTAGCAAAATAATTCTGTTTCTGTGACCATTTGAATGGTCATGTTTGCATTTTGTTTTGGGTTTATTATTAATCAGCTCTTTTGAAGGTGACCAGAATGCTGATGTGGCCCTCACTGAAAATAAGTTTAACACCCCTGGTCTAGAGTTTGTCCTTGATTTGCTTCTATAGTAGCCTCTAATCTACCCTTAAAATACTTCCCCCTTCAGTGAGCATCAGTGAGGTTGATAGGGCCTGACTCTCGACTGACTTTATAAAAGGTGTTCAATGGGATTCTAGTTATTCTTGGTGTGCCACACACCCCGCTTCACTTTTAAATATTCTTCACTTAATGGGTTAACTCACCGCCAGGTGACGTAGTGCAGAGAGGAAGTCTTGTAACGAGCCCCCTTCCGGCCTATATATACCTGGTACCTCCCTTCAATCACCAGTATTTTTCTCTCTGCTTGACGACAAGACAGAAGATTGAAGTCTCCTGCTTACAGGTAGCCGGGGTTCTACCCCGGCACCCCCCTTTTGGTCTATTTCTGCCCGGTTTGAGTGTTTATACCTTGATGGTGGAATGGAAGCCTCCCAGCCTAGGCTGCTCACTGGGCAAATGGTAGATGGCACTTTAAGTGCCTAGGAGCTTATCTCCTACCGCTCGACCTCATGCGTGGGGCAATGCTGCTATCCGGCATGGTGATCCGGAAATGGGATGCCCCTGTCCCGAGGGTCCCCGTAGTCCCTTTTTCTCTCCCGTTACGGTCCCTTCTCCCTTCACTATGGGGGGGGGGGGGGGGGGGTTGAGGGTGTGCATTTGGTATGTGTGTTTTACTAGTATAACTTTATTACAACATGTGTGTGTTTACGTTATGCATTGAGCATGTGTGCACTCTCTTTTTACTATGGTTTAGGTCTGCTTTGGGGCAGACCGCGCGGGGTAGGTTGCTTGCCGCCTAAGTGGCCCCCTCCCGCCTCCCCCCTTCCCCCGCTGGTCTTGTGGCCACTGTCTGTATTTTGCTTGGGCATGGCTACGCTTTGCGGTCTTTCCTCCCCCCTCCGCTGTCTGTGCGCACGTGTAGTGGCTCATCTGGTGTAATCCCCAGTTGAGTTGGCCGCACTGATCAGCGTAGGGGGGCGGCTCCCGGTGACGCGGCGACGGGGGCGTGGCGCCGGCGGTGGCGTCATGCGGCGGCCCCAGCTTCACTTCCTTTCAAAGGGGAAGTCACATGGGGCGCGCGGCCGCACTTGGTTTCGTTTTCTCCTGTGCTGCGGCTGCTGGCTGCTGTCTCGCTCTCCTGCTGCGGCGCTCGGTCTGTCCAGGTAAGCGGCCCCACCTTGGTGGGGCCGTTGAGTGGGATTTGTATATAGATATGGTGGGGAGTTATTTTTTATTAGGGGGCATGACTTTTGCTCATTTTTATAGGCACTTTGGTGCCATGTATATATGATTGCTGCACACATGTTGTGAGGATCTGATTGTGGTTTTCTTGCCTTACAGATCCCGGGATCCCTGTTTATGGTGGCCCTCCGGCTCTATGTTGCCTGGCTAGTCTTTAGGGTTATTAAATATTAAGTTATTGGGATATTTAAGAATGCATATATATATATATATATATATATATATATATATATATAATCTATATATATATATATAGATTATTAAGGGGGACCTTAAAAAAAAAATAAATAAATAAATAAATAAATTAATATATATATATATTAAAATCCTCCCTTCTGGGACATAAGGGGGCATCCCGGGTTGGCTTATGCCTAAAAGCCCAAATATTGCGAATACCATAAATCACCATATGGAGGCTTCCGTTATTGCCGGAAACGGTTCTTCTGAGCCATTCGGGGGGTGCGTAAGTTGTGGGGCTCTACTCCCAGCTGATGATGTCTTTATCTGCATCCCTTGTGCAAAGCAGACTATTGCGCGCCAGTCCGTTGCTTCGGCTGCGGGCCCATCGCATCCTTCATCATCGCCTACCTCGCCCTCCCTGTTCCGGACCCCGCATGACACTGTCAAAAGCGGGGATTCGCAGTCCGAGGTGGCGGCACGGTCGGCCAGCCCCCGGAAAGTAGTGCCCGTTAAAGCAGGGTCAAAGGCCGCTGCAAAACGGAGGCACCTAACTCCGGTACCTTCGGCTCCACAGGACGAGTTATGTGAGCCTGTGGAATGGTCCGATGGATCCCCGGATGAGGAAGATTTCCTGTTGGAGTCAGATGAGCCTGCAGATCAGCTTGAGGCTGATGCGTTTGGTGATTGGTCGGAGGGGGTTGTTTTTGACACTCCCTCCATTCTGGCTCAAATGTTTAAAATTTTGAATTTGGATCCACCTGAGGCTGTCACCCTGCCAAAGGGTCAGTTGTTTAAAGAACCTCAGCCGCGTTGGGTTTTTCCCAGACAACACCACTTTGAGAGGGTGGTCCTTAGGGAATGGGAACATCCCACGCGGTTATCTGCTATCCCTTCCAGTTGGGATAAGCGTTATCCTTTTCCGCCAGAGTTGGTAAAGCTTTGGTCTGTCCCTCCTGACGTCGATACCCCTGTGCTAGGGCTCTCCAGCACGGCCATGGTACAGTCTGCTGAGACTACTGTCCCTAAAGATGGGGAAGATCGTCGGATTGACCAATACGCACGCCATGGTTTTATTTATTCCGGGTTAGCTTTGCGCCCGGTGTGTGCTTCAGCCCTTCTTCTATTGGCGATTAAGTCTTTAATTCAGGGGCTATATGAGGATCTTAATCCCGCTAGTAAACAGTTTACTGCGCTTAAGCAGTGTGAATCTTTTGTGTCCTATGTCCTATCCGCTCAGGACGATGCGCTGGCTATGAGTAGCAAGGCAGCGGCTATGCTGGTGGCTATTCGCCGGTCAGTATGGCTGCGTCAGCGGTCGGCGGACGCAGTTTCTAAGAAGGTGCTCACAGCTCTCCCCTTTTTGGGGTTACGTCTGTTTGGGGAGAAAATTGATTCAGTCGCAAAGGGTGGTAAGATGCCACAACGCAAGAGGCCTCGTGGCCCCTTTAGGGGGGCAGGTTCCGGTAGGCCTTCCTTTCGAGGATTCAGAGCGGGCAAGGGGGCTTCCTCTCCCGCTACCAGAGGTGCAGGTTGGACTCGGGGGAGGGGCCGTGGCCGGCCCACTCAGTCCTGGGGCTCCAAGCCCAAACCTGCTGATAAGCCCTCTCAGCAATGAGGGGCTGCCCTCACCCGTGTGGGTGGGGGGACTATTGCGACACTTCTCCCAGGTTTGGAACCAACTGGTTCCAGGCAGATGGATCCAGGAGGTAGTGTCGGCCGGTTACGTCCTGGAAATCGAGTCTCACCCTCCTTCACGGTTCGTTCGGTCTCGGGTGCCCATCGATCCTTTGGCCACGCTGGGGCTCCTGGCGTCGGTAAGGAATCTGTGAGAGATGGCGGTCATCCGGCCGGTGCCGCGCTTAGAGTTGGGCCTCGGTTTATACTCCAATCTTTTCGCAGTCCCCGAGAAAGATGGGTCGGTTCGTCCCGGCCTGGACTCTCATCAACACAGAGTGTTTCTTCCATTTGCCCAAATTCACACGAGAACGCTTCAGCTTTTTCTGTTAGCGTCTTCGGTCCAGCAGCCTCGGTTGCTGGATCAGTTCTTCCAGTTGTCCTCCCGGGTCCGGCAGTCCCTCCTGTGGTGGTTGGTCTCGACCAATCTGGTGTAGGGCAGGTTTTTCCTGACCCTCCTTTGGAAGATTGTCACCACGGACGCCAGTCTGTCGGGATGGGGCGGATTCTGAAGGGAGCTGCAGTTTCAGGGGCAGTGGGGACCTCAGGAGGCCCACTTACCCACCAATATGCTGAAGCTGAGAACTATCCGTCGGGTGCTTGTTCGCCTGACTCAGCACATTCTGGGCCTTCCGGTCCAGGTGCCTTCAGGCAATCAAACAGCGGTTGTTTGCTTTCCAGAGATGAAGAACCAGGTAGCGGACCGGTTGAGCAAACGGGGACCCCGGAGGTGGACCCGTTTGCCTCTCGCAGGCTCTCGAACTTCGTGTCGCTCTCCCAGGTTCCTCTGGCTCTGGCAGTGGACGCCATGTCCCTGAGCTGGGGAGTTCTGGGATTTCTATACCTGTTTCCTCCGATGCCCATGCTGGGCAGGGTGCTTCAGAAGTTGGCTCTGGAAAAGGTGAGGTTCGCAGACATCGTTCGGCTGGCAGTGGACCAGTTCGTTCTGCCTCTTCGGCCCGTTCTGCTCACTCAGGGTCAATTGTGTTGCCCCATTTTACCAGCGCTGGGTTTGATGGCCTGGCTGCTGAAACCTCCATCCTGAAGGAGGAGGGTCTTTCTGATTCAGTCATTAAGACTCTGATCAGTGCCCGGAAGAGGTCTTCTTCCATCACCTACTATAGGACTTGGAAAGCCTATATCGCTTGGTGTGAGATAAGATCTTTTCCTTGTAGGGTCTTTTCGGTCTCCAGGATTCTGGAGTTTTTACAATCAGGGCTGGACTCTGGTCTCCAGCTAAGTACGTTGAAAGGACAGGTCTCTGCCTTATCTATCTTTTTTCAGAAGCGTGTTGCGCTTAAGCCTTTAGTTAAAACTTTTTTCCAGGGGGTTACGCATGTGCGGCCTCCCAGGAAACCATTACTCCCGGTTTGGGATTTGAATTTGGTTCTTTCTGCGCTTCAGGCTCCTCCTTTTGAGCCTTTGCAAGATATTGCTTTGTCTACCCTGACTCAGAAGATTGTCTTCTTGGTAGCGATCACTTCAGTCCGGCGTGTCTCGGAGTTGGCGGCCTTGTCTATCCAGGCGCCTTACTTTGAGAGGCATCAGATTAAGGGGTCTTTCGGTTCAAGCCAGACTTTCTTCCTAAGGTTGTTTCTGCTTTTCATTTGAACCAAGATATTGTTCTTCCCTCCTTGTGTCCTAATCCTAAGAATGACAAAGAGAGGGTTTTGCATTGTTTGGATGTAGTACGCTGTGTTAAGTACTACTTGATTATCATGTCTCCTTTTCGTAGGACGGATTCCTTTTTTGTTGTGCCCCATGGGCCTAAGAAGGGTTTGGCACCAGCCAAATCTGCCATTAGCAAGTGGATACGTCAGGCCGTTACTGCGGCCTATTCTGCTAAGGGAAGAGTTCCCCCTTTTCGTATCACTGCTCATTCTACTCGCGCCGTTGGGGCGTCTTGGGCTTTTCAGCACCAAGCTTCTGTTGAACAAGTTTGTAAGGCCGCCACTTGGTCTTCTGTTCATACTTTTTCTAAGTTTTACAAAGTTGATGTGTGAGCCTCAGCGGATGCTGTTTTTGGCCGCAAAGTTCTGCAGACTGCAGTCATTTAAGTTATGCTTCACCTGGCCTTGAGATGCCCATCCCTTGTGGACACTGCTTTTGGATGTCCCATTAAGTGAAGAATATTTAAAAGTGAAGCGGGGTGTGTGGCACACCAAGAATAATACCATTTTGTGAGTACTCACCTGAAAAATGGATATTGTTGGTGTGCCACACACCCCGCTTCACTCCCACCCTTTTCGGTATTTCCGAAGCCTTTATATGGTGAAGATTTTTGTTTATATCAAATTGATTTTGAGGTTACCGGTGGAATACTGGTACCTTGTCTTTCTGCTTTTTTAATATACTGGTGATTGAAGGGAGGTACCAGATATATATAGGCCGGAAGGGGGCTCGTTACAAGACTTCCTCTCTGCACTACGTCACCTGGCGGTGAGTTAACCCATTAAGTGAAGAATATTTAAAAGTGAAGCGGGGTGTGTGGCACACCAACAATATCCATTTTTCAGGTGAGTACTCACAAAATGGTGTTTTTCTATTGAACTTCATGCATTGAGCCATTGTGGGGCTGTATTTAAAGGGGCTTGGTAAACCACATGCATGCAAATCATGTGAAAACCCCAAGAAAAAGAGGGCCTCATAGGAGCATGAAGAGCTAAAATCCTAGGCCAGGAGGGACTCCTGCAGGCCGGTGGGATCTTCAGAAATTGGTACTGCAATAAAATAGTGAAAATTAAATTGGAACAAAACTTGAGACCTTCCTGAATTTTGTTCCATGTAGTGTGGAAAGGTGAGTTTTTATGGCCAAACTAGGGGGTTCACACGGCTGGGCATCCAAATGTAGGATGCCCAAGATAATTGCCAGCAGCTGGCCCCAGAATCTTAGTGGGTTTTGTTCTGCTTTAAGACAAGGCCAAACCTTGTGAGTAGTATCTATTGTTTGTGTTCTACCTATTTAATAGGTGCTGCCACCCCAAGGTTTGAAGGCCCTCCCATGCTAATTGTTTTCTTGCTTGACGTGTCTCCTGGGTTTTCTACTTCTCAAAGACCGTCCCAGGTTCTCCGCTTCTCACCATTCTACATTAAAATAAAAAAAAATCCAGTACAAAACATCTGAATATGTATAGTGCTTATCTTCCACAATAGAATTCTAGCTCCCTGGTTAGCTGGTTCTTCTGCAGTATGTGAAAGTGACCTAACAGAGATCACTTCAATATTGTTGAAGGATAAGTTCAACAGCCAAACAACTAGCATTGTCAGAATGGAGTTGATGTGAGCCAGTGCATCCTGCTCTGCCAGAGTTTACTAAAATTATTATTTTTTTATTTTGTTACCTTTGAGATTTAATATATAAGATGCGATTGATGTCACTGTATGTAACTAACAACATTTCTTACAACTAGATTGCATTAATTTGTGATTAATTTGAAATATATTTTTAAGATGCACCTTTTCCCCCAACAGTGGGGATAAATATTGGTGCATCTTATTGAGCAGATGTGTGTGGGAGAGAAGGGAGCACAATGGAGGACCGGCAGGCAAGAAGCAGTTAAACTTACACTTGCTGCCTGCCAGCCCCCTAATGCCCAGGCCTTCCCATGCTACACACACACACACACACACACACACACACACACACACACACACACACACACACACACATACACACCTGGACAGACACACAAAAAAAGGTTATAGCTAGCTATAAAGTTGGGCACAACACATGTGCCCAACGCTCCTCCTGAAGGGCCACTAACAAGCCCAGTTTTGCAAAGCTGTAGACTGAAAATGAATTACTTCACTGTGCATCTGTGTGGAATGGCCTGTTAGTGACCCTTGAGCAGGAGGGTTGAGCACCTATGACTTACAGGCTCCCACACTGCTGACCACATTCTTCATCTTAAACAAATGTGAGTGGCCTATGAAAGGCCAAAAACGGCCAGCTGTAAATAGGCCACATTCACCCACTGAAGCTAAGAATGCGGTCAGTGGCATGGGAGCCTGCAAAAGAAAAAATATAACATTCCAGCAAAGGCAGAAAAAGGAGAAGATTAGAGCACAAGGGGCCTTCCAAAATTCTGAAGTGCCCAAAGGAAGAGGAGAAAATAAGTAGCTAATAAAAGGTATAGAACCAGAAATTAAGTAAAGAAAGTAAAGCCACTGCCATTGGCACATTATTAATTGTTGTCAAGAATTGTTACCCTTTGCCTGCGAGTGGACATTATGGGAGAGAATGGAGCTTGAAGATTGGGGAGTGGGACAAGGAGCTGGGACAAGTTGGACTTTTAGACTGTAGACTAAAAAGAAAAGGTAATTTCAAAAACCCACGTTTTTCATTTGGAAAGACTGGAAAGGGCTTTCTATGACTGCATTATAAAAATGCAGAGTTTCTCTCAGTTTCCACCAAATTTGCTGCATGCAATTTATTCGTTCTCCCTATGACCCCTATCAGTATGCTACTGTTGTCTCCAACAATACACTGACACTACAACATTAAATTACATTATGCCAAACAGATATAAAGGGTTGTGTGTGACCGTCTCCAGAATGTTAGTTTGAATAACGCAATTATGTAAAAATGTGCTCATCTATTTTATTGTAGAATCCAGCCTTATCAGAGGCACGCATGAGGAGAATGAGGCCATGTCCTTGGCTGAAAGAGATGAAGAGTCACATCCCAAGTCTCTCTGCAGGGGAAGACCAGTTGTACTGGACCATACCATAAGACAGGAACTGGAGAGACAGAGATTAGGTGAAGAAAGAAGAGCACACGCAGTGAATATCTATTCAAGGCTTTGGAATACACGGCCCACTGCTGCTCGCACAACTCAGTCTATAAATATTTCAAGATTTGAAGACTGTAAGTAGAAAAGACATTATTTATGTTATAGTGTGTGCATGTAGTATCCCGAAACACGTGTGTCTTTAGCCCACACCCGCATGAAGGTCCATGTGCTATTCCAATGGGATCTATCTTTTGTATATTCCATGATGTACATCAGAGTGGGAACTTTGGTGAAAGGGATATGCACTCCCCAAAAAAACACACTCCATCCAAATCTTATTTAATTTTTTTATTTTGTAAGTGATGAAAAGTTTAAAAACCCACCATTTTTTTATTTATTGTATTGTATATCATTGTGCTGTATTTCATGCCTAGTTCCCTGTGCATTGCAGGGTCACTTCTGCTAGGCCAAAATCAGCTTACTCTCCCTGTTGCTTTCTATGTATGTCAGATAAAACAAAACAGACCCAAATAGGAAGACAGAGGCTTTTTTTTATAGATGTAGCAGACATATAAGGTTGGAAACTCTGGCTTATAGTTCCTCCCACATATTTTTATGCCTAAATCAGCTTCAACATTTACCCAATCATTTATAGTGACCCCCTTATCTGCTAAGACAGTAGCATTGGTGAGTTTATGTTTAGGAAGATCAAGTTTGGGGTGCATGCTCTCACCTGTCTTTGTAAGTAGTCATGATGATCCAGCACCACTGAAAATTAAATAAAGAAATACATAATTTGAATTGCAATAAATAATCAGACAACAGCTAAAATGACAACTAAAACCAAAAGTAATAAAAAACAACCTAGTTCTAGCACCCTTGGACAATGATGTACTGCTTTGTTCTTTCTTTTGTACATAGCAGTACCAAGCCATTGAGGTGCCATAACGGCATCATGTGATCTCTCAAGCATCTATGAATCCTACTCTACTGCTACTACTAACTTTTATGTCCCTTTGACCTCTGTGGACTTTGAAATTGGCTGAGTTGCATTGGTTTTTGGATTGAGTTTTGCTTGTGTTTTTATTGTGTTTGTATTGCATTGTGTATTATAATAATATATCGTTTTGTAACAGTAAAAAATCTAAGTGCAGAAGTTTTCTTGCCTAATCCTGTTGGTTTGGTCCAGTTTCCATGTTGTTAGATTGGTTATCCCAATGTTTGCTTGATCCAAGTTTCTTCTTGCTTTACCCTACGTCTGCTATGCTTAAAGGAAATGGCTTCTTGATCTTGACTTGAGGAGGCCAGCTCCTCTGTTGCACTGCCCAGGCTCCCAGAGTCTGAGTGATCACTGCTGCAGGGGAGGGCATTTATACCCCAGATGAGGTATTTGCTCAGAAGACATGCTTATGAGTTATAAATGCCTCCCCTGCACCTAGGAGCACTCAGACTATGCCTGAGATGGGGAACCTACATTCCTCAAGTCAGTATTCACTGATATCAAATAATAATTAAATTTTCTCCAGTGTTCTGCAATTGGTACACCCTGAATAAAGACTCTATTCAAGCTGTCTTTCAAAGCTCTTGGTGGTGAAAAGTGTACTTTTTATATTTGAGTCCACATTATTTGTACAGCGGCACGGATGTTGACTTTACTGCTGTATGACAGATGGGGGGGGGGCATCTAGGACCACTGGAGCTTCCCATACATAACCCTGTGAACACCCCAAAATCGTACCTTTCCCTTGCCCCCCCCCCCCCGCCAGGAATCCAGCGCAGTGATTGACCACCGGTGCCTACGCAGTGGGCAGCACATTTTGGTGGCTGGAACAGTGGCACTGCCTGGTGGCCAATCGCTAGGCTAGATTCCCAGCAGGGAAGTGAGGGAAAGATAAGATTTATGGGCGTTGGAGGCAGGGGGGGCTCCAGCGTTCTAGATGCCCCCCTGCCTGACATATAGCAGCAGAGACCAACACTTGTGCTGCGTGGGTGTTGGTCTTCTTTAAGGTCAACCACCTAAAAGAGTCTCTCTGTAACATCTCTTCAATGCTTTGCCCAACATCTTACAGCAGTCCACAGATAATGAGCATGTAGAAGATATGGAGATTTGGGTGACTACTAGCTCCTGCCACCTTCTTTTATAAATTAGAAGAAGTATCATTCATTTCATGTTATCTGACCTAAATTTCTTCTAGGAGAAACTGCTTGCCTGAGAGGTTTTTCCCATACATCTTTAAAGCGGACCAACATCCGTGCTCCACGGGTGCTGGTCTCTGGTGCTACATGGCAGGCACATACCCCCCGAATGCCTGTAAATCTTACCTCTCTCTCAATCCCCCACCGGGAATCCAGTGCAGTGATTAGCTGCCTGGCACCCATGTGGGTAGCGAGCGGCACCACTGTTCCGGCCGTCGGAATGTGCTGCCCAAAGAAGCGCAGGTGGTCAATCATGGCACTGGATTCCCATTCGGGGGGGATCCAGCATTCTGGATGCCTCTCCCACATGTCATATAGCAGTGAAGACCAGCACCTGCGTCATGCAGGTTTTGGTCCGCTCTAACAATATTCCTGATTGGGTACATATTAGCCACTTATTGCCCGTGTTCTCAACTGTGTACTGACACACTTCAACACACTTAAAACTGTGTTAGATCACCACCATGTGCCAGCCATTATAAAATGCTCAACATTAAAAAAACACGCCACAGTATAGTCTGCATCAGGTGTTCTGGATCTGTATCCTTCTTTTTTATTCTGTTACAATCCTACTACTTGTTTCGGGACTAAATAGGTGATTGAGGTGTCTCTTTGCAGATGAATATGTTTTCTTGTAGAATATTTTTTATCACATCAGGGAGGCACACCAGCTAGGCTAGAAATGTGGAAGCAAACTGTTCAGACAGCCAGCCAGTAGAGCCCTCAGCAGACACCTGGAGGTCCATCCAGGTTGCTGACTGTTTCATCCTTGGTTCTGGTGGGGAGGTGGCAACTCTGGAGTTGGTGATCTTCTGGCACCAGAGCATCTTGCTCTGCTTGCTGGAGGATCACCTGGCCCAGGGTCAGAAGGCACTCAGCAGCTGCCCCCTGCCTCTATTATATGTGTGTCCTTGGATCACGCATTTGCATGAAAAACTTTAGTCACAGATTTAGTCAAACCTAGACGCATCATTGTGTAGTATGTTTGATATACCATACATGATGTCACTGGTCATTCTATTTACATTATGTAAATATTCTAATTGGATAAGAACTGAAGCATATATTTATCACACAGCCCTAATTTTTGGAAAACCAGTATCAGCTTCTGACACCTGCCTGTAGAACCTCAAAAGAAAGGTTTTATTAGCCATTTAACTGTAGCATTATAATGTCCTTTATATCTTATCTGAGTAGGTGTAGGGTCTCTCTGGCTTTTCATAGGTGTGTGAGCAATACAGAAGCCATGAAATCCTCCAATAAACCTACTGTATTAAAACTGAACCCTTTATAATTTTGTTTTTATCATTTTTGTGTATTATACCTTAATTGAATACTTTAATCCTTTTTAAAGTATAATTCTAGGTGGATATCAGCCTATTTTTTTCTCTGTATCACACACTTTTCATGTCTATTCAAGTGCATTAATTAGCGCTCCATTTTCTCTATGGTTGATAACTAGAAAACAACTTGTGCTGTCAAGGGAGAATGTGTGCCTTTGTGCCGGTTGCTGGAGGTAGTCATCAAATCCTAGAATGTAATCAGATAAAGCTAGTTGTTTGGTAGCAGTGTGCTAGCTTTGTCAAACTCCTAGGATCTTCAATAGACAAATCTCTATCTTCATTTGTCACCCCAGTGCACCTTTTGTGTGTGTAATTTCCCATTGGTATTATCCAGAACTAGGAGTTGATAGGAGACTAGCCTCTTGGCTTGCACCATTACTTCCAGAAGGCTTGATACATCTGCAGTAAATCAAGAAGAATTTGAGTATTTGCTAGAAATTGTTGGCCATTTTTTAAGAACGATAAGACCCAGAAACAAAGGATTTCCCCTATTATATCAATGAACTGGGTTTCACCCAAATTTATACCAGGAGTTTAAGCAAGTAAAATATGAAGTATTTTGAAGGATTAGAGTAAGAATTTTGGATATAAAGGGGAGATATGGAAAAGCATTAGGGCCACCTATAAATAGGCTGTTACTGAAATACAATATCTGTCAGAAATTTTACATACCAAGCAATTCTGGCATCTGGCTCTTAAATAATCTTAAATAATCCCCTTTGTTTGCAATGGGGTAACCCTAAAGGTGATGTTTGGTAATGAGGCTGATATTTTATTTTAGACGTTAACAGCAGGAATTCAAACATTAAACATGAACCTGTCCCAATTTGTTGTTAATTCCATTTGGATGCAGGGTGTACAGGGGGAAAGGGAAATCAGCAGCTGTGAGGCTGCCCCAAGTTGCACTTGGGTGTGTTTTAACTTCCCACTTGTGACCAATTTGGGATGCCCTCTAAGGGTCCCTCTACCTTGATCTGGAATCTCATGATGTATGCAGGCCTTGCCTACCATCCTCAATCTGTGTGCTCACTTTGTCCAGCAATACCTGAAAATATGCTGACGGTGAAGGGGTGCACAGGGCAGAGGGAGTGGGGATGCCATGAAATGTGGCAGCAGTGCTGATCCAGATGAGTGTACACAAACCCGGGGGGGGGGGGGGGGGGGGCACACTACAGCAAGTATTCACCTGGCCTTAGAGTTTTTTAGACAATAGGTTCTGGTCCTCATTAAGGCCGACCAGCAGCCGAAACATTTATTAGCATGGGAAAGAATAGATGCACATATTGTTTTTCAGTGTGTGCCCCTATTTTGGAGATTATTGAGGACCTGCAGTCAAAACTGACTGGAGGTCTTCTCACTGTCAGAGGAAAGGGAGGGCACCCCCACTGCAAAGTCCAAGTCCAGGCAAGCGTGCTTCGACATTCCTTTGCCAGTTTACTATTCCACATGACCACAAACAACCTATCCGATTCACCAGACATCACTGTGAGCTCATCGCCTAAAAAACAGTTAGAAAGCTGGCAGTCCTATAAATTCTGGCCATCAAGGTATTGAAGGAGCTTGGGTTTCCCAAATTGCCCCTGTACTACCATGATAAAAGTGCAGTCAGTTTTTCTTGGAGTTCCTCTTTGAATTACATTTCCTGGCTAATATGAACAAATAGGTTTGTATTTTCTATTGCATTGCAAATCAAATGCAAAGGCCTTGCCATCCCCTCCACCCCATCACCTGCATCCCCAAAACCCAGGGGGATGCAGAAGAGCCCGCAGCCCATGTGGGCTATGTGGGTTGGTAGCCTTCAGGGCCAGGAGCCGGCTGCCTCCGCGCCCTGGTCTAGCAGCCTCCATAGCTGGTGCCCAGGCTGGTTTTAATGGGGAGGGGGATTCTACCCTTGATAGCTTGGATAATAGTTGCATTTTATTTGAAAAAGTCATAAATACCAATACATATGTGGTACTGTTGTAACGAGGAGGAAGGGGACTTTTAAATGCAATATGATTTTCTTGAAAAACTTCAGAGCCCAAACTTCAAGACCAAGCTGAAAAAACAATATATAATTTTCCTAGAAATGTCAGTCCCTGCACACTCGTACAAATAAAAAAGCTAGCTATCACTTATGAAAAAAATGGACTGTTAGTTAACATAGATTGCAATGAATGTAAAAGCCAGGTAGTCATGAATTGCATTGCTTGTGCACACACAAGTAAAGAAGTAGCAATGTCTGCTCAAACTCTTTTAGGCTTTATCAAGCCAATCCTGCTTAGCGACTGACAGAGCACCAGATAGCGAATCATTCATCATTATTCCAGCCTCACCCCACAGCGCCAGCGAGCGACCTTGAACAGCAACAGGTATGACCTCTCGCTACCTGGTGCTCTCCAATGCATTTCAATGGAGCAATCTTTAAATATTCATAATTAATTGCTTTTATTTATTTATTTTTTTTTTTTTAAATGTCAAAAATTCTGTGACCACTTCTGCAATGTTATATATTTTTTTTTTTTAACGTAAAAAAAAAAAAAAATGTGCAGAATTGATATTACAGGTCTGGTATTAATGTATTCATATACAAAATGTTTTGAAAAACATGTTTTTTTTTTCTAAAAATATGGTTGTTTGGGGGTTAAAAAACTACTTTTAACCCATCGCCGCCAGCGCTCTGGGGTTTAAACAAGCATTTCACAGCGCGAGAATTTTTTGAGCGTGATTTGTTAATGAATATGCTGGGAGCCGTTCGCTATGGCCGTTCACTGTCATGCGCTCCCATACAGCGCGGAACCTGTCAAACAGCGACTCCTAACCCCGTATTCAACATTACCGCACACCGACTGAGTCGCTGTCAACAGCCGAACAACGGCCAAGCACAGCGAATACTAGCGGGCGCTGTGAAAATAACGCTACTGTCGCTCATCTGTCGCTACCTGGCGCTATTAATGAATCGGCCTCCCCGTAATGTTAGGGACGGGGTATAATTTGGACAGCCATGTCATGGCTACCTCGCTTTAACCATCATTGCAAGCTATGCTAATTAACAGTCCATGTTTAGTGATAGCTAGCTTTTTCAATAGTATGAGTGTGCAGAGGGTTACATTTATTTTTGTCTATGGAGTGAGGTCACACCCTTTTAGCACCTCTTTGACTGCTATATATTGACTGGATGAGCACATCCTTCCTTCCCTATTCCTGGAAATTCCAGCAAAAATCACAGTTATTCATATAGCGCAAAATAGTGAAAAATTGTCTGGCAAAACAAGGTGACAAAATCTCCAGGTAGGCTGGCAGTTAAAGGGTTAAGGCAAGTTTACATGTACTGCCTACAGGTACACTCTACATCTACTGCCATTGACTTTCATGGGTTGCACTTAGAGAATAAGGATTTCTTTGGGGCGTTAGGAGTGCAGACAAATATGCAGCTCAGTTAACTTAGTATGAACCTAGCCTCAGAGAGATATTTACCTGTGGATGGCCTTCCCTTTTGCCAAAACCTTTTAGATCACTTAAACTCCTCTTTATCTGCCTATAATCTTCAGAGTGCAAGTCTTTGAACTCTCCATCAAGATCAAGTTTAACAGCTGCTTATATTATTTTGGTGCTTTTTTCTGGTATTCATTACTTTGTTTTCTTGTTGATAACTTAATTTTTTTTAATTTTTATTGTAGTTTTTGAAAAAGCTTTGTGGTCTACTTTTAGAACTTTCTTTTTTTTTTTTTTGTAATGTCTGATAGAAAGCTCAGCACCTGCAAGCTACCCGCTCAGGTTACCCTGCATACTTTCTGACATCTAAAGTAATCTTACCAGGTTACTAATGCACCTGCTTCACAACAGCTAATTTTCTTGGCTCACCTCAAGGTTTTTTTCACATTAAGTATTTGCAGTTTGGCGTTCACAGTTAGTGACAAGCTGTGATCAGGTTTTAAGAAACATGCAGTATCAGTTTTATAAAGCTGGCAAAAGATAAGTGTCAGAGCTTGGCTGTGATTCAGGATCTGGATTGTTGGGCCTGTGCATTTATTTCTGCATTCCTCTTAATCTGTATTTGATCAAGATGCTAGAAATATAATGATTTCATTAGATTTAATCAAGAGCACACAGTGAACTCCAGTAGATTTGTCTAAAGAACAGTGAATATGCTGTACAGTTTAATTGTATTTGTTGTAACTTTTTCTGAAGTGTGTGTTTGTGTGCCATTGGTGTCCTAATAGATTAGAAATTACTTTATACAGCAGCTGATAAAGCCAGTGACCTACTAATGGTAAACAGTATAACATTTGAGGTTAATAGATGGCAGTGCAACCGTATAGATCAGGATGGGGCATCACCCCCTTACTGTGGTCTTTATGATGCAACCTTCTTAACATACCCCTAGAGCGATGACTATAGTTGGCTAGAATAAATATTGATACTGGCAGGTAGTTATTGGGGGCATAGAAACTAGAAACATAGAAAATAGAGAGGATGACCAGGGCGGTCCAAGCCTCCTTGTTTTCTGCAGATGAGTCAAGGCCACTAGTGGTGCTAGCCAAAGGACAGGCCCCTAATCTCCCCATACTGGGCTTACTCATAGGTTTTAGATATTAAAATTGACAGTCTGTCTGCTGATCTGTTTTTATTATGGGATAGCCAAGTGTGAGCTTTAGCCCCTGTTGTAACTATGGAGGTATTTACTAACACTTATTACAAATGTGTTTCTATATCCAGAAAATATACTGCAGCTTTTGACGCCTGTATTTGTAGATCAGAAATATCCTTAAAAAAAAAGCTTACCTCCATCTCCGTTCCAGTACTAGGTGATGTCCTTACTCTGTCCTGTGCTGGGCTCCTGGCATCTCGCTCTGATGTCTGCACCTTCCACCAGTATCAAAAGACCCTCCCTGTGGTGGGAGTTAGCGGCAGAAGCTGGTAGTGGAGAACGGGACCTGTGTCCTTTGCCTCCGCTGAAGAGAGTGGCACGGGACAGATGAGGACAGTGCCTGGTGATGGAAAGCGAGGAAGGAGGTAAGTATTGGTGCAAAAAATGTAATAACTGATTTTTTTCTAATATGTGTGTGTGTGTGTTTGTTTTTTACATTTAACCCTTTGTGAACCGGTAAGATTGAGACCCCTAGACCAGTTCAAAGGGCAAAAGAGGCTGGCTGACTTGCAAAAATCCCTGCCTCATTACCTGCATCCCCAATGGATCGGGGGGTGCCGAAGAGCCAATGACCTGTGTGATCTATGCGGGCTGGTAGCCTCTTTGCCTCCTTGCCCTGGTCTACCAGCCCACATAGCTGGTGCCTAGGTTGTTTTTGCATAGAAACATAGAAGGTTGACGGCAGAAGGAGACCATATGGTATATCTAGTCTGCCCTTATGTATATACTGTATGTTCTCTTTATCTTAGGATAGATGTGTGCTTATCCCAGGCATGTTTAAATTCAATGATCAATTGATTTTTCAACTATCTCTGCTGGAAGTTTGTTTCAAGCATTTACTACTCTTTCTGTAAAATAATATTTTCTAACATTGCTCCTGATCTCCCCCCCCCCCCCCCCCTGACTAGCTTCAGGTTGTGCCCCCTTGTTCTATCATTAAAAAACACTTCCCTCCTGAACCTTATTCAATCCTTTCACATATTTAAAGGTCTCGATCATGTCCCCTCTCCCTTTTTTCCTCCAGACTGTACAAATTAAGTTCTTTAAGTCTCTCCTGATACGTTTAATGTTTAAGTCCTTCTACCATTTTTGTTGCCCGCCTTTGGACACGTTCTATTTGAATAATGTCTTTTTGCAGGTAAGGTCTCCAGAACTGCACATCGTTTTCTAGCTGTGGCCTTACCAGGGCTCTATACAGCGGCATCACAACCTCCCTCTTCCTACTGGTGATGCCTCGAGCTATGCAGCCGAGCATCCTGCTTGCTTTTCCCACTGCCTGGCTACACTGTCCACTCATCTTGCAGCTATCAGTAATCAGTACCCCTAAATCTCTTTCCTCCGAGGTCCTGGCTAACACAGTGCTGCTCATACGGTACTCAGAGCAGGGATTCCTTCTACCCAAGTGCAGGATTTTTCATTTAGAGACAATAAAACTACATTTTCCACAGTGTTGGCCATTTATCCAGTAAAGCTAAATCATTTTCCCTGTTGCAGATGCCTCCAGGAGTGTCCTCCAGGAGTGTCCACCCTATTACTAACCTTTGTATCATCCGCAAACAGGCAAACAACCAAGCCTTCTCCTATGTAACTTACAAAAATATTAAAAAGAATGGGGCCCAGGACAGAGCCTTGTGGCACACCACTTGTAACTCGCCTTTGTTCAGATTGCACACCATTAACAACAACTCTCTGATACCTTTAGCCAGCTGGAAATCCACTGAACTATCCAGGGATTGAATCCTACCTTCAATAACTTATCTATGAGCTCCTTATGTGGTACAGTGTCAAAGGCTTTGCTAAAATCCAGATAGGTCATATCCACAGCACTACCTTCATCTAACACTTTGCTGTTATTTTTTTTTTCTGTCATTGATGCGTCAATAAGGAGCAGAATAGGAGAGAATAATGACACTTCCAGCAGCGTTCCTACTGAGGCAGTAGATAGCATGCAGGCAGATTGTTTAAACAGGTAACTTGTTTATAGGAGGAGGTACTGCAGGCAGTGTGTAAAGAGAGGGAGGGAGGAAGAGGGACATTTACCCTTGAGCAACAGGCAGACTATACAACTAAAATCTTTGACCCCTTCTCAATATTGTCACCACAGCCTAGGACCAACACGGTGCAATATACGGTGCAATATACAAGTTAAAGATGCCAGCACTTTCATCTGCAGCTGGTTGCAGGACCCATGTGACTGCTGGGAGCCCATCAGGATGGCCCCAATGGAAGGATGCCCATTAAAGTGCTATCAGTCAATCAATCTGATTGCCCATTGGCAGTCATATAGGTCCTGCGACTGGCTGCTGATGGATACAATCCCAGAAGAGGGGGGATTTATGTGTGGGGGCCGTCAGCAGTCGAAGTATGAGGCTTTCAGCACTCAAATGCAGAGTGATGCAATACTCTCTGGGGAGTTTTATTTGACAGGAGAGTTCATTTAATTGGTGCTCCAAGAGGTGTAGGACTGCTGGGGGGGGGGGGGGCTTATTGCTGCAGGGGTGGATAAAACACTGATTTAGGTGAGAAAGAGATGTAAAGCTGATTACTAGAGATGAGCGAACTTCTTGAAAGTTCAATTCGGGCGATTCGCCGAATTTCCCCAAGAAATTCGGGTTCGCCCGAATCGAACTTTCACGAATCGCTCATCTGAAAAAAAAAATGCCGGCATGGTGGGAGCGGGCAGGCCAGCTACGCTGTCAGCGGGCAGCGGAAGCCGGCCCACTGATAGCGCAGCCTGCCTGCCCGCTCCCACCATGCCGACAAAAATGCCGGCATGGTGGCAGCCGGCCTGCCCGCTCCCACCATGCCGGCATTTTTTTAAAAAGCAAACACTTACCTGCATGGTCGGAGCGTGGAGGCCGGCGCCGCTCTCAGCTGTCATCAGAGGACGCGTCATCAGAGGGCGCGTCATCAGAGGGCGCCTGAGAGCGGCGCCGGCCTCCACGCTCCGACCATGCAGGTAAGTGTTTGCTTTTTAAAAAAATGCCGGCATGGTGGGAGCGGGCAGGCCGGCTGCACCATGCCGGCATTTTTTTTTTTTTATTTCAGCGAAAATTCGATCGGCATGAACCAAAAAAAATTCGGGTTCGTGCCGAATCGAATTTTCCCTGAAATTCGGAGCGAATTCCGGTTCGTCCGAACCGGTTCGCTCATCCCTACTGATTACGGCTGATTGGTGTTTGCATAGGAGCAACCGTCGCACTCCTCAGAAGCAGACCATTGGTAGGAGAAAGTATTGTATGTGTATTTAGGTCCAGAACCCTGTCTGGCACCAGGCACTGCCTCATGGCACTCACTCTGTATGTAGGGCATAGTTCAATGCAGCAGGACCCCTTCTAAGCAGCAGGAAAAGTCTGTACCACAGATGGGGCAAAATCCAGATAAAAATGTTATTTTGTTATATCAGTAGCAAGTGCAGTAGCTAAACATTAACCCGCACACTGCCACACAAACAGTACACACAACACATACAATTTGGCATACAGCGGTACCACGGAAGGATTATTAATTTTTGCCTTTAATTTTAGCTTTAATACACCATCAGACTCAATCATTTATATTTGCATGTAAAACCCTGCAAATAATTCCTATATTTTAATGTACAAATTCTACAATAGGAAGAAGAGACACACAGTCCTGATTTGTCAGAAATCTTTTCTTGGGTTTAATTTGTAAAACATCTTTTTGGCTAAATTGACTTGGTGCCCTCCACCAGGTGAAAAAGCTTTCTTTCATGCCCAAAATGAAATGATGTCCAAAAGGGGCAGTAATACCCTATTACAGTGTGAATTGCTGTCCTCATAATGAACTCTGTAATGCAAAAGGATGTCTTTATGTAAAACCAAATACGAGTGAAAAAAAAGGCTTCCTTCATTGGTTATTGCATACTTTTTGTCCTCTCTTTTAGTCGACTTTTTGGCAAAATACTGCATCTTCAGCCAGGAGAAGTTGGCCGAATATAAAAGGGCTTTTGAAGCGGTAAGTGTAAATTCAGACTACTTTTCTTTCGCCCTCCTCTCCCCTCCCCCTCCACTCCTCCTATGTCTGTAGACAGTTAAGCAGAAATAATAAGCGCCGCTGCTTGTGGTACACGTCCCATGAATTACTCCAACATCAAATGTAATTCTAGAATGGAGGCACGCTTTATTCTTTTTGTAAAACCTTTCCCCAATCCATTCTTTATTTACATGTCATGAGCCTGAGCGATGCACAGCCATTTAGAACACGCACAAAAAAAGGAGAGGCCATTAAACAAATTAAAAGGAGTGGGGATGACTAATACAGTACTTTGGAATCTTCAATTTGATTAGTCTGAATTTAATACACAATAGCAGCGTCGAGGAAGGAGTACAGTCTCAACTGCTCTTTAATAACCTTCTAAAATGCAATTATAGTAATGAATTTTTAGTCTTGCTTGCTTGTAAAAAGTATGATTACATGTTAAATACTATGAGAAAAGCAACTGAATGACAAAAGATTTCTTATTAGGTACATTATGTGGACTAAGAAATCAGATTATTAGAAACAAACAAGATTTCAAAAAATATTATTGGTGTATTCAGTCAGCTCTATTTTTGTTATTCAATTTATATATTAAAAAGAAAAAAACAGTACATCATCTTTAGATTATTATTACTTTCACCCTTTAACTGCCACCCTACTTTGAGATTTTGTCCCTCTCTGTTGCCAGACCATTTTTCAATATTTTGCGCTATACATGTTCAACTTTGATTTTTGAACATATTTCCAGGGATTTCCCAGGAAAATGATATATTGTTTTTTTCCGAAGAGTCTGGGCTTTAACATGAAATATCTTGTTTGGCATTTTTTTCAGTGTATTCTCAATTTTTTGGGGTGAAATATGTGCAAAAGAATAAAAAACATTTATTTTTTTACTATTTGTAGTGGGTTTTTTGTAATAAAAAAATGTTAGTTTTTCAATAAAATCATATTGTGCGAAAGAGCCTCGTTTCTCCTGGTTACAGTGGTACCACATATGTATTAGTAGAAACCCTTTCCTGCATAGGTGACTCCCCCATACTGAAACAGTGCTTTAGGGTATTTTCAGATACAACACAACTGCTATGCACACCTTGCAGTTTTTCAAGAAAAACAGCATTTTACATTTGAAATACTCCCCCCAAACTCTGTATTCTCTAGAAGTACATAACTTAAGCTTTCTATGTGTAGGCTTGTTGACAGGAGCACAGGGTTTCTCCAAAAAAAAGAATTAAAAAGCAGAATCAAAGCCACATTTTCCTAAAAAAAACAACATGCACATGTACATAACTTAAGCTTTCTATGTGTAGGCTTGTTGACAGGAGCACAGGGTTTCTCCAAAAAAAAGAATTAAAAAGCAGAATCAAAGCCACATTTTCCTAAAAAAAACAACATGCAAACAAGAAAAAACAAGTTAAATATGAAAACTCAAGGTCCTCCGAACAGAACAATGCCCAACATACTTAGCTACGTTCAAGGGTAGGGTTGCCAAACACACCAAAGTAAAGCATGCACTTTAATTAATCCTTATTATTACTTGAAAATTTCAGCTCTGCAGACAAAGTGCACACCTTTTGCTTTTTCAACCAAAATGACCCTTTACATCTGAAATATGCCCCACAAATCATATATTCCTTGAAAGTACACACATTAAGGTTTCTAGGTTTACCCACCTTGTTGTAGTGGGCTCATCTTTTCAACTAATCCTTCTAAGAATTCTTTGGTTGCACAGGGTTTCCTTAAAAAATGTATAAAGAAACAGAATAGAAAACACATTTTCATAAAATATCAATATGCAAACTAGAAAAAAACTAAAGCTAAATCTGAAAGCACAAGACCCCCAGAACACAACAATACCCAACATGCACAGCTACTTTTAACTCACTTGAGATGTTGTCACCCTCTGCTGACAGGTCATTTTTCACTATTTTGCACTATAGGCTTGATTCAGAGAGACAAAAACAGACTTAAATTTTCCCGCTCTCGTATGAGTGTACGAGCGATTCTATGCATGCATTGCTAACCTTCAGTAAAGTTTCCGTCCGTCCGTTAAAACCCTTAAAAATGAAATATAGCCAACCCTGGCACCGGCTATGGGGGCTTGTAGACCAGAGCACAGAGCCTCTGTGGCTTCTGGCCCTGGAGGCTACAAGCCGGCACAACCTTTGCGGCCCCCGGGCTCTTCTGCCCCCCGGGCTTTGGGGAGGCAGGTAATGGGGGGCTGGGGGTTAATGGCAGGTCACCCACAGGTGACTTGCCAGCCCCAAGCCTTTTGAACTGGTATAGGGGTCTCATGGATCCCTTACAAGTCCACAAATTGTTTAAAGTAAAAAAAAAACAGAAACCGACACCAGAGTTAAAATTTAATAAAAAAAAATTATTTTTACTTACCTCCGATCCTGTGTCCAACGCCACTGTCCCGTGCCAATAACAGATGCTGTAATCGGCGGGTGTGGGGGGGATTCGCTGTGAGAAACCCCCAAGTCCCCTGGAAACTCACCTTCTTTCCCAGTCTAACGGCACATACGCAAGCTGCATCTGCATCCCCGCTATCCCTTTGGTAGGGCATGTGCCAGGCATTTGTGAATGACTGGCACAGGCACGCTCCCTGTTAGTGGGTAGTAGGGGATGCAGCCGCCAGCGTGCTCAGATCCACTCGCCTTAGATGAGCTATCAGATGAAGGGGTAGGAGCAGATCCGAGCATGCTGATTTGATGAGAGGGCTGTGCATGGGCCTTAGGACTGGAGAAGGGTGAGTGAGATTGGGCGATCTAGGGGTATTACCGATCGGGGGGCACCGCGGGAAAGGACCAAAACCCAGGACAGTCAAAATCCTGGGTTTTGGTCCACTTTAAACATTAAATTATCTATTTACTGTCTGCTCTATCTGTCACAAGGGGGTTGATTCAGAGACTGGTGAGAAAACTCACTAAAGCAAGGAAGAAGATTTACACCCGATAGACAATGAATGTGAATGGCAGTTTTACTATAAAAGTGCATTTTTTTCACCAGGCCCTAAATTGACTCTTCATCAAGACCTGTTGACCAAACAGCTTCTTTTTTTTTATAAAGTTAAGCTAAGTGATCATCCAACAATCTGAGATGGCTACTTTTTTAGCACAGTAGATCTTACCAACCCAATTACACTTTAATCGACTTCAGGCAGGCCTGGTTACGCATTGCAAAAGTGTTCTAGGCAGAGGTAACAAGAGTCCAAATCCATAGGACGCGTTGCCAGTTAACTTGTGCCATATCCTAGACCCGTGAAAGTCAAACTTCAACAGATTGGGACCTTCTAAACCTTTTGGTCAAGAATGACACTGGCTTCCCTGTAGGAATAGAGGAACCTTTGGAAGTTACATAAAACATTTGCTCAAAAAGTATATTGAGGCATGGGGGTGTGAAAAAATATCAGCCACCTAAAAATTACAAACCAAGAAATATCACTATCTGACCCAAGTGCCTGAATATAGAATTTAAAGGACTGGTCTTTACTGTCCAATCCATCATCTATATCTACCACCTACAATAGGTTGTTATTGCACCTTTAGGATGCCTCCCCTCCAGAGTTATTAGATCTGATTGGAGTGCAGAGGCAACACAATTTTACTCTATGAGCAGCAAAGCCTCTTGGAGACAAGGCCATTGTAGGTAGACCGTACCACCTGCGGCTACCCCAGATTATGGGTACCAGGGAAACACATCAGAAGGGAAGGCCAGAGTGTCAAGAATAGATGAGTCAGAGGATCAGATGAGCAGAGCAGGTACACAGGATTAACATAAAAGAACATGAAGCCGTGACTTAATTTAAATAAATACAATGAAATATAACCAATGCTTCCAATACTGTAGTTAAAATGTAGCACCAATAATCTATAAATATCCTGAGAGAAATCCTTTAAAGTTCTCAAAGAGTTACAGGAACATCTTCACTCTGATCTAGATTGCACTTGTCGGACTTCTAAATTCAAAAGCCAATTAACATTTCCAAGGTCGGGTCTAATGGTTACCATTTAAAACGTTATAATTCAACATTCATTGAAATGAGAACTCCTTACACTTAAACTGGATCTTCCCACTTGTAGATCTATTCTCCCTTATGTCAGTTTCAGACAGTTTCATTGCACTTACAGGACATTCACTTGGTAAACAGCATATCTCATATTAAAATAGCTTCATGTACAGCTCACCATCACCTGTGGCCATCCAGTGGAGGGAGATATAAAGGAGATTAGCTCTCAATAACCAGACATCCATGGTACTCAGGATATTCAGATTCTGAGACAGGAAGCGGTTAACACAGTCTGTACCTGGAGGGAGCCAGCAATGAGAAACTGGTGATGTGCGACATCATGCAATTGTCCAGACACATCTGCCGGCAAGCTTGCTTTTTACTGGAGTTTCCCACAAGGGAGGACTGCGCTGCAAGCAAATTGGGGTCCCACAACCATTACCAGAGACCAGTAAGGGGAAAGTTCAGGTATAGAGGAAGGTTGCTGAAACAGAACCAGGAAATCCAGAGCCAGGGTAGTTTGCAATCCAGACGCAGAGTTGAAAGTCAGGGGTCAGGACCTAGAGCGGGGTTGTCATCCAATGCATAAGGTTTGGAGGTGTACTAGCTAGTCATGTAAGGCCAGATGTCAAATCCAAGTTACTTCTAAGAAGATCTGCAGGCATCTTCCCAGTGCCACAGACATCCTTATAAAGGCAATTTGGCACCAAGAAGAGCCTGCTGCACACACGCAGTAACGTGGAAACTCATGCATGCACACACGGCAGATTGTGGTTTGCGTCTGCATGGAAACGTAGAAGTAAACAGAAGTGAACGGGAAATAGGTGTCCAACTGCACATGCATGCACACACCTTTACCCATGCACTCACCATACTGGAAGGCACAAGGAGCGTGACCATGCGTGCGCAAGCTTGTGGGAACAAGCATGCATGCACCACCGTGCGGTTGTATGACCACATCTCTTACCGTGACAGCTAGCCTCTGCTATACAGTAGTGTGCAGGGAAATAATATGAGGACATGGATATCTCTTTGGACCTGGACTGCTACCGTAATTTGCAAAATCTATTACACCGTAATGGCATAATAAAATCGTATTAAGTTAAACCTGGCCTTCAGCATGATTTAATGAAAAGCCCAAACCCTTAAAAAACTATTCCCCAGCATCTAAAATTAATACATTTTTTTAGTACAAGTTTTTAGTCACTTATTATTCTTTCCCCCACTGGGCTGCAATTCAGTTTAGGACCCTAGGATACAGGTGCCGCCATCTTAACTTAGAAGCATCATATACTGAGGAGAGCAGGATAAAGTACGGTTGGGCGGGTTATAGCTGTGCTTTGCACATACAGACCAGAGCTGGGGTCAGGGAAAGGAAAGCAATCCCAGAATGCAGAGCGACACAGAAGACACTTCCTTTTTGCAGACTGCCTGATGCTCCATGAGCCGCCATCTTGGATGTTTAAAGGCTCATAACATGCAGTAGATGCAGGTAGTAGGCTCACTCCTGAGCTCCTCCTTCACTACCTGGTATTGTGGGATCACTGCCAAGGATAAGATCAGGCTGAAGAGGATCACCAGGACCGCTGAGCGGATCATAGGGTGTCCCCTACCTGACCTAGATGAACAATTTAGGGAAAGGATCCGCTCAAAGGCAAAGAGAATAGTAGGCGACCCCACACATCCAGGCAACCCCTTCTTCAATCTTCTACCATCTGGACGAAGGTACCGGGCCATCTCGACCAGAACCTCTCGGTATAAAAACGCTAGCCGTCAAAGCCCTGAACAACCACCTCTAAGACTCCTGGAAAACCTCTGATCCCCAGCCACTTAAAGGATCATTGCATGTACATAGTTCCACTGTAAATATGTAAAGATGTAAAACTAGCTACTGTTGATATTTATATGTATATAGTCGTAGGTCTAGCGTTTGTTTAAGCTCTATGGAGAACCTCCCTTCCAAAAAGTATTCCATGTGGTATTCTGTACATACTTGGCGACCAATAAAGTATTCGTATTCGTAGGATGAATAATAATGTGAGCAATCTGTATGTACAGGGTGTGGGAAACATATAAGATATACTCTTTTTCAGGGTGAAGGTCTGCTTTAAACTTACTCCCACAGAAAATGCAGGTCTATTGGAAGAGCTGTGTATGGCATGCTTACCTGACATACTGATGACCTAGGCACTGTAAACAACACTGCCAAGGCTAAACAGCATGAGTCTCACTTCATGAGTCAGCACTTTTTACACTTTGGGCTTGCTGAGGAATACTGTGCCCCTTGCTTTCCTGCTGTGTTTATTAACCTGAACAACATGGTCCTGACTTATCAACCAATTCGGTTGCATTTGGTTGCATGACATTCATGGGTATTTACCGCATTCAGCAAACAAGGTATGCATGTGCACCTAACTATGCCCCTGTTTGCAGTATTTAACACTAGTTCAGTGTAGCTGTGTGAAGAACAGGGAACCTTGAGAAATGCACCAGATTTTCTAGATACCATCATTGGAATCAATGGGTGGTCTTCCAAGATTGTCTCTTTCGGTCCATTTTGCATCATTACCAGATATTGAGGTTGAACATCTGATTGTTAACTAGTATTTGAACAATAACTAATTTAACTGTTTTCATTACTTTTCCCATCTTTGTTGAACTCATTATATAAGGTTTTCCAAACAACCAAGACACATCACACATATGAGTCCCATCTCACGCTGACATATGCTGTAAAAGTAGTAAATTAGTAAGTTTAGTAAGTGAATACTAGAGATGAGCGAACTTTTGAAAAATTCGATTCGACTGATTCGCCGAATTTTCCGACAAAAATCGTTTCGACCCGAATAAATTCGCGACGAATCGCTATTAAAAACGGCTATTTCTGAGCCTCCTACAGCCTCAATAGGGTTGTAAACCATTCAGCCTTGCTGTAACACGCACAGGATGCGTGCTGGGTTAGTTAAATAATACTTTGAAGAAATATCACATGCAGATCAGAGGCATCGCTAATAGAATCGCAGAGCGGCACAATTGCAGAGAGTTGAAGTGGCATCACTATGAGGGGCAGAAGGAGCCCAAATATACACTGGAGTTGGCCTCAGGAGCCCAAAAATTGGATTAATCACACCCTGGAGTTGGCAGAAGTTGGCAGCAGCAGCAGCAGCAGGAGCCCAAATATACACTGGAGTTGGCTTCAGGAGCCCAAAAATTGGATGAATCACACCCTGGAGTTGGCAGGAGTTGACAGTAGCAGCAGCAGGAGCCCAAATATACACTGGAGTTGGCCTCAGGAGCCCAAAAATTGGATGAATCACACCCTGGAGTTGGCAGAAGTTGGCAGCAGCAGCAGCAGGAGCCCAAATATACACTGGAGTTGGCCTCAGGAGCCCAAAAATTGGATGAATCACACCCTGGAGTTGGCAGGAGTTGACACCAGCAGCAGCAGGAGCCCAAATATACACTGGAGTTGGCTTCAGGAGCCCAAAAATTGGATGAATCACACCCTGGAGTTGGCAGAAGTTGGCAGCAGCAGCAGCAGGAGCCCAAATATACACTGGAGTTGGCCTCAGGAGCCCAAAAATTGGATGAATCACACCCTGGAGTTGGCAGAAGTTGGCAGCAGCAGCAGCAGGAGCCCAAATATACACTGGAGTTGGCTTCAGGAGCCCAAAAATTGGATGAATCACACCCTGGAGTTGGCAGGAGTTGACACCAGCAGCAGCAGGAGCCCAAATATACACTGGAGTTGGCTTCAGGAGCCCAAAAATTGGATGAATCACACCCTGGAGTTGGCAGAAGTTGGCAGCAGCAGCAGCAGGAGCCCAAATATACACTGGAGTTGGCCTCAGGAGCCCAAAAATTGGATGAATCACACCCTGGAGTTGGCAGGAGTTGACAGTAGCAGCAGCAGGAGCCCAAATATACACTGGAGTTGGCCTCAGGAGCCCAAAAATTGGATGAATCACACCCTGGAGTTGGCAGAAGTTGGCAGCAGCAGCAGCAGGAGCCCAAATATACACTGGAGTTGGCCTCAGGAGCCCAAAAATTGGATGAATCACACCCTGGAGTTGGCAGGAGTTGACACCAGCAGCAGCAGGAGCCCAAATATACACTGGAGTTGGCTTCAGGAGCCCAAAAATTGGATGAATCACACCCTGGAGTTGGCAGAAGTTGGCAGCAGCAGCAGCAGGAGCCCAAATATACACTGGAGTTGGCCTCAGGAGCCCAAAAATTGGATGAATCACACCCTGGAGTTGGCAGAAGTTGGCAGCAGCAGCAGCAGGAGCCCAAATATACACTGGAGTTGGCTTCAGGAGCCCAAAAATTGGATGAATCACACCCTGGAGTTGGCAGGAGTTGACACCAGCAGCAGCAGGAGCCCAAATATACACTGGAGTTGGCTTCAGGAGCCCAAAAATTGGATGAATCACACCCTGGAGTTGGCAGAAGTTGGCAGCAGCAGCAGCAGGAGCCCAAATATACACTGGAGTTGGCCTCAGGAGCCCAAAAATTGGATGAATCACACCCTGGAGTTGGCAGAAGTTGGCAGCAGCAGGAGCCCAAATATACACTGGAGTTGGCCTCAGGAGCCCAAAAATTGGATGAATCACACCCTGGAGTTGGCAGAAGTTGGCAGCAGCAGCAGCAGGAGCCCAAATATACACTGGAGTTGGCCTCAGGAGCCCAAAAATTGGATGAATCACACCCTGGAGTTGGCAGGAGTTGACACCAGCAGCAGCAGGAGCCCAAATATACACTGGAGTTGGCTTCAGGAGCCCAAAAATTGGATGAATCACACCCTGGAGTTGGCAGAAGTTGGCAGCAGCAGCAGCAGGAGCCCAAATATACACTGGAGTTGGCCTCAGGAGCCCAAAAATTGGATGAATCACACCCTGGAGTTGGCAGAAGTTGGCAGCAGCAGCAGCAGGAGCCCAAATATACACTGGAGTGGGCTTCAGGAGCCCAAAAATTGGATGAATCACACCCTGGAGTTGGCAGGAGTTGACACCAGCAGCAGCAGGAGCCCAAATATACACTGGAGTTGGCTTCAGGAGCCCAAAAATTGGATGAATCACACCCTGGAGTTGGCAGAAGTTGGCAGCAGCAGCAGCAGGAGCCCAAATATACACTGGAGTTGGCCTCAGGAGCCCAAAAATTGGATGAATCACACCCTGGAGTTGGCAGAAGTTGGCAGCAGCAGCAGCAGGAGCCCAAATATACACTGGAGTTGGCCTCAGGAGCCCAAAAATTGGATGAATCACACCCTGGAGTTGGCAGGAGTTGACAGTAGCAGCAGCAGGAGCCCAAATATACACTGGAGTTGGCTTCAGGAGCCCAAAAATTGGATGAATCACACCCTGGAGTTGGCAGAAGTTGGCAGCAGCAGCAGCAGGAGCCCAAATATACACTGGAGTTGGCCTCAGGAGCCCAAAAATTGGATGAATCACACCCTGGAGTTGGCAGGAGTTGACAGTAGCAGCAGCAGGAGCCCAAATATACACTGGAGTTGGCCTCAGGAGCCCAAAAATTGGATGAATCACACCCTGGAGTTGGCAGAAGTTGGCAGCAGCAGCAGCAGGAGCCCAAATATACACTGGAGTTGGCCTCAGGAGCCCAAAAATTGGATGAATCACACCCTGGAGTTGGCAGGAGTTGACACCAGCAGCAGCAGGAGCCCAAATATACACTGGAGTTGGCTTCAGGAGCCCAAAAATTGGATGAATCACACCCTGGAGTTGGCAGAAGTTGGCAGCAGCAGCAGCAGGAGCCCAAATATACACTGGAGTTGGCCTCAGGAGCCCAAAAATTGGATGAATCACACCCTGGAGTTGGCAGAAGTTGGCAGCAGCAGCAGCAGGAGCCCAAATATACACTGGAGTTGGCCTCAGGAGCCCAAAAATTGGATGAATCACACCCTGGAGTTGGCAGGAGTTGACAGTAGCAGCAGCAGGAGCCCAAATATACACTGGAGTTGGCCTCAGGAGCCCAAAAATTGGATGAATCACACCCTGGAGTTGGCAGAAGTTGGCAGCAGCAGCAGCAGGAGCCCAAATATACACTGGAGTTGGCCTCAGGAGCCCAAAAATTGGATGAATCACACCCTGGAGTTGGCAGGAGTTGACAGTAGCAGCAGCAGGAGCCCAAATATACACTGGAGTTGGCCTCAGGAGCCCAAAAATTGGATGAATCACACCCTGGAGTTGGCAGAAGTTGGCAGCAGCAGCAGCAGGAGCCCAAATATACACTGGAGTTGGCTTCAGGAGCCCAAAAATTGGATGAATCACACCCTGGAGTTGGCAGGAGTTGACACCAGCAGCAGCAGGAGCCCAAATATACACTGGAGTTGGCCTCAGGAGCCCAAAAATTGGATGAATCACACCCTGGAGTTGGCAGAAGTTGGCAGCAGCAGCAGCAGGAGCCCAAATATACACTGGAGTTGGCTTCAGGAGCCCAAAAATTGGATGAATCACACCCTGGAGTTGGCAGGAGTTGACACCAGCAGCAGCAGGAGCCCAAATATACACTGGAGTTGGCTTCAGGAGCCCAAAAATTGGATGAATCACACCCTGGAGTTGGCAGAAGTTGGCAGCAGCAGCAGCAGGAGCCCAAATATACACTGGAGTTGGCCTCAGGAGCCCAAAAATTGGATGAATCACACCCTGGAGTTGGCAGGAGTTGACAGTAGCAGCAGCAGGAGCCCAAATATACACTGGAGTTGGCCTCAGGAGCCCAAAAATTGGATGAATCACACCCTGGAGTTGGCAGAAGTTGGCAGCAGCAGCAGCAGGAGCCCAAATATACACTGGAGTTGGCCTCAGGAGCCCAAAAATTGGATGAATCACACCCTGGAGTTGGCAGGAGTTGACAGTAGCAGCAGCAGGAGCCCAAATATACACTGGAGTTGGCCTCAGGAGCCCAAAAATTGGATGAATCACACCCTGGAGTTGGCAGAAGTTGGCAGCAGCAGCAGCAGGAGCCCAAATATACACTGGAGTTGGCCTCAGGAGCCCAAAAATTGGATGAATCACACCCTGGAGTTGGCAGGAGTTGGCAGCAGCAGCAGCAGGAGCCCAAAAAATGGCCTAAAGACATAAATATGTTTTGCACCATTTGGAAAGTGTAAAACGTGGCACCATGCTGAATCTAGTCGCATGCATCAGGCATTGGTGGGTGGAAATCCTGGCTGATCCATCCCTGATTCATTTTGACAAAGGTGAGTCTCTCCACATTTTTAGTTGACAGACGAGTTCTCCTCGCCGTAACTATGGCCCCCGCCGCACTAAACACCCGCTCAGATGGCACGCTACTTGCTGGGCAGGACAGCTTTTCCAGGGCAAACTCTGCTAGTTGCGGCCACAAATCAAGTTTGGCTGCCCAGAAGTCCAGCGGATCCTCAAGGTGTGTTGGCATGGTCATGTCAAAGTATGACATGACCTGCTGGTTCAGGTCCTGCTCCAGGTCTTCCTGCTGCTCATGAGTAGCCTCACTATGCGGGTGTAGAAAGCTACTCATTAGCGACTGAAGACTGAGGCTGCTGCTGCTGATGGAGCTTCTGCTGCTGCTGCTGCCAACCCCCCCAGCGGCCATGGCAGTGGAAGGTGAGCGCAGAGGTCCCCTCGAGTCAGACCTGCGAGAGTATGGACCATGGCGCAGATAGGCATCGGCCAACTGCCTACGTAGAATGTCTTTGTAGTAGTTGAGTTTGTCCTCCCTCTCGGTGGGTTTAAAAAATGCCCCCATTTTGTGCCGGAAGCGAGGGTCCAATAAGGTGGACAGCCAGAAGTCATCCCGCCGACAGATGGAAACAATTCTGGGGTCACTACGCAAGCATGTGAGCATGCTTCGTGCCATTTGCGCAAGTGACTCGGATGGACTACCTGTCTCCATCTCCACTGCATACTGCCACGGTGTGCCCGGGTCCTCTGTCTCTCCTTCCTCAAAAACCTCTAGCTCCTCTGGCTGCTCCTGCTCCTCCTCTCCTGTCCGCTGACTAGATAAACCAGCCATTTCGCCAAGCCTAAACTGTGTTTCGCTGGGCAACTCCTCCTCCTCCTCTTCCTCCTCCTCCTCCTCCAGTTCAGCTCCAACGGGGTTCATGTGGCCGTAAGATGTAAACGCCATGTCTCCAGTGCCCTGACCAGCCATGGTTTCCAACATGTGCTGTAGTACATGAAGCAGTGGAATCACGTCGTTCATCCCGTAATCCTGCCGACTGACAAATAAAGTGGCTTCCTCAAAGGGCCTGAGCAAACGGCAGGTGTCACGTATGAGCTGCCACTGGTTGACATTGAAGTTACACAGGGGAGTCCCCCTATCTGCTTGGATCATCAGGAAATCCGTGATGGCTTTTCTCTGTTCATATAATCGGTCCAACATGTGAAGGGTGGAATTCCAACGGGTGGAAACATCGCAAATCAGACTATGTTGGGGGATACCATTCTGACGCTGTAGCTCAAGAAGGGTGTGTTTGGCGGTGTAGGAGTGGCTGAAGTGCATGCAAAGTTTCCGTGAAGTTGTTAGGATGTCCTGCAGATGGGGGGAACACTTCAGAAACCGCTTGACAACCAGATTGAAGACGTGAGCCATGCAGGGGGCATGGGTCAGGCTTCCTTGGCGCAGCGCAGACAAAATGTTCTTCCCATTGTCGGTAACCATGATTCCCATTTTAAGTTTTCTCGGAGTAAGCCATGTTTGGATTTCCTGATGAATACATTTAAGCAGTTCCTCCCCTGTGTGACTCCGTTCGCCAAGACAAACCATGTGAAGCACTGCGTGACACCTCCGTGCCCTGCACACATGGTAGACTGGAGGGGCACTGAGACTTGAGCCTACAGTGGAGGGTGAGGAGATGGCGGAGGATGAGGAGGCCGAGTCGCACGGTGTCACAGGCCCAATGGGCAGAGAGCGCGGAGGCCGAAGCGGCGTGACCTGTCCAAGTTGCTGCTGCAAAGGGACCACATTCACCCAGTGGGCCGTAAACGACATGTACTGCCCCTGACCGTAGTTACAGCTCCAGATGTCGGCGCTGCCATGTATTTTGCTACACACCGACAGGCTCAAGGACTGGCCCACCTTCTGTTCAACAAAAGTGTGCAGCGCTGGTACTGCCTTCTTGGCAAAGAAATGACGGCTTGGGACTCTCCACCTCGGCTCGGCACAAGCCATCAGTTCTCTGAAAGGTGCAGATTCCACCACCTGAAAAGGGAGCGACTGCAGCACCAGCAACTTGGACAGGAGCACATTCAGCTTCTGCGCCGTAGGATGAGTGGGCGCATACTGCTGTCTCTTGGACATGGCTTCGCTGATGGATTGCTGGCGGGATGCATGACTTGGAGGAGGAGGAGCAGGAGCGACAGAGGATGGGTATGACGCACAGCTGCCTTCGGCTGAGGTGCTGGAGCCTTGGCTGGCAGAAATTGGGAGCTCACTTGGTGAGGAAGCAGACTGGACCACCCCTTGGGAGCCTCGGTTCTCCCAGGTCGTTTTATGGTGACGCATCATATGTTGACGCAGGGCCGTGGTGCCAACATTTGGACCCTGGCCACGCTTCACCTTTTGCCTACATATCTTGCATGTGGCCATGTTACCCTCCTGCGGATGCCTCAGGAAAAACTGCCACACTGCCGAGTAGCTACTTTTCCCACCCCCTGGCCTCACTGATTCACTGCTGCTGTTGCCAACTCCAGGAACCCCTGCTCCACTACCTCCCGATAAGGTAGACTGCCGCACAGCAGGTGCTCTACCCCGGCCCCGGCCCCGGCCGGCTCCAGCCTTTGGAATTGTGCCCCCATGCTGACTGCTACCACCTTGCTGCCTCAGCTGCTGACTCCGGGGCAACCTGCACCCCTCTTCTCCTGATGATGACGATGAAGCCCCTTCATCACCCGGCTCCCAAGTGCGATCGGCTTCATCGTCATCATCATCATCATCACCGAGTTGTGGCTGTACGTCACTGATGTTCGTGGATTCGTCAACAGTGTCTGGCGCAGGAGCTGGAACGCTCGCAGCACCCACGACACTGTCCACATCACTATTTGTCTGCCTAGCTAAAGAAGCCACCTCCATTTCTTGGCTGGGCAGTAGCTGCTGACTGTCCTCTATCTGATGGTCCTCCTCACTAAAGAGTGGAGCTGAACCCAAAGCATAGGATACGTCGCTGGGGGAGGGAACGGCGTAGGCCAGAGGCAATGGGAGGACAGGGACTGCTCTCGGGGCATGCCAACTCAGGGTTGTGTCAGAGGAACCTACCGACCCTAGACTGGGGGTCTCAGACGTAAGTTGTGATGATGTTGTTGATGAGCGCGTCAACCAATCTACCACGGCAGATGCGTTACTGGTGGAGACCCGACCGCTAGCAGATACTGGCAGATTAGGTCTCTCAGCGTGACTCCTGCTGCTACTGGCCCCCAGTCTGATGCGAGCTCTGCCTGCGGAATCTTGGCCTCTGCCACTCCTCTTTTCACTTCCAGGCACTTGTCTGCCCGACATAGTCTAACTGGCGTGGTAGTAGGTGATATTTAAAAAAACCCCGGGCAGCGGTGGGTCTATATGAAACAGAATATAATGCACACCAAAAGTGAGCAGTAACACTCAGCCTCCAACAGGCCTGCTTAGTGTAAATAAGAGAGCTGCTTAGTGTAAATAAAGAGGGGTATGCTATGTTACAGAATGGGATGCCTCAACAGAAGTGCACCTGGCAGGCAGCAGTAAGCCTATGCCCAGCAAAAGTGTCTTATAATATAAATATGATAAGAGCAAATGCTTATATGGTCTTAAACAGAGGCTGCTTTAGTCACAGAATGGGATGCCCTGGGCAGGAATGGACCTGGCAGGGTCCAGTAGTGCTTTGGCCAGCAAAAGTGTCTTTATCAGGCTAATTTCAAATATGATAAGAGCAAATGCTTATATGGTCTTAAACAGAGGCTGCTGTAGTCACAGAATGGGATGCCCCGGGCAGGAATGGACCTGGCAGGGTCCAGTAGTGCTTTGGCCAGCAAAAGTGTCTTTATCAGGCCTAATTTCAAATATGATAAGAGCAAATGCTTATATGGTCTTAAACAGAGGCTGCTGTAGTCACAGAATGGGATGCCCTGGGCAGGAATGGACCTGGCAGGGTCCAGTAGTGCTTTGGCCAGCAAAAGTGTCTTTATCAGGCCTAATTTCAAATATGATAAGAGCAAATGCTTATATGGTCTTAAACAGAGGCTGCTTTAGTCACAGAATGGGATGCCCTGGGCAGGAATGGACCTGGCAGGGTCCAGTAGTGCTTTGGCCAGCAAAAGTGTCTTTATCAGGCTAATTTCAAATATGATAAGAGCAAATGCTTATATGGTCTTAAACAGAGGCTGCTGTAGTCACAGAATGGGATGCCCCGGGCAGGAATGGACCTGGCAGGGTCCAGTAGTGCTTTGGCCAGCAAAAGTGTCTTTATCAGGCCTAATTTCAAATATGATAAGAGCAAATGCTTATATGGTCTTAAACAGAGGCTGCTGTAGTCACAGAATGGGATGCCCTGGGCAGGAATGGACCTGGCAGGGTCCAGTAGTGCTTTGGCCAGCAAAAGTGTCTTTATCAGGCCTAATTTCAAATATGATAAGAGCAAATGCTTATATGGTCTTAAACAGAGGCTGCTGTAGTCACAGAATGGGATGCCCCGGGCAGGAATGGACCTGGCAGGGTCCAGTAGTGCTTTGGCCAGCAAAAGTGTCTTTATCAGGCCTAATTTCAAATATGATAAGAGCAAATGCTTATATGGTCTTAAACAGAGGCTGCTGTAGTCACAGAATGGGATGCCCCGGGCAGGAATGGACCTGGCAGGGTCCAGTAGTGCTTTGGCCAGCAAAAGTGTCTTTATCAGGCCTAATTTCAAATATGATAAGAGCAAATGCTTATATGGTCTTAAACAGAGGCTGCTTTAGTCACAGAATGGGATGCCCTGGGCAGGAATGGACCTGGCAGGGTCCAGTAGTGCTTTGGCCAGCAAAAGTGTCTTTATCAGGCCTAATTTCAAATATGATAAGAGCAAATGCTTATATGGTCTTAAACAGAGGCTGCTGTAGTCACAGAATGGGATGCCCTGGGCAGGAATGGACCTGGCAGGGTCCAGTAGTGCTTTGGCCAGCAAAAGTGTCTTTATCAGGCCTAATTTCAAATATGATAAGAGCAAATGCTTATATGGTCTTAAACAGAGGCTGCTTTAGTCACAGAATGGGATGCCCTGGGCAGGAATGGACCTGGCAGGGTCCAGTAGTGCTTTGGCCAGCAAAAGTGTCTTTATCAGGCTAATTTCAAATATGATAAGAGCAAATGCTTATATGGTCTTAAACAGAGGCTGCTGTAGTCACAGAATGGGATGCCCTGGGCAGGAATGGACCTGGCAGGGTCCAGTAGTGCTTTGGCCAGCAAAAGTGTCTTTATCAGGCCTAATTTCAAATATGATAAGAGCAAATGCTTATATGGTCTTAAACAGAGGCTGCTGTAGTCACAGAATGGGATGCCCCGGGCAGGAATGGACCTGGCAGGGTCCAGTAGTGCTTTGGCCAGCAAAAGTGTCTTTATCAGGCCTAATTTCAAATATGATAAGAGCAAATGCTTATATGGTCTTAAACAGAGGCTGCTGTAGTCACAGAATGGGATGCCCCGGGCAGGAATGGACCTGGCAGGGTCCAGTAGTGCTTTGGCCAGCAAAAGTGTCTTTATCAGGCCTAATTTCAAATATGATAAGAGCAAATGCTTATATGGTCTTAAACAGAGGCTGCTGTAGTCACAGAATGGGATGCCCCGGGCAGGAATGGACCTGGCAGGGTCCAGTAGTGCTTTGGCCAGCAAAAGTGTCTTTATCAGGCCTAATTTCAAATATGATAAGAGCAAATGCTTATATGGTCTTAAACAGAGGCTGCTGTAGTCACAGAATGGGATGCCCTGGGCAGGAATGGACCTGGCAGGGTCCAGTAGTGCTTTGGCCAGCAAAAGTGTCTTTATCAGGCCTAATTTCAAATATGATAAGAGCAAATGCTTATATGGTCTTAAACAGAGGCTGCTTTAGTCACAGAATGGGATGCCCTGGGCAGGAATGGACCTGGCAGGGTCCAGTAGTGCTTTGGCCAGCAAAAGTGTCTTTATCAGGCTAATTTCAAATATGATAAGAGCAAATGCTTATATGGTCTTAAACAGAGGCTGCTGTAGTCACAGAATGGGATGCCCCGGGCAGGAATGGACCTGGCAGGGTCCAGTAGTGCTTTGGCCAGCAAAAGTGTCTTTATCAGGCCTAATTTCAAATATGATAAGAGCAAATGCTTATATGGTCTTAAACAGAGGCTGCTTTAGTCACAGAATGGGATGCCCTGGGCAGGAATGGACCTGGCAGGGTCCAGTAGTGCTTTGGCCAGCAAAAGTGTCTTTATCAGGCTAATTTCAAATATGATAAGAGCAAATGCTTATATGGTCTTAAACAGAGGCTGCTGTAGTCACAGAATGGGATGCCCTGGGCAGGAATGGACCTGGCAGGGTCCAGTAGTGCTTTGGCCAGCAAAAGTGTCTTTATCAGGCCTAATTTCAAATATGATAAGAGCAAATGCTTATATGGTCTTAAACAGAGGCTGCTTTAGTCACAGAATGGGATGCCTCACAGCAGACTTAAGATCAGTTCAGTATATATGCACAGTTAGTTACTATAAGCAGCCTGAAAACGCTAACAAAGGCTGGATGAAAAAAAAAAAATCTCCCTGTCAGCCAGCTCCGTTTTTCCTACCTTTCCCTGGCTTTCTGTCTGTCTCCTGTCTGTCTCCTGCCTGTCTCCTGCCTGTCCCTGTCTGTCCCTGTCTCCAGCCTGTCTAACTGCCTCAGCTACACAGCGTTCCGTCTGTCTGTCACGAATGCAATAGAGAAATGAGGAAAAGCAAGATGGCCGCCGTTAAATACCGCTGTGTGACGTCACCGGGCTTGCTGGCTGCTGATAGGCTGCATGTGACTGCCCCAGCTTGCACTGGCGCGGGATACATGTCCAGACATGTCCCGTCCGCCATCTTAGAATGCCTGTAAATGTAAATGAATGGATGTTAAAGGAAAACTTCGAGTGATCGAATCGCGGGGAAATTCGGATTCGATCCGAATCGAATTTTTCCTGAAATTCGGATCGAATCCGGGTTCGTCCGGATCGATTCGCTCATCCCTAGTGAATACCAATCCTCGAGACAGGCGAAGTGCAATGAAATCCAGCAAAATGCCAGCACATTATTCTTTATGTCCTGAAGGTTTCTCACAAAAATCTTGGCTAAACAAGCCATTAATACATTCAAAAGACAAAGTGATATATTTGGTCTAAGCATGTTCTTAACCTTAGAGAACTACAGGCATAGCATCTGAGGTCTTCTTTAAGGCTACCTTAAATTAAGAGATATTTGGCTCTGCAAAAAATACATGCCCTGTAGTTTTAGTATATTAAAACAACTAATTCTATGAATGCATTTAGTATCATTTTAATTTGCAGTAATTTCAGCTTTTGAGACATTCTATTGTTTGACTTTGCTTTTGATTAGGTAAGTTTGGTGTGTATCTGTAGGCACACTGACAGAAAACAATGAGATTAGTTGGCTTTGTGTAATCGTGGCATGCATAGATCTTGCTGAATTAGGACAGGCGAGCTGAGGCACCTGTGTTGACTGAAAAACAATTGTTTTTGAATAGCAAGATAGGGTTACAAAAAATGAGCAGCTGAGATTACTGGTTACCAAACTCACAATAATTTCATGACTTGTGGATGAATGTCTCCTATGCATTGCTTGCTTTTTCCTGTTAATACGCCATGTTGATTGTACAGTATATTACTAATTGTTAATGCTCTTTCATTATTATATGCCTTGTTAGTGGCATAGCTACAAATCAATGGGACAAAAAACAAAATGTTTGTAGAGCAACTACCAAAGTTAACAAAAATATCATGCACAAAAACATGGACATCAAGCTACTGCATGGGTCTCAATGAAGCTAATGATCTTTGCAGGGACCCATATTGATTGGATAGGGAACGTTTAGTACTTACCCTCCAATCATTTAAAGTTGTCTGAAGCGAGCAAAAAAGATTAAAGTACATCTGTGGCTGGGACAATCTGAGTTAACCGTATACCTGTGTGAGCCTCCCCAGTAAGGAGCTATCCCAACTGGCTTACATGTGTCCCAAATATACAGTGGCAAAGATAAGAATGTCCATGTGGCTGCTCCTTTGCTGTCAATCAGAAGGGGATCCTGATTCTTCATAACTGAGAAAAAAGGGATTATTCTTAATTCAGTCCAGGCAGTGCAATTCTGCTGAAAAAGCTGATAACAGATGAAGGAGACACCCTTCAACTAGTTCAGACCCGTGGCTGATTCAGTTCAGAAGTTTTGGGTTGAGCCAATGATAACACAGGAGTACCAGCAGGCAAGTGAGGTGGAAACCAGAGCCAACTCTTTCCTAACATTGGTTTAGTAGTTCTCAATCATTTTGAATGTCCAGATGAAAATGTCCTTTTAGGATCTCAGGACTCTGGATAAGGCCAACTTATCCTTTATTTGGTCAAAAAATCCAAGCTGGAACTGGTGCAACAGGGCAAGGTAACTGTCACGAATTGTCACTTACCTGGGCCCCGTTCCAGCGCTGGTTCCGGGCGGCCGGCTAGAGTGACCCCGAGCGTGACATTATCACAGGCCAAAGAATGGATGACCTGGTACAGCAGGTGCAGGCTATGGCCACGGCTATAAACCAACTCGCTCAAAGAGTGGCCACTCAGGAATCCCGTCAATTACCTGCTTCCTCTGTGCCACCTCACGTCTCAGAACCAAAGATTCCGCTACCCGAGAAATTTTTTGGAGAACGAGCTAAATTCTCTAATTTCAAGAATGCCTGCCAACTGTATTTTCAACTGAGACCTGTCTCCTCAGGCACCGAGACCCAGCGTGTGGGCCTTGTTATTTCTCTACTTCAAGGAGACCCTCAGTCCTGGGCCTTTAGTCTGCCTCCTCATGATGCTGCCTTACAATCGGTCACGGCCTTCTTCACCGCCATGGGTGTCCTCTATGCTGACCCAGATCAGCAATCCACGGCAGAAAATAGGCTTCGGGCCTTAAAGCAAGGGCGGAACTCGGCCGAGGATTACAGTGCAGAATTCCGCCTCTGGGCCGTCGAATCTAGGTGGAATGACCCCGCTCTGTGTAGTCAATTCAGGGTGGGGCTGTCGGAAGGCATCAAGGATGCGCTGGTCAATTTTCCCCCTCCAGCGGACCTGGACCAACTAATGCAGGTCTCCATTAAAGTAGATCGACGTCTGAGAGAGAGGGCTAGGGAGAGAGCTCCCACGTCCCTCAGGTCCTTCCAGAATCCTAACTCCCCGGTTGCCCGTGGGGAAGGCACACCATCACCCTCTCAGGAGGAACCCATGCAGCTAGGGAGAACCCGCTTATCTCAGGATGAAAAGCAGCGTAGGCGATCCATGGGCTTATGTCTGTATTGTGGGAACTCGGGACATTTCGCTGGGTCCTGTCCAAACAAGGGGAAGCCGGCGGAAAACTCCCACACCTAGATCAGGAAGAGAGTGCTGGTCTAGGTGAGTCAGTTTGCAACTCTCGCCAAAATAAAATTCTAGTGCCTATTGACCTGTTTTGGGGCTCCCCTAAGCAAACAGTTTCCGCCTTTATCGACAGTGGTGCGGCGGGTAACTTTTTGGACAGGAACATGATTTCCATTTTAGGTATTCCTTTAGTTCCCCTTGAGAGATCCCTACAGGTTTTGGCTATTAATGGGAAGGCCATTCAGGGGGGACCGATTAACACCAAGACCCCACCTCTTAGATTAATTGTTGGCTCTTCCCACTCTGAATTCTTAGAATTCTTTGTTTTTGACTGTCCAGAAACTCCAGTGGTCTTGGGATACCCCTGGTTGCAACTCCACAACCCCGTATTAGATTGGCAGGCTGGGGAGTTGACTAACTGGAGTGATCACTGCAAGAGTCACTGTTTTTCTACAGGGCTCAGAAGTATTCAAGTGCTACCCCAGGGGTTACCTCAGCCATATGCGGACTGGGTCGATGTGTTCTCGGAACGCTCTGCTGATTCTCTGCCTCCACATCGGTCCTACGTTTGCCCTATTGACTTGCTCCCTGGGACGGTTCCCCCTAGGGGGAAAATCTATAACCTCACCATGCCCGAGGAGCAAGCAATGAGGGAGTACATTACCGAGAATCTAAAAAAGGGGTTTATTCATTCCTCTACTTCACCTGCGGGGGCCGGGTTCTTTTTTGTAGAAAAGAAGGATGGTGGCCTGAGACCGTGCATAGATTATCGGGCCCTGAATAAGATTACAGTTAAGAACAGATATCCCTTGCCCTTGATTGGGGATCTGTTCAATCAAGTTGTAGGAGCCCGAATTTTTTCCAAATTGGATTTAAGAGGGGCGTACAATTTGATTCGCATCCGACAGGGGGATGAGTGGAAGACTGCATTTAACGTGAAAGACGGCCACTACGAGTACCTGGTCATGCCCTTTGGTCTTTGTAATGCACCAGCTGTCTTTCAAGATTTTGTTAACAATGTATTTAGGGAGTATCTCGGTAGATTTCTGGTCATCTACTTGGATGATATTCTCATTTTTTCAAGTTCTTTAGCGGACCACAGACGCCATGTTAAGTTGGTACTGCAAAAGTTAAGAGAGAACAACTTATATGCAAAACTTTCTAAATGTATGTTTGAGGTCACCACTGTTCCCTTCCTGGGATATGTAATTTCCAGTCAGGGTCTCGAAATGGACATGGAGAAAGTTTCTGCGGTACAGGATTGGGTTCAACCCAAGACTCTAAGAGAATTGCAATGTTTCCTCGGGTTTGCGAATTTTTATCGACGTTTCATCAAGGGCTTCTCCCATATTGTAGCTCCTCTCACCAACCTGACCCGTAAGGGGGCTTTTTCGGTTAACTGGTCTCCGTCTGCCTGTGAGGCCTTCCTGACCTTAAAACGGGCCTTTACTTCAGCGCCTGTGCTAATTCATCCGGATGTTCAGAAAGCCTTTATTATAGAAGTTGACGCTTCTGAGTTGGGAGTAGGTGCAGTGTTGTCGCAATATTCCGGTCACCCTGAGCGCCTACATCCTTGCGCCTATTTTTCGCGAAAATTCAGTACTGCGGAACAAAATTATGATGTAGGAAACAGAGAATTATTAACTGTTAAACTGGCATTTGATGAATGGCGTCACTGGTTGGAGGGTTCATTACATCCTATAACTGTGTATACAGATCACAAAAATCTCGAATACATTGGTTCTGCCAAGAGGCTGAACTCTCGTCAGGCACGTTGGGCATTGTTCTTCTCGCGCTTTAACTTCATAATTACCTTTAAGCCGGGTGTAAAAAATACCAAAGCAGATGCTCTATCCCGCATGTTTGGTGAATGCAAGGATCGGGGTGATACTAGTGAACCTATCTTACCCTTGGGTTGTGTGGTCGGGGCATTGCTTCCGGATCTTTCAAATACCTTGGCGTCTTTTCAAAATGAATCTCCTGTTGATGTACCTTTGGGGTGTCAGTTTGTTCCGCCGCACCTGCGCTCAGATGTTATCCGCCAATTTCATGATGCTAAAACTGCTGGTCATTTGGGCAACCGTAAGACGTTAATGCTAGCCTGGCGCCATGTATGGTGGCCTACCATACGACGCAATGTCACTGCCTTTATCGATGCATGTTCAGTTTGTGCACGAAGTAAAGGGGTTCACAAGGCCCCTAGTTGGGGTTTAGTCCCACTTGAAATTCCTGCCGAACCATGGACTCATATTTCAATGGATTTTATTGTAGATTTGCCTCTCTCACATGGGAATACTGTGATTTGGGTGGTCGTCGATCGGTTCAGTAAGATGGCACATTTCATACCTTTGCCCAAACTTCCATCGACCCCTGAGCTCTCGCGGCTATTTACTTTGCATATTTTTTGTATCCATGGCTTTCGGGGTGTCCAATTTACTTCACGTTTTTGGAAACACTTCTGTTCACGGTTGGGAATTCAGATCTCTCCTCTGCTTATCTTCCCCAGTCTAATGGGCAGACGGAAAGAACAAATCAAACTTTGAAGCAATACTTAAGATGTTATGTCTCTGATGCGCAAGAGCAATGGGCGGAATTTCTTGATTTTGCTGAGTTCGCTTACAATAACGCGCCTAGTGAGAGCACTAAGATATCTCCTTTCTTTTGTAATTTGGGGAAAAATCCTAGAGCTTCTTCCCTTTCAGGGTCACCTTCCAATTTACCGGCATTGGAAGAGTGGCTTCAGGAACGGAGGGACATTTGGATGCGCGTTCAGGAAATTCTAAAAACTACTGGGTTGAGATATAAGAAATTCGCCGATCGTTGTAGGTCACAGGAACCTGTTCTTCGGGTTGGTGATCTGGTGTGGGTCTCCACTAAGAACATTGCGCTCCGTCAACCCTCCAGTAAATTAGGTCCAAAGTTTATTGGTCCTTTCCCTATTATCAAGAAGTTGAATAATGTGTCTTTTAAAGTTCAACTCCCGCCGACTATGAAAATACCTAACTCTTTCCATGTTTCGCTGTTAAAACCAGCTAAGGACACTCCTCTTGCTGGTCCTTCGCCGATTCTCATTGATAATGAGCCAGAATATGAAGTGATAGAATGAAAGATCTTAGATTCACGTAAAGTGCGTAATTCATTGCAGTATTTGGTGGACTGGGTTGGCTACGGTCCGGAGGAAAGATGCTGGGTAGCAGCAAGGGATGTTCATGCCAGGGCTTTTGTAAAAAAGTTTCATCGGGATAATCCTGGAAAACCTGGTGAGGGTCCGGAGGCCCCTCGTGAAGGGGGGGTAGTGTCACGAATTGTCACTTACCTGGGCCCCGTTCCAGCGCTGGTTCCGGGTGGCCGGCTGCGCCCGCCAGCACCGCTCTCCTCCGTCCTCGTCCCCGTCTCCTCTCCTCTTATGCCCTTCGGCGGCGCTGCGCTCAGCGCGGCCGCCGGAGGTAGCTGTCAGGCCATGCGCGCTCAGGCAGGGGAGGGACTCCTCCCTCTCCTCCTGTTTGGGCCTATGAGCCCAGGTAGGGACAGTTCTGGATAGGAGTTTTCTCTTCCCCTATGCTCTGGCCAATCATTGATGTGATCCTATGTGCACCAATCACTACACCTTCCCTCTGTTGTCTGTCCCTATAAAGCTGTTTTCCCCTCAGTTGCCTGTTGCCTGTGATAGCGCCTAGAACCTAGTCTTTCTTGTGAATTATAGCCGATCTGAACTCCTGTTGCCGACCTTGATTGTACCGACCACTCTCGATATGAACTCCTGTTGCCGACCTTGATTATACCGACCACTCTCGATCTGAACCCCTGTTGCCGACCCCTGCCTGTATCCAGACTACGAGTTGCCTGATCCCTGGGGCCGCTACGATCTCTGTCTTCCCGCTGTCGACCTCTGGCCTGTCTCTGGACTTCCTCTGCCATCGCTCTAGCTATTGGTTCTCCAGACCTCCTACATATAAGCTCACATCCTTTGAGCCATTAAGTCCTGGGGGCAACCGATCCCGGGTAGGCGTATTCTGCGTCCCCGCAAGCGGGGGCTTCTACAGGTGAAGCTGGCTGCGGAGATTGGGGGTTGTGGGCTTATCAAAAGGGCTGGAGTGACCCCGAGCGTGACAGTAACAATGTATGTGCACCAACAACAGCAAAGTCTTTCACATTTCCTCCATCGGTCACCTTTCTTGACAGAGGTTGCAGAAGGTTGTTTCAGCAGATGTAATTCAGCCAGGATCATCATATGTGGCTCTGGGTGTAAAGAAAGCCTTTACAGAGGCAAATCTTTTCAATAGAGTGGAAGTGGACCAAGAGCCACGCCTTTCTCCCAATGAGGAGCACCAGACTTGTGTGTGAATGAAAAAGATTTATCACTTGTTTTGGACTGAGCACAAAATATCTAGCTTCATTGGTTGTGCAACTTTCTTGTCTTTACAGAGGCAAGTTAGAGCTCTCCTATTCCAGTCAATGGGTCCAAGCTTGTGGTGGCGTCTGAAGCAGAGAGATAATAACATTGACTTTAATTCCGTCAGTATCATAAGCTTGATGCTGAAGATCAAACAATAGCTGGCAACTATTTCAAAAGGCCTGAACATTTTGCAGTTGCTAAAAAACTGATCTGGAACAAAATCCTGGGTTTTAGGGTTCTTCAAAGATATGGTAGTTTCAGGAACTCCATTAGTGAAAAGTTATACTGTGACAGGAAATGGATTAACAGGAACAATCTGCCTCTAATGAATATAATTGAGACAGTTCCCCTTTTAAGCAAAATAGAAATAGGTTTTCCTCATGTGTAATGTATTTCTGTTTCAGGTGGATACTGATAAAGATGGATACTTGGATTGCCTACAGGTGCTTATGGCCTTAAAAGAAATTGTACCAGCAAATACACTGAGTGATGCTGAAGAGCTCTATGTGTACCGGGTAAGACATTATTAGCAAAAAGCAATGCATCATGTACTCCTATTGTGAGCTCACCTAAATATTACACTATTAATCTTTTTTTTTTTATTTGCAAGATTTTTATTTTTTATACAAGTTATACTAATTGAATATATATCTTTGAAGAAATGTGATATGTTCAGCTACCCTGGTACTTTTTACATATAATGTAACTGAATTCATGCTGTAACTCAAAACCAGAAGGTCTACAGCTTTCTGGCTCTAGAACAAAAAATCTAAACTAATTCTGCTAAACCTTAAACCTTCTTGGTTACCCAGTCACTTAGAGTATGGCAGGTGTCCTTGAAAGAGGAATAACATGAACAGTAGCATTAGGGTGAAATTGTAGTTTGAGCTCTTTTAAAATTTTTATTTTGTTGCCTTGATTGTATAATGAAGGGCTATACTATTTGTTATTGGAATAAGTGCTGGAGTCAAGTCTCTATCTCTGTTTCATTTACATAAATTGGAGATTTTGAATTATGAAAAAAACACAGTGACAGTGGTAGAAAATAGTGAAGAGAACACTTCCTATTGTGTTTTGCATTGTAGACTAGACAGCAAAGCTAACCACAGTAGGTTCGGTTGATACTGAAACTTTAGTATTGTAGGGGTAAATATTGTGGCATGGGTGAGTATGCCCCCTTCCCCAGACTAATTGCTCGGACTGGTCCACAGGATGATTGGCAGAAGCAGTTGATTCTTCAGCAGCAGTGGGTGAGATGACAAGGAGCAGAGGGTGCTCAAGGGGATCTAATTAAAGCTCTCTTGTCAAAGGGCCCACATAAATTCGGAGGCGGTCCTGTCTGTAACAAAATTTGACCCTCTAAAACAATATCATTTACACAAACACTATCAGTAGACATGTCTGTTTAAATGTCCTGATTTTAGTTAGAAACGCAGGTTTACTTTAAGCCATCTAGCAGTACTTGTGTTGAACCATGCCTTTTATATACCCATGACTCATGCCTTTCATAAAAAATAGAATCCACAAATAAGTGCGTTATATTTAAATATTTCAGAAGAGCATGGGAGCAAATGTTATTTACTACCTCCCAAGCATATTAAAGTCCCTAATTACCTTTGTAGATCAGTAGTACATTTATTATGGTCACCAGTAAATCACAATGGTAAAGTCTCCATTTTCGTTCCATGTTCCCTCCTCCTTAGGTACATGCTGGCAAGGCGCCAATATCACCCATTGCTGGCTTTAATGGGCATGTAAAGCAATCCCTCTGGTATCCTAATTCTTTATTGTCCTGTAATGGCAAAGCCTGAATGCTATTCAGACATCAAACAGATATCATATTACTACAAGTTGGTTTAATTCGAGTTTGTTAAGATATAAGCTAAACCAGCTGGGAGGTTCTCAAACTAGAGTATTGGGCCAACTCTGTGTATCATGGGCCAGTGTTCATATCCCATTCTAAAACATCTATTCAATTATGTGTGCCATTGTTGCTTAATTTCATTGACTTTATCAGACCTATTTTATCCTTCTGTCAACATTATTATATTCAATGCCTCAATCAAAGTAAAAGAAAGCATATTACCTTATAGGCTTTGACCTTATTTCATAAATGTCCTTCCTGTAAAATAATAATAGCGATTCAGTAAAGTCCTGTATTATTGTGTGTTTGCTTTGTGTGTGGTTTCTTTTCTTATGAAATGTTAAACCACAAAGGTAGCATAGCATTTAATGCAGCTTGTACGTGTGCCTCCAATAAACATCCCTTTTATTCCACTGTTCCATGTTTTGCTTAGTACATGAAAAAAAGCTAAAAGTTTTCAAAGAGATGGTAGAGAATGAGCGAGGTACCCAGAGCAGAATACACATATCTGTCTACATAGACATCACCTAAATATAATAGATTTTTTAAGGGACACTTTGTTGTCGTGAAAGCCTGAAGAGAGGAAAACAAAGTTCTGTGGGTTTGCTCTCAATACTTGAAACACAAAAGCAATCGGATGAAAAAAAAGAAGAGTTTTGTTTGCGAAGCAAAGCTTTGTAGGTCGCAACCATAGGGTTTTCCATAGAATGGATCCATTCAGAGCAAGCAATATGAAAGGACCTATAATTAAACTTAACATAATACTCTCCCTATTAGTATTTTAAAAGTACCTTGAATAAAGTTGACGTGAAAGTTCCTATTAGACCTTCATGCAAAAAGAAAATTGATTATAATGAAAGCTGGGATAGCAGGGAAATGGGGAGGTACGCTCTTTAGTTTAATTCTGACAGTAGGAAAAGCAAACATAAAGGGCTCAAGTGGTAGCAACCCCTTCAGCTCTAAGAGATTTAAAAGATTGGGCAAATTCTGTTATTAGCTGCTTGTTTAAACCCGTCATTCATCGTCACTGTCAAAGTATAATACAATAAACTGATCTTTCTAACCATCAACATTTTTTGCATCTTAAAACTATTTCTTTCCTAATCAGAGACCAAATCTTTTATAGTGAAACCATCAAATCATGTATTCTTACATTTTTTGATTACAGACTGAACAACAACTAAAATTTAATAACTATCCAAGTTTTAGGCAGCCTTCCCCTAAAGCAAGCCTGTGCAGAAACAAGAAGGCTGACCCCCTTCTGAAAATGAAATTTGCTTGGCTAAAAGCTTTACTGTTTACATCACACTTAAAGCAGGCTTTAATATTCCAAGCTCCTCACACCTATTCCGGGTTGAAATATCTCCAGAGCTGGATACACACTGGCGGGGGGGGGGGGGGGGGGGGGGGGGGCGGGGAAAAGAGAATTCCCAGTGGGCCTCTCTCCTTTAGGTCTGCCTGGACTGATTGTTGCCCCCAACATGCAGCCCATCCCACATGAAGCCTGTGCCAGAACTCACTCTTATCTATGCCTTAAAGAGGAACTATGATCAGATATGACCGGAGTCCCTCTTTTATATGCAGCAGCGGGGCAGCCCAGATCGCTAAAAGAAATAACTCACAACTTTTCACCAAGGCCGTATTTAGGAGTCGCGCTGCCCGAGGCACTTTTTGGTCATGTGCCCCCCCCCCACCCCACACAAACGGATGCTGCATTTGCCAGCGCCCCCCCCCCCCCCCCTTAAACACAAAATATTTTCGTGAACCAATTGGATATTGCTAATTTTGGGCGGCTGTTAACTGTTGCCTGTAATCAAAATGCTGAATGCAGGCAAGTAAAAATCACATTGATGGAGGGAGTATGACCAAATATGTCCCCTTCTGTCACCTACCATGCATAGATGTCATTTTATGTATGGTAGGTCAAATAAGAGACCATATGTGCTTGTTGGGCAGCTGAAGTTGTCTACCCCAAAAGAATGCAGTGTTACTGCAGAAAATGGAACACTATTGGGCAGAAGAGGCGACTGTAAGTGTAAATCTGGAAGGAAGGGCACTGTGGGCAGCAAGACAGGGGCAGAAAAGAGAAATGTCAGGAAGCAAGAAAAGGGCATGGTTAACCAGGAAGAGGGGTAGAAAGGAGGACTAACAGGCAACTACTGGAATTCTGCTTTAATCTAGCAACCAGTAGTGAGTTGCTGAACACAAGACTAGCACTGATGGCCTGCGGGGAATAAAGGGATTTGCTTTTATTTATGAAACTGGAGAGTCCCTTTAAAGATGTGCAACCAATGGCCTAGAGTCTGTAAAACTCTGGAGACAGAGTCTTTTTAAAACGGTAAATACTCACCTGCTCCCTCACTGTTCTTGGGTCTGGTCTCCATTCACGCTGTGCCGTCCTTGTCTCCACAGATCCCCTAAGCCCCGACAGTGGGCTCTGGCCACCTGCCTCCCCGCCGCAGGCAGGGGATATTTATAGGTGAGAAACAATGTGGCTGACATCACAGTGAGTGACAGGAGGAGTGTAGGGCATTCCCAACCACCTCCTTCCTCGCTAATAAATAGACCCTCCCTGCAGCAGGGAGGGAGGTGGCAGGATTCAGGTGCCAGTGTAGAATATATGTCACAAGACCTGGAATTTCAGTGAATAGAGGGGGAAGGCCATCGTTCCTGAGACAGATGTCGGGGCGGCCCATTGTCAATACTACGGAAGCAGCATATGATTGCCATGGCTCGCATGGGACCTGGGTCGGATGATCAAGTTAGTGTCTGAGCACCGGACTAGAAGCAATAGTCTGTGAAGCTTAAAAGTGCAGTATAGTGTTTTTTGTTTTAATTCATGGACAATAACTTTAACATGCTTTTACATGCAGCAGGGAGGGAGGTGGCAGGATTCAGGTGCCAGTGTAGAATATATGTCACAAGACCTGGAATTTCAGTGAATAGAGGGGGAAGGCCATCGTTCCTGAGACAGATGTCGGGGCGGCCCATTGTCAATACTACGGAAGCAGCATATGATTGCCATGGCTCGCATGGGACCTGGGTCGGATGATCAAGTTAGTGTCTGAGCACCGGACTAGAAGCAATAGTCTGTGAAGCTTAAAAGTGCAGTATAGTGTTTTTTGTTTTAATTCATGGACAATAACTTTAACATGCTTTTACATATAATTGGCTATTTCTGAGTACAACCCCATTGCCAATTATAAAAGGGTGTTCACACTTATGCAACCACATTATTTGTGCTTGTGATTTTTTTTAATCTTACCTTTAACTATGTCTCTTTTTCAAGTGAATTGTGCAGATTATACTAGATTAAAGGTGGAAACAGTTCTGAAATCATTCTTCTTTTTATATGACCTAGCAGTGTGTGGACATTTTATATCCACTGTACCTATTAGTAGTGTTGAGCAAACCCATAGAAAATGGAGTTCGCTAAGTTCGGCTGAACTTTGAACAAAAGTTTGGTTCAGGTACCCGAACTTGACCTGAACCCAAACCCCATTGAAATCAATGGGGATCTGAAATTGGTGACCCCAAAATGGCTGCAAAATGGGGGTAGTAAGGGGTAGATGGCTGCAAAATGGGGGTAATAACAGGGCAATTGTCCTCAAAATAAGTAGGGAAAGTACTTTAAAAAAATTAATAAAAAATAGTAGAAGATGGTATAAGTATACACTTGCAGTGATTGACACTGCCCCGAAAAATGCAATTATTTACAATTATTAGGGTAGAAAATAGGTCAGAATAAATGAGAATGCGCCATGTAGATGCCAAAAGTTATATCTGGAAAATCAAGTGGATAACTGCACACTCCCTCCTAGAGAGACTGTTCCTCCCCAACCCCCTTCTCTTGATTTAACATGTGACGTCCATCGCAGCTGTCAAATAGCAGTGGATCAACCACAATAATAAATAAGTCAACTAAACCTTGTACCCTCTGGCAACCTTTGGGGCTGCCAGTCCCCAGGATCGCTCCCCTGAAGCAGATCGGGGCGCTCTCCGGCTGTCATGCACCGCCGCTGCCCAACATGCAGCACCCCAGCCAAACCATGCATGGAGAGGCAATAGCTAACTCACTCGACGTTACCACTTGATTTGTAGCTGAGCACAAGCAGAGTCACACCGAAGTGCCTATCCCTCGGCCAATGAGAGATGTCGCACATCAGCCAAACTCTAAACGCAAACTTAAACGTCTGGATAAAAGTCTGTATTCAGAAAACCGAATCTGTGTTGTTCAGCACAGACCCGTACATTGTGGCTTGGGTTTGCCCAACACTACTTATTAGTTCTGCACTCATACCTGAAAGAGGGACAGCAGAGGAGTAAAGATGTATGGAAGGGTAATAATCACAATAAAGAACAGTTCCCCCAAACATCAAACATTTTAGGTTTTATTGCCATTTTACAGCATCTTTTAATTCAAGTTCACTTAAATAATAAAGAACAATATAGTGTGCCACTTTCCTGTGTTTCTCTGTAATATGTAGTTAACTGATTTACAAAGATCTGAGTATGAAATTCATTGCATAAGAAAAAGTGGGTGATAATAAATAAATGTCTATTTACTGATAAAACAAATGGTATGGGATTATACTCTTTCATTACTTCTAGCAATATCTAGCTTATTTTCATGATTGCTGGTACTCAGATGATTTCATTTGATGGCTTGTTTTGTTTCCTATGCTAATGAAGCTTGTGTTTGCTACAATCAGTGCTCATTATCTCCCCTCCCAAGCTCAGCATCAATCTGCTCCTGTTCAATTCTTCACCGTCTCAGCACTACCCATCTCTGCTCTTCCAGATCCTGGAGATTGTGGACTATTATGTAACAGATGGCCTAACAGACCTACGACTCTTTGCCGTGATGGCTAGCTTGGCGCAGAAAATAGCTGCACTAGAGTGAGTATTCAAAGCCATGGACGCTCATGAATTTTAACTCCTTGCTGACAAAGGAATTAAATAGGGTGCAAACCGCTTCATCACTAAAAAGTGTAATTAACAGACTTGGATGACTCTCCAGCTCTGAGTGTCTTTTTTCTTCTAGGAAGGGTTGTCTCTTAATGCAAGATTAATCAAACCAGGCTTTTATCTGGATTTTAGTTCTAACTGTGCATGCTAACAAAAGAATAACTCCATCAAATTATATCAGAATTCCAGAAGACAAGGTAGGCTTTTTGGCCTATAAACAGTATGGAGAATAACAAAAAAAATGCATTTTTTGTATAAAAAGGGTAACTTGTGAATCGGTTTTAATGCAGACCTAAAGCCTTGTATTAGTGTCTAAGATCCCCTCCCCCACCACTCCCTGTCCCTGGGCTAAGCCCAATGAGACCAATGAGACTGGTCTAGAGACCAACAATGAAGGGTATGGGCCCCAGTACAGACAACGGAGTATAAACAACAGAGTACAGGTACACTCAAACAGGCACGGAGCAAAAAGTGCAGCAAGTAACCTAGCGTGGAACACATAAGCAGCATAGACAGACACTAGAAGGCTGCAGGGGCCACAAGACTGAAAGGCCATTGGGGCTGTAAAACTGGAGTAACACAGGAAGATTGGTGGTGAGCTGCAATGTGTACAGGGAAGACCTCTGCCAAGTTTTATGAATGAAGATAATCTTTGCATTTTTAGTAAAAAACAAAACTGACAAAAAAGGCAAAGGCATTTTACACCAGGTTTACAGTTTCACCATATGATTCATCTTATGAAGAAAGTGGGCGTGCCCCTTGGAGCTGTGATGCTGCATAATAGCATAATGTGAGGGACCTGTAAAAGCTCGGGGGCTGATCCTGCTTCAGACACCCTGGCTGTGCTTCCTGCCTCTCTCTCTTTTGTTTGGTGCATCAGACGCCTAGACCCACACCTCCAAACACATGCATGCACCCTCTCAACTCCCAAACACATGCACGCAGTCCTGCACTCCCAAACGCATGCCCACACTCCAACACACGTGCATGCACCAACGCACTCCCAAACACATGCACGCACTCCCAAACACATGCATGCACCACCGCACTCCCAAACACTTACAAACACTCCCAAACACATGCACCCACTACTAATCACATGCACCCACTACCAATCACATGCACGCACTCCAAAACACATGCATGCACACACATTCATGTGCTTGCTACACATGCCTGCACTCCCAGAAACATGCATGCGCTCCCAAACACATTCCCAAACTCGCAAACACATGCACACATCCCTGCACTCCCAAACACTTACATGCACCCCCAAACACATGTGTGCATCCCCGCACTCCCAATCACATGCACACACCCCCACTCTCCTAAACACATGCACATACGCCCAACACATGCATGCAGTCCCAAACACATGCAAGCACCAACAGGGTAAGTGGACAGGCTGGTGGGTGACCTGGTAGGTAGGTGGGCAAGCAAACAGGAGGGAGGGAAGTAGGACTCTGCCAGAGGTGGTGGCAGAGGCTTGAGGTGAACAGGATGAGTATTCCTACCTACAGGCTGTCTGGCAGTGGTGGCTTCTCTCGGTGGCTCGGGCAGTGGGTGATGGCAGACATCTTGGGCAGTGGCGGCTAAGGTGGGGCTCCTCTGGTGGTGGGCAATTTCTTAGCAGTGGAGGTCGGGGTCTGTTGTGCCCCCACCTACCACACCAGGCAACATTTGCCCCACTGCTGTCGAAGAGAGCGCTGCTAGGAGGAGACTGGGCAGGGGTTAGCTTGGGTTCATGGCAGCTCAGAGCGCCATTCAAGCCAGAGGCCAGAGGTGAAGGAAGGGGCATAGTTCCGTTATGGGACAACTGGTGGTTCACATTGGCGGCGTTTGGCTGGAGCCGCAGGTGAGAAAGGGGATTTTCCAATTCATGATGCTGACCTGAGAAGAATGACAGCCCTGGAGGAACATTTGGCAAGGTAAGCTGCTGTTTATTTTTTTTTTTATCTTTTGCTTTTAGAATCATATAGAAAGTGGCATGAAGCCTTACTGTTCTTTCTATTCTTTATGTTGACAATCTAACTCCTATATACAATTTATTAAATTGGTAATTTCTAATAAAAGTTCACAATTTTAAAGCAGTATCATTTAATGTCAGACACAATATGGTAATGGACTTTGTTTTGAAGAAAATGTACCTCATTAACACATCCTTGTATTCCAGTCCACGCAATCTTGAAACTATGTAATGATTCTACTCCATTAAAAAAGAAGTCCCCTGGGCATATTATACAAGCAGCAGTTACTGTTGGGATGTGTGAAGTCAGGTCACCAGGGAGCGCCTGGGTATGTCGGCCAATTGGGCCATCAGCACAATGTGAGAATTCTCCTTTCTTTCTGCGAAGTAACTCGGCCCATCTGCTCATCTCTAAGCATATGATCTGCAATATGCCGAGAGCAGAGAAATGCTGCTTTCATGTATCTGAATGCTACACAAGGTATTCACATATGGCGATGGCATTTCTTTGAAGTGATTGCACTTTGTATTTACAAAAATAAATCCTATATTTTTCTATCATATTATGAATGAAATAGAACAGTCTTTATACATTTGATTTGCAGACAGATTAATGTCCTAAAATAAAAAGCATATTGTAAGTGCCTGCAAACAGAGTAAGCAGCATTAGACCTTTGCAGCTCATAATTGCCTTGTTATTAAAAAAAAAGCTCTATTGCAAAATTGTCTATTATTAAAGCATATGGAAACCCAGATTTTGGTCCACCGCTTAATCTTTGGGGCCTCCCTCCGCCCGAGCAGCCGAGCGCTGCTGTTTGCTCGGTGGTGCCCAGGTTTTCAAAGAAAACCAAGTTTTTCCACCGCCGAAGCCACACCTGGTCCAACTGCACATGGCCCCATTCAGAAAGGCTGGACGCGGGAGTGCGCGCAACTGAAAAGAAGCCAGGGATGCGGTGCCGGCGGAGATTGCTCTGTGTGATCCCCGGGATCAGGTAAGATCACCAGTGCCCCGAGGGGTTTTACACAGTGGGGCATCTGGTGTAGGTAGTAAGTAAGTCTAGATAGTAAGATGATCTTTTCTTTTACACCCCAACTGAGACACCTCAAAATGACCACCAAGCTTGCAGTTTTTTCTACTGGTATGAATAATATCCAGAGGGCCTTAAAGTTCTTACAGGGAAGAATGGCTCACCTTTAACTACTTGTCCCCTCAGAAAGCATGTGGGGGAACAATAACATTTGTTCAAATTATTGCATGGTGGGTAAATGCATGTCCACACATCAGTAGAATTGCAATAGCTACAGTGCTAGGTGAGTCAGGAGACAGGATTAAGGCTTGGCCACATACATTTAAAACATGTCACCCCTTATCCTTCTTCCATCCTTTAAAAGAAATATTTTTTGATGCAGGGTCTATAAGTAACCCCCCTCTTGCTTTATAGCATGTATGTGTATTTTTATTCTTGAACCATATTTCTGTGATAAAGCATTTTAAGTACAAAACAAATTAAGGTGTGCTAGATTTTACATGGTCAAGAAAACATCTTCTAGATATGATGCCAACCTCCCAAGTGTCCCTGTTTTGGAGGGATTGTCCCTCTTTTGAGTCCATGTCCCCTGGTTTTGGACAGTAGAGAATTTAGTCTTGGTACATGGTAAGTTTTTATTCACCAGAACAGGACAGAAAAGCCTCCTAGGAGTGCGCATAACCTGGAATAACTTACCTCTTTCACATCCATGTGTTCCCATCACTTCTAGTGATCAATAGAGACCCAGTCATGCACTAATTCCCAATTCCTGGCAGTCCCAAGGGCCCATAGTGGATGGGCATCCCAAATCAGGATGGTCAGCTATGGGTACTGTATTGGCCCTGAGGGCCACTGTGGAAATTATGACTGGAAGTCTGATTTAAATGTCTCACTTGCCAAAAGCCAGATACGTCATAATACCTTTTTGCTCAATATGAAAAAATGGTATGATAATAAAAATCTACATAAATATTCCCCAAAAAATCCAGGCAAGCTTGCTTCTTTTTTTCAATCGAAGAATTAAGTAGAGTATCTGTGTGACAGGTTTTGAACATACCGTTCTGCTTTTACATGGAAGTAGTGCTCAACGGCCACTATCCCTCACCAGCCTGTGCAGAAATAACAGCTATTGCAGTTAATCTGTTGGGAAGATTATTCTACCCATCATGCAGTGCTTTAGGCAGATATTAGTGGAGTACACTAACATCCTTAAATAATGATGCTAAAGAAACCCATTGGCTATAAATGTACTTAGCTTGAGATGGTAAATAAAGTATAATAACCTGTTCCAAGAACTTTAAATATCATTGGATATTTATTCCTGCAAATGATCTGCTGACAAAATGAAAAGTAGCATAATTCCATCCTGCCACTGGAGTGATAAGAGAGCACGCTACAACCATACTTTTAGCATAGCAAATGATAAGATAAGAGCAAGCACTGTGTGTCTGGCACGCGCTTGTGTCATGAGTAATATCTTGTGTGTTAAAGTATTATAGTTGTTCACTGATAAACCTTCTGCTTTTATCCTGCAATTTACCGAATGGCTCTTGCTTTATGACACATAATCTTAGCCTGTAATAAAAACAATTGTACATCTTATCAATCCCCAGGTTTACTACAGACTTACAATATAAGGGGCCTCTCAGCTCTTGGACATTTCTGAAGTTTTGTACCATTGCACCAGCACCCACCCTGGTCGGTACATCACAGACAGGTCTGGCGTTCGTGGTGTTTAGGTGTAGCCTCTGCACAGGGCACCATACTAATGTCATATTTGTCAAGACATTTTCTTTTAATTGAACTGGCGCCATTTGGTCTGTATAGGGGCAAGCCAGAAGGGGGAGGGGCACTTGCTTAGCTCAGGCTCTAGCAGATTAATATTTGTGGGTACCGGGGGCTCATTGGAAGGCAGATATGTGTTTTTTTCTAGGGGGGGTCCTGCTTACCTCTGCTAGATGAATGCTTTTCAGCAGTTTGGTCCATTGGGGGGCACACAGTACTTTTTTCCTGGGGGGGCTCCATCCTACAATCTAGCACAGGGCACCCTCAAACATGACACTGGTCATGAAGCACTAGTTATGACCTCTGTGCATCTAGGTGTAGATCAACAAACCATGACCTATTGGTGGTACTTGAGGACAGGTAGATTGTCTTTAGGTCTTCTTCATACTGTGGAAACGCATCAACAATGGGCCCTGTTTAAAAGCTATCTTTAGAGAATTATTATTGCACAACCAAGGGTGGACTGTGGACAAAAGCCTGGGATTTTACTGGCACACCAGCAGTCCATGGCATCCTCCCAACTGGTCAACAAGTGTGCTCCACAGCTATATGGCTATAGCCTTACATGGATATATCAAGGGCCAAGGTGGTTGTAGCTAACCTAAAACAATGGTACTGGAGCAGCAGATATTGTGGCAGTATTTGGGAATTTGTAAGCAATGTACTGAGCTTCTGCCCATATCTTCTCTGGCGGGGCTGAGTTGGGTCGAGTACCTGGAAGCCTCTATAGTTGGAAGTGAATTGGTTTGTTAGAAGAAGCAATGCACCACAGGGAGAACAACATTTAGCGGATAAGGTGGGCTGAATTCTGGGGTGACTGCAAGTCCAGCCAGCCCCAAAGCAGCATGGCCCAGCAGGAATTATCCCAACCCTCCCTATGGCCAGTAGGACCTTGTGTAACCCCCTTTTATTTGCACCCCCTCCTACCTTTGCTATTGAAATTACCATATCAGTGAACAAAGGTCTGAATTCTAGGCAGAAATGTCCTAGTGTGCAGAAAGTCTCTTTAAATGTGATACATTTTCTAGTCAAAAAGAATGGTCATTCGCGTCTGTAGGACTTTTTATTGTTATATCAAGGTGAAATGGGATTGTGATTTGGAAACTATACCACATAAAAGAAACCATGAGATAAGATTAAATACGATAATCCTTCCTTTTTTCATGTGTTCTACCGCCTGTCATAAAGGCTAATGTTTAATATGATCAATCGCAGATAATTAACCAATTGAAGCCGCCCTAAGAGACAACAGGGGTAGTCAAGCAACTTTGACTTTTGTTAAAAGTTCAACAAACTGTCGGCCTAAGAGAGGAGACAATTGCAGAAGAGTAAGGTTTTTTTCTTAATACAAGCAATGAAATTTTCTAGTATTGGCATTAGCACCTTAAGCTGCAGAAATGTTACTGGAAACTTACTATAGCCTACTGGAGAGGTCATTTGCTGAGTGCTGCAGCTCTGCAATTTTCCTTAAAGAGGAACATCAGGCTGCCATGGAAGTTAATAAGAACGCCAGAAACTTCTCCTGCCTGCCACTTTACCCCTCTATTTCCATAATTGGGGTAATTGCACTCACCTCGCTGAGCACATCTAGCCTGTCTGTTTCTCAAATCCAGGCACTGTATGATGGATAGTGCCATCTTCCTTCTCTTCCTCCTGTTAATTAAAGGTAGTAGCACACTTTCATAAAGATCAATGAATTAAAAATATATATGAAGGTCAGCAAGGGGTTCAAGGATTCCATGTGCACTCACTCTATGCACATCGCGGACAATACATGTATATGTAGATGGAAAATCGAACACCCGTGAAACGTACTTGCATTCAAAAAAGGATGATTTTTAATGCTGGTGAAAAATACACAAAAGAACAGAAGTGGTGATAAATACAACAATATATACAGACATATAACAATACTCTATATGCAGATCGCTATAAGGCCAATAAAGATATGGTATCCAGCATATGATGGGGAATATTGCTCCAAAGGTTATAAGTATACAGGCACTGAGTCAAGGTTTATGCAAGGGATGCAGCAGTATAAATTGTACATAGCAACAAGCCCATATTCATTCAATATCAGGCAGTAAAGAAAAGATGAGCAGCAAGACACTTACAATGGTAAGCAACAAGCTGTAATACCAGGTAAAGAGCTCGACATTTCGGCCGATTAACAGCCTTTATCAAGAAATGCGGTGTCGGTTCCTAGTGGGAGCAGGTTTAAATACTGTCAATAATCCCAAAAGTTAGTAGAAAAAATGTGTCGCTATCAAAGATTATATACAGTACCTATATACATATGAGGGAAGGGTTTGTCAGAAAAAGACTGAGAAATCCATTTCCTCATTCATACCTACAGGGTGCAAGGTATTGAGTTGGTGGATCCAGTAAAGTCCCCGCTGCAGCAGTTTCTTTTCAATGCTGCCGCACCTTTTAGGTGGTTGAACAACTTCAATGACAATAAATCTAAGCTGGCTTATGGAGTGGCTAGCTTCCATAAAGTGTCTTGCTACTGGAGATTCTATTTTGCCATTCCTAATGTTGGAATGGTGCTCGCTCACCCTTTGCTTTATTTCTCTTTTGGTTTTACAAACGTAGCCTTTGCCGCAGGGGCACTTGAGTAAATAGATGACATTCTTTGATGCGCAGTTTGCAAAGCTGCGTATCATGTAGCGCTTGCCTGAACTGGGATGGGTAAATGAACAAGTTTTGTAAGTAAAGCCACACTGTATACAATGGCCACATGGGTACATACCTTGAGGGGTTTGTAGTTCGTCGAGCCAAGTTCTGGCTTCCTGTGGTCGAGGAGAGTGAAAGTCAGCCTGGACAAGGGAGGATCTTAGATTTCTGGCCCTGTATGCGGTAAGTGGTGGTTCACTGCTGAGTCCCAATAGCTTCTCATCAGTACCCAGAATGTGCCTATGTCTTTTGACGACACGCTGTTCCTGCACCGAGAGATCAGAGAAGGTCAAGACAAGTGGTATACGTATGTTTGGTTTTTTGGGCTTAAACCTCCTTAAGTCAGATCTGTCCATGCAGCGGGCCCTGTTCTGTGCCTCCTTAAGGGTGGGAAGGTTGTAGCCTCTTTCCAAAAGATTATTAATGAGCTCTCCTGATCTAACATCATAGAGATAATCTGTAGCTGTTATTCGGCTTGCAAAAAGGTGTTTCTGCCCGTGGGTTTTTTGTAAATGTCCGTGATGAGTGTGCCTTGGTTGTTGCTCCATGGAAAATGAGATGGTAGGCAAACAGTGATTGAGGTAAGTATGGAATGTTGGAAGATGTGTGGGGTCACCTTGCCAAATAAGGAATACATCATCAATGAAGCAAAGCCATATGAGGATATTGGATTTGTAGAATTCAGTGGGGTATACAAATCTCGATTCAAAATTGGCCATGAATAGATTAGCATAGCTAGGGGCCATGTTGGACCCCATAGCGGTGCCTTGGATTTGGAAGTAGAAGTTATCATCAAATGAGAAATTATTTTTTGTAAGGATAGTGGTAAGTAGTTCAATGGCTAAATTCTGTAGATCTGTAGAAGTATTGGTGTCATGAAGGGTTTCGCGAATCACATTGATGCCGTCAGCGTGAGGTATGGATGTATAAAGACTAGTCATGTCCATCGTAACCAAAATACAGTCATTGGTGAGCGTGCCAATAAATGAGATGTGGTTAAGAAAATCTGTGGTATCCTGAATGTATGATGGAGTGGTCACTACAATAGGTTGGAGTAATTGGTCAATAAAGATCGCGGGGTTTTGAAAAATAGATTCTGAACCGGCCACTATAGGTCTTCCTGGAGGTTTGTTAAGTCTTTTATGTACCTTAGGAAGGCAATAAAATAGCGGTTTCAAAGGCAACTGGTCAGGAACTTTGCAGTTTTGTTATCAATCATGGAGGACTCAACAGCCATTCTGATTATATTGTCAATATCTTTCTTAATCTCTTGTGTGGGATCATAGTTGATCAAAGTGTATACATTTGTGTCTCTATGTTGGCTAAGGATCTCTTCCTGGTAGTCTATCGTGTTCATGACCACGATCGCTCCCCCTCTGCAGGTTTTATAGTAATATGAGGGTTTTCACTCAGAGAACGTAAAGCTTGCTTTTCTCTGATTGAAAAGTTAGAATTCTTCCTGATATTAGGGCAGTGTAGTCGTTTAATGTCTCTTTGAACCAGATTGATGTAGGCCTCTAGTGCATGAGAGGTGGGAGGTGGACTCCATGTGCTTTTAGGTTTGCATTTTTGAGAGTCACTACTACTGGTGTTAGTCATAGATGGGGGATGATAACTAAAGAAGGACTTGATTCTAAGGTTACGAAAAAACCTTTGTAGATTAATTTGGAGATCAAAAGGGTCATCAATAGAAGTAGGAACTTACCTCTGCCAGGGGGCCGGCGGCAAGCGTCCGCAGGGCGACGCAGCACTCCTGCTGCTGGGAGCGCGGCGCGTCACTCTGGCAGCCTCCCTTGCCCCTCTCTAGCTGTGCAGTCGCGTGTCCCGCAGTCTGTAGATTTCGCCACTAGGAGGCGCTGTGCTGCGAGTGGCAGGCAGCACAGAGTGCTCCACACCTGATGGGAATCAGGGGCTGATCAGCCTTGCAGCCAAGACTGACCAACCCCCGGATAGTGCCTCCAATCACTCACAGTGTTGTAAGTTGCACCAATCAGCACATACACTCCCCCCCAGGGTGGCCATTGGTCGATTCCCCAATAAATATGGAGTCAGCCCAGCACTCAGTGTCCGTGATAGTCGCTTGTGATTAGGGTGTGATTCTGTTGTTATCTGATTCCGACCCGGTTTGATCGAACATTCCTGTCTGCTGCCTGTACCGACCTCTGCTTTGTCTGACCACGAACCTGCCTGCCCCTCTGGATACTCTGCGATCTCTGACCTCCCAGCTTGACCCTTTGGCTACCCCTGACTACGCACCTGTCTCATCCCTGTACTCTGACGCACCCTCCGGATTGACTACCTGTGAATGACCTCGGCTTTGGGATACCCTCGTGGTTCATCAGCCTTCACCGTAAGCAGCCACCCTTTGCGCCTATTAAGACCTGGGGGCAACTGTGTCCGGTGAGGCGTACCTAGCGCCCCGACAAACGGGGGCTTGACTATAGGCAGAAGCGGCGGTGGAGATTGGGGGTTGCCTGCTTACAGAAGGCTGGTGTCCCGCTGGGCATCACAGGAACAAATGTAAGGCCCTTAGACAATACCTGGATTTCCATTGTGGAGAGTGCGTGATCCGATATATTAATCACTGTGGAACCGAGGCTTTGCTCCTGGTGTTGTATGCGGCCTGGGCTGCTGGTGGTCGGTTGGGGTTGTTGTTGCGTGTTCCTCTTTCGGCCCCTCCTCGTCTTTTTGGATTTCTTTTTTGTATATGTGGGCCCTTGGGGCGCTGAGTCTAAAAAATCACCCGATGAGGTGGAAGAACTGCCAGTATCTGAATAAAGTGTGGGATACCCAATGTGGCGAGGTCTAGGTCTTCTCTGGTCACACCAAGAGTAGACTCTGCCCTCCTGGTAGTCCAATGCGTCCCTCCTGTATTTATTCATCTTAAATTGTGTGGTGTCCTGTTTATATTGCGTGAGACTCAAGTCACACGATTCAAGGTAAGATTTATAGGTATCAAGGGGGAGTTTGGACTCCAGTTGGTTTTTAAGTGTATTAATTGTATCTCTAATATAATTAAGCTCAGACTGTAAGCCCATAATTGTGAGGGCTATGAGGTCCAAGCTGCATTTGTTTAGTATACGTTGCCAATCAGCGACAAAGTCCTTGTTATTCTGACAAAAGGTAGGTTTAATGGGTAAGCGTAGACCTCTGGGTATGTGCTTGGCCTTCAAATATTCAATAAGGGTGTCAGAATGAAGTTGGTACTGCACAGGTTTCTTGGATTGGGATTCAAATTGTTTTTAATTGCAGAATTATCATTGACCAATGGGCTATCTGCCCGGAAAAATTGAGCAATAAAATTGTCCACCTCGAACTGGCTGAATGCCAGGGTATGAGCTTGATGCCTGGTCAGAGAGTTGATGTCGTCAAAAGACATTGCAGTCTGTAGCAAGACAGTTTAGGTGCTTATACAACCTATTGAGTGGAGAACAAATACAAATACACTGTTAATTAAAGGTAGTAGCACACTTCTATAAAGATCAATGAATTAAAAATATATATGAAGGTCAGCAAGGGGTTACTTTTGGGATTATTGAGCGATAATTTCTATTTTTCCCTAGGCATGCTTATAACCATATGCATGCCCTGGTGTCTGTTTTTACTCTGCACTACTTGTTTTTTAATAACCATTTTATTTATTTTTTCACTTTCTAGTACTGTTACATCTGCCTCCAGCATCCCTCCAGCGTACCGCATGTACTACCGCATGGCCGCACTTTCTATATGTCTGCACGTCCTCAGCACTACTGACATCTATGTACAAGCATCTATTGGCTGCTGCACCACTCCTTAAAGTCGCCGCCTTATCTCCGTGTTTGGCTGTCGCCGCCTACGGGTGCGTGCCATTTTCTTGGTTGTTTTGCAGACTAGCGCTATTCCCGGATGCGGTGTCATGTCTAGCCCTGCACGCCATTTCCGGCCTGCTTGGTATGGCCGGGACTGACATGAACGTCCGCTGATGACGTCATCGGCCCGCGCCGTCGTGAGCGCCGCAGATTGGCGCCATTTCATGCTTGACGCTGGAGGTAGATACAGTATTTAAACCCGCTCCCACTAGGAACCGACACCGCATTTCTTGATAAAGGCTGTTAATCCTCCGAAATGTTGAGCTTTTTTTGTGTTCACCTGGTATTACAGCTTGTTGCTCACCATTGTAAGTGTCTTGCTGCTCATCTTTTCTGTACTGCTTGATATTGGATAAACATGGGCTTGTTGCTATGTACAATTTATACTGCTGCATCCCTTGCATAAACCTTGACTCAGTGATTTAGCCTGTATACTTATAACCTTTGGAGCAATATTCCCCATCATATGCTGCATACCATATCTTTATTGGCCTTATAGCGGTCTGCACCTTGTATATAGAGTATTGTTATATGTCTGTATATATTGTTGTATTTATCACCACTTCTGTTCTTTTGTGTATTTTTCACCAGCATTAAAAAGTACATTTCACGGGTGTTCGATTCTCTTCCTCTTACCAGCAGACACTGTGCCCATCACTGATCTTGTGTTGGTGCAGTGCATATCCTGCAGTGGAAGGGGAAGAAAATCTTTGAAGAGCATCTAGGAGCTGAGAGGGAACTATGATGAGTAAGATCTCTGTGGCTATAGCTGCTCCTGTCACTAATGGATGGCTAAGCTTTCCTTAGCCGGGTAAAACAAGTGAATGTTGGTGATTCACAGATCGCTGACATCCAAAAGGTGTACCTTGTGTAGGGGTGAACTAGCCACAGTATTTTGGGGGATCTTTTGTTTCTCTTTAAGTGTAAGATCACTTTAGCATCGACTAAAGGTTTGAGACATTCTCTCATGCAATCTCAATAATGCCTAATAAAGGGGGTATTCCAGCAACTGGCAATCATCATGCGCCTAGAGATTTTTACTTCCCCCTCAAAACAGACTGTCCTCAATTTCAAGTTAGACATACAGAGGACACAAACATGAATATGACTGGTGGTTTGAGGAAGATAATTTTTGCAACTGTAAGCATATAAGGCAGCTTGAAATATTTAGTAATGGATTCATAATTCATTTGCTAGGCACATTGAAGGACTTTGTCCACTACTATGAAACTTAGAAAATAACAGCAAGTGAAAAACTGTATTGGTGATGAGAAAAGATGGACCTTCAAAAATAAGCATGTTTTTTTCACAGTAAACATGTGAAGAAGCTGCAGAAAAAAACAAAAGTGGTTGTTGAAATGACCATTGCCGTGGTAGTCAGACATTAGCCTCTGCAGACACAGTAACCACAGTTGTTAGTATGGAATTGAATGAGGCAGGTAAATGGCTCTGGCAAAATAATCCTTTCCCAACAGCTTTTACAAAGTTCATTGTCAAAGTCCATTGACCCTGACCTTGCAGGCACCATTACAGTCCCAGCAGGAGATGCTGGTGTGGTGGGCAATAGATTTACCAAGCTGGAATGTTCTCAATCCTTTTCTGTTGGAATCTCAGAGAAACCGTCAAAATAAAACTGACGTTTCATTTTAATGATGTGTAGTGCAGGCGACTTTAAACCTGTCTTTAACACCCAGGTGTAAAGTTTCTAATCAGGTTCAGATGTTGGAGGTGTAATGAGGACCCAAATACTAGAAAATCTTGAAGACTTTGTTCGAGGACACACTAATGTTAAAGGAAATACTGCTAGGAATTATTCTGAAGTGCTGGTGGTATAATAGCCCAAAACAACCTGCTGTGCTATCCATGAGGCCAGTTTGCCATCCATGTGTTCAACCTGCCGTGCTATCCGCGCACTGTAGTCAGCTATCTATGCATCTAGACATGCCTGTGAGTCCACCCTGCCATCCGTGCATCCAGCTTCTCATGCTCTTGTGACTTCTGTCTTACCAAATATAACCCTTGCAACCTGCTGTGCCTACTAAGACCTGTTGAGGCCTTCTAAGGCCAGTGTAATGTGTAATTGTTGCACATTCACATTCACCAAACATCCATTACTTTTATGGATGCTGTACCCTGCCTTAAAAAGTACCCAGTCTCTGTGTCTGACCTCCATGTGTCTAGCAGGCATACTTCTGTACAACAATCCTGGGGTGGGGGCTGTTTAATCCCGCATGATGTACCATGCCTTAACAAATCTTCTGTCTCTAACATTTAGTAGGACACATTTCATGTGTTTGTCTGGCATTCCTCTGACAGGAAATCCTGGGGTTGCAAACAGGGGGCAGTTGTACACTTTCCATTTTCTTGTTATATAAAGTACCACCTGGGTTATACGTATGGGTTGTAAATAACATAAATGCTTTTCACCAATGTTTAACCATGCCAATTTGCTCCACGAGTCCAAAATTGCTTTAAAGTATAGATTTGGTTGGCCTCACCATGTACTACCTGACCATTGGTTGGGAACCCCTGCCTTATGAACTAGTTCATTCCATCAACCTAGCCCTAGAATATTGTTAACAATATTTAACAAATATACCATATACCTGGCTTATGTAAGTTTGCTTACTTTATTTTACTACAGTTTACAACACTATTTACTAGAATAACTCAAGTACAATGCAAACACATGCATACACGTGCACACAATGCACTGTCTTTTATTAAGTAAGGCAAAGGGCAATGCACAAAGAACAACAGCTCAATTATGGTAGTAAGTATATTTCTCTTTGGTTGGCTTGGCTATTGTAATCTTTTGGAAAATTCTAACTACTTTCTGTGTGGGGTTATGTTTAGATGGCGAGTTTTATTGTACATTCTTGTATGAATTATTATTTGTAGAAGTGTTTTAACATAGGCATATCAGCAACACATATATACTTACCCTTTTCTTGAACATGCAACAAACATATTAAACTAGTTTAACAAATGTCATTGTGATCTGTTATTTTAGTTGACTCATGTCCTTTACTTCTAATATGTAGTATAGATACAGTAAAATGTTGAGATTCTATACTAAGTAGGCCAATGTTGAGTTTATACAAATTTAGATTTGCCTTCGTACAGGGTTGTTGTCAATTGTTTTTTCTGTAAGACCTTAATAAAGGATCATTTAACTGGGCTGTCAACTCTGTTTAAGTCTGAGTGTTACCAGTTGCTTCATTCATCTGGTCATCCAATAAGAGTCAGGGAAGTAATTCATGCATACTATTGTGCCGATGTCTCTGGTCCTATAGTATCCCAGTTTAATAAGGCATTCAGAGCTCATTAGCAGGGAAAGACATCAGCACTGACCGCTGCACTGCCACACTTTGCGGCTAATAGCCTCAGAGAACAGAATTGTTTCTGTTTCTGCTCACTTGTTGTGAAATCCTTTCAATGTCAACAAGTAGTCATGTCGGCAGGAGCCCGCCATTCGCCCGAACAGTTTTATCCGTTGCTGTCCTGAGCCAAACTTGTGTCCTCATTCTTTGTTTTACCAACAATGCATCCTGAGCAATCACAAAGGCTTCACAGCGATTCATCATCAGCTCACAATTTTTGCCAGTAAAATTACCCGCCCAAAAAGTCTCTCCACCTTATACGCATGGATTTTTGACAGCCCTCTTCTTTACGCTGCATCATTATCTGTCTATGATGAATTTGCAGTGAAGCAGGACATAAAAAATAGGATGGCAAATAGTGACCTAGAGCCTTACTTAGGACGCATCAGCGCACTAAAGCGCCACTTTTTTGGCCTTAGTGGCACTCAGAGTTTGAGTTAAGAAATAAAAAACGGCAACAGCAATGCGACCACCAGCCACAGTCTTATTTAACACTAGGAAAGTATTAAACATGAAGAAAAAATACCTAAATTTGCTGGGGAGCGTAGGGGAAACCAAAGTGGAGCTCACTGGTGCTGGGTTAATTGACATCCAGGTCCAACAGACGCAGACATTCCAGACATTGGCAGGCCAATACCTAGTGCAAAAATCAAGCTAAATAGTTAGCGTTCTATGCAGTAACTGCTAGCGCCAATGTAGTCCACAGCGCAGCACCAAATAAGACAAAAATGCTGGTTCTCCAAAACTGGTGGTTTAGCCACTAGAAAGATGCTAAATGCGGCACCCCCTAGTGTTTTAAGTCAGCAGTAATTTTTACTATTACTTTGTGATGTACAGTTAAAAAATTGCTTATGTAAAGTTTTCAATGCAAACCAAGAACATGGGGATCCTATAGGGTTGATTCAGCACAGTGAATATTTTTTATGTTTTTTATGATTTTTTTATGATTACAACAAATATTGCACAGCTAAATATGGTGCTAAATTGCGCCGAGGAATAAAAGTTAGTAAAGAAAAAGTGCTGAATAAACTGTATAAATATTTATAAATAAATATTTTATAAATAAAATGTAGTATTATTTCCTTCTCTGATCAGAACTGGGTTATCAAAAACTATATACCTGGCAAAATAAAGTTTGTTTTCATTCTTGCTAGCTAATCGTTTTTAGAGCATTATATGTTCCTCAGTATTTTTGTCCTGTATCTGCTTAGGTTCCAGCATGTTGAAAAAACTGTAAAACATTAGGGTCGATTCAAAGAAACATGTAACAGCTTTGATTTTGGTGCCGATCATCCTATTTTTCCCGTACGCTCGTGCGTTCGTATGAACTTGCAAGAGATTCTATAAGCAAATACGTTTCTATCCTAAAATGTACGTCCGTTCGTATGGCAGTTCGGGAATCAGACCTATGTCAGTTTCCATCCTGAATTTTCCGTTTCATTTCTCAGGTTGCAACATTGGTTTTGCCCTTTTTCCTTTTTTGTCTGGACGTAAATCCTTCTGATCTTGCGGCTGCGCACTACAAACTTACCTCATTAAAGTGCATTCTAAATATTTGGTCTTTTATTTTTCTTTATTTCATTCATTTTGTAGTAACCAACCATTAATGAATGCATTTGCATAAGTAAATTTTACTTTGTTTAATTTTTAGTTAACTTGCATTTTTTACTTGTGGATTTAATTTTAATATTTTGGCTTCAAATGGTCCAACTTAAATTTTTTTGTGTGGTTACCCACACCCTCTACATACAGATTGCTCTCAAATATAAAAAAACACCCAGCAACTTCTGCATGTTATGAGTCTAGAAACAGCCAAGATGGCGGCTCAGGTATTCTCGGGCAGCCTGCAAACAGAAAGGGCCTTGTGACTGTGTTGCTCTGCATTCTTTGATTTCTGACCTTTCCGTGCCCCCAGCTCTGCTGTGACTGTGCAAAATACAGCAGTAACCCACATCCTGCACTTTATCCCGCTCTCCTCTCCTCAGTAAGTGTGATGCATCTGACCAAAGATGTGCTTAAATAATTAAACAAAGCAAAGGTAAACAACTACACCAATAAATGCAATCTAAAAATATTATTCTAGTACATCAATTTAAAAATAAATAACAAAGGACATAAGTTTCTTTAATTAACGCAAATATATTGCAAAATAAAGGTTTACATGCCAAGGACTAATTAAGGTCCACATTAAAATGCTTTTATAAGGCATACATGATTCAGGTATGCATTGCCATACAATTTATGGCCTCGGCCATGCTGATACATGCAGTTCATTGGAGCTCAAGACGCGCAGACTCCTCCACATAGCCAAAAAACCTGTTCAAGAACAGCAATCCGACTGCTAAAAGGTGTCGGCAGTGGCTTTCTTTTAAAACGTATTTAGAGGTTTGAAAACTGTTCTCTGAATCACACCTAAACACATCCGATTATCCTAAGTTTTACGTTTTGATCCTAAGTTTTAGGATTTGATCCTAAGTTTTACGTTTTCATCCTAAAATTTAGGAACGAACTTCCGAGGATCGTAAGAGCATATACGCATTCAAACGTAGGCTCGTGCGAGTCGGAAATGGCCAAAAAAACAGGAAAAAATGACTAACACCCACCCAAACTTACGATTCTCGATCCGAAATCAATTAACTTTTGCTCTTTGAATCGAGGGGATTGTGTATTTGTTTCTGCAATCCTTACAATTAGCAATAAAGGACCATATGACAGTAGTGATAAGGATACTCTAGGGTCTAGGCCACTGGTCCCCAATTTGTAGCTCAGGAGCCACATGTGGCTAACAGGCCCTTGCTGTGTGGCTCATGGTCTGCCTAAGGGTAAGTTGGGCGGGTGAAGTAGTTTGGCAGCTTTCCTGTCTTTGCAGCTTTTGTAACCAAAGTTATCAGGGTCAGCTTTAATTGTAATCCTACATGTGTCACGTGGTCAACTTATCTTAGGCAATGTCACAGCACACAGGTATGGTAGCTGAGGGTAAATGTTAATGGGACCGTAGTATGGGGACATAACAAGATGGTATCTCAGCAGACAAACACCCAATGGCAAACAGGATAGGTGAAAGCTTCTGCTTGTTTTACTGTTGCGGGGTTATGAAAAGAAAGGTTTAATACTCTAATCCACACCCCGGTCAAATTCACAGTTCACAGGCCAAATAAACCTAGTGGAGACCATCTATGGGGTATTCCAGACTGGGATGCAGAACTGCACGGCTTCAGCAGAGGGGCCATCGGGTTGACAGCCAGTAAAACATGAGAAACTTCTCTTCATCAGACGTACGGGCCCTACTACCCCCCTCACACAACACAGAACAGACAACAGTCACTAGAGGGAAGAGTTCTCAGACTAGGGCAACCACTATATATCAGAGTCACCTCTATCGCGGCCTGTCGGTCCCTTTGGATCTTCTCTACCTCTGAGGTGCGCCTTATCTGTCACATCCATACCAGGACCCCACTGGGTTTCTTCCTGCAACTCCTCAACTCTCTCTGTGTAGACCTCAGCACTATCCCTCTACAACTCAGCACAGCTCTGCTTGCACTCTTAGGGGGTAGAACTGAAAATTTATATGTTTGCTTACCAAATTGTCCTGGAACACTGTTTTTTGTTCTCCCTCAATATTGACCCTACTTCATTATTTCATGCAAATTGACATTAGGCGCTTATCATAGATGGGTTAATTTAGGGGGTGCTGCGTTTTAGTCCACTATAAAGTAGACCAAAACCCTGCATTCTCAGCCATAAAGTTTAAACGATTTGGGATTCTCTGTTGTGCAAACTCCCCTCAGGTTTTGAGACAATCAAGAGCATGCTTGATTGCTTGAGAGTCATTGCTACATCCCCCATAAGCATCCTGGCAGTGCTGCGAGCCCTCACCAGCAGCAATTCTGGTCTGCCACGCATAGCAAGCGCACAGGAAATGGATGCTGCCAGAGGCCCACACATGCATTTTGAGAGCATGGAGCAAGGTAATAATTGGTGATTCAGCTGGGTTCCAAAATTGGAATGATCCTGGGTGACAAAACCCAGGGGAGGGGGGGTTGAGTGAAATCCTCTTTAGATCCCCTTTCACCCCTTTGGAGATAGAGGATCCACTTCTAAAGAGGAAATGTCTAATATAGCGTGGAGGACTTGTGTTTCTTTACTCCTATTGTGGCTTAAGACCCTCTCTGAGTGCTGAATGTGGCTGTGCTGGGTAGATGCTGGGAACGTTTGTGCTGGGTAGATGCTGTAGCAGGGCTCCAAATGTTGCTGTTAAAATTTTAAATTTCATTCCTCCATGATCAGGTCTCACAGCCACTCTGTCCCTTAGTGTTATCTGTGTGAGCAAGCCTGGCAAGCCACATCTGTCCCGCAGCTGTCTCTGACCACAGCAGAGCATGTTTAAAGTTCATAAAGTTCATGGAATGTCCCTCTCAACTTCCAGTCACAACCGGGAAAATTAAGCTTTGCTTTGAATTAGCTAATTTGACACTGTTCCCCCAGGGGATAAGACGGAGAGAATTATTATTTGCCTGGACAGGGACTTTAAGTGATCACAACAGTCAGCAGAAAAAAATACATTTACCAAGCATATATAACCCCCTGCAAGTCCCGTTTCGCCTACCACATTGCTCTCACAGCAAAATATAGCCCTGTTATTGGCTGCCAGTGGTTACATCATTGCCAGGGACCAGAGGAAGGTAGCAACTGGGGCTGGCAGCTGTGTATGCATAGCGGTACTTTATATGATTAGAAAATAAAAAGCGCTACTTGAATAATGGTTGGTAACCCCTGGTTTAGGACCAGTCTTTATCTGACCTCTGCACATACCCTAAAACACCGCCTCAATACATGAACACCAAAATATAGCCCAACCTCTAAACCAACTCATAATGCCTAGCCCAAAACTATCACTTAATATGACCTTTAGACCTTTTGTAACCACCTTATTTCTACCCTTTACTAACTCACGCCTAACAACACATTGAATGGCGATAAAATATCTTTACTTTTGCTAGTTTGCAGCATTTACTATGAGAAAAAGAGAAGACTGTGCTTTTCAGTGTGCCAGCGTTTAGCAGCAAACCCTATAGGAATCAATGTTATTTTTGTCTCTTTTTGTGTAATTTTTTGAATCTTTCACTAATTCATCAAGAGTGAAGATCAGATACCTTAACTAGTATTAGAACAACAACTATTAAACCAGTTTTCACATGACTTTTCAATTTTTTTTAAACTATTTTTTTGGAGGACTCCAAAAAAACTCCTGAGACACACACATACATTCTTCCATGTTGACATAAGTTGTAAAGATCATTTTTAGCACAATTTCTTGTTTTGTTACAGCAAAATCCACTGCTGCAGTTCGCCCGATGTCAAGCAAACCATTTTCGCTAGTAAATACTACACATTTTGACTGGTGAACAGCAAAATGCCGCCAGAAAGTCAGTTGTTCCCTGCAATCACCAGTGCAAAAAAAGCCTAGATCGTCATGTTATTCCACATGCGGTGCACTCTGCCAGCGCTAAACTGCCGAATATCCGCGAGCCTAGTAAATCAGGCTCTGAGTGCCAAATAGGCTGATATTATGTCAATATTGCTGTGCTCAAAATCTTGGCATCTAAAACCTTAGAACTGAAACCGAAAGATCAACCATGATTTAAAACTAAATGCATAAAAATAATGCAAACAAGTTATCTTTAACATCTGGTACTAGAGGATCTCCCTGACTAAACCCTCTACAGTAAATCCAGATCCCAAAATTGTTGGGTCATGATAAGCTCTGCAGATGACAGTCAGGCGCTAGTCTCAGGCCAATAAGGGACAGACATGTCGCCTATACTCGGCCTCTGCTAATTATTTTATCTTCATAATAAAGAGAATGTTTCTTATAGCTGGAATAATTCATCTTTGTGTTATACAGAGTAGACAACAAGGCACAAGCATATCACAGTTGCCATCAGCGTAAATCTAAAATTAAGGAAGCAGTTCATCAGTGCTGCTTATTTGTGACACACGCACAGTTCATTTTTTTCTTACACTGTTTTGTGTCTGGCCAGTCTCAATTTATTATCAGTGAATGCTTTGTTTTGTTTTATAATTAAACCGTGATATTAAATTAGGGTTTAGATGGTAAATAACATCAAATAAAATATAATGTTCATGATACTATAGAAAGCCACATGGACATTACAGAGGTAATGAATGCAGCTCGCAAAATAGCTCCTAAATTAGTACGAGAAATATTTGCATATCTGATTTTGAGTCATTTCATTCAACATTAAAACTGATGATTGTAATTATAGTAAATTTGGCAACAGAAATAATCCATAATTAAAAAAGAAACATAGCATTACCCAACTAGTTTTTCTTATTTTAGTATCATAAGAGGTTGACCTGATGTGGGATGTTGTCATGTCGCACTTAGAATCTCTTGGTCATCATTCTTAAAATGTACATAATATTAAAAGCGGTTAGGTATAAATTACTACTTATTATATTCAGTGGAATGAAAGTCTATTTAGACATAATGTAGTCAAAAAAGACTTTAGGTCTGCCAAATACCCTCCCATGGGGAATCCCGATTTGTGATTCTCTGCTCCTTAATGACCTCATGGAAGTCTTATTGCTCAACAGGTGTGTGCTCTCACACTGTTATTATGCCCCATGTGATTACAGACTACCAGTTGGGTTGGTGCTGCATACCCACACCTAACTGGTCGCTTGAGCGGAAGTTTGTAGTTCTCAATGAAGAGACCTGGAAGAATAAATATTAAAGGCATTTTTAGCTAAGGACCTGAGCATTTACATACAACAGACTTAACAAACTCACAGACTTATCTAGATTGAATTGCCCTCATCAGAGCATCACATAGGCACATCTAAGAGTTTCATCACTTTGTTCCTGTTAAAGACTTCAGGGCCTAGTTACTACTTAGTGAAAGGCCATAGATAGTTACACACCTGCTGCTGTTATCGACAAATCCTGTTTTAAGTGTAGTGTAGCGTTTTGTCCTCCCCTCATATACGCACTAAGTATGTCAGGCAGAGAAGTGCCAGGATGGGCACAGAGAAGTTGCAGAGGCCTAAATTCATCAAGCAGAGGGTGCAGCAGACTAGGGGTGAGTGGCAGCAGGAGTTTCAGTGAGAGGCCTGATCTCCCGGTATCAGCTAGAGGTCGTGTCTTGACCAGCAACCCATCTGCCGTCATCCATTGGTTAACACGATCATCTGCTTCATCACAAGTGAAATCTGACACCCCCAGTCAACTGTCGGTTATATCTTATGCTTTGGGTTCAGCTCCGCTATTCAGTAAGGACGATCTGATAATCTGAAAAATCAGCAGCTACTGCCCAGCCAAGAAGTGGAGGAGACACTCGCTGCTTCTTCCACTAGGCGGGCAAGTAGTGATGAGGAGAGTGGCGTGGGAGGTGGTGTTGCAAGCGTTTTGGCTCCTTAGGCGGACACTGTTGAGCAACCTGAGGAGGACATCAGTGAGTTTTGAGGGCACTTTTAAAGGCTTGGAGTGATGAAGAGTGACAGATTTAGTGGTCAGCGTGGTGGCAGAAGGGGAAAGTATGGAGGCATATGTGCTCGGGGTAGACCACTTGCTGCACAGCAGGCTCCCTTCCCAGGAGGTAGTGGAAGAGGGTCGGTGGCAGCGGCGGCAGCAGTGAATTAGTGCAGACTGTTGGTAGGAAAAACAGCTACTCGGCGATGTGCCAGTTTTTCATCAAGCATTCGCAGGAGGTTAACATGGCTATATGAAAGATGTGTAGGCAGAAGGCGAAGTGTGGCCAGGGTCCCAATGTTGGACCCACAGCCCTGCGTCATCATTTGCAGCATCACCATAAAGCGGCCTGAGAGAGTTGGCTCCAAAGTGGTGGTCCAGCCTGCGGCATTACCCAGTGGCACGCCACTCTCTGTTCCAGCCAGCCAAGGCTCCACCACCTCCTGTGTGTCATACCCATCCTCTGTCGCTCCAGATGCTCCTCCTCCTCTTAATCCGAATCAGTCAGTCAGTCATTCCGCCAGCAATCCATTGGCCAACGTGCAGAAGCTAAATGTGCTCCTGTATAAGTTGCTGGTGCTGCAGTCCCTCCCTTTTGAGGTGGTGGACCTTTCAGAGAACTGATGGCTTGTGCCGAGCCAAGGTGGAGAGTCCCACGCTGTTATCTCTTTGCGAAGAAGGCAGTACCACCCCTGTACAATTTTGTCGAACAGAAGGTGGGCCAGTCCTTTAGCCTGTCAGTATGTACAAAAGTGTAAGGCAAGGCCTACGTCTGGAGCTGTAATTACGATCAGGGACAATACATATCCTTTAACCTCCCTGGCGGTGTTCCCGAGCGTGACTCGGGGGTTAATTTTCGCTGCAAGTAGCGGTAACCCCGAGTCACGCTCGGGGTAGATTAGGCAGAGGAGCAGTGGAGTCTCCTTACCTTCTCCTTGCGATCCAGCGATGTCCCCGCTGTGATCGCCGGTGAGAGCCCCGGCAGATGCGTCCCTCTGACTTCCTGGTTCCGTCTCTGTGAGCCGCAGAGGCTCATGGGGGCGGAACTGGGCGGCAGATTCAAAAGTGAAACAAACACACAGTCAAGTGATACAGTGAAATCCTGTGAGATTACACTGTATCACCTCAGATTTGACACTGTAACACCTCATATTTGCCCTTTGATCATCCTACACTGCCCTTTTTCTGCCCATAAAATACATTTTTTACCATGGCATCAAAGCGTCACTTTAGCATCTCCAAAGCGGTTTTGGATCAGATAAGTGACAGCGGCAGCGACACAGAGCCCCTCGCAGAAATGAGCGATAGCGATTCGTGGCAAGATTCGTCATCTGACTCTGACACTGACCAGAGACGTGGCGACAGCGACGATTCTGCACCCGACCTCAGTGATGTGCGCACTTGGTGCCCAATTGATTGCGGTATGGATGAGGTAGCGCCGCCAAGATTTCCGTTTACTGGATCACCTGGGATGAAGGTAGACGTTGAGCACAATGATCCTTTGGCGTACCTAAAATTATTTCTCACAGATGACATAATTGAAAAGATTGTCACGGAGACAAATCGCTACAACGAGCAGCAATCCGCAACTCTGCATAGAAAGTTTTCCAGGAACAGAAAATGGGAACTGGTGACTAAAGAGGACATCTGGAAGTTCCTGGGGCTAATACTTCTTTCTGGGGAGGGGGAAACCCCTGCAGAAATGGTACTGGACTACCAATAAATTGCTGGCAACCCCATTTTTTGGCACCATCATGTCCGAGTGCCGATTTTCCGTCATAATGAAGAATTTGCACTTCACCAACAATGAGGAATTTGACGAAGCCACACATCCAGCGCCAAAACTCAAGAAGATCTGGGAAGTATACCAAATGATCATAAAAAATTTCCAGCAGTCCTATGTGCCAGATAGAGACATCAGCATTGATGAAAGTCTGATGGCTTACAAGGGATGCCTCAGCTGGATTCAATACATCGCATCCAAGAGAGCACGGTTTGGAATAAAATCCTATATGCTCTGCGAGTCTGCCACTGGCTATATATGGAATTCCGTCATATACACCGGTAAAGGAACACAATTCAACCCCAGGTACAGCGGCTATGGGATGGCAACGTCATCAGTCCTCACACTGCTTGAGCCATTGCTGAATCAGGGGTATTGTGTGACAACGGACAACTTTTACACATCGCCTGAGCTGTACGAGTTTCTGATAAAACACAAGACTGATGGATATGGAACCGTTAGGGCCAACCAATGTGACCTGCCATCTATGTTTGCCAAGAAAAAACTGAAAACAGGAGAAATGGTTTCCTGGCAGAAAGGAAAGATGATGGCAATGCGTTGGCGTGACAAAAAAGACGTGTGCCTAATGAGTACAGTGCATAACACCTCCACTGTTATGGTCCACACAAGAGGTGGGAAAGATGTCATGAAGCCACAACTTGTGATTGACTACAACAACACCATGGGAGGAGTCGATAGAGCCAATCAGGCGATGTCATTTTATCCGGCTATGCGGAAACAACAAAAAAAATATTACAAAAAAATCTCCTGGAACAATGCCTCTGGAATGCCTATACACTGCACGGAGGAAAGAGTGACAAGCCTCTTGTTCATTCTGACTTTATCTGGAAGGTGGCGGAGCGGATTTTTGTGAACTACCAAACGCCATCAGTGGCCGTGAACAGATCTGGACGTCGTGCTGTTGACGTTGTCAACCCAGAACGCCTGACTGGTCGTCACTTTATGGATTACATCCCGCCAACCGCAAACAAGGCAGCACCTACAAGGATGTGCGTAGTTTGCTGCTCAAAGCGAGATGGCAATGGAAAAAAAATCAGAAAGGAAACCAGGTTCCATTGCCCTGATTGTGACGTCGGTCTATGTGCAGTCCCATGTTTCAAAATTTACCACACCCAGGATGTTTACTGAATTTTCTTTGTTTGACAAATTTCATTATTTATTACATTATTGAATAAAATTATATTATTTATTAGATTATAATTCATGATTTTATGTTTCGAACTTTATCACATGTGAGAGGTCTACTAGAGTCTTCTATGGTCAGGTTTAAGTAAGTAATTACTAAGAATTGCAGGCCTACAATACATAACACCAAATTTCCATACAAAAAAATGGTAACGCTTTTGGTACAAAATTCCAGACATAATCATAACGCCAGGGAGGTTAAGGCTCACTGGGTGATTGTGGTTCCTGCACAACCACAACAGCAACTTGGACAGGTCCCTCCGCTGTGGCCTCCACGCTCCTAGGCCATTGTGCCTGTGACAGTGCACTTGCACTTAGCAATTGTGTCACAGAAAAAAAGTGCCTAATTATCAGTTACATATTAATTGTTAACATTTATCTTGTGTGAACACATTTATAATAATAACTAGAGATGAGCGAACTTTTGAAAAATTCGATTCGACTGATTCGCCGAATTTTCCGACAAAAATCGGTTTGACCCGAATTTATTCGCGACGAATCGCTATTAAAAATGGCTATTTCTGAGCCTCCTAGAGCCTCAATAGGGTTGTAAACCATTCTGCCTTGCTGTAACACGCATAGGATGCATGCTGGGTTAGCTAAATAATACTTTAAATAAATATCACATGCAGATCCGAGGCAATAGAATAGCAGAGCGGCACAATTGCAGAGAGTTGAAGTGGCATCACTATGAGGGGCAGGAGCCCAAACATTGCTTTAAAGAGACACTGGAGTTGGCTGCAGGAGGCCAAAAATTGGATGAATCACACCCTGGAGTTGCAAACAGCAGCAGGAGCCCAACATTGGCTGAAAGAGACACTGGAGTTGGCAGCCCAACATTGGCTGAAAGAGACACTGGAGTTGGCAGCAGGAGCCCAAAAATTGGATGAATCACACCCTGGAGTTGCAAGCAGCAGCAGCAGCCCAGCCATAGCTTGAAAGACACACTGGAGTTGGCTTCAGGAGCCCAAAAATTGGATTAATCACACCCTGGAGTTGCAAGCAGCAGGAGCCCAAACATAGCTTGAAAGACACACTGGAGTTGGCTTCAGGAGCCCAAAAATTGGATTAATCACACCCTGGAGTTGCAAGCAGCAGGAGCCCAAACATAGCTTGAAAGACACACTGGGGTTGGCTTCAGGAGCCCAAAAATTGGATGAATCACACCCTGGAGTTGCAAGCAGCAGCAGGAGCCCAAACATTACTTTAAAGAGACACTGGAGTTGGCAGCAGGAGCCCAAAAATTGACTGACACACCCTGGAGTTTGCAGCAGCAGCAGCAGGAGCCCAAACATTACTTTAAAGAGACACTGGAGTTGGCAGCAGGAGCCCAAAAATTGGATGAATCACACCCTGGAGTTGCAAGCAGCAGCAGCAGCAGCTGCAGGAGCCCAAACATAGCTTGAAAGAGACACTGCAGTTGGCTGCTGGAGCCCAAAAATTGGATGAATCACACCCTGTGGAGAGTCATGTGGAGAAAAAGTAGCTTAGTTAGTAATATCTACATAAAATTATGAATAAACAAATGCAAAAGTATTGCCAAAGTGAAGTTTTGTTTGAGGGTGTGTTTCCACCTTTTAATTAAATCAGAAACAACAAGGTATCATTGCCTCTGACTAATTAGCCCTCAAAAATTCTTGGAATTTTTAATCTGGATGTCTGATCCGTCTTATCCGAAGAATATTAATATAAAGTAAGAGTAACGTAAAGGATTTTTTATCAATACTTACTTGTGGTCCGGCGGAGGGATGTCTGCAACTGGAGAGCAGCGCCTTAAATCTGTTTTGCACGATCCATATTTCTTTAGTGTTGGTCTGGCCCCGTCATCAATCTACTGGAATACATCAGGCATTGTTGGGAGGAAAGCTTGGCTGATCCATGCGCCATTCATTTCCACGCAGGGCAGTCTCTGGAAAAAAAAATGTATGTATAAACCAAGGTCTTTTTCATATAAAAACAAATGGTTATTCTTGCTTTTCAACCATATGTTCCACAGCTTTACCAGTCATTGTGTCAGCCAATGAAGCAACTTTGTCTCGAAGTGCTGCAAAAGCAGTCCACTGCATCACTAGTGGCATCTGACACCCCCAGTCAACTGTCTGTTGTTATGCTTTGGATTCAGCTCCACTATCCATTGATGAAGATCTGATAATCATAAAATTCAGCAGCTACTGCCCAGCCAAGAAGTGGAGGAGACACTCGCCTCTTCTTCCACTAGCCGGGCAATTAGTGATGAGGAGAGTGTCGTGGGAGGAGGTGTTGCAGGCGGAGGTAGTGGAAGAGGGTCCCTGGAGTCTGCGGTGGTGGCGGCGGCAGCAGAAGCAGCAGTGAATTATTGTGGACTGTTGGTAGGAAAAATCAGCTACTCAGCAATGTGGCAGTTTTTCATACAGCATCCACAATCCTGTGGAGAAAAAGTAGGTTAGTTAGTATATATACATAAAATTATGAATAAACAAATGCAATAGTATTGCCAAAGTGAAGTTTTGTTTGAGGGTGTGTTTCCACCTTGTAATTAAATCAGAAACAACTAGGTATCATTGCCTCTGAATAATTAGCCCTCAAAAATTCTTGGAATTTTTAATCTTGATGTCTGAGGGATTTCTCCTCTCAGACAGCGTCACCATAAGTCCAGCCTGCTGCATTACCCAGTGGTGGACCTTTCAGAGAACTGATGGCTTGTGCCGAGCCGAGGTGGAGAGTCCCATGGTATCATTGCTTTGCGAAGATGGCAGTACCTGCCCTGTAAAATGTTGTTGAACAGAAGGTGGGCCAGTCCTTTAGCCTGTCAGTGTGTACCAAAGTGCACAGTGTTCTCTACGTCTGGAGCTGTAACTATGAACTCATGGTGGACAATATATATCCTTCTAGGCCCCCTTGGTGATTGTGGTTTCACGCTGTTCTTCACATGGTTTTCCTTGACCAACAGAGTCACACATGGGAGGAACTACTAAAAATGAGAACTCAATCCATGAAATCATTGCTTAATCCACGAAAACTGCAAATTTGGGCCCATGGTGACTGACACTTGGAAGAACATCTTGTTTGCGCTGCGACAAGGAAGCCAGAGTCATGCGTCCTGACATGGCACACGTGTTCAGTCTAGTTGTCAAGCGTTTTCTGAAGTCTTCCCCCCATCTGAAAGACATCCGAACAACAGGAAAGAAAGTTAGCATGCACTTCTGGCACTCCTACACCACCAAGCACAACCTTATTGAGCTTCAGCGTCAGAACGGTGTACCCCAACATAGTCTGATTTGCCATGTTTCCACCCGTTGGAATTCCACCCTCCATATGCAGGATCCACTATAGGAACAGAGAAAAGCCATCACGGATTTCTGGATGATCCAAACGGATAGGGGGACACCCCTGTGTTCAATGTAAACTATTGGCAGCTCATACGTGACATCGGCCGTTTGCTCAGGCCCTTTGAGGAAGCTACTTTATTAGTCAGTTGCCAGGACTATGAGATGAACGATGAGATTCCACTGCTTCATGTACTACAACACATGTTGGAAACCATGACTGGTCAGGGCACTGGAGACATGGCACATACATTTCACAGCCACATGAAGCCTGTGGGGGCTGAAGTGGAGGAGGAGGAGGGGGTGGGGCACAGCAAGCCACAGTTTAGGTTTCACAAAATGACCATTTTATCTAGTCATCTGACAGGAGAGGAGGAGCAGGAGCAGCCACAGGAGCTAGAGGGTTGTGAAGAAGGCGAGACAGAGGACCCAGACACACCGTGGCAGTTTACAGTGGAGATGGAGACAGGTAGTCCCTCTGAGTCACTTGCACAAATGGCACGATGCATGCTCCAATGCTTGCGTACTAGTGAGCGCAGAATTGTCTCCATTTGTCAGCGGGAAGACTTCTGGCTCTCCAACTTATTGAACCCTCACTTCCGGCACAAAATGGGGGCATTTTTTACGCCCACTGAGAGGGAGGACAAACTGACCTACTACAGACACATCCCACGTAGTCAGTTGGGTGATGTCTATCTGCGCCATGGCCCATACTCCCGCAGGTCTGACTCGGGGGGACCTCTGCGATCACCTTCCACTGCCATGGCTGCTGGGGGGGGTGGAAGGAGCAGCAGCAGCAGCTCCATCAGCAGCAGCCTCAGTCTTCAGTCGCTAGTGAGTAGCTTTCTATACCCGCATAGTGAGTCTACTCATGAGCAGCAGGAAGACCTGGAGCTGGACCTCAAACAGCAGGTCATGTCATACCTTGACATGACCATGCCAACACACCTTCAGGATCCACTGGATTTGCTGGGAAGCCAAACTTGACTTGTGTCCGCAACTAGCAGAGTTTGCCCTGGAAAAGCTGTACTGGCCGGACAGTAGTTGATTTAGATGGCAACTGGGCTGCTCTATATATTGAAGCAAAATGGCAAATTTACCTCACAATATAAGCTATTGCCCCTCAGATTTACACAGGGGCTGCTCTATATAATGGTGCAAAACCATGAATTTACCTCATAATATAAACTATTGCCCCTCAGATTTACACAGGGGCTGCTCTATATAATGCTGCAAAATGGCAAATTTACCTCACTATATAAGCTATTGCCCCTCATATTTACACAGGGGCTGCTCCATATAATGGTGCAAAACCATGAATTTACCTCATAATATAAACTATTGCCCCTCAGATTTACACAGGGGCTGCTCTATATAATGAAGCAAAATGGCAAATTTACCTCACTATATAAGCTAATGCCCCTCAGATTTACACAGGGGCTGCTCTATATTATGCTGCAAAATGGCAAATTTACCTCACTATATAAGCTATTGCCCCTCAGATTTACACAGGGGCTGCTCCATATCATACCTCCCAACTTCTGAAAACGTGAAAGCGGGACAAGCCATGCCCCCGGCCACACCCCCCGTCACGCCCCGGCCACACCCCCGCCCGGCCACACCCCCATCACACCCCGACCACACCCCCTTCACGCTCCGGCCACACCCCCGTCACGCCCCGGCCACGCCCCCGTCACGCCCCGGCCACGCTCTCCAGCTCCAGCAATGTCGGCTGCCTTCACCCCTGCATGCGTACGTATCCCCAAACCAGCATACCGCCCGCCCCCCCACCCCCGTGCGCCTGCCCACCCACCCCCGTTAACAGTTCAGCGAGCCAGCAAACAGCCTCACTGCCCGATCTAACTCCGCCCCCAACCCCCTGCAGCTGCCCCGGCACCGCCCCTTTCTCTTCCTTCCAGCTCTTACGCCGCACAGAGAGCTGCAACCTCCTGCCCGGTGTCCCGGCCGCCGCCATACTCCTGCCCGGGACACCGGGCAGGAGGTTGCAGCTCTCTGTGCGGCGTAAGAGCTGGAAGGAAGAGAAAGGGGCGGTGCCGGGGCAGCTGCAGGGGGTTGGGGGCGGAGTTTACAGGATTCCGGGACATGTTGAGGCCCTGCGGGGCAACGGGACAAGGGCCCCAAAGCGGGATTGTCCCGCCCAAATCGGGACAGTTGGGGGGTATGCCATATAATTGTGCAAAACCATGAATTTACCTCATAATATAAACTATTGCCCCTCAGATTTACACAGGGGCTGCTCTATATAATGCTGCAAAATGGCAAATTTACCTCACTATATAAGCTAATGCCCCTCAGATTTACACAGGGGCTGCTCGATATTATGCTGCAAAATGGCAAATTTACCTCACTATATAAGCTATTGCCCCTCAGATTTACACAGGGCCTGCTCTATAGAATGCTACAAAACCAACAGCGGATTTAACTCACACAATATAACCTATTTCTCAGGTTTATATAGGGACTGCTCTATGTAATGGTGCAAAACCATGAATTTACCTCATAATATAAACTATTGCCCCCCAGGTTTACTCAGGGGCTGCTCCATATAATGGTGCAAAACAGGGCAAATGTATTGTCCAATATAAGCTATTGCTGCTCTGATTTACACAGGAGGGCCACTCTAAATGGTGCAACATGGCGAATTTAGCTCACAATATAACATAGATTGCAAAATGAGATTTTCAGACAGGGCCTGCTCTATAAAATGGCAACTTTACCTCACAATATAAACTATTGCTCCTCAGATTTACACAGGGATTTAGGTTGATATATATAATAGTGCAAAACAGGGAATTTACCTCACAATACTGTATAAACTATTGCTTCTCAGATTTACACAGTGAGCTTCTCTATATAATGGTGCAAAATGGCAAATTTACCTCACTATATAATCTATTACAGCTCTATATAAATAAAAATAAATAAATAAAAAAAGGGCCTGTAGAAGCTTATTTAGTAACAGATAGGGTGACATGTGCTGGTTTGGGATGCTCATATGGGCTAGTGTTTTGACTGCAGGACAAATACCAATTCAAAATGCAATGCTCAGATTCAGCTGAGGAAGGATCAACAAGCGTATTTAGTATAACAGATAGGCTGCCTAATGCAGGTTTGGGATGCCCTGCGGCCTAGTGTTTTTTTTGTTAAAGGCAGACCAAAAACCAATTCAAAATGCAATACTTTGATTAAGCTGAGGAAGGATCAACAAGCGTATTTAGTATAACAGATAGGCTGCTAAGGGCAGGTTTGGGATACCCTGGGGCCTAGTGTTTTGGCAGCAGGACAAAAACCAATGCAAAATGCAAAAGCTTAATAAAGCTGATGCTGAACAACGCTTATTTAGTATAACAGATGGGGTGCAACATGCAGGTTTGGGATACCCTGCGGCCTGGTGTATTTAAAGCAGACCAAAACCAATTCAAAATGCAATAACTTAATAAAGCTGAGGCTGTAGATGCTTATTTAGTATAAACAGATATGGTCCAACGTGCAGCTTTGGGGTGCCCTGCAGCCTGGTTAATTGAAAGCAGTCAAAAAGGAAGTGCAAACTGAGGTAGCTTAATGAAGCTGATGCTGATCAACGCTTATGTTGTATACCAGATAGGGTGCAAGGTGCAGCTTTGGGGTGCCCTGCGGCCTGGTTTATTAAAAGCAGTCAAAAACAAGTGCAAACTGAAGTAGCTTAATAAAGCAGCTGATGCTGATCAACACTTATGTTGTATAACAGATAGGGTTAAAATAGCATGTGCCTTGGGATGCCCGTGTGGCCTGGTATATTTCAAGCTGAACAAAAAGTAACAATAATCCAGGTAGGAGAAATGCTTTAGCTTAACATATAGGGTTAATCAGCATGTGCCTTGGGATGCCCGTGTGGCCTGGTATATTTTAAGCTGAACAAAAAGTAACAATAATCCAAGTAGGAGAAATGCTTTAGCTTAACATATAGGGTTAATCAGCATGTGCCTTGGGATGCCCGTGTGGCCTGGTATATTTTAAGCTGAACAAAAAGTAACAATAATCCAAGTATGAGAAATGCTTTAGCTTAACATATAGAGTTAATCAGCATGTGCCTTGGGATGCCCGTGTGGCCTGGTATATTTTAAGCTGAACAAAAAGTAACAATAATCCAAGTATGAGAAATGCTTGTGCTTAACAGATAGGGTTAAATAGCATGTGCCTTGGGATGCCAGTGTGGTGTAATGTATTTTAAGCTGAACAAAAAGTATTAACAATAATCCAAGTATGAGAAATGCTTTTGTTTAACAGATAGGGTTAAATAGCATGTGCCTTGTGATGCCAGTGTGGCGTAATGTATTTTAAGCTGAGCAGAAACTTTTAACACTAATCCAAGTATGAGAAATAATTTTGACCTTCTTTACAGCACCATACTTTGAAAAAAAATCCTTAATTTCATGCCGATCAATCCAAAGGTCAATGCCCCCAACAAAAATAGTGTTCGGCATAAGTTTTCCTTCTGGAAGGATGTAACCTTTAGTTTACATGGTTGGGGTAGGTTATCTTACAAATTGGGATACCCCAGGCAGCAGTGTCATTGAAAGAGACAGACTGTAATGCAGACCATACGCAAGCAGAGAAACTCAGGCTGCAACAGGCCTCTTTAGTTTACATGGTTGGGGTAGGTTATCTTACAAATTGGGATACCCCAGGCAGCAGTGTCATTGAAAGAGACAGATTGTAATGCAGACCATACGCAAGCAGAGAAACTCAGGCTGCAACAGGCCTCTTTAGTTTACATGATTGGGGTAGGTTATCTTACAAATTGGGATACCCCAGGCAGCAGTGTCATTGAAAGAGACAGATTGTAATGCAGACCATACGCAAGCAGAGAAACTCAGGCTGCAACAGGCCTCTTTAGTTTACATGGTTGGGGTAGGTTATCTTACAAATTGGGATACCCCAGGCAGCAGTGTCATTGAAAGAGACAGATTGTAATGCAGACCATACGCAAGCAGAGAAACTCAGGCTGCAACAGACCTCTTTAGTTTACATGGTTGGGGTAGGTTATCTTACTAATTGGTATACCCCAGGCAGCAGTGTCATTGAAAGAGACAGATTGTAATGCAGACCATACGCAAGCAGAGAAACTCAGGCTGCAACAGGCCTCTTTAGTTTACATGGTTGGGGTAGGTTATCTTACAAATTGGGATACCCCACTGTATATGAAACCGAATATAATGCATCCCCAAAAGTGGACAATCAGCCTCCAAGAGGCCTGCTTAGTTTAAATAAGAGAGCTGCTTAGCTTAAATAAGAGAGCTGCTTAGTGTAAATAAGAGGCCTGCTTAGTTGAAATAAGAGAGCTGCTTAGTGTAAATAAGAGAGGTAGGTTATGTTATGTTACAGAATGGGATACCCCCAAGCAGGCTTTATAACAGTATATATGCACAGCAACAGTGGATAAGCAGGCTCCAACAGGCCAAATTACTTTAAATAAGTTTGCAGCTTAGAGTAAATACAGAGGCTAATGGTATGTTACAGAATGGGATGGCCCCACAGCAGACTTGAGATCAGTATATATGCACACAGCAACAGTGTCTAAGCAGGCTCATACAGGCCAAATTACTTTAAATAAGTTTGCAGCTTACAGTAAATACAGAGGCTAATGGTATGTTACAGAATGGGATGCCTCACAGCAGACTTGAGATCAGTATATATGCACACAGCAACAGTGTCTAAGCAGGCTCATACAAGCCAAATTACTTTAAATAAGTTTGCAGCTTAGAGTAAATACAGAGGCTAATGGTATGTTACAGAATGGGATGCCTCACAGCAGACTTGAGATCAGTATATATGCACACAGGAACAGTGTATAAGCAGGCTCATACAGGCCAAATTACTTTAAATAAGTTTGCAGCTTAGAGTAAATACAGAGGCTAATGGTATGTTACAGAATGGGATGGCCCCACAGCAGACTTGAGATCAGTATATATGCACACAGCAACAGTGTCTAAGCAGGCTCATACAGGCCAAATTACTTTAAATAAGTGTGCAGCTTAGAGTAAATACAGAGGCTAATGAGATGTTACAAAATGGTAATGTTCTCACAGCAGACTTGAGATCAGTTCAGTATATATGCACAGTAAGTGTATAAGCAGCCTGAAAACGCTAACAAAGCCAGTCAGCCAGCCAGTAACACCCAGGCTGGATGAAAAAAAAAAAATCTCCCTGTGACTGCCTCTGATTTTTCCTAACTTTCCCTGCTTCTCGCTGACTTCCTGCCTGTCTCCTGCCTGTCTCCTGCCTGTCCCTGTCTGTCCCTGTCTCTCTAACTGTCTCTCCCTGACTACAGCAGTGTCCTGTCTCTCACGAATGCAATAGAGAAATGAGGAAAAGCAAGATGTCCGCCGCCTTAAATAGCGCTGTGACGTCACCGGGCTTGCTGGCTGCTGATAGGCTGCATGTGACTGCCCCAGCATGCACTGGAGCAGGGTAGATGTCTGGACATGTCCCATCCGCCATCTGAGAATGCCTGTAATGTAAATGAATGGATGTTAAAGAAAAACTTCGAGCGATCGAAGCACGGGGAAATTCGGATTCGATCCGAATCGAATTTTTCATGAAATTCGGATCTAATCCGGGTTCGTCCAGATCGATTCGCTCATCCCTAATAATAACATATAATAACATATAACATAATAACAATAACATATAACATAATAACAATAACATATAAAATGTATCAAATTTTTGGGGTTAATTTTATATTTTTTTTTATTTTCTTTTCCTTTTATATATTTTTTTTAATATTTTGTATTTTTAAAAAATATATATTTTTTAATTTTTTTATTTTTTTTGTAATTGTATTTTTTTAATATATTTTTTTTCCATTGTCTCTTTTTAATATTTTGTTAATTTTTTTAGAAATTTCTTTGTTCATTTTTTATTTTTTTTTGTATTTTGTTTTTTCTAAATATTTTTTTTCTGTATTTTTATTTTTTTTTTATTTTTTTCAGTGCCCTTCCAGCCTACCATGTGTGTAGGACACGGTGTTTTCACGCTGTTCTTCACATGGTTTGCCTTGAGCCACGGAGTCACACATGGGAGGAACTGCAAAAAATCATAAATTTCCACCAAAACTGCCAATGGGAACCATGGTGACTGACAATGGGAAGAACATCTTGTCTGCGCTGCGACAAGGAAGCCAGAGCCATGCGCCCTGTATGTCACACGTGTTCAACCTAGTTGTCAAGCATTTTCTGTAGTCTTCCCCCCATCTGCAAGACATCCTAACAACGGGAAGGAAACTTTGCATGCACTTCAGCCACTCCTATACTGCCAAGCACACCCTTCTTGAGCTACAACGTCAGGACGGTATCCCCCAACATAGTCTGATTTGCGATGTTTCCACCCTCCATATGTTGGATCGACTATACGAACTGAGAAAAGCCATCACTGATTTCTTGATGATCCAAGCGGATATGGGGACTCCCCTGTGTAACTTCAATGTAAACCAGTGGCAGCTCATACGTGACACCTGTCGTTTGCTCAGGCCCTTTGAGGAAGCCAATTATTAGTCAGTCGCCAGGACTATGTGATGAACGATGTGATTCCACTTCTTCATGTACTACAACAAATGTTGAAAACCATGGCTGGTCAGGGCACTAGAGACATGGCGCCTACATTTTACGGCCACATGAAGCCTGTGGGGGCTGAAGTGGAGGAGGAGGGGGTGGGGCACAGCGAAGCACAGTTTAGGTTTGACAAAATGGCCATTTTATCTAGTCATCTGACAGGAGAGGAGGAGCAGGAGCAGCCAGAGGAGCTAGAGGGTTGTGAGGAAGGAGAGACAGAGGACCCAGACACACCGTGGCAGTATGCAGTGGAGATGGAGACAGGTAGTCCCTCCGAGTCACTTGCACAAATGGCAGGATGCATGCTCACGTGCTTGTGTAGTGACCGCAGAATTGTCTCCATTTGTCAGCGGGATGACTTCTGGCTGTCCAGCAGGTAGTGTCATACCTTGACATGACCATGCCAACGCACCTTGAGGACCCGCTGGACTTCTGGGCAGCCAAACTTGACTTGTGGCCGCAACTGGCAGAGTTTGCCCTGGGAAGGCTGTCCTGCCCAGCGAGTAGTGTCCCATCTGTGCGGGTGTTTAGTGCGGAGGGGGCCATAGTCATGCCAAGGAGAACTCGTCTGTCCACGAAAAATGTGGAGAGACTCACCTTTGTGAAGATGAATCAGGCATGGTCCAGTCAGGATTTCCAGCCACCAATGGCTGATCCATGGTAGTAGCTGTTGTATGGTAGCTCCTTATGCTGCTGCCAACTCCTGGGTGTGTCTTTCAGGCAATATATGGGCTCTCCATGCTGCTGCTGCCAGCTCATATGTGTGTCTTTCAGGCAATATATGGGCTCATAATGCTGCTGCCACCAACTCCAATGTGAACACTCTTAAAAGACACATGCTAGCATATTTGGGATGCCCCCCGGTTAAAGGCAATGGCTGCTGGCAATTTGACAACGTGACTTTCTTTACAAAATGCAACCAGTTAATAGACAGGTACTCTTGAAATATTTATGCTAGTATTTGAGATGCCCCCTGCTCACATACAGAGGTGGCCTCCTTTGATTGTGGAAAAGTGACTTTGCTTATAAAATGCAAACAGTTAGTACACAGGTAGTCTTGAAATATTACTGCTAGTGTTTGGGATGCGCCCTGCTCACATACAGAGGTGGCCTCCTTTGATTGTGTAAAAGTTACTTTGCTTATAAAATGCAACCAGTTAGTACACAGGTAGTCTTGAAATATTACTGCTAGTGTTTGGGATGCCCCCTGCTCACATACAGAGGTGGCCTCCCTTGATTGTGGAAAAGTGACGTGAATTATAAAATGCAAGCAGTTATTAGACAGGTAGTCTTGAAATATTGATGCTAGTGTTTGGGATGTCCCATGCTCACATACAGAGGTGGCCTCCTTTGATTGTGGAAATGTGACGTTAATTAAAAAATGCAAGCAGTTATTAGACAGGTAGTCTTGAAATATTTATGCTAGTGTTTGGGATGCCCCCTGCTCACATACAGAGGTGGCCTCCCTTGATTGTGGAAAAGTGACGTTAATTATAAAATGCAAGCAGTTATTAGACGGGTAGTCTTGAAATATTTATGCTAGTGTTTGGGATGCCCCCTGCTCACATACAGAGGTGGCCTCCCTTGATTGTGGAAAAGTGACTTTGCTTATAAAATGCAACCAGTTGGTACACAGGTAGTCTTGAAATATTACTGCTAGTGTTTGGGATGCCCCCTGCTCACATACAGAGGTGGCCTCCTTTGATTGTGGAAAAGTGACTTTGCTTATAAAATGCAACCAGTTGGTACACAGTTAGTCTTGAAATATTACTGCTAGTGTTTGGGATGCCCCATGCTCACATACAGAGGTGGCCTTCCTTGATTGTGGAAAAGTGACGTTAATTATAAAATGCAAGCAGTTATTAGACAGGTAGTCTTGAAATATTACTGCTAGTGTTTGGGATGCCCCCTGCTCGCATACAGAGGTGGCCTCCTTTGATTGTGGAAAAGTGACGGTAATTATAAAATGCAAGCAGTTATTAGACAGGTAGTCTTGAAATATTAATGCTAGTGTTTGGGATGCCCCCTGCTCACATACAGAGGTGGCCTCCTTTGATTGTGGAAACGTGACGTTAATTATAAAATGCAAGCAGTTATTACACAGGTAGTCTTGAAATATTAATGCTAGCACGCTTTTTAAAGAATGACACCAGGTAAAGGAAAAGCTAAATAGGAAGGAGTGTTATTAACACTAAATAGGCTTGAAAGCTAATGCAAACAGTTTAAACTGTCCCTGTCTTTATCTGTCACTGTCACAGGCTCTCTCCTTCTCTATCTGCCCCTCGCTCTGCTTCTTCTGTTCTTTGTTCTATATATCTATCTATTTATCTGTCTGTCAGTCTGTCTGTCTGTCCCTCGCTCTCTCCCTGCCTGCCTGATCTGCTCTGGCCGCAATACAGTGTCAGAATGATCTTCCGCAAGATGGCCGCTGTTTATATGGGGCTGTGACATCATCGGTAAGCCTGTCTGCTGATAGCAGGTAGCATGTGACACCTACCCAGCATTCCTTGCCCCCATGGGACATGTCCTGACATGTGGATCCACCATTTTAGATGGGCTGTATAGCAGTAAATGGAGTTTTAAAGAAGCGATCGAATCGCGGCGATATTCGGAATCGTAACGAATCGAAAATTTCATGAAATTCGTAACGAATTCGGGTTCGTCAGAATCGATTCGCTCATCTCTAATAAAAGCAGCTGAGCCCACTATTCTTCTCCCTCAAAATGGTGTAGTTACTGACTTCTCGAGTTCTTCTCTAAAGCTACAGCTCACTCTCTAGTCAAGGTAAGTATGATTTGATATTAAATGTTTGAATATCTCTTAAAGATTCCAGGCTGGCCACTGGCTTTCCCCTGGGGCATCCCAAATAAAAATCACAGTTTTGAGTTCTCTTAATTCAAAAACTCAGTCATATACAGAAGATGTTTTTTTTTTTCCCACCTAGATGTACATTACATTTTAATTTAATTTACCTTAATTTTGGTTTAGGGGAAAGAAAGGGAACACTACTGCTTGATGTCTTCATAAAATGAATGCTGGAAACATTGGGAGAGGGTACCATTAAGTGCCATGAGGTACTTCCTGTCACCACAGGTGCTTCTAGGGGTGGGTGAGCAGAGTGAACTCACTGGGTGTATTATGTGTGTATTGTAAGTATTATGTATGCAGGGGGATGCCTTTATCACAGATGGGTCATTGGTAGTGGTGCTTCCTGAACTCAGAGCTAATGCCTATAAACTGCCCTGTCTGACATCTCTCTTCTGCACCACTTCCTACCACTCTCATTTACATAAATAGCAGCAGAATAATTTTTATGTGACATGGCTCCCTCCAGAGGGAGGGGGTGTATAGAGCTAAAGACTTTAGCCTAAGGGGAACCCCCCCCCCCCTCCACCTCATGGTGCAGGACTCTAATGCTTTATATATTTTTTGAAGAAAGTGAACATCTCTCCACCTAATGCTGAGTAACGCTGACCCGATTGACAGTATTCATTGAGTTTTGAAAAGCTCTCCAGCACACAATCAGACCATCATTGCATTGCTACAGCGCTCAAATGTGATACAGATCTGTAAAAATAAATATAGTAAAATGTGTCTACAGACAGAAAAATCTCCACATTTAATGTAAAACTCCTTGAAATGTTTGAAAAGATGCAATAATTCAACTAATATGCCAAATGAGGCAGCTAATATTTTATTTTGTCAACTCTTTGTTTCAGCTCCTTTATGAGATCATTGATTGACCATATGGACTTCAAAGCTTTGGAGCTAAAAATGTATAAGGCCAAGGTAAGAGTAAATATACTGTTTATGTAAATACATTATTTAATGATATGTGTCATAAATCAAAATTCCTTATTGTGTTTTTCATTTTAGAATATTAGACCTAAATGTTTGAATTGTACATAGCTTTTACTGCTACTCCCACTTTTACCCCACCTCTCATAGTTTCAACTGAGTAACTAAAATCAACTTCTTACCTCCACTGGGGTTTCCCCTCCCTTGCTCACAAAGATAAATGGATTATGTCAAGGAACTTTCTGTCATGCTGAATTCAGAATGCACTTTGGATGACAAGGGAACCAAATTAATTAAGCCACAGTCCAAAATCTAGTAGCCTTTCCAAAATGTGAAGTAGGATTTAGTTCCATAATTATAAGGCTGGCATGCCCTTCCCATTGGATATGCCCACCCATTTGTATAACAATATTGTTAGTGATATTTAGAAAATGAAGCTTTCTAAAGTGTTTATGTTGTTTGGTTCTAACATGCAAATGTTTCTTTTCTAGCAATTCACCCAGCTGTCAAGGGAACAGGATTTGGGTGAATGCTGGATTTTGTATTTCCATGACTATTCAGACAGGAGATGGTTACACTCCCTGCCCTTTGGGGTAGGCATGGCCTAGTGATAAGGAAATTGATTGTTTGACTGGAGGGTTGCAGGTTCAGTTTCTGACTGGGCATGACTGACGTGCTCTACCTAATCCTGGGTAGCCATGGCTAGGACAGGTCACCACTCCAGGCTTGTTTGTGCACTCTCTGGTGCGGTTGACTTGTGTGTGTTCTCATAACACAGATTTTACAGATCTCGGATACACACACTTTATACAGCGATACGGAAGATGATGGCGCTTTATAAATAAATAAAAATAATACATTAATACGTTATTCCTAACCTCTCCTTGCCTGGGTCTACAAAACACTTCTTGAGGAAGTTGCGTCAACATGTTTGACGGCGGTAGGGCGGATTATTGGTTTTACACAGCAAGGACATCTCCATCAACAGCGGGCGTCCCCCCTCCCTCTTGGGCACCATCGGCCGAGGTGCAGAGTAAACAGGGTGAGAGTCTCGCCTGATTTATCCAAAAGCTGTCAAAACCTTTTTTAAATGTGAGTGCACATTTTTAACTTGTAATGAGGATATATTATTAAAACGTTATTATGCTAGATATCTCTATATTGGTTTATTTCATGTGAAATACACTAAGTGGAAAGGATCCTGCATTTTTGAGGGAGCATCCTTAAGAGATCAAGAAAGGCTCATTTTGATGTGCATTATCGTATTGCCATTTGGTAAGAGTAAATAATATAGGTAGTGGCAACGAGGTGGTTGTCTTTCCCAAAGCTGATTATCTTGAAACACGATAATTAGAGCATGCACTTTGGGATAACAGGATAAAAGCACAAGTTTGAAAATACAAGGCACTTGGAAGTTTGACCTGGACTTACTCAATTATCATTTGTTGTCACAAAACCAGACCATAAGGACTGTTATGGATATGAATGTTTAGTTCATTTTAATTTTTCTAACATACACTTGCTCTGTGATTTATTGCTATTTGTTACAAAACACTTCTGACTACACAATTTGCAGGATATGCTGGGAGACAGAGAGAAGGCAGACATGACAGTGGCATGCTGCAGTTGCTATGAGGCTTGAAGAGGAACTCTAAAATACTCCAGGGCAGTCCAAGTTTCACTCCTTGGGAAATCATGAATTGGGATTCCATGCTGTATAAATCAGATCCCCAAATCCCCTCACCTGATCCCGGAGCCCTTGTGGTATCTTGGCACCACGGCCACATCGCTGCTCACCTCCAGCTGTGCGCACATCCTCGCCCCACCTTTTTTTTTATTTGTCAATTTTTTTTCTGAACTTCGATCCACTAACAGCCACCCATTTTCACAGTGCCTTGACCATCTGTCCCCCCTTGCCATTAAAGGGGTGGCCATCAGGTATCAAGGTAAGTCCATTTTTCTTTCTCTCTGGGCAAGGCAACCTCCGAGTCAGGATCTATCCTCCTAACCCTCCTAATCTGCTTCAGGCCTTCCAAAGGAGCTTCCTTTGGATCCCCAGTACCCACCAGAGGACCATCCTCTGAGCCAAAGACTTTTGCCAGTTGAGTGACCCATGGAGAGGAGGAAAACTTCCTTCCCAAACCCCCATCTCTAATCTAACCCACTCTTATTTTTCCTTCCTTTAGGTGTAAGGTGCCGCATCAAGCCTTAGGAGCTGCTAAAGGGGCCCCTGCTGTGTTGCTGAACCAATCATCAGTCTCTCTGAGGCCTGTGAAAGCCAGTGTAGGAGGATAACAGCAGCAGAAGTCTTATTGAGCCCCTACGACCCGTGAAAGTTAGTGCAGGGAAATAGTAGTTGCAACAGTCACTCTGCGGCCTGTGAAAGCCAGTGGAGCTGGGTAGCAGCAGTCATAGGGTGCTTCCATCCTTGGGCATCAATACACTAATTATTAGCATAAGGCACAAGGGTGCTGATCCATGCCTGATTCATCTTTATGAATGTGAGGATCTCAACATTTTTACACTAAATACCCTCTCGGATGCCACTCTGCTTGCTGTGCATGATAGCATGGACATGGCTAATTCTGCCAGTTGTGTCCAGATGTCCAGGTTTCCTTGGCTCCTCTTCACCAGATAGGCCACCCAATGTTATGGACTGGGCCTGGGCATGGAGCTTTTCCTCCACCACCACCACCTCATCCACCTCCGGGCTCAGTTGTACATGATACATGTGAGCACTAGGTTCCTCTCGTCAATGTGATATTGCAGGACATCCTCCAGAACATGAAGCAAGAGAATTGTAGCATTTGCAGTTGACGATTAGAGTGGCTTCCTCGAATGGCCCCAGCTCAGTTGGAAATTATACTGTGGTGTGGAGTTGGCCAGCTGCTGCATGGGGTAGTCTTTAATCAATGTTCTCTGCTCGTGAAGGCAGCCCAACTTATGGAGGGCGAAGTTCCAACAGGTCTGCACATAGCTGTTCAGGGATGGAAATGCTTTTTTTTTTAAAAAAATGCCTTTTTGGGATTTTCCACTTTAGGTGGGCACAATCCATCAGGTCTTTGAAAGGGGTGATTGGGGAGCGATTGCTGTCTTATTTCAGGAGGAGTGGGAGCAATGGAGGAGACGGGGTGGATGAGTCAAAGAGAGTGCTACTTGTTGCAGAGGCTGTGGAGTCTTCACTATCGGTGATAGTGTGCCATAAAATGGTAAATGCAGTGGTTGGTGGATCCTGTTGCACAACAATCTGTTGGACATGGTTCTGCCAAGCATCACTCTGGTGCGCCATGTGTGCACGCATGGAATTTGTGGCCACATATGGACCCTTTCCCTGCTTCAAATGTTTATGACAGAGCGTATGCACCATATTGAAACCGGGAAACGGCTCGTAGAAAAACTGATGCACCTCAGAGTAATGCAGCTTTCCATGAGCACCTAGTTCTACTGGTTGGTTCTTGATGCTGCTGTTTAGGGGTGTGTATTGACTGCCAGTGCATCCCTGCAAACTAGTCTTTGTGTATCCCTCACACTTTTTGCCCGAGATCTCTTGCTGTCACCACTCTGGGTTGGTGCATGTTATTACCATGCTGGCATTGCTTCCCCTTCCCTTGGGCTGGTAGTCCTTCCACTCCTAGTGGACATATGGCCAGACATCTTGCCGTTTGGCATTGTGAGTGCCTTTTAAGAAAATAGGGGTACACAGAAGATTTTGGTGGCACAGCACCCCAGACAGTGTAAATGAGAGGTAGGTAGCTCAGTGTCAAGAGTGCAATCTGAAGACCCCAATAACATTTCTAGGGTTAGGTAACACTTAACTTTACATTTTTTTTAATACCCTTCGTGTCACACCACCCCAGAGAGTGTAAATGAAAGGTAGGAAGTTCAGAAGTGTGCAGTAGGGGTAGGTGACCCCCTTATAAAAAAAACCCTGGGAGTCTGAAAAGAAAGCAGTCTTCACAGTAGTGCTGGTGACCTGTTGTAAAAAAAATAAAGGATTCCCCCCTACACTTACTATCTCTATACCTAACAGAAACATAACAGCTTTCTCTGTCTACTACTATGCCCCTGCTGATGAGGAGCTGACAGCAAACAGGAAGTGGTAATGTGAGTTTTTGCACATGATCCTGGGTTTATACTGGCAGGGCATGGTGTCATATCAAAGGAGGGTGGCTTGTGGAGGACTAGGAGGGGATTGACCTGTTACCCCTGAGTCCTCTGCTTCCTGTGCTGTTTGTTCTTCTCCCTTCTTGGTACCCAAATCCATGCTAATCAGCCAGTTTGACGAACTGGCAGGAAACTCGGGACGGACCAAATTTTTCCCAACGGCCGAACCAAAGTTTGGTCTAAATTGTTTAGTTCTCTAGTGATAGGTATAGTGACATCAGTATGTGAGTTTAGTCTTCCAATAATAATACCCTTGCCACGATCATGACCGTCTTGCAAATGGGTATGGTAAAAGCTAATGGGGAGGAGGAACACTCAGTTAGCTGATGTGTAATTAGGTTGCGGTTACCCCTGACCCTAAAGTAGCGGTGACGAAAGAAAAATAGAGGGTCTGACAGTGACAAAAAAAAGAGAGAAAAAGAAAGAAATAAAAGGGGGTTTGGGAGGAAGTAAAGGATGTATACAATGAGTTTCTCCCTATACTTGCTTAAAGTACCATGCTAGCTACCATATTAGAAAATGTCTATTCCACCCATGCCCCCCAAACTTATATAAAGATTTTGTGGGTGTCCTTTATTAAACTTGTGAGTTTCTAGTTAATCATTATTCCTTTCAGTCTCTTTATTGAAGTTTGCATAGGATACACAGTATACATATAATAAATAAAGTACACTGGAAAACATAGATAAGGTGCATACTGATAGTTTTGAGATATACAGCATTTTCCAAATAAACAGTACTATAGTCTGCTTATTGAATGTTGTCTTATTAACATGGGGTATACCCCACCAAAGAGAGTTCCAGTGCTCAGGTTTTGTCGCGAGAAAAAACTTCTTTTTTGGAGTGTGTATAACTGTGGGGGGCGGATGGGGTGAGGGAGGCTGAGAGGGGGGAGAGTGGAGTGGGCCTGGGTCAAAGTTTATATAGAGATAGTGAGTAGGGGATCAGATTCCGATAATGGGACATGTGAATCTATCAGATTGAAACAATGGGTCTGTTTGATTATTAATCAGCCTGATATGTTCCATCCACGGGCTCCAGGTCTCATAGAACATGTCATACTGGTCATTCACTATTGCTGTTATTTTTTCATTACACATAATATCAGATATCCTATTTTGGATTTCAGGCCAAGGTATGTTGGGGGATTTCCAGTTTCTGGCTATGGTCGTCTTCGCAGCCGAGAAGATGTGTTGAGTCAGCCACCACCCTACCTATTTTCAAAGATAGAATTGCTTCCCAGGGATTTGCTACTTGCGGAATATGTAAGATGTCAGAGACTAGCTTATAAGTCCTGTTCCAGGTGGTACAAGAGATCGGGCATTCCCACCATATGTGATACATAGTTCCCTTCTCCTTACAGCCTCTGAAGCACAGAGGGGAATCTAAAGGGGAGAATCTATGGATTCGGTCTGGAGTTTAGTACCACCGGAACAGCACTATGTATGTGTTTTCCAAGATTAATGCATTGCGGGAAGTTTTGCTTATATTACTCCAGATGCTCTGCCAGGTATCTAGGTCCTTTTCTGCCCCCTTTTCTAGCTCCCACCTCGACATATAGTTATGTTTGACTGAAGAGGGGGGGTCACTAGGATAGCATATAGGCTGGATATCAAGCCAGCTGCAAATTGGTCACGTATGCACCTGTCTTCAAAGTCAGTTTTCTTGAAGGGTGAGGAGGATTTTCTAAGGTAGGCTTATTATAAAATTCTGCACCTGAAGACACCTAAATGTTTCAGTTGGGGGGAATTCCTCACCTAGAGATAGATCTTGGGGAGTTTTCATCCCAGTCAGAGTACACAATTTAACTATTGCCGTGAGGCCTCTCTGTAGCCACCATTTGTATCCGGAGGGATGTGAGACTCCTGGGGGAAATGCAGGGTTCCCAAATAGGGGGGAGGCAGGTAGGTGAGGAGATGTGAATTTATCTGCAACTGAATCCCACACTGATAGGGAAAAGTTTAGAATGTGAGGTACCAGCTTTGGTCTACGGGGTTTAGGGGTCCACAATAATGCGGCCGGGGCTACAGGGGAACAGTTTGCTATGTCATTGAGCTCCCATATAGGCTTGTATTGTGGGGCATGTAGTAAAACCAAGGGTGCAATCTGAGCTGCATATAATATTTCTGGAGAGATGGAAAGGCTAGGCCTCCCTGTTCTTTTCTACAATATAGCGTGGTTCTCTTGATCCTAGGTCTAGCTTTGTTCCACGCAAAGGATAGAATTTTACGTTGTAGTATGTCTAGAGCACGTCTCGGAACAGGGATTAGGAGAACTCTAAAAAGATATAATATTTGGGTAAAAATGTCATTTTAAGGGCTGAAATACGACCCAGCCATGACAGTCGCACGTACCGCCAGGATTGCAGCAATTTATCCAGTGATTTAAACATTTTGGGATAGTTAACCTCCTACAACTTGTCACAACTGGGCGTTAGCTTGATTCCCAGTTATGGCAGCCTCTCGGTCCAAGACCATGCAAAATTTTGGGCTAGAGTCTGTTTTACCTTGATGAAAAGGGAGATGTCAAGAGCTGTGGATTGGGGGCAGAGATGTGCGGGGACGTAAGCATAAATAGCATGTCATCCACGAATAGGGAGATTTTATGGTCTCTGCCACCCCAAGGGATTCCTTTAATTGAAGGGTTTTGTCTAATCTTTTCGGCCAATGGCTCTAGGGCTAGGACAAATAAGATAGGAGACAGCGGGCAACCCTGTCTGGTGCCCCTCCGGATCTGGAATTCCGTGGAGTTAAAGCCTGCGTATTTGACATGGGCTGTTGGTTTAGCGTACAGTGCAGAGATCCAAGAGAGGAAGCCAGGGCCAAATATCCACTTCTCCAAGGTTGCTCGGAGGTACTGCCAGGATAGGGAGTTAAATGCTTTTTCCAAGTCGAGTGAGAGGAGCATTACCTCGAGGTTTTCGGTTCGAGCTCCCTCAATCAACTGCAGGATCCTATGGACTCCGTCCCTGGCCTGTCTTCTGGGGTCAAACCCCACCTGATCTTTATGGATTGTATCTCCTAAAAAATCATTGGCCTGAAATTCGCCCAGTTCTGGGGGTTCTTTCCTGGTTTTGGTATAATTACTATGGAGGCTTTAAGCATTTCAGGGTCCATAGGATTTCCACCTCTGATATGGTTATACACTCTGGCTAGCCGTGGAGCAAGAATGGGGGCCATTTTTTTATAAAATAGGGCGGTGAAGCCGTCTGGGCCGGGTTTCTTACTAGATTTTAGGGACTTAATTGCTTTGAGTACTTCGTCTACTCCAATAGCCTCATCAATGCTTTGACTCTGGGACTCTTAGATTGGGGAAATGCTACTTTCATTAAGAAAAACCTTAATTTTTAATTTGGGAGTCATTAGGAGGAAGGGGGCATCATATAATTTAGACAGACCAACTGTTAACTCCTCAACTATCGCAATGTGGTTGCTGTTTATCAAGCCCTTCCCTGTTTTAAGCCTTATGGGTTTTACAAAATGATCCTGGCATTTTAATTGGGTTGCAAGCAGCATCCCCGGTGTGTTTGCTGATATTTAATAGTTTTGTTTAGCCCTCCTATACCTTCTTTCAGACTCCTCTGTCTGAAGAAGTTTGGTCCTGGAAGACTCCAGATTCCGCAAGCGTTCAGGAGTAGGGTTATATTTAAAGGCAGTAGCATCCAGTTGATATTGTGATTGAAGTTTCTTAGACAATGCTGTCCTCTCTTTCTTTTTCCTGGAGGCCAGGCCAATAAAATGACCCCTCATTACCGATTTAAATGCCCCCCAAAACCATGATTGGTGGGACCTCCTCAGTATCATTTGTTACGAAATACTCAGTGGCTGCTTTACTAGCTTCCTCCACCAATAAACTTGAGGAAAGCAAGGAGTCATTTAAGTTCCATGCGGAGGGTTTAGGTTTAATAAGCAGCGATTTGGAGGAGATTGCCACCAAATCATGGTCCGACCAGGGGATTGGGTGAATTATGGTCTGTGCTACCTGAGGGAGAAATGTTGTCAGTACAAATATGTGATCAATCCCCGTAGATAGTTTATGTGGAGCTGAGTAGTGGGTGTAATCCCTTACGTGGGGTTGGCAGTCCCTCCATGGGTCAGCTAAGAGAATGTTGTTTATCAAATCAGAAAAGAGGCTGCTGTCCTGCGGTTCCTATTTTCCAGCTCCTCATTTAGGCCTTTTAGGGAGGTGATCTCCTCCTGCATTTGTTCCAGAAGAGTCCCCTGGCTATCTAGAACCACTGTAACATCGTCCATTCTGGATTCTAAAGCATCTGTCCTCCCACCCAGATCTCTAATTTCACGCAGTAAGGTTTCAGTATGTTTGGTAGACACAGTGGTGACCTCTTCACGGACTATGGTTCTGAGCTGGGAGAGGATGTCATGGCTGATGGAGGGAGCCTGCACTGTCCGCCGAGTCCAGGGACAGATCCTTGGTCAGACATATCCCTCCCCCTCCAGCTCTGCCAGGGTCTTACCGTGGGGAGCCCTCCCCAGCTCTCCCAGGGGCTGCTGTTACCTCCATGTCTCCAGCCGCCTCCCCTGCCGCCGCCGGCCGCCATTTTGGACCCTGCTGCTGCTGCCTTGTGGATCTCCTTGCCCCGTTTTCTGCTGCTGGCAGGGTGCATCCCGTCTGTGACCCATCCTGGGGGGGTCCCCAATGCTTCCTGGGGCTGGTTTTAAGGTATGTCCACGTGCTGTGTGTAGCTCCAGGCCTCCCTTCACCGCGGAGCTGAGCTCTTAAGCAGCCATACTGCTCGGTCATGTGCGTGCGCCCCTTTCAGTCTCTTTCTTAATGCTTGGAATGAAACAATTTGGGATGCCCCAGGGAAAGGTACGGGAATCTTTTAGATTCTAGGGCCTGACTGCTTGGGTTTTGTTACTCTTTAAGATGAAAAAATGTTCTTGTGTAATTGTAGTTTTATCTGAGCTGAAAAATAATTAATTGTGATAATTATATGTTGAATAATTATGTATTAAATAAAACAAAAACACACAAGTAACCTACAATTATTTCGAATGTTGATCTACACAATTAATATTAATTAATATTAATATTAAAAGTAAATTGCGCCATATTTTTGTTACCAGGCTATTTTTTATTTGGTAATTTTTTTGGAAACCTTAGATTATTTTTCTTAGAAAAGTTCATGTAGGAATGTGAGCGTGATGAAGAGTGACAGCCAGAGCTTATACACTGCATCCCTAGCATTGGGAGGGCTGTGCCATGAAGCCAGGGAGGGCACCGTGTGCTGCTGCCCAATATTATGCATGCTGTTCACTAGCATATGTTTTTTGTCCCAGATTCATGCTGCATGTCACAAAGAGAAGGATGCTTGGCAGCCCTTAAACAGCTTTTTGTGAGTGTATGTGTATTTTGGGGGGGGGGGGGGGAGGGACCAGGGAAAGAGACAGAACACAAAGGCAGCTTTAAACTGATTTCCTTGGGGAATTTTTGAAAGGCAAATTTAATTGTTTAAATCAAATTTGAGGCCATGTCTAAAATCTTTACCTTACTCTTGTCCATCAACAATATAACATTGTCAACGTTTTGTCTAGATTTGGCTATGTTATTGTAGCACATTAAGACGGGGAATTATTTAGATTTTTAGCTGTTTTGTAGAGTGTCCATCATTTTGACATTTTTTAGGTCCCTCCTAACTCCCCCTATTCTTTTCAGGGCTCAAATTAAGTTTTTTTCTACAACTTTACTGCAAGCTTGACTTATATTTTTATAAATTTCCTGAAATACCGCAATATAATACAGAAAACTCACATATTTAATGGTTGAAATAAAAAATTTAAACTAGAATCATGTAAACAACCCTTAAATTCTGACTAGATGGTTCAAATTTTAAATAACATCACAAACTAGAGCCAGCCCTAGAATTTTAGATAGTGTAGATGGTTCAAATAGAAAGATTACATGTTTTCTTGTGTTGTCTTGTAGATGGCATTTGGCCAGTAGACGTCACCAATAATCAACTGTTCTGGATGGGATCTTCTCTGCTCATACCCAAATGTGAACCATAGAACCAGTAACAAAATGCTAATATTAAATGATGAACAGATAATGTGGATGAGAGGCCAGCTCAGGTGGCTGGTCAGTGGACTTTCGCTGAATAAAATCTGACTGTGATAAAAACAAGTTGGCAACTATGTGTAATCAGGAATACATTTTAAATAACTATTTGTGAAAATTTCAGCCACTCTTGTGATTCACATACCCATGCTATGGTGCATGGCCAGAGGAGGACAGCATTATTCATAGCCATATGTTCTCATACTTTCTGCTACCTCCCCCCTCCTGCTTGCTAATAGCACTATGAATGAGCAGCAACACATTGGGCCTGTTTTGCAATTTAGATTGAGGGAGTGTGTGTGCAGGGCATGCCGATGGATTGTGAATGGCTAGGGGGTGGCATGTTAGTGCTGGATAGAGTTTGAAACATATAGCACAAGAACTTATCTGCTGACAAGAACTGAATAATTCAGAACAGCCTATCTGCACACTTGTTGCAATTACTCTAGTACATAGGGTGCAATAGACAAGCATAAATTGTAGAAGCAACATTTTTCATTGAATAACTAATGATCACTGCATTATTTTTTGCTTTGTTTGACAGCATGTTGACATTGTCAATTTATAAAGCATAATGATAACAGGTGCTGCTTGCGTCCCATCTCTATATCTGATCTCATTATCATTTTAACGAAACCTCAATGGGCTAAACAGATCTTATTTAAGCTGGTGATACCATGTCCATGCTTTCCAATTTCCATTCTTTGTTTTTGCCTTTTATGTTGCTGAATTGCAATAATTACAGCCCATCACTTCACATTTCCCTAAATGGTAATGTTTTCTAATTGCCCAACAACAGTAAAGAAATGACAGTTAACTGTTTATTCAGTCTTCTTGACTAAAATGTATTGTTATCATATGACCGAGGCAATATCTAAATATTAAAATCCTTGTCCAGGAAAAAAGAAAAACATTAATAGTACCCCTTTTACTGGCGAGCACAGTGACTGCCCATGGCCACTCTATTCATTGCAAAGGACTTGCCTGGGATCGCCCCCTCCATTGCAGTAAATAGAGTAGGTGCTGAAGCTTTATTTATGAGGTGTGCCTTTTAGCGCCATTTAACGGGCATTCGGCAAATTTTTTTAGAGGCCAGTATCTTTTTATATTAATGCAATTATTTTTACGCTATGGCGCTGCAAGTCACAATGCCCGTCAGCACCCATTAGACCCTTGAGCCAATAATAACAGCGCCAGTGAGCGCCACTCTGTGCCCCTCACTTTTAGGCACTGCACATCATATTTATTAATTTTTGGTATGCTGAAAATATTCACTTTCAGTGCTATGCATATTTAACTGTGATTTTTGAAATAATGTCCAGAGCTTCAGTCTTGGATTTAACATGAAATGTCTTGTTTGTATTTTTATTTAGTGTTTTTTTGTAATAAAAATATAAGTTTTTCAATATAAGCATACTGGGTATAAAAACCCCATTCCTCTTGGTATGCATGTGTTGATAGACACCCTTTCCTGCTTAGGAAACACCCCAAACTGAAAAGAACCCTTGAGGTGTAATGGACACACTTCTGGAAGTAATCCCTGGATAAATTCTTTGATTGTACAGGGTTTCCCTAAAAAAAAAAGCAGAATCAAAACCACATTTTCTTTAAAAAAAAAAAAACAATATGTAAACAAAAAAACTAAATCGGAAACAGTAAGTTCCCCCAAACATAACAATAAAGCATATGTGTGAAGGTAATTTTACTTAAAATTTCAACTCTGCAGACAAAGTGTGCACCTTGCAATTATTCAACCCAAACAACACTTTACATTTGAGAAACCTCCACCATCCAAATATTCACTGAAAGTACACACCTTATGCTTTCTAGATGTACATAGCTTGTTGTAGTGGGCACATCTGTCATGTAAGTAATCCCTTGATTACGATCTGGTTGCATAGGGTTTCCCTAACATGTATAAATCTGAAATCATATTCAATCTGAAGACGCAAGCTCCCTACTTTTGTCACCCTCTGTTGACAGGCCATTTTCACCATTTTGCGCTATGTTTTCTGGGGGATACACAATTGGTATGCCCCTCCAGAGAGGAACAACACCCAAAATTGCCAATGCGAACTATAATAAACATTTCTACTTTTCGAACATGAGAGTACAGCTTACTTAGCAATTCAGCAACCACAGTGGGGGTGGGGGGGGGGGGGGAGGGGGGCATAGATCCCAGGGCCAGAACTCCTTAATGGTTCCTTAATAAAACATGCTGTTGGGGATGAATGGTATGGATCTTTACAGACCTTTAGAATATTTTTTTAAAGCCTGATTACTGTTTTAAAAAATACTGCTAAATTCCATAATGCTTCCTGATTTCAGAAAGTCTCTGTCTCTAGCTACCATGGGAAACCTGCACTAAACCAAATAAAGAAGCAGACCACTTAACTCCGACAACAAAGACTCAGTGCTGCTTACAACTGAACATTAATGCTTAATACTTAATTACCTAACTAGGCAAATTGACTTGCTTTGCCGCTGGTTTCATATGTTACTCACTTCTCTATTTATAAAATGTACATAAGTGCATTTCTTGATGAGTTTCTTTTTAGCGTTACTGGTTAACAGAAAACATATTTGAGCATTTTTACAGCCATCACTCATGTAATATTCTTAGGAACCACCCATAGGGACCATAAAACTCATTAAAGGGAATCTGCATTTGTTACGCAAAATAGGACACAGCAGTAGTCCTGACCAATGAGGCTGCTGGGGTGCAGTGGCTTGGTAAATTTATGTTTTTTATTCAACCCAGATTTACTAGTAATGTCAAGACAATACAGTGACTGTGTTTTAGGATGACAATGCATTGGGATTTTATTTGCTTGTTTTATTACAGTCAAACATTATAGCGACCATTCAGATTTTAACCCCTTCAGCACCAGGACAGTGCATGTAACTGACCTATTGGCATTTTAAAGCCGAACTTTAGAAGAAATGAACCCCCCTGTCCTGCCACCCCACCCTGGCACTGATGCAGAACAGGGGAGTTACAAAGCACAAATCCAGAATCCAGGTGTCCCAACTGCTTCCCCAGTGTCTGTGTTGCCGCCACAGGTAAAGATACAAAGCCCCATTCCCCAGAGTCCGCGCGTGCTCCCGCCAGCCATTCACTTGGGCAGTGGGCTTTTGTCCAAAAAGGCGGCACCACGGGTCTGGGACACCTGAGGAGCATAGCTGGACCCTGGATAAGGTTTTTTTTTTAAACCCCCCCTTCCTTCCTCAGCGCCAGGGTAGGGTGGCAGGGCGGGGGGTCATTTTGACTAAAGTTCCACTTTAAGATACACGGTAGAGTTAAGAAGCTTAATTAATAAAATACAGTAAGTACATTATAGTACTATGTGTTGCTGGGAGCCCACGAGTTTTAAATAATGAAAAAGAAATGGCATAAACAGATAAAGTGCCATGTATGAAAATAAATTCCTGTCAAGCTTGTTATTTTGAGAGTCATTCCACTTTGACAGCCCCGCCCCGCCCCGCATAGAAAAATTGCAACAGCAATAAGCATTTATTCCAGAACAGGCTAGCTCAGGAGACAGGCAGTCATTTTTCTCCCATAAAATTACAATGGTTCATTCAAAAGCTGTCACCCTTGGTTTTTTAATGGAGAAAATACTAGTTTTCATATTGTTTCATTAATCTAGCATGCATTTAAAAACTTCCTGTACAATATTATATTTCATGTATATTAGAATGTATTTCTTTGGCAAAACCATCTTGCTCATCTAAAATCAAAATAAAAAAGATGGATAGCACCCCCTGAGATACCTTACCTAAAAGTTGTGCTGCTTTTGTTAATTAGCATATGGTGCCATTATACTTATCAGCATAAAAGTATGTCCAGCAGCACACGTTTCCCATTTCATGTTGTTTATTGCAGGGCCCCTACATCAGGGTACAATCCTCAAACACACAGAGCTATTATCAATATACAGGATATATACAAGAGCCACTGGTTGGGTGTCATTGTGGCACCCAATTGCATCATTGTTAAATCAGCTGTCAAATAAACATATGGAGCCAAGGACTGTAAATATAGCATATGTGTATAGCATATGCAATTGCTAAAACATGCTCTTGCAGGGGTTACATAATATCAGTCCCTTGGGTGTCAGTACTCTTTAATACCAATTGTTATTAGATTATGCACTGGATCAGGGCAGTTAAGAACCTCTTGAAAAATAAAAACATTTTTGCATTGGGTTTCTTGGATGTCAGTACTCTTTAATGGCACTTGTTCCAAACACTGGTCATTACTCTGTTATGAAGGAAAATTTTTGTAGAAGGGTAAGAGCCATCTTTTCTCTTGATTATCAGTACTCTTTACTACCATTTGTTATTGAAGTATGGGTCAGGGCAGGTAAGACCCTCCTTTTGTGTAGTGTGCACTGGTTCGAACTACTTGGGTGCCAGTACTCCTTAATAGCCCTTGCTCCAACCACTGGTGTGTTAGTACTCTTTAATACCAATAGTTAAAATCGCTTGGGGGTCACTGCTCTGTAATACCAACTGTTAAAATCACTTGGGGTCACTGCTCAATACTACCAATTGTTCAAGCCACTTGGGGGTTACTGCTCCGTAATACCAATTGTTCGGGCCACTTGGGGGTCACTGCTCTGTAATACCAATTGTTCAAACAACCTGGGGGTTACTGCTCTGTAATACCAATTGTTTAAACCACCTTGGGGTCACTGCTCTGTAATACCAATTGTTCAGGACACTTGGGGGTCACTGCTCTGTAATACCAATTGTTAAAATCACTTGGGGTCACTGCTCAATACTACCAATTGTTCAAGCCACTCGGGGGTTACTGCTCTGTAATACCAATTGTTCGGGCCACTTGGGGGTCACTGCTCTGTAATACCAATTGTTCAAACAACCTGGGGGTCACTGCTCTGTAATACCAATTGTTCAAACCACCTTGGGGTCACTGCTCTGTAATACCAATTGTTCAGGCCACTTGGGGGTCACTGCTCTGTAATCCCAATTGTTCAAACCACCAGGGTGTCACTGCTCTGCAATATCAATTATTCAGGCCACTTGGGGGTTAATGCTCTGTAATACCAAATGTTCAAACCACCTGGGGGCCACTGCTCTGTAATACTAATTGTTCAGACCACTTGTGAGTCACTGCTCAGTAATGCCAATTGTTAAAACGACCTGGGAGTCACTGCTCTGTAATACCAATTGTTTAGACCACCTGGGGGTCACTGCTCTGTAATACTAATCGTTCAAACCACCTGGGGGTCACTGCTCTTCAATACCAATTGTTCAGGCCACTTGGGGGTCACTACCCTTTAATACCAATTGTTAGTGAAGTATCCACTGGTTCAGGCCACTTGTGTGTCAATACTGTTTAATTTTAACTATTGTGGGCACACCTGATATTATACTCTTTTGAGCTTTGATAAAACCAGTTACTTGTGGGCACACTTGGCATTATACTCTTTTGTGCTTTGATAAACTATTTAATTGTTGGCACACCTGACATTATGTTCTTTTGAGCTTTGATAAACTATTAAATTGTGGCTCACCTGGCATTAGACCCTTTTGGGCTTTGATAAACTATTTCATTGTTAGCACACCTTGCATTACACCCTCTTGAGCTTTGATAAACTAGTTACTTGTTGGCACAGCTTGCATTATACCACAAGCCATACATAAAGACTTCAGAGTAGATTGTTATCTATCGGCAGCGTAAACATACTGTTCACCCATAATGCCTTCAACATGGATGCTGGAAGCTAAAATATACACCTAATGTAGGGAAATTATATATACCAAAACAATGCCTTGTGTCACATGACTTCTCTATTAGTATGCTCTTTTAAAATGAATTAATGTAATACAAAAATTCCATACGCTCTTTATTAAATGCAAGAGATTGCAGGAATACAAGATTATAATCTGAAAATTGGATTTGCTATACATATTACACTTGGTAGCTCCACAACCTTGGCAAAGTTCAAGAACTTCACTTAGGAGGTCTTCACAAAATCATAGACAAATATGTAACTCATCATCAAACTTGATGAAGTGCACTGAAGGTTTGACTTTCACTTGATAAATTACCATGCCAGTCCTTTTTGAGCCATCTTCTTTGGCATTTTCCATTTGCTTCCCAACTTGGCTGTCCAGAACATCTCCTGGTGCTCTTTCTGCTGGAGAAGAATCATTAGAATAATTGGAAGTCAGGCATGATGCAAATATCTCCTTCTTTATCTTCATCTAAAAGCTGATACATGTATAGAACAGGGTCTTTTTAATATGTTAAATAAAACCATGTGTTCATTATTGGTGTTCTGGCTAAAACCATCCCTCTCCATTCATCTTTGGAACCATCTTCTGTTTTAACCATATGTTCCACAGCTTTGCCAATCATTGTGTCAGCCAAATGGGCATCACTTATCCTAGATGAAGCAACTCTGTCTGGAAGTACTTCAAGAGAAGACACCCTTTCGTTCTTTGTGAAGTTCTAGTCCAGACACAGAGTCAAACCCATCATACTTCATAAAGTAGACGGACTGGTGCTTGATTTAAAACAGATCCTTTCCCTTGTATTATTGGGACACTGCCTTATTTCTAACCATGTTGTATCCTGCAGCCAACAATGTTTCTCCTAGGCTGATAAATTGGTTTGGTTATTACTATGTTTCTTATGAGAGTTCCTTTTTCTCATTATATTTGTTGAAACACCTGAATGGGCTGCATCAGCTCTTGATCGCTATGTTGCGGCCTTTCCAAAGGGAGTCTTCATTCATCTATACATTAAAGGGCAGCAAGGCTGCCGCACTAGAGAGGAAAAAATCACCCTTAACCTGTTGATGTTTTTTTATGCATGAAAAATATTCTATACCTTCCACTAGTGAGTGTGCTGGGTAGGTGGGAGAGATGAAGGTAGCCAACACTTCAACCACTTTCTTAGGTGCTGGCACAGCCAAGTTTTGTGGGATCCACATCTAGTTTATTTTTACGAATGTAAGGATGTCCACATTGGTTGTGGATAGCTAGATTCTCTTGTATTTTTGCCAAAGTGCTTTGCGGCTCTGGTCCAGCTGCCATTACATTAACCCAGTGGGCATTTAAAGAGCAGTAATATCCCTGCCCATGCTTGCGTGTCAGTTGTGATGTTGACCTTGCAACATATAGCATTGCACAGTGCCCACCTTATTTTCTCCACAACCTGTTGGTGCAGGGCAGGGATGGCCTGCCCATAAAAGTTGTCGCAGCTGGGGATAATGCATTGTGGGGCAGCCACAGCCATAGCCATTACACAGAGAGAAAAAAATCACCCTTAACCTGTTGATGTTTTTTTATGCATGAAAAATATTCTATACCTTCCACTAGTGAGTGTGCTGGGTAGGTGGGAGAGATGAAGGTAGCCAACACTTCAACCGCTTTCTTAGGTGCTGGCACAGCCAAGTTCTGTGGGATCCACATCTAATTTATTTTTACGAATGTAAGGATGTCCACATTGGTTGTGGATAGCTAGATTCTCTTGTATATTTGCCAAAGTGCTTTGCGGCTCTGGTCCAGCTGCCATTACATTAACCCAGTGGGCATTTAAAGAGCAGTAATATCCCTGCCCATGCTTGCATGTCAGTTGTGATGTTGACCTTGCAACATATAGCATTGCACAGTGCCCACCTTATTTTCTCCACAACCTGTTGGTGCAGGGCAGGGATGGCCTGCCCATAAAAGTTGTGGCAGCTGGGGATAATGCATTGTGGGGCAGCCACAGCCATAGCCATTACTTTTTTATTAGCACCATGCATTAACTAACTGAGCTGAGTGTTTCCCTGGGATGGTGTGGACAGGCTTGGTGATGGTGGCAGTGGTCTCACATCCTCCCTTCGGGGGGAGACTGGTGACTTTGTGGAGCCAGCTTCAGTGACTGGTCGCAAAACATGCAAATGACCTGTGTCTTCCTTCTCCTCCTCAGCCTTGTGCTGCCACTGAGCCCTCAATGTCATTTGGGAAGTGTGCCTGGCCCGTTGCGTTTGTTCTTCATGCTCCGATGGTGGAATCAAGAATATCATGTTATCTTTATAGCAGGGATCCAGAAGAATGACCACCCAGCAATTGGCACTGTTGCATATGTGGGTAACTGCGGTCAGTCCGCAGGCACTGGAACATGAACTGGCTCACGTGAGCCAGGCTGCCATGAGTAAAATAGAAGCTGTCCTCAGTGGGAGGTGTCTCCTCCTCTGCATCCCCCCAGCTTAGTGACATCCAAGAGCTACGCTGCTGTGAAGAAAAGTCTTCCAAAGCCTCCAAAACTGTCCCTTGGCTGGCTGCTCTTGGTCTGGCAACCCACCCTTTTAGCAAAGTATGGACTGGCCTGACACCTGTGTAAATGTGCTTCCCCTTTCTCTGTTTCCTCCTGTGGCAATATAGTCATATCCTAAGGATGGGGATGTTAGTGCTGAGGATGACATAATCAGGGCTGACCGTATTGGTGGCGTATTAGAAGTACAGCAGTCCGGCACAAATATCCCTCATGGAGGCCCACTCATTAGTGGTGAAGTGCTGTTGGTCTGCAATTCAACTCACCCAGGCATTTTGGAGCTGGAACTCCACTATTGAGCGCATGCTCCAGCCATCGTATGTTTCTCAACCCAGCTTGGTCCAAGGCTGCTACTAGGTTCATCCTGTTGTTGCACACCACCTTGCCGGGCTTGAGGTTTAGCATCAGCAACCACTCACGTGTCTGCTCCTGGATTCCATGACTGGATGAGGAGGCAGGAAAGAAATAAGAGGAGTAGGAGGCAACAGGAGACAACCAGTGGAGGCATATAATAATACTAACAATTTTTGTTTGCTTTGCAGGTTCCTGGCCATTGAAAATAAGCCCCAGTGTGATTTTTTTTTTTTATCTATCTATCTATCTATCTATCTATCTATCTATCTATCTATCTATCTATCTGTTGTTTATGGGACAAATAAGACATCCCCTGAAAATAAGCCCTACTGCCGTTTTTCAAAGCAAAAAAATAATTTAAGACCTGTCTTATTTTCAGGGAAACAGGGCACCTGTGAAATCCATAACTTGTCAGTGCATACATAATTTCATCAGATCACTAATTTCTTATGTTGCTCATTTTGCTTTTGAGAAGTGTTTACAGGTGGGGGTGAGTGAAAAGAGTAAGCAAAAAATGTCTTTCTCCACATGCAGTATGGTTTTGCTATTGCTATCTTGCATGTGTGACATAAAATTGTATTATAAATATATATGTATTTATACGTCTGTGTGTGTGTTACCCAGGAAGCATACTGAAATCGTAACTTGACTTCTCGCTGTGTGAAACCCATAAAAACTGACCTTTCTATGCTCCAACGGTGCATGCAAGGGCTCTCATCCAATGAGAGCTGCCTGCTGTGACTACGTCATTGAGCAGGAGGCTCTCATTGACTTGAATGGGGGGGGCGCCTGCTGCTGCATCCCCGGCTTAATTGGAATGGCTGGCACACGCTCAACACCAAGGGTGCAGGGGATGTGGCAGCACTCACTCCCCATTAAAAACAATGAGAGCCACCTGCGAATGAAGTAGTCACAGCAGGCAGCTCTAATTTTGATGAGAGCCCGCACATGCACTATTGGAACGTGGAAAGGTGAGTTTTTATGGGCACACAAAACACATTGCTGGCTCCTACCCCCCCTCCATGCCCACATTCCTGTGCAATGCGTCTGGCTTGGTGGCAGTGGCCCGAGGCCACGCCTACCTAGCATTTTTGAGACCATCGATTGGCTGATCTCAAGAATGTCAGATGTGGAGCGACCTGCACCCAGCCTCTGAATAGCTGGGCACAAGGAGTGCACCTCAGCTACCCGGAAGCCGAGGATGTGGCAATGGGCAAAACTGGAAGCTGCTGGGAGAGATGAGTTTAATGGTGACTGTTGACTTTTCACAGAGTGGGGCAACCTAGCTGCCTGGTGTAATGAAAATTCAAAATGTTATTTTGGGTGTGAATCGGAACCTGCATCGGAGTGAGCTTTTTACCATAACACCAAAAACAAGAATAAAATATATTTATTTGAATTATTACCAAAACATTGCCTGTACCTGTAATGGTGCATTTTTATAAATGAAGTTAATCATTGGGAAAAAAGTATATTTAAAAAACTAAAAACAAAACAGCACCCTATGGGCTGAGTAAAAACAAATGACTATTTCTTTCTCCTGCATAACCCATAGGGAGCTGTTCATTCCTAACTTCCAAAACTGATTTTTGGGAAAAATTAGAACAAAAATGTTGTTAAAGTTAAAAAGCTCCCCAGAATGCAGCTGGTAATTCACACCTAACAGCACACCCAAATTGAAAATTGGTTCACCAAATAATGTAGAATTGCAGAATTGTGGCTAGACACGTGTAATATAAAACTTTACTGCAACACATATGCAGATTTTAATTTCTTAAACCAACCAGAGCCTTTTTGGTCTTGTGTGACGCGGAGCTTTAAATCTGCAGCCAGCTCCAACTTAACGGCAACTCCTCTTCAAAGTTCCTCGATGATGTGAGCCGATAAAAGCCCCATGCAACAAATGTTATGGCTTTAAATATGAACAAAAGTTCTTTCTTTAGGCTGGACAATGTGGCCCAGGCGAGTGTGAGGCACACTGAGAATGTTCAATTCTCAGTTGATCTGGTCTTAGTAATTATTCTTCAGACCAAGCGGCATATTATCACACACCAAGGTTAATGCCAGAAGATTACCCATCATTTTTACATTGAATGAGAAAGTGGTGCACACAGGTGCAGACACAAAAAGAAAATGAGGGGTACAAACTAAAAAGAATGAAAGCAAATGACTATTAGTTTTAACCACAGCAAAATTAAAGGCTTCTTTAAATGAGAAGCATTCTTATATTACCAACTGAACATGTACAATTAGGGGGAAGGCTTTATTATGGGGACACGGGCATTTGCACACACACATATACACAAATCAAACCCTTTCATATGGCAGTAAGTGCTCCTTTCATGTTGTGCTACTAACTAAACTGACACTGTTAAATAAAAATGAAGCCAAAATGCTGAACATCTTCTTGTGCACTACAGTTTCACATACCACAATTGAAGGAAAAAGGCTAAATTGATTCTATTGTATATGCTTATCTGACAATATACCGTAAGTTCTCACAGTCAAATAATTCTTTTATGGGGCTTATCTTCCAGTATAAGTTCTCAAAATCAAATAATTTTTTGGGGGGTTATAAACAACTAGAAAGAAATTGGAACTTTTAGAGCTATAGGACACTTTTTTAATATAAATTAGGAATGATTAGGGGCAGTTTTAAATAAGGTGAGACCTCCAAAAAGACATTTTGATATAATTAATATTAAATAATATTAAACGATATTCATCAACATAGGCACATATAAAAAGTAGCATCTCAATCAGTTTAGGTTTAGAGAGCCTCTACATTCCCACATTCCATTTATTATTATTTTAATCATCGCCTCTGCCTAACTGGATAAAAACAATAGAAAGCTTATAAAAGCAAGGTGCAGAATTTTTACAATGAGGTAAACGATTTTGTGTTGAGTTGGAAAGTCTCTCTCGACTCAGTACACTGGTATCAAATAGAGGTTTTCAAGTGTCTTAACCCTTTGACTGCCAGCCTACTTAGAGATGTTGTCACCTTAGGTATCCGGCAATTTTTAACTATTTTGGCCATATATGTTTAACTGTGATTTTTGCAGGAATTTCCAGGAAAAAGATACTTTGCTTTTTTTTCATCCGAGTTTTTACACATTCCGGGCTTTACATGAAATGTTTTGTTTGTCATTTCTTCAGAGCCCAGTGCGCAATATTTTTGGGTGGAATATTTGGTAAAAAATTAACAAAATGCTATTTTTAAAATTTGTAGAGTTTTTTTAATTAAAAAATGTAAGTTCTTAAAAAAACATATTTCGTGTAAAAGCCTCATTCCTCATGATTACAACGGTACCACATATATATCGGTAGACACCCGTTCCTGCCCAGGAGACACCCCAAAATGAAAAAAGCGTTATATGAGATCTTCAAATAAAATACAATTAAGTGCACCTTGCAGTTCATTATCAAGGGTGAAACCATTAAAAAAATGGTGTGGCAGGTAACTTGCCAGCCCTCCCTGCTCTGTGAACTGGTATAGGCATCTCAATGGACCCCTTACCTGTTCACAATGGGTTAAATGTAAAATACACACACAGAAAAGTCCTTTTTGTTTTTTTAATACTTATTTTCATACATCAGCAATGTCCTGTGCTGCTTATTGACAGCCAAATGTGATCGGTGTCCCCTGCCCCGCAACCTGTGATTTTTTTGGCCACAAACCAGGGGAAACACAAGGTGTGTAGATTCTAGGTAGATTCTACCTTATGTGGTACTATGAGCAGCAGAGAGACTGGGGGATCTGGCTGGTGGTGAGGCTTTTCATTTTAATATGAAGAGGCCAAGAAAACCTTGCTAAATTTTACTATATAGAAATGATAATGTTCAATGTTTTTACTACAGGGTTTGCTTTAAATCACATTTATTTTATGTAACGTTTATGCATTGTTTTGTGAGTGTAAGTGTAACTGTCATTTTTTATCTTTCTTTGTTTCAGCAACTTTTTCTATGCAATATTGATGTTGAAAGTAAGAGCATCACCGTAGAGCAGCTCCTTGTCGAGTTAAAGGCTGGAGGAATTAGCAGAGAACATGAAGAAGCTGCGCAGCTACAACTGAGTCATATTAAGAAGTTAGATATACTTGATTTCCTCACATATTTGCCACTCTTTGTTCTCATTCATAACTCTGTCATATCCAATCCCTTGGATGACTCTCAAAAAATATGAAGAAGCAAAATGTACCCATATTTTTGTACATCAAAAAGGAAAACCAAAATCCTAATAGTACACACAGCTATATACAAGAAAAAACAGACTGACAGTATTCTTTCAATACATGCATCAAAATGCAGTACAGAATCCTTTATATTTATGCATATACATATACATATGTACGCACAAGCAATTTTATTTGGCGGAGGGCTCAGGGGGCTCAGTGTATTGGGTAAGGGATGAGTATTCAACAGAATACAAAAGAATATGGTTAAAATGATTGAAAACCAAATGGCAATTATAAGATGGCAAGTAGCTTACCTGATGCCTGTCCCATGTGCCTCTCCTGCATTTCCTGCAGTAAAGGGTAGAGGCCATAGCAGGACTCAATTTGATTACTCCAATGAAGGAACAGGGTGGCTGTTAGATCACTTGTTTGCCTGGGCCTAGGCTAGTCTAACAGGCACTATGTCCCTTGGTGCTCTGTGCACAGCAAGCCACAGTGCTCCAAAAATATTCTCTGTCCACAGCACGTGCACCATGCACCATGGCATGCCCTTTCCACATCAGCCACAACTCAGAAATTGACTCAAAGAAAATGGCATGATTTAGAATACATAATGTATTTGCATAAAATCTGAGATTTGAAATGCTATGAAATTAAACATTTTGCACTCTTCCCAAGGTGGATAGGAGTGGAAAAGTTAATGCATGTCTGGATAGTCATTGAGTAGGCCTATGAGAGATAAAATCCAGAAATTGGAGGGGGGGGGGGGGAATTCCCTGACTGAGGAGCTACCTAACCTGGCAGACAATCCGAGGTTCCACTTGAAGTGGTCATTGTCCTGGGAATCTGCAATAGATAGTTGACCTGGGGTTATTTGAGAGGAACCAGTGTTGGTAAGGGATAAGAAAAGGGGGCAAGAAACAAAGTGGGTGAGGGGGCTTTTTGGGGCACCCAGCAGTTACAGTACTGGGGAGAAACACCACTAGTGGAACCACCCAATAAGTAAATAGAGGAGGGGACAGCAAGGATTATGAAGGAGGTTGAAGGTAGGCCAATGTGGGTGGGGTTAGGTTTGGTTGGGATTCTAATGATTTGGGGGGAAAATGATGGGACTATGTGGCTCTCACCTCTGGCCCACTGTCCCAAGAATGTCTTATGTGCATATGTAGACAATAGTGGTGGAGTATACATGTAGAGCAGACCTATAAAGCAGTGAGGCACCAGGAAATTTTCAAAATAGGAAATGCAATAGTTTCATTTACAGACAGAAAATTACAGAATTTAATGTAAGTAATGTGAATAAGTAATTGTTGAGAAAATACAGTTCAGGCATCAGTGTATTGTATAGCCCGAAGAAAATAATGAATGAAATATATAAATGAATGTAATAGCTCTGATTCTGATTTCTAAGATCTTCAGTAACTCAGTTCCAAATGTAGCCTACTGTCACCCACTGCCGCTTGTGGGCCCTTAAAAATCCTCTGCCAAGTGGTCCTATTAGGTGGTCCTTTCTACATGGTTCCTCCACAGGACAGGGCACTGACTATCCAGACTACCATTTCCCTGAAAATGAACTCAACACTGCTTACTAGGGATGAGCGAATCGATCCGGACGAACCCGGATTCGATCCGAATTTCAGGAAAAATTCGATTCGGATCGAATCCGAATTTCCCCGCGATTCGATCACTCGAAGTTTTCCTTTAACATCCATTCATTTACATTACAGGCATTCTAAGATGGCGGGCGGGACATGTCTGGACATGTATCCCGCGCCAGTGCAAGCTGGGGCAGTCACATGCAGCCTATCAGCAGCCAGCAAGCCCGGTGACGTCACACAGTGGTATTTAACGGCGGCCATCTTGCTTTTCCTCATTTCTCTATTGCATTCGTGAGAGACAGAACGCTGTGTAGCTGAGGGACAGACAGTTAGGCAGGGACAGACAGGGACAGACAGGGACAGGCTGGAGACAGGCTGGAGACAGGCAGGAGACAGGCAGGAGACAGACAGGAGACAGACAGAAAGCCAGGGAAAGGTAGGAAAAACGGAGCTGGCTGACAGGGAGATTTTTTTTTTTTCATCCAGCCTTTGTTAGCGTTTTCAGGCTGCTTATAGTAACTAACTGTGCATATATACTGAACTGATCTTAAGTCTGCTGTGAGGCATCCCATTCTGTGACTAAAGCAGCCTCTGTTTAAGACCATATAAGCATTTGCTCTAATCATATTTGAAATTAGGCCTGATAAAGACACTTTTGCTGGCCAAAGCACTACTGTACCCTGGCAGCTCGATTCCTGCCCGGGGCATCCCATTCTGTGACTAAAGCAGCCTCTGTTTAAGACCATATAAGCATTTGCTCTAATCATATTTGAAATTAGGCCTGATAAAGACACTTTTGCTGGCCAAAGCACTACTGTACCCTGGCAGCTCGATTCCTGCCCGGGGCATCCCATTCTGTGACTAAAGCAGCCTCTGTTTAAGACCATATAAGCATTTGCTCTAATCATATTTGAAATTAGGCCTGATAAAGACACTTTTGCTGGCCAAAGCACTACTGTACCCTGGCAGCTCGATTCCTGCCCGGGGCATCCCATTCTGTGACTAAAGCAGCCTCTGTTTAAGACCATATAAGCATTTGCTCTAATCATATTTGAAATTAGGCCTGATAAAGACACTTTTGCTGGCCAAAGCACTACTGTACCCTGGCAGCTCGATTCCTGCCCGGGGCATCCCATTCTGTGACTAAAGCAGCCTCTGTTTAAGACCATATAAGCATTTGCTCTAATCATATTTGAAATTAGGCCTGATAAAGACACTTTTGCTGGCCAAAGCACTACTGTACCCTGGCAGCTCGATTCCTGCCCGGGGCATCCCATTCTGTGACTAAAGCAGCCTCTGTTTAAGACCATATAAGCATTTGCTCTAATCATATTTGAAATTAGGCCTGATAAAGACACTTTTGCTGGCCAAAGCACTACTGTACCCTGGCAGCTCGATTCCTGCCCGGGGCATCCCATTCTGTGACTAAAGCAGCCTCTGTTTAAGACCATATAAGCATTTGCTCTAATCATATTTGAAATTAGGCCTGATAAAGACACTTTTGCTGGCCAAAGCACTACTGTACCCTGGCAGCTCGATTCCTGCCCGGGGCATCCCATTCTGTGACTAAAGCAGCCTCTGTTTAAGACCATATAAGCATTTGCTCTAATCATATTTGAAATTAGGCCTGATAAAGACACTTTTGCTGGCCAAAGCACTACTGTACCCTGGCAGCTCGATTCCTGCCCGGGGCATCCCATTCTGTGACTAAAGCAGCCTCTGTTTAAGACCATATAAGCATTTGCTCTAATCATATTTGAAATTAGGCCTGATAAAGACACTTTTGCTGGCCAAAGCACTACTGTACCCTGGCAGCTCGATTCCTGCCCGGGGCATCCCATTCTGTGACTAAAGCAGCCTCTGTTTAAGACCATATAAGCATTTGCTCTAATCATATTTGAAATTAGGCCTGATAAAGACACTTTTGCTGGCCAAAGCACTACTGTACCCTGGCAGCTCGATTCCTGCCCGGGGCATCCCATTCTGTGACTAAAGCAGCCTCTGTTTAAGACCATATAAGCATTTGCTCTAATCATATTTGAAATTAGGCCTGATAAAGACACTTTTGCTGGCCAAAGCACTACTGTACCCTGGCAGCTCGATTCCTGCCCGGGGCATCCCATTCTGTGACTAAAGCAGCCTCTGTTTAAGACCATATAAGCATTTGCTCTAATCATATTTGAAATTAGGCCTGATAAAGACACTTTTGCTGGCCAAAGCACTACTGTACCCTGGCAGCTCGATTCCTGCCCGGGGCATCCCATTCTGTGACTAAAGCAGCCTCTGTTTAAGACCATATAAGCATTTGCTCTAATCATATTTGAAATTAGGCCTGATAAAGACACTTTTGCTGGCCAAAGCACTACTGTACCCTGGCAGCTCGATTCCTGCCCGGGGCATCCCATTCTGTGACTAAAGCAGCCTCTGTTTAAGACCATATAAGCATTTGCTCTAATCATATTTGAAATTAGGCCTGATAAAGACACTTTTGCTGGCCAAAGCACTACTGTACCCTGGCAGCTCGATTCCTGCCCGGGGCATCCCATTCTGTGACTAAAGCAGCCTCTGTTTAAGACCATATAAGCATTTGCTCTAATCATATTTGAAATTAGGCCTGATAAAGACACTTTTGCTGGCCAAAGCACTACTGTACCCTGGCAGCTCGATTCCTGCCCGGGGCATCCCATTCTGTGACTAAAGCAGCCTCTGTTTAAGACCATATAAGCATTTGCTCTTATCATATTTATATTATAAGACACTTTTGCTGGGCATAGGCTTACTGCTGCCTGCCAGGTGCACTTCTGTTGAGGCATCCCATTCTGTAACATAGCATACCCCTCTTTATTTACACTAAGCAGCTCTCTTATTTACACTAAGCAGGCCTGTTGGAGGCTGAGTGTTACTGCTCACTTTTGGTGTGCATTATATTCTGTTTCATATAGACCCACCGCTGCCCGGGGTTTTTTTAAATATCACCTACTACCACGCCAGTTAGACTATGTCGGGCAGACAAGTGCCTGGAAGTGAAAAGAGGAGTGGCAGAGGCCAAGATTCCGCAGGAAGAGCTCGCATCAGACTGGGGGCCAGTAGCAGCAGGAGTCACGCTGAGAGACCTAATCTGCCAGTATCTGCTAGCGGTCGGGTCTCCACCAGTAACGCATCTGCCGTGGTAGATTGGTTGACGCGCTCATCAACAACATCATCACAACTTACGTCTGAGACCCCCAGTCTAGGGTCGGTAGGTTCCTCTGACACAACCCTGAGTTGGCATGCCCCGAGAGCAGTCCCTGTCCTCCCATTGCCTCTGGCCTACGCCGTTCCCTCCCCCAGCGACGTATCCTATGCTTTGGGTTCAGCTCCACTCTTTAGTGAGGAGGACCATCAGATAGAGGACAGTCAGCAGCTACTGCCCAGCCAAGAAATGGAGGTGGCTTCTTTAGCTAGGCAGACAAATAGTGATGTGGACAGTGTCGTGGGTGCTGCGAGCGTTCCAGCTCCTGCGCCAGACACTGTTGACGAATCCACGAACATCAGTGACGTACAGCCACAACCCGGTGATGATGATGATGATGACGATGAAGCCGATCGCACTTGGGAGCCGGGTGATGAAGGGGCTTCATCGTCATCATCAGGAGAAGAGGGGTGCAGGTTGCCCCGGAGTCAGCAGCTGAGGCAGCAAAGTGGTAGCAGTCAGCATGGGGGCACAATTCCAAAGGCTGGAGCCGGCCGGGGCCGGGGCCGGGGTAGAGCACCTGCTGTGCGGCAGTCTACCTTATCGGGAGGTAGTGGAGCAGGGGTTCCTGGAGTTGGCAACAGCAGCAGTGAATCAGTGAGGCCAGGGGGTGGGAAAAGTAGCTACTCGGCAGTGTGGCAGTTTTTCCTGAGGCATCCGCAGGAGGGTAACATGGCCACATGCAAGATATGTAGGCAAAAGGTGAAGCGTGGCCAGGGTCCAAATGTTGGCACCACGGCCCTGCGTCAACATATGATGCGTCACCATAAAACGACCTGGGAGAACCGAGGCTCCCAAGGGGTGGTCCAGTCTGCTTCCTCACCAAGTGAGCTCCCAATTTCTGCCAGCCAAGGCTCCAGCACCTCAGCCGAAGGCAGCTGTGCGTCATACCCATCCTCTGTCGCTCCTGCTCCTCCTCCTCCAAGTCATGCATCCCGCCAGCAATCCATCAGCGAAGCCATGTCCAAGAGACAGCAGTATGCGCCCACTCATCCTACAGCGCAGAAGCTGAATGTGCTCCTGTCCAAGTTGCTGGTGCTGCAGTCGCTCCCTTTTCAGGTGGTGGAATCTGCACCTTTCAGAGAACTGATGGCTTGTGCCGAGCCGAGGTGGAGAGTCCCAAGCCGTCATTTCTTTGCCAAGAAGGCAGTACCAGCGCTGCACACTTTTGTTGAACAGAAGGTGGGCCAGTCCTTGAGCCTGTCGGTGTGTAGCAAAATACATGGCAGCGCCGACATCTGGAGCTGTAACTACGGTCAGGGGCAGTACATGTCGTTTACGGCCCACTGGGTGAATGTGGTCCCTTTGCAGCAGCAACTTGGACAGACAGTCACGCCGCTTCGGCCTCCGCGCTCTCTGCCCATTGGGCCTGTGACACCGTGCGACTCGGCCTCCTCATCCTCCGCCATCTCCTCACCCTCCACTGTAGGCTCAAGTCTCAGTGCCCCTCCAGTCTACCATGTGTGCAGGGCACGGAGGTGTCACGCAGTGCTTCACATGGTTTGTCTTGGCGAACGGAGTCACACAGGGGAGGAACTGCTTAAATGTATTCATCAGGAAATCCAAACATGGCTTACTCCGAGAAAACTTAAAATGGGAATCATGGTTACCGACAATGGGAAGAACATTTTGTCTGCGCTGCGCCAAGGAAGCCTGACCCATGCCCCCTGCATGGCTCACGTCTTCAATCTGGTTGTCAAGCGGTTTCTGAAGTGTTCCCCCCATCTGCAGGACATCCTAACAACTTCACGGAAACTTTGCATGCACTTCAGCCACTCCTACACTGCCAAACACACCCTTCTTGAGCTACAGCGTCAGAATGGTATCCCCCAACATAGTCTGATTTGCGATGTTTCCACCCGTTGGAATTCCACCCTTCACATGTTGGACCGATTATATGAACAGAGAAAAGCCATCACGGATTTCCTGATGATCCAAGCAGATAGGGGGACTCCCCTGTGTAACTTCAATGTCAACCAGTGGCAGCTCATACGTGACACCTGCCGTTTGCTCAGGCCCTTTGAGGAAGCCACTTTATTTGTCAGTCGGCAGGATTACGGGATGAACGACGTGATTCCACTGCTTCATGTACTGCAGCACATGTTGGAAACCATGGCTGGTCAGGGCACTGGAGACATGGCGTTTACATCTTACGGCCACATGAACCCCCTTGGAGCTGAACTGGAGGAGGAGGAGGAGGAAGAGGAGGAGGAGGAGTTGCCCAGCGAAACACAGTTTAGGCTTGGCGAAATGGCTGGTTTATCTAGTCAGCGGACAGGAGAGGAGGAGCAGGAGCAGCCAGAGGAGCTAGAGGTTTTTGAGGAAGGAGAGACAGAGGACCCGGGCACACCGTGGCAGTATGCAGTGGAGATGGAGACAGGTAGTCCATCCGAGTCACTTGCGCAAATGGCACGAAGCATGCTCACGTGCTTGCGTAGTGACCCCAGAATTGTTTCCATCTGTCGGCGGGATGACTTCTGGCTGTCCACCTTATTGGACCCTCGCTTCCGGCACAAAATGGGGGCATTTTTTAAACCCACCGAGAGGGAGGACAAACTCAACTACTACAAAGACATTCTACGTAGGCAGTTGGCCGATGCCTATCTGCGCCATGGTCCATACTCTCGCAGGTCTGACTCGAGGGGACCTCTGCGCTCACCTTCCACTGCCATGGCCGCTGGGGGGGTTGGCAGCAGCAGCAGCAGAAGCTCCATCAGCAGCAGCAGCCTCAGTCTTCAGTCGCTAATGAGTAGCTTTCTACACCCGCATAGTGAGGCTACTCATGAGCAGCAGGAAGACCTGGAGCAGGACCTGAACCAGCAGGTCATGTCATACTTTGACATGACCATGCCAACACACCTTGAGGATCCGCTGGACTTCTGGGCAGCCAAACTTGATTTGTGGCCGCAACTAGCAGAGTTTGCCCTGGAAAAGCTGTCCTGCCCGGCAAGTAGCGTGCCATCTGAGCGGGTGTTTAGTGCGGCGGGGGCCATAGTTACGGCGAGGAGAACTCGTCTGTCAACTAAAAATGTGGAGAGACTCACCTTTGTCAAAATGAATCAGGGATGGATCAGCCAGGATTTCCACCCACCAATGCCTGATGCATGCGACTAGATTCAGCATGGTGCCACGTTTTACACTTTCCAAATGGTGCAAAACATATTTATGTCTTTAGGCCATTTTTTGGGCTCCTGCTGCTGCTACTGTCAACTCCTGCCAACTCCAGGGTGTGATTCATCCAATTTTTGGGCTCCTGAAGCCAACTCCAGTGTATATTTGGGCTCCTGCTGCTGCTACTGTCAACTCCTGCCAACTCCAGGCTGTGATTCATCCAATTTTTGGGCTCCTGAAGCCAACTCCAGTGTATATTTGGGCTCCTGCTGCTGCTGCTGCCAACTTCTGCCAACTCCAGGGTGTGATTCATCCAATTTTTGGGCTCCTGAAGCCAACTCCAGTGTATATTTGGGCTCCTGCTGCTGCTGCTGCCAACTTCTGCCAACTCCAGGGTGTGATTCATCCAATTTTTGGGCTCCTGAAGCCAACTCCAGTGTATATTTGGGCTCCTGCTGCTGCTGCTGCCAACTCCTGCCAACTCCAGGGTGTGATTCATCCAATTTTTGGGCTCCTGAAGCCAACTCCAGTGTATATTTGGGCTCCTGCTGCTGCTGCTGTCAACTCCTGCCAACTCCAGGGTGTGATTCATCCAATTTTTGGGCTCCTGAAGCCAACTCCAGTGTATATTTGGGCTCCTGCTGCTGCTGCTGTCAACTCCTGCCAACTCCAGGGTGTGATTCATCCAATTTTTGGGCTCCTGAAGCCAACTCCAGTGTATATTTGGGCTCCTGCTGCTGCTGCTGCCAACTTCTGCCAACTCCAGGGTGTGATTCATCCAATTTTTGGGCTCCTGAAGCCAACTCCAGTGTATATTTGGGCTCCTGCTGCTGCTGCTGTCAACTCCTGCCAACTCCAGGGTGTGATTCATCCAATTTTTGGGCTCCTGAAGCCAACTCCAGTGTATATTTGGGCTCCTGCTGCTGCTGCTGCCAACTTCTGCCAACTCCAGGGTGTGATTCATCCAATTTTTGGGCTCCTGAAGCCAACTCCAGTGTATATTTGGGCTCCTGCTGCTGCTGCTGTCAACTCCTGCCAACTCCAGGGTGTGATTCATCCAATTTTTGGGCTCCTGAAGCCAACTCCAGTGTATATTTGGGCTCCTGCTGCTGCTGCTGCCAACTTCTGCCAACTCCAGGGTGTGATTCATCCAATTTTTGGGCTCCTGAAGCCAACTCCAGTGTATATTTGGGCTCCTGCTGCTGCTGCTGCCAACTTCTGCCAACTCCAGGGTGTGATTCATCCAATTTTTGGGCTCCTGAAGCCAACTCCAGTGTATATTTGGGCTCCTGCTGCTGCTGCTGCCAACTTCTGCCAACTCCAGGGTGTGATTCATCCAATTTTTGGGCTCCTGAAGCCAACTCCAGTGTATATTTGGGCTCCTGCTGCTGCTGCTGTCAACTCCTGCCAACTCCAGGGTGTGATTCATCCAATTTTTGGGCTCCTGAAGCCAACTCCAGTGTATATTTGGGCTCCTGCTGCTGCTGCTGCCAACTTCTGCCAACTCCAGGGTGTGATTCATCCAATTTTTGGGCTCCTGAAGCCAACTCCAGTGTATATTTGGGCTCCTGCTGCTGCTGCTGCCAACTTCTGCCAACTCCAGGGTGTGATTCATCCAATTTTTGGGCTCCTGAAGCCAACTCCAGTGTATATTTGGGCTCCTGCTGCTGCTGCTGTCAACTCCTGCCAACTCCAGGGTGTGATTCATCCAATTTTTGGGCTCCTGAAGCCAACTCCAGTGTATATTTGGGCTCCTGCTGCTGCTGCTGTCAACTCCTGCCAACTCCAGGGTGTGATTCATCCAATTTTTGGGCTCCTGAAGCCAACTCCAGTGTATATTTGGGCTCCTGCTGCTGCTGCTGCCAACTTCTGCCAACTCCAGGGTGTGATTCATCCAATTTTTGGGCTCCTGAAGCCAACTCCAGTGTATATTTGGGCTCCTGCTGCTGCTACTGTCAACTCCTGCCAACTCCAGGGTGTGATTCATCCAATTTTTGGGCTCCTGAAGCCAACTCCAGTGTATATTTGGGCTCCTGCTGCTGCTGCTGCCAACTTCTGCCAACTCCAGGGTGTGATTCATCCAATTTTTGGGCTCCTGAAGCCAACTCCAGTGTATATTTGGGCTCCTGCTGCTGCTGCTGCCAACTTCTGCCAACTCCAGGGTGTGATTCATCCAATTTTTGGGCTCCTGAAGCCAACTCCAGTGTATATTTGGGCTCCTGCTGCTGCTGCTGCCAACTTCTGCCAACTCCAGGGTGTGATTCATCCAATTTTTGGGCTCCTGAAGCCAACTCCAGTGTATATTTGGGCTCCTGCTGCTGCTGCTGTCAACTCCTGCCAACTCCAGGGTGTGATTCATCCAATTTTTGGGCTCCTGAAGCCAACTCCAGTGTATATTTGGGCTCCTGCTGCTGCTGCTGCCAACTTCTGCCAACTCCAGGGTGTGATTCATCCAATTTTTGGGCTCCTGAAGCCAACTCCAGTGTATATTTGGGCTCCTGCTGCTGCTGCTGTCAACTCCTGCCAACTCCAGGGTGTGATTCATCCAATTTTTGGGCTCCTGAAGCCAACTCCAGTGTATATTTGGGCTCCTGCTGCTGCTGCTGTCAACTCCTGCCAACTCCAGGGTGTGATTCATCCAATTTTTGGGCTCCTGAAGCCAACTCCAGTGTATATTTGGGCTCCTGCTGCTGCTGCTGCCAACTTCTGCCAACTCCAGGGTGTGATTCATCCAATTTTTGGGCTCCTGAAGCCAACTCCAGTGTATATTTGGGCTCCTGCTGCTGCTACTGTCAACTCCTGCCAACTCCAGGGTGTGATTCATCCAATTTTTGGGCTCCTGAAGCCAACTCCAGTGTATATTTGGGCTCCTGCTGCTGCTGCTGCCAACTTCTGCCAACTCCAGGGTGTGATTCATCCAATTTTTGGGCTCCTGAAGCCAACTCCAGTGTATATTTGGGCTCCTGCTGCTGCTGCTGCCAACTTCTGCCAACTCCAGGGTGTGATTCATCCAATTTTTGGGCTCCTGAAGCCAACTCCAGTGTATATTTGGGCTCCTGCTGCTGCTGCTGCCAACTTCTGCCAACTCCAGGGTGTGATTCATCCAATTTTTGGGCTCCTGAAGCCAACTCCAGTGTATATTTGGGCTCCTGCTGCTGCTGCTGTCAACTCCTGCCAACTCCAGGGTGTGATTCATCCAATTTTTGGGCTCCTGAAGCCAACTCCAGTGTATATTTGGGCTCCTGCTGCTGCTGCTGCCAACTTCTGCCAACTCCAGGGTGTGATTCATCCAATTTTTGGGCTCCTGAAGCCAACTCCAGTGTATATTTGGGCTCCTGCTGCTGCTGCTGCCAACTTCTGCCAACTCCAGGGTGTGATTCATCCAATTTTTGGGCTCCTGAAGCCAACTCCAGTGTATATTTGGGCTCCTGCTGCTGCTGCTGTCAACTCCTGCCAACTCCAGGGTGTGATTCATCCAATTTTTGGGCTCCTGAAGCCAACTCCAGTGTATATTTGGGCTCCTGCTGCTGCTGCTGTCAACTCCTGCCAACTCCAGGGTGTGATTCATCCAATTTTTGGGCTCCTGAAGCCAACTCCAGTGTATATTTGGGCTCCTGCTGCTGCTGCTGCCAACTTCTGCCAACTCCAGGGTGTGATTCATCCAATTTTTGGGCTCCTGAAGCCAACTCCAGTGTATATTTGGGCTCCTGCTGCTGCTACTGTCAACTCCTGCCAACTCCAGGGTGTGATTCATCCAATTTTTGGGCTCCTGAAGCCAACTCCAGTGTATATTTGGGCTCCTGCTGCTGCTGCTGCCAACTTCTGCCAACTCCAGGGTGTGATTCATCCAATTTTTGGGCTCCTGAAGCCAACTCCAGTGTATATTTGGGCTCCTGCTGCTGCTGCTGCCAACTTCTGCCAACTCCAGGGTGTGATTCATCCAATTTTTGGGCTCCTGAAGCCAACTCCAGTGTATATTTGGGCTCCTGCTGCTGCTGCTGCCAACTTCTGCCAACTCCAGGGTGTGATTCATCCAATTTTTGGGCTCCTGAAGCCAACTCCAGTGTATATTTGGGCTCCTGCTGCTGCTGCTGTCAACTCCTGCCAACTCCAGGGTGTGATTCATCCAATTTTTGGGCTCCTGAAGCCAACTCCAGTGTATATTTGGGCTCCTGCTGCTGCTGCTGCCAACTTCTGCCAACTCCAGGGTGTGATTCATCCAATTTTTGGGCTCCTGAAGCCAACTCCAGTGTATATTTGGGCTCCTGCTGCTGCTGCTGCCAACTTCTGCCAACTCCAGGGTGTGATTCATCCAATTTTTGGGCTCCTGAAGCCAACTCCAGTGTATATTTGGGCTCCTGCTGCTGCTGCTGTCAACTCCTGCCAACTCCAGGGTGTGATTCATCCAATTTTTGGGCTCCTGAAGCCAACTCCAGTGTATATTTGGGCTCCTGCTGCTGCTGCTGTCAACTCCTGCCAACTCCAGGGTGTGATTCATCCAATTTTTGGGCTCCTGAAGCCAACTCCAGTGTATATTTGGGCTCCTGCTGCTGCTGCTGCCAACTTCTGCCAACTCCAGGGTGTGATTCATCCAATTTTTGGGCTCCTGAAGCCAACTCCAGTGTATATTTGGGCTCCTGCTGCTGCTACTGTCAACTCCTGCCAACTCCAGGGTGTGATTCATCCAATTTTTGGGCTCCTGAAGCCAACTCCAGTGTATATTTGGGCTCCTGCTGCCCCTCATAGTGATGCCACTTCAACTCTCTGCAATTGTGCCGCTCTGCGATTCTATTAGCGATGCCTCTGATCTGCATGTGATATTTCTTCAAAGTATTATTTAACTAACCCAGCACGCATCCTGTGCGTGTTACAGCAAGGCTGAATGGTTTACAACCCTATTGAGGCTGTAGGAGGCTCAGAAATAGCCGTTTTTAATAGCGATTCGTCGCGAATTTATTCGGGTCGAAACGATTTTTGTCGGAAAATTCGGCGAATCAGTCGAATCGAATTTTTCAAAAGTTCGCTCATCTCTACTGCTTACCTTTCTGTCTGTCTCCTCTAGCTAAGCAGCAACCCTAGTCTGAGCCTTATTATCCTATATATGTGTTCCCCCTAAACCATGGACTGCACTACATGGCCAGCAGGGCAAGATTACCTTACTGGCCAAACAGCAGACCCTTTGCATTGCTATTTAAGCCAGAAACCCAGCAACTGACTTTTAGTTCTATAGTTTTTTTGAAGCCTACACAATCCCCTCGATTCAAAGAGCAAAAGTTAATTGATTTCGTATCGAGAATCGTAAGTTTGGGTGGGTGTTAGTCATTTTTTCCTGTTTTTTTGGCCATTTACGACTCGCACGAGCCTACGTACGAATGCGTATATGCTCTTACGATCAGCGGAAGTTCGTTCCTAAATTTTAGGATCAAAACGTAAAACTTAGGATCAAAACGTAAAACTTACGATCAAAACGTAAAACTTACGATCAAAACGTAAAACTTAGGTTAATTGGATGTGTTTAGGTGTGATTCAGAGAAACCTCTAAACGCGTTTTAAAAGAAAGCCACAGCCGACACCTTTTAGCAGCCGGATTGCTGTTCGTGAACAGGTTTTTTGGCTAAGTGGAGGAGTCTGCGCGTCTTGTGCTCCAATGAACTGCATGTATCAGCATGGCCGAGCCCATAAATTGTATGGCAATGCATACCTGATTCATGTATGCCTTATAAAAGCATTTTAATGTGGACCTTAATTAGTCCTTTGCATGTAAACCTTTATTTGGCAATATATTTGCGTTAATTAAAGAAACTTATGTCCTTTGTTATTTAATTTAAAATTGAGGTACTAGAATAATATTTTTAGATTGCATTTATTGGTGTAGTTGTTTACCTTTGCTTTGTTTAATTATTTAAGCACATCTTTGGTCAGATGCATCACACTTACTGAGGAGAGGAGAGCGGGATAAAGTGCAGGATGTGGGTTACTGCTGTATTTTGCACAGACACAGTAGAGCTGGGGGCATGGAAAGGTCAGAAATCAAAGAATCCAGAGCAACACAGTCACAAGGCCCTTTCTGTTTGCAGGCTGCCCGATAATACCTGAGCCGCCATCTTGGCTGTTTCTAGGCTCATAACATGCAGAAGTTTCTGGGTGTTTTTTAATATTTGTGAGCAATCTGTATGTAGAGGGTGTGGGTAACCACACTAAAAATTTAAAGTTGTACCATTTGAAGCATAAATATTAAAATTAAATCCACAAGTAAAAAATGCAAGTTAAGTAAAAATTAAACAAAGTAAGATTTACTTATGCAAATGCATTCATTAATGGTTGGTTACTACAAAATGAATGAAATAAAGAAAAATAAAAGACCAAATATTTAGAATGCACTTTAATGAGGTAAGTTTGTAGTGCGGAGCCGCAAGATCAGAAGGATTTACGTCCAGACCAAAAAGGAAAAAGGGCAAAACCAATGTTGCAACCTGAGAAATGAAACGGAAAATTCAGGATGGAAACTGACATAGGTCTGATTCCCGAACTGCCATACGAACGGACGTATCTTTTAGGATAGAAACGTATTTGCTTATTGAATCACTCGCAAGTTCATACGAACGCACGAGCGGACGTGAAAAATAGGATGATCGTGAGCCAAATCCAAGCTGTTACATGTTTCTTTGAATCAACCCAAATGTTTGTGACAACAGCTGTTCACAGTTTTTTTTATCAGTCTAGCAGCTTTTCTAGCAGCTTCCCTGTCCCAACACCTATAACCATATATATATATATGATTACTGGTGACTAAAGAGGAATGGATGAAATTATCTAATGTCTGTTGCTGACTTAATTTTCTCATTTTCAATGCCCCCCAGGGGTAAGATCTACAATTTAACCCAGAGGAGTTAGCGATGAAAGAATATATTTCGGAGAACTTAAAAAAAGGGCTTTATCTGTTCCCCCACCTCGCCCGCTGGAGCGGGCTTCTTCTTTGTCGAAAAGAAGGATTAAGGCTTACGGCCTTGTATAGATTACTGAGGTCTAAACAACATCACGGTAAAAACATATACCCCTTACTCCTTATTGTAGATCTCTTCAACCAGGTTATTGGGGCCCAGATATTCGCAAAGCTAGACCTGAGAGAAGCTTATAGTCTTATTTGTATACGTCTTATAATCTCATTCGTATACGCCAAGGGGACAAATCTTTATTGTAAATGATGGGCATTGTGAATATTTAGTTATGCCCTTTGGCTTGTATAACGCCCTAGCGGTCTTTCAAAGTGTCTGCAGTCTTGGAGTGGGACTCTAAAAACCCTACAGAGGTTCCTAGGTTTTGCCAATTTTAGCACATGTAACCTGACATATCACTTTGTATAAAATAACTGCATACATACTTAATATTATTAGAATAACACTTTAATTGTATTCATGCATTAATCATTGATTGTTGGCTTAGTAAAGTAAAAGTCTGAATACCTGACATCTCTAGAAACATGTCGTTGATCAGTCTATATATTAGCCACTGTGGTCATGCCAGTCAAGTAACAGGGCTTTTATGGGGTCTGTGTGCACAGCCTACTTGTGAATACTGTATATTCACATATAACTTGAAGGGTACCTCCAGCCTATCAGACCAGTGTGGCCCTCAAGGCTGCTGCATCGCACACCTCCACGGGTATCCCAGTTTAGGATGCCAGCCTTTTGAATACCCCTCCAGAGTAGAAGACCTATTATACATGAAGCTGGAGTCGGGGGGGGGGGGGGGGATACAGGACATGGCTACATAAGTGTAGCAAACATACCTCACCGATCAGAGTCCGGTTTCACTGCAGTTTACAGCTGTTTCCTGTGTTCCACATGGGCTCTGACTGTGTAGAATAAGTTTGTATCTCTGCTCTTAGGGGGTATGGGGGTGACTAATTAGACCTTTAATTAATTTTGACTATGGTCACATGGAATTGCGAAGGTGCTTTCAGACTCCCTGCTTTTTGGAATACCTTCCAGTCTTTCTGCTTCCTAGGGCCCCCTCTCTCTGGCCCCAAAATAGCCAGAATACACCGTGTTAAAAAAATGAGATAATTAAAATCTCACAAAATCTTTGAAAAATTAGAGAAACCTGCATCTAGGTGGTCGCTATTTTTTCAGTTGTGAAAAATGCCTCTACCTCCCTCTTGGATCAGAAAGCTCTTGTTCCATTGTAGTTGTGATTTGCTGGCAAATGTATCACCTACGTGGGGGAGGGGTAAGACCAGCAAGAGAGGACTATATATTATTTTTCATTGTGTTAATTGTGGTTAGTGGCATTATTTGTGTGGGGGAGCATAATAATGAGCATAGGGCCAAACCTGTAATGTGTTGTTTAAATATTTGGGCGGGCACCACTATTCTAATAAGACTAATGAAAAAATAAATAGATAGAGGTGCTCCGATGGTCCCACCTTTTAAACTAGACATGCACGATAATAACCCTTATTGTGGACCATAAATGGGCACAACAACCTTCATATAATCAAAAAGGTTACTTTATTTTAATATGTTACAAGCCAAACCAAAGAATCTAAAAACATATAGATACCGACTCATTTAAAACCAAATGTCTACCCTGAACTATAAATAACATCAATGTTATACAATAAAGGGTTAAATACCACAGGCGGTGTCTCTTGTCTCTACCTCTTAATAATACAATACACATGGAGGTATCACAAAGTGACCTCCAAGGTGGGGGACCTCCAAGCCCCGGTTATCACCAGCTTTGCCCCTGATAGGATATAATACAAGGTGGGGGACCTCCAAGGCCCGGTTATCACCAGCTTTGCCCCTGATAGGATATAATACAAGGTGGGAGACCTCCAAGCCCCAGCTATCACCAGCTTTGCCCCTGATAGGATATAATACAAGGTGGGGGACCTCCAAGACCCGGTTATCACCAGCTTTGCCCCTGATAGGATATAATACAAGGTGGGGGACCTCCAAGCCCCAGCTATCACCAGCTTTGCCCCTGATAGGATATAATACAAGGTGGGGGACCTCCAAGCCCCGGTTATCACCAGCTTTGCCCCTGATAGGATATAATACAAGGTGGGGGACCTCCAAGCCCCGGTTATCACCAGCTTTGCACCTGATAGGATATAATACAAGGTGGGGGACCTCCAAGCCCCGGTTATCACCAGCTTTGCCCCTGATAGGATATAATACAAGGTGGGAGACCTCCAAGCCTCGGCTATCACCAGCTTTGCCCCTGATAGGATATAATGCAAGGTGGGAGACCTCCAAGCCCCGGCTATCACCAACTTTGCCCCTGATAGGATGTAATACAAGGTGGGAGACCTCCAATCCCCAGCTATCACCAGCTTTGCCCCTGATAGGATATAATACAAGGTGGGGGACCTCCAAGCCCCGGTTATCACCAGCTTTGCCCCTGATAGGATATAATACAAGGTGGGGGACCTCCAAGCCCCGGCTATCACCAGCTTTGCCCCTGATAGGATATAATACAAGGTGGGGGACCTCCAAGCCCCGGTTATCACCAGCTTTGCCCCTGATAGGATATAATACAAGGTGGGGGACCTCCAAGCCCCAGCTATCACCAGCTTTGCCCCTGATAGGATATAATACAAGGTGGGAGACCTCCAAGCCCCAGCTATCACCAGCTTTGCCCCTGATAGGATATAATACAAGGTGGGGGACCTCCAAGCCCCGGCTATGACCAGCTTTGACCCTGATAGGATATAATACAAGGTGGGAGACCTCCAAGCCCCGGTTATCACCAGCCTTGCCCCTGATAGGATATAATACAAGGTGGGGGACCTCCAAGCCCCGGTTATCACCAGCTTTGCCCCTGATAGGATATAATACAAGGTGGGGGACCTTCGAGGCCTGGCTATCTCCAGCATTGCCCCTGATAGGATATAATACAAGGTGGGAGACCTCCAAGCCCCAGCTATCACCAGCTTTGCCCCTGATAGGATATAATACAAGGTGGGAGACCTCCAAGCCCCGGCTATCACCAGCTTTGCCCCTGATAGGATATAATACAAGGTGGGAGACCTCCAAGCCCCAGCTATCACCAGCTTTGCACTTGATAGGATATAATACAAGGTGGGAGACCTCCAAGCCCCGGCTATCACCAGCTTTGCCCTTGATAGGATATAATACAAGGTGGGAGACCTCCAAGCCCCGGCTATCACCAGCTTTGCCCCTGATAGGATATAATACAAGGTGGGAGACCTCCAAGCCCCAGCTATCACCAGCTTTGCCCCTGATAGGATATAATACAAGGTGGGAGACCTCCAAGCCCCAGCTATCACCAGCTTTGCACTTGATAGGATATAATACAAGGTGGGAGACCTCCAAGCCCCGGCTATCACCAGCTTTGCCCTTGATAGGATATAATACAAGGTGGGAGACCTCCAAGCCCCAGCTATCACCAGCTTTGCACTTGATAGGATATAATACAAGGTGGGAGACCTCCAAGCCCCAGCTATCACCAGCTTTGCACTTGATAGGATATAATACAAGGTGGGAGACCTCCAAGCCCCGGCTATCACCAGCTTTGCACTTGATAGGATATAATACAAGGTGGGAGACCTCCAAGCCCCAGCTATCACCAGCTTTGCCCCTGATAGGATATAATACAAGGTGAAGAAAAAAACTAAATTTGATGTTTTTATGGTATCCTTATGATAAACATTTACAAATTGGAGTTATGTTAATAATACCGCTTGACAAACATTTGTTTTACTATACTTTCCTAGGCAGATCAGTAATAAAACACATTTGTGAAGTACTCTTGTGTGTCATTCTTCATGAGATCTAATAACCTGTTGTAGCCTAATTTTATTTTCTACCTAAACTAGAATGTGTGTGAGGAAAATCTATGGCAGCACAGCTTTCTCTGACTATTTTAAGATGAGAATGGCTGGAACAGGCTGGAATTGGAACAAGCAGCTTCAAAACAAAAGTATTGATTAACTTTCAGAAAAATATGCAAAAACTTGGCAAGACATCTTGTAACATTTATCAAACTGTATCTGCTTGCTAATTAGGAGCAAGTGTACCTGCAGACTGTGTTATCATGTTGTTTCCGCAGCAGGTGGCCTCCTTCAGTCTTGGGGTTGAGTTTTTGGAACAGATCATGCTAGCAATCTTATATTGCACCTGCCCTAATCATATCAGATATTTATACTAAAGTGAAGAGCCTCACAACACCTGCACAAGTCAGTATATATATATATATATATATATATATATATATATATATATATATAATTAAATATTTCAGACTTGCATACCTTCAGCTGAACTTCAGCTTTGTCTGTCTGAAGATACTGGTATGTGTAACAAAGAGGGTTGTGCTAAATATTTGGTGCAGCACATTGAACTTTGGGTGTCTTTTTTGGTTGTGAATTTTAACCTACATCTGAGTGAGCTTTTTTTGAAGATTTTTTGATTTAAGAAGGGATAGCGTCAGGTAGTGGCTGGTTAATGAGAGGTAGCGACAGGTAGCGACTGGTGAACGCCGGACACGGCACGCAATTACACATTTATCAAGCAGAATCTGTTTAGCGACTGGGATAGCACCATGTAGCGTCTGATTCATCATTTTCACAGCCTCAGCGAACAGCGCCAGCGTTCAGCCTTGCACAGCGCCAGGTATGACCTCTCGCTACTTGACGCTCTCCCATACATTTCAATGGACGATCCTTTTCTTCTCTTTAAACGGGTTTTTTTTTTTTTTTAAATCCCAAATAATTCTGTGACCTCTTCTGGCATTGAAATAGCAGTTTTTTCATAATTTTTAAATTTTTCTTATATTTCCTAAGAAATGACATTACTGGTCTGCCATTAAAGTGTTCATGTTACAATGTTGTTACAATGTAATTCCATATGTTTTTGCTTTGTTACTAGTTGATAGATGCTTGAAAACACACCGCCTCCTGCGCTCTGGGCTTCAAACAAATATTTTGCAGCGCCAGAGATTTGTGAAGCTGTTTTTTTGCTGAATATGGTGTGAGTCAGTCGCTATGAGCAGTCGCTAACATGCGCTCCCATACAGCGCTGTGCTGGTCAAATGGCGACTCCTCACAATGTATTCAACATTACTGAACAGCAACTGAGTCGCTATAAAGTAGTGACCCACGGCCGAGCACTGCGACTACTAGCGGGCGCTCTGAAAATGCCTGCTACAGACGCTCATCTGTCGCTACCTGCCGCTAATGATGAATCAGCCTCCCCGTGAATCAATGTCTGGAAACAACAGAGCCTGTGGGCTAGGGCAGAACAACATATCTCACCTATAAAAGGCACCATCACAGGGGTATATGATTTATTGGCATAAATTCGAACTTTTTAGTGTGTTCAGATACAAAAAGCTCACTCAGATGTATAGTGTGTAACAATTTACACCCAACAGTAAACTTGATTTACCAAATCTTTAGCATGACCTCCATTGTGTAGCACTACTTTCCAAAATGTTTGTACATTTGAAAGTACTTTCCAGTAGCTTTAATATGAAGGCAACTGATTAGCTCCGATTTTAGTCTTCTAGTTGTAAAATGAACAAAGAGAAGGGTGCTAGCGTTAGATAAAAGTGCGCTAACATCGCTCCTCTTTTCACACAGGGCACAGTAGCATAAAGTAGAGATAACCAAAAGGCAAAGAAATGGATGTGCAGGTTGCCACAAGCATATTGAAGTTGTATATATTCATGTGATGCTGTATCTTAAAGGTGAAGACAGACTGCTGAAAGGTCAGATTATAGCACAGAAATCTTGACAAGAAAAGCCCTATTACACATACCTAGAGTAATGGTGGCATGCTATAAAAAAGCAGGAATGGTTCATATTTGCCGAGATTCAGAAATCCCTGTCTCTCACTCCTGCAGGTGCCGTATGACTGACGTGGGGGTGGGATGGTGCACAAGGCACCGGGAGCATTGTTCTTGATAACCGTGAGGTCTTCAAGCCGTGGACAGGACTGCAGCTGCTGCGCGGGAGAGAAGGTGAGTCTGTTGGTTTTGAGGGTTATTAGCTTTTTAATATAGCTTTGTCTTAACAGTGAAAGTGTCTTGTTCATATTTAAAAATGAAGGGGGTTATTTAAGAAAGGATAGCACCAGGTAGTGCTTCGTAGCGGCAGGCAGCGTCTGGTAAACGCTGAGAGCTGTACGGGAAACCACATTTAAGAAAGCGAATCTGGTGAGCGCCTCTAACAGCACCATGTAGCATCACATGTATTACCAGAGGCGGCTCAGCGTATAGCGCCGGTGTTTTAGGTTCAAGAGCATCAGGTATTACATTCGCTCAGTGACGCTCTCTCCCATACACTTTCAATGGGCTTTCATTTGATTGTGTTTAAATAGCGTGTTTGGCAATTAAAATTATGGCCTTATTCATGAAGGGAAAGCACCAGGTAGTGCCTTGTAAACGACAGGTAGCGACAGGTGAACGCCGGACACGGCACGCAATTACACATTTATCAAGCGGATTCTGGTGAGCGACTGGAAAAACGCCATGTAGCGTCCGATTCATCATTATCCCAGCCTCAGCGTACAGCGCCAGCGTTCAGCCTTGCAGAGCGCCACGTATTACCTCTCGATACCTGTCACTCTCCCATACATTTCAATGGACGTTCTTTAATTTCTCTTTAAACAGGGGCTTTTTAATAATATATTTTTTTTAATTCTCAAATAATGTTGTGACCTCTCCTGGCCTAGAAAAAAACATTTTACATTTTTTTTTCATGTTTTATATATTTATGCAGAATTGACATTACAGGTCTGGCATTAATGTGTTCATGTCACAATGTTATAACAATGTAATTCCATATGTTTTTGCTTTGTTAGTGGTGGATACATGTTCAAAAACAGCCTTTAATCACACAGCCTCCGGCGCTCTGTGCGCATTTTTGAGCGCCGGCGGTGTGTGAGGCTGTTTTTTTGATGAATATGGTGTGAGTCGGTCGCACTGACCAGTCGCTAACATTTGCTCCCATCTAGCTCTGTATTGCTCATATAGCGACTCCCCACAATGTATTCATCAATGCTGCACAGCGACTGAGGTGCTCTGAACTAGCGAACCACGGACCGAGTACAGCGACTACTAGCGGGCGCTCTGAAATGCCTGCTACAGATGCTCATCTGTCGCTACCTGCCGCTAATAATGAATCAGCCTTTTTTTTTTTTACTCAAATCATTGTGTGACCTCTCCTGGCTGCAAAAATTTTTATACATTATTTTGACTTTATATTTTATATTTTTATGCAGAATTCTATTTACAGGTCTGGCACTAAAGTGTTATTGTCCCAGTGTTAAAACAATGTCATTCCATGCGATTTCGCTTTGTTACCGGTGGATATGTGTTCAAAAACAGACTTTAATCACACAGCATCTGCCGCTCTATGCTACAGTGGCCAGCTTTAGAGCGCCGACGCTGTTTCTTGTTAAATATGGTGTTGAGCGCCGAGCGCCGGACACACTGAGCTGGCGCTACCTATCGCTCGCTGCTGCGCTGTACTGGTGTTAGAGCACCTAACACACATCATATTCATACAGACGCTCATCTGGGAATAGGTGGCGCTAGTAGTGAATCAGCCTCTTTGTAAAAATGAAGCTTTAATTAAATGCAAAGTAATTCAATAAAATAACGTGTAAAAAATGTACTGGCTGGTAGGGGCTGAGCTCATACAGACTACTAAGGGCTGTAGATAAAATGATTCCTGCCATTTGCACAGCTATGTGACAAGAGGATGCAGACAAATGAAGAATAGAGGATTCTTTCTAGGTGTGGTCACTGCATTCTCATCTACCTGACCACACACTGGAAGCTATGACAGAAAGAAATACAATTCCATGTATAGTAACGCTGTGTGTTATAAATGATTTACTTGTACTTTATAGCAGCTGCTTTATTGTGTCCCACAGTACCCAGACTTTTCCACCTGAGCACCACAAACCACCCTATGAACTTGATATTTGAAATGTTAGTCAATAGTCATATATATGGTTCTCTGCCTCAACAACTTGGATTAGGACAGTATTTTCAGAAGACATGAAAACTCCAGTTATACATTATATAGATATTACTCCACTCCTGATTCCTATTTTAAAGCCCAGGTCAGGGTTCAAAAACAGTTGGTCAAGTTACCGCCCGATCTAATGGTAGAAATGCTTCCTGATGTGAGGAGGCATCTCCTATCTCATTAACGAGTTCCTGGAGAGGAAGGGGAAAAGAAGAGCTTTAGGAAAGTATGGCACCTAGGCCCTTATTTAAGAAGGGATAGCGTCAGGTAGCGCCTGGTTAATGACAGGTAGCGACATGTAGCGACTGGTCAACGCCGGACATGGCACACAATTACACATTTATCAAGCAGAATCTGTTTAGCGACTGGGATAGCGCCATGTAGCGTCTGATTCATCATTTTCACAGCCTCAGTGAACAGCGCCAGCGTTCAGCCTTGCACAGCGCCAGGTATGACCTCTCGCTACCTGATGCTCTCCCATACATTTCAATGGACGATCCTTTTCTTCTCTTTAAACAGGTTTTTTTTTTTGTTTTTTTTTTCCCCAAAAAATCTCAAATAATTCTGTGACCTCTTCTGGCATTGAAATAGCAGTTTTTTCATAATTTTGTCATTTTTTATATATTTCCTCAGAAATGACATTACAGGTCTGGCATTAAAGTGTTCATGTTACAATGTTGTTACAATGTAATTCCATATGTTTTCGCTTTGTTACTAGTGGATAGATGCTTGAAAACAGACTTTAAACACACCGCCTCCTGCGCTCTGGGCTTCAAACAAGTATTTTTCAGTGCCAGAGATTTGTGAGGCTGTTTTTTTGCTGAATATGGTGTGAGTCGGTCGCTATGAGCAGTCGCTAACATGCGCTCCCATACAGCGCTGTACTGGTCAAATAGCGACTCCTCACAATGTATTCAACATTACTGAACAGTGACTGAGTCGCTATAAAGTAGCGACTCGCGGCCGAGCACTGCGATTACTAGCGGGCGCTCTGAAAATGCCTGCTACAGACGCTCATCTGTCGCTACCTGCCGCTAATGATGAATCAGCCTCCTCGTGAAGCAGAGCAAAGATTTTTCATGTAAGTAAATATAATTGTCAGGTTAACAGCTTACAAATGAAAGTTAAGATTGCAACAGGCTTATGAATATCAGCATAACAAGAATGCACCAGCACCCCAGACATTGGTAAAAAGATCTTATATACAAAATATATTTGCAATGCCTACAGTGAATGCACCGCCTAAAGCCTTACCATACCCTAAGTATGCAACCTCTGTCCCATATCTTATATGTTTCCCCCACCCTGTACATACAGATTGCTCACATTAAAAATAATCCTACCAGCATCTATTACATTTTCTGAGCCTTTAAACGGCCGTTGGAGTTTCAGGCTGCCTGCAAACAGGAAGTGTCTTCTGACTGTGCCGCTCTGCATTCTGGGATTGCTGACCTTTTCCTGACCCCTGTCTGTGCAAAGCACAGCTATAACCCAGCCCCCCCCCCCCCGCATGTCTGTCCCCTCTCCTCAGTATGTGATGCTACTGAGCCAAGATGGCAGCACCCATATCCTAGAGTGCTGAACAGAGTTGCAGCTCAGTGTGGAAAAGAATAAAAAGTAAGTGACTAAAAACACTAAATATATTAATTTTAGATGCTGGGGAATAATTTTTTAAGGGTTTGGGCTTTTCATTAAATGACACTGAAGGTCTGCTTTAACTTCTACAGGTAGGGATGCTGGATAGTCTCAGATCTGCAGGGTAAATGGTAAAATGTTATTTTTCTTCATAGTCTTATAGCACTTAAATTGTAAATTAATTTATATGCCACTATAAAAGTGAACATCTGTAAATACTAGATTGAGGTCCTTCCGGAGCATTTTCCAGTAATACTTCTTATTTGAGGATATGAGTGGTGTACAAGAACAAAGAGGCATTTCTTCTATTTTCCTGGAGTTTATATTGTGCTTATGACCATAGTTGTAACCAAGTTATGATGATGGCTTTGGCAGGTCGTGTCCTGAATTGTGAACTTTAATGGAGACTGAAAAGCAAGGCTGGATAAAAGATAAATGGCTCATTGAGAGCAGAGCTCTGGCAGCTTGTTTGTACCAGAAGTATTTTTCATGTTCACTATGAAGATAGCTGTCCTAATCAGATATCATGGCCCATTCAGAATAGTCAGCGGAGATCTGCCTTGATATGTGGATTCATTAATGAACAAAGGCCCTTATTTTTTCAAAATAATGAACCATTTCTGAACTCCTAATTATGATTCGGATTTTTAAAGAAATGAATCCAAAAGAACTTCATTATTAATTGGGAAATATGAACTGGATTTGTCCGCTATAAATGTGGTCCGGACATATGTTGAAAATATGTTTGTGATCAGATGACAGAAATAAACAGTTTGTCTATGCATAGATATATCTACTGTATCTTTACAAAAAGATAAAGATAAATTAGATTTTGTTTTTCAGACTACTACATTGTGTTACGGAAATCTTTATTTGGACATAAGAGTGCTAGGTAATGAAACAGGAGATTGTAATCATATAGGGGGGTTATCCAACTAATTTTGTATTTTTCTATAGAGGCTGAGTTTGGAGAGACAGACAGACCATGAGGCCGATTCATTAATAGCGGCAGGTAGCGACTGTAGCGGCATTTTCAGAGCGCCCGCTAGTAGTCGCTGTGCTTGGCCGTTGTTCGGTTGTTGACAGCGACTCAGTCGGTGTGCAGTAATGTTGAATACGGGGTTTGGAGTCGCTGTTTGACAGGTTCCGCGCTGTATGGAAGCGCATGACAGCGACTGGCCATAGCGACCGGCTCCCACCATATTCATTAACAAATCACGCTCAAAAAATTCTCGCTCTGTGAAATGCATGTTTAAACCCCAGAGCGCTGGCGGCGATGGGTAAAAGTAGTTTTTTAACCCCCAAACAACCATATTTTTGGAAACCAAAAAAAACAAGTTTTTTAAATAATTTGGTAATATGAATACATTAATATCAGACCTGTAATATCAATTCTGTACATCTTTTTTTTTTTACCTTAAAAAAATTATTTAAAATGGCAGAAGTGGTCACAGAATTTTTCACATTTAAAAAAAATTAAAAAAAAAATAATAACAATTAATTATGAATATTTAAAGATTGTTCCATTGAAATGCATTGGAGAGCGCCAGGTAGCGAGAGGTCATACCTGTCGCTGTTCAAGGTCGGACGCTGGCGCTGTGGGCTGAGGCTGGAATAATGATGAATGAGTGGCTATATGGCGCTATCTCAGTCGCTAAGCAGGATTGCCTTGATAAATGTGTGATTGTGGTGGGGAGCCGGCGTTCTCGTGGCGGTGCCCGTCATTACCGGCCGCTCACCAGTCGCTACCTGTCGCTATTCCTTCATAAATAAGGGCCCATGTCTCACCCAGCACACAATAAAGTGAAGTTAAAAATTGTTTCTACTTTTTTTTTTCTTTACTACATAAACGATAGGGTAATTCTACATGCGATAGGGTAATTCTACAATAAGATTATTTTAAAAAGGGTAGATATTAGATTTTAAAAGTTAGAAAAAACCTGCCTAAGGGAAATCGAATCACATTAAACTGTGTTCCCTCATTCTACAATTGGCAGCACAGGCATCAGCATTTGATGTCTGCGGCCACCGAAATAAGATGACGGTTGGGGCAACGAAGAGCCCTGAAGATTGGATGAAAACCCGACGCTGGACATGGACCGCCCTGCCAGACGGGAGGAAGCAGACACCTGCCAGTGGACAGAATAAATAAGTCAAGGACAAGTGAGTAGTGAAATTTAGATTATTAAGGATCTGATTTATCAAGCCAAGCACTTCTACAAGACAGTGCCACTGGTGCAAATTAGAGTAGTAAAAATATAATAAAATATTTTTTTCACACTTGCTCATGTTGCTGCACTACAAGAAGCACATTTACGAAAACATAAGCAGTGCAGCAATATGCTGAAAAATGTATAAATCATATTTTGTACTAATCTGATTTGCACTAGAATGGCATTGTATGACAGAAGTGCTTGATAAATCAAGGGATGAACTGATAAGGAGTCTAGGGGGCCCCTTTACTTATGAAAACCATGTGCAAATGCCCTTCTCACAGTGTTGAATCAACCCTAATGTATGCAGGCACTTTATGTACTATGGCACAAGCTTTCTACTCGAAAACCAGTTTTCACATACCACTAATTCAAATACAGATCACAGGAAAGCTAATCTAGTGTGTGACATGTCCATGAGCAAGGTTTCAATTGTTGGTTTTGTGTACCTATGGGTTAGTTGTTTGAAATGATGAACTGAAAAGAGTGGCATGTGTTACTAACAGTAACAGAGCTTTACCATGAAAACCATTACCATTAAAACCTTTGCTCTACCTCCCTCAATATTAAGCTACTGGAATCATTTATTTAAATTTACCTGGCTGATTTACCTGGCATCAGACACACATACAAACATATTTTGCCACTTCTCCTGGTGCAACTGAAAAATAGGGTGACCAACATGCAAAGTCCCCATTGATAACTGCACTGCTGACAAGATTGTAACATGGTTGGTGAGGGCCAGTGAAAGATAAAACTAGGCAACATGTAATATCCAAGACAACAAGGGGTATTAAAGTGTCAGTCATCATGAGACTTGGCTAGTGGTGCTCAACCCTCTCCTCTCTACCAACAGATCATGTTTTGCAGATCACCACCCTAATGTAATTAGAACTTAGACCAAGCTATATGGCCCACTATGTGGTGATTCACAAAACATGACCTGTTGTTGGGCCTTGAAGAGATGGTTGAGCGCCACTGGACTGAACAGACTGAACTATGCTGTGTAGAAAAATGAGTAACTGCACCTGACTTCCAGAAGATTTTGGTCAGGCAGCTGTCCCTTAAAGTTATACAAAAGGCAAGCTGATTGTTGTCCCATTGTCTTGGGCTACACATTGTGCTGTCCCAAACTTCAATCTGTTTTCAAAATAGTTCCTAAGTTATTAGTAAATGTATGAATGCATTGGAGATGCAGAGAAAAAAATGAGGAGAAACAGTGGGTGTGGCAACAACAATGTGATGTAAGCACACTGAGAAGAAGGGAGGAGGGCAGGATTTCATAGGTGCAGAGAGAGACAACCACTCAGAATGTCTGGGCAGGGTGTGGGGGGTGTTTCTGTTCTTGCTTGGTGGGTTCTTGATGGGTGGACCACATCGGTGGAGTGTGGATGGAAACCAGATTGAAGAAGCGATTTATGGAGGCAGACAGGATAGGAAGGACAGTGCTGGAGCCACTCAATGAACGGTAAGCTGCCCTATTTCTTCCTGTCAGCACACAGCTGCTCCTGCAACTAGAAACCAGGCAGAGAGTAGTGGCACACCCCCTGCATTTCTTTGCATAGACCACCAATGATAAGTCTTGCCTGGTGGTCTATAGCTCCACCCCTGTTTCAATCACAGTTGTACTTAATTAGTGCTTGAATCACCTGTGGCTGTAGCATGTGGCTGTCTATTGTTTGCTTATAGAGTACAGTTCTTAATATACCGCATTTATGACCCTATAAGATTTTCCCCCAAAAGTGTGTGTGTGGGGGGGATCTCTGCGTCTTTTTGGGCGAATGTAAAGTGAAAAAAGAATATACTTACCTGAGGCTCGAGCACGCTGTTCCCGCCCCCTCCACCGCATCTCGTTCAGAGATTCAATGGCGGAGCCAGAAGCCAGAGCCCGCCCGCTTCACTGCCTCTCGGGTTCGCGCTGACAGCTGAGTGTTTGTACCAGCGTGCTGAACGAGATGTGGTGGAGGGGGAGGGACGTTGTCTGTCCCCGATATGGCTCCTGGGTCTGCAATTACACCTCATTCAGAGCGCACTGACACTCGGCTGTCAGTGCGCACCGGCACAGGAAGTGAGAGCATGGATGAGGCTCAAGTAAGTATACTTTTTTTCTTTTTCTGGGGGGTTGGTGGGAATTTCATGCTGATTAGGGGGATGGGGGGATGCCACACTGCCTATGCAGGGAATGGGAGGGGGGATGTCCCACTGCCTATGGGAATGGGAGGGGGGATGCCACACTGCCTATACAGGGAATGGGAGGGGGGATGCCACACTGCCTATACAGGGAATGGGAGGGGGGATGCCACACTACCTATGGGAATGGGAGGGGGGATGCCACACTGCCTATGGGAATGGGAGAGGGGATGCCACACTGCCTATGGGAATGGGAGGGGGGATGCCACACTGTCTATACAGGGAATGGGAGGGGGGATGCCACACTGTCTATACAGGGAATGGGAGGGGGAATGCCACACTGCCTATATGAATGGGAGAGGGGATGCCACACTGCCTATGGGAATGGGAGGGGGGATGCCACACTGCCTATGGGAATGGGAGAGGGGATGCCACACTGCCTATGGGAATGGGAGGGGGGATGCCACACTGTCTATACAGGGAATGGGAGGGGGAATGCCACACTGCCAATGGGAATGGGATGGGGGGATGCCACATTGCCTATGGGGATTGGGATGGGGGAGTGCCACACTGCCCATGGAGATTGGGATGGGGGAATGCCACACTGCCCATGAGGAATGGAAGGGGAACATTGCCCGTAATGGGGTGTTTTAGCACAACAATTGGTTTATTATAATATGTTTTTTTCTTATTTCCACCTCCAAATCCTAGATGTGTCTTATAGTGCGAAAAAATGCCTTTGTTTGCAGAGGCCCTGCTAACCTGTGCTGACATTTTATAAATCAGGCTCCACATTTTCTTGTAGATCATTTATGACAGTGGAAAATGAATCTTGCTTGCTCTATACCCCCCTGTGATCTCATCCATTCAATAAAACCAGGAACATGGCAGGATGCAACACAGTCTGAATGAAGGTTGGATAGCAAGGGTCTGGGGCACAGGTGAATGGTATGAGACCAACATTTTGACTTAACTTTAATTTTAGGACAGATTTTTGAATGACCACTATTCACAAATATTAGACATCGATAATACGTTTACAGACAACTTATTTAAAAAAAATGTGAAAAAAAAAAAAATATGAACTTTTCTGTTTCCCACACGGGTCTCTCAAGTGCAGTTGCCATGCAATACAGAGCTGTATCCTTCACACATACACAAAAGGTGATTTAGAAGGGTTAAACAACAGTAAGCTAAAATACATTTCAACCAGAACAACACCCATTTTTAGCAGTGGGTGCTGTATCCTATGCCAGGGAGTGGGCGTCCCATTTGCTAATACCCTAGAAGGGTATGTGTTATGTGCACCTGGCTACACCACCTGCTGGCCCAGTGATAAATATAATTTTTAAATAAATGTACAGTTGCCAAAAGCAACAGATTACAGGTAGTAAAAACACATGTGTGAAAAATTAAAACTAAAATACTAGATGAGCTTAGCACTTTGAGGACTTCATTTTGCCCAAAAAAATACACTTTCAAAAAGTCCATCAAAAGTGGACTCTCCCTGTAAAGACAGCTTTTTGGTAAGGTGCCATTACTGTAATGCAGTGCTACTATTACTTATATTCATTATGTGCAATTCCAATTGATTCTTACTCCTGTCTCTACTTTTAGTTTTTTCAACATAGTATGTACCAACATATGTGTGATCTTTTAAAAAATGTTTATCTGTGTCCACTTCATATAATACATATAACAGAGTCCTTCTTCATATAATACATCTCCATGTACGAATCTAGCTGAGTGCTGTCTATGGTGCTGAAATCTGTGCTTAGGCTTTGCTAAGACAATGAGGCCTAATTGGTGAAGGGCCACATCACTGTACAGCAAAATATGTATAATAAATCCATATAAAAATCTTTGTTTTACTGGAAGAATCAACAGCACACTGAATTAAATCAGGCTTTTCAGCTATTTTAACTGTCTTTTGACAGTGTTTCTGGTCTTTGACTCTACCAGCAGGTCATAACAGATATAGCTTTTTGAGGGCAGCTGTCCTAACAGACTACGAGGCCGATTCATTAATAGCGGCAGATAGCGACAGTTGAGCGACTGTAGCAGTATTTTCACAGCGCCCGCTAGTAGTCGCTGTGCTTGGCCATTGTTCGGTTGTTGATAGCGACTGAGTCGGTGTGCAGTAATGTTGAATACGGGGTGACGAGTCGCTATTTGACAGGTTCCGTGATGTATGGGTGCGCATGATAGCGACTGGTCAGAGCGACCGGCTCCCACCACATTCATCAAAAAATCACGCTCAAAAAATTCTTGCGCTGTGAAATGCATGTTTAAACCCCAGAGCGCTGGCTGCGATGTGTTAAAAGTAGTTTTTTAACCCCCAAACCACCATATTTTTGGAAACCAAAAAAATAAAAATTTTGAAAGAATTTAGTAATATGAATACAATAATATCAGACCTGTAATATCAATTCTGCACAAATTATTATTATTATTTTTTACCTTAAAAAGATTAACTAACATGGCAGAAGTGGTCAAAGAATTTTTCACATTTAAAAAAAAAAAAAAAAACATTAATAACACTTAATTATGAATATTTAAAGATTGTTCCATTGGAGAGCGCCAGGTAGCGAGAGGTCATACCTGTCACTGTTCAAGGTCGGACGCTGGCGCTGTGGGCTGAGGCTGGAATAATGATGAATGAGTGGCTATCTGGCGCTATCTCAGTCGCTAAGCAGGATTGGCTTGATAAATGTGTGATTGTGGTGGGGAGCCGGCGTTCTCGTGGCGGGGCCCGTCATTACCGGGCGCTCACCAGTCGCTACCTGTCGCTATTCCTTCATAAGGGCCTATGATTTTTTTAAATGGAATCCTAGCAAGAATGATATGCTACAGAGCAGAATGTTTGGCACCATGTCTAGGTACAATGGCAAAGGGATATCGGCATACTATCACCATGGCTGATGATATGCATTCTTTTACACAAATACTATAGCTTCAGAGTCATACAGGAGTTTTTAACAAGAAACAGCATTAAAAAATACTGGATGTAGGAGCAATTTCTGTATTTTTTTTTTTTTTACTGATACCATTTTGCCTGATTTCTAGTCTGATGCTTGATGCCTTTCTTACAAGTGAACTCCAGGGCTACTGCATACCCCTCCCCATGTGGCTGCTGCATTCCCCCTGCCCCCAGGCATCCTAATTTAGGGTTTTCATCCTCTTGATGCACTGTGGGAGGCCAAAACTCACCAGTTGAATGCTTCAGTACCACTTGTGTGTCCCACTTGATGACCAATGGTAGGTAATGGTATCCCTCAATGGGATGTGTTCATGCTGTCCAGCTATATGCAGCTGTTGTGGCCATGGGAACAGACAGCAGTGAATATTTTATTTGTTTTTTTAAGCAAGTCATGCAGGCCAGGACAAAGATGGTGATGTTAATAGAGTGGGAGGAAAGAAGAGGGGGCATAAAACCACATGATGGCATAAGATGGTGACTTGCCAATACCCTCCATCTGGAGGGTGACACCCCCACTGAGCCTGATTGGGCAGGGCATAAGGTGCTCCTACACATACAGGACTGGAGGCTGGCCCTAGGATAGCAGTTCCTAGGCCTACAGCCAGTGCTGGAACCCCAGCAGATCAATACACTCAGATCTCGCCACAATTCTGGTCTAGCCAGATGAGAACCAGACAAGATCCGGGTGAAACAGATCCAGATTTGGGGCCCATCAATGGTCATATTTATTTAAACTCACGTGAACCCACTGAATATTCTTAAGATTAAAATAAGATCTCTATGACACATGCAGATGGGTTGTGCCTAGTATGCACAAGGCTTAGTTAGCATCTTTGGTTGCTGGGATGACTTATGGGGGGATCTGACGCTTTGGAGCGGTGGCATGTTGGAGGCAGTCCAGGTGAGTGATAGTGCCAAATAAAGTTAGGACTCATCTTTCTCCAGTAAAATGTCCCAACCATAGTGTGGGTGCCACGGGATGCGTCTCCTTTGTGATGATATTATTTATTTGTATTGGCATTTCTACAGTTTTATTTCATTTATTTGTGCTTTATTGTTCATTAATTCAATTATTGCACCTTTATAGATCTTTTTCTTGCACAGTGCCCTTTAAATGCACATTGCTATTGTTAGTGATTGTTTTTGCTAAATAAGCACATTAGTTTATCATTTCTGAGCTAGACATGCAATATATTTTTTTAAGTGTCCAAGGTGGTATATGTGTTGGTTGGTATAATAAGAGTATCATATATTTTTACCCTAACCCAGTTACTTAAATTCATCTGTGTTTCTAAAGTCAATAGTTTAGCTTTACTAGGATACTTTCCTAAACCATAGTAAATATCAGTTGGCAGTTAAATGTTTTAAATTAAATATGTTTTTTTTCGCATTAAAAATTCTATCTTTTCAGCAATAAATAATGACAAAATGTTTATATTTACTAAAACTTGGGCCCCATGGATCGCACATTGTCTGCCTTCTCATTTTGATTTCTCACTTAGCAATTTAAATAATTTTCTAGGGTTCCCATTCAAATTGATCAAAAGCACATTTATCAAATACCTAAGTTTACCTAACCCTCTTCCCCCCTCCCCCTCCTCTTCTTCTAGAGTTTGTCTAATCCTTAGTGCTTCATTTGTATGCATCACTAAATAGTTGATGAGACCTGTTGCCCTATTAACCAATATCAAGATATTTTCTTTTCTGTGGTCACATGATGCGCTATAAGGCTGGCATGTTATACATGTGTATGTATACTTTTATGTATGTCAATTTTAAAGCGTGTATTTTTTACCTAGCTAGCATTTCACACTTGTCATGTCTTCTTTCACGAAATAAAACTTTTTGAAAAGAAAAATTCTATCTCTGCTTTACTAGACAGGTAACCTAATTATTTTTTGTAGAACTTTTAAGGTAAATTCCATTCAAATGATAAACTCCCCTATGTAGTCACTTTGTTATGTATTTGCTTTACAGGCAAATAATAAGTTACCTTGAAAATGCTCCTGCTCTAGTGACTGAAACATTTTTGAATCCTCATTTAGAAGGCCTCTCTGCTACTCAGTCTCACACATACATCTTTTTTCTTTACAGGATTAACCGCCCTTCTTAAAAAAAAAAAACTCATTTACAAGCAGCATCACTAATTGCTTTTTAGAGTTCTTTTAGGCTCTCTGTTAAAAATTCAAGGGGCGTTTTTCCTCCTCTTTGTCTCCTTTTTGAGTTCTTTCAGCTCCTTTTACAAACTTTGCACTTTCTGTGCCTTTGGCTCTTAAGACTTTCAGAAGAAAAAAACACTTTTCTTGGCTAGAAAGCTAGCTATACCTCCCTCATTCAGATATAAAAAAAATGCACGCAAATTGTACCTCCTTCCATTGAAATCTTCCATTGTGGTCAGAATTTCCGGAACACACAGCTATATATAAGTGGATAGAACTATTTTTTTTTTGAGAGTGCCTCTCTCAAACCCGCTCCATTATCATGGCCAATGTTTGCCCTGCAGGCTCTTTTTTTAAAAAGAAGTATTGTTGGTGGTTGCCAGGTATTTCCTAGCAACGCTTAGGGCAAGCGGACTTCTTTATTTATGCAAGCAGCCTTTCAATAGTCTCCACAACACGTGCTTGTCAATTCTACTAGAGTATGCTCTTCAAACATTGGCACAAAAAAAAATCCCATAAATCCAAGTTTATTCCTAAAAGGAGTTTTGAGACTTACACAGGCAAACCAGGACAATGTAAAAACTGGACATTATTTAGATTCTTTTTCTCTTAAAATACATTTTTTAGCAAACCAAAACCTCCTTAAAAAAAAAAAAAAAGAATCGACGAAGAGCAGTCTACACATCAAGATTTATCTACCTAAACATAGAGAGCTTAAACACATTAGTGAGGCAATTCAAAAATGACAATAACTGACCCGTAATGTCCATGAACACTGTCTGCATACCAATGGACTACCCACTATTACTGAGCGAAGGCTTCTTTGTAGTTTAAAGGGCACCAGAAGTGTGCATCAGACAGAATCAGACTGAAGCCATTGTGATGGTCTGCAGTCTGGGACAAAATGTAAGAAGGAACTGCAATAATCTTGTCTGTGAAAGGCTGATATAGTGACACATTTATTCATTTAAAGGTCTTACAAATTATAGAAGGTATGTAAATGGCAGATACATTCAGAATTCCAAGTGCTAAAATGTGATGGGTTAACATGATTAAATATCACACATCTATTCCAATATTTTAAAACATATATGAAGTCACCAATTTTAGGATTATAGAACAGCAAAGGGAAAGGTGTGTTAGGTGCTAGGGAGGATTTTGTCCAGCTTTAATAAGAAAAACTAGTGTCAAGGTCGCTACCATTGGTTAGAACACCATTTTAATCAGGGGAGAATTTCTAGGAACCCTGTTACTAGTACTTAGTTCTAATAATTAGTACTTTTGATCAGCGCTAGTCCAACAGGCAGGCTGATTTATCACTAACGCCAGGTAGCGACAGATGAGCGTCTGTAGCAGGCATTTTCAGAGCGCCCGCTAGTAGTCACTATGCTCGGCCGTGGGTCGCTAGTTTATAGCGACTCAGTCGATGTGCAGTAATGTTGAATACATTGTGAGGAGTCGCTATTTGACCAGTACAGCGCTGTATGGGAGCACACGTTAGCAACTGGTCATAGCGACCGACTCACAACATATTCAGGAAAAAAAACGCCTCACACAACTCTGGCGCAGAAAAATGCTTCTCTGAAACCCAGAGCGCCAGAGGCTGTGTTTAAAGTCTGTTTTTCAGCATCTATCCACCAGTAAAAAAAGCGAAAACATATGGAATTACATTGTAATAATGTTGTTACATGAACATTTTAATGCCAGACATGTAATGTCATTTCTGCAGAAATATTTAAAAAAATTAAAAATTTGTGAAAAAACTACTTTTTCAATGCCAGAAGAGGTCACAACATTATTAAAATTTTTTTGGAGAAAAGAAAAACCCTGTTTAAAGAGAAGAAAAGTATCGTCCATTGAAATGTATGGGAGAGCGTCAGGTAGCGAGAGGTGATAATGATGAATCAGACGCTACATGGCTTTATCCCAGTCGCTAAACAGATTCTGCTTGATAAATGTGTAATTGCGTGCCATGTCCGGCGTTCACCAGTCGCTACCTCTCATTAACCAGCCACTACCGCTATCCCTTCTTAAATAAGGGCCTTGGACTGCAATCAGATTCCCCTATTAAACAATCAACCCAACCCTTTTTCTGACTGTTAAAAATATACACACATCATCACTGGTAAAAGATAGTATATATAATATAAATGTTTCCATTACTCCCCATTTTCTAGTCTATTCATTTAGACACACACACACACACAGGTCACCACAAGCCCATGAGCCTGCCCCTAAGGGTTATATAGCCATTCGTAAAGCGTAACAAAACTCAGGATTTTGAATATCCCAAGTTTTGTTTGATCTGTGATCCCCCCAGATCACCCATAAAAACTCACCTCCCCCCGGTCCTACGACACACACAGGGGCTCTCGTCAGAGCATGTCTCAGCTAAGAAATGTTGGGGATGCGGCTCTGATTGTTTACATGACTTTACATCGCTAAGGGAGCCGCTAGAAAACGCGGAAACGCGATTTTCAATGCCCCAGGGCAATGGCAGCAGATAGCAGGGGTTTGTTGCTCTTTAAATGATAGAAGTGAATCTGTAGTATGATAGGGGTGAGTATGGACCCAACAGCTATAATGCTGAGCATGAGGAGATTATGAGCTGCGGTGTCTTGGCTGGAATTACTAAGAGCCAGGTATAATGGGGGTTGGAGTAGACTCAGGAGGTAGGAGCAGAGGGGATGAGAAGAATGAGTTCTAGCACTGAGTGAGGTGGGCAGCGTGCTTGGAACTACACAAAACACAGCCAGCCCAAACGAAGTGTGGCCCACCTGGACCCCATGCTCATGTTTGCATCAGGCCCCCCAGATCCCTAGCTATGACACCTCTGTGAGTGCTGATCCGATACATGGTAGTGACAAATCATTGAGATATATTGGGGAAACTGTTGTCACAGGAACTCCATTAGCACATGAACACCATATTTGTGTTGATAACTATCTTTTTCCCAGTTACAACAATAGATTTTTTTTGTTAAAGGCCCTCTCCCCTGTATGAAAAAGACATTAACATTACTGGTGGTGTAGATCTCCAATGCTTACCCGCCTATCATATCTGAGCCCTGGGTTCCATTAATGGGAGCCACTGCTTCAAATATCAGAAGCATACAATACATATGCTTTATTTATCAGGCCCATTATTTTACCTTGTACAGAGCTACAGAAGATGATGCTGCTGCATTTTCTGTTCACTGCAACATTGGCAGGGGTTAGTGCTTAGCAGATCATTAGACGGGAAGCAGAGAAGTGCAGGACTGGATCTGCTGATGTGCTAAAGTGATCCTATATCCAGAAAGGAAGTTTATGCAGTCGCCTTCTATCCCCAGCCCCAAAACAGTCTGTGTTTTTATTTCACTAAAGCCTTTGCCCAATAATCATAACAACATAAACTGGATGCAGTCAACCGAGCTGCTCCCTGGCTGAGCAGCCCCACCCCTGGTGCTTGATGATACATGGTGATGATACATTTAGTTACAGTACCCACAGCTCAGCATTGGGGAGCAATTCAACCATCAAACTAACTGACATTATGTGACAGTTTAGTTGCAATTTAATGAATTAGCATATGGCTGCCATTTGGACATCATACTGATTTCTGTTAGTGTTCAGGTGGACAGGGGCACTAGGCTGGGGATAGAAGGTGATGACATAAATTTCATGTCTGGGTATAGGTACACTTTAAAGCGAACCAACTGTCAGAAATGACTTAAACCAAACCAACACAACAAACAGTGCTTATATGCATCCTTCCCCAGGGCAATTTAGATTGCTGCACATAAAACATTATTTTACCTTTTTCCAAATCCTGCTGTGGTGAATTTTAAAAACAAAATGGTTGTCCGTGGATGTGCAGGCTACCTGCAAACAGGAAGTGCTGCTGGGCTTCCTGTTATTGTGCATTGTCAGTTATGTTAGTTGAATCCAGGCAGCAGCATGGCTCAGATGCTGGGAGAGGAAGCTCCAAAATGGCCGCTATCTGTTTTCTTTTCCAACTGTGCCAGGTTGTTTGTCCGTTTTAAGTACTGAAGATTTGGCCAGACATAATGTTATGCAGGTATAAAGGTGAGAATTTCTAATTTTGGTTTTGCCTACAGATAACCACTAAATTAAGTGAAACAGTTCCTCTATGAATGTGAATGGGGCAGTAAAAACAAAACAAGAAAAAGCACTTACCGCCCAGCCTCCGTTCTGTTTTGGTGCTTTAATGCTGACAGCGTGCTCTCAATAGGCCCTGGTGCACAAATGAGTGCCCATCAACAATGCTGGAACCAGAGCCGCTGCAGCCTGTTGGGCTCTGTGGGTTTAAGCCTGAGAACAGGAAAGGTAAGTGGACTTTTTTTGTTGAGAAGGAGAGACATGGGACCCATAGCAAGTTTTTTTAAGTTGGACTGGCATTTATGGGGGAGCTCGAATAGGGATTTGCTGCTAGGTTCAAGTTAGAGGGTAGCGGGGATGCGGCGCCGGTGTGCCCGGCTAGACTCAACTTCTTAGACGAGCCAAGCCAAGAACGTGTCAGCGCAGTTGAGCGAGCTGATTGGACGGAAGGATACGCATGTGCCGTAGGACCGGGGAAAGGTGAGTCAGTTGGTGGGGGGTATCACACAGTAGGGCGATTGGGGTGCCTTAGGGACAAGGACCAAAACCCAGGATAGTCACAAGTTGAAATATGATGTATAAGTTTTAGGAATATATTAAACGTTATTACAATTAAATAAGTTAATGAGTTTTGAGGATTAAAACGTTTGCATATTTTAACAGGGTACAAAGACATAAACAACTATCATAAATCACTCACTATGTCTACTGCAGCAGCGCTGAATCCTGAAGATTACAGACTCCAAGCCCCAGTGGCACCCAAGAGTACCCCCACTGCATCCCAGTGGATAATGTTAGGTTCTAGGGACCATGAAAAGGCCCAATAGGTGGGATCGCTAGGAACCCAGAATAATCAGGTCCCAAGTGCTCCCAGGGCCAGATTAAAGGAGGGGCAAACCAGGGCTCCCACCTCAGGGGCATCCACCACTTGAAGAGCAGTGATTGATCTACTGTTACTTACCAAAGGTCTTCCACCACACTTAAAGGGACAGTCCAGGCAATGGCAATAACAAGGCAGCAAGGAGCTCCCTGGAAGCCATTTCCATGTACCTCTCCTTTGTTTTCCGCGGAGCTAATCAGTGCTAGTCTGACGATCAGTAACTTGATTACCTCTCCCTGTGATGGGATGCCTCACTGTCAGAAAATCTTGCAGTTCACCTGATTTTCTTATCTGTAAAATGAGCCCATGGCGTAAATACAGCAGTTAGCGACATCACAGCCAAAGGAAGCAAGTGATGCCATTCAGTGATTATACATGCGGCTAGGATTTCATTCAGGCTCATGTTCCTCACAATAATATGTGCAGCCAGAGAAGCTGTTTGAAGGATTCGTGTCTGCGTGGGCTCGTTGGACAAGTAAGAAAACCGGTTGAATGATGGGGTTAAAATGGCGAAATAGTGAAAATCCCCTGGTTTTGGTCCACTTTATGAACCACCAGCGCCACACAGTGCCACTTTTTTGGCCTCAGCAGCACTCGGCATGTGATTTAAGAAAAAAAAAAGGCAGCGCCGATGCAGCGCCGGGCGCTCTGGTTGAAGCCGCGCCAGATGAAACCTGGTGCTGTAGCTCAAAATCTCATAGAGCACAATGGACAGAACTGGAATGTGGAAGTGTTTAATGCTTATAATCAATTTTCATTTATTTGTACAGAACTTGCATTGTGACTTGTCAAATATTGAAACACAGGGCATAGATGTCACAAAATGATTTTTTTGGAGGTGGGTTATTAAAATTTATTTTAATTGCTTCTTTTGCTTAACAATGTGGTATTTGGACAAAAACACAGCCTAAGCACAGTGTAAAGTTCGTCCTCTTTGTCCCCAGCAGTGATTTCTTGTAACTGTAATGATGAAACACTGACCAGCACAGGGAAAATACAGCGCCAAAGATTTCAAGGTGGAAAAAATCCTAAATATGCTGGGGAGCACAAGAAAAATGGCAGTACCAAGTGACACTCACTGGTGCTGGGATAATCAGCCAGTGGGTCCAACAAATGCTGATGTGGAGGCTGATTCACTACTAACGTCAGTTATCGGCAGATGAGAGTCTGTATAGCGGCACTTATAGCTACCGCTAGTAGACGCTGTAAGCGGGTATTGTGCGCTGTAACAGAGCGTCTCAGTCACTATAGTAACCTGGCCGGCATTGATGAATGTGATGTATGTTGGGTGTTTTAACACCAGTACAGCGCTGCAGCGAGCGAAAGGTAGTGCCAGCTCCGTGCAACAGACTCTCAGCGCTCCCCACACCAAAATAGGACACACACACAGCATCGGCGCTCTAAATCTGGCCGCTAAAGCATAGAGCTGCAGACGCTGTGTGATTAAAGTCTGTTTTTGAACACATATCCACCAGTAACAAAGCGAAAACACATGGAATTACATTGTTTTAATGCTGTGACTTTACTTTAATACTTTAGTGCCAGACCTGTAGTGACAATTCTTCATAAAAATATAAAAAGTCCAAAAAAGTTTCTAAAAATGTTTGTTTGCAGCCAGGAGAGGTTACACAATGATTTGAGCAAAAAAAAAAAAAAAAAAAGTAAAACACGCTGTTTTAACACAAGCAAATGAACAGCCAGTGAAATGTATGGGAGAGCGACACTGAGCGAAAGGTAATACCTGGCTCTCTAGAAGCTAGAGCGCCGACACTATATGAGCCATCTGTGACGCTACATGGCGCTGTTAGAGACGCTCACCAGATTTGCTTTCATAAATGTGGTTTTATACACAGCGTCCAGTGTTTACCAGACGCTACCTGGCGTTACGAGGCACTACTTGCCGCAATGCCTTCTTGAATAACCTTCATAGTGTTCTGTGCATCGACTGGTAGCGCCAATGTAGTCCACAGCACCAGATAAGACCAAAATGCCGGCCCTCTGGAACTGACACTATAGCCACAAAAAGATGCTAAATGCCGTACATCATAAATGCAGCCCTAAGTTTCTATTGTGTTCTTATATTTTCCAGTTGTGCGTATTAATACTTGAACACATTTTTCTCTTTTGTTAATTCTAAAACATTAAGAAACATTAATAGAATCACAGGAAGTGATTGTGACATGGAGGCCTAGATTTTTTATAACCACGCTAAGTATGCTAATGATTAACTTTCCTCTGTCACATTGCATTAAAAGCATGAGGGCCTCAGTCGATTTAATTGTGAAAAACAAAGAGAAGATTTTCTCGGAATAATAAGCAGAAGATCCTCCGCTGTACACAGGCAGCCCTTCTACTTTTATGGGCAGTTTGGATAAACACATAAAGGAAAACCCTAAAATCTGACCTCCAAATCTGTAAAGGAGATGGCAGGCCGGCGCACTTGGCTGAAAGATAAGGACTGAATGGTATTTTGTGCAATACTTAGCTATCTCTCTAACAATCCTGCAGCCGTGGGCCCCTTGGTAACTGCTTGGCAAATCTGTAAAAGGAATGCGACTATATAGTTTGTGTGTGGATTGTTGAGTCATTATGGTCTCCAAATTGCACAGCAGCTCATTAATCAAAGACCAAGATAGGCAATCACTGCAGAAACCTGATGAAAAGAGCCTAGAATAATGCCTGCTAAATCATGTTTAACATGCAGTCCTTGCCTGTGCAGATATGAAAAGGGGGGCTGGAGGAGGTACAAAAAAAATAATTCCTCTTTTAAGAAAGAAAACTTCTACTTATCTTTGATTTGCATTCAGCCCTCCCTCAATGGCCCTTAAGCCTGTTATTTAATTCATTTTTTGTACGGAGTCCTATCACAATGCAGGAGAAAAAAAAATAACCAGGACCTCAGCAGTCTCTGACCTCCAATCCCCTGTCTTTTCTTGTCAGTTATGTGTCATTTGTGCAGTTGAACTCCAGCAATTTGAAACGCTGACCTCTTCCATAGACAACCTTATTCTCCTCGGGTAAAAGAAAAGGCCTGGGCCTGCAAACCACTCAAGCGAGAGATAGCAAGAAAAGAGAAAAGTGGTGAACTCGTAAATCAATTTCCACAGCCCACCCAAAACCCACACACACATTGAGTCGGAATAAAACGCCACATTAAATAAATGACTGTGCTACCCCAAGAGGAAAAAGTTATGATCAGAAAAGAGAATGGAAGACAATGATATGGTATGAAAAATGCATATGGGATATTTTATAACACACGCTTTCCGGCTTGTTTTATTGTTCGTCAAGAGATGAAAGGATGTCTACAAATGCCCTTATTATTTGCTCTATTATTTTTTATAGACTGAAGACAAGTGTGCGCCATTTTACTCTTTTTTAAAGTTGTTTTCCAAATGATTTTTTTTCATAGATTTAAATTAAAAGTTGTACATTTTGAGATTGCAAATAAATATAACATTTTAATTGGAGGTAAGGATTGTAATAAAAAAATCCATAAATATCCGTAATAAAAAAAACAAAAATAAATACATGAAATAAAATAGTGATTAGTCTCTTTAATTTATACATGCAGTACATTTTTATAACATAACCGCAATAATAACAATATATTTTAACAATATATTTCGGTATAGATGTAAAAGAGAAAAAAATAAAAAATAATAAAAAGGGGAGGGTAAGAAAGGGGTGCGGGGAAATTAAACCAATAGGGAAACAGGGGGAAGATCTATCTCTAAACATAAGTAAGAGGGAATTATTTTTAAAGAATATGCTGTCATTTCTTACTTAAATTAGTGTTCTAAACTTTTTTGTTTTTGCAAGTCCCAGTAGCTTAACCCAAAACAAAGCTATGAGTGTAAAACCAACTTGATAGGAGTTGAGATTGATACACTTTTATCTTTTACTTTTTATTTGATTTTTTTTCTAGCTAAAACCACTGGCAAAATTGTATTGCTCTTCCCCTGCTGTGGGAACAGGAATAGAGAAAAAGAGAAGGTCTCTGAAAACTTGGAATGCAGATCGCAATAAAATCCTGGCAGGAGCAATTTTTACACAAAGATTTTGTAAAGTTCTTTAGGCTGTTTAAACAGTGTAGAAAAAGTTTAGCTTTTAATAAACTGTAGCAAATTAACCAATCTTTAAACTATATTTTTTGAATGTGGACAAAACTCACCTGGCTTTTGGTCCACTTTACTGGGGCATCTCGTGTGTGAAATCCCCTCATTCTTCTTGCCTCTCCTGCAATTCCATAGCACATGCACAGGTTCTCCTCCTATTTGAATAGATTTCCGGGGGATGTCAACCAATCAGAATCGATTGTGTCATCTGGCAATGCATTCTTAATGAATAGAGTGGCTACCCTCTAGCACAGAAGTGTTCAACCGGATGCCCCCGCTGTGTGAAACCCCCCGCTATTTCCCTGGTGGTATGTGCACGCTGCCTCATCCCTGGCAGCATGCACACACTCCCGTCCTGGCCATGCAGATGGGGGTATGAGGCAGCCAACTAAGTGCCCGAGGATGCCCCACTGTGTCAACCCCCCATGTAGACCTGCAATCACTCACCTTTCCACTGCATCCGTGGCCTCCTGAGCTAAGGTGCAGATAGGCTACAGATGGGAGCCCACCACAGGCCACAGGGATGTGGATGCTCTCGCTGCCTGTGGTGGTGGGCACACTGTTCAAAACAGCTCTTTAAAGCGGAACAAAACATTTGTGGCATGGCTCTGGAATCTAAAAGATTCCAGTGCTGGCTGTTGACCTTCCTTGGGACATCCCAGGTCGGGGAGCATTGCTTTGTAACCCCTCCCAGGGACCACAGCACTAACCTACTTCCAGGGCTCCCTCGCTGATGTAAAGATCATCAACTCCCACCCCCAGCCGTTCAGATAGACTGGGGGCTGGAGCACACATGCTGCAGGGGATGCGCCCACTGTGATCCTGATTGCCAAAGCCCCGCATGTAAATGGAGCCATTTGCCGATCAATACATACTCACAGCAAGTGGCTCTGATTGGATGAGTTCCCAAGCATGCGCCATAGGATTCCCCGGAGCAGGGATCAAAACCCGGGATAGTCAAAATCCTGGGTTTTGTTTCACTTTAATATCCTGGTGATAGGTGCACATTAAACAGTCGTTTTTTTTAAGTTTTCTTATTGGTATGATGCTCACCTTCCCTCATGTTGCCTTGTACCTCTGTAGACCAGGGTGTGACAGCTGGCCATTTTTCCTTTATCACTACCAGCAACTAATGGGCACCCAAAGCCTATCATGCTAAATTACATGAGCTACTGGACTAGATAGCAAAACACCCTGGCTGTGGCACATTGTACTATGGTGGATTTGGTGGGGCCACATGAGGCAGGTAAGTATCACTCTCAGCCTACGATTTTAATTAAATTCAAGTTAACTAAACTTTAATTCAGCAAGGTCCCTGCGAGTCCCTGTCTAAATGGCTGGTGCAGGACTCTATTCAGCATGAACGTTGGGGTCACGCTACTCCCCTCCACCTGCGCTGCCGTAAAAGGGTAGCGAGGAAAGCAGTGTAACCTACACATGGGCGAGGGATTGCTGTTCATATAATATTGGTAGAACATGGGAGTTTCAACCCAATTGTGCTGATAGCTCCAACACCAATGGCGTACTTTCTAGCCAGCCACCATATATATCCCAATGGACTGCTAGTCCGTGAAGGAACTGGGCCTCTAATTTACAACAGTGGGCATAATGTAAGCACTGACTGCAACTGGACCAGCTCAGCCCAGAGCACAACATGAGGCTCGATTCAGAGAGACAAAAAAAAACTTCAGTTTTAGTTCCGATCTGTTTTTTTTTTAAATGTTTCCGCTCTCGTATGAGTGTATGAGCGATTCTATGCATGCATTGAAAACCTTCTGTAAAGTTTCCGTCCGTTCGTACGGCAGATTACGAATATGAGGATGTCATTTTCCATCCAGACTTTTCCGTTTCATTTTCACATGTTACAACGTAGGCTTTCGTTTTTGCCCTTTTCCCATCGTATCATCCCACGAATTCTTTACGTTTCCCGTTAGTTTCTGTTTCCCTTTTTCAAAAAATAATCGTCCAGACGGAAATCCTTACAATCTTGCGCCTGCGCACTACAAACTTAACTCATTAAAGTGCTTGCCTACATATTTGCCACCCTCACTTCTACTACAATGTTTAGCTAAATCACTTAGCACTCTCCTCCATCTTCCCTTTTGGACCCTTAAAGCTCACCCAAATCACTTCTCGGTTAGGTTCTTCTTCCATTTTAGCCCCCTAAAACTTACCCAAATAACTTCTCGGTCATGTGAATATTCATCTTTAAATATTTCTGGGCCCATTAGTTTTGTGTCAATGTATTTTGTAAATGAAATGACAATGTAACATTTTTTTTTATTCCATCATAAAATATAAAATTTTTAAACATTTTGAAAATTTCAAATTTTTACAACTATAAAAAACAAAATACATAGCAATGGCAGCCCACAGAACATTATTCTTCATCTGTGGTCCCCAACGAGTTGCGCAGCTCCTGCATCTCGCCCACCAACTGAAGGACCCTGACACTCAGTTGTGCCACTCTGGCACGTGTGGTCCCCGTTAAAAAACATAAATTAAAATATTGGTATAACCTTGTTGGGGTCATACTGCAGTGCCCCCCCCCCCCCTGTATGGTCCAAACACCTAAATCTGGACTTCAAAAGCCAGAGGGCCCTCGCCACCATGGGCCGGGTTTTTCATAGTGCCCGATTAGAGAACCCCTGGCCCGCATTCTACAGGCAAAGAACGGGCATCAGGAGCAAGGGCGAGTGGCACATCTTGCAGTTCCTGCAACCAAATATAAAATAATTACACAAAGCAAAGGTAACCAACTAAAACAAGAACTCCTACCACAAATTAAGATTCAAGTTCAACAATCCAAATATAATTCACAAAGGATGGATGTGTGGGAAAATAAATGTTTACATGCTAAGGACTAATTTAGGTCAGCATTAAAATGCATCTAGAAGGCATACATGAAATGTATTGATTTAGGTATGCATTGCTATACAATTTATGGCCTCGGCCATGCTGATACATGCAATGCCTTGGTGCTAAAGGCTCGCAGACTCCTCCACATAGCCGCAAAACATGTTCAACAATAGCAATCCGAGCCCTCAAAGGACCAGTAAGTGGATCGGAAATGAAATGGATTTATAGGGTGGTGATCCGTCGGAAATCAGCTCTCTGAATCAGACAGAAACCATCCCAACAACGGAAGTTATCTGAACGAACAAAAAATTTCCGATTTTGTTTGGAAAATGATCCGAACTAATGGAAATGTTCGGATTTGCTTCCGTTCATCGAAAGCGCATTCCCGAACGTTCGTACGAATGAAAAATGAACGAAAAAAAGCAAAAAAATGACAAACACCCACCTAAACTTTCACAGACAGCTACGGAAGTCCGGACGAATGTGTCTCTGAATCGAGCCTATGGTATCAAACCTGCAGGCTGGTAGGTACTATAACGCCACTTCACACCTGTCTGGTCACATTTGCAGCATGCATTTTGTGGCAGTGTTTGTGTAACAATTCTGTTCTATTTTGTGTTTTTTCTTTTACTTTTATTGTGCCTGTTTTACATAAATTCCCTTTTCCAGGTCCTACGCCATGTCTTCCTGTCTACTGCTTCCAATCAAAATCTATAGTGCCACAAATGCAAAATGCTTGCGGCACCATAGACTTTAATAAGGTGCGTCTCTGGACCAGATGCAGCAGGCAGGACTTTTTGCAGCTGAGTTTTCCTCCTCTTTGCCACAAGGAAGAGGTGTAAAATTGACCATAGAGGTGCCATTGGTTATTTTCCCTTGCGGCACTGCAGTGTCTGCTGCAAATACATAAACACATGCGGTACCTGACAGGTGTGAATGAGGGGCGAGCAAGTTTTTTTAAAAATAATTGTCCCTTTTATTAAAATTGAACTGAAAATGGGCCATAGGGATTCATTCTCCCCAACCCTACAAACAGGAAAGGCCCTCCCCTGATCCTTAACCATGTTGTCTGTGCTCCACTATTCCTCTACCATTGTTAGTTTTGTATTGTTATATTGTTAGTTCACTAACCCTTGTACTCACTCTAACTCTAAATCTGAATCCTGATACCTTTACCACCAAGCAGCCTTATCAAAAGTAATATAGCAGCAGAGCAAGATTATGGTTCTAGTAATCAAGCTGCACAATATCACAATTTCTGATTGCTTCTAGTTCGGTATAAGGAGAGAACATCATGTCAAAAGTACCATTTTATTTTTAGGACTTGTCACCCAGTCCGAGGCTGATACAGAAAAGCAGTACCAAGGCGGGTCAAAAAGTGCAATGAAAGAGTTGCAGCAAAGTATCAAGTAGCAGAGTATTGTGAAAGAGTGCAACAGAGCATCCAAGCAGCAGAGTGCTGTGAGAGGGAGCAGCAGGACATCCAAGTAGCAGTGTACTGTGAGAGGGAGCAGCAGAGCATCCAAGTAGCAGAGTGCTGTGAGAGGAAGCAGCAGAGCATCCAAGTGGCAGAGTGCTGTGAGAGGGAGCAACAGAGCATCCAAGTAGCAGAGTGCTGTGAGAGGAAGCAGCAGAGCATCCAAGTAGCAGAATGCTGTGAGAGGGAGCAACAGAGCATCCAAGTAGCAGAGTGCTGTGAGAGGGAGCAGCAGAGCATCCAAGTAGCAGAGTGCTGTGAGAGGGAGCAGCAGAGCATCCAAGTAGCAGAGTGCTGTGAGAGGGAGCAGCAGGACATCCAAGTATCAGAGTGCTGTGAGAGGGAGCAGCAGGACATCCAAGTAGCAGAGTGCTGTGAGAGGGAGCAGCAGAGCATCCAAGTAGCAGAGTGCTGTGAGAGGGAGCAGCAGAGCATCCAAGTAGCAGAGTGCTGTGAGAGGGAGCAGCAGGACATCCAAGTATCAGAGTGCTGTGAGAGGGAGCAGCAGGACATCCAAGTAGCAGAGTGCTGTGAGAGGGAGCTGCAGAGCATCCAAGTAGCAGAGTGCTGTGAGAGGGAGCAGCAGGACATCCAAGTATCAGAGTGCTGTGAGAGGGAGCAGCAGGACATCCAAGTAGCAGAGTGCTGTGAGAGGGAGCAGCAGGACATCCAAGTAGCAGAGTGCTGTGAGAGGGAGCAGCAGAGCATCCAAGTAGCAGAGTGCTGTGAGAGGGAGCAGCAGAGCATCCAAGTAGCAGAGTGCTGTGAGAGGAAGCAGCAGAGCATCCAAGTAACAGAGTGCTGTGAGAGGGAGCAGCAGAGCATCCAAGTAGCAGAGTGCTGTGAGAGGGAGCAGCAGAGCATCCAAGTAGCAGAGTGCTGTGAGAGGGAGCAGCAGGACATCCAAGTATCAGAGTGCTGTGAGAGGGAGCAGCAGGACATCCAAGTAGCAGAGTGCTGTGAGAGGGAGCAGCAGGACATCCAAGTAGCAGAGTGCTGTGAGAGGGAGCAGCAGGACATCCAAGTAGCAGAGTGCTGTGAGAGGGAGCAGCAGAGCATCCAAGTAGCAGAGTGCTGTGAGAGGAAGCAGCAGAGCATCCAAGTAGCAGAGTGCTGTGAGAGGGAGCAGCAGAGCATCCAAGTAGCAGAGTGCTGTGAGAGGGAGCAGCAGAGCATCCAAGTAGCAGAGTGCTGTGAGAGGAAGCAGCAGAGCATCCAAGTAACAGAGTGCTGTGAGAGGGAGCAGCAGAGCATCCAAGTAGCAGAGTGCTGTGAGAGGGAGCAGCAGAGCATCCAAGTTGCAGAGTTCTGGGAGAAGGAACAGCAGAGCATCCAAGTAGCAGAATGCTGTGAGAGGGAGCAGCAGAGCATCCAATTAAAGTGGTGTCAGCAAGAAGAGAGCAGCTCAAGCTAAAACTCTATTAGCTACCTATCTATATTAGACCTGGAGTGAATGTAAGGACGTGTAAAAAAGCCATGACTAGCACATCCAAGCAAAGAAAAGTAGATGCAGAAATCATGATTTTAAACTTGAATGGACAGAGAAGTATTGTTTCATTCTTATGAATGCAACCCAACCAAAGGCAATATGATATGCAACAGTGGCCCTTGTAAAAAGTAACGTAAAACTACATTATGAGACAAAACACAAATGTTTTGAACTGCAGTATATCCACAAGTCTGAGATACGAACAAAGAAAATTGCATCCCTGGCTGTCTCAAATGAAGCATCAACGAAACGGCTTGTTAGCTCACTGTCCCAGCAGGAGAAATCAACTAAAACATCGCTCAGGGTTGCCTGGATTTTGGGAAGACACAAAAGAACATTTTCTAATGCTGAGATGATTAAAGAATGTATGGCCGTAGTTATAGATGCCATGTTCGAAGGCAAACAGTTGGAAGAATTTCAAGGAAAAGTTAAACACTTCCTCGAATTCCACAGCAGCTCGGCGAACTGAAATACTTTCAAAAGATCTGCTTTCACAGCTTCAGGTTAAAATGAAAATGCCAGACTGTGGATGGATCCTGTGATGCCACAGATAATGCCCAGCTCATGATATTTGTTCAATTTTATGACAACAGAGGTGTTTTGTGAGGATCTGTTTGGCATGGAAGCACTTTGTGCTCATACAAGCGGTGAAGTTATATTTGGAGTCATATCAGAAATGCTGAAGGAAAGGAATATTAACTTGGAGTCTGTTATTTCAGTTGTAGCTGAAGGAGCTCCTGCTATGGGTAAAGAGAAAGGATTGGTGACACGCTTAAATGTCCAATCCTGGTTTTATCTCTTATCAATGCATAATACACCAGTCAGTCTTGTGTGCCAACCTAGGAAAAAAGTACGCAGAAGCTATGGAAAACATTATGAAGCTGATTCATTTCTTAGAGCCTCTTCTGCACTTCAACGTTGCCTGCTGAAAGACTTTCTGGGCTGATGTTAATGCTGCTTATGGTGATCTTCTGGTTCACAATAATGTGAGATGGCTTAGAAAAGGAAGAGTTTTAGAACTGGATTTTTCAGAAAGAGCTGTAGATGTTTTTAGGTCAACAAACGACTGAAAAAGCAAAAGCATTTGTTTCAAAGACAAAATGGAAACTATTGCTTTCCTGGCCAATGTTACAAATCATTTAAAGTGGCCCAAAACCCATGACCCAACCTTTTTAAAGATTCCAGGTCCACTAGATTTTCTCCCCCGGGACATCCAAAATCGGGATGCCCTGCTGTGTGAGAACCTCCAGGTTGCCCGGAACCTCGCCTTCTTTTCGGTCCAATGACGTATGTGCATGCACGAGCAGTGGCTGCATCCCTGCTATCCCTTTAGTCACTTCGTTGGTGCCAAATTTCATAGGGATGGTGGAAGAATAAAAAAAAAAAATAATCAACAATGAACGCGGGTGTAAATAGTTCTATAAACTTTAAAGAAGTTTAAGAAAATATTTAATCAGACTTGTTACTGTTCAGCTTGGACCCTCACCTTACGCCATGCTCTGGTAAGTGGGCCTTCACAGAAGGTAGTTGAGTACTCCTGCTCTAGCATGACAGCTATTCAGAGATGCCTGGCATGGGTACGTGCATCATCTTCTGGAAGCCAATGATGCTCATGTGAGTCAAGCATGCATGATGGGATCTCCTGATTGATAAGTATACCAGGCAAATGGGGGAGCCTCACAAAACAGGGCATCCCAATTTAGGGAATCGCCTGGCATATAAAAGACTCCAGGGCCATGACTAAAGGGTTTTGGTACACTTTCAAGTGGACCATTCACCACCCAGGCTGGCCCTGACCCCAGTAACAGCTGACGAGGTGCCCCTGGGGCAGGCCGATTCAGAAGTTCCACAATGTCTGAACCCCCCAGGCTGTCCATAAGCCATAACCTTTCCGCCTGTCCCTCACCAAAAAAGCAGAATAAATAGCACCTTTTCCTAAAATATCAATATGCAAATAAGAAAAAACAAGGTAAATCTGAAAGCGCAAGGTCTACCGAGCAGAACAATACCCAACATGCATAGGTACCTGTAACCTTTTAACTGCCAGCCTACTTGAGATTTTGTCACCCTCTGCTGCCGGTAATTTTTCACCATTTTGCGCCATGCTTTAGTGTGATTTTTGCAGGAATTTCCAAGAAAATGGCAAATTTTCTTTTTGTGGCAGAGTTTAGACTTTAACATGAAATGTCTTGTTTGTATTTTTTCTACTTTTTTATATATTTTTCTACTTTTTTTTAGATATTTTTAAGTAAATAAGTAAAAAAAATTTTTTTTTAAATTGTCTCCTTTATTTTAACAAAAACATTTATTTTATTAAAGAAAACCATATTGCACGTGAAAGCCCCATTTCTCCCGATTACAGTGATACCACATATGTATTGGTAGCCCCCCGTTCCTGTCCAGGAGATCCCCTAAACTTAGAAGAGTTATAGTGAAGAGGGATACCACCTGCGACATCACCTGGGAATCATAACAGCTTTTGACAATCATGTTGATCCAGGACTGCCTATTATGTCAATTATGTGTATTTAGAATTAGAATGGGATTATCCACAGCGCTTCAAGATGAGTATAATTAGGATGGTTGTAGTAAATACAAGTGCATAAATATCATGATAAGATGGACTACCACTTTAAGAATTGTATTGTATGGATACAGTAGCTACGATTAAGATAGGAGGATGATTGCTTCTCCTCTTTGCTTTTAATGGCCCTAGTGCCGTTTTTTTTCATATAATATGCCATATGCTGAATCCCCGGCTGTGCCCGCCGGCGACGGCAGCGGTCTGTGTCGCCCGCCCCGGGCTGCCTCCCACTCCCTTCGGGCGCTCCCGCTCCCCTCCTTTCGCAGCCGATGACGGCGGCCGGGTCATCGCTGTGGGGGGGGGCGTGACTGTCTGCAGGTGGATGGGCGGCAACCTCACACCGGGACGCCTGGTGACGGTGGGGCGTGTGACGCAGCGCGCGGCCTGCGTCGACGAGTACAAAAGAGGTCAGCAGAGATCACCTGGCACCCCAATCAGAAGCCGTCGGGAACGGCGGAGCGCGCGGGGCTTGCTGCGGTCTCCTGTATCTTCACTTGCATGGGCGGTATTTACTCATATGTTATGTTGTGTTTATGATTAGCACTCATTTGTTTCACTTGCCACTTTGCAACACTGTAGTTATTTATTACTTAGTCTTTAGTCTTTTGTGTTTTATGTATTTAATGTATCATTGAGTATTTTATCCTGCGGGCAGCAGGTTTTCACTTTCGTCTTCACTTGTTCATTATTTCCAATTGAGGGATATTATATGCCGGATCTGGTTTACATTTTTTCTGGGAATTAAAATAGGATTTAGTATAGGGATTGTTTGCAGTGTTATTATATGTATATAATTTAATATATTTTTATAATTGCACAGTATTATCAACATCTACCGCCCTTATTTGGAACTATTTATTTTTTCATGCATTGCATTCAGAATTTATGCAAAATATTTTTGCATTGATTCAGCCCAGCAACCCTGATTGCTAGTGCTGAGGGCTACACCCATTATGATTGTATACTATCAGGAGACCCTTGTTTTTAACATGTTCGTGTCTTGTGTATAGTTTTTAAACTTTATATGTGATTAATAAATATTTTTTGTACATCATTATTCATCTGTTGGAGTGCCCATGATTATGAGTTCCACTTTTTTTGTTTTTTCTTTGGGTAACTAAACTTAGAAGAGCACTTTATAACATTTACAAATAAAATACAACTACTATCCACATAATAAAGGGTTAAATAAAAAAAATTGGTGTGGGGTCCCCCTTCACAGGGGGGGGGGACACCATTTCTTGGGGGAATATAAGGGTTTTTTTTGGAGGCAGGTAATGGGGGGTCTAGGGGTTAATGGCAAGTCACACACTAGCCGCAGGTGACTTGCCAGACCCCCGAGCCTTGTGAACTGGTATAGGGTCACATGGACCCCTTACCAGTTCACAAAGGGTTCAAAGTAAAAAAAACACACAGACACACTTTTTTCAAAATAACTTTATTAACAAAAATATTTTTTTTGTATTATTTTTTTTTTTAATACTTACCTCCCATCCATCCCTGTGTCCCACGCTGATCACTTAGGCTTCTGCTCTCCTGCTGGGTTACAGGTAACAAAGGGTTAATTAAAAAAAAAATGACATAGGGTCCCCCCTGGCCCTGGCCCTGCGGCTACAAGCCGTCATAGCCTAGGGCCACGGCTCTTCTGCCCCCCCCCCTGGGCTTTGGGGAGGCAGGTAATTTGGGGGGCCAAGGGTTAATGGCAAGTCACCCGCTAGCGCAGGTGACTTGCCAGACCCCCGAGCCCTGTGAACTGGTATAAGGGGTCACATGGACCCCTTACCAGTTCACAAAGGGTTAAAAGTAAAAAAAACACACAGACACACTTTTTAAAAAATATCTTTATTAAAAAAAATAAATGTTTTTTAATATTTTTTTTTAATACTTACCTCCCATCCATCCCTGTGTCCCACGCTGATCACTTAGGCTTCTGCTCTCCTGCTGCTGCTGCTGCTGGAAGCCTTTTATACCTACTGGGTTACAGGTAAGAAAGGGTTAATTAAAAAAAAATGACATAGGGTCCCCCCTCGAAGGGAGGGGGACCCCATTTTTTTTTGGATTTTTAAGGGTTAAAACCCATAAAAATCAAAAAAAAAAAATGGCGTGAGGTCCCCCTACCCAGCGTAACCAGCCTGTGACCAGCTATGGGGGCTTGTAGAACAGGGCGCAGGGGCCAGCTACAAGCCGCCATAGCCTAGGGCCACCTCTCTTCTGCCCCCCCCCCTGGGCTTTGGGGAGGCAGGTAATTTGGGGGGCCAGGGGTTAATGGCAAGTCACCCGCTTGCGCAGGTGACTTGCCAGACCCCCGAGCCCTGTGAACAGGTATAAGGGGTCACATGGACCCCTTACCAGTTCACAAAGGGTTAACAGTATACAAAATAAACAGACACAGGTTTTTGTAAAACTTTATTAGAAAAAAAAAAAAAATTTTACTTTACTCACCTCCGATGTTCAGATTCAGATTCATGCAGGTGACAGCTGGGCAGAGAAGGGGGGAGGCTGGCGATCGGAGGATCGCCTACCTCCCTCCTTCTCTGCCCAGCCATCACCGGCATCTGACAGGAGAACTGCCGGGTGCCCCGATGACACCCGGCGGGGCGGGGCTAAAATCCAAGATGGCGGCCGCCATCGGAAGCTGCGACGGAGGGAGGGCTGTTATGCCCCCCTCCAGAAGACAGAAGACCCGGGGGGGGTAATCGGAGCCCCCCCCCCATGAAGAGGAGAGGCGGCGGGAGTCGGCGGGAGCGGAGGTGAGTAACTGTCATTTTTTTTTTTTTTTTTTTAACAGGCAATCCCGGCGGCTGCTGAAACGGGGGGGGGGCACCCTTTTCCAGGCCCTCCCCTGCAGCCGGAGGTGCCCCGATCGGCGATCGGAGCCCCGCTGGCTGAAGAGGAGACCCGGCCGGATCAAACAAGGGGTCAGGTAAGTGACTTTTTTTTTTACTTTTTTAGTGTGATTGGGGAATGCCAGGCACGTAAAATTTACGTGGCTGGCACTTAAGTGGCGGAGAGGCAACCACGTAAATTTTACGTGGCTGGCATTTAAAGGGTTAAATCACATTGTTTGAAATTATAACATGTGGTGTGCTCATGGTGATTGGCAAGGTTATAAAATCATTTTTTAAACAAATTATTAATTACATATAGACAAAACAAGATTAAATATATCCGGGATTTTAAAGATGACAAAAAGGGAGGGGAATTTCCCCGCGGCTCTAGCTATATGCTGATCATAGCAGTTCTGTATAATGAGCGGAGTTTCCCTCCCCCCGCCCGCTCCGGCCGCATGGGGCAAACACCGCTCTAGGTGAAGATGCGTGCGGCCGAGCAGTGGGCGGTCTGGGGAACGGCCTCCGTGCATGACGTGGAAGGAATGATGCCCCAGTTTTGGGGGCGGGTCCCGGAGCGAGCTGTGAGCGTGCAGCCGGCTTCCGGCCGGAGCCGTGGCGCGCGCCCAGTCGCATGTGTCAGTTATCAAAGAGTACACAGTGACAGCATATATAAGGATTGGAGCTGGGGGGGGAGGACTCTCTACCTTGAAAAAGCAGTCGGGGGCCTGACTGCGGAATGCGTGGGGGCTCATTTCTAGCCGATTCCATGTGGGGGACACTGTGGGGACTCACTATTACTTAGGTGATGTTTTTTTGAACAATTGCTTTGTTGTGATCACTGCACACATGTTTTGTCTTTGGGATATTAGATTATTGACAATTTTTGAATATAATTGCATTTTGCACATTAACCTTACTAATAGCACTTTATATAATTGTGTTGTGTTTTTATATTGTGATGGATTTTGCACAAATTATGACATGTTTGCGGGTCAACACGGGATGCCCTGTCTAACGGATAGCCTTGGGCATTTTTTGTATGTATATTGTTTTATGTGTTGTATGTAGATTTTAAATGGAAAGCCCAATAAAGAAGATGAATTTTTTAAATATATTTTGATTGACTGTTTGTGGAGGAGGTGCTGTACTTTGGGGGCTGTTTGGGTGGTTGTTGGGGCCATCACTTAGGGAGTCGATATCCGGGATTTTAAAGATGACAAAATCCTGAGCATTGAAATAAATGGAGGCAGCATAATTGTGCTTGGTTTTGCCACACCATACCTACTAAGCTATTCATATTTATTAAAGTTCAATTTGTGGTACAGTCATGCATGGTAAAACTCAATTTACTGGACACAAATACAAAATAAAAAAAAATGTTAAAAATTAAATATAATCAGTGCCGGCCTTTGGGGTGTGCGAGGGGTGCCATTGCACAGGGTGGCATGGTCCTTAATACTGGTCTTATTGCTCTAACTGACTATCACAAGTGAACCAAGTCCAGCCAGCGGTAATAAATGCCACCAGCACCAGGTTTAAGGTTTAAGATAGGCCTGGTCTGTCTGCAGATCTATCTAAGGCCAGAAGCCTGCAGTAGCGTATAATATGACCGAACAGACAAGGGGTAAAAAGAGCAGCTCAAAAAATTAAATATTTAATGCACACAAGACAATTTACATGCAAAGACTAGATTAATATACAGGTCTGCAGGGCAAATTATACATGCTAATTTCAAACAAAATGATCACATAAGTCAGTTACCTTAGTCATGGAGTGGTTGCAATCCCCTTCCTCCTGTTAGCTTGCAGCAAAATTATTTAAATTGATTTAACTTTTTGCTGGAAAGTTGGAGGACACTGATTCTGGTGTTAAAGGCCCCTCGTTTAGTCCAAACTAGGCTGTTTTAGATGGTTCTAGAGCAGAATTCTTCATATTGCAGTCCCTATCCTATTTAGAATGATATTATGCATATGTATGCAGCTGTTAGGCATTCTAAATATGTTATTGAATTATGAGGAATGCGCACTGAAACCCCATAATTCCTTAAAATCTATTGGCTCCAGTATGTCTGGGGTTTCAGATTTTAAGTTTTCCTGTCAGGGTTGGCGCCCCCCACAGGAAGCATTCTGTCAAACTTTACTGGAGCCAGAGAGGTGGAAGATGACTTAGCAGGGGATCTTTGAAATGGGGAGTGCCTGTGTTTAATGATCTCTCATGGGCAAGGGACAATTTCCTCAAATCCAAGTTCCTCTTACTGGAAGGGTTTTTGTTCCTTTGGTGTCTTTTTAATGAAAAGGTGATCTGGGTGTATTAGAAATGGAATATGTAAAGTAATAACCAAAAAATATTATAAGCAAGTGATTACAAATTAGTGGGTGGGATTCAAATTTGTGATGTCGGGCAGTGTAAAACTAAACAGAAAGCCCAATGCCTAACACGCTCACCTAGCCAGCTGAATCGAAGTGCTTGCCTATTTCTGACTGAGCAAGGAGGTGGAGGTGGCATGCCAAACTTAGATGCCCCTAAGGACGCTGGGTCTTCCGTTCTATACTAAATATTATATTGTACATATTGTAAGTATGCATCGACTCATATTGAAGCTAATTCCAGCTTTTTTTCTAACCCTTCATATCATCCATGTACAGTAACCCTCTTTTACATGTCTATTGTATTGTATTGTCATTACTTGGTTCATCTCCCTGACACAGCAATAATGAAAGGGTGCATGGTTGTCTTAGCTTTTACAATAGGTGATTTCATAGAACGTGCACAATTCAAACACAAATATCTCGCACTCTGAAAGCAAACGCCAGGGATCAAGCAGGATTATAGCCTGGGAGTCACTAAGGCTTGGGTCTTCTTGTCTTACTTGCTTTTCTTTATGACCCATACAGGTGGCCTTATTTTTCATTTAGAATTTTCATCACCACTTAATTAACAATGCATTGTTACCTGGAAAAAATAGCAGCCTATCTGGACCATATGGCAGTGTTTAATCTTTACTGTCACGGTATAATCCAGTTGAAATAGCTTCCTTTTTCAATCAAAACTGCATTTCACACATTACCAATATGTGGCTCTTTAGTTCTTTCTCTGGAATAATACAGATGTCCAAGTGGAAATGAAAACGCCTCCCTAATCCATCCCCTGGAGATGTGGGGACAGGTCCATAATCTAATTTAAAGTTTCTTTTTATTTTTTTTTAAGAAAGATAATCATCTGCTTTAACTGGAATGAATGCATTGTGGACTTGCTGAACGTTTTGCTCTTAAGCTCGATAAATTCGATTAACCCATATCCAGCTAATACAAGTGATAATAAACTAAAATATTGCATATGTACTAACAACCCCAAATGTATAATGGCAATTTATTCAGTTTGCTTATTATGCTATGGATTGAAAAGTCTTAAAGGCCACCTCGGACCAAAAAGAAAGAAACACACATACTCACCTACACCTACAAATCCAGCCCGCAGAGAATTGGCTGCTCAAACAAGACTGGTCTTTAGGTGCTGACAGTAAGCTCCTCAGCCTGCTTTTGCGATCTGGGATCAACCACCATGGAGATGAGAATCTAAGAATGTACAGCCTGAGCACACACCATACCTCCAATTATATAAGCAGGTCCTTGAAGTTGTGCATAGGGTCGAGAGCTTTCAGTGCTCAGACTGACATCTGAAGACGTGCAACATTAGAGCCGCTATGTTGGATTAAAGCTAAGCTAGGTTGGGTTACTATATTTGTCATTTTTTTTTACCACAAATTTTGTTTAAGATGATGAAAGCCGCTGCTTCTGTAAAGAAACCGCATTGGTATTAACATAGGTATAAAAGGATATAACATGTTCCCTACCCCTCTCAACTCTAGAGTGCATATATATGACCTGCTATATAATGTCTAAGAACTGTATTACTGTTAATTCTATCTCTTTGGACCATAAGATGTTGGATACTCCTTTCACACTTTTAGTGCTGATTTCTAACTGGGCAGGTGCAGACCTTCCTCCTGGCTGTCTCCAACAGAAACCGGCACACAAAGAGAAGATGGCAAAAGTTAAAGAGCATTATAAGCTATTGAACAATAAACATTTAACTAACATATAAAGATAACAGGTACTTCGCTCCATAAGACGCCCCCCCCCCCCTCCAGTGTGGGGGTAATGTGTATGTGTGTGTGTGTCTTATGTATGCAACCGGTGCTCCCGGACTGCTGATCAGGCTGATGCAGCCACCGGGACTCCATACAACGGAGGAGCGGCAGGTGGGTGGGCAGGGAGAGGTCAAGGTAACTGATCCCTGCACGCTGTTCCCCCCTCCTGTCGCCGCTGCTGCTTCTGCTCAGGTGTGACACACCCACACTTACACTTGGGTGCGTGCAGCAAGTGGGCCTCGCCTGCGGCCACATCCATTATGTGCAGGGTAAATACGGTGCTGAATCAACCCTAATGAGTATAAAGTGATGGCAGTAGAAAGTGACAAAGCTGAGCAGCACTCCCAATTGCCAAGCTTACATATGCATGGCAAACTGCTCTGATTGGATGAAAGCTTGTGCATGTACCATAGGACCGGGAAGAGGTGAGTTGTTCTGGGTTATCTGAGGGGTTTCACACAGTGGGACATCCCAATTTATGATGCCTCTAGAACAGGGAACAAAAATAGTAAAAATCCTGGGTTTTGTTATGCTTTAAAGCAGCAGATTCTCTAAAAGCCAGCTAGCCCAACTTATGGTTCGTTTGTGTGCCCTTCACATTCTTCCATTTTTCTCAGGGAGTCTACCTTGCAGAACCCATTCCAAGATCGTGGGGGTGACTGATGCTGCCATCAGGAGAAATCTGAGGAGGCTTTAAGACGTCCTTTTGTGATTAAACATATTCATGTGGATTTTGAATATTAGACCATTTTTGCAATACTGTAGCTCATTGTTTACACTACCTGACTGTATTAAGTGGCAATTTAAAATTTATAGGCTTCACAAAAAATAGACACAAAAGCACAAAAACTGACCCATGACCAAAAAACTAAAGGACCCTGGCCTACTGCATGACCCCATTGTACACAGATAGGAGGAGGAAGGACAGTCCTCCCTGGGATTTTACTAGTCACTGTAGAAACATTACACTGAACCGTAACGGTTCATGGCCCTATAACAATGACCACTTACACAAAAAGCAGAACTATGAGTTCAATAGATAACAGGGTGTAGTGACCAGAGGTCTGGGTGGCAGAAGGTCAAAGGTTGTAGAACATTTGATAAGCCCTGAATTGAAAATGAGTAAGCCAACAGAATTTTAAATAAAATTGCAAGTCTGCCAATGCAATGCTGGAAAGTCTTGATTTTCTGTCTAACATTAGAATACATTTGATTTTGAATAAAGTTAGGAAGTCAAATACCTAACCTCAACTAAAGCCCTAATTACTAGTGATGAGCGAACCCAAACCGCAAAATTTGGGTCAGTCCCCAAAACCGAAGACAGACTTTAGCCAAAAGGGGTTTATTGTTTGGCTGACTCCAAGAAGCTGGTTGACTGGTTGCTGAGCAGGCAATCAACCAGCTTTTAGCAATATCAACCACAGCTCTACCCAGTATGGGCATGGCTGTGATTGGCCAGGAGGTACACATGATCCTGGATAAGAGGTGAGGTTGTGCGTCCTAGGGCTGTTACAGCACTGTAGGTTAGACAGGGAGATGATGTAACTGCAGAGAGGGACAATGAGAGACCTAGAAAAAAATATTAATTTGCCTTTCCATGGCAGTTAGGGTAAGAAGGGTAGGGACAAATAATAACCCAGGGATGGCAAATATGAAGGATAACATGCAGAGGCAAACAACTAAACCTGGCCATTTATGTGGGACTTGATATTTTATTTTACATATGATCAGACTCGTACTCAACATACTCAAAATAATTTGGTTGCATAGGGCTGCTTTAACCGCCAGCCTACCTTGAAATTTTGTCACCCTTTGTTGCCAGACCATTTTGCACTATTTTGCGCTCCCCATGTTCAACTGTGATTTTTGAAGGGATTTCCAGGGATTTCCAAGGAAAGTGATATATTGTTTTTTTCAGCAGAGTCTGGGCTTTAACATGAATTGTCTTGTTTGTCATTTTCTAAGTGTTTTCTCATATATATTTGGGTGAAATTTGTGCAAAAAAATAAAAAAACTATTTTTTACAATTTGTAGTGCTTTTTGTAATAAAAAATGTAAGTTTGTCAATAAAATCTTATTGTGTGTGAACCCCCAATTTCTTCCGGTTACAGCAGTAACACATATGTATTGGTAGACAGCTTTTCCTGCCCAGGAGACTCCCCCAAACTGAAACAGCGCTTTAGGAGATTTTCAGATAAAATAAAACTATGCTATGCAATATGCGCACCTTGCAGTTTTTCAAGAAAAAAAAACCCTTTACATTTGAAATACCCCCCACAAACTATATATTCTCTGGAAGTACACACATCAGACTTTCTTGGCGTACCAGGCTTGTTGACATGGGTGCAGTTTTCTGGAAGTAATCCCTCAATGTATTCTTTGGTTGCACATCTTCCTAAAAAAAGCTATATGCAAACAAGAAAAAAAATGAAAATCTGAAAAAGCAAGGTCCCCCAAACAGAACAATACCCAGCATGCATAGGTTCTGTCAAGGAAAGAGTTGCCAAACACACCAAAGTAAAGCATGTGCGTAATGGTAATTTTACTTCAAAATTTCAGATCTGCAGACAAAGTGCGCACCTTGTGCTTTTTCTACCAAAACAGCCCTTTACATTTGGAATATCCCCCATAAACCATATATTCCGTGAAAGTACACATGTTAAGCTTTCTAAGCGTACCCAGCTTGTTGTAGTGGACTCATCTTTCTGGAAGTAATATCTCGAAGAATTCTTAGGTTGCAAAGGGTTTCACTAAAAAATGTATAAAAAAGCAGAATAAAAAACACCTTTTCCTAAAATATCAATATGCAAACAAGAAAAAGCAAGCTAAATCTGAAAGCGCAAGGTCCCCCGAGCAGAATAATACCCAACATGCATAGGTACCTGTAACCTTTTAACTGCCAGCCTACTTGAGATTTTGTCACCCTCTGCTGGCAGGATATTTTTCACTATATTGCGTGATGTTTAACTGTGATTTTTGCAGGAATTTCCAAGAAAATGGCACATTTTCTTTTTGCGGGCAGAGTTTAGGCTTTAACATGAAATGTCTTGTTTGTATTTTTTCTACAATTTTTTTAATATATTTTTTAAGTAAATAAGTAAAACAAATATATATATATATATATTTTTTTTTTTAAATTGTCTCCTTTATTTTAACTAAAACATGTATTTTATTAAAGAAAACCATATTGCATGTGAAAGCCCTATTTTTTCCAATTACAATGATACCACATATGTATCGGTAAACCCCCGTTCCTGTCCAGGAGATCCCCTAAACTGAAAGGAGCACTTTATATAATTTACAAATAAGATACAACTACTATCCACACTATCCACACTATAAAGGGTTAAATAAAAAAAATTGGTGTGGGGTCCCCCTTTCCCGGGGGGGGGGGGGACCCTATTTCTTGGGGGAATTTTAAGGGTTAAAAACCCTTAAAATTCTCAAGAAAAATGGCGTGAGGTTCCCCCTACCCAGCATAACCAGCTTGTAGAACAGGGTGCAGGGCCAGCTTTGATGGACCCCCCCCCGCCCTGCCAGCTACAAGACCCAAAGCCTAATAGCCACACACCACACACTTTAGAAAAAATGACTTTATTTAAAAAAAAAATTCTTTACTTACCTCCGATCAGAGGATCGCCTACCTCTCACCTCCTCTGCCCAGCCGTCACCTGGCATCTGACAGCAGAAGCGCCAGGTGCCTCGACGACGCCCGAAGGGGCGGGGCTAGCAGTAAAGATGGTGGCGGCCATCAGAGCTACGGAGGGAGGAGGGCTGTTAGGCCCTCTCCTGAAGGCGGAAGAACAGGGGGGTTATCGGAGCCCCCCCCCATGAAGAGGAGAGCCGGCAGGAGCCGGCAGGAGCGATTGCACTTCCCTGCAGCCGGAGGAGCCCCAATGGGTGATCGGAGCCCCTCTGGTTGAAGAGGAGACCCAGTTGGATCGAATGAGGGGTCAGGTGAGTGCCTTTTTTTTTTTACTTTTTCTGTTAGCAGGGGGGAAAGTCAGGTACGTAAAATTTACGTGGCTGGCGGTTACTGCAGGGGAGGCAGCCACGTGAATTTTACGTGACATTTAAAGGGTTTAAACCAACCTAGAGCTAATATTCCTACTGCATACCACATCCCCTAGGAATTCTTATGTGGGATCTCTGTCCTCTTCAGCTTCTATAGAAATGCTCCTAATCTGGCTACTCATCCTGTTCCACTCTTCCATGTGGCAGGGTAGGCACTTGCTACCTGGCCCACCGCAAAAGGAGGCCCTTACCAACTGCACCCCCCTCAACATCAGCAGTACCAACATCAGCAGGACCAGGATGATGGTGATGGAATAGCCCAGCAATCAATGGTTACAGGTTGGCAACAGCAGGGATTGGTATGTCGGTCTCTTTAAGCTGCCCCTTCATGCATTAGCACTGGGCACCAGAGGCCATGAATGTTGGCTCCACAAGTAAGCAGCTTGTTTCCCCCTTCGCTCTGACTTTAGAGCACTGAGAAACAAGCTTCTGCCACTTAGAGCTCCTATCAGACATACAAGGATAAATCAAAATCACTTTTAATATTTAATAATGTTATTTTATATCTTTTAACAAAAGTTATGTTCTATTTTTTTTTTTGGGGGGGGGTTGGAAGATTTATCCTATGGGGCTCTGTGAAACCTATGTTCTCCCCTGGTGCCTGTTGTTGGGATTCATGCATGGATCCAAGAATGTGAGTATGACGTCCAATATTTGGGCATTTTTAAGTAGCAGACACGTCTCAAAAAGGGGGATGCTCAGAGCTAGGGAACAAAGTGGTCCAATTGCACATTTTACCTTAACGCATTAACTGTGCTATTGGCTCTTAAGGTAGAACAAATTTCTTTCTTTATTATGCAAGCGCAATGGACAACACTGGAATCAAAAGACTTCAGGGAAGGGGAGATAAATACCCCTCCCCAGCCTAAGATCCAGGCATGCCCACCTATTTTAATGTTTTATTTTAGGTTTCTAACCATGTTATTGTAAATTTATATATATTATGTATGTATATATAATTAATCTTCTGTGGACTTTTCCTCAGACAACAGGGCCAGGCAGCTCCAGCAGTAACTAGATCAGCTCACCTTACTGTCGCTCCCGCACTGCTAATCATTTTTCCACAGCCCCAACTTGTGAAGCCGGATGCACGAAAGTCCCTGGTGTACAGAGGTCCCCATTGTTTTCAATGGGAGCTGGCTGTACCCAGGTCATGCCCACCCACCAGCCAAAAGCAAGAGGCGCAGCTCCTTGCTTCACAAACCGGGGGGGTGCGGGAGGATGATCAGCGTTCTTGGACTGTCAGTAGAGAAAGTGGATCTTTTAGTTACTGCCGGCACTGCCTAAATATTCAGAAATATCCTAAACTATGTTTGCCTTGATAGTAATAAACTCAGGATACTCTCAGTTCAATACTAGCTTGCTTTCTACAGGAGCCAATATTCTCCGGTCAATTTTGGGGAGAAAAGGTTAAATTAGCCTTCGTTCTGCTTTCCCCTTGCTTGCTGTCAGGGGCTGCATCCTTTATTCATCAGCACTATGTGTTTCCTGATAAACCCTGTTAAACGTGCTTCCTTTTGCTGACTTATCATATTCAGACAGCACAAGAAAAAGGAATTCGGAAAAGAGAGAGAAAGGAAGCAATGTGAAAAATAAGAAGATGAAACAGACAAGGTGAAAGGTGACAAGAGAAAGAGATGAATGTAATATGGAAAAGATAAGAAAGGAAGATATAAATAAAAGCAAAAGATGAAAACTGGAAAAGACAGAACGAATATAGAAAGGAAAATGAGGAGTTAAATAAGAAAATGATAAAGGGAATATGGAAAGGCGATAAAAACAGAAGGGAAGCAAGAAAGATTGAGGGAGCACATAAAAGAATGACTGGGACAGGGGATAAGAAAAGGTAAAACAGGAGAGAAAGAGGCATCTAAATGGGCTCTTCTTGTGCATTTTACATAGGGATCAGGCTGGAGCCCCGTGCTACAGCACAGCTCGCACACCCCAAAGGCTGGCCATATATTAAGCCATTCATGAAGAATTGTCTATATCCCATCCCTGACCGTAATACATCTAGACATGCACAATATATACCTTAAGAGTAATATTCACCTCTAGTAAGAAATCACTGACCAGGATAGCTTTCAACTGTGCTGAACCTCCCTGTCCCTCCCAGTACAGAATAGGGGATGTAGGTGCATTTTCCATGGTCATTTTTTATTTTCAGCCCATTAGACAGGTCGGGTGAGGAATGCGTTAATGTTTTCTGACAGGCGACCTTTAATTGTTGAATCTTTTCATTCTTTTTTCATTCTGTGAAATCCCAACTCAAGCAAGCAAAACAAAAAAAAAAGCAGCACAGAAATGGTCTCCCGTACGGCACTGAACTAAAGGGGACAGTATTATTCATGAAGATTTCTAGCTCTTTTTGTCTTTTAACTAACCTTTGAGTTGGATCACAAGACTGGCTGGGCTCCCTTTCTCTAAAGGCAGCTCTGGCAGCCAGACAATGGAGCCAAACTGTTTTCCCTGTTAAAGAGATAACTGCTTGGGGTTGTACATGCTGAAATTAATCTCCAGCACCACAGAAATCATTTCTCTTTCTTTTTTTTTATTCACTTATTTTATTTCAGTCACTTTGGAGAGATTATCACTAGGAAACTAGGCAAAGGAATAAAGGATTTTAGAAGGGGTACAATGAAGATCTTTTCCATACAAAAAGCAGTGCACACAGTAGGATTTATTTTAGCTTCTGATACACATGTATGTATAGATTGTGTTCTGAAAGGGTATCTTTCAAAACTTACAGTTCGCTTGACAAAAGCCTGTTCTTTAGAAAAATAGATCCACTGAAATATTTCATTTTATGATCACTTGATCATTATTGGGTTTCTTGAAAAAATATGGTAGATTTTTGTTTTGTAAATATTAACTACATTATCTTTAATCATCAGCCCTGGTGTACTGAAGAATCAAGTAAAATTTGTACAGTTGTCCAAAACATCCATTCGGATGTAGCAGTTTAAACAAAACCAAGTATGTGATTTTGGACGGGTGGTTTGGATCAGGCTTGTGCCAAATGTATATCACTTGCAAATCCGAACCCAAAGCTCCTCGACCCAATCCTAACTAGACATATACGTTTTTTGTCAATGCCTGTTACATTTCCCTGCAGAATAATGTTGCTGTTCAGACGGTTTCTCCCCCACAGCAACTTCTTCTGGTTTTGACAAAACAATTTGTGTGATGTGGTCCCATGGCATGCATGTACACGCTAGTTTCTCTGGGGGTTATTTACCAATTACAAGTGGGGGATGCAAACACATAGTGAGACCTGTTCTCCTACACATTATTCCAATGCCGGAGCTAGAAGAAGCTGCGGGGATAGATAGGTGAAGACCAGAACAGAGAAGCACAACACACCAGCATTTAGCAAACATGTTATTAGACTTTACATGCAGCACAACCTGTGGGTTTTTTGGGGTATTAGCCTACCGAAGTGTGCAGGAGCTGCGGGCGACACCAAGCCCAACACACCATCCTCTTCAGCGGGCTCCATGGCTGGTGGTGGGGAGGCTTTAGAGGAGAAGAGGACATTGGCAAAATTTCAGGCCGCTGCCATACACCCACACCCTGTTTTCTTGGTACCACTGGTCGGACCCCTTGCCTCTGGGTGGGCTTGATCCGCAGCCAGAATTCCCCAGCTACAAAAGAAAATATAATTTTGTACATGTCACTCATTACACTGACAGCTCATCTTCTCTGTTGTACATCCACTTTGGCCGTTTGAGGTCCGACCAGTGCTGCATTATTTGGGTGAAGGTGTAAGGCGACATCCCCTCGCCATTTACATGGACTGCCACTTCCTCTGCCAACGTCCTTTTTTCATGTGTGTTGGGCTTGAAGGCATACCTCTGATGCATCTGATCCATGAAAGTTTGCAAAGAACTAACAGATGTACATTGTTAACTTATGTCCTCTGTTTGGGTCTCCTTTAGCTCCACATGCACGCTCTGCCCCTTTAAATATATTTCTTGGGCACTGCAACTGCCCAAGCCTCTTATATGCTAGTATTTGCCAATGCTACCTAATCCGGGTGAATAAACGAAGAAAAAAGATCACTAGACTGGCAACAGCAAATGAACAGCAAAAATAAAGTGAAACAAGGTCCAAGTGGAACAACGAAAAGCTGTTTGGGGGGAGGGGAAGCTAGGCTAGCCTCAAGAGAGGAGAGTGGGCTACAAAAAGGAGCTATGTGGACCTAAACATACTGAGACACAGGAAAGCTGTTTGAGGGGAGGGGAAGCTAGGCTATCCTCAAGAGTGCAGAGTGGGATACAAAAAGGAGCTATGTGGACCTAAACATACCGAAACGTATACTCCTGAGCAGCTGGGGGAACCAGGGCCACATGTGTACAATCAATGCCCATGACACTTGGCATATTTGCAATGTTGAAAGAACCCAACCTCCCCGTGTTCCAGGCTGCAATGATGTCAGGGAAAAAGATTTATTTCTCCTGCAGGACAGCCATGGCATTAAGAAATTTAGTCAGGGTGCGGCTTATTGAAGGCTGGGACATGCCAACCAACAGTGCCCCTAACCTCTGGAAGGAGCCATTCCCTAAAAATTGAAGGCAGCCAAGCAATTTGGTCCAATTGCCTTCCCCTTTCTTGTGGCGGGGGCCAACCATGGCCACAGCTCTGAGTAAAGCCTCTCAAGAGAAAGGAGGTTCAGTGGGTCAATTTGAACACTTGTGGAACGGTCATCTGATCGATATCCAGGTGACTTCAAGTATGTCTAAGCTCTGGAAGGTACATGGTTAGTAGGCCACACTGCTGTAGACACTCGTACTCTTCACAGAACTTGATGGGGGCTCCATTGAAGGTGCGGAGGATATAGGCTGTATTTTCACTAACAACAAAAGACCATTCAAGTTGTCCTGCCAGAAAAAGGATGGAGTAAGAATGAACTAGACACCTAAGGCTTTTGTAGGTCCGAAAACCCAAAAATCAGGGCTCTGAATCCCATGCAAGCGCAGGCGAAACCTGTAAAATTACGGGCGCACAGAGGCAGTTTGGCATCTGCATACTGTAATTTCCGAGAAAGAGGACAACTCAACCAAAAAAACAAGGCTCTGAATCACCCGATGCAGAAAACAGACCAAATATGGTCCTTTGACGTCATTCCCGCTGGTGGGAATGCGTGCGAGAGAGGGTCTGAATCAGGCCGTATGTCACCTTTGAGTCCTTCTTTGCCTAGAAATATTCTTTTCGTTTTTTGAAGGCTTTGTGATGTATGCAATCAATGTCCTACAGTGAGAGTCCACATTATCCTTGTTTCGAAATAGAGATGTTGATTCTTTTTATTTCACTGCATGGCAATCAGCATGAGGGCGGCTTGGATTGAATGCTGCTGGGTTTCATTATTGTATGCAAGATTTTCCAACCATGTACACAGAGTGACTTCTACAGCAAAGCATTATTCAAACAAAATGTGTGCAGCATTATATGGACCAGGTCTATCAAGATTGGTGCAAAGATATTTAAACGGGCTGTAAACCCAAATCCAATAAGGCAGCAAGCAATTTACCTGATGCTTGTCTCCTGTGTCTTGTAGCAGTAACTAAAAAAAGAAGAAAATGTGGGGGGCGTGGCTTGCTATGGCGCTGTGAGGAAGCTAGTTGAGGGAGCTCCGCACGCCAAACACTGGAAATTGCGCCCAGGCATCCTTTGACAGCCCCCTTACCTGATGTCCAGGAAGGGGAAGACGAGCAGACAGCGCCGGAGGGGTCAGGAGCGCCCGATCCCTGCATACTTCGCAGCGCGGGGAGGAAGGGAGGAGGCGGCGGCCCCCCGCAAGATGGCGGCGCACGTGGCCCCGGCGGGAGAGGACGAGGGAGACGGAGCAGATCCCCGCCACAGCGTGTCCCGACGACAAAGCCCCGGAGTGCCGGCGGGGGCTGAGAACGGGCCTCCGCACACACATGGAGGTGAGGAGGCAGTGGAGCCGCATACCCCTGCGAGGCATCTCCGCACCGTCACGGCGGAGGTGCACCGGGCGGCGGGCGGGACCGGCGGAGCACCCGTTGGGCCTCGGGCTGGCCTTGGCCCTCGTTCCCCCCTGGCAGAGCCCCCCACGGGTCCCGGAGGGGAGGGAGCCCCCGTTACATGTGTCCAGCGGGCAGAGGAGAGACCCCAGACAGAGAAGGGGGGCCGGAGCGATCAGCAGCAGGAGGGCGACCAAAAACCTGCCAATGCCGGTGGATCAGCGGGGGACGCCCTGTGTGCGGAGTGTGTGCACCCGGGGGGCATCCCAAGCCCGGACTCTCCGCCCTGTTACCCGGAGTGTGGACCCGATCCCCTACCTCGGAGCCCCCGGGCCTGGTCCCCAAGCAGAGCCGTGCAACGCTCCCCATCCCTTGGCAGCTTGTTGTTCACCCCGCCGGCTCCGGTGAGTCCTGAGCCGGTGTGGAGTGGCCGGGAGATCTTCCACCCTGGACACCCCCTGGGGGGCTTAACGCCCTTTGACGCTGGACTTGACCTGCCGGTCGGGGGAGAGGCAGCCTCGCCAATGCATAAGTGGAGTCCCGCGGAGGAGCGGGGAAGTCCATCACCCCCCTGTGCCGGCGGGCATCTCGTCCGGGATGCCGGCGGATCCACTGCCACTTCGGAGGCCATTCCCGCTGTCCCGCTTGATCTTCTGTCCCGAACCATAGCCGAGGCGGTGAGAGTCAACATCACTGAGGCCCTGAGGGGTCTACCATCCCGCGGGGATTTCGATGGATATGTCTCGAGAATGGAGGGCACCATAAAGAGAGAGCTGGCGACCCTTCAGGGTACAGTGACGGAGGTCGCGCAGAGAATGGACGCTGCGGAAGCCTCTCACAGATCATTGGAGGTGCGAGTGGCGGAGCTTGAGCAGCAGCGGGAAGGAAGCAACCGCCTCCTGTCTGAACTTTTCTTGGCCCAGGATGACGTAGAGAACCGCAGCCGCAGGAACAATCTCCGTCTTCGGGGCGTCCCGGAGTCGGTGGAGCCAAGGGACCTCCAAACAGCAGTCGTCTCCATCTTTAATGGGCTTCTGGACCTTCCGGAATCGAATCACATTGAGCTGGACCGTGTGCATAGGGCCCTGGGACCCCGCCCCCCTGACTCTGGAAGACCGAGGGACGTAATCTGTAGAGTCCACTTCTTTAAAATTAAAGAGGACTTGCTGCGTAGGGCGTGGGAAAGGGGCCCGATACAGTTCAAAGGAGCGCAGATTATCATCCTTCAGGATCTTTCGCGGAGAACGTTACTTATGCGGAGGCTGCTGAGACCGCTATTGGAGACCATCCAGAGGCAGGGCGCTTCTTACCGTTGGGGTCACCCCTTTCAGCTCATAGCCCGAAGAAATGGGGAGCTCTTTATTCTCAGATCTCCGAATCAGCTCCCAGACCTGTTCCGTTTTCTGGAGGCTGCTGCAGTGGACATCCCGGACTGGACAGCACCAAACCTGGCGGTGTTCAACAGGCAGCTCCCGCAGCGGCCGGGCGGTGCTCTACGAGGCGCCGAGAGAGGTTTGAGAAGACGCCGCTAGTCCTTTTGTGGGGTGTGGGTGGCGCCCCGCCATCTCTCCCCGCTGCCCCCCTTAAGCTGTGATTTACAGGTGCTCCCGGTCGAACGGGCGGCGGGGGGTCGGCCTGGCGCCGCCTGGAATCTGGTGACGCTCGGTCACGTGGCGGATCCCGTGGGCGCTGGCCTTCTGGGCCGCCTTGGCGGGCCGGAGGGCGGGCGTTCTCGGTCCCGGTCCTGTTTTCATCCTATTGTGCCTATGTTGGGTAAATGTTGAGCTCTGGGGCCTCTTGGGGCCCCGTCCTGTTCAGCCGCCCTCAATGAATCCACGCGGGAGACGCCTTGCGTTTCTGGCAGTCGGGTGCTCTTCCTATGTCCCAGCCCCCGGCCATGGGGGGGGGCACTGGTGGCTGGACGGGCGGTTCCCCTTGATCCGCCGAGCCTCGTTGTTTGTACATGAAAAAGTTGGTTGGGCCCTGATGGGGTGGGTGGCGCTGGGCCTGGGCCTGGGCCGCCGGCCCCCTCGGGGTTGCGACTGTTCCCTCCCTTCGGAGGTGGGTTGTATTTCTGCATGTTGTGTATTTAGACTCCCCCTTAATAACCACGCCTTGGGTTGCAACACTAGATTTTAGTTGATATAGTGCGGCTCCCTCGCTGCTGCTCCGTGTACTGTTCCTCCACCCCCCCCACGACTATTGGTGCCCCCCTCTGTGTCGGACAATTGTCTCTCGCGGACGGGGAAACGCAGCGCCTGGCTATACCAGCGCAAGCGAGCCCCACTCGAAGGAGGAGGAGTGGAGTTGGGTACGAGGTAGCACCAGTTCCGGAGGCCCCTTATAGGCCATCCTCCGGTGGACTACACTAGTAGTCCTGTTGTTAATTGTTGTTTGGTTCCTACTTACTTGTTTGTGGTCTTCCCCTTTGTACCCCCGTACGTTTAAGTCTCCCCCCATCCCACCCCTTGGCCCCCCCCTTCCTTCCTCTTCGACCCCTTCCCGCAACCCCGGCCGTCCGTGTTGTAACACCGGGTGAGGTGTTGGGACCCTGAGGAAGCTGTGCTGACTGGTGATATCACTGTAGTTACCGAGAAATGTCCACAATGAAGTTAATATCTTTGAATGTGAAAGGCCTCAACTCCCCTGAGAAGAGGGCGATTTTAGGACAGGAGTTGGGTAGGCTCAGAGCAAAAATAGCCTTTATACAGGAGACGCATTTTAAGAGGTCACAGGCCCCCCGACTATGCAACCGGAGGTTCCCACACGTATTCACCAGCTGCGCCGCGGATGCCAAACGGAAGGGCGTGGCGATCATGATTGCGAGCGGGGTTCCATTCACTCTTCGGGATTCCTGGGGGGACAACTCTGGGCGGCTCCTCATGGTGAAATGTCTCCTTGGCCAAAAAACCTATACCCTGATATCTTTATATGCCCCCAACCAGGGACAAGTTCAGTTCCTTAGAAGCTCACTGAATAAGATAGCGGAGTTCGCCGAGGGTGAAATAGTCCTGGCAGGCGACTTTAACCTGGCTATGGAACCGCTGTTAGACTCTTCAGCGGGCAGGTCAGCGGTATCCCACTTGGCGTTGAGATCCCTGAGGAAAAAGCTCCATGACATGCAGCTGGTGGATGCGTGGAGGGTGTTGAATCCATCGGGGAGGGACTATTCCTTCTTCTCGAGGGTGCACGGGACATACACCAGGTTGGACTACTTCTGGGTCTCGCACAGCTTACTGGGCCTGACAACGGACTGTGAGATCCTTCCAGCCTCCTTTTCGGACCATGCACCGGTCTCCCTCGATTTGAACCTAACGGACAGGCCCCCACCCCCTTTGACATGGCGGCTCAACGAGTCCCTGCTGCAAGACGAGGTGGTAATCCAGGCAGTACGAGAGGGACTAGAGGCATACTTTACCAGTAACGATAACGGAGAGGTGTCACCTTTGCTTTTGTGGGAGGCGCACAAGAGCGTCATTAGAGGGGTCCTGATCAGCCATGCATCTAGGTTGAAGAGGGACAGATTGAAGCAGATAGAGCAGCTTACGGAAAAGGTTAAGCGCTTAGAGCTGTCCCACAAGCAAACCGAGGCGGCAAAAGTGCTTGGGGAGCTGACACAGGCCAGGGAGGCTCTTAATGCATTGCTCAGGCAGAAAGCAAAGCTCATGATCAAGAGATGCAGGCGTAGGTACTATGAACACGGGAACAAGAGTGGCGCGCTCCTGGCAAGAGCCCTTAAGCAGCAGTACACTCAGAATTATGTTCCCGAGATCATAGATAGCTTACAACAGAAACAACACACCTCCAAAAATATTGCAGAAGCATTCCGGGCGTACTATGCCAAGCTGTATGATCTGGCCGGGGGGAGGGGTGAGCGGGCGCTCCCGGAGAGGGTCAGGGCATACATAGAGGGCTCAGGGATGCCGGTGTTGCCTCGGGAAGTAGCTGAGACGCTAGAGGATCCAATCAGCTTAGAGGAGCTGGCCGAGGCGATTAAACGCACGCCAACGGGGAAGACCCCGGGCCCGGACGGGTATACCGTCAAGTATTATAAATCCTTTAGTGCGCTGCTGGGCCCCCGTTTGGTGAGAGCTTGGAACACGATCACGGATCGGGAGACCCCCGGCTGGTTCTCGGAGAGGGAACTGGAGGCCCATATCTCAGTAATACCCAAACCGGGCAAGGACCCAATGTCCTGCAAGAGCTATAGACCCATTTCCCTGCTCAACACGGACCTCAAACTATATGCGAAAGTCCTGGCCAATAGACTGGCCCCGGTGGTGACGCAGTTAGTGCACCTCGATCAAACGGGCTTCGTGTTGGGCAGGGAAGCCAGGGACAACGTGGTGCGGGCTATTAACGTGATACACGGGGCCAAGACATCCTTCACCCCTGCCATGCTCCTGTCAACAGACGCGGAGAAGGCCTTCGATAGGGTGAGTTGGCCTTTCCTCCGGGAGACCCTCCGACATATAGGACTGGGAGATAAGATGAGGTTGTTGGTCGAGGCCTTGTATACCACCCCATCGGCCAGAGTCAGAGTGAATGGCGTACATTCGAATCCGGTACTCATCCGGAATGGAACCCGACAGGGGTGCCCGCTGTCTCCCTTGCTCTTTGCCCTGTCGCTGGAGCCGTTCCTTTGCAGGGTTAGAGGCAACAGCGATATCCGTGGGGTAGACTTGGCAGATGGCACACACAAGGTTGCCGCCTATGCAGACGACATGCTCTTTTTTGTCGCGAACCCTACAGTGTCGGTTCCAGTCCTGATGAAGGAATTCGAGATCTATGGGAGGTTGTCCTACCTCAAAATAAATTTCGACAAGTCAGAGGCCCTGAATGTCTCACTTTCTGGTGAGACGGTAAGAAACATCCAACAGTCATTCTCATTTCGGTGGGCTAGATCCTCTATCCCATACCTTGGCACACACCTGCCCAGCCAGCTGTCAAAGATCCTGGCCCTAAACTTTTGGCCTTTGGCGCGGAAAATTAGGACGGACTTAGAGTCCTGGGATCGCCCAGCGTTTTCCTGGATGGGCAGGGTGAACATTATTAAAATGTCTATTCTCCCGAGGCTGTTGTTCCTGTTCCGGGCTCTCCCGACCCGCATCCCGCAGCGCTTCTTCCGGGAACTCAACAGTACCTTACTGGGTTTTGTCTGGGGCAGGAGAAGGGCGAGATTGAAGTCCCAGCTGCTGTATCGACCTAGGCAAGCAGGCGGCATGGCACTGCCGGACATGAGGTTGTACTGGGCAGCCACGCACCTGCAAAGAGTTTGTGAGTGGCAGAACTGCCGAGCGACTAAAAGATGGGTCCAATTGGAAACAGCTATGACACCTGCACGCCTAGAACTCCTGGTGTGGAATAGGTCACCCTCCACCCCGGAGACGAGGGCTCACCCGTCCATTGGGGCGACGTTGGGGATTTTCAGGGAGTTCAGAGAGCGCCCGGGGTTCTCCCCCTGGCCTACTCCGATGTTGCAGGTGATTGGGAATCCCCTGCTACACGCAGGCCCACTCGGTGCGGGCCTGCGGGAGTGGGGAAACCTGCCTCAGCTACGTAGTGGGGACCTGATTACCAGAGAGGGTTGGGTCACTGTAGATGCATTGAGAACTAGATGGGAGAATGATGAGTTGGACCCCTGGACCCTCCTGCGCTTTCAGTCCTTCCTATCCCAAATGGGGTATAGGAGGGACCTGAGTAGGGACCCTACAGAATTTGAGAGGATTTGTCTAGAAGGCCAGCCGTTCCCGCACTTAATCTCCAAACTGTATTCCCTATTAATAAATGTGGAGATGGCCCCCCCGACCTTTTGGCGAGACTGGGAGAGGGACCTGGGCAGACCCTTGGGGAAGAAGGAGAGGGAGAAAATTTCCCTGTTGGCGCATAAATCCTCAGTGGCCTCCAAGGTGCAGGAGACGAATTATAAAATCCTCACTCGCTGGTACTACACCCCGGACAGGCTCAGTAGGATGTATCCAGCAGTGGACCCAAAGTGCTGGAGATGTGGTTCAGAGCGTGGTACGATGTTCCACATATTCTGGACTTGTCCTAAGATCAGGGAATTTTGGGGGGAGGTCTTGCCCGTTATCTCACAGGTCACTGGGGTGGATGTGCAGAACGACCCGGCCCAGGCCCTACTCAACTCGACAAGACGTCCAGTTGGGAAGTACAAGAAATCACTACGAGTCCACTTACTTAACGCTGCTAGACAAGTTATTCCCAGGCGCTGGAAGCAGAGTAGCGCTCCATCCGTGAGGGACTGGATAGGTGAGGTGCTCAGTATATGTGAGATGGAGGATCTTACGATGTCGCTCCACGACAGGGAGGAGCAGTTCAGGACCACTTGGATGCCTTGGTTAATGTTTCAGGAATCGGAGGGGTTCAGGGCACTGTATGGCTGACCATCCTCGGTGATGGGTTCGCGCTGCCCTGATGGAGGGAGCCTTGGTGGAGTCGGGCCCCGCAGGAAGAGCTCACAAATACGTCTCGGTGGAGTTCTCCATCGTCAGGGAACGCTGTATAGCCCTCTGCTTACCTTCTCCCCCCCCGGCCCCCCTTTCCCTACTTCCCCCCCCTTCTTTACCCCCCTTTTTTCCCCTGTCTCCCCCCCCTTGTGTGTCCCCCCTTTTTGGCATGTGTTGGGGAGCGGGGACGGAGAATTCCGGGTCCTCTTGCACTAGAAGAGAGTGGTTCTGGCCTGGAGCCTAAACGATATAAGAAGTCACCAGCATGCCTAGAGCCTGATAGTTGCTCTGAGTAGCGGCCACGAAGTGGCGGCGGTTGAGTGTAAGAACTACTGCTCTGTGTTATTATTGTAAGATGCTGGCATGTAGCCGGATTTTTTCCCTTGTCCCCTCCCCCGATTTTCTCTGCCGTCTTTTGTACCGCATTGTTTGTCGTACTGCTTGTATAAAAATGCTTAAATAAATAAAGAATATTAAAAAAAAAAAAAAAAGAAGAAAATGTGTAAAATAAGGCACCCCACCCTTACCCTGAATTAAAAAGGGGATTTATTGGACATGAGGAAGGAAGGGGTTAACACGGTCCAGGTGGGGTTCTTCCTCTGGGTCTGGGAAGGGAGATGGGTTGTTGATGCCTGTTAGTTGGAAAACAAAAGGGTTTATTTACTAAAGGGAATTGTATTTGATTCCTATCCAAGGGGCATCCTAAAATACTAATCAAGGTCCACTGACCAGGTAGGTGAATATAGAGTTGTGTGCCCCCACATAGGGAAGTTGTATACCCTGATGCTTCAGGGACAAGGATCCACTGTGGTCTCTCGAGAGGGCCCATGTCATCCTCGGGCAGTCTTGGTGCATCCGTCCAGGATCTCTGTAAGGGGAGCAGGAAGGGTTAGTAGGGGAAGGCATAGGGGGTTATCAGGCCTAGAAGGGTGAGACAAGGAGTGTGCTTACCTTGGCAGCCTCCATTCTGACCCTGGTGGCCCCAGTCCTGGGGGGGTTGGCGGGGCTGATGAGCGATGCCATGGTTCCGTGGGGATGACACGGGGACAGGCTTGCGCCAGCAGGGTCTTCGTCATGCTGGAAGAGGGTGAGCAGTGTCTGGCCGGACGCTGTTCTCCTGATTGAAAAGGCTGGGATCCCCCAGCTCTTCCCAGTTTGAGATGGCCCTCTGCTGGTTTGGGTCTGCATTAAAAGGTTGGTAGTTCTGCGTGGTGGTGTCATCCCCAAGGGGTGGTCCCCTCCCCTCTCTACTACTGTCCTTAATTCTGACTGGTGGCTGAGAAGGGATGGGAGCCTGTGTTTATTTTTTACCCTCAGCCTTTGTCCAATATATATAAAAACACAAGGAATAAACAACAGGAAGTAGTATTATGGTGAATGGCATACCATATGCTAATTAATTCAGGTACAACCAAACTGTCACATAATGGCAGTTAGGTTGAGGCGCTCCCCATTGCTGACCTGTGTGCTCTGAAACACAGGCTGTTTTGGGGCACTGGACTGGGAATATATGGTGACTACATAAACTTCCCTCTGAGTATAGGTGCACTTTAAGCCCCAGGAAAGTGTGGACCCTGGTTGAGAACATTGTCCCTGTACACCCAGAGTGACTATAATGGACCTTGGATTGAAATGACTAAGTAGTAGCCCTAAGGTAGAGAAGGTCTTCCTTAGAGAATATTGGTCTGTGAAATTCCCTGCCTTAAAATGAGTTGCTGAATTGTCTGTGAGGGAGTAGTTCCATTGAAGTGGGGTGGCCCTACCCTATTGCTTCTATTGCTACTGTGAACCGCAAGCTAAAGATTAAAGTGAGCATTAATTGAACCTGAGTGGGATTAATTGAATGCTGAGATCTGTCTTTGGATTGTGTTAAAGTCTGCCTTTCTTTTTCATGAAAGTAATATGAGTTTTTGCCTTGCCAACAAGTGGATAAATTGGAACCAAACTGGTTATGTAATTCTGTTTTGATGTTAAAGTCTGTCGGCCTAATGTGAGAATACCGTGACATATCTTGATCTACTGGATTACTACTGCCGTGACATCTGCTGTGTTAACTGTGTGTGCTGCACCAATGACCTCGGCCCAGTTGAGCTTAAACTGTGTCATAGACCATGACCAAAGGGTTAGAGGACCAGTCTAATTTGATCTTCCTTTTACCACTGCAGTGGTGAGTGACCACCTACAATGTCCAAGGGGTCCCCTGCAGGCTCTCCTCCATTTCCTGCAGCACCAGCTAGAAGCTGTAGCAGAAACTCAATTTCATTCCCCCAATACCATGCAAAAAGGTGGTCTAACAGCTGCTCTGTCCATTGCATGCGACTATGGCAAGCCACAGTGGTTCCGCACCTGGCTTTGGTCACCACAGAGCATGCTCCTAAAGTAAGGAAAACCATCTCATCCTAAAAACTTGAGATAATAATGGACTTTAGGGGGGAGCCGTTGAGCCCACAACCCATACTTATGGGTGAAAAGGTAGTTAGGGTACAGGAAACTTTCTTGGAATCACCATTACATAGGACCTGAAGTGGAATCAGCATATTGAGCCAGTTGTGAGGAAAGCTCAACAGAGACTTCATTTTCTATGTCAACTAAAAGGATTTGGCCTCTCAAAGGAAACTGTTGATATTATTCTAAAGAACAACTGTGGAGTCTGTAATGTGCTCTTCTTTCCCACCATGGTGTGGAGGGTTCTCTAGGAAGGACAGAATGAAGCTGCAAAGATTGTAAAGATGGCAGAACGGACTATAGGGACTCAACTAACAAAAGTGGATTGCCTCTTTGAAAGTGGGCTCAAATCTAGGGAAGGACTCCTCTCGACCAGGAAACCCTTTCTTTTATCTGCTCCCTTCTGGGCACTGTTATAGAATTCCGTGAGCAAGAACCCCTAGGCACAAGCATGGTATCTTCTCATTAGCTGTTAACCTGCTGAATAATGGCATACTGCACTAGGGCACTTACCTGATCACTAGATATATGAAAGATTACTGTACTTACCTTTATGCTGAACTCACTAAGCACTACTATTAGATTGTTAACCCCTTGTTTTATAGTATTGTATTATTGCCCTTGTTTTATAGCATTGTATTATTGTCCTGTTCTTGAGTAATTGTTGTATATTGCTCTTGCTGTAAGAAATTCCTTGTATATATGCTTGTATATACTTGCGGAAATAAAGGATTCTGATTCTTTATTTAGGTTTGCACCAACTTCTTAGCTATATGATATATAGAGGTAAGGTATGAGTTTTTGGTTGCTATGGCCAGTATCAAATATTAGTAGACTCCACAAGCATCGTTGGTTGGAAGATGTCAGATAGAAATCTGAACAGATTATGTCTGCTGTTCACAAATATGTAGCAAGTTATGATAGTGTACACGCTCCTGTCAACCCCATCCCACAGACAGGCTTGGGGGTTGTATATTTGACCCTTCAGAGTCCCACCACCCTGAAATGTTTGTAGCCAGCTTAGCTTAGTAAATGGAGGTAGCTTTCCTGAAGGCGACTAGGTGGAGATTAATAAGAATTTCTGCATTTGGCAGGTGCTGCTCTTTTGTACTCTTGAACTTTTCTTTGGATTAAAAAAAATCAAATCCTGCACTTTCAAGTGAATCATTTATGACTTGGGTTGAGTTTGATGAGTGCTAAACAATGTTGACACAGCCCTGATAAGAAGGCAAAAGAGGATTCAAAGCAGCCCAGGCAAAGGCTTCTCCCTTACCCTCCCCACCCTTTTCTTGTTCTGTATCTGCAAGCACTTTTCTTATCAGTGTTACCTAAATGACCCTTCCACTGGCCTTATCTCAATAGCAGTCTGAGGCTTGGGGCAGGGTGACAGCAGACACATTCCTCCAGCCAATCAGTAGCCAGGGACGCTGCCTGAATAAATCATTAACTGACACGTGCTGACCAGTTGCAGCTCCCTGCTATTCAGTCTGGTACACAAGCTGCTATTGTGCGGCCATCAGCACACCCCACAACCTGAGCTTGCAGCTAGCCTGCATTCAAACTGAGGAGCACAAACATTGAGTGACATTCCACAGTACAAGGATTTCTTATTACTACTAAATATATATATAAAAATCAGATTTATCGTTATTGTCAAAGTGTTTGTAGAAAGTATGACACGTAAAATACATGTAAAATTTACTATAGAATTTACTATAGAATCATATGGAAGCTGTCCAAGGAATTATTTTTGGCTAGCTGCCCAGAAACAGTAAATAATAGTAAATACTTAAAGCCCCAGTCCAGACACACACTAATTTCCTCCTTATCCCCCCTTACAACAGTGTTAAATAAGCAATTTCAAAGCATCTCAGATGATATGCAAATACTGTATATATTCTAAGCATTGTGTCCTTTTTCACTTTCATTTCTGCGCCAAGGCTGAGCTGTAAAGGGCATGTTATGGCGCAGCTATAGTAGTCATGATCATGCACTGCAGAGGCCAAAGACAGCTGTGGTTTGCCATACTTACTCACCCTAAGAGCACCAGGTGACAGATTGGCTGTTAGACTTTTGTGGTCCTGGAGGAATGAAATTGAAAAGAAGGACAAACTTTAGAGCTCTGCTACAGCTTCTATCCATCGCTGCAGAAAATGGAGGAGAGGTGCATGGGGCAGGCATCAGGTGATATGCTTGCTGCCATATTAATGCCTTTAGGTTTACAGTCCATTTTAAGCCCAGAAGGCCCATTTATGTAGCTAAATATGCAACCAGAAGCCAACTTATCCTCAAATGATGTGATATGTACATTGAATTACAAGTGGGAGAGACAAGAAAGGGGATGGGGCCCAAAGCAATTGTCCAGTTTTTCCTCCTCTAATACTGGCCCTGCATATCACGTATACTGATTCAGGGTTTGCTGGGTTATTCTCATTAGTGCCACACTGTATTTTTAAGTGGAACATCTGCCAGTTAAAAGACAGTTTTACTTTTATTTAACAATATAACCTTGGTATATTATCCAGTTGTAATTTCTGTTAATAGGCATCCATTATTCATGGACCTGCTGCATCATTTCTTTGTGTCAATGCAAAATGCAAGGATGGGCACACCAGCTTCTACTATTCTTTTAGTTTGAGGAAAAAACGCAGATATAAAGTCAAAATGACTTGAGGACACAAGTGTTTTTATTTATAATAATCTTTTTTTAGTATAATAATAATCTATTTATATAGCGCCAACATATTTCACGGGACTTGGAATCTGTGGATTCATGTACAAACAGATTAATAAATGGCATAATAAAAAAACAGGAAAGCAATTGAAACAATTGAATGAAGGCCCTGCTGGCAACTTACAATCTAAGAATATACTGGGCCGGATTAATGGGCCACCCCAGCCCCCTTTTTCCAAAAAATGACATACCCCCACCCTGCCACCTCCTATACCGATACTGAACGTTTAATAAAAGAAAAAAGAGAAACTCACCTTCACCCCAAATCCAGCTGGCTAAAACGGTGGATGCCCACCACCATCTTCCTAAAGTTCCGTCTGGCCGCTTGGAGCTGCCAGTTTCCAGCGGTAGGACGGGACTACAGGAACACGGCAGGGGGCTTTTGGTGTGTGTCTTTTTTCTTTTAGTAGGGGGCAGGGTTATGTCATCGGTCATCTGCCACCCCCTTGTCATCTGTCACGGTGATGCTGGCATGCCCACTCCACTGTAATGGAGGATGTAGAAAAAGGTTACCCACCCCCGAACATCACACAGTGAGTGGATAAACCATGCTCCTCCTCTGTTAAACCACAACATTGCTCCTTGCTCCAATCACTCTAATGATCACAACATGACAGTGACCAATGTCACTATGAAACAAAATGTAAGAGAATTTCTATTATGAGTGGATATGCCGTGTACTGTTGCTCATGGGCACCGGGGTGGTACAATTCCAAGTTCTGAATCTCTGGACCTAGGGGGGGCTAACAAACCATATGTGGTGCCATTGGAAAGAGGAGAGTCTCAGGTATACATCCTTAGCTATCCAAAAGGGCATGAGGATCAAGGCCAAATGGACCAAGCTGCATACCGTAAATTCACAGTACTGTTGCTCACGGGCACAGGTTTTGTGGATCTCCAGACATATAGGCAGCTATGTGGAGATACACAAAAAATAGACTTGTTGGTGGGCCTTGTAGGAGACGGTTGGGGACCACTGCTTTAAAGAATCCTGTCCTTGGGGACACTCAACTAACTTAAACTACCTCACTCCCGCAAGTAGTGAGCTTCACTGAATGAGGGGAAACAAACGTATCCTCCAATTTTGGCCTCCTAGGGAACATGGAGGGGCTTCTCAAATCCAGATGTTCCAAAGGTGATACTTTTTAAAACTTAGGTCTATTTTAAGAATTTAGTTAATGGAAAACTTTTTATTCGGACACCCCTACAAAGAGAATAATGAGTTGCCTGAACTTTATTCCCTACACCAATGGCTATGGTCCAGAGCTGGCTAGAACAAGAGGGTTTTGTTTGTTTTTTTTTTTATTTTTTTTACACATTACGTTTATTTTTAATAAAATCAATAAGTTGATTGACAAAGTATCTCCATAGGTCCTAATAATCCTGCCCTGGCTCATTCCGTGTGGAAGTAATTTATAATAATTGTCCAGACAGGCCATTAATATATTGTAGAGTATTTTGGCAATGTGTGCACATAAATGATGTCTCATTGGGCAGCCAATATGGCTCAGACCCTCTGCTTTACCATCTGAATCGAAATGAAAGGATGAACTGAACATGAAATACTTTGTCTGCTCCAAACTGGGACACAGCATGGCTCTTTTATTCCAGCTCAACTCAGAAATGACTTGAATCTATCATCCTCACCCAGGCCCAGCATCCCCTCATTAAAGGAAGGAAGTGTCCCTTTGTCTTATCTAGGTTATATAAGTTGCACACAAAAGGGCTGAATATGAATAAAATGACTGGAGAATATACACTTGTCTGAAGGCAGTCAAGCCTAACCAACATGACACACAGCTTAATATTGACGTAGTACTGAATATTTTATCAGTTCTTTTGATTTTGTCTATTGCATTGCTTGACACGGCACTAGAGACGAATCATCTCTCTAAAGTAAACTACAAAAAGGAAAAGTGTCACTGGGCCCAGTTCACGAAAGCAGCTGAAGGGAATGTAGAAAGGAGCGAAAGATGGAGGCAATGGGGAAAGGAGTGAAAGATAAAGAGAATGTGGAAAAGATAGAAAGATAAAAAGAATGAAAAATTGAGGAAATGTGGGAAAGAGAAAAATATAAGGGGGATGTGGGGTGGAGAGAAAGATGAAAAGAATGTGGGAGGGAAGAAAGTTAGGCTAAGAGATACCTTGTGCAAAATTTCAGGATGACATCACCCCAAAACACACAAACATACACCAATTCACACACAAGAGACAATAACAGAGACAGAAAGAATGAGAAGAGTGTGGGGAAACCAGGGATGTATATATCATAGAGGATGGGTAGGCAGCTGATATCAGGCCCAGTGCAGGCAACAGCGTCAGACTGGTGTGCAGTATTGGCGCACTGTCCGCATGGAGTGTTAGGGGCCAGAGCTGTAGGTTTCACAGGGCAGGACTAAGAAGACAGTGCATTTTCTTGGGGAAACAAGGTACTTCATCTCTGAACCTACGGATCTGGCCCCCAATGCTCTCTGTGGCAGCACCCTCGGGTACCACTTTCTCCAACCTGGGCCTCAAATTGCACCAACACTGCTTAGCTTTCTAATCAGACCACACTCTCTGACTGATTGGTCTGCTTACAAACCAAAACTGCCCTTGCGCTTATACTGCAGGTAATTTACTTAAAACTGGGCGCGTTTTGGTGGAGGGGGGCTACAATGACTAGAATCCCACTAGAGTGCATTTATCAAAACAAAAAGCTAGGGCCTAAAAAACCAGACTTGCCTATTAGACCAAAGGGAACTATGGACCCAATGACTTTTCTGCTGCTGTCATAGTCGAATAACCAGGTATAAGGAAGCGGTAACATAGTATAGGATATTCACTTTCAACCTTAAAATTAAACCATAATTTCGTTGCTTTGCTTGATACAATGTTCTAGAGCTGGGTTAAAGGGCATGTGGGGCTGCAGTCCAGGGGTCTCCACCACCACCACAGCATCCTTACAAGTAAGGCTCGAACAGGGTCATTTAAAAAAAATCAAAAACAGGTTCCACAAGAATTGAGCCTGACCCACAAAAACCATCAGGAAGCTTGAAGCTATTTCTTGACTGCAACATACTGTATCTTTTGCTAGGAAATGATAAGCACTACCCACAGCCTTCCAATTGCTTCCTGATTACAGAAGTCCCCTACCGACTTCCATGTTCTTTGCTGCCCTCTTTCCAAATGTCCCACCCAATCAGGCCTGCTACCTAATGCTCTTACCCCCTGACTAGGGCTTCCTTGCAAGAGATGGCTGGGAAAGGCTGCCTGGGTAGTATAGCTTCTGAGTTAGGTGAATCCATCCCCACCTCTAGTCCTTAATCTCCTGTAAGCCGTCTAAAAGGAAAATTTCCACCTTGACTTAAACTCGACCAACAGTTGGAAAAGAAAGGTAGCAGCCATTTTGGAGATTCCTTTGCCAACTGACATAACTAAAATGCACAGTAACCCCAGCACATCTTCCCTTCCTGTTTGCAGGTGGCCTGCAAGTCAATGAGCGGCCAACTTGTTTTTGAAATTTATCCCAGCAGGCGTTATAAAAAGGTCAATTATTTTTTATCTGCAGCAATCTAAATCGCCCTGGAGAGGGATGCACATGAGGACTGTTTGTTGTGTTGGTCTGATTTAATACATTTTTGACTGTTGATCCACTTTAAAATCAGAAATTTGCAGAGGGCATGAGGCTCCATGCTTACCTGCCACCTGCTCCTGTGCCGCTCATCACACTTTCGCATCTCATTGAGATCTGTAGGCGTCCATGTAAGTGAGCTTTTTTTTTTTTTTTTTAACACAGAACCCTTTCCCCTCTTTAAGCATATTTAGGCCCTTTTACCATTCAGGGTATGGGGGTAATTCAAATTATTGAAGCTGGTGGAATTTTTAGACTGGTCTACTTCTGAGTGTTTCACTTAGCACCAGCAAAAAGGTGGAAAAGAACCCTCCCGTGTCTGAGGCAGTTCTATATGTGAGGTCCAGATTGTTTTATATAAGGAATGATATTTTATTTTAGACGTTTGGAAATATCAGCAGCCTTGACCCTGTAACTGCCAGCCTTACTGGAATCACCCTCTGTTGCCAGACAATTTTTCACTCTGCGCACTATATATGTGGAAGCTGCTGAAACCTCTGCCCGATCCTCTTCTGTCAGTGCGGTGGAGTGGTGGCAGTATCTGAAACTGGCCAAAGACGGAGCTACAAAAAGATGGCCGCCGGCTCCCATGAGTGGCATAGTCTGCCAAAAGTGCTTGGTAAATCACCCCCCCCCCCCCCCCCCATTTTTTTCATTTTCCCTTCATTCCCCCTCCTACTCTTTTTTCAATACCCCCTTTCATCTTCCATTATCTTCCTAATCTTTCTATGTATACTCCCAACTTCCATATGTTTCTTCTTACTTCTTCCCGTACTTCAAAGTAAAATAGAGCATTTTATTCTCCTATGTATCTTATTTGTTTCACTGTTTATTCGGATACACAAGATATTATTAACTTTTCCTTGCCTCATGCAGCCTTATCTTGTATAACTAACAAGAACTATGTCCACGCGCCACTATATAAGAATTATGGAATAATCCTTTTGATATCTTTTGACAATATCTCTGTGGGTGGTCCAATGGGGTCATAGTAATGTAAACATGGAAAGTAACTATTTTTGAACATATAGATTTTTTATTTCTTTAGTACAATATTAAACCAACATGGGGATCCCACAAATCCCCACAAAACCACCCCCACAAAAGTAGTGGCACCACTATTTATATAAGAAAATATATACAAACTTTATTAATGCATCTATTTACACTACACAATTAAGACAAATTTTAAATCATTAAAAAACACATAACAAATAATTATAGAGGGAGGGGGGGGGGGGAAATAGAAAGGGGACACTGGGATGGAAAAATGGCAGCTAAATTTTCTGCTTCAGGTAATCAGATATAATATAGACTCTGTCTATTTATCAGGCTGGCAATAAAGTGCACTACTCATGACCCATCGATACAATATATAATGAATATAAACCTTAAAAATCCCTAAAGACATATACAGTGAATGTCCAAACCTATCTACATATAATTATTAATCTACCTAGTAACAACCCTGATAAAGTGCAATGTGCCTCACAGTGTTATAAATATATAAATAAAAATTATTAAAGATAATTAAGGACCAGCCGGGTGAAAAACAGTACAGACATACACCACATAACATGAAAAATCTTACATATCAGAGAGCAGAGCCGCAGCAGTGTCGCCCCCCACACCCCTCACTGCCGATGCGTTGCGTGACGTCACCGCGTCACTTCTTCACGGCAAGTGACTCACAGGTGACTCCCGGCTGGTCCCTAATAGTCTTTAATAATTTTTATTTATATATTTATAACACTGTGAGGCACATTGCATTTTATCAGGGTTGTTACTAGGTAGATTAATAATTATATGTACATAGGTTTGGACATTCACTGTATATGTCTTTAGGGATTTTTAAGGTTTATATTCATTATATATTGTATCGATGGGTCATGAGTAGTGCACTTTATTGCCGGCCTAATAAATAGACAGGGTCTATATTATATCTGATTACCTGAAGCAGAAAATGTAGCTGCCATTTTTCCATCCCAGTGTCCCCTTTCTTTTTTCCCCCTCCCTCCCCCCCTCTGCAATTATTTGTTATGTGTTTTTTAATGATTTAAAATTTGTCTTAATTGTGTAGTGTAAATAGATGCATTAATAAAGTTTGTATATATTTTCTGATATAAATAGTGGTGCCACTGATTTTGTGGGGATTTGTGGGATCCCCATGTTGGATTAATTATTGGCTTATTTGTACACCACCTCCCAGTGTAGCACACTCATAAGAAAAACAGATTTGTTGGTGCGGTCTTTTGCTCTGGTTTTTTGTTAGCACAATATTATTTTATATTGCAATCCTGAAATTCAGTGTAACTTGCACCACTCAAAAAGAGCGAACTAAAATGTACTGAAACTTAAAACTGCCATATTTTTATTATAATATTATTATAATTTTCTGACCACTGGAAAGTTTTGAGCATAATCAGTCATATTTTCCAAAAGTCAACAATTGTGCCAGGGGTGGGTACATTTTTTCAGATTGGGGTGCACTATTAAAGCTATGTAACAAAAACCTATATAACAAAAGGTCACCAAGAGCCAACTAATGCAATAGTGAAAGAAGAAAAATATCGAAGAAACCCCCTTTAGCTACTAATTTCACAATTAATGTTGGAGACAACCTTTAACAGAATAATGTATTTTTTTATAGTGAAAGAATAATTACTCTTTAGCTCCTTAAAATCATCTTTATGTAAACCTAAAATGTCATTTTAGAGTGGAAGAATTTCCTATTCCAAACATTTGCATATCAAGCCAATGATTCAAATGTACTAATGTACATTTTATCATTCAAGAGGAACTCCAGTCAAAATATGCGACATGTTACCATGCTTTGCTGATTTACACCCCACGGCCTAGCAGTCAGGCTTGCGATGGCTGGCACCACCATATGCAGAACCGCACCCATGAGGCGGAGTGAGGTGAGGCTCGTGGGCAGCACCATGACTTGTCGAGCAGGAGGCAGCATGGGCGAGTGGCACTGGCCTATAATCTTTTATGATTAGTGCCGCATTTTCGCCTCTGCCGTCTTCTAGCAAGTTCGCTGGCAACTGACCTTCCCAAGGAAGTGGACCGTCCTGGCCGCCCGGCAGAGTACTGAGGATGAGTGCTGACTAGGAATGATGTCAGAGTGGGGGTTTGGCATTGGCGTAGAATAGTAGCAAACATTCTAGCCTAGCTGGCCCCCATTTGCTGTTTGCAAGGTCTGGGGCTCTGAGTTGTGCCACTCAGAACTAAAAAATATGAATTGTTTCCCCTGGGGCTCTAAAGAGTGGTCACATTCCTGACTGGAGTGCAAAGCTTCAGAGAATGGGCTGTGTCTGTAACAGTAATGGTGCCCATTATAAAGAGTGGTCACATTCGTGACTGGAGAGCAAAGCTTCAGAGCATGGGCTGTGTCTGTAACAGTAATGGTGCCCATTATAAAGAGCTGGTCAGAGAGTGGCACTACCTTCAAGGAATGGCAGTGTTTTGTGTGACAGCCCTTCCAGGCAAGATGGAAAACCCTTGACAGGTCAGTCAGCAGCTAGCAACATTACTGCTTAGCAATATGTAACACAGGAGGGACATGAATCCTTCACAATATCATTAAAGGCATTCCTGTTGAGAAAGGTGGCATCTCAATGTGGACCCAAGCTCTATGTACTCTTTGTAGCTCTATGTACTCTAAATGTACTCTAAATGTATCTAAAAGACTCCAGTCCCAGAAGAAAGCTCTCTCTCAGGGCATCCCGATTCAGTGTGCCTTAGCCCCTGAATCGCTGAACCTCAATCTCCCAGGTGAAATGAGGCCCGTGATTGGCTATCAGCCAATAGAGGGACCACAGTTCGTCCAGGAGATCAAGGTTCAGTTAAGGGTTGCGGGGGTCTATATGTGGGAGGGGGAACTGTCACAACGGTGCCCCATGGGTGTGGGACTGTTTTAAAGCACACCCACCCACTTATTAGATTATAATCTGTTCTTCTGTATCCTCCATTATACCCTAATACAGTGTAAGCTCTTCTCCTTCTGTATCCTCCCTTATACCCTAATAGATTGTTAGCTTTTCTCCTTCTGTATCCTCCATTATACCCTAACAGAGTGTAAGCTCTTCTCCTTCTGTATCCTCTCTTATACACTTATAGATTGTAAGCTCTGTCTCCTTCTGTATCCTCCCTTATACCCTAATAGATTGTAAGCTCTGTATCCTTCTGTATCGTCCCTTATACCTTAATCAATTGTAAGCTCTTCTCTCCTTCTCTATACTCATTTTCTGTCCTAGCCGGAGTGTGATTTAGTGTATTTTACTATATGTTCTTGTGCACTTTATTGTGATTTGGATCCCAGGGAGGGGTGCTGTCTATCCAAGCTACCTTGAAGTGGACCAAGTCTTTTTTTTTCCCCAGTGGGTTTTTGTTTGCTTTACGGTGGTTTCACAATTTTACTTTTGGCCCAGCATTAATAATTCCAAGGGTACATCACAATTTGGGATCTGTCTAAAGCCCAAGCAGCCGCACCTACCAAGTCACAATCCAACATAGCATCCGCTCCTCCCCTGCTGTGTATGTTCTCCAGGCAGCAGTATGCACCGCAGAGAAGCAGGGGATGCCGCTGTCTGAACTTCATGTGTTGTACTGAAATACAATACTGGATTGTTATTTGGTAAGTGCAGAGGGGCTTGAGCTAGAATTAAACAGAGATTCTGGCTGTAGGGCATCCCCAATCAGTATGCCCCCTAAGAATCTTGACCAATACCAAACCAAAAGTTAACTATGACTTTTGATCCGGTTCAATTTTTGTGTGGTGGATTGAACACTTACTGATCGTTTTTCACTTCATTTGATATAATGTTTTTTAATTATTTGATAAGATGCGTGGGTCAAGGGGGTATGCATTTCCATAGTTCGCTTCAGGCAGCAGCAGAGTGGATAGTTTCACCCCTGGCCTCATTATTAGGCTTGTGCCTCAGCTCTGTTGGCCTCTTTTCGGCTGAGATCTTGGTCGGATTCTGATCCTCAGCCAGAAGCCCGCTTCCCCCACCTCTCTTGCTGTCAGCGCATGCACAGGTATGCTCGCTCAGTTGTGCTTGCACATGTGCAGTAGCGCTCATGGTTGTGCATGCATGCAGTAGCGCTACAGGTGCAAGCAGATTGCGCAAGTCTCAAAGGGACAGGGACAGCTGGGAAAAAACAAGATGACGGAGCACTTCTGAAGAGCAGGAACGGAAAATGCGAGTGGGTGACAAGCAAAGGGATTTTATAGCAGCAGGTTAGCATTTTTTTAAACTATGGGATAGCGTTAGTTATGGGGATCAAAGCGCCAACGTGTTGCCTGGAATTTTGCTTTAAGTGTTAGAATGCTTAAAAAAGGTGACAGTTAATAACATTTAGCCATTCCAAGCTGAAAATAGGTTATTTGGGGTCTAGCTTGATATATAGATGTTTTGTTAAAGCAAACCTCTACCTTTTCATACAGATTTTCCAAAGAAGTTAAAGAGAGATTCTTTTTTGATACACCAAAAAACTTTACTTGGCTGAGGTTAACTCTGATGTTTTACTTTTAATCACTCCAGCTTTGAGGTCTTCCTATCATACAGTTTAAATTGGACCAAAACCCAGCTCGATCGGCCCGAGAATCTATAAGATTCCCGGGCCAATCGATTCCCCCCCTCTGGGACATCCAAAATCGGGATGCCCCGCTGTGTGAAACCCCCAGGTCGCCCCGTTCACTCACCTTGCTTCCCGTTCCAATGGCGCATGCGCAATCCATATAGCAGGGTTGCTGGCTTTAGAGGCCATCTTAGATGGCGTGACATCAGCGTCTCCAAGCGACCTATCCATAACCCAGGATTAAATCCTGGGTTTTGGTCCACTTTAAGGCATTTGGATGCTTCAGTTGCTTTTTGAGAATCCAAAAACACATCCTGAATTGGTGTTCTGTTTGGTGTCAGATTTGGTTGATACAGAACCAGAATAATGCAAACTATTGCCCTTTTTTTCAAGTAGGGCAAACTATGCCATTTTTTTCAAGTAGGGGAAAGTCCTACCTATCAGAAGGTTTTTACGTTTATATGCATGCCAAAAATAGTGTCACCACAGATTATATGCAGTTTACTGTGCTTTATACACGATACCATGCATTGTAGTGTGCATTGCTCTGGGGACAGGGCAGCAGGGTCTAAATATCAATGGCACAATCAACGTGAATGCATGAGCACACAGAGGTCGGCATGCTAGTATAAGGACCACTAACTCCTCCTGCACTGCTATTCCACTGTACATTATTCATCAGGCAGTCGTCCAGGACAGCCCTGGCCTTTAAGCCTGTCTGCCCTGCCTCAGTTTCCATGGCAGCCACACACACCCCAATGTGACTCCTGCACAGGGCAGCAGGGTCTAAATATCAATGGCACAATCAACGTGAATGCATGAGCACACAGAGGTCGGCATGCTAGTATAAGGACCACTAACTCCTCCTGCACTGCTATTCCACTGTACATTATTCATCAGGCAGTCGTCCAGGACAGCCCTGGCCTTTAAGCCTGTCTGCCCTGCCTCAGTTTCCATGGCAGCCACACACACCCCAATGTGACTCCTGCAGGTTGATTCATGACTAGCGCTGGGTATCGGCAGATGAGTGTCTGTACAGAGGCGCTTAGAGCGAATGCTAGTCGATGCTGTGATCGACTATCGGGCGCTGTAATAGAGCGCCTCAGGCGCTGTAGTAACCTGCCCGGCATTGAGGAATGAGATGTATGTTGGGCGTTCTAACACCAGTACAGCGTTGCAGGGAGTGAAAGGTAGTGCCAGCTCATTGCGACCGACTCTCAGCGATTTACACCATATTCAACAAAAAAACAGACTCACAGAGTGTCGGCGCTCTGGATCTGGTCACTATAGCATAGAGCGGCAGACGCTGTGTGATTAAAGTCTGTTTTTGAACAAATATCCACCAGTAACAAAGCGAAAACACATGGAATGACATTGTTGTAACATTGTGACATTAATACTTTAATGCCAGACCTGCAATGACAATTCTGCATAAAAAATTTAAAACAAAAAACCTTGAAAAGGAATGTCCATTAAAATGTATGGGAGAGAGTGACAGTTAGAAACGAGTAATACCTGTATGCTGAGCTGCCTGTATTGATGAATCGGATACTACATGGCGCTGTTAGAGTCACTCACCAGAATCAGCTTTATAAATGTGGTATTGTGTACAGCGCCCAGCGTTCACTAGACGCTGCCTGCCACTTACAAGACACTACCTGCCGCTATCCCTTGAAGAATAAACCCCCTAGTGTACAAAAGTGTGCTATCCTTTAACTATTTTATAAATTATACTCAAAAAAGGGCTGGCAACATAAGACTAGTGCAAGGAGATCATCATGATGCCAAGTTCTGACAGAAGCAGGAGCCATTTTGAATTGAAGGCTTCTACCAAGATATATCACTTATCCCCTTTTGCTTCAGACCAATGAAAATCTCATTAATCATGGAGCTTAAACATGGAGAAGATGAACAGATTCAACGAGCTTTAAATCAACTTTCATTTGATCTGAGGTAAAGAAGCTAATCATTCTTGGAGCCCTGACATGCTGGTGATATCCCAGCAGATGAGGTTTATTTTCTCCTAGGTGGATGGATCTTCACTATACCTGTAATGGTTAGAATAGGTCTTTGGGTTTGAGATATCCCAGCAGATGAGGTTTGTTTTCTCCTAGGTGGAGGGATCTTCATTATAACTGTAATGGTTAGAATAGGTCTTTGGGTCTGAGATATCCCAGCAGATGAGGTTTGTTTTCTCCTAGGTGGAGGGATATTCACTATAACTGTAATGGTTAGAATTGGTCTTTGGGTCTGAGATATCCCAGTAGATGAGGTTTGTTTTCTCCTAGGTGGAGGGATATTCACTATAACTGTAACGGTTAGAATAGGCCTTTGGGTTTGAGATATCCCAGCAGATGAGGTTTGTTTTCTCCTAGTTGGATGGATCTTCACTATAACTGTAACGGTTAGAATAGGTATTTGGGTCTGAGATATCCCAGCAGATGAGGTTTGTTTTCTCCTAGGTGGATGGATCTTCACTATAACTGTAATGGTTAGAATAGGTCTTTGGGTTTGAGATATCCCAGCAGATGAGGTTTGTTTTCTCCTAGGTGGGTGGATCTTCACTATAACTGTAATGGTTAGAATAGGTCATTGGGTTTGAGATATCCCAGCAGATGAGGTTTGTTTTCTCCTAGGTGGATGGATCTTCACTATAACTGTAATGGTTAGAATAGGTCTTTGGGTTTGAGATATCCCAGCAGATGAGGTTTGTTTTCTCCTAGGTGGATGGATCTTCACTATAACTGTAATGGTTAGAATAGGTCTTTGGGTTTGAGATATCCCAGCAGATGAGGTTTATTTTCTCCTAGGTGGATGGATCTTCACTATAACTGTAATGGTTATAATAGGCCTTTGGGTTTGAAATATCCCAGCAGATGAGGTTTGTTTTCTCCTAGGTGGATGGATCTTCACTATACCTGTAATGGTTAGAATAGGTCTTTGGGTTTGAGATATCCCAGCAGATGAGGTTTGTTTTCTCCTAGGTGGAGGGATCTTCATTATAACTGTAATGGTTATAATAGGCCTTTGGGTTTGAGATATCCCAGCAGATGAGGTTTATTTTCTCCTAGGTGGATGGATCTTCACTATAACTGTAATGGTTAGAATAGGTCTTTGGGTCTGAGATATCCCAGCAGATGAGGTTTGTTTTCTCCTAGGTGGATGGATCTTCACTATAACTGTAATGGTTAGAATAGGTCTTTGGGTTTGAGATATCCCAGCAGATGAGGTTTGTTTTCTCCTAGGTGGATGGATCTTCACTGTAACTGTAATGGTTAGAATAGGTCTTTGGGTTTGAGATATCCCAGCAGATGAGGTTTGTTTTCTCCTAGGTGGATGGATCTTCACTATAACTGTAATGGTTAGAATAGGTCTTTGGGTTTGAGATATCCCAGCAGATGAGGTTTGTTTTCTCCTAGGTGGATGGATCTTCACTATAACTGTAATGGTTAGAATAGGTCTTTGGGTTTGAGATATCCCAGCAGATGAGGTTTATTTTCTCCTAGGTGGATGGATCTTCACTATAACTGTAATGGTTATAATAGGCCTTTGGGTTTGAGATATCCCAGCAGATGAGGTTTGTTTTCTCCTAGGTGGATGGATCTTCACTATACCTGTAATGGTTAGAATAGGTCTTTGGGTGTGAGATATCCCAGCAGATGAGGTTTGTTTTCTCCTAGGTGGATAGATCTTCACTATAACTGTAATGGTTATAATAGGCCTTTGGGTTTGAGATATCCCAGCAGATGAGGTTTGTTTTCTCTTAGGTGGATGGATCTTCACTATAACTGTATTGATTATAATAGGCCTTGGGTTTGAGACCCCCGTATGTAGATAAACAGCTACTGCCAGAAGAAAGGTTATACATTTAATCAGTTTTTAACCCCTTGAAGTTTTCATGGATATTATTTTATTGTCAAGCAGCATGGCATTCCTGTCTGTACCTTGTCCTTCTTGTGCCATATCTTCATTTTTTTTTAAGTTTCATGATGGATTAATCTGTTTTCAGCCTAGAACAACTCCATAATAAAAAAGACCAGGTAAGCAAGGCTCTAAAACTTCAACCAAACACTATATTATGAGCCTGATTTATGAAGGTTCAGCACCACACACTTTTTGGCCTCAGCGGCACTCAGCGTGGTACTTAAAGCGGGCCAACATTCAAAAATGACTCAAACCAGACCAACACAACAAATAGTGCTCATTTGCATCCCTCCCCAGGGCAATTTAGATTGCTGCACATAAAAATTAATTTACCTTTTTCTAACTCATGCTGTAGAAACTAAATTGTGGCTCATGCATTTGCAGGCCACCTGCAAACAGGAAGTGCTGCTACTGTGCATTGTCAGTTATCTCAGTTGAATTCAGGAAGCAGCATGGCTGAGATCCTGGGAGAGGAAGCTCCAAAATGGCCACTTTCTTTTCTAACTGTGCCAGGCTGCTGGTCCGGTTCAAGAAAGAAAAAAATGTCAGCACTGATGCGTCTTATTTAACACTAGCGCTGAGTGATGCACTAAATGATGCAGCGTAGGGCACACTGGTTGAAGCAGCACCAGACGAAGCCTGGCGCTGTAGCTCAAGTTCCCATAGAACTTGCATTGGGTGTTGTCAATAATTGAAAAACAGGACCTAGATGTGCCAAAATGTGTTTATCCCTTTTTTTTGTGGTGTTATTAAAATTTTAATGGCTTCTTTTGCTTAACAATGTGTAATTTGGACACCAATACCTAAGTGCAACAATTAAAGCTAATTAGTAGTGTTTGGTGCAGCAACTGTTAGCGCCAATGTAGTACACAGCAAGGCGCAAGATAGGACGGGAATGGTAGCGTTCTGCAGCTTGCGCAATAGCCACAAAAATTATGCTAAAAGGCACATGTCATAAATAGGACCCTATACATTGCTTGTTGAATAAGGGTACTTCAGATAACACATATACAATATATATATACAATATATGTTATAGCTATGATATCTTTCTAAGGAAAGGCCAAAACACTGACTGCTATTTTCATATAGGCAATCTCCTATTTGATGAAGATTTTATTAGACAGAAACCAGAATATAAGACAAATAAAGGATCTCAGTTATGACATTAAACCAGACATGTCTGACCTTTGTTTCTCCAAAACAAAAGCACTGCCTTTAGAGCTTTCATATCCACAAACAACAAAAAAAAGCAATTCTGTGAGTACTCACCTGTAGAATTGTTTTTGTACTTGCATGGCACTGCCTGCTTCGGTATTCATAACAGCTGGGTTATTCCACCACAAGGTGGCGCAGTGGTACTGCAGAAAGCTGTGGCATCTCCCGGCCCCCTATAAAAACGGGATTAACCATAGAGTTCCCAGCATAGACAAGCAGTGAGACAAGAAGCCGGGAGAGAATAAAGGTAAAAAAAAGAAATGTAAAAAAGGTAAAAAAACCCAATTAACTTGGAACAATCACCATAAAGAGGCAACCAAGAATAATGATAACAAGGGTGGGTCGAAGCAGGCCGTGCCATGCAAGAACAAAAACAATTCTACAGGTGAATACTCACAGAATTGCTTTTTTCTTTATTGCATGGCACGGCCTGCTTCGGTATTCATAACAGTTGGAACATCCAAAAGCAGTGTCCAAAAGTAGGGTGGGATCCCCAATAAGTAACGGCCAGTAGTTCAAGTCACTACAGCCTGAAGCACCTTGCGACCAAAAGCAGCATCCGCTGAGGCCTTAACAGCTTGGTGCTGAAAAGCCCAAGAGGCACCAATAGCACGAGTGGAATGAGCAGTAATTCTAAAGGGAGGTTCCTTCCCCTTAGCAGAATAGGCTTGAACCATCGCCTGACAGATCCACTTGAAAGGCTCAGTAGCAACCAAATAAAACTTCAGAGCCCTGACCACATCCAGAGAATGCAGTGTCCACTTCTTGGAATTAGCAGGATTAGGACACAATGAAGGCAAGACAATGTCCTGATTGAGATGAAAAGCAGACACCACCTTAGACAAGAAATCCGGCTTAAGCCGAAACACCACCTTATCCTGATGCCTCTCAAAATAAGGAGGTTTGATGTAAAGCGCCGCCAGCTCAGAAACTCGCTGTCATGAATTGTCACTTACCTGGGCCCCGTTCCAGCGCTGGTTCCGGGCGGCCGGCTGCGGCCGCAGCGTCTGCTGGGCGCCCGCGCCGAGCGGCGGCGGTGGCAGCTGGCACGCCCGCCAGCACTGCTCTCCTCCGTCCTCGTTCTCGTCTGCTCCCGTCTCGTGCTTATGCCCTCAGTGCGGCCGCCGGAGGTAGCTGTCAGGCAGGGGAGGGACTCCCCTCAGGCAGGGGAGGGACTCCTCCCTCTCCTCCTGTTTGGGCCTATGAGCCCAGGTAGGGACAGTTCTGGGATAGGGGTTTGCTCTTCCCCTATGCTCTGGCCAATCATAGATGTGATCCTATGTGCACCAATCACTACACCTTCCCTCTCATGTCTGTCCCTATAAAGCTGTTTTCCCCTCAGTTGCCTGTTGCCTGTGATAGCGCCTAGAACCTAGTCTTTCTTGTGTATTGTAGCCGATCTGAACCCCTGTTGCCGACCTTGATTTTACCGACCACTCTCGATCTGAACTCCTGTTGCCGACCTTGATTGTACCGACCACTCTCGATCTGAACCCCTGTTGCCGACCTTGATTGTACCGACCACTCTCGATCTGAACTCCTGTTGCCGACTTCGTTTGTACGACCACTCTCGATCCTGAACCCCTGTTGCTGACCCCTGCCTGTATCCAGACTACGAGTTGCCTGATCCCTGGTGCCGCTACGATCTCTGTCTTCCCGCTGTCGACCTCTGGCCTGTCTCTGGACTTCCTCTGCCATCGCTCCAGCTATTGGTTCTCCAGACCTCCTACATATAAGCTCACATCCTTTGAGCCATTAAGTCCTGGGGGCAACCGATCCCGGGTAGGCGTATTCTGCGTCCCGGCAAGCAGGGGCTCCTACAGGTGAAGCTGGCTACGGAGATTGGGGTTTGTGGGCTTATCAAAAGGGCTGGAGTTACCCCGAGCGTGACACTCGCCTTACAGAAGTGATAGCCACCAGAAAGGCTACCTTAAGAGTCAAATGGGCAAGGCAGCCCCACGGATAGGTTCAAAGGGAGGACCCTGCAGAGCAGACAACACAAGATTCAAGTCCCAGACTGGTAACATAGACTTGGGAAAATTGATCACCCAGCCGAAGGACTCCAGAGTGGAGATCACCACCTGGGTGTCCTGTTCAACCTGATGAAAGGACTGAGCCACAATGAGGATGTCGTCCAGGTAGGGAAGGATGCGAATGCCCCGGGTTTGCAGCAGAGCCTTCACTCCCGCCAGCACCTTGGTGAACACGCGAGGCGCTGAGCTGATACCGAACGGTAAGGCCACAAACTGGTAATGCTGATCCTCCAGCACGAACCTCAGAAATCTCTGATGACCTGGGAAGATAGGCACATGAAGATAAGCATCCTTGATGTCCACGGTGGTCATGAAGTCCTCCGAGCGAAGGTTACCGACAGCAGAGCGTAGCGTCTCCATGCGAAAATGTTTGAATCTGACAAACTTGTTAAGGCCCTTCAATTCCAGAATGGGCCTCAGAGAGCTGTCCTTTTTGGGGACCGTGAAGAGATTGGTAGTACCCCTGACCCTGTTCTTGATGGGGCACCGGACAAATGACCCCTGACTCCAGCAGGCATTGAACCGCCGAAAGTAACCCTTGAGCTGACAGGGGGTTTAAAGACATCCAGGATCTGATGAATCTTGGGGGCGGCCAGGCTGCAAATTCTATCCTGTAACCGGAGGACACCACCTCCTGAATCCACCGGTCTGAAACGTGGAGCCTCCAGACGTGAATAAAGAGCCGAAGCCATCCCCCCACCCGGATGGGAGAGGGGCCTTGAGAGGAGGTTTGGGCTTGGAAACCCAGGAGGGATCGGGACGTCCACGGGATCTGCCACGGCCCCCAGACTCTCTGCGGCTACCTGAGAAGAGAGAGCCACGACCTCCTCTGGAAGAACAAAGGGAGGGGAGGGAGACGGAGGTCCCCCGAAGAGGCTGGGGCTGCCTCCTATGCTTAGGCAGCCTGCCATCCTTGGCCAAAACATCAAGACGCTCACCAAAGAGCCGCAGCCCCGCAAAGGGGAGCCCAGTGAGAGCCTTCTTAGCAGCAGCATCAGCTGCCCACTGACGTTACCAAACAGGGCGGCGCCTAGCCACCAAAAGTGCAGAGGCCCTACCGCCCAGCCTCACAGCATCATCCATGGCAGTAAGGATGAATACAACAAAATCAGAGCAAAGCAAGAGGGCCCTATAATCCTCCCTCCTTCTGCCAGCCATAGCGCCATCACAGAGACGCTTGAGCAGTAATGGCAGCAGCACAGGCTGGGCGCAGTCCAGCCCCCACACAAGTAAAAGCATGGCAGGCCAGTTGATCCATGCGCCGGTCCTCGCTGTCCTTCAGAGTGTCAGGAGAAGGCATGACCGAAGTATTAGACAGGCCTAGCACGGGAGCATCCATCTCAGGGGGACAGGACCAACGCTTTACTATATCAGCAGGAAAGGGATACCTCTTATCCAATCCCTTGGGCACAGCGGCCATCCTGTTAGGACGTTCCCACTCCCTAAGCACCATAGAAGTGAAATGGCCCTGCTCAGGGTACTCCAGACGCTGTTTACCAGGACGAAGAAGCTCACCCTGCTTTCTCTTAGCCACCTCAGGTGAAGCAATGTGCAAGATTTCAAAAATTTGTGACAGCTGTTTGTCAGTGTCCTCAGGGTATCATGATTCCTCCCCGGACGCAGACCCAGGGTCATTAATGCAACCCTCCTGCTGGTCCCCAGAGGAGTCAGAGTCCTGGAACAGTTCTCCTTCCTCTAGGGAATAAAGTCCACCAGTGGCATCAAACTCCTCATACTCCTCAGTGGAGCAAGCGGAAGTGGAAGTCAGGTGCCGCTTCTTGCCAGAGGCCTTCCTAGGAATAGGCCGGGCAACCTGCTTCTCAATGTTGGCCACACGAAGTGCCAGATCAGACTGTGACCCCCTGTTAGCATCCCCCTCACTGGGAGCTAATTGCAGCAGTGGGGGGGTAGGTGATGCCGAAGGGGGCGCAGAGCTGGGAAGCAATGCAGGCAAACCAAGCTGGAGCAAAAGGACACTTTGAGTGCACGGCACGCACACCGTGACATCATTGCAGATAGGGGATACCCTGCACATGGAACACAGCCGGGATTGCCCCGAAGGACCCCCGAGCACGCTATCCCCAGAAGCCTCCATATGGTGATAAACACAGGCGCAATAGGCCAGCACTGGGTAAAGGATAATACAAAAGCCACCCGGGATACCCCCCAGATAAGCAAAAAGGGGGGGATTAGGGGGAGGAAGGAGTAGAGCCAGGAGAAACCACAACCCACTGGTATCCCGCCTTAAAGACATAAGTAAAAAACGACAAATGAGCATCCCGCAGCACATGCCCCACGAGATCAATAAAAAAAAACGCAAGGGGGACTCACGGACCAAGGACACCGCAGGGTCACCAAGGCACAGACCGCAGGATGAAGCGACACACCGGAGGAAACAGCGCTGCAGCCCGGAAGGGAGAAATCCAGACGCGCAGCTAATCCAAAATGGCGCCGGCAGAGGTACCTCAAGGGGCGGACCGCGTATCGCGTCATCCCCCGGCCCCGCCCCCCGAAGAGCACGAAAATGGCGCCACGTGACCTCGCCGGCGCCATGACAAAGCAAAAACGCCACACGTTATAGCGCCCACAGCTGCAGAGCGCAGTACAAAGGGGTGCGGTGGGCAAAAAACTCCCAAAAACACACTGTAAACGCCAAAACACCACAACTAACAACACTCGCCGCTATCACCCGCCCCAACCCCCCCCCCCAACAAAGTCAGAGAGGGGGAGGGGGGAGAGAGAGAGACGAGAAGGCAGTGGCGAGTATCCAGGCCAGGAGGGGGGGCGGGACCCCTGAAGGAAAAGAAAGGGACACAGTCCCCAAAACACTCACCCCCTCAGAAGCCAGGACAGGAACTCCGCATCCCTAGTAGGCTCACCATAAAGCCTATGGCCGGCTACCCTTTGTGGAACAGGGTCCGCGGCTTGGAGCAGCGCTCCAGGAGCACTTGACCCTAGTGCTCTTCTACCCTCACCGATCTGTCAGCCAAGGCTGGGAGGCAGTGAGGGTCCAGAAACGGGTGGAAATAGACTTGCAGGGCCGCAGGCTTGGTTGCCCCGCTCACCATTGGTTCCCCCGAGAGCCATCTTCTAACTTCGGAGTTTCACTGCAGAGGAAACACTGGGAACTCTATGGTTAATCCCGTTTTTATAGGGGGCTTTCTGCACAGCATTCTGCAGTACCACTGCACCACCTTGTGGCGGAATAACCCAACTGTTATGAATACCGAAGCAGGCCGTGCCATGCAATAAAGAAAAATGAAATTTTCCAATTATTCCAACCCCTCTACCTATTATATTATTAATATTTTGCTCTACCCCCCGCTCAACCCCCCAAAAAATCACCTACCCCTGTAATCTCGCATTTTTACATTATTTTACACATACTTTCTTAAAGTTTGGATATAACAGCACCCTATGTACTACACAAAAAAATTGCCCAAATAGGGTGCCGGCTCCAAACCTTGGAAAGAATTTACTTGTCTAATTGGAAAAATGCTTCACCTCACCTGTAAACATGCCCCATCATAGGTACAAATGATTTTAGGGAAGGGTAATATTAGAACAGAAATGTTTTATAGAATATTTTTGTGTAAGTGAAAAAGCTCACTCTGATGTAAACTTCAGTTCACACCCAAAAGCTCACCCAAAGGTAACCTTACTTCCCCCCCACCCTGAGTTAAACTTGTTTCACCAAATAATTAGCATGACTCCCTGTGCCTCTGCTCAGGCCAACGAATGACTTACACAACCTTACATGGTATACATGGAACTTTCTCTTTCCCCTGATTCTTGGAGGCCTATAGATATACACCTAAATCGGAAGGAGATTTGGGAACTGATCTAGAGTTTGAAGACTGGGAACAAATCTGGGAAAGCTTAGCTAGATCAACCAGAAGTACAGGGTTAATCGAGACTAATCTGAATGTTCTTCACAGATGGTAATGGTCCCTGCTAGGAAGGCAAAATTTTGTGGATAATTTCTCCCCGAAGTGTTTTCGAGAATGTGGTGTAGAAGGTTCATTCCGCCACACCTAGCCTATCTAGAGGTTTTGTTACCCTCTGATACAGGCCATTTCTCACCATTTTGTGCTATGGATGTTTAGCTGTGATTTTTGCAGGAGTTTCCAGGGATTTCTGAGAAAATTCTATATTTGTCTGGGCTTTAACATGACATGTCTATTTTTGGTAATTTTATCGGTGCTTTCTCAATATTTTTGGGTGAAATATGTGAAAAAAAATTCAAGAAAATCATATTGTGTGTAAAAGCCCTATTCCCCCCGATTACAACAGTACCACATATGTATTGGAAGACACCCCAAATTTAAAAGAGCACTTTATGAGATTTTCAAATAAATAAAATTCCGCTAACTGCACCTTGCAGTTATCTATCAAGGGTTAAACCTTTAGAAATGTTATATTAATAACAGCATGAAGTCCCCCCTTTCTGGCAAAACCAGCCCGGGCACCAGCTATGGGGCTGGTAGACCAGGGTGGGGAGGCCAAATACCTGGCCCCCCCGAATAGCTGGCCCCGTCCCTGAAGGCTACCAGCTCACAAAGCCTACATGGGCCCCTGGCTCTTCTACACCCCCCTAGGCTTATTCCTTACCAGTTCACTAAGGGTTAAGTTTAAAAAACACACACAGAGAAAACGTTTTTTATTATTATTTCTTTGCCCTCTGCTTCCTGCACTACTGGCTTCCAATGATCACTCCTGCTCTTGTGCTCACTCCCGCTGCAGGGAGTGTTCTCTGCCCCGCTGAAGGCCATGTGAGAAGAGGAAACTCCAGGCGCTGGATCCCATATATAGGTGAGCTTATTTTAATCTGGCTGTAACTAGGGAGAAACACCAAGCATGTAGGAGCTACAGGCTTTGTGCTTAACCCTATCAGTGCCAGGTACAACGAATCAACATTCGTTAAGTACCAGCTACCTAGATTTTACATAGCTGACATTTTCCCCCAGCTTCACCAAAATCCATTTCTTCCCCCTGGGGGTTTCCGATCCCCCCACCCAGGGTCTTTAGTGGGGCAGAGAACACCTGTTCCCGCTCAGTAGTGAGCAGTGGAAGCTTCCGCAGATCACTACTGACTGTGAGTGACAGTGTGGCGCAGGACAAATCTATCAGCGTGGGACATCAGGATTGTAGTTATGAAGAGAAAAAAAATGATAAAAGACTTTTAAACTGGGTTTGGGTTTTTAACGCTGTGTGAAGTAGTAAGGGGTCAATGAGACCCCTATACCAGTTCACAGGGCAGGGGGGGCTGGCAAGTCACCTGCCAGTAAGTGGGTGACTTGCCATAACCCCCACTTCATTACCTGCATCCCCAAAGCCCAGGGGGTGCAAAAGAGCCCGTGACCCATGAAGGTTATGCGGACTGGAAGTCTTCATGGCCAGCCGCTCCGTCTCCACGCCATTGTCTATCAGCCACCATAGCTGGCTGGTTGTACTTGAATAGGGGACAACCCCCACCATTTAAAAAATGTATATGGGTTTAACCTTTAAAAATTGAAGGACCAAGCATGGGGCCCCCTTCCCTCCTAGAGAGGGGGAGCACACCCCATATTTTTTAGTTGTATTTCATGTTAAAATGTCATAAAGCACTCATTTAAGTTCAGGGGGTCTCCTAGGCAGGAAAGGATGTCTGCTGATACACATGTGGTATGGTTGTAATTGTGAGGACTGAGGCTTTCACTTGCAATATGGTTTTCTTAAAAAAAATTACATTTTTTATATTAAAAAGCAACAAACTATTTAAAATATACACTGAACCTACATCCCACATCAACAAGCCTGAGACGCCTAGGAACCTTTGCGGTTTGTACTTTGAGAGAATATATAGTTTGTGTGTATATACTTCCATGAAAATCTCCTTTACCGATGCATATGTGGCACCATTGTAACCGAGAGGAATGTGAATTATACACACACACAATCACAGTTAAACATGTATTGCACAAAATGGTAAAAAATGATCTGGCAACAGAGGGTAACAAAATCTCTAGGTAGGCTGCACTGAAAGGCTTAACAGTAACAGCGACAATGTAGAGTATATGGGTTGGTGTTTAAAAGGTTAATTGTTAAATTATGTCAATGCTTCCTTTAACTGTCCCTACCCCCAACACCACCACCACCATTTTTCGCTCTACTTTTGATGGAACTTGTTGTTTATGTGAGGGTTCGCCTTTTTGGTTGAATGTTTCTTTCTTTTCTCCTCCCCTTCTCCTCTCAGTTTCTCTGTCTTATACCCCCTCTATTCTCTATATAAATTTCTTACCTGTGTAATTCATGGAAAAATGTTATTTTACTTTTATTTAATAAAAATGTATTGCAACATATAATTATAAACACAAAAATGGGAAAAACACCGTGCTTGAATCTTAAAAGGGAACGGCTTACAGATGAAATTCTACAACATGCCAGACTTTCCTATTTCGCAAAAAAGTCCTGAGAATAAACAACAACTAAAAGACACAGAGCAAGATGACAAATTTTCTAGTCCAATCGGTTAGTGTAATTAACTTCTGGATAAAGTCCCACTGTGCATGCACAAAATCTTCTGTGCCCAACACCACTCAAAGGTACTCTTACCAGTGGGACTTTATCCAGAAGTTAATTACACCAACCGATTGGTCTAGAAAAATTTGTCATCTTGCTCTGTGCCTTTTAGTTGTTATATAATTATAAACCATTACCACTTTAAATAGTAATATATATGGTTTAATTAAATGCTCAGCCATAACATGTTAGTCTAAATGGGCAGTTAAACAATTAGGCTACTAATTAAAGCATATATATTTTGTGTATAATATATATATATTTTTTTTTAATACTTACCTTTTGTCCCCAGCAGCGCTTCAGCTATTTGGTCTGGAATTAACTTGTTTGTAATCCTCATTTCTCCCTTACCCTTTCTCGTAGTTCCACAAAATAAATTATTGTCATGAACTCTTTCTAGGCATATACATAGTTGCTAGTCAGATGTCTGCACTAGCACTATACACCTTTACAAGCAATACCGGCACTGCCTTGATGGTGGTCTGCAGAATCGGTACTGTGATAATTTCCTTTGTGATGCAAGTAGCTGAATGGCTGATAATCATTTCCAGTTATTTTCTCAATGAAATAATAAAACAAGTGTTTGGTTACACAAAACCAAAGGTCTGCTTTTCTCTGTACAGTATATTAGCTTACATTATTCCAATGTTGTAGACCTATAAATGGAATTTGCTTTAGCTCCCAGTTAAACAGAAGCCTTCCCTTCAATAAACAGTAATCAGTGTTATCTGCTCAGTTGGATACTACAGATACATGTCATTACTATTCAAATGGAAATCAAAATGTTAATGGGTCAAAATACACAAGATGCCGGGATGCCTGCCACACAGTGTAATGGTGTAAGTAAAACTTGGTGACAATTCAAGTAAGTTTACAGCTTGTCATTAGCTTTTTACCACACATGTAACATTGTAACAGTTCCCCTGAAACAACTTCAATAAATGTAACAATGCTCGTGTAAACAGAGCATAAACAACACGACAACTACATGACCCTTCCTAGGAATTCTCTTGTAATCACTTTATCTGTCCAGGATAGAACTGCATTTTCCTCAGTCTCATAAACCTGTTCTTTATATACCATCCATTCACCACTTCACCACTTATCTTAAAGTTAAACTAAAGGCAAGCCCAATTATCGCCCCTCAGAGCTACACGTTGCACTGTCTCAAATGCCAATCTGTTTTCAAAAAGACCCTGTAGTTCCTAAGTTTGTAAAAATATTAGAGCATTGGAGATGCAGAAAATGAGAAGAAACAGTGGGTGTGGCAACAGCAATGTGATGTAAGCACACTGTGTGCTTTACATATATCATAAGTGCATTGTTGTACCTCTAGTTATTACTGCCAGCACATAGTGTGACCCGAAAAAGGGGGTGAGAGATGCTGCAACAACCATGGATTAAAAAACATTTTTTTAAATTGCGCATTTTAAAAAGAGCAGCTTTGCTGGTGGGACACTTGTTCCAGATGGTTTTGTAAACTTGTACCCAGGGGTGGACTAGGGTTAAAAAATGGCCACACCGGCCCTTCTGCAGTGTGTCTGGCCCAATATATGTGCCCCCCTATAACATGCTGAGTGGCAGAATCCCTTTATAACCCACTAAGTGGCAGAACCCCCATAACACACTGAACAGCAGAACCCCTCATAACATGCTGAGTGGCAGAACCCCCATAACATGCTGAAAGGCAGAAACACCCCATAACACACTGAGAGGCAGAACTTCCCAATAACACACTGAGTGGCAAAATCCCCTATAACCTACTGAGTGGCAGAGTCCCCCTCATAACATGCTGCCACTGGGAGGGAGCCAGGGTCCTGGATACCACTGCTGGGAGGAAAGCCAGGGTCCGGGGCTGTCCGCCACAGGTAGGAGTGCCGGCCTGTCTGCCCTGGGAGGGGATATGGGGCTGGCTGCTGGGAGCTGAGGCAGACCGCCTAAGGCTGTGTGCCACAGTCAATGATGAGTCCAGGCAGGGGTCCAGGACCCTCATGATGAAGCGGTGTGCCTCCCGGCCGTCATAGGGACCTTGCACTGGCCGCCAGCCCTTCTGTTTATTGCCAGCTCCAGCTTCTAGCTGCGGGCCGGGTAAATGGGAGCTGTTGCAGGTCACTGGACGCTCTGCGTGGCTCCCAGCGGCTCCCAGCATTTAACTAGGGAATTTGCAGCCGGCCAGTCCAGGGGAGCTGGCGGCCTACCGGGCACTGTCCCAGTATGCCCTATGGCCAGTCCGCCCCTGCTTGTACCCATTCCTAGATGACTTTGGATTCAAATCACTTTGTTAAGGACATCTCAGAAATAATATAAGCCTAAATGTGTTAGGATATTTTACCCAGGGCAATGGAGGTTTAATATAGGCAAGACAACTATGCTCACAATGCACAGATGTCATGATTTATCCAGAAGACCCAAACACATTTGTCATTTGAAGACAGTACCAGCTCAGTCAGATGCTGGAAGGTGTTCCTAGCTCTTGTGTCTTTGCTTCTGTCTACTTGACTTGGGAATAATTGATTACATTTGATTGCGTCTCCTTGTATGACCTGACTTAATTTCCCAACCATGAGTCTGAGCTGCCGGCACTGAGCTCTGCCTGATACGGGGATTCTTAGCTACCTACGCTGACCTCTATTTGTTCTTTACCATCACCTTGCTTCAATTCAGAGGGCCTTATCCATTCTTTCCAAAAGACTCATCACAGTCAGTGAAAACTGTATTCCCCTCTAATCCTTGGCAGACCAACTCAGAAGATTGCAACCCACACACCACACAGCCCTTCCCCACCTTCAGGGGCCTAAAGGGTGAAATCTGGTGTGTCCACACATGCCACACCTTGGGTGAGCCAATGTCTCCGACCATTGCCCATAAGCATGACAGTCTTTTGTTGTCTGTGACTCATAGGTAAACTTTCTGTTTGGTAATCAGTGGCAGGAAGCTAATTTTGCAGAACACCTCTGTATGACATAAGAGGTACTGTAAAAGTGACATATGAGGTATTTCTGTTGCATGACACGTATACTTGGTCATCACAGACAGGAAAGGCCAAAAACAATAAATGATAAATAGGTTCTAAATCTCCATCACTACATCGAAAATAAATATGGGCTTTGAGCTGAATTAAAGTGGACCAAAACCCAGGATTTTGACTATCCTGGGTTTTGGTCTTTGACTCCTGGGCACCCAGATCGAGGATGCCTCGCTGTGTGAAACCCCCCAGGTTGCCCAATCTCATTAACCCTTCCTCGGTCCTACGGCACATACCTAGCCTCTCGTCCAGTCAGAGCGCTCCGCCCCTTCATCCAAGAGCTTGTCAAAAGTGAGCGGATCCGAGTGCGCTGGTGGCCGCATCCCCTGCTACCCTTTAACAGGGAACGTGCCCGAGCCAGCCATTCACAAATGCTAAAGGGATGGCGGGGATGTGGCCGCTGCTCGCTCATGCGCCATTGGACCGAGAAAGGTGAGTTTTTGAGCGACCTGGGGGGTTTGCTAATGAGGGATATCCTGAAACTGGATGCCCCGGGGGAGCGAGTATGCCTGCCCAGGGTGGGTTTTGGTCCACTTTATGCAATGCATGCATGCTTTTCAACTGTTGCTTATTAAAACACTACCATAAAAGGGAAGAAATAAGGTATTAACTTGCCTAAGAATGAGCCTATTTTAAGGTGAGCTTTGAGGAATACCTAGGTCTCTCCATCAGACACAATGTTATACAAGGAACTGTAAAATCACAAACACATACATCATCATGTCTCACAAAGAGAACTGGGTATTCTGGAAAGCTTGCGAAAGCCTACAAATGATATTGCCTTATTTCTTCACTTTTCTATTATTTCTACTATTTTCAATGGCTAACACAATACAACATACTATTATTTAGACACAACTGGGCATATTCGTGTGCAAAACAGGCAGGCTGATTCATCACTAACGCCAGGTAGCGACAGATGAGCGTCTGTAGCAGGCATTTTCAGAGCGCCCGCTAGTAGTCGCTGTGCTCGGCCGTGGGTCGCTAGTTTAGCCCAGAGCGCCGGAGGCTGTGTGTTTAAAGTGTGTTTTTCAGCATTTATCCATTAGTAACAAAGCGAATTACATTGTAACAACATTGTAACATGAACACTTTAATGCCAGACCTGCAGAAAAATCTGAAAAATCAAAAATTTGAGGTCACAGCATTACTTGAGATTTTTAGAAAAAAAACAAAAAAAACAAAAACCCTCTTTAAAGAGAAATAAAAGAACGTCCATTGAAATGTATGGGAGAGCGACAGGTAGCGAAAGGTCATACCTGGCGCTGTGCCAGGCTGAACGCCGGCGCAGTTCGCTGAGGCTGTGAAAATGATGAATCGGACGCTACATGGCGTTATCCCAGTCACTAAACAGATTCTGCATGATAAATGTGTAATTGCGTGCCGTGTCCGGCGTCCACCTGTCGCTACCTGTCGCTACCTCTCATTAACCAGCCACTACCTGACGCTATCCCTTCCTAAATAAGGGCCTCTTAGACAACCATGGACAGAGACAGGAAGCGTAAATGGGCTGAAAGGTCATTTTACAATTGCTCTAAAGATGTATGAACTGTAGGTGGAAGAGGTAGAACTGCTTAAAGCACAAAGCAGCGCCATCTGATGTTGGAACATTGGAGATGTTTTCAAAATGGCAAAAACTGCATTATTGAAGACTTGCTAAAGGCAAAAGGAACCACCTCATTATTTATTCTTTAAAATCGTGGCTAAAGCAGTCGTATAAAGACAGCCCAGATAGATAGACATAACGTATGAAAGTTTTTTAACATGCTTACCCTTGCAGTTTTTCACCTTAAATATGTGTTTAATACAGTTGGATGTAAGTTATGTTTTTCCATTGTCAGGTTATTTTTCATGAAGAAAATGCTGTTATGGGGCTTTTGTGAACTTCTCATCCTTAACCAATAAATCAGGGCATGTTGGGCTACTTTCCACCCTGTGGCTGACAGGAGCATAAGGTTGTAGTCTGCCAAAAATAATTTCTGTATCAATGAGATCCCCATTGCTAATTTGGGTGTTTATTTGAGCCTTGAATCACGTCAATCGGTTTGCGGTTTGGTCATGTGCAGCACAAGCCTGGCAGTGCTGGTAACTGGTAAGTACCTCCTCCCCAGTCTTTGGCTTGATTTTAAGCCTTTAAACGCCAAGCCCATTAATTTCACATGGTTGCTTATACAACCATTAATCGCCAAGCATGTGAAAGTCACAGGCCTGGCATTTCCCCCTGCTAATGGCCCAAAAATAACAAACCCAACTCTCCCCTGACCAATCATTCCATCCGGCCGAGTCTTCTCTTCACCCAGGGGGGCATCCGATCCCCCCTGGGGCTCTTCCGGCTTCAGAAGACGGCCTGAAATAGCCCCCCTTGCTTCCGCCGCTAACATAATGTATCATCGCTGGAAAGCACAAGGGGCGGGGCTTCTTGGCCAGAGAGCAATATTGCTGACTGCATCCATTTCATGATGTTATGAATATTGGGCAAATGCTTTAGTGAAAAAAAAGAAACAAGGGCTGTTTTAGGGCATACTACAAGGCAATAAACGAAGAAAAATATTCTGCTTACTGAAATGAATTGATACATTCACATCTTTACAATGTATGTATTGTGGCAAGCACTGCATGCGTCGCTGTTCATCTTCCTGGTATTTACCACCACTTCCTCGTCCATCACTGCAGTCTCCAATCCTCCTCTCCAATCCTCACTGTCAGCCTTTACTGACTCGCCATTGCCTCCAGTCCTCACTGCCACTTTAGATTCCTTGCTGCTGCCTTCTATCCTCAGCAGAAGATCTTAATTTTGTCTTTTGATCCTTGTCACCAGCTTCCATTCACTCAATGCTGCATCTCATCCTCAGAAGGTCTCACCACCTTCTGTCCTCAGCAGAAGGCCTTGTTACCACTTTGGAATTCTTGCTGCCAGCCTTTGCTGAAAGTCTCTCCAACACCTCTGGTCCTTGCTGCTGACTTCCACTGATTCACTTCCACCTCCTGTTCCCAACTGAAGGTGTTTCCATGGAAATAGAGGCCATTGCTTGTGGTGTTGAGGCGAAGTCCATCGGTGAGTCAACAACAAGGCAGGTTATGTTTGTTGTGTTATTTTATTTCCACTATAATGTGCTGATAATAACACATTACATAATGTGAAAGGGGCCTAATACTACAACAGTTTAGCAAGAGTGTACAAAGATCAGACTGAAAATGGTAGTTTAATGACGCTGTCTGGCACAGGGGTACAAAGAAGGGTTAACATTTAAGTCACAATACCCACCCCCAAGACATGTTCCAGTGCAGTGGTGTTTTTTTTTTTTTGCATTTTTCACCTAGTTATACCTCCCCATTGCCTTCAGCTTTGGAGATCCGCATGCACCCCTAACCCAGGGCAACCTGATTTGGAAGGCTACCCCAGTTGAAGCAAACCTCAAAATCAGGTAAAACTTCACAGGCAACGACCAAACCTAGTGCACCCTTCTGCCCCACTCAGGTATTCCTAGCCATAGATTTCAGCATAGGAGCATGCAAGCGGCCCAAGAGTGTAGACCCGGTTGCCACATTTCAATCATATTTGATTGAATACTGATTGTGCAACACTTCACACCTAAAAAACGGGGTTCATAGGTAGTGAATTTAGGTTCCCCAAACCGGAACACGGACTTCAACCAGAAGTCCGTGTTCAAGTTTGGCATATGGCCCGAACCCAGAAAAGCTGGTAGATGGGCTGTTGGACCATCAACCAGCTTCACCTAAAGTGTTCAGCAGCAGGAAGCTGCTGTACAATTTACCTTAGCTGTGGGATCCATCCATCGGCATTTGGCGTTCCGCCGTCAAAATGTCCATGGCAGGGGCATCAGAAAAATGGCCGCCCGCTTGAGTGAGGACTCTTACAGCAGCTTACAATATAAAGTTTCCTCACTCATGGGGCAGCCATTTTTCTGAAGCCCCTATCGTGGACATTTTGTTAGCGGAACGCCACCACCGATGGCCGAATCGCATGGCTCAGGTAAGTTGAAAAGCCACTCCCTTTTGCTCCACTCTGTATTGAGGAACCCCTTGCTACACCCACTCCTGAGGCATGGGGGGGATGGAAGGGGGACCCCTGTCATTTTTCAGTCCCATAGTTTGGGTCCCCATTGATTTCTATGGGGACCAGGTTCGGGCTCAATTTTTGTTCAAAGTTCGGCCAAACTTTCTGAACCCTAACTTGGACCAGTTCGCTCATCCCTAGTCATAGGATACTTTGAAGGATGTCTAGGACCCAGAATTGTCTGGTGGCTGCCCTGATTCCTTCATCATCCTCCCCCTGTCCTCTCTATTGACTTGAATGAGCACCGTGTCGCTCTCACTTGACACATGTAATTTTGGGAGGAGGGGTATGGAGTATGTGCTGTAACTAGGAGTGATTTTAATGTTTGAACCAAGCTAGAGGATGGATTAGCTTTATCCTAGAGGTAAATATTTTATTCATAAATGATTTATATACAGTTTGTAATAGAGTATTAAAAATGAATGTATATTGTTTTAAAAATATTTCCCTCAATTATTTCCTTTATAAAAACACTGCTTCCTACATCTGTTAAATTGGACCTCCAGTTCAATGTTGCCACACCATCTGCCATGCGCCAGGCCTCCCTGTTTAGGTGCCCCAAACACAAGACTTCCTATTTAAAGAGCACCAAAACCCTTAATTTAAATATGTACTTAGTATAAATGCCGACAATACCACAGCTCATGTGCTGGCTCTACTGCAATCAGCGATATATGCAGTGACTATGATTGAACAGCGCAGAATTCTGTTTGTTTACAGAGACATGGCACAGCATTGACATTGGGATGCTGGTTGTATGTGCAGCAGCTGGAGGGATGCCACCGAAGCCTTCACTCATGCCCCCTGTGACTACTGACAAGTGGAGTCAACTGGGCTGAGGTGCATGCAGGTTTGCAAACATTGGAGTGGAGAATGTGCGGATGTGGTAGCTGCGATCAAGAAAGGGTACTGTTATTTTTTTGCCGGATTTTCAGGCTTCTTAAAGGGATTCAAACAGACAAACACCCCAAATCAGGATGTTTGGGGGTGGGAGAGAAAAACTAATTTTAACTGCTTTTATGTAATAAAATAAGTTTCCCACAACAATCTCTTAACTCATGGGGCCTGATTTATTAAAGCACTGCTCTGGTTTAACTTTGGTTTGAGATGCTTGGTGCATCAGTGTTGTGTGCAAACTGCATTTGTCAAAGACTTTTCACATTAGTGCATGTAAGTGCAGTGTGAAACATACATTTATTATCCATCAGTGCATATAAACTCAGCCATTTCAGTGTGCCTGCTTTTTTGAGCGCACAGCTTGCTGCTCCCATAGAATATAATAGGCAAATGATTTGAAGTGTTATTTTACCCTTTTTTTTGCTTTTTGTTTTGAAACACGTTTTGACCATGGCTTTTGGAACATAAAAGAAGCACAAAAGTAAAGTTGCAGTTTTTTGGGGGAAAATTATTTATTTTACACCTGTTATGCCTGTCACGTCTGTATCATTTATAACATTATTGATTTTCTGCTTTATTTTATTTTATTTTTTTTACTAGATGTCTGTGTTTTGTGTGCACCAGTCACTATGTGCCAGCTCAAAACATCCCATAAATATGGATGGGCTATTTTGGAGCACACAAGCAACATAGGAACACCCTATGTAGAGGCTTATTGCTACAAGTTGGGCTCACTAAGCCACTTTATTTCACAATGAGCCAAACTACACCCAGAGTGTGCCGAAAAACGAGCACACTGTGTTTACTATGGTGCTAATAGTGGAGGCGCACTGTTGGAATATTAATAAATCAGTCCCTAGAGAACACTGCTGGAACAAGTTCAGAAATGCGACTCTGTGGACAGCCAAGTTTAGACAAGAGTCAGGGTTCATGATCTGCACAGGTCAGTGGCTAACTGTATCCTACTTGTAGGAGCAACCTGACAAGCAGCCAGCCAGTAGCAATAGCAGCAATAAAAGCTGAGCAGCAGTAATGAAGATTTACAGTGTGCACATAACTGGTGAGCAGAGCCCAGCATAGGGATAGGAGTGATGCTGGCTGGGAAGAATAGTTGAGATGCACCCTGCACACTGGGCAGACCCTTGATTTATGGAGCTGACAAATGCTGGCTGAACACAGGCCGAGGCTGCCTCAATAGCCTTCCCTGGCAGCACAAGACAGGCCTTTGTGTTGCTAAGCGATTAGAGCCCATATAATGAGATTTACCCCAGTCCCGCTTTGCCCTTTCCTATTTTCAAGTAAAAATGTGTGTTTTGTGAATCTTCTCTTCTACAATGTTGCAAACGGCAGCTTAACTTTGCCTTTAGTTTAATGAGTCTTGATATTTACTATTCAGCAGTGAGCAATAGCAAACACCTGTCTACACAAGGAAGCACCCCCCCCCCCCCACCTTTTTTGTTTCGGAAGGTTGAAACATTATCCTAATGTTATATTCATAGGCAGAAAGGCCTTGTTACACTTTCTTTGCATGCTACTGACAAAAAGGGAAAGTGAAATGCCTCCCAGAAGTAAAAGAGAATAAAAAGCAGAAGCCATGGAGAATGGGATGGCTTATTAAAATTATTAAAGTTAGGGAAAAGTTGGTGCTTCTATTCAGAAAAAAAACATCTTTGTAAATAGCAGCACTGGCTGTTCAAACAGAGGCCAGGCAGATTTGGGGGCTGTGCAGGGCATGATGCTGCCTCTGGCTCCTTTGTTGGCTTTTCTAAGCTGAATTTTGCGCTTGGCTTGGTGCACGCAAACTGAATTTGCAAATCATTTAGCAAGAGGCCGAGTAACCAGGCAAAGAAAAAAAAACGGAGACTATCATTCCAGTCACGTCCTTGCTAACTGACAACAAGCCCGGCCAAAAAAAGCCCACCAATTTCTTTTTGAATCTTAGTAATTGGGCACTTTTACAGGCAGATCACGCTTTTGGAGTAGAATGACATGCTTATAGATCAGTGTCTCTGATCTGCTACCCCCTCCTCCTCCATCCTTCTCCTTATCCTCCAGTTCAAGCTATTTCTTGGAAAAAGCATTTAGCAACGTTGCTTTCTTACAAGAAGAAATGCATACATACAAGGAAGCGTGACCACACACACAACTACTTTCAAAGTAAACAAATCTTAAGCAAAAGGTAGTTTTACTATACTTTCCATCTTATTTATTTAATGTATTTTTAGTTATGTTTCAGTTTGAACCTATAAAAAGATTTTTCAATGTTTTAGTTTGAGGGAACACATATCAGAACATATGTAATACATTTATATGCATATGTGTTTTATGAATCTATAAATGGGGCAATTCAATTTACATTATTATTATTTTTATTATCATCTATATTCATATTTAAATTCAATGCATAATATTGTAGTTTATTGCCTATTATATAGGTTGCTTATGGAACTATTTCATTTATGGAACAACTAAAAGAATATCAAAAATATATCTATTAATATTATTATAATGCTGATGATGATGTTGGTGATGATGATGATTATTAATAATAATATTAATAATACAGTTTTAATATATTATTAGTGTATTTTAAATGGCAATACATGTGTTTAATTAAAAGCTAAACATGTAAATAGAGATATACACGCACACACAATTATCGGTCATATTGTTTATAATTGGTAGTACTATTATTATCAATGCATCTAATTATACTTTTTATCTTTTTATATTCATTAATATTACAGTATAGTAATTAATTCAGTACAGTATATTCATTTATATTATTATTATTATTATTATTATTATTATTATTATTATTATTATTATTGTTGTACTGGATTTTTACACATTTTTTTTCTTTAGAGAGCATTTATATCCCACAACTTTTTCAACTACTGTTATACAACATTGGCATTTGAGTCATCTTGTTCTAGCTTTGTGTCAAAAGTTTCAAATTGGGTTCCACCACACTTTTAAGTATAATAGTAATTTAAAATATCAGAAATAGATTTTTGTTTTGTTCCAGGTAAATAATCAAGATCAACCAATAATTATTTTGCATGCAAGTACTTTTTCTACTTTTAATAGTAGTGAAAAAAGAGTACATAAAATGTCAAATTCCATGCTTTTCTTACAATAATATTGAGTAAAAATAATTTTATCTGTAGTAGTAATAATACCAACAATACTAAGAAACCCACTATCTGTCTCTCTCTTTATATATTTATATATTATATATGTGTTCTTATTACAATAAATGTAAATAATAATAAACTATTTCTCTCTCTCATAAACACACACACATGTTCCTTTTATACTTATTATTTTAATGAAAGTAAATAATTATAATAAAATGAGATTTATTTATCTGTGTGATGTATAAAAGTGCAGTCGTGAAGCCTAATGCATGTATGTTTAACCCTAATAAAGAGGCAAAGTGCAATAGCCTATAGCTCCCATTCACATTGTTAGCTGAGTGAAAGATGAGAGATTGTTTGCTATGGATTACTGCTAGTCTATTATGCTGGATGCTGCATGGGGTGAGTGTGGGGAGAGAGGGGTGGGGGAGGATGAGGGGGTCTTCAATAGTCACTCACTGGCATAGAGCGCCCTCTGTCTGTCCTTATTTCTTCTGGGGTACTGAGTTTTGGGACAATGAAGCCATTAATCAAGTTCTTTGCTCTGCATCCTCTACATGTAGGGAGATGGAGACAATTGGTACCCATGTTTATTGCGACTTCTTCTAACTGAACCATTAGCATGACTCTACCTCTACATTCTAAAGATTGCATAATGCAAGACAGGAAGGACAACTGATGTTATATAAAACGTTTTTTTATTATGAAACTATTGTGTAAAAAAACACATTTGTTATTCAGGACCTCTGACAGTTTGTCATAAAACAGTAAGAAAAGGCAGTGGCATAAGGTTCCAAAAAGTCAGCCTAATACAATGGACCACTATTCTGCTGTTTGGACAATAGCTGCATAAAGTTTGTTCATTGTGAACATTGCTTTTCTTTTTAGAACACATTTCATACAGTAACAAAGTTTCTATAAAGTAAGACACGTTGGTGCTAAAGTACATCTGTGGGGGCGCCAACCCCATTTTAAGGAGTGTCCTTTGCCAAAGCCACAGGAAAATGGCAGTGGCAAGGTCATTGATGGCAGAGGTGGCCAATCTCAAGATCCCCCAGGTGCTGCTGCTCCTAACAGGAGCCAGAGGCTGACCATTACTGTGGTGTAGACTACAAGTCTAAATATGCAGAGGTAATAAGCATTACATTATAATGTATCAAGATATACACATTTTATAACCTTTGTACAAAACTTCTATAAATCTCTCTCTTATATACAAAAATAGCTTAACACACCCAGGACATCTGGGATGGATAGAAATAGATTTTTATAATAAAAAAGTTTGGAAGCATTGAGGATGGCAGTAGTATAAAAATAGAAGAAAAGGATTTGAGGAAGGAAAGGGTAGAATGGAGGGTTCTTTGAGTGTCAGCATAGTTCCACAAGTCCTGATCCTGCACCTGGCCCCATTGCTGGAGAGGTCAGGTTGTAAGGGCTAGGCTTGCCTAGTCATCGGGAAGCTCGGCTGTCGTTCTGAGAATCTGCTGGGCCAGTCCTGTCTCTTCCTTGGGTGACATGAGGGGTGGCTTCCTTGCCACCACCAACACCACCACCACCCATGATGATGATGATGGCCACAGTTCAATTGTCTCTGCTTGTCCTGTGGACCCCCACTGGAGTGCAAATCTAGTGCTTTAGTGTTCTCGGAGGAGCTTCACTTTCTCCTTCTGAGTGGTATAAGGCCAGTCTGCAGTCCTGAAAAAAAAGCAAAGGGGTCAGTGACATGATTCAAGCAAGGACAAGACACACGATGTAAGCAAGGGCAGCTTATACATCAATATTTTCACTTGCAAATTAGAAGCTATGGCAGATCCAAAGTAAAAGAAAACAAGGCTATTGGACTGTTTTTGCTAGAAATCCAACTGACTTTAGGTAACAAAAGGTAACTTTAGGTAACGGGGCTGAAAATTTTAGCAAGTGTTTGCTAGTCATGGGACTTGCTATAGGCTGCTGGACTTTTTTCTTGAAGACATTAGTCATCAGATTGGCTATATGCAAGTGGATTTACTTTATCCTTTTCAAAGAAGCTTTGGTGGTCATAGAACTGAACCAGCAAAACATCTTCAAGAAAAATAAAGCAAGTCCATTTGCAGGTACAGATGTAGCAGTCCCCCCAAAAACTTTGTATGCATTAAATAAACAATAGAACTGGGTTATCTTGAAGTCTCCAATGCTGATGTAACTAGCGTTAAGAACTTTAAGGACTGCTCTATGTGTACACCATAACCTGCATGATTGAGAAGCATTATATAGATAACTGTCATCTCACCTGTAGCTCAGAACCAGGTGGTGAAGTCGAGCAGCTCCTGCTCCTCCGGGCTGAGCGGGTCGTAGGATCCCTCGTCAGAGGAGTAAGAGGAGACGGGTGAGCCGGCCATGGAGTTCATGTCGTGACAGTAGGTGGGTGAGATGGTGGGTGATAGCACCCCGGACTGGAAGGCGGCGCTGACGGCGTCGTGCTCGTCCAGAAGCTGCTGCAGCGCCCGGATATACTCCACCGCGGAGCGCAGCGTCTCCACCTTGCTCATCTTCTTGTTGGCGGCGCCGTTGGGCACATGCTCCCGCAGGGTGGCGAAGCCCAGGTTAACCAGCTTCACCCGGTTCCGCTCCCTCTCGTTCCTCCGGGCCACGGCGGCGGGCTGCTGCTGCGGGAGGCTGTAGCCGAAGCCGGTGAAGTTGAGCCTCCTCTTGCACCTCATCAGCTCCGGGGAGGACGAGCGCTGCCGCTTCACCTGCTGCTGCTGCTGCAGCTTGGCCGCTGACTTGACGCCCCCGGGCGGGCTAAGCTGCAGGCTCTGGGCGAAGTAACAGGCTGGCTGCAGGAAGTGCTGCTGCTGCTGGCCGAGGCCGCTCTCCGCCTTGGCAGTGGTGCTGGCCATTGGCGCTGACTGACACAGAGGCTCGTGGCGCTCGCGTGTGCGGTGTGTGAGAGAGGGAGTGAGTGAGCGAGTGAGTGAAGCGAGCCCCGCGCTCTGTGCCGCACGCTCCCTGGCTGCCTGTATGCCGAGTGCTGGGGTCGCCCGGCCCGCCGCCGCCTTTTCAATGGGCACAAGCCCCACGCGCTGCCGCTGGCCCCGCCCCTCTCCCCGGGCTCTGTTGTCCCCATGCGTGCGCCTGGCGCGTGCCGCGGCCCGTCCTGAATAAACACGGCGCCAGAGGGGCCCCGCTCAGCACCATTGCCAGCCGCCGACACCTGCTGCCTGCCCCGGGACCCTGACCTCACCTGCTCCCAACTTGTAGCCATTCACCCTGACTGAAAGCTGCTAGCAAAAATGCCGTGCCAATACACCGTGCCCATGGCGGGCACTGCACTGCGCTCACTGTACTCCCACTAATATGATATTCAGCATATCATATGCCAGCCTGGCACACATGGCATAGCCTGCCCATGTCTGTCACTGTACTCACTGTACTCCCACTCATATATGATATTCAGCATATAATATGCCAGCCTGGCACACAGGGCATAGCCTGCCCATGTCTGTCACTGTACTTCCACTCATATATGATATTCAGCATATAATATGCCAGCCTGGCACACAGGGCATAGCCTGCCCATGTCTGTCACTGTACTCCCACTCATATATGATATTCAGCATATAATATGCCAGCCTGGCACACAGGGCATAGCCTGCCGATGTCTGTCACTGTACTCACTGTACTCCCACTAATATATGATATTCAGCATATAATATGCCAGCCTGGCACACAGGGCATAGCCTGCCCATGTCTGTCACTGTACTCACTGTACTCCCACTCATATATAATATAAAGCCTATAATATGCCAGGCTGGCACACAGGGCATAGCCTGCCCATGTCTGTCACTGTACTCACTGTACTCCCACTCATATATGATATTCAGCATATAATATGCCAGCCTGGCACATAGGGCATAGCCTGCCGATGTCTGTCACTGTACTCACTGTACTCCCACTCATATATGATATTCAGCATATAATATGCCAGCCTGGCACACAGGGCATAGCCTGCCCATGTCTGTCACTGTACTCACTGTACTCCCACTCATATATAATATAAAGCCTATAATATGCCAGGCTGGCACACAGGGCATAGCCTGCCCATGTCTGTCACTGTACTCACTGTACTCCCACTCATATATGATATTCAGCATATAATATGCCAGCCTGGCACATAGGGCATAGCCTGCCCATGTCTGTCACTGTACTCACTGTACTCCCACTAATATATGATATTCAGCATATAATATGCCAGCCTGGCACACAGGGCATAGCCTGCCCATGTCTGTCACTGTACTCACTGTACTCCCACTCATATATGATATTCAGCATATAATATGCCAGCCTGGCACACAGGGCATAGCCTGCCCATGTCTGGCACTGTACTCACTGTACTCCCACTCATATATGATATTCAGCATATATTATGCCAGCCTGGCACCCAGGGCATAGCCTGCCCATGTCTGTCACTGTACTCACTGTACTCCCACTCATATATAATATATAGCCTATAATATGCCAGCCTGGCACACAGGGCATAGCCTGCCCATGTCTGTCACTGTACTCACTGTACCCCACTCATATATGATATTCAGCATATAATATGCCAGCCTGGCACACAGGGCATAGCCTGCCCATGTCTGTCACTGTACTCACTGTACTCCCACTCATATATGATATTCAGCATATAATATGCCAGCCTGGCACACAGGGCATAGCCTGCCCATGTCTGTCACTGTACTCACTGTACTCCCACTCATATATGATATTCAGCATATAATATGCCAGCCTGGCACACAGGGCATAGCCTGCCCATGTCTGGCACTGTACTCACTGTACTCCCACTCATATATGATATTCAGCATATATTATGCCAGCCTGGCACACAGGGCATAGCCTGCCCATGTCTGGCACTGTACTCACTGTACTCCCACTCATATATAATATAAAGCCTATAACATTCCAGCCTGGCACACAGGGCTTGGCCTGCCCATGTCTGTCACTGTACTCACTGTACTCCCACTCATATATGATATTCAGCATATAATATGCCAGCTCCAGCCTGGCACATAGGGCATAGCCTGCCCATGTCTGTCACTGTACTCACTGTACTCCCACTCATATATGATATTCAGCATATAATATGCCAGCCTGGCACACAGGGCATAGCCTGCCCATGTCTGTCACTGTACTCACTGTACTGCCAACTCATATATAATATAAAGCCTATAATATGCCAGCCTGGCACACAGGGCATAGCCTGCCCATGTCTGTCACTGTACTCACTGTACTCCCACTCATATATAATATAAAGCCTATAATATGCCAGCCTGGTACACATGGCATAGCCTGCCCATGTCTGTCACTGTACTCACTGTACTCCCAACTCATATATAATATAAAGCCTATAATATGCCAGCCTGGCACACAGGGCATAGCCTGCCCATGTCTGTCACTGTACTCACTGTACTCCCACTCATATATAATATAAAGCCTATAATATGCCAGCCTGGCACACAGGGCATAGCCTGCCCATGTCTCTCACTGTACTCACTGCGCTCCCACTCATATATGATATTCAGCATATAATATGCCATCCTGGCACCCAGGGCATAGCCTGCCCATGTCTGGCACTGTACCAGCTGTACTCCCACTCATATATAATATAAAGCCTATAATATTCCATCCTGGCACACAGGGCATAGCCAGCCCATGTCTGTCACTGTACTCACTGTACTCCCACTCATATATGATATTCAGCATATAATATGCCATCCTGGCACCCAGGGCATAGCCTGCCCATGTCTGGCACTGTACTCACTGTACTCCCACTCATATATGATATTCAGCATATAATATGCCAGCCTGACACACAGGGCATAGTCTGCCCATGTCTGGCACTGTACCAACTGTACTCCCACTCATATATGATATTCAGCATATAATATGCCAGCCTGGCACACAGGGCATAGCCTGCCCATGTATATCACTGTACTCACTATACTCCCACTCATATATGATATTCAGCATATAATATGCCATTCTGGCCCCCGGAACATAGCCTGCCCATGGCTGGCACTGTACCAACTGTACTCCCACTCATATATAATATATAGCCTATAATATGCCAGCCTGGCACATAGGGCATAGCCTGCCCATGCCTGGCACTGTATCAACTGTACTCCCACTCATATATAATATAAAGCCTATAATATGCCAGCCTGGCACACAGGGCATAGCCTGCCCATGCCTGACACTGTACTCGCTGTACTCCCACTCATATATGATATTCAGCATATAATGTGCCAGCCTGGCACACAGGGCATAGCCTGCCCATGTCTGGCACTGTATTCACTGTACCTCCACTTATTTGGAATATGCAGACAATTAGGTACCAATCAGGGACATCCAGAGCATAGCCTGCATCACAAACTGGCCATGCCTGGCACTGTACTCACCTACAATATACATCCACTACTGTAACAGTCTGGCACTCAGACCACAGCCTGGCATTACAAACTGCCCTTACACTAGATTCTAGCAGGGTTGTAGTCAGTGCATCAGTGTACAGTGCCTTCCCCTCGCATACATTACATGCATTGCGGGTACACTGGATTCCTATAGCAGTGATGGCAAAACTGTTAGGGGCTGAGTGCTCAAACTGCAACCCATATGTTTATTTAAGTGCCAACCTGATATCTCTGGTGCCAGGGAGGAGATGAAAATAAACCCAAAATGCGTGTACTGGAAAGGTGATGGAGAGGGCTCTGAGTGCTGCCTCTGGCAAGGGTGCCATAGGTTCGCCACCAAAGCCTGCCCTGCACACTGCCCATACATGTTTCCTTGTGTACCTGTACACATACCATCCACACAGTATAGCCGGTACTGATGGCTCCACATACTGCCCATGCCGGATAGATAATGTATATACTAAGCGGTGCACGTATTACAAAGTGCAATTACAGTACTTTGAATAAGTTCTATCCAGAGGACGGCTTGCCTGCACACTAACTGTACAACTGATACATTGTATATATATTATTCCCAGCGTATTACCAGTATTTTTACAGAATGCCCGTAACTAACACTACTGTATTTCCATTTTTTACTGTGTATCCATAGCATACATAGCTTCCTACAAGCTACCAGTGCCTTGCTGCATATTTAACACATTGTGTGGCTTGTATCCAGGTCTTATCCTGCGCTGCTGTCTGTTCTCTCACTACATTACAGTGCGTAAATTATGTTTAGGGTAAAGCCTGTCCATGTCAGGCACTACACAGCTTGTGATCATAGAGGGCGAGGCTTCTCGATCATCCAGGTCATGGTATATATGCAGAAATAAATCAAGGCAATTTGACCTTTTTCTGTTTTATTTTCTTGAGGACATCTCACCAGGCATCTGGCTGACTATCTGTATTCAGAGTGACTCCGAAATGAGAAAGGATGACTAGCAAAATGTCCTCATGAAAATAAAAACAGCAAGTCCAGTTGCCTTGATGTATTCCTACATATAAACATCGGTTATGCTATACACAGGATATAAGTCTTGTATTGCAACCTGCATGAGCTGCCAATACATTGCAAAGCTTGCATTTAGGTTATGGCTTGTGCGGCACATGCCAGACATTACCACCAACATGTATAATTAGCTGTATTTTTTTATCTCCACTGCGCTACAACCTGTACTTATTTTTTTTGTGCGCACCGGCACCTGGCCGTGATTAAAGTCTGTTTTTGAACATATATACACCTGTAACAAAGCGAAAAAACACATGGAATGACATTATTTTAACACTGTGACATTAACACTTTAGTGCCAGACGCCCAGACCTGTACATACAATTCTGCAAAAAAAGTCAAAAAAATGTCTATTTGTTTGCAGCCAGGAGAGGTCACACAATGATTTGAGCAAAAAATAAAAATAAAAAAAATGTCAAACACGCTGTTTAAACACAAGCAAATGAACGGCCATTGAAATGTATGGGAGAGCAACACTGAGCGAAAGGTAATACCTGACGCTCTGGAAGCTAGAGCGCCGGCGCTATACACTGAGTCACCTGTAATAATACATCGGATGCTACATGGTGCTGTTAGAGTCGCTTTCATAAATGTGGTTTTGCCTATAGCGCCCAGCGTTCACCAGATGCTGCCTGCCGCTACGAGGCACTACCTGGCGCTATCTCTTCTTAAATAACCCCCATGGTGTTTTTTCATTGGTGTGTCCACTGTGTGTAATTCATTTGTGTGTAGTCACTAATATAGTGTTTAGTCACTGGTGTGTTGTTCACATGTTCATGGATGGGAAAAATGTGGAGTAAAATTTCATGTGTGCATAACACATTGGCCACTATTAGCTCTAATACTATTTCTATTATAAACTTCCTGTTCCCACGAAGCGGACCAATTAGCCAATCAGGGGCGCTCTTTCCATTCAAATTTCCTTTGTTGCACTGAGCTCAGTGCAGCAAGCAAATCTGAAAAGAGCGAATGCCACCAGTCGCATCCCTGGCCTACTTCTGACTCTAGTATTCTGGGGATGCGGCTGAGGCCTGGAGACACAATGTTGGCTCATGGTAAGATAAGTTGATCTGCGATGGGGGGGGGGGGGCACACAGTGGGGCATCCCCATCTGGGATAAAAAATAATAGAGGTAGACCACCCCCCAAGAGGATTGTTCCTCCTCTAAATGTGTTGCAACCTGGGTAAAGCTAATATCTGTCCAGACACTACAAGGAATATATAATTTAAGCACTGTGCTCAGGTTATAGACTAGTGTGCAAACCTTATATGTCTGTCACTACAGAGACGGGAGTCTATTGGCAGCATTTAAGATTCAGCCTAACTAATGGCTGCAGTGTACAGAGACTAACCAGCACCAACACTACAACCAGAATAATGTATCTGCTGAATACTGGGCACAGTCTGAACTATGCTATGTTAGCTATGCCATAATATATTTTACCTGGTGCCTCCAAGGTGCATAAAGCCAGATTTGCAACCCAGTACCAACATATAGGGGTCGAATCAGAGCCCAGCGAGAAAACTCCCTTTTTTGCTAGGAGAGAATATTGCCATTCTCTTTCATTGTCTACCTTGGGGCTGAAACAGAGCTAGGTTGTCTAGACCTGGTAGACAATGAAAGTGAATGACAGTTTTCTCTCTGGGTTTTCTCACTGGGCTCTGAATCGACCCCATAGCTGATCCAGGGCACATCCTTGACTAAAACCATATCAGTCATTACTATCAACATATAGTATAGGCTGAATCCAAGACATGGCTTCGGGCATTATTAGTAGCATAATATATGGGCTACATGCCTGCATCCAGGGTGCAGTCTTGACTAATTAGTGTCCATACCAGACTCGGCTACCAATATATCTTATACAGGGCATATCGTTGACTAGGACCTGCCCATGCCAGACTTTGCTACCACTGTATCATATACTGGAATACATCCATGGTACAGCATGGCAATGACCCGTCCATACCAGTCACTGCTACCAATATATTGTATTATACATCCATGGCACAGCCTTGACTAGGTACCACTACTAACATATAGTAAAGGATTGATCGAGAGCATAGCTTGAACTTTTCCTATGCCAAGCATTGCTGCATCCAGCCCTGCAACAGACCCGGTACCTGCTTATGCCCGGCAGTGCCAAGTATAGCGCATAAGAAGTTTAGCAAACTTACCGTGAGACATCTTCCTGACTAATTTGACGTTGAAGTCAAGCTAGGCAAGCTTGAAGTTTGCCCCAAGCCAGAGGTAAGTTGCTAATGTCTTTCACTTCCTATACCCGTCAATCACCCTATACCAGGCGATTTGTTCCTGCCAGCTCTGCCATGTAGCTTTCTAGTGCCATGCATGTGCCATGTTCATCAGTGCCTGCAATATAAACCCGCAAGAGCCTGACATCCTAAATGCTAAATATTTTCCCTGTACACCTTGTCATTAATGGAGGATTTCTATCTTCTCACCTAGAAAGCAGACTGATTGTGGGCCTTGTAGAGATCAGAGCTCTGATGACAGGTGGGCCCGCACCTGTCACCTCATTGATGGGCAGCTTCCAGACCGGGAGCAGGTTGCCCCATTAGTCACATCAGGCAATGGAGCTCTGCAAAAGTCGCCTGTCTGGTCAGCCATCAAGATAGAGGCTGACTTATCAGTAACACATCACCCCCTGCCTGGCCATGAAGTGTCAGCCTGATGTGTGACCACCCCTCCTCCTCCCCCAGCTACAGGCTAGCTATTGTGCCGGCCACTGGTTTAACCCCTAGGGCTAGGAACAAGTGTGATAAGCTGGAGGGCTCTAACGTAGGTGATTTCTGAGTTTATTAGCTAAACTAGCTATGCCTTGGCTGTAGCCTGCTTCCTCATGCGCTGACTGCATAGCTAATGTTCTGTATGTCTATAGTGGCAGATCACAACTGCATTAGGGATACTCATTAGTTAATAGTCAGCACATGATAAATCAATTTCAACAATATTGTTAAATTACGTTTTTACACGGCATGCAATGTCTCCTACTGGTTGTCCTTCCTTCACTTCCTGAAGAGCAGCCAAAGCTGCAAGCACATAGGACTATATATCCACTGTCTAGAGCCTATGGACTAGGTCTTCTCGTTTGCCAGTCGTTATACAGAAACCCAGTTGTGCAGGACAATATTATTTCAAGGGACTGTAAACCCAATCGCAATAATAAGTCAGCTTCTCTTAAGCCTGCTCCAAGTGCCCTTCCATTTCCTGCAGTAGAAGCCATAGCATGGCTCCAAAGTTTGCCCTTTTTTTCAAGTTCCTTCCTCCAGGATCACACAAAAAGGTGGTCTAATGGCAACTCTGTCCCTTTGTGCTCTCAGCATGAGTGAGCACAGTGGTCCCACAGCAGAGAACAAGCATAATTTGTAAATCTGCACCATGAAATGTTCTTTCCAGCTCAGCCTTGATCCAGAAATTGAAGTGAAGAAGGTAGCTTCGCTTAGAATACATGAGCTATATATAGCCAATCTGATATTTTGAAATGCTTTATACAGCTTACTGCTTTCAATGTGGAGAAGGTGGGAGCCTGGACAGGAACTTCAAAGAGGAACGAAACTAGCTGGTCTTCTTTAAAAGCTTCCCCAAGGGGTATCCTGATTTGTGATGCCACATAATGTAAAACTCTGCTGGGTCTCTCTACATCCTTTCTCAATCCCATGGCACTTGCACAGTCATGGTGGTCCAAGGTTGGGATGCCCTGCACACAACTGTACAGGGTGGGGTAAGAGTGGGGTTGTTGGGGTGAGCAGCTAAGCAGAACTAGACTTAGCCACACACCCTGTGGCATCCCCTTTCCCTCTATTCTGAGCGCCCCCACATATGCACCCATTCAGAATGAGGTGAGTTTATGGCAAACTGGCTGCCTGCAGCACCCCACATAGGCTTTGGGAGTTTTGGTCCACTTTAAAGTTCCTTAGTAGACCAAACGGAACTCTTCCTGTTTGCCATCAGATGCAGTTCCTCTAGGTAAAGGCGAGCATCTCTGCAGAGCTCGCTGATGTGTGATGGGGTAGGTTAGTTTAGTTTCCTTGTGAAATAGGACCCTCCCTGGCACAGAGCTGCAGTGGAGGGTGTAGGCAAACACTGAGGCCCTTATTTAAGAAGGGATAGCGTCAGGTAGTGGCTGGTTAATGAATGGTAGCGACAGGTAGCGACTGGTGAACGCCGGACACGGCACACAATTACACATTTATCAAGCAGAATCTGTTTAGCGACTGGGATAACGCCATGTAGCGTCTGATTCATAATTTTCACAGCCTCAGCGAACAGCGGCAGCGTTCAGCCTTGCACAGCGCCAGGTATGACCTCTCGCTACCTGTCGCTCTCCCATACATTTCAATAGATTAACCTTTTCTTCTCTTTAAATGGGGTATTTGTTTTTTTTTTTTTTTTCAAAAAAATCACAAATAATTCTGTGACCTCTTCTGGCATTGAGAAAGCAGTTTTTTTTTTAAATTTTTTCATTTTTTATATATTTCTTCAGAAATGACATTACAGGTCTGGCATTAAAGTGTTCATGTTACAATGTTGTTACAATGAAATTAGGGATGAGCGAACCGGTTCGGACGAACCGGAATTCGCTCCGAATTTCAGGGAAAATTCGATTCGGCACGAACCCGAATATTTTTTGGTTCGTGCCGATCGAATTTTCCCTGAAATAAAAAAAAAAAAATGCCGGCATGGTGGGAGCGGGCAGGCCGGCTACGCTGTCAGCGGGCGGCGGAAGCCGGCCCGCTGACAGCGCAGCCGGCCTGCCCGCTCCCACCATGCTGGCATTTGTTTAAAAAGCAAACACTTACCTGCATGGTCGGAGCGTGGAGGCCGGCGCCGCTCTCAGCTGTCATCAGAGGACGCGTCATCAGAGGGTGCGTCATCAGAGGGCGCCTGAGAGCGACGCCGGCCTCCACGCTCCGACCATGAAGGTAAGTGTTTGCTTTTTAAACAAATGCCGGCATGGTGGGAGCGGGCAGGCCGGCTGCGCTGTCAGCGGGCCGGCTTCCGCCGCCCGCTGACAGCGTAGCTGGCCTGCCCGCTCCCACCATGCCTGCATTTTTGTTTTTCAGATGAGCGATTCGTGAAAGTTCGATTCGGGCGACCCCGAATTTCTTGGGGAAATTCGGCGAATCGCCCGAATCGAACTTTCAAGAAGTTTCGCTCATCTCTAAATGTAATTTCATATGTTTTCGCTTTGTTACTAGTGGATAGATGCTGAAAAACAGACACCACCTCTGTCGGTCGCTATGAGCAGTCGCTAACATGCGCTCCCATACAGCGCTGTACTGGTCAAATAGCGACTCACAATGTATTCAACATTACTGAACAGTGACGGAGTCGCTATAAACTAGCGACTCACGGCCGAGCACTGCGACTACTAGCGGGCGCTCTGAAAATGCCTGCTCCAGACGCTCATCTGTCGCTACCTGCCGCTAATGGCTTGGTAAGGATATACTTGTGCTGGTCTTAACACAGGACAGACCAAAACCCATTTGATGTCCAGTAGGCGTTGGTCTGATTTAATACAAAGTTGCAAAATAGAGAGGTGGCAGCCGCTCAGATCAATTTATAACTAACCTGGAATGTACATGTGAGCAGGGCAATTAGAATAGACAAATCACTGCCACTGTACACAACCTTGTTAAAACCTAGTTAAAGACAGATGGCACACATCGTCAGATGTATGTTGAAGCTGCTTCAACAAATGCCACAGGGGCTTCTGAGCAAGGACGGGCTTATCATTTTTGGGGCCCCATGCAAAGTCGTGTCTGGGGGCCGTAATCAAAGGAATAACAAAGTAAAATATTAAAGAGTAACAAATTACAGAGAGAAGCGGCTTTCTTTCTCATGCAGCCTCTGCACTGACAGCATCACCAGTATTACACCAGTATTACAGTAAGATGCCAGCCTCTTCCAGTGTTCACTCTGCAAAGTTCTGGGGGCACCTGTGAGGTGGGAGCCCCATGTAATTGCATGGCTTGTGTGGTGGTAAAGCATGCCACTGTTTCTGTGTAAGTGCAGTCCTAACGCTAATCTATGAGAGCCCCTTTGGCACATACTTAGCAATAGATAAATTGGAAGCTGCTTACCTGAGGTTGCCCTATACTTTCACTGCAGCACTGGAGCTGCATTGTGGAATAGAGTTTGACCCTTCCCTCCCCATGCATGGCAATGGAGGTATGGGACAACCTCAGGTAAGTTGTGGACTTTGCCACAGACCTCAGACCAAAATGTTCCCTCTGGCATGAGACTCCCCTACCTACCTACTAGAAGTTCCCATGACACCTGAAACACTGCTCTGAAAAGCCAGGGTGGTGGGCGAGCATGGCCTATGTGGGTGCCTCTGTACATTGGGGTCACTCTAAAACTAATTTCTTTTTTACATCCCTCTGCTTCCATTGACACCCAGACCACTACAGACATTTTTACATAGCGAAATGCTCCTCAGGCATTTGGTGGTCTTACCTTTTTAATATCAATGCACTTGATTGTCGGAGATGCATTGTAAAGAACAGAAAAAGATATCCTACATTTTTTCCCCTATAGACGTTAATAGTGCTTATTGCAGGTATCCTGAATAACTGGCTCTATCTATCAAGCAACTCTTCTACTGACCATAACCATAAACAGCCAAGTAGGACTCCGGGCAAATAATCTGCCTTGTGACTATAGAGGCCTCTATGATTATGGGTTCCATGGCAGTTATATATAATTTTTGATAAAAAAAAAATCAATAGGCTATAACGTATACACTACAATAACACAGGCTTCCAATTTTTACAGTATTTGTTTACCGTAATTTATTATTTTTGGGACGTGAGGATTTTTAACTTTATATGAGCATTATTGCAGAAAAAAATAGTTCAATAATAAAATAAATAGTTCAATAATAAAAATTCACATAAATAAGCTATATTGCAAGATGAGTGGTTATTTATATTACCTACATAAAAATTAGTTCCAGACAAGCATATATTTTATTTTACTAAAGACTTAAAGGAGCCGCAGCACTCAACCCTGTTAGCTTGCAGACCAACCTATAATCTGTCTCTAAATCTGGTAAAACAGAGGCTCGGTCACACACATCTGCAGAAGTATGCTAAGCTACACCACCACGCCAAGGTGCCTCTATGGGTGCAGTCCTAACTCTAATCTATGACATGAGCCCCACTTACTGAATGAAAGCAGAATTAGGTACAACCATTCACTGTGGGAAGGAAAATGATCTGCCCCCTACTCATTCTATGATGCTGCTGCCCTCCTCAGTGAAATTGTAATTGTACCTACATCCCTAGATTTTATTTCTACCAGTAGAAACGACTAGTGGGAATCCAGTGGGAACCCAGTTCGGTTGTATAAGAGGCCGATTCATTAATAGCGCCAGGTAGCGACAGATGAGCGACTGTAGCGTGATTTTTTCAGCGCCAGCCAGTATTCGCTGTGCTTGGCCGGCGTTTGCTTGATGACAGCGACTCAGTCGGTGTGCGGTAATGTTGAATACGGGCTGGGGGGTCGCTGTTTCACAGGTTCAGCGTTGTATGTGAGCGCCTGACAACGAATGGCCAGAGCGAACGGCTTGCTTCATATTCATTAAAAAATCACGCTCCGAATTTGCTGGCGCTGTCCATTCCTTGTTTAAACCCCAGTGCGCTGGCGGCGATGTGTGTTAACTAGTTTTTAACCCTTAAACAACCATATTTTTTGAATGTAACATTATACATGTTTTTTGAATCATTTTGTAATATGAATACATTAATATCAGACATGTAAGATCAATTCTGCACAAATTTTTTTTTTTTTTTTTACTTAAAAAAAAAAACCGAACATTGCAGAAGTGGTCTCAGAATTTTTGACATAAAAAAAAAAATATTACCAATTAATTATGATTAATTAAACATTGCTCCATTGAAATGCATTGGACAATGCCAGGGAGCGACAGGTCATACCTGGCGCTGTGAAGGAATTTGCAGCGGCGCTGTTCGTTCCAGGCGGCTTCATGATGAATCCCGCGCTAGCTGGCGCTCTCGCCGGCGCTAGCCTCATTTAGCTTGATAAATGCGTCATTGTGACCGCCGCCGGGCGTACTTGAGTCGGTAGCCGCCGATAGCTGGCGGTACCTGGCGCTCATCAGACACTACCTGGCGCTAGCCCGTGATAAATAAGGCCCAAAGTAACTCCTCTTCTCACCATCTTGCATGTTTATATGTATTTTTAACCTCACACAAATTCAAGACAGATCTCCTCTAAAGTAGTTTTATACCCATTAAAAAGGAACAAAAGTGAAGAATCTTTTCTACTTTTGATTTTACGTCTCCGTAGTCCTGAACTGTCCCCATTTGGTAAGCTTAGGGATTCCACTACCAGCCCTCCAGCCACACTCTGGCTTTCTTTTGATGTTTCCTATAGCAGTTTAAGCTGTTTTCTTCTTTTCTTTTTAAAAGCCATTTACACAGACTATCATTTCTCAGACAAGCAGAATAAAGTCATGCATCTTTAAGGTCTTTAATACATTAGCTTTATATTTGTTACATCATTTTGTCACTGTAGATCTGGCATGAGTTCTAGGACACTAACAGTTTTTTTTACTAGCAGAGAAAGTAAAATAAGGTTCTTTCACGGTAAACAAATCCAGCTGATTCTCCCCACACAAGACTTGAATAGCCAGCGAGAAGAAAAAAACCTACAATAAATGGTGCATTTCTTTCATTCTCTGCTGGGTATAGCATTCAAGATCAGGCCTGTATTCAAGGTGCAGTCCATTTTTTGCTCAGCAAGAGAGTTTAGAAAAGAAGCGTGGGGTCTATTCACAAGCTTCTTCCCCCCTTTACAATTGCCTGGCTGTATGAAACCTATCTTCCATGCCTTGTCAGACTATTTCTGCAGACCAATTAATGCTTTTTCTTGTAGGCCTCCTAAATATTTGAGTGTCAAGAAAGAACTTTTGAATCCCCCCCCCTTAGTTTAACTGTTTCAGTCCCTTATTCTGTGAAATAATTAATATGACAACTGGAAGCTTGCTGAAGTTTGTATAGGAGCATCTTATCTACAGCTATGGAGAAAAAAAAATAAAATACAAAGAAAAGACAAAAATTGCTGTAATACTGCATGTCATAGATAACTCAAAACTTTCTACAAATAATAGCAACAAAATAAACATTATTCAGTTAGTTTAATGAGACAGAAATGTTATGCTTAGCATAGGTGGGACTGATGGGGGACAGCTATAAATACAGGACCCATATATTCTCAGATGTAAGGTAATCAGCATGTGTTAATACACATAGCATGTGGGGAATGTAACACATGAATGTTGTAATAAGGTGGTGTGGTGGAAGGATATACTCTAATGAAGTCTGTGAAGACAGTAGGAGGCCGATTCATTAACAGCGGCAGATAGCGACAGTTGAGCGACTGTAGCTGCATTTTCAGAGCGCCCACTAGTAGTCGCTGTCCTTGGACGTTGTTCGGTAGTTGATAGTGACTCAGTCGGTTTTCCGTAATGTTGAATATTGGGTGAGGAGTCACTATTTGACAGGCTCCGCGCTGTATGGGAGCGCATGATAGCGACTGGTCAGAGCGACCGGCTTCCACCATATTCATTAACAAATCAGGCTCAAAAAATTCTTGCACTGTAAAATGCATGTTTAAACCCCAGAGCGCTGGCGGCGATGGGTTAAAAGTAGTTTTTTAACCCCCAAACAACCATATTTTTGTAAACCAAAAAAAACAAGTTTTTAAAATAATTTGGTAATATGAATACATTAATATCAGACCTGTAATATCAATTCTGTACTTTTTTTTTTAATTTTTTTTACCTTAAAAAAATTATTAAAAATGACAGAAGTGGTCACAGAATTTTTCACATTAAAAAAAAAAAAAAAAAAGGGGGCGTGGCTTGCTATGGCGCCGTGAGGAAGTGAGACAAGGGAGCTCCACGCCAATTTGACCTGCTGAGCACCCAGGCATCCCACTGTGACCCCCTTTCCCTGATGCCCAGGAGGGGGAAGGTGAGCAGACAGCGCCGGAGGGGACAGGAGCGCCCCATCCCCGCTTATTTTGCGACACGAGGGGGGAGAGGAGAGGCGGAGGCCCCCCGCAAGATGGCGGCGCACGTGGTCCCGGAGGGAGAAGAAGAGGGGAGAAGCGCTGATCCCCCTGCAGACTTACCCAGGCGGCCGCAATCGGCGGCGGAGACGGGAGCGGAGCCCCCGCGGTCGGCGGAAGTGAAGGTAGCGGCGGACCCGAAGATGCAGATGCGGGGAGAGGGGGAGGCGGGAGCCCCCGACGAGATGCCGGCTCTTGTACCCCCGGCGGGCGGCGATGACAGGAGACGCACGGCGGAGCACCGAGGTGCCTCCCAGCACCGGAGCCCCGCGCCGCTGAGTGGAGGCGGGGAGGTCCTCCAGACAGTGCAGGGAGGTGAGGAGTCAGTGGCCCCACGTGTATCAGCCCGGCGCCTCCGCACTGTCACAGCAGAGGTGCACCGGCCGCCTGGTGAGACGGGGAGAGCACCCGTTGGGCCCCGGGCAGACCATAATTATGACCCAACCCTGACGGAGACCCCTATGGCCCACACAGACGGGGGGGCACCCAACAGATGTGACCGGCGCCCGAGGGAGGGAAGGACCCAGACGGAGAGCACAAGCTGCATTGAATGGCTGCTGGCAGACAGTCCGGCCCCAGCCCGAACCCATAGCCCAGCAACAACTGCCTCGCCCGTGATGTGGCTGCGCCAGGAGGGCATCCCGAGCCCGGACTCCCCGCCTTGTGCCCCAGCACGTGGAGTTGAATCCCCCCGGCTCTGGTCCCCAAATGGGGCCGCGCAGCGTTCCCTGTCCCCGGGGAGCGTGGTTGGCACCCCCTCCCCCCTGGTGAGCCCTACGCCGGCATGGGACAGCCGGGAAGTCTTCGCCCCTGGACCCACCCCGGGGGGCCCGGGGTCCACCGGAAATGAAGGAGCACTACTGACTGGCAGCGAGGCGGCCTCTCCGAGATTCAGCGGGGGCCCTGTAGATGGGCGAGGAAGCCCTACATCGCCTACTTGCATCGGGCATCCCTTGGAAGCTGCCGGGGAAGCTGCTAATATTCTACATGCTGCTCCTTATGCCCCGCTAGATCTTCTATCCCGCACCATAGCTGAGGCAGTGAGAATCAACATCAATGAGGCCCTTAGGGGCTTACCATCCCGCGTGGACTTCGATGGATACGTCTCGAGAATGGAAGGTACCATAAAGAGGGAGCTGGCGACCCTTCAAACCACAGTAACGGAGGTTGCTCAGAGAATGGACACCGCGGAGGCCTCTCACAGATCACTGGAGACGCGAGTTGCGGAGCTGGAGCATCAACGGGAGGGAAGCAACCGCCTCCTGTCTGAGCTTTTCCTGGCGCAGGATGATGTGGAGAATCGCAGCCGCAGGAATAATCTCCGCCTTCGGGGCGTCCCAGAGTCAGTCGAGCCGCGGGACATCCAGACTGCGGTTATCTCTATCTTCAATGGGCTCCTGGACTTGCCGGAATCGAATCACATTGAATTGGACCGCGTGCACAGGGCCCTTGGTCCCCGCCCCCCGGACTCTGGAAGACCGAGGGACATAATATGTAGAGTCCATTTTTTCAAGATCAAAGAGGACCTGCTGCGAAAGGCGTGGGAGAAGGGCCCGATTCAGTACAAGGGAGCGCAGATCACCATTCTTCAGGACCTTTCCCGGAGAACATTACTTATGCGGAAGCTGCTGAGACCGCTCCTTGACACCATCCAGAGGCAGGGCGCCTCTTACCGCTGGGGTCACCCCTTCCAGCTTTTAGTCCGCAGAAATGGGGAGATCTTTGTCCTCCGGTCCCCGATCCAGCTACCGGACTTGTTCCGCTTTCTGGAGGCCCCTGCGGTAGACATCCCGGACTGGACGGCCCCGGACCTGGGGGTGTTCGACAGGCGGCTCCCGCAGCGTCCCGGAGGGGTCCTGCGGGGAGTCGGGAGAGATCGAAGAAGACGCCGCTGATGACCCTGTGAGGTGCGGGGGACGCTTTCCTGCCTCTCCCCGTGGCCCACCCTGAAGTTGAGATTTTTGATGTGCACCGGGGGGGGGGGGGGGGGGCTGGGTTGGTGCTCCCTGATACCTAGTGGTGCTGGGCCGTGTGGTGGTCTTGATGGGCGCTGGCTTTCTGGGCCGTCTTGGCGGGGCCGGAGGGCGGGTGTCCCCGGGCTGTGCCCTATCTCATCCTCTTGTACTGGCCTTGGGTTAAGATTGAGACCCGCGGCCCCGGGGGGCCCTTATCTGTTCTGCTCAGCCACCTTAGCGGGGTCCACGCGGGGGGTGTATTGCGCCCCCGGCTGTAGGACTCCCCTTCTGTATCCCTTCCCCGCGATTAGGGGTGGGAGGGTGGAGGCTGGACGGGCGGGGCCCCCCCCCCCCCTGATTTACCGGGTCTCACTGTTGACAAATGCTTCTGCTGGGCGGGCTCTGATGGGGAGGGTGACCCTGGGCCGTGCCCTGGTCGCCGGCCCCCTCGGGGTTTCTGCGATTTCATATCTTTATTGTTACGAGTTGTGCTTTGTTATGTGATGTTCTGCTGTCTCCCCCTAAAAGTTAACAATGCCTTGGGTTACAATACTGACTGTTCATTAAAGTGGTGTGACTCCCTTGCTGCTGCTCCGTGTTCTGATCCTCCACACCCCCCCCACGATTTCTGGTGCCCCCCTCCGTGACTGACGGCGGTCTTTCACGAATGGGGTAAAGCAGCGCCTGATTGAAACTCACGCTTGCTTATACCACTTGGAGGACGTGGTGCAGAGTGGTGAACAAAGTTGCACCAGCTCCGGAGGTCCCTTATAGACCATTATCCGGTCGAATACACTAGTAGTCTGTTGCTAAGTGTTAGTTAGTTTCTATCTACTTATTTGTGATCGTCCCCCTTGTACACCCTCTCGTTCCTGTCTCCCCTCCTACCCCACCTTTTGCCCTCCCCCCCTGCCCTTCCACCCCCCCCCCTCCCCCGTGAACCAGGCCACTCGTGATACAGCACCTGGCGTGGAGCTGAACTCCCGAAGGGACCTGGTGGTCTGGAGATATCTCTGAAAACATTGAGTAATGTCCGGAACGAAGCTAATATCCTTGAACGTGAAGGGCCTCAACTCCCCTGAGAAGAGGGCGATCCTGAGACAGGAGTTGCGTAGGCTCAGAGCGAAAATAGTTTTTTTACAAGAGACGCACTTTAAGAGGTCGCAAGCCCCCCGACTAAGCAGCCGGTTGTTCCCGCACGTATTTACCAGTAGTGCGGCAGATGCCAAGCGGAAGGGCGTGGCAATCATGATCGCGGGCGGGGTGCCATTCACCCTCCGGGACTCTTGGGGTGATGACTCGGGACGGCTTCTTATGGTAAAATGTCTCCTAGGCCAAAAAACGTACACCTTGGTATCCTTATATGCCCCCAATCAGGGACAAGTCCAGTTCCTTACACGCTCACTGACTAGGATTATGGAGTTCGCAGAAGGCGAAATTGTCCTTGCTGGCGACTTTAACCTGGCTATGGAACCACTAGTAGACTCCTCAGCGGGCAGGTCTGCGGTTTCCCACCTGGCGCTGAGAACCTTGAGAAAAAGACTCCATGAACTACAGCTGGTTGATGCGTGGAGGGTACTGAACCCGACGGGGCGGGATTATTCCTTCTACTCGAGGGTGCACGGGACATACTCCAGGTTGGATTACTTCTGGGTCTCGCACAGTCTGTTGGACTTGACAATAGATAGTGGGATTCTCCCAACCTCCTTTTCGGATCATGCACCGGTTTCCCTCGAACTGAACTTGATTGATAGGCCTCCGCCCCCTCTGACCTGGCGACTGAACGAGTCTTTGTTGCAGGATGAGGCGGTGGTGCTGGCAGTGCGGGAGGGGATAGAGGCTTACTTTAGTAGTAATGGTAATGGGGAGGTATCGCCTATGCTTCTGTGGGAGGCTCACAAAAGTGTCATTAGAGGGGTCCTGATCAGCCATGCTTCAAGGTTGAAGAGGGAGAGAACAAAGCAGCTAGAGCAGCTCACGGAAAAGGTTCGGCGCTTAGAACTGACCCATAAACAATCCGAGGCAGCAAAAGTGCTGGGAGAATTGACACAGACGCGGGAGGCCCTCAATGCATTACTTAGACAGAGAGCAAAATACATGATTAAGAAATGTAGGCGTAGATACTATGAACACGGGAACAAAAGTGGCACACTTCTGGCGAGAGCCCTAAAGCAACAGTACACACAGAACTTTGTCTCTGAGATCATAGATGGCTCACAGCAAAAACAATATACCTCCGGAAAGATAGCGGAGACCTTCCGGACATATTATTCCAAGCTGTACGACCTGGCCAATGGAAAAGATGAGCGGACACTCCCAGAGAGGGTCAGGACATATATAGGGGAGTCGGGTATGCCGGTGCTGCCACGAGAGGTAGTTGAGTCCCTAGAAGGCCCAATCAACATGGAGGAGTTGGCCGAGGCGCTCAAACACACACCAGCGGGAAAGGCCCCGGGTCCGGACGGGTTCACCACCAAATATTATAAAGCATTTCTTGCACTACTGGGCCCCCGCATGGTGAGGGCATGGAACACGATCATAGATGGGGAGACCCCCGGGCGGTTCTCTGAGAGGGAACTGGAAGCTCAAATCTCGGTGATACCTAAACCGGGAAAAGACCCGTTGTCATGTGGGAGCTATCGCCCCATTTCCCTGCTCAACACAGACCTCAAACTGTATGCAAAAATCCTGGCCATGAGACTGGCTCCAGTGGTGGCGCGGATAGTGCACCTCGATCAAACGGGTTTCGTGTTGGGTAGGGAAGCCAGAGACAATGTGGTGCGGGCTATTAACGTGATACACGGGGCTAAGACATCCAACATCCCAGCCATGCTCCTGTCTACGGACGCGGAGAAGGCCTTCGATAGGGTGAGCTGGCCTTTCCTCAGAGAGACCCTCAGACACATAGGATTGGGAGATGGGATGAGGCTACTTATAGAGGCGCTGTATACCTCTCCATCGGCAAAGGTCAGAGTGAATGGCGTTCAGTCGGAGCCGGTTCTCATCCGGAATGGAACCAGACAGGGGTGCCCGCTGTCTCCCTTACTCTTTGCTTTGTCGCTCGAACCGTTCCTCTGTAGGGTGAGGGGTAACAGTGACATCCGAGGAGTGGACTTAGCGGATGGCCCACATAAGGTCGCTGCGTACGCAGACGACATGCTCTTCTTCATTGCGAACCCGGTAGTGTCGGTTCCAGTCCTGATGAGGGAGTTTGAGATCTATGGGAGGTTATCCTATCTCAAGATAAATTTCGACAAATCAGAGGCCCTGAACGTCTCGCTCCCTGGCGAGACGGCTAGAACCATCCAACAGTCCTTCTCGTTTAGGTGGGCCAGATCCTCTATTCCATATCTTGGCACACACCTGCCCAACCAGCTGTCTAGGATCCTGTCCTTAAACTTCTGGCCTTTGGCGCGGAAAATCGAGGCGGACCTGGAGACCTGGGACCGCCCTGCGTTCTCCTGGATAGGCAGAGTAAACATCATTAAAATGACTGTCCTCCCAAGGCTGCTGTTCCTGTTTCAGGCCCTCCCGATCCGCATTCCGCAACGTTTCTTTCGGGAACTTAATAGAGCCCTGTTGGGATTTGTTTGGGGCAGGAGAAGGGCAAGACTGAGATCCCACTTGCTGTGCAGACCTAAGCGAGCTGGCGGTATGGCTCTTCCAGACATAAAGTTGTACTGGGTTGCCACGCACCTGCAAAGAGTTTGTGAATGGCAGAATTGCCGAGAGACAAAAAGGTGGGTCCAACTGGAAACAACGATGACCCCCGTCCGCCTAGAACTACTGGTGTGGAATAGGTCACCCTCCACCCCGGAGACCAGAGCTCACCCGTCCATAGGGGCGTCACTGGGGATTTTCAAGGAATACAGGGAGCGACCGGAATTCTCCCCATGGCCCACTCCGGTACTGCCGATAATCGGGAATCCTCTGTTGCCCGCGGACCCACTCGGGCCGGGCCTGCGGGAGTGGGGAGGCCTGCAACAGCTCCGAAGCGGAGATCTGATCAATAGAGAGGGGTGGATCAATTTGAATGACCTTAGAGCAAGATGGGAGAACGATAGATTGGACCCCTGGACCCTCCTGCGCTTCCAGTCCTTCCTCTCCCAACTAGGGTTTAAAAGGGGTCTGAGTAGGTGCCCCACGGAATTTGAGAGGATCTGCCTGGATGCCCAGCCCTCCCCGCACTTGATCTCAAGTCTATACTCCTTACTGATTAATGCGGAGATGGCTCCCCCGACCTTTTGGCGTGAGTGGGAGAGGGACCTGGGCAGACCCCTAGGGGGAAAGGAGAAAGAGAAAATTTCCCTGCTGGCGCACAAGTCTTCTGTCGCCTCCAGAGTACAGGAGACTAATTATAAAATCCTCACTCGCTGGTACTACACCCCGGACAGGCTCAATAGGATGTTCCCAACAGTAGACCCAAAGTGCTGGAGATGTGGAGCCGAGAGCGGTACGCTGTTCCACATCTTCTGGACGTGTCCTAAGATCAGAGAATTCTGGGGTAAAGTTTTACCCATTATCACACAAATCACGGGGGTAGACATGCAGAACGACCCCGCCCAGGTCCTGCTTCACTCAACAAGATGCCCAGTAGGGAAATACAGGAAATCGCTGCGAGTCCATCTGCTAAACGCTGCTAAGCAGGTGATCCCCAGGCGATGGAAACAAAATACCGCACCGTCGGTGAGGGATTGGTTGGCGGAAGTACTCAATATATGTGAAATGGAGGATCTCACGCTGTCGCTCCATGACAGGGAGGAACAGTTTAGGAACACCTGGATGTCCTGGTTAGTGTTCCAGGAGTCGGAGGAGTTCAGGGCATTGTATGTCTGATCGGGCATGGGCCTGTGTTGCCTGGGTGGGCTTGACTAGACTGGAACTGGGCCCCTTAAGAGAAGAGAAGTACACAAATATGACCCGGCGTAATTGCCCGCTGCTAGGGGTTACTGTACTGTTTTGCGCTGGGCGTGCCTCCTTCCCCTGGAGCCCCGTCCCTTCCTTCCCCTCTTTCCCCCCCCCCGTGCTTCCCTAGTCCCCCCTCCCCATTTATGTGTTGTCCTGTCCTGTCTTGTGTTTGGGAATGGGGCCGGAGCACCCTGTGCCCCGGTGTCCTGGAGGACAGTGGTCCTTGACTGGAACCGAAACGCTAAGAGAGGTCACCAGCTAGCCAAGAGCTAGAATACTGTTCTGAAATAGTAGACATGTAGAGATACCTGTTGATTATAAAGACAACTGCTCTGTGACACTTTGGCATGACGCTGACATGTGGCCTGATTTCCTCCATCCCCCTCCCTTTATTTTCTCTACTGTGCTTTTTGTTCCTTCCTTGAATCTCTTATTGGTTGTATTGTACCTATAAAATTGCTAAAATAATTAAATAAAGAATATTAAAAAAAAAAAAAAAAAAAAAAAAAAAATTAATAACAATTAATTATGAATATTTAAAGATTGTTCCATTGAAATGCATTGGAGAGCGCCAGTTAGCGAAAGGTCATACCTGTCGCTGTTCAAGGTCGGACGCTGGCGCTGTGGGGTGAGGCTGGAATAATGATGAATGAGTGGCTATCTGGCGCTATCTCAGTCGCTAAGCAGGATTGCCTTGATAAATGTGTGATTGTGGTGGGGAGCCGGCGTTCTCGTGGTGGGGCCCGTCATTACCGGCCGCTCACCAGTCGCTACCTGTCACTATCCCTTGTTAAATAAGGGCCTAGGTATCCTCATCTTCAATATGCCATTCAAAATGAAAGATGTTTGGGATGCCCCACTGTGTGAAATCTCCAAGAACACCAAGTACTCCTACCTCAACAACTATCCCACGGCACATGTGCAATCTCTCCAATAAGCATTCTATGTCATGCATATTTATAAGCGGCATACAATATGAATGAACAAGGAGCAGCACACAACCCTGCAGCCTAGGATGCCACCATGACTGTGGGATCATCAGAAAGGTCATTTTATGGGATGCCCCACAAATATGGAGACCACTAGCCCTAGAATCTATGATGACCATGGTTGTCACTCAGGTGTTCAGTCAGTTTCCTTAGCAAGCTCATCTTTCAGTTACTACCTCAGAGGAAATTCTCTGGAATCATATTTTCTTTAGATGAAATAGGGCAAGGGAAATATGTAACAAGACAAATGCATCTAATAAGCTACTACTCAACCAAAAATATTTTTGCATGTTACTGGCAAATATATTGATACTGGTGGTGATACCCACCTGACCTGGCTAGAAGGTGGTGAGTTTCAGGGAGCGGGTGTCTTGTGGACAAAAGGGGATTATGCGGCACATGTGTTGATGGGGTTGTTGTAGGCTGAGGTAAATACACACAGAATTCACTCGAGATCTTAAAGTGGACCAACACCCACCGGTGATCGGCCCGGGAATCTATTAGATTCCCGGGCCGATCACCTCCCTCCCCGCGGGACATCCGAGATCGGGATGTCCCGCGGGGTGAAACCCCCCCAAACCCCCCAAACCCCCTTACCTTATGTTCTCCCTCGTGCCCCTCTAGGTGTGCGCGCGCCCGCCGTCTTGTTGGTCCACTTTAAGAAGATTCTACTTAAAACCAGGCATACCTGGTCATCAATACAACAGGCCCACATGACATCTCCAAAGTTCTTCAGCTACTTGGGCACACCTCCTGTGTAAACTTGGCACCCACACATGAGATTTGTAGATACTTTACCTGGTTCCCTTGTTGCAGGTTTCTTAGAAGGATGTTGCTCGTTCTTTCTTTAGGTCTCCTTTGGTGCCTTGTACTGGTGCAGGCTTAATTTCTTCTACCTCTGGCGTAGCTATTATTAATGCTTCCATTTCCAAAATCGACTTAGTACTTAGACTTCTAAGAATTCTAATCACATTCTAGGTGTCTCCCACTTACATAAAATCTGATCTTCTTCCAGATATGTATAGATTTTATGATACTGATACATTATTTTGCTTAGAGCACATGGTATAGCATGTGTTGGAAGCTTCTAGATGGTGACTATTAGAAGTGCATTACTCAGATACATGTCTGACTTCTATAGTTAATGAATCCCACTAGTGTAATAACCAGTGCTTTAAACTTCTATGTCTTTATAGGAGGTGTCTGTTAGCTATATGACATCCCATGCCACTGTTATGGCTTAAAGCGGACCTTCAGCATCATTTAATGAAAAGCCCAATGCTTAAAACACTATTCCACAGCATCTAAAAATAATACATTTAACGTTTTTACTTACTTTTTTTCTTTCACTCACTGACCGGTAACTCTGTTCAGCACTCTATGATATGGGCACGGCCATCTTGACTCCGTAGCATCACATACTGAGGAGAGGGGTCAAAAGTACAGGGGGGCGGGTTATAGCTGTGCTTTGCATGAACAGAGCAGAGCTGGGATCAGGAAAAGGTCAGCAATCCCAGAATGCAGAGCAGCACAGTCAGAAGACACTTCCTGTTTGCAGGCAGCCTGAAACTCAATGGGCCGTCATCTTGGATGTTTAAAGTCTCAGATAATGCAGTAGATGCAGGCGGGATGATTTTTTTTTTTTTTAAACAATATTTTTATTGAGATTATGAAAGAGGTACATCAGCGTACAGTCATATGATACACTTTGTAAGGCTAGTATATGTAAAGACATACAAAAGGATGAGTGTTTGTACACCAGTAAGCAGCAATGTCAATTTAGACAAAATAGGAGGTACGCGTGGGATAAAGCCACGTGCCAGGGGGTGGGGGACAGGAGGTAAAAGGAGGAGGGCTAGGGTGAAAAAGACAGGAGAACAGGAACAGGACGGGGGGAAGGAATGAGGATAAGGGTGAGTGTCCAGCCTCCGCTTAACAGAGATGAGTGCAGCACGTCATTGAGATGCAAGGAGGGAACGATCAAAGTTTTTGGGAAGGAAGGGCGGGATGATTTTTAATGTGGGCAATATGTATGTACAGGGTGGGGGAAACATGTAAGATAGGGTGAAGGTCCAGTTTAAGGTCCTCACTACTTTTAACATACCGCTAGGGATGGGTGAACCCCCCAATGTTCTAGTTCGGCAAGTTCGTCTGAACTTTGAATAAATGTTCGGGCTGGGAGACACGAACCCAAACCCGGTCCCCACTGAAATCATTGACTGGGTGCAGATTGTGCAGCAGAAGTGCACAACTTTGACTCACCTCACAACTTTGACTCATCCTTTCCTGTCGGGGGAGCGCGGAGCGGCATCTAAAACTGGCCGCACCCGGGACTAGAAAAAGATGGAGCTTCCTGCTGCTGGAACCATGTTTTCCATGTTTGGACTGGACGCCGAACTCGAACATGGACTTCTGGCTGAAGTGCGTTTTCAGGTTTGGGAACCTGAACTTGCAAAGTTTGGAATGAACCCAAACTTTGCAGTTCGGGTTCGTCCATCTCTACATACCACACTGGCAATTGTCACCAGCTTGAGGCCAGGGAAGAGCTTTTCCATTACTTATTTTTACATCCTATCTTCCAGTGGGCCTACTGATAACTGGCATGCACCAGTGATCAATGTAAACAAAATGCATAGTTACAAAGAGTCAAAGTTTATCAGAGTAATAATAAATATTTATTGAGTGCACCAGTTGTCTTAAGCATATTCCCACCGCAGCTTTTCTCATGGGCAGGGGCGTAGCTATGATGCGGCAGAGGGTGTGACTGCACCAGTGCCCAGAAGGTCAAGGGGCTCCATCATTGTTACTCCTCCACCTTATTTATCAAATTTGTGTTCACATCATTTAGAGAAAGAAAGCAGCATTTGTCTCTGCAATTTCAGTCTTTAGTTGTACAGTTGCATCCAATTGCATTAAAAAACAGAAAAAAGTTTACTGTGTCAGTGTTGAGTGGGCCCCATTTAATGTTCGCACGCAGGCCCGGGCACATTTACTTACACCACTGATCATGGGCTTTGAATGATCTATGACAGGCCATAGTCCATAATATTATCACATGTACGGAACAAGGTGGTTGTGAACCCTACAAAACCCACCCTGTACCTCACTTTTGTTATTGTAGACCCAACGACCCCCTATAACATGCCTGCTACCAATATGGTTGTGTAAAGATACTTTTCCTTGTTTTAAATAATATCATAGGGCCTGTAATAAGGGGTTTCAAATTGGGCAAGTGCCCAGGTCCCCCATCACCAAAGGAGGCCCTGACTTCATTGCAGGATACCTGTATTGCTATTGTCAGAGTGCCGTGTAAAGCTCACTGAAACCCAAACAAAAGATGTCTGTTGTAGACATCTTTTTTATGGTCATATCAGTGTTCATGAGCACATGGTAGAGGATTTTAGGAACTAGACAAACAAGGGAGGGAGGATAATAGGGACTGGCCACACAAAAAAGTAGTAGTGACTAAGCAAAGGGTATTTAAACATATATTTACTGAATGTGACTGTGATGTTAAAGTAACATCTGGGGTCACACTTTTAATTTTGCCCTGGGCCACATTTTGTCTTAAACTGGCCCTGGTTATAGTCGCATAAAGCTGTCAGACATTGATGTGCCACATTTTTCACCCAATAAGATGCACCTTTTGCTTCAAAAGTGAGGGAAAAATGTGAGTGCATCTTATGGAGCAAATTTTTAAAAAGGCAGTGTCAATAGATGCGCAGGCAACTCCCATCTGCCACATGGACCCTGGTTTTGTGTGTGTCTCTGCCACACTGCCTATGGGGAATGGGAGAAGAAAATGCCACACTGTCTATGTGGGATGGGAGGGGGGAATGCCACATTGTCTTTAGGGTATGGGATGGGGAAATGCCACACTACCTATGTGGGATGGGAGGGGGCATTGCTACACTGTCTATGGTGAATAGGATGGGGAAATACCACACTGCTACCACACATAAACACGGTTAACGCTGGACTGGCACTAATGCTCCACAAATCAAAGCCGATACAACACTATTTTATTACACGGGTATCAAAAGTTATTCTGGAACTTACAGATATCCACACTGCCTTTGACGAATGGGAGGGATAAATGCCACACTACCATTGGGGGGTGGGAGGGGGAAATGCCACTATACCAGTAATTGGGGATTATGCACCTTGCTTGTTAATTGTTTCTGATGGGAGGGGTGTATTTTAACACAACATTTGGTTCAGGATTTTCTTTTTCTTTTTTTTCCTTCTCTAAATCCTGGAGGGCAGGGGTGTCTTATAGGATGGATAATACAGTAATTTTATTTCTAGCAGAAAACACTAATGCAGAATTATTTTACAGAACAGAATGCTATTCATTTATAAACAAATATGGTGCACTTTGGTGAAATTTAGACTAATGCTGGTTGTACTTTCCTCCATATTCAGAAGCAATAAGTCTAGCCATAGCTTGTTAAGCTAAGCAAACGATGCCAAGCAATTACTCATCATAAATGCTTAAACTGCAAGCAAAGATTTACTAATGTGATCCATTAGCCACCGATATTTTTTCCTACAGAAGTGAAATAAATCCTGTGATTAGAGATCAGGACAGTGAATAAATCAGAGAGAAAAATTACGATGTGTATTATTAAAGGATAGGAAAATTAAATAATTGGTCTACCATGTCTACCAAGATTATAGCAGCACAAAAGCCACGCGGTGCAGTCCTGGAGTCTAAAAGACTCAAGGACCATGCCACTAGCCTCCCCTGGAGCATCCAAATTCAGTGGTATACAAAATAGGGATGCCCTGCTGTGTGAAATCCCGAAGGTCACAGATTACCTTTCCTGGTGTCTCCCACAAAGCTGTCTTTGCCGGTGGCAAGCTGCCTCCCCTTAGCTGTGGCACACTCCTGCACCCAGCCACCCAGTCTACAGGGAATCCGGGGATGCAGATAGCGGGTGGGCCAGCATTCTTGAGATCAGCCAATTGGTGATTTCAAAAATGCCATGTGAGTGTGGCCAGGATTTCGAGCACCACCGTCGATGGCAGCACAGGAGTGCAATTTTCAGGAACCGGCAGCCAGATAAGGTGTGTAGGTTGATAATGTTCAACCATGTCTTTTTTCATTTTCTGTTTTAAAAAGTTAAAAACAAACACATCAAAAATTGACTTTTTAAGTCATGATATTTGGTGCTTATAGGTGCTAATATGTGGAATTAAAGAAGGCAAGCCATTTTACTGTAGGCAAGCCATTAGATGTTATATATATTCTTAATCACTGCATTTTTTTTTAATTTTAGAAATCGGTGCTGTTATTTATGAGAAATCTTACCTTTTATCTATCCTTGGTTTTATTTTCTCTTAGCTGAGCTCCCCATTGGTGAGTGTGCCCGCTGGCTCTGCAGCCAAGTCAAATGTACTTTTCTATTAGCATATGGGTGGTCTTACAGTGCCTGTGTCTCCTGCTGCCTCTAGGTAATGCTTGACGCCCCAGGAGGAGCTTCGCTGTCTTATGTAGCCGGAAGGTTTTGAGCACTAACATTTCTGCTTTACACACACATACAAGCTGCCATCTGAGTAACATGTATTTCCTTACTGAAACCACTATTATTTTGCTTCCTAATGTGGAAATCCCCTCCCCTAATAAGAACTACAAATCTTCAAATATTTTTTATATTATTATTTTATATTTATATATTGTTTATAGATTTATATAATACTTTAGCAAGTCCCAAAATAAATAGAACAGAAGATGCATGAAAAAGGTTCCAAGCACGGGCTCTGCAACAGGCATGAAAAAGGTTAATGTAGGGTCCAGGCACGGGACTGTGAGGGGGTATGACTGAGAGGAGGCATGACTGAGGGATGGAGGAGGGCACTGAAGTGCTGCGGGAAATTGTGTGCGCAGTACAGGGTACATGGCGATGCACAGCATGCTTAGTCCTTGGCAAGATGGAGGAAGGGGGAGGAGGTGTAGGTAAGGTAAAAATGACAGTTGAAGACAAAAAGCTAAAGAGAAACCCGTCTGTTAGCACCTCTTGTAAAGTCTCATGAACACACTTGTAATTTTACTTTTGGGTGGAGAATGTCAAAGAAATTTTGACATAATTGGTCAACACTGGGACTTTTTACCAATCCTATAGCATCATATGCATCTTTGTCTTCTCTCACTTCCTCAACTGCTCCACTTATGACACCACAGTGAGTTTGGGACAAGGAAGGTGCGAACATGTATATAAAATGTATACGAACATTTTTAATTTATGGCATCTTAGTAGCATGCTACTGCCCCAGTCTTAGATTTATATGGTCTTACTCACATAGTGGATTATGACTCTTATGGTCTTGCTGAAGGTCTAGCACCTTGGGAGCCACATTCAGCACTGAGAGATGGTTATGAACCACATTCAGATTGTGGACTGTAATGCCTGTTGAAGTCTTCATACGTTTAAACAACTTTATTCTGCATGTGGAACCCCCCACTGCTCTCTCCCCCCAAAAGTCCCCCAAACAGACACCACTGACTAACTCTGAAGGTTACCCTACCAAATCCTAATGCCCACACCAGGCTCAAACCAACCAACATACACAACAAAAATAGTTGTGCCCAAAAATATGTGAGCCAAAACTCTTAGTTAAGAAACATATTCCAGGAAAATGCTGACCCTGGAGAATAAATATTGAACTAAATGTATTTTTGAGCCGCAATAAACACTTCTAAAACGTAACTACTTCTTACAGGCTTAACGGCTTCCTCCGGCATAGCGATGCATCACATTTCTAGATATCCTAAGGTAAATGATCACTCCTGGCAACAAATACTTATATTAGCATACACGTCTGGGATAAATGCTTCCTGCTTTCCTCTTGGAGTGTGGCCTGGAGATGTCTAAACATTCCATTTAGTGGTTATTAAGTGGTGTATGTCTGGTCTGGTAGGCAGCAAGCCAGGGATCTGAAGATTTTTAATGAAAGAGTAAAGTAAGTCCTAGGTGTTTGTTTACCCTTTTACTAGCTTGTTCACCCACCTTCTTGAGTACTGGAAATTGCTTTTAGACATGGCAGTCAGTTTGTCGAAGTAGCTGAGGCCAGTCGTGTGTCTCCATTGTTGTGGTCACATGTTCCCTGTCCATCATCTCCCTAGGTCCTAGAGATATCCCCACCCTGTTCCACAAAGTGCTGAGCACAAGGGGTGGAGGGGCACTTCTTACCAATAAATCATTTCTCTTTTTTGCTTTAGTCTCATGTGCCAGTGAATAATGGATAAATATTGACTCATCCTACTGATGGAAAAGAACTGTATAGAACTAATACTTAACCTCTGTACTTTGGGCTCAGGTCCTCCATGTTTGAAGTGTTATTGCCCATGGCAGTTATGCAAATCCAAGCAAATAGTAGCTATAAAATGATTCATCACGCCTGTGTCACATACCATTGTGTGCAAAGCATGAATAGAGCTCCGCTGAATTGTCAATCCAAAACATTATTCCATTCTGGTAGATAGAGAGTTGAACTATGTAACAGTTCTTCCATCTCTTGGGGGCTTGGGGGGGGGGGGGGGGGGGGGTCAATGCACTTGCGATGGCACCTGCTGAAGAAGGACATTTACTTCCCTTTTTATAAGATGAATGCTATGCCTTGTATACCATTGCCTGCATATGATGCCAGCATACAGTGAATATGGGAGGTGGGCTGCTGGGGGTGGGGGTTGATTTGCATGACTTGCAACTAGAAAAAGTACATACATGTTTTTGTATGTCAATGGTTTATACAGGAGATATTAACATATTTCCAAAGACAAACAGAACTTAAAGGACTTTAATTCCTCTATGTTCCCCAAAACAATGGCGAAGCATTCCAGATTTTAGGTGACCCATGCTGACACTGTTTGGGGACTATTTAAAACTTTACTTCCTCTTTAAAATAGTGAAAATCCCCCGGTTGGGGCTGTCTCACTGTGTGAAACCCCCCAGAACTCCAAACAGATTCACCTCTCCTTGAGCCCATGGCACAGACACGGCCGCTCCTCCAATCAGATTCTCCCTGCGCGCTTAAAAATGTGCGGCTATAGAAGCGGCTAGAGAAGCTGAATAGAAATCCTATTCAGCGAGCTGCATCTCTTGCTCCCTTCAGCTGTACGCAGCCAGCACAGGATGCGAGTGATGCCAGCGCCGGCCGTGCATGTGCCATGGGCTCAGGGGTAAGAATTTTGGGTGCCCTGGGGGGATTAACACAGAGGGGCATTCCAGTTCAGGATGCCTGCTCTGGTGTCCCATCGATGCCAGGGAGGCTTTTGGTCTACTTTAAATCCTGGCTTGCCCACTATCTCTATGGTCTTTGCATGTCTTCCTTATCTTGCCTATCACTGAGGTGCTCTTACTTGCTGCCACAATATGGTGGTAGGTTAATTAATAGCTCAGCTGGGCATAGTGTGTATGTGTGCATGGAACATTGGATTGTTGTTTAAGAGAGGAGACATAGAGGTCTAAGTGTTGTGGGTCCCTGGTACAAACATAAATTGACCCTTTTCTAAAGTAACACTAGAGTTTTTTCTTTGCTGTTAAAACAAAACTGGGCACTTTGGGCACTACTTTGTGTTATATTTGTTAGCCTAGAGCAGCCACACCCAGTGACATAACTAAATGTGACAGTGGCCTGGTGCAAATATTAAATGGGGTCCTGTCATGGCTCATACAGTTCTCTTTTTCATGTTATTTTAACTCAATTTGATTAATACAACTAAAGACAGAAATAACATGCTTCTTCTTCCATTACATAATTTGATTGTTCGATTGAAGGCGCAATAATGATGGGGCCCCCTGACTTTAAGGCCCAGATAACACTATGGGCCCCAGGAGACTCTTCACAATGATCAGTTTGTTTGTTTTTTTTACAGTTGAGCAGGCAAGAGACACCAGGAACCAGTGGAGGGTGAGGTGTATTTCCCTTTAGGCACTCAGGAGCCTCTATCTAGGGCAGGGGCAACAAGCCCAGGGAAAAATATTAAATCAGATTTATAGTTTGGTATCTCATTTGTCTCAGGCTGAACGTTTGCAATGATATCCAGTGCCAATGATGTGGTGAGGGGGTGTGCAGGGGTAAGTGGAAACCAGCTAAATCGTTTATTGTAAACCTGAATTCTCAAAGCAATCTGACTTTTCAGTAAATATACTGAAGCATGGACTATTCTTTTCCTTTTCAATGTTTCCATCATTCCCCAATGTTAGTTGATGGGGTTTTATGGTACAGTGATTTTTATTTTCTGTCAGTAATTATTAGGGGGCGTAATAAATAATTGCTTTGGTGTGAAGTTGTTTCATGATTTAATGGGGCCTAGGGTGGTGTGACCCCTAAATACAGCCTTGGGTGGAGTATCTATCAAGTTCCTGTATTAGGCACGGGCATCATTTTTGGTGTTTAGTTTTTAATAGGGAGGCGAATCACTGATCAGCATACCAGTATCTATCTATCTATCTATCTATCTATCTATTATCTATCTATCTATCTATCTATCTATCTATCTATCTATCTATCTATCTATCTATCGTTGGAATATGTTTGCCTTGCCCTTGTTGTGTCAGTAAACATATACCCTTCATACCACTTTGGTGATACATGCGGATGGATCCAGAAGAAGAGGGAGCACATTCAACAGGTTCTGCCTCACTGTAACTCTTTCTGAAATGACATTTTGTTTTCATAGTTTGATAAGGTTTGCGGTAAATAGGAAAGGCATAGAGATACTTTTTGACTTGATACAAAATACACTTTGCTCTGCTAAGTAAACGTCTTAATGTTCGGGACTATCAGCCTTTTCCAAGGGAGGGGCGCCATCTAGTGACCAAACAACAGATGACTATTGAGATACTTGTGTACAGATTCTCCAGCATAGCAAAAGCGATGGAAAGAGCAATGAGTAGGGGGTGATATATTCTTTCAGCTTTATTATCTGAAAGATATTTTCCTTGAAGAGGAACAAACCCCACCAGCGGTCACCCTGGAATCTTTCCAGCCGCTGGCTTTCTCCAGGGCATCCTGAAACTCCCCAGAACGCCGCTATTCACTCGCCTCTTTCTTGTTCCTACAGTGCATGCGCAGGCTCTCGTCCATTGAGAGCAGTATGCTGTGACTATGTCATTCAGAAAATGGCTCTCGTTATTTTCAACAGGCAGCTTGTGCTGCTACATCCCTGGCGGTGTGCGCACCCACCTGCCCCAGCCATTTAGATAGATGTGTGCACGCTCCCCATTAAAGTCAATGAGAGCTGTTTGCCGAATGACGTCATGGCAGACGGCTCTCATTAGACAAGAGCCCTTGCATGCACCACAGGAACGCCAAAAAGGTGAGTGACTAGCGGCATTATGAAGAGTTTCACACAGGGGAATGGAACAAAACCGAGAAATTCCCTGGTTGAAAGTCTATTCAATAATCAGCCCCCCCCCCCCCCCCTGCCCTGCCACCCTTTCCTGACGCTGAGACAGGATGAGGGGTTACAAAGAAAAAAACTCAGCCCAGTCAAGTGAATGGGCTTCTGTATAATAATATATAATGTGTTCCTATGACCACTATGTGCTTACGCATACATAGGAATTTGTGCTCTTCTTTTCTCCCAGTCGTGCTGTATGCAATCCACAAAGTAAACAGCACTTGTGACTCAGACCAGTTAACACACTAAGAGGCAGTGATGGCAAACATGCCCAGAGAGATGAGATGCCCTAGCTACGGCACTTGGGGAGCGGATGGCTGCTTTTGTGTATACTGGGGTATACTGTACACTTAGTGCAGAATAAGCAGTTTTCCCTCCATCTCTGGCTTTCCGGAACGTCGCATTGTATGGATATTAGGATGGACACTCATATATATCGAACAAAACCTGGCCTTGTCTTTTAACCTTGGAGAGACTTTTTTGTGTCTCACTTTCTAATCAGTAATTAGTGTTCTAAACACAAAATGGTTTCCTAGTCTGAAGCTCACCGTCATTTGATCTATTTTCCTTTTCTGTCTGTAGTAATAAATAAGGAAAAGTGGACACAATGGCCTTGATTCCACAAAGGGATTTATTTATGAAACACTAAGGCCAGTGCCATGTAGTGCCAGATGAGTGTCAGGTGAATATCAGGTCTCAGTGCAAAAGGTGTAGTTATCAAGTCAAAAATCCAGAGTACCTCTGATAGCAAAGATGATGAAAGGTCCACACTCCTAAAAAGTAACTTTTAATCACGTCCTCATAAAATGGTACAAAATGGTGAAAAAGCCATAAAATCAAATCAGCATATCAGCAGCCCTCTAACGCGTTTCGGGCGCTAACCCGCCCTTAATCATAGATAATCATTTCATCATTTTTGTTCGTCTATTAGGGCATGAAGAACCCTGGTCACTGCATCCGCTGATGGGCATCTTTTTACCAGAGTGCATCCCCTTTGCTTGTCTTTCTACCTCTGATAGCACCAGGTAGTGTCCTATCTATCATGAGTGCCGGTGATGGGATGAGTGCCGGTGCCGAGTTCCCTACAGCACCAGATAAGACCAGGTGCTCACCCTGCACTATGTGGCCTTATCCTATACATTTCAATGGGCTTGAATTGTTACAATTATTTAGGTCACTTTTGTATATATATATATATATATATATATATATATATATATATATATATATATTTATTTATTTATATAAATAGGGTGGTGCATTTGCCATGGGATCCTGGGCTGTTTGGAATATTCTTTGCATGCATTTATTACTTTTGTGAAGTGCTGTAAACTTGTGATTTGGGCCGTGAAAAACGTGTTCTGTCTATTATGTGTTCCCAGTGCAATTCCTGGTGTTTTTTTTTTGTGTTCCCATTCCCCCCCAAAATAAAAACCTTGGATTGCCTTCAGCCGCCTCAGCAGTTCGCACACAGAGAGCATCTCAGAAGAATTTAAAAATTGTTAAATTACTCTCAAAGCTTTTTAAAATTCTTGTGATTCAGCAAAGAAAGAAAAACATACTTCACTTTCTATACTACTTTACTACTACACTTCCTTGTCTTCTCTCGTAAAGTGAAAGCAAACTGTCTAAAGTGCAATAAATACAGCTGAAATTTACAATTGTAAAAAAAAATGTGTGATTCAGCAATGTTCTGACTCTAGTTTGTATTACTCTTATGAATTAATAAATTATTTACAACTGCTCTGCTCGGGTGTAAAAAATACATTCCCGTATGTTTTTTTTTAAACTTAAAAAGCCTTGTTAGCAATTGCCAGCATGTTTTTTTTTATAAGTTTAGAAGACACACGGAATTAACTTTTCACTTTTCACAAGTCATCCAGCTGTCTTTAGTGGGATGAATAACAAAGCATGTGAAGCAAAAGGAAACAGCAAGTCCAGTTGTCTTAATCTATTACTAAATGCATATCTAACATTACATGGATTAATATGATACTTTATAACAAAGGAACTAGTTGCACAAGCGCATTAAAAAAGTTCACAATAATATATTAAATTCAGGAACAAATGAAGTACACAGACATTTCATGGGGACGCCATCTGATCTTTTTTTGCTTTGTCAGCTGGAAAATACGAGCCGATTTTCCCCCAATTTTCACTTAATAAAACCATTTTCGCATGATTTGTCCCTACAGAATAGCCAAACAAAGAGAGGGGATGCCCCACAACCCCTAAATGGGGGTTACTCTGCTTGAGGAAGTGACGGTGACGTCACGAAACGCGTCCAGGGCCGGTACATGTGAGGGTTGTGAGGGGAGCGACAGCGGCTATTTGCACTTAGCACTTTACATGGAAGGTATTTACTGGTTGTTTCTTTCATGATTTGGATTGTTTCATATTCATAGGTTTGACACTGATGCACTGTATGTAGCACTTGGCACTTTCTTTTGCAATTGCATATATAGTATTTATATTATACATTATTTTAATAGGGCTTTAACTTGCACATTAATTATCTTAGTATAGGTTTTAGTTACAGTCACTGATCAAATCAAACTGCCTGCTGTACAGCCCCCCCCTCCCCTCCCTCCTTTATTTTCCCTATCCCTCGTGAGTAGTATGGATTTAGTTGTGATATATGTTTTTTAATACAAATATTTTTAATATGTCCTAGTATGTGACTTAGATGTTTAATAAACTTTTTTCATGATTCAAATATTTTAGAGTGCCATTGTCAGTCTCTGGTCATTCCCCCCATTTAGGGGTTGTGGGGCATCCCCTCTCTTTGTTTGGCTATTTGTACATGTTTCTGGGGGGCCACCAGAGCAGGGCACCATAATACTGTTGCTTACTACCTTTCTAATCCTAGCTGGTGCCATCAAACTCCTTTTTTGATTAAACATCCCTACAGAATAGAGATGAGTGAATCAATTTGTTAGAATTGGAGTTTGTGGTGCATTTCAGGGAAAAATTCATTCAGTATGTATCCAATTTTCTCATGCCAACCAAAGCTTTCCTGAAATCCTTAAATAGAAAACTAAAAAGTCACAGGCTCGCTCGCTGTCCTCCAGTTGCTGTCCCGCGCCACTCTCCGGGGGCTGTCCTGTACCATTTTACGCAGAATCCCCAGTCCCAGCTGGGCTCCAGGCATCTTGCCCTCTGCCTCAGGGAGGGGCTTTTACACAGGCAAGTTAGCTGACTGGGGATGTTGGGGATTTGCAAGCTGATCTTCCCATATACCGTATATACTCGAGTATAGGCCGACCCGAATATAAGCCGGGGCACCTAATTTTACCACAAAAAAATGGAACAAGTTATTGACTCGAGTATAAGCCAAGGCGGCTTTTTTCAATTGGAATTGGAGTTGACACACAGAAAGAGAGAGACACACAAACACACAGAAAGGGACACACACACAAAAAGAGACACACACACAGAAAGAGACACACACACACACACACACACACACACACACACACACACACCATACCACCCAAGTGTCCCTGATTTGGAGGGACTGTCCCTCTTTGAAGCTCATGGCCCCATGTCCCTCGTTGTTCTCCTTTGTCCCTCTTTGAGGTGTAACATGCAGATCTGCATTAATAAATGATTCATTCCCCTATTCAAAGTGTTTCTATTGGTGTAAGTATTACACCCTATCTCCTATACATTCCTTAGTGAGGAATGTTCCCTCAGTTTAAAATTGTCCCTCTTTCCCACCCTGAAACCCTATGGGTACCTGCTGCTGCTGCCGCCGCCGCTCTCAGACGCGCAGGTGTCGGGGGTCAGGGTTTGGCCGAGGTTACCCTCCTCCCCTCCTCCGCTCCTCCGCAGCCGCCAGCCGCCACCGCCGCCGCCGTCGTTCTCACACACACACCAGCACTTCCTGGCTGTTGCGCGCTCGTCGTCGGTGGGCGTGCCCCATATGGCAGGCGTCCAATGAAAACATTGGACGCCGCCCATTGACGACCAGCGTGCAGCAGCCTGAAGTGCCGGTCAGTGTGTGAATGTGTGTGCTTGTTTGTATGAATGAGAGCGGCGGCGGCCGCCCCTGGACTCGAGTATAAGCCGAGGCGGCTTTTTTCAGCCCAAAAAGTGGGCTGAAAAACTCGGCTTATACTCGAGTATATACGGTAGTTGCCATGACGTAAGTTACAGTAAGTCATTATGTGATGAATAATTCTGTGCAAATATTCTGCCAGAAGGAACCACTTTGTGTGTGTTACATATGGCCATCTGACACCCTCTTCTCAAAAATGTGTCACATTAACAATGCCTTCAGACCTGCTTGACTTGTTAGAAAGAGGAAGTCAACCTGTCTTCTGTAAATATCACCATTTTTAAACAAGAAAGAGAACATTTGTAATGAAAAATCTCTTTATTCCCCCCCCCCCCCCCCCCAACACACACATCCTCTTTTTGCTAGTTCCTTGCTTTGCAGTTCCCAGTTAGAGGAACCATGGATAGGATTTCTAAGCAACACAGCAAATGTATGAAAATGACTAAAAATACTGTAACTGTAATATGTAAAATGTCATTGGAATTTGATCTGTACCATGAGAATTCCGAGAAGGAAGGGGAAACTGTTTTTGTTGCGTTTGTACAGCAGTGAAGACATTAGAGATATATGCCAGACTAATTACATGTTTCATTAATAGAAGGTAAAAAAAAATTGTGCAAAAGATGCCTACAGTAAATGATGTTTGGATTCCAGGCAGGACTGGATTATATGCAGGGAACAAGGGTTGGGCTCTCCTGGGCCTCCACCATTTGCTGTGCTAAGAGGACCTCCACCAATTTAATGGCGAGTGAGCATGATGATTGGTCCAGACATGACTCTGAGCGGATAGACAACAGACCTGGCCAGAATGTGTGTACTGTGCAGCCATGATAGCAGAGACCAGCCAGGAAGGACACCTCCACCACGGAAAATCCTTAATATGGTTCCCCTGTGATGTAGAGAGGGAGCATGGGGGGCAGAACAGTTAAAGCCATGGGTGTTATATCATGATGGCCTAAAGATTTTTGGTTCCCCTCTGTGCATACATTCCCCGGCAAACCAATTTTTATTATATTTCTCCTGAGCACCCTGGTGACATGAGGATCTGTCATTGATAGTTGGGGGTCACATGGTTCATGCAGTGCTAAGTACAGACCACGTGACTGCCACCCACCGATCGTGGGGCACTATTTCACTATTTCTTGTTTCTTAAAAAATGTTGTTAAGGTTTAAAACAGATCTACAGACAAAAATAGCCAAAGTCCTACTCACTTCACCTCCCCATGCATACAACACCTAGCCTAAAAACTGGGCAGATCCACTTATCACTTCTGTGCTCCCTCATAGACGGCAGCTAGACCAAGCTTACTGGCAATCAATCGGGCTCACAGGGTAGGCACAGCACCATTTCAGCCCATCCCATGAACCCAATTGATCACCAGTTGTCATGTGGCTTGCAGGACGAGCTGCTGGCTATGAGGAGTCGTGAAAATGATATGTAGTTCTGCCATTTTTGTTGGCTGTCTGTTATAGTATGTACAGAAGAGCATCCCAAACAAGAATACCCAATCAAATATGGGGCAAGCAGTCAGTTATCTGGTGCTCATCCTACTCATTACATGATTAAAACAAAGAAAATAAACTTATATGTACCCCAAAAAGCCTGATCCCTCACTAGTCCTGTATGCCTCCTCAATCTCAGTGAAGAGAATTGGTGTGCCAGCATCATTGTGACGGTGGTGGCGGGTGGGGGGGAGGCCTATCGTGGAGGCTTACTGATGACAGGTGAAACTGTCTGGATTGCACAGGGGAACCGATCTGACATTCTGGTGTGTGAGTGGCGACTGCCATCGATCAGCTGCTGGGCAACAAAAGGCAATCATCCATTATGTTGAACTACTTGGCTGGACTACAAAAAAAACAAAAAGCTTATCTGGGGCCTCCACTAGATTTTCTGAACAGTTTTCAGGGATAGAATAGGAATTTAAGCTCAGCCCCTTGCCATGTGGGCCTCATTACTGATTAGGAGGCCCACATGACCAGGAAATGGAGTTGTGGGGTTGTGGGGTGTTATTATGACAAACATGGGGTGAAGTGTTGACATCCAGATTATATACTGGTTTTCTTTATTTGAAATGCAATAAGTAAACCATTACCCCAACTGTTAAATAAAAAAACTGAGAAAGTAGAGAAAGACTCAGAGGAAAGCCTATACTGATATAATGAATTAACCACTGAGCAATGTAGAGCTGGAATTCTTCTCTTTTTGTATAGTTCTGAACAGACTTTACAGTTTGCCGAGAAATATTTGATTTTAAACCTGAACAACACCCATTTTTTGAAAAATGGGTGTTGCTCTGGGTTCATTATTTGCAATTTTATATTTCCAGAGGGAAGCAGAGAGATATAAATTGTTTAGTGAAATGCAAGTCAAAGGATTACTAAAGTCTGGAAAAGATAGTGTGGTAAGGTGCAAGGTGCCGTCATTGACGGTAGGTATGTGGCACCAAGGTACCTGGCCTTGGTGTAGTAAAGCTGTGTAGTTTTCAGCTGCTAATGGCAGTCTGCTGCTGAAAGGTTAGTATAGCCGAAAGGCTAACCCAGGATGGCTTAACTGGGATGGAGTAGAGCAGAGTGGGACCTACCCAGGTCCGGGTTTTGTGGACCGCATAAATAGCCTGGGGAGTCAGCTGTGCACTGGCTGTGTCTAGAGCTCACTTGTGGAGTGAGACTTTGGCCCTTATTCATCAAGCGATAGCACCAGGTAGTGTCTGACGAGCGCCAGGTAGCGGCAGCTAACGGCGACTACCGACTCAAGTACGCCCGCGGCGGTCACAATGACGCATTTATCAAGCAAAATGAGGCTAGCGCCGGCGAGAGCGACGGCTAGCGCGGCATTCATCATGAAGCCGCCTGGACCGAACAGCGCCGCTGCAAATTCCCTCACAGCGCCAGGTATGAGCTGTCGCTCCCTGGCGATGTCCAATGCATTTCAATGGAGCAAGCTATAATTATTCATAATTAATTGTTTTTTTTTTTTTTATTTTTTTTTTTAATGTCAAAAAATCGGAGAACACTTCTGCAATGTTAGGATTTATTTTTAAGTCAGAAAAAAAAAAAAAAAAAATATGTGCAGAATTGATCTAACAGGTCTGAGATTAATGTATTCATATAACAAAATGATTCTAAAAACATGTATAATGTTACATTCAAAAAATATGGTTGTTTAGGGGTTAAAAACTAGTTAATACAGATCGGCGCCAGCGCTCTGGGGTTTAAACAAGGAATGGACAGCGACAGCACATTCGGAGCGTGATTTTTTGATGAATATGAAGCTAGCCGTTCGCTCTGGCCATTCGTTGTCAGGCGCTCACATACAACGCTGGACCTGTGAAACAGCGACCCCCCAGCCCGTATTCAACATTACCGCACACCGACTGAGTCGCTGTCATCAAGCTAATGCCGGCCAAGCACAGCGAATACTGGCTGGCGCTGAAAAAATCACGCTACAGTCGCTCATCTGTCGCTACCTGGCGCTATTGATGAATCGGCCTCCCCGTGTGCCTGGCTGAAAGTTCTTATACAGGCTATTTCATGTGGACCCGAGGTGGATTCGGCTACAAGTGTGCAAGCTTGGACAAAAAACTAAAAAGGGCCGTTGCCTGCCTGATGCAATTCTGTGGCATTTTTCCTGAAAATGTGATCTAACCCAAAAAGGATATTTTGTGTTATGGACTTTTTGTGTGAATAAACACGGACTTTAAGTTGAACTTTTCGCCTCTGAGCCTCTATACTGCTAACATCCTGCTGTCTACCAGAGCTGATCCTCACAATAGAAACACGATGACACAGCAATATACAAACCAGGGGATGTGCACCTACTTAGAGAGATTGCTTTTAAAGTGGAGTAAGCTCTAGAGTCCTACATTTCTCAAACATCCATTTTAAATCCAACCAAAAATTTTTCTGCCAGATTGTTTGCTCTTGTACTTGCTGCTAAGCACTTTGTTTGAAGTTAGCGTGCACCTGATTGTTTTTGGTATTTGTCCTGAAGTTTCTCTGCTGAATGACAGAGGATGGATTGGGCTATTTTAATGTCAGTCAACCACTATACATGACTAAATTCACAAAGAAAGGCAAGGTTGGCCGTGATTTCTAGTGAAAGTTGACAACTAAGAAAAAGGGTACTGTACTTCATTGTTGGCATACGTGGCAAATTATTATACCTATTGACCTCCAGTCAAAACTGATATGAGGTCCTCCCAGTCCCACTGCACTTTTCCCCCAGAAGCCAAAAACTAATTAGCCTTTACTTACCGATTCTGCATTCCCTCAATGGCTGATATTCATGGGGTTTGCTGGACAGTTTTGTGCAAGCTCACCGTGCAAACCCCATAGGCTGCATTTATGTTTGGCAGTGAAATGCAAGGGAATGCAATAAGTATATGTCCCCAGGGTCTAAGGAGTGGGGGGGGGGGGGGGCACAATAGTAATACCCAATCAGGCTAAGAGGACTGTCTTAACTGGAGGTCCTCATTAATAAACACCTATGGGCATATGTCAAAATACTACTCAATATTTCTTGTACCCATTGGTATACATGAAATGAAGGCAGGAGAGGCAACTACCAGGTCTGTGGCAGAAGGGGTCCTGGCAGATTTTGTCACATTCATGTTGCCATGCGCTAGGCTTTATAAGAGTTCAGCAGCAGCAGAGGCCTGAGGCATGAAAGCACAAAGCTAGGTAAGTGTCAGTATGCTCCTTTTTTGCTTGAAGGTCCACTATGACTTTTGTTATGGGGCCCTGTGAAACCAATGTATTCCCCTGCTGGTACCCTGTGAAACAAATGGTCAGAGATTTTGATACTGTATACTTACTCAGACCATGCGTTTGCAAACCTCCACTCTGACAGCAAATAATCTTCTTATATCCCCTCGATCTCATTTACCATTACAATTGCAAGTACTTTTCAATAAAGTACTTGGAAACGTCTTTGTTGCTTTAAAATAACATTGTTTCTTTAGTAACATAGTATGTAAGGCTAAATAAAGACATTAGTCCATCCAGTTCAGGGCGTATAGTGGTCTAGTAGCCATAGCTGGTAATGTAACAAGAAAGGAAGGCACCCAGGCCACTTTTGAGCTCTTTTAGTGTATTCTTTATGACTACCTCCTGTGGTAGAGAGTTCCATAGTCTCACTGTTCTTACAGAGTATCCCCTCCTATGTCAGGGGAGGAATTGCCTTTCCTCTAACCTAAATGGATGCCCTTGGGTTATGGTTAAACTAAGGGGTATAAATAGATTGTGGAACAGTGCTTTGTATTGAAAGCGGACAAATGTATACATAGTAACTAGATGGCATCTCTTTTCCAAACAATGGAATGTTGACAATCTTTCAGGGAACTCCAGCCCCTGCATTTCATTAATTAATTTAGTTGCCCACCTTTGAACGTTCTCCAGCTCTAATATGTCCTTCTTATACAATGGTGCCCAGAACTGTACACAGTATTCCAGGTCATGGGCACCTATGCCACTTTTGATGCACCCCATGATCCTGTTTGCTTTGGCAGCAGCTGCCTGCCTTTGGGCACTACAGTTAAGTTTATTGTTAACTAAAGCCCAGAGGTCCTTTTCCATTTTAGTTTTATCGAGCCTTTCCATACTTATTGTGTAATTATGGCACAAATTGCTCCTGCCCATGTGCATAACCTTACATTTATCTGTGTTTAACTCAATTTGCCATTTTACTGCCCATGCTTCCAAATTAGGTGTGTGTTGTCCCCTTCTGTGTTAACTACCTTACACAGCTTAGTTTCATCTGCAAAGATTGATACTTTACTATGTAATCCATTCCCAATGTATTTAATATATATATATTAAAGAGACTTGGGTCCATGACCCTTGCGGTATTCTGCTAGTAACAGTGATCTACTCCGAGTACCATTGATAACCACCCTCTGTTTCCTATCATTAAGCCAATTACTCACCCGTGTACGCATGTTTTTCTCCAGTCCAAGCATTCGCATCTTTTTTACCAGTCTTTTATGTGGCTCAGTATCAAATTCTATAGAAAAGTCAAGATATGTGACTCACTTCCTCGTAATTCATGCTGATAAGGAGTAAAAGGGTAATTTTGACCAAGATACTTTAAAATAGATGCTTTTAGAATGCCTTTAAACAGATGGACCACCACTGATGTTAAACATGCAGGTTCTCCTCTGGACCCTATACTAGTACTAAATACTAATACTACAAACCCCATCATTATTAAATCTACAAATATTTGAAATTGTAGCTTGTCTATTACTGTATATAATTCCCTTAGAACACAGGAATGAATGCCATCTGGTCCCGGGGATTTGTCTATTTTAATTTGTCGGTGCTGTACTTCCAGATTCATAAAGTAAAAACAGGGCTTTTCATATTTAGTGATGAGCAAACCCGAACCGCAAAGTTTGAGTTTGTACCGAACTTTGCTAATTCGGGTTCCCAAACCCGAAGACAGGCTTCAACCAGAAGTCTGTTTTCCATTTCGGTGTCCGGCCCAAACATGGAAAAGCTGGTTAATGGGCTGCTGAGCCCCTTCCTGTCAGCAGCAGCTTTCCTTTGAAATGGTCCATGACCGGGGCCACAGAAAAATAGTCGCAGCTCCCCAGCGTGGGGAGTGTGGACACTCCTAGTGCCAGCTGACATTGCCAGCACTGGCATTAGGAGAGTCCTCATTCGTGGGAAGCGGTGGCCATTTTGTTGATTTTTTTCCTTAGTGCAATTCAGCACCATATTTAGCTGTGCAAAATATTTTAAAATTTGCACAGCTAATAATGGTACTGAATTGCACTAAGGAAAAAATCATGATACATTTTTTTTTCTTACACACAAACGTGAGGAAAAAAATCTCACCATGCTGAATCAGCCCTATTATCTCCGGCAAAGAGCTATTTCTTGTCAAAATATGTTAATGCATTATAACCTTGAAGACTTTATGCTTTGTGAAAGAGAGCAGTTTTTGTGATGAGAGCAGTTTTTGTTTCTAATTTTTATTATTAACACATTGGCTGTTGATCAGTTCTTTGTATTTTTTCCAAGGCTTTTTCGTAAGACGACATTTTTGCTCTATCCCCAAGCTAGGAAGCTGTCAATGGATTGAATGGAATCAAAATGGCAAATTAGAAACCCATCTCTACTGCAATTTGTCCCCTGCGGTGGAGTATTACGTATGGTGAGTTTTTAAAGGCCAGGCAGAATTGCTTCTCCTCCTAGGGGATTTCCAGGTGGTGGCAGCGGGCATTCAAGACCTCCTTCTAGCATGAGGATGCAGCAAAAAATAGCCTTGGCATTCTACCTCCCATTCCCAATAGGCAAAATAAAAAACAAACCAAAAATAAGTAAACTCATAACCAGCGTCCCGTGCTGCTGGCTGGGCCACCTCACCTGCGGGAGGCCAGAAGATAGACAGAAGACAGGATAACTGTTCCCAGTCTGATGTCCATGCTGCTGCTGCTTCTTCTCTGATGCAAGCGCACACAGTATGCAGCCAGCTCCGTGCAGCAGACGGGAATGGCCTTGGATGAGCCAGGTCCACCCACTGCAAGGAGCCGGTTATTTGTTGTGTGCTTGTGCCTGAGAAGAAGCAGCGAAAGCGGTGCAGATGGCGGAGACATTGGACAGGGATCAGTTACCATGCTGCCCCCCCCACCCATGCCTCTTTTGGCCTCCTATGTCTGAAAGGGAGCACCAGATATGTGTGTTTTTACATTTGCCTGATAAGACACGCTGATACCCCCCTCCCCCACACACACTTTTGGAGGAAAATGAGTCTTATAGGGTAAAAACACAAATGTCAAAATGAACCACATTTTGACAGCCTAAACCTCCTTATTTGAGCTGATGGTCTTCCAGGTGAAGAGGAGAAGGCTTCAAGACTCAAGAGTGTAGAGTCCACATATCAAATGGACTGAGATACAAGTATTATGTAGTAAGTGGGAATACCTTATCTATCTATGTTTCCCTGGACTGACAATAGTCATCTTTATTGCAGTTCCTTTCCTCTTCATTTCATACCCTTGCTGCCACTGCCTCTCAGGGCAGTATTTACTACCCTATGTACCCTTTAATCATGGCAACCCTTCATACCAAACCACGCCCATTATTGACCACTTCCCTTATAGTTCTTGCCCACTATGATTGCACAGCAAACAGAACTATAATGCTAATGTTGGGAAATTACTGAAGACTAATGATCAGACTGAAAACTAAAAAAGGAGTTGGAATTTCTAAATTTCCTTTATAAAATTAATTATAATAAATCATATAAATAATAAAAAACAATCTACTTTGAGAATTTGGCTTTAAAGTGGTTTAGCTGTTTTCCACATACCTATGCACCCCCAGCTTTGACACCAGATTTAAATGCAAATGTTCAATAGGATAAGACCAGCAATTGTACAAAAGATGAAAAAAAAAACATAGTTGAGATTTCACCCATCTGCCCTAGACATAGGCCCTTGAGTGCATAATGGGAATTACAGCCCAGCTGCTACCAAGCTAGGTGTCAGTCTCTGTACTATTTATTATATCTTATTCTCTCCAAAGGTCCCAGCGAAGGGCCAGCAGTCAGATTTGTCTGCTATTCTCTCTCACCAGGCTGTCATTGCACATGAACTTTGGTGGAAGCGAATTTGTGTATTTTTCGGCAAATGCTAATAACTTTTGATGTAACAAATTGTAATGTAATCTACTCCTTCGGTTAGCTGATTCCTTGTAGTTAGTGAGAAAGATAATGCTACGGCTAATGAAACAGGACACTTTTGAGCCAATTTTTAAGTCTGACACTTAGTAACTGTTACCTATAGAATTATTTTTATTGGGGGGAAGAGACACTGGGACTTAAAAGATGCCTAAAGAGTGTTGGGCTATCGTTCCACCTAGTTCAATCTTGTTAAAATGTTACCCGTAGGCTCAGAGTCAGAATTCACATGGATAGCTTTAATGAAGCATGCAGTATGTTTAATCACCGTCCATAGCTTATTGTGTTACTGTTGTCTTCCTTTATAAAGCAGTGAGACATCCTCAGGTTAAGGAGGTTTTTTTGTGGAAAGTGGGGAAAGCACCAACAGCATCCTTAATGAGTCAATTTTTAGGCCCATTTCAAAGACTTTGGCACGCAGTCAGTGGGTGTTACCTATGGTCCAAGAGTGATGTCTGCAGGAGAATTCACATGGATAGCCTTAATGAAGCATGCAGCATGTTTAATCACAAGTCATGGCTTAATGTGTTACTGTTGTGGGGAATCACTTCATGGTAATTAAATGGTAATTCGTTTTCCCAGCCACTTTCTTGTGAGTTGATACATTCGGGGAAATCTCCGACTGATTATCATAATCGGAGCACATGGGAAAGTCAGTAAACAAGAAAGCGGGGGTTTCTTATTTGCTCCGGGGAAGCATTTATATGAGGCACAAAAGCAGGGAGTACATCCCCAAGGGCCTGTTTGCCTGATGGCCGTATTGCAGACAGTAGGCAGAGATCATTTATTGTTGGAATGATTTATCTCTGCTATTTAAGACCTGGCAGAATATACCATTTTATAATGGTGGATTTAACTGATTCAGTGAATATAACAATGCTGACTGCTCACATTTGGGTTATAGAATGAATATGAGATAAATAGGAAGTGGGACTGCCAACACTTCATTTGCATGCCATTTGCATCTCATTTTTACTGAAGGATGTAAAATTCAACTCAATCAGCTCCTCAAATTTCAATGTCCTGGGATTAAAATGTCATTTCATTTTCAGTTTGGAGGACAAAGACCTTGACTTAAAGTGGACCAACACCGAGAGGTGATCGGCCCGGAAATCTATAAGATTCCCGGGCCGATCACCTCCCACCCCGCGGGACATCCGAGATCGGGATGTCCCGCGGGGTGAAACCCCCCCAAACACCCCAAATCACCTACCTTATCTTCCGCCGCCGCCGCCTCCCTCGCGCCCCTCTAGGCATGTGCGCGCCCGCCGAAAGTGACGCGAGGGAGGCGGCGGCGGCGGAAGCCGCTTGGACGTTCCTGTTCCCCGCCTGGACGTTGGCGGGGATTGGACTGGGCAGTCACGTGGGAGCGGGGAGAGGTGAGTTTATTGGGGTTTCTGGGGGGTTTCACACAGCGGGGCACCCCCGATCGGGGTGCCCCGCCGAAGTGGACCAAAACCCAGGATAGTCAAAATCCTGGGTGTTGGTCCACTTTAATTAAAGGTGGGTCTCCAAAAAATGTCCAATGTTAAAATAGCTTGTTATACCCTACACATGAATGCTGCCAACATTCCCTTCTGTGTGTACTGAATTTCTGTTCACACAAAGTTGTCAGAAAGGCATCGATTTGGTAAACTATCTCACAAAAAAGGCAATTTAATGCTGTACATGAAAATACCTGTATTACAGGAGTTGGTAAATGCTAAGAAGTGCACCTCTGCTGGTTGTGCAGGCATACTTAAGACACAAGCCTCAGGATTGGATTGGTGGTCCAGAGCATGGTGAGATGCCGGAGGCAGAGGAAGAAGAAATGACCCTTCTTCTCTGCTGCCAAAGCATGGGAAACTGCATCAGGTAAGCAGCCTGACCAATGATTTTAAAGTTTGACTGGTCAACCCCTTTTACTTTAAAAATCATTAGTCTAGTTAAAGTTCTATTCAAGAAATAATCTAAGCCAGTGGCAGGGAAGCAGCACAAGATAAGAGCTGCGGACAAGGTCAGTCACCGGGCAAAGTCTGAAGCTTCTCATTGGGCAGCTGCAATGCCCAAATGCAGATGTGAAAGTGCCGTACTATATAACAATTGTTGATAGGTTCTCCCCAGATGGGGATCTGACACCATCATCTATAGGCACCTGGATCTAGGAACTGGAAAATATCAGATGAATGGAGGACCTTACCGCAACTTTCGGATGAGATGGCAGGAACAAACATCACGGGAAATACAGTAGCAACTCGACATTATTGTTCAACAAAACCCATCTGGCCAGGACATGTTACCTTACCTGCAAGCCATCAGAAGATATCTTGCACTTAAAGTGAACCAAAACCAGAAATGACTATTTATGGTTTTGGTCCTTGCCCCAGGGGCATCACAATTCAGTTTGCCCCCAAAACTCACCTTTGCCCAGTCCCACGCTGCATGTGCAGGCTATCTTCAAATCAGTGCCGTAGGCCAAGCCTGCTCTCCATATGGCCCTGATTACACAGAGACTCCGGGATAACAGAGCTGGGAGAGGCTTCATCCCCAGTTTTTCTGCGATGCGTGGCACACTCTTGTCCCAAGCCTATCTGAGTGAGTGTGGCCGGGAGTGCCAGGGATGCGGCCACAACTGACAAGCATGGCATGGGAAAAGTGGAAAAGGTGGGTGAATGTGGGGCAATAAAGGTTGCCTGATATGCCGGTCCTGGAGTCTTTTACACTCTAGAGCTGGCCAAGGGAGTAGTTGGTCCACTTTCTCTGCTTTAAACACCAAGCATTCAACATCCAATATAGGAGGGGTGGGGAATAGTGATACATGATGATAGACACAATTGCTGTCAGTAAGACTGCACTAAGCTCAATTCCCCTGTAGACTGTCCCACACAGTCTAATGCAAGAGGTGTAGGACTACAACCACCTCTATGGTTGAAAAATAGTGGTAACGCAGAAATATAATTTGGGGGCTGGGCAACAAAAGAGGGTTCAGATCTTAGCAACACCAGCTTTATTGATTAGCACACCAGTATGAATCCTCTGCATAAGAGGTAAGCAAATAAAGCATTGTTTTTACACTTAGCCGGGACTAGTTGTACCCCCTAAGTATACAGGAGTTCTCTGTTAGAGAGGCTCCGAAAAAAAAAGTAAGTAGAGTGGAAGATCCAAGCAGTGGCACTGAAATAATGAAAGCCTGCAAAGTAATTAACACAAGGGCTGAAAAGGAGGAACCTGGCCAGGCTGGAGGATTACTTAATTACTGTTTTTTTAACAATGGAGCACTGTAAAGGGTAATTCCACTGTCGATAGCATTTTTAAAAGTGTCCATTATTGTGAGCCAATATGATTTCCTCAAAGTTGTGGTTTTTTGTTTATTTGTTTGCAATTCTGTGTTTTTCTCTGGTGTGTTTGGTGTACAAAGCAGAGACTTCTGGACTCGGGCTTGCTAATCAGCTGATTGACTAAGGTAGAGTCAATACTTCACATTCTTGTGCTCATATGTTTAACCACATGCTGCTCTAATTCATCAGGTGAGGGGATCACCATCTTGTGTTCTCACCTGGGGAGAGATGTTGGTTGTTACTGCTGCCTGATTTTTCCAAAGGCTTCTGGGATTTGTAGGCAGAAGCTATACTAAGGGCTTTACTCAAGACCAGAAAGCCACTCATATTTGAGCAACACAGAGCCAAGGGAATATAAGAAACTTGGAAATCGCATGCTGATAAGTAAATCACTCATTCCAGAAGATATAAACCACAAGGCAGAACACCAAAAAACTGACAAAATGGAGTTTCCCCTAAATAGAGAATCTGAATCCTGCCAATACCTGGGCTGTAGAACAAGTGTATAAGAAAAGCAGCAGTTGACCAATATTACTTTAGCAGCTGCCATGCACTTTACATTGATGTCCAAAGTCTATGTTGTGTTCTGTCTCTTTAGGCATGCTGCCTCTTTGAGGGAGACAGCAGGTATTGTTTGAAGTATATTTTAGGCTCCCCTGATAAGTCACTTTTTAACTTATGGTTTAAAAAAAGCACTTTTGTCTGCGGAGACCCCTTTTGTGCAAACCTCCTTTGTCAGGTGTCTCCTTCTCCCTGTTAGCAGCTGCCATCTACTGGTAAAAATAGGTTACTGCTGAAAACACATGGCAGGATGTCTTTATTAAAGAGGAACAACACACAGGAATTTTACTTTCCTGTGTGGTGTTCCTCTCAGGAGGGTCATCTTGAATTGGGATGCCCTGCTGTGTGTATCCCCTAGGTTGCCATAAAAACTCACTTTCCTGCCGTTCCCACAGGCTTTGCCAAAACTGATCACGTGATCAGCATGCTCAATTTCACTTGGCTCCCTTTCGGCTCTGTCAGCAGCTAAGCTTCCTGAATGGTTAAGCAGCCGAGCAGAGCCAAGCAGAGCTGAGCTGACCACATCCCCTGCTCACCTTTTAGCTGTGACATGCCCACACTGCCTATTCAGAAAGGCCTGGCGGGTGCACGCACAGTTAGAAGGGAGTGGGAAAGCAGGCGTGGCGCCGAGCTGCGCTGAGGGCTCCAGGAGAAGGTGAGTGGAATGGCTGATTGGGGGGGTTCACACAGGTGGGTACCCGAATTTGGGTTGCCCCAAGGAGTGGAACTCATTTTTGGGGTCCACCAGAGGAGATAATCCACCATACAAAAATTATTGACCAAAAAATACATGTAACTTAGTGACGAAATTACAAACTCTGAGAACAGTCCAGGCAAGCCAGAAAAACAGTGTTAGTCTTGGACCTTTTGTACTGCCTTGATGGTAGCCCTGGAGGATCCTCTTGTACTCTGATGGGCTAGCCCAGCACTGTTGGTGTGTAAGATACCTTACCTGCCCTTCTCTTTATTGTTGGTCTGCAACACCCGTAGCAGAAACGTATTAATAAATCTCAGTATAATATAGCACAATATAATATATATATATATATATATATATATATATATATATATACATATATTATTGTATTGTTATTTAGGTTAAATAAGACATCTCGAAAGCAAATGCAAGGAAAAAACTCTAGATCAGGGTTTCCCAACCTCTTTTTCCATCTCTTTCAAGTATCATGCACTACAGGCTTCCCTGAGAAATATGAGGTCTGCTATCAGCGACCTATACTGTACTTCAACTGTACTAATGGTGCAAGATCTTCTTTTACTAAAGCCTTTGCCCAATATTCATAAAAACTCTAAGTGGATGCAGTCTGATGTTTGAATGGTGGCCGTATGGCTCCCAGGCAATGCTGCAGCACCCCATGGTGCTCTTCATCGAGTAGCTAAAATGCCACATGAGGTATATATAGCAGTTTAGCTAGTAGTGCTTTGAAGTTTATTATAGTTAATTATTATAACTGATATGACTGACTTTCAATGCTGGATTGTGTACAGTAACTGGATGACTCATCGCTGGAGAGCACCGGGGGGGGGGGGGGCGCTTCTGCGTGGCCAGGGAGCCTTATGGCCACCATTCGAACATCATACTGCATTCTGTTTTTTGAATGTTGCGCAAAGGCTTAAAGCAGACCAACACCCTTACAAGAAACAGTGCTCATATGCACCGCTTCCTAAAACAATGCAGATTGCTGGTCATAAAAATTCATTTACCTTATTGCAATTTCTGTCATGGTCAATTTTACCAACAAAAATGGCGTCCTATGGAGCTACAGGCCCGCCTGCAAAGTGGAAGTGCTGCTGGGTTTCCTGATGCTGTGCATTGTGGGTAATGTCAGTTAAATCCATTCTGCAGCCCTGCAAGGATGTTGGGAAAGGAAGTCTGGGCAACTTCAAGATGGCCGCGACCAGGAGAAAATCAATGAGGCAGCGTTACAGCTTTGAGTGGATGTAAGTGCTGACAATGATTCAGTATCGCGCATGCAGATGGGGCAAGTGAGTGTTTGGGGAGTTTTTTTTCCAACTGTGCAAGACTGTTGGATGTGTTTTGGGGCACTGGGCTGGAGATAGAAAGTGACTACATAAACTTTCTTTCTGGGTATAGGATCACTTTAATGTCTACTATTGCCAAATGCATGCATGACATATTAACAGACTGTATGTTTTCAATGGTAAGAATTACGATAAAAGAAAGCAGACACAGTGCATCTGATATACAACAATGGTATACAGTTTAGAAGTAACAATGTGACAAGACGTGATGAGCTGTGCTGTGGTTTACAGGCTATATTACCTTCTGCAAAATGGCAACAATAAAGGCCTCATGAGTGATTAACTCTTACAGGGTAAGTTCACTTTCACTAGAATATTTGAGAGTTTATATTTTTGTGCCAAAAGAAAGTACTCAAGGTGCTGAGCTTAACTAATATTGTTTTTCATTTTTTACTCTTTTAGCAAATGTGTGTTTTATGGAAGCAGTTTTCATCTGCAATCTGTTGCTATTGGCACGCAAAGTCTGCGCACCAAGAAGAGAGAAGTGAGCCCTGTACACACAGAACACTGCTGTTATGGCCGCTGCTGAGGTGAGGGAGCTCATTCAACCTTACACATGTCCAGCAGCAGTGTTCTGTGCAACTATCTGCAGTCTATTGCTATTGGCAATGTACACCAAGTCTGCACTTGCCAATAGTAACAGATTGCAGATAGTGAAAATTGCTTCCATATAACACACATTTGCTAACTCCCTAATGACCCACCTCAGGTATTTACTTTTGTCTTTCTTTGTGTTTCAGTAGTCAGGCAGGCAGGTAGGTTGGTGGGAGAGCAGGTAGGTGGACAGATGGATGGGTGGATGGATGGTCAGACAGGTAGCGCATTGTTGTGCAGCAGGTAGGTAGGCAAGCAGCAGGCAGGTAGGTGGGCAGATGGATGGGTAAGTGGGTGGCAGTCGGGAAGGTAGGTGGGCAGATGGATGAGTAGGTGGCTGGTCGGTCATGCTGGGTAGGTGGGCAGGTAGGCGTGTTGGTAGGCATATGGGAGGCAGGTAGGTGGGAAGATGGAAGGGTAGGTGGGTGGCAGTCAGGCAGGTAGGTGGGCAGCTGGATGGGTAGGTGGCTGGTCGGTCATGCTGGGTAGGTGGGCAGGTAGGCATGTTGGTAGGCAGACGGGAGGCAGGCAGGTAGGGAAGGGGTTGGGTGGGTGTGTGGGTAGGTAGACAGGCAAGCAGGTAGGTGAGTGGGCAAGCAGGCAAGTGGGTAGGTGGGTGGGAAGGCAGGCAGGTGAGTGGTTAGGTATGCTGATGGGTAGGTAGGGCCTGGGCTTAGGGGTGGGCTCCAGGTGGTTTCTAAACTACAGTCGGACATCTTTGTGGGGATCGGGGATGAGACAGCAGTGTCATCTATGTGACTGCGCTACCGGCATCTCAGCGGGTGTGACAACCTACCTACATCTCTGCAGATGACCACGAGCAACTTGACGGACAGGCAGCACCATATTGGCGGGGGGGGGGGGGGGAGCAAGAACATGAAAATATATATGAAATTTGAGTTTGAGTATGGAGTTTGTTTTCTTTTCTTCAATGTTTTCTCCATTTTATTGGTTATTCTCAAGTTTGTAGCAAGACAGTGTTTCAGTTGTAGCAAGTAGGGATGAGCGAACCGGTTCGGACGAACCAGAATTCTCTCCGAATTTCAGGGAAAATTCGATTCGGCACGAACACAAATTTTTTTCGGTTCGGGCCGATCGAATTTTCCCTGAAATAAAAAAAAAAATGCCGGCATGGTGGGAGCGGGCAGGCCGGCTACGCTGTCAGCGGGCGGCAGAAGCCGGCCCGCTGACAGCGCAGCCGGCGTGCCCGCTCCCACCATGCCGGCATTTTTTTAAAAAGCAAACACTTACCTGCATGGTCGGAACGTGGAGGCCGGCGCCGCTCTCAGCTGTCATCAGAGGACGCGTCATCAGAGGTCGCCTGAGAGCTGCGCCGGCCTCCACGCTCCGACCATGCAGGTAAGTGTTTGCTTTTTAAAAAAATGCCGGCATGGTGGGAGCGGGCAGGCCGGCTGCGCTGTCAGCGGGCCGGCTTCCGCCGCCCGCAGACAGCGTAGCCGGCCTGCCCGCTCCCACCATGCCGGCATTTTTTTTTTCAGATGAACGATTCGTGAAAGTTCGATTCGGGCGAAAAATTACACAAAATGAGCTGCTAAGTAACTTTAATGTATAAATGTACTTTAGTATTGTGCCATATTTGTTCAGTATGAATATACAGAGTAAGATAATATAGGAAGAGCTGGGCATAATGTGTGCTGTCTTGGTACTTGTGTTGGCATTGGGCAGAGGGTATATCTGTCCCCGGTTACTCTGTGTGGGGGATAGGAGGTGGTGTAAATCAGTTAACTACATGCCTTAGGGTTAGGGAGAACGTAGATGTGCATTGATTTGAAATCTAACCCTAAGGCATATAGTAACAGGGACTAGGCCTTATCCACCAATTGCCAATGGTGGATGAGCGCCCAAAAACCCCAAGTGTGTGCACAATGCAGGAACCATACTTCAGAACAAGTATGAGCTGGACCACAAGAGGGGAATACTGATTGTTTTTCATGTTTGTTCGAGCTGTCGCTTTAAGGAATCAAGGAATACTCAACTTCAAGTGGACAAAAACCCACTTAACAGATGGAATTCATTTGACATTGAAAATGTGGGTTACCTTGCACACAGCTGATTGCTGCTGGTCCACTAGATTCAAACTTTGGCACCTTAAAAAAGAATGCTTTACAACACTGTACAGGCAGGGCCGTATTTGCAACTAGGCAAAGGAAGGAACGTGCCTAGGGCAGAGCTACAGACAGGGGTGTGTACAGGGCGGAGGCCAGCAACAATTTAATGAAAAAAAAAACAAACTTGCATGCAGTGGTGCCCCCCGGCTATGCGGGGAAGGTGGCGAGCGCGCCCCCCGTTCCTGCTGTTTGCCACAATGGGCAGCTGACGCAACTGTGGCAGGAGAGGCGTGCCAGCTAAGTGTGGGATTTTGGGGGCGTGGCCAGGTCCCCACGCCCCACCTCATCCCCCGTTTCAGCTCTGCCTTTGCCACTGCTCCTGCCATTGTAACTGTATGGGCAATCCCCCAGCCTGCCTGCACATGTAAAGGAATGTGGGATTGCATTGCAATGTGAGTGTGTCAGGACAGCACGGGGATTTGTAATGCTGCCCTGACACACTCACACTGCAATGCAATCCCACATTCCTTTACATGTGCAGGCAGAGTGGCGGCTCGCTCAGCCAATCAGCAGGCTCTCTGTTACTTGGCTCTTTTTGGCCAAGCGGCACCGCCAGCCGCATCCCCCAACTGGTGAGTGGGGATGCAGCCAGGACGCACAGATGCGGCGAGGGCTCCGGGAGAGGGTGAGTGTTCCAGGGAGAGGGGTTTACACAGTGGGGCATCCCAATTTGGCAGCTACCAGGGTGTAACCATAGGGGATGCAACCACATCGTAAACCAAGGGGGCCCCATCAGTGTCACCCCTCTTCCCTCTTTATCAGATTTGTGCTTACTTGGCATCATCTTGAGAACGGAAGCGCCATTAATCTCTCTTGTTTCAGTTTAGCTGCATCCAATTAAATGAAAAGTCTGGAAAAACGTATCTGAGTCTTGAAAGGGCCCCATTTCATGTTCACACTAGGGCCCAGTCACATGTAGTTACGCCACTGGCCATAGTCCCTGTTGAAGTGGACCAGTTTTTGCTGCCCCCTGGTTTTGGGTTGCTTAAAGCGGAACAAAACCAGGGATTTTGACTTCTTGGGTTTTGTTCAGATCCAAATTGGGATGCCCCACTCTATGAAACCCCCCCAGAAATCTCCCAAAAACTCACCCCATATGTGTTCCCACAGCGAATGCGCAGGCGCAAAGCCAATACGAGCTGCTAACTCCTTTGGAAAAACAGCTCCTATTAACTTCTATGGGGATAGGCTTGGGACGTGAGTGCTCGCCACTAGGTGTAACCGGGAATGGGGCAGTGCAGCTCCCCATAGAAAATAATCAGAGCCGTTTGGAGACAAGCTTGTGCATGCTTCGTTGACCTGGGGAAAAGGTACGTTTTACTAGTGCCCTGGGCGGTTTTACACTGCGGGCCAACCCAATTCGGGATGCCCCGGGAAAAAGCCAACGGCTGGTCCTGCAACCTTTTAGATTCTAGGTCGGCCGTTGATGGGGTTTTTTTTCCCCCGCAACATCCTGATTTTTGATGCCCCACTGGGTGAAACCCCGAGATCACCCACAGCTTAACTTACCTTTCTGCTGTTCCCATGGCGTATGTGCAGGCTCTTGTCCAATCATTGCTTTATGGTGTACATACTAATGCACTGCATAAAGCATTGTTTTGGACTGAGCATCTCCATAGGGAACAGTCACATTGCGGGTTTCTCTGCAGTGTAAGGTGCGCTGCCATGCCCAGCATATCTGAATGGCCTCAGCTGCAGGGATGTGGGCGTTCACACATTGGTCATTCCTAAAAGGGATGCCCCTGGTGCACTTAGCTGTGGGGGGGGGGGCGTAAGCACAAATAGTGCCTAGGGCAGCAGGAACTCTAAATACAGCCCTGTGTACAGGGCTCATCAGTTTTAATACGCAATGCAGCTTTAGTGCTGTTTCTCACAGCTGCTTTGATGATGTCCAGTTCTCTAATACTCTCTAATCCTGCAATCCCTGGGCCTCCATGCAGGGGAGGAAGTGCATGCCACACCCCCTCTGGGGCAAAATGGAGCACTCCAGTCAATGTGACTGCGCCAAGGAATTGTCATGTGCCTGCACTCCGAAGGACAGATCTCAGGAATGGGTGCGTATGATATATATATAGACCTATAGGAAGCAGATACAGATAGAGAAGAGGTCTGTACTGGCTGTTTTTTATGTTTGCCTGGGCTGTCTCTTTAAGGAATCAAACATTACTTAAACTCGACCTTCAGCATCATTTCATGAAAAGCCTAAACTCTTAAAAACTATTCCCCAGCATCTTAAATGAATATATTTTAAGTTTTTAGTCGCTTACTTATTCTTTCCACCGCTGCGCTTCAACTCTGTTCAGGACTCATCACATACTGAGGAGGGGTGAAAAGCGCAGGGGGCGTGTTATAGTGGTGCATTGCACAGACAGAGCAGAGCTGTGGTCAGGAAAAGAACAGCAATCCCGGAATGCAGAGCGGCACAGTCAGAAGACACTGAGACCCCATAGGCCGCCATCTTGGTTGTTTAAAGCCTCAGAAAATGAACTAGGTGCAGGTATGATATTTTTAATGTGCCCAATCTGTATATAGGGGTGGAAGCAGGGCTGGATTAAGCGTGGTGGAGGCCCGTGGGAAAAAACATCTGGTGGAGGCCCCCGACACAGTATTTATTTTTCCGTTAAAATAATAATCCAGTCAAGTAACTGATTGTTGGTTGTCTGGCACCCGCTTACTTACTGAAACGTCAAATCTTATGTGCAGTGACAGCTCTGCATGCACCCATCACTGTAGCATTGCTGACGGCAGCTTTGCTGCTCTAGACTCTCCGTCCTGCCCAGTGGTGCCTTTGGCTGTCCAGTCGCAGACCCCACTGCTGCTGCCAGCTTTGTTTCTGGACCCGCAACCCGTCAGACCAAAGACTGAAAAGCCCCCAGGACCAGACCATAACCCAAAGGTTGGTGGAGGCCCCCTTTGCAGGGCAAGTGATGGAGGCCCCAGGGCACAAGCCCCTTGTGCCCCCCTCATAATCTGGCCCTGGGTGGGAGAAGCATACAAGGCTCTTATTCAGGGTGAAGGTCCGATTTAACTTACCTTTCACAAAGCTAATCACTTCTGGTCCACTGTTTCTTGATCATGTGTCCATACTGCCTCCCACCCTACAGTGGATACTGTCCCAGCATCCACTCTGCTGAGCTGGACACAGATGGCGAGTGACAGTCTTAGGCCCTTATTCATCAAGCGATAGCGCCAGGTAGTGTCTGACGAGCGCCAGGTAGCGGCAGCTAACGGCGACTACCGACTCAAGTACGCCCGGCGGCGGTCACAATGACGCATTTATCAAGCAAAATGAGGCTAGCGCCGGCGAGAGCGACGGCTAGCGCGGCATTCATCATGAAGCCGGCTGGCCCGAACAGCGCCGCTGCAAATTCCTTCACAGCGACACGTATTACCTGGCGCTACCTGCCGCTCTCCCATACATTTCAATGGCAGACGCTGCAATGATTGTTTTTAGTGGTTTTGGGGTTTTTTGCTTTGGTACAAAATTCAACACATGTTTATATTGATATGTTTTATGAATCTAGCTGGTTATTTATCTGTTTTTTTTTTTTATTTATTTTTCACAATGTAATGTTGTGAGTGACATGGGAATTGCATCTCCTCCACCCAAACTCATTGGCCTCAAATTCGCTGGTTTTCCACACAAACGGGGCTTGTCAAGCTATTTTGTAGCCTGTCAGGTTGGGCGGTCACGTTCGCTCTTAGAAATTGTCAGCGCCCAAGCTATTCGGCAGCCGTGTCCTTGATGAATCTGTGTTGGTCAGTGTTTGTGCAGTCGCTGTTTGAATTCGCTATGTGGCGGCGCGAGCGTCGCTGTGCCTCGGTGCGCTGCGTTGTGCGGCGCTGTGCTGTTCATACATGTGCCCTTCTGCCATTTGCAAGGAATTCACTTCCCGCGACCCCAGTCGTTGTTAATGAATACACTGTAGTTGTGAGCGTGCCTGGCCCCATATTGCAGGATTAACATTCAGTCGTACCAGCTCATAACAACCCGTTATGCATTCTCATGTGTGCCACATTTTCAGGTAGTTGTCTAGTTAGATTGTGTGATGACTTTGTGAAGCAATAAGCTCTGTATATTTAAGCACAACGGTGTATGCTTTAGAAGGACCTATGCATTACAGTATGTAGAATCCCCAGCTAAATCAAGCTAATAATTCGTTGCGCCTTTGCCCCTAGCTTGTTTTTCAGCGTCATTTTAATGTTTTTCCGCCACTTAGCTTGCACATAGCTGATATTAGCTTGTCCCTGCTGCGCGCATGTTTTTTTTTGAATTTTGAAGCACAGTTGCTTGCGTCATATCCGGTTCCGGGATCCTCCTTTGCGTTTCAACGCCACCTTAAGGTAAAACTGTCTTGCGCTTATGCCAATAGCTTGTTTTGCAGCGTCATTTTAATGTTTTTCCGCCACTTAGCTTGCACATAGCTGATATTAGCTTGTCCCTGCTGCACGCATGTTTTTTTTTTGATTTTTGCAGCACAGTTGCTTGCGTCATATCCGGTTCCTGGATCCTCCTTTGCGTTTCAACGCCACCTTAAGGTAAAACTGTCTTGCGCTTATGCCACTAGCTTGTTTTCAAGCGTCATTTTAGTTTTTCCGCCACTTAGCTTGCACATAGCTGAGAATAGCTTGTTGCTGGGGCGCGGTGCGTATTTTTGTTATGTTTTGTTTTTTATTTGTCTAATGTCGCTAGCGTCATTTCCGGTTCCTGTTTCCTCCTTAGCGTTTCCAATATGGCTCCCAAACGGCGAGTAATGCGCCTCCCCAGCTCCTCCTCAGATTCCGGACCCACCACCCCTCCCCCACATCCCCCACCTACCTCACCTTCCCCAAATACCACCCCTCCCACCCATTCCCCTCCTGGGCCCAGGAAACAAAGGCGCACCCGGGTGGATAGCCGTGTAAATGGCCAGGTTGTGAAAGTGAGTATTTTAGTTATGTATTTTTAGCTTAAAAATTGATAAACACACAGGGGGGATAGGGGCAGAATTTTTATTGTTTTTAGGCCAAAATTTAACACTCCACATGGGGCATCCCCATTGTGGATGTCCTGCTTGGATGCCCCCCCCCCCCCCCCCCCTGGAGGGCCCTAAAAATTACCTCTGCCCCGTCCCATCTGTGCATGCGTGAGTTGCGGATGCCTATTGCGCTTACCTCTAGCAGGGTGTACCCCTGCGCCATACATATTTTCATTTTGTGTGCAGGCGCACTCCCTGTTAGAGTCAAACGCCACATGCGTACTTTGCCGTGCAGACACAGCTGAGCTGGTATGCACCTCCCAAGGGCCTTGGATGCGCATACCACACCGGCGTGGAGCGCTGTGTTTGGCTTGCGGAGTGACGTGGGAGTGTCCTCAGCGGTGTATTTGGGGCCTTCAAAGGGGGTTTCAGACAGTGGCCCACCCACAATAGTTGTGGCCCACAAAAGTGCACCCAAACCCAGAATAATGTAAATCCTGGGTGTGGGTCCACTTTGATCTTGTCTCTGTATAACTGTTTATGACATTGTTCTGAGGTCATGTATTTATTTGTTTTTTTTTTATTTGTTTTTTTTTTCCTAAGACTTCTGCCTGGCCGAATACGACTATGCCCGAGGAGCGAAAAAACGCCTTGCCATGGAGGTGAAGGCCACTGTGTCCCGGCGCTTCCAGACCGACCTGACCATCCGGGCCATCCAACAAAAATGGTCTGATTTTAAGCGCCGGGACCCAGAAGGCGTGTACCGCCTATATGATGCCTACGCATCAGGTAAGTTAAAGCTTATGTTCTTTTTTGCCTTTGTGCAGAATCATCTGCTAAGCTGTGTCCTTTTTTGCTCTTTATATTGATTATTTGCTTTCACCCCCTCCACACAGATAAGCGTCCTCCCCTGGGGAAACGTGGGAAGGGATTCCTCCCCCGAACCAGGCAGGCGGACTCGGGGGAGTCATCGGGGGAGGGTCCCTCCCGCGGGTCCTATTTAGAGGACCCAGGGGAGGAAGGGGATGACGCCCCAGAGGAGTGTGCTGCTGGGGGGCAGGCTGGATCAAGCCTCAGCTCCTCACACTCTGAGTCTGAGGACTCTCACCAGGCAAGGGGCCACTCTCAAGCAGGGAGTGAGAGGGAGGAGGGTGGCCCTTTGCCTGGTGGATCTTCTGAGCAGAGTGTGAGGAGCCGAGGCTCCCCGCCTCCTCCTCAGAGCCCTCCCTGGGCTTCAAGTGGCGCTTCATCCCCTGGTGAGTTTACATGTTTTAATTGTTAGTCTGTGACAGGTTTCATCTGACCATTTGTGCTTAGCCCTTGCAATTCCTCTGTAATTTGCAGGGCATCATATAGGCGGCACCTCCATGGATTTTTGGCGTCAAATCCTCCTCGGGCATAGTCGTGGTAAGTGTATGTTGTAAGCTAGTTCATTTTGGAATTTATGTCATTCCTTAAAGTGGACCCACAAACATTGATGATATTGCTTGGATTATGGCGCCTTCCCTGCCCAATCACATCCCTCACCCAGGGCCACCCCCCAACCAAACACCACAAACTACTTCCCTCTTTGGGGGTGGCAGAAGCCATTGTCCCTGCCTCCTGTGTGGCACTCGAGATGTGTGTGCGCCTGCGCTCTGTTTCATACTGGCATGCGCGTGCGCACACACTGGCGGAGTGATGTGCGGAAGGCAGGGGCGGTGGCGGACTAAAATTGTGTTGCTCTGCCAAAGTAGACTAAAACACTGAATATTCACAATCCTGGGTCTTGGACCACTTTTAACAGACACGTTTCCTGGTCCATTGTCTCAGCTGGTTTGCTAATGTACATTAACATCACAAACCACACTACAGTGCTAGCCAACTGGAAACCACCCCTATGTTTCTGGCCACACCATGATGTGTGCTAGCAATAGTTAATTTACGTGAAGTAGTTAGGGCAAACACATGTTGCACACTGGTAACATTAGCCATTAAATTGGTAATGAGTCATTTACATTGCAATGTAAAGGTTAGTGCCAGATTTTCATAATGGATACATGTGGCAACCATAAACACTTCACATTAACTAATGGACCAGGAATATAGCAAATATCGTTTAACATGTATGTAAATAAGTTTTTGTTTTTGGAGGTAAGACTCAATAACCAGATTGATGTCAAAACTTCGGGTGTCATAGCTCCACTAAATGTTGTTTTGTATTTTGATTTTTTATGGACAGATGTCGCTACGCAGACGGAGGCAGAATTCCTCCTCCCCACACCAGCTCCAGGGACGGCCAGCAGCATGGGCCACCGCCACAGCTGCGATGGTGAGTACATCCAAATTCATATGGGTAAATACTTTGGAAACATTTCTCTTCTAGTTACATTTGTAGAAATTTGTAATTTACCAATGTGTGAATTTCACACACATCTAGGTTAAATGTGTTTGGACAATAATCCAACATGCCAGTCACCATCCTTGATAGTTGCCTCACATTCTTGTTACGGACACATACGGACTATTTGTGGCGTATAGACAACCAAATGGGGCTGATTAGGTGTTTACCCATAACATTATAGGGCAAACTTCCATCATCCTTAGGCACTGATGTTTGGCTGGGACTAAAGACATAAATGTCCTTACTTGGCCATAAACATTATTACATTTGCAAGAGTTAACCTGGCCCAACACCAAGGGTGTTTAATGTGCATTAAACATTTAATTTGCCAACAACTAACAACTAACACCCCGCGGAACATACGATAAGTGCAGGTACCGCGGGTCCAACCCACCAAGCAAACCCCTAATTATGGGAACTTATCTTCCGCTGGCTCCAGCGCACCACTCCAGACGTGCATTTTTCCCCCCTGGGCCTCTGTGAATGGCCGCCGGGTCCCCATGAGCAGCCAGAGAGTGACATGCGTGAAGAGGCGGCGGAAGAGGAGTGTACATTCCTGTTCCCTGCATAGACGTTAGCATGCGTTTTTTGTGCCAAGCACGTTGGAGCATGGAGAGGTGAGTGGCTATGGATTACTGTGTGTATACACACATCAGGGGAAAAACAGATCTGTGAGCAACAACAAAGTGGCCCAAAACCCATGATCAACTATATTGTGGGTGTTGGTCCACTTTAAGAGTAAAGGTATGTGGTCCTAACATGTTTTCAAGCCAATATTAAAACTTTAATTTAAAATGTTAGGGGCACATTGTTCACCAATGTTAATGTGAGTGTTAGCAAGTTAGAAACACTGACATTACATTGCTACATCTGTGTATGTTGAGTTCCCAATCAAATTCTAATATATTATTTTTAATCAAATCTCTACAGCTTGTATACGCCAGCATCGCAGACTGTGGCGGGCCTTCCGACAGATGAAAGGGATGCTGCTGGCCATGAAGAGGCGTCGGAGACGTTAGGGTGGGGGGGATGGCTGCCATGTCCAATGTTATTGGCTTTGTTGGCCTATGTTGGCCGTGTTGGCCCAATTTGTTTAAAGACAATTATATTTACCAATAACTGTGTTGTTCCTTGACCAGCATAGGTTTAGATTTCAAAAAACCATTATGTCTAAAATTAGGCAGCCATTTTGAGCCAGTACATGTTTACACCATAGTAAGCAATGTTAACTAATGTGGCACATAAATGGTGGCATAATATTAGAGATGATTGAGCAAATCATCCATGACTGTGTATTTAGCTTTCACATGTATGGATAAACACAAATTAGGGGTGGTTTTCAAAAATATATTTACATAAATCATAAGAAAAAGGTTTACAAATTAATATTCTTGGCTGGGTGGCCGGGGAGGTTGGGAGTCATTGCTAGGGGCGGTGTTGGGGGACAACAGTGCAGTAAAAAATATAGACTGCTGTTGTATGAGCTGTTGTAGCAACAACAAAGTTTGGTCCTGCCGCTGTATTGCTTCTGCCTGGCGCTGTATTGCTTCTTCCTGGCGCTGTACAGATTGCTCGATAACATTTGCAAGGCGACCAAGGTCCTGGTTCTGTTGTAGGTTTTGCCGTAACTGGTCCACCTGGCGCTGCAGGCCCTCATTTTGTTGCTGACACATCAGCACCTGATTTTCCAACGCCGCAATGCGCTCATTAGTTCCATCACGCGGCTGTTGGCGACTGTAGTCCTCCAGCATCCGGACCCCTAGTTGGTAGAAATCGGCACTGGTTGGTGCCACACCTCCTCTTGCTGTGGTTGGAGGCTAAACAAATAGTAAACCACATTTTAGTCAAACAGAACCAATGCAGTTATGCCCCTCCAAAAAGTTACCATAAACACTCACTATACAACTTACCCTTGTCTGAGCCTCTGAAGCTTGGCCACATGGGACTTGGGAAGAGGTCCCAGCTGGGGGTTCTGGTTCCGCCTCCTGCCAAAACAACAATGAAAGGAAATGTTACATGTTGCTTCTTCCACTACCCACGAATATGCCAATGGGTTTCGAGGTCGTCTACATCAGCCATGTTACCTGCGTGTCCTCCGGCACAGGTAGGCTCGAGGTATCGCTGCCAGAGAGTCGCAATTCAACATCCGAGATGTCGGGCAAGTTGGCATATGCTAAACAGGAAAATCAGGTTAGTAGGTCTGTGGGCCAAACTCTAATGTAACCTGGTTAGGCTATCGAGGCCATACCTCTAAAAAGTCAAAAAATACACACTAGACCAAAGGTCTCTGTTAAACTCAGATTGTTAACATGTATGTTACAGGACTAAGACGCACTAATTTCTGCAAATCTCATCATAAACATTGCTTAAATTAAACATACCCGCAATATCCCAGATGTCTGGAGTGGGGTCCTCACTCGAGCTTGGACCTTGAAAATACATGTGGACACACAAGTTGCCAGAAGCAAGTGGCACAACATTAGAGCCCAAATACAGACTAGAGCAAGGCCAAACCACTTACCCTCATCTCTGGCAGCTGGAACTTGAGGGGCCCTTTCTGGACAGCCACTTCCGATATTCGGGTCAACTAAAAAATAAAAAAAAAGGCTCTAAATAATCAGCAAACTACTACAGGGAATGTTTGGCTAAAAATATGTCTGCAAATATACATTGCTATAACTCAAATAACTAATAGACTGACCCTGGGGAGGCAACCAGCACTCCCAAGAGGCATCTTCAAGTTTACCAAGCAAACATGTAGCTTAGTAGACTAACCAAATTGAACCAGTGTAACCTAAACAGCAGAAAGGATACATTATGTATTGCTCTACACACCAACAGGGTCCTGTTGACCGGCAACATCGGAAGTGGGGTCCAAAGATGAACCAGTCACTTGGCCTACCAATAAAAAAGACAAATGAGACACATGCACTTGAGTCAAAGTGGATCAAGCAAGGTGAACACATGCACTTACCGACATCCAAAGAGTAGGTGGGATCCGGAGGAGATGCTGGGGCCAAGGGCATGGGAGCTAGGCCAAAATAAAACCAACATTGAGCCATAGCTAATGTGCGTAGCAAAATACAACATGCATTAAGGTGTGTGAGCAGCTCTTTCACTAATATTGACTAATCAAGCCAAGTGTGGCTCACACATTGATATGCCGATATATGGCTACACATCTCTGGCATCCTACATATCTACACATGTTAGGGCCTTGTTAGTTACTTGCTGTGAGTGTTACAGTGGGCGTGCAATTAGGGCGCACGCACATATTATTAATAGTCAACAGGGCAAACCTTTATTGTTTGAGCTGCTCCCACACCCATTTGTTTTGAAAAAAACCAGCAAACAAATTATGGGTAAATACCTTCAATGGCAGACTGGGGTAGCCTTGAGGTTGCTGGAAGGGCAGGAGCTTGGGTGTCCGGAGCCACATCCCGGACAGCAGCATGTGCACCTATGCATAAAGCAACAGACAGAAAAGTTACAAATGTTTGAGCTATAATGTAATACTTCACAGGTCCTACAGTTAGTTGGTCAGAATGTAAAAATGCTAATCACAGACATTAACATTAGGTTATTGTAAAAGCCAGAAAATATGTACCTTCAGCCCAACCGGTGGTGTCATCCCCAGGATCCACACCCTGCAGCCGAGCCAGTGGGATTTTGGCCTTCAGCATCTCCTCATACGGCCTGTAGGTACTCTTTGGAGCCTGGATGAACCCACTGTCCACATCAAGATCGTGATTCATCTTTTTCATAAGGGCCCCTCGCAAAGTGTAGAAGCGTTTCCTGCAGGATGGGCCACTACGTGGGTGTTGAGCTGTGCTACTAAGCTCCACACCAATGGCATCCCACAGTTTGCTTCTTTCTTGTTTGCCTATGGACTTGCTTTGGGAGCCAAATATCAGCTCCCATTTCGCAAGTGTCAGGCGCACAAGATGATTATTCTCAGCCAAATTAAATTCAGGCTCCCTCTTGGCACCTGGGCGCTTAGCCTGGGGTGCTGCCCCACCTTCAGGCTGTGCCCTTTTCCGTAAGGGAGGTCTGCGCACAGCACCCACCAAACTCCTACTCGTGCCTGCTGTGGCCGGCAGATGTCCTGTATTTGGCTCCATCCTGTAGCTGCACACACACACAAATCAACACCCCACAAGCACGCATGCACACTACAGAATGGCATCGCAATCTCTTAGGCTTGGGCAGGTTTTATGTGCTCTAACAGCCAATCCAAAAGCAGCCCACTTAATTGATTCACACATACAGCCCAGTTCCTTCTAGGCACACCTCCACTGCACTGACAGAAGCATGTGTGTTAGCCAATTAACTCATTACAGACCTCATTAAACAAACAACACACACCCAAATCCAACAATGGACTGATGTATCTGCAACCCTTGTGACATGTGCTTAGCCTAACGGCTATTTAAAAAAACAACAGCTTCACTTTCATTGGTCCCCACCTGATTTTTGGCCCATGTCCGTTAATGCACGCAAGTTACGGCTCAAGTACGCTAGTAGCGCTACTAGCGTGCGCGTGCGCACTCTGTTTTACGCACACCTGGGTCGGCTAATTGGCGCCCGGAAATAGCAGAGCGACGCAAAAGGCGGCAAAGCGGACCTGTCACTTTAGAAAATGAAGTATAAAAGGAAGGAATGTTCTAGCTTCTGCTATTCTTACACTGTGGCAAAGGCTGTGGTGTGGTGCTGTGCTCGCTTCCCTTAGCTCATTTGAGCCTCTGTCTGGTTTCTGTCCTCACTCTCTGTGGCTTGTTGGGTGATTTCTGACATCAGTGCTGTTTCTTTAGGAGCTTGGTTTGGGTGGCATCTGCAAATATTGTGTAGCATACAGCAAGTGAGGCTTGATTTTGGGGCCTTTTGTGGGCTGTGCAGCAACTCCCCTCTTGGTTGTGCTTAACTTAGAAAGCTGGTTTTCAGCAGGCTGGTGGTTTGGACCACTATAGTTCTGGTTTTGTGGTGAGCTGCATTGTAGCGGGTGTGTGTGTAGTGTGATTGTTTGTGTGTGTGTTGTGTGTTAGTGGTTTTTTTTGTTTATTTTTGTTTTTGTATATATCTTTAGTGTGTGTGATGGATAAGAGGGTGATGTATGGTGTCTGGGTGGATGGATGTATGTGTATGCTGAAAGAGCAGGAGGAAAGGGAGCGGGGTGTTGTGAGGCTTAGGGCACCCCGCTCCTTTGCAATCCGCCTTTCAGTATGGGACTTAAGTGACGAGCAGATCAGGAGCCGCTTCCGTCTGAATCGTGCTGCACTACAGTCCCTATATGATCAGATTAAGACCAAAATCGAGCCATCCACCAAACGCACTCACTCCATTCCAGGCATAGTACGCCTGTGTGCCACTCTTAATGTTTTGGCACGAGGGACCTTCCAGGCAACCTCAGCCCTCCTCAGCGGGATAAGCCAGGCTACTATGAGCCGCATCCTAATCCAGGTAGTTCTGGCAATTTGTGATTTAATCCCAATTTACATCAAGTTTCCTGAGGATGAGGAAGAGGTTGCCAAAATAAAACATGCTTTCTATCTGATGGGAGGGATCCCGAATGTGCTAGGGTGCGTTGATGGTACACATATCCCTTTCCGCCCTCCCCGTGCACAGGAGCTGTCCTACAGAAACAGGAAGCAGTTCCATTCATTTAATATCATGGTGGTCTGTGACCCAGACATGAGGCTGCGGGCGGTGAGATCGGGGTTCCCCGGCTCATGCCACGATTCTTACGTCTTGCAGCGGACAGTCCTGTGCCGGAAGTTTGATAACAACGAAATGCCAGCTGGCTGGCTACTGGGTAATAAATTAACCATGTCTATGTATTTTGCTAATATGTGGCCTAGTAAGGCAATTTTAACCAAACTACCACCCAAAAACATGTACTAGTACTAATTGCTGTCTCTCTCCTTGTGTTTTTTCTACAGCGGACAAGGGATATGGGCAGAGAACGTGGGTCATGACTCCGGTCAGGAACCCACGGACCTCTGCCCATGAACGCTACAATGCAGCGCATCGCAAGACCAGAAGCATTGTGGAAAGAACCATCGGCCTGCTGAAAGCACGCTTTCTCTGTTTGGCACGGCCAGGAGGAGAGATGCTCTACAGCCCACAGAAGGTTTCCAAAATCATCCTTGCCTGCTGTGTGTTACACAATATCTGTATATGCCACCGAATCCAAGCCCCCGAGGAGACAGCACTGGTGCCAGAAATCCCCAACCTGCCCGCAGATAGAAGTGAGGACACCCAGACTGGCGATGAGCTAAGGGAAAGGCTGATCACTTCTTTTTTTGCGGTAAGCTAACTACCCTTCACTCTAATGCAAGTACTGCACTACTGTTTAAATGTATTTGACCTCCCATCCAAAAGAGCAAACAAACGCACTAAGGGGGGTGTAAGATGACCCAAACCACTCTAAGGGGGGTTTAAGATGACCCAAACCACTCTAAGGGGGGGTGTAAGATGACCAAAACCACTCTAAGGGGGGTGTAAGATGACCCAAACCACTCTAAGGGGGGTGTAAGACGCCAATGTTGGTTATCAAGTTATGCATTTTTTTTTAAGAAAACACAAAACAACTATAAAGATATATACTAACTGCACTTTTCTTATTTTTTCAGGCACAAAGAGATGCACCATGATCCCTAAATTCCTTTTCCAACCCTTTCCTGGACTTTACTTTGCTTTTGAATTTCTGTTGGACTTTTCATTTTCTATTTCATTTCTGTTTTATTATTAATTTTTGGTTAGAGTAAAAATAAAAAAAGAATTATATATATACATGTGGCTATGTGTTTAATTCTATTGTAAGTTTCCTTTTCATTCTAATTCCTATTTTCATTTTCCTTTTTTTTCTCTGTTCTGTTTTTATTTTCCTTTTCTATTTTCCTTTTCTTTCTCTGTTCTGTTTTTATTTTCCTTTTCTTTCTCTGTTCTGTTTTTATTTTCCTTTTCTATTTTCCTTTTCTTTCTCTGTTCTGTTTTTATTTTCCTTTTCTTTCTCTGTTCTGTTTTTATTTTCCTTTTCTTTCTCTGTTCTGTTTTTATTTTCCTTTTCTTTCTCTGTTCTGTTTTTATTTTCCTTTTCTATTTTCCTTTTCTTTCTCTGTTCTGTTTTTATTTTCCTTTTCTTTCTCTGTTCTGTTTTTATTTTCCTTTTCTTTCTATGTTCTGTTTTTATTTTCCTTTTCTTTCTCTGTTCTGTTTTTATTTTCCTTTTCTTTCTCTGTTCTGTTTTTATTTTCCTTTTCTTTCTCTGTTCTGTTTTTATTTTCCTTTTCTTTCTCATTGGTGGTTTAATTGTATTTCCTTTTTATGTAACAAATAAAAAAAAAAAAAAATTGTGGCTATGTGTTTAATTATGTTTTATTTTGCATTTATATTCGAAGATCTGGTAGAATTTAATTTCCTTTTCAACACAAAATAAAAAATCTTTAAATTTTTAAACAAATGTGGCAATGTGTTTTATTCAGAAGGTACTGGATGGCCAGGACACAGCAAAGCTAACAGGCGCTGTGTAGAATAGCGTGGTCACACTGACTGACAGCGCCTACAAAGCTGAGGGCCAACATCATATTCAGCAATGTAGGCGTTGTTCGCAACAACGCCAGGTAGCGACTGAGGAGGCCTGCTATAGCGAATCGCTAACGCCCGCGGCTGACGCTAGCGGCGCTCATAGCGCCATACTTCAGTCGCTCATCTGTCGCTACCTGGCGCTATTGATGAATCGGCCTCAATGTGTTTTATTCAGAAGGTACTGGATGGGCAGGACACAGCAAAGCTAACAGGCGCTGTGTAGAATAGCGTGGTCACACTGACTGACAGCGCCAACAAAGCTGAGGGCCAACATCATATTCAGCAATGTAGGCGTTGTTCGCAACAACGCCAGGTAGCGACTGAGGAGGCCTGCTATAGCGAATCGCTAACGCCCGCGGCTGACGCTAGCGGCGCTCATAGCGCCATACTTCAGTCGCTCATCTGTCGCTACCTGGCGCTATTGATGAATCGGCCTCCCCGGATAATTGGATGTGTTTCGGTGTGATTCAGAGAACAGTTTTCAAACCTCTAAATACGTTTTAAAAGAAAGCCACTGCCGACACCTTTTAGCAGTCGGATTGCTGTTCTTGAACAGGTTTTTTGGCTATGTGGAGGAGTCTGCGCGTCTTGAGCTCCAATGAACTGCATGTATCAGCATGGCCGAGGCCATAAATTGTATGGCAATGCATACCTGATTCATGTATGCCTTATAAAAGCATTTTAATGTGGACCTTAATTAGTCCTTTGCATGTAAACCTTTATTTGGCAAGATATTTGCGTTAATTAAAGAAACTTATGTCCTTTGTTATTTATTTTTAAATTGATGTACTAGAATAATATTTTTAGATTGCATTTATTGGTGTAGTTGTTTACCTTTGCTTTGTTTAATTATTTAAGCACATCTTTGGTCAGATGCATCACACTTACTGAGGAGAGGAGAGCGGGATAAAGTGCAGGATGTGGGTTACTGCTGTATTTTGCACAGACACAGCAGAGCTGGGTGCACGGAAAGGTCAGAAATCAAAGAATCCAGAGCAACACAGTCACAAGGCCCTTTCTGTTTGCAGGCTGCCCGATAATACCTGAGCCGCCATCTTGCCTGTTTCTAGGCTCATAACATGCAGAAGTTGCTGGGTGTTTTTTAATATTTGAGAGCAATCTGTATATAGAGGGTGTGGGTAACCACACCAAAAATTTAAAGTTGTACCATTTGAAGCCAAAATATTAAAATTAAATCCACAAGTAAAAAATGCAAGTTAAGTAAAAATTAAACAAAGTTAGATTTACTTATGCAAATGCATTCATTAATGGTTGGTTACTGCAAAATGAATGAAATAAAGAAAAATAAAAGACCAAATATTTAGAATGCACTTTAATGAGGTAAGTTTGTAGTGCGGAGCCGCAAGATCAGAAGGATTTACGTCCAGACAAAAAAGGAAAAAGGGCAAAACCAATGTTGCAACCTGAGAAATGAAACGGAAAATTCAGGATGGAAACTGACATAGGTCTGATTCCCGAACTGCCATACGAACGGACGTACATTTTAGGATAGAAACGTATTTGCTTATAGAATCACTCGCAAGGTCATACGAACGCACGAGCGGACGTGAAAAATAGGATGATCGGCACCAAAATCCAAGCTGTTACATGTTTATTTGAATCAACCCACTTGCCCTGCAAACTACACCATGTTAAAAATCCTTCCAATTATGAAAAATGGCGTCTATAGTGTAGACAGCACTCCTGCTTTGAAACAAGAGAAAATGAAGACACAAGGTTACTAATACACTGATACTTTGCATGTGTCTGAAATGAAAAACAGGCAGCATTTTTGTTTTTTCATGTGTTGATGGGAACCACGTGTGTCATTATACAAACAGAGATAAGCGAGGAGGCGATGGTCGTAACCAGCCAGTCACAAGATTGCAGTGCCCCCAAAGTGGTGTTTGAAGGGACTTTGGTAAAGCGCATCTAAAACCAGGATAGTCGAGTGAAAAGAATTCTGCTGTTTAAAGTGTGTCATTCTGCACTGGTACTGCTTTCTTTTCTGTTGAGGGCACCTTATCTATAGGAAAATGGATGCAAATGGCTTCAAAGTGAATGGGACCCATACCTATGTAAGTAGAAGAATGTTATACTTGCATGCTATATTAATATCCAAACTACTATTGTAACCACTGCTAGTATATGTTAAATATATATATATATATATAGATATATATTTTTAAATAAATGAATATATATATATCTATTTAAATATATACATTTATATATATATATATATATATATATATATATATATATATATATATATATATATATATATATCAGAGAGAGAGAGAGAGTGAGAGGGAAAGAAAATGTAATAAAATATATATATTATTCTACAGTAGATCCTAAATGTGTTACTATGTATTGGCTATGTTACTATATATGGGGCAGTGTTTATGTTTTATTTACCTATTTTTACAATAAGTATTGGCTATGTTACTATATATGGTGCAGTGTTTTCATTTGATTTTTTTGACTAATTTTACAATAAGTTGTGGCTATTGTACACCTACATGATTTCGTCGTATTGCTCAAAGCAAGATAATCTGAGACTTTCCAACTACTCACTGGTATCTGAATGATTATGTTGGTCTCACTTATAAGGATATTATGGAGCATATGTGGACAGAAAGCAACATTGTCACCTCACCCCCCCCCCCACCCCCAGTTCAAGACATTTCAACCCATGCTGCAAAATGTATTTTTCCTTAAAGCGGTCCTTCACTCTGAATAAGAGACTATCTTATATGTTTTCCACACCCTGTACATACAGATTGCTCACATTAAAAATCATCCTACCTGCATCTACTGCAGGTTTTGGGCCTTTAAACATCCAAGATGGCGGTTCATGGAGCATCAGGCAGCCTGCAAACAGGAAGTGTCTTCTGACTGTATCGCTCTGCATTGTGGGATCGATGCACAGCTATAACCCCGCCCCCTGTACTTTATCCCGCTTTCTTTTCCGGAGTATGTGATGCTTCTGAGTCAAGATGGGGGAGTTGCAGCCCAGTGAGGTATTGACTAAAAACTTCAAATATATTAATTTTAGATGCTGGGGAATAGTTTTTAAGGGTTTGGGCTTTTCATTAAATCATGCTGAAGGTCCAGTTTAAGGAGGAACATCGAAGCTAAAATAAAAAGGGTCCGATTCCCCTCCCCACCGGCCCCTACTTATCTTTTGGATGTCACCGCTAGCTGCTGCGGTGACTTCCGGCTGCTTCAGGGCCTGACCCCCCCACCCGTTTAGCTAACTGACTAACCAGCCTTAGCCATGTTCTTCAATGTCCCACAGCAATCTCGCAGCTCCGCAAAGTCTCACAGGATTTCGGGCGGCTCATTGCATCGCATTCATGGGCACTGTGCGGACGCGAGATTGGAGGCCACACGCAGTGCCTGATGGAATGCAAGATGGCTCCGCCCGTTGGGAGGTCACCCAGAATGCAAAGGACACAGGAGATGAATCCCCTGGCGAGGTGAGTATATACTGCCCAACTGTGAAACCGGAGGGGGTACAGTCCGGTGAGGTTTGGGGGAGGTTTTAACCCGATGTTCCTCTTTAAGGTGGACCAACAGTCAAAAATGACATAAACGAGACCAACACAACAAACAGTACTCATATGCACCCCTCCCCAGGAAAATTTAGATTGCTGCACATAAAAAATCATTTACCTTTTTCTAACTCCTGCTGTGGTAAATTCTAAAAACAAAATGGCGGCTCATGCATCTGCTGGCCAACTGCAAACAGGAAGTGCTGCTCAGTTTATTGTTACTGTGCATCGTTAGTTATGTCAGTTGAATCCAGGCAGCAGCATGGCTGAGATGCTGGGAAAGGAAGCTCCAAAATGACATCTATGACTAGAAAATCTGCGAGGAGGCATTTTTTTGCTTTGGGTGGATGCAAATTGCTGACAATGCTTTAGTATCATGCATGCAGATGGGGCAAGAGGACTTTTCTTTTCCTACTGTGCCAGGCTGTGGGTTTGAAATGAAATGCTGGGCATGTGCAGAAGGTCTTTAGGTCAGATACATTTTACAGCAGTGGACTTGTGGTCCACTAAATACCTATCATCAGTGGCGTGCCACCATGCAAACCATATAAATGCATGGGGCCCCCAGAGGCAGGGTTAGATAAGTGGCAACTTTTTGTTTATTATTATTAAAAATAATAATAAAAAACAAGTAATGGCACTCAGCAGGCAGGTGGTCTGCAGCAAGTGAGGGGTGCCGTATAACACAATGCAGAGTGTGCAGCAGATAGGAACCACTGTACACTTACATGAGCCAGCTGCTGCAGAATCAGTGCGCTAAGCTCCGTTCAGTTATGCAAGATGCTGTGACATCACTGCAGCTAGCAAGCTGAATGGTGCAGAGAGACCCACTGGTTGCATCCCCGTTCCCCTGGGGGCATGCCCGGGCCAGCCAATCACAAATGGCTGCCCCGGGGTATGCTTCTAGCTAAAGATATAGTCAGGCCGTGACCTGCGAATGCGTCATTGGAATGAGGTTAGCTGAGTGGGTGCAGAGATTTAACAGGATTTCACACAGTGCAGCTTCCTAGTTTGGGATGCTACAGGGAGTAGGAAATGGATGGAAATTCCCTATGCCATTGACGGACAATGCCAGGATGCACCTCTGTGTGACACCCTCTGGGTTCATTTGGCGCTCCCAGAGCACATGAGCAGGTTGTGGCTACATGCCTGACAAGGTTTATTGTATTTCACTATATAACATTTGTCTTTGCTTAGGGCCCCCAGACACAACTTTGCATGGGGCCCAAGAAATGATAAGCCCGTCCATGCCTATTACCCCCCGGTGCATTCTGACCTGCAATGTCTACAGTACACCACTGCTATCCTGGCCTGCGTGGCCATTGGCCACCAATTGGGTTTGCTAGGTGCAAGTGCAGGCCCAACTACCAAACCTGAATGGCCACTGGAAGACCATTTTTGGGCATCCTGTATCAAAATGCCCTGGTGAGAGGGTTATTCAGAAGACCTAAAGTTTTATATGTCTTTAAGTATAAGGTTTACTAGTAGAGATGTGTAGCATGGGAAAGCACCATCCTGTGCAGGGTCCAGTTGGACATTTTACAAATCTTGTGCATCAGTAGACTTGGAAATGGGTGGTGATGTACATATCAGGACATGTTACTCATGTAAAGGGCAACTGCTTTATGAACATGTGGAGGTTATCCATATGATTTTTCTGGGAAGGCAGAGTATTGAGAGGCAGTGAGAGATGCAACTGAGAGCAGAATTAGGGGTCCCTAGGACCTTGGGACATGAAGAGACCCGTACTGGCTATCAGCAGGACTCCCACCCTCAGCCTCTGGCTCCTGAACACGAGATACAACAGGACAAGGCCTCCTACTTTGATAGACGCATCCCAGCCTAGATACAGTGTAGGGGGGATGTAGAAGAATCTACAACCCTGCAGAGGAATGTAAAAGTCAAACAGATACATTTGAGAGGCTGTCCTTGAATGATAATAACCCCAGATGGTTGCAAAAAATATCATGGCTATTGATGAAATTATACACATTTTGGGATGCCATTAATGAATTAAAAGGTGACCTAGGATCTTTTGGCTTCACGATTGAAGTTGCAGAAGGAAAAGCTAATTCCTCCATAGAACTACAATATTCATAAGAAAAACGATGCCTTGGAAATAAAACTTGGAGTAAGCTTACCGGAAAATTTGGGACTAGAATGGTGCAAGAAGGGGTAACTTCTGAATTAGAGGGGTCCCTGAATCTGTGAAAGATTTGGAGCATTGAGCAAGAGAGCTGATTAGTAATCTTGCCCCTGATGTGCTACTCTTAGATTGTGTCCATCAAATACTCCCCTTGGGCTGATATGGTATCCAAGGACTTTATAGTGAAGCCTCATTTTTATAGCACAAAGGAGGCAGTCATCCAGAAATCAAGAGAGAATCCCAACATTGAACTACAGGGATTTATACTCCAAGTATATTCAGATATAGCACCAGATATTTATCAGAAAAGGCTGGCCTTGTAACCAGAGGCATAAAGTATAAGTGGATGCAGTTTGAACTTTCAGTACAAGAACTGTTCGTACTCACTTAAAACGCTTAAAGAAGGAGATGCACTTTTAAGGATCTTAAACACGATACCAGATGATCATCTAGTAGGGGCCAAACCCTGCCTCGCCCACAGCTGTTTCACCTATTTGACAAAGGGTTCCTGGGAAATGAACTATACTGTATAGATATATAGAGTTGTTTTTCTTTATGGTTAATTTTTACACATATAGAGTCCCACTTCTTTTATTTTCTTTATACATATATTTTGTGGTTGATAACACTGGGTTTTATTTTAAGGTTAAAGGGAATTTAGATGGAATGTATCAATGAGGTATCACAAGCAAGTTGTTTGTTTTGCACATAACTAATTCACTTAATGAGTAGTGAAGGGGAATTCAGGTTGAGATGGGGGGGGGGCACAAGGTGATTGAGGAGTGTATAAGAGTAATGCTGCAGGAGGGGAGACACAGTTGGTAGATAAATCAAAAGGGGTAGGGATCAGTTTTGGAGTTGGGGGTTTAAGGATAATGAGGATTGTACAGCTTGGGAAGTTTTTGACCACTCACTTGTTTAAAGAAGTTGAGGTAAGAGGGGGCATTTGGGTCTTTTTTTTTCACGAGTGGGGTTAATTAGATGCACATGAAGGGTTGGTCAAGGGGTGGTAGGGATAATTATATATCAAATAGGTAAAGTTTTTTTTCTTTTCTCTCACTTTGTGGAGGGGGGGGGGGGCACAATAATAATCTTAGAACAATAATCTTCGAATATGTACTTAAAGGAGGGTATCTTGTACTGTATATTGTTTATGGAGGGGATCTTCTGTGTAATTAAATCTAATGTAATTAATGCTCCGGCACAGATAATTGTTCCCAGTGACTTGTGCTCTCGGCCTTTGGAGAGGGGAGTTTTTTTTCGCTCCCGCAAGACCAACAGCATAATGCTGCTCATTCTAGAAATTAGGAGGAGCTTGAACTAGAAATTGTTGTTGAATCACATTCAAGTAGTTCTCTTCTCTTACCCTTCCTTCTCTCTCTCAGGTGCTCCTGCCTTTTTCCTCCCTGGGGGGACCTGTCCTCATGCCTTCCCCTAAGGGGCTTGTTATGCAAAACAGCTGGCTATTAAAGAAAGATTGTGGGAATTAAGATACCAACATAAAAAATAAAATTGCACAATCTTCAGGGTCTTAATTTGCCCATGAAAAGGAACACGGCTTTCCATTCTTAAAAATCAATGGGTGCTGATATCCTGCTCCTTCAGGAGACCCCTTTTTCTGTGATTGCCCCACCTAAGTCCCTTAGTAGGAAATATCCACAGATCTTTCTAGCATGTGCTTTTGAAAAAAAAAGAGGTGATATGCTTATTCACCTCAGTCCCCTTTTCTCTTCTGCTGAATATTTTGTATAAGGAAGGGATATATATAATGATTAAGGGACTGAATAGGAGGGCTTTAGTTTCTATTGTTTATATCATATTTCAACGTAATTGGCCCAATAATCGAAGGGACAGCAATATGGGGGGGGGGGGGGGTCAAATTTGATCTTGGATGCAACTTTAGGTAATTCCAAACCCCTTAAAGTCAACATTAAGTCACCCCCTGAAGGGAACAAACACCTAGCAAAGCAATATGGTGGGGGGGGGGGGGGCAAATTTGACCTTGGATGCAACTTTAGGTAATTCCAAATCCCTTAAAGTCAACTTTAAGTCACCCCCTGAAGGGAACAAACACCTAGCAAAGCAATATGGCGGGGGGGGGGGGGGGGGGAATTTGACCTTGGATGCAACTTTAGATAAATCCAGTCTTGTTAGAGCCAACATTAGCTCACCCACTAAGGGAGCAAACACCTAGCAGGGCTTCTGTCTTCTCAGGGGCGATTGATCTCTGGAGGGAGTGCAATGGCCCGACTAGGGATTATACTTTTTTCCCGGCGACACATACTCACAGATAGACCATATTTTATATATAAAATTTTGATTGCGAACGTGGAAAGCTGTAGAATTCTAGAATGCGTCTGGTCAGATCATGGGATGGTGGTGCCTCTTTTGAAGGGTCACAGACCCCATGATCATGGTGATAGGTCAGTCTTCCTGGGGCATGCTGATTTGGGATGCCACATTGTGCTAAGCCCCCTAGACCACACACACAGCTCATCATTCCGCTGCCCCCATGGTGCATGTGTGGGCTCTTCTTCCAATCAGCACTTTATGCTGTGCATACTAATGCACGAAGTAAAGCATTGTTTTGGACTGAGCTTGGCATAAGATGATAGGAGGGGCCACATCCCCAGTCTCCCTGGAGTCTGAATGGCTGAGCACTGGAGCATGCCTCTGCTACAGGGATAAGGGGATGCGGTCACAACCAGCGGGACCACAGGTAGGTGATTGTGTAGGCCTGGTCACACAGTGTGGCATCCTGGATCAGGCAGGGGGGGACGCATGACCAAAAATTACCCAGGACAGCACAAATCCTAAATACGCACCTGCCAGCGTGTTGCACTTTAAGGAATGGAACAGATTTTAAGACAACTTTTTAATAACCCAAGTAAATCTCTTTCTATATAGGACTCAAACTATATTGAAGAGAGCACAAAGGACAACAGGATCTCTTTGATCTTTTCACTAAAAGAAGAGGTGGGAGCACTGGCCCGGGTCCTGCGCATATTTGAGGTAAGGAGCCATATGTTTTCTATTCATGACACATGGATTCATTTACATTGTACTGCCACTGGCTGTAGCAGAGTAGTAGCAGCATTTTACAGTAACACTAGGTGGACTTATGCAGCTTTCCGGATGTATATTTTTTCATTTGGAAGTCTTTTCTTGACTCACAAGAGATAACATTTTCCCAGGAACCAGATTTATGTCATAGTTTGTGCATAGTTTGTAAGCTCAATTCCTAATCTAACCCTACACATGTGCAGTAAAGACCATTATGGTCTGAGGTAACTGTGATGGTGTTCAGTTAAAGAGCCACTCCAGCCCCTTCCAACAAATAAAAAATAACCCCCGCCCTGCCCCCGCCAAATAGCGATTAAGCTCATGTAATAAAAGAAAAAAAGACACTCACCTAATCACTGAATCTAGCCCCTGAATTTGGCCGCGGTTCCAAGCGCCCACCGCCATCTTCCTGGAAGTCCTGACCGCCAGTTCGGAGCGACGCTTTTCACATCATGTGCCCACCCAACCAATCCCATGAATAAGCGAGCAGGAGCACATGTGATGGAGAGAGCGCCTGCTCCCAGCGGCCAGCCAGAACGTCAGGTAGATGGCGACTGCGGCACCGCCAACTTCGTAGGCTGGATTTGGAGTTTATGTGAATGTGTCTTTTTTTAATTTATAACAAGGGCTAAATTGCCATTTGGCAGGGGCAGGGGTTATTTTTATTTTGTTGGAAGGGGCTGGAGTGGCCCTTTAAGGTGTTGTAAACCTGTATGACAGTATTTTTCTTTTTCTAAACCATGACAACATTGGATTAAATGTATTAGAAGCTAATTTTACCAATGAAACCCCAGTGCCCTATGGGGATTAATTTAGTTATTAGTGATTAAGCCATAGTAACAAAACATTTCCCAGGACCTACAGAAAGCATTAGGTTTCTCCAGTGATGGTCATATAACTGTGATGCCCTTTGAGTGTAGTAGACTGTTTAACGCAACAGGATAACAACTCGGTTTTTAACCCAAGTCCAACCCTGTTTTAAACATTTCCTCCTCCCAAAAACCCACAATGTCTGAAGCCAGACTAGAGTTGGGCTGAAATTGGGGAGAAACCTCTGGTAATTGCTAATGGCCACTACCACAGTATGTATTGCAAATAGTTCACAACACTCTTTTCGAGAAGGGGGGTAGCAGTATGTGTCTAGACTGGAAGAGTTCAACAAACAGGCACCTTATTTAGGGTCAGTTGAGGATAATAGAAGGGGTTTTAAAATTGTGGAATTGCACTTTTCACTTGTAAGTCAGACAAAGATAATAAAAATGCAGCTTTTAATAAACGGCTCAGTTATGAGGTTGTGTAATCGCCCTACACTCCCTACACAGACAGAATGCAACACATTTGTCATTCATGAATTTAAAGTCCCCGTCCAGGCACACTTAACACCATATCCCCCTTGAGAGCAATAAGCCAATTTAAAGCATCTCAAAATTTCTGATGTGTAAATACCTTACGTATTCTAAGCCAAGCCACTTTCTTCATTTAAATTTCTGGGTCTTGGCTGAGCAGGGGAAGACATGTCATGGCACAGCTTTCTGAGTCATGCACACTGACTGTGCAAAGACTGCTGCAGGTCTATTGTGGCTTGCCATGCTCGCTCACACTGAGAGTACCAAGGGCCAGAGTGGCTGTTGGACCACTTTTTTGTGTGGTCTTAGAAGAATGACATAAAAAGGGGAGCCAAATTTGGAGTCCAGCTATGAATCTTACCTGGCGATTCAGGAAACGGAGGAGAAGAGCATGAGGCCGGCATTGTTTGAGCTGCTTACTGCTTTATTACAACAGTTTTTAATATTATTATTAGGACTAACACTGGGATAAAACACATCTCTTAGTATCTTAGTACTGAATATTCACATATTATAAATAACTTAGATATGATCTTTTTCATTTTTGTTATATATATATATATATATATATATATATATATTATGGCGCCATTTAAATTAACAATAGTAATAAAATGAAACATGCATTAGTGACACTTTAATATTATTGTTCTAACCCAAATGTTGCTTTGGAGTTTGATCAATTTCGTGTTTGCGTTTCATGTAAAATGAAGAGGACACGAGCTTACCTTTGGAAGAGTTTGCAAACTTGCCAGTAAATGTTTGCATTCTGACTCTGCAAATAGACCTCAAGGGCACTAAAAAAGTTCCCTGTGATCTACTGTCTGTTTTGTCTCCTGAGTGCATTAAAGGTCTAACTTCAAAGGGAAATTTCACAAAGTAGCAGTCAGGAGTTTTCAGCGTTTTATAACTCTTTTCTATAACTGTTGACTTACGTGACAATAATAAGTATAAGCACATATCGCTTAATATATTTCATAGTCGCAGCTGCTGATGGATTGACTGAACAGAACTAGTCACTACTAGATCATCAGTGTGCTCCCACAACTGACAAGGCTTTATTTTGTGGTCATAGCGCTTAAAATGAGTTGGGGCTTTGATGCTTCCCATTTAATTAAAAATGCTACATACTTTAATTTATCTACAAGATTTCATTTGTACATAAATATATATTTTAGGCAACCAACATATCACACTTGGCTTCTTTTTGGGCAACACATACAGTTAGATTTCGGGTGTTGTTTAAAAAAGGCTAAAGCCACATAGTGCTGGGTAGTGCCAGATAAGTGTCAGGTGAGTGTCAGGTCCCAGTAAAAATGGTGTATTTATCAAGTCAAAAATCCACAGTGCCTGTGATAGTGCCAGGTAGTGTCCCATCTATCATCAGCACTGGTGATGGGATGAGTGCTGGCGCTGAGTTCCCTACAGTGCCAGATAGGACCAGGCGCTCACCTAGCACTGTGTGGCCTGATTCCATACATTTCAAATTTGTGGGGCTGGTGCATGTGCCACGGGATCCTAGGGCTGGTTGGGTTTTTATTTTTATGCATTTTTAGAATTTCTATTTTTGTGCCGCAAACTTGTGATTTGGGCCGTGATAAAGATAAAGATATACCCCTAATGAAATTCCCATTTTTTATTAAAAAAAAAACCCTAAAAAATAAAAAATAGGGAATCCAACAGGCGCTGTGGGCCTGAATTCCCTTTTTTTGAGCGCTGGTATTTTTTTTATGCAAACGCTGCCTGGGTGGGAACGCTACAGCTGACAGCGCCGGTGGCCAGAAGCCAACGCTGTGATGCTGAGTATCTTGGATGAGGCGTTTAAGTGGCGCCCGCACAAATAATAGTAAATTAGCCTCCCAGTGTGACCCTGGTGGTTCTGAAACCACTGTGCACCACACAGGGTAATCCAAAAGTTCTGGCAAGTCCAAATCTTTTGTCTTACCCCCTTATTGGCAATAACAAAAGTTACAAAAGTTACAAGGGGCATAAATAAAGGATTTACCTTGCTTAGCCTACTAGGAAGATTTTATTTCTATTTTATGTTTCTTTTAATCCAATTAATTCAAATCCTATTTGATTCCGGGTGAATTAGGCTGGGGATATTTGCTGCAGAACCCACCATACAGTTCTAGGATTTGTACTGATGAAGGCTGTTAAGCTTGAAACATGGGTCTGCATCTCTGAGCATGGTATGCCTAGAAATGCTGGATGTTATCAGGGGCATAAAGGGTGATTTAATTCACCAGAATTAGGCTGGGAAGCCTTGGAAAGTTAGCACATAACAATTTTTCATTTGTGCTTTATGCTTTTTTAGAAGTAGGCTTCTCAGCCTACTAAGCGGGCAGACTCATGTCTGCCTAACCAATGGAGTGGGCTGAATGAGGGGGTCCTGTTTTAGGCTTGCAGCCCCCATGCTGTTGGTATAAAGAAAGTAAAGACTTTTTTCTGAGCAACATTTTTGTGAAACTTTTTCTAATAATATATAATGTACTTGAAAAATGAGAAACAGTTACTTGTACAAAGCCAAGCTTGTATCTTTATTTAACTTGAAGGAAGAATTATCAGGTGTGGCTGGTCCAGGAGTCTAAAAGAGTCTTATTTCCTGGAGCATCCCAAGTTGGGCATGGTCACTTATACACCTAAACTGAATAAAACTCCAAACAAGCTTGTGGTTTATTTTCTCCTGGTAGGAATAAAATCCTGGGATGACAGCTTTAGTGTATCGGGGGGACAGAATCTGTTCTACCTGGTGTATCTTACTTCCATTAAAATAAAAAACAATCCTGACTAGATGTTTCTTGATGCCGGGTATATCCCGTATCCCATGATTATCCCACCATTCAGCATATCTATATGGAGTTTTTTTTTATCGATGGGCCATTTTTCGTGATAGTGCTCCTTTAACTGGCATGAATACCCGTTAGGGTCAGTGTGTGCAGATGTGGCTCTAGCCTCTCCCTTGAGTTTTGGATGTAGCCAAATCTTCTTTATCTCTTTTCCACATTCCCTCCTTTCTCCATTTTTCCCATTTTGAACATTTCCACATTCTTGCATTATTTCACTCTCTTTTACATTTCCTCCATATTTCACTCTTTTGCACATTCCCTCCTTTTTCTCACCATTGTTCTCTCGCCCTTCTGCATTTCCTCTGACAACATTTTTTCCCAAATTCACTCCATCTTTCTCTTTTCTACATTCATTCAATCCTTTCTTTTTCTGCATCCTTTCCATTGTTCTCTCCTTTCCACATTTTTCCATATCTTTCTCTCTTTAATTCCCTCCATTTCTCTTTTCCATATTTTCTTAGTCTTTCGCTTTTTTATATTCTTGACAGTGGTGACATGCGTCATTTTGTTTTTTAATGAAAATCTGTCTGTTTCTTATTGGACAGAGCTATACAACTCATTTATAAAAAGGTGTGATTAAATATAATGCAGCAAAGAAGTTCAATCCAGAAACATTTAATTAGCATTCACTGCTGACATCTGTATATTATAGAAAGGTTTTGCCACCAAGGTCATAGAAGTTTAAACATCAAGCAGAACGAATGAACAAATGAAAGTTCTGTTTTTAGATTCCTGTTTTGCTTTTTACCTCCTTCACATTCAGCAATCATTACTAACACATTTATTTGTACAAAACCTGCATTGGGACTTATCAATAACGGAAACCCGAAACCTAGATGTTGCCAAATGACATTTTTTTCCATAGAAAAATAATTTTGTGTGGCTTCTTTTTATTACAAATGTGTAATTTGGACAACAACTAAAACGCAGCCTAAATTCACTGTAAAGTTTGTCCCCAGCAGTGATATATTGAAACTGTAATGATGAAATGTCATCCAGCACCTGAAAAATACAGCGCCAATTTTTGCAAGGAGGAAAAAAATCATAAGTACTCTGTGCAGCTCTGAAAAGACAGTGGTAAAAAGTGGTGCTCACTGTTCCTTCAGTTGTTGAATTTTGTTGAAAAAAGCAGATCACAGACATGACAAAAAACTATTTCAAATGGCAACTTTCTGGCTTTAAGAAATACTAAAAGAAATCCAGAAAAATAGTTGTGGTAGCCAGTAACAGTTACATTTTTAGAACAAGCACAGGGAATAAATTATGGAATCACTCAATTTTTTTTTATTTTTTTTTTTCTAACATGAATCAGCATAGACTTTTTTTTTTTTTTTTTTGAAAAAAAAAACTCGGAATTCTCGAAATTTCAATAAATAGGCTTCATGGGAAACCTCCAAGTATCGAGTTTCTATTGCATCATATTTCATGTTATTCTGTATATTATGTTCTTATCTATTTTAAAAGTATACATTTATTAAACACTTTATAATTTTTCACCGTAGTTAAACTAACTTTGATTAGTTGGTCTAGGTTATATTATATTAATCGATTCCACGTATCCACAAATCACTCAATTTTGAGGAAAAAAATATGGAATCACCCTGCAAATTTTCATTACAAACAATAACACCTGCATCAGATTAAATCTGCTCGTTAATGTCCAGGTAAAAAAAGAGTGATCACACCTTGGAGAGCTGCTGCAACAAGAGGACTGACATGAATCATGGCTCCAACACCAGGAATGTCACTTGATAAAAAGGAGAGGATTATCAAACTGCTTAAATAGGGTAAATCATCACGCAGTGTTGCACAAGATGTTGGTCGTTCACAGTCAGCTGTGTCTAAAACCTGGACCAAGTACAAACATGGGAAGGTGGTTAAAGGCAAGCATACTGGTAGACCAAGGAAGACATCAAAGCATCAAGACTTAAAGCAATATGCCTAGAAAACAGAAAATGTACAACAAAACAAATGGGAGGAAACTGGAGTCAATGTCTGTGACCCAACTGTAAGAAACCGCCTAAAGGGATTTGCATACAGAAAAGCTAAAGGAAAGCCACCACTAACACCTAAACAGAATAAAACAAGGTTACAATGGGCTAAGGAAAGGCAATCGTGGACTGTGGATGACTGGATAAAAGTCATATTCAGTGATGAATCTCAAATCTGCATTGGGCAAGGTGATGATGCTGGAACTTTTGTTTGGTGCGGTTCCAAAGAGATTTATGCAGGCGACTGTCTGAAGAAAACATGCAAATTTCCACAGTCATTGATGATATGGGGCTGCATGTCAGGTAAAAGCACTGGGGAGATGGCTGTCATTACATCTTCAATAAATGCACAGGTTTACATTGACATTTTGGACACTTTTCTTATCCCATCTATCGAAGGGATGTTTGGGGATGATGAAATCATTTTGCAAGATGATAATGCATCTTGCCATTGAGCAAAAACTGTTAAAACATTCCTTGAAGAAAGACACATAAGGTCAATGTCATGGTCTCCAAACAGTCCGGATCTCAATCGGATAGCAACCAAAGTTAGGTGATTGTGTTATGTTTACCCAGATGAGTAGATGATTGGCTAAAGGTGAAGCATACTGTGGTGTTTGATGGATACTGTGTGACCCAAGGCTAACTATCTGCCCAGTGTTGGACCTTCCAGAAGAAAATTATTCATGGACCCACCACAGGAAATATTTCTTGGGGCTCACCACTATTTATACAGTCAGTGATTCAAAACCAACCTTCGCAACTCTGTGTAAGGAAGAGCTTTAGTCTGCAGACAGGAGGTGCATAAAGCTTATATACAGCCTTAACCCACCCTCTTCTATGAGTGTAAGCATGGGTTCCCCTCTTAGACTGTGCAATATGAGGAAAAGTTAAGTATCCTTGTAATGCCAGGTAGGAGTGGGTAGAGTTCAATTAGGATTTTTGTGGACCATGATACATGACACAGAGTTTCCAGGGAGAGTTAAGGGCCACTTTAAAATTGCAGAGCAACGTAAGGAAGTGGCCAAGTCTTTCAGCAATGCTGTGTTCACCTGGGCAAGGTTTAAGTCCACTTTAATTTGATGGATGTGGAATGAACTTACATATAGTGTTTCTTATGTTGGCAAATATGTGTTTTATGGAAGCAATTTTCCCTACCTGCAATCTGTTGCTATTAGCAACTGTACACAAAGATCTACAAGAAGAGAGAAATGAATTCTGCTTTTGCTGCTGCTAAGATGAGGGAGCTCACTCAACACAGAAGCCAGGCTCTATCTTTAAAGGCATCACTTTTTTCTTCTGTGGATCTTGGTGGTAGTGGTAGAGAAAACTGCTTTTATAAAACACACATTTGCCAACATAAAAAAATAAAAAAACAAATACTATGTCAGCTCAGTTCCTTGAGGACATCATAAACAGAGGTGCAGATAGTTAATAAACACTTACTAAATAACCAAAATATACATTGATACACAGCGTGGCACTCTCCCCTCCTATTCCCTATAGGCAGTTTGGCATTCCCCCATCTCATTCCCCATAGGCAGTGTGGCATTCCCTCATCTCATTCCCCATAGGCAATGTGGCATTCCCCCCTCCCATTCCCCATAGGCAGTGTGGCATTCCCCCCTCCTATTCCCTATAGGCAGTGTGGCATTCCCCCATCTCATTCCTCATAGGCAGTGTGGCATTCCCCCATCTCATTCCCCATAGGCAGCGTGGTATCCCCTCCTCCCATTCCCCATAGGCAGTGTAGCATTCCCCCCCTGCCATTTCCCATATAGGCAGTGTGGCTTGCCCCCCCTCCCATTCCCCATAGGCAGTGTGGCATTCCCCCCTCCCATTCCCCATAGGCAGTGTGGCATTCCCCCCATCCCATCCTCTATAGGCAGTGTGGCATTCCCCTCTCCCATTTCCCATAGGTAGTGTAGCATTGCCAATTGGCAGAAGAGCAAAAACATAAACTCACATTACCTGTGCTACTGCGCTGCTGGCCGGTATGCCACTGCCACCGGGAGGCCAGAAGATATAGGAGTGGTGGGCGGGCATGGTAACTTATCCCTGCATGCTGTCCCTGCTGCTTCTCCAGCGCGGCTAGAGCACACGCAAACACCCACCTCTGTGCTGTGGGTGAGCGTGGCCTGTGCCATGCGGCCAAGTGCACACTAACTTTCTTCCACCTTATCCCCCTTGGGGAGAGTGTAAAATAATGCATTTCAAGGCTTCTCAAAATCTCAGGTTATATGTAAATACCTTATGTATTCTAAGCTAAGCCACTTTCTTTGCTTCATTTTTTTGGATCATAGCTGAGCTGGGAATGGCGTCACATGGCACAGCTTTATGAATCACAAGCATGATCTGCTGTAGTCAGAGACAGCCTCCTGTGCTCGTTCACACTTAGAGCTCCGAGGGGCAAAGTGGCTGTTAGACCACTTTTTTGAGTGGTCCTGGAGGAATGAAATTGAAAGGAGGGGCAAACTTTGCAGCTACTATGGGTTCTACCCTGCAATGCAGGAAATAAAAGTGATCTGGCTGGTGCCTAATTATTACAGTTGGGTTTACAGTCCCTTTAAAATGCAACCATATGATTTATTACAATAAACTTCTTCTAACATTTTTACTTTAGTAAACACAAAAACATTGCATGGCAATAATAGGAAAGAGAAATATCTTGTTGAAATCTGGTGGGAATATTTGCCAAAGAAGTCTTTCCTATCAAAATGTTTTTAACACGATAATAATTGTATGCTTTCATCAACGTCTCCAGATGAAGCCAAAGAAAAAGAAGATAGCTTGTTTTAAAAAAGATGTAGTAGTGCTTAGTTGTTTAACCATTTTTAAAGACTGTGCTCTCTAATATAATACATGTACAGATTTTGAGATAATACATAAATAAATGATAAAATATCCTATCCACAGAACTGTTTTATTTAAAATTAAGTTTAATCATGTTTATGCAGTTCTTTTTATTTTTTTAGCAATGCAATCAATAATTAGCGTAATTTAATAATTAAATATAGTATAAATTGTTGAGTTATAACTTTTGTAGCTTGACATAGTGGTCAGATAAAAATTGGGAAGTTTTGGTTAAAAATGTTGTTGAATCACTAACAAAGGTTTCCACTTATAAGGAGCAACACATGATAACCCACACTGTACTAACACGTAATACAGGTATATAAATCACACTCAGGGATGAAGGGTACAAGTGTTCTCCAAAGTAACCAATATGTCTCACTCTCAAACCTTAAAAGACAAATGGCAGAAAATAATCAAAGCTGCTCAGAAACAATGCTAAATATATTGATTATTATACTGAGCATTTAAAAAAAGTAGATGCTGACATTGTGCAAATTAGTCACATAGCCAGATATAGATATGGCTAAACGAAAAACACACATTGACACAACATAAACAAGCAAGATGAACTAATGCAAGATCTCTCACAATTCCACAAGAAACACATGACAGACACTCCCCTATCACAACAATCATATGTTCAAAAGAACTTACACAATGCTGGCTACTCTGGATGTGGGGGTATGGGAACAAAACCTCTGGGTAAGGGAGAAATTGTCAACATACCTGTGCCATGTTTTATGCTGGCACAGATACATTGATGACATTCTCATCTTCTGGACTTGTCCTCCTACTCTTCTCTTATCATTTGGATAGTCTGTGAGCAGTAATATCAAGGTAAATTCTCACACTAGTTTATGCTCATAATTCTATAAACAATATATATGATATGGGTTGGGACCAATTGTAGCTATAAAAGTTGTACATTAACCATTTGTATTGTATTCAAATAATTAAATAATCTTTTTTAATTCATTCAATAACACTTAACATCTATATCTAACTATCGATACAACTAATAAAAAAGCAAAAAAGGAGAACTGCATAAATATAATAAAAACATTTTTCTTCATCTAGAGATGTTGATGTAAGTATACAATTATTACCATGTCCAAAACAGTTTGATGGTAAATTCTTATTTGGGGAATAAGGTCACCATAATACAACAATATTTTTCTCTTTCCTCTTGCCCCTAAATGTTTTTGTGTTGATAGGTGATCCCCAAAGGATGTTTGAATACAAAGATTATCACTAGGGATAAGCGAACCACACTAAAGTTTAGGTTCGACAAGTTCGGTCGAACTTGCTGCTAAAGTTTGGTTCAGGTCCCTTATACTTGCCCTTAAGCCCAGGTCTTTAATGCCAATATTTGAGAATTGCTTGTCTTTTAAATGCTCCCATTCCGTTTGGTAGAGACAGAAAGCTTTTAAAATCTCAACTGCTCACTGGGTTAATGAAGTGGCGTCCGGGCCTCAGACCGACAAGTGATTTTGGGCATATACTTCCACCACCCAGGTGCCTTCTGTCGCCGCCTACTCTGCTTCCTCCTCTCCTGCCTCCTTATCCAGTCAGCATGGCATCTTGAGTCCAGCCATGGGAAAACAGCAGCAGGAGGTACTGAGACTCTGCTGAAAATCTACCTGGGCGAAAAAAACACCCAGGAGCTTTGGATTGGCATCCAGGAACAGACAGATTAGTGGTTGCTCCTGCTGAACCTAAACCATGGCAAGGTGGCGTGTGACAGAACCTAGTAGCAGTCTTGGCCCATTATACAGACATGCGGAGCTGCTGCATAAAGTGCACGCCATGTGTGCTGCTGCTCGCCTATCTGCACCACAGAGTATTTTGGGCTTTTCCACACTCCCCTGCTTTATAGTTGATTTATCAACCAGGCGGCAGCAGCAGCAGGCAATTGTGGAGTTCCAGCTCCAAAATGCCTGGATCAAATGTGCAGAATATATGAAATACAGATTGCAACATAGAGTTGTCTTGTAACATACCCCTCGATTCAAAGAGCAAAAGTTAATTGATTTCGGATCGAGAATCGTAAGTTTGGGTGGGTGTTAGTCATTTTTTCCTGTTTTTTTGGCCATTTCCGACTCGCACGAGCCTACGTACAAATGCGTATATGCTCTTACGATCATCGGAAGTTCGTTCCTAAATTTTAGGATCAAAACGTAAAACTTAGGATCAAATTCTAAAACTTAGGATCAAAACGTAAAACTTAGGATAATCGAATGGGTTTCGGTGTGATTCAGAGAACAGTTTTCCAACCTCTAAATACGTTTTAAAAGAAAGCCACTGCCGACACCTTTTAGCAGTCGGATTGCTGTTCTTGAACAGGTTTTTTGGCTATGTGGAGGAGTCTGCGCGTCTTGAGCTCCAATGAACTGCATGTATCAGCATGGCCGAGGCCATAAATTGTATGGCAATGCATACCTGATTCATGTATGCCTTATAAAAGCATTTTAATGTGGACCTTAATTAGTCCTTTGCATGGAAACCTTTATTTTGCAATACATCCATATATTTGCGTTAATTAAAGAAACTTATGTCCTTTGTTATTTATTTCTAAATTGATGTACTAGAATAATATTTTTAGATTGAATTTATTGGTGTAGTTGTTTACCTTTGCTTTGTTTAATTATTTTAGCTCATCTTTGGTCAGATGCATCACACTTACTGAGGAGAGGAGAGTGGGATAAAGTGCAGGATGTGGGTTACTGCTGTATTTTGCACAGACACAGCAGAGCTGGGGGCACGGAAAGGTCAGAAATCAAAGAATGCAGAGCAACACAGTCACAAGGCCCTTTCTGTTTGCAGGCTGCCCGATAATACCTGACCCGCCATCTTGGCTGTTTCTAGACTCATAACATGCAGAAGTTGCTGGGTGTTTTTTTTATATTTGAGAGCAATCTGTATGGAGAGGGTGTGGGTAACCACACACAAAATTTTAAGTTGTACCATTTGAAGCCAAAATATTAAAATTAAATCCACAAGTAAAAAATGCAAGTTAACAAAAAATTAAACAAAGTAAGATTTACTTATGCAAATGCATTCATTAATGGTTGGTTACTACAAAATGAATGAAATAAAGAAAAACAAAAAAACAAATATTTAGAATGCACTTTAATGAGGTAAGTTTGTAGTGGGCAGCCGCAAGATCAGAAGGATTTACGTCCAGACAAAAAAGGAAAAAGGGCAAAACCAATGTTGCAACCTGAGAAATGAAACGGAAAATTCAGGATGGAAACTGACATTGGTCTGATTCCCGAACTGCCATACGAACGGACGTAAATTTTAGGATAGAAACGTATTAGCTTATAGAATCACTCGCAAGTTCATACGAACGCACGAGCGTACGGGAAAAATAGGATGATCGGCACCAAAATCAAAGCTGTTACATGTTTCTTTGAATCGACCCCATAGTGTGCTATACTTTGGAGATAGGAGCTTGTGCAATATGCTACTGTGGGACCTGTGCAATAGAAAAGAAAGGGAATGCATTTAGCCTACTTTCAGCACATTTTGCGAGACTGCCAGTATGGTCATTTTTATACAAACTGCACTTGTCACTTTAGTGAATTATTGACATACTCCAGTGATGTACTTTTGCTTGGTATACAGTATAATTGGGAAATATGAATTGGTTTTTGCACAGTAAAGCACACCTGAAATAAGACAGCTCTGATTGGATTAATGAATTGTTGTGTGTGTATATTATGGATTGTTTATATGTGATGGAATTTAATATCTGTATTGTGAATTTTTCTATATAATAAAAAGGCTTGTTTACATTTGTAATTATTGTGTGCACACCTTCATCGGCATAGTGTGATTTATAAGGGAAGGGATTTTTGTTGGATACCCTTTTTATAAGGTTGCAGCACCTTACAATTTGGTCTGATTTCAGCGGAGTTGATTTTTGATTTGCTGGACTATTGTGTATTTAAAGTGGACCAACACCTAGGATTTTCACTATCCTGGGTGTTGGTCCACTTCTGCGGGGCACCCCGATCGGGGGTGTGTAACCCCCCAGAAAGCCCCAAAAAACTTACCTCACCGCCGACGGACAAGCGATGGAGAAGCTAAGGCCGCCGCCGCCTCTCGCGCGTCCCTGTTACAGGGAGCACCCTGCTAGAGGGATGCGCGGCGGCGGCCCGCACATGCGCATTGGAACGGGAGAAGGTAAGGTTTGTGGGCGTCCGGGGGGGGTTTCACACAGCAGGGCACCCCGATTTCGGATGCCCCATGGGGAGGGAGCTGATCGGCCCGGGAAGCTTATAGATTCCCGGGCCGATCAGCGGTGGGTGTTGGTCCACTTTAAAATGGAAAACAGCTCCAAATCACTAATCATGAACACATGGTTTTATATAACATATGAAAAAGACCCTGCTCTATACATGTATCAGTTTTTAGATAACAATAAAGAAGGAAATCTTTGCATCATGCCTGACTCTAATAGTTCTCCTCCAGCGGAAAGAGAGCCAGGAAAGGTTGTGGACAGCCTAGTTGGGAAGCAAGTGGAATATGCCAAAGAAGATGGCTCAAAAAGGACTGGCATGTGTATACACACAGCCTGGGGGGTTGGCACCCAGGAGTGTGGGGAGTGAGTTTGGGATGCTGGGCCCAAGGGACCTCGTGGGTGCATGTGGAAATGGAGTACTGACAAGCTTGACACATATGCAGGGTAGACATTCATTGTACAGGACACAAGTCTCTTGAAAGTAGTTACTCACTTTACTTAGTTGCTTTGGGTTACCACCAGCAGACATAGATATAATCCACAACAGGTACTTCTTATCCACAGCTCACAAAAACCGTTTCCCTTTTGTAGACACAAGGCTGCAGCAGGCTTACTCCCTTTCAATGGTAGCTAGGGTCTTGGCTTCCTCCTCGAGCCCCAAGGGGGTTCCTCTCGCTCTTGTTCCACTTTGTCAGCCTAGTCACAGGCTTTGGCTGGATTCCTCCATTGTTCTGGCTGCTATCTCTTTCCTGCACAAGCTTCTCTCTCCCGTTACTATATTGATGAGCAAATGCTGGCTCTAACTAGTGTCCTAAGTCTTATATATGATTATATTAACTGAAGGCTAGAGTTCCTCCTAACTGTGAGTCCGATTGATGTATCCATCTCTCAACCGCTTTAGCAGGTGTCAGGATTAGTGATGAGCGAGTAGTATTCGACCGAGCCGGTATTCGATCGAATACTACGCTGTTCGTCATACTCGATTTCGATCGAGTACAGCGGCGATGGCGCACTCACAATTCGTTTCCCCTCCCACCTTCCCTGGCGCGTTTTTTACACCAATCACCATGCAGGGGGGGTGGGACAGGTCCTGGGAGGACGCTGGCATCGCGAAAACGGCGTCTACACGCATTGGCTGGAAAAACCATGTGACCTCGAATATACAAAACTCAGCACTTCCTCTTCGTCAGCATTAGCAGCTTGAACTTAGTGAGGGACAGACGCTCACAGCAGGGAAAGACAGGCTGTCGCTGGCAGGGCCCCAGAAGCTCGGAATATCGCTTTTACCACCATCTATACCAGCTACCAGAAGACAAGACAGTCCTTAAGAGCCCTTATTAGGGCTGCTACGCTGAACAGTATATAGCTCATTTTCTATTTAGTCAGGCAGGGCCCCAGAAGCTCAGAATATACCTTTTACCACCATATATACCAGCTACCAGAAGACAAGACAGTCCTTAATAGCCCTTATTAGGGCTGCTACGCTGAACAGTATATAGCTCATTTTCTATTTAGTCAGGCAGGGCCCCAGAAGCTCAGAATATACCTTTTACCACCATATATACCAGCTACCAGAAGACAAGACAGTCCTTAATAGCCCTTATTAGGGCTGTTACGCTGAACAGTATATAGCTCATTTTCTATTTAGTCAGGCAGGGCCCCAGAAGCTCAGAATATACCTTTTACCACCATATATACCAGCTACCAGAAGACAAGACAGTCCTTAAGAGCCCTTATTAGGGCTGCTACGCTGAACAGTATATAGCAAATTTTCTATTTAGTCAGGCAGGGCCCCAGAAGCTCAGAATATACCTTTTACCACCATATATACCAGCTACCAGAAGACAAGACAGTCCTTAATAGCCCTTATTAGGGCTGCTACGCTGAACAGTATATAGCTCATTTTCTATTTAGTCAGGCAGGGCCCCAGAAGCTCAGAATATACCTTTTACCACCATATATACCAGCTACCAGAAGACAAGACAGTCCTTAATCCCTTATTAGTGCTGCTATGTTGAACAGTATATAGCTCATTTTCTATTTAGTCAGGCAGGGCCCCAGAAGCTCAGAATATACCTTTTACCACCATATATACCAGCTACCAGAAGACAAGACAGTCCTTAAGAGCCCTTATTAGGGCTGCTACGCTGAACAGTATATAGCTCATTTTCTATTTAGTCAGGCAGGGCCCCAGAAGCTCAGAATATACCTTTTACCACCATATATACCAGCTACCAGAAGACAAGACAGTCCTTAATCCCTTATTAGTGCTGCTATGTTGAACAGTATATAGCTCATTTTCTATTTAGTCAGGCAGGGCCCCAGAAGCTCAGAATATACCTTTTACCACCATATATACCAGCTACCAGAAGACAAGACAGTCCTTAATCCCTTATTAGTGCTGCTATGTTGAACAGTATATAGCTCATTTTCTATTTAGTCAGGCAGGGCCCCAGAAGCTCAGAATATACCTTTTACCACCATATATACCAGCTACCAGAAGACAAGACAGTCCTTAATCCCTTATTAGTGCTGCTATGTTGAACAGTATATAGCTCATTTTCTATTTAGTCAGGCAGGGCCCCAGAAGCTCAGAATATACCTTTTACCACCATATATACCAGCTACCAGAAGACAAGACAGTCCTTAATCCCTTATTAGTGCTGCTATGTTGAACAGTATATAGCTCATTTTCTATGTAGTCAGGCAGGGCCCCAGAAGCTCAGAATATACCTTTTACCACCATATATACCAGCCTCCTAGAAGACAAGACAGTCCTTAATCCCTTATTAGTGCTGCTATGTTGAACAGTATATAGCTCATTTTCTATTTAGTCAGGCAGGGCCCCAGAAGCTCAGAATATACCTTTTACCACCATATATACCAGCTACCAGAAGACAAGACAGTCCTTAATCCCTTATTAGTGCTGCTATGTTGAACAGTATATAGCTCATTTTCTATTTAGTCAGGCAGGGCCCCAGAAGCTCAGAATATACCTTTTACCACCATATATACCAGCTACCAGAAGACAAGACAGTCCTTAATCCCTTATTAGTGCTGCTATGTTGAACAGTATATAGCTCATTTTCTATTTAGTCAGGCAGGGCCCCAGAAGCTCAGAATATACCTTTTACCACCATATATACCAGCTACCAGAAGACAAGACAGTCCTTAATAGCCCTTATTAGGGCTGCTACGCTGAACAGTATATAGCTCATTTTCTATTTAGTCAGGCAGGGCCCCAGAAGCTCAGAATATACCTTTTACCACCATATATACCAGCTACCAGAAGACAAGACAGTCCTTAATAGCCCTTATTAGGGCTGCTACGCTGAACAGTATATAGCTCATTTTCTATTTAGTCAGGCAGGGCCCCAGAAGCTCAGAATATACCTTTTACCACCATATATACCAGCTACCAGAAGACAAGACAGTCCTTAATAGCCCTTATTAGGGCTGTTACGCTGAACAGTATATAGCTCATTTTCTATTTAGTCAGGCAGGGCCCCAGAAGCTCAGAATATACCTTTTACCACCATATATACCAGCTACCAGAAGACAAGACAGTCCTTAAGAGCCCTTATTAGGGCTGCTACGCTGAACAGTATATAGCAAATTTTCTATTTAGTCAGGCAGGGCCCCAGAAGCTCAGAATATACCTTTTACCACCATATATACCAGCTACCAGAAGACAAGACAGTCCTTAATAGCCCTTATTAGGGCTGCTACGCTGAACAGTATATAGCTCATTTTCTATTTAGTCAGGCAGGGCCCCAGAAGCTCAGAATATACCTTTTACCACCATATATACCAGCTACCAGAAGACAAGACAGTCCTTAATAGCCCTTATTAGGGCTGCTACGCTGAACAGTATATAGCTCATTTTCTATTTAGTCAGGCAGGGCCCCAGAAGCTCAGAATATACCTTTTACCACCATATATACCAGCTACCAGAAGACAAGACAGTCCTTAATAGCCCTTATTAGGGCTGTTACGCTGAACAGTATATAGCTCATTTTCTATTTAGTCAGGCAGGGCCCCAGAAGCTCAGAATATACCTTTTACCACCATATATACCAGCTACCAGAAGACAAGACAGTCCTTAAGAGCCCTTATTAGGGCTGCTACGCTGAACAGTATATAGCAAATTTTCTATTTAGTCAGGCAGGGCCCCAGAAGCTCAGAATATACCTTTTACCACCATATATACCAGCTACCAGAAGACAAGACAGTCCTTAATAGCCCTTATTAGGGCTGCTACGCTGAACAGTATATAGCTCATTTTCTATTTAGTCAGGCAGGGCCCCAGAAGCTCAGAATATACCTTTTACCACCATATATACCAGCTACCAGAAGACAAGACAGTCCTTAATCCCTTATTAGTGCTGCTATGTTGAACAGTATATAGCTCATTTTCTATTTAGTCAGGCAGGGCCCCAGAAGCTCAGAATATACCTTTTACCACCATATATACCAGCTACCAGAAGACAAGACAGTCCTTAAGAGCCCTTATTAGGGCTGCTACGCTGAACAGTATATAGCTCATTTTCTATTTAGTCAGGCAGGGCCCCAGAAGCTCAGAATATACCTTTTACCACCATATATACCAGCTACCAGAAGACAAGACAGTCCTTAATCCCTTATTAGTGCTGCTATGTTGAACAGTATATAGCTCATTTTCTATTTAGTCAGGCAGGGCCCCAGAAGCTCAGAATATACCTTTTACCACCATATATACCAGCTACCAGAAGACAAGACAGTCCTTAATCCCTTATTAGTGCTGCTATGTTGAACAATATATAGCTCATTTTCTATTTAGTCAGGCAGGGCCCCAGAAGCTCAGAATATACCTTTTACCACCATATATACCAGCTACCAGAAGACAAGACAGTCCTTAATCCCTTATTAGTGCTGCTATGTTGAACAGTATATAGCTCATTTTCTATTTAGTCAGGCAGGGCCCCAGAAGCTCAGAATATACCTTTTACCACCATATATACCAGCTACCAGAAGACAAGACAGTCCTTAATCCCTTATTAGTGCTGCTATGTTGAACAGTATATAGCTCATTTTCTATGTAGTCAGGCAGGGCCCCAGAAGCTCAGAATATACCTTTTACCACCATATATACCAGCCTCCTAGAAGACAAGACAGTCCTTAATCCCTTATTAGTGCTGCTATGTTGAACAGTATATAGCTCATTTTCTATTTAGTCAGGCAGGGCCCCAGAAGCTCAGAATATACCTTTTACCACCATATATACCAGCTACCAGAAGACAAGACAGTCCTTAATAGCCCTTATTAGGGCTGCTACGCTGAACAGTATATAGCTCATTTTCTATTTAGTCAGGCAGGGCCCCAGAAGCTCAGAATATACCTTTTACCACCATATATACCAGCTACCAGAAGACAAGACAGTCCTTAATCCCTTATTAGTGCTGCTATGTTGAACAGTATATAGCTCATTTTCTATTTAGTCAGGCAGGGCCCCAGAAGCTCAGAATATACCTTTTACCACCATATATACCAGCTACCAGAAGACAAGACAGTCCTTAATCCCTTATTAGTGCTGCTATGTTGAACAGTATATAGCTTATTTTCTATTTAGTCAGGCAGGGCCCCAGAAGCTCAGAATATACCTTTTACCACCATATATACCAGCTACCAGAAGACAAGACAGTCCTTAATCCCTTATTAGTGCTGCTATGTTGAACAGTATATAGCTCATTTTCTATTTAGTCAGGCAGGGCCCCAGAAGCTCAGAATATACCTTTTACCACCATATATACCAGCTACCAGAAGACAAGACAGTCCTTAATAGCCCTTATTAGGGCTGCTACGCTGAACAGTATATAGCTCATTTTCTATTTAGTCAGGCAGGGCCCCAGAAGCTCAGAATATACCTTTTACCACCATATATACCAGCTACCAGAAGACAAGACAGTCCTTAATAGCCCTTATTAGGGCTGCTACGCTGAACAGTATATAGCTCATTTTCTATTTAGTCAGGCAGGGCCCCAGAAGCTCAGAATATACCTTTTACCACCATATATACCAGCTACCAGAAGACAAGACAGTCCTTAATCCCTTATTAGTGCTGCTATGTTGAACAGTATATAGCTCATTTTCTATTTAGTCAGGCAGGGCCCCAGAAGCTCAGAATATACCTTTTACCACCATATATACCAGCTACCAGAAGACAAGACAGTCCTTAATCCCTTATTAGTGCTGCTATGTTGAACAGTATATAGCTCATTTTCTATTTAGTCAGGCAGGGCCCCAGAAGCTCAGAATATACCTTTTACCACCATATATACCAGCTACCAGAAGACAAGACAGTCCTTAATCCCTTATTAGTGCTGCTATGTTGAACAGTATATAGCTCATTTTCTATTTAGTCAGGCAGGGCCCCAGAAGCTCAGAATATACCTTTTACCACCATATATACCAGCTACCAGAAGACAAGACAGTCCTTAATAGCCCTTATTAGTGCTGCTATGTTGAACAGTATATAGCTCATTTTCTATTTAGTCAGGCAGGGCCCCAGAAGCTCAGAATATACCTTTTACCACCATATATACCAGCTACCAGAAGACAAGACAGTCCTTAATCCCTTATTAGTGCTGCTATGTTGAACAGTATATAGCTCATTTTCTATTTAGTCAGGCAGGGCCCCAGAAGCTCAGAATATACCTTTTACCACCATATATACCAGCTACCAGAAGACAAGACAGTCCTTAATAGCCCTTATTAGGGCTGCTACGCTGAACAGTATATAGCTCATTTTCTATTTAGTCAGGCAGGGCCCCAGAAGCTCAGAATATACCTTTTACCACCATATATACCAGCTACCAGAAGACAAGACAGTCCTTAAGAGCCCTTATTAGGGCTGCTACGCTGAACAGTATATAGCTCATTTTCTATTTAGTCAGGCAGGGCCCCAGAAGCTCAGAATATACCTTTTACCACCATATATACCAGCTACCAGAAGACAAGACAGTCCTTAATCCCTTATTAGTGCTGCTATGTTGAACAGTATATAGCTCATTTTCTATTTAGTCAGGCAGGGCCCCAGAAGCTCAGAATATACCTTTTACCACCATATATACCAGCTACCAGAAGACAAGACAGTCCTTAATAGCCCTTATTAGGGCTGCTACGCTGAACAGTATATAGCTCATTTTCTATTTAGTCAGGCAGGGCCCCAGAAGCTCAGAATATACCTTTTACCACCATATATACCAGCTACCAGAAGACAAGACAGTCCTTAATCCCTTATTAGTGCTGCTATGTTGAACAGTATATAGCTCATTTTCTATTTAGTCAGGCAGGGCCCCAGAAGCTCAGAATATACCTTTTACCACCATATATACCAGCTACCAGAAGACAAGACAGTCCTTAATCCCTTATTAGTGCTGCTATGTTGAACAGTATATAGCTCATTTTCTATGTAGTCAGGCAGGGCCCCAGAAGCTCAGAATATACCTTTTACCACCATATATACCAGCTACCAGAAGACAAGACAGTCCTTAATCCCTTATTAGTGCTGCTATGTTGAACAGTATATAGCTCATTTTCTATTTAGTCAGGCAGGGCCCCAGAAGCTCAGAATATACCTTTTACCACCATATATACCAGCTACCAGAAGACAAGACAGTCCTTAATCCCTTATTAGTGCTGCTATGTTGAACAGTATATAGCTCATTTTCTATTTAGTCAGGCAGGGCCCCAGAAGCTCAGAATATACCTTTTACCACCATATATACCAGCTACCAGAAGACAAGACAGTCCTTAATCCCTTATTAGTGCTGCTATGTTGAACAGTATATAGCTCATTTTCTATTTAGTCAGGCAGGGCCCCAGAAGCTCAGAATATACCTTTTACCACCATATATACCAGCTACCAGAAGACAAGACAGTCCTTAAGAGCCCTTATTAGGGCTGCTACGCTGAACAGTATATAGCTCATTTTCTATTTAGTCAGGCAGGGCCCCAGAAGCTCAGAATATACCTTTTACCACCATATATACCAGCTACCAGAAGACAAGACAGTCCTTAATAGCCCTTATTAGGGCTGCTACGCTGAACAGTATATAGCTCATTTTCTATTTAGTCAGGCAGGGCCCCAGAAGCTCAGAATATACCTTTTACCACCATATATACCAGCTACCAGAAGACAAGACAGTCCTTAATCCCTTATTAGTGCTGCTATGTTGAACAGTATATAGCTCATTTTCTATTTAGTCAGGCAGGGCCCCAGAAGCTCAGAATATACCTTTTACCACCATATATACCAGCTACCAGAAGACAAGACAGTCCTTAATCCCTTATTAGTGCTGCTATGTTGAACAGTATATAGCTCATTTTCTATTTAGTCAGGCAGGGCCCCAGAAGCTCAGAATATACCTTTTACCACCATATATACCAGCTACCAGAAGACAAGACAGTCCTTAATCCCTTATTAGTGCTGCTATGTTGAACAGTATATAGCTCATTTTCTATTTAGTCAGGCAGGGCCCCAGAAGCTCAGAATATACCTTTTACCACCATATATACCAGCTACCAGAAGACAAGACAGTCCTTAATCCCTTATTAGTGCTGCTATGTTGAACAGTATATAGCTCATTTTCTATTTAGTCAGGCAGGGCCCCAGAAGCTCAGAATATACCTTTTACCACCATATATACCAGCTACCAGAAGACAAGACAGTCCTTAATCCCTTATTAGTGCTGCTATGTTGAACAGTATATAGCTCATTTTCTATTTAGTCAGGCAGGGCCCCAGAAGCTCAGAATATACCTTTTACCACCATATATACCAGCTACCAGAAGACAAGACAGTCCTTAATCCCTTATTAGTGCTGCTATGTTGAACAGTATATAGCTCATTTTCTATTTAGTCAGGCAGGGCCCCAGAAGCTCAGAATATACCTTTTACCACCATATATACCAGCTACCAGAAGACAAGACAGTCCTTAATAGCCCTTATTAGGGCTGCTACGCTGAACAGTATATAGCTCATTTTCTATTTAGTCAGGCAGGGCCCCAGAAGCTCAGAATATACCTTTTACCACCATATATACCAGCTACCAGAAGACAAGACAGTCCTCAATAGCCCTTATTAGGGCTGCTACGCTGAACAGTATATAGCTCATTTTCTATTTAGTCAGGCAGGGCCCCAGAAGCTCAGAATATACCTTTTACCACCATATATACCAGCTACCAGAAGACAAGACAGTCCTTAATAGCCCTTATTAGGGCTGCTACGCTGAACAGTATATAGCTCATTTTCTATTTAGTCAGGCAGGGCCCCAGAAGCTCAGAATATACCTTTTACCACCATATATACCAGCTACCAGAAGACAAGACAGTCCTTAATCCCTTATTAGTGCTGCTATGTTGAACAGTATATAGCTCATTTTCTATTTAGTCAGGCAGGGCCCCAGAAGCTCAGAATATACCTTTTACCACCATATATACCAGCTACCAGAAGACAAGACAGTCCTTAATCCCTTATTAGTGCTGCTATGTTGAACAGTATATAGCTCATTTTCTATTTAGTCAGGCAGGGCCCCAGAAGCTCAGAATATACCTTTTACCACCATATATACCAGCTACCAGAAGACAAGACAGTCCTTAATCCCTTATTAGTGCTGCTATGTTGAACAGTATATAGCTCATTTTCTATTTAGTCAGGCAGGGCCCCAGAAGCTCAGAATATACCTTTTACCACCATATATACCAGCTACCAGAAGACAAGACAGTCCTTAATAGCCCTTATTAGTGCTGCTATGTTGAACAGTATATAGCTCATTTTCTATTTAGTCAGGCAGGGCCCCAGAAGCTCAGAATATACCTTTTACCACCATATATACCAGCTACCAGAAGACAAGACAGTCCTTAATCCCTTATTAGTGCTGCTATGTTGAACAGTATATAGCTCATTTTCTATTTAGTCAGGCAAGGCCCCAGAAGCTCAGAATATACCTTTTACCACCATATATACCAGCTACCAGAAGACAAGACAGTCCTTAATAGCCCTTATTAGGGCTGCTACGCTGAACAGTATATAGCTCATTTTCTATTTAGTCAGGCAGGGCCCCAGAAGCTCAGAATATACCTTTTACCACCATATATACCAGCTACCAGAAGACAAGACAGTCCTTAAGAGCCCTTATTAGGGCTGCTACGCTGAACAGTATATAGCTCATTTTCTATTTAGTCAGGCAGGGCCCCAGAAGCTCAGAATATACCTTTTACCACCATATATACCAGCTACCAGAAGACAAGACAGTCCTTAATCCCTTATTAGTGCTGCTATGTTGAACAGTATATAGCTCATTTTCTATTTAGTCAGGCAGGGCCCCAGAAGCTCAGAATATACCTTTTACCACCATATATACCAGCTACCAGAAGACAAGACAGTCCTTAATAGCCCTTATTAGGGCTGCTACGCTGAACAGTATATAGCTCATTTTCTATTTAGTCAGGCAGGGCCCCAGAAGCTCAGAATATACCTTTTACCACCATATATACCAGCTACCAGAAGACAAGACAGTCCTTAATCCCTTATTAGTGCTGCTATGTTGAACAGTATATAGCTCATTTTCTATTTAGTCAGGCAGGGCCCCAGAAGCTCAGAATATACCTTTTACCACCATATATACCAGCTACCAGAAGACAAGACAGTCCTTAATCCCTTATTAGTGCTGCTATGTTGAACAGTATATAGCTCATTTTCTATGTAGTCAGGGAGGGCCCCAGAAGCTCAGAATATACCTTTTACCACCATATATACCAGCTACCAGAAGACAAGACAGTCCTTAATCCCTTATTAGTGCTGCTATGTTGAACAGTATATAGCTCATTTTCTATTTAGTCAGGCAGGGCCCCAGAAGCTCAGAATATACCTTTTACCACCATATATACCAGCTACCAGAAGACAAGACAGTCCTTAATCCCTTATTAGTGCTGCTATGTTGAACAGTATATAGCTCATTTTCTATTTAGTCAGGCAGGGCCCCAGAAGCTCAGAATATACCTTTTACCACCATATATACCAGCTACCAGAAGACAAGACAGTCCTTAATCCCTTATTAGTGCTGCTATGTTGAACAGTATATAGCTCATTTTCTATTTAGTCAGGCAGGGCCCCAGAAGCTCAGAATATACCTTTTACCACCATATATACCAGCTACCAGAAGACAAGACAGTCCTTAAGAGCCCTTATTAGGGCTGCTACGCTGAACAGTATATAGCTCATTTTCTATTTAGTCAGGCAGGGCCCCAGAAGCTCAGAATATACCTTTTACCACCATATATACCAGCTACCAGAAGACAAGACAGTCCTTAATAGCCCTTATTAGGGCTGCTACGCTGAACAGTATATAGCTCATTTTCTATTTAGTCAGGCAGGGCCCCAGAAGCTCAGAATATACCTTTTACCACCATATATACCAGCTACCAGAAGACAAGACAGTCCTTAATCCCTTATTAGTGCTGCTATGTTGAACAGTATATAGCTCATTTTCTATTTAGTCAGGCAGGGCCCCAGAAGCTCAGAATATACCTTTTACCACCATATATACCAGCTACCAGAAGACAAGACAGTCCTTAATAGCCCTTATTAGGGCTGCTACGCTGAACAGTATATAGCTCATTTTCTATTTAGTCAGGCAGGGCCCCAGAAGCTCAGAATATACCTTTTACCACCATATATACCAGCTACCAGAAGACAAGACAGTCCTTAATAGCCCTTATTAGGGCTGCTACGCTGAACAGTATATAGCTCATTTTCTATTTAGTCAGGCAGGGCCCCAGTAGCTCAGAATATACCTTTTACCACCATATATACCAGCTACCAGAAGACAAGACAGTCCTTAATCCCTTATTAGTGCTGCTATGTTGAACAGTATATAGCTCATTTTCTATTTAGTCAGGCAGGGCCCCAGAAGCTCAGAATATACCTTTTACCACCATATATACCAGCTACCAGAAGACAAGACAGTCCTTAATCCCTTATTAGTGCTGCTATGTTGAACAGTATATATCTCATATCCTATGTAGTCAGGCAGGGCCCCAGAAGCTCAGAATATCGCATTTACCACCATATATACCAGCTACCAGAAGACAAGAGAGTCATTGAGAGCCCTTATTAGGGCTGCTATGTTTTAAAAATTGTGTGGAGGCCCAAGAGCTGAGACCTTTTAAAAATTGTGTGGAGGCCCAAGAGCTGAGACCTTTTAAAAATTGTGTGGAGGCCCAAGAGCTGAGACCTCTCAAACATTGTGTGGAGGCCCAAGAGCTGAGACCTTTTAAAAATTGTGTGGAGGCCCACGAGCTGAGACCTCTTAAAAATTGTGTGGAGGCCCAAGAGCTGAGACCTTTTAAAAATTGTGTGGAGGCCCAAGAGCTGAGACCTCTCAAACATTGTGTGGAGGCCCAAGAGCTGAGACCTTTTAAAAATTGTGTGGAGGCCCAAGAGCTGAGACCTTTTAAAAATTGTGTGGAGGCCCAAGAGCTGAGACCTTTTAAAAATTGTGTGGAGGCCCAAGAGCTGAGACCTCTTAAAAATTGTGTGGAGGCCCAAGAGCTGAGACCTCTTAAAAATTGTGTGGAGGCCCAAGAGCTGAGACCTTTTAAAAATTGTGTGGAGGCCCAAGAGTTGAGACCTCTTAAAAATTGATTGTATTAAGCCTAAGAGGTGAGCCATAATTTTTTTCATTAATACAGCAATTCTACGGCGGTTAAGGAGGAGGAGGAGGAGGAGGAGGAGGAGGAGGAGGAAATGGCACTTCATACAGATGGCACTTCACTCTTGGCTGCTTTCCACTGTTGTACAAGCAAAGTCCGGGTCAATCCACTTGCTGTTCATTTTGATTAGCGTCAGCCTGTCGGCACTGTCGGTTGACAGGCGGCTGCGCTTATCGGTTATAATGCCCCCGGCTGCGCTGAACACACCCTTTCTGATAGCACGCTGGCGGCAGGGCAGGCAAGCACCTCCAAGGCGTACAGGGACAGTTCCAGCCACGTGTCCAACTTGGAGACCCAGTAAGTGTAGGTCGCCGAGGGATCGGGGAGGACAGGGGTGTGGTCTGCCAGGTAGTCCTGCAACATCCGCCGATACTTGTCCCTCCTGCTGATAGCGGGCCCCGCAGTGATGGAAGTTGCACGAGGGGGTGACATGAACGTGTCCCACACCTTGGAGAGTGTTCCCCTGGTGGCTGTGGGCCTGATCGATGTTGTCAGACTCTGGGAGACACTCTCCTCTCTGCCGCCAGCGATGCTGGGTGGGAAAATCTGCATCATGTTCTGCAAGAGTTCCCTCTGGTATTCCAGTAATCGATTCGTCCTCTCCTCTACCGGAATAAAAGAGGAGAAGTTATCTTTATACCGGGGGTCCAGGAGTGCGAAGACCCAGTATAGTTTGTTCTCCAATATCCGGACAACACGTATGTCCCGGGAAAAGCAGCCCAGCATGAAGTCAGCCATGTGTGCCAGACTCTGAGTAGGCATGACGTCACTGCCCCCACCAGAAGGATCATTTTCCATTTCCTCCTCTTCCTCCTCCTCTCCGCCCCATCCGCGCTGAACCAATGGGACGCACACAGCCTGACTGCTACCCTCGCCGCCAGCATCCTCTTCCACAGCCACCTCCACGTTGTCCTCCTCCTCCTCATCCTCCTCCTGCAACTGCCACCGAGCAGCAGACAAAAGTGTGGTCTGACTGTCTACCTGCGTTGCGTCTCCTCCTACCCCCATCTCCTCTGTGTGCAATGCGTTCTCCCTTATTGCGATGAGCGATTCTTTAAGGACGCCTAGGAGCGGGATGGTTACGCTCACTATAGCGTCCTCGCTGCTGACCTTCTTAGTGGACTCCTCAAAGATACGCAATACATCGCATATGTCTGCCATCCATGGCCACTCGTGGTTGGCAAACTGAGGGAGCTGAGTTGGAGGCACGCGTGGATGCATCATCTGGTACTCCATCAATGCTTTCTGCTGCTCACACACCCTGGCCAACATGCAATAGGTGGAATTCCAGCGAGTGGGCAGGTCGCACAACAGCCGATGTTGAGGCAAATGGAGGCGTTGCTGGATTTTTTTTTAAGCTAGCAGCAGCTACAGTTGACTTCCGAAAGTGAGCGCACAAGCGCCGCACTTTGACCAGTAGCTCTGCCAGGTTGGGGTAAGTCTTTAGAAACTTTTGTACTACCAAATTAAAAACGTGGGCCAGGCATGGTACGTGATTGAGTTCTGCAAGCTCCAGAGCCGCCACCAGGTTACGGCCGTTATCGCACACGACCATGCCTGGTCCTAGCTGCAGCGGCGACAGCCACATCTCTGTCTGCTGCAATATGGCGTGCCTCACCTCTGCGGCGCTGTGCTTCCTGTCGCCCAAGCTGATGAGCTTAAGCACCGCCTGCTGACGTCTCCCCGTGCCAGTGCTGCAACGCTTCCAGCTAGGGGCTGAGGGCGATGTTAAGGCAGAGGAGGAGGAGGAGGAGGAGGAGGATGAGGAGGAGGAGGAGGAGGATGAGGAGGAGGATGAGGAGGATGAGGAGGAGGAGGAGGAGGAGGATGAGGATGAGGAGGAGGAGGAGGAGGAGGAGGAGGAGGAGGAGGAGGAGGAAGAGGAGGGGGGTCTATCAGAACCTGTGCTGGCAATCTTGGGCGGGGGTGGTATGTAGGCCGTCCCTGTTTGCGACCCCGTCCCCGCTTCCACAACATTCACCCAGTGTGCCGTCAAAGAGATGTAGCGTCCTTGGCCGCAAGCGCTTGTCCACGAGTCGGTGGTCAAGTGGACCTTTGCGCTGACTGCGTACCTCAGGGTCCGCCTGATGTTACGCGACACGTGCTGGTGCAGGGCGTGGACGCCACACCAGGAAAAATAGTGGCGGCTAGGGACGGAATAGCGAGGTGCGGCAGCCGCCATCAGGTCGCGGAAGGCCTGCGTCTCCACAAGCCTAAACGGCAACATCTCCAGGGCCAGCAGTTTGGAGATGAGGCAGGTTAAGGCTTGGGCTTGGGGGTGACTGGAGGCGTACTTCCGCCTGCGGTTGAACGCCTGCGAGATGGACAGTTGATGGGACGAGGAGATGGAAGGTGCAGACGAAGATGCGGGGGAAGGTGGGGCTGAAGGAGAAGGCCCCAAAGTAGCCGAGGCAGAGGCAGATGTGGAGGTGTCCTGGCTGGAGGTCTGGACCGCAGTGGCAGCACACAACAAAGGGGAAGAGGCAGTGGCAGCAAGACGGGGCGCAGGTTGTATTGCGTTTGCTCTCTCCCACTCAGCCCAGTGCTTGAATTCCAAGTGACGGCGCATGCCTGAGGTGGTCAGATTGCTCTTCTCAGAGCCCCTACTCAGTTTTGAGTGGCAGATTGCGCAAACCGCGCTCAGTTTGTCATCCGCGCAAACGTTAAAAAATCTCCACACCACAGAAGTACGAGGCCTCGATGGGGGAGCTTCGCGCGACTGCCTGCTGCCGCGAAGAGCTTCGGCCCTGCTGGCTGTGGCCTGCCTTCTCTGTCTGGACTGTCCTCTGCCTCTGGACTGTCCTCTGCCTCTTGCTGCCTTATTCGGTGATGCGCAGACCGCATCTCCACTGCTTTCCCGCTGGACATCACCCCTGTCCAAGTGGGGTCGGTCATTTCGTCGTCCACCACCTCCTCTTCCACTTCCTCTCTCTGCTCCTCCTCCTGCCCACTGGACATTCCAACAGCCTCCCTTGATGGCAACTGCGTCTCATCATCATCGCTCATGATAGCAGATGCTGGTTCCGGGTCCACATCACTAGCAGATGGCGGATACTCAAGTGTTTGGGCATCACTACAAACAAATTCCTCTGCTAGCTCCTGGGATTCTTGCAGCACATCTGGAAAAGGACCCGAAAAGAGGTCCTGGGAGGGGTCAAGGTTGGGCTGACTCTGTTGGCCAGGTTGGGAGGAAGGAGGGTCAGAGTGAGACTGTGTGGATGACTGGGTGGTGGACAAGTGACTGGAAGCGTTATCGGACATCCATTGCACCACCTGTTCACGCTGCTCAGGCCTTAACAGAGGTGTACCCCGCCCCCCGCATAACTGTCCCATAAAGGCAGGGAAGCTGGATGAGCGTAATGCTGGCTGCCCCTCACCAGCACGCATTGTGTCCCCACTGGCTTCAACGCGGTTTGTGCCCCCACCAGCATTTCCGCGCCCCCGTCCTCGTCCACGTCCCTTTGCGCTAGCCCTCCGCATTTCAGACGTTTTACTTTTTTGGCCACGCGTTATGCCAAATATAAAAATATTTTTAAGAAGAACACCTGGCTATACAGCCGTATACTGCCAGAAGGTGAAATGGTGCCTATACGCACCGTGTATAAAACAGTGTTTTGTTAGCACAGAGGACACAAAACAGTAGTGCCAAATATAAATATATTTTTAAGAACACCTGGCTATACAGCCGTATACTGCCAGAAGGTGAAATGGTGCCTATATACGCACCGGGTATATAACAAGGTTTTGTTGGTAAAGAGGACACAAAACAGTAGTGCCAAATATAAAAAATATTTTTAAGAAAAACACCTGGCTATACAGCCGTATACTGCCAGAAGGTGAAATGGTGCCTATACGCACCGTGTATAAAACAGTGTTTTGTTGGCACAGAGGACACAAAACAGTAGTGCAAAATATAGTTTTGTATATAGGGGCTAATACACCACTGAAGTCTTTCTGTCCCTATTCCAGCATCAGCAGCTACCCCTCACTAAAGCAGCCGTTTTGAGCAGAGTGTATATAGTTTTGTATATAGGTGGTAATACACCACTGAAGTCTTTCTGTCCCTATTCCAGCAGCAGCAGCTACCCCTCACTAAAGCAGCCGTAGCTGCAGCACTAATAAGTGCTCAGCTCTTGGGCCTCCACACAATGTTTGAGAGGTCTCAGCTCTTGGGCCTCCACACAATGTTTGAGAGGTCTCAGCTCTAGGGCCTCCACACAATTTTTAAAAGGTCTCAGCTCTTGGGCCTCCACACAATGTTTGAGAGGTCTCAACTCTTGGGCCTCCACACAATTTTTAAAAGGTCTCAGCTCTTGGGCCTCCACACAATTTTTAAAAGGTCTCAGCTCTTGGGCCTCCACACAATTTTTAAAAGGTCTCAGCTCTTGGGCCTCCACACAATTTTTAAAAGGTCTCAGCTCTTGGGCCTCCACACAATTTTTAAAAGGTCTCAGCTCTTGGGCCTCCACACAATGTTTAAGAGGTCTCAGCTCGTGGGACTCCACACAATGTTTGAGAGGTCTCAGCTCTTGGGCCTCCACACAATTTTTAAAAGGTCTCAGCTCTTGGGCCTCCACACAATGTTTGAGAGGTCTCAGCTCTAGGGCCTCCACACAATTTTTAAAAGGTCTCAGCTCTTGGGCCTCCACACAATGTTTGAGAGGTCTCAGCTCTTGGGCCTCCACACAATTTTTAAAAGGTCTCAGCTCTTGGGCCTCCACACAATGTTTGAGAGGTCTCAGCTCTTGGGCCTCCACACAATTTTTAAAAGGTCTCAGCTCTTGGGCCTCCACACAATGTTTGAGAGGTCTCAGCTCTTGGGCCTCCACACAATTTTTAAAAGGTCTCAGCTCTTGGGCCTCCACACAATTTTTAAAAGGTCTCAGCTCGTGGGCCTCCACACAATTTTTAAAAGGTCTCAGCTCTTGGGCCTCCACACAATTTTTAAAAGGTCTCAGCTCTTGGGCCTCCACACAATGTTTGAGAGGTCTCAGCTCTTGGGCCTCCACACAATTTTTAAAAGGTCTCAGCTCTTGGGCCTCCACACAATTTTTAAAAGGTCTCAGCTCTTGGGCCTCCACACAATTTTTAAAAGGTCTCAGCTCTTGGGCCTCCACACAATTTTTAAAAGGTCTCAGCTCTTGGGCCTCCACACAATTTTTAAAAGGTCTCAGCTCTTGGGCCTCCACACAATGTTTGAGAGGTCTCAGCTCTTGGGCCTCCACACAATGTTTGAGAGGTCTCAGCTCTTGGGCCTCCACACAATTTTTAAAAGGTCTCAGCTCTTGGGCCTCCACACAATGTTTGAGAGGTCTCAGCTCTTGGGCCTCCACACAATTTTTAAAAGGTCTCAGCTGTTGGGCCTCCACACAATTTTTAAAAGGTCTCAGCTCTTGGGCCTCCACACAATTTTTAAAAGGTCTCAGCTCTTGGGCCTCCACACAATTTTTAAAAGGTCTCAGCTCTTGGGCCTCCACACAATGTTTGAGAGGTCTCAGCTCTAGGGCCTCCACACAATTTTTAAAAGGTCTCAGCTCTTGGGCCTCCACACAATGTTTGAGAGGTCTCAGCTCTTGGGCCTCCACACAATTTTTAAAAGGTCTCAGCTCTTGGGCCTCCACACAATTTTTAAAAGGTCTCAGCTCTTGGGCCTCCACACAATTTTTAAAAGGTCTCAGCTCTTGGGCCTCCACACAATTTTTAAAAGGTCTCAGCTCTTGGGCCTCCACACAATTTTTAAAAGGTCTCAGCTCTTGGGCCTCCACACAATGTTTGAGAGGTCTCAGCTCTAGGGCCTCCACACAATTTTTAAAAGGTCTCAGCTCTTGGGCCTCCACACAATGTTTGAGAGGTCTCAGCTCTTGGGCCTCCACACAATTTTTAAAAGGTCTCAGCTCTTGGGCCTCCACACAATGTTTGAGAGGTCTCAGCTCTTGGGCCTCCACACAATTTTTAAAAGGTCTCAGCTCTTGGGCCTCCACACAATTTTTAAAAGGTCTCAGCTCTTGGGCCTCCACACAATTTTTAAAAGGTCTCAGCTCTTGGGCCTCCACACAATGTTTGAGAGGTCTCAGCTCTTGGGCCTCCACACAATTTTTAAAAGGTCTCAGCTCTTGGGACTCCACACAATTTTTAAAAGGTCTCAGCTCTTGGGCCTCCACACAATTTTTAAAAGGTCTCAGCTCTTGGGCCTCCACACAATGTTTAAGAGGTCTCAGCTCTTGGGCCTCCACACAATGTTTGAGAGGTCTCAGCTCTTGGGCCTCCACACAATTTTTAAAAGGTCTCAGCTCTTGGGCCTCCACACAATGTTTGAGAGGTCTCAGCTCTTGGGCCTCCACACAATTTTTAAAAGGTCTCAGCTCTTGGGCCTCCACACAATTTTTAAAAGGTCTCAGCTCTTGGGCCTCCACACAATTTTTAAAAGGTCTCAGCTCTTGGGCCTCCACACAATTTTTAAAAGGTCTCAGCTCTTGGGCCTCCACACAATGTTTGAGAGGTCTCAGCTCTAGGGCCTCCACACAATTTTTAAAAGGTCTCAGCTCTTGGGCCTCCACACAATGTTTGAGAGGTCTCAGCTCTTGGGCCTCCACACAATTTTTAAAAGGTCTCAGCTCTTGGGCCTCCACACAATTTTTAAAAGGTCTCAGCTCTTGGGCCTCCACACAATTTTTAAAAGGTCTCAGCTCTTGGGCCTCCACACAATTTTTAAAAGGTCTCAGCTCTTGGGCCTCCACACAATTTTTAAAAGGTCTCAGCTCTTGGGCCTCCACACAATTTTTAAAAGGTCTCAGCTCTTGGGCCTCTACACAATGGTTGAGAGGTCTCAGCTCTAGGGCCTCCACACAATTTTTAAAAGGTCTCAGCTCTTGGGCCTCCACACAATGTTTGAGAGGTCTCAGCTCTTGGGCCTCCACACAATTTTTAAAAGGTCTCAGCTCTTGGGCCTCCACACAATGTTTGAGAGGTCTCAGCTCTTGGGCCTCCACACAATTTTTAAAAGGTCTCAGCTCTTGGGCCTCCACACAATTTTTAAAAGGTCTCAGCTCTTGGGCCTCCACACAATGTTTGAGAGGTCTCAGCTCTTGGGCCTCCACACAATTTTTAAAAGGTCTCAGCTCTTGGGACTCCACACAATTTTTAAAAGGTCTCAGCTCTTGGGCCTCCACACAATTTTTAAAAGGTCTCAGCTCTTGGGCCTCCACACAATGTTTAAGAGGTCTCAGCTCGTGGGACTCCACACAATGTTTGAGAGGTCTCAGCTCTTGGGCCTCCACACAATTTTTAAGAGGTCTCAGATCTTGGGCCTCCACACAATTTTTAAGAGGTCTCAGCTCTAAGCTTCCCTTACTGCTGGGGTGACACACTGTAACAAACCTCCTCCTGTAAGCTTCCCTGACTGCTGGGGTGACACACTGTAACAAACCTCCTCCTGTAAGCTTCCCTTACTGCTGGGGTGACACACTGTAACAAACCTCCTCCTGTAAGCTTCCCTTACTGCTGGGGTGACACACTGTAACAAACCTCCCCCTGTAAGCTTCCCTTACTGCTGGGGTAACACACTGTAACATACCTCCTCCTTTAAGCTTCCCTTACTGCTGGGGTGACACAATGACACAAGAGGACATGTCTGACCACATCTCACACACACACACACACACACACACACACACAATGACAATTAGGGGTGGGGTATATTTATTTTCCCCCTTGCCTATGCCATCTGTGGTTGTCATTAGGCAACGTGATTTTAAGGGGTGCAGAATTTTGTTCTTCTTTTTTGTACAGTTTGGCTTGGGGTCCATGGCAATGTAGAGGAAAGAAGGTTTCCTTGTCTTGTCTCACTTTACGTAGAAGTAATATTGTGTTTGGAGTGTATTGTTGAGAGGCTGTGATAGTGGCGTAATAGTGCGACTTGGGCGCGTTATATGCACCCAGACATGCTTCCGCTGCTGTCCCAGTTGCATTCCAGCAGTGTTGGCATCATTTTCTGATGTTTCAGGGTGGACTTGGTGACCTCCAAGTGGTCGAATTGAGATTTCCAAGTGTCGAGCATTTTTTTCCCATAGACTATAATGGGATTCGATATTCGGTCGAGTAGTCGAGTAACGCGGTCTATTCGAATCGAAATTCGAAATTTCGAATATTTCACTACTCGCTCATCTCTAGTCAGGATGCATACACACTCTGGCTTCCTAAATATGTTACATTAAAACTAAAGTTCTTCCTTTGCCTTTCCACTGACTCAACTGTGAGTGAGCTCTGGAAGTTAACCCCCTACTAAGTCTAAACTAAAGTGTAAGCTCATCTACACTTAATGTTAAAGCTATAACTAAGGTAGTGCAGTTTATTGCAGACCTAAATTAATGTTGAACTGGTTCATGCCCCCCTTCACATGGTAATTCATCAAGTGAAAACTAAACCTTCAGTGAACTTCATCAAGTTTGATGATGATTTCCATATTTATATCAATGATTTGGTTAAGACCTCCTAAGAGATGTTTTTGAGATGTTTTTGAATTGCCAAGGTTGTGGAGCTACCAAGTGTAATATTTGTAAAAAAATTCAACTCTCAGATTATAATCTTGTATTCCTGCAAACTCTTGCATTTAATAAAGAGAGTATGTGAAGATTTTTTTGGATTACATCAATACATTCTTCCTTACATAGGAACCACTTCTGAAAAATGAGGGGCACAGGGAAATAAGGGAAAAAACTGAACATAAAACAAAAGTGAGAGTTGTACAAGAGCATAGGAATGAAAGAATCATGTCCCTGCTCGTTATAAAAGTTATTCTTAATCCGGACCAACAGCCTGGCACAGTTGGATAATAAAGGTAGTGGCCATTTTGGAGCTTCCTCTCCCAGCATCTCAGCCATGCTGCTGCCTGGATTCAACTGGCATAACTGACAATGCACAGTAACAGGAAACCCAGCAGCACTTCCTGTTTGCAGGCAGCCTGCACACCCATAAACCACCATTTTGTTTTTAAAATTGACCACAATGGGATTCAGAAAAAGGTAATAATTTTTATGTGCAGCAATCTAAATTGCCCTGGGGAGGGATGCATATGAGCACAGTTTGTTGTGTTGGTCTGTTTTTTTGACTGTTGGTCCACTTTAAGCCCTTATTATTTACCTTCAATGCACTGTTTTGGTATATATTATTTCCCTACATTAGGTGGTATATTTTAGTGGCCTGAACAATTAGTATTACAAAGCAGTGACCCCCAAGTGGTTTAAACAATTGGTATTACAGAGCAGTGACCCTTAAGTGGCCTGGACAATTAGTATTACAGAGCAGTGACCTCCAAGTTCCCTGAATATTTGGTTTTACAGAGCAGTGACCCCTAAGTGGCCTAAACAATTGGTATTACAGAGCAGTGACCCCCAAGTGGTTTGAACAATTGGTATTACAGAGCAGTGATCCCCAACTGGTTTGAAAAATTGGTATTACAGAGCAGTGACCCCCAAGTGGTTGGAGCAAGTGGTAATAAAGAGTACTCACACCTAAGTGGTTGGAGCAAGTGGTATTAAAGAGTACTCGCACCCAAGTGGTTGGAGAAAGTAGTAATAAAGAGTGCTCACACCCAATTTGTTGTAGCAAGTGGCATTAAAGCATACTGACACACCAGTGGTTTGAGCTAGGGGTATTAAAGAGTACTGACACAACAGTGGTTTGAGCTAATAGTATTAAAGATTACAGTAATTATAGATTACTGACACACCAGTGGTTTGAGAAAGTGGTATTACAGAGTACTCACACCCAAGTTGTTGGAGCAAGTGGTATTAAAGAGTACTCTATACTTACACCTAAGTGGTTGGACCCTGAATAAATGTAATGAAATGGACAACAGCGTGCTTAACAATCGATCTAGCCCTCAGTCCAGCCACTTTCCATGATTAAGTATCCTGAAAGGACAATAGCGTCCTTAACAGCATATCTAGCCCTCACTCCAGCCGCTTTCTATATATAAATGTCCTTACAAGGACAGTTTTAGTCTAAAAATAAAGCAAGCAACAACATGATCGGCATGACACAAACCCCGCCTTTTATACGACAGGGTCACCTCTCCTATCTGGCCAATGCTTGGTAGTGAAGGAAGAAGGGTAATTGGCTGTGGTGCAGCCAATCAGTCTTCTTCTTGGTTCGTGGCGAGCAACGAACATGAACACAGATTTCAATTTGAAATCTGTGCTCGAGTTCAGGGACCTGAACTTGCAAAGTTCGGTACGAACCCCAACTGCAAAGCCATCCTTAATTATCACCAACCATTCTCTCCAAGAGGAGCAATAAGGCAGGATAAAGGTCATTTACTTTTTCCTTTTTAATTATTTATGTTAAAGAATGTGTGCAGACCTATACTCGTGTGATCAGTAAAATGTATTTTAAGAATATGTTGATGCTGATGTGGTAACTATGTAACCCAGTACTGTAATCTCAGTGGGCCCCTATCCACCAGGCCTTATGGTTTTTCTTGTTGTATATGGATATTATTAGTGTCTTGAGGTAGAGAAGAGCAGAAGTAATATCTACTGAATTATTGACAATTTCCCATTCCACAGCCACCAGAAATAGCGAGCTTACCCTATAGAGAATTTGTACATATGATTTTAACACTAACCTGAAACTGCAACAGCAAAAATGTGCAAATGGTTTTTGCAGTGTTTTGCTGGATGTTGAAACATTATTTTCCCTCTCTGAGATGTTCATTAAATCATTGGGCTGGAAAATAAAATTGCAGTTAGCTAAAAGAAACATCTGACTCTTTGAACTTTATCCATAGCTTAAGCAATTCTCATACCAAAGGTGGGGGTATTTACTAAGCATGTTGATTTAAGGCCAATCAGAGGGGCATACCTTTCCTCCCGAGCCTATAAGCTTCATAGATGAATTTCCTCCCCTCTAAAGGTTACTATTGCTCTTCTGCTCCCTGTTAATCCTGCCTGATATTAGTCAACATATTTACAAAGGTTTGATGTAATAGGAATCAGTATAAATACTGAATGGAAATAATTCCACTGAAAGGCTTCAATGCCTAAAAAAACTAACAAAATTCTGACTTAACAGGGAAGGGACAGATGTAAAGTGACATGTTGTTATAACTACAGAAAGTAACCTTAACACAGCATGTCGGGATTAACACAACTATGCAGTGCAAACTACTGCTCTGAATGACCACTGATGTCAGTGATTAGATGGAAATTATAGGGTGTACTGATACATACTGATATTATTATATTTATTAAAATATTATATTTATATAGGGGCTGACAAAGGGGCTGCAGGCCAAACGCGTGGTGGCATGTCCGCACCTATACCCTTGCCAACGTTCAGCTGGCTCTTCTTGAAGGTAGTAATAGGACATGTGGGTAGTGGATTCTTCTCTGGCCGTGATGTGTCAGTCTTATACTCACTGCCTTGCTGGATTCCAAAACACAGTTCTAGATAAAACTTTTTAATAATGGTTCGACTTGATCTAAGGCCTTTATCTTTACCTTATCTAAGAGTTCATCCCCACTCACAAAAGTAACAGTCAACCTAGTTCCTAGTAGCAACCCCAGTGCCCTAAGCTCCCTCTGCAGGGTTTCTCTAGTTGTCTTCCAGGTCTAGTTACAGCCCATGGTTTCAGCTCTTTCCCTGGTTACTTTCAAGTCCTACACATCATTTCCACAGACAGAACAGTTTCAAATCTGTTTAACAGTTAAAACTGCATAACTTTGATGCAGGTTGATGCCTGTGACTCTTTGGGTATCTTTCCGAGATCCCAGCTACAGGTACAGCAATTTAAGTATCTTGGGATCATGATCGGGAAGCAGCCTAGTCAATTTATACCTCTCAATGTATCACCAGTCATAGCGAAATTGAAGCAAAGAGTCAGTCAGTGGGCGAGTCTCCCACTGTCGGTTATGGGCAGGATCAATATATTCAAGATGATCTTTCTTCCCAAATTTTTGTATATATACCAGGCCTCTCCCATGTTGCTCCCCGATTCTCATTTTAAGGCGCTGGAAGTAATTATTTTGGGATTTATCTGGGGGCAGTCCCCTCCTCGGTTAAATAGGCAAATTATGAAGGCACAAATAGACGTCGGAGGACTGGCTGTACCGCACATGCAAATGTACTTCTATGCTACCCAGCTGTTGTATGCTCATTGGTGGATTAGCCGACCGGGGATAATCCGGTGGTGCGTCTGGAGGAGGTGGTGCTAGGCTCCCCTGCATGGCTATCCTCCTTGGCCTATATGGTACAAAGGGAATCAGGGAGGCGACCACATGTATGAGAATGGTCCAAATTAGGTGCAGACCCAGACGGGAGTGGGGCATATTCCCCCCTCATTCCCCTTTGGACTAACCCTAGGCTTCCGGAACTTGAAACAGTGCAGGACCCACAATTCTGGAGTAGAAGGGGAGTCCACCAGTTGGGCCAACTTTACAAAGAGGGGGTACTGATGTCCTTCGATCAGCTCAAAGAGAGTTCCCACCTGTCTAACCCGGGATTTCTTCTGTTACTTACAAATCACACACGCCCGGAATGCTCAATTCTCCAGAGTGGACCCAATGGTGTCGATTTCGCAAGTGGAGAATGTGGTTAGAGATTCAAACCTGGAAAAAACAGTCTCCACACTATACAAATGTTTGCTAGGCGAACTGGGGTCCCCTAGGGAATGGATTGAGATGAAATGGCAGGCTATGGGCCAGAATCTGGACCGGGACTATTGGAAGGAGGTGCTGGATAACCTGCACTCATTGGTGGTTGAAGCGAGAGATAGAATGATCCAGACCAAATGGGTCCACCAGGCGTATGTCACTCCGGTCCGTCTGCACAGGATGGGCCTGCTGGATAGGGACACATGTCCTAGATGCGAGAGAGACAGTGGCACATGGATGCATATGATCCTGTCACGTGGAATTCTTGTGGCTTCTGGGAAAATGTCATGGACCTGATTAGCAAAATAGTGGGAATCCGTATAAGGGGATCTGTGTCGCTATGCCTTCTGGGGGTGGTGGAGCCGCTGTCGGACCTCAGTGCATTAAAAACGTTGCTTCGGTTGCTGCTCTTTTATGCCCGAAAGTGCTTACTGATAAACTGGAAGCACCCGGCTAGGCCGTCTGTGCAAGCATGGAAAAGGCTGGTTAATCAGAAGATCGCCATGTACAAATTGACATACGAGGCAAGAGGTGTGCTAGATAAGTTTACCAATTTCTTGGATCCCTGGTTACAGTGCCAAAACTCGGCTTCCAATGATGACTGAGGTGGGACATGCCACTGTTGTTGTGGCTCTTGCTCTGACTTGTGGATAGGCTGAATAAATTTGTGGCCCAGGATCCTGTTCGGTCTGGAGGGGAACGGAGGGAGAATTAGGATCTGTGCAAGATAATGAATACCCTGACGAACAGCTAACCATTATCAGCTTTTTTGGACCTCCTTCGAAAACCTACTTATCTTGTTGGGGTTTGAGTCCGGAGCGAATGTCGTTAGTGTTGTGTGAATGGGTGTCTGTCTCGTGTATGTTGGCCAGACTGATGTTAGACGTCTGCAGCGCCTTAATTGCTGTACTGCATAATATCTTTTTGTATGTTATGTTTCATGCAAAATAAAAACTCTGATCCCACTCCCATTACAAACATTGCATATCCCATTAGCATCAGGCTCAGTTCTAGTTTAGCCCTTTTAGAACGCCCAAGAAGTCTAGGCACATGTTTCTTTTTGTAACCCTTATTAACTAAGTGAGTTATCTCCATAGCACAGTACAAGTTCTCTTGACTAAGGGTTTACATGAGGGTGCACTTCCCTTGAGGCTAGCTATTGCCCTTTTACCACTGTTACACTGCAGGTTTCCCACTAGTCCTAACCACTGAGTATGGGTCAATCACATAGATTAACACATTATAAGTCAAGGTAGGGGTGATCTTCTTGCTCAACTGGCCACCTTCCTAGACAGTCATACAACTCAGCAAATGTAGCATTCACAATGATATGGAAGTAGTAGGCCCAAAGATCAAGATACCTCAATCTGAAAGTGAAAGGTGTGAAGGCTCTTCCTTTGTCAGTTTAGACAAGATATCTAGACCAGGGGTTCCTAATCTAGTTTCATCATGTGCTATTTTCCATCATTTATTTTTTTAAGTACCAACTTTGTGGTATGTATGGGTTGTCAATCAAGTAACAGTGTTACAATAGAAATGGACAGTTTTTGTTTTTAAGCAATGTTGTACTTATGAAGCAAATAAGGCTTGCGTAAAATACAGATGGAAACAGATAAGGTTGCGATAAAGGATGGTCTGCAGCCTCATTGCATGCAGCCTGATAGGATCTCACATACCGCCTGTGTTAGGTGTACAACTGGTTGGGAACTCCTGATCTAGACAATGGTATCTAAAGAAGACTGGGCCATGGTAAAACATAGTATTAGAGATAAACAGTTACGTTTGGACTATAGAAAACAACTGAATTCAAGGGGGTTGGGATGTAACAACCAAGTAAAAGTTATAACATCAGGCTTTTTCTCACCATTATATAAGCAATAAGGCTACTTATATAGAATCTAAAGCATCTTTATTGGAATTAAATTTCTGAACAAATAACTTAAACCTTAAACTTTTTGAATAGCGCGGGCCATATAAGCTATTTGAAAACTGGTCACAATGAATAGGTTCAGAATATCACATTTTTCATTTCAAATAACATAACAAAGAATTTCTACACCAATCCGGATCCCCACTGTCTCTACAAACTCCATTGTTTTTTTTTACTCATAGGTTCTTTCACCACACCTCCCCATTACCACATTTATATTTAACAATCCCCACATGCGCTTTCTATTCAAATGGAGAATTTAACTCCCTCATAACCAGTTCCTTACTAGGAAGTCAATGCAACTGGCATGCATATTTCCTAGCTACAACAAATTCTACAATAATTTAATTTACAAATAAACGAATTGAGTAGAAAAGCGGCTTAGAAGCCTGCTAGTAATGTTTGATAATAATCTAGTGAATAAAACGCAGCTTAGAAACCCCCCTAACACTCCTACTCCATTTATTACTAAACTATAGGAAAGCGCCCCAAGACGTTTAGCTTCACTCCTCAATAGAGCAAACCAGAAAGTGCGGGTCAGGCCGAGGTCGAGGCCGTAGAGCTACCAATGATTGACTTAAAAACATGACAACATACAGCTTACCAGTGTTCCACTGAACCAATAATGAGAGGGAATGCCCCCCTCTGCAGAGCCACCTGAGATGGCTGCCTCACATGGCCTGATTACAGGTGTGCCTCTGGAGCCTTGGGACAGCATGAAGATACCAATTATAAGGGGCAGGTGAGAGTGGAGAACTCATTATCTCTCACCACTAGAACACGCAGCTGCTGTTGCTGCTTATCAATGACTATTATAAACAAGGGCCTTAGACATTTATTGCAGGGGCAGATATTGTGGTAGGCAGTGGAGATTCCCCCCACGGTCATGATGCTGAGGCTATAGAATTGCCAGGGCAGAATATGAGCCTGGGGGGGGGGAAGGGGGGTCAAATGAGGTCAGATTTGAGAGGAGTAGAAGCTGGGACTGGAGGGTTGTGTTAGAAAAAGCAGTATGTAGGCTGCATGCTGGAGGTTACACTCAGCCATAGTTGCCCTAAAGCAAATCAGACCACCAGAAATCTCCCCCTGTGCTCCCTATGGTCAGTCCACTCATGAGAGAATCCTTAGCTTATCAGTTGCCTTTGCTCTATTCAGGGGAAGAGGGGTCATTTAAAGTTGTATAGCTTTCAGAAAGTATTGTTTTAGGCCTGACTATGCACTTTATCAAGTGTGTGAACTCACTAATGAATATTTTGCCATACATAACTCATAATATATCTTTTTTTATTTATTTCTTTAGTTAAATAATGTATTTTTTCTTTTAGGAAAGAGGCGTTAGCTTGACCCACATAGAGTCCAGGCCTTCACGTCTTAAAAAAGATGAGTACCAGTTCTTCATCAATCTGGACAACAAGAGCGCCCTTGATGAGATTGTCAGATGTCTGAGACAAGATATTGGGGCGACTGTTCATGAACTGTCACGTGACAAGAAAAAGGATGCTGGTAATTTTATACTTGCTACATCTTACACCACTGAACCTTTAATAGATGTATAAAATGTATTTTACTATCGAGATCGGGGGGTTACCAACCAGCGGTACGAGTTCTATTATTTATGGCCCAATCTTCTTAAAATACCCCTGTCTAGATGGTACATGAGAGCCTATCAGGTGGTACTCAGCAAGGTTGCACACTGATCTGTACACCAACCTGATCCGGTGCCCTCTATACTTTATTTGCTTTATAAGTACAAAACTGCTCCAAAAGATGCTGAAAACTATTTAATCAAAAACATTTGGGAACCCCTGATCTAGATCTCAACTGTATAGTCTATCTATGTGTGTATATGTATTCTATGTATATCCCAAACAATTTAACAAGCTAAAATAGTATCTTAATAATAACAACAAAATTAAATAACATAACATAACAGGCATCTCAGTTGTCACAAAAAAAATAATGAACCCCTTCCAGACAGGCTAATATCTTTATTGTAGCGTCAGATCAACTATTCATTCTGTATAGAGAGTTTTCCATAACCTGAATCTGGTTTTCTACATGCAACAAAATAAAATGTGCAACATTTGTGCAGTATTTACATATTTTGGCCTCGATTTAGTAAGAGTTTAAAAAAATGTTCATGATAGTAAATAATTCCCTCTATGAGGAAAAAAGCATGAGAATGCCACTGTTTCTGAATCACCAGCTAGGAAGACAATAAAGGTAAATGGTGCTTTCCAGTAAATAGGAGTAAAAAAGTGCCATTGACTTTCATTGTCTTTCTAGCTGGTGATTCCAACTTCCATGATTTTTTTTCTCAGATAGTTAATTTTTTACTACCATGATAATTTTTTTCCACTCTTATTGAATCGGGATCATAATATTTGGAAAATACTAAATAAATGTGGGCTTTATCAGCAAGTATCCCCTAAAATATACATTAAGCCAACGAATGTGTGCTAAAAGACTGTTATACAATTATTTTTATGGGAAATATACTTACTACCCTAAAACATATCCCTAAAGTTTGTCCTAAAGTTTGCTCTCAAAATAGCAACTGCAGGCTATTTGAGGGAGCTGCATCTTCAGTGTACCATACTTGGAGCCATCATGGACAGGAAATACCTTGTCTTCACCATGACATAACATATTAGTGCTGAGAGTTCTAATGAAAGCAGAGAAAATATGAAACTTGGGTCTAGAACACACATTCTATTCATTGTATCAGCGACATGCTTTGCTTTAACCTGATTACAAATTGGAATATTCAGCTGCAATGTCGCCATAGTTGGTCCCATTAACTTCCTGTGTTGTAAGTCTACAATTACAAAAGTGATGTTGCCCATATTAGATTCTTACTTTACTCATTGTCCCAGTATGGGGAGTATGGTGAATTGTTTAATTCCAAACTTGGAAATAACAGGTGTTTGTAGAGAATCCAAATAAAAAATGAACTGCTCAGCAATCAATATGTGTTTGGGTTCCTCACAGGATGCTGTTATTTACTAATTATTATTTAATTAGAAATAATCTGCCCCGTATCTGTACAACTGCCCAAAAGCAGGTACACCAGATTTTCTTTAAAATCAAGTTCATTGGGGGGTCATGCTATATATACATGGTGGAGCAAATTTACCTTTGGGTGTGCTTTTGTGTTTGAATTTCAGCTTACATCTTTTTAACATTACCACGCTGTAAAAAAAAAAGTTTGTTCTAATTTTTCCCAAAAATCCTATACTCCTTTGAAAGGGAAATATTTACAGGAAATCATTTTCCAATGGGGTAAGGATATTTTTTTCAAGTTTGAAAACGTTGTTGTTTTAAAACTTTGAAAACCTTGCCTCATTGTAAAGATGATGTAACTCCCCTGTAAAAAGGCCCCATCAAAGGGGTATGTGATTATAACAGAAACTATTTTTTTGTATGTTCAAGTAAAAAACCTCTCTAAGGTATATGCTTCAGTTCACACCTGAAACCTCCCCCACTTGCAAACTTGCTTCACCAGATCTTTAGCATGGCCACAATTGGGTGTTGAGCCACTTTATGGTTCTGAGAATGTAACCTCCCCAAATATTCAAAAATCTTTTAGATTACTCCCTATATGTGCTGCTGACTGACCTTTAGTACTTAGTAACGGGGAGGCCGATTCATCAATAGCGCCAGGTAGCGACAGATGAGCGACTGTAGCGTGATTTTTTCAGCGCCAGCCAGTATTCGCTGTGCTTGGCCGGCATTAGCTTGATGACAGCGACTCAGTCGGTGTGCGGTAATGTTGAATACGGGCTGGGGGGTCGCTGTTTCACAGGTCCAGCGTTGTATGTGAGCGCCTGACAACGAATGGCCAGAGCGAACGGCTAGCTTCATATTCATCAAAAAATCACGCTCCGAATGTGCTGTCGCTGTCCATTCCTTGTTTAAACCCCAGAGCGCTGGCGGCGATCTGTATTAACTAGTTTTTAACCCCTAAACAACCATATTTTTTGAATGTAACATTATACATGTTTTTAGAATCATTTTGTTATATGAATACATTAATCTCAGACCTGTTAGATCAATTCTGCACATATTTATTTATTTATTTTTTTTTAACTTAAAAATAAATCCTAACATTGCAGAAGTGTTCTCCGATTTTTTGACATTAAAAAAATTTAAAAAAAAATTATTACCAATTAATCATGAATTATTATAGATTGCTCCATTGAAATGCATTGGACATCGCCAGGGAGCGACAGCTCATACCTGGCGCTGTGAGGGAATTTGCAGCGGCGCTGTTCGGTCCAGGCGGCTTCATGATGAATGCCGCGCTAGCCGTCGCTCTCGCCGGCGCTAGCCTCATTTTGCTTGATAAATGCGTCATTGTGACCGCCGCCGGGCGTACTTGAGTCGGTAGTCGCCGTTAGCTGCCGCTACCTGGCGCTCGTCAGACACTACCTAGCGCTATCGCTTGATGAATAAGGGCCATAGTATCATAGTATGTAAGGCTGGAAAAACTTTATTCCACCCAGTTCAGCCTGTTTGTTAGTGGTCTGGTAGCCATAGCTGGTAATGTTATTACATGCAAGGAAAGCATCCAGGCCACTTTTGAACTCTTTTAGTGTATTCTTCATGACTACCTCCTCTGACAGAGAGTCCCATAGTCTCACTGTTCTTACAGTAGAAGATCCCCTCTATGCTGATGCAAGAAGAGCCCTTCCTCTAACCTTAATGGATGCCCCCAAGTTTTACTTACAGTCCTGTCTTTAAATAGATTGTGGGACCGGTCTTTGGATTGTATTTATATATAGTTATAAGGTCACCCCTCATGTGTCTCTTTTCCAAGCTAAATAAACCTAACTTTGGTCATCTTTCAGGGTACTCTCCCATTCTATTTATTAATTTAGTGGCTCGCCTTTGAACGCACTTAACTTTGGATATGTCTTTCTTCCGCACTGGTGCCCAGAACTGTACACAGTATTCCATATGGGGGTCTGATAAGTGACTTATAGAGGGGTAAAATGATGCTCTGGTCATGGGCACCTATGCCCCTCTTGATGCACCCCCTGATCATGTTTGCCTTGGCAGCTGCTGTCTGACATGGATCACTACAGTTTAGTTTCTTATTTACTAAAACCCCTAGGTCTTTTTCCATTGTTGTTTTACTCAGCCTTTCCCTATTTTGTGTTTAATTATGGCACCAAATTCTCCTGCCCATGTGCATAACCTTACATTTATCTGTATTAAACTTCATTTGCAATGTTTCCGCCCAAACATCCAATTTAGCTAAATCAGTTTGGAGCTACATGTTATCCTCTTCTCCATTAATTACACAGCTTAGTATCATCTGCAAATATTGAGATTTCACTGTTTAACCCATTACCTATATAATCAATGTGTATATTAAAAAGAATTAGGTCCAGCACTGATCCTTGTGATACTCCGCTAGTAGCGGTGACCAAATCTGAATATGTACCGTTTACGACCTTTTGTTTTTTGTTATTAATCCAGCTACTCCCACATGTACACACAGTTTCCCCTAGTCCAGCATTCTTATCTTTTGTACCAGTGTTTTATGTAGCACAGTATCAAATGCTTTAGAAAAGTCTAGATCACACGTGTCAAACTCAAGGCCCAGGGACCAGATGTGGCCCTCCAAGCCTTTTTATGGGCCCCTTTGACAGGTGCCAGACCAACCCCATCACTCCAAGGCTCCTGTTCTGACACCAGCAGAATGCTTTTACGCCTGTGTGTGGCGCAGCCGAGTAATGTTCTGGTACGCTGAGCTCCACTGTGGAGTGCATCCTGCTCTCAGGTGTGATGCCTATAAAAATGGCTGGTGCTACATTCTGGGGGACAAGAGAGTAGTGCAACTGGTCTGAGTCTCCTGCAATCAGCTTTCATCACACTTGGGGGCTCGCCTAACCCTAGCCTTACCTTAGTGCTACAGCTGCTGCAGGGGTTATTGCTTGCTCGTGCCAGGTATGGTGGAAAACTGATTGTGTGGCTGTTCTGGGCCAAACACATCTGTGGCTGTCCTGGGCATAAAAATATTGTATCTGCATCTGTCCTGGGCATAAAAATATTGTATCTGCATCTGTCCTGGGCAAAATCATGTGGTTTCTGTGTCTGCCCTGGGCAAAACAGCTCTGCCTCTGTTTCCTGGCCAAAATAATTCTGTGGCTATCCAGCGAAACATAATATCGCATCTGGATCTGTCTTAGGCATAATATTTCTGAGGCTATCCTGGGCAAAATAATTCAGCATCTGCATCTGTCCTGGGCAAAAAAAATCAGCATCTACCTCTGTCCTGACCAAAATAATTTTGTAACCATACATTTAAATGGTCGTGCTTGTATTTTGTTTTGAATTTGTTCTTAACTGGCCCTTTGTGGGAAACCAAGATGCATATGTGGCCCTCAGTAAAAATGAGTTTGACACCCCTGGTCCAGATATATGACATCCAATGGCTCACCCTGATTCAGTCTTGAACTTACTTCCTCAAGCTGATGAGGTTTGTCTGGAGTGATTTCTCATTAATCCATGCTGATAAGGAGTAATAAGCTCACCTCTACAGAGATACTTTATGATGGCATCTCTTAGAAAGCCTTCAAAAAACTTGCCCACTACATGTGTTAAACTTGCTGGTCTGTAGTTCCCAGGTTCCCCTTTAGACCCCTTTTTGAATACTGGCACCACATTTACTATGCGCCAATCCTGTGGAACAGTCCCCAACATTATGGTATCTTGAAAATAGTGGCTTGTCTATTACTGTATATAATTCCCTTAAAACACGGGAATGAATGCCATCTGGTCCTGGGGATTTATCTATTTTAATCTGTTTAAAGTGATGCCGCACTTTTTCCTCGGTCAGACAAGTGATGTTCAATAGGTAGTTTCGGTTATTGCCCCGAATTTCACATGGCATATCATGTTCCTCTGTAAATATGGAAGCAAAGAAGAGGCTTAGTACAATGACTTTTTCTACGTTCCCCTCTATAGTTGCCCCCTCCTTGCATTTCAGGGGAGGCACACTTTCAGTTTTGTATCTTTTACTGTTTACATAGCTTTAGAACATTTTGGGGTTAGTTTTACTCTCTTTGGCAATCCGTCTTTCGGCCTCAATCTTTGTTGCCCTTATCTGCTGCTTACATTGTTTATTTATTTCTTTATAATTTTGTAACTTTTCCACAGGGCCTTCTTACTTTAAATGTTTAAATGCCCTGTTCACTTGTTGCCCTGGTGGGGCTCTTGGTAGTATTTCTGAGAATACTACAGCTGAGGTCCTTGCCCTAAGCTTACGGCCATTTTTACAGCCATTTTTAAGGACCTTCCACCTATTTCTTTCGATGTCGTTGGTATGCCCCATGACCGCTGGGTTTTTGACCACCTCTCCCAATAATCTATCACCCACGTAATACAGAAATGTTTCCCCAGGAAGGTAACACACTGTTCGGCGATCACGGTCTTTGTGACAGATTGCATTTTCTGTTCCTCTAATAATGGAGTCACCCACTACCGGCACCTGTCTTGCCTGCCCTGTACTCCCATTTCCCTTCCCCTCCTTACTGGAGTAGAGAGTGGTGCTCTCTTTCTGCAGCTGTGCCACCCCCAAGGTAATGTCCTCCTTATGTGTGAAATGGGCAGACTTGTTGGGGGGGGGGTGCCAGCTCAGGGCTAGCCTCCCTGTAACTTTTACCCCTACTGCTCATAACTGTTATCCAACTTCCTGCCTCATCATCCTGGTTTTCCTGTCCCACAATGCTACCACCCTCCACAACCCCTACCCAGATAGTGCCTGTTCAATGCATCTTAGTGTTGCAAGCTCATTTAGATCCAGAAAGTGGGCTTCCAAATGTGCAATGTGCTCACATCTTGTACAATGATATTCACTATCAAACTTCAGTCAAAAGTAGTGTATACATAGCACAGGAAGTGCATTGGACAGCAGTACAAGGCATGGAGCACATTTCGGGGCACACTAATACCTCTATAAAATATACAAACAGTTAAATATACAGTCAGCAAACAGTTAAAAAAACAATGCAAAGTACTTAGAAAAACAATCGAACAAGTCAAGCAATCAAAGTCCCCCTATGTAATCAAAGTCCCCCTTTTATGTTAAGTCCACTTAGTATTTAACCACTCGCCAAAGCTCTTTAACACTCGCTTTATGCGATCTGTTTTATAGCAATATACTTACCTTTCTTTCCACCAGTGTCCACACACTTTCTGGAAAAACAGTTAGGAGGGTGTACACAGGTACATTTTAAGGCTTCTAATTAGTAGTAGCAACACCCCAACCAAATTAGCACAATGCAGTACTGCCAGTTATCAGTACCAAATGTCTTAAAGAGGAACAACACACCCAGTTTTTGATTTTGGCTGAGCACTCACTTTCACTCGGCTCCCTTTGGCTCCACTCATGGCTAAGCCGTCTGGGCGGCTAAGCAGCTGATCGGTGTCAAAGGGGGCCAAGTGTCGCGCCGGCTGCATCCCTCGCCAACCTCCTAACTGTTGCGTGCCCACCCCGCCCATTCAGAACGGAGCTGAAAGGGGATGCAGCCGCATTACAGAGACAAGGTGAGGGCTTTGGGAGAAGATGAGTGTTCTGGGGGAACACTCCCAATTCAGGATGCCCCAAGGACCGGAACTCGGAAGGTCCTAGTGGCTTTTAGACTCCCGGGCCTCTGATGTTTCTCTTTAAACTGTCGAACTAAACCATACAAAAATAAACACTCAGCAAAGACAATTGCCTTTTCCCTTTATGTTAAGTCCACTTAGTATTTAACCACTTTGAATTATACCCTCTCTCCAAAGCTTTTTAAAGTGGACCAACACCCAGGATTTTCACTATCCTGAGTGTTGGTCCACTTCCGCGGGGCCCCGCTGTGTGAAACCCCCCAGAAAGCCCCAAAAAACTAACCTCACCGCCGACGGACAAGCGACGGACAAGCTGAGGCCGCTGGAGGCCGCCTCTCGCACGTCCCTCTTACAGAGAGCGCGCCCGCGCCGGCCATTCACAAATGGCCGGTGCGGGTGCGCGCCCTGCTAGAGGAACGCGCGAGAGGCGGTGGCCCGCGCATGCGCCGTTGGAACGGGGAGAAGGTAAGGTTTGTGGGCGTCCGGGGGGGTTTCACACCGGTTATGCTGGGAAGGGGGGACCCCACATCATTTTTTTAATTTAACCCTTTATATTGTGGATAGTAGTTGTAATTTATTTGTAAATGTCCTTAGTTTGGGGGGTCTCCTGGGCAGAAGCAGGGGGGCTACCGATACATATGTGGTACCATTGTAATCTGAGAAATGGGGCTGTTAATAAATTTTTTATTTAAAATAAACAAAAAAAATGTAAAAAAAAATGTAATTTCTAAATTTATTTTTTTTTACAATTTTTCAATCAAAAACATTTAAAAAAACACTGGAAAAACAAGACATTTAATGATAAAGCCCAGACTCTGTTGAAAAAAAAAATATAATTTTACTGGAAATTCCTGCTAAAATCACAGTTAAACATAGCATAAAATGGTGACAAATGACTCGTCAACAGAGGGTGACAACAACTTATGTATGGTTAAAAGTAGCTATGCATGTTGGGTATTGTTCTGTTCGGGAGACCTTGCACTTTCAGATTTAGCTTGTTCTTTCTTGTTTGTATTTTAGGAAAGCGTGTTGTTTTTATTCTGCTTTTTTATACATTTTTTTAGGGAAACCCTGTGCAACCAAAGAATTCTTAGAAGGATTACTTCCAAAAAGATAAGCCTACTACAACAACTGGGTACGCCTAGATATTTCAAATGTAAAGGGTTGTGTTGGCTGAAAAAGCACAAGATGCGCATTTTGCATAGGTAAAATTACCCTTATGCGCATGCTTTACTTTGGAGTGTTTGGCAACCCTACCATTGACAGTACCCCGCTTTTTATGCTGATTTATCTTGCTCTTTTTTGGGTAAATGTGACTTTGATTCTGCATTTGCATTTTTTTCAGGGAAACCCTGTGCAACCAAATTATTAACTTTTACTTCCAGAAAACTGCGCCCACATCAACAAGCCTGGTACGCCCCAGAAGCTTAAGATGTGTACTTACAGAGAATATTTTTTATGCACATATTTCACCTAAAAATATCGAGAATACACTAAAGAAATGGCAAGACATTTCATATTAAAGCCCAGCTGAAATAAACAATATAGAATTTTCCTGGGAAATCCCTCCAATGATTATAGGTGAACATGTATAGCGCAAAATTGAAAAATGACCTGGCAACAGAGGGTGAGAAAATCTCTGGGTAGGATGGCAGTTGAAGGGCTAAACACCAACCTTGTAAATTTCACATACCCCTTTTTTTTTTACAACCAAATAAAAAAAAAATTACCTCCATCCAGCATTGGGGGCCTCTACTCCCCTTACGGGAGTCTTGCCCCTGCCGCAGAGAGGGGCCTTTTATACCAGTGAGCAAGATGATGTCATCTCCATCAGCCAGTATAAAAGGCTCCCCCCCAGCAGCGGGAGTGAGCACAGTAGTGAGCTGCAAAATAAAACAGTTTGGGGTGTCTCCTGGGCTGGAACTGGTGTCTAGCGATACATATGTAGTATTATTGTAAATGGGAGGAATGGAATTTTACACACAATATGATTTTCTTGAAAAGCCTACATTTTCTATTTCAAAATAATGCAATAAATGAAAAAAAAATACTTTTTTCATTTTTTAAATATTTTTTAAACATTTTTTCCTGGAAATCCCTACAAAAATCATATTTAAACATATATAGCGCAAAAGGTTGAAAAATGGCCTGACAACAGAGGGTGACAAAATATCTATGTGGGCTGGCAGTTAAAGGTTCAAAGAGGACCCTTTATACACATAATACACATAAATATAAATTCTGAGAAAAACATTGTCCACAAAACTGTATTAACAGCTTTCATTTTAATACTACAGTTTTAAGGTTAAAATTGTATATTAAACAATTATCTACAGATACAGATGTAAATTATTTTTTGAACATAGTCATGTCCCCGAGTTTTGCACATTGACATACGATGACCATTTTCATATGTCCGTAATCAGCGTAAGGTTTTCAATTCCACAACCACTTCCACTTCAATGACCCCATGTGCAGCTATATATAATAAATCTACTTTATGTAATTATGTGCTACATAGTCTAACAACATACAATGGCTCTATCTTATTATTAAAATGCAAGTAGAATTTCGGAAATGACACATGCTTTGTTAATGATGCCCATTATATTTATAAATAGCTAACTAATCAACTATTCCATTTTTGACCTCTGTACTCACTTGGCTGCAACTTGGGTGTTCACCAAGGACACATAGAATGCATCTTTTCTTCTTCAAAACAAACTAGTATTTATTGGTCAAGACACAGACCGGCCTCAGTTTTCACTGGGGGTCAGTGTTAAACTAGCGCTTGCCCTTGATTTATAACTAGGCAATAAGACAGCTCGCCTGTCCAGACAGACACTGCAGTGACAGGCATGACAGCCAAAGAATGTTAAGCCAAAGCTTAATTGGATTCATTTAGATTTAGAGGGAAAGACGCTGGCTGAGCATAAGAGCAGACTATAGGAGCCACACACAAAACTGTTTTTAGAAACAGATAAGAAAGGCTTCATTGTCTGTGCTACAAAAATGTTTAAAATCAAATCTGACTCTTTAAAAAATTAAGAAATATCTAATTATTAGGATTTTAGTATATATATATATATATATATATATATATATATATATATATTGTATTTTTGCCCTATAAGAAGCACCTCCTCAAAAGACCTAGGACCTGGAGGAGGAAAATAAACCAAACCAAATGTTGTGCTAAAACACCCCATTACAGGCAGTGTGGCATTACCCCCAGCCCATTCTCCATGGGCAGTGTGGTATTTCCCCATCCCATTCCCCATGGGCAGTGTGGCATTCACCCATCCCATTCCCCATGGGCAGTGTGGTATTTCCCCATCCCATTCCCCATGGACAGTGTGGCATTCCCCAATCCCATTCCCCATGGGCAGTGTGGCATTCCCCCATCCCATTCCCCATGGGCAGTGTGGCATTCCCCCATCCCATTCCCCATGGGCAGTGTGGCATTCACCCATCCCATTCCCCATGGGCAGTGTGGCATTCACCCATTCCATTTCCCATGGGCAGTGTGGCATTCCCCCATCCCATTCCCCATGGGCAGTGTGGTATTTCCCCATCCCATTCCCCATGGGCAGTGTGGCATTCCCCCATCCCATTCCCCATGGGCAGTGTGGTATTTCCCCATCCCATTCCCCATGGGCAGTGTGGCATTCACCCATCCCATTCCCCATGGACAGTGTGGCATTCCCCCATCCCATTCCCCATGGGCAGTGTGGCATTCCCTTCATCCCATTCCCCATGGGCAGTGTGGCATTTCCCCATCCCATTCCCCATGGGCAGTGTGGCATTTCCCCATCCCATTCCCCATGGGCAGTGTGGTATTTCCCCATCCCATTCCCCATGGGCAGTGTGGCATTCACCCATCCCATTCCCCATGGGCAGTGTGGCATTCCCCCATCCCATTCCCCATGGGCAGTGTGGTATTTCCCCATCCCATTCCCCATGGGCAGTGTGGCATTTCCCCATCCCATTCCCCATGGGCAGTGTGGCATTCCCCCCATCCCATTCCCCATGGGCAGTGTGGCATTCACCCATCCCATTCCCCATGGGCAGTGTGGCATTCCCCCATCCCATTCCCCATGGGCAGTGTGGTATTTCCCCCTCCCATTCCCCATGGGCAGTGTGGCATTCCCCCCTCCTATTCCCCATGGGCAGTGTGGTATTTCCCCATCCCATTCCCCATGGGCAGTGTGGTATTTCCCCCTCCCATTCCCCATGGGCAGTGTGGCATTCCCCCCTCCTATTCCCCATGGGCAGTGTGGCATTCCCCCATCCCATTCCCCATGGGCAGTGTGGTATTTCCCCATCCCATTCCCCATGGGCAGTGTGGTATTTCCCCCTCCCATTCCCCATGGGCAGTGTGGCATTCCCCCCTCCTATTCCCCATGGGCAGTGTGGCATTCCCCCATCCCATTCCCCATGGGCAGTGTGGTATTTCCCCATCCCATTCCCCATGGGCAGTGTGGTATTTCCCCATCCCATTCCCCATGGGCAGTGTGGTATTTCCCCATCCCATTCCCCATGGGCAGTGTGGTATTTCCCCATCCCATTCCCCATGGGCATTGTGGTATTTCCCCATCCCATTCCCCATGAGCAGTGTGGTATTTCCCCATCCCATTCCCAATGGGCAGTGTGGCATTCCCTCCATCTCATTCCCATGGGAAGTGTGGCATTCTCCTCTTCCATTCCCATAGACAGTGTGACATTCCCCCCATCCCCTTATTCAGTGTGGCATTTCTCCCCTACCATTCCCCATAGGCAGTGTGGCATTCTCCCCATTCCCCATAAACAGTGTGGCATTCCCCCTCCCATTTCCCATAGGTAGTGTGACATTCCCTCCACCTCAAAGGCAGTGTGGCATTCCCCCTTCCCAATCTCATAGACAACCTGGCTTTCTCCCCATCCCCTTATTCAATGTGGCATTCCCCCTTCCCATTCCCCATAGGCAGTGTGGCATCCCCCTCCTATTCCCCATAGGCAGTGTGGTATCCCCCTCCTATTCCTCATAGGCAGTGTGGCACCCCCTCCCATTCCCCATAGGCAGTGTGGTATCCCCCAACCCATTCCCATGAGCAGTGCGGCATCCCCCCATTCCCCATAGGTAGTGTGGCATCTCCCCCCCCCCCCATCCCCTTATTCAGTGTGGCAAAAGCAATGTGGCAGAATTACCCCAACCCTCCAGAAAAAAAAGTATACTTACATGAACGCTGGTGTCAGTGTGCGCCGGACCGAGAGGTGGTGGTGGCGCCAGAAGCCAGAGCAGGGAACAGCAGACAGTGTTTCTTTTCACTTCACTTTCACTTTTCACTATTCATCTCTTCCCAGAGGCCTCGCCATGTCTCTGTGCCATGGCCGCATCCCCAGCATACCTTTATCTGTGGCACGTACCTGCGCCAGGCCTTTCTGCATTTATTACTGCACTAGGTTTTTTGTCCCTGAAGTAGGTACAGGATTTTCTATATCTACAGTAATGCCGGAAAAAGGCTATACTCACCCTGCGTAGGCCTCTGAGCCAATCAGCAGTGCTCCTTCCTTTCAGATTGCCTTTGATGAACTGACAGGCAAATATAAAAAAAGATACTTACCAATTGTCCTGCTTAGTGGATTGTCCTCATGGAGGTCCCATACTTACCACTGCCAGAGATCCAGACTGCTCCATCCCCCTGCTTATGATAACTTATGCAAATGTAGACATCATATTTTGTGTAAATGTTCCCCATTAGGCAGCCCACTTCTGCATAAATAAACTCAGTCAATATTGCAGAGCCACAGCGGGAGGCTTCTGGAGGGGGCGCTATGGGAAGTAGGATAGCCTGCCCCCCCAAGCATCTACCTGATGGACTTACAGTGCACTATTCACTTGTTCTAGGGCCGCAATTTACACTTAAACTGTACCTTCACCATGATTTATTGAAAAGCCCAAACCCTTAAAAAACTATTCCCCAGCATCTAAAATTAATATATTTTAAGTTTTTAGTCACTTACTTACTATTCTTTCCCCCACTGGTCTGCAACTCTGTTCAGGACTCCAGTATATGGGCGTCACCATCTTTACTCAGAAGCATCACACATACTGAGGAGAGGAGAGCGGGATAAAGTGCAAGGGGGCAGGTTATAGCTGTGCTTTGCTCAGACAGAGCAGAGCTGGGGCCAGAGAAAGGACAGCAATCCCAGAATGCAGAGCAGCACAGTCAGAATGCACTGCACTGCCTGATGCACCATGAGCCGCCATCTTGGATGTTTAAAGGCTCATAACATGCAGTAGATGCAGGTAGGATGATTTATAATGTGAGCAATCTGTATGTACAGGGTGTGGGAAACATATAAGATAGACTCTTATTTAGGGTGAAGGTCCGCTTTAAGGAGGCGTTACATCCTCTATGCACCAACAAGTTCACCACCTCACTGGGCTTTGTCAAGGTCATTTGGGCAATCGTTCCCTGCCATAGAATGTAATAGTATCCCATATTCAGGATTACTAGATGCCTGTTGCTGAGGGCTTCTGGACCAGCTAGACTCCCATTCCAGCTCATCACTATTTGCCGCCATTAAAAACTGGAGTCAGGAGTACTTACTTTAGTCGGGCAGCTGGAGCAGGTTATAGCAGAAGAGGAAAACCTTTGTTTAGCTCATTGTTGGAGAACTGTCCAACATACATTTAGGTTCTGGTTCCCTGCCTACAGATGAAAAGGAAGCTAGTCATTGGGCTTTTTGGGGGATTTTTTTGCTCACAAATTAGTGCAAATAATATGTTCACATAAAAAAAAAAGTTTGGTTATTCAGTTATACTCTGGTGAGGGTCAGATTCAGTACACACATTCATCTCATTACAGAGATTTATTTTACAAGAAAATGCCCCTCTTCATTTTAAAGTACATAAATGTATGTACCGGTAATCTATGCATCTCCTCTTTTCTTCTGGCTGCTAGAAATATTGCTTAGTCCTGTGAATTTGTAGAACAAATCTTGCTGAACACTGACATCTAGTGGTGGATTTGTGTAACAGCAGCACCTTCTCATTCTACAAGCCTATCCATATAGTAGCTCTACACCAGCAGATTGATATGTTATCAAATGTTAACATAACATTATTAATTAACGCTACAATGGATGGTTCAAGTGTAGTCCTTGCACGATGTATGATAGAGCCAAATATTAGACAATCGCAATCGCGGCGAGGGACCAGCAGAAAGGAGTTTGCGGGCGACCTGTGGTGGTTCACACAGTGGGGGCACCTAGTCGGCTGGTCCTGGTACACTTTAAGGGCCTCTTAAACCTAGTAACTTTGACTGTGTGACAATACTGCAATGCAATTCTAATAAAGCAATAACGCTTTGCCAAAAAGCTGCAACTAAATATTTTGCATTATAAATATATATATATATATATATATATATATATATACATATATATATATATATACATATATATATATATATATATATATATATATATATATATATATGTTTATATGCTTTCTATCATCTATATTGTCAACCGGTGGTATAATAGATCCTATCAGTTGGTACCTGTTGAGGCTGAAGGGTGACCTTTACCCCAACCCCATCTGCTGCTATCCTTACCAAAGCCTGATTTGCTTCATAAGTACCAAACCGCCCCAGTAGGTGATGAAAACTACCTTTCTGCATTTCTGTGCATTTTGTGCACTAAATATTTTGGTTTTTTTTTGTTTGCTTTTAACATGATTTTTGGTGATTGACGAGCCAAACGTACCAGCCAAGGGAAGCTTGAGATAATTCTCAATTGGCAAGTGGTATTTGATTAAAAAAGGTTGGGGACCCATGGTCTTTAGCATTATGGCCTTATTTATCAAGCACTTCCTCCAGATTACGCCACATCGGTAAAATTGTGAGTGGTACAAAATATGATTTATATAGATTTTTTCACTGACGTATGTTACTACAATATAAGAATCACATTTGCTAAAACATTAGCAGTGCGGCAACATGCTAAAACAATTATAAATGATATTTTGCACTACTCTAATCTGCACCAATATGGCGTAGTCTGACAGAAGTGCTTAATAAATCAGGCCCTATATGTTATATGCCTTTATATATGTATGTATGTTTGTACGTATACATGTTTGTATAATAAACCATGTTGAACGTATTTTATATGTATATAATTGTGTATGTATGTAAATGTGTTTTCTTTAAGGCATAATTTCTTTAGTGGGGTGATTGAATCTTTTTGATTTGTTTAATTTATTTCAATTTATTTTTTAATGATTTTTGTATTGCACTGTATGTATATAATTTGCATCTCCTATCCTTCCTACTTCATGTACTTGATTTCAGGTACCAGCTCTGCTTATTTGCTTCATGGTGCTTTGTGCTCCTCCCAATCCGTGCTTCATCAGAACAATGTGATTCCAAGTGAGTAAGCGTAATTGCTGCTGCTGCTGCTATTGTTGCTTCTTTTCAAAATGATTTTCCAAAAATTGGTGTCTTCGAAAATGACTATAGCTGCCTCACCCACCATTCAAGTAAATAGGGCCCATTTTCATGCAGAGTCTGTTTTGGACATGGGTAGAAGTCTCCTTCAATGTACAATCATATACCCACCAACGTGAAAAGTAGCTGAGACATTCAACAGGCTAATGAAAAAACAAAAGGGTTCTTACCTTTTTTCCCACACCACTGATCAGTGCAGGTCTGGAGATCAGGAACTCACCTGATCATATGATCCTCAGCCACCACCTCCCGCGCCGTCCAGAGATTGACCACGACTTGCCATCAACCCCAGACGTGCTGCCACACCCTCTCTATTCTTCGTAATGGAGGTAGTAGGCCAAGACCAGACATGTCCCCTCTCCATTGTAGTGAATGAAGAGGGTGTGGCCACACACCCTTGTGACTGATGGCGGGGGCATAGCCTCTGACTCTGACCCACCAATTGCTGCCCTTCTGCACCTTCCTCTCACCTGCCAATATTTGTGCACCTTATTCTGACCAACCACCCATCGCCCCTTCTGCTCCTTCTTCTCACTCTTCTATGTCTCACTCTTACCTGCGTCCCCTCTTCATCTAGATCTGAGCTGCTGCCCACTGCCTTCTGCACATTACTCATTACTCCCATCACCATTCTGTTCCTCTATGTCTTTCTGGGCCTTGATCAGACCCACCACCACTGTGCACCTTCCTCTCACCTGCAGCTCTTCTACACCTTACTTTGATTCACCCAGAGGCACTGGGCTCTTAGGGAGCTCAGAAGGGTTAGTTTGCTGCATTTTATTCAGGCCATTTGAGTCATACAGTACATTGGTCAATTGGAACTTTAGGTTAGGAGCCTCTAAAGAAGATTGAAAATTCAGAAATTGCATTACTTCGAGAATCAGGCAACGCCATTGGCAGCCCGTTGTCACATTTGTTTTCTGCGGTGGCTAGAATCCTGGCAGAGGTTCTGGACCACGTGACCATCAGCAGAATCTGGGAAGAGGACTCAGGACCATGTGACCATCAGGTTGGGGGTTACATAGAATAGGACACCTGATAGATATTGGCATTATTATAATGTCACTATTTGCTTATTAAAATAAGTATTTACTTATATTGTGGCTTGGAATAGCATATCACCACAAAATACTGCTTTACTAAATGTCTTCACTACAATGTGGTTTCAGAGAATTGTTATGGCAGTGCCAAATTCTTGCATGTTTTAATGATGTGTTCACTTATCATTTTCAGTCCCATGGTTTCCTAGGACAATTCAAGACCTGGATAAGTTTGCAAACCAGATCTTAAGTTATGGAGCTGAGCTTGATGCAGATCATCCCGTAAGTATAATTTTAAGATAAAAAGTAATTCTATTTTTTAAGAGGATTTCCAATGATTTTTGAACAAGACTAAAAACTTAGCAGTGAGTCTATTTCTTCCTTAAATCTGAATTAGTTATATGTGTTATAGACCAGCATCACATTTATTATTGTGATCACCAGCCTCAGGTGTGTTTTGACCAGAATGCTGACTGCTTTGAAATACAAGAACAAAACCTGCAGAATATTCTTTTCAAAGAGAAAGAAAGAGATACATAGAGCACTAAAATCGTTCTATTACTTTAATTCATTTAGTATAATTATAGATAATTGCTCGCTTGAACTGTAGATTCATTTTGCATGCATTCGGCATTGTATAATGTCAATTGAGATCTTTAGAATAACATTTTCAAAAGGAAAATAAAACCTTTGAGGGAATATTTATAACACCTCATTTTCATTTTTCATTTTTTCTATAATTATTCTTTAAAAACCACCCACATTTAATGCAGCCCTATACTGTAAATAGAAAAAAAACTCACATCCCTAATACCCCACCCCCCATAACCGCATTTAGCCCAAATTTAAAAAAAGAACAAACCTACTTGGCCAGTGGTCTCTTTCTAGAAGCTGATTTCTGTAAAATAAGGCCAAAACGTTGTGGTTGCTTGAATCCAGAGTGACCTTTACATCCATGGCTGCTACAGTGATTGGGTGATAAAGCATTACCCACTGAGGTTCATACAAATCATTTGGTAAAACAAGGTTCTCTTTATTTATTCCAAAAAGTCTATTTTTATTGCAATTTGGAAATAACAACACCCTGTAGAATATGCAGAACACCTCTTCAAAATTTTTCTGAATAGGCCAAGATTGCTGTATGTACAAGACTGCCAGGCGAACCTGATAGCCTGATTGCATGGTACACTAAACAGGCTCCACAATATACTGTAAAAAAAAACCAAAACAAAATAAAGATTGATACATTTGTATAAATATATAAAAATGCTTAAAATTCTATTTTTTATTTTTAGGGATTCACAGATCCAGTGTATCGTGCTAGACGCAAAGAATTTGCAGATATCGCGTATAATTACAGACAGTAAGCATAATTATTGCCAGGTTAAATATACCATTCTGTTTTATTTGTAATATTTTAAAACATATTGCCATGTATTCTACAAAAAATGGCCTTGATTGATCAAGCGTTGAAAAAAATTTGCATTGTAGAGAAAAAATTATTTCATGAGAAAAAAGCCTAAGAATGTCACTATTACTGAAGCACTAGTTAGTAAAACAATGAAAGTCAACAGCACTTTTTTACTCCTGAGAAAAGTAGTGACCTTTTTACTCCTTTTACACTGTAGTAAAATGTGCCATTGACTTTCATTGTCTTCATACCTGGTGATTCATCAACATCAGGCTTTTATCTCAATTTATCTGAATTTTTTTACTACCATTAGAATTTTTTTCAACTCTTGATGAATCAAGGCCATTATATGTAAAAGAATATTATGATTATTAGCCCAACAATTTTGATGTAAATTTAGAATTCAGGGTGTGCACAGTAGAGGGATGTGAATCGGGAGCAATTGTAAGAATTGGGCAATTCTGGGTGGGGAATGTTGTACAATATGTTGAAAATCTGAATAGTTGTGTTTATTTGAGTCTCTCTTTGTGGAAAGACTAACCTTCACTTTATTCTGCAGAAGCCCAATTGGCTTTCTCAACTGGAACAGAGAGTAGCATAAGAATTCTATGCAAATCCCTGGTCCTAATAAAACTTTTGGATCTTTAGATGACTTTCGTGTTTCACCTTAGAAAGAAAGTGAGGGCTAGAGATAGCAAGCATCCATGCCCACATTAGGAGAATGCTCCTTTAGAAGCGTAAGCTGTGCCTACAACCCCTATTAACTACCACGATTGTAGAGCATTATAATTAGATGTGAACACCTTTTTCAAAAATTAGATTTGACCCATTCAACAAATTTCTCAAGAAATTTTATTTGAACCTAAATGAACCAAATAAACTCCAAATCCTGAATATTTTGGCTGCTGTTTAAAGCTTTTATTGTATCTGTAGTGATTGTACTGTAGATTATGTGCCTTTAGGAGCCCCCAAAACAGTCACATAGATGCAGTTTGACAGTTGGCACAGCATGAAGAGTCCAGAGACAGCAAAAGTCACATAAGTGGAGGGTGGGAGGTGCTAACATCACAAGGAGCCCCATGTTTGGTTGCTGAACCGAACAAACCGAACAAGAAGATGATAAGGATCATACCCTTGCGCAGACACCCCAGTTACTGCATATAACAGTGTTTGGCTGCTGAACAGAGCACACTGCTATAAAAAAGGATGATGAGGATCATACCCTTGCTAAGACACCCCACTTTGATAACGGTGTTGGTATGCTGAACAGAACACACTTCTATAAAAAGGATGATGTGGATTAAAACCTTGCTAAGACACCCTCGTTAGATAACAGTGTTTGATTGCTGAACAGAACACACCAGGTGCACAATCTAAAACAAATTAAAAAACAGATGATTGATATCTCAAAATGCCTTTGATCCAGTTCAGGGTCCTTACACTGCTCCAAACTACAAACTCCCTGCCTAAACAGACGCAGTTGTTCCTGCAAAACTCTGAACTACAACACAGCGCTCTATCCCAGTCACTCACAGCCACAGAAATGTTGCCAGTTACGTGGGTGGCTGCTTTTAAGAGTCTCTTGTATGACATTACAAAGCGGCTAGCTTATTGTTGATTGGCTGTGTGCAAGGTATTGTGGGGGGTGCTGTAATCCCTGCATTTTTACTTTAACTTTTGAGCATAAATGCCCTTCATTTTGGGAACAACTGATTTGTTCCAAACAAATGGCAAGAAATTCTGATTCAGAGGAACAGAGGTTTCGTCTGAAATTTGTACCAAACTCTGAATTGGTACGCTCATCTCTACAAAATTTTCTGGTTATATTATGGCCATCATGAACAGAATAATAATCTGCTATTATAATCATTTTAAATAAATGACTGTCAATGTGTTATTTACAGCGGTCAGCCAATTCCTCATGTTACATACACGGAACAGGAAAAGAAGACATGGGGCACTGTGTTCAAAGAGTTGAAATCCCTCTACCCCACCCATGCTTGTTATGAACATAACCATGTCTTTCCTCTGCTAGAAAAATATTGTGGCTATAATGAGCATAACATCCCTCAACTTGAAGATGTGTCCAACTTCCTGCAAAGTATGTTATAACTCTGATATTTGTTATTCATCTGGTTCATTGTCTGTTTCTTAGTAATCTGCAAACTATAAGAGCAGCACTGAAGTCTCTCTTGCTTGTGTTGCATTGGAGTATTTATGCTCCAATACAATGAATGTAGGGTGTGATTGAATACAGCTGGGAAATTCTTTGAGCAGCACAGGTAAAGCACATGTATTGTATTGTTTACCTGCACTGCGATGTGTTGCTTTGTGTTGCTGTTTGTCAATCATTTCCACTTTTCCATTGGCTGCTAACCAGTTTCCGCTGTGTCTGCTGCCTGTCCTGCCACCTGGTCCTCACTGCCACTAATTGGTCTATAGTTCTTCAGTACCACCTCTGGGTCCTAACTACCAGCCTCTGGGTCTCTTGTGGTCGCACCTGTCCATCCATCTTCTGCTGCTTCAGGCAGTTCCTGGAGCTGCAGGTAGTCTGTCAACTGCCACCATTTCAAGAGGCTTTTGGAGCAGCTGGGTAGCCTGTTAACTAATGCTGCTGCAGGTCATCTACCTTAGCTTATGGAGCTCCTACAAGGGGGCTTCGGGGCGCACTGCTCTGTAGTTGCTGGTCTTCGTCTGTAGTCCTCTGTTCCACCACTGGAGCTTGATACAGTTGACAGATGGCCACCTGAAGCCACCCCCTACCCCTGTGTAGCAGGTGCCAGTAGGGACTCTGCAATGTAGGATTTTTGGGTATCGCACTGCTTTCCAGTAATGTTTCCCTCAGTTTGCAATTCAAGTGGGGCAGTTTGTAGGGAGAGATGAGCAAAGCTACAGGCATACCGTAAAAAGCTAGTACTACTTGGCACTGCTACTTAAACTGGACCAATCACTATTAAAGCCAGCCCCACATGCACACCACAGGAGAGCCGGGAATGTGGCCGCCAGCATTCCCTATGCTGATGCCCCAAAACAACAAACATACAAATGCATGGCATAAAGCGCTGATTGGGCAGGCATCTGCGCATGTGTATAATTGTATAATTGGCGATCTGGGGGGTTTCAAACAGCAAGGCATCCTAATCAACAGGATAGTCGAAATCCTGTTGTTCACTTTTTAAGCAAAACATTACTGTAATATTTATCCAATTATGTGTGTTAGCTAGAATTCAAAGATTTTATAACAGCAATACATGTTTGTTTTCTGTAAGTTTTATTTCACTTGTAAAAAAATACACAATAACACATTTTGTGTAATTGTCATTTTATTCACAGCCTGCACTGGGTTCCGTTTGCGTCCTGTGGCTGGATTGCTGTCCTCCCGAGACTTTCTAGCAGGCCTGGCATTTAGAGTGTTTCATTCCACCCAATACATCCGCCATTGGTCAAAACCCATGTATACACCGGAACCGTGAGTATCTTGCCCACTGGATAAGTGATGTTAGATCAACCATATGTGTTTCTTATTTCAGACAGTATGCCATAAGGCAGTCTCCAATTTAATATATTAGCTGTAAAGAAAGTAATGCTGAAGATTGCTCGAACATGCCTCTGTTCTGATAAAACTCAAGCTATTCTGGGTTATTTGGGTTCTACAATAACCTGAATCCAAATAAAAATTCAGGTCTATGGGGGTTCGGCTGGTGTTTAGGACTCTGGGAAGTCCCTAAAGCAGCCGAATGCCACAGTTGCATGTGAAAACCAACAAATGTCTAAGCATTGATTAAAAAAAAAGAGGTGACTTTATCCAACACAATTAAAATGATTGTCCAGCCTCAAAACAAAACAACTAATATATTCACCTTTTGTCACCTGTTGATTACTGCTTCTATTTCAACATGCCAGAGTCAAATGTGTATATAATGCTACATGCCCATTTAGCAAAATATGTATTTTTGGAATGAAAGAACAAGCTACTTTTGCTCCAGTGATTAAATTCAGATAATGATATGGGCAAAGGTAATATCTAAAAAAGTAGCACCCTTTGGCACTAGTAAATCTTTGGCAGGTGTCATAAACAGCTAAGTAATGTATTTTACAGTAATAAAAATGAGTTTTGAAATTTAGTTTTTTTTTTTTGCTTAAGCTACTTTCATAGTAACAGTAAAAGTACTACAAAATTAAAGTCATTTAATGCAGAAAGTGAAGTTTACTACGCCTTTTTACATTAAAAAGTGGACCTCCAGAATTGCATACAGACATTTTATTATAGCTAAATAAAAGTTAATTTCATCTTACTTTCAAACTGAAATACACTAGTTGGCTAAAAGTGACTCATGCCATTATCTACAGATTTTGAGGCTGATTTAAGACTAGCATCACGTATTGCCATTTGTGCCACTATGTAGTGGCACCCGCAAGAGTGCACTGCAAACGGGAGTCTGGCGCTGGGACCTAGCTTTGGTGCTGGACAAGTGACGCTGTAATATCCTGTCTAGCATTGATAAATGTTATGTCTGGAGGGCACTGTGGAAGAGCTCTCCCTGATTCACTGCAGTGCCTGAGCATACTAATGCTACTATTGTTTCATGTAGCGGCCCGAGGGAAAGCAGACCAAGGCGACGCTACATATAACAACAGGACAACGCTGCAGCGAACCATAGGTAGCGACAGTTAAGTGCATCACAAAGCCAGCATCGGCGCTATAAAACTGGGCGCTCTAGCAATAAACCCCAGACACAATATAAAAAATGTCTGTTTCTGAACACATATACACCAGCACCAGAGCGAAAACACATGGAATGACATTGTTTCTACACTGTAACTCTGACACTGCAATGGCAGATCAACACATTCAATTCTGAAAAATAAAAAAAATAAAAATAAATGACAAAATAAGTCTTTGGTTGCTAGTCAGGAGACCCAAAACAATCATCATATGATAAAATAGTGGGAAAAAGTGGATCAAAACTCTATTTATTCACAAACAAATTAAAGACCATTGAAGTGTATGGGAGAACGCAACTGAGCGACAGATGCTACGTGGCGCTGCTGAACATATAACTTAGAGCACTGGCGCTTTACACAGATCTACATGATGCTATTAGAGGCGCTGACCAGATTGACTTTCATATATATATGGTTTTCACATACTGCGCCCGGCGTTCACCTGATGTTATGTGGTACCACGTGGAGTTAGCGCTTCTTAAATAAGAGACCAAGAGAAAATTGTTTACCTGCACAGCAATATATCCCACTATGTATCTACACTGGATGCTGGCTGAAGTAGACCTAAATACCCAGAAACCGGGCAATGATCAATATACAAAAAGAAAAGGGCTGCCAGCACAGACCCAAGTGCCTACAAAATCAGCCGCTCAACAGAAATACCGATCTATTAATCTTTCAAAATCTTTATTAATGATAGCCAAAACATACCTTAAAATCAATTAAAAACATATCTGCTTGGGCTGGAGTGTATAACAGACTAATCTAGATATTTCATAAAGATATCATGCCTAATGAACAATATATAAACCTACAACATCTGCAGAAATGCCCTGGAGTCTCGCCCATGAGCTGTGCTGGTGATATGTGCAGGAGACATAAGAATATGAACAGTGATAGATGCTGATAGATAAATACAGCAATAGAGAGCCGTGTGAGACCAAGTGGGTATCACAGTGCCAGAAATATAAAGGTGAAAACTAAAAGTGCAAGTGCAAAAAAGTGCAAAGTGACTAAAAAAAGGGGGGGGAGAGAGACTCCAGGGCATGAATAATAGAAATGCTATCGCAATAACAATCAATCAAACATGATTTTAGACAATATCAAAAAACAATCTACATTACCGCATAACCGCATAACCAAGTCATAATCCACCGCCATGCCCAGCATATCAGCACCACTGACACGTTGCGTGGCAACTACCTACTGCCACTTCATCAAATAAGGTTCTAATTTGATTTTTACAAAAAGGTTTTAGCATGAAGTACCACTCTGTATTATGGGTTGGGTAGCGAATTCAGTTTGGGAAACATTTAACCATTTTTACCTTTGCTATTTTATGTTTGATTTACAATGCACTGTATCTTGTCAATCACATTTTAATTGACTATGGAGTCATTCTAATTATTTGGTGCCTCTTGGTGTGCTTATCGATGTGGATTGCAACCTGCATCCTGGGGAGCTTTTTAGTTTTAACACACAAAAAAGTGCAAAATAAAATGATTGTTCTACTTTTTTCACCAACAATCACCTGTACATGTGATGGAGCATTTGTACAGGTAAGGTATATCATTTTTCTTATGTGACAGCACCCTATGGGCTATGCAGAAAAATGTGGCAAATTCTTTAGCATATCCCATAGGGTGCTGTTACCTTATTGGTACCTTACCTTATTGGATATACAACATGCCTCACCTGTAAAATTCCCCATTACAGGTACATATGATTTGATGTTTGATTAGGACAAAAATAAAATCTCCCCTTTTTTTGTGTGTTAATGCTAAAAGGCTCGCCGGGTTAAACAAATAATTAGCATGTCCCCTCCCTGAAACTGAGTAGCTTTTTTTTCTTGCCAACATATTGTTGCCCCTGCAATTTTAATAGACCAGATGCTGTTATTTCAAAATCCAATATGTTTTTTTCTGTATTTTTATAGTGACATTTGCCATGAACTGCTTGGACATGCCCCTCTGTTTGCTGACCCAAATTTTGCCCAGTTTTCTCAGGTAAGAATGATGCACGTATTAACTTCATTCAACTGTAATAGATAATACATTTAATATTAATCTGTTTCATTAGGAGATTGGTTTGGCATCACTTGGTGCTCCTGATGAATATATTGAAATGCTGGCTACTGTAAGTATAACAATTCTTTCAATTAATGCACACATATTATAAGGGATATATATACAGTGGTATATAGTCTCCAAAATAACCAAACATGTACTGCACATTGTAATATATCTGTGCAGCAGACAAAACACATACTTCAGAGTCTACAGGCTTGAATCAACCAAACCTATAGGTATATTTTTTTATTAGGAAAATAATTACCTTCTTTGTATATGCCTTTATAAAAGCACACTGGAACAGTGTAATATGGGGGAACTGGGTAAATGTCTGAAGCTTAAACATAAAGTTGACCTCTAGTCAAGAAGCTGCATCATGCAGACTCTAGGCATTCCGCCCATGAGTGCCTTCATACCTCTTGTTATATTACAAACCACATTTAACATTTGCCCTGTAGTGCATATTTTTACTTTCTACAAATGTCTTCTTTACATTTCTATTGTAAATAGAATTTGTTTTTTCTTATTGCTGTTGTTGGCTTCCTCAGGGCTTCCTCAGGGCAATCGGGATCTATACCTTAACTAAAATGTTAGATATAGTTTCTATATTGTTGATGTTGATGTGTTGCAGCTGTGATCATCATTTTCACTATGATGTGATGTTAAGCACACCACAGACACCACCAATGTGCCACTAAAAATAACCATGTTGCTGAGTTTTCATGTCTATCCAGCCAGCAGTCAGTTTATTTTTTTCCTTTCTTCTGTTAATGTTCTACCTTTGTCTTCAAGGTGTACTGGTTTACTATAGAATTTGGTCTCTGCAAACAGGAAGATAAAATAAAGGCTTATGGAGCTGGTCTTCTCTCATCATTTGGTGAATTACAGGTTAGTACCTTCTGCGATATATAACAATAATGTAAAAGTTTCTATATTCACCTGACCTGAACACCAGGTCTAGTAATAACCTCTTGGGAGGAGGTCAGGTCACCCACTGCTCCAGGGGACTTACCGTCATGGCAGCGATTAGTCCCCTGCCAATTTCCTGTAACTCCATAGCTGGCATGGGTCCAGTGTTCCCACCTGAGAGAGCACCGTGCTGAAGAGCATAGTGGCTGGTGTCCTGACATGGCCAGAGTCCTGCAGCCCCTATGCCCGGTGTGCTGGCTTGTAGGGAATGCACATTTTTTATTAGCTGCAGTGGGTGGGGCACTGCAATAGCTCATCTAGATGAACACACTGATGATTTGAAATCAGACTTATGCAGATTCTAAGCACAAAACATACTTGCATCAAAGCGCCCAGGCCATGCTCACAATGGTTGGTAAAAATATTTTTTAATTTAACCCTTTTGTTGCCAAGCACGTAACACCTACGTGCTGGCTTGGCTGGGCCTTAAGTGCCAAGCCTGTAGGTGTTACGTGCTTGAATTTCCCCGCTTCTAGTTTAAAAAATAAAAATAAAAAATACTCACCTGAACCCTTGTTGGATCCGGCCGGGTCTCCTCTTTAATTTGGTGCCATCCGATCCCCCGTGGGGGGTTGGATGGCTCCAGGAGAGCCCCCGGAATAGGCCGCCCCCCCCGCTTTGGCAGCAGAAGCTGCTAACTGTAAAAAAAAAAAAAAAAAAGACATTCACTTACCTGCATGTGCGCTGGCTCCCGCTGTCCCTCCTCTTCACCTGGACTTACCGATCTTCAGGAGAGAGCCCGGGAGGCTCTCTCCTCTCTCTTTCTCGATGGCGGCAGCCATCTTGCCGCCCCTTTGGGGCGGGGCTTATGACGTCATCCCGGCACCGATCGATCACCGGCTTCAGCCTTCTCAGCTTCTCAGATGCCGGTGATCGGTGCCCTGGAAGGAGGTGACAGGAGATCCTCTGATCTCCTGCCTCCTCCTTCTCTGGATGCCGATCACCGGCATCTGTCAGCTGAGCGGCGAGGGACAAGAGCTTGCAATCGAAGGTAAGTACAGTAAAATTATTGTGTGGTGTTTTTTTTAACAGTTAACCCTTTGTGAGCTGGTAAGGGGTCCATGAGACCCCTTATACCAGTTCACAAGGCTGGGGGGGTGGCCTGCCCTAGCGGGTGACTTGCCATTAACCCCCGCACCCCCATTACCTGCCTCCCCAAAGGCCGGGGGGGGGGGCAGAAGAGCCCGGGCCCACATAGGCTATGTGGGCTCGTAGGCTGCAGGGTGGGGGGGCCACCAAAGCTGGCCCCCCCACTCTGTGCCTACAAGCCCCCTTAGCTGGTCCCGAGCTGGTTATTTTGGGTAAGGGGGACCCCACATCATTTTTTTTTTTTTATTTTTAAGGGTTTTTAATAAATATAGAGCTCCTTTAATGTGCTAATGTGACTTGCTGCCTCAGAAAGCTAATTTTTGTTACAAAATTGCCATCAACGTTTCATTGAAGCATTAGCCCTTAATATGTTAAAAGTGGAATTAGGGGAGCAGTTAGAGATGATAAACCTTTAACCCTTCTATGAAAAATAGAATATATAAGTGATAATCTAGCAACTGCAAAAGCTATAAGTTTTTACAGACTGTCCTTTCTTGTTTACCACAATGATGTATTAATACATTCTTTTTGGCAGTACTGCTTAACAGAGACACCACAACTGAAGCCATTTGAACCAGAGAAAACAGCTCTACAGAAATACCCAATAACTGAGTTCCAACCAGTTTATTTTGTTGCTGAAAGTTTTGAAGACGCAAAGGAGAAAGTGAGGTAAGAAATTGACCTAAAACATATACAGATATGTCAATGCTAAAATGTGTTTATAGTTTTAGGGAGGAGAATATTAGGCCCTTATTCATGAAGGGATAGCGTCAGGTAGTGCCTTGTAAATGAGAGGTAGCGACAGGTGAACGCCGGACACGGCACGCAATTACACATTTATCAAGCAGAATCTGTTGAGCGACTGGGATAACGCCATGTAGTGTCCGATTAATCATTATTCCAGCCTCAGCGAACAGCGCCAGCATTCAGCCTTGCACAGCGCCAGGTATTACCTCTCGCTACCTGTCGCTCTCCCATACATTTCAATGGACGATCCTTTTCTTCTCTTTAAACAGGGTTTTTGTTTTGTTTTTTTTGTTTTTTTAAAAATCACTAATAATGCTGTGACCTCTTCTGGCATAGAAAAAGCCATTTTTTCAAACAATTTTCATGTTTTATATATTTCTGCAGAAATGACATTACAGGTCTGGCATTAATGTGTTCATTTTACAATGTTATTACAATGTAATTCCATATGTTTTTGCTTTGTTAGTGGTGGATAGATGCTGAAAAACAGACTTTAAACACACAGCCTCCGGGCTTCAGAGAAGCATTTTTCAGCGCCGGAGTATTATGAGGATGTTTTTTTGATGAATATGTTGTGAGTCGGTCGCACTGACCAGTTGCTAACATGCGCTGCCATACAGCGCTGTACTGGTCATATAGCGACTCCTCACAATGTATTCATCATTACTGCACAGCGACTGAGTCGCTATGAACTAGCGATCTACGGCTGAACACAGCGACTACTAGCGGGTGCTCTGAAATGCCTGCTACAGACGCTCATCTGTCGCTACCTGGCGTTAGTGATGAATCAGCCTGTTAGTTAATAAAAAATATATAAGGAAGCCAAAGCACACAGAATAGTATATATGCCCAAAAAGATTTTTATATAAGAGAAAAACACAATTATTTACACTTATATATACACTTGTACTGTGATGACAATGGAGTAATATGAACAGCAAATGCTCACACACATTCTACACATATTGTGAAAAAGGATACACATCAAATAAAAATCCGTGTATGTTGTTCTGGGGAGGCTGTATGCACCAAAACAGTAGAAAATATACGTGAATATTAGCCTTAGCAGTAACCATCTATGACATGAACTATACTATAGTGGTAAGAAAGGAGACTATTAGTTAAAATATTAAAATGCTACACCAAACCTCTCTTATTCTAGCTGAACTTTTACATGTAAAATGTATACACAGCTTGAAAGCATGATTTGTCCAAATGTTTAAAACCATATGTACTGTATAGCTAATCTCAAACAAGCAGGAGGCCCTGTTAAAATCAAATAATACTAATGGATGTCAGATACTAATGGAAGTTTGGAAACCACAGCACCCTATGCACTATGTAGAAAAAGAATGCAAATTATTTAGTATAGCCCATAAGTTGCTGTTGTTTCCAAACCCTCTAAAAATTATTCTTACGTTTTTAGAAAAAAATTATCTACCTCTCATGTAAGGATACAGGTACATGGGATTTAATGTAGAAAAATGAGAACATAAAACTTCTTTTGCACTTTCTTGTGTATTGAAGTAAAAAATGCTCAACAAGATGTAGGCTGCAATTAACACACAAAGAGTTAAAGAAATTCTAAAGGCAAAAGTAAAAAGATATTAAACAACAGCTTACGGTGCCAAATGCCATCATTCTTCTCTGCTATGTGCCATGAATGAGGAAATTCCCTTTCCTCGTTCGGGGCTCTGGACACACCCGCTGATGTGATCCACCAATCGTCCTCCAGGTCCCATAACGGAACCATGCCCCCTCCCCTGCCTCTGGCTTCATTGAGAAGCCATGAAATCCATTGAACCCCTCCCTCTCTCCCCCTGCCCAGCCTTCTGCTAGTGGCGCACTGAGCCACTGCTCCTGATTCTCAGACCAGGGAAAAGAAGCCGCCGCCCCCACCGCTCGGGCCATGGGAAAGACGTCGCTGCCCCCATCACTTGGGCCGGGAGGAAAGATGACACTGCACACACCACACTAACAATGTTACATTTATTTTTTACAGGAAATTTGCTGCCACTATTCCTCGTCCTTTCTCAGTCCGTTACAATCCATATACACAAAGTATTGAGGTACTGGATAACATACAGCAGCTGAAAAATCTGGCTGACTCCATTAACAGTAAGTTGCGCAACTTATACTGATTCGAAATGTTTGCTGCTGTACATACAACTATCTCCAATAGAAAAAGGAACCTTGCTCCATCACTACAATATTTATACAACTGACCTATTTATATAATATTCACCAAACAGGCTTAGGAATCCTGTAAAGAAACTGAAGGCCTTTGCTGATGGGGCAATTCTACTTGGGGCCTCCCACACCAGCTACACATTTCCCTGACCAACCTGCCATTTTTTTTACAAAGATCTACCAGATTGAATCATATGGATGCAATAAAAACAGTTAAAGCACATCAGTGGTTAAATGTTAATAATGTCTGTATATAAAGTAGACCAAAAACAGCTTGGGATGCCCCACTGTGTGAAACTCACCCCGGATAGCTCACATTTCTTACCTTTCATCGAGCCCACGGTGCATGCATGGAGGGCAGCGGCATCACTTGCATTTCATATCGGGATGCTCTGGTGTGTGAAACCCTCCAGGGTACCGCTAATCACTTACCCTTTCCTGGTATAATGGTGCATGCGCAGCCTCTCATCCAATGAGTGCTGTTTGCCGTGACTAGTCATCACTCATTTGACAAATGGCTCTCATTGTTATCAGCCACTCAGCTGGGGCAGCGGCAGCGCATACTTCCAATTAAAGCCAATGAAAGCCATTTACTGAATTACATAGAGGCCGATTCATTAATAGCGCCAGGTAGCGACAGATGAGCGCCAGCTAGTATTCGCTGTGCTTGGCCGGGGTTTGCTTGTTGACAGCGACTCAGTCGGTGTGCGGTAATGTTGAATACGGGCTTAGGGGTCGCTGTTTGACAGGTTCAGCGTTGTATGGGTGCGCCTGACAGCGAATGGCCAGAGCGAACGGCTTGCTGCAGATTCATTAACAAAACACGCTCCGAATTTTTTCGCACTGTGAATTCCTTGTTTAAACCCCAGAGCGCTGGCGGCGATGGGTGTAAAATAGTTTTTAACCCCCAAACAACCATATTTTTTGATTGTAAAATTATACAAGTTTTTATAAACATTTTGTAATATGAATACATTAATATCAGACCTGTAATATCAATTCTGCACAAATTTTTTTTTTTTTTTTTTTTTTACCTTAAAAAAAAATCCTAACATTGCAGAAGTGGTCACAGAATTTTTGACATTAAAAAAAAATAAATAAACATTAATAGGAATTAATTATGATTAATTAAAGATTGCTCCATTGAAATGCATTGGACATCGCCAGGGAGCGACAGGTCATACCTGTCGCTGTGATGGGATTAGCAGCGGCGCTGTTCGTTGCAGTCGGCTACATGATGAATCCCGTGCTCGCTGTAGCTCTCGCCGGCGCTAGCCTCATTTAGAGTGATAAATGCGTCATTGTGACCGCCGCCGGGCGTACTTGAGTCGGTAGCCGCCGTTAGCTGGCGGTACCTGGCGCTCGTCAGACACTACCTGACGCTAGCCCTTGATAAATAAGGGCCATAGTCAAGGCAGGCGGCTCTCATTGGATGAGGGGCATGCTCCATTATACCAGGGAAAGGGTAAGTGATTACAAGGATTTCTTGGGGGTTTCACACAATGGGGCATCCCGAATCGGGAGAATGGATGGGACCCAGGAAAGTCAAATTCCTGGGTTTTGTTTCACTTTAAGACTGAAACAGCAGAAACAAATGGAGTTTCCTTTCTCTAAATGAGGCCAAGTGAGCACAAATCTGATAAATAAGGTGAAGGAACAACAATGATGGGGCCCCCTGACCTTCTGGTTGTAATTGGCTGAGCTCAAAAGTGCCGTTGTGACAAGGTGCAGCCACATGTCCGGCACTCTGATCGGGCATGCGGGCTCCCACATCCAGCTATTCAGAAAGGCTGAGCGTGGGAGTGTTTACAGCTACAGGGAAGTGGGGGATGCGGTACCAGCAATCACAGTATGGAAGCCTGCAGGTAAAGGTGAGTTTATCGGCGACCCAGGAGTTTCACACAGTGGGGCATCCTTTTCACAATAGAGCACGTGAAACAGCAGACGCCCGCAAACAAACAGTGCAAAAAAGCAAATTTGAATGGCATCGGCCCTTAGATGGCTGTGGTGATTACTCCCATAGAAGGTAATAAAGCAATAGACTATGGGGGTTATTTCAGAAAGGATAGAGCCAGGTAGTGCTTCGTAGTGACAGGTAGCGTCTGGTGAACGCTGGGCGCTGTATGACAAACCACATTTGTGAAAGCAAATCTGGTGAGCAGCTGTAAATAGCGCCATGTAGCGTCACATGTATTACTAGAGGCGGCCCAGCATATAGCGCCAGCGCTCTAGGTTCAAAAGCGCCAGGTATTACCTTTCGCTCATTGTCGCTCTCCCATATTTTTTCATTTCAAATCATTGTGTGACCTCTCCTGGCTGCAAACAAACACTTTTATACATTTTTTTTTTACTTTTATATTTTTATGCAGAATTGTCATTACAGGTCTGGTACTAAAGTGTCATTGTCATAGTGTTAATACAATGTCATTCCATGTGTTTTTGCTTTGTTACTGGTGTATATGTGTTCAAAAACAGACTTTAACCCTTTCGCTGCCAGCCTACCTGCAGCATTTGCCACTCCCTGTTGCCAGACGATGTTTCACCATTTTGCGCTACACATATTCAACTGTCATTTTTGAAGGGATTTCCAGGGATTTCCCAGGAAAATTATATATTGTTTTTTTCAACAGAGTCTGGGCTTTAACATGAAATGTCTTGTTTGTATTTTTTAGGTGTATTCTCAATTTTTTTGGGTGAAATGTGTGAAAAAAAATAAAAAAAAAACATTTTTTTACAATTTGTAGAGTTTTTTTGTAATAAAAAATGTAAGTTTGTCAATAAAATCTTATTGCGTGAGAAACCCCAATTTCTCCCGGTTACAGCGATACCACATATGTATAGGTAGACACCCTTTCCTGCCCAGAAGCCTTTTATAGCTGCTGGATGACAAATGGTTAATTAAAAAAAAAAATGACATAGGGTCCCCCTTCCCGGGGAGGGGGACCCCATTTTTTTTTGGATTTTGAAGGGTTAAAAACCCTTCAAAATCCAAAAAAAAAATGACGTGGGGTCCCCCTTACCCAAAGTAACCAGCCCGGGACCAGCTATGGGGGCTTGTAGGCACAGAGTGGGGGGGCCAGCTTTGGTGGCCCCCCCACCCTGCAGCCTACGAGCCCACATAGCCTATGTGGGCCCGGGCTCTTCTGCCCCCCCCTGGCCTTTGGGGAGGCAGGTAATGGGGGTGCGGGGGTTAATGGCAAGCCACCCGCTAGGGCAGGTGACTTGCCACCCCCCCAGCCTTGTGAACTGGTATAAGGGGTCTCATGGACCCCTTACCAGCTCACAAAGGGTTAATGTGAAAAAAAAACACCACACAATAATAAAAAGTATTTTATTAGAAAAAAAAAAAATTTTTTTTTACTGTACTTACCTTCGATTGCAAGCTCTTGTCCCTCGCCGCTCAGCTGACAGATGCCGGTGATCGGCATCCAGAGAAGGAGAAGGCAGGAGATCAGAGGATCTCCTGTCACCTCCTTCCCCTGTGCCGATCACCGGCATCTGAGAAGCTGAGAAGGCTGAAGCCTGAGATCGGGGCCGGGATGACTTCATAAGCCCCGCCCCCAAGGGGCGGGGCTTAGAGGCATGATGGCGGCCGCCATCGTGAAGAAGAGAGGAGAGAGCCTCCCAGGCTCTCTCCTGAAGATCGGTAAGTCCTGGGGGGGGATCGGAGGCCCCCCAGGTGAAGAGGAGGGACAGCGGGAGCCAGCGCACACACAGGTAAGTGAATGTCATTTTTATTTTTTTTTTTTTTTACAGTTAGAAGCTGCTGCTGCAGAAGCGGGGGGGGGGGGGGGGGCGGCCTATTCCGGGGGCTCTCCTGGAGCCATCCGACCCCCCACGGGGGATCGGATGGCACCAAATTAAAGAGGAGACCCGGCCGGATCCAACAAGGGGTCAGGTGAGTATTTGTTGTTTTTACTTTTTAAACTACAAGCGAGGAAAGTCAAGCACGTAACACCTACGGGCTTGGCACTTAAGGCCCAGCCAAGCCAGCACGTAGGTGTTACGTGCTTGGCAACAAAAGGGTTAATCACACAGCTTTAGAGCGCCGACGCGGTGTGTGTGTGTAATATTCTATACAGCACGTCCTGCTCCAGAGATAATTCCTTATGTTTGGGTAATACATCCACAAGATGGCGCTGGACTGCAGAGACAGCAAAAAAGTGGCTCCTCCCGGCCCCTTATATTCCAGGGACCTCCCACAAATTCCCCAGTTCTTCTCTGCAGTCGGCGCTGTGAAGGCAAGAAGATGGCTCTCTCTACTCGCAGGTGAGCGGGGCTATTAGCCTGCAGCCCTGTAGGACTCTTCCCACCCGTTCCTCCTTTTTCTGCCTCCCAGCTTTGGCTGCACTGGTCAGGTGACGGTAGGCAGCACCGCTGTCAGGTGCTTAAAGTGGACCAACACCCAGGTTTTTGACTATCCTGGGTTTTGGTCCACTTCAGGGGGGCACCCCGATTAGGGGTGCCCCGCTGTGTAAACCCCCCCAGAAACCCCCCAAAACTCACCTCACCACGCTCCCACGTAGCCACGGACAAGCGGGAGGCAGCTGCGGACAAGACAGCGCGTCCGCCGCCGCCTCCCGCGCGCCCCTTTGACAGTGCGCGCGCCCGCGCCGGCCATTCACAAACGGCCGGCGCGGGGGCGTGCACGCCTAGAGGGGCGCGCGGGAGGCGGCGGCGCCCGCTGCCGCCGCCGATCAGGGGAGTTTTTTGGGGCTTTTGGGGGGGTGCCTCACCGCGGGACATCCCGATCTCGGATGTCCCGCGGTGAGGGAGGTGATCGGCCTGGGAATCTTATAGATTCCCGGGCCGATCACCCCTGGGTGTTGGTCCACTTTAAGGAACGCTGCTCCGACCGTAATCCCCCACCAAAGGGTAGGCGGTATAGGCCCATGGTGAGCCTTATGGGATGCCCCTCCCGCGCTATCGCCCCTCGCCCCCTGTCCATCGGTGGGCTCCTGTTAGGTTGGCCGCTGCCCTCCCTCGCTCTCCCTGGTATTTCCCGGGGGGGGGGGTGTATGTGTATTCTTCACTCCTTGGGATTGTATTCCGTGGTATGCTTTGGTTTTGTGTTGCTGTGTGTGTTGGTGCACTGGTTGCTCTTTTTTTAAAATGCCGCCACCGCCGCCACGCACGCTTGTACGGCGGTCAGCGGTGACTTTACCTCAGGCGCTGCTGCGCCATAATTGGCAGGCATGGTCACGTGGGCGCCTTCGCGCTCTTCGGGGGGGGCGGGCCTTGCAGATGGCACGTTCTGCATCACTGTCTCCGCGGCCCGCCCCTCGAGGTATCTGCAGGTGCCATTTTGCTCTCCTCGTGCTGCGTGGCTGGCGTCTACCTACTGCGGTCCATAAGTGCCCCTGCGGACTGGTTAATTTTTTATATCTTATTTATGCATACCGCTTACGGGACCCTTCTGTTTATGTCTTGCAGGCGGGTTGAACTTAATTGTGGTTTCTCCTGGCCTATCCCCTCTATTTAGTTTGCTATTAGAGGCCTATTCTGCCTTTACCTCCCATTTCCATAGCGGGCTATTGGGGCATCCCCGGTGGCCTTATAGTGTAAATCCCTATTGGCCGGTTGGGCCGCGATAATCACTATATGGAGGCTTCTCAGGATAATGTGCTTGGGGTTCCTTCAGGACAAGCCCGGCTGTGTGTGGCGTGTGGGGTGTCCCCTACAAGTGATGACAATGTGCAGGTTTGTGTACCCTGTGCCCAGCAGGCGCTTGCTCTGCAATCTGGGTCACCTGCGGCTGAGCCTGCGCCCCATATAGCTTCGCCTACTCCCCCACGCTTACATCTGCCTCCCAGTGAGGTGCATACCTGTGGGGAGTCTTGGCCTGATTTGTCTACCAGGGTGGCTAGTATTGAGAAGCTGATTGCTGGCTCTACGGCGCGTAAGGCCTCTGCTAAGAGGCGGCATCTGGCGCCTGGCGTTACCCTTTTTCCTATGGAAGCTGAAGAATTTTTTGACCTGGCCCGCTATACCCGCCTGGAAGAGGGAGAATTGTTTTCTGATTCAGAATCATCTGAGGAGCAGCCTAAGGGTTATGCTGATTCTGGCTCTGACCCATGGGCTCCAGATGATACTGACAGGCTTTTGGCTCACATTTTTGAAGTTCTTTCTATCTCTCCTCCTGCCGCGGCTCCTCGGCAGCAGGGGGAGTTGTTTCACACTGCTAAGCCACGTTTGGAGTTTCCTGAGCAAACTCACTTTAATAATCTAGTGCTCAAAGAGTGGGAGCGACCTAGCAGGCTCCCTGGGGTGCCTAAGAGTTGGGATAAGAGGTATCCTTTTCCCGCTGAAGTGGTTAAGCATTGGTCGTCCCCTCCCAAAGTGGATGCACCAATTCTGGGTTTGTCCAACACGTCTGTCATGTATTCTCCTGACTCTACTACCCTGAAGGATGGTGAGGACCGGCACATAGATCAGCTGTCTTCCCATGCCTTTGCCTGTGTGGGGTCCGCGCTGCGTCCGGTTAGTGCCTCTGCCATTACAGCGGTGGCTATTAGGACTCTGCTCAAAAGTATCTTAGATGGGGCTCCTGATGATGCTGCTAGTGAAGAGTATAGAGCCCTTCTGCGTTGTGAGGAATTTGTTGCATATGTCCTCTCTGCCTTGGATGATACCATTAGAATGTGTGGCAGGGCTTCTGCCTTGGCAGTGGCTATACGCCGATTGGTTTGGCTGCGCCAGTGGGCAGCTGACAACGCTGACGTTGTCACGGGGTTCCCCTTTAAAGGGCTGCAGCTATTTGGGGATCGCCTGGACATTTTTGCTAAGGGAGGCAAGTTACCCCAGCACAAGAGACAGTTTCGGCACTTTCGGGGTTCAGGTTCCTTTCTTCCCTCCTACCATGGGTCCAGAATGGGAAGGGGAGCTTCATTTGCAGGGGCCCGGGGAGGTTTCTGGGGCAGGGGCAGAGGGCGCGGCCGCCCTGGCCCCTCCTCGGGTTCCAAGTCTAAGTCTTCCCCCAAGCCCCCTCAGGCATGAAGGGGCGCCCTCACCCATCCGGATGGGGGGACGGCTTCGGTTCTTTGCTCACGTCTGGAGGCGTCATGTCTCAGACCGGTGGATTCAGGAGGAGTTGGCAGCCTGCCCCCCCCCCCCCAAGATTCATCATATCCCGGATGCCTCAAGACCCACTATCAGCTCAGGGCCTGTTGCTTGCTGTGCAGAATCTACTGGAGCTGGGGTTCATCTGCCAGGTGCCCTTATGGGAAAGGGGCAAGGGCTATTATTCCAACCTTTTCACTGTTCCCAAAAGAGATGGGTCTGTCAGACCCATCCTGGACTTAAAGCTTCTCAACAAGATTGGCAGATCCAGGTGTTTTCGCATGGAGACTCTGCGCTCAGCTGTAAGTTCACTACGCCCAGGGGACTTCATGACCTCTGTGGACATCAAGGATGCTTACCTCCATATTCCAGTTTATCCAGGTCATCAGAGATTCCTCAGGTTCGCTCTGGAGGATCAGCATTACCAGTTCGTGGCATTGCCCTTCGGTCTCACTTCGGCTCCCAGGGTATTCACCAAGGTGCTGGCGGCATTATGGCTCTGCTTAGGGCATTCGCATTCTTCCCTATTTGGACGACATTCTTATCACATCTCCGTCCTTCCAACAGGCAGAGCTGGATACTCAGCGGGTAGTGACCACACTGGAGTCATTCGGCTGGGTGATAAACCACTCCATATCTTTCCTGTCTCTCTCTTTGGTAAAGCCATTTCTGGGCATGAATCTGGAAACAGCTTGGGCCAGGATCTTTCTTCCTCAGCAGAAGGTGGACAGTCTGCAAGCGCAAGCTCAGCTCCTTCTGTCCTGCCCTCATCCTTCTATCAGGCAGGGAATGCAGCTGGTGGGCCTGATGGTGTCCTGCTTCGAGGCGGTTCCTTATGCTCAGTTTCACATGAGGCCTCTTCAACTCCACCTCTTGTCTGTATGGGACAGGGACCCTGTGTCCCTGGATTAGGTTTTGGTTCTGTCCCCCCTAGCCAGGCAGTCCCTCTCATGGCCTCTCTAACTAGGCGGTCCCTCTCCCTTTCTGGTCCCTTCGTGGGAGACAGTCACCACGGATGCCAGTCTGACAGGTTGGGGGGGGGGCTTCTGGAGATCCCTAACATTCCAGGGGCAGTGGTGCCCTCAGGAGGCCCACACCCCTATCAACATTCTGGAACTGAGGGAGATCAGGTTGGTTCTAGCCCGCTTGACCCAGCACCTTTGGGGTTGGGCTGTTCAGGTCCGCTCGGACAACCAGACGACGGTTGCCTACATCAATCATCAGGGAGGGACCCGGAGCAAGGGGGAAGTGTTTCTGATCCTGTCCTGGGCAAAGGACAATGCTCCCTGCATCTCAGCTGTGTACATTCCGGGGGTGGAGAATCTGGAGGGAGACTCTCTGAGAAGGGGGACTTCTCGCCTGGGGGAATGGTCCCTCAGCAACAGGGTGTTTTGCTCTCTGTGTCACCGTTGGGGTCAGCCAGATGTGGATCTGTTTGCATCCTGTCACAATCACAAGCTTCCAGTCTTTGTGTCTCTGTCCCAGGACCATCTGGCCTTAACCATGGATGCTCTGACAATGCCCTGGCAGGGCTTTCAGCTACTGTATGTCTTTCCCCCCGTTTCCCCTGTTGGGCAGGGTTCTGCGAAAGATAGCTCAGGAAGGGGTGCCAGCAATCCTGGTGGCCCCCCGTTGGCCAAGAAGAGTGTGGTTCCCAGACATCGTGCAGCTGGCGGTAGATCAGTACGCCCTGCCCAAGGATCCAGACCTGCTCACTCAGGGGCGGCTGCGCTACCCCAATTTACAAACGCTGGCTTTAACGTCTGTCATGGACCGGGTGGAGCGGACTTGGATGTGGATCCGCTTTGACTGTGGAACTGATGGGGAGTGCCGTGTCAGGGGAGCGGAGTCTAAGAGGCCACCGGTATTCACCAGAGCCCACCGCAAGGCAGGTTGATCTTGTAGCGGCGAGTGACCCCCAGGTCGCTACCCCCCAACAGCGGCCCAGTTCCACAGTTAGCCGAGGTTCAGCGTGGTGCACAGGGGCAGGCAAAAGACGCAGTGAGTACAGGCAGAGGTCAGGGCTGGCAGCACAGGTTTGTGGTAAAGGTGAGTAGCCAAGGTCGGGGCAGGCAGCAAAGGTTCAGACGCAGGGACAGGCAGTACACGGGTGAGCAATCCAAAGGCAACTGATTTACAACTGGCATGGAAAGACCAAGTTCCGGCACTGATGGAAAGGAAATGCCCCTTTGAATAGGGGAAGTGGATGCAGGATTGGATGACCAGACACCAATCAGTGGTGTACAGGCCCTTTAAATCTCAGGAATCCGGCGCGCGCTCCCTCTAGTGGACGGAGACGTGCGCGCTCCTGACCATGCGAGGAGGAAGCATGGGGGGAAGGGAGACGGCTGGGAGCAGCCATGGAGGTGAGGGAAGTGCTGTGAGATGGATGACGGCTTGATGCAGCCATGGAGTGAAGCGCTGCGAGATGTATAGATGTAAATAATTAATAATAATTAACTTCCCCTTTATTGTATAGAGCGTCCATGTAAATATAATCAAGTAACAAACTTTTGTATTGATAGTAGAGTAATGTGTTTGACACTATGGTTGGATATAATCTAACATGTTAATAAATAGTATATAGACCATATTGTAAGTCCTATATGTTTCAATGTTTAATAATGTTGCCACACCACCTGGGTCCCTGCAGCCTGAACACTGACAGTCTGAGAGACTGACAGGTTCTCTTGAGCTGCCAGAGGTGCCGCGGGGCGTGCATGACGTCACGGCATGTGTGCACCTCCTACTGCAGGGGAGAGCGCGCACATGCCGGGCGCGTGCGCGCGCGCCGGCCCTGCGTCACCTCCGGGTCTTGCGTTCCAACCCGGAGGAAGTAGGAAGTAAGTGCGGCGTGGCCCCTGCGAGCTTTGTGAAACTCGGACGGGGCGCGCGGTCACGTGCGGCCGCGCCTCCGTTAGGCATGGACGTCATCAGAGACTGGGAGTTTAAAAGGTGGGTGTGAGGGACACACAACCATCCTGATGAAGTGGTGAGGGGACCACCACGCAACACGTCGTGGGTGTGTTTTGCTGGACGGCTCTTATCATACGGTGATGTACTAAATGCATATTGTTGATTAGTTCCTGGTTTATCTTAAATATTCATGCTTTTTTAATAGATCACTGTTGATAGTTAGGTATGCATTACCTGTAGCACTTTGAGGTACTGGATAGCCAAATAGCACTTGTCACTTTTTTGCACTGGTCACTTTTTACACTACTTGTATCCTTTTTATTATTGAATTGCATGATTAATATTTGTGAAGGAACTTTATATTACTTTTGGAATAATATTAACCACTAGATATCTGTCCCACTCCAAATTGTTGGGGTTTTTATTTATGTTTTTTAGATGTATGTATTATATGTATGTTTAGTAGGACTTGTGTCTATCTAATAAATAAATGATCATAATATACTTAGTATTTGATGGTGTGCGGCATACTTTATTAGGGTAGAATTGGTATCTGTGGTTATCTGGTAAGTGGTAACCCACAGATAATATTACATGGGTGCGCAGCGCTCGCCCTAACAGTACCCCCCCCTTGGGTCTCCCCCTCTTCTTGGGGCCAAGAAAATCTGAAATGAGACTGCGGTCCAGAATGTTCTCTTCGGGTTCCCAAGATCTTTCTTCAGGTCCACAGCCTTCCCAGTCGACTAAAAAATATCTTTTACCTCTGGAAAGCTTAGAGGCCAGAATCTCTTTCAACGTAAAGGCATCCTCGGTACCAGAGATTGGAGCAGGCACCAAGGTTTTAGGAGAGAACTGATTGACAATTACTGGCTTCAACAGAGAGATGTGGAAGGAGTTGGGGATTCGCAGCGATGTGGGTAGGTGAAACTTATAGCAAACTGGATTGATCTGTTGTTTGATCTTATAAGGACCCAGGTAACGGGGCCCAGTTTGTAGCTAGGAATTCGAAAGCGGATGTATTTCGCTGACAGCCACACCTTATCTCCTGGAGAATAGACAGGCGGAGCCCTTCTCCTCTTATCAGCACTAACTTTCATACGGGCGGAAGCTTGACAAAGGGCACGTTGGGTCTCTTGCCAGATGGTAGAGAAATCCTGTGTGATGTCATCCACGGCGGGTACTCCAGAGGCGGAAGACGATGCCGACCGTATACCACCAAGAACGGGGACTTCCTCGTAGACTCAGAATCCTTGAAATTATACGAGAATTCCGCCCAGGGCAGAAGATCGACCCAATCATCTTGACGGGAAGAAACAAAATGGCGAAGATAATGCCCGAGAATCTGGTTAACTCTTTCCACCTGGCCGTTTGACTGGGGGTGATAAGCGGAGGAAAAGTCCAGTTTAATTTTCATTTGTTTACAAAGGGCTCTCCAGAACTTGGAAACAAACTGCACACCTCTGTCAGACACAATGTGTGTAGGAAGCCCATGAAGCCGAAAGATATGCATCAGGAAGTATTTCGCCAACTAAGGAGCCGATGGGAGACCAGGCAAGGGTACAAAATGCGCCATCTTAGAAAACCTATCCACTATCACCCAAATAACAGTATTGCCATACGAAGAAGGGAGGTCAGTGATAAAGTCCATAGCAATGTGTGTCCATGGGATATCTGGAATAGGCAGAGGAAGGAGTAGGCCAGCAGGTCTTTGGCGAGGAGTCTTGTCACGGGCACAGATGGAACAGGCCTGAATGAATTCCGTCACGTCCTTCTCGAGAGCAGGCCACCAATAATACCTGGAAATTAGAGAACAAGATTTTCTGATACCAGCGTGGCCGGTTACATGTGAAGAATGACCCCATCTTAATATTTTGCGATGTTGACGAGATGGCACAAAGGTCTTTCCAGGCGGAGCCTGTACTGTAGCGGGAGCAGAGTGGACAAGGCATTCAGGCGGGATAATATGTTGTGGAAAGGATTCAGCATCAGAGATGTCCGACTAACAAGAAAGGGCGTCCGCCCTGATGTTCTTGGCGGCTGGGCGGAAGTAGATTTGGAAGTTAAAGCGGGCGAAAAACAACGACCAACGAGCTTGTCGAGGGTTCAGTCGCTGGGCAGTTTCAAAGTAGGACAGATTGTTATGGTCAGTATAGATGAACACCTGATGGGCAGACCCTCTAAGAGATGTCTCCACTCCTCTAAGGCCAACTTGATGGCGAGTAGCTCCCGATCACCAATGGAGTAATTCCTCTCTGCCGGAGAAAATGTCTTCGAAAAGAATCCGCAGGTGAGAATTCTGCCAGTAGGAGATTTTTGTGTGAGCACAGCTCCCGCTCCAATGGAGGAGGCATCTACTTCAAGGGCGAAGGGCCTGGCTGGATCAGGCCCAGACAACACCAGAGCGGAGGAGAAGGCCTTTTTTAGGGAAATAAAGGCCTCTTCCGCCTGTGGGGGCCAAGACTTAGAATTGGCGTTCTTCGTGAGAGCCACGATGGGTGCTACCACATAGAAAAGTGAGGAATAAACTGTCGATAGTATTTGGTGAATCCCAAGAAATGCTGAATAGCCCGAAGGCCGGAAGGACGTGGCCAATCCAAAACTGCTTTCAATTTGCTGGGGTCCTCGAGCAGAAACTATGTACCCTAGAAAAGGTAAGGTTGTACGGTCAAAAAGGCACTTCTCCAGATTGGCGTACAGGCGGTGTTGGCGAAGGCGAGACAGGACTTGCCGGACGTGACGGTGATGTTCCTCCAAATTGGGCGAAAAGATGAGTATGTCATCCAAATACACGACTACACAGGAGTAGAGCAAGTCCGGGAAAATGTCAATCACGTATTCGTGGAAAACAGCGGGTGCATTGCAAAGTCCAAAGGGCATTACTAGGTATTCGAAGTGGCCATTGCGGGTATTGAAGGCGGTCTTCCATTCATTGCCCTCACGTATACGTATCAAATTATAGGCCCCTCGCAGGTCTAGTTTGGTAAAGACCTTAGCCCCACGCAGTTGGTCAAACAATTCAGCAATCAACGGTAAGGGGTAACGATTCTTTATGGTAATCTTGTTGAGGCCACGGTAATCGATACAGGGGCATAGAGAGCCGTCTTTTTTGGCCACAAAGAAGAAACCCGCGCCTGCTGGAGAGGAAGACTTCCGTATAAACCCTCTTTGAAGGTTTTCTTGGATATACTCCGACATGGCCTATGTCTCCGGAGCCGAGAAGGGGTAAATTCGGCCACGAGGTGGAGTGGTACCCGGCAAGAGGTCAATAGGGCAATCATAAGGGCGATGAGGCGGAGTACCTCCGCTTGTTTTTTGCAGAACACATCAGAAAAGACCTGGTAGATCGCAGGCAGGCCAGGTAGAGAGATAGAAGCAGGACTAGGTCGGACAGGAACAGACTTTAAACACCTCATAAAACAAGCTGTACCCCAAGTCTTGATTTCACTGGTGTTCCAGTCAAGAGTGGGATCATGACGTTGAAGCCAGGGTAGGCCGAGTAGAATCTGAGAGGTGCAATTTGGGAGGACGTAAAACTCAAGACTCTCTTGATGGAACAGTTCAATCATTAAAAGGAGGGGAACGGTGCAATAACGCACGGTACAGTCAAGCCTGTCACCATTGACCGAGGTGATAAATAAGGGCTTGGCGAGGCGGTTCACGGAGATATTATATCTATTAATCAAGGAGGCCTCTATAAAGTTTCCTGCGGAGCCCGAGTGGGCGGGGAGACTAAAACTGGCGAATCCGCTCAGCGAGAGCCATATGTCTTCCTATGGAAACCATTAACATTACAAGTGACTATTGATTTGGCAAGTTGATTACCAGACTATCCGGTGGAAATTGTTCTTAAAAAGCATATACATAACCTGAAGCTGGTAAGCAGATACCCATGAGGTGGTGGGCACGTGTGTGAATTGAATTGATTCTAGATGTGCATGCACCGTGGGACAACCCTTTGAACTTTTTTGGGATGTGCTGAAATTTGTACTCCTTATTGCTCTGTGCTGTAAAATATTTATAATATTTATATAGACTATAGCTTTTGGAACTTTATGTGGATGAGAAGTTCTGGCACGTGGTAGCATTAATTTGAAAATTAATGGTTTGATAATACTTATTTTTGAGACTATAGCGCTGTGTTTTTCCTATAATATTATGTATACAATTATGGATTCTCAATTTTCCCTGCAGTCGTCCTTTAACAGAAGAACTAATGAGTTGTGATTCGAATATTTTTTTCTTTCTCTGCATTTCTGCAGGTGAAATCGGGATACTGTGTAGTGCTCTGGGGAAGCTGGAGTAAAAAAGTGCAGCAATAAAGCCACAATGGAGAAACATGCCTATAAAGATCAAAATCCGAAAATATGATTACAGTACTTCATGCAGTTCACATTTCAGAAGAATTTAGAGGAATGTGCCATTACTGGACTCAGAAGCTGACAATTTTAACATTCAAGGAGCACCACTTATTAGCTGGGTTGGCTGTACCCCCCAGCCCACCTCACCTAGAACCTGTGCTGTAATTCACTAATTCCTATTCTAACACCTTCTGTCTTCCACAAATCAGACCCATCCCCTCTCCATGTATTCAGCCCAATTGTACACCCCACCAAGACATCCCTGAACATGTTCTGTCCCTGTAATGTTATAGCCTAAGCTGGCACAGCAGCTTATGAGCTCTCCATAGGCTGGCCAAAGTGGTACCTCTTCCTTTTATTTAGGGTACACCTACCGGTACGTTGTTCTATATAAATAAGCTGGATGGCAGAGAAGAGGTCACTTATAAATCTAGCATCAAGAAATATCCAGCCAGACTTGTTTTTTTTTTTAATGGAAGGAAGAGGTTCTGTCACCCCTGATACACTAAACCTGTCACTCCTGGATTTTATTCCTACCAGGAGAAGAAAACCACAAGCTTGGCATGAGTTTTATTCAGTTCGGGTGTATAAGTGACCCCCCCCCCCCCCCATATTAGCTGACGTGTTTATATGGATTTTTAATATTACACAATTTTGCAGTAAGGCTCCTTTAATGTGCCTTACCAAAATGATTGCATGCAGTGCCAACTGCATTTTTCTGCATTTTTTTGTTTGCATTCTTTGCAGTTTTTAGTATACTTTTTTCATCTAGAGCTGATTTATTTGCATCATAACCTAACCCATAGTAATCAAACCTTATTGTATTTCCCCCTTAGCACCCCCCCCCCAACTACTAATTCCAGCCCCTGTACTTCTCCTTCCAACAATGTTTGTAATATATTAAGATGGGCAGGGTCTTATATAAGTCCCCAAATTGTATTTAAGAATCTTTGTGTGTTTTTGTTTTGAAGTACGGTACATTTTAATCCTGTAGACAGAAAATTGGAACTAGCTTCATGAATATGGATGCATTTTATACAACCAAAAAATTAATATTTAACCTTTTTATTATACATAATTTAACCTACTAATTAAACACCCTAAATATTTTAGAATGCATATGTATGTTATAAGATACATTATTTGTTGTTGTTATGGAGTAAAGAATTATTGACTGCATGTCTGAAGAATAATCCAAGCATGTCTAAATAATGAAAGAAAAAAAATAAAGGCAGCAAGTGAAAAAAAAAAAAAAAATGTTCATTTTAATAGTTCTCCAGTTTGTATAATATTTGTAGAATATTCTCCTCATTAATTACAGAAATACCATTGCTACTATTGAGAACATTAATAATAATGTAACTGTTAAGCCATGTGCATATTACTTAAACATCAACTTTTATTTTGTTAATTAATATTAAACATAATAAATAATCAGTTATGATTTTGTAAAAACGTTTATTTATTAGGGTTGTATTCAGCCTTCTTGTATTAGTTTAATGTTAAATGTCTATGTGATACTTTTATGTATGTAATATTGTGTGGTCCATCTATTGGCCAGTTGATTCAGTTACATTGCAGATATGTGCTCGCATGTTTGCCCCATCCCTCAGCAATCTTGACCGGCTCATTCACGCTGGGAGCACCGAGGGACAGGGGTAGACGTGCAACCACATTTACAGTCATGAAAAAATGGATAGGAAAGGAGGGGTGAAATTTGGAGAACTGCTGCAGTATCTTCAGAAATTGGAGGAGAGTCACATGGGGCAGGCTTCATGTGAGCTCAATGCTGCCTTTTTCTTGCCCCACTTTATATGTTTGTCATCCAGATTGGCCTAGTCACAGAAACGTTCTGTACTTCTGTACTTTTACTATACTTATTGTACTTCAGTGTTCTGATTTTATCCTCTATTTCACTCCATCTTTACCTTGATTAATAAAGCTAAACACTCTATCACCCCCTTACCTTGTTGCTTGTTAGAAGGGAATTTAGCTGCCTCCCATAATGCAACCAAATCTGAGGTTAGTGTGTAACTGAGACATGAATAGTAAATTGACAGCTAGTTAAGTAGTACGTAAAGGGACACAGACTACAGTGTTGGTCGGCTACTGTTTTTGACTCATCAAGTGGGTTTTATTCCCATGGTCACGCAGGACTCCCTCGGTCTCTGCCTGTTGGGTACTCCTCTATGCTGACTGCCAAGGTCCCCAGGTAAGCACACTTCCAGGTACAACACTTCTGGCAACCCCAGAATGTATCTACTAGGGTACACACCTGGGCACTGGCCTCTAACTTTCTCAGATTCTGCATAGCACTCTTCTCTGCTCTCAGAGTTACACATGCTACTCGATCAAATGACTACTGAAGTGGTCTTCAAACAATTAAGCATGTCACAAACATAGATATCCGTATACTGGACAATACAAGGGAGGTCATCCAAAACATTTGGAGAGTCTCACCCTATCTTAAGAGTGGCTCTCCACATTTACTGAAATAGAGACTAGAAATAGAGTGCCAAGCATACCCCATCCATTGAAATAATTCCGCCCTGGAGGAGGCAGATATTGTCCTGTGAATAGAGACAAGTTTTGGATGGCAGGGAGCACAATCGCGTCAATCTGTAAGTTTTAACACCAGAGCCAGATGGAAGAGCTGCAGGGGACAACGGGTGAATATAGATTTGTTTTTGTTTATGCCTGAACAGACCCTTTAAAGACAAAAACAAAACAGAAATTTATAAATTTTACCTGCATTTTATCAAAATGTTGCTTTGGCCATACTGAACTGGTAACTCCAGTAACTGGAATCAAAATCCGAAGCTCAATATAACCTAATAATGAGCATAGTGGAAAAAGCCATTTGCTTAGTCCTCTGCATTTAACCCATCCATGCAGTAAGTGCAAACACAAACCCACCAATGAATCAAACCAGTGAAAAGGAAGTGCGAATGAGCCTAGAGTGGTGGGCAGCCTGGTGCAGCACCCAAGGAGCAATTGGGGATTAGTTGCCTTACTCAAGAACACTTCAGTCATGGCAGGGAATTGAGCCTGCAACCCTCAACCCACTTCCTCTAGCCCATGACTGCATGCATGAACACTCCAGATCAATCAGCAACCCTCAGTTGTTGGCAACACTGGCAATCTCAGCTCTGCAAGCTAAGAAAAAACTGAACGCAACATGTGCTGGGCCAAGCTACTGGTTCTAAACAATTATGATCACACCCATATTCTTACCATGACAATACACTGATTGGTTTAACCCGTTCGCTGCCAGCCTACCAAGAGTTTTTGGCACCCTTTGTTGCCAGACCATTTTGCACTATTTTGCGCTCCACATGTTTAACTGTGATTTTTGAAGGAATTTCCAGGAAAATGATATCTTTTATTTAAGTAGAGTATGTGTTTTAACATGAAATGTCTTGTTTGACATTTTTAGGTGTATTCTCAATATTTGCAATAAAAAATGTTTGTCAATAGAATTTATTGCGTGTGAAATCCCAATTTCTCCCGGTTACAACGGTACCACAAAGGTATTGGTAGACACCCTTTCCTGCCCAGGAGACTCCCCCAAACTGAAACAGCGCTTTAAGAGATTTTCAGATAAAATACAACTGTGCTAGGCTCTATACACACCTTGCAGTTTTTCAAGAAAAACAACCCTTTACATTTGAAATACCCCCCCAAACTAAATATTCTCTGTACACACCTCAAGCTTTCTATGCGTACCAGGCTTGTTGACATGGGCGCAGTTTTCTGGAAGCAATCCCTCATTTAATTCTTTGGTTGCACAGGGTTTCCCTAAAATACAGAATAAAAGAGCAGAATCAAAGCTACATTTTCCTAAAAAAACTATATGCAAAGAAAGACAAACAAGGTAAATCTGAAAAAGCAGCATCCCCCAAACAGAACAATACCCAACATGCATAGCTACTGTCAAGGGAAAAGTTGCCAAACACCCCAAAGTAAAGCATGCGCATAACGGTACTTTCAGCTCTGCAGGCGAAGTGTGCACCTTGCATTTTTTCTACCAAAACAACCCTTCACATTTGGAATATCCCTGATAAACCATATATTCCCTGAAAGTACACAGATTAAGCTTTCTAAATTTACCCAGCTTGTTGTAGTGGGATTATCTTTCTGGAAGTAATCACTCAAAGAATTCTTAGGTTGCATAGGATTTCCCTAAAATATGTATAAAAAAGCAGAATAAAAACTTGTTTTACTAAAATATCAATATGCAAAAAAAAAAAAACAAATCTGAAAGTGCAAGGTCCCCCGAGCAGAACAATACCCCACATGCATAGGTACTTTTAACCCTTTTAGTTGCCAGCCAGCTTGAGATTTTGAGGTTTAGTCATCAAGGGATAGCGCCAGGTAGTGCCTCGCAGTGTCAGGAAGTGTCTGGTGAACGCTGGACGCTGTAGGCAAAACCACATTTATGAAAGCGAATCTGGTGAGCGACTCTAACAGCGCCATGTAGTGTCCGATTCATCCTTACAGGTGGCTCAGCGTATAGCGCCGGTGCTATAGCTTCCAGAGGGGCAGGTATTACCTGTCGCTCTCTTATACATTTCAATGGGCGTTACTTTTGTTGCTTAAACTGTTTTTTTTTTTATTGTTTTTTTTCTCTCAAATAATTGTGTCACCTCTCCTGGCCGAAAAAAAGTCACTTTTGAAAACTTTTGATTTTGATGCAGAATTGTCATTACAGGTCTGGCACTAAAGTGTTAATGTCACAATGTTAAAACAATGTCATTCCATGTGTTCTTGCTTTGTTACTGGTGGATATGTGTTCAAAAACAGACTTTAATCACACAGCGTCTGGCGCTTTATGCTATAGCGACCAGATCCAGAGAGCCGATGCTCTATGTGTGTAGTTTTTTATAAGTATGGTGTGAGCCGTTGAGAGTCGGTCACACTGAGCTGGCGCTACCTCTCGCTCCCTGCAGCGCTGTACTGGCATTACAGCGCCCAACATACATCACATTCATCAATGCCGGACAGGTTACTTCAGCAACCGAGACACTCTGTCCGATACCCGCTTACAGCGTCTACTAGCGGTCGCTCTAAGCGGCGCTATGCAGGCGCTCATCTGCCGATACCTGGCATTAGTAATGAATCAGCCTCCACGTCACGCTCTGTTGACAGACCATAGGTAGCCCCCTGTTCCTGTCCAGGAGACCCCCCCCCAAACTGAAAAGAGCACTTCATAACATTTACAAATAAAATACAACTACTATCCACACTATAAAGGGTTAATTTAAAAAAATTGGTGTGTGGTCCCCTCTACCCAGCATAACCAGCCCGGGACCAGCTATGGGGACTTGTAGAACAGGGCGCAGGGGCCAGCTTTGGTGGCCCCTGGCCCTGCAGGCTACAAGCCGGCATATCCTATGGCCACAAGCTCTTCTGCCCCCCCCGGCTTTGGGGAGGCAGGTAATGGGGGGCTCAGGGTTAATGGTTAATCAGAGCATCTCCTTCCCATCTCCTCCTCTGCCCAGCTATTATGGGGCATCTGACAGCTGAACCACCAGGAGCCAGGATGACGCCCGGCAGGTGACATCATCCTCCCCACCCCCAAAGGGGCGGGGTTAGTTGTTAAGATGGTGGCACCCATCAGGAAGCAGTGGGAGAGGGCATGTCGAACACTCTCCTGAAGACTGAAGAGCCCGGGGGGGGGGGATTGGGTGATCGGAGGCCTCCCCAGAGAAGAGAAGACCCGGCGGGAGCGATCGCAACCACAGGTGAGTAAATGTCATTTTTTATCTTTTTTTTTAAAACAGGAATTGCTGGTGGCTGAAGTGGGGGTGCCCTATTCAGGGCACTCCCCTGTAGCTGGAGTAGCCCAGGGGGGCATCGGAGGCTCCCAGGGTGAAGAGGAGACCTGGCGGGATCTAACAAGGGGTCAGGTGAGTGTTTTTTTAACTTTGTTTTTACTGTAGCGGGGGGGGGGGGAGTCGGGCACGTAGTTTCTACATGCTTGGCACTTAAAAGGAGTGGAAGAAAGCACGTAGAAACTAAGTGTTTGGCACTGAAAGGATTAAGAGACTTAGATTTTGGTACACGCTAAGTAGAGTAGATGTGGTCCAATGTTGCACAGTTCAGCAACAGGGTCTGACACCTGACATGGTCAGACATGGCTCAGGAAAGCAACAGGGCTTGGTACAGGACATTGTAAACATGCCACAGCTTGACAGCAGAGCTTGGCACTGAATGTGGTTAAATGTGGAAAGAGCAGCAACAGGGCTTGGCACTGAAGATAGTAAGACAAGACACGGGTTATCAAAAGGACTGCCAGAGATAAAGGAGGGGAGGACCGGATTCCTCTTGAAAAACAGGTGCTATGCCAAGGTTTGAGCCAAAAGAGCCAAAGAGATGAGAAGGATGCCCAGAACAAAGTTTGATGGGAAAGAAATGGCAGAGGTGAGCATAATGTATACAGTATTTATTTTTTAATTCAGGGATTTTTAAATTAAACTGAGGGGAAGTTATTTGTTTAACTTTACCAGTTACTTTACCAGGGATGGGGGGGGCAGAAAACCCCCCACCTGGCATGTAGGCAATGGCTTGCCAATACTCCTACTCAATTACATGTACCTCCTCCTAGGCACCAGGGGTGCAAAAGTATTTGGTGCCCATTGGCACGGGCCCAGGACTGTGTTGAAGTCTTAGGGATATCTATAGCCAGAAGCTGGATGGAGGCCTGCCTAGCCCTGGGCATATAAGCCATATAATGCCTGGTGTACTGAACTGGTAGCCCTACTTAAATATACAAATATAGAATACATCTGCTTGTCATGGCAAATTGCTTAAATTTACTCTAGTATGTTCCCTACTAGGCTGTAGACGTGTACAGACACAGGGGGGAGGCTGCGTTGATCTGTCCAGTTAAATACACACAGGTGCTGAGGACAATAATATCTTAATTACTCCTCATCATTTTGTATGACATTAGACACTCATCTCTGATTATATGAATTCACAAAAGTGATAAAGGACCTCAATGAAAAGCAAAGTGCAGATGACGACATTCTATAAATAAATATTCATAGCCCAAATCTGCCACTGAGTATATAAGTCATGACTGAGGGTGAGGAACATAAGTTACCCAACTGGCTTTCTCATACTATCAATGTAGGTAAGTTAAAGTTTCACATTTAGTAGATAAAAGTATAATAGAATATATAATAGAGGTCATTTTGTTCTTGTCTAGCTGTGTCTTTTCACTGTTGATTAAGAGCAAGTTAATATGAAGGATGAAGTGGGAACCTGTCAGTGCAGGAGACAGAGTCTAATAGAAGACGCCCGCAAAGACAAAGAAGCATCAGCCTTGACTGCACGTGAGCCTGAAGAATTTGACATTGGAGACATAGATCAAGGCAATGGAATCACCTCCAATCTAATGTTCACAATACGGAACCCAAAAACGACCTCCCTTCATACTATTCTCAAGATCTTAGAGGTTAAGTATGCACAATGAAATGTACTCACAACTTTCATGTATACTGTATTTATATAGAAAATATGCCTCTATTCTCGTTCTCATCTCGTGCAGTTCTGAATTATCTGCAATATTCTGGTCCTGCATCAGAATCTGGGCCCCATTAAAATCTAAAGTGGGAAACTTTTGGGAAGTGTTTTGGGTCTCTGGAAAGCAGCCCCCCAAATGCGCCCAAATTGCATGTGAACACCACCAAACATCTAAGTAACATTGTTCTGATGGAAATATATACATTTCAGAGGCCCCTTAAGGAAAGAAAAGATATTTGAGTAAAAGAAGAATCCCCTCTAAATGCCTATAAAATCTTTTGTAAGGCTGAAGGTTTCCTTTATCTAAAGATGCCTTCAATCTTCAAAGAAGAGGAAATAATCATCCACTGTAATGGGCACCTCTTGCTTTATATAGAAATTAAGGACTTAAGTATTGATTATTTTATCTCAGTTAAAATACAATATTCTGTTATAGCATTAATTCAGATGTTCTTGAGGTGCTGAGCTTATCTAGAGTGTCTTTTATTTATCTTAGGTTAGCAAATGTGTGTTTATGGGGGGCAGGAGGGGCATGTGCCCTGGGTGCAGAAGATCAGGGGGTACCAAAGAGGGTACTGAGCACAAGTGGAGGGCACCAATTCAAATTTTTGCCTCGGGTACCAGAAAGCCTAACTACGTCTCTGGCACCTGGACCTGAAATGGCACCCCCCACCTGTGCTCAGGCCCCTCTTCAGCACCCCCTGACCTGCTGCACCCCCCTAGCTATGCCCCTGATGGAAGCAGTAGTGTTCACTATCTGTAATCTGTTGCTATTGGCAACTGAAAACCAAGACCTACAAGAACAAAGGAGTGAGTCCTGCACACACAAAACACTGCTGCTTGGCGTGTGTAAGGTTGAACGAGCTCCCTCACCTCATCAGTGGCCAAAGCAGCAATGTTCTGTATGTACAAGACTCACTTATCTCTTCTTGTAGATCTTGGTGTACAGTGAGCAATAGCAACAGATTGCAGGGGGTAAAAACATCTTCCATAAAACACACATTTGGTAACATAAAAATACTAGATAAGCTCAGCATGAGAACATCCTTTTAGCACGAGAAAATATAAACTTTTAAAAATTGCATCAAAAGTGGACATTTCATTTAAAGATGCTTTCTTCTGTCCTTACAACTTTAAAACACACTACTCTGCCATTATCTATAGACAAGTCTCTGATACTAAAAGTTGTTTCAGAATAGCTTAATTTTTATGCTAGAACTTTGGTGGATCTGAGCTGAAAAATATCAGGCCTGAATTTACTGTAAGACCTGAATCCAAATCCCAACACAAAGGAGATCATGCCAATTATTTGTGGGAAAGGTGTACTTGTGGCGCCCTTGTGGCGCGGCTTGCAACATGCGTCCCATTGAGCTTTTCAATTTTACCAAACAAGAAAGTGCAATAAACTATTTTTTTTCCATATTTTCCACCAAAATCCCCTGTACCTGTAATGAGTATTTTTACAGGGGAGGTATAACCTGGGTAATAACAGTGCCCTATGGGCTATTCAGAATAATTTTTCTGCATAACTCATAGGGAACTGAAATTTCTAATGTCCTTAAAATATCCTTAGTTCATTGAAAAATGAGTGCTGCTGCAGGCAAAGGTAATTGTTACACCATTACGTCGGGCTATGTTTGCCACTGCCCTAAACTGTCTTCCGTTTTTTCAATTGAAGAGGAAATGTCTGAGATATTGGGTTACAGTTTTACCTCATAATTTCTCTTCTGAAGCAAGTGGGTGTGGCCCTTGGATCTGTGATGCTGCATAAAAATCAGCATAATGGGCAGGGTGTGTAAGTGCCCAAGACATTGCTTCAAATGCCCTGGCTGTGCTTTATCCCTCCCTCCCTGTTGCTAGGCAACCTTGGACACTGAGACCAGAAATCTCAGATACTCCCACTTGCACTCCCACATGCCCTTCCACACTCATGCACACACTCCCGAATGCACTCCCATGCCCATCACCAGCATCACCATGTCCAGCACGATGTTGGCTGCATCTAGCACTGCTGCCTCCTTAGTGCATGTCACAGAGGCACCGAGGAGGCAGACAGAGTGGGGACAGCTGAGAGCAGTGCTGGATGTAGCCGGCATCATGCTAGACGTACTGCTCCATCATCACAAGTAGCACTGCCTCCTGCCACAATGGGGTACAAAGGGGCTTCACAGGGGAAGGGGGGTAAAGGGGGAACAGTGAATGAATTGGCAGCAATGGAGGGGGCAGGCTACACAGGGGAGGGTGCGGAGAGGAGCAGGGGCACCATGAATATGCTAATAGGCGATTATCAATTCTGGCTCCAGTGTCCTAAGTTGATTGGGGGACAGGATATGAGGGGAGGCCCTGTTTTCCCAGGAAGTAGGTGCAGATATCCAGTGTACTGTGATGTTTTTAAAGATAGAGACCAGCACTGTGACAAAGGGCAGAAGGCAAGAACTGCATTCAGCTGGGGATTGGGTGAGAATGCACAAACACTGTAAATATCTCTTTTGTAAAAATTCAAGTATTGGGGATTTTATAATTAAAAAAATGGAAAAAAACATTTTTATTGCACATTCTTCTGTGGTAAAATTAAAAGGCTCACTGAGTTGCACACAGGAAGGGTACTTTGTGTGTGTGTTTGTGTGTGTGTGTGTGTGTGTCTTGTTTATCCATGGGGGTTTTCACATCATTTAGGATACAATTTATTATTATTATTGTTTATTTATATAGCGCCATCAACTTCCGTAGCGCTTTACAAGGTATGATTACAAACAGGGTAAAACATATAGTACAGAGAACAATACAAACTTAGATGCCACAGGTTAAAACCAAGTGTTGTGAGCGCAGGAGACAATAGGAAAGAGAGCCCTGCCCTTGCGAGCTTAATGTCTAAAAGAGGCAAAGGGGGCGGGTCACAAGTGGTAGAGCTTGAGTATGGCTGCATGTGCCATTGAAGGTTATAGGAGTTGCTTAAGCCAGGTTATATGCTTGTCTGAAGAAGTGAGTTTTGAGGGCACTTTTAAAGGCTTGGAGTGATGGAGAGTGGCGGATCGAGTGGGGAAGTGCATTCCAGAGAAGTGGGGAGACACGGGAGAAGTCTTGAAGGCGGGAGTGCGAGGAAGTAACCAAGGAAGAGGACAGGAGAATGTCAGAGGCAGAGCGGAGGTTGCGCTTTGGTTGGTAACGCTGGATCAGAGATGAAATGTAGGAAGGGGCCTGGTTAGAGAGAGCTTTGTAGGTTAGCGTTAGAAGTTTGAACTGAACTCTATGGGAGACAGGTAACCAGTGGAGGGATTGACAGAGGGGAGTAGCACTGGAGGAGCGAGAGGAGAGATGGATGAGGCGAGCAGCAGAGTTTAGAACAGATTGGAGGGGAGCCAGTCTGTTTGTTGGCAAACCACAGAGGAGGGTGTTGCAGTAGTCCAGTCGGGATATGACCAGGGAATGCACTAGCATTTTAGTGGTGACAGGTGAGAGGAAGGGACCGATGCGGGAGATATTTTTGAGTTGGAGACGACAGGAGGTGGCCAGGGAGTGAATGTGAGGTCTGAAGGAGAGAGAGGAGTCCAGAATGACATCCAGGCATCGAGCTTGAGGAGTTGCAGTTATTGTAAGATTATTTACAGAAATTGTGGTGTTAGTGAGGGGAGGGGAGTGAGATGGTGGGAAAATGACCAGTTCTGTTTTGTCCATGTTTAGTTTAAGGGAGCGAGATGTCATGAAGGAAGAGACGGCTGTTAGACAGTCAGGAAGGCGAGAGAGGAGAGAAGAAAGGTTCGGGCCAGAGAGGTAGATCTGAGTGTCATCTGCATAAAAGTGATATTGGAAGCCTAGCGAGGTTACAATAACATTTTCCTCACTTACCATCTGAAACTCCCTCCTGATCCCCAGCAGCAGGCTTGAAGACTTCCAGCAGCTTCTGACTTACTTGCATTGTACCTCAAGGGCATGGCTCTTAGCGATTCATCTGAATAAGATAGGGACTTGTCCTGTGAGGATGGAGGGTTTCCAACCCCCTAGACTTTAAAACTCCTGGGGGGGGGGGGGCATTTCTTTTTTAAAAACAAATTAAAATAGATGTTTGGCTATATTTTTGCCTCTCATTGATTTAATAATATAATAATAATATTCAGGATTATTTATAACCTGAATACAGGGTACCCCTGTTCTACTATATATACATTTTATTCTAATATCAGGACTATTGATTTTAGACATTTACAGACACTCATGCACCCATGTATCTCTTTATTTTCAGAAATATGATGTATGTGTTTACCACATGGAAACCAGGCCTGCTGTGAGGTGCCAGAAGAAAGCTGAAGATATGGAATGCTTTGTAAAATGTTTCATACCCAGTTCTTCATTTCACATTCTCATAACTTCTGTCAAAGAAGTAGCAGGAGATGTGAAAATAGTCCAGGATGAAAAATGTATGTGGCCACTAAATTCAATTTTGCTTATTTTTGTTGCATAAATAATCTTAGAAATATATTCTGTACTTTACGCCCCAAGTAGACCCCCCAAAAGTGGGGGGAAAATGTCAGTGCATCTTATCCAGTGAATGTAACAAAAAAATTACATTCCCGGAACTCTTATGCAGCAGCAGCCTTCTGCCGCCGACATAAACACATAGAGTTACATACACAACCATACATTACTGGCGTCAGCTGCAGCCCACTGCCTTCACTGCCTGCCATCTCCACACAAACATGTCCCCGGGGTGGCAGTTCCGGCAACCGGGTAGGCGTGACCTGCGACTCCTGCCGGCATGCAGTGACAACCCACCCAGGAGCTGGCACCAGCGATGCGGCGGACAGCAGTGATGTATGTTTGTGTGTGTCTGTGTTTATGTCAGTGGGAGACTCTGCTGTGGCCTGGGAATGTAAGTTTTTTCTTTGTATAAGGGGGCATGATGCCTGAAATTGGGATGCCACACAGTGTTTGTATTCGGAATGCCTCACACTGCCTGTAATTGGAATGTCACACACAGTGCCTGTAACTGGGATGCCATGCACACTGCTTGTAATTTGGATGCCTCACACTGCCTGTACTTGAGATGCCTCACACTGCCTGTAATGTGGGATGCCCCTCACAGGGTTTTGACTATCCTGGGTTTTGTTGCTTTCTTGGGGCACCTTGATCAGGAGTGCCCCGCTGTGTGAAACCCCCGCTGGACGCCGCAGCAAACTCACCCTTTCCGGTCCCACGGTGTGTCTATGAGCAGCGGCTCTGGCGGCCGCATCCTCCGCTTCCCTCTAGCAGTGTGCGTGCCTGTGCCAGGCATTTGTGAGTGGCTGTTGCGGGCACGCTCCCTGTTAGAAATAAAAAACACTAGATCTCAGGTTTACTACCAGCAAGTAAAAGGCACTATACAGTGGTTATTTGCAACTACAGTGATTATTTGACTTTTGACTACCTTTTGAGTCCCAATATAGAATTACCTTTATACCTAACTGTGATATGATTAATTGAGAATATATAACAGCCTCTCCACAGTGCACACACAAAGAAGGCCTACAGGAAAATGACAACACATTCTGGCTTTAATTTGTATTTCATGGAAAAGGGTTATTTAACTATGTGAGTGAATATAATACAGGTGAAAAAAAAAACCTTCTTTCATATACTTATCTTTATTTCATTCAAACAGTACCAGCATTTCCAAAAAAGGTTCAAGACCTGGATATGTGCCAGCGATTTATTCCGAAATTCGAGCCACATTTTGACCAATATAATCCGGTGAGTATTTTGGAGAATAAATTATATTGTAAATGTAATCTATCGGGTTGATGTATTGTATGGCAAGTTTAGCCTTGATAGATAGGTAGAATTTTTTTTATTGTTACGTTAACTATTCATGTTATTGTCAGAATCTATAAAGGTTTACATAGACCTTTCAGTGAACTAGTATATAATAGTCATAAAGGCCAAAAACAATTTTCAGATTTACTAAAACAGCAAAGGATATCTTTCTTCCAATGTTTTTCTTGAAAATCATCTCAGATGCCAAAGTGATCTTTGTCCAAGCTTCTGAACATTTGACCATCCCAGTTTTACAATACACTTAAAACTAATAAGACCTTTTGCTCATCACAAGCAGAACTGTAGAGGAGCCATACAGCAGAAACCTTTGGCTCACTTATAATTATTATGCGAATCAAGTATTATATAATTTTCCCAGACAGATCATTTACATAGAAATTAGGATGTTTTACATCCACTGTTGTCAGATCTAGGACCAAAGAAATGTCATCTAGTAAAGCGCAGAGAGGTTATTTCCCTGGGTGGGTTTGGGCTGCTGAGTAACTAACACCATATGGCAGGAAACAGGGCCATTCCCATGGCTGCAAGCGCTGATTTTTACAGCTGGGAGCTGTGCGTTTTGCATGCTTTGTTACTATAAGATCAACAATGATGATTACATTTCATGTTTTTTGCCCACATTAATTATTACATGTAATTTCAACCAATATATCCAAATATTTACCATATATTATTTGGCCGATAGTTGAGTTGAAACAACTGAGGCTATAATCCATAAAATGTTAAAGTACATTAACTTCATTTTTTTCCAGAATTAAAACTTGTGACACTAATGATCTGAATGATGAAATACACTGTAAAAATATTTTGGTCATTTATACTGTTAGTTTTCAATTAAAATAACATATGATATAAATGTATCAAGTTGTAGCACAAAATTACTGGCACATACGTGCTGAGCAAAGATTTTTTTTTTAAATTGACTTTCTATTAACATGCTTAACACAATACTGTAAATGTTGCCTCTAGGTGAGATTGCAGAGGTGCTCCCTGCATAGAAAGGATAGAAAGCTAACAAGACTTGACAGAGCTCGGTACACAGGCACAAGTTGAGAGCAAATAAAGGAAAAATGGGCTAGGATCAGGGAGGCAGAGTTAGAGACTGAGAACAGATGGGCAGAGTCACATGCTGGAAATAGGTGGTCAGAGTCAGAGACTGGAAACAGGTGGGCAGATTGTCAAACCCCAAGGACTAGCCTTCTTGGTGAGTTCACAACCCCCAATCTCCACAGCTAGCTTCACCTATAGACAAACCCCCTTTTCTGGGAAGCTTTAAATGCTTCACTGGACACGGTTGCCCCCAGGAAATGATAACTTAAAGATTGGAAACTCACAGGGGTAAAGATGGATGAACCAGAGGTAAGACTGGGCATTATCGGGCAAGCCGGGGTCATACACAGTCCTCACGATACGTAGCACCAAGGGAGAAACACAAGGAGGGTCAAAGGTCAAGCCAAGGGTAATCAGAGAGTTCGGAGTACAAGGGATGAGATGGGTTTATAGTTGGGATCCAGGCATGGGTCGGTTCAGGCAGCAGTCATGGAATGGTCAGGCAAGCTAGGTTGTCAATGGTAATCAATCTGAAGTCTCAGGAACAATAGCACCCAGCAGTGGGCTATCATGGGCAGTGAAAGAGTGAGCCGAGAACCCTTTTTTAGAAGAGAAGGGTACGAGATTGGCTGGAGAAACACCAGGGCTCATTGGCCCAGCTACAAAGTATGGGCTGATTGCCTAATTCATAATTAGCTGGCATTACACACTAACCCTTACAGGGTAGACAGAAGAAAAGACCACAGACACATGTAAGAGGGTATAGAACACCACAACAACAAGAAAGGGCATAGTCAAAATATCATGAATACCAAAAACATGCATAAAAGCCGGTGTAGTAACAATGAAGACAGACTGACATCACACCATCAGTACAAAACACCAGCAATCCATACAGTTCATTATGAATAGATGCAAATGCAAAAGACCATGACGTCAAGGGAGAAGTTGGGGTGTTAGGTGCCGTGCCCAAGAGCACTTCAATCATGTTCCTGTCGTGATCACGTGGTTTCTTACCATTAGGCAATGACTCCTAAAACAGAAAGTATTTACATGTGATATTGACCAAAAAAAAGCCTGACATGAAGGTGTGTAACTTGAGGGGGTGCAGGGGGTGAGACCTTACTGGGGTTCAGGGGGCCAACATCACCATGTTGTTTCTCCACTTTTGTTTTTCATTTTAGTGCTCACTTGACATCATTTAGAAAAAGGAAGACACATATATCTCTGTTGTTTGAGTCATTAGTTGTCTAGCTGCATCAGGGCCATGTAACTTTTAGTTACGACACTGCTGACATGTGTTTTTTTAAGACGATTTGCTACTCTTCTCCGGGTATTCCTAGGCCATGAACTCTATAACTTGAGCTGACATGTAAATAAGTCGGACATGGGCTGCAGTCTCACCATAACCGTTTATGATTACAAGCTTATCTTCCTTACGTGAGGTTTCCCTCCGCTGCCTCACCCACCCCAATCTCCCTAATTCCAAATGCCAGTCTGCTTAAAAATGATGGGTAAAGACCAAAATCAAGTTTTTGTGCCATGAGTCTCCCACATGACCTGTGTTGCTAAATATGATTCACTGGGTAGTTGTGCCTTTTGCAATGCTTACACAGCTAGCTTCTTACCCATATTTAAAAACTCTACCTTAATATGTGCTGTTTGGATCCAGTCCATCTATAGAGATGCTAAGAAATTCAACATTAAATTGAGGCCTTTAGAGTGAATTGAACCAATAGTGGTCAAGGTAAAGTATCTGCTACAATGCTTTCCTTCCATTGTTGCTGGGTGCCTTGTTTCCAGATCCATGGATTATCAAGTTTTGAGACTAATGTTGCTGTGTGCATCCCCTGGCTATGTGTGTCTCCCTTTTAGATATTCACTATGCTATTTATGCTTACAGGGATATGGCGATCAGGAGTACAAAAAAAGAAGGGCATATTTTGCTGAGCTTGCTCTCATGTACAAAGAGTAAGTTTTATTTTACTGGATCAAAGATCAGAAATAAGTGTTTGTTTTCATTATTCAAACAGCATGCAAGTATGTTTCAAAGCATATGTTTCTCATTTGTAATACTTGAAAAAAAATTTCAATGGTTGACCAGATTTAAAAATAATTAAAAAAAAAAAAATAAAAAAACAGTATGGGTGCATGTATCATTTGTAACTGCTAGAGAAATCTAGAAAAAAAACTATTATATCTAGAAAGAGCCAGCTTTAGAAGACATGTGGCAATTTACAACAAATATATCTATATGGAGACCGCATAGTTTAATTAGGTGAAAAAAAATATCATGTTAGTATCTTTCTCTCAGTAATTAGACACATCAAAATCCTATGTCAAACATATAAAACAACAATGTGCTTTGTTTAAATGAAAATTGTTTTGACTAGATTTATTATGAATAAAAATGACATATATTTCAACACAACAACAAACAGACTTTTACAATGTATCATATTCACCATATGCATATATCATCTGACCCAACATTTTGAGTTGTATAACAAAAAAAGTGTTGTGATTGGTAAGGATTTTTGTTGTATGTAGATCTGGTTTGCCCCTGATGAAGCAAGAAAGGGGCAAAATATGTTGATAACCAGAATAGCATTGTTACATAAATTGTGATGGTGAATATGATATATTGTGAAACTCTGTCTATTGTAGTGTTGAAATATATGTCATTTTTATTCATAATAAATTCAGTCAAAACAATTTCCATTAAACAAAAAACATTGTTGTTTGATGTTTGACATAAGATTTTGATATGTCTATTAATTGAGGGAAAAATACTAACATGGTGATTTTTTGACCAAATAAATCTCTTTGGTCTACATATAGAAATACAAAAGTTCCATTTGAACCTCAGTCTTTCCATGTTAGCCACCAGCCCTTATACTTGAACTCCAGCTTTAGCTGTGTTAAAACTGTTGAAAGATCTACATTTTCGAGGATACAAAAATGATGTATTAATTTTTAATAATATTGAACTTATCTATATCTGTGTCCAATATTGAACTTATGTTACTTTCTTTGGACTAATGTTAAAAGGGTTTTGATTGATTCTATTTTAAAATGCAAAAACAGCCGACCAGGGGGTTAATTGGGCCCCCCCTGTTTTTTACCCACTTGGGAACTCAAAAACATCACTCAATCTCGCCAAAAAATAAATATCTTAGTATGACAACATTTTAAAAATAAAATATATATCACAAATTTATTTCTTTATATAATGTTAAAAACTTGGTGTCCATACATCTGCCTCGACACACTTGGTTATGCAAATAAATACATAATCACATCATACTGGGCGTTTGTGAAAAATCCATATAGTTATACATTTTATACGATTTTTAATCTCCTTATCTTGTTGTGGACCAACACTTGTCTTGGGGCGAACTAGTTTCACCTGTAGATAGGCTTCCTCAGCGCCCTGTTCAGACTTCTATATAAGATCATAAACAGTATGAATAGTATAGAGTAATAATATAATCTCACATGATTTCATTATTCCACTGTAATAAGTACCTGTTACAGTTAAAATGGTCTGGATCACCTCTAGTGCAGAAATATTGTTCAGGGTGTCAAATGTAATTTGCTCTGTAGTTAATAGGAGGATACAGACTATTTTCCCAAGTATTTATAATGCGGGTAGAAGTTCAGGTGCAGTACGGAGACAAGGCGGGACCTAAAGCAGACAGAGGAGAAGCCTGCATAAATATAAGCCTAACTACAAATGGCTAATATCTACATGTTAAAGTACCCAGCAAGGGGCTGGAGCAATTGCCCCAAGTATCAATGGTAGATTACCTGTATTGTATCCGTATTAAGCTGCAGCGTGACAGAGGGGCAGTTGGAAAAGTCACCTCCCGCCCCCCGTCTGCATTCCCCCGGCGACCTGTATGATGTGGAGCAGGCGGCCGCACGTTGTGAGGTCGCTTTATGCTGGCCCACACCGTGACACGCGCGCCCCAGCCCCACCCCCCCTGCCCGCCCTGCTCACCCAAGCGTCGGCGGTAACCCGGGGAACGTGGAGCGCACACCGCAGCGGAAGCGTCTGGTTTTGGCGCCCTCTAGCTGTTAAAGACAGAACGCATCAGCACTTCCATCATCCCTCGCCCCGCCTCGCCAGACAGACGCATGGGCGGTTACCAGGAGAACGGAAACCGACGCGCTGCGTCAGTGACGCACAATGTCCAGGCGCCCATAGGATGTTCCAGGCAGAGCGCATCAGCGCTTCCGCCATTCAAACGGACGCTGGGCGCTTGACGTCACACTGGCGCCAGGAGAAGGCCTGCTTATCGCCGCCATTTTACTGCAGACCAAGGCCACCAAGGCTAGCTACGCCTATATAGGTGTTACTGCCCAGCTAAAGTATATCATAGGGAAAATATTGGACCGTAATTATCTCAGAGAATAATAATGGCTGGGTTTATTAAAAACATGCACAATACCAAAAACTATTATAGACATACACATTTATAATTATAAGCTATATTTGCGCTCCTAAATAGGTAGTGACCAAATTATATATCAATTTATAGTATATTGCTCGGGCCATCAGCAATTTGAATATGAAACATAGACCCTTTCTGAGTCCTGCTTTATATCTCATGAAGAATTACCTAAAGGGGGCATCGTGCAGGTAGAATATGGGACAGTGGCCTAGTAACGGTCCTGTATTTTTTTAATGAAAGTGCATAAACCAATTTATATAAGAAGCCTGGACAATGGCAGAGGGATCAGACCCTAAGGTGCCACCTCCGTCCCCCCAACGCACCCAAACGCAGGTACCTCCACTTAATTTTTAAACGATTAATTATAAGGAAAGAGGAAGAGGGGAACCCCCCCTCCTCCGAAGGGCTTGATGAATTATAAAGACCATTAACAAGTTTACAAAAAGATTTTTTCAAAAGATAAATGATTATCCATTTAATCATATGTTATACGTGCACATGGGTCCTCCAGAGCATGACAGTTGTACAGCTCGAATGTGAAACAACTTAGCATGAGGAAAGAAAAAAGAAGAAAAAAAAGGAAGAAGGTGGGACTTTACTTTATCAAAGAAAAGGTACAAAACTCACGGATTCATTTAAACCCGGATACCGGTTAGCCTTATAGCGGTGTATCCACTGCGTCTCCCGCTGGAGGGTGACTTTCTCTACATCTCCTCCCTGTGGGTTATGGTGTATTCTATCGATACCTACAAAGTACATTTCCTTTGGATTTTGTTTATGAAAGTCAAGAAAGTGCCTGCCTACCGGAGTCTTTTTGTTTCCTGTTTTTATGTCATACGAGTGCTCGTAGATTCGTTTACGTAGCTCTCGATTGGTTTTCCCAATATAGAATCTATTACAGGTACATACTAGGGCATATATAATATTGGTACTTTTACAGTTAGTCAAATGTCTATAGACAGCCATGATCATAATAAGTTTTTGTTACAATTGTTACATTTTGTCCTCACCCACAACCTCTTCCTCTTCAACAATACCCTATACCACCAGATACAGGGCACGGCGATGGGGACTACCTGTGCCCCGTCGTACGCGAACCTGTATCTGGGGGGTTGGGAGAGGGGGTTGTGGGCTGAGGACAATTTGACGAGGTACCTGTGCCACGTGGCTATGTGGCACAGATATATCGACGATATCATCTTGATTTGGACTGATACGCAAACCAACCTTGAAAAATTTGTGACAGAATTAAATACGAACAATCTAAATTTAAAATTTACACTGGAGTTTAGTCAGACGGCGATCAACTTCTTAGACCTGACAGTAATGTTGAGCCAAAAAGGACCAGTGACTACGAAATATTATCAAAAATCTACTGCGGCCAACACAATGCTTCGGTCCGCTATTGCCCACCCCAAACCTTTGCTCAAGAGCATTCCATACGGCGAGTATGTAAGAGCATGCCGTAATTGCACTTCTGAAGCTGATTTTCAGCAGGCAGCGAAAGACATATATTCTAGACAATCGTGGGTATAGTCATACATTACTCAAACAAGCATACCAACGAGCCCATAAGAAACCTAGGGACGAATTATATAAACCGAGGATAACTAAGAAGGACCCGTCCCTGTCCATGATTATGACATTCTTCACCCACCACTATATGATTAGAAGAATCTTTCAAAAACACTGGCATGTTCTTCATAATGATATAGGTCTAAGTAAATTTCTCCCTAAGAAACCGAAATTTGTATTTTGTAGGTCAAAGAATATAAAAGACCAGATAATTCAAAGTCATTATCTTCAAACCAAACGACCAAACTGTTGTCGCATGGTGGGAACTTACAAATGCCAGTCATGTAATATGTGTCAATTTATAAAGGAAACAAAAACAGTGACTCTGGGGGGGACACCACCCCTTAAACTTAGACATTTTACTAAGTGTAAAAGTACCAATATTATATATGCCCTAGTATGTACCTGAAATAGATTCTATATAAGGAAAACCAATCGAGAGCTACGTCAAAGAATCTACGAGCACTCGTATGACATAAAAACAGGAAACAAAAAGACTCCGGTAGGCAGGCACTTCTTTGACTTTCATAAACAAAATCCAAAGGAAATGTACTTTGTAGGTATCGATAGAATACACCATAATCCACAGGGAGGGGACGTAGAGAAAGTCACCCTCCAGCGGGAGACGCAGTGGATACACCAGCTAACCGGTTTAAATGAATTCGTGAGTTTTATACCTTTTCTTTGATAAAGTAAAGTCCCACCCTCTTCCTTTTTTTTTTTCTTTTTTCTTTCCTCATGTTAAGTTGTTTCACATTCGAGCTGTACAACTGTCATGCTCTGGAGGACCCATGTGCACGTATAACATATGATTATATGGATAACCATTTATCTTTTGCCTCGAGCAATATACTATAAATTGATATATAATTTGGTCACTACCTATTTTGGACCGCAAATATAGCTTATAATTATAAATGTGTATGTCTATAATAGTATTGTGCATGTTTTTAATAAACCCGGCCATTATTATTCTCTGAGATAATTACGGTCCAATATTTTCCCCATGATATACTTTAGCTGGGCATTGTATGACAGTAACACCTATATAGGCGTAGCTAGCCTGTGTGACATCAAGCGCCAGGCGTCCGTTTGAATGGCGGAAGCGCTGATGCGCTCTGCCTGGAACATCCTATGGGCGCCTGGACGTTGGGCGTCACTGACGCGGCGCGGCGGTTTCCGTTCCCCTGGCAACCGCCCATGCGTCTGTCGGGCGAGGCGGGCCCAGGGACGATGGAAGCGCTGATGCGCTCTGTCTTTAACAGCTAGAGGGCGGCAAAACCGAATGCTTCCGTTGCGGTGTGCGCTTCAAGTTCCCCGGGTTACCGCCAATGCTCGGATGAGCAGGGCGGGGTCACGGTGTGGGCCAGCATAAAGCGACCTCACAACGTGCAGCTGCCTGCTCACACCATACAGGGCGCCCGGGGAATGTAGACGGGGGACGGGAGGTGGCTTTTCCAACTGCCCCTCTGTCCCGCTGCAGCTTTATACGGATACAATACAGGTAATCTACCATTGATGCTCGGAGCAATTGCTCCAGCCCCTTGCTGGGTACTTGAACATGTAGATATTAGCCTTTTGTAGTTAGGCTTATATTTATGCAGGCTTCTCCTCTGTCTGCTTTAGGTCCCGCCTTGTCTCCGTACTGCACCTGAACTTCTACCTGCATTATAAATACTTGGGAAAATAGTCTGTATCCTCCTATTAACTACAGAGCAAATTACATTTGACACCCTGAACAAAATTTCTGCACTAGAGGTGATCCAGACCATGACAGTTTTTAACTGTAACAGGTACTTATTACAGTGGAATAATGAAATCATGTGAGATTATATTATTACTGTATACTATTCATACTGTTTATGATCTTATATAGAAGTGTGAACAGGGCGCTGAGGAAGCCTATCTACAGGTGAAACTAGTTCGCCCCAAGACAAGTGGTGGTCCACAACAAGATAAGGAGATTAAAAATCGTATAAAATGTATAATTATATGGATTGTTCACATACGCCCAGTATGATGTGATTATGTATTTATTTGCATAGCCAAGTGTGTTGAGGCAGATGTATGGACACCAAGTTTTTAACATTATATAAAGAAATAAATTTGTGATATATATTTTATTTTTATAATGTTGTCATACGAAGATATTTATTTTTTGGCGAGGTTGAGTGATGTTTTTGAGTTCCCAAGTGGGAAAAAAACAGGGGGGGCCCAATTAACCCCCTGGTCGGCTGTTTTTGGAATTAATGCATACAGGGAACCCATTACCCAACCAGCCTGCTGTTTTGGGGCTATCATCTTTGGTTGGTCCAGAGTTTAACCCCTGCTTTTCCTCCTTTTTTCTCATTCAGAGGGGTGGGTCATGGCAACTTTGTTTTTTTTTTAAACCCATAGTGGTTCTTTCTTTTTTTCAGTCTATTTTAAAATGCATAGGTTCTAGTAATGCCAGGTGGATCTATGACTATTATAAATAGAGATGAGCAAACCGAACCAGTAGAGCCTGGTTTCAGGTCATAGCCAGCCAAGAAGAAGCAAAAAGACAGGGTCACATGGTCGCAGCTTAAGAGGTCAGGGTAGCCTGGCCAATCAGGAGGCACTATTGCAGGAGATAGTCACGTCATGCGTCGTCTATCCACCATTATCAGTCTGGCTGCTGCAGAGATAGCATTGCTCTTAGAGCAGGAACAGTTTAGGGCATTTCGAACCACAGCATATGAGAAAAGAAGTGGGCACAGTCGGATGCTGAGGGGGGTGGTGGGTGCTGCTGCACAGAAAAACTGCATCTGTCTGCGCTGGGATCTGCTGGTCATTGTAGTCCACGATGTAAAGTCTGAAAACTTCATTGAGGGTTTTTCATTTTTGGCCACATCTGTCTGGTTTAGCTGGCCCCTGTTACTGCATTGGGGAACTTGGGGTACACAGTGCCTCAGTGTTTAATATAGTTTAAAAAACAGTCTTTTTCACCTGCCAGGGTATTTCTTTTGGGGGGCAGCTCTGTTTCAGCTGTGCAGGCCCTGCCTCTCTCTAAGTTGGGGTCCACAGTGACACTTTGTTAAATACAGTTTAAAAAAACAAGGGGACAGTTCTGTTTTAAGTGTGTATGCCCCGTCTGTCTCTAAGTTTGGGTCCAGGGTGCCTCTTTGTTAAATACAGTTAAAAAAACAAGGGGCGGCTCTGTTTTAAGTGTGTAGGCCCCGTCTGTCTCTAAGTTGGGATCCAGGGTGCCTCTTTGTTAAATACAGTTTAAAAAAACAAGGGGCAGCTCTGTTTTAAGTGTGCAGACCCTGTATCTTTCTAAGTTTGGGTCCAGGGTGCTCTTTGTTAAATACAGTTAAATAACAAGGGGCAGCTCTGTTTTAAGTGTGTAGGCCCCGTCTCTCTCTAAGTTGGGGTCCGTGGTGCCTCTTTGTTAAATACAGTTAAAAAAACAAGGGGCAGCTCTGTTTTAAGTGTTCAGACCCTGACTCTTTCTACGTTGGGCTCCAGGGTGCCCCTTTGTTAAATACAGTTAAAAAAAAACAAGGGCGGCAGCTCTGTTTTAAGTGTACAGACCCTGTCTCTTTCTAAGTTGGGGTCCAGGGTGCTTCTTTGTTAAATACAGTTTAAAAGATAACAAGCAGCTATATTCTAGTTGCGCAGGCTCCGTCTCTCTAGGTTGGGGTCCACAGTGCCTCTTTATTAAATACAGTTTAAAAAAAGCAATCGTTTGCACCTGCCCATTTTAGGGAACATGTATCTGTGGAAAGGAATGGGTAGATGAAAAGACATCCCTGCAATTCCTTCTGCCACTAAGGATAAGTATGTTGGTGCCAGTACCAACACTGTGGTCAACAGCCATGTGCCCAGGCCCAGTAAAAGTAGCACCAGCCATTTTCCCAGGCCTATCCATAGTAGTGGCAGCATCAATTTACAGCAGCAATGTACGCTGTAGTAGTAGCAGTAGCAGTAATGTATGCAGTAGTAGCTGCAGCATCAGCAAGCCAGAGTTGTCCATTTCCTCCAGGGGGCATGTTATTTCAGACATCCGTCCTTTGTGGACTGGTTGACTTGCTCTTGCTCATCTCAGGAGCAGGAAGACTTTGATGACTTTGAGCCAGGCTTCAGTGGATTCTTTCTCCACTACAGCTACATGTCACAGTAAAAGAAGCCTTTCTCTTCCATCATCTGTCTCTTTACTGCCCGCTGATTTTTTATCAGCAGGCCGGTTGCTATGGATAGTGATGAGGGGAATTTGTTTGACGACAGTCAACCTTTGGAGTGTGTTGCGGAGGTGGAAGCGGTGTGCATAGCTGTGGCAGTGGAGATGGTGGTAGACATGGACATACTGGCAGTTATGAAGGTGGTTGTGGTGGGGGGAGGCAAGTAGACCATGATGAAACATCAGAAAGAGGAAGTGGCAGGGATCAGGAGGAGAAGTATGATGATGTAGTTTTGAACAGGCAACAAGGAAGTAACATCGTCAGAGCAGGAGGGTACTTCTGGCACTGGCAGCGACAAAGAGCTGAGCCAAGGTAGGGCCAGATCATCTGCAAAATGGCACAAGGCTAGGTCTCCTGGTATGGTTCACTCAGGAGCAGGTGATGGCAACACTGATGCTGCTTTTGCAGACTCCAGAAAGCCTGCCAGAGGAGGAGCAAAGTCTGGTGGTGGTGTTGGAAAGGCTAGCTATGTACAGTACTCTTCCATGTGGCAATACTTTTGTACTTTTCCAGAGGAACAAAACCTGGCAAAGTGCCGGATCTGCAAGCAGAAAGTAAGCCATGGCCAGGGCACAAATCTAGGAACTACGGCTCTACCTAAGAACTTAAGCGGTAAGACAACAGGGCTGCCTGGGACAATCAAAATGCCTCGCAATTGCCCCTCTTGCTGATGCTGATGGTGTGGCTCTTATAACCTGTCATCTGTCTAGTAGCCAGGCCTCATTAAAGTGGACCAACACCCAGGATTTTGACTATCCTGGGTCTTGGTCCACTTCGGTGGGGCACCCCCGATCGGGGTGCCCCGCTGTGTGAAACCCCCCCTAACCCCCCGAAAAACTCACCTCTCCCCGCTCCCAGCGCCGACGTACAAGGGAAGATCTTGAACGTCTAAGCGGCGGCGGCCGCCGCCGCCTCCCTCGCGTCACTTTGAACGCGCGCGCCCGCGCGCCGGCCATTCGCAGACGGCCGGCGCGGAGGCGCGCACGCCTACAGGGGCGCGAGGGAGGCGGCGGCGGCCGGCCGCCGCCGAAGATAAGGTAGGTGAGTTGGGGTGTTTGGGGGGGGTTTCATCCCGATCTCGGATGTCCCGCGGGGTGGGGGGTGATCGGCCCGGGAATCTTATAGATTCCCGGGCCGATCACCCGTGGGTGTTGGTCCACTTTAACAGGCAGCACAGTCTCAGCCTTGTCATCGTCATCTAGTGCTCCTCCTCCGTCCCGTCAGTTATCTATAATAGAATTTATATTCACGAGACAACAATATGCGCCCAGTCATCCACTTGTCATGCAGCTGAACTTGCACTTGGCCAATTTGTTGGTGGTGCAGTCGCTGCAATACCACCTGGTCAAGTCCACCACCATTAGGCAACTAATTTGATTAACCCAGTCCAGGTGGCATGTTCCCAGTCGCCATTTCTTCTACAACAAGGCCACTCCTGCCTTGTACAGTTACGTGGAAGAGAAAGTGGGGCTGCTTCTGCCAGGCCTACACAACCACCACAGGTTTCCTGTGCCATGACCTTTCTTCAACAGCTGTAGCCTCTGCTAATGCTGCTACTCCTACTACCACCAACAGCACCTCCGATGCCAGCCTGCCACCCTCTGCTACTACTAGACCAACACACATGCAAGTCAGTCCTGTGCAAATTCTTCAAGGCTTGCAAAGAGCCATTGCCTTTTTTTCAACTAAATTATCAGGATGCCAAACCCGCTCCCACCCCCTTTATAACTGGGACAATTTTTGAGGCCTGATTGCCGGTGCCCCTCTGTGCAATAACTCTCGCTAGATGGAGATTTCTTATCTTTTAAATCGCTCACCTAGCAAAATCAAGCATCACAGTTGGCTGCGGGCGTCATGTGGTTACTGACAGCATGATACCCAGGGAACCCATGTGTACCATGTCACTGTGGTGGGCAATCACAGGGCTTGATTTCGCTGAGCAAGAGATTAGTAGGTTAAGAAATATTTTGTAATAAATGGGTGTTGTCTAGAGCTGGACGAACGAAGTTGGGGTTCGGCAAGTTTGGCCAAACTTTGAATAAATGTCCGGGTTCGAGGACCCAAACCCGGTTCCTATTGAAATCAATGGGGACTTGAACTTTGGGGGTGGCTGTGGCAGGGGAGTGCAGAGTGTGCAGCGGAAGCACTGCTGTAACTCACCTGAGTCCCAATTCTCTTCTGTCAGAGGCAACGGAAGCGGCGACCTTTCACACTGACCCCAGCAAGGGCTACAGAAAGATAGCCGCTGGCATTCATAAGTGAGGACACTTCTAGTGCCAGCACTAGGGGTGTCCTCACTTATGAAAGCCGGTGGCCAGTTTGAACCGTTGCTGCCGAGCCACCGCTGCTGCAGCGCCACTGCCAGAAGAGGATCGGGACTCAGGTGAGTTACAGCAGCTGTCTGAGTAGCCCGTCCTCTAGCTTTTCTGTGTTTGAGCCAGACGCTGAACTCGGACATGGACTTCTTAGTGGTATTTTGTGGTTTGGCTTTGCCCATATCTAGTGTTATCTTCTGGTTTAAATCCCTGACTGTGAACCATTGAAAAGCCTAACTATATTACATCCCTCTTGTTTGTCTGCTTTAAAATATTGTAAAAGGCTGACACGTATTGATGGAAGGTCAATTTGGGGAGAAAACTTAGCACCTTTGTATTGGCTGCAGCTATGTCAAAGACTGAGCTAAAGACTTGGAATTTCTGTGCTGAAAAATTATACACTGGCAATCAGCATCTGTCCACTGCAGCATCTTCCTGCTAGACTGCTTACCTCCTCCATTGTATTGCAATGAATGGAATAGGGTGGTGTCTAATCAACCAGTTTGCTTGCAACTGGTGGACAAGCTCTCAAAGTATCCTCATGCATGTGTACTTAACAAGACCCATTCTCGTAAAATGGTACATTTTTAGCAGTAAAAAGTGGAGGGGGGGGGGAGGGTAGATTGGCATTATTTTTACTTTCTCTTAATATAGCCAAGACAATCCTTTCAAGCATGGCATCCTAAAGATCTAAAAATTTTGGCCTTTAAAAAATAAAGTGGCTTTGTCTATGTGATTAGCATGTGAAAGTGTGATTGTTATAATTGCCTATTGTTTTATTTTTAGTGGAGATGCTTTGCCAAGTGTTGAATACACAGGAGAAGAAACTGCTATTTGGTAAGAAATTGTATATTATGGGGCTGATTTAAGACGTTCGCAGGTTTTCGTTAGTTCACTCTATCTTTAGTGTTGCATATGCGCTGCAACTGGGGAGCATAGCGGAGAACTGAGTTATAATTCTAGTATTCAGTGCTATATTTGTATCAGCGAACGTAGGAAGAACTGACTCTTTGCTGGAATTTTTCTGGGTTACACTGCACTTTGCTGAACTGGTTTGTATTTCCCTAGGGATCGCCATAAAAACTTACCTCTCACAAGATCCCACATTGCATGGGACACCAGTCATTCCACTGCTTGTTCTCTATTCAGCTTTTACCAGCCACTCTGACATCAGGGAGGCATAGTAAAATTGAATGGAGGTGTTGTGCTGGCAACTCCCTCGCATACCTCCGCCAGCCACTCAGAAAAGCCTACCGTAGGTAATCATCTCAGATTGAGGTTAGTGGGGATGCAGCAACAGTCATGTGCCGTGGGATCGCCAGCAAAATGAGTATAGCAGGTTAGCGTGAGGGTTTCATAAAGCTCATGGGGAAAACTTTTAGATGCCAAGGAGGCCTCTTTAACATTGTTATGATATATTGATCATGTATTAAATGTTTTTCTCCAGGAAGCAAGTCTATAAAGGCCTCAGTGCTCTGTATCCAAATTATGCTTGCAAACAATATTTGGATGCTTTTCAACTGTTGGAAAAAAAATGTGGATTTTCAGAAAATTCTATACCCCAACTGCAGAATGTTTCCAGTTTTCTTAAAGGTGATGTATGGTAATTTCTTGAAGTTAAAATTTGTTTTGTGGTTTACTTCTTTGATGTCCTGGGTTGAGTTGCGTCCATGTGGGTTGTGTTGTATAATGCATGAAACAGGGAGATAAAATTACAGCTCTGTACTATTATCTACACTCTCTAGTATTATAACATCTCTAGATCCACTTTCTAGTTAATTAAAGGGACTGTAAATCCTGGAAAAAACAAACAGACTCCTACCTTCTCTCCTCTGCAGCAGGTCCCAGCCAGTCCACCATGTAGAGACCTTCTGGTATTCGAGAACGAGGCGTGCCTCAAGCCTGGGACCAAGAATTCTTTAGGTCATGACAAACACTTGCTGTAGGTCGTGGCCTCGCCCCCCATTCATTGCAATTAGTGGCTGGCGCCAGGCACAGGCACCGTGACTGATGTGAGGGGCAGAAACAGGGTGCAAGGACACAGGGAGTCCCATTCTTGGAAACAGGGAGACAGACCAGACAGGAGCTGATGCATGGGAGAGAAAGCAAGTGCCTGGATTTATAGACCATTTAACTCCATTCAGAGTCACCAGGGATCTTAAAGTTATAATCAGAGGCTCAGCATGCCGATCATCCATTGACCCTTTAAAAAAACAGAAACTCTGATGCTAAAATTCTAAGGTACAAATTATTAGAATTACACATTAAGACGGGTAATCCCAGCCAGTGAAGTGCAGTAGTCTATTCTATATGGTGATAAAATATTTGAGTAACATTTAGTGAATAATCACATCCTCTCTCTCTCCACCCCCTCCCCACCTCCACCTACTTTTGCTGCCTAAAGTAGACCAAAACCAGAGGTTTTGCTATGCCGGGTTTTGGACTGCCCCTCATGGGTAATCCAATTTGAGATGCCTGCTCAATGAAACCCCACTAGTCACCTGCTTTTCTTACTTTCCAATGAGCCCATGGCTGGAGAAATGTGCAGCAGGAGGAATGGAATCCCTTTAGGAACTCAGATTACCCACTTCAGTTCTCCACGTGCTCAGAACGGGTTGAGCAGTTGCCGCAAAACAGGATGGATACTATGTGCATTTACAAAGTTTGATGCTGTTACTTATTTTAATAAAATGGAACATTGCTAAGCTAGTTGGAACCATCAAATTTCATTATACATTATACATTAATTTGCCAACAACAAATGCAATCTGTTCACTGTTCTTTGTAGCTGTTGCTTAGGAATATTACCATTGATGATAAATTAATTTCACTGATTTTTTCTTCTTCCTTTTTAACATTTTAGAAAAAACAGGATTCAAACTAAGGCCAGCAGCTGGTTTACTTTCTGCTCGGGATTTCCTTGCTTGTCTAGCGTTCCGAGTATTTCCAACTACTCAATATCTAAGACATGCCTCGGCTGTCTTGCACTCTCCAGAGCCGTAAGTAGACTAGCTAAGCAGCTATGGCTCCATTATTGCCAGGGTTGTGTTTATATAAGCCATGTTACATGTTTAAATTAGACTAGGCCTCCAACCTTTCAATTTAGCACCCAACATACAGCTTCCAACCTGCTTCCCCTTTTAACATCTGATAAGTATTTGATGATTATTGCTCGCCACTCTCACCTGGCCTATCCATTCTTTCAACTTTTCCTCTGGTCGGTTCTATTTTGTCCCATCTCTAAGGACATAAATATAGGACTAGATTCTTCACACTGACTATCCAGCTACTACAATTCAGGGCAAATTCCCATATCTCATCCGAGGACTGATTCACCCTCCTCTCACCTACAATCTGTCAATGTAAATCTTATGTTAATAGTATGGAAGTATATTGTAGTTTAGGAATTGTGACATCTGTTCTTCTTGTTACCTGTGTTTTGTACCATTGTCAATGATTCCTGCCAAAAAAGTTTCCTAGTGGTATGTAATGTACTCACTTGTTGAATAAAGGTAATTACTGATTCCTGATAGGTTTATTGCAGTCTACCAGCCAAAAGCTTACAGTAAAACAGGCCATGGTTACATTTTACATGAGGTACAAAGAATCTTGTGACTAAGAAATCCTCACTCTTCTTGCATTGGTTCTAGGATCTTGTCTATACTGAAAAGTATATAAAAAAGACAGAACAAAGAAATCCTAAATTGTAAATATTTAGCCACAATGTCTTCTTACCCTTCAGCCTAGGTAATGTTGCAAAAAGGCATTGTAGTGAATACATGCTTGTCTTTGTTTATTGCTTACTTTTGCCTGTTATTCTTTTCATACGAAGTGACTGCTGCCATGAACTGCTTGGGCACATTCCCATGCTTGCTGATAAAGAGTTTGCACAGTTTTCACAGGTAAATTTTTGAAAAGTATGTTGTATATATTTAACAATATTAAGGTATTTGTGACCATTGTTCCTAAACTCCAGTATCACAATACCACTAGATTACTCTATGACTGTTATTTCACCTCATCAATTGTTTTGAGTTAATTCCTGAAATCCCTTACCTCACCTCTACATCTGTTTGCCTCATCTCTGCTTATGTCTTCCCATCTCACCTCTGACCACCTCCCCTCTGTTTACCTCTTGTCACCCCACCTCTGCTAAGCTTTTCCTGTCTCCCCTTACCTTAGTTTTTTTTACCTTACTGACCACTGGCCTGGTGGTGCCAGTTAGGGATGAGCGAATCGATCCGGACGAACCCGGATTCGATCCGAATTTCATGAAAAATTCGATTCGGATCGAATCCGAATTTCCCCGTGCTTCGATCGCTCGAAGTTTTCCTTTAACATCCATTCATTTACATTACAGGCATTCTAAGATGGCGGATGGGACATGTCCAGACATCAACCCCGTGCCAGTGCAAGCTGGGGCAGTCACATGCAGCCTATCAGCAGCCAGCAAGCCCGGTGACGTCACAGCGCTATTTAAGTCGGCGGACATCTTGCTTTTCCTCATTTCTCTATTGCATTCGTGATAGACAGGACGCTGCTGTAGTGAGGGAGAGACAGAGAGCCAGGGACAGACAGGGACAGGCTGGAGACAGGCAGGAGACAGGCAGGAGACAGACAGAAAGTCAGCGAAAAGCAGGGAAAGTTAGGGAAAATCGGAGGCAGTCACAGGGAGATTTTTTTTTTTTCATCCAGCCTGAGTGTTACTGGCTGGCTGACTGGTTTTGTTAGCGTTTTCAGGCTGCTTATACACTTACTGTGCATATATACTGAACTGATCTCAAGTCTGCTGTGAGGCATCCCATTCTGTGACTACACCAGCCTCTATTTACTGCTATAACCCTTTGCGCTTATTCTAATAGAAATTTGGCCTGATAAACACACTTGCTGTGCATAGTATTACTGCTCACAGGTGCACTCCTGTTGGGGCATCCCATTCTGTGACTACACCAGCCTCTATTTACTGCTATAACCCCTTGCACTTATTCTAATAGAAATTTGGACTGATAAACACACTTGCTGTGCATAGTATTACTGCTCACAGGAGCACTCCTGTTGGGGCATCCCATTCTGTGACTACACCAGCCTCTATTTACTGCTATAACCCTTTGCACTTATTCTAATAGAAATTTGGCCTGATAAACACACTTGCTGTGCATAGTATTACTGCTCACATGTGCACTCCTGGCTGTTGGGGCATCCCATTCTGTGACTACACCAGCCTCTATTTACTGCTGTAACCCTTTGCACTTATTCTAATAGAAATTTGGCCTGATAAACACACTTGCTGTGCATAGTATTACTGCTCACAGGTGCACTCCTGGCTGTTGGGGCATCCCATTCTGTGACTACACCAGCCTCTATTTACTGCTATAACCCTTTGCACTTATTCTAATAGAAATTTGGCCTGATAAACACACTTTTGCTGTGCATAGTATTACTGCTCACAGGTGCACTCCTGGCTGTTGGGGCATCCCATTCTGTGACTACATCAGCCTCTATTTACTGCTATAACCCTTTGCACTTATTCTAATAGAAATTTGGCCTGATAAACACACTTGCTGTGCATAGTATTACTGCTCACAGGTGCACTCCTGTTGGGGCATCCCATTCTGTGACTACACCAGCCTCTATTTACTGCTATAACCCTTTGCACTTATTCTAATAGAAATTTGGCCTGATAAACACACTTGCTGTGCATAGTATTACTGCTCACAGGTGCACTCCTGTTGGGGCATCCCATTCTGTGACTACACCAGCCTCTATTTACTGCTATAACCCTTTGCACTTATTCTAATAGAAATTTGGCCTGATAAACACACTTGCTGTGCATAGTATTACTGCTCACAGGTGCACTGCTGGCTATTGGGGCATCCCATTCTGTGACTACACCAGCCTCTATTTACTGCTGTAACCCTTTGCACTTATTCTAACAGAAATTTGGCCTGATAAACACACTTGCTGTGCATAGTATTACTGCTCACAGGTGCACTCCTGGCTGTTGGGGCATCCCATTCTGTGACTACACCAGCCTCTATTTACTGCTATAACCATTTGCACTTATTCTAATAGAAATTTGGCCTGATAAACACACTTTTGCTGTGCATAGTATTACTGCTCACAGATGCACTCCTGGCTGATGGGGCATCCCATTCTGTGACTGCACCAGCCTCTATTTACTGCTATAACCCTTTGCACTTATTCTAATAGAAATTTGGCCTGATAAACACACTTGCTGTGCATAGTATTACTGCTCACAGGTGCACTCCTGGCTGTTGGGGCATCCCATTCTGTGACTACACCAGCCTCTATTTACTGCTGTAACCCTTTGCACTTATTCTAATAGAAATTTGGCCTGATAAACACACTTGCTGTGCATAGTATTACTGCTCACAGGTGCACTCCTGGCTGTTGGGGCATCCCATTCTGTGACTACACCAGCCTCTATTTACTGCTGTAACCCTTTGCACCTATTCTAATAGAAATTTGGCCTGATAAACACACTTGCTGTGCATAGTATTACTGCTCACAGGTGCACTCCTGGCTGTTGGGGCATCCCATTCTGTGACTACACCAGCCTCTATTTACTGCTGTAACCCTTTGCACTTATTCTAATAGAAATTTGGCCTGATAAACACACTTGCTGTGCATAGTATTACTGCTCACAGGTGCAGTCCTGGCTGTTGGGGCATCCCATTCTGTGACTACACCAGCCTCTATTTACTGCTGTAACCCTTTGCACTTATTCTAATAGAAATTTGGCCTGATAAACACACTTGCTGTGCATAGTATTACTGCTCACAGGTGCACTCCTGGCTGTTGGGGCATCCCATTCTGTGACTACACCAGCCTCTATTTACTGCTGTAACCCTTTGCACTTATTCTAATAGAAATTTGGCCTGATAAACACACTTGCTGTGCATAGTATTACTGCTCACAGGTGCAGTCCTGGCTGTTGGGGCATCCCATTCTGTGACTACACCAGCCTCTATTTACTGCTGTAACCCTTTGCACTTATTCTAATATAAATTTGGCCTGATAAACACACTTGCTGTGCATAGTATTACTGCTCACAGGTGAACTCCTGGCTGTTGGGGCCTCCCATTCTGTGACTACACCAGCCTCTATTTACTGCTGTAACCCTTTGCACTTATTCTAATAGAAATTTGGCCTGATAAACACACTTTTGCTGTGCATAGTATTACTGCTCACAGGTGCACTCCTGCCTGTTGGGGCATCCCATTCTGTGACTACACCAGCCTCTATTTACTGCTGTAACCCTTTGCACTTATTCTAATAGAAATTTGGCATGATAAACACACTTGCTGTGCATAGTATTACTGCTCACAGGTGCACTCCTGGCTGTTGGGGCATCCCATTATGTGACTACACCAGCCTCTATTTACTGCTATAACCCTTTGCACCTATTCTAATAGAAATTTGGCCTGATAAACACACTTGCTGTGCATAGTATTACTGCTCACAGGTGCACTCCTGGCTGTTGGGGCATCCCATTCTGTGACTACACCAGCCTCTATTTACTGCTGTAACCCTTTGCACTTATTCTAATATAAATTTGGCCTGATAAACACACTTGCTGTGCATAGTATTACTGCTCACAGGTGCACTCCTGGCTGTTGGGGCCTCCCATTCTGTGACTACACCAGCCTCAATTTACTGCTGTAACCCTTTGCACTTATTCTAATAGAAATTTGGCCTGATAAACACACTTTTGCTGTGCATAGTATTACTGCTCACAGGTGCACTCCTGCCTGTTGGGGCATCCCATTCTGTGACTACACCAGCCTCTATTTACTGCTGTAACCCTTTGCACTTATTCTAATAGAAATTTGGCCTGATAAACACACTTGCTGTGCATAGTATTACTGCTCACAGGTGCACTCCTGGCTGTTGGGGCATCCCATTCTGTGACTACACCAGCCTCTATTTACTGCTATAACCTTTTGCACCTATTCTAATAGAAATTTGGCCTGATAAATACACTTTTGCTGTGCATAGTATTACTGCTCACAGGTGCACTCCTGTTGGGGCATCCCATTCTGTGACTACACCAGCCTCTATTTACTGCTGTAACCCTTTGCACTTATTCTAATAGAAATTTGGCCTAATAAACACACTTGCTGTGCATAGTATTACTGCTCACAGGTGTACTCCTGGCTGTTGGGGCATCCCATTCTGTGACTACACCAGCCTCTCTTTACTGCTATAACCCTTTGCACTTATTCTAATAGAAATTTGGCCTGATAAACACACTTTTGCTGTGCATAGTATTACTGCTCAAAGGTGCACTCCTGTTGGGGCATCCCATTCTGTGACTACACCAGCCTCTATTTACTGCTGTAACCCTTTGCACTTATTCTAATAGAAATTTGGCCTGATAAACACACTTGCTGTGCATAGTATTACTGCTCACAGGTGCACTCCTGGCTGTTGGGGCATCCCATTCTGTGACTACACCAGCCTCTATTTACTGCTGTAACCCTTTGCACTTATTCTAATAGAAATTTGGCCTGATAAACACACTTGCTGTGCATAGTATTACTGCTCACAGGTGCACTCCTGGCTGTTGGGGCATCCCATTCTGTGACTACACCAGCCTCTATTTACTGCTATAACCCTTTGCACTTATTCTAATAGAAATTTGGCCTGATAAACACACTTTTGCTGTGCATAGTATTACTGCTCACAGGTGCACTCCTGCTGGGGTATCCCATTCTGTGACTACACCAGCCTCTATTTACTGCTGTAACCCTTTGCACTTATTCTAATAGAAATTTGGCCTGATAAACACACTTGCTGTGCATAGTATTACTGCTCACAGGTGCACTCCTGGCTGTTGAGGCATCCCATTCTGTGACTACACCAGCCTCTATTTACTGCTGTAACCCTTTGCACTTATTCTAATAGAAATTTGGCCAGATAAACCCACTTGCTGTGCATAGTATTACTGCTCACAGGTGCACTCCTGGCTGTTGGGGCATCCCATTCTGTGACTACACCAGCCTCTATTTACTGCTGTAACCCTTTGCACTTATTCTAATAGAAATTTGGCCTGATAAACACAATTGCTGTGCATAGTATTACTGCTCACAGGTGCAGTCCTGGCTGTTGGGGCATCCCATTCTGTGACTACACCAGCCTCTATTTACTGCTGTAACCCTTTGCACTTATTCTAATAGAAAATTGGCCTGATAAACACACTTTTTCTGTGCATAGTATTACTGCTCACAGGTGCACTCCTGCCTGTTGGGGCATCCCATTCTGTGACTACACCAGCCTCTATTTACTGCTGTAACCCTTTGCACTTATTCTAATAGAAATTTGGCCTGATAAACACACTTGCTGTGCATAGTATTACTGCTCACAGGTGCACTCCTGGCTGTTGGGGCATCCCATTCTGTGACTACACCAGCCTCTATTTACTGCTATAACCCTTTGCACCTATTCTAATAGAAATTTGGCCTGATAAATACACTTTTGCTGTGCATAGTATTACTGCTCACAGGTGCACTCCTGTTGGGGCATCCCATTCTGTGACTACACCAGCCTCTATTTACTGCTGTAACCCTTTGCACTTATTCTAATAGAAATTTGGCCTGATAAACACACTTGCTGTGCATAGTATTACTGCTCACAGGTGTACTCCTGGCTGTTGGGGCATCCCATTCTGTGACTACACCAGCCTCTATTTACTGCTGTAACCCTTTGCACTTATTCTAATAGAAATTTGGCCTGATAAACACACTTGCTGTGCATAGTATTACTGCTCACAGGTGCACTCCTGGCTGTTGGGGCATCCCATTCTGTGACTACACCAGCCTCTATTTACTGCTATAACCCTTTGCACTTATTCTAATAGAAATTTGGCCTGATAAACACACTTTTGCTGTGCATAGTATTACTGCTCACAGGTGCACTCCTGCTGGGGTATCCCATTCTGTGACTACACCAGCCTCTATTTACTGCTGTAACCCTTTGCACTTATTCTAATAGAAATTTGGCCTGATAAACACACTTGCTGTGCATAGTATTACTGCTCACAGGTGCACTCCTGGCTGTTGGGGCATCCCATTCTGTGACTACACCAGCCTCTATTTACTGCTGTAACCCTTTGCACTTATTCTAATAGAAATTTGGCCGGATAAACCCACTTGCTGTGCATAGTATTACTGCTCACAGGTGCACTCCTGGCTGTTGGGGCATCCCATTCTGTGACTACACCAGCCTCTATTTACTGCTGTAACCCTTTGCACTTATTCTAATAGAAATTTGGCCTGATAAACACAATTGCTGTGCATAGTATTACTGCTCACAGGTGCAGTCCTGGCTGTTGGGGCATCCCATTCTGTGACTACACCAGCCTCTATTTACTGCTGTAACCCTTTGCACTTATTCTAATATAAATTTGGCCTGATAAACACACTTGCTGTGCATAGTATTACTGCTCACAGGTGCACTCCTGGCTGTTGGGGCCTCCCATTCTGTGACTACACCAGCCTCTATTTACTGCTGTAACCCTTTGCACTTATTCTAATAGAAATTTGGCCTGATAAACACACTTTTGCTGTGCATAGTATTACTGCTCACAGGTGCACTCCTGCCTGTTGGGGCATCCCATTCTGTGACTACACCAGCCTCTATTTACTGCTGTAACCCTTTGCACTTATTCTAATAGAAATTTGGCCTGATAAACACACTTGCTGTGCATAGTATTACTGCTCACAGGTGCACTCCTGGCTGTTGGGGCATCCCATTCTGTGACTACACCAGCCTCTATTTACTGCTATAACCCTTTGCACCTATTCTAATAGAAATTTGGCCTGATAAATACACTTTTGCTGTGCATAGTATTACTGCTCACAGGTGCACTCCTGTTGGGGCATCCCATTCTGTGACTACACCAGCCTCTATTTACTGCTGTAACCCTTTGCACTTATTCTAATAGAAATTTGGCCTGATAAACACACTTGCTGTGCATAGTATTACTGCTCACAGGTGTACTCCTGGCTGTTGGGGCATCCCATTCTGTGACTACACCAGCCTCTCTTTACTGCTATAACCCTTTGCACTTATTCTAATAGAAATTTGGCCTGATAAACACACTTTTGCTGTGCATAGTATTACTGCTCAAAGGTGCACTCCTGTTGGGGCATCCCATTCTGTGACTACACCAGCCTCTATTTACTGCTGTAACCCTTTGCACTTATTCTAATAGAAATTTGGCCTGATAAACACACTTGCTGTGCATAGTATTACTGCTCACAGGTGCACTCCTGGCTGTTGGGGCATCCCATTCTGTGACTACACCAGCCTCTATTTACTGCTGTAACCCTTTGCACTTATTCTAATAGAAATTTGGCCTGATAAACACACTTTTGCTGTGCATAGTACTACTGCTCACAGGTGCACTCCTGTTGGGGTATCCCATTCTGTAACATACCATACCCCTCTTTATTTACACTAAGCAGCTCTCTTATTTACACTAAGCAGGCCTGTTGGAGGCTGAGTGTTACTGCTCACTTTTGGTGTGCATTATATTCTGTTTCATATAGACCCACTAGTGCCTGGGGTTTCCTAAAATATCACCTACTACCACGCCAGTTAGACTATGTCGGGCAGACAAGTGCCTGGAAGTGAAAAGAGGAGTGGCAGAGGCCAGGATTCCGCAGGCAGAGGTCGCAGCAGACTGGGGGCCAGTAGCAGCAGGAGTCACGCTGAGAGACCTAATCTGCCAGTATCTGCTAGCGGTCGGGTCTCCACCAGTAACGCATCTGCCGTGGTAGATTGGTTGACGCGGTCATCAACAACATCATCACAACTTACGTCTGAGACCCCCAGTCTAGGATCGGTAGGTTCCTCTGACACAACCCTGAGTTGGCATGCCCCGAGAGCAGTCCCTGTCCTCCCATTGCCTCTGTCCTACGCCGTTCCCTCCCCCAGCGACGTATCCTATGCTTTGGGTTCAGCTCCACTCTTTAGTGAGGAGGACGATCAGATAGAGGACAGTCAGCAGCTACTGCCCAGCCAAGAAATGGAGGTGGCTTCTTTAGCTAGGCAGACAAATAGTGATGTGGACAGTGTCGTGGGTGCTGCGAGCGTTCCAGCTCCAACTCGGTGATAATGATGATGACAATGAAGCCGATCGCACTTGGGAGCCTGGTGATGAAGGGGCTTCATCGTCATCATCAGGAGAAGAGGGGCGCAGGTTGCCCCGGAGTCAGCAGCTGAGGCAGCAAGGTGGTAGCAGTCAGCATGGGGGCACAATTCCAAAGGCTGGAGCCGGCCGGGGCCGGGGCCCGGGGTAGAGCACCTGCTGTGCGGCAGTCTACCTTATCGGGAGGTAGTGGAGCAGGGGTTGCTGGAGTTGGCAACAGCAGCAGTGAATCAGTGAGGCCAGGGGTCGGGAAAAGTAGCTACTCGGCAGTGTGGCAGTTTTTCCTGAAGCATCCGCAGGAGGGTAACATGGCCACATGCCAGATATGTAGGCAAAAGGTGAAGCGTGGCCAGGGTCCAAATGTTGGCACCACGGCCCTGCGTCAACATATGATGCGTCACCATAAAGCGACCTGGGAGAACCGAGGCTCCCAAGGGGTGGTCCAGACTGCTTCCTCACCAAGTGGCACGCTGCTCCCAATTTCTGCCAGCCAAGGCTCCAGCACCTCAGCCGAAGGCAGCTGTGCGTCATACCCATCCTCTGTCGCTCCTGCTCCTCCTCCTCCTCCTCCAAGTCATGCATCCCGCCAGCAATCCATCAGCGAAGCCATGTCCAAGAGACAGCAGTATGCGCCCACTCATCCTACGGCGCAGAAGCTGAATGTGCTCCTGTCCAAGTTGCTGGTGCTGCAGTCGCTCCCTTTTCAGGTGGTGGACTCTGCACCTTTCAGAGAACTGATGGCTTGTGCCAAGCCGAGGTGGAGAGTCCCAAGCCGTCATTTCTTTGCCAAGAAGGCAGTACCAGCGCTGCACACTTTTGTTGAACAGAAGGTGGGCAAGTCCTTGAGCCTGTCGGTGTGTAGCAAAGTGCATGGCAGCGCCGACGTCTGGAGCTGTAACTACGGTCAGGGACAGTACATGTCGTTTACGGCCCACTGGGTGAATGTGGTCCCTTTGCAGCAGCAGCAGCAGCAACTTGGACAGGTCACGCCGCTTCGGCCTCCGCGCTCCCTGCCCGTTGGGCCTGTGACACCGTGCGACTCGGCCTCCTCATCCTCCGCCATCTCTTCACCCTCCACTGTAGGCTCAAGTCTCAGTGCCCCTCCAGTCTACCATGTGTGCAGGGCACGGAGGTGTCACGCAGTGCTTCACATGGATTTCCTGATGATCCAAGCAGATAGGGGGACTCCCCTGTGTAACTTCAATGTCAACCAGGGCAGCTCATACGTGACACCTGCCGTTTGCTCAGGCCCTTTGAGGAAGCCACTTTATTTGTCAGTCGGCAGGATTACAGGATGAAGGACGTGATTCCACTGCTTCATGTACTACAGCACATGTTGGAAACCATGGCTGGTCAGGGCACTGGAGACATGGCGTTTACATCTTACGGTCACATGAACCCCATTGGAGCTGAACTGGAGGAGGAGGAGGAAGAGGAGGAGGAGTTGCCCAGCGAAACACAGTTTAGGCTTGGCGAAATGGCTGGTTTATCTAGTCAGCGGACAGGAGAGGAGGAGCAGGAGCAGCCAGAGGAGCTAGAGGTTTTTGAGGAAGGCGAGACAGAGGACCCGGGCACACCGTGGCAGTATGCAGTGGAGATGGAGACAGGTAGTCCATCCGAGTCACTTGCGCAAATGGCAGGAAGCATGCTCACGTGCTTGCGTAGTGACCCCAGAATTGTTCCCATCTGTCGGCGGGATGACTTCTGGCTGTCCACCTTATTGGACCCTCGCTTCCAGCACAAAATGGGGGCATTTTTTAAACCCACCGAGAGGGAGGACAAACTGAACTACTACAAAGACATTCTACGTAGGCAGTTGGCCGATGCCTATCTGCGCCATGGTCCATACTCTCGCAGGTCTGACTCGAGGGGACCTCTGCGCTCACCTTCCACTGCCATGGCCGCTGGGGGGGTTGGCAGGAGCAGCAGCAGCAGCTCCATCAGCAGCAGCCTCAGTCTTCAGTCGCTAATGAGTAGCTTTCTACACCCGCATAGTGAGGCTACTCATGAGCAGCAGGAAGACCTGGAGCAGGACCTGAACCAGCAGGTCATGTCATACTTTGACATGACCATGCCAACACACCTTGAGGATCCGCTGGACTTCTGGGCAGCCAAACTTGATTTGTGGCCGCAACTAGCAGAGTTTGCCCTGGAAAAGCTGTCCTGCCCGGCAAGTAGCGTGCCATCTGAGCGGGTGTTTAGTGCGGCGGGGGCCATAGTTACGGCGAGGAGAACTCGTCTGTCAACTAAAAATGTGGAGAGACTCACCTTTGTCAAAATGAATCAGGGATGGATCAGCCAGAATTTCCACCCACCAATGCCTGATGCATGCGACTAGATTCAGCATGGTACCACGTTTTACACTTTCCAAATGGTGCAAAACATATTTATGTCTTTAGGCCAATTTTTGGGCTCCTGCTGATGCCAACTCCAGGGTGTGAATCATCCAATTTTTGGGCTCCTAAAGCCAACCCCAGGGTCTCTTTAAAGTAATGTTTGGGCTCCTGCTGCTGCTGCTGCTGCCAACTCCAGGGTGTGATTCATCCAATTTTTGGGCTCCTGAAGCCAACTCCAGTGTCTCTTTAAAGTAATATTTGGGCTCCTGCTGCTGCCAACTCCAGGGTGTGATTCATCCAATTTTTGGGCTCCTGAAGCCAACTCCAGTGTCTCTTTAAAGTAATATTTGGGCTCCTGCTGCTGCTGCCAACTCCAGGGTGTGATTCATCCAATTTTTGAGCTCCTGAAGCCAACTCCAGTGTCTCTATAAAGTAATATTTGGGCTGCTGCTGCTGCTGCTGCCAACTCCAGGGTGTGATTCATCCAATTTTTGGGCTCCTGAAGCCAACTCCAGTGTCTCTTTAAAGTAATATTTGGGCTCCTGCTGCTGCTGCCAACTCCAGGGTGTGATTCATCCAATTTTTGAGTTCCTGAAGCCAACTCCAGTGTCTCTATAAAGTAATATTTGGGCTGCTGCTGCTGCTGCTGCCAACTCCAGGGTGTGATTCATCCAATTTTTGGGCTCCTGAAGCCAACTCCAGTGTCTCTTTAAAGTAATATTTGGGCTCCTGCTGCTGCTGCCAACTCCAGGGTGTGATTCATCCAATTTTTGGGCTCCTGAAGCCAACCCCAGTGTCTCTTTAAAGTAATGTTTGGGCTCCTGCTGCTGCTGCCAACTCCAGGGTGTGATTCATCCAATTTTTGGGCTCCTGAAGCCAACCCCAGGGTCTCTTTAAAGTAATGTTTGGGCTCCTGCTGCTGCCAACTCCAGGGTGTGATTCATCCAATTTTTGGGCTCCTGAAGCCAACCCCAGTGTCTCTTTAAAGTAATGTTTGGGCTCCTGCTGCTGCTGCCAACTCCAGGGTGTGATTCATCCAATTTTTGGGCTCCTGAAGCCAACTCCAGTGTCTCTTTAAAGTAATATTTGGGCTCCTGCTGCTGCTGCTGCCAACTACAGGGTGTGATTCATCCAATTTTTGGGCTACTGAAGCCAACCCCAGTGTCTCTTTAAAGTAATAGTTGGGCTCCTGCTGCTGCCAACTCCAGGGTGTGATTCATCCAATTTTTGGGCTCCTGAAGCCAACTCCAGTGTCTCTTTAAAGTAATATTTGGGCTCCTGCTGCTGCTGCTGCCAACTCCAGGGTGTGATTCATCCAAATTTTGGGCTCCTGAAGCCAACTCCAGTGTCTCTTTAAAGTAATATTTGGGCTCCTGCTGCTGCTGCCAACTCCAGGGTGTCATCCATCCAATTTTTGGGCTCCTGAAGCCAACCCCAGTGTCTCTTTAAAGTAATGTTTGGGCTCCTGCTGCTGCTGCCAACTCCAGGGTGTGATTCATCCAATTTTTGGGCTCCTGAAGCCAACTCCAGTGTCTCTTTAAAGTAATATTTGGGCTCCTGCTGCTGCTGCTGCCAACTCCAGGGTGTGATTCATCCAATTTTTGGGCTCCTGAAGCCAACCCCAGGGTCTCTTTAAAGTAATATTTGGGCTCCTGCTGCTGCTGCTGCCAACTCCAGGGTGTGATTCATCCAATTTTTTGGGCTCCTGAAGCCAACTCCAGTGTCTCTTTAAAGTAATATTTGGGCTCCTGCTGCTGCTGCTGCCAACTCCAGGGTGTGATTCATTCAAATTTTGGGCTCCTGAAGCCAACTCCAGTGTCTCTTTAAAGTAATATTTGGGCTCCTGCTGCTGCTGCTGCTGCCAACTCCAGGGTGTGATTCATCCAATTTTTGGGCTCCTGAAGCCAACCCAGTGTCTCTTTAAAGTAATGTTTGGGCTCCTGCTGCCAACTCCAGGGTGTGATTCATCCAATTTTTGGGCTCCTGCAGCCAACTCCAGTGTCTCTTTCAAGCTATGTTTGGGCTCCTGCTGCTGCTGCTGCTGCTTGAAACTCCAGGGTGTGTCAATCAATTTTTGGGCTCCTGCTGCTGCCAACTCCAGTGTCTCTTTCAGCCAGTGTTTGGGCTCCTGCTGCTGCTTGCAACTCCAGGGTGTGATTCATCCAATTTTTGGGCTCCTGCTGCTGCCAACTCCAGTGTCTCTTTAAAGTAATATTTGGGCTCCTGCTGCTGCTGCCAACTCCAGGGTGTGATTCATCCAATTTTTGAGCTCCTGAAGCCAACTCCAGTGTCTCTTTAAAGTAATATTTGGGCTGCTGCTGCTGCTGCTGCCAACTCCAGGGTGTGATTCATCCAATTTTTGGGCTCCTGAAGCCAACTCCAGTGTCTCTTTAAAGTAATATTTGGGCTCCTGCTGCTGCTGCCAACTCCAGGGTGTGATTCATCCAATTTTTGGGCTCCTGAAGCCAACCCCAGGGTCTCTTTAAAGTAATGTTTGGGCTCCTGCTGCTGCCAACTCCAGGGTGTGATTCATCCAATTTTTGGGCTCCTGAAGCCAACCCCAGTGTCTCTTTAAAGTAATGTTTGGGCTCCTGCTGCTGCTGCTGCCAACTCCAGGGTGTGATTCATCCAATTTTTTGGGCTCCTGAAGCCAACTCCAGTGTCTCTTTAAAGTAATATTTGGGCTCCTGCTGCTGCTGCTGCCAACTCCAGGGTGTGATTCATCCAAATTTTGGGCTCCTGAAGCCAACTCCAGTGTCTCTTTAAAGTAATATTTGGGCTCCTGCTGCTGCTGCTGCTGCCAACTCCAGGGTGTGATTCATCCAATTTTTGGGCTCCTGAAGCCAACCCAGTGTCTCTTTAAAGTAATGTTTGGGCTCCTGCTGCCAACTCCAGGGTGTGATTCATCCAATTTTTGGGCTCCTGCAGCCAACTCCAGTGTCTCTTTCAAGCTATGTTTGGGCTCCTGCTGCTGCTGCTGCTGCTTGAAACTCCAGGGTGTGTCAATCAATTTTTGGGCTCCTGCTGCTGCCAACTCCAGTGTCTCTTTCAGCCAGTGTTTGGGCTCCTGCTGCTGCTTGCAACTCCAGGGTGTGATTCATCCAATTTTTGGGCTCCTGCTGCTGCCAACTCCAGTGTCTCTTTAAAGTAATATTTGGGCTCCTGCTGCTGCTGCCAACTCCAGGGTGTGATTCATCCAATTTTTGAGCTCCTGAAGCCAACTCCAGTGTCTCTTTAAAGTAATATTTGGGCTGCTGCTGCTGCTGCTGCCAACTCCAGGGTGTGATTCATCCAATTTTTGGGCTCCTGAAGCCAACTCCAGTGTCTCTTTAAAGTAATATTTGGGCTCCTGCTGCTGCTGCCAACTCCAGGGTGTGATTCATCCAATTTTTGGGCTCCTGAAGCCAACCCCAGTGTCTCTTTAAAGTCATGTTTGGGCTCCTGCTGCTGCTGCCAACTCCAGGGTGTGATTCATCCAATTTTTGGGCTCCTGAAGCCAACCCCAGGGTCTCTTTAAAGTAATGTTTGGGCTCCTGCTGCTGCCAACTCCAGGGTGTGATTCATCCAATTTTTGGGCTCCTGAAGCCAACCCCAGTGTCTCTTTAAAGTAATGTTTGGGCTCCTGCTGCTGCTGCCAACTCCAGGGTGTGATTCATCCAATTTTTGGGCTCCTGAAGCCAACTCCAGTGTCTCTTTAAAGTAATATTTGGGCTCCTGCTGCTGCTGCTGCCAACTACAGGGTGTGATTCATCCAATTTTTGGGCTACTGAAGCCAACCCCAGTGTCTCTTTAAAGTAATAGTTGGGCTCCTGCTGCTGCTGCTGCTGCTGCCAACTCCAGGGTGTGATTCATCCAAATTTTGGGCTCCTGAAGCCAACTCCAGTGTCTCTTTAAAGTAATATTTGGGCTCCTGCTGCTGCTGCCAACTCCAGGGTGTCATTCATCCAATTTTTGGGCTCCTGTAGCCAACCTCAGTGTCTCTTTAAAGTAATGTTTGGGCTCCTGCTGCTGCTGCCAACTCCAGGGTGTGATTCATCCAATTTTTGGGCTCCTGAAGCCAACTCCAGTGTCTCTTTAAAGTAATATTTGGGCTCCTGCTGCTGCTGCTGCCAACTCCAGGGTGTGATTCATCCAATTTTTGGGCTCCTGAAGCCAACCCCAGTGTCTCTTTAAAGTAATGTTTGGGCTCCTGCTGCTGCTGCCAACTCCAGGGTGTGATTCATCCAATTTTTGGGCTCCTGAAGCCAACTCCAGTGTCTCTTTAAAGTAATATTTGGGCTCCTGCTGCTGCTGCTGCCAACTACAGGGTGTGATTCATCCAATTTTTGGGCTACTGAAGCCAACCCCAGTGTCTCTTTAAAGTAATAGTTGGGCTCCTGCTGCTGCTGCTGCTGCTGCCAACTCCAGGGTGTGATTCATCCAAATTTTGGGCTCCTGAAGCCAACTCCAGTGTCTCTTTAAAGTAATATTTGGGCTCCTGCTGCTGCTGCCAACTCCAGGGTGTCATTCATCCAATTTTTGGGCTCCTGTAGCCAACCTCAGTGTCTCTTTAAAGTAATGTTTGGGCTCCTGCTGCTGCTGCCAACTCCAGGGTGTGATTCATCCAATTTTTGGGCTCCTGAAGCCAACTCCAGTGTCTCTTTAAAGTAATATTTGGGCTCCTGCTGCTGCTGCTGCCAACTCCAGGGTGTGATTCATCCAATTTTTGGGCTCCTGAAGCCAACCCCAGGGTCTCTTTAAAGTAATATTTGGGCTCCTGCTGCTGCTGCTGCCTACTCCAGGGTGTGATTCATCCAATTTTTTGGGCTCCTGAAGCCAACTCCAGTGTCTCTTTAAAGTAATATTTGGGCTCCTGCTGCTGCTGCTGCCAACTCCAGGGTGTGATTCATCCAAATTTTGGGCTCCTGAAGCCAACTCCAGTGTCTCTTTAAAGTAATATTTGGGCTCCTGCTGCTGCTGCTGCTGCCAACTCCAGGGTGTGATTCATCCAATTTTTGGGCTCCTGAAGCCAACCCAGTGTCTCTTTAAAGTAATGTTTGGGCTCCTGCTGCCAACTCCAGGGTGTGATTCATCCAATTTTTGGGCTCCTGCAGCCAACTCCAGTGTCTCTTTCAAGCTATGTTTGGGCTCCTGCTGCTGCTGCTGCTGCTTGAAACTCCAGGGTGTGTCAATCAATTTTTGGGCTCCTGCTGCTGCCAACTCCAGTGTCTCTTTCAGCCAATGTTTGGGCTCCTGCTGCTGCTTGCAACTCCAGGGTGTGATTCATCCAATTTTTGGGCTCCTGCTGCTGCCAACTCCAGTGTCTCTTTAAAGCAATGTTTGGGCTCCTGCCCCTCATAGTTGTTAGGGCTAGCGCTGCGGAGACGCCTCATGGCGCTTCCAGCCGTCCCTCTCCCGGGGCGAGAGCCACGCTTCCTCCCCGCGGCTTTCCCCGCCGGGTCTCCCCTTGCCCGAGCGCTGTGTCCCTTCCTGGCAGCGCCCCTTGCTTACCTGGTGTCCTGCCCTCCGTCCGGCGTGGCTGCCGGGGCCTGCGGGCGGCTCCCTCACTTCCTTCTTCCTCCTTGCCTCTCCTGCGCGCACGTCCCCGGCCACTAGGGGGCGCGCGCTGCAATACTGTGGAATTTAAAGGGCCAGTGCATCCCTAATTGGTGTCCGGCCGTCCAATCCGGTAATATCACTTCCTTTTTATTCTGGCCAGCCCTTCCTCCCTTTGCCGGATTATCGGTGTGTTTCCGTGATTGTCTGTAGTTAAATCTGTGGCTTTTTTCGTGTATGACCTCGGCTTACCTTTTTGACCACGAACCTCCGCTGCCTGTCCCGACCTCGGTCTGTCTCTTCGTCTGTGAACCTCCGCTGCCTGTCCCGACCACGGCTTGTCTACTCGCTGCTGAACCCTCGCTGCCTGCCCTGATTCTGGCTACTCACCGTGACCATCGTTTATCTCTGCTGTACAATACCTCGGCAAATTGTGGAACTGTGCCGCCGTTGGGGGGTAGCGACCTGGGAGTCATCAGCCGCACAAGACCAACCTGCTTCGCGGCGGGCTCTGGTGAAAACCGGTGGCTCCTTAGACCCCGCTTCCCTGACGCGGTACTCACCAACAGTTCCGCAGTTCCAGTGGGTCCACGCTTCATTGGTTTCATCCGGTTGTAACAGTATAATCCGGCCATGGATCCCGCCGAGGTGCCATTGCCAGACGTCTCTGAACTACCTGCACTAGTCGCCATGCAGTCACGGCAGATCAATCAACTTACGGCCATGATGCAGCAACTTCTGTCTATGCAGCAACCGCAGACGCCACCGCCTGCTCCGGCTGTTCCACCACAGCTTCCGGTGGCTTCCTCCGCGAGGATTCGTCTCTCCCTGCCAACTAAATTTGAAGGAGACGCAAGACTTTGCCGTGGGTTTCTTGCCCAATGTTCCCTGCACCTGGAGCTATTGGCTGACCAATTCCCTACTGAGCGCTCCAAGGTGGCCTTTATTATCAGCCTGCTCTCTGGGAAGGCCTTAGCCTGGGCTACCCCATTGTGGGACCGCAACGACCCCGTTACCCTCATGGTTCAAACTTTTGTGGATCAGTTTCGCCAGGTTTTTGAGGAACCTGCCCGGGCGTCTTCAGCCGAATCTGCCTTATTGAATCTGGTTCAAGGTGATCTGTCGGTGGGAGAATATGCCATTCGCTTCCGAACTTTGGCAGCCGAGCTAGCTTGGAACAATGAGGCTCTCTGTGCCTGCTTTAAGAAAGGTCTCTCTAGTAGGGTCAAGGATGTTCTTGCTGCCCGGGATCTCCCTACTTCTCTTTCTGAACTAATCCAACTTGCCACACGTATAGACATTCGTTTTACAGAGAGGCGGGATGAATTCCGCCAAGATTCTCTGCGTGCCAAGAGGGCATTTTTCTGTGCATAGTATTACTGCTCACAGGTGCACTCCTGCCTGTTGGGGCATCCCATTCTGTGACTACACCAGCCTCTATTTACTGCTGTAACCCTTTGCACTTATTCTAATAGAAATTTGGCCTGATAAACACACTTGCTGTGCATAGTATTACTGCTCACAGGTGCACTCCTGGCTGTTGGGGCATCCCATTCTGTGACTACACCAGCCTCTATTTACTGCTATAACCCTTTGCACCTATTCTAATAGAAATTTGGCCTGATAAATACACTTTTGCTGTGCATAGTATTACTGCTCACAGGTGCACTCCTGTTGGGGCATCCCATTCTGTGACTACACCAGCCTCTATTTACTGCTGTAACCCTTTGCACTTATTCTAATAGAAATTTGGCCTGATAAACACACTTGCTGTGCATAGTATTACTGCTCACAGGTGTACTCCTGGCTGTTGGGGCATCCCATTCTGTGACTACACCAGCCTCTATTTACTGCTGTAACCCTTTGCACTTATTCTAATAGAAATTTGGCCTGATAAACACACTTGCTGTGCATAGTATTACTGCTCACAGGTGCACTCCTGGCTGTTGGGGCATCCCATTCTGTGACTACACCAGCCTCTATTTACTGCTATAACCCTTTGCACTTATTCTAATAGAAATTTGGCCTGATAAACACACTTTTGCTGTGCATAGTATTACTGCTCACAGGTGCACTCCTGCTGGGGTATCCCATTCTGTGACTACACCAGCCTCTATTTACTGCTGTAACCCTTTGCACTTATTCTAATAGAAATTTGGCCTGATAAACACACTTGCTGTGCATAGTATTACTGCTCACAGGTGCACTCCTGGCTGTTGGGGCATCCCATTCTGTGACTACACCAGCCTCTATTTACTGCTGTAACCCTTTGCACTTATTCTAATAGAAATTTGGCCGGATAAACCCACTTGCTGTGCATAGTATTACTGCTCACAGGTGCACTCCTGGCTGTTGGGGCATCCCATTCTGTGACTACACCAGCCTCTATTTACTGCTGTAACCCTTTGCACTTATTCTAATAGAAATTTGGCCTGATAAACACAATTGCTGTGCATAGTATTACTGCTCACAGGTGCAGTCCTGGCTGTTGGGGCATCCCATTCTGTGACTACACCAGCCTCTATTTACTGCTGTAACCCTTTGCACTTATTCTAATATAAATTTGGCCTGATAAACACACTTGCTGTGCATAGTATTACTGCTCACAGGTGCACTCCTGGCTGTTGGGGCCTCCCATTCTGTGACTACACCAGCCTCTATTTACTGCTGTAACCCTTTGCACTTATTCTAATAGAAATTTGGCCTGATAAACACACTTTTGCTGTGCATAGTATTACTGCTCACAGGTGCACTCCTGCCTGTTGGGGCATCCCATTCTGTGACTACACCAGCCTCTATTTACTGCTGTAACCCTTTGCACTTATTCTAATAGAAATTTGGCCTGATAAACACACTTGCTGTGCATAGTATTACTGCTCACAGGTGCACTCCTGGCTGTTGGGGCATCCCATTCTGTGACTACACCAGCCTCTATTTACTGCTATAACCCTTTGCACCTATTCTAATAGAAATTTGGCCTGATAAATACACTTTTGCTGTGCATAGTATTACTGCTCACAGGTGCACTCCTGTTGGGGCATCCCATTCTGTGACTACACCAGCCTCTATTTACTGCTGTAACCCTTTGCACTTATTCTAATAGAAATTTGGCCTGATAAACACACTTGCTGTGCATAGTATTACTGCTCACAGGTGTACTCCTGGCTGTTGGGGCATCCCATTCTGTGACTACACCAGCCTCTCTTTACTGCTATAACCCTTTGCACTTATTCTAATAGAAATTTGGCCTGATAAACACACTTTTGCTGTGCATAGTATTACTGCTCAAAGGTGCACTCCTGTTGGGGCATCCCATTCTGTGACTACACCAGCCTCTATTTACTGCTGTAACCCTTTGCACTTATTCTAATAGAAATTTGGCCTGATAAACACACTTGCTGTGCATAGTATTACTGCTCACAGGTGCACTCCTGGCTGTTGGGGCATCCCATTCTGTGACTACACCAGCCTCTATTTACTGCTGTAACCCTTTGCACTTATTCTAATAGAAATTTGGCCTGATAAACACACTTTTGCTGTGCATAGTACTACTGCTCACAGGTGCACTCCTGTTGGGGTATCCCATTCTGTAACATACCATACCCCTCTTTATTTACACTAAGCAGCTCTCTTATTTACACTAAGCAGGCCTGTTGGAGGCTGAGTGTTACTGCTCACTTTTGGTGTGCATTATATTCTGTTTCATATAGACCCACTAGTGCCTGGGGTTTCCTAAAATATCACCTACTACCACGCCAGTTAGACTATGTCGGGCAGACAAGTGCCTGGAAGTGAAAAGAGGAGTGGCAGAGGCCAGGATTCCGCAGGCAGAGGTCGCAGCAGACTGGGGGCCAGTAGCAGCAGGAGTCACGCTGAGAGACCTAATCTGCCAGTATCTGCTAGCGGTCGGGTCTCCACCAGTAACGCATCTGCCGTGGTAGATTGGTTGACGCGGTCATCAACAACATCATCACAACTTACGTCTGAGACCCCCAGTCTAGGATCGGTAGGTTCCTCTGACACAACCCTGAGTTGGCATGCCCCGAGAGCAGTCCCTGTCCTCCCATTGCCTCTGTCCTACGCCGTTCCCTCCCCCAGCGACGTATCCTATGCTTTGGGTTCAGCTCCACTCTTTAGTGAGGAGGACGATCAGATAGAGGACAGTCAGCAGCTACTGCCCAGCCAAGAAATGGAGGTGGCTTCTTTAGCTAGGCAGACAAATAGTGATGTGGACAGTGTCGTGGGTGCTGCGAGCGTTCCAGCTCCAACTCGGTGATAATGATGATGACAATGAAGCCGATCGCACTTGGGAGCCGGGTGATGAAGGGGCTTCATCGTCATCATCAGGAGAAGAGGGGCGCAGGTTGCCCCGGAGTCAGCAGCTGAGGCAGCAAGGTGGTAGCAGTCAGCATGGGGGCACAATTCCAAAGGCTGGAGCCGGCCGGGGCCGGGGCCCGGGGTAGAGCACCTGCTGTGCGGCAGTCTACCTTATCGGGAGGTAGTGGAGCAGGGGTTGCTGGAGTTGGCAACAGCAGCAGTGAATCAGTGAGGCCAGGGGTCGGGAAAAGTAGCTACTCGGCAGTGTGGCAGTTTTTCCTGAAGCATCCGCAGGAGGGTAACATGGCCACATGCCAGATATGTAGGCAAAAGGTGAAGCGTGGCCAGGGTCCAAATGTTGGCACCACGGCCCTGCGTCAACATATGATGCGTCACCATAAAGCGACCTGGGAGAACCGAGGCTCCCAAGGGGTGGTCCAGACTGCTTCCTCACCAAGTGGCACGCTGCTCCCAATTTCTGCCAGCCAAGGCTCCAGCACCTCAGCCGAAGGCAGCTGTGCGTCATACCCATCCTCTGTCGCTCCTGCTCCTCCTCCTCCAAGTCATGCATCCCGCCAGCAATCCATCAGCGAAGCCATGTCCAAGAGACAGCAGTATGCGCCCACTCATCCTACGGCGCAGAAGCTGAATGTGCTCCTGTCCAAGTTGCTGGTGCTGCAGTCGCTCCCTTTTCAGGTGGTGGACTCTGCACCTTTCAGAGAACTGATGGCTTGTGCCAAGCCGAGGTGGAGAGTCCCAAGCCGTCATTTCTTTGCCAAGAAGGCAGTACCAGCGCTGCACACTTTTGTTGAACAGAAGGTGGGCAAGTCCTTGAGCCTGTCGGTGTGTAGCAAAGTGCATGGCAGCGCCGACGTCTGGAGCTGTAACTACGGTCAGGGACAGTACATGTCGTTTACGGCCCACTGGGTGAATGTGGTCCCTTTGCAGCAGCAGCAGCAGCAACTTGGACAGGTCACGCCGCTTCGGCCTCCGCGCTCCCTGCCCGTTGGGCCTGTGACACCGTGCGACTCGGCCTCCTCATCCTCCGCCATCTCTTCACCCTCCACTGTAGGCTCAAGTCTCAGTGCCCCTCCAGTCTACCATGTGTGCAGGGCACGGAGGTGTCACGCAGTGCTTCACATGGATTTCCTGATGATCCAAGCAGATAGGGGGACTCCCCTGTGTAACTTCAATGTCAACCAGGGCAGCTCATACGTGACACCTGCCGTTTGCTCAGGCCCTTTGAGGAAGCCACTTTATTTGTCAGTCGGCAGGATTACAGGATGAAGGACGTGATTCCACTGCTTCATGTACTACAGCACATGTTGGAAACCATGGCTGGTCAGGGCACTGGAGACATGGCGTTTACATCTTACGGTCACATGAACCCCATTGGAGCTGAACTGGAGGAGGAGGAGGAAGAGGAGGAGGAGTTGCCCAGCGAAACACAGTTTAGGCTTGGCGAAATGGCTGGTTTATCTAGTCAGCGGACAGGAGAGGAGGAGCAGGAGCAGCCAGAGGAGCTAGAGGTTTTTGAGGAAGGCGAGACAGAGGACCCGGGCACACCGTGGCAGTATGCAGTGGAGATGGAGACAGGTAGTCCATCCGAGTCACTTGCGCAAATGGCAGGAAGCATGCTCACGTGCTTGCGTAGTGACCCCAGAATTGTTTCCATCTGTCGGCGGGATGACTTCTGGCTGTCCACCTTATTGGACCCTCGCTTCCAGCACAAAATGGGGGCATTTTTTAAACCCACCGAGAGGGAGGACAAACTGAACTACTACAAAGACATTCTACGTAGGCAGTTGGCCGATGCCTATCTGCGCCATGGTCCATACTCTCGCAGGTCTGACTCGAGGGGACCTCTGCGCTCACCTTCCACTGCCATGGCCGCTGGGGGGGTTGGCAGGAGCAGCAGCAGCAGCTCCATCAGCAGCAGCCTCAGTCTTCAGTCGCTAATGAGTAGCTTTCTACACCCGCATAGTGAGGCTACTCATGAGCAGCAGGAAGACCTGGAGCAGGACCTGAACCAGCAGGTCATGTCATACTTTGACATGACCATGCCAACACACCTTGAGGATCCGCTGGACTTCTGGGCAGCCAAACTTGATTTGTGGCCGCAACTAGCAGAGTTTGCCCTGGAAAAGCTGTCCTGCCCGGCAAGTAGCGTGCCATCTGAGCGGGTGTTTAGTGCGGCGGGGGCCATAGTTACGGCGAGGAGAACTCGTCTGTCAACTAAAAATGTGGAGAGACTCACCTTTGTCAAAATGAATCAGGGATGGATCAGCCAGAATTTCCACCCACCAATGCCTGATGCATGCGACTAGATTCAGCATGGTACCACGTTTTACACTTTCCAAATGGTGCAAAACATATTTATGTCTTTAGGCCAATTTTTGGGCTCCTGCTGATGCCAACTCCAGGGTGTGAATCATCCAATTTTTGGGCTCCTAAAGCCAACCCCAGGGTCTCTTTAAAGTAATGTTTGGGCTCCTGCTGCTGCTGCTGCTGCCAACTCCAGGGTGTGATTCATCCAATTTTTGGGCTCCTGAAGCCAACTCCAGTGTCTCTTTAAAGTAATATTTGGGCTCCTGCTGCTGCCAACTCCAGGGTGTGATTCATCCAATTTTTGGGCTCCTGAAGCCAACTCCAGTGTCTCTTTAAAGTAATATTTGGGCTCCTGCTGCTGCTGCCAACTCCAGGGTGTGATTCATCCAATTTTTGAGCTCCTGAAGCCAACTCCAGTGTCTCTATAAAGTAATATTTGGGCTGCTGCTGCTGCTGCTGCCAACTCCAGGGTGTGATTCATCCAATTTTTGGGCTCCTGAAGCCAACTCCAGTGTCTCTTTAAAGTAATATTTGGGCTCCTGCTGCTGCTGCCAACTCCAGGGTGTGATTCATCCAATTTTTGAGCTCCTGAAGCCAACTCCAGTGTCTCTATAAAGTAATATTTGGGCTGCTGCTGCTGCTGCTGCCAACTCCAGGGTGTGATTCATCCAATTTTTGGGCTCCTGAAGCCAACTCCAGTGTCTCTTTAAAGTAATATTTGGGCTCCTGCTGCTGCTGCCAACTCCAGGGTGTGATTCATCCAATTTTTGGGCTCCTGAAGCCAACCCCAGTGTCTCTTTAAAGTAATGTTTGGGCTCCTGCTGCTGCTGCCAACTCCAGGGTGTGATTCATCCAATTTTTGGGCTCCTGAAGCCAACCCCAGGGTCTCTTTAAAGTAATGTTTGGGCTCCTGCTGCTGCCAACTCCAGGGTGTGATTCATCCAATTTTTGGGCTCCTGAAGCCAACCCCAGTGTCTCTTTAAAGTAATGTTTGGGCTCCTGCTGCTGCTGCCAACTCCAGGGTGTGATTCATCCAATTTTTGGGCTCCTGAAGCCAACTCCAGTGTCTCTTTAAAGTAATATTTGGGCTCCTGCTGCTGCTGCTGCCAACTACAGGGTGTGATTCATCCAATTTTTGGGCTACTGAAGCCAACCCCAGTGTCTCTTTAAAGTAATAGTTGGGCTCCTGCTGCTGCCAACTCCAGGGTGTGATTCATCCAATTTTTGGGCTCCTGAAGCCAACTCCAGTGTCTCTTTAAAGTAATATTTGGGCTCCTGCTGCTGCTGCTGCCAACTCCAGGGTGTGATTCATCCAAATTTTGGGCTCCTGAAGCCAACTCCAGTGTCTCTTTAAAGTAATATTTGGGCTCCTGCTGCTGCTGCCAACTCCAGGGTGTCATCCATCCAATTTTTGGGCTCCTGAAGCCAACCCCAGTGTCTCTTTAAAGTAATGTTTGGGCTCCTGCTGCTGCTGCCAACTCCAGGGTGTGATTCATCCAATTTTTGGGCTCCTGAAGCCAACTCCAGTGTCTCTTTAAAGTAATATTTGGGCTCCTGCTGCTGCTGCTGCCAACTCCAGGGTGTGATTCATCCAATTTTTGGGCTCCTGAAGCCAACCCCAGGGTCTCTTTAAAGTAATATTTGGGCTCCTGCTGCTGCTGCTGCCAACTCCAGGGTGTGATTCATGCAATTTTTTGGGCTCCTGAAGCCAACTCCAGTGTCTCTTTAAAGTAATATTTGGGCTCCTGCTGCTGCTGCTGCCAACTCCAGGGTGTGATTCATCCAAATTTTGGGCTCCTGAAGCCAACTCCAGTGTCTCTTTAAAGTAATATTTGGGCTCCTGCTGCTGCTGCTGCTGCCAACTCCAGGGTGTGATTCATCCAATTTTTGGGCTCCTGAAGCCAACCCAGTGTCTCTTTAAAGTAATGTTTGGGCTCCTGCTGCCAACTCCAGGGTGTGATTCATCCAATTTTTGGGCTCCTGCAGCCAACTCCAGTGTCTCTTTCAAGCTATGTTTGGGCTCCTGCTGCTGCTGCTGCTGCTTGAAACTCCAGGGTGTGTCAATCAATTTTTGGGCTCCTGCTGCTGCCAACTCCAGTGTCTCTTTCAGCCAGTGTTTGGGCTCCTGCTGCTGCTTGCAACTCCAGGGTGTGATTCATCCAATTTTTGGGCTCCTGCTGCTGCCAACTCCAGTGTCTCTTTAAAGTAATATTTGGGCTCCTGCTGCTGCTGCCAACTCCAGGGTGTGATTCATCCAATTTTTGAGCTCCTGAAGCCAACTCCAGTGTCTCTTTAAAGTAATATTTGGGCTGCTGCTGCTGCTGCTGCCAACTCCAGGGTGTGATTCATCCAATTTTTGGGCTCCTGAAGCCAACTCCAGTGTCTCTTTAAAGTAATATTTGGGCTCCTGCTGCTGCTGCCAACTCCAGGGTGTGATTCATCCAATTTTTGGGCTCCTGAAGCCAACCCCAGGGTCTCTTTAAAGTAATGTTTGGGCTCCTGCTGCTGCCAACTCCAGGGTGTGATTCATCCAATTTTTGGGCTCCTGAAGCCAACCCCAGTGTCTCTTTAAAGTAATGTTTGGGCTCCTGCTGCTGCTGCCAACTCCAGGGTGTGATTCATCCAATTTTTGGGCTCCTGAAGCCAACTCCAGTGTCTCTTTAAAGTAATATTTGGGCTCCTGCTGCTGCTGCTGCCAACTACAGGGTGTGATTCATCCAATTTTTGGGCTACTGAAGCCAACCCCAGTGTCTCTTTAAAGTAATAGTTGGGCTCCTGCTGCTGCTGCTGCTGCTGCTGCCAACTCCAGGGTGTGATTCATCCAAATTTTGGGCTCCTGAAGCCAACTCCAGTGTCTCTTTAAAGTAATATTTGGGCTCCTGCTGCTGCTGCCAACTCCAGGGTGTCATTCATCCAATTTTTGGGCTCCTGTAGCCAACCTCAGTGTCTCTTTAAAGTAATGTTTGGGCTCCTGCTGCTGCTGCCAACTCCAGGGTGTGATTCATCCAATTTTTGGGCTCCTGAAGCCAACTCCAGTGTCTCTTTAAAGTAATATTTGGGCTCCTGCTGCTGCTGCTGCCAACTCCAGGGTGTGATTCATCCAATTTTTGGGCTCCTGAAGCCAACCCCAGGGTCTCTTTAAAGTAATATTTGGGCTCCTGCTGCTGCTGCTGCCAACTCCAGGGTGTGATTCATCCAAATTTTGGGCTCCTGAAGCCAACTCCAGTGTCTCTTTAAAGTAATATTTGGGCTCCTGCTGCTGCTGCTGCTGCCAACTCCAGGGTGTGATTCATCCAATTTTTGGGCTCCTGAAGCCAACCCAGTGTCTCTTTAAAGTAATGTTTGGGCTCCTGCTGCCAACTCCAGGGTGTGATTCATCCAATTTTTGGGCTCCTGCAGCCAACTCCAGTGTCTCTTTCAAGCTATGTTTGGGCTCCTGCTGCTGCTGCTGCTGCTTGAAACTCCAGGGTGTGTCAATCAATTTTTGGGCTCCTGCTGCTGCCAACTCCAGTGTCTCTTTCAGCCAATGTTTGGGCTCCTGCTGCTGCTTGCAACTCCAGGGTGTGATTCATCCAATTTTTGGGCTCCTGCTGCTGCCAACTCCAGTGTCTCTTTAAAGCAATGTTTGGGCTCCTGCCCCTCATAGTTGTTAGGGCTAGCGCTGCGGAGACGCCTCATGGCGCTTCCAGCCGTCCCTCTCCCGGGGCGAGAGCCACGCTTCCTCCCCGCGGCTTTCCCCGCCGGGTCTCCCCTTGCCCGAGCGCTGTGTCCCTTCCTGGCAGCGCCCCTTGCTTACCTGGTGTCCTGCCCTCCGTCCGGCGTGGCTGCCGGGGCCTGCGGGCGGCTCCCTCACTTCCTTCTTCCTCCTTGCCTCTCCTGCGCGCACGTCCCCGGCCACTAGGGGGCGCGCGCTGCAATACTGTGGAATTTAAAGGGCCAGTGCATCCCTAATTGGTGTCCGGCCGTCCAATCCGGTAATATCACTTCCTTTTTATTCTGGCCAGCCCTTCCTCCCTTTGCCGGATTATCGGTGTGTTTCCGTGATTGTCTGTAGTTAAATCTGTGGCTTTTTTCGTGTATGACCTCGGCTTACCTTTTTGACCACGAACCTCCGCTGCCTGTCCCGACCTCGGTCTGTCTCTTCGTCTGTGAACCTCCGCTGCCTGTCCCGACCACGGCTTGTCTACTCGCTGCTGAACCCTCGCTGCCTGCCCTGATTCTGGCTACTCACCGTGACCATCGTTTATCTCTGCTGTACAATACCTCGGCAAATTGTGGAACTGTGCCGCCGTTGGGGGGTAGCGACCTGGGAGTCATCAGCCGCACAAGACCAACCTGCTTCGCGGCGGGCTCTGGTGAAAACCGGTGGCTCCTTAGACCCCGCTTCCCTGACGCGGTACTCACCAACAGTTCCGCAGTTCCAGTGGGTCCACGCTTCATTGGTTTCATCCGGTTGTAACAGTATAATCCGGCCATGGATCCCGCCGAGGTGCCATTGCCAGACGTCTCTGAACTACCTGCACTAGTCGCCATGCAGTCACGGCAGATCAATCAACTTACGGCCATGATGCAGCAACTTCTGTCTATGCAGCAACCGCAGACGCCACCGCCTGCTCCGGCTGTTCCACCACAGCTTCCGGTGGCTTCCTCCGCGAGGATTCGTCTCTCCCTGCCAACTAAATTTGAAGGAGACGCAAGACTTTGCCGTGGGTTTCTTGCCCAATGTTCCCTGCACCTGGAGCTATTGGCTGACCAATTCCCTACTGAGCGCTCCAAGGTGGCCTTTATTATCAGCCTGCTCTCTGGGAAGGCCTTAGCCTGGGCTACCCCATTGTGGGACCGCAACGACCCCGTTACCCTCATGGTTCAAACTTTTGTGGATCAGTTTCGCCAGGTTTTTGAGGAACCTGCCCGGGCGTCTTCAGCCGAATCTGCCTTATTGAATCTGGTTCAAGGTGATCTGTCGGTGGGAGAATATGCCATTCGCTTCCGAACTTTGGCAGCCGAGCTAGCTTGGAACAATGAGGCTCTCTGTGCCTGCTTTAAGAAAGGTCTCTCTAGTAGGGTCAAGGATGTTCTTGCTGCCCGGGATCTCCCTACTTCTCTTTCTGAACTAATCCAACTTGCCACACGTATAGACATTCGTTTTACAGAGAGGCGGGATGAATTCCGCCAAGATTCTCTGCGTGCCAAGAGGGCATTCCGTTTGGCCCCTACGTTTCAGAACCCTCAGTCTACGCTTTCGTCTCCGTCTGAAGAAGTCATGCAAGTGGACCATACTCGCTTGACTCCCCAGGAAAGGTCGCGCCGGAGACTCGAAAGACTTTGTCTATACTGCGCCAGCCCAGAACATTTTTTGAAAAATTGCCCAATCCGCCCACCACGCCAGGGAAACGGGCGCACCTAGAATCGTTTGGAGAGGCGTCTCTGGGTGTCTGTGCTTCCTCTCCTAGGTTCACTGTGCCGGCACAACTTCACTTGGGCTCCACTTCCGTCCTGAACTTACCGGCCTTCTTGGACTCTGGTTCGGCGGGCAACTTCATCGAGGCCTCCTTGGTCACTAAGTATGATATAGCTGTCTACCGTCTGGCCAAGCCACTATTTGTCGCGGCCGTTAATGGGGACAGATTGAACTGCATGGTGCGCTACCGCACCAAACCTCTACTTCTGAAGATCGGCCTCTTCCATCAGGAATTTCTGGAATTTTTCGTATTACCCCACTGTACCTCGCCGCTTCTCTTGGGGCTTCCCTGGCTCCAGCACCATAACCCTACCTTGGATTGGTCCACTGGGGACATCAAGTCCTGGGGCGCAACATGTGTTAAGAACTGCCTTACGTCTTTGCCAGTCCAAATTACTGCTCCCACGACTCCATTACCGGGTCTACCTGAAGTTTATCGGTCTTTTTCCGTTGTATTTAGCAAGAGGCAAGCTGAGTCACTTCCGCCTCATCGCCCTTACGATTGCCCGATTGATCTTTTACCTGGCGCCACTCCTCCTCGCGGACGCATCTATCCGCTGTCTGTCCCTGAAACCCAAGCAATGTCGGAATACATTCGGGAGAATTTACAAAAGGGGTTCATTAGGAAATCCTCTTCTCCTGCTGGAGCGGGCTTCTTCTTTGTACAGAAAAAGGACGGGTCTCTTCGGCCCTGCATCGATTACCGGGGCCTCAATAAAATTACGGTAAAGAACCGTTACCCATTGCCCTTGATCTCCGAACTTTTTGATCGTCTTCGCGGAGCTAAGATTTTTTCAAAATTGGATCTGAGAGGCGCCTATAACTTAGTCCGCATTCGAGAGGGTGATGAATGGAAGACGGCCTTCAACACGCGAGACGGTCATTTTGAGTATCTCGTTATGCCCTTCGGCCTCTGCAATGCCCCCGCAGTTTTTCAGGAGTTCGTTAACGACATTTTTCGGGACCTGTTGTACACCTGTGTTGTGGTCTATCTTGACGACATTCTCATCTTCTCCTCGTCCCTCGAAGAACATCATCAGCACGTCAGACAAGTCTTGTCTCGTTTACTGCAACACCATCTTTATGCTAAGCTCGAGAAATGCCTTTTTCATCAAACCGCATTACCTTTTTTGGGGTACATAGTTTCTGCTCAAGGTCTCCAGATGGATCCTGCCAAGTTAAAGGCGGTCCTTGAATGGCCTCGACCAGTCGGTCTTCGTGCAATCCAGCGATTCTTGGGGTTCGCGAACTATTACCGCCAGTTCATTTTACACTTTTCCACGACAGTAGCCCCCATCGTGGCCCTCACCAAAAAAGGAGCCAATCCCAAGGCATGGTCTCCGCAGGCTGAAGCAGCCTTTCTTGCATTAAAGAAGGCCTTCGCCTCGGCACCGGTACTTTCCAGACCTGACCCGTCTCGTCCTTTCGCTCTTGAGGTGGATGCCTCTTCCGTCGGAGCCGGAGCAGTACTTACGCAACGATCCTCGTCCGGCAAAGCTCGAACTTGCGGATTCTTTTCCAAAACCTTCTCTCCTGCCGAGAGGAACTACACCATTGGAGATAGAGAGCTATTAGCCATCAAATTGGCGCTGGAAGAATGGAGACATCTCCTCGAGGGATCTATCTTCCCAATTTCCATTTTTACTGACCACAAGAACCTCTCTTATCTGGAATCCGCACAACGCTTAAACCCTCGTCAGGCCCGTTGGTCACTCTTCTTTGCACGCTTTAATTTCCAGATCCACTTCCGTCCAGCTGCAAAAAACATCAGGGCAGACGCTCTCTCCCGTTCCTCGGATGTCTCGGATAAGGTCTCTTCTCCGCAGTTTATAATTCCACCCGATCGTCTGGTCCACTCTGCTCCCGCTGCTCTAGAATCAGGTCCTCCGGGGAGGACTTTCGTACCTGTCTCTCGTCGCCTTTTAATACTAAAATGGGGTCATGCCTCCCATACTGCTGGTCACCCTGGAATCAAGAAGACCTGCGCCATCATCTCCAGATACTACTGGTGGCCCACGTTAGCAAAAGATGCCGCAGAATTCGTACAAGCCTGCACCTCGTGCGCGCGCAACAAGACCCCTCGTCAACGTCCCGCAGGTCTTCTCCAACCACTTCCCATTCCGGACATCCCCTGGTCTCACATCGCCATGGATTTTATCACTGACCTTCCGCCTTCACAGGGCAATACCGTCATCTGGGTAGTGGTGGACCGATTTTCGAAGATGGCGCATTTCATTCCGTTGCCTGGATTACCTTCTGCTCCCCTTTTGGCAAAGAATTTCCTTAAACACATCTTCCGTCTACATGGGCTCCCAACCCACATTGTCTCCGACAGGGGAGTTCAATTCGTATCGAAATTCTGGAGGGCTCTCTGTAATCAATTAAAGGTGAAATTGGACTTTTCTTCCTCGTATCATCCCCAATCCAATGGCCAAGTGGAGAGGGTAAATCAAACTTTGGGGCTGTATCTACGCCATTTTGTTTCCACTCGCCAGGATGACTGGGTGGACCTGCTGCCCTGGGCAGAGTTTTCTTATAACTTTAAGGACTCTGAATCCACCGGAAAATCCCCTTTCTTTATAGTCTATGGTCGTCATCTCCTTCCTCCTCTGCCTTTACTAACGCCCTCCTCGGTACCTGCGGTCGATGACCTTTCGCACCAGTTTTCTTCCATCTGGCGTGAAACACAGCATTCACTGGAACAAGCCGTGTCTCGTATGAAAATCCAGGCTGATAAGAAGAGAAGGACTCCTCCTTTATACTCTCCGGGGGATAGGGTATGGCTTTCGGCCAAGTATATTCGTTTTAAAATCCCCAGTTACAAACTTGGTCCTCGCTTCTTGGGACCTTTTAAGATCCAACAACGTATCAACCCTGCCTGTTACAAGCTGCATCTGCCACCCTCTCTCCGCATAACCAATTCCTTCCATGTCTCTCTGCTCAAACCGGTGACTGTTAATCGTTTTTCCCCCAAATTATTGGAACCTAAGCCAGTCGCAGGTACTGAAGATACCTTTACGGTCAAAGAGATACTTGCTTCGAAGATCTCCAGAGGAAGACGCTATTTCTTGGTGGATTGGGAGGGCTACGGCCCTGAGGAGAGATCCTGGGAACCGGAAGAAAACATCCTTGATCGGACCCTTATTTCGGACTTCCTTGGTCTTAAGAAGAGGGGGAGACCTAAGGGGGGGGGTACTGTTAGGGCTAGCGCTGCGGAGACGCCTCATGGCGCTTCCAGCCGTCCCTCTCCCGGGGCGAGAGCCACGCTTCCTCCCCGCGGCTTTCCCCGCCGGGTCTCCCCTTGCCCGAGCGCTGTGTCCCTTCCTGGCAGCGCCCCTTGCTTACCTGGTGTCCTGCCCTCCGTCCGGCGTGGCTGCCGGGGCCTGCGGGCGGCTCCCTCACTTCCTTCTTCCTCCTTGCCTCTCCTGCGCGCACGTCCCCGGCCACTAGGGGGCGCGCGCTGCAATACTGTGGAATTTAAAGGGCCAGTGCATCCCTAATTGGTGTCCGGCCGTCCAATCCGGTAATATCACTTCCTTTTTATTCTGGCCAGCCCTTCCTCCCTTTGCCGGATTATCGGTGTGTTTCCGTGATTGTCTGTAGTTAAATCTGTGGCTTTTTTCGTGTATGACCTCGGCTTACCTTTTTGACCACGAACCTCCGCTGCCTGTCCCGACCTCGGTCTGTCTCTTCGTCTGTGAACCTCCGCTGCCTGTCCCGACCACGGCTTGTCTACTCGCTGCTGAACCCTCGCTGCCTGCCCTGATTCTGGCTACTCACCGTGACCATCGTTTATCTCTGCTGTACAATACCTCGGCAAATTGTGGAACTGTGCCGCCGTTGGGGGGTAGCGACCTGGGAGTCATCAGCCGCACAAGACCAACCTGCTTCGCGGCGGGCTCTGGTGAAAACCGGTGGCTCCTTAGACCCCGCTTCCCTGACGCGGTACTCACCAACAGTTCCGCAGTTCCAGTGGGTCCACGCTTCATTGGTTTCATCCGGTTGTAACAATAGTGATGCCACTTCAACTCTCTGCAATTGTGCCGCTCTGCGATTCTATTAGCGATGCCTCTGATCTGCATGTGATATTTATTCAAAGTATTATTTAACTAACCCAGCACACATCCTGTGCGTGTTACAGCAAGGCAGAATGGTTTACAACCCTATTGAGGCTCTAGGAGGCTCAGAAAAAGCCGTTTTTAATAGCGATTCGTCGCGAATAAATTCGGGCCGAAACGTTTTTTGTCGGAAAATTCGGCGAATCAGACGAATCGAATTTTTCAAAAGTTCGCTTATCTCTAGTCTTTAGGCCAATTTTTGGGCTCCTGCTGATGCCAACTCCGGGGTGTGAATCATCCAATTTTTGGGCTCCTGAAGCCAACCCCAGCGTCTCTTTAAATTAATGTTTGGGCTCCTGCTGCTGCTGCTGCCAACTCCAGGGTGTGATTCATTTAATTTTTGGGCTCCTGAAGCCAACTCCAGTGTCTCTTTAAAGTAATATTTGGGCTCCTGCTGCTGCAGCTGCCAACTCCAGGGTGTGATTCATCCGATTTTTGGGCTCCTGAAGCCAACTCCAGTGTCTCTTTAAAGTAATGTTTGGGCTCCTGCTGCTGCTGCCAACTCCAGGGTGTGATTCATCCAATTTTTGGGCTCCTGAAGCCAACCCCAGGGTCTCTGTAGAGTAATGTTTGGGCTCCGGCTGCTGCTGCTGCCAACTTCAGGGTGTGATTCATCCAATTTTTGGGCTCCTGAAGCCAACCCCAGGGTCTCTTTAAAGTAATGTTTGGGCTTCTGCTGCTGCTGCTGCCAACTCCAGGGTGTGATTCATCCAATTTTTAGGCTCCTGAAGCCAACCCCAGTGTCTCTTTAAAGTAATGTTTGGGCTCCTGCTGCTGCTGCCAACTCCAGGGTGTGATTCATCCAATTTTTGGGCTCCTGAAGCCAACTCCAGTGTCTCTTTAAAGTAATATTTGGGCTCCTGCTGCTGCTGCCAACTCCAGGGTGTGATTCATCCAATTTTTGGGCTCCTGAAGCCAACCCGAGTGTCTCTTTAAAGTAATATTTGGGCTCCTGCTGCTGCTGCCAACTCCAGGGTGTGATTCATCCAATTTTTGGCCTCCTGAAACAAACTCCAGTGTCTCTTTAAAGTAATATTTGGGCTCCTGCTGCTGCCAACTCCGGGGTGTGATTCATTCAATTTTTGGGCTCCTGAAGCCAACTCCAGTGTCTCTTTAAAGTAATATTTGGGCTCCTGCTGCTGCTGCTGCCAACTCCAGGGTGTGATTCATCCAATTTTTGGGCTCCTGAAGCCAACCCCAGTGTCTCTTTAAAGTAATGTTTGGGCTCCTGCTGCTGCCAACTCCAGGGTGTGATTCATCCAATTTTTGGGCTCCTGCAGCCAACTCCAGTGTCTCTTTCAAGCTATGTTTGGGCTCCTGCTGCTGCTGCTGCTTGAAACTCCAGGGTGTGTCAGTCAATTTTTGGGCTCCTGCTGCTGCCAACTCCAGTGTCTCTTTCAGCCAATGTTTGGGCTCCTGCTGCTGCTTGCAACTCCAGGGTGTGATTCATCCAATTCTTGGGCTCCTGCTGCTGCCCACTCCAGTGTCTATTTAAAGCAATGTTTGGGCTCCTGCCCCTCATAGTGATGCCACTTCAACTCTCTGCAATTGTGCCGCTCTGCGATTCTATTAGCGATGCCTCTGATCTGCATGTGATATTTATTCAAAGTATTATTTAACTAACCCAGCATGCATCCTGTGCGTGTTACAGCAAGGCAGAATGGTTTACAACCCTATTGAGGCTCTAGGAGGCTCAGAAAAAGCCGTTTTTAATAGCGATTCGTCGCGAATAAATTCGGGTCGAAACGATTTTTGTCGGAAAATTCGTCGAATCAGTCGAATCAAATTTTTCAAAAGTTCGCTCATCTCTAGTCTTTAGGCCAATTTTTGGGCTCCTGCTGATGCCAACTCCAGGGTGTGAATCGTCCAATTTTTGGGCTCCTGAAGCCAACCCCAGGGTCTCTTTAAAGTAATGTTTGGGCTCCTGCTGCTGCTGCTGCCATCTCCAGGGTGTGATTCATCCAATTTTTGGGCTCCTGAAGCCAACTCCAGTGTCTCTTTAAAGTAATATTTGGGCTCCTGTTGCTGCTGCTGCCAACTCCAGGGTGTGATTCATCCAATTTTTGGGCTCCTGAAGCCAACTCCAGTGTCTCTTTAAAGTAATATTTGGGCTCCTGCTGCTGCTGCCAACTCCAGGGTGTGATTCATCCAATTTTTGGGCTCCTGAAGCCAACTCCAGTGTCTCTTTAAAGTGATATTTGGGCTCCCGTTGCTGCTGCTGCCAACTCCAGGGTGTGATTCATCCAATTTTTGGGCTCCTGAAGCCAACTCCAGTGTCTCTTTAAAGTAATATTTGGGCTCCTGCTGCTGCTGCTGCCAACTCCAGGGTGTGATTCATCCAATTTTTGGGCTCCTGAAGCCAACCCCAGTGTCTCTTTAAAGTAATGTTTGGGCTCCTGCTGCTGCTGCCAACTCCAGGGTGTGATTCATCCAATTTTTGGGCTCCTGAAGCCAACCCCAGGGTCTCTTTAAAGTAATGTTTGGGCTCCTGCTGCTGCTGCCAACTCCAGGGTGTGATTCATCCAATTTTTGGGCTCCTGAAGCCAACCCCAGTGTCTCTTTAAAGTAATATTTGGGCTCCTGCTGCTGCCAACTCCAGGGTGTGATTCATCCAATTTTTGGGCTCCTGAAGCCAACCCCAGTGTCTCTTTAAAGTAATATTTGGGCTCCTGCTGCTGCTGCTGCCAACTCCAGGGTGTGATTCATCCAATTTGTGGGCTCCTGAAGCAAACTCCAGTGTCTCTTTAAAGTAATATTTGGGCTCCTGCTGCTGCTGCTGCTGCTGCTGCTGCCAACTCCAGGGTGTGATTCATCCAATTTTTGGGCTCCTGAAGCCAACTCCAGTGTCTCTTTAAAGTAATATTTGGGCTCCTGCTGCTGCTGCTGCTGCTGCCAACTCCAGGGTGTGATTCATCCAATTTTTGGGCTCCTGAAGCCAACCCCAGTGTCTCTTTAAAGTAATGTTTGGGCTCCTGCTGCTGCTGCTGCCAACTCCAGGGTGTGATTCATCCAATTTCTGGGCTCCTGCAGCCAACTCCAGTGTCTCTTTCAAGCTATGTTTGGGCTCCTGCTGCTGCTGCTGCTGCTGCTGCTTGAAACTCCAGGGTGTGTCAGTCAATTTTTGGGCTCCTGCTGCTGCCAACTCCAGTGTCTCTTTCAGCCAATGTTTGGGCTCCTGCTGCTGCTTGCAACTCCAGGGTGTGATTCATCCAATTTTTGGGCTCCTGCTGCTGCCAACTCCAGTGTCTCTTTAAAGCAATGGTATGATTAAGGGCCCGTCGGGCCTGAAACGCGTAACGCTCCACAACGCTCCATGTGATAAGGTTCTGACTATGGATACCCGTTTTGCGTGATCTATGCTATTTTAAAAGAGTCTTCAATAAAGCCAAATATTTTTTATGGACATGCTGGACAAACTTTCTGTTTCTATATCTATTAACGTTGGTGGAGGATTTGCAGGATCTCCCCAGTCCGTGCAGAGAAAAGGTTGGTGAGCTGGCTAAAACTGCTGCTTTTTACCTCTTTAAAGCAATGTTTGGGCTCCTGCCCCTCATAGTGATGCCACTTCAACTCTCTGCAATTGTTCCGCTCTGCGATTCTATTAGCGATGCCTCTGATCTGCATGTGATATTTATTCAAAGTATTATTTAACTAACCCAGCACGCATCCTGTGCGTGTTACAGCAAGGCAGAATGGTTTACAACCCTATTGAGGCTCTTGGAGGCTCAGAAATAGCAGTTTTTAATAGCGATTCATTGCGAATAAATTCGGGTCGAAAAGATTTTTGTCGGAAAATTCGGCAAATCAGTCGAATCGAATTTTTCAAAAGTTTGCTCATCTCTAGTGCCAGTATTTGTTTTTTACTGGTAATTAAGAATGGCAAAAGTATACCTGCCATTACAACTACCAGTAAAACAAAAAAAAACAAAAACTGGCACCAGAAGGCACATGGCCAGAAAAGTGAAAGAAAAGTACCAGCCAGATGGGAACCCTACCTCTGTCTGTCACACCTCTGCCCCACATCACTCAACTTACCACACCTTTGCCTTCCTCTATCAACCTCTTTCCACCTCACCTATGCTTACCTGATCTCTTCTAACCTCTGCCCGCCACACAATCATCATTACTCTCCTCACCTCTTCTTGCTTAACCCCTTTCCACCTCATCCCTGTTCAACCTTTCACCTCACCTCTGCTGTCCCATGGCCACTTCTACATACTTTATACCTTTGCCCACATCTGCTCATCTCAGCACATACAGATGTAATGCTTTAAGCTTACATTTTTCCTGCAGTAAACTGTGTTTTGGCTGCTTCCACTGCAGCCTATGGATCAAAAAAGGTAGTGCACTCCTGGCCTAATTGAATCACCTTCAGAGAAAATGTTACTTTGGATGCTAACATTTGCCTCACTTGGCTGGTATACTGTATTACACTATCAGCCATTCTCTCTCAGCAAGTTAAAGCTGTTATTTTAGCAGACTTTCTTGATGAAGGAGGCACTCAACGTGTTCGTCATTGATGTCATAATTATTATTTGGTAACGCAAGTTTAACATGGGTGTGCATTGCAAACTGCATCATTTCATTGAGGTATTCAGGAAAGAAACAATACATTTTCTGCATAGCCCATAGGGTGTTGTTAGTTTCAAACATAAAAATAAAAAACATCCTTACCTTCCTGGAAAAATGATGCACACCTGTAAAAATGCCCAATCACAAGTACGGGAGATTTAAAAAAAAAAGGACTTTTTTGTGTGTGTGTGTGTGTTAGAATTAAGAAAACTATCAGATGCAGGTTGCAATTTATTTTTTCTTTTTGAATAAACGTCCCTTATCTTGCTATAAACAGTGTTTATATTGTATCTGTAAATGCTGTTTTCAGGATATTGGTTTAGCCTCACTGGGAGCATCTGATGAAGAAATAGAGAAACTGTCAACAGTAAGTCTAATACAGCATAAAATGCTTTATAACAGTGATGTCAGTTGTAATGCCACCTTTTACAGCTGTTCTTTTAATTAAGCCACTTTGTTGAGCTAAATGTTAAAATAATAATATGCTAGACAATGGAGTCAATTCAGAGTCCGATGAGAAAACTCACTTCTTTCTTTCTTAGGAGAGAAAACTGTTGTACTATCTACGAGCATAAGGGGTCAAACAGTTCTCCCAAGAAGCATGTAAACAATATAAATAATTCAAAGAAGGAAGACCCAAACTTGACAGAACAAATCTAAAATCCAAAGATACGCTGGTTAATGCTTATCCTAATGTGGAGCAAACCATGGATATCTACTGATAGACAGAACCAGTCTGGAATTTCAAATTAGATGTCTTTGTAATGAGTGGAGGGACTGGTCAGGAGGAACCAAACTGAAAGCTTTAGCTGTAATCAGAAAAGTTGTGAATAGTAGATGATATTACACCTATGATGGTAAAAAGAAGTGGACACCTAATATGATGCACAAGAACGAGTAGACAGATTCAGACTAGAAAAATGGTTTTAAGTCACTCTTTTCAAGTCCATTTGGTCTCAAAGTGATCAATTTATGGATCCTCCAAGTCTCCCGCTGTAGTGTTTTCTTATTGAGGTCCCCTCCACGTCTATGGCTTGTGACAACTTCAATAACAGTAAAGCACATCTGCGTCATCTGTTGGTGGACTCTATGTTACAGCTCTGCACATCTGAACAATGTCAAAAAATGCAGTCCCTCGAGCTTTTGCCCACATAATCAAGGCCACAGGGGCATTTGAGCAGATAAATAACATACTTAGAAAACAGATGGCAAAAAACAAGCCAGTCTTGTTTCCAAATCCACATTGGGAGCCGTGGCCACAGGGGAACATGGTTTTTGAAACGCCAGTTAGTTCATGTGATTAAACTGTCCCTAATGCTTTTTTATTGCTTGTGCCCACATAGAGGAGGTAGGTCAAACACTTGCGTCAAATTCTCATCGCTGGTCAGTAGTGGCCAGTGTTATTTTACCACCTTCTGTATGATGTTAGAGACAGTTGACTATGTTAAGACTAAAGGAATTCTTTCCTGGGTGGCAAAACTTCCAGAGCTCTATAAGACCATATCTCTGAACATTGTTTGGATGTACGGCGGTGTAACACAGAGTCCCTAATTGCACATCACTTCATGGAAGCCAACCATCAGATGACGCAGATGCGCATTACTGTTATTGAAGTTGTTACCAGCAATAGATGTGTTGGGACCTCAATAAGAAAACCCTACAGCGTGAGAACTATTGGTTCTATAAATTGAACACTGTGAGACCAAATGGACTTAATGAAGAGTGTGACTAAACTGAATCTGTCTACCCATTCTTGTGCATCATTTTAGGTTTCCACTTCTTTTTGGCATTCTAGGTGTAATATCATCTACTAATATCAACTTTTCTGATTAGATATAATAATAGACTTTTTGGTTTGGTTCCGGATGACCAGTTCCTGCACCCATTACAAAGACATTTCATTTGCAACCCCTGACTAATTCTGTCTAATAGTAGGTATTCATGGTTTGCGCCACACCTTTTCACATGAGGATAAGCATTAACCTGGGTATCTTTGGATTTCAGATTTGTTCTGTTAGCCAAGTTTGGATCTTCCTGCTTTGAATTATTTATGTTGTTTACATGCTCATTGGGAGAACTGTTTGTCCCCCTTATACTAGTAGATATTAACAATTTATCAATTTTGTTATATATTGTGTTCACATTTTGTCAATTGCTCTCCTATGGCGGTGTTTGATTCTACTCTCCATTCTGCGGTTCAGTAACTTACTATTCCCAGTGGCTGTCCAGGATAAAGGCACTCCGTGCATGCCTAATTACCTCACTACTACCCACAGCTCTGCTATCTTTTTCACTTAAAGTGGACCATCACCCTCGGGTGATCGGCCCGGGAATCTATAAGATTCCCGGGCCGATCACCTCCCTCCCGGCGGGACATCCGAGATCGGGATGTCCCGCGGGGTGAAACCCCCCCAAAACCCCCAAACCCCCTTACCATAGCTTCGGCGGCGGCCGGCCGCCGCCTCCTCCCTCGCGCCCCTCTAGACGTGCGCGCGCCCACGCCGGCCGTCTGCGAATGGCCGGCGCGGGCGCGCGCGCGTCAAGAGGGACGCGCGGCAGGTGGCGGCGGAGGAGTCAAATCCCTTGTCCGTCGGCGCTGGGAGCGGGGAGAGGTGAGTTTTTAGGGTGATCGGGGGGGTTTCACACAGCGGGCACCCCGATCGGGGGTGCCCCACTGAAGTGGACCAAGACCCAGGATAGTCAAAATCCTGGGTGTTGGTCCACTTTAAGGACTTACATGTGAAACCTATGGTTGGCATAGATCTATTGTCTACTCTTAGCACTGATGCTACGTGTAACTGATGCATGTTCCTTCGCTGGCAGCAGAGACTGTCAAAAAATTCCCTCCCATCCTGTTAACACTCCATCTATTGGGGGAGGGAAGGGCCCCCATGCATTTGGCTGTCGCACAGTACCACGTATGCATGGGCTTAATACTATGGATGGCAAACGGGGACCTGCCATGACTGCCAGTGATGTCACCAGGAGGCATCCTCGTCGATGCTCTTCCAGCCGACACCACTTGCTGGCAAGAGCCAGCAAGTCTTCAACACATATAAACACAGTTCTAACAGCTGTTCAGTTGACTCCTCTTTGTTAGAAAAATTTTTTTTTAGCCTGAAACGTCATTGGGAAAAAACTTTCCCCTTCCTCTTATTTTTGATCTGTAAGCAATTCATATTATTCTATTTCTATTATGCAAATACTTTGACTGCATTATATCCTTTGGCTGTTTTCCCTGATGCCTCATAGAGGCCAGGATATTGATCACAGCCACCTATGCTTTATTTTGATTCTATTTAATGCTGTATGAGACTATTGCTTAAAAATGTGACATTGTGTATTATCCACCTATCTGGATATAAAACCTACTTAGACTATTGTCTATTTTTGTTATCTAAAATAAATTCATGGGGCCTTTTTTGCATCAGTTATACTTGGTGTGCTGTTAACTATGTCTTTGAACAGTGGTAATCAAAAACAAAAAGATTAGCATTGTCCAGATATTGATTATTACTTGGAGCCTCTGATTTGCTAATTCCAGTATTTATAGTAGCAGAGAATAATTGTATGGGTGGGCAATTAATGCATTAAAATATAATTTATGTTAACTTACAGCATTGATATGCAGCCGATTATCCTGCTTTTTTTTTAGCTGTATTGGTTTACCATTGAGTTTGGACTCTGTAAGCAAAATGGTTCCATTAAAGCCTATGGAGCTGGCCTGTTGTCATCCTGTGGGGAACTTAAGGTAAGACTCCTGTTACATGTTAATCACGTTATATTAGAAAATTGGCCTTGAAAATACGGTTAATTTTAAAAGCTAGGCACTCTATTGTCAACAGCAACATACAATTCCAACAGCAGGGCTGTTAAGAAAACATATCTTACTTTTTGTAGTTCAAAGGTTTCGTACAAAGATCCATGATAGCCTCACATACACCTTATCCCCCTCTCAGGTATGGTGGATAATTGGCTGGTAACCCCACTGGATGGTCTAGATAACACAAACGTATAGAGAATTGAATTACTGAGCCTTCTGCCTCCAGTTAGGATGGTTGCATCTGTAAGAGTTTTGCCAGCCCTTTGGGTGTTTAGATGGAGCAGTTGCACATGGCGCCATCATTTTAGGGGAGCAGATGGGGTACCAGACTTTTTCATTACATGGTAAGTTATTTTTCTTGTTAAAATAGACAGGGGTGGGGACGCCAACAGCTCAACTCAATTTCTTCAACTGTTTTTGGGGAGTGATTGGGGTTCACTAGATGTTTTGCCCCAGGAAAGGATGAGGCACCACCTTCTAACCTCCCTCTGCAGTCCTCCAACACAAGGCCAGCCCTGTGTAAGAACACTGCAGGGTGTAGGAATACTTTAAAGTGAATATGTGCTAATTTTTTTCATTTTATGAAAGTCTGTTGTATTATATAATAGTAACAAAACTGTCTTCAGTTCAAAAGGTTCTAACTTCTAAACTGAATATTATTAATAATTAACTCCTATGTATCCTTTTAGTATGCATTATCAAACAAACCTGAGCTTCGGCCTTTCGATCCAGAAGTCACTGCAATCCAACCATATGAAGACAATTGCTTTCAGCCAGTATATTTTGTATCAGAAAACTTTGAGGAGTCCAAAACCAAACTTCAGTGAGTGTGTGAATGAATAACCACACTAAACATTCCTTCAAATACCTTTTTATAATGTTGTATTAGAGCAACAAATGGTCAGTCTTTAAAAATATTTCTTAAAAATATCATATCAGACATGCTCAACCAGTGGCCCTCGGAGCCATCTGATGTGGCCCTTATCCTGCTGCGGAGATGGGGGCAAGGGTACATAGAACCGGGGTGTAAAGAGAGAGAAAGGGAGGTAGCACGTAGACTGATAAAGGAGGGGTTGCTTTGGCAAACAGAAGTGACAACGGTGACTTGGTGACTTAGTAGAAGTAACATGGTGACATTGATTAGGAGAGGTATCCCGAGAAACTCAGAGAGCAATACAACACCGAGAGCCGCTGGGTAACATTTCTACTACAATATTAATTTTTCTATGCAAATTGTATGGTTAGCATTGTGGAAATTTAGACATGCTGTGGATTAGTGATATGATTAAGATATGGGACTGATGGGCTTAAGGGCTATAAATATGGGACCCACATAATCAAAGCACTAGGGCAATCAGTGTGTGCTAGCCTGTTAAATATGAATATGGTAATAGGGTGGTGAAGTGGAAGGACATAAGATAAAATAGATCTCTTTAACCCCTTAATATGTGTTACAAAGCCATACTCTGGCAGTGAGAAAAGGAGCTCACAATTTGTCCAAGTTGCCCTGTTTGTCTGCAGAGGTTGTGGTGAGAGTTAGAGGGCATTTGTGACTTGAATGCATTTGGTATTGGTGTGTGGGGTGAATGAGGGGGTAATATTTGTTTTTGTGATTAAAAAGTATGTTATTAGGACTGGCATAGACGTGATCTGATGGCCTTCATCGCTCCAAGTCCGCTGCTCTGGCCATTGTGCTGTCTGCTGTGGTGTGATCACTGTGTGTCTGCTGGAGAGGTGTGGTTCCTCCCTGGGTCCTAGAGCCGCATGGCTTGACCTCACCTGGCATTAATCATCTTGTTAGGGTTCCTAGAAATCCATGTGCTTGGTCCTGCCCCGTTGTTGGATCACTACATTGTCATTTCAGGCCTAGCTGTCCTCTCCAACCCTCATGCTTATCTCTGTGTCCTTCTGGCCTTCCTGTTTTGATAATTTGGGCTAGTCCTTGCTGGACCTTCGGGCCTTCCTTGTCTTGTCTGTGTTGAGGCTTACGGCCCTTCCAGTGTCCAGCTGTGTGTGTCTTGGGCCAACGGCCCTTTGTTGTAGGTTAGTCTGCACTGGAGCCCAGTTCCGCCACAGACTGCACTGGGGCCTAGATCATTTTGTTCGTGTCTTGTGTACATCTGCCCTCTGTTCCCCCACCCAAGTCTGTGACCACCAAGGGACTACCTGGGGCCTGTGCATCCTCACCTTTAGAGGCCCTGCTGAAGAACTGGGTGGATTACGGGCTCTCCGAGTAACGGACCTCCCACGCCCCAGGTGGTCGGCAGCTTGCCTTTTTGGTTGCGCAGGCGGGTTGTCTGTCCTGTATCCTTCAGTTCCCAGTCAGCTTCCTAGCTTCCTTCATCCCTAGACCGTGACCCCTGATTATGGCCTCCAGGGAGGAATTAACTGCCTTTCCTGAGAGCTGCCTCCCTGTCCCTGGTTCCGATTTCTAAACCAGGAATTTCCCAACACACCTTGAATGCCCAGCGATGGTATTCGCTTGGGTGTGACCTATGTTTCTATATTCATTAAAATCATATTTATCATATTCAAAAAATGTATTTTAATATGGCCGAACCAGTTGCCAAATCACTTGCAAATACTATGCAGCATTTTAACACACCTGTCTAAAACGCTTGGATATATTTTGACCATCAGTCTGACAGCTGCTGGTAACAGTGTTACATTTAAAGTGGACCAAAACCCACCAAGCTTGTGAAATAAATTTGGCCAAAGCTCCTGCCGATACTCTCTTCTTAAGGAATAGACCTTGAAATTAATATTTTTGCCTAGAGAATTGCCTTGGAACACCAATTATTTTGCTGTCCCTCTCTGTAATATTGTAGATTATCAGTCATTGCGTTGTTGTGGCAATGAAACTCATTGCCACTCACTACAGTGTTCTGGTCTGCTTTAAAACAGATATAATACAATATATGTATATAATATTGAAATATATTTGATTTTATTTTCTTTATTATATTTGTTTCATTAGACACTACTAGTATCGATTTGAAATATGTTTGAATAGATCTTTTTTAACCTTTTCAGTGCCATGCAAGTCGATTCTACGTGCCTGATTCCCGATTCCCCCCCCCTCGTTTGATCTGTCTCCTTTTCAGCCGGGGGGCCTCAACCCCCCCCCCCCATCGCGGTCCTCCGGCTGCAGAAGTGTGCCCGGGAATAGGGTGCCCCCGCCGGCAATCCCTGTAAGAAAAAAAATGACATTTAATCACCTTTGTGCGCGATCACTCCTGCTGGGTCTCCTCTTCTCCGGGGTCCTCCACTTCACCCTGCAGGCATCATCCCGTTCCTGGCTGTACAGCTGTCGGATGCAGTGATCGCTGGCTAGAGAAGGAGAGGGGCAGGGGATCCCTCCAGCAATCTCCACATATGTTATCAGATTGGCGAGGAACAGAGAAGCTGACAAACAGAGGCGAGTAAAGCAAAAATATTTTTTAATAATAAATGTATTTTCTTATGTGTGGTGTCTATTTTTACTGTTAACGCTTTGTGAACTGGTAAGGGATCCATGAGACCCCTATACCAGTTCACTATGCTTAGTGGGAGGGTATGTCACCTGCGAATAATGGGTGACTTGCCATCAAGCCCTAGCCCCCTCATTACCTGCCTCCCCAAAGCCCAGGAGGGGCAGAAGGGCCCGGGGCCATTAGGCTATGCAGGCTTGTAGCCTACAGGGCCAGGGGCCTGTTTTACCCCTATAGCTGGTGTCCAGGCTGGTTATGATGGGTAAGGGGGACCTCGCGCCATTTTTGGGGGGGATTTTTAACCTTTTAAATTCAAAAAAATGCCCCCCCCCCCCCCCCCCAGGAAGGTGGACCCTAAGTCATTTTTTTTATTAACCCTGTGTTACCTGTCACCCAGCAGGTGCAAAAAGCTTCCAGCAACAGCAGGAGAGCAGAAGCCAAAGTGATCAGCATGGGGCACAGTGCACCAGGATGGTTGGGAGGTAAGTATTAAAAAAAATAATAAATATATAAATATTTTTTCTCTGTGTGTTTTTTTTTAAATTGCAACATATCGCCTTTGAGACAGAATCAGGATATATCAGGATATATGGCCTGATGCAGAGCCTCCCCTGAACTGACCTTAAAACCTTCCGATTGTCCGGGGGTCCCATTTGAATCGTGGCTCCAATGTGATGCAGAGCCTCCGTCGGAATGGGTCCCTAACTGATCCGTTAATTTGTCTTCAATAGGGAAGGGTTTTTTCCCCCTCTCGGGGCATGCTATTTCGTCGTGGCTTCCGTTCTCGTTCACACGGACAATCCGTTTTTCCCTCCTTTTTAATGGGTTTCCAAACGTACCTTCTGGCCATCCGTTTCCGTTTTCACCCCTATTTTGATGTTTAGGACAAGTATACTTACATATTTCTTCTTCTGGCTTGTCTCTAATGCTTACCTTAATCTCTGTTTCTTCTTCTGGCTTGTCTCTAATGCTTACCTTAATCTCTGTTTCTTCTTCTGGCTTCTCTCTAATGCTTATCTTAATCTCTGTTTCTTCTTCTGCCTTGTCTCTAATGCTTACCTTAATCTCTGTTTCTTCTTCTGCCTTGTCTCTAATGCTTACCTTAATCTCTTTTCTTATTCTGTGTTTTCTTCTCCTTCTTCTTGCCATTCCTTGTCCCATATACTTACCTTTTGGGACATGTAACAGTATGATGATGTTGTGATAACGTACATTGCCACGAAATAAAACACACCACCCTTCTTTAGGTTTTTTTTTTTTTTTACTGTGAACCTTTTTTTTTGGTAACTGTTAACATTTTTTTAAAAATGTAAAAACTAAGAACATTAACATTTTTATGAAAATGGGCGGCTCCTTTAAAAGAGTTGCCGTTTTCTGTGCTCTGTGAAAGAAAAACATCATCATTTTGAGTTTTTTTTATGTGATTTTTGTTATTTGGGGGGACATGAGTTTAAACTAGTTTTCCAAAAATCAACTAAAACTTACAATGCTTTTGGGCAACAGGGCGTCTGGGGCGCAGCCTCCTCCCTGGGTCCACCAGTACGCCCGGCTCTGAATCTGTTTGGATCCAAAACACAAGTATATTAGTTACTCTTTGTGCCTCCTGAATGTCAGATTAGGTTATGCTTCGAGGCATCAAATCACTCACCTTCCGCAGCCACCTCTTCAGGTTCTGCACCTCCCTCTGCTATCCCTTGGGATGGGCCTGCGACATCAGAATCTACATAGAACAATAGTGCACATTAGTCTATGTCTTTCTTGCATGTATCAGGACATACGTTATTTGGATAGTCTTACCGGAGTCAGGTTGCTGCTCACTGAGGCTAGACTCCCTGTCGTGCGATTCCCCCCCCCCCCCCCCTGCATACTGAGGTCCAGTGGTTCCTCATACTCACTGGCAGAGGAGGGGGTGGGCGTTGGCACTGGCGGTGGGCCACCTATACCTTCCCCAGCTTCGTCCCAACACTGGCAAGGCCAGTGTGAATCTTGCATGTCAAGTTGCCACACTATCTATTTGTATATGATGAAAAAATATTTCAAATATATTTCATCAAACACCGCGCTTACACAACTTTACAAGTGATTAACATATAGTAAACAAATATCCTCGCTGGAGTAGTTCAAACTGTGTTGGATCAGTCTGTAGATAATTCACAATACTTTTTTCTATATATTAGTGCCAAAACACCAAATATTAGTTATTTGGTGTTTTGGCACTAATATATAAAAAAAAGTTGCCACACTTACATGGAAAATGTTTGGCAAAGTACCGCCTCACCCGGGGCATATGCCTCCTCTTTAAGTCAGACCAGTGTTGGCCGATCTGAGTGAAGGTATAGGTGGTCCCCGAAATGCGGGCAGGACAGGAAATCGTAACGATTCCTCAGCATCATCTGTTTGGAAAAAACACAATGGTACCCCATTAGTCACACAAAAACATGTCCAAGTCTCCTTCCCTACCTAAAGTCACTTTCTGCCCCTCATTGCTACTTACATGGGCCTAGTTCTACAATCTGCATGTAGGCTAGTTTGATGTTGCGCACATGTTTAAAAGTAAGGTGGTCTAGTAGTTTACTTTAACAAGTCAGTTGATCCTCATTAATCTTGCCCTGCCGTAGCTATTTTTTTAAAGCGCCTTGTGCGTGCACATAAACGCACGCTCGCCTACTCACATCCATGATTAGGTCGTCCTGCTCCGCTGTGTATATCGCTGGCGACATATTTGGAGGTGTTCCGGGTATGGCTATGACGTTCCCCCGCGGTGACGTGCGTGCGCGCACGCAGGCACACACGCTGCTGAACAAGCCCACGCGGTAAAAATATTTAAAGGTCAATGCACTCAGCTCTGTGTTGGATAACATATCACTATGGCCAGACCAAAAGGGAGCCGTAAGACCCACAAAAGCCCAGAGGCACATACTAGCCGCTCAGATCCAGCACACAAAAAACATCACAAGAGCAGGCACAAGAGCCAGGAGGGACATGCACCTACTAAACGGGTGGATAAGCCACACACACACAGGTAGCTCACCCAAAACGCAGGAGCAAGGAGCCCTTGCCACATTCGCCAGCACCTGCTAAATCAGCCAGGCCTCAGAAGGGACCCAAATCTGTTACAATTCTGCAGCCTGCACCTCCTCCACACACAAAGCATGCCCAAAAAACAAGACACACCACCAAGGGGAAGCGTAGGTCCAAACCCTCCACCCCACCCAGGCCACCCACCCCTCCTCCGCAACACTCTGTGTCACAAAGTACCACTACCACAGATTCACTAGAGAGCTCAACAGGTGAAAGTTCCACAGGCACCCAGCCATTAACACAGAGCAGCACCCACACTCCATCACACTCACTCATAAGCCCAAGAACCCCACACGACTCCCCAGACAGCCAGCCAACTATTTCATCTGATGCAGGGGACACCACACACCCATGTGGCCGTCAGCTACGCCGTGGCTCACTTACAGCCCGTTTTTGTGATGCCCAAAGCATGGCTGTAGCCACTGGTGCCTGTGAGCACTATGATGCACTATTTGGCCGTTATTCCAAAAGCACCACAAAGCAGGAGATCTGGGCTAATATTTGCAGCCAAGTTAATAGTGTTGGCTCTGTCAGGAGAGATCTGCAGCAAATTAAGCGCAAATTTGGTGATCTCAAATATTATGGGAAAAAAAAAATGGACATGCGCCGCCAGCAGAGGTAAAGTCCATTTAGAGTGTCAATGCATGTCTAGCCTGCTTTGTAACAGGATGTAACACTTAATAAGTGTGTTCTAATCTACCCCAGCCAGCAGACAGGGGGTGGTCTCCCGAATAAAATCACACTAACCGCAGCAGAAGAACATGTCTACACATATATACACCCTGCTAGCCTTCAGGGCCTGCCAGAGGGACTAGACACAGACAGGAATGTCAGGTCGAAAGGTGAGTTTGTTTTTACAGAGAGACTTTTCAATGTGCACCCAAAAACTTGGCTACCCATTAATACACACTGTGTTTGTGTTTAAAAATGACATTTCATTCTCTCTTCCAAGAACCAACTCCAAACACGTCACAAGGCCAAGCAACCCCTGGCTTGTCCCAGAGGCCCATGCAACACCAGGTTTCTTCCCACACAAACCAAATTGAGTGTTTGGATGAGGTAAGTCAATGGTCCACTGTGTAGACTTTGGAAATTGCACTTGCATCCATTATTGGGAAAAGTGTGAACTCAATAAATGCTACATTTCTTTACAGAACATACCAAGTCCCCCAATTATTGAAGACATTCGAGATTTGGAGGAGGACACCAATCAGATGCCGCAATTGCCTACACAACCATTGTGTGAACATCAGAACCAACAGGCACAGCAACTTCATCACCTGGTGTCCACTACCACAACCTCTGTGCCAACAATCTCTTCTGCCGTCCGCACCACACACTCTGTGGCAACCCAACCACCAGCACCAACTCAATCTGGTGCAGAACCACCCACCCGTGCCAGTGCAAGAACACAGCCAAGGCGACATATAAGCCAGAGGAGACAGCTTCAGATTATGGAGGAAGCGTGGCACCAGGAGAATATAGCTTTCTCACAAACCACCCAACAATTTAATGACACGGTGCGCACCCAATTAACATCGATGACTAACCATTTAGAGGTTTTAAACTCAAATGTTTCTGGCCTACTGGCAGAAACAAGAAGCCTAAACAGGCATATGGGTGAAATGGTCCAACAAGGGCAGCACATTAACCAAAGCCTGGCACATATTGCTGCACACATTCACCCACCCCAACCATCAGCTGCAACATCAGACTCTACCTACCACTAAATGGTTATGTTAATGTATATGACCCCACGTTTCAGTTTATAAAAAAAAACAATAAAAGGATTGCAGAGAAATATTTGTTAATTCAAAAATAAATGTACCAGAAAAACATTTGAAAGGCATGTGTTTTATGTAAAAACATTGTCCACTAGTTGCGCACGTATTGCCTGTGCTGTGCCACTTGGTGATCCGGAGTATGGAGGGTTGTGATCTTCAGAAATCTCTAAAGTGTCCTCAGGCAGGTCAGTGTATCTGGATAACCTGGCTCGAATGGCAAGGTTGTGCAGGACACCACAAGCCATAATGATTTGGATGACCTGGGCAGGCTGATACTGTAGTGCACCCCCAGTGTGATCCAGACATCGGAAGCGCATCTTCAGCAAGCCAAAGGCACGTTCCACCACTGAGCGCGTCCTCCTATGGGCAGTGTTATACCGCTCCTGGGCCTGGGAAGATGGGTGCAGGATGGGTGTGAGTAGCCATGGTAGCAAAGGATAGCCAGAATCACCTGCAAAAAAACAAACAAAAAATAAGCACTAACAATAACACAAACACACATGACAAATGTGGCTATTGGAAACATATGTAGTGTCTGGCACCCTGACCAGTCAACACATAACTATAAGGCCATCCAAAAATAAATAACTCTAATTCTAATAACTAAACTATATCCACAAGTACCTTACATGCATTAAACCAAAATGGCATTTAGGGTAACTTGAAATGCCTAACAACATGGAACAATATACAGAGCCCTAAGGGGAATAACATCAATAATGTTTAGGTGTGCATTAAAGCATTATTGAACATGGACAAATAGGTGAGCTGTGCAGTGTCAGAGCAAAGCCCAGTTCTGATGAGCCAACATGCACATCCAAGCAGTACACTGCTATACAATGACTGTGGTATGTTACCTAGCTAAGAGGGCCAGGACAGGACGCAATAGTGGAGAATACATACAAGAATTAAGATGATCAAATAGTGGTAAGTAAGTGATTGGCAACTTGTACTGTTTCATTGCTATCTCTCACAGATTAGTGGGGGACAGGCACCAAAAAAGTAAAACAATTTTGAACAGCAACAACACGTTTGAGACACATACCCAGTAGCCATCCGCCAGACAGAGCTCCAGATTGAAAACGTTCAAAGAGGCAGGAGTTCCTCAAAATGTGGGCATAATGCGTGGAACCTGGGAAGGCTGCAAATAGACTAAAAAATTGCAGATCAGGGCCGGACACTGCCTGGACATTAATGGAATGGCCCATCTTCCTGTTCCTGCACAAACCAAACATAACTGGAGTTAGTGTGAGCATAAGTGTCAAGATGCACACAAATTTACTAAAACATCAACAACATTAATAAACAATGGAACGATCGAATGATCGATACGTGGGTACAGTCAATGGCACCCATGACGTTGGGCATGTCAGCTAGGTTATAAAAGGCCAGCTTAACTGCATTCCAGGCTTCCCCTGTGTCTGGGAAAAATATAAATTGGGGGGCCAGGGTAGCCATGCCGTCCAAAAACTTTGTTAGGCTGCGGCTCAGTGTACTGGGACTGGGACATCCCCACGGAGAAGGCACCCAGTCTCTGGAACGAGCCGTTCGCCAAAAACTGCAGGCAGCCAACCAATTTGGTCATACCTGCAATTGCATGCCCCTTTCTTGTGGTGGGGGCTAACCATGGCCGCAGCTGGCTATACAAGTCCTGGAGAGAAACACGGTTAAGGCGGTGGGCTCGAATAGCTCAACGTCATGCATGCCATCGATGTCCAAACGTGTACGGCGCAGCCTGGTTTCTGCCATGCTCAAAAGTACAAGACCACGTAGCTGACGCCTTTGATGCTCGCGCACCGAGGAAACCATGATACGGAGCTCAAATACGGGTGCTAATAGTGGCCGTAAGTGAACCGTCGAGGCCCTCGTTAAATGGGGCTGGTTTCAATCGGAAATCAAGGCTCTGAATCAATTAAAATAACGGACCAATCAACGGGCCGTCCGTTTTCACGGAGTTCAGCCTCTTGCGAGACGTGAATCGGAAAGGCGCATGCCGACACACCCGAGCGCATAAACGCACACAAAAAGCAACGTAGCACCCTTTCAGGACCCGATCACAGGCCAAAACCAACGGGAAAACGTACGGGATAGCTGAACGGGAAGGCTCTGCATCAGGCCAATATTGTATCGTCATATGTGATACATATCGTATCACCAGATTCTTGCCAATTCACACCCCTAGTATTTATGGTGCCGGTGATATCATTGTGGTCTCAGCATTTAGTCACAATGATAGAACTTTCTCAATGAAATTGTATAATCTAATATATTCTGATTTAAAGCCCCTTATATATTATAATTTTTTGGTTCCAGGCAATATATTTTGAAGATCAAGAAACCTTTCTCTCTTCACTATGATCCTTTGACGTGCAGCATTGAAGTAATGGATTCTATACAGAAGGTCCAGAAAGCATTAAGGCATATTAAAGATGAGCTACACAGCCTGTGTTCTAGTTTGGACAAATTGTGCTAAAGAACATTTTGTGCTGACTTTCCTAACAGGCCTCAGATTCCAGGGGGGCATGAGGCTCTCCTGTTTACATTATCCTACAGCAGTGATCGCTCTTCTGAAGCCGGTATCTGAAGCCACGTGACCCACATCTGCCTTGGTCTTTAGATGGGCATAAACAGTATGGAAGTCCAGACCGAGGTCGTCTATTATTTTCTATGAGCCGCTTGTCTAAGCTACCATACTGTACATCTCTGACCAGTTGGAACCCATAATTGCAGCACATAGATTCTGATACCGGGAGGCAATAGGCATATGGTTACTGCAGTGGGATGGGATAAAGTGCCCCTGTGGCACCCCTGATCTGAGGTCAGTGAAAATACAAAAAAGTGGACTTTCGTCTTTCAGTTCCATTTTCTTTTACCATGAGAGCTTGTTAACTTGAAACACCCAGTCAGGTTGTAATAAATATAGAACATGATATACCTTTTTTCTTATATTATTTAGTTTATGTAATATAAAAGAATTGATCCTAGAGCCTTGGCCTACCCAACCTTTTTTTCATCAAGTACTACCCTGCATTTTCAAATGATCTCAAGTGCCACCTGTGTCGTCAGTCACCTAAAACCATAAAAGGCACATAAATAGTTTACATAGGCTTTTCGAGCAGTTTTGTATTCATTGAGTAAATAAGGGTTGAGTAAAGTATAGATGCTGCAGATCAGGTTTGGGTACAGGCCAGTCTACTACCTTACTGAGTACCACCTGATAGGCTTTTGAGTAGCACAAGTAGTGCTCTTACCATTGGTTGGGTACCCCTGGCCTAGGACAGTTCTTTGTATAATAAAATTAGCCCTTGAAAGAAAACTGTTGTCGTTTAAAACGTTCCTATGGCAGATACAGTATTATTACACAAATACATCAGAAAAAGATTGAATTACAGGCCTTTAACATTTTTGTGCTTTTCAAACCTTGTGATTAGTGTTGTGCAAAAGTGTCTAGTTGGATCTGAAGCAGGTTGTCCAGCTTTGCCCAAAAACTCACTTTCTCCTGATCCCAAACCTAAATAAAGCCTATGAGGGAACAACGGGATGTGTTGGTAAGTTGGTCTCAGGAATGCAGTCTAATTGCACAGGAAGACCCCTGAACATTTCTGGATAACATTGTGCTACAAAATGTAGATGTCACTTTTAGCTAAATAATGTTTGCAATGGTAGACACCCCTAAAACATTTGGATGTAAATTTCAAAGTTTCCATAAACAGAGTATTGAATTTTTGTATTTGTGTTAAACATCTGGGTATAAACCTTTGACCAAATAAAACAAAAGAAGAATGCTTCTTTTAATTATAGTAAAACATCTGTATATACCGGTACATCTAGAGATCCTCTGTACGACCCAAAAGAAGAAAACAATTTACTAATATAATGACTGTTTTGGGGTCAGCAGGGGGAACATACTAAAATATAAGTAAACTATTTTTTTAGTAGCCATAACCAGGCCCCACCCAAGCCAGGGCCCCATACTAGTCCCTTGGGCTGCACTGGTGGCAGTGATGCCCCTGCTCTAACAGATGAAGAAAGCCTTTAAAGTGGACCAAAACCCAGCTCGAATCCCGGGCCGATCCAATCCCTCCCCGCGGGGCATCCAAGATCGTGATGATCCCCCAGGACGCCCGCAAACCTTACCTTAATCCCACTCCAATGGCGCATGCTCGGAGCCGCTGAGGTAAGACGTCGCTTAGACGTGCATACCTCAGCGGCTCAGAGCGCGCTGTTTGGACAAGCGGACGCTCATGCGCCGTAGGAGTGGGGTGAGGTGAGTTATAGCCAGGGATCTGGGGGTTTCACATAGCGGGGCACCCCCGATCGGGGTGCCCCGGGGAAGTGGACCAAAACCCAGGATAGTCAAAATCCTGGGTGTTGGTCCACTTTAACTAAAAGTAAACATTCTAATAAATAATGATTTAGGTATGTACTACAGTGTTTGTATCTGTAATAAAAATGACATTATCTGCTGAGTGGTGTCTTGAGTTATTTAACCTTAAAGCATTTCACTTAATTCAAAAGGATTTAAGACCACATCAAATAATAATAATAAATAGATAAGTATATGTTGTTCTTAATGTTTACCTTGACAGGCCATTTAACTGTGGAAGAAAGACATACAGTATGTGTGTGTTATACCTGCATGGCTCCTGATACATCCGATGACGTTCCCTCCAGGGATGTATTTAAGGGCATGCAAGGAGAAAGGTTGCACAGGGCGCCAGCTTTAGAGATGTGTTATAAGGGGTGAACTGTTGGGGCTGTAGGCGGAAATGAGGAGGCAGAAGAGAGAGCATGTATTGCCCTGCCGTAAAGTGGACCAAAACACAGGATTTTGACTATCCTGGGTTTTGGTCCTTTACCCCAGGGCACCCCAATCAGGGGTGTCCCACTGTGTGAAACCCCCCAGATCGCTGAGCGCAACTCGCCTCTTCCTGGTCCCACGGCACATGCACGGCGGCTCGTCCAATCTGCGTGCTCAGAGCTGCTGGCCTCACGACATCTAAGGCTTCATCTATGGCCAGCAGCGGGGATGCAGCCGCAGCTCGCGCATGCGTCGTTGGTCCGAGAAGCAAGGTAAGTGTATGGGGCGACCTGGGGGTTTTCCCGATTTTGGATGCCCCGGGAGGAGGGAATTGATCAGCCCCGGAATCGTAAAATTTCCCGGCCTGATTGCACTGGGGTTTGGTCCACTTTAAATCACAAAGTAACGACAGAGTTTGATACACTTACCTAGAACAAGCATGGTCTCTCTTGGGGGGGGGGGGGGGAGGGCAGAAGCCATAGTACACAGTGCAGCAGCCAGTATGCTGCCACTTCCAGTCCTTCTCATCTAATAATTCACCAAAAATAGACAGTGGTAACCTAGAAAAACAACCAGAAGTTACCTCAGGAGAAGAATATTGAGGAAAAACATGAATAATAAGAAAAAGGGTTTGACAAAAGCCATATCCTGGGAGCCCGGCTGATGTTATTGTCACCGGAATCACATGCTACATTTCCATTTATACCAGTCAAATGTCCCTGAAACAGCTGCAGGAAACCCTCACTGGCACAAGTGAACAGAGACCTGCAACCTTTAATAACTGCTGTTCTCTCTTCACACCAGTCCATTAGTGGAAATATATATTGGGCTAGGAGCCAGCCCGAGACAGAGAAAGCATGGACGGTGGGTTCTATATCAAGATCAAAAGATCAGCCCAAGATTAGGTTATATATTTATTCACTGTAAGAACACTCTAATCAGCCATTTATACATGCAATGAACATATCAGCCGGGAGAGTTTACATAGTTTGCTCTGGCTACAACAGTACCTTACCACTCTCAGGGGTTAATGTTCTGATGCTGAATCAGTCCTGTTATTGTGTTTCCAGCTCTAGTGCTGATCACATGCATCCTAGGGCCGCCATTAGAATCTTTTGGGCCATACACAATCTAAATTTCTGGACCCCTCTTTTATATTCTGACATGAATTGTGAACCTATGAGGACCTTCTGGGGCCGTAACCGGATGCCAGTAAAAAAGATTTCTGACAAAATGGTTTCCACTGGCCAATAAAACTAGGGATGAGCGAATCGATCCGGACGAACCCGAATTCGTTCCGAATTTCAGGAAATATTCGATTCTGAATGAATCCGAATTTCCCCGCGATTCGATCGATCAAAGTTTTCCTTTAAACTCCATTTACTTCAATTACAGGCATTGTAAAATGGTGGATGGACATGTCTGGACATATCCCCTGGGGCAAGTTGTCATGGGAAGGTCACATGCAGCCTATCAGCAGCCAGGAGCCCCGGTGACGTCACAGCGCTACATAAACGGCAGCCATCTTGCTGGTGCGCATTTCAGCCTTGTATTGCGGCCACAACGGAGCTGTTTAGAGACAGGGAGAGACGGGGAGGGAGATTCAGTAATAGCGCCAGGTAGCGACAGATGAGCGCCTGAAGTATGGGGCTATGAGCACCGCGAGCGTTCGCCGCGGTCGGCTGCGATTCGCTATAGCAGGCATCCTCAGTCGCTACTTGGCGCTACTTGGCGTTGTTGTGAACAATGCCTACATTGGTGAATATGATGTTTCAGATGAGCTTTGTAGGCGCTGTCATTTTGACACACGCTATTCAACACCGCGCCTGCGCGTTTGTTTGCTGTTGGATTGAAATCAATGCTAGGACCTTCAGTAGTAAACACATTGCCACATGTTTCTTTGTTGATTTGTATTTTATTTTGTTTTTTTTTTTGGGTGCAAGAAAATAAAACAAATAAGGTGGGTTTTCATCATGGTGCCTAAAAAAGAAGAAAAAGTGTAGTTAGTATTTATAGCTATTTTTTTTTTTTTTTTGCATTTATTGTCAATTTTTATTTTTGGTTTGTGACAGTTTTGCCCAACTTGCACAACACCCCTAATTGTTATGTTGGTCAACTCCCCCCCCCCCCTTATAGTGGTTTGGGTCATCTTACACACACCCTATAGTGGTTTGGGTCATCTTACACACACCCTATAGTGGTTTGGGTCATCTTACACAACCCTTATAGTGGTTTGGGTCATCTTACACACCCCTTATAGTGGTTTGGGTCATCTTACACACCCCTTATAGTGGTTTGGGTCATCTTACACACCCCTTATAGTGGTTTGGGTCATCTTACACACCCCTTATAGTGGTTTGGGTCAACTTCCCCCCCCCCCCCCCCCCCCCCCTTATAGTGGTTGTTGAAAAATTATGTTTGGAGCCAACAAATAGTTCCCCTGTAGTGCAGTACTTGGATTAGAGTGAAGGGTAGTTAGCTTACCGCAAAAAACGAAGTGATCATGCTTTCCCTTAGCTCAAAGCCAGTCTGGGTGTCCTCACTTGTTTCTGTGGCCATGTTGGGGACTTCTGGCACCAGTGCTGTTTCTTCAGGGGGTTGGATTCTGTGGCATATGCAAATGTTGTGTAGCACACAGCATGCGAGGATAATCTTGGAGACCTTTTGTGGACTGTACAACATCTCTCCTCCTGGGCGTGCCAAACACAGAAAGCGCGCTTTCAGCAGTCCAATGGTTCGTTCCACAATGCTTCTGGTTTTGTGATGTGCTGCATTGTAGCGTTGTTGGGCAGAGGTCTGTGGGTTTCTGACCGGAGTCATGACCCACGTTCTCTGCCCGTATCCCTTGTCCGCTGTTGAAAAAACACAATGAGAGAGACAGCAATTAGTACTAGTACATGTAATTTGTTGCAATTTTTAACATTTAGCTTACTAGGCCACATATTTCAAGCAAAATACGTTGACATGGTTAGTTATTTACCCAGTAGCCAGCCAGCTGGCATTTCGTTGTTCTCAAACTTCCTGCACAGGACTGACTGCTGGAGCACGTAAGAGTCGTGGCATGAGCCGGGGAAGCCAGATCTCACGGCCCGCAGCTTCATGTCATGGTCGCAGACCACCATGACATTCATGGAGTGGAACTGTTTCCTGTTCCTATAATGCAGCTCCTGTGCACGGGGAGGGCGGAAAGGGATATGTGTACCATCCACGCACCCTAGCACATTCGGAATCCCTCCCATGCGATAGAAGGCATGTTTTATTTGGGCAACCTCATCCTCATCCTCAGGAAACTTGATGTAAACAGGGATCAGGTCACAAATAGCCAGTACTACCTGTATAAATATGCGGCTCATTGTAGCCTGGCTGATCCCGCTGAGGAGGGCAGAGGTTGCCTGGAAGTTCCCTCGTGCCACAATATTAAGAGTGGCACATAGGCGTACTATGCCTGGAATGGATTGGGTGCGTTTGGTGGATGGCTCGATTTTGGTCTTAATCTGATCATATAGGGACTGTAGTGCTGCACGATTCAGACGGAAGCGGCTCCTGATCTGCTCGTCACTTAAATCCCACACTGAAAGACGGATGCCAAAGGATCGGGGTGCCCTAAGCCTCACAGCACCCTCCTCCCTGGCCTCCTGTTCTTCCAGCATTCTCGCACATCCCTGCACCCATAACCCATACATCACCCTCTTATCCATCTCACACTCACTGAACAGTTATGTAAAAGAAGCAAAACCAAAAAAAAAACCACAAACACACCACACACACAAGCAAGCGCACTCCTCACACACTCACTACAATGCAGCTCACCACAAAACCAGAAGTATAGTGGTCTGAACCACCAGACTGCTGAAAGTTAGCTTTCTAAGTTAGGCACAACCAAGAGGGGAGTTGCTGCACAGCTCACAAAAGGCCCCAAAATCAAGCCTCACTTGCTGTATGCTACATAATATTTGCATATGCCAACAAAATCAATCTCCTAAAGAAACAGCACTGATGTCAGAAATCAATCAACAAGCCACAGAGAGTGAGGACCAAACCCAGCAAGACACAAAAATGAGCTAAGGGACAAAGGGACCAAACCACCACACCACCACCACACCACAGCCTTTGCCACAGTGTAACAATACCAGAAGGTTGTCAAATCCAGCCATTTATACTTAACTTGGGAAAAGGACGGGTCCGCTTTGCCGCCTTTTGCGTTGCTCTGCTATTTCCTGTCTGCAATTAGCTGACCCAGGTGTGCGAGAAACGGACTGTGCATGCGTACGCTAGTAGCGCTACTAGCGTACGTGCGCAGATACTTGCGTGTTGTAGCGGACATGCCTGACCATTCAGTGGTGGACCAATGAAAGGTAAGCTGCTCTTAATTTAAATAGCCGTTTGTAGAGACACATTTCACAAGTGTTTCATCTACCTGAGTACATTGTTGTCTTTGGTTGTGTGTGGTTTGGTTAATGAGCTCTGTAATTAGTTAATTGTCTACCACACATGGTTCAGTCAGTGCAGTGGAGGTGTTGCTACAAGCACCTGCCCAGTATGTGTGAATCAATTAAGTGGACCTGTTTGTGATTGGTTGTTAGAGCACATAAAACCTGCACACACCCAAAAGAGGGTGATGCCATTCTGTAGTCTGTATGCGTGCTTGTGTGTTGTCTAGTGGTGTGTGTGTGCAGCTACAGGATGGAGCCAAATTCTGGACATCTGCCAGCCACAGCTGGCCCAAGTAGGCGTGTGTTGGGTGCTGTGCGCAGACCTCCCTTAAGGAAAAGGGCCCAGGCCCAAGGTGAGCCTGCACCCAAGGCCAGCCACCCATTTGCCAAGAGGGAGCCAGAATTTAATTTGGCGGATAACAATACTCTTGTGCGTCTTACCCTGGCCAAATGGGAGCTAATATTTGGCTCCCAAAGCCAGTCTATAGGCAAGCAAGAAAGGATCAAATTGTGGGATGCCATTGGTGAAGAGCTTACTAGCAGTGCTCAATACCCACGTAGTGGCCCATCCTGCAAGAAACGCTTCTACACTTTGAAAAGGGCCCTTATGCAAAAGATGAAGCATGATCTTGAGGTGGAGAGTGGGACCATACAGGGTTCAAAGAGTACCTACAGGCCATATGAGGAGATGCTGAAGTGCAAAATTCCCCTCGTTCGGCTGCAGGGTGTTGATGCTAGGGATGACACCACAGGTTGGACTGAAGGTACATATTTTGTGCATATATTTGACTGGTAATGTTAATGTATGTGATTTGCTTTGTCTCTTTCTGGCCAACTAACAGTAGGACATGTGAAGTAGTGCATTATACCTCATAAATGTTTTCCTTTCCTGTCTGTTGCTTTCTGCATAGGTGCACATGGTGATGTCCAGGATTTGGCTGAGGAGGACACCCCAAATCCTGCCCTTCAACCAACCTCAAGCCTAACCCAGTCTTCCATTGAAGGTATTTATCAATAATTTATGGCCTTGTTTTTTTTGTACAAAATGGGTGTGGGAGCACCTCAAACAATAGCTTGTACCACTTTTGAGGAGTACTAATATGGTCCTGGTGACTAATTTCACGCCCACTTTAACCCTCTTAGCAACTAACTAACAAGGCCCTAACATGTGTAGCTATGTGGGAAGCCAGAGATGTGTGGGCATATATCTGCATATACATGTGGAAGCCACACTGGCCTGGATTATTGAATATTAGTGATTGAGCTGCTCACACACACCTTAATTCATGGTTTCTTTTGTGCCGCACATTACCAATGGCTACATTTTTTCTTTGCTTTTGCCTAGCTGCACCGCCATTGCCAACAGCATCTCCTCCAGAGCCAAGCTACTCTTTGGATGCCGGTAAGTGCATGTGTCAACCTTGCTTTTTCCACTTTAACACAAGTGCATGTCTTTCATTCCTGTTTTTTCTTTGTAGGCCAAGTCACTGCTTCATCTTTGAACACCACTTCCTATGTAGCAGGTCAACAGGACCCTGTTGGTGTGTATTGCCGAAAACACTGTATCCTTTATGCTGTTTATGTTACACTGGTTCTATTTGGTTAGTGTAAGAATCTACATGTTTGCTATGTCAACTTGAAGATGGCTATTTTTAGTGGATTTGCCATCCCCAGGCTTATTAGTAAACTGTTTAGAGTGATTGCAATGCATTTTTTTTGGTCTATTAAAAGAAAAACATTCACCCGAGTAGTGTTATGAATATTTAGAGACATTCATTGTGTTGGCCGGAATATAGGAAGTGGCTGTCCGGAAAGGGCCCTTCACCGTGAGGCTGCTAGAGATGAGGGTAAGCTGGTTTGGCTTGATTATCTAGTAAGGATGTTTGCAAACCTTTTTTTTTTATTTATTAGTCCAACTTGTGTTTAAACATGTATTTTCAAGGGCAAAGCTCGAGTGAGGGCCCAACTCAGGACATCTGGGAGATGGCGGGTATGTGTAATTAGAGCAATGTGTCTGTTAGTGTTTTTCCCAATTATTGGCTAATCTTCCTCTTACATACATGTTAGCAATCTGAGTTTACAAGATCCCTTTTGTGTAATCTGCCACTTTGTCGAGGTATGGCCTCGATAGTCTATCCATTTTAAATTTGAGTTTTGTCCACTGACCAACTAACATGACTTTCCTGTTTAGCATATGCCAGCTTGCCCCATCTCTCAGATGTGGATTTTCCCCTTTCTGGCAGCCAGACCCCGGAACTACTTCGGCCGGACGGCACTGAGGTAACATGGCTAATTTGGGGGAACAATAACCACATTGACATGTTAGTGGGTAGTCCAGGAACCACCATGTAACATGTTATTTGTTTTGTGTTTTGGCAGGAGGCCATACCTGAACCCCAAGCTGGGATCTCTTCCCAAGGGCCATGTGGCCAAGCTACAGAGGCTCAATCAAGGGTAAGTTTGATAGTTACACTTTGGGTAAATGATTGGAAGGGGCATACCTGCATTGTTTCCGCTTCACTCCAATCTGTTATTTTGTTTTTTTAGGCCGCACACACAAGAAGAGGAGGTGTGGCACCCACCAGTGCTGAATTTTACGAGCTAGGGATCCGGATGCTGGAGGACTACAGTCACCAACAGCCGCGTGATGGAACTAATGAGCGCATTGCGGCATTGGAAAATCAGGTGCTGGTGTATCGGCAACAAATTGAGGACCTGCAGCACCAGCTCCAGGACGTACAAAATCAGCTCCAAGCACAAAACAGCAGCGCCCAAGAAAGAATGGCACATGCCATGGAGCAAGCTGTCCAGCGCCAGGACCAAACTTTGTTGTTGATGCATCAGCTGATGCAACAGCAGTCTGTTTTTTTTACTGCACTGTTGGCCCCCAACACCAGCCCTAGCAATGAATCCCAACCTCCCAGGCCACCAAGCCAAGAATATTGATTTATGTTTAATTTTGGGTAATTTTGTTGGATAAAATTTCAGTAACCCACCTCCGAATCATGTTTTTTCATTGACATAGCTAACAACACAGTCAGGGATGCGTCTCTCGATCTAGAGATGTACATGTAGCCAGAAGTGTATGACACACATTGGTGACCATATCTTACTATGGTTTACACATTAAATGGCTACAAAGGTACAACAACATTTACAAACTAATGGGTTGCTAGACACTTAAACTATGCTTGACAAGGCACAACACACTGTAATTAAAAAAATACAAAATATTTATTAGCCCTCAAGGCGGCCAACAGGGCCAACATTACGCCGCACAGCGGCAAAAAACGTCCCCCCCACCCTAACGACGCCTCTTCAAGGCCAGCAGCATAAGGGGAAGACCCCGGATCGACTGCCACAGTCTGCAATGTTGGTTTTCACAAGCTGTAGAGAGTATAAAAAAAAATACTCAAAACATAGAATGTGATCTCAACATACACAGATGTAGCAATGTAATGTAATTGCCTCAAATTAGCTGACACACACATTCACATTGTGTGCCACTGTGCCCTTATGTGTTACCATTATATGAGTACTAGTGGCTGCCTTAAATGTGGCTCCAACATCCCAAACATACATTTACTCTGAACTCTTGGGAATAAATTAAGGTCTAAGTCCCAGTGTGTACATTTCTTGGGTTAGTTACAGCCAAACATCAGGGCCTAAGTCCTAACGATTAAAATGCTTGGGCCAAGCATATTAGAGGTCACAACCTTAGCAGGCCAATTTGGTTTGGGACAAACCACAATTTGACACTATGTGGCAAAAACAAGAATGTGAGCCAACAATCAAGCATACAGACATGCATTTAGGATCGTTGGACAAACACATGTAACCTAGATGTGTGCTTAGAAAATTGGTGCATTGTAAATGTCTCCAGAATTTACAATAAGACATAGGGCTCCCAAGTCTTTAGCCATATGAAGTGGGATGTACTCACCATCGCAGCTGTGGCTGGGGCTCATGCTGCTGGCCGTCCCGGGAGCTGGGGTGGGGAGGATGGTGACGGCTCTGTCTGCGTGGCAACATCTGTCAGGAGAAAGCAAAAGAGAAACCAAAATTTAGTTGGCCATTGACACATGACGATTTGACATCCATCTGTTTAGGGAGTGTGCCAAAAAAATGCTTGCATGGTTACACACATGTTGTACGACATTAGCATATTTACTGGTCCATGAGTTAATGTAAAATATTTATGTGTGCAACATGGACACATCAAGATAATGTGCCAATAACCTTTACAGTGCAATCGTAAGGCCTAATTTTCAGTTGAGTGTCGATTCTTACTAGTGTGCAACATGTGTTATCCGGAACAACTTACAAAAATAACACATTTGCTAGCCGCCATCATGGTGTGGCCTGAAACATAGGGGTGGGTGGCAGTTGGATTGCACTGTAGTGGGGTTTGTGATGTTAATGTAAATTTGAAAACCATCTTGTACTATGGACCAGGAAACATGTGCATGTTTAAAGTGGACCAACACCCTGGATTTTGACTATCCTGGGTTTTGGTCCACTTTGGCAGGGCACCCCGATCGGAGAGAGAGCCCGTCCGCCGCAGCCTCCTGCGCGTCACTCTTACAGGGCACGCGCCCGTGCAGGCCATTCCCAAACGGACAGCACGGGCGCATGCACATCTAGAGGTGCACGCGTGAGGCGGCGGCGGTGGCTTGCGCCACCCCCAATGAGGTAAGAAGTTTGTGTGCTTTGGGGGGGGGCCCGCAGTGAGGGAGGTGATTGGCCAGGGAAGCTTATTAATTCCCGGGCCAATCACCAATGGGTGTGGGTCCACTTTAAGGAATGTCATAACATAGGGAATGTGAGGGATAACAACAAACACTTACCACGACTATGCCCGTGGAGAAGGCGTTGCGCAAAGCTCCTGGAGGTGCCGGCTATATGATGCGCTGCAAATTATAGAGGAATGGCAAGGGCTAAGTACAAATGGCCATATGGAACCTGTCACAGACTAACACTGACTAAATCGGCACTCACCAGGGGATGAGCTGCCACTTGAAGCCCAGGGAGGGCTCTGAGGAGGAGGCGTGGAGCCTCGGCTCCTCACACTCTGATCCGAAGATCCCCCACCCAAAGGGCCACCCTCCTCCCTCTCACTCCCTGCTCCTTCAGGGAGTGTGGGAGAGTCCACAACTTCCACCCCACTTGGACTTCCCACTTGAGAGTGGCCCCTTGGCTGGTGAGACTCCTCAGAGTCAGAGTGTGAGGAGCTGAGGCTAGATCCTGCCAGCCCCCCAGCAGCACACTCCTATGGGGCATCATCCCCTTCCTCCCCTGGGTCCTCTAAATCGGAAACCCGAGAGGGACCCTCCCCCGATGACTCCCCCGAGTCCGCCTGTCTCATGCGGGGGAGGAATCCCTTCCCACGTTTCCCCAGGGGAGGACGCTTATCTGTGTTGAGGGGGTGAATCAAAAAAATTACAATTACTACCCAAAATGGACACAGCTTAGAATATTATTTCCCAAAAACTATAAACATAGCATAAACTTCCACTTACCTGAAGCGTACGCATCATATAGCCGGTACACGCCTTCAGGGTCCCGGCGCTTGAAGTCCGACCACTTTTGCATTATGGCTCGGACACTGAGCCTGGTGTTGAAGCGCCGGGACACTTTGGCCTTCACCTCCAGGGCAATGCGCTTCTTTCCCCCACGGGCATAGTCATACTGCTGGATGCAGAAATCCTATGAGAAATGACATAAATAAATGTAATCAATACATGACATCAGAACAATGGCCTAAACATTTATACTGAGAACAAATTAAACATATAATCCAAGGCAAAAATACTCACTTTCACAACCTGCCCGTTTACGCGGCTATCTACACGCATCCTCTTCAATTTGGGCTGCTCAGGGGGGGGAGGGGGGTTAGGTGGGGGAGGTGAGGTAGGTGGGGGAGGTGGGGGGGCCAGAGTCAGAGGAGGAGCTGGGGAGGCGCAGGATACGTCGCCTGGGCATCTTGGTGGAAACGCAAAGGAGGAAACCGGAAGTGGATATAACGAAAGCTAACCAAAAAAAAAAAAAAAATGCTCCGCGCACTAGGAAGAAGCTAATATCCGCTACGTGCAAGCAAAGTTGCGCTATTAGTAGATTTACGCATTAAAACAAGCTATTGGCCAAGACACAATTAATTATTAGCTTGATTTAGCTGGGTGTTCAATATCCTGTAATGCATAGGTCAGAGCAAAAACAGATCTGGTTGCTTACAAATTAAAATCTGATTCCTAAATAAAATAAGAACACAATATAACTATGCAACAACATGATAATGTGGGACACAGGAGAATGCATAAAGGGTTGTTATGAGCTTGTACGCCTGAAAAAATCCTGCACGCTCTGAACTACAGTGTATTCATTAAGAACGACTGGGGTCGCTGCAAGTGAATTCAGGAAAAAATGCTGAAACGCACATGTATGAACAGCACAGCGACGCCGCCACATAGCGAATCACAACAGCGACTGCACAAACACTGACCACCATAGATTCAACAAGGACAGGGCTGCAGAATAGCATGGGCGCTGAAAATTTCAATGAGCGAACGTGAGCGCCAACCATGACTGACTACAAAATAGCTTTCCAAGCCATGGGTGTTGTGAAAGCAAGCTAATTTGAGGCTAATGTGTTTTGTGGGAGGAGATGCATTTTATATTTGACTCACAACATTCCAGTAGAAAAATTACATCTTTCCACAAAAAATAACCAAAAACAACACAGATTCATCAGACATATCCTAAACAACCTGTGTTTCATTTTTAGCAAAAAAAAAAAAAAACACCAAACCCACTAAAAAAAAACATTGCAGTGTCTGCCATAGAAATGTATGGGAGAGCGCCAGATAGCAAAAGGTCTGACCTGGCGCTGTGAGGGGGTTAGCAGCGGCACTGTTCGCTGAAGTCAGCTACATGATGAATCCAGAGCAAAAACAGATCTGGTTGCTTACAAATTAAAATCTGATTCCTAAATAAAATAAGAACACAATATAACTATGCAACAACATGATAATGTGGGACACAGGAGAATGCATAAAGGGTTGTTATGAGCTTGTACGCCTGAAAAAATCCTGCACGCTCTGAACTACAGTGTATTCATTAAGAACGACTGGGGTCGCTGCAAGTGAATTCAGGAAAAAATGCCGAAACGCACATGTATGAACAGCACAGCGACGCCGCCACATAGCGAATCACAACAGCGACTGCACAAACACTGACCACCATAGATTCAACAAGGACAGGGCTGCAGAATAGCATGGGCGCTGAAAATTTCAATGAGCGAACGTGAGCGCCAACCATGACTGACTACAAAATAGCTTTCCAAGCCATGGGTGTTGTGAAAGCAAGCTAATTTGAGGCTAATGTGTTTTGTGGGAGGAGATGCATTTTATATTTGACTCACAACATTCCAGTAGAAAAATTACATCTTTCCACAAAAAATAACCAAAAACAACACAGATTCATCAGACATATCCTAAACAACCTGTGTTTCATTTTTAGCAAAAAAAAAAAAAACACCAAACCCACTAAAAAAAAACATTGCAGTGTCTGCCATAGAAATGTATGGGAGAGCGCCAGATAGCGAAAGGTCTGACCTGGCGCTGAGAGGGGGTTAGCAGCGGCACTGTTCGCTGAAGTCAGCTACATGATGAATCCAACGCTAGGTGACGCTTTCGCCGGCGCTAGCCTCATTTAGCGTGATAAATGCGTGATTGTGTTCGCAGCATGGCGTTCTGGAGTCGGTAGCTGCTGATAGCTGACGATACATGGCGCTATTGAGGCACTGTCTGGCGCTATCACTTGATGAATAAGGGCCTAAGAGAGAGTCAGGGAGAGTCAGGGAGACCCACAGAGTGCTAGACAGAACCAGGGAAAGATAGGGAAAAATCGAGAAAGATCGAGGAAGGGACAGCAGAGAAAGTGACAGGGAAAGCTTATTTTTATTTTCATTTCACTTCATTTGCCAGATCAGTTTTAAATTGCTTTTGTTTGTGCTGTAAAAATTCCTTGCCACTGTGCATGCCATGTTGGCAGTAGCATATTTAACTCTATCTGTTACACACAAGCATTTCTTATAACTCGATTAGTGTAAATTTTTTTGTGTATGCTGTAAAATCCCCAGCCCACATGGGCATCCTATTTCAGCACATTTGACCCTATCTGTTACACTAAAGCAGCTTTTAAAGGCTATTTCTCATAAAGATATTGCATTTTGGGGGGGCGCTCACGAGCAGCCGACAGAGATGGCTGCAGCCTAAATCGGCTCCTCACTGGGCGGGGAGTTTAACCGCTTTAAACAGCTCCACAGCGGCGGTTTTCGGGCCAGCTTGTTGGGGGAACCCCCCGAGACTGCGGGGAAGCGAGTGGGGGAGCAGAGGAAGCCGGCCCCTGCCAGCAAGAGACGGAAACAGCGCGATCGCCGGATCCAAGATGGCGGCCGCAGAACACTGATGCCAGCGCAGCTCCAGCCTGCCGGGGGAGACATCCAGGCTGCGGATCCAGCCCACACCCGGACGCAGGTCAGTGAGATGCCCTGGGGCGCGGGGTGCATTGGAGGGAAGAGCCCAGGGCTAGGGGCACAGTATACTCCCAGGACCCTCTCCTAGCAAAATCCAAGAGGGCGGCCGCATCATGCTGACACCGACCTAGCCCCCAAACCTGCCAGCAAAGCCTCTCAGCCAGCTTCACAGCAAGCCCTCGGGCACAGGTCGGTCGACCCCTCAGGGACATAGGGGGCACCAGAGGGGAAAGCTGGAAGCCGGGGATGTAGTGTACCTGCCCGGAACCCCCCCCTCCCCCCAGCGAAATCCAAGATGGCGGTCACCCCACGCAGCTCCCAGCAAGCCGGCCACCGCAGTACTATATCCACCCGCAGTATGGCAGGGGGAAGGGGCAGACGGCATACCGCCTCGCAGCTAGCCAGGCCGCAGCACACTCCTATCAGGATAACCCCCAGCCAGCCACCCGACTAGCACCGCACAGCAGTGGCCCCCGGAGGCAGCGACGACAGGATTCAGTGATCCCTGGGGAGGCTGACAACACCTGGAGTTTGGGCAGCAAGGAGGAAGAGCCGACCCCAGAAGGCGCATTGTACTCGCTCGGGACCCCCGGTGGCACATAGGGGGAGATCATAGTCAACACACAGCAGCCCTCCTGCCAGGAGCAGCCCAACATTTATTGCACAAGCCCAGGCAGCGAATGGGGCGTAGAGATCGAGAAAAATCGGCGCAGACCCCGAAACCCCCCACGTGCGCAGCGGGCTCTAGGATGGCAGCCCCCTCGGGACCTCTATCTGGGCAGCGACTGTCCCCTTCCCCGATACCATCGCCTGAATTACTGGAATCTCAGCCAGAGCCACAGCTGGAGTCCCAAACCGTACCGTACCCACCCGTCATCGTCACATGCCAACCCAGGCATACGAGATGCAGAGCTGCTGGAAATATTTAAATTTGTACTGCAGCAAGAGCTGGAAACAGCCACTGAGAAGCTTTCCGCTACATTTAAAACAGAGCTGAGAGACTTAAGGTCCCGCACGTCTAAGCTGGAACACCAAATGACCGATACCACATCTGTCCTGGAGGAGCATGACGCAGAGATTCAAACCAGCAGAGCTGAACTGTCTTCCGCCCTCCAAAAGATAGAGGATCTGGAGAATAGATCCCGGTGCAGCAATCTGCGTTTCAGGGGGCTGCCAGAATCTATTGTTGACCTTAAATCCACCGTCACGGCCCTACTTCAGGACTTGGTCCCAGCAATCCCAGTTGAACGCCTGGAGATGGACAGGGTCCATCGCGCCCTGGGCCCCCCTAGAGCAGATGGCCAGCCTAGAGATGTTATCGTCAAATTCACCTTTTATAACACCAAAGAGCTGATCGCCCAGACAGCCAGGACACGCAACGACTTGGCCTTCCAGTCCTACAAATACCAAATCTATTCTGACCTGGCCCCAGTGACCCTGCAGAAACGCCGCCTTTTGAAGCCCTATCTTCTAGTTCTTCAATCGCATCAGATAGTATACAAATGGGGCTTCCCGTTTAGACTTTCCTTTACATATATGGGTCGCACACATGCAGTCGCAACCCCAGAAGAAGCCTCTGAATTGCTGGAGCGCCTGGGCTTGACTACTGTAACGGAGCCGTTAACCAGAGGACCAGCAGCCAGCGCCCCTATCCGGCCTTGACCTCAACGCGAACGGCGGCAGCCCGCCACCCTGACAACGGTTGACTCGGGACAGAAGGTTGAGCAATCCACCAATGGCGCGACATAACCCCCAACAATTGGCGACCACGCACAATGTTTCGGGACTTTTTCCCTCACCCTTTTGCCCCGCTTCTTCCCGGAGACTTCCACTCCCTTTTTCTTTGCTCCTACCTATAGGTGCCACCGAGATCCACGATGGACTGTATAGAGGTAACTGACCTGGTCACGTTGGGGGCGCCCGCCCGCCACTGGGGGGAGGATATTTTCCCTCTCCCGTGGGGGCTCCCAACACAGGGAGACTTATATGCCTCACCTCCAATATCAATGCAATGTTACCTGCGACCGTTATGCAATTGTTTTCTCTAAACTGTTACGTTGCTGGCCTGCGTGGACACTTGTGCCTTGATACTGTGGTTCAGTCATGGGGTGCCGTGGTGGGGCGATGGTCTCTGCTATATAGGCCCTCCTCCCCTCTGCTTTGAAAGCGATAATGCTGACAGCGGGACCCTCTTGAGGGTGACCAGCTGTGCGGATGGTGGGGGCTGGGGAGACTATTCGGCCTGGACGGTTCCCTGAGTGAACAAAATTGATATTGGACCTGTTTTAATTGTTATACGCAATTGTTTTTTCTTTTTCTAAACTGTTACACTGTTAGCCCGCGCGGGCGTCAGTTCTTTGGCGCTGTGGTTCGGTCGTGGGTCACCGTGGTGGGGCGATGGTCTCTAACTATCTAAGCCCTCATCCTCTCCGCTTGAGGACGATGATACCAACCATGGGACCCCCCCCCCCCCGGGGGGTGACCAGTTGCGTGGCTGATGGAAGCGGTGGAGACCATTCGACCCGGGCGGGGCCCCTGAGTGAACACTACTGTTATCAGACCGACTTTAAATGTTATATGACTCTGCGCCACATTGGGGGGGTGGGCCATGTGGAGTGCGACATTCGCGGTTCGTCCTGGCTGTGTCAGAACACCGGGTGTGAACCCTGATTGCGGAGACTGCAACACTGCTCACCTCTCGACCGGGAAGCCTGGAATCTAAGGACCAACCTGGTATTCACTAGAGCCTCTGATGGTGAGGATAGACTGGGCTGCAGGAAGGCCCCAGGTCAGGCAACCTAGGAGTGGGTTTTGCAGAATTCCGGGTAGGAGACAGACCAGAGCTGATCTGGGAGTGTGAGGCAGGCTGAAGTCGTGGGCTGGCAGATCTGGATCAAAGTCGAGAAACAAGCAGAGGTCGTGGGCAGGCAGATCAGGATCGTGGTCACAAAACAAAGCCGAAGTCGTCAGGAAGCAGGATCGTAGTCAGAAGCAAGCCGGGTCGGTACACAGGAAGGAATCACAGTAACTCAGGAGCATGCAGGAAAAGACCAACTGGCAATTGAGGACAGGCCTAGTCTGTTTTTATAGGCCCCTGCACATGCTCAGTAGTGAGGACTCACAGGCGGCCTCTGCTGGTCAACAGGAGGAACAGTCCTGGTTCTCCGACATAGACGAACAGGCGCCCTCTGCTGGACTACAGAGGGAACAGTCCTGGTTCTCTGACAGGCTGCCTCCCAATGGGGATGCATTTGTTTTTTGTGGTTAAAAGTAACGAAGAGGTACGCCCCTTATGGGTGGCCCTAGGTTAGACGCCGGTATTGTGTAAATCTGTTGCTGGCCCCGGTACCCCACAAGCACGGAGTAGGTTGAGGGACATGTGCACCCTAGCTTTGGTTAAAGTGGCGGTTGTTGTCTTGAGCTCTGAATTGATCTACTAAATTAACACCTTCCCCCCCCCTATGTCTCATTGTATGTGACGCCGTTCCTAAGCCGCTGCAGATAACTTTGCATTTGCTAGGCGACTCCCCGCCCAGAGGCGACCCCCCCTCTAGAAACCCAGAACACTTTCGATTGGGGGATACCCCCGGAAGGCAACCACTGACTCGTTCTGAGTCGCCAACTCTTTTCCCTTATTCCCTTACCTCTGGGGCACCACTCGTAGTGACGGCCCCCAGCACCCCTATACTACACAGGGTATACTTGGGATACTCCATAGCCTGGGCTGTGCTGCACCCACTGCTACCCCCTCTACCCTAAACGCTCTTGTCGTTCCCTAACCTTTCCCCAATCCCAAACACCCTACCCCCTTAGCCTTCCTCCTCCCTCTCCCTCCCCCCCCTCCCCTTTAAATATTTATTTCTTGTACCTCCCCAGTTTTTTTTTTTTTTTCTCTCCTTTTGTGCCTGAGTCTGCCTGCCTTTTCGTGGAACTGCTACAATGAGCCAAGCCCAAAGTTCACCGGGTAGAGCTGACCTAAACTTTAAACTGCTTTCGCACAATGTGCAAGGTTTTAACTCCCCGCACAAGCGGACCAAAGCGTTCCACTACTACAGGCAGATGCGGGCTGATATCTTGTGCCTTCAGGAGACAAGGTTTTCAACCACCAGCTCCCCAAAGTACCTAAACCCGCAATACCCAACATTTTTCTTGGCCTGTCACACGGAGAAAACCAGGGGGGTCGCCATTGCATTCAGACGTCACATTCCATTCAAATGCGAGACGACAGTGGCTGACCCAACTGGCCGGTATCTGATTGTAATTGGAAGCTTAAATGATATACAGATGACCTTTTTGTCGTACTATGCGCCCAACACCCACCAGGCAAATTTTTTCTCGCACCTTTTGAGGAAGATTAAGGAACACAGCAAAGGGTTACTAATTATGGCCGGGGACTCCAACATTGCGCTGGACCCTAAGTTGGATAGATCACTCCAGCAGGGTAGGGGCCATTCCTCGCCACCCATGCAGCAACCCCCCAATCACATTAATGCCATGTTGAAGGACGCAACCCTGATAGATGTATGGCGCGACCTGAACCCGAAAACGCGGAATTACACCTTCTACTCGAATCCCCACAACTCGTTTTGCAGAATTGATCATATTATGGTGCCCCAGACTGTTTTGCCCATGATTGGCAAATGCCAGATTCTGGCCACACCCTGGTTGATCACGCTCCAATACTCATGAGGTTTGAAGCTGCCCCCCCCCACTGCTAGACCGTTCAAGTGGAGACTGAATGACTCCATGCTCACACGCAAGGAGACTCACGACCAGATCCTGCAGTCCCTTAAAAATTATTTTGCGATTAACACTAATTCAGCCACAGAGATAAGCTCACAAAGTAGTAATCATGGGAGAACTCATCGCGCTAGCCACCTCTCTTAAGAAACATAGAGCAGAGCGGATAGCCCAACTAACAACCAGTCTGGAAAAGCTACAATCTGCTTGGAAGGCGAACCCCACGAGGGAACTCAAAAAGAAAGTAGACGAGGTCACCATACAACTCAATGTTGCATTAGACGAGATAGCGGAGAAGAAGCTTAGGTGGGGCAGACAGAAGATGTATGCGAGGGCCAACAAACCCGATACCCCTTTGGCAAACAAGCTCCGATATTCGGGGCCAAGACAATCCCCAATTATGCTACGATCTGCAGAAGGGTCCAACACGGCTAACCCCATTAAAATTGTGGACATTTTTGGGAGGATGTTGGGCAAGCTCTACGCGGCGCCTCAGGGGTTCCCCATAGAGAAAGCCACTGAATTCTTAGACTCGATTTCGCTCCCCACGGTAGCAGAAGTTCATAGAGCTAATCTTGAAGCGGAGATCTCTGTCCCAGAGGTCTTAAAGGCAATCAAAAGCTTAAAAGCTTCCAAGGCACCGGGGCCTGATGGTTTCTCAAACCTATACTATAAAAAATATGCAGCGGAGCTGGCCCCTCATCTAGCAAAAATGTTTAATTCCCTAAAAGAAGAGGGCATCTTGAACCAAACCTCTATGGAGGCATTCATTAGCATGATCCCGAAGCCGGACAAGGACCACCTAAACCCACAGAACCACAGGCCCATATCATTGCTTAATGTAGATCTTAAAATACTGGGGAAAGTATTGGTCACCAGGATCAACGAGTTTCTGAGTACACTGATCGGGAAGGATCAAGTGGGATTTGTACCTAATAGGCAAGCCTCAGATAACATTCGCAGAATAACTCACTTAATCAAGCAAGCCCAGCAGAGGGAAATCCACAGCCTTCTCTTATCATTGGATATGCATTTGATTCCCTATCATGGGACTATATGTTCCTTGCCCTTCGGAAGTGGGGATTTGGAAATAACTTCCTAACATGGATACGGTCCATGTACTCGTCTCCCTCAGCAAAGGTTCAGTATGGGGGCCATCTCTCTGAGTCATTCCCAATCAGCAGAGGCACACGGCAAGGGTGCCCACTCTCTCCAGTGTTATTCGTGTTAGCTTTGGAGCCACTAGCAATTGCAATCAGAACACACCCAGATATAACAGGAATAGAGTTAGCGGGGTACCACCACAATGCATGCCTTTTCGCAGATGACATACTGCTAGTCCTCTCGAGACCACATATCTCGCTGCCCAATGCCCTCCACCTCCTAGACGATTTCTCACAAATCTGAGGCCTTAAAGTCAACAAAGAGAAATCTATGGGGCTAAATCTAAATATCCCTCCCCAGATGGTGAGATCGCTCCAATCCAGCTTTCCCTTCCGATGGGCCCCGGGGACACTATCATACCTAAGGGTTAAAGTCACCTCTCACTATCATACTTTATACCAGGCCAACTACCCCTCCCTCTTTCGCTCACTGAAAGCTATGCTTGACTCTTGGCAGGGTCACGGGATCTCATGGATAGGAAGAATAAATGCGGTAAAAATGACCCTATTACCCAAGATGCTTTATCATTTCCGGACGCTCCCTGTTCAAATCCCCTCGCACCAGATTAGAAGTATGCAGAACAGCATAATGAGGTTTGTCTGGGGAAATACTAGGCCGAGGGTAGCTAAAACTACTATGTTTAGGCATAGGACAGAAGGAGGGCTGGGAGTTCCGTGCGTGAACAGATACTACATGGCCGCACAAATCGCGCAGTTACACAGCTTACATCTCGAGGTGGAAATTCCTCTTTGGGTCTCCTTAGAAGCCATGGCATGCGATCCCATCCCCATAGACAGCTTGATTTGGATCCCACCACAACATAGACCCCGCATTACATGCCCAATCTTAGGCCACTCCCTCCGTGTGTGGGATGGAGTGAAATACTCGGGGAAGCTGATTTCACCGCATCTCCCAGCAATGCGTCTATTTAAAAACCCGTGGTTCCCTCCGGGGATGGAGAGCTCTGAAGCATTCGCATGGTGGAAGCGGAAAGGTATTGATAAAGTGTATCATCTACTAGATCGGGAGGAATTAATTCCTTGGCCGACATTGGTGTTGAGTGCTTCAGATATGTCCAGATCCGGCATTGGCTGGCTCCCCTACTGAAGAACAAAGCCCATGGGGTAGATAAAACAACCTTTGAGAGGGTGTGTATTCGGGGGACACCAACACCAGGCCTTATCTCTATGATCTATGCTCATCTCACGTCCCTACCGGACAACATGAAACATGGATATATGACAAAATGGGAAAGAGATTTGAATCGAGTCCTGGAAAGGAAGGAATGGATGGACATTTGGGCAGGGATAAACAAATGTTCTATAAACATCACCACATTAGAGGCGGCATATAAGATGCTTACAAGGTGGTACCTGGTACCATCCCGCGTGGCCAAGGCAGTCCCAGGGTACCTGGCCACCTGTTTCCGAGTTTGTTCTGCAGAGGGGACGGTCCTCCACATTTGGTGGGAATGCCCGAAGGTCAGGAGGTTCTGGTCTCGGGTCTTTGGCCTGCTCTATAGTCTCCTAAATGTTAACTTGCGCAGGGACCCTTGGGTAGCTTTGCTACACGTGAAGCCAGAAGGAATCACCAAGCCCCAACACACCTTGCTGACTCAGGTCATGCTGGCGGCCAAATTAGCTATTGCAAGCTCATGGAAGAAAGGGAGTGTTCCATTTCAGTTGGTAAAAGAGAGGCTGAATGGTATTTTCATCAACGAGAAATTAACCAGCATCTTGAGAGATTCCCATGAGAGATTCATGAAGATTTGGGACCCGTGGGTGGAATACTCGTTCCCAGACTTGAGAGAGGCCCTGTTGCGGTGAGAAATGGCTTGCAAACCCTCCCCTTTAAATGCTTATACACACTTGCACACTTCCTCCCCCCCTTCCCTTTTTTTTTTTCTTCTTTCCTCCCCTCTTCTTTCCTTCATGTTTCCCATCTGTCCCCCTCCTCCCTACTTGTCGTCTCCCGTCCCTCCCCTCCTTAGATCCCTTGTCCCCCTCACCCCCCCCCGGACACCAAGGGGTGGCGGTGTGGGGAGCATGTGGCAGGAGTGGAAATCCACCTGCCAGACAATTTGAGTAAGGACGGATATTAGTAAATAGGTGCTAATTTTCAATCGCTCATACCGGTACATCATTAAACTTTAGGAGCTCAAACATTCCACATGTGCCTTAGCTACTTACTGAAAATGGCATAACTGAGACACTGTATGAATAACGACAACTCATGTCCTGGAATAGTTTATTTGTAAGTGAACAAAATGTTGTACTGTTTATCTTTATACCAAAATTTCAATAAAAAAGATTGAAACAGAAAGATATTGCATTTTGAATCGGTTTTTGTCTGATTTAAATACACCAGCCCCCATGGACATCCCAAACAAGCACATGTCACCCTATCTGTTATACTAAATAAGCATTGTTCAGCCTCATTTTAATCAAGCTATTGCATTTTGAATTGGTTTTTGTCTGGTTTAAATACACCAGCCCACATGGGCATCCCAAACCAGCACATGTCACCCTATCTGTTATACTAAATAAGCGTTGTTCAGCCTCATTTTAATCAAGCTATTGCATTTTGAAATGGTTTTTGTCTGGTTTAAATACACCAGCCCACATGGGCATCCCAAACCAGCACATGTCACCCTATCTGTTATACTAAATAAGCGTTGTTCATCCTCAGCTTAATCAAGCTATTGCATTTTGAATTGGTTTTTGGTCTGCTGCCAAAACACTAGGCTGCAGGGTATCCCAAACCTGCACGTAGCACCCTATCTGTTATACTAAATAAGCGTTGTTCATCCTCAGCTTAATCAAGCTATTGCATTTTGAATTGGTTTTTGGTCTGCTGCCAAAACACTAGGGCGCAGGGTATCCCAAACCTGCACGTAGCACCCCCTCTGTTATACTAAATAAACGTTGTTCATCCTCAGCTTAATCAAGCTATTGCATTTTGAATGGTTTTTTCCTGCTGACAAAAAAACACCAGGCCGCAGGGTATCCCAAACCTGCACGTTGCACCCTATCTGGTATAATAAATAAGCGTTGTTCAGCCTCATTTTAATTCAGCTATTGCATTTTGAATTGGTTTTTGTCTGGTTTAAATACACCAGCCCACATGGGCATCCCAAACCAGCACATGTCACCCTATCTGTTATACTAAATAAGCGTTGTTCAGCCTCATTTTAATTAAGCTATTGCATTTTGAATTGGTTTTTGTCTGCTTTAAATACACCAGCCCACATGGGCATCCCAAACCAGCAAATGTCACCCTATCTGTTATACTAAATAAGCGTTGTTCAGCCTCATTTTAATTAAGCTATTGCATTTTTAATTGGTTTTTGTCTGGTTTAAATACACCAGCCCACATGGGCATCCAAACCAGCACATGTCACCCTATCTGTTATACTAAATAAGCGTTGTTCATCCTCAGCTTAATCAAGCTATTGCATTTTAAATTGGTTTTTGTCTTGCTGCCAAAACACTAGGCCGCAGGGTATCCCAAACCTGCACGTAGCACCCTATCTGTTATACTAAATACCCTTGTTCATCCTCAGCTTAATCAAGCTATTGCATTTTGAATTGGTTTTTGTCCTGCTGCCAAAACACTAGGCCACAGGGTATCCCAAACCTGCACATAGCACCCTATCTGTTATACTAAATACCCTTATTCATCCTCAGCTTTATCAAGCTATTGCATTTTGAATTGTTTTTTGTCCTGCTTTTAAAAAAACACCAGGCCGCAGGGTATCCCAAACCTGCACGTAGCACCCTATCTGTTGTATTAAATACGCTTGTTCATCCTCAGCTTAATCAAACTATTGCATTTTTAATTGGTTTTTGTCTGGTTTAAATACACCAGCCCACATGGGCATCCCAAACCAGCACATGTCACCCTATCTGTTATACTAAATAAACGTTGTTTAGTCTCATTTTAATTAGACTATTGCATTTTGAATTGGTTTTTGTCTGCTTTAAATACACCAGCCCACATGGGCATCCCAAACCAGAACATGTCACCCTATCTGTTCTACTAAATAAGCGTTGTTCAGCCTCATTTTAATTAAGCTATTGCATTTTGAATAGTTTTTTGTCCTGCTGCCAAAACACTAGGCCGCAGGGTATCCCAAACCTGCACGTAGCACCCTATCTGTTATACTAATTACCCTTGTTTATCCTCAGCTTAATCAAGCTATTGCATTTTGAATTGGTATTTGTCCTGCGTTCAAAACACTAGGCCGCAGGGTATCCCAAACCTGCACGTAGCACCCTATCTGTTATACTAAATAAGCGTTGTTCAGCCTCATTTTAATTAATCTATTGCATTTTGAATTGGGTTTTGTCTGCTTTAAATACACCAGCCCACATGGGCATCCCAAATCAGCACATCACCCTATCTGTTATACTAAATAAGCGTTGTTCAGCCTCATTCTAATTAAGCTATTGCATTTTGAATTGGTTTTTGTCTGGTTTAAATACACCAGCCCACATGGGCATCCCAACCAACACATGTCACCCTATCTGTTATACTAAATAAGCGTTGTTCAGCCTCAGCTTAATCAAGCTATTGCATTTTGAATTGGTTTTTGTCCTGCTGTCAAAACACCAGGCCGCAGGGTATCCCAAACCTGCATGTTGCACCCTATCTGTTATCCTAAATGAGCTTGTTCAGCCTCAGCTTTTTAAGCTATTGTGTTTTGAATTGGTTTTTGTCCTGCTGTCAAAACACCAGGCCGCAGGGTATCCCAAACCTGCACGTTGCACCCTATCTGTTATACTAAATACCCTTGTTCATCCTCAGCTTTATTAAGCTATTGCATTTTGATTTGTTTTTTGTCCTGCTGTCAAAACACCAGGCGGCACGGTATCCCAAACCAGCACGTTGCACCCTATCTGTTATACTAAATAAGCTTGTTCAGCCACAGCTTTATTAACCTATTGCATTTTGAAATGGTTTTTGTCCTGCTGTCAAAACACCAGGCCGCAGGGTATCCCAAACCTGCATGTTGCACCCTATCTGTTATACTAAATAAGCTTGTTCATCCTCGGCTTTATTAAGCTATTGCATTTTGAATTGGTTTTTGTCCTGCTGTCAAAACACCATGCAGCAGGGTATCCCATATTGCCAATTTTCATAGTATCTGGTGCAGAGAAGCAGTTCCCCACTTTATTTAGCTTATGCTTTTTAAAGTAAACACATTTTTTAAAGTACCTATTGCGCATTTCAAATACATTAGAATGTCAGGCAGACAAGTGCCAGGATGTTCAAAGAGGAGTGGCAGAGGCCAAGATTCAGCAGGCAGAGGTCGCAGCAGACTAGGGGCGAGTGGCAGCAGGAGTCACGGTGAGAGACCTGATCTGCCAGTATCTGCTAGCGGTCGTGTCTCCACCAGTAACGCATCTGCCAAGATAGATTGGTTAACGCGGTCATCCACATCATCACAAGTTACATCTGAGACCCCCAGTCTAGGGTCGGTAGGTTCCTCTGACACAACCCTCAGTTGGCATGCCCCGAGAGCAGTCCCTTCCTCCCATTGCCTCTGTCCTACGCCGTTCCCTCCCCCAGCGACGTATCCTATGCTGGGTTCAGCTCCACTCTTTAGTGAGGAGGACGACCAGATAGAGGACAGTCAGCAGCTACTGCCCAGCCAAGAAATGGAGGTGGCTTCTTTAGCTAGGCAGACAAATAGTGATGTGGAGAGTGTTGTGGGTGTTGCGAGCGTTCCAGCTCCTGGGCCAGACACTGTTGAGGAAACCCAAGAACATATGATGCATCACCATAAAGCGGCTTGGGAGAACCGAGGCTTCGAAGAGGTGGTCCAGCCTGCTTCCTCACCAAGTGGCACTCCGCTCCCAATTTCTGCCAGCCAAGGCTCCAGCACCTCAGCCAAAGGCAGCTGTGCGTCATACCCATCCTCTGTCGCTCCTGATGCTCCTGCTCCTCCTCCTCCAAGTCATGCATCCCGCCAGCAATCCATCAGCGAAGCCATGTCCAAGAGACAGCAGTATGCACCCACTCATCCTACGACGCAGAAGCTGAATGTGCTCCTGTCCAAGTTGCTGGTGCTGCAGTCCCTCCCTTTTCAGGTGGTGGACTCTGCACCCTTCAGAGAACTGATGGCTTGTGCCGAGCCGAGGTGGAGAGTCCCAAGCCATCATTTCTTTGCCAAGAAGGCAGTACCAGCGCTGCACACTTTTGTTGAACAGAAGGTGGGCCAGTCCTTGAGCCTGTCGGTGTGTAGCAAAGTGCATGGCAGCGCCGACCTCTGGAGCTGTAACTACGGTCAAGGACAGTACATGTTGTTTACGGCCCACTGGGTAAATGTGGTCCCTTTGCAGCAGCAGCAGCAACTTGGACAGGTCACGCCGCTTCGGCCTCCGCGCTCCCTGTGCCTGTGACACCGTGCGACTCGTCCTCCTCATCCTCCGCCATCTCCTCACCCTCCACTCTAGGGTCAAGTCTCAGTGCCTCTCCAGTCTACCATGTGTGCAGGGCACAGAGGTGTCACGCTGGGCTTCACATGGTTTGTCTTGGCGAACGGAGTCACACAGGGGAGGAACTGCTTAAATTTATTCATCAAGAAATCCAAACATGGCTTACTCCAAGAAAACTGAAAATGGGAACCATGGTTACCGACAATGGGAAGAACATTTTGTCTGCGCTGCGACAAGGAAGCCTGACCCATGCGCCCTGCATGGCTCACATCTTCAATCTGGTTGTCAAGCGGTTTCTGAAGTGTTCCCCCCATCTGCAAGACATCCTAACAACTTCAAGGAAACTTTGCATGCACTTCAGCCACTCATACACCGCCAAACACACCCTTCTTGAGCTACAGCGTCAGAGCGGTAGCCCCCAACATAGTCTGATTTGCGATGTTTCCACCCGTTGGAATTCCACCCTTCATATGTTGGACCGATTATATGAACAGAGAAAAGCCATCACGGATTTCCTGATGATCCAAGCAGATAGGGGGACTTCCCTGTGTAACTTCAATGTCAACCAGTGGCAGCTCATACGTGACACCTGCCGTTTGCTCAAGCTCTTTGAGGAAGCCACTTTATTTGTCAGTTGGCAGGATTACGGGATGAACGACGTGATTCCACTGCTTCATGTACTACAGCACATGTTGGAAACCATGGCTGGTCAGGGCACTGGAGACATGTCGTCTACATCTTACGGCCACATGAACCCCATTGGAGCGGAACTGGAGGAGGAGGAGGAAGAGGAGGAGGAGTGGCCCAGTGAAGCACAGTTTAGGCTTGGCGAAATGGCTGGTTTATCTAGTCAGCGGACAGGAGAGGAGGAGCAGGAGCAGCCAGAGGAGCTAGAGGTTTTTGAGGAAGGCAAGACAGCGTGGCAGTATGCAGTGGAGATGGAGACAGGTAGTCCCTCCGAGTCACTTGCGCAAATGGCAGGAAGCATGCTCACGTGCTTGCGTAGTGACCCCAGAATTGTTTCCATTTGTCGCCGGGATGACTTCTGGCTGTCCACCTTATTGGACCCTCGCTTCCGGCACAAAATGGGGGTATTTTGTAAACCGAGAGGGAGGACAAACTGAACTACTACAAAGACATTCTACGTAGTGAGTTGGCCGATGCCTATCTGCGCCATGGTCCATACTCTCGCAGGTCTGACTCGGGGAGACCTCTGCGCTCACCTTCCACTGCCATGCCTGCTGGGGGGGTTGGCAGGAGCAGCAGCAGCAGCTCCATCAGCAGCAGCCTCAGTCTTCAGTCGCTAATGAGTAGCTTTCTACACCCGCATAGTGAGGCTACTCATGAGCAGCAGGAAGACCTGGAGCAGGACCTCAACCAGCAGGTCATGTCATACCTTGACATGACCATGCCAACACACCTTGAGGATCCGCTGGACTTATGGACAACCAAACTTGGCTTGTGGCTGCAACTAGCACAGTTTGCCCTGGAAAAGCTGTCCTGCCAGGCCAGTAGCGTGCCATCTGAGCGGGTGTTTAGTGCGGCGGGGGCCATAGTTATGGCGAGGAGTACTCGTCTGTCAACTAAAAATGTGGAGAGACTGTCAAAATGAATCAGGGATGGATCAGCCAGGATTTCCACCCACCAATGGCTGAAGCATGCGACTAGATTCAGCATGGTGCCACGTTTTACACTTTCCAAATGGTGCAAAACATATTTATGTCTTTAGCCCAATTTTTGGGCTCCTGCTGATGCCAACTTCAGGGTGTGCCTTTCAGCCAATTTTTGGCCTCCTGCTGATGCCAACTTCAGGGTGTGCCTTTCAGCCAATTTTTGGCCTCCTGCTGCTGCTGCTGCTGCTGCCAACTCCAGGGTGTCTTTCAAGCACTGTTTGGGCTCCTGCTTCTGCTGCTGCCAACTCCAGGGTGTGCCTTCCAGCTAATGTTTGTGCTCCTGCTGCTGCCAACTTCAGGGTGTGATTCATCCAATTTTTGGCCTCCTGCAGGCAACTCCAGTGTCTCTTTCACGCAATGTTTGGGCTCCTGCTGCTGCTGCTTGCAACTCCAGGGTGTGATTCATCCAATTTTTGGGCTCCTGCAGCTAACTCCAGTGTCTCTTTCAAGCAATGTTTGGGCTCCTGCTGCTGCTGCTTGCAACTCCAGGGTGTGATTCATCCAATTTTTGGCCTCCTGCAGCCAACTCCAGTGTCTCTTTCAAGCTATGTTTGTGCTCCTGCTGCTGCCAACTTCAGGGTGTGATTCATCCAATTTTTGGGCTCCTGCAGCCAACTCCAGTGTCTCTTTCACGCAATGTCTGGGCTCCTGCTGCTGCTGCTTGCAACTCCAGGGTGTGATTCATCCAAATTTGGCCTCTTGCAGCCAACTCCAGTGTCTCTTTCAAGCTATGTTTGGGCTGCTGCTGCTGCTTGCAGCTCCAGGGTGTGATTCATCAAATTTTTGGGCACTTGTAGCCAACTCCAGTGTCTCTTTCACACAATGTTTGGGCTCCTGCTGCTGCTGCTTGCAACTCCAGGGTGTGATTCATCCAATTTTTGGCCTCCTGCAGCCAACTCCAGTGTCTCTTTCACGCAATGATTGGGCTCCTGCTGCTGCTGCTTGCAACTCCAGGGTGTGATTCATCCAATTTTTGGCCTCCTGCAGCCAACTCCAGTGTCTCTTTCACGCAATGTTTGTGCTCCTGCTGCTGCTGCTTGCAACTCCAGGGTGTGATTCATCCCATTTTTGGCCTCCTGCAGCCAACTCCAGTGTCTCTTTCAAGCTATGTTTGGGCTGCTGCTGCTGCTTGCAACTCCAGGTTGTGATTCATCCAGTTTTTGGGCTCTTGCAGTCAACTCCAGTGTCTCTTTAAAGCAATGTTTGTGCTCCTGTTGCTTGCAACTCCAGGGTGTGATTCATCCAATTTTTGGGCTCCTGTAGCCAACTCCAGTGTCTCTTTCAAGCAATGTAAGGGCTCCTGCTGCTGCTGCTTGCAACTCCAGGGTGTGATTCATCCAAGTTTTGGCATCCTGCAGCAAACTCCAGTGTCTCTTTAAAGCAATGTTTGGGCTCCTGCTGCTGCTGCTGCTTGCAACTCCAGGGTGTGATTCATCCAATTTTTGGCCTCCTGCAGCCAACTCCAGTGTCTCTTTAAAGCAATGTTTGTGCTCCTGCTGCTGTTTGCAACTCCAGGGTGTAATTCATTCAATTTTTGGCCTCCTGCAGCCAACTCCAGTGTCTCTTTCAAGCTATGTTTGGGCTCCTGCTGCTGCTGCTTGCAACTCCAGGGTGTGATTCATCCAATTTTTGGCCTCCTGCTGCCAACTCCAGTGTCTCTTTCAAGCTATGTTTGGGCTCCTGCTGCTGCTGCTTGCAACTCCAGGGTGTCATTCAGCCAATTTTTGGTCTCCTGCTGCCAACTCCAGTGTCTCTTTCAAGCTATGTTTGTGCTCCTGCTGCTGCTTGCAACTCCAGGGTGTGATTCATCCAATTTTTGGCCTCCTGCAGCCAACTCCAGTGTCTCTTTAAAGCAATTTTTGAGCTCCTGCAGCTGCTGCTTGCAACTCCAGGGTGTGATTCATCTAATTTTTGGGCTCCTGCTGCTGCCAGCTCCAGGGTGTGTTTTTCAGGCACTATAGGGGCCCCTCGTAGTGATGCCACTTCAACTCTCTGCAGTTGTGCCGCTCTGCGATTCTATTAGCGGTGCCTCTGATCTGCATAATTATCTATAATTATTTACAGTATTATTTCACTAACCAAGCACACATCCTATGCATGTTACAGCAAGGCAGAATGGTTTACAACCCTATTGAGGCTCTAGGAGGCTCAGAAATAGAATCGAAAACTATTTTTGTCGGAGAATTCGGCGAATCAGTCGAATCGAATTTTTCAAAAGTTCGCTCATCTCAAAATAAAACATTTTGTACAGAGCAACCTGTCTGCCTCTGGAATAAGAAGAGAAGCTTATCAGCAGCAGGCAGCTGTAGGGGGATTGTCCAGATTCCCTGACAGCAATGGAGTAGGTGAGAAGTCAGAGGCCTGGCAGCTGTAATGCCCAGATGATAGCGCTGGTGTACTGTTTCCCCCTTCTGTAAGCACCCCTGCTTCAAGTCACAGGGGAGCAGGCTCCACATTGATTGGCAGAAGACAGTGCCCCATGTGATGTATATAAGAGGTGGATAAAAAGGGGCACCAGGAGCTGCAGAGTATACACTGCTAGCATCAGAACTAAGAGCACAAGAACAAAATCAGGGACTAGGAATCAGGGATAAATGGTAAAGAAAATTGGTTTTCATGTTAAATCTGTATGGTGATCAATGTAAAAATCCCTAATTAGACCTACTGTGATTCTTTTTTTCATGAGAAAATGTTCATAATGTTGAATACTATTTATAGCCATTGTATGTGCTAATAGTAGCATTGAGTAACCCATATTATATCTTATCTTATTGTATCAGCACAATAAAGAATTTTTGTTTGGGTGCCTGGTACGCTTTTAATGTGTATAAGGCAGCTTGTCGACCTAAAGTATTCAGAAAGCACCAACCATCTTGATGTGTGATATTTATCTTATATTCACTAATGCTTGCAGAGCTCTCTAATGCAACACCTAAAATTCACTTTTATTTCTAGTTCATTGGGGCTGGATTATCGAGGTAGGGACGTTTACCATGTGAGGTGGAGCGCTCACTACAGTTTAATAAATGTTGTGAAATGTCCAAACAGCCGAACTAAACACAGCTGTCTATATTGCATACAGTCATCTTGAATTGTCTCTAATTTGTTTATATATTTTTATGATTACTGGGCTTAGATCATCGGTGTTACAACGTTATCACTCATTTTTTGTTTGCGGTTTGATTTTATATATCTATTGGAGTTGGGAGTGTGAGGGAAATTATACAGTCTTGGCTTTGATACTTGGCAGTCAAACTTCTCAGGGACTTTATCCCACAGCCAGATGGTCATGTTGTTATTATTTCATGTTTAGTTTGCAAAACAGAAATAAAAATTAACATGACAGCAACATAATTTGTATGCGTGAAACGTTTAAAACACAATAGATAAGGGACATCATGGGGAATTCTGGCCACAGGGTGGTGCTGTGAATACAACTTTTAGAAATGGTCCCTCTTTCAGCAAATCATCCGTTAAGAGGAAGGTAACATGGTGACACAATGATATACTTTACAACTTGGATGCAAGGGAAAATGTCCGGAGGTAGGTCTCCTGTACTGCCTCGGGTCAGTACCTGAAACCTTCTGGTCGGTTAGTCCAACACTGATTGAGATATATATATATATATATATATATATATATATATATATATATATATTTATACATATATTTAGATCAGAGAACAACAGCTGCAAAGTTCGGATCTGTTGAGTGCTCGGAGACAAACACAGATTTCAAACAGACATCTGTGCATGCGCTCAGCGTTCGGGTCGGACGCAAAAGAGTGTCCTCCCCTCCTTCCATTGGGATGGTGGGACACCTGCCCCCGCTGTATAGTAAGCAGGGTCCACGTCTCTCAGCGCCATCTTACAGCGCTGTTTTAGATGGTGAGAGGTTCCTGCTGCAGCGGCTTAGGGACATATAGGCTTTCTTGTTTAAAAAGACTGCCCTTTTCAGGGCAAACTATAGTCAGAGATAGCAGATGGAGTGAGGGCTAGAGTAGGGTTGGACTGGAGGGTCGTCACTACTACTGAATTAATAGCACTGGCTTGTCACTACTGGGGTCTGGGTGTTCCCTTATTCCTCATCAAGCTCTAAGCGCTGGGGTGATTGTGTGAAACCTTATAGTAGACCTAATTGGCTGTAAAGCCTAGCGTAAGTGTGTACCACCATATGCCAAACCTTTCTGTAAAGACTGGGGTGAGTGTGTGCCCCAATATACCAAACCTATCTGTAAAGGCTGGGGTGAGTGTGTGCCCCAATATACCAAATCTATCTGTAAAGACTGGGGTGAGTGTGTGCCCCTATATACCAAACCTATCTGTAAAGGCTGGGGTGAGTGTGTACCCCCATATACCAAACATAGCTGTAAAGACTGGGGTTAATGTGTACCCCCATATACCAAACCTAGCTAATGGGGTGACTGTTTACCTTTATACCAGCCCTATCTGTAAAGACTGGGGCGAGTGTGTACCCCCATAGACAAAACCTAGCTGCAATTAAAGGGGTGAGTGTGTACCCCCATATACCAAACCTATCTGTAATTAATGGGGTGTACCTTTATAGCAGACCTAGCCGTAAGGATTGGGGTGAGTGTGTGCCCCCATATACCAAAACTAGCTGTAAAGACTTTGGTGAGAGTGTGCCCCCATCTACCAAACATAGCTATAGAGTTTGGGGTGACTGTGTACCTTTATAGCAGCCCTAGCTGTAAAGATTGGGGTGAGCATGTACCCCCATAAACCGAACCTAGCTGTAATAAATGGACATGATTGTGTACCCCATATACATAACCTTGCTGTAATTATGGGGGAATTGTGTACCCTTATAGCATAGCTAGCTGTAAAGACGGGGGTGAGTGTGTACCCCAATATTCCAAACCTATCTGTAAGGACTGGGGTGAGTGTGTACCTCCATATACTATACCTATTTGTAAAGACTGGGGTGATTGTGTACCCATATGGCAGACCTATCTGCAAAAGACTGGGGTGAGTGTGTGTCCCATATACCAAACCTGTCTGTAATTAATTGGGTGAGTGTGTACCCCAATATACCAAACCTAGCAGCTGAGACTGGGGTAAGTGTGCACCCCCATATACCAAACCTATCTGTAAGGACTGGGGTGAGTGTGTAGCCCCATATTCTATACCTAGCTGTAATTAATGGGGTGATTGTGTACCATTTAAGTAGACCTATCTGTAAAGACTGGGGTGAGTGTGTACCCTCATTTACCAAACCTATCTGTAACGACTGGAGTGAGAGTGTCCCCTTAAACCAAACCTATATGTAAAGACTGGGGTGAGAGTGTCCCCATATATCAAACCTATCTGTAATCACTGGGGTGACTGTGTACCCTTATAGTAGACCTATCTTTAAAGACCGGGGATGAGTGTGTACCCCCATTTACCAAACCTATCTGTAAATACTGTGGGTGAGTGTGTACCCCCCATATACCAAAACTAAACTGATCTGTATTCACTGGGGTGAGAGTATCCCCTTATACCAAACCTATCTGTAATGACTGGGGTGAGAGTGTACCCTTATACCAAACCTATCTGTAATTAATTGGGTGACTGTGTACCCTTATAGAAGACATTACTGTAAAGACTGGGGTTATTGTGTAACCTTACACCACAAATAGCTGTAAGCAATGGGGTGAGTGTGTACTGTGATCCCACCTCTTCTTCTAAGCCCTGTGATGCATCCCCTTATTATACAGGAAGCTGTAAATATGTACATACTGGGTTTTGTTTGTGTCTCCTTAATCCACCCTTTCAATTAAGCACTGGGTTTTGTGTGTACTGTTACCCTTATACCAAACCTATCTGTAATTAATTGGGTGACTGTGTACCCTTATAGAAGACATTACTGTAAAGACTGGGGTTATTGTGTAACCTTACACCACAAATAGCTGTAAGCAATGGGGTGAGTGTGTACTGTGATCCCACCTCTTCTTCTAAGCCCTGTGATGCATCCCCTTATTATACAGGAAGCTGTAAATATGTACATACTGGGTTTTGTTTGTGTCTCCTTAATCCACCCTTTCAATTAAGCACTGGGTTTTGTGTGTACTGTTATCCCACAACATCATCTAAATACTGGGATGTGTCCCCATATCCTACAAGAAGCTATAAGCACTGTGGTTTATGTGTACTGTTATCCCACAGCATCCTCTAAGCACTGGGGTGTACCCCCTTATACCACAACTTGGTCTAAGCACTGGGGTGAGTGTATCCTGTTATACTACAATCTGCTCTAAGCACTGGGGGGGGGGGGGGGGGATCAGTACTGCACTTGAATACTACTTGCTTAAAGGAAAACTCCATTTTTTTCTCTTTGTTCTCCCCTTATGGAATGTAATATAAACGTTTGTGTTAGAATTGTGCCCCCAGACCTGCAATTCATTTATCAGCATGCTGTTTCCAAGTTTCCTATATTCCTGTGTGTCTGTGATTAAAATATGGGAGTGTTTTTCCTGGCCCTGAGTACCTAAAAGTACCTTCCACTGTAACATGTGAGCAACTTTGGCTAAGTCAAGCAGCAGCAATGACCCTTCCCAGCTGAGAACGCTGCCAGTAATCCTTTAGCTACTAGAATACATGATTGTGATCCTTACTATCTGTTGAAGTTCATTTTAGTTACAGCACAATAGCTTAAACATGTCACCTGTGTGTTAGGCAATCTGACGTTTAGCAAGCTAGAGTGAGGAAGTCTCTGCATCTGTACATCTAATACACCAGTTGATGTACATTGCTAAGGTAAACACAAGGGCTAGGGAAAATTGTTTTCTTTTATAACACAGGGTTGAAAACAAATAAAAAAAATAACAGATAAGCTTTGCACATTAAAGAAATCATTTTGGCACACCTGGCACACCTGGCATTAGACCCTTGTTTTCATTTGCCTGTACATTAAAGCGCAGCAAGCCTGCCACACTAGAAAGAAAACAGCTCACCCTAAACCTGTTGATGTTTCATTATACATGAAAAATGTTCTATACCTTCTACCTGTGTGTTTTCTGCAAGGTGGAAGAGATGGAGGTAAGCAACACTTCAATCGCCTGTCGGGTGTTGGCACATCCTGTGGGATCTCGGTACGGTTTATCTTCAGGAATGTAAGGATGTCCATGTTGGCTGTAGATAGGCGGATTCTGATGTCGGTGATGGCAGCCCCCTGCGGTGCTGACTAAATGTTCTGATAGGACACCTACAGCAGGGCGGGCAAGACATAGAGGGCAAGCTCTTTCCATGTGTCCAATTTACCAACTTGCCTGCTGGAACTCTACTATTGCCTACGGTTACCGCGGCTCACACACTCTTTCCAACATACAGGATGTTAAGTGATATTTCACTGGGTTGGTAAATCACCTGTGAGGCGGTGGATGGGAAGCTCAATGTTCCTCTGCGGTGCAGATAGGTGAGTAGAAGCACAGTGTGAATGCCCAGAGTATGTGTACATGGTGCACACTTTATGCAGCAGCTCTGGCATGTCTGGATAATTGTCCAAGAAGCTTTGTACCACCCAGTTCAGCACATGCGCCAGCCATTGGATGTGCTTCAACTCAGATCAGCCAAAAGATACTACTAAGTTCTGCGTGTTGTCACACACCACCTTGCCAGACTTAAGGTGCAGTGGCAGCAACCACTCATCTGTCTGCTTCTGGATGGCAGTCCACAACTCCTGGGCGGTGTGTGGTCTTTGGCCCAAACAGATGATTTTCAGCAGCCGTTGAGGAGTCAGGAGAGAAGTAGGCAACAGGAAGCAACAAGTGATGTCTGGCAATCCTGGATAGTGGACGTATATGCCGCAAAGCGATCCATGGCTCGGGCCGGCCACCACTACATTAACCCAGTGGGCAGAGATGTAACAACCCTGCCCATGCTTAGGTGTCAGCATGTCAATTGTGATATAGACCTTACAACATATATCATTGCATAGTGCACACCTTATTTTCTCCACAACCTGTTTCAGGGCAGGGATGGCCTGGGAATGATGTATTGTGGGGCAGCCACCAACATAGTATATTTATTAGCACCACGCTCTAAATGAGATAACCAGCTCCTCTGACCATAAGATCTTAAAAGCTCTCCAGCTCCAGTGGCCGGAATGGAAACATTTCATAGGAAAGCACAAATAAATGTCTCTCATGGAGGCCCAATCATTGGTGGTGAGGTGCTGTTGGTCTGCACTTGACCTGAGGCCAAGCATTTTGGAGCTGGAAATCCACTGTTGAGCACATGCACAAGCTAATGGATGTGCATCAACCCATCTTGGCCCAAGGCTGCTACTAGGCTCAACTCCTTGCTGACTTTTAGGTTCATCATTAGCAACATCTCTGGATGAGGATGGCAGGAAAAAAGGAAGGAGGATAGGAGTGAAATAGAGGTATAACAGTAATACTAACAATGATGGTTCCTGGTGATAGACTTCATTAACAATTTATGGTTTTGTTATGCAAGTCACTGGGCTACGCTGCTCATTTCCCGGCATGCTGCCATGAAAATTGCGCATTCTACACCCTGCTGTGAGGAAAAGTCCTACTCAGAAGCCTCCAAAACCATCTCTTGGCTGGGTGCTGCTGGTCCAGCAACCCATCTTGTAAGCCACCTGTGGAGTGGCCAGACCCCTGGGAAAATGGGCCTTTTATAATTTACTTACTTTTTAATAATACTTTTCATTTATTTGTTGTTTGCTTTGCAGGTGCCTGACCATGGACGTGGAGCAGAGAACACAAACACATGTTTTTTTATAACATATGAAAAGACCCTGTTCTATACATGTATCAACTTTTAGATGACTATAAAGGAGATCTTCATATCATGCCTGACTAACTATTCTCCTCCAGTGGAAAGAGAGCCAGGAGAGGTTGTGGACAGGCTAGTTGGGAAGCAAGGGGAATATACCAAAGAAGATGGCTCAAACGGGACTGGCATGCTAATTGATCAAGAGGAAGCCAACTTTCAGTGTACTTCATGAAGTTTGATGCTGATTTCCATATTTATGTCTATGATTTTGGGAAGGCCTACAAGAACCCTGGTGCATGCTTGCACCAGAGAAGAATAAAGAGAGGGGGAAATCGGAGGGTTGAAAAAAAAGAAAGAAATATAATAGCTGAGGAAAAAAAAACAAAAACAATAATATTAAAAATAGTAACAATGCTTTTCTGTTTGCCTTGCAGGTTTCTGGCCATGGACGTAGGGAAGTATTCAGTGTCTCACCCTCCTACAAATTTTAATTTTTACAGCACCAGGAAATACAATAAAATACTAGTAATGATTTTTTGTTTGCTTTGCAGGTCTTGCAGGTGAACTAGAAATTGAAGCATTGTGTCAATTTGGTCTTGCCTCACTGTTCTGGTAGTGGTATTGGGGCCTACAAAAATAGGCTGCAAACCTTGGTGCTGACTTGCACCAAATATTTATTTATTGATGTAACCATTTATTGAAATATGTATATGTTACAGTGCCCCGTCACTCTCCATCACCACTTGTGATTTGTGACCTTTTCTCCACCGCTATCCTTTAGAATGTAGGTTTGTACAGGGCTCTCTTTCCTATTGTCTCCTGTGCTCACATTTGGTTTAAACAGCGCAGCATCTAGTATGTATTGGTCCCTGTACTATATGTTTTACCTGGTTGGAGTACTTTTCCTAGCCCATTTTGTGCATGGCAATCGCCCTGGTATTCCCCTTGATTTTCAGCCCTCTGGCCCTTGGCTAGCCATTTTTGGGCCCCAAAGTTCAAGTCCCCATTGACTTCAATGGGGTTTGGGTTCAGGGTCCAAAGTTTGGGGGCAAGTTCGCCCGAATTCATAGAACCCAAATTTCATCCAACTTGTTCATCACTAATTACCGGTCAAGCAAATTTCCTTATATGCAATGTACTTAGCAAATAATAAACTTATGGCTGATTTGCAGCAATGGGATGAAAGGGGCAAATAGAAGAGAGGGTAGAGGAATGAATGGAACAGCAACAGGGTCAGAGGGGGGAATGGAGTAACATGGAGTGTATTGGCACAGCAGGGTGAATTTTATTTAGAACAAGAGAGATGCACCTGCCCCCTAGCATATCCTAACCATACACTTCTTTTCTTAACAAATGTTGTCCCCTCCACATTACCTGACCAATCAGGAACAGGTAGCAGACAGGAAACCTAGCCATTTCTTTTAGCACTAGAGCTTGTTACCCAATCAGTGCCCTAAAAGAATATCTTTATGCCTACATGTCTATAAAGGTTCTCATTTATCCAGGTCAAATGTATATCTGTAGGAATAAACTCCATCACTCCAGTTGCCTTGATTTATTTTTACAGATATGTCTATACCTACACATAAGAAATGGTCTGTAGAGAAATAGCCCATTGCCCCTTTGCTAATCGGTGTGAAGGTAAAATAATTGGTTAGAATAAACCATTTATGAGCATCAGTGGGGGGGGGGGGGGGCTTCTTTTAATATAGGCAGAGATGAGGATGATCCCAAATTTTGTGCCCCCATGTGCGCCTCTGCTTGCCTACACCCCTAATGTAAATTGTTGTCTTCTGTGTCTCCTGAGGACTAGCCCTGGTCTTAATTGTGCTGCAGCTACCTCAGTAGACACTGGACACAGCTACACATTGATAACCAGTTAGGAGTTGAAGGTCTGCTATAAAGTGGACCAACACCTGTTTTCCTGTTATAGGGTATGGGTGTTGGTACTGCTGCATTAAGACAGTGAGAGGCTCCGCCTATTTAGTATTAAAGCTCCATTCCCCAGGCATCTGTTATTATCCTTGGCTGGATGTCTACTAGACAGAAGTAGGTGGGGCCTCTCCAGATGCCAACATGGCATCTGAGCGGCACCGCTGGCCTCATTTTAAAAGAACCAGTGCAGGACAGATGTTGAAAATAAGTTACACAGTCACAGTCAACCAGTGCAGCAGTGGTGATCGGCTAAGCAATCAATCATTATCCAGACTGCAAATTCCCCAGTGACTACAGCCAAGATTGATCACAAGATTGGGTAGCGGGCGCTGTGAAGATGAGGGTTTATTTTTTCTTTTACCCAAATTGGGTTAAGCAACCGACAAGGGGTGGAAGGAGGTGGGAGGAGACTTTCATGAACTAACTAAAGATGATTATCTCCTTTATGGATTACTAAATAGTGTGCCTAGAAGGTTTTACAATTTGGGATGCCTCACAGTTTAAAAATATACAACAAGCCTAAAACAAAGCTATAACCTACCTGCTTCTGGTCTCCCCAAGAACAGCAGTGCTTTGGCACCAGTCACACCTAACATCAAGGAAACCATATCCCTGCTACCTCTGGCTGGCTGCTGGTCTCAGGTTCACCAGGTGAACCAACAAGTCACCGGATGTCCTGTGGTGAGCAGACATACCAGGGTATACTTTTCCTGCTACCAGAGCACAGCTGCCCTTTGGAGAAATAGCCAGTAAGATTTAGTCCTTTTCTAGGGTTGTTATTTACTGTTAAGCTCTGGGGCCCTCTAGGAACACTATTTAGCAATGCTAAAGTCTGTAAATGCAGGGTTCATGAATGGACAGTAGGGATAGATTAGGCTTGTTTGGAAACACAGACCCTAAAAGCTTATGTCTGCCTTTAAAAAAATATTTGTAAAATAGTCCAAAGCCTTTACTTGAATACAAGTGGGAAAGATTGGGAGGGTGTATTTGTTTGCAGTCTTAGCTTTTAGTGTCTTATTTTTATATTCTACTTACTTTATTAAAATCTATAAAGGTTTTATTAAGATGTTGCCACTTAATATTTAGAAGGTACACTATGGTGAAAAAAATGAGGGGTCTTACCAACCACCAAAAAAAATAGTGAAAGAAAGAAAGTAAGTTGTGGCCACATTCATCAAACTTCTACCACCACCATAGATTCTCGCCCTTCTCTTTCCTTCTCTTCTTCCCTCCCCCTCCCTTTTCTTTCCTCTCTTCTCTCTCCTTTCTTATCTTTTTTTTCCTTTCTTCTTTCTTTCTTTGTTTTTTTTTAACTTTCCCTTATATTTTATATTGTGGTCCTATTTTGGGTCTGCATTTATATTGTTTGCTATGTAAATACTTACTAAATCTGTGCTAGAAGGCATGTAACGTGATGCTCTACCAATACTACATTTCATTTCTTTATTAAGTTGGCAAGAAAAAACAAAGTTTTGTGTTAATGTGTGTCTTCCAATAGTTATCCTCCTGGATGTGGGAGAGTAACTCTTTTCTATTTCTATTAATAATAAAAATTATTGAAAGAAAGACTACAAAATGGCTAAATATTAGAGAAAATATAAATACATTATAAAAAATGTATGCATCAAATACTATTCAAGAACTCATATTGGAAGTGTAAATATGCCTTTACCATTTTAATCTTATTATTTTTGTAAATATGTACATGTTCTGTATGACAGATCAGTTGATAGAATTGATGGCATCTTACTTGTGGTTAGACATTGAGAGGAAGGTTCAAAGAACATGTGTAACTGTGTTTCAAGAGACAATAATTCAATGACATGTTTGCGTATGATAAGAACGCTGGGTGCCACAGGTCATCGGTGGTTGTCGCCTCGCTCAGTCTATGATTTCCACCTGCATTGTGTGGGCAAGAGGCTCATAATGTTGCTATGTTTCAATGATCAGACTATCTGCTAAAAGAAAATGGATGCATGTTTCAAATGCTAATGTGAAAATCACACATTGAGGTGTTGACGGTAAAGAACAGGACAACTTTTTTTCACCAGAACAGCTATCGATCGCATGAGAACAGCAAGCTGCAACCATTCCCTTGGCCTATACAAAGTTCACTGCCCTCGTAGTGATTTGATTCAGCAAATATTTAAAGTCTGTAATGATTATACTTTGTAAATATGTGACAGTCCGACTCTTGTTTCATCTGAATTTTTGCCAAGCCAAGTCAACTCTTAGATGATGCCTGGTAGGTAAATCAAAAAGTTATATATTTAGCAAGTCTGAGAATAGATAAAGCCCTCTAAGTTTAGTATTTAAGCAATAGATAGTTATCTCTGTTCATCATTTCATGCAGTCGATACAATAACTGTATACATTTTTATGAACAAGTATGGAACCAAAACTTAACAGAATCCACAAAAAATTCTAGAGGACAAACAGATCAGTAGTTACTAACCTTTTTTAATCAAGTATCGCTTTGTATTTCTAAAAATACACACAAGAAGAGTTTCCATCACCTTCTGAAGCAGTTTGCTTGGGTAAAGAATAGATGACAGATAGAGTACAGATCTATCTTCAGCTTGGCCAAGTACATCTGATAGGATCTCGAGTACCACTGTTTGGAAACTCCTATCATAGATATCAAGCTCGATATTTCAATGTGTGGATTATAAATGTCATACGCTAACTTTATACAAGGGCCACTGTCAGAAGAGAACACTCAAGTTTGTTGTATTATTAGGTAAGTGGCCCCCAAAAAATAGGTTTACACTCTCAGCGCTTCTGTAGTCAGTTTAAAAAAAATGTGTACTGTGTGTCTAGAGCTGCCCCTGCACATGTAAGCTCATTGGAATTATTTTCTATGATATAAGGACTGCTAGGGACTATTAATTGTTTGATCTGGTCTATCATACTGAAAGGCAGACAGGTGGTTAAAAATAGCATCCTTCTAAACACTTTTTTTTTTTAGTTATTCCTTGAGCACATGCAATAGGAAAAGAAACTAAGGGCATGCTTTACAGCTAAGCTGAATTTAGCAAACAAAAATTAGTCCTTTCAGGTTTTTTTCTTTGCCAAGCTATCTTAATCTGCCAATATGGTCGGAAACCAAGTGGAGATTGTCAGATACTAACAGGGTAGTATAGATTGGCTGGCTTAGACTATAAAAACCAATGGCGGCTTTACCTCCCAAATTTCTTTTGGACAATTTTTTTATTAATAATATTATTTATAAAGCGACATCCTTTTCCATTGTGCTATACAAAGTAGTAATTACAGACAGGGTAGAAACATATGCAGTGTTCAAGAGTATTCTGAATACAAGATACACTAAGAGAGAGAGAGTCCTGCCCCTGCAAGCTTACAGTCTAAAGGATAAGCGGTGGAGACAAGGGGGAAGGATCACAAAAGGAATTGCTTAAGACTGATTGTATGCTTGTCTGAATAGGTGCTTTTTAGTTTCAATCTTTTTATTGTAATTTTTGGATTGGATTGTACAACATAATAAAGTGTCACAAAGAAAAAACTTGAGGTACAAGCATCAGTTCTGTTAGAGGTTTCCAGTCACACTCTCGTTACCTCAATTATCAACGCTATTAATCAGTATCAAGTGCTGTCATCCAAGAGATCGGATTGTCGCTGTCTGCTGCGTGATGGTCATATCACGGACCAGTGGGCCGCCCCCTTCTTCAAATTGAGGGGGAGGGGGTGCACGGGCCGGGAATAGGGACGAGGGAGGGGGGAGGGGAAGAGGGGAAAAGGAGGAAGGAAATGGAAGAAGAAGAGGGAGGAAAAAAAAAAGGGGGGGCATGGAAAGGAGGGATCTAAGGCCGGAGGAGGCTAGACCCATCCCTCACTGCAGCAGGGCATTCCCTATATCTGGGAATGAGTATTCCACCCACGGGCCCCAAACTTTCATGAATTTTACGTGTGATTCCTTTAAGATACTGGTCAGTTTTTCATTGATAAAGATCCCGTTCAGCCATTCTTTTACCGTCTGAAACGGAACACTGGCCTTCTTCCAGGAACTTGCAATCGTCATTTTTGCGGCCAACATAACCTGGGTCAATAGGGCATGTTGGGATTTGGTAATGCCATCCGGTTTTACATGCAGCAATGCCACCCAGGGGTCCCTGCACACATTAGCGTGCAAAAGGGTGTAAAGCAAGCCAAAGACCCTTGACCATAACCTTCTGACCTTCGGACACTTCCACCAGATATGCATGACCGAGCCTTCTACAGGACAGCCCCTGAAGCAGGACGCCGGGTACCCAGGGACTGCCTTAGCCATGCATGATGGTACTAAGTACCACCTTGTGAGCATTTTATACGCTGCCACCTGTGTGGTTATATTTATGGAACATTTGTTGATCCCGTCCCAGATTTCCGTCCAGCCCTTTCTGTCCCTCACTAGGTTTAGATCCGTCTCCCATCTAATCATGTACCTGTGCTTTGAGCCAGGAGGTAGCGCTGTGAGATGAGCGTAGAGCATGGATACAAGGCCAGGCGTGGGGGTCCCCCGCAAGCAAGCCCTCTCGAATGCAGTAGCATCTGCCCCTGGGGTTTTATGTTTGAGTAGGGGAGCGAGCCAGTGGCGAATATGAAGGTACCTGTACTGTTCAGTTGCTGGAGCATTTACCTTCACTGTCAATGCAGGCCAGGAGGTCATTCTCTCCCCATCCATTAGATTCTGCTGATGCTCACCCGCTCCCACCAGGCAAACGCTTCTGGGTTCTCATTTCCCGGAGGGAACCACAAGTTCTTGACCCATCTCATTTCCGGGAGATGCGGTGAGATCAGGCCCCCAGAGTACTTTATTCCATCCCATACTCGAAGGGAGTGACACAAAATCGGGCTTTCTATACGAGGTCTGAACTGCGGTGGGATCCATATTAAGCTGTGAACTGGAGTGGGGTCGCATGCAGGGGCTTCCAGAGATACACAAAGGGGGATTTCCGTCACAAGGTGCAAACTATGGAGCTGAGCTATTTGCGCTGCCTGATAGTACCTGTTTATGCACGGCACTCCCAGACCCCCCTCCCTCCTGTGCCTGAACATAGTGGTCTTTGCTACCCTCGGTCTAGTGCTTATAAACTTCATGATAAACTTCATGATACTATTTTGCATACTCTTGATCTGGTGTGGGGGGATATGCACCGGAAGTGTCCTGAAATAACACAACATTTTGGGCAGCAGTGTCATTTTTACTGCGTTTATCCTCCCGATCCATGAGATCTCATGTCCCCTCCATGAGTCCAACAAAGATTTCAGGGTTCTAAAAAGGAGGGGGGGGGGGTAATTTGCCTGATATAACGAATGGTAATGGGGTGTGATATTGATCCCTAGATATGAGAGTGCCTCTGGAGCCCAGCGAAAGGGGAAATTAGACTGAAGAACACCCAAAGCCTGGGTGGGGATGTTCAAATTTAGCCCCAGCGACTTATCCTTATTAGCCTTAAGTCCCGAGATCTTAGAAAAATCCTCCAAGAGCCCGAGCACATTGGGTAGGGAGGTGTGTGGTTGAGAAAGGGTCAATAGAATGTTGTCCGCAAATTAGCATGATTTGTGATGGTATCCAGCCAATTCCACCCCCTTAATATCCGGGTTTGCCCGAATGGCGATCGCCAATGGTTCCAGGGCCAATACAAACAACACCGGGGAAAGCGGGCATCCTTGACACGTACCCCTGCCAATCAGGAATGAGTCTGAGAGGTAACCCCCATATTGTACTCTGGCTGAAGGGGATGAGCATATAGACCGTATCCACCCAAGGAAGTTGTCCCCGAAACCCCATCTTTGAAGAGCGTAAGTCATGTAGTCCCATGATATGGAGTCAAAGCTTTCTGCATATCCAGCGATAAAAGAAAGCTATGAATCCCTCTGCGCTGTACTAACTCGATCAGGTGAAGTAACCTGCGAATGTTGTCCGAGGCTTGTCTACAGGGAACAAAACCGACCTGGTCCCTGCCTACCAAAGTCCCCAGAAACCCATTAATTCTGGTGACCAGGACCTTCCCCAAGATTTTAAGATCAACGTTGAGAAGCAAAATAGGCCTGTAGTTCTGTGGGTTCAAGTGGTCCTTATCTGGCTTAGGGATCATGCTTATGAACGCTGCCAGAGAGGTCTGATTAAATGTACTTTGTCCGCTAAGGGAATTAAACATTTTAACTAGGTGGGGGGCTAATTCGGCCGCATATTTTTTATAATATAAGGCAGTGAAGCCATCAGGTCCCGGTGCCTTAGATACTTTGAAACCCTTGATTGCCTCCAGCACCTGCCGGACAGTGATTTCGGAGTCCATGCGATCTTTACAGGCATCAGGCATTCTAGGGAGTGGGATCGAATCGAAAAATTTGGTCGCTAAGTCCTGGGGGAACGTTTGAGGTGCCTCGTAAAGTATGCCTAGCAGTGTACTAAAAATGTTGACGATTTTTAGGGGATTGGCTGTGAGTGCCCCTTCAGGGGTCTTAAGCATGAGCGGAGATTGTTTCGGCCCTGAGTATCGCAACTTATTTGCCAGAGGAGCGTCAGGTTTGTTAGCCCTTGCGTACATCCTCTGCTTGCCCCACCTGAGCTTCTTTTCAGCTATCTCGTCAAGCGCCAAATTGAGTTGTATGCTAACCTCATCCACTTTCTTCTTAATTGCCCTGGTGGGATTTGCTTTCTAGTCCCTCTGTAACTGCTCTAAGCTGGCTGTTAGATGGGCTATTTTTTCGGTTCTACGCTTTTTGAGGGATGTGGCTAGGGAAATCAGGCTACCCCTTATGACCGCTTTATGAGCCTCCCACACGCTCACTGCAGTAGCTGTATCTGCGTTTTCTGCAAAGTAGTTTTTAATAAATTGCAGAATTTGCTCCTGTGAGTCTTTATGCGTCAGTAGCGAGTCATTTATCCTCCACTTAAAGGGCTTGGGCGTTGGGGGAGACGCAGTGAACTGCATTGCAACTGGGGCATGATCAGACCAGGGCATAACCAGAATATGGCTCCTGCTAACCATAGGGACAGCGCTCTGGGGAACCATAATATGATCAATCCTGCAAAATGAATTATGGAGGTTTGAGTAAAAGGTATAATCTCGTTTTTTGGGGTTCAGCTCGCGCCAAATATCTACTAAGGACATATCCCTCAGCAGATCGCTGATACGGTGTGGGGATTGCTGTGCAGGCGAGGAAATAGAGGAGGGGCTGTTACCCTGAGGGAGTGATCTGTCCACTTTGGGGTCTAACGCGATGTTGGAATCCCCAGCCACAACTAGTATTTCCTTACCATGCTCTCTAATCTTCTTCAAAAGGTGGGAAAAAAAGTTGGTCTGGTGAGTGTTTGGAGCATAATAGGACACAAACGTCATTTGCGTGTCACCTAAGTGACCCACTAAGATCAAGTATCCCCTCGTTGGGTCCGCTATACAGGTCTTACACTTAAACGGAACGTTTCGCCGAAACGCTATAGCAACACCCCGGGTCTTCTCTGTGTAGCTGGCCAGAAAGAAGGTAGGGTACTGTGGATTCAAATATTTTGGGGCACTCGTGGCTGAGAACCTCGTCTCCTGAAGGCACAAGATATCAGCTTGTACTTGCTTATAATAATTAAATGCTTTTGTGAGGGGAGTTAAATCCCTGAACATTGTGGGAGAGCAATTTGAAGTTAAGGTTAGCACCTGCATGCGAGTTTTGGGACTGGCTCATTTTGCTGATTTCAAGGGGGCGAAAAAAGGAAGGAAAAACAAGGGAGACCAAAAAAAAAAAGGGGGGGGAGAAAAAGAAGAAGGGGCAAGGAATGAAGGGTAGGCTAGGTAACGGGGCTAAGTACCTAAACTAGGATCTAAGGCCCACGCCTGGAGATAGCTCGTCTGAGCGGAGGAGAAGAAGGGGTTAGGGAAAATGCGTGGGGGTACAAGTGACTCCAAGGGAGTCCAAAGTATGCCTTCCGAGGGCAAACACTCCTCCGGAAGTTTTTGGGTTTCTAGAGGGGGTCGCCTCTGAAAGGGCGGCTGCCTATGCTTTTGTAGTTAAAGTCAACGGCAACGGGCAGGCGCATTGACTGGTAGATTAAGGGGAGGGGGGGAAGGGTACAATAGCAGGAGCAACCAATAGAAGGGCTGCAAATGCCAAACTTATGATGAGGTCTCTGTTGGTTAGCCCCCACCTCCCGCAGAGAACGCCCGAGCCCCGCCAGGTAGAAGCAGGGAACCAACGAGGGTCCCGCAGGTTCATCCCTTCGGTTCCGTTAGCCGGAACTCGTACCATGCCAAGAGCGGCAAGGGAGGCTCGGAGTCCCCCACCCGGTCAAGGACCAAACAACCCGCCACACTGCGGACATGCTCATGAAGTCAGGACATAAGGTCTGGGTGATAACCAATAATCTTATCAGTAACAAACCATAACATCGGCAAATTCTCAACAAGTCGCTTAGCAACCATAAAAAAAAAAAAAAAATCATCAACATCTATCACATCTTACATATACTCACACTGGGTGTAACCCATAAAATGGCTCTGGCCAACGGGGCACCAAGTCCGCTAATCACAGCCTATCGTTGGGGCCTCTAGATACTCCCCGGCAGCCTCGCCTGGCGAGTCCTGCGGTGCAGCCCAGTCTGTCAGGGTCGAGGCCGCCCCGATGGCCAGGGTCAAGCAACAACCCCTGTTCAGTCCACCCCCATACAAATGGGAATGCAGACAAAAAAGGTAAAAAAACATAGTAAACAGGATATATATATTCAAGTGCAATGCTGGGAACGTCCTACGCCCACAGGTTCAAGGAGAGCAAAGAGGATATATGATCTCCTATCCCCCAGCGGGAGGCAGATATCCCCATTAAAATTTTAACTATCACCTCAATGCAGTCCTTCGATCTCCGGGCACAGCTGAAAAACAAGAAAAGAGAAAAAGGAAAAAACTGTCCATCCTGAGGGTTCCTGAAAGAGAAAAACCCCCCGGAGGGTAGGGAGAAAAGTCCCAAAATGAGTCACGTGGACACCTGGACCTCAGGCACTTTCCTCACTAGTAACGAACTGTTCGGTCATCCAACCATAATCAGGCGGTGGGATTTTGCAGTACGTGTTGAGGCCGATGCAGGATAAGGGCGCTGGCTGCTGGACTGTTGGTCCCGTCGTATGGTTCTCGGTCGTTGCTCCCGAGGTGGCCCGGGTGTAGATGGTATTTCAGCTGCTGTGGTCAGTCCCAGGCGGTCTAACAGCTCGGAGGCCTCTTCTGGAGTTGATATTGCATGCGAGCGACCCATATATGTGAATGATAGTCTGAACGGGAAGCCCCATTTGTAGGCTATCTGATGCGATTTGAGAATCAGGAGATGGGGTTTCAGCAGCCAGCGCTTCTGTAGCGTCACTGGAGCTAGGTCTGAGTAGATCTGGTATTTGTGGGACTGGAAGACCAGGTTGTTGCGGGCCCTGGCAGCCTGAGCAATCATTTCTTTGGTGTTATAGAAAGCGAATTTAGCGATAATGTCTCTGGGCTTACCATCTGCTCTAGGGGGGCCCAGGGCGCGGTGGACCCTATCCATTTCCAAGCGCTCAATTGGGATTGCTGGAACTAATTCCTGAATTAAGGCTTTGATAGTGGACTTGAGGTCGATGATGGATTCTGGCAACCCTCTGAAACGCAGGATACTGCGCCGGGACCTGTTCTCCAAATCCTCTATCTTCTGGAGGGCTAGGGATAACTCGGCCTTGTTGTTCTGTATCTCAGCGTCCTGTTCCTCTAGTACTGAGGTGGTGTCGGTCATCTGGTGCTCCAGCTTTGATGTGCGGGACCTCAGGTCTCTTAGCTCCATTTTTAACGTGGCGGATAGTTTCTCAGTGGCCGTTCCTAGCTCATGCTGCAAGACAGACTTAAATCTTTCCAGCAACTCCGCATCTCTTATACCGGGGTTAGCCTGCGGGGATGGTGGGGGCTCCGGGGTCGCCATCTGGGATTCCAGCTGCGATTCGGACTGTGAATCCAGCAGCTCCGGTGATGGTATCGGGGAGGGAGAGAGCTGTGGCCCGGATGTTCGCCCCGCAATGGTCGTCATCTCAGGGTTTGCAGCGCGTGTCGAGGGCCTGGGGGTTTGCGTCGGCCTGCCCCGATCCCTGCGCCCCATTCGCTGCCCAGGCGTGCCCAAGTTATACTGAGGGGTGGGTAGCCCCGGGGTCTCCGCTGCTGTGACACATATGATGCTGGGGATGTGTGATGCTTGGCCAGGAGATATTATATATAGGTTGCGGCCACCGTCATGGGTTCTGCCAGGGGCCCAGGTGACCTTGCTATTGTTGCTACAACTGACTCCCTATGCCTGTCAGGTAATTCCCAGGTGCTCCCAGTGTTCCCGGGTGTCAGACCAACCTCTGCCCGATGCTTCTTAGGGCGCTGCAACTTGATTGCTGATCGGGTGCTGGCTGGCTCAGAGTGAGGGTCAGCAGGTCAAGCCCGCCATCTTGGGATTGGCGTCTGCTGTGAGGTGCTGCTGCGCTGCGGGAGGTCAGCTCTCCCTGTCCTTCCTCCGACCTCTGGGTGTCTTCGAGGGATTCCCCGGCCTGGAGGGCCAGAAAACGCCGCCACTATGCAAGCTGGAATGCCGGTTGGGTGCTGGCCGACTCAGAGCAAGGGCCGTCAGGTCGCAGCCGCCATCTTGGAATCTGCGCCTGCCGAGATATGCTGCTGCGCTGCGGGAGGTCGGCTCTTCCTGCCCCCCCTCCGATTTCTGGGTGTCCCCGAGGGGTTCCCCGGCCTGGATGGCCCGAAAACGCCACCGCTGAGGCTCACAGGCAGGCGCAACTCCCCACTCAGCGTGGAGCCAGTTCAAGCAGCAGCCATCATCGTCGGCTGCATGGATGCCCCCAGCTACCTATTCAGCACCCCCCTGAATAGGTGGGTTTTAAAGCGGACCTTCACTCTGAATAAGAGCATATCTTATATGTTTCCCACACCCTGTACATACAGATTGCTCACATTAAAAATCATCCTACCTGCATCTACTGCATGTTATGAGCCATTAAACTTCCAAGATGGCGGCTCATGGGACATCAGGCAATCTGCAAACAGGAAGTGCCTTCTGACTGTGCTGCTCTGCATTCTGGGATTGCTGACTTTTTCCTGACCCCAGCTCTGCTCTGTCTGAGCAAAGCACAGCTATAACCCACCCCCTGCACTTTATCCAACTCTCCTCTTCTCAGTAAGTGTGATGCTTCTGAGTCAAGATGGCGGCGCACGTATCCTAAAGTCCTGAACAGTGTTGCAGCCCAGTGGGAGAAAGAATAAGTAAGCAAGTGACTAAAAACTTAAAATATATTTATTTTAGATGCTGGGGAATCTTTTTTTAGGGGTTTGGGCTTTTCAATAAATCATGGTGAAGGTCCAGTTTAAGGGCACCTTTGGAAGCTTTGAGGGTTGAGGAGCCACAAAGTAGGATGCTGCAGTAGGCCAGCTGGGATATAACCAGGGCATGCACTAGCATGTTAGTGGTGTCAGGTGAGAGGAAGGGGTGGATGCATGAGAGTTAGAGATGGCAGCAGGTGGCTAACGAGTGAATATGAGGTTTGAATGAAAGAGCCAGAATGGCTCCAGAATGACTCCTATGCACCAAGCTTGAGGAGTTGAAGTTATTGTATAATTAAAAAGAGAGATAGACTTGAGAGAGGGGAGGGGAGTTAGATGGTGGGAAAATGACCAGTCCTGTTTTATCCATGTTTAGCTTGAGGAAGCGAGATGACATGAATAAAGATATAACTGCAAGGCAGTTGGGGAGGTGAGATAGGAGGGAGGCGAGATTAGGGCCAGAGAGGTATATTAGGATTGTCACCTGAAAAGAAGTGTTATTGAAAGTTTAGTGAAGTTATAAGTTTCACTTTACCCTCCACTTTGGTCCTCTCTGATTGCTGCCTGAACCTGCCTGTCTGACCAAGAGTTTGTCTACCCATCTGTACAGAGAACTATCTGACAACCCAGCTTGGCCCTTAGCTTGATCCTCGACCATTCTCCTGCATATCTCCTTGGTACCCCGAATTGGAAGGACTGTCATTCCTGTGTAAGACCCCAGCCAGCCCGACTTCCACCCAGCTTTGTCCCTGGTTCATCTGCCTTCACCCTGTAAGTCCACATCCTTTGTTCTGGGGACAACTGTGTCCGGTGAGAAATATCCAGAGTCCCCGCAAATGGGGGCTTGTCTATAGGCAAAAACAGCAGCAAAGATTGGGGTTGCGGACTCACCTGAAGGAGGGTGTTCCACTGGGCCTGACAGGATAAGGATGGATTAGTGACCTTTAGTTTTAGCAATGAGAAGTTAGTGACTTTGATGAGGGTAGTTTCAGTGAAGTGCTTAGGGCGGAATCCAGATTGTAGGGAATCAAGTAACTTGTTGGAAGATAAATAGTGTGTTATTTATGAGTGTACATGTTGTTCAAAAAGATTGGAGGACAAGGGAAGTAGTAAGATTGGGCAGTAGCTGGATAAGGCAATGGGGTCAGTAGAAGGTTTGATTAGTGAAGTAATAACTGCATGTTTGTAAGAGGGAAAAAAAGGTACCAGTGAAAAGGGAAATATTAATTATAGAGGATGGAGTGAGGGATGGAGACAGTTGAGGGATGAAGTTGGGATGAAATAGGATCAAGGGAGCAATTAGTCAAAAAGCCGTTCAGCAGCTTGAGACTGCCTTTTCAATCTGGCGGTGCTTGCATTTAGCAAGGGTTGACATTTTTTGAGACATGGGTGGCTATAATTTAGGGGGAGGCAGCAGAATCTGGAGCTGAGGTAACTGTGTTATGGTAGTGTGAGGCTGCAGCATCTATGTCAGTGAATAAGGACAAGGTCTGAAGAGGCTGAAGTGAGACGGACAATATAGGACAGAAAAGTACAAATGCATAGTCATACTGAAATACAGTAGGAGAGATGGCCCTGCCCTTGTGGGCTTACATTCTAAAGGATAAAGGTGGAGACAAAAGGTAGGTCACAAGTAGTATATACTTAGTATGATACCAAATGATCTGAAGCAACTCGATCTGTCTTTTATTTAGGCCAAGTGATATGCTTGTCTGAATTGGTGGGTTTTGAGGGCACCCTTAAAGGCTTGAAGGATTGTGGAGTGGTGGATTGTATGGGGGAGGGCATTCCAGAGTAATGGGGCGGTGCGTATGAAGTCCTGGATGCGGGAGTGGGAGGAGGTGATTAGGGTTGAGGATAGGAGGTCGTACTGGGCAGAGCGAAGATTGCATCTGGGTTGGTATTTGTTTGTAAGCGATGAAATGTAGGTAGAAGCCTGATTATAGAGAGCTTTGAATGTTAAGGTTAGTATTTTAAAATTAATTCTCTCAGATATTAGCAACCAGTACAGGGATTGACATAGAGGAGCAGCACTATAGAAGTGAGAGGAGAGATGAATGAGTTGAGAATAGATTGGAGTGGTGCCAGTCTGTTTGTTGGTAGTAATCTAGTCAGGAGTAAATCAGGGCATGCACTAGGATTTGGTGTTATTAGGTGAGAGGAAGGGAGCGGGAGATGTTTTTGAGTTGGAGACGGCATGAGGAAGCTTTAAGTGATTGAATGTGAGGTGTGAATGATAGAAAGGGAGTCCAGTATAACCCCAAGGCATCGAGTTGGGGAGTTGCAGTAATTGTGAGGTCAGTGATATAGTTGATGTGGAGGCAGTAGGAGAGTTTGATGGTGGGAAAACTACAAATTCAGTCTTGTCCATGTTTAGTTTGAGGAAGCAAGCTGACATGAATTATTTCGAGGCCAATGGGGGGCAATTCTAATGAGGAAGCAGGGCCCATGCTTTGGGTAAAGCAGCTATTGCAAAGGGGGCACCAATGTATGTTAATGGAATGGAAGATTCATATAAAGGGACATTTTTGCTATAAACTTGGACCCCAACTCTATTTGACGTAGGGTGGCCTCCAAAAATCCCCATTGGACCCTATCGAATGCCTTCTCTGCATCTACAGATAACAGGCAAGCAAGTAATTCTACCTGTGCATAATACATCAAATTAAGGATTTTAATAGTATTGTTCTGTGCTTCTCTACCTGCTATGAATCCCCCCTGATCTTTATGGATAATACTACGGAGTATGGGTTGAAGTCTGTTAGCTATAATTTTAGTGAAAAGTTCCCTGTAGATGTTCTGTCTTTTCCAGGCTTGAGGATTACAGAGATAAAGGCTTCCATGGCCTGGTTGGGAAATAGACAGTTGGAGGAAATACCATTAAAGACTTTAGTTAGAAACAGGGTAAGCAAAACATTTAAGTACTTGGAGAACTGAGTGGTAAACCCTTCTGGTCTTGGGTTTTACCTACTGGTCGTTTTTTTTGTGTCAACGCTATCTCATGTTCTAAGATGTCTTCTTCCAGTCCAACAACCTGTCATCAGGTAAGGTCAGGAGTGCTGTCTTGTCTATGCAGTCTTTTATTTTGGAACATAATTTCTCTCGAGCAAGTCCATCATAATGGCCTTGGATAGTGTATAGCTCAATATACTATTCCCTAATTTGGTCTGCAATATGAACTGGGTTGTGATGTTCATTGGCCTTAGCATCCCTAAGTACATGTATAAAAGAAGTGGCCTGTCTGGGGTTAGGGGAGCAAGCCAGTAACTTGCCACATTTGTCGCTCATAATTTCTAGCTCTGCATCTATCCCCATATTTCAAATTGCATATTACTCATCTCAATGAGTTCTAATAAGGTTGTTTGTGATGGGGCATTTTTATGTGCAAGCTCCTGGGAGCACCTTTCCTTCTTAAGTCTAGATCTGTGTTTGATGAACACCCCCGAAGGATGCACTTTAAGGCATCCCACTGAACTAGTAGTGGAGAGCTGTCCGCCTCATGTTTTGAAAGAAAATAAGTGATGGTCTCCTGAATGTCTTTCAGACAGCAGGGGACCCTAAGGAGGTTATCATTCAAATGGCAGCCAGACTGTTTAGAGGCTGTGCCTGGGACTGTCAGTGATAGTATGACCGGGGCATGGTCAGACCAAACAGTAGGCCCTATATGCGCCTTTGGTTCGCATGCTAACATATGATGGCTCATAAACATATAATCTATAAGTATTGTACTGGGAGAAAAAGGTATAAGGGTTTATTTATCAAGGGCTAGCGCCAGGTAGTGTCTGACGAACGTGAGGTACCGCCAGCTAACGGCGGCTACCGACTCAAGTACGCCCGGCGGCGGTCACAATGACGCATTTATCACGCTAAATGAGGCTAGCGCCGGCGAGAGCGTCAGCTGGCGCGGGATTCATCATGTAGCCGACTGCAACGAACAGCGCCGCTGCTAATCCCATCACAGCGACAGGTATGACCTGGCGCTCCCTGGCATTGTCCAATGCATTTCAATGGAGCAATCTTTAAATAATCATAATTAATTGCTATTAATGTTTTTTTTTTTTTTTTTTTAATGTCAAAAATTTTGTGACCACTTCTGCAATGTGTAATTGATATTACAGGTCTGATATTAATGTATTCATATTACAAAATGTTTAGAAAAACTTGTATAATTTTTACATTAAAAAAAATGGTTGTTTGGGGGTTAAAAACTACTTTACACACATCGCCGCCAGCGCTCTGGGGTTTAAACAAGGAATTCACAGCGCGAGAAATTTTTGAGTGTGATTTGTTAATGAATCTGCAGCAAGCCGTTCGCTCTGGCCATTCGCTGTCAGGCGCACAAATACAACGCAGAACCTGTGAAACATCGACCCCTAACCCCGTATTCAACATTACCGCACACCGACTGAGTCGCTGTCAACAAGCAAACCCCGGCCAAGCACAGCGAATACTAGCTGGCGCTGTGAAAATCACGCTACTGGCGCTCATCTGTCGCTACCTGGCGCTATTAATGAATCGGCCTCCCCGTCTTTTGTACTTTTATTTAGAATCCTCCTTAAGTTCCTGTATTGTTTATAGCAATTGAGTTTGATAAGGGAGAGTGAATCCACCTTGGGGTCAATAGGCAAATTGAAGTCACTCCCTAAGATAATTAGGCCTTCTGCAAATTTTGCCAGTTTGCACAGAATATGCTGTCCCACTTTGATCTGGTCCTGGTACATTTTCCCGAACAGGGTACCCTTGAAGAAAAGATACCTGCCCACTGTTTCTATCTGTGTTTCCATAATCTCAAAGGAGCTGGAGTGACGGAAGCCTAAAGATACTCCCTTGGCTAAAGATACTCCCTTGACTGGATGTGTGCCATGTATCCATGTCTGATAGAAACTTAATTTCAGAAAAATTGTTTTAAAGTGAGTTTCCTGTAATAGCAGTATGCTCACTCTCTGTTTGTGAAAGTCGTACAGGATAATCCATCTTTTTTCTGGTATACTTAAACCTCTGGCTTTACAAGTGCAAATTGTTAAGGTAGCCATCGATTCCCACTGGGCTCTGGTAGGTATGGGGATGAGATGCAGGAAGGGGAAGGGAAGTGGGATAGTTTAGGGGAAAACAGGAGGAAGAAGAAGAAAGACACAGAAAAGAAAAAACATTAACTAGGATGTCTAAAATAGACTATGTCTATTCTCCCAATGTGTCTGGGATCACAGATGTCTCTCTTTGAGGCAGAGAAAATTCTTCCCTGTCTCTGACAGCTGAGAGCTATGGCGGGTTCTCCTGCCGACCCTGCTGTACAAAATATTTGGAGGGTAAACTATTCATTATCACTGACACAGCAGAGCTATATCATGGAATTACAACTGATTTACATTCTCTCTAGGTTAACCCTTAGCATGCTCAATTATGGCATTCACAACCTTCCTCGCTCTGGACCCCAGGGACATAACGGGCTCGCAAGCAGCCCCCGGCAAGAAATAAGCTTGACTTTACAAGGGGGAATGAGGTTCAATCAGCCATGCTCAGATATAACATCCCGCCCTCACACAGGAGCTAGTGTGCTGTGAAGCAGTCCCTCTGCTTAAACCTGTGAACATGAAGAAGGGTTATGTTACTTGATCAACTTAAAACAGCTGTTTTCCACCTGTAAATGCATAACCCATGTATCCTGGCCCCGGGGTGTGGGTCCTGGACCAGCCCAGACTGACCCAACAAAGAAGAGGGGAGTAACATCTTCAGCCAGTCAAGGGGTATGTAGGTGGGAAGGACGCCTGCTCAAAGCCATTTTAACCTCAAGCAGTTACAGTATTATAATGAGAAAATAAAACAAACATTCTTAAACTGCAACCTGAAATAAGAGCTAATACGCCATGAAGCAGTCCCTCTGCGTAAACCTGTAAACACAAAAAGGGGTTATGTCACCTGTCTTGGGGCCGGTGACCCCCAGAACCAAGTGTCCATTCTTAAGGGATCCGGCACCTGCGGCCACGTTCCCCTCCTCTGAGCCTAGGCTCTCTTTGGGGAAGAGATTGGTTTATTCCCCCAGTCTGGTACCTGGATAGGATCCATGCCAAGAAATCTAAAGAGTTCTGGAAGCTCTCTTGGGTTTCGAAAGTATGAAAGTGGAGTCATCCTTGCACACTATGAGATGCAAGGGGTGGCCCAAATTATAAGAGACACCGACTTCACGAATTCGGTCTAGCAATGGTCTCAACCTGTGCCTCATCTGCAGTGTACAGTGAGAAAGATCAGGAAATGTTTGATTTGATGCCCTTTTGAGTTGAACTGGCTGCTCCCCCAAGCCTTCTTCAAGATGTCTTCTTTGACCGTGAAGAAATGAACTCAGCATAGGGTATCCCTGGGTAACTGGTGGTCCCCTGCCAGAAGTCCTGCTGTTCTGGGTATTCTGTTGAGTATGAGTTCAGAGTCGGGGAGTTTGCCTTGTAAGGAGTTGAAAAACTGGACAGCAGAAGTACGAAGTTCTTCCTCACAGACGGATTTGGTGATGCCCACTTGTTGTGGTTCTCTAGATCATCTCTCTGCAGAAGGCATCCACAAGTTTCTGGTGGTGGCCCTCCTGAGCCCACTCCAGGAAACAGTCAGGAGCAGGGTTTTGTAGTGGGCGCTGCTGTAGTTTATCTCTGGAGTATGAGGGTCGAGTTACAGAGCCTATTGGGAGCGTCGCGCAAGGGGGCCACGGGTCTGCAGTCTCTGTGCACCATTGTATGGTTGAGAAGGGATCTCCGCATCCCTAAAGCTCAGAGATCACTCTAATGCCAGGGCACCACTAACTCCTACAGCAGAAGGGGGGGGATCAGGGTGTTAGTTTCCATAGGGGAGCACCAGTCTACATGTAAAGTCCGCACATCACCTTAAGGGCTCTGTGAGTTGCCTGCCCCGGGAGACAGGTGCTCCCTGCCCGGGTTTGAGGGCAACAGTGACTCATAAATTGTAGGTGAATGCATGGGACTGTGCATGGGGGGAATGAATGCTGAGGCTGTCAGCTTTAGTGCAGCAGTTCTCTATAGCTATAGAGAGATCCTGTGGAAATTTCAGCTTAAGGGTTATCTGAATGGGAGGGCCTCTTGCAATGGTGGTGCCCCTGGTGTGTCCTATACTGAGCCTGTGCTGTGGAACATCACAGAGTGCTCCATAGTGGCTGGGGTCACATTGCCTGTGTTGGTCTGCAGGTCAATTGAGCATCATCCCTGCCCGACCACAGACTGGTGGCCCCGTCTCGACTCCCCGCCCCACTCTAAACACATTGTTACATTACCTGTACAAACAACACAGTGCCTTGATTCCTTGATAACAGTATACAAATCTGGAAATCAAATCGGAATGATCCAAACAGCATTAGGTTTCATTCATGACTTTACTGGGTAAATACAGAAAATGAAATCCAACTCTATATACAGTATAACTAAACTATTAATACTGATTCAAGCTAAAGAAATGCAAAAGTGTCGCATGCAACTTGTGATGCTTATTTAAACTATGAATTTCAAGTTTGTGGAGACTTTGCAATTGCAACTCAATGCACGATAAATCTCGTTCTATTATTTATTTATTTTTTTTAAACTTGCACATACAATGTGGCTGTTTTCTTTTACAAGCTTAGGAATATCAGTCCACAGGGAATCCGAACACATTAAAAACAAGCATCTCCAAATGTGTCTGGATTCCCTATAGCCTTCTGTTATTTAAAAATGTGTAAAATGCACCTTACTTGGAAACTGTCCCATCTCTGGTGCAGGGAATGTTCTTTAAAACATTCAGCAGTAGGGATGAGCGGACCTGACTTACAATGTTCAAGTCCATGCCGAACTTTGCAAGTTCAGGTCCCCGAACTCGAACACAGATTTCAGTACTTTTTGGATTAGAGTACACACTTGCACAGACCACTTTGGTGTCACTGCAGTTTAATTACAATTGTTAGTGGAGTACACACTTGCACAGACCACTTCGGTGTCCCTGCAGTTTCATGACAATTGTTAATGGAGTATACACTTGCACATACCACTTGGATGTCACTACAGTTTAATAACAATTGTTAGTGGAGTGCACAATTGCACAGACCACTTCGGTGTCACTGCAGTTTAATAACAATTGTTAGTGGAGTATACACTTGTTCAAGCCACATTAGGCTCTTTTGAAAAAAATAATAAAAAATGTGTGTAGTGTCCACTGGTTCAAGCCATGTGAGGCTATTTTTTGTTTAATAACAAATAGCAATTAAGTATCCACTTGCTCAAACCACATGGGCGTCAGTGCAGTTTATTATCAAGTAATAGTGGAGTCTCCTCTTGCTCAGACTACTTTGGTGTCACTGCAGTTTGATAACAATTGTTATAGGAGTATACACTTGCTCAAACCACTTGGGTGTCTCTGAAGTTTAATAACAATTGTTAGAGGAGTATCCACTTGCTCAGACCACTTGGCTGTCACTGCTGTTTAATAAAAATTGTTAGTGGAGTATCCACTTGCACAGACCACTTTGGTGTCACTGCAGTTTAATAACAATTGTTAGTGGAGTATACACCTGTTTCTACCAGTGTTTACTGGTTAAGGCCATGTGGGGCTTTTTTATTTAATAACAAATGGTAATTACCTGTCCACTAGTTCAGGCCATTACTTTTTTTAATTGTCCATTTTGGGCCACTGTAGCTGCAGCTGTCTAACAATGCAGAAAGCAGCAAGTAAGGAATGGGGACCCGACTGTGGTGCTGCTGCTGCTGGTAGTGGTAATGAAGCTGTTGCTGCAGGGAGAGGACTTATTTCATGCTTGCCTGCTATACCGTCCTCTGTTGCAAGCAGGTATAAGGGTTTGGTGCATCTTTTTGTAGACCCCAATACTGCTGGATGAGTGGTGAGGCCAGAACAAGTTGAGGCAGTCAAAGATTATATGTCATGCAGTGCTACCAGTTCCAAGAGATTGTCTTCCACCCACTCCACTTTTGCAGAGAGGGCTGTGCCCTGCTCCTCACCCCCCTTAAAAGCAGCAAGGCCATCCCAGCCACAACTCATGGAGTCACTAATGCCCTATGATAACACTCCTACTAGCTGGGATACCATGAGCCATCCACCTGCCCTTGCCCTAGTTGCAAACCGAGGGTTCCCAGATGCCCAACAACCTATGTTACAGGCCCCCCTTGACAGTGATGAAAGCCTAGTGCTGACATATTTCTGCAATGTTGAGGCTGTGAGGGGTGATAATGAGGTCCTAGACCCAACGTGGACTGAAGGTCTTCAGAGTTCTAAAGGAAGAGGTGGTGGTCACCAGCAGAAGATGGAGAAACATGCAAAGCATCAGCGGTCAGCCCGCTGCTACTACTGCCCATCAAGCCCAGGCACTGAGCAGGCCAAAGCAGCCTCATAGGATCTCACCGGCGTGGTATTTTTTCAAGCAGTGCACAAACAATAAGACACGGGTCATGTGCACGCTGTGCCAACAGTCCCTGAAGCAAGGGAAAAGCTAATAATCTAAGCACCTCATGCATGACCAGGCATCTGCAAATAAAACATGAGCGGTGCAACACCTGAGTTGCCCTCTGCTGCTTCAGTTGTCTCAGCATCTAGCACCATCTCCCCAACAACAAAGCCACCCGCCTTCCCCCAAAGGGAAGCAATGTGGTACATATCCTTCCACCACCTAGGATTGCTTGAAATCAGTCTGTGCCTCTTGTTGCCTCCTCCTACTCTGCTTCCTCCTCAGACTTTAACTCACCTGGTGTCTCCTGGTACTAAGTGATGGGTCCTCCCTGTTCAATTTCTGGGTCCCTAACCATGTCCAAAGTTTGCCCTCTATGCCTTGGAGGTGCTGGCCTGCTCTGAGACAAGTGTCCTGTCAGAGTGTGTGTTTATGAGACTCTAGGGCAGGCATACTCACTCCCGCAAGGTATCCTGAACTGGGATGCCCTGCTGTGTGAAACCCTCCTGGGCACTTGCAAATCTTTCTCCCTGAGCCCACGGCGCATGTGCGACTGATGCTAGCATCACTTGTCTCCCTTCTCGATATGCACGGATGTGCATGATGATGCGTGCCGCTCGCAAATGCAGCTAGGATTTTATTTTGCTGCTCTAGCTGCAGCATGGGAGGGTTGAGAAAGCTCAGCAACCTGGGGGTTTTCACACAGCGGCCAACCCAAACCCTAACTGGTCTTTCAGGGTGGTGTCATTCCAGCTTGTGTTACGGGCCCAACACCAGAATTCAGCACCATACTCCTCTGCCAGCCTTTTTCCTTCTGTAGGGCAGATGAAACATCACACAAGTCACCAAGAGCCTTGAGGAAAGTGTTCAGATTGTTTACAGGCATGTCCTGTTGCTCCAAAAGATGATGCACCCAGGACCAGGTCTTCTTGAAGCAGGGAGATGATGAATTTTACTTGTGTATTTTGTGTAGCACATATGAACATATTTATATGTACAAGAAAAAAAACATATGGCAGCTATTAAAAGCACAAAACTTCTTCCATTCCCCCTGGGTAGCACTCTTTAAGAGAGTGCCCTTGGATTAGTGCCCTTGGTATCAGTCTCATGATTGGTTAAAGCAGGGTTGGAAGCAGGGGCAGACTAGAAGGACTGTATGGTCTCCTTCTGCCCTCAAACTTCTATGTTTCTATGTAGTGGCAGTGACATCAGGTGGCAGGATATTGTTGAAGGAATTCCATTTGGCCCAGGAGCTGTGAATAGCCTTGGAAGAGTTTTCCCACAACTTGAATCAAATAACCCAACTGCTGCATGATGGTGTAGAAGCGGGTCCATTTTGTATGGCCTGCACATACTGTTGTACCTTCTTTGGCCTGCAAGGTTAGTTATAAATTGGTCTGAGTGGCTGCCACCCCTCTTTTGTTTCATTTCATTTTGTGCAAGCACATGGGGTGGGTGGTCTGAAGCCCAACTGCAAGGTGCTACACTCGAGGTTATAGAGTAACCTAAGGTAAGCTTCTCCTAGTTTATCCATTGCATTGTATGTCCCAAAGGGGGCTCTCATAAATTAGTTAGGACTGCACCTCACAAAGGCACTGTGGCATTTGGTGCAGCTTTGGCTTACTTCTGCAGATGAGTATGGACCAAGATCTCTGCTTTTAACCAGAATTCAAAACAGATTATAGGTTTGGTTGCAAGCTAAAAGGGTTGAGTGCTGTAGCCCCTTTTAGACTTGCATACCTTTTTGGAGACCATGCCATTGCAGACAACTACCAGCAGTACCACATGTGGCTAACCCAGATGATGGGTAGTAGGGAAACACAGCAGAAGGGAAGGCCAGAGTGCACATGCACCCGTGCATCTTTACAAACACATTTATCACCGTGACACTGGGATGGGGCGGCCCATGATCACAGGACCAAAAGCACCACCAAAGCAAGCCCAGGGGGTGGGGAGAAATACAACACTGCAAATCTTGCTCCAAGCTGCACAGAAGGACCAAAGACTGCCAAACAACATTCACTTAAAAGGGGCGGTAGGGGTTAATAATCCCTTGCATGGACAGTACCTTTAAGTTGTAAAGTTCCTTCAAACTCTATAACATGCAGAGATACTTTGATAACCCTCAAGGTCTTCCTTAAGCAGACCATCACCCCCTACTTTCCATTCATTAATAGCGCCAGGTAGCGACAGATGAGCGCCAGTAGCGTGATTTTCTCAGCGCCAGCTAGTATTCGCTGTGCTTGGCCGGGGTTTGCTTGTTGACAGCGACTCAGTCGGTGTGCGGTAATGTTGAATACAGGCTGGGGGGTCGCTGTTTCACAGGTTGCTTGCTGCAGATTCATTAACACATTTTTTCGCGCTGTGAATTCCTTGTTTAAACCCCAGAGCGCTGGCGGCGATGGATTTAAAATAGTTTTTAACCCCCAAACAACCATATTTTTTGATTGTAAAATTATACAAGTTTTTATAAACATTTTGTAATATGAATACATTAATATCAGACCTGTAATATCAATTCTGCACAAAATAATTTTTTTTTTTTTTTACCTTAAAAAAAAAAATCCTAACATTGCAGAAGTGGTCACAGAATTTTTGACATTAAAAAAAAAAAAAAAAAACATTAATAGCAATTAATTATGATTAATTAAAGATTGCTCCATTGAAATGCATTGGACATCGCCAGGGAGCGACAGGTCAGACCTGGCGCTGTGATGGGATTAGCAGCGGCGCTGTTCGTTGCAGTCGGCTACATGATGAATCCCGCGGTAGCTGTCGCTCTCGCCGGCGCTAGCCTCATTTAGCTTGATAAATGCGTCATTGTGGCCGACGCCGGGCGTACTTCTGTCGGTAGCCGCCGTTAGCTGGTGGGACCTGGCGCTCGTCAGACACTACCTGGCGCTATTGCTTGATGAATAAGGGCATTGGTAAAGTCACCCCAACGACTAAAGTTCACAGGCCAGAAATGCACAGCGCTTTCACAATCCTGACAGCAAGTATGAAAAGATGCCAGCAGGACATCAGTGGCTGCATTGCTAAAGAACTGAGGTCAGTACATTTCCCATTCCCTTGCTTTTTCAGGGTATTGTAATGGGTGTGTATCCCTTTGTAGGATGACTGGGAGGTGGGAGGGCACAGCTGGCATGTGAGTAACTGTATGGAGTAGGCTCACTTTAGACGGTATTTAACTTGTACCTTTCCAGCAATTATTTGTTTAAAATGGGGAAGTCAAGAACCATCTTGTTTGACACCCACCGACAGTAAATGAGACTAAACAATGACTTTGGTGACTTAAAAGAGAGCTTTGAAGTGGTTATAACCCCTGCACTTCCAAAACTAAAATAAAATGTTGCACTCCTTATTTGGTCCTTTGTGTATGTAAGAGTATTTTTTTTACAAACACAATGACATACTTCTAATCATATGTTATAATGTGAAAAGGTCACTTTTTTGCACTGCTTTCCAAAAAAAAAGATATTGTTTAAACCAATACATTTAAGTAATGTGGTATTTTAAAAAAATACCAAAAGAACATATAAATTTACTCTGTGTTCGTGTCTTGTTTATTTTTTAATCTTCAAAAGCCTTTTTATTATTTGGGCAAAATTATTAGAATAGATGAAAACATAAAATCAGGTACAGAGACTTCCAGAAATGAACATTAAGAAATAGCAATAGTTAGTTAACCGTGAATATATACAATTCACGATAAACCTGTCTTGCCAGAATATTAGCCAGTATAGTTGGAAAGATATATTCCCTTCCTTTCATTTATTCAAACATGGAATCGTTTTTTTTTTTTTTTTCATCCCCTGCCCTTTATTACATTTTCAAATGTGACATTTTCCAGATTAGGAGCAGAGGTTCTTTAAAGAGATAGAGACATTCGTTTGCATTTAAATTAGTGATGAGCTTAATCGATTCTGGAGCAAATAAAGCCTGATTCAGAGCCTCCAAATAAAGCCCATCCCCGGAAGAACCCCATGAACACAACAAATGGCACCAGTCTCTTCTGCACCTCCGATGTCCTAAACTGGGATGCTGGTAATGTGGCTCCTGACCCTGTTGAACTGGTATAGGGGTCCCCTGGACCATGGCGGGTCTCCTCTTGTTTTCGGGGCTCTTCAGTGCCCCTTCCAGCGTCTTCTTGTGGCGGTGCTGGCCTTCAGAAGCTGATGGCTGAACTGTTATCTGGAGAAAGGTAAGAAAGAAAACACCACCGCTGACCAGTGAGGGAAGGGGGTGAGGGCCGGGGAGCCAGGTCTTTTACTTGAAGTCGTGGCCTCCATGGAATCACCTTGATGCCATCACGGACATCACTGAAGGGGCAGGGCCTAGAGGGGATTTTCCTGTGAAACTCCTCTAGGTCCCTTCCCTTTTATGATATTAAATGTGATGTTGGGGAGATTATTAAGATTGTTAAAGTAATTTTTTTAAATCTTGTGTGTGGTTTTTTACACTTTCACTTTGAACTGCTAAGGGGTCCAATGGGCCCCTATATCAGTTCATACTCATTATCAATGGGCATGGTGGTGTGGATCAGTCTGGTGCTGGGCACCTGACCTGTGCTATAAGGCATAAAGGCTTGTAATGGTCAGGGTCCTGAGGCAGCTTGCCGTCCTCTGAGCCCTCAAATCACAAGCCTCTATGCTTGGTTCGCCGGGTTGGTAATGTTTAAATGGTCTGTCCCTGCTGCAGCAGTGGCGCAATGGCTGAAATGACAAGATGACTAAGTTGTCACTCAAGATCCTCAACTCGACACAAAAGCTGGAACATAGCTTACATTATTCCTCTGGCAGTGGTGTAATTAAATATGATGGGCCCTGATGCAAACATTAAATGGGGCCCTTTCAAGGCTCATACATTTTTTATTTTAGGTCTTTTAACTCATTTTGAGGCAGATAGACATCTAAACTGAAACAGCAGAGAAAAATGCTGCTTCTTTTATCTAAATGATGCAAAGTGAGCACAAATATGATAAATAAGGTGGAAAAGCAACAATGTTGGGGTCTTTCTGACTTTTTGTGCCTTGGGGAGATCGCAAACCCTGCAACCGATCAGGTTACACCCCTGTCTTCTAGTATGAACGGAGGAGGATTGGAGGTGCGTAATTGGGCTTAGTAGGGGGCAGAAAGAGGGTAGGGGACAGAGGATTTGGTAGCTGACCATTGAGTTGTTGTCCTCCTTAAAGAGAGAAACATAAGATTAGGGTTGCCACCTGCTTACCTTTCCCCTGCTCCCTTGGCAGTCCATCGTGCTCCTGCTGCCCCAGTATTTAAAGTCAGGCGCTAAACCTCTAGTGTGGTGGTGTATCAGCTCATGCAATCATAAGGAATAATAGTTGCCTTGTTCTGGCCTTGTACATTGCTCATGGGGCGGGGGGGACCTGGAAGGCACCCAGCTTCAGATAACTGAGCTGCGGGAGTGCAGTTATTATCTCTGGAGTGGATAAAAGGTGAACAGGGAGCCTCATGTCCCAGTGGAACCCTAGATCTAAGGTCTGATAGGAAAGTTCCCAAAAGTGGAATTCCTTTAAAGATTTGAGGTTTCACAAGATATATTTAAAATTAAGGCTCACCTGAAGGAGCCACTGCTTGGAAAACAATGTTGTGCAACCATTGTACATAGAGTTAATAAGATATTAAACCCTTTGTTGGTTTCTAACCATCAAAGTGTATAGAGATTGTGGTACCCGTAATTAGACTCTAGATGGCAGCAGATATCAGGTCATAAATAATCACTGGGCCATAGACTTTAATAGAGATTGTTCTAGAAGGGAAGCTAGAGAGAGTGAATAGCCAGAGCAGGATGCTTGGTGAAAACCTAGTAACAACCAGGAGGATAATCATTGCTAGGAAGGTCTGAGAGAACAGCCTATCATATGTTTGACATGTGGACGAACATGTGACGGAAGGTTCTAGGAGGTTTCTAGAGGTGATATAAGCAAAAGAGACCATGTACTAGTGTACTAGTGTTCTAGACTACAGTGCTTACCACTTGCATCGTTGAGGAGCAGATTTATGATGATTTCTTGTCAGAGAGCATGAGGTAAAGCTCTAGTTCGACAGCAGTGGCCACTCGGTGGCCAGGGAACTCGGTGGAAGAAATTTGAGGAATCCTTCTAGGGGAGTAAGCCCAGCTGGCTGATCCTAGGCTATGGATGTGTCAGGAAGGATATATGTCTACCGATGGAGTCAATAAAGAGGAACCCTGTCCCAGAAGAGCTTCAGCACCGCACCCACCTAGGCACACCTGGAGCACCCTGGGCCCAACACCAGGTATGTGAGGGCTACATGTGTTTTATAACAAAAGGTTTACAATTAATTCTAAAGTGTGCGTGCGAGTATAGAGACCTAATGCAAAAACATAGGCAAATGTAAAATGTCAGTTTAGCCTTCAGGTACTTGCACAATTCTAAAATACACCAACTTGGACAGTTTTCGGTGATTTCATGGCAGTTCATTTGCTGTTCTATCAATATCTAACCAGACAACCAAATAAATATTTGTTTTTGGCTCAGATGTTATCTCTCTTTGTTCAGCAGATCTGGATGGTTTTATTATGAACAAATCTGACGCTTTCTGGGAATCTATTTTTTACTTTTACGGAGAAGAGCATACATCAAAATGATAATCTACTGTCTACTAGGAATCCATTAAAAAAATAAGAGAGTTTAATCATTCCTTTCAATAATAATAATAATAATACATAAGAGCAATATGCTCAAAATTGTTATCAGATTAAATTCCAGATGGTATATCAGCTCTTTTATCTTCAGACAAGAACGTTTTGACAGCAAGAATGTCGTGTTGGAATCTCTGATGATGCCTTCCTGCTGTGTTTATTACAACAATAGTATCAGAATTCCTCCCATTGCACCTCTTTACCATTCTTGGTAGAATGGAGAACCCTTCAGCAGCAGAGCAAATGGTTGCTAGGATTCCAATGTAGTTGGTAGTGTTGCTGGAATAGGCCTCTGGTCTGTTCTAATGCAGGGAGTGAAATTCTGATCATGTGTTCTGGTCTCTGGATAGCAACTTAAGCAACCAAATCCCTCCAGATTGCATTGGAAGACCAATAAAAAGCTGAGGAAAATTGTACTAATTTAAAAAAAAGAAGTCAGATGTCCCCTCAAGCCAAAAATGTATTTTAGAGTAAAAGAGGAATAGGCTTGAGTGAACCCAGGTTCGTACCGAACTTTGCATGTTCGGGTCCCCGAACCCTAGCACAGATTTCAGTTAAAAAGCCACTCGTCCCGAACCCAGAAGAAGGCAAATTGGCTGCACAGCCAATCAGCCTTCGTCCTTCCCCTCCTTCTATTGGCACTAAGGGACATATGACCCCACCATATAAAAGTTGGGTTCGCACAAAGCCACTGTGCACACTGCAGAGAAGTTAGGGAAAGGTGCTGCTGCTGAGGAACAGACTTTTGAGGACATTTAACGGAAAGCGTGTTTGTCAGGGGTAGATAGGTGTTTAATCACAATATTGGCCTTTTCGGGACATGTAGTCAGGGAAATCTGCTGGAGTTTGGGCGAGATAGGTAGGGTGTCAGTAATGTGTTATAGCCTCTCAGTGTCAGTACTGTGATAGTACTGCAGATGTGTCAGTTCTCTATTATAGCCTTTCAGTGTCAGGTGATAGTACTGCAGCAGTGTCAGTACGTTGTAATAGCCTCTCAGTCTCAGTGTTCTGATAGCACTGCAGCAGTGTCAGTACTCTGATAGCATTCATACTAACAGTTCAAGGAAATTCATTTTTGGGACTTATTAATAGTAACAGGTCAAGGCAGCTCTGTTTTTGGGCCTAATAATAGAAATAGGTCAAGGCAATTGTTGTTTTGGGCCTTTTAATAGTAACAGTTTAAAGTGGACCAACACCCAGGATTTTGACTATCCTGGGTGTTGGTCCACTTAGGTGGGGCACCCCGATCGGGGGTGCCCCGCTGTCTGAAACCCCCCCGATCGCCGCAAAAACTCACCTCTCCCCGCTCCCACGTGACCTCGTCCGGCCAATGACAGCGCTCAGAGCAGCTTTTGACGCTCATACCAGAGCGCTGTCATTGGCTGTGTCTCTCGCTTCCCTCTAACAGGGAGCGCGCCTGCGCCGGCCATTCACAAAACGGCCGGCACGGGAGCGCGCCCTGCTAGAGGGAAGCGAGAGACGCGGCCGCGTCTCGCACATGCGCCGTTGGATCGCCGGTAAGGTGAGGATTGTGGGCCTCCTGGGGGGTTCCTCCCCGCGGGACATCCCGATTTCGGATGCCCCGCGGGGAGGGATCTGATCGGTCCGGGAATCTTATAGATTTCCGGGCCGATCCCCCCTGGGTGTTGGTCCACTTTAAGGCACTCTGTTTTGGGGCCTATTAATAGTAGCAGGTCAAGGAAACTCTTTTTTTTAAGCCTATTATTAATAACAGTTCAAGACAACTCTTTTTGTGGGGCCTGATAATAGTAACAGTTCAAAGCAACTCTTTTTTTTGGGCCTGATAATAGTAACAGTTCAAGGTAAAGCGGACCAACACCCAGGAGGATCAACCGATCCAATCCCACCCTGCTGGGCATCCAAGATCAGGATGCCCCGCTGTGTGAAACCCCCAAGGACGTGAGCAAACCTTACTTGACTCCTGGTCCAACGGTGCATGCACAGGCCGCAACCGCATCTCGCGCTTCTCTCTAGCAGGGCGCGTGCCCGTTTGTGAATGGCCGGCAAGGGCACGCTCCCCGTTAGAGGGAAGCGCGAGATGCAGCCGCCAGCATGCTCAGAGCCGCAGAGGTAAGACGTCGCATTGACGCGCATACCTCTGCGACTCCGAGCGCGCTGAATGGACGTGCGGGGGTGCATGCGCCGTAGCAGCGGGGTCAGGTGAGTTGAATAGGGCGTTTTGGGGGGTTTCACGCAGCTGGGTCCCCTGAGGAAGTGGACCAAAACCCAGGATAATCAAAATCCTGGGTGTTGGTCCACTTTAATCCCTGCAGCTAAGCACGCTCCTGCTCCAAGCCATTCACAAGGAAACCGGGGATGCAGCTGCCCCCGCTTCCTATACCAACACACAAGCCAAAACAACGGCCTAAGTGATAGTAACATTGCTGTTACAGGGCAGGCTAGAAGTGGCGCTGCCTGCATGCAATGTAACATACTTTATGGGGCCGGCCACAGTGCAGAAGGGCCGGTGTGACCCAAAAAGTCCAGGGCCGTTTTTGAATACCAGTCCGCCCCTGTACCTATTGACACTGCCGGTCCTGCTGCTAGCAGACTGCTCTCACTAACTTTCTCCTTTGGCCTCACACAGTGGTCCTTCTCTCCCACCTTCAAAGAAGGCCATACATTCGACCTGCTTTTTACTAAGCTCTGCTCAGTATCAAACATCATCCCCTCTGCCACTCTCTGACCACAACCTGCTAACTCTGACCCTCTCTTTACTGCCTCTACTTCTTCCAACCACACACAGAAAACCTTGCACCAAAACAAACACTCGCTTGTCATTCATTCACTCGCTGACTCTTTGAAACATTTGCACACTCTCTTCTCATTCACTAATACAGATTCTGCAGCCTTGCAATACCACAACACCTTAACTTCAGCCCTGCACTATGTTGCTCCCCTCACCAAAAGCCACCCTCAACATGCTAACAAACAACCATGGCTAAACATGAACATCAGTAACTGAAACGGCATTCCAGAGTCACTGAACGCCACTGACGGAAATTGAAATCTAATGAGGCGTTTCTTCTATATAAATAAGCCCTTTAGAAACTCCAGACTGCTCTTTCATGCGCTAAGCAAGCATACTTTACCTCACTCATATCTACACAGGCCTGGACTCCCAGACAACTGTTTAAAACATTTAACTCTCTGCTTCGCCCACTACCTCCTCCTACCACCCCCAAATAACAGCTGAGCAGCTTGCCACATTCTTCACTAACAAAATTGACAGCCTTCGTGCTGGCTTAAATCCTTTATCTACCTCACCCCAGATGACTCTTCCTCTAACAACTTTCCTAACCCATTTCATTCTGCTATCAGAACAAATACTATCCTCCCTTATATCTAAGGACCACCTCACTCTTTGCCCTCTAGACCCCATTCCATCAGACCTTATTCCACAACTGACCTCATCTCTCACACCAACTGTTACATCACTATTTAACCTGCAGCCTTTTTTCATCCAGATTTCAGTGAAACCACCCTTACCAAAGTAACTAACGATCTATTAACAGCAAAAAAAGGCCACTACTCTATCCTTATCCTCCTTGACCTATCCTCTTCTACTCCAAATTGTGACATCTCTGGGAATTCAAGACTGTGCACTTTCATGGCTTTGCTCTTACCTTTCAGACCGTTTCCTCTTTCCACCTTCTGTCTGTTGGTCTACCACAAGGTTCTGTTTTTAGACCACTTCTCTTCTCAGTCTACACCTATAGTCTTGGACAACTCATAAACTCATTTGGCTTCCATCACCACTTCTATGCAGATGACACTCAAATCTACCTCTCTGGCCCACATCTCTCTGTTCTCCTATCCCGTGTTTCTGAGTGTCTGACAGATATCTCATCATTCATGTCATCTCGGTCCCTCAAACTAAACATGGACAAAATTGAGTTTGTTGTTTTCCCACCATCAAATCTCCTACTGCCTCCACAACAACCATATCTGCCTCACAATTACTACAACTCCCCAAGCTCGATGCCTTGGGGTTATACTGGACTCCTCTCTCATTCACACCTCACATTCAATCACTCGCCACCTCCTGCCATCTCCAACTCAAAAACATCTCCCACGTCCATCCCTTCCTCTCACCTGATACCACCAAAATCCTAATGCCCTGATCATTTCCCAAGTAGATTACTACAACATTTTTCTTTGTAAACTACCAACAGACTGGCACCACTCCAATCTATTCTCAACTCTGCTGCTCAACTCATTCATCTCTCTTATCGCTTCTCTAGTGCTGCTACTCTATGTCAGTCTCTCCACTTGCTGCCAATATTTGAGGGAATTCGATTTAAAATACTAGCCTTGACATATGAAGCTCTCTACAATCAGGCTCCTGCCTACATATCATCACTTATCAACAAATACCAACCCAGACACAATCTCCACTTTGCCCAGGATCTCCTCCTATCCTCAATCTTAATCACTCCCACATTCAGGACTTCACACACGCTGCCCCATTACTCTGGAATGCCCCCATACAATTCGCCACTTCACAAGAATTCAAGCCTTTAAGGGTGCCCTCAAAACCCACCTATTCAGACAAGCATATCACTTTGTCTAAATAAAAGACAGATCAAGCCCCTTCAGATCATCTGCCATCATACTAAGTATATGCTACTTGTGACTTACCTTTTGTCTCCACCCTTATCCTTTAGATTGTAAGCCCACAAAGGCAAGGCCATCTTTTCTAGTGTATTTCAGTGTGCATTTGTATCTATGTATTTGTGCTTTTCTGTCATGTATAGTTAGTTGTTTTATCCTGTTTGTAATAAGGTTTTAGACCAAGTCCTCTAAGGAAGAGTCGAAGGCTAAAACTGGCTCCAAGTCTAAGGATAAAAGTAGAAGATGCCCTGTCAGGCCCAAGGCCTGATTATAGAATAAGCATGTGTATTATAATTGTATTTGTGTATAATGTACAGTCCAAGACCTGTGTGAGGGGTCACTCGGACTGTGCCTGTTGTTTTGTGTATTCCAGTTTTATTGGGGGTTCTGTTTGTGGTACTTCCTTCTTTGAAGTCAAAAGCCTTTGTAGCAGCAGGATGTGCTGTCTCTGGACCCACCATAAAACCAAACTGATATAAGGGACCTGGAAGAGAGATGCCCTCACCAGGTGGGGTCACAGGGGAGGGGGATGAAGCTTTTCCCTCCTAAATTTAGCTAATAAAACCTAGATGCTAAACACATTCTGGAGTCACAAACCTCTGTCACAAGCCTGTGGCAAAAGCTGGAAAAAGATCCTAAGCAACAGCTGGAGACTCACTCACAATGACTGCTATGCCATTATGCTGTAAGGATGTTCTTTTCTGCTCGTTTTCTGAACTTGTCTTGCTGTACTCTTTTCGTTATTTTTGTACCTGTATGTCATTTGTTTCTGTACATTACATCTAGCACCGTGATACCTTTTTATCAGATTAAATGTTTAATTAATCAGCTCTGGTCTTTGATCTCTAAATATATGAGCTCACCTTTCTGAAGGAAGCTCTGGTGAAACACGTTTATCAAAGGGTTAATTTGTTGACTTGCTGGGACTAGTAGTGAATACCCAGGGGTCTGGTGGCTTTAATCCTTGCACCATCATACTCTCTCTAGCGTCTTGGCTGGGCTGATAGAGTGCGATCGTGACATGCCCAATATGTGAAATCAAGCTACTAGATTCCTATAGGAAGCCTCTTTGCAAGCCCTGTATCAATAAAGTCGTGAGTAAGGAATGTCAGCCCAGCATGTTGGATATAATAAAAGTTCTGAGGAATCATATTATCTCTTCTTTTGAGAATCTTAGGACACCACAGGACTTATCTGGACATAAGGAATTTGTTGGGCACCCCATAGACCCCCCTTTTTTCTTGAGGGCAGAAGTCTATGATACCTCCCTTTCTGAGGGAGACGAGGGCCCTTCCTCCTCCTCCTCCGAGAGCCCTTGTTCAGGTTGTGATTCAGTTTCACCTGTGAATTTTTTTTCGCTACAGAAGAATTGCCATATCTCCTGCATGTGGTTTATCTTTCTATGGGCATTGAGGATAGAAGTAAGGTAGTAAGGTCTGGATTTAGCTTTGAGGACTTTGGTATCCTTAAAGATCCTTTAGACAAGAAAATGCATACTATCTTGAAGAAAGCATGGCAGGCTGAATCTTGTACTCTCAAACCGATTCTAGCCTTTACTTGTGCTGCCAGGAATCTTAATCATTGGCTTCAGCAGCTTAAATCATGTCTCTTGAAGCAAACAGATATTAATGAGATTATATGTGCCAAATCCTTTAACTGGAAGGAGTAATGACGCCTTGGTCCTTAAACCAGACCTTCGGCATCATTTAATGAAAACCCCAAATCCTTAAAAAACTATTCCCCAGCATCTAAAATTAATACAGTTTACATTTTTAGTTACTTACTTATTATTCTTTCCCCCGCTGGGCTGCAACTCTGTTCAGGACTCTAGGATATGGGCACCGCCATCTTGACTCAGTGGCATGACATACTGAGTAGAGGAGAGCAGGATAAATTACAGGGGGCGGGGTTATAGCTGTGCTTTACACAGACAGAGCCGAGCTGGGGTCAGGGAAAGGACAGCAATCCCAGAATGCAGAGGGACACAGTCAGAAGACACTTCCTGTGTGCAGGCTGCCTGATGCTCCATGAGCCACCATCTTGGATGTTTAAAGGCTCATAACATGCAGTAGATGCAGGTAGGATGATTTTTATTCTGTATGTACAGGGTGCAGGAGACATATAAGATAGGCTCTTATTCAGGGTGAAGGTCTGCTTTAATAGGTGCCTGGTTAAAACAATTCCACATTTGGTGGGAGACTGGATAGCCCCTAAGGAAGGGTTTCACAAAAGAATTCATGTACATCCCTCCCAGGAACTTTTTTGTGACTCCTCTCCCAGGGGGCAGGGAGGAAAGACTGGACATTCGCAGCAGTCTAGGTTCCATGTTGGATATGGAGTTATTGGCCTGGTTCCCGCCAATAATGGTGGGAAGGGTTCTCGAGCATTTTCGGGTAAAGAAGACCTTCAGAGTATTCTGATTCATTCTTAATATTTAGAAGCTGAATCTGTCAGTAAGCTACAGATTTTTGCATGGAGTCCATCTTCTCTGTGTGGAATCTGCTCCCGCCTGGCTTCTCCATGGTCTCAATAGACCTGAAGCATGCCTATTTGCAAGCTGCTCCATCTGGATCTGGAATTGACAAAGTATTTTTTGCTACGATTTTGTCCTGAATTGCCAGAAGTCCAGTCTAGTCCTGTCACAGGTCATTACTGGGGTTCTAGATTAATATGATCCTTCAAAGAATCTTTTTGCCTCAGTCAATGATAACAATCCTTCAGAAAGCCATTCAATCCCTATGTTCCAGTTGGTTGATTTTGGTTTGTCTATCTATGCTGGGCTTGGGGCTAATGACCTCATCCTTCCCCGCTGTAAGATGGGGTCAGCTACACTCAAGAACTCTACAGCTACATATTCTAAACTCTTGGGACAAGGCTCAGGAGTCCATAATAATCAAAGTCACAGATTTAGTAAAGGAACCTTTATGTTGGTGATGAGACAAGCACAGACTGGCCTGTGGCCTATCCTGGTAGGAACCCAAAAACATGGTAGCGACGACAGACACCTCTTCATGGGGTTGGGAGGCCCATTGTGAATCCCTGACTGCTCAAGGGAAATGGTCCAGAAGACTGAGCCTGTCCAAATTGAATCTCAGAGAATTGATAGCTGTGAAGGAGGCATTGCTAGCCTTCTTTCCCCACCTGAAGGGCCATCACATACAAATCAGAACAGACAATGCAACTACTATGGCCTGAATCATCAGGGAGGGACAAGGTCATCCATCCTGCAACAAGTAGCAAATTAAATTCTTATTTGGGCAGAAGTAAACCTTTTATCCCTGTCAGCCATCCACCGGAAAGTTTGCCAAAATCAGGTGGCTGATCGTTTGAGTCGCTATCGGAAGCAGAATGGTCACTGAACCAGAAGGTATTCAATCAGGTTTGTGTCCGGAGGAACTCCGGAGGTGGATCTTTTTGCCTTCGGTCGAAACAACAAGCTGAGGATGTCCTTTCCCCTGATCCCCCCAATCAAGCTCTCGGAATAGACACTCTGGCTCACCAGTAGCTTTTCAGCCTGGCTTAAGTTTTTCCTGCAGTTCAGATCCTCTCTCAGGTTCTAAACAAAACATCCTGCCGGTCAGCTACTATTCTATCGCTAGCCCCACGGTGGACGAGGAGACCATGGTTTTCAACTCTGAAGATTATCTTTGTGCAAGAGCCTTGGGAAGTCCCGGTGAGACCAGATCTTCTATCCCAGGGACCAGTGCATGCCAGGATCCACAGAAGTGGTGCCTGACACTATGGACCCTGAGATCACGATGCTCCTAGAAAAGGTTTTTTCGGGGGAGGTGATCAAAACTTCCAGCAGAAAGGAGGTGTCAATGAAGGTTTATTTGAAAATTTGGAAAACTTTTAACACCTGGAAGGTTCGTAATCAAAGATCCCCTTCTAATCTTCCAGTTGTATTGGATTTCCTTCAGGAAGGAGTCAACCTGGTTCTTAGCAGCAGTACCCCGAAGGTCCAATTTGCAGCCCTTTCATCTTTCGTGGTGGTCAGGCATTTTTTGCTAGCTGTCAGGCAGTCCAGGCCGGTCCATTTGAGGTTAGCTCCTCAATGGCATCTTGCCTGGGTCCTTAGAGCTCTGACCGCATCCCCCTCTGTTGAGCTCTCATATTACATTTCTTACATGGAAGGCTCTCTTTTTGGTGACAATAACTTCAGCTCGCAGAATCAGTGACATCTATTCCGCTGTCACCCCTTTCTTCAAGTTTTTCAGGATCATATATTACAGGTGGATCCTTGCTACCTTCCTAAGATCTGTTACATCTCTTTCATTGGACCCAAGAATTTATCCTTCCATCCACGGGGATAGTGATTCCTTCATGGGTTCAGGCTCAGCAAATAAATCTTTGGATGTCAGGGCCTGTTTGCTGAAATACCTTCGAGAAACAAAGGATAGATTATTTGTTTCCTTCTCGGGTTACAGGAAGGGTCAGGATGTTTCCAAGGCAACATTGGCCGAGGATGGAGAGCCCTATCAGTTTTTACAACAGATCTACTTCTACTGGCGGATTACAACTCATTCAACAAGAAGTATTTCGACATCTTGGGCGGAGCGATCTGGTGTCTATTGAACAGATCTGTAGAGCGTCATCCTGGTCTTCAGCCAAGATGTTTATAAATCATTACCACCTAGATCTGCTCACCTTGCAAGATCAATCCTTTGGCAGGGATGTGCTGCAGGCAGCCTTTCCTACCCAGCAGAGATAGTACCTCACGTATCCTCTCAGTGGTATGCTGCCCTAAGGATGTTTTGAGAAAACTTAAGTTAGTTATCTGGTAACTTATTTTCTAAGCATCCAAAAGGGCAGCATACAGGCTTCCCTCCCTCATGTTATTTTATGTTCTCTTACTCATTTACTGATTAAACTACTATGTCTGGAGGAGGAGCTAAAGCTTTTGTGTATTCTGGTGGTCATGTGTTCCTACCTTGGGGCAGAGCCTTAATATCTCAGTGGTATACTGCCCTTTTGGATGTTTAGGAAACTAACTTAAGTTTATTTCTGCTTTAGCTTTTTTCTTTTACCCTATTGTATCAATTGCACTACAGTCTCTATACTGTACACTTTCCATTGTGAAAATGTTAATAGAACTTGATTAAAAATGTTAATCCCTTCATATTTGAAAAACAATAATTTTAGGATAATGACTTCGACTCCAAGTCAAGTTGTTAAAAGAATACATTATAAAATCCAGTTGGTGATCCCTTTTTCTACACTACATTACCTATAATTTAAAAAAATAATCGTTATTTCTACCGGCTGAGTAGTGAAAATAGAATGGAGAATAAAGTTTATTACATTTTACTAAAGGCGCATCTCATGGGGGCAAATAAAAAATTATCGTCGTTTAAAGTACAAAATGCCAAAACAATTTAGCAATTTAACATTTCTGTAGGAGACGTGTGCAAGTTAAAACTTAGCATTGAAACCTAAACCTCACAAAAAGCTTTAACCTTTTAAATAGACTACACTGTGACTTGGTTCACCTGAAATATGGAAATGTGGTTTCTATCTTGGTGGCTTCACAATGATGTATTTTCAAAATATTTTTTTTATCCTGTTACAACTTTCAAGTAATATTCTTGTATTTTTTGTTCCTGACATTTTATTCTATCTAGAGAATCTATATTTTTTCCTTTTGGATTGGAGTCTTTTGGGAACAGGTTGTAAATGTTACAAATGCAGCTGTTCCTAGCTCAGCTCTTGTGGTAACATCAGTCTTGACATGAAAAACTGCTTGCATATGATATTATCATAGATGCTGAACAATGAAGCTATAGATATCAGGTCCAAGGGACTCAGGCTTTGCACATGCATATACTACTTGTATATACATGGTACAGAAAGGTTAGGAGCAAATCAAAATCAACAATCAAGTGTATTAGGGTGTAAATTTTATTGTGTTGATTTAAATTTTTTAAATAAAAAGCATTGAGCAACATTTTGTCCTTTTGACATTTTTGTGTGATTTGAAAAGAGCACCCTGTAAAGGGCAGAAAACTATACCAAACAACCAAATTCAATTACTAAACTTATTTAGAGCAAATCAAAACCTGATTGATAAGTCATAAGTTGGCATACTATTATTTTGCTTTGCTCCGTAGCAAGTAAATGTAGCACTGAAGTTGGGTGACAGATGAAGCATCGATCACTTTTACAGGCTGTCAGAGTGATCAAAAGCCTGGAAACCAATTTAATGGCAATCTGAAAAGCTGCTGGGTGGTGGTAGCTCATAATGCAACCTTTAATACATCAGGTTACATTTAACAGCCCACCACCACTATGTGTAAAGTGAGCAAGTGAATGAGTAGTAGATTGAAAAAATAAATTCCAGTTGTAGGAAAATCAACAGTAACGTAAGTGAAATTAAAGATGCCCGTCATAAGCATACATATATCTTTAGATATAGAGAACATATACACATAAGGGCAGACTAGATGGACAACGTGGTCTCCTTCGGCTGTCAACCCTCTATGGGGGTTATTCATCAAGGGAAAACACCAGGTATTGCCTCGTAGCGGCAGGCAGCGTCTGGTGAACGCTGTACGCAAAAACCACATTTATGAAAGGGAATCAGGTGAGCGACTCTAACAGTGCCATGTAGCGTCCGATTCATCATTGAAGGTGGCTCAGCGTATAGTGCCGGCGCTCTAGCTTCCAAAGCGCCAGGTATTTCCTGTCGCTACGTGTCGCTCTCTCATACATTTCAATGGATGTTCCTTTTCTTCTGCTTAAACAGGGTTTATTTATTTATTTATTTATTTATGTTTTCTCTTAAATCATTGTGTCACCCCTCCTGGCCTAGAAAGAGTCATTTTTGTAATCTTTTTAGATTTTTTTGTTTTTTATGCAGTATTGTGATTACAGGTCCAGCACTAAAGTGTTAATGTCACAATTAAATTAAATTCTAAACGAATCCGAATTTCCCCGCGATTCGATCGATCAAAGCTTTCCTTTAAACTCCATTTATTCAAATTACATATCCCCTGGGGGCAAGTTATCATGGGAAGGTCACATGCAGCCTATCAGCAGCCAGGAATCCCTGTGACGTCACAGTGCTATATAAACGGCGGCCATCTTGCTTGTGTGCATTTCAGCCTTGCATTGCAGACAGAGCGGAGGTTGCTGCAGACAGGGAGAGACTTACAGACAGTCAGGGAGACCCACAGAGACCCACACAGTGCCAGGGAGAGCCAGGGAAAGATAGGGAAAGATCGGGAACGATCCAGGCAGGGACAGCAGAGAAAGTGACAGAGAAACTTTTTTTTTATTTTCACTACACTTCATTTGCCAGATCAGTTTTAAATTGCTTTTTTTTGTGCTGTAAATATTCCTGGCCACTGTGCATCCCATCTTGGCAGTGGCATATTTAACCCTATCTGTTACACACAAGTATTTCTTATAAATCGATTAGTTTTAATTTTTTTTGTATGCTGTAAAAACCCCAGCCCACATGGGCATACTATTTCAGCACATTTCACCCTATCTGTTACACTAAATCAGCTTCTAAAGGCTTTGTTTTATTAATATATTGCATTTTGAATTGGTTTTGTGCGTCCTGTAAAAACACCAGGCCGCAGGGTATCCCAAACCAGCACATTTCACCCTATCTGTTATACTAAATCAGCTTCTACAGGCTCTGTTTTATTAATATATTGCATTTTGAATTGGTTTTGTGCGTCCTGTAAAAACACCAGGCCACTGTGCATCCCAAACCAGCACATTTCACACTATCTGTTATACTAAATCAGCTTCTACAGGCTCTGTTTTATTAATATATTGCATTTTAAATTGGTTTTGTGCATCCTGTAAAAACACCAGGCCACATGGGCATCCCAAACCAGCACATTTCACCCTATCTGTTAATCCAAAACCAGCTTCTAAAGGCTCTGTTTTAGTAATATATTGCATTTTGAATTGGTTTTGTGCGTCCTGTAAAAACACCAGGCCGCAGGGTATCCCAAACCAGCACATTTCACCCTATCTGTTATACTAAATCAGCTTCTGCAGGCTCTGTTTTATTAATATATTGCATTTTGAATTGGTTTTGTGCATCCTGTAAAAACACCAGGCCGCAGGGTATCCCAAACCAGCATATTTCACCCTATCTGCTATCATAAATCAGCTTCTACAGGCTCTGTTTTATTAATATATTGCATTTTGAATTGGTTTTGTGCTTCCTGTAAAAACACCAGGCCGCAGGGTATCCCAAACCGGCACATTTCAACCTATCTGTTATACTAAATCAGCGTCTACAGGCTCTGTTTTATTAATATATTGCATTTTGAATTGGTTTTTTGCATCCTGTAAAAACACCAGGCCGCAGGGTATCCCAAACCAGCACATTTCACCCTATCTGTTATACTAAATCAGCTTCTACAGGCTCTGTTTTATTAATATATTGCATTTTGAATTGGTTTTGTGCGTCCTGTAAAAACACCAGGCAACATGGGCATCCATAACCAGCACATTTCACCCTATCTGTTATACTAAATCAGCTTCTAAAGGCTCTGTTTTATTAATATATTGCATTTTGAATTGGTTTTGTGCGTCCTGTAAAAACACCAGGCCGCAGGGTATCCCAAACCGGCACATTTCACCCTATCTGTTATACTAAAGCAGCTTCTACAGGCTCTGTTTTATTAATATATTGCATTTTGAATTGGTTTTGTGCGTCCTGTAAAAACACCAGGCCACATGGGCATCCCAAACCAGCACATTTCACCCTATCTGTTATACTAAAGCAGCTTCTAAAGGCTCTGTTTTATTAATATATTGCATTTTGAATTGGTTTTGTGCGTCCTGTAAAAACACCAGGCCGCAGGGTATCCCAAACCAGCACATTTCACCCTATCTTTTATACTAAATCAGCTTCTAAAGGCTCTGTTTTAATAATATATTGCATTTTGAATTGGTTTTGTATGTCCTTTAAAACACCAGGCCGCAGGGTATCCCAAACCGTCACATTTCACCCTATCTGTTATACTAAATCAGCTTCTACAGGCTCTGTTTTATTAATATATTGCATTTTGAATTGGTTTTGTGCGTCCTGTAAAAACACCAGGCCACATGGGCATCCCAAACCTGCACATTTCACCCTATCTGTTATACTAAATCAGTTTCTAAAGGCTCTGTTTTATTAAAATATTACATTTTGAATTGGTTTTCTGCGTCCTATAAAAACACCAGGCCGCAGGGTATCCCAAACCGGCACATTTCACCCTATCTGTTATACTAAAGCAGCTTCTACAGGCTCTGTTTTATTAATATATTGCATTTTGAATTGGTTTTGTGCGTCCTGTAAAAATACCAGGCCGCAGGGTATCCCAAACCAGCACATTTCACCCTATCTGTTATACTAAATAAGCTTCTAAAGGCTCTGTTTTAATAATATATTGCATTTTGAATTGGTTTTCTGCGTCCTATAAAAACACCAGGCCGCAGGGCATCCCAAACCAGCACATTTCACCCTATCTGTTATACTAAAGCAGCTTCTAAAGGCTCTGTTTTATTAATATATTGCATTTTGAATTGGTTTTGTGCGTCCTGTAAAAACACCAGGCCGCAGGGTATCCCAAACCAGCACATTTCACCCTATCTTTTATACTAAATCAGCTTCTAAAGGCTCTGTTTTAATAATATATTGCATTTTGAATTGGTTTTGTATGTCCTTGAAAACACCAGACCGCAGGGTATCCCAAACCGTCACATTTCACCCTATCTGTTATACTAAAGCAGCTTCTACAGGCTCTGTTTTATTAATATATTGCATTTTGAATTGGTTTTATGCGTCCTGTAAAAATACCAGGCCGCAGTGCATCCCAAACCAGCACATTTCACCCTATCTGTTATACTAAATAAGCTTCTACAGGCTCTGTTTTATTAATATATTGCATTTTGAATTGGTTTTGTGTGTCCTGTAAAAACACCAGGCCGCAGGGTATCCCAAACTGGCACATTTCACCCTATCTGTTATACTAAAGCAGCTTCTACAGGCTCTGTTTAATTAATATATTGCATTTTGAATTGGTTTTGTGCGTCCTGTAAAAACACTAGGCCGCAGGGTATCCCAAACCGGCACATTTCACCCTATCTGTTATACTAAATCAGCGTCTACAGGCTCTGTTTTATTAATATATTGCATTTTGAATTTTTTTTTGTGTCCTGTAAAAACACCAGGCCGCAGGGTATCCCAAACCAGCACATTTCACCCTATCTGTTATACTAAAGCAGCTTCTGCAGGCTCTGTTTTATTAATTTATTGCATTTTGAATTGGTTTTGTGCGTCCTGTAAAAACACCAGGCCACATGGGCATCCATAACCAGCACATTTCACCCTATCTGTTATACTAAATTAGCATCTAAAGGCTCTGTTTTATTAATATATTGCATTTTGAATTGGTTTTGTGCGTCCTGTAAAAACACCAGGCCGCAGGGTATCCCAAACCGGCACATTTCACCCTATCTTTTATACTAAATCAGCTTCTAAAGGCTCTGTTTTATTAATATATTGCATTTTGAATTGTTTTTTTGCATCCTGTAAAAACACCAGGCCGCAGGGTATCCCAGACCGGCACATTTCACCTTATCTGTTATACTAAAACAGCTTCTACAGGCTCTGTTTTATTAATATATTGCATTTTGAATTGGTTTTGTACGTCCTGTAAAAACACCAGGCCACATGGGCATCCCAAACCAGCACATTTCACCATATCTGTTATACTAAAGCAGCCTCTAAAGGCTCTGTTTTATTAATATATTGCATTTTGGTTTTGTGCATCCTGTAAAAACACCAGGCTGCAGGGTATCCCAAACCAGCACATTTCACCCTATGTGTTATACTAAGAGGCCGATTCATTAACAGCAGCAGGTAGCGACAGTTGAGCGACTGCAGCGGCATTTTCAGAGCACCCGCTAGTAGTCGCTGTGCTTGGCCATTGTTCGGTAGTTGATAGCGACTCAGTCGGTTTGCCGTAATGTTGAATATTGAGTGAGGAGTCGCTATTTGACAGGTTCCCACCATATTCATTAAAAAATCATGCTCAAAAAATTCTCGCGCTGTAAAATGCATGTTTAAACCCCAGAGCACTGCCGGCGATGGGTTAAAAGTAGTGTTTTAACCCCCCAAAAAAACATATTTTTGGAAACCAAAAAAACAAGTTTTTTAAATAATTTTGTAATATGCATACATTAATATCAGACCTGTAATATCAATTCTATACAATTTTTTTTTTTTTGTTACCTTAAAAAAATTATCTAAAATGACAGAAGTGGTCACAGAATTTTTGACATTTAAAAAAAAAAACAAAAAAACAATTAATAACAATTAATTATGAATATTTTACATTGGAGAGCACCAGGTAGCGAGACGTCATACCTGTCGCTGTTCAAGGTCGGATGCTGGCGCTGTGGGCTGAGGCTGGAATAATGATGAATGAGTGGCTATATGGCTCTATCTCAGTCGCTAAGCAGGATTGGCTTGATAAATGTGTGATTGTGGTGGGGAGCCGGCGTTCTTGTGGCGGGGCCCGTCATTACCGGCCGCTCACCAGTCGCTACCTGTCGCTATTCCTTCATAAATAAGGGCCTAAATCAGCTTCTAACGGTTCTGTTTTATTAATATATTGCATTTTGAATTGGTTTTGTGCGTCCTGTAAAAACACCAGGCCACATGGGCTTCCCAAACCTGCACATTTCACCATATCTGTTATACTAAATCAGCTTCTAAAGGCTCTGTTTTATTAATATATTGCATTTTGAATTGGTTTTGTGCGTCCTGTAAAAACACCAGGCCGCAGGGTATCCCAAACCGGCACATTTTACCCTATATGTTATACTAAAGCAGCTTCTAAAGGCTCTGTTTTATTAATATATTGCATTTTGAATTGGTTTTGTGCGTCCTGTAAAAACCCCAGGTCAATGGGCATCCCATATTAGCACATTTGACACTATCTGTTACACACAAGCAGCTGTTAAAGGGGATTTCTTCTAACTAGATTACAGTTTGAACTGTTTTTGTGTCTGCTGTAAAAACCCCTGGCCACTGGGCATCCCAAACATTAGCATAAATATTTCAAGACTACCTCTCTAATAACTGCTTGCATTTTATAATTAACGTCACTTTTCCACAATCAAGGGAGGCCACCTCTGTATGTGAGCAGAGGGCATCCCAAACACTAGCATAAATATTTCAGGACTACCTGTCTATTAGCTGGTTGTATTTTGTAATCAATGTCACTTTTCCACTATCAAAGGAGCCAACCTCTCTATGTGAGGAGGGGGCATCCCAAACACTAGCATTAATATTTCAAGAGTACCTGTCTATTAACTGGTTGCATTTTGTAAAGAAAGTCACGTTGTCAAATTGCCAGCAGCCATTGACTTCAACCGGGGGGCATCCCAAATATGCTAGCATGTGTCTTTTAAGAGTGCTCACATTGGAGTTGGCAGCAGCAGCATTAGGATTCCATATGTTGCCTGAAAGACACACATATGAGCTGGCAGCAGCAGCATAGGGAGCCCATATATTGCCTGAAAGACACACCCAGGAGTTGGCAGCAGCATAGGGAGCCCATATATTGCCTGAAAGACACACCCTGGAGTTGGCAGCAGCATAAGGAGCTACCATGCTTCAGCTACTACCATGGATCAGCCATTGGTGGCTGGAAATCCTGGCTGAACCATGCCTGATTCATCTTCACAAAGGTGAGTCGCTCCACATTTTTCGTGGACAGACGAGTTCTCCTTGGCATGACTATGGCCCCCGCCGCACTAAACACCCGCTCAGATGGCACACTACTCTCTGGGCAGGACAGCTTTCCCAGGGCAAACTCTGCCAGTTGCGGCCACAAGTCAAGTTTGGCTGCCCGGAAGTCCAGCGGGTCCTCAAGGTGCATTGGCATGGTCATGTTAAGGTATGACACTACCTGCTGGTTCACGGCCTGCTCCAGGTGTTTCTGCTGCTCATGATTAGCCTCACTATGCGGGTCGCTTGTGATTAGAGTGTGATTCTTTTAGTTGTTATCTGATTCCGACCCGGCTTGATCGACCATTCCTGTCTGCTGCCTGTACCGACCTCTGCTTTGTCTGACCATGAACCTGCCTGCCCCTCTGGATACCCCACGATCTCTGACCTCCCGGCTTCACCCTTTGGCTACTCCTGACTACGCACCTGTCTCATCCCTGTACTCTGGCGCACCCTCCAGACTGACTACCTGTGAACGACCTCGGCTTCGGGATACCCTCGTGGTTCATCGGCCTTCACCGTAAGCAGCCATCCTTTGTGCCTATTAAGACCTGGGGGCAACCGTGTCCGGTGAGGCGTACCTAGCATCCCGGCAAACCAGGGCTTGACTATAGGCAGAAGCAGCGGTGGAGATTGGGGGTTGCCTGCTTACAGAAGGCTGGTGTCACGCTGGGCATCACAGTATGGACCATGGCATCAGCCATGCAGATAGGCATCGGCCAACTGACTACGTAGAATGTCTCTGTAGTAGGTCAGTTTGTCCTCCCTCTCAGTGGGTGTAAAAAAATGCCCCCATTTTGTGCCTGTACCGAGGGTCCAATAAGGTGGAGAGCCAGAAGTCACCCCGCTGACAAATGGAGACAATTCTGTGGTCACTACGCAAGAACGTGAGCATGCATCGTGCCATTTCTGCAAGTGACTCGGAGGGAGTATACTGCCACGGTGTGTCTGGGTCCTCTGTCTCACCTTCCTCACAACCCTCTAGCTCCTCTGGCTGCTCCTGCTCCTCCTCTCCTGTCAGATGACTAGATAAAATGGCCATTTTGTTAAACCTAAACTGTGCTTCGCTGTGCCCCACCCCCTCCTCCTCCACTTCAGCCCCCACAGGCTTCATGTGGCCGTGAAATGTAGGCGCCATGTCTCCAGTGCCCTGACCAGCCATGGTTTCCAACATGTGTTGTAGTACATGAAGCAGTGGCATCACATCGTTCATCCCATAGTCTTGGCGACTGACTAATAATTGGCTTCCTCAAAGGGCCTGAGCAAACGACAGGTGTCACGTATGAGCTGCCACTGGTTAACATTGAAGTTACACAGGGGAGTCCCCCTATCCGCTTGGACCATAAAGAAAACAGTGATGGCTTTTCTCAGTTTGTATAGTCGATCCAACATATGGAGGGTGGAAACATCGCAAATCAGTCTATGTGGGGGGATTCCGTTCTGGCGCTGTAGCTCAAGAAGGGTGTGCTTGGCGGTGTAGGAGTGGCTGAAGTGCATGCAAAGTTTCCTTCCCGTTGTTAGCATGTCTTGCAGCTGGGGGGAAGACTTCAGAAAATGCTTGACAACTAGGATGAACACGTGTGGCATACAGGGCGCATGGCTCAGGCTTCCTTGTTGCAGCGCAGACAAGATGTTCTTCCCATTGTCAGTCACCATGGTTCCCATTTGCAGTTTGGGTGGAGATTTATGATTTTTAGCAGTTCCTCCCATGTGTGACTCCGTGGCTCAAGGCAAACCATGTGAAGAACAGCGTGAGTCCTGCACACATGGTAGGCTGGAAGGGCACTGAAAAAAAAAAATGCAGAAAAAAAAATATTAAGAAAAGACAAAATACAAAAAAAAATTAAAAATGAACAAAAACATTTGTCTTTTTTAACATATTAAAAAAGACAATGGAAAAAATATATATATATAAAAAAAAATTTCAAAAAATATATATTTTTAAAAAATACTAAATATTAAAAAAAAACAGAAAATGAAAATTAAGCAAAAAAAAAAAGATTGGATACATTTTATATGTTATTGTCATTATGTTATATGTTATTGTTATTATGTTATATGTTATTGTTATTATGTTATATGTTATTATATGTTATTATTATAAATGTGTTCAAATAAGATAAATGTTAACAATTAATATGGAATTGTCAATTAGGCACTCTTTTCTGTGACACCATTGCTAAGTGCAAGTGCACTGTCACAGGCACAACGGCCTAGGAGCGTGGAGGCCACAGCGGAGGGACCTGTCCAAGTTGCTGTTGTGCAGGAAACACAATCACCCAGTGGTGCTTAAAGGATAGGTATTGTCCCTGACCGTAGTTACAGCTCCAGACGTAGGCACTGCCGTGCACTTTGGTATACACTGACAGGCTAAAGGAGTGGCCCACCTTCTGTTCAACAAAATTGTACAGGCCTGGTACTGCCTTCTTCGCAAAGAAATGACAGCATGGGACTCTCCACCTCGGCTCGGCACAAGCCATCAGTTCTCTGAAAGGTCCACCACCTCAAAAGGGAGGGACTGCAGCACCAGCAACTTATACAGGAGCACATTTAGCTTCTGCACGTTGGATGAGTGGGCACATACTGTTGTCTCTTGGACATGGCTTGGCCAATGGATTGCTGGCGGAATGACTGACTCGGATTAAGAGGAGGAGGAGCATCTGGAGCGACAGAGGATGGGTATGACACACAGGAGGTGGTGGAGCCTTGGCTGGCTGGAACAGAGAGCGGCGTGCCACTGGGTAATGCAGCAGGCTGGACCACCACTTTGGAGCCAACTCTCCCAGGCCGCTTTATGGTGACGCTGCAAATGTCGATGCAGGGCTGTGGGTCCAACATTGGGACCCTGGCCACACTTCGCCTTCTGCCTACACATCTTTCATATAGCCATGTTAAGTGGATGATTGTGTTAACCAATGGATGACGGCAGATGGGTTGCTGGTCAAGACATGACCGCTAACTGATACCGGGAGATCAGGCCTCTCACTGAGACTCCTGCTGCCACGCACCCCTAGTCTGCTGAGACCTCTGCTTGATGAATTGAGGCCTAATATGTTACTATGTTACAAATATGTTACTATGTTACTAATTACAAATATGTTACTAATTACAAGTATGTTAATAATATGTTACTATGTTACTAATATGTTACTATGTTACTAATGTGTTACTATGTTACTAATGTGTTACTATGTTACTAATATGTTACTATGTTACTAATATGTTACTAATCTGTCACTCTCCATCACTCCAAGCCTTTAAAAGTGTCCTCAAAACTCACTGATGTCCTCCTCAGCTTCCTCAACAGTGTCTGCTTAAGAAGCTAAAACTCTTGCAACGCCACCTCCCACGCCACTCTCCTCATCACTACTTGCCCGCCTAGTGGAAGAAGCGGCGAGTGTCTCCTCCACTTCTTGGCTGGGCAGTAGCTGCTGATCATCAGATCGTCCTCACTGAATAGTGGAGCTGAACCCAAAGCATAAGATATAACCGACAGTTGACTGGGGGTGTCAGATGTCCCTTGTGATGCAGTGGATGATCATGTTAACCAATGGATGATGGCAGATGGGTTGCTGGTCAAGACATGACCGCTAGCTAATACCGCTACTCCTGCTGCCACTAGTCTGCTGCAACCTCTGCTTGATGAATTTAGGCCTCTGCAACTTCTCTGTGCCCATCCTGGCACTTCTCTGCCTGACATACTTAGTGCGTATATGAGGGGAGGACAAAACGCTACACTACACTTAAAGCAGGATTTGTCAATAACAGCAGCGGGTGTGTAACTATCTATGGCCTTTCACTAAGTAGTAACTAGGCCCTGAAGACTTTAACAGGAACAAAGTGATGAAACTCTTAGATGTGCGTATGTGATGCTCTGATGAGAGCAATTCAATGTGCTCCAGTACGCTTGAAAAATGTTTTTTTGAGAGACTGGCCTGCGTGGAAATGAATCGGGCATGGATCAGCCAAGATTTCCACCCACCAATGCCTGATGCATTAGAGTAGATTGTTTATGGGGCCAGACCAACACTAAAGAAATATGGATAGTGCAAAACAGATTTAAGGCGCTGCTCTCCAGTTACAGACATTCCTCCGCATCAGACCACAAGTAATTATTGAGAAAATGCTTTACGTTAGTCTTACTTTTTATTAATATTCTTCGGATAAGATATATGTGCCGAAAATCTGTATATGTTCTCTTCATGCTGCTGAAAACTCCAGGGTGTGTCTTTCAGGCAATATATGGGCTCCTAATGCTGCTGCCAACTCCTGGGTGTGTCTTTCAGGCAATATCTGAGCTCTCTATGCTGCTGCCACGTCCAGTGTGTTTTTCAGGCAATATATAGGCTCCCTATGCTGCTGCCAAGTCCAGAGTTTGTCTTTTAGGCAATATTTGGGTTGCTGCTGCCAACTCCAGTGTGTCTTTCAAGCAATGTTTGGGCTCCTGCTGCTGCTGCCAACTCCAGTGTGTCTTCAGATCAATTTTTGGGCTCCTGCTGCCAACTCCAGTGTCTCTTTCAGCCAATGTTTGCTGGCAGCTCCAGTATGTCTTTCAAGCAATGTTTGGGCTCCTGCTGCTGCTGCTGCCAACTCCAGGGTGTGTCTATCAGTCAATGTTTGGGCTCCTGCTGCCAACTCCAGTGTCTCTTTCAGCCAATGCTTGGGCTCCTGCTGTTGATGCTGCCAACTCCAGGGTGTGTCTTTAGGCCAATTTTTGGGCTCCTGCTGCCAACTCCAGTTTCTCTTTCAAGCTATGTTTGGGCTCCTGTTGCTACTGCTTGCCACTCCAGGGTGCCATTCAGCCAATTTTTGGGCTCCTGCTGCCAACTCCAGTGTGTCTTTCAAGCTATGTTTGGGCTGCTGCTGCTTGCAACTTTATCAGTCAATGTTTGGGCTCCTGCTGCCAACTCCAGTGTCTCTTTCAGCCAATGTTTGGGCTCCTGCTGCTGTCAACTCCAGAGTGTGTCTTTAGACCAATTTTTGGGCTCCTGCTGCTAACTCCAGTTTCTCTTTCAAGCTATGTGTGGGCTTCTGCTGCTGCTGCTGCCTGCAACTCCAGGGTGTCATTCAGCCAATTTTTGGGCTCCTGCTGTCAACTCCAGTGTCTCTTTCAAGCTATGTTTGGGCTGCTGCTTGCAACTCCAGGGTGTCATTCAGCCAATTTTTGGGCTCCTGCTGCCAACTCCAGTGTCTCTTTCAAGCTATGTTTGGGCTGATGCTGCTGCTTGCAACTCCAGGGTGTCATTCAGCCAATTTTTGGGCTCCTGCTGCCAACTCCAGTGTCTCTTTCAAGCTATGTTTGGGCTGCTGCTGCTGCTTGCAACTCCAGGGTGTCATTCAGCCAATTTTTGGGCTCCTGCTGCCAACTCCAGTGTGTCTTTCAAGCTATGTTTGGGCTCCTGCTGTTGCTGCTGCTTGCAACTCCAGGGTGTGATTCATCCAATTTTTGGCCTCCTGCAGCCAACTCCAGTGTCTCTTTAAAGCAATGTTTGTGCTCCTGCTGCTGCTTGCAACTCCAGGGTGTGATTCATCCAATTTTTGGCCTCCTGCAGCCAACTCCAGTGTCTCTTTCAAGCTGTGTGTGGGCTCCTGCTGCTGTTTGCAACTCCAGGGTGTGATTAATCCAATTTTTGGGCTCCTGCTGCCAACTCCAGTGTCTCTTTCAAGCTATGTTTGGGCTCCTGCTGCTGCTTGCCACTCCAGGGTGTCATTCAGCCAATTTTTGGGCTCCTGCTGCCAACTCCAGTGTCTCTTTCAAGCTATGTTTGGGCTCCTGCTGCTGCTTGCAACTCCAGGCTGTCCCTCAGCCAATTTTTGGGCTCCTGCTGCCAACTCCAGTGTCTCTTTCAAGCTATGTTTGGGCTGCTGCTGCTGCTGCTGCTTGCAACTCCAGGGTGTCATTCAGGCAGTATTGGGCTCCTGCTGCCAACTCCAGTGTCTCTTTCAAGCTATGTTTGGGCTGCTGCTGCGTGCAACTCCAGGGTGTCATTCAGCCAATTTTTGGGCTCCTGCTGCCAAGTCCAGTGTCCCTTCAAGCTATGTTTGGGTAACACCCTGAGGAAGTGATCTCTCACGCAACGCGTCGGTGTTGAGGAACGGGCGCCTGCAGGGGATCTGGACCCATTATTGGTGGTAGTATTATTTCTAACTTTGTCTAATTTTTAAAGCTGTGTATCATATATGCCATGGTGTAGCGGAATGTCAGCACTTTACGATCACTCTTTTGCACTTGCACTGCCTTTGGAGCACTCTTTGCAGGGCCCTTGCTCTGTTTCAGTCTTATTTCTCTCACTTTTTTTAGTTAGAATCTGTGTTATCACGATCTGCTGATCATTCACTTACAAGTAGATACTTGTTAGCACTTTTTTCATATAGCTCAAACCGTATACACCTGGCATATTTCAATAGCATTTATGAGTATTTAAATGTTGATTCTTGGTAGTCCTATTACCCGTACCTGCAGGGCCCTACCCTCCGTTTTTTATTGTGTATATTTGTACATATACATTTTTATCTAGTCTGTATGTGTTTAATGTCAGTTATGTCAGATAGTGTGTCTTTAAATAAATAAATTTTGATTAGATATTACAACGTGTGTGCGGCCTAATTATATGGTGAGATAATTGCCAACCAGCACTGGTGGATGGCTTTTCTTTCAGTCCCTTCAAGCTATGTTTGGGCTGCTGCTGCTGCTGCTTGCAACTCCAGGGTGTCATTCAGCCAATTTTTGGGCTCCTGCTGCAAACTCCAGTGTGTCTTTCAAGCTATGTTTGGGCTCCTGCTGCTGCTGCTTGCAACTCCAGGGTGTCATTCAGCCAATTTTTGGGCTCCTGCTGCCAACTCCAGTGTCTCTTTCAAGCTATGTTTGGGCTGCTGCTGCTGCTGCTGCTGCTTGCAACTCCAGGGTGTCATTCAGCCAATTTTTGGGCTCCTGCTGCCAACTCCAGTGTCTCTTACAAGCTATGTTTGGCCTCCTACTGCTGCTACTGCCAACTGCAGTGTATCTTTAGGCCAATTTTTGGGTTCCTGCTGCTGCTGCTGCCAACTCCAGGGTGTGTCTTTAGGCCAATTTTTGGGCTCCTGATGCCAACTCCAGTGTCTCTTTCAAGCAATGTTTGGGCTCCTGCTGCTGGCAGCTCCAGTGTGTCTTTAGGCCAATTTTTGAGCTCCTGCTGCCAACTCCAGTGTCTCTTTCAAGCAATGTTTAGGCTCCTGCTGCTGCTGCCAACTCCAGTGTGTCTTTAGGTCAATTTTTGGGCTCCTGCTGCAAACTCCAGTGTCTCTTGTAAGCTATGTTCGGGCTCCTGCTGCTGCTTGCAACTCCAGAGTGTCATTCAGCCAATTTTTAGGCTCTTGCTGCCAACTCCAGTATGTCTTTCAAGCTAGGTTTGGGCTGCTGCTGCTGCTGCTTGCAACTCCAGGGTGTCATTCAGCCAATTTTTGGGCTCCTGCTGCCAACTCCAGTGTCTCTTTCAAGCTATGTTTGGGCTGCTGCTGCTGCTTGCAACTCCAGGGTGTCATTCAGCCAATTTTTGTGCTCCTACTGCCAACTCCAGTGTCTCTTTCAAGCTATGTTCGGGCTGCTGCTGCTGCTGCTTGCAACTCCAGGGTGTCATTCAGTCAATTCTTGAGCTCCTGCTGCCAACTCCAGTGTCTCTTTCAAGCTATGTTTGGGCTGCTGCTGCTGCTGCTTGCAACTCCAGGGTGTCATTCAGCCAATTTTTGGGCTCCTGCTGCCAACTCCAGGATGCCTTTAAGCCACTATTTGGGCTCCTGCTGCTGCCAGCTCCAGGGTGTGTTTTCAGGCAATATAGGGGCCCCTCATAGTGATGCCACCTCAACTCTCTGCAATTATGCCGCTCTGCGATTCTAATAGCAATGCCTCTGATCTGCATGTCATAATTATGTACAGTATGATTTTACTAACCCAGCACGCATCCTATGCGTGTTACAGCAAGGCAGAATGGTTTACAACCCAGTTGAGGCTCTAGGAAGCTCAGAAATAGGCGTTTTTAATAGCGGTTTGTCGCGAATAAATTCGGACCGAAACAAATTTTTTCGGAAAATTTCACTCATCTCTAGTCACGATGTTACAACAATGTAATTCCATGTGTTTTCGCGTTGTTACTGGTGGATGGATATGTGTCCAAAAATAGGCTTTAATCACACAGTGCCTGGCGCTCTGTGCTATAGCAACCAGATCCAGAGCACCTATGCTGTGTGTGTGTAGTTTTTTGATAAGTATGGTGTGAGTCGCTGAAAGTTGGTCGCAGTGAGCTGGCGCTACCTTTCGCTCCCTGCAGCGCTCTACTGGTGTTACAGCGCCCAACATACATCACATTCAGCAATGCCGGACAGGTTACTAGAGCAACTGAAACGCTCTGTAAGACGGGTCTACTAGCGGTCGCTCTAAGCGCCGCTATACAGACGCTCGTCTGCCGATACCTAGTGTTAGTAATGAATCAGCCTCCATGTTTCAATGTAAATTCAGAGCATGGAATTATTTTTAGAGTTGTAGCTATGATCTTTAGAGTGGACCAAAACCCAGGGATGGTTTAGACTATCTCAGGTTTTAATCCATGGTCCTGGGGTATCTCGATTTAGAACCCCCTGGGATCGCTGACATTCCCACAGCATCTGCTCCTCTGTCCACAAAGCAGGTTTCCATCCAGCTGACGCACAAGCTAAAGCACCCAGCCTATTTAGATGGCTGGGCACCAGAGAGGGATGATGTGAAATCACCAGAAAGGTGAGTATACTTTTTATCCCAGGAGGCTTTACACAGTAATGTATCCCAAATCTGGAGTCTTTTACACTTAAAGGTTAACCAAAATAGATTTTGGTTCTATTTAATGGAAATTGAATTAAATGAAGATAAATGATGCAAAAAGAAAAAAAGATTAAAGTTTGTGTACAAATCGTAAAAAAATATACAACTGTTCATAATACCGTACTATGGGAAAATAAAAGTGATCACTGTACCTTGAATGTGTCCCTTTACAATTTAGTCTAATAATGAGCTTCAAGTGCTGGTCTCTAAGTAACCTAAATAGATCATATTGGTCATAAAATGCGCTCATGTATTACAGCATGACTTTCTGTAGCATTTCACCTCAGATGACCCTGTATATGTTTATTGAATGCCCCGGCGTATACTCTGCTTTCACAGTTACCCAATCGATTCAGCTCACAGTGCTTTAAATATGAGGTGGGAGAAACATGCCTTTTCTATTGCTTGTGATATTGCGTGAAGTTTCACGAAACACTCTTCACTTCACCTGTTTTCTTTTTATTTCTCTAAAGTTGCACAATTTGCTGCTCAAGAAGTTGCAAGTTTGGCGTGAATGACATCATTTTACAATGATGACTTCTGGGAAATGAAACAGCAGCCCTGCCGAATATGAAAGCGGAGCATATCATGTATCTCTTCATTATTCCTAACAGCTTGCCTTCTCTGCTTTACATGGGCGCCAGGCTCACACTCACTTGTGGTCTTTGTTTCTAACAACTATCAGGGGTTTACTTTTTATGAACAAAATGAGAACTGGATGTTCTGAAGCTGCTCAGTCCTCAGACCACCTTGTTATAAGTTAATGCGCAAGATTACTGGAAGCAAGCATAACATTCTGACATAATGTATATGTTCTGTGAAGAATGGGAACGAAAGCCAAAGATGTTCATGGCTCATTCTAAAATGGCAAAGCGTGCATTTTAAACTTGCCTCTCAGCATCAGTATTTTACATCCACTCCACTAACTCTTAGAAAAGCAGCCCCAGCTGCAAGTACAGTATACATCCATTACTTCTCTGAGCCCTTTAGCACACTATTAGTCATTCTCGCACTTTGTAGCAGTGGGTCGATATTCACTTGACAACCTATTGGGCTGTTATATTCAGTCTGCCAACACTGCTGTATTTTCAATGGCGTGCTATAATGGAAGTGTTCTAGATTTCCAGGGCAGTGCAATGGACATTGCGCACACGCGACTCTATATAGGCCTGAGTGTGCCAATATTGCAAAGCTATATTTATTACCATGTCTGCATTTGGCACAATGCCTTCCTTGCATGGGGAACAACACCTATTTTTTAATATGTCCCCATTCAAATAAAATGATCCAAAATCATTTGTGTGTTTTGGTATGAAAATCAGATCTGTGAAAATCTGTGGGTATAAAAACAAAACATACTTACCTTTCCTCTTGTCCAGCCAGGGCTGTGTTCTAGGAGTGGGTGAGCAGGGCAATCACTCTGGGTGCTAAGACTATTAGGGGTAGCTTTTTCCCAGCCATCCTGTTTCCTGCAGATGAGTCAGGGCCACTGTCAGTGGTGCAGGTCATAAGACAGGCCTCTCATCCAGCATATTGAGCACAGACTTGGGGAGGGGGCACTCCAAAATTGAAATTCACTCAGTGATCTGAGCATATTATGGCTGGAGCGGAAGAGAAATTGGCATGATTAATTTATATGATTTAGCCTTTAATACAAAATTTCAGCCTATAAATGTGACCTAGATGTACACTCAATTATATTACAATAACACTTCATATAAAAAAAAAAAAAATATTAAAGACACACACGCAATGCCTTTTAAACAAGTATATGTCCCAGAGTACTCAATAATAGCAAAACATAATGGTCTACAGAAACAGCAGGCGGCTGCCATACACCAGTGACTAAGACTTGAATTCAGAATAGCACCCCGTCGTCTTTAAAATTGCTATGTTCTCTAAATCCCTACTTTAATTAGAGGTGTATGCTGTACTCTATTACACTTATCCACAAATGGCAGCTTAATAATAAGATAGTGATGAGTTTGACAATGGGAGAAGTGGACTTAGGACAAGAAGATGGAGCATTTGTATTTATTCCTTCTACTGCCCCAAAGTATTATGCGTCTTTCAAATCCATGCTTGACATTTCATGAATTTCCCTTATTCTTAACAAGAAAGCCATCGAAGCTTTAAAACTGTATTACATGGCATCACGTAGCTTGTAGCACCATGTTTCTAGGGGGGGGGGATATGTTATTTGGACATCTCAAATAACGCTTGATTTCTATTTAATGCCATACAATGGCCGCCTATGTGAAAGTCTACTGTAGACCAACACAAATACTACCCCTGGCTACAATGTAGCGCGACTGGCTTCCCTGCAATGCTCCTGATTATTTTTCTTTTCATCTGCATTTACCATATAGTTCTCCAACAAAGGCAGATTCAGTTCGGGTGTCTTAGTTTAGACCAGCTACATGGTTATGTCAGTCTTCAGAAATATTCTGCTGAATATGCTCATAAAAGGCTTGTGCTCCATCTGAGAATCAAAGATGTGAGGATCAGCCAGGTAAATGCGTCAACCAAAGTTTTTCATTAGTTTCAAAACTAAAAAAGGTATAAACTAAAAAACTAAGTCACCTATAAACTATAACTTCCCATATAAGTATTACAGCTGCCTTCCCTGAACAATGTATATAACAATAAAAGTGGTAATCTCTAATTATCAATTTTATTGGCGCCTATATAATAAACTAAGGTAGTGAATAGTGACAGTCCTGGCAAATGGCTAAATTAGCCTGCTGTTTCCTCACTTTGTGCTGGATGTCAAGGGGCATGTCTTTTATCCGTCACTGTTTTGCATTTTCTGTTAAACTTGCTCCCTTCTGTGGAGCTTTTCATGCAGATCTCTTATACAATTGTCAGGGACATTCAGAATCTGAGAGCAGCACAGAGATGACTTCATGCCAAGGTCAGCAGAAGATAAAGATTTCATAGGTTTATCAAAAAATGTAAAGCAGTGGCTGAATTAAGAGACCTAAAAAAACTCACTTTCTTTTAGGAGAGAAAATTGCCATACACTTCCATTGTTTCATTGTCTACTTTGGGGCTGATTCAGAGCCAGGAGACAATTTACACTCGGTAGACAATGAAATTGAATGGCTGTTTTCTCGCCTAAAAAGTAGTGAGCTCTTTCACCAGGCTCTGAATCGACCCCATGGTCTTTGCTATCCATTATTAGGGGAGCTGTGTAAAAACCTCCCCCAAGCCTCACCGATCGGCTGCCTAGCCCCCCCCCCCCCCCCCCGTTTTACCTTAGAGAATTCTTTACTCACCTCGCCAAGGGATCCAACCGATCATCGGTTTCTGGACGACCTTCCAAATGGCGGGGCCATCTTGCATCCCATAAGGCACTGTCGCTAACAGACAGCTAAGCTGGTGCAGGGGGCAGCGATGGGGACCTGAAGCAGCCGGACATCCAAAAGGTAATTGGCCCCTTTTAATTTTCAGTCCGACTTTCCCCTTTAACATGAAATGTTTTGTTTGTATTTTTTTAGTGCTTTATCAACATTTTTGGGTAAAAAAATGCTAATTTGTAGATTTAAAAAAAAAAAGAAATGTGTTTCAAGAAATTCATATTGCGTGTAAAAGTCCCATTCCTTGGTTACAACGATACCAGATTCAGTTTGAGACACTGTAAAATGCAACTACCCTTTAAATGCCAGTCACATAAAATTTACGTGGTTGCCTCTCCGTCACTTAAGTGCCAGCCACGTAAATTTTACGTGCCTGACTTTCCCCTATAACAGTTAAAAAAGGGGGGGCAGAAGAGCCGTGGCCCTAGGCTATGACGGCTTGTAGCCGGCAGGGCCAGGGGCCACTAAAGCTGGCCCCTGCGCCCTGTTCTACAAGCCCCCATAGCTGGTCACAGGCTGGTTATGCTGGGTAGGGGGACCTCACGCCATTTTTTGGGGGATTTTTAAGGGTTTTAACCCTTAAAAATCCCCCAAAAAATGGGGTCCCCCTCCCTGGGAGGGGGGACCCTGTGTCATTTTTTTTTTTAATTAACCCTTTGTTACCTGTAACCCAGTAGGTATAAAAGGCCTCCAGCAGCAGCAGGTCAGCAGAAGCCTAAGTGTTCAGCGTGGGACACAGGGATGGATGGGAGGTAAGTATTAAAAAATATGTATTTTTTTTAATATTCTCGCCTATTAGGGTTGATTCAGCACAGCTTAAATCAAACTCTCTTCTATGTGAGAGCATTCTTGCATGAGAGAATTCTCGCTTCCTTGCATCATTCAGGGTACAAATGCATCTCTCACACCATACCTTATTTTAGCAAGAAATTAAAGCATTCTTGCAAGAGCTTTCATGTTACATAGCCTGCTTGCATGACTTCTGCAGCTCCAAAGGTTTAGTCGACTGTTCTTCCTTCCTCCTTACTAACATATTTTGGAGAATATTTGTTCCCCATTCTGATTTTGGGAAATATATTGTTTTATGAAATGTATTATTTGTGATTAACATGTTTCGCTAGGAAAATGATGGGATTCCCGCACCAATTTTTACCCTTAAAATCCTGTGTCAAAGCTTAATTGTGGGCCCCTATATCATGCAAGCCTATTTGCAAGAGTTTGCAAGAATACTCGCTTGACCACTACTGTAGCATGTATGCAAATTCTCTTAAAAAACTTGCTAAAAAAAAGGTGAAGGCTGAATCGCGTGAGTGCCCGCAAAAAGCAAACTTGCAAGTATGCGACCCTGTTAAGCTGCTCTATCACAAATCTCATACAGGTAGAGAAGATGTTTTTTTGTAAATATGTCTTATAATTTATTGTTGAGTTTGAAAGTCTTCCCAAACTGCACAAATATTCAAATAAGGTTAGTGAAGATTTAGTACCTTGAAACTGAGGTAATTGACTACTACTTTTTTAATTACTTTTACTGTTTAAAATCCTTGTAATGTTCTTAACAATTTTCTGTATGATGTTGCTGTACACAAACGGCGTTAGTAAAGTAAAATACTCGTATTTTATTTGCACAGCAAGAATTTATCAGTTGCCCCGAAAAGCAAAATAAACAAAAATTAATAAACATGCCAATGTAAATGATCCTTTCTCTGGATTAGTGAGTCCATAGAAAGCAGACTTTGTAGTTTGACTTACGGCATCACGTTTTTAAGCCCTTTAGGACGTTGTTTAAAAGACACCAGATAGCAAACCAGTTCTCTTGTCATGTATAAAAATAATAGTAATATAGAAAGTACAATTTGAAAGTTAAAATTATGAATAATGCAATGGATTCCCAATTGTAAAAATGCTAATCTAGATCAAATACCTCACCGCCGGGCACCCAATGGTTAAAGCTACTTTAAAAAATACAAGAATATGAGACTGCACCGGAAACCAAACTTGTTTGTATTAAATGTAGTGTGCACATATGGGTGAAACTGAATCTATATACAAAAGTAGGGAAGGTCCCACTCCTTCCAACACACCCTCCAACATATGGCACCACTACGTATCATATAAAAGAATTGTATATTTATTAGTAATAAAGTCACATAACTTACAAACACTACATACTGATTAAAAAACACTAAAGACGAAAACTAGTCAATAAGGAAGGAAACAAACCACACTTCTAGGGGCAGGGGAAGGTGGCAGTACGATTAATATATTAGCAATGCATAGTACATACCGCCTGACATGATTAAAAAAAATATATAAAGTGCTTGAGTGGGAAGTGCTAAATAACCATCATAGTGCTAAATATTAATACACAATATCAATAAAAAATATATATATATACATACACATAATTTCAGTACACAATAAACCCTAAACAATAAGTGGAAAAAACCCTAGTGAAGGCTAGGGCCTATATCTAATCATAAATGCACAAAAGTGAGGACCAGCCAGGGCGGACCAAGAAATACTATCCCCAAATTAAAGACCAGAGTAACTTACATAACACGACCACCAGCCCAGGGGCAGTGGGCTGGTGGTCGTGTTATGTAAGTTACTCTGGTCTTTAATTTGGGGATAGTATTTCTTGTTGTTTATTGTTAGGGTTTATTGTGTACTGAAATTATGTGTATATATATATATATTTTTTTTATTGATATTGTGTATTAATATTCTTATGCTTACACTATAGCGTGGACCAAAAGCCAGGATTTTGACTATTCTGGGTTTTGGTGCACCGCAATGTAAAAACCCAAAGGTCTACCAGTTAATGGTGCCAAATATGGATTCCAAAGCTGCACGATTTAGCCTAGTAAGCTGGAAAAGTGCTTGATATGGTAGCTGATCCACTTCCAAACGTGTCCGAAAATATGGGAATGGGTAGTGTGCGCCTTCTCTGTGCCACATCATCTGCAATATGTTCGAAGTCAATGCCCTCGATTCACAAATCATTGAAAAAAATTCTCATGGTAGTAAAAAATTAAATTCATGAGAAAAAAGCCTGAGAATTTCACTGTTACCAAATCACCAGATAGGAAGACACTGAAAGTCAATGGAACTTTTTACTACTAGTAAAAAAGGGTAAAAAGTTCAGTATTTTTTTCAGGAGTAAAAAAGTGCCATTGACTTTCATTGTCTTCCTAACTAGTGATTCACAAACAGTGGAATACTCAGGCTTTTTTCTTATGAATTGAATTTTTTACTACTATTAGAGTTTACTACCATTGCAAAGAAAGTAGAAGGGCTCCATTGTGAGAGAGCAAAATGAGTTTTCTCCTGCTGAAAGCTGCATCAAAAAACTAGTGTGAAACACTCTAATTTATATCATGTGTGTGGCTCATCAAGTCCACCTGAATCAGTAGTAAAATTTTCGAATTGTAAAATGCAGTAGTAAATTTTTCGATCCACTAATTTAATTCGCACTTTTACAATCGCACTCGAATTTAATTCAAGTGACTCGTTTTTTACAATGGTTCCAGGTAGCTGAATCACTCGTAAAAAAAATATAGCAAAATCGCAACTTTTTAAGCACAAAACACACGAAAAAATCAATTTTCGACCTTTGTTGAATCGAGCCCATGGACTGTCACTTTGCTAGATTGTCCTGAGCCTCAGTCATCTGAGCCTAAGTTTAGGATTGAGCTGGCCAATCAATTTACACTCTATGGGCTCGATTCAACAAAGGTAGAAATAAATTCGTGTCACTCGAAAAATCAGATCGCATGCACAAAGTTTTAACTTTTTCGAGTGATTCAAAAAAGGGGTTGAATTGAATACTTGCACTCGAAAGTGCACTCGTAAAATTTTCAAAATGCTTGTAAAAAGGCTGTCGCAAGCGAAAATTATTGGAAAATGTACTCAAATTTTTTTTCGATTGTTTAGTATTGTTTTCTGACTGTTGCATGGTGTTGTAAGGCTTTTAATGGGTAAATGTAAATGCATAATTTTTTTATCAACTTTTTAAGTTACCTGTGTAGCTGTATGTACATGGCTAACATTGTGGATACATGTAATAAAGAGGCAAGGTATGCTGTAGTGGAAGTACTAATTAAACAGTAATATTTGTAAGAGGCATGTATGTAGTTTTTTTTTTGGGGGGGGGGTTGGTTGGATTGCCAGGGACCTGTATTAAAAATGTTTCCTTTAATGCAGAAATGTGGCCATTGTTTTCTATACAAAGCTTGCTCACATAGCACCACGTGTCCCTGGGTGCAGGGAGCAGCTCTTTGCTAGCTTTAACCTCATGGTACGCCATTCTTATGCTTACACTATAACGTGGAACAAAAGCCAGGATTTTGACTATTCTGGGTTTTGGTGCACCGCAATGTAAAAACCCAAAGGTCGACCAAAGGTCTTCTACCAGTTAATGGTGCCAAATATGGATTCCAAAGCTGCACGATTTAGCCTAGTAAGCTGGAAAAGTGCTTGATATGGCAGCTGATCCACTTCCAAACGTGTCCGAAAATATGGGTAGTGTGCGCCTTCTCTGCGCCACATCATCTGCAATATGTTCGAAGTCAAAGGCCTTGATTCACAAATCATTGAAAAAAATTCTCATGGTAGTAAAAAATTTAATTCATGAGAAAAAAGCCAGAGAATTTCACTGTTACCAAATCACCAGATAGGAAGACACTGAAAGTCAATGGAACTTTTTACTACTAGTAAAAAAAAGGAAAAAAGTTCAGTATTTTTTCAGGAGTAAAAAAGTGCCATTGACTTTCATTGTCTTCCTAACGAGTGATTCACAAACAGTGGAATTCTCAGGCTTTTTTCTTATGAATTGAATTTTTTACTACCATTAGAGTTTACTACCATTGCAAAGAAAGTAGAAGGGCTCCATTGTGAGAGAGCAAAATGAGTTTTCTCCTGCTGAAAGCTGCATCAAAAAACTAGTGTGAAACACTCTAATTTATATCATGTGTGTGGCTCATCAAGTCCACCTGAATCAGTAGCAAAATGTTCGAATTGTAAAATGCAGTAGTAAATTTTTCGATCCACTAATTTAATTCGCACTTTTACAATCGCACTCGAATTTAATTCACGTGACTCGTGTTTTACAATGGTTCCAGGTAGCTGAATCACTTGTAAAAAAAATATAGCAAAATCGCAACTTTTTAAGCACAAAACACACGAAAAATCCATTTTCGACCTTTGTTGAATCGAGCCCTATATATACATGTTGTTTTTACACAGGGTGACAGAGGTATTTTGCTATAGCCAGTTAATATTTTCTAGAATATCTGGGTGACATGCAAATTTTGGTTCTTTTATATTCTAAATTCTCACTAATAATGACAAATGACTAACCCACTTATGATTATGTTTTTCAATAGAGAAGTTTTCAATAGAGAAGGCATTTCTCACAAATTTGTATACATAAATGTTCTATGGCCCTTGATTAAATACAGCATAGAATCCATTTTTACTGCTGGAGAGGGACTTCAACATTGGGAAGATATGACTTACCCATCTAAAGGATTCACTTGTCAGGCATCTTTTAAACAGAAGTCTTGAAGGCCAGTAAGCATATAACACCATTATGTATTATACTTGGCTTGTGAACTTTTCTATATAGTACCTTTTGTAAATGTGCAATTAGCAATTAGAAGAATTCGTTTTATGTGCAGCAAACTGAATTGCCCTGGGGAGGAACACACATGAGCACTGTCTCTTTTAAGGGTGTTGGCCCACTTTAAAAGCATCTTTATCCTCTAATGCATATGGCAGAGCAGGTTGGGATTGGTTGAGATTAGGTTTAATAGAGGTAGAAGAGAATGATGAAAGGGTTTTGGTTGCATAAAGAAGGTTTGAATGAGCGGACGTGTGATGCAGTAAGAATTGGAGTGACAGAGGAAATAATGGGCACAGCAGATGGGGAGGTAAAGTAAGAGCATTGAGTGATTCTGAGGTAAAACTAACAGATAGATTGGAAGTCAGAATACTCAAGTGGAAGCTTATATTAAATAGAAAGTGTGCCAGAATTGTGAGTAAGGTGCAACCATCAAGTGATTTGAGGAAGCTGTATACCATTTTCTGGAAATCTTAATGAAAGGACAATATCACCATTGAACTTCCCCTTAAAAACCTATAGAACTCTGTTCCCCGACAATCTTTTTGAGAGCCACCAACATGTCATGTTATGTGGATCTCCAAGTGGCTCTATAGCTCTGTACGAGAAGTAATAATTACTCAACCTGCACATCTGTGTGGAGATCTGTAAAACAATGCCCACTGGTGACTATTGAGGAAATGGTTGGAGAACACTGAAATATGAGAGAGAAGTAGAGATTTAATGAATTGAAGACCATTAAAGGGTAAGTACACTTTCTATGATCCAGTATTTTTCTATTTATTCTTATGTTAGCAAAAGTGTGTTTTATGAAAGCGTTTTTTACTACCTGCAATCTATTGGCTCACAAGATGAGAGAAGTCTGTACACAAGAGGAGAGAATTGAGCCCTGTACACGCAAAACACTGCTGCTATGGCCACTGCTGAGGTGAGGAGGATCACTCCCTCTCTCATCCAGCAGTGTTCTGTGATGGCAAGCTCTAGTGAGTGGAAGAGCTCCGTTTCTCTAATTTACCACAGAAAGCTGTCGATTTTAAAGTGTTCATTGGAAGTTTCATACATTTATTGTGGTGTTTAAGTCAGTCTTGTTGTGGAATACAATTCTTTTATGTTACACCATTCATGGAAATGGTGTAGCCTGACACACACATAATTATGGTGAAAATCAATGGTTTACATGCTACATATGTGGCAAAAACACAAAACTGTAAGGTGCAGGTGCTGTGAAAGTTTCAGTCACACCTGGTTTTGTAGCAAATTTCCTTAATGGACCTCAGTTCATTAACTCTACTCTAAGAGTGTTACCCGAACTTTCCTCAAGAGGCCATGATTTTCAACTCTCCCGACAGGCACACAGGTGGAGTAATTTGTGCTCAAACAACACTATAGAGGCGCTTATGTGGAGTTCCACAAAACATTACCTGTTGGTGGCTCTCAATAAACAAGTGTTGGGGAACACTGCTCTATAGGTTTTATAAGGGGAGGTTTAACAACTACAGATGTAGCCACCCTTACTGTTTCTCATGGCTTAACACAACTGGTTATGTGGAACTAGTGAAGACATCTTATCTGGCTATTGTATTGAAATTCGATAACCTGGCAATTTGAAATAGGCTGCTATTCAGAAGCATGAGAGCATGGCCTAACATAAGACAACAGACACAAAGACACAATGGCATCGATTCTTTAACAGTTGAAAAAAATCTCCTGGTATGAAAACATGAACTTTAGCTGAAAAAAATCATAATAAATTCACTGTTACTGAATTACCACATAGGAAGACAATGAAAGTCATTTTCACTATCTGCAATCTGTTGCCATTGGCATCTTACACCAAGGCCCTTATTTAACAAGGGATAGCGCCAGGTAGCGAATGGTGAGCGAACGGTAATGATGGTCACCACCACGAGAACGCCGGCTCCCCTCCGCAATCACACATTTATCAAGCCGATCCTGCTTAGCGACTGACAGAGCGCCAGATAGCGAATCATTCATCATTATTCCAGCCTCACCCCACAGCGCCAGCGAGCGACCTTGAACAGCGACAGGTATGACCTCTCGCTACCTGGCGCTCTCCAATGCATTTCAATGGAGCATTCTTTAAATATTCTTAATTAATTGCTATTATTTTTTTTATTTTTTTTTAAATGTCAAAAATTCTGTGACCACTTCTGCAATGTTAGATATTTTTTTTAAGGTAAAAAAAAAAAAAATTGTGCAGAATTGATATTACAGGTCTGATATTAATGTATTCATATTACAAAATGTTTTGAAAAACTTTTCTTTTCCAAAAATATGGCTGTTTGGGGGTTAAAAAACTACTTTTAACCCATCGCCGCCAGGGCTCTGGGGTTTAAACAAGCATTTCACAGCGCGAGAATTTTTTGAGCGTGATTTGTTAATGAATATGCTGGGAGCCGTTCGCTATGGCCATTCGCTGTCATGCGCTCCCATACAGCGTGGAACCTGTCAAACAGCGACTCCTAACCCCGTATTCAACATTACCGCACACCGACTGAGTCGCTGTCAACAGCCGAACAACGGCCAAGCACAGCGAATACTAGCGTGCGCTGTGAAAATACCGCTACTGTCGCTCATTTGTCGCTACCTGGCGCTATTAATGAATCGCCCTCCAAGTCTGTACACCAAGAAAAGAAACATGAGCCCTGTACACACAGGACACTGCTGTTATGACTGCTGAGGAGCAGTGCTGTGTGTCCAGGATCATTTCTCTCTTCTTGGTGTAAAGACTTGGTGTACGGTTGTCCATGGCAACAGGCTGCAGACAGAGAAAACCATAAAACACACATTCACTAGCACAAGAAAAAAAAATGAAAACACTGAAAGAAATAGTAGATCAGCTCAGCACCTGTAACACATCGTTTGGCACGTAAAAAATATACACTTTAAAAAATTCCAGCAAAGCTGGACTTGCCCTTTAAAGAGGTACATAACCTTAGGTTTTGTTCCTTTCTGTCTGGGCATCCTAATTTGGGATCACCCTTAAACTGATCTTTTATAGATGAATGCATGGCATACAGGGTGCCCAATTTGGGATGCCCCATAAAGAGGTAAACCACCAAATAGTCCTATAGATCCTATATATTAGCCATGGGAAGCGCGGTAATGTGAGTTGTTTGGGAGATCTGGGGGTTTCACGCAGTGAAAACAGATTGCCAGGATAGTAAAAATCCGAGTGATAGGTCCACTTTAGAGTGGACCAAAAACCACGTTGGGCTGCCCTGGAATCTATAAGATCCCAGAGCCACCTGATTCCCTATATCCGGGACATACTGATCTGGGATGTCCCACCATGTGAAACCCTTTAAATGCCCAGTAAAATCAATCTGATCTCCAATCAAACAACAAATGCGCTGGCTGAATTTGTAATGCCAAGAGGTAGACCAAGACCAACTCCCCAAGAGTCTTTTAAAGCGGAAGAAAACCCTGGAATCTAAAATACTCCAACCCTGGAAGCCCTGGAATAAAACCCTGGAATCAAAAATGCTCCAGGGCTGGCAGCCCCCCCGGGGCATCCCAATGAGGCTATGTAACACCCCTAAGATCACTAGTATTCACTCACCTCTCCTCAATCCAACGATGCAAACGCAGGCTCTCATCCAATCGAGGCCTATTGCTGTTAGTCAGAAAAATGTCTCTGATTGGGATTAATGGGAGTGCCAGCAGACTCATCCCAAGAAGCATGTACCCTCCTGTCCCAGCCTATCCTAATAGCTTGGATGGGAGCACGCACACTGACCTAAAGATGCAGGGATGTACCTGCTTGCACTCCCAATCAGAGCTGTTTGCTGAATGACATAGTTACAGCAAACGACTTGAATGATTGAACGAGAGCCTGCACATGTGCCTTTGGACCAGGGATAGGTGAGTAAAATCGGGCTTCTTTAAGGTTTCACAGCATGGCATTCCAATTTAAGATGCCCTGGGGGACAGCCGTGGCTGGCCCTCAAATATTCTAGCAGTTTGCTTAATCAAACCAAAATGCTCCTTTTATTAAAATGGCAAAGGTCCAAAACAGCAGGTTAAAAGACTCTTGGAGTGTTGGTCTACTTCTTTATGGGGCATCCCAAAATTGGTCGATACATGCACCATTGGATCTAGGATCAGAGAGTTTTTATCAAGGATTTGGGGGGATTAGCACAGTCAAACCAAATCGGGATGCCCCAGAGACAAGGACAAAAACACAGTATTTTATAGCACAACTGAATTCAATAGGGAACGGGAAACATCTGCATACATATGCAACAACTGCGACTCTTACAATAGGGGGCTTGATTATTACTGCAGTGTACAACTGTTTCATGTCCACTAAAATACATATATATATATATATATATATATCAATTTTATTTTTGCTTTAAAATGAAATGAAATAAAAGTTATAATCATTTTTAAAAAAAAGGATGCCAGGCCAGCCAACGATTGCCAATTTGAGTTATAAGTGAGGGAATTTAGGTCTGCTTTAATGTAGCTAGAATGTTTTAAAAAGTCAGGATTTAAAGTGGACAGAAAATTACCAAAAATATTACAAAAAAACATGTAGGCAGTTTTAATGTTAGATTACATAGCTTTCATAAGTGGTATTTAGTAAAACACTTAAAACTGAAAAAAAAAAAACAATTACAAAATAAAAAGTCAGGCTATTCTTTGTTGGATAAAAATTGTATCTTATGAAAAATGCCCCAAGAATTACCCAAAAATATTAAAAAATAAAACGGCAGGTAGTTACCTGCATTGGGAATGAAATTATTTTTATTTATTTATGTATTTAATTAATGTTTTGTTTTCTGTGATTATTTGGAGTACTTTGTGCGGTCCTTACTTTGCCCATTTTGCACAGTGCAATTCCCCTGGTGTTACCCCCTGATTTGCTCTCTGGCACCTGTTAAAAAATGTATATATTTTTTAAATATATATATATTTATCACCCTGGAGTCGCCCCTCTCCCCGATTTGAAGCCCTTGTTACTTCCATGTACAGCCATCTTGTGGATCCCCAATTTTGCCCCCCCACATTAACTTCAAAGGGGTTGGGGTTCACCCATCCCTATTCATAAGCATAAAACACTTCAATACAGTTCTGCCCATTGTGCTCTATGGGATCTTAAGGTACAGCACCACTATAAACTGGCACAGCTTCAACAAGAGCGCCTGGCACTGAGAACTACAGTATATGCATCGGCGCTGCCTGTTATTTGTTTGTTAAGGGCCTTATTCATGAAGGGATAGCGCCAGGTACAGGGTCGTATTTTCACCCCCCCCCCCCCACTGCCTTATATTGCTAAATAGACACAGCAATGCAGAGAGGGGGGATCTTGGATCTGCTGCATAGACTCCCCCCTCTCTGTCCGTGGTCCTGTCCATCCATTCATGCCGCTGGATCCCGGGTGAGGTAAGGAATTCTCAGCTCCAGGGCAGCGGGTGGTTCATTAGGTGATTAGAATTGACTGTTCTGAAACTAAAGAGCTGCAGCCAAGAGATCAAGCCTGCTGGCTGAGAGGTAAGTAATATTGTTTTGTTTTTGTTCCCAGTCCTGCACTGCCTATTTAACATACTACAGCCTTTGACTATTCTGATGATAGGCCCTTGCTATGGGTGAAACCCCCTAGGTCACCGATAATCACCTTTCATCGTTCTAATGGACAGGCTCTCAGATCTGTTTGCTGTGCATTTGTAATTCGCATGCACCATTGGACGGGAAAGAGGTGAGTGTTACAGGGTGATTCGAGGGGTTTCACACAGCGGCACAGAAAATACCCAGGAAATTAAAAATCCCAGTCTGGGTTCTTTTTTGCTTTAAGAAAACAGAGGCAGGATATAGAGAGCAAGAGACAGAGAGAGAGAGAGAGAAAGGAAGAAAGAAAGAAGAAAACAGAGAGAGAAGGAATGTAAAAAAAGAATAAAGAGAGAAGGAAGGCTAGAAAAAGTAATAAAGAGAGGAGGAAAGAAAGGAATAAAGAGAGAAAGAAAGAATGATGGGGAGGCAGAAAAGAAATGCAAGGAAAGAAAGAAGAGAGAATGGAGGAATGAAAGAAAGAGAATAAAAAAGGAAAGGATAAAAAAGGAAAACAAATAATGAAAAATAAAGTAAGACAGAAGGAAAACATAGAAAAGGGATAGAACTGAGGTAAAAAAAGGAAGGAAAGCAAGGCGAAAAAAAGGAAAGAAGGGGAGAAAGAAAGTGAGAAGGAGGACAGAAAGGAAGAAAATAGACAAGAAAGGGAAGAAAAGACATGAAGTAAGGCAGTAAAGGAAGAAAAAAGGAGAAAGAGGAGTGGAAAGAAAGAAATACAGAAAAGGGGAATTAAAAAAAAGACAGGAAAGAAATATGGAAGAAAAACATGAAGGCCAAAAGGAAGGAAGGGAAAAAGTAAAGGAAGGAGGGAAAATAGGGAAGGAAACATAGAAAGCAAGTAAAGGACAAATGGGAGAGGAGGTAGTGAGGAAAGAGAAAAAAAGGAATGGAACGAAGGAGCAAAAAAAAAGATTGGAGGAAAGAGAAGTAATGCAGTAGGGGAGAAGGAAGGTGGAAAAGAAAGAGGAAAAAAGAAGACAGGAATACAACAAAGAGAGGAAAAATGTAAAAAAGAGAGGGAAGGAGGGGAGGAACAAAAGAGAGGGAGCCAGGGGAAAATGAAGAAAGGAAAGAAAAAAATGGAACAAATGAAGATGATGAAGAGGAAGAATGGAAAGAAAAAGGGGTAAGAGAGAAGTAAGTTAAAAAAAATAAGGGAGGAAGGAAAGAAATGAGTAAGAAATAAAGGCATGAAGACAGTTAAATGAAAGATCAATACAAGTGCTGCATAAACTCACTTGGCTGGTGTACTACTTTCTGAAGCATGGCATGCTGGGAGGCACATGAGCTGGACCGTGTGCTGCACTCCCCTTCTCCCCCTTAGCTAAGGTACCTGTTAGTGCTGCTGGCTGTGTCCTCAATGATGGGGGCGGCCATCTTGTCGTAGCCCCTGCTGGTCTGAGCATCGTGTAGCTGATCTCAACATTGAGCACATTCACCTAGACAGCAGCTTGGAGAGGGGTGAAAGAAGGGGGAAATGCTAAATGGAGTCCAGACACCGACTTTCAGCGCCTGAGACTGCTCACCGGGCCGTGCTGAGGGAGGCCAGACTGACACACAGAGAGGGAGAACGACAGACAGGGGGCGCTGTGCTCAGCTTCCTATTCATTTCGTCTCTGGTGGCCTAGCCCCGCCCCTTTTTCCCTGTCGTGTTTAGTTAATTGCTGTCTGTAGAGGTGGGTGTTGATGGCTTTGTGTGAAAAAAAGCTGTTGGCAGCTTTGGAGTATGACAGGCAGCTGCCTGATTGCTTGCAGATGGAATTGGTAGTGCCTGTACAGCGGCAGGCAGCGCCAGGTAGCTTCAGGTGAATGCCGGAGACAGCACGCAATTACACATTTATGAAGCCGAATCTGGTGAATGACTAGAACAACGCCATGTAGCATCCAATTCATCATTATCCCAGCCTCAGCGTACAGCGCCGGCGTCCAGCCTTGCAGAGCGCCACATCTAACCTGTCGTTACCTGAAGCTCTCCCATACATTTCTATGGACGAAAACACCAGGAATTGTGGTGGCAACACAAAATATGGGTGGTTGCATCAGTGAAACTCTTTTTGTCCCAGCAGATGTAGCCTCTTTATAGCAAATGTAAACTTCACACTACTTTTCAAGAACAGAACCTGGAACTAGGATTTCTAGATATTTATTTACAAAAGGCCATGTAAAACCTGTAGGAGTAGCAGTAGTACCACAATTCACTCCCCCAGAGATTAGGTTCCTTAAACCGGACCTTCACATTGAAAAAGAGTCTATATTATATGTTTCACCTGCCGTGTGCATACAGATTGCCCGCATTAAAAATGATGCTACCTGCACCTACTGCATTTTCTGAGGATTTAACCATCCAAGATGGTGACCCATGGAGTGTCAGGTTGCCTGCAAACAGGAAGTGTTATCTGACTGCTGCTCTGCATTCTGGGATTGTTGACCTTTCCTGACCCCAGCTCTACTTTGTCCGTGCAAAGCACCACTATAACCCGCCCCCCTGCACTTTTGACCCCTCTCCTCAGTATGTGATGCTACTGAGCCAAGATGGCGGTGCCTGTATCCTAGAGTGCTGAACAGAGTTGCAGGCCAGTGGGGGAAAGAATAAATAGTGACTAAAAACATTAGATATATCAATTTTAGATGCTGGGGAAAAGTTTTTTAAGGGTTTGGGCCTTTCATTAAATAACGCTGAAGGTCCACTTTAATGGATGAGCAGGATTAGGGGTCCTGTCCCTATTGTGGTCTGCTGGCATCTCTTTTGGGTCATAGGGAGACCCGGGATCTTTTCCAGTGGGCCACACTGCTCTAAGTCTGATTTGGCTGCTTCTTCTCCCCAAACAATCCCTGCCTCCCTTGACTATCCTCAAACCCTCATGTACTTCTCCACTGTACCCCCAGGCAAGAAACCCTAGTCTGTGTTCTGCACCTGGAATGATACCTCAGCATGAAGGTTGTGGGGGCCATAACCACCACCACCATACTATCTACTTCTACAATACAAAATTTTCAGTACCATCATTTTAAGAGTGGTCATATCCACAATGATCTGTCACTGCAATGCTATAGCCTCAGCATTGGAGTGCATTTTGGCCCTAGACTGTCACTGCCTCACTCTCAGGGGGAGGGGGTGAAATAAATGATCCTGAAGGTTGTGGATATTACAAGATATATATGACAAAATTGCTAAATTCCCATTGACAACAGAATAGTCACCTCTGCCCACCTCTGAACAGTCACCTCTGCCCACCGGCCTGGAAGCATATTTGCTCAACAAAAGAAAAAACGATATTCATAAGTACATTTGGATACACGTATATATCCAGAGTCATCCAACATCTTCTACTTTAAAAATCGTACAGTATGAGTAACACAAATCCTTGATAGAATATTTGTCACTGCTATCTCTGCCAAGACATTCAACTTTTTTTCAAAAGAAACTTGTAAGTCCATGCCAACAAAATATATACACAGTCATGATGTGATCTAACAAAAATCAACCTTCCCTTCCGAGCCACAGGGATTTCAAACAGTATAGGCATCAAACGCATTTCTGATAAGCTTCCAGAAATGTAAAGGATTTAAAGTATTGTCTGTGACTAACGTCAAATTTGGCTATGGTAGTTTGCTTGCTCCATGTGTTCTGCATATGTTTCTCATGGACGGGACAGGGAAGGATCTTTCGCATACTGCTGCCAACCCAGCTGCAAGACCACCATCTGAGAACAGACACCTGTTCCTCTAGAAGACAGGTTCCAGAATAGTATTACCTTGAGGTTATTAACCCCTGCTGGGCACAACTTTTAATTGGCTTATTCATTATTAAAGTAGAGCTTCAGGAAAAAGTGAAATGTAATAAAAATGAACTTTGTGTATAATATATAGGCAAGGTTATATCTCTGTATGCCTCTGCAGGCATATTGTAGATCTACAACCTAGAGGCCGATTCATTAATAGCGCCAGGTAGCGACAGATGAGCGCCAGTAGCGTGATTTTCACTGCGCCAGCTAATATTCGCTGTGCTTGGCCGGGGTTTGCTTGTTGACAGCGAGTCAGTCGGTGTGCGGTAATGTTGAATACGGGGTTAGGGGTCGATGTTTCACAGGTTCTGCGTTGTATGGGTGCGCCTGACAGCGAATGGCCAGAGCGAACGGCTTGCTGCAGATTCATTAACAAATCACGCTCAAAAATTTCTCGCGCTGTGAATTCCTTGTTTAAACCCCAGAGCGCTGGCGGCGATGTGTGTAAAGTAGTTTTTAACCCCCAAACAACCTTTTTTTTTATATGTAAAAATTATACAAGTTTTTCTAAACATTTTGTAATATGAATACATGAATATCAGACCTGTAATATCAATTCTGCACAATTTTTTTTTTTTTTTTTTACTAAAAAAAAAATCCTAACATTGCAGAAGTGGTCACAGAATTTTTGACATTAAAAAAAAAAAAAAATACATTAATAGCAATTAATTATGATTATTTAAAGATTGCTCCATTGAAATGTATTGGACCACGCCAGGGAGCGCCAGGTCATACCTGTCGCTGTGATGGGATTAGTAGTGGCGCAGTCGGCTACATGATGAATCCCGCGCTAGCTGACGCTCTCGCCGGCGCTAGCCTCATTTAGCGTGATAAATGCGTCATTGTGACCGCCGCCGGGCGTACTTGATTCGGTAGCCGCCGTTAGCTGGCGGTACCTGGCGCTCGTCAGACACTACCTGGCGCTAGTCCTTGATAAATAAGGCCGCTAATAAAAAGTATTTAAAACACAAATCGAAGCCCACCACCACACCCAAAAGGCAAGAAAAATCTTCACTGACCAAAAGAACACACCACAAGGGGGGCTTAACAAAACTTTTCTCCTGTCCTAGATGGGCACCAGAACCTACTTCTCGATGAGAAAGCCAGTTGGAAGGTGCCCAACACATCTAAACAATGAAAACCAAATTTGGCAACAAGGGCTGAAGAAGCCTGCTGAATAAACACATTTAGATGGGCATGCACCCACCCTGGTATGTCCTGGGTGATTTTTTACTAGTACACAAGTTGTTCTGTTGAACTCAGCTAAATGTTTGGCATTTGGTAGATCTTAATACTGAATATTAATATTAAATATATAGGGGAAAAGGATGGTGGTATGTTTGAAATACACCCAAATTGCACTTAATGATCACCAAATTCCCAAGAAACATTGTGCTCATTAAAACTTGAAAATGTGTAAAGAATTGTGGGGACCAGTTTTATGGGAACTGGTGGGCAATATGAAAAATGCACGAAAGCAGAACAAAACCCAGGATTTTGACATTTTGAATGTTTAAAGGCTTATAACATGCAGTAGATGCAGGCAGGATGATTTTAAATGTGAGCGATCTGTATGTACAGGGTGTGGGAAACATATAAGATAGGCTCTTATACAGGGTGCTATATGCTATATGCTCTTATTCAGGGTGAAGTTCTGTTTAAAGTGAATTTATAGGGCTAATTTCTAGGTCTCCCTACAGTGGCACCATGCTGATATGTGATTTCTTAACATCTTTTTTTCTACACAGCATCATTCGGTGCCCCCTCCTCTTTTTAAAGATACGTTAGTTAGCTGAGAAGGAGGACAATAAAAGGTGGCAGAGGTGTAGGAGTAGAACTTCTGGTAATAGAAATCTGGGGCATACATAGAAGGTTGATGGCACAAGGAGACCACATGGACCATCTAGTTTACTAGCTTATGCAGCAAAGCCATTAAATTCTTTTCCTCACTGCCTGGCCACACAGTTCATTCATCTAGATGCTGTCAGTAATCAGCCCATGGTTGCTATCATGTTCTTATATAAAAATGAAAGTAGCATGACACTGTGAGTGAGGTTAACATTTTGAAATGCCAGATCAAAATTTAATTCGATCAGGTCAATTAGAAAACAAGTGCAGCTAATCTAGTCAGGCATTACTAGCGCCAGGTACTGACAGATGAGCGTCTGTAGCGAGGCATTGAGAGTGACCGCTAGTAGTCACTGTGCTCGGCCATGGGTCGCTGTTTCAGAGTGTCTCAGTCGCTGGCCGACATTGATGAATATGGCCCTTATTTAACAAGGGATAGCGCCAGGTAGCGAATGGTGAGCGAACGGTAATGACGGTCGGTCACCGCCACGAGTACGCCGGCTCCCCTCCGCAATCACACATTTATCAAGCCGATCCTGCTTAGCAACTGAAAGAGCGCCAGATAGCGAATCATTCATCATTATTCCAGCCTCACCCCACAGCGTCAGCGAGCGACCTTGAACAGCGACAGGTATGACCTCTCGCTACCTGGCACTCTCCAATGCATTTCAATGGAGCAATCTTTAAATATTCTTAATTAATTGCTATTAATGTTTTTTTTTTTTTTTTTTTTTTTTTTTTATGTCATAAATTCTGTGACCACTTCTGCAATGTTAGATATTTTTTTTAAGAAAAAAAAAAAAATTTGTGCAGAATTGATATTACAGGTCTGATATTAATGTATTCATATTACAAAATGTTTTGAAAAATCTTTTTTTTTTTTTTCTAAAAATATGGTTGTTTGGGGGTTAAAAAACTACTTTTAACCCATCGCCGCCAGCGCTCTGGGGTTTAAACAAGCATTTCACTGCGCGAGAATTTTTTGAGCGTGATTTGTTAATGAATATGCTGGGAGCCGTTCGCTATGTCCATTCGCTGTCATGCTCTCCCATACAGCGCGGAACCTGTCAAACAGCGACTCCTAACCCCGTATTCAACATTACCGCACACCGACTGAGTCGCTGTCAACAGCCGAACAACGGCCAAGCACAGCGAATACTAGCGTGCGCTGTGAAAATACTGCTACTGTCGCTCATCTGTCGCTACCTGGCGCTATTAATGAATCGTCCTCCCCATTGTGTGAGTCGCTTTAACACCAGTACAGCGCTGTAAGTAAGCCCAGTTCAGTGCAACCGACACACACCAAATTTATCACAGCGCCAGAAGCTGTGTGATTAAAGTCTGTTTGTGAACATGTATCCACTAGTAACAAAGCAAAAACATATGGAATTACATTGTTATTACATTGTAACATGAACACTTTAATACCAGACATGTAAGGACAATTCTGCATAAAAATTTTATAAATCAAAAACGTTTTCAAAAATGTCATTTTCTAGGCCAGGATACATGTCAGAAAGATTTGAGCTTTTATTTAAAAAAAAAATGGGATCAGGAAAGGGATTATAAGGAACGTCCTTTGAAATGTATGGGAGAGCGGCAGGTAGCGAGAGGTAAGACGTTGCGCTCTGCAAGCCTGAACGCCGGCGCTGTACGCTGAGGCTGGGATAATGATGAATCGTACGCTACATGGCGTTGTCGCTCTACAGATTCTGCGTCATAAATGTGGAATTGCTTGCCGTGTCCGGCGTTCACCTGCCGCTACCTCCCGCTTACAGGGCACTACCTGGCGCTATCCCTTCATGAATAAAGCCCTTAGTTGAGACCAGTTTTTACATCTGTAAAAAATAATATTATGCTTGCAAGGATATGCCATTTTTTCTATAGTTTCTACCCTGCTAGTTTAAAGAAATAATTGTTTGCGTCACTAAAGTTGCTTTTGCTAATATATGCCAATATCATAAAATAAATGTATATATTAACAAATTGTTCTAACCTAGTATTATTTTAATCAGTTTAAATCGGTTTAAGGAGAATATATGTTCGTAATAAAAACATAATTCTACTTGTTTCCACTGCTTTTGATGGTTTGGTCATGCTAATCTGTTTGCATTTAACTCTGAATTTTGGTCCAAGGAAAACCTTGCTGACACTGAAATATGTCAAAAAGATGTCCACTTAGACAAAAAAATTAATTCTCACAAAAATATTAAAAAGAATCTCCTTGGCAACAAGAGTGCACATATGTTTCAGATCTGTTTGCCGTAATATCTTATATTCGGAACGAAATAATTGCCATAAGAAGAAATTTGTCTTTGTAAATAGTGACATAATCCATTTTAACATTGGTTTAGGGGGTGATTCAACTTAAGACAATATTTTTGTCAAGTATAAAGACTTCTGTTATTTTTTTCATACAGAAACACCCAAGCCCCTCACAAAGTAAGTAAAACATACTGTAGTTTGAAGGCAACAGACAGAAATGTTGACAATGAGCATTGCCTCTTCTACCTTATTTCAGAACATCATCTGCCACACCTAATCCTAATTCCAAGATATCCCAGTGGGTTATAGATGCAGCGGGCAGGGTTGTTTTTAGGCCCAGTCAAAGTACACCACTGTCAAGGGAGTTGAATCCATTTAAAAGCAGTTAGCCGACTCCAAAAAAAGTCATGTGTCACAGGCAGATAGCATGTTGTTGGGTGCCAAACAGTTTCTTGAATTGGCCCTATATAGTGCCATACTGCAGTGTAATATGGATGCCAGGTCTGTTAGTAGTGCCAGAACTAAGAATCTGTTCTTGCTCCCCTTAGCTCAATACTGCATGTACTGATCATTTTTACTGCAGCCAAGTGTCCTGCTCTTTTCTGGTGCCCTTACAGCTCATTGCCCAAATGGGCAAGATGGGTAAGATGTCAGCTTATGAAACATTTCAGTTTAGTAGGGGGGAGGGATAGGAATATTCAGTGTTGCAGAATCGAAAGTTGCAGCGGGATAATTGATGTTGGTGGGGCAGACGCTTAGCACATTAATTACATCAATTTGGCACACAAAAAATGTAATTGAAGGTGGAATTACCCTTTAAGATCATTCTATAAACAATAACAAATGTATCAAATTCATGGTCAGATAAAGCAAACTATGATTTGTTTTAACACTTAACTGGGTCAATCCCCCTATATAAAGGTAGGGGAACAGATAGCAGAGTACGGAACTAGGTACATGGCGGACGAAGGACAAACAACACAGCTGCGCCACAAAAGAGCAAGCCCCTGACCACATGGGCGTGGGAGGTCTAGTACTCGACTGAGAGCCCATAACCAACCCAGTTCTTCAGCAGCGCCCCTAAAAATGGAAAGTACACAGGTCTTGGGGTGGTCACAGATTTGGGGAGGGGAAACAGGGCAGATACACACAACAAGAAACAAAATGGAAAGCTTTGGCCCCAGAGTGGACAGTGATGGATCTGGGCCCTAATGCAGGCAATGGAGGGTCTGGATCTTAGGCAAATGGAGCACAGATGGCAGAGGCTGTGGGCTCCAATGCAAACACAGAACTGTCCCTGAAGGGAATAGAAGGCTAGGGCCCCAGGGCAGACAGTGATAGATCTGGGCCCTGGTACAGACAATGGGTCTTGGCAATGGGGGCCATATGATAGGGGCCAAGGGACATGATACAAGCACAGCACAGATGCCAGAGGGCCTTGGGCTCAGCACAGGCATGGCATGGACAAAGAGGACTGTGGCCCCTGTGCAGACACAGCACAAACAATAGAGGGTTGTGGGCCCTGATGCAGACACAGCACAGACAATGGAGGGCCATGGGCCCATCACAGACATGGCACAGACAATGGAGGGCCGGGGCCCAGCACAGACAATGGAACAAACAATAACATAAACAATGAAGGTGCAAGGGCCCAGCAAGGACTAGGAGGGCATCAGCCCAAATTTAGGATTCAAGAAGGCCTGTGGACCCAGCAAGGGCTATGAGGACATGAGCCCCAATACTGAATACAATAAGGTAGTACCGAGGGTTGGAGAGCCTGGCTAGACTATGCAATGCAATGATCCAACACAGGGACTGGTTCAAGACCCCATGCCAGTTCTAACACTTAGACTTCCGTCTTTGCATGTTTCCATGGCCCTGGATCACCCACCTGAACTTTAGTACCTGGCTTTGGTTAAGCACTTCTCCTAATGTATCATTTGGCTTGAACTTAGGTAAGGGTCTCTCAATGACTCTATCTTGTTTGATGTCTGCTGCTTTGCCCTGCCCTACCTCTGTGTGCACATGTTAGCCTCAAGCACTGTGGGGTTGATTCAGAGCCAGGTGAGAATTCTCACACATTTTAGGAAAACTGCCATTCACTTTCATTGTCTACCAGGTGTAAATGTTCACCTAGCTCTGAATCAGCCCCAAGGTAGACATGGAAAGTCAATGGCAGTTTTCTCTCCTAAAAATGAGGGAGAATTCTCACTAGACTCAAACCCCATATCTTGAGCATGTAAGTTCCGCAGGCAGCTGAAATTGAGTAGGTGTGTTTCCCTTCAAGGGAGGAATTAATTATAGGTGAATGAGTAGTTTTAGAATTTAATGGGCAATCTTTACATTTATAAAATCATAAAAACAAAGAAATGCATTAAATGAAGGGCTTCTATAATCTGAAGATAGTTAGTAAAGGTCCTAGGTAATCAAACGCCTGCTTGTTGCTTGCTTTTATACATTTTTGACTTTAGACTATTTTCATTTTTCCCAATACATTGTATACTTGAAACAAATATCAAAACCCTTAAGGAGTACAAAAGGCAGGATAATTATTCCTGCACTAGCACTTCGGCAATTCTTGCACATGCATGCTGCCTTGCCATTGGCTAACAATAACACAGTACAATAAAGTGTACTTAAAATACCCCCAAGTATTAATGGATCAGCAAGCAGAATGTTGATTCCAAGATGTGTGCTTTGGGATCCCATTACTTTTGTTTTATTTGCTCTACTAAATAAAACCTTTCCATATTTGCCAATTCCTTGATTTCCAGGAACCCTTTCAAATTTAAGAGATTTGTTCCTGGAATTTATTTTGCAAAAATAAAAGTAGAACAAACTTGGAAATTTATTTTTTTTCTACTCAGTTTGCATAATTTATTAAATAACCGGTGACTGATCTAGAAAGACCTAAAGAGGACTAAATGTATCTACATTAGCACACTATGCACCCTATACAGACCTGGGACCCTCAAAGTTACTGTTGCATGGAATTGCAGGTGCATGTGAAGCAGAATGAGTATGCATGCACGCGTTATCTGATAGTAGAAAGGTTGGTGTAAAAGGCCTATAATGTGAGATGCCCGGGTAGCATTAAAGGTTTACACAAGTCTCAGAAGCATTGATTACCTGTTAGTATCTGTTGGTTTTATCTTGAGAATCGGGGAGGCCGATTCATTAACAGCGGCAGGTAGCAACAGTTGAGCGACTGTAGCGGCATTTTCAGAGCGCCCGCTAGTAGTCGCTGTGCTTGGCCGTTGTTCGGTAGTTGATAGCGACTCAGTCGGTTTGCCGTAATGTTGAATATTGGGTGAGGAGTCGCTATTTGACAGGTTCCGCGCTGTATGGGAGCGCATGATAGCGACTGGTCAGAGCGACCGGCTTCCACCATATTCATGTTTAAACCCCAGAGCGCTGGCGGCGATGGGTTAAAAGTAGTTTTTTAACCCACAAACCATATTTTTGGAAACCAAAAAAAACAAGTTTTACAAATAATTTAGTAATATGAATACATTAATATCAGACCTGTAATATCAATTCTGTACTTTTTTTTTTTTTACCTTAAAAAAATTATTAAAAATGGCAGAAGTGGTCACAGAATTTTTCACATATTAAAAAAAAAAAAAATAACAATTAATTATGAATATTTTAAGATTGTTCCATTGAAATGCATTGGAGAGCGCCAGGTAGCGAGAGGTCATACCTGTCGCTGTTCAAGGTCGAACGCTGGCGCTGTGGACTGAGGCTGGAATAATGATGAATGAGTGGCCATCTGGCGCTATCTCAGTCGCTAAGCAGGATTGCCTTGATAAATGTGTGAATGTGGTGGGGAGCCGGCGTTCTCGTGGCGGAGCCCATCATTACCGGCCGCTCACCAGTCGCTACCTGTCGCTATTCCTTGTTAAATAAGGGCCTATGTCTCGGATACCCAACTATGATCACTCCTTCAGGAGTTTGAAAAAGTAATTGTTTCAGTTCTTCACATTCCAGTCTTACTAAAAAATGTCCCTGCAATGTTAGCATCTATTAGCTTTAGCAGAAAAATGACCAAATATATATATATTCAGCAGCAAGGTGAAATGAAACAGATTTTGGCTCAGGTCCATGTTTATTTTATGTTCTAGCAGCTTTGGTGACACAACCTCTGAATGCAGAACTCTCTGTCCCTAGCGATGAACCAGTTATTTCATAAGACATAATGATGTACCAAAATGTGAGTTTGATTTGGCTGAATCCTGGTTTCAAAGTTAAAGTAAAGCTACATCATCCATACTCACCACTTCTGTGCTCCTTTGGCACTACACTGCCCCACATGACCACCATCAGTCTATTAGTACCTCCACATCACCTGTTGAACCCAATTGGCTTTCAACAGTCACATGAACAGCAGGGGAGCACAGATGCCTCATGGTAGGGGGATGTTTAGGGGGGCATCCATCTTGCCCATACTGCGAGCATAAGGAAGATAGAGAACAGGAACCTAGGTCAGTTTTGACTGGAGTTCCTCTTTCATCCTTCTTCAACTCACAAGCAGTGTCCTCTTTGGTGTTATGCAGAATAGAAATAACCAGATTTTGTAGGGGATAAGTTTGGCAAAAAAAAACATTATGCTGTGCAGGGTATTTAAAATAGATTTTCCTGGCACCTCCATGGCGCAACACTAGGACAACATACCAATAAAGTTTTTGCTCCCCACCCATATCATATTAGATTTGTGGTAAGCAGATATTTTTTCTTTTATATGTTTTTGTTTTGCTTAGTTTTCACCACTATAAATTTCAATGAGGCTTTTTAAACGTTTGTTTCACTATTGAACCGCCATAACAGAGGGTTGTTTTGCTGCAAGTCTATCATTCAAGCCTACATGACTGCAAAATATATAGACTGATTCAGAGCCTCTCAGGGCCGTGTTTTTGTGGCGAGTTACCCTTTTGGGGGGTAAAAATAGGGGCACTGTCTGTTGTCATGTCCCAGCCTTATGCTGAGCTGCGCCCTGACTAAATTTCTTGATGGAATGGTTGTCCTGCATGAGAAATACATCTCTTTTCCTGACAGCATGGCAGCCTGAACGTGGTGAGGTTGGGCTTTTTTCGAATTGCAAATATGCCAAATGTCATCAATTGCACGCATGTAGCCCTGGTTCCCTCAGCTTCTCAGGAGTATATGTTTGAGTATGTTTAGTTACACATTGCTCCCCCTTCTTGCCCACTCTCCTCTCTTTGGGCTAGCCTTGCTTCACCTACCCTAAACCATCTTCCCTGTGTCCCAACTGGCCCTTGTTTTGTTTTTTTTCTGCCTGTTTATTTTGTGTTGGCAGTCTAGTGACCCTTTATTTTTTGCCATTATTTTCAGCAACCACAAAATGGGCCACTCTCTTAACGTCCAATGCGTCATGGGACTGGATCTTTGTTTTCTCAGCATTTTGGCCGGCTTCCCTCAAAGTTGGGGGTGCATGTGGGCACTCAGGTTGGGGGCCTTGGTGTTTGGTTGGCCTCCTCCCCCCTGTGCCAAGCTACAATTAGCAACCAAATCTTACTACTGGTGGGCACATGCCGCCCCCTGGTAGGTGTTGGGGTGGAGCATCCCCGCCACCAGGCTACTGGCTGGACAGCAGCACTGCTCAGCCTTTGGCTCCACCGTTCACTCCACAGGGGGCTCCACTGTGGACTCTGCAGTTGGACCCACACTGGGGTCCGCACAGGGCTCCGGTGTCACGGCCGTTGGTTGGTCCATGGTGGGCTGTGGCAGGAGCCCCGGGAGCCCTGGTTGTGTGACTTCCACTGCTGATGGCTGACACTGCTGCTGGTGACTCGCTCAGAGTGGCTAGTGTGGGTATCAGCAGGGGACTGCCTGCAGGATGAATGGCAGTGCCTGGGGCTGCGGTATCTGGGCCGGGTGCTGTGTGTTCCTCGGCCATGCTTGTGTTCCAGGATCTGGGTGCTGCATTGTTGCCTATGGTGTGATATAGTGAGCTTCTAAGTAAGCACTGGCCTGAAAGTCTGAGGCTCATCTGTGTTCTTTTAGACATAAGTGGGTGGTAAATTGAACATCATTTGAGTTTATTTAACAGGTCAGCACAGGCACCTATAGGCTACATGTGTGTATGGACGGAAGCACACTTCCAGGATCCGCCGAGGTGCATAGGCGCTGTTATGCCTCGGTTTTGGGGTGCGTCACGCAGTCAACATCCTAAGGAGCGACGTGGCAACCACCACGTACACCCATGAGCAGCAGGAGTACATGATGGGGGTAAGTCACCCTTTCAAACCATATGCCTATGCACGTTTGCTGCATTACACTCCAGCCAAGGTGTAAACGGGTGTTAGAGTGACCGTGACATAGGGGCAAAGCCACATGGTGCCACAGTAAGCCACATGGCGGAGGCCTGCTTTTCAAACATTACAGGCCAACAGTACTGTGCTGCCACTGTCACATGTACCACTCTGGCATGTTTTTTATGCGACGCTGGGGTGCCTAAGTGATTTTTGTATTATATTTGTATCCAACAGTAGTAGTGAAGTGGAAAGTCAGGGGCGCTACTTGGCCTAAGTGTGTCTGCGCTTGCAGTCCGCCACTACAGTGGGATAGGAGAGCTAGATTAGGTGGCATAGGTATACACTAGCGTATAGCAGTCACACAAAAATACTTAAAGGGGCAGGGGTGTGCATGTGTACTTAAAAGAGATCCAAACAGAGAAGGACACAAGTTAATAATGCAAATATGTTTGTTCTTTGCAGACACATGAAAAGGGGACATTTGCAGAAGAAGTGGCATCCCATGTGAGTGGCAGGGAACGTTGCCTTACACCTTCACCAAAATAATGAAACACTGGTTGGACCTCAAATGGCGAAAGTGGCCCTGAGTGCAGAGATTCTATAGCCAGAGCTTCCCAGGTTAGTGGATGTACAACAGAGAAGATGAGCTATCAGGGTTATGAGTAACATGTTTTACAAAATTGTATTATCTTTTGTAGCTGGGGAATTCTGGCTGCGCATCAAGTCCACCCGGAGATGAGGGGTCTGACCAGTGGGGCAAAGAAAACAGGGTGTGGGTGTAAGGCAGTGGCCCTGAACACTGACAATAGGCTTGATTCAGAGAGACACAAAAAAACGTTCAAAACGGTGCCGATGTCGTATTTTTTTCAAATGTTCCCGCTCTCGTATGAGCGTTCGAGCGATTCTATGCATGCATTGAAAACCTTGTGTAAAGTTTCCGTCCGTTCGTACGGCAGATTACGAATTACGCGGATGTCATTTTCCATCCAGACTTTTCCGTTTCATTTCCACATGTTACAACGTAGGCTTTCGTTTTTGCCCTTTTCCCATCGTATCCTCCAACGAATACTTTACGTTTCCCGATAGATTCTGTTTCCATTTTACCAAAAATAATCGTCCAGACGGAATCCTTACGATCTTGCGCCTGCGCACTACAAACTTAACTCATTAAAGTGCTCGCCTACATATTTGCCACCCTCACTTCTACTACAATGTTTAGCTAAACCACTTAGCACTCCATCCTCCATCTTCCCTTTTGGATCCTTAAAGCTCACCCAAATCACTTCTCGGTCATGTGAATATTCATCTTTAAATATTTCTGTGCCCATTAGTTTTGTGTTAATGTAGTTTGTTAATGAAATGACAATGTAATTTTTTTGTAATAATTACCAGCATCAAATATGCATTTTTTAAAAATGTGTTTAATTTAAACTTTTTACATCTATAAAAAATTAAATACATAGCAATGGCAGGCCACTGAACATTATTCTTCATCTGTGGTTCACAACAAGTTGCGCAGCTCCTGCATCTCGCCCACCAACTGAAGGACCCTGACACTCAGTTGTGCCACTCTGGCACGTGTGGTCCCTGTAAATTAAAATTTTGGTATAACCTTGTTAGGGTAATACTGCAGTGCCCCCCCCCCCCCCCCATATGGTCCAAACACCTAAATCTGGACTAAGCCAGAGGGCCCTCGCCACCACGGGCCAGGTTTTGCATAGTGCCCGATTAGAGAACCCCTGGCCCGCATTCTGCAGGCAAAGAACGGGCATCAGGAGCAAGGGCGAGTGGCACATCTTGCGGTTCCTGCAACCAAATATAAAATAATTACACAAAGCAAAGGTAACCAACTAAAACACTAACTCCTACAACACATTAAGATTCAAGTTCAACAATCCAAATATAATTCACAAAGGACATAAGTCTAAAAAAATATAGCAATTATATGGATGTGTGGAAAAATAAATGTTTACATGCTAAGGACTAATTTAGGTCAGCATTAAAATGCATCTATAAGACATACATGAAATGTATTGATTCAGGTGCATTGCTATACAATTTATGGCCTCGGCCATGCTGATACATGCAATGCCTTGGTGCTAAAGGCGCGCAGACTCCTCCACATAGCCGCAAAACATGTTCAACAATAGCAATCCGAGTCCTCAGAGGTGTCGGAAGTGGTTTTACAATTAAACGAATTTATAGGGTGGTGAGCCGTCGGCAAACAGCTCTCTGAATCAGACGGAAACCATCCCAGCAACGGAAGTTTTCTGAAGGAACGGAAATTTTTCAATTTTGTTTGGAAATGTTCCGAATTGCTTCCGTTTATCGAAAGCGCATATACACATTCTCCCGAACGTTCGTGCGAGTGAAAAATGTACGAAAAAAAGCCAAAAAATGACAAACACCCACCAAAACTTTCACAGACAGCTACGGAAGTCCGGACGAATGTGTCTCTGAATCGAGCCTAATGTCTGCTTCCTCCTCTCAAGCCTCCCCACCACCAGTCATGGAGCCTGCTGAAAAGGAGGGGGTGTTGGACTTGGAGTCGCCCACAGCTCCTGCACACTCCAAAAGGATAATACAACAATAAACACAGGTTGTGCTGCAATGAAAGTCAAATTACATATTTACTAAGTACTGGTGTGTTATACTTCTTTGCTTCTACAGAATCATCTAAGGGTGAGTATGCGGGAATGGGGCCACCCGAGAAGGACACAACTAGGGATGAGCGAATCGATCCGGACGAACCCGGATTCGATCCGAATTTCAGGAAAAATTCGATTCGGATCGAATCCGAATTTCCCCGCGATTCGATCACTCGAAGTTTTCCTTTAACATCCATTCATTTACATTTACAGGCATTCTAAGATGGCGGACGGGACATGTCTGGACATGTATCCCGCGCCAGTGCAAGCTGGGGCAGTCACATGCAGCCTATCAGCAGCCAGCAAGCCCGGTGACGTCACACAGCGGTATTTAACGGCGGCCATCTTGCTTTTCCTCATTTCTCTATTGCATTCGTGAGAGACAGAACGCTGTGTAGCTGAGGGACAGACAGTTAGACAGGCAGGGACAGACAGGGACAGACAGGGACAGGCTGGAGACAGGCAGGAGACAGACAGGAGACAGACAGAAAGCCAGGGAAAGGTAGGAAAAAACGGAGGCTGTGACAGGAAGATTTTTTTTTTTTTCATCCAGCCTGAGTGTTACTAGCTGGCTGACAGGCTTTGTTAGCGTTTTCAGGCTGCTTATAGTAACTAACTGTGCATATATACTGAACTGATCTTAAGTCTGCTGTGAGGCATCCCATTCTGTGACTACAGCAGCCTCTGTTTAAGACCATATAAGCATTTGCTCTTATCATATTTGAAATTAGGCCTGATAAAGACACTTTTGCTGGGCAAAGCACTACTGGACCCTGCCAGGTGCACTCCTATTTGGGTCATCCCATTCTGTGACTACAGCAGCCTCTGTTTAAGACCATATAAGCATTTGCTCTTATCATATTTGAAATTGGGCCTGATAAAGACACTTTTGCTGGGCATAGCACTACTGGACCCTGCCAGGTGCACTCCTATTTGGGGCATCCCATTCTGTGACTACAGCAGCCTCTGTTTAAGACCATATAAGCATTTGCTCTTATCATATTTGAAATTAGGCCTGATAAAGACACTTTTGCTGGGCATAGCACTACTGGACCCTGCCAGGTGCACTCCTATTTGGGGCATCCCATTCTGTGACTAAAGCAGCCTCTGTTTAAGACCATATAAGCATTTGCTCTTATCATATTTGAAATTAGGCCTGATAAAGACACTTTTGCTGGGCAAAGCACTACTGGACCCTGCCAGGTGCACTCCTATTTGGGGCATCCCATTCTGTGACTACAGCAGCCTCTGTTTAAGACCATATAAGCATTTGCTCTTATCATATTTGAAATTAGGCCTGATAAAGACACTTTTGCTGGGCAAAGCACTACTGGACCCTGCCAGGTGCACTCCTATTTGGGGCATCCCATTCTGTGACTACAGCAGCCTCTGTTTAAGACCATATAAGCATTTGCTCTTATCATATTTGAAATTAGGCCTGATAAAGACACTTTTGCTGGGCATAGCACTACTGGACCCTGCCAGGTGCACTCCTATTTGGGGCATCCCATTCTGTGACTACAGCAGCCTCTGTTTAAGACCATATAAGCATTTGCTCTTATCATATTTGAAATTAGGCCTGATAAAGACACTTTTGCTGGGCAAAGCACTACTGGACCCTGCCAGGTGCACTCCTATTTGGGGCATCCCATTCTGTGACTACAGCAGCCTCTGTTTAAGACCATATAAGCATTTGCTCTTATCATATTTGAAATTAGGCCTGATAAAGACACTTTTGCTGGGCAAAGCACTACTGGACCCTGCCAGGTGCACTCCTATTTGGGGCATCCCATTCTGTGACTACAGCAGCCTCTGTTTAAGACCATATAAGCATTTGCTCTTATCATATTTGAAATTAGGCCTGATAAAGACACTTTTGCTGGGCAAAGCACTACTGGACCCTGCCAGGTGCACTCCTATTTGAGGCATCCCATTCTGTGACTACAGCAGCCTCTGTTTAAGACCATATAAGCATTTGCTCTTATCATATTTGAAATTAGGCCTGATAAAGACACTTTTGCTGGGCATAGCACTACTGGACCCTGCCAGGTGCACTCCTATTTGGGGCATCCCATTCTGTGACTACAGCAGCCTCTGTTTAAGACCATATAAGCATTTGCTCTTATCATATTTGAAATTAGGCCTGATAAAGACACTTTTGCTGGGCATAGCACTACTGGACCCTGCCAGGTGCACTCCTATTTGGGGCATCCCATTCTGTGACTACAGCAGCCTCTGTTTAAGACCATATAAGCATTTGCTCTTATCATATTTGAAATTAGGCCTGATAAAGACACTTTTGCTGGGCATAGCACTACTGGACCCTGCCAGGTGCACTCCTATTTGGGGCATCCCATTCTGTGACTACAGCAGCCTCTGTTTAAGACCATATAAGCATTTGCTCTTATCATATTTGAAATTAGGCCTGATAAAGACACTTTTGCTGGGCAAAGCACTACTGGACCCTGCCAGGTGCACTCCTATTTGGGGCATCCCATTCTGTGACTACAGCAGCCTCTGTTTAAGACCATATAAGCATTTGCTCTTATCATATTTGAAATTAGGCCTGATAAAGACACTTTTGCTGGGCAAAGCACTACTGGGCCCTGCCAGGTGCACTCCTATTTGGGGCATCCCATTCTGTGACTACAGCAGCCTCTGTTTAAGACCATATAAGCATTTGCTCTTATCATATTTGAAATTAGGCCTGATAAAGACACTTTTGCTGGGCATAGCACTACTGGACCCTGCCAGGTGCACTCCTATTTGGGGCATCCCATTCTGTGACTACACCAGCCTCTGTTTAAGACCATATAAGCATTTGCTCTTATCATATTTGAAATTAGGCCTGATAAAGACACTTTTGCTGGGCATAGCACTACTGGACCCTGCCAGGTGCACTCCTATTTGGGGCATCCCATTCTGTGACTACACCAGCCTCTGTTTAAGACCATATAAGCATTTGCTCTTATCATATTTGAAATTAGGCCTGATAAAGACACTTTTGCTGGGCATAGCACTACTGGACCCTGCCAGGTGCACTCCTATTTGGGGCATCCCATTCTGTGACTACAGCAGCCTCTGTTTAAGACCATATAAGCATTTGCTCTTATCATATTTGAAATTAGGCCTGATAAAGACACTTTTGCTGGGCAAAGCACTACTGGACCCTGCTAGGTGCACTCCTATTTGGGGCATCCCATTCTGTGACTACAGCAGCCTCTGTTTAAGACCATATAAGCATTTGCTCTTATCATATTTGAAATTAGGCCTGATAAAGACACTTTTGCTGGGCAAAGCACTACTGGACCCTGCCAGGTGCACTCCTATTTGGGGCATCCCATTCTGTGACTACAGCAGCCTCTGTTTAAGACCGTATAAGCATTTGCTCTTATCATATTTGAAATTAGCCTGATAAAGACACTTTTGCTGGGCATAGTACTACTGGATCTTTTTTGGGGGGCATCCCATTCTGTGACTAAAGCAGCCTCTGTTTAAGACCGTATAAGCATTTGCTCTTATCATATTTGAAATTAGCCTGATAAAGACACTTTTGCTGGGCATAGCACTACTTGTCCCTGCCAGGGCATCCCATTCTGTGACTAAAGCAGCCTCTGTTTAAGACCATATAAGCATTTGCTCTTATCATATTTGAAATTAGCCTGATAAAGACACTTTTGCTGGGCATAGTACTACTGGATCTTTTTTGGGGGCATCCCATTCTGTGACTAAAGCAGCCTCTGTTTAAGACCATATAAGCATTTGCTCTTATTATATTTATATTATAAGACACTTTTGCTGGGCATAGGCTTACTGCTGCCTGCCAGGTGCACTTCTGTTGAGGCATCCCATTCTGTAACATAGCATACCCCTCTTTATTTACACTAAGCAGCTCTCTTATTTACACTAATCAGGCCTGTTGGAGGCTGAGTGTTACTGCTCACTTTTGGTGTGCATTATATTCTGTTTCATATAGACCCACCGCTGCCCGGGGGATCTTAAAATATCACCTACTCCCACGCCAGTTAGACTATGTCGGGCAGACAAGTGCCTGGAAGTGAAAAGAGGAGTGGCAGAGGCCAAGATTCCGCAGGCAGAGCTCGCATCAGACTGGGGGCCAGTAGCAGCAGGAGTCACGCTGAGAGACCTAATCTGCCAGTATCTGCTAGCGGTCGGGTCTCCACCAGTAACGCATCTGCCGTGGTAGATTGGTTGACGCGCTCATCAACAACATCATCACAACTTACGTCTGAGACCCCCAGTCTAGGGTCGGTAGGTTCCTCTGACACAACCCTGAGTTGGCATGCCCCGAGAGCAGTCCCTGTCCTCCCATTGCCTCTGTCCTACGCCGTTCCCTCCCCCAGCGACGTATCCTATGCTTTGGGTTCAGCTCCACTCTTTAGTGAGGAGGACCATCAGATAGAGGACAGTCAGCAGCTACTGCCCAGCCAAGAAATGGAGGTGGCTTCTCTAGCTAGGCAGACAGATAGTGATGTGGACAGTGTCGTGGGTGCTGCGAGCGTTCCAGCTCCTGCGCCAGACACTGTTGACGAATCCACGAACATCAGTGACGTACAGCCACAACTCGGTGATGATGATGATGACGATGAAGCCGATCGCACTTGGGAGCCGGGTGATGAAGGGGCTTCATCGTCATCATCAGGAGAAGAGGGGCGCAGGTTGCCCCGGAGTCAGCAGCTGAGGCAGCAAGGTGGTAGCAGTCAGCATGGGGGCACAATTCCAAAGGCTGGAGCCGGCCGGGGCCGGGGCCGGGGTAGAGCACCTGCTGTGCGGCAGTCTACCTTATCGGGAGGTAGTGGAGCAGGGGTTCCTGGAGTTGGCAACAGCAGCAGTGAATCAGTGAGGCCAGGGGGTGGGAAAAGTAGCTACTCGGCAGTGTGGCAGTTTTTCCTGAGGCATCCGCAGGAGGGTAACATGGCCACATGCAAGATATGTAGGCAAAAGGTGAAGCGTGGCCAGGGTCCAAATGTTGGCACCACGGCCCTGCGTCAACATATGATGTGTCACCATAAAACGACCTGGGAGAACCGAGGCTCCCAAGGGGTGGTCCAGTCTGCTTCCTCACCAAGTGAGCTCCCAATTTCTGCCAGCCAAGGCTCCAGCACCTCAGCCGAAGGCAGCTGTGCGTCATACCCATCCTCTGTCGCTCCTGCTCCTCCTCCTCCTCCTCCAAGTCATGCATCCCGCCAGCAATCCATCAGCGAAGCCATGTCCAAGAGACAGCAGTATGCGCCCACTCATCCTACGGCGCAGAAGCTGAATGTGCTCCTGTCCAAGTTGCTGGTGCTGCAGTCGCTCCCTTTTCAGGTGGTGGAATCTGCACCTTTCAGAGAACTGATGGCTTGTGCCGAGCCGAGGTGGAGAGTCCCAAGCCGTCATTTCTTTGCCAAGAAGGCAGTACCAGCGCTGCACACTTTTGTTGAACAGAAGGTGGGCCAGTCCTTGAGCCTGTCGGTGTGTAGCAAAATACATGGCAGCGCCGACATCTGGAGCTGTAACTACGGTCAGGGGCAGTACATGTCGTTTACGGCCCACTGGGTGAATGTGGTCCCTTTGCAGCAGCAACTTGGACAGGTCACGCCGCTTCGGCCTCCGCGCTCTCTGCCCATTGGGCCTGTGACACCGTGCGACTCGGCCTCCTCATCCTCCGCCATCTCCTCACCCTCCACTGTAGGCTCAAGTCTCAGTGCCCCTCCAGTCTACCATGTGTGCAGGGCACGGAGGTGTCACGCAGTGCTTCACATGGTTTGTCTTGGCGAACGGAGTCACACAGGGGAGGAACTGCTTAAATGTATTCATCAGGAAATCCAAACATGGCTTACTCCGAGAAAACTTAAAATGGGAATCATGGTTACCGACAATGGGAAGAACATTTTGTCTGCGCTGCGCCAAGGAAGCCTGACCCATGCCCCCTGCATGGCTCACGTCTTCAATCTGGTTGTCAAGCGGTTTCTGAAGTGTTCCCCCCATCTGCAGGACATCCTAACAACTTCACGGAAACTTTGCATGCACTTCAGCCACTCCTACACCGCCAAACACACCCTTCTTGAGCTACAGCGTCAGAATGGTATCCCCCAACATAGTCTGATTTGCGATGTTTCCACCCGTTGGAATTCCACCCTTCACATGTTGGACCGATTATATGAACAGAGAAAAGCCATCACGGATTTCCTGATGATCCAAGCAGATAGGGGGACTCCCCTGTGTAACTTCAATGTCAACCAGTGGCAGCTCATACGTGACACCTGCCGTTTGCTCAGGCCCTTTGAGGAAGCCACTTTATTTGTCAGTCGGCAGGATTACGGGATGAACGACGTGATTCCACTGCTTCATGTACTACAGCACATGTTGGAAACCATGGCTGGTCAGGGCACTGGAGACATGGCGTTTACATCTTACGGCCACATGAACCCCGTTGGAGCTGAACTGGAGGAGGAGGAGGAGGAAGAGGAGGAGGAGGAGTTGCCCAGCGAAACACAGTTTAGGCTTGGCGAAATGGCTGGTTTATCTAGTCAGCGGACAGGAGAGGAGGAGCAGGAGCAGCCAGAGGAGCTAGAGGTTTTTGAGGAAGGAGAGACAGAGGACCCGGGCACACCGTGGCAGTATGCAGTGGAGATGGAGACAGGTAGTCCATCCGAGTCACTTGCGCAAATGGCACGAAGCATGCTCACGTGCTTGCGTAGTGACCCCAGAATTGTTTCCATCTGTCGGCGGGATGACTTCTGGCTGTCCACCTTATTGGACCCTCGCTTCCGGCACAAAATGGGGGCATTTTTTAAACCCACCGAGAGGGAGGACAAACTCAACTACTACAAAGACATTCTACGTAGGCAGTTGGCCGATGCCTATCTGCGCCATGGTCCATACTCTCGCAGGTCTGACTCGAGGGGACCTCTGCGCTCACCTTCCACTGCCATGGCCGCTGGGGGGGTTGGCAGCAGCAGCAGCAGAAGCTCCATCAGCAGCAGCAGCCTCAGTCTTCAGTCGCTAATGAGTAGCTTTCTACACCCGCATAGTGAGGCTACTCATGAGCAGCAGGAAGACCTGGAGCAGGACCTGAACCAGCAGGTCATGTCATACTTTGACATGACCATGCCAACACACCTTGAGGATACGCTGGACTTCTGGGCAGCCAAACTTGATTTGTAGCCGCAACTAGCAGAGTTTGCCCTGGAAAAGCTGTCCTGCCCGGCAAGTAGCGTGCCATCTGAGCGGGTGTTTAGTGCGGCGGAAGCCATAGTTACGGCGAGGAGAACTCGTCTGTCAACTAAAAATGTGGAGAGACTCACCTTTGTCAAAATGAATCAGGGATGGATCAGCCAGGATTTCCACCCACCAATGCCTGATGCATGCGACTAGATTCAGCATGGTGCCACGTTTTACACTTTCCAAATGGTGCAAAACATATTTATGTCTTTAGGCCATTTTTTGGGCTCCTGCTGCTGCTACTGTCAACTCCTGCCAACTCCAGGGTGTGATTCATCCAATTTTTGGGCTCCTGAGGCCAACTCCAGTGTATATTTGGGCTCCTGCTGCTGCTGCTGCCAACTTCTGCCAACTCCAGGGTGTGATTCATCCAATTTTTGGGCTCCTGAGCCCAACTCCAGTGTATATTTGGGCTCCTGCTGCTGCTGCTGCCAACTTCTGCCAACTCCAGGGTGTGATTCATCCAATTTTTGGGCTCCTGAAGCCAACTCCAGTGTATATTTGGGCTCCTGCTGCTGCTGCTGCCAACTTCTGCCAACTCCAGGGTGTGATTCATCCAATTTTTGGGCTCCTGAAGCCAACTCCAGTATATATTTGGGCTCCTGCTGCTGCTGCTGCCAACTCCTGCCAACTCCAGGGTGTGATTCATCCAATTTTTGGGCTCCTGCTGCTGCCAACTTCTGCCAACTCCAGGGTGTGATTCATCCAATTTTTGGGCTCCTGAAGCCAACTCCAGTGTATATTTGGGCTCCTGCTGCTGCTACTGTCAACTCCTGCCAACTCCAGGGTGTGATTCATCCAATTTTTGGGCTCCTGAAGCCAACTCCAGTGTATATTTGGGCTCCTGCTGCTGCTGCTGCCAACTTCTGCCAACTCCAGGGTGTGATTCATCCAATTTTTGGGCTCTGGGCAGCCAAACTTGATTTGTGGCCGCAACTAGCAGAGTTTGCCCTGGAAAAGCTGTCCTGCCCGGCAAGTAGCGTGCCATCTGAGCGGGTGTTTAGTGCGGCGGGGGCCATAGTTACGGCGAGGAGAACTCGTCTGTCAACTAAAAATGTGGAGAGACTCACCTTTGTCAAAATGAATCAGGGATGGATCAGCCAGGATTTCCACCCACCAATGCCTGATGCATGCGACTAGATTCAGCATGGTGCCACGTTTTACACTTTCCAAATGGTGCAAAACATATTTATGTCTTTAGGCCATTTTTTGGGCTCCTGCTGCTGCTACTGTCAACTCCTGCCAACTCCAGGGTGTGATTCATCCAATTTTTGGGCTCCTGAGGCCAACTCCAGTGTATATTTGGGCTCCTGCTGCTGCTGCTGCCAACTTCTGCCAACTCCAGGGTGTGATTCTTCCAATTTTTGGACTCCTGAAGCCAACTCCAGTGAATATTTGGGCTCCTGCTGCTGCTGCTGCCAACTTCTGCCAACTCCAGGGTGTGATTCATCCAATTTTTGGGCTCCTGAAGCCAACTCCAGTATATATTTGGGCTCCTGCTGCTGCTGCTGCCAACTCCTGCCAACTCCAGGGTGTGATTCATCCAATTTTTGGGCTCCTGCTGCTGCTGCCAACTTCTGCCAACTCCAGGGTGTGATTCATCCAATTTTTGGGCTCCTGAAGCCAACTCCAGTGTATATTTGGGCTCCTGCTGCTGCTACTGTCAACTCCTGCCAACTCCAGGGTGTGATTCATCCAATTTTTGGGCTCCTGAAGCCAACTCCAGTGTATATTTGGGCTCCTGCTGCTGCTGCTGCCAACTTCTGCCAACTCCAGGGTGTGATTCATCCAATTTTTGGGCTCCTGAAGCCAACTCCAGTGTATATTTGGGCTCCTGCTGCTGCTACTGTCAACTCCTGCCAACTCCAGGGTGTGATTCATCCAATTTTTGGGCTCCTGAAGCCAACTCCAGTGTATATTTGGGCTCCTGCTGCTGCTGCTGCCAACTTCTGCCAACTCCAGGGTGTGATTCATCCAATTTTTGGGCTCCTGAAGCCAACTCCAGTATATATTTGGGCTCCTGCTGCTGCTGCTGCCAACTCCTGCCAACTCCAGGGTGTGATTCATCCAATTTTTGGGCTCCTGCTGCTGCTGCTGCCAACTTCTGCCAACTCCAGGGTGTGATTCATCCAATTTTTGGGCTCCTGAAGCCAACTCCAGTGTATATTTGGGCTCCTGCTGCTGCTACTGTCAACTCCTGCCAACTCCAGGGTGTGATTCATCCAATTTTTGGGCTCCTGAAGCCAACTCCAGTGTATATTTGGGCTCCTGCTGCTGCCAACTTCTGCCAACTCCAGGGTGTGATTCATCCAATTTTTGGGCTCCTGAAGCCAACTCCAGTGTATATTTGGGCTCCTGCTGCTGCTACTGTCAACTCCTTCCAACTCCAGGGTGTGATTCATCCAATTTTTGGGCTCCTGAGGCCAACTCCAGTGTATATTTGGGCTCCTGCTGCTGCTGCTGCCAACTCCTGCCAACTCCAGGGTGTGATTCATCCAATTTTTGGGCTCCTGCTGCTGCCAACTTCTGCCAACTCCAGGGTGTGATTCATCCAATTTTTGGGCTCCTGAAGCCAACTCCAGTGTATATTTGGGCTCCTGCTGCTGCTACTGTCAACTCCTGCCAACTCCAGGGTGTGATTCATCCAATTTTTGGGCTCCTGAAGCCAACTCCAGTGTATATTTGGGCTCCTGCTGCTGCTGCTGCCAACTTCTGCCAACTCCAGGGTGTGATTCATCCAATTTTTGGGCTCCTGAAGCCAACTCCAGTGTATATTTGGGCTCCTGCTGCTGCTACTGTCAACTCCTGCCAACTCCAGGGTGTGATTCATCCAATTTTTGGGCTCCTGAGGCCAACTCCAGTGTATATTTGGGCTCCTGCTGCTGCTGCTGCTGCCAACTTCTGCCAACTCCAGGGTGTGATTCATCCAATTTTTGGGCTCCTGAAGCCAACTCCAGTGTATATTTGGGCTCCTGCTGCTGCTACTGTCAACTCCTGCCAACTCCAGGGTGTGATTCATCCAATTTTTGGGCTCCTGAGGCCAACTCCAGTGTATATTTGGGCTCCTGCTGCTGCTGCTGCCAACTTCTGCCAACTCCAGGGTGTGATTCATCCAATTTTTGGGCTCCTGAAGCCAACTCCAGTGTATATTTGGGCTCCTGCTGCTGCTACTGTCAACTCCTGCCAACTCCAGGGTGTGATTCATCCAATTTTTGGGCTCCTGAGGCCAACTCCAGTGTATATTTGGGCTCCTGCTGCTGCTGCTGCCAACTTCTGCCAACTCCAGGGTGTGATTCATCCAATTTTTGGGCTCCTGAAGCCAACTCCAGTGTATATTTGGGCTCCTGCTGCTGCTACTGTAAACTCCTGCCAACTCCAGGGTGTGATTCATCCAATTTTTGGGCTCCTGAGGCCAACTCCAGTGTATATTTGGGCTCCTGCTGCTGCTGCTGCCAACTTCTGCCAACTCCAGGGTGTGATTCATCCAATTTTTGGGCTCCTGAAGCCAACTCCAGTGTATATTTGGGCTCCTGCTGCTGCTACTGTCAACTCCTGCCAACTCCAGGGTGTGATTCATCCAATTTTTGGGCTCCTGAAGCCAACTCCAGTGTATATTTGGGCTCCTGCTGCTGCTGCTGCCAACTTCTGCCAACTCCAGGGTGTGATTCATCCAATTTTTGGGCTCCTGAGGCCAACTCCAGTGTATATTTGGGCTCCTGCTGCTGCTGCTGCCAACTTCTGCCAACTCCAGGGTGTGATTCATCCAATTTTTGGGCTCCTGAAGCCAACTCCAGTGTATATTTGGGCTCCTGCTGCTGCTGCTGCCAACTTCTGCCAACTCCAGGGTGTGATTCATCCAATTTTTGGGCTCCTGAAGCCAACTCCAGTATATATTTGGGCTCCTGCTGCTGCTGCTGCCAACTCCTGCCAACTCCAGGGTGTGATTCATCCAATTTTTGGGCTCCTGCTGCTGCTGCTGCCAACTTCTGCCAACTCCAGGGTGTGATTCATCCAATTTTTGGGCTCCTGAAGCCAACTCCAGTGTATATTTGGGCTCCTGCTGCTGCTACTGTCAACTCCTGCCAACTCCAGGGTGTGATTCATCCAATTTTTGGGCTCCTGAAGCCAACTCCAGTGTATATTTGGGCTCCTGCTGCTGCTGCTGCCAACTTCTGCCAACTCCAGGGTGTGATTCATCCAATTTTTGGGCTCCTGAAGCCAACTCCAGTGTATATTTGGGCTCCTGCTGCTGCTACTGTCAACTCCTGCCAACTCCAGGGTGTGATTCATCCAATTTTTGGGCTCCTGAGGCCAACTCCAGTGTATATTTGGGCTCCTGCTGCTGCTGCTGCCAACTTCTGCCAACTCCAGGGTGTGATGCATCCAATTTTTGGGCTCCTGAAGCCAACTCCAGTGTATATTTGGGCTCCTGCTGCTGCTACTGTCAACTCCTGCCAACTCCAGGGTGTGATTCATCCAATTTTTGGGCTCCTGAGGCCAACTCCAGTGTATATTTGGGCTCCTGCTGCTGCTACTGTCAACTCCTGCCAACTCCAGGGTGTGATTCATCCAATTTTTGGGCTCCTGAAGCCAACTCCAGTGTATATTTGGGCTCCTGCTGCTGCTGCTGCCAACTCCTGCCAACTCCAGGGTGTGATTCATCCAATTTTTGGGCTCCTGAGGCCAACTCCAGTGTATATTTGGGCTCCTGCTGCTGCTGCTGCTGCCAACTTCTGCCAACTCCAGGGTGTGATTCATCCAATTTTTGGGCTCCTGAAGCCAACTCCAGTGTATATTTGGGCTCCTGCTGCTGCTACTGTCAACTCCTGCCAACTCCAGGGTGTGATTCATCCAATTTTTGGGCTCCTGAGGCCAACTCCAGTGTATATTTGGGCTCCTGCTGCTGCTGCTGCCAACTTCTGCCAACTCCAGGGTGTGATTCATCCAATTTTTGGGCTCCTGAAGCCAACTCCAGTGTATATTTGGGCTCCTGCTGCTGCTACTGTCAACTCCTGCCAACTCCAGGGTGTGATTCATCCAATTTTTGGGCTCCTGAGGCCAACTCCAGTGTATATTTGGGCTCCTGCTGCTGCTGCTGCCAACTTCTGCCAACTCCAGGGTGTGATTCATCCAATTTTTGGGCTCCTGAAGCCAACTCCAGTGTATATTTGGGCTCCTGCTGCTGCTACTGTAAACTCCTGCCAACTCCAGGGTGTGATTCATCCAATTTTTGGGCTCCTGAGGCCAACTCCAGTGTATATTTGGGCTCCTGCTGCTGCTGCTGCCAACTTCTGCCAACTCCAGGGTGTGATTCATCCAATTTTTGGGCTCCTGAAGCCAACTCCAGTGTATATTTGGGCTCCTGCTGCTGCTACTGTCAACTCCTGCCAACTCCAGGGTGTGATTCATCCAATTTTTGGGCTCCTGAAGCCAACTCCAGTGTATATTTGGGCTCCTGCTGCTGCTGCTGCCAACTTCTGCCAACTCCAGGGTGTGATTCATCCAATTTTTGGGCTCCTGAGGCCAACTCCAGTGTATATTTGGGCTCCTGCTGCTGCTGCTGCCAACTTCTGCCAACTCCAGGGTGTGATTCATCCAATTTTTGGGCTCCTGAAGCCAACTCCAGTGTATATTTGGGCTCCTGCTGCTGCTGCTGCCAACTTCTGCCAACTCCAGGGTGTGATTCATCCAATTTTTGGGCTCCTGAAGCCAACTCCAGTATATATTTGGGCTCCTGCTGCTGCTGCTGCCAACTCCTGCCAACTCCAGGGTGTGATTCATCCAATTTTTGGGCTCCTGCTGCTGCTGCTGCCAACTTCTGCCAACTCCAGGGTGTGATTCATCCAATTTTTGGGCTCCTGAAGCCAACTCCAGTGTATATTTGGGCTCCTGCTGCTGCTACTGTCAACTCCTGCCAACTCCAGGGTGTGATTCATCCAATTTTTGGGCTCCTGAAGCCAACTCCAGTGTATATTTGGGCTCCTGCTGCTGCTGCTGCCAACTTCTGCCAACTCCAGGGTGTGATTCATCCAATTTTTGGGCTCCTGAAGCCAACTCCAGTGTATATTTGGGCTCCTGCTGCTGCTACTGTCAACTCCTGCCAACTCCAGGGTGTGATTCATCCAATTTTTGGGCTCCTGAGGCCAACTCCAGTGTATATTTGGGCTCCTGCTGCTGCTGCTGCCAACTTCTGCCAACTCCAGGGTGTGATTCATCCAATTTTTGGGCTCCTGAAGCCAACTCCAGTGTATATTTGGGCTCCTGCTGCTGCTACTGTCAACTCCTGCCAACTCCAGGGTGTGATTCATCCAATTTTTGGGCTCCTGAGGCCAACTCCAGTGTATATTTGGGCTCCTGCTGCTGCTACTGTCAACTCCTGCCAACTCCAGGGTGTGATTCATCCAATTTTTGGGCTCCTGAAGCCAACTCCAGTGTATATTTGGGCTCCTGCTGCTGCTGCTGCCAACTTCTGCCAACTCCAGGGTGTGATTCATCCAATTTTTGGGCTCCTGAAGCCAACTCCAGTGTATATTTGGGCTCCTGCTGCTGCTACTGTCAACTCCTGCCAACTCCAGGGTGTGATTCATCCAATTTTTGGGCTCCTGAAGCCAACTCCAGTGTATATTTGGGCTCCTGCTGCTGCTGCTGCCAACTTCTGCCAACTCCAGGGTGTGATTCATCCAATTTTTGGGCTCCTGAGGCCAACTCCAGTGTATATTTGGGCTCCTGCTGCTGCTGCTGCCAACTTCTGCCAACTCCAGGGTGTGATTCATCCAATTTTTGGGCTCCTGAAGCCAACTCCAGTGTATATTTGGGCTCCTGCTGCTGCTGCTGCCAACTTCTGCCAACTCCAGGGTGTGATTCATCCAATTTTTGGGCTCCTGAGGCCAACTCCAGTGTATATTTGGGCTCCTTCTGCCCCTCATAGTGATGCCACTTCAACTCTCTGCAATTGTGCCGCTCTGTGATTCTATTAGCGATGCCTCTGATCTGCATGTGATATTTCTTCAAAGTATTATTTAACTAACCCAGCACGCATCCTGTGCGTGTTACAGCAAGGCTGAATGGTTTACAACCCTATTGAGGCTCTAGGAGGCTCAGAAATAGCCGTTTTTAATAGCGATTCGTCGCGAATTTATTCGGGTCGAAACAATTTTTGTCGGAAAATTCGGCGAATCAGTCGAATCGAATTTTTCAAAAGTTCGCTCATCTCTAGACACAACACAAAACTCAGGTGAGTTTCAACCCAGTGAAGACAAACACTACACAAGCATTACACAAACAACACATGAATTCACATGAAACACAGAATTTCTAACTCAGGTTCTTTCCCAATACAGACCCTAAAGAAGGGATGGTCCGACGGACGATCCCACAGTTGGGGTACGTATGTAAAAATGTGCGTGCATGTACAGGCACATGTACAAAATGTATGTGTAAAATTTATGTTAATTTTAATTTCTTTCTCTTTGCAGGTGCCATGTTGGTGCCCTCCAAAATGTTATACATTTTATATACATTTTATATTTTGCAGATTTTACAAAATTTCATTGCAAAAAAAAACAATATTTTAACAAACAATAGTTTTACACTTTATATGCTGTGTGGTGGCATTTATTAAATGCAATGACATAAAGCAGATGCAATCTAAAGAAACAACATTGTATAATGGTGAGACAAAACGGAAGGTGGCCGAAGTATGAGGTGAGTAGCAGTAGGTAGAAGCAGACAACATGGCAACCAAGGAACAAGTTTATAGAAGGACATGCAGACTACATGGGATGCCCTACATGCTAGCAGGGGGGAGAAGGTACGTTTGTAGAAAGACAAGCACACGACATGGGATACCATAGATGCAGGCAGGGGCAAGGACATTCAGACTACATGGGTACACTGGCCGGGGACAGCTGGAAGCAACTTAAAATAGGGAAAAAATGGATCCCCTCCATCTGATCATGAGCCTTTAACAGCCACAGCTGCAAGTGGTTCTGCATACTATGGTTTCCTTGTCAGGTCACTAACCACATTCATGCCAGTTTTCCAGTCTTAAATGCCTTTGACCTGTAAGGAGGGTAGCTGCTGTCGCCGGGCAAAGCAGAATAGGCAACAGAGCACCCTGACAACTGGAGATGCCCCTGGAGATCTTTCCTAAACTGCCTCCATACTCCTGGGTCCCCAGACTCCCCAGTCGGGGGAGAGGAGGGAAATGCCCCAGTCTGCAGTTGCTGGGATTCACCTAAGGTGGTCATTTTCCATACCTACCAACATTTCAGGGTGGGAAAGAGGGACATTTGTTAAATTAGGCCACACCCCCTCATTGAGTGATGGATAGGAGGTAGGTAGAAACAATATAAACACTTTAAAAAGGCAAATTAATAATTTAGTGATACAGACCAGCATGTTACACCTCAAAGAGGGACAAATGAGAACAACGAGGGACAGAGGAACATGCACTCAAAAGAGGGACAGTCCCTCCAAATCAGGGACACTTGAGAGGTAAGCATTTTCTGAGGTAAAATCTGGGGCCTATAGCCTGGACAAGTGACTGGGGTGATGGAGTGGCTCCCCAGTGATAGAGAGTGTGGGGTGATCTGCACCCGGCCAGCACCCGTGTGCAAAGTGGAAAGTGGGGCCCAGCTGCTGAGGGGGACCCAGAGTCTTTGTCCAGTATGGTGGGGTGAGCTCTCCCCTAATATTGATCTGAGTGGGGTGGCCTGCAACCTGCCGGTGCCCCAGAAAGGAGAGTTACATATCCGGTGAACTGTTGAACTGTTTATTTGCTGCAAGTAATCCTTTTACTGCCGTGTGTGGAATAAAGTTATTTACAGTTAGAAGGAATTCTGTGTGGCCATACTCTTGACTATGAATTCCAAAAGTGACAACTGGTGTTGGTGTGCAGCGGCAGTGTGTTTCTAATCCCCCACCAGGGACATGGATTACAGTAGTAAGCCCTCTTCCTAGTTTGTCTGCATTTATCCTGTTGGTTACCACTCTCTGTGTTTTAGAGCATCCCTGCTACTTGTTTGTCTGCATTGGTCTAGTCTATACTCTATATTCTTTTGTAGTTCTATATTTTTAAGCGGACCAAAACTCACATTTTTAACTTACATCCCTGGAATTGCTGCCCCCATGAGGAGCACCTTTTGCTGATTTTCACTGCTCCTGCTTCACTCTAATCCCAGATAATGGCGTCTGTTTTATCTGTAAAGCTCCACCTCCTCCATCCACTGCCACTGTTGTGTGTGGCAATGATGTCATGGCCACACGTATGTAATGACTGATCACCTGCCATCTTACAGAGAGAGACAGCAAAAAAAGTGTTCCAGGGTGAATCGAAAAGCAAAAAATATCTATATCTAGTTCTACACCCTAAAAAGAGAGTATTGGCAGGGGCTTTGGCCAAATGTATTTCGCAAGCTTAGTGGGTTTTGGTCCACTTTAAGTACTGTCTTGGGTATATTGTCTTTATGTTGTAACACTTGTTCATTGTCAACACCCTTTGATTGCCATGTTTTCACTATATATCCTATGTGAAACTCACAAAATGGGCAGGCTGATTCATCATTAGCGGCAGGTAGCGACAGATGAGCGTCTGTAGCAGGCATTTTCAGAGCGCCCGCTAGTAGTCGCAGTGCTCGGCCGTGAGTCGCTACTTTATAGCGACTCAGTCGCTGTTCAGTAATGTTGAATACATTGTGAGGAGTCGCTATTTGACCAGTACAGCGCTGTATGGGAGCGCATGTTAGCGACTGCTCATAGCGACTGACTCACACCATATTCAGCAAAAAAACAGCCTCACAAATCTCCGGCGCTGAAAAATATTTGTTTGAAGCCCCGAGCACAGGAGGCGGTGTGTTTAAAGTCTGTTTTCCAGCATCTATCAACTAGTAACAAAGCGAAAACATATGGAATTACATTGTAACATTAACACTTTAATGCCAGACCTGTAATGTCATTTCTGAGGAAATATATAAAAAATGAAAAAATATGAAAAAACTGCTTTTTCAATGCCAGAAGAGGTCACAGAATTATTTGTGATTATTTTGAAAAAAAAAAAACCCGTTTAAAGAGAAGAAAAGGATTGTCCATTGAAATGTATGGGGGAGCGACAGGTAGCGAGAGGTCATACCTGGCGCTGTGCAAGGCTGGCGCTGTTTGCTGAGGCTGTGAAAATGATGAATCAGACGCTACATGGCGCTATCCCAGTCGCTAAACAGATTCTGCTTGATAAATGTGTAATTGTGTGCCGTGTCCGGCGTTCACCAGTCGCTACCTGTCGCTACCTGTCATTAACCAGCCACTACCTGACGCTATCCCTTCTTAAATAAGGGCCTAAGTCAACCATGTTCCTGTTTTATCTTCATTGTGAATGCAATCCTGATCACTTTTCCCTATTAGTTTTCCAATATTATTTTGTGTGCTAAAAATAAACATCTTTTTTAACACTGCTCTATAAAGAAGATGTTTATATGACTTATATGGTGCCTATTTTTTTATTGCCTGGCATGGTATAGAACTGATAATCTGACTTGCATACCTTCATAAACAGATGTTTTATTTCTTAGATAGTTAGCCTGCAGAAAACATCATGGGATGGGTATTGAATGTAAATGAGTTTCCCAGAAGCATACAAAATTGAATGGGAAAAAAGCACTTAATGTGTGTTGAGCCTCTCCATATTTTAATAAATTACTCTCTATAGTTTGGTGAACTGTTTAATGGTATTTTGCATTATTCCCAAAAACACTTTTGCACGTTTATGCCGAACAATTCTGGAATCCTTCCAGCTGACGTATTGCTTGCACTTTCAGAATGGGTATTCCTGCGATCACTGGTGTTTAGTGTATAAGTGTGTAGAGGCCATTTGCGCTAGTGCTTTCCACTCACATGAAGTATAACCGCAAGCGCAGCGCCCTCTAGACGTTGCTGGACGTTGCTTTTGTGGAGAGACGTGTTTGCTCTTCAAACGCAGAAGTGAATGCGCCTATTTCTACAGCAATTGCAGGGCGATCACAAATGCGCTGGTGTGAAACCAGCCACATTGCTTGTACTAATGTTTGTCTGCGTATGCTCACATTTTAATTCGCCCAATACCTTCACCTAGTTTATGCAAACATTACATGGCTGCAAGAGATGCACTTTCCCAATTCATGCCGGGGAGGCCGATTCATTAATAGCGCCAGGTAGCGACAGATGAGCGCCAGTAGAGTGATTTTCACAGCGCCAGCTAGTATTCGCTGTGCTTGGCCGGGGTTTGCTTGTTGAATACGGGGTTAGGGGTCGATGTTTCACAGGTTCCGCGTTGTATGGGTGCGCCTGACAGCGAATGGCCAGAGCGAACCGCTTGCTGCACATTCATTAACAAATCACGCTCAAAAATTTCTCGCGCTGTAAATTCCTTGTTTAAACCCCAGAGCGCTGGCGGCGATGTGTGTAAAGTGGTTTTTAACCCCCAAACAACCGTTTTTTTTATATGTAAAAATTATACAAGTTTTTCTAAACATTTTGTAATATGAATACATGAATATCAGACCTGTAATATCAATTCTGCACAATTTTTTTTTTTTTTTTTACTTAAAAAAAAAACCTAACATTGCAGAAGTGGTCACAGAATTTTTGACATTAAAAAAAAAAAAAAAAACATTAATAGCAATTAATTATGATTATTTAAAGATTGCTCCATTGAAATGCATTGGACAACGCCAGGGAGTGCCAGGTCATACCTGTCGCTGTGATGGGATTAGCAGCGGCGCTGTTCGTTGCAGTCGGCTACATGATGAATCCCGCGCTAGCTGGCGCTCTCGCCGGTGCTAGCCTCATTTAGCGTGATAAATGCGTCATTGTGACCGCCGCCGGGCGTACTTGATTCAGTAGCCGCCGTTAGCTGGCAGTACCTGGCGCTCGTCAGACACTACCTGGCGCTAGCCCTTGATAAATAAGGCCGAAAGTTAATCATCCCCTTGTGTAAATGCACAAACTAAGCAGAGAAGTGTACTGATAGCCATTCACAAGGGTCTTGTTTTTCTGTGAGCCATGCCTCCTGGATTATTTCCATGGCCAACACCACTGAAGAGGAGGAAGCAGGAGTAAGGTAAGCTCCTCCCGAGCAAGCCTAAGAAAAACTAGAAGACCCAGCAGGAGGGGGTGGGACAGGATAGGTAAGTAAACATAAAGACACAATATTAGACACATGGCGAGATAAATTAATAATAATCATGGACTTATCATCCATATAGATAGAACATTGTGCTGGTTAGGAATAATGAATGAATTAACTAGCCATATCCTTGACTTGGGGACATGGAGGCATGGGGTACATCAAAGGATAAAAGGGCCACTCTAGAAAAGAGATAACACACAAGAGAGGCAAAGGATACTGTACAGAGGGACTATTCTCTACAATTGTGTGCATAAATGTAACTCTAACCGATCATTTGATGTTTGATGGAAATATAAAGTATCCATTTAGCTTTAGCAATGTCAAGCCATTTTGGATTGCGGACTAATGGCCCATGAATCACAGATATGCTCCATTTATCTTTGTGCACCCAATAAACTAAAACTGGCATGTTTCACATGTAACAGCGTATACTAATGACTTGGTCTTACAGTTAGCATAATGGGAAATAACATGGAGCCTGCTGGTAACACAGGCTTTAATTTGTGTGCCTTAATGTAGGGGCAACAAGGGTATCTGGGTATCCCACATGGGAAACACCCCTTGGCAGAAAAGCATGTGGCAGGAAAGGTGTCATGAGGTTATAACATTGATTGTGATAAACTTGTTGCTAATGTTGGTGCCTTTAGATCCTTAATTCAGGATTTGAATTATGTAAATCAGAAACTTTTTAACCTGTTCAAAATGTATAGAGTAAGCCACCACAAAGGTGAGTGTTTTGTCCGTATCCCTGGATCGGTCCATATTCTGATGTGCATACCTCCTCTATGTTTAAGTTTGGTCCTTATTGTAGAGCCCACTAGCAGATGACTAGGGTAACCCCAAGAGACGTGTGTAAATTTCTTTACACACTTGTTTGAATGCCACGTTTGTTGCACAGTTACATCTAGCACAAGCAAATTTTCCAAAGGGAATAGCTCGAATAGCGTGTGCTGGAAATCTACCTTTTATGTTGCTTATCCCTGTGGCATCTAGCAACAATCCGCCTGCATGTCAATGCTGTCTCGGCCTGCAGTTATGGCTGGTCGTCCACTTTGATGCTCTCCAACGGCTGTGCTTTACCAAAAACAGGCAGCAAATCTGAATTCTTGGGGTAAAACCGTTAATGGGGCACATGTGTCTTGTGTTCCACAAAATGGGGACTTGTCAAAAGAGTGAAGCAGAGGTAAAGATTGGGCAATATCCTCTGAACTGGGTTCTGCACATCTGATGAGCATTACAGAAGTATGGTGTTACCTGTCAGCTCTTTATGATATGTTTCATGAAGAATGCTATCTGTCACCAAATCTGTTCTTAATCTAACATCTAATATCCAATGTGTCTTCACTGTACTTTATATAACTTGCAGGACATTGCAGGTTTTTCAATATCCTTGATTTTAATTTTTATCCTCATACCCTCCTTGTATTAATCTGGGATGCCCTGCTGGGTCAAGGCCCGGAATGCCAGGGTTGCTTAACTCAACAATTCCATGGCACATGTGCAGGCTCTCCTCCAATCACCTCTCTATGCCATGCATATGAATGAGAATGCTGAATGAATGGAGAGAGGCAATCATCCCTTCAGCCTTGCCCCTATGTATGTGCCGTGGGAATGCCAGAAAGGTACAATTTTTGATCGAACCAGGGGGTTTTAAATTTAAGGACAACCCTAATCAGGATTCCGCACAGGGAGGGAGACCACAAACCCTAAAATCTAAGCCGGTGGTTGTTCCACTTTAAAGCAGGCCAAAAGTCAAAAAAGCAAGTTCAGTAAATTGCACCCCCAAAAGCCCCACTCTGGCAATCAGTGACATAAACTATTGGAGAGGGCTTAACTCCATGCAGATGTTATGGAATAGCAGACAGATCCTATTCAGCATACCTGCATGGCAGTGGCCATTTTACCACATAAATTAGTCAAGCTTATATAAAAACCCAATCCCACAGTCAAAATTGCCTCATATATCAGAATAGAATGGGAGTGCAGTAAATCCAGAGTCGCAGTAAACAGGGATAAAGATACATTGTTGCGACTCTCCCCTCACAGGCTCACACTCCCTCTAGCAACTGGTTATTCAGTGTGTGTTTTTATATAACATCATACACAAGCTGCCCATGTTTCTGAGACATTTATCTCTCAGTTTGGTGTGGGCTGCTGCTGGCACAGCTCTCCCCTCATGCTTATGTGTGTGACAAGATGGGCGCTCCCATGCAATTCTGCAGCAAAGAATCAGCTTGTTAATCCAGAACATCTGCATGGAGTTAAGCTATGTCTTTTTTGTCTGTTTTTGACAGAGGGGGGCTTTAGTGGAGCAATTTACTAAACATTATTTTTTTTATTTTTGATCATGACAGCTTTAAAATGTATCTAAATTCTCATTTCCAAATGGTCCACATGAACACTGAAATAACCTAACCTAACCCCTCACTTCAACAGTTATCCCTGCATTAGAGGGATACTCACCTTTTCCTAGTGGAGCAACATCAGATAAGGGACATTTTGGCATTCAAGGGTTCCCTAACTGGAGGGGCATCACAAATCTGAAGGCCTCCAGAACGATTGTTAAACAGGACGTACAGAAAATAAAGACTTTAGCTGCTTTTTAAGCAGAGTGTGAGTCTGTAATTTTTTCACATTGGCCATTTTCACATACCGCAACACTGATCTAAAAACAGAACTCCACTGGGTATTATATAATATTATAATAATTAGAAACATAGAAAGGTTGTGGCGGAAGCAGACAAAGTTTAAAATTCCTCCCCAGCCAGAGATGGCTGTAAATTACATTAGCGATACAAAGGACACATCTGCTTGATTTCTCAGCAAAGTCAGAGCTAATCTTTTTGTGCATTACACATTCTTTCCAAAAAAGATCCTTCACATTGTAGCCTGTCTGGTCATTGCCTTACCCTTGCACTGCATACACCGAACAGCCACTCACTAGGGCCGATTCAGAGCCAGGTGAGAAAACTCACTCTTCTTTTAGGAGAGAAAACTGCCATTCACTTTCATTGTCTTCCTTGGGGATGATTCACTAATCATTTTTTGCACAAGGCAAAAAAGGTCACAAACCAAAAATATACAAACTATGACATTTTATTGACACAAAAAATACAATTATGTGAGTACTCACCTGTAGAATTGATTTTCTAGTATACAGCACGTCCTGTTTCACAAAATTCTTTACGCTTGGGATATCCGCCACAAGGTGGCGCAGTGGACTGCAGAAGAGACTTGTGGCGTCTCCCGGCCCCATAAAAGAATAGGAACCTCCCACAAATTCCCAGTGTTACAAAGCAGTAGATAAGAAGCCGGGAGAAATAATAATGAAGGAAACCCCAACCAAACATCTGAACAAATAACCATACAGAGGTAACCAAGAATAATGATAACAAGGGAGGGGTGAAACAGGACGTGCTGTACACTACAAAATCAATTCTACAGGTGAGTACCCACAGAATTGTATTTTTCCAAGTATACAGCACATCCTGTTTCACAAAATTCTTTACGCTTGGGATGTCCAAAAGCAGTGTCCGTATTGGGTGGGATCCCCAAAGAACAACGGCGGGCAGTTTAAACCACTGCCGCCTGAAGAACTTTGTGGCCAAAAGCAGCATCAGCTGAGGCCCTAACATCAACCTTGTAAAACTTGGAAAAAGTATGAACAGAAGACCAAGTTGCGGCCTTACAATCTTGTTCAACAGAAGCCTGGTGCTGAAAGGCCCAAAAGGCACCAATAGCACAAGTGGAATGAGCAGTAAGGTGGAAGGGAGGTTCCTTCCCCTTAGCAGAATAGGCTTGCACCACCGCCTGACGAATTCACTTGCTGATAGTGGACTTAGCCAGAGGCAAACACTTCCTAGGACCAGAAGGAAGAACAAAAAGAGCATCAGTCTTCCTGAATGATTCAGTAGCTACCAAGTAAAACTTCAGAACCCTGACCACATCTAAGGAATGCAGAGTCCGCTCCTTGGAATTAGCGGGATTAGGACACAATGAAGGCAAGACAATTGGCTTGATGCAGAGCCTCCCCGTTCAGCTATCCCGTGCGTTTTCCCGTTGGTTTTGGGCTTTGATCGGGTCAGGAAAGGGTGCTACGTTGATTTTAGTGTGCGTTTATGCGCTCAGGTGTGCGCTCAGCCGCCTTTCCGATTGTCGGCTCGCACTAGGCTGTTTCCCGGCAAAACGGACGCCTCGTTCATTGTTCCGTTTTTTTCAGTGATGCAGAGCCTTGTTTTCCGATTGAAATCAGCCTAATGAAACGGGGCCACTGAGCCTTCACTTACGGCAAGTCAGAGCAGCCGTATTTGCACTCGGGCAATAATATGCAGTCCTCAGCGGCGCCAGCTCCGCGGTCTTGTCCTGCTGAGTATGACAGAAACCAGGCTGCACCAATTTGAGCTCACCCGCCTTACTGGGTATGTGTATGAAACTTGTATTGGTTGCCCACCCTGTCTGACTTTGTTTTTTCCCTTAACACACTATTTGGTAATTTTTTTGTTGGTATATTTTTAGCCTAATTTTTTAACTTTAAATTAAATGGGTTAAGTGATAGAACCCTATTGCGTCATGTTCTTGCCCTCTTATGTAAGTAGTATTCCCCAGACTTTTTTAATGAGTGTACAGGTTGGATGTGCATGTAGGCTCATTACAAATGTCCTTTCCTCCAACCCTACCCCGCTCACCTATTTGTCCCTCTTTTCTATTGTTGCAATGCACACCTTTTTTTATTTTTATTTTGTTTGGGTTTTTTTTTTGTTTTTTGGGCAGGAGACTCTGGCTATCCTTTGCTCCCCTGGCTGCTGACCCCAATCCTGCACCCATCTTCACAGGCAGAGGAGCCCTACAATACTGCCCCCAGGAGGACTCGCTCTGTGGTGGAGCGAGCCTTTGGTCTCTTGAAGATGAGGTTCCGTTGTCTTGATCAGACTGGTGGGGCACTACAATATACGCCTGCAAAGGTCATTAAACTAATCATGGCTTGTTCCGCTTTAAGAGAGGGAGTCTGCCATTTCTAAGTAAAGTCTCATTAAAAAGGGTTTCACACAGTGGGGCATCCCGATCTTGGATTTCCAGGGGGAAGACCAGTGGCCGTTCTGCGTTTTGTTCTGCTTTATGTGAGGGAACCTGTGTTACTTTAATAATAATGTAAAGGAGGTGGGTTATTCCATCCTAACCTGATTTGGTCAGGATGTTTTAAAGCAGGCCAAAACCCATGTAACCCAGCCCTTTGGAGTGTGAAGAAATCCAGGGCTGGGTTACAGGCATCATGTCTCTGGTGCATTCCAATTTGGGATGTCCGGCACGTCACTGCGGGGGAACGTCAGAGCTATACCAGGAGCTATGCCATCTTTACACAGGAGCAGGACGACATCATCATGGATGTGAGTATGCGAGCGTGCGTTTATGCGCGCGCACACATTCCTTATAATAAAAAAAAACAAAGCGCAAGAATAGTCTGAAACAACTTAGTTTGTCACGTTAAAGTGGACCAACACCCAGGATTTTGACTATCCTGGGTTTTGGTCCACTTCAGGGGGGCACCCCGATTAGGGGTGCCCCGCTGTGTAAAACCCCCCAGAAACCCCCCAAAACTCACCTCACCACGCTCCCACGTAGCCACGGACAAGCGGGTGACAGCTGCGGACAAGACAGCGCGTCCGCTGCCGCCTCCCGCGCGCCCCTTTGACAGTGCGCGCGCCTAGGGTGTTGGTCCACTTTAAATACAAGCCCACCTTAGTTTAACCCATGTACGCAGCTACAAACTAGGCTACATGCAGATAGAAGAACTAGGGCAATGTGAGGCAGCAAAAGGTTAATAAAGTGACTTTAGTTAGGCCAGGAAACTTGGTAATGTATTTTGTGGATTAATGGTGGGTCCTTGTATCTTTTTTTTTACAGATGATGCTGCGGAATCGTGTTTTTAGAGTTTGGGCTTTTCATTAAATCACGCTGAAGGTCCGGTTTAAAAAGGGCCCCAATAAAACAACGCCCAACCAAACCACAAAAACAATGCATTCACAGATCAAAGAAAACAAGACCCTGAGGCCTAATTTTTAACATGTTTAATTCAAATTTAAATTGTTTTTTACTTTTGTGTTATCAAAAAAATAATCTCCAAACCACAAAAACCAAAAAAAAAGTTTGATTAAAAAAAAAATAAACAGATTTTGTGAGTTGTCTTTCCTGCAAATGTACAATCACACAACATCATCACACATTTACATGACACAAAAGGTTTAGATATGGGACAAAAAATCAGAGAAACTCACAACCAATTACGGTAAACATTAAAGGCAAGGAAGAAGGAACACCAAAGAGATTAAGGTATGCATTAATGGCAAGAAAGAAGGAACACCCAAAAATAAATTTGACAATATATATATGTGTCAAATTGGCAGTTGGTGCCATATGCATATTCCAATGGAGGTTTAGGGATGTGCGCTTGCGTGTAGCCAGATTGGCAACTGAAGAGCCATGGAGATGTAAGTATACTTGGAAAAATCACCAAAATGGAAGGTCAAATATGACGGAAACCAAGCAGGTACGTTCAAAAACCAAGGAAAAAGCAGGGAAAAACGGGCCGCCCGTGTGAACGGGAACGGAACCCCCGATCAAATTGAAGGCACCCGAGAGAGCAAAAAAAACTTCCCGAGTAAAAACAAATTGACGGATCAGTTAGGGAGCCATTCCGACGGAGGCTCTGCATCACATTTGTGCCACGATTCAAACGGGAGCCCCGGACAATCGGAAGGTTTTAAGCTCAGACTGGGGGAGGCTCTGCATCAGGCCCAATATCCTGATTGAGATGAAAAAGCAGACACAACCTTAGGCAAGAAATCTGGTTTAAACCGAAACACCACCTTGTCCTGGTGTCACTCAAAATAAGGAGGCTTGATGGAAAGTGCCGCCACAGGCTACCTTAGGAGTCAAAATGGGCAAAGCGGCCTCACGGAGAGGCTCAAAGGGACGACCCTGCAGAGCAGATAACACCAGATTCAAATCCCAAAATGGTAACATAGGTTTACGTGGCAGGCGCACATGAGAAACCCCCTGGAAAAAAGTCTTAACCAAATGGTGACTGGCAAAAGATCTTTGGAAAAAAATTGCCAGAGCTGAAACATGACCTTTGAGGGTACTAAGTTGAAGACCCAAATCCAAGAATTCCAGAATCCTGGGAATAGAAAACACCCGACAGGGAAGAGATTTAGACTCACACCAGGCAATGTAACCATGCCATGCCAGTAGTAGATAAAGGACGGGGACTTCTTCCTACCCCTAATCATGGTATCAACAACAGAGGCAGGCAACCCCTTTTCCATCAAGATGGAGGTTTCAGCAGCCAGCATTTGTAAATTGGGATGGCACAGCTGCCCCTGAGTGAGCAAATCTGGATCCTTGGGCAGGACGCACAACGTCTGCGAACCACACCCTTCAGAATGGTTAGCACCCCTTCCTGGGCTACCTTGCGCAGCACCCTGCCCAACAGAGGAAACGGGGGGAACACATAGAGGAGCCGAAACCCCTTCCAAGGCATTGCTAGCGCATCCGTGGCAAAGGCCAGAGGATCCTGTGACAGAGAGACAAAGAATGGAAGTTTGTGATTGTGACGTGAAGCAAACAGGTCCACATCCGGCAGACCCCAGCGGTGGCACAGAGAGAGAAACACCCTTTCGCTGAGGGACCACTCCCCCAGTCGAGACATCCCCCTGCTCAAAGAGTCTGCCTCCAGGTTCTCCACTCCCGGGATGTAAACTGCCGATATGCAGGGAACATTCTCCACTGCCCAGGACAGTATCAGGGACACTTCCTTGAGGGCTCGCTTGCACCGAGTCCCTCCCTGATGATTGATGTGGGCAACCGCCATCTGGTTGTCCGAGCGGATCTGAACAGCCCGACCCCGAAGGTGCGGAGTCAACTGGAAAAGAACCAACCTTATCGCCCGCAGTTCCAGAATGTTGATGGGAGCATGGGCCTCCTGAGGGCCCCACTGACCCTGGAACTTCAGAGACTTCCAAAAGCCCCCCCGACCTATCAGACTGGCATCTGTGGTGACAGTCTCCCAGCACGGGGGCAGAAAGGTCCTGCCCACTAGGAGATTCCTTGAGTCCAGCCACCATGAGAGGCACTGACTGACCAGAGGGGACAGAACAAATCTCTGATCCAGGGACACAGGGTCCTGATCCCAAACTGACAAGAGGTGCAACTGAAGAGGCCTCATGTGAAACTGAGCATAGGGAACCGCCTCGAAGCATGACACCATCAGGCCCACCAGCTGCATCCCTTGCCGAATGGAGGGGTGAGGGCAAGAAAGTAGAGACCGTGCCTGCATCTGCAGGCTCTCCACCTTCTGCTGAGGCAGAAAAACCTTGACCTGAGATGTATCCAGAGTCATGCCCAGAAAAGACCTCACCAAGGATAGAGATAGAGAAGACTTGGGATAGTTGAGCACCCAACCGAAGGACTCGAGTGTGGAGACCACCATCTGGGTATCCAGCTCAGCTTGATGGAAGGACTGAGACGCAATCAGAATGTCGTCCAGATAAGGAAGGATGCGAATGCCCTGAGATCTCAACAGAAGACCCGAGGAGCCGAGGTAAGACCGAACGGCAGGGCCACAAATTGGTAGTGCTGATCCTCCAGAATGAACCTGAGAAATCTCTGATGACCTGGAAAGATAGGAACATGAAGGTAAGCATCTTTGATGTCCACAGAAGCCATGAAATTGCCCGGGCGCAAGGTACTGACCGCCGAGCGGACAAAGGGGGGTGGCAGCTGCTCAGACCATTTTATAACTAACCTGGGAGGTGCAAGTCAGCAGGGCAATTAGGTTACTAAAGACTTAAAGGAGCCGCAGCACTCAACCCTGTTAGCTTGCAGACCAACCTATAATCTGTCTCTAAATCTGGTAAAAACAGAGGCTCGGTCACACACATCTGCAGAAGTATGCTAAGCTGCACCACCACGCCAAGGTGCCTCTATGGATGCAGTCCTAACTCTAATCTATGAGAGCCCCACTTGGGACATACAATGCAAGAGATAAAATGCCACCCCCCTTTGTCCACTTTGAATTTGTGCAAGCACATGGGGTGTGGGGTCTAGGCTGTATTGCAAGGTCTTGACCCTTCCACCCCATGGCTTGCACATGAGGTTTAGGGCAACCTCAGGTAAGCTGCTCCCATTTTATCTCTTGCATTGTATTTCCCAAGTGGGGCTCTCATAGATTAGAGTTAGGACTGCACCCATAGAGGCACCTTGGCGTGGTGGTGCAGCTTAGCATACTTCTGCAGATGTGTGTGACCGAGCCTCTGTTTTTACCAGATTTAGAGACAGATTATAGGTTGGTCTGCAAGCTAACAAGGTTGAGTGCTGTGGCTCCTTTAAGTCTTTAGTAACCTAATTGCCCTGCTGACTTGCACCTCCCAGGTTAGTTAAAAATGGTCTGAGCAGCTGCCACCCCCCTTGGTCCACTTTGAATTTGTGCAAGCACATGGGGTGTGGGGTCTAGGTTGTATTGCAAGGTCTTGACCCTTCCACCCCATGGCTTGCACATGAGGTTTAGGGCAACCTCAGGTAAGCTGCTCCCATTTTATCTCTTGCATAGTATTTCCCAAGTGGGGCTCTCATAGATTAGAGTTAGGACTGCACCCATAGAGGCACCTTGGCGTGGTGGTGCATCTTAGCATACTTCTGCAGATGTGTGTGACTGAGCCTCGGTTTTTACCAGATTTAGAGACAGATTATAGGTTGGTCTGCAAGCTAACAGGGTTGAGTGCTGCGGCTCCTTTAAGTCTTTACTGACCGCCGAGCGCAGAGTCTCCATGCGAAAATGCTGGAACCTGACAAATTTGTTGAGGCTCTTCAAATCCAGGATAGGCCTCAGGGACCCATCCTTTTTGGGAACAGTGAACAGATCTTGTACCCGGAGGACACCACCTCCTGAATCCACCGGTCTGAGACGTGCAGTCTCCAAACGTGAGCAAAGAGCCGCAACCGTCCCCCCACCCGGATGGGTGAGGGCGCCTCCTCATGCCTGAGGGGGCTTGGGGGAAGATTTGGACTTGGGACCCCATGAGAGACCAGGGCGACCACGGCCTCTACCCCGTCCCCAAAGGTCTCTAGTCTCTACGTGCCCCCGCAAATAGTGCACCCCGACTGGACCTGGGAGCACGGAAGGAGGGGAGGGAAGAACCAGCCCCCCGAAAGGGCCACGGCTGCCTCCTGCGTTGAGGCAGCCTACCATCCTTAGCAAACAGATCCAGACGCTCCCCAAAGAGCCATAGCCCAGTAACGGGGAAGCCAGTGAGAGCATTCTTAGCAGCATTATCAGCCACCCACTGACGCAGCCAAACAGAGCGGAGTATAGCCACCAAAAGGGCAGGAACATCCTGACCGCATCATCCATAGCAGAAAGAATAAATGCCACAAATTCATAGCAAAGCAGGAGGGATCTATACTCCTCCCCCCTATTGGCATCCGAGGCATTATCCAGAAGGCACTTAAGTAGCCCTTTAATAGCAAGAGCCGTGATGGCAGAAGCGCACACAGGACTCAGCGTAGTCCCTGCACAAGCAAATGCGTGACAGGCCAGCTGATCAACATGCTGGTCCTCACTAGGGATGAGTGAATCGATCCGGACGAACCCGGATTCGATCCGAATTTCAGGAAAAATTCGATTCGGATCGAATCCGAATTTCCCCGCGATTCGATCACTCGAAGTTTTCCTTTAACATCCATTCATTTACATTACAGGCATTCTAAGATGGCGGGCGGGACATGTCTGGACATGTATCCCGCGCCAGTGCAAGCTGGGGCAGTCACATGCAGCCTATCAGCAGCCAGCAAGCCCGGTGACGTCACACAGCGGTATTTAACGGCGGCCATCTTGCTTTTCCTCATTTCTCTATTGCATTCGTGACAGACAGACAGAACGCTGTGTAGCTGAGGCAGTTAGACAGGCTGGAGACAGGGACAGACAGGGACAGGCTGGAGACAGGCAGGAGACAGGCAGGAGACAGACAGGAGACAGACAGAAAGCCAGGGAAAGGTAGGAAAAACGGAGCTGGCTGACAGGGAGATTTTTTTTTTTTCATCCAGCCTTTGTTAGCGTTTTCAGGCTGCTTATAGTAACTAACTGTGCATATATACTGAACTGATCTTAAGTCTGCTGTGAGGCATCCCATTCTGTGACTAAAGCAGCCTCTGTTTAAGACCATATAAGCATTTGCTCTTATCATATTTGAAATTAGGCCTGATAAAGACACTTTTGCTGGCCAAAGCCCTACTGGACCCTGCCAGCTCGATTCCTGCCCGGGGCATCCCATTCTGTGACTACAGCAGCCTCTGTTTAAGACCATATAAGCATTTGCTCTTATCATATTTGAAATTAGCCTGATAAAGACACTTTTGCTGGCCAAAGCACTACTGTACCCTGCCAGCTCGATTCCTGCCCGGGGCATCCCATTCTGTGACTAAAGCAGCCTCTGTTTAAGACCATATAAGCATTTGCTCTTATCATATTTGAAATTAGCCTGATAAAGACACTTTTGCTGGCCAAAGCACTACTGTACCCTGCCAGCTCGATTCCTGCCCGGGGCATCCCATTCTGTGACTAAAGCAGCCTCTGTTTAAGACCATATAAGCATTTGCTCTTATCATATTTGAAATTAGGCCTGATAAAGACACTTTTGCTGGCCAAAGCACTACTGTACCCTGCCAGCTCGATTCCTGCCCGGGGCATCCCATTCTGTGACTAAAGCAGCCTCTGTTTAAGACCATATAAGCATTTGCTCTTATCATATTTGAAATTAGCCTGATAAAGACACTTTTGCTGGCCAAAGCACTACTGTACCCTGCCAGCTCGATTCCTGCCCGGGGCATCCCATTCTGTGACTAAAGCAGCCTCTGTTTAAGACCATATAAGCATTTGCTCTTATCATATTTGAAATTAGGCCTGATAAAGACACTTTTGCTGGCCAAAGCACTACTGGACCCTGCCAGCTCGATTCCTGCCCGGGGCATCCCATTCTGTGACTACAGCAGCCTCTGTTTAAGACCATATAAGCATTTGCTCTTATCATATTTGAAATTAGCCTGATAAAGACACTTTTGCTGGCCAAAGCACTACTGTACCCTGCCAGCTCGATTCCTGCCCGGGGCATCCCATTCTGTGACTAAAGCAGCCTCTGTTTAAGACCATATAAGCATTTGCTCTTATCATATTTGAAATTAGCCTGATAAAGACACTTTTGCTGGCCAAAGCACTACTGTACCCTGCCAGCTCGATTCCTGCCCGGGGCATCCCATTCTGTGACTAAAGCAGCCTCTGTTTAAGACCATATAAGCATTTGCTCTTATCATATTTGAAATTAGCCTGATAAAGACACTTTTGCTGGCCAAAGCACTACTGTACCCTGCCAGCTCGATTCCTGCCCGGGGCATCCCATTCTGTGACTAAAGCAGCCTCTGTTTAAGACCATATAAGCATTTGCTCTTATCATATTTGAAATTAGGCCTGATAAAGACACTTTTGCTGGCCAAAGCACTACTGTACCCTGCCAGCTCGATTCCTGCCCGGGGCATCCCATTCTGTGACTAAAGCAGCCTCTGTTTAAGACCATATAAGCATTTGCTCTTATCATATTTGAAATTAGCCTGATAAAGACACTTTTGCTGGCCAAAGCACTACTGTACCCTGCCAGCTCGATTCCTGCCCGGGGCATCCCATTCTGTGACTAAAGCAGCCTCTGTTTAAGACCATATAAGCATTTGCTCTTATCATATTTGAAATTAGGCCTGATAAAGACACTTTTGCTGGCCAAAGCACTACTGTACCCTGCCAGCTCGATTCCTGCCCGGGGCATCCCATTCTGTGACTACAGCAGCCTCTGTTTAAGACCATATAAGCATTTGCTCTTATCATATTTGAAATTAGCCTGATAAAGACACTTTTGCTGGCCAAAGCACTACTGTACCCTGCCAGCTCGATTCCTGCCCGGGGCATCCCATTCTGTGACTAAAGCAGCCTCTGTTTAAGACCATATAAGCATTTGCTCTTATCATATTTGAAATTAGGCCTGATAAAGACACTTTTGCTGGCCAAAGCCCTACTGGACCCTGCCAGCTCGATTCCTGCCCGGGGCATCCCATTCTGTGACTACAGCAGCCTCTGTTTAAGACCATATAAGCATTTGCTCTTATCATATTTGAAATTAGCCTGATAAAGACACTTTTGCTGGCCAAAGCACTACTGTACCCTGCCAGCTCGATTCCTGCCCGGGGCATCCCATTCTGTGACTAAAGCAGCCTCTGTTTAAGACCATATAAGCATTTGCTCTTATCATATTTGAAATTAGCCTGATAAAGACACTTTTGCTGGCCAAAGCACTACTGTACCCTGCCAGCTCGATTCCTGCCCGGGGCATCCCATTCTGTGACTAAAGCAGCCTCTGTTTAAGACCATATAAGCATTTGCTCTTATCATATTTGAAATTAGCCTGATAAAGACACTTTTGCTGGCCAAAGCACTACTGTACCCTGCCAGCTCGATTCCTGCCCGGGGCATCCCATTCTGTGACTAAAGCAGCCTCTGTTTAAGACCATATAAGCATTTGCTCTTATCATATTTGAAATTAGGCCTGATAAAGACACTTTTGCTGGCCAAAGCACTACTGGACCCTGCCAGCTCGATTCCTGCCCGGGGCATCCCATTCTGTGACTACAGCAGCCTCTGTTTAAGACCATATAAGCATTTGCTCTTATCATATTTGAAATTAGGCCTGATAAAGACACTTTTGCTGGCCAAAGCACTACTGGACCCTGCCAGCTCGATTCCTGCCCGGGGCATCCCATTCTGTGACTACAGCAGCCTCTGTTTAAGACCATATAAGCATTTGCTCTTATCATATTTGAAATTAGGCCTGATAAAGACACTTTTGCTGGCCAAAGCACTACTGTACCCTGCCAGCTCGATTCCTGCCCGGGGCATCCCATTCTGTGACTAAAGCAGCCTCTGTTTAAGACCATATAAGCATTTGCTCTTATCATATTTGAAATTAGCCTGATAAAGACACTTTTGCTGGCCAAAGCACTACTGGACCCTGCCAGCTCGATTCCTGCCCGGGGCATCCCATTCTGTGACTACAGCAGCCTCTGTTTAAGACCATATAAGCATTTGCTCTTATCATATTTGAAATTAGGCCTGATAAAGACACTTTTGCTGGCCAAAGCACTACTGTACCCTGCCAGCTCGATTCCTGCCCGGGGCATCCCATTCTGTGACTAAAGCAGCCTCTGTTTAAGACCATATAAGCATTTGCTCTTATCATATTTGAAATTAGCCTGATAAAGACACTTTTGCTGGCCAAAGCACTACTGTACCCTGCCAGCTCGATTCCTGCCCGGGGCATCCCATTCTGTGACTAAAGCAGCCTCTGTTTAAGACCATATAAGCATTTGCTCTTATCATATTTGAAATTAGGCCTGATAAAGACACTTTTGCTGGCCAAAGCCCTACTGGACCCTGCCAGCTCGATTCCTGCCCGGGGCATCCCATTCTGTGACTACAGCAGCCTCTGTTTAAGACCATATAAGCATTTGCTCTTATCATATTTGAAATTAGCCTGATAAAGACACTTTTGCTGGCCAAAGCACTACTGTACCCTGCCAGCTCGATTCCTGCCCGGGGCATCCCATTCTGTGACTAAAGCAGCCTCTGTTTAAGACCATATAAGCATTTGCTCTTATCATATTTGAAATTAGCCTGATAAAGACACTTTTGCTGGCCAAAGCACTACTGTACCCTGCCAGCTCGATTCCTGCCCGGGGCATCCCATTCTGTGACTAAAGCAGCCTCTGTTTAAGACCATATAAGCATTTGCTCTTATCATATTTGAAATTAGCCTGATAAAGACACTTTTGCTGGCCAAAGCACTACTGTACCCTGCCAGCTCGATTCCTGCCCGGGGCATCCCATTCTGTGACTAAAGCAGCCTCTGTTTAAGACCATATAAGCATTTGCTCTTATCATATTTGAAATTAGGCCTGATAAAGACACTTTTGCTGGCCAAAGCACTACTGGACCCTGCCAGCTCGATTCCTGCCCGGGGCATCCCATTCTGTGACTACAGCAGCCTCTGTTTAAGACCATATAAGCATTTGCTCTTATCATATTTGAAATTAGGCCTGATAAAGACACTTTTGCTGGCCAAAGCACTACTGTACCCTGCCAGCTCGATTCCTGCCCGGGGCATCCCATTCTGTGACTAAAGCAGCCTCTGTTTAAGACCATATAAGCATTTGCTCTTATCATATTTGAAATTAGGCCTGATAAAGACACTTTTGCTGGCCAAAGCACTACTGTACCCTGCCAGCTCGATTCCTGCCCGGGGCATCCCATTCTGTGACTAAAGCAGCCTCTGTTTAAGACCATATAAGCATTTGCTCTTATCATATTTGAAATTAGGCCTGATAAAGACACTTTTGCTGGCCAAAGCACTACTGTACCCTGCCAGCTCGATTCCTGCCCGGGGCATCCCATTCTGTGACTAAAGCAGCCTCTGTTTAAGACCATATAAGCATTTGCTCTTATCATATTTGAAATTAGCCTGATAAAGACACTTTTGCTGGCCAAAGCACTACTGTACCCTGCCAGCTCGATTCCTGCCCGGGGCATCCCATTCTGTGACTAAAGCAGCCTCTGTTTAAGACCATATAAGCATTTGCTCTTATCATATTTGAAATTAGGCCTGATAAAGACACTTTTGCTGGCCAAAGCACTACTGTACCCTGCCAGCTCGATTCCTGCCCGGGGCATCCCATTCTGTGACTAAAGCAGCCTCTGTTTAAGACCATATAAGCATTTGCTCTTATCATATTTGAAATTAGCCTGATAAAGACACTTTTGCTGGCCAAAGCACTACTGTACCCTGCCAGCTCGATTCCTGCCCGGGGCATCCCATTCTGTGACTAAAGCAGCCTCTGTTTAAGACCATATAAGCATTTGCTCTTATCATATTTGAAATTAGGCCTGATAAAGACACTTTTGCTGGCCAAAGCACTACTGGACCCTGCCAGCTCGATTCCTGCCCGGGGCATCCCATTCTGTGACTACAGCAGCCTCTGTTTAAGACCATATAAGCATTTGCTCTTATCATATTTGAAATTAGGCCTGATAAAGACACTTTTGCTGGCCAAAGCACTACTGTACCCTGCCAGCTCGATTCCTGCCCGGGGCATCCCATTCTGTGACTAAAGCAGCCTCTGTTTAAGACCATATAAGCATTTGCTCTTATCATATTTGAAATTAGGCCTGATAAAGACACTTTTGCTGGCCAAAGCACTACTGTACCCTGCCAGCTCGATTCCTGCCCGGGGCATCCCATTCTGTGACTAAAGCAGCCTCTGTTTAAGACCATATAAGCATTTGCTCTTATCATATTTGAAATTAGCCTGATAAAGACACTTTTGCTGGCCAAAGCACTACTGGACCCTGCCAGCTCGATTCCTGCCCGGGGCATCCCATTCTGTGACTAAAGCAGCCTCTGTTTAAGACCATATAAGCATTTGCTCTTATCATATTTGAAATTAGGCCTGATAAAGACACTTTTGCTGGCCAAAGCACTACTGTACCCTGCCAGCTCGATTCCTGCCCGGGGCATCCCATTCTGTGACTACAGCAGCCTCTGTTTAAGACCATATAAGCATTTGCTCTTATCATATTTGAAATTAGCCTGATAAAGACACTTTTGCTGGCCAAAGCACTACTGTACCCTGCCAGCTCGATTCCTGCCCGGGGCATCCCATTCTGTGACTAAAGCAGCCTCTGTTTAAGACCATATAAGCATTTGCTCTTATCATATTTAAAATTAGGCCTGATAAAGACACTTTTGCTGGCCAAAGCCCTACTGGACCCTGCCAGCTCGATTCCTGCCCGGGGCATCCCATTCTGTGACTACAGCAGCCTCTGTTTAAGACCATATAAGCATTTGCTCTTATCATATTTGAAATTAGCCTGATAAAGACACTTTTGCTGGCCAAAGCACTACTGTACCCTGCCAGCTCGATTCCTGCCCGGGGCATCCCATTCTGTGACTAAAGCAGCCTCTGTTTAAGACCATATAAGCATTTGCTCTTATCATATTTGAAATTAGGCCTGATAAAGACACTTTTGCTGGCCAAAGCACTACTGGACCCTGCCAGCTCGATTCCTGCCCGGGGCATCCCATTCTGTGACTAAAGCAGCCTCTGTTTAAGACCATATAAGCATTTGCTCTTATCATATTTGAAATTAGCCTGATAAAGACACTTTTGCTGGCCAAAGCACTACTGTACCCTGCCAGCTCGATTCCTGCCCGGGGCATCCCATTCTGTGACTAAAGCAGCCTCTGTTTAAGACCATATAAGCATTTGCTCTTATCATATTTGAAATTAGGCCTGATAAAGACACTTTTGCTGGCCAAAGCACTACTGGACCCTGCCAGCTCGATTCCTGCCCGGGGCATCCCATTCTGTGACTAAAGCAGCCTCTGTTTAAGACCATATAAGCATTTGCTCTTATTATATTTATATTATAAGACACTTTTGCTGGGCATAGGCTTACTGCTGCCTGCCAGGTGCACTTCTGTTGAGGCATCCCATTCTGTAACATAGCATACCCCTCTTTATTTACACTAAGCAGCTCTCTTATTTACACTAAGCAGGCCTGTTGGAGGCTGAGTGTTACTGCTCACTTTTGGTGTGCATTATATTCTGTTTCATATAGACCCACCGCTGCCCGGGGTTTTTTTAAATATCACCTACTACCACGCCAGTTAGACTATGTCGGGCAGACAAGTGCCTGGAAGTGAAAAGAGGAGTGGCAGAGGCCAAGATTCCGCAGGCAGAGCTCGCATCAGACTGGGGGCCAGTAGCAGCAGGAGTCACGCTGAGAGACCTAATCTGCCAGTATCTGCTAGCGGTCGGGTCTCCACCAGTAACGCATCTGCCGTGGTAGATTGGTTGACGCGCTCATCAACAACATCATCACAACTTACGTCTGAGACCCCCAGTCTAGGGTCGGTAGGTTCCTCTGACACAACCCTGAGTTGGCATGCCCCGAGAGCAGTCCCTGTCCTCCCATTGCCTCTGGCCTACGCCGTTCCCTCCCCCAGCGACGTATCCTATGCTTTGGGTTCAGCTCCACTCTTTAGTGAGGAGGACCATCAGATAGAGGACAGTCAGCAGCTACTGCCCAGCCAAGAAATGGAGGTGGCTTCTTTAGCTAGGCAGACAAATAGTGATGTGGACAGTGTCGTGGGTGCTGCGAGCGTTCCAGCTCCTGCGCCAGACACTGTTGACGAATCCACGAACATCAGTGACGTACAGCCACAACCCGGTGATGATGATGATGATGACGATGAAGCCGATCGCACTTGGGAGCCGGGTGATGAAGGGGCTTCATCGTCATCATCAGGAGAAGAGGGGTGCAGGTTGCCCCGGAGTCAGCAGCTGAGGCAGCAAGGTGGTAGCAGTCAGCATGGGGGCACAATTCCAAAGGCTGGAGCCGGCCGGGGCCGGGGTAGAGCACCTGCTGTGCGGCAGTCTACCTTATCGGGAGGTAGTGGAGCAGGGGTTCCTGGAGTTGGCAACAGCAGCAGTGAATCAGTGAGGCCAGGGGGTGGGAAAAGTAGTTACTCGGCAGTGTGGCAGTTTTTCCTGAGGCATCCGCAGGAGGGTAACATGGCCACATGCAAGATATGTAGGCAAAAGGTGAAGCGTGGCCAGGGTCCAAATGTTGGCACCACGGCCCTGCGTCAACATATGATGCGTCACCATAAAACGACCTGGGAGAACCGAGGCTCCCAAGGGGTGGTCCAGTCTGCTTCCTCACCAAGTGAGCTCCCAATTTCTGCCAGCCAAGGCTCCAGCACCTCAGCCGAAGGCAGCTGTGCGTCATACCCATCCTCTGTCGCTCCTGCTCCTCCTCCTCCAAGTCATGCATCCCGCCAGCAATCCATCAGCGAAGCCATGTCCAAGAGACAGCAGTATGCGCCCACTCATCCTACGGCGCAGAAGCTGAATGTGCTCCTGTCCAAGTTGCTGGTGCTGCAGTCGCTCCCTTTTCAGGTGGTGGAATCTGCACCTTTCAGAGAACTGATGGCTTGTGCCGAGCCGAGGTGGAGAGTCCCAAGCCGTCATTTCTTTGCCAAGAAGGCAGTACCAGCGCTGCACACTTTTGTTGAACAGAAGGTGGGCCAGTCCTTGAGCCTGTCGGTGTGTAGCAAAATACATGGCAGCGCCGACATCTGGAGCTGTAACTACGGTCAGGGGCAGTACATGTCGTTTACGGCCCACTGGGTGAATGTGGTCCCTTTGCAGCAGCAACTTGGACAGGTCACGCCGCTTCGGCCTCCGCGCTCTCTGCCCATTGGGCCTGTGACACCGTGCGACTCGGCCTCCTCATCCTCCGCCATCTCCTCACCCTCCACTGTAGGCTCAAGTCTCAGTGCCCCTCCAGTCTACCATGTGTGCAGGGCACGGAGGTGTCACGCAGTGCTTCACATGGTTTGTCTTGGCGAACGGAGTCACACAGGGGAGGAACTGCTTAAATGTATTCATCAGGAAATCCAAACATGGCTTACTCCGAGAAAACTTAAAATGGGAATCATGGTTACCGACAATGGGAAGAACATTTTGTCTGCGCTGCGCCAAGGAAGCCTGACCCATGCCCCCTGCATGGCTCACGTCTTCAATCTGGTTGTCAAGCGGTTTCTGAAGTGTTCCCCCCATCTGCAGGACATCCTAACAACTTCACGGAAACTTTGCATGCACTTCAGCCACTCCTACACTGCCAAACACACCCTTCTTGAGCTACAGCGTCAGAATGGTATCCCCCAACATAGTCTGATTTGCGATGTTTCCACCCGTTGGAATTCCACCCTTCACATGTTGGACCGATTATATGAACAGAGAAAAGCCATCACGGATTTCCTGATGATCCAAGCAGATAGGGGGACTCCCCTGTGTAACTTCAATGTCAACCAGTGGCAGCTCATACGTGACACCTGCCGTTTGCTCAGGCCCTTTGAGGAAGCCACTTTATTTGTCAGTCGGCAGGATTACGGGATGAACGACGTGATTCCACTGCTTCATGTACTACAGCACATGTTGGAAACCATGGCTGGTCAGGGCACTGGAGACATGGCGTTTACATCTTACGGCCACATGAACCCCCTTGGAGCTGAACTGGAGGAGGAGGAGGAGGAAGAGGAGGAGGAGGAGTTGCCCAGCGAAACACAGTTTAGGCTTGGCGAAATGGCTGGTTTATCTAGTCAGCGGACAGGAGAGGAGGAGCAGGAGCAGCCAGAGGAGCTAGAGGTTTTTGAGGAAGGAGAGACAGAGGACCCGGGCACACCGTGGCAGTATGCAGTGGAGATGGAGACAGGTAGTCCATCCGAGTCACTTGCGCAAATGGCACGAAGCATGCTCACGTGCTTGCGTAGTGACCCCAGAATTGTTTCCATCTGTCGGCGGGATGACTTCTGGCTGTCCACCTTATTGGACCCTCGCTTCCGGCACAAAATGGGGGCATTTTTTAAACCCACCGAGAGGGAGGACAAACTCAACTACTACAAAGACATTCTACGTAGGCAGTTGGCCGATGCCTATCTGCGCCATGGTCCATACTCTCGCAGGTCTGACTCGAGGGGACCTCTGCGCTCACCTTCCACTGCCATGGCCGCTGGGGGGGTTGGCAGCAGCAGCAGCAGAAGCTCCATCAGCAGCAGCAGCAGCCTCAGTCTTCAGTCGCTAATGAGTAGCTTTCTACACCCGCATAGTGAGGCTACTCATGAGCAGCAGGAAGACCTGGAGCAGGACCTGAACCAGCAGGTCATGTCATACTTTGACATGACCATGCCAACACACCTTGAGGATCCGCTGGACTTCTGGGCAGCCAAACTTGATTTGTGGCCGCAACTAGCAGAGTTTGCCCTGGAAAAGCTGTCCTGCCCGGCAAGTAGCGTGCCATCTGAGCGGGTGTTTAGTGCGGCGGGGGCCATAGTTACGGCGAGGAGAACTCGTCTGTCAACTAAAAATGTGGAGAGACTCACCTTTGTCAAAATGAATCAGGGATGGATCAGCCAGGATTTCCACCCACCAATGCCTGATGCATGCGACTAGATTCAGCATGGTGCCACGTTTTACACTTTCCAAATGGTGCAAAACATATTTATGTCTTTAGGCCATTTTTTGGGCTCCTGCTGCTGCTACTGTCAACTCCTGCCAACTCCAGGGTGTGATTCATCCAATTTTTGGGCTCCTGAAGCCAACTCCAGTGTATATTTGGGCTCCTGCTGCTGCTACTGTCAACTCCTGCCAACTCCAGGCTGTGATTCATCCAATTTTTGGGCTCCTGAAGCCAACTCCAGTGTATATTTGGGCTCCTGCTGCTGCTACTGTCAACTCCTGCCAACTCCAGGGTGTGATTCATCCAATTTTTGGGCTCCTGAAGCCAACTCCAGTGTATATTTGGGCTCCTGCTGCTGCTGCTGCTGCCAACTTCTGCCAACTCCAGGGTGTGATTCATCCAATTTTTGGGCTCCTGAAGCCAACTCCAGTGTATATTTGGGCTCCTGCTGCTGCTGCTGCCAACTTCTGCCAACTCCAGGGTGTGATTCATCCAATTTTTGGGCTCCTGAAGCCAACTCCAGTGTATATTTGGGCTCCTGCTGCTGCTGCTGTCAACTCCTGCCAACTCCAGGGTGTGATTCATCCAATTTTTGGGCTCCTGAAGCCAACTCCAGTGTATATTTGGGCTCCTGCTGCTGCTGCTGTCAACTCCTGCCAACTCCAGGGTGTGATTCATCCAATTTTTGGGCTCCTGAAGCCAACTCCAGTGTATATTTGGGCTCCTGCTGCTGCTGCTGTCAACTTCTGCCAACTCCAGGGTGTGATTCATCCAATTTTTGGGCTCCTGAAGCCAACTCCAGTGTATATTTGGGCTCCTGCTGCTGCTGCTGCCAACTTCTGCCAACTCCAGGGTGTGATTCATCCAATTTTTGGGCTCCTGAAGCCAACTCCAGTGTATATTTGGGCTCCTGCTGCTGCTGCTGCCAACTTCTGCCAACTCCAGGGTGTGATTCATCCAATTTTTGGGCTCCTGAAGCCAACTCCAGTGTATATTTGGGCTCCTGCTGCTGCTGCTGTCAACTCCTGCCAACTCCAGGGTGTGATTCATCCAATTTTTGGGCTCCTGAAGCCAACTCCAGTGTATATTTGGGCTCCTGCTGCTGCTGCTGTCAACTCCTGCCAACTCCAGGGTGTGATTCATCCAATTTTTGGGCTCCTGAAGCCAACTCCAGTGTATATTTGGGCTCCTGCTGCTGCTGCTGCCAACTTCTGCCAACTCCAGGGTGTGATTCATCCAATTTTTGGGCTCCTGAAGCCAACTCCAGTGTATATTTGGGCTCCTGCTGCTGCTGCTGCCAACTCCTGCCAACTCCAGGGTGTGATTCATCCAATTTTTGGGCTCCTGAGGCCAACTCCAGTGTATATTTGGGCTCCTGCTGCTGCTACTGTCAACTCCTGCCAACTCCAGGCTGTGATTCATCCAATTTTTGGGCTCCTGAAGCCAACTCCAGTGTATATTTGGGCTCCTGCTGCTGCTACTGTCAACTCCTGCCAACTCCAGGGTGTGATTCATCCAATTTTTGGGCTCCTGAAGCCAACTCCAGTGTATATTTGGGCTCCTGCTGCTGCTGCTGCCAACTTCTGCCAACTCCAGGGTGTGATTCATCCAATTTTTGGGCTCCTGAAGCCAACTCCAGTGTATATTTGGGCTCCTGCTGCTGCTGCTGCCAACTTCTGCCAACTCCAGGGTGTGATTCATCCAATTTTTGGGCTCCTGAAGCCAACTCCAGTGTATATTTGGGCTCCTGCTGCTGCTGCTGCTGCCAACTTCTGCCAACTCCAGGGTGTGATTCATCCAATTTTTGGGCTCCTGAAGCCAACTCCAGTGTATATTTGGGCTCCTGCTGCTGCTGCTGCCAACTTCTGCCAACTCCAGGGTGTGATTCATCCAATTTTTGGGCTCCTGAAGCCAACTCCAGTGTATATTTGGGCTCCTGCTGCTGCTGCTGTCAACTCCTGCCAACTCCAGGGTGTGATTCATCCAATTTTTGGGCTCCTGAAGCCAACTCCAGTGTATATTTGGGCTCCTGCTGCTGCTGCTGTCAACTCCTGCCAACTCCAGGGTGTGATTCATCCAATTTTTGGGCTCCTGAAGCCAACTCCAGTGTATATTTGGGCTCCTGCTGCTGCTGCTGCCAACTTCTGCCAACTCCAGGGTGTGATTCATCCAATTTTTGGGCTCCTGAAGCCAACTCCAGTGTATATTTGGGCTCCTGCTGCTGCTGCTGTCAACTCCTGCCAACTCCAGGGTGTGATTCATCCAATTTTTGGGCTCCTGAAGCCAACTCCAGTGTATATTTGGGCTCCTGCTGCTGCTGCTGTCAACTCCTGCCAACTCCAGGGTGTGATTCATCCAATTTTTGGGCTCCTGAAGCCAACTCCAGTGTATATTTGGGCTCCTGCTGCTGCTGCTGCCAACTCCTGCCAACTCCAGGGTGTGATTCATCCAATTTTTGGGCTCCTGAGGCCAACTCCAGTGTATATTTGGGCTCCTGCTGCTGCTACTGTCAACTCCTGCCAACTCCAGGGTGTGATTCATCCAATTTTTGGGCTCCTGAAGCCAACTCCAGTGTATATTTGGGCTCCTGCTGCTGCTGCTGCCAACTTCTGCCAACTCCAGGGTGTGATTCATCCAATTTTTGGGCTCCTGAGGCCAACTCCAGTGTATATTTGGGCTCCTTCTGCCCCTCATAGTGATGCCACTTTAACTCTCTGCAATTGTGCCGCTCTGCGATTCTATTAGCGATGCCTCTGATCTGCATGTGATATTTCTTAAAAGTATTATTTAACTAACCCAGCACGCATCCTGTGCGTGTTACAGCAAGGCTGAATGGTTTACAACCCTATTGAGGCTGTAGGAGGCTCAGAAATAGCCGTTTTTAATAGCGATTCGTCGCGAATTTATTCGGGTCGAAACGATTTTTGTCGGAAAATTCGGCGAATCAGTCGAATCGAATTTTTCAAAAGTTCGCTCATCTCTAGTCCTCACCATCCCTCAGAGTAGAAGTGTCAGGGGAATGCATGACCGAGGTATTGGACAACCCAAGCACGGGAGCATCCACCTCGGGGGGACACGACCAGCACTTAACCACATCAGCAGGAAATGGATACCTCCTGTCCCAACTCTTAGGCACCGCACCAAATTATTGAAGTGGATCTGCTCAGGGAACTCCAAGCGTTGTTTAACAGTGTGAAAAAGCTCACCCTGCTGCCTTTTAACCGGGACAGGAGGTGTAATACACAGTACTTCAAAAATGTTAGCCAACAGCCTGTCAGTATCCTCAGGAGACCATGGGTCTTCTCTAAAAGGAGACCCAGTACCACCATAAACCTCCTGCTGCTCCTCAGAGGAATCAGAATCAGAGAAAAGTTCCCCCTCTTCTAGGGGGTAAAGGCCAGGGAAAGAAAACTGTCCCTCATCCTCCTCAGGAAAAAGGGAAACAGCAGGAGTAAAATGCCGCTTCTTGCCAGAAGCCTTACGAGGGACCGGCCCAGCCATATGCCTTTCCAGGCTGGCCACCCGCAAGGCCAAGTCATAGTTTGATTCCCCACTAACATGTACCCTCACTAGGGGTCAAATGCAGGCGCGGGGGGGGAGTAGGTGATGTAGAAGGAGGCGCAGAGCTGGGCAGCGTAACAGGCAAACCAGACTGCAGCGCAAGTACCTTCTGGGCGCAGGGCACAAATACTCTGACACCGTCCCTCATAGGGGATACCCCACACGCGGCACACAGCTGGGCTTGTCCTGAAGGAACCCCAAGCACATTATCCCTGGAAGCCTTCATATGGTGATTAGAGTGGGCACACTGGCAAGTATAGGGTTAAGGCTAACAAGAGCCACCCGGGATGCCCCAAAACCCGCTAGGGAAGGTGGGAGAAGGAAGGGAAGAGGGCCGGGAGAAAACACAGACAACATTTATCCCGCCTGAAAGACATAAGAAAACCACACATAACATTCCCATAATGTGGTGACATGAGCACAATACAACCCCGAAGGGGACTCACGGACCAAGAAGCCGATCGCGCATCCAGGCAGGCCAGCAGCGCGCCGCAGTACCGCAGGTCAGGAGAAGACAAACTCCAACCAAAATGGCGCCCGCAAGGACCTTGACGCAAAAAACGTCATCCGTGGGACCCGCCCCCCCGAAGAGCACGAATCGCGCTCCACGTGACCCCCCAGCGCCAATGACAGCGCAGTAAAACATGAAGAGAATGTCGCCGCCAGCCGCGGAGCGCCGTACAAACGGCACGGCGGCGAGCGCGGACAATACAAGTAAAAGGCAGATAAAATACCATGTGAAACAACACCGCCTACAACCCCCCCCCCCCCCCCCCGAGAGCTCCCCAGGGAGAGAGCGAGGCGGGGAAGAGCAACGGTAGGCGCACCCAAGGCATGCTTAGCTAGGGAGGAGGGGGGGCAGGGAAAGACCCACAATAAGGCAGGAAGGGGCATCCCACAAGGCTCACCATAAGCCTGACCCGCCTACCCTAGTAGATACAGGGATTGCGGTTGGAGCAGCGCTCCTCCAGCACCTGACCCTGGCGCTGTCCTACCTTCACCCGAACCAGGCAGCCGAGGCTGGGAGGCAGTGGGCCGAGAACGGGTGGAAATAGTCCTGCAGGGCCGCAGGCTGATAAGCCCTGCTCGCCTGCGTAATATAGAGAGCCGTCTTCTGTCTTCGCAGTCCAGACTGCAGAAGGAAACTGGGAATTTGTGGGAGGTTCCTGTCCTTTTATAGGGCGGTAGACGCCACAAGTCTCTTCTGCAGTCCACTGCGCCACCTTGTGGCGGATATTCCAAGCGTAAAGAATTTTGTGAAACAGGACGTGCTGTATACTTGGAAAACACTACATGTATAAAAAGATTTGTTAAAAAAGTTGATTAAATAATAAACAGCCCATTGCTGTAATAGCTGTTAAAACACCACACCCAGCAAGATCTCTACTATTAACACTTGGTTACAGGATGAAACGTGCAAAAACTACACAAAATAGAAAAATATACTTCTAAAAAAGATTAATTATATACATAAATTAAAATTAAGATGAACTACCACTCCTTACCAACTAATTAATAAATGAATAAACAATATGTACAAAACTACACTAAATGCTACATATCGTCCTACACATCAAAGGATTAAATAACCTGTACAGTGAAAAACTACAGGCAAAAAAGCAGTGTACTACCTAATGCCAGATGATGGACAGGAACGGTACCAGCTCTGACGCTCCAGCTGCTTCTTGCAAGGATGCCACTCTTTAGGGTCGATTCAAAGCCAGGTGAGAAAACTCTCTCTATCTTTAGGAGAGAAATCTGCCACCTGGCTCTGAATCGACCCCATTGTGTTCTGGACTCCTATTTGAAATAAGCAGTTCTAAACATTATGAGTGAAATGCACTTGATTATGCAGTCAGTTAAACAGTTGAATCTTCTTTCGTCTTTGCCTTTTCCATCCCAATTGATTTACCCTTTCTTGTATTTTGTGTTTATTTAGTACTTTGAGGAACACTGTCATAGCTATAGCCAAAAAATGCCCACGCAGATGCTTGGGGCTTTAGGAAAAGAAGGGAAGCATTGTTGGGGGGTTAGGGCAACTGTTTATTGATCTTCCCTAATAAACCGTAAGTTCTTCCCATGTCTGTCTCTTTGGTGCAGGACATTATGGATCTTCCCTAATAGCTTTGAATACCAAGTCTTCTCCCATGTCAGTTACAAACATATTAAAAAGAATGGGGCCCAGGACAAAGCCTTGACGTACACCACTTTTAACTTGCCTTTCTTCAGATTGCACACCATTAACAACAATCTGACACCTATCTTTCAGCCAGCTTTAAATCCACTAAACTATCCAGGGATTAAAGTTATTCAGCAGCCAAACAAAAAAACTACTGCTGTTGATCAGTGCTAGCCCAGCTATCATCAATTCATCTGATTGTTGGATCCGAGCCCTGGACTGACTTTAAGTCCAAATTTCAATGACTCTATTTCAATGTCTCCATTCCCCTTCTAATGGATAGGTACAGCAGTCAGTCATCTGGAATCTTAACTGTTAAAAGGTAGTGGCCAAGTAAATCAATTAGAGGTGCAGCAATCGCAAATCTGAGTTTCCCTCAAACTCTGGGGAAGACCCATTGATTTCAGCTGGTATGTATTCCAGTTCAGAGATTTCTTGTGATGGGAGATGCAGTGGCCTTCAGACCTCTTTAATTTTTTGTTTGACCAGAGCAATGTTATCACCAGGTGTCCTCAGACTGACTATTAATGTGAGACATTGCGCTGATCAAATATCTTTTCGATGTACTCTCCAATATTGAGCAAAATAACAAAATGACTTACTGTCACTACAGACAGAAACAGCACAGAGCACTATATCATGCTGTAGAATAAAAACAGTAAGTCCAACTACAGGACACTTTATTTCTTTAATCAGAGAGAACATTTCAAATGTTAAGCTTTGATTGTATGGTTTAATAAATACTGAGTTAAAGTAGTGCAAAATAAAAACAGTTTGAGGAGGGCTTGGCTGCCCCTATGTTTAAGTGCCCAGATCTTCATGGAGGTACCCAATGTTTTTAGCTGACGTGAAGAATATTCGCAAGGTCGAGATTCTGAAGGGAACGTTATCAAACACATTGGGGTCGATTCAGAGCCAGGTGAGAATTCTCGTTCCTTTTGTAGGAGAGCAAACTGCCGTTCACTTTCATTGTCTACTGGGGGTAAATTTTCACCTGGTGCAGAATCAGCCCCAAGGTAGAAAATGAAGGTAAATGGTAATTTTCTCTCCTAAAAAGGAGTGAGCATTCATTCATGGCTCTGAATCAACCCCATTTGATTCAGAGCCATGAATTAATCTGAGTTTAGCTTTGGCAGACAACTGTGTGCTCTGCCTTATATGCTTATATGACCTATGGGCATGTTAAGAAAAAGTGACTGACTCATTTTCAATATGTAGATGTTATGCGGGTTGATGTTTGTATCTGTTTTGGTGGGAAATGTTCATTTTGTAGCTGTGCTAAGAGCCCATGTGTGATGGTCCTAAGCAAACATTGCCCCCAGGGGGCAACAGTAAGTAGGCTGGACAAGTGATGATGTAGTTTCCTGTCCAGCAGTAATAAATGTTATGTTTGGAGGGTGCTGTAGAAGCACTCTCCCTGATTCACTGCAGAGAGTAGTAGGTGGTGTCCCGAGGTCAAAGCGCCCAAGACGACACTACATCTAACAATAGGACAACGCTCCAGCGAACGATAGGAAAAACGCTATTTACACACAACCAAATAAAACGTGTGAAGTGTATGGGAGAGGGACAGGTGCTACATGGCGCTGCTGAACATGCAGCGCCGGCGTTTTACACTGAGCCACCACTAGTAATACATGTGACGCTACATGACCCTATTAGAGGCGCTCACCAGATTGACTTTCATATATGTTGTTTTTTACAAACTGCGCCCGGGGTTCACCTGACGCTACGTGGCATTAGCGTTTCTTAAATAACCCCCATATTTTTATGTTGGCGTATGGTCTTAGTATATGAGGCACACTGTTTGTTTTTAACAAAAATGTACCACATAGCTCATTCTAATAGAAATGGTCTGTTTCACTCCTGATTTCTATTCCTGAAAGTATTGATTACATCACCAGGAAACAGCCACAGAGAGCAAGCTATGTTTAATTAAATTTATCCCATGTACTGCTCCAATGTGTGATTTGCATTGCCTGAGCTTTGTCCATGTGATTACATATTACAGTTTCAGAGTTCAAAGTTATAATTTAGCCATTTGGAAGTGAATTTGCAATGAGTGATCCAAACTGAATAATGTATTTCAGCTCTTATGGGAGGCAAGAAACATAAGTGCTTTGCCAGTGGCAATGCTTAAACTGAACATGCCAGTAAGTGCTGTTGGTTAGAAATCCACTGCTTAGCTCCCAAAAGACAGTGATCTGAGAATTCGTTACAGTTCGTTTACAACACAGCATATTTTGAGGCTGTCTGAGGTGTGCAGTGACTCAACAGTCAGCGGGGGTACCAAACTATGGACACCGTCCAGGATTCCTCAAACAGATGTCCAGACTGCATTCGATTTTGCTTGGTCATTTTGTATTTTTTTTTCATAACTTTAGTGTGTTTAGACTTGTTTAACATAAAACTTAAATAATTCAGAAAACCAAAAGCTGAACAAATCTTTATCATATAGAAATAAGACTGTGATTTTTTAATAAATAATTTTATAAGTGAATACTAGTTATAAAACAAAGAAAAGTGACTCTGCACCACCACAGTGTACCAATGTGTGTGATGTGCCGACTAGGTGCCCCTACACCAAAACGAGTCAACTATCAAAGGACTGTGGCCCCAGCTACCACAAAGCGAGCAGTATCTAAAGTCAGCACCAATCACCCCAATAAAACACATAATAATCAAATTAAATTAAAAACAACACATAACTAAAATCAAATCCACAGCAGGGGCATCCCATCCACATTAGTGCAACACCATATATATAAACATCAATATTATATGAAAAACTGTGCTATTGTAAAGTGCTCAAAATAGAGCCAATAAATATGTGCAATCAGCACGAGAAAGCTAGACAATGAACAAGAGCCAACTACCTGAAATAAGTTCACCTATGTGAATTCTGGATAGTGTCCCTGCTGTACCCACTGGTAAACTTTTACCCACGCGTTCCATGGTGAACAACTACTTTCTCAAGGTGCAAATACTGGTCATAGCTTAATTGTAATGATAAATCAGAGAAGCAATATATCTTTGATGCAATGTTTATCTGAATTTAGCATTCTAAATTCATATGACTGGTAGGGAGAAGCCCTTTGAAAATATTCTTACCTCATTGGAATGCACCTGCTTCACCAAATAATATCCTGACACCCCCTTCCCCCAGTGAAAGGCATACACTTTGTGCTAAAGGGTGATTTAGCGCCAGGTGAAAAAAGTGAACTACTTTTTGGGGGGAGTAAGATCTGCCTTTTACTTGCATAGCTTGGGAGCGATTAAGCACCAGGTGTAAAAAACTCATACTTTTCTTCATTCTAAGATGACATTTTACAAATGAATGAGACATTAATTTGAAGAATATACCATCAGCATAATAACATTATGTTATGTCATAATCCAACTATACAACGCAGAATAACTGATCTCAGTGGAAGAGACCATCTACCTGTATGTTAAAATGGAAATATCAGCTTTCTTCACATCTCCCCAAAGCACTGCATTATGAATAACAGCACCTATACTTATCAGAAGCATTGCAATAGCAATAAGCCATTATTTTAGCACAGGGTGGCTGGGGGCAAGATGAACCCCCCTATTAAAACCAGAATGTCAAAAACATTTCTTCCCTGATTCTTCTTACTTGCAGTAAAAAAAGATACACTATTGGCTGTCTTTTCAATGCAGATGTATATAAGTAACACCTCATCATGCTACCTAGCATATTTATGTTATTAGAGACCATTTTTTTTAACGGGCAACATTCTCTTCTGTCTTCTCCTCTTAGGACGCAGGTTCAAAGTGCCTCCTTGTAAAACTACAAGGTTCCAGAGTTTTTTCCAATGGTCATGAATGCCATCACCAAATCTTTACCAGCTAGCTGTTCTCTCCTTGTTCTTGTTAACCATTTGTAGTCTCTAGTGTTGATGAGTTAGAGCAGATAGAATCTGGTTCAGCAGCCCTCTAGATGAATAATCCCCAGTATCTGGGGATCTAGTATCTATCAATACTCCAGATACTGCCTGATACAATAGCTCCAGCAACCACAACGTGTGAACTGGTATAGGGGTTCCACCGTGTCTTTAACATTTGTTCCCCGCAGGACAAATCCTCTCTGCAGGTGGACTGGATCGGAGGATCCCTCCTGGTCAGCAGGCACTCATTTGCTGCTGGCAGAGATTCCATAGCAGCCCCTGCTCTGTGGTATAAAAGCCTCCCCGTCCAGTAGCATGGCATTAGCTAGTCGGGACACCAAGGAAGAAGAAGGGGGGATCTGTATCCCCCTCACTACAGATGGCGGTGGGAAAGGTAGGGGGGAACCTAAGGGGGAGGTCCCTGCCCCCCCCTCCCCCCAGAAGGGTAGTGAAGTGTTTAAACTTCTTTTGTAAAAAACAAAAACTTTTTTTTTTTACCATATTTTTAAAATACAATTTGTGTCATGAACACCCCTGGTACAATATTTTGATAAACCTTATGCATAAAGGAAACTCTCAGTACATATATACAGCAAAAAGGGATCACAGATGCATACCATATAGATGAAAATATATCAAATGTGAACAATATGTAGGCTTTAAAAAGAAAAAATAGAATCAGGACATTTAGATACATTATACAAAGGTTATCACTATGACAAATTGTAACACTTTACAAAGTATCTTATACAGGCAGCAGTGTCTGGCATATGTAAAAAAAAATGAATGTAACAAAATAAAAATACATCATATTTACAAGATCCATTTGGAAAGCTGCCAGCAGATAAGTTTGATACAAGTGACTTATTGATTCAGATTTGATACAATGTATAGCTCCAAGTTCGCACTATGGATATTACAATCCACAGCAGAAAAACTACTTGTAAATATAATACCAAAGAAAGAATAGACCATCATGGTTAAATAAGGGGCAATATACAGGGATAATACAAAATCCCTAATGCAGACATAGGCTTCATTTTAACATACAATACCCCCATCAATTACTATGCTTGATTAGGGGATAATAATTAGATACATGTGCTGAGATCTAACTGCTCATTAAGACCCAATAGCCTTAAAGACTCACCTTTCTGGCAGACCCACGACACCCACGACACACACACAAGCTCCTGTCCAATCAATGCCACTCAGCACCTGATTGAAAAAGAGGGAGCGCCCGACCTGAACAGAGGACACTGTCCAGCGGGGGACAGATGAAGGAAGAATGTCACAGCAATGGTGTTTTTTTTTTTTTTTTGCTTTAATAATTTTTTCTATTTTTATTGGTTTCTGAACTGGTAACAGATCCAAAGGACCCCTATACTAATTTACCAGGTAGTGATGCCCTGCATGCCCCCTGCCAACATCAGTGGGTGGCATGCCGGATATTTGATCCATATCTTGCCAGGATCTGGGAGAGAATCTGCAATATCTTTGTCCATCTCTACTCAAACATTAAACAAAAAAACAATCCTATTTAACAATGAGTTTGAGATTAATGAGACTGTTTAAAGCAGAATCCTAACCCAAATGTAACTTGAGTAATAAGTTCTCTTGGCTGCAGGGGATCATGAAAAGGTAACAGGATAGCACTCAATATCAAGGAGAAGGTGCCATCAGTCACTGGGGCATTGGCACTCCCCCTAACATAACTGCAATGGAGGGTCTTGACACTCCCTTTACTTTTCAGGTGATGTTGGAGGACATTGCCCTGCTGTGAATGCGGCTGTGACTGAAGCTGGGTGGCATGGAACTCGCCTCAGACTAGGAGTAATAATCTGCAGGCGACAATAGATAAGTATAGTGGAGGGGGGGTTATTTTGCCTGGACAAAATATTTTTGTTCATCACTGCTCGCACTGGAGGCTAACTTGCATAATATTTTCTCTGCATTCTCATTGCAGCAATGTAGATGCAGCATGATATTGCTTACAAATTACAATCCCAACCACAACCCAAGTCCCCTAAAGTTGACCAACAGTCAAAAATGTCTTAACCAGACCAATACAACAAACAGTGCTCATATGCACTTTGGGTGAACTGCACCTAGCAACACCCTCCCCCAATCAGTCACAGTGACTGGAACATTTTGTTCACTGCAATAGAGAGGGCATGTCAGGCTTTGCTTTGGCACACGTAGGAGGCTGCTGAGGTGGGCATGGATGCTATGGGACCTGGTGTCACAAAACCATAGGTGTCACAAAACCATACAAGGAGAACAAGCTAATGTACCCCACAGCACCATGTGAGTCAAGATAAACTGTCTAAAAGACAATATACTGTACAATACACAATATACTGTACGGTTGTAGAGTAGCTCCACAGCACCAGGCTCACAAGTACCTGAATGGTCATAAATGGAATACTGGCAGGAAAACGGGATGACTGGGACAACAGGGTAACAGGGTCAAACTGGACTGGAGACTTTACAGGAAAAAAAAAACTGGATGCAGGAGGACCAGGATGCTAGGGTAGAAGGGTCAAAAGGAGACTGAACAAGAATGGAGACCAGATAAAGGAAGAAGCAGAACTGCAGGTAATGGAGGGTCGGGTCGAAGAGAATCAGGCCTAGATCACAGCGAGGCAATCAGATACTGGAGCAAGGAGGGTTGTCTGTGGAACCATTGACATACATACCTCTGTGGGGGCCCCATAGTAGGGCCCCTTTGATGGGTCCCCTCAGCACCCCTCCCCCCAGGGAAGACGTGGGATGGACACTCATGGTGGAGGCATGGGAAACGCATGCCAGTGAAATAGAGGCGCTGTGCACACACATCGCTGGCAGAGAGGGGTGCGCATGGCGCCAACTGAGGGGCGCGATGCATGCATGGCATCGATGTATACGCTTATGTGTGTACTGTGCACGATCTATTCAGAATCACCATTCTGCAATACTGTATGATTCATGCTGCATCCTCTGAGTATGATTATGATGCAATATTGGGTAAACGTTATGCCCCCTCCATGCTGCATCTACTGTATCTTGTATGATTCATGTTGAGTCCCGAGACTTGGATTAGTACAGCGCTGATGTTTTTATGTAACTGGGTTTATATGCAGAATGGAGGGGGGTTTAAGCAAGTAGAGAAATTGGGGAAGATAAAGAAAAGGCTAGCAAAGCTCATATAAATAAAGAGAACACCATTCTGAGGACACTCAGGGGCACATTTAGGACAAAGCACTAGTTTTGAAAAAGTATTGACTAGATTTAGGGAGTTGACATAATTTTGGACTATACACAATTATGTCTTAACTCCTATCCCATTGTGGGTCCTGTCAACAACTTGCTTGACATTATGCCAATTAAAAATGATTAGCACATAACCAGAATAGATTTAGGGAATAAATACTTGCAAAAAATGTGCAGGTGGCACTTGAGCATCTCTTGCGAGATGCTGCAGACGCCCGCACTGCAGAGTCAGCTGCAGAGAGCCGTTGCTGATTCGATCCGTCGCTGGATCTTGGCTGGTGTTTGGGTACTAGCGCTTAGAGCGACTGCTAGTAGAGGCTGTAAGCGGTATCGGGCGCTGTAACCTAGCGCTGAGGTCGCTGTAGTAACCTGGCCGGCATTGATGAATGTGATGTGTGTTGGGTGCTCTAACATCAGCACAACGCTGCAGCGAGCGAGAGGTAGCGCCAGCTCAGTGCATCCGGCACTTAGCGCTCCACACCATATTTAACAAAAAACTACACACACACAGCGTCGGCGCTCTAAAGCTGGGCGTTCTAGCATAGAGAGCCAGAATCTGTGTGATCAAAGTCTGTTTATGAACACAGTACCAAAGCGAAAACACATGGAATGACATTGCTTTAACACTGAGACAACAACACTTTAGTGGCAGACCTGTAATGACAATTCTGCATAAAAATATATTTTTGTTGTTTGTTTGCAGCCAGGAGAGGTCACACAAGAGGGTTGATTCAGAGCCCATTTCTCAACATTTTTTGGAGGTCTTACTACCAAATGAAATATCACGCAAAAATGAAAACATTTCACACAAAAATTCTCGCATAAAAAAAGACTCAGCTGAATCAGATGAGGGGGAAAAATGGACGAGAATGGAAATTTTCATGCAAAAAAATGGTAAGAAAGGGGCTCTGAATCAACCCTAATGATTTGAGCAAAAAAAAAAAAATTTAATTGCCAAACACGCTATTTAAACACAAACAAATGAAAGGCTATTGAAATGTATGGGAGAGCGACACTAGGCTCGAGTCAGAGAGACAAAAAAAAAAAATCCGTTCTAGTTCCGATCTGTTTTTTTTTGGAAATGTTTCCGCTCTCGTATGAGCGTAAGAGCGATTCTATGCATGCATTGAAAACCTTCTGTAAAGTTTCCGTCCGTTCGTACGGCAGATTACAAATACGAGGATGTCATTTTCCATCCAGACTTTTCCGGTTCTTTTTCACATGTTACAACGTAGGCTTTCGTTTTTGCCCTTTTCCCATCGTATCCTCCAACGAATCCTTTACGTTTCCCGTTAGATTCTGTTTCCCTTTTTCAATAAATATTCGTCCAGATGGAAATCCTTACGATCTAGCGCCTGCGCACTACAAACTTAACTCATTAAAGTGCTCGCCTACATATTACCCTCACTTCTACTACAATGTTTAGCTAAATAACTTAGCACTATCCTCCATCTTCCCTTTTGGACCCTTAAAGCTCACCCAAACCACTTAGCACTATCCTCCATCTTCCCTTTTGGACCCTTAAAGCTCACCCAAACCACTTCACGGTTAGGTTCTTCTTCCATTTTAGCCCCCTAAAACTTACCCAAATCACTTCTCGGTCATGTGAATATTCATCTTTAAATATTTCTGGGCCCATTAGTTTTGTGCTAATGTATTTTGTAAATGAAATGACAATGTAACATTTTTTTTTTTATTCAACATTCAACTATAGCTTGTCTGACTTTGCCTGGCCTCTCCCTGCACTGACCTGTTACATGAACATCACTATTCTCCTAGATTAACCCCTTGCTGTGCCGCAGCACCTATACATGGCGCCTGCTTCAGATTACTGTCAAAAGCTTTTAAAAGATGAAGTAATATCTTTTAAACAGACACAGGCATACCCATACTTACCTCTTCTGCATTCCAGCAACCATGTGACCACCACTAACCAATCAGCTTAGCTAGGTGGGCTAGCTAATTCTCCTGCCAGATCACAAAAGTGGTGCAAGTTTTTATGCCAGACATTGGGATTGCTGGGAGCCACTGACATGTAGGGCATCCTGATTTTGGATGCCCTATGCTGGCAGTCTTTGGAACATTTTAGAAAAAGTAAAGTTTTTATGACTTGACTTAACAGCTCCAGCTGCCTTGACTTATTTCTGCAAATATGCCATGAACTGAAAGAGTAAAAACCTTACATATTGTTTTATGCATCCCTAATACACACCACATTAGAAGTCTTATAGAATAAGTGTCACTGTGAGTCCATAGGGAAAGAACTATTTGGGGACAAAAAAACGATTTCTGTTTTAAATGTCTTTACTGTCTAGATCAGCGATACTCAACTGGTGGACCAGGGTCCGAATGCGGACCTCGGCGCCAGATTTCCAGACCCCTGCACTGACAGCCTTACACTCAGTTGCTTCTGTGTGGCCGTGCTCAGAGCTGCATGATCAGCAATGTAGTGCTTAGTCTCCCTGCCAGTGTCATGAAGTACTGCCCGGGTAGAGAGTGGCATTGTAAGGGCACGCAAACTTTGTTTCTCAGTCTCTTTGCCCCATCCAACCCCCCATCCCTCCCTGCCATTCCTGTTCTGTCTATCCATCCCTTTTCCTTATAGCTTCTCACCAGTTCATCTCTCTCCCCAGAGCCCTATCTATCTATGCTTGTTACCAGACCGTATTGCCATTAACATTTTGGGACCTTGTCCACCCCTGAACACAAGTAGCATGCAATGGGCCAGAGATATAGTTTCTGTGGGGCCAAATGAAGCTTCTGTTTTTCCCAGTGGCCAATAGGATTTTTGGGGTGGGCCAAGCAGCCTTTTTTAGTTTTGCCTGAGGAAGCTATAGCCCCTCCCCCAGTGTGAAGATTTCTAACTATCCACCCCCCCTCCCTCCGCCCGGACCTCCACCTCTCACCAGATGCCTTTAAATGGACCTTTACAAGAAGAGGTTGAGTACCCCTGGTCTAGATGTTCAATGCAGAGTCAATAATAAGGCAGCAAGCAAATTATCAGAAGTCGCATTGGTGGGACTTTTTCAGTTCCAGTATCAGCAAGTCCTGCAAGTCATGCTGTCCAGGTTTGCTCACACTGGAAGTACCGAAGGACAGAGGCAGCCGTGCAACCATATTTAGACAGGTTAGCCATGGAAAGATAAAAAGGAAAGGGTCGGCACAATTTGGAAACCTGCAAAAGCATCTACAACATTGCAGGAAATGGAAGATAGGTGCATGGGACCAGCTTTAGATGAGTTCCATGCTGCCCTAGTATTGCCATTGCCTAGACTGTCCCTTTAAGTAGGTCACTGTTTTTAAGTCAAAGCAGCACTACTAGGTGAAAATGCATCTATTTGCTGCTCCTATAAAACTATACAACCTAAAGGTTAAACATTGTAAAGCCTCTAAGCACTGAATATACAGGAGTAAAAAAAAACAGCTGACTTGAGCTTTCAGAGCACTAACTCAGTGGAGCTGAATGACATAATAGTCAAGAAGCACATTCAGCCAGCTTCAATTATTCACATGCCACTGCAATTAATGTTTTATATACAATTTAGGTTTCAGGATTCAGCAGATGTTTACCCTCTCTTGGAAAATACATAAGCTTCCCATGGCAAGCAATGTAATGGCAACTTATTTCATCTCTGTTTAGGAAAAAGGGGAAAAAAGCATCCGTCAGTTTTATAAAAGAGCTACCAGATCGTGTTGCAGATTGCAATAAAAGTCCATTTTCAGTCATCATATTTTCCTACTGAACTTTTATCACGGTGTACGTCAAACACATTTTATTGATTGCTTGCAGAATCAAGCAAACCGACAGGCTTCTTTCCAGCTCCTTTCTTTTTTTTTTTTTTTTTACTATGTCACTAAAGTGCAAGTAAAAATAAATATGCTTTGTGATCCGGTCCTGAAATACTAAGGTATGATAAAAAAAAAGTGCTTTCTCAAAGCTCAAAAACTTGCCAGAAGAGGGAGAGAGAGAAAACAACTGTTCTCCCAGCTGTTTCCTGTCTACAGTGTCTGTGTAAATGTAGATAAATGTGAGGATTTTCTGTAAATCCTTCTTGTTTGCTAAATCTGACTGTCACTGTTAAATCAGAGCAGATCCTACGCAATGGAGTAAAGTCCTCAATTTCAAATGTAACCTAGCTCAGAGTATCTCTCTGGATTTCCTTTTTTTTCCTGTTATCACAGCTAGCAATCCCATTTGCAGACCCTAGAAGCCATGGAAAAAAACAACTGTTTCTCAACACAATTATTTAAGTGCTACTTTTGTGATATCTTAAAGGTAACTCATTTCTTATTACTTTGAATTTCATGTGATTTTATGCATTTTCACCATTGACTGTCACTTTTATTTCTGTGAATGCTTTAAATAGATTTTCCAGTCCAGCTGTCATTTGGAAAGTGCTGAATATGCATTTTAGTATATGCTCTGCAACTGTTCTTCTATAGGGCAGCTGTGCATAGATAATACCACTGCAATCTGATGTTAAATGTCATATTGTGTGATTTACCTATGGTATATCAGTAGTGTGGGTATCCTAGGATTGGTTGTTTTATTTTAAGGGATTTTCACCCTTTCTTAATGGTCTATTATTTTGCATGACTGCTTTAATGCAAATTGTTACACCTGTCCTAGATGTGTAATGCAAAGTCTTACACCTGTCCTATAAATGTTCCAGGTATATTATTCATCATAGTTTCATGACAATCATGTTTCATTACTCAAATACTACTGAATACTGAAATACTGAAATGGATAGATAATGAGTTAATAGAAGCAGTGTATTATAGTTATTGTTAATATTACTATTATTATGAATGTATTTTGTATATATATATATATATATATATATATATATATATATATATGTATTTTTATGCCAGCAGGGATCATATATACAAAATAGATGGTACTTGTTGCAGTTTGTCATTTTGTACTTTGCAAGTAAACTTTCCAGTTTTCATTGCAGAGCTTTAACTTTTAGCTTCAGGGCTTGAACGAGTTAATATTACGTGTTGTATTATTTGAGAGATTTATTTGTACAGCATTTGATCTGTTATATTTAAAAATATTTAAGCTTATTTGGTCAGGCTGGTTTTAGTGACCTTTCTTGTAGATGCTGGCTAGGCTTCAAGTTTCCTTTCTCAGCATAAAAAAATGTTTCTAAAGACCGGAGTTTTCTTTTTTTTTCGATAGTTTGGAATAGGCTCATGCCATTGGATCATCTATTCATTGTAGGCCTTGTCCATAAAACATATGATGGCTGCCCATTTGTACTTGATTTTGTTTCAAGCAGGAAGAAAGTGACAAATACATTGTAATGATTATTAAGAAGTAATTCCTTTCTTGGCTGCAAGGTTTTATATTGTTCTGCTTGTTCATGGGAAAAGGGTATGAACTTACTTTTTGGTTAGCTCCAGCGTTTAGAAAATAAATGTCCATGCCAAACCTCTGCAAACTATTTATGCACTGCAGTGACAAGCCTTCTAAGACATTCAAAAGAAACCAAGTTTATTTTACGCTTAGGATTACTCTTATGATGAAATTGTAAGTTTAAAAGAAATAGGGGCTTTGGCATTTCTTCGACACCACTGAAGTGGAAGTAAGGAAAAGAACTTAGGTCTAATTACACCTCTGCCCTGGGACCTCTACCCTGGGGCTGATTTGCCCCTTCATTTAACCAGCAAAAGGAAGCCCAAAATTGTGCAGAATTATTCATTGGTCTGGACTCCGCTGTTGACCCCTATGTGACTAATGGGGTCTGACTGGCGCATGAAGCATATTCATGCATGCCCGGTGAACGCCACTGGACGCTCATCAATGCTACCGAGTTTTTGCATGATTTCAGGTTCCTACTGCTGTCTAAGCAAAAGTCATGCCAAATTATCTTCCACTAGGATGCCAAAGTCATGCCAAATTAAATTCCACTAGGTTTGGGGGATGTAAGTGTTCCAACAGCATTGCTAAACATGCTAAACCTGTGGCTTAGGGGTCACAGAGCTGTCTGATGTAGCCCCCAACCTTAGCATTTGTGCAGCACCACTTTTTCTGCTTCCCTTTTAAAGTGGAAGTAAAAAAGACCTTAGGTTTAACTATACACCAATAAGGTTTACCCTAGTCTCTCTGCTTCCTGAGGCGAACTGCAAAAAGGCGCCCCAAAGGACACGCACTCCACTCCTCAGTCTGGCTACCGCCTATGATGGGAGCGGTACTGACTTTCTGTGGGGGGTAGAGGGTGGGGCCACTAAGCCACCAATGATTGCCGGGAAAAGATGACAGCATGCAGCGGAACCCCCCATCTCTACTAAACCACTAAAAAGATAAAAGTAAATGAATACAAAAATAATTATACCAAAAACAGATCCAGTAAATGCTGCTGTACCCTTGCAGTTTTGCCTGAGGCAGCTGTCTTTCATGATCCCATTACAGGTGCACCCCTGTACCCATACCCGGAACATTCAGTTTTAGGATGCACCAGCAGTTAAATTGCAATACGAGGGGGGTGATCGGCCCGGGAATCGTATAGATTCCTGGGCCGATCACCCGTGGGTGTTGGTCCACTTTAAGTGGTCCTAAAGAAGGAATGCTCAACCTGTGGCCCTCAAAGCTGTCTGATGCAGCCTCCAACATCATACCTAAGTGAACATGGAAGGCAGTGTAGACAGGAGCATTATGCTGGGAAGGACATAAGTAATATACTGTGGAAAAATTGAAGTGGGTGGATGGAACTGGCATATAAAGATAAATGAAAGTCCACTTTCAATGGAATTTTTGACAGTGTATATTTTTTGTGTGCCAAACTATAGCCTCAATGTGCTGAGCTTATCTAGCATTTTGGGATTTTTTCTTATGTTAGCAAATGAGTGTTTTATAGAAGCAGTGTTCACTATCTTCAGTCTGTTGCTATTGGCACCAAAATCTACAAGAAGAGAGACGTGAGCCATGTACACACAGAACACTGTATCTGGGCAGGTATAAGGCTGAGTGAGCTCCCTCGCCTCAGCAGTGGCCATAGCTGCGACATTCTGTGTGTTCAGGACTCACTTCTCTCTTCTTGGTGTACAGACTTGGTGAACAGTTTTCAATATCAACAGATAGCGGGTAATGAAAGCTGCTTCCTTAAAACACACATTGACTGACATAAGAAAAAATAAGAAAAATACTAGATAAGCTCTTGAGGACATCCTTTTTGGCACAAAAAAATATACGCTTTCAAAAATGCCATTGAAAGTGGACTTTTACCTTTAAATAGAGGCTCAGTAAGGACCAGATAAGCAGAAGAGTGCTATCGTAGGGGCATTGGCATTGGTAAATAGAGGTGACAGCAGCAGCTTGGTGGTATCAATAAAATGAGGAAACCTTGAAAAACACCACTGGAGCCCATGGGTGAAATTTCTGTCAGAATAATAAAAAAAATCTGTATGTTTCGCTTTGGTGGGAGTTTAGATGTTTTGGGGATTGGAAATGCAGTTAAGATATAGGACTGATGCGAAGAACTAAGGCAACCTGCATGTTTAGTGTACACTGCAAGTGTAATAATTTTTGGAGTTTATGGACTTTGTCTGATAGTAGTATAAGTCAGGATTGTATATATATATGTGAGGGTAGGGGATTTGACGTGAGAAGTTATATATGTGTGTTTGTTGAAGGGGGATGGGTGTGATGGCCATCATATAATCCATAAATGCTGGGTGACCTCCCTGTTTGTGCTGGCACTCTTGTGCTAATACAAATGTTACCCAGCTGTCCTTCACTATAGCTCCATTGGCTTTCTAGGAACACAGATCCTTGTGGAGCAGAAAGGGGAGGAGAGCACATAATTAATGCTAGAAGTTCATTAGATGTGGTGTTCTGCAAAAGGAAGATTTCCCTGGATTTAATTCCAACATTAGAGAGTATAACATGTTGTTTCTGCATAAATTTGGGGTTGAGAGCTTAATAAGAAATGGTAGCCACAGCTAATTGTTCACAATCTCATTCTACCTACCATTGCACTGACAGGTTTAGACATCAAACAATATTCTTATGTACAGACAACCTCTGGTTGCATGTGGTTGGTATCAGGCTCATGGTTTTGCCAGGTTTTCCCCCAAAATATTTTCTAACCAAATGTATTGGGAAGATGAACAAACTGACTCCCTGGCTGGGGCCCTGACTACTTCTGCCTGATCAACAGTCAATAACTTTGAAGAAGCTTTAACAACAAGTGATTGGCTCACAGGCAAAAATGGGGAACAGATCAAAGGGATACAGGTAGATCAAAGGGATACAGGTAGATGACCATCATTACAAAACCTCCTTATTTGCAGATGACTTAATGCTACATTTGACGGCACCCCATACCACTTTCCCAGTCGTAATGAGGGAATTCGAACGCTTCAGCGCTGTGAGCAACTTCAAAATTAACTATTCGAAATCTGAGGCACTTAACCTCTCACTCCCAGATCATGAAGTGCACCAATTAGAAACTAACTACCCCTTTAAATGGAAACCTCACGCCATAAAGTATCTCGGCATCCAAATCCCTGCAAATCTTTCCAAAATATACGAACTAAACTATTCCCCCCTACTGGCCAAAATAGGAGTGGAATTGAACTCGTATACAAAAAAAGCAATTTCCTGGTTTGGCAGGATTAATAGCTTAAAAATGGATATACTCCCAAAGCTGCTATATGTTTTTCAAGCAGCCCCTATAAGGGTACCCAGTAGTTTCTTTGGTAAGCTAAGATCGGCTTTCTCGAAATTTGTCTGGGGGGTCGCTAGACCGAGAATCCGACTTGCGACCCTCTCAAGAAGTAAAGCACAGGGAGGTGCTGGCCTGCCGGATTTAAAGACCTATCATACGGCCGCAATTCTACAGAGGATGGTAGATTGGTCCCGTAGAAGCAAGGACAAACTATGGGTCCAACTAGAAAAATCTCTCTCCCCATTTAATCCCTCTACTATTGCATGGGCTGCCCCCTTGTCTAAACCCCAAAGGGAATCAACACCCTTTCTTATGCAGCATTTCCTAGAAACTTGGGACCCACTCCAGGACAAATATAAACTAGTACGTAGACCCGGCCCGCTGACACCGATATTTGATAATCCGGCATTTGAACCCGGTTTACTTTCAAAGAACTTCCTCATCTGGGACGCCTCCACTAACACCACTGTAGGCCAAGTACTGCAGAACGGGGAGATACCCTCCCTAGCATATCTGAAAGCGAAGGCAGGGGGCAAGCATGTTTCATGGCTGCTGCATAGGCAGCTCTGGGCATTCCTCACTGCCAATAATATGGCGGAGACAGCTCGTACCCCACCCACAGAATTTGAGTCTTTAATTACACAGGACGCCCCCCCTACACATGTGATAGCGTCTATCTACTCACTCCTTAATGGAGCAAAGCATCCTGATCCCCCTAAATTTATGGAGAGATGGGAAAGGGAGCTGGGACTCACTTTCACAGAAGCGGACCTAACCAAGATCTATGCCTGTGCCCACGGCACTTCAGTGGCTAATTCTGTACAAGAGCGGAACTATAAGATACTAGCCCGCTGGTACCGATGCCCAGCAGACACTTACCGGTTCACTGAACCTTTCAATAACGTATGTTGGAGGTGTCAGAAAGCGGTGGGTAACATGACCCATATTTGGTGGGGTTGCCCAACCATCAGGGATCTTTGGGACCAAGTATTTTCCATTTACGGACAGGTTTCTGGGAATAAAATACCCAACACACCCCAAACAGCACTCCTGTCCCTTTCCCAGATCTCCATAGCCAATTCTAAAAAGGATATCCTGAGACATTTCGTGGCAGCTATGAGGGCCGTTGTCCCAAGACACTGGAAAAAAAAGACTACCCCTACACTGATGGAATGGGTACAGGAATTAGAGTCAATTCGCTATATGGAAAGCCTGATCGCTAAAGATACGGAAGCCACAAATAAATATATAGTGACCTGGGCGGGCTGGTTAGACTTCCGAGACTCACACCTCCCTAACTTGCTATAACCAACCGGAGGGTTTCTCTTTGATTCATTAGATGGGTGCTTGGAGGTCACAGAACCGTATTGGAGTTGTGGTGGAGACTTGGAACCTTCCCTTGAGGTTCCTCCCCACCCCACTTTCTAGAACTCATCTTTCGGCCATTGGTGTGTCGCTGGAGCACCAGCCGTCTGATGAAGCCTATTTTCCTCCCTGGTTTTGATACCCACTTCTCCCTCAGTGGCTCTTTTGATCCGTTGTGTGGAGTGGGGGCTGAGACATTGGGGAGAATGGCTCCCCAGTAGCATAAGATAGATTTTAATAGGATTTACATGCGACTAGGAATTGATCGTGAAGGTTCCCCATTGGGAATCGACACAAGCAGCATGAGTCATTACTATAACGTGTTACCTAATACGTCCTATATATGTATATTGACAATAATTTTGTATGTTGAATACTGTAGATGATAAGATGTATAAATGATGTCACATATGTAACTGTAACCTGCTTTTGTTGTACCCCCTCCCCTCCCTTTATCCCCCCCTTTTTTTACTTTCTGTACTCCCAACCTATCCCCAGTTTTTTTTCTCTAAAATCATCAAAATTTGATTATACTAAAAATGGGGAACAGGGAAATGTCTGTTCACAGCCAGATCCTCCGACAGGGTAAATGGGGTAAATGCTAGGAATATATCAATGGCTACAGTCCAATGATTCATAGACAGGGCAAACACCAGTTTTTTTTTATTCTCCCATGCAGCAACAAATTTCATAGCAGGAACGGCAGGCAAACCAAGAGGTATTTTAAGTTGAAATCTCCTCTTTTTTATTGAACCAGGTAATACACAACACTGCCTGTTTGAGCATTTCAGATTTTCTTTAGTGTTAAATCAAAGCTGATTTCAACAAGTCAAACTTCCACCTACCAAAGGGAATGTTCTTGTGTGGTAGCTGGAGAGATATCTTTCCTCCTAAATATAGAAGATACGTCAGAGAAGACAGGATAATACTGTAGCTCATGCATTCTGAGAACCTATGTGCATGGTTGAAAAGACTCTCTAAGGAATGAGCCCTGATATTCAAGCAGGGGAAATTAGAAAAGGAAGGATTATTTTCTTGATTTGTTTGCTTTTTAGCTAGCTTCATTCTCCATGAAAATTTGCTCTTCTCATACTGTCCTCCAGAGCTTCATAGCTATTCTTATTTGAGGTCTTGGGTACACATTTTGTTTTCCAGGACTTCATCTAATATTTAAAGTTGATCTGACTATAAGGTAATGGTCTTCATTAGTAAGTAAAAAACCTATTTTCCAGATGACTGTACTCATGGTCAATGTGTTCTTTCAACGAATCATGATATTGCATTAATTTCTTTTTAGACTTGCTCATATGACATACAGATAATGCATTCCCTGCTAAAAAACATTCTTTTACATATCAGGGCTTGTTTATTCGTAAAACCAGTTACAATGTCCATAAGAACATATCATAACTGAAAGTCTTTTCCGCTGATTCAGTATTTGTTACGTTGCATATGGCCAACTGGCTTTCTCAGAGGATTTCCTTGACCTAGTCAATTTACAATGCTCTCTATACAGGAATGTTGCCTAACCAGTATGCATCCAACTTTGTAATATCTCTACACAAGCAGTCTGAATTCTTCTGTTAGTAAATACATGACATAGATTACACAGTCCTTGTCAACCTGCAGATGTTGCTGCACTTCAGGAAGCAGATACAATAGAAATCTTGGAGACATCACACAGTGGGAGCCAAAATAGTTTGGCAACTTTCCTGCATAAAGGTCTGAAACTGGGTTAAGGAATTTATTTAAATGAGTCTGGGGAATGCATGAGGAGCAAGGCCCACATGACCAGCATTAAGTCACATCAAGACTTTCTTCATGGTCATTTTCTTTTATATTTATATTATGTTACAAATCAAGACAATTAAAGTGCCTCATATGTGAAACTTTGGTTTTTAGTAGTTAAGATGTTATCTATTTTTGGTATGTGTTATTCTAAAAAATAAATGAATGCAATCATTTCAATATTATGCACAGCTAAACCCTAAGGATGAAAATACATCACACAATCACCGATAGCCATTAGATAGTTGATCATCAAATTTCGTATGTCACCTTTTGTTCCTACCTACTTACAACACATCAGCATACGGGGACAAGAGCCTTTGCACAATATGGCATGTTGTGAAATACCTTTGCTTGATATGGTATATCGTGCAAATTTGTCGATGAGTTGGAATTCTTTTATTTGGTTTTTCAAAACAAAATCACATGGTGCTTCCTATGTCTGTTAAACAGTAACAGAGTAAATAATGATGAGAACACAAACAGTTACTAACTGGAATTAAACAGTCTTTAGTGTACAGTATATATGTGTGTATAGACGGTATATAATGTTTCATCCTATAGTCTATAGAAAATGACTATTGTTTGTTTTTTGGCAGGTTAAGATGCGTACCATGACGTATGTCCATCTATTTTACCTTGGCTTATGCCTACTCACTCTAACCCACTCAGCAGCTGCTGCCCAAGAAACTCTTTGTGGTGCTGAACTAGTGGATGCTCTGCAGTTTATCTGTGGGGACAGGGGCTTCTTTTTCAGTAAGTCTATTCATCATTTTGTTCCTGGCATTTTGTGACATGTGGAATGTTATTATTATATATGTAATCAAATTTGGGGTATTGAAAGGGAAGAATAATTTAGTTTGCTCAGTAGTATGTGGGAAGTAGTTAGATCAGGGCTAAGCACATGATAAAGCAGACCTAGGCCCAAACACAGCCTATTTGGCTGCCCAGGCATTTTGATGGAGTGTTAATCTGCTGTTTGGTCCATTAGAATACCTTAAAATTGGGAATTATACTCACCCCTCTGCTTTTGTCAGTCCCACTTGACTGCCAGGAGCTAAGGTTTACATAGTGCAATGCATCGCTTCCCAACCAAACCCATTACTGGTCTGGTAGAACATTTGACATAGCAACATAGTATTCAAAAGGTTAGTAGTAATGCCCTTCTTAAGTATTTTCAGGGACCTAACAGCAGAAAAGCTAAACTCTGTATGCCTGGGATGGTGGGGGATGCCATGGTCATTTTGTCTGAGATGTCTACTTGGGGTGTATTGGCCTTTGTAAGAGGGTAAATGAACAAGCAGATCTCTGATCAACAATTACAGTTACATTTCCTACATAACTAACCCTATTAAGCATAATAGTGTCTCTTTTAATTACCTACAAGTCATGAATATACATGCTTTATTTCACAAAGTGGCTAAGTGCTTTATGTGTTGCCGTATGATGGATTACTGGTTGTCTAACAAGTCACAGATCCATTTCCCAAATAAGCTGCAAGCAGAACTTATGGTAGGTTGCAATGCAATCCCTCCCATTACGTGAAAGGTCCATAAACAGACAAGGCAGGCATTTGGACTTGCAATCATGGTGCATAGCATTGTAAATTGCAATTGTGGTGAACTGAGAAAGAATCTAGGGCTACCACTGTTGAATCCAATGTCACAGATAAGGTTAGTTTAAAGCACACATGTTCAACCTGTGGCCCAGGGGCCAGATATGTCCCTTAGAGCCATCTGATGTGATAACCTGCTGTGGGGTAAGTGGGAGAGGTAAACAGAACTAACATATAATGGTAGTTAAAAAAGGTTACAGTAAGCATAGGTGAGTGCATGGAGAATGATATAGAGGGGGTGCATTGGCAAACAATGGTGACAGTGGTGGGCGTGGAAGAACAAAGTGACATTGATTGTATAACAATTGTATTGGCACAATAATTTAGTAAAATAATTTTCTATATTAATTGTGTGGTTAGCATTTCGGGGAGCTTAGATAGATTCAGTATTGGCAACATGGATAAGTTGTACTGATGGCACAAGCCTGTAAATAAGAGATTCAGAGGTAAGCCAGGGGGCATATGTATTGCTAGCATGTGGGCATTGTTACAAATGAATGAATGTAGGGGTGTGGTGAAAGGACATATACGTGGAGTTTATAAAGACAGCGTGAATGCTGATTTGTTGTAGAAAATCTTCATTATGATATTTAAAAGATTTGGAACCCTTTTCTTCGTGGTCTGCGACCAGGTTCCAAATCATTTAAAGCAGACCTTCACCCTAAAGAAGAGCATATCTTATATGTTTCCCACACCCTGTACATACAGATTGCCCACAATAAAAGTCCACCTACCTGCATCTACTGCATGTTATGAGCCTTTAAACATCCAAGATGGCGGCTCATGGAGCTTCAGGCAGCCTGCAAACAGGAAGTGTCTTCTAACTGTGTCGCTCTGCATTCTGGGATTGCTGTCCTCTCCCTGACCCCAGCTCTGCTCTGCTATAACCCCGCCCCCTGCACCTTATCCTGCTCTCCTCAGTATGTGTGATGCTTCTGATTCAAGATGGCGGCCCCAGTATCCTAGAGTCCTGAACAGAGTTGCAGTCCAGTAGGGGAAAGAATAAATAATTTAATGAAATCATGCTAAAGGTCCGGTTTAAGTGGCCTATGCTCGTCAAAAGTTTGAGCACCCCTGGTTTAAAGGATATGCTCAATTAATGTAAATAACACAGGGAGATGGTGTAACCAATTCTTTCCTGACATTGTATCCCAAGAAGTAATGCAAAGGGGATAATAACACTGTCATTTCTAAAAGTATCTCCAACATCTTGTCTTCATTCCCTTTCCTTTTAATTGTAAACTCGCAAAAGCAGAGCCCTCTTTCCTAATGTACTCTTGAAACTATATGTTTAACTACACTTCTGTAAATCTTACTCATAATACCAATACCGTGTGTATAAAATATGCATTGTTGCGCTGTTGTACTATACTAGAAATACAGGAAAGAAGAAGCTTAGCAGCCCATCAACCAGCTTAACCTAAAGGGTGCAGCAGCAGGATACTGCTATACAACTTACCTGAACCCCGCGATCCCCTTCCTATCAGCAGTGTCATTCCTTTATAATGGTGGCACAAAGAGTGTCCTGACCCATGGGGAGCGGTCGCCCATTCTTCTGTGGCCCTGGCCAGGGATCATTTCAAAGGAATGCTGCCACTGACAGGAAGGGGATAACGGGGCTCAGGTAAGTATTTAAAGCAGTGCCTTCTGCTGCACACTCTGCCCCCCACCACACCCATCATCACATTTTTATTTTTACTTCCACCAATTCTGCCACTGAGGGTCGATTGACAGGCGTCCCTCCTCATGGGTGGGTGAGGAGTAGGGGTGTGGAGGGGCCGCCAGAGACAGAATCACCTCCAAAGTTCAGGTCCCCATTGATTTTAGAGGGGGCACTGAAGAGGGGACTATGGCGCACCCCACCCTATTGTCACAGAAACTCCCCTCTCCATTTAAGTAAATGGGCAGGGCGCACCGTAGTCCCCTCTGCACAGCGGTGTCGCTGAGTCGATTCTGGCCGAGGAGCGGGGAGTGGTGCCCAGCACGGGACTCGGGTCGGGCAATCTGGTAAGCGTGTATACACCAGACCAGCAGCGATAGCCTGCGGGGGATGAAAGGTGAGTATAGTGTTTTTTTATTCTTGACTGAAGTATGACTTTAACTAGTTTCAAAACTTTCCAGTGCGGACTCTATTACCATGGCAGCTTCTTATCAGGGAAGCTAGCTAAAAAGCAATAGCATGCACCTTTTCAGGTTGCTTATTGTTCTAAAGCATGGCATAATATATATATTGTAAGCGGGCAAACAATCAGCAGTGACGACAACGGATTTGAACGGCAAAACGGCTTTTATTCAGCAAAGTTCAGTAGATAGTCCAAAGGTTGCAGCATAAATGCAGAAAGCAAAAAGGGTTACTTCACCAACCAAATAGTCCTGGGCTGGGTACTCCAGCAAGCTGATCAATTCCAGTCCACTTTACAGGGCGTATCAGCCCTCTGCTCAATGTCCAGTGCTATCCTTCACCACGGTGCAGCTCAGCCTGGGCTCACTCCAACAGGCTGGTCATAGACAATGGAAAGGCCGTGTGCTCTCTTCTTATACAGGCTTCTCCTGTAATCAGCGTGCACACTTGTGGAGAGCCTTAACAACCCGTTAGGGAATTGGGGAAGTGACCCGGGTCCTGAAAACCCGGGCCGGATTGTGCTTTATACAACTAAGCAGGGAAGAAACAGACATTTTGATACAATTTACCACAATATATATATATATATATATATATATATATATATATATAAAATTATAGGGAATGACAGACCAATGTCTTCGTATAGACATATTCACACAGTATTCATGTTAATACAGTAAGGTAATACAGTAATACAGTAAGGTAACCATGAATAAAGAATTTATGAACGTTAAGGTGACCAAACCCCTTTTACTTATTCATTTATTCTTTTTGTACATGAATGGATGTGTTTTAGTCAAGTACAGCCACCACGTGTGTGAATAGTCACCAGGTAGTCCAAATGCTCTGGATGCGCAGGAGCTATACTTGTTTTTTACCAATATAGTGATTATCAGTTACTGTTTTACAGTTTTAGACTATACTTTTGCTGTATGCGAAAATTGTATGACACTGCACTATTTCGAGGATCTGGGCCCCTGCATTGTGCTGGTTCTTGGAAAAGCCATTTCATTTATTTTGCTGAGTGGAAACTACCCACAGTCATGTTCTTACAGTGCTCTGAAATGCTTCATGTTTTCTTAGGAATAAGCATAACAGCCTGGAAATTGCTCATTAACTAGATTGTAACTTCGAAGTTGTTTTTTCCATTGCATTTGCGGACAATACTTGTGCAAGCCGTAGAGATCAACGTATTACTATGCCTTGGTGTATCCGGAAAGTTTTCTTTGATTTACTTGCCATAGAAAAATTAACATCTTAAGATTGTACTATGGGAGGTTGGTCACTCTCACTGATATCATATCCAAATTAGACAGCAAGACAAAATAGTCTGAACCCAGATTCAGGGGGGCATGCCAGACACAGACTCATACTCAAAGTTTAAACATAGTCCATTTATGTCCGGGGTGGACAATATTTTTGATCTAAGGGCTGCTTTATCTTATTGTTCTATTTTTAAGGGGCCGCAATAAAACGTAAGCTGCAAAAATGCAACCAGTTTTAAGTAGATAGTAAGCATATGCAAAGGTGAGCAGAGCCTAGACAGAAAGAGGTGAGCAGGATTGGGCAGAGGTGAGGTTGTAAGAGGTGATCAGAGGTGGGTAGAGGTGAGGTGAGCTGGGCAGAGGTTAGATGAGAAGTGGTGTATCTAACAAAGGTGAGGTGGAAAGAGGGGGTTAGCAGAGCTATGGTGAAAACAGGTAAACATAGGTGAGCAGAGTGGATTGGAGGAGTGATGAATAAAGGTAAGCAAAGGTTAGGTGGGGCAAGTGGGAAAGAGTTGAGTAGAGGTAGGCAGTGGTAAACAAAGGTGAAGTGAGCACAGGTAAGGTGGGAAGAAGTGGGGAGGTGGCCAAAGGTGAGTCTACATAGACATCTCCAGACACACCCAACACAAACAACACACCAGTAGCACATGTATGTGACCCACCTCTACAGAGAAGTTAATCTGTGCTTTACTTCTTGTTTTGAAGTAAAGCACAGTAAAGTAAAGATGCCCTCTAGTGGTCAGCCACTTGCACTACAGGCAAGTTAAGCTCTCTTAAACTCCCTAAGGGTGCTGGGGGCCGTAACTGATAGCAGTGCAGGATACTTGTGGCTCCAGGCTGCAGGATGTGCCTCAATCACGAAGTAGCCCTAGAAGTATGTGCAATAACACATATGAAAGGGCATTTTTAAAAGATTCCATTATCATGTGGCAATATGATATGCTCAAGGTGCTGAGCTTATCTGTTATTTTGTTATCCTTTCTATTTTTTTGTAACTCCATGTTATAAAAGAAAACTGTTCTCCCTAGCAACAATTTGTTTACCTTAGCAATGTACATCAAAGTGGTATTCTGTTCACTCCGTTGTGTGATCTCTACACAACGCCACGCCTACTACTGTCACTGGGAATCAACTATGCATCGCACTGACAGCTTCTGAGCCTCCACCTCTTACAACCGCTACTTCGCTACTCCGAGGTTCCCTACGCAGCAGTTACAACTAACTGATTGGCTACAGTACCCTGACGTCACATCCGGCGCTAGCCATCAAACATCTGTTGTCGCCGTAATGGCGGCCGCCATCTTGTCGGCAGGTTTCTCTGCACTATGAGGACTCACGTCGTATTTACTGATGTAATTTCCGCCGGAAGTAGCGCGGCGGCCATTTTAGTGGAGACGCTCTACTAAATACAATAGATGGGACTTTAACAAATAACCAAGACACAGCGGTTAATAATTTCTATTTTTCCTTTTTCAGACTTTTTCAAACACATTACATACATTCGGCACCCACTCGACCCCATGCGCCTATCTGGGAATAAATGGCTATTGTTACCATGCCCCAGCTCGGCCGGGATCGTGATGGGCGACCGACGGTGACGTCATCACCCGGCGCCAAAGCACGCGCTGCTGGTGCACGCCACTTAGCTGGAACAGTGCCTTCTCTATATATAGCTGGTTACAATATGGATGGATACAGCATGCCCTCTTGATGAAGGTCTAGGTTCCGAAACGTTGGGGGTGTCTCATGGTGTCATATATCCACTAGGTACTCTGCCTTGCCTTTTTCATGATTTGACTTATGACTTACTTAGTCTATATTATATCTTTCTTGCTTCATCGTTCTATGCATTTGAGTTATTGGGTATTCATGCATATTGCAGGACCATCATACTGTAGTTCTAGTATCTTAACCATTTATGAATTATCTACCTTGTAAGCTTACTGGTACCTCCTTATGCTTAAACCCTATGTGTTACCTAGTGATTTTTGATACCTGTTATCCAGATTAACATAGTACTGTATATACTGTTTATACAAATATTTTGACATGTACTCTTTTTGTATATAATATCTCGTCACTTGGATTAAATACACACACTTTTTTGCATAGTCACGTTTCCTGGGTGTTCATTAATAGCCTTCTAATAATTAGGGATGAGAAAACTGAACTCCTCAAACTCGAGTTTGGTCTGAAGGAAAGTTCGATTCGTCACAAACCCGAATTTTATTAGTTTTGTGCTGACCAAACTTTTGCTGAAATCACCATATTTCTTACTGCCCCTTGTCTGTTCCACCGGAACTCTGTGGTCTGTCCCCCGCTGGTCTCCCAGGCACCTCTGCTCCCCACCACAGGGAGGGGCAATTTTTACTGGGATGGAGTAGTGATGTCACCGTTCCCTTCCAGTAAAAATTGCTTGTCTGTGTGACGGGGAGCCGGAGAGATTGGCAGACACTGGGCACAGCAAGAGGTCCAATACAACATTTGGATTTCTGCAGAGACAGATAAAACATAAGTATTGGGGGAAAAATAAAAATGATAAAATCTTTTTTTCTTATGTGTCAGTGTGTTTTTTTACATTTACCCCAGTTCACAAGGCTCGAGAAGCTGGCAAGTCACCTGCGGCAAGCCCCCAGCCCCATTACCTGCCAGCCTGGGGGGAGGGTTAGAAAAGCTGGTGGTCCATGGGCTATGTGAGCTGGTAGCTGATGCCTGGGATGGTTTTACTGCTTAGCTACTGAGTGGGCAAAATAAAATGAGTATACCTAGACCAGAAGATAGATGGGAAATAATAGAATTCCTAAGATATGACAACCAAAACCAACAGGCCAAAGGGAAGACAAAAAGGCTGCATATAATAAAGGTTCCTCTAAAATTAACCAAATAAAGAAAGATTTTGAATAGCTCAAAATTTCCAGTCCCTTTGCAGTATTATCACCTTGTTTTTAGAACAAATGCATCAAACTACTAAAAATAAAGTAAGCATCAGTAGCAACATTGGCAATAATGACCAGTGATTTTTTTTCCTGCCATTTTGATGGTCCTCTCCAGACAATGTCATTTCAACATGTACCAAATTATAAAGAAGGAGCACAGGGCAGACCCAGTTACTAAGTTGTAGAAGAACATCTTCTTTGGCGATCCAAAACTCTTTAGCGTCCTCAGGACTGATGGATTGTTGCAGCCTAAAGAGGCAAATAGCATAGTTCCTGTGGTCAAAAGCTATAGAGGCAATTTTATTAGCTGAATATAAACGTGGTGTAGTTGTAAGAAAGTTGGGGCGTAGTTGCAAAGAAGCAGCCTTGTGACCGGAAGTTGCAAGTTCAATTCCTGACCATGGGACATGACTGTAGTGCTCTTCAGTAAGGTACCTGCAAGGGTGCCGAAATTAGGGCTATAGGCAGATGTACATTCACTGTTTGGATGGGTTGAATGTCTTTAAATCCTATGTGTGCGCAAGCATACAATGGACATCTAAGCCTATATATATATATATATATATATATATATATACAGGTCCTTCTCAAAAAATTAGCATATAGTGCTAAAGTTCATTATTTTCCATAATGAAATGATAAAAATTAAACTTTCATATATTTGAGATTCATTGCACACCAACTGAAATTTTTCAGGTCTTTTTTTGTTTTAATACTGATGATTTTGCCATACAGCTCATGAAAACCCCAAAATCCTATCTCAAAAAATTAGCATATCATGAAAAGGTTCTCTAAACGAGCTATTAACTTAATCATCTGAATCAACTAATTAACTCTAAACACCTGCAAAAGATTCCTGAGGCTTTTAAAAAAGCCCAGCCTGCTTCATTACTCCAAACCGCCATCATGGGTAAGACTGCCGACCTGACCGTCCAGAAGGCCATCATTGACACCCTCAAGCAAGAAGGTAAGACCCAGAAAGAAATTTCTGAACAAATAGGCTGTTCCCAGAGTGCTGTATCAAGGCACCTCAATGGGAAGTCTGTGGGAAGGAAAAAATGTGGCAGAAAATGCTGCACAACGAGAAGAGGTGACCGGACACTGAGGAAGATTGTGGAGAAGGACCGATTCCAGACCTTGGGGGATCTGCGGAAGCAGTGGACTGAGTCTGGAGTAGAAACATCCAGAGCCACCGTGCACAGGCGTGTGCAGGAAATGGGCTACAGGTGCCGCATTCCCCAGGTCAAGCCACTTTTGAACCAGAAACAGCGGCAGAAGTGCCTCGGCTACAGAGAAGCAGCACTGGACTGTTGCTCAGTGGTCCCAAGTACTTTTTTCTGATGAAAGCAAATTTTACATGTCATTCGGAAATCAAGGTGCCAGAGTCTGGAGGAAGACTGGGGAGAAGGAAATGCCAAAATGCCTGAAGTCCAGTGTCAAGTACCCACAGTCAGTGATGGTCTGGGGTGCCATGTCAGCTGCTGGTGTTGGTCGACTGTGTTTAATAAAGGGCAGGGTCAATGCAGCTAGCTATCAGGAGATTTTGGAGCACTTCATGCTTCCATCGTCTGAAAAGCTTTATGGAGATGAAGTTTTCATTTTTCAGCACGACCTGGCACCTGCTCACAGTGCCAAAAACACTGGTAAATGGTTTACTGACCATGGTATTACTGTGCTCAATTGGCCTGCCAACTCTCCTGACCTGAACCCCATAGAGAATCTGTGGAATATTGTGACGAGAAAGTTGAGAGACGCAAGACCCAACACTCTGGATGAGCTTAAGGCCGCTATCGAAGCATCATGGGCCTCCATAACACCTCAGCAGTGCCACAGGCTGATTGCCTCCATGCCACGCCGCATTGAAGCAGTCATTTCTGCAAAAGGATTCCCGACCAAGTATTGAGTGCATAACTGAACATAATTATTTGAAGGTTGACTTTTTTTTTTATTAAAAACACTTTTCTTTTATTGGTCGGATGAAATATGCTAATTTTTTGAGATAGGATTTGGGGGTTTTCATGAGCTGTATGGCAAAATCATCAGTATTAAAACAAAAAAAGACCTGAAAAATTTCAGTTGGTGTGCAATGAATCTCAAATATATGAAAGTTTAATTTTTATAATTTCATTATGGAAAATAATGAACTTTAGCACTATATGCTAATTTTTTGAGAAGGACCTGTATATATATATACTCAGCTGCAGGTTTCTTTAAAACTCCACTTGATGCACTGGCACAAAATGCTATCATAGACGCTTTTCAATAGCTTCTTTGTGCGATATCACAATGAGCTGAACTGTGATGTGTCAAATAACAATTGCTACATCTGTATAATGGCAGTGTATATAAAGACTTTTACAATTGTGCTATGTCACTAACAAGAGTAGTGAACATCCTACAGAGATGGTCATTGTGGACCAGTTTGAGCTATATCAGCATTGCTACTACTGTACATTTTTCTCCTTGCCCATCCAGCTGCTATAAATTGCATTGCACTTCCCATTGCCTTATGCCACTTACATTCTTGGACACTTCTGTTTTTTGCTACTGTGCGCTTTCCCTGCTGCTCAACCTGGAATGCATTTTTTTCTGGTTTTTATGTTGCTTGTAATCTTGGCAGAGTCTTTCTGCTTTTGCTGGACTTTAACTACCTAGACGATTTGAGCTAAGAAACTATAAAAATGTATTTAAATCAAACATTAAATCAAAGTGGTTACATACCCTCCAAAACGCCCCCCCCCCCCATTCCAAGAAACCCAAGCCCATATTCTTTCCTAGTTACATACACAGCCATACACGGTATGATGTAGTGCAGAAGCTGCACAATTAATTATCTGTCAACATGAATTTTGTATAGTGTTGGCCGAACACCTGTAAGTTTGGGTTCGGCAAGTTGGGCTGCACTTTGAACAAAACTTGACATTAACCTGAACCCGGGCCCCATTGAAATCATTGGGGACCCAAACTATGAACCCAGAAATGACCTCCATCCCTCTTTGGCCGATGTCAAAATGTGGACGGACAGGGCTTCAGAAAAATGCCCCCCCCCCCCCCCCCGTGAGTAAGGACACTTTACGTTGTAAGCTGCTGCCAGTGTCCTCACTAGTGGGAGGGGCCATCCTTCAGAAGCCCCTATCACAAACATTCTGGAAAGAACGCCGACCGCTGGCAGAATTGGCTCAGGTAAGCTGTACAGCCGCTTCCTGCTGCTGCACACTCTGCATTAGGATAAGCTGGTGGAAGCCCATCCACCAGCTTTTCCAGGTTCCCCAGACACCAAAATCAAACCATTGGCTGTGGAAGAAATGCCACAATGGGGAGCCGCACTGCAATCTCGTACAACACTCTTTTCTCTCCTTCGCAACAATGGATGTTGCTGTTTGCCCACTCTATGGATGCAGCGAGCGGGTGATTCAGGATATACTGCAGCCAGCCTTCTAGTCAGTGGTATTTGTCAGTGCCCAGTTTTATTATTAAAGTTGAACCAGTTTATGGGGTGTTCTTTATCTCTCTTCTAAGTTAGTGATCAAGTGGGCAGCTGAGAAGTGGTGCAATGTGCGTAGTAGTCGTATAGACTAAAGGAAATCTGGTAAATTTTTTATTGGTGCTGGATCTGCAAAATAAAAACATAGTACAATATAGTGTTAACAAGAAGGGCAAACTCTTTAACCCATAAATGAGAATGGCTTGATGGACAAAACATATTTCATGTTTGGGCTATGTACAAGTGCAGACTGGCCATAGGAAGCCACACTTTGCTTTAGGGTATCATTGGGTTGCTGCTTCTCACCAACCCAACAAAACAGTGCTTTCCTAGTCTACCCTTCAAAACGCCCCCCAAGCCTATATTCTTTTCTAGTGCTATAGCATCAGTCCGTTGATGGGGCCATACCCACCCCTGCCACATTATGTGCCCCTACAATACTAAAACTATATTTCCATCGCATTAAAAGTGGCCATATCTGCCCTTGTCTGTTATCTGTCCCTGCAGTGCCTTAGCCTTAGCTATCCTTTCTCCAGCCACCCATTGGATGCTAACACGTGTGAAATGCAGCATTTTGTTTAATGTGTAACTAGATTTGTCTATGGCTGTGTATAAAGCGGTGACTCCAAAACTCGTTAGTGGTTATAGCACAGCATCAGTGCTATAAAAAGCTCACCTAATGTCCATCCGCTTACACTGCCAACACTGCTGTGAGAAATGAAACACACACTTCTGATGAAACATTGAGGGCCAAAGTGTTCAGTTTTAGAGCAACGACGCTGGCTTTGTGTTTTTTGGTCTTAAATATGGGAAGCCCAGCGCTGACAACTCTTTACTGGCGCTACCTATCGTTCGCTGCAGCGTTATCCTGTTGTTGTATGTGGCGTTGCCTTGGCCTGCTTTCCCTCGGGGCGCTTCAGTGAATCAGGAAGAGCGCTTCTACAGCTCCCTCCAGACATCACGTTTATCAATGCTGGACAGAATACTACAGCGTCACTTGTCCAGAGGTGAAGCCCGGTTTGCAGCGCCCGGACGCTCTGAGCGCCTAGATGCACAAATGACAATACGTGGTGCTAGTCTTACATCAGCCTCTATGTGACTCAACACTTTAACAAAAACCTTTGTGATCCTACAGTAGCTCAGTAGTGTTGACCCTTTGAGGTGTTCAGATGGGGTGGCTTCACATAGAATCATCATCTTATGTGCACCTTATTCTCCAAAGTTTTGTATGGGGGTATTTAGGGATCATTGGGGGGGCATACATTGTGTTTTGTTCTGGACAGGAGAAGAGCATCCCCTGCTCACCTCAGATTTATTTTTTAGGGGTGGGGTCCTTTGTAGAGCACATGTTCTGTTTTGCCCTGGTAGCGCTATTTTGCAATTTTGTACAGGGCACTTTCCAGCATATGGTGGGCCCTGCACTCAGCCCATTCCATACTAAACAGGGTAATGTATATTTGGGCAGGTCTTTCAGTTATGCTTAGTAATACAAAAAATTAAAACAATACAGGATGCAGGCTGGCATTTATACTGCTGACAAAAATCTGCCAACTAGGTCATTTTAGAAAAATGGCCTTTATGTTTTGCCAAGCAATATTCATAATAAACACATTCCTTCTAGAGAATTATGTAATGTATTTGGAGCCATTAAAAAGTAAAAGCTAGAATTGAAGGAGCAGATGTATGAAAGTTAAAAAGCACATGAAATGATGTCAATGACACCAAGAAATGCAGACCTCCAGGCAAATGGTTAAAACATATAACTGCCACACTTGCATGGCTATAAATAACCGGTAGCACTTTGTTGTCTGTTATATCTGTAATAATAAATCAAGGCAACAGAACTTGCTATCTTTTTCTTTGTTGTTAAGCTTTGTTGCTTAGCTGGTCATTTGACTGGCTTTCCCAGACTAAAGTCTGGCACAGGAGGCTCACCTGCATATGTCTGCTACCCACTGCATGACCCTATTGCCTAGCTGATTGGGGATGACTAATTCAGAAGCCTACCCCACAAACAGATCGGTACTAACTGTATGGCTGCTGTGCTGTTCTCTGCTAATGCATCCCAGTTGTCCATGCTACTGCTTAAGGATCCATGCTGCTGACCACTGCCTAACCTGTCTTGAGCCTCTGTTCTCTGTTGCTGACCACTGCAACACCTAGTCATCACAATCACAGTTGATGGCTCATACTGTTTGTAAGAGACTTGTTGTGGTGTTAACCTTATTCCACTGTAGGTTAGAAGTAGGTTAGGAGAAGTTTGTCTGTTATTTGGCACTATTATGCATGTGAAAACACACCTGTAATATAATCCTGTTACCAAGAAGGTTTAGGATGTCATTTACAAGCGTCTGTGCATAAGGCCCTTCATAAGATCCTATTGCTATCAATAGTTTCATTGTAATGGATCCCCAGACACAATGGTTGGCAACAGGGTTGGGCACAGACATGTTTTCAGACATGGTCATGATCAGCAACAGGCCTTGGCACAGGGACAGGGAGAGATTTAGCAATAGTCAGTAACAGATTTTGGCACAGAGACACATGTTCAGATGGCTAAGTCAATGGCAGGGCTTGTAACAGAGACTAGGTCAGGTGTGGCAATGGTCAGTAACAGGATTCAGCAAAAATATGTGGTCATGTAAGGCATAGATTGGCAACAGGCTTAGCACACGAGGAGGTGAACCTTGGCAGGGCATGGTTGGAAAAGTACACACACTGACAATACAGTCAGCGACATGCTAGTTCCTAGGGACTGCTTTGAAATGAGTTGAAGTTAGTTGAATGCTGCACCTGCTTTGCAACAACAACCACTGCGGACTGAGCAGCACTGGAGGTGGACATGTGCTCCAGGAAGCTTGCTGTGATAAATGCATTATAAGTGGCTTCTACCATGTTTAGGTCAAAACTGGGTCTTCAGCTTTAGTAAGTCTCCACCAAGTTATCTACTGCAAGTACAATACAGTGCTGTACACCAAGCTGTTAAATTGTCGAAGCAGCTTGAGAGCTGGGGGGTCTATACGTCTACAACAGTTTACCTGATGAATACTCTCTAACATAAACTACAACTCATGAGCAGAGTGTGTTGAGGCACATTGTAGGTGATCTTCCTTGCATGATAACATTCCAACCTTTTTGACTCTGCTCTATGCTTTATGACCAGCATCATGATTATTATTTTCTGTATTTTTGTCTCCTTGCCTGAAAACAGACAGGCTGTAAATCCTACCACATATATCTGTAGCTTTAACAATGGCATGTGTTCTTTAAATGCTGCTGATACCAGAAATTGTGATTCTAGCACTCTTTGGATCAGAATTATATTAAAGCAAGCCTTACATAATGACTTTAGGTGCCTTTTCAGCAATGACTCTTAGGGCATTCCAATACATGCCTTCTATTGGAGGGGATGTTGCTTTGGCACATGTTCTGCAAGGAAATGGTATGTATCTTCAAGTTGACAGCCAATTAGATGAGGAGATACAAAGAAAATAATTCTTAAAATGGAGCCTCAGGTTTTGCTCCATGCCAATTTGGGATGCCCCGATATCTGAAACCCCCCAGATCCGCAGTAAGAGCTTACCTCTCCTCAATCCATCAAGGCACATGCAGGCTCTTGTCCAATCAGAGCTGTTTGCTGTGCCTACCATATTTGGGAAGAGGCTTTGACTATCTGCAATGGGAACGCAAACATCTGCATCCCCAGCAGCGTGCATGTGCCCACCCTGGCCTATGTGAATGGCTGGGGTGGGACTGCACACACACCCCAAAGATGCAGGGGATGTGTCTGCTCTTGATTCCCATTGCAAATAGTCAGAAGCGTTTACCGAATGACATAGCCATGCCGCTGGACTGGAAAGAGGCACGTGCGCCGCTAGACAGTGAAGAGGTGCTGTATGCTTTTCACTTCCAATCTGGGGGTTTAACAATGCGGTGCATACAAAACTGAGGGAGGACCAGGGGCCAGCCCTGGAATCTAAAGGGCTATGCAGGTGTTTTATTCCAATTTAAATAATTGCTACAGCTACACAATGTATGGGACCCCATATAGATACACTGGTCCTAATTTAACATTATAGCAAACAAATCATGCAGAGAAACTATCAAGAATCCAAGCATGGAAAATATAAATATCAGTATTGCTATACGTAGACCGTGCTGTACGTTATAATTGGGTTTACTTGTGTTGTACGTTATAATTGGGTTTACCTGTGTTGTATGACAGTTGTGTGAATTGTGTTATATATAAAGGATATTATGCATTGCTGTGTGTAATAGCCAATGTCTTTGAGATTTAAAGTGATTGAAGATTTCAAAAAGAACTGCTGCTTGTGCCTGGCGGAAATGACCCCTCCCATAACCTAAGGCAACCCCCACCCCAGAACTCAGCTTTTCCGCAATCTGCTTCCGGGTTTCAGGAAGATTTGGCTGTTGGCCACAAATTGCTCTCCCAGGCAGGGCCATAGAAATTTGCCACTGGCAGTCACTGGGGTCCAGGACCCAGAATATATACATTTGTGTGGCCTGGGTTCTTAGGGTTTCAGAGGAGCTATGCATGGGGGGGGCATCCCCATTAGGGAGCCCCCCCAGAGACAGGAGCAGCAGTCCCACACCACCATTCAGGGTGTGGGACAGCTTTAAATCTTGACACTATCAAGCATTCTCTGAAACTACCAGTTATCTTCAGTGTTTCACGGTAATGCTTTCTGAACTATGATTCTTTGCTGCTGACCCTGACCTTTGGTCGTCTGAACTCTATGTTATTTTGGATTGTTGCCTGCTTTAGTGTTTGTTCCTGACTTTGTTAAATAAACAAACATAATAAACAAAAGTTTATCATGGTCTGTCTCCAGCTCAGATTTAATAACCCCCAAGTTGGCATACAGTTCTAGTATTCATTAGATTCCATTTATGGTGATAGTGATCATGATATTATAATATTAACAGAAAAAGGTGTCAGCTTTTGGAAAATGTTTGGATGTTTTGAGTGGTTAAACCTAAACTGACAGGATGCCATTTTCAAAGCTTTAGTTCCAGGCAAACGTGGTCTTGGTGGTCTCCTCTGAGATTCTGATGTAGACCTACCTTAAAACCCAGGACCAGCCAACACTTTTATTTTAGGATAGAGTGAGTAAGGGTTAGGCTGTCTAATTTACACTAATTAAGTTGGTGGTGAAACAGAGCTCATCTGAAAAACTATGTGTGTCGCTTTCTTCTTTCTCTTTCATTCACATTTTTTTCTTTGTTCTCTTTTTTTCACATTCCCTTCTTTTTCCTCTTTTCAAATTCCCTTCTTTCTTTTTTTTCAACAATATTTTTATTAGAGGTATAAAGAAGATACATCAATTTGTGACATACTATAGAGTTTGTAGTATAAAAATAAACATCCATCTGAATGTATACCTGTACACATTGCTATTAACTACATATTGTCTACATGCATAGATCAGAAAGTATGGGGGGGGAGGGAGGAAAAGAGAAGGTCGGTTAGAAAGGGGGAGAGAATAGAGGAAGAGACTAGAAAGGGGGAGGGAAAAGGAAGGAAAAGAGAGGTGGGTGTCCAAGCTCCGACCAGCTCGTAGTGAGCATAATGAGAGGTTATATTGTGAGGAGGTGGCGGTCCAGTTTTGGTGAATGAAAATGGGAGATTCAACCCTCTCACGTAGCCAGGAAGGGGGTAAGATCTCCCTGCATCAAGGCAGCCATATTTTCAAAGAACATTACTTCGTTGATGCAGGGAATCAGACTACCGCTAGAGATGGACCTGGTCTTCCATGAACGTGCTATGGTCAATTTAGCAGCTTCAAATTGTGTTATGGTGCAGCCAGGGGGTTTTAAATTGAGAAGGGCCAGTTGGGGTGAGAGGGTCAGATGCAAGCCTGTAGCCTTCTTTATAATGTAAAATTCCTTGGCCCAGAATTGTCTGACTACCCTGCATTCCCACCAGATGTGGATATAAGTTCCAGTGTTACGACTCTAAAGCAATCAGATGAGTAAGATGAACAGAACTTATGGACTCTTTCCGGGACCAGATACCAGCGGAGAAGAACCTTAGTGTTAACCTCCTGGGCACCTGTGTGCAGGAACTTAGTAAATGAGTTTTTCCATGCTGCTTTCCAGTCTTCGGCCAAGAGACTAACACCAAGGTCATCTGCCCACCTAGCCGTGTAGGATGGAAGGGGTGCCCCCTCCGCTTCACTTAATAGCCTATACACCGCAGCCACCATTCCTATTCCCAGAGGTTGCAAATCACAAATGATATCAAAGGGCGAGGAGGGCCTCGGTACAAATTCCTTCGGAACTTTAGTGCCTACATAGTGGGTAATTTGCAAAAAGCGGATGTATTCCCTGTTAGGGATACCCCTGAGGAACTGAAGTTCGGAAAAGGCTAGTGTACCCCTATAAGTGTCAAAGTCTCTGACCTTTATAAGATTTTGTGTCTTCCACCAGGAGAAGGCCACCGGTTCCTGATAGGCCGGGAGGAATTCAAGATTGCCCAATATAGATAGCAAGGGAGACTTGGGCAAGGAAAGGTTCCCTTTCAATCTATTTGCCTTCCAAACACTAAGAGAGTGGCTCAAGAGGGTTATCAATTGCTTTGTAAGCCACTGGGGGCAGCCACAACAAGTTTGCAATGTCTATCGGGGAACAGCCAGCTTGCTCAATGTCTACCCACAGCGGCCTACTCGCCCTTCATGGACGGCAGACATTTGAGCGATCTGGCAAGCCGAATAGTAGCGCGAAATGTTAGGAACTCCTAGGCCTCCCTGTTGTTTAGGCCTGTAAAGTGTGGCGCGGTTTACTCATGGTTTTTGTTTCCCCCAAATGAAAGAATTTAAGGACGCTTGGAGGCCTTTAATAAATGGTAAATAATAAATTGGTATTGGTAAAACTCAAAAAAAATAGAGCATTTTAGGGAGCCAGGTCATTTTCACAGCCTTTATCCTACCCAGCCATGAAAGGTGGAGCCTAGCCCAGGAGGATAACAAGGCACGAAGATCCTTAGCCATGGCAGGGTAGTTAGCAGTAAAGAGGGAATCATAGTTAGCTGTTAAATGAACACCCAAATATTTGACATGGCGCTCCTGCCAAGAGAAATCAAAGGAGGACCTGAGCGCGGTCAACGTCCTTTCCGGGAGGGAGATGTTAAGGGCTTGGGACTTAGAGGTGTTTATTTGTAGGCCAGAAATCTTGGAGAAATCATCTAGAGTGTGGAACACGTTAGGGAGGGATGTTATAGGATTAGATACAAGCATCAAAATATCATCGGCAAATAAGGAAATCTTGTGATCATAGGCCCCTATCCTTATTCCCGTAATGTTGGCATTATTCTGTAACAGCTTGGAAAAGGGCTCTATGGCAAGAGCAAATAATAAAGGGGAAAGGAGACAACCCTGTCTGGTGCCTCTGCCAAGGGTAAATCGATTAGAAGAATATCCAGAGTATTTAATGAATGCCCCCGGTTTGGAGTATAACGAGGCTATCCATGCAATAAAGGAGGAACCCAGGCCCCACTTTTTTAGTATGAAACGAAGGTAATCCCAGGCAACCATATTGAAAGCTTTATGGACATCTAAAGTTAATAGCATGGCCTGGTGCCCCTCCTTCCTAGCATGGTGGATCAGGTTGATGGCCCTACGGATATTGTCCCCAACTTGTCGCTGAGGGATAAATCCTGCTTGTTCTTTAGAGATTAGAGACGCAACAAACTTATTAAGATGCGTCGCAAGGACCTTTGCTAAAAGCTTAATATCTATGTTCAATAGAGTGGTGGGCCTATAGTTGGACCAGAGGGTAGGGTCAACATTAGGTTTAGGGATCATGCAGACAGCAGCAGTTAGTGCGTCTGTTCTCCAAGAATCGCCTTTGCTAAGGGAATTGAACGTCTGAACTAAACGCGGGGAGAGTACCTGGGAGAGTTTTTTATAATAGAGGGCGGTAAATCCATCGGGGCCCGGTTGTTTCCCAGTCTTTAGAGAGTTGATGGCTTCCTGAACTTCGGAGAGCTCAACTGGCTTATCCAGTGAATTCTTAGCCTCCTTAACTGAAGTTGTCCTAGCAGACACAGATTGAGTCAGTCACCAGCCTGAATTAGAGAAATTCTATTGCATCTGGTTGGAATGGATTTGTAGGCCGAGGAGGCCAAGTGGTACTCTTCCAGCAAGGTTTGGAGTTGCTTCTTATATAGGGCCTTACACCGGGCCGATTCCTGGATAAAGTGACCACGGATGATCGTTTTATGGACTTCCCAGAGTAGGGCGTCAGAGTTCACTGACCCTATATTATCTAGGTAAAAGTCCTCAATTGCTTTGCTCGTGCACTCAAGGAACATCTCAAGTGTGGCAAGGAGGGAAGTTGCAGAAATATATGATCAATTCTAGTAAAGACCTTGTGTGGATAAGAGTAGTGAGTATAATCCCTTCTAGTAGGGTGGAGTTCCCTCCAAGTGTCTAGCTAAATGATGTTGGTTAAGGAGGACACAAAACGCTTTTCCTGAGGAACTATCTCTGGGCCCGCCGGATGGTTGGTTAGCCAATTGTCTATCCAAAGAAGGATGAAGCGTAAGGTTTGAGTCACCGGCAACTATTAGAAACCCCTTTACCAAGGGGTCTAGGGTCTGCAGTAACTCCTCTAGGAAAGCGTTCTGATTCTGGTTGGGAGCATAATACGTGGCAATTGTAACAGGTTGGTCCTGAATCATACCTAGGACTATGAGAAACCGACCTTGGGGATCTCTTATTGTCTGCTCCAAAGAGAAGGGAATAGATCACTTGAATGCAATAAGGACACCTCTCTGCTTGGTATCCGCAGATGCCGTGTAAAAGAGGGGGTAATTATTACTTAAGAATTTGGGAGTATTCCTCTTGGTAAAATGGGTCTCTGGGAAGCAGACAATATCAGCGTGCAAGGCTCTCATCTGGCGGAAGGCCTTAACTCTTTTCTGGGGGACATTTAGGCCCTGTACATTAAGCAATACAAGTTTAACAGCCATTTTTTGACCTCTCAAGAGTTATCGCTTTGAGGAAGAAGGACACCCAAGAAGAAGGAAAGAGAAGACTTGGAGGAGGGGACAGAGAAGCAAAGCTTGCAAATAACAATTTTACTACAAATAACATTTAAACTCAGAAGCAGGGGAGGAAGTGAAACCTCCCTGAAAGAGATTTCCCACTGAGGTCGAGGTATCCTCAACTTCACTGGGGAATGCTATAACAGCAAGGGGACTCTGAAACGAAGGTCTCGGTACACACTAGTGAATTGGCTGACCCTCAAAGGGGGTCAGAGTCAGAGGCTTTCAAACTCGGCGAGAAGCTGCCGAGAGAGGAAGCTAGGAGTGTGCAAGCTATAGAAGCAGGGCCACCGGCCCTGCAAAACATTTAGCAACAGTAAATGGAGAACTTAAATAACAATCTTTACCAAAAGGGTAGGTGTACGCGACTTAAACCAAGATCTGCATAAAGAAGATCGCAAAAGCTAGCAATTCAAGGGGTTGCATAAAACGGGGAATTGTTCAAACAACATTTAACATCCCAAGAAACATAGAGTTAAGGCTAAAGTCCCAATTTCATTAAACTAGGACCATCAGGGAAAAACCCTGTGTTATCACAGTGGTAGCATGGTGAGGTGCAAGAACCCCAGTATGTTGCACGAGGAATCTTATCCCTCACCTAGCACCGGCTTACCGAACCGGTGGGATAGAGCGTTTGCTGACTTGCTCATTGATGGGGTGCTCCGCCTTGGGCCTTGTTTATCTTTAGGCACCGGCGAAAAAGAGAGTGCCCTCTTCTTTTGCGGGGGAGGGGGACTGGAACTTGAGCTGTTGTGGTTGTCTTTAGACCCGATGCGACTAGGGCTGCTTCCAGCTCTTGCGGTGTAGTAGCCTCGAACCTCTGGTCGAAATAGTAGAAAGAGATATTAAAAGGGAACCCCCATTTGTACCTGATCCCCTTAGCTTGCAGGATTGCAAATGAGGGTTTCATGGCTCACCGCCTCGTGATGGTTTGGGGGGAGATATCAGCAAAAGGTTGGTAGTCAAAGTTCTGGAACTTAAGTGTGCTATGATCTCGAGCTGTCGCCATGAGCTGCTCTTTTGTGCAGTAGAAATGAGGTTTCACAAGAACATCCCGTGGAAGGCCGTCAGTTCTCTTCTTCTGTAGGGTGCGGTGAATCCTGTCAAATTCCAATCTCTCGATTGGGATACCTGGGGCAAGCTCTTGGAAAAGGGCAGTTACTGTAGATTGAAGGTCGAGGACTGTTTCAGGTATACCTCTGATTCTAATGTTAGCCCTGCGGGACCGATTCTCCATGTCCTCAAGCTTATGATGCAGGGTGAGATTTTCCTCTCTCAAGGCCTCTATATCCGTCCCAATGGAGGACAGCTCCGAAGTGTGTGCCACCTGCTGTTGTTCGAGGACGTCAACTCTTTGGCCCAACTACCTTATTTCCGCTGAGAGGTGATTTGGGACGTAATGTTTAGGGCCCAGCGTTCGAGGGCTTTTTCAAGCATAGCTTCATAGCTATCGAGCGGCGGCGGCTGGGATTTCTGTGGGGACCCGTGGAGAGATTCATCCATCCAGGACTCATCCTCTGGTAGTAAATCGGATGGTATTTGAGGATCATTTTGGGAGGTTATAGGAGCCTCCATCTTTACTTTGAGAAGGTCGGTTAGAATTTAAGCGCGGATAAGGTGAGGCAGATCAATAAGGCTGTGGAGGATGAGGGTTACGCCACTGTAAGGGTTTGCTAATAGTTTGAGCAGGTATACAGAGCAGAGGATGGAAACTGTGCTTTAAGGGGGGGTCTGCGGGGGATTCAAACACAACAAATTACAGGTGATAGCGTTTCCTCTTTAAGGAGGCAGAGAGACTGGAACAGGCCTTCGCAGTAAGCAGTATCAAAGGGCAAAAATGACAAAGATGACACCAAAAGCTGTAACTTGCCGTTCGGAGATCTGCGGAGGGCACAGTACTCTAGAGACGCCCAGTACGGAGGACGAGGTGTTGCAGGGTTGCCAAGAAGCAGGACCTAGGAGGCCAATGATTCAGCCCAAACGACCAGCCAAAAAGGGATTGGACCAGAACCAGAACAGCCCTCCAGGGCTAAAGCAGGAAGCCGCTTAGAGGACCCGGAAGCGGGGACCTGGGTATTTGTGTGACCCACTGATGCCCGGGGGTAAGGGATCACATATAAGGCTCATATAAATGCCCATCAGGTAAACTGGTTCTGCAGGGGAGCGGTGTGGCACTGGCAGTGCCAGGATCCAAGATGGCGGCGGGCGTTCGCCTCCGCCTGTCAGCAAATGTGGCGATTTTTGACCGAAAACCGCTTGCTGCTGTGGGGGGCCGGGAAAGCGGGTTCTATCGGAGCGCGGGTTCAGGCTTCCGTCCGCGCTCCGCACGCATGCGCACTCCCAAATTCCCTTCTTTCTCTCTGTTTCACATCCCCTCCTTTTTTCCTCTATCTTTGACATTGCCTCTATCTTTCTTTCGTTTTTTACATTCCATCCATCTAACTTTATTATATTCCCTCCATCTTTATCTCCGTTTAACATTCCCCCCCTTCATTCTCTCTTTTTAGAGTGCCTCCAACTTTATATTTCATATTTCCTCCATCTTTTGCATTTTTGTGTATACCCTCCTTGCCTTTTTCCCACATCCCCTTCATCTTTCTCTCCTTTTCACATTCCCTCTTTATTCCTCTTTTTTCCACACTCTTTCCGCATTCGCATCTTTTATTTCTTTTTTTCATATTCCCCCTGTCCTCCTTCTCCTTTCCATGCTCCCTTCATCTCTCTCTTTTTCCTTTATTTTTCTCCTTCCAAAGATCTCAATCTCTCCTCCACTTTCTCTCTATCCCTCTTCTCAAATGTTATTCACTGTTTATTGTCTGAGAGTAAATGTACATATGTGTGTGCTGACCAGGCAGAATTATTACACATGGCTGCCCTGGCTACTCATATTGTACTTTGCCAACACAATGGCAATATTTTCCTTAAAAATCCATGCCGGGTCTCCATACATCAATCTTAAATCTCCTTATGTATTTATCAACAGTTTGCCAGCTTTAAAAGTAAAGTAGTAAGTATTAGGGGCATAAAAAAGTGAGCACGGAGGAGGTTCCGGCAGTGTTGAAGAGAAAGATCCAGCACTCCAAGAATTGCAATAAAATCAAATGTGTATTATGGCAATTAAAAAGAAGCAGCAATACAGTGGGTCCCCAACCAGTTGTGACATGTTTCGTTATGATCTTTATCTTGATCCTGATCTATGATCAGATCGTACTGTTGCCGTCCATTCCATTTCCAGACATCATCCGAGGAAAAATTCGGTAAGATTTAAGGGGTGCCCCCCCCCCAAATACATAACAACTGGCTGGGGACACACTGTATTGCTGCTTCTTTTTAATTGTCATAATAAATGCTGGATTTTACTGCAATTAATTGGGCACTGGATCTTTCTCTTACCAAGGAAGTATTAGGGGCCTTAAATTGTTAGTTTAGAGGGATTTCCCATGAAAGCTCCAATTACATATTAATTTACAGCACAGAACTCACTCAACAGAGCCCTTCTGACGCTCCCTCCGGCTGTTCACGCCTGCGCCCAGCCATTTAGATAGATGGGCATGGAAGCATACATCAGCTTCCTATAAACATTTGGTGTTTTACCCTCACCGCTCAAATTTTACTACCATGGATTGTAATGTTTTTAAGATAGAAGGTCTCCCAAGTCCACATGGATAATTCGTGAGAACTGATTTGGAACCAAACATATGTACCTACCATACCATACCATATGTAACTACTTGGCTCTGATCACAATGGGGGTATCCAAATGATTTTAGAGCCGCTGAAAGTTTTGAGAGCCTTTTCAGAGACTTTTCCACTAAACAATATAATTTGATAGTTCAACAAGTGGGGTTTATAATTTGTACAGCATGCTCGGTATTAGATATTCTTTCAAATGCTCTCAACATTTTCAAGACAATAAATCCATGTGTTTATCAAACCAGGATCAGATTTCTACCTTTCTTAGGCTTTACGCCTTGATCAAACCTCAGCCCAACTGACTACCAGTTCAATACACAAAAAACAACATGACCTTAACCAAACAAATACCAACTAAACCTAAAAGATGCCCTAGACCAGGGGTTCCGAACATTTTTTTATCAAGCACAACTTACATTTTCTGATTAAATCAAGTACCACCTGGGTGGTGCGTGAGCATTGTCACTAACCTAAACCCAGAATCAAAACATACAAAACAGCCATTTACATCGGGTTTTTTAAGGGCTTGTGCTTTTCATTAAATGATGCCGAAGGTCCAGTTTAAAGTGAATGAATTACACAAAAAAATGGTGTCTTTTTTTATCTATGGTGCAAATCACACTTAAGTGGCAGTTGGAAGCAGATCAAGTTGGGGTACAGGTGCAGGGAAGGTCTGGAGCCTCGTCAAATACCACCTAAGAGGATCTCAAGTGCCACCAATGGTACTATTAGCACCTGTTGGGAACCCCTGCCCTAGACCCACTTAAACCGGACCTTCAGCATCATTTAATGAAAAGCCCAAACCCTTAAAAAACTATACCCTGGCAATATTAAAATTAATATATTTCTAGTTCTAAGTTTCTTATTTATTATTATTTCCCCCACTGGCTTCAACTCTGTTCAGGACTCTAGGATAGGGGCACTGCCATCTTGCCATCTTGGGGTGAAAAGTACAGGGGGCGGGTTATAGCTGTGCTTTGCACAGACAGAGCAGAGCTGAGGTCAGGAAAAGGTCAGCAATCTCAGAGTGCAGAGCAGCATAGTCAGCAGACACTTCGTCTGCACATTGAGTCTGCAGGCAGCCTGAGACTCAATGGGCTGCCATCTTGGATGTTAAAAGGTTTTTAAAAAACGCAATAGGTACAGGGAGAATAATTTTTAATGTGGGCAATCTGTATGTTTGGGGTGGGGAAAACATACAAGATAGGCTCTTATTTAAGCTGAAGGTCTACTTCAAACTAAATGAATACCTTTCCCACCTTTGTTGTGCCCCCAGCCACAATAAATTGATAATGAATAACTCTCCTAGTGAGTGGACAATACAAAGATTTGCACCACAAAATGTCTACAATATGTTTAACTGAAATGAAATCAGATTACTGACTACTACAGAACATACAACCTCATTTCATTGTGCCTACATCGTCCAATCATGCATTTAAGGGTTTTGGGTTAAGGGTGATCTGGACTAATGACTGAAATCACTCTGAATGTAAAAATAAATTGAGTGAAAAATGCTGCGAAGAATGAATACTTGAGACGATTATTTAAACCACTGTCAGTTTTACTCAGATTTAACGCTTTGTTTAGTCTCTTGTTGGCAAGAGTCATCTAAAGAAGCACTTGGCAAGCTTGAAAATGATTTTTGGCATCAACACTACTTTTACTTTTCCCTAGATGTAAAATTGATGTAAGAGCCTTTGAACTACTTGACTTCTGGCAATTCACCCTGTGGCAATTGGACGCAAAGTATTGCATATGGTGTTATACCCTTTCCTGACATAATTAATTGCTTTGTAATTTTCGATTACCCATTTCATTCCCTGTGCCAAATGATACAGCTGACACAGACCACACAGTGCTTTAATTAAAATCATTTGCTGTTCTGGTGCCACATATGTGAAAGTGACCTGCGTAGTGAGTGTTTTAGTGGGAAAGGCTCAGTACTCCACATGTTGGAAAGCAAACACGAATAATTTGAACCCAGTGTTACAATTCCCTTTGTACATGCTGTAATTCTGCTGTAATTCGTGACACGGAGAAGCATATATCAAAACATTGAAGCAACAAGAATTAAGTTCCTCTTAAGTACTTTCCAGGGAACATTTGAAATAATTTTTCATGCTGTCATTTTTTCCTGGAATGTGAGAACTGGAGATTTTACTGGTACACTGGTTTGATGGTGGATTGCTCACTTTGTTGCTAAGCTACAATTTTTAAACCTGAAACACAATGTGCTTTTATAGGGACAATATTGTGAACACATTTTGGGTATTCACATAAAAATCCTTGTAGCCGTTTGTGTCTGTGCAAACTGATTTATCTAACCAATTACTCATATATATTACCAATTCATATCGTGCAGATGCTAATTATATTTCCACTACTCAGCAAGGACCCTTCCTTGTATAACATCAATATGTATCCTTTTCAATATATACAGACCCCCCCCCCCCTCCCAATTGCCACATCTGTAAATGGCTAAACACTCAAACATTCAAACCCCCTTAAAGCCAGTGGTAAGTTAACCTAATAGACACAGTAGGGCCTATTTCTTATTTAGTGTCCACCACCCATTCACTCCTCTTCATTCATTTATATTCTTAATTAATTTAGCCCTTGATACACCTGGAAAGTATATATGGGATTTTGGCACATAAAACAGTGTGTTATAAAAACACAAATAACAACTAAATAAGGTGTATAAAAAAACAAAAATGCCCATGCAGGGATGAGTCATTGGTATAACACAAATGTAATTTGTCACTAACACCATGCTTGTCCCAGGAAGCAGGTGATCAGCAATGACTGTAGGCCCTCTGCACCTGCAGACCTGCAGCAGAAAAGACCTGAGACCTGCAGCAGAAGGCATGCAATTGAGGGATGCACTGCACTGCATTCTGCCTGGGGAAGCCCATTCCCTGACCACATTACTCAACTACATTTTCCTACATCACTTTGCTTCGCCAACATGACCACTGGCGGTCAGTAGTGTGTGTGTGGCTGCCTGTTACTACTTTAGTCACTGGTCCCCGATGATCATGTGGGATAATAATGCAGCGGCCAGCACCAGTAAATGCTGTGGGACATCTGCAGGTCTCAGAGGACCAACCATAATTTTTGACTCCTGGACCTTTTGAAGGCCTCATTCAACTATTAATTTAAATGCGATGTACCTACTTTTTTTACATGACTGTTTGTGATTTTACAAAAGGAAATAAAGTCAAAATAATACATATGCTCTTAAAAACTCTAAAAAGGTTACTTTAATAAAACTTTTAAATTAAAAATAAGGTTTTAGGAATTTCTAGGAAATCCAATATAATAATTATGAAACGTCTTGCAGCAAGGTTGGAAACCATTTGGCAGGGAATAAATACTTCTTATATCCAATTTCTTTATTTTAAAATATTGACGTAGTTTTGATATAAATTCATTTTCCTTGGCCTAGTATTTGGTTCTTTTTCTTATAAAAACGTATTGTATACTATTGCCAAGACAAATTCGAAAAAGTTGAAAGACTGTGCTTTATGGTTGTCTGTATGTTAAAGAAAACATTATGACACTTATTGGTGGATTTATTAAAATAAATGTTCCTTATATGTGTAAGGTTTCCATAACCCAGTGTGCTTCTGTGTGTATTTTGTGTAACTGGCGGATTTTTAGCAAGACAGCATTGCACATCTACAGCTTTCAATGGTGGGGGTTGTGAGGCACAGTAACAGAGAAATAATAAAATGGAAATTCCAGTGGCAACTACATCATCAAATTACCATCCAAATGTATAACTTGTAAGGTATATATACAGCTTTCCAAACATAACAAACTTTGTAATTTGTAGGTTATGAATAAAGGGGGGTGGGAGCAGCTCAATCACTATTATTTATACAAAATTATTATTATTCAGGGCCTGGGAACTAATTTACCGCCCAGTTTAACCCTCTCATCAACTAAATATCAAGCAACAAACATGTCTAGCTATGTGGAAAGACAGAGATTTGGTTGCATATATCTGCAGATACATGTGGAAGCCACACTGCCCCGGCAAGGCACTCTGTGTTAAGTGTGGTCCCTACTCTTAATTTTGAGTCTCCAACATTGGGACATGCAATGCAGACAAATATCTGGGAGCTACTCACCTGGGAAGCTGCCAGCCTCCCTTTAGAACACTTCACAGGGAGAAATCCATATTGACTGAATTCCTCCCTGCTTGTGCTCATGGCAATTCAAATGAATAAAGGGGGGTGGGAGCACCCCCCTTTATTCATATTAATTTGTAGGTTACTCAGGGTTTTTCCACAAAAAAGGCTTTATTAAAGATTTTACTAGGAATCAGAAGCCATATGTTGAAGAATGAGGATTAAAAAGACAAACTTTTCAGGTTCAACAGTAAAAATGTAGGTAGTAAACACAGCATGGTTGAAAATCAGGTAACTCAGATCTCCCAAAAAAATGTCACTAGGACCTCTAGTGAGCATGAAATAATCTCCTTTCCTAAATTGCACAGGGATATTTAGCACAGATCCTGGGGTCACAAAGACACACAGACAGCCTGTCCCCACTAGCCAAGATCGTGGCCCCAACTTGCTGCTTCCTTTTTTTTTTTTTGACCAGACATTTTACATAAAATGTGTGTTGGCCCGCTGTGGTGGGCATCCCGATTGCCAGGGACTGCCACTCAGAATGAGTGACAGAAGGGCTGCATGCATGGCTGGCTGGGTGACAGTATGGATGGACGGCTGAGGGAATGACAGTATGGCTGCATGCATGGCTGGGTGGGTGACAGTATGGATGGACGGCTGAGGGGTGACAGTATGGCTGCATGCATGGATGGCTGGGTGACAGTATGGATGGATGGCTGAGGGGTGACAGTAGGGTTGTATGCATGGCTGGCTGGGTGGGTGACAGTATGGATGGACGGCTGAGGGAATGACAGTATGGCTGCATGCATGGCTGGGTGGGTGACAGTATGGATGGATGGCTGAGGGGTGACAGTAGGCTGCATGCATGGATGGCTGGGTGACAGTATGGATGGATGGCTGAGGGGTGACAGTAGGGCTGTATGCATGGCTGGGTTACAGTATGGATGGATGGCTGAGGGAATGACAGTAGGGCTGTATGCATGGTTGGCTGGGTGACAGTATGGGTGTATGCATGGCTGGCTGGGTGGGTGACAGTATGGATGGATGGCTGAGGGGTGACAGTATGGCTGCATGCATGGCAGGCTGGGTGACAGTATTGATGGATGGTTGAGGGGTGACAGTATGGCTGCATGCATGGCTGGCTGGCTGGGTGACAGTATGGATGGATGGCTGAGGGGTGACAGTATGGCTGCATGCATGGCAGGCTGGGTGACAGTATTGATGGATGGTTGAGGGGTGACAGTATGGCTGCATGCATGGCTGGCTGGCTGGGTGACAGTATGGATGGACGGCTGAGGGGTAACAGTATGGCTGTATGCATGGCTGGCTGGGTGGGTGACAGTATGGATGGATAGCTGAGGGGTGACAGTATAGCTGCATGCATGGCTGGCTGGCTGGGTAACAGTATGGATGGACGGCTGAGGGGTGACAGTATGGCTGCATGCATGGCTGGCTGGGTGACAGTATGGATGGACGGCTGAGGGGTGACAGTATGACTGCATGCATGGCTGGCTGGGTGACAGTATGGATGGATGGCTGAGGGGTGACAGTATGGATGCATGGCTGGCTGGCTGGGTGACAGCATGGATGGACGGCTGAGGGAATGACAGTATGGCTGCATGCATGGCTGGCTGGGTGACAGTATGGATGGACGGCTGAGGGGTGACAGTAGGGCTGTATGCATGGCTGGCTGGGTGAGTGACAGTATGGATGGATAGCTGGCTGGCTGGGTGGATTGCTGGTTGAGGGGGGTTAAAGTATGGCTGGATGGATGGTTGGATAAGGGGTGACAGAAAAGCTAGATGCATGGCTGTCTGGGTGAGTGACAGTATGAATGGATGGATAGCAGGGGGTGACAGTATGGATGGATGACTGGCTGGGTAGGAGACAATATGGATGAATGGATGGCTAGGGGGGTGATAAGCTGGCTGGCTGGGTGGGTGACAGTAGGGATGGATGGCTGGGGGTGACAGTATATATGGCAGGATGGCTGGGGTGGGAGACAATATGGATGAATGGGTGGCTGGGGTGGGTGACAGTATGGATGGATGGATGGCCGGGGGGGGGGGGGTGACATATAGTGTAGCCCGAGGGGGCTGACAGTATGGTTGGCTGGGGGGGGCAGTATGACTGCTGGCCCCAGCTGGATTTTACATATGGCTGCTAAGGGAGCAGAGGGGGTCTAATGCAGACCAAAAGTCTTTAGAATAAAAGACTCCTGGGCCAGGCAATCCCCTGTGTTGCTTGGTATGTTTACCGATCCCAAAGAACATGCACTGGTAGCAGTAGCATCACCGGACTTCGTGAATCCTATTCACGTACCTGCACCAGGCATTTCTGAGTGGCTGTCATGGGTATGCATCAGTAGGAGGGAAGCACCTGGTGGTAGGCGCCCAGCATTCTAGTCATTCAGAATAGATTGCTGGGTGACACAATCCAATCTGATTGTCTGGTATCAACTGGAAATCTATTCTGATTGGAGGAGAGCTCACGCATGCAGTGTAGGATCATTTGAGAGGTAAAAATACCAGTGAACCAGGGGGTTTCACAAAACACAGGCATCCCTATATGAGGTGCCACAGTAAAAGTGGACCAAATCCCAGATAAGTGAAAAACCTGGGTTTTGGTCTTCTTTAGGTGAGGCTGCTGGGGTGATCAGGGGTTTAAATTGGATGTCCAATCTTATGTAAGTCCCCTATCACACCTAAGCTGTTGCGCATCTATTTCAGTTGCAGTTCAAGTGGGGAAACTGAACAAGTGAAACAGCATTTGCAGCAGCAAGTCTATAAGTCTCTAGGGCTGGTGATCTCCCTCTTTGTGGAGCATCCGATTTGTATTTGCTTCAAATTTTTTTTTATTATCATAAAAAAGGCATATCGCACAATAATACATGAATTGGTTCATATTCTCACAAAATCATGATTTTCAATATATAACATACATATCTTCTATCTCTGAGCGTAACGACTATTTACCATCTAGACCAATCTTCATATTTAATGGTAAAAATAAACACAAAGACAATTATAAATACACAACACAAACACAACTGGCTTTGTAATGTATGATCTAATCTAAGAGAAGGGGAGGAGCTCTGTTCATCTTATATTTCCATTATACAATGCCCATGGTGCCCATACCGTGTCACCTTATTGCGTCTTATCTAGTTGTAGATTTATAATTCAAATTCATTATATGACTAGAATATTGTTTATCATTATCCATTATGTCCTTTTTTCACTTCCAAGATTTTTATATCTTTCTCCTTCCATGTGGATGCAACAATTATTCTTGCTGCCGTCAGAGGTATGTATATGTATATACCATCGCAAAATGACTTTTAGATTGGCTTCCGCTAGATTTGCGTGGATAAATCTTTCCTTACCTTCAAGGATGTTCTTTCCCACCACTTTCCTAGGGAATGTTACTTAAGTCTTTTCTCCATACTTATATTGTAGAAGAAAGCCAGCCAGAGGTAAAATTTTTTCAACACTTTATTCGGTCCAAGTTAAAAATCCAACATACAGCGATAAAAGACAATACAGAAGCTTGAAATTCCTTGTCTATGCGTTTCGGACTGACCAGTCCTTACTCATGACATCACAGTCAATCTTCAAGTTGTATTTAAATAGACCAGACATGCGCTCTACACATCTGACTCTGATGCCGCTCAGGTGCAGTCAATACCTATATAATTAAAGCTGATCCCTCCTCATAAAAAAACTAGGGGAGTGAACAAACATTAAAAATTATATCACTATCCTCAAAAATGGAACGGACACAGGGTGAGGGGGAGTGCATGTTGGTATATCAAGCAAAAGTAAGAGTGAGCAATAACATTTAAATACATATCTTCTAATTTTTAATTCATTTAGAAATATCTTTAAAGTATAATGCCAGGGAAGACACTAAATCACCTAGTATGCTTATTGTTACTTCCGTAATGTAAACTACATGAAATCTATATTACTAGTCAATAATTTACACGAAGATACAAAATTACAAAAATTCTAAATATGGACTATGAAACATAAAAATGGGTATATACCCTGCACCATAAATAGACAGTATGATAATCAATAAATGATGTATAATAACAATCATGGAACTTTAATTCATCAATCCCAACCCTCATCAATCTACCCCCAAACGATTAATCAACACTTTATTGTAATGAATACAAAGATCCTAGAAAAATATATAATAGTGTCAAGAGGACAGAGTATAATATTATCTAGATGGCAAATAAATGAATAGAAGAATTAATTAGGTTGAAGCATCCCCCTAGATATTACTTGGTGCGCAAAAATAAATCTACATCCCATCTGGAATTTAGGCTCTTTGGAATTCTAGTATGCAATCTAAAGATCCAGAGTGTTTCGCGTTGCAGAAGCTTACTGTGTCGGTCTCCCCCCTGGGCCCCAATGTAACCTTCTCTATGGCCTGACATTTTAGATATTCAAGACTGCCTGAATGTTGCAGCTTAAAATGTCGGGCCACATTAGAATGAGGGGTCATATGGTCCTGGTAAACCTCCACTACATGTTCCGCTATTCTCCTTTTTAGGGGTCTGATAGTACAACCAACATATTGAATTCTACATTGTTCACAAGTTATCAGGTAAACTACGTATGAAGTATTACAATTGATAACATTTCTGATACTATGTTTTTCTCCAGTGACAGTAGATTGAAATGTACGACCAGGGGATACAAATTGACACAAGCCACAACGTATTTATAAAATCCGGTACATGAAAGCCATGTAGCTGGTGTTGTCACAGGCTTACAAAAGAGACTGGGAGATAACTTTTGCCCCAGGGTGGGAGGTCTTCTGCTGATGACTTTAACATCTTCTTTCATAATATTCTTAAAGTCAGGATCACACTGCAGTAATTGAGCATGCTTATTAATAATGGCCTTAATGGCTGAGAATTCTTGGCTAAATGTGGTCACTAATGTAAAAGTCCCTACACCACTATTTATATTATTATCTGAATTCATCCATTTTCTATGTTTCCTATTGGACCTATTCCCTGAATTTTGTCCCATAATCCTATGGGGCTCTTTCTTGAGCATTTGATTTCTATCTTTAGATCGGGCAATTATTATCGTGCAATCAGTGAGTTCAGGTGAGTAGCCCCTGATTCTCAGCCTATCGGAAATGTTGGCTATTTCGTGTTCAAAGGACTCCTCATTGGAACAGTTCCTTCATGCACGTACCATTTCACCGACCGGGATGGATTTGATTGTGTGAAAAGGGTGGCAACTCTCTGCTCTCAAGGTGGTATTCCCTGCAGTGGTTTTTCTATAACACTAGGTCATCAATATATCTACCCAAAAATTTAATGTTAGCCAAAAAAGGATTATTGTGTCCAAAAATATACTCCCTCTCCCACCAACCCATATAAAGTTTCGCGAGGGAGGGAGAAAAGGGGGCCCCCATGGACGCTCCACACCGTTGTAGAAAATATTCTCCAGCAAAAAGAAAGAAGTTATGCTGTAAAAGATATTCTAATGCCACTATAAGAAATGCTGTAAGTTCTTGAGAATATGTGGAATAATTTTGCAAGTAGAAATAAACTGCCCGTAGGGCAAGATCATGAGGAATAATAGAGTAAAGTGATGCTACATCACATGTTAACCACCTATATTCAGGCTGCCACTGAAAATCCAACAGTTGTCCCATGACATCACGAAAGTCTTGAAGGTAACCTGGTAACCATTTAACCAAAGGGAGTAAATGGCCATCCACCCATTGCTCCAGCTTCTCATTCATCCCCCCAATACCCGCCACAATGGGACGCCCCAAAGGGGGGCGCTGTGGTTTATGGATCTTGGGGAGATGATGAAAGACCAGGGCAATGGGGGAGGCCACAAAGAGTGATTCCATATCTAGTCTCGATAATGCTCCCAGAGATAATCCCTCATTTAAAACAGCCTGAAGTTCAATTTGAAATTTCTCTGTGGGATCTGCAAGTAACCTCAAATAAGTGAAAGGATCATTAAGCTGCCCGAGAGCCTCTTTCTCATAATCATCTCTATTCAAAATCACTACACATACTTACTTATACGAAAGTTTGATTTTGGTTGCAGTAAGGCTGAATAGATCAGCGTTATTAATCCAGTTTTCTCCCAGTGGTTAATACAATAATTTTAGATAGACCAGAGTTTCATTGATACGTCCTACTCTCTATCAGTGTTGCAAGAAACTCAAGATCTGCCAAGCTCTTAACTCCTCTCTATTTGGCATCTGATATTTATCCCTCAGTTGTCCCATGTTGACCCAACCTTTTTAGTCATAAAATTACGCAATTCTATTCATACCCTGAGTTCTTCGCCATTCCACGGTCTAAACTTAAATTTGCTCAAAATAGGTTCTAGCTGGGTTAGACCAGCTCAATTTATTCTTCCCCACAATTTCGTGTGCAAGTCTCTTAGAGCATGACACCTCCCTTCCACCTTCTATATCCCCGATTGCCTGCAATAATTGCAACTGTCCTTGGGATAGCCTCATGTTCCATCATTACCCATGTTGGAAGAGGGGCTACCCATACCCCCCTGGGTTTTAGCAGCATACGCGGTATGACTGCTGAACCTACTCTTCTTGCCCCGAGATAAACCTGAGGATTAGTGTCTGGAATTTCTCCAGTACCTCCTTCTCAATCTTTATCGGCAGGGCTCGAAAGAAGTACAACATTTTTGTGAGCAAGTCCATTTTCATGGCTTCCATTTTCATGGCTTCCTTCTATATCCCCGATTGCCTGCAATAATTGCACCTGTCCTTGGGATAGCCTCATGTTCCATCATTACCCATGTTGGAAGAGGGGCTACCCATACCCCCCTGGGTTTTAGCAGCATACGCGGTATGACTGCTGAACCTACTCTTCTTGCCCCGAGATAAACCTGAGGATTAGTGTCTGGAATTTCTCCAGTACCTCCTTCTCAATCTTTATCGGCAGGGCTTGAAAGAAGTACAACATTTTTGTGAGCAAGTCCATTTTCATGGCTTCCTAGCCACGTTATTGGTCGCGTCTCCCAGATCGCAATGCTTTCTTTTAGTCTAGAGAATAACGGCCTATAGTTCAGCTTAAAGGTCTTTCCCCGGTCTGCTACTAATTAAATATAATATAACTTCCATGGCCCTTTCAAACCTGTACTTAGTTCGTAGCAACCTCAATGTTTCTGGCTCCAAGTTCATGTTCAATGCCGACGACTTGGTGCCGTTCACAGCCAGGCCTGAAACTTTCTCAAATCTTTTTAATATCCGCAATGTCTCTGGAAGGGAATGCATTGGCCTGTTGATGAACAACAACAAGGCATTGGGAAAGAGTGCACCTTTATGCTCCCTTTATCTGGACATTACCCCTTTAAAATTCATACTATGGCGGAGATGCTCTTTTAGTGATTCTATGGCCAAGAGGAACAAGGCGGGCGAAAGGGGACAGCCCTGCGTCGTTCCTCTGGCCAGAATGATCTCTCCTGTATTGACACCTCCTTCTAAGGCAAAAGCTGTAGGGTCTGAGTATAGGCCCTGTATCTTTTGGAACAGTTCCTCAAATCACATTTTCCCCAAAACCCTCTCAAGGTACTCCCAAGTAAGGGAATCTAATGCCCTCTGTAAATCTACAGACAATAGGCTCGATTCAGAGAGACAAAAAATACTTTCGTTTTAGTGCCGATCTGTTTCTCGTGTGTGTGTGTGAGCGATTGCAATCCTTCTGTAAAGTTTCCGTCCATTCACACGGCAGATTACGAATATGAGGATGTCATTTTCCAGCGTGACTTTTCCGTTTCATTTTCACATGTTACAACGTAGGCTTACGTTTTTGCCCTTTTCCCATCGTATCCTCCCACGAATCCTTTACGTTTCCCGTTAGTTTCTGTTTCCCTTTTTCAATAAATAATCGTCCAGACAGAAATCCTTACGATCTTGCGCCTGCGCACTACAAACTTTACTCATTAAAGTGCCCGACTACATATTTGCCACCCTCACTTCTACTACAATGTTTAGCTAAATCACTTAGCACTGTCCTCCATCTTCCCTTTTAGACCCTTAAAGCTTACCCAAACCACTTCGCGGTTAGGTTCTTCTTCCATTTTAGGTCCCTACAACTTACCCGAATCACTTCTCGGTCATGTGAATATTCATCTTTAAATATTTCTGGGCCCATTAGTTTTGTGTTAATGTATTTTGTAAATGAAATGACACTGAAACATTTTTTTTTTATTCCATCACAAAATATAAAATCTAATTTTTGAAAATTTCAAATTTTTAAAACTATAAAAAACAAAATACATAGCAATGGCAGGCCATAGAACATTATTCTTCATCTGTGGTCCCCAACGAGTCGCGCAGATCCTGCATCTCGCCCACCAACTGAAGGACCCTGACACTCAGTTGTGCCACTCTAGCACGTGTGGTCCCTGTTAAAAAACGTAAATTAAATTATTGGTATAACCTTGTTGGGGTCATACTGCAGTGCCCCCCCCCCCCTGTATGGTCCAAACACCTAAATCTGGACTTCAAAAGCCAGAGGGCCCTCGCTACCACGGCCCGGGTTTTGCATAGTGCCCGATTAGAGAACCCCTGGCCCGCATTCTGCAGGCAAAGAACGGACATCAGGAGCAAGGGCAGGAGTGGATATCCAGAATCCCCTGAAAGAATTAAAAAATACTAACATAAAATATACATTCTAAGCTACAATATTGTTTAACATGTCATCAAGGGCTAAAAACAGCCATAGGTTAAAGTGGACCAACACCCAGGATTTTGACTATCCTGGGTCTTGGTCCACTTCGGTGGGGCACCCCCGATCGGGGTGCCCCGCTGTGTGAAACCCCCCCGAACCCCCCGAACAACTCACCTCTCCCCGCTCCCAGCGCCGACGTACAAGGTAAGATCTTGAACGTCTAAGCGGCGGCGGCCGCCGCCGCCTCCCTCGCGTCACTTTGAACGCGCGCGCCCCCGCGCTGGCCATTCGCAGACGGCCGGCGCGGAGGCGCGCACGCCTACAGGGGCGCGAGGGAGGCGGCGGCGGCCGGCCGCCGCCGAAGATAAGGTAGGTGAGTTGGGGTGTTTGGGGGGGGTTTCACCCCGCGGGACATCCCGATCTCGGATGTCCCGCGGGGTGGGGGGTGATCGGCCCGGGAATCTTATAGATTCCCGGGCCGATCACCCGTGGGTGTTGGTCCACTTTAAGACATGTGTCATCAACTATATTCATTGCCATACAGTGAAAATGATTGATGGAATGTGAGCAAACTTACCCAGGAGCCAATTCTCCTGACTCAAACTGATGAAATAAGCCGGAGCTCTGCAATATATAAGCATCATGGGATGACCCTGGATGCCCTGCAAGAACACTGAGGAATCGCATAGCTGGACCAAACACTGCTTGTATGTTGTGCGAGTGGCACATCTTGCGGTTCCTGCAACCAAATATAAAATAATTAAACAAAGCAAAGGTAACCGACTAAAACAAAACTCCTACAACAAATTTAGATTCAAGTACAACAATCCAAATATAATTCACAAAGGATATAAGAAAATATAAGAAAAAAATATAGCAATTATATGGATGTGTGGGAAAATAAAGGTTTACATGCTAAGGACTAATTAAGGTCAGCATTAAAATGCTTCTATAAGGCATACATGAAATGTATCGATTCAGGTATGCATTGCTATACAATTTATGGCCTCGGCCATGCTGATACATGCAATGCCTTGGTGCTAAAGGAGCGCAGACTCCTCCACATAGCCGCAAAACATGTTCAACAATAGCAATCCGAGCCCTGAAAGGTCCTGTAAGTGGATCAGAAATGAAACGGATTTATAGGGTGGTGGTCCATCGGAAATCAGCTCTCTGAATCAGACGCAAGCCCATCCCAACAACGTAAGTTATCTGAACGAATGAAAAATATCAGATTTTGTTTGGAAAATGATCCGAACTAACGGAAATGATCCGATTTGCTTTCATTCATCGAAAGCGCATATACACATTTTTCCGAACGTTCGTACGAATGAAAAATGAACGAAAAAACACCCACTAAAACTTTCACAGACAGCTATGGAAGTCCAGACGAATGTGTCTCTGAATCGAGCCTAATAACATTCCAATTTGATTTCTACTCCCATCCCAATTCTGCTGAAGAAGTGAGATAATATCATATGCTCTACGAACCTGATCCCAGCCTTGACTTCCCGGAACAGATCCCACCTTGTCCGAATGGATAATTCCGCACAGAAAACATTTCAGCCTAGAGGCCAGAATTACAATCATCAGTTTTATATCTATATTCAAGGAGGTTGGTCAGTAGTTTCCACAACAGGTGGGATCTTTACTCTTAGGGATGACTATGATTCTGACCCTCAGAGCATCTCTCAGAATGGGGTCCCCTGTTCTCATTCCGTTGAACCATCTAACCAGATGGGATACCAGTATCTGGGTAAACCTTCTATAGTAGAGACCAAAAAAATCTATCCAAACCAGGGGCAGAGGCTATTTTTGACTCCCTAATTGCTCTTGTAACCTCTTCAACTGAAAACTCTTCTTCCATCCTCTCTTTACACGCAATTGGTATTTTTAAAATCCTGGATGCCTCTAATCAGGTTTCTATCTCTGATATATAATTGCCTACTCTGGACCAGTGTACAACTTTGTATAGAACTGATGGAATTCTCTAGCTACTGCTTCTTTGTTCTGGGTAAGATTTTCGTCATGCCTCTTTATTTTTGGGATATTGTTCACCCTAGCCCTTGAGGTAAAACACCATACCAGTCCTCTTCCTGGCTTGTTGTTCACTGCATAGAACCTAGCCCAACCCCACTGAAGAATTTTCTCAGCTTTAGTAGTTAGAATTAGAGATAAGCGAACTTTTGAAAAATTCGATTCAACTGATTCGCTGAATTTTCCGACAAAAATCGTTTCGACCCGAATTTATTCGCGATGAATCGCTATTAAAAACTGCTATTTCTGAGACTCCTAGAGCCTCAATAGGGTTGTAAACCATTCTGCCTTGCTGTAACACGCATAGGATGCGTGCTGGGTTAGTGAAATAATACTGTAAATAATTATCACATGCAGATCAGAGGCATCGCTAATAGAATCGCAGAGCAGCACAATTGCAGAGAGTTGAAGTGGCATCACTATGAGGGGCCCCTATAGTGCCTGAAAAACACACCCTGGAGCTGGCAGCAGCAGGAGCCCAAAAATTTGCTGAATCACACCCTGGAGTTGCAAGCAGCAGCAGGAGGCCAAACATAGCTTGAAAGAGAAACTGGAGTTGGCTGCAGGAGCCCAAAAATTGGATGAATCACACCCTGGAGTTGCAAGCAGCAGCAGCAGGAGCACAAACATAGCTTGAAAGAGACACTGGAGTTGGCTGCAGGAGCCCAAAAATTGGATGAATCACACCCTGGAGTTGCAAGCAGCAGCAGCATGAGCACAAACATAGCTTGAAAGAGACACTGGAGTTGGCTGCAGGAGCCCAAAAATTGGATGAAAGGCACACCCTGAAGTTGCAAGCAGCAGCAGGAACCCAAACATAGCTTGAAAGAGACACTGGAGTTGGCAGCAGGAACCCAAAAATTGGCCTAAAGACACACTGCAGTTGGCAGCAGCAGCAGCAGGAGGCCAAAATGTGGCTGAAAGGCATACCCTGAAGTTGGCATCAGCAGGAGCCCAAAAATTGGCTGAATGACACCCTGGAGTTGCAAGCAGCAGCAGCAGCCCAAACATAACTTAAAAGACACACTGGAGTTGGCAGCAGGAGCCCAAAGATAAGCTGAATTACACCCTGGAGTTGCAAGCAGCAGCAGCTGCAGGAGCCCAAACATTGCTTTAAAGAGACACTGGAGTTGGCTGCAGGAGCCCAAAAATTGGACTAAAGACACACACTGGAGTTGTCAGCAGCAGCAGGAGCAGCAGCAGCAGGAGCCCAAACATAGCTTGAAAGAGACACTGGAGTTGGATGCAGGAGCCCAAAAATTGGCCTAAAGACACACCCTGGAGTTGGCAGCAGCAGCAGCAGGAGCCCAAACATAGCTTGAAATACACACTGGAGTTGGCTGCAGGAGCCCAAAAACTGGATGAATCAAACCCTGGAGTTGCAAGTAGCAGTAGCAGCAGCAGGAGCCCAAACATAGCTTGAAAGACACACTGGAGTTTGCTGCAGGAGCCCAAAAATTGGATGAATCACACCCTGGAGTTGCAAGCAGCAGCAGGAGCCGGAGGCCAAACATAGCTTGAAAGATACACTGGAGTTGGCAGCAGGAGCCCAAAAATTGGACTAAAGACACACACTGGAGTTGTCAGCAGGAGCAGCAGCAGCAGGAGCCCAAACATAGCTTGAAAGAGACACTGGAGTTGGCTGCAGGAGGCCATAAATTGGATGAATCACACCCTGGAGTTGCAAGCAGCAGCAGGAGCCCAAACATTGCTTGAAAGAGACACTGAAGTTGGCTGCAGGAGGCCAAAAATTGGATGAATCACACCCTGGAGTTGCAAGCAGTAGCAGCAGCAGCAGGAGCACAAACATTGATTTAAAGAGACATTGGAGTTGGCTGCAGGAGGCCAAAAATTGGATGAATCACACCCTGGAGTTGCAAGCAGCAGCAGCAGCAGGAGCCCAAACATTGCTTGAAAGAGACACTGGAGTTGGCTGCAGGAGGCCAAAAATTGGATGAATCACACCCTGGAGTTGCAAGCAGCAGCATGAGCCCAAACATTGTTTTAAAGAAACACTGGAGTTGGCTGCATGAGCCTAAAAATTTGATGAATCACACCCTGGAGTTGCAAGCAGTAGCAGCAGCTGCAGGAGCCCAAACATTGCTTTAAAGAGACACTGGAGTTGGCAGCAGGTGCCCAAAAATTGCCTAAAGACACACTGGAGTTGCAAGCAGCAGCAGCAGGAGCCCAAAATTGCCAGAAAGACACACCCTGGAGTTGGCAGCAGCATGAAGAGAACATATTCAGATTTTTGGCACATATATCTTATCCGAAGAATATTAATAAAAAGCAAGAGTAACGTAAAGCATTTTCACAATAATTACTTGTGGTCTGATGCAGAGGAATGCCTGTAACTGGAGAGCAGCGCCTTAAATCTGTTTTGCACGATCCATATTTCTTTAGTGTTGGTCTGGCCCCATCATCAATCTACTCTAATGCATCATGCATTGGTGGGTGGAAATCTTGGCTGATCCATGCCCGATTCATTTCCACGCAGGCCAGTCTCTCAACAAAAAAAACATGGAGAGTGACATATTAGTAACATATTAGTAACATAGTAACATATTAGTAACATAGTAACATATAAGGCCTCATTTAATCAAGCAGAGGTCTCTGCAGAATAGGGGTGAGTGGCAGCAGAAGTCTCAGTGAGAGGTCTGATCTCCCGGGATCAGCTAGCGGTCGTGTCTTGAACAGCAACCCATCTGCCGTCATCCATTGGTTAACACGATCATCCACTGCATCACAAGTGACATCTGACACCCCCAGTCAACTGTCTGTTGTATGTTATGCTTTGGGTTCAGCTCCACTATTCAGTGAGGACGATCTGATAATCAGAAAAATCAGCAACTACTGCCCAGCCAAGAAGTGGAGGAGACACTTGCCGCTTCTTCCACTAGGCGGGCAAGTAGTGATAAGGAGAGTGTTGTGGGAAGAGGTGTTGCAAGCGTTTTGGCTCCTTAAGCAGACACTGTTGAGGAACCTGAGGAGGACATCAGTGAGTTTTGAGGGCACTTTTAAAGGCTTGGAGTGATGGAGAGTGACAGATTTAGCGGCCAGCATGGTGGCAGAAGGGGAAAGTATGGAGGCAAATGTACTCGGGGTAGACCACTCGCGCGGCAGGCTATCTTCCCAGGAGGTAGTGGAAGAGGGTCCCTGGAGTTGGAGGCGGCGGCGGCAGCAGCATCAGTGAATTAGTGCAGACTGTTGGTAGGAGAAATCAGCTACAAGCCCATGTTGCAGGTTTTCATCAAGCATCCGCAGGAGGTTAACATGGCTATATTTGAAAGATGTGTAGGCAGAAGGTGAAGTGTGGCCAGGGTCCCAATGTTGGACCCACAGCCCTTGTCAACATTTGCAGCGTCACCATAAAGCGGCCTGGGAGAGTTGGCTCCAAAGTGGTGGTCCAGCCTGCTGCATTACCCAGTGGCACACCGCTCTCTGTTCCAGCCAGCCAAGGCTCCACCACCTCCTGTGTGTCATACCCATCCTCTGTCACTCCAGATGCTCCTCCTCCTCTTAATCTGAGTCAGTCATTCCGCCAGCAATCCATTGCCAAGCCATGTCCAAGAGACAACAGTATGTGCCCACTCATCCAACGTGCAGAAGCTAAATGTGCTCCTGTATAAGTTGCTGGTGCTGCAGTCCCTCGCTTTTGAGTTGGTGGACCTTTCAGAGAACTGATGGCTTGTGCTGAGCCGAGGTGGAGAGTCCCATGCTGTAATTTCTTTGCGAAGAAGGCAGTACCAGCCCTGTACAATTTTGTTGAACAGAAGCTGGGGCAGTCCTTTAGCCTGTCAGTGTGTACCAAAGTGCACAGCAGTGCCTACGTCTGGAGCTGTAACTATGGTCAGGGACAATAAATATCCTTTTAGGACCACTGGGTGATTGTGGTTCCTGCACAACCACAAAAGCAACTTGGACAGGTCCCTCCGCTGTGGCCTCCACGCACCTAGGCCTTTGTGCCTGTGACAGTGCACTTGCACTTAGCAATGGTGTCACAGAGAAAAGTGGCAAATTGTCAATTGCATATTAATAGTTAACATTTATTTTATTTGAACATATTTATAATAAAAACATATAATAACATATACCATAGCAACAATAACATATAACATAATAACAATAACATATAAAATGTATCAACATTTTTTTTTTTGGTTAATATTGTATTTTTTTTTTTTTTTTTAGATTTTGTATATTTTTTAAATATTTTGTATTTTTTACAAAGATATATATATATATATATATATATATATATATATATATATATATTATATTTTTTTATACATATTTTTCCATTGCCTTTTAATATTTTGTGAATTTTTGTACAAATATTTTTTCTTTTTTTTACTTTTTTTTTTTACTTTTTTTTCTAAATATTTATTTTTTCACTTTTTTTTTTAATTTTTGGCTTTTTTTTTCCCAGTGCCCTTCCAGCCTACCATGTGTGCAGGACATGGCGGTTTCACGCTGTTCTTCACATGGTTTGCCTTGAGCAACAGAGTCACACATGGGAGGAACTGCTAAAAATGAGAACTCAATACATGAAATCATGGCTTACTCCACGAAAACTGCAAATGGGACCCATGGTGATTGACACTGGGAAGAACATCTTGTCTGCACTGCGACAAGGAAGCCTGAGCCATGCGTCCTGCCATGACACACGTGTTCAATCTAGTTGTCAAGCGTTTTCTGAAGTCTTCCCCCATCTGAAAGACATCCTAATAACGAGAAGGAAACTTTGCATGCACTTCAGGCCAAGCACACCCTTCTTGAGCTTCAACGTTAGAACTGTATCCCCCAACATAGTCTGATTTGCGATGTTTCCACCAGTTGGTATTCCACCCTCCATATGCAGGATCAACTATAGGAACAGAGAAAAGCCATCACGGATTTCTTGATGATCCAAATGGATAGGGGGACTCCCTGTGTAACTTCAATGTAAACCAGTGGCAGCTCATACGTGACACCGGCCGTTTGCTCAGGCCCTTTGAGGAAGCTACTTTATTAGTCAGTTGCCAGGACTATGAGATGAACGATGAGATTCCACTGCTTCATGTACTACAACACATGTTGGAAACCATGGCTGGTCAGAGCACTAGAGACATGGCGCATACATTTCACAGCCACATGAAGCCTGTGGGGGCTGAAGTGGAGGAGGAGGAGGGGGTGGGGTACAGCGAAGCACAGTTTAGGTTTGACAAAATGATCATTTTATCTAGTCATCTGACAGGAGAGGAGGAGCAGCCAGAGGAGCTAGAGGGTTGTGAGGAGGCGAGACAGAGGACCCAGACACACCGTGGCAGTTTGCAGTGGAGATGGAGACAGGTAGTCCCTCCGAGTCACTTGCACAAATGGCACGATGCATGCTCACATGCTTGCGTAGTGACCACAGAATTGTCACCATTTGCCAGCGGGATGACTTCTGGCTCTCCACCATATTGGACCCTCACTTCCGGCACAAAATGGGGGCAAACTGAGAGGGAGGACAAACTGACCTACTACAGAGACATCCTACGTAGTCAGTTGGGCGATGTCTGTCTGCGCCATGGTCCATACTCTCGCAGGTCTGACTCGGGGGGACCTCTGCGCTCACCTTCTACTGCCATGGCTGCCGGGGGGGGTGGCAGGAGCAGCAGCTCCATCAGCAGCAGCCTCAGTCTTCAGCCCCTAATGAGTAGGTTTCTACACCCGCATAGTGAGTCTACTCATGAGCAGCAGGAAGACCTGGAGCAGGACCTGAACCAGCAGGTCATGTCATACCTTGACATGACCATGCCAACACACCTTGAGGATCCGCTGGACTTCTGGGAAGCCAAACTTGACTTGTGGCCGCAACTAACAGAGTTTGCCCTGGAAAAGCTGTCCTGCCCGGCCAGTAGTTGATTTAGATGGCAACTGGGCTGCTCTATATAATGCTGCAAAATGGAAAATTTACCTTACAGTATAAGCTATTGCCCCTCAGATTTACACAGGGGCTGCTCTATATTATGCTGCAAAATGGCAAATTTACCTCACAGTATAAGCTATTGCCCCTCAGATTGACACAGGGCCTGCTCTATATTATGATACAAAACCAAGAGCGGATTTAACTCACACAATATAACCTATTTCTCAGGTTTATATAGGGACTGCTCTATGTAATGGTGCAAAACCACGAATTTACCTACAATATAAACTATTGCTGCTCCATATAATGGTGCAAAACTGAATTTATCTCACAATATAAACTATTACTCCTCAGGTTTATATAGGGGCTGCTGTATATAACAGTGCAAAACCATGCATTTACCTCATAATATAAACTATTGCCCCTCAGATTTACACAGGGCCTGCTCTATATTATGCTGCAAAATGGCAAATTTACCTCATAGTATAAGCTATTGCCCCTCAGATTTACACAGGAGCTGCTCTATAGAATGCTACAAAACCAAGAGCCGATTTAACTCACACAATATAACCTATTTCTCAGGTTTATATAGGGACTGCTCTATGTAATGGTTCAAAACCATGAATTTACCTCATAATATAAACTATTGCCCCCAAGATTTACTCAGGGGCTGCTCCATATAATGGTGCAAAACAGTGCAAATGTATTGTCCAATATAAACTATTGCTGCTCTGATTTACACAGGAGGGCCAATCTAAAGAATGGTGCAACATGGCGAATTTAGCTCACAATATAACATAGATTGCAAAATGAGATTTTCAGACAGGGCCTGCTCTATAAAATGGCAACTTTACCTCACAATATAAACTATTGCTCCTCAGATTTACACAGGGATTCAGGTTGATATATATAATAGTGTAAAACAGCGAATTTACCTCACAATACTGTATAAACTACACAGTGGGCTTCTCTATATAATGGTGCAAAATGGCGAATTTACCTCACTATATAATCTATTACTGCTCTATATAAAAAATAAATAAATAAAATAAAGAGCCTGTAGAAGCTTATTTAGTATAACAGATAGAGTGACATGTGCTGGTTTGAGATGCCCATGTGGGCTAGTGTTTTGACAGTAGGACAAAAACCAATTCAAAATGCAATAGCTTAATAAAACTGAGGCTGAACAAGCGTATTTAGTATAAAAGATAGGGTGACGTGCTAGTTTGGGATGCCCATGTGGGCTGGTGTTTTGACTGCAGGACAAAAAAACAATTCAAAATGCAATAGCTTAATAAAGCTGAGGCTGTAGACGCTTATTTAGTATAACAGATAGGGTGCAATATGGTGGTTTGGGATACCCTGCGGCCTGGTGTTTTTTTTAAAAGCAGGACAAAAACCAATTCAAAATGCAATACTTTGATTCAGCTGAAGAAGGATGAACAAGCGTATTTAGTATAACAGATAGGCTGCTAAGTGCAGGTTTGGGATACCCAGGTGGGCTGATGTTTTTTTTTGTTAAAGGCAGACCAAAAACCAATTCAAAATGCAATACTTTGATTAAGCTGAGGAAGGATGAACAAGCGTATTTAGTATAACAGATAGGCTGCTAAGTTCAGGTTTGGGATGCCCTGCGGCCTGGTGTTTTTTTTGTTAAAGGCAGGACAAAAACCAATTCAAAATGCAATACTTTGATTAAGCTGAGGAAGGATGAACAAGCGTATTTAGTATAACAGATAGGCTGCTAAGTGCAGGTTTGGGATGCCCTGCGGCCTGGTGTTTTTTTTGTTAAAGGCAGACCAAAAACCAATTCAAAATGCAATACTTTGATTAAGCTGAGGAAGGATGAACAAGCGTATTTAGTATAACAGATAGGCTGCTAAGTGCAGGTTTGGGATCCCCTGCGGCCTAGTGTTTTGACAGCAGGACAAAAAACAATTCAAAATGCAATACTTTGATTAAAGGGAGGAAGGATGAACAAGCGTATTTAGTATAAAAGATAGGCTGCTAAGTGCAGGTTTGGGATGCCCTGCGGCCTGGTGTTTTTTTGTTAAAGGCAGACCAAAAACCAATTCAAAATGCAATACTATGATTAAGCTGAGGAAGGAGGAACAAGAGTATTTAGTATAACAGATAGGCTGCTAAGTGCAGGTTTGGGATGCCCTGCGGCCTAGTGTTTTGGCAGCAGGACAAAAAACAATTCAAAATGCAATTCTTTGATTAAGCTGAGGAAGGATGAACAAGCGTATATAGTATAACAGATAGGCTGCTAAGTGCAGGTTTGGGATGCCCTGCGGCCTGGTGTTTATTTTGTTAAAGGCAGACCAAAAACCAATTCAAACTGCAATACTTGATTAAGCTGAGGAAGGATGAACAAGCGTATTTAGTATAACAAATAGGCTGCTAAGTGTAGGTTTGGGATGCCCTGCGGCCTAGTGTTTTGGCAGCAGGACAAAAAACAATTCAAAATGCAATTCTTTGATTAAGCTGAGGAAGGATGAACAAGCGTATATAGTATAACAGATAGGCTGCTAAGTGCAGGTTTGGGATGCCCTGCGGCCTGGTGTTTATTTTGTTAAAGGCAGACCAAAAACCAATTCAAACTGCAATACTTGATTAAGCTGAGGAAGGATGAACAAGCGTATTTAGTATAACAAATAGGCTGCTAAGTGCAGGTTTGGGATGCCCTGCGGCCTAGTGTTTTGGCAGCAGGACAAAAAACAAATCAAAATGCAATACTTTGATTAAGCTGAAGAAGGATGAACAAGCGTATTTAGTATAACAGATAGGCTGCTAATTGCAGGTTTGGGATACCCAGGTGGGCTGGTGTTTTTTTTTGTTAAAGGCAGACCAAAAACCAATTCAAAATGCAATACTTTGATTAAGCTGAGGAAGGATGAACAAGCGTATTTAGTATAACAGATAGGCTGCTAAGTGCAGGTTTGGGATGCCCTGCGGCCTGGTGTTTTTTTTTCTTAAAGGCAGACCAAAAACCAATTCAAAATGCAACACTTTGATTAAGCTGAGGAAGGATGAACAAGCGTATTTAGTATAACAGATAGGCTGCTAAGTGCAGGTTTGGGATGCCCTGCAGCGTGGTGTTTTTTTTGTTAAAGGCAGACCGAAAACCAATTCAAAATGCAATACTTTGATTAGGCTGAGGAAGGATGAACAAGCGTATTTAGTATAACAGATAGGCTGCTAAGTGCAGGTTTGGGATACCCTGCGGCCTAGTGTTTTGGCAGCAGGACAAAAAACAGTTCAAAATGCAATACTTTGATTAAGCTGAGGAAGGATGAACAAGCGTATTTAGTATAACAGGCTGCTAAGTGCAGGTTTGGGATGCCCTGCGGCCTGGTGTTTTTTGTTAAAGGCAGATAGGCTGCCTAATGCAGGTTTGGGATACCCAGGTGGACTGGTGTTTTTTTTTGTTAAAGGCAGACCAAAAAACAATTCAAAATGCAATACTTTGATTAAGCTGAGGAAGGATGAACAAGCATATTTAGTATAACAGATAGGCTGCTAAGTGCAGGTTTGGGATGCCCTGCGGCCTGGTGTTTTTTTTGTTAAAGGCAGACCAAAAACCAATTCAAAATGAAATACTTTGATTAAGCTGAAGAAGGATGAACAAGCGTATTTAGTATAACAGATAGGCTGCTAATTGCAGGTTTGGGATACCCAGGTGGGCTGGTGTTTTTTTTTTGTTAAAGGCAGACCAAAAACCAATTCAAAATGCAATACTTTGATTAAGCTGAGGAAGGATGAACAAGCGTATTTAGTATAACAGATAGGCTGCTAAGTGCAGGTTTGGGATGCCCTGCGGCCTGGTGTTTTTTTTTCTTAAAGGCAGACCAAAAACCAATTCAAAATGCAACACTTTGATTAAGCTGAGGAAGGATGAACAAGCGTATTTAGTATAACAGATAGGCTGCTAAGTGCAGGTTTGGGATGCCCTGCAGCGTGGTGTTTTTTTTGTTAAAGGCAGACCGAAAACCAATTCAAAATGCAATACTTTGATTAGGCTGAGGAAGGATGAACAAGCGTATTTAGTATAACAGATAGGCTGCTAAGTGCAGGTTTGGGATACCCTGCGGCCTAGTGTTTTGGCAGCAGGACAAAAAACAGTTCAAAATGCAATACTTTGATTAAGCTGAGGAAGGATGAACAAGCGTATTTAGTATAACAGGCTGCTAAGTGCAGGTTTGGGATGCCCTGCGGCCTGGTGTTTTTTTTGTTAAAGGCAGACCAAAAACCAATTCAAAATGAAATACTTTGATTAAGCTGAGGAAGGATGAACAAGCGTATTTAGTATAACAGATAGGCTGCTAAGTGCAGGTTTGGGATGCCCTGCGGCCTAGTGTTTTGGCAGCAGGACAAAAAACAATTCAAAATGCAATTCTTTGATTAAGCTGAGGAAGGATGAACAAGCGTATATAGTATAACAGATAGGCTGCTAAGTGCAGGTTTGGGATGCCCTGCGGCCTGGTGTTTATTTTGTTAAAGGCAGACCAAAAACCAATTCAAACTGCAATACTTGATTAAGCTGAGGAAGGATGAACAAGCGTATTTAGTATAACAGATAGGCTGCTAAGTGCAGGTTTGGGATACCCAGGTGGGCTGTTTTTTTTGTTAAGGGTAGACCAAAAAATATTTAAACTAATCCAGTTATATTATGATAAATGCTTGTGTGTAACAGATAGGGTTAACCCTTTAAGTGCCAGCCTACCTGGAGTTTTTGTCACACTCTGTTGCCAGACCATTTTGCACTATTTTGCGCTCCCCATGTTCAAATGTGATTTTTGAAGGGATTTCCAGGGATTTCCCAGGAAAATGATATATTGTTTTTTTCAGCAGAGTCTGGGCTTTAACATGTATTCTCAATATTTTTGGGTGAAATATGTGCAAAAAAAAAAAAAAAAACATTTTTACATATTGTAGTTTTTTTTGTAATAAAAAATGTAAGTTTGTCAATGAAATCTTATTGCGTGTGAAATCCCAATTTCTCCCGGTTACACCGGTACCACATATGTATAGGTAGACACCCTTTCCTGCCCAGGAGACTTCCCCAAACTGAAACAGCGCTTTAGGGGATTTTCAGATAAAATACAACTGTGCTACGCAATATGCGCACCTTGCAGTTTTTCCAGAAAAACAACCCTTTACATTTGAAATACCCCCAACAAACTATATATTCTCTGGATGTACACACCTCAGGCTTTCTAGGCGTACCAGGCTGGAAGTAATCCCTCAATGGATTCTTTGGTTGCAAAGAGTTTCCCTAAAAAAAGGATAAAAAAGCAGAATCAAAGCCACATTTTCCTAAAAAAACTATATACAAACAAGAAAAATCAAGTTTAATCTGAAAACGCAACATCCCCCGAACAGAACAATACCCAACATGCATAGCTACTGTCAAGGGAAGAGTTGCCAAACACCCCAAAGTAAAGCATGTGCGTAACGGTAATTTTACTTGAAAATTTCAGCTCTGCAGACAAAGTACGCACCTTGCGATTTTTCAACCAAAACAACCCTTGACATTTGGAATATCCCCCATAAACCATATATTCCCTGAAAGTACACACGTTCAGCTTTCTAAGGGTACCCAACTTGTTCTAGTGGGCTCATCTTTCTGGAATTATTACCTCAAAGAATTCTTTGTTTGCGCAGGGTTTCCCTAAAAAATTTATAAAAAAGCTGAATAAAAAACACCTTTTCCTAAAATATAAATATGCAAACCAGAAAAAACAAGCTAAGTCTGAAAGCGCAAGGTCCCCCGAACAGAACAATACCCAACATGCAGAGGTACTATTAACCCTTTTAATTGCCAGCCTACTTGAGATTTTGTCACCCTCTGTTGACAGGCCATTTTTCCCCATTTTGCGTCATGTTTTGCGCCATTTTTGCTGGAACTTTCAGGAAAATTATATATATATTTTTTTGCAGCAGAGTTTAGGCTTTAACACGAAATGTCTTGTTTGTAAAAAAAAATAAATAAATAAATAAATAATTTTTTTAGAAAATTGACTCCTTAATTTTAAATAAAAAATGTATTTTATTAAGGAAAATCATATTGCATGTGAAAGCCCCATTTCTACTGATTAGAACGGTACCACATATTTATCGGTAGCCCCCTGTTCCTGCCCAGGAGACCCCTCTAACTGAAACAAGTATTTTATAACATTCACAAAAAAAATACAACTACCATCCACACTACAAAGGGTTAAATCGAGAAAAAAAATGACATAGGGTCCCCCCTCCCAGGGGAGGGAGACCCCATTTTTTTTTTGATTTTTAAGGGTTAAAAACGCTTAAAAATAAAAAAAAAAAAAAATTGACGTGGGGTCCCCCTTACCCAAAGTAACCAGCCCGGGACCAGCTATGGGGGCTTGTAGGCACAGAGTGGGGGGACCAGCTTTTGTGGCCCCCCCACCCTGCAGCCTACGAGCCCACATAGCCTATGTGGGCCCGGGCTCTTCTGCCCCCCCCCTGGCCTTTGGGGAGGCAGGTAATGGGGGTGCCGGGGGTTAATGGCAAGCCACCCGCTAGCACCATCCCCCCAGCCTTGTGAACTGGTATAGGGGTTATGGACCCCTTACCAGTTCACAAGGGGTTAAAAGTAAATAATCACACAGACACAAGCAGAGAAAAAAATATTTTATTAATTTTTATTTTTTTTTTACACTGTACTCACCTCCCATCCATCCTGGAGCACTCTGTCCCTCGGCGATCACTGGCTTCTGCTCACTTGCTAGAAGCCTTTTATAGCTGCTGGATGACAGAACACAAAGGGTTAATCAAAAAAAAAATGACATAGGGTCCCCCTTACCCAAAGTAACCAGCCCGGGACCAGCTATGGGGGCTTGTAGGCACAGAGTGGGGGGGGCAGCTTTTGTGGCCCCCCCACCCTGCAGCCTACGAGCCCACATAGCCTATGTGGGCCCGGGCTCTTCTGCCCCCCCCTGGCCTTTGGGGAGGCAGGTAATGGGGGTGCCAGGGGTTAATGGCAAGCCACCCACTAGCGCAGGTGGCTTGCCATCCCCCCAGCCTTGTGAACTGGTATAGGGGTCATGGACCCCTTACCAGTTCACAAGGGGTTAAAAGTAAATAAGACACAGACACAAGAAAAAAAAATCTTTATTTTTCTTTTTTTAAACTGTACTCACCTCCGATCCGGCATCCCTCGCCGCTGTCCCTCGCCGCTGTCATGTCAGTGACAGATGCCGGTAGTGATCGGCGCAGGGCGGGTGACAGGCGAGGGGGCTCCGATCGGAGCCTCCTCACCTGACACCCGCCCTGCTCCGATCACCACCGGCATCTGACAGATGCCAGACCTCGGAGGGGGTATAGGAGGAGCGGGATGACGTCATCCCGCTCCTCCCACAATGGGCGGGGCTAGGAGGCGGCGGCCATCGCCGCCATTACTAGAGGTGAGGACCCGGAAGAGGGTCCTCACCTGAAGACTGCGCAGCCCAGGGGGGGGATCGGACCCCCCCCCCCTGGTGAAGAGGAGACCCGACAGAAGGCTCGGGCGCGGAGGTGAGTAAATGACAGTTTGTTTTTTTTGTTTTTTTTTACAGCGCCGATGTCAGCGCTGGAAACGGGGGGGGGGGGGCGGCTGGTTTCGGGCCCCCTCCTGAAGACCGAGGACAACGGGGGTGCGATCGGATGCCCCCCGCAGGAAGAGGGGACCCCAAGCTTCACGGGGATACAGGAGGTAAGTGTTTTTTTTCTTCTATTTTTTAACTGTTTGGGGGAAATGCCAGGCACGTAGTTTCTACGTGCTTGGCACTTAACGGTAGGAGAAGCAACCAAGTAGAAACTACGTGCTTGGCATTTAAAGGGTTAAATAAGGCACTGCATAGATGGCATGCACAGTGGCAAGGCAGATTTACAGCACAAAGAAATGAAATTGAATTGAAAACTGATCTGGCTAATGAAAAAAAAAAAAAATTTTCACTGTCACTTCTAAGCTGTCCCTGGCTGGATGGTTCCGGTTTTTCCCTATTTTTCTCTATCTTTCCCTGGCTCTGTCTACCTCTCTGTCTGCCTCTCTGACTCTCCCTACCTATCTCTAACTCTCTGTCCCTGTCTCTAACGAGCTGTGCTCTGGCCGCAATGCAAGGCTGAAATGCGCACAAGCAAGATGGCCACCGCTTTATATAGCACGGTGACGTCACCGGGCTTCCTGGCTGCTGATTGGCTGCATGTGACTTACCCATGATACCTTGCCCCAGGGGATATGTCTGGACATGTTCATCCACCATTTTAGAATGCCTGTAATTGAAATAAATTTAAAGGAAAATAAATTTAAAGGAAAACTTTGATCGATCGAATCGCGGGGAAATTCGGATTCGTTCAGAATCAAATTTTCCATGAAATTCGGAAGGAATCCGGGTTCGTCCGGATCGATTCACTCCTCCCTAGTTAGAATCAAACTGATTTCCACTCTATCTATTCTATCTGGGTTAACTGATTCCTACTTGGGCATACTTTATGTTTTTTCCCCATTTGACCCAGTTCCCTATTTTTCCGTTCTAATTCTAATTGTATGTGTTTCTACTGTCAGGCTGCTATTTGAATTAGCTTCACTCCTGAAACAGCCTTATGAGCTAGCCAATTAATAGCTTTGGACGTGGCCTCAGCTTTATTGATTTTAAAATAATCCAATAAGTTCCATTTAGTTCTTCAAAGATCTCTTTGTTCCCCAAGAGGGAGTCATTCAACCTCCAACTGTTTGTCCTGGTCTTGATCAACAGGCCATGAAACACTAGAACTACTGCCGCATGGTCAGACCAAGCTGTCGCCATAATTCTACATCTCTTGTAATTAGCTATTAGTCCAGAGGAGGTGAATATATGGTCAATACGAGGATAAGTTTAGTGGGTAGAGGAGAAATATCTATAGTTGCTGTTACTTGGATTCATTCACAGTTAACAATGAGGCAAACAATGTACTAATTTTGGGTGGGGCTCTATATATTCTCTAAAAGAGAGCTGTCTTATCTAATGTGACATCGAGGGAAAGGTTGCTGTCTCCACCCCAGATAATCTTGCTCTCTAATTTTGGAGTAAGGGCCCTGAAGAGTCAGCAGGAAAATCTTTTCTGATGCCTACTCAAGGCATACCCGTGTTTCCCCGAAAGTAAGACAGTGTCTTACTTTCTTTTTATCCCCAAAAGCCCCACTACGTCTTACTTTCGGGGTATGTCTTATATTATCTGACCCCCGCAGCAGCGCTCAGCTCGGAGCCGGACTCTCAGCTGCAACGAAACGAGCCGGCTGTCGCGAGCTCCCCGAACAAGGGCGACGCAGCGAGTCACGTGATCGAGAGCCCCCGGCTGCCATCATTGTTGAGGGCAAGTGGGGAAATGGCAGACGCGGCGACGTATGGAGAGGGGGACGGTGCGGACGTGGGCAGGAGGCGGCGCGCATCTACGGTAGATGAGAGGGAGGCGGCAATACCCAGTGAGCGAGCAGCTTCCAGCTTGTGAGACGTGGGCAGGAGGCGGCGCGCAGCTACGGTAGATGAGAGGGAGGCGGCAATACCCAGTGAGCGAGCAGCTTCCAGCTTGTGAGACGTGGGCAGGAGGCGGCGCGCAGCTACGGTAGATGAGAGGGAGGCGGCAATACCCAGTGAGCGAGCAGCTTCCAGCTTGTGAGACGTGGGCAGGAGGCGGCGCGCAGCTACGGTAGATGAGAGGGAGGCGGCAATACCCAGTGAGCGAGCAGCTTCCAGCTTGTGAGGGACAAGTGGCGGGCAGCCCATGTAAGTAACTTTTTTCTCTGCAGGACTTGTACCGTGTTTCCCCGAAAGTAAGACATATGTCTTACTTTCGGGGTACAACTTATATTAGCCGACCCCTCTGAAACTCCCGATACGTCTTACAATCGGGGGTGTCATACTTTCGGGGAAACACGGTAGTAGCAGAACACCTATTCTACACTTGACCAGTATGTATTGGCCACCCTCATCTGACTCTGCATCTATTAAGGTAAATGGGACTCCCTTGGAAATACAGATCGCTACACCCCACTTTTTCTGGGAGGCAGAGGAATAAAAAAAAGATTGGGAATTTATTTTGCAAGAATCTCGGAGAAGATTTCTTTAAAAAATGTGTCTCTTGTAAAAACAAAATGTCCATCCCCCCATGCTAAATAAGTACGAAAGGCCTTGTTTCTTTAAAATTGATTATTGAGCCCCTGGACATTATTTGAGGCAACATTGTATGGGACAGGGCCAACTTTAGATGTTACCATTTAAGTACTGCATTAAAACTCGAGAGTGCCCCTCCCCAGAGCTCCTACCCTTCAGCAAAAAACAATACAATTTCATAACACAAAAAACAAAATTAAAAAAACACAAAAATAAGATAGCTGATATAGTCTTGGACAAATCCAAAACACCAATTCCGCACGAACTGATACTTTCTAGGGAAAGTTCTAAAATTACTCCCACCCCCAACCTTCCTCCCCTGGTTTGAGGGTGGTTCTGCTGGATTTACTGCCAGATTTATATTCAGGAGAAAAAAGTAGCATTTCCACTTTCCTAGCACTTATCAAATAACAAATATGCAATATTTAAAGAAAGGAAAAAAAGGGGGAGATAAAAAAGGAGAAATATAAGAGAGAAAGAGAAAAAATAGAATTGTGTTTCAATATGCAAAACCCCTGGAATCACTAAAAAAAACTCACCTTTCCCCCAATCCGTGGCCGCATCTATGTTCACCTCTATTTGTGCGTACCCACGACAGCTATTCAAAAGGGCCTAACATGGGAATGCAAAGAGGAGTGGGAGTGTGGATCGAGTGCTGCTGATTGACAGGCAGCCCACAAAAGGGAGGTGGGACAAAGAAAAGGTGAGCTTAAAAGTGGTTTAGAGGAACACACAGCGGAGCATTCCAAATTGAAAAACCCCAGACAGGATGAACTGGGTTAATCCTGGGATTTGTTCTTCTTTAAGTGTGGCTGTAGGGGTGATAGGGGTTTAAATTTGGTAATGGCGGTGGTAAATGGGGGGCTGCAGGAGAAAAATGTGGGGTATAAATGTGGCTACAGGGGGAAATTATGGGGTGTAAGTGTGGCTGCTGGGGGGAACGGCAGTTGATGTGACCCAGCAAGATTGCCACCCCAGGTACAGAAGAAGAATAGAGGTATAGGCAGAGCAAAAAGGGGGGGGGGGGTATGGCTGGGGGACTTAATTGTGGTTATGATTGGTGGGAGTGGAGCTGTAGCTGCTGGGGAGATCGAGGAGTGTAAGTGTGGTTCTGGAAGGTAGTGGGGTGTGTAGGGGTAGCTGGAAGGGGGAGTGGGGGTTGCTGAGGGAGCAGTGATGGCAATAAAGAGCGTATCACCCAATTGCAGCAGGAGGGACCAACAGAGAAGACAACAGCAGCTGAGGACGTGTGACCCAGAAATGCAGGTGGTGCTAAGTGCTGATCTGCAAGATCCATAAGAGGTTAAAGGCTTAGAGTTCTGTTTGACTGGGACAGTAAATTGATGTACACTGCAGTGATGCACAACTCCTACTAGGATAAGTTGTGATTGCTGTAAGTGTGTGCACTGTTTCCTGTTCTTATTCGATGGTGCTCTACTAGAAAATGGAAAATATTTCTTTTATTCAGGGCACACTGATGGCATGAGGAGGGATTAGGTTAGTTTAGTGCCCCTGCTTTGGACCAGAACCTATCCTGGCACTGAACTGCAAAGGTAGATTCAGGTCCACTTTGGATGTCCACAGGGGCACTAACCCATCCTCTCTAGCCCCCCCCCCTCCCATAAGTCACACATCCAAGGGACAAGAGTCAAGTCACTACTTCCTCATTCACTTGTATGGCAGAAAAGCACAGTCAATGATGTGACCACCGGCAACCAGTTTGATGTGCAAGCCCAAATGACAGTCCCGATTGGTCACCAGCAGTCATATGATTGGCAGTCATACATGAACGAGGAAGTGGTACGCAAATTGGGTATATGATTTAAGCAGATACCTTTTTTATGCAGAGCTTTGCCCAATTGGGGATGCAGACACTGGCACAAATATGGCAGCACTGCAGACTTCCGATTAGGGGAGGTTCAGCTGCCACATATGTGCAGCTGAAGTTAACTGCTACCTCTAGCCCTTCTCCTACAGGTACATGCACACTTCTGGGCATGCCCAGTTTGGGTCACACCCACTTCCAGCCATGCCCACTTCTGTCCGCGTTTCATACTGCATCCCCCCCCCCCCAAGTTAACTTGCTGAGTGCTCCACTAATAAAAGCACAATATATTTGCCTTTATTTTGGTAGATTTGCTTGGTAGTATGAGGTTTCAAGCAAATGTAGCCATCTATTCAGAAGGCATTTAATTTGAATTTACATGACAATTGTAATTGAGATATATATATATATATATATATATATTAGACTTTTTGTGATTTAGCCTTTCAAAAAAGAAATCTTGAAAGCGAACCTAAAGCTTGACCAACATTTTCCAATGTTATGAACAAAAGAAAAGACTTACCAGGCCCTGGCTATTCACATCAAATACCTTGTTGGAAGCCGAGGACTATACTCTCAGCTTCTAGGATTACAGTGCCCAGACATGTAGAAATTGTTTGACAAGACCTTCACTCATGATTCCCAGAGATCAGCAGATGCAAATGTACAGAATACAGTTTCCCACTTATAACGTGGGATCAGGTGAGCCTTTTTTTATATCCCCACTGCTTTCTCAGGAGTATTCTCAGGAGGAAAATTTCTCAGGAGGACAATCTATAGTAATTGATTGTTCTGCTTGGCAATGTTGCGTGGGTGCCATAATCCAGATAAATATTAGTGATATAACGGAAATTGTCTTTATTGGAACATGAATGCAGTAAGGGAATGTCACCTTACATGGTACATAACACAGACAGGAAAATAAATATCACAGAGCAACTGAATGTACAGGAAATATAACACATCAGTAAGATGCAAAAACTACAGATAAGCATTGGTCACAGCGCCATCTAGTGTCATAACTGTAAACTGCAGTAAATCTAGCAAAAGTCACTCCAGCATAGACTAAGCGGGAAGTCTGTTGTATATCCAATATGCAAGGCACTTTTGGTCCTTGCCAACAGTTACCTCCCTGAAATGACTGATCATATTTCTAGGAAAGAAGGGAACGAAGGGCAGTGTTTTGATGGTATTGCAAAGGTGAGTATTAAAAAGCCTCAAAGATGAGCTAAGGATAAAACATTTAAGGATACTGCCCAGGCAATGACAATAAGGCAAAATGCAGCTTACCTGATGCCTGTCCCATGTGCTGCTCCTCCATTTCCTGCAGAGCTGTGAAGAAGCTTTATCAGGATTCCAGAATGTGCCCTACCTTTAATTCTATTCCTGTACGACCACACAAAAAAGTGGTCTATAAGTTTCTATGTCCCTTGGAGCTCTCAGTGTAAGCGAGCACAGCAAGCCACAGTGGTCATGCAGCTGTCATGCTCTTCCCAGCTTAGTCATTCTCAGAAATGATAGGGCTGCCAGTAGCATGGCTTTGAATGCATCATATATTTACATATAATCCCACAGGGGATAACGTGGTAAGAGGTTAGTGTATGCCTGACAAAGAAGCACAGTGGGGGTTGGGTGTTAATGTGATATTCCTATATTTCTATGTGGAAGCAGAGAAACATGACTTTTTCAGCAAAACCTTATTTAGAAAATAATGGCTAACAACTACAAGGTGTACATTAGCAGATCAATCACTAATACACGCATGCATATGGCTACGTAAGTTGTGAATATCATTATCAAGGGAGTACAGAAGGAATGGAAACTCATCATCGCACCCATTGTAAATGATTTAACAAGCTAGTCAGAGGCATTTCTTGTTAAGCACTTCCTAATATTTTGTTGCTGATTGAATCCTCAGACACAGATGTATTTATAGCTGGCAACTGATCCTTGTCTCCTTGGAAAGTTTTATTTTTAGAAAATGTTGATGTCAGCTGTCAGTAACTTTCCGGATATCAGCTCCCCATCTTTAGAAAGTTTCCTGTAAAACACTTGGAAGCAGATTCCTCAAAACAAAAAATGGTTGTTCCACTTTGAGCTTGCAATTGCTTATTAAACCAGATGAAAACCCTGTGCGGCTCTGCCGGACGCTAGCCTGGCCCTGGGACATCATATAGTAGGATGCCACACTGGGGTCAGCAGTAAGCTTACCTTTACCAGTGGCTCTCCCGCTTCTGCAATCGCTGGCCTTAGCATTCCTGGCTTCCCTGTAGCTGTGCTCGCTCCCACTCCCAGCCTATCTGAATAGCTGGGCGTGTGCGCGTGGAAAAGGAAGCAGGGGCCAGCCAGCTGTACCTAGTTATATGACAGTTTTGCGATCAGACAATCGGCAATCTCTAAACTGCCGCTGGGTGTGGCTTCCATGGTAGAAAAACACTGTTTTATTTGAAAACCAGGTCACCATCGAGCCAATGACATCATGTGAGGTACTTGGGTGGGAAGGGCGAATGGGAAGCCGGGGGTAAAAAATACTGGATTCAATCCACTTTAAAGTCCTCAAATGATTAGGCATATATACTTTATCAAAGAATATCAGTGCTCTGTGTCTAAAATATGGATAAAGCTTTAACTATCAATACTTTTTATTGGATATGCCCCACAAGGTTCCAGAAAAGAGTTGGGAATATGAATAGGACTCAGGTTTTTTTATTTTTTTATTTAATGTAATATATCATTTCACATAACTAGTTATATGTTACTGATAATGTGACAGTCTCCTGAAAATAATGAAAAGGGAAATCTTACTGAAGACGTGGACCGGTAAGTGGTGCCCCAGGGGACCCCTATACCAGTTCACAGGGTAGGGGCCACCATGTGACCTGCCTGCATTGGTCTGTGACATGGATTACCCTCATCCCCATTTGGGACACTGGGGGTGCAAAAGAGTCTAGTGCCCATTTAGCAAAGGGTTCTTCCAACAGTACCCACAGCACCTCTAGAAAAGTATCAGACCCATACTATGGGGCATAAGGGCAGGTATACCTACAGGGCCATGGGCCGGCCAGGTGGCCTCTGTGTCCTGGGTTACCAGCTCATATGCCTGGTGTGTGGGCAAGTGGGCTCTTTGGGTGTACACATTTTTTTTTTAATTTTATTTCATGGCTTTGGAGCATGGTTTACACAAATGAGTAATTGTGGAGCATGCATCCCTGAATCATGGATTCGCATTGGGCCAGGGTAAGTGTTTTAGAGGTAAAGAGTAACTTGACTTGCATACATGTAAACACATTTTATAAATGAATTATATAATTATTTACTGGTTAAATAACTTAGAAGATATTATAAAAAAGTGAATAAGCACACAGTATGTTATATACCACCCTTTGTGGAATCAAAGATAGAAAACTGCAAAGCACAAATGTATTGGTGGATAGCCAAGGTGATAGCTAAGAGATGGGTTGGCCAAGGTTCCAGATGTTCATGTTTAATAGGGCTCAAAAGTTTGGTGGTAGTGATTTTTGTATTTTATAGAACTGTTACATGTAATATTTATATTTAAAAAAAAAACATGCACAGCTAAATATGGTTCTGAATTGTGAGTAAAAAAATCATGAGAAGATCGTCTTCTCTCAAAAAAACCTACAAAAAATACTCGCGATGCTAAATCAGCCCTACAGAGAGAGAGAGAGAAAGAGAGTGTATAAAATATATCATAATAAAGTCAGTATGTATAAGCCGAATGTATTATTTCCATGTTTTAGGATAAGCATGGCACATGAAATGCTACTAATTGATAAATTATTCTTGTGAATCCCATCACAATGTGTAAGTCAAGCTGTGAACCAACATTTACTCAGAGTGGGGATGCACAGTGGAATGTGAACATGTTCTAAGGATTTACAGATGTGATCCTTTATTTTGCGTCAAAGAACACCCACAAGGGATCAATGTTCAGACAGAGTAAGAAAGTGGTTATAATTGTGACAGAAGGGTGGCAGATAAGTTACCACTATCCCAGATTATTTATCTCTTACGTGTGGATATGTTTTTCATTAGATTTATAGCCCGAGACTAAGAAAGTTGGTCTCCAGATTCATAAATAAAATTCTCAGCTGTGTCAAACAGTACATTGCAAACCTGTTCTAAGCTGCTTGGCGGGCGTAGTGAGAGTTTTATAGATATATTTAATCTGGAACTGATAAAACATAAGGAACTCTGTTTTAGGAACATCAGGGGAATAGACATTTGCTTGGCAAACCATAACTGAATTTTATAATCCTGCTGAGTATTAGTGCATGGTAGTGATTTAAAATACAAAGAGAATAAAGTATTCATTTGTGAGAATATTGCATTTGGCTGTCAGAAAATGGTGCAAAAGGTGATAGCCGATTAGCATTTGCATTTTATTTATTTGGCTAATAGTCTAATACTTTAAGCATTGAATAACAGTGCCTTCAGATGATCTCAAAGGCAGCAGGAATATCCTGGATGAAGGCCAGATCTCCTATAGAGTTGACATTTTAAGAACTTTATCAAACACAGAAATCTGGTTTATACTAATAGCTTTTTGGTTTCGAGAAGGTAAAATTGACAAAACCCTAAAATGAATGCTTTACATATATAGCCATACTCGTGCTCTGGCATCCGATATTGATATAATAAGTTGCCCATATTTTCGAGGTGCTTCTATCCATCATCAAGACAATAGTATTTGTATATCCTTTCATGAAATCTTACATTGTCCACTAATGAGTACTCTGGAGTTGTCTACTGTCCTGTAATTTACCTGTTCATTTTCCTATATCCAGCTTGTTTCTGTTGCTGAACTGTTCCTGTATGTAACCCATACCTTCCAACTTTTCAGGGTGGAAAAGAGGGGAAATGTTTAAATTAAGACACACACCCTCATTGAGGGATCGATGGGAGATAGGTTGTGACAGTTACAACAATATAAACACATTGAATAGGCAAATTAATCATTTATTGCAGATCTGCATGCTAAACCTAAAAGAGCGACAAATGAGAACAACAAGGGATAGAGGGACATGGGCTCAAAAGAGGGACAGTCCCTCCAAATGAGCGACAGTTGGGAGCTATGCTAAACTGTCCCCTGAATTTGAATCAACCAATATTTCTTGTTGCCAGATCCAGATCTGCTCCTGTTCATCATTTTACCAACTAGTGTGCTACTGTGGATCCCTGCATCTCCAAGTGCCCTCTATAAAACAGTCCCAGACATATTTACTGTTTACATTCAGTGACTGTAACTGTCTAGGCACAGTTGTCACATGCAGACTAGGTATCCTAGGGGACAACAATCAAATGTCTTTCTTCATAATCTATACTTTCTTGTAGTGGTTTGGGTGGAAGTTCTGACTGCTTCTTCGATTTTGCACCCCACATTTCATCATTTTGAGCTAGAGGATAGAAACCCCAATCATAACACTTTGCTCAGGCTATCTACATACCAATGCATGACATCACACTGCTACAATTCAAGTGGCATCTCAGGAAGCCATGCAAGATAAAACCTCTGGGCATCCATTGTTACTCCTGTTCAGCCTGTAACTGGCCTTTTACAGTTTATTATTACCTTTCCTTTACTTGTCTCTGATTCCAAATATTGTGGTTTCCTTAAATAGATTCCATGCATATGAACATCTGTTAGGCCACTTCCCCATGGAGTTTTTGCACACAGAAGCTCTTCCTTGTGGGACTAAAATAATTACACACACACACACACACACACACACACACACACACGTCTCGATAGAAGGTTCTCATTGTATGGATGAAAATCCTCTTCACCAATCAGGCCAAAAAATATGGGTCACTCTAGTCTTTGATTATAGGAACCTAAACTCTATTATGGTAAAAATATGTTACTCAGGGAAGACTGGGGTCAAAAATCATCATGGGAATTTATTCAACCCAGCTAGACTATGACCAGCCAACGAGCTGCAAAGCCCTGTCCCCAGAGTGCTTTTGAGCAGGTCAATTAATACATTTGTCAGCTGAAGGCTATAGCACTGCAGGGCCAGAACATGGACAGGTGTGGAAAAACGGAAAAACCCCCATCATTCAAAAATGTGGTATTTTTCGTGGGGGAGGGGGGCATTCCGATTGCTGAATGTCTCCTGCACATTAACACCAGTAAAAGGGAGATATATTACCTTTCCCCCTGAAATCGAGTGCTCTGATGGGCAGCCGGGGGCCTGTAGACCACTTGACCATGGTGGCCAGTCAGAGCACCCGATTTCTCTGGAGGAAAAAGCTAAAGGGGCCATCGGGCAATTGGGATGCCTCCTGCACTCAGAACAACACCTATTTTTGAAATTAATGGTACTGAACCCTCAGTATTGTAGAGGAAAATACTGTATCAAGCAATGGGGGCAGCCCCCACCACCATCATGCTGTGGCCATAAGCATTGTGGGGGCAAAATGTGGCCCAGGGGTTTTTGTCTGTGGAGTACAATTGTGCCAGATTTTGGGGTAGACTTACTTGGCGGTGACCTAAGGACTGGGTGAATCATAGTATTGGGTCTGGGTGAGATGCCAGTCCAGTAGGCCCCAAAGCAGTGCAGCCCACCATTAATTCTTCCTGTTCTCCCTATAGCCAATTCACTTAATCTCAGAGTAGCTTATAACAGAGAATCAAGAAGACAGACAAATGGCATTTTGAGTGCAAAATGTCCATTACTAATACAGTCAGGGCCAGAAATATTTGGACAGTGACACAATTTTCGCAAGTTGGGCTCTGCATGCCACCGCATTGGATTTGAAATGAAACCTCTACAACAGAATTCAAGTTCAGATTGTAACGTTTAATTTGAAGGGTTGAACAAAAATACCTGATAGAAAATGTAGGAATTGTACACATTTCTTTACAAACACTCCACATTTTAGGAGCTCAAAAGTAATTGGACAAATAAACATAACCCAAACAAAATATTTATTTTCTCAATATTTTGTTGCAAATCCTTTGGAGGCAATCACTGCCTTAAGTCTGGAACCCATGGACATCACCAAACGCTGGGTTTCCTCCTTCTTAATGCTTTGCCAGGCCTTTCAAGCCGCAGCCTTCAGGTCTTGCTTGTTTGTGGGTCTTTCCCTCTTAAGTCTGGATTTGAGTAAGTGAAATGCATGCTCAATTGGGTTAAGATCTGGTGATTGACTTGGCCATTGCAGAATGTTCCACTTTTTTGCACTCATGAACTCCTGGGTAGCTTTGGCTGTATGCTTGGGGTCATTGTCCATCTGTACTATGAAGCGCCGTCCGATCAACTTTGCAGCATTTGGCTGAATCTGGGCTGAAAGTATATCCCGGTACACTTGAGAATTCATCCGGCTACTCTTGTCTGCTGTTATGTCATCAATAGACACAAGTGACCCAGTGCCATTGAAAGCCATGCATGCCCATGCCATCACGTTGCCTCCACCATGTTTTACAGAGGATGTGGTGTGCCTTGGATCATGTGCCGTTCCCTTTCTTCTCCAAACTTTTTTCTTCCCATCATTCTGGTACAGGTTGATCTTTGTCTCATCTGTCCATAGAATACTTTTCCAGAACTGAGCTGGCTTGTTGAGGTGTTTTTGGGCAAATTTAACTCTGGCCTGTCTATTTTTGGAATTGATGAATGGTTTGCATCTAGATGTGAACCCTTTGTATTTACTTTCATGGAGTCTTCTCTTTACTGTTGATTTAGAGACAGATACACCTACTTCCCTGAGAGTGTTCTGGACTTCAGTTAATGTTGTGAACGGGTTCTTCCTCACTAAAGAAAGTATGCGGCGATCATCCACCACTGTTGTCTTCCATGGACGCCCAGCCCTTTTTGAGTTCCCAAGCTCACCAGTCAATTCCTTTTTTCTCAGAATGTACCCGACTGTTGATTTTGCTAATCCAAGCATGTCTGCTATCTCTCTGATGGATTTTTTCTTTTTTTCAGCCTCAGGATGTTCTGCTTCACCTCAATTGAGAGTTCCTTTGACCGCATGTTGTCTGGTCACAGCAACAGCTTCCAAATGCAAAACCACACACCTGGAATCAACCCCAGACCTTTTAACTACTTCATTGATTACAGGTTAACGAGGGAGACGCCTTCAGAGTTAATTGCAGCCCTTAGAGTCCATTGTCCAATTACTTTTGGTCCCTTGAAAAAGAGGAGGCTATGCATTACAGAGCTATGATTCCTAAACCCTTTCTCCGATTTGGATGTGGAAACTCTCATATTGCAGCTGGGAGTGTGCAATTCAGCCCATATTATATATATAATTGTATTTCTGAACATGTTTTTGTAAACAGCTAAAATAACAAAACTTGTGTCACTGTCCAAATATTTCTGGCCCTGACTGTATCTTGTGATGTTGTTTGGCCTCAGAAGTGCTACAGCTATCTTCTGTCTACTGTCCTAGTGTCTTCAATAGTACCCTTCTGCAGATGGATTAAAAAGAGACTCCTAGAAGTTTGCTGCTGCCCTTAACAATTGGTCTCTGCCTGTGGGTTTAAGGGCTTCTAAAATGTGTTTTTATTATTTTTTTTTCAATTTTGTCACTTTATTCCAGGCTGTTTTACCTGTGTGGCATTCACTTCAGCATTAGCTAGAAAGTGATTCTAGCTCATGATCTCCCGAAGCTGTTGCGTATTCTGCCCTTGAAGAGGCCTATCCTGATTGTCCTGCACCTTATGAGCCAGATTCTGCTTTTAATATTTTCTTCAATGATATAAGCCCAAGCTTTAATTATGTGCACTCCAATCCAAGAACTTCTTACAGCCAGTGAGCTACTTTATGGGCATTTTTAGCAATAAAATTGCCAATTCAGGAGTGGTATCATCTAACAAAGAGATCAACGTCAAATTTAATCTCCTGGGTCCTACTCAAAATTCCATCCCCTGCTCCATTATTGAATCTTGGGTGATTAACCAACCCTACAATTTCAGATCCAGAGCCTAAAGAATTTTATGATTACACAATATAAATCCTGCATTTGAGAAAATGCACAAATTGGAAGGGCTTTGACCTGATGAAAGATCATGAAATCCTGCTACTAAAGTATCCTCTCCTGGAGTGGTAAACAGTTCAATATCAGGTTTCTTCACAAACCCATATCGCAGGGGACCTGGAGACCCCCTATATAGCTATATATAGCACATTTCCTAGTACTGCGTCTTTTTATAACTGTTGTGCACAGATGGTGTAGATGTTACACATAGTACTATGGCCCCATTAGGCCCATTACAAAACAGCTGAATGTGTAGTTTGGTTATAAGCTACTGGAAGTAGCAGGTATCATTAAACTGCATTTTTAAGATCTCTCTTAAAATACTGATTACTCATTTTTCCTGACAATCATTTAGACATAAGCTACTGTCAGCACCACTATTAGAGAAGTAAGCTTGCCCATTTCCTCAAAGGTTGTTAGATAGTAATAAACTGTCCTTACTGGGCTATATTACTAGAAAAGCACAATAGGCGTGATGTTTGATAGGAGCACTTGCATCCAATCGCATGTCGAAAATCTTACGGTGTTGGGTGATTCAGAGAACCACGCAAAATGTTCTACACGTTGGAGACAATGTAATAGTGCGAATAAATTATTATTTTATGTGCCCCGCCTCCCTGAGCCAATCAACCCTAGCACAAGGGCAGGTAACCCAGGGCTTAGCTGCTAAAAGGCCGTCTGCTGGCCCTGACGATTAACCAGCCCCTGTGTTCTTCATTATGGGCACTGGCATGTCACCCACCAGATCCAGCAAGTGGCATGTTGGCCGCCCCTACCCTGCAAATTGTTAATGGGGTCCCATTACCAGTTCCCCCACAGTAGTAAATAAACAGGTCCTTCATGGCTCCCTGCCAGGTGTAATGGCTGGTAGACAGGAAAGGAGGTGTTTATAGTTCAGAGGCAGAGTGAGGATTTCCCTCTATGACTAAATGCATAACTGGAGGGGAGGGATATGGGAGGAGTCCCCCCCCCCTCCCCCACTCACCTCCAGTGAATTGAAAGTTACATGTGTGGAACTCTCTCATGTAACTTTCATAGAAACATAGAAACCTTCTATGTTTCTATGTTTCTATGAAAGTTACATGAGAGAGATTCCACAGAGTTTCCACCTGCGTACTATAAAAGATCTATTCCTCTTGCTCCTGTCATTACCCTTGGCTGGAGACCAAGGGAGAAGGTGGGGGGACTTGTATCTTCTCTCTCTAGATTCCGGTGTCTTAGATAAATGCCAGGCTGGCATCATTTAAAGATACCTGGCATGGAACAAAGATCTGGATAGGTTGGGAGAAGTAAGTATAGTTAAAATTAGAAAATTAAAATATTTATTGTGACTTCTTTTTACATTTTTTGCACTTATTTTGCCCTATACCAGTTCAAAGGGTAGGGGTGCAGGAAGTCACCTGCATACCATACTGGTGGGTGGCTTTCTTAACCCCCCCTGCCCCATTACCTGCACTCAAAATGGCAAGGGGGTGCAGAAAATCCTGATGTCCCTCAGTACGGGCCTGGTGCTCCGTACCCAATCTGTGCCAAAGGGTCTAGGGGCTGATAATTACTAGGGCCTTTTGTGTGCCAGGCTGATAAGCTTTAAGGGGAAAGGGACACCCAAAAAAGAAGAAGAAAGACCCCAGCGAGGGACCCAGAAGACCCCGAATGAAGCGATAATTAGTCAAGTTTTGCGCTTTTTTGTACTTTTTAAAATACTGCTGTGAGTGAACTGGTAAGTGGTCCAGGAAACCCCTATACCAGTTCACAGGGTAGGGGGGCCGGCATGCCACCTTCCGAGACTGGCCACTGACATGCCAGTACTGCTGGCCAATTAACTGCACACCCATTTGGGGCACTGCATGACCCTAGAAGAGCCCCTGGACCTGTATCAAGGTTGGTTTGGCCCCTGAGCCTTTTGTTATCAGCCCCTTTGCCTGTTGCTCACATTCATTTTTCATCATCATTTGTGACTTGGCTATTTTCAGTGAAAACAGTGTAGCAGACTTTCTACTCCTGCTCAAAAAACTCACAACAATAATATTCAAAAACACCATGAATCGCTCGACTTTTCTTTCAAGATTGCTTTTTCAGAACTTTTCTGTATTTTATTTGCATGTGTGAGATTATATGCGGATAAAATACCCAAAGAAAAATACGATCTGTTGAATTGGGCTAAAGTACTTTCGCATATTTTGGGGGAAAATGGAAAATGGGAAAAAGTACCTGCATGGTACTGAATCAAGCCTAATAAAGTTGTATCTGGTCCTTACAGTAACCTACAAAGACATTGCACAGGAGCCACCACAACATTATAACTTCCACCAGGTGTGAGACTTGTGCTGTCTATGAACCATGATTAGATCTTCAGTAGTGTATAGTGCTAATATGCCTTCCCCTTCATCTGCAGAGTGCCCACATCACTAGCAGAGTGTAACAATAACCATTCCCAATCAGCTAGCACACTAGATAATCACACAATAATCTACGGTACCATAGACATAACTGAATGGGCCACATAACAAAAACATTTGTAAATTTAATTTGCCGTTAACGTTCCAAAGCAACTTCCCACAGGACTAAAACTCAAAGTGTTGTATGCCATCTGTCAAGGATGAGGATGTTTAAGGGCAGTCATGGCCTAGTGGCCTGTGACCAGAAGGTGACAGGTTCAAATCCTGGCTGGGCCAGGCACCTAACCCTCCAAGAGCTCCTCAGGCATCATTGTTAAAGCAACCCACCGCTCAGGACATGTGTACAATAACTGCTTGTGTTTGTTTTGCTGCACAGTGGTCATGAATGTCCAAAAAGTCTAATCCAAAATAAGAACTGATTTTAACACCTACTTTTGAAATTAATGGTACTGACCCTCAATATTGTAGAGGAAAATATATCAAGCAATGGGGGCAGCCCCTACCACCATCATGCCGGAACAACACCCATTTTTCAAAAAATGTATGTATTGTGATCCCTGTAAAATCCATATGGATTAACACTGAATGTGAATGAATGGTTGGTGTTGGTATCCCCAGCCTGGCTTTTACTGTGGAGCAGGTTGACAATTCGGAGAAAGTTTAACATCTGGGGCACTTAGACCATCTAGGACACTAGCATAATTTAATTACTTCACATATTGCTTGTAAGCAAATTAATTTGGGTCAGGTGCTTGTGACTTAATGCTAAATATGGTGTTGGAGATTTAAAGCTTCTTGTTCCTGATGGGGGGGTATCCTGATAACACACACACACACACACACACACACACACACACACACACACACACAGCAAACCCGAGATCCTAGACCCCAGAACTCAGGTCTTCTGTGATTCGGCCAACTGTTTTCAGCGGGGTCATAGCATTGGCCATCAATAGTCACATGAATCTGCGGTAAGCCGTCGATGGAATCAGTCCTGCAAGAGACAAGTATTCAGGGGTTGAGTTTAGTGGGTGTCCTGCACTACTCTGAAGGATGTGGGCCTGCTTTAAAGTCAAGAAGCCTTGACTTTGATATATATATGAATATATGTCATCATATATTTGTTAATACCCTTCTGTTTTTCCATTTTGGGAAATCTTGTAAAACCATTTCTGTGAGGGAGTGCAAATCCTTTACTTTTCTCCTAGTGTAGGGGAGTGTAGCCCAAATAGATTGGTTAGTCTTGCATCTTGAGCTTCATGTTCTAGTTGGAGGTCATTGTAAAAACATAGTTTTTGAGCACTTTAGCACTTTGGAGCACACTTTGATGTGTGTGCATTCACACCGAACCCATAAAGAAAATATGATGGTAATGTATATAATAAAAAAAGTTTGACAACAACATTGAATGCATGTTACCACAAAACCAATAAACAACTAAGCACCCAGTAAGTGGTTTGTAAATCCTACTCAACTATGGATTAGTTACTCTTTATACATTAAAGACACATTTTGGACAGGCTCTATTCCATTTGCTGAAATCTTAATCATCACTCACTTCATGCTCAAGTTATTTTGATCTGCATATTTTCAGCTTATTTTTATACCCGTCCTTTTTTTCCAAGAGATATATTTTTCTTGGCTTGGAGGAATTGGTGACTCACAGCATGTAGACATTCAGCAGAAAGCTACTGAAAATGGATTTTATTCCCCTGAGAGTATACAGTAAAATAGGATACTGCTATTAAAATTACTTTTCTATAAAATGCTCGTCATCTCTTCTGTAACTTTCCTCTCTTTTAAAAAACTCTATTATGCACCTAAAGCAAATGAAGGATTAAAAGCAATCTTAACTTTTCACCAGCCACCTTTGTAAAATGCAATCTCTATTTCTGTTAACATTATTTTCTGTGCAACAGTTTAAGGCTAACTATCTGTGCATTTCATTTTAATGTCTTGTTTATTTATCGTGATGGATGATGCCACAGAAAAAGAAGTGAAATCATGAATACTTTAAACGAACCAACAGTCAAAAATGACTTAAACTGGAACAACACAACAAACAGTGTTCATATACCCCAGAGCAATTTAGATTGCTGCACATAAAAATTAATTCTAACTCCTGCTGTGGTACATTTTAGAAACAAAATGACGACGCATGTATCTGCAGGGTTTCTTGTTATTGTGCATTGTCAGTTATGTCAGTTGAATCCAGGCAGTAGCATGGCTGAGATGCTGGGAAAGGGAGCTCCAAAATGGCTGCTACCACTAGAAAATTGTTGAGGCTGCATTTCAGCCTTGAGTGGATGCAAGAGCAAATGTAAGTGTTGACAATGCTTCAGTATCATGTGTTCAGATGGGGCAAGTGAGTTTGGGGGACATTTTTTTCCAAAATGAAGAACTTACCCTCAAGCCATTGAATATTATATCCAGCTGGGTGCCCGATCTGGCTTGATCACCACCATACACATATGATTAGACGGAATGATGGTCTGCACTCTCATAAAACGACCGTTTATTAGAAATGATTAAAAGTAGCATAACAATGGCACAACAGTGAAAAAAATCAAACGTACAAAGTCAAAATCACACAATTTTCAATGCCCATGATCAATCACAAATACAAACATGTGAGTATAATAAAAATAAGGACTTACCCCTATTGTGAGGTGCCCTGCTCCTCCCATCAGGGGAAGGAAAGAGCACCGATGCAGCTTTAGTGAATACCCATGAGGCGAGATGGAAGGAGTTTGTGTCTCCAACCAAAAGGAGACCGATGGAGGTGGAGCTAAACACCTCTTGGGGATTGTAGACTCTAGACCGCCATCCCTGTTGTGCCATTGTTATGCTGCTTTTAACTGTTTCTAATAAACGGACGTGTTATGGGAGTGCAAACCATCGTTCTTTCTGTGTTTTATTTTTGCAAGGTGCTAGGCTGTTGGTCCAGTTTAACCCAATTTGCCATGTGAGTTTTATTAGGAGAAAGTTATCTGACATGGCTAAAGATCAACTGCTCTAGTAGCCTGGGGGACACAGCTGATGGAGCTGTTCTGCCCATTGCACATCTAGAAGTATCTATGACAAGTACTCCATGAAGGTTCTATATGATCCCCAAAGGGGTTTACAGATAACTATCAGGGAATAGGCAAGACAACCTAAGATTCTGACCATCCTATTAATGTTGATGCCTTGGCCGATCTCTCCTACAGTCCACTAGCACAAATGTAGTTCTGGTTAGATGCATGAGAGTACAGGACAGGTGGATCACATTCATCAGAAGGAATGTTATAGATAAATTAACATCCAGACTACCAATACTGGGAAGCATGCCCTGCTTTTACATAAATACACACTTTCCGAAGGTTATACAAATACATTATCTCTAAATAGTGTATTGGCTGTAGTGTTTTGTTTTTGACAAGACAACACAGGAGATTATGCCTCATAACTATGCTATCGACCTTCTGTAAATGCTGGCAACAGTGCAGCAGCAATTCATGTTGTCATGCTCCTTTTTGTCTTGTGGTTGCTTAACTAGGCCCCATGAGTTGGTTTGCCTTTTAAAAATGTTAATAGTATAAGGTTGGGCAGTATGCAGAATTGATTCATTGTTTCTAAATCTCATACTTTTATAACATTTATTGCTAACCAAACCATTAATGAATAACCTACCTTTACAAATGTACACCTTAACTCTTTATTTTCAACCCTGGCAATGAATCTGAAGTAAGGTTGGCAGCACTCTCCTTTAGCTGTTGCTCTGATTTTGCCAACATAGCAGTTAAAAGTTTTTGGCACTTCCAACTTTTCACATGTAATCTTTCCGCACGCATCTGTATTCTTATTCAAGTATTACAAATATTATTTGTGGTGTCAACTTTAGGGCCATAAATTCACATTTCAATTTAAAGCCTATCCCATTGTTGGAGAACAAATCATAAAGAAAGCCAAGTATGGCCTATGATGAACGTGCAATATTGCTTCAAAACTATAGAGGTCAAATAAACTACAGTTACTGTTTATTTCATGCGGGAATTGCGTAACTTTCTTAATATTTCCTTGCACATAAAATGTAAGCCGAGTCATTCTTATTATATGATTTTTTTCTGGATTATGGGTCTCCAGCATGAAAACATTTGTAAATGTATCCATCATTTAATACAATATAAAGAAATATATATGTAAACAGTGTAAACAGTATCTGGAACATTAACCCTTTTGTTGCCAAGCACGTAACACCTACGTGCTGGCTTGGCTGGGCCTTAAGTGCCAAGCCCGTAGGTGTTACGTGCTTGACTTTCCTCGCTTGTAGTTTAAAAAGTAAAAACAACAAATACTCACCTGACCCCTTGTTGGATCCGGCCGGGTCTCCTCTTTAATTTGGTGCCATCCGATCCCCCGTGGGGGGTCGGATGGCTCCAGGAGAGCCCCCGGAATAGGCCGCCCCCCCCCCGCTTCTGCAGCAGCAGCTTCTAACTGTAAAAAAAAAAAAAAAAAAAAATGACATTCACTTACCTGTGTGTGCGCTGGCTCCCGCTGTCCCTCCTCTTCACCTGGGGGGCCTCCGATCCCCCCCCAGGACTTACCGATCTTCAGGAGAGAGCCTGGGAGGCTCTCTCCTCTCTTCTTCACGATGGCGGCCGCCATCATGCCTCTAAGCCCCGCCCCCTTGGGGGCGGGGCTTATGAAGTCATCCCGGCCCCGATCTCAGGCTTCAGCCTTCTCAGCTTCTCAGATGCCGGTGATCGGTGCCCTGGAAGGAGGTGGCAGGAGATCCTCTGATCTCCTGCCTTCTCCTTCTCTGGATGCCGATCACCGGCATCTGTCAGCTGAGCGGCGAGGGACAAGAGCTTGCAATCGAAGGTAAGTACAGTAAAAAAAAATTTTTTTTTTTTCTAATAAAATACTTTTTATTATTGTGTGGTGTTTTTTTTTCACATTAACTCTTTGTGAGCTGGTAAGGGGTCCATGAGACCCCTTATACCAGTTCACAAGGCTGGGGGGGTGGCAAGTCACCTGCCCTAGCGGGTGGCTTGCCATTGACCCCCGCACCCCCATTACCTGCCTCCCCAAAGGCCAGGGGGGGGCAGAAGAGCCCGGGCCCACATAGGCTATGTGGGCTCGTAGGCTGCAGGGTGGGGGGGCCACCAAAGCTGGCCCCCCCACTCTGTGCCTACAAGCCCCCATAGCTGGTCCCGGGCTGGTTACTTTGGGTAAGGGGGACCCCACGTCATTTTTTTTTTTGGATTTTGAAGGGTTTTTAACCCTTCAAAATCCAAAAAAAAATGGGGTCCCCCTCCCCGGGAAGGGGGACCCTATGTCATTTTTTTTTTTAATTAACCATTTGTCATCCAGCAGCTATAAAAGGCTTCTGGGCAGGAAAGGGTGTCTACCTATACATATGTGGTATCGCTGTAACCGGGAGAAATTGGGGTTTCTCACGCAATAAGATTTTATTGACAAACTTACATTTTTTATTACAAAAAAACTCTACAAATTGTAAAAAAATGTTTTTTTTTTATTTTTTTTCACACATTTCACCCAAAAAAATTGAGAATACACCTAAAAAATACAAACAAGACATTTCATGTTAAAGCCCAGACTCTGTTGAAAAAAACAATATATAATTTTCCTGGGAAATCCCTGGAAATCCCTTCAAAAATGACAGTTGAATATGTGTAGCGCAAAATGGTGAAACATCGTCTGGCAACAGGGAGTGGCAAATGCTGCAGGTAGGCTGGCAGCGAAAGGGTTAAAGCACTATTCCACTTTTTAGTCTAATTCTGAGCAATTGCTTGTTTCGGGCATCCCAAATCGACGCATTCCTGGACTTTCCTCCAATTTCTGTTTGCCTTGACTATATAATACAGCAAATGGCTCTCATTGACTTCAATAGGGAGCACAAGCGGGCGCACTCCCAAGTAGCGCGTGCTTCCACCCCAGCCTATCTGAATGGCTGGGGAGGTAGTGTGCTGACAGCTTGAGGATGGAGGTGTGGCTGCTCTCACTCCCACTGAAAACAATGAAGGTGTTAAGCCCCCCAGCTACAAGCATGTAAAGGTAAACTTCTGACAAGTAGATAGGGCTGAGTGGAGCTCCAGGCGTGGGGGCACAGTGAAGAAAACAAGTCCAGTAAAACAAATCATTGTTCTGGGCATGGCAAAGTCTAATAACAAATCCGAGTTCTGGGCAAACAGGCAAAGTCCAATAAATAAATCCGAGTTCAGGGGCTGGCAGGAAACAGGCAAAGTCCAATAAACAATGCTAAGTTCAAACTATGTAATCCATCCAAGTACTGATCCAAGAGCAGGCCAGGTCAATCCAGGAAATCAGTCAGGAAACATAGGAAACAGGAAAACAGAATCCAGGAACTTAACCAATAACACAGCAATGAAAACAGGCCAGCTGTCCATTTAAATAGTGCTGTCAATAAAGCTGGGTCTCAGAGCATGAGTGATACCACTTTCTGTCCACTGAGACCAAGGAAAACCCGGAAGTAAAGGCAAGCCCAAGAGCTTACACTTTAGGTTTTGTGCACTTGCGCTGTGCCAAGCACCAGGTGGCGCTGTTCAGCAGTGCAATGGATGAAGAGCCAGATCACCCAGGTGCATGACAAGCAATGGAGATTTGACAGCACACCCGCGCCTGATAGAGGAGGGAGAAAGGGGAAGAGACCAACATTGCCCCCCCCCCCTTAAAGGACGACTCCAGACGTCCGACCTAGAAAGTCCTTGCTAAAAAGCTTTTATCAATTGTGGAGCATTGAGGTTACTAGACGGTTATCAGGAATCTTCCTCCGAACCATAACCCTTCCATCGAACAAGATACTGATTGGAGGCGCCTCTCTTCAGTGAATCCAGGATCTGTTCGACCTCATTTTCTCCCTCTCTATCCACAATCATTGGAGCAGGTGGTTTATCTGGAGGATCTCTAAAAATTCCTTTCTTTAAAAGGGACACGTGAAAAACTGGATCTATCTTCAGACGAGTAGGTAGTAGGGCCCTTAGGCCCTAAATTCTTCGATGGAAGGTGAAGGCTTAAATGAGTGGTAGAGTGAAAGACTTGATCTCCTACCGTGAAATTGGAAGCTGAGGATCGATGGACATCTGCCATCTCGTAGGGTTGTTCGGAGCATCTGATGAGAGCAGTTGTAAAAGCTCATAAATCCGCAGCTGCCAGTACATTCACTGGGATGCAGGTATCCAGCAAGGTCTTGGCATCAAATCCATAATGTGCAGCAAACGGAGTGAGGCGGGTCGAGTTATTAAAAGCCAGTAATTGTGTCCAATTGTCCTGTAGGGCTGATGAATAACATTGTATGTACTTCTCCAGTGATTGATTCACCCATTCAGTTTGCCCCTTGGTCTGAGGATGATATTCTGATGAGTGGGCCAATGTGATTTATAAACTCCTACAGAGCGCAGTGAGACACGACCTTAGACGGAAGGCCATGTAAACGGCAATTTCTTTCACGAAAACTTGTGCTAATTTCGAGGCCAAAGGAAGACTGGGGACAGCTATGAAATGGGCGTACTTGGTTAGGTAGTCCACAACCACCAAGGTAGTGTTGTGGTTGTCTGAAGGCAGAAGTTCCACAATAAAGTCCATAGAAATCTGTTTCCAAGGACGTTCTGGCATCAGGAGAGGCATGAGAAGACCTGCAGGTTTGGTGGTTACGTGTTTGCTTCGGGCACACGTTCCACAAGAGGAAATGTATGATATACAGTCTGCTCATGATATGGGCCACCAGAAATTACGTTGGATCAGATGTAGAATCTTTTTGACAACAAAAAAGCCAGCTAAGGGATAATCATGAAAGTCGGCCAGAACCCTGGAACATAAAGATTCGGGAACTAAGATTTTCTCTTGATGAACAAGAATTCCATCTACTCGTGAAAGTTCATATTGCAGGTGCTCTGGGATAGAATCGAATTCTCATCGAATGGTTAGGTTGCAAGATAGTGGGTTCTTCTGGCTCTGGACCTTGGTGAGATGGATGAAGACGAGAAAGTGGGTCTGGTTTGGTTTTCTTGTTTCCTGGAGGTAAGAAATATGAAAGGAGAACCTGAAAAAGAATAATGACCACCTTGTCTGAAAAGGCCGGAGTCTTTTTGCAGACTGAAGGTATTCCAGGTTCTTGGATTCGATGTCTGGCAGCTTCCAATAAATAATGCCTCCTCCAGGGCGAGTTTGGTAGCAAGAAGTTCTCGGGCACAAACATCGTAGTTTTGTTCGGCTGATGACAGTTTCCTGGAAAAGAAGGCTACAGGATGAAGTTCTCCTTGCTCAGATTCTGCGCAAGAGAGTACTGCTCCTACAGCATTGACTGAGGCATCTACCTCAAGTACAAAAGAGAGCTCAGGGGCGGCGAGTCTCATGATAGGGGTGGAAGTGAAACATCCTTGAGATGAGAGAAGGCCTCTTCAGCAGCTTTAGACCAGATAAACGGAGTATTCTTTTGGGTGAGATCAGAGATGGGGCGAACTATCCTTGAGAAATCTTTAATAAAATGTCTGTAAAAATTGGCAAAGCCAGTGAAATGCTGTATTTCTTTGTGATTCGTAGGTTGTGGCCAGTCCAAGACGACGGCCACCTTCTCAGGATCCATCACAATGCTGCTCCTGGTGATAAGTAACCCCAGGAACTGAATAGAAGACTGGTCAAACTGACACTTCTCCAGTTTTGCATACAATTGATGCTCTCGAAGGCACAGAAGGACCTGACGGACATTTTCCCGATGTTCTGAGAGGGAGGAGCAGAAGATTACTATATCGTCCAGGTAGATGATGACGAAAATATCAAGATAATCCCGGAACACGTCATTTACAAAATGCTGGCATGTTGCAGGGGCATTACAGAGACCAGGTATTCAAAATGACCATAAGATGTATGGAAGGCCATCTTCCATTCGTCACCCTGACAGATCCGGAATAAATTATATGCTCTAACTTGGTAAAGATCCAAGCAGACCCCAAATGCTGGAACAGTTCTGAAATCAAAGGCAATGGGTATCTGTTCTTGACTGTAATCTGACTGAGGGCCCAGTAATCTATACAGTGTCTCAGAGTGCCATCCTTCTTCTCCACGAAGAATATCCCTGCTCCTGCAGGGGAAGTGGAATGTCTAATAAAACCCTTGGCCCGGTTTTTGTCAATATATCCGCGAAGAATCTGTAACCCAGCTTCAGACAACGGATAAATACGCTCAAAATGGATGGCCGACCCAGGAAGAAGATCCATTGGACAGTCATAAGAGTGATGAGGAGGTAGCTGGTCTGCCCCTTTTTTGTCAAACACATCTGAAACTCTTGATATGCTGGAGGAAGAGAATCCGGTGGATATTGGTTACAATATGATGAGAACAAAGATATTGAACCGGATGCCCAATCAATGATGGGGTTATGTATTGAGAGCAATGGGTAACCCAAAATGATATGGAAAGAAGAGTGCAATAGATCAAAATGTATTAATTCTGTGTGTCCATCAGGGGTAGAGCAGCAGAACGATTTAGTTCTATGGGACACTGGTCCAAACTTGACAGTGGTTCCATAGGCCAGAGTGAAAAGCAGAGGGGTAGGCCGAACTTCACATGGAATATTGTGAATTCTAAGTCCATGAAACAATTGCAGGCACCAGGGTCGATCATAGCTCTGGTTTCAATCATTCCTCCTGGGAGCTGTAAAGTAAGATGCACAGAGACGTGAGAACCAGGCAAAGGAAGTGGGGTGCTCTTAACTAGAGGAGTTGATTTGTTCATACCCGCTGGTCTGGTGGGGCAGTTTTCCCGAAAGTGTCCAGGGTTCCCACAGTACATGCAAAGGTTTAGTGGCCTCCGGTGCAGTCTTTCCTCAAGGGCTGAGGCGGCCCAAATGGTTCCCAATTGCATAGAGTCGGCAACCCCCGAATTGGTCAGCAGACAGTCTGGTGCTGCAGATGAGTACACCACTGGCCAGAGGCTGAGAGCTCTCCATAGCGTTTCAGTGATCCACCTGAATGGCAGAAAGGATAAGTTCACTCAAAGTTTCGGGAGTATCAAAGTGGGCCAGTTCATCTTTAATCTGTTCAGAGAGCCACAAGCGGAACTGATGTTTTAAAGCTGGCTTGTTCCACTGAGTGTCGGAACTCCAGCAATGGAAATCGGCAACATAATCCTCAACAGGATGACGACCCTGTTGCAACTTGCATAAAGCTGCCTCTGCAGATGCAACATGATCATCGTAGATGGCTGCCATAGCAGTGAAAAAAAGATCAACAGAGGCCAGACAAGGATGATTATGCTCCAGAAGACGATGGGCCCATGTTTGGGGAGGCCTTTGCATCATAGATAAAGAAAAGTTCAAATGAAAGCTCTGCACATTTTATCACTTTACAGTAGACATGCACTTTATTATTATTATTATCATTTATTTAATTTAATGTAGAATTATTACCATTTTGTCATACATTCCAAACCTCAGTGGAGGGTATACAATATCTGTTATTTAGACAGTGGGGTCGATTCAGAGCCCCTTTCTCAACATTTTTTTGGAGGTATTGCTACCAAACAGAAAATCACACAAAAAAGAAAACATTTCACATAAAAATTATTGCAGAAAAAAAGGCTTTTCTGAATTAGATGAGGTGGAAAAATGGACGAGAACAGAAATTTTCAAGCAAAAAAATGATGAGAAAGGGGCTCTGATTCAACCCTAGTAACTCTGTTCTTTACTAAGAAGACAGGAAGTGCAGCTGGGTTTCCTGTTACTGTGCATTGTCAGTTATGTCAGTTGAATCCAGGCAGCAGCATGAATGTGAGAGGAAGCTCCAAAATGGTCAATTTTCCAATTGTGCCAGGCTGTTGATCTGGTTTAAAAGAACTATCGCCAGGAAGGCTTAGGGTGACCATTATAGACTTTAATACATAAAGAATCACGAGGCTCGTATGCATATGTAATTGGAGGCTCTTACAAAGAAGAAAATGAAAGCACACCCACAGGTATGTAATAAGAGGTTATGTATGCGACATTCAGTATACACAGAGTCATTTTATAGGTAATGATATACATACAATTACCAAAAGAGAACAAAACCTGGCATGACTGGCCCTGGAAGGCCGGCCTTCCCCTGGGACATTGCAAATCAGGATGACCTGCTGTGTGAAACCCCTTGAGGCACTGGTAATCACTCGCCTTTCCCAAACTTATTTAGAGGCCCACTTTGTTCCTTTGTCAGCTCTGTAGGCTGCAGTGGAGACTCCCTTGTGCATCTTCTTGGAAATTCAAAATGCTCATCCCACATATATTGATTTAATTTTGTGGCCTCCACTTATGGCACGTCATTCAGGCCTTGGTGACCTTAAAGAACATAACCTTAAACTGTGCTACATTTCCTAACAAATTGATTTCCACATACCCCTGATGTCATTTGAATAACCCATTTTTCCCCCAGATCCTGAATCCCCCAACTGCCTTTAATTGGCAGAGGATACATAAATGTAACAATATATATAATCTCTTGGTTAACAATAAATTAATTGAATGATTCACCCGAGCTGAACACAATCAAGCTAGTGAGTTTTTCAGATTCACCCAGTTAAAACATTGAATTTGCCCTCTTCTTAAACATCCCCCATCCTACTTAACTCTTGCAGTTTCTGTCTTTGCAATCCACTTGGTCGGGTAAAAATGAATATCATACAATATATACTCCTCACAGCTTAAACGCAATTAGATTTCTAGTTGCTCTTTAACCTCACCACACTAGAAAGAGCCTATAAAGTAATGGCACCTTGGTACCTAGTCCTTGCCAGGATAGCTAGAGCATTACCCTCTTATTTGGATACATGAATATCTTACCGGTGTCGCCATTGCTCATGGCCTCTGCTGCCACTGCCCACACACAAGGGTGCATATGTGTGCGGTGGTGGCAGCAGCAGAGCAGCAAGAGGAGGCAGCAGCCAATGCCGGTAAGATATGAGTGTGTTTGTGTGTATTTATGTCGGCGGGGAGACGGGCTGCTGAAACAGCCACAGGCCAGAAGCGTGGGAGGACGGGAATGTACGTTTTTTATTTGGTTTCTTTTTTAACTTTCACCCCATAAGATGCATCAAAATTGTCTCATTGGGTGAACAATACAGTATATTTTACATTAAACCCAAAAAAGTGATCTCATTTGTAAATCAAAAGGAGCCTTTCACCATACAGTACTATGAGTTTCTATTAACAAACTGCTGATGAAAAACCTTTTAACCTGCAAGTTGTATAGAGGGGGGGGGGGGTTAGGGCATAGAAATATGATGATTCGAGTCAGATCAGAACTGATCAGAATAAGGCTTCGTCTGTAATATATGACATATACATACATTTTATGTAATATATAATACATAATACAGATATTTAAATCTAATAAGAGATTTTGAGTTGCTTTGAAATACCTCAGCTTACACTGTTCCAATGTGGGATGATTCGGAAAGAGGTTAGTATGTGCCTTGATGAGGACTTTATCATAGGTAGCTCTGAATTTCTTACCCAATGTATTATCTCTCTATGACAGGGATGCGAGTTAAAAGAGAGTATCTAATTGAAGAAACTGCATGGTAGACCCAAGTCTAAATAGAATAAAAATTAGCTTTCAAAATGCACAATCATTTTGAATAGTCTTTCAAGTATTTACTGTGCTTTCAAGGTGTTTATACTCTTGTAATATGCTTTATTTATATGTAGTGGATTAAATAGTTTACACTGGTCAACAAAAGCCATTCTAATACACAGGTTTAAACACTTTTCAAAGTGTTTTAAGTAGATTCAGGATATACCTGTAGTAGATGCACCTTTGGCAGCAACAGCAGTCATACAGTATGTCCATGTGAATTTGTCTTCGAATATCAGTCATGTACTACAGAGATTCCGAATAAACCACCTTTTTGACATCTAGGTTAAATTTTTCTGTTGGAGATTAGGACATTAACTAAGTCCATTGTTGAGTAGAGTTGGTGCCATGTTTAGCCATTGTCAGCTTAAAAGATGACTAGTCCCTTAAAGCTAATCATTTTGGCCTCCACCCTTCCAAACCTTTTGGGGCTTACTAGAAAGAAGTATTTACCTGTACACAGGATGATGCTGCCCGTGGACTACATGGTAGGATGTTGTTTGTGAATGTACTTTTCTTGTCTGGGTAAGAATCTTACTTTTTGGCCTTATCAGACAATGAGACATTTTCCACATCTGTCAAACTGTATGTGAGATGTCACATGGTTTTAATTTAATGACTTTGCCTTTGCTAATCTCCAAGTGATGTCTGGTTAAGCAATAGCTGTGCCAAACACCTTCCATCTCTACTCATTTCTGCTAAAAGTTTTAGAAAAAAGCCCACAAAGAACATATACTAGGGACCATTGGAGGGACGTTTAACATGTGATGCTACGTGCATCTTTGTTGTTGGTTGTCTTTTGGTTATTTTTCTTTTTCCATAGTGTTTCTTTTATAGGTTAATAATTGCTCTTTAATCCTGAGAAATAGATGTTGTAAAGTGCAAAATTCTTACCTAAAGTCCAGAATTATGCCAGCCCTCTCCTATCTCATGAGCCTGGTGCAATTACAGTTTTCAGGAAAACTTGTCCTTGCTCTCAGCTGGCTTCTGTGGCAGAAATGGGACTATATTGTTGTGCCTCTGCTGCTGTGATTGGGTTTTAAAACTGTCAATCAAAATCCCCAGTGGCTCAGCAGACTAGGAAGCCAGAACTGCAGCAGTGACCTCCCAGCATGGGAGAGGGGGAAAGCAATGACCAGGTGATGGGGGGAGCGGGAAAGTTACAGGAACAGGGAAACGGGTAGGCTCCAGCCTATATTAACACTTCAAACTCTAGAAGTCCTTGTATTGAATTGATTTTCTGTTCCTCTGTTCCATCATTGCTGCACTTGACCATAAACTATTGCTGTATGGAAATTTGTAGTAACTGTCACATGAACTGAGGTTGGTTGATGGACAAGCAAGGTAACTTTATTTCTCATAAATATACCAGACTTTCCAAAGAAATATTAAAATGCAGTAGCATGCTTCTTTCAGTTATTTAGCGGTAAACTAGAGGAAAAAAAACTCTATCACAGCAGAAAAAAGATGAGTCACATTTGCCAACAATATGCGCTTTGACCCTTGGATTTTCTGCAGATGTTATGGACAGGTTCCAATGAGCTATCTCTGGTGGAGAAGCTATACAATTTAATCATCATAGATTATGTTAACAATTTATATTTCAGTTTCAATATAAACTGAAAAGCCTTAAGAAGAAATGCCCTTTCAGGCTGTTGGCAACTACATATATAGGAATGTAAACACGTGGTCATTTTTGTCTCTCCTATCCTTCTAATATCATCATTGTCTGATGTTCAAGTACATGTTGGGACACTTCCAAAGAATGCACATTTGTAGATTTGAGCCCCAGTCCACAGAGCATGTCTATTCTGTAAATCTCTTAGTGGGCTTTCCTACAATTAAATAGTACTTATCCCTGATTTAGACTGATTTGATTTTTTTACTTGTATGTTTAACTGTAAATACTGGGCTATGTCAAATGCTTGGCTACTCTTTCTTATTTTTAATCCCTTCGCGTTCTTATTATCTTTTGTTAGTTTAGAAAAGTACAAGCCAAAGCAGCCCTTCCTAGGAATAAATGTTGAAGCTTTTGATCAATAATACTGTACATGATACGCCCAATCTGGTTTTATTACTTGCAATGTGCCAGTGACCAACACCACTTGATTACAGTATGTAGTCAAGAACTGTATTATCAAATGAATGCTGACAGCATGTAAATGTATTTGTTTTGTTATTCATCACCATGACAAGGATTTGGTATATTTCCCTTTTGGCTTTATAATTATATATTAAAATGTTATTTATACAGAAATTATAGGATTAATGAAATAAGATTACTTTTTGACAGTCACATTTCAAATTGCATTTTTAAGCCACATTAACAGTGGATCTCTGAAAAATACAGACAACAATAAATACAATGAGAATAATTAGGTCAAAAGGCCACATACATCAGTGCCATGGATAACTAAAAGACATACATCGAACAAGACAGTTTAGCAGGTCAGTCCTAATAGATAACCCCCCCCCTTATCTTCCTCAGCCCCTCCAAGAAACAGCCACGTGCCCAGTGCTATAAGGGATATTTCTATGGAATATGAGAGCTTTAGACAAGTGTGATCAAATGCTATGCATTTAACTCTTGCACACTCATATATACAAGATGAAAACTATCTTTTGTTAATCAGAAACTTTTAGTTCAAACATACTTGAATTAGCCAACAATGATGTTTTAGTCATATCTCTGACCAGACTTCCCTTTTATCTGGAATTATTTATATTTGTTTAAGACATTGACTTTTATTACGTGATAACTTACAGGACTCCACTATTACCTATGCCATATCTAATGAACCCAATCTAGTAATCCACAGGGGCCCCTCCTTTTTCATAAAAGTTAACCCAAACCCATAAAGATCCATAGCCAAAAATCACATTGCTGGCTGAAAGACATGTTTCCCTGAAGCTTGTATAATGCTTTCCTCTACAGACCGGGTCTCACAGTGATTCTGGACAATGGCATACTAACAAACAAATCTATTTTGTAAACTGCAACACCCCCAGAGTCCTATATCTAGTCATATGCACTAGTGTCCTGCTTTTTATAAACAACCCTATTCCTTAAAAGCTGGGATGTTGTGTAAAATGTAACAGAAGAATAGTTCAAGAGCTAAAGCCTGTCTGACCCTTTACCAAAAAAATATTATTTGGTGCATTACGAAATAAAAAATCCTGCCCAGAAGATCCAGGATTGTTAAGCACCTAAAATTCTACATCAATCAAAAATGGGACAGCATTTATCTACAAAAACTCCCTACTTCACAAATTACAGACTGTTGTAAAAATACACAATAGTAGACACAATGCAAAGCCTCGACTGCCAAATCTCTCAACCCTCCCGGAGGACCAAAATGGTTTGCTTCCTACATCAAGCCCACCGAATACCCCTCCACCAGTATAATTTACTTTTTTCTTCCTTTGTTTTATGTCAGAATTTCATCCAACACTGTTGAAATTATACCCATGTCATGCCCCTGGTATGCCACAAATTTCAGAAGTACTTCCACTGTAGCAGCCTGTGGTAGTTATCTTCTTTGTATTCAGCTCAGAATAATTCTGTATAAAGCTACTTGATTTAGAGCACTGTTTCTCAACCTGCAGTACATGTACCCCAGGGGGTACACCTAAAGGGATGTCTGACTGATCTAACCATATTCTTTTAAACTTTATTGCTTCTTGCTTTAAGAGTACTACAAAGGCTGTGGACTTCTTATGTTAGCACTATTTATAACTGATCGTCCCTTTGGGGTACATGGTTGGAACTTCTGGTTGCTAGGAGGTACATGGCGTATAAAGGTTGAGAACCACTGCTTTAGAGGGCTGAGAGGTCTTGTCCATGCATGGCCACTACATGAAGGTCTCTTTCATAGAAGTTCACCATTAGGAACAAATTTGGGATGCTTAAACTGTGACTGCTTATTGCTAGGTTAATTCCCAACCTTGTATTATGTGTGACTAATGTTGTCGCTATCAAAAATTAACCTAGTGATTTGTTAAGCTGTCACAATTTAAGCATCCTTAATTTGCCACTCTGAAAAAATGGTCAGCTTACTCTCATAAGCAAATGCTACTTACCTTTCAGCCATGACTCCTACATATTGTGAATAAGCCCAGGTGCCACATATATCTACCATCTTTCGAGACATAACCCATATTATTACTTCTATTGTGCAGATATAGTTGCAATTAGTACAGCCGCTGTATTTTCTGGCCAAAGAATAGACTTGCTTAGTCAGGTATTACCTAACTTATCTAACTATCCATAGTAATTCAGTTTACATATGGACTTATGTGTAATATTTTATTGTATATATCATATTTAACTTCAGCCAAGTTACTACTACACAGCCTTTAAAGAATGCTGAGATTGCTCATAGTGCTTGAAGCAAGTCAAGGCCTTTACTGTACCCTCTGAACTTTCTGATATAGGTCCAAGGTGACCCTTGGATCAAACAGGAGACATTTTGGCTCACCTCTTCCACTTGGCTGGTCAACAGCCTTGATGATTTTGCAACTTAGTCTATCTTTTCAGTTTTTTTCCAGGTACATGCTAACTTTCTCCCACCATATCCCCCATGGTAGATGTGTTAAATGAGCAATTTCAATGCATCTCGAAAACTATTATTATATGTATACCTTATTTCTGGGCATGGCTAGGACTTGGCACATGACTATGCTCTGCTGTGGTCAGAGACAGCTAGGGGAGCACTGTGACCTGTTGTGCTCACTTGTTCACTTGCACTGAGAGCTTTAAGAGTAGCTGTCAGACCCCTTTTGTGTGTGGTCCTGGAAATATGGAACTGAAAGGTACAGCTTCACTGCACTGTAGGAAATGGTGGCGAAGCACATGAGGCTTTCTTGTCATTGCCTTTGCTGGCCAGTCCCTTTAAGTTTTTACTCTCATATTTCACCCAGTTGAACCATGTTAATATATTTGTACCACAATTATTTATTATTTTTGTAGATTAATGCATTTTATATGATTTGCACAAAATCTATTTCCATGTAACTGGATTTAGCACACAGGTCCCAGGCTATGGGTGTGGGTCTGGCCCCGGCCACATTGAGGCTCGTGGAGGCAACAAGATTGCAAATGCCAATCGTGGGGCTGTCTTTCTGGCCGAGGATCAAGGATACGGGCATTGCAGAGAGCGATGCATGAGGGGGCTCCATCAATCTGGATACACTCTCAAGCTGGAGCCACACCCATTAGCTAAGAAATGGGTGTGTGTCTGCTTTAATCCATTTTTTTGCTACATACTTTTGTTTAAAGCCTGTACCTTTGCCAGTGAAGCAGCACTTTGGGTGAGGTGCAGGCTTTCCTAATGTGGGATATTTTTTAAAATTCTGATAAGGCCTGAGTTTTCAGGCCTTTTTATCCTAAGAAGAAGATGATCAGGATATATGAGCCTCTCCATGCCAGCCTTTTCACTTCTTCAATGGACTCTATTCAAGGGAAGGCGGGGGAACATCGGGGATCTGCTGGATCTGCTGTCCCCAATTCTGGTTTTACCTTTGGGCACTAAATACTCATCTCGCCAGGGGATCCATCTTCTGGGTCCCTCGGTTTCCGGGCGACCTTGCAACAGGCGGCACCATCTTGCATCCCATCAGGCACTGCGCAGGGGTGAAATTGGGGGTCGTGCGCAGTGCCTGATGGGATGCAAGATGGCGCCGCCTGTTGGAAGGTTGCCCGAAAACCAAGGGTACAATGGAGCCACCCAAAATCCTGTGAGACTTTGCTGAGCGGCACAGGACTTTGAAGAGCATGGCTAAAGCCGAGCTGCCACTTACAGATGGCTAAAGCGATGGCAGAGGTGAGGATCAGGCCCGAAGCAGCCGGATGTCCCAGCAGCAGGCAGTGATGACATCCAAAAGGTAAGTATGGGCCGATGTGGGGGCCTCTCTGCCCAGGAGGGGTGATCCTCCAGCTGGCAGATGATGTGTGTTTCCACTTAGAGAGATTACAAGTGCCAGTGTTGGACAGCAGAACACAGTTTAGATTAAGGGGTAGCACACCCTGATGCACGTCACCTGTCTACATTTGAGCTTTTTTAGAATGTACTCGTCTTTGATATTTCGCTGTTTTTACGGATACTTTACCTACCCATCTTTTTGCAGGGCAATAACCCCATTTTGCAGCCCCCTACCCCTTTACTACCTCCATTTCACAGCCTTTTTTTGAGTCACCAAGTTTGGGTCTGCATTGATTTCAATTGAGTTTGGGTTCAGGTCAAGTTCGGATACCCAAACCAACCTTTTGTTCAAACTTGCCAAACCCAAGCTTCTACAGGTTCGCTCAACACTATTGATGACCCCACTCACCCTACGACAACACTCTTTTCTGTCTCCTACCCTCAGGGCGCAGGTTCAGAGTGACTCCTTGTAAGACTAAAAGGGTTCCAGAGGACATTTTCTTAAAGCCATAAATGCCATCAACAAACATAAGTCAGCTTTGTCCAGATAGTTATACCTGTCTCCACCTGTGAGATCAGAGTAAAATGAGCCCTTTTAAAGAATCTCAAAATGGCTTATTATACATAAGGCATAAGGATGTATTCCAAATAAAGCCTTTCTTGGTGGGACTTTGCTGGAAAGGGCATGTTAAGGCACATCTTTATGAGTTATAAGCATGCTCTACTGTGGTCAGAGCCAGCTGCAGGGCCACTGTGTCTTTCCATGCTCATATGTGTTGAGGGCACAAGGGGCAGAGTGGCTGTTAGTCCACTTTTTTGTGTGGCCCAGGAGAAATGAAATTGAAAGGGACAAACTTTGGACCCCCTCTGCGTCTTCCACTGGGCACAGCAGGAAATGGAGGAGAGGCACATGGAACAGGCATTAGATGAGCTGCTTGCTGCCTTATTGCATCATTGCCATTGTCTGGACATTCCCTTTAAGTTCTGGTTAACCATTTATAGTTTCTAGCCAAATTGAATCCCATGTATACTGCAGTAATGTGCTCGGTGAACCTGTTCTAGCCCAGGTTGCACGGAAAGCTAGCAATCTAGTTCATTGTGGGACAGAGAAGAAGACAAGATGGCGCTGCCCTACGAAAAGGATGGTTCAGTTCAGGAGGAAAAGCAGAAGACAGGTAAGTTAAAACTGCCAAATGTAGAATCTGAAGTTTAAAGGGAACAGAGGGCGAGGTTTGGGGAGTTTTTGAGAACTTCACAGACAGTCTAATTTTCCTGTTTAATAGGAAAAGGTATTCTTACCATGGTGGCCTTTCCTACTGACCAAATTATAAAGTCAATACATCTTTCAAGCATCATATAATTGAAAAACATATTTTTCCTGGCTTATGTAATGTGAGATATAATGTAAGATGATGACTTTATATTAGTATATATCAAATTATTTAACACTGCTTGTTTTTACTAAGAATGTTTTACTAATGCTAAGCATGAGAGTAAAGTAGCATGCATTTTCTGTAAACCTGAGATACTGTTGAAATCTCTTTGGCTACAGCAGAGTTGTATGCTGCCACAAGGCAGCGAACGTTCCTCCAGTTCCTAACTAAATAAGACATAACCACTCAAAGCAGGAAAGATCCATCAGCCTGCATGTAGGGAAATTACATTTGGCCAGTAAATCTCATGGATGGAAACCAGTACTTTTAGTGATCTGTGAGAATTAATAGACACAAAACAAAGTATTGTTATTGTCTTAATGCCTTGTAATTGAAAATGCATTAGAATAAAGCTGTCACAAATCCCTAATGAAAATATGTAGTCTTCTGTGTTTCCCATTAGCACTACTGTAGTTTAAATTTGCCTAATGCATATATCAATGACACAGTATCATAATACCCAAGAAGACATAACACTAATTCATTAGTAACATCAAATTGTTAGAACTTTCAATGGAAACTTTCTCTTTATTTAAACCAGACCTTCACCCTAAATACTAGTTTATCTTATTGTTTCCCCCACCATGTACATACAGATTGCCCACATTAAAAACCATCCTACCTGCATCTAGTGCTTTTTCTGAACCTTTAAACATCCAAGATGGCAACCCATTAAGTCTCAGGCTGCTTGCAGATAGAAAGTGTCTTCTGACTGTGCTGCTCTGCATTCTGGAATTGTTGTCCTTTTCCTGACCCTAGCTCTGCTCTGTCTGCGCAGCTATAAACCCCCCCCCCCCCTGCAGTCCGCCCCCCTCCTGTCTTCCAATAAGTGATGCTTCTGAGGCAAGATGGCAGCACCCGTATCCTAGAGTCCTGAACAGATGGCCAGTCTGCCCCTGTCTGTAACCCAGATTCTATGTATACAGTACTTCATCCGTACACTTTCTACTTGAAATGCTCAATAAAAATATTTACAAGAAAGATTTAAATGTTAGCTGTTTCAAATCTAACTGTTCACAACCGGAAATAACCCTTCCTAGTTTTTTGTTTACAAGAATAGTGGTGTGATTGGTGGAAACTGGCAAATTAATTTGAATGTTGATGAGTATGGCTTACAGCCAATGAGAACCCAACAATGAGTATCTCAGAAAATACAGTGAAAATATTCTGCAAGACCAATTAAAAAATGATTTTCAATAGAGAAATATTGACCGGCTGAATGTACAGTAATACAGTAACCCTTAAAATGACCCTCCCCCCAATTTATTTTAAAGTATAAACCTTAAAAAATTAAATTGCAGGCACCAGCTATGGGGACTGGTAGACCAGGGTGCTAAGGCCAATCATCCGGCCCCCGGACCTGAAGGATATTATCATATTAGCCCACATAGCCCATATGAGCCCCAAGTCACCTGCTTGCTGGCCAGTGACTTGCCAGCCCCTCCTGCCAACCCGCATAGCTCTCACAGGCTGCGGGCTCTTATTTTTCATCTCTAAGCATAACCCTTACCAGCTGTAACTATGAGGTTGAGCTATAGGAGCCCATGCTGTCATTTTGAGGAGAACTTGACTGGTTGCACTCAGGGCCATATTTACCATTAGGCATCTGAAGACATGTGCCTAAGGGGCACATTTTTGAATTGTAAAATTATTGTGAACAGGGCTGGTAAGGTGCTGGGCTGGTCGTGTTTGACATAGGCTGCTTACAGCCTGCAGTTTTGTCTTTTCACCACTGGTGATGCAAGCTAAGTCTTACAAGGAAGAGAGCCTGGCCAGCAAGGACATTATCAACTCGGCCTCTGCATGACTGCTGGTTTCTCTGTCCTTCCATCTGTCTTCACTAAACTGAAGTAGGTGCTGCTGATTCTTTGTGGCGGGGGGGGGGGGGGCGTCTGCCAAGCTGGAGTTTGCAATTCTCCAGGACTATAGCTGGTGATCAGTTGGGCCATGTAGATTCCCAGGGTTGGGAAGGAGTAGCAGTTGGATCTTTGGTACCCTGGGGCAGCTTGGCCTTGTTGTTCCACCATAGTCAGCTGGGACTTATAGTTCCCCAGGGCTGGGGAGGGGAAGCAACTGGGCCTAGTTCCCCCTGGGGCAGCTGGGACTTGTAGTTCCTCCAGGGGCAGTTGGGCCTTGTAGTTCCTCTAGGGGCAGCTGGGCCGTGTAGTTCCTCTGGGGTCAGCTGGGCCTAGTAGTTCCTCCAGTGTCAGCTGGCCCTTGTAGTTCCTCCAGGGTCAGCTGGGTGTTGTTGTTCTCCAAGGAGGGGAAGCAGCTGAGCCGTGTAGTTCCCCTGGGGCTTGTAGTTACCCAGATCTGCAAAGGGGAAGCAGCAGTTGTATTGTTCTCTATGAAGTAGACGATCTTCCTCTCTATGGCCTGGGTAACTATAGGCCCCAGCTGGCCCAGTGTGAACATCAAGTACACAAAGGTGTTTAGTGTGTCCCTGAGAGGCATACCAATGTGGCATGCCCCGAATACCCCAGGTATAACCAGGCCTCTCAATATACCTCTGCCTGGTCCATTCCTGAAGTCCTTGTCTCAGCAGAAGCCTTTATCTGTCAATGCATTGGTGGGATCTTGACGGACACGTCTCTCTCTCAATCACTGCCTCAGCCACAGCAGCCAAATTTGCATGAATAGGCTTCTATCCAGGGAAAGGACTGCAGGTGCAGAATGGGGGGGTTAGGTAAGTATGCATATCAGGATAAATGGGGGGGTGAGCACTAAAAGTACCTAGCGTAGCAGGAACCCTAAATATGGCCCTGGCTTCACTCATCCCAAACACATTCCTGCAAGACAAATTCTTGTAGATATAACCTTAAGAAAGTCACAACTGAAGACTGGAGGTTATAGTAGTAGCAAAGACGGGACCAAGAAAAAACAAAATAAATCTGAAATAGCATGGTCCCCCAAACAGAACAATATGCAACATGCATAAGTACTCTTAACCCTTTTAACTGACGGCCTACTTGAGGCTTTGTCACCCAGGTTTATGGTTAACTGTGGTTTTTGCAGGAATTATATCAGCAGAGTTTAGGCTTTAACATGAAATGTCTTGTTTGGCATTTTTTTCTGTGCATTCATGAAACTAGCCTGGGCACCAGCTATGGTGGCTTGTAGACCAATAAATTGAAGGCCAGCCTCAGTGGCCCCCAGCCCTGAATGCTACAAGCCCACATAGCCCTAGCGGGCCATGGGCTCTCATGCCCACCCTTTGGGCTTTGGGGAGGCGGGTAATGGGGCTAACAGGTTAATGGCAAGTCACTCGCTATGAACTATGAACTGGTATAGGGGTGTCTTAGGTGCCTTACCAGCTCACAAAAGGTTAACTGTAAAGAAAAACAAAAAAACAGCCAGAGCAGAATGTCATTTATGAAAATGTACTTTTTTTTCTTTAATTACCTCCTGTCCTCTGTCCTATGCTGTTCATTGTCCCGCACCAATCCAATGACAGATGACAGCTGTCAGTGATTGGTGGGGGCGATCCACTGCTCTCCACTGATCCAACGCTCTCGACTGATCACTATCGGCATCTGAGTGGATTGTCAGCAAACGAGGAACGCGATGACATAATCCATCCAGCTAAAAAAACCAGGGCTAGAACAGCATCCAGCAGTGCTGTCAGAAGCAGGGGGCCCTGTTCCGGGCCCTCACCTGAGGTTGGAAGAGCCCGGGGTGGATCGTAGGCCCCCCTGGATGAAGAGAAGACCTGGCCAAATCGATCGCTGGCCAGGGTGGGTCTGTATGTTTTCTATGTGAGTCTCACTTAACAAAAGCAAAGGCCGCCACATGAGACTTATGCAGCTGGCACTAAGGCTCCTTCCACCCGATGCGTTTTTCAGCTGGCCTGCATTGCACTTTGCTAGTGTTTTATTTGCGTTTGAGTTGCCATATACTTCTATAGAGCTGCATTTGCATTGCATTGCATTGGAAACGCAGCATGCAGGACTTTCCAATGCAAATGTCTAGGTGTGAAAAGGGCCTAAAAGGGTTAAATGAAATTAAGTGAGAAGCTTCTGTAATTAGAAATACATTTTCACCACCTTCAGATATACATACTCTATTTAAATATACAAAGATGTCATTTTTTTACATCCAAACTATTTACAGTGACACTGCACAATGTTCACAGTTTAAAAATAAACTGCGAACTAAGCAGAAAAAAAATGCTATCTAATTATCTTATCTCAGACCTTGAAAAATCTAGTCAATTTCCTAGAAAAGTGATATTTGTCATGCAAAGCATTTTTGTTGCCAATGAAAATTTTGTGGCTGTTGATCTTCTGTCCTACCCTGGAATCTGACCTGGTCTAGTAAATCGTTTTGTGCATGCTGGACCTGCTCTCTCTAAAATTCTTTATTATTAGCTAGACACATAGATGGGTAACTTCCTATGTACTGTAGATACCTAACATATTCTCTTTCCCTATAAGGATTACATACAGTATATTATGCCAGGTGGCCTGCTGATGATAGTCACAGAGCAGCCATCAGGGCAGGAGAGCCAAGACTCCAGTAGGGGCCCCAAGGGACCCACCCTGACCTGAGACCCACAGGCTTGTACACTATTGCTGCTGGCATTGATGATAAATGATGGTGTCTGCCTATATTGTTTATGGGCCCCCCCATAACATATAATATGATGGCTGGGTCCCTAGCCCCAGAGTTTTCCTGTATGGTCTGGATTATGAGGTAAGCCTGATCGCCTTGGGGCCAGAGGCTCCGTTTTAACTAAGGGGCGAGCCATCACACATTGGTTAGCCCAGACATTGCTGTATGTAGCCTGAAAATTCCAGATGGCAGTCCTAGATATTCAAAAAATATAGCCACGTCTGTAAATGTGGGTCCTCCACCAGGTGCTTGGACAATGTTTTAAAAAGAATTTGCTAATTCAGAATCATCTTTAATTGTTTAATTGTTTTAATTACAACTAAGAAGTATCCTTGTTAGTACAAATCTGATCCTGGCCTGGACACTAGTTTTTTTCTCTTCTCCTCCCCCACTATAGTAAGTGCTGACACAGTTTGTTCTATCAGCATAGCCACTCTCTCTTTATGACCACCTCCTTTGTTCTTCAGCTTTCATATACCATTATCACCAATCTGCCCTTGTTTCCAATCAGGGCTGCCATGAGGTCATCATGGAAACACTGATTGGCTACCTCTAAATGAGGGCAGAAGGCTTACAGATGGATAAAGAAGAACTTCCATCCAAGAACAAACAGGCTTCAGTTAAAAAAATCAGATGGTGTCCCTGGATATTCAAAGCATATGGTCACGTTTGTAAACGTGGGTCCTCCACCAGGTGCTTTAAGGCCACCTCCTTTGTTCTCCAGCTTCCATAACCCATTGTCACCAACCTGCCCTTGTTGTCATTCAGGGCTGCCCTGAGGTCATCATGTAAGCACTGATTGGCTACCTCTAAATGTGGGCAGAAGCCATTACATCAAGTTCCTAGCTTTTAAAAAAGTCTACCAGTTTTCATATCACATTGACATCATGCTGTGCTTTTAGCCAATTAGGGCCCATTAAACCTAAAGTGACTGGCTCCTTTGTAATGGTAGTCCCAAGACCTAACCCCTATATAGCCATCACTCCCAGGCGTGTGCTGAGGAGGGCCACTAGCCCCAAACGCGTGTCCACAGTTAGAAAATGATTGCTTTGCAAACATTAGAAAATATACTTAAGCATTGCAATGCCAGTCAGCTTTTTCGAGGTACTTAAAGCAGAACAAACTCTGGGAATTTTGACAATCCTGGTTTTTGTTTGATGCCCAACTGTGTGAAACCCTCCAGTTTGCCCAGTAAAACTCAACTCTTTTAGCTTGCAGACCAACCTATAATCTGTCTCTAAATCTGGTAAAAACAGAGGCTCGGTCACACACATCTGCAGAAGTATGCTAAGCTGCACTACCGCGCCAAGGTGCCTCTATGGGTGCAGTCCTAACTCTAATCTATTGGGCTCTCATAGATTAGAGTTAGGACTGCACCCATAGAGGCACCTTGGCGTGGTGGTGCAGCTTAGCATACTTCTGCAGATGTGTGTGACCGAGCCTCTGTTTTTATCAGATTTAGAGACAGATTATAGGTTGGTCTGCAAGCTAACAGGGTTGAGTGCTGCGGCTCCTTTAAGTCTTTAGTAACCTAATTGCCCTGCTGACTTACACCTCTCAGGTTAGTTATAAAATGGTCTGAGCAGCTGCCACTCCCCCTTTGTTCATTTTAAAACTCAACTCTTGCCGGTCCAACTGCGCATATGTGGGCTCTCGTCCACTCAGAGCCCTTTGCAGGGCATATGTCATTTGGTAAATGGCTCAGATGTTCAGCAATGGGGAGCGAGAGCAACCGCATCCCCATGTGTGCATCAGAGCCCTTTGATGAATGACATAGGTACAAATACCAGCTTTGACCTGATGACAGCCCACGCATGTGCCTTTGGACCGGGGAAAGGTAATAAGTTACAGATGGAATGGGGGGTGGGGGCATCCCGATTTTAGATTTGAGGGCTGGGTTTTCCTTCACCAACCTTCCTTTGTGATCATACTGATTGACTCAAATGTTAAGCGGGATACAGAAGCACCTTTGCCATGAGGAAACATCAGTAACATTAAGCATCAGTTTCCTTAATTTGTATTCCTCTTGAGATTTTTTTCGAGCATATATGGCCATTGTACACGCACATATGAATTTCTCCTCCACATTTAACCCATCTGTGCAGTGAGACAAATACAACAGTGCCTCTCACAGATAACTAGGGATGCAGCATACTTAGCATTTGGATTTAGAGCTGTTGGAGGGGGAAAGGTAATTTATTAATAGGGCCTTTCTGTGTCTGGTTGGACTAGTTGCTTCCTTAATTCCTAAGTTGCTTCTCCTTTATATTCTCACAGCTAACAATCCATTTTAATCATCTTAACTTCTTCTGTTATTATCTGTAATTTCCCTGCTTGGTAATGCTTGCTCTGTCATATACCTTTTCTATTGGTCCCTGTCCTGCTTCCGAAGGCCAAGTCCTTATATTTAGCCCTGTCTGTCTGCAATCGAAAACCGTCAGTTTTATAGGTCTTGTGAAGTCCAGGTATAGCCTGACCTATATGTATCTAATCCAACTTCAAGTAGCTCTTAGTTTAATTTAAATCTAGCTTGAGAACGTCTTCTGTTTAAGGACCTCATGTTCTAAGTTTTTACTTTCTGTCTTACCCAAATCTGCGTTTGTCTTTTTGTGATTATAGTGCTCACTCCCTAGTGATAACCTTATCCTCACATTAGAAACATTAGTTTATAGATTCAACATTTACCCTTAGGTTTTATTTGTACCCGACTGCCTCCTTCCTCCTTCGGTACATAAACTAAAATTGTTATGTTGTCATGGCTGCAAATTCCTCACCTTAGTTCCTGAACCTGTAACCTGACTTTTTTCTAGGAAACATATTTGGGTGAGAAAGTCTAAATTAAACAGCTTTACAGTTTACATTTCAGCCATGTTTTTGGTTACTGTGAAGGTGGCTGCGAAAGTTTATTCGAAATAAAATGTCCTAACTTGAACATCTGCTTGTTAAATCAAACAACTCCGCCAGTGAGTGACTCATGTATTCTTTAGCTTGGATATCCTTTAAACGTGACCTGTTATTGACCTGATGTAATAAACTTACTGTTTTGTCTGGGATTTCGATGAAATGCTGATTGCAGATCTCCTTGAATCTTGTCCATACTGGAAGAATCTTTTTCTGTTGATGTAAATTGTATACATTTTTAAAATTCTTTTTGGGTCAAAGGCAAGCTTTATTTACAGCCACAGTCTGTTGCTAAAGTGGTTACAGCCAGTTTGTCCATTTTTTTTTATTTCTTGAGTCCTATATCAGTATTGCTGAACAGCAACAGAAGACATCTATTATTGTTTAAAAGTTGTTTATGCCAGTGGTTCTCAACCTTTCACACCAAGTACCCCAAAGGGGGTGATTCATTATAAATAGTACCAAAATAAGTAGGCCATAGGCCTTGTGGCACTTTTAAATCAAGGAGAGATTATTTTTCACTTGTAAAATAATATACCAGACCAGTCAGACACCCCCAGAAGGTTTGCCCTGGAACGTTCACAGGTTGAGAAAACAGTGGTTTATGCTGTTCAAGAGATGACTACTTAATTGAATTGTTTTTAGATTATCAGCTTTTTTAAACAACAAAACAATATTTTTTTTTGGGGGGGGGGGTACATCTGTAAACGGACAGCCCAAATAGCTGACTTAAAGGGGACCTGCATTAGAAAAACAGATCGTATTTTATAGTATATAATAGTAGCTGTTTGACATTGTTTTAAGATATTCCATAAGCACTTACTAATTACATTGGCTCAGAAATGTTAGTAATCCTTCTGCCACACCTATGCTGTGGCTACCGTAGCCCCACTTGGGGCACTTCCTGCAATAATTTTCCCAGAAATAATGATATTATCACATCGTAAACCAGCATGGTCATTCTAACAGTAGCCACGTGCCAAATTCCGGGTGGCTTTTTACAATGTAACAGCCCAAGGCAAGGTTTATAGCCCCTGCAGAATTTCTGTAGAACCCCTGTATTGCAAAATCCCCTTGGCGTTGATTAGCTGCAGACTTGTTCTGACACTCTAACTATAGCCTCGATTCAGAGACACATTCGTCCGGACTTCCGTAGCTGTCTGTGAAAGTTTTGGTGGGTGTTTGTCATTTTTTTGCTTTTTTTTCGTTCATTTTTCATTTGTACGAACGTTCGGGAATGCGCTTTCGATGAACGGAAGCAAATCGGAACATTTCCGTTAGTTCGGATCATTTTCCAAACAAAATCAGAAATTTTTTGTTCGTTCAGATAACTTCCGTTGTTGGGATAGGTTTCTGTCTGATTCAGAGAGCTGATTTACGACGGGCCACCACCCTATAAATCCGTTTCATTTCCGATCCACTTACGGGACCTTTGAGGGCTCGGATTGCTATTGTTGAACATGTTTTGCGGCTATGTGGAGGAGTCTGCGCGCCTTTAGCACCAAGGCATTGCATGTATCAGCATGGCCAAGGCCATAAATTGTCTAGCAATGCATACCTGAATCAATACATTTCATGTATGCCTTCTAGATGCATTTTAATGCTGACCTTAATTAGTCCTTAGCATGTAAACATTTATTTTCCCACACATCCATATAATTGCTATATTTTATTAGGCTTATGTCCTTTGTGAATTATATTTGGATTGTTGAACTTGAATCTAAATTTGTTGTAGGAGTTATTGTTTTAGTTGGTTACCTTTGCTTTGTGTAATTATTTTATATTTGGTTGCAGGAACCGCAAGATGTGCCACTCACACAACATACAAGCAGACTTTGGTCCAGCTATGTGATTCCTCAGTGTTCTTGCAGGGCATCCAGGGTCGTCCCATGATGCTTATATATTGCAGAGCTCCGGCTTATTTCGTCAGTTTGAGTCAGGAGAATTATCTGGTATATGGCTCCTGGGTAAGTTTGCTCACATTCCATCAATCCATTTTCACTGTATGGCAATGAATATAGTTGATGACTCATGACTTAACCTATGGCTGTTTTTAGCCCTTGATGACATGTTAAACAATATTGTAGCTTAGAATGTGTATTTTATGTTATTATTCTTAAATTCTTTCAGGGGATTCTGGATATCCACTCCTGCCCTTGCTCCTGATGCCCGTTCTTTGCCTGCAGAATGCGGGCCAGGGGTTCTCTAATCGGGCACTATGCAAAACCTGGCCCGTGGTGGCGAGGGCCCTCTGGCTTTTGAAGTCCAGATTTAGGTGTTTGGACCATACGGGGGGGGGGGCACTGCAGTATGACCCCAACAAGGTTATACCAATATTTTAATTTAAGTTTTTTAACAGGGACCACATGTGCCAGAGTGGCACAACTGAGTGTTAGGGTCCTTCAGTTGGTGGGCGAGATGCAGGAGCTGCGCAACTCGCTGGGGACCACAGATGAAGAATAATGTTCTGTGGGCTGTCATTGCTATGTATTTTGTTTTTTATAGTTGTAAAAATTAGAAATTTTCTAAATTTTTAAAAATTTTATATTTTATGATGGAATAAAAAAAAAAAGTTACAGTGTCATTTCATTTACAAAATACATTAACACAAAACGAATGGGCCCAGAAATATTTAAAGATGAATATTCACATGACCGAGAAGTGATTTGGGTGAACTTTAAGGGTCCAAAAGGGAAGATGGAGGATAGTGCTAAGTGATTTGGGTGAGCTTTAAGGGTCCAAAAGGGAAGATGGAGGATAGTGCTAAGTGATTTGGGTGAGCTTCAAGGGTCCAAAAGGGAAGATGGAGGATAGTGCTAAGTGGTTTAGCTAAACATTGTAGTAGAAGTGAGGGTAATATGTAGGCAAGCACTTTAATGAGTTAAGTTTGTAGTGCGCAGGCGCAAGATCGTAAGGATTTCCGTCTGGACGAATATTTATTGAAAAAGGGAAATAGAATCGAACTGGAAACGTAAAGGATTTGTTGGAGGATACGATGGGAAAAGGGCAAAACGAAAGCCTACTTTGTAACATGTGAAAATGAAACGGAAAAGTCACAATGGAAACTGACATCCTCGTATTCGTAGTCTGCCGTACGAACGGACGGAAACTTTACAGAAGGTTTTCAATGCATGCATAGAATCGCTCGCACGCTCATACGAGAACACAAACATTTTACAAAAAAAACAGAACGGCACGAAAACGGAAGTTTATTTTTGTCTCTCTGAATCGAGCCTTATGTCTTGCTATTATCTTAATTCCTTAACCCCTCAACAAGCCTTGCTTACAGCTTATCCTGACCCTGTTCAATACCAAGAGCTTTTAAACTGATCTGATATGCTCCTGAACATGACAGAGAATGTAAAAAATTCTATGTGCAATTGGCAACCAATAGAGCACGGATGGGTGCCTAGCTTGAAGAGCAACAGCAGAGTGGAATTAGGCAAGCACTGAAGTTCAGGATAGATTGGAGAGTTATCATTTTGTTCCCTGTTAGACCACATAGAACAGTGTTACAAATTCGATCAAATTATGGCCAGTATTTTAGAGAGATGACATACAGTGGTTACAATTCAATGTGTAACCTAAAACAAACGGAAAATAGAATAATGAAAAAAATATTAGTATTTGAAGCTATTGGACTATTGACAGTTATAATAATTACTTAAAATTTGAGAGAAGTTGGGAAAGAGAGTCAATAGTGAAACAGGAATAAAGTAAAGTTAAGACAGTCAATAAAGTGAAATACTAAAAAAACAGGAGAGAGAATGGGAGAGAGATTTGTGCTTTACAGCTTATTGGCTTGCCAAAACCGACAATATAAATGAAAAAAATGAAAACTAGAATCATGTGGCTATGCGGTATACCATCAAACAGAGGGAGAGGATGTGACAGAGTGGGAAGAAAATACACTGAAGGGAAAAAAGTACCATGCGCTATACATCTTACCACTATTTGGTGTTCAGGAATATCAGTGCCTTATTGCCTACATCACCTGTCATTGTGTTTCTACCTGTCATGTCGTCCAGGAAACTCCATACAAATCTAGAATGCCATTAACACCTCTCTTGCAAGTCTGTCAAACACCTTAAGACGGAAGCAGAAGATAGTCATTGGATAGACAAGCAGGCAATTGCAATAATAAAGGAGCAAGCAGCTCTCCTGATGCCTGTCCCAAGTGCCTCTCCACCAAATTCTGCAGTGTACTTTAGATGCAGTAGCAGAGCTCCAAAGTTTGCCTATCCTTGCTATCCCAATCATCCATGACCATCTCTGAATAGAGTTATGCTGCTGCCCTTGTCCCTTAGTGCACCAAATATGAGATGTGAAGGAATGAAAAGGAAAGAAAATAATGAAGGCCTGCTACAATAACTACTGCATGCTGCAGGCAATCGAGGCGGAGGCTCATGGGACAGGCTTAAGGCAGGCTTGCTGCCTTATTATTGTCATTGCCTAGACCACTGTTTCTCAACCTGCGGTAAATGTACCCCAAGAGTGTTGCAAGGTAAACCTTCAGACGGTGTCTGACTGGTTTGTAATATTATTTTACAAGCAATCTTGCTTTAAAAGTGCCACAAGGCCTGTGGCCTACTTACTTTTGGTACTATTCATAATTAAAGTGGGGGAGCTTGAGGCTCTGGTACTGGAAGAAAATATTGATGTTATTGGCGTGGCTGATACATGGCTGGATTCCACACATGACTGGACTGTCAATCTTGAAGGTTTTCTTTCGGAAAGACAGAGCAAATAGGAAAGGGAGCGGAGTGTGTCTCTATGTAAAGTAAGAATTCAAAGTATATGTTAATGAGGGAATACTAGCAGAAGATTGTGAGGATGTAGAATCCTTGTGGGAAGAAGTGCGGGGCGATGTAAACAATGTTAAAATACAATTTAGTGTAATCTATAGACCCACAAACATAACTGAGGAAATAGAGGGTCAGCTGCATAAACAAATAAAGGGGCATCACAGGCTGGTACAGTGGTGGTGATGGGGGACTTCAACTACCCAGGAATCGAATAGATACATATGGCCTGATGCACAGCCTCCCCGTTCAGCTATCCCGTACGCTTTTTGCCGTTGGTTTTGGGCTGTGATCGGGTCATGAAAGGGTGCTACGTTGCTTTTTGTGTGCGTTTATGCGCCCAGGTGTTTTGGCATGCGCCATTACGATTGATGGCTCGCAAGAGGCTGTACTCCGTGAAAACGGACTTGTCGTTCATTGGTCCGTTTTTTTAACTGATGCAGAGCCTTGATTTCCGATTGAAATCAGCCCAATAAAACAAGGGTGTTGTCGGGCAACTTACGGCCACTATTAGCAGCCGTATTTGTGTTCCGTGTCATGCATTGTTCTGTGCGCGAGCATCAAAGACTCCAGCTACGCAGCCTGGTTCTTTTGAGCATGGCAGAAACCAGGCTGCACCAAACACGTTTGGACATCGATGGCATGCATGACCTTGAGCTATTCGAGCTCACCCGCCTTAACCGTGTTTCTCTCCAGGACTTGTATAGTCAGCTGCGGCCATGGTTAGCCCGCACCACAAGGAAGGGGCATGCAATTGCAGGTATGCCAAATAGGTTGAATGCCTGCAGTTTTTGGCAAATGGCTCGTTCCAGAGACTGGGTGCCTTCTCCGTTGGGATGTCCCAGTCTACGCTGAGCCGCAGCCTTACCAAGTTTTTGGATGGCATGGCTACCCTGGTACCCAAATTTATTTTTTTCCCTACACAGCGGAAGCCTGGAATGCGGTTAAGCTGGGCTTTTATAACATAGCCGACATGCCCAACGTCATGGGTGCCATTGATTGTACACACGTCTCGTTAATTCCGCCTGCTGACCAGGAATATCTGTTCAGGTATGTGGTTTAGGTCAGCATGTGTCTGCAATGTTGGCATAAAATGTTTTTTTTTTGTTTTTATTTTTTTAGGATAAAAGCAGACCTACACCCTGTGTATCCCAAACATCCATTCTTTTTAAATGTTGGTTATGTGAAAGAATATATTTAAGTATGTTTACACTTTTGTTCCCACAAATTCATGTAATCTTTTGCTTTGGCAGGAACAGGAAGATGGGCCATTCTATTAATGTTCAGGCAGTGTCAGGCCCAGATCTGCAATTTTTAAGTTTATTTGCAGCCTTCCCTGGTTCCACCCATGATTCCCACATTTTGAGGAACTCCAGCCTCTTTCATCATTTTCAATCAGGAGATCTGTCTGGCGGATGGCTACTGGGTATGTGTTTTAAATTTGTGGTTGTTGTTCAGCATGATTTTTGTGATTGGTCTGTGCCTGTACCCCACTAATCTGTTCGAGACTACAATGATTCAGTACAAGTTTACCATCAATTACTTACCAGTATTTGTTGCTATGCTTTTTTTACTTAATCTCCACTATTCCTTCCTGTCCTGGCCCTCTTAGCTATGTTGCATACCAGAGTAATTGTACAGGAGTGTACTGGGTGGATGTGCATGTTGCCTCATCCCAACTGTGCTTTGCTATTGTCCCTGTTCAATAATGCTTGAATGTTAAGCAGCACATTATTGATGCTCTTCCCCTTAGGCCTCTGTCTGTTGTTCCCTGTTGTTGGCATTTTTAAGTCACATAACATGCCCTATTTGCAATTATCATGTAAGTTACTTTTGTTTTTGTTTTTTTTAGGGAAAAACATTATAGTTTTGTCGCGACTATGTATGGGGCCTGCCACTACATATGTTGCAAAGAGGCACATTTGTAATGTTTATTTTGGATTCGGGTGTTTTTTCTTTTTGCCAGGTGATTCGGGATATCCTTTGCTCCCGTGGTTACTTACACACAGCGCATATGAGGACTCGCTCAGTGGTTGAATGTGCCTTTGGATTACTGAAGATGCGCTTCCGATGTCTTGACCAGACTGGGGGTGCTCTGCAGTATGAGCCCGCCAAGGTCATCAAGATTATTATTGCTTGTGGGGTCCTGCACAACCTCGCCATACAACGCCGTGTGCAAAGATACAGTGAGCTGCCTGAGGAGGGTTTAATGATTTCTGACGAAGTTACACCTCCCTACTCAGGATCACAAAGTGGCACAGCACAGGCGATCCGTTCACAACTTGTTGAAAATGTATTTGGTTAAATTACATTCCTTGTTTTTTTTTTGTTGTTTCATTTTATTTTGTGTCATAAACAAAACATTTTTTCCCAAACATTTTGTTGGATTTGTCTTCAAATTAACGTGGGGTTGTGGAAGAGTAAGTTTATTTTGAAATGTTCGAGGTGGGTCCTGCTCCCCATAAACAATATATCCACACATCCATTTAGTGGTATGTAGGGTAGGAGGTTGAAGTTGATGTTTAGGGTGTGTGCATGCTTGATGCAATATGAGCCAGGCTCTCATTCATTAGTTGCCAATGTTGGACCATTTCACCCATATGCCTGTTTAGTTGTCTGGTTTCTGCAAGCAGCCCTGAGACATTTTGATTTAAACCCTCCATTTGCTGGGACATAGAGGTAATTTGGGTACACACTGTCTCATTAAACCTCTGTGTGTTAGCATAAAATTCCAGATTCTCCTGGTGCCATGCTTCCTCCATTAACTGTAGCTGTCTCCTCTGGCTGATATGGCGACGTGGATGTGTTGCGCCTCGGCCACGGGTGGGTGGGTCTGCTACAGATTTAGTGGCTGCTGGTGGCTGGGTTAGCGCAGAGGCTGCTGTGTGGACAATGTCCACGGCAGAAGAGGTTTCTTCCACAGATGTTTGGTTATTGGAGACCAGGGGCTGCACTAGCTGGGCCTGTTGGGTATGATGTTGTCCCACTGGTTCAGGTTGGCTTGGCTGCAGCAGAATTGGGTCCTCCTCCTCCAAATCACGGATTATTTCGATAATGGGTGGACTGGTTAGGGTCTGCAAAGAAAGGTAGCAGGTAGTGAGACACCTTTTTTTCATTCAATGTATGCAAGTTCTAATTAATAATTCTACACAGTGGAGCATTGACATACCTCATCCGTACACTCAGGTTGGTTTGTGTGGACACAAGGCTCTTGTTACGTGCTCCTCCGGGACAATGCAGGGGTAGCTTGGCCTAGTGTTGTGTCTTGAGTACGTTCTTGGACAAGAGAATGAACTTTTAGTGTTTTTTCAAAGACCAGTGTGTAGTAAGGTGTATCCAACTGTTTGGGTCCCCATTAAAAAGTATCAAGGTAAACATATACTCACCTCCGGACCTCACATTCATGTCTGTGTCTAGGCCCCCTTGCAGGCCATGAAGCGTTGCTGGGTGAATATAGTTAAACACATGTATTTCCACTGGTGTTAGGCTGATTTTCGTTGGGAGACCACCCCTGTCTGCATGCTGGTGAAGATTAACGCACACATAATAACTTTTTAGAGATTTTAAAACAAAAAAAAAATATTTATTAGTTTAAAAAAATAAGGTTCATAGAAAAAAAACAAAAAAAAACAAAATGATGTGGTGTGTTCTCTTTCCTGGCACTGTACATTCTCAGGACATAATCATACAGTTACATGTCCCAAAAGGTACGTATATGGGACAAGGAATAGGAAGAAGAAGGAGAAGAAGACAAAGAAGAAGGAAAACAGATTAAGGTATGCATTAAACAAAGGGAAGAAGAAAAAGAAGAACAGATTAAGGTATGCATTAAACAAAGGGAAGAAGAAAAAGAAGAACAGATTAAGGTATGCATTAAACAAAGGGAAGAAGAAAAAGAAGAACAGATTAAGGTATGCATTAAACAAAGGGAAGAAGAAAAAGAAGAACAGATTAAGGTATGCATTAAACAAAGGGAGGATGAGGAAGAAGAAGGAGAAGAGATTAAGGTAAGCATTAAACACAGGGAAGAAGATAAAGAAGAAGAAGGAGAAGAGATTAAGGTAAGCATTAAACACAGGGAAGAAGATAAAGAAGAAGAAGGAGAAGAGATTAAGGTAAGCATTAAACACAGGGAAGAAGATAAAGAAGAAGAAGGAGAAGAGATTAAGGTAAGCATTAAACACAGGGAAGAAGATAAAATAGAAGAAAGAGAACAGAAGAAGGTAAGCATTAAACACAGGGAGGGGGAAGAAGAAGAAGAAGGATAGTAGTTTAAGGTAAGTTTTGGTGTTGGTAAAAGTGTCAGTTTGATGTATGAGGGGAGCTTGAGGGAGGACTAGGGATGTGCGCTTGCGTGGACACAGATTGTCCACAGGAAATCCATGGAAATGTAAGTATACATGGAAAAACAATCGGAATCAGGGTGAAAACGGAAACAGATGGCAAGAAGGTACGTTTGGAAACGCATTAAAATGGAGCCAAAAACGGATCGTCCGTGTGAACGGCAACGGAACCCACGACCACACGGAAAGCACCCGAGAGGGGAAAAAACACTTCCCGAATGAAGACACATAAACGGATCAGTAACGGAGCTCTCCCGACAGCGCGTCTGAATCACATTTGAACCCCGAGACAAACGGAAGGAAAATGGGCCATAGGAAAAACGGAACAAAATAAGGTCAGTTCTGGGGAGGCTCTGCATCAGGCCAATAGTTCTGCTTCTTCTGCAAGGGAGAGAGCATTCCTCAGCTTGCTACAAGATAATTATATGAATCAGTTCATGGAGGCACCTACTAGGTGATGCTCTTTTGGATCTGGTAATATCAAATGACGATGACCGTCTGTGTAACAGTTCTTGAAAATCTAGGTAACAGTGACCACAATATAGTTGTATTCAACATAAACTGTAAGAAAGATTATTTTCTGTCTGGGAGGGCAAAAACACTGACTTTTAGGAAGGCCAAGTTCCCCAGGCTCAGAGCTGCACTCCAGGACATAGATTAGAAGCATCTGTTGAGAAATAAGGATACAGATGCCAAATGGGAGTGCTTTAAATCCATTGTGAGTACCAACGTTGCAAAATGTATTTCGCGGCTAAAATTAAATCCCACATGGCTGACACCTGCGGTTAAAAGGGCATTTAAAAACTACAAGGCTGAACTCTCAGCTGTAACCCTTAAAAAGTATAAATTAGTAAATAAAGCATGTAAGAAAGAAATAGGGCAAAAGCACAAAATGAAAAAGTTGTGGCCAAAGAAAGCAAAACAAACCCTAAAAGTTTTTTTTTTTTAATATATAAATTCAAAGATAACTAAATCAGAACAGGTAGGTGCCCTAATTAATCATAATGGGAAAGTGGTCACTGGGGATGAAGATTCTATGTACACAAAAGAGGAGCAAGGAGCAAACAAGGATGATGCCACTGATAGCAATAGCTCCAGTATTATACTCAACAAGCTAAACATGGATATCATTCAAGAAAGACTAAATAATGTAAATGTGAATGAGACTGCAGGACCAGATGGAGTTCATAACGAACTCTGCTCAGTTATTGCATTACCCCTGTTCTTGATCTTTAAAGACTCACTAACAACTGGTATAGTGCCAAGGGACTGGCGCAAGGCAAATGTGGTGCCCATATTTATAAAGGGCTCCAGGTCTTTTCCGGGCAATTACAGACCACTAAGTTTACCATCCATTGTGGAAAAATTGCTTGAGGGGCCATAAAGGGACTACATACACAAATATGTAACAATGCATAATATTAGAAGTGACAACCAGCACGGTTTTACTAAGGGCAGAAGCTTGTTTTTTTGGTTTTGCAAAAGCATTTGTCCCCCATAGACACTTATTGGAAAAATTGAGGTCTTCAGGATTAAAAAATACAGATTGTAACTGGATTGAAAACTGGCTGAAGGATCGTGTGCAGAGAGTTGTGGTTAATGATACCTACTCTGAATGATTACCGGCTGTAAGAGGTGTACCCCAGGGTTCAGTGCTGGGTACACAATTATTCAACTTGTTTATAAATGACATAGAAGTTGGAATTAAATGAATGTCTCTATTTTTGCAGATGACACAAAGATATGTAGCACAGTGCAGTCTATTGTAGATGTTTACAAGCTTCAAGCTGACTTGGTCACTTTGAGTGCCTGGGCATCTACTTGGCAAATTAAGTCAATGTGGAAAAATGTAAAGTGATGCACTTAGGGTCTAATAACCTGAAGGCCACTTGTTGAGAAGGATCTTGGGGTACTGGTAAACCACATGCTAAATAATAGCATGCAATGTCAAGCAGCTGCTTCCAAGGCCAGCAAGATATTATCATGCATTAAAAGAGACAAGGAATCATGGGATAGGGAAGTAATTTTGCCTCCTTACTTGTCACTGGTGTGCACTCACCTGGAATATGCCGTCCAGTTCTGGGCACCAGTTCATAGAAAGGATGCTCTGACTATGGAAAACTTTGCCTACCCCCAACTGCCCTTGGTTGAACTTGATGGACATATGTCTTTTCTCAACTGTATTAACTGTGTAACTATGTAACTATTTATGTTTATTGATTGTTGAGAAGCCTGTTGTTCACTCCAGAGTGCAGATTCTATGTGCCTCATTCTCTACCAGTAGCATCATCATCACAAATGCTCCAAATGTTTTGCGAAGTAACAGACATACAGCAGTTGAGTGGCAAATTTATGTGCCCAAAAAGAGTTTCAATGTGTACTGTCCAGTGCGGCTCATTATCTTACATAAGCCAGCTGTCAGTGGTCCAAGTGGTAACTCAACCTGAAACTGCACACATGATCAACAAAAGCAAAACGAACTGCAAGCAAGCCAGAAAGTTACTGTATACAGTGTATAGCATCATTTGTTTGCCCTGTTTATCCCTTATATTATTGATAACATATAGGGGGAGGAAAGTTACCTTAACTTTGTAGACTTCAGTTTCTTATTAATTGATTGCTTAATCTTTATTTTTAACATTTCGCAAATCATCCACTTTGTTCACACAACATGAGCTGTGAAAAAGCAGTACAAGTTTTAGCAAAACTAGGCAGAAGGCCCAGTTTTGTCTGCTCTCTGGGTTGGATGTTTCTTAGCATTTGTTACCTTTTACATAACATGTTATTTCACAAGTCATAGGTAAATGTATTTTACGAGAAAGTCACTGTAGGGCACGCTGCGCAGATAGAGCAGAAATTCAGCTGCATGGGTCTTTTTATATACTGACACTTTTCATTTGTGTGTTTGGCTTTTATAGTCATTCAGCCATGCTTCTTCCCTTAGACCAGGGATGCTCTTCTCAGACCATGGATGCACAACCTTTGACCCACACTGCCGTATGTTGTGTCCCCTGGCACTTCTGCCTACCTGTATCCATGTCTGTCTGCCTCCTAACCACCTCACTTCTGCCCACATCACATTTTCTAGCCTGACCTCTGCTCGTGTCTTCCTACCTCACCTCTTCCTGCCTTACCTCTGCCCAACTCACCTCAGTCCACATCACCTCTCCCCTTTTCTTCCCACCTTATTTATGCCCATTTCTTTCCACCTCACCTCTTCCTGCATCCCCTCAGCCAACTTCTCCATTGCTCAACTCACCTCTGTCCACTGCTGCTTTACCTTTTCTCACCACACCCCTGCCCACATCTGGCCTAGCCTCTGTCCACATCTGCATATACATAAAAGCATATATAATGAATTAAGGTTGCAGCTTTCCTTCAGCAAACAGTTTGCATTTTATCTGCTCATATTTTATTGTGGCCCCATTGAAGTGTAATAACAGGACAATAAGGCCCTTCGAAAAAAAAATGTTTGTGCACCATTGCCTTAGACATTTGCTGCAGAATGGGTCTTACTGTTGACCTCAGTCAATTTCAAGATGGCACTGTCGTAAGATATCACCTTAAACAGGGATCGTAATAATAGGATAGAAAGCAGTTCTCCTGATGTTTGTCCCATGTGACTCTCCTCCATTTCCTGCATAGTAGGGTAGAAGCAATGTCTTTCCTTTATAGCACTCAGTGTGAACAAGCCTGTCTCGGACCATGACATGCCCTTACCAGCTGAGCCATGACCCAAAAATTGAGGCGCAGAAAGAGTCTTCATTTAAAACACATGCATTTTTTACATATAGTCAGTGATTTTGAGATGTTTTGAAATGGCTAATTGTACACTGTTCCCAAGAGGGATAAGGTAGGAGAAAGTGTTTTTTTCCAACCTGCCTCTGTATTCAAATTCATCACAAGAACTGCTTATGTAAATTTATTGTCAATTCTACAATAATACAACCTCTATACTAACCTTTTCTCTGGATTTTACTTGATAGTGAGATTGAGTCCTACACCATCCAGGCTTTATCTACAGTCACTAGTGGCACTGTGGTGAACAGCTGTCCCCCACAGCATAGCCATTCTTTTCACTGCAATGGAGGTGGCGTGCCAGGCTTTGGTATGTACCTTCTAGTGCAATCAGTGAATGGCCATACTCCAAATGCTGTGATGCTCATGGTAGAGGGCAGCAGTTTATTTCAGAGGGGCTGGTGATTGAGATCAGGCCTGAACTGGGTGGGAAGACAGTAGTATAGGCAGCTCACCCCTAAAAATATTGTTAGTGATCAGCAGGCAAAAGGGGATTCATTGGCGGGCCCCATACAGGAAGTCCATTAATTTCTGTGAGATTCCAGCTCGATTCTAACACATAACCTTTAATCTATAATAGGTAAAATCATCTTACAATTGCCTGAGGAAAAGCCACAAATGTGTATAGGAATCCCCAGTCCATGGGGACTAGATGAAGCATTTCGGGCAAAAAGTGCCCTTAATCATTTGGAAATAAACTGCGCGGGACTCAATGTCATCAGGTTAAGATCACAGGAGCATTGGTTATCTGCAGAGAACAAAAGGTTAGTATAGAGTTTGTTTTGTTGCAGCCCGGATAGCCCCTTTGATATTAAAGAATAGAGATTTTTTCTCGCTAAATTAAAGAACACTCTACCTTTTTTAAACCGTGCTCTATGTATAAAAGATTAAAATGCACTCTATTAACCATTTAAAGTGAATTGAACCCCATGGAAGGAGGGAAGTAGGGAGCATAGTGTGTGTGTTTTTACATTTAACTGTGTGAACTGGTAAGGATCCTCTTATACCTTCAAAGAGAAGGAGGGGCTGGCAGGTCATCTGTCAGCAAGCAAGTGGCTTGCCATAGCCCTTTGCCCCATAACCTGCATTCCCTAAGCCCAGGGCCATGCAGAAGAGCCCACAAACCATGTGGGCTATGCTGGCTTATAGCCTTCAGGGCCAGGAGCCAGACACTCGGCCTCCATTACCTGCACAAATAGCTGGTGCCCAGGCTGGTTTTGCTGTTGAGGGGGAGCCACAAGCCATATTTGTTTTAGTGCGCGCTTAGTAGTTGTATTTTATTTGTAAATCTCACAAAATGCTCTTTTAAGTTTGGGGGGTCTCATGGGCAGGAACAGGTGTCTACCAACACATATGTGGTATTATTGTTATCAGGAGGAATAGGGTTTTCACATGCAATATGGCTTTCTTGAAAAATTACATTTTTCATTTTAAAAAATGCTAGAAATTTTAATAAATTGATTTTTTTTATTTATTTTTCACATATTACCCACAAATATTGCGAAAACACTGAAAAAATTACAAACAAGACATTTCATGTTAAAGCCCAAACTCTGCTTAAAAAATCAATAAAGACTTTACCTGGAAATCCCAGAAAATTTCTGCAAAACAGTAAGCTGTAAACCTATATAGCGCAAAATGCTGAAAAATGACCTGGCAACAGAGGGTGACAAAATCTCTAAGTAGGCTGGCAGTTAAAAGATTAACCCTTTAACCGCCAGCCTACCTTGAGATTTTGTCACCCTTTGTTGCCAGACCATTTTGCACTATTTTGCGCTCCCCTTGTTCAACTGTGATTTTTGAAGGGATTTCCAGGGATTTCCCAGAAAAGTGATATATTGTTTTTTTCAGCAGAGTCTGAGCTTTAACATGAAATGTCTTGTTTGTCATTTTTTAGGTGTATTCTCAATATTTTTGGATGAAATATGTGCAAAAAACCCCCCAAAAAACAAATTTTTACAATTTGTAGTGTTTTTTTGTAATAAAAAATGTAAGTTTGTCAATAAAATCTTATTGCGTGTGAAACCCCAATTTCTCCCGGTTACAGTGATACCACATATGTATAGGTAGACACCCTTTCCTGCCCAGGAGACTCCCCCAAACTGAAACAACTCTTTAGGAGAGTTTCAGATAAAATACAACTATGCTACGTGCTAAGCGCACCTTTCAGTTTTTCAAGAAAAACAACCCTTTACATTTGAAATACCCCCAACAAACTATAGATTCTCTGGAAGTACACACCTCAGGCTTTCTAGGCGTACCAGGCTTGTTGACATGGGTGCAGTTTTCTGGAAGTAATCCCTCAATATATTCTTTGGTTGCACAGGGTTTCTCTAAAAAAGTATAAAAAAGCAGAATCAAAACCACATTTTCCTAAAAAAAACTATATGCAAACAAGAAAAAAACTGAAAATCTGAAAAAGCAACATGACCCGAACAGAACAATACCCAGCATGCATAGCTACTGTCAAGGGAAGAGTTGCCAAACACACCAAAGTAAAGCATGTGCGTAACGGTAATTTTACTTCAAAATTTCAGCTCTGCATACAAAATGCGCACCTTGTGCTTTTTCTACCAAAACAACCCTTTACATTTGGAATATCCCTGATAAACCATATATTCCCTGAAAGTACACATTTTAAGCTTTCTAAGCGTACCCAGCTTATTGTTATGGGCTCATCTTTCTGGAAGTAATCCCTTGAAGAATTCTTAGGTTGCACAGGGTTTCACAAAAAAATTTATAAAAAAGCAGAATAAAAAACACCTTTTCCTAAAATATCAATATGCAAATAAGAAAAAACAAGCTAAATCTGAAAGCGCAAGGTCCCCCAAGCAGAACAATACCCAACATGCATAGGTACTATTAACCCTTTTAATTGCCAGCCTACTTGAACTTTTGTCGCCCTCAGTTGGTCATTTTTCCCCATTTTGCGGCATGTTTAACCGTGATTTTTGTCGGAATTTCTTGGAAAATATATATATATATATATATTTGCAGCAGAATTTAGGCTTTAACATTAAATGTCTTGTTTGTAATTTTTCTACTGTTTTTTAAATATTTTTGCGTAAAAAAAACAAAAAAAAAATAAAATAATATTTTTTAAACAATTGTCTCCTTTATTTTAAATAAAACATTTTTTTAGTAATAAAAACCATATTGCATGTGATAGCCCCATTTCTCCCGATTACAACGGTACCACATATGTATCAATAGCCCCTCATTCTTGCCCAGGAGACCCCCCAAACTGAAAAGAGCATTTTATAACATTTACAAATAAAATACTACTATCCACACTATAAACATAAGGGGTTAATTTAAAATGACATAGGGACCCCCTCCCAGGGGGGGGACCCCAATTTTTTTTGAGAATTTTTGGCTAAGCCTAACCCTAAAAATTAAAAAAAATTGTGGGGTCCCCCCCCCTGGGAGGGGGTCCCTATGTAATTTTCTTTTTAATTTTAATTCTTTAAAATTTTATTTTTTTTAATTTTTTCTTTTTAATCCCAGGGGGTGGGGGGACCCCATTTTTTGGGGGGAATTTTAAGGGTTAGGGTTAGCCTAACCCTAACCCATAAAGTGGACCAACACCCAGGATTTTCACTATCCTGGGTTTTGATCCACTTCCGCGGGGGTGCCCCGCTGCGTAAAACCCCCGAGAAAGGTATAAAAAACTCACCTCAGCCCACTCCTACGGCGCATGCGCGAGCGCTCGTCCAATCAGAGCGCTCAGAGCCGCTGTGGTTGTCCGTCACTTGTCCGTGCATACCACTCTGAGCACGCTGGCAGCCGCATCTCGCGCTTCCCTCTAACAGGGAGCATGCCCGCGTTGGCGATTCACAAACGACCGGCATGTGTGCGCGCCCTGATAGAGAGAAGTGCGAGATGCGGCCCGCGCATGCACCGTTGGAACGGGGATAAGGTAAGGCGATTGGGGCGTCCTGGGGGTTTCACACAGTGGGGCATCCCGATTTCGGATGCCCCGCAGGGGGGGATCTGATCCGGGCCGATCAGCCTGGGTGTTGGTCCACTTAAAAAAAAAAAAAAAAGTAGGGGGGGACCCCATTTTTTGGGGGAATTTTAAGGGTTAGGGTTAGGCTAACCCTAACCGTTAAACATTTTTAAAAAAATTACGTAGGGACCCTCATTTTTGGGGGGAATTTTAAGGGTTAGGGTTAGCCTAACCCTAACCCTTCAAATTAAAAAAAAAAAAATGACATAGGATCCCCCCTCACAGGGTGGGGGACCCCTTTTTTTTTTTGAATTTTAAGGGTTAGGGATAGGGTTAGGCTAACCCTAACCCTAGCCCTAACCCTTAAAATTCAAAAAAAAAATTACGTAGGGTCCCCCCTACCTGTCATAACCAGCCCGGGACCAGCTATGGGGGCTTGTAGGCACAGAGTGGGGGGGCCAGCTTTTGTGGCCCCCCCACCCTGCAGCCTACGAGCCCACATAGCCTATGTGGGCCCGGGCTCTTCTGCCCCCCCTGGGCTTTGGGGAGGCAGGTAATTGGGGGTGCAGGGGTTAATGGCAAGTCACCCGCTAGGGCAGGTGACTTGCCAGACCCCAGCCTTGTGAACTGGTACAGGGGTCTCATGGACCCCTTACCAGTTCACAAAGGGTTAACAGTTAAATAAAAAAAAACACACAGAAAAAAATAATTTTATTAAAAAATAAAAAAATCTACTCTTTACACACCTTCGATCGTCAGCTCCTGTGTCCCTCGCCCCAAAAGGGGCGGGGCTTCGCGGCAAAATGGCGGCGCCCGTCAGAGGAAGAGGGGAGAGAGCCTGACAGGCTCTCTCCTGAAGACAGATAGCCCTGGGGGGGGATTGGAGGCCCCCCAGGTGAAGAGGAGGGCCGGCGCGATCGAGCGAACATGGAGGTGAGTAAATGTCATTTTGATTTTTGATTTTTTTGCAGGAAAAGCCAGCGGCCGCAAGAACGGGGGGGGCCTACTCCGGGCTCTCCCCTTCCTCCGGAGGAGCCCCGACGGGGGATCGGAGCCCCCCAGGGTGAAGAGGAGACCCGGCCGGTTCAAATGAGGGGTCAGGTAAGTGTTTTTTTTTACATTTTACCGGCGCTAGCAGGGGGCAAAGCCAGGCACGTAAATTTTACGTAAATTTTACGTGGCTGGCGTTTAACGGTTGGAGAGGCAGCCACGTAAAATTTACGTGGCTGGCGTTTAAAGGGTTAAATATCTGGAGGATTTACTATTTGGAGGAAATGGCTAAGCAAACGTTATTTATGTTATGCTTAGTTGTCTGTTAACGACGTTTCTCTGTAAACTTAATTATTCGCTTGCCAGCTGAGGCCAAAAATTATCAAAAAATTCAAAAATTCTCTAGCTTGCAAGTCAAGATTACAATGCATAATGCCACTCTTTTGGGCATAAAAAAAGAAAAAGTGTGTTGGACTGCTTTTAACTCTGCCCTGGTATGGAATTCCCTAATGCCCAAGATTAGGATGTTCTAGCTTGCAGAATTGCCAAAGAAGTCAAGCCTGAAATATAGATTCCAAAATAAAACATGGAGTTTTTAAATCAGCAAGGGAGGAGCTACTCTATTACATTCAGGCTCACACCTCCCCCAAGGAAAGACCAGACAAGGCCTTACGCCATTTTTTGGGGGGATTTTTAAGGGTTTTAACCCTTAAAAATCCCCCAAAAATTGGGAGGGGGGACCCTATGTCATTTTTTTTTTTTTTAATTAACCCTATGTTACCTGTAACCCAGTAGGTATAAAAGGCCTCCAGCAGCAACAGGAGAGCAGAAGCCTAAGTGATCAGCGTGGGACACAGGGAGGGGAGGTAAGTTATTTTTAAAAAGTGTGTCTTTGTGTTTTTCTTATTTTTAACCCTTTGTGAACTAGTAAGGGGTCCATGTGACCCCTATACCAGTTCACAAGGCTCGGGGGTCTGGCAAGTCACCTGCGGCAAGTGGGTGAGGGTGACTTGCCATTAACCCTGAGACCCCCCCATCCCCTCCCAAAAAAACCCTTATATTCCCCCAAGAAATGGTGCCCCCCCCCCCTGTGAAGGGGGACCCCACACCAATTTTTTTATTTAACCCTTTATTATGTGGATAGTAGTTGTATTTTATTTGTAAATGTTATAAAGTGCTCTTCTAAGTTTAGGGGATCACCTGGACAGGAACGGGGGGCTACCGATACATATGTGGTATCATTGTAATCGGGAGAAATGGGGCTTTCACGTGCAATATGGTTTTCTTTAATAAAATAAATGTTTTTGTTAAAATAAAGGAGACAATTTAAAAAATATATATTTTTTTTAATTTTTTTTTTACTTATTTACTTTAAAATATATAAAAAAAGTAGAAAAAATATATTAAAAAAGTAGAAAAAATACAAACAAGACATTTCATGTTAAAGTCTGCCACAAAAAGAAAATATGCCATTTTCTTGGAAATTCCTGCAAAAATCACACTTAAACATGGCGCAAAATGGTGAAAAATTACCTGTCAGCAGAGGGTGACAAAATCTCAAGTAGGCTGGCAGTTAAAACGTTACAGGTACCTATGCATGTTGGGTATTGTTCTGCTCGGTGGACCTTGCGCTTTCAGATTTAGCTTGTTTTTTCTTATTTGCATATTGATATTTTAGGAAAAGGTGTTTTTTATTCTGCTTTTTTATACAATTTTTTTTGAAACCATGTGCAACCTAAGAATTCTTCGAGATATTACTCCCAGAAAGATGAGCCCACCACAACAAGCTGGGTACGCTTAGAAAGCTTAACATGTGTACTTTCAGGGAATATATGGTTTATCAGGGATATTCCAAATGTAAAGGGTTGTTTTGGTAGAAAAAGCACAAGGTGCGCACTTTGTCTGCAGAGCTGAAATTTTGAAGTAAAATTACCGTTATGCGCATGCTTTACTTTGGGGTGTTTGGCAACTCTCTCCTTGACAGTACCTATGCATGTTGGGTATTGTTCTGTTTGGGGGATGTTGCTTTTTCATATTTTCAGTTTTTTTCTGGTTTGCATATAGTTTTTTTTTAGGAAAATGTGGTTTTGATTCTGCTTTTTTATTAATTTTTAGGGAAACCCTGTGTAACCAAAGAATACATTGAGGGATTATTTCCAGAAAACTGCACCTATGTCAACAAGCCTGGTACGCCTCGAAAGCCTGAGGTGTATACTTCTAGGGAATATATAGTTTATTGGGGGTATTTCAAATGTAAAGGGTTGTTTTTCTTGAAAAACTGCAAGGTGCGCATAATGCATAGCATAGTTGTATTTTATCTCAAAATCTCCTAAAGCAGGAAAGGGTGTCTACCTATACATATGTGGTACCGCTGTAACCGGGAGAAATTGGGGTTTCACACAAAATAAGATTTTATTGACAAACTTACATTTTTTATTACAAAAAAACACTACAAATTGTAAAAAATATTTTTTTTTTAATTTTTTTGCACAATTTTCACCCCAAAATATTGGGAATACACAAACAAGACATTTCATGTTAAAGCCCAGGCTCTGCTGAAAAAAACAATATATAATTTTCCTGGGAAATCCCTGGAAAATAGTGCAAAATGGTCTGGCAACAAAGGGTGACAAAATCTCCAGGAAGGCTGGCACTTAAAGGGTTAAATGTGGGCTTAATAGGTGTCTCGCTGTCTAGCTTCTCTCTGCCTTTACCAATATTGTAATGCTGTTCGTACCTGGCTTATTTGCCGTATTCTGTATATGACTGCTATTTATTGCCACAGGGCCAACAGTGCATCTTCTTTTGAAATAGTTGTATTATATACATGAATCATTGTATATATATATATATATATATATATATATATATATATATAGCATTAGAGCATACAAATAATTTAATTTGGACTCTATATATTAATTGACTTGGATATCTTTTTACTACTGTTCCCTTTGCATGTATTAGAGCTCTTTTACAAGATATAACAGTATACCATGGATTGTATTTGTTTTGTATATTCTAGACCCACTTTGCCTTACAATATGTTTTCTTATTTTCTTTAGCTGTTGCGTGATGCCTTTATTCTGTATTTCTGGCAATGTAATGGATGTGTTTAGTGTTTGCTGATGTTTAATTGTTTATTGCTTTCTGGCTTTGCTGCAAAGGCCCTACCTACCTACCTATCTGTGGTCTCTTAGATAGGGGTAAATGCCAGCATTATATCCCTTCCCTTGCAAATGCCATCTGGCTGGCCATCCACTGCATTCTGGGGCTTTGGTCCAGTGCACCTAGTGACCCAAGCTATGTTCTGTTTTGATAGATTACAGTGATTTAGGAATACAGATTAGCAAATATACACCAGTTACATATTGTTAGAAAAATATTTCTCTAAATTTACGGTATTTAGGCTGGATTCTGTTGAGCAGTTTTTGCTCGCCACTGAACTTTATGTTACTTTTTTCCACCAGGTAAGCCAGTGGGGTATGGATACAGCAGTCGACGATCTCATCACAGAGGAATAGTGGATGAGTGCTGCTTCCAAAGCTGTGACTTGCGGAGACTAGAGATGTACTGTGCTCCAGCTAAGCCAGCCAAGTCGGCACGCTCTGTCCGTGCTCAACGTCACACTGACATGCCAAAAGCTCAGAAGGTAACTCAACATTAATGCTAGAGAAATGTCAGACAGGTATTTCAACCTTTTTCATGAAGTTTTATACTTAAAAAAGCTTACATTTTAAATTTCTTTTATATTTCTTACACTCAAAATCCCTTTCCCAGGGAAGTTTAAGCTCTGGTCGTAACAAATTCAATCAGGTCAAAATGAACTATCTTGTGCTTTATCTCCTGTCTTCTACAGAAAAGACATGTTATCAGTTAATATGTGCTATGGTGTATAAGACATGTTATCTGTTACTGTATGGTATGGTTACATGTATTTAGTGTATTTATGGTGTATGGTTGACAGTATTAATTCAAGACAGATTGATTTGCCATAGTACATTCATGTTGTGTGCATATATGCATGGAATGCAGTTGAGGCTCAGTACATGAGGATGGGCAACAATTATGTGGGGGTTCAAGTATATAATGCATGGTTGTGGTGGGGTACCACACTAATGCATAGTGGAGGTGGGAGGTTTTGTAGGAGGGAATAAAGAGAGGTACTGGGGGCATAGGGACACTTAGGTAGTTTGGATGAATGGAGCCAGAATATGGTCAAATGCAGAACACTTAGATTTTTGGTGAGGGGGTGACATGTTATCTTGGGGGTGGCGTGAGTAGACAGGTGGAAGATTTGGGGATAGGAAAGGCAATAATTTGTATGGATAGGGCTACAAGAAGCACAGAATGTTGAGTGGGGTACATGTAGACCTAAATAATACACTGAATTGTAAAGAGGGGAGTTGCATAGGCTTTTTGTGGGATTAGCTTCTTGTAGGATCAGAAATGCTGGGCCTATGATTTTAATTTGCACCTTTATAATAATCAGAGGCTTGCTTTATGTATATCTTTAATGAGACAGAGAATCACAATCCTTATGTAGACCAGTACAAATCCAAATATAATCTTCTTTAGTATCAAGATATTATAACTAGAGCTAGTCTGTGGTCAGGATTATCATAATACTAAAACCAAAATATTGGATCTGGGCCAGGCCCTAAATCCAATGTCCACTGTCCTACCTTGATCAGTCAAACATAGCCTAAAGGCCAGAGTACCTGTCTGACAGAACTCTTCTCTAGGAATAAAGCTTTGGAGGTTGGACAGTTTTATACAGCTTCTACTAATATTGAAGTTTGTCTGATTTAATGCTTTGCAATATCTTGTCATATATTTACATTGTGACACCACTTGTAGAGGCACATAGGAAGAGAAGAAATGCAGTTCCATTTATATTGAAACCTGTATTTCTAAATGTAGTACTACTTTTCACCAATATGGCCCAACCTGCAAACCTTGCTAATAATGGTAATACATTTAGGGCCTGATATATAAAGTGGCAGCAACATTTTGCACCATTTAATGCCTATGGTTTTGATCACTGCAGCACCTAATTTAAGATACGTGAGTAAGTTAGCGTCAAAGAGAAAGCCTTATACAGACAAATTTATGGCTCTTGCCTTCTTCATAGTGCAGCACGGCACAGTTGAATAAGCAATGACAGTCAACAGTGGTGCTGCCTGAAGCTAAAGATACCATAGAGCATGATGGCAGGAAATGTCTTGAAGTTTTTAAATGAAAAAGATATAAACAAATAGTAAAATCCAGACATGGTACAGACATAGTACATCAAAAATAGAAATACATGTCTTAGATGTAGCCAACTGCTTTTCTTTTACTAAATTGGCAAAATCACTTTTCCTTCTGATTTTTACACCAATGCATTAATCTAACCTCAGTAACTAAATGTGGTATCAAATGCACTACATTGCCACATTTGATCACACCAGTGTTTTCTGGTAACATCAAACATATCACGGCAACCAGTGGAACAGAGGGTGCACTTTAGATACACAACTAAATGGGTTGACATATAGGGATGAACCTAGTATGCCAATGCAAGCTGATATTGAAGAACAAATGTTTTGACTTGCTGTGCCATTCAATGTGCAATAATAGAAAGATCAGTGCCAATAAATAAGGCAAATGCACCCAGGTGGTCCCTGATATCAGCAAAAAGGTACTAAATGGCACAGAATAGCACAATTCATAAATCATTTCCTTAATGCGTGAACAAACAACAGTCACTATGAATATAATGCCAAACTCTGTGGTCCCTTTCTAAATGATTGTGCTGCCAACATTGCTACATGGTTCCCTTGTGATAAGTGATAAGACACATGGTAAAATATATATAAAATATTACAATAAGTGGTATTTTGGGGGGAAATGGAGCAGGAACTATGGGAGAAAACACCTTTAAATCTAAATAGATTTTCTGTGCATGCATAAAGTGATCACAGGCAAAGTACAGAATGGGAGCCCCTAGGTCAGGCGTCCTCAATAGAGATGAGCGAACCTAAACCGCAAAGTTCAGATCCATGCCAAACTTTGCCAATTCGGGTCCCTGATCACAGACTTCAGCCAGAAGTCTCTGTTTGGGTTCGGCATTCAGTAAAGCTGGTTAATGGGCTGCTGAGGGTCACCAAGTTCAGGTCCCCATTGATTTCAATTCAAATACAGGTTCGTGTCAAGTTTGGGTACCGAACGTTTGTTCAATGTTCAGCCGACCTTGCCAACACTAGACCTCAATATTGTTGGGAAAACTGAACCGCAAAGTTTGGTTTTGCGATGAACCTTGCGAGTTTGGGTTCCCAAACCTAAACCATGTTAATGTTTATGTTAGTGATCCGGTCTCTGGTCAGGGCAGCGTTCCATTCAAATGGTCCTCGGCCGGGGCCACAGAAAGATGGCCTCCTCTCCCATGAGTGAGGACACTCCTAGTGTGAACCCCAAAACCCCAAACTTGCTGAAGCCCAACTTTGGGGGGTTCGTGTAACACTAGTCCTCAACCCTTTCACCTTAATAGCTAACAACATTCAGAATAAAGTGTATGGTAAAACAAATGCTTGTTTATAATAATAATAGCCTTTATTAATATAGTGCCAACATATTCCACATCACTTTGTGCCTCTATATAACGTGGTAAATTAACTATATTATGTAAATGAAATATATTTGTGAATATATTTACATAATGTACTGGTGTATTAATTCCATCTCTAATGTATTACAGGAAGTCCATCCGAAGAATGCAAGTAGAGGGAACACAGGGAACAGAAGCTTCAGGATGTAAAAGCTCAAACCACTCAAAGTCTTGAAGAATAAATGTGCTGTATGCAGGATGTATTAATTACAAACTAGATCAAAACAGAAAAAAACTTGGGTTCTTTCAAACAATGGGCATCAGCAATACAAATTCATCTTTTACTGTTGTCTGTTCTATCTAGAAAAATATCGACTTGTACATCCCATCTAGTTTTGTGTAATCCTTCATCTGTTTTATATGTCCTGCACAAGCATGTGTTTAATAGCCTGTTTTCCCTAGAGGTCCAGAAATAAATGGCCTTCTCAATTGCACTAAACTTAACCAATGTTCTGTGGGTGCTGGAGGTATTATCCAGACTTGTCTGAGAGTTCTTTATATTTGCACTTCTCTACATGGGCTGTTTATTATCCAAGGCCCTACAACATTGTTGCCTGCCCTTCTGTAGTTGCACACTTTTGCTTTATCAGTAGCAGTAGCAGAACAGATATATTTTTTTCTATTGCAATGTTTATAAATCCCATCAATCATGTTCTCGTCTTGGGTTGGGTTCATATATTTCACTAAAACAGCTGAATTTATCCACATCTGAGTATGTAATAATGCCGCAGATAAGAGATCACTGATGTGCTAGGTGGCAAACTAATGTTTTGTCCAGTGGTATATTGTGTGTTGGATTTACACAGTGCCTGTATATTTCTAACAATCATTTATTATTAGGTACGTACAGCTGTAAAGTGGTGCTACCACATGTTGCAGTGAGTGTTGTGTGATGATCTGGTCATAAATGCTAACTGGTAAAAGCAAAAAAAAAAAAAAAACCTGCAGGCTTTTTTTGTGGCGTTATTACTGTACAAAGTCTTTCTCAACAGGTTAGTAAGTTAAGTAAGCTAAAACTTGAGATAGTTGCACCTTTCTTTTGATTAAACAACAATTAAGTTGTTAGAATTTACATCAAGATTGTTATTTTTGCAGTTCGTACTATATGGATTATTTTGTATTGCTAAATAGATACCCTATGGGAGGCGACTGGCCATAGGTAGTACAGGGTAAATTCCTGCTAGGGCCAAAAGGACTGGGAATAACCCCAAGCATGCAGCCCACTGTATCCAGAGTCTGTGCCAGAATTCACTCAGTCCCCTTTTAGCACCAGCCTCCAAACCCAAGTCCAAGTCTCCTTCAACCCTACCCCTTATATGTAGCACCCCTGTACACCTAGTCAAAACAACCCAGCCCATGTTCTGGCCCTGCAATGCAATAGCCTCAGCATCATGATTGTGAGAGCCCATGGCCAGCCCTGCCCTACAAAAATTAAAAATCCAGTGCCATGTCTTTAAGAGTAACCATATCAAGCCCCACCCATTAACAACCCCTGCATTGCTATAGCTTTAGCTGACAATGCACTTGGTGACATGCTGAGAAGCACATTGGTGCTAGCAGATAATGGGCTGACCAGGACCAATAAAATCTCAGCCTGATTTTTGGTCACAGTCTGCCTCTGCCACCATGGATTGTTACATTAAAAGAGACTTGCACCCATGAATAGAAGCCTATCTCTGCCTGACAAATTTCCATTTAGTAACAAGCAAACCTCCTTCCTGACGCCCCTTCCCTTCGCATATCTGTTCCAACAATTGGTCTCTTCTCCTCTTGGGCACCAGATGCTGCTGAATGTGGTTATGGTCACAGATGCTCCTCTCACAGGATGCAACGGTTTCAAGTGCCTCACAGAGACCCATTGCTGAAATAATTTTGCCAGGTGTAGGTAATGTACATTTTAAAGTGGACCCACACCATCATTAAAGAAAGGGGAATTTTTAATGAAGGTGTGCCCCTGTTTTTTATTTGCAGATTAGCATTTATTATCACTTTGTGCTCCTCAATATTTTTTTATTTAAACCATTGATAAGCTTTATTTGTTAGTAGAAAATCATAGTGCGTCTTAGTTACATTATTATATCCAAATCATTTATTCATATATTGACTAATAAAGCCACCAGCCAAGTGGCGAAACAAATACACAGTTTAGTTGCTTTAGACTCATCTGCAATGATGAAGATAAATGAACGCCTCTAACAACATGTTACTATGGTGCTAATATTTTATAAAAGACTAATGTGAATAACATATAAGCTTTAAATGTTTTTATTAAAGGAGCATTATTTATGGAATCGGAAACTGTTAAGCTGTTAGCCATAGCAACGGCTTAGAGTCTCAGAGAGTCCATGTAAAAATAAGTAGAGAGGGCCAATCAGGTTTTATGTTTCCTTTTTTGAGAGGATACAGCTAAAAATCATAAGTTATTATGAGTAAAGCTGCCACATTTTCTTATTATTTTTTGACCCCTATGGTTATATTAGATATTAGATGATAACATCTGACTACTAAAACTAAATCTCAGTTTCGTTCCAGCTTCATGTAAAAACATGATCTTCAGAATACTGTATTTCCCAAAATCAGCCCCCCAGTGTATACTCCCATACTTCATACAGGGATACATAAAACATTTACGCTCTAAAGTTGTTCGTTTTTTAAGTGTGGTATGGCTAGTGTTCTTTTTGCTGTCTTTAACCCAATTTGGAAGATTTCTTCGGTCATTAAAGAGAAGAAGCTCATTTAAACAATAATCTGTAATCTGTGACAACACAGAAGATGATAAAGCCAAACAGATTCCTGCTTTTATTTAATCAGAGGAACCTAACTTTGCTCCACTTTTTCTTGTACCAATTTGTCAAATATGGAAAAAATATCACATGGATAGAATGTGCTTCATGGTACCCAAGGCATAAAGTGGATTGAAACCATTTTTTCCCCTGTCCTCCCACTGCCCTCCCATGTCCAGTTGGCTCTATCCGTCATGACGATGTACATCAGGCTGGCCGCATTCCCGGAACTCTGGGCATGCATGCTCCCGAACCCAGCCATTCAGAGAGGCTCGGCACAGGAACGCGCACAGAGAAGCCGGGGATCCCAGCCTCACATGAATGACCCAGTAATGGTGAGCCTACCAATGGTCCCTGGGGTTTTACACAGCGGGGCTTCCTGCAAAAGATACAGTCATATAAACATTCCTCAAAACAGGGAAATTATATAAAGTTTGCTGTATTTTGTATTATATCAGAATTTTGGTGGTCACTTACCCCAGACACACTAGAAACTGAAGCGGGTGTACCAACAAAAAATAGGCAAAGGCAAATTTCAGAAAATACATAGCAACACCAGGTTCTCCAAAGAGCATTGTGTCAGCAGTCTTCATTTTACTATGAATATGTAGAAACATATCTGAGAACATGATGAAAATTTTGGGCCTGATTGTGTTCAATCAATCATTTTTCAGCGTAACACAAAAAAACATTGAATTTGTAGATTTGCTTTTACCAGTTACTTACCTGACCATGAGTGGTGCTATTGTTTTTTTAAATGAATTACTTGACTAAACTATAAAAATAAAGCATATACAATATATTTTTTAAACATAGGAGATGACATTCTTTGTGTAAATAGATTGCTTTTTGAATTGTTTTTTTTTTATGTCAGTATATTTTACACTTGGTGCCACCTGAAACTTTAATATTGTCAACTGTCAGCTGGAACCAAAGCTTTGAAAGGCTCCCATGAGCTGTGCAAGAGACCATTTTTGCCTTTGTTGGTATGTTTTAGTATTTCTTTTAATTAGTGCTGACCGACCTTACTGCACTTTATGAGATATTTTTGAAATGACATGTAATTTTGTGGCAAACTGGTGAAGAAAAAAAAAATACAGATGCAGTCATCAATAGTGTTGGTTGTCTCTTGTATAATGTATTCAGTAGCTTGAATGACCATTAGCATATGTTAAGCCTACATTTGACTTATTTTAGTATAGTTTGACATACAGAGGCAGCAGCGTTGGGAGAAATTAAACTTAGGCAGGGAGATTTAAAACTCGCACTGCAGCCTCACTCTCTCCTGCTGTGCAATGCAACAAGCAGAGTGAGTCATGATCTTACAATGCAAAAAGCCAGCCATATCCCTGCTGTGTTGCACTATAAACAGCCAGACTTGAGGATGCAATATATTGTGACAATAGATGCACCCTTCTGTGATACATAGTATAGCATCGAAACAGAAGTTATTACTTTGCTGTCAAGTGATCCTATTGAATGCAATTGTAATTCATCATTTAAGGGCAGGTGTCTAGAGTCACAGTGAGCGCCACACTTCCAACTAGCTTCAATATGGCATCTATAAAACAATGCTTACAATGGGCGATGGTGCGATGTACAGTGTAATTTTTGCTATCCTCAGATTTTGCTGCGCCTGCCCACACTATCTGCTTTGAGATGTAATCTGAGTCAGGGCTTTATAACTAGTTAGGTACTCATTTGGGGATTAGAGTACACACTTCCCATGTCACACTCTGGTCCCAAACATGTTTTGAAGGCCAATTTACCCAAACCCAACATTTATCTGTTTTACAGCCTGATCCCCTTTTTTTTCATTTGTACCAAAGTAAGAACGAAGTGGCAATCAGCTGGACTGGTCACTTTTTTGACATACCTAACAATCGATAAACTGAGAGCTGCACTTAGCTGGCACTGCCCAGGGATCTAACCCCTAACCTCTGGTGAATCCGATGTGGGGGTTGACTTCACGACATGTGGCTGAGGACCCCACCCCCAACATATACTCAGAAGCACTCACCACAATATAGGGAGATAGGAAGGCAAATGCAAGCAGCTCTTTTCAATCTGTACCACAACCTGACCCCTACACTGTACATAATCTGACCCATGCACCTGTTTATTCACAAGCTGGCCTACACCATTACTGTAATAAAAGTAATGTCCATCCAAATAAAAGTAACCTTATTCCAGTAACCTATATTCAACATTTCCTAAAAGCATATACAATCAATGCAGCAGTGCTTTCGAGGAGGGTGGAATAAAGGTTGTTTTTATTTTTTTTTTTGTATGACAGCATTCCTTGGAAAAATAAATGATTCGATGTTTAGAACATTCTATGCTGGGGCGTGGCCTGGGGGGGCATGGAGTAGACGTGCTTGGTGTTGCTCCTGAGCTCCAACGGGCATTATACCTAAAATTAACAGGCGATCGGGTCCCAAACAACAAGCTATGGCCGGCAAGAAAGGCAAGAGGAGAGCGAGGGAGGGAAACGCCACCCAAATGGGCAGCGGTACGCGAGGAGCTGCAGCGGCCGGTGTGAGGGCTCACGCGGACTGGGAGAGGAGTGACCGGCGTTCATCTTCCCCCTCATCGGGGTCATCATTAGGTGAGGAGCGGGTCCTTACCTGTCAGCCAGTGACACCTGGCCCGGGGAAGGAGACAGAGGCGCCCGGCGCGATCCGCAGGGTGCCGACAGTGCCTGCGGCTTCCACATCCAAGATGGCGGCCATCACTGCAGGAGAGAGAACGAACCCCTCCCCTCGAAACACACGCTCTGAGGCAGAATACCCGGCGGCGGCCACAGCGGTACTGGAGTTCCCTGCAGCAGTGTGTCAGCCCTCAAAGGGGACAGCAGGGAGAAGAATCATTGCCCTCCACACACCGCAGAAGCTGGGCTGCATGATGAAGAAGGGCAGCGGGAGAAGATGGCACCCTGGGACACTGTCCCTGTTGGGGACATAAGGTATGCGGGGGGGACCCCTAGCAAATCCTTGGTGGAGGAGTCCACTGGCCCCCCGAGGAGGGAGAAAGGGGGGAACACCGGAGAGAGAACCCCCATCCAAGTTCCCACGCTGCCGGTAACCCCAGGATTGAGCTGGAGGGACGCGGCTCTAGGCAAGCTGGGGAAATATGCCTTCACTCCGGGTGGGAGGAGACACAGTGACGGGAGGTCCCCAAATGGGTCACAAGAAGCACCCCACACTCGCCATTCACTTACAAATAGTGCTCTCCCACAGAGAACCCCACGGGCAAGAAGCCACTCCAGGCTGGCGAGAGAGTTGGGGCCGCAGGCTGATGCAACGCCTGACGTACGGGGTGCATGCCCCAGTGGTCTGATGCAATCCCCCAGCGACCTTTCTATATCCTGGTCCACCCCGGGTGATGCATCCGCTCTCAGCCCCCCTACTATTTTATCCTTCTCGCCTGAGGACACCCCCCCAGGATGCTGAGACTCTTTCTCCAATAAGCAGGGTCGCTCTTCCCTCCCCGGCCACCTCAAATGCACCGACATCACCCCAGAGATTGAGTGAAGATCTGGACTCCGCGGCCCAAGTGGGCAACATTCACAGAGAAACCCTCTCCATTTTGAGATCGATTCCCACCAGAGCAGATTTTGAGGCGCTTATAGCGAAATATGAGGCAGCATGCAAAAAAGACATTGCGGAAGTACGAGGTCACATCCAGGCCCTGGATTCTAGGGTTACATCACATCAATCAGCAACCGAGGCGGCTATCGCAGACTTGGCGGCGTGATTTGAGGAACAGAATTCCCAGATCTTACAGCTACAGCTGCAACATGATGACCTGGAGAACAGGCATAGACGCAACAATCTTCGCCTTAGGGGAATACCAGAAGCCTCAGCAGGTGAAGATGTAAAGCAAATTATAACAACCATTTTCAACACGCTTCTGGACAGGAACATTGATACCCCGATTGAGATTGACGCAACCCGGACCCGGCGCACCCCAGAGATGTGATCTGTAGAATTCACTTCTATAAAATCAAAGAAGAGATCTCCCGTAGGGCCTGGAGACATGGCCCAGTGGACTTTGACAGGGCCAGAATTTTGATTCTTCCGGGCCCTTCCAGGCGCACTCTTCAAATGAGAAGGATAATGAGGCCGATCCTAGAAGTAGTCAGAAGCGCGGGAGCCACGTATCACTGGCGCTTCCCCTTCCATTTGATAGTCTCTAAAAACCGTGAATCGTTCTTCCTTAGAACGCACCGAGACTTGGATGGTCTATTCTCCTTTTGGGGTTGTGATCCTGTGCCCGCTCCTAATTGGCTTGTCCCGTGGAGGGCCTCCCCGAAGAGCCAGGTCTGCCAGACCGAGGATAAGAAACGAGAGGCGGCCCAGACCGACGGACCATGAATCTTGAGTACCTCCCTGTAGCAGTAGTTTTTGATGCTTCTTTTAAGCCTTAGTTTGGAATGAGCTCCCCATTTGTGGTTTGATTGTTTGTTGCTGGGCGCGGCCGGCCCGGCCCCGACCGTGCATCGACGGGGCGAGCTTGAGATTTGGGTCGCTAGTGGCGGGAGTGCCACTCGGACCCGCTTTGTCCCCCCCAAAGGGGCAGCCTTACATGCGGCTCCCTTGCTGCACGGAAGGGGTCGATGCCTCAGCAGTACTGCTAAATGCCCTATTCTTGCCTAATGTTTAGCATTTACACGTTGCCTTAGTTTGTAATGTTTTACTCTTTTGTGGTTTGACTGTTTGCTGCTGGATGCGGCTGGCCCGGCTCCGACCGTGCATCGACGGGACGAGCTTGAGATTGGGGTCGCTGGTGGCGGGTGTGCCACTCGGACTCGCTAGGTTCTCCCTTGGAGACAGCTTTGCATACGGCTCCCTTGCTGCACGGAAGGGGTTGATGACTGGCAGTTACCCTGAGTCTCAGCATTATTTCAATATGCCTTATTCTTGCCTAATGTTTAAAATTTCTACGTTTATGTTTACGATGCCTTTGAGAACCAGTAGCCCAGGAAACATGGGTGGCCCGGGAAGTTCAGGAGGCCACTACTTCTAGATTCGTCGCTTGACGCAGTCCCCCAGTTAGGCCGGCTTCAGATTCCTCTCGCTGGGAGGTGATCTGAACCTTAGAGCAGTAGCTACTTAGATTGACACCCCCCTGGTCACGGGCTCGACCCTGTGCTCAGGCTTTGCCCCTGTCTTGTGTTCCCCCCCCCCCTCTTTTTCCGGTGCATTCAAATCCGGAGAGAGACTTCCGTTGTCCCTGTCTCTGTATCTATAACTGACTCTCCGCCTCTCGCACTCCCTTGCCCCCGTCCCTGAAGTGGTAGTGGGGAAATACTAAACTTAGTGGTGGGTGCTTTTCCTGCTGCTAGTGCTGCCACTGTTTTGCACACTTAGACATTCTGGGTTCTCACCCTTTGCTGGTCTGCTGTTGCAGTGATGAAGGAGTTCAGCTTGGTCTCTTTCAACTTGAAGGGCCTAAATACCCCTGAGAAGCGGTCTATGGTCCTGAATAACCTTCGGGCTACAGATAGCTCTTCTTCAGGAGACGCACTTCAGGGCCTCTAATCCCTCAGGAACAGATCATTCCCAACCTCATATCATAGCTATTCCCCGGACTCTAGATCTAGGGGAGTAAGTGTACTGCTCGCCGGATCATTGCCGTGGGAAGAGGTGGGCGCTCTGGGTGGTGGTGAGGGCAGATGGCTCTTTGTTAAGGGCAGGATTGGAACGGAAATGTTCACCTTTGTGAATGTTTATGCACCCAACAAGGGGCAGGTCTCTTTCCTAGAAGAGGTTCTGGATAAGCTAGTTGGCTTTGCTGAAGGTAGGTTGATAGTAAGTGGAGACTTCAACCTCACCCTGGAACCCCTCTTAGATACATTGAGGGGCCATTCCTATATCTCGTATTCCAAGTTCCGGAGAATTAAGAAACTTCTCCACTACCACCAGCTAACTGACCCGTGGCGAGTCTTTAACCCTAGCGCAAGGGATTACTTTTTCTATTCAGCCCTGCACAATATGTATTCTAGAATAGACTTTTTCTTAGTCCAACATTACCTCTTGCCACGGGTGGCAGACGTGTTAATAGGTAATATTACCATCTCGGACCACGCTCCGGTCTCGCTTAAATTAGCCACACAAGATCAGGCGCCATGACCCTGGACTTGGAGACTAAATAGTGCCCTTCTACAAGACCCTTTAATTAAAGAGGACTTGACGAAAAATCTCCAGGAGTATTTCACGACAAACACCACCTCCGGCACGAGCCTACCCATGATATGGGAAGCGCACAAATGTGTAATCAGAGGATTATTGATCAAGCATGGGGCCAGGGTCAAGCGGGAAAGGAACAAACAACTACTGGATCTTCTCTGAGAAATCCGGCGGTTGGAGTCCCTACACAAGCAGTCGTTGGCAGCGATACACTTGGCCACCCTGACCTCCCTCAGAGAGAGGCTAAAGGGGATTTTAAATGATAGACATAAGCTCCAGCTCATGAAAACCAGGAAGGTCTTTTAAGAGTCAGGAGACAAGTGTGGTCGTCTTTTGGCCTCGGCTTTGAGGGGGGAAAGGGCCAAAACCTACATTCCTAGAGTCAGGAATCAAGAGGGAAACATGGTTCATAAGGATAAGGAGATAGTGGGGGTATTCAGAAAGTATTACCATTCCCTATACAATATCCCCGACACTAACTCGGGTGCAGGGAGTCACTTGCAGAAGACTTAGAGGCCCCAATCACCCCAGAGGAATTGGTACTGGCCATTAAAGGATCGGATACCCTCTCACCTAAGCTACTGGGGGTTTTCAACTTGCTTAAGGCGGACGGTGCACTTCCATTGGATAGCCTGCGTGCCCATATAGCGGTGATACCGAAGGATGGGAAAGACCCCACTTTGAGCTCCAGCTATAGACCAATATCCCTCCTCAATGCCGATGTCAAGCTCTTCGCTAAGGTGATTGCTAACCGCCTCTCCCCCCATCTACCTCAGATTATACACCTAGACCAGGTGGGATTTATGCCTCTTAGAGAGGCACGGGACAACACGGCAAAAGCCCTGAACCTCATCCACGCTGCCCTAAGTAGGAAGCTTCCCTCAATCCTCCTGGCAACAGATGCCGAAAAGGCGTTTGATCGGGTGCGATGGGATTTCATGTATGGAGTCCTGGAACATATTGGTCTGGGACCCAACATGCAGTCCTGGATTTCAAGCCTCTATCAGCATCCCACTGCCTCAGTCAGGGTCAACGGTATGTTGTCTGAATCGTTTGACATAGGAAACGGGACGAGGCAGGGTTGCCCCCTCTCCCCCTTAATTTTTATCCTGATGTTGGAACCCTTCCTGAGCAGAGTGCGGAGGAACCCAGACATACAGGGGATATCCCTCCCCTCAGGCCATTATAAAACCGCAGCTTTTGCCGATGACTTACTCTTCTTTATATCAGGCCCCGAGGTTTCGCTCCCAAATCTAATAAAGGAGCTGGAGCTCTACAGGAAGTTGTCCAACTATAAAGTTAACATGCAAAAATCTGAGGTACTAAACCTGAATTTGGCGGCTGATAGGAAATAGAACCTCCAAAGATCCTTTCCGTTTAAGTGGGTGAGAGAGTGCATCACTTACCTTGGTATAAGACTGGGTAGATCCCTAGACAAGATTTATACCCTAAACTTTACACCTCTGCTCCAAGCGTTCTCGAAGGACCTTGACGTTTGGTCCCTTAAAAAGCTGTCCTGGTTTGGGAGGTGTAATACCCTTAAAATGAATATACTCCCCCGCCTGTTATACGTCATGCAAGCGCTCCCGGTGGCAATCCCTAGCGGGTTTCTGCAGAAAGTAGACACCCTTTTTCCTAAGTTTATTTGACAAGGGAAGACTCCTAGGATTAGCAGGAGGTGTCTGATGAGATCCAGGGACAATGGAGGGATAGGCCTTCCCGATCCCAATCTTTACTATGTAGCATCTCACCTGACGAGGGTCGTGGACTGGTGTAGGCACTCGCAACATAAACAATGGGTCCAAATAGAACAGGGAAGTTCATTGTTCCCCCTTTCATCGCTCCCTTGGCTGGCCAAGCAGACGCTGAGCGTAGAATTGAAACACCCGACCATAGGGGCATCACTCAAAATTTGCCACAAGTACTTCCCACTGGAGGAGGTGTCACCGGCCTTCTCCCCCCTGTACCCAGTCCTGGGAAACCCTGCGTTTCCTCCGGGGACAAAGGGGGGGTGGACAGCAGAAGGCTGGCTAAGAGAGGGGATAGGCAGAATTAAGCACTTCTGTAACAATGAGGGTTGGGAATCCCTTTACTCAATCTCTACCTCGAGGGGGCTACCTAGGTGGGGTGACTGGCAGCAGTTGCAGCTAAACCATTTCCTAGCGACCCTGAAACAGCAGGCTAGGCAGCTTAGAGAGACTACGGTATTTGAAAAGCTTTGTGAGGAGCGGGGACCAGTCCAACATGTGTTATCGTTTGCCTATAAAATCCTGGCGAACCCCTCGAACCAGGACCCCCTGCCATCCCTGGCGAAATGGGACTTGGAATTACTCTCTCGGACAACCATAGGAACCGCACTGCACCAGATACAAAGAGTGTAATTTTAAGATACTAACGAGGTGGTACAGGGTCCCCACATTACTCCACAAATGGTTTCCTGATGTCTCCCCCATGTGTTGGCGTTGCAACGGAGCTAGGGGTGATCTCCTACACGTGTTTTGGTCCTGCCCTTTGTTGACGGATTTCTGGTCTAATGTCGGAACTACGTTACGACATGTGACTGACTGGGAGATCCCTGGGGACCTGGGTTCTTCCTTCTCCACCACTCGAAGTTGCCCACCAAAAGATATCAAAGATCTGTTCTTAGTCAGTTGGTAAATGCCGCTCTGGCGTGTATCCCTTCGCTATGGAAGAGCTCTACCCCCCTAGCATGTCTCTGTGGCTGAGTAAGGTGGCAGAGATCGAGAGGTTCGAGGAGATGATTGCGGCAAGCAACGACTCTTCTGAGGACCACCGCATCAAATGGACCAGCTGGGATATCTTCTCAGAATCCCAGGAATTTCAGACACTACTAGGGACCGGTTAGAGGCGGGTGCGAGATCTAACCTACTTGTTTCCCTTCCCTTCCTCTCCTTCCTCTTTCCCCCCGGTTAATGGGATGACTCTAGCCCCTTCCGCTGTACTCCCAGGGCTTCATATTATGTGGTAGAGTAGTCGGGGCCGGACTCCCCACTTAGGTGCCGGGTGGTGTGATTTGTGATTGCCTCAGGGGAGAGACTTCTCCTTGGGGGCAACCTGCCCCCCAGATCATTGACTGCACCGTGCGTGACGTGGGAGAGACGGTCTCCTCCTTCATGCGGAGTGGAGCAGGCCGCCTGGTACGGGGGTCCGGAGGCTTCTTATTTGTTCTGTTTGAAATGTAATAATTCCCTTTTGTTGCATGCCCGACAAAGTTTTACAATAACTGTACTATGGAATGTCCTTGGTGTTATGTTCAACTCCTTCCTCTGATTGTCTGTAAAATTGTTTGTTTTTCTATGAAAATGGAAAATAAAGAATATATAAAAAATAAAACATTCTATGCTGCCTTTCCTTTTTGCAGTGCACAAAGTAAGAGAGTCCTGCTGTTACATTGCAAACAGCCTGCCAGATACCTGCTGTTACATTCTATCCACAATGTGTGTAGCTGCTGTTACAATGTAACAAGGGACACATTTATAGCTTTGGAAGTGTAATGCCTCTTAGACACCAACAAAGAGAAAGGCTTGTGAAAAGGCCATTGATAGCTGGCCAGCCTGAGGAGCAACTGCAGGTTCTCAGCCACTCAGTGTTCTCCAACCCTCTCCTCAAGAGCCAACAAAGGGTCATGTTTTGTGGATCTCCACATAGCCAACTCTAAAGCTCTGCTGCTGCACTGATTACTTCACCTGTCTATGTGGATATCCACAAAACATGACCTGTTGGTGCCTCTTGAGGAGTGGGTTGGGGGACATGGGTATAGCAGATCATCAAGGGCTCCAACATAAGACTGCTAGAACCTTAAGTCACATTAGCCCAATGCGATGAACCATAGAAACAATTCATAAGCTGGTGACTGATGGGAATGGCATGACATCTTAGGAGATTTGGGCCGGGACTATTAGATTTAAAATAAAATGGTGATACATATGACCTTTCAAAATGTATGACCTTACATTAGTATATAATGTAAGTATTACAATAAATCTGCTCTTAAAACAACAGCTACATATGTCTGTGCATCAGCCCCTAGGGGCCCTATCAGAAATAATATGCTACTCTACAGAGAACTCAGAACGTATATGCAAATATATAGGGTGTCTGGCTCAATTAAAAAAAAACTGAAAAATAACTGCATCGTTGCACACAAGTTCAGCAGAATGACAAAACCCAACCCCAGAATTTCATGGCCTGCCCAAAAGGAAGTTTTTGCTGATACAGATGTCTACCAGTGTATAATACTATAAATACTTTCCCAAAGCACATGGATTCTGAAGCTATGTATCCTGGATAAAAGAGAAAATAAAATGATTTGGTAAGAGTACAAAAAGATCGGTTTGGTGAAAACCAGAAACGGAAATTCATTAGATGAATTTATGATATGGGGCTGCTTTGCTGCTACAAGAACTGGAAACCTCAAAATTCGCAGAATAAACAATGCTTTATTTTGGGTTTTCAATCAAATATAATGCATAATCTTGAATAATGTCGCGCCTCCTTTTTTTCGTAAAGTACCAGACTCAAAATGGCAACTTTTACATTTTCAAAAGGACAGTTCAGTCTAAATAACTATTTAGGCAGGACTGTCCCTTTGAACTTGTAAAAAAATTGAAAAAAAAACACTTAAGTAATTTGTTTTGAAGAAATCTAGCAATTTACATTCAGAATTAGAATCATTTTATTATATTGATGATATGTATAGATTTCCTTAGCATCATGACCCCTTCTTTTGGCACCTTAAACAGCTGCTTCAATGTCAAGGCCACATTCAAAGGCATATTTGAAAATGTATTTTATTGTGTCCTGGGGTACTGAGCTTATCTAGCATTTGCAGACTCTTGAGGACATCCTTTTGGCACACAATACTATACACTTTAAAAAATGTTATAAACGGGAAGTTAGGAAAATGACAGTGGGTGTAGACATGAAACTTTTCTTCTCTGTGGAAGGATATATGTGAGGGAAATTATCTTGTAGAGTCTGTATGGGTAGAAATACATGGAGGGAGAAACAAAAATCAAATACTGATGGGGGTTTTCTACAAGCCTTCAGATATATCTGAATTCACAGAAAACTTGATGCTAAGGCAAATAGATATAGCCGCTAAATTTAGAGGTAGATATTATGGGGGACTTTAACTACCCAGATATATATTGTCCTGAAACATGTGGATCTCATAAAGGTAAATTTTTTTTGTCTAAAACAAAAGATGGCGACCTTTCCCAACAAATACAAGCTCCAACAACGGGGAGAGCCATACTGGAATTAATGCTAATCAATGTACCAGTGTCTTGCTTGGGTGTAATTTATCTAAAATTTACAATTATATTTGCGTAAAACTACGCCTCGTTGGTCTAATAAGTTAATTTGCCAGTTATCTCCAAGGAAAATGATGCACTTTAAAGTTATTTTATATACCTTGCAAAAATGTACAAAACAAAAATGCTACAATCAGTGTTAAAACATAGAAAGCCTAACAGGGCAAAACAAGATATATATTAAAACGGATTACTCATCTGTTTAATTTGGTCCAAGCAGAAATCAGCAAGCCACGTCCAATCTCCAAACAAGATGGCTGCTGTATTTGGCTTCACAATGCAGGTCTCTCTACCTCAAGGCAATCTAATAATCATCCGTCTGTCCGTCATCTATTCAAGTCCCGCCAGCACGTCCTTTCTGCAGCTCCCTCCAAGCAAAGTCCTCTCTCTCTCTCCAGTCTACTGTTTTTATCAGGGGGATCCTTTGTTTCATTTGAAATCCGCTGGTCATCTCTGACCAAGGTGATACTCTGGCCCTGATTAATCTATCATAGGTAGCCATCTTAATTTGCATACAACTGCACACCTGAAACTACACTACAGAAAACCAGTCTTCAAAGAACAAATGGGGTTTCCCACCACGCTGCATCAAACAAAAGGGATCATCCTATATACAGTGTACTTTTATTGTATAAGATTTTTTTTGACAATTTCTATGGGAAAACACTATATAAAAAATACCATAGCTTCACAACTAGACAAAGTAACAAAGGTATACCTTGGAAACAGTGATCATAATATTATTCATTTCCAATTAGCAGTAATTAGGGTGCCTTGTCATGGAGCCACAAAAACGCAGAACTTCAGAAAGGCAAAGTTTGACCAGCTTAGAGATGCCCTAAACTGCATTGACTGGGAAACTGGCCTTAATGTCCAGTAACTGGGATACTTTCAAAGAAATCCTCAATTTTCACTGTGATAGATATATACCTTACAGGAATAAAAAGGTTAGAAACAAGAGTAAACCAATGTGGCTAAACAAAAGGTTAGGTGGAAATAAACAACAAAAAAAGGCATTTAAACGTTTAAAGCAGGAAGCAGAAGAAAATAAACTATGTAAAATAAACTATGTAAACAACAGATAAGGACAGCAAAGCTGGAGACAGAAAGATGGATCACTAGAGAGAGTAAATCTAACCCCAAAATGTTCTTTAGCTATACCTGTATAGCCATTAAAAAAATAAAAAGATGAGGGTGTGGGCACCCTGAAAAGCAAGGAGGGAACATCTATAGATGGGAATGAGTAGAAAGCAAATTTACTACTTTGCTTTCATATTCACAAAAGAATGTGACATGCCGAGTGAAATGCAGAGTAATAACCCAAACTGTCCATTAAATGTTGCATACAAAAGGAAATGGGTCAGCACTCCTTAAAACTTGCAAATTTAATGAAAATATTTTAAAACCATCTCCATACAAAATGCCAAAGAGCAGCGCATAAAATCCAAAAGGGAGACCCAGACTGGCAGAAAAGCGTGTGAAATCCTCTGACGCGTTTCGGGTGTTTAATCAGCCCTTAGTCATAGAAAGATAGATAGAATGTCCATTAAATGTCACTTGTCTAACCAAGGAAGTGCCATCTCAAGCAGATAAAAATCGATAAATCCCCAGGACCAAATGGCGTTTATCCCTGTGTTTTAAGGGAGTTATGTATAGTAATAGACACACCATTATTTCTAATATTTGTAGATTCAATAATTACGGGGGCTGTTCCGAGGGATTGGCACTTAGCAAATGTGGTGCCAATATTCAAAAAGGGGGTCCAAGGGGGAACCTGGGAACTACAGACCAGTAAGTTTTACATCTGTGGTGGGCAAGCTGTTTGAAGGTTTTTAAGGGGTATTATCCTGGAGTATCTCTGTGAAAATGACCTTATTTCTCCATATCAGCATGGATTTATGAGGAATCGCTCTTGCCAGACAAACCTAATCAGTTTTTATGAGGAGGTAAGTTTAAGATTGGATCAGGGGGAGTCATTGGATATCATATATCTTGACTTTTCTAAAGTATTTGATACTGTGTCACATATAAGACTGGTACAAAAATGAGAATGAATGGACTGGGGGAAAATGTGTGCACATGGGTGAAAAATTGGCTTAATGATTGGAAGCAGAGTGTGGTTTTTAACGGTTCATACTCAGATTGGGTCACCATTACTAGCAGAGTAACATATATATATATAGATGACATAGGGTAACAGTAAAGTCTTTGAAGATGATACTAAGCTGTGCAGCTACAAACAGATTTAGATACATTGGAAGCATGGGCAGTTAAATAGCAAATTAAGTTTAACACAGATAAATGTAAGGTTATGCACATGGGAAGGAGAAATGTGTGCCATGATTGCATACTAAATAAAGAAATGTTTGGTAAAACTATAAAAGAAAAAGACATAGAGGTTTTAGTTAACAATAAACTTAACTGTAGTATACAATGTCAGGCAGCAGCTGCCATAGCAAACAGGATCATGGGGTGCATCAAGAGGGGCATAGGTGCCCATGACCAGAGCTTCATTTTACCCCTGTACAAGTCACTGGTCAGACTCCATATGGAATACTGTGTACAGTTCTGGGTACCTGTGTGCATGGAGGACATATCAGAACTGGAGCACGTTCAAAGCAGGGCAACTAAGGTAATAAATAGAGTACCCTGAAAGATTGCCAAAGTTAGGTTTAATCTGTTTGGAAAAGAGACATCTGAGGTGTGATCAAATAACTATGTATAAATATATTCAGGGTCAATACAAAGATCTGTCCCACAATCTATTTATACCCTGGAATGTAACCATAACCCGAGGGCATCCACTAAGGTTAGAGGAAAGTTGCTTTCTCCACCGACATAGGAGGGGATTCTTCTCTGTAAGGTAGTTATGAAGGATATAGTAAAAGAGTTAAAGAGTGGCTTGGATGCCTTCCTGGCATGTAATAACATTTCCAGCTATAACCACTGGAAGGAGATAGATAAATACATTTCCTCATTCCCACTCTTGATTGTTTTCTGATTGTTCTTCTGATTCTCCAAAACATGTTTTTATTTAATAGCTTTAAAAGAAACAAAGGAGGGGTGGCAGCCTCTCAGACCATTTTATAACTAACCTGGGAGGTGCATGTTAGCAGGGCAATTAGGATACAAAAGTCTTAAAGGAGCCACAGCACTCAACCCTGTTAGCTTGCTGACCAACCTACAATCTGTCTCTAAACTTTGTTAAAAACAGAGGGCTCGGTCACACACATCTGCAGAAGTATGCTTAAGCTGCACCACCAGCGCCAAGGTGCCCCTGTGAGGTGCAGTCCTAACTCTAATCTCTGAGAGCCCCATTTGGGACATACAATGCAATAGATAAATTGGGAGCAGGCTTACCTGAGGTTGCCCTAAACCTCAAGTGCAAGCCATGGGGTGGAAGGGTCAAAGACTGGTGGTGCAGCTTAAGCATACTTCTGCAGATGTGTGTGACCGAGTCCTCTGTTTTTAACCAAGTTTAGAGACAGATTGTAGGTTGGTCAGCAAGCTAACAGGGTTGAGTGCTGTGGCTTCTTTAAGACTTTTGTATCCTAATTGCCCTGCTAACATGCACCTCCCAGGTTAGTTATAAAATGGTCTGAGCGGCTGCCACTCCTCCTTTGTTTCTTTTGAATTTGTGCAAGCACATGGGGTGTGGGGTCTAGGTTGTATTGCAAGGTCTTTGACCCTTCCACCCCATGGCTTGCACTTGAGGTTTAGGGCAACCTCAGGTAAGCCTGCTCCCAATTTATCTATTGCATTGTATGTCCCAAATGGGGCTCTCAGAGATTAGAGTTAGGACTGCACCTCACAGGGGCACCTTGGCGTTGGTGGTGCAGCTTAAGCATACTTCTGCAGATGTGTGTGACCGAGCCCTCTGTTGTTAACCAAGTTTAGAGACAGATTGTAGGTTGGTCAGCAAGCTAACATGGTTGAGTGCTGTGGCTCCTTTAAGACTTTTGCATTTAATAGATTTACCATTACTATTCCCATGTTTAGTAAGTTGTTTTCTAGTGTTGGGCACCGATGTAGGCAGGAAATCCAACAACAGAATAATATCATTTATTAGCTAACTCCATAGATTGAAAAGGTGAGCTTTTGGGGCTGCTTCAAGCATAATACAAACTGTAATTTACAAGATTAACTTACAGATTTGTATTGTGCCTGACGAAGAAGCCTAGTGTGCTTAGAAATTTTGCCTTTTCAATCAAGTTAGCCAATGAATTGTGTTTTTTTAACCTTGGATTTTATGCCTGTTCCCATATTTGATATACTTGTCATTGTGCCACATGAAATTCTTTGGTTTGTATCTGGTGTAAAGAAATCTACAGACCATAGATCTGGTTATCACAATCTGAGATAAAGATAAAAGGTGGGAAGGATCTCCTTGTACATAACAGAACAAAGGTTTACATCATTGATTCCCAATACGAATATCTATCAGGTGGTACTCAGCCAGGTTACAGACTGATCTGTACTCCGACCTGATCTGCTGCCATCTACATTTTACCCAAGCCTGATTTCCACTATAATTACAATGCCACTCCAAAAGGTGAATTATATTGTGTGTAAAAGCCCAATTTTTCCCCAGTTACAACAGTAAAACATGTTTATTGGTAGACCCCCTTTTCTGCCCAGCAGACTCCCCCAAACAGCGCTTTAGAAGATTTTCAGATAAAATACACCTTGCACCTTGCAGTTTTTCAAGAAAAACAACCCCTTTACATTTGAAATGCCCCCCCCCCCCACAAACTTTATACTCTCTGGAAGTAAACACCTCAAGCTTTCTAGGCATACCAGGCTTGTTGACGTGGACACAGTTTTCTGGAAGTAATCCCTAAATGAATTCATTAGTTGCACAGGGTTTCCCTAAAAGAAAAATTAAAAAAACAGAATCAAGGAAACATTTTCCTAAAAAAAACTATATGGAAACAAGAAAAAAACAAGTTAAATCTGAAAAATCAAGTTCCCCCAAACAGAACTATACCCAACATGCATAGGTACTGTAAAGGGAAGCGTTGACAAACACCTTAAAGTAAAGCATGCCTGTAGAGTAATTTTACTTGAAAACTGAAAAGGTGCACATCTTACCCCTTTTCAACCAAAACAACCGTTTACATTTAGAATACCCCCCACAAACCAGATATTCCCTGAAAGTAACCCATTAAGCTTCCAAGGCCTACCCAGTTTATTGTAGTGGCTTCATCTTTCTGGAAGTAATCCCTAGAAAAATAATTTGCATAGGGTTTCCCTAAAACGCAGAATAAAAAAACATTTTCCAAAAATATCAATATGCAAACAAGAAAAAACAAGCTAAATCTGAAAGCACGAGGTCCCCCAAAAAGAACAATGCATAACTCAACATGCATAGGTACTTTTAAACATTTTAACTGACAGCCTACTTGAGATTTTGTCCCCCTCTGTTGACAGGTAATTTTTCACCATTTTGCGCTTTGTTTAACTGTGATTTTTGCAAGAAATTCCAGGAATTTTTTGTTTTTGGCAACGTTTAGGATTTAACATGTACATTTTCCAGTGTTTTTAAACATATTTTTCAGTTAAAATAGGATAAAAATTATTTTTAAAAAATTGTGTTATTTATTTTAGATAAAACATTTATTTTATATATGAAAACTATATTACATGTGAAGGCGTGATTTCTCCCAATTACAACCATACCACATATGTATCAGTAGCTCTCAGTTCCTGCCCAGAAAACCCCCCAAACTGAAAACAGAACTTTATACTTTATATATCTACAAATGAAATACAACTACTATTCACACTAAAAAGAGTTAAATATATTATGTTGGGTGGTGTCAGCAGTTCATTAGCGAGCGGATTATCTGGCATTTTGCATATCTTCATATCCTGATATTCCAGAGGCATTGGGTCCACACCATTATCAATTTGTGGCACTCCCTTTGGGGATTTCCACAGAACCTAGGGTATTCACCAAAGTATTTACAGCAGTCATGGTGGTCTTCCATTGATAGGAGATACCCAATGCACCACATCTGTACAGCCTACTAACCTGGTTCCCCTGCTTGCTATAACCACACAGAGATCTACAAATGGTGCTGGACATTTTGGTGAGGTTAAAGTGGTTGATCAATCACCCCAAGGCTCATCTAACACTCTCTCAACAGGGCTGTTTTATAGTAATGTACTTAGATACAGTTCAGGCCACGGTATTTTTCCTGAAACCCAAACTGCGTAAACTGCATGGGGGCATGGTACACTTGCACGCCAGTCTTTAGCCTATTGTGATGGTAGTGTCTTTTGAGGCAGTGATCTGTGCCTGGTTTTAACCAGGGCTCTGTTCACCCTGATGGGAGTGGTTCGATCATCACTGGATCAGTGGCAGCAATCTTTATCTCTGAGTCAAGGTCGCTCATTCCTGATGGTCCAATGGACCAGGATCACAACAGATGACAGTCTAATGAGTTGAGGAAGATTATGGAACCAACTGACAGTTTAGGGGCGATGGTCTTGGAATGTATCCTGGCTTCCCATCAATGCTCTGGAACTCAGGACAATTGTATTGTCACATCACACAAGAATGGCGCGGCCTCCTAATCAGAATTCAATCTGAATGCTTATGTCAACCATTAGAGAGGCACCAGGAATAAATATGTATGTAGGGAAGCTACCAGGATAATGGCATGGTTGGAACAGCATGTATAAGGCAGCCACTTGATCATCTGTCCACACTTTAATTTCCGTTTATAAGGTGGCTGTCTGAGTATCAGCAGATGTGGTGTTTGGAAGAAAGGTGCTTCAAGCAGTGTTCAGTCCTCTATCATAATATGATCTATTTGCCATCAATTTGCCAGTATGTATATGGCTCCATTTGCACAAGTCACTCTTTTTTGTTCAGTTGAGCTGACATTTTGTTGGATGTTTCCACCCTTATTGGGTACTACTCTGAACATCCCAACAGTAAATGATTCCCATGTCACTGTATGGACAAGGTCCCTGAGAAAATACAATTTTTTTACATACCTTGTAAATGGTTTTTCCTTAGTTATCCATTTCCTTACTCTCCATATCCGCACCCACCCAAGGGTTTTGTGCCTGTGCCTATTTTTTGGGCATTCCTTCGACTGCTATCATACCTTTTCCTGCGCCAGTCCTGCCTTCCAGCTACTAGTTTACTCCACAGTAAATTAATCTGATGTCCCTGCATGCAAAACTAAAGGAAAACCATTTTACAGGGTATGTACAACAATTTTATGTTCTGTATGCCCTAGTCTCCAAGGGGTCTTGGATAGATATTCTACAAAACCATAATCCCTTAAAACAACAGGAGTATTTGTGCCCTTACACTCAGAAAACCTAACCCTATCCAAAAGTTTTTAAAGTTTAGACTTAGAGTGTCAGAAACCCAGGTGAACACTGGTATGAATTTGATGAACAGCTCAACCATTTCAACACAACATGGGCCAAAAGTGCATTTAATCTGTGACTGATTTTGGTGATTAAAATATTTAATAATTCTTCAATTCCATTATTATTCCATTCTTCCAGCGTTGACATCGCTCTCGTAGAATGGGCAGACACTTCTGGGGGAGTGCCCACTTATAGTCACATAAGTCTGTACAATAGTCTGTTTTATCCACCTGGCTATAATGGACTTGGAGGCTGCTAAACCCTTATTTTTCCCACTGAAAGTTATTAAAAGTTGTTCTGCCTGCTTCCAATTTTTGGATCTCTACAAATAAATAATTAAAGCTCTTCTAACATCTAATAATGAGAGATCTTCTTCCTTGCCAGCTCCTACTGGTAGTGTCGGAAGAACTATCTCCTGCGTCCTGTTAGTTGTAGTCACAATCTTTGGCAAAAACAATGGATTAGGTCTCAGTATAACTTTATCTAGGAGCTCCTTACGACAGGGCCTGCAGTTCACTAACTCTTCTTGCAGAAGTAATGGCCAACAGAAAACAAAACTTAAGAGACAGCCATTTCTCCAGGACCTCATCTAATGGCTCAAAAGGAGGCTCGATCAGTCATTTTAAAACAATTGATAAGTCCCATGTAGGAAACCCGTTAAAAGGAGCTTGCCTTTGTCTACTAAATGACTTGAAAAAACGATTGATAGGTTTACTCTGTTTCTGTTCAAGAAAAACTGAGAGGGTGGAAGTCTGAGTCTTTAGTTTACTTACTGCTAGCCCTTTCTCGAATCCTTCCTGCAGGATTTTGAGAACTGTAGCTATCTTTCTTTTCTTCAACTTGTTAACTTCACAATAAAAAGAAAAACGTTTCCATACCTTTCCGTAGATCTTTCTAGTGGTTAACTTTCTGCTGTCTAGTAGAGTTTCAATCACTCTGGCCGAACAGCCCTTACTGTTTAAGATGCACTTTTCAACATCCACGGCATCAGCTTAAGTCTTGATGGATTTGGATGTAGAATGTCATCCTGATGAATAATGTTCAGAAAATCTGGAAGCCACTAAGGACCTTTTTTCACAATTTACCCCGCAAACCATACTCTCTTGGGCCAGAACCGACCTATCAGGATGATCTGAGCCTCTTCCTGTGTTATTTTGCGGATGACTTATGGCAGAATTCTGAAAGGAGGAAAAGCATAAGCAAGGTGAAACTTCCATGACTGAGCTAAAGCATCCACTGCTAGCACACCCTCTTCCTTTGCCAGCGAGAAAAACTTTTTGCATTTTGAATTGCTGGCCCTGGCAAACAGATCCACCTGTGGAAGCCCCGAAACACTTACAATCCGATGAAACACTTGCTGGTTCAGGCACCATTCTGTTTGCTGAACCTTTACTCTGTGTAGACAATCCGCTAAAGTGTTGAGGGCTCCCTTTAGATGGATCGCCACAATGGACAGAATCTATGTTTGAAGGGGTTAAAGGATTAAGTTTGACAGCTTCATCAGCACAAATGGACCTTGTCCCTCCCTGATGATTTAGACTGTTGAGGCGTTGTCTGATCTTACTTGTACCTCTTTGTCTGCTATGACCATCTGAAAATGACTCAGTGCGAGGTTAACCGCCAGGAGCTCCCTGAAGTTAGAGGACCTGACTGCCAAGGAGCTTGTCCATTTTCCCTGTACCTATAGATGTGATTACCATAGGGTTGGTCTGTCTCCATTCCTTTCCGTTTTTTAGGACTAGTGGATTGGTCCACCAACTTAGGTCCTCTAAGACTTAATCTTACAAGTTGATCTAGTGATCCCTGACATCTGACCCAAAAGTCTAGAAGAAACCTTTGCAATACTCTTGTGTGAAGTTGAGCCCATGGTACTGCCGGAATTGATTACATCATTAGACCCAGCACCTGTATGATCTGTCTTGTTGACACCAGAGGGACTGTCATTAACTTTTTAACTTCTGCCTTGATCCTTTCTATCTTTTCCTGCGGGAGAATGATTTTTTGCTTTGTACTGTCTATAATGAACTCCATAAACTTGCATTGCTGACTGGGTGCTAGGGTGGATTTTTCTAGATTTATTACCCACCCCAGATTTTTCAGTAGGACCAGGGTCTCTCTAAGGTCTACCAGAAGCGGCTTTTCTGACTTGTTTTGTAGAAGAAGATCGTCCATATAAGGGATCACTGTGATTCCCTGTTGTCTGAGATGAGCCATTGCTTCTGCCAGGATTTTTGTAAAAATCCTCGGGGATGAAGTCAGGCCAAAGACCAGTGCTCTGTACTGAGACTCCTGGTCTAACTGGACAGCAAATCTCAGGTACTTGCGGTGGGTAGTCCAAATGAGAACATGAAAGTAGGCATCCAGAAGGTCCAGGTTCACCATCCATGTGTTCTCTGTTAGAATGTTCCTGACCAAAAACATGACTTTTTAATCACTTTCTTGAGTTTGGGGGGTTCAGATTCCTTATCTCTAGGCGTTTCAGGCTAAAGTAAACAATAAGAATACCAAAACTTAAGTTTAAACATACTTTTCAAATCAGCCTCACGCACAACACAATGGTAAAAGTCCTACCGGTTTTTGGAAAATGTTTACCTCCGGTGCTGCACTTTCTCCCGCTGCCACCGCTGCTGGACTGCCCAATCCTGAGATCTGCGGAGCCCCCGCAGCCGAGCGTTGCAACACCTGACCCCTGCTGGACATCTCCACCGTCTGTCGGTGTATCTGTCTGGTCTGCCTCCGACCTGACCACTGGGTGAGGGAAAAATGCCGCCTCTAGCTTCCCCCTGCTGCATGAGTCACAGGCTGTCACGTGCTGGGTCCCGGCCTTAGGCTCCGCCCCCAAAATTCAAAATTTCGGAGGGAAAATCAGCAAAACCAAGAAAAGTCAGATGATCCTTTCCAAATCTAAATCCAGAATGAAGCCCGACCTAGCTTTCTGGCATATCCGTAGTGAGAGTAACCTGCCTGGGTTTAAAGTGACATTATACTGCTAGTTGAGAGGTCTGAACTATATGGGAATAATTAAGCCCTAGCTGTCCCTATTCAGCGGATGCGACTACACCCCCTGTGTGTTTTTAAAGGGTAAAGCCGGCTGCCCAGTAGACTGTCTTCAAAAACACTTTGTCCAGTGGTTCCCCCAGGGGGGCTTTTAACCTCTGTTCATGTTTGTGTTTTCCCCCAGGGGGTGGAGCATACTCTCTCCATGTAGTCAAGCTGAAGGATGACTTGGGAAAATATATAATTTTGCTGGAAAAATCAAAGCTAAACATGTATAGCGCAAAATAATAAAAAATGGTCTGGCAACAGAGGGGGACAGAATCTCTAGGTAGGCTGGCAGTTATAGGGTTAGGGACTAAACATTTTCAGAAAAGAGGTCCATCATTTTTTAAGACCAACAAGTTAAAATCAGGAAGTTGTCTACCCGGTATGTTCTGTCAGTGTTAAAGAGCCAAGCTTGTCACACACACAGTAACAGTTTAGTCTGATATAAGCATTAGAAGTCACAGGATGGCAAGTGCAGTACAGTGCAGATCTAAAAAGAAGGTGAGGCATTTGGAGCTTCATTTTGTGATTAAATTCATTACAGAGGAAGAAAAGAAGCCTAAATAAATCTATGAAATGATGATTGCTGTATATGGTGATGCTGAAGCTTCCTACTACTAAGTAAAGTTGTGGGCCAAGCAGTTTAAATGGGGTAGAGAAATACGTGAAGATTGCCCTTTCAGGGAGACCTGTTCATCTTCAGAGGAAATGTGCCATGATTTTGGAAGATCGTTAGGTCAAAGTCAGTGTTATAAATCATAAATTTAGCATTTCCATTCAAAAGATTGGTTTTGTGTCAGAAGTCAGTTCCTGGCGGGTATCACAAATATGGCTGCATGAGCAAAAACATGTTGCCAACAATTTAGCCAAGAGAATATAGACATGCTTAGAGAAAATCCAGGAGATCAGTATTCTCAAATTATAGGTAATGAAACATGGGTGTACCAATGTAAACAAGACCAATAATAATAATAATATTATTAATAGTATCTCCTGGCTGGCGCAAGCCAAATGTAAACAATTGAATATTAATAACTACAATATTATATCAATATCTAGATATTAATTTATAACTATAAATCTCCTGCCTGGGTCGCCACTTGTAAACAATATCAATATGATAATAATATTATTAATAGTATCTCCTGCCTGGCTCGCCAAATGTAAACAATCCAACCTCTCCTGAGCGGCTGGCCAAATGTAAACAATACTAATAATAATAATAATATTAATAATATTATCTCCTGGCTGGCGCAAGCCAAATATAAACAAGAGAATATAATAATAATATTAATATCTCCTGAATGGCTCTTAGCCAAATGTAAACAATTATATATCTCCTGCCTGCCGCTCGGCTAAATGTAAACAATATCAATATGATATACTGAAATATTATATTCAATATCTCCTGAATGGCTCTCCAAATGTAAACAAGAGAATATATTAACTAAAATATTAATAATATTATGTATATATATTAATATCCTGCCCAGCTCGACTAAAATAGGCAACACATATACCAATTTTATCAATATCTGGCCAATGATCACGCAATGGATACACGCATAAGACTATAAGACTGTAGTTCTTTTGACTTCTGGTATATGCAAGAGACACTGGGACAAGTAGTAAATAAAGAGATATATTGTTGACAAAATAACACAATAATGCAATCAAATCTCAAATCAAACACAATACAATCCAGTTATGAGACTGGCATACATATATACAGGGGAAAACACATTACCCTCCTGATACGCCACTCACAAGCTTCTCCTGTCCAAGCAGTCTCAGGTCCAACCGTCTCCCTCCTTCTGCCTCCTCTCTTCTGTCTGCACCCCCCTCAATTATACCTCCCTGCCCTTTTGATCTCCAGTCCTGCTGACCTTCCCCCCCCCCCCCTTGGGCTTGACCCACCGGTTATGCAAAAGAGGGTGCATCTCGGAAATTCCCAGAAGCCATTTGTATATTTTATGGTGCCAGCGTCTATCTAACCTTTTGATGTCCAGTCGTTTTGCTAGGAGGGTGCAACTGCTATTTCAGGTCTATATGTCTATTTACAACATATTTATGGTGTGGTCACAGAATGTTGATATTATCTAGTGCCATCTCAGATCTTTGTTTACTATTGTCTGGTTTCGGAATGCAGATATTATCTAGCTGCCCTTTTGTACCTGCTGTTCTAATTAGCTTGCTCCTTGTGTCATGCATGCTGTTTATATATTTTTTGTATAAATCAAATATAACATAAATCTATATGTATATGACCCATATATCACTGTATAGGCACGAGGCATCTTGGGTGTTTGCAGAGCACTGTGATGTGGTGAATATTGAGTATATTGGAGTAATAATACATTGTGTAATTTAATTTCTATAGTTCACAGACCGCTGTTGCTATTGGTAACTATAGCATATTTTAAAGTGTGGCAATTGATTGGAAGTGCCTTATTTTTATAGACATGGAGGGTCTTGTAAAAAATATTAACAAGGTAAAGAATGCAGAGGGGATTATAAGAGCAATGCAGGGATCCAGTAACCCATGGGCTGAAGCCCAGGATTATGTATCTAAATGCATTGCTGCTAAGCAAATCTCCAAATCTGAGGGCAAATGCTTTTTGATTTATGGGGCAGTGTGGATTGCAAAGGAGTTTGTTTTGGTGAAAATACAAAATGAAAGCCTCAGAGAAGAGGTAAACTCCCTGGATAAAGCGCTAGGAGCCATGAGGGCATCTACTGAAAGTTTGGGCGCAATTGTGGAGCAGCTGAGAGCCGAGAGCAGAGAATTGTGCATGAACAATCAGGCAATGTCAGAAAAGCTGATAGCCACAGAAAAAGAAGTTGAACTTGTGTCTGTGGATATCAGGAGACAGAGAGATGCCTTTCCTAGTGCTGCTGAGGTGGTTTCATGTGGGTCTTCACCAAATAAGCATATAGATTCGGGGGTGCAGGGTAAGTGTATGAGTGAAAATTACCCAAAGGTAGCCCCAAAGGTTAGTGCAGTCAAACAAGCTCAAATGGCAGCTGCAAGGTCTTCATTACAAAAAGCAATAGCTAGAATAATTAACTCTGCTGTACCGTGCAGAGACAATGTAAAGAGAGCTAGAAGTGTGAAGTGTCACTCTTGTGGCCAAGCGAATCACATTTCCAGGATCTGCCCCTCTGCAAAACCAATGTGTAGCAATAAAGTCCAGACCTATAGAACCCACAAAAGGCAGACGATGGTGTATTCTGCTAGATTTGGGACAGGGAGCTTTAACCAAAAGAAATTTGCTAGGGAGCATTATAGTCAAAGCAAACCTATAAAGTGTGTCCCAGCGAAATGGTTAAGAGCCAGAAATGAATACCTTATGGCAGAAAATCTGCAGTTGAGGAGTGATATGAGCTCACTGATCCAACAGGTTATGGCCATAAGAGAGGAGGTAAGTATGTCGGGGAACAGAAGAATGTCGGATGAGCCAAGGCTTAGACAAAAAGTTTTAGAGAGGCACCCAGTTAGGTGTTATTCATTCAATGTGTTTTGTCTTTCAGGTCCATTGGATAAAATTCCGGCTAAGTCTCTGATTAACTCTTTGATCTTTACATTAGGTTTTGGGGACCTTAACGTATGCTTTTTTTGTGTGGGTTTTTTTTTTATGTGCACACGTTTAGGATAAGCCTCAAAGATTAATTTGATGAAAGCAGTCAGGTTATCAAAAATCTAAATTCATTTTTGTTTTTTTAGTTAAAAGACCTGAACTGCTAAGCTGGCAGGGACAGGGTTTCGGATATCCCTGATTTCCATTAAAGTGTAAATTTAGTATTTTTTTGTGATTGCGCTATATTTTACGGATTGCGCATATTTAATAACTAGTGCCAGCCTAGTGTATGTAGGAGTTCTCCCAGGTGTCACTGACAAGCTGTGTGGAATGCTCTGTTGCTGGGGCTGCAGTGTCACTCACAGGCATTATCATTAGCATTTCTATACAGCCAGTGTCTTTCCAGTGACAATACATTGGGAACCGGTTTTTAAGCTTTTTTTTCCTTTTACAATGAACAATGAAAAGGTTAAAATTCATATTTTAGCCTGTTCATTGGATCAATCATTTTAAATTGTGTGCTTGTAAGCTATTTTTCCTGTTAGGTTATTGGAGTGGGAACCATTTTTTTTTCCTAAGTAACTTTTTTTGTAGTTTGTACACAGGCACACAATTTGAAACTATCTGTTTGTTTATGTTTTTTTGTTACTCTGAATAGTATGAAGTGGGCGAGCAGCTTTTCTCCCCATTTTCTCCACAAGTTTTACTTTAAATGTTATGAAGTGGGCGAGGTTTAGTGCTTAGGATTTTTCAATATGGCCAACATACCAGGTCTGCATTAGGCTGACCTAATATCTTAGGGATGTTTGTTGTAATATGTTGTATATTGTAAACATAACTTTTTAACAGATTTTCCATAGATAGCCCAGATATGCCCTTGATTTGAGTTTGCGGAGACGGAGGGGATTATTGTTATAGCATAGTAGCAGCCTTATTGTTCTTTGGTTATAGCTTGAATCCTCAAAGCCACATCTACAGAGTCACACTTTCTTTTGTTCAAGGTTTTCTTTCAGACATTTCCACCGTAATACGCCGTTTGCTATGTTGCATTATGTTTATGCTCTGTGACCAAAAATCTATTTCTTGGAGTCTGCTGTGTATCACTGTGTTGGAGAGTATATCACCGATTGCTTCTAATATTGCAGATGTACTGTTGCTGTAACTCCTTATGGTCTGTGTGAACTGTCAAAGTACATGTGCACCCATAACAATATGGACTGTTCAAATGATATGCACCCATGACAATATGGGCAGTTCTGATGCTGTGCACCATGAAACCATGGGCAGTTCTGATGATATGCACCCATAACAGGATGGACTATTCTGATGCAGTACACTCATAACAATATGCACTGTCACGCTGTGCAATCAGTATATTATGGACTGTCACCTTGTGCACCCACTTCGTTGATAATACAGGCCTTGGAGACTCAGTGACAGCTGATAAAGCATTGTCTGCAACATACAATGGAAGTCGACGGATGTCTGTCAATACCAGCAGCAGTGAATGAATCCGGAAGTCACCAGATTTAGTCACCCAAAATCACATAAGCGGTTATGGATGGTGTAAAAATGTGTAATATGTTTGATTGATCTGTTGAAGAAGGTGTGGCATTAAAACAGTATGTGGTGGCTGAAGGATTCGGGCTGTAACTTGAGATAATGTAGGTTGTCATAGCATTGTGCTGTAATGTATCGGGTCCCATCAGTCTCAGCAAATTTGAATCACTTTTAAGGATGATCTGAGAGACGGGTGTATAACCAAAGAGCAAAGTGAGGGCTTTTCACATCAAGATATGAATGCCCTCAAGCGGGGGATATGTAAATATACAGTGATATATGGGTCATATACATATAGATTTATGTTATATTTGATTTATACAAAAAATATATAAACAGCATGCATGACACAAGGAGCAAGCTAATTAGAACAGCAGGTACAAAAGGGCAGCTAGATAATATCTGCATTCCGAAACCAGACAATAGTAAACAAAGATCTGAGAGGGCACTAGATAATATCAACATTCTGTGACCACACCATAAATATGTTGTAAATAGACATATATGGGTTGATTCAAAGAAACATGTAACAGCTTGGATTTGGGTCACGATCATCCTATTTTTCACGTCCGCTCGTGCGTTCGTATGAACTTGCGAGTGATTCAATAAGCAAATACGTTTCTATCCTAAAATATACGTCCGTTCGTATGATATCTCCCGAACTTGCCTCAGTCAGTTGGCAATCGTAAAAATCACGTTCATGTGCTCACCTGTTGCGGCGGCAGCCTGTTTTTTCGGCTGCTTCCATCGTCCACCTCTTCCAATTACTTGTGTTTGCCTCTGGTTTTCATTGGTTTTTGGCCTCTTAGATTCGTGCGTTCGTATGTTTATAAGATCTTGCGCATGCGCACCCTCAACCAGAAACTTACCTAAACCCCTTAGCGCCTGCATCCAACTTCATTTCTCGGTCCCTAAAACTTACCTAAACCTCTTAGCGCTTGCATCCAACTTCATTTCTCGGTCCCTAAAACTTACCTAAACCTCTTAGCGCTTGCATCCAACTTCATTTCTCGGTCCCTCAAACTTACCTAAACCCCTTAGCGCTTGCATCCTTCTTCATTTCTCGGTCCCTCAAACTTACCTAAACCCCTTAGCGCTTGCATCCTTCTTCATTTCTCGGTCCCTAAAACTTACCTAAACCTCTTAGCGCTTGCATCCTTCTTCATTTCTCGGTCCCTAAAACTTACCTAAACCTCTTAGCGCTTGCATCCTTCTTCATTTCTCGGTCCCTAAAACTTACCTAAACCTCTTAGCGCTTGCATCCAACTTCATTTCTCGGTCCCTCAAACTTACCTAAACCCCTTAGCGCCTGCATCCAACTTCATTTCTCGGTCCCTAAAACTTACCTAAACCTCTTAGCGCTTGCATCCAACTTCATTTCTCGGTCCCTCAAACTTACCTAAACCTCTTAGCGCTTGCATCCAACTTCATTTCTCGGTCCCTCAAACTTACCTAAACCCCTTAGCGCTTGCATCCTTCTTCATTTCTCGGTCCCTAAAACTTACCTAAACCCCTTAGCGCTTGCATCCTTCTTCATTTCTCGGTCCCTCAAACTTACCTAAAACCCTTAGCGGCTGCATCCAACTTCATTTCTCGGTCCCTCAAACTTACCTAAACCCCTTAGCGGCTGCATCCAACTTCATTTCTCGGTCCATAAAACTTACCTAAACCCCTTAGCGCTTGCATCCTTCTTCATTTCTCGGTCCCTCAAACTTACCTAAACCCCTTAGCGGCTGCATCCAACTTCATTTCTCGGTCCCTCAAACTTACCTAAACCCCTTAGCGCTTGCATCCTTCTTCATTTCTCGGTCCCTCAAACTTACCTAAAACCCTTAGCGGCTGCATCCAACTTCATTTCTCGGTCCCTCAAACTTACCTAAACCCCTTAGCGGCTGCATCCAACTTCATTTCTCGGTCCATAAAACTTACCTAAACCCCTTAGCGCTTGCATCCTTCTTCATTTCTCGGTCCCTCAAACTTACCTAAACCCCTTAGCGGCTGCATCCAACTTCATTTCTCGGTCCCTCAAACTTACCTAAACCCCTTAGCGCTTGCATCCTTCTTCATTTCTCGGTCCCTCAAACTTACCTAAACCCCTTAGCGCTTGCATCCTTCTTCATTTCTCGGTCCCTCAAACTTACCTAAAACCCTTAGCGGCTGCATCCAACTTCATTTCTCGGTCCCTCAAACTTACCTAAACCCCTTGGCGCTTGCATCCTTCTTCATGTTGACGACCCTAAAACTTACCCAAACCACATAATGTACATATGTCTATATGTTTCTAAGCGTGTTTTTTCTTGTTTGTGTAATTGTTTGTGTTTGCGCATATTAGAAAAGACACATTTATGAAGTCTTAAAATATAATTTATTTAAATTATTTTTTTTTATTTGGGATATTTTTTGTTTCAACATATTTTTTTTATTGGGGTGTTTTGTTTAAAACCCCTTTTTTTTTGTTTTTTTTTTTTTTTCTACAAACATATTAAAATTTTTTTTGGGTTTCCTTAAAAACAGAGTTAAAATTTTTTTTTTTTTTGAAAAACCCAAAACTTTAAAAATGTTAAAACAATAATAAACTTTTTAAAACTTTTAACCAAAGTAGCCAGGGCCAAGGGCACTAATCCTCCTCCTCTTCTTCATCTGTTGGCCCCAACGTCGCCTGTATGGCCAGCAGCTCGGCCACCAACTCCTTCATTCTTTTTTTTTTGGCAGCCAATGTTTTGGGGATCATCCCTGTAACCAATAGAGAAAGAAACATAAATAGGAGTCCCAGACCGGTTTGTATGCTGGAAATAGATTTGGGGTTAATCAAATACATGTAAATGCATGACATATGTCATTCTTCCAAGGGATACAGTTAATGCATTTCCCACAGGTAAGTCTTTAAACTCCTTAAACCGGACCTTCAACATTATTTAATGAAAACCAATAACTATTCCCAAATGATTCTGCACCAGATCAAAGTAAAATTGGGATTTTTTTTGATTACAGCGCCACCATCTGGACTCTGAAGCATAACACTTAATGAGGAGTGGAGAGTTGGATAAAGTACAGGGGAGTAGGTTACAGTGGTGCGTTGGGAATCCAGAGCATAGCTGGGTTGAGGGAAAGGTCATCACTCCCACAATGCATGGCAGCACCTTCCTTTTTTCAATCTGTATCCCATGCTGCCTGTAAATATTGCGCATTCCATATTCCGCAATATTGGTTTTGTTCAGTCTAATAACATGCATTAGATGGCTGAAGGGTGTTTTTCCATGTTTCTAATCTGTAGGTACAGTGTGTTGGCTAATTCTTAGGTTCTTAATACAAGTTAGGGTCCTCTTTAAGCTAACGAAGTGCCCACATGAAAGTGTGAACTACACATTGGCTACGCCTTTAGTTATGTGTGTGTTATTAGCTAACCAAACATTAATATGAATAATGGCATGGAGACTTACGGAGTTGGTGGCCAACAGATGGCTGGTTGGGGCCAACAGGCTGCCCTTGGTCCTGGCTATGCTGTGAAGAAGTCCCTGGAGAAACATGTGACATTTGGTTAGTACTTGTATAGAGTCACTATTCCCAACATATCTGGCTCCCAGTCTGGCTGACATCACTCACCTTCGCCAGGATCGACTTCCAGCATCTCTGCTGCCTCCTCCTCCACTATTTCACCCGCACCAGAAGCTTCTACAAATACATAATAAAGGATAACTTAGTTTTTGGCCTGCCATGTATATCTTTGTGCCTATACATGAAGAGTGACATACCAGAGCCTTCCCCATGCCTGGCCAGGTATGACTCCACGCCCACGCGGTTGGGCCCCTCCTCTGTGGTAAGGTCCAGGGGCTGGTCTGAGGAGGCCACAGAGGAGGGGTAGGTCCGTCGCCCGGGAGATCCACCACCTTCACTCACAGATGCAGACTCATGCAGCACTGGTCGGCCTGTACGCCTCCGGGTGCGGCGAATTCTGAAATCCATTTCCAACACTACCAAAGAAAAGTTATTATAAATAAAGGCATAACTTATACATTTGGAACATATACCATGCAATTGCTTTGTACTTACTTGGGAAATGGATTCCAAAAAACCTCCGCACCCGGGGCATGTGCAGACGTTTCAGGTCCGACCAATGCTGCATTATCTGGGTGTGAGTGAAGGTGGTGCTGGTGACACGGTGTATCTCCGCGATGATCTCCCGGGCGATGTCCCTTTTCTCGCACACATTGGGCGCGAAGTCATACCGGCGCTGAAGCATGATCTGAAAAACATAATGGACACAGAGCTTTTACTTTTACACACAGACCCATATGTGTTGCATCACAAGTTGAGAATTTCATGTCATTAACACACACATTTAGAGTGGCAGCCATTTTTGGGGAGTGCCTTAAAGAGGACGTTGACTGTGAATGAGAGTCTGGTCTTATGTTATATGTATCACACACCATGTACATACAGATAATAGCCAACATCAAGAATCAGGCCACCTGCATCTATAGCATGTTAGGATGGTTTAAACATCCAAGATGTAGGCTTATGCTTAGGCTTTTGGACCACGTGTGTGGCTTCCCGTTGTGTTTTTATGGCTTAGGAAAACAGTGTTCCTCAAACATCCGCATCAAGGTCCGAGACAGGCCAGGTTTGCCAGCTAGCCCCGCTACTCCACAGGTTAATTAACTGTTGCTAAGCCGGAGCAATTGCCCGAATTAGGACATCAGCATAGACAGGTGAAAACGTGGCCAGGCTCGGCCCTTGAGGATGAAGTGTGAGGAGCCAGTTCTTAAACATTAAGAGACCCCAAACTAGTTCCAAACGCATCATTTACATTTAGGCCATCATTGACTATTAGATTAAAATGCACAGGCAGCCACTTACCAGCATGAGGATCTCTTCCTGTTGACGGGTGAAGATAGTGGGCGCCATCTTTATGCTTCTTCAAGGCAGCAGATAAGTGAAACCCCAGCGGTTTCCTGGTTCCGCTCGAACATACGTTCGTACGAGCGCGTAGTCGTGCGCATAGGCGTCACACGCTGGGCTCATTATTTAAAGGTCCCTGCACCCAAAGCTCATTCTCTTTGAGCATTTGTGGAAGATGGCACCTAAAAAGGCAATGACCAAGCGACCCCAGCAAAGCCAGACCGCGGAGGGCCCAACAACCAGGTCCCAGCAAGGTAGGATAAAGCTGAGAGCCAAGACTACTACCTCTGCCCCACCAAGGGACACTGGACCCTCAGGAACCCAAAAAAGGGGCCCCAAGCCACGTGCCCCTGCAGCCAAAAAGCAGCCAACAGCAGCACCCACCACCTCTGCCCCCAGAAGAGGCCGCACAAGGGAGCCCACACCGGCCATGGGTTCAAGTAGGGCAGTTCGGCAACCCAGGCCCCGCAGCAGGGCCCGAACCCCATCCAGGGCCAGAAGCCCAGCCAGGGCCCGAACCCCATCCAGGGCCAGAAGCCCAGCCAGGGCCCGAACCCCATCCAGGGCCAGAAGCCCAGCCAGGGCCCGCCGAACCCCATCCAGGGCCAGAAGCCCAGCCAGGGCCCGCCGAACCCCATCCAGGGCCAGAAGCCCAGCCAGGGCCCGCCGAACCCCATCCAGGGCCAGAAGCCCAGCCAGGGCCCGAAGAACACCATCCAGGGCCAGAAGCCCCTACAGGGCCCGAAGAACACCATCCAGGGCCAGAAGCCCAGCCAGGGCCCGCCGAACCCCATCCAGGGCCAGAAGCCCAGCCAGGGCCCGCCGAACCCCATCCAGGGCCAGAAGCCCAGCCAGGGCCCGCCGAACCCCATCCAGGGCCAGAAGCCCAGCCAGGGCCCGAAGAACACCATCCAGGGCCAGAAGCCCAGCCAGGGCCCGAAGAACCCCATCCAGGGCCAGAAGCCCCTACAGGGCCCGCAGAACCCCATCCAGGGCCAGAAGCCCAGCCAGGGCCCGCCGAACCCCATCCAGGGCCAGAAGCCCAGCCAGGGCCCGCCGAACCCCATCCAGGGCCAGAAGCCCCTACAGGGCCCGCAGAACCCCATCCAGGGCCAGAAGCCCAGCCAGGGCCCGAAGAACCCCATCCAGGGCCAGAAGCCCCTACAGGGCCCGCAGCAGGGCCAGAAGCCCACGACCTGCCACCAGCCGGGAACAGAGCCCCCGACCTGGCACCAGCCGGGAACATAGCCCCCCAAGAGGGCCCAGAATTTCCACCATGACCACATCTACACCTGGAAGTTCGGTGGCCAGCCACGCAAGAACACCCAGTCCCTTGGCCAGTCCAGTCCAGTCATTGGGAAGCCAACAATCCGGCCATTCCCCTACCCAGCCCCAGGCCATAATGTCACCACATGTGTCTGCACACATGGAGGAGCAGCCAAGCCAACCATCTGGCCGCACATTGCGCCGCGGCCAGTTGAGTGGGAGATTCTCCCATGACCAAAATATGGCATTGGCTAGTGGCCTTACATTATACTATGACGAGCTCTATGGGAGCAAATCAAAACACACCACAAAGCAGCGCAAGATGGAATTGTTTGAAACCATCCTACGACAAGTAAATGCAGCGGGGGAAGAGAGGAAAGATGTGTCCCAAATTCAGAAGAAAATCTCTGATCTGAAGTATGCTGTACGGCAAAAAGAAATTAAAAGGCATAATTACAGGTAAATAAATGATGTCTCCAAATATAATGTTTAGGATGTACTGTATGCACCTTTTCTGAGTACCAAACGATTTTCTCTTTTCAGCCTGAAAACTGGAGGTGGCTTTCCTTCAAAATTGGAGTTTACCCCTGCTGAGGAGATTGTGCTGGGACTTCTCCATCCGTTCGCGGTCGGTGGACATGCTGGTCTAAGGGACACAGACTCACCGACCCGTACCCACGGTGAGTACTCTTAAATCTGCATGTTTGCCTGTTTGCTAAATAATCTAAAGTTCACTAGTAACAAGATGACGGGATGGCCCTATGGTTTGCCTTGCTTGGCCTCCCACTACTGTGCCTGTTTGTGTCCTCTTTTGGTCCCTGTGAATCACACATTTAGGACCACATCCATTATGGCAAAGATCAAATTTCCAATTGTATTGGTCAAGTCATGAAGTTTCTCCTGAAAAGTGATATATTTTGAATCAATCACAAAACACACATCATTATGGATGGGTTGCCTATTTGTTGTGTGAGTTGTGTTTGAGTTAACAATTTAATTACCCACCCCCAAACATATCTGACCTAGAGCAGCGAGACTCAACTGGCGGGCCGGGGTCCCAATGCGGACCTTGGCACCAGATTCCAGGACCCCTGCCCAGACAGCCCTGCACTAAGTTACTTCTGTGTTGACGTGCTCAGAGCTGCCCCCTTGATCGGCGATGTAGTGGTTGTTCTCCTGCCCAATGTCATGGCTCCCTGAAACATAGCATTGCAATATGAAGTACTGCCCAGGAAGTGGCATTGCAAGGTACACAGTAACTTGGTACATCTTTCTCTTGGCACAATCGTGTCCCGCTGCCCCTGCTCTGCCCCATCTGCCACAGTCCCCCCATGCCCCCCCCCACATAAGCCCCATACATTTGTAACAGATTTGCTCCATCCATCCCATCACCATCAATTCGTTAACTCCCCCCTTTAGCCATCCAATCCCTGTCCCCTCAGCTCTGCCCCATCCAGCCCAGCAAGGGCAAGCAGCCTTTATTAGTTTGCACTTTGAAATCTCAAGCCCCTCCACCAGTGTGTTTATTTCTAACTAGACACCCCCTGCGTCAGCCCCATGGCCAGACATTCACCTCTCACCACATACCTTTAAATGGACCTTTACAAGAATTGTTTGAGTACCCCGGACCTAGCGAATGGTAGGCTAAATCCAAAAATGTGCGTAGCAAGTTGTATGCTGACTGGGTACACTTCCTGACTTAGAACTGAGGTCAGTTAGCAGTTTTCGCGAGCCATTGCACCTATCTAAACTTGCGTGTCTTTTAACAAATGTCCCCATTGCTCTAGAGTTGCTTAATATTACAAATAGTGGTTTATTTGATTACCTATTCCAAAAATGGTTATGTGTGTGTTTACGTTGTTTGTTTTTCTCTTCTTCAGCCCAGCATGATCCCTCAGCAAGGGTAAACTCACCCCCCAGTTTGGTTATGCCTACCAGGTCCGTACAGCATAGGAGCCCAGATCCGAGATTTCCGGTAAGTTAATTTAGTACCATAAATACTACCAAGTGCTTAAGAACGTGTTAAACTGTGGGAATCCCAAATTTGGACGCCAACTTACACTTTTTTTTTTATATGTCCCTACAGACCCGCACACTCATGGAAGAGATCCAGGAAATGGAGGAAGATGATGATGTCTCCATGCAGGGCACGTCGGATGACCTCCCCCTGGGTCCCAATTTGGAACTGCTCCATAATGTTTCTCTGGCCAATCCTCAGCAGCAGAGTGAATCTCCATCCATTGTGCATGCACATGGGGAGACTGACACAACAGTCCCCAGTGTTCACTCTGCTGCTGAGGATTTGCAAAGCAGGCCTGTTGCTGTTGAGGGGACGACACCACGCGGCAGGGCACGCCCAAGAGCCAGGGTAATTGTGCGGCGGACTCCATTACGCCGCCCCACAATTTCCCAGGGGAGGCAGAGTGCCCTGCTTCAATTATGGACCCAAGAAAGGGACTCTTATGAGGCACAGCTCGTTACAGAGCATGAGGAAAGGCATGCCGACATGGTCACCATCAATACCAGTTTACAGGGCATCCTCGCGGAGTTGCGTACCCTCAACAGCAACGTGGTCACTGCAAGTAATGGCATCCAGTCAGCCATGGCTGAGATGACCAATATGCAGAGAAACATTGTGGAGCAGTTTCAAATTCACAATGCTGCCATGGCCCAGGCTAGGTCCCATTCCCATGGACCTCCACCTGGACCTCCACCTGGGTATTATGGGCAGCCACCCTATTAAGCCATGGGTGTGTGGGACATCTTTTCTCTTAACCCCCACTGTATTTACTTGTCCTTTGAGGTTTCAAACAATCCATTTTGTGTTGCTCATGCAGGTTGTGTTTTGTATTTGCTCCCATATAGCTCCTTAGAGTAATGCTTAAGGCCACTAGCCAATGCCATAGGTCTATGTGGAGTGTATCTGGCCACTTATGGCTTTAAATATGTATTTGGTTGGTGCTCCTCCTGTTTGCAGACATGTTTGTGTGACATTATGGCCATGCCCAAATATCCCTGGGCACAGGCAATATTAATGACTGGACTAGGCTGGCCTTTGGACTGGGTGTCCTTGTTTGGTTGTGCCACTCACTTCCAGGTGTAGATGTGCTCGATGTTTTTTTTGTTATGTCATCCATTTGTAACCACAGATGTATGTGGAATGTTTTCTGTTAAGCACAATAATTTTTACTTTTCTAAGTAAAAAAATATTCTCACTTACAATACTTGTGGCGTTTTTAGTGGGAACACATTTTAAACAGCTTGGGCTAAACCAGATAATTTTGGTTTTAAGAGGTGTAACAATGCAAATCTAAAGCTAAGGAAACTACATGAAATACATTAGGCAACAATTAAGGTAAAAATGTTTTACTTTGAGGTAATGCCACATTACGGCAAAACAACATATTTAACAAAAAGGATAACACAGACACACAGAATGTTGAGACACGAAATAAAATTAACTAAAATGCTGCAAGATCAAGTTTGCTCTAACTGATTGGGCAGACTCACTGGGTGGCCCAACAAAATTCTCTACATCATCCTCTAGGGCTGTAGAGGGCAGGCTATCCACATAACGTGGGACACGTTCCAGGATCGCAAAATTGTGCAAAACAGCACATGCCATGATTATGTCGATCACTTTCTTGGGATCATATTGCAGGGCGCCCCCAGTATGGTCCAAGCAACGAAAACGTGTCTTCAACAGCCCAAAGGCCCTCTCCACAACAGCCCTGGTCTTGCGGTGCGCACGGTTGTACGCTTCCTGAGAGGCATCCTGGGGCCGCAGCACAGGCGTCATGAGCCAGGGTAGAAGTGGGTACCCGGAATCACCTTAAACAGACAATTAAATGTAATCAAAATTAAAAAGGCAACACAACAAACACAAAGAATTTTACATATATCATAATGATGTAAGGTAAAGGGCCAAAAAAAACACCCAGGGCACATTAGCAAAATAAATATTGCCACTAATGTAGTACATAATTAAAAATGGCACTTCAATATACCAATTAATTAACAAACATCTGCACGGCCAAGGGTAGTTGGAATTTAAATATATTTTTAGTTTTCTGACATGTTACAATTAGGATGCTGCTGAGGGGCTATCCACATTTAGATGAAAACTACAATGTATGCAGTTTAAGTCCACTTTGACATTTAAAGACCAATACTACAAAAGGAGCCAAAGCTCACAGATCCTTGGGTATAAACTCCCAACCAATATATTTAGGGACATGGAACTTACAGACATCCTAACTAAAGGGAAAACATTCTGAAGGACAAAGCGAGCCAAGCATTTTTTTTGGAAGTTCATAATATATGACCCAACAAAAAGGCAGTTTCTGGCTTATGTAAAGAATTCAAATACAAACATATCAACAAATACACGATTAATCCCACATTTAATAGCACACAAATAAGCCATGCACCCGAAAATTCACCTGCCTCAAATCTCCGAAACAACCCAGATCGCCTGAGTATATATGAGTCGTGGGACGATCCTGGGTAGCCGGCAAGGACACTCATAAAACGCATGTCCGGACCAACCACGGCCTGGACATTAAGGGAGTGTCCCATTTTTCGATTCCTTAAGGCAAAAACATACAAAAAGGGTAATTGATATTTGACAAAAAAAAAAATAAATAAATAAAACATGTCTGCACTCTATTGGGAAAGACTAATGAAAAGCCTAGATAAAGCAGCTACACAAATGAGGGATAAACAAATATGCTGCCGCAAAGGAAAACAGGTTACATTACACGTTGGCCAACATAATAACCAATCTCAATACCTATATATATACTCGTCGGCAGCCCTAGGTACGAGTGCCACATGTGTGCAGTCAATAGCACCAATAACGTTGGGCATGTCGGCCACATTATAAAACCCAAGCTTAATGGCGTTTCTGGCTGCCATATCATCCGGAAAATAAATATATTTTGGAGTTATGGCAGCCATGCCTTCCAAAAATTTAGATAGTGCGCGGCTCAGCGTAGGCTGTGACATCCCCACGGAGAGGGCACCCAGCCTCTGGAACGAGCCGTTCGCCAAAAATTGCAGGCAGCCAAGCATCTTGGTCATACCTGAAATTGCATGCCCCTTCCTTGTGGTGCGGGCTAACCATGGCCGCAGCTCACTATATAATTTATGGAGGGAAGCGCGATTAAGCCTGGTCAGCTCGAACAGCTCAACATCATTCATGCTATCGATGTTCATGCGACGACGCAGGGGCAATCTGCTCTCAGACATCTCGATCAACTCAATGCCAAAAAGCATAAGCCCTTGATGTGCCACAAACTCGCTCCTCTCCATCCTACTCCCGAGGCCAAATAGCTGCCGGCAAACATTTCGTAAAGCAGCTCTTTAATGGGCTTCAAAACAATTAGCAATCACCTCTCTGAATTGGTCGCAAGCCCATGTGAAGGACGTAAAAAATAGGATCGGACGCAAATAATACGATTTGGACGGGAAAAACACACGAACTAACGCAAATTATACGATTCTCGTACGAAATGCGTATGTTCATATACGTCTATGCGCGAACGATCGTGCGAATACGAAATGGGCAAAAAAACAAGAAAAAATGACAAACACCCACCCAAACTTACGATTCTCGATACGAAATCAATTAACTTTTGCTCTTTGAATCGAGGGGATAGACCTGAAATAGCAGTTGCACCCTCCTAGCAAAACGACTGGACATCAAAAGGTTAGATAGACGCTGGCACCATAAAATATACAAACGGCTTCTGGGAATTTCCGGGATGCACCCTCTTTTGCATAACCGGTGGGTCAAGCCCAAGGGGGGGGGGGAAGGTCAGCAGGACTGGAGATCAAAAGGGCAGGGAGGTATAATTGAGGGGGGTGCAGACAGAAGAGAGGAGGCAGAAGGAGGGAGACGGTTGGACCTGAGACTGCTTGGAAAGGAGATGCTTGTGAGTGCCGTATCAGGAGGGTAATGTGTTTTTCCCTGTATATATGTATGCCAGTCTCATAACTGGATTGTATTGTGTTTGATTTGAGATTTGATTGCATTATTGTGTTATTTTGTCAACAATATATCTCTTTATTTACTACTTGTCCCAGTGTCTCTTGCATATACCAGAAGTCAAAAGAACTACAGTCTTATAGTCTTATGCGTGTATCCATTGCGTGATCATTGGCCAGATATTGATAAAATTGGTATATGTGTTGCCTATTTTAGTCGAGCCGGGCAGGATATTTATATATATACATAATATTATTAATATTTTAGTTAATATATTCTCTTGTTTACATTTGGAGAGCCATTCAGGAGATTATCCCCTCGATTCAAAGAGCAAAAGTTAAGTGATTTCGTATCGAGAATCGTAAGTTTGGGTGGGTGTTTGTCATTTTTTCTTGTTTTTTTGGCCATTTCGTATTCGCACGATCGTTCGCGCATAGACGTATATGAACATACGCATTTCGTACGAGAATCGTATAATTTGCGTTAGTTCGTGTGTTTTTCCCGTCCAAATCGTATTATTTGCGTCCGATCCTATTTTTTACGTCCTTCACATGGGCTTGCGCCCAATTCAGAGAGGTGATTGCTAATTGTTTTGAAGCCCATTAAAGAGCTGCTTTACGAAATGTTTGCCGGCAGCTATTTGGCCTCGGGAGTAGGATGGAGCGGAGCGAGTTTGTGGCACATCAAGGGCTTATGCTTTTTGGCATTGAGTTGATCGAGATGTCTGAGAGCAGATTGCCCCTGCGTCGTCGCATGAACATCGATAGCATGAATGATGTTGAGCTGTTCGAGCTGACCAGGCTTAATCGCGCTTCCCTCCATAAATTATATAGTGAGCTGCGGCCATGGTTAGCCCGCACCACAAGGAAGGGGCATGCAATTTCAGGTATGACCAAGATGCTTGGCTGCCTGCAATTTTTGGCGAACGGCTCGTTCCAGAGGCTGGGTGCCCTCTCTGTGGGGATGTCACAGCCTACGCTGAGCCGCGCACTGTCTAAATTTTTGGAAGGCATGGCTGCCATAACTCAAAAATATATTTTTTTTCCAGATGATATGGCAGCCAGAAACGCCATTAAGCTTGGGTTTTATAATGTGGCCGACATGCCCAACGTTATTGGTGCAATTGACTGCACACATGTGGCACTCGTACCTAGGGCAGCCGACGAGTATATATATAGGTATTGAGATTGGTTATTATGTTGCCCAACGTGTCATGTAACCTGTTTTCCTTTGCGGCAGCATATTTGTTTATCCCTCATTTGTGTAGCTGCTTTATCTCGGCTTTTCATTAGTCTTTCCCAATAGAGTGCAGACATGTTTTGTGGTTAATTTATTAGTTTGGGTCAAATATCAATTACCCTTTTTGTATGTTTTTTCCTTAAGGAATCGTAAAATGGGACACTCGCTTAATGTCCAGGCCGTGGTTGGTCCGGATATGCGGTTTATGAGTGTCCTTGCCGGCTACCCCGGATCGTCCCACGACTCCTATATCCTCCGGCGATCTGGGTTGTTTCGGAGATTTGAGGCAGGTGAATTTTCGGGGGCATGGCTGCTTGGTAAGTGTGTCCTATTTGTGTGTTATTAAATGTGGCATTAATCTTGTATTTGTTGATATGTTTGTTTTGGAAAACTTTACAGAAGCGTCCAACTGCCTTTTTCTTGGCTCATATATTAGGAACTTACCCAAAAAATCCTTGTCTCGCTGTGGCCTTCAGAATGTTTTCCCTTTAGTTAGGATGTCTGTAAGTTCCTTGTGCCTAAATATATTGGTTTGGAGTTTATACCCAAGGATCTTGGACCTTTGGCTCCTTTTGTACTATTGGTCTTTAAATGTCAAAGTGGACTTAAACTGCATACATTGTAGTTTCCTGTGAAATGTGGATAGGGATCTTTGACCTTTGGCTCCTTTTGTACTATTGGTCTTTAAATGTCAAAGTGGACTTAAACTGCATACATTGTAGTTTCCTGTGAAATGTGGATAGGGATCTTTGACATTTGGCTCCTTTGGTACTATTGGTCTTTAAATGTCAAAGTGGACTTAAACTGCATACATTGTAGTTTCCTGTGAAATGTGGATAGGGATCTTTGACATTTGGCTCCTTTGGTACTATTGGTCGTTAAATGTCAAAGTGGACTTAAACTGCATACATTGTAGTTTCCTGTGAAATGTGGATAGGGATCTTTGACCTTTGGCTCCTTTGGTACTATTGGTCGTTAAATGTCAAAGTGGACTTAAACTGCATACATTGTAGTTTCCAGAGAAATGTGGATAGGCCCTCAGCAGCATCCTAATTGTAACATGTCTGAAAACTACAAATATATGTAAAATACAAATACCCTTGGCCGTGCAGATGTTTGTTAATTAATTGGTATATAGAAGGGCCATTTTTATTTAGGTTATACCTTAGTGCAATTTTTGGGGGCCCTAATGTGCCGTGTTTTTTTTTGGGAACACTTTACCTTACATCATTATGATATCTGTGAAATTTTTGGTGTTGGTTGTGTTGCCTTTTTAATTTTGATTACATTTAATTCTCTGTTTAAGGTGATTCCGGGTACCCACTTCTACCCTGGCTCATGACGCCTGTGCTGCGGCCCCAGGATGCCTCTCAGGAAGCGTATAACCGTGCGCATCGCAAGACCCGGGCTGTTGTGGAGAGGGCCTTTGGTCTGCTGAAGACACGTTTTCGTTGCCTTGACCATACTGGGGGGGCCCTGCAATATGATCCCAAGAAAGTGATCGACATTATAATGGCATGTGCTGTTTTGCACAATTTTGCCATCATGGAACGTGTCCCACGTTATGTGGACAGCCTGCCCTCTTCAGCCGTCGAGGATGAAGTCGAGAATTTTGAGGGGCCCCCCAGTGAGTCTGGCCAATCTGTTCGAGCCAACCTGATCAGCCAGCATTTTAGTTAACTTTTTTCCCTGTCTCACCATTCTGTATGTCTGTGTTATCCTTTTTGTTACATATGTTGTTTTGCCGTAATGTGGCATTACCTCTAAGTAAAACATTTAGACCTTAATTGTTGCCTAATGTATTTCATGTAGTTTCCTTAGCTTTAGCTTTGCATTGTTACACCTCTTCAAACCAAAATTATCTGGTTTAGCCCAAGCTGTTAAAAATGTCTTCCCACTAAAAACGCCACAAGTATTGTAAGTGAATTTTTTGTTTTACTTTGAAAATGAAAAATTATAGTGGTTAACAGAAATCAGTCCACATACATCTGTGGTAACAAATGGATAACATTAAAAAAAAACATCGAGCACATCTACACCTGGAAGTGAGTGGCACAACCAAACAAGGACACCCAGTCCAAAGGCCAGCCTAGTCCAGTCATTAATATTGCCTGTGCCCAGGGATATTTGGGCATGGCCATAATGTCACACAAACATGTCTGCAAACAGGAGGAGCACCAACCAAATACATAGGTAAAGCCATAAGTGGCCAGATAAACTCCACAGAGACCTATGGCATTGGCTAGTGGCCTTAAGCATTACTCTAAGGAGCTATATGGGAGCAAATACAAAACACAACCTGCCAGAGCAACACAAAATGGATTGTTTGAAACCTCAAAGGACAAGTAAATACAGTGGGGGTTAAGAGAAAAGATGTCCCACACACCCATGGCTTAATAGGGTGGCTGCCCATAATACCCAGGTGGAGGTCCAGGTGGAGGTCCATGGGAATGGGACCTAGCCTGGGCCATGGCAGCATTGTGAATTTGAAACTGCTCCACAATGTTTCTCTGCATATTGGTCATCTCAGCCATGGCTGACTGGATGCCATTACTTGCATTGGCCACGTTGCTGTTGAGGGTACGCAACTCCGCGAGGATGCCCTGTAGACTGGTATGGATGTTCACCATGTCGGCATGCCTTTGCTCACGCTCTGTAACGAGCTGGGCGTCATAAGAGTCCCTTTGTTGGGTCCATAATTGAAGCAGGGCACTCTGCCTCCCCTGGGAAATTGTGGGGCGGCGTAATGGCGTCCGCCGCACAATTACCCTGGCTCTTGGGCGTGCCCTGCCGCGTGGTGTCGTACCCTCAACAGCAACCGGCCTGCTTTGCAAATCCTCAGCAGCAGAGTGAACACTGGGGACTGTAGTGTCAGTCTCCCCATGTGCAAGCACAATGGATGGAGATTCACTCTGCTGCTGAGGATTGGCCAGAGAAACATTATGGAGCAGTTCCAAATTGGGACCCAGGGGGAGTTCATCCGACGTGCCCTGTACGGAGACATCATCATCTTCCTCCATGTCCTGGATCTCTTCCATGAGTGTGCGGGTCTGTAGGGACATATCAAAAAAAAAAGGCTAAGTTTGCGTCCAAATTTTGGATTTCAACAGTTTAACACATTCTTAAGCACTTGTTAGTATTTATGCTACTAAATTAACTTACCGAAAATCTCTGATCTGGGCTCCTATGCTGTACGGACCTGGTAGGCATAACCAAACTGGGGGGTGAGTTTACCCTTGCTGAGGGATCATGCTGGGCTGAAGAAGAGAAAAACAAACCACGTAAACACACACACATAACCTTTTTTAGGATAGGTAATCAAATATAGCTCTATTTGTAATATTATTCAACTCTAGAGCAATGGTGACCTTTGTTCAAACACACGCAAGTTTACATAGGTGCAATGGCTCTGAAAAACTGCTAAGTGACCTCAGTTCTAAGTCATGAAGTGTACCCAGTCAGCATACAACTTTCAAGGCACATTTTTGGATTTAGCCTACCATTCGCTAGGTCCGGGGTACTCAAACAATTGTTTGAAACGCCCATTTAAAGGTATGTGGTGAGAGGTGAATGTCTGGCCATGGTGCTGACGCAGGGGGTGTCTAGTTAAAAATAAATACACTGGTGGAGGGGCTGGAGATTTCAAAGTGCCAACTAATAAAGGCTGCTTGCCCTTGCTGGGCTGGATGGGCCAGAGCTGAGGGGACAGGGATTGGATGGCTAAAGGGGGGAGTTAACGTATTGATGGTGATGGGATGGATGGAGCCAATCTGTTACAAATGTATGGGGCTTATGTGGGGGGGGGGGCATGGGGGGACTGTGGCAGATGGGCCAGAGCAGGGGCAGCGGGACACGATTGTGGCCAGAGAAAATTTAAATAAGTTACTGTGTACCTTGCAATGCCACTTCCTGGGCAGTACTTCATATTGCAATGCTATGTTTCACGGAGCCATGACATTGGGCAGGAGACCAACCACTACATGGCCGATCAAGGGGGCAGCTCTGAGCACGTCAACACAGAAGTAACTGAGTGCAGGGCTGTCTGGGCAGGGGTCCTTGAATGTGGTGCCAAGGTCCGCATTGGGACCCCGGGCCGCCAGTTGAGTCTCGCTGCTCTAGGTCAGATATGTTTGTGGGTGGCTAATTAAATTGTTAACTCAAACACAACTCACACAACCAAAAGGCAACCCATACATAATGATGTGTGTTTTGTGATTGATTCAAAATATCTCACTTATCTTGCGAAACTTCATGACTTTAACAATACAATTGGACATTTGAACTTTGCCATAATGGCTGTGGGCCTAAATGTGTGATTCCCAGGGACAAAAAGAGGACACAAACAGCCACAGTAGTGCGAGGCCAAGCAAGGCAAACCATAGGGGCATCCCGTTAGCTTGTTACTAGTGAACTGTAGATTATTTAGCAAACAGGCAAACATGCAGATTTAAGAGTACTCACCGTGGGTACGGGTCGGTGAGTCTGTGTCCCTTAGACCAGCATGTCCACCGACCGCGACCGGATGGAGAAGTCCAAGCACAATCTCCTCAGCAGGGGTAAACTCCAATTTAGATGGAAAGCCACCGCCAGTTTTCATGCTGAAAAGAGAAAATCGTTTGGTACTCAGAAAAGGTGCATACAGTACATCCAAAACATTAGATTTAGCGTAAACATTTAGTTACCTGTAATTATGCCTTTTAATTTCTTTTTGCCGTACAGCATACTTCAGATCAGAGATTTTCTTCTGAATTTGGGACACATCTTTCCTCTCTTCCCCCGCTGCATTTACTTGTCGGAGGATGGTTTCAAACAATTCCATCTTGCGCTGCTTGGTGGTGTGTTTGGATTTGCTCCCATATAGCTCGTCATAGTATAATGTAAGGCCACTAGCCAATGCCATATTTTGGTCATGGGAGAATCTCCCACTCAACTGGCCGCGGCGCAATGTGCGGCCAGATGGTTGGCTTGGCTGCTCCTCCATGTGTGCAGACACATGTGGTGACATTATGGCCTGGGGCTGGGTAGGGGAATGGCCGGATTGGTGGCTTCCCAATGACTGGACTGGACTGGCCAAGGGACTGGGTGTTCTTGCGTGGCTGGCCACCGAACTTCCAGGTGTAGATGTGGTCATGGGGGCAATTCGGGGCCCTCTTGGGGGGCTAGGTTCCCGGCTGGTGCCAGGTCGGGGGCTCTGTTCCCGGCTGGTGCCAGGTCGGGGGCTTCTGGCCCTGGATTGGGTTCGTCGGGCCCTGTAGGGGCTTCTGGCCCTGGATTGGGTTCTTCTGGCCCTGTAGGGGCTTCTGGCCCTGGATTGGGTTCTTCTGGGCCTGTAGGGGCTTCTGGCCCTGGATTGGGTTCTTCTGGGCCTGTCGGGGCTTCTGGCCCTGGATTGGGATCTGCGGGCCCTGTAGGGGCTTCTCGCCCTGGATTGTGTTCGGCGGGCCCTGTCGGGGCTTCTGGCCCTGGATTGGGTTCTTCTGGGCCTGTCGGGGCTTCTGGCCCTGGATTGGGTTCTTCTGGGCCTGTCGGGGCTTCTGGCCCTGGATTGGGATCTGCGGGCCCTGTAGGGGCTTCTGGCCCTGGTTTGGGATCTGCGGGCCCTGTAGGGGCTTCTGGCCCTGGATTGGGTTCTTCTGGGCCTGTCGGGGCTTCTGGCCCTGGATTGGGATCTGCGGGCCCTGTAGGGGCTTCTGGCCCTGGTTTGGGATCTGCGGGCCCTGTAGGGGCTTCTGGCCCTGGTTTTGGATCTGCGGGCCCTGTAGGGGCTTCTGGCCCTGGTTTGGGATCTGCGGCCTCTGGATGGGCTTCGGGGCCTGGATGGGGTTCGGGCCCTGGATGGGGTTCGGGCCCTGTCTGGGCTTCGTGCCCTGGATTGGGTTCTTCGCCCTCTGGCTGTGCTTCGGGCCCTGGATGGGGTTCGGGCCCTGCTGCGGGGCATGGGTTTCCGAACTGCCCTACTTGAAGGCATGGCCGGTGTGGGCTCACTGGTGCTGCCTGTTCTGGGGGCAGAGGTGGTGGGTGCTGCAGTTGCCAGCTTTTTGGCTGCAGGAGGGGCACGGGGCTTGGGGCCCCTTTTTTTGGTACCTGAGGGTCCAGGGTCCCTTGGTGGGGCCGAGGTGGGAGTCTTGGCTCTCAGTTTTCGGCCAGCTTGCTGGGACCTTGTGGTGGGGCCCTCCGCGGTCTTGCTTGCCTGGGGTCGCTTGCTCATCGCCTTTTTTGGTGCCATCGTACACAAATGCTCAAAGAGAATGAGCTTTGGGTGCAGGGACCTTTAAATAATGAGCCCAGCGTGTGACGCCTATGCGCACGACTACGCGCTCGTACGAACGTACGTTCGAGCGGAACCAGGAAACCGCTGGGGTTTCACTTATCTGCTGCCTGGAAGAAGCCTAAAGATGGCGCCCACTATCTTCACCCGTCAACAGGAAGAGATCCTCATGCTGGTAAGTGGCTGCCTGTGCATTTTAATAGAATAGTCAATGATGGCCTAAATGTAAATGATGCGTTTGGAACTAGTTTGGGGTCTCTTAATGTTTAATCACTGGCTCCTCACACTTCATCCTCAAGGGCCGAGCCTGGCCACGTTTTCAACTGTCTATGCTGATGTCCTAATTCGGCCAATTGCTCCGGCTTAGCAACAGTTAATTAACCTGTGGAGTAGCGGGGCGAGCTGGCAAACCTGGCCTGTCTCGGACCTTGATGCGGATGTTTGAGGAACACTGTTTTCCTAAGCCATAAAAACACAACGGGAAGCCACACACGTGGTCCAAAAGCCTAAGCATTAGGCTACATCTTGGATGTTTAAACCATCCTAACATGCCATAGATGCAGGTGGCCTGATTCTTGATGTTGGCTATTATCTGTATGTACATGGTGTGTGATACATATAACATAAGACCAGACTGTCAATCACAGTCAACGTCCTCTTTAAGGCACTCCCCAAAAATGGCGGCCACTCGAAATGTGTGTGTTAATGACATTAAATTCTCAACTTGTGATGCAACACATATGGGTCTGTGTGTAAAAGTAAAAGCTCTGTGTCCATTATGTTTTTCAGATCATGCTTCAGCGCCGGTATGACTTCGCGCCCAATGTGTGCGAGAAAAGGGACATCGCCCGGGAGATCATCGCCGAGATCCACCGTGTGACCAGCACCACCTTCACTCACACCCAGATAATGCAGCATTGGTCGGACCTGAAGCGTCTGCACATGCCCCGGGTGCGGAGGTTTTTTGGGATCCATTTCCCAAGTAAGTACAAAGCAATTGCATGGTATATGTTCAAAATGTCTAAGTTATGCCTTTATTTATAATGACTTTTCTTTGGTAGTGTTGGAAATGGATTTCAGAATTCGCCGCACCCGGAGACGTACAGGCCGACCAGTGCTGCATGACTCTGCATCTGTGAGTGAAGGTGGTGGATCTCCCGGGCGACGGACCTACCCCTCCTCTGTGGCCTCCTCAGACCAGCCCCTGGACCTTACCACAGAGGAGGGGCCAAGGCGCGTGGGCGTGGAGTCATACCTGGCCACGCATGGGGAAGGCTCTGGTATGTCACTCTTCATGTATAGGCACAAAGATATACATGGCAGGCCAAAAACTAAGTTATCCTTTATTATGTATTTGTAGAAGCTTCAGGAGCGGGTGAGATAGTGGAGGAGGAGGCAGCAGAGATGCTTGAAGTCGATCCTGGCGAAGGTGAGTGATGTCAGCCAGACTGGGAGCCAGATATGTTTGGAATAGTGACTCTATACAAGTACTAACCAAATGTCACATGTTTCTCCAGGGACTTCTTCACAGCAGAGCCAGGACCAAGGGCAGCCTGTTGGCCCCAACCAGCCATCTGTCGGCCACCAACTCCGTAAGTCTCCATGCCATTATTCATATTAATGTTTGCTTAGCTAATAACACACACATAACTAAAGGCGTAGCCAATGTGTAGTTCAAACTTTCATGTGGGCACTTCGTTAGCTTAAAGAGGACCCTAACTAGTATTAAGAACCAAAGACTTAGCCATCACACTGTACCTACAGATTTGAAACATGGAAAAACACCCTTCACCCATCTAATGCATGTTATTAGACTGAACCAAACCAATATTGGGGAATATGGAATGCACAATATTTACAGGCAGCATGGGATACAGATTGAAAAAAGGAAGGTGCTGCCATGCATTGTGTGAGTGATGACCTTTCCCTCAACCCAGCTATGCTCTGGATTCCCAACGCACCACTGTAACCTACTCCCCTGTACTTTATCCAACTCTCCACTCCTCATTAAGTGTTATGCTTCAGAGTCCAGATGGCGGCGCTGTAATCCCCAAAAAACCCTAACTAACTTTGAGGTGGTGCAGAATCATTGGTGAATAGTTATTGGTTTTCATTAAATAATGTTGAAGGTCCGGTTTAAGGAGTTTAAACACTTACCTGTGGGAAATGCATTAACTGTATCCCTTTGAAGAAGGACATATGTCATGCATTTACATGTATTTGATTAACCCTAAATCTATTTCCAGCATACAAACCGGTCTGGGACTCCTATTTATGTTTCTTTCTCTATTGGTTACAGGGATGATCCCCCAAACCTTGGCGGGAAAAAAAAAAAGAATGAAGGAGTTGGTGGCCGAGCTGCTGGCCATACAGGCGACGTTGGGGCCAACAGATGAAGAAGACGAGGAGGATTAGTGCCCTTGGTCCTGGCTCCTTTCTTAAAGTTGTTTTAAAATTTTAACACATTTTAACACTTGTTTTATGTTTTTGGTTAAAAACCAAAAAAGATGTATTTTTACCAAAAAAAAAATAAAAAAAAAAATAAGGTGTTTTACTGTTAAAAAAATCCTAAATATTTATATTTGTTTTTCGTTTAAAAAAAAAAAAAAAGGTTTTCCAAAAAAAAACCAAAAAAAAATCAAAGTTTTTACTATTATTCCCAAAAAAACAAAGAAAATATTTTAAATAAATTATATTTTAATCCTTCAGAAATGTGTCTTTTCTAATATGCACACACCCAAAAAATTACACAAACCAGAAACAACACACTTAGAAACATATAGACACATGTAAATTATGTGATATTCTAACGTTTTATGGACCGAGAAATGAAGTTGGATGCAGCCGCTAAGGGGTTTAGGTAAGTTTGAGGGACCGAGAAATGAAGTTGGATGCAAGCGCTAAGGGGTTTAGGTAAGTTTGAGGGACCGAGAAATGAAGTTGGATGCAGCCGCTAAGGGGTTTAGGTAAGTTTGAGGGACCGAGAAATGAAGTTGGATGCAGCCGCTAAGGGGTTTAGGTAAGTCTGAGGGACCGAGAAATGAAGTTGGATGCAAGCGCTAAGGGGTTTAGGTAAGTTTGAGGGACCGAGAAATGAAGTTGGATGCAGCCGCTAAGGGGTTTAGGTAAGTTTGAGGGACCGAGAAATGAAGTTGGATGCAGCCGCTAAGGGGTTTAGGTAAGTTTGAGGGACCGAGAAATGAAGTTGGATGCAGCCGCTAAGGGGTTTAGGTAAGTCTGAGGGACCGAGAAATGAAGTTGGATGCAAGCGCTAAGGGGTTTAGGTAAGTTTGAGGGACCGAGAAATGAAGTTGGATGCAGCCGCTAAGGGGTTTAGGTAAGTTTGAGGGACCGAGAAATGAAGTTGGATGCAGCCGCTAAGGGGTTTAGGTAAGTTTGAGGGACCGAGAAATGAAGTTGGATGCAGCCGCTAAGGGGTTTAGGTAAGTTTGAGGGACCGAGAAATGAAGTTGGATGCAGCCGCTAAGGGGTTTAGGTAAGTTTGAGGGACCGAGAAATGAAGTTGGATGCAGCCGCTAAGGGGTTTAGGTAAGTTTGAGGGACCGAGAAATGAAGTTGGATGCAGCCGCTAAGGGGTTTAGGTAAGTTTGAGGGACCGAGAAATGAAGTTGGATGCAGCCGCTAAGGGGTTTAGGTAAGTTTGAGGGACCGAGAAATGAAGTTGGATGCAGCCGCTAAGGGGTTTAGGTAAGTTTGAGGGACCGATAAATGAAGTTGGATGCAGCCGCTAAGGGGTTTAGGTAAGTTTGAGGGACCGAGAAATGAAGTTGGATGCAGCCGCTAAGGGGTTTAGGTAAGTTTGAGGGACCGAGAAATGAAGTTGGATGCAGCCGCTAAGGGGTTTAGGTAAGTTTGAGGGACCGAGAAATGAAGTTGGATGCAGCCGCTAAGGGGTTTAGGTAAGTTTGAGGGACCGAGAAATGAAGTTGGATGCAGCCGCTAAGGGGTTTAGGTAAGTTTCTGGTTGAGGGTGCGCATGCGCAAGATCTTATAAACATACGAACGCACGAATCTAAGAGGCCAAAAACCAATGAAAACCAGAGGCAAACGCAAGTAATTGGAAGAGCTTGACGATGGAAGCAGCCGAAAAAACAGGCTGCCGCCGCAACAGGTGAGCACATGAACGTGATTTTTACGATTGTCAACTGACTGAGGCAAGTTCGGGAGATATCATACGAACGGACGTATCTTTTAGGATAGAAACGTATTTGCTTATTGAATCACTCGCAAGTTCATACGAACGCACGAGCGGACGTGAAAAATAGGATGATCGTGAGCCAAATCCAAGCTGTTACATGTTTCTTTGAATCAACCCAATTGAATATAATATTTCAGTATATCATATTGATATTGTTTACATTTAGCCGAGCGGCAGGCAGGAGATATATAATTGTTTACATTTGGCTAAGAGCCATTCAGGAGATATTAATATTATTATTATATTCTCTTGTTTACATTTGGCTTGCGCCAGCCAGGAGATAATATTATTAATATTATTATTATTATTAGTATTGTTTACATTTGGCCAGCCACTCAGGAGAGGTTGGATTGTTTACACCACCATGATCCTGAGACCAAATGAAAGTCCATGCAGTGGAACCAAAAGGGGTCGCCAACTCCAAAGAAAGGTTGGGTATAGCAGCTTTTGTATGTCTGCTGGAAAGGTTATGGCAACAGCTTTTTGGGATACAGAGGGTGTTTTATTACTAGAATTCATGCCACACAAGACAACAATTACAGATCAAGGTAAGTTTACAAGAACAATGGGGTGTTTCACAATGCAGGGAATCGTCCCCAGGGGTTTAAGTACTTATTAAAAGCTACAGTAAGTGAGTATATTTAAAGGTGAGTTTTTAAGAGTACTTAGTTCTCTTCATCAGACATAATGCAACACAGCAAATGTTTTCTCTAAAGCTTTATGTAGGACGTTCAAATCAGTTAGGCTTTTAAAGTGACGTGATCTATAGTGGAAGGCAAGCCAACTTCAGTATCCACAGCTTACTGCAGTAAGCTATATATGCAACAGAACAATCTAATTTGTAAAGTTTCACTCAGTTTTCCCAACTAAGAAAATGAGTAGCTTTTGTTCTAGGTTCCAACTTAGTTGTCAGTAGGTAGATAAGTGAATGAGCGAAGAGAGAACTCTTCACCAAATGCAGACTCCTATGACTTTCAGGTCAAGTGCATCTACGTGAAGTAGCAAATCAGATCTGCATTCTTCTGCTTTAGTATTTTTTAGAGATTATTTGCAATGGCTTATTGCGCATTTCAGATCATCCTTGCTCATGGCACTGTTATACAGAATAAATTCATGAATGCTTTTTCTTTCAGTCAACCAAAGCCAGCTCAAGGAATGCTGGCACCCTGTCATATTGCTGCAATGGAAAAATACAGAAACTATGTGATTGTCTCTTTCAATCATGCTGGTAAAATATATCTTGCTGAACAAACTTTCTAAGAAATCTTTGTTGACATTTCATGAACGGGTTATAGGACACGAGATGAAACACCTGACATGCCTGGCAGCGTTTTTTTATTGCCTGCATTATGTAACTCGGCCTCCGATGCTATTGTTTCAACATATTAGATTTGACAGCAAATGAATAACTGTTATACAGCCAGGCTCAGCTATCTGTCTCTGGGTATATACTCATAGAGCAGCATCAAAAAAGATTGTCAGCATGGAAGTGTAAGTCTAGTCACAGCTGGATCCCCCTTATGGGCACCCTGCGCTGAGCCCATTTTTGTGAATAACAACCAAGGTTTCTCTGACTGCCCAATCCCCCATCAAAAGCAGCTGTTCTGCATTTTAAGCTGCTACCCCAGCCTTAACTGACAGTTTAGACAATTAGTGCAGCAATGATAAAAAGTGTACCAATCTCCAGCGGGTACCAGACTTGGCCATCCCAAAACAACAGCAAACATGAAAAAGGTTCAATGAGTCTGTATGTCCAATAGAACATTGCTGCATATTGCTGCCGATAGAGTCAGTGCCAGTCAAATGAGATTATTTTACTTTATTTTTGTTAACCACACTGGGCTCAGCTCAGCACTAGACATGGAAAGAGTGGCAGCGGAGTCCTGCTTCATGTATCTTACCCAGTGTTCAGCTACTTGCACTCTGCCCATTTCCACACACAATTGGGTATTCAGATTTTTTTGATTATTCACATTTTTTCTGTTTATTGATTTCTAGGCATGTTTGATTTCCCTTTGTCTGTTTATTTGAGATCTGGGGTAATCGCTCTGCTTGTTTTATTGGGGTTTGGGTTATTCACGCACCTTCCTTTATCTCAAAAGTGGAAGCTCAACTACTGACTTAACTTGGAAGTCAAATGAGAGCACACATTGACAGGTTCAGGGACAAGCTAATGGGAGCAAAGTTCAGATTGGTAAAGCAGTAAGTGGCTGATCTGGGGAGAAAGTTGTCATATGAAGTGCTGTGTGGTAATAATGATTACAGTGATTGGAGTGATATGAAGTGCTGTGTGGTAATAATGATTACAGTGATTGGAGTGATATGAAGTGCTGTGTGGTAATAATGATTACAGTGATTGGAGTCATATGAAGTGCTGTGTGGTAATAATGATTACGGTGATTGGAGTGATATGAAGTGCTGTGTGGTAATAATGATTACAGTGATTGGAGTCATATGAAGTGCTGTGTGGTAATAATGATTACAGTGATTGGAGTCATATGAAGTGCTGTGTGGAAATAATGATTACAGTGATTGGAATCATATGAAGTGCTGTGGGGTAATAATGATTACAATGATTGGAGTCATATGAAGTGCTGTGTGGTAATAATGATCACAGTGATTGGAGCCATATGAAGTGCTGCGTGGTAATAATGATCACAGTGATTGGAGTCATATGAAGTGCTGTGTGGTAATAATGATTACAGTGATTGGAGTCATATGAAGTGCTGTGTGGTAATAATGATTACAGTGATTGGAGTCATATGAAGTGCTGTGTGGTAATAATGATTACAGTGATTGGAAATTGGAATCATATGAAGTGCTGTGGGGTAATAATGATTACAATGATTGGAGTCATATGAAGTGCTGTGTGGTAATAATGATTACAGTGATTGGAGCCATATGAAGTGCTGTGTGGTAATAATGATCACAGTGATTGGAGTCATATAAAGTGCTGTGTGGTAATAATGATTACAGTGATTGGAGCCATATGAAGTGCTGTGTGGTAATAATGATTACAGTGATTGGAGTCATATGAAGTGCTGTGTGGTAATAATGATTACAGTGATTGGAGTCATATGAAGTGCTGTGTGGTAATAATGATTACAGTGATTGGAGTCATATGAAGTGCTGTGGGGTAATAATGATTACAGTGATTGGAGCCATATGAAGTGCTGTGTGGTAATAATGATCACAGTGATTGGAGTCATATGAAGTGCTGTGTGGTACTGGTAATAATGATTACAGTGATTGGAGTCATATGAAGTGCTGTGTGGTAATAATGATTACAGTGATTGGAATCATATGAAGTGCTGTGGGGTAATAATGATTACAATGATTGGAGTCATATGAAGTGCTGTGTGGTAATAATGATTACAGTGATTGGAGCCATATGAAGTGCTGTGTGGTAATAATGATTACAGTGATTGGAGTCATATGAAGTGTTGTGTGGTAATAATGATTACAGTGATTGGAGCCATATGAAGTGCTGTGTGGTAATAATGATTACAGTGATTGGAGTCATATGAAGTGCTGTGGGGTAATAATGATTACAGTGATTGGAGCCATATGAAGTGCTGTGTGGTAATAATGATTACAGTGATTGGAGCCATATGAAGTGCTGTGTGGTAATAATGATTACAGTGATTGGAGTCATATGAAGTGCTGTGTGGTAATAATGATTATAGTGACTGGAGCCATATGAAGTGCTGTGTGGTAATAATGATTACAGTGATTGGAGTCATATGAAGTGCTGTGTGGTAATAATGATTATAGTGACTGGAGCCATATGAAGTGCTGTGTGGTAATAATGATTACAATGATTGGAGTCATATGAAGTGCTGTGTGGTAATAATGATTACAGTGATTGGAGTCATATGAAGTGCTGTGTGGTAATAATGATTACAGTGATTGGAGTCATATGAAGTGCTGTGTGGTAATAATGATTACAGTGATTGGAGTTATATGAAGTGCTGTGGGGTAATAATGATTACAGTGATTGGAGTTATATGAAGTGCTGTGGGGTAATAATTAGAGATGAGCGAACTTTTGAAAAATTCGATTCGACTGATTCGCCGAATTTTCCGACAAAAATCGTTTCGACACGAATTTATTCGCGACAAATCGCTATTAAAAACGGCTATTTCTGAGCCTCCTAGAGCCTCAATAGGGCTGTAAACCATTCTGCCTTGCTGTAACACGCACAGGATGCATGCTGGGTTAGTTAAATAATACTTTGAATAAATATCACATGCAGATCAGAGGCATCGCTAATAGAATCGCAGAGCGGCACAATTGCAGAGAGTTGAAGTGGCATCACTATGAGGGGCAGGAGCCCAAACATTGCTTTAAAGAGACACTGGAGTTGGCAGCAGCAGGAGCCCAAAAATTGGATGAATCACACCCTGGAGTTGCAAGCAGCAGCAGGAGCCCAAACATTGGCTGAAAGAGACACTGGAGTTGGCAGCAGCAGGAGCCCAAAAATTGACTGACACACCCTGGAGTTTCAAGCAGCAGCAGCAGCAGGAGTCCAAACATAGCTTGAAAGAGACACTGGAGTTGGCTGCAGGAGCCCAAAAATTGGATGAATCACACCCTGGACTTGGCAGCAGCAGGAGCCCAAACATTACTTTAAAGAGACACTGGGGTTGGCTTCAGGAGCCCAAAAATTGGATAAATCACACCCTGGAGTTGGCAGCAGCAGCAGGAGCCCAAACATTACTTTAAAGAGACACTGGGGTTGGCTTCAGGAGCCCAAAAATTGGATGAATCACACCCTGGAGTTGGCAGCAGCAGCAGCAGGAGCCCAAATATTATTTTAAAGAGACCCTGGGGTTGGCTTCAGGAGCCCAAAAATTAGATGAATCACACCCTGGAGTTGGCAGCAGCAGCAGGAGCCCAAATATTACTTTAAAGAGACCCTGGGGTTGGCTTCAGGAGCCCAAAAATTGGATGAATCACACCCTGGAGTTGGCAGCAGCAGCAGCAGGAGCCCAAATATTACTTTAAAGAGACCCTGGGGTTGGCTTCAGGAGCCCAAAAATTGGATGAATCACACCCTGGAGTTGGCAGCAGCAGCAGGAGCCCAAACATTACTTTAAAGAGACACTGGAGTTGGCTTCAGGAGCCCAAAAATTGGATGATTCACACCCTGGAGTTGGCAGCAGCAGCAGGAGCCCAAACATTACTTTAAAGAGACACTGGGGTTGGCTTCAGGAGCCCAAAAATTGGATGAATCACACCCTGGAGTTGGCAGCAGCAGCAGCCGGAGCCCAAATATTACTTTAAAGAGACCCTGGGGTTGGCTTCAGGAGCCCATAAATTGGATGAATCACACCCTGGAGTTGGCAGCAGCAGCAGGAGCCCAAATATTACTTTAAAGAGACACTGGGGTTGGCTTCAGGAGCCCAAAAATTGGATGAATCACACCCTGGAGTTGGCAGCAGCAGGAGCCCAAACATTACTTTAAAGAGACACTGGAGTTGGCTTCAGGAGCCCAAAAATTGGATGATTCACACCCTGGAGTTGGCAGCAGCAGCAGGAGCCCAAAAATTACTTTAAAGAGACACTGGGGTTGGCTTCAGGAGCCCAAAAATTGGATGAATCACACCCTGGAGTTGGCAGCAGCAGCAGCAGGAGCCCAAATATTACTTTAAAGAGACCCTGGGGTTGGCTTCAGGAGCCCAAAAATTGGATGAATCACACCCTGGAGTTGGCAGCAGCAGCAGCAGGAGCACAAATATTACTTTAAAGAGACCCTGGGGTTGGCTTCAGGAGCCCAAAAATTGGATGAATCACACCCTGGAGTTGGCAGCAGCAGGAGCCCAAATATTACTTTAAAGAGACACTGGGGTTGGCTTCAGGAGCCCAAAAATTGGATGAATCACACCCTGGAGTTGGCAGCAGGAGCCCAAACATTACTTTAAAGAGACACTGGGGTTGGCTTCAGGAGCCCAAAAATTGGATGAATCACACCCTGTGGAGAGTCATGTGGAGAAAAAGTAGCTTAGTTAGTAATATCAACATAAAATTCTGAATAAAAAAATGCAAAAGTATTGCCAAAGAGAAGTTTTGTTTGAGGGTGTGTTTCCACCTTTTAATTAAATCAGAAACAACAAGGTATCATTGCCTCTGACTAATTAGCCCTCAAAAATTCTTGGAATTTTTAATCTGGAATCATGTCTGATCCGTCTTATCCGAAGAATATTAATAAAAAGTAAGAGTAACGTAAAGGATTTTTTATCAATACTTACTTGTGGTCCGATGCGGAGGAATGTCTGTAACTGGAGAGCAGCGCCTTAAATCTGTTTTGCACGATCCATCTTTCTTTAGTGTCGGTCTGGCCCCGTCATCTATCTACTGGAATACATCAGGCATTGTTGGGAGGAAAGCTTGGCTGATCCATGCGCCATTCATTTCCACGCAGGGCAGTCTCTGGAAAAAAAAAAGTATGTATAAACCAGGGTCTTTTTCATATAAAAACAAATGGTTATTTTTGCTTTTAAACCATATCTTCCACAGCTTTACCAGTCATTGTGTCAGCCAATGAAGCAACTTTGTCTGCAAAAGCAGTCCACTGCATCACAAGTGGCATCTGACACCCCCAGTCAACTGTCTGTTGTCTGTCTGTTATGCTTTGGGTTCAGCTCTACTATCCATTGATGAAGATCTGATAATCATAAAATTCAGCAGCTACTGCCCAGCCAAGAAGTGGAGGAGACACTCGCCTCTTCTTCCACTAGCCGGCAATTAGTGATGAGGAGAGTGTCGTGGGAGGAGGTGTTGCAAGCCGAGGTAGTGGAAGAGGGTCCCTGGAGTCTGCGGTGGTGGTGGCGGCGGCAGCAGCAGCAGCAGTGAATTATTGGGGACTGTTGATAGGAAAAATTAGCTACTCAGCGATGTGTCAGTTTTTCATGTTGCATCCACAATCCTGTGGAGAAAAAGTAGGTTAGTTAGTATATATACATAAAATTATAAATAGACAAATGCAATAGTATTGCCAAAGTGAAGTTTTGTTTGAGGGTGTGTTTCCACCTTGTAATTAAATCAGAAACAATTAGCTATCATTGCCTCTGAATAATTAGCCCTCAAAAATTCTTGGAATTTTTAATCTTGATGTCTGAGGGATTTCTCCTCTCAGACAGCATCACCATAAGTCCAGCCTGCTGCATTACCCAGTGGTGGACCTTTCAGAGAACTGATGGCTTGTGCCGAGCCGAGGTGGAGAGTCCAATGGCATGGTTGTTGAACAGAAGGTGGGCCAGTCCTTTAGCCTGTCAGTGTGTACCAAAGTGCACAGTGTTGTCTACGTCTGGAGCTGTAACTATGGACTCATGGTGGACAATATATATCCTTTTAGGCCCCCTTGGTGATTGTGGTTTCACGCTGTTCTTCACATGGTTTTCCTTGACCAACAGAGTCACACATGAGAGGAACTACTAAAAATGAGAACTCAATCCATGAAAGCATTGCTTAATCCACGAAAACTGCAAATTTGGACCCATGGTGACTGACACTTGGAAGAACATCTTGTTTGCGCTGCGACAAGGAAGCCAGAGTCATGCATCCTGACATGGCACACGTGTTCAGTCTAGTTGTCAAGTGTATTCTGAAGTCTTCCGCCCATCTGAAAGAAATCCGAACAGCAGGAAAGAAAGTTAGCATGCACTTCTGGCACTCCTACACCACCAAGCACAACCTTATTGAGCTTCAGCGTCAGAACGGTGTACCCCAACATAGTCTGATTTGCCATATTTCCACCCGTTGGAATTCCACCCTCCATATGCAGGATCCACTATAGGAACAGAGAAAAGCCATCACGGATTTCTGGATGATCCAAACGGATAGGGGGACACCCCTGTGTAAATTCAATGTAAACCATTGGCAGCTCATACGTGACACCGGCCGTTTGGTCAGGCCCTTTGAGGAAGCTACTAATAAGCTAACTTATTAGACAGTTGCCAGGACTATGAGATGAGCGATGAGATTCCACTGCTTCATGTACTACAACACATGTTGGAAACCATGGCTGGTCAGGGCACTGGAGACATGGCACATACATTTCACAGCCACATGAAGCCTGTGGGGGCTGAAGTGGAGGAGGAGGAGGGGGTGGGGCACAGCAAACCACAGTTTAGGTTTCACAAAATGAAATTTTATCTAGTCATCTGACAGGAGAGGAGGAGCAGGAGCAGCCACAGGAGCTAGAGGGTTGGGAGGAAGGCGAGACAGAGGACCCAGACACACCGTGGTAGTTTACAGTGGAGATGGAGACAGGTAGTCCCTCCGAGTCACTTGCACAAATGGCACGATGCATGCTCACATGCTTGCGTACTAGTGAGCGCAGAATTGTCTCCATTTGTCAGCGGGAAGACTTCTGGCTCTCCAACTTATTGGACCCTCGCTTCCGGCACAAAATGGGGGCATTTTTTACCCCCACTGAGAGGGAGGACAAACTGACCTACTACATCCAACGTAGTCAGTTGGGCGATGTCTATCTGTGCCATGGCCCATACTCCCGCAGGTCTGACTCGGGGGGACCTCTGCGATCACCTTCCACTGCCATGGCTGCTGGGGGGGGTGGAAGGAGCAGCAGCAGCAGCTCCATCAGCAGCAGCCTCAGTCTTCAGTCGCTAGTGAGTAGCTTTCTACACCCGCATAGTGAGTCTACTCATGAGCAGCAGGAAGACCTGGAGCTGGACCTCAAACAGCAGGTCATGTCATACCTTGACATGACCATGCCAACACACCTTCAGGATCCACTGGATTTGCTGGGAAGCCAAACTTGACTTGTGTCCGCAACTAGCAGAGTTTGCCCTGGAAAAGCTGTACTGGCCGGACAGTAGTTGATTTAGATGGCAACTGGGCTGCTCTATATAATGAACCAAAATGGCAAATTTACCTCACAATATAAGCTATTGCCCCTCAGATTTACACAGGGGCTGCTCCATATAATGGTGCAAAACCATGAATTAACCTCATAATATAAACTATTGCCCCTCAGATTTACACAGGGGCTGCTCTATATAATGAAGCAAAATGGCAAATGTACCTCACTATATAAGATAATGCCCCTCAGATTTACACAGGGGCTGCTCTATATTATGCTGCAAAATGGCAAATTTACCTCACAATATAAGCTATTGCCCCTCAGATTTACACAGGGCCTGCTCTATATAATGAAGCAAAATGGCAAATTTACCTCACAATATAAGCTATTGCCCCTCAGATTTACACAGGGGCTGCTCCATATAATGGTGCAAAACCATGAATTTACCTCATAATATAAACTATTGCCCCTCAGATTTACACAGGGGCTGCTGTATATTATGCTGCAAAATGGCAAATTTACCTCACAATATAAGCTATTGCCCCTCAGATTTACACAGGGCCTTCTCTATATAATGAAGCAAAATGGCAAATTTACCTCACAATATAAGCTATTGCCCCTCAGATTTACACAGGGGATGCTCCATATAATGGTGCAAAACCATGAATTTACCTCATAATATAAACTATTGCCCCTCAGATTTACACAGGGGCTGCTCTATATTATGCTGCAAAATGGCAAATTTACCTCACAATATAAGCTATTGCCCCTCAGATTTACACAGGGCCTGCTCTATATAATGAAGCAAAATGGCAAATTGACCTCACTATATAAGCTAATGCCCCTCAGATTTACACAGGGGCTGCTCCATATAATGGTGCAAAGCCATGAATTTACCTTATAATATAAACTATTGCCCCTCAGATTTACAGAGGGGGTGCTCTATATAATGCAGCAAAATGGCAAATTTACCTCACTATATAAGCTATTACAGCTCTATATAAATAAAAATAAATAAATAAAAAAAGGGCCTGTAGAAGCTTATTTAGTATAACAGATAGGGTGACATGTGCTGGTTTGGGATGCCCATATGGGCTAGTGTTTTGGCAGCAGTACAAAAACCAATGCAAAATGCAATAGCTTAATAAAGCTGATGCTGATCAACGCTTATTTAGTATAACAGATGGGGTGCAACATGCAGGTTTGGGATGCCCTGCGGCCTGGTGTATTTAAAGCAGACCAAAACCAATTCCAAATGCAATAACTTAATAAAGCTGAGGCTGTAGATGCTTATTTAGTATAAACAGATAGGGTGCAACGTGCAGCTTTGGGGTGCCCTGCGGCCTGGTTAAATGAAAGCAGTCAAAAAGGAAGTGCAAACTGAAGTAGCTTAATGAAGCTGATGCTGATCAACGCTTATGTTGTATACCAGATAGGGTGCAAGGTGCAGCTTTGGGGTGCCCTGCGGCCTGGTTTATTAAAAGCAGTCAAAAACAAGTGCAAACTGAAGTAGCTTAATAAAGCAGCTGATGCTGATCAACGCTTATGTTGTATAACAGATAGGGTTAAAATAGCATGTACATTGGGATGCCCGTGTGGCCTGGTATATTTTGAGCTGAACAAAAAGTAACAAAAATCCAAGTACGAGAAATGCTTGTGCTTAACAAATAGGGTTAAACAGCATGGGCCTTGGGATGCCCGTGTGGCCTGGTATATTTTAAGCTGAACAAAAAGTAACAATAATCCAAGTATGAGAAATGCTTGTGCTTAACATATAGGGTTAATCAGCATGTGCCTTGGGATGCCCGTGTGGCCTGGTATATTTTAAGCTGAACAAAAAGTAACAATAATCCAAGTATGAGAAATAATTTTGACCTTCTTTACAGCGCCATACTTTGAAAAAAATCCTTAATTTCATGCCGATCAATCCAAAGGTCAATGCCCCCAACAAAAATAGTGTTCGGCATAAGTTTTCCTTCTGGAAGGACGTAACCTTTAGTTTACATGGTTGGGGTAGGTTATCTTACAAATTGGGATACCCCAGGCAGCAGTCTTTGAAAGAGACAGATTGTAATGCAGGCCATACGCAAGCAGAGAAACTCAGGCTGCAACAGGCCTCTTTAGTTTACATGGTTGGGGTAGGTTATCTTACAAATTGGGATACCCCACTGTATATGAAACCGAATATAATGCACACCCAAAAGTGGACAATCAGCATCCAAGAGGCCTGCTTAGTTTAAATAAGAGAGCTGCTTAGCTTAAATAAGAGAGCTGCTTAGTGAAAATAAGAGGCCTGCTTAGTTTAAATAAGAGAGCTGCTTAGTGTAAATAAGAGAGGTAGGTTATGTTATGTTACAGAATGGGATGCCCACAGCAGACTTGAGATCTGTATATATGCACACAGCAACAGTGTGTAAGCAGGCTGAAACTGACCAAATTACTTTAAATAACTGTGCAGCTTACTGTGAATGGAGAGGCTAATGGTATGTTACAGAATGGGATGCCCCAAAGCTGACTTGAGATCAGTATATATGCACACAGCAACAGTGTGTAAGCAGGCTCATACAGCCCAAATTACTTTAAATAACTGTGCAGCTTACAGTAAATGCAGAGGCTAATGGTATGTTACAGAATGGGATGCCCCAACAGCCAGCAGTGCACCTGTGAGCAGTACTACTATGCACAGCAAAAGTGTCTTTATCAGGCCAAATGACTTTTAGAATAAGTGCAAAGGGTTATAGTAGTAAATAGAGGCTTGTGTAGTCACAGAATGGGATGCCCCAAGAGCCAGGAGTGCACCTGTGAGCAGTAATACTATGCACAGCAAGTGTGTTTATCAGGCCAAATTTCTATTAGAATAAGTGCAAATGGTTATGGTATTAAATAGAGGCTGGTGTAGTCACAGAATGGGATGCCCCAACAACCAGAGAGCACCTGGCAGCAGTACTACTATGCACAGCAAGTGTGTTTATCAGGCCAAATTTCTATTAGAATAAGTGCAAATGGTTATGGTATTAAATAGAGGCTGGTGTAGTCACAGAATGGGATGCCCCAACAACCAGAGAGCACCTGGAAGCAGTACTACTATGTACAGCAAGTGTATTTATCAGGCCAAATTTCTATTACAATAAGTGCAAATGGTTATGGTATTAAATAGAGGCTGGTGTAGTCACAGAATGGGATGCCCCAACAACCAGAGAGCACCTGGCAGCAGTACTACTATGCACAGCAAGTGTGTTTATCAGGCCAAATTTCTATTAGAATAAGTGCAAATGGTTATGGTATTAAATAGAGGCTGGTGTAGTCACAGAATGGGATGCCCCAACAACCAGAGAGCACCTGGCAGCAGTACTACTATGCACAGCAAGTGTGTTTATCAGGCCAAATTTCTATTAGAATAAGTGCAAATGGTTATGGTATTAAATAGAGGCTGGTGTAGTCACAGAATGGGATGCCCCAACAACCAGAGAGCACCTGGCAGCAGTACTACTATGCACAGCAAGTGTGTTTATCAGGCCAAATTTCTATTAGAATAAGTGCAAATGGTTATGGTATTAAATAGAGGCTGGTGTAGTCACAGAATGGGATGCCCCAACAACCAGAGAGCACCTGGCAGCAGTACTACTATGCACAGCAAGTGTGTTTATCAGGCCAAATTTCTATTAGAATAAGTGCAAATGGTTATGGTATTAAATAGAGGCTGGTGTAGTCACAGAATGGGATGCCCCAACAACCAGAGAGCACCTGGCAGCAGTACTACTATGCACAGCAAGTGTGTTTATCAGGCCAAATTTCTATTAGAATAAGTGCAAATGGTTATGGTATTAAAAAGAGGCTGGTGTAGTCACAGAATGGGATGCCCCAACAACCAGAGAGCACCTGGCAGCAGTACTACTATGCACAGCAAGTGTGTTTATCAGGCCAAATTTCTATTAGAATAAGTGCAAATGGTTATGGTATTAAATAGAGGCTGGTGTAGTCACAGAATGGGATGCCCCAACAACCAGAGAGCACCTGGCAGCAGTACTACTATGCACAGCAAGTGTGTTTATCAGGCCAAATTTCTATTAGAATAAGTGCAAATGGTTATGGTATTAAATAGAGGCTGGTGTAGTCACAGAATGGGATGCCCCAACAGCCAGAGAGCACCTGGCAGCAGTACTACTATGCACAGCAAGTGTGTTTATCAGGCCAAATTTCTATTAGAATAAGTGCAAATGGTTATGGTATTAAATAGAGGCTGGTGTAGTCACAGAATGGGATGCCCCAACAACCAGAGAGCACCTGGCAGCAGTACTACTATGCACAGCAAGTGTGTTTATCAGGCCAAATTTCTATTAGAATAAGTGCAAATGGTTATGGTATTAAATAGAGGCTGGTGTAGTCACAGAATGGGATGCCCCAACAACCAGAGAGCACCTGGCAGCAGTACTACTATGCTCAGCAAGTGTGTTTATCAGGCCAAATTTCTATTAGAATAAGTGCAAATGGTTATGGTATTAAATAGAGACTGGTGTAGTCACAGAATGGGATGCCCCAACAGGAGTGCACCTGTGAGCAGTAATACTATGCACAGCAAGTGTGTTTATCAGGCCAAATTTCTATTAGAATAAGTGCAAATGGTTATGGTATTAAATAGAGGCTGGTGTAGTCACAGAATGGGATGCCCCAACAACCAGAGAGCACCTGGCAGCAGTACTACTATGCATAGCAAGTGTGTTTATCAGGCCAAATTTCTATTAGAATAAGTGCAAATGGTTATGGTATTAAATAGAGGCTGGTGTAGTCACAGAATGGGATGCCCCAACAACCAGAGATCACCTGGCAGCAGTACTACTATGCACAGCAAGTGTATTTATCAGGCCAAATTTCTATTAGAATAAGTGCAAATGGTTATGGTATTAAATAGAGGCTGGTGTAGTCACAGAATGGGATGCCCCAACAACCAGAGAACACCTGGCAGCAGTACTACTATGCACAGCAAGTGTGTTTATCAGGCCAAATTTCTATTAGAATAAGTGCAAATGGTTATGGTATTAAATAGAGGCTGGTGTAGTCACAGAATGGGATGCCCCAACAACCAGAGAGCACCTGGCAGCAGTACTACTATGCACAGCAAGTGTGTTTATCAGGCCAAATTTCTATTAGAATAAGTGCAAATGGTTATGGTATTAAATAGAGGCTGGTGTAGTTACAGAATGGGATGCCCCAACAACCAGAGAGCACCTGGCAGCAGTACTACTATGCACAGCAAGTGTGTTTATCAGGCCAAATTTCTATTAGAATAAGTGCAAATGGTTATGGTATTAAATAGAGGCTGGTGTAGTCACAGAATGGGATGCCCCAACAACCAGAGAGCACTTGGCAGCAGTGCTACTATGCACAGCAAGTGTGTTTATCAGGCCAAATTTCTATTAGAATAAGTGCAAATGGTTATGGTATTAAATAGAGGCTGGTGTAGTCACAGAATGGGATGCCCCAACAACCAGAGAGCACCTGGCAGCAGTACTACTATGCACAGCAAGTGTGTTTATCAGGCCAAATTTCTATTAGAATAATTGCAAATGGTTATGGTATTAAATAGAGGCTGGTGTAGTCACAGAATGGGATGCCCCAACAACCAGAGAGCACCTGGCAGCAGTGCTACTATGCACAGCAAGTGTGTTTATCAGGGCAAATTTCTATTAGAATAAGTGCAAATGGTTATGGTATTAAATAGAGGCTGGTGTAGTCACAGAATTGGATGCCCCAACAACCAGAGAGCACCTGGCAGCAGTACTACTATGCACAGCAAGTGTGTTTATCAGGCCAAATTTCTATTAGAATAAGTGCAAATGGTTATGGTATTAAATAGAGGCTGGTATAGTCAGAGAATGGGATGCCCCAACATCCAGAGAGCACCTGGCAGCAGTACTACTATGCACAGCAAGTGTGTTTATCAGGCCAAATTTCTATTAGAATAAGTGCAAATGGTTATGGTATTAAATAGAGGCTGGTGTAGTCACAGAATGGGATGCCTCACAGCAGACTTGAGATCAGTTCAGTATATATGCACAGTAAGTGTATAAGCAGCCTGAAAACGCTAACAAAGCCAGTCAGCCAGCCAGTAACACTCAGGCTGGATGAAAAAAAAAAAATCTCCCTGTGACTGCCTCCGATTTTTCCTAACTTTCCCTGCTTTTCGCTGACTTTCTGTCTGTCTCCTGCCTGTCTCCTGCCTGTCTCCAGCCTGTCCCTGTCTGTCCCTGGCTCTCTGTCTCTCCCTCACTACAGCAGCGTCCTGTCTCTCACGAATGCAATAGAGAAATGAGGAAAAGCAAGATGTCCGCCGACTTAAATAGCGCTGTGACGTCACCGGGCTTGCTGGCTGCTGATAGGCTGCATGTGACTGCCCCAGCTTGCACTGGCGCGGGGTTGATGTCTGGACATGTCCCGTCCGCCATCTTAGAATGCCTGTAATGTAAATGAATGGATGTTAAAGGAAAACTTCGAGCGATCGAATCGCGGGGAAATTCGGATTCGATCCGAATCGAATTTTTCATGAAATTCGGATCGAATCCGGGTTCGTCCGGATCGATTCGCTCATCCCTAGTAATAATGATTACAGTGATTGGAGCAAAGCAGTACAGCTCATCCTCTCCGCTTTGGTAAAAAATAGCTGCTGATCGTTTGTTATTAGAATCAATTACATTAAGTTTTACAGTCCTGTTTAACTTTTTACATTTGGGTAGCTTTTGTTAAGAGTAGTTTTGTAGGTGAGGTACAGAATTTTACCATTAAAGATTTTTTTTAAAAAAGCTTCACCCTATGATTGAGATAAATTAGGAGTTTTCCAGGCCTTCCTGTGCTAAGATGGAGATCCTTGAGCCTCCCCAAGCCTGTGGGTTCTCAAAACCTAAATATCTGAACTTTTTTACATACCCTATATGTCATCAACTTCTCTGTAGAAATGCTCCATCTACACATTGCTACACATCCCCACATAGCCACACACAGCCAGTTGCCAGCTTTCATTTCTTTTCCACTTTCTTTTGTTTTGAGAAAGGATCTCCAATATAATGCATAGGCATCCTAAAAATATTTAAAGACATTTTTTGAAATTGTGCTAACCCTCTTGAGATCCTTCGGACACATGGCATTAGAGCTAAAATGTGTGGTCTATTTTTGGCCATTAGGGGAGCTCCAACCATTATTAACACAAATATATGAGGAATATTTTAAATGAGCATGTTAGACCAAAGGAACAATTATTTTGCCTGCAGTTGTCCTTTCATACCGTAGCAACTAAAATGAGCAGAACTATCCACCTCTGCTCATAATCTCATGTGGAAAGCTTTCCACATTTTAGTACATGGCTTACTGTGGTTAATTTTTACTTATGTATGAAAAATGGCTTAATTCTATCAGGAAATTTCTGTAATTCCCCTAGAGAATGTCTCTCCCCCAGCCCAATTGGGTATATGACATTTAACAATAAAAACACATTTTTTGTTGAACTGTATAATGTGTTGAATAGGAGCTTGTCAATTTTAGTATATACCAGCCTATGGAAACTTTTGTCTCACCAGACAAGATACTGAGAACCACATGAGGTGGAGAACTTGTCACATTTTACTGAGTAACCCTTTTAAGTGAACCACTTTCTGAAACAACTAAGGACAGGCATAGTTTAAAGCAAAACCTGCTCTGCTCTGCTTCATAAAAGAAACCAGACAACTAAGACAAAACCCAACTGATAAGCTTATGGGACTGGGAACAAGAATTTATTTTACAGAACAAAAAGTATGTCCTTGGGGTCGGCACAAAATGTCCTCTTCCTTGTATAATATTATACCACGCTATTAAAAAATATTTTCTCTATGTTCTGTCTATGACATAATGGGAGTAAAAAACTGGGGGAATTACAGAGAAGCAATCAAATACCAGTTAAAGAGGACCTCATCCCCTTTCCACCCCTACCGTAATCCTGATTTATAATAATATAAAAAAAATATATATATTATAATATAATATCGCCATTAAAAAAACTCATTTTCCTCACATGACCCATAAGCATGCCCATGTGTGCCAGCTGCTTTGGCTGTAGGGCATTCAAGGTCCTGTGAGGTGCCAAATCACTGCAACAGCAGTAACACAACATGGAATTGGACTTTTTGCAGATAAATAACTGTCCAAAGTACATTTTCTTATAGCAATCAATGACATTGTGCCTTCTGTTGACAAAAATACATTGCTACAGGAAAAGGTGATTTTGGGTATACAATCAAGGAAATATCCAAAAATATGTTGCTATTAGTGTTGAGCCAACCCGAAACACAAAGTTCAGGTTCAAACCAAATTTCGGGAGTTTGGGTCCCCGAACACGGACTTCAGCCAGAAGTCCTACCGGGGTTCGGCAATCAGCCCAAACTCGGAAATGTTTGGGGCATTTTTCATTAGATACAATTTTTATCTAACAAAGAATAGTCTGACTTTTTATTTTTTAATTGTATTTTTTCAATCTTAACTGTTTTACTAAATGCCGCTTTAAAAGGCATCCCACTTAACATTGAAACTGCCTGCGATTTTATTTATTTTTTTAAACATTATTTATTACATACAGAGCCTTATTTAAGAAGCGTCAGCACCATAGCACCACTGTTTGGGTCTCAGCGGCACTCAGCATTCCATTTAAGAAATAAAAGACAGCTGCGCTGATGCGTCTTGTTGAACACCAGTGCCGAAAAGGATGCAGTGCCGGGCACTCTGGTTGAAACAGCACCAGTTGTAACCAGGTGCTGTAGGTCAAGATCCCATAGAGCACAATGGGTAGAACTGGATTTAAGTGTTTAATGCTTATAATTGCACAGATTCATTTGTACAGAACTTGTATTGTGACATGTCAGTAATGGAATCTCAGGACCTAGATGTTACAAATTTTGGGGAGTTATTCAATTTTTTTTTTTTTTAATGGCTTCTTTTGCTTTACAATCCCCTCGATTCAAAGAGCAAAAGTTAATTGATTTCGGATCGAGAATCGTAAGTTTGGGTGGGTGTTAGTCATTTTTTCCTGTTTTTTTGGCCATTTACGACTCGCACGAGCCTACGTTCGAATGCGTATATGCTCTTACGATCATCGCAAGTTCGTTCCTAAATTTTAGGATCAAATCCTAAAACTTAGGATGAAAACGTAAAACTTAGGATGAAAACGTAAAACTTAGGATAATTGGATGTGTTTAGGTGTGATTCAGAGAACAGTTTTCAAACCTCTAAATACGTTTTAAAAGAAAGCCTCTGCCGACACCTTTTAGCAGTCGTATTGCTGTTCTTGAACAGGTTTTTTGGCTATGTGGAGGAGTCTGCGCGTCTTGAGCTGCAATGAACTGCATGTATCAGCATGGCCGAGGCCATAAATTGTATGGCAATGCATACCTGATTCATGTATGCCTTATAAAAGCATTTTAATGTGGACCTTAATTAGTCCTTTGCATGTAAACCTTTATTTTGCAATATATTTGCGTTAATTAAAGAAACTTATGTCCTTTGGTATTTATTTTTAAATTGATGTACTAGAATAATATTTTTAGATTGCATTTATTGGTGTAGTTGTTTACCTTTGCTTTGTTTAATTATTTAAGCACATCTTTGGTCAGATGCATCACACTTACTGAGGAGAGGAGAGCGGGATAAAGTGCAGGATGTGGGTTACTGCTGTATTTTGCACAGACACAGCAGAGCTGGGGGCACGGAAAGGTCAGAAATCAAAGAATCCAGAGCAACACAGTCACAAGGCCCTTTCTGTTTGCAGGCTGCCCGATAATACCTGAGCCGCCATCTTGGCTGTTTCTAGGCTCATAACATGCAGAAGTTGCTGGGTGTTTTTTAATATTTGAGAGCAATCTGTATGTAGAGGGTGTGGGTAACCACACACAAAATTTTAAGTTGTACCATTTGAAGCCAAAATATTAAAATTAAATCCACAAGTAAAAAATGCAAGTTAACTAAAAATTAAACAAAGTAAGATTTACTTATGCAAATGCATTCATTAATGGTTGGTTACTACAAAATGAATGAAATAAAGAAAAATAAAAGACCAAATATTTAGAATGCACTTTAATGAGGTAAGTTTGTAGTGCGCAGCCGCAAGATCAGAAGGATTTACGTCCAGACAAAAAAGGAAAAAGGGCAAAACCAATGTTGCAACCTGAGAAATGAAACGGAAAATTCAGGATGGAAACTGACATAGGTCTGATTCCCGAACTGCCATACGAACGGACGTATATTTTAGGATAGAAACGTATTTGCTTATAGAATCACTCGCAAGTTCATACGAACGCACGAGCGGACGTGAAAAATAGGATGATCGGCACCCAAATCCAAGCTGTTACATGTTTCTTTGAATCGACCCAAATGTGTAGTTTGGACAACAACAACGGAAATGCAGCCTAATCACACTGTAAAAATTGTCCTCAGCAGTGATTTCTTGTAACTGTAATGAAGAAATGCTGAGCAGCCCCGGAAAAATACAGCGCCAAAGATTTCAAGAAGGAAAAAATTGATGAATATGCTGTTTAGCACTGGAAAAACATTGATACAAAGTGGTGCTCACTGTTGCTGGGATAATTGGCAGCCGGGTTTAACAGGTGCTGGCATTGGCTGGCCAATACCTAGTACATTAATCAAAGCTAATTAGTTAGCATCCTGTGCAGTGAATGTAGCTGACAGCACAGTGCCAGATAAGAAAAAATGGCATGGCCCTGAAACTGGCGCTATAGTCACAAGAGAGATGCCAAATGCTGCACATCATACATAATGAATTTTTATTTAAGAAATAATCGCCTGACTTTTTATTTTTTAATTTTATTGTTTCAGTTTTAAGTGTTTTACTAAATGCCGCCTTTAAAGGCATACCATTTAACATTGAAACTGCCTGCGGGTCTTTTTTAAAAATATTTTTTGGTAATTGTTTTGGCCTTTTTTGTTAGATACAGTTTTTATCTAATGAAGAATAGTCTGAATTTTTTTTTATGTTTTTTTTCAGTTTTAAGTGGCTTTAAAGGCATCTTGTTTAACAAGCTGTCTGTGGGCATTTTTCATTCATTTTTTTATCTAACAAAAGGGGCATTCATTAAAGCAGGGAACGTGACAGCTAAGTTCTTATTAATTTAGTTGGCTGTTTATTGTTTTTTTTTTTTTTTAAATGGGGTCCCCCAAAGGCTACTAGCCCAGGGACCAAGCATAGGGGGCTTGTAACCCAGGGCTCAGAGGCCGCTCTATTTTTTAGTAAGATTGAAAATTGTATCTAATGAAAAATGCTAAAGCAATTACCAGAAAATGTAAAAAATAAAATTGCAGGTTGTTTTAATGTTAAATGGGATTGTTTTAAAAGTGCCATTTAATAATACACTTAAAACTGAAAAAATATAATCAAAAATGAAAAGTCATGCTATTCTTTGTTAGATAAAAATCGTACCTAGCAAAAAATACCCCAAAAAGTACCAAAAAATATTAGAAAATAAAATAAACCTGCAGGCAGTTTCAATGTTGAATGAAATGCCTTTTATAAGTGGCATTTAGTAAAACACTTAAAACTGAGAAATTACAATTTAAGAAAAAGCCCGGTTATTTTTCGTCACATAAAAATTGTATCTAACAAAAAAAGAAAATTACCAAAAATATAAAAAAAGATCCATGGGCAGTCTCAATGTTAAATGGGATGCCTTTGATCTTTATTTAGCAACCAGATGTAAATTTTCACCTGGTGCTGAATCAGCCTCAAGTTAGACATTGAAAGTGAATGGCAGTGACTTTTCTCATCTGGTGCTGAATCGACTTTGCTCAAACCTCAGTCCATAAAACCTTTGTAAAAGTTGTTTTCTGATTTTTCTTGGCCCAGTCTACATGTTTCAACTTATGTGTCTTGTTCAGTTGTGGTCAGGTTTCAGCATTAAACACCTTGTACTACTGTACACTGCTAGGAGGTTGTTGTTCTAAAAAATGACAGTGATGGAGCATAATGGGTTCCTGGTCCATTCAGGTTTGATACTTTGCCTAAATTTTTAGCATTTAATTTGCAACTTTTTTTTACACCCTGAGGAAGTGGCTGATCAAGTTACATAATGCATGGGTCGATCCCTGGGCTCATGACTATAAGGTTGATAGCTCTCCATTACCTCTTTGGGGGCCTTATCTTGTGACCCTGTTTACTATCTGCAACCAAATAATCTACAATCACACCCCTGTATCTTAACAATTTGTCATAATACCAGGACTGTTCCTATGGTTTCCCAGCAGAGGGCGCCAAGGTTCCCTGGGCGCTCGCATGTTCACAATAGACATAGTAGGGCCAGTAAGCGTGCGAATATGCGCGCATTTGTGCACCAGATGAGTCAATGGATTTGTGTGCATGTGCGATTATGTGCATGCACGCGCATTGCGTACGCGCGAAAATGCTCTCGCTTTTGCGCAAGGGCCTTTAAATACTGGTGAGCCCTGAGCTCCATTGCCAGTTGGTCATTTCTCATGCTTTTTCCTGAGTTCCAGTCTTCCATTCATTTGTACCGACCCGGCTTGATCCTGACTACGCTCCTGTTCTCCTGACGACCTCGGCCTGTTTACGACTCCGATCCTGATCTACCTGCCCACGACCTCAGCTTGTTTACGACCCCGATCCTGATCTGCCTGCCCACGACCTCAGCTTGTTTACGACTCCGATCCTGATCTGCCTGTCCATGACCTCGGCTTGTGCTACGTTCCAGTCCAGCTCTGGTCTGTCTTCTACCCAGAACTTGGCAAATACCCACTCCTAGGTGGCCTGACCTGGGGCCTTCCTGCAGCCAAGTCTATCCTCATCATTAGAGGCTCTAGTGAAAACCAGGTTGGTCCTTAAATTCTGGCCTCCTGTTCGAGAGCCGGTTCTTAGTCTCCGCAATCAGGGTTCACACCCGGTAGTCTGACAGTACCAACTGGCCAGTTATGAGCTCTTTGGCGGAGATCACTCAGCTTTTGATGCCTTGGTCCAGCAGATCACTGCTCTGACAAAGGCAGTGAGCAATTTACATGGGGGATTTTTACCCGCTTGGATACGCTCCAAGCCAGCCTTCCTGCCGCTACTAACCCTGTCCCGCCATCAGCTTCCGTCATGCCTATGGCTGCCGACAACTCCAGCTCTGTATCTAGTACCTTGGAACCCCGCATACCTTTGCCTGAACGTTTTTCTGGGGACCGCAGCCGTTTCCGGTCATTTAAGAATAGTTGCCAGTTGCTGTTCAGTCTCCAACCCAAGACATACACCACTGAGGTCATCAGGGTCAAGACTGTAATCTCTTTGCTACTGGGGAAACCCCAGATTTGGGCTTATCGGTTACTTGAACAATCAGACCCTATTATTTCCTCTCTGTATACCTTCTTTGATGCCATGGCGACTATGTATGATGACCCTGGGCGCATAGCTTCAGCTGAAGCGGTTCTTCTGACCCTTCACCAAGGACGCAAACCTGTCGCGGAATATGTGGCTGAATTCCGTTGCTAGAGTACCGAGACTCTTTGGAATGACCACGCTCTCTGCCATCAGTTCCGTTTAGGTTTGGCAGATTCCGTTAAAGATGTCAGATTTACCTGCTGCTCAGGAGTTGGCCTCTTCCTTAGCAGAGACACATCGGGAATTAAGGGAATGCCTCCTCAAAGCCCAGGAACAGTATAAGAGGAATGCCAGTCGTCATCGTCAGTCCTCCCTGTTGTATGCTGTTGGTAAAAAAGTCTGGTTGTCTACTCAAAACCTCAAACTACGTTGTCCTTCTAAGAAGCTGGGCCCTAAATTTATTGGCCCATTTCTCATTAAGAGGCTTATTAACGCAGTGGCCGTGGAACTTCATTTACCTGCTTCCCTTCATATCCATCCAGTGTTCCATGTCTCTTAACTTAAACCGGCACCAGTCTCCGAAACCATTGGTGACGGTTCTGAGTCTTTGGTTGAGGACGAATCTGAAGAATATGAGGTCAAACGAATTTTGGATGTCCATCGTAGAGGAGTAGGCCTTCAATATTTAATTAAGTGGAAAAACTATGGAATCGAAGAGAGTTCTTGTGAGCCATCTAGGAATGTTCACGCTCCTCGGCTGATTAGGGACTTTCATAGGTCCCACCCGAGAAACCTGGTCCACGAGTCGGCCGGAGGCTTCCCTTAAGGGGGGGCAATGCCATAGAACCAGGACTGTTCCTATGGTTACCCAGCAGAGGGCGCAAAGGTTCCCTGGGCTCTCGCATGTTCGCAATAGACATAGTAGGGCCAGTAAGCATGCGAATATGCATGCGCATTTGTGCACCAGATGAGTCAATGGATTTGTGCGCATGTGTGATTATGCGCACGCACGCGCATTGCATATGCGCGGAAATGCTCTCGCTTTTGCGCATGCGCAAGATCCTTTAAATACTGGCGAGCCCTGAGTTCCATTGCCAGTTGGTCATTTCTCATGCTTGTTCCTGAGTTCCAGTGTTCCATTCCTTGTACTGACCCGGCTTGATCCTGACTATGCTCCTGTTCTCTTGACGACCTCGGCCTGTTTACAAGTCCGATCCTGATCCGCCTGCCCACGACCTCAGCTTGTTTACGACTCCGATCCTGATCTGGCTGCCTACGACCTCAGCTTGTTTAGGACTCCGATCCTGATCTGCCTGCCCACGACCTCGGCTTGTGTCCAGCTCTGGTCTGTCTTCTACCCAGAAATTGGCAAATACCCACTCCTAGGTTGCTTGACCTGGGGCCTTCCTGCTGCCCAGTCTATCCTCACCATTAGAGGCTCTAGTGAAAATCATCCTTAGATTCCAGGCTCCTGGTCGAGAGGTGAGCCGGTTGTTAGTATCCCAGGATTCACACCCGGGAGTCTGACACAATTTAAAGATTGCAGCATCCAAATGAATGGCTGTTAACAATTTATGACTTCCTAGTCAGATGAATCAATTTTGTCTGGATCAATTTTACCTTAGGAAAACAATCTGCTTAATAATTATGGACACAATTAAGCACACCTCCATAGGCCACATCCTCCTTCATTACACAAATACACATCACCTGCTAATACTTTAATTAAATAAGCATTTAAGTATATACAGCTTGAAGTGGGAAAAATATGCATAGACATTATGATTTGGTGAGAATACTCGCTTGCCTAATAATGGTGCACACAGTGTAATGCATGGAGGATGTATAAATAATTTATTACAACTCTCCCTCAGTGTTACAAATTCCTACAGTATTCTTACAGTACTCTACAGTAGTAATTTTGCTGCTGTAGAGACATTCAGCAATACCTGATGTTCTTATAGAAAAATGCTCATATACTCGTTGCTATGAAATAGTCCTTAAAGGCACAGTCCATGCAATGGCAATAATAGGGCAGTAAGGAGTTTACCTGAAGCCTGTCCCATGTGCCTCTCGTTCATTCCCTTTGGAGATAGGGCCCCCCAAATGGCACATAAACTTAAGGGCCCACTTGGGGATTGCCTGATAATCTGTTTGGCCTATCTCAGCTTGCTCCTAGGGTTTTACATCTGTTATGCTTTGATTATATATTATCCAAATGTCAGATTGTGTAAAGCAGTGGTATAAGAAATAACCAAAGCAAAACCAGAACAGGCAACTGGCCAATTTAACAATCAATCAATCAATGCCAGCTCAGTCCACCAAGACAGGCTTCAGCACAACCAAACTTGAAAAAGTAAACACAGAAGATCATGTAACTGTCAGTCAGACCTTGGTGGATCCCTACTTTTTCAAGACTAGTCTTCAGTAGTCTTATCCACTGATAGATCACACAGCTGCTATAATTACATGTGACCCTTGCAAAAGCACATAAACGCTACGGTAAAACAAAAACTGGTCTACCAGTATTACGCTACAGCCCTGACCATAGCCAAAGAATGCATCTCTCTCTCCCTCAAATGAGATGTTGAATAATAAAAAGATAGTAGTAGGAAGTAGTGTAAAACTTTGGAACGAAAACCCATTAATATATGTGCCACCTTATCCTTGTCAGCAGTTATGTAGGGTGATTTCAAGGACAAGGCAAACAGAACTTACCCCAACATCACTGGCAGCCACATCAGGGAATGTAAATGTGGTTACCATATACCATTACCATATAATTTAGAACATAATTTACAAACATTGAATTCAATTTTGTATTGATTATTTTCAAACTTGCATGAGTTAGACAACATGACAACATTAATGGAAATCAATTAGAGATAAATTATTTACCGTATTAAAGGATGGTATTCTGATTCAGAAGCTAATACCTAGGTAAAGAGCGTGCAAATGATAATTGCATTGTAACATGGTAGCTTTCAAACCAGGTAATTTATGGTTAGGCAATGTCATATTCTCTTATAATGCGTTGAACTCACTCATGCCAGGCTCTGTATTTTCTCAGCATCATATCTTGAATAAGGGATTTGAAACACCTGATTACTGCCAGAATCTCTTTCCAAACCATAATCATAGGTAATTCCAGTCCACAAGAGCCACTAACAGGCTAGGTTCTCCCTATTTAAGGAAACTCTCCCATTACATGGAACAAGACTAATAAAATGGGAGTCCTAACAGAAATATTTACTACATATATAAATCATATGCAAAAAATGAAAGTCTTACTCCAATGCAGTGTGTTTCTGTTTTGATGTTTTACTATTCTGGGCTGTACAGAAGTGTACTACAGAAAGCCTAATGATTATTCCCCGGTGGTTGTGGACTTTAGTGCTATAGGACTTAAGCCATGCACTTCAAGATGGAGACTAAGTGAATCCTTATTAAGCAATCCTGAATTAGTTACTGAACTGGAAAAATAATTCGCTATTTTCTTAGATCAAAATCTTCTGATACCTCTCCTTCATTAAACCGGACCTTCAGTATCATTTAATGAAAAGCCCAAACACTTTAAAAACTATTCCCCAGCATCTAAAATTAATACACGCGTTTTTAGTCACTTACTTTTTGTTCTTTCTCCCAATGGGCTGCAACTCTGTTCAGGACTTGAGGATACGGGCATCGCTATCTTGCCTCAGAAGCATCACATACTGAGAAGAGGGGCAAAAGTGCAGGGACTGGGTTATAGGTGTGATTTGCACATACAGAGCAGAGCTGGGGTCAGGATAAGGTAAGCAATCCCAGTCAGAAGACACTTCCTATTTGCAGGCAGCCTGAGACTCCATGTGCCGCCATCTTAGATTTTAAAACCTCAGAAAGGGCACTAGGTGCAGGTAGGATGATTGTGGACAATCTGTATGTACAGAGTAGAGAAAACATATAAGATATGTTCTTATGCAAGGTGAAGGTCCGGTTTAAACTAGGCAACCCATATATATGTATATATTAGAGGGGCTATGATCAAATCGGCAACCACAAAGAAAAGGAAAATTCTGAACCACTTAAACAAAAGGAAGCCTTTTATTAAATAAACTATGTAAAAATTATAAATCAACTTCACACAAGGATCTTTTACCTAAAATTAATCAGACTAGACTGGAGTTAAACCTGATTATTTCCACCCTGGCTGAAAAAACTTTAAGATGAAATAAACATAAACAAAGCTTTATCACCAAGGAGGTCACTTCTGGCATGGAGATTAACCCCCAGGGGGCAAATTACATCTTTTCATAAATTGAGATTATCTTCAGGGAATTATACTAGTAATCAAGTAAGGTTCCTATATATAAACATTTTATAACAATTTATATGCTGCTCCCACTCCTTGTCATAAATCTAAAGCAGATGATTTTTTCTGAGGCATTGAATTGGACCAAGAGGTTCTAAATTTAAAACAATCAGTTAATCTAAATTGGGAAACTGATAGTATTAATAACCTTGAGATCTAATCCCCTCAGTTTCATTTATTATATAAAAACAATTACAATTCATTATTTTATAAATTGGGAGGTGACATGGACTACTTGTCTGGTCTGAGGCTGTCTTGGTTGGGACACATTAAGGCAATTACAATGAATTTGTTACCTAGATTTTTACATTTGTTCAGAACATTTTCTATTCCTATCAAGTAGGCAGATTTAAAGTGGACCAACACCCAGGATTTTGAGTATCCTGGGTTTTGGTCCACTTCAGGGGGGCACCCCGATTAGGCCATTCACAAACGGCCGGCGCGGGCGCGCGCACGGCTAGAGGAGTGCGCGGGAGGCGGCGGCGGCAGGTGAGTTCTTTTGGGGTTTTGGGGGGGGTCCCTCACCGCGGGACATCCCGATCTCGGTGAGGGGGGTGATCGGCCCGGGAATCTTATAGATTCCCGGGCCGATCACCCATGGGTGATCGGTCCACTTTAAAGAAATTTCAATCTAAAGTGTATAGAATTATTTGGGCAGGCAAAAGTAGAAGAATAAATCAGGGAATGTTATATATAGCCAAACATAAGGGGGGGCTTTTCTATCACAAATTTATATAGGTATTATCTTGCTGCTCAATTAGCCCAACTTACACAGATGTTTATTAGTGAAATGCTCAGCTGGGAAATGATAGAACAGAAAGCATGTAATTTGTTGTCCATTAATTCTCTCATGTGGATAGCTAAGGCAAAAAGGCCAGCTATATTATAACCTGTGTTGTCTAATGTATTAGCTCTTTGGGATAATATTAGCAAAAAACACAATCTGATATATCTAAAATTGTAGACACAGAAAGGTCTCTATAGAATTGCATTAGACTTTATAACTCCAAGTGAATTACCGAGTATGGCAATTTTTAGAGAAAATATTCAAATTCATTTAAAAGCAAAATACACATACAGAGCAATTTTTAAAATCCTAGGAAAATTAACCCCTTCCTGCCACAATAAGATTTGGGATTAGGTTTGTTTGAAAGACCCCCAAGAGGGCGAAAAGTCAGAAAACACCCAAACAAGACCCTGTTTTAAATCTATACCCCCATCGACGTATGCAAACCACTTTTGGGAAATGTACCATGTAGTAACAGAAAATTCCTGGAAGATTTGATGATCCAAGACAGCTGTGCCCAGCGGCCGAATCGCTGCCGATCACTGCTGGATCTTGGGCCAGTTAAGGATTTCTTCCCTGCCTCAGCACTAGGACTCCAACTTTAGGAGCAATTTCATGTGAAAATAAGACAAATTACTAACCTTCTATAAAGCATGTCGAAAAGCTATAATGCGGATCATGCACAAAGTACAGATGAAGCAGGTTGAGGCACAACGCTTATTTAAGTCAAAATCAGATTTTGACATCTTTCTATTGGTCAATGTGTAATTCATCACCGCTAGTCAAGATGTCATCATTGCATATCCTAGTGGTTGGCAGAACAATGCAGTACTGGAATGACAGAAAAAGGTATGTGGAAGCAAAACTTTGCAGACAAATAATCTTACTGGACGAATGGTGCATAGTAATCCATTCTGTACTGCAAGTGAAACTGGACATCAGGTCACAAGCCTAGGGTGGCATTTAGTGCCGACACAAACCATCAGAAACTTTTGTTCTAAACTGGGCTGCAAGCCAGGTGTGCAAATATAGACGTTTCACTGATCTTCCACCACTGCTTTCAGAGACTACCATGGTCACAGCAAGACGGAAATAAAGGCTGGAATGGAGTTCTATCCTTTTGAGCAATGAACCCTGCTTTTATCTTGAATGCAGTGATAGTTGTATACTGGTCTGGAGACCATGTAGACAATGCCATGAAGAGGCCTTCAGAAAGAAATTTGGTTTGGAATTGTTTTTTTTTCTGGCATTATGGCGTGTCGTGGGACACCAGTTCACATGTAGCTTGTGCTACCTGTAAGAAGCCTGCTGGCTTAAATGTGCTACTATAGCCTTTAACATCTCCAGACTCATCTCCTATCGAGCATAGTTGGGACATCATTGGTCAGCATTTGCAAAGAGAGCTGTCACCGGCCAGTCTCGATGATTTGCTTGCCCAAGTGGATTCATTACATTCATAATCATTAATAACCCCATTTATAGCATGCATAGGCCCGTGCAATGCTATAACTAGAAAAGGCATTAGGGAGCTGAGCTCTGGCTGTATGTGTTGATATTTCGGCTTCTAAAAATTACCCCCACAACCTGTCTGCCAATATTGCCAGATACCTAGGAAATTTACAGGACAAAATATATAGGATGGATCTGCTCGAGCATGATTCGGCTGATCTAACATTGCCTCTTGTTCCCTAATCCAGAAAGCCCACATTCACAACTGCGCTCTCCTTTCCTCCACTCCAACTAACAAAACATATTTTTTGACTATGTTACTAAATTGTTGGATGAGGGTGATACTGTGGATTTCTAGATTTTAGCCAAAGCCTTTGAAACTATTCCACATACAGAACTCATGGAGTTCTTGACAATTGGACTTAATCCCTTGATACAGTAGTATTGCACAGAGCAAGATTGTATTGGGCTGTTTAGACGCCCTTATACCATAAAAAAGTGTCCAAAAATTGGATTCAACGTTGTCTCAAAACTGACTAGAGTCACTTCACTTCAAGCAACAAAACGTGTGCCCTTCACCTTCTGTAGTGCACTCTTACCAAAAGCAAGGTATGAATATCAACATCAATTTTCACCCATTCGGGTCTCACATCTGTGGAACTCATCAATCTCCTGTAGATCGGTGTGAATATACAGAACAGATGCCTTGGGCTCAGCTCAGATGTAGATCCATCATATGAATAAACTCAAAAAAGGGGGGAAAGAAAAAACAGAAATAGGATCTAGCGTAATAACGTTTAATAAAAGTAGGTTTATAAAAAGGTGCCAAATGCACTCACAATTAAAAAATGTACATAAGTAATTGATAGCAAGAGCGGCTCTCACCCAACCTTTCTGTCACATCGGCCGATGGTGGGTGGGAGGGAGAGGGTTCTGCTATGCCCATAGATAAATCCAAGTCCCACCGCCGCTGCCGCCGTCAACGCCTTTCGTTGCCATAGCAACTTCCTCAAGACTGGCGGCGCAGCAGCTGCTGCGGCTTTTTATAGTAGAAGAATCCCTGAGCCTGAATTAGTGGTAGGGAGGGCACTGCAGTTACGTGCGCGTCAATTGCTGATATTGCCCAATGACGAGCCGTCTTGTCTAGGTACAGAGTGAGGTGAATAAATGAAAAGTTGAGATATTTGGGTCACAGCACGTTGAGCAGTTCTCCTTTGTAATTTGTACTAAACCTTGATTGTAAATAACATAAGTAATTTTAGTGCGGTATTTTTTCTTTAATTTTAATTAATCCCTTGATAGTTGAGTGGATTTACACCTGGTGTGCAGTCTGAAGAAAGGTGAGTTACAAGTTGTTTTCTTCAAGGCTCTGCCCTGGGCCCTATTCTTTTTAATTTGTGTAGTAGGGTGGAAAGTTATGGAGGTGTCTGCAACATGAAAAATTAGGATTTACAAGATAAATGGTCAAACAGGTCAAATCAAAGTTTAATGTTTCTAAAAATACAATTCTGTGAAGTACTCACCTGTAGAATTGGTATTATACGTATACAGTACGTCCTGCTCCAGATATAATACTTACAATTGGGTTATCCTCCGCCAGAGGGCGCTGTGCACTGCAGACATGCAAAAACAGGCTCCTCCCGGCCCTTCATATACCCAGGGACCTCCCACAAATCCCCAGCATTGAAAAGCAGTGAACCAGAAGCCGGGAGAATCCAACCACCAAAAACAACTGGTAATGATAACAATAACAACAATCACCATACAGGGGATCCAGAATAATGCAAAAACCAGGGTGGGGTGGAGCAGGACGTACTGTATACGTATAATACCAATTCTACAGGTGAGTACTAAACAGAATTGTATTATTCTAAGTATACAGTACGTCCTGCTCCAGAAATAATACTTACAGTTGGGACATCCAATAGCAGTGTCCATAAAGTAGGGTGGGATCCCCAACAAAAAAGGCACAGCAGGCAGTCGAGACACTGTAACCTGCAACCTTGCCACCGAAAGCGACAGGAACAAAGGCTCCCTTGAAAGGGTATGAACCAAAAACCAAGGTAGCTGTTTAGCAAAACTTGTACAACAAAACCTGGTGATGAAAGGCCAAAGGATACCTACTCACCAGTAGAATCAGAATAAGGCGAGAGAAGCTCAGCACCTCAAAGGAATAGGCCTGAGTAGCAGCCTGACAAGATCAAGCGCTAACAATTATTCCAGGAAGAAGCCAATCTTCCCTAGGACCAGAAGGGAAAACCATCCAAGTAAAGGCTAGGCCAAGGGCCGCGTAAGCCCTGGAAGCAGACAAGATCAGGCACATACAGAGGTAGGTGCCCACAAACCCCAAGGGGCATCAGTCCCCCTAAGGGACCAGAAACAATCCAGGAAAAAAATTCCAGCACCTGATGAGGGAAAATAAATCCCCTTGCCTCAGAGTTACTAGGAATAAGGCACAAAAGAAAGGCGATGTCTTAAACACATGAGCCTAAGCCACCACCAGAGGTAGAAGGTCCGGCGTAAGGCGGAGCACCACCTTATCCTGGTGCATAACAAAGAACGAGGGCTAGCAAAACAGAGCCACCCGCTCAGACACATGTCTGACTGAGCCAGCAGACTCAAGGGGCAACGATGAAGGTAAAAGACAGCCAGACAGCCTCCTGAATCGGTCCAAAAGGAAAGTCCCACAAGGCAAATGGAATAAAAAATTCAAATCCCAACAGGGACCATAGAATTAAGTGAGGCAAGCAATGAGCAACCCCCTGAAGGAAAGCTTAGCCGAGGGAAATAAGCAAAAGACTTCTGCCAGAAGGCGGACAGGGTAGAACCTGACCTTTACCGAGTTGGGGAGCCAACTCCAAGCCATGCTGTTATAACTCTAGAGCCCTGGGAACAGAGAATGCCCAACAGGAAAGAGACCCATATGGGTAAGCCATACCTCATAAGAATGGAAGAAGAAGAAGAGGAGAGAATCCCGTCTCCATAAGGACGGAAGAACTAGCAGCCGGCTAGGCCAGAGACTGTAGAATTGGAGTGACGTAACGGAGGCCCTGAGTGAAACAGGGCGACACCCCTAGCAGAACGTACAGAACTACTACCCTAAGGTATCACGTCTGCGAATCCACACTCCACTAGGCCACCCAGGGGCCACCAGTATCAATGGTCCCCCTGCCAGAGCGATTCGGCACAGAAACCCGCCTAGCAGGGGGAAGGGAGACAAGGCATACAGGCCAGAATGTCCCGTCATAAAAATACTAAATCCTTAGACCACGGCCAGAGGAGCCAGGGACAGGGAAACGAGTGGCAAGAGCCTGAAAAGTGACGGTGCACCAAACAATCCATACTGGTTGAACTTCATAGTGATCCAAGAAATAGCACAACCTGTCACAGAGGGACCTCCACAGGAGCAAATACCAATGATAAGCAGGCAACATTATCCTCCACCCAGAACAGGAACATATACCTTCCTGGGGAACCATCCTGCACTAGGATCCCTCACAGATGATTAAGGTAGGCCACAGTCGTCAGACAGACCGAGCACCGCCTAACAGGCAGGCCTGGAAGAGGAGAAGACAGGCGAGATAGCGTCAGCCTGAAAACTCACTGTACTGATAGGTACAAGGACCTCCTAGAAGGCCCCACCTTCCCCACACCCGCATGGGGTTACAGAAGAAAAAGCCTCTCCATCACCTGACACCTGAGGTTGGCATCCACGGTGATCATCTGTGGAAGGGGCAAGAAAGGAACTGTCCCCAGACAGGTTCCTAGAGTAAATCCACTCAAAGAGGGACTCCTAACCCAGGGGAAGGGCACACATGATCCTGCTCCAGGGATGCTGGGTCCCAGTCCAGTATTAAGAATAGAAGTTGCAGAAAAAAAACCTGGTAGAGGAATATAAGGAACTTCACTAAGCAAGTCACCAAACGGGCCCACCAGCTGCATTCCTGCCTGGTGAAGGGACTGGAACAGCAAGTAGGGACTGAACCCACGCAACCAGATTGTCCACCTTATTGTAGAGGGAGGAAGATTCTCGCCTGACCGAGACTAGATACCAATGAAGAGGACAAGGAGGACAAGAGGTGAAGAAACACCCATCCAAAAGACTCCCAAGGGACGGCACCAGCCGAAGTAGCTAACTCGACCTGACATAGAGATTGGGAAGCGAGAAGGACCACCTGGCAGGCCTCTCGCGGACTCCCCTTGGTCTCATCAGAGACATAGCTTCCATTAGTACCCTGGTGAACACCGTGGGGGCAGAAGAGAGGCCAGATAACAAGGCCACTGATTAGCGGTGTTGGACATCCAATACAACCAGAAGAGCCTAGGTGTCTAGAAGACACGGGGAACTGAGCATAAGCATCCTTGATCTCCCCAGAAGGCAAGGACCCACTAGGCGCAAGGCGCTAGTGGTCCATCCCAGATTTTTCATGCAGAAAACTGCCTGAATAGTAGAATTGCCAATAACTTGTGAATCAGAAGGGCAGACAGACTCATTCTTTTGGGAGAATGTGAAGGGGTTGGCGTAGCGGCACCTGCCTCTGCCTGATAAGGGCAAACTGCAAGTGACCTCCAACCCCGCAGGCCGTGTATGGCCTGCACCGGGACCCGAACAGAAGCAGGGACCAGGGGTACCCTGACAATCATGGGGGAGGCCGCGCAGCAAACTTTATCCTGTATCCGGAGTAAACTACCTCCTGTATCCACCAGAAAGAGGCAAAATGCCTCCTGATAGGAGCAAGGTGCTGCAGTCGTCCCCAGGGCGCCCCATCATGCTTGAGGGGATTTGGTGGAAGATTTAGGCTTCACCCTGCCGGAGGGCCCAGAGCGTTGTCTGTTGCTCGTGGGGCAGGGGTCTGTGCTAAGACTCTGGGAGGACACCCCCGGCTCTTTTTTAACGCTATGGTATGGAGGGGGAGGGGTGTCCCTGTCCCGAGGGGGCCGAGACGGGCGCCTGCGCCAGGGTGATTTGCCCTTCTTTCCAAACAGGTCCAGACGGGCCCCAAACAGGCGATGCCCTTTAAAGGGGAACCTGGTGAGAGTCCTTTTAGCAGCATAGTCAGCACCCCACTCTCGCAGCCAGACCATGCAATGCATAGCCACCACAAGGGCGGAAGTTCTCGCACACATTCTAATGGTGTCATCCATAGCCAAAAGGATAAATCTTACAAATACATCACAACTGGAGAGTGCATTAAACACCTCCCAGGAGAGATCGTTAACGTGATGCTCAAACATCTGTCCGATGAGGGTTTTAGCAGCCACTGCAGTGATGGCCGCGGCACAGACCGGGCGCAGCGCCGTTCCTGCACAGGAAAAAGCATGTGAAGCCAGCTTATCCATGCGCCGGTTCTCGGCGTCCCAAAGGGTACTGTAAGCAGGAGCTGCAATAAAGGGGGGTTTAGGAACCCCAATGATCGGATCGTCTACCACAGGGGGCGATGACCAACAATCAACCATCTCAGGGGGGAAAGGGTATTTCCAATCCCAGTCCCCTGGGGTCCCTAGAAACTTACTGGGGTGTTCCCATTCCTCGAGTACGAGAGCATGGAAGTGAGCCTGCTCTAGGAATTCCAAGCGCGGTTTCGCTGTATGGAAACGCTCCTCTCTCGGCTGGGGAGCCGCGTTAGGGAGGGAGATAGACAGGGTCTTAAAGATCCTACTCAACAAGCCAACGGTATCAAACTGGTTCCAGTCTTCAAGGTTAGAATCATCATGACCCCTCGGCTCCTCATCGGATGAGCCCGAGTCCGAGAACAACCTTCCTTCATCAGAAGTGGTGCAGGCACGCGGAGTAGCGAACTCCTCCGATCCCTTAGCAGGGGCAGAAATAGAGGGCGTAGATGACCGCTTCTTATCAGGGCCCAAGCGTTTTGTCGACCCTGTAATAGTCTGGTCAGCCGCAGGCAGTCTGGAAGACGCAGTCGGCTGTAACTCCTTACTCGTAAGCGACTCGGCAGCAGCGAAATTCAAGCCTGGGGGAATAGGAGTGTTAGGGCGAGGAACAGCCCCTGGCAAACCTGGCAGCCAGTACTTGATCGGCACAGCGTGCACAGATCGGTGCGCTCTCAGCACCAAAGTGGGGGTAGCCACACGTTATACACAGCGGGTCTTGTCCCAGAGGGACCCGGGTACAAAATTCCGAGATGCCTCCATATGGTGATTATCAGTGCAATATAAGTAGCTAGGGAATTCATGCAATAAGCAACCCTGGATGTCCCAAAGGCCCGCTAGGAATGTGGGAGAATTTTTGTAAGCCCGCTACGAGTTATGTTAGGCCGGGAGAAGCCACCAGAGTCTTTAACGTCTGAAAGACAGAAGGGGAACAATAGGTGTCAGGACCATGCGCAGCAAAAAGGATTAATAAAGAGGAAATCGCCAGCAAGGGCACTTACAGACCAGGGGAGGAGAAGGACCGCCAACACGCGCCCCGCGAAGATCCACAAAATGGCACCGACCGAACCTTAGAGGGCGGGTCTGATCTAGGCGTGACGCGGAGCGCGCCACGCCAGGTCCCCGCCTCCCCCAAAAAGCGAAGCTCTGAAGCAGCCGTTAAGGCTTGACAAGTCAATCATATAGTATGAGTAAGAGCGTCTGCTAGTGGGTACTCGTAAAGTCCAAAGACGCCGCCACCATTCCGCCGCCCGTAGGCGTTGTACAAAGATTAGCTTCCTGCCTCAAGTTGCAGGATGATAAGGCAGCACGTGCTGTACACAATTGCATAGATTGAGAAGTCAAAAACAGACGGCGGCGGCCAGAATAGACGGAGTAAGTAGCGCGGCTCTGACACCTATATGCCGGTCAGGGGCAAAAGTACGGACATAATCGTGACAATAGTGTCACACCCCCCCCTTCTTTTCCCCCCGAATACAGGGGGGAAAGCGAGGGAGGAGGGAGACCCTTTAAACAGGGTCCACCTCTACATGGGGCATGGGGCAATAATGCGGGAGGGACATCCACTATGAGGCTCACCATCAGCCTAAACCGCCTACCCTATGGTAGGGGACTGCGGTGGAGCATGGCTCCGTTAAGCACACATGGTGCTTCCTACCTTCACCCGACCAGCGCAGCCCAGGCTGGGAGGCACATCACAAGGAGGACGGGCGGGAATAGTCCAACAGGGCCTCAGGCTGTAATAGCCCCGCTCACCTGCGAGAGAGTGATACTTCATGTCTTCGCAGTCAGCACTGCAGAGAAATCTGGGGATTTGTGGGAGGTCCCTGGGTATAGGAAGGGCCAGGAGGAGCCTGTTTTTGCATGTCTGCAGTGCACAGCACCCTCTGGCGGAGGATAACCCAATTGTAAGTATTATATCTGGAGCAGGACGTACTGTATACTTAGAATAGTAAAATGAATCATTGCTGGAGAGCATCAGGAGGCCCTGCTGCATGAGCATCTGAACAACACACTGCATCCAGCGTTTTTAATGAATATTGTGCAAAGGCTTTAATAAAAAAAAGAAACACGGGTTATTTTGTGGCACTGGACTGGGGGGTAGCAGGGGACTACAAATAACACCCAAGTATAGGATTACTTTAAACGGCTAGTCCAAGCCCAGACTGGCTTTTTTTTAAGTGTGTCTTTTCTGTTTTCTGTATTGTTTTTGTAGTTTTGTGATACTCAAAAAACCAATAAAAATGTCACGTGATAAAATGTGAGCAGGTTCTGGCAGCAGGAACTGTTACTCTGGGTATATCGAAAAACAACGTTTCCAATCTATTTATGGTCTACGACCATGAATTCTGTTTGTTGAATATTCATTTTTTTGTTGCCGACATATGACCTAGCAGTTTAAATGGCAAAACCATGACAATGTTTGCTAATCTGCACCGACTTGGTGCCGGCCGCGCCCACCCGCTGCCCTGACCTGGGTGCTCGCATGTGCCCCAGGCGGAAGAGGCAGCAGATGGAGGAGCGGCAGGGGCGCTGTCTCTGGCCCCGCCGCTGTCATCGCTGCCTGTAAAAGACAGCGATCGCAGCGGCGGGCCCGGGACAGAGCCCCCGTCGCTCCTCTGGGCTCCCGCAGTGTGACGGGCAACACGGGAGCACCGGGAACGGGTGATTTTTTTTTTTACATTCGCCCGATAAGGCGCACAGACATTTTTCCCCCACTTTTGGCGAAAAATAAGTGCTTCTTATAAGGCGAAAATTACGGTAGTTGCCAGTCACTAATTGTATGTTTTGCAATTGTGTTCATTTTAGAACAAAAATGGTATGTATTTTATATAGCCCTAAAAGTTGTCATATACATGTAGCTTAGTACTGGCTTATCTACAGTATTTTTTTTTTTGCTCTATTTAAAGCTATTTAGCTGGAGTTGGGTTTGAATTGTAAAGTAAAATATCTTTTATCAATTCTTGAGTCTACAGCTTAGCAAATAATATTAGATGAATGGACAAGTCACTGTTGTCATTGTGTTACTCATGAGGTCAAAGAACAGAAATTAATAAATGCTCCAAACATCTGTACTGCAAGATACAAGTGGAAGAGAAGCCCCTGCCCCAACAATGAACTATCGTAGAGATAAGCTAGGAAATCAAAATGTCGTTTAATGTTGATATAGTTGAAAGTTATCTTAAGAAGGATTATTTAGAATTGCATTAAGGAAATTAGATTTACAAAAGGAGATTTAGGAAGATACAACTATGTATTAACAAGATGAATACACATAATCATAAACCACAGGCATCCGGTATATGTATTTATGTCTTTCATGAAAATAAAAACATTTATTTCAATAAACAGACAGCACCATGCTGGTTAGTGTAAAAGATGGGTTTTAGTAACAAATTACTTTTGTAGGATTAACTTGAAAACCCATTACCAACAAGTGCTTCCATATGAAAGCCTTTCAGAAATACAATAGCCTGTTCAAAAGGCTTTCCCATGTAAAGGCTAAAAGAAGTAGCAAGTCTTTGTAGGAAAAATGATAATCACACACAAAAACATATATAAAAAGGCTGTGCTCCTAAAATCATTACCAAAAAGAGGCTTAAATCTGCCAGGAAGCTAGCAAGACTATGGTAAGAATGACTAGCATACGATATCCCCTTATCATATGTCTATCCATTCTATCCCAAGGCTTCCTTTTTTCATTTTCAAAGTCCATCCGCAAATCAGAAAATGACGATATTTTACTAGACACAGTAGCTCTAAGAAAGGCATTACGGAATGGAGACACAATAGACAAATCTTTAGCGAGTTCACCCGATCATTATTCTATGGACGAAAATACGAACTTAAATGAAGAAGAGGAAAGAAGCATAAAGGTAAGAGGCATATACTAATATGATAACCTTATGGCTTAAAGATAATTTTCTGTTTGCCATGTACATTTCCTAAGAACCTGCATGAATATGTCTACCAAACAACACCTTAATCCTTATGGTAAACCTGTATATATATATATATATATATATATATATATATATATACACACACACACACACACACACACACACACACACACACACACGTTTACCATAAGGATTAAGGTGGTGTTAGTTTCTGAAACATAGACGCAAATAAAAGGCTGTTTAGGGGATGTACAGAAAGAAAAAAGCATGTTTAGGATATGTTTGAAATTTCAGAAATATATATATATACCGTATATACTCGAGTATAGGCCGACCCGAATATAAGCCGAGGCACCTAATTTTACCACAAAAAAATGGAACAAGTTATTGACTCGAGTATAAGCCGAGGCGGCTTTTTTCAATTGGAATTGGAGTTGACACACAGAATGAGAGACACACACACACACAGAAAGGGACACACACACAGAAAGGGACACACACACAGAAAAAGAAACAGACACACACACACAGAAAGAGACACACACACACACACACACACAATGTGGGTACCTGCTGCTGCTGCCGCCGCCGCCGCTCTCAGACGCGCAGGTGTCGGGGGTCAGGGTTTGGCCGAGGTTACCCTGCAGAGGGGCAGCAGGGTCCCCCTCCTCCGCTCCTCCGCAGCCGCCAGCCGCTGCCGTTCTCACACACACCAGCACTTCCTGGCTGTTGCGCGCTCGTCGTCGGTGGGCGTGCCCCATATGGCAGGCGTCCAATGAAAACATTGGACGCCGCCCATTGACGACCAGCGCGCAGCAGCCTGGAAGTGCCGGTCAGTGTGTGAATGTGTGTGCGTGTTTGTGTGTATGAGAGCGGCGGCGGCGGCGGCGGCAGCAGCGGGGACAGCAGGGACCCGCAGCGGCCGCCCCTCACCCTCCAGCATCTATTGGGTTCAGGGTTGCGGCCTTCCCTGGCAGTCCGCCCCTGGACTCGAGTATAAGCCGAGGCGGCTTTTTTCAGCCCAAAAAGTGGGCTGAAAAACTCGGCTTATACTCGAGTATATACGGTACTTCTGAAATTTCAAACATATTTTAAACATGCTTTTTTCTTTCTGTCCGTCCCCTAAACAGCCTTTTATTTGCATCTATGTTTCAGAAACTATCTTGGCAAAGCCTCAACTGAAGCAGACAACCTGCTCCAGTGGACCATTACATGGTTGATACACAACTGAAGGGCAGAGGGTGAGGTTGTGAGGGATTCCTCTGGCTTTTGCTGTTGGTTGTTCACAAGGAACTGGCTTTTGCAGGACATTTGCCTTGCCAAATTTGTACAAAACTGGTGTATGGTACAAGGTTTAATTCATTCACTACAGGCCATTTTAGAGGATCAAGTAATAAACTGAGCACAAAAAACTCAAACCCATCCCACCCAGTTTTAACTTTGATTTAGCTGAGGTCTATGGAACCTTATAGACTTTCACAATGAATCATGCCCGTTCAGCATAATAATGCAACAATAGTAATGTGACTACCTTTTACATTAAGAACAAAAGATCATCTGTAGGTTAGCTTAGCACATTAAAAGTATTTTTTAAATCATACTTTGAAAATTATTAACTGCTTTTGTTGTGGAGATGCACAATACATGTTTGTGCAAGTGGTCTTATTTTTTCCTGGAAGGCACAGACAACTCTAAAAGGCAGATTACTCTGCCTTCCATCCACCCCTTTGGAAATAAGTTCAGTTTATTCAGAATCAGATTTATTGCCACCATGTATATAGTGCATACATACAAGGAATTCATTATGGCAAGAGACGTCGACGAAAGGGGAACAGGTTAACATAATATGGTAACATGCTATAATATGACTATAAATCAAGTAATGTGCAGAATCTATAGACACTTTCCCTATTTCTTCAGTACAAGTTCTAGTTAGCGGTTGGATGGCTAGAGGGGAAAGCTGTTTTTATGTCTTGATGTTCTTATATGTGGCACTTTGACACTCGGGTGGCTGGGGTGAGAGGGATCCTGGAATATATTGCTCTTGATCTGATCGTGCTCCTGGATAAGTGTTCCAGAGCAGTTAGGGGTGCTCCAATGGTCTCTCTGCCATCCTTGGCAGCTGGTAGCACCTCCATACCATATTAAGAAGTCAGCACACATCACAGATTCTATTACTGCATTATAGTATTGCAGTGTTAACACACTGCTCGGTAGTCCATATGGATGGAGGAGGATGAAGAGTCTTTGCTGGGCCTTCCTGCCAAGAAATGTTGTTTCCTTCACCCCCTACCTTGGCATCCTCTCCTGAAATCTGTGAGCATCTCCACAGTCTTTGTTGTATTACTGTAGCAATTCATAGCACCTCATGCCTAAACCTGTGTCTTCATATTTGAAAGTCCCAAAAATTATGAGAAGGAAAAAGTAAAGCTGCAAACCTGTAGAACGGTGTCCCCCAACCCTCCCCTGGAGACCAATCGGTCACATTTTGTAGAACTCCACCCAGATACACAGGGGAAGTAATTAGTGGCCAGACAGAGCTAAATATAGAACTATTTGGAGATTCACTAAACATGAATGGTGTAATCACAGATCCTGATTTATCATGTACTAAGATGGTGTCTACACACATCTTCAAAGGTGAAAACCACATCTATCAATACTGGCTCACATCAGTGCATGTCAGAGCACTGTAAAACATAAATTTACTAAACTATTATAAAGTTGTGCAGCACCTGTCAGTTTCTTATTTTGATTGCAAGGCTCTTACCTCCCATCAGATATAATGGGCCATTTACACAGCATGTTACATGTTAGCTGTTTTGTATGTTATTTTATTCAAATGTTTTCCAAGGCAAAGGGACAGGAGAAGAGAACAACATGTGCATTCAAGAGGTTTTTCATTGTTTTTAGCAATTAGTAGCTTTTCCTCTAAAAGTGTGCGCGTGTGACATCTAGTCACCCTGCCTGCTGGATTAGTAAATAAGATCATGGAGTACTGTCCTATAAAATGGCACACTGTAGAAACATTAGTAAATCAGGCCCTATATCTAAAAAGGATAACTCTTTAAAGGCATATACACAACTTTGTATAGTGCCCTACCTTCTGGTGGCCAAAATCTGCTTACCCAATGTGTATTTATAAAAAATAGCTATGTGCCAAAAGTATGTTAAACAAAATGAAAAATATTAGCATTGGGTGGCCAAATCTTGAGTACCAATTAAAAAAAAAAAAAAGGGGCGGAGCTTGCCATGGCGCCGCGAGTACGTGACTGCAGGCAGCTCCCGGCCCCATCAGCTTTTATTAGCAATTTTTGTAGCTTAATCCTGAGCCCGACCTGTGGCACATACCTGTGAGGACGGGGAGACACTTCTGACTGCTGCTGGAGAGAACTGAGAGGCAGAAGCGACCGTTCGGGCCAGTACAGCGCAGTCGTGGAGGAGCGGCCCCCATCTTGTCCCCACCGCACTCAGACTAGTGCTGCGCCCAGACCGTGGGGGGAGCGAGGGTGAGGCCTGCGGCGTCGCGACCCGGGGACCAGCGCTTTGGGCTCTATCACTGGCGCGTCCCTGTACCGCCGAAGGTGTACCTGCCGGGGGCGAGGACGAGCGGCCACAGCATCAGTTGGAGGAGCGGCCGCCATCTTGCTCCCACCGTGCGGGGGGGCGGCGTCTCCTCCGGGAGCTGGGGAGCTCTGAAGGTCTGCTGAGGTGAGCGCTTGCCCCGGGACCCCCCCCTTCTGTCACCTGTGGGCCCCAACACCTTGGAGGCGCAGTGTGGACCCGGGAGGAGCAAGTCCAGGTGCCATTTAGGAGTCCTCACCCACTCACCCCTTGCTCTGCCTTGGGGGTGAGGGAGACACAGGCTGTGCAGCTGTGAATGTTGGGACGTGGGGCTGCAGTGCGAATCCCCCAGCTCGCATTCTAGTAAGCTAGGCCCCCTGCCGGCTGCATAGCTTCCTCTGTCGGCGTTGCCCTGTGATACCCCGGAGGGACCTACCTTCCTTTTGTGCATAATCCTTGCCCCAGGCGCTCCATGCAACCTTGCTCTGGACTCTGATCTACCTCACCTGGCACCTCACTCTGCATCTTACACCATAATCGGGATTCTCCGGGCATACTTTATTAATTCACCCCAACTTACTTTGGGGATACCCCCTCATCTTCCGGACCACCTTGCATAGCAGGTAACAAGCGAGATGGGTGACGGTAGCAAACACAAAGATTCCAGGACCCAGACCAGGGGCTCCCTGGCAGCCAACCAGAGCGATCTTAACCGGTACATCTCAAGACCCGTGGAGCCCCCCCGGGACCCTCGAGCAGTCCGTCCCGAGGGATCGCAGGAGGGAAGCCTGATCGGGGGGAGACTGGCGCTTCCGGGTTGACCCCGGTGGACCGCATGCTTTCCGAAATCTGGGCCCACCTACGCTCCATGCCCACGAAGGAGGACTTGTCCCTGATCACACGCTCAATTAGCGAAAAATTATCAGAAGAAGTGGGTCTCCTGAGAGGAGATCTGAGACAACTGGATACGAGGCTGGATAGGGTGGAGCGAAACCAGGAGGGAGATAGGTCCACCATACAGCAGCTCACACTTCGCTTACAAGCGCAAGAAGCAGCCAACAACAACTTAATTCTCCATCTTGAAGACTTGGAAAACCGCAACAGGCGGAATAACATACGCATTAGGGGTCTTCCTGAAGCGACACACCCAGAAGACCTTATGCCTACACTTCAGGGCATTTTCTCCGCGCTTATGGGAGAACAATCGGAAGGGGACTCTAAGATCGAAATTGATGGGGCACACAGAGCCATTGCCCCTCCCCCCAGACTGGGCGACCCTCCGAGACGTGATCGGTAGGATCCACTTTTTTCAAGAGAAGGAAGCGATTATGTCAGCGGCAAGAAGAAAAGGGCCCCTCGACTTCGACGGGGCGGAGCTACATTTCTACTCTGACCTCTCAAGATCTACGTTAGCGAGAAGGAGACTCCTGTGCCCACTGTTGGAACTGCTTAAACAAAACAATGTGACCTATCGGTGGGGTTACCCTTTTGCTCTGATTGCCTCTAAGGGGGGCAAGACTTTTGCACTTCGCAAGCACGAGGACTTACCCGGCCTCCTTAAACAGTTTGGCCTTCGGTCTCTTCAGGTCCCGGACTGGATGGGCGTCAATCCGGATTTGTACCCTTCACGGGCCGGAGGAGGACGCCCTCCCCGGCCCCCCGATGCATGAGCCTGTCTGGTTATGATCATCGCGTCTGTCGTCACCGTGATTTAAGGGTCACTGATGTCTTGGCTGGGCCTCTGCCCGCCTCTCTTTATCCCCAACTGGGATGCTCGGTCTGCCTTCTGACAGGTCGTATGCACGCATTTATACCCTGTTTTGATATGTTTATATTTGCCTGTTGATAGTACCTAAAAGTCACTTATCATAGTTGTTATAGCAATGTTTGAACTGCACTCCCGTGGTTGGCGCTGCTCCTTGGGCTGGGACCGGGAGAGGGCCATGGCCCGAGTGAACACCAGCGGGACGCTTCCGCGGTGGCCTCCCGGTCGCACCGGGGGATCGGCTCTGACCATTGGTGAGGGTATGGGCTGGAGGGAAGAGGCCGGGATCTTGGTGGCCTGAACTGTTATCTGTTTTTCTGTCAGACATTGTGCTGTTCAAATGTTTTATGTTTAGTTTAAACTCAGGATAGTAAATACTGTGATATTAAGGTGTTATAAATTAGAGGCGGCCGGGGGCTGGTGCCGGATCAATGGACCCTCTATTGGACTCATCCACCGGGCGGTCGGCTTTGGCGTACGTGGCATTGAAAAGAATAAAGAAAGCCCTCCAGAGGGCTCAGCTTTGTGATCCCTGGCGCATCAGCCACCCTTCCACTAAAGATTATTCGTTCTACTCTGCGGTGCATGCCACGTACTCCAGAATCGACTACGTTCTGGTATCCCATGGACTTCTACCCCAAGTGGTGGACACTAAAATAGAACCCACGATTATTTCAGATCATGCCCCGGTGGCCCTCACTGTCAATCTGCTCGGGGGAACGAGGGGGGAGTGGACATGGAGGCTGAATGAGTCCCTTCTGCAGAGTGAGCCATTGGTCCAGGACCTGCAAAACACTATCAAAACCTTTTTTGAGCTCAACAAAAGTGAGAATACTTCTCCTTTTACCAACTGGCAGGCTCACAAGGCGGTTATAAGGGGCGCGCTTATCAAACACGCCACCGCAGGGAAGAGAGATCGGGAGCGGGAACTACAGAGGCGAATTGAGAAGGTGCAGGAGCTGGAGGGGTCGCATAAAGCCTCGCTAGCTAAAAGTAATCTTTTAGCACTCACTGAGGCCAGGACTGCTCTGAATTCCCTACTGTCCTCACAGGCAGCATACATTATTAAGTGATGTAAGAGACTATATTTTGAGTGGGGAAATAAGAGTAGTGCACTTTTGGCGAGAGCACTCAGGAAACATCAAACGCTGAACTTCATAGAGGCAATCATTGATGGGCAACAAAAAAAGCATTACAGTACCCATGGCGATTGCACGGGCCTTCCAGTCTTTATATCAGAAACTTTACAATATTCACCCTACAGGGACAGACCCGGATCGGGGGCACTGGAGCAGATTAAGCGATATATTGAGGAATCGGGAATGCCTGTACTTCAAGATGCGGATAGGGAGGCACTGGAAAGCCCAATATCCATAGAAGAGTTACACGCAGCTATCAAGGGTGCCCCCAGTGGGAAATCACCGGGGCCGGACGGATTCTCCATTGCCTATTACAAGCAGTTTCTCCCACTTCTCCCCCCACACTTCCTTTCAGCTTTTAATTCCCTGATCGCATCCACTGACCCAGCCACCATCCCGAGTGAAGAGTTAACCGCATTTGTCACAATTATCCAGAAGCCCGGGAAGGATCCTATGTCCTGTGGTAGCTATAGGCCCATTTCCCTACTGAACGTGGATCTCAAACTTTTTGCAAAGATCCTAGCAAACAGACTCTCTGGGCTGCTGCCGGCCTTAGTGGATGGTGACCAGTCGGGGTTTGTTCCGGGTAGGGAAGCCCGGGACAACACGACCAGGATGTTAAACCTGTTGCATAGGGTTGACCAGACTGGGGAACCGGTTGTTTTGCTTTCCACTGATGCCGAGAAGGCCTTCGATCGGGTAAATTGGCAGTATATCAGAGCGGTCTTGGAACATATTGGCCTAGGTCCCAAAGCTTTACAGCTGATAATGGCATTATACTCAGACCCATCCGCAAGAATTAAGGTCAACGGCGCTCTCTCGGGCTGGGTTGACATTAGGAATGGTACCAGGCAGGGATGCCCACTCTCCCCTCTGATTTTTGCCTTATCCATGGAGCCCTTTTTGTGCAGAATCAGGGGACAGGGGGACATTTGGGGGATTGAGACCGGCGCAACTACGCACAAGGTCTCGGCATATGCGGACGATCTTTTGTTTTTTCTTACTAATCCGGCAGTGGGTCTGCCGGTTTTGTTGAGGGAATTTGAGAGATTTGGTAGGTTATCTTACTTGAAGATAAATTACGATACATCGGAGGCCCTAGGGGTGAATATAGCGAGGGAGGTTGAGACCCGTTTGAGGGCATCTTTCCCATTTAGATGGCCACCCTCAGCAATTACATACCCGGGCACTAAAATAACAAAAAAGGTGGATGGAATCAATGCAGCAAACTTAGCGAATTGGGACCTCCCCACCTTCTCGTGGTTGGGTAGGATCAATATCCTTAAAGTGGACCGTCACCCATGGGTGATCGGCCCGGGAATCTATAAGATTCCCGGGCCGATCACCCCCCTCACCGCGGGACATCCGAGATCGGGATGTCCCGCGGTGAGGGACCCCCCCCAAAAAACTCACCTGATCGGCGGCGGCAGCGGGCGCCGCCGCCTCCCGTGCGCTCCTCTAGCCGTGCGCGCGCCCGCGCCGGCCGTTTGTGAATGGCCGGCGCGGGCGCGCGCACTGTCAGAGGGGCGCGCGGGAGGCGGCGGCGGACGCGCTGCCTTGTCCGCCGCTTGTCCGTGGGAGCGTGGTGAGGTGAGTTTGGGGGTTTCTGGGGGGTTTTACATAGCGGGGCACCCCTAATCGGGGTGCCCCCCTGAAGTGGACCAAAACCCAGGATAGTCAAAATCCTGGGTGTTGGTCCACTTTAAAATGACAGTCCTACCAAGGATACTGTATCTGCTCCAGACTCTCCCGATTCAAATCCCCAGAGCATACTTTAAATCCCTCAATTCAATTTTTATTAATTTCATTTGGCAGGGGCGTAAATCTAGACTGCGGCTACAGCTTCTCTTTAGGTCTAAACAGTCGGGGGGGCTTGCCTGCCCAGATCTCCTGCGGTATTGGCAAGCGGTTCATCTCCAAAGAGTTTTAGATTGGCACCACCATGGATCAAGGAAGAAGTGGGTGGCCCTGGAGGCAACCTGGTCCCATTCCTCACTCAGGGACGTGCTATGGGCAGTTAGGAAAGGGAAGCCCCTATGCAGAGATCACCCGCTGATTTCAGCCACCCTCGGAGTCTTTGATAAATTAAGGGACAGACAGTTTATATCCCCATGGCCGACCCCACTAGTCCCGCTGGTGAACAACCCGTCCCTTCCCGTAAACATTCTCCCTCGTCTCCGCGTGAGCTTTGTGGAGAGGGGGATCCCGAGAGGGACGGACCTTGTCCTACCCTCTGGATGGGCGCGATTGGAGGATCTGCGGGATAAATGGGACACTCAGCTGCTTGATCAGTGGCTCTTGTTCACATTTCAAAGCTTCCTACTGAGTTTGGGGCCTAGACAGGCGATGCTGAGGGATCTCACCCCTTTTGAGCATCTGGCAAGGGAACCCCCTGTGAAGCTTATCTCTCAGCTATATGCTCTTCTGGGAGGTGATGAGGCTGGGGAGGCACCCCGATTCTGTGCGGACTGGGAGAGGGACCTGGACAGACAGCTGACAGACAAACAGTGGAAATACATCTTCCTAGCAACGCATAAGACTTCCGTCTCCTCCAAGATCCAAGAAGCAAATTACAAGTGCCTCACGAGGTGGTATTGCACCCCGGAGAGATTGCATCGTTTTTTCCACCGTCCCATTCTGACGAGTGCTGGAGGTGCCGGAGAGCAATGTGGAGCTTCTTCCACATCTTCTGGTAATGCCCCAAAATCTCACCCTTCTGGCGACTGGTGGCGAGAGTCTCCGAGGAAATTCTAGGCTACCCGGTGGCCTGTGACCCTTCCTTGCTCCTCTTGCACTTGGCAGATACTCCCTTGTAAATGCAGCCAGGGCAATGATTCCCAGGCTGTGGAGATCTGAGGTGATCCCTTCGGTGAGGGACTGGGTCGGGGAGATGGAGGCGCTCACTGCCAAGGTCCATGAGAGCACAACGCAATTCTTTCGGACTTGGACGCCGTGGTTCCTCTTCAAGGAGACGGAGAGGTTTAAGCAGCTTGTGGTCCCTGACCCACCCCCCTCCTCCTCTTTATTGAAAATAAATAAAGAATTTCAAAAAAAAAAAAATTATATATAGAAAATTTGATCTTTTGTGTGTCCTAGAGGACTGTACCAAAATAAGCAGTTGCAGCATACAAATATATATTTGTTATATGTTCTGTCATGTTTATATATGGAGGCACATTCGGGTAGTCAATAGTTTTGAGTTTATCATTTTTCTTTCGCAGAGTGTGGGATCTCAAGGCAAATACTTTAACCAAGATGTTCTTCCTATGGTCACTGGAGTGAAGCAAATTACATTTTCACAGCCTAAAGCTGTAGCACGACATTCAGACCTTGGAGAGGAGAATGTTGACCTGACCCATGAAAGAAGAGATATTGGCGAGGAAGAAAATAAATTCCCTATAGGAAGAAGAGATTTTGATAGTAAGTAGTGAGAAAAATGTAAATGGTTTGTCAAAGCTAAATATACACCAATCACTTGCCTTCTGGGAATTTAACGCTTCATTATCATTGAGTCAGTGCATTTGCAAGGAGTGAAATGTCTACTTAAACTGCTCTTGGCTTAGGGTGGCCTGATTAGTGATACATCCCCTAAGCCCAAAACCCAGTCCCAAATACTCATCTCCTCTGTGCAGATGAAACTCTGAAGAAGGGTTGCTACACTATCAGAAACAGCAGCTCTGTCACTCGTTAAGCAAGCGGCCACTGATTATGCACAGACAAGGGGCAATTTGTAATTATCAATTGCCCCAAACCAAGCAAACTTACTCTATAGCTGTGCAGTATGAACTTAACACAGAACAAATTTCTTAGTATAGTGCTGGGCATCCCCTACAAGTAAACCATATTGGTGACCACTGGATCATTTAGCAAGGAATGATTTTTCCGATGGGACTTGGGGCTTGACAGTGTGAGTGTGTGTGATGTAAAGGGGTAAGGGCATTTCAGATAGGCCTCTAATGATAGAACAGACCACCCCTGAAGACTAGATAGCATTAAACAGCATGAGCATAGTTCACTATAAAATAGGAATGTTTCCTCTTCCATCATAACTTTTCAGATTCAGCTTGACCCATAGCACAGATGTAGATTTTATGAATTTGAAGTGGACAATGCTAAATAACTACATCTTTCTCTTTAGTGCTCAGGTGCATGTTGGGAAGAGTCTACCGACCCTGTTGGCAAATTTGAAGGATTAACCAGGAACTGGAACACATGGATATCAGTACAATGGCATTCTAATAAAATTATGCACATTTATTAAAATGTAAATAAAACCGTAATCTGTGCATTGCAAAGAGGTTGTAGGTTTCTAAACTTTAAATATAAAAGCAAATAATAAATAAAATCAGAAGCAGAATTTGCCGATGCAAACATATCTATATACAGAACATACAGCATTTAAATCCAACAAGAAATCACAAACGGAAAAAGTTAGTTAACTTGGCTTGCCCCACAATAAGCTTGTTTTTGGGTGCCGATTTACTACTTTTACTTGGAACAACTTTTTCTTTGGGTCTCAGTGGTTCTGCTACAATCTTCTTCTTGGGTGGTTCATCTTGGAGGTTTCCTTGGTTTTCATTTGTTTCCACTTGCTTTCTTTTTGAGCTTTTTCGCACAGACTCTTTTTTGGAGGTCCCTTTCACATTTTTTTGGTCAATATTCCCAGATTTCATTTGAATTGATGTTTTTGGTTTGCTTACACCTACAGAATACAAATTAGGATATAAACAAGGTAGAAACCTAGAAACTACTTTGGAAACATATAAGGAGGCAATACTAGAACATCCAAGTTTGAGCTACCCTCCCAATACATGGCGCATGGGGAGGGATTGCCAGGCTTACAGGTCACATGAGCATGTAACCAGCAAGCACTTGTTGCACACAAAGCTACTACATCTATATGCCAATGTGTGCAATGTTGCCAGGCTGGAATAGGCCTGCAAGTGTTTTGTATAAATTATTAAATTAATTACCTAGTGGTTCTTCCTCTTCATCAAAGCAAAGAACTGGAACAATCTTAGGGGCAGGATGAATGCAAGTCGGAACTTGGCTCATGCTAGGAAAATGTGATTTAAGAAGCACTGCTGAGCTTTCTTTATAAGTGCAAGAAAACTGAGATTTTATCAAGTTTTGCTTCAGCTGGAGGAAACAAAAAAAACGCTGCATTGATAGAAGAACATTAATGAAGTAAAAAAACAGTCAATTATGTAATGTGAACATTTAAACCAGACCACCACCATTAAAAAAAAAAAAAAAAAAAAAAAAAAGACATTGCTGCACACCTGCACTATCCAGATAATAGCGGCCCCTGGGAGAATTGTGGCCAGCAAACCAGAAGCCTCAGATCTGCTGTGGAGAGAACAGAGCACTCCCGCTGGCTCATAAAGCGACGATTGTGCATGTCCAGATGGAAGAGGGGTGGGAGGTGGGCCTGGTTTTTAAAACCAGAGTCACCCTGATTATAATCTGCTGAGGTTTGTTCTCTTTTCTGGTACCCCTCTGTCTTTTTGAAGGCTTTATGAAAACAAATCCGTAACAGTCAGTGTGGGTATAGACTTTCCCTGAAACAAAGCTACAACTGCATCTTGCGCTGTACATTTGTGCCAGGGGAATCCCTTCTCCTCCGGATGCTCATAAGGAAGAACCATGTTTCCTGTCACTGCCTTGTGTATGTAGAAAACACCAGCCAAAGCTGTGCAGGGTAAGGATGTGGAGGGTGTTTTATGGCTCAATAAGATTTTGTAAACCTTAACCACAGTAACAACAAATATATATGTTGGCTTCCAGATAAAACCTTAGCTATTATTCTAAGAAATTATGCAAAATAAATAAAATACCTTAGGTTTGTCTTTGTCAATGCACGCCCGGACACGCTGACCCAGAGACTTGGGAGAAGATCCAATTAACTGTTCAGGACTCCTAGTTATTCAAAACAAAAAAAACACAACATACATAATAGATGTATGGTCAGGCTTATTAAAACCCTGTCCCTTTTAAAAAGCCAAAACCCTACACCTTTCTCTTCACAGAGGGGGACCACCACATTTCATTAAACTGATTGACTACCCAATACAAAAAACAAAGGGCACTCCCTTTTTGCCTCCCGCAGCAGATTTGTCCAAGTTTGGCAAACAGCGACTCACCTGATCGATGGATCCCAGCCCCCACTTTATGTCTCAAGTCCATTGAGCGGTGCTTCCATTTCAAGCTCATGACCCCGACTATCAGTCTCAGGGGTGTGACCACACTCCCTCTCTGTCAGGCCTAGGCACAACCCCTCTACTAGAAATGGATGGAGAGGGCACGGTAGCACTCCTGTGAATGATGGCAGGTGGCGAGCACGACCCCATGCGTGATTCAAGCCCAGGCCTGAATCCCGCAATCAGATGAGTTGCTGATCGCCAATACTGACTGGTCAACTGCAGGGGACAAGTGGTAAGTGTCATGCTTTTTTATATTACTTTAAAAAGGAGCACAAGGCTGCCATTTTTACTAGAAGTCTTAGCACTGAAAACTAAAATCCCCCTATGGATGGCCGATAAAAATTCAGCAACCGTAACACTGCATTACTTTGCAAAAAGTGTCACAATGTGTGCATTTGCAATTGTTCATATACATTTCAAGCTCAAAAAAAATTCTAAAGAAACTTACTGACCACATTAAAAGTTTATCACTTAGAGTCTGCAAGTAGCCAACAGTTCATGCCCTGTTCATGCTGTGCCCTGTGGACCTTTGCCTCTTCTCCCCAGGGGAACCTAAAATTGGATAAGCCTCCTTCAATATGGTCAGTAGCCATCCAGCTCATACTCCTGTTTACAGCTACACTGTAGCAGTCAAGGATGGACAGGGGAGACGCCAGGTACATAAAATTCACAATTTTTTGCAGATTTTTGGTGTTGTGCCTTATTTTCTTTTCTTGAATGTAAAACAAGCATTTGTGTTGGATTGGGCCCTACCTGTGATTTACTTAGTATGCCGTTTCCCAGTTGCATATATTCCTGTGGCTCTGTGTTGCCTAGGTAGAAGTGGGTTTCCTGGGCCTAGTAAAGCCCTTAGTATAGCTTCTGACTACAAATCCCAGAAGCCCTCCACTGACAAGGGTGAGGGCCCCCCACAAATATTCGAAAAAAAAAAAAAAAAGTCAGGCAGTAGTAATGGACCATTCCTGCCACAGGTGAGAACGCCACAAACCATTTTGCTACTAGAACATAAGACTGCAGTCCCCTCATCAGAAGAGGCAAAGTTAGAGCAGGAGCGGATAAAGCAGACTAAAAAGTAGATTTAACTTTTCTTTTTAAAAGTTTAACATATGGAAAATAAATAAGGACATTGATAAGTGTGCAGCAGGTTGCACACTTACCAATGACCTACTCATCCTGCCAGCCGGCTTCTGGAAATAATGCTTCTGCGCCACCATCAGGCAAACCACAAGATTGAGCGCCTGTGTGAATTGATGCCGCAGCAGGAAGGCTGCGAGAGAGCAGCAGCTGTGGACTGGGTGACACAAGTCACCCGAATATTCGCAGCTGCCATTGCAGTATGAGTGTTCCGCAATGCCCAATTGCGAAGAGAAGGTCCCAGCTGTTTGGAGTGAGCTCAGGAATGTGGAGCGTCGTCTCTGCTTCAGTCAATCAGATGTTTGGCAAGCCAGATTAAGGAAGTCTGCCCCGTACACCAAACACACCAGTTTGAGTACAGTTTGTGTAACTTAAATACATAGTTGCTGGAGAAAACATTTTATGCAAAACCAAAAAAGGCATTCTGCACACAATTATAGACACTTGTCATAGAAAGGGGACTTTTCATTAAAATTCTGCTGTAGTAAGCAAGTACAGCATAGCGTGAGCCATCATCTTTGACAGGGATGCTAGCTGACCACCCTTAAAGTGATACTGCAGGCAAAGGTAATTGTTACACCAGTGTATCGGGCTACATTTGGTACTCTCCTAAAGGCCGAGATATTGGGGTTTACAGGTTTAACCAATGTCTCTTATTCTTCCTGTTCCCCCAATCAGCTCAGCAGAGCAGGATAGGATTGCTGGTCCCTCCTTCCCCTTCAGCCCCTCCCTCCTCCAGATTCAACACATTGCTGTCAGCGCAGAGCGCCGATTATTTTGCAGCATCACAGAACCAACCACGCCCACTTTTTCCACAAGAGAATTATAGTGAACCTGTAAAGGTCGATATCTCTCCCATTTCTTCAATTTAAAAATGGAAAACAGTTTAGAATAGTGCCAAATATAGCCCGACACAATGGTGTAACAATTACCCTTGCCTGCAGTAGCACTAAGGGGGTTTATTTAAGAAGAGATAGCACCAGGTAGTGCCTCATAGCTGCAGGCAGCGTCCGGTAATCGCCGGGTGCTATAGGCAAAACCACATTTAAGAAAGCGAATCTAATGCTCTAACATGTAGCGTCACATGTATTAATCCAGGCTCAGCGTATAGCTCCGGCACTCTAGATTCAGGAGCGCCATGTAGTACCTGTCGCTCTGTAGCGCTCCCCCATACATTTCAATGGGGCTTTATTAGTTGTGTATAAATAGCGTGTTTGTCAATTTGTCAGTTTGCGACCTCTCCTGGCTGCAAACACACACTTTTAGAAACTTTTGACTTAATATTTTTATGCAGAATTGCATTTACAGGTCTGGCACTAAAGTGTTAATGTCACAGTGTTATGTCATTCCATGTGTTTTCGCTTTGTTATTGGTGGATATGTGTTCAAAAACAGACTTTGATCACACAGCATCTGGCGCTCTATGCTACAGCGCCCAGCTTTAGAGCTCCGACGCTGTGTGCGTCTCTAGCGTTTTGTTAACTATGGCGTGGAGCACCGAGTGCCGGACGCACTGAGCTGGCGCTACCCCTCGCTCGCTGCAGTGCTATACTATTGTTACAGCGCCCAACACACATCACATTTATCAATGCCAGCCAGGTTACTAGAGCGACCGAGACGCTCTGTTACAGCACCCGATACCCGCTTACAGCATCTACTAGCGGTCGCTCTAAGCGCCGCTATACAGACGCTCATCTGGCAATATGTGGCGCTAGTAGTGAATCAGTCTCCACATTTTTTCACAAGGCAGACAGGGTTCCTAATCAACATACCTGAAAAGAGATAAAAAGGAAACGGATCCAAAGACTGAACCACCTTCATCAGCACTTAATAAATCTGCCTTGTTTTTAGGAGGAGGATTGGCAGCTTCTTCGTCCAAAAGTGACAGCAATGTTTTTATCATTTCTCTACCACATATAGCTGTCCCACGGTTGATTGCATGTGTTCTAGGCTGTGAATAGAAACTTTTTTTTAATTTAATGTATTAGAATAAAAGTCATTCAGAAAAACTGCACATCCAAAATCATGCCAAGTCAGAACAACCAGTCGGCTGTCATGGGCTTTTCTGCATGTGTCCTCAGTTGGGCATTTTTATTCAAAACACACACAGAAGTGCATTATAGAAAAAGATGACAAACTTTTCTTCCCCCCTCCAAGCAAAAAAAAACACATGTAACTGCAATGAAGCATTTTACAGGTGAAGGACAATATTGGTAAGGATATTATTTTTTAATGTTTGGAAACAGCAACCTTTGGGCTATTCCAAAAAAACTGGCAAATTCTTTAGCATATTTTAATAAAATATAGGCAATTAAAGCTTACTTAGACATAAGTTTCAATTTCAAAAGCCCTACCCAAAGCTGAATGTACCTCACAAAATAGCATGACCCTCCTTGTGTTGTAAAGGCCTGTCCAGATGGAGGAGGGGGGGGGGGACCCTCTTTACTAGGCGACAGGATAGAGTCGCACAGTGTGCAGGCTGGCATTTAGTCACCGGCAAACACCTGCACAGATGTAATAAAGAGGCTGGCCATGCTAGAGCCACCGACTAGTGGAGGTTGCCAGTAAACGGCAAGCCAGGTTAGTTTTAAATTGCAGGACTAGGACAGATTAGTTGCAGGAGTAAAAACGAGTGCTTGCCTGAACAGAACCTTTAAAGTGGACCAGGATTTTGACTATCCTTGGTGTTGGTCTTTGCTCCCGGGCACACCGCTGTGTGAAAAAATACCATTTTGTGAATACTCACCTGTAAAATGGGTATTGTAAGTATGTCACACACCCCACTTCAATCAATTATTACAATAGGGTTATACTCACCGCTAGGTGGCAGCATTGCAGAGAATCTCCAAAAAAGCAACAGGCCCCTCCCGGTCTATACATACCTGGCACCTCCCAACAATCTCCCAGTATTAGAACAGCAGTAAGACAAGGTACCAGGAACAAACAAATGTAACCCTCAAACGTAAAGAACTAAACTTCACCATATAAAGAGCCAGGATACCAAAAAGGGCGGGTGAAGTGGGGTGTGTGACATACTTACAATACCCATTTTACAGGTGAGTATTCACAAAATGGTATTATTCTAAGTATGTCACACACCCCACTTCAATCATTAATTATTACAATAGGGACATCCAACAGCAGTGTCCAGAAAAGGGTGGGTATCCAACCAGGCAATAATGCAGAAAAACTCAAACCACTGCAGCCTGCAGAACCTTGCGGCCAAAAACAGCATCCGCTGAGGCCCGCACATCAACCTTATAGAACTTAGAAAAGGTATGAACCGAAGACCAAGTTGCAGCCTTACAAACTTGTTCAACAGAAGCCTGGTGCTGAAAAGCCCAGGACACTCCAACTGCGCGAGTAGAATGAGCAGTAACACGAAAAGGGGGATCCTTCCCCTTGGCCGAATAGGCTCCAACAATCGCCTGACGAATCCATTTGCTAATGGAAGACTTAGCCGGAGCCAAACCCTTCCTAGGCCCACAAGGCACAACGAAAAAGGCATCAGTCTTACGTAAAGACGACGTAGCACGTAGATAGTACCTGACACAACGTACAACATCCAAGCAGTGCAAAGCACCCTCCTTGACATTCTTAGGCTTAGGACACAAAGAAGGAAGAACAATGTCCTGGTTAAGATGAAAAGCAGAGACCACTTTAGGGAGAAAGTCTGACTTGAAGCGAAAAACCACTTTGTCCTGATGTTCCTCAAAATAAGGAGCCTGAATAGACAAAGCAGCCAGCTCCGAAACACGCCTAACCGAAGTAATGGCCACCAGAAAGGCAACCTTCTAAGAGTGGACAGAGCAATATCCCGCAAAGGCTCAAAAGGAGGAGCCTGAAGGGCAGAGAGAACCAAATTCAAATCCCAAACAGGGAGCAACGGCTTCCTAGGAGGCTGCAGATGCGAAACCCCCTGGAAAAGAGTCTTGACCAAAGAATGGCCAGCAAAAGACCTCTGAAAAAAGATAGACAAAGCAGAAACCTGCCCCTTCAAAGTACTCAGCTGAAGACCGGAGTCCAGCCCTGATTGAAGAAATTCCAAAATCCTAGAAATAGAAAAGACCCGGCAAGGCAAAGATCTAGCCTCACACCAATCAATATAAGATCTCCGAGACCTATAATAGATAGAAGAAGAAGATCTCTTCCTGGCACTAATAAAAGTCCGAATGACCGAATCCGAAAGGCCCTCCTCCTTTAAGATGGAGGTTTCAGCAGCCAAGCCGTCAAAGCCAGCGTTTGTAAACTGGGGTAACACAGTTGGCCTTGAGTGAGAAGATCCGGCCGAAGAGGCAGATCGAACTGAGCCACTGCCAGACGAACGATGTCTGCGAACCACACCCGCCTTGGCCACCTTGGAGCCACGAGAATGGCGGGAACTCCTTCCAGAACCAACTTTCGCAGCACCCTGCCTAGCATGGGAATCGGAGGAAACAGATAAAGAAACCCCAGGTCCCTCCAGCTCAGGACCATGGCATCCACCGCCAGAGCCAGAGGATCCCGGGACAGAGACACGAATGTCGGAAGCTTGTGATTGTGACGAGAGGCAAACAGATCCACCTTCGGCGTCCCCCATCGGAGACAAAGAGACCGAAACACCTGGGGATGGAGAGACCATTCCCCCCGGCGGGACGCACACCGCCTCTGTGTTTTCCACTCCTGGAATGTAAACTGCCGAGATGCAAGGGACATGAGTCTCTGCCCAAACTAGAATCAGAGACACCTCCCTGTGGGCACCCAGACTGCGAGTCCCTCCTTGGTGATTGATGTAAGCAACCGCCGTCTGATTGTCCGATCGAACCTGAACCGGCAGGCCCAGTAAATGATGCGTCAAGCGAGACAGAACCAACCGGATGGCTCGCAATTCCAGAACATTGATGGGCAAGTGGGCCTCCTGAGGGTCCCACTGCCCCTGAAACTGAAGATCCTTCCAGAAACCTCCCCATCCTGACAAACTGGCATCCGTGGTGACAGTTTCCCAAAGCGGGGTCAGAAAAGACCTGCCCTTCAAAAGGTTGTCCGAGACCAACCACCACAGAAGGGACTGCCGAACCCGAGGGGACATCTGGAAGGACCGATCCAACGACCTCGGACGCCGGTCCCAAGACGCCAAAAGATGAAGCTGAAGCGTCCTCGTATGAAACTGCCTCGAACGAGGCCACCATCAACCCCACCAGTCTCATCCCTAGTCGAATGGATGGACGAGGATGTGAGAGAAGAAGCTGAGCCAATTCCTGAATCAACAGAACCTTGGCCTGAGGGAGAAACACTCTGTGCTGGCAGGAGTCCAACGACATCCCCAGAAAAGTCACCACCCTGGCCGGAACCAGAGAGGACTTGGGGTAATTGATCACCCAGCCGAACTTCTCCAGCATAGACACCACCATGCTGGTGTCCCCCTCTGCTTGACTGAAGGAAGGCGCCATGATGAGAAGATCGTCCAGGTAAGGCACAATTCGAATCCCCTGAGCTCTGAGCAGGGCCATCACCCCCGCCAACACCTTGGTGAACACTCTAGGAGCAGAGGTGAGGCCGAATGGAAGAGCCACAAACTGAAAATGCCGATCCTCCACCACGAAACGAAGGAACCTCTGATGAGCTGGGAAAATCGGAATGTGCAGGTACGCATCCTTGATGTCTATGGACGTCATAAAGTCCCCCTGCCGAAGCAAACCGATCGCAGACCGCAGGGTTTCCATGCGGAACTTCCGGGGATGAATAAATCTGTTGAGAAACTTCAAATTCAGAATAGGACGGAAGGACCCGTCCTTTTTGGGGACAGTGAAGAGATTGGAATAAAACCCGCGCCCTACCTCTGAAGGAGGAACAGGGCAAACGACAGCCAATTCTAGAAGATTCCTTACCGCCGCCAGGAGCCCCTGCGCGGCCAAAGGATCCAAAGATACCCGAGACCTGAAGAACCTTGGAGGAGGACGGGACTTGAACTCCAACTTCCACCTCCCGGATCCACCTGTCCGAGACCTCCTTGTCCCATACCCGGGAGAAGAGTCGCAACCGTCCCCCCACCCGTACAGCACACCGACGAGACGCGTAGGTTGCTCCCATTGCTTGAGTACAACCTCTTCAAAATGCTGTTGACTGGGAAACTCCAAGCGTTGCTTGGACACCCCAAAAAGCTGACCCTTAGGCCTAGGAGCAACCGCCGGAGGATCCAAATCCAAAACCTCAAACATCTGAGTTAGAATAGTAGACGAATCGAGAGGAAGGCCCTCAGCCTGGTCCCCCTCAGCACCCAGCAACTGCTGACCCTCGGAATCCTCTTCTTCAACGAGTTCACCATCCTCAAGGGGACGATCTGACCAGTCCAGGTCTCCAATAACTTCCTCATCTGAATCCGGCGGGGGCGGAGACAGATGCTTCCGCTTAGCTGGAGCCTTCTGAGCGACCACTGCGGAAAACATTTTCTCAAGGCTGGCCAAACGGGCGCATACCTCAGATTGCGAATCCCCACCCAGGACAACGTCACACGGGGTCCGGAACAAACGAGGGGGAGAGGGAGATGGCGCGGCCGATGAAGTGCTAGGCACCGGAATACTGGACTGCCGCTCAATGTTCCGCTGTGCACATGGAATACACAAAATGACATCTCCCTGGAGCGGAGCCCCACAACCCCCACACACCTTGGATTGTCCCGAAGGACCATTTCCGGTATCCTTGGCAGCCTCCATGTGGTGAAATTTATGGTATTCGCAGAACCCAGGGATTTACGCAGTACACGACCCGGGATGCCCCTTTAAGATCTAAAATTCTTTAAAAAATCCTGACCATGGGAATTTAGCATAAAATATGTCCAAATGATGGAACAATGGCCTAGAAAAAACAACCCCCACTAGCCAGGTATATAAGACCGGGAGAGCCCTGCAAGACGGGATCCCAGGATCTGAAAGACAAAAAAACAGGGACAACAATCATTCCAGGCACAATAATACATATGTAAATACTACAAGAATAGCATACAAATCTCCCCCCCCCCCCCCCCTTTAACCATAGATCAAGCAGATGGTTAAAATCTCCAGCCAGCACCACAAAAAGGGGGCGGGAGCGAGGAGGAGGGGGAAAAGGAGGAAGTAAAGCGGGGAACAAGGCAACCATTCCTGAATGACCCAAAACAACCCCCGCAGGCTAATCTGCCACAGCACAAGAACGCCTACCCGGAGGAGAGCACAACCGCAGCAAGATGGCGGTCCGATCACCGCTCCGTGCCTGGGAGGGAGGAGGAGACGAGCCCTGGAAGCGCGGGAGCCGAGTTAGCCCCGCCCCCTCATACGGACCAATCAACGCGCGGACCGCGCACGACGCGGTCCCGCCCCACTCCGACGTCACTGACCGGCCGTTCCAGCGAGAACCGCGCTCACCTCTCATAACGGGACCGGCGGAGCTACATGCCGGTCCCACAAGTGGAAGACACACACACACACACTCTCTCTCCCCAGAGCATGCCAGCCACGCAAGGCAGCAAGCGCCGAGCGCGGCGCTTAGCCAACAGGCAGACCCCGCCCCCCGGCTCCTGAAGGGAAAACCGCCAAAAGTCGCCATCATGCCCAGCAAACAGTAAAAGCACACAAAACAGGCCGCCTTCCCCTCGGCCGAACCCAAACGTCCGCAGAGAACAAGCGCAGGAGCCCTCACATATACCAGCCAGTTCAGCCGTAAACACACACACAAACATCCATGACAACCGGTGCAAAGGAATAGACCACTGTCCCAGGGCCAGCAAAAAATCCTGTAAAAACTAACTAACTGCTAGGTAAATGGGGGCATCCCACCTCCGGATCACCACTCCGGGAATCCCGCTATGCCCCGCAATGAAGGGTCGAGCGGAGGAGCTAATCTCCTAGGCACCTAGGGTGCTGGCTACCTTTTGCCCAGCCTACAGCCAAAGCTGGGAGGCTGCCAGTTAACATGTATGTTACAAAAAAAAGAGCCGGGCAGAAATAGACCATGGGGGGGCGGGGGTGTGGGGGGCGGGGTGATACTTGCAGGAGACTTCTTTCTTCTGTCTTGTCGCCACCTTGCAGAGAATAACACTGGGAGATTGTTGGGAGGTGCCAGGTATGTATAGACCGGGAGGGGCCTGTTGCTTTTTTGGAGATTCTCTGCAATGCTGCCACCTAGCAGTGAGTATAACCCTATTGTAATAATTAATGATTGAAGTGGGGTGTGTGACATACTTAGAATACCCCAGATCGCACAATCTCACTTACCCTTCCCCGGTACTATGGCACATGCATAGCCCTATCGTCCAAACAGCACGCTCAGATCCGCTCAAGGCCCTTCGTCCAGGAGCTTGTCTATTTCGAGTCGATCCTAGCGCGATTGGGGCAGCATCGCTCGCTACCCTTTAACAGGGAGCATGCCCATGCCGGCCACTCACACATGCCTGGCGCGGGCACACACCATGCTAAAATGATAGCAGGGATGGGACTGCTGCGCACACATACGCTGTTGTACCAGGAACAAAGGTGAGTTTTCAGTGGACCTGGTGGGGGGGATGGGGGATGTTTCACAAGCCGAGAACCCCCAGTAGGGGTGACCCAGGGGGGGCATGTATGTCAGCCCTGGGAGTCTCAGACCCCAGGGTGGGTTTTGGTCTACTTTAAAAAGGTCAGGCCAAGTGTAATAAATCACCATGCTGTGTTACTGAATACAACTGTTGAAGCCGAAATACAGTTCTTTTCCTGGATTTTGTTTAAACCCCGAGGGGGGCACACATTCCTCCCTTTTTATATCAGACTATGCAGGGCACACCATAAAGTGCGTCTGCATGGGAAATAGCTTCTTTTTTGCTAGTGTGCTTTTTTCTTCTTCTTTGTATACAGCAATGTTTACTGACAGAGGGGCACCCACTCCATTTGCCTCCAACAGGATGCATTTACCCCCAAACAGTGGGGCATCCCAAGGGAATGAAACAAAACCCCGGAAAAGTCAAATTCCTGGGATTTGTTCTGCTTTAAAAGGAGAGTAAAATCGTGTTTTCCACCAGCAAGGCCAAGACACAGCGAATGACTGATCTCAGGAGGGCCAGGTGGCGTGTAAACACCGGCTGGCCGCAATCCTGGCTTTCAAGTGCACAGCTACAGGGAAGCCAGGGATGCGGAGGCCCACGGTTGCAGTCCTTTTTTATACCTAGACAGGGACATTAAAGCCATTATACAGCAAGACTCCCCTTTACCACACCTAAAGGTTCGATATCAAGCCTGCCTCACTTTCCCTAAAAAAACAAAAAAAACAAGAGATTTACCCGTGCAGGGCTGATTTCAGTTGATCCCCTGCTTTCTTCACTTGATAGATTTAGGAGATTTTTTATCCTCAAATCCAAGTCTTGTGCAACTTCTAGCACTGCTTCAGTAAAAAGATCACCACTGCCCCTTCCTTTTATTAGCTGCATCTTTATTGCACTTAATAGCTTCTCTCCTGCAATCCTAAAAGGGTAAAAAGTTAGAGTTAAAACACAACTTTTTTCTAATCAATGTATAAAAAGATAATACTTTTGGTAAGCCATCTCCCCACTTTGGTTCAGAATCCCCCCCCTTCTCTAAACCCTGTGCGCCTCTTTTCAAATATACTGCAGAATTCAAAATAGTGTACTAAAATAACCCCCTAACAACCCCATGACAGGCAGTGTGCAGCACCCCTCACGTGTTTGAGGAGGGAACTCAGTGGGGGGGGGTTGGGAACTCGGCAAACCAGTAGCACTTTCAATTTACACTTGCTGCCTGCCGATCCTCCAATACCTGGCATCACATACTCCCCATACTTTGTGTTTCTGCAGCACTAATTTCATTTCTGCTTCTGGTGGGTGCATAGGCCCGGCCAGAGCTGTGATTTGCAAGTTATGGAGGCACGTTTCCTCTATTCCTCTTTTTTTCAATTTGGTAGGATTCCCACTGACTGTTGGAAGGTGCTAGAACTATATTGTAGTATGCATAATTGGGTGATAAAGCTTACAAGTTATAAGGACATACACACAAGGTAATGTGTGTACATTTGTGACTGTACTGCGACATTTGCAGACCAAGGACTATATTAGACTGCTCTTTAGTGTTACCCTGGATTTTAGTCCACCTGAACAATCACCAGCAAATGTCAGTGTTTTGCATTATGCAGGAGAACAACCACCCAACACCAACACCCATCCTGGAAGAGCAGAGAATAAATCAAATAGCAGTATTTTAAAACAGCCATTAGAATAGCTATATACCATATAGACAAAACAACTTGGGGCAATATTTAATGACAAAAAAAAACACAAGCCAATTTAAACAGGTCAGAGTGCATATTTTCTAAAAGTAAAATCTTTACTGAAAAATGGCTAAGAAGTATAGTGAAAAAATAAGGATATGGACCACTTCCAAATGCCTGTTAAAGTACTACAATTCCAAAAACCGGAAAGAATGTCAGTCTGGACAATTGTAAATGCCATTTATAAAGTTAGAACAGGTTGTCTGCAAATGCTCATGAGCATCATGTAAGTCTTTCAGCAAGATATAAGACCAGATTAAAAAGAGACAACACAGTCTCCCAATAAATAGGATATCGTATTAAAAGGGGCTGGGTGTTTTAATTGAAAGAGGAGAAACGGCTACTAGATCACACCAAATTTGGACAATTTGTGAAAACAAAGGCTAGGTAACATGTGCCCCGTTGTCACTGCCAACACGTGCAATCGGACAATTTCATACCTGGGACCATAGCTAAAATGGGATTTTAGTACTCACAAGAAAATACTCACTCTTTAGTAACGTAGGAAATTAAGCATCTTTAGGATCATCATTGGATCTTTAGATCCTCAACCCAAAATAGGCACATTGGGGGAGGTTAAAACCTCACAGTCTACTCATCTAGCCATGGCATCCATCTTCTGGGTCCCTCCGTTACCGGGCGACCTCCCAATGGGCGGCACCATGTTGCATCCCATCAGGTACGACACGCAGCCTCAATCTCGTGTTTGCTCAGTGCCCATGAATGGGATGCAACAGAGACACCAGAAATCCTGTGGGACTTTGCGGAGCAGAGAGATTGCTGTGGGACATTGACAAGCAGGGCTAAGTTACTTCCTCATTCAGCATTTAATCCTTACCCTGCTGACCTGGTCCTTCAATCAGCCTTCAGTGGACCAAGAACGTAAATACCCCCCAACTCCTTCCCCAGATGTCCCTATGAAACCCTGCCCTCCTCCCTAGTCACATTATGTGCAGGCGAGACAATGCAACAACAATCATGCTTGCCTTTAGTATAACTAGTGTAGGACAGGTCCAATCCCCTCACATTGAAGCAAATGTACAGCACATGGTGAGGCAGAAGCAAGGGAAAAAAAATTATTAAATATATATCTACAGGCAACTTGGTGGCCTTTTATAATAACTGGTTTGTATGTGTGGTGTGGTCCTACCGTGCATCTTGTGTTGTTCCCAGAATCTCATTGAGCTTGTCCATAAAATTAACAAAAAGAGAGAGGCCCTTTAAGTGTTTCCTCAGTGGATCAGATTCAGACGGGGCATAGCCTTTGCCACCAAGCTCGAGCATTCTTATAAAAGACGTTGCCACCTAGAACACAGTACAACAGTTTTTTCAACGCAGTAATTTAGTCATTTTATGTCAAGCTAAATTAGTGACCTTAAATCCCTTCCTTGCAACTCTGCACCAGGGGGGTTCTTGTCCATAGGGACACTAACCCAACCTAATGCCATCAGTGAGCTCTGCATTACAATTTCATGGCAGAGCACCATCCAGTGGGGGGACAGTAAACAGCTACTTGAGTAGTTTCCTTGCCCCCCTCATGTGTCAAACAGGATGTTCGACAAATGGTTGGTCCTAAGGAAGGGGGCCACCGAGAAACCGGAAACGTCAACCCACAACCTTTGTGCATATTTTGGACTTTGGACTGCTTTGGCAGTATGTATGGTTTTGGATTCACAATATAATTTATGAATTGATGCAAATCACGTCTGGAGTGCTGGTTCTTTTCTAAAACTTCCATCTAACAGGAAGTGTGCCCACGCCGGTCATTCACAAATGCCAATGCTACAGGGAAGCAGAGGATGTGGCCATCAGAGCCGCTGCTCTTAGACGTAGCGTGGGACTGGGATAAGGTGAGTTGGCTGCGGCGAACTGGCCATTTCAAGGCATCTCAAAACCTCAGATTTGTAAATACCTAATGTATTTTAAGTAAAGCCACTTTCTTGGCTTTAATTTCTGGGTTGCAGCAGAGCAGAGGTGGTCATATCATGGCGCAGTGTTGCGAGTCGTGTGTCCTCTGCTGTGGCTACAGACTATTGAGGGAACATTTGGCTTATCTTGGTTGCTCACTATCAGAGCAACCAAGGGACTGTAGCTTTTAGACCACTTGTTTGCATGTTCTTTGAAAATTGATAGCAGTGCAAACTTTAAAACCGTAATACAGGGGTGTGAGCACACTCGTAGCCTGAAGATGCTGGGATGTTTACATTCCCGAGGAAGTAGAGGAGTGCTATGACATCTTTTATGCAACAGTTAAACCAAATGCTTTGTAGTTAGTCTCCAGGATTGGCCCTGTTTGAATTAGTCTGCACGTTGGCATTTTCTATTAAGTAGATAGCACTGGATAAGTTAAACTTGCAAGATTCTGGTCATAATGCAATAACACAATAAAAAAAACCCCATCTCCAAAAGACTGGTCATTGGAAAAATAGAAAAGGTTACATACAGAAGTAAAGAACCTGAAAGCACTTATTGACTTACCAAATACAACGACATGTGTTTGCTTTGGGCAGCATGCTTTATTTCTGTGAAAGCTTCCCGACCCAAACCTCTGTCTGGACAGTTAAGGATTTGAGCTAGGGCAAGATCATTTTTAGAATTGACTAGAAGACTCAAGTAAGAACAGAAGATCTTCTTCACCATTTCTTTTCTCTGAAAAAGATGAAAATAAGAAAGTGTGAAAGTATGTAGGAACATTTTGGAAAGATCACAAAACATATGGTCTAGACCATTACCTTGAGAAAATCCATATTGTTCTTACAGGGTGTTGAAACTATTGTTAAGGTGCCATCACCGTCTTCCATTGGACAGCCAATCAAAAATTCCAGTAACTGTTCCTTAAGAAAGGAGAAGGCTTACTTGCAATATACTGCATTAAAAAGGTCTGTATTTTTGCTAAACATTTACTTTTTTTTTTTATCAATCAAGATAAATTAATCTTCCATGTGACAACTTCTCACTCAAGTCACTTTCTCATTCATTGTATGGCTGCCCATCACGTGACTGGTGGAAACCAATTGATTTTGCACTTCAAACGCGAATGGTTGCTGGTGGTCACATTATTTGCAACAAATGGCAGGCAAAAATGTGAATGAGGAAGTAGTGATTTGACTATAGTGTCCATTCACGTCCCCGTCCAGCCACACACAAACTTCCTCTTACCCATTCCACTTGGGAACAGTGTAGAATTAGCCATTTCAAAGCATCTCAAAACCTCAGATTTGTAAATACCTAATGTATTTTAAGCAAAGCCACTTTCTTGGCTTTAATTTCTGGGTTGCAGCAGAGCAGAGGTGGTCATGTCATGGCGCAGTGTTACGAGTCGTGTGCCCAAGGGACTGTAGCTTGTTTGCATGGTCTTTGAAAATTGATAGCAGTGCAAACTAAAACCCTAATACGGGGGTGAGCACACTCAAAGCCCGAAGATGCTGGGATGTTTACATCCCCCGAGGAAGTAGATGAGTGCTATGACACCTTTTATGCAACAGTTAAACCAAATGCTTAGTAGTTAGTCTCCAGGAGCGGCCCTGTTTGAATTAGTATGCACGTTGGCATTTTCTATTAATTAGATAGCACTGGATAAGTTAAACTTGCAAGATTCTGGTCATAATGCAATGACAGTAAAAAAAAAAAAAAAAACCCATCTTCGAAAGACTGGTCATTGGAAAAATAGAAAAGGTTACATACAGAAGTAAGGGTGTAGGATTCAGAAATACAGCTCAGTTTTCCATGTAGGTCAATAAGATCCAGTGTATTGCAGTTTTTCAGAAAAAGGTTGTATGTTTTCAGGACATCCTCATAATCGCCAGATGCTGGTGTACCATCCAGAAGAAGACCAAGCTTATCTCTAACCAAGCATTTCCACAGGAGCAGAACATTACTAAGTGAGGCCGTAAATTCTTTGCCATTCTAAAAAGAGAAAAAGAGGAAAGATAATTATACATACATGCACGCACAGAAGGAGTCTACATGGAGCCTGTTTTAGCGGCAAGTTCCCACTCAATGCACGAGACACTGCTGATGTGAGGCAGGTGAGGCAATCACCATACCTATGCAAATGCCTACACAGAGAGGGAGTCTAGATGGAGCCATAATGGAGAAGCCCCTACTCACCACTGCCTTCTCTCAAATTATGATAGATTCTGCACCTATAAGTCTTTTAGCTTTGCTCTTCAAAGTCCTGTGCTGATCAGCAAAGTCATGCAGGATTCCATTGCATCCCATTAATGTGCATTGTGCAGGCACGATATCAGGGCCTGCATGCAGTGCCTTATGGGATGCAACATGGTGCCGCCCGGAAACCGAGGGACCAAGATGTATCCCTTGGTGAGGCTGGGTGAGTAAAGGGATGCCCTAAGGTAAAACTGGAAGGGGGGGGGGCAGATTGGTGAAGCTTGGGGGAGGTTTTAACCTCCCCTGATGTTCCTCTTTAATGGCTGGACGTAAAAGTGAGCCGCAGCTAGCGGGAAGGCAGGGATGTGGCTCTGAAAATACTGTGGGAGCCCCGGGGACAGCCAAGCAGCTGGCCCTGGAGTCTTTCAGTGTCTAAAAGACTCCATGGCCACAGCTTGTGGGTTTTGATCTGCTTTCACCGTGTGAGCAGCTTTATTTACTGTGCACAGTGGAGAACCGTTTGTCTTTCTGCCAGTACAGTTAGAGAGAGGCAGACAAATAAATATCATTATAGATTAGAGTGTTTGGCAATAAAAAAAATGCAGACAGGCAGAGTTCCTCTCCCTGTAATGCATATGAAGAGGAGTAGGTTGCCTGGGATGTCAGGTACAAAAAGACAGCTTTTTTTTTTTTTTTTTTATGCAACCCGTCCAATGCCTTTTTAATATTATCTGTACGAATAAAATAAACACCATATTTTCTTTTCCTTTCACATGCTTCTGTCACTTACCCTTTTGTTTACTTCAGCTATTGCCAACTGCAACATGAGCAGCATGTGGTCTGCGCTGCACACAGTCGTTCTCTCACTTTCACACATAAGGAACCACTGCTGCCTGAATCGCTTGATTAAATCCAACACGTTTTGCTGGAGATAAGCCATTTTATCCTAGAAAAAGGTTGAGACAAATTAGTGCTACGGAATGGGATACCCCACCGACAACCCAGCCCCCAAAAACGTATCTCTTCTGAGACTGGACACACCGGCCCATGCGACTGCCAACCTCAAGAAGCCCCAAAAGCTCACCTTTCCATTGAAGGATCCACTGGCAGCCTGTCAGACATGACTGCCGGTGGCAACCCCTGGAACACAGGCTCCAAAAACGTACCTCTTCCAGGACTGGTTCAATCGGCCGTTGGTCCCAGACCCACGTGACTGCCAGTGGTCAATTGCTATGACCCAGCTGGGGACAGCAAATGGCCGTTGACGGGCAAGCGGACCTTGAACCTGAAAGGAGTGCAGGAGAGGCAAGTTTCAGGATCTTTTGTCTGGGGTTTACTATGTTCAGGATTCCCCCCAAACACAAGCAGCTGCGCCATCACCAAGTTAAAGGGACAGTCCAAATAACTCTTGCGGTACATGGGAGCCTTGAAGGAATGACTGCAGCTGCCACGCCACCGACTTATATTGAAAGGAGAAGGTTTTGTCTCATACATCTCAACAGAAGAAAATGGGGCAACAGCAGCAGGTAATCCAGTCACGGCTGCCCCAATGTTCAGAGACTGGGCACAACGTGGATCACTCTAAAGGGCCAGTCTAGCCAATCGGGCCATTTGTTAAATTCCAGGGCTGCGTGCTTTCGTCCATCCACTCACTTGAATGGGAGGACAGGAATGTGCACAGCACAGTTTGGCTAACATTACTTATGCACAGCAAATGGCTTTGATTAGACGAGAGCTCACGTATGCACCGCAGGACCAGGAAAAGGCAAGTTTTACTGGGCAATCTGAGGTGTTTCACACATCGGGCATCCCACAAATCAGGATGCTGGGGGGGGGGGGGGGAATCCAGAGTTTTGTTCTGCTTTAAAGCAGACCATGACCACAAAAAAGCCTCTAGGGTTGCCTAAAGATTTTGACTATCCTGGGTTTTGGTCCTTTCCCCCGATCAGGGGTGCCCAGCTGCGTGAAATCCCCCAGATCGACGAGACCAACTAACCTCTTCCTGGTTCCACAGCGCGTCTAAGTGCAGCAGCCGCATCCACCCGCTTCCCCCTAACAGGGAGCGTGCCTGCGCCGACCATTCACAAATGCCTGGCACTGGTACGCATCCTGCTAGAGGGATAGCAGGGTGCGGCCACTGCTCTTAGAGGTAACAAGGCAAGTGAATGGGGCAACCTGGGGGGGGGGGGGGGGGGGTTCATACAGCAGGGCATCCTGATTTTGGGGGATCAATAGATCTGCGTGGGTTTTGAGCAACTTTAAATCTCAACCGCCCCAAGGGCAACCTAATTTAGGTTTTCAAACATTCAGACCTGTCAGATGCCAGATGCAGTTTTAGGCTCAGTTCACATGTATCCACTTGCACGCAATCACAGCGCAAGGGAAAAATGCTGCCCATTACTTTTAATGAGCCAATTGCTAAAAAGATTATATTATTATTATTATTATTATTGTCAATTGGCCCATTAAAAGTAATGGCCAGCATTTTCCTTTGGGTTAAGTGGAAGGAACACTAAACTCGTCCACACACCATCCATGAGCCCTGCATTAGAGACATTCCCACCACTTTCTAGCATAGCTCTATGGGTTGAGGAGGGTGACAGGAATAAGCTCCTCGCAGCATAGAGGAAAGCAGTGACTGAAGGGTAACAGAGGAGTCAGGTGAGCGGTTCTGAGGGGCAGGGAAGAAGTCCACTTACCTTGTCGCGTTTTTGGCTTCACAACGGCCACGGACAGCTCTCAGCTGTTTTGAAAGATTTAAACGCAAAGCACGTGAGTCACACTCCAGCCAATCAGCGGCCGCGACCTACCCCCCGGAAGTACAATCTGCGCCGGCGCGTCACGGCGTGGGGAGCTACAAATCTGCTGGCGGGAGCGGTACGTGTTGGAGTGTGTGAGCGCTTCTCAGGCGGGTGTTAGCGAGTACCTGTGCTAATTGTTGTGTGGACACTTATTCTAGGTCCTGTCATGACACCCGCTATTGTTTCTGCCTTCCTAGTGAGGGTTTGGCGCCTGCTTGCCAAAGTAGTGCGGGATGAAAGTGAGGCTTGGCTTTGGCTGTCACATTGGGATATGTGGGAAGCTAGTTCTAAGCCTCGCTTTTAGCGTGTTCACCTAGCTCTCTAAAAGCAGGGAACAGCTTGGGGGCACAGCAACCTGCCTATGGCTGACACGCAGAGTTTACACACTAAGGTGAAAATCCTACTCACTCTTCGCCAACTCCCAATTTAAAGTGGACCAACACCCAGGATTTTGACTATCCTGGGTTTTGGTCCACTTCGGCGGGGCACCCCGATCGGGGGTGCCCCGCTGTGTGAAACCCCCCAGAAACCCCAAAAAACTCACCTCTCAACGCTCCCACTTGAGCGCTGCAGCCAATCCCCGCCAACGTCCAGGCGGGGATCAGGAACGTCCAGGCCGCTTCCGCCGCCGCCGCCTCCCGCGCGTCACTCTCGGCGCGCGCGCGCCCCCCGCCGGCCATTCACAGAGGGCCGGCGCGGGCGCGCGCACGTCTGGAGGGGTGCGCGGGAGGCGGCGGCGGAAGCGGCGGCGGATCAGGTAAGGTGTTTTTGGGGTTTCTGGGGGGTTTCACCCCGCGGGACATCCCGATCTCGGATGTCCCGCGGGGTGGGAGGTGATCGGCCCGGGAATCTTATAGATTTCCGGGCCGATCACCCCTGGGTGTTGGTCCTCTTTAAAGTGGAACTTTGTGCTCCATGGTGAATCTGGCTCACAGGAACACTAAGCTAACCCATACGTACCAACTTTTCAGGTTGGGAAAGGGACATTTGTTAAATTAAGCTATGCCCCTCATTGACTGATGGATAGGTGATAGGCTGTAACAGTTAAAACAATAGAGATACTTTAAAGTGGACCAACACCCAGGATTTTGACTATCCTGGGTTTTGGTCCACTTCGGCGGGGCACCCCGATCGGGGGTGCCCCGCTGTGTGAAACCCCCCAGAAAGCCCCAAAATCTTACCTGTCCCCGCTCCCACGTGACTGGACGGTCCAATCCCCGCCAACGTCCAGGCGGGGATCAGGAACGTCCAAGCGGCTGCCGCCGCCGCCTCCCTCGCGTCACTTTCGGCGCGCGCGCGCGCCCCCGCCGGCCATTCGCAGACGGCCGGCGCGGGCGCGAGCACGCCTACAGGGGCGCGAGGGAGGCGGCGGCCGGCCGCCGCCGAAGATCAGGTAGGGTGTTTGGGGGTTTTTTGGGGGGTTTCACCCCGCGGGACATCCCGATCTCGGATGTCCCGCGGGGTGGGAGGTGATCGGCCCGGGAATCTTATAGATTTCCGGGCCGATCACCTCTCGGTGTTGGTCCACTTTAAATAGGCAAATGAATCATTTATTGATGCAGATCTGCATGTTACACCTCAAAAGAGACAAATGAGAACACCGAGGGTGGTGGCCACATCCCCAGCAAGCCTGTACCTGTGGCATTCTCCTGCATCCTGCCATTCAAATAGGTGGCTGGGGGTGGGAGCACTTCCCAGTCTACAGAGATGTCACATCTGCCATCTCAAAAACAAATGCGTTGCCTAAGGAACTCAGGAGTGGGGCTAAAGGGGGTTTTGTGACTCGTTAGTGTGCACCAAACCTCTGCACGATGGCTGGCACTAGAGTCCAAAAGACTGGGCATATAGACTTCCTGTCCCTGGGGCATCCTGATGTGTTTGTTCTTGTGCATGGCATAGAACGCGGATTGGAGGAGAGCCCGCACATGCACTGTGGGATCGCCAGGTAGGTGAGTAAACTAGGCACATTGAGGGTATCACACAGCAGGGCAGATTTTGGTCTACTAGCTGCAAAAAAATTACACCCCAATTTGAGGCTTTAAAATTACACCACTGAGCAGCATCACTTCTGCCTTCCAAGCTGCCACAGTGTGCTTGAGTGGCCACTTAATCACCCAGTCAGTGCAGCAACAGCACCACTGCTGCACTGCAGTTTGTTCGCTAACATTCGCCCAAGCTGTCAAATATGTAGGGAACAGTGGAACTCCATGTGCTCCACCTTTACCTTGGAATCAGCCGCCGGTGCTGAGCAGGTGAGTCTTAAAGACAAATCCCTGTCTCTGGGACATCTCAATTTTGGATTCCCTGTTCTGTGAAACCCAATGGTCAGCCCACAGCACAGGTAAAAGCAGGGAACCATCCAATTGATTACAATCTTAGAGACCCTGTATGTTTGCAGGAACATATACATGTGTCTTCTGTGGCCTATAGCCACACCACCCTGAGTGTGCCGGGTCTCATCTGATCTCGGAAGCAGGGTCGTGCCCAGTTGGTACTTGGATGGGAGACCACAGGGGGCCCCTTCCTTTGCTCCCCTGAATCTTAAAGAAAATTCTGACCAGGGCTGTTTGAGGTCAAGAGGATTTTCCATCATGCCTTACTTAGATGACCTCCAGTTATTAGCTGGTACAGAGGCGATCTTGTAAGACAATCAATCTCTCTCACTCAGACCTCTGGGCTATACCTAGATAGCACACTGCAGAAGACTTCGCCATTGTCGCATGGATCTTGATGGTCCCTGGCGTAACTTAAGGTTAAGGGGCCTCTGTGCGCATTGAGGCCCCCCCCCCCCCCATCATGGCTCGTACAGTAATTTTTTTCCTATCATTTAGCTAAATTGGAGACATAAAAATTATGCTCCTTTTTTCTGTACGTGAATGAGATCACAAATATAAGAAATAAGGCAGAGGAACAATCAAGGAGCCCCCTGACCTTATGGGTCCCAGTGCGACCGCAACTTTTGCACCCCTGGTCCTGGGTCTATGACCTACAACATCCCGGCGATTACCTGGCTGTAACTTTACTACTGGCAATTACAAGCCTTTTCCCCTGCAGACATGGGATCACTCCCATTGGAGAACACCACTGCTTTCCCAAATGGTCAGGGTAAGTGGTGGTTGGATTCTTTAGTACTCATTGGAGACGAGAGATCCCAGTTATCGTAACGGATTCCTGTACTTGGGTGTGGGAGCACATCTGACTCTCACCAGATCCATGGGCATAGTTCGTCAGAATTGATTATCAAATAGTCAAACTACAAAGAACATCAGTTGCTTACTCACTGAGCCACTTCGATTACCAAGTCGATAAGTGGCATATCTGAATCACCAGGGAGGTTCCAAATCACTAACCTTTCTGAATCTGGCCTACGCATTTCCGATAAGCAGGAAGATCACTACAAATCGAAATTCTATGTTGACGTTCCTCAGATTCCTACATAAGGGTTTCAAGTTAGGTCTAGCCATAAATATTTTAAAGACTCCAGCTTCAGACTTATCAGTCTTGTTAGTCAAAGGTCTGAATTTGTTCCCCACTAGATTTGTCGATCCCGCAAGATCCTGGTGGCTTGTAGATTTTTAGATATTGTTTGTAGATTTTTAGATATTGTAGATTTTTAGATATTGTTCGTACCTAAAGGGCCCTCAACTTCATATAACATCTTGACACTTGAATCTAGTTTCTGGTTGAGGGTAGCCTCATCATTAGATGTTTGGTGATTACAGTCTTGTTCCTAGATCCCTACTGTTTGCTCCTCCTGAATTAAGTTTTTTCCATTCCAGATCCCCCTTTTCTGCCTAAAACAGCAGTGTCTTCCTCGCACACAACAGCTAGTTATGCTGTCCTCTGTGTCCTTGGTTTTCTGGGAAAATGTTATTTTATTAGAACACACTCCGAATTTTCTTCTCAGACCACCTGTTTATTACCTATTTAGAAAGGAATAGGTGACTATCTGCTTCTAAAGCCACTATAGGCATTGGATATACAGGCCAATTCCTGGGCCTACACTTGTGTGGATGTTTCCACTCCATATATTTTGGCTGATTCCATAGCAATATCCACTTCCTGGGGTGAAAGATCAGAAGCTTTCATAGAAAAATTTTGTTGAGCCACTGCTAGGTCTACGCCCCTTACCTTCCATAAGCACTACCGTTTAAAACTCTTTATCAGATTAAATAAAATAAATAAAAATAGGTAAGCACACTCAAGGTGTAACAACCACAGAGGAGATTATCTGAAGTATAAATGGGTGCAAATATATAGTAGGGATGGATATCCCAGTGCTATTTAGAACAAAACCAATTTATAAATGCACACCTAACACTATAAGTTTTATGGTCAAAAAAGAGTTCATTTATTAAAGTACAAACTAAAGTTCATATATCTACTAGACATGGGAGTTTCTACACAAGATATAGATAGAATATAAGACACATTAGTTCACCAAACCTACAGACATAGACATTATATACAATATATAAATTATGTACAGGTTTTATGCAGACAAGCCAAGATACTGTTTCTGTAGAGGCACCGCTCCTCCTGCATCCCGCATTTTTGACACTCCGCACAGCAGCTCGGAAGAAGGTTATACCGAAACACGTGTCAGCTGAAGTGGCATACTGGACTCATTTGCATTGGACACTTCACAGCGGCCTCAGTCTATTGACTCCTGCATGAACTTTTGAGCAACACTTTGAGCACCGCTTATCAGTCATCAGCACTGAAGCTCAAAATCTATAAGTGCCTCCTGCACTTTCAGGTACTTCTACCCTATTGAATCCCTTCTGATACAAACATTGCAGCAGCCATTTGAATACTGTGGGAGCATTATAGCTACATATAGCATGAACAGAAACAGTATCTTGGCTTGTCTGCATAAAACCTGTACATAATGTATATATTGTATATAATGTCTATGTCTGTAGGTTTGGTGAACTAATGTGTCTTATATTCTGTGCACTATATCTTGTGTAGAAACTCCCATGTCTAGTAGATACATTAGTTATACAAACTTTAGTTTGTACTTTAATAAATGAACTCTTTTTTGACCATAAAACTTATAGTGTTAGGTGTGCATTTATAAATTGGTTTTGTTCTAAACTCTTTATCAGACAAATAAGCCCTGGTAGAAATGAACTACAGGAGGTATCCCAGCCTTAGAATCTTAACTTCTTGATTATCCCCTCTGTGGCTGTCCTGAAGGACGATGGGAGAAAATTCCCATTAGACTAACGGTATTTCTATGAGTTCTTCAGGACGGCCCTTACAATCCCCCCCCCCCTTCCCTTTAAATGTTTTCTTTGTTCCTTCAATTGAATATTTTTTTCTTGCCCAATACTGAAGACTGGGAAGAAGGGGTGGGGCTGTGCCAGATTGTGTTAACTCTTCAGGTGGGAGGAGCCTCTCTCTCTCTCCATGGCTGTTCTGAAGGAAAATACCGTTACCAGTAATTCTAATGGGGATTTTTTTTTTTTCTGCCTTAGACTTCCTTCTCTAAAATCTCTGAATGCCACACAGATCAACAAAGGAATTGGTTCAGAGCCTGGTGAGTCCTTTTTTAGGAGAGATAAGTGCCATTCACTTTAATTGTCTACCTTGGGGCTGATTCAACAACGGGATGTAAATTTTCACCTGGTATTGAATCAGCCCCAAGTACCACAATGAAAGCGTGGCAGTCGCCTAGCTCTGAATCAACCTCATAGTGTCAGTGCCTAGGAAGCATACTTTTAGCGCTTCTTTTTCCTAACTAAAGGTTACCCTCTCCAACCAAATCACCTACAGCCATAATTAACTTTCTGAGCTGTCATTTCCCGTTGTAGCTTGGCACGTAATTGGTCGCCATGGGCTAGCATGCAGTTTTCCTAAACCCAGTACAGTGACCTTATGCAATTTTTATTAATTTGAACATGGGTTTACAGTTGTTTGCCATTTCAGTTTAGAATACCCAGAGGAGCACAAACCAGAGAATGAAAAGAGACACGAGCAGGAATGCCACATACACCGCAGACTGTGAGGACTATGTGCATGTGGTGGAGTTCAATCCCTTTGACTCTGGAGGTCCTGGATCCTTAATCGCATACGGCTGCAACAATTATGTTGTTATCGCTTCTTGCAGATTTCAGGTAAGTGCACAGGTGTTGTGTGAGCTCACTGATTTGTTTATACACATTTGCCTTGCTATTAGATTTTGAGAACAGTCTGGCTAGTCTTAACTAGTATTTATTTACGTATTCATTCTTTTATCTTACCATGTCACTTGCTATATTTACAGTGGAACTTAAAGCGGACCAACGGCCATTTTACATAAAATAGGCGTTGAACCACTCGGGGGGGGGGGGGGGGGGGGGTTCGCGTGTTGACTCCCGGGGTCCCCCCTATGACAAACTCCTGCAACCCTTGTAATACTTAAATTGGAAGCTGTGACTGGGTTTGCACTATAAACGCGGTGCTATATACTTTGAACACCCAGACACACGACTATGCAAAATTAGCAAGCTTTTAATCGAAGCAACAAAGTGACATACATTGAGTGGAGTTAATTCTGTCTGTTGGGTAGTAGCAGACCAGAAGTATATCATAAGACAAAAAGCACTGCGTATCCCTATATAAAGTGTAAGCATATAATGCATAGACATCAGTAGTACATAATGATCAAACAGAGGTTAGATATTATAAATAGCAGGTTTGTGAGGACGCTGACAAGCAGCGTACCTAGTGGAGATGACACCAAAACCCTTGACGTTTCGTTGTGTAAACCTTTGTCAGGAGGGAGAGCGTGGAATCCCGTGCTATTTACCCAGCGATTCGAGAGCTGTGCGCCACCTTCTTGAATCTGCTGCTTAGAGCAGCTTCTCCCTTTCTGTGCACGGCTATGTACACAGATCAGAGGAAGCCACTCTGCACACAGTTCGTGCAGGAGCGACTGGAACATCGCTGAATCCCGGGTGAGGTAATGAGTCTTTTTCTCCCCTTGTCCTTCAGGACGGCCAGAGAGAGAGAGGCTCTTCCTCCTAGAGAAGAAACACATACTGGGGCAGTTTAAAAGCCCAACCTCTTCCTCCCAGACCTCAGTTCCTCTCCAGGAAACTCCAGGATAGAATTGTCACTTCTGGTTGCCTGCGTTCCAGCACCATTTTGGATCCAGAGTGGCCGCAGTAATTCTGGGCTGCAGATGGTGTTTGGGCAGCATACATCCCTGCCACTCTAGGATTGTTCCTGAAGTGGCTGCGATACACAATCCTTCTGTGTCTGAGGAACGAATAGATGGAGATTTTATTCAGGAATTGATTGACTTTTATGGTATAGTTGGTCTAATCCTTCCTAGAGCCGGATTTTTCCCGTATTTTTTTCTTAGGCCATCCTCATGGTCAAAACTAAAGATAAGAAAAGAGACAGGGAAAAAGACAAGGAGGGGAATCCCAAACTAATGGATCATAGACCAGTCAAACTTGTGTATTAACTGCCCAATATTTTACCTGACTCATGGAATAAGCCATGTTTGGAGCATAGAATGGGGTTGGAAGCCTATCGAGGTCCGGAGACCAAGATATAAGACATCCTTCAAAAACGGGACAGTTCCTAGTCAGTCCAAGCAGGCGGAGCCCAGAAGACAATGGGGGCCTTGCAAGGAAACCCATAGGCCCAGTTTGGTCCTCCCATCTATGGACAAACCTCGGCCCTGGCGCCGAGGGAGGCCATCTGACGTTCTTTCTGACATCTGTTCAAATCAGTTTGTTGTTCAGACCATTGCCCGGAGCTATCAGTTATAGTTCCAGGACAGACCAACAGAAAGGTTTCTGGTAACCAGGCCTCCCTTGGATCAAGAGGAGAGGAAGGCCTTTCCTCTGGTAATCCTAGATTTGTTCAAAAAGAGAGTACTATATAACCATTCCCTTTCAGAAGTCCAGGGGAGGGGTTTTTACTCACACGCGTTGCTAGTACAGAAACCTTCAGGGGCCTTCCACATAATTCTGAATCTCAAAGCCCTCAATCCATACTTGAAACCAGGTCTTCACCATGATTTATTGAAAAGCCCAAACCCTTAAAAAAAACTATTCCCCAGCATCTAAAGTTAATATATTTTAAGTTTTTAATCACTTATTATTCTTTCCCCCACTGGGCTGCAACGCTGTTCAGGACTTTAGGATACGGGCGCTGCCATCTTGACTCACACTTGCATCACACTTACTGAGGAAAGGAGAGTGGGATAAAATACAGGGGTGTGGGTTATAGCTGTGCTTTGCTCAGACAGAGCAGAGCTGGGGTCAGGAAAAGGTCAGCAGTCCAAGAATGCAGAGCAGCACAGTCAGAAGGCACTTCCTGTTTGCAGGCTGCCTGATGTTCCATGAGCCGCCATCTTGGATGTTTAAAGGCTCATAACATGCAGTAGATGCAGGTAGGATGATTTTTAATGTGAGCAATCTGTATGTACAGGGTGTGGGAAACATATAAGATAGACTCTTATTCAGAGTGAAGGACCGCTTGAAGTACAAAAGAATTGTATGGAATCAATCTTTTCTGCCAGGAACCTATTGATTCTAGAGGATGTTATGGTAGGCATCGACCTAAAAGATGCCTATCTACATGTTACCATCTGGCAGGCCCAGCGCAGATTCCTGAGGTTTGCAGTTCTCAGACTCAGGAAACTGTAATTTCCAATACAGGGCACTGTCATTTGTAATCTCCGTGGCACCCAGGATACTCGCCAAGATCCTACCCGAAGCAATGTGCCATCTAAAGTCCAGGGGGATTGCCATCATTCCCTACCTGGACAATCTTCTATTGCCGGCCGGTACTGAGACGACTGTTCGGGAGAATGTGACACAGAGTCGGCCACTTCTTCAGAGTCTGCTTAATCCTGCTTAACTCCATTACAAATTTGCAGATTTCTTGGGAACATCTTCGACAGTTCTCGGCAAATTATTTTTCTGCCTCCAGAGAAACAGGAAAAGCTGTGGACTATCATACGTTTGCTTACAAGCATGGAGGAGTACTGGGTCTCATGACCTCCACCATTCCTTCAGTTGTGTGGGCACAGCTGCATTCCAGAGAGCTGCAGGCCTTCCTACTGCAGGCATGGGAGCATTCCCCAGACTCGCTAGACAACAGGGTAGCCCTTCGGCAGTGATCCTTAAGGATATAGAATGGTGGTTGAACCTTTCCATCCTGCAGGCAGGTCACCAGTGACTGCAGATCACGCCGGTCATTGTGACTACAGATGCCAGCACCTGGAGTTGGGGGGGGGGGTGCCCACTTGGGACCACATCAAATACAGGAACCTTGGCCTGCAGATATAAGAAACAAGTCCTCCAGGAGAGTGCGCATGCGCAAAGCGCAGGTATGACGCCCTGACCCTGCGCTCCGCAAAACCTGGTCTCCCCGGCCCCCCACAGCCCGCAGCTACAAGCGGTTTTTGACCCCAGAGGCTGGGGCAGCCCCCAGGACCCTCCCTGTCAAGTTTGGCGCCGATCCACGGGGGTCACCGAATCGCCCTATAAGCTGACAGGCGGACGGCCGCTGCCATCTTGAGTGACCAGCCTGCCTTGTCTCTCCCCCGCAGTACCACCTTTTCTTCTAACTGGGCTCTTGTCAGAGCCTTATTGGGACCCTGGTTCGGCTGGTGGCCGTACAGATCAGTCCCTGGTTCCTGGTCCTCATTCCAGCGTCCTGCCTCAGTATTGTAGGGCAGTCCAGGCCCGTTCTATTTACGGCCGGCTTGGTCCCCTCTACTCTCCCCCGGTGGCAGCTCCGTACCCTCTCGTCCAGCATACCAGGCAGCTCCAGAGCGCTACAACCCTCCGCAGAATTCCTGTGCAATATACTGGAGTTCTTGGACCTGCTACCGCTGTGTTAACACAGGGTCCCTCCCTGTTAGTCCTAGCTTAACGTTATTGGGACTTTAGCCTTAATTCTATGTGTTTCGGGACGTTTAATGTGACTTGTGCACCTCCCTTTTTCACACAACTCCCCGGTTTGGATAGTAACTGCGATCTTTGTGGGAATTTTTGTTTTAATAGCGTATTTCTATTCTTATTGTGTAGATTGTTATTGATGTCCCCTATTCACTGTTGCTAAATGTTTTGCTATTTTCTATTGAGGACCGGTGGCCCAGGTTCTAAAGTTTGCGCACTCCCAGCTTCCTCTCTCGTCGGCTCTCCGCCGTGTTAGGAAGCATTTGACTCTGACCCCCCTTGTGGGTCAGCTACTTCACTAGTGTGTACCGGAACCTTTGTATTAGTGTCCCTTTGCTGTTATAGCATTTCCCAGTGGTGTTGAGGATCCCTCTGCCCTAGTGGGAAATCTCGTTTAGGGAGGTTCTTCTTCCTTCCCCACATTTGAGTTATATTGATATTTGTAGTTAAAATGTTATGTGCAAGTTTCCATTCCCCCTCTATCTTTCTTCTTGGGTGTCCTTCTTCCTCAAAGCGATAGTTCTTGAGAGGTCCAATAATGGCAGTTAAACTTGTTTCACTTAATGTACAGGGCCTAAATGTCCCCCCAGAAAAGAGTTAAGGCCTTCCGCCAGATGAGAGCCCTACATGCAGATATTGTCTGCTTCCAAGAAACCCACTTCACTAAGAAGAATACCCCCAAATTTCTAAGTAATGACTACCCCCTCTTTTACACGGCTTCAACTGATGCCAAGCGGAGAGGTGTCCTTATTGCATTCAAGAGATCTCTTCCCTTCTCTTTGGAGCAGACAATAAGAGGCCCCCAAGGTCATTTCCTCATAGTCCTAGGCACAATTCAGGACCAACCTGTTAGAATTGCCACGTATTATGCCCCCAACCAGAACCAGAACGCTTTTCTAGAGGAGTTCCTGCTGACCCTAGACCCTTGGTTAAGGGGTTTCTAATAGTTGCTGGTGATTCAAACCTAACTTCATCCTACCCTGGATAGACAATCGGCTGACCGTTCCTCCGGTGGGCCAAAGGATAGCTCTTCAGGAAAAGCGTTTAATGCCCTTTTTAATCAGTATCATTTAACTGACGCCTGGAGGGAACTCCACCCCACTAGGAGGGACTACACTCATTATTCTTATCCACACAAGGTCTTTACCAGAATTGATCACATTTTTTTGCAACTCCCTTCCTTGCCTCATTTGACCCACTCCTCTATAGTTCCAATCGTCTGGTCGGACCATGACCTTGTCTCGGCTGAGTTGTCCTCCTTAACCCAAAGATCCTCCCAAAAATCCTGGAAGCTCTATGACCCTATGCTCTCTGACGAGTTGTTCCTTGAGCGCACGAGCAAAGTGATCGAGGACTTCTACCTAGATAATATAGGGTCGGTGAACTTGGACGCCCTTCTCTGGGAAGCTCACAAAACGGTCATCTGAGGCCATTTTTATTCAGGAATCTGCCCGGCGTCAGGCCCTATATAAGAAGCACCTCCAATCCTTACTGGACGAGTACCACTTAGCCTCCTCTGCTTTTAAATCCCGTCCAACCAGACGCAATAGAATCTCATTAAATCAGGCCGGCGACCGACTCAACCTGTGTCTTTCTAACGAGGCTGAGGGTCAATTAAACTGGTCTAGGTTTAAGTGGTACCGTCTTAGTAATAAACCGAACACCCCACTTGCCAGGAGACTTAGGGGGGGTCACGTTTAAAACTATACCATTACGTGTGCGGACCTTAGACGGCACACTGTCTAGTAACCCAGGGAGAGTAGTAGCAACTTTTAGAAAACATCTTGAGGATCTATACAAATCAAAGACTAAGCTAGATGTGCACCTTGCTGAGAACCTGCTAGGACAACTCCAGTTGCCTTCCCTTGCCCTCGAGGCTAGGGACTCATTGGACAAGCCAGTTGAGCTTTCCGAAGTCCAGGAAGCTATTAACTCTCTAAAGATAGGGAAACAACCGGATCCGGACGGATTTACTGCCCTCTATTATAGACATTTTTCCCAAGTACTCTCCCCGCGTCTAGTTCAGACATTCCATTCCCTTAGTAAAGGCGATTCTTTGAGCACTGGCGCACTCACTGCGGCGGTCTGTATGATACCCAAACCCAATACTGACCCCACCCTTTGGTCCAATCATAGGCTCATCTCTTGAACATAGATGTTAAGCTCCTAGCAAAGGTCCTTGCAACGCGTCTCAACAAGTTCGTCACCTCCTTAATTTCTAAAGAGCAAGCTGGATTTATCCCCCAATGCCAAGTGGGGGACAATATCCGCAGGGCAATCAATTTGATCCACTATGCCGGGAAGGAGGGGCGCCAGGCCATGCTATTAACGTTAGATGTCCGAAAAGCTTTTGATACAGTTGCCTGGGATTACCTTCAACTTATATTAAAAAAGTGGGGCCTGGGCTCCTCCTCTTTGGCATGGATTGCCTCGTTATACTCTAATCCGGGGGCATTTGTTAGATACTCTGGATATTCTTCTAACCGGTTTATTCTTGGCAGGGGCACCAGACAGGGCTGTTCCCTTTCCCCTTTACTATTCGCTCTTGCCATAGAGCCACTTTCCTTGCTGCTACAGACTAACGCTAACATTACCGGTATAAGAATAGGGGCCTATGATCACAAGATTTCTTTATTTGCCGATGATATGCTGATGCTTGTATCCAATCCTATTACATCCCTCCCCAACCTGTTCCTCACTAGATGATTTTTCCAAGATATCGGGCCTACAAATCAATACTTCAAAGTCCCAAGCTCTTAACATCTCTCTTCCAGAAAGGACGCTTGCCGTGCTCAAATCCTCTTGATTTTTCCTGGCAAGAGCATCACATCAAATATTTAGGTGTTCATTTAACGGCTAACTATGACTCCCTCTTTGCTGCTAATTACCCTGCTATGGTTAAGGATCTTCGTGCCTTGTTATCCTCCTGGGCTAGGCTCCACCTTCCGTGGCTCGGTAGGATAACAGCTGTGAAAATGACCTGGCTCCCTAAAATGCTCTGCTTTTTCCGAGTTTTACCGGTACCAATCTCGGCCCCATTTATTAAAGGCCTCCAAGCCTCTTTAAATTCTTTCATCTGGGGGAAACAAAAAACGCGAGTAAACCGCGCAACACTTTACAGGCCTAAACAACAGGGAGATCTAGGAGTCCCTAACATCTCGCGCTATTATTCTGCGTGCCAGATTGCTCAAATGTCTGCCGTTTATGCAGGGGTGAGTAGGCCGCTGTGGGTGGACATCGAGCAGGTTGGCTGTTCCCCGGTAGATATTGGAAATTTGCTGTGGCTGCCCCCAACTGCCTACAAAGCTATTGACAACCCGGTCTTGAGCCACTCCCTCAGAAATTGGAAGGCAACAGATTGAATGGGAACCTCTGCTCGCCCCAGTTCCCCCTACTCTCTCTATTGGGAAACCCCCGAGTTCCTCCCGGCCTATCGGGAACCGGTGGCCTTCTCCTGGTGGAAGTCACAAAATTTAATAAGGGTCAAAGACTTTGTTACATATAGAGGTCCACTGGCCTTTTCTGAGCTTCAGTCCCTTAGGGGAATTCCAAATAGGGAATTTCTCCGCTTTTCACAAATTACTCATTACGTGGGTACCAAAATCCCGAAGGGGTTTGTACCGAGGCCCTCTTCACCCTTTGAGAGCATATGTGAATTACAACCCGTTGGAAAAGGGACTGTGGCTGCGGTCTATAGGCTATTATGTGAGGCGGAGGGGGCACCCCTTCCATCATACACGGCTAGGTGGGCGGATGACCTTGGTGTTAATCTCTCGGCCGAGGATTGGCATGTAGCATGGAAGAACACAAGTGCCCAGGAGGTTAACGCCAAGGTCCTACTCCGCTGGTATCTGGTCCCAGAAAGAATCCATAGATTCTGCCCAGCTTACCCATCGGATTGTTTTAGAGACTGTCGCAACTCAGGAACCTGTGTCCACATCTGGTGGGAATGTAGGGTAGTCAGACAGTTTTGGGCCAAGGTCTTTTACATTATAAAGAAGGCTACAGGCCTGCATCTCACCCTCACCTCAACTAGCCCTTCTTAATCTTAAACCCCCTGGCTGCACCAGAACACAATTTGAACTTATTAGGCATATTCTCACAGCTGCTAAACTGACCATAGCACGATCATGGAAGACTAGGTCCATCTCTAGCGGTAGTCTGATACCCCGTATCAATGAGGTAATGTTCTTTGAAAAGATGGCTGCCTCAATGCAGGGAGATCTTACCCCCTTCCTGGCCATATGGGAGGGCTGGATCGCCCAATTTCATTCACAAAAATTGGATCGCTTCTTCCTTACAGTATAACCTCTCGTTGTGCCCACTGCGTGTTGGTCGGAGATTGGACACCTTCCTCTACTTCTCTCTCTTTCTCCTCCCCGTTTCTAGTTCCTTCCCCTATACTCCTATTTTTCTTAACCCACTTTTTCTTTCCCTCCCTCCTGCTCTGTATTTTGTAATCTATGCATGAAGATAATTTGAAGATAGCGATGTGCTCAGGTATACATTCAGATGGATGTTTATTTTTGTACTACAAAATCTATTGTATGTCACAAATTTATGTATCTTCTTTATACCTTCAATAAAAATATTGTCAAAAAAAAAAGAAACGTCCTCTAATTACAGAGAGCTCTTGGTTGCTTCAGCCACCAATAAAGGGCAAAGATGTTCAGGTACTATCGAACAACATTGCAGCAGTAGCATTAATTACCAGAGGGGACACAAGATCAGTCAATCTGCAGAGATTGGTTTACACCTTCCTAGTACTTTCTTCACATCTCTAAGATGGAGTCTTCGGGTAGACCTATTTGCCACAGCGGAAAACAAAAAATGCCAGAGCCCTGGGGATAAATTACTTAGCCCATCCTTGGCACTTCCATCTTGCATATGCCTTTCCCCCGTTCACGCTAATTCCACAGGTGATAAGGAAAATGGCATCAGAGACAACCAGAGTCATCATAGCTTCCACCTGGCCAGGACGAAGCTGGTTCTCCATCCTCGGAAGTCTGTCAGCGAAAGATTACTGGGAACTTCCTCTGAATGTGGACCTGCTTTCCCAGGGCCCAGCTTACTACCAAAACCTAAGAAGTCTGAAGCTGTCGGCCTGGATCTTGAACAGAAGATCCTGAATGCTAAGGGTCTATCCCATAGAGTTATAAAAACGTTAATTAGTAGCAGAAAATTGAAGACTAGATGCATTTTTTAAAGTGGGCCAACACCCAGGGGTGATCGGATTCCCCGGCCGATCACCTCACACACCGCGGGACATCTGAGATCGGGATGTCCCGCGGGGTGTAACCCCCCCAAAACCCCCGAAAAACCTTACCTCTCCAGCCGCTGCTTCCGCCGCCTCACTCGCGCTCCTCTAGAAGTGCGCGCGCCCGCGGCGGCTTGTCCGTCGGCGGGCATTGGACAGCGCAGTCACGTGGGAGCGTGGAGAGGTGAGTTTTCGGGGTGTTTGGGGGGGTTTCAGGCAGCGGGGCACCCCCGATCGGGGTGCCCCGGGGAAGTGGACCAATACCCAGGATAGTCAAAATCCTGGGTGTTGGTCCACTTTAAAGATATTCTCTTCATTCAGTGAAGGTAACAGTCTGAAGAAGAATCTCACTGCCACAGTTCTGGAGTTTTTACAGGAGGGGTTTGAGTTGGGATTACCAGTAAGTACACTCAAAACACAAGCCTTGGCCCTATCTGTCTTTCTAGAAAAGAGCCTCAGAAGTGAGGTTTGATTAATAGATTCTTTATTGCCATACCTAGGAAAAGACCTGTACCTCAGGGTCGAGTACCCTCTTGGGACTTATCTTTGGTCCTGAGGGGCTTTAGTCAAACATCCATACAGCGGTTACTTGTGTTAATGTTCTTGCTTAATACTGAGGTCTGGGAGGAAGGGGTGGGGCTGTCCCAGGAGCCTCTTTCTCCATGGCCGTCCTGAAGGACTCGTAAAAACACAGTTACCGGTAAGCGGATTAAGGCAAGATTTACATTGTTTGCAGGGAGTTTATCAAGGGGGATCCTGGCAATAAAGGCATTTATGTAGTTGTGGTAAGCTGACTTTGTTTTGCTTTGTGTTGCATTTGGTTATTTTTTTTAGATTTATTGACAAATTAACCATAGGTTAATGCAACACTGAGACGTGAGATGTGAATTAATGCAACACTGGGGGACGTGATTTTTTTTTTTTTTGCACAATGCAAAAACACAAAAAGGGCTAGGTGTATAGGGGACTTAAATTGCCAGGGCTGGAAGCTGGATGAACAAAAATGCAGGAATAGAGATGATTAAAGTGGACCAACACCCAGGATTTTGACTATCCTGGGTCTTGGTCCACTTCGGTGGGGCACCCCCGATCGGGGTGCCCCGCTGTGTGAAACCCCCCGAAAGACTCACCTCTCCCCGCTCCCAGTGCCAACGGACAAGCCGCGGACAAGCGGCTCCTCCGGCGCCGCCTCCCGCGCGTCCCTCTTGACGCGCGCGCACGTCTAGAGGGGCGCGAGGGAGGCGGTGGCGGCCAGCCGCCGCCGAAGATAAGGTAAGGAGTTTGGGGGGGTTTCACCCCGCGGGACATCCCGATCTCGGATGTCCCGCGGGGAGGGAGGTGATCGGCCCGGGAATCTTATAGATTCCCGGGCCGATCACCCGTGGGTGTTGGTCCACTTTAAAGTTTTGGATCAAGACGGTTAGGTCCACTTTGAAATTGGTCACTTGTGAAAAAAAAGGTCACTTGCAGCATGCATTTATTATGGCCAGAATGTTTTTGTTTAGGGAACTTGCCCTTTAACATGATCTCTATTTGTGTAATGTAACTGTAAAATGTCATGCTTATAGCTGCCAAGTAATGTGAAATGTCAGCACTGACCACAAGTTCTTACAAGACGGAGTAGTTACAGATAATTGATGCCAAAGGAACATTGCCTGCTTTGATCCAGGACATACCAATGTGAAAAATCAAATTGGAAAGGAACAAGGCCTTCTCTAAAGTCATTAATTTAGCTCCATTTTACTACATGACAAGCTTTACATGTGCTAGTGACTCCTCTTGGATGAAAATATTATAGCAATACTTTTATTAGTCCTGGATAGGCAGCATTTTTATCCCCTGCCGCTAAGCAGAGCAAGGGTATTCTGAGTCCTTTTACTACGATATAAGCTGACTTTATTAATGTTTATATTAATATATTTTCATGGATAACTAGATTAACACACCACCTGCAACAGACACATAGTGACTGACAATTCTGCTACTTGTGTTGCCTGTTTAAAGCAAGGTTAGAACACATAGTAAAACTTTAATTTCCTTACCCTCAGTGCAAGCCCTCCCACAGAGAAGTTCTATTTCTTTAAAATAGACCTTCAGTCAAAAATTAATTTAGTAAGTCCGCTCATTCTCTGTTCCTGTTCAGTCAAAGTCAAAGCAAAGGTAAAGCGCAGCAGTTGCTGCAGCTGTAAGTATCTACCTTTTGAATTCACTGATTTGACTGCCTTGTCTCTTCATCTGTTTGCTACTTGTTTGTGAATTCTACAGTTTATTAGCTCACCAATTTAAAAAAAAAAAAGTGCTCCATGCCTAACAATGCTGTCCAGTGTACTTGTGCTATGTATGCACTGTTTGAACAACCAGTTAAGGGTGCATACAGCTGAGCAGGATGTATGTGCTTTGCACATTTGGAAGCCGACATTGCCGATCTGTCAAGACTGAGACGCATTGATATAATGGAAAGTAGTCTGGTGCTCTCTGAGCAGGCACTCTCTGGGTTAGGGGGTGGGGAGAGTGGTAGTATGGGAAACAGGATAATAAGGCAGCTAGCTGGATAACAGTTAGAAGGCGGGGTAGGGGGAAAAGTTGCAGGGAGGCTAGCCCTTAGCAGACACTCCCCAACAAGTTTGCCTGGTTGGCAGATGACAGCTGCAGCAAGACGGCACCGCTGTCTGCTCCAGTAAGGAGGGGAAGGGAAATGGGAGTACAGGGCCAGCAAGACAGGTGCTGGTAGTTATGGACTCTATTATTAGGGGAACAGACCAGCCAATTTGTCACAGAGACCAGGATCGCAAAACAGCATGTTGCCTTCTTGGGGCAAGATCAGGCTGATAGATTATTGGGAGGAGCTGGTGAGAACCCAGCAGTCATGGGGCACATTGACACCAATGACATAGTAAGAAGTAGGTGGAAGGTCCTTTAAAAATTATTTCAGGGACTTAGGCCAACTGTAGTATTCTCAGAAATACTATCAGTACCTAGAGCCACACCAGAGAGAGATTAGAGGGGTAAACGGGTGGCTCAAAAATTAGAGTGAAAAGGAGGGGTTTGCTTTCTTAGAGAACTGGGACAACTTTTCAGTGAGCTACAGGTTCTGTACCAGGGACTGACTGCACCTAAATGGGGAGGGTGCATCTGTTCTGGGGGAGATGATGGCTAAAACATTGGAGGAGCGTTTTAACAAAGTACTGGGGGGAGGGTATATGCACCTATAGAGGGGAAGGCAGGAAAGAAAGAGACAGTGCGTGTAGAATTGAAACTGGGGGGGGGGGGTATATGTAGCATGCTTAAGGGGAGTATACAAAAAAAAAACATAAGCATTTAAAATGCATGCTTACCAATGCTAGAAGATGAACTACAACTGATAATAACAGAGGAACAATATGACATAGTGGGGTAACAGACATGGCTGGGAAGTAAACCTACAGGGTTATTGTGTGTTTAGGAGGGACTGTAAAATCCTCTCACAGGGCACGCTGCGAGAGGACATATGTGAGGGAAAGGAAATAAGCAAATGGAGTCTATATGGGTTGAAATACATGAGGAAAAACAGAAATAAAATACTGATTGGGGTTTACTACAAACCTCCAAATATATCTGAATCCACAGAAAACTTGCTGTTAAGGCAAATGGATAAAGGTGACATGGTTATTATGGGGGACTTTTAACTACCCGGCTATAGATCAGGAAGCCGAAACCTGTGGATCTCAAATGTTTTTGTCAAAAACAAAAGATGGTGACCTTTCCCAACAACTGCAAGCTCCAACAAGGGGGAGGGCCATATTGAACATAATACTAACCAATGTATATTGGTTAGTATTATGTTAGTATATCAATAAGGAAGAGAAAATATCCCTCATCTCCACAATTATACCTGACACCAGCCTGGGAAAGCACTTATTTTGTTTTTCTTTATGGGAGGGGTCTCCACATGACTGTATGGGTATATATTCAGTAGGCTAGAGAGTGGGATAACCCACTTTTGACCTCACTAGCCAGAACAACCTTCTCAACCAAGTATTAAATCAAAATGTATGTATACAAACAATATTATTGCACATTAATCCACATTAGCTTACATTCTATTCCTTTAACACGAATTTATTAAAATGTATTACTCACATTAGTCTTTGTATGCACTGGAGTTTATGTGCAGACATGGGGGTAAAGCTCTTTTTAGCAGCTGTTAAATCCAGTGTTCCCACCACCATATGTTGTCCTGCTCTCATTCCCCACTTTGCTGTCTTTGTTTCAGTCAGTTGCGCTCTTTTTAAACTTTCTTTCTTTCCTCCTATAGGTTAGAGCCTAAACACTCAATACCTTCACCTGTGCATCTAGTTCCCTCAACGTCATTGTTGCCCAGCCACTCAGTCAAGAGGGGAGGAGGAAGGGAAGCTGGGCACTTGCCCATCTAAATGACAGCGCGCACAGACACGCCTCAACTACCGCAGCATTCCTGCCACCTAGCAACCTCCTCATGAGAGATGGGAGGAGAAGGAAGGGGCAGCATAGGGAAAATACTGGGCGCTGCTACTTCTTTTGTCTGCGCTTCAATACACGTTGCTAGGGGTAGTGGGAGGGAAGAGAAAGGAGGCGATACTGGACGCTGCTGTCTACGTCAGCGTGTCAGTGCGCTTCAGCTTCAATGCACTGCTGTTACTTCCGGTGCCAGACCCTTTTTTCCTGTCACCTCCCTCTACACCTATAGAGCCTGCGCGTTTTACTTAACTGCTGTTTTCTCTGTCTACCATTCAATGCTGGTACTGTTCAGTCTACTTAACTCTTTCCCCATCTAGATGGTTTTAAGGTGATCTTATCTTTCCATTTGCGTGCAATATACATTACTGCATTATTGTCCTTTTATATACATAAATTTACATTCACTTTTTTAAATTTGTTTATTCTTATTCTTGTGCGGCACTGCATTTTCCTTTCTATATTTCTATAAGTCATCTTATCTGTAATCAATATCAGGTGACTGACCGGCTCTCAAGTTAAATATCCTTTTTAGCCTCCTGACATAGCCTCCCTTTGTCATGTACCTGGCTCAGACCTCGGAAGCACAAATCATTTGTTGAGGGGAATGAGAATAAAGCCAATTTACTAAACATCATTTTTGCTTGCTTTTTCACAGAGGAATGTGAAATGCTAGTTGAAATGCAGAGAAATATAGTAAACTCTCCATTAAATGTCACTTGTCGAACCAAGGAAGAAGTGCAGCACTGTCTTAAACAGATTAAAACAGACAAGTCCCTGGGACCAGATGGCATTCACGCATCAATAGACAAGTCACTTTAATATCTGTAGATTCAATAATTACGCAGGCGTATAGAAAATGTGGTGCCAATATTTAAAAAGGGGTCCAACGAAAAACTAGCTACAGATCGGTACGTTTAACATTTGTGCTGGGCAAGCTGTTTTTGAAGGTTATCTAAGAGATGCTGTTGTGGGGTATCTCAGTGAAAATAACGAAAAATATTACTCTTTATCAGCATGGATTCATGCGGAATTGGTCCTTCCAGGCAAACTTGATCAGCTAGTAAGTTCACTACTACTACAGGGTGAGTCTTTGGATGTCCTATATCTAGACTTTCTAAAGCAAACCTGTGTACATGGGTGAGTAATTGACTCAGTGATAGGAAACAAAGGGTGGTTATCAATGGTGCATACTCTGATTGGGTCACCTTACTATCGGAGTACTACAAGGGTCAGTCTTGGGCCCTGTCCACTTTAAAGTGGACCAATACGCAGGATTTTGACTATCCTGGGTTTTGGTCCTTTCCCCTGGGGCACCCCGATCGGGGGTGCCTGGCTGTGTGAAACCCCCCCTAGAGCACCGCAACTCGGCATATGCCGGTCCCGCAGCGCATCTAATATGTACATTAAAGTGGACCAAAACCCAGAATAGTCAAAAGTTTTGACTATCCTGGGTTTCGTTCCTTTCCCCGGGGGGCACCCCGATCATTTGTGGATGACTGGCGCGGGCACGCTCCCTGTTAGAGGGTTGCAGAGGATGCGGCCGTCAGAGCTGCTGCTCTTAGACGCGCCGTGGGACCCTGAAGAGGTGGGTTGCTGCGGCGATCTGGGGGGGTTTCACACAGTGGGGCACCCCCGATTGGGGTGCCCCCCGGGAAAGGAGCAAAACTCAGGATAGTCAAAAAATTTGGTCCACTTTATACATATTAATGACCTAGGGAATGAATTACATAGTAAAGTATCAATCTTTGCAGATGATACTAAGCTGTATAAGGTAATTAACATAACAGAGGACAACAGGCAGCTACAAACAGATTTAGATAAACTGGAAGCATGAGCAATAACATGGCAAAGTTTAACACTGATAAATAGGTAAAAAGGATCATGGGGTGCATCAAGAGGAGCACAGGTACCCGTGACCAGAGCATCATTTTACCCCTGTACAACTCACTGGTCAGACCCCCATATGGAATATTGTGTACAGTTCTGGGCACCGTTGCATAAGAGGGACATCAGAACTGGAGGGCAACTACATTAATAAAAGGAATGCAGGGACTAGAGTACCCTAAAAGATTGTCAAAGTTAGGTATATTTAGTTTGGAATAGAGACGCCTAAGGGGTGATCTAATAACTATGTATAAATAAACTCTGGGTCAATACAAAGATCTGTGTCACAATCTGTTTATACCCTGGTGTTTAACCATAACCCGAGGGCATCTTTTTTTGAAACAAGGTGTACTCCTCTAAATAATGGGTTTTGGGTCGCTTTACATAAACAAGCATCTGTCTGTGCCCCCTCTGGATACATATTGGCTCACTTGCTGTATGGATTAAGCAAAAAAGTAGTCCATTGATTTATACAATCTGTCATTTGGGGTTCAAGGTAATCAAAAGTCCTGGATTCTCTGTTAACAGAAGACCGTGCTATCCTACCCCACTGTGGAACAACATTCAAAAGAGGCATTTGTACCCCTTATACTTCTGTTTAATAAAACCCCAAATTATTCTGAAGTTGGCTTTAAACCGGACCTTCACCATGATTTATTGAAAAGCCCAAACCCTTAAAAAATGATTCCCCAGCATCTAAAGTTAATATATTTTAAGTTTTTAGTCACTTAATTATTATTCTTTCCCCCACTGGGCTGCAACTCTGTTCAGGACTTTAGGATACGGACGCCTCCATCTTGACTCAGAAGCATCACACTTACTGAGGAGAGCAGAGAAGGATAAAGTACAGGGGGGTGGGTTATAGCTGTGCTTTGCTCGGACAGAGCAGAGCTGGGGTCAGGAAATGGTCAGCAATCCCAGAATGCAGAGCAGCACAGTCAGAAGGCACTTCCTGTTTACAGGCAGCCTGAGACTCCATGGGCCGCCATCTTGAATGTTTAAAGGCTCATAACATGCATTAAATGCAGGTAGGATGATTTTTAATGTAAGCAATCTGTATGTACAGGGTGTGGGAAACATATAAGATATGCTCTTATTCAGGGTAAAGGTCCACTTTAAACCTGCTGCTGTGAAGCGAGTAAGGCAGTATGTAGTAAATGGGCTTCAAATTACAGAGCTGGGGATCAGGTAACTCCATACAATGCAGTCCAATGAAGGGTTTGGAGCCTGTCTTGCTGATAAGAGGTGCCTGTCCTGAAAGACTAGTTGCCCAGAATTGTCATAGCTGAAGAGAAAGTACGTTGCACTATTTAAATGCATGTGCTCTGATTTAGATGAGACAACACATTAAAATGGTCCCCCTGGCCTTTCTTCTACGAACGTATTTTCAGAAAACATACTGTAGTATAAATGAAATTTAGTGACAATGTAAAAGTACTGTAGCTAGATTTGTCATGCAATCAGTCATACAATGATTTATATGTCATAACAAAGCCAAAAGGGGCAAAATAGGAGAAGGGAATTGGCAACATAGTACACCATAATTATGTTAGTGGGATTGAATTTAAATAGCAAAAGTAGTGCATAAAATTGATATTGTAATACATTTCAGCAAACACGGCAATTAGATGTCAAATCTTCGTAACAACTACCTGTAGACTATTAGTGTGATATCACTCTGTACCAGTTCACCACTATTTAAATCCTCACTCGGCAAACACATGGCACAGGAGTGAGCTGATGCTGTGCAGTACAATACTGACAAATGTCTGACTGCCAAGAAACTAATAACACTATAACTAGTAAAACCAGAATGAATACTGAAGCGGCATCTTTCTTTAGGTTCTAAATGTTGGTTGTTTTCACTGGAGTGCCATACCTTTATCCTCCAAGGGCTACATGGCCCACGTTTGGATCCACAATGATAAGCCTTGTGTTCTCTGGCTTGTGCAGAAAGTCCGTGCTGGATGACTGTTCATTCCTCTACATTTTTATTCACCGTGTGTCTCCCGAGTTTTTGTAAGAGCACAATCGTCTCCATGTAGTCTAGGAAACTGAAATAGTAGTGAAGATGATCTGTATGTGGTGCTGCACTGCAAGCAGCTGTACAAGAGTGTTTTTGCTGACGGTAAAAAAAAAAAAAAATGCAACAACCAATCTAAAGAGTTTTGTATTTTTTCACTTTTTTTTATTTGGTGACGGTAAAAATTGCAGCAACCAATCTGAAGGGATCTCTGGTACATTGCAGAAATCAAAAGTTCATTGCTATTTGCGTTGTTTCTGCTCTGGAAGGGTAGGATTGAGTGATATGCTATAGTAACACTTATGTAACAGAAACTTACCTCTAAAGTTTGTCACTAAAACATATTGTTTATATTAATGTTATATAATTAATATTTATTATATGTTTTTATTGTTTTAACCTGCTGACATAAAATACTCCAATTATATAGTTGAATACAGTTATCATATATAGATTGTAATGTCATAAAACCCATATTTTGTCCCCCCACTCCCCCGTTCCACCTGAGTACCTCGGGTGATGCAGGTGGCTCGCCCACATGGCATTTTTGAGGTCGCAGATTGGCTGATGTGAAATACCGGCATCCCCAGCTCTATACTAGACTAGGGAGCTCCCACCCCCAGCCTATCTGAGAGGCTGAGCAGAGAAGCATGCCACAGCTACAGAGAAGCCTAGGTTTCAGACGTGGGCACAGGCCGCATTGTCTGAGCTGATGGTAAGGGTGAGTTTACCAAGGGACCTAGGGGGGTTCACACAGTGGGGCATCCTGATTACAGATACCCTGGGGGCAGGCTATTTGCTGACCCTGGAGTCTTATAAACGCTTTCGGCTTGTGAGACAATTTTCCCCTTGGCACTCTTATCACCCATGCTGCTCCAGGGCAGTAGTTCTGCAGTACTTCTTAGCAGTGGGGCAGAGACTCTTTAAGCGGGTATGTTTAAAAAGTAGAAGTGAAATATGTCTTCCCTTCTAGGTTTGTGGGGACTCTGCTTCAATCTTTTTTTTTTTTTTTTTTTTAACGCAGGAGGAAGATACCACTGTAGATGGAATAGAGCTTAAGACAATGAAAACTTTTCACCATGGAGTAAGAGTAGATGCTATAGCCTGGAGCCCAGAAACTCGATGCAATGGACTGACTCCCCTTTTAAGGTATTCAAAATGTAATTCCTTTCAATGTGCACCATTCAAGGTAAATCTGCAGCAATAAGTAGTCGCTCCAATCTACCATAACCATTAGCGAGAGGAGGTGCGGACTGCAATAGCTGTATGAGGTGTTAATAGGTTGCTTTGGGTGCCGTGTTAACAAAGCATTATTAAAGGGCCAACAATAAGTGTCACAGCACCCTGCCTCTATTCAGGCTTGACATCTTCATTTTCACATAAATGGTTTCTTTCACACTTCTTTATCTAAATTGTAAACAATATCCTTCACATGTAGGTAGCTGAGCACAGCAATGTCCAGGCCAAAGGAGTTAACCAGTGTGTGCTGGTGTACCCGCTGTCACATAGCTATATGGGTCCTAATCTGTATGAAGTGCAATGAGCAGTGCCAACAGCTATGTGGGTGAAACTAAACCTTAGTATACGGAACGTGATTGTAGGCTCTCTTTGTAATGTTTTATGTTTGTCATGTGTGGGTTGCAGGGTTGGGTTCACCCTATTATAATCGTAGTTCTTAATCTATTATTTTTTAAACTAGATTTTGTACAGCAGCTGGAGATAAAACATTAAGAGTATACACATCAGATTTTCGTGATCAGCATGAGTATAAGGTAAGGCCTGTATTATGTTGCATGAAGCCAAGGGTATAAAGTAGGGAAGGGTTTGGGCCACTTCAATATTCTAATAAGCAACTGTGCCTCCTTTGTAAAGATTTAGCCTTACTTCGCCATGGTGTCTAAACAGAAAATGTTGCAGACGGCTGAATTCTGCCTCCAAAAATCCAGTAGTTCTGCCTTGTTGTTGGTTGGTTTCTTCAGCTCATAAAATGTGATGGACATTCGCAGTTTCGTAGCACTGCAGCTGGTCATAGTTTTTCTGGTCCCCCTGTGTCTCTGGACAGGTCATATGTACTGTCAGATTAGGTGAGAGCCCCTTTGCTTTGATGGATGAGATAGCAAGTAGTAGGCTGAAGCTACTGCTTCCTGATACCCCTTCCAGATACAAAAGGTGACCACCCTGAGAGCTCTTGTATTATGAAATTTAAGCAGTCCCCCACACACTATTAAACACACAGCAAATACAGGAGCCTGGACATTGAGTCTGCACTGTAGGATCCCTGATGTCTTTGTGTTTGCTGCAGTGTATATACACAGAAACGTTGGTAACAACCTTTAATGGTAGACAAGTCCAAGACAAACGTGACAAGTCAGTGATGGTTAACTAAACAGAGCAATTATTCTAAGTATACAGCACGTCCTGTTCCGGAATATTCCTTACACTTGGGTAATACATCCACAAGATGGCGCTGGACTGCAAAAAACAGCTTGTGGCCCCTCCCGTCCCTATATAAGTCAGGACCTCCTACAAATTCCCCAGTTTTTATTTCTGCAGTCTGCGCTGAGAAGATAGAAGATAGCTCTCTTGGGGCGCAGGTGAGCGGGGCTTATTGCCTGCGGCCCTGCAGGACTATTCCCACCCGTTCCGTCCCATTGACTGCCTCCCAGCCTCGGCTGATAAGGTTCGGGTGAAGGTAGGCGATAGAAGCACCTTGGTGCTGAGGAGCTAGGCTCCTACTGCAGTCCCTGCTCTAACAGGGTAGGCGGTTTAGGCTAATGGTGAGCCTTTTGGGATGCCCCCACTGCCTCATGGGTTTGGCCAGGTTATCCTGTGCGGTTAAACCCTATTCCCATTCCCCCTCCACCTTCACTCCTCATATTGGCCCCCGGGTGCCATTTCCCCCAGGGTATTCCGTTATCCTCCCTCACTCTCTCTTTGGGAGACCTCGGGGGGGGGGGGGGGGGGGGGGTTTATGACTTTAGACATATTTGTGCTTGTCACTTTATTAAACTGCGCCGCCGCGCGTTTGTACTGTGCTCCGCGCCTGGCAGCCCCATTCACCTCAGAGCTGCCGGGCCGCTACTGGCCGGCCGGCTAGATCACGTGGGCGCTCTTCAGGGGGGGGGGGGGGCTCTGTCGATGATGCAACTTACCTCATATGTCCACGGCCCGCCCCTCGAGGTTGCGGACGCCATTTTGTCTTCTTCCTTTCGCTGCTGGCTCCTTGCGGTCTGTGAGTGGGGTGCATTTTTCTCTATTTGTTTTATGCATTATTCTTATGGTAATATATTGTTGTGTCTTTGAGGCGGGATAAAGCTTCGGTCCTGTGGCTTCTCCCGGCCCTCTCCCCTCATTATCTCCGACTTCCTTAGAGGTCCTGTGGCTTCTCCCGGCCCTCTCCCCTCATTATCTCCCACTTCCCTAGTGGTCTATTGGGGCATCCCGGGTAGCTCTTTAGCATTAACCCTTACTGGCCTACTGTGCCTGTTCAAATCACCATATGGAGACTTCTGGGGATAATGAGCCTGGGGTTCCTTTGGGACAAGCCCGGCTATGTGTTGCGTGTGGGGTATCCCCAATAGGTTATTATGTCAGGGTATGTGTATCCTGCGCCCAGCAGGTACTTGCACTGCAGTCTAGGTTACCTGTTGCTGGGCCTGCGCCCCCTCTGGCTTCGCCACGCCTGCATCTGACCCCCTATGAGGAGCATACCAGCAGGGAGTCTCAGCCTGATTTGGCTGCACGGGTAGCCAGCATTGAGAAACATATTGCTGGGTCTGCCTCGCCTAAGGCTTCTGTCTCCTACCGGCTCCCTCTTTCCTGTGGAAACTGAGGAAGTTTTTGACACTACTGGTTATTCCCCCCTGGAGGAGGGGGAATTGTTCTCTGATTCAGAATCATCTGAGGAGCAACCCAGGGTTTATGGTGGTACAGGGAAGATCTATGGTCTTCAGATGACACTGACAGGCTTTTGGCTCATATTTTTGAAGTGCTCTGTATCTCCCCTCCTGCCATGGCTCCGCAGCAGCAGGGTGAGCTCTTTCATACGGTTAAACCACATTTGGAATTCCCTGAGCAGTCACACTTTAATAATCTGGTGCTTAAAGAATGGGAGCAGCCTAGCAAGCTGCCAGGGGTGCCCAAGAGTTGGGACAAAAGGTATCCCTTTCCTGCTGATGTGATTAAGCGTTGGTCATGTCCTCCTGAGGTGGACGTGCCCGTTCTGGGGCTGTCCAATACATTTGTCATGCATTCTCCTGACACTACTACCCTGAGGGATGGTGAGGACCGGCGTATGGACCAACTGGCTTTCCATGCCTTTGCCTGTGTGGGGACCGCGCTAAGCCCGGTTTGTGCCTCTGCCATTACAGCTATTGCTATTAAGGGTTTGCTTAAGAGCTTCTTAGAACGGGCCTCTGATGACGCGGGAGGAGAAGAGTATAGGTCTTTCCTGCTTTGCTATGAATTTGTACGCCGCTCTGCCTGGCTACGTCAGTGGGTAGCGGATAATGCTGCTAAGAAGGCTCTTAATGGTTTCCCTTTCAAGGGCCTGCGCCTTTTTGGTGAACGCTTGGATTTGTTTGCCAAGGGCGGTAGGTTACCTCAACGTTTGAGGCCTTTCGGGGGATGGGTGCCCCTCTCCCATCCTTCCGTGGTTCTAGACCTGGCTGAGGAGTCTCCTTTACTGGGGCCCGTGGAGATCACTGGGGGAGGGGAAAAGGACGTGGCCTTCCTGGCCTCTCCTGGGGTCCCAAGCCAAAATCTTCACCCAAGCCCCCTCAAGCAAGAAGGGGCGCCCTCACCCATCCGGGTGGGGGGACGGCTTCGGCTCTTTGCTCACGTCTCAAGGCTTCACGTCTCAGACTGGTGGATTCAGGAGGTAGTGTCCTCTGGTTACAAGATAGAGTTTGCAGCCTGGCCGGCCCCAAGATTCATCAAATCCCGGAGGGCTCAAACCCCCCTGTCAGCTCAAGGTCTGTGCCTTGCTGTCCAAAACCTTCTGGAGTTGGGGGTTATCTGCCAGGTGCCTTGGAAGGAAAGGGTCAGAGGCTACTATTCCAATCTTTTCACTGTTCCCAAAAAAGACGGGTCCATCAGACCTATTCTGGATTTAAAGTGCCTCAACAAATTTGCCAGATTCAAACACTTTCGCATGGAGACTCTGTCAATTCACTACGTCCAGGGGACTTTTTAACCTCTGTAGACATCAAGGACGCTTACCTTCATGTACCAGTATTTCCAGGTCATCAGAGATTCCTCAGGTTTGCTCTGGAGGATCAGCACTATCAATTTGTGGCTCTGCCTTTCGGTATCACCTCGGCTCCCAGGGTATTCACCAAGGTACTGGCGGGCGTACTGGCTCTGCTGAGATCTCAGGGCATTCACATCCTTCCTTACTTAGACGACATTCTCATCATGTCTCAATCTCTCCAGCAGGCCGAGCTGGATACTCAGCTGATGGTGTCCCCACTGGAGTCTTTCGGCTGGGTGATCAATCACCCCAAGTCTTTTCTGTCACCGTCAATGGTGAGGTCCTTTCTGGGCATGACTCTGGATACATCTCAGGTCAAGATTTTTCTCCCTCAGCAGAAGGTGGAGAGTCTTCAGGCCCAAGCCAGGTTCCTTATGTCTTGCCCTCATCCCTCCATCTGGCAGGGGATGCAGCTGGTGGGCCTGATGGTGTCTTGCTTCAAGGCAGTTCCATACGCTCTGTTTCACATGAGACCTCTTCAACTTCACCTATTATCAGTTTGGGATCGGGACCCTCGCTCCCTAGATCAGGTGTTGGTTCTGTCCCCTCTGGCCAGGCGGTCTCTCTCGTGGTGGCTGGACTCAAGAAACCTGTTGGTGGGCAGATCCTTTCTGGCCCCGTGCTGGGAGACAGTCACCAAGGATGCCAGTCTGACAGGTTGGGGGGCTTCTGGAAATCCCTGAAATTCCAGGCACAGTGGGGCCCTCAGGAGGCCCATACCCCATCTGCATTTTGGAATTGAGGGCGATACGGTTGATTCCCGCCCAATTGACTCCACACCTTCGGGGACAGGCGGTTCAGGTCCGCTTGGACAACCAGACAGCGATTGCCTACATCAATCATCAGGGAGGGACCCGGAGAAAGAGGGCCCTCAAGGAAGTGTCCCTGATACGGTCTTGGGTGGAGGAGAATGTTCCCTGCATCTCAGCTGTGTACATCCCGGGGGTGGAGAATCTGGAGGCAGACTCCCTCAGCAGGGAGACCTTTCGTCTGGGAGAATGGTCCCTCAGCAGCAGGGTGTTTCGCTCCCTGTGCCACTGCTGGGGTCAGCCAGATGTGGATCTGTTTGCGTCCCGTTACAATCACAAGCTTCCAGTCTTGGTCTCTCTGTCCCAGCACCCTCTGGCCTTGGCCATGGATGCACTAGCAATGTCTTGGAAGAGCTTTCAGCTCCTCTATGTGTTCCCTCCTTTTCCTCTGTTGGGCAAGGTGCTACGCAAGATTGCTCAGGAAGGGGTGCCAACCATTCTGGTGGCGCCCCGTCGGCCAAGAAGGGTGTGGTTCGCAGACATCGTGCAGTTGGCAGTAGATCAGTATGTTCTGCCCAAGGATCCAGACCTGCTCACTCAGGGGCAGCTACGCCATCCCAATTTACACTGGCTTTAACGGCCTGGCTGCTGAAATCTCCATCTTGATGGAAAAGGGGCCGCCTGCCTCTGTTGTTAATACCATGATTCAGGCTAGGAAGAAGTCCTCGTCATCTCTCTACTATAGGGTCTGGCATGCTTACATTGACTGGTGTGAGTCTAAGTCGCTTCCCTGTAGGGTTTTTTTCTATCCCTAGGATTCTGGAATTCCTGCAACATGGTTTGGATTTGGGTCTTGAGCTTGGTACCCTCAAAGGTCATGTTTCTGCTTTGGCTATTTTCTTCCAAAGATCCTTTGCTCTCCATCGGTTGGTCAAGACTTTCTTCCAAGGGGTTACTCACGTGCGTCCTCCACGTAAGCCTATGTTACCAGTATGGGACTTGAACTTGGTCTTATCTGCCTTGCAGGGATCTCCCTTTGAGCCTTTACGTGAGGCCCCTTTGTCCATTTTGACGCTTAAAGTGGACCATCACCCTCGGGATGTCCCGCGGGGTGAAACCCCCCCAAAACCCCCAAGAGGGACGCGCGGGAGGCGGCGGCGGAGGAGCCACGGACAAGCGGCTGTCAAATCGCTTGTCCGTCGGCGCTGGGAGCGGGGAGAGGTGAGTTTTTAGGGTGATCGGAGGGGTTTCACACAGTGGGGCACCCCGATCGGGGGTGCCCCACCGAAGTGGACCAAGACCCAGGATAGTCAAAATCCTGGGTGTTGGTCCACTTTAAGGTAGTCTTTTTGGTGGCTATCACTTCTGTTAGGCGTGTTTCTGAGTTGGCGGCGCTTTCTATCAAACCCCCTTACTTTGAGAGACACCAGGACAAGGTGGTGTTTCGCTTTAAGCCTGATTTTCTGCCTAAGGCTGTGTCTGCCTTTCATCTCAATCAGGACATTGTTTTGCCTTCTCTATGCCCTAATCCTAGTAACCCTAAGGAGCGGGTTTTACACCATCTGGATGTGGTCCGAACTCTGAAGTTCTATTTGGTGGCTACTGAATCTTTCAGGAAGACTGATGCTCTATTTGTGCTTCCGTCTGGACCTAGGAAGGGTCTAGCTCCAGCTAAGTCAACTATCAGCAAGTGGATCCGACAGGCTGTGGTACAGGCCTATTCTGCTAAGGGAAAGGAGCCTCCCTTCCACCTTACTGCTCATTCTACTCGTGCTATTGGTGCCTCTTGGGCTTTTCAGCACCAAGCTTCTGTTGAACAAGTTTGCAAGGCCGCTACTTGGTCTTCTGTTCATACCTTTTTCTAAGTTTTACAAGGTTGATGTTAGGGCCTCAGCTGATGCTGCTTTTGGTCACAAAGTTCTGCAGGCGGTAGTGGTTTAAACTGCCCGCTGTCGCCTTTTGGGATCCCACCCTACCTTACGGACACTGCTATTGGATGTCCCAAGTGTAAGGAATATTCTGGAATAGGACGTGCTGTATACTTAGAATAATACAATTCTGTGATTACTCACCTGTAGAATTGGTATTATACGTATACAGCACGTCCTGTTCCACCCTACCCTTGTTATCATTATTCTTAGTTACCTCTGTATGGTGATTGTTCTTTCTGCAGTCCAGAGCCATCTTGTGGATGTATTACCCAGGTGTAAGGAATATTCTGGAACAGGACGTGCTGTATACGTATAATAACAATTCTACAGGTGAGTAATCACAGAATTGTATTTTTTTTCTTGCTTTGGGGTTATATTAGCAAACTGATTCAGTTTCATAGGATATATTAAAAGCAAAAATGTGTCCTGAAAGTTACCCCCCCCACCCCCCCAAAAAAGCTGCTTTCCCCACACTAAAAGGTATCTGTTTGATAAACCATTTTCATGTTATTATAGTCCTTGTGCCAGGAACTTAGTGGACATATGACTTGCAGTGTATGCTAGAATTTAATGTCATGGAAAAGACTGTCCCAGTCAATTATATGTTTTAAGTGAATCTCCAGTATAAATTGAACTCCCTCCTCCTCTTTCATCTATCTCCAATGGGCCTAATAAATAAAAGGGACTCTAAACCCCAAATAGTAACATTTTATTAAAGGTTTTTTATATTCTATTTGGAAAGATCACATTTGATGCCAAGTGTACTATTTAAAGTGAGCTTGAAGCTGCTTCTCTATAAATTGCGCATGTCAAATCCTAATCCCCAGCCAGGAGCTGTGTCCAAACACATTAATTTAATTTCAGGTCATTACTTCTGATCTGTATCATTGGAGGTGCATTTGTTGAACAGCACTGCATAAATGTCACACAAACATTACAGAAATTTAATTCTCTCTTTTGAAGGTCTTTAAAGGGCACTCTAGCTACATCAATGATGTTGTTTTTTGTTCTGCTGAAGGACAGGATATAGCCACTGTCAGTGATGATCACACATGTAGGTAAGAATATAATACAGTGCCAATATATAATGAAAGGATAACAAGCTAGGAATGTATCTTAATGGGTTGCTACAGCCAGAACCCCAAAAAAACAGCACTTCTCTCCCGCGCATGAGAAAAGGTAACTTTTGTTTTTTTGTGAAAAGATTCCAGGGCCTGCTGCTGGATTTTCTTCCGAATCGGGATGCCCCGCTGTGTAAACCCCACCTCGGTAGCCCCAAAAAACTCACCTCGCCCCGCTCCAACAGTGCAGGCTTTCATCCAATGAGAGACGCCCGGCTATGACAACGGCAGATGGCTCTCATTGTTTACATTGGGGAGCGCACACTCCCTCCCCAACTATTTGGATGGGCTACGACTGAAGCGCAAGCTTGGCCAGGCATGTGGTAGCGTGCGTGCCCCATTGATTAAAATGACGTTTGCCGAATTACGTCATGGGGGCGTTGCTCATTGTACGAGAGCCCGCGCATACGCCATTGGAGAGTGGCAAGGTTAGTTTTTTGGTGCTTTTTTTACAAAGTGGGGCATGGAACAAAACCCAGGTAAGTCAAATTACTATTTTTTTTCCGCTTTTCTATAGGAAATGCACACCTTTTCACCCGGCAATCCAAGTTTGCTGTGGTAAGACTGCTGAAAAGCAATGCACATCTGACTGGCAAACATGCAGGCAGGCTGTTGTGGCTGCTGCAAAAAGCACAGTGACATTGTGCAACTTTGAGTTTCTTTGTTGTTCGGGGCAGAGAACGCATCCCTGGAGGACTGTATTTGAATATAGGTCGCCTGTTATAGTTTTTATTTTTTTTTTATACACACAGAAGTTCTTTTACACTTTTGTGTAAACAGAGGGAGTATGTCAAGGAATACTATGCTTTCGACACTGTGATGTTTCAGAAAGTGGCGTTTTGGCCACATATTTTGAGTAGGAAGAGTGTGGGGAGCTAGCTGTCCAGACCAGTTTGATGTGCTGTGGGTGAATGTAACTGACTTTTCCTATGATTTGTATTATTTAGGGAAAAAGGAAATGACTGAATATACATTTTATTTTATATACATTTCAAATCTGTGTTAGATGTATCTTGTGCTGCACCTTCCGGGGAAATTCTGGAGATTTGGACTGCATTGAGATTGGGAGTTTCTGATTCGAAGCGCAAGACCCTGCTTTCATTCCTGCTTATTGTGGGGGGCCATTGTTTTTTTTTTTTTACAATATCGAAGTTTGGATTAGTGGAGTGGGGGGCAGTAGCAGCCATTGGCTTTAAAGTGGACCAAAACCCAGCAGGATCGGCCCGGGAATCGTTAAGGACGGCCGCAAACCTTACCTGAATCCCGGTCCAATGGTGCATGTGCGGCCTGCGGCCACAACTCGCGCTTCTCTGTTAGAGGGAAGCCCACCCCCGATCGGTGTGTCCCGGGGAATTGGACCAAAATCTTGGGTTTTGGTCCACTTTAAACTGTTTTTGTAAAAGTTCTTTATTGTGCCTGTGACCAAAAGCTAGCTATGCAGCTAACACTGTATTGGAAGTCAGCAATTGTAGCCCCTACATTGCTATCAAAATACATTTATATACCGGTAATTGATTATTTGAAGTACAGTTTTACACTCTGCATATTAGAGATTAAAATCTGGAACCTTTATTTGCTTTTTTTTGTCTATTTAAGTTGCTATATTGTCAGCAGTTTAGCCGAGATTCTGTGCTGCAATGGCTTCAATCTTGGCAAAGCTTTATGACACTGGGTAGAGACCAGAACTTTTGGCCAAATATATTAAAAACTAAGTATGCTCTAAAAGAACACCAAGAGCGTTTTCTAAAGGTCAGCCTGCTCTCATTCTGCTTAACTCCAAATACATCAAATACATCATTTCTCTTGTAAAGTATAAATCTGAAACCTGTGTCTATGAGTTTATGCAAACGCAAGCACATATCCTTTAATATGTTTCTCCTGTAATATGGCATAAAAAGTTTTACATCATTGGGGTTTTTTGAAAATAAGATTTCTATGTTAAGGGAAATATTAATAGACGTCTAATCCCCTTGGCAAACCACTTCATAGGCACTCGTGTACAGAACCCCAGTGAGATGATTAGTGGTCAGAAATCCCCATGAAATATCCATGGCTGTTAAATCTCAATGCCAACCAAAGTGTTTTATGTTTGCAATAAGGGTAATTTAAATTGCATGATTTCAGGTATTTGAAGGGGGATTTCAGCAGTTTGGCACCCCAAACGAGTTTTCTTAGGGTTTGGAGATGCAGCATCCCTGAAAGCCAAGAATTTTCACTGTAGGACTGCTTCAACCGAAACTTTGTAGTCAGGGTTCTGCAACACATTATATAATGAATACGTTGTCTTAGCAATTCTGTGTAATATTTATTTTAATGTTACTTTAGGATTTGGGATTTAGGAGGAAATGAGATTGCAGTGTTTATGTTGCGTTCCCCTGGGATGAGTGTTGCTTGGCATCCAGAAGAAGCATTTAAGGTGGGTATTTTCCAATAGGGAATTTTTGTACATGTAGTGCATTTTTTATATTTATTTTATTTATTTTTATATGCATTTCTTAATCTTCCATGGAAAAGTACAGTGATGTTATACTCTCTATAAAAAGCTTTCCAACACTAATTTATTAGATAAGTGACCTGCAAAATGTAGGCATTTTTTCCTACATTATAGCCTGTATTTAATTTTTTAAAATCTGAATTGTGTGCAATGTACCGTATTTTCCGGCGTATAAGACGACCCACCAACATTTCCTCTCAAAATAATAGAGTTTGTTATATACTCGCCGTATAAGACTACCCCCTCTTCCGCACACCGAATAAAACGTAAAAGAACATCATATTACACTGCAGCCGCATCCCTGCTCGCCTTTAGTTTGGGATGTGCCCACACTCGCTATTCAGAATGTGTCCCAGCTAAAGGCATAGTAGGGATGCAGCTGCAGTATAATGTGGTTTGGGCTCTGGAAAAAGGGCCAGATAGGGGTTTCACACAGTGGAGGATCACAATTTGGGATACCCCTGGAGTAGGGAACAAAACCCAGTGGGGCCTCCCAAATTTGGAAGCCCCACTGTGTGAAATACCCCCGACTGGCCTTTTTCCCAGAGCGCACATCAGATTACACTGCAGCTGCATCCCTGCTCGCCTTTAGTTGGGGACGTGCCTGTGCTGGCTATTCAGAATGCGTCCCAGCTAAAGGCATAGTAGGGATGCAGCTGCAGGGTAATGTGGTGTTGGCTCTGGGAATAGGGCCAATAGGGAGGGTTTTACAGTGGGGCATCCCGAATTGGAGTGCCCCAGTGGGTTTGTTCCCTACTCCAGGGGCATGCCAAATTCGGTTTCCTCTACTGTGTGAAACCCCCCAACTGGCCCTTTTCCCAGAGCCCAAACCACATTACACTGCAGCCACATCCCTACTATGCCTTTAGATTGGACGCATTCTGAATAGCCAGCACAGGCCCCAACTAAAGGCGAGCAGGAATGTGGCCGCAGTGTAATGTGGTGTGGAGTCTGGGAAAAAGGCCAAACGGGGGATTCAGACAGGGGGGCATTCCATTTTGCTGCCCCTGATGCAGGGAACAAAACCCAGTAGGGCATCCCAAGTTGGGATGCCCCCTGTGTAAACTCCACCAATTTGGGGTACCCCCTCTGTAAACTTCCCCAATGACTGTTTCCCAGAGACCACACCACATTACACTGCGGCCACATCCCTGCTCGCCTATTGTTGTTGTTTAGAATGTGTCTCATCTAATGGCATAGTGTGTAATGTGTGGGGTCTGGGAAAGGGGTCAGTTGGGGGCTGGGGGATGCCCCATAGAAACTTTTTTTTTTTTTTAATAAATCTTAAATAAATTTACGGCGCCCGGGGAGCAGTTGGGGGGTTAGGTGCCTTGCTCAAGAGCACTTCAGTCATCTCCCAGGACGGGGATTCGAACCTGCAACCCTCCAGTCACAAGTCCGCTCCCCTTACCTCTAGGCCACAACTGCCCCTTTCGGAAAGACCCCATAGGCTGAAACACCATTTAGCAAGGGGCACCCCTAACCAAACAACACAATGAAGACCAAAAAGTTCTCCAAACAAGTCAGGGACAAAGTTGTTAAAAAGGGTTGGGTTATTAAAAAAAAATCCACATCTCTGTTTCCCCGGAGCACCATCAAATCCATTATCGTCAAAAGGAAAGAACAGGGTACCCTAACAAACCTGCCAAGAGAGGGCCGCCCACCAAAACTTTCAGACTGGCCAAGTAGGACATTAATCAGAGAGGCAGCACAGAGACCAAAGGTAACCCTGAAGGTGCTGCAGAGTTCCTCTTAGAGACTGGAGTATCTGTCCATGCGACCACAATAAGTCGTACAGTCCATACAGCTGAGCTTTATGGAAGAGTGGCAAGAAAAAAAACCTTTACTCACAAGCGGAAGTAGGAGGGCTTGTTTCGTGTTTGCCAGAAGTCAAGTGGGAGACTCCCCAAACCTGGGACAGAGATTCACCTTCCAACAGGACCTAAAGCATACTACTAAAGCAACACTTGAGTGGTTTTAGGGGAAATGTGTAAATGTATTGGAATGTGCTTGTCAAAGCCCAGACCTTAATTCAGTTGAAATGCTTCAGCAGAAACCATCTAACTTGTTGTTTGCTTCACAAAAGAGTTGTAGGCATTTTCTTTAAATGAAATGAACCTTCAAGAACTCAATTTTAATTGTGAGGTAGCAAAACACGAAAAATGCCAAGGGGCGACTGTCTTCTCAATGCAATTTAAATTTTTAGGCAAATTGCAAAAAAATAATATACTCACCTTCTCCCACACAGCTCATAGTATTCAGCTGCAGCTCTTCCCTCATATTTGGATCCAGGTCCATCGCCGCCCAGTAAATTGCACCTCTCTTCCGGTTTCTCCAATGTGCGATGCCCCTCTCAATTAGTCACAACGACGTGGCACTCCCCCTTCATTCACTGCAATGGAAAGGGGCTTGTGAAGACTGAACAAGCCACTTTTTCTGGGTATCCAGCACGGGTCGCTTCATCTTCAATTCTTCACTACTGGGTTATTCGCCACCAGGTGGCGCAGTCGACTGCAAGAAGACTTGTGACCCCTCCCGGCCCATAAAAGGCAGCAAATTACCCATAATACCCAGAGTTTCCTTGCAGTCCTGGCTGCGAAGACAGAAGATTTTCTTTCTCTGGATTTTTGCAGGCAATCGGGGCATCCCAAGCCCGTCGGCCCTGCAGGCCTATTCCCACCTGTTCTGGACCCATCCCCCTCCCAGCCCTGGCTGAAGGTTCAGGTGAAGGTAGGGAAGAACCTGGGGTCAGGTGTTCACAGAGATATGCTCTGGGCCGCAGACCCTGTACCCGAAGGGTAGCCGGCCATAGGCTATGGTGAGCCTATTGGGGGGGGGGGGAGAAACCACCCGGGGACCCTCTTGCCTGTCTTATCTCCCAGTGAGGGGAACCGTATCTTTTATTGTGTTGTGATTTTTACTGTCAACTGGACTTGTAGTGCTTTGTGCTGCTGGTGACTGGTGTATGCTGCTGGCTGTTCCCCCCCCCCCCCCCCCCCACCTCCTCGCTTCTCTCCTGGCCTGCTGTCGGCTGGCCCGGGGGGGGGGGGGGGGTCCGGCTTCCTCATTGGGCGGCGATTGGCGGTGTTCTTTCCGCCGTCGTGTGTATTTAGTCCCCAGTGAGGGGGAGGTCAGCCGGGGGTCCCATTCGGATCTGGTGTTGCGCATGGCCAGCCTTGAACGGCAATTTGCCCGCCCGGCTGCCGGCAAAGCCTCTAGTAAAAATCGGCATTTTGAACTGGCTTATTCTCTTTTAGCTGAAGGATAATGATGCTTATGAGACTTTCGGCGGTCGTGACTCCGTGGAGGAGGGCGAGTTATTCCATGATTCAGATTCCTCCGGGGACCGTTCGGGCGACCTTGACAGTGACCCCGGGCGACCTTGACAGTGACCCCGGGTCTTCCTCGGACAAGGACATGTGGCTCCCCTATGATACGGATAGTCTGTTGTCTGCGGTGTTTGAGACCTTGCACATTGTTCCCCCTCAGGCGGCCAAGAAGAAGCAGGGTGAGCTTTTCCGCCCTGATAGGCAACGCCTGGTGTTCCCGGAGCAGGGTCATTTTTCCAAGATGGTTCTTAAGGAATGGGAAAGGCCCAGTAAGCTACCCTCGGTGCCTAAGGGGCTGGATAGACGGTATCCCTTTTCGGAGGAGTTGGTCCGTCTTTGGTCTTGTCCCCCGGAGGTGGACGCTCCCGTACTGGGGCTCTCCAATACGTCAATGCCGTCTCCCGACACTACTACCTTGCGTGATAATGCTGATCGGCGCATGGATCAGCTCGCTTGTCATGCCTTTACTTTTCTGGGTACTGGTCTACGCCTTTACTTTTCTGGGTACTGGTCTACGCCCGGTCTGTGCCGCGGCTATTGTCGCCATTGCCATAAAGAAGGAGGTTAAGCGTCTTGTGGAGGCCGCTCGATCCCGCAAGCGAGCGGACGAGTATAAGAAACTTTTGGTTTGCACTGACTTTGCGTTTGTGCTCTCGGCCATGGACGATGCTGTCCGGCTTGGCGGTAGGGCTTCGGCTCTACTGGTTGCTCTCGGTTGGTCCATTTGGCTGCGGCAGTGGGCGGCTGACGCTGCCGCCAAGAAGTCTCTCACTGGTCTTCCCTTCACGGAACTTCATCTCTTTGGGGAGCCTCTTGATCTCTTGGCCAAGGATGGCCGGCTCCCTCAGCGCCGGAAGCAACCTCGGCCCTTTTGGGGTCTTCTTCCTTTCGTCCCTTCCGAGGGGGACACGGATCTTCCTCCTTTGGCGGTCGCAGGGACTCCTGGGGACGAGGTAGGTCCCGCGGGCGTCCCGGTCTCGCCTGGGGGTCCAAGTCCAAGCCCCCCACCAAGGCCCCTCAGGCATGAGGAGGCGCCCTCACCCATCCGGGTGGGGGGACGGCTTCTGCTCTTTGCTCACGTCTGGAGACATCACGTCTCGGAGCGGTAGATTCAGGAGGTGGTGTCCTCCGTCTACAAGATAGAGCTGGCAGCTTGGCCGCCCCCGGGATTTCTTTGGTCCCGGATCTCCCAAAACCCTGTGATGGCGCAGGGCCTGAGGTTGGCTGTCCAAAATCTTCTGTCGTCCGGAGTGATTTGTTCTGTACCCCTTCAGGAGCGGGGTCAGGGGCTTTACTCCAATCTGTTCACGGTGCCCAAGAAGGACGGTTCCCTGAGACCCATCCTGGACCTGAAGGGTCTCAACAGATTTATCATATTCAAACACTTCCGCATGGAGACCTTACAATCGGCGGTGAGCTCCCTTCGGCCCGGCGACTTCATGACCACGGTGGACATCAAGGATGCCTATCTGCACGTTCCTATCTTCCGGGGACATCAGAAGTTCCTGAGGTTCGCCTTGGAGGATCAACACTACCAGTTTGTGGCCTTGCCGTTCGGTATCTCTTCGGCCCCTCGGGTATTCACCAAGGTGTTGGGGGGTGTCATGACCCTCCTGAGGGGCCAGGGCATTCGCATTCTTCCTTACCTTGACGACTTGCTGATTGCTGCTCAATCTTTTCAACAGGCTGAGAGCAACACTCAGAAGGTATTGTCCACTCTAGAGGCATTCGGTTGGGTGATCAACTATCCCAAGTCCTCTATCACTCCGTCATTGGTGAGATCCTTCCTGGGCATGACGTTGGATACTTCTCAGGTCAAGGTGTTCCTTCCTCAGCAGAAGGTGGAGGGTCTTCAGGCGCAGGCCTTGTTGTCGTCCTTCCTTCCATCCGTCTGGGGATGCAGTTGGTGGGCCTCATGGTGTCTTGCTTCGAGGCTATACCCTTCGCTCAGCTCCACATGAGACCTCTTCAGTTTAATCTTTTGGCCGTTTGGGATCGGACACAGAAGTTCCTGGAGCAGGAATTCACTCTGTCCCCTCTGTCCAGACAGTCCCTCTCGTGGTGGCTGGACTCGAGAAACCTTCTGGTGGGCAGGTCCTTTCTCCCTCCGTGCTGGGAGATTGTCACCACGGACACCAGTCTGACCGGTTGGGGAGGGTTCTGGCAATCTCTGAAGTTCCAGGGCCAGTGGGGCCCGCAGGAGGCTCATGTACCTATCAGTCTTCTGGAGCTGAGACGCTAGGGGGTCATGTGGAGCGTGATTCGCACTCTTTGGGGGGGGGGTCCCGCGGATGACGCTTTTTGCATCATACCTCCGCGGCCCGCCCCTCAAGGTCCTTGCGGGTGCCATTTTGTTTGGAGTTTTGTCTTCTTCTGACCTGCGGTACTGTGGCACGCTGCTGGCCTGCCTGGATGTGCGATCGGCTTCTCGGTCCCCGAGTCCCCTTCGGGGTTGTATTGTGTTCTGTTCACCACTTTATGGGAATGTTAGGTGTGGTTTTCTGGTCTTTCAGGCGGGATAAAAGTGACTGTGGTTTCTCCCGGCCCTCTTCCCTTCCTTCTCCCACCTTCCCTAGTGGGGTTTTGGGGCATCCCGGGTGGCTCTTGTTAGCCTTAACCCTATACTTGCCAGTGTGGCCACTCTAATCACCATATGGAGGCTTCCGGGGGTAATGTGCTTGGGGTTCCTTCGGGACAAGCCCAGCTGTGTGCCGCATGTGGGGTATCCCCTGTGAGTGACGGTATCAGGGTATGTGTGCCCTGCGCTCAGAAGGTACTTGCGCTGCAGTCTGGGTTGCCTGCTACGCTGCCCAGCTCTGCGCCCCCTTCTACATCACCTACTTCCCCCCTGCGCCTGCATTTGACCCCTAGTGAGGGACATGCTAGTGGGGAATCAAACTATGACTTGGCCTTGCGGGTGGCCAGCCTGGAGAGGCATATGGCTGGGCCGGTAGCTCGTAAGGCTTCTGGCAAGAAGCGGCATTCTACTCCCGCTGCTTCCCTTTTTCCTGAGGAGGATGAGGGACAGTTTTCTTTCACTGGCCTGTACCCCCCAGAAGAGAGGGAACTTTTCTCTGATTCTGATTCCTCTGAGGAGCAGCAGGAGGTTTATGGTGGTACTCGGTCTCCCTTTGGAGAAGATTCATGGTCTCCTGAGGATACTGACAGACTGTTGGCTCACATTTTTGAAGTACTGTGTATTACACCTCCTGTCCCGGCTAAAAGGCAGCAGGGTGAGCTTTTTCACACTGTTAAACAACGCTTGAAGTTCCCTGAGCAGTTCCACTTCAATAATTTGGTGCTCAAGGAGTGGGGACGTCCTAGCAGATTGCCCGTGATGCCTAAGAGTTGGGACAGGAGATATCCATTTCCTGCTGATGTGTTTAAACGCTGCCCCCCCCCCCCCCCCCCCCCCCCCCCCCCCCCCGAAGTGGATACTCCCGTGCTTGGGTTGGCCAATACCTCGGTCATGCATTCCCCTGACACTTCTACTCTGAGGGATGGTGAGGACCGACGTGTTGATCAGCTGGCCTCTCACGCATTTGCTTGTGCAGGGACTGCACTGCGCTCTGTGTGCGCTTCTTCCATCATGGCTCTTGCTATTAAAGGGATACTCAAGTGCCTTCTGGATAATGCCTCGGATGCCAGTAGGAGAGAGGAGTATAGATCCCTCCTGCTTTGCTATGAATTTGTGGCATTTAGTCTTTCTGCTATGGATGATGCGGTCAGGATGTTCCTGCCCTTTTGGTGGCTATATGCCGCTCTGTTTGGCTGTGTCAGTGGGCAGCTGATAATGCTGCTAAGAAGGCTCTCACTGGTTTTCCCTTTACTGGGCTACAGCTCTTTTGGGAGGGACTGGATCTGTTTGCTAAGGATTGGACACTACCAATTTGTGGCCTTACTGTTCGGTCTTACCTCAGCCCCTCGGGTCTCCACCAAGGTGCTGGCGGGGGTGATGGCTCTGTTGAGATCTCGTGGCATTCGCATCCTTCCTTATCTGGACGACATTCTGATTGCGTCTCAGTCCTTCCATCAAGCCGAGTTGGATACCCAGATGGCAGTATACAGTACGTCCTGCTCCAAATCTAATACTTACAGTTGGGATATACTCCACCAGATGGCTCTCTACTCGCAGGTGAGCGGGGCTATTAGCCCGCGGCCCTGTAGGACTATTCCCACCCGTTCCACTAGTAATATGCCTCCCAGCCTTGGCTGCGCTGGTCGGGTGAAGGTAGGCTGCACCGCTGTTAGGTACTTAGGAGCGCTGCTCCACCGCAATCCGGTTCAGGCGGATCAGGCTTATGGTGAGCCTCTATGGGATGCCCTTCCCGCACTAGTGCCCCCTTGCCCCTGCCCATCGGTGGGCCCTGTTTAAGTGGCCGCTGTCCTCCCTCATCCTCCTTGTAGCCTTCGGGGGAAAAGAGGGGGAGGGGGTGTAAATGTGTATGCTATGCATTCTGTGTTTTACACTCTTTTTCCATTCTGTTTAGTCTTGTGTCAGCCGCCACGCTGACTTGCCTTTACTGTCTTTTTTTAAAAAATTGCCGCCGCGCGCTGGCTTGGTTCAGCGCTTGGCGGCGGCATTACCTCAGGCACTGGTGCGCCGTCATTGGCTGCTTGCACCTTCTGGCTTCGCGCTCTTCGGGGGGGCGGGGCCCGTCTAGGGCGCGCTCCGCGTCATCGCTGATACCGGCCCGCCCCTCGAGTTATACCGACGCCATCTTGAACCTGCTTGGTTGGCCCATGCGCGACGGACCCCTACCTACCGCGGTCCGTAAGTGCCCTCGCGGGCGGCTTTATATCTTTCACTTTTGTTACTGTGTGCTTACAGGTCTTGTCTGCTTATGTCTTTCAGACGGGGCGAACCCTTTTGGCTTCTCCCGGCCCTGTATTAGTATATAACTTGTAGGCCTTGTAAAAATAATACTCCCACTTCCCTAGCGGGTTATTGGGGCATCCGGGGTTGCTATATAGCGTTATTCCCTATCGGCGTATAGCGCCGCTATAATCACCATATGGAGGCATCCCAGGATAATGTAACCGGGGTCCCTTCGGGACAAGACTGGCTGTGTGTAGCGTGTGGGCAGCCTCATGCTGACGCTGACAAGGCGCGGGTCTGTGTACCCTGTGCTGAGCAGGTGCTTGCATTGCAATCTGACCTGCCAGTGGCTGCACCTCGTTTCACTTCGCCTACTCCCCCAAGCTTAAACCTCACTCCTACTGAGTTGCATACTAGTGGGGATTCTCAGCCTGATGTGTCTTCTAGACTGGCTACTGTTGAGAAGTTGATTGCTAAGTCCTTAGCGCGTAAGGCCCCTACTAAGAAGCTGCACTTGACTCCTAATGTCACTGTTTTCCCTATGGGAACTGAGGAGTTTTTGAATCTTTATGGCTATACCCCGTCTGATGAAGGGGAGCTCTTTTCTGATTCAGGCTCATCTGATGAGAGACCAAGGGGTCATGACGATTCTTGCTCTGACCCCTGGGCCCCGGATGCCACTGACAGATTATTGACCCAGATTTTTGAGGTTCTATCCATCTCTCTTCCTGTTGCGGCTCCCAGGCAAAGAGGGGAGCTTTTCCATATGGCAAAATCACGTTTCCCGAGCAGGCACATTTCCATAACCTTGTGTTCAAGGAATGGGAGCGCCCCAATAAACTTCCCGGGGTTCCAAAAAGTTGGGATAGGAAGTATCCCTTTCCTGCTGAGGTGGTTAAATGTTGGTCATCCCCCCCCCCCCCCCGAGGTGGATGCCCCGATCCTAGGGCTATCTAACACCTCTGTCATGCATTCCCCTGACTCCACTTCCCTGCGGGATGCTGAGGACCGGTGCATTGACCAGCTGGCATCCCACGCCTTTGCATGTGCGGGGACGGCGCTGCGCCCGGTCTGTGCCTCTGCCATTACTGCTGTGCCCACTAGAGCCCTTATCAGAAATATACTTGATAGTGCCCCTGATGATTTGCCTTGTGAGGTGTTTAATGCACTCTCCAGTTGTGATGTTATTCTTAGTATACAGTACGTCCTGCTCCAGATATAGTACTTACACTTGGGTTATCCTCCGCCAGATGGCGCTGCACTGCAGAGACATGCAAAAACAGGCTCCTCCCGGCCCTCAAATACCCGGGGACCTCCCACAAATCCCCAGATTTCTCTGCAGTGCCGACTGCGAAGACATGAAGTATCACTCTCTCGCAGGTGAGCGGGGCTATCAAAGCCTGCGGCCCTGTTGGACTATTTCCACCCGTCCTCCCTGTGATGTGCCTCCCAGCCTGGGCTGCGCTGGTCGGGTGAAGGTAGGCAGCACCATGCGTGCTTATGGAGCCATGCTTCACCGCAGTCCCCCACCAAAGGGTAGGCGGTTTAGGCTGATGGTGAGCCTCTAGGGGATGCCCCTCCCGCACTATTGCCCCATGCCCCGTGCAGCGGTGGGCCCTGTACAAAGGGTCACCATCCTCCCTCGTTCCCCCCGTAGCTCGGGGGGAAAGAAAGGGGGGGTGTGTGTGGTGGTCTCAGTGTATGGTGTTTACACGCTTATGGGCTTAGTATTGTCCTTTGACTGGTATTCCTGGTGTCAGAGCCGCGCTGTTTGCATTTTTATTGTGTATCTGTCGCACACCTCTTTCCTTTACTGGATGTGCTGCGCCAGGCGGCGGCGTCGCCTCAGACGCTGCAGCGTCTTCATTGGCAAATAATTTTTCTAATTGTGTCATACACTTCGCTCCTCATGACAACGTTGAAACTATCTCAAAGCTTTGGGCCCTTTGGGGGGCGGGGACCTGGTTTGGCGCGCTCCGTGTCACAGCCCGCTCTAGCCCGGCCTTCGAGGTTCTCTTGGCGCCATTTTGATGCTGGTCGCACGCACACGTGGTAGCGGTCCACCTCCTCCCTTGGTCTGTAAGTGCCCTTGCGGGCGATTTTCATGATCCTTGATTATTGTGCATGGTTTTGACACCCTTTATTCCCATTATGTCTTTCAGACTGGTGAACACCATTGGCTTCTCCAAGGCCCGGTGTACTTATAGTGGGCCTTGTAAATCTACTCCCACCTTCCTAGCGGGTCTTGGGGCATCCAGGGTTGCCTATTGCGTAAATCCCTGCTGGCATATTGTGTCTAAATAATCACCATATGGAGGCATCTCAGAATTATGTGACCGGGGTCCCTCTGGGACAAGACCGGCTGTGTATAGCGTGTGGACAACCCCATGCTGATGCTGACAGGCCACGGGTCTGCGTACCCTGTGCCCAGCAAGCACTGGCTCTGCAATCAGGTCGGCCAGTGGCTGCACCTAGCTTCAATTCACCTATCACCCCAGGCTTAAATCTCACACCTGCTGAGTCGCATACAAGTGGGGAATTGCAGCCTGCTGGACCTTCCAGACTGCCTACGGCTGAGCAGATTATTGCTAGGTTGTCAGAGCGCATGGGCCCTGGTAGGAAGCGGCACCTGTCGCCTCATGTTTCTGTATTTTCTATGAGAACCGAGGAGTTTACTACTCCGTGTGACTATACCCCTTCTGATGAAGGGGAGTTGTTCTCTGACTCAGGCTCATCTGATGAGAGGCCGAGGAGTCATGACAATTCTGGCCCTGAATACTGGGGCCAGTGTGACACTGACGACTTGTTGATTAAGGTCTTTAAGGCACTGTCTGTCTCTCTCCCCAGTGAGGTCCCCAAGCCTAGAGGGGAGCGTTTCCATACTGCGACTGCACGTTTGGAATTTCTAGAGCAGGCTCATTTCCATGCTCTTGTGCTCAAGGAATGGGAATGTCCCAGTAAACTTCCAGGGCTTCCAGGGGACTGGGATAGGAAATACCCTTTTCCCCCTGAGGTGGTTAATTGTTGGTCATCATCCCCCCTTTATTACAACCCCTGCTTATAGTACCCTTCGGGATGCTGAGGACCGGCACATTGATCTGCTGGCCTCCCATGCCTTTTCTTGTGCAGGGATGGCGCTGCGCCCGTTCTGTGCCGCGGCTATTACTGCAGTGGCCGCTAGAACCCTCATCAGAAAGTTGCTTGATCATCACCCTGAGGATCTTCCCTGGGAGGTGTTTAATGCACTCTCCAGTTGTGATGTATTTGTAAAATTTATGCTATTAGCGCTGGATGACACCATTAGAATGTGTGCAAGAACTTCTGCCCTTGTGGTGGCTATACGTCGCTTGCTCTGGCTGCGACAGTGGGGTGCTGACAATGCTACTAAAGGCTTCCCTTTAGAGGGCAACGTCTATTTGGGGCCCGTCTGGACCTGTTCGGTAAAAAGGGCAAATCACCCCTACGCAGACGGCCGTCTCTGCCCCCTCGGGGCAGGGGCACCCCTCCTCCCCCCTACCTTAGTGTTAAACAGGAACCAGGGGTGTCCTTCCGGATTTTTCGTGCAGACTCCTGCCCCATAAGCAGCAGAGAACGCCCTGGCCCCTCCGGCGGAGCTAAGCCCAAATCTTCCACCAAACCCCTTCAAGCATGATGGGGCGCCCTCGCTCGTCTGGGTGAGGGGATGGCTGCAGCACCTTGCTCTTATCAGGAGGCATCTCGCCTCATTTTGGTGGATTCAGGAGGTTGTGTCCTCCAGATATAAGATAGTTTGCTGCGCGGCCTTCCCCAGTTTTATCAGGTTCCAGGTACTTCTGGTCCCTGCCGCTGTTCAGTTGCTGGCACAGGCCATGCTAGGCCTGCGAGGTCTGAGGGTCTCTTGCAGATTGCCCGTAACAGGCAGAGGCAGGGGCCGCTACACCAACCTTTCCACAGTCCCCCAACAGGATGGGTCGGGCTGGTCCATTCTGGGGCCCTTAGAAAGTCCTTACGCCTATTGAGGTTCTAAACTGTGAGCGTTTTTCAGTTGGTTCTATCTCGCTTGACCACTTCCCTTCTGGGCTTGCCAGTTTGGGGGCGCTCTGTCTGTCTGACGATAGATGTCCTACATTAATCATTGGAAGGGGCCTGGAGCTGGTGGACCCTCCAGGAAGTGTCTATGTTCCTTTTTCTGGGTGGAGACAATGTTACCTGCATATCAGTGAGATTAGCTCCGGTGGAGCCCCTCTGCGACAGGATGTGCTAATCCCCGTGTCACTATGGAGTCCAACCAGTCGTGGATCTGTTGTGTTCCGTCACTATCACAGGCTCTCGCCCTTTGTTTCTCTGTCCCAGGATCCTCTGGCAGTGGTCCGGATGCCTTAGTAACGTCATGACAGGACGTTCGGTTCTGTATGTCTTTCTCCATTCTCCCTGCTAGGCAGGGTTCTGCGCAAGATTGCTCTGGTAAGGGGACCAGTGATTCTGGTGGCCCCCAGGTGCCCTAGTAAAGTGTGGTTTGCAGACATGGTACCGAGGACAGTAGTTTTCTGTACCTTGGCCAGGAGTGCCAGCTCTGATCACTCAGGGCCCCCCTTTACGTCACTCCAATCTACAGTCTCTGGCCTAGTCGGCCTGACTGCTGAAACATACATTTTGATGGAGACAGGCTTATCTGTCTCGGTGTTTGAGACTATGGGAAGGCTAGGAGCAAGCTTCTTCCTCTTCTTCTTCTATCTGTTATAGGGTATGGCTTACCCATTTTGATTGGTGTGAGTCTAGGTCTCTTCCCTGTTGGGTGTTCTCGGTTCCCAGGGTTCTAGTCTTGTTTTCAGCATGATTTGGAGTTGGTTCTCCAACTCAGTACTCTGATGGGTCAGGTTCTGCCCTGTCCACCTTGCCTTCGTAGTCTCTGGTTCAGTCTTCCTTGGTTAAGACTTCCTTCAGGGGGTACTCATGTGCGTCCCCCATGTAATCCTATGGTCCCCGTTGGGATTTGAAATTGAATTTCATTCTGTCTGCTTGCAGGATGTTGTCCCTTGGTCCTATTCAGGATGCTGTCTGGCTGGTCTTGCCCTCAAGGTTGTCCTTCTGGTGACTATTACCTTGGTCAGGTGTGTGTTAGCGGGCGGCTCTGTCTACCTAGCCCCCATTCCTTGAGATACACCAGGATAAGGTGGAGTTCCGGCTGAAGCCGGACTCTCTGCATCTGGAGGTGTCTCTTGTTCATTGATTCGAGATATTGCTATCCCTGCTGTGCCTTTTTTTCTTAGCAATGCCGAGGAAAGGGTTTTGCATTCCTTTGTCAGGACTGTACCAAACACCCGTCTGTCTTAAACTGGTATCCCCCAATCTCCGCCGCCACTTCTGCCTATAGACAAGCCCCCGCTTGTAGGAGACGCGGGTTATGCCTCTCCCAGTCGGTTGCCCCCAGGACTTATAAGGCGCAAAGGATACCAGCTTAAGGTGCAGCAAGATGTTGGGCAGGGAATCCCGAATGAGGATGCCGGAAGGCAGAGTCCGAATTACAGGCCGAGGTCAAACCAGGAGGTCACGAGCGTGGTATCCAAGGAGGTAACGAAGGGATGGTCGAGGCTAGCCGAGGTCAAATCCAGGAGGTCACGGAGCGAGGTACAGAAGGGTCAGGCAAAGGCGTGGTCGGGCAAAGCAGGAGGTCAGGGCAGGCAGCAAGCAAGAGTAGTCAAAGTCCAAAATCCTAAAGTTCACAAAGACACAGCAACGCACATCCAGAACCCAGAAGCTATAACGGGCACTGGGATACTGGAGCAGTGCAGCTTTATAGGGAGTACTGGCCAGTGGGGAAAAGGGGCAATGGAGGGAACAAAGGTGATTGGTGCGTACCATTAAACAGGAGTGGTCCCAGGAGCTGGACGGCCCAGGCCAGACAGGCCGACCAGTCCCTGGGTCCACTCCTCTGGATCAGGTCACGGATAGGGTGTTTTTAAACTTGCCCCCGGCGGGCGCGCTGGGGAAAGCGCCGCCGGGAGGCATAAAGAAGACGTGCTCGCGCGCGCCCCCGCCGGGAGGGGGAAGCGCCGCATCGAGAGGGAGCTCGGCGGGACCGCGCAGCCGCGCAGAGCGGGCTGCGGCGCGGCCGCCGACACCGTCCCGCGCCGCCGACCCCCGACCCCCACGACAACGCTGAGGAGCCGGCACACCCGGGGACCGTCGGGCAGCAGCCAACCGGGGGCCACCCGACAGCGCGTCGCGGGACCAGGGACGGCGACGAGGTAAGTGCCTAACATCCTTAATCAGGTGTTGGAAGTTTTCCTTGGTAGTCACTGTGTCCTTTGGGGAAACTGATGTTCCTTGGGGCCTATGGTCATTACATCCTGAATGTGCCCAATCTCGTCTGCTCTCGGGGAGTTGGGCGGCTTTGGCCCTGGTTATTACCTTAATGGATGTTCCTTCTGGTACTTGGTAGGGTCTTTTGGCCTCTGCCAAGTCTACTGTAGCGATTGGATTCGTCAGGCTGTTACTCAGGCCTATTCCAGCAAGGGGAAGAATCTTCCTTGTCGCCTTGATTCTTTTTCTACTCGTGCTGGACTCCTCTTGGGCCTTTCAGCACCAGGCTTCTGTTTAACCGGTTGGCTAGGCCACTACCTTGGCCTTCTGCTCATACCTTTGCAATGTTTTACAAGGTTGATGTTAGGGCCTCAGCTCATGCTGTCTTGGCCGTATGGTTATGCAGGTGACAGTGGTTTTAAACTGTCTGCTGTTGTCATTTTTTGTTTGGGGATCCCACCCTACTTGCACTGCTATTGGATGTCCCAAGTGTAAGTACTATATCTGGAGCAGGACGTACTGTATACTAAGAATAATACAATTCTGTGAAATACTCACCTGTAGAATTGATATTATTTGTATACAGTACGTCCTGCTACACCCTGGTTTTTTGCATTATTCTGTACCCCCTGTATGGTGATTGTTACCATTGTTGTAGTTACCAGTTTTGGTGGTTAAATTCTCCCGGCTTCTTGTTCACTGCTTTTCAATGCTGGGGATTTGTGGGAGGTCCCCGGGTATTTGAGGGCCGGGAGGAGCCTGTTTTTGCATGTCTCTGCAGTGCAGCGCCATCTGGTGGAGGATAACCCAAGTGTAAGTACTATATCTGGAGCAGGACGTAATGTATACAAATAATATCAATTCTACAGGTGAGTATTTCACAGAATTGTATTTTTGTAAATTTTGTCCTCTCAGCATTGGATGACACCATCAGAATGTGTGCCAGAACTTCTGCCCTCGTGGTGGCTATACGCCGCTCGGTTTGGCTGTGCCAGTGGGCTGCTGACAACACTGCCAAGAAGCCCTCACTGGGTTCCCCTTTAAAGGACTGTGCCTGTTTGGGGACCGCCTGGACCTTTTTGCTAAGGGAGGCAGGCTACCCCAGCGCAGGCGTCAATCTAGGCCCTTTCGGGGTCAGGGTTCCTTCTCCTCCCCTAACCGTGGTGCCAGACAGGGGAGGGCAGTTTCCTTTCCTGGGACCCAGGGAGATTTCTGGGGCAGGGGCAGAGGACGTGGGCGTCCTGGCCCCTTCTGGGGTCCCAAAGCAAAATCTTCCCCCAAGCCCCCTCAGACATGATGGGGCGCCCATGGGGGGACGGCTGCAGCACTTCGCTCACGTCTGGAGGCTTCATGTCTCAGACCGATGGATTCAGGAGGTAGTGTCCTCCGGTTACAAGATAGAGTTTGCTGCCTGTCCCCCTCCAAGATTTATCAGATCCCGGATTCCTCAGGACCCTGTGTCAGCTCAGGAGCTAGTGCAAGGCTTCCTGGAGCTGGAGGTCATCTGCCAGGTCCCCAAAAAAGATGGTCCAGTCAGGCCCATCCTCAACAAGTTTGTCAGGGGCAGGCGCTTTCGCATGGAAACTCTGCGCTCTGCCATCAGTTCCCTGCACCAAGGGGATTTCATGACTTCTGTGGACATCAAAGATGCTTATCTTCATATTCCTGTGTTCCCAGGTCATCAAAGGTTCCTCAAGTTCGCTGTGATGGATCAACACTACCAGTTTGTGGCCTTGCCCTTTGGCCTCACTTCAGCTCCCAGGGTGTTCACCAAGGTGCTGGCCGGCGTGATGTCTCTGCTCAGGTGTCAGGGCGTCCGCGTGCTTCCCTATCTGGACGACATTCTCATCACTTCCCAGTCTCTACATCAGGCAGAGTTGGATACTCAGCTGGTGGTGTCCACTCTGGAGTCTTTTGGATGGGTGATCAACCACCCCAAGCCCTCACTGTCCTCACTGTCCCCTTCCTTGGCAACTCCATTCCTAGGAATTAATCTGGATACAGTTCAGGCAAGGATCTTCCTTCCTCAACAGAAGGTGGACAGTCTGATTGCACAGGCTCAGTCCCTCCTAGCTTGTCCCCATCCCTCCATCAGGCAGGGGAGGCAGCTGGTGGGCCTGATGGTGGCATGCTTCGAAGCGGTCCCTTATGTTCATTTCCACTTAAGGCCTCTGCAACTTCACCTATTGTCAGTATGGGACAAGGACCCAGCGTCCCTGGACAGGGTCTGCGTGCTCTCCCCCCTGGTCAGGAGGTCCCTCTTATGGATGGACTCAAGGAACCTGTTGGGGGGCAGATCCTTTCTTGCCCCTTCCTGGGAGACGGTGACCACAGATGCCAGTCTGTCAGGTTGGGGGGGGTTTCTGGAAGTCCCTGCGGTTCCAGGGGAGATGGGGCCCTCAGGAGGCCCACACACCTATCAATGTCTTGGAACTGCTGGCGATCAGGCTAGTTCTGGCTCACTTGACTACTCGCCTTCGGGGCCTGCCTGTTCAGGTGCGCTCGGACAACCAGACGGAAGTTGCCTACATCAATCATCAGGGAGGGACCCGGAGCAAGGAGGGCCCTCCAGGAAGCGTCTCTGATCCTGACTTGGGCGGAGGCCAATGTCCCCTGCATATCAGCTGTGTACATCCCAGGGGTGGAAAATCGCCTGGCGGACTCTCTGAGCAGGGGGTCCTCTTGCAAGGGAGAATGGTCCCTATGCAGCAGGGTGTTTCAATCTCTGTGTCACCGTTGGGGCCAACCAGATGTGGATCTGTTTGCGCCACAATCACAAGCTCCCAGCTTTTGTCTCTCTGTCCCAGGATCCTCTGGCCTTGACCTCGGATGCGCTAGCAATGTCATGGCAGGACTTTCAGTTCCTGTATGTCTTCCCTCCAATCCCCCTGGGCAGGGTTCTGCGCAAGATTGCTCTGGAAGGGGTGCCAGCAATTCTGGTGGCCCCCAGGTGGCCAAGAAGAGTGTGGTTCGCAGACGTGGTGCAACTGGCAGTAGATCAGTACGCTCTGCCCTTGGTGCCAGATCTGCTCACTCAGGGCTCACTACGCCATCCCAATTTACAAACTCTGCCTTTGACGGCTTGGCTGCTGAAACCTCCATCTTGATGGAGAAGGGGCTGTCTTCCTCGGTTGTGGATACTTTGATTAAAGCTAGGAAGAAGTCTTCCTCTTCCATTTATTGCAGGGTTTGGCGTGCCTACATTGACTGGCGTGAGTCTAAGTCTCTTCCCTGTCGTGTGTTCTCTATTCCCAGGATTCTGGAGTTCCTGCAGCATGGGTTGGAGATGGGACTCCAGCTCAGTACTCTGAAGTGGCTATTTTCTTCCAGAAGTCCTTTACTCAGCACCCTCTGATCAGGACTTTTTTCCAGGGGGTCACTCATGTGCGCCCCCCACGTAAGCCTATGGTACCTGTTTGGGATCTGAACTTGGTTCTGTCAGCCTTGCAGGGTGCTCCCTTTTAACCTGTGCAGGATGCTGCCTTGACCATTCTTACACTCAAGGTTGTATTTCTGGTGGCTATCACTTCGGTCAGGCGTGTGTCTGAGTTGGCGGCACTTTCCATTCAGCCACCCTACTATGAGAGACACCAGGACAAGGTGGTGTTTCGTTTCAAACCTGACTTTCTGCCTAAGGTAGTGTCTGCCTTTCATTTGAATCAGGATATTGTTCTTCCTTCTTTGTGCCCTAATACTGATGCTCTTTTTTTGGTCCCTTCTGGTCAGAGCATCAGTTTTCCTGAAAGGTGCAGTAGCCACCAGATAGTACTTCAGACACCTAACCACATCCAAAGATTGCAAAACCCTCTCCTTAGCATTGCTAGGATTAGGGCACAAAGAAGGAAGAATAATATCCTGATTCAAATGAAAGGCAGACCCTACCTTAGGCAGAAAGTCAGGTTTGAAACGAAACACCACCTTGTCCTGGTGTCTCTCATAGTAGTGGCTCCTGCCAAGTCTACTATCAGCAAGTGGATTCGTCAGGCTGTGATTCAGGCCTACTCTGCTAAGGGGAAGATTCCTCCATTCCGCCTTACTGCTCATTCCACTCGTGCTATTGGTGCCTCTTGGGCCTTTCAGCACCAGGCTTCTGTTGAACAAGTTTGCAATGCCGCTACTTGGTCTTCTGTTCATACCTTTTCAGAGTTTTACAAGGTTGATGTTAGGGCCTCAGCTGATGCTGCTTTTGGCCAAAGGTTCTGCAGGCGGCAGTGGTTTAAACTGTCTGCTGCTGATTTTTCTTGGGGATCCCACCCTACTTTATGGACACTGCTATTGGATGTCCCAACTGTAAATATTAGATTTGGAGCAGGACGTACTGTATACTAAGAATAATACAATTCTGTGATTACTCACCTGTGGAATTGGTATTATGAGTATACAGTACGTCCTGCTCCAACCCACCCTTGTTTTGCATTATCTTGGATCCCCTGTATGGTGATTGCTATCATTGTTATAGTTGATAGTTTGGATTGTTTAATTATCCCGGCTTCTCATTAACTGCTTTTCAATGCTGGGGATTTGTGGGAGGTCCCCGGGTATTTGAGGGGCCGGGAGGAGCCTATTTTCGATGTCTCTGCAGTCCAGCGCCATCTGGCGGAGTATATCCCAACTGTAAGTATTAGATTTGGGGCAGGACTTGCTGTATACTCATAATACCAATTCTACAGGTCAGTAATCACAGAATTGTATTGTCTCCGTCCTTGGTGACGTCCTTTCTGGGCATGACTCTGGATACATCTCAGGTCAAGGTTTTTCTGCCTCAGCAGAAGGTGGAGAGCCTGCAGACGCAGGCACAGTCTCTGATTTCTTGCCCTCATTTCTCCATTCGGCAGGGGATGCAGCTGGTGGGCCTGATGGTGTCCTGCTTCGAGGCGGTTCCCTATGCTCAGTTTCACATGAGACCTCTTCAGTTGCACCTCTTGTCAGTTTGGGATCGGGACCCTGTGTCCCTGGATCAGACATTTGTTCTGTCCCCTCTGGTCAGTTGGTCCCTCTTGTGGTGGCTGGGCTCAAGGAATCTCCTAGTGGGCAGGACCTTTCTGCCTCTGTGCTGGGAGACTGTCACCACAGATGCCAGTCTGACAGGTTGGGGGGGGGGGGGGTTGGAAGTCTCTGAAGTTCCAGGGTCAGTGGGGCCCTCGGGAGGCAACATTCTGGAACTGAGGGCAATAAGGTTGGTCCTTTCCCAGTTGACCCCACACCTTCGGGGTCGGGCGGTTCAGATCCGATCGGACAACCAGACGGCTGTCGCCTACATCAATCATCAGGGAGGGACTTCGGAGCAAGCGAGCCCTCAAGGAAGTGTCCCTGATATTGTCCTGAGCGGAGGAGAATGTCCCCTGCATCTCGGCAGTCTACATCCCGGGGGTGGAGAACCTGGAGGCAGACTCTTTGAGCAGGGGGATGTCTCGGCTGGGGGAGTGGTCCCTCAGCAACAGGGTGTTTCACTCCCTGTGCCACCGCTGATGTCTGTCGGATGTGGACCTGTTTGCTTCTCGTCACAATCACAAACTTCCATTCTTTGTCTCTCTGTCACAGGATCCTCTGGCCTTTGCTACGGATGCGCTGGCAATGCCTTGGAAGGGGTTTCGGCTCCTGTATGTGTTTCCTCCGTTTCCTCTGTTGGGCAGGATGCTGCACATGGTAGCCCAGGTAGGGGTGCCAACCATTCTGGTGGCCCCTTGTTGGCCAAGAAGGGTGTGGTTCGCAGACATTGTGCAGTTGGCAGTAGATCAGTACGTCCTGCCCAAGGATCCATATCTGCTCATTCAGGGGCAGCTGTGCCATCCCAATTTACAAACGCTGGCTTTGACTGCTTGGCTGCTGAAACCACCATCTTGATGGAAAAGGGTTTTACTTGGTAGCTACTGAATCTTTCAGGAAGACCGATGCTCTTTTTGTTCTTCCTTCTGCTCCTAGGAAGGGTTTGCCTCCGGCTATGTCCACTATCAGCAAGTGGATTCATCAGGCGGTGGTGCAAGCCTACTCTGCTAAGGGGAAGGAACCTCCCTTCCGCCTTACTGCTCATTCCACTCGTGCTATTGGTGCCTCTTGGGTCTTTCAGCACCAGGCTTCTGTTGAACAAGTTTGTAAGGCTGCGACTTGGTCTTCTGTTCATACTTTTTCCAAGTTTTACAAGGTTGATGTTAGGGCCTCAGCTAATGCTGCTTTTGGCTGCAAAGTTCTTCAGGCGGCAGTGGTTTAAACTGCCCACTTTTGTTCTTGGGATTCCCACCCTACTTTACAGACACTGCTTTTGTATGTCCCAAGCGTAAAGAATATTGGTGAAACAGGACGTGCTGTATACTTGTAAAAATACAATTCTGTGAGTACTCACCTGTAGAATTGATTTTGTAGTATACAGCACGTCCTGTTTCACCCCTCCCTTGTTAACATTATTCTTGGTTACCTCTGTATGGTGATTTGTTCAGATGTTTTGTCGGGGTTTCCTTCATTATTATTCTTATTGTGGGAGGTTCCTGTCCTTTTATAGGGCCGGGAGGCGCCACAAGTCTCTTCTGCAGTCCACTGCGCCATCTTGTGGCGGATATCCCAAGCGTAAAGAATATTGATGAAACAGGACGTGCTGTATACTACAAAATCAATTCTACAGGTGAGTACTCACGGAATTGTATTTTTTTTAATTGAATTGGGGTATTTTGCTGCGGGATGCTTATGTGTGATTTTACTTTATGTCCAATACTTCGGTCATGCCTTCCCCTGACATTACCACTCTGAAGGATGGAGAGGACCGGCGCATGGATCAAGTGGCCTGCCATGCTTTTGCGGGGGGGGGGGGGGGGGCCTGGCTTGCGCCCTGTATGTGCTGCCGCCATTACTGCTATTGCCCTTAAGAAACTGCTTAAGCGCCTCATTGATGGCACAACAGCTGGTAGTGTGGGGGAGGAATATAGGACTCTCTTACTTTGCACTGATTTTGTGGCCTTTATCCTTACTGCTATGGATGATGCTGTGCGGCTGTGTGGAAGGACCTCTGCGCTCCTGGTGGCTATGCGCCGCTCTGTCTGCTTGCACCAGTGGGCAGCTGACGATCGGGATGTCCCGCGGGGTGAAACCCCCAGAAACCCCAAAAAGATCTTACCTGATCCGCCGCCCGTTCCGCCGCCTCCCGCGCGCCCCTCCAGACGTGCGCGCGCCCGTGCCGGCCCTCTGTGAATGGCCGGCGGGGGCGCGCGCGCCGAGAGTGACGTGCGGGAGGCGGCGGCGGAAGAGGCTTGTACGTTCCTGTCCCCCGCCTAGACGTTGGCGGGGATTGGCTGCGGCGTTCACGTGGGAGCGGGGAGAGGTGAGTTTTTGGGGGTTTCTGGGGGGTTTTACACAGCGGGGCACCCCCGATCGGGGTGCCCCACCGAAGTGGACCAAAACCCAGGATAGTCAAAATCCTGGGTGTTGGTCCACTTTAAGCCCGTCTTTATAGGAGCCGGGACAAGCCACAGCTTTTCTGCAGTACCACTGCGCCACCTTGTGGCGGAATAACCCAAATGTTATGAATACCAAAGCGGGCCATGCCATGCAAGAACAAAAACAATTCTACAGGTGAGTACTCACAGAATTGCTTTTTTCGGAAGTCGGACTCTGTTTGTTCTCCCTGACGGACCTAGGAAGGGCTTGCCTCCAGCCAAGTCCACTATCAGCAAGTGGATTAGATAGGCGGTGGGGCAAGCGTACTCTGCCAAAGGGAAGGAACCCCCTTTTTGTGTTACTGGTCACTCCACTAGAGCTATTGGTCGCTCTTGGGCTTTTCAGCACTAGGCCTCTGTTGAACAGGTTTGTAAGGCCGCTACCTGGTCTTCACTTTTTCTAAGTTTTACAAGGTTGACGTTAGGGCCTCAGCTGATGCTGTTTTTGGTCGCAAGGTGCTTCAGGCGGTAGTGGCATGAACTACATACTGCTTTTGGATGTCCCAATAGTGAAGAATTGAAGATGAAGCGACCCGTGCTGGATACCCAGAAAAATACAATTCTGTGATTACTCACCTGTAGAATTGATTTTATTGATATCCAGCACGGGTCGCTTCATCCCACCCTTGTTCTGTTATCCTCTTTTGCCTCGTTATGGTGATTACTTTGAGAGAGTTTATTGTGGGGCTGTGTTTACGTACATGGTCTTTGCCTCCCGGCGTCTTGCGTTACTGCTTTTCAACACTGGGTATTATGGGTAATTTGATGCCTTTTATGGGCCGGGAGGAGTCGCAAGTCGTCTTGCAGTCGACTGCGCCACCTGGTGGCGGATAACCCAATAATGAAGAATTGAACATGAAGCGACCCGTGCTGGATACCCATAAAATCAATTCTACAGGTGAGTAATCACAGAATGTTATTTTTTTCATTGCAGTGAATACAGGGGGCGGGCCACCTCACAATGAAGAGGTTGGGGTATCTCAGCTTCAGAGAAAAAGAAAGAGATGCATGCATGACCGGGCGGCGATGGACCTAGATCCAGCAATTGAGTTAGAGCTTCAACTGCATACTAGGAGCAATGGGCTCAGTGGGAGAAAAGGGTAGTATAGCGTTTTTTGTAATTTGCCTGAAAATTGGCCTTAACGCTAAATATTTAAGGGAATATTTGGGGCCAAGAACACAATACTGGCTGGGCATGGGGCAGATTGCTGGTACCGGTAGGTATTTTCTTAAAGGAGCGCTATTGCAAAAAATAGCCCAATAATAAAAATCCAAATAAATACACTGGATGGTGGAAGGAGGGGTCACTTATACACCCAGCATCAGGAAATATCCAGCCAGGCTTGTTTTTATTTTTATTAATGGAAGGAAGGGGAAATCGGGTGACAGGTTCTGTCACCCCTGATACACTAAACCTGTCGCCCCTGGATTTTATTCCTAGCAGGAGACAAGAACCACTAGCTTGGCGGGAGTTTATTCAGTTTGGGTGTATAAGTGACCCCTCCTCTCATTAGCCGATGTGTTTATATGGGTTTTTAATATTACACAATTTCGTGATAGTGCTGCTTTAACTTACTTTCTTGGAGCAGCAGGTTCTATACTGCTTAGTAAACCAGGCAGGCCTGCTTAGCACACCCTAGTTTTGCTAGGTTTAATTAGCACTATGATCCTAATCCTTTTTTATCATTTAAACGGTAAGTCCATTTTTTCAATTTGAATATTCTAAGTATGCAGCACGTCCTGCTCCAGATAATGATTCATAACAGATGGGATTACCTCCGCCAGAGGACGCGTGACTGCAGAGATGGCAAAAAGAGGCACCTCCCGGGCCATATATTCCCGGGACCTCCCACAAATTTCCCAGTTCCTTCTCTGCAGTCGGCTGCGAAGGTCAGAAGATGGCTTCTCTTCTCGCAGGTGAGCCGGGCTTAGCAGCCCTTGGCCCTGTAGGACTATTTCCACCCGTTCCACCTTTTTCTTATGCCTCCCAGCTTTGGCTGCGCTGGTCAGGTGATGGTAGGCGGCACCTATCACTGGTGCTCTGTTAGGGAGCTTGGTTCCGGCCGCAATCCCCCACCAAAGGGTAGGTGGTGCAGGTTATGGTGAACCTGAGTTGGGATGCCCCGTCCGCCTTTGCCCTCCCATGCCCTGGTCTTTAGTAGGACCCCTTAAGGGTCTTCCATTATCTCCTCTCTCTCTCCTTGTTCTTTTGGGGGGGGGGGGGGGGGGTGCATGTTAGTTTATAGACTTTGCTGCTTTTTCAGTGCTCCGCACCTGTCTTCATTTGAATTTGCCGCCGCTGACACGCACGCCCTGTGGCGTCCGCGGTCAGCGGCGGCATCACTATCAGTTTTCCTGGCCCTCCTGCTGATGCAGGCCAATTGCGTGCCTTGCAGAGGGGGCGTGGTCTATCGGGTGCGCGTTCCGCGTCGTCCCCTCATGCGGCCCGCCCCTCGAGGTCCCTCCAGCGCCATCTTGCCTTCCTCTTGGAGTGTCTGCTGGCCCCCTTAACGTGGTCTGTGAGTGCCCTTGCGGGCTTTGTTTGCTATCCATTGTACCACTGTTGTTGTGTTTATGGGTGCTTTTTTTATTATGTCTTTCAGACGGGAGAACACTGTATTAAAGAGGTTTCTCGCGGTCCTGGCCCCTCTATTAGTTTCCTTAACTTTATTAGAGGTCAAAAGTGTTAAATCCTCCCACTTCCCTGCGTACATTTGGGGCATCCCGGTTTGCTTATACGGCGTAATTCCTACTGGCCAGTTGTGCCATCTTAATCACCATATGGAGGCTTCACAGGATATTGTGCTCGGGGTCCCCTCGGGACAAGCCCGGCTGTGTGTAGTGTGTGGGGCATCCCCTGTGAGTGATGATGTGGGGGTCTGTGTACCCTGCGCCCAGCAGGCCCTTGCGCTGCATTCTGGGCTATCTGTGACTGGGCCTGCGCCCACTATGCCCTCACCCACTCCCCCTCGCCTGATTATGACTCCCAGTGCGCTAAATACTAGTGGGGAGTCTTAACCTGATGTGTCTTCCAGTTTGGCTAACCTTGAGAGGCTGATTGCTAGCTCTGTGGCCCGTAAGGTCCCGGCTAAAAGGCGGCATGTGGCGCCGGGTGCGTCTGCCTTTTCTATGGAGACGGAGAACTTTCTTGATTTGTCTGACTATACCCCACTTAAGGAGGGGGAATTGTTCTCTGACTCAGAGTTATCTGATGATCAGCATTTCAGTGGTGCTGTCTATGGCACTGATCATTGGGATGCTGATGATACCAATAGAATGTTAACTCAGATTTTTGATGTGCTTTCTATCTCCCTTCCTGCTGCGGCTCCCAAGTTACAGGAGGAACTTTTCAGTACTGCTAAACCACGTCTGGATTTCCAGAACAGGCCCATTTCAATAATCTTGTCCTCAAAGAATGGGAGCGTCCCGGCCGGCTCCCGGGAATCCCCAAGGGCTGGGATAAAAGGTACCCTTTTCCCACTGATGTGGTTAAATGTTGATCAACCCCTCCAGAAGTGGATGCACCATTATTGGGGTTGTCCAACACTTCTGTGGTCCATTCCCCTGATTCCACTACTCTTAAGGATAGTGAGGACCGGCGCATTGATCAGCTGGCTTCCCATGCCTTTGCCTGTGTGGGGTCTGTCTTGCGTCCCCTGTCTTTGCTTCTGCTATTAGTGCTGTTGCTATCAGGTCTCTCCTCAAGGGTCCGTTGGTATAGTGAGGACCGGCGCATTGATCAGCTGGCCTCCCATGCCTTTGCCTGTGTGGGGTCTGTCTTGCGTCCCCTGTCTGTGCTTCTGCTATTACTGCTGTTGCTATCAGGTCTCTCCTCAAGGGTCCGTTGGAAGGCGCTCCTGATGATACTGCTAGTGCCGAGCTTAGGGCCTTGTCACAGTGTGAAATGTTCATTGCATATGTCCTCTCTGCTTTAGATGACACCATTAGGATTTGCAGTAGAACCTCTGCATTGGTGGTTGCTATACGCCGCTCTGTTTGGCTGCGCCAGTGGGCAGCTGATAACGCTGCTAAGAAGGCCCTCACGGGACTCCCCCTTAAGGGGCTGCGCTTATTTGGTGAATGCTTGGACCTGTTTGCCAAGGGGGGTAAGTTGCCTCAACGTAAGAAGCAGTTGCGGCCCGTTCGGGGTCCTTTGTTCCCTCCTACCGAGGGTCCAGGCCCGGGAGAGGGGTCTCCTTTGCTGGCCCTAGGGGAGACTTCTGGGGCAGGGGCAGAGGTCGTGCCCGCTCCAGATCTTCCTGGGGGTCCAAGCTCAAATCTGTTGCCAAGCCTCCTCAGCCATGAAGGGGCGCCCTCACCCATCCGGGTGGGGGGGGGGCGGCTGCGGCTCTTTGCTCATGTCTGGAGACAACAGGTCTCAGACAGGTGGATTCTGGAGGTTGTGTCCTCCGGCTGCATGGCCGCCTCCAAGATTTCTCTATTTTCTGATTCCTCTAGACCCCTTGGCAGCTCATGGACTTTTGCTGGCGGTGCAAAATCTACTGGGCTTGGGGGTCATCTGTCAGGTCCCTCCTGTGGAAAGAGGTTGGGGTTTTTATTCCAATTTGTTCACAGTTCCCAAAAGGGATGGGTCAGTCAGACCCATTCTGGACTTAAAGCTGCTCAACAAGTTCATCAGGACCAGGCACTTTCGCATGGAGACCCTGCGCTCCGCGATCAGTTTGTTGCGCCCGGGAGACTTCATGACCTCCATAGACATCAAGGATGCTTACCTTCACGTTCGAGTCTTCCCAGGGCATCAGAGATTCCTCAGGTTCGCCCTGGTGGACCAGCACTACCAATTTGTGGCACTGCCCTTCGGTCTCACTTCGGCCCCCAGGGTCTTCACCAAGGTGCTGGCGGGTGTCATGGCTCTCCTCAGGGCATTCGGATTTTTCACTATCTGGATGACCTTCTCATCACTTCTCAGTCCTTCCAGCAGGCAGTATTGGATACCCAGCGGGTGGTGACAGTTCTGGAGTCATTCGGCTGGGTGATCAATCACCCCAAATCTTCCCTATCCCCATCTCGGGTGACTTCCTTCCTGGGCATGAATCTGGTTTTGAGTTCTTCCTCAACTGAAGGTGGACTCTCTGCAAGCTCTGGTTCACTCCCTGCTGTCATGCCCTCATCCCTCCATCCGGCAGGGGATGCAGCTAGTGGGGCAAGATGGTGTCCTGCTTCGAGGCAGTTCCATATGCACAGTTTCTTATGAGACCTCTTCAACTCCTATCATCTCCTATCAGTCTGGGACAAGAGTCCCCTGTCTCTGGATCAGGCTTTCGTTCTGTCCCCTCTGGTCCGGTGGTCCCTCTTGTGGTGGCTGGACTCGAGGAACCTGTTGGGGGGCAGATCCTTTCTGGCCCCCTGTTGGGAGACGGTCACCACGGATGCCAGTCTGTCAGGTTGGGGGGCTTCTGGAGAACCCTTCAATTCCAGGGGCTGTGGGGCCCTCAGGAGGTCCATGCCCCCATCAGCGTCCTGGAACTGAGGGCGGTTTGGTTGGTACTGGCCCAGTTGACTCTTCACCTTCAGGGCCGGCCGGTCCAAGTTCGCTCAGACAACCAGACGGCGGTTGCCTACATCAATCATCAGGGAGGGACTCGGAGCAAGAGTGCCCTCAAGGAGGTGTCCATGATTCTGTCCTGGGCGGAGGACAATGTTCCTTGCATCTCAGCAGTGTACGTTCCGGGGGTGGAGAATTTGGAGGTTGACTCCCTGAGCAGGGGGACCGCTCGCCTGGGGGAATGGTCTCTCAGCAACGAGGTCTTCCTGTCCTTATGTCACCGTTGGGGGATACCGGATGTGGATTTGTTTGCGTCCCGCCACAATCGCAAGCTTCCAATCTTTGTCTCTCTGTCCCAGGATCCCCTGGCCCTTGGGTGGATGCTCTGACTGGCTCTTCCGTCTCCTATATCTTTTTCCTCCATTTCCCTTGCTGGGCAGGGTTCTGCGCAAGCTGGCTCAGGAAATGGTGCCAGCAATCCTGGTGGCCCCCCGGTGGCCAAGACAGGTGTGGTTTGCCGATATCGTTCAACTGGCAGTAGATCAAAACGCTCTGCCCCTGGTCCCGGACCTTCTCACTCAAGGGCAGCTTTTCCATCCCAATTTACAAACGCTGTCTTTGACAGCCTGGCTGCTGAAACCTCCATCTTAAGGGATGAGGGGCTTTCTGAGTCTGTGGTTAACACTCTAATCAGGGCTAGGAAGAAATCATTTTCTGCCATCTACTATAGGATCTGGCGGGCCTACATTGACTGGTGTGAGTCTAGGGTCCCTCCTTGTCGGGTGTTCTCCATTCCTAGGATTCTGGAGTTCCTCCAGCATGGTTTGGTTCTGGGACTTCAGCTCAGCATGCTCAAGGGTCACGTTTCTGCCTTGGCTGTTTTCTTCCAGAGATCTTTCGCTCAACATCCTCTGGTCAAGACTTTCTTCCAGGGGGTTGCTTATGTGCGTCCCCCTCGCAAACCTCTGTTGCCAGTTTAGGATTTGAATTTGGTTTTGTCTGCCCTTCAGGGCCCTCCTTTTGAGCCTGTGCATAAGGCTGCTCTGTCTATTCTTACCCCTAAAGTTGCTTTTCTGGTGGCCATCACCTCGGTCAGGCGTGTCTCGGAGTTGGCGGCCCTTTATATTCAGGCCCCCTACTTTGAGAGACACCAGGACAAGGTGGTTTTCAGATTTAAACCTGATTTCTTGCCTAAGGTTGTCTCTGCCTTCCATCTCAATTAGGACATTGTGCTTCCTTCTTTGTGTCCTAATCCTGGTAATTCCAAGGAGAGGGCCTTGCATTCCCTGGATGTGGTCAGGAATTTGAAGTTCTACTTGGTGGCTACTGCACCTTTTAGATAGACTGATGCCTTGTTTGTGGTCCCTTCGGGTTCCAAGAAGGGTCTGGCCCCTGCTAAGTCTACTATTAGCAAATGGATTCGTCAGGCTATTTTTAGGGCCTATTCTGCTAGGGGAAAGGATCCTCCTTTCCGTGTTACTGCTTATACTACTCGTGCTGTTGGGGCCTCCTGGGCCTTCCAGCACCAGGCTTCTGTTGAACAGGTTTGTAAGGCTGCTACTTGGTCTTCTGTTCATACATTATCCAAGTTTTACAAGGTTGATGTTCAGCCCTCAGCAGATGCTGTTTTTGGCCGCAAGGTTCTGCAGGCGGCAGTGGTTTGAACTGCGCATTGTTGCTTTTGGGATCCTACCCTGTTTAAGGACACTGCTATTGGATGTCCCATCTGTTATGAATCATTATCTGGAGCAGGACGTGCTGCATACTTAGAATAATACAATTCTTTGATTACTCACCTTGTATAATTGGTATTATAAGTATGCAGCACGTCCTGCTCCACCCCACCCTGTTGCATTATCTTGGATCCTCTGTATGGTGATTGTTATCGTTACCGTTGGTTATTATCATTGACTTCTCCTGGTTCTCCTTACTGCTTTTCTATACTGGGGAATTTGTGGGAGGTCCCGGGTATATATGGACCGGGAGGGGCCTCTTTTTGCCATCTCTGCAGTCAAGCGCCCTCTGGCGGAGGTAATCCCATCTGTTATGAATCATTATCTGGAGCAGGACGTGCTGCATACTTATAATACCAATTCTACAAGGTGAGTAATCACAGAATTGTATTTTTTGAAAGTGTTATATTTTTGTGCAGCCTTGGTGTACATTGCCACTAGAAACAGATTGTAGGTAATTGCATAGAATACTGCTGAGCATGTGTAAGTGTGGGTGAGCTCCCCAACCTCAGCAGTGGCCATTGCAGCAGTGTTCTGTGTGTGCAAGACTCACTCCTCTCTTCTTGGTGTACGTTGCCAATAACAACAGATTGGGCTCTCCGACATAACAACACATGGATTGTGGTCATCCTCTGAATCATATATATCAGTCTAGGCATCTGACCCACTGTCATCCTCTACATCAGACACAGAGGCAGGAGCCTCAGCTAAAGTTTCTGATTTCTGGGCTGAAAAAACTGCAGTCAGATTAAGGTCAGCCTCAGTAATACATACATAGGATGTAGCTATGAATTTAGGGAATTCAACAAAATTATCACTGAGTTGTTTCAGCCATGCTTTAGCCCAGAAAAACAGATAATCTTTAAAAAGAAAATAAGCTACCCAATGACTCCAGGTTGTCATGGCAGACTGCTGGATGTTAGGCTCCTGTACTAACTTTAAAGTGGACCTTCACTCTGAATAAGAGTCTCTTATATGTTTCCCACACCCTGTACATACAGATTGCTCACATTAAAAATCATCCTACCTGCACCTACTGCATGTTATGAGCCTATAAACATCCAAGATGGCGGCCCATGGAACATCAGGCAGCCTGCAAACAGGAAGTGCCTTCTGACTGTGCTGCTCTGCATTCTGGGATTGCTGACCTTTTCCTGACCCCAGCTCTGCTCTGTCTGAGCAAAGCACAGCTATAACCCGCCCCCTGTACTTTATCCCACTCTCCTCTCCTCAGTAAGTGTGATGCTTCTGAGTCAAGATGGCGGCGCCCGTATCCTAAAGTCCTGAACAGAGTTGCAGCCCAGTGGGAGAAAGAATAATAATTAAGTCACTAAAAACTTAAAATATATTAATATTCCAAGTATGTCACACACCTCGCTTCCAATATTAATGACATATGGGTTATGTCCAGTAGAGGGCGAACTTTTGCAGAGATGACTAGAAAAAAAGGAAGCCCCTCCCGGTCCATAAATACCTGGGACCTCCCACACAATCCCCAGTAATCGTCTCTGCAGACGGCGAGCAAGTCAGAAGATGGCTATCTCCTTCCTTAGAGGTAAGCCGGGGTCACACCCGGCAATTTATTGCCCTATTTCTGCCCGGACCGGATTAAATTTAAACTCCTATGCCTCCCAGCCTTGGCTGCAGGTCCGGATGAGGGTAGGCTGCACCTGAGCAGGTGTAATTTAGGAGCCATGCTCCACCGTGAGACCCCATATCAAGGGGTAGGAGGTTTACCAGGTTGGTGACCCTGGTTTGGGATGCCCCGTCCCGTTATCCCTTCACTTCTGGTTAGTATGGGATCCCCCCCTTTTTTCTGTGTCTCCCTGTTCCCCTCAGGCGGGGTGGGGGGGGGTTATTCAGGGCCGGCTGGTCCCGTTTTTTGTTTGTCTCTGTCTTTTACTTTATTAGTGTGTGTGCTTGTACTGCGGCAGTCTGGGTCCCAGGCGTCTGGGTCAGTGCCGCCGGTCTCATCACCTACTCCACCCCGCCTGATCCATACCCCAAGTGACACTGTCATTAGCGGGGAGTCGCAATCTGATGTATGCGCTAGATTGGCCAACATAGAGAATTTGATTTCTAGCTCTGCGGCCAGAGAGGCCCCCGCTAAGAGGAGACATTTGCCACCGGCCGTGCCGGTTCTGGGTTTTGAGGATTATTATTCTCTTGACTGGTCTGATTCTTCCCCACTTGAGGAGGATCTGATGGCTCTGAGGATCAGCAGTTTTTGGATGCTGGTGCTGGGCAGGAGCATGGGGAGGCCGTGGCTATCCCCAGGTCTCTGGCCCATTTATTTGAGGTGCTGGCTATTTCTCCTCCGGCGGAGTCCCTTCCGCAGAAGAGGAAATTTTTTGGGACCTCTAAGCCTCGATTTGAGTTCCCAAATCAGAAGCACTTTGACAATCTGATTCTTATAGAATGGGAAAGGCCTAGCCGGCGTCCCGGTGTTCCTCAGGGATGGGATAGAAAGTATCCCTTTCCGGTGGACGCGGTGAAGCGCTGGTCATCCCTTCCTGAAGTCTATGCGCCCGTTCTGGGATTGTCCAACACATCTGTTGTGCACTCTCCAGACGCCACCACGCTAAACGATGGTGAGGACCGACGTATTGATCAAATGGCATGTCATGCCTTTGCCAGTGTAGGTTCGGCCTTGCGGCCTGTTTGTGCTTCAGCGCTCATTGCTGTGGCCACCAGGTCTGTGATTAGGGGCCTGTTGAGTGGTTACCAGCTTAACCCGGCCAGTGATGAATTGGCAGCGCTTACGCGGTGTGAATTGTTCATGACCTTTGTCTTATCTGCTTTGGATGACACAATAGGTATGTGTAGCAGAACCTCGGCGTTGCTGGTGGCTATTCGCCGATCGGTCTGGCTGCGCCAGTGGGTGGCTGACACTGCGCCTAAGAAGTCACTTACAGGGCTACTCTTCCAGGGTATGCGGCTGTTTGGAGATAAATTGGATTCGGTAGCGAAAGGAGGAAAGCTACCACAATGCAAGAGGCAGCGTCGCTCCTTTCGGGGGCAGGCTCCTTTAATCCTTCCTTTCACGGTGCCAGAGCAGGCAGAGGTGACTCTTGGGGCAGAGGCAGTGCAAAATATTCTGGACATAGTCATATGCCCGGTGCCTCTCTCTGGGGGAGGCCGGGGCTATTATTCCAACCTTTTCGCTGTGCCCAAAAAGGATGGATCCATAAGACCTATTCTGGATTTGAAGCTTCTCAACAGGTTCATCAGAACCAAGAAGTTCCGCATGGAGACTTTGTGCTCAGCCATCAATTCTCTTCGTCAGGGGGACTTCATGACGTCCATAGACATCAAGAATGCTTACCTTCATGTGCCGATCTTTCCAGCACACCAGAGTCCTGAGTGGAACAGGACAAGATTAGCAGTCTCACTGCGCAAGGAGGACACGCACATGCGTGTGGGAAGCCATGTTTTAGATTTCTTAGTTTGGTGATGGGAGATCAGCATTTTTCAGTTTGTGGCCCTCCCGTTCGGGCTGACCTCTGAACCTAGGGTGTTCACCAAGGTGCTGGTGGGTATAATGGCCCTTAACAGAGCCCAGGGCATTCGCATTGTGCCGTTTCTGGACGACCTTCTCATTAAAGCATCTCTCTCTCAGATAAGCAGAGATAGACCCCAGGACGGTGGTGACTACGCTGGAGAGGTTTGGATGGGTGATCAACCACCCCAAGTCCTCTCTCTCCCCTTCAAGGAAGTTTTCATTTCTGGGCATGAATCTGGATACCATTCATACCAGGGTGTTCTTGCCTTTGTCAAGGGTGCAGATGGTTCTGGACCTGATCCGTCTTCTTTTGTCCAAACCCGCGGCCGTCTATCCGGCTAGGGATGAGGCTGGTGGGATTGATGGTGGCTTCATTCAAGGCAGTTCCCTTTGCTCATTTTCACATGAGATCACTCCAGCTCCATCTTCTGTTGGCTTGGAACAGATACCTGCTGTCATTGGTTCAGTCGTTTCTGATGTCTCCTCTGGTTCGGCAGTCTCTTCAGTGGTGGCTGGAACCAAGGAATCTTCTGAGGGGCAGGTCTTTGCTGACCCCTTGTTGGGAGACGGTCACCACGGATGCCAGCCTGTCGGGCTGGGGGGGTTTCTGGAAGGAACATCAATTCCAGGGGCTGTGAGGTCCTCTGGAGGCACACACCCCCATCAATGTCTTGGAGCTGTGAGCCATTCGGTTGGTACTGTCACGCTTAACGCATCTCCTCCAGGGTTTACCGGTTCAGGTTCGATCAGGCAATCGGACTGCGGTCGCTTACATCAATCTCCAAGGAGGGACTCGCAGCAGGAGTGCCCTCAGGGAAGTTTCTCTGATTCTTGCATGGGTGGAGAGCAATGTCCCATGCATCTCAGCAGTGTACATTCCGGGAATGGAAAACATGGAGGCGGACTCCCTGAGCAGGGGATCATCTCGCCAAGGAAAATGGTCGCTCAACCATAAGGTATCCCGGTCCCTCTGTCTCAAGTGGGGGATTCCGGAGGTGGATCTCTTTGCCTCACGTCACAATCACAAGCTTCCTGCATTTGTGTCTCTGTCTCAGGATCCCCTGGCAGTGGACACCATGTCTCTTGCCTGGAGGGATCTGGGGTTTCTGTACCTGTTTACCTCCTTCTCCACGGTAGGCAAGGTGCTGCGCAAGCTGTCCCAGAGGGTGCGCCAGCAATTCTGGTGGCCCCAAGGTGACCAAGACAGGTGTGGTTCGCAGACATCATACGGCTGGCGGTAGATTAGTTCAGGTTGCCCCTGCTTCCGGATCTGATCACTCAAGGTCAACTTCTTTGCCCCAATTTACAAATGCTGGCTTTGACAGCGTGGCTGCTGAAACCTCCATTCTAAAGGAGGAAGGTTTGTCTGATGCAGTGATTTAGACACTTGTTAGAGCTAGGAAGAGATCTTCCTCTAACATCTACTACAGGACTTGGCGGTCCTATATTGATTGGTGTGAGGCTAGGGCCTTGCCTTGCAGGGTGTTTTTCGATTCCTAGGATTTTGGTTTTTCTTCAGCACGGCCTGAACCTGGGGTTCCAGCTTAGTACCTTTGAAAGGGGCCGGTCTCTGCTCTGGCGGTCTTCTTTCAAAGGTCCTTTGCTCTTCATCCTTTAGTTAAGACTTTCTTCCAGGGGGTCACTCATGTGCGACCCACTCGAAAGCCTTTGTTGCCTGTTTGATATTCGAATTTGGTTCTGTCGGCCCTCCGGGGGCCTCCTTTTGAGCAGGATGTTGCACTTTCTATGCTCACACAAAGGTTTGCCTTTTTGGGACGTGTCTCTGGTTGGCGGATCTGTCCATTCCGACCCTTTACTTTGAAAGACACCAAGACAAGGTGGTCTTTCGCTTTAAGTCAGATTTCCTTCCTAAGGTGGTTTCTGCCTTTCATTAGGAGGTGGTTCTCCTTTCCTTGTGTCCTAAGCCTAGCAATGACAAGGAGAGGGTCTTGCACTCTTTGGATGTGTTTCGTTGTGTGAAGTACTATTTGGTGGCTACTTCTCCCTTTCGTAGGACGGACGCCTTGTTCGTGGTGCCCTCCGGGCCCAGGAAGGGTTTGGCGCCCGCCAGGTCTACCATTAGTAATGGATACGTCAGGCCATTGTTGGGGCCTATACTGGCAAGGGGAGGGTTCCTCCTTTTCAGATCACTGCTCATTCTACTCGTGCTATTGGTGCTTCCTGGGCTTTTCAGCTCCAAGCCTCTGTTGAACAAGTTTGTAAGGCTGCTACTTGGTCTTCTGTTCATAATTTTTCCAAGTTTTATAAGGTTGATGTGCGGGCCTCAGCGGATGCTGTTTTTGGCCGCAAGGTTCTGCAAGCTGCAGTGGTTTAAATTTGTGCATTGTTGCCTTTTGGGATCCCCACCCATGACGGACACTGCTATTGGATGTCCCATATGTCATTAATATTGGAAGCGGGGTGTGTGACATACTTGGAATAATACCATTTTGTGATTACTCACCTGTAAAATGGGTATTATAAGTATGTCACACACCCCACTTCATCCCGCCCTTATTGTATTCTGGATCCTCTATAGGGTGAACCTTGTTTTGGTTAATAGGTTTTTATTGGCTCTTCCTGGTCCCCTTACTGCTTTCCTATACTGGGGATTGTGTGGGAGGTCCCAGGTATTTATGGACCGGGGGGGGCTTCCTTTTTTTCTAGTCATCTCTGCAAAAGTTCGCCCTCTACTGGACATAACCCATATGTCATTAATATTGGAAGCGGGGTGTGTGACATACTTATAATACCCATTTTGCAGGTGAGTAATCACAAAATGGTATTTTTAGATGCTAGGGAATAGTTTTATAAGGGTCTATTTTATATATCGGGCCATAAATGTTCGTGTAGTTATGTTACCCATAACTTAGCGATAGGTCATTACACCGTTTCAGGGGAAATAAAGAGAAAGGTAACCTCATGTTGCCAGGTCAATATCTGCAGCAATGAAGCATTATTGTACTAACTTGCATTACTTTTCCTCAGCTAATGGTGGCAGAAAAAATTGGCACTATACGTTTTTATGATCTAACTACACACCAGGCCATTCTGTCCCTTGAGTCCATGCAGATGCCTCTCATGTCAGCTGACTGGTGCTTGAAAAATACTTTTAAAGTTGGAGCAGTTGCAGGAAACGATTGGCTGATCTGGGACATGCCTCGATCCAGGTTAGTTCTGAGGGTATAACTTTGCCAAAAAACATTTTTTGTAATTTTAGTTAAGGTGAACAAAAGGCTGGAACTTTTTCCTCAAAACAGACCACGCCCACTGTCAGACTGGTGTGGGAATCTTTAATTAGTTCATAAATTACCCTCTGTGATTAGTGCATGACCTATATAGGTCATTGTTTGTCACTGGTCTACTTTAAAGAGGAACTATGGCACAACCCTGGCTGCCCCGTTTTGCGCCACTGAAATCGCCATGGAGCAGCCTATCAGCACTGCTTGGGTCGGGCGTGCTGTTAGGCTGCTCACGCCCAAGTGACTGCGAGCAGCCCATCAGCGCAGCAGAGCCGCATTATGCGCATGGCGCTAGGCGTGGACTGATGGGCTGCTCCACTAATTTGCATTATCCTGCAAGTTATTAAAGAAACAATGGCTCCACGGCTGCCAATATTCTCATACCTGGCCTTGTGAAACCCCAGGTTTGATGAAAGATGCATCGTTTATAACCTTGGGGGCCTCCACATTGTTTGATGCCTTACCGTTGCTTGTCCTGATGTATTAGGGCATTTTGAAAGTGCGACCAAAAGTTGTCTGGACTATACTGATCAGCTCATACTTGACAAGAAGTGCTTGGTATGCCTGAAGCAGTCAACAAATTGTAGCCTAGCTATGTCACCTGCCTCTATGGCCAGACCTCCTCTCACAGGGTTTTTCATGGTATCTCAATTTACAATTACTGGTGTTGACAAAGTCCCACCCCCCTAATAAATCACACTCTGCTCTGCTCAGGGTTTCTTAAGGAGGCCTTTGCTAAGATATACCACAGGTACTAAAGATACCCTTTTAAGGTGATGCAAACAGCTTTTCCCCAGTTCTTTTTAATTTCTGCAGGCTCCTGATATCTTTTATCACTCATCATAAAAGTGGACCTGGGTCTGTTAAAATTACCCACCCTGCAACAGCAATCTATTCCCTTGCCAGAAGCCAAGCACGTTTCTTTGCTTTTCAGGTATCTGGCACTGCCAGGGATTATTACTGACCTGTTTGGCTGCTGCAGTCATTGAGTGATGAGAAATAATAATAATAATACCGCACTGCCAATATATAAATTATTGGAAAATGTTTAATAATAAACCATTCTTATCCTAAATAGTATTTGCTCTAAACACCAGTGGTGTCACTGGTAACTAAATATGCCAAGTCCATTCTATTCAGTTCTATATATGAACAGATGTTCAATATTCTACGCATACAGCACGTCCTGCTCCAGATATAGTAATAACATGTGGGCAATCCTCCGCCTGAGGGCGTGTTCACTGCAGACATGTATAAAACAGGCTCCTCCCGGCCCTACATATACCGAGGGACCTCCCACAAATCCCCAGATTTCCCTGCAGTGCTGAACTGCGGAGACATGAAGTATCACGCTCTCGCAGGCGAGCGGGGCTTTACAGCTGAGGCCCTGCGGGACTATTTCCACCCTTCGTCTTTGTGAAGAATATGCCTCCCAGCCTGGGCTGCGTTGGTCGGGTGAAGGTAGGCAGCACCGTGTGTGCTTAACGGAGCCATGCTCCACCGCAATCCCCCACCATAGGGTAGGCGGTTTAGGCTAATGGTGAGCCTCTAGTGGATGCCCCTCCCGCATTATTGCCCCGTACCCCGGGTAGTGCTGGACCCTGTGTAAAGGGTCGCCATCCTCCCTCCTTTCCCCAACTAGTTAGGGTCAAAAGAAAGGGGGAGGGGGTATGTGTGTGGCGGTCCCAGTGTACCAGTATGTCACGCTTATGGCCTTATTTCTGCCCTTCATTAACATTGAGATGTCAGAGCCGCGCTGCTTGCTCGTTATTCAGTTTTCAGCTGCCGCCGTATGTCTTATACATAGTTTGCTGCGTCGTCTATATGCTGTGGCGCCTTTTCCTTACTAGATGTAACGTTTTTTCTACGAATCCTTAAGCGTGTGATTGTATCCTTGCCTTGCCATTACCTCAGAGCTTCGCGCTCTTCGAAGTGGGCGGGGACTTGAACTGGTGCGCTCCGCGTCACTGCCGAGCATCGAGCCCGCCCTTCGAGGTTCGCTGGGCGTCATTTTGTTGATCTTCGCGCGTGGTGGCGGTTCCCCTCCTCCCTTGGTCTGTAAGTGCCCTCGCGGATGACTCCTTTTTTTATGTTTTTCCAGCTGCGCATGGCTCTGACACCCATTCCTCTCCTTATGTCTTTCAGACGCCAAGATTCCGGTGGCATCTCCCGGCCTGATATATATCTTAAACGGGTTCACATTTAAATTCTCCCACATTCCTAGCGGGTCTTGGGGCATCCAGGGTTGCTTACGGCATAAATCCCTGCTGGCATATTGTTTAGATAATCACCATATGGAGGCATCTCAGAATTATGTGTCCGGGGTCCCGCGGGGACAAGACCGGCTGTGTACTGCGTGTGGACAACCCCTTGCTGATGCTGACAGAGCACGGGTCTGCGGACCGTGTGCTGAACAAGTACTGGCCCTGCAATCAGGTTTACCAGTGGCTGCACCTCGCTTCAATACACCTGTCTCCCCGTGTTTAAATCTAACTCCTGAGGAGTCGCACTCGAGCGGGGATGACCAGCAGGTGGTGCCGCACAGGCTACCTACGGCTGAGCAGGTGATGGCTAGTCTGGCGGAGCGCTTGGGCGCTGGAAAGAAGCGGTCCCTGACGCCTCCTGATTCTATGTTTCCCGCTGAAACTGAAGAGTCTGCTGCTATGCAGGACCCTGATCCTTCTGATGAAGGTGAACTTTTCTCAGGTTCCAGTTCCTCAGACAAGATACCTTGGAGCCGTGACAATTCTGTCCGTGGTTCCTGGGGCCTGTGTGACACTGATGAATTACTCATTAAGATCTTTGAAGTACTATCCATCTCTCCTCCGGGAGAGTCTCCCAAGCCCAAGAGGGAGAGTTTCCACACGGCGACGCCACGCTTGGAATTTCTGGAGCAGGATCATTTCCAGGTTCTTATATCTAAGGAATGGGAATCACCTTGTAAACTTACAGGGGTTCCGGGGGTCTGGGATTGGAAGTACCCTTTTCCCCCTGATGTGGTTGACTGTTGGTCAGTCCCTCCCGAGGTGGATGCACCTATTATTGGGGTTGCTAACCCTCCCTTCATGACAGCTTCTACTCATCGTACCCTTCGGGATGCTGAGGACCGACGCATTGACTGGCTTCCCACGCCTTCTCGTGTGCAGGGACGGCTCTGCGCCCGGTCTGTGCCGCGGCCATCACGGCCAGGACCCTTCTTAGGAAGATACTTGATCACCAGCCCGAGGATCTCCCTTGGGAGGTCTTTAATGCACTTTCCGATTGTGAGGTTTATCCTCTCAGCGATGGATGACACTATTAAGATGTGCGCTAGAACCTCTGTTCTTGTGGTAGCTATTCGCCGCCTGCTTTGGCTGCGACAGTGGGGGGCTGACAATAATACAAAAAAGGCTCTTACTGGCCTTCCTTTCAGAGGACGACGCTTATTTGGGGGCCGTTTGGACCTTTTTGGAAAAAAGGGTAAGGCACCCTCGCGCAGAAGGCCGTCTCGGCCTCCTAGGGGCAGGGACACCCCTCCCCCTCCCTATGTTAGGGTCAAGCGCGAACCAGAAGTGTGCTTACAGCTCTTTGGAGTGGAGGCCCGCCCCAGGGGGGGCAGGCAACGCCCTGGGACCTCCGGCAGGGCAAAGTCCAAATCTGCCGAAACTGCACAAGCATGTAGGGACGCCCTCGCCTTAGGGACTGCTGCAGCACTTGGCTCCTATCGCAGGGCGCCAGGCTTCTTTCAGGTTGTTACAGGAGGTAGTCCCCCTGGATGCAGAATGGAGTTTGCTGGGTGGTCTCTTTCTGAGGTTGTCAGGGTTCTTCTAGTCCCTGTTTTCTCTTCGGGAGTTGAGGCAGGCCGAGTTCGGCTTGCAGGGTCTGGGCTCTCTTACAGGTTGACCCCTTGACTTGTGATTGCATCCACGTTACCTTTTCCCTCTGGGATGAGGCAGTCTGACCCGGGCTGGCCTTATGGGCCTTGCAGTTATACCTTCACAGGCACTTACTACATGGTATCTATCTGTTGGGCCGCAGGCGCTCTTGTCCAGTGGGCCTCTCGATGCCCGTGTGGATCTACGATCCTTTTTTGGTCTCCTGTGCCTTCAGGACACCGAGGCCATTACTAGCCAGTATTGAAGGACCATCTCTGCGGATTGGGGTCTTGTTTTTGGTTCCTCTCCTGCTCCCAAACGGCTCACCAAGGCGAGTGTGAGAGTGATGTCTTGGACGTGTCCGTGTGGCGTCCGCGCTAGGTTCTACTTGATTGTCTTTCTTCACTCCCAATTTCTGCGTCAGGCCGTGTTGGCTATTGACTTGTGGCTCCTTTGGGAGTCTTTTGGATTGGTGCTCAGGCACCTCACTTACTTAGTGTCCCCTGGTTCGTTGTCTCCCTACGGGGTAGCATTTTAGATTTGGTTCATGTTAGAGCCCTCCTTCTTCAAAATGTGGACTTATTATGGAAAGGGCTTTGCCCTCTTTTGATGTCACCTTACCTTCACCTTGCAGCTGGTGGGCCTGTTGGTGGCGGCCCAGATGCTGTCCCTTATTCTCAGAAGCCCTTGGGCCCTGCGACACCTTAGGTTACTTATCCCGGACAGGGTTCCAGCACCCCTGGAACTAGGTCAGTACGCTTCCCCCTTGTTTAGGGGGTTCCTCTTGAGGTTGTAAATTCAAGGAGTATTTCTGGGACCGTTCCCTTCCTTCTTGCTTCTCCCTGTAGATGGTCACCATGGGTACCAAGTCTTGCAGGTTGACTGGGGGGATTTTTCTTCTGAAACTCCCCGTGATTCCTAAGGGAGGCCCCTTAGGGGGTCCATTTTCAGTCTGTTTTTTTGGATTGACATAGTGAGCCTTTGGTGGGCTCTAATTTGCTGGACTACTCCTCTTCAGGACTTGTCTTTTTTTGGGGACTCTCGGTCAGTCTGAGGACAGTGGCCTGTCCTTTTTATCTGTGAAGGTCTCGGAACAGGTTGATCCTTCAAAAAGGTTCTGGTTCTGATCTAAGTGGGGGTTTACATTCCTCGCACTTCATTGGTATTAGCTTCGATGGCTGTCCTCCTGTGGCAGGAGGTTCTATTCTAGTGTCTCACTGAGTCCTTACCGGTGTGGCCTTGTGGGGCCCCGTTGCTATTACAGGGACTCTGCCCTGGATTATTGTCCCAGAACTCTCTGGCCTTGGCCATTCGGGCCTAGTATTGCCTTTCTGTCAAGAACATTATATTCTATATGTCTTACCTTCTTTCACCCCGCTAGGCGGGATTCTACACAAGATTGCTGTAGAAAGGGAGAACCGTTACGCTGGGGCCCTGGGTGGCCCAGTGGGGTGTGGTTCGCAGATTCTGCTGAGGACAGTCGTCCTGTATGCTCTTTCACGAGGGCTGTTCTGCCTATTCAGGCTCCTTACTATGTCGCCCCTATCTACAGGCCTTTTAGGCGATTGGACGGTTTGCTCTTCACCCTATTGGAGATGGGTATTTCTGGGTGTCTTGTCTCTATTGGAGGGCTAGGCCTAGCTCCCTCCTCTTCTTCTCCCTTTTCTGCCGGCTATGTTGGATGTGGTTCTAATTTGCCTTGTTTGGACTGGCTCTCTCTCCTGCGGGATGTTCTCCGTTCCCTGGGTCCTAGAGTTATTACAGCACGGTTGAAGTTGGCTCCCCAACTCGGTTCCCTTAAGGTTTTCAGGGCTTGCCCTGTTCGCCTACTGCAAAAAGTCTAGTTCAATCTTCTGTGTTGAGCGTTCCTCAGGGGTTGCTTAGGTGCATTCCCCTGGGAATTCTATGCTCCCCTTTGGGGGGATTACTTATCCTGATGCCCTGCTATGGGTTCCCTTGGGTCTTATTCAGGTTCTTGTCTGATCTGTTCCTTCCCTCATCGCTCTTCTGGGGCGGTTGCTCCAGTCAGAAGTGTGCCATAAAGGATGGCTCTGTTAGCGGTCCTAGTCATTATATATATATATTTGTTTATATATCTGTACTCCAAGAGGTGGGGGTGCTCCGCCTTACGCCGAGTTTGGGTCCAGGCGGTGTTTTTATTCTCCTTTATTCCAGACCCTCCGGCCTCTGGGCTATTGTCTTGATTACTATGAGCTAAAGGGATCTGTATCCCTCTGCAGGTGTTGGAGATTTTCCTGGACTGTCTCTTGTCCCTGGTAGGGATTTTGCTCTTTGGGGCTTATTGGTGTCTCCATCCTTAAGTACCGGATCTGATTGCCTCCACGGGTGTAGGTGCCCTTTGGATTGGTCTTGTTCGGTTGGTTTTGTCCTTCTGAGCCTAGAGTAAACGTTTCGGCTCTTGCTGAGTATTGGTTTTTCAGTATCCCTGCCAGTCTCGCCTGAGACCAGGGTTCATATTCCCCGATGGGGAGAGTTCTAAGGTTGCCATGGCTACCCTCTTTTGCAGTAGCATGGTTAGGCTGTTACTCTGGCCTATTCTTTTAGGGGAAGATTCTTCTTCTTTCTTGGTTTTTTGTTCTCTTACTGCTTGTGCTTGGCTTGGCCCTTTCAGCACTAGGTTCTGTTGAGCAAGCTGGCTAGTCCGCTGCTTGTGTTCAGTTCTTCCTTTACAAGGTTTCAAAGGTTGAGGTTAGAGCATTGCTCTCGTTGCTCTTGGTAGCATGGTTGCGGGTGACAGCGCTTTTACTGTTGGCTGTGCCTTTTTCAAGGGGATCCCACCCTACTTTATGGACACTGCTATTGGATGTCCCACATGTTATTACTATATCTGGAGCAGGATGTGCTGTATGCTTAGAATAATACAATTCTGTGAGATACTCACCTGTAGAATTGGTATTATACGCATACAGCACGTCCTTCTCCACCCCACCCTGGTTTCACGTTGTTCTGGATCCCCTGTATGGTGATTGTTATCATTGATATTATTGCCATTTTCTGGGTGGTTGGTTTATCCCGGCTTCTCTTTCTCACTGCTTTTCAATGCTGGGGATTTGTGGGAGGTCCCTCGGTATATGTAGGGCCGGGAGGAGTCTGTTTTCTACATGTCTGCAGTGAACACGCCCTCAGGCGGAGCATTGCCCACATGTTATTACTATATCTGGAGCAGGACGTGCTGTATGCGTATAATACCAATTCTACACGTGAGTATCTCACAGAATTGTATTTTTGCAAATCAAGTCCTCCAAAATCAAGCTTGGCCTGAACCTCCCTGTTTTTCTGACTAGAGCAACAGTGCTAATAAGTCATACTGCTACTCCACTGGCTGCTGAACCACCTAATCCAGAAAAAGACATTAGCGGGTAGGTGAGTTTAAGTTAGAGAAGCAAGCCTGTTATTGTCGATTCTTTATAAGGGCGTAGATCCAATTTTAAATCTCAGCACTACAAATGTCAAAATCTGTCTGAACGATCAAAGTAGTTAAACTGCATTAATTCTTTTTCTAGCTATCCTCAAGATACTAAACCTGCACACTCTGACCGAGCTAGATGTTTCAGGTATGTGTTTTATCCTATATATGTATTCACTTTTTTCTAATGTGTTTTGATAAACAAAGTTACCTCTTGGTTTCCTCTTCTTGATTAACCCAAGGGGGTTAATCCCAGGATTAGTTTATTCTGTTAGAGATCTCATGCGCTGTGGAGTGAGTGATCTGGGGGGTTTCACGGAACCGGGAATCCCAATTTGGAAAGCCCCTGAGGCCAGGACCTGTCACCAGGATAGTCAAAATCCTAGTGATAGGTCCACTATAAAGCAAAAAATAGTCGAGTAAATTGCTCCCCTAAACTGCCCCTCTGATGGTCTGTGGCATAAAATGTTTTGAGTGGGCCTAAAGCCATGCAGATGTTATCGAATAGTTAGAATTTCACCTGCCAGGCCTGCTTACATGTGTTCATGAGGAGGGTGCTGTGCCAACAGCAATTCACACCAAACTGAGAGAGACGTATGCCTCCGATACATGGGAAGCTTGTCTATTATTCTACACATACACACAGAATATTCGGTTACATTGTTTCTTCATGTTATGAGAATCCTGCAGCAGCCCCAGAGCATTTACACAGTTTAATGAATGTATCTAAAATGTCTCTAGTTGCTTTAAGTTGTGAATAAAAGTGATGCATCATTACAGTGGATGGCTTTCTACTTTCTGGCTAGAAATAAGGTATCATTGCAGATTTGAGGCAATTTTGAGTTTTTCAGTGGCACTCGGGTGTAAATCAAGATGGCAGCTCCCATGTAGTTCAAAAGCACAGAATCTGCCTGCTGTTACACAATATCTGCTTCGGGTGGTGCAATACTAATTGCCAGTGTGTGGCTTTAGGGAAGCAACTTACTAAGCTTTAATATATTCTCAGTGTGTCACACACCCCGCTTCCCCTTTAATTCTTACGATCGGGTTACTCCACCAGCAGGTGGCGACGTTGCAGAGTTTTGAAGTCTTGAAAACGAGCCCCTTCTGGCCTATATATACCTGGGACCTCCCACTTAACACCCAGTATTTTCTCTCTGCATGAGGCGACAAGACAGAAGAAAGAAGTCTCCTGCTTGCAGGTAGCCGGGGTCAAACCCGGCATCCCCTTTTGGTCTATTTCTGCCCAGTCTGTTGTGGTGTTTTATGCCTAGATAAACGGAAGCCTCCCAGCCTAGGCTGCTGGCTGGGCAAAGGTAGATGGCACTTTAGGTGCCTAGGAGCTTATCTCCTCCGCTCGACCCCACTTGTGGGGCAATGCGGCTATCCGGCATGGTGATCCGGATTTGGGATGCCCCTTTCCCGAGGTTCCCCTTGGCCACCTTCTCCCGCTCGGTCCCTTCGCTTGGTTTGCGTGTTTGCATGGGGTGCTTCACTTGTTTGAGTGTTTGTGTATGGGAAGTGCTTTGGCGCAGGGTCGGCGGCGCGTGGCCTGAGCTGCTGGGGCCTTTTCTCTTTGTACTTTTGAATTTCCCCCCTTTTTTACTTGCGGTCTGGAGGGGCGGGGCCGCGCTCTCTGCGGCCTCGCTCGGTGATCAGGGGGCGTGGCCGGGGCGCGCTGTGTCCGGGCCCGCCTCACTTCCCCTGTCTCATTATGAGACAGGTGTGCTGGAGCCAGTGGGGGAAGAGGTCCAGTGCGGCTGTAGCGCAGCGTGGGGCCGTCTTTATGCTGTATTAGCTGCCATGTTTAGCGTTTTTCCCCTGGAGGCACTTTGCTGTGTATGTATGTGTATCAATCAAGGTGAAGAGCTTCAGTGTTTCTTCCTGAGCATGAAGTGAGCCTTTAGTGCTGCTATTATTAGTGGTTGTTGCTGGCTGTTGAGGACTAAAGGTCTGTATATATAATATATATATATATATATATATATATCTATATACTTTTATATATATTGTTGCACTCTCTGGCTTTTGTTAGCCTTAAACAGCATGTGTCATGTATATATGTTATTCATGATGTATAAACTGTTCATATATGTTTTGCCATGTTTGGTTATGTATGAGTGTGGTGCATACTGGTTGGGGGGACTGACTGTGGTCTCTTTTCCCCCACAGATTCTGGGATCCCCTCACTGCAGTGGCTCTCCCGGTCTGTTATACCTGGCTAGTCTTAGTCTCTAAATTGGGATTTTCCTAGGCTTAAAAAATCCTCCCACTTCCGGGACTTTAATTACAAAGGGGCATCCCGGGTTGCTTAATGAGTAAAACCCTGGGTTGTTGTGAATACCATAATTTCACCATATGGAGGCTTCCGACGTTACCGGAAATGGCTCTTCGGGGCTATCCAGGCTGTGTGGGGGTTGTGGGGCTCCGCTCCCAGGCGATGATGTCATATTATGCATTCCATGTGCAAGGCAGAATATTGCGCGCCAGTCCGTCGCTCCGGCTTCTGGCTCCTCGCAACTTCCATCATCCCCTACCCCCCCTCCCTTATTCCGGACCCCGTGTGACATTGTCAAGAATGGGGATTCGCATTCCGAGGTGCATGCGCGGTTAGCCAACCTCGAGAAGATCATTTCCGCTACGGTAGCTCAGAAGGCTACGGCAAAGCGGAAGCACCTTTCTCCGGCAGTACCTACTTCGGAGGATAAGGTACCTGAAATTTTGGATTGGTCCGATTGTCCCCCTGCTGAGGAGGGGGAACTCCTTGAGGAGTCGGATGAGCCTGCAGACCAGCTATTGGTTGACACTACTGGTGATCAGGCTGTGGGGGTGTCCCTTGACACTCCTTCCATTTTGGCTCAAATGTTTAAGGTTTTGGCTTTGGATCCGCCCGCGGTGGTCCCTCCGCCAAAGGGTGAGTTGTTTGACGTGCCCCAGCCGCGTTTGGTGTTTCCCAGGCAACAACACTTTGAGAGGGTTGTCCTTAAGGAATGGGAACAACCCACGCGCCTGGCTGGAACTCCTCCTAATTGGGATAAGCGTTATCCCTTTCCGGAGGACTTGGTGAAGCTTTGGTCAGTGCCCCCTGACGTCGATTCCCCTGTGTTAGGGCTGACTGGCTCGGCTGTGTTGCACTCTTCTGACACCACTACCATTAAAGATGGTGAGGATCGTCGGATTGATCAATTGGCTCGCCATGGTTTTATCAGTGCCGGATCGACACTACGGCCAGTTTGTGCTTCGGCACTTCTTCTGTTGGCAGTTAGGTCCATTATTAGGGATCTTTACGCAGGTCTTGATCCCGCTTGTGATGTGTTTAGTTCTCTCAAGCAGTGTGAGTCGTTTATTTCCTTTGTCCTGACCGCTCAGGACGATGCTCTTGCGACGAGTAGCAGGACAGCGGCACTGCTGGTTGCTATTCGTCGGTCAATATGGCTGCGCCAGTGGATGGCGGACCTTAACTCTAAGAGGGCGCTTACAGCGCTACCTTTCTTAGGTTTGCGCCTTTTTTGGCGATAAATTGGATGCAGTTACCAAGGATGGTAAGTTGCCTCAACTCAAGAGGCCTCGTCGCGCCTTTCGGGGTGCGAGTTCCTTTAGTCCCTCCATTCGAGGAGCCAGAGCGGGCAGAGGGGCTTCCTTTCCCACTACCAGGGGTGTAGGTTGGTCCCGAGGAAGGGGTCGTGGCCGTCCCGGTCAGTCCTGGGGCGCCAAGCCCAAACCTACTGGTAAGCCCGCTCAGCAATGAGGGTCTGCCCTCACCCGTACGGGTGGGGGGACGATTGCGACACTTCTCCCTGGTTTGGGACCGGCAGATTCCGGACACATAGATCCGGGAGGTGGTGTCGTCCGGTTACAAACTGGAGTTCGAGTCTCGCCCTCCTTCACGGTTTTTCCTGGAAATGGCGGTCATCCGGCCGGTGCCGCGCTTAGAGGTGGGCCTCGGTTTTTTCTCCAATCTTTTCACAGTCCCCAAGAGGGACGGGTCGGCTCGCCCCGTCCTGGATCTGAAGTTTTTCAACCCTCCCAAGTCCTCCCTCGCTCCGGCCAGGGTGGTGTCCTTGCTGGGAATACGGTTGGATTCCGGTCAACACAGGGTGTTTCTCCCTCAGTCCAAAATTTGTGTGATTCAGGAGTGGGCTTGGGTCCTTCTTTCCAATCCTCTGCCGTCTGTTCTGGAACTAAGAGCCTGCCATCTGGTTCTTGCTCTTTTGTCTCAACATGTTCTGGGCCTTCTGGTTCAGGTTCGCTCGGACAATCAAACAGCAGTTGCTTACAGCAATCATCAGGGAGGGACTCGCAGTCTGGGTGTCCTCAGAGAGGTGTCCCTGATCCTGACCTGGGCGGAGGCCAATGTTCCTTGTCTCTCGGCAGTTTACATTCCGGGTGTGGAAAACAGGGAAGCGGATCTGTTGAGCAGGTGCTCTTCCCGTCTGGGAGAATGGGCTCTCCATCCTCAAGTTTTTCGGTCGTTGTGTCTCCGGTGGGGGACACCAGAGGTGGACCTGTTTGCCTCTCGTCACAATTGCAGGCTCCCGACCTTCGTGTCGCTCTCCCAGGATCCTCTAGCTCTGGCGGCGGACGCCATGTCCCTGAGCTGGGGGGATCCGGGGTTTCTGTACCTGTTTCCTCTGATACCCAGGCTAGGCTGGGTGGTACGGAAGCTGGCTCTGTAAAGGGTGTCCGCCATTCTCGTGGCCCCAAGGTGGCCAAGACGAGTATGGTGCGCAGACACCATTCAGCTGACAGTGGATCAGTTCATTCTGTCCCTTCGGCCCGATCTGCTCACTCAGGGTCGGCTGTATTACCCCAATTTACCAACGCTGGGTTTGACGGCTTGGCTGCTGAGAACTCCATCTTGAAGGAGGAGGGTCTTTCTGACTCGGTTGTTAAGACTCTGATCGGTGCCCGAAAGAGGTCTTCTTCTATCACCTACTATAGGACTTGGAAAGCCTATATCGCTTGGTGTGAGGTTAGATCTTTTCCTTGTAGGGTCTTTTCGGTCTCCAGGATTCTGGAGTTTTTTGCAATCAGGGCTGGACTCTCAGGTCTTCAGCTGAGTACTTTGAAAGGCAGGTTTTCTGCCTTGTCTATCTTTTTTCAGAAGCGTTTTGCGCTTCATCCTTTAGTTAAAACCTTTTTCCAGGGGGTTACGCATGTGTGACCTCCCAGGAAACCATTACTCCCTGTTTGGGACTTGAACTTGGTTCTCTCTGCTCTTCAGGCTCCTCCTTTTGAGCCTTTGCAAGATATTGCTTTTTCTACCTTGACTCAGAAGATTGTCTTCTTGGTAGCTATCACTTCGGTTCGGCGTGTCTCGGCGTTGGCGGCTTTGTCTATTCAGGCGCCCTACTTTGAGAGGCATCAGGACAAGGTGGTCTTTCGGTTCAAACCGGACTTTCTTCCTAAGGTTGTTTCTGCTTTTCATTTGAATCAGGATATTGTTCTTCCCTCCTTGTGTCCTAAGCCTAAGAATGACAAGGAGAGGGTTTTGCATTGTTTGGATGTAGTACGCTGTGTCAAGTACTATTTGATTATTACTTCTCCTTTTCGTAAAACTGATGCCTTTTTTGTTGTGCCCTGTGGGCCTAGGAAGGGTTTGGCGCCGGCCAAATCCTCCATTAGCAAATGGATACGTCAGGCCGTTATTGCGGCCTATTCTGCTAAGGGGAAAGTTCCCCCTTTTCGTATCACTGCTCATTCTACTCGCGCCGTTGGAGCGTCTTGGGCTTTTCAGCACCAAGCTTCTGTTGAACAAGTTTTACAAGGTTGATGTGCGGGCCTCAGCGGATGCTGTGTTTGGCCGCAAAGTTCTGCAGACTGCAGTTATTTAAGTTATGCTTCATTTTGCCTTTGGATACCCATCCCTTGTGGACACTGCTTTTGGATGTCCCAATCGTAAGAATTAAAGGGGAAGCGGGGTGTGTGACACACTGAGAATAATACCATTTTGTGAGTACTCACCTGAAAAATGGATATTGTCAGTGTGTCACACGCCCCGCTTCACCCGCCCTTTTTGGTATCCTGGATCCTTTATATGGTGAAGCTTTTCTTATTTTGAGGTTACCATTGGATTTCCTGGTACCTTGTCTTTCTGCTTTTAAAATCACTGGGTGTTAAGTGGGAGGTCCCAGGTATATATAGGCTGGAAGGGGCTCGTTTTCAAGACTTCTCTCTGCAACATCGCCACCTGCTGGTGGAGTAACCCGATCGTAAGAATTAAAGGGGAAGCGGGGTGTGTGACACACTGACAATATCCATTTTTCAGGTGAGTACTCACAAAATGGTATTTTTGACTGGAGGCCCACTTTAATTGCTGGTATTCTAAGCATACAGCACGTCCTGCTCCAGATGTAGTAATTACATGTGGGTAATCCTCCGCCTGAGGCGCTGTTCACTGCAGACATGTAGAAAACAGGCTCCTCCCGGCCATACATATACAGAGGGACCTCCCACAAATCCCCAGATTTCTCTGCAGTGCTCACTGCGAAGACATGAAGTATCACGCTCTCGCAGGTGAGCGGGGGCTTTACAGCCCGAGGCCCTGCGGGACTATTTCCACCCGTCCTCTTTATGAAAGAATATGCCTCCCAGCCTGGGCTGTGTCGGTCGGGTGAAGGTAGGCAGCACCTTAGGTGCTTACGGAGCTAGACTCCACCGCAATCCCCCACCATAGGGTAGGCGGTTAAGGCTAATGGTGAGCCTTCAGAGGATGCCCCTCCCGCATCAGCGCCCCATACCCCGTGTAGCGGTGAACCCCGAGTATTGGGTCACCTTCCTTCCTAGTTTCCCCCGCTGTTGGGGGGAAAAGAGGGGGGGGTTGTGTGTACAGACGGCTTAACATTGCCCCATTACACTGTGAGTTGAAGCCCTTGACGGTTACTGGGTGTCAGAGACGCTTTTCAACACTTATCTTAACCTTAGCCACAGCTCCCTTAATGTAGTTTACTTGGCGCGTACGGCGGCTCCGATCGCGGACGCTACGGGTTGATTTCTCCTTTCCTTCCTGTCATGTCAGTCCCTGAGGTGATTCACTCGGTAGGGGCTCAGTTTCTAACTACTCGTTTTTCTATTGGTTACGCGCTCCGAGCTTCGCGCTCTGCGGGGGGCGTGGTCTGATGTGGCACGTTCCGCGTCATGTTCAGCTCTGTCCCGCCCTTCGAGGTTCGCTGGCGACATTCCTTTTCACGTGCGCGTGGTGAAGACTGTCCTCCCCTCGCTGTTCTGTAAGTGCCCTCACGGGCGACCTTTCTTTAGCTTTCGCTTCTCCTCGCTTGGCTCTAACATCCCTCTTCCCCTTGTGTCTTTCAGACTGTGAGCTTCGGTGGCTTCTCCCGGCCGGCGTAACGCCCTGCCCTGACTTCTAAAAAATCACTCCCACTTCCCAGCCAGCGGGTCATTGGGGCATCCAGGGTTGCTTTATAGCGTCAATCCCTACTGGCATATTGCACATAATAATCACCATATGGAGGCATCTCAGGATATTGTGAACGGGGTTCCCTCGGGACAAGCCCGTCTGTGTGTAGCTTGTGGGGTCTTACCTAGCAGCGGTGACAATGCACAGCTCTGCGTCCCTTGCGCACAGCAGGCGCTAGCCGGTCTTCCCACCTCTTCTGAGGCTGGGCCCGCACCTCGCCTCGCTTCACCTACTCCCCCAAGTCTGAGCCTAACCCCCAATACCAGTGGGGATTCTCATTCCGATTTGGCCACTAGGCTGGCTAGTGTGGAAAATTGAATTGCTGGCTCCTTGGCGCGCAAGGCCACCGCCAAGAGGCGACATTTGAATCCTGAATCTACTATATTTCCTATAGAATCTGATGATTTACTTCTTTCCTACGCTCATTCCCCTCAGACGAAGGGGAATTGCTCTCTGACTCAGGGTCATACGATGACGAGTCCAGGGGACAGGAAGATTCTGGTTCTGATCATTGGTCCTCGGACGACATGGATAGACTGTTGACCCAGATCTTTGACGTATTGTCCCTCTCTCCCCCTGCCGCGGCTCCCCGGCAAAGGGGGGATCTGTTCCACACCGCTAGGGCGCGGTTGGAGTTTCCCGAACAAACCCATTTTAATAGCATCATGCTGAAAGAATGGGAACACCCCAGCAAACTTCATGGGGTTCCTAAAAGTGTGGATAAGAAATATCCCTTTCCTGTTGACCTGGTCAAGTGTTGGACATCACCACCAGAGGTTGATGCCCCAATCCTAAGCCTGTCCAACACCTCTATTATGCACTCCCCCGACACTACTACGCTGCGGGATTCGGAGGATCGGCTTGTTGACCAACTGGCATGTCATGCCTTTGCATTTGGGGGAGCGTCGCTCCGCCCAGTGTGCGCCTTAGCCGTCACGGCGGTGTCGCTCAGGACCGTGGTTAAGACTGCTCTTGAAGGGGCGGATGACTTGCCCTCTGATGCTGCCAATGCTCTGGCCACCTGTGAAGCTTTTGTGAACTATATCCTATCTGCATCAGACGATGCTATTAAGTTGAGTGCTAGGGCTTCTGCCCTTGTGGTAGCTATACGCCGAGCGGTCTGGTTGCGCCAGTGGGCCGCTGATAACGCCGCCAAGAAGGCCCTTACAGGGCTTCCATTTAAGGGATTGTGCCTGTTTGGAGAAAGGTTAGATATCTTTGCCAAGGGTGGCAAGTTACCCCAGCCCAAGCATCAGATTCGGCCCTTTCGTGGTCCAAGCTCCCTATCGACCCCCTACCGGGGGGCTAAGCAAGGCAGAGGAGGGTCCTTCGCTGGGTCTCGGGCAGAGCCCTGGAACAAGAATAAGGGACGCCGTCCCGGTGCCTCCTGTGGGCCCAAGGCCCCTCCCAAGACCCATCAAGCATGAAGGGGCGCCCTCGCCCGTCAGGGTGGGGGGACGTCTACAGCACTTCAAACATGTCTGGAGTCGCCACGTCTCAGACCTGTGGATTCAGGAGCTAGTGTCCTCCGGTTACAAGATAGAATTTGCTGTACGGCCCCCTACCAGGTTCGTTGGGTCTCGGATCCCTCAAGACCCTGTATCAGCATGGGTCTTGATGCTGGCTGTGCAGGACCTTCTGGATCTAGGGGTCATTTGCAAGGTCCCCTTAAGAGACAGGGGCAGGGGATTCTATTCCAACCCTTTCACGGTACCCAAAAAGGACGGGTCAGTCAGACCCATTCTGGATTTAAAAATCATCAACAGATTTGTCAGAAACAGGCACTTTCGTATGGAAACTTTGCGCTCGGCCATCGCCTTGCTGCACCCAGGGGACTTCATGACATCTGTGGACATCAAGGATGCTTACCTGCACGTTCCGGTGTTTCCAGGACACCAAAGGTTTCTCAGATTTGCGCTGCTGGATCAGCATTACCAGTTCGTGGCCCTGCCATTCGGCCTCACGTCGGCTCCCAGGGTGTTCACCAAGGTGCTGGCAGGGGTGATGTCCCTGTTAAGACTAAAGGGCATACGCGTGTTGCCCTATCTGGACGACATACTCATCACCTCTCGGTCTCTGCGACAGGCAAAGCTGGACACTCAGTTAGTAGTGTCCACCCTGGAGTCATTCGGCTGGGTGATCAATTACCCCAAGTCCTCTCTGTCCCCCTCCTCAGTGACCCCGTTCCTGGGGATGATTCTGGATACGGTTCAGTCAAGGATATTCCTTCCTCAGCAGAAGGTGGAAGCTCTGACAACGCAGGCGATGTCCCTGCTTTCGAGCCCTCATCCCTCCATCCAGCAGGGAATTCAGTTGGTGGGCTCGATGGTGGCAAGCTTCGAAGTGGTGCCCTTTGCCCAGTTTCATTTGAGAACCCTAAAGCTTCACCTTCTGTCAGTTTGGAACAAGAACCCAGCATCCTTGGACGGGATATGGGTGGTTCCCCCCTCGGTCAGACAATCCCTTGCGTGGTGGTTGGACCACAAGAACTTGACAAGAGGCAGATCCTTCCTGGCTCCCTCCTGGGAGACGGTCACAATGGATGCCAGTCTGTCGGGTTGGGGGGGATTCTGGAAGTCCCTGCGCTTTCAGGGGAGGTGGGGCCCTCAGGAGGCCCATCTGGCTATCAATGTCCCTTGCGCACAGCAGGCGCTAGCCGGTCTTCCCACCTCTTCTGAGGCTGGGCCCGCACCTCGCCTCACTTCACCTACTCCCCCAAGTCTGAGCCTAACCCCCAATACCAGTGGGGATTCTCATTCCGATTTGGCCACTAGGCTGGCTAGTGTGGAAAATTGAATTGCTGGCTCCTTGGCGCGCAAGGCCACCGCCAAGAGGCGACATTTGAATCCTGAATCTACTATATTTCCTATAGAATCTGATGATTTACTTCTTTCCTACGCTCATTCCCCCTCAGACGAAGGGGAATTGCTCTCTGACTCAGGGTCATACGATGACGAGTCCAGGGGACAGGAAGATTCTGGTTCTGATCATTGGTCCTCGGACGACATGGATAGACTGTTGACCCAGATCTTTGACGTATTGTCCCTCTCTCCCCCTGCCGCGGCTCCCCGGCAAAGGGGGGATCTGTTCCACACCGCTAGGGCGCGGTTGGAGTTTCCCGAACAAACCCATTTTAATAGCATCATGCTGAAAGAATGGGAACACCCCAGCAAACTTCATGGGGTTCCTAAAAGTGTGGATAAGAAATATCCCTTTCCTGTTGACCTGGTCAAGTGTTGGACATCACCACCAGAGGTTGATGCCCCAATCCTAAGCCTGTCCAACACCTCTATTATGCACTCCCCCGACACTACTACGCTGCGGGATTCGGAGGATCGGCTTGTTGACCAACTGGCATGTCATGCCTTTGCATTTGGGGGAGCGTCGCTCCGCCCAGTGTGCGCCTTAGCCGTCACGGCGGTGTCGCTCAGGACCGTGGTTAAGACTGCTCTTGAAGGGGCGGATGACTTGCCCTCTGATGCTGCCAATGCTCTGGCCACCTGTGAAGCTTTTGTGAACTATATCCTATCTGCATCAGACGATGCTATTAAGTTGAGTGCTAGGGCTTCTGCCCTTGTGGTAGCTATACGCCGAGCGGTCTGGTTGCGCCAGTGGGCCGCTGATAACGCCGCCAAGAAGGCCCTTACAGGGCTTCCATTTAAGGGATTGTGCCTGTTTGGAGAAAGGTTAGATATCTTTGCCAAGGGTGGCAAGTTACCCCAGCCCAAGCATCAGATTCGGCCCTTTCGTGGTCCAAGCTCCCTATCGACCCCCTACCGGGGGGCTAAGCAAGGCAGAGGAGGGTCCTTCGCTGGGTCTCGGGCAGAGCCCTGGAACAAGAATAAGGGACGCCGTCCCGGTGCCTCCTGTGGGCCCAAGGCCCCTCCCAAGACCCATCAAGCATGAAGGGGCGCCCTCGCCCGTCAGGGTGGGGGGACGTCTACAGCACTTCAAACATGTCTGGAGTCGCCACGTCTCAGACCTGTGGATTCAGGAGCTAGTGTCCTCCGGTTACAAGATAGAATTTGCTGTACGGCCCCCTACCAGGTTCGTTGGGTCTCGGATCCCTCAAGACCCTGTATCAGCACGGGTCTTGATGCTGGCTGTGCAGGACCTTCTGGATCTAGGGGTTATTTGCAAGGTCCCCTTAAGAGACAGGGGCAGGGGATTCTATTCCAACCCTTTCACGGTACCCAAAAAGGACGGGTCAGTCAGACCCATTCTGGATTTAAAAATCATCAACAGATTTGTCAGAAACAGGCACTTTCGTATGGAAACTTTGCGCTCGGCCATCGCCTTGCTGCACCCAGGGGACTTCATGACATCTGTGGACATCAAGGATGCTTACCTGCACGTTCCGGTGTTTCCAGGACACCAAAGGTTTCTCAGATTTGCGCTGCTGGATCAGCATTACCAGTTCGTGGCCCTGCCATTCGGCCTCACGTCGGCTCCCAGGGTGTTCACCAAGGTGCTGGCAGGGGTGATGTCCCTGTTAAGACTAAAGGGCATACGCGTGTTGCCCTATCTGGACGACATACTCATCACCTCTCGGTCTCTGCGACAGGCAAAGCTGGACACTCAGTTAGTAGTGTCCACCCTGGAGTCATTCGGCTGGGTGATCAATTACCCCAAGTCCTCTCTGTCCCCCTCCTCAGTGACCCCGTTCCTGGGGATGATTCTGGATACGGTTCAGTCAAGGATATTCCTTCCTCAGCAGAAGGTGGAAGCTCTGACAACGCAGGCGATGTCCCTGCTTTCGAGCCCTCATCCCTCCATCCAGCAGGGAATTCAGTTGGTGGGCTCGATGGTGGCAAGCTTCGAAGTGGTGCCCTTTGCCCAGTTTCATTTGAGAACCCTAAAGCTTCACCTTCTGTCAGTTTGGAACAAGAACCCAGCATCCTTGGACGGGATATGGGTGGTTCCCCCCTCGGTCAGACAATCCCTTGCGTGGTGGTTGGACCACAAGAACTTGACAAGAGGCAGATCCTTCCTGGCTCCCTCCTGGGAGACGGTCACAATGGATGCCAGTCTGTCGGGTTGGGGGGGATTCTGGAAGTCCCTGCGCTTTCAGGGGAGGTGGGGCCCTCAGGAGGCCCATCTGGCTATCAATGTCTTGGAACTCAGGGCGGTCAGATTGGTGCTGGAACAATTGACCCATCACCTGAGGGGTCTGGCGGTTCAGTTACGCTCAGACAACAGAACGGCGGTTGCCTACATCAACCATCAGGGAGGGACCCGGAGTAAGAGGGCTCTTCAGGAAGTATCTCTGATTCTAACATGGGCAGAGGCCAATGTCCAATGCATCTCGGCTGTCTACATTCCGGGGGGGAGAACCTGCTGGCAGATGCTCTGAGCAGGGGGTCGTCCCGTCAAGGGGAATGGTCCTTCTGCAACAGGGTATTTCAGTCCCTGTGTCACCGTTGGGGTGTGCCAGATGTGGATCTGTTTGCGTCCCGTCACAATCACAAGCTCCCGTGCTTTGTATCCCTGTCTCAGGATCCTCTGGCTCTGGCCACGGATGCCCTGTCCATGTCTTGGAGGGAGTTTCGGCTCCTGTATGTGTTTCCACCAATTCCCCTTCTTGGCAGAGTTCTGCGCAAGATTGCTCTGGAAGGGGTACCCGCGATTCTGGTGGCCCCAAGGTGGCCAAGAAGAGTGTGGTTCGCAGACGTGGTTCAAATGGCAGTAGATCAGTACGATCTGCCAAGGTTGCCAGATCTTCTAACTCGGGTCTCTACGCCATCCCAATTTACTAACTCTGGCTTTGACGGCTTGGCTGCTGAAACCTCCATCCTGATGGAAAAAGGGTTTGTCTGCATCTGTAGTGACTACTATGGTGCAAGCCAAGAAAAAGACTTCCTCTGATATCTATTATAGAGTCTGGCGTTCTTACGTTGACTGGTGTGAGTCCAGGTCTCTTCCCTGACGGGAATTTTTAGTCTCTAGGGTGCTGGAGTTTTTACAACATGGTCTAGACTTAGGCCTTAAGCTTAGTAGTGCGTCCCCCCCGCAAGCCTATGGTACCTGTTTGGGATTTAAACTTGTTTTATCGGCCCTGCAGGGTGCTCCCTTTGAGCCTATTCAGGAGGCTGCTCTCTCTGTTCTCACGCTCAAGGTTGTCTTCTTAGTAGCTATCACCTCTGTTAGGCGTGTGTCTGAGTTGGCTGCCTTATCTATTCAGCCTCCCTACTATGAGAGACACCAGGATAAGGTGGTGTTCCGCTTCAAACCAGACTTTATACCTAAAGTGGTGTCTGCCTTTCATTTGAATCAAGATATTGTGCTTCCTTCTCTGTGCCCTAAACCTAGTAACCCTAAGGAAAGGATTTTGCATTCCTTGGACGTGGTTAGGTGCGTCAAGTATTACCTAGTTATCACTAAGGCTTTCAGGAAGGCTGATGCTCTCTTCGTTGTGCCTCACGGGCCTAGGAAGGGTTTGGCTCCCGCCAATCTACCATCAGTAAATGGATTCGTCAGGCTGTGGTTCAAGCCTATACTACTAAGGGGAAGTCTCCCCCCTTCCGTCTTACTGCTCATTCTACTCGAGCTGTTGGGGCTTCTTGGGCTTTTCAGCACCAGGCCTCTGTGGAACAAGTTTGCAAGGCCGCTACTTGGTCTTCTGTTCATACCTTTACTAAGTTTTACAAGGTTGATGTTAGGGCCTCAGCTGATGCTTTGTTTGGCCGCAAGGTTTTGCAGGCGGCAGTAGTTTAAACTGCTTGCTGTTGCCTTTTCTGTTGGGGATCCCACCCTACTTACGGACACTGCTATTGGATGTCCCATGTAATTACTACATCTGGAGCAGGACGTGCTGTATGCTTAGATTAATACAATTCTGTGAAATACTCACCTGTAGAATTGGTATTATATGCATACAGCACGTCCTGCTCCAACCCACCCTGGTTTCACGTTGTTCTGGATCCCCTGTTTGGTGATTGTTATCATTGTTATTATTGCCAGTTTTTGGGTGGTTGGTTTCTAGTGGCTTCTCCTTTCACTGCTTTTCAATGCTGGGGGTTTGTGGGAGGTCCCTCGGTATATGTAGGGCCGGGAGGAGCCTGTTTTCTACATGTCTGCAGTGAACAGCGCCTCAGGCGGAGGATTACCCACATGTAATTACTACACTACATCTGGAGCAGGACGTGCTGTATGCATATAATACCAATTCTACAGGTGAGTATTTCACAGAATTGTATTTTTCTTCACAATTTACTGATGAAGATACATATTGAAAATCTGGTTTATTTTGTAATACTTTTTATATTTAAAGGGACTCTAAACCCAACGACAATAATTTGCCAGCAAGCAGCTAACCTGATGCCTGTCCCATGTGTCTCTCCCCCATTTCCTACAGCACAGGGCAGAAACTGTAGTTCAGTCTGTTCAGTTTTATTCCTCCAGGACTATGCAAAAAAGTGGTCCTACAGCCCCTTTGTCTCTTGGTGCTCTGTGTGAGTCACTACAGCAAGCCAAATTGGTCCCACAGCTGTCTCTGACCACAGCACAGCAAGATTCTTGAAGCTGCACCATGACATACAATCAGAGATTTTTAGGCACTTTGAAATAGCTCATTATTTACTGTTCCCAAGGGGAATAAAATGGGAGAAAGTTTGTGTTTGTCTAGACAGGGACTTTAACCCTTTCAGTGCCAAGCATGTAGAATCTACATGCCTGACTTTCCCCCCTGCTAGTTAAAAAAATAAAAAATACTCACCTGACCCCTCGTTGGATCCGGCCGGGCCTCCTCTTTAATTTGGTCCAGGAAAGCCCCTGGAATAGCCCCCCCCCCCCCCCCGCTTCGGCAGCAGCAGCTGCTAACTGTAAAAAATGAACCCCTTATGTTCTGTCGCCTAGCAGCTATAAAAGGCTTCCAGCTGCAGCAGGAGAGCAGGAAGCCAGATTGATCAGCGTGGGACACAGGGATGGATGGGAGGTAAGTATTAAAAAGTTTTAAAAAAAAACTGCCTCCCCAAAGCCCGGGGGAGGGGGGGGGGCAGAAGAGCCCTGGCCAAAATCCTCCCACTCGGGACTTAAAGGGGCATCCCGGGTTGCATTATTGCGTAATTCCCTCGGAGCATTGTACACATATATTTATATAAATATATTATTAAAAAATCACCATATGGAGGCTTCCCCGGATACTGGGCTTGTGCCCCCCCCCCCTCTGGGCAATCCAGGCTGTGTTTGGGGCGTGGGGTATCCCTTTTGGGGGATGATGTATTTCTATGTGTACCCTGTGCGCAGCGGTCTATTACGCGGCAGAACGGATCTCAGGCGTCTGGTTCTGCTCCGCCAGTCTCCTCCCCGTCTCCCCCTCGCTTGACACGTGCTTGTGATGTGGTCATTAGCGGGGAGTCGCAATCTGAGGTGTGTGCCAGATTGGCCAATCTTGAAAAATTGTTTTCCAGTGCCGTCGCAAAAAAGGCCACGGCAAAGAGAAAACATTTGTATATGGCTGCGCAGGCCTTTGATAGGGAGGATTTTGACTCCCTGGATTGGTCTGATTGTTCCCCGTGTGAGGAAGGGGAGTTGTATGAGGAGTCTGCTGACTCCGACGATCAGCAGTTTGTGGGCGCTGATACCGAGCAGGGCCAGGGGGATTCCTCGGATACCCCTAGGGTCCTGGCTCATATGTTTGAGGTCCTGGCTATTTCTCCCCCCGAGGCGGCTCCTCTGCTGAAGGGGGAGTTTTTTGAAGTGACCAAGCCGCGCTTGGAATTTCCTTATCAAAAGCATTTTGATGGTATCATTCGCAAGGAATGGGAGAGGCCGACGCGGCTTCCGGGTGTCCCTCCGGGTTGGGACAAGAAATATCCCTTTCTGGCGGACGCAGCGAAACACTGGCCCGAGGTGGGTGCTCCTGTTTATGGGTTGTCCAGCTCCTCAGTCCTCCATTCTCTGGAGTGCACTACTCTCAAGGATGGTGAGGATAAACGCATTGACCAGATGGCTTGTCATGGTTTTGCCAGTGTTGGATCGGCCTTGCGGCCGGTTTGTGCTTCTGCGCTTGTATTGGTAGCTGCCAGGTCGGTTGTTAGAGGATTGTTGACCTCTTCCGGGCTTGACCCGGCTAGTGGGGAATTTGCCGACCTTAAGCGCTGTGAGTTATATTTGTCCTTCGTGCTGTCCTCCCTGGATGACACATTGGTGATGTGTAGCAGAGCTGCGGCCCTGCTTGTGGCTATCCACCAGTCGGTTTGGTTACGCCAGTGGGCGGCTGATTTTCGCTCACGGCCCTTCCCTTTGTGGGGTTGCGGCTCTTTGGAGAAAAATTGGATTCTGTGGCTAAGGGAGGTAAGTTACCTCAGCGTAAGAAGAAGCGTCGCCCCTTTCGGGGGGCGGCGCGGCTTCCTTCTCTCAGTCCTTTCGTGGGGCTAGAGTTGGCAGGGGTTCGGGCTTCCCTTCGTCCAGAGGGGATTCCTGGCCTAGGGGCAGGGGTCGGGCCCGTCCAGGACACAGTTGGGGCTCCAAGCCTAAAGCCGCTGCCAAGCCGGCTCAGCAGTGAGGGGGCGCCCTCACCCTTGCGGGTGGGGGGACGGTTGCAACTTTTCTCCCAGGTCTGGGTCCAAGAGGTCTCGGACAGGTGGATTCAGGAAGTGTTGTCTTCCGGTTACAAGCTGGAGTTCGAGTTCCGGCCCCCTCCCAGATTCTTCAGATCTCGGGTGCCGTCAGATCCTCTGGCCGCCCAGGGGCTTCGGGCGGCAGTAGCAAGTCTTGTGGACTTGGCTGTCATCTGTCCGGTGCCCCTCTCAGACCGGGGCCTGGGCTTCTATTCCAATTTGTTCACGGTGCCCAAGAAGGAAGGTTCCGTTCGTCCCATTCTGTATCTGAAGTTGCTCAACAGGTTCGTCCGTCCCCGGAAGTTCCGTATGGAAACTCTGCGCTCCAGGGTGGTGGAGTACCTGGGACTGTCTCTGGATACTTCTCAGGCCAGACCTGCCCCTTCTGACGGATCTGCTCACTCAGGGGCCACTGCTCTACCCCAATTTACCAATGCTGGCTTTGACGGCGTGGTTGCTGAAACCTCCATCTTGAGGGAGGAAGGTCTTTCTGATGCTGTCATTCAGACTCTGGTTAGGGCTAGGAAGCAGTCTTCCTCTGCCATCTATTATAGGACTTGGAGGTCTTATATTGATTGGTGTGAGGCCAGGGCCTTGCCTTGCAGGGCGTTTTCTATCCCTAGGGTCTTGGAATTTCTGCAACATGGTCTGGACCAAGGTTTGCAGCTTAGTACGCTGAAGGGGCAGGTTTCTGCCCTGGCGGTTTTCTTTCAAAAGTCTTTTGCTCTTCATCCTCTGGTTAAGACCTTTTTCCAGGGGGTTACGCATGTGCGGCCTCCTAGGAAGCCTTTGCTCCCAGTTTGGGATTTGAATTTGGTTTTGTCTGCCTTGCAGGGTCCTCCTTTTGAACCTTTGCAGGATATTGCACTTTCTACGCTTACTCAGAAGGTTGTTTTTTTGGTTGCCATCACTTCTGTTCGGCGTGTTTTGGAGTTGGCAGCCTTGTCTATTAACCCTTTCGCTGCCAGCCTACCTGCAGCATTTGCCACTCCCTGTTGCCAGACTGAGTTTCACTGTTTTGCGCTACACATATTCAACTGTCATTTTTGAAGGGATTTCCAGGGATTTCCCAGGAAAATTATATATTGTTTTTTTCAACAGAGTCTGGGCTTTAACATGAAATGTCTTGTTTGTATTTTTTAGGTGTATTCTCAATTTTTTTGGGTGAAATGTGTGAAAAAAAACAAAAAAAAAACATTTTTTTACAATTTGTAGAGTTTTTTTGTAATAAAAAATGTAAGTTTGTCAATAAAATCTTATTGCGTGAGAAACCCCAATTTCTCCCGGTTACAGCGATACCACATATGTATAGGTAGACACCCTTTCCTGCCCAGAAGCCTTTTATAGCTGCTGGATGACAAATGGTTAATTAAAAAAAAAAATGACATAGGGTCCCCCTTCCCGGGGAGGGGGACCCCATTTTTTTTTGGATTTTGAAGGGTTAAAAACCCTTCAAAATCCAAAAAAAAAAATGACGTGGGGTCCCCCTTACCCAAAGTAACCAGCCCGGGACCAGCTATGGGGGCTTGTAGGCACAGAGTGGGGGGGCCAGCTTTGGTGGCCCCCCCACCCTGCAGCCTACGAGCCCACATAGCCTATGTGGGCCCGGGCTCTTCTGCCCCCCCCTGGCCTTTGGGGAGGCAGGTAATGGGGGTGCGGGGGTTAATGGCAAGCCACCCGCTAGGGCAGGTGACTTGCCACCCCCCCAGCCTTGTGAACTGGTATAAGGGGTCTCATGGACCCCTTACCAGCTCACAAAGGGTTAATGTGAAAAAAAAACACCACACAATAATAAAAAGTATTTTATTAGAAAAAAAAAATTTTTTTTTTACTGTACTTACCTTCGATTGCAAGCTCTTGTCCCTCGCCGCTCAGCTGACAGATGCCGGTGATCGGCATCCAGAGAAGGAGAAGGCAGGAGATCAGAGGATCTCCTGTCACCTCCTTCCCCTGTGCCGATCACCGGCATCTGAGAAGGCTGAAGCCTGAGATCGGGGCCGGGATGACTTTGGGGCCCTTGGGGGCGGGGCTTAGAGGCATGATGGCGGCCGCCATCGTGCAGAAGAGAGGAGAGAGCCTCCCAGGCTCTCTCCTGAAGATCGGTAAGTCCTGGGGGGGGGATCGGAGGCCCCCCAGGTGAAGAGGAGGGACAGCGGGAGCCAGCGCACACACAGGTAAGTGAATGTCATTTTTATTTTATTTTTTTTTACAGTTAGAAGCTGCTGCTGCAGAAGCGGGGGGGGGGGGGGCGGCCTATTCCGGGGGCTCTCCTGGAGCCATCCGACCCCCCACGGGGGATCGGATGGCACCAAATTAAAGAGGAGACCCGGCCGGATCCAACAAGGGGTCAGGTGAGTATTTGTTGTTTTTACTTTTTAAACTACAAGCGAGGAAAGTCAAGCACGTAACACCTACGTGCTTGGCACTTAAGGCCCAGCCAAGCCAGCACGTAGGTGTTACGTGCTTGGCAACAAAAGGGTTAAGGCTCCTTACTTTGAGAGGCATCAGGACAAGGTTGTTTTCCTCTTCAAGCCAGATTTCCTTCCTAAGGTGGTCTCTGCTTTTCATTGGAATCAGGATATTGTTCTTCCCTCTTTGTGTCCTTAGCCCAGCAATGACAAGGAGAGGGTTTTGCATTCTTTGGATGTGGTTCGCTGTGTGAAGTACTATTTGGTGGCTACTTCTCCTTTTCGTAGGACTTACGCCCTTTTTGTGGTGCCCTCTGGGCCTAGGAAGGGTTTGGCTCCTGCCAAGTCTTCCATTAGTAAATGGATTCGCCAGGCCATTGTTGGGGCCTATTCTGCCAAGGGGAAGGTTCCCCCTTTTCGTGTTACTGCTCATTCTACTCGTGCTGTTGGGGCGTCTTGGGCCTTCCAGCAGTTTTTTACAAGGTTGATGTTCGGGCCTCAGCGGATGCTGTTTTTGGCCGCAAAGTTCTGCAGGCTGCAATGGTTTAAGTTTGCGCCTTGTTGCCTTGTTTTTTGGATCCCCGCCCTTTATGGACACTGCTATTGGATGTCCCAAGTGTAATGAATGTCTTGAAGCGGGGCGTGTGACATACTTAGAATAATACCATTTTGTGAATACTCACCTGTAAAATGGATATTATAAGTATGTCACACACCCCGCTTCACCCTGCCCTTTTGTATTCTGGATCCTTTATATGGTGAACCTTTGTTAGTTGTAATTGGCTTTCCTGGTCCCTTGATCTTACTGCTATCCTTATACTGGGTAATGAGTGGGAGGTCCCAGGTATTTATAGGCCGGGAGGGTCTTAAATTTTTTTTTATATCATCTCTGCAAGATCGCCATCTACAGGTCAGTATACCCAAGTGTAATGAATGTCTTGAAGCGGGGTGTGTGACATACTTATAATACCCATTTTACAGGTGAGTATTCACAAAATGGTTTTTTTTTTGTTTTTTTTGCACATATTTCACCAAAAAGTATTGAGAATACACTAAAAAAGGCCAAACAAGAGATTTCATGTTGAAGCCCAGACTCTTGAAAAAAACAATATATCATTTTCCTGGGAAATCCCTGGAAATCATTTCAAAAACCACAGTTGAACATGTGTAGCGCAAAATAGTGAAACATGGTCTGGCAACAGAGGGCGACAAAAGCTGCAGGTAGGCTGGCAGCGAAAGGGTTAATATACTATATACAAATGCAGACTAACATGTTATCATTCTCCTGCAGATGGTCTAGATGCAATGAAAATTTATTTGCAACAACAGGATGTCCAGGGAAGATGAACAGCCAGCTTTTTATCCATCATTTAGGACACCCTCATGTAAGATATTTTGTATTTTGATGGGTAAACGATGACTTTTGTCTATTTTTAACGTAGACCTTTACCATTTGCCCTTTCTTCTATAGCCCATCCTTGTTGGATCTGCCCTCGTGGGATCTGGACTCAGCTGGCACAGGACTTTGCCCCTCTGTGTGATTGGTGGCTATCGCAAGCTCTATTTTTGGGTCACTGAAATGTAAATGTACAGAATATACATTAAAATTTGTGTTAATATTTGTATTCACTTCCTTTTATTTTTGTAGATTTGCTTTTGCTTGTTGGGCCTGATCTGTGCCAGGGCTAGGTGTTGCAGTCTAGTTCAGGAGAATTCTGGCTTCAAACAAAACCAGGCAGCATCTGAGATGTGCACCACTTTAATAGACCACCTGCAAGAAAACACAGTTATACATTTTACGTTTTTGATCCTTTCTGGAGTTGTATATTCTGTGACCCAAGTGCATTATTCCTAGTATGTCACACCCCCCACTTCCCGATATTCATGACACTTGGGAACCTGGCCTGTAGAGGGCGATCTTGCACAGATGACATGGAAAAAGGGAGCCCCTCCTGGTCCATAAGTACTGAGTTCCTCCCACTATTCCTCAGTCTTTTCGTCTCTGCAGTCGGCGAAGCATTCAGAAGATGACTCTCCTTCAAGCTGCAGGTAGCCGGGTTTGCCCCGGCCCTTTTTTTTCTCTATTTCTGTCTGAAACTCTTTAAACCTGTTTGGTTATATTGTATGCCTCCCAGCCCTGGCTGTGTGGTTCAGGCAAAGGTAGATACATACACCTTCTGGTGTATACAGGAGTATTACTCCTCCGTGAGACCCAAATGTGGGTAGGCGGCTTCCGGGTTGGTGCCCCTGTCCCTTTATAATCCCCTTGTGCCTTATGGGTGCATTTCTATCCTCTCCCCTTAGTCTCCTTTAACCCTGCTGGGTAAAAAGGAGGGCGGAGGGGGGGGGGGGCCTTATCTGGGCTTATTTGTCACCATGCACACACAAAAAAAAAAAAGAAGATATATAAAAGAAGTTTTATTTCTTATTTTTATTATGTATGTTTTACTATACTATTTAATAGGAAATGTTTTATTTAGATTTTCCTATCTCTGTCTAGGCAGCATTTTTTGTTTACCTATTAAAGCTCTTTGTTTCTGGCTGTGTTCAGATTTGAATTTTCCCTCCATTTTTGGCCATGTGATCCTGGAAGTGGGCAGGGCTTAGGCATGCTTTTATTCAGAGAGCACCTGTATGCTCTGTTTGACTTCCTGTTTCCTGCTTCCATGTGGCCTTACCTCATGATGTGAGCTTATTGCATGGGCTGTGAGTAGCTGAAGGGAGTTTTTTTCTGTCATTTATTTATATTGTGTGCATTTGGTTTTTTGTTTTCTATGTAGGTAGAAACTCCTTATTTAAAAAGGGGTTTCTCCTGGTCCTTATATAAAAAAAAAAAAAAGCCCTTAAGCCTTATTTGGGGGTCCATTTGTGTTTTCAATCCTCCCACTTGGGACTATTTAAAGGGGCATCCCGGGTAGCAATTGCGTAAATCCCATATATACTTGGCGACTATTATATTATAATCAATTATAGTATAATACTAAACACCATATGGAGGCATCCCAGGATAACGGACATGCAATTCCCTCTGCACAGACTCGGCAATGTTTTGGATGTGGGGCATCCCTTGTTGGGGATAACGCAATTATTTGCGTCCCTTGTGCACAATTAACTATTATGCAGCATACTGAGGCCCAGGCTTCAGGGCCTGCGGCTAATGCCTCATCTCCTACTCCGCCATGTCTTGTCCGTACCCCCAATGATATTGTCATGGGTGGTGAGTCGCATGCTGATTTATGTGCCAGATTGGCTCATCTTGAAAGATTAATGTCTACCTCTGTGCCTAAGAAGGCCTCAGCTAAAAGAAAGCACTTGACTCATGCCGCTCCGGCAAGGGAGTCAGACAATTGTGAATTGCTTGATTGGTCTGATCCTTCTCAGAAGAAGGAGAATTATTATGAGGAATCAGATGTTTCTGATGAACAGCAGTTTGTTGGTACTGAGATTGAGCAGGGTGAAGCAAGTGTTGTGGATACCTCAAAAGCTCTTGCTCAGTTATTTGATGTTTTGGTTATTACTCCTCCTGAAGTAGTCCCTCCTCAAAAAGGGGGATTCTTTGGAGTCTCTAAACCTCGTTTAGAATTTCCAAATCAAAAGCATTTTGATGAAATGATTCTTAAAGAATGGGAGAAGCCTGCGCAGCTTCCTGGCATTCCCTTGGGCTGGGACAAGAAATATCCCTTCCCAGCTGATACTGTTAAGCGTTGGTCATCACCACCTGTGCCCACCGCTCTGGGCATGTGTACACTCACTGCACGGATGGGTTAAATGCGGATGACAAATTCCTATGTGTGCGCAAGCATACAATGGCCATCTATGCATTAATATTTAATTAATTTATAGAGAGACTGGATTTTTAAAAGATACTCTGCTCATGGGTGGATGCCCCTGTGCTTAATTTATCCAATTCTTCTGTGTTGCATTCTCCTGACTCCACCACACTTAAAGTGGACCAACACCCAGGATTTTGACTATCCTGGGTCTTGGTCCACTTCGGTGGGGCACCCCCGATCGGGGTGCCCCGCTGTGTGAAACCCCCCCCTAACCCCCCGAAAAACTCACCTCTTTCCGCTCCCAGCGCCGACGTACAAGCCTGGTCCAGGAACGTCTAAGCGGCTGCCGCCGCCGCCGCCTCCCTCGCGTCCCTTTTGACGCGCGCGCGCCCGCGTCGGCCATTCGCAGACGGCCGGCGCGGGCGCGCGCACGGCTACAGGGGCGCGAGGGAGGCGGCGGCGGCCGGCCGCCGCCGAAGATCAGGTAAGGTTTTTCGGGGGTTTTGGGGGGGTTACACCCCGCGGGACATCCCGATCTCGGATGTCCCGCGGGGTGGGGGGTGATCGGCCCGGGAATCTTATAGATTCCCGGGCCGATCACCCGTGGGTGTTGGTCCACTTTAAAGATGGAGAGGATAAGCGTATTGATCAAATGGCGTGCCACGCTTTTTCCAGTGTGGGCTCGGCCTTGCTGCCTGTTGGTGCTTCGGCACTCATGACAGTGGCTATTAGGTCTGTTGTGAGACACCTAATGAATTACTCAGGGCTTGATCCGGCCTCTGAGGAGTACGCCGCTCTTAAGCGATGTGAGATGTTTGCATCTTTTGTACTTTCTGCCTTAGATGATACTCTGCTCATGTACAGCAGAACCTCTGCCTTGTTAGTCACCATCCGGCGGTCAGTATGGTTGCGGCAGTGGGCAGCTGATATTGTAGCTAAGAAATCGCTTACAGAGCTCCCTTTTGTGGGATTGCGCCTCTTTGGAGAAAGAATTGGATTCTGTCACTAAAGGAGGTAAATTACCTCAGTGTAAGAAACAACATCGTTCCTTTCGTGGAATAGGCTGCGGTTCTTCTTCCAGGTCTGGGTTTAGGAGGTGTCAGACAATTGTGTTCTGGAAGTAGTCTCTCCCGGTTACTAACTGGAATTCGAGTCCCGGCCTCCTCCCAGATTTTTCATGTCCCGGATGCCGTCAGATCCGGCAATTGCGCAGGGACTGCGGGCAGCAGTAGCGAATCTGTTAAACATGGCTGTTATCGGCCTAGTGCCTCCAGCGGAAAGGGGTTTGGGGTTTTACTCCAACCTATTCACGGTACCCAAAAAGGACAGCTCTGTTCAGCCTATCCTAGACCTAAGGAGACTCAATCAATTTATCCGTTTCTGAAAATTCCACATGGAGTCTCTGCGATCAACGATCGATGCTCTCCGTCAGGGGGACTTCATGACATCCATAGACATCAAGGATGCTTATTTGCACATTCCTATTTTCCGGGTCACCAGAGATTTCTCAGGTTCTCGATAGAAGACCAGCATTATCAATTTGTGGCCCTGCCATTCGGCCTTACCTCGGCCCCAAGAGTCTTTACCAAGATGCTGGCAGGAGTGATGGCTATATTCAGGGTCCAGGGCATCCGCATTGTGCCTTTTCTGGACAATCTTATCGCGGCCTCCTCCCTCGAACAATCAGAGTTGGACACCAGGATGGTGGTCTCTATGCTAGAGAGGTTTGGATGGGTAATAAGTTACCCCAAATCCTCTCTCCGTCCGTCCAGGGAAATTCCCTTCCTGGGCCTGATTCTGGAATGGTTCTGATTCAGGACTTGATTCGTCTATTCTTGTCCAACCCTCGTCAGTCTATCTATCTACGGATGAGACTAGTGGGATTGATGGTAGCTGCATTCGAGGCAGTCCCGTTTGCCCAGTTTCACATAAGGACGCTTCAGCTCTTCTTCTTGGCAAAGTGAGACAGGTGCCCACTATCATTAAATCAGACTTGTCTATTGTCTCCCCACGTTTTGCAGTCCCTTCAGTGGTGGTTAATATCGCACAACCTCCAGAAGGGCAAGTAATTTCTGACTCCGCGTTGGGAACTGGTTACCCTGGATGCCAGCCTGGTGGGCTGGGGGGGGGGGGGCTTCTGGAAGAAGCATCAGTTCCAAGGATTGTGGGGGCCTCAGGAGGCTCATTCTCCAATCAATGTATTAGAGCTTCGGGCCATACGTCTTGTTCTACTTCGACGGACCCATTTCTTACAGGGTCTGCCAGTTCAGATTCGGTCAGACAACCGAATAGCTGTTGCCTACATCAATCACCAGGGAGGGACTCGCAGTTGGGGTGCCCTCCGGGAAGTGTCTCTGATCCTTCAGTGGGCAGAGATCAATGTTCCCTACATATCAGCAGTTTACATTCCGGGGATAGAGAATGTGGAGGTAGACTCCCTGAGCAGGGGATGTTCTCGCCAGGGAGAATGGTCTCTCAATCCAAGGGTCTTTCAGTTCCTCTGTCACAAGTGGGGGACTCCACGGTTGGACCTGTTTGCTTCTCGTCACAATCACAAGCTGCCAGCTTTTGTGTCTCTATCCCAGGATCCTCTGGCAGTGGCAGCGGATGCCATGTCTCTAGCCTGGAAGGATCTGGGGTTCCTATATCTGTTTCCCCCATTCTCCATGATCAGCAAGGTGGTGCGCTACCTAGCACTGGAGGAGGTGCCAGCAATTCTGGTGGCGCCAAGGTGGCCAAGACGTCTGTGGTACGCAGATGTCGTAAGGCTGGCAGTGGATCGTGTCCATCTGCCTCTTCCAGATCTCATCACTCAGGGTCAACTTTGTTACCCCAATTTACAAACGCTGGCTTTGACGGCATGGCTGCTGAAGTCTCCATCTTGAAAGAAGAAGGTCTTTCTGATGTGGTTATTCAGACTTATTAGAGCTAGGAAGAAGTCTTCCTCTGTCATTTATTACAGGACTTGGAGGTCCTATATTGATTGGTGTGAATCCAGGGCTTTGCCCTGTAGAATATTTTCTATTCCTAGAATTCTGGAATATCTGCAACGAGGTCTGGATATGGGATTACAGATAAGTACTTTGAAAGGGCAAGTCTCTGCCTTGGCAATTTTCTTTCAAAGATTGTTTGCTCTTCATCCTTTGGTTAAGACCTTTTTTCAAGGAGTCGGGCATGTGCGGCCTCCCAGAAAGCCTTTACTTCCTGTTTGGGATCTTAATTTGGTGCTTTCGGCTATGCAAGCTGCTCCCTTTGAGCCATTGCAGGATATTCCTCTTCCTATTCTTATTCAGAAGGTTGCCTTTTTGGTTGCTATTACTTCTGTCCGCCGAGTTTCTGAACTGGCGGCTTTGTCTATTCAAGCCCCTTATTTTGAGAGGCATCAAGATAAGGTTGTTTTCCGTTTTAAACCGGATTTCCTTCCTAAGGTGGTGTCTGCTTTCCACCTAAATCAGGATATAGTTCTTCCTTCCTTGTGTCCTAAACCTAGTAACGACAAGGAAAGGGTCTTACATTCTTTGGATGTAGTTCGTTGTGTTAAGTATTATTTAGTTACTACCTCGGCCTTCCGCAAGACGGATGCCTTTTTTGTTGTGCCTTCTGGGCCCAAGAAGGGTTTTGCTCCTGCCAAATCTTCCCTTAGTAAGTGGATACGTCAGGCTATCATTGGGGCCTATATGGCGAAGGGGAAGGTTCCCCCTTTTCGTGTCACCGCTCATTCTACTCGTGCTATTGGAGCCTCTTGGGCTTTTCAGCACCAAGCTTCTGTTGAACAAGTCTACAAGGCTGCCACTTGGTCTTCTGTGCATACTTTTTCTAAGTTTTACAAGGTTGATGTGCGGGCCTCAGCGGATGCCGTTTTTGGCCGCAAAGTTCTGCAAGCTGCAGTAATTTAAGTTATGCATTATTCCTTTGGGATCCCCACCCATTATAGACACTGCTATTGGATGTCCCAAGTGTCATGAATATCGGGAAGTGGGGGGTGTGACATACTAGGAATAATACCATTTTGTGAGATACTCGCCTGTAAAATGGTTATTACCAGTATGTCACACCCCCCACTTCCCCCTCCCTTTTTTGTTTGAGGGATCCTTTATATGGTGAATTATTATTATTTCAAATAATTTTACAATTATTGAATATAATTGGCTCTTTTTGCTCTAAGGGATCCTTTATTTGGTATTATTATTTCAAATAATTTTACAATTATTGAATATAATTGTCTCTTTTTGTTCTAAGGGATCCTTTATTTGGTATTATTATTCTCATATAATTTTACAATTATTGAATATAATTGGCTCTTCCTGGTTCTTCACTGCTGTTTAAAAAGATTGAGGAATAGTGGGAGGAACCCAGTACTTATGGACCAGGAGGGGCTCCTTTTTTCCATGTCATCTCTGCAAGATCGCCCTCTACAGGCCGGGTTCCCAAGTGTCATGAATATCGGGAAGTGGGGGGTGTGACATACTCGTAATAACCATTTTACAGGTGAGTATCTCACAAAATGGTATTTTCACTCACTGCCTGTTCCAAATCTATATATATCTTTAGAGCAAAACCTATGGTATACCATACTTCTTATCTGCCAATCGATTAAATGAACTGCTTTTTGGATTACCACATAAAGTGCTTGCTAGTCCTCCAATGAAAGAACATACCAATTGAGTAGCTGCACCAACACTCTGCTACTACAGATCACAATTGTATTGCTCCAAACATTTGCAAACCCTGAGAAGACACTATACAATTAAAACCAAAGGAGGGGTGTGCATGTGCCTGAGATGCTTACAGTCTTGAGTTTGGTTCTGGACTCACTGGACAAATATTGGAAACTACAGCAGCACCAGACTCGCAACTTGACTAGTACTGATGGGGTGAGATTTCTGGAAGGTCCTGGCTTCCTCCTGTCCATATGGCGACAGCCCCAGTTTATAAAAAGAGCCAGGAAGTTCGCAGGAATCTCATGCAGGACAGATCCAATATGGCTAACTGCTCCTGGACAGCAGAACAGATGGCTTCAGACAAGAGCGACACAACCGGTGTGAGAGCGACTACCCTACATCATATCAGCCTGTCTCTTGCTCAGAATAGTCCTGGCCTGCTAAAAACCTTAATACTGTACGTAAACAGGCATTTGAGATAAACACTAAAAAAATTACTGACCACTTTACTAGGTAGCTGAAAAAGGTCACCCGCAGGTGCCCTTGATGATGTAACCACACTATTCTAAGTGTGCCATACACTCCACTTTCTTCTTCATGACATCTGGGTAGTCTCCAGTAAAGGGCGAACTTCTGCAGAGATGAATATGCAAAAAAGAAAGCCCCTCCCGGTCCATATATACCTGGGACCTCCCACCAATTCCCCAGTTTCTTCTCTGCAGAGAAGGCGACAAGACAAAAGATGAGGACTTCTTGCTTACAGATAAGCCGGGCTCGGCCCGGCCTTCTATTATCCCTATTACTGCCAGGACCCTTCTAAATTACCCTGTATTGAGCCTCCCAGCTTAGGCTGCGGGTCCTGGTGATGGTAGGAGCACCCTATGGGTGCAGCAGAAGCACTGCTCCACCGTGAGACCTCACTATGGGGTAGGCGGTTATCCAGGTTTCTTGGTGATCCTGGTGTGGGATGCCCCGTCCCGTTAGGCTTGTGGCCGGCTCCTGGCTGGATTTCCCCCCTTCCGGGTCCCTGATTCCCCCCCCGGGGGGGGGGGGCTGGGCTATATTTAGTTTTGGCCGATATTTCATTTTACCCAGCCTTAGTCATGGTGTGAGTGTTTCACTTGTGTGTGTGTGTGAGTGCTTGCTGTTACTGGCCTCAAGGTCTGACTACAGCCTGGGGGAGCTTCTCCCCCTCAGGCTGCGTTCGGGAAGGGGGCGGGGCCAGGCGCGCGGCCGCGGTAGCCCCGCCCCCTTATTAGGCGCAATGACAGTGCTCCTTGGCTAGGGGTCCGCGTTGCTGGGAGGGGGGCGTGGCGTCGGGAAACGCGCGTTCTGCGCTGGCCCGCCTTCCCCCTGCTCTCCCTTCCCAGGCACGAGGCTGCGTGGGGGCCATCTTCCCTGGCAGGCAGCTTGCACTCGGGGTGGTAAGGGCCTGATGGCCATTTTTCTTTAGCTTGTGTGTGCGTGGGGGCCCCTATTTAGCGGGGCCCCCACTGGTCTCTGTTTTGGCTGTGTTGGGGTATATGTAATATAAATATATATATATATTTATTTATTTCCATTGTGTGGCTGTTAGATCAAATGCTATTGCATTTTTTTACACTGCTCTGCTCTTATGTGGCTTATTTTGTGTGTTACAGGTTGCCCTGTATATGTGCATATTAAGGGGTCCCTCCTGGTCCTGGGGTCCCTAGTTATAAAAATTGTCCACCCAAAAATCCTCCCACCAGGACTTTTAAGGGGCATCTCGGGTTGCTTATGCGTAATTCCCTGCGGTCTTGCGACTGACCACAAAAATTCACCATATGGAGGCTCTGCAGGATACCGGGCCCGGGATCCCTTTGGGACAATCCGGGCCATGTGTGGGGTGCGGGGTATCCCTTACGGGGCAGAATGTGCTGATTTGTATACCATACGCACAAAAGGCCACAACGCGGCAGTCTGGTACCCAGCCTTCTGGGTCGGCTCCTCCCGCTTCATCGCCTTCCACTCCCCACCTGATCCGTACCCCAAGTGACATTGGTACCAGTGGGGAGTCGCTTTCTCATGTTTGGGCTCGGTTGGCCAGCATAGAGAAAATTATTGCTAGCACGGTGGGCAAGAAGGCCCAGGCTAAAAAGACAGTTGTCGTCAGCCCAGCCTTTGTGGGATATTGACGACGAGTCCGCTGATTTGTCCGATTATTCCCCGTTAGAGGAGGGGGAATTGTATCAGGATTCAGAGGCTGACTATGGTCAGCCTGGGAATTCCAATGTCGGGCAGGCGCTGGGAGATGCCGTTGATACGGCCACTGTTTTGTCACATTTATTGGAGGTGTTGGATATTGATCCACCTGAGGCGCCCCCTCTTAAGAAGGGGGAATTTTTTGGGGCCCACAAGCCCCGTCTGGAATTCCCTACGCAGGGTCATTTTGATGCGCTGATCCTTAGAGAATGGGAGAGGCCCAGCCGGCTTCCTGGTGTGCCTCAGGGATCGGATAAGAAGTATCCTTTTCCGGTGGAGGCGGTCAAGCGCTGGTCTTCTCTTCCCGCCTGTTTTAGGTTTTTTCCAACTCTTCTGTGCTGAACACCCCTGACGCCACTTCCCTTAAGGATGGCGAGGATAAGCGCCTTGATCAGATGGCATGCCACGCATTTGCCAACGTGGGCTCGGCCCTGCGGCCTGTTAGTGCATCTGCCCTGGTGTCGCTTGCTACCAGGTCTCTTATCAGGGACTGGCTGAATAACGCTCAGCTTGATCCAGATGGCGCTGAGTTCGCTATACTTAAGAAGTGCGAATTGTTCATGGATTTTGTCATGGCTGCGATGGAAGACTCCATTGTCGTGTGTAGTAGGACGTCAGCCTTGCGGGTGGCCATGCGCAGACTGGTCTGGCTCCGTTAGTGGATAGCGGACGTTGGAGCCAAGAAGTCGCTCACAGCTCTCCCCTTCTTGGGTGCGCGGCTGTTTGGAGATAAATTGGATGCTGTTGCTAAAGGAGGTAAGTTACCTCAGCGGAGGAAACAGCGCCGTCCCTTTCGGGGGGCGGGCTCGTTCACTCCCTCCTTTCTAGGGGCCAGAGCGTCTAGGGGTCTGCATGGGTGGGGGGACGGCTGCGGCTCTTCTTCCAGGTCTGGGCCCGGGAGGTCACAGACAATTGGATCTTGGAAGTGGTCTCCTCCGGGTACAAGCTGGAGTTCGAGTACTGGCCGCCCCCAAGATTCTTAAGGTCTCGGGTGCCCTCGGACCCTCAGGCTGCACAGGGGCTCCTGTTAGCAGTAAGAAAAAAAAAAAAACCTTTTGGACATGGGGGTTATATGCCCGGTGCCTCCGTTGGAAAGAGGCAGGGGTTACTTCTCTAACCTTTTCACGGTTCCCAAAAAGGAGGGTTCGGTGAGACTCATTCTAGATCTCAAGGTTCTCAACAGGTTTATCAGAGCCAAGAAGTTCCGCATGGAGACTCTGCGCTCGGCTATCAATTCCCTTCGCCAAGGGGATTTTATGACATCCATAGACATCAAGGATGCGTATCTGCATATTCCGATTTTTCAGGCACACCAGAGATTCTTCTGGTTTGCGGTGGAGGATCAACATTATCAATTTGTAGCTCTTCCCTTCGGTCTGACCTCGGCACCGAGGGTCTTCACCAAGGTTTTGGCGGGCGTAATGGCTCTGCTCAGATCTCAGGGCATTCGCATTGTGCCTTATCTGGATGATCTGTTGATTTCAGCTTCTTCCCTTCAGCAGGCGGAACTGGACACCCACCAGGTGGTGTCGACCCTGGAGAGGTTCGGGTGGGTGATCAACCGCACCAAGTCTTCTCTCTCCCCGTCTCGAGTGATTTCATTTCTGGGCATGAATCTGGATACCAGTCGGGCCAGAGTGTTTCTGCCCCAGGCCAAAGTGCAGGGGATTCAGGGCCTGATCCATCTTCTTCTGGCCAGTCCTTATCCTTCTATCCGACAGGGGATGAAACTGGTGGGTCTGATGGTGTCCTCCTTCGAGGCGGTGCCGTTTGCACAGTTTCACATGAGATCTCTTCAACTTCTCCTATTGACGTATTGGGACAGGAGCCCACAGTCGTTGGATCAACCTTTCAAGATGTCTCCCAGGGTTTGGCAGTCCTTTCGGTGGTGGCTGGACTCGAGCAATCTGGTGAAGGGCAGATCCTTTCTGGTCCCTTGTTGGGAGACGGTTACCATGGATGCCAGCCTGTCGGGCTGGGGAGGTTATTGGAAGAGTCATCAGTTCAGCGGGGTGTGGGGTCCCCAGGAGGCTCACACCCCCATCAATGTATTGGAGCTCAGAGCCATTCGACTGGTTCTGGCTCGGCTAACCACACAGTTGCGGGGTCTTCCAGTTCAGGTGCGTTCGGACAACCGAACGGCAGTGGCTTACATAAATCACCAAGGAGGGACTCGCAGCAGAAGTGCCCTCAGGGAAGTCTCTCTGATCCTGCACTGGGCGGAGAGCAATGTTCCTTGCCTTTCGGCAGTCTACATTCCGGGAGTGGAGAATACGGAGGCGGATTCCCTGAGCAGGGGATCCTCTCGCCACGGAGAGTGGTCTCTCAACCCCGAGGTTTTTCTGGATCTTTGCCGCAAGTGGGGGACTCCAGAGGTGGATCTCTTTGCCTTGAGGCACAATCACAAACTTCCGGCCTTTGTGTCTCTTTCTCAGGATCCCCTGGCTTTGGCAGTGGATGCCTTGTCACTGGCTTGGAAGGACCTGGGTTTTCTGTACCTGTTTCCACCTGTCTCCATGCTGGGCAAGGTAGTTCGCAAACTGGTTCTAGAAGGGGCACCAGCGATTCTGGTGGCTCCAAGGTGGCCAAGAAGGGTTTGGGTTTGGCGCATGTGCGGCCCCCCCGGAAGGCTGTAGTCCCTGTTTGGGATTTGAATTTGGTTCTTTCGGCTCTGCAGGGTCCTCCTTTTGAGCCGCTACAGGATATTGCTCTTTCGGTTCTCACTCAGAAGGTTGCTTTCTTGGTGGCTATTACCTCTGTCCGGCGTGTCTCTGAGTTGGCGGCCCTGTCGATTCAGGCCACTTACTTTGAGAGACACCAGGATAAGGTGGTTTTTCGTTTTATAGCCGGATTTCCTTCCTAATGTGGTCTCTGCTTTCCACCTCAATCAGGACATTGTTCTCCCTTCCTTGTGTCCTAAGCCTAACAATGACAAGGAGAGGGTTTTGCACAACTTGGATGTTTTTCGTGGTGCCCTGCGGGCCCAGGAAAGGTTTGGCGCCTGCTATATCTACGATTAGCAAATGGATTTGCCATGCCATTGTTGGGGCCTATTCTGCTAAGGGGAGGACTCCCCCCTTTTAGGGTCACTGCGCACTCTACTCGTGCTGTTGGTGCATCCTGGGCTTTTCAGCACCAGGCCTCTGTTGAACAAGTTTGTAAGGCTGCTACTTGGTCTTCCGTTCATACCTTTTCCAAGTTTTACAAGGTTGATGTGCGGGCTTCAGCGGATGCTGTTTTTGGCCGCAAGGTTCTGCAAGCTGCAGTGGTTTGAGTTGGTACATTCTTTACTGTTTCTGGTTCCCACCCATGACAGACACTGCTATTGGATGTCCCAGATGTCATGAAGGAAGTGGAGTGTATGGCACACTTAGAATAATACCGTTTTGTGAGTACTCACCTTTAAAACGGGTATTATGAGTGTGCCATACACTGCACTTCGCCCCACCCTTATTTGTTTCAGGTATTCTGGGGCTTTTATATGGTGAACCATTGGTTTTGATTGTTACGGCTATATTTGGTTCTTCCTGGTCCCTTTACTGCTTTTATACACTGGGGAATTGGTGGGAGGTCCCAGGTATATATGGACCGGGAGGGGCTTTCTTTTTTGCATTTTCATCTCTGCAGAAGTTCGCCCTCTACTGGAGATTACCCAGATGTCATGAAGAAGGAAGTGGATTGTATGGCACACATAATACCCGTTTAAAAGGTGAGTACTCACAAAACGGTATATTTTGAATCGGGCCAAGATGACCTAGATAAACTCAGGGTAGAAATAGCCAACACCATTTAAAGGTTGAGGAAGTGGAAAATGGGGAGCGTAGAATTTATTTAACATTCTGGGGTCTCCCTGTAAGTATGGAAGATACTCAATCTACAGGGTGCATAGAGTCCTAGGTCCCAGGAGAAAACCTGATATACATGCCCATGATATCATTGTACGCATTACAATAAGACAAATGAGAAGATCCAACAAGTTGCCAGAGAATCTGATAATTTTGTGTTTTCTCCTCCATCCATTCCAGGCCGTCCAGAAGTACTTACAGATGGGTGTTCGTCCCTATGGGGCGCTGACTGTAAGATCAAAATATGTAGCTCCTCCCGGCCCCCTATAAAGGCAGCTGCCTGTCTATCCAGTTCTTTATCTTGCATTTGACTGCATGAGATCACTATTCACTCTCAGAATTTTGGCAGCAGAGCGGGGCCACTTAGCCTGTCGGCAGCTGCAGGACCCTATTTCCTCTGATCTTTTCTGACCCATCCTTGCCTCCCAGCCTTGGCTGCTACAGGGATCCGTGTACGGTAGGGTGAACGCCGGGGTCTGGGGCGTTCTGGCAGAGCACATGGCTCTGGGCCGCAGACCCCACACATGAATATTTCATATATTCCCTCCCTTCTCCCATTTGTTTTATTTTAAGTATACAGCACGTCCTGTTCCAGAAGATATTCCTTACACTTGGGATATACTCCAGTAGATGGCGCCAGACTGCAGAGAAAGAAAAGTGGCTCCTCCCGGCCCCTTATATACCCGGGACCTCCCACAAAATCCCCAGTTCTTCTCTGCAGTCCTGGCTGCGATGACTAGAAGATGACTCTCTACTCGTAGGTGAGAGGGGCTTTTAGACTGTAGGACTATTCCCACCCGTTTCTTTCTACTGCCTCCCAGCTCAGGCTGCTTTGGTACGGGTGAAGGTAGGCAGCACCGCTGTTAGGTGCTAAGGAGCACTACTCCAACCGCAGTCCCCCACCAAAGGGTAGTCGTTATAGGCCCATGGTGAGCCTTATGGGATGCCCCTCCCGCATTCATTGCCCCTCGCCCCCTGTCCCCACATTTGTCTCCTGTTAGGCTGGCTGTTACTTCCCCCTCGCTCTCCCTTGTAGTTCTCGGGGGGGGGGGGGGGTGTATGTTTTGTGCTAAGATAAGCTATTTGCTGTGTGTGTTTGATGAAAACCCTGTGAATGCTGCACTGTTTTATTTAGCTGCCGCCGCACGTTTGCTCTGCGCTCCGCGGTCAGCGGCGACATTGCCTCCGGTGCTGCTGCGCCCTCATTGGCTAGTCCTGTCAGGTGGGCCAGTTTTCGCGCTCTTTGTGGGGACGGGCCTTGTGGGTGACGCGTTTTACACCACAACCCGCCCCTCGAGGTATGTGCGGCCGCCATTTTGATTCTCTGCTGCTTGTGCCTGGCTTCCCTCTCTTGCGTTCTGTAAGTGCCCCTGCAGGCAAAAAATGTATTCTTAGTATACAGTACGTCCTGCTCCAGATATAGTACTTACTATCGGGTATTACTCCGCCAGATGGCGCTGGACTGCAGCGACATCGAAAAACAGGCTCCTCCCGGCCCCTCAAATACCCAGGGACCTCCCACAAATTCCCAGATTTTCTCTGCAGTCTGGACTGCTAAGGACAAGAAATGGCTCTCTCTACTCGCAGGTGAGCTGGGCTATTAGCCTGCGGCCCTGTAGGACTATTTCCAGCCGTTCCATTAGTTATATGCCTCCCAGCCTTGGCTGCGCTGGTCGGGTGATGGTAGGCAGCACCGCTAGCAGGTGCTTAGGAGCGCTGCTCCACCGCAATCCCCCACCAAAGGGTAGGCGATTCAGGCTTATGGTGAGCCTCTATGGGATGCCCCTCCCGCAATATTGCCCCTGCCCATCGGTGGGCCCTATTTATGTGGCCGCTGTCCCCCCTCATTCTCCTGGTAGCCTTCGGGGGAAAAAAGGGTGGGTGTTGGTATGGATGCTTTGCATTTACGTGTTTTAGACATTTATTTTTTATAATTTTTTACACATTGTCTTGTGCCAGCCGCCGCGCTGTCTCGCTTTACTTTTACTATATTTAAAATTACCGCCGCCACTGCGCGCCTTTTCTGTCACTATGCCCGCGCTTGGCGGCGGCGTTACCTCAGGCGCCAGTGCACCGTCATTGGCTGCTTGTCAGGTACTGGCTTTGCGCTCTTCGGGGGGCGGGGCCCGCCTATGGCGTGTTCCGCGTCATTGCTGTTACTGGGCCGCCCCTCGAGGTATACCTACCGCGGTCTGTAAGTGCCCTCGCGGCCGTTTTTTATTATCTAATTTTTTTAATACTGTCTGCTTACGGCCCCCTTTTTATTATGTCTTTCAGGCGGGCGAATCCATTAGCTTCTACCGGCCCTCTTAGTTTGCAAATTTTTATAGGCCTAGTTGTATTTACTCCCACTCCGTAGCGGGCTATTGGGGCATCCAGGGTTGCTTTATAGCTATAATCACCATATGGAGGCATCTCAGGATAATGTGACCGGGATTCCTTCGGGACAAGCCCGGCTGTGTTTAGCGTGTGGGCAGCCTCATGCTGACGCTGACAAGGTACGGGTCTGTGCGCCCTGTGCTGAGCAGGTGCTTGCACTACAAACTGGCCTTCCCGTGGCTGGGTCTGCACTTTGTATCACTTCACCTACCCCCCCAAGCTTAAATCTCACTCCTACTGAGTTGCATACAAGTGGGGATTCTCAGCCTGATATGTCTTCTAGACTGGCTACTGTTGAGAAGTTGATTGCTAATACCTTGGCGTGTAAGTCCCCTGCAAAAAAAGCGGCACTTGAAGCCCAATGTCACTCTTTTTCCTATGGAAGCTGAGGAGTTTTGGATCTTTGTGACTATACCCCTTCGGATGAAGGGGAGCTTTTCTCTGACACAGGGTCCTCTGATGAGAGGCCCAGGGGCCATGACGAGGCTGGCTCTGACCCCTGGACCCCGGATGACACTGACAGATTGCTGACCCAGATTTTTGAGGTTCTGTCCATTTCTCCCCCTGTTGCGTCTCCCAGGCAAAGGGGGGAACTCTTCCATACAGTTAAATCATGTTTGGAATTTCCCGAGCAAGCACATTTCAATAACCTTGTGCTCAAGGAATGGGAGCGCCCCAGCAGACTTCCCAGGGTACCTAAAAGTTGGGATAGGAAGTATCCCTTTCCTGCTGATGTTGTAAAATGGTGGTCATCCCCTCCCGAGGTGGATGCCCCGGTCCTAGGGCTATCTAACACCTCTGTCATGTATTCCCCTGACTCTGCTACCCTGCAGGATGCTGAGGACCGGCGTATTGACCAGCTGGCGTCCCATGCCTTTGCATGTGTGGGGACGGCGCTGCGCCCGGTCTGTGCTTCTGCCATTACCGCTGTGGCCACTAGATCCCTTATCAGAAATATACTTGATGGTGCCCCTGATGATTTGCCTTGTGAAGTGTTCAATGCACTCTCCAGTTGTGATTGTACATTTTTTGTCCTCTCTGCCTTGGATGACACCATTAGAATGTGTGCCAGGACATCTGCCCTTGTGGTGGCTATACGCCGCTCGGTTTGGCTACGCCAGTGAGCTGCTGACAATGCTGCCAAGAAGGCCCTCACTGGGTTTCCCTTCAAAGGACTACGCCTGTTTGGGGACCGCCTGGATATTTTTGCTAAGGGAGGCAGGTTACCCTAGCGCAGGCGGCAATCTCGGCCCTTTCGGGGTCAGGGTTCCTTTTCCTCCCCCTACCGTGGTGCTAGACAAGGGAGGGGGGTTTCCTACACTGGGGCCCCGGGAGATTTCTGAGGTAGGGGCAGAGGACATGGTCATCCAAGGCAAAATCCTCTCCCAAGCCCCCTCAGGCATGATGGGGCGCCCTCACCCATCCGGGTGGGGGGACGGCTTCAGCACTTCGCTCACGTCTGGAGGCTTCATGTCTCAGACCGGTGGATTCAGGAGGTAGTGTCCTCCGGTTACAAGATAGAGTTTGCTGCCTGGCCGCCCTTAAGATTCATCAGATCCCGGATTCCCCAGGACCCTGTGTCAGCTCAGGAGCTATTGCAGGCAGTGCAAGGCCTCCTGGAGCTGGGGGTCATCTGCAAGGTCCCTTTAAGAGAAAAGGGCAAGGGCTTCTATTCCAATCTATTCACAGTTCCCAAAAAAGATGGTTCAGTCAGGCCCGTCCTGGACTTAAAGATCCTCAACAAATTTGTCAAGAGCAGGCGCTTTCGCTTGGAAACTCTGCGCTCTGCCATCAGTTCCCTGCGCCCAGGGGATTTCATGACGTCTGTGGACATCAAAGATGCTTACCTTCATATTCCTGTATTTCCAGGTCATCAAAGGTTCCTCAGGTTCGCTCTGGAGGATCAACACTACCAATTTGTGGCATTGCCATTCGGTCTCACTTCAGCTCCCAGGGTGTTCACCAAGGTGCTGGCTGGCATGATGTCTCTGCTCAGGTATCAGGGTGTCTGCGTGCTGCCTTATCTGGACGACTCTCTCATCACCTCCCAATCTCTACATCAGGCAGAAGTGGATACTCGGCTGGTGGTGTCCACCCTGGAGTCATTTGGATGGGTGATCAACCACCCCAAGTCTTCACTGTCCCCCTCCTTCGTGACTCCATTCCAAGGAATGAATCTGGATACAGTTCAGGCAAGGATTTTCCTTCCTCAACAGAAGGTGGATGGTCTGATTGCACAGGTCCAGTTCCTGCTATCTTGTCATCCCTCCATCAGGCAGGGTATGCAGCTGGTGGGCCTGATGGTGGCGTGCTTCGAGTCGGTCCCTTATGCTCAGTTCCACATGAGACCTCTGCCACTCCACCTCTTGTCAGTATGGGACAAGGATCCCGCGTCCCTGGACCAGGTTCTTGTGCTTTCCCCCCTAGTCAGGCGGTCCCTCTCGTGGTGGCTGGACTCCAGGAACCTGTTGGGGGGCAGATCCTTTCTGACCCCCTCCTGGGAGACGGCCACCACGGATGCCAGTCTGACGGGTTTGGGGGGTTTCTGGAAGTCCCTGCAGTTCCAAGGGAGGTGGGGCCCTCAGGAGGCCCACACACCTATCAACATTCTGGAACTGCGGGCGATCAGGTTAGTTCTGGCCCAGTTGACTACTCACTACTCATGTTCAGGTGCGCTCGGTCAACCAGACGGCAGTTGCCTACATCAATCATCAGGGAGGGACCCGGAGCAAGGGGGCCCTCCAGGAAGTGTCTCTGATCCTGACCTGGGCGGAGACCAATGTTCCCTGCATATCAGCTGTGTACATCCCGGGGATGGAAAACCTCCTGGCAGACTCTCGGAGCAGGGGGACCTCTCGCCAGGGAGAATGGTCCCTATGCAGCAGGGTGTTCCAATCTCTGTGTCACCGTTGGGGCCAACCAGTGGATCTGTTTGCGTCCCGTCACAATCACAAGCTACCAGCCTTTGTCTTCCTGTCCCAGGATCCCCTGGCCTTGACCACAGATGCTCTAGCAATGTCATGGCAGGACTTTCTGCTTCTGTATGTCTTCCCTCCATTCCCCCTGCTGGGCAGGGTGCTACGCAAGATTGCTCTGGAAGGGGTGCCAGCAATTCTGGTGGCCCCTAGGTGGCCAAGAAGAGTGTGGTTCGCAGACGTGGTGCAGCTGGCAGTAGATCAGTACGCTCTGCCTCTGGTACCAGATCTGCTCACCCAGGGCTCTACGCCATCCCAATTTACAAGCTCTGGCTTTGACGGCCTGGCTGCTGAAACCTCCATCTTGATGGAGAAAGGGCTGTCTACTTCTGTTGTTGATACCATGATTAAGGCTAGGAAGAAGTCTTCTTCCATTTATTACAGGGTTTGGCGTGCCTACATTGACTGTTGTGAGTCTAAGTCTCTTCCCTGTCGTGTCTTCTCTATCCCCAGGATTCTGGAGTTCCTACAGCATGGGTTGGAGATGCTGTTTCTGCCCTGTCTGTTTTCTTCCAGAAGTCCTTTGCTCAGCACCCTCTGATTAGGACTTTTTTCCAGGGGGTGACTCATGTGCGTCCCCCACGTAAGACTATGGTGCCTGTTTGGGATTTGAATCTGGTTTTGTCAGCTTTGCAGGGTGCTCCTTTTGAACCTGTGCAGGATGCGTCCCTGGCCATCCTTACTCTCAAGGTTGTTTTTCTGGTGGCTATCACTTCCGTTAGGCGTGTGTCTTGAGTTGGCGGCGCTCTCCATTCAGCCCCCCTACTATGAGAGACACCAGGACAAGGTGGTGTTTCATTTCAAGCCAGATTTTCTGCCTAAGGTAGTGTCTGCCTTTCATTTGAATCAGGACATTGTTCTCCCTTCATTGTGCCCTAATCCTAGTAATGCTAAGGAGAGGGTCTTGCATTCTTTGGATGTAGTTAGGTGTCTGAAGTACTATCTGGTGGCTACTGCACCTTTCAGAAAAACTGATGCTCTATTTGTGGTCCCTTCTGGTCCTAGGAAGGGTTTGGCTCCTGCCAAGTCTACTATCCGCAAATGGATCCGTCAGGCTGTGATTCAGGCCTTTTCTGCTAAGGGGAGGAATCCTCCCTTCCGCCTTACTGCTCATTCTACTCTTACTATTGGTGCTTCTTGGGCTTTTCAGCACCAGGCTTCTGTTGAACAAGTTTGCAAGGCCGCTACTTGGTCTTCTGTTCATAACTTTCAAAGTTTTACAAGGTTGATGTTAGGGCCTCAGCTGATGCTGCTTTTGGCCGAAAGGTTTTTCAGGCGGCAGTGGTCTAAACTGTCTGCTGTTAGCTTTGGGGATCCCACCCTACTTTATGGACACTGCTATTGGATGTCCCAAGTGTAAGTATTCTATTTGGAGCAGGACGTACTGTATACTAAGAATAATACAATTCTGTGATTACTCACCTGTAGAATTAGTATTATGAGTATACAGCACGTCCTGCTCCACCCCACCCTTGGTTTTGCATTATCTTGGATCCCCTGTATGGTGATTGTTATCATTGTTATCTTTACTAGTTTGGGTTGTTTAATTCTCCCGGCTTCTCGTTAACTGCTTTTCAATGCTGGGGATTTGTGGGAGGTCCCTGGGTATTTGAGGGGCCAGGAGGAGCCTGTTTTTCGATGTCTCTGCAGTCCAGCGCCATCTGGCGGAGTAATACCCAAGTGTAAGTATTCTATTTGGAGCAGGACGTACTGTATACTCATAATACCAGTTCTACAGGTTTGTAATCACAGAATTGTATTTTTCTGTACCTATCTGTATTGCATATCGCTTATGGTCTCTTTTGCAGGCGGGTCAAACTTTGTGGTTTCTCCCGGTCCTATCCCCTCTATTTAGCGTTAACTCTTATTGGAGGGCTATTGCATACCATTACTCCCACTTCCCTAGCGGGTTATTGGGGGCATCCCAGGTTGCTTTTACTAGCGTCAATCCCTATTGGCCTGTTGGGCCGTGATAATCACCATATGGAGGCTTCTCAGGATGATGTCCTCAGGGTTCCTTCGGGACAAGCCCGGCTGTGTGTGGGGTGACCCCTATAAGTGATGATGTTAGGGTCTGTGTACCCTGTGCCCAGCAGGTACTTGCGTTGAAGTCTGGGTTACCTGCGGCTGGGCCTGCACCCCCTTTGGCTTCGCCTACCCCCCACGCTTACACCCAACTCCCAGTGAGGTGCATACCTCAGTGGGGAGTCACAACCTGATTTGGCTACCAGGGTAGCCAGCATTAAAAGGCATATTGCTGGTTCTGGTCTGCGTAAGGCTCCTGCTAAGCGGCGGCATCTGGCACCCGGTGTTACTCTCTCTCTTATGGAAGCTGAGGAGTTTTTTGATGTTACTGGTTATACTCCCCTGGAAGAAGGGGAATTATTCTCTGATTCAGAATCATCTGAGGATCAGCCTAGGGGTTATGCTGAGTCTGGGTCTGACCCATGGGCTTCAGATGATACTGACAGACTCTTGGCTCAGATATTTGAGGTACTCTGTATCTCTCCTCCTGCCGTGGCCCCGTGGCAGCAGGGGGAACTGTTTCATACTGTTAAGCCACGTTTGGAGTTCCCTGAACAAACCCGCTTTAATAATTTGATTCTCAAGGAGTGGGAAAGGCCTAGCCGGCTTCCCGGGGTACCAAAGAGTTGGTCTTGTCCTCCAGAGGTGGATGCACCAGTTCTGGGGTTGTCTAACATATCTGTCATGCATTCCCCTGACACTACTACATTGAGAGATGGGGAGGACAGGCGCATGGATCAGCTGGCTAGCCGTGCTTTTGCCTGTGTTGGGACCGCGCTCCGTCCGGTCTGTGCCTCTGCTATCACGGCTGTTGCCATTAGGAGCCTGCTCAGGGGTCTCTTAGATGGGGCCCCTGATGATGCTGGTAGTGAAGAGTATACAGCTCTTCTGCGTTGTGAGGAATTTGTTGCATATGTTCTCTCTGCCCTGGATGATACCATTAGAATGTGTGGCAGGGCATCTGCCTTGCTGGTGGTGATACGCCGCTTGGTCTGGCTGCGACAGTGGGCAGCTGACAATGCTGCCAAAAAGGCCCTACTGGTTTTCCCTTTAAGGGGCTGCGCCTCTTTGGGGAATGTTTGGACTTGTTTGCTAAGGGCGGCAAATTACCTCAGCGTAGAAGGCAGCCCCGGTCCTTTCGGGGTTCAGGTGCCTTTTCTCCTTCCTTCAGGGGCTCCAGAATTGGACGGGGAGCTTCCTTTGCTGGAGCCCGCTGAGATTTTTGGGAGAAGGGGCCGAGGACGTGGCCGCCCTGCCCCCCCCCCCCCCCCCGGGGTCCCAAGACTAAGTCCTCCCCCAAGCCCCCCCCCCCCCCCCCCAGGCATGAAGGGGCGCCCTCACCCATCAGGGTGGGGGGACGGCTTCGGCTCTTGGCTCACATCTGGAGGCGTCATGTCTCAAACCGGTGGATTCAAGAGGTAGTTTCCTCTGGTTACAAGATAGTTTGCAGCCTGCCCCCCCCCCCCCCCCCCCCCCAAGATTCATCAAATCTCATGTAGCTCCAAACCCCTTGTCAGCTCAGTGTCTCTCCCTGGCTGTCCAAGGCCTTCTAGACCTAGGTGTCATCTGCTGGGTGCCCTTGAGGGAAAAGGGCAAAGGCTATTAGTCCAATCTGTTCGTTGTGACCAAAAAGGATTGGTGCATAAGACCTATCCTGGATTTAAAGCTCCTCAACAAGTTTGTCAGTTTCAGACACTTTCGCATGGAGACTCTGTGTTCAGCTGTTACTTTCCTACGCCCAAGGGACTTCATGACCTCTGTAGACATCAAGGATGCTTAGCTTCACGTCCCTATCTTTCCAGGTCATCAGAGGTTCCTCAGGTTTGCTCTGGAGGACCAGCACTACCAATTTGTGGCCTTGCCCTTCGGCCTCACCTCGGCCCCCAGGGTATTCACCAAGGTGCTGGCAGGAGTGATGGCCCTGCTGAGATCTCAGGGCATTCGCATTCTCCCCTACTTGGACGACATGCTTATAGCTTCTCAATCCTTCCATCAGGCAGAGCTGGACACTCAAAGGGTGGTGTCCACACTGGAATCATTCAGCTAGGTGATCATTCACCCCAAATCTTCCCTGTCTCCTTCCACGGTGAAACCTTTTCTGGGCATGGTTCTGGATTCGGCTCAGGTCAAGATCTTTCTTCCTCAGCAGAAGGTGGAGGTCCTTCAAGAGAAAGTTAAATTCCTGCTGTCTTGTCCCCATCCATCCCCCATCCATCCATCCGGCAGGGGATGCAGCTGGTGGGCCTAATGGTGTCCTGCTTCGAGGCGGTTCCATATGCTCAGTTCCATATGAGGCCTCTTCAGCTTCACCTCTTGGCAGTATGGGATCGGGACCCTGGGTCCCTGGATCAGGTGTTTGTCTTGTCCCCTCAGGTCAGGCGGTCTCTAGTGTGGCTAGGAAGAGGTCCTCTTCTTCCATCTATTACAGGGTCTGGCATACTTACATTGACTGGTGCGAGTCCCACTCGCTTCCCTGTCGTGTGTTTTCTATTCCTAGAATTCTGGAGTTTCTTCAACGTGGTTTGGATCTGGGTCTTCAGCTTAGTCCTCTGAAAGGCCATGTGTCTGCTTTGGCTATTTTCTTCCAAAGATCCTTTTCTCAGCATCCCCTGGTGAAGACCTTTTTCCAGGGAGTTACTCACTTGCGTCCCCCACGTAAGCCTATGTTACCAGTCTGGGACTTGAATTTGGTCTTATCTGCCCTGCATGGGTCTCCTTTTGAGCCTTTGCAAGGGGCTCCTTTGTCCATTCTCACGCTTAAGGTGGTCTTTTTGGTGGCTATCACTTCTGTTAGGTATGTTTCTGAATTGGCGGCGCTTTCCATCAAGCCTCCTTATTTTGAGAGACACCAGGACAAGGTGGTGTTTCGTTTTAAGCCAGATTTTCTGCCTAAGGTTGTTTCTGCCTTTCATCTCAATCAGGACATTGTTTTGCCTTCTCTGTGTCCTAATCCTAGTAACCCTAAGGAAAGGGTTTTGCATTTGGATGTAGTCAGAACTCTTAAGTTCTACTTGGTGGCTACTGAATCCTTCAGGAAGACTGATGCTCTCTTTGTGCTTCCGTCTGGACCTAAGAAGGGTCTGGCTCCAGCTAAGTCCACTATCAGCAAGTGGATCCGTCAGGCTGTGATACAGGCCTACTCTGCCAAGGGGAAGGAGCCTCCCTTCCTCCTTACTGCTCATTCTACTCGTACTATTGGTGCCTCTTGGGCCTTTCAGCACCAAGCTTCTGTTGAACAAGTTTGCAAGGCCGCTACTTGGTCTTCTGTTCATACTGTTTTACAAGGTTGATGTTGGGGCCTCAGCTGATGCTGCTTTTGTCTGCAAGGTTCTGCAGGCGGCAGTGGTTTAAACTGTCTGCTGTTACTTTTGTGGATCCCACACTACCTTACGGACACTGCTATTGGATGTCCCAATAGCAGTTAGCCCTAGTGAAGGGGGAGCCAGCAAGGGGGCACATGCTGATTTTGCGCACAGGCTGGCTAGCCTCGAGAAACAGATCTCGTTGGCAGCCCCTAAGAAGGCCTCAAGTAAGAAGCGACATCTGGAGCCGGTTTATTCGGATGATGAGTTCTATGATTCCTTGGGATCTGCGGAGGAAGGCGAGTGGCCAGGTGACCCACTCTCAGTGGCGGAATTGCTTTCCGCTGGGGATGACAGCATCTCTGGTTCCTCCTTGTATGAGGATTTCTGCCTTCCGGATGATACGGAAAATACAATTCTGTGATTACTCACCTGTAGAATTGGTATTATGAGTATACAGTACGTCCTGCTCCAGATAGAATACTTACATTCGGGTATTACTCCGCCAGATGGCGGCGCTGGACTGCAGAGACATCGAAAATAGGCTCCTCCTGGCCCCTCAAATAGCCAGGGACCTCACACAATCCCCAGAATTGAAAAGCAGTTAACGAGACGCCGGGAGAAATAACACAACCCAACTAGTAACTATAACAATGATAAAAATCACCATACAGGGGATCCAAGATAATGCAAAACCAAGGGTGGGGTGGAGCAGGACATACTGTATACTCATAATACCAATTCTACAGGTGAGTAATCACAGAATTGCATTATTCTTAGTATACAGTACGTCCTGCTCCAGATAGAATACTTACATTCGGGACATCCAATAGCAGTGTCCATAAAGTAGGGTGAGATCCCCAAAAAAGTAACAGCAGACAGTTTAGGCCACTGCCGCCTGCAAAACCTTGCGGCCAAAAACAGCATCAGCTGAGGCCCTAACATCAACCTTGTAAAACTTTGAAAAGGTATGAACAGAAGACCAAGTAGCGGCCTTGCAAACTTGTTCAACAGAAGCCTGGTGCTGAAAGGCCCAAGAGGCACCAATAGCACGCGTAGAATGAGCAGTAAGGCGGAAGGGAGGATTCTTCCCCTTAGCAGAGTAGACCTGAATCACAGCCTGACAGATCCATTTGCTGATAGTAGACTTGGCAGCAGCCAAACCCTTCCTAGGACCAGAAGGGAACACAAAAAGAGCATCAGTTTTTCTGAAGGGATCAGTAGCCACCAGATAGTACTTCAGACAACTAACCACATCCAAAGAATGCAAAACCCTTTCCTTAGCATTACTAGGATTAGGGCACAATGAAGGAAGAACAATGTCCTGATTCAAATGAAAGGCAGACACTAACTTAGGCAGAAAATCTGGCTTAAAGCGGAACACCACCTTGTCCTGGTGTCTCTCATAGTAGGGGGGCTGAATGGAAAGCGCCGCCAACTCAGACACACGCCTAACAGAGGTGATAGCCACCAGAAAGACCGCTTTGAGAGTAAGAATGGCCAGGGCAGCATCCTGCACAAGTTCAAATCCCAAACAGGCACCATAGGCTTACGTGGAGGTCACACATGAGTAACCCCCTGGAAAAAGGTCCTGATCAGAGAATGCTGAAAAACAGCAGAAAACAGCCAGGGCAGAAACCTGACCCTTCAGAGTACTAAGTTGGAGCCCCATCTCCAACCCATGCTGCAGGAACTCCAGAATCCTAGGAATAGAGAACACATGACAGGGAAGAGACGGGGAGGCCGATTTCATTAATAGCGCCAGGTAGCGACAGATGAGCGACTGTAGCGTGATTTTTTCAGCGCCAGCCAATATTCGCTGTGCTTGGCCGGCATTAGCTTGATGACAGCGACTCAGTCGGTGTGCGGTAATGTTGAATACGGGCTGGGGGGTCGCTGTTTCACAGGTCCAGCGTTGTATGTGAGCGCCTGACAACGAATGGCCAGAGCGAACGGCTAGCTTCATATTCATCAACAAATCACGCTCCGAATGTGCTGTCGCTGTCCATTCCTTGTTTAAACCCCAGAGCGCTGGCGGCGATGTGTATTAACTAGTTTTTAACCCCTAAACAACCATATTTTTTGAATGTAACATTATACATGTTTTTAGAATCATTTTGTAATATGAATACATTAATCTCAGACCTGTTAGATCAATTCTGCACATATTTTTTTTAATTTTTTTTTTTACTTAAAAATAAATCCTAACATTGCAGAAGTGTTCTCCGATTTTTTGACATTAAAAAAATTTTTAAAAAAATGAATACCAATTAATTATGAATAATTATAGATTGCTCCATTGAAATGCATTGGACATCGCCTGGGAGCGACAGCTCATACCTGGCGCTGTGAGGGAATTTGCAGCGGCGCTGTTCGGTCCAGGCGGCTTCATGATGAATGCCGCGCTAGCCGTCGCTCTCGCCGGCGCTAGCCTCATTTTGCTTGATAAATGCGTCATTGTGACCGCCGCCGGGCGTACTTGAGTCGGTAGTCGCCGTTAGCTGCCGCTACCTGCCGCTCGTCAGACACTACCTGGCGCTATCGCTTGATGAATAAGGGCCTTAGGCTCACACCAGTCAATGTAGGCACGCCAAACCCTTTAATAAATGGAAGAAGACTTCTTCCTAGCCTTTATCATGGTATCAACAACCGAGGTAGACAGTCCCTTCTCCATCAAGATGGAGGTTTCAGCAGCCAGGCCGTCAAAGCCAGAGTTTGTAAATTGGGATGGCGTAAGGGGCCCTGAGTGAGCAGATCTGGCACCATGGGCAGAACGTACTGATCCACTGCCAGCTGCACCACGTCTGCGAACCACACTCTTGGCCACCTGGGAGCCACCAGAATTGTTGGCACCCCTTCCAGAGCAATCTTGTGCAGAACCCTTCCCAGTAGGGGGAATGGAGGGAAGACATACTGAAACTGAAAGTCCTGCCATGACATTGCTAGAGCATCCGTGGTCAAGGCCAGAGGATCCTGGGACAGGGAGACAAAGGCCGGGAGCTTGTGATTGTGACGGGACGCAAACAGATCCACATCTGGTTGGTCCCAACGGTGACACAGAGATTGGAACACCCTGGCGAAAGGTCCCCCTGCTCAGAGAGTCTGCCAGGAGACTTTCCACCCCCGGGATGTACACAGCTGATATGCAGGGAACATTAGTCTCTGCCCAGGTCAGGATCAGAGACACTTCCTGGAGGGCCCTCTTGCTCCGGGTCCCTCCCTGATGATTGATGTAGGCAACTGCCGTCTGGTTGTCCGAGCGCACCTGAACAGGCAGGCCCCGAAGGTGAGGAGTCAACTGAGCCAGAACTAACCTGATCGCCCGCAGCGCCAAGACGTTGATAGGTGTGTGGGCCTCCTGAGGGCCCCACCTCCCCTGGAACCGCAGGGACTTCCAGAAACCCCCCCAACCTGACAGACTGACATCCGTGGTAACCGTCTCCCAGGAGGGGGTCAGAAAGGATCTGCCCCCCAACAGGTTCCTGGAGTCCATCCACCACGAGAGGGACCGCCTGACCAGGGGGGAAGCGCACAGACCCGGTCCAGGGACGCTGGGTCCTTGTCCCATACTTACAAGAGGTGGCGTTGCAGAGGCCTCAAGTGGAACTGAGCATAAGGGACCGCCTCGAAGCACGCCACCATCAGGCCCACCAGCTGCATTCCCTGCCTGATGGAGGGATGGTGACAAGATAGCAGGAACTGGACCTGCGCAATCAGGCTGTCCACCTTCTGTTAAGGAAGTAAAATCCTTGCCTGAACTGTATCCAGATTCATTCCCAGGAATGAAGTTACCAAGGAGGGGGACAGAGAAGACTTGGGGTGGTTGATCACCCATCCAAATGACTCCAGGGTGGACACCACCAGCTGAGTATCCACTTCTGCCTGATGCAGAGACTGGGAGGTGATGTGAATGTCGTCCAGATAAGGCAGCACGCGGATGCCTTGAAACCTGAGCAGAGACATCACTCCTGCCAGCACCTTGGTGAACACCCTGGGAGCTGAAGTGAGACCAAAGGGCAATGCCACAAATTGGTAGTGTTGATCCTCTATAGCGAACCTGAGGAACCTTTGATGACCTGGAAATACGGGAATATGAAGGTAAGCATCTTTGATGTCCACAGAGGTCATGAAATCCCCTGGGCGCAGGGAACTGATGGCAGAGCGCAGAGTTTCCATGCGAAAGCGCCTGCACCTGACCAAAAAAGTCCAGGATGGGCCTGAACGACCCATCTTTTTTTGGACACGGTGAAGAGGTTGGAATAGAAACCCTTGCCTTTTTCTCTTAAGGGGACCTTGCAGATGACCCCCAGCTCCAGGAGGCTTTGCACCGCCTGCACTAGATTCTGAGCGGACACGGTCCTGTGGAATCCGGGAGGGCAGACAGCAAACCCTATCTTGTAACCGGAGGATACTACCTCCTGAATCCACCGGTCTGAGACATGAAGCCTCCAGACGTGAGCAAAGTGCTGAAGCCGCCCCCCCACCCGGATGGGTGAGGGCGCCCCATCATGCCTGAGGGGCTTGGGAGAGGACTTAAGCTTGGGACCCCAGGAGGAGCCAGGACGTCCACGTCCTCTGCCCCTGCCCCAGAAATCTCCTCGGGCCCCAGTAAAGGAGACCCCCCCCTCCTTTGTCTAGAACCACGTTAGGGGGAGGAAAAGGAGCCCTGACCCCGAAAGGGCTGAGACTGCCGCCTGCGCTGGGGTAACCTGCCTACCTTAGCAAATAGATCCAGGCAGTCCCCAAACAGGCGTAGTCCTTTGAAGGGAAAACCAGTGAGGGCCTTGGCAGCGTTGTCAGCAGCTTACTGGCGCAGCCAAACAGAGCGGCGTATCGCCACCACAAGGGCAGAGGTTCTGGCACACATTCTAATGGTGTCATCCAAGGCAGAGAGGACAAAATTCACAAAAACATCACAACTAGAGATTGCATTAAACTCCTCACAAGGCAAATCGTCAGGGGCACTATCAAGGATACTTCTGAGCAGGGTCCTAATAGCCACCGCCGTAATGGCCGAGGCACAGACCGGGCGCAGCGCCGTCCCCACACATGCAAAGGCATGGGACACCAGCTGGTCAATGTGCTGGTCCTCAGCATCCCGCAGGGTAGTAGAGTCAGGGGAGTGCATGACAGAGGTGTTAGATAACCCTAGGACCGGGGCATTCACTTCGGGAGGGGATGACCAACACTTAACCACATCAGCAGGAAAGGGATACTTTCTATCCCAACTCTTAGGTACGCCGGAAGTCTACTGGGACATTCCCATTCCTTGAGCACAAGGTTATTGAAATGTGCTTGCTCTGGAAATCCCAAACGTGACTTAGCAGTATGAAAGAGTTACCCCCTTTTGCCTGGGAGCCGCAACAGGGGGAGAAATAGACAGAACCTCGAAAATCTGGGCCAACAATCTGTCAGTATCATCCGGGGCCCAGGGGTCAGAGCCAGAGTCGTCATGACCCCTGGGCCTCTCATCAAATGTCAGAGAAAAGCTCCCCTTCCTCCAAGGGGGTATAGCCAGATAGTTGCAAAAACTCATCAGTTTCCATAGGGAAAAGAGTGACATCAGGCGTTAAGTGCCGTTTTTTTTTCAGTGGCCTTACGCGCCAAGGTATTAGCAATTAACTTCTCAACACTGGCCAGTCTAGAAGACACATCAGGCTGAGACTCCCCACTTGTATGCAATTCAATGGGAGTGAGATTTAAGCTTGGGGGAGTAGGTGAGGCGAAACGAAACGCAGAGTCAGCCACTGGAAGACCAGATTGTAGTTCAAGCACCTGTTTGGCACAGGGTACACAGGCCCGCGCCTTGTCAGCGTCAACATGAGACTCCCCACACGCTACACACAGCCGGGCTTGTCCCGAAGGAACCCCGGTCACACTATCCTGAGATGCCTCCATATGGTGATTATAGCGGCACAATAGGCCGATAGGGATTAACGCTATACAGCAACCCAGGATGCCTCAATAACCCGCTAAGGAAGTGGGAGTAATTACACTAGGCCTCACAAGTTAGCCAACTAATAGAGGGCCGGGAGAAGCCCAAGAGGTTCGCCATCTGAAAGACATAATCAAAGGGAGCTGTAAGCAGGCAATAATAAAAAGCGGTAATAAATCTGGCACTCACGGACCGCGGTAGGTAGAAGCCCGTCACGCAGAAGTCGGAACCAAGCAAACAAAATGGCGTCAGTATACACACACACCCACCCTCTTTTCCCCCGAAGATTACCAGGAGAGTGAGGGAGGACAGTGGCCACTTAACATAGGGCCCACCGATAGACAGGGGCAATAGTGCGGGAGGGGCATCCCATAGAGGCTCACCATATGCCTGTATCGCCTACCCTTTGGTTGGGGATTGCAGTGGAGCAGCGGTGCTGCCTACCTTCACCTGACCAGCGCAGCCAAGGCTGGGAGGCACGTTACTAATGGAACGGGTGGGAATAGTCCTACAGGGCCGCAGACTAATAGCCCCACTCACCTGCGAGTAGAGAGAGACATATTCTTGGTGTGCCACACACCCCGCTTCACTTCTTAAATATTCATCCATTATTGGGTTAATCCACCGCCAGGTGACGTAGTGCAGAGAGGAAGTCTTGTAACGAGCCCCCTTCCGGCCTATATATACCTGGTACCTCCCTTCAATCACCAGTATTTTTCTCTCTGCTTGCTGACAAGTCAGAAGATGGAAGTCTCCTGCTTACAGGTAGGCCGGGGTATTCTTACCCCGCCACCCCCCTTTTGGTCTATTTCTGCCCGGTTTGAGTTTGTATACCTTTATGGTGGAATGGAAGCCTCCCAGCCTAGGCTGCTCACTGGGCAATTGGTAGACGGCACTATAGGTGCCTAGGAGCTTATCTCCTCCGCTCGACCCCCTCTTTTGGGGGCAATGCGGCTATCCGGCATGGTGATCCGGAAATGGGATGCCCCTGTCCCGAGGGTCCCCTTAGCCCCTTACTCTCCCGTTGCGGTCCCTTCTCCCTTCACTATGGGGGGGGGGTATAGAGGGTTGTGTATTATATATAGTGTTTCACTGTATTGCTGTCTTTTACATATGTGTGTTCACTTTGTGCATAAGAACAGACTGCGCAGCATGGTGCGCTTAGTCTGTTATTCTGGAGCTCTTCGGGCAGATCCTCTTTTAATAGTGGCCAGTGTTTTGGTCAGCTTTAGGGGGGCGGGTGCGGCGGACCGCGCTCAGCAGGTTGGCTTGCCGCCTCAGTCTGCGGCCCCTCCCGCCTCCCCTCTTCCCCGCTGTCTCAGTGCGGCAGCCTGTATGGCTGCGCTTATGCTTCTCCTTCCCCCTCCTCCGCCGCCTGGCTGTGCGTAAACCAGCGCAGCTGGTGGCAATCCCTTATTGAATGGGCGCTGACCGGGTTGTAGGGGGCGGCTCCCTGTGACGCGGGGGGGCGTGGCGCCGGCTGCAGCACATGTGTTTTGTTTATCTTGCTGCTGCTGCTGCTACATTGTCCCTCCGGTCCTGCGTTTGGCCTGTCAGGTAAGCGGCCCCACTTTTGTGGGGCCGAGAGTGGGATTTTTTGTCCTTATTCTCTTATTATGGGGGCAAGCTTTTAAGGAGGCACTCTTATCATTTATTATTGTTATAATTATGATTGTGCATAAGACATGCTGGATGTGTTACACTCATATGGGGATCTGATGGTTTGTTTCTTTCCTTTCAGATCCTGGGATCCCCAATTATAGCGGCCCTCTGGCTCTATGTTGCCTGGCTAGTCTTTCTTTTTAGAGAAAAGAAAGGGGATATTTTTTATATAAAATTTACACATATAATATATATATATACTTTCTTAAAAAAAGAAAAAAAAGTAATAATATAACAAAAACCCTCCCTTCCGGGACATTTTCTATAAGGGGGCATCCCGGGTTGGCTTATGCCTTAAAAATCCAAGTAATTGCGATACCATAAATCACCAATATGGAGGCTTCCGTTATTGCCGGAGACGACTCGTCAGAGCCGTCCAGGGGGTGTGTAAGATGTGGGGCTGCGCTCCCGGCTGATGATGTCTTTATTTGCATTCCTTGTGCAAAGCAGAGCATTGCGCGTCAGTCTGTTGATCCGGCTGCTGGCCCGTCGCAACTTCCATCATCTCCTGCCTCTCCCTCCCTGTTCCGGACCCCGCATGACACTGTCAAAAGTGGGGATTCGCAATCCGAGGTGGCGGCAAGGTTGGCCAGCCTCCGGAAAGTATTGCCCGTTAAAGCAGGGTTGAAGGCCCCTGCAAAACGGAAGCGCCTGACTCCGGTACCTTCGGCTCCACAGGACGAGTTATGTGAGCCTGTGGAATGGTCCGATGGCTCCCCGGATGAGGAAGAGTTCCTCTTGGAGTCAGATGAGCCTGCAGATCAGCTTGAGGCTGATGCGACTGGCGATTGGTCGGCGGGGGTTGCCCTTGACACCCCTTCTATTCTGGCTCAAATGTTTGAGATTTTGAATTTAGATCCGCCTGAGGCTGTCACCCTGCCAAGGGGCCAGTTGTTTAAGGAGCCTCAGCCGCGTTTGGTTTTTCCCAGACAGCACCACTTTGAGAGGGTGGTCCTTAAGGAATGGGAACATCCCACGCGGTTATCTGGAATCCCTTCCAGTTGGGAAAAGCGTTATCCCTTTCCGCCAGAATTGGTGAAGCTTTGGTCCGTACCTCCTGACGTCGATACCCCTGTGCTAGGGCTCTCCAGCACGGCTATGGTACAGTCTGCTGAGACCACTGTCCCTAAAGATGGGGAGGATCGTCGGATTGACCAATATGCTCGCCATGGTTTTAGTTATGCTGGGTCAACGATGCGCCCGGTGTGCGCTTCGGCCCTTCTTCTATTGGCGGTCAGATCTGTAATCCAGGGGCTATACGAGGATCTCAATCCCGCTTGTAAAGAGTTCACTGCGCTTAAGCAGTGTGAATCTTTTGTGTCCTATGTTCTATCCGCTCAGGACGATGCGCTGGCTATGAGTAGCAAGACAGCGGCAATGCTGGTGGCCATTCATCGGTCTGTATGGCTGCGACAGTGGTCGGCGGATTCAGCTTCTAAAAAGGTGCTCACAGCTCTCCCCTTTTTTGGGGCTGCGTCTGTTTGGGGAGAGAATTGATTCTGTCGCGAAAGGTGGTAAGATGCCTCAGCGCAGGAGGCCTCGACGCCCCTTTAGGGGGGCAGGTCCTGGTAGGCCTTCCTTTCGAGGATACAGAGCAGTTAGGGGGGCTTCCTTTCCCTCTACCAGTCGTACAGGTTGGACTCGGGGGAGGGGCCGTGGCCGTCCCGCCCAGTCCTGGGGCTCCAAGCCCAAACCTGCCGGTAAGCCCGCTCAGCAATGAGGGGCTGCCCTCACCCGTGCGGGTGGGGGGACGATTACGACACTTCTCCCAGGTTTGGAACCGGGAAGTTCCGGACAGATGGATTCAGGAGATAGTGTCGTCCGGTTACAAGCTGGAATTCGAGTCTCGCCCTCCTTCACGGTTCTTTCGGTCTCGGGTGCCCATCGATCCTTTGGCCGCACAGGGGCTCCTGGCGTCGGTAAAGAATCTGCTAGAGATGGCGGTCATCCGGCCGGTACCGCGCTTAGAGATGGGCCTCGGTTTCTACTCCAATCTGTTCGCAGTCCCCAAGAAAGATGGGTCAGTTCGTCCCGTCTTGGACCTGAAGTTACTCAACAGGTTCATCCGGTTTCGGAAGTTTCGCATGGAAACCTTGCGTACTGCCGTCGGCTCTCTTCGGCAAGGGGACTTCATGGCGTCCATAGACATCAAGGATGCTTACCTTCATGTTCCCATCTGCCACGCTCATCAACGTTTTCTTCGATTCGTGATGAAGGATCAGCATTATCATTTCGTGGCACTTCCGTTTGGCCTTACCTCAGCTCCAAGAGTGTTCACCAAGGTGCTGGCAGGGGTCATGGCCATTTTCAGATCTCGGGGCATTCATGTCGTGCCTTATTTGGACGACCTTCTAATCATGGCTCCGTCTCTCAATCAATCAGAGACAGACACCAGCTTGGTGGTCTCCACGCTGGAAAGCTTTGGTTGGGTGATCAACTTCCCCAAGTCCTCCCTCGCTCCGGCCAGGGTAGTGTTCTTCCTGGGGATGCAGTTGGACTCTCATCAGCACAGAGTGTTTCTTCCCCAGTCCAAAATTCATCTGATTCAGGAGTTGGCTCGGGTCCTACTCTCCAATCCTCGGCCGTCCATCCGTCTGGGGATGAGGCTGGTAGGGTTGATGGTTGCCTCCTTCGAGGCAGTTCCTTTTGCTCATTTCCACACGAGGACGCTTCAGCTTTATCTGTTGGCGTCTTGGGACCGACAGCCTCGGTCGCTGGATCAGCCCTTCCACTTGTCCTCCCGTGTACGGCAGTCCCTCCTGTGGTGCTTGGTCTCGACCAATCTTGTGTAGGGCAGGCCTTTCCTGACCCCCCTTTGGAAAATTGTCACCACGGACGCCAGTCTGTCGGGATGGGGCAGATTCTGGAAGGAGCTGCGGTTTCAGGGGCAGTGGAGGCCCCACTTACCCATCAATATTCTGAATCTGAGAACCATCCGTCAGGTGCTTGCTCTCCTGACTCAGTACGTTCTGGGCCTTCTGGTCCAGATGTGTTCAGACAATCGATCAGCAGTTGCTTACGTCGGTCTTCAGGGAAGGACGCGCAGTCTGAGTACTCTGAGAAGTGTCCCTGATCCGGATATGGGCAGTGTTCCATGTTCCCTGTCTCTCGGCGGTTTACATTCCAGAGGTGATGAAACAGGTAGCGGGCCAGTTGAGCAAGGGCTCTCCCCGTCTGGAAGAATAGGCTCTCCATCCTCGGGTGGTTTGCTTACTGTGTCTCCAATGGGAGACCCCGGAGGTGGACCTGTTGGCCCCTCATCACTATCACAGGCTCCCGAACTTCGTGTCGCTCTCCCAGGATCCTCTGGCTCTGGCAGTGGACGCCATGTCCCTGATCTGGGGAGTTCTGGGATTTGTATACCTGTTTCCTCCGATGCCCATGCTGGGCAGGGTTCTTCAGAATTTGGCTCTGGAAAAGGTGTACGCCGTTCTCGTGGCCCCAAGGTGGCCAAGACGAGTAAGGTTCGCAGACATCGTTCGGCTGGCAGTGGACCAGTTCGTTCTGCCTCTTCGGCCCGGTCTGCGCACTCAGGGTCGATTGCGTTACCCCAATTTACCAGCGCTGGGTTTGATGGCCTGGCTGCTGAAACCTCCATCCTGAAGGAGGAGGGTCTTTCTGATTCAGTCATTAAGACTGTGATCAGTGCCCGGAAGAGGTCTTCTTCCATCACCTACTATAGGACTTGGAAAGCCTATATCGCTTGGTGTGAGATAAGATCTTTTCCTTGTAGGGTCTTTTCGGTCTCCAGGATTCTGGAGTTTTTACAATCAGGGCTGGACTCTGGTCTCCAGCTAAGTACGTTGAAAGGGCAGGTCTCTGCCTTATCTATCTTTTTTTCAGAAGCGTGTTGCGCTTAAACCTTTAGTTAAAACTTTTTTCCAGGGGGTTACGCATGTGCGGCCTCCCAGGAAACCATTACTCCCGGTTTGGGATTTGAATTTGGTTCTTTCTGCTCTTCAGGCTCCTCCTTTTGAGCCTTTGCAAGATATTGCTTTGTCTACCCTGACTCAGAAGATTGTCTTCTTGGTAGCTATCACTTCTGTCCGGCGTGTCTCAGAGTTGGCGGCCTTAACTATCCAGGCGCCTTACTTTGAGAGGCATCAGGATAAAGTGGTCTTTTGGTTCAAGCCAGACTTTCTTCCTAAGGTTGTTTCTGCTTTTCATTTGAATCAAGATATTGTTCTTCCCTCCTTGTGTCCTAATCCCAAGAATGACAAAGAGAGGGTTTTGCATTGTTTGGATGTAGTACGCTGTGTTAAGTACTACTTGATTATCACGTCTCCTTTTCGTAGGACGGATTCCTTTTTTGTTGTGCCCCATGGGCCTAAGAAGGGTTTGGCACCAGCCAAATCTGCCATTAGCAAGTGGATACGTCAGGCCGTTACTGCGGCCTATTCTGCTAAGGGGAAAGTTCCCCCTTTTCGTATCACTGCTCATTCTACTCGCGCCATTGGGGCGTCTTGGGCTTTTCAGCACCAAGCTTCTGTTGAACAAGTTTGTAAGGCCGCCACTTGGTCTTCTGTTCACACTTTTTCTAAGTTTTACAAAGTTGATGTGCGGGCCTCAGCGGATGCTGTTTTTGGCCGCAAAGTTCTGCAGACTGCAGTCATTTAAGTTATGCTTCACCTGGCCTTGAGATGCCCTTCCCTTGTGGACACTGCTTTTGGATGTCCCAATAATGGATGAATATTTAAGAAGTGAAGCGGGGTGTGTGGCACACCAAGAATAATACCATTTTGTGAGTACTCACCTGAAAAATGGATATTGTTGGTGTGCCACACACCCCGCTTCACCCCCACCCTTTTCGGTATTACCGAAGCATTTATATGGTGAAGCCCTTTTTTATTTATATCAAATTTGATTTTTGAGGTTACCGGTGGAATACTGGTACCTTGTCTTTCTGCTTTTTAATATACTGGTGATTGAAGGGAGGTACCAGGTATATATAGGCCGGAAGGGGGCTCGTTACAAGACTTCCTCTCTGCACTACGTCACCTTGCGGTGGATTAACCCAATAATGGATGAATATTTAAGAAGTGAAGCGGGGTGTGTGGCACACCAACAATATCCATTTTTCAGGTGAGTACTCACAAAATGGTATTTTCTTGTCCTTCGCCGTCCAGACTGCAGAGAAAATCTGGGGATTGTGGGATGTTCCTGGGTATTTGAGGGGCCGGGAGGAGCCTATTTTCGATGTGTCTGCAGTCCAGCGCCATCTGGCGGAGTAATACCCGAATGTAAGTATTCTATCTGGAGCAGGACGTACTGTTTACTAAGAATAGTTTGCTTTCTTCCATTTTTGATACTTTGCACATTGTTCTTCCCAGAGTGGCTAAGAGGAAAAAGGGTGACTTATTTTGGCCTGAAGGGCAACGGCGGGTTTTTCCTGAGCAGCCGCATTTTTCTAACATGATTCTTAAGGAATGGGAAAGACCCAACAAGTTACCGTCGGCCCCTAAGGGCCTGGATAGGCGGTATCCTTTCCCTGCTGAATTGATTCGGTTATGGTCTCACCCTCCCGAGGTGGACCCTCCGGTGTCAGGATTGTCCAACACCACGGTTCTGTCATCACCTGACAATGCTTCCTTGCGTGATCCTGCAGACAAACACATAGATCAGTTGGTCTGCCATGCTTTCACCTTTGCTGGTGCCCTTTTTCGGCCTGCTTGTGCCTCGGCAATTGTTTCCCTAGCCAACAGGAGAAAGGTTAAACACCTTGTGGCTAAGGCTAAGTCCCGCAAGCGGGCGGAGGAGTTTAAGGAACTCGAGGCCTGTTTGGATTTCATTGGCTTTGTTGTTACTGCCATGGATGATGTGGTCAGGCTCGGTGCCAGACTTTCGGCCTTGCTTGTAGCTTTACGCCGCTCGCTGTGGTTGAAGCAGTGGTCGGCCGATGCGGCTGCCAAGAAGTCCCTCACAAGTCTACCTTTTGTGGGAGGCCGGCTGTTTGGGGAGCGACTGGACCTTTTGGTCAAGGATGGTAAGCTACCTCAGAGAAGAAAGCCTGCTTGGTCCTTTCGGAACTCCTCTTCTTATCGGTCCTTTCAGGGAAGAAGAGGCTCTTCATTTTCCGGTGCCCGCAGAGATACCTGGGGCAGAGGTAGGTCCCGCAGCCGGCCCAACCCCTCATGGGGAGCTAAGCCCAAACCCCCAGCCAAACTTGCTCAGGCATGAGGGGGCGCCCTCACCCATACGGGTGGGGGGACGTCTTCTGCTGTTTGCTCCGATCTGGAGACGTCGCGTCTCGGATCGGTGGATTCAGGAGGTGGTGTCCTCATATTACGAGATAGAGCTGGCAGCCAGGCCACCCACGAAATTCCTATGTTCAAGGATATCTTGAAACCCGCTAAAAGCTCAGGCTTTGAGAGCAGCTGTTCAACACCTCCTGCGGATAGGTGTGATTTGCCCTGTGCCCCAGCAGGAACAGGGTCAGGGGTTCTACTCCAACCTGTTCACGGTTCCCAAGAAGGACGGAATTCTGCTGCCGATCTTGGACCTGAAGGGTCTCAACAAATTTGTAAAGGTCAGACATTTCCGCATGGAAACGTTGCAGTCGGCGGTGAGATCGCCTCGGCCCGGCGACTATATGACCACGGTGGACATCAGGGACGCTTATCTGCACATCCTGATTTTCCAAGGACATCAGAAGTTCTTGTTTGCACTGGAGGATCAACATTACCAGTTTGTAGCACACCCCTTCGGCATATCCTCAGCTCCCAGAGTGTTCACCAAGGTGCTGGCGGGCATCATGGCTATCCTGAGTCAGGGTATTCGTGTGTTACCCTATCTAGATGACCTTCTGATTTCGGCCCGGTCCCTTCAGGAGGCCGGACTGTACTGTCAACCCTGGAAGCCTTCGGTTGGGTGATCAACTACCCAAAGTCGTTTATCACGCCTTCAACAGTGAGATCCTTCCTGAGATTGACGCTAGACACCGGTCAGGTCAAGGTCTTTCTGCCACAGCAGAAGGTTTTGGGAATCCAGATGCAAGTGCAGGCCTTGCTGGCTTGTCAACAGCCGTCGGTACGTCTGGGGATGAGATTGGTGGGCCTAATGGTGTTGTGCTTCAAGGCAGTGCCCTTTGCCCAATTTCATATGAGACCTCTACAGTTGAACCTGCTGACCAGCTGGAATCGGTCGCCGGAATCCCTGGAACAAGGATTTTTGCTGTCCCCCCCCCCCCCCCCCCGGCCAGGCAGTCCCTCTTGTGGTGGTTGGACTCAGAACCTGCTGGTAGGCAAGTCCTTCCAGACTCCTCATTGGGAGATAGTTACCACGGATGCCAGTCTTACAGGCTGGGGAGGCGTTTGGCAGACCCAGAAAATCCAGGGTCAGTGGGGTCCAAAGGAGAACCGGTTACCCATAAATCTCTTGGAGCTGAGAGCAATTCGGTTGGTTCTTCTACGCCTGACTCCCCATTTAAAAGGCCATGCGATCCAGATCCACTCAGACAATCAGACAGCTGTGGCCTACATCAACCACCAGGGCGGGACTCGGAGCAAGAGATCCCTCAAGGAGTTAAGCTGGATTCTGACTTGGGCAGAGGAGAATGTTCCCTGCATCTCGGCGGTTTACATCCCTGGGGTGGAAAACCAGGAGGCAGACTCCCTGAGCAGGAGTTCCTTGCGCCTGGGAGAATGGTCCCTCAACAGCGAGACCTTTCAGGTTCTGTGCCTCCGCTGGGGCCAACCGGACGTGGATCTTTTTGCGTCCAGACACAATCACAAGCTTCCAAGTTTTGTCTCTCTCAAGAGATCCCCTGGCCATAGCAACAGACGCTCTGGCAATCCCTTGGACGGAGTTCAAATTTCTTTATGCATTCCCTCCGTTTTCGCTCCTGGGCAGAGTGCTGCGCAAGTTAGCCCAGGAAGGGGTGCCAGCCATCCTGGTGGCTCCTCGCTGGCCGAGGAGGAGTTGGTTTGCGGACATAGTACAGATGTCAAATAGATCACTACATCATGGCTGACGATCCAGGTCTTCTCACACAGGGGCCGCTACGGCACCCGAATTTACGGACGCTGGCTTTGACAGCCTGGCTATTGAAACCTCAATCCTGACGTAGAAGGGTTTATCAGCCACGGTTATTCACACAATGATTCAGGCACGGAAGAAGACTTCTTCCATGACCTACTACAGAGTATGGCGGGCCTATATGGCTTGGTGTGAGACCAAGAGCTTTCCTTGCCGGAAATTTTCTATTTCTAGAATTCTGGAGTTTCGACAACACTGTTTAGACTTGGGCCTACAGCTGAGCACCCTCAAGGGTCAGGTCTCGGCCTTATCCATTTTTTTCCAGAGGTTCTTTGCCAATCATAGATTGATCAGTACTTTTTTCCAGGAAGTCACCCATGTCTGCCCACCGTGTAAATCAGTCTTACCGGTGTGGGACTTGAATCTAGTGCTCCAAAAACACAGAGCAATCAATGATAAAACAACACACTTTAGGTCAGCTTTAACTCTTAAAACATTATATAAAAAAGTCCAAGCTTCTGGGGTGGTTCCCCAATCTGAGAGTATCCTCTAAGGCCAAGGATTTTAGTGACCTTCTAATACAGGGATGTTCAAAACACTGTAGCAAATTCCACCACGTGTATATAACAGCAAATTGCTGATGAGAATCTGGTGCCCACCACCTCCTTCAAAATACTCTTACCAGATAATAATAAGCTTTAGTGCCTTATTAAAAATCTTCCATGTTTTATTCCTCTCTTATTGGATAGGAGAGCCGGTTAAATATTCTGGTCCCCGCTTTAACAGGTGGAGGTGTGCTTGAATGCCTTATTAGATCCTCAATATTCCATTCCTCTCTTGTTATTAACAGAGCCGATTTGGTATTCTTATCCCACTTTGGCTTTTAAAATTGTCCCAGATTGGACAAACCACATAGAAAGGAAAAACCAAATAAAAAAATCTAGCGTAATATCGTTTTAATCATGTGCACTGGTTAAGTTAAAAATGCACTCACATAAAAACAATGTATATCAAGTATTTAGGAGACGCCAGGCAAGATTCTCACCAAACCCTCAATGTGTCTAGGCCGATTGATGTCTCAAAGGGAGGGAGGGGAAGTGAAGTATCCCTGGAGTGTAGCTTGCCCGCGTACTGATAAGATCCGTCCGCCGCCGTCAACGCGTTTCATTGGCAACCAACTTTCTCAAGACTGCAGTCCCGCCCATATGCTTTTGGATGTCCCATCTGTAAGTACTTCTGGACGGCCTGGAATGGATGGAGGGAAAAACACAATTCTGTGAAACTCACCTGTAGAATTGGTTTTGTTATCCATCCATTCCAGGCCGTCCACCCTGCCCTTGTGTTCAGTATGCCTGTTATGGTGATTAAACCATTTTTTGCTCATAGGACACTAGTTATACAAGTTCTTAGTTTTGATTCGAGAGAGTCCAAACGGAGGCTATGTGAGGTAACATGGTCTCCTATTTTTTGTTTGGACCTCCCGGCCTGCCTCTTTTGTTGAGTACTGCTTTTAAACAACTGGGGACTAGATAGACAGGCAGCTGCCTTTATAGGGGGCCGGTAGGAGCTACATCTTTTGATCTTGCAGTCAGCGCCCCCTAGGGGCGAACATCCATCTGTAAGTACTTCTGGACGGCCTGGAATGGATGGATAACAAAATTAATTCTACAGGTGAGTTTCACAGAATTGTGTTTTCAAGGTTTTGCATATCAGATGTGTTCTCAGACCTCAGGCCATCCACAATTCCCTGGTGTTGCAGTGAATGGAGCTCTCCTCCATTCACTGCAATGGAAAGAGGGTGTGAAGACCTAATGCGTTCCTTTCCATTGCAGTGAATAGAGGGGGTTATGACGGGGGGTCGCCCTCCGCTGAGAACAAGGAAGAGATGCGCTTTCTGGCTAACGGTGAGAGACATGGGTTCAGTGATCAGGTAAGCGCAAGAGCCCTGGACAGGAAGCGATGATCTGCATGGGAAAAAGGTATACCTGCTTTTTTTATTTTAGACTGTAAAGTGTCCTTAAGGTAGCACCATTTTTTCAAGCTCAACTGCAAAAACATGTTGCCCTGCAGAATTGGACAACTCTTTGAATTCTGTATATCTACCACAATTACAGCAAGCTCTCCGGCGATACAAGTTATCATATGCTTAAAGAGTAAAACAAAGACCAGATACAGATGGTTTCTCTGCTAATTATTACAAAAATGTTGGCACCAAGATTAATTAGGGCTTTTAACGGTGTGAGAGGCTCTTTATCTAAAGATGCCATTCTGGCCTCAATATTCATGATTCCTAAGTCTGAAACGGTATGTATGGTATGGTATCATTTCAGGCCAATTTCTCTGAATAACCTTGAAGCCAAAATCTTTGCCTAATTCCTAAATATCTTTCAACTTTGATAGGCAGTGAGCAAGTGGGTTTTATTCCAGGGCGACAAGCAGAGGGCAACATAAGGATTATTTAACTCGTCCACCTAACAAAAGAAAGAAAGCTTTAATCTTTAGATATAAGAAATACTTTGATTCTGTATCCTGGGTCCTTCTCATAGAAAAATGGGGTTTTGGACCAGAATGTATTGGTAATTTAAGAGCATTGTATGCTTCCCCTTTAGCTTTTGTAAAATACAATGGGATCAAATTGGACACCTCTTTAGTACGAGGTATAAGACAAGGTCCCTCATCCCCCCCTGCTTTTCATCCTGGCCATGAAACTGCTGGCCCTTGCTATTAGGAGCACTCCAGACATTTCCAGATTAGAAGTAGCTGTTATGCAACATACTAGATAAAAAAATACAATTCTGTGAAATACTCACCTGTTGAATTGGTATTATACGTATACAGTACGTCCTGCTCCAGATATAATACTTACACTTGGGTAATCCTCCGCCAGAGGGCGCTGTGCACTGCAGACATGCAAAAAACAGGCTCCTCCCGGCCCTTCATATACCCGGGGACCTCCCACAAATCCCCAGCATTGAAAAGCAGTGAACAAGAAGCCGTGAGAATTCAACCACCAAAAACAACTGGTAATGAAAACAATGATAACAATCACCATACAGGGGATCCAGAATAATGCAAAAACCAGGGTGGGGTGGAGCAGGACGTACTGTATACGTATAATACCAATTCTACAAGTGAGTATTTCACAGAATTGTATTATTCTAAGTATACAGTACGTCCTGCTCCAGATATAATACTTATACTTGGGACATCCAATAGCAGTGTCCATAAAGTAGGGTGGGATCCCCAACAAAAAAGGCACAGCAGACAGTAAAAGCACTGTCACCTGCAACCTTGCTACCAAGAGCGACATGAGCAAAGGCTCCAACGTCAACATCATAAAAACCTTTGAAAAGGTACTAACAAAAAAACAAGTAGCGGTCTAGCAAACTTGTGCAACAAAACCTGGTGCTGAAAGGCCCAAAGATACCAAGGCACCAGTGGAATCAGAAATAGAGTGAGAAGAAACTCTTCCCCTTAAAGGAGTAGGCCTGAGTAACAGCCTGACAAGATCAACGCTAACAGTAGCCCAGGAAGAAGCCGAACCTTCCCTAGGACCAGAAGGGACATCCATCCAAGTAAGGGCGAGGCCAAAGGCCGCTTAACCCCTGGAAGCAGACGAGATCAGGCACATACAGATGTAGGTGCCCACAAACCCCAAGGGGCATCAGTCCCCCTAAGGGACAAGAGACAACCCAGGAAAAAAATTCCAGCACCTGTTGAGGGAAAGTAGATCCCCTTGCCTCAGCGTTACTAGGAATAAGGCACAGAAGAAAGACAATGTCTTAAATACATGAGCCTAAGACACCACCTTAGGCAGAAGGTCCGGCGTAAAGCGGAACACCACCTAATCTTGGTGTATAGATAAAAGAATGAGGGCTAGCTAAACAGAGCCGCCCGCTCAGGCACATGCAGACTGAAGTAACAGCCCCCAGAAGGACAACTTCGTGGATAAGAACAGTCAGACAGCATCCGGAAGAGGTCCAAGGGGAAACACCCCGCAAGGCAAACAGAATAAAATGCAAATCCCAACAGGGACCCTAGAACTATGTGGGGGATGCACCTGAGTAATCCCCAAAAGAATGCTTAACCAAGGCAAAAAACTGAGCAAGGACTTCTACAGGGAGGCGGACAGGGCAGAACCTGAACCTCCAGAGAACCGAGTAGGAGAGCCAACTCCAACCCATGCAGTAATAACTCTAGACCTCTGGGAACAGAGAGCGCCCAACAGGGGAGAGACCAAGACTCACACCAATCAATATGGGTATGCCATACCCCACAATAGATGAAAGAAGAAGAAGCCAACTCCTAAGCTTCCAGAAGTCACAGTCACCCAGAAGATAAGCCCATCTCCATCAAGGTGGAAGAATCAACCGTCAGGTCATCCAGACCAGAGCCTGTATATTGGGGTGAAATAAAAAAGGGGGCCTGAGTGAGCAGATCAGCACTCCTGACAGAACGTACAGGTCTGCTGTCCTCAGTACCACATCTGCAAACCACACTCCACTAGGCCACCCAGGGGCCACCAGTATAACTGGTTCCCCCTTCCAGAGCAAACTTGCGCAGAACCCCGCCTAGCGGGGTGAATGAAGATAAGACATACAGAATAGAATGTCCAGCCATAAAGTTACTAAGCCTCATGACCAAGGTCAGAACAAACTGGGACAGGGAAACAAGGGCCAAGAACCTATTATAGTGACGGGGCCCAAAAAGATCCACACTAGATGGATCACATAGAGACACAAGAATTAGCACATCCTGTCACAGAAGGACATCCCCCGGAGCGAATATCGCTGATATGCAGGGAACACTGTCCTCCACCCAGATCAGGGTCAGATACCTTCCTGGAGGATCATCCTGCTCAGAGTCCACACAGATAATTAATACAGGCCACTGTCGGCAGACAGACCAAGAAGCCCCCAAATAGACAGATCCCGCAAAGGAGAAGTCCAGCGAGATAGAGCCAACCTGAAAGCCTACCGCTTCAAAAATAGATAGGTGAATGGACCCCTAAAGGTCCCACCACCCCCGGAATCACAGGGGATTTTAGAAGAAACCCCCCCCCCCTCCGTCAACCTGATAGATTTGGTATCCATCTACAGGAAGACGCAAGGAAGGGGGTGCCCCCTGACTAGTTCCTAGAGTACAACCGTCTCAAGGGAAACCACCGTACCAAGGTGGAAAGGTACACAGACCCAGCTCCAGGGAAGCTGGAACCCAGTCCAGCATTTACAATATAAGTTGCAGAAGAGCCCAAGGGCACTGAGCATAAGGGACAACCTTTGAGCAGCCACCTACAGGCCCACCAGCTGCAATCCAGCCTGGTGAAGAGACGGGAACAGCAAAGAGGGGCCGAGCCCCTGTAACCAGATTGTCCACTTTATAGTCAAGGAAGCAGGTTCCCGCCTGAACCGAATCCAAGTTCAACCCTAGGAATGGAGATACCAAATAAGGGGACAATGAGGAATTGAGGTGATTGAGCACCCATCCAAAGACTCCCAAAGGACACCACCAGCCGAGTAACAAACTCGGCCTGACGTAGAGATTGGGAAGCAAAGGACGACCAGGCAGTTCCTCGCGCGGACGCCCCCTTGGTCTCATCAGAGACATCACCCCCGTCCTCGCCTTGGCGATCACTCTGGGAGCAGAAGAGAGGCCACATAACAAGGCCACAATCAGCAGTGTTGGACCTCCAACACTAACTTGTAAGATCCTCGGTGTCCGGAGGACACAGTGGCAATGAAATAAGCATCTTAGATCTCCACAGACGGCAAGAGGTCCCTGGACACAGGGCACTGGCAGCCCAACTCAGAGAAAACCATGCAGAAACCGCCTGTGAATGTAAATTGCCGCACCTATGGAAGGCCAGAAGGGGCAGAGTGCCACATCCTTTTGGGGGAATGTGGAAAGGTTGGTGTAGAGGCCCCTGCCTCTGCCTGTTAAGGGCAACCTGCAAGTGACCCCAGACCTCGCAGGCCGCGCGTGGCCTGCGCCAACACCTGAAGAGAGACAGGGACCAGAAGCATCCTGACAATCTCGGGAAGGGGCCACCCAGCAAACACTATCCTGCATCCAGAGGAAACTTCCTCCTGAATCCACCAGAACGAGGCATGACGCCTCCTGATAGGAGCAAGGTGCTGCTGCCATCCCCTCGCCCAGACGGGCGAGGGCGCCCCATCATGCTTGGGGGGTTTTGGTGAAAGATTTGGACTTAGTCCTGCCGGAGGGGCCAGGGCGTTGTCTGCCACTCCTGGGGCAGGAATCTACACCAAAAAGCTGGAAGGACACCCCTGGTTTGGGTTTGACACTAACATAGGGGGGGGGGAAGGGGTGCCCCTGCCCCGAGAAGGCCGAGACAGCCTTCTGTGAAGGGGTGCTTTGCCCTTTTTCCCAAACAGGTCCAGACGGGCCCCGAATAGGCGTCACCCTCTAAAGGGAAGCCCAGTAAGAATCTTTTTTGTAGCATCGTCAACACCCCACTGTCGCAGCCAGACCAAGCGGCGTATAGCTACCACAAGGGCGGAAGTTCTTGCGCACATCCTAATGGTGTCATCCAGCGCTAAAAGGATAAACCTTACAAATACATCACAACTGGAGAGTGCATTAAACACCTCCCAGGGGAGATCCTCAGGTTGATGATCAATCATCTTTCTGATGAGGGTCCTAGCAGCCACTGCAGCGATGGCCGCGGCACAGACCGGGTGCAGAGCCGTCCCTGCACAAGAAAAGGCATGGGAAGCCAGCCTATCAATGCGCCGGTCCTCAGAATCCCGAAGGGTACGATAAGTGGGGGCTGCAATAAAGGGGGGGGTTAAGAACCCCAATGATCGGTGCATCCACCACGGGAGGTGATGACCAACAGTTAACCACATCAGGGGGAAAATGGTATTTCCAATCCCAGTCCCCTGGAACCCCTGGAAGTTTACTAGGGCATTCCCATTCTTTGAGTACAAGAGCCTGGAAGTGATCCTGCTCCAGAAATTCCAAGCGCGGCGTCGCTGTATGGAAACTCTCCCTTCTAGGCCTTGGGAGCCTCACCAGGGAGATAGACAAGACCTCGAAGATCTTTATCAGTAATTCATCGGTGTCACCCAGGAACCAGGGCCCATATCATCATGTCTCCTCGGCCCCTCGTCAGATGAGCCTGAGTCAGAGAACAGCTCACCATCATCGGAAAGAGCAAAACCCTGCTGAGTAGTGAACTCCTCAGTTTCCGAAGGAATGGGTGAAACCGGAGGCGTCAGGGACAGCTTCTTACCAGGGCCCAAGCGCTCTGCCAACCTCAAAATCACCTGATCAGCCGTAGGCAGTCTGCGCGGCACGACTTGCTGGTCATTCCCGCTCGAGTGCGACTCATCAGGAGTGAGATTTAAGCACGGGGAGACAGGTGTATTGAAACGAGGCGCAGCCACTGGCAACCCTGACTGCAGTGACTTGTTCAGCACAGGGTCCGCAGACCCGTGCTCTGTCCGCATCAGCATGGGGTTGTCCACACGCTGTATAATAAGAGGTGTCAGGGCCATGCGCAGCAGAAAAAATACTAATGATGAAATCACCCGCGAGGGCACTTACAGACCTGGGGAGGAGAAGGACCGCAAACACGCGCGCGAAGATCAACAAAATGGCGCCAACCGAACCTCGAAGGGCGGGCCCAATCTGGGCGTGATGCGGAGCACGCCACGCCAGGTCCCCGCCTCCCCCAAAGAGCGAGAAGCTCTGAGGCAGCCGTCCAGGCTTGACAAGCCAAGCATAGGATATGCTAGTAAAAGCATCTGCTAAATAGTCTTCTTTTCTTCGCCTTTCCTGTTCCTTATCCTCCCCCATTTTTTATGTGTGAGTAGGCTGTCTGCAGATTTTTCCTTTTGTAATTTTACATAAAAATGTAGTCTGCACCTATAGATCATATATACTAACTGTTTTTTCTTTTTTGTTTCTTGTTTTTCTTTTATTTCCTTGTGCATATCAAGGCAATGTATGGTACGTATATATGCTTTAACAAACTCTTGTTCAAGTAATTTCAAATAGTAATTACCATATTATTTTCATAATATCCAATAAATAACAAAAATGAATGCCTGTAAATCTCTCCAAATAATACATTAAAGGGAACATGGAAGCCGTAGCAGGGATCCAAAGTTTGCCCTCCTTTCAATTTCATTCCTCCAGAACCACTTAAAAAAGCGGCCCCACGACTTTTCTATCCCTTGGTGCTCTTAGAGTAAGAGCACAGCAAATCACAGTGGTCCCACAATTTTCTCTGACCACAGCAGAACATCACGACTAAATAAATCTGCACTATGATACGCCCTACTCAGCTCAGCCATGGCCCATAAATTAAAGCAAAGAACTTGGCTTGGCTTTTGCTTACAGTACATATAATTGGAGTGAGGTGGCATATTTTACACCATTCTTAATGCGCATCGGATAGGGGGAAGTTTATGGGTGCCTGGAGCTTGCCACTTTAAACCGGACTGTTACCCTGAATAAGAGCTTGGTCTTGTAGGTTTCCTCCACCATGTACATACAGATTACCCACAATTAAAAACATCCTACCTGCACCTAGTGCATTATTCTTAGTATACAGTACGTCCTGGTCCAGATAAGAATCATAACACTTGGGTATTACTCTGCCAGATGGCCCTGGACTGCAGAGACAGTGAAATTGGCTCCTCCCGGCCCCTCAAATACCCAGGACCTCCCACAAATCCCCAGATTTTCTCTGCAGTCTGGACTGCGAAGGACAAGAAGATGGCTCTCTCTTCTCGCAGGTGAGCGGGGCTATTAGCCTGTGGCCCTGTAGGACTATTCCCACCCGTTCCATTGTTAATGTGCCTCCCAGCCTTGGCTGCGCTGGTCCGGGGGATGGTAGGCAGCACCGCTGTCAGGTGCTTAGGAGCTCTGCTCTACCGCAATCCCCCACCAAAGGGTAGGCGGTATAGGCATATGGTGAGCCTCTATGGGATGCCCCTCCCGCCCTATTGCCCCTGTCTATCAGTGGGCCCTATGTTAAGTGGCCGCTGTCCTCCCTCGCTCTCCCTTGTAACTCTCGGGGGGGGGGTGTATTTGTCTTGGTGTTTCACTGTATTATGCTTTGTCTGGTTGGTGTCAGTCGCCGCGCTGGCTTGGTTGCGTCTTAAAATATGCCGCGCACACGTTACCTCAGGCGCTGGTGCGCCATCATTGGCTGCTTGTCATGTGTGCTGCTTCGCGCTCTTCGGGGGGAGGCCCGCAGTTGGCGCGTTCCACATCGCTGTCTCCGCTGCCCGCCCCAGCGCCATTTTCTCTGATTCAGCTGCTGCGTGACTGGCGTCTACCTACCGCGGTCCGTGAGTGCCCTCGCGGGCGGTATATTCTTGGTGTGCCACACGCCCCGCTTCACTTCTTAAATATTCATCCATTATTGGGTTAATCCACCGCAGGTGACGTAGTGCAGAGAGGAAGTCTTGTAACGAGCCCCCTTCCGGCCTATATATACCTGGTACCTCCCTTCAATCACCAGTATTTTTTCTCTCTGCTTGCTGACAAGTCAGAAGATGGAAGTCTCCTGCTTACAGGTAGGCCGGGGTATTCTTACCCCGCCGCCCCCCTTTTGGTCTATTTCTGCCCGGTTTGAGTTTGTATACCTTTATGGTGAAATGGAAGCCTCCCAGCCTAGGCTGCTCACCGGGCAAATGGTAGATGGCACTTTAAGTGCCTAGGAGCTTATCTCCTACCGCTTGACCTCATGCGTGGGGCAATGCGGCTAACCGGCATGGTGATCCGGAAATGGGATGCCCCTGTCCCGAGGGTCCCCGTAGCCCCTTACTCTCCCGTTACGGTCCCTTCTCCCTTCACTATGGGGGGGGGGGTGAGGGTGTGCTTTAAGTATGTGTGTTTCACTTGTATCACTGCATGTTAACATATGTGTCATGATTATGCATTCACTGTAGCATGTGTATATTTTTGGGTCTGCTTTAAGGGCAGGCTGCGCTGGGTAAGGACTGGCCACTTCTCTTGCACTCTGTGCTTTGTGGCCCTCTACCCCCTCTACCCCCTCTCCCCTCTCCTCGCCTGGCATTCATGTAGCATTGTACAGCACCATGCGGTTTTTACCCTCCGCCGCCTGGGCGCACGTGCTGTGGCCCAGCTGTAAGTGATTCCAGCTGATCGGCGTAGGGAGGGCCGGGGGCGCGGCGCCGACGTCATGCGGCGTCTGCGGCGGGCCCAGCGTCCTTGCTTCCTTCAAAACACAGGAAGTCACGTGGGCGCACGGCCGCACTTTGTCTTCATGCCTGCTCATGGCTGCTGGCTGCAGGCTTACCGGCTGATTGCTGTCCAGGTAGCGGCCCCTCCCGTTGGGGCCGTTAAATGGGGAATACTTTTTAACAATACAGTGAGAAGTCACTGTTATTAAGGGGGCGTCATTTAAGGGCACTTGGTGCCATACTTATATGTTATACACGTGAAGGATCTGATGGTTGTTTCTTTGCCTTGCAGATCCTGGGATCCCTGCTTATGCTGGCCCTCCGGCTCTATGTGCCTGGCTAATTATTGGGATTGCTTTGAATGTTTATATACATAGACTATATATAAATATATATATATAGTTTCTATTAAAGGGGACCTTAACTTAAAAAAAAAAAAAAAAAATTATAAAAATCCTCCCTTCCGGGACATTACTAATAAAGGGGGCATCCCGGGTCGGCTTATGCCTTAAAAGTCCCATTATTGCGAATACCATAAATCACCATATGGAGGCTTCCGTAAATTCCGGAAACGGTTCTGCTGAGCCGTTTGGGGGGTGCGTAGGTTGTGGGGTTCTACTCCCAGCTGATGATATCTTTATTTGCATCCCTTGTGCAAAACAGACTATTGCGCGCCAGTCCGTTGCTTCGGCTGCGGGGCCATCGCATCCTTCATCATCTCCTACCTCTCCCTCCCTATTCCGGACCCCGCATGACACTGTCAAAAGTGGGGATTCGCATTCCGAGGCGGCAGCACAGCACAGCCCTGCCCCCGGAAAATGATGCCCGTTAAAGCAGCGTTGAAGGCCGCTGCAAAACGAAGGCACCTGACTCCGGTACCTTCGGCTCCACAGGACCAGTTTTGTGAACCTGTGGAATGGTCCGATGGATCCCCGGACGAGGATGAACTCCCGTCGGAGTCAGATGAGCCGACAGGTCAGCGTGTGGCTGATGAGATCGGCGATTGGTCAGAGGGAGTTGTTTTTGACACCCCCTCCATTCTGGCTCAAATGTTTAAAATTTTGAGTTTAGATACGCCTGAGGCGGCCGCCCCGCCAAAGGGTCAGTTGTTTAAAGAGCCTCAGCCGAATTTGGTTTTTCCCAGACAGCACCACTTTGAGAGGGTGGTTCTTAAGGAATGGGAACATCCCACACGGTTATCTGGAATTCCTTCCAGTTGGGAAAAGCGTTATCCTTTTCCGCCAGAATTGGTGAAGCTTTGGTCTGTCCCTCCGGACGTCGATATCCCTGTACTAGGACTCTCCAGCTCGGCTATGGTACAATCTGCTGAGACCACTGTCCCCAAAGATGGGGAAGATCGTCGGATTGACCAATACGCTCGACATGGTTTTATCTATTCCGGGTCAGCATTGCGCCCGGTATGTGCTTCAGCCCTTCTTCTATTGGCAATTAAGTCCCTAATTCAGGGGCTATATGAGGATCTTGATCCCGCTTGCAAACAGTTCACTGCACTTAAGCAGTGTGAATCTTTTGAGGCTTATGTCCTGGCCGCTCAGGACGATGCGCTGACTATGAGTAGCAAGGCGGCAGCTATGCTGGTGGCTATTCGCAGGTCAGTATGGCTACGTCAGTGGTCAGCAGACACGGCTTCCAAAAAGGTGCTCACAGCTCTCCCCTTTTTGGGGTTGCGTCTGTTTGGGGAGAAAATTGATTCAGTCGCAAAAGGTGGTAAGATGCCACAACGCAAAAGGCCTCGTGGTCCCTTCAGGGGGACAAGTTCCGGTAGGCCTTCCTTTCAAAGGTTCAGAGCGGGCAAAGGTGCGTCCTTTCCCGCTACCAGTGGCGCAGGTTGGACTCGGGGGAGGGGCCGTGGCCGGCCCACTCAGTCCTGGGGCACCAAGCCCAAACCTGCTGATAAGCTCACTCAGCAATGAGGAGCTGCCCTCACCCGTGCGGGTGGGGGGACTATTGCGACACTTCTACCATTGGAACCATGTGGTTCCAGGCAGATGGATCCAGGGGGTAGTGTCGCCCGGTTACAACCTGGAATTCGAGTCTCACCCTCCCTCACGGTCCATTCATGGGTCGGTTCATCCCGGCCTGAACTCTCATCAAGACGGAGTGTGTCTTTCTTTTGCCCAAATTCACACAAGAACGCTTCAGCTATTTCTGCTAGCGTGTTGGGACCAGCAACCTCTGTTGTTGGATCAGTCCTTCCAGTTGTCCTCCCGTGTACGGCAGTCCCTCCTGTGGTGATTGGTCTCGACCAATCTTGTATAGGGCAGGTCTTTCCTGACCCCCCTTTGGAAAGGTGTCACCACGGACACCAGTCTGTCGGGATGGGACAGATTCTGGAAGGAGCTACGGTTTCAGGGGCAGTGGAGGCCCCTCTTACCCATCAGTATTCTGAATCCGAGAACCATTTGTCAGGTGTTTGCTCTCCTGACTCAGTACGTTCTGGGCCTTCGGGTCCAGATGTGTTCAGACAATCGATCAGCGGTTGCTTACGTCGGTCTTCAGAGAAGGACGCGCAGTCTGAGTACTCTCAGAGAAATGTCCCTGATCCGGACATGGGCAGTGTTCCATGTTCCCTGTCTCTCGGCGGTTTACATTCCAGAGGTGATGGAACAGGTAGCGGACCGGTTGAGCAAGTGCTCTCCCCGTCTGGAAGAATAAGCTCTCCATCCTCGGGTGGTTCACTTATTGTGTCTCCAATGGGAGACTCCGGAGGTGGACCTGTTGGCCCCTCATCACTATCACAGGCTCCCGAGCTTCGTGTCACTCTCCCGGGATCCTCTGGCTCTGACAGTGGACGTCATGTCCCTGAACTGGGGAGCTCTGGGATTTCTATACCTGTTTCCTCCGATGCCCTTGCTGGGCAGGGTTCTTCAGAAGTTGGCTCTGGAAAAGGTGTACGCCGTTCTCGTGGCCCCAAGGTGGCCAAGACGAGTAAGGTTCGCAGACATCGTTTGGCTGGCAGTGGACCAGTTCGTTCTGCCTCTTCGGCCCGATCTGCTCACTCAGGGTCAATTGTGTTACCCCAATTTACCAGCGCTGGGTTTGATGGCCTGGCTGCTGAAACCTCCATCCTGAAGGAGGAGGGTCTTTCTGATTCAGTCATTAAGACTCTGATCCGTGCCCGGAAGAGGTCTTCTTCCATCACCTACTATAGGACTTGGAAAGCCTATATCACTTGGTGTGAGATAAGATCTTTTCCTTGTAGGGTCCTTTCGGTCCCCAGGATTCTGGAGTTTTTACAATCAGGGCTGGACTCTGGTCTCCAGCTAAGTACGTTGAAAGGGCAGGTCTCTGCCTTATCTGTCTTTTTTCAGAAGCGTGTTGCGCTTAAACCTTTAGTTAAAACTTTTTTCCAGGGGGTTACGCATGTGCGGCCTCCCAGGAAACCATTACTCCCTGTTTGGGATTTGAATTTGGTTCTTTCGGCTCTTCAGGCTCCTCCTTTTGAGCCTTTGCAAGATATTGCTTTGTCTCCCCTGACTCAGAAGATTGTCTTCTTGGTAGCGATCACTTCTGTCCAGCGTGTCTCAGGATAAAGTGGTCTTTCGGTTCAAGCCAGACTTTCTTCCTAAGGTTGTTTCTGCTTTTCATTTGAACCAAGATATTGTTCTTCCCTCCTTGTGTCCTAATCCTAAGAATGACAAAGAGAGGGTTTTGCATTGTTTGGATGTAGTACGCTGTGTTAAGTACTACTTGATTATCACGTCTCCTTTCCGTAGGACGGATTCCTTTTTTGTTGTGCCCCATGGGCCTAAGAAGGGTTTGGCACCAGCCAAATCTGCCATTAGCAAGTGGATACGTCAGGCCGTTACTGCGGCCTATTCTGCTAAGGGAAGAGTTCCCCCTTTTCGTATTACTGCTCATTCCACTCGCGCTGTTGGGGCGTCTTGGGCTTTTCAGCACCAAGCTTCTGTTGAACAGGTTTGTAAGGCCGCCACTTGGTCTTCTGTTCACACTTTTTCTAAGTTTTACAAAGTTGATGTGCGGGCCTCAGCGGATGCTGTTTTTGGCCGCAAAGATCTGCAGACTGCAGTCATTTAAGTTATGCTTCACCTGGCCTTGAGATGCCCTTCCCTTGTGGACACTGCTTTTGGATGTCCCAATAATGGATGAATATTTAAGAAGTGAAGCGGGGTGTGTGGCACACCAAGAATAATACCATTTTGTGAGTACTCACCTGAAAAATGGATATTGTTGGTGTGCCACCAGTATTCGGTATTACCGAAGCATTTATATGGTGAAGCCCTTTTTTATTTATATCAAAATTGATTTTGGAGGTTATCGGTGGAATACTGGTACCTTGTCTTTCTGCTTTTTAAATATACTGGTGATTGAAGGGAGGTACCAGGTATATATAGGCCGGAAGGGGGCTCGTTACAAGACTTCCTCTCTGCACTACGTCACCTGCGGTGGATTAACCCAATAATGGATGAATATTTAAGAAGTGAAGCGGGGTGTGTGGCACACCAACAATATCCATTTTTCAGGTGAGTACTCACAAAATGGTATTTTTATTACCCTATGTCATTATACATGTCACTTACGGGGTTCTCTTCGCTTATGTCTTTCAGACCGGCCGACCTCTATTGGTTTCTCCCGGATGGTGCCCCTGATGATGTGTCTAGTGAGGAGTTTAATGCACTCTTTCGTGAGGTTTTTGTGACTTATGTCCTCTCTGCCATGGATGATACCATTAGGATGTGTGGCAGAACCTCTTCCCTGCTGGTGGCTATACGCCGCTCAATTTGGCTGTGCCAGTGGGCTGCTGACAACGCTGCCAAGAAAGCTCTCACTGGTTTTCCCTCTAAAGGACTACGCCTGTTTTGGGACCGCCTGGACCTGTTTGCTAAGGGAGGCAGGTTACCCCAGCACAGGCGGCAGTCTCGGCCCTTTCGGGGACAGGGCTCCTTTTTTTCCCCCTACCGTGGTGCCAGACAGGGGAGGGGGGTCTCTCTTACCGGGGCCCAAGGAGATTTCTGGGGTAGGGGCAGAGGACGTGGATGCCCTGGCTCCTCCTGGGGCTCCAGGCTTAGGTCTTCTCCCAAGCCCCCTCAGGCATGAAAGGGCGCCCTCACCCATCCAGGTGGGGGGACGGCTTCAGTACTTTCCTCACGTCTGGAGGCTTCATGTCTCAGACCGGTGGATTCAGGAGGTAGTGTCCTCCGGTTACAAGATAGAGTTTGCTGCCTGGCCGCCCCCAAGATTCATCAGATCCCGGATTTCTCAGGACCCTGTGTCAGCTCAGGCTCTAGTTCTGGTGGTGCGAAGCCTTCTGGAGCTGGGGGGTCATCTGCCAGGTCCCCTTACGAGAAAGGGGCAATGGGTTCTATTCCAACCTTTTCACCGTGCTCCAAAAGAGATGGGTCAGTCAGGCCGATCCTGGACTTCAACAAAATTGTCAGGTGCAGGCGCTTTCGCATGGAAACTCTGCGCTCTGCCATCAGTTCCCTGCATCCAGGGGACTTCATGACGTCTGTGGACATCAAAGATGCTTACCTTCATATTCCTGTGTTTCCAGGTCATGAAAGGTTCAGCACTACCAATTTGTGGCAATGCCCTTTGGTCTCACTTCAGCTCCCAGAGTGTTCACCAAGGTGCTGGCGGGAGTGATGGCTCTGCTCAGGGCATTCGAGTTCTGCCCTATCTGAACGACATTCTCATCACTTCCCAGTTCTTCCAACAGGCAGAGTTGTATACTCAGCTGGTGGTGTCCACTCCGGAGTCATTTGGCTGGGTGATCAACCATCCCAAGTCTTCCCTGTCTCCCTCCTTGGTGACACCCTTCCTGGGAATGAATCTGGATACGGTTCAGACAAGGATTTTTCTTCCTCAGCAGAAGGTGGACAGTCTGCTAGTGCAGGTTCAGTTCCTGCTATCTTGCCCTCATCCCTCCATCAGGCAAGGAATGTAGCTGGTGGGCCTGATGGTGTTGTGCTTCGAGGCGGTCCCTTATGCCCAGTTCCACATGAGGCCTCTGCAACTCCACCTCTTGTCAGTATGGGACAAGGATCCTGTGTCCCTGGACCAGGTTCTTGTGCTTTCCCCCCTAGTCAGGCGGTCCCTCTCGTGGTGGCTGGACTCCAGGAACCTGTTGGTGGGCAGATCCTTTCTGGCCCCCTGCTGGGAGACTGTCACCACGGATGCCAGTCTGACAGGTTTGGGGGGTTTCTGGAAGTCCCTGCAGTTCCAAGGGCGGCGGGGCCCTCAGGAGGCCCACACACCTATCAACATTCTGGAACTGCGGGCGATCAGGTTGGTTCTGACTCATTTGACTCATCACCTTCGGGGCCTGCCTGTTCAGGTACGCTCGGACAACCAGACGGCGGTTGCCTACATCATTCATCAGGGAGGGACCCGGAGCAAGAGGGCCCTCCAGGAAGCGTCTCTGATCCTGACTTGGGCAGAGGACAATGTTCCCTGCATATCAGCTGTGTACATCCCGGGGGTGGAGAATCTGCAGGCAGACTCTCTGAGCAGGAGGACCTCTCGCCTGGGAGAATGGTTCCTCTGCAACAGGGTTTTAATCTCTGTGTCACCGCTGCTGACAGATGTGGATCTGTTTGCGTCCCGTCACAATCACAAGCTCCTGGCCTTTGTCTCCCTGTCCCAGGATCCTCTGGCCTTGGCCACGGATGCTCTAGCAATGTCATGGCAGGATTTTCAGCTCCTGTATGTTTTTCCTCCATTCCCCCTGTTGGGCAAGGCTCTGCGCAAGATTGCTCAGGAGGGGGTGCCAGCAATACTGGTGGCCCCCAGGTGGCCAAGAAGAGTGTGGTTCGCCGACGTGGTGCAGCTGGCAGTAGACCAGTATGCTCTGCCCAGGGTACCGGACCTGCTCACTCAGGGTCACTTACGCCATCCCAATTTACAAACTCTGGCTTTGACGGCCTGGCTGCTGAAACCTCCATCTAGATGGAGAAGGAGCTGTCTGCCTCTGTTGTTGATACCATGATAAAGGCTAGGAAGAAGTCTTCTTCTTCCATTTACTATAGGGTTTGTCATGCCTACATTGATTGGTGTGAGTCTAAGGCCCTTATTTATTAAGGAATAGCGACAGGTAGCGACTGGTGAGCGGCCGGTAATGACGGGCCCTGCCACGAGAACGCCGGCTCCCCACCACAATCACACATTTATCAAGCCAATCCTGCTTAGCGACTGAGATAGCGCCATATAGCGACTCATTCATCATTATTCCAGCCTCAGCCCACAGCGCCAGCGTCTGACCTTGAACAGCGACAGGTATGACCTCTCGCTACCTGGCGCTCTCCAATGCATTTCAATGGAACAATCTTTAAATATTAATAAATAATTGTTATTTTTTTTTTGTGACCACTTCTGCCATTTTAGATAATTTTTTTAAGGGGAAAAAATGTACAGAATTGATATTACAGGTCTGAAATAAAAAAAAAATGTTTTTTTTGGTTTCCAAAAATATGGTTGTTTTGGGGTTAAAAAACTACTTTTAACCCATCGCCGCCAGTGCTCTGGGGTTTAAACATGCATTTTACAGCGCAAGAATTTTTTGAGCGTGATTTCTTAATGAATATGGTGGGAGCCGGTCGCTAGGGCCAGTCGCTATCATGCGCTCCCATACAGCGCGGAACCTGTCAAATAGCGACTCCTCACCCAATATTCAACATTACGGCAAACCGACTGAGTCGCTATCAACTACTGAACAGCGGCCAAGCACAGCGACTACTAGCGGGCGCTCTGAAAATGCAGCTACAGTCGCTCAACTGTCGCTACCTGCCGCTATTAATGAATCAGCCTCTAAGTCTCTTCCCTGTCGTGTGTTCTCTATTCCCAGGATCCTGGAGTTCCTGCAGCATGGGTTGGAGCTGGGGCTCCAACTCAGTACTCTGAAGGGTCATGTCTATGCCCTGGCTGTTTTCTTCCAGAGGTCCTTTGCCCAGCATTCTCTGATCAGGACCTTTTTCCAGGGGGTTACTCATGTGCGTCCCCCACGTAAGCCTATGTTGCCTGTTTGGGATTTGAACTTGGTCTTGTCTGCCTTGCAGGGTGCTCCATTTGAACCTGTGTAGGAGGCTACCCTGGCCATTCTTACTCTCAAGGTTGTCTTTTTGGTGGCTATCACCTCTGTTAGGCGTGTGTTTGAGTTGGCGGCGCTTTCCATCCAGCCCCCCTACTTTGAGAGACACCAGGACAAGGTGGTGTTTCACTTCAAGCCAGATTTTATGCCTAAGGTCGTGTCTGCCTTTCATTTGAATCAGGACATTGTTCTTCCTTACTTGTGCCCTAATCCTAGTAATGCTAGGAGAGGGTCTTGCATTCTTTGGATGTGGTTAGGTGTCTGAAGTACTATCTGGTGGCTACTGCTCCATTCAGAAAAATTGATGGTCTTATTCTTAGTATACAGTGCGTCCTGCTCCAAATCTAATACTTGCAGTTGGGATATACTCCGCCAGATGGCGCTGGACTGCAGAGACATCGAAAATAGGCTCCTCCCGGCCCCTCAAATACCCAGGGACCTCCCACAAATCCCCAGAATTTCTCTGCAGTCTGGCTGCGAAGGACGAGAAATTGGCTTTCTACTCGCAGGTGAGCGGGGCTATTAGCCTGCGGCCCTGTAGGACTATTCCCACCCGTTCCACTAGTAATATGCCTCCCAGCCTTGTCTGCGCTGGTCGGGTGAGGGTAGGCAACACCGCTGTTAGGTGCTTATGAGCGCTGCTCCACCGCAATCCCCCACCAAAGTTTCAGGCTTATGGTGAGCCTCTATGGGATGCCCTTCCCGCACTATTGCCCCTTGCCCCTACCTAGCGGCGGGCCCTATTTAAGTGGCCGCCGTCCTCCCTCATCCTCCTTGTAGTCTTCGGGGGAAAAGAGGGGAGGTGTATGTGTATAGATCGGTATGTTATGCATTCTGTGTTTTTTACACTGTCTTTTCACATGCCTTTATTCTTGTGTCAGCCGCCGCGTTGACTTGTCTTTACTGCATTTTAAATTTGCCGCTGCGCGCTGACTTGGCTCCGCGCTTGGCGGCGGCATTACCTCAGGCGCTGGTGCGCCATCATTGGCTGCTTACCGTTCTGGCTTCGCGCTCTTCGGGGGGGCGGGGCCCGTCTTTGGCGTGTTCCGCGTCATCGCTGTTACTGGCCAACCCCTCAAGGTATACCGACGCCATCTTTCCTGCTTGGTTGGCCTATACACGACAGACTCCTACCTACCGCGGTCCGTAAGTGCCCTTGCGGGCGGCCTTATTTCCTTCACATTGGTTACAATGTACTTAAGGTCGTGTCTGCTTATGTCTTTCAGGCGGGACGAACCCTTCCTGGCTTCTCCCGGCCCTGTTTTTAATATATTACTTATAGGCCTTGTAAAACGATACTCCCACTTCCCTAACGGGTTATTGGGGCATCCAGGCTTGCAATATAGCGTTATTCCCTATCGGCGTATAGCGCTGCTATAATCACCATATGGAGGCATCCCAGGATAATGTGACCGGGGTCCCTTTGGGACAAGACCGGCTGTGTGTAGCGTGTGGGCAGCCTCATGCTGATGCTGACAAGGTGCGGGTCTGTGTACCCCGTGCTTGCATTGCAACCTGGCCTGACAGTGACTGCACCTTGTTTCACTTCGCCTACTCCCCCAAGCTTAAACCTCACTCCTATTGAGTTGCATACTAGTGGAGACTCTCAGCCTGATGTGTCTTCTAGACTGGCTACTGTTGAACAGATTATTGCAAAGTCCTTAGCGCGTAAGGCCCCTGCTAAGAAGTGGCATTTGACACCTAATGTTACTGTTTTCCCTATGGGAACTGAGGAGTTTTGGAATCTTTGTGGCTATACCCCGTCTGATGAAGGGGAGCTCTTTTCTGATTCAGGCTCATCTGATGAGAGACCAAGGGGTCATGACGATTCTGGCTCTGTCTCTCTCCCTGTTGAGGCTCCCAGGCAAAATCACGTCTGGAATTTCCAGAGCAGGCACATTTCCATAACCTTGTGCTCAAGGAATGGGAGCGTCCCAGTAAACTTCCCGGGGTTCCAAAAAGTTGGGATAGGAAGTATCCCTTTCCAGCTGAGGTGGTTTAATGTTGGTCATCCCCCCCCCCCAAGGTGGATGCCCCGATCCTAGGGCTATTTAACACCTCTGTCATGCATTCCCTTGATTCTACTACCCTGCGGGATGCTGAAGACTGGCGTATTGATCAGCTGGCATCCCACGCCTTTGCATGTGCGGGGACGGTGCTGCGCCTGGTCTGTGCCTCTGCCATTACTGCTGTGGCCACTAGAACCCTTATCAGGAATATGCTTGATAGTGCCCCTGATGATTTGCCTTGTGAGGTGTTTAATGCACTCTCCAGTTGTGATGTTTTTGTAAATTTTGTCCTATCAGCATTGGATGACACCATCAGTATGTGTGCCAGAACTTCTGCCCTCGTGGTGGCTATACGCCACTCGATTTGGCTGCGCCAGTGGGCTGCTGACAACGCTGCCAAGAAGGCCCTCACTGGGTTTCCCTTTAAAGGACTGCGCCTGTTTGAGGACCATCTGGACCTTTTTGCTAAGGGGGGCAGGTTGCCCCAGCGCAGGCGTCAATCTCGGCCCTTTCGGGTCAGGGTTCCTTCTCCTCCCCTTTCTGTGGTGCAAGACAGGGAAGGGGGGTTTCTTTCCCTGGGGCCTGGGGAGATTTCTGGGGTAGAGGCAGAGGACTTGGACGTCCTGGCTCCTCCTGGGGTCCCAAAGCTAAATCCTCTCCCAAGCCCCCTCAGGCATGATGGGGCGCCCTCACCCATCCGGTTGGGGGGACGGCTGCAGCACTTTGCTCATGTCTGGAGGCTTCATGTCTCAGACCGGTGGATTCAGGAGGTAGTGTCCTCCTGTTACAAGTTGGAGTTTGCTGCCAATCCCCCTTCAAGATTTATCAGATCCCAGATTCCTCAGGACCCTGTGTCAGCTCAGGAGCCAGTGCGAGCAGTGCAAGGCCTCCTGGAGCTGGGGGTCATCTGCCAGGTCCCTTTAAGAGAAAAAGGCAAGGGCTTTTATTCCAACCTATTCACAGTACCCAAAAAGGATGGTTCTGTCAGGCCCATCCTGGACTTAAAGATCCTCAACAAGTTTGTCAGGGGCAGGCGCTTTCGCATGGAAACTCTGCGCTCTGCCATCAGTTCCCTGCGCCAAGGGGATATCATGACTTCTGTGGACATCAAAGATGCTTATCTTCATATTCCTGTGTTCCCAGGTCATCAAAGGTTCCTCAGGTTCGCTCTGATGAATCAACACTACCAGTTTGTGGCCTTGCCCTTCGGCCTCACTTCAGCTCCCAGGGTGTTCACCAAGGTGCTGGCTGGCGTGATGTCTCTGCTCAGATGTCAGGGCGTCCGCGTGCTTCCCTATCTGGACGACATCCTCATCACCTCCCAGTCTCTACATCAGGCAGAGTTGGATACTCAGCTGGTGGTGTCCACTGTGGAGTCATTTGGATGGGTGATCAACCACCCCAAGTCTTCTCTGTCCCCTTCCTTGGTAACTCCATTCCTAGGAATGAATCTGGATACAGTTCAGGCAAAGATCTTCCTTCCTCAGCCGAAGGTGGACAGTCTGATTGCACAGGCTCAGTCCCTCCTGACTTGTCCCCATACCTCTATCAGGCAGGGGATGCAGCTGGTGGGCCTGATGGTGGCGTGCTTCGAAGCGGTCCCTTATGCTCAGTTCCACTTGAGGCCTCTGCAACTTCACCTATTGTCAGTATGGGACAAGGACCCAGCGTCCCTGGACAGGGTCTGTGTGCTTTCCCCCCTGGTCAGGAGGTCCCTCTTGTGGTGGATGGACTCAAGGAACCTGTTGGGGGGCAGATCCTTTCTTGCCCCTTCCTGGGAGACGGTGACCACAGATGCCAGTCTGTCAGGTTGGGGGGGTTTCTGGAAGTCCCTGCGGTTCCAGGGGAGGTGGGGCCCTCAGTAGACCCACACACCTATCAATGTCTTGGAGCTGCGGGCGATCAGGTTAGTTCTGGCTCACTTGACAACTCAGCTTCGGGGCCTGCCTGTTCAGGTGCGCTCGGACAACCAGACAGCATTTGCCTACATCAATCATCAGGGAGGGACCCGGAGCAAGGGGCGTCTCTGATCCTGACTTGAGCGGAGGCCAATGTCCCCTGCATTTCCGCTGTGTACATCCTGGGGGTGGAAAATCACCTGGCGTACTCTCTGAGCAGGGGGACCTCTTGCCAGTTTCAATTTCTGTGTCACCGTTGGGGCCAACTAGATGTGGATCTGTTTGCGTCCGCCACAATCACAAGCTTCCAGCTTTTGTCTCTCTGTCCAGGGATCCTCTGGCCCTGACCTCGGATGCGCTAGCAATGTCATGGAAGGACTTTCAGTTCCTGTATGTCTTCCCCCCAATTCCCCTGCTGGGCAGGGTTCTGCACAAGATTGCTCTGGAAGGGGTGCCAGCAATTCTGGTGGCCCCCAGGTGGCCAAGAAGAGTGTGGTTTGCAGACATGGTACAGCTGGCAGTAGATCAGTACGCTCTGCCCTTGATGCCAGATCTGCTCACGGGCTCACTACGCCATCCCAATTCTGTGATTACTCGCCTGTAGAATTGGTATTATGAGTATACAGTACGTCCTGCTCCAACCCACCCTTGGTTTGCATTTTCTTGGATCCCCTGTATGGTGATTGTTACCATTGTTATAGTTGATAGTTTGGATTGTTTAATTCTCCCGGCTTCTCATTAACTGCTTTTCAATGCTGGGGATTTGTGGGAGGTCCCTGGGTATTTGAGGGGCGGGGAGGAGCCTATTTTCGATGTCTCTGCAGTCCAGCGCCATCTGGAGGAGTATATCCCAACTGTAAGTATTAGATTTGGAGCAGGACGTACTGTATACTCATAATACCAATTCTACAGGTGAGTAATCACAGAATTGTATTTTTGTGGTCCCTTCTGGTCATAGGAAGGGTCTGGCTCCTGCTTAATCTACTATCAGCGAATTGATCCGTCAGGCTGTGATTCAGGCCTACTCTGCTAAGGGGAAGAATCCCCTCTTCCGCCTTACTGCTCATTCTACTCGTGTCATTGGTGCCTCTTGGGCTTTTCAGCACCAGGCTTCTGTTGAACAAGTTTGCAAGGCCGCTACTTGGTCTTCTGTTCATACCTTTTCAAAGTTTTACAAGGTTGATGTTAGGGCCTCAGCTGATGCTGCTTTTGGCCGCAAGGTTCTGCAGGCGGCAGTGGTCTGACCTGTCTGTTGTTACCTTTGGGGATCCCACCCTACTTTATGGACACTGCTTTTGGCTGTCCCAAGTGTAATGAATCTTATCTGGAGCAGGACGTACTGTATACTAAGAATAATACAATTCTGTGATTACTCACCTGTAGAATTGGTATTATGAGTATACAGTACGTCCTGCTCCACCCCACCCTTGGTTTTGCATTATCCTGGATCCCCTGTATGGTGATTGTTATCATTGTTATAGTTACTAGTTGGTTCTATTTAATTCACCCGGCTTCTCGTTCACTGCTTTTCATTGCTGGGGATTTGTGGGAGGTCCTGAATATTTGAGGGGCCGGGAGGAGCCAATTTCGCTGTCTCTGCAGTCCAGCGCCATCTGGCGGAGTAATACCCAAGTGTTATGATTCATATCTGGACCAGGACGTACTGTATACTCATAATACCAATTCTACAGGTGAGTAATCACAGAATTGTATTTTCTGAGCCTTTAACCATCCAAGATGGCAGTCCATGGATTCTCAGGCTACACTTGCCCCCATCCCTCTCTCCTCAGTATGTGATGCTTCTGAGGCAAGATGGCGGCCCCCATATCCCGAAGCCCCTGTTGCAGCCCAGTGGTGGAAAGAATAATAAGTAAGCAACCTAAAACTTAAACTATTCCTCAGAATCTAAAATTAATATATTTAAAGGGTTTGAGCTTTTCCTTAAATGATGCCGAAGGTCCGGTTTAAGATCAAAAAGCAATAAATACATATGTCAATACATGAAAAGACACTCCTAATGCAAAAATCCTTCCCATTAAAGTGAAAAAACATCCTTTAAAAGGGACTGTAAAAATAATAAGGCAGCAAGCAGCTCATCTGATACCTGTGCATTGTGCCTCTTCAGAATCAGCTGGAAGTCACAGTAGGTCTCCAACGTTTGCCCTCCATTCAGTTTCATCCTTCCAAGACCAAACAAAAAAGTGGTCACACCCCACCACCCTGTCCCTTGGTGCTCTCAGCATGGCAAGCCACAGTGGTTTTTTTCTCAGCTTAAATGTGTAGTCACACATATGGAGTATCTACATTTTTTTTAAACTGCTCCAAATTGACTGTATTTGAAGTTAAGTACTTGCTGTAAGTTGTAGAAAAGTTTGGAACTGCCACAAAAGCTACACATTTCAGGCAAAAGTTCACACAATGCCATCTAGTACCAAGCACTCCCTCCTTCTATGAACAGTTATGTTCTACAGCAGCACACTTGTATTAAACTCCGTATAACTTAGTTTTTTTTAGTTTCTTAATGTATTCTCTATTTAGGAGTACCAAAATCTCATGTATAAATGTGAATTGATGTGTGCGTTTATTGCTAAGCATTAAAGCCATCTATAGGAGTAATCATACTTGTACTTTTACTGGAGACGAAGACCTAAGGAGTATGTCTTCTCTAACTAAGGGATACAACTATCTTTTTACCATCTCCAGGCCTCTCCACTGTTACCTGTGCCAAAAGCAACAATTCTAAGATAACAGCAATAAAGGCGTCTGTGCACGTAATAGCCACTCTGTTCCATCTCACAGCCTTGTCTGAAGTGCACAAATACATCTCAGTCACATTTCATAATGTCCTCTATAACAGCTGTTTACCACCATAAATTCAGTTTATAAGAAACAAAGGCTGGGGTTATGGCCAGTTTATTTTTGAAGCCTGTGTTCTAATGATCCGGCAGCAGAGCCTGGTTCTTATTTTCTTAATGCTCTGTCTAAATTGCACTAAATATTTTATACATTAGAAGTAGATGAGTAAGATAATTCAGATACTCATGGGCCTGCCCATCGGCATGAGCGAGCTCCAGTTTTTTTAGTGTCCTGCACCATGACAGACATCCTGGGCTTTGAGTAGTATTACTTTTAGCAGGGTGATTGTTTTGTCCAAATGGAACAGGTCCACGGTGGATTAGTATTGGGGGGAGCAGAACATTCAGGGTTTTTTTTTCTTAGCAGTAACTTCTTCATATAAACATACTGGTGCTGAGAGTTGGTCTTTTTCCTTGAAGGGCCATCCTGTTAGGGTTTAGCCTGAAAATGCCATGACAGTGGAATACATAAACTATCAAGGCAGAATATAAATTCTTAAAGGAGGTGTATTGTGAAATTGTGTAATATTAAAAATCCATATAAACACATCAGCTAATCAGAGCAGTCACTTATACACCCACACCGAATAAAACTGCCAAGCTTGTGGTTCTGGTAGGTATAAAATCCAGGAGTTGCAGGCTTGTATCAGGGATGACAGAGCCTGTCCCCCCTGATTTCCTCTACCTTCCATTAAAAGAAAGAAACAAGTCAGGCTGGATATTTCTAGATGCGAGGTGTATAAATGACCCCCTCTTCCCGCCATGCAGCACATTTATATGGATTTTTATCATCGGCCCATTTTTTGTGATAGTCCTCTTTTAAATGGGCTTAGTGTTTGGTGCCAGGTCAGTCACCCAATCAGTGGAGCAGGGTGGTCATGCTGCTCCTGAAGCTGGGTGACTGGTTTGTTACTCAAGTCTACGGCTGCCATGCACAGTGTATTTGCATTTTATTTCGCACTAACTCTTTTGAAGCCCGAGGAGAGGTGGGGGCAGTGTTGGCGGCAGCAGCAAAAGCAGCTACCGCAGCCCACAGCAGCTCTTATTTCTTGCCCAACAGAGTCCAGAGGTACTGGGCACAAATATAAAGTGGAGGCAATAGTTTGTCTTCTAATCCTCACACCTCAGGAAAAAAACAGTAACGTATAAATCCTAATATGTTTTTTTATATTTTGCATCCTAATCCTATGGGGGTATGTATGCTAAACATGGTTATTTTAATTGTCCCTTAGCCTAGTTCATCTAAAGCAAAGGACAAGAATAGAGACAAAGACCATTGCCACGATTATGCAATGACTAATCACGCAATCTTACAGAGATAAACAGCAAAAACAGTGTTTCAGGGTGATGTGGTAAGCAAAAATATTCATTTTTAGTTCTACACCCTAAGAAGAAAGTATTGGCAGGGCTTTGGTCAAATGTATTTCACAAATTCAATGGGTTTGGTCTGCTTTAAGACTGGATGCCGGGTGACATGGTAACAGGGCTAGGGATGAGCAAAGACAGGAAGCAGAAAAACGTGAGTCGGTCTGGCAAAGGTAGCAGGGCTAGACGGGACCGAAGACTGGATGCAGGGCCACCAAGATGATAAAGTAGCAGGGCTAAAGATGAGCAGAGAGAAGAGGCAGATCAACAGGACTTTGTCTGGTGAAGGCAGGATACTAGCGCCTGTTCTGTTCCCCAGCTGCAGGGCTGGCAGGAAATAGGGTTTTATGACTGTCTGTGCACCCCAGCAAGCACACCCTGTCTTCTAGTGGTGTCCACATGGGACACTCCATGCAGGGTTGGTGAGAGGTAATGCCTGATTTTTTACATTTCCTAGGCTTAATTACAGGCATCCCAAATTGATTGCTTGTAGACTGACCCCAAGGGTTGCTGTAGGGTTTTTGGCTGGAGGGTTTTTTTGCACAATAGGCTAATATGCTCCTGCAGTGAAATGAGGAGTTCAGATTTTCAATAGTATGCTTTAACCAAAATGCTAATCTACCTTGTGATACATTTTGTTACGCAAGAAGGAGAAATAAAGGTCAGGCTTTAGAAAAATATACACTTGGCCTTATTCTGCGTTCTGCAAAGTTAGATTTTGTGAACTAATCATCTTGCCATGAGTTTCAACACGCAGTCTGAAAAGTGATCTACTGCCCCACAACAGCTTTAACACCGTGAGCCAAACTTTTGGAGGTTAATTTGTTCTCTTAAAGTAGGCTGTGTGAAAAAAAAACCTTAGGGATAGATAAAGTTCTTCATATTGTATAAAAAAAAAAAATCCCCACAGGACATCAGAAGCTGCCGTTGGGTATGCACACCTCTTTGAAGTTTTCCCAGAACAAACATTAGGTCATTAGCTTTAATTTGTTGGCCAGCAAAAGCTACATTTTGGTACAGATCTCATTTGGATAGGCGTGCAAGCGTGTCAGATAGACAGTTTAAAGCCGGACGATTTTCATTTCTGTTAGTGTAGGCAGCACAGCTTCTACTCTGCATGATGAAAGATGTTGGCATACAAATATGGTAGAGCTCAGCAAGGTTGAAGACCTAGTAGGCCAAAATGCACATAAGGGCCCTGATTCATTAAAGGTCGAATTCAAATTTTCGTTTGTTTTTTTGAGAAAAAACTGCGATTTTGCGCGCGAAAATTCCACGCGCGATTTATCAACTTAAAATAGTGTTTTTTTTTCCGATTAGTGCGAATTTATTTCGAGTGTTATCAAGCGGATGCAAACATTTTTCATTAGTCGAATTTAATTCGAGTATTTTTTAGGTTGCTCACAGGAGGAGAGAACGGACAACTGTCTTGCTGTTGGACCATGGAGCCTTTTTATTCTCTTTGCGTTCAGTTTGAGCATCTGGATGGTGATGCAGAGGAGAAGGCACAGATTGCCTGTTCCTAGGGTGTTTCGACAGCGGTTAGATATTGATAATTTATCTGACCGTGCACTGTTTGAACTCACCAGATTGAATCGGACAGGTTTGCACGACTTATATATGCGGCTGCACCCCTATTTGACGCCTTTCATGCGGATTTAGGATACCCTCTGTCTGAAACTTTCTGGCCCCAAGCATCTATACACTGTGATCCGCAGTAAGGAGACAATGGCACGGAAAGGTTTGTGCCATCAACTTTCAAGTGGACCAAAAGCCATTTGTGCCTTGCAACCTTTATCACTGGGCTATCCTGATTGTGAGTGCACCGCTGTGTGAAAGCTCAGGATCATGTCAACATACCTTTGCAGCAATCCTTTGGAGCATGCATGGGCTGATGCACGCTCCTGCACCAGGCCCATCTGAATGGCTAGTGCTGGAATGCAGGGAAGTAGGCGGCAAAAGGTGCCAGCAATCCATTCACTCACTCTTATTGGCGGGTATAATTATGCACTGCAATGTATTCTGATTGTCTTGAAGCTGGGCATGTGCTGTGAGAGCATGGTGTGAAATATGAGCAGTCCCCTTATGTTCTGCGGGATTGCCAGTGAGGTGGGTATACTGGTAATTTGAGGCTATGCACACAATGGGACATGCCAAGTTGGTCTTTAAAAGTCCAAGGCAAGTTGATGAGGTTTTTGCTCCACTTGAATATAGGGTATGCAGCTTCACAGCAAGCTATACTGACAATTTGGAAGGCCACCAATGTCAGCTATGTTTGTCAAATGACAAGACATCTTAAGAAGTGTCATTCAAGAAAGGGAAAGGAGAACTTGTTGGTCAGAGCACAAGCATTTGTGAGAGAGGGGGGTGAGACAGGCAACCCAGCCAAAGCAGTGGACACACACACTGTCAGCAGCAGGAGCAGCGCAGGGGGGGCAATATGCCACCTCATAAACATACCTGCCTGCTGATGCAGGCGGTGGTGCATCTCATTATCACATTGCTCGCCTCCCTGCTGACAATTTCCCCTATTTGCCACACTGTATGTGAAGCTCTTTACCCACCTGATGCGGGGGAGGGTAGCACAGTTTCACATAAACTGGAGGGCACACAGTACATCTATGCATGTAGTCTGCAGCATCTGTAGCAGAGAAGCGCTTCTCCTCTCACATGACCACTGGTTACACTAAAACATCTGGGAGGTGCATGCCGAGAAAAGCTGTTCTTCTGAATACGGTCTTCCTCAGGTGTCCGTGGGCACTCCCTCTTCCTTGGGTCTGTGCAACCCGTGCTGCTTAAAGGGAACACTGCTCTCTTGAACACTCTCCTCCACCCAAACACTCTCTCTGTCTGTATTTAACCCATTGTGCCCTCTCCCTACTGCAAACACAAGGGGCTTGATTTATCTGCATTTAAATCTCTGACCTCCCATCTCGCCCAATTAGGGCACTTGGAAAATAATTGCCTAGTCCAGGCTCAACATCAAAAACAGTCCTGCTAGCAGAGTGCAAAGGCTATGTGGCAACCAAAACTTTACTTACAAAATTCTGAAAGGAATAGGTTAACAATATGAGGCGCACCCATGGCATTGAGTGTATAAGATGCCGAACTGTGTACTACAGCATCAGCTGCAGCATGCACACCCAAACCGGTAAAGAGGGTGCTGCTCTTGACTATAACTCTGACATTCATCTACAATTACATCTATGCTGGTCATTCATCTCCACAGCATCTGCAAACCTGTTCTCTAGAGGCCAGCCATGCCACTTACATACAACTAGATACAAATGTTTCCTTTATCTATTGCAGAAAAATAATCTTACCACAAACTATCAATTCAACCAGGGAACCTATGTGCAAAACACATGGATAAAATGCGGCAGTTACAAATCAATACAAGCATGAATTCACAGTATAAAACTAAAGAGCATTTGATTAGCTATACAAATATTAAAAGTACAATTGCATCCAAATAAAAGTGGGTCACCACAGGGGAGGCTTCAGTAGTACACTGCTCTTTAAAGAATTCTCGCAAAGACTCTTATGCTTACAGGAAAACTCGAGCCACAAACAACACATTTTTACAATTGTAAAGTCATTTTCGAGCGGGAGCGAAAATTGTTTGCACACATTTTCGCTACGATTCGACTACACAAATTATATACATCTGCAATGATGTATCACTCGTAGATTTTCAAAAATCTCCCATGCGAAAATATTTTCCAAGCGTGAATTTTTTTTTTTCTATCTTTAGTGAATCAAGGCCAAGGTCTCTGTGTAAGAAACAAACTGGTTGTTTGTGCTGTATTAAATTACATCTTCTATCCAAAGCATCTTAAAGGGACTTTATAGGCAACATGCATAAACTATCATTAAAGGAGCAGTATCGTGAAATTTTCTTGGTGACTTATATTTAAATGGTACTTTGAATGTAGGTAAGTGTTGGAGTAAGAATTACAAATTTAGAAAAAAAATGTGTGTGTTGAGCAGCTGGAGACTAATAGCTCATGTTTATGTCGGAGCCCGACACTCTGGCCTGTTCCACGCTGAGGAGAGGGAGAAACAATGTAACAAAGTATCAGCTGTTCAGTGCTGGCAGCCGTCCAGCATCAGATAACAACATTGCAACATTGCCTGGCCAGAACTTATACTGTATATCTAAAACAGAGAGAAAAGCTCTAAAAGTCATTTAGCTGATTTTGACAGTTTTCCCTTCACGTTGGCTCTGCTGCAGAATCTTTCGTTTTCTCTCTCTTTTCTCAACACAATTTTCCATATGATCTTTCTTTCAGCTTTGTGTGTTTTGAGCAAAGCCCAACCCAGGATTTTCACTATCTGGAGTTTTGTTTTGTGCCCCTAGGGGCATCCTGACTTGGGATGCCCTGATATGTGAAATCCCCAAGTTCGCCTGTGAAAACGTACCTGTCCCACAGCGCATGTGTGGGCTCTAATCCAATCAGCTCTGTTTGCACACAGATGGGGAGCCTGAGCAGTAACCTTCCTGGCCGCACGGCCTGTCTAAATGACTATCTGCGTGAGCGCGCCAGAAAAATGGGGGGATCTGTGGTTATCCAGGGGTCGTTTCACACAGTGGGGCATCCTGATTTAGAATGCCCAAGGGGGAAGGTCAATGGCTGGGTCTTATAGACTTCAGGGTCGGCCACTCAGGGTTTTGTTCCACTTTAATACCTTTAGATTTTCCTGCACAGTTATTCAAAGAAGAATTTCAGTTATTTTCAGTCAGTTTAGTTTATTTTGTATAAATTTTACATATTTGAGTCACCTGGTCTCATAACAAAAGCAGCACCTCACACACACACACAGCCGTTACCACTGATTACAGTGTCAGCCTCTGAGGTAAAGTGTTGCTAGGAGACCAGTGGGCTAAATGAAGCAGCTCACTAAATACAACCCAGCAGATCCCCCTATTCAGCAAATGGACTGAGCCATTGTCATTATACAATTTAAAAGAAAGGCAGATATTTTTTCCTTTTTCTATCGCCAGATTATTTATACACATGTTAGAAGCTATTGTGTGGCTATTTAATTATTTATCTTTTTTAATGCAAATTTCGCGATACTGCTCCTTTAACCCTTTTGTTGCCAAGCACGTAACACCTACGTGCTGGCTTGGCTGGGCCTTAAGTGCCAAGCCCGTAGGTGTTACGTGCTTGACTTTCCCCGCTGCTAGTTTAAAAAATAAAAAATACTCACCTGACCCCTTGTTGGATCCGGCCGGGTCTCCTCTTTAATTTGGTGCCATCCGATCCCTCGTGGGGGCTCGGATGGCTCCAGGAGAGCCCCCGGAATAGGCCCCCCCCCCCCCGCTTTGGCAGCAGAAGCTGCTAACTGTAAAAAAAAAAAAAAATGACATTCACTTACCTGCATGTGCGCTGGCTCCCGCTGTCCCTCCTCTTCACCTGGGGGGCCTCCGATCCCCCCCCAGGACTTACTGATCTTCAGGAGAGAGCCCGAGAGGCTCTCTCCCCTTTCATCCTCGATGGCGGCCGCCATCTTGCCGCTAAGCCCCGGCCCCGATCACCGGCTTCAGCCTTCTCAGATGCCGGTGATCGGTGCCCTGGAAGGAGGTGACAGGAGATCCTCTGATCTCCTGCCTCCCCCTTCTCTGGATGCCAATCACCGGCATCTGTCAGCACAGCGGCGAGGGACAAGAGCTTACAATCGGAGGTAAGTACAGTAAAAAAATGTTTTTTTTCTTTAATAAAATACTTTTTATTAACGTGTGGTGTTTTTTTTTAACAGTTAACCCTTTGTGAGCTGGTAAGGGGTCCATGAGACCCCTGTACCAGCTCACAGGGCTCTGGGTCTGGCAAGTCACCTACGGGCTAGCGGGTGACTTGCTATTAACCCCCAGCCCCCCATTACCTGCCTCCCCAAAGGCCAGGGGGGGGCAGAAGAGCCCGGGCCCACATAGGCTATGTGGGCTCGTAGGCTGCAGGGTGGGGGGGCCACAAAAGCTGGCCCCCCCACTCTGTGCCTACAAGCCCTGCATAGCTGGTCCCCGGCTGGTTACTTTGGGTAAGGGGGACCCCACGTCATTTTTTTGGGGGATTTTTAAGGGTTTTTAACCCTTAAAAATCCCCCAAAAAATGGGGTCCCCCCCGGAAGGGGAACCCTATGTCATTTTTTTTTTTAATTAACCCTTTGTGTTCTGTCATCCAGCAGGTGAGCAGAAGCCAGTGATTGCCAAGGGACACAGTGCTCCAGGATGGATGGGAGGTAAGTATTAAAAAATAATAAAATCATTTTTTCTTTTTGCGTGTGTGTGTGTTTTTTTTTTTACATTTAACCCATTGTGAACTGGTAAGGGGTCCATGACCCCTATACCAGTTCACAAGGCTGGGGGAGGTGGCAAGTCACCTGTGACTAGTGGGTGACTTGCCATTAACCCCTGGTACCCCCATTACCTGCCTCCCCAAAGCCCAGGGGGGGGGCAGAAGAGCCCGGGCCCACGGGCTATGCGGGCTTGTAGCCTGCAGGGCCAGGGGCCACAAAAGCTGCCCCCTGTGCCCTGTTTCTACAAGCCCTGCATAGCTGGTCCCGGGCTGGTTACTTTGGGTAAGGGGGACCCCATGTCATTTTTTGGGGGGGATTTTTAAGGGTTTTTAACCCTTAAAAATCCCCCCCAAAAATGGGGTCCCCCCAGGGAGGGGGGACCCTATGTCATTTTTTTTTCTCGATTTAACCCTTTGTAGTGTGGATGGTAGTTGTATTTTATTTGTAAATGTTATAGATTGCTTGTTTCAGTTAGGGGGGACTCCTGGGCAGGAACGGGGGGCAACCGATAAATATGTGGTACCGTTCTAATCAGTAGAAATGGGGCTTTCACATGCAATATGCTTTTCCTTGATAAAATACATTTTTTATTTAAAATAAAGGAGTACATTTTCTAAAAATGTTTTTATTTATTTATTTTGTACTTAATAATATTGTAAAAAACAAAATAAAATTTACAAACAAGACATTTCATGTTAAAGCCTAAACTCTGCTGCAAAAAAATATAAATATTATTTTCCAGAAAATTACGGCAAAAATGGTGCAAAACATGGCGCAAAATGGGGAAAAATGACCTGTCAACAGAGGGTGACAAAATCTCAAGTAGGCTGGCAATTAAAAGGGTTAATAGTACCTATGCATGTTGGGTATTGTTCTGTTCGGGAGACCTTGCGCTTTCAGACTTAGCTTGTTTTTAGAAAGCTTGAGGTGTGTACTTCCAGAGAATCTATAGTTTGTTGGGGGTATTTCAAATGTAAAGGGTTGTTTTTCTGGTAAAACTGTAAGGTGCGCATAGCGCATATCACAGTTGTATTTTTTCTGAAAATCCCCTAAAGCGCTATTTCAGTTTGGGGGAGTCTCCTGGGCAGGAAAGGGTGTCTACCTATACATATGTGGTATCGCTGTAACCGGGAGAAATTGGGGTTTCACACGCAATAAGATTTTATTGACAAACTTACATTTTTTATTACAAAAAAAAAACACTACAAATTGTAAAAAAAATACTTTTTTTTATTTTTTTTCACATATTTCACCCAAAAATATTGAGAATACACCTAAAAAATACAAACAAGACATTTCATGTTAAAGCCCAGACTATGCTGAAAAAAACAATATATCATTTTCCTGGGAAATCCCTGGAAATCCTTTCAAAAATGACAGTTGAACATGTGTAGCGCAAAATAGTGAAACATCGTCTGGCAACAGGGAGTGGCAAATGCTGCAGGTAGGCTGGCAGCGAAAGGGTTAAGCAGCTCACTTACTAATGTCTGCCCTCTCGCTTCCTGTCAGCACACAGCTGCTCCTGGATGTAGAAACAAGGAAAAGAGTAGTGGCAATTCCTTTGCCATAGCTTTCCAATCATAGGACTGGTGGTCTATACCTCTGTCTTGTTTGTCACCTCAGCAAGAAAGAGCACAATAGTATTCTGCAGCCATAAAAATATAGCCTGCATCCCTTCCATTCACTGTTGATCATTGGACTGTGGCACTGTGACAGCCAGGGTGATGTGACTGTCTGTGTCTGAAGCACAGACCCTGTCTTCTATGCAGCATCATGGAGCTTAGGGCCACGCCCACATGATTCAAAAGGGAAATATTAAGGTGAAACTGTGATATCTTGGCCATTTCTTCTTCAATTTAAGAACACTTTAGAACAGTGCAAAACATAGCCTGACATAATGGGCTAACAACTGCCTTTGCTTATCTCTGTAAGGTCTTGTCTAGAGGAAAGAAAAAAAAAAGTGATTTCTGGTTTGTACTAAACTTTCAACAAGCTTTGAGCAGTTTTCACGAAGCTTAGGTCTGCGAGCTGAGCTGAGGTTGTAGCTTTCATAAAGGATCTGAAGCATGACACTCCTGACAAAGTTTGTTTAAACTTCAGCTAGGAGCTCAAAACAGGCCCTTGGCAGCCAGGCCTGGTCCCGAAAATACATTCATGCACATAGCCAACCTGACTGAGGAACCAATAGACACTCTAAGCAAAACAATGTATGGTAGCTAGAGGCCAAAGGAAAGATTATATTCCTGATCACAGTAAATTGTTGTCTGTGGCCCTAGTCAGTGACCCTGATAGTAGAAAGGTCCTGATGCATATTTTGGTATGGGGTTCAGTGGCTTTTGTAATTAATAAGGTGACTTATTGAGGAGATGATTTACAATAGTAGCAGCTGCTTTGTGATCCTGGTAACTCAGAACCCCAGTGTCCTAGCCCCAGGCCGCCATATGGAATTTTTGGGTTCCATACAACAGCAATGTCTGGGCCCCTCTCATAAACAACGTGCAATGACTTGGCCCCTGGTTTAAACTGAGCCTTTGGCCCCAAGGCAACCAGGCTTAACTCAAGATCCAGATAGACCATATAGGAGCAAATATGCTAGGGGCCCAACCATCACATTATATGTTATAGGGGGCCCAGACACAATATAGGCTGTATAGAGACTGGGCCCCTCTTTAACCTATATGTGATGGTTGGTGCCTTAGTTTGATCTGGACCTCTATCCAATAGGAGCCAGTCTTAAGCCAGTCAAACCATAAAGGAAACTGAAAATCAGACTAGAGTCCCAGCCATCACATTATAGGTCTGGCCGCTACTCCCACCTATGTGTGATGGCGTGGCCCCAAGACGAACCAGTCTGTGTTAAGGAGGGTAAACACCCTGATCTGCCATCAACACCAGCAACTGTAGTGTGGCAGCCTGTAGGTCTCATGTCTGGGTGGCCAGAGGCCCCCTCAGCACATTTGAGACCCATACTGGAGATCGGCACTCCTGCCCTGTCCTTGAATAGATACAAAATAAAAAGCTGTGCACTGTAATATCTAGCCTGCCTTCTAGTGGGTTGCTTGGTGCATAGACTATCCTTCGTATTGACATTCCATGCTAATGCATAGCATAAAGTGAGTGCCTACATAGAGAGCAGCGTATCCCCAGTTTCCCTGCAGTCTGCAGTGCTACCACCCCTTGCCTATCAGAATGGTTGGGCACAGGAGTGCGCTTCAGCTACAAAGATGCCAGGGATGTGGCCTAAGCGCACTGGAAAGATAAGTTATTACGGGCCTACGTGTGAGTTCACACAGTGGCATCCCAATTCGGGAGTGTGTGGGACGGACTTCCTCAGTTGTCTTTTAAAGCGGAACAAGACCCAGGAATTTCACTCTCCTGGGCGTTGTTCCTCTCAAGTGGGGAATCCTGATTTGGGATGCCTTGCCATGGGTATCCCCACAGCTCGTCAAGAAAACTCACAATTCTGGCGTTCCCACGGCACATGTGCGGGGCCACACAACCAAACAGCACACTTAGCTCCATTCAATTATACAAGACGCACACCTCTGGGGGCAATGACAAATGGCTGGCCTGGGCTATGTGTCTAGCTAAAGGTATAGTGGGGCCACAGCCTGCGCCATTGGAATAAGGTTATGCGATTGGGGAGTTGATATTGAACAGCCATATGGGCAATTCTCTATGCCATGGATGAACAATTCCTTATGCCAGTATGTCCCTCTATGAGAAACCCCCTGGGTCCACCAGTGCTCCCACAGCACATGCGCAAGCTAAGGCTGCATCCCCAACGAGGTATGTTAATATTTTGCTATACAAAATATTTTTTCTTATTAGGGCCCTCAGACACAACTGCATTAGGCCCCAGGAATAATAAACCCAATCCTGCCCTCAGCATACTCACTAGCACCACAGACATTTGTCAAGCTTACCCCACTCTGTGCATTACCAGAATATAAAACGGACTATGTTAGGTTTTAACATTTCACAGACAGAAATTATTTGCTGGCAAATTGTTACAAAGAAATTTGTGCAGGTATAACGAGACAGATGCGCCTCAGCTTCCGCCAAACATGAAACGTGAGGCAAGAAACTCTTTTCTGCTCTGTAGTCACATGACCGCGCCCACACTAAAGATGGCGCCGCCAGCATCTGCGATCCGCCCAGGTTCCCAGGGATGGATCACGCGACCAGTTGACATCTGACTGCGGGAGGAAGTGCTGATGAACTTGTGCCGCTGCCATGGATGAGGATGGGCTCCCCATCGTTGGATCTGGGATAGACCTAACTAAGGTTCATGCTTTTACATTCGGGTGCTTGCACGGTGTTCACTGAGCGATGTACGCATGCGCTATTTATAGGGGGGACACATGTAAAGCACAGCTTTGCACTGGAGGCTGTATACATATCCTCCTCACAATGGCTGTTATATGGCTACCCAGTGGTCCCAGACTTCTATAATATATATATATATATATATATATATATATATATATTTATTTCCCTTGTCATTGGCCACATTGATAGAATAGATTGGCTGGGCTGTATTAGGTGTTCCTGATGCTTTAGGCACTTTTTACACTTGCTCTGCCATTTGATGATCCAGGGCACGGTTTGCAAGTACTTCCTTGACTTTAGGTCCACTTTAATGGGGAAGTCCATGAGTGTGATGGAAGCTGCAGGACCTGGTGAAGATAAGCAGGGGTTCTGATACGCAAACCAGGTGAGTGGCATTTGCGATCGTTCAATCAAGGAGCAGGGGATTGCTCCAATCAGGTGAGGCTTTTTTTCTTTATGCTTAAGTTGGTAATAATGCTGGGGGAGGGGCTGGAACCTGCTGTAATTGGATGTTCTCTTTAAAGCAGGACAAAACCCAACATGGCCGGTTTTAGGATCTAAATGATTCCAGGCCATTGGCATTCTAAATCCAAAATATGTGAAAACACCCAAAACTCACCTTGGCTCTGTCGCCGATGTAAATCTCAGACGGCCACATCCCTAGCATGCGGCAGCTTGCCCTCCAAATGCCATGAACAAAGCCATTTGCCAAACATTACATAAGCATGGCAAACTGCTCTAATTGGGCAAGAGCCCATGCATGCACCAAAAGGCCTGGGGAAAGGTGAGTTCTTCTGGGGACGGGGTGTTCACACTGCGGGGCATCCCAAATTGGCAGGAAAATCTTTAACTGGCACTCATGTGTTTGTTTTTTTTATATTGTGTATTATAATTCAATAAAGGAAATGTCTCAAATTTGCGGTGCCCATCAGAAAATATCTTAGCAATAACTTCTTGGGTGGTATAGGTCTGCTTAACAGGACAGCTGCAGGCAAATATAAAAGGTTACTGTATATATTAAGGGGCAGCCATGGCGTAGTGGTTGAGGAATCGATCATGTGATTGGAAGGTCGGTTCCTGGCTGGGACATGGCTAAAGTGCCCCCTTGAACAAGGCTCTGAATCTCCCTGAGCGCCGTGGATAGGGCAGTCTAGCGCCCTAGTGTGGTCACTGGATTGTAACCATATTAAGGTTATGTCTGTGCTGCCCTATGTGATTGTGTGCATAATAAATAAATATAAATATATATATTTCAGTTGTATTTCATGTGGTCCCTGTGTGCAGGTCCCGGCCATCCAGCAGAAGAGGACAGTGGCATTCCTCAATCAGTTTGTAGTGCACACGGTTCAGTTCTTAAATCGGTTCTCCACGGTTTGTGAAGAGGTTTGTGCCATTTCTTCTATCTTGTAATGTCAGCAGGATTCAGCGGAAGATCGAGGACCAAGTCAGATTTTAATTTTGTTAAAGCAGATTAAAACCTTGTAATCCCAGGTGGAAGTCCGTTCCAGGGTGCATTCTTATTTAGGATTCTGTGTGAAACGCCCCGTTTCTTACCCTGCTTCTCATTCCCACTGCACATGCACGGGCCTCCTCCAGCATTCCTTCACTGTCTTCTCCATGTGACCTAAATGGCCCCCGGTGGGTGCGTGTAGCTTTCGGAAGCGTTATACTACAAATACTATGTGTCAACCGCACAAGCAGATCAATATACGCAATATAGCGTGCAGTATTCTGGCTATGAGCAACAGAAAAAAAAAGTATGGGGGTAGCCCAGATACCCCCTGTTTTATGCCAGAGGGACAGCCACGCCACTAAATAGTTCAAAACTTTATTTTTATTATTCAAGGCAAAACACATACATAGACAATATTAAAATCCATTAAAAACATAAACACAGTATGACACAGTCCAGAGGAGTGCTGCCCAATACCTCCCATAGCCTATCCTAAATATAGTAAGTTTTCTTCCCCCTTAAAGTGTACCAAAACCCAGGAATTTGACTATCCTGGGTTTTGGTTGGGGTGCCCCACTGTGTGAAACCCCCCAGATCGCCGAAGCCAGCTCACCTCTTCCTGACCCTACGGCGCATGTGCAGCCGCTCGTCCAATCAGCGTGCTCGGAGTCGTTGACCTCACGCCGTCTAAGGGCAGCAGCTCAGAGCGCACTGACGGCCGCATCCCCCCGCATCCCCCCCCCTCTTCCCTCTTCCTAACAGGAAGTGTGCCCGCACTGGCCATGCACAAATGCCAAATGCATGCGCCCTGATAAAGAGAAGGCGGGGATGCGGTTGCAGCTCACGGATGCGCCATTGGACCGGGAAACAAGGTAAGTCTAAGGGGCAATCCCAATTTTGGATGCCCCAGGGGGAGGGGATCCTATAGATTCCTGGGCGTATTGCGATGGGTTTTGGTCCACTTTAATATAAACCCAATGTATCGACCAGTGAATCGACCTCTTACTAATCCCATATACACATCTCTCCTGCAATCTCACCACAATGAAGGAGGACAAAGGGAAGGAGAACGGAGAAGAGGGTTAATATGTGTTAACATCAGCATACATCACTGGCAGTGCAGCCTATCTGGCCCACGCTTTCCAAGACAGCCGTGCCCGTCACTTCCTCAGGGCAATGTGTCCATTGCCCTGTTTTACCTTGGATAATAAAAATTGTATGGAGTTTTGAAATATTTAGTGGTGCGACTGTCTCTCTGGCATAAAACATCCGGGCTACCCCCATACTTTTGTTTTTTTCTGTAGCTTAGGAAGCGGCCATGTCCTTAGTGCAGCTGCAATGATAAGCGTGCTGGAGATTCTCAAATAAGGATGTCCCAGGGAAGTAGACCAAAACCCAGGGCCTCAGGTTAATCGGGATTTGTGATGGATGTGCTGCCATTTGCCCTGGGCTTATTATTTTTATATCCCACTTTTACTATGTATTGCTGTTAATAGGCCAATAGAAAAAGAGACTGTACCTATTGAAGTTTGTAGTGAATGTTTTCTAACCAGCGGCATTATTTGATTAATTTGCATAATTAATCTGTCAGGATGCTAGACTGGTGAATCATACGTCATCAATTTTTACTTTCTTTTGCTCCAGAAACTTTCGACCCTGTCACTCCGTATTCAGCAAATTGAAACAACTCTCAATATTTTAGAAGCAAAGGTTTGTGGATTTTTTTTTTTTTTTCAATAATTTTTAGTTAGCTGGGGCAATGGTTATAAACATATGTGACAAAAAATTAGGTCTAAATTATTCTCCTTTTCTTTAGCTTTCTTCAATACCTGGTTTAGAAGATGTAAAAGCAGAATCACAACATGTGCCAAACAACAATCTTACCAATGGTCACGTATCCTCCCAGGCTGATACCGAATCTCTAACCGTTTCACCCCCTTCAGTGGTAAGTAGAGATCGCTCACAATGCATGTGCAGGTTGCTGGGTAATCGGCGCTGGCTCTCCAAACTTTAGCCAATATGATGTCAGATTGGCTAGGAAAGCCATATAAAGCATGATCTGCAGGCCTCAGCTTAGAGTATAGAGTATATTTCCAATTTCCCCAATTTGCTAGCAGGTAGCCATTCGCTGTGGCCCTGTCAGACATATAAGTATATTGGTCTCAGCAAAGCACAGAGTGAGGTTGCTGCCAGAGGCCCACACATCTGCCATGGAGTCAAGACCCAAAGTTGGTCCACAGGGGACCCAGGAGGTTTCACACTATGAGCCATCCCAAATTGGGATGTCCCAAGGACCGGGTGTGGCCTAACCCTAGAGACTCTAAGAAAAAATGCCTCTCATTGGCTGATATATGTGTAATGCAATCATCACCGCCCACTGAGATGGAGAAGTATCCTATCAGCACCTGGGGGGAGGGAGGGGGTCATTTAGTGTCATTGCTGACCAGTAACCAGTACCACTCTGGTACTTTAATTGTAAAATAGCCAGCCTGTTAGAAGGTGGGTTCTTCTTTAATCCCCTGTTTTGCCCTCTTTGTTAAACAAAAAAAAAGCTTTTAGGTTTGGTTGAGCAGACTGTTGCCCCTTACTGCCCCAGGGCACCACACTCTGCACCTTGTGTCTGGAGGCACATTTTTGGATGTTTTGTTATTTATTTCTACTTCCACTTGGACAGTTAGGTGGTTTAAAGAAACATGTTGGCAGCAAGTGGAAAGGATCAGCGTTGGTACTCCTTCATTTAGGCATTCTTAATCCTTTTCTGTTATGCCATATGCCTCCTATTGGTGGAGCTGCAGCTGTCACATTTTTGTGCAGCTATTGCAAGGTCCCCCATCAGACATAACCTGCCAAGAAAAGGTAAGTATCTCTTAAATGCCAGAGATACCAGAGATAGAAATTGCCTTTTAGGGTGTCGGTTCTCAGGGTGGGTTAACGTCTGCTTTAGGCTGTTGTAGCAGAATATTAAGGAAAATAACAAGGGGCACCATGGTGAAGGGGACTCATCCTAATCTTATTGGTGTAGGTGGTGCAGCAGAATGCTAACAATGATAGAGCATCACAGAAAGAAGAAGTACAGACAGACAATGTCCCTACTGTGGCAAAAGATCCTAGATACGCAAGATACCTGAAGATGGTGCAAGTGGTAAGTGCTACATCAATGTGTTACTGTTCTGGAAAGCAGAAATGTGTATATATGTATGTATGTATTAGAGTGACTGTTAGTCATGCACTCCCTCATGCTTTTATGTATTTTTTTTAGTTATACCAGGCACTGTGGAGCTGGTCCCCAATAATGTGCCTCACTCCACGCTATCTTCTTACTTGCCCAAAAATGTTCTTCAAAGCCAGTGTGTTGCCTGAAGTCTTTCCAACGTTTGGGCTTCACCGGCCATCTTTCTTAATTAAAGCAGCCGGGTTTCTTCCTCAGAGGAGCCTGGTCAAAATTGTTTGACCAATTTAACTCCTAGTCTGCGCTCCCTACTACCAGGAGAGGCATTTATACTTTGGAGAAGTTTATATCCTGGGATTCCCCAAATGTGACAGTGAATCGCTGTGATGCTTAAAGCAGACCCACAACCATTTCCTACTTAATGGATGTGTGGGTCAGCATTGTGATGGTTCGGTGGGGGTGTCCGGATTGATCCCCAAAATCCTTACCTTCACCTCTATCCTCATCCAAAATTTAGCCTGGCGGTCTCAGTTGCGTTCTCTTTACCCGTCTCCAATGAGGGCCAGCCCACATGACCGCCAGTGGCCATTTGAGATTGAGGTAAAGATTTTGGGGAGTTGCGGGGGACTCCTGAAATCTGGATGCTCCCACCCCGAGACACAATGCGGACCCAAACCCATTAGCTAGGAAATGGGTGTGTAGTCTACTTTATAGGAAGACTATAGGAGAAACCTCTCCTATGTGTATAAATGCCCCTCATTGCAACAGGACTGACAGTTCCCAACCAATGATATGAGATGAGGGACCTGCGTTTTTTTTTTTACAAGGTATTCTGGAGACCAGTCGGGGCCCAGCAAATGTTCACACGAGTCCGAAGACTCCAGAAATGTCTGGAGTCAATAAACCGGAATGGGAGAAGATGGCGGGGCAAGTAAAGCGATGGCACCTGGTGAACTAAATTTATAATATAATATAAAACCGGGATTGGGCAAGCCACCTGCCTGCTCATACCCCTGCTTAATTACCCAGGCGTGGGGGGGATTCTGGGTGATCTTCAGCTTAAAGTGGACCAAAACCCAGGATCCTATTTTGTTATAAATAACAGTTAAAAAGCTAGGATACAGAGCCTCATGAATCCTGCGTAGTTTGGCCAAACTGCTCTCAAACCAAACAAAGCCATACTGGAACAATTTGGATTAGGACTGGTAATAATATATTAATATTTTACTGTTTGTTTATCCTCTCTGTTACAGGGGGTGCCTGTCATGGCGATACGGAACAAAATGGTGTCTGAAGGGCTCAATCCAGATCTTCTAGAGTAAGTTACTTTTAAAAGATGAATGGTATAACGATGGCTATTAATCTGTAGTACAACCAAGAGTTACAAGTCCCTCAGAAATATTTTTTATATTCCTGTAAATAGAACTGTACCCTGGGTTCTCCCAACAGAAAGTGTAGTAAAGTTTGCCAAGCATGTAGGGATGGTAAACCATTGCAGCATGTGTCAATGGAGGAAAAGCTTGCTCGTGCTCTTGTTACATGTCTAGTTTTCTTATTAAGATTCTGTGTGTATACTAATTGTACGTGAATACATTTGTGCTTAGTTTTTATTCTTTTGTGTGCACAGGACTCCCAATGCCCCAGTTCCCGATAGAGAACCTGCCTCAGATGACAGCTCTGACAGCGAATCCTCGTTTAGTGACTAAGGAAGCAAATGACGCTGGACTGTACTGAACTTTATAAGCCTCTGTATATAACCCTGTTGGGTTGTACTATGGATTTTTCATCTGTGGCTTAAATTGTGGAAAAATAGCCATGATGAAAGCTTGACCTCCATTTCCATTCCATTAAGTCTATAAAGTTCCTGTGAAAGGGTTTCCTTTATTTCCACTGGGGCTCTGCAATGCTGCTGTGATTTTCACAACTGTTCTACATTTTTTCCCAGAGTCCCTCCCACCTTTGTAGTTTAACACTTAATTTACATTTAACAGTAAAAAAAATGGTATTTCATCCAAAATGTCTACTGGAACAAGCAAAAGGCTGAAAAACACATTTACTATCTCTCCTTCTGCATTTGCCATTGTCCTACTTCATCCTACACTTTAGTGAAGTCCACTTTCAACATATAGGAAAGTTTGGAGAAATCTTACAGGAAGGGATCATGTGCTGTGTGGAACCTCATGTGAGTTTTTTTGTCCGTTTGGTTCTAGTTCTAATATGCCACGGCCAATACAAAAACATTTTGTTTTTCTATCTGGAATACATTCTCTGCCGAGAGATAAAATAGCAGCCGATCCATTCTAGTCTGATAGTATAAAACTTACCAATACCTCAGACTGATTCCCTGTTAAATGGAAATCTGCAGGGTGAACTGGTGCTCTCTCCCACTTAGTCAGAGGCACTTGAGTGCCATTTTTAACACACACCCTGCATTGCCTTTAAAGATTTTGACTATCACGGGTTTTGGCCCACTTCCTCCGTTATGTCAAACCCCCCAGATCTCCTGCATCAATTCACCTCACCGCGGTCCTACGGCGCATGCGTGGCGCTGGCGACCGCATCTCGCGCTTCCCGCAGGGAGTGCACCCTGCTAGAAGGACATTGGGATTAAGGTAAGTGTAGCGGGCGACCTGGGGGAGGGGGGGGGTTCACACAGCGGGGCATCCCCATTGTGGCTTCCACGCGGAGGGAATGGATTGGCCCGGGAATGATTTCTAGGCCGATCGAGCTGGGTTTTGGTCCACTTTAATGAAGTGGGTGTGACAGGTCACTGTGTGATGCGGAGGGGCGTTCGACACAGAGGTTGTTGGAGGGCTGTGGTCAGACCTGGTACGTTTCTACTACTTTGCTAGGGTGGATTAACGTCTGGGAACCAAAGGTGAATATATGTTTTTTTTCTTTTTTGCCAGAACTGTCCTTTAAAGTTATATTTGCTTTTATGGACAAATGAGACTTTTGTGCTAGTGCGGACACTTACTGGGCATGTCCGCCACTTACTCCAGCGTGGCAGCGAGAGAGAGAGGAACAGGGCGCGTGCACAGCGCTGATGGAGGAGCATAGTGTGCGTGCATGGCGCCAATGGTGATGTGAGGCATGTGGCAACATGGGTCCATGTCCCCGCAGGAGGGAGGCGGCATGGCTAAGTAAGTATGCACAGCAGATACATACTGTGATGGCAGCGTGCGCGGGGCCCCTTTGTTCCACAGACCTGGGGGCGCATGCCTGCACTGCCCCTATGGTATGTCCACCCCTGCTGATGATGCTTACCAGCAGGGTGTCATCATCGTTAAAAGTATTTCTAATATACTTAAAGCTTGTGAAAACCCTGTTCAGCTGGCTGCTAGCCGCTAGCCTGACACTAGGGCATCCAGTAGCAGGCTGCCCTGCTGTGTGAAACCCCCAGAGTTGCCAATAAACTTACTTTTACAAGCAGCTCCCAAAAAGCTGCGTCGCCACAATCCCGACTTCCCTGTAGCTCAGATAGACTGGGTGTGGGAACAGGAATGCCCAAAGAGAAAGCTGGGAATACGGCCGGCTGCAGCTAGTCATACAGCAGTATTGAGATCAGCCAATCGGCTTCTCTCGATGCATCTCAATGTAACAAGTTTACTCTACAGCAGGAGAAAGTAACCGATTTAGGGGCAGAGAAGTGTCTTTGATGAAAATACATACAGCCCAACACCAGAGCAGCTGCCAAATGATAGTGGTCTTTTAAAGTTAAGAATCCATTCTGTTGTATAGGTAATGTTTTCTATCAACATAGGACTACCTATCAATAAATAGTACTGGGAGTATAACTGAAATGTGACTTCAAGTGCCAAATTAATCTCTGACTGCTTTATAGGAGATCTGGTGAATACATTTGTCACTTCTGCATTTATAAATACTTTGATGACTTACTGGACCATGTCTTGCACTAACCCGCCTCACCAAGCCCCCCCACCAGAACAGTATTCAGTTGTTCTTCTCTGCGCTTGTTGGAACACCTGTCACGTGACCTCATTTTAAAGTGGGCCTACAGCTCTGTGCCATGAGCGAGCCCTGAATCAGAGAGATACTTGTGTTCACCTTCAGCCACTGTGGAAAAGAAAACCACTATGCCCACTTGCTTCCACCACATCTCCTCCAATAGGAGACATGCTTCCTTGCAGTGTTTATCCACTTCCCGTCCCTCATGAAGCATTCCATATCCATACCTACTAACTTTTCAGGGTGAGAAAAAGGGACATTTGTCAAACTTGGCCACGCCCCCTCATTGGGGGATGAATAGGATATTATGTGTGTGTGTATGTGTGTATATATATATATATATATATATATATCTTAGATATGTATAAACACTTGGAATAGGCAAATTAATCATTTATTGTTGAAAATCTGCATGTTACACCTCAGAGGGACAAATGTGAACAACGAGGGACAGGGGGACATGGACTCAAAAGAGGGACTGTCCCTCCAAATCAGGGACACTTGGGATGTATGCATGTCCTTTTTTGGCTTTACCGGAAGGGCATTCTTGCTGGAACCGGACCTAGGTTTATTTGACTGGAGGGTTGGCTTGAAGGATTGTGAAACTGTGTAATAATAAAAATCCATATAAACTTGTCAGCTAATGGCAGAAGTTTTATTCAGTTTGGGTTTATAAATGACCCCCATTTATACACCCGAACTGAATAAATTGTCCGCAAAGCTTGTGGTTCCTTCTCTCATAGGAAGGAATAAAATCCAGGGGTAACTGGTTTACCTGTCCCCTCCCTGATTTCTTCATCCTGGAAGTTTTTTGCTGCCGGGTGTATAGGTGACCCCTCCTCCTGCCATCCAGCATATTTATATGGATTTTTATCATTGGGCCATTTTTCGCTATAGTGCTCCTTTAAGCGCTTGTGCAGGAAGGGTAGTTATTATTGCTGTCTTGTAGTCTGTCCACATTCTAGGCTTCCCTTCTTGTTGGGGCGTTTTACAGTAATGGTACCACTGAATATTAAAAATGACTAACTGGCAGGGCATCTAAAGTCAGGATGTCCAAAGGGTAACAAGAGGCATGAAGTCACCATGATCACTGGCGACCAATAGCGTTTGCTGGCAGTGTGCATGAGCAGCATGCTTATTCGGCAAACCCAGTTGCAGGCAAAGCACGGACCAGGTGCTTCCCTGTCTGGGGCGGGTAGCTTTTTTTCCTGTTTTTCTGGCTTCCTATAAAACTTGAACTAGTGGGGGGTATAAGCAGGCCTTAGATAATTTTTGACTGGCTGTGAATGTAGAATAAATAATAATCACACACAGGGAATACATGTGTTGCAGACTGTTATGACTTTATTAAAGGGACCCTGTTGGCAAAGTGAATAAACTGTCATTCAGCAGCTCTCCTCATCATGGCTGCCCTCTCCCTTCCTGTCAGAATGCAGCTGCCCCTGAAACTAGAAGCAAGGCAAAGAGTAGTGGCACACCGTCCTAATTCCTTTGTCATAGACCACCAATAATTGGGCTAATCTGGTGGTCTAAAGCTTCACATCACTAGACTGTGGGCACTGAGAGAGAGGCCAGCTTGATGAGAATGCCTGTCCACCTACCCACAATGCTGATTATTATGCGGCACGACCAAGCTCATAATAAGCACAGAGACAGAGGCATGACAGAAATCATAAGGTGAAACTGTAAACCTCAGCCATTTATTCTTCAATTTTAAAACGGAAAACAGTTTAGGACACTGCCAAATGTAACAATTGCATTTGCCTTCTGTATCCCTTTGTGTGTCCAAAATGGCAGTGGCGAGTAAAATAATTGCTTGGTATTTCTTATTGGCCGCCATTGCGTTCAGATTGGCTTCATGGGTGTTTTGTACACCCCCCCCCCCCCATGGCCATAGCAATAGGCTAGTTCACTGCTAAAGTGAGCCCCTAAGCCCTCGGTTACTGACCTTCTTTGTGACAAATGAAACATGATGAAGGGCAAGTGTCATTTTGAAGAAGTGTAAAGCAGTGTAACTCGTACTTAGTTCTAATAAGACTAAAGATGATGACCTAAAACATTGCTGCAATACCTTTTCAGCAGGAAGGAAGAGGCTATGCCAATTTTTTTTTTTCCGCCAGTTGCTTTGATTATATTGAAGATGTTTATGAAGGAGCCAAAAACATTTGGCAAATTACTGGAAATATCCTGTCCAGCATAAAATATCAGCTCTGAAAGTTTGGAAATAAGGCTCCAGACTCCAGATCAAATGACAGAGGATCGTGAGAAAGGCGCAAAGCCCAGCATAAAGGGGGCCCAACAACAATTGGCAGCCATTATTTAGCTGATATACAACAGGGGTGGGATATTAATGGAGCACTATTGGTCATTTGAACATTCTGCATCAACAAAATCTAGGGTGACAGGTTAAGAAAGTTCAACTCTGCTTTTACAGGGGAGATCTAATGGCCTTTCCCCCTGAGCCAGCCTGTGCTGGAATAACCGCATATTGCTACTGCAATTCTTATGTGTTTAGATGCTTTTACCCATCATGCAATGCTTTAGGTAGATCGTTAGACTAGTTAATCTTGCTGCGCCTCACAGGCTGGCTTAGAAGAAAGACAATGGAATATAGCAGATTACCACTGTAAAAGTGGAATGGAATGCTCAGATATTTCTCCCAGGAGAGGAAAATTGAACAATTTTGTGATACAGCTTGTTTAAATCACATGCTATACGTCTGTTAAAATGGAACAAAACCCATGCCGATCAGCAGGGAAATCTTTAAGATTCCTGGGCTGATCGATTTCCTCCCCCCGGGGCATCCAAAATCGGGATGCCCCGCTGTGTGAAAACCCCCAGATCACCCCATACACTTACCTTGTTGCCCGCTCTAGCGGCGCATGCATGAGCCGCATCCCCGCTATCCCTCTCTCAGGGCGTGTGCCCGCGCCAGGCATTTGTGAGTGGCAGGCGTGGACACGCTCCCTGCGGCCGCCAGCATGCTCTGAGCGTGTTGATTGGACTAGCGGCCACGCATGCGCTGTAGGACCGGAAAGAGGTGAGTTGTGCTCGGCGATCTGGGGGGGGGGGGGGGGGGGGGTTCACACATTGGGGTTTTTAAGTGGACCAAAACCTGGGATTTTCACTATCCCGGATTCCCCCTGGGGCACCCCGATTTGCAGTGCCCCTCCGTTCACCGACTAAACTTGCCTCTCAGTCCAATGGCTTCGGATGTTGAATGGAATCGACGGCATTGCTCGCATCTGTCGGCTGTGTGTGGCCATGCACAGCCATTCAGTTGCAGTGGGCAGGGCCGCATGTAGCCAAACAAGGATGAAAGTGAAGCCGCCACCGGTTGAGCATGTGCTGAGGGCTCATCGGACAAGTAAGAATTATGGTTTTGCACAACAGGGAATCCAAGTTCAGGATGCCCCAAGGAGAGGGAATCAGCCGGCCTGGAGTTTCATAGGCCCTAGGAGCGGTTTTGTTCTTTAAGTTAAAGGGATGTGTTTACTAATAAGCTTCCCAATTGACTGCTATAATGTAAAGCAGGTGACGCGAGAACCCAATAGCTAAACTGCATCCATCCCCTGGAGCACTGCAGGGTTCCGGGGTCCCATTAATCTGAGGCCTCCAGAATTGTAGCCAATGCCTGCCCAGATGGACCTTTTATTAGTGAGAGCCATGTGACCAGTGGGTGGGTCAAGCCCAGGCCACATTGCCCTGCTATTAGACCTGGCAATGCTGGGTTGGAGGAAGTAATGTGACTGCCATCTCCTAATGCTTGATATTTTGTTACAGCTGTCAGTCTGCTCTAGTTTCAGTCCAAGTCCAGACACAATAACTTCCTTCCACCCTATCCCAACTTTAGCCATTTCAAAATACCTAAAAATCATTTTTATAAGAAAAAGCCTTATGAATTCTAAGACCTAGAGTGACTGTCCGACCATTTTTTCTTGTGGTCCTGGGGGGATGAAATGGAGAGCAAACTTCAGAGCCCTGCTATGGCTTCTACTTGGCATTGCAGGAAATAGAAGAGGGGCACAGAATTGGGATCAGGTTGCTGCCTTATTATTGCTGTTGGGTTTACAGCCCCTTTAAAACTCTTTAGTTTCTTGTTCTCCCAGATACTTACCTGCTCTTCCTTCTATCTGACTTGTTCCAACATAGTCCCGGGTTCCTCAGCACAGACATTTTAACGATGCTGCTCTCCTGGTCTGCATGAGTTTGGCCATCTTTCTACACAATTTAAAGTGGACCAAAACCCACATTTAACTAGCATACCCTAAATGGTTGCCCCCATGTAGAGAACATTTTGGAGATTTTCCCTGCTCCTGCTTTACTCTTCTGCCCACTAATGCTGTTTGTTTTAGCTGTAAAGCCCTCACCTCCTCTAATTCCTACTGCTGTGGTGAGTGGCAATGATGGCATTGCCACAACTATGCAATGACTGATAGTCTGCAATCTTAGAAAGAGGAAAAGTAAACAAAATCTGTGTTCCAGGACTATTCCATTGGAAAAAATATTCATTTCTAGGACAACACCCTAAGAAGAGTATCAGCAGAGGCTTTGGCCAAATTTATTTCACAAGCTTGATGGGTTTTGGTCTGCATTAAACGCCCTACTTACACATGAGCATGGGGTGGAGGGGTTGTGTCAGCACATGGACTGCCAGCTTTCTTATGATCAGTCCCTCCAAGCTGGGCTGCAGTATGCCTGTGGGATATAGTCTCTGCACACAAGGCAAGCTGTCAGCAGCAAAGCTTTGGAGTTTTACTATAAGAAGCCCACACCAAACTGAGAAATAGATATGTCTCAGAAAAATGGGGTAGCAACTATTTCATGACACACACACACACACTCAGCTGCTGGAGGAAAGGTATGCTAGGTTATTATGTATTGCTATAAGGCTGCTGTCAGCAGAGCAATTAAAACAGTTGAAACAATGTTTCTAGGAGCTCTTTGCTTTAGGCAGATCAATGATAAGCAATTACAACTGATGGCTTTCTACTAGAGATGATTGCACAGAGATTTAAAGTAAGTGGTCACCCAATCAGAAAAAAGATACTCACCTTTAGCCTCCCGCAGCTGTTTGCTTAAAGCCAGGCACTTCAAAACTCACCTTATCCACCAATCCAAGGCCTGTGCTGTCCAGGCTGCATTGCTGGTTTCCTCTATGAAACTGTCTGAGGCCACCATGATGCAGCAGAGCACCCCACCATCGGTTAGTGTGTTACTGACATTGCAATGGAGGTTCTAAAAGTGGACCAAAACCCAGGATTTTGACTATCCAGGGTTTTGGTCCTTGCCCCGGGGCACCCCTATCAGGGTGTCCCACTGTGTAAGCTTCCCAGGTTGCCCAAACTCCTCCTCCACGGTCCTATGCCTCATGCACGGCCGCTTGTCCGATCAACGCGTTTGGATCCACTCACGTCAGCTCGTCTACGGCGAGCGGATCTGAGCGGCTGCATCCCCCACTAATCTCTAACAGGGAGCATGCCCGCACTGGCCATTCACAAATGCTTGGTGTGGGCACGCGCCTTGCTAGAGGGATAGCGGGGATGCGGCAACAGCTTGTACCTGTGCTGGAAACGAAGGTGAGTTTATGGCCGACCAGGGGGGTTTCCCACAGCGGGGCACCCTGATAAGGGGGAGGGAATTGATCGACCCAGGAATCTTAAAAATTCCTTAGCTGATCTATGTGGGTTTTGGTCCACTTTAAAAGCCGGGCTAGCAGCGATCACCTGTAGGTGATGTATTAGGTGGTCACTTACTGCAATTTTGACTGTGGGACTTGGTTTTTCAGAAGCAGTGCTATCAAGTGTGTAGCAAGTTGTCCACTCTTATAGAGTTCAAAAGCGCAGCATCTGCATGCTATTCCATAACTGCCTGGGGCTAAGCGCTCTCAAATAGCTTATGTTACCAACTACCAGAGGGAGTAGTATACTAAGTTTTGTTTTTATGGCTGGCGTTCCACTTTAAACCTGTGATCAGGAGGAACTGACAGCCATGGGCCTAAAGTATTTTTATTTACAGTTTTCTTAAAAAATGGTGTATTTATATCCTGTAATTATTGTGCGTTTGCTTTTGGTGGTGTGTTGTCCTTTAAGCCAGCTAGACAGTGGAAGTATCTGGGCACATTGCTGGAGGCCTGTAACAGTAGGGCAGACGACACAACAAAGACACAGAGCGAAAGCGAGCAAGGCTTTGCATCAGCAGCATGTTGTGCGGGTTTAGTTATGGCATGTTTATCTTCACAGTTAAAAGAAACCTCTTCACAGCTCCTAATGTTTCTTTTGGCTCAACAAACTGACAGCAGTCTGGGCTAGCGAAGGTCTGCATTGTTTGCTCAACATGTTTCTTGATTTTTTGTGTTGGCAAGAGTAAGGATTTGTTGGTTCAAAAAGCAGTAAAGTTGCACAACAATAATCAGAGGTTGCCAAATAATGTTTGTAATAAAAGCATACATTATAGCAACAAAAGTGCTTTTAGGCAATAAAGCTGGACCCTAGGTGCATAAACAAAGGAATTGTCCAAGCAACTACATAGACTATATAATGACATAGCCCGAAAACGTATGTTCCCCATTTAGTTTTTTTCTTTATTCAAAATGACCCCCTAATTACAATGCTGCAATACACAGGCAGCCACAGGGGGAAGAGTTATAGACCAACCAATCGATCCCTATGATTCATAGTCTACTGCTAGGTGAATCAGGGGGGTGGCAGAGGTCAGTGCCAAGCTTCTGCTTCTAGGTGCTGCTACGAGATTACAGGAAGGGAAAGGGTAGATAGAACGAGTTAAACCGGACCTTCACTCTAGAAACAAGTTTTTCCCATATGATTCTACTACACAGTATATTCAGATTGGCAGCATCACAATTTTAATTACTAACAGCAATTTTATATATTTTATATAATTATTATATATTTTTAACTTTTTATATCCAAGATGGCGGACACTGGGCCTCAGCCACCCTGCAAGCCAGAAGTGCCTCCTCGGGTTCCCAGCTGTCTATTATGGGATGTCAGTCTCCTCACTTACAAGCTGCTATTCTCCCGTGAGAGCTGTTCTCCCCCTCCTCGCTCCCCCCACAGTCTGGGCGTCTCCAGCAGACTGACTAGAGCAAAGCATAATGGTGAAAAAAGGCTCGGCAATAGAGGCTGACAAAATCTCTAGTTAGGCCGGCAGGTAAAGGAGATGTATCTTGAAATTGTGTAATATTAAAAATCTATATAAACACATTGGCTAATGAGGAGGGGTCACTTATACACCCAAAATGAAAACAATTCTGCCAACCTTATGGCTTTCTTCTTCTGGTAGTAATAAAATCCTGTCACCTCTAATTTCCTCTTCCTACCATTCAAAGAAAAAAACATACAGGTTGTAAAAGTGACTTCCTCCTCCCTCCATCCAGCATAGGTTGATGGATTTTTATAATCGGGCCATTTTTTCACACTAATGTTCCTTTAAAGAGGATCAACCCCCCCCCCCCCCCTTCCTCGGGGAAGTCTCTCGGGGAAGTGGTCTACCTCTTTATGGGGCATCCTGGATTGGGAAGCCCTGCTGTGAAACAATAAGGGGGGGGGAGTCGTCCAATTGACTCACCTCTTCCCTGAGCCTTTGCTGCATGCATCTTGGTGCCACAGCCACATCCCCACTATACCTCTGGCTAGGTGCACGCCAGGCTTTTCTAGATGTGAACTGGGATGCAGTTGGCAGCTCTTTCTCCATTCGGATTTCATTGCAACTTTGAGCTCAGAGCTGAATGAAGGAAACCTGATTGGCAGAGTAGCCTGTGCATGCACAGTGGGAATGGAGTATGCGGGGATACACATAGATTGGAATTCCCCCATCAGGGGCCCCCTCCATCTTTATAACAGCTTTATCTAGTCCTGACATGCAGAAACTCAGAAGCACATCATGCAGCTTAATTGGCAAAAGTACTAGAGATATTTCAGGGGGTTTCCTTAATAGCAATAAGGAGAAATAAATGGCTGAAACTAAAAATAGATAGAAAGTGAGGGTGAGGGTATAGGAATGTCCAGCTTTATGAGTTATGTGTGCACTTTGCTGTGATCAGAGACATCTATGGGATCACTGTGGCTTGCCAGGCCCACTCACTCAGAGCGCACAAAAGGACAGGGTGAATGTTAGACAATTTCTTTTGTGATCCTGGAGGAATTGACTAGACAACTTTTCGAGCTATGCTACAGCTTCTACCCTGTGTTGCAGGAAATGGAGGAGAGGCACATGGGGCAGGCATTAGGTAAACTGCTTGCTGCCATTTTATTGTTGTTGGGTTTATAGTCCCTTTAAAAGGAAAACTCCCTTTGGCATGTTTTTTTGTGTTCTGCCTTATTGTTTTACTCCTTTGGAATGTAACATTTGTGTTAGGATTGTACCCCCAGACCTGTGATTTACTTATCGGCACACTGTTTCCATGATTCTCATAATTCTGCCATAGTGAGAGTGGTTTTCATGGCCTTGAATAAAAAAACATTCTTCACAATTCTTCCAATGTGAACAGCTGAACTCTTTAGCAGCTTTGGCTAAGTCTAAGCAGCCTAATCCACCTATCCAGCTGAGAACCCAGCCATTAACTCTTGCTACTGTGATCTTTCCAACATGAAGAAACTGAATTTCATCTGAATGGGTTAAATCAGTTACCCATGCCTTAGCCAATCAGATGATGAGGAAGTCTACCACTTTGGTTAACATAGCTAAGCTAAACACATTGTTGCTATCGAAAATAACAGATAAGCTTAGCACATTGAAGACATACCTTTGCAAGACAATAATTGAAACTTTTAAAATTGTCATCGAAAGTGAAATTACACTTTAAAGTGGACCAACACCCAGGGGTGATCGGCCGATCACCTCACTCACCGCGGGACATCCGATGTCCCGCGGGGTGAAGCCCCCCAAAAAACCTCCAAACTCCTTACCTGATCCGCCGCCGCTTCCGCCGCCTCCCGCGCGCCCCTCTAGACGTGCGCGCGCCCGCGCCGGCTGTCTGTGAATGGCGAGAGTGACGCGCGGGAGGCGGCGGTGGACGCGCTCTCTTGGATGCTGCTGTCACCCGCTTGGACGTCGGCGGGGACTGGACGGCGCGGTCACGTGGGAGCGCGGAGAGGTGAGTTTTTTGGGGTTTCTGGGGGGTTTCAGAGAGCGGGACACCCCCGATCGGGGTGCCCCGCCGAAGTGGACCAAAGCCCAGGATAGTCAAAATCCTGGGTGTTGGTCCACTTTAAGCCCCCTTTAAAATAATTTACACTTATAATTATTATGGCATTTCAGACAATATACATTTCCATGTGTAGTATTAGCTGCTGTCGGTAAATCAGGAAGTCAGACAGAGAGATTCAAGCTTTCACTTGATTAGAGTAAAATGATGATATGGCCCCTCACAAATGGGGTCACCTGCTGGTCAAGACAATAGTTTTGCTATATTATTTGATATGAAAACCCTAGCTAAAATAGGCAGGACACCCTCTGCATGTGATTATGCACTTTTCCTCTACTTGTGAGTGTAATTGGGATTTACCCATTAAATATGCTCTTATAAGACATTATCATGTTAGGATTTTTTTCCCTTACTTTTTATACTGTTTTTATTGTGTTTTCGTTGCACTCGAACTGCACCATTCTGTATATGTCCCTAAGTTTACATGTGACTTCTGAAAGTTGTCTTGCCTATTTCGTTGCCACAGCCTAATGCAGTGGCATAACTAAATGTGGCAGGGCCCTGGTGCGAACATTAAATGCGGCCCTTTCATGACTCTTACAGTAAACTGTATTTTAACTCCAATGGATGCGCTAGACAACTAAAGACTAAAACGGAGACAAATGGTGCTTCCTTTCTCTAACTGATGCCAAGTGAGCACAAATTAGGGTGGGGTAGCAACAACAACGGGGCCCCCTGACCTTCTGGACCCCGGGTGGTTGTACCCCCTCAAGTTACGCCCCTGGCCTGATATTCTTATGGCTCTGGCAAGAGTTTTCTAATCCAATGGTGGGCACTTTATTACGAAAATATTGCGTTTTTTTGACGTTTGCCGTCTCCATGGCGACGCGCCGCTTGCGGTAGGGCTGGAGTGGCTGACCGGGAAGGGCTTTTTGCCTTCTCTGATTGGCTGTTTTTTCCAGCCTACCGCGGGCTGGCGCGCTGCCGTTGCGGGCGGTGACGTCATTCGTCGGGGACCCGGAAGTCGCCTGCCACACCGTCGGGAAGGGGTAAGTCCATTTATTCCATATTATGTATATATTGAACCTAACTATAGTGATAATTCATCTATGATTAAGGGCGGTATGGCGCCCGAAACGCGTTAGAGGGCTGCTGACATCGTTTACGTGCTTTTTATGTATTCTACTCTTCTTGTACTATTTTAAGAGGACCAGATTAAAAGCTACTTTTTAGGAGTGCGTGCAGACCATTCATCTTTTTGCTTAAAACAGTGTTTTTCAATGAATCTCAATACTTTTGCCCTATGTTTATGCAGAGTCTGTCATATTATTAACCTCTTCGATACTCAACATGGCACTTTCTATTGCTTTTCAATAACCTAAGGCACACAAATTATTTAACATATTTATTGATATAACAAAATCTAAAAACCATTATAAATGCCTTGAAATGCTGTCGTTATAAACATTTCTGCATCCAGTGCAGAATAGTGCAAACTACAAAAGCCGATGTCAAAAGTCATCATGGATTTCTGTTACTATCGTCACGGTAACTCCCTGCAAAACAGATACAAACAAGACTCACACATTAGGTCATATTTTTTTAATATGTTCAATATACCATAGTTTAATTTACTTTATAACTGTGTAAGAAATGGTTTCCCTAACTAATTTTATTGCAGTACCAATATGTCACCTCACCTATTTAATGCAGTCCCACGCTTATTTTCTACATAACGGGTATGGGGTCCCATATTGTGACAATCTATGAGCCCCCCCCTACATAGACCCCCGCAACCCTGAACCGAACCTAGGTGGCCCAGGCAAAATTCGGCCCCATCAAAAGCAAAATAAATATGACTTACCTAGTAATTAAAGTCCACTTCCAAGCAACTTAAAAATTAAAAAATACAAAAATGAACCTACACTTACCTGCCAGACTGCATTATCAGTTCCAAGGAGTCCTGCGGGTTGCATGGATCCTGGTTTTATCGCTGTTGCTGTCTCGCATCTTTGTACATCCCTACAGCCAATCACAAGGCTCCCTTATTGATTGGGAACAGAGGGCACATCACGTGAGAGTCCAATGATCATATGAATTCTGCCGTGGACACTCAGTGTTTTGGGTGTTGGTTGGGACAGCTCATAGAACCATGACAGAATGAGCCTTAGAGCAGGCAAGTTATTTTTTAAGTTGCCTGGACTGCTGTTTCAAAGTGGACCAAAACTGTCTGTGGAGACTCCAGGGCCAGCCCTCTCCCTTTCAACTCCCTTGGTTATCCTGAACTGGGATGCCCACTGCCCCCCCAGTCACCCATAATTCTTACCTTTCCCCAGAGCACCTATCATGTGTGGCCGGCGCTGGCATCACTTGCATCTCATCTAGGCTGTCAGCCCCCCCCCCCCCCCCCGCTGCAACTGAATGAAAGAGAACAGAGTGATGGAGCGCCACCAATGTGTGTGGCTGGGGATTTTATTCAGCTTCTCCAGACGCACATTGATATGCACGGCTGGAGAAGCTAATTGGGCTTGACACCATGGGCTTGAGGAGAGGTGAGTAGATGTGGCAATTTGGGGGGTTTCACACACCGAGGCACCCAAAACCGGGTTGCCCCAGGGGGAAGGATTAAAACCCAGAATAGTCATCCAGTGCTTACCATTTCCTTATTGCATGGCTGCCAATCACATGACTGACCATGACTAATCGAGTTTGCAGATTGGGCTTGCACATCAAATATGAATGCTTGCTGGTGGTCACATGATTGGCTGCTATTTGCAGAGGACGTGGTAACTTGAACTTAGTTCCCTCTTCAAGATGTGGAGCATTCCATATTAGGATGTGGCCCCAGGCCTCTTCCACTGTATGGCCTGGTTTCGATGGAGCTCTCTGCTCTGTTTGTTGAGTGTTGGGGAACAATATGGTCATCCGTGCTTTTTTTGGCCCTGTGTACAATGTCTGTTCTCTATTAATGTTGCACATTTGGATAAGAAATATTTTACTTTGTCCCATTTTTTGGTCTCAATATTTTGTGTTGAAAAATAAAGGCAAAAATCATATAGAATGTCGTAAACATCGGACCAAAAATAAAAAGGAGCCCATCCCACCCCCCATCGACCCCTACTTACCTTTTGGATGCGACACCCAGCGTCTTCACGGCCCGATCGCTGCTCCCTCCACTGGCTTAGTCGTCGTGTTAGTGATAGCACGGCTATCCCATATGGCACAGCTCCCTAAAATGGGACAGTTCAGTGCAGTGTGAACCCCTCAAATTCCTAGTAAAACCTACCTGACACCCCATCCAACAGTGCATATGTGGGCCATGGCCACACTTCGCTAAACTTTTAGCGGGGCACATGCCCATGCAGGACATTTGTAAATGGCTGGTGCAGATACACCCCCAGCTAGAGACTAGCGCGGATGCAGTCAGTGCTTGGCTCAGCTTCATTCAACCCTTAGCCGACAAGACCGCTAGTCGGCTACGAGAAGCCGGAGTGAGACAAGTGCGCTCATTGGCAGCGCACCAGCGCATGCGTCATTGCAACAGCCGTAAAGTAAGTTTTGCTGGTGATCAGCGGGCTTCCATGGGGCAAGGACCAAGATTTCAGTAGTAATATGTAGAAGTAGTACAGTATTACTGTTTAAATTTGCCATATTATTGCCCTTTACCAACCTTAAAATCCTTAATGAATGTGAGGAAAAAGGTAACAAAGCCAAAGGCTACAATCCATTCACAAACAGCACTTGCTTGATGATAACTGGAGGGCTGTAGTAAGAAGAAAGTCATCAAACAAAATCAGCATTGATAACTGTCATTACTAAAAACCAACTCAGCCAAGTCAAAATAGTGAAAAAGAGACGTGAGTGTGTGTGGGAGTCAGAGTTTGTATATACAAAGGCCCCATGCTGCACACTCTTTAGCGGTGCCCATCTGCCACCCAAGCCCACAATGACGCAGTAGTGCCCATAGCAAATATTAAATATTTTTACATATTATTATAAATATTTTACATATTAAAATATTATTACAGATTGGCACCCACCAAGAACATGGGGGGGGGGGGAGCTGGGCTGCCATATTACAGTATTACAAGTGAGTTGATGATCACCGGACTAGCACCGATCAGCTGCAGGAAACAAAAAATAGGTTCCCTTTTGTTTTTTTTTGTTTGGCTGTGTAATCGATTTTTTAAAATTTCTTTCTTTTTGTCTTTGCTCAATCACACAAACCTGTGAAGAAGAAGCATCTTTAAAAACGAGCAGCCCACAAGAAATGAATATGTCCGTGAATGAAGCAGAAATGTATTAGTGTATGAGCTTATATGCAGTCACAATCATGGACACAACACTGCCACCGTGTGGTCATTTATGTATAATACGCCTAAATAAAACCCACGTGACATTTTAATGTCCAGTATGCAAAGTCTCTCCTGACAAATAACATCCATAATGTTGAATTATTATAGAGTTGTATGTAAAGAGACACCACAGTCAGTGTGGGTCAATAATACTTCTATTTGTTCTCCAATACAGGGTAAGTATCCACAGTGGGTAAAAAAAAGGTTCAACGCAGGTCACAAGAGATAGGGAGCCTTATTTATTTTATTTTTCAGCGGACGCCAGATGAGAGGCTCACACGAGCCGCTATCTGTCAGGGTCAGGGTGGGGAGCGAGACAGGGCTATGCCTGCGCTCCCAGTCGGCAGGTTGGCACAGCGCACTGCTTGTCAAAGCCGATACAGCAGCGACCCCTAGCTCCGTGTGGAGGCGCTAAACACAGCGTCCGAGTGGGTGCTGTCAGAAGGGGATTCCAGGCACCCTGCGCCTATAGAAAACCCCATTTTTTAATTTTTGAGGGGCTGGGGACCAAAAAAAAGTAAAAACACCGGGAATTGCATGAAAGACACGACATATGATTCGCATGGCCCAAATCACAGGTTTGCATCGTAACACAAAGTTCAAAAAATACTTCCCAAAACAATTCCAAACAGCCCAGGTATCCCATGGCACATGCACCAAAAATTAACAAAAAATGATAAGGCCACATAGTGCAGGGTGAGCGCCTGGTCTTATCTGGTGCTGTAGAGAACTCCGGCGCTGTTGATCAATGGGACACTACCTGGCACTATCACAGGCCTGCTGGCTTTTTAACTTGATAAACACACCTTTTGCACTGGGACCTGACACTCATCTGGCACTACGTGGCCTCAGCATTTCTTAAACCGGACCTTCAGCGTGATTTATTGAAAAGCCCAAACCCTTAAAGAACAATTTCCCAGCATCTAAAATTTATATATTTTACGTTTTTAGTCACTTACTTATTATTCTTTCCCCCACTGGGCTGCAACTCTGTTCAGGAGTTTAGGATACGGGTGCCGCCATCTTGACTCAGAAGCATCACACTTACTGAGGAGAGGAGAGGAGAGGGGGAGAAAGTACAGGGGGACGGGTTATAGCTGTGCTTTGCTCAGACAGAGTTGGGCTGGGGTTAGGAAAAGGTCAGCAATCCCAGAATGCAGAGCAGCACAATCAGAAGACATTTCCTGTTTGCAGGCTGCCTGATGTTTCATGAGCCGCCATCTTGGATGTTTAAAGGCTCATAACATGCAGTAGATGCAGGTAGGATGATTTTTAATGTGAGCAATCTGTATTTACAGGGTGTGGGAAACATATAAGATAGACTCTTATTCAGGGTGAAGGTCCACTTTAAATAAACCCCAAAGGCTCTGCAACGTCCTTAGCACAATATTAACATTATTACCCTGAATAAAAATCTAGGTCAGGAGTGAAAAGCGTGTATCCAAACTCAATGTTATAATCAAACATAACTAAACCACTGTAGCATTGAGTAATTGTAGTAATGAGTAAGAAATATGTTATTAACTAACAATACAAAGATTTTATATTAATAACCTACTAGAAAAATAAATGAAAGAAAGGTGATAACTCGCTGTTGTGATTAAAGCACTACAGAGTATAAGCCAGAAGGTAACCTGGGTGAATTCTCTGGTGCCCTTACTGAGCTTCTCCAACATGGAGGTCAAAATGTACACTATAGTATTTACAAAAGTAAAATGATCTGGTTTTTTTTTCCTATCTAAGGATTCATCCCCCTTGATACTGATGGCACTGTGTGTGCAATTTAATTACATACGTGTATCTGGACCTGTTTAAGATTTTGGACATTTGTCTTAGTGTACCATGCTTCATGCATATTATTAGTCACCAGTATTTGATTTGATTTGTTTTATCATCAAGTCATATCCTAAAAATGCAATGTTTTTTGTTTAATTTGGGCCTAACTGCATTAAAAAAGACTGTGATTTGTTATTAGCTATCCAGAGACTGACACTGGTGAGGGGAAGTATTGCTTTGCTATAAATAAGATTGTTTTAAAGTGAGTTTAGGAGCTTTTGCGAGTTTTGGTTGTATTTTCAAGTGAGGTTGTATTATAAATGAGGGGACTTTTCATTGAGGGACTTTAGATTGGGGACTTTGAGTGATTATTGCCTAAGTGTTTTAGAGCTAAAATAAGAACTTACTTCAGTGCACAATTTGTCATGTGTATACACAAAACGCAACACTGAGGAAGAGTGACAATATGGTAAAGGTCATTTTGCTCACTGCCCAGGCATTAAGTGGGGTAGAAACAGAGGGTGGAGTAATGGAATAGGAGGAGCAGATAAGTAGCTGGGTAAATGTAGATAGTGGGAGTAGAAAGGGTGCACAGACAAGGAAGGGCATATCTGGGTCTGTGCATCCTAGCAAAATTGCCAAGTTGGGTAATGATGTAAGAGTGTCAGTCTTGGAAATGGCAGCCCTAGCGGATACTGCTCTCCCTAACAGCCAGGAGGGCAGCCCAACTAATGAGAGAGTGGTTGGGACTGCAGGTAGGACTAGACAGTGGTTATAGGGGATTCTCTTATCACACGGACTGATAGAATAATTTGTCACCAAGACAGCCATAAGACAGCCAGAGTTCGGCATATGGTCCATGTGGGAACCAATGACAGAATTAATAGTAAATGGAGGATCATTAAGAATACATTTAAGGAATTAGGAACCGGGTTGAAGAGAAGGACCTCCAAGGTTGTATTCTCTGAAATACTGCCTGTGTTATGCACTACACATGAACGACAGTGGGAGCTTAGAGAGTTAAATGCATGGCTCAAGTCCTGGTGCAGGGCAGAGATATCTAGAGATAATTTGCACCTGAATGGAAGTGGGACTACTGTGCTGGGCAAGCGGATACTAGAAGGGTGGAGGAGTATTTAAACTAGAGATGAGGGGGGGAGGGCAAGAGTGAAAACAAAGAGGAAGATAGGTTACTTAGGGGACAGCATTTGATAGTGGGTGGAGAATTAGAAGGGGGATGACTGCTAGATGAAAATGGAGATCCATGTGTTGCAAACCAGCAGTGTATGTTCACAAATGCATGAAGTTTGGCAAGTAAAGTGGGGGAGCTTTAGGCTCTCGTACTGGAAGAAAATATTGATGTTATTGGTGTGGCTGTGACATGGCTGGATTCCACACATGACTGGACTGTCAATCTCCAAGGTTTTGCTCTCTTTTGGAAAGACAGAGTAAATAGGAGGGCGGAGTGTGTCTCTATGTAAAGCAAGAATTCAAAGCATTTATTAATGAGGGGATACTAGCAGAAGATTGTGAGGATGTAGACTCCGTGTGGGTAGAAGTGTGGGGCAATGTAAACAATGTTAAAATACAATTTGGTGTAATTTACAGACATAACTGAGGAAACAGAGGGTCAGCTGCATAAACTGATAGAGCGGGCGTCACAGGCTGGTATAGTGGTGGTGATGGGGGACTTCAACTACCCAGGTACTGGAGACATGGTTCTGCTTCTACTACAAGGGGGAGAGCATTCCTCAGCTTGCTACAAGATAACTATATGAATCAGTTCGTGGAGGCACCTACTAGGGGTGATGCTCTTTTGGATCTGGTACTATTAAATGATGATGACATGATAGGGACGATGACAGTCTGTGAAAATCTTAGTAACAGTGACCACAATATAGTTGTATTCAGAAAGATTTTCTGCATTGGAGGGCAAAACACTGAGCTTTAGGAAGGCCAACTTCCCCAGGCTCAGAGCTGCATTCCAGGACATAGAGTTGGAGCATGTGTTCAGGAATAAGGATACAGTTGCCAAATGGGAGTGCTTTAAATCAATTGTGAGTACCAACATTGCAAAATGTATTCCTATGGGTAACAAATATAATCGGCTAAAATTAAACTCCTCATGGTTGACACCTGCGGTTAAAAGGGCAATAAAGTACAAGAAAAGGGAATTTAAAAATTACAAGGCTGAGCTCTCAGCTGTAACTCTTGAAAAGTTTAAATGAGTAAATAAAGCCTGTAAGAAAGAAATAAGGTTGGCAAAAGTACAAAACGAAAGATATGTGGTCAAAGAAAGCAAAACAAGTCCTAAATATAATATATATATATACATATATATATATATATATATATATATATATATATATATATACATAAAATAAATATATAAATTCAAAGAAAACTAAATCAGAACAGGTAGGTTCCCTAGTTAATGATAATGGGGAAATGGTCACTGGGGATGAAGAGAAGGCGGAGCTGTTAAATGGATTCTGTAGCTCTGTGGAGAGGAGCAAGAAGCCAACACAAGATATGCCACTAATAGCAATAGCCAAAGTATAATACTCAACAAGCTAATCAGGTATGGACTTCACCCAAGAGTTGTTAAAGAATTCAGCTCATTTATCCCATCACCCCTGTTCTTGATCTTTAAAGACTCATTAGTGGATTAATGGATTGGCACAAGGCAAATGTGATGCCCATTTTTATAAAGGGCTCTAGGTCCTATCCGGGTAACAACAGACCTGCTGTAAGTTTAACATCCATTGTTTGAAAATTGCTGGACTACATACACGAATATGTAACAATGCATAATATTATATTTGACAACCAGCACGGTTTTACTAAGGACAGATATTTCCAGACTAACCTGATTGGCTTCTATGAGGAGGTGAGTAGAAGCCTGGACAGAGGGGCGGCTGTAGATATAGTTTTTTGGGAATTTGCAAAAGCATTTGACACTGTCCCCCATAGACGCTTATTCGGGAAATTGAGGTCTTCGGGATTGGAAAATACAGTTTGTAACTGGATTGAAAACTGGCTGAAGGATTGTGTGCAGAGAGTGGTGGTTAATGATATCTACAGCGGTTGCAAGTAGTGTATCCAAGGGTTCAGTGCTGGGCCAACTATTATTCAACTTGTTTATAAACAACATAGACATGGAATTTAATGAACTGTCTCTATTTTTGCAGAAGAAAAAAAAAAATCCAGAGCACCGATGTGCCAGGTAGTGTCCCATCTATCAACAGCACCAGCAATGGGAAGCTGGCATAGCGTTCCCTACAGTGCCAGATAAGACCAGGCACTCACCCTGTGTGGCCTTATCCTATACATTTCAGTGGCCTGAGATGGTTGTAACTATTATGGAATATTTTGGGGGGGTTGGTGCCACATTCGCCACAGGATTCCTGGGCTCTTTGGAATTGTTTTTGTGTACATTTTAGGCACTTTTGTGTTGCGCTGCAACCTTGTAATTTGTGACATGCAAAACATGTGTTCTGTCTTTCAGGTGTCCCCAATGTGATTCCTGGTGTTTTTTTGAATCTTATATGCTGTTTTCATCCCTACAATCCAATTCCAGGTGCTGTAAGCCCCCCAGGCTTTGGGAAGGCAGGTAATAGAGGGGCTCGGGGTTAATGGCAGGTCACCCACTAGCCGCAGATGGCTTGCCAGACCCAGAGCCTTGTGAACTGGTATAGGGATCTCATGGGGGGGGAACAAATGATTTTTCTTTTAGTTCCGGCCACCTGGGGGAAATCTACTTTTAGTACCTAGAGGTTGGTGGAGTCCCCCCTCTGACCTGAAAGTGGTGGAGGCTCCAGGGTGCACGCCCCTCAAGCCCCACCCATAATCCGGCCCTGAGGACACTCTCCTGTTGCAGAGGGGTCTGACTTAAATACTATTAATATGTGATTAAACCTTTGAACATAAGTACATACCAGTTCGCTAGGTGGGCATTTGTAGATTGGCATGCCATCCAATGAAGCACAAACTATCACTTTAAACACATGTTAAGGAGTAGATGCGATGTTTGAAAATGTTAATACATGTTATTATATGTGCAGGCAATGTTCTTGTAATGGGAGAAGAAAAAACAGAAGTCCCCTTCAGACTGGTGTCACACCAAAGCGATTGTGGGGCTTTCGGGATTGCTCTTGAGTCACTAGTAAATGCTGCTCATGGTAATCTATGGGAGCTTTCACTTCCGCAAAGTCTGCATCGCATCGTCTGGGCTGTGCTAGATATTCCAGCCTGTGTGGGTGGAAAGCGATATTACAAACGTCCCCCAAGGGCTGAATGCCAGCGTTTGTGGGGCGCTTGCCCTGAAAGCGTGAGTGCCCCGCAGTCGCTTGGTCTTAGACTCCCAGGTAAAAATGATTAGGCTATACCATACCAAATATTTTAGCTATCTAAATAAACCTATATATAATTGGGTGCCCTGCAGACACAGAATAAAGCCCGGTAAAGTCAAATTCCCATTTTTATTTATGCTTTAAAGTGGACCAAGACCCAGGATTTTGACTATCCTGAATTTTGGTCCATGCCCCCAGGGCACCTCGATCAGGGTATGCTATGTGAAACCCCCCAGTTCACCCAAACGTACTCACCTTTCCCGGTCCTATGGCGTGCGTGGCCTCTCATCCAATCAGCATGCTCGGATCGGCTCCTGCCTCCTTCCTCTAGACTATCGCTATTGGATAACGGAGCGGACCCAAGCGCACCCTGCTGCACTCTAACGGAGCGTGCCTGCGCCGGCCATTCACAAATGCCTTGTGCAGGCCCTTCAAAATGGATATCAGGGATGTGGCCACTGCTCACGCATGCGCTGTTGGATTGGGGAAGAATGTGAGTTTCCGGGTGACCTGGGGGGTTTCACACATCGGGGCATCCCGATTCCTACATTTTGTGGTCCCCATCCATGTGCCATTATGGGGGACCGATCAGGTGTGCAGAAATGGGGCCCCCCGTCCATGTGCCATTAGGGGTCCCCTAATTAAGTTAACAAAGCAGGCAGTATTATGGGACCCCTCACATCCATGTGCCATTAGGGTCCCATTTCACAGTATACAGCAAGCAGTATTATGAGGGTCCTAACTCAGTAAACAAAGCAGGCAGTAGAATAAAAAAATCCTTACCTTTTCCAGCTGCCAAGTCCCGAGGAGTTCCCCTGGCATGCGGCTGGCAGAGCTGCCCCTCCCTTACAGCACCAGCCCCCCCCCTGATGGCGGGCCTGCCTGCAGTATATGGAACCAATGGCCACCCCTCCGTGTCAGTAACAGTGACTTGAGCATGCCCACTCCATTCACATAGAAGGAAAGTGCGAGACCTTGCCACAGTCCTCTGTTGGGCTGAATGGAGTTGGTGTGCTCATGGCCAGTCACTGTGACTGACACAGCGGGGTGGCAGTTGGTCCCCTATGCCTGCGGATGAATAGCATACACCAGTGGATGCCGCGGGATTCGACCTCAACGCCTGATTCGTTTTTTTAAAACCAAAGTAGGGCGCTGCGAGTATGAATTTTATTTTTGGCCTGGGCTGTCACTTTAAAGGAGTAACTGCTGGCCTCCAGCCTATAAGACTCTAGGGCAGGTCATGCCTCCACTGCTCAACATCCCAATTTGGGTGCCCCAAAACATGAACACCCCCCCCCCCCCCAGGGCATCGAACAGGCCATGTAAGCATTCCCGGCAATCTATTGCCTCCGGCATGCACCTAGGTCTTTGCCTGGAAGGGCTGGCATACAGCCAGAGGCAAACAGATGAGGGGTTTCATTTAGAATTGAATGTGCAGGACTCATGGAATCACAAAGATATGTATAACTGGCATGCCGGGGGGTTTTACACAGCAGCATGTCCTAAGGGCACAAAACCTGGGATAGTGAAAATCTTGCCAATCTCAGAGATGCTGTGGCTAATTAAGCAGGGATGCCGCCAGGGGCCCACACATGCATAGTAAGATCGAGAATCAAAGTGAGGGCTTCCCAAATCAAGCTGAGTGAAAGTCCACTTTAAGATCAGAATGTGACAGTGGGCACAAGATTCCCCTGCTCACCCACCACCCGATTCTGTCCTGCTCATTGGGGGGTTATGCAAAAGATTTAGTGAAGCAAGTTCAACTCTAGGTGCATACTTGCAAGTGAATTGCAGCCTGCATCTGGGTGAGCTTTTTCAATTTAAAAAGCTCACCAAGATGCAGGTGGCAATTCACAGCCTAATTTAAACTTGCTTCACTAAATCTTTATCATGACCCCCTGTTGTCCCCCTACCATGTCAGTGTGAGAAGCCCAATCAGCAGGGGGGCGTGGCCTATGTACATAGGTCTTTTGGAGACTTCACAATGGTGGTCCTCTTTAAGGTGATATAACTAAATGTGGCCAGGCCCTAGTGCAAACATTAAATGGGGCCACCTTCAATGGCTCACACAGTAAACTTTTGTTTAACTCATTTGGATACAATTAGACAAATCAAGACTGAAACAGCAAATACAATTGGATTTTTTTTCTGTACATGATGCCATAAAAATCTGATAAAGTGGAGGAGCCGCAATGATGGGGTACACCTGACCTTTTGGGCCCCAGTGCGGTTGCTACACCTGCACCCCCTGTGGTTATGCCCCGATAGTTATGGTATATACTAAATTTGTGATGTGTATAACTTTACATTATCAATCCAAGGACAAATATTGTTCGAATAGTCATATGAGAAATACAAACCATGCAAAACCTTTCCCATCCTATCCAATCCCCCAAAAAGTTTGCCTAGAATTCAGGATGAACTACAGCCTTAGGCTGGTTTCACACCAGCCGATTGCAGAGCACTCGCGCTTTTGGCAGAGCGCATTGCAGTTGCTGGTGTCAGCGTGTGGAGGGCGTTCACTACTCACATGGAGGGAAATCGCTAGCAGGACGCTGCTGGCAGGGCTTTAGAGCAACACTTCACAAGCACCAAAACTACATGTGAACGTACCCATAGATTACTAAGGGCAGACTTTCACAGAAGGCTGGGGGGGGCACTCGCCCGAAAGCACCAGTGTTCCACATGCATGTTGGTGTGAAACCCACCTTAGTGAGAATTTACAGTTATTTTAACAGAGAAGTCATTTTTATTTATGTTGTTTCTAACCTTCTATACACACAAAAGGATACTGGGAAACATGGCAATTACTGATACCACAGAAATGGCCATTCGTATGTGGCAGGTTCCCTTTCTGTTCCATTCAGGACATGACTTGTAGGAAATGATAGACTGAAGTAAAATGTAGATGACACCACACCCAAAAGTCACCAGGGCGCCGACATCATGGACCTTTGTTACGCCATTCTCCTAAAAGACAAATAGATACATGAATATGCAGTCTGCTATTAATAGTAGACACATACCCTAATACTGGATCCTTAGACCCCTGGGGCATCCCTATTTAAAATCCCCCACTGTGTGAACGCAGTATACAAACCTCACCAGCAATCCCACGGTGCATGCGCATCTCTCCTCCAATCAGCTTTCTAAGCTGATCATATGTCAGAGCTAGTCATGTCATGTCCATATGTCTGTTCTAGTAAATACTCTCCCTTCTGTTAAATCAGAACAAAAGCCACTCGGCTGATGGCCTTCCCCTAAATTGGAATACCATGCTGTGTGAACCCCCCCAGGGCACCAGTAATCACTCACCTTTCCCCGATCCAACGACATCTGCCTGAACTGACATAATTCAGCAAGGTGGCTCTGATTGTTGTGAATGGGAAGCGAGAGCAGCCGCATCCCCTCATCCTTAGGCTGTGTGCGCGCTCCCACCCCAGCCATTCAGATAGGCTGGGACATAAGCACAGAGGAGCAGGGGATGCGACTGCTCTCACTCCCCATTCACACTAATCAGAGCTGCTCGCCGAATTACGTCAGTTCAGCCGGCAGCTTTGATTGGACAAGAGCCCACAAGGGTGCCGTAGGACTGGATCTGGGGGTTTCACACAGCAGTGTATCCCAAGAGTCAATGTTATTTGCCTAGTTCACATTTTACAACCATTTTCAGAGGGAGGCAGATCCAACCCCCCACACAATGATGGCACCCATCAATTTTAGGAAATGTGTATTGTTTATTTCATGAAAAGTTTATTCTTGACACGAAACTCACCTGAAAAGACGCGACAATGCCCATGCCAATGCAGCCAATAACTCCAATAAGCAAAGATAGGAGGTTAAACCAGCTATACAAAAAAGACGATCTGGAATTTTGAACCTCGACTATCTTATATCTTATATACATTGTAGCAGCACCTGGTAAAAAAGAAACATAATAATACAATATTAAAGATAACATTTCAAGAAATCATAAATTAAACATGCAATATAAGAGGAAGCATATTTGCTTACAAAGATCTTATTACTCAGAACATCAAAGAAGAAACTTTATTGAAACATTTTGAAACTTTGTGATATAGTAATATACTTTGTAATATAGCCTATTTACTTGACTCTATACCTATTACAAAACTTTTTAAGCTAATAAACTTAACTGAAGTTATGTATAGTTGTTTATAGTGATTTCTCAGTGAATGTTCGAAATCAACACCTGCTCCCTATTGGCTATCAGCATGTAAAAACTTCCCACAGTACCTTGAACTGAAAAATTACAAGATGCTTATCTTTTGTATTGGGATAGGTTATAAAAGAAGAATACACAGGGCGTATGGGTGGGCTGTGGCCTGAGTCGGATGTCGCGGCTTTGAGCTCCGTGAGGAAGGGGTGAAAACAGCCCTATAAAGAAGGCCAATGGAGCAACGAATCATACCTGTCATCTTCACATCCTGCCAGCGATCATTGGGGTGCATGCCGTGCTGGAAGAGCAGGAAGCATATGGGGGGGCTGTCAGTCAATGGTAACCGAGTTCTTCACTCTAGCACCAGAGATGAAGCAAGATGGCCGCCTAGGCCGATCGATTCTCTCCCCCCGGGGCATCCAAAATCGGAAAAGCAAAACCCCCCAGGTCGCCCATACACCTACCTTCTTTCCCGGTCCAGCGGTGCATGTGCGAGTCGCCTCCGCATCCCCGCTATCCCTCTACTCCAGGCATTTGTAAAGGGCCGGCACAGGCACGCTCCCTGTTAGAGGGACGCGGGGGATGCGTCCATCAGCGCACTCTGAGCCGCCCGCCTTAGATGAAGGCTTAGGCAACGTGGCGTCAGCTGATCAAGGCACGCTGATTGTATAAGTGACTGAGCATGCATTGTAGGACCGGAAAGAGGTGCCTTGGTTTTGGCAACCTGGGGGGTTTCACACAGCAGGGCACACCGGGGGCAAGGAACAAAACCCAGGATAGTCAAAATGTCAAAATCCTGGTCCACTTTAAAATAACCAGCATTCCTGGGCTCTACACTTTGCCTCTTTGTTTGGTTACTAATACTAGTTTCCTGAGCAGTGATTCTGCTGGGTTACGTGCTAACAGGTTTTTGGTTGGGGACTGTTTGCCCCCCCTTTAGGGATACCTCATCAGCAGTCTGTAAGACTACTAGTGAGGAAGTCATAATATAGTATGTGTTGTATTTTATTCAACTTCTCTCTCTCCCTCACAGAAGTACCTGTGGGTGAGAGAGAAGCCTAGCATGAGTGAGGTTTGAGTGTGGTGCCTCAGTGAGTGTATTATTGAATTTTTTTTTCTTTTCTTTTTTTCCTTTCTTTCTTTTTTCTCTTTCTCCCTCTATAATCTTTGCTGGTATCTTCTCTCTGGTTGTTTCTTCTTTCCCCAGGCCCTTTCTCTGTCTACTTCTTAGATCTATCACTTCATTACAGTATATCATCTTTCTCTCTATCCCTCCCTAATCGCTGGATAATTGTCTATCTTGTAGGAGGAATAGAACCGAGTGAAGGGTGAATGTCCGCCACTCCAGGCAACAATGGTATTTTTGAGGTACTATGGCTTCTTTCACCTTTCTCTCCCATAACAAGCATGGCTTCAATGAAACTTCAAAATGTAGCGCAGCTTTTCCTTATTATAAAAATTCTTACCCAGAAGTGCTTCTGTTGCAGGAGACTCATTTTGCATCCTTACATTGTACAAAATGTTTACATGGCTAATATAGGAGGTGTTTTGTTTCAGTGTCTAGCTCCAAAACTAAGGGGCAGCTATATTGTTTAGTTGCACACAGACCCTAATAGCCATATGTGATTGTCTCGGGTATTTTGCTGGACAAACCCATAACCTTGGTCTCCATATAAGTGTAGAGCATGTGGGTTTCTTTAGGGAACTATTTAAAAAATTAGGCCTTTATTGGATATTACATGGTCTTGGGAGGAGACCTAAACATGGTCTTCTACCTCTAAGCTTTCAGCCCCTAAGGCAATAGGAAAGATGCTCAAGGAAAATGGCCTAGTGGAAAAAATGGAGGTAGGAACATCCCCTGGGATGGGAATTTTCTTTTTATTCTGCCCCTTAAAACAGATATTCAAGAATTGACCACTTTTTGATCTCTGCTCAGTTGTCATTACAGGTACAGAAAGTGGAATTCTTTCCTTGTACATGGTCAAATCATAAGCCCATTGCCCTGACCCTTTACAATCCTAGCACGCACAATGGCAGCCCTAGTTGGCGGCTGAATGACACTTGGGCATGGCGGATTGGGAACCATATAGTATAACACTAACAAATTACTTTAGGGATAATGCACAGCCTAAGACCAGGTCATCCCTGTGGTTTACCCACAAGGCAGTTATAAGGGGGAGTTTTAGAAAGTAGCGGCACAAAGGCAGAGGCAGAAGATAGAGAAGATTTAAAAACTACTTGCAAAACTAATAAAACTAGAGAAAAGTCATAAAACCACATGAGATAACTTGGTGCTGGAGGAATTAAATACTGTAAAAGCCAACATCATGGAACTGGTTATGTGCAAGGCTAAAATTGCATTGAAATGGTCAAAAGCTAGATACCTGTTGAATGCAGACAAAGCTACTACAATGTTTGCACTCAAATTGGTGTCCCATGAGACACATAACCAGATCTATCAAATTCAGACAAAAGAGGAAACCCTATCTGTGACCAAACTGTAATATATATATACTTTAGCTGACCTGCCTGCTTGGTGTAAACCTCTCATTTCTTGTCCCCCCTCCCACTTGGTGTTTACCTTTATCTAACCCTCACATGCCAAGTCAATGCTGATAACCCCCTCAAATGTGTCCTGTCCTACTCACATCCTTTCCCCCCTCCCACCTAGTAATAAAAAAGCAAAATAAACAAATCGCAAATAGATCCCGAATTGAGACAGCAAGGTCCCTCTCCTACTTGTCACCTCCTCCCTTGGAATGTGGTCAGTTGGTATCATATAGCAAAAATGAGATTGGAATATTCTGAGGCTGTGATACCAACACCAGCCCCTGGTGGGAGGGGGAAAGGGAGACCCACTGTTCTGGGGCTATAAGCATGGCTGGGAAGAATGGCATGGGACATTCTATCCAACCATCAAGAGTGACACACGCTGCTTTTTACATCGAAGGAGCAGAAGAAGACCAAAAAGCATGTGTAGACTTAGGGACAATTTATTTGATCGGACCGCAAGCTCAGACAGACACCTAAGTATTTTGCCATTTTTTTATATCACTTGCTATTTGTCTTATTTACCGTGTTTTATAGTTAATTCTGTTTTTTTATCACCTGTTTCTTGTTGTTTTGTGGTTTTCTGTTTGTTTTAAATAAATTGTAAAAATACAGCAGAGGGTCACTATTGCTCTGAATTGATCTGATCTAAAGAGCTCAAGCTATTTCTGAAGAGCCTGGCTACCTTACTTGCCTAGGACACTCGATCGCCCGCTGCCTGGAAGTGGTTGTGTGCCGATCGATCCGTTTGATCTGATTGTGTTGTGTGTGGCTTTATATAGAGTTGAACCCTGTATGGGTTCTGGTGGCAGCAGTTTATAGCCACGCGTGTTGCCAGTTGAATAATTGCAGTGACACACGTGGGGTACGACTGGCCGGTCTGATCAGATGAGCAATCAATAGGTCTGATCAACCCGTGCAATCGTCACACTATCCACTATCCCTAATAAATTTAATAATACATTCCATGATTTCATTGATAAACTATTATAGAAAGATAGGGCATGAATAGGTCAGCAACCTCAGACTGGTTGGGAAACCTAGATTTGCCAGTAGGGGAGAATTACCTGGATGAACTCAACAAGGAAATTTTGGTAGACGAGGTCAGAAATACCATTAAATATTTTCATAATTCTAAGGCACTGGTGCCTGATGGCCTCACTGCTCTATATTACGAGTCTTTTGTGAATGTTCCCACCTGGCTAACTTCCTCAATTATATACTGGATGGGGAAGGGACTGCCCTGGAATTCCTGACCGCCCATATCCCAATGGTACTAAAGCCTGGGAGAGACACAACATTAAGCAAACCCACAGGCCTATCTTAGTTTTGATTTGGGACTATAAAATATTCTAAAAAAACTGGCAGACAGGTTGGCAGCATTTATACAACTGAATAGCCTCGGAGCAGAGTGGATTTGAGATATCGTTTGGCACTAAATGTCATCCAGGATGCCAATAAAGCGCATCGGGAAGTCATCCTCTTAAGCCTCGACATAGAGAAGGTGTTTGACACGGTGGGGTGGAACTATATAGCCTTGACCCTGGAACCATTTGGATTTGCAGGGGATTTTCTGAATAGCCACAATAGGTATCTGGGCCAACTCTCCCCATTAGTCTATATTCAATGAGGGACAAGACAGGGATGTCCCCTGTATCCCCTGATTTTTGCCCAGGCAATAGCGCCATTTGCAAGAGCAATCAAGAGATTCGAATATCACTTGAAATAGAAAGCAAGATCATGAATTTAAGCTTAATTTGTATGCTGACAATCTCTTTCTATATATTACCAAACACATACTGTTCTCCTTGTTATCTAAATTCTAGGAATTTTCTGGGCTGAAGGTTAATATCTCAAAGGCTGAGGCACTACCTATAAATGTCCCATTAGCATAGAAAGAACTCTTGTGTCTCAACTTTGATATTACATGGAGAGAAAATACCATGTGATATTTGGGAGTAATCCATCTTAAACATATTACGCAAACCTATGATGTTAACTTCCCCAAGCAGTTTAGATATCTGAGGGAACTGATGGAGAGCTGGTCCAGATAAAGGATTTCCTGGCTGGGTAAGATCAGAGCGGTGTGTATGACAATCTTGCCAAAAATACTTATATTTTCTCCCACATTGCCAGTCAGAGCCCCGCAGGAAAATATCCAACATTTTCAATCCCAGATGAATTTATTTGAAACAAAAAACAGCCCCGGGTCAATAGAACTGACATGTATAGGAAATATATGAATGAGGGCCTGAACCTTCCAAATGTATCCATCTATTATACTATATGGCTTCCCGCCTGCTGGCAAGCAAGGGCGGAGACAGTTACATGTTTTGTGTGAGCAATGTTCTATGCAGCCATTCTCATCGAAATACCTAATATGGACAAGGGACCTGAGACATCACCTGACTAGGCTACAGAAAACAATAGTAAGGATCAGGTCAATGGGTACGCTGGAGGAAGAGCCCGGGTTTGTTCTCAGGGGGTGTCTCCATTGTGTCGCTTTTGGGAAGATTTTGCCCCTGGACTGGTGCCTAAGGCATTTCAAGGGGAGAAGGAGCAGGGCATGGTCACGGGGGAAAGGATTCATTCTTTCCCACTATTCAGATTTACAAGAGATATCCCGGAATCTGAACAATTTAGATATCTGCAGATGCGTCATTTTATCCAAGCTATGTCAAGGGAAGCCCTTGAGGCTCACCTTAACTTATTTGGGTGATACTGTAAGGAAAATCCAAGGAGAAAGGGCCTTCTCTCCAACATTTACTTTACTTTACAAGGCAACATTGGGGGGAGGATTTGGGAGCCTCATCTTCAGATACTACATAAATAAAGATTTTTCAAGCACTGAAAAGGGTTTCTAGGGCGGTCAACATGAAAGAAACTGCTTACAAGGTCTACATGCAGTGGTATTATACCCCGGAAAGGTTACGCAAATTATTACCTAGTTTCCCTAGTTTATTTTAGGGGGTGTGATGTTATGGGAAGCATAAACCATTTCTGGTAGACGTGCGCGAAAGTGGAACAATTTTGGAGGCATGTAGAAAAATTGATATTGGATAACACGGGTATTGCACATAAGTTAACCCCCTTGGAATGCACTTTTGAGCCTTCCGCCTACAGGCGTGTCTAAATCAGTTAAAAGATTGATCATTCACATGGTGGCTGTGGGAAGATGGGTGATAGCAGCAAGCTGGAAATCAACAGACTTGTCCTGCAAGGGTCCTGGGCAAAATGAAAGACATTGAGTCCAATGAAAGATTTTGGAGTATCCTGGATGGCAGGGTGGACATGTACAATGCGATCTGGAGCTCATTGGCCCCTGACTGAGAGCATTTGATGGTACAGAATCTCTCTTTGGGCTTAGAGTTCTCAGCGGGTTTTGCCTGCTTCCCTTTTGTTTTTTTTCTATTCCTCTTCCTTTCCCTCTCCTTCTCTCTCTCCCTCTCCTCTTCTTTCTTTTTTTTGGTATGGGTGAACTTGTTGAATGGATGAATAATAGGTGAGACGGATTTAGAAGTATTAGGTGCACAGAAGCACCTCAATGCGTGCTAGGTGGGAAAATGAGGAATGAATAGAAATTAGTGGGTATGAAAGAGTTAAGGAATAAATAATGATGAATAGAGAATTCTATTTTTTATTGACGTTACAAGATATTATATAACGTTGATATGAGGACAATGTTCTTTCTAATGACATAAATTTCATTTTAAAGCGGAACTTCAGTCATCTAATGCCCCACCCTACCCTGGTGCTGAGGCAGGACGGGTGGGGAAAGTTACCAATAAAAATGCCCATACTTTAGTCAGGCGTCCGCCTGACTGAAGGTCCTCTTTAATTCCGCCCGTACTTTGGAGTGAATACTATAAAATTATGAATATGTGTTATAACTGAAACTGATGTAATGTTGTCACATGGCTTTTCTTACTGTACTGTTTCTTACTGTAACTAATGTAATGTTGTCACATGACTTTTCTTACTCAGTTAAAAAGGAACAACACACAAGACTTAATTCTCCCAGGTGTTGTTCCTCTCTGGCAGATACACTGTGTGAACCCCCACGGTTAAAGAGGCCCAAAAAACTCATCTTTTGGGGATCCCACAGCACCCATCCTTTAAGAAAGGCTTGGCACCGATATGCCCCCAGCTAGAGGTATGTTGGGGATGCGGCCATGGTGAGGGCCTGGAAAGAGGTAAGGAAACGACCTGTCGGGTTTTTAGACAGCAGGGCATACTAATTCAGGATGCCCCAGGAAGTGGACTCCCATGTCCGTCTTTAATCCTCCTGTAAGCAATGCGGGCCAGATGATTTTGTTATTATGCAATGCAATGGCTTTTTCTAGCCCATCAGGATTTTGAGACTTAGGGGTCAGTTCAGCAATAGGCGCAAAAAGTACATTTCGGATTAAAAAGTGAAAAATAAAATAGTCAGGTAAAAAATAAAATATAAGTGCAGTGGTGCTGAATTGACCCCTAGATGCAATACAATGGCACTTTATACTCCTAAAAAAATGTATGTACTTCTTGCGCCTGATGCTGAAGAAGTGATTCAGCACCAGGTGCAAAAGGTGCACTACTTTTTCTGGGAGTAAAACTTACCATTCACTTTAGTTGTGTATCTACGGGTTGATTTAGCAACACTGCACTGTTTTTTTTAGGTGCACTTTTTACACCAAAGATTACATTTTGCACCTGTTGCTGAATCGACCCTTAGTAATAAAAAAGTATGCCTACCTCAGGGCTGCCATACGGAATCTCTGAGCCCCACACAGCCAAATTGTCATGGTCCCCATTTGTCTCATGCTACCCTATTAAACCCATACTAGTAAAGGGATACTAGAATCTGCAACCTCAATGTCGGTGTGGTTGTGAGGGGGGGGGGGGGTCAGTCTTCCCAAATTGTGGCCTTGTAAATGTGTACTCTCTGTATTTAGCTTTTTCACTCCCATAGTTTTAAGTGTGTAAATGCTGAAACTATCATACAAAGGCTGTGTACCCTGTGTGCCTGAGATTTCTCAATGTGAATAGAACAGAAATTCTTCTATAGGGCAACTAAAAAATAATATTTTTGTACAATTTCCTGAGGGAAGTTACTTACTCTAGTTTTAAATGCCAATTGCTGTAAGTTCTTAAACCAGACCTTCAGCTTCATTTAATGAAAAGCCCAAATGCTTAAAAATTATTCCCCAGCATCTAAAATGAATATATTTTACTTTTTTAGTCACTTACATATTCTTTCCCCACTGGACTGCAACTCTGTTCAGAAAATGATCATGAACACCTATAAGTAAGCAAGCCAAAACTAAGTGAGTCACCCAGCGAAGCGGCACGGGCGGCCGCGAACGTAGGTGGCCCCTCTGCTAGACCCCACTCCGTGACTCACGTGAATTTTTCAACCCCTTACTTTTTTTGCTTGTATTGTTTGTTATCATATGTGCGCCTTCTATTTTGGCTCAGTCTATTGTCACTTAGTTTTGGCTTGCTTACTTATAGGTGTTCATGATCATTTTCTCTAGGTTATTTTATATATGTATATGCACTTAGCATTTTCACTTTATTTGATAGAATTGCAGTGTTATTTATGTTGTATGTAATATTTATTTCTTCATGGTTATGCACTGTCACTTTATATTCATATACATATTGGTATTAGTGTAGTTCATAGGGGTTATTTGTGCCGGCACAGTAGGTACTTATTACTTAGGGGTTGTATACGTATTTATATTAGGAGTTTTCCCGGGTATTTATGCTGCATTTTACAGCACTGGATGTTAATTTGGGGTATTTAGCAGTGTTTTTAAATTGTTTGTCTTGTATAGTGTGTTATGTAGAGTATGTTGTATATTGATTTTCTATTAATAAATTACATGAATTTTGAATATTGTCTGGTGCTCCTGTCCTTAGACTCATGGGGATTTACTCCATGTGCCTAATTGTTTTTTGTATTCTTAGTATTGCAGTGTAGCACAACTCTATTGATACTTGTGCACCACTTTGGCTTTTTTGGGATCATCCACTGATGATAGAAGGTAGAGAGGCAAAAATAAGCATTTCAAAATCTTATAAAGGGTTCTGAAATAGAATCTTGAAAAGAAAGGGTTTGGCATTGAATCTCAAAAGGAAGTACTCTTCTTCAAGTTTAAGCAAGGCATTAATTTATATTATACAAGTTGGAGGAGCATGAAGACACCCAAATCTACTCAACATAGCAGACCAGGACTGATCAGCTGTGCATGACTAATAGTGAGTTATGTATGTGTCCGAAGACACAAAGGTAAATGTTGGACAGACTGGCAACGAATTAGAATATATTATTACAATGTGTGTGACCCACTGTAAAGATTTAGCCGTAATTCTTCTCTGCAATAACCAAGCAGAAAAGCCGAAACACTATGTCTTGGGAAACAGAAATCACACAATAACAAAGGAATGCCATACTTTGTACTAAAGCCAACTGTCATGTGACACACAGATTTTCTTTTAAATGAACCCCCTTTGTTTATTGACCAATTAGGAAGTGAAGCTAGTTTTTCCTAACATTGCAATTATTCTGACTCATCCCAACATTTTGAACATTTTGACTTAAAGCCACCCTCCAGTGAAAAAACTAAAGTTTTGAAAATTGCTCCTCTAAACCCCTTTCTGATGTTCAGTGGCGTAAGCTGTTTGAAAGGGATTTACGCCATGCGGTTGCGGAATATATGTGCAGATGCTGCACTCCTGGACTTCATGCCAGCAACCTTCTTGAGTCACACCTGACAGCCCTGCCTACACATGAGCATGAGAGAGGGACCATACTAAAGAGATCTATATGCCTCTATATATACCTATATATATAAATGGGCCGCATCCCTGTCATGCTGCACACACATCCACACACACCCGCACTGAATCAACAGCTGATGAAGTAATGCTGTGTGTGAGGGAAGCAATGTATCTCTATGACAGCAGAGCATTTTAAACATCTGCCCTGGGCAGCACAATGCTAAGTCATTATAGCTGATATCTTTCTACCTCTGGCTACTGATATTGGATTATTGCACAGAGATTTAATGCAAATCCGAATATGGGACTGGGTTTTGCAGAAGCAGAGCTGTCAGGTGTGTAGTGAAATGGCCGCTATCATATTGTTCAGTAGAGCTGCATCTGCATGCTATTCCACAACATCTTTAGAGAAGTAATTTACTAAGCTTTGATGTTTTTGGACTGAAGGTTCATTTTAAGTTGCTCTTGAATATTAAGCGTTATATATTTAGAAAGGTAAAAAAAACAACTTACCTAACATAGCAGTCACACTGATCATAAACCCAAAAAATCCACTTTCAGGAACACATGTGCCTGTGTCACTGGACAACAGAAAGAAAAAAAAGATTGGAATGGGTAATAAATAAAAATAAGACTAATATAACAATGTCTCTTTTTACTAAATGCTTTTTTATGATTACAAATAGAAATATAAATCTTTCTAGTAATCCAGCAATTTACAAAATCATTATTCGAAAACATCCCTACACACAGTTAGGTTTCGAGAATCAGAATTATTTATTTTTTACTGTAGGTTATATACGGTACATACATACACGCAAGGCATTCTACATGGCAAGGGGCAATCAGTGAAAATCAAGCAAGAAAGACGAGATTAAGGGTAAAGTGCATAAAGTGGACCTATCATGTCTGATGCCTGCCCTGGAGTCTAAAATGTTCAGGTTGCCCCACTGTGTGAGCCCTCCATGCAGGCCCACAATCGCTCAACTTTCTGCTGGTCCTGCACAGCACACTGCAGGGACATCCTGGTGATATCATCCCTTTAAGTATTGGGGAGCTATTTCCCTTGGGGCAACAGGAGAATCTCTCATTGCAGAGGGGGTGGAGGGGACAGGAGTAGAGTTAGCATCACAGCAGAACCTACAGTTTGTAGGTCTATATTTTTTTTATCCATAACTCATTTTTTATTAAATGGTTGTTGCTTGCCACTGTACATGCGCACGTTGCAACGTCCAATTTTACTTACCTGCATGGAGGCCTTTGCAGTCACGTGCAGGACTGGATTAGGGGGTAGAAGCCCCCGGTAAAGCCACCCCGCTAAGTAATCGTAGATCAATTGCTGCCCTTGTTAAACAAATGATGGAGATCCCAGGGTGGGAGCCCTGGTTTACCCTTTTTATCCAGACCTAGTAATGTGGTCCTGTTTCCTTCGGTTGTTGGAAATACAGCAAAGGACTCCAAACCTTGTGTCCCACTCAGTAAAACCACACTGCTTCATAATAAACCTACTTCTGGGTTCCCATGGTACAAGCGTAGCTTGGCCCATCAGGGCCTAGGCAGCAGCTGTTTAGAGGCCTTATCTTCACTATTGGTTCTTGTACCACCCATTGCCATGCCTCTTCTTGCTAAGCTTTAGCAGTTCCAGAGCTTTAATCAAGCTACAGGACTTATAGACTGTATTGGCAGTGACTGGTGATGGTGATCTGTACTTGTTAGTGCCGTATTATATTCTTATAAAGAATATTTTCTACCCCCCCCCCCTTGCGCAGTTTCAGATTTTTCAAACTTCTGGCTGCACTTTTTGTGAAATGGTAAACCGTTGAACGCAAAGTATTTGAGGAATGAAGGGCCAAGGATGGTAAGGGGGTCCCTATGTGGCAACCTTTATTAGATAGGGGCAGCAGGTAGCCTAAGAGTGGCCCCATTTAATGATATGTGGGTCAAAGAGTAGCATAGGAAGGTGCCTCCAAATATGGTCTGTATGGGGCCCAGGAATTCTTGGTGGCCACTCTAATCCACCTGTCAGGTTGAAGCATGCATGTTATTGTGTGAAGCTTCAATCTACATTTTGCTGACAGCTCATGTGTTCTCTGACCATATAAGTTTGTTCTTGTACAGTGTTGTACAGCTTGTTCTGGTACCAGAATTCAAACCAAGGCAAGTTTTGAGTTAACCTGATAATCTTGACTATTATCTGAACTTCCAGCTGGCCTTGGTTTTAATTCTGATAACCACTGTACAAGAACAAAAAACCTGGCTCTACAGCAGAGGGGCCCAACCTTTTAAAGGGGACCAAAACCTGGGATTTTGGCTATGTCATCACTTCCAGGACTTTACATTGATGGTAGCCATTGGCTGTATGTTCAGGGTCAGTGTCCCTCTCCAGGATACGTTTGGAGCCAATTCAACTCCCTGATGGCACTGCATGGTGGATACTTCACTGCCTGTTTCTCAGCATAGGATACCATTAAAGTGGAGCAAAACCTTACAGGCTCGGTCCTGGAATCTAAATGGGTGGTTGTTGGTAAACTGACCTTTTTTGGTGGCTCCCAAGATTCTGCAATCCTGGGCTACCGCATCCGCGGCTTACCTTTAGCTGTGCATGCTCCCGCATCCAGTCTGTCTGAACAGCTGGGTGCGGGAGTGCGGGCACCCAGTGTAAAAGCCAGGGATGCAGCCAGCCAGGGTTTGCATGTCACCCAGGCCGTTTTGTAATCAGCCAATTGGCGATCTCAAAAGGTGCTGGGTGGGCGTGGCCTCGGTGGTGGAATCTCCTAAGCTCCCTGGGGGCGGCAGGGCCTGGGGAATGAGTGGAGGACCCAAAAATGGGTTTCACTCCAAATTAATCTTCACCAAATCCGCAACTCAATTAGCTGCAATGCATCCACAAACGTGCAGGGAACCTCCACCATGCTTCACCTTTACCTGCAGACACTCATTATACTGCATCTCCAGGCTTCCAATAAATGATCTGCATTCTGTTAAAGCCAAATATTTCAGATTTTTACTAGCTGAGTTGCACGTACTTGTTTCCACATCAAAGATATGGCTTCTTGGCCACAAATCCTTCATGAAGACCACTTCTGACCAGACCTCAAACAGCAGATGTGGTTTCTGCAAGTTTTAAGCTGATAGCACCACTAAATATATTTTGGAGAAATGTAAGCTGCTGCACCTGCTGCATTTAAGGTCCTCAACATTGCCTGTCTCTTTGTGCTTCTTTAAAGAGCTTGTACATCTTAAAACCCTAGTCCCTTTTTACCTTTCTTAGCCTATGAGAGACCATTTGGATGCATTATTACTACCTTGTATTTTGTGGCTGTGCTCCGTTTACTATGGTGTATGACCTGTGATGTGAAACTGTGGTCCACAACCTTAGCTTTAAAGCAGAGTTTGGCTGTTCCTTACTCTTTTTTTACGAGTGAGGTGCATCATTGTTCCTATGAGATAAGACTATTGTTTTTTAAGTTTGTGTAGCGCACAGGTCCCTGAGGGGTTTAGCTCCTCAGGCACGTGGGGAGTGGATTCTTTGTTAACGGGCTTGGGGGACCTTCAGATGTGGGCTTGCATCCAATAACTCCAATTGAGCCCGACTTTATATAAAGGGCACTTACATTATTAGCAGGACTTTAGGTACACTTGATGCTGTTGATGATGATCAGTTCCATTAGCAGTTTCTATAGCACAGCATTACATCCAGGTGGACTTCAACAGGTGGTGGGCACTAATTCTGGTCCCATAGCAGAATATTGAGGCCTTAGCTTCCTCCATCAGCATCTCGGGTGGAATGGTTCACCTTTCCTGTGGTCACTTGTTAGGCATGAATGTGACTCTCCTGCTCTCTCTTATACCAGTGACTGCTGACTGCTAACAGTTGACCCTGCCGGTACCTTCCTTACATCTTGTACTTCACACTAACTTACTACTTCTGAGGTAACTCTCCTCATGACCTCCTTATATAGATTCCCTCTGGCTGGTTTCTAGAACCTTCTCTAGTCTTACTCACCTCAGCCAATGGCAGCTCAGCTGTACCCCTATGTGGTTAGGTTATAGCCAACAGTTTGGTAGACCTGCAGTGTCACAATCCATTAGCCATCCAACAGTGCCATCTTGTAGTGATGTGGCAACTGCAAGACAGACATGAACTACCACACTGAAGAACCCCAAATATAATTGTTGACCACTTTCTGGAAACAACAGCGTCCTATGGGCTATGCAGAAAAAAATCCCTACCTCATAGAAGAAATGATGCACATTAACAGAAAAATGGCCCATCACAGGTACAGGTCATTTTTTGGGGGAAAAAATAGAGACAACATTTGTTTGCACTTTTTTTGTGTCTAAGTGCTTAAAAGCTCACCTGGATGCAGGTTGCAATCCACACCGCAAATGACACTGCAAATCACACTGGCTTCACCAAATAATTATCTTGACCCCCAATGACTGTGCTTTAAAGCGGACCTTCACCCTGAATAAGAGCATATCTTATATGTTTCCCACACCCTGTACATACAGATTGCTCACATTAAAAATTATCCTACCTGCGCCTGCTGCATGTTATGAGCCTTTAAACATCCAAGATGGCGGCTCATGGAGCATCAGGCAGCCTGCAAACAGGAAGTGTTGCTCTGCATTCTGGGATTGTTGTTCTTTCCCTGACCCCAGCTCTGCTCTGTCTATATAACCCCGCCCCCTGCACTTTATCCTGCTCTCCTCTTCTCAGCATGTGATGCTTCTGAGTCAAAAAGACGGCGCCCGTGTTCTAGAGTCCTGAACAGCTTTGCAGCCCGGTGGGGGAAAGAATAATAAGTAAGTGACTAAAATATATACATTTAGATGCTGGGAAATAGCTTTTTAAGGATTTGGGCTTTTCATTAAATCATGCTGAAGGTCCAGTTTAACCTGTGCTTCAACCTACATATGAAAATGATCACCATTATCACTTGTTTGGTTAATTATACACATGACCAAATCCCTGTCTTTGTGAAAGTATACCTGAAAAGAATTGATGCTGGTTTGAAGCCCAGGGGTGGGCATACTAAACACTAAGGCCCTTATTTAACAAGGGATAGCGGCAGGTAGTGAATGGTGAGCGAACGGTAATGACGCTCACCGCCACGAGAACGCCGGCTCCCCTCCGCAATCACACATTTATCAAGCCGATCCTGCTTAGCGACTGACAGAGCGCCAGATAGCGAACCGTTCATCATTATTCCAGCCTCACCCCACAGCGCCAGCGAGCGACCTTGAACAGCAACAGGTATGACCTCTCGCTACCTGGCACTCTCCAATGCATTTCAATGGAGCAATCTTTAAATATTCATAATTAATTGCTATTCATTTATTTTATTTTTTTTTTTTTTTAAATGTCAAAAATTCTGTGACCACTTCTGCAAATATTTTTTTTAAGGTAAAAAAAAAAAAGAATACATTTGTGCAGAATTGATATTACAGGTCTGATATTAATGTATTCATATTACAAAATGTTTTGAAAAACATATTTGTTTTTTTTTCTAAAAATATGGTTGATTGGGGGTTAAAACACTACTTTTAACCCATCGCCGCCAGCGCTCTGGGGTTTAAACAAGTATTTCACAGCGCGAGAATTTTTGGAGCGTGGTTTGTTAATGAATATGCTGGGAGCCGTTCGCTATGGCCGTTCGCTGTCATGCGCTCCCATACAGCGCGGAACCTGTCAAACAGCGACTCCTAACCCCGTATTCAACATTACCGCACACCGACTGAGTCGCTGTCAACAGCCGAACAACGGCCAAGCACAGCGAATACTAGCGTGAAAATAACGATACTGGCGCTCATCTGTCGCTACCTGGCGCTATTAATGAATCGGCCTCTAATTTGATTCAGATTTCTCTTTTGTCCGTCACTTTGTATCTTGCTGAAAAGAAAAAAACATGCAACAAGCATTCTAACTTTGCACAGTATTGTATATATTGTTCTATATAAAATACTTACACTCATCAGAAATCACATTTTAAATGCCACCTATCATTTATCACCTAGATACCATCAGCATTATCCGAATACAGGATGTCTGATAGAAGTCCCATATCATCCCATAAGTGAAACCGCACTGTTATCTCAATGAAACTACTTCCACATTCTTTGAAATCAGCAACACATAATCACATGCTGCGGTATTCTAGAAATATGTGCTTGAAATCTTTATTGCATAATGCTACGATATTACATGTATTAGCATAATAACTACAGATTTGTAGACGCAGCATGCTAAAGCGCTTACAGAACAGAACTGGTTCTATGGGCTTGTGTTGTTGCTCTTAGATGTTTCCCTATTCCAGTAACAGAAGTGATGAAAGAGATGATGAAATGAAAGAGATGATGAACAGTGATGAAAGTCCTAGAAATGTATAGTATAAACATAACAAACTAATCTACTGGAAAGGTGGCATTCTCTGCATGTCGTCACTGAGCTATCAAATACAATTCATTCTCTACCAAAAGCTTGCCCAATGAGCTTGCATGGCTGCTTTATCAAAAACTTCCAAATTCCAAAGTAACAATCTTCAAATAATAAAATACTGGTAATGGTATATTATATTCCCACCAAGTGGGAAGCAATGAAATACTAGTAATGGTATATTATGGGGGTTATTTAAGAAACGCTAAGGCCGCATAGTGCCATGTAGTGGCAGATGAGCGTCAGGTGAATGTCTGGTCCCTGTAAAAATGGTATATTTATCAAGTCAAAACTCTAGAGCGCCTGTGATAGTGCCAGGCAGTGTCCCATCTATAAACAGCACCAGTAATGGGATGAGTGCCGGCGCTGAGTTTCCTAGAGTGGCAGATAAGACCAGGCGCTCACCCTGCACTGTGTGGCCTTATCCCATACATTTTAATGGGCTGGGATGGGTATAATTATCTAAGCTTTTAGGGGGAGGGGGGTTGGTGCATGTGCCACAGGATCCCTGGGCAAGTTGGGATTATTTTTGGATCAATTTTTGTGTTGCGCTGCAAACTTGTGTTTTGGGCCGTGCGAAAGCGTGGCTAGTGTGCCTAAGTGTCCCTAATGTAATTCCCATTTTTATTAAAAAAAATCCAGGACCCTAAAAAAATACAAAAAATGGGATTCCAACAGGCGCTGTGTGCCTGAAATCTTGTTTTTTTGACACCTCTTGGACCGTTTTTCTACATCTAGGACTTCTGTGTTATGGAGTACGACCATGCCCTGAGTGCCAAGAGCCGAATTGTGGAGGAGATCAAGGCCACCGTGTCCAAACGCTTCAACACAATATTGAAATAAAAGCTATAGTCCAGAGGTGCTCTGACTGTAGCGCCCGGACAATTAGGGCGTCTATAGGCTCTATGATGCCTACGCTTCTAGTAAGTTTAACACACATACACATAAACTAATCTTACATATTTACACATTAAGGGTAAGCACGGGAAGGGTTTACTCCCCGGCAGACGAGTGGTTGGGTCGAATGAGTCTGCGGGGGAGGGGCCCTCTCGCAGATCCCAAATTAAGGACCCAGGGGAGGAAGGGGATGATGCCCCAGTGGAGTCTGCTGATGGGGTGAGGGCAGTGTGGAGCCTCAGCTCCTCCAATTTGGACTCAGCAGAGTCCCAACAACCTGGGGGCCACTCTCAAGTGGGGAGTCCCAGTGGGGAGGAGGGAAGGGACTCCACCACACTCCCTGAGGGATCAGAGAGTGAGAGGGAGGAGGGTGGCCCCTGGGGTTTGGACTCTGCTGGGCCCATTTTGAGGAGTGGAGTCTCCCTGCCTTCATCTCAGAGCCCTGGTATACCAGCAACAGGTCATCCCCTGGTGAGTGGACTTCTTAGTTTTGCTTTGTGGTTCAATTGTTACATTGTTGTGTCTAAACTTTTTCTTTCATTTTAAAATTGTTTTTCAGGGCATCATAGAGCCAAAACCTCCTCTACAGATGCTGCAGTTTCGGCATTCAGGCATAGTTGAGGTAAGAATTTATTTAGATAACTATATGCATCCATTGTTTTGGGCCGATATCATTCTGTTTTGAAAGTTGAGACCAACTTCAAAAGTTGATCATGTGTTTGGCAAAGTAGATTAGTATTTGCTAACACATGGCCAGGTGTGTCCCAAAAATTAGTCAGATTGAGCTATTCCATACAGATAAATTTGAGTGTTTTTTTAAAAAATAAAAATACAATGTTCTTATGATTGTTTCTGTTGTGTTTTTTCTCTATATAGATTTTTCTGTGCAGACGGAGGCTGTGTTAATTCTCCCCACCCCATCTCCAGGACCCTCCAGCAGCATGGGCCCAAGCCACAGCTGTGATGGTGAGTAATGTTATTTTTGACAATAAGCTTGTAGACATGTATATGTATGTGTCCATGACCATGTACACTTGTTAGTGGCAGTCTAGAGTTGACATTCATACATGTAGACCCTCTATTTATAATATTCAATCATCATTGAATCAAAGCATGGTAGTTTCCTGCATGATAAACCCTACATGATAAAGGCAGCAGTTGGGTATGTACTTTATGTGCTGGGTTTCAATTCCTGTTAATATTGTAACAGCCCATTCACAAATTATTAGATCCAAAAAATATAGAAATGTAATAGGTCTATGTATGTAGATCATATTGACCACTACATTAAGTACATTCTTCCCGTGGTAAAGTAGGCCTTATTTGGTTAGGTTATGTCCTTTGTAATGTTAGACCTTTGTGAAGTATATAGGTATATACTTTATTTTTAGAATTGTGGTACTTACTTGTGTATTTTCTTTCCCACAGCTTGCAAAGAGGAGCACCACAGACTGTGGCATTATGTCATGGAGTTGAGGAGAATGCTGTTGGAGATGCAGAATAAAAGCCAGGGTGGGGGGAATTAAGTTTTCCGCTAAGCGGATTTTGTTCTTGTTAGCCATATTGGCCATATTTATAATAAAAAATATTTATTTGTTTATACATACATCTGTGTTTGGTTTTTATTTAGATTAGTATTGTCTGATTCAACACACAAAAAAAAACACTCTGAAATTTAATGTGAAAAACAAAAAAAAAGAAGTACAAAAAAAGGAAAAAAAGTACAAAAAAACAAACATTTTATAATAAAACATTGAAACAATCACATTCTAAACAATGGTGGTGTTAGAGCAGCTCAGGTGCTGCATTGAATGAGGGTAAGTGCCTGTACAGTGCATTTACAGCGACATACATACATGACATTTAACATTGGTAAACTGATTACTACAGCGTGGCCTCATCGAATGAGACGCTCTGTTACAGTGCCTGATAGCCGATCACAGCGTCTACTAGCGGTCGCTCTTAGCGCCGCTGTACAGACGCTCATCTGCCGATAGCTGGTGCTAGCAATGAATCTGCCTGCCCATTTCCACCAAGTGGGAAACAATAAAATGCTAGTAATGGTATATTACATATCCACCAAGTGGGAAACAATAAAATACTAGTAATGGTATATTATATTTCCACCAAGTGGGAAACAATAGAGTACTAGTAATGGTATATTATATTTCCACCAAGTGGGAAACAATAGAGTAATAGTAATGGTATATTATATTTCCACCAAGTGGGAAACAATAGAGTACTAGTAATGATTATTAGATTTCCACCAAGTGGGAAACAATAGAGTACTAGTGATGATTATTAGATTTCCACCAAGAAACAATAAAATACAAGTAATGATATATTCCTTTTCCTCCTATTCTTTAGGCTAATGTTGCATATGGAAATATTATACATGTTTTAAACTGATGGTTGTCTCCTCCTGATGTTCCACCCCAGGTCAGTTGGAGTTTTGTGTTTGTGAAGATAAGCAACGCAGCAAATAGAATTCTAATGCAATATGTATTTTATGTTCTGGGTTATTGAAACACAGTGCAGTGTAAGTTTGAGTCATGCATGTTTTTTTTGTTACCCCCTGGTAGTTCCCCTTATGAGCCACCACTTCCTCCTTACTGTATTGCTTAATTCTGTCTTTTCCCTCTGTCTTGTGAACTCTTTATTTGATTTAGTCTATAAAGCTGACCTATACCCTAGAAGTAAGCCTTAGTCGCTCATCTAAAGTGATATTGCAGGCAAAGGTAATTGTTACATACACAAAACATGGGGAAGGAAATGAACAACAAAAAAGAGGAGTTATGCAAAAAAGTGCCCATAAGTGAATTAGTATACACAGGTGCAGACTATTTTACAGTGCAAACAATAGGTTCTATAACGGAACAATGTTAGCCCAAAACAGAAGATATACATATGCGGCATGTACAATGGGTCATACAGGCGTAATGAGAGTAAGGTAACTATTAAACAGATAGTCCAAAGCCATTTATATATTCAACGTTGTATGTCCCTTTAAACATAATACTTCAAAAGCATAACACAGTGAACAAGAGAAGCAAGTAATCAGGCTTACAGGCTAATTGTTACACCATTGTGTTGGGCTACATTTGGTACTGTCCTAAACTTTCTGTTTGAAATTGAATCAGAAATGGCAGAGATATCGGGGTTTATGAGTTCAGTCAATGACAATCTCTTTTTCATCCTGCCCCCAAATCAGCTTAGCAGAGTGGGACAGGATTGCCCTCCTTCCTCCTCCAGATTCATCACATTGCTCTCAGAGCAGAGCATGCCCATTATGCTGATTATTATGCAGCATCACAGATCCAAGGGCCACATCCACTTTTTTTAGAAGAGAAATGTAAACCTCGATATTGCGGCTATTTTATCTTCAATTTAAGAATGGAAAACAGTTTAGGACAGTGTCAAGTGTAGTCCAATACAGTGTTGTAACAATTACCTTTGCCTGCTGTAGCACTGCAGCAGTCAATACAGCAAAATATTCTACCAGGCATCAGTGTGACTAAATGGCCAAAAAGATTCTTCAACAGGATGTTCCAGACAGCGACGAGACTGGGGAGCAGTTGCGTCCTATTGCAGAAACTGCAACTTTGGCTCATGCAAAACAAAAATGCCCAACTAAGTGCTTTTAAATATTCACACTCTACATTGAAAAGTACAATAGACTGGCTGCAAAGGATTTCACAAGCAGAGCTATACTGTCTTTGAAACTCTCTCATGCAGGTGGGCCATAAGCATTTATCTCTTCTAGAAAAAGCCTTCCTCGCCTCTGGCCAGCTTTATTATAAGGTTAAACCCATCTCTCACTATCACATTAATACACCATACCCCCTCTGCCCAGCTCAATTTTAATGTTAGCCTCTTCCATCACCACAAAGTTATTACCCCCCTTTCTCTGATCTGCCCAGCTCTATTATAATATTAACCGCCTCCCTCACCATCAAATAAATGCGTCCCCTCACTCTAACCCTCCTCTCAAGAGCCACCAAAGGTTCAGGTTTTGCAAATCCCAACACAGAGGTACACATGAAGTAATTAGAGCTCAGTCAGAGCTATAGAGCCACCTGTGTGAAAAGCCACAAATCGTTACAAGGACAAGTAATTTGCTTTCAGTTGTTGAATTCTGCATAAGGAAATTGCTGGCAGAAAAGAGACACAAGTTCTATATGGTTAACATAGGAATATAACATGTTTAATGCAGGTTAGTAGAGACACACAACTAGAGAGGTATACCTAACTACAGGTGATACCAGAGTAAAGATCAATACATGAGTGTGACACTCTATTTAGTGTGCCTGGGGTGGTCCTATATTCTCAGGTTTGTCTGTGAGACAAAGAAACTTTGCTAAGAACTGCTCTCTGAAATTAAAATGGTGGACTTTTCATTAGACCCCAAATCAGAACTGCTGGCATGAAGCCCCCTGCTTATCTTGCATATTTTGTGTCTGGGAGGCCAGCGTTTCCATGAGCTCTAAAGCGGGTCCCACACTTATGAGTGGACCCTCGAACCCTGCCTGGTTGAAATTCATCTGGATGACCAAGTCTCTTCAAGTGTGAAGACCTTTTTTTGGGGACATATATGGCTATTGTATGCTTTCACACACCTAGGACTTTTTCTTCTGAATTCCGCACCGCCCAGAGTGGTGAGCTATCTGCTTATTGCACCTAGGGGAGGAGTTGGGGGGTTATGTGCCCTGTTCAAGAGCCATTGAGTCATGCCCCGGTTGGAAATCAAACCTGGAACCTGGTTACATTGCTGCTTCCTTACCTCTAGTCCACAACTGCCCCATAGATAATTTTTGGTATTTATTTTGGTATAGTCTGTACCACTAGCAAGCAGTAGTATATTTCTATCTACTAAAGTGGTCAGCAGATGATTAACCCTTAGCTATTTTTCTAATAGACCGTAAAAAGATACTATGAATTAATTGCTCTAATGTATACTTATTTTAAACTTGTCATATTTTTCACAGCTGTGTGTTATTTTTAAAGGGATCACCCCTCAAAGTCTTCACTTTGATAAAGTCATGTGGGTAGTGACACCCACCAGTACATGACTTACATCTGATGCAGAGGTGCAAGGGATGGCCATACTGGAATGTCTTTGCTGAGCTTTAACACAAACCACAAGGTGATAAACTTCTTGTGGTCATAGCAATATGTAAATATGATACAAAGTAGTCTGCCTACACATTTTCGTGACACTAAAGATTTGCACATCAGATAGGAACACTGTGACCAGTTTGTCAGAATTACCATCTAGCTGTTGCCAGTGAAACTATATTTTGATCATTGTGCTATTCTTAATATAGATAGTGTCTGGAAGCTTCATATGACCTGAAATATGTGCACTTATTCATAATAAAACAACTCCAGGATTCCTTTTTACCAGGCTGTTTATCTGTGACTGTATCTGATAATACACTGACTTCTCACATCAAGTCTTCCATTTCATTCTTATGCACTTCCATTTCATATGCTCTTATATTAGGGAGCCAAGAGCAGTTGGTAGTAGTCTTGAAGCTTTCAGGTGGTAAAGTGGAGTGATTCTCTGCTGTACAACAGAGGTACATATTGCACCTTTATGTTTCATATGTACAATAAAAAAAACCTAAAAACCCAACTGGGCCAGTTTAAAGCCTCTGTTGTCTGGAGATCAGTAGCTTATCTCCCGGGGACCTCAATAAGTACCGAACTGACTGCAGAAGCTTTCTCTGCTATTTTCTTTTAGCAATACTTTTCTATCCTCTTATCAAAGCAACAGCAGTCAAAGTCAAAATCTGAGATCATGAGGGGTAGGGAGTATTGAAAACTTTTCTTTGCGGACTCGTAGAATAGGTAGGTAGTATAGAAAGTTAGCAGTAGAATAGGTAGGTAGTGGGGCGTGTCCCGGCTTCGAGTGGATGAGGTGTGCGTGAGAGGGCTCCTGCTTCCCAACCCTTCTAAAATTGTTTTACCGGGCAATTTGAGGGGAGCTCTCGATATGACCAGGCGTGTGAAGAGCCATAGAAAGAGGAAGGAGGACGGCAGAGCATCGCAGAGTCGCCGATCGTCTGAGAAGAAGCGGCGAATGGAGGAAGCGGACCCTTCTTACCCCAGAGGTATTGTTTGCAAGGTACACCTCTTTACGGTTAAGGTGGAAATCCTCAGAAAGGCCTGAATAAAGGGGTCTGTGCTGTATCAGGGCAAAGAAGTCAAGATCCTTCAGGACTTATCTACACAAACTCTTCAAATGCGAAGAACAATGAAACCCCTGCTGGAGGTCATACTACGTAAAGGTGCCACCTATAGATGGGGTTACCCATTTCATTTAATTATCAGGAGCACGAGAGGCGTTTTCCATCTAAGAATGCATAGGGAGTTGGAGGAGCTGTTTGATTTTCTGCAATGCGATCCGATTTGCATTCCTGATTGGATGGATCCTGAAGCGCAGGCACCGCGTCCTGCGAGCAAGAGGAGAGGAGGTCCGAGGAACTTTCGGGAGCTCAAGCATCTCAATGGCCCACTGAGGCCACCCGCAGAAGTTAGAAGATGGGATCCTCCTGCTAGACCATTTCCTGAGCATAAATGGGAAGATCCCCGAGTTGACGGGCCTCAACGTTCCCTCTCTCCCCCGGCTCACCCGTCTGGGGAGGGGGAGGGAACGAGAGCCTAAAAAAGTTCAGCGGCACGATAGGACATAACATCCCGGTTCGGGCTCCTGTTGTTAAGATTGAATGTCCGCCTTCTGCCCTTTGAGTGTGGGGATTGTTCTGGTTTCCCTTGCTGAGTTTGTTTAACGGTTTATTTGTTTCTGCAAGCCCGTGCTGGGGGGGACCCTTGATCCTCCTGTACAGTGGGCGGGCGGCCGCCTTTCAGTTGGAGGCGATGAGAGGGGCTCAGTAGGTCTATCTCAGCTGACGCTGTTTTTGAATGGTGCAGGCTGGGATTGGGGGGTCTACCGCAGTATGGGGCCGATATTTGAGATTCACGGCCCCATTGGGCCGGACTCTTGTGGTCGCCCAGTTACTGGTAGTGATGTGTCAAAATGGGTTGGGAGGCGCTGTGCCTAGGTTCTGGTTGCGCTTTTCCTCTTTGACGGACACAGCACCCCCAGTAGGATTGGTCTGGAGGACACTTAGTGACCCCGTAGGCCGAATACGTTCCCGTTGAAGAATCGATAGGTCTGTTTTGGTTCATTTAGTTATAACTAAGTCCCCAGCCCCTTGACGTCACCTACCTCACCTCTAGAGAGGGGTATCCCTACCATCCCTTATTTCCCCCGCCCCCTTTCCCCTGGTGCGGAGCTGTGGGTTTGGATAGGTGCATCGGATACAGAAACAGCTGCAATCGTCTGATAAGCATTATGACTGAAATAAGAGTAGTGTCCCTAAAAGTGATCTCTTATACTTAGGAACCTGAGAGGTCTAAAGGCACAAGTGGCATTTTTGCAGGAGACTCACTTTAAGGCTAAAAACCCACCCTCATTCGGCAACAGATACTTTACAAGAGCCTATCATAGTCACTCCACGGATTCCAGATCTAGGGGGGTCAGCATCCTTGTAGCTGCGGGCCTCCCCTGGGAATTAGTGGACTTTATTACGGACGAGGAAGGAAGGTGGATCTTCCTCAAAGGGAAGATTGCTTCTTGCTGTTTCACGTTTGTCAATGTATATGTGCCGAACACGGGTCAGGTGACTTTCTTGGAAAAAGCTCTAGAAGCTCTGTCTTCATTCAGGGAAGGTGAATTGGTTCTGGGAGGGGATTTTAACCTGGCCCTTGACCCTCTTTTGGACACTTCTAAAGGCTGCCCTCAGGAGTCCTATGTCAGACTGAAAAAATTGAAAGGTTTGCTTGCTCCCCATCAATTGGTTGACCCCCGGAGAATCATTCATCCAGATGAACGGGACTACACTTACTATTCTCCACCCCACAGGTCATACTTGAGAATAGATTGGTTTTTGGTGCCCCATGCCTCCCTGTGCCGGATATCCAATGCCTCTATTGGTAATATAACTGTCTCTGATCACGCGCCCATCACGTTGACAGTTGTCTGCCCACAGCCAATCCCGAGGAGTTGGTCATGGAGACTGAACACCTCACTACTTGAGGATCAAGCCGTATTGGCAGAAGTGCAGACAGAAATCAAAAACTCTGGGAGGCCCATAAATGTGTTATCAGGGGATCAGGGGATCCAGAATTAAAAAAGATAGGGTAGAGCAGGTTGAGAAGCTGGTTAGAGAAATTGGGGTCTTGGAGAGAAAGCATAAGGAGTCCCTCGCAGCAGAGTGTCTGGCCACTTTGACCTCCCTGAGAGAAAAACTCAAAATGCTCTGCTGCGACAGAATCAAGGCGCAAATAAATAACTGCCACAGAATTTTTTATGAATCAGGGGACAAGTGCGGAAAACTTCTGGCTCGGGCGCTAAGGGAGGAACGGGTCAAGGCTTACATTCCAAAAATTGTCACAACGGGAGGGCAGGTTACACATTTGTTTAATGAAATCGGGGAAGCGTTCCCTAGCTATTATGAATGCTTGTATAATCTCCAGGAGCAACAGAGTCCAGTCCCTGGGAGGACATATTGGAATCTGGGATGCCCAAGCTGCCGAGAGTGGTCTTGGAGGAACTTGAAGACCCCATTTCTATGTCCAAACTCCATAAAGCAGTATCGGGAGCTGCGAATGGGAAGGCCCCGGGACCAGATGGTTTGAGCCCACAATACTACAAAAAATTCTTCCCAATCCTCGCCCCTAAACTCTTGTGGGTCTTTAATTCCATTAAAGAAGGGAAAACTTTCCCAGCAGACACTTTGCGGGCACATATTTCGGTCATCCCAAAACAGGGCAAAGACTCTGCGCAATGCGCTAGTTACAGGCCAATCTCCCTTTTAAAGTGGACCATCACCCTCCCGTGATCGGCCCGGGAATCTATAAGATTCCCGGGCCGATCACCTCCCTCCCCGCGGGACATCCGACACCCCAAATCCCCTCACCTTGTCTTCGGCGGCGGCCGGCCGCCGCCGCCTCCCTCGCGCCCCTCTAGACGTGCGCGCGCCCGCGCCGGCCGTCTGTGAATGGCCGACGCGGGCGCGCGCACGTCAAGAGTGACGCGCGGGAGGCGGCGGCGGAGGAGCCGCTTGTCCGTTGCTGTCAAATCACTTGTCCGTCGGCGTTGGGAGCGGGGAGAGGTGAGTTTTTCGGGTGATCGGGGGGGTTTCACACAGCGGGGCACCCCGATTGGGGGTGCCCCACCGAAGTGGACCAAGACCCAGGATAGTCAAAATCCTGGGTGTTGGTCCACTTTAAATACGGATCTTAAATTGTTTGCTAAGATCTTGGCCTCTAGGTTGTCTCCTCACCTGCACCATGTTATTGGGCTAGATCAGGCGGGATTCATGGCGCACAGGGAGGCGAGGGATAACACCGTTAAGGTGCTAAACCTGATTAACTTAGCACAAAAAAATAAGATACCCTCTCTCCTGCTGGCGACGGACGCTGAAAAAGCATTTGATAGAGTCAACTGGGAGTTCATGCAGGCCACGATTAGACATGTTGGGCTTGGCCCTAATATGGTAAATTGGATAGGAGGTCTGTATGATTCCCCGTCCGCCGCAGTACGAGTGAACGGTGTGCTCTCGATTTCCTTTGGAATCGCGAATGGCACGAGGCAGGACTGCCCGCTCTCGCCACTAATCTTCATACTCACTCTTGAGCCCTTTCTCTGTCGGATCAGGAAAAACCCAGACATTAAGGGGTTAACCAATGCTTCTGCACACTACAAAGTAGCTGCTTATGCAGACGACCTAATTTTTAGCCTAACCTGCCCTGAGGTCTGCCTCCCAAACCTAATGTCGGAATTGAAAGTACGGGGGCTTGGCAGGCTATAAGATTAACTACCAAAAATCTGAAATTCTCAATATAAGCATTCCTTCAGAACGATTCCATACCATCCAAAACTCGTTTCCGTTCAAGTGGGTAAAGGAATGCGTCACTTACTTGGGCACGAAGATTGGAAATAATCTGGAAAAAGTCTTTGACTTGAACTTCCCGCCACTTTTGAAGAGATTTGAGGAGGAGACAGAGAGATAGGGAAGAGGAAGGTTGTCTTGGTTTGGCATGTGTAATGCCACCAAGATGAACCTACTCCCAAGTCTATTATACATTTTGCAGGCACTCCCAGTGGCAGTCCCGCAGAGCTTCTTACGAAAGACCAGGGCACCTTTTATGAGATTCATATGGGGAGGCAAGAAACCAAGGTTGAGTAGTGCCCTTCTGTCCCGGGTCAAAGAGAGTGGAGGAATGGGTTTTCCTGACCCGATCAGATATCATGCTGCGGTTCACTTTAATAGGGTCGTAGATTGGTGCCTGCATGAAAGGTATGTCAGAGACACCTTGGGCACCGGGACATTTCCCCTGCTCCTTCCCCAATGTACCTAATCTTAGGCAACCCCAGATTCCCCCCAGGAAATGAAGGTTTAAAAATGAAAGTTTGGAGGGAAGCAGGCTTATACAGGGCCGTACTGTAAGGACTGTACCGGACACCTTTCTGTCTTAAGCTGATAATCCCCAATCTCCACCGCCTCTTCTGCCTATAGACAAGTCCCTGCTCGCAGGAGACGCGGATTATGCCTCTCCTGACTCGGTTACCCCCAGGACTTAATGGGCGCAAAGATTGCCAGCTTAAGGTGGAGACTGATGAACGGCAGGGAGTCCCAAATGAGGATGCCGGAAGGCGGAAGTCCAATAAACTAGCCGAGGTCAAACCGGGAGATCACGAAGCGAGGTATCAGAGGGGTCAGGCGAAAATCGTGGTCAGGCAGGCAAAAGGTCGGTTCAGGCTGAGGTCGGCAACGGGGTTTCAGATCGAGAGGCGTCAGCAAGGCAGAGGTTGGCAACTGGAATCAATCGAGCTTCAATGCCCAAGACAAGCTTGGTACTAGGCGCTATAACAGGCAATGACACACTGCAGTGGAAATCCCTTTATAGTGGGAAAACCGGCAGGATTGGACAGGGAGACAGTGGCTGGGATTGGTGCACTTAGGATCTGGCGGCAGATTGGAGCACTGGCCCTGTGGTCTGATTGGTGAGCTCTGGGCTGATTGCTCCAGCTGAGCTTCCCAGGCAAACTGCTCAGAGCTGCACCTTCTAGACTTCGTTCTTTTAAACAGCCTCCGGTGGCCATTCTGAGTATTACACCACCGGAGGACATGAGCTGACTGTATAGGCCAGCAAGCACAAGCTGAGTGACAATGGGCAAGGGGGGAGGACTTACTCGGCAACACACGCCCCGCTGGGGATGGCACCGGAGGCAGAAGCGGCTGCTGGGCAGGAGGAACCCGAGCCCGTTGCCTAGGGACACCACTGGCACGGGTAGAAGGCAAGTCATTCATGACAGTACCCTCCCCTTCACGAGGGGCCTCAGGACCCTCACCAGACTTAACAGGATTATCACCCTGAATGGTTCCGGCGGACTTCAATAAAGATACATGAGGTACCCTCATGGATGGAGAGGCAGACGGACAAATAAGCTCTGAGACTTGGGTTGCTCCAACAGTAATACTATAGCAATGTTCTGCACAGTGCGGGCTCCATCCTGTCAATTCCCCAGTTTCCCAATTAAAGGTAGGGTTGTGCACCTTTAACCAGGGGAACCCTAAGACAACTGGGGCTTCAGGGCTGTCTAAGACAAAAAATTCAAGGTTCTCAGAATGGGAAGGTCCCACAACTAGGTTAATTAAAGGGGTTTTGGAGGTGACAGTTCCTCTAGGAACAGGAGTATTGTTTACTGCCAAAATCTGAAGGGGCTTCCCAAGGGGGATTAAGGGAATGCCTAAGGCGGCTACTATGGATTTATCCAAGAAGTTGCCAACTGCTCCGCTATCGACAAAAGCAGAGACGGATTTCCTGGACAACTCCCAACCCACAGTAGCAGGTAACAACATTTTATTTCTATGAAGGGAAGTTACCTGACCATCCTGACAAACTTTCTCTATCTTGTCAGGACGTTGCAATCCCGCCAAAGGTCTTTTATTGGGGCAGGTCCTAACCAGGTGACCTGAAACCCCGCAGTACATGCATAGGCCTAAGGTGCAACGTCTACTCTTTTCAGCCGGGGAAAGGTGAGTAGCACCAAGTTGCATAGGCTCTTCTGGGGGCGAAGATGAGACAACACCCATAGAGGATGACTCCTGGTGGGAAGATTCCCAGAAGTGAGAGTGATTCTTCTCTATATGTCTCTCCCGTAGCCGTCTGTCAATTTTAATGGCCATAAGCATGAGTTCATCCAGGCTTTTAGGGTAAGGAAAATTTGTTAGAACATCCTTAACACCTTCTGAAAGACCAATTCTATACTGACTACAGAGAGCAGGATCATTCCAACGGGATTCAATCGCCCAGCGGCGGAATTTGGCACTATATTCCTCTGCTGAGCGTTTCCCCTGTTTCAGGCTTCGAAGCCTGGCATCAGCGGTCGAAGTCCTGTCAGGGTCCGAATATAGGATCTCCATAGCGGAGAAAAAGGCTGAGACAGATTGCAAGGCCTCATCTGTGGGCGCTAAGCCAAACGCCCAGGACTGTGGATCACCCTGGAGCAGAGAGATAACCAGGCCCACCCTCTGCATTTCTGTGCCTGAAGAGTAGGGCCGTAGTCTGAAATAAAGTTCACAGGAGTTCTTAAAGTTGGAGAATCTTGTATGATCCCCATCAAATTTCTCAGGAAGGGGAACCTTCGGCTCAACAGGAGGTGAGGATACAGGTGGTGCAGGCAGCTGGCGATTTTCTTGATCAGCCACACGTTGGGCCAGCTGGTTAATGGCAGTAGCCATGGCCTGCACTTGTTGTACAAGTTCTTCCATATCAATTTTTGTATAATGTAAGGACTGTACCGGACACCTTTCTGTCTTAAGCTGATAATCCCCAATCTCCACCGCCTCTTCTGCCTATAGACAAGTCCCCGCTCGCAGGAGACGCGGATTATGCCTCTCCTGACTCGGTTACCCCCAGGACTTAATGGGCGCAAAGATTGCCAGCTTAAGGTGGAGACTGATGAACGGCAGGGAGTCCCAAATGAGGATGCCGGAAGGCGGAAGTCCAATAAACTAGCCGAGATCAAACCGGGAGATCACGAAGCGAGGTATCAGAGGGGTCAGGCGAAAATCGTGGTCAGGCAGGCAAAAGGTCGGTTCAGGCTGAGGTCGGCAACGGGGTTTCAGATCGAGAGGCGTCAGCAAGGCAGAGGTTGGCAACTGGAATCAATCGAGCTTCAATGCCCAAGACAAGCTTGGTACTAGGCGCTATAACAGGCAATGACACACTGCAGTGGAAATCCCTTTATAGTGGGAAAACCGGCAGGATTGGACAGGGAGACAGTGGCTGGGATTGGTGCACTTAGGATCTGGCGGCAGATTGGAGCACTGGCCCTGTGGTCTGATTGGTGAGCTCTGGGCTGATTGCTCCAGCTGAGCTTCCCAGGCAAACTGCTCAGAGCTGCACCTTCTAGACTTCGTTCTTTTAAACAGCCTCCGGTGGCCATTCTGAGTATTACACCACCGGAGGACATGAGCTGACTGTATAGGCCAGCAAGCACAAGCTGAGTGACAATGGGCAAGGGGGGAGGACTTACTCGGCAACACACGCGCCGCTGGGGATGGCACCGGAGGCAGAAGCGGCTGCTGGGCAGGAGGAACCCGAGCCCGTTGCCTAGGGACACCACTGGCACGGGTAGAAGGCAAGTCATTCATGACACGTACATTTTTGGGCAGACAGCGGCTGGGCGAATCTGGAAGATTTAGCCCATACGCAGGGTCTCACGGGATGGACAGGTTGGCAGAGGTACCAATGCATGCATTTTCTGCACTCGCTTCGGGAGAAGGTATGAGGAAACTAACGCCGTTTGAAAGTCTATGCTCCAGCAAACAAGCAATCAAACATGCCCTCTCTTATATACTTAGGTTATTGGAAAAGAGGAAGTACCCTCTTTTCTGAGGAAATGGGAGAGAGATCTTCATGTCTCCTTTAGGCCAGACCAACCCAGACTGCTTCTGGCTATGCCGCACAAAACCTCTATCTGCACTCGCTTGCAAGAGTGCAATTATAAAATCTTGACGCGATGGTACAGAGTGCCGGCGTCGATTAACAAATGGTTCCCATATGTTTCAGAGAACTGCTGGAGATGTGGCGTGGCGAGGGGAGACATGATGCATATTTTCTGGGCATGCCCCACGCTCAGACCCTTTTGGGACTCTGTGAGGGGGTTGGCGGGCAGGGTGACGAAGGGTGACGGAGGCAGTAGTGGCTGATGATCCGGCCTCCTGCCTTCTTCACCTGTCAGCCACCCCCTTGAAGTCTTACAGGAAATCGCCACCTTCTTAATGCGGCTAAGGCCTGTAATCCCCAAAAATGGAAGAGCCCAGACCCCCCTTCTATTGCGATGTGGATACTGAAGGTCAATGAGATCTCGAGATTTGAAAGTGTAATCCTTTCTCGAGAGAATAGATTTGAGAGCTTTACATGCGCATGGTTCGACTGCTTGAGATTCTCTGAATCCAATGAGTGCCGAGTGTTGCTAGAAGTTCAGAGATCCGTGCCCCCTCTCCCCTCAGCTCCCCCTCCCCCCCCCCCCCCACTTTCATCTGTAGCTTGTCCTATAGTGAATTAAATGCAAACTGTTGTATTATGCTGTGAGATTTGTTGGACTGTTTAGATATTCTTGATTCATTACTACCTTATTTATGTGTACTGTTCTGCAGAATTTGTGCTATGTACATGTATGTGAAAACCTTAAATAAAGAATTAAAAAAAAAAGAATAGGTAGGTAGTATAGACAGTTAGCAGTAGAATTATGTAGGTAGTATAGACAGTAAGCAGTAGAATAGGTAGGTAGTACAGACAGCAGTAGAATATGTAGGTAGTACAGACAGATAGCATTAAAATAGGTAGGTAGTACTGAAAGCAGTAGAATATGTAGGTAGTACAGACAGCAGTAGAATAGGTAGGTAGTACTGAAAGCAGTAGGATATGTAGGTAGTACAGACAGATATCAGTAGAATAGGTAGGTAGTACTGAAAGCAGTAGAATATGTAGGTAGTACAGACAGTTAGCAGTAGAATAGGTAGGTAGTACTTAAAGCAGTAGGATATGTAGGTAGTACAGACAGATAGCAGTAGAATAGGTAGGTAGTACTGACAGTTAGTAGTAGAATAGGTAGGTAGTACAGACAGTTAGCAGTAGAATAGGTAGGTAGTACAGACAGCAGTAGAATATGTAAGTAGTACAGACAGATAGCAGTAGAATATGTAGGTAGTACAGACAGTTAGCAGTAGAATAGGTAGGTAGTACTGAAAGCAGTAGGATATGTAGGTAGTACAGACAGATAGCAGTAGAATAGGTAGGTAGTACAGACAGTTAGTAGTAGAATAGGTAGGTAGTACAGACAGTTAGCAGTAGAATAGGTAGGTAGTACAGACAGATAGCAGTAGAATAGGTAGGTAGTACGGAAAGCAGTGGAATATGTAGGTAGTACAGACAGTTAGCAGAATAGGTAGGTAGTACTGAAAGCAGTAGAATGGGTAGGTAGTACTGAAAGCAGAAGAATATGTAGGTAGTACAGACAGTTAGCAGTAGAATAGGTAGGTAGTACTGAAAGCAGTAGGATATGTAGGTAGTACAGACAGTTAGCAGTAGAATAGGTAGGTAGTACTGAAAGCAGTAGGATATGTCGGTAGTACAGACAGATTGCAGTAGAATAAGAAGGTAGTACAAACAGGTAGTAGAAGAATATGTAGGCAGTACAGACAGATAGCAGTAGAATAGGTAGGTAGTACAGACAGATTGCAGTAGAATAGGTAGGCAGTATAGACAGATAGCAGTAGAATATGTAGGCAGTACAGACAGATAGCAGTAGAATAGGTAGGTAGTACAGATAGATTGCAGTATAATAGGTAGGCAGTATAGACAGTTAGCAGTAGAACAGGTAGTTAGTACAGACAGTTAGCAGTAGAATAGGTAGTTAGTACAGACGGTTAGCAGTAGAATAGGTAGTTAGTACAGACAGATAGCAGTAGAATAGGTAGGTATTATGGACTGTTAGCAGTAGAATAGGTAGGTTTCTATACAGTAAGTTCGGAGATCTACTTTAACTCACTAGACATAGTTAGCCAGACAGGCCAGAGCTCTAGTAATAAAGAAAGAGTTAACCTAGTCATCTGAGTCATTACTGCAGTCAGTGGATGTTCAAAGGAAGAGCATTGGTTCATATGAAATAAGTCAGAGGTACAGATCCTAGCAAACATCCCCTCACATGGCTGAATGCATGAGAATTGGTTACAGTGGTCTGACAAATAACAATGCACCTTCCTAGGGTTTTTTTCCAGGTCCAGTAGCAAGGGTGCAAGTGGCAGGGTGGAGTTTCCCTTTAAGGCCCCAAGCACTGGGGAGTAAACCAGTAGTTTAAAAAATACAACACCAAATATACATTTAAACTAAATTAAACAGTACTCACCTAGCCGCGGGCTCTTTCGTCTGCCGGGTAGCATCCTCTTCTTGGTCCATTGCTGAGTTCTCCTGATACTAGCAGCAGCATCTAAAGCAGATGCCCCGCTGGCATCTCTTGATCAGGGGAACTAAGGAATAGCATGCAGATTCTATGCCAATTGATATAAAAATCCAATCCCACAGTCAAAATTGCCTCACATACCTGTGCAATTCTCCCTTAGTGCAAAGACCCCTTACTAGTAAAAAAGTAAAAAAAAGTAAAAAAACACTCACACAAAAAAGTATTTTCTTTAAAGCTAGTACTTACCTCCTTCCATCGCTGAGTGCTCTCCCATGCCATGTGATCTCATCTGGGAGTGAGCATCAGAAGCCCAGAGCACAGTGAAGGAACTGTGTCCTCTGCCCCGTCCCCGGTTTCTGCCGATTACTCCCGCTGCAGGGAGGGGCCTTTTATATCAGCAGAGTGAGCCAATGCCCGCTCACTCACTGGTATAAAAGCTCCCTCTTTGCGACAGAGAGCGAGCAGTCATAAACTGCGTGAGGCTGAAGACCTTATCCTGATTATGAGACCCCCAGCGTTGGGACAAAAAAAAATGCTTTTTTTGCCACTAAACGGGGAAAATGCCAGGAACCTAAAATTTACGTGGCTGGCATTTAATGGTTTAAATGAAGACGAAAGAAATGGGCCAAGGCATCAGTGTTTACCGTTTTAACGTATGTTTTTCTTTTTTGAAGCATGTGGCCATAGCCTGTGATGCAGCAGAATCATCAGAATAATAGCATTCAAGCCACTGATATAGGTAGGGGGCGTGGTCTGAACTCGCTCCTCGCTCTTGTATTGGCGGACCACATGAGTGTGGAGGGGCTGGAGCGGCAGAGGAGGAAATGGATTACCTCATTCACGGCTTCACAGCTTAGAAGATGGATAGCGCTGGAGCAACTTGTGGCAAGGTAAGCTGCTGTTTTTTTTTCACTTTGTCATGGCCAATCCCATTAATTAAATAATTAACTAGTTAATTCAAATATAAAATTTGTTTTAGATAAATAACATTAAAGCATTATTAAACCCCTCTCTGATCACCCAGTAAAACTCACCTCTTCCCAGTCCAACTGCACATACGCAGGCTCTTGCCCAATCAGAGCTGTTTGCCATGCATATGTAATACTCTGCGAACGGCTCTGTTTACATGCAGAACTCGGCAATGTGGAGCACTCTTGTCCCACGTAGCGGGCGCACACTTGTCCCCAGCCTAGCTAAATGGCTGGGGGCAGAAGCGCAAAGATCCAAGGATGTGGCCACCCGATGCTACAGTGGAGCAGCAGTAAGTAAAATGCAATGTCAAGCAGCTGCTTTGAAGGCCACCAAGATATTATCATGCATTAAAAGATGCATGGAATCACAGGATTGGAATGTAGTTTTGCCTCTTTACAAGGCAATGGTGCGCCCTCATCTGGAATATGCCGTCCAGTTCTGGGCACCCATTCATAGAAAGGACGCTCTGACTATGGAAAGGGTGCAGAGGAGAGCCACCAAATTAATAAGAGGGATGAAGGATCTTAGTTATGAGGAAAGATTAGGAGAATTAAATCTGTTTAGTCTTGAGAGGAGACAACTGGGGGGGGGGGCATGATTAACTTGTATAAGTTAAGTTAATATAAATGGCCCATACAAAAAATATGGGGAAACACTATTTCAGGTAAAATCCTCTCTAAAGACTAGGGGGCACTGCCTTCCACTGGAAAAATAGAAATTCAACCTCCTAAGGCGACAATCATTCTTTACCATAAGAACTATAAATCTGTGGAATAGCCTCCCACAGAAGCTTGCTACAGCATCAACCGCTGACAGCTTCAAAAAAGGATTAGATGCTTATTTAGAAGAAAATAACATTAACAGTTACTATTAGCTGTTATTAGTAAAAAAAAATAAAATAAAAAATAACTTTTCTTACCCCAACACCCTTGATTGAACTTGATGGGCATGTTTTTTCAACCATATGAACTATGTAACTATGTAAAACAATTGCCTCCAGTCATGTGCCTCCAGTCATGTGATTTAGATACAGATTTTGTAGCAATAGCTGGAATTTAAAGGAGCAGTATCGCGAAATTTGCATTAAAAAAGATAAATAATTAAATAGCCACACAATAGCTTCTAACATGTGTATAAATAATCTGGCGATAGAAATAGGAAAAAATATCTGCCTTTCTTTTAAATTGTATAATTACAATGGCTCAGTCCATTTGCTGAATAGGGGGATCTGCTGGGTTGTATTTAGTGAGCTGCTTCATTTAGCCCACTGGTCTCCTAGCAACACTTTACCTCAGAGGCTGACACTGTAATCAGTGGTAATGGCTGTGTGTGTGTGAGGTGCTAAACTGACTGAAAATAACATAAATTCTTCTTTGAATAACTGTGCAGGAAAATCTAAAGGTATTAAAGTGGAACAAAACCCTGAGTTGCTGACCCTGAAGTCTATAAGACCCGGCCATTGACCTTGCCCCTTGGGCATTCTAAGTCAGGATGCCCCACTGTGTGAAACGACCCCTGGATAACCACAGATCCCCCCATTTTTCTGGCGCACTCACGCAGATAGTCATTTAGACAGGCCGGGCGGCCAGGAAGGTTACTGCTCAGGCTGCCCATCTGCGTGCAAACAGAGCTGATTGGATGAGAGCCCGCGCATGCGCTGTGGGACAGGGAAAGGTACGTTTTCACAGGCGAACTTGGGGATTTCACATATCAGGGCATCCCAAGTCGGTATGCCCCTAGGGGCACAAAACAAAACTCCAGATAGTGAAAATCCTGGGTTGGGCTTTGCTCAAAACACACAAAGCTGAAAGAAAGATCATATGGAAAAATTAAAAATAAGAATATGAAAGAGAAAATGGTAAACTGAAAGATTCTGCAGCAGAGCCAACAGCTAAATGACTTCTAGAGCTTTTCTCTCTGTTTTAGATATATAAGTTCTGGCCAGGCAATGTTGCAATGTTGTTATCTTATGCTGGACGGCTGCCAGCACTGAACAGCTGGTACTTTGATACATTGTTTCCCCCTCTCCTCAGCGTGGAACAGGCCAGAGTGTCGGGTCCCGACACTCAGAAGACATAAACATGAGCTATTAGTCTCCAGCTGCTCAACACACACATGATTTTTTTCTAAATTTGTAATTCTTACTCCAACACTTACCTACATTCAAAGTTCCATTTAAATATAAGTCACCAAGAAAAATTCACAATACTGCTCCTTTAAGTTAATTTTTCACTTATCTGACCTATTTGCTATATCAGTTTTTACTTGTGTAAATATGTGTCAGAGAGCATTTTAACTTCCTTAGTCATGTTCTAAAAGGTTCTTTATCAACTCACAAATGCCTACTGCTACTGCAATTTTAGAAACATTAATGCCAGCGGTAAACCCTAGAAGTTCTTATGTGTGTCCTAGCTTCTAGCAACAACCATTCTGCATTGGACCAGGACAAGACTTGCTCCAGGTAGTTTTTTATGGACAATTCAGCAATATATCTCAACGCTGGCAGATGTTCTTGTTCACTCAAAACTGCAGGTGAAATATGTGTCTTAAAGTGGACCAACACCCAGCCGGATTCCCGGGCCGATCCAATCCCTCCCTCCCATCCAAAATCGGAATGCCCGGCTACGTGAACCCCCCAGGGCGCCCGCAAACCTTACCTGAATTCTGGTCCAACGGCGTATGCGCGGGCCACGGACGCACCTCGCGCTTCTCTCTAGCAGGGCGCGGGCGCGCTTCCTGTTAGAGGGAAGAGCGAGATTAGGCCGCCAGCATGCTCGGAGACGCTGAGGTAAGACGTCGCTTTGACACGCATACCTCAGCGGCTCCGAGCGTGCTGATTTGATGAGCGGCCGTGCATGCACTGTAGGAGCGGGGTGAGGTGAGTTGAATCGGGCGATCTGGGGGGTTTCACATAGCGGGGCACCCCCGATCGGGGTAGAGCAAAATCCAGGATAGTCAAAAGCCTGGGTGTTGGTCCACTTTAAAAGCAATATTTAGGAACATGTTTTAGCTGTGACTATAGGCAGGTAACTCGTTTAGGTTAGGGGTTAGCCTGATGATGGAAAAGCAAAAGCATTGCTTCCAGTGGAAGCTAAAATAGTATATCTAGGGGGGTTCCCAACCTTTTTTCATCAGGTAGCATTTTTCATTTTTTTTAACCTCGTGTACCAACTTGGGTGGAACGTATGGTTTGCCAGTCATCTAAAACCTTGTAAAATAATTAGTTTATATCACTATTTGAAGCAGTTTTGTAGTTATGGAGCAAATCGGGCTTGGGTAAAGCATAAATGGGGCAGCAGATTGGGTTGGGGTATAGAGCAGTCTGAAGCCTTGCCAAGTACCACCTGACTTGCTGACCTCTGTTTAAACAGCGCTTATGCCCGTTATCATAAGGTAGGGTTCGATCCTACGCTGGGGATCCCCTCTGGTGGCGTAGCCTGAGGCGGTTTCCCCTATAGGTTAAAATTAGGGACGGCCAGGGGACCCCCTCTACCTCTTTCAGACCCGTCTCTCCCCCACTATAGGTCAGGACCCTGTGGCCCCCTGGGGTGGTGTTCTGCTCGCCTCTGGTGCCCAGGGTTCAATCTTGGGGAAGAAGGAATTCTTCCCCCATTTAGATTCCCCCTGTTCTTCCCCTACACATACGTTTTGGTTCTTGTTGCTTTATTAGGGTGTCTGTCTCTCCTTTGTGTGTTTCCCTTTGTTCCGCGTTGCCTGTCAGCCCTCGTATCCCTAGTGTGCTTCTCGTCCTCCCCTTTCCCCCCTTCCCAGCTCCCTTTCCCCCTCCTCTATTAGTTTTCCTTCTTGGCTTGGGACCCCCCTTTCTTCTTGGGTACCCTTCTTCCTTGAATTGGGGGCTGCTACCGCTGATCTGACATGTCCAGAGTCCAATGCACTTCCTTGAATGTTAAGGGCCTGAACTCCCCTGTTAAGCGCTCGTCCGTATGGAACGAGCTGAAACGTCTGGGAGCGGGAATAGCCTTCCTTCAGGAGACTCACCTTAAGGAGGGGAGAGTGCATAACCTGTCCAGCCGTCACTTCCGTCACCAGTACCATGGCCTGTCCCCTGACTCTAAGTCGAGGGGGGTGGCCATTGTCCTGGCAGGTTACCTCCCCTGGACACTGGAGGAGGCAATCCATGACTCTGAGGGTAGATACCTTTTTGTAAGGGGGACTCTTTACACCCAGAAGGTGACGCTGGCGACTTGCTACTGCCCGAGCTCGAATCAAACCAAGTTCCTGAGGTCCACCCTGGAAAGGCTGGCTGAGTTCTCCTCCGGCATTCTCCTTTTGGGAGGTGATTTCAATTGTGTTCTGGATCCTCAGCTTGACACCTCTAGGGGGACCTCTAGTATACCTTACTCAGCTCTGAGGAGGATTAAAGCCCTCTTATTTGAACATCAACTTTTAGATGTGTGGCGGATCATGAATCCCAGAGAAAGGGATTATACTTACTTCTACCCCCCTCATAACGCTTATTCGCGTATTGATTGGTTCTTGGTCCCCCATAGATACGTGCATCTTATATCGCGACCTACAATAGGCTTAATTTCGGTCTCTGACCACGCTCCCATCTCCATCCTTCTGTCAATCCCGGATCCCCCCCCCCGTCAGGACACTGGAAGCTCAACGGCTCCCTACTTCAGGACCCTGAGTTCAAGGCAGAAATTAGTTCGGCAATCACTGAATTTTTTTCGGTTAACAACACCCCTTATGTTCCTCGGATGTCCCAGTGGGAGGCTCACAAGTGCGTGATACGGGGCCTTTTGATTAGACGGGGAGCCTTCCTAAAAAAGGAGAGGGAGAAACAAACAGCTCACCTATTGCAGGAGATTCAGAGTCTGGAGACTCAACACAAACAATCTTTAGACGCCGCATTGGGCGCAAAACTGGCTAAATTGCGGGAGACCCTCCGGGACGTGAGCTTTGTGAAGGTGAGGGGCCAGATTGCTAGGTGCCGTAGACATTTCTACGAATTCAGCAACAAAAGCGGCAGGACCCTCGCCAGAGCCCTGCGGGGGCAGCGGGCCAGGAACTTTATCCCTAGCATAACCGACCCGGGCGGGAATAGGCACTATAAAATAGGGGATATCGCTAAGACCCTTAGGGACTTTTATGGAAACCTATATAACCTGCCGCAAGACAAGTCTCAGGCCCACTTGCAAAAAATCAGGGCCTATATTCAGAAGTCGGGCCTTCCTCGGTTGGGGCAGAGTGTGGTAGAGGCTCTCGAGGAGGAGGTTAGCGTGGGGGACATGAAGCCCGGTAAGGCGCCTGGACCTGATGGCTTTAGCCTGGAATATTACAAGGAATTGGCGGGTACCTTGGGCCCCCACTTTGTTTCCTCCTTTGGCTCCCTGAGCGGTGGCCTTCCCCCTCCACGGGACACTCTTCGGGCCAGCATTGCGGTTATCCCAAAGCCGGGGAAGGACCCAACACAATGCGGCAGCTACAGGCCCATATCCCTGTTAAATTGCGACCTCAAGATATACAATAAAATTCTCGCGGACAGAATCGCCCCCCTCATCCCTGACCTCATACACTGGGACCAGGTGGGCTTTGTCCCAAATCGCGAGGGGAGGGATAACACGATACGGGTTATGGGAGTGATCCGCCACGCGCGACAAGTGGGGGAGGTGGCGCTGCTTCTCTCCACGGACGCCGAGAAGGCTTTTGATAGGGTGAGCTGGGCTTTCCTAGAGGAGACCCTTAGGCACATCGGGTTGGGCGACAAGATGCTTCGCCGGGTCCTGGCCTCATACACCTGCCCCTCGGCGTCCGTGGTGGTGAATGGCCTGCCCTCCCAGGCCTTCCATTTGTTCAATGGGACGCGGCAGGGCTGCCCCCTTTCCCCGCTTATTTTTATCCTTACACTGGAGCCTTTCCTTCGGCTGATTAGACAAAACGTGGACGTGGCGGGTGTGAGGGTGGGCAGGACTGAGCACAAGGTGGCTGCTTATGCTGACGATTTGATGTTTTTCATTTCAAAACCAGAGATCACCCTGCCAAACCTTCTTGCAGAGCTTAGGAGTTTCCAGGAGGTCTCCAATTACAAGATCAATTATCAGAAGTCCTCAGCTTTGAACATCAGTGTCCCTGCGGAGAGAATGCGTCGCATCATGGAGAATTTCCACTTTAAGTGGGAGCGGGAGGCTGTTACATATTTGGGTACGCGAAACCCTTCCGAACTGCAAGAAACATTCGCATTAAAGTTTCCTCCTTTGTTAAAAAGGCTGGAGGAAGACCTCCTGAAATGGAACAGGGGAGTCTTTTCTTGGTTCGGAAGGGTTAGTGTTGTCAAGATGAACATCCTCCCCAGGGTGCTGTACTTATTCCAGGCCCTCCCAATAGACATCCCCGCTACCTTCTTCAAGCAGCTTACAGGAATGTGCACTAGGTTTGTCTGGGCTGGTCGCTCTCACCGTATGGCGGCCTCCCTTCTCACGGTCTCTAAGCACAGGGGGGGGGGGCTGGGCCTGCCAGACTGGAGGTGCTATCATGCAGCGGCTAACCTGAGCCGGGTTATTGATTGGTGTCGACACTCTGCCCTGAAGCAATGGGTCCAGATGGAACAGGTTGTTTCTCCCTGCCCTCTCCCGGGTCTACCGTGGGTCCCACTGAATGGTTTTCCACAGCTGAACAAACACCCTACAATTGGCCCGTCCAGGAGAGTGGTGGATAGATTCTTCCCTCGGCCGACTCTTTCCCCTGGACCGTCCCCCATGGCGCCTGTCCTGGGTCACCCTGACTTTCCGGTGGAGATAACTGGTGGCCCCTTTAAAGCCTGGATCCAACAGAACTGTTTTAGGAGACTTCACATTCAGGTGGGCGGGGAGTGGAGGAGGCCGGAGGCCCTGGTTGATGACCTTGCCCTCAAGCCCATCACACGGTTGCAGACCCTCCAGCTTCTGCACTATCAGCGGTCGGTCGGGTGCAGGGCTGCCACATCTAGGCGGCTAACAAAATTTGAACAAACCTGCCTGGAATCCGGCCACTTTGGGGGAGCTTTTTCTTATTCATATTCGCTGCTGGTAGAGCCCCCGGAGGACTTTGTTCCCCCGTACGTGAGGGGTTGGGAAAGGGAGTTGCGCAGAACCTTCACGGACGAACAGAGGCTCGCCATGATTCAGTTGGCGCATAAGAGCTCTATATCCTGCAAGTGTCAGGAGACCACGTTTAAAATTCTTTCTCGCTGGTACCGGGTCCCAGCGCGATTGGCTGCCATGTTCCCTTCCTCTTCCCCCCTTTGCAGGAGGTGCCTGCGCGACAGAGGGACTATGACACATGTTTTCTGGGAGTGCGAGAAGTTGACTGGCTTTTTACCCTAGGCTGCTGGAAATAGGGTCAAGACATATGAGACAGGCACAGTGGCGTAACTAAATGTGACAGGGCCCTGGTGCAAACATTAAATGGGCGGCTCATTCAGTAAACTTTTAACTCAATTGGATGCAGCTAGACAACTAGAGACAAATGCTGCTTCCTTTCTCTAAAGGATGCCAAGTGAGCACAAATATGATAAATAAGGTGGAGGAGCAACAATGATGGGGCCTACCTGAATCTCTGGGCCCTGGTGCGGTCGCCCCATGAAGTCACGCCCCTGGAAAGGCATCAGATCAGCTGCTTGCTGGCAAATTATTGCCATTTGGTTGAGAGCCCCTTTAAAAAAATACATTATTTTTTCATTTATTTTTAAAGTGGTAAAAGGAGATATTCTATGACCTTCCCACTTTGTAATATTTAGTGCAAGCTTCATTCTAGATAAATTCCTCCGAATGGCCGTTTTCTGCGACTTGCATGAACAATTTCTGCACTAACTCAGAATCCATAAATCTGTTCCCTTGGAGTTGATCAAAGTCTCGAGTCTCATGTTCAGAGGCCCCTTACTGTCCTTGCGCTCCCTGTGGGCCTTCATGGAAAGGGGAAGATTACACCCCCAGTTGGTCTACTCATGGTTGATCATGTCCTGAGTCCCCCACAGTGTCGGAAGCACTCCCCACAGTCCTCCAGCCACAGGGAAGAGTTGCACTCCCTGTACCATCACCACCTATCCAGACAGACAAATCAATAGTGCTTTGGACTTACTGCCTGTGTAGGTGGTTCTATTATAGGTAGTGTGCACCTTCTCATGTATAACTGGACTAGCTATCCCCTAACTCACATGTGTCAAACTCAAGGGCCCAGGGGCTGGATGTGGCCCTTCAAGCTTTTGTATGCGGCCTTCTGACAGGTACAAGAAAGTGGTGGCTGGGTGCCACCCTATCTAACTGGCCCAGTCACTACAAGGCCTCTGACACTGGCAGCAGGTCATGTCCTTGCATCTGTGTGAGAAGCTGCAGAGTAATGTATGGGTATACTGCACTCCACTGTGGAGCAAATTACCGCATTTAATGCCAGGTGTGATGCCTATAAAATCCGATTTAACATTGTGTGGGGAGAAGAGAGTTGTGCCTGAAACTGCTCTGTGTCTCTGTGCTACCAGCTCTCACCACTCATGGGGGGCCCTTACCCATCCAAACTAATCGACACAGCCGAGGGTGCTATATCTGCTGCAAGGCGGTTCTTGCTAGCTATTTTCAGGAAGAGTGGGAAAAATGATTTTAATGACCTGGGAAAAATAATCTGCATCTGCATCTATCCTGGGCAAAATAATTCTGCATCTGTCCTGGGTAAAATAACCCTGCATTTGTCCTGGGCAAAATAACACTGCATCTGTCCTGGGCAAAATAATACTGCATCTCTCTTGGGCAAAATAATCCTGCATCTGTCCTGGGCAAAATAATACTGCATCTCTCTTGGGCAAAATAATCCTGCATCTGTCCTGGACAAAATAATACTGCATCTGTCCTGGGCAAAATAATCATATATCTGTCCTGGGCAAAATAACCCTGAATCTGTCCTAGGCAAAATAATTCTGCATCTGTCCTGGGCAAAATAATACTGCATCTCTCTTGGGCAAAATAATCCTGCATCTGTCCTGGGCAAAATAATACTGCATCTCTCTTGGGCAAAATAATCCTGCATCTGTACTGGACAAAATAATACTGCATCTGTCCTGGGCAAAATAATCATATATCTGTCCTGGGCAAAATAACCCTGAATCTGTCCTAGGCAAAATAATTCTGCATCTGTCATGGGCAATATAATTCTGCATCTGTCCTGGGCAAAATCATTTAGCGTCTGCATCTGTCCTTGGTAAATTAATTCAGCTTCTGCATCTACCCTGGACAAAAAAAAACTTTGCCTATACTGGCAAATTTATTCTGCATCTGTATTTGGTAAAAAAATAAATATGTGGCTGTCTTGGGCAAAATATTACACAGCCTGTTTGCATTTCACTGGGCAAAATCATGTAACCAGACATTTGAATGTTTGTGTTTGCATTTTTATCTATCTATCTATCTATCTATCTATCTATCTATCTATCTATCTATATCTAAAGTATGTATATGGTGAACAATAAAGATTCTGATACCGATTCTGAAGTATGACAGTAACAAAATGGAAGTGAACCCCACATACCTTATTACTAACTAAAAAGATGTGTTTAGTCTCCCTAGTTCATACCTACTCCTACTTTTCCACAATTCTTTGGAGAGAATAAAACAAATACTACAGAAAATAGACATTAGACTTTATCCACTGTGTAGAGAGACATGTTTATCATACACATCCCTCCAATAATGAATTAATTATTATGTTATGTTTTCTGTAAGATACAGGCGTAATAATAAGCAGTTTATACCGGATGACCTGTGAGCATTGCATTGTCACATGAACTAAAGGCTGTATAGGTTGGCTGGTTAAACATCACTCAAACCAATAAGGGGGTCATTTACAAAACTATTCGCTAGCCATTCACTCTTTTCAGCATTTACAACTCACACCGCCGCTTGTTTGGCTGTCGATTTCGGATTTACGTTGAAGTCATTTTGCACGCGCATTCTGGCAAACACCTTTTCTGTTCGGCAGCTTTTAGTGAGGAATCCCATATGAATCAATGTTATTTTTGGAGAGATTGTGTCTTTAGTTCTGTTTAGCATCTTCTACCTATTTTACGCGCATGAACATCAGAAAGTTACCCAGCATGTGAACAACTAATGATAAAGTTTTTATATGACTTATATACTGTATTTTCAATTAAACACACCAAAGATACCCCACATATATTCTGAGACCCCTCTAATGGCGACATATGCTATAAAAGTGTGTTTTCAAAAAGATTTCATGTTTGAAATCTGCCACAGCAGTTTGCCGGTATACTCTAAACCATTTTTCAAAGTAAATACCAGTGACTTCACCAGCAAATTGTGGTGCGAACGGAGCAAAATACATGGCTGTGTTCGCTGCTGTAAGTTCGCTGTTCAATTCGCCGCAGTTGTCCCCTCTGGCCGCATGCATGGGTGAAAGTAGCGCAAAGTAGCACACAATGTAAATCACCCCCTATATGTCAGAAAAGCAATGGACAAGCAATGTAACAATAACTTAGTATCTTGATTCAAAATAACAATATAAATACATAAAAGGAAACTGTACAATAGTTTAAAATCATGAAGCAACCTAGATTTCATACTCAATCAAAACAAAGTACAGCGATTTCAGTTTACGCAACACTATTTGTCAATAAATGTATGATGGGGGGAATTAGTGATGTTGAAAGGCATCACCAAACCAAAGCGTATGCATGACTTACCTAATATATGGCACAAAAGGCACCACATGTCCATCTAGAACTGCAAAGATGTAAGAAGCAATGAATGCTGCAGAAGACCAAACCACCAGGATGCCTGGTAACAAGGATGCACTCATTGGAGTTTCTTGCTTTGTGACCATCAGACATCAGCAACAGACTTTAAGCAAAAGAAGGAAGTGCCTGGCTGTTTATCCTGAGCCAAATGCAAAGAATTTTCTTAAACGTACAAAGCGAGTGACAAAACTAAGTTCATTGCTTTAGGATCTTAAGCACTATTCCTCTTTATGTGATCGGTTTCTGTTTAGTTTCATATTCGCCTCCTTTTTTCTGCCCCCTCCTTTGCACTTCCCTTTTCTCTGTCTGTGTATATTTGCTTTTGTCCTGTTAGTGTCCTTTTTTCCGGCACCGAAAGTAGCGTTCTGCAGGTCACGCCTTCTTCTTCGCCATAAAATCACTCTTAGCTGCACACACGCACACATTCAGCAATGATAAACTTCTTTGGGAAAAGTAAGGCAGGAGGTTACTAAACCTGGGCTGGGTTTATTCATCTTATCTGTATGCATAGAGAGCGAGAGAGACACAAAGAGGGAAAGCAGGAAGAGTGGGCGAGAGCAGCTAGGCTGAACACACACTTTCACTCTGTTTATTCACACCATTTTCATAGTTTGGAGAAATCTTTATCCGACCATAGATGGTAAACAGCAAACTTTACAGGAATGTCGTGCCTGACTGCTTATAAACCAAAAATATTGCCCCAATGGTGTTAATCTAAACGGTACAGAGTGAGCTACTGTTAACTTAGGAGCTGATGTACCAAGTATTACACAAACTGTCCAAACTGACAAATTGAAATATTCCCCAGATGGAACTTGTTTGAACCTGGAAATTCACCAATATTGTTTTTAGTTTAATCCATATTTTTTAGACCTTTAAAAATACATTTCCGAAATACAATCACAACAAAGAATTTCAGTTGCTGGTGTAAAGATAGTGATGCACAGCTCAATAATTATGGTTTTAGTTCCCTGGTTCTCAGTATAAAACATTTCATTTGAAAAAAAAGTACCTTGAGTAGTGTCAGGCTGATGGGCAAAGGAAGTACTGAGAATGAAAAATCTGTAGATTACCTAGGGGATATCACAGGTATGGACAACTGTGTAGCCCTAAACCATATAACAGGCCAGATCCAACAGGCCTAGAAACCTGGGATCTAAGATCAACTGGAGCCCCCTCTGCAAAGGAGGACAGACTGAGCTGCAGGGAATGTACAGGTTGTGAGACCAGGGAGTGAGATGATACTGGGTGAGATACTTGACTGGGTTAACATAGTACCTGGGTTTTGGCGACAACCTGGACCTCTTTCAGGAACAGGCACTAGATGCAGAAACTGGTACCTGGAGTTATGGGAGTGGTGTAATCTGTGAATGAGTCATGGCAAGTAGGTCATAAGAACAGTTGCAGATTGGGTAATTAAGCCAATGGTCAGTACAGGCAGCACAAGTTCACATTGGAGGGTTAAAGCCAGGGGTCAAGCAGGGTAGACAATCCAAGGGAGCAAGCATGGTCAAAGCACAAGATTCAGGGAACTAGGAATACTTAGGATAACTAGGAATACTCAGGTAAACCAGGATGGATGAAGATCAAAGGATAACAGGCCATATAGGAATCCAAGAATTGTAGAAGGTCTGGCAACACCATGATTATATCTGTTGGCATCTTTTAAACACATGTGAGAAGCTGGGATGTGGTGGAGGCCTCTGGGTACAAAAACAAGTGAAAGTCCCAGCTGGAATGAGATCCATGTGCAAGAACATGTAAAGTAGTGAGGTGTGTGACATATAGGTTCCTACTTAGCAGTCTATTACACTACAGTGTCTCAAAGCACCTGCCATTTCCCATTTAAGGTCTACTGTAACATGCAGGATCTGTGTAGTCTAGTTTTGAAGCCCATCCACAATGCATCAGAAATACCCCCACAGACAAAGTGAAACAAAGTGCACCCCTTAAAGAGCAACATCAGGGGAGGTTAAAACCTTCCCCCACCTCACCGATCTGCTAGCCCCCCCTCCAGTTTTCTACTTTAACAGCTGTGTGTGGGGGTTAATGGTTGTGTTTCACGATTAAAGCAGACTGTAACCCTTTTCAGCCAGCTCTGGAATCTCAAGGCCAGCTGATTGATGGTTTGGGATGCCCAACTATGTAAATCCCCATATGGTGCATTCACAACGGGGGAAAGGCTGGTGAGTTCAACCACTCTCTCAATTTATCCACCAAATTGAGAGAGATTTATGCCTCAGAAACAATAAGAAGCTTGCCTGTCATTTTTCACACACGCAAACAGCTAATGTAAATGCTAATGCAAAAGACATCTGTGTAAGGAAAGCTGTTACAATGTATCTCTATGGCGGCCACCACAAAAGCACTTACTTAGGGGATACAATGTATTTTTTACAAAGATGCCCACTCATTATAGCTGCAGGCTTACTACTTCTGGCTAAAAATAAGAGATGATCGCACAGAGATAGGAGGTAATTTTGACTGAGAGACTAGTTTTTTCACAATCAGCTTCCTCATGTGTGTGGCAAGATGGCCACTGCCATGCATGACTGCAGAATCCGCCTGCTATTCCAAACATCTTAATGGTGTTAATCTCTCTCAATAAATTTATGTTACGGATTGCTATAGAGGGGCTTTAGAGAAGCAATTTACTAAGCCTTGATTTTTTGACTAGAGATCAGCTTTTTTTTAATGCCCAATGTCTTTGCACTGGGGCGGGGGGCAGACAGGAATCTCGCATAGAATGCCACATAACATAGAGCCGGCACTGGTTTCTTTAAAGGTAATTTGTGAATAGAGAGTTTTCAGATGTTATCAGTTTCCATAGCATATTGTGTGTGTACACTATGCCTGACTGTAATACTCACTCCCTTTTCCAGGATGTCTAGCTCGTCACCCAGAACAGACTGGAAAACACTTAATAAAGTTGTATCTGTACAGAAAGGACCTAAAAGTCCTGTTGGGTCCCCCCCCAATAGGATGTTCTAGCACACTAGTGTCATTGCCCATACTGGCTTGGACTGACCCACAGAGCTACTAGAGAATCAGAGAATCACTCTTTTGAGGGTCTTTGTTATCAAAACCTCAACTATGTATAGCTTATTTAACTATGTATAGCTTACTTAAAGTGGACCAACACCCAGGATTTTGACTATCCTGGGTCTTGGTCCACTTCGGTGGGGCACCCCGATCGGTGAAACCCCCCCGAACCCCCTGAACTCACCTCTCCCCGTGCAGACGGACAAGCCGCGGACAAGCGGCTCCTCCGCCGCCACCTCCCGCGCGTCCCTCTTGACGCGCGCGTGCCCGCGCCGGCCATTCACAGACGGCCGGCGCGGGCGTGCGCACGTCTAGAGGGGCGCGAGGGAGGCGGCGGCGGAGGAGCCGCTTGTCCGTGGAAGATAAGGTAAGGAGTTTGGGGTGTTTGGGGGGGTTTCACCCCGCGGGACATCCCGATCTCGGATGTCTCACGGGGAGGGAGGTGATCGGCCCGGGAATCTTATAGATTCCCGGGCCGATCACCGGTGGGTGTTGGTCCACTTTAAGCATCCCAAGGGTATATATAGAGACAATACAATTCGGCATAATGTTTCTGTGCATGGGCCCACAATATAAGCTGGTCATCTAAGTGTGGGACAGATTTACTGCTAGGCCCTCTGACACCAGGTCCATCAGCATGCCTTTTGCAGGGCATGGATTCTCTTTATGATGTATGTTCTGTTTAAAGGGCCTTTAAAGGCACCCACCCCAGGTATTCCCCCTGCAACCTCAACCCTGGGGCACCCCCAGGATGTCACCTTGGCTATCTCCCAGCATCCCTCATTTCTCTGCACCCCCCTGCATTCCCCATCCCTGGGCATCATCCTGCATCCCTCACCCCTGGGCATCTCCCAACACCAGGCTTGCCCATGCAACTTCCAAACCTGCTCCACGGCCATGGCCATTCCAATAGGCTGGGGGGGAAAACATGCCGCAAACCGCATGGAGACCAGGGTTGGGCCACTCCCCTTTTGCCGTGGCAGACCTCTGTTTGGCAAAGCTTTATGCTGTGAATTAATATGCACTCAATACAGAGCTTGGATGAGAGCAGATGCATACACCATGGGGCCTCTGGAAAAGTACATTTTGTGGGCCATCCTGGGGGTCACACACAGAGGTGATTCCTAAATCAGGATGCTCTGTTGCTGAGGAACAATACACAGTATAGTGAAAATCCTGGCTTTTATACCTCTTTCAGATGGCCGGCATAAGCCAAGCAACCCTAAAGTATGGCCCAAAGTAGTATCTGTAACACTTTCAGGCTCCTGCAGTCCAAATGGCCACATTTGGGCCAGTAATCTATGTAAATAGAACCTGAAATGGAATGAGTGCCCCCCTTCGCTCGCCCCCCATGCTCAGTGGAGGTCTACTTTAAAGAGAAACTTCAGTCAGCCTTGGCTTTTGATTTGGGATGCCCCGCTGTGTGAACCCCGCTATACCTCTAGCCAGGCGTGTGCCCAGGCATTTGTGAATGGCCAGTACAGCCCCCCCCCCATCCCGGTATTTGACCCAACCCCCATTGGGCTTTGGAACAATTGCCTTCTATGAAAGCGGTCCCTGGAGCTAAAACGTTTGGGGACAACTGCTTTAAAAGGATGCAAATCAATGCCTAATAAATCGTTTTTAAATTGATTGAGTTAAACCGGTCCTTTACAATGATTTAATGAAAAGCCCAAAACCTTAAAAAACTATTCCCCAGCATCGAAAATTAATATATTTTAAGTTTTTAGTCACTTACTTATTATTCATTTCCCAACCAGGCTGCAACTCTGTTCAGGACTTTAGTATATGGGTGCCACATCTTGCCTCAGAAGCATCACATACTAAGAAGAGGAGAGTGGGATAAATTACAGAGGGCAGGGCTATAGCTGTGCTTTGCACAGACAGAGCAGAGCTGGGGTCAGGGAAAGGACAGCAATCCCAGAATGCAGAGCGACACAGTCAGAAGACACTTCTTGTTTGCAAAGTGTCACATAACAAAAAATGGGAGATCACTGTGCCATTAGCTAAATTTTTTTGTCCCAATGTGTTTTTTTTATGTCAGATAAACTTTGCATGTGTATTGCAAACAGGGAGTATGGTCAAACAATTATTTTTGCATGCATATATGAGAAAGGTCAGAGACTATAAGGAGGACAAGTTGCCGTATCTTGTTACATTTTAAAAGTTAAGTTAAATTTGTTATATCGGTATATGATACAGGTTGCCATGATCCAGGTAGCGTTACAGTGGAAGTTGACTATTTGAAGACAAAAACAAGGCCCATTCTTTGTTTTGTGACCATTTGACCCAGTGATATTACATTTTCATTAACTAAGAGGTCGATTCATTAATAGCGGCAGGTAGCAACAGTTGAGCGACTGTAGCGGCATTTTCACAGCGCCCGCTAGTAGTCGCTGTGCTTGGCCGTTGTTCGGTTGTTGACAGCGACTCAGTCGGTGTGCAGTAATGTTGAAAACGGGGTTAGGAGTCGTTATTTGACAGGTTCCGCGATGTATGGGTGCGCATGATAGCGACTGGTCAGAGCGACCGGCTCCCACCATATTCATCAAAAAATCATGCTCCAAAAATTCAAGCGATGTGAAATGCATGCTTTAACCCCCGAACCACATTTTTGGAAAATAAAAATTTTTTTTAAGAATTTAGTAATATGAATACAATAATATCAGACCTGTAATGATGAATGAGTCGCTATATGGCGCTAAGCAGGATTGGCTTGATAAATGTGTGATTGCGGTGGGGAGCCGGCGTTCTCGTGGCGGTGCCCATCATTACCGGTCGATCACCAGTCGCTACCTGTCGCTATTCCTTCATAAATAAGGGCCCATGCCTCCTGGGTTTTTCACGATGGCCGCGACTTGGAGAAAATCAGTAAGGTGGCCTTTCAGCTTTGGAGCAAATATCAGTGCAGACAATGATTCAGTATAATATATTAGTGATATACAGTCTACTCCAAGGACAAGACCTTCAGACTGTGCTATATCCTTATTGTCCCGGACCTATAGGCTTCCCTTTTAGGTACAAGGAACCACTTTGGCTTGCCTGGGTCAGGTGGCTTTAGATTAGTGTATGGAAGGATTGGTAATAGGTTTATATTCATCAATTGCTCCCCCGCGCTTATATAGAGATAAACTCTGCATATGTGTAGTATAGATGAAGACTGGCTCATCGCCACAGACCAGGTCGCTAGTATCCACTGGTGACTTTAAAATGACACCCCCACTAGTCGTCTCCCACCATGCTCTTTCCTTCTTACCGCTGATGTCAGGAGGCCCCATTTGCTGAATGATGCCGCCACTCTCAATATAGGGGATTCTCCTTTTATTCCAAAATTCCAATAATACAAACTAAAAATGAGGAAAATGTATACACTGCCCCGCACATGCCATGTTCAGCAGTGTGGTTCTCCTCCTTCCTAGTTTAAGGAAGAAGGAGAACCACAACGCTAAATGCGGTGTACGCAGGACAGTGTATGCATTTTAGCAATTGATATCTCAAAAGAGTGGGGTAACCCACTTTTACCTCACTAGTCAGATTAATGACCCCCTCAACCAGACATCACATCAGGAATGTTTCAGATCAATTTATCAATTTTACTATGAAAAACTTAATTACATACAAAGTGCAATTAAAATTGCACTTTTATCCACATAATACATTACAGAAGTGTTCAGTTATACATTTTGGCTGGTTTGGTTAGGCTTTAAAATGTTTTTATCGTGGATTCTTCCAACGCATTTCACCCAACTGGCTTCCTCAAGGGGGACTATAATCCAGCTTTAATGTAATTGCACATCATTTTATGCCTTTTGGGATTATATGTCTTCCTCATGTTTTTCAAATTTCATGCCTCTCTATTATATGTAGTCTCTCTGCAGAATCAACAGCCCTTGTGTATTCAGCTGATATTCTTGATATATATCTTTGTTGTCTTTTGTTCCCTCTACCATATGACAGGCCGATCTCCCGCTCACAGCGGTTCAGGAGTTGAGAGCAGGAGATTGCCCTGTCATGCGAGTGGAGAGCGCTAACGCTGATTGCCCTCTACACTCTGCACACAGTGAAACCAGCCTTGATGGTGTTCATGGGCAGGCTGATTTATTACTAACACCAGGTAGTGACAGAGGAGCGTCTGTAGAGCGGATTTCAGAGCTCCCGCTAGTAGTCGCTGTGCTCGGCCATGGATGGTTTCAGAGCACCTCAGTCGCTGGCCGGTAATTGATGAATATGATGTATGCTGTATGTGAGCGAACTCAGTGCGACTGATTCACACCACATTCATCAAAAAAACAGCCACAAACATCGCCGGCGCTCAAAATCATGTAATTGTAGGCCATAGCGCCAGAGGCTGTGTGATTAAAGGCTGTTTTTGAACATATATCCACTAGTAACAAAGCGAAAACATATGGAATTACACTGTTATAATATTGTAACATGAACACTTTAATACCAGATCAGTAAGGACAATTCTGCATAAAAATATTATTAATCAAAAAAGTTTTCAAAAATGTAATTTTCTTGCCCAGAATACATTTCAGATGGTTTGTGTTTTTTTTTAGGGGGAAAAAAAAATTGGAATCAAGAAAGGGATTTAAGGATCGTCCATAGAAATGTATGGGAGAGCTTCAGGTAATGACAGGTTAGATGTGGCGCTCTGCAAGGCTGAACGCCGGCGCTGTACGCTGAGTCTGGGATAATGATGAATCGGGCGCTACATGGCGTTGTTCTAGATTCGGCTTCATAAATGTGTAATTGTGTGCCGTCTCCGGCATTCACCTGACGCTACCTGCTGCTACCTGCCGCTGTACAGGCACTACCTGGCGCTATCCCTTGATGGATAAACCCCATATTATATAGGTGTCCCTGGGCACTCTTTAGTAATCATGCTCTTCACTGAATTGAAATTCACAGGCTGATTCATCACTAACGCCAGGTAGCGTTAGTCTGTAGCAGGCATTTTCAGAGCGCCCGCTAGTAGTCGCTGTGCTCGGCCGTGGGTTGCTAGTTTATAGCAACTCAGTCGCTGTGCAGTAATGTTGAATACATTGTGAGGAGTTGCTATTTGACCAGTACAGCGCTGTATGGGAGCATATGTTAGCGACTGGTCATAGCGACCGACTCACACCATTTTCAGCAAATAAACTGCCTCACAAAACTCTGCCACTGAAAAAAGCTTGTTTGAAGCCCAGAGCGCCGGAGGCTGTGTGTTTATCTATCCACTAGTAACAAAGCGAAAACATATGGAATTACATTGTAACAACATTGTAACATGAACACTTAAATGAAAAATTTGTCAAAAAACTGCTTTTTCTATGCCAGAAGAGGTCACAGCGAGAGGTCATACCTGGCGCTGTGCAAGGCTGAACGCCGGCGCTGTTCGCTGAGGCTGTGAAAATGATGAATCGGAAGCTACATGGCGTTATCCCAGTCGCTAAACAGATTCTGCATGATAAATGTGTAATTGCGTGCCGTGTCCGGCGTTCACCAGTCGCTACCTGTCGCTACCTCTCATTAACCAGCCACTACCTGACGCTATCCCTTCTTAAATAAGGGCCTAAGTCTTCAATTACTGGTTAGCTTTATGTTTAATTAAAAATACACAGGCTATGATATGGTAATCACAATATTAACAACACAGTCTGCGGACTTAATGTAGGTGGAGTTCAAGCAGCCTAATCATTAACACATCCCAAGAGACTATTCATCTTCTTCATGGCCCGTTCAAGTTCAATGTCATTTGCTGCTTTAAAGATCATTTATCCACAATTAAGCCAGACTGCACCAGGGTGTTCCAGAAGGCAACAGCCAAGAACAGATGAGGCCTTGTTTCAGTCAGTGTCTCGCTAACAGTATTTGAGATGGATCAGGACTTCCATTCAGATGCGTTGTCGGGATAGGGAAAGGTCAGTTTTTCTGAGCAATCTGGGGGTTTCACACAGCGCCCCCCCCCCCCCCCCCCCCGGTGGAGGGAACAGCATAGTCGAAATCCTAGGTTTTGTTCAGCTTTAAAGTAAGTGGTGGTTATTTATTTTAAGACTAGTTCTCCAAAGAATGGGTTGCTCAGCTCATTTGAGGAACATGCACTATAGCTCAAAGGGGAGAAGAATGTGACCAGGAACTAGAAACAAACTAAACTTGTCACATCTGAGAATATTTTGCTGTATAAACAAATTTTATGATATGGCTGAGAAACACAACTGAAAGCAACCATCTGGATTTGCTTTAAAGGGCCAGAAAACATGATTAAATTATCAGCTTATAATGTTATATCCTGGTCATGGACCTTAGATTTTTAGGTAATGGAAGGATACCAACCTTATGAGATTTACTGATCCACATAGGAAACAAAAAGGTACTCAGCTTTCTGAGACACAATAAAAGTACAGAGGCTTCAGGGAGGCTTTCTGATGGATCTTTTTCACCCAGCTGACATGGCCTCTGGAATAATTCCTGTGACTTTCTTTCCCTTGGTCACTTTCTTGCCCCCATTTTCCTTTCTCTTGTCACTGTTGTTATATTGTTTTGTGGCACCCCCTTCTTCTGTGGGTGCGTTGTAGTACAAAACTTTGACCACTGTGGTATGTTGTATTCTTGCTGTTGGCAATACTCACCTTGGAGATTTTTTATGCATTATTGTGGTTGGCAGCAACACAAAATAATCGCGTTATATATATTCTAAGTATACAGTACGTCCTGCTCCAGATATAATACTTACACTTGGGTATTCCTCCGCCAGATGGCGCTGCACTGCAGAGACATGCAAACAGTCTCCTCCCGGCCCCTCAAATACCCGGGGACCTCCCACAAATCCCCAGATTTCTCTGCAGTGCCGACTGCGAAGACATGAAGTATTACTCTCTCGCAGGTGAGCGGGGCTATTACAGCCTGCGGCCCTGTTGGAGTACTCCCACCCCTCCTCTTTGTGATGTGCCTCCCAGCCTGGGCTGCGCTGGTCGGGTGAAGGTAGACAGCACCATGTGTGCTTATGGAGCCATGCTCCACCGCAGTCCCCCACCAAAGGGTAGGCGGTTTAGACTGATGGTGAGCCTTTAGGGGATGCCCCTCCCGCTTAATTGCCCCACGCCCCGTGTAGCGGTGGGCCCTGTCCAAAGGGTCGCCATCCTCCCTCGTTCCCCCCTTAGCCCGGGGGGAAAGAAAGGGGGGGGGAGGGGTGTGTGTGTATGGCGGCCTCAGTGTACCCTATTACATGCTCATGGCCTTAGTATTGCCCTTGACTGGGAATGGGTGTCAGAGCCGCGCTGTTTGCCTTTTATTCTGTAACGGTCGCCGCCGCCGCGTCTTTCCTGTACTGGCTGTACTGCACGGGCGGCGGCGGCGCTGCAGACGATGCGGCGTCTCTTTTAGTGTCGTAGTGGCTCTTCTGAAGTAATCCACTCGATAAATTCCTTTCAAGTGTCATTCCCCTGCTGTCTATACTGACTACGGATTTGGAGCTTCGCGCTCTCCAGGGGGGTGGGGCCCTGGCTTGGCGCGCTCCGCTTCACGGCCAGCTTTCCCGCGGGTTATTGGGGCATCCAGGGTAGCTTACAGCGTCAATCCCTACTGGCCTATTGTGCCGATTAATCACCATATGGAGGCATCCCAGGATAATGTGAACGGGGTTCCTTCGGGACAAGCCCGGCTGTGTGTAGCTTGTGGGGTCTTACCTAACAGCGGTGACAATGCACGGGTCTGTGTTCCTTGTGCACAGCAGGCGCTATCGGTTCTTCCCGCCTCTTCTGTGGCTGGGCCTGCACCTCGCCTCACTTCACCTACTCCCCCAAGCCTGAGTCTAACCCCCAATACAAGCGGCGATTCTCATCCTGATATGGCTACTAGACTGGCCAGTGTTGAAAAATTGCTTGCTAATTCTTTAGCGCGTAAGGCCACCGCAAAGAAGCGGCATTTAACCCCTGACTCTGCTCTTTTCCCTACGGAATCTGATGAGTTTTTGCATACTTATGGCCATACCCCCTCGGACAAAGGGGAGCTGTTCTCTGACTCAGGGTCATCCGACGAGAAGTCAAGGGGTCATGACGAGTATGGTTCCGAGCACTGGACCCCGGATGATACTGACAGGCTGCTGGTTCAGATTTTTGAGGTTTTGTCCATTTCTCCCCCTGTTGCGGCACCCAGGCAAAGGGGTGAGCTATTTCATACTGCTAAGGCTCGCCTGGAATTCCCCGAGCAAACCCATTTCAATAACCTCATGCTTAAAGAATGGGAACATCCCAGTAGACTTCCCGGGATCCCTAAGAGTTTGGACAGGAAGTATCCCTTCCCTGCTGACATGGTTAAGTGCTGGTCATCGCCCCCCGAGGTCGATGCTCCTATTCTAGGGTTATCCAACACCTCTATTATGCACTCCCCTGACACTACTACGCTGCGGAATTCTGAGGACCGGCGTATTGACCAATTGGCATGCCATGCCTTTGCATTTGGGGGGGCGGCTCTGCGCCCGGTGTGTGCCTTAGCCATTACGGCGGTGGCGCTCAGGGCCATGGTCAGGAATGCACTCGATGGCCCAGATGAGTTGCCACCTGATACTATCAATGCACTGTCTAACTGTGATGTGTTTGTGAACTTTATCCTATCTGCATCGGATGATGCTATTAGGATGTGTGCCAAATCTTCTGCCCTGGCGGTAGCTATACACCGCGCGGTTTGGTTGCGCCAGTGCCCTGCTGACAATGCTGCTAAGAAAGCCCTTACTGGGCTTCCATTTAAGGGGCTGCGCCTGTTTGGGGACCGTCTAGACCTCTTTGCCAAAGGAGGTAAGTTACCCCAGCGCAGACGGCAGTCTCGGCCCTTTCGGGGCCAGGGCACCCTTTCAATCCCCTACCGTGGGGCTAAACAGGGAAAAGGGGTGTCCTTCGCTGGGTCCCGTGCAGATTCCTGGCACAGGAACAGAGGACGCCGTCCTGGTTCCTCCTGGGGGCCCAAGCCCAAAGCCCCTCCCAAGACCCCTCAGGCATGATGGGGCGCCCTCGCCCGTCAGGGTGGGGGGACGTCTGCAGCACTTCGAGCATGTCTGGAGGCGCCACGTCTCAGACCAGTGGATTCAGGAGGTAGTGTCCTCCGGCTACAAGATAGAATTTGCTGTCCCGGATCCCACAGGACCCTGCTTCAGCTCAGGTCTTGATGCTGGCCGTGCAGGTTCTCCTGGATCTAGGGGTCATTTGCAAGGTCCCCTTAAGAGACAGGGGCAAGGAGTTCTATTCCAACCTTTTCACAGTACCCAAGAAGGATGGGTCAGTCAGGCCCATTCTGAATTTAAAAATCCTCAACAAGTTTGTCAAGAACAGGCGCTTTCTCATGGAAACTCTGCGCTCGGCCATCGGCTCTCTGCGCCCAGGGGACTTTATGACGTCCGTAGACATCAAAGATGCTTACCTTCATGTCCCGGTGTTTCCAGGACACCAAAGGTTTCTCAGATTTGCACTGAAAGATCAGCATCACCAATTTGTGACCTTGCCATTCGGCCACACATCGGCTCCCAGGGTGTTCACCAAGGTGCTGGCAGGGGTGATGTCCCTGATAAGGTCAAGGGGAATACGCGTGCTACCCTACCTGGACGATATACTCATCACCTCTCGGTCTCTGCGGCAAGCAGAGTTGGACACTCAGCTGGTAGTGTCCACCCTGGCGTCCTGCGGCTGGGTGAACAATTACCCCAGGTCCTCTCTGTCCCTCTCCTCGGTGAGTCCGTTCCTGTGAATGATTCTGGATACGGTTCAGTCAAGGATATTCCTTCCTCAACAGAAGGTGGAAGCTCTGACTGTGCAGGTGAGGTTCCTGCTCTCGTGCCCCCAGCCCTCCATCAGGCAGGGAATGCAGCTGGTGGGCCTGATGGTGGCGTGCTTCGAGGCGGTGCCCTTTGCTCAGTTCCATTTGAGGCCTCTGCAGCTTCACCTTCTGTCACTGTGGGACAAGAACCCAGCGTCCTTGGACGGGGTCTGTGTGCTTCCCCCTTGGTCAGACAGGCCCTTGCATGGTGGCTGGACCACAGAAACTTGATAAGGGGCAGGTCCTTTCTGGCCCCCTCCCGGGAGACGGTCACAACGGATGCCAGTCTGTCAGGTTGGGGGGGATTCTGGAAGTCCCTGCACTTCCAGGGGAGGTGGGGCCCTCAGGAGGCCCTTCTACCCATCAACATTCTGGAATTATGGGCAGTCAGGTTGGTACTGGAGCGGTTGGTCCACCACCTGAAGGGTCTATCGGTGCAGGTGCGCTCAGACAACAGGACGGCGGTTGCCTACATCAACCATCAGGGAGGGACCCGGAGCAGGGGTGCCCTCCAGGAGGTGTCTCGGATTCTGACATGGGTGGAGGCCAATGTCCAATGCATTTCGGCTGTGTAAATTCTGGGGGCAGAGAATCTGTTAGCAGACGCTCTGAGCAGGGGGATGTCCCGTCAGGGGGAGTGGTCCCTCTGCAACAGGGTATTCCAGTCCCTGTGCCACCGTTGGGGTCTACTGGATGTGGACCTGTTTGCATCCCGTCACAATCACAAGCTCCCAGTCTTCGTATCCCTGTCTCAGGATCCTCTGGCCACGGATGCTCTGTCCATGTCATGGAAGGAGTTTCGGCTCCTGTATGTATTTCCACCATTCCACCAGGGTTCTGCGCAAGATTGCTCTGGAAGGGGTATCTGTGATTCTAGTGGCCCCCAGGTGGCCAAGAAGGGTGTGGTTCGCAGACGTGGTACAAATGGCAGTTGATCAGTACGACCTGGCAGGGGCACTAGATCTGCTCACTCAGGGCTCCTTACGCCATCCCAATTTACAAACTCTGGTTTTGACGGCCTGGCTGCTGAGACCTCCATCTTGATGGAAAAAGGTTTGTCTACCTCGGTGGTGGGTACTATGGTGCAGGCTAGGAAGAAGACTTCTTCTGCCATCTATTATAGAGTATGGCGTACCTACATTGACTGGTGTGAGTCTAGGTCTCTTCCCTGTAGGGAGTTTGCAGTCCCTAGGGTTCTGGAGTTCTTACAGCATGGTTTGGAGTTAGGTCTAAAGCTCAGTACTCTGAAGGGTCAGGTTTCTGCCCTGTCCGTCTTCTTTCAAAAGTCCTTTGCTCAGCATCATTTGGTTAAGACCTTCTTTCATGTGCGTCCCCCTCGTAAACCTATGGTCCTTGTTTGGGATTTAAACTTGGTTTTATCTGCCTTGCAGGGTGCTCCCTTTGAGCCTATTCATGATGCTGCTCTCGCTGTTCTTACTCTGAAGGTTGTCTTTTTGGTGGCTATTACTTCGGTTAGGCGTGTGTCTGAGCTGGCTGCTCTATCTATTCAGCCTTCGTACTATGACAGACACCAGGACAAGGTGGTGTTCCGCTTCAAGCCGGATTTTCTGCCTAAGGTTGTGTCTGCCTTTCATTTGAATCAGGATATCGTTCTTACTTCATTGTGTCTCAATCCTAGCAACGATAAGGAAAGGGTTCTGCATTCCTTGGACGAGGTCAGGTGTTTGAAGTATTACCTGGTAGTCACTGCGGCTTTCAGGAAGACTGATGCCCTCTTCGTTGTGCCTTCCGGGTCTAGGAAGGGTTTGGCTCCCGCCAAGTCTACTATTAGCAAATGGATTAGTCAGGCTGTGATTCAGGCCTATTCTGCCAAGGGGAAGGTACCACCCTTCCACCTTACTGCTCATTCTACTCGTGCTATTGGTGCCTCTTGGGCCTTCCAGCACCATGCTTCTGTTGAGCAAGTTTGCAAGGCCGCTACTTGGTCTTCGTTCATACCTTTTCAAGGTTTTACAAGGTTGATGTTTGTCAGGAACCGCTTACCTGATCCCCGTTCCAGCGACGTCTCCAGGCGACCAGCTGCAGCTATCACTGTGCGGCGGCTGCGCCGAGCGGCGTCGGCTCGAGCAGCGTCGGCTCGAGCGGCGCCCAGCTCAGCCACGCCCCCCGCTTCCTCCTCCAGGAGACGTGCTCGCGCGCGGCCGCGAGCACGTGTCTGTTATGCCCTCCGGCGGCGCTGTGCGGCGCGCACCCGCCGGAGGATCAATTAAAGGGTTAATGAATCCTAGGGGATTGAGGGCTTCGCCCTCTTCTGCTCTGCAGCCAATTACCCTTGGAATCCTATGTGCTCCAATCAGTACACTGCTTCCCTCAGACCTGTTCCTATAAAGGCAATTCCCTCTCAGTTGTGAATTGCCTGTGACAGCGCTCAGAACCCTGTGTTACCTACTCCTGTGAAGTCTAGCCTGTTGCCAACTTGATTGTACGACCATTCTCGATCCTGAATCCTTGTTGCCGACCTCTGCCTGAATTGACGCCTCTCGATCCTGAATCCTTGTTGCCGACCTTTGCCTGAACTGACGCTTCTAGATCCTGATCCCCAGTTGCTGACCTCTGCCTGAACCCCGACTACGTCTTGCCTGACCCCTGGTGCCGCTACGATCTCTGCCTTCCCGTTATCGACCTATTGCCTGTCTCTGGACTTCCGTCACTCACGCTCTTGCTATTGGTTCTCCAGTCCTCCCACATATAAGCTTACATCCTTTGAGCCATTAAGTCCTGGGGGCAACCGATCCCGGGTAGGCGTATCTTGCGTCCCGGCAAGCGGGGGCTCCTACAGGTGAAGCTGGCTGTGGAGATTGGGGGTTGTGAGCTTATTAAGAGGGCTGGAGTTACCCCGAGCGTGACATTATCACAGGCCCAAAAATGGATGACCTGGTACAGCAGGTGCAAGCTATGGCCACAGCGATCAACCAACTCGCTCAAAGAGTGGCCACTCAGGAATCTCGTCAAGTGCCAACTTCCGCTGTACCACCTCATTTCTCCGAACCTAAGATTCCACTGCCTGAGAAATTTTTTGGAGAACGAGCAAAATTTTCCAATTTCAAGAATGCCTGCGAACTATATTTTAAGTTAAGACCTATCTCCTCTGGCACAGAGGTCCAACGAGTAGGCCTAGTCATTTCCTTGCTTCAAGGAGACCCACAGTCCTGGGCCTTTAGTTTACCGTCCCATGACATTGCTCTACAATCAGTGACTGCCTTCTTCAATGCTATGGGCGTTTTATACGCCGATCCAGATATACAGTCTACCGCAGAGAATAGGCTTCGGGCCTTAAAACAAGGACGGAATTCGGCTGAAGACTACTGTGCTGAATTCCGCCGCTGGGCTATCGAAGCTAGGTGGAACGATCCAGCTTTGTGTAGTCAGTTCAGGGTGGGACTGTCGGATAGCATCAAGGATGCCTTAGTCAATTTTCCCCCGCCAGCGGACCTAGATCAATTAATGCAGGTCTCCATTAAAATAGACCGACGTCTTAGAGAAAGGGCCAGGGAGAGAGTCGGGGCTCCCACGTCCTTTAGACCAGTCCAGAGTCATAGATCCCCGGTTCCCCGTGGAGAAAATACCTCATCATCCTCCCAGAAAGAACCTATGCAATTAGGGAGAACCCGCTTATCCCAAGAGGAGAAACAGTGTAGGCGATCCGAGGGGTTATGCCTGTATTGCGGGAATTCTGGTCATTTTGCAGGGTCCTGTCCCAACAAGGGGAAACCGGCGGAAAACTTCCGCACCCAGACCAGGTAGAGAGTACTGATCTGGGTGAGTCAGTTTGTAACTCTCGCCAGAATAAGATGCTTGTACCTATTGATTTGTTTTGGGGGTCCTCTAAGCAGACAGTTTCCGCCTTCATAGACAGTGGTGCGGCTGGAAACTTTTTGGACAGGAGCATGATCTCCACCTTAGGGATCCCTGTAGTTCCTCTTGAAAGATCCCTACAAGTTTTAGCTATCAATGGAAAGGCAATCCAGGGAGGTCCTATAAATACCAAGACCCCACCTCTCAGACTAATTGTCGGCTCTTCTCACTCTGAATTCTTAGAATTCTTTATTTTTGATTGTCCGGAAACTCCGGTGGTTTTGGGATACCCCTGGTTGCAACTCCATAACCCGGTGTTAGATTGGCGGGCTGGGGAGTTGGTCAAGTGGAGTGACCACTGTAAAGGTCACTGTTTTAATACAGGCCTCAGAAGCGTTCAAGTCTTACCACAGGAATTACCTCAGCCATACGCTGATTGGATCGATGTATTCTCTGAACGCTCTGCTGATACTCTTCCTCCACATCGGTCCTATGACTGCCCCATTGACTTGCTGCCTGGCACAATTCCCCCGAGGGGAAAGATTTATAACCTTACCCTGCCCGAGGAGCAAGCAATGAGGGAGTATATTACCGAAAATCTTAGGAAAGGATTTATCCGTCCCTCTACCTCGCCTGCTGGGGCCGGGTTCTTTTTTGTAGAGAAAAAAGATGGTGGCTTGAGACCGTGCATAGATTATCGAGCCTTGAATAAGATCACTGTAAAAAAACGATACCCCTTACCCTTGATTGGGGATCTGTTCAATCAAGTCACAGGAGCTCGAATTTTCTCCAAATTGGATTTGAGAGGGGCTTACAATCTGATTCGCATCCGACAGGGGGACGAGTGGAAAACTGCATTTAATGTGAAGGATGGGCACTATGAGTACCTGGTCATGCCCTTCGGTCTTTGTAATGCGCCAGCCGTTTTCCAAGATTTTGTTAATGATATATTCAGGGAATATCTCGGTAGATTTGTAGTCATCTACTTGGATGATATTCTCATTTTTTCTAATTCTTTACCGGAGCACAGACACCATGTTAAGTTGGTGCTACAAAAATTAAGAGAGAACAACTTATTTGCTAAACTGTCTAAGTGTGTGTTTGAAGTCACTACAGTTCCCTTCCTAGGGTATGTTATTACCAACCAGGGTTTGGAGATGGACGCGGGGAAGGTTTCAGCAGTTCAGGATTGGGTCCAACCCAAAACTTTAAAGGAATTGCAACGTTTTCTAGGTTTTGCAAATTTTTATCGGCGTTTCATAAAAGGCTTTTCCCATGTTGTTGCACCCCTTACCAACCTTACCCGCAAGGGGGCTTTTACTGCTAACTGGTCCCCCTCTGCCTGTGAGGCCTTTCTAACCTTGAAACGGGCCTTTACTTCGGCACCTGTCTTAGTGCATCCAGATATTCATAAAGCTTTTATTATTGAAGTGGATGCTTCTGAGCTGGGAGTGGGTGCAGTTTTGTCACAATATTCTGGTAACCCTGAGCGTCTCCATCCATGCGCTTATTTTTCGCGTAAATTCAGTACCGCGGAACAAAATTATGATGTTGGCAATAGGGAACTATTAGCTATTAAACTGGCATTTGATGAATGGCGACACTGGTTGGAGGGTTCATTACATCCTATAACTGTGTATACTGATCATAAAAATCTCGAATACATAGGTTCTGCCAAGAGGCTGAACTCTCGTCAGGCACGTTGGGCATTATTCTTCTCACGTTTCAATTTTATTATTACTTTCAAGCCCGGTGTAAAAAATACTAAAGCTGATGCTCTATCTCGCATGTTCGGTGAATGTAAGGATCGGGGTGATTCTGGTGAACCAATTTTACCCACAGGTTGTGTGGTGGGGGCGTTACTTCCTGATCTCTCCAATACCTTGGCGCCGTTTCAAGATGAATCTCCTAGTGATGTACCCTTGGGGTGCCAGTTTGTTCCGCCGCACCTGCGTTCGGATGTAATTCGCGAATTTCACGATGCCAAAACTGCTGGTCATTTGGGTAACCGTAAGACGTTTATGCTTGCCCGTCATCATGTATGGTGGCCTACCATGAGACGCGATATCACTGCCTTTATCGACGCTTGTGCTATTTGTGCTCGAAGTAAAGGAGTTCACAAGGCTCCTAGTGGCAGTTTGGTTCCTCTTGAAATTCCTGCTGAGCCATGGACCCATATTTCTATGGATTTTATTGTAGATTTGCCTCTCTCACATGGTAATACTGTCATTTGGGTGGTCGTAGATCGTTTCAGTAAGATGGCACATTTCGTTCCTTTGGCCAAACTTCCTTCTGCACCTGAGCTTTCGCGGCTGTTTACTTCGCATATTTTTCGTATTCATGGTATTCCGTCCAATATAGTCTCTGATCGGGGTGTTCAATTTACTTCCCGTTTTTGGAAACACTTCTGTTCGCGGTTGGGAATACAGATCTCTCTTTCTTCTGCCTACCATCCCCAGACTAAGGGGCAGACAGAAAGAACTAATCAAACTTTGGAACAATACTTAAGGTGTTATGTTTCTGATGCCCAAGAACAATGGGCGGAATTTATTGATTTCGCCGAGTTTGCTTACAATAACGCGCCTAGTGAGAGTACCAAGGTATCTCCTTTTTATTGTAACTTAGGGAAAAATCCTAGAGCTTCTTCCCTTTCAGGGTCACCTTCCAATCTGCCGGCGTTGGAGGAGTGGCTTCAAGAACGGAAGAATATCTGGACACACGTTCAGGAGATTCTTAAGACCACTGGTTTGAGGTATAAGAAATTTGCCGACCGCCGCAGATCACAGGAACCTACTCTTCGAGTAGGCGATCTAGTTTGGGTCTCCACTAAAAATATTGCGCTCCGTCAGCCATCTAGCAAATTAGGTCCAAAATTTATTGGTCCTTTTCCAATCGTCAAGAAGTTGAATAATGTGTCTTTTAAAGTTCAACTCCCGCCAACTATGAAAATACCTAATTCCTTTCACGTTTCACTGTTAAAACCGGCGAAGAATGCTCCTCTTGCTGGTCCTGCACCAATTCTTCTTAATAATGAGCCCGAGTATGAAGTGAATAAGATCTTGGATTCACGTAAAGTGCGTAATTCTTTACAGTATTTGGTGGATTGGGTTGGCTATGGTCCGGAGGAAAGATGCTGGGTGGCAGCGAGGAATGTTCATGCCAAGGCTCTTGTAAGAAGGTTCCATCGTGACAATCCAGGGAAACCGGGTGAGGGTCCGGAGGCCCCTCGTGAAGGGGGGGGTAGTGTCAGGAACCGCTTACCTGATCCCCGTTCCAGCGACGTCTCCAGGCGACCAGCTGCAGCTATCACTGTGCGGCGGCTGCGCCGAGCAGCGTCGGCTCGAGCAGCGTCGGCTCGAGCGGCGCCCAGCTCAGCCACGCCCCCCGCTTCCTCCTCCAGGAGACGTGCTCGCGCGCGGCCGCGAGCACGTGTCTGTTATGCCCTCCGGCGGCGCTGTGCGGCGCGCACCCGCCGGAGGATCAATTAAAGGGTTAATGAATCCTAGGGGATTGAGGGCTTCGCCCTCTTCTGCTCTGCAGCCAATTACCCTTGGAATCCTATGTGCTCCAATCAGTACACTGCTTCCCTCAGACCTGTTCCTATAAAGGCAATTCCCTCTCAGTTGTGAATTGCCTGTGACAGCGCTCAGAACCCTGTGTTACCTACTCCTGTGAAGTCTAGCCTGTTGCCAACTTGATTGTACGACCATTCTCGATCCTGAATCCTTGTTGCCGACCTCTGCCTGAATTGACGCCTCTCGATCCTGAATCCTTGTTGCCGACCTTTGCCTGAACTGACGCTTCTAGATCCTGATCCCCAGTTGCTGACCTCTGCCTGAACCCCGACTACGTCTTGCCTGACCCCTGGTGCCGCTACGATCTCTGCCTTCCCGTTATCGACCTATTGCCTGTCTCTGGACTTCCGTCACTCACGCTCTTGCTATTGGTTCTCCAGTCCTCCCACATATAAGCTTACATCCTTTGAGCCATTAAGTCCTGGGGGCAACCGATCCCGGGTAGGCGTATCTTGCGTCCCGGCAAGCGGGGGCTCCTACAGGTGAAGCTGGCTGTGGAGATTGGGGGTTGTGAGCTTATTAAGAGGGCTGGAGTTACCCCGAGCGTGACAATGTTAGGGCCTCAGCTGATGCTGTGTTTGGCCGCAAGGTTTTACAGGCGGCAGTGGTTTAATCTGCCTGCTGTTACCTTTTATGTTGGGATCCCACCCTACTTTATGGACACTGCTATTGGATGTCCCAAGTGTAAGTATTATATCTGGAGCAGGACGTACTGTATATTCAGAATAATACAATTCTGTGAAATACTCACCTGTAGAATTGGTATTATACGTATACAGTACGTCCTGCTCCACCGTTTCCACTGTTTTACATGTCTCTGCAGCGCCATCTGGCGGAGGATTACCCAAGTGTAAGTATTATATCTGGAGCAGGACGTACTGTATACGTATAATACCAATTCTACAGGTGAGTATTTCACAGAATTGTATTTTTATATATCTTACTTTATATATTTATATTTTTATATATTTATGCAAATGATGACTGTAATGCTGAGCACCTATTTTCCTTTTTTCTCTATCATGTATTTGTCAAAATGTAATAAACATATACCGGTATTGCATAGAAATATAGTTAACACGCCAGAAATGTTTATTATAGGACCAAATATGGTAATAAATAAAAGATTGCACAAGATCACACACTGGTTATACCAGAATGATCTATACATATATCGGTATATATATATATATATATATATATATATATATATATATATATATATATATATTGGTATTGACTGATGTATGATCTTTTATATATTGGAAATTACTGATCTAATATCTAGCCTCAGGGAAACTCAATGTCAATTGCTTAATCACTGACAGAAATATTCCAAGCTTTGAACTTTTCAAATATTTACAACTAAAGCACTTTATATCCATATCTAGGAGTAAGCAATCCTTTAACACGTGGTAACTTTTATAAAGTAGATGCTTATCAGGAGGGCCACCACTTCGGTAACTTGTTTTGCTGTCCCAATAGTAAGGTAATTTAAAAGTGTTCTATTGGTGGTTATTCTGGCGGCGTTGTTCCGCGACTAGTCCCAGGCCCACTTTAAAGGCCCTCGCTAAGAAAAAGTTGAGAGAAAAATACTTGTGCTGTTTTGTGAGAGGATGTTACCTGGGAATGTGCTGTGCTTTTTACTTAATTCTAATAGGGCCTAGTTCCTATACTATATTAAAGCCATTCTTTATAATTCTTAGTCTTAGTCATACAATACAAGCATAGAGATGCATGGGGAATGCATCAAGAAAACTAAAATACTGCTATTTAAGCAAATCTGCCAGCTGATGTGACAAGCTCGCTTCCCTCTAGTCTGAGACTCGCTCCTGCCCCCATTTGAGTGCCTGAGTACTGGAGCATACCTCAGCTAAAGGGAAGCCAGGGATGCAGCAGTGCCCCATAAAAGCACCATGGAAAGATTTGTTTTGTGGCCAATCAGTGAGGTTTAAAACAGCAGAGCATCCCTTATCAGGATACACCAGGGGTAGGCAAGCACCCGGCCCTGCAGTCTGCAAGGGTTTTGAGCTGCTTTAAGCATCAGGGCTGATAAGAAAGTGATCAAGATATTTTGGTAATAGCAATAGAGGTAGTCTACGAGGGGCTCGAATGATCAAGGATTTGACACCTTGTTTGGCGCAAAACTTTAAGGCGATATCGATTAATGCAAAGGGGTTAAATACCCCATTAAAAAGATCTAAATTGTTTCAGGAATTAACTAGACTTAAAGCAAATATTGCATTTATTCAAGAAACGCATTTTAGGGGAGAAGGGGCTCCGAGATTGTCCTCTAGATCTTTCCCCCAGTCATTCACAAGTAATGCGCCGGATGTTAAAGCAATTTATTTGGCGATTTTGATTGCTAAGAATACCCCCTTTCGGGTTGAGGACAGAATAGCAGATGAACAAGGGAGATATCTGATTCTTAAGGGCTCTTCTTAAGGGCTCCCTGTACAATAAAAAATATACTCTGGGCGTGGTATATGCCCCTAACTCGGGACAGGTGACTTTTATTGAGTCCTTTTTGAATAAACTTATGGAAGTACAGGAAGGCCCTATTATTCTGGGGGGAGATTTAAACGTGGCATTAGACCCATTATTGGACTCCTCAACGGGGCGGTCAGCAACGACATATGGGGCTTTAAAGAGAATTAAGAAAGCCCTTCACAGGGCTCAACTCTGTGATTCTTGGCGTATTAAGTATCCTAGTGTTAAAGATTATTCTTTTTATTCTTCAGCACACGCCACGTATTCCAGAATTGATTATATTTTGATATCCCATAGCCTCCTGCCCCAGGTAGTGAATTCCAATATAGAGATCATGGCTATGTCTGATCATGCACCAGTGACCCTTACTTTAGCTTTAACTGGGGTCTTAAAAGGAGAGTGGACATGGAGATTGAATGATTCTTTACTACAAAATGAGATGCTAAATCAAAAACTCCAGAATACGATTAAAAATTATTTTGAAATTAATAGAAGTTCAGATACGTCTCCATTTAATAACTGGCAGGCTCATAAGGCAGTAATCAGAGGTGAATTTATTAGATATGCAACTGAGAAGAAGAGGGAACGAGAGCAAGAGCTGCAGAAACAAATAGAAAGAGTTCAGAAACTAGAAAAAGCCCATAAAGCATCACTGGCAAAAAATAATCTTTTGGCACTCACTGAGGCTAGACTAACATTGAACTCACTTCTGTCCCTAAGGGCGGCCTATATTATAAAGCGATGCAGGTTTTATTTCGAATGGGGTAACAAAAGCAGTGCTTTATTGGCAAGGGCGCTTAGGAAACAGCAAACTTTAAATTTTGTAGAAACCATTGTTGATACACAACAAAAAAAGCTACATAGTACACCAGATATAGCTAAGACCTTCCAGCTCTTTTATCAGAAGCTATATAATATCCGCCCGGATGGATCAGCTTTAGCACAAGACCATATGGCACTGATAAAGAAATATATTGAGGAGTCGGGGATGCCTAAGATTGGAGTGGACGAGAGAGAGAGATTGGAAAGCCCTATCTCTATAGAGGAGTTAAAAGCAGCAGTTAAGGCCTCTCCAAATGGAAAAGTGCCGGGGCCAGATGGATTTACTATAGCATATTATAAGCAATTTTTTTCACTACTTGCCCCGCACTTTCTCTCGGCGTTTAACTCTCTAACTGCAACCCCTGTTCAGACTAGGATTCCAAGTGAGGCATTATCGGCACATGTGGCGATAATCCAGAAACCGGGAAAGGATCCGCTTTCATGCGGAAGTTATAGGCCAATTTCATTATTAAATGTAGATTTAAAACTATACGCGAACATTTTGTCAAGTAGACTACTAGGGATGCTTCCGAAGCTAGTGGACGGGGACCAGTCTGGATTTATACCAGGTAGAGAAGCTCGTGATAATACAACTAGAGTACTGAATTTGCTGCATAAGGTTAAGCAAACTAAAGAACCGGTCATTTTCTTGTCTACTGATGCCGAGAAGGCATTCGACCGGGTAAATTGGCATTATATTAGAGCAGTTCTCGAGCATATTGGTTTAGGCCCCAAGGCTATACAGATGATTATGGCTTTATATAAGGACCCTACAGCTAGGATTAAAGTGAATGGCACTCTCTCAGAACAAGTAGATATTAGAAATGGTACCAGACAGGGTTGCCCTCTCTCTCCAGTAATCTTTGTTCTATCTATGGAACCTTTTTTATGCAGGATCAGGGGGCAAGGAGATATACGAGGAATTTTAGTAGACTCACATATACATAAGATCTCAGCATACGCTGATGATCTTCTATTTTTTCTTGCAAATCCGATAGTTGGTCTACCAATTTTGCTGAGGGAATTTGAGCATTTCGGTAGGCTCTCGTTTCTGAAAATAAACTATGATAAATCAGAAGCCCTAGGGCTAAACCTCTCTTCAGAAATGGAGACTCAATTAAGAACATCATTTCCTTTTAAGTGGCCCTCTTCGGCTATTACATATTTAGGCACAAAGATTACGAAAACAGTAGATGAGATCTATGCAGCAAATTTCGGTCCTCTCTTCTCCAAAATTAAAAATGATTTGACAAACTGGGATTTACCCACTTTCACGTGGTTAGGGAGGATTAGCATTCTTAAAATGTCCGTATTGCCCTCCCGATTTGGATCCCCAGAGCATATTTCAAGTCCTTTACCTCAATATTCAGTAAATTTATCTGGAGGGGATGTAAACCCAGATTGAAACTCCGGGTTTTATTTAGAACTAAACAGTCAGGAGGGCTGGCTTGCCCGGATTTGTTGCGATACTGGCGAGCGATTCATCTTCAACGAATATTAGATTGGCACCATCAAACTACAAAGAAGAAGTGGGTAACTCTTGAGGCGTCTTGGTTTCACACCCCTTTAAAAGAGGTACCGTGGGCGACTAGAGCAGGGAATAGTCTGTGTAAAGATCATCCACTTATTTCAACTACATTAAAAATTTTTGAAAAATTAAGAGATAGAAAAGGAATATCTCCTTGGCCAACCCCTTTGACGCCATTGATTCATAATCCATCTCTCCCTATAGATATACTTCCAAGTCTTCGTAAAAGCTTTGAGGAAAAGGGTGTTCCTAGAGGACTACATATCATCCAATCCTCTGGATGGGCGCGATTGGATGATTTGAGAGATAAATGGGATACACCATTATTCGATCAGTGGCTTCTGTTTGTCTTCCAGAACTTCCTCCTGAGCCTAGGACCCAGACAGGCTTACCTTAGACCCCTCACCCCATTTGAACGATTGGCAAGAGAGGGGGATCCCCCCACGCATTTAATTTCTAAAATATATGCTTTGTTGGAAGAAGATGGGGAAGATGAAATATTGCATTTTTGTACAAATTGGGAGAGGGACTTGGATAAGCAACTTACGACAGATCAGTGGAAGTACCGGTATATTTTCCTGGCTACACATAAGACTTCAGTTTCATCTAAAATCCAGGAAACTAATTATAAGTACCTCACAAGATGGTATTATACCCCGAAGAGATTACATGGTTTCTCCCCGACTCACCCCGCTGAATGCTGGAGATGTCAATGAGCAGTAGGGAGCTTTCTCCATATTTTCTGGGACTGCCCAAAAGTTGTTCCTTTTTGGCAGGCTGTAGCTGACCTCTCTAGCGAGATCCTGGGGAGATCGATAGCTCAAGATCCCTCTCTATTTCTTCTACATCTGTCAGATATGCCCTTGAAGACCTATAAAAGATCTCTTATGAGACATCTCATTAATGCAGCAAAGATAATGATACCTAGGTTATGGAGATCTGAAGCAGTCCCATCGGTGAAGGAGTGGATGGGAGAGATTAATCATATTATGGAGATGGAGGAACTTATTGCTGTGGTCCATGAGACCAAAATACAACATCAACAGGTTTGGTCGCCATGGCTCATTTTTAAAGAGACAGTAAGATTTGAGCAACTAATGACTGCTGAAGCTCCTCCTTCCCATCCCTCTCAGCCCCAGGGACTAGCTGAAGAATGATATAATCTAACTTAAAGAGATAGAATTTTTATAGAAGAAATTAGAAAGCAGAAACAGGTTTTTGAATATGCTAGAACATAAATTCAAGGTAGGATCTATCCCCCTGGATCATCATCTCCCTCCTCCTTTCCCCTTCTTTTTTCTTTCTCTTGTCTACTCTTTCTCTCTTCCTCTTCCTTTTTTATTTTTTATTATTTTATTTTATTTTACTTTATTTTATTTTATTTTATTTTATCTTATTTCTACTATATTCTATTTCCTTTCCCTATGTCATACCTTTGACATAGTAGATGAACTATCTTAGTTTAATGATAAAAAAAGTATTTTAACATGAGACTTTAGCGAGTTTAATAGAAAACAAACAATTTCGTGTATAGACCTGAGTTTCTTTTGTTTTTTAGAATATTAGTTGGTTTATTCTATGTTGATTAGCGATATATGGTAATTATGAAATATGTTTAATGACTAAGATATTGATGATTGTAACATATATTTATATATGTGTATATAAGAATAAGATGAGGAAAAAAAAAAAAGAAGAAAATAAAGAATTTGAAAAAAAAAAAAAGATATTTTGGTATTTACATGTTGATGGTAAACCAGCCCCAAGGTCTATGCAAGCCTGTGTTTGACTGCTGGTGTCCAGCCGCTGCTCTGCTCAGACCTACTATTTATTGCGACGTTGAATACAGCAAGATGTCAGGAATTGCCTTGGTATGCTCTCTTATGCTTCTGTTTTGTGAGAAGTATTAGAACTACATAGGAATTTACTTAAAACCATGGTACATTTGAAATGCATGATGAAAATAAATACTTACTGTGTGTTGTAGGATGAAAGATCACGTCTACACATTTTGTGCTAAACAAGGGATTGGTTAAAAGCAGTGAGTAAGATTTGAGGTATTATCCATTAATGTGAAAATGGTGTTGCTATTCCCACTTTGGTCACTAGAAGGAAGTATAAGACCACAAATAGAAAAGAGAATTCTATTCATACTGTTACTGGGTGTGGGATCCCCCATGTAGCACAGGATACGTTTGGGGACAAAAGGAAACTGATGAAATTGGTTGGAAGGTTTTGGGAGGGAAAACTACAAGCAACATTGTATAGAGCAGAGGTATTATAGGGGAAGCCTTAACAGACAGCTTCCATAACCGTGCTACGGGAAAGACTACTACAGAATCAAGGCCTGAGTGGGAACACCTGGGTAATTGCTCTGCACAAAATGGGGCAGGTAAAGTACTCAAAATAATAATATACAGAACACAAAAGCATTAAAGAAATACATACAAAAATAAATTCAAATATAAATAAAATATACATTTTTCACAGGTGTCATACTCAGAGGCCAATTTGAGGGTAGCACTGGACCGATTGCCCTGCACAAAATGGGCTAGGGAAAGTACTCAAAATAATAACAGAAAACTAAAAAAATAAAGAAATGCATACATACATAGGTACACCCATCAATCAATATATACATAAATAAGTAAATAAATGATTAATAAATAAATATATACATAGAAATATACATAAATAAATATTAACATCCATAAATATATTAACATAAATACATATATACATATATACACACATATATACATAAATATATATTAACATAAATAAATATATACATATATTTACATATACGCATAAATAAATTCATAAATACATTTAAAAACATGATACATTTTTATAGGTGCCAGAGGTTCGGGAGGAGGAGGTGTTGTAGTTGGATGAAGTTGGCAAACGTGGCAGAGGCGGAGAAATATGTCCACATTGGCCACACAGTGCTGGTATCAAGGAGGTGATGTTGTCCTTATCGCGGGGATCCAGCAGGGTGGCCACCCAGTAATCTGCACTATGTGGACAACTCTGGTCGTTGCGCAGGTGTTAGGTGTCAACTCTTCCTCCTGCTCCTCCTGGGGTCTTTTGCCCAGGCAGATGAGTTTTAGCACTGCATCCTGCTGTTTCCCCATGGCAGTGCTCAAATTGGTGGTACAGGGGCTGCTCTGACTGCTTGAGGAGGAAGCAGAGGTGGAGGAGGCAACAGGGGGCACGACTGATCTCCAGCAATCCTGGGTGGTGGAAGGATATGCTCCGCAATGCTTTTCTGGCTTAGTCCTGGCCACCACTAATTTGACCCAGTGGGTCAAATTAGTGGTGGATGTAACATCTGGATTAGAGATGTAACTTCCCTGCCAATGCTTACTTATCCACGTGTCAGTGGTGATGTGGCCACTGGAACTAATGGCACTGTGCCTAGTGCACATCTTGTTTTTTTCCACAACCTGTTAGTGCAGGGCAGGGATAGCCTGACGAGTAACGTAGTAGCGGTTGGGACAGTGTATTGTGGAACAGCCGCCTCTATCAGATCTCTAAAACTGTCCATCTCTACCAGGTGGAATGGGAGCATTTCGAAGGCCAGCAATTTGGAAATGCTTGCATTCAGGGTCAGGGCTTGTGGGTGGGATAGGCCCAACTTCCAAAGTTTGCGGAATGGAAAGCTGAATGCTTTCCTGGAATGGTGTGGACTGGCTTGGTGATGGTGGTGGTGCTGCTGTTGGAGGTGGTCCCACATCCTTACTGGGGGTAAATAGGTGGCCTCATTGGGGAAGCGGCGGTAGCAGCTGAGTCAACTGAAGCAACAGAGGGAGCCTCAGGTGTTTCCATGTCGATGTTTTTTAGTTGTTTCTGCCACTGCAGCTTGTGTTTGGATTGCAGGTGCCTGATCATGGACGTGGTGCTGGGATTATTACGAATCTTCCCGTCTTTCAGGCACTGGTGGCACAGGTTGCTGTGTCGTATGTGGACTGCTTGCAAAATGCCACACTGGTGAGATCCTTTGAGCCTGCCCTGGTGTGCTTAGTCCCTGGGCGTGGTGAGCAGTGGCACCTATGGGCTGACTGCTGGCACCCTTCCCCCTCTTCTGCTGGCGGCCTGGGCCTGTGTGATCACCACCACCTTTTTCTCCGAACTCTGACGACCTTCAGTCCATGTTGGGTCTAGGACCCCTGGCATCCTCTTCCACCCACTCCTCCCTACTAGCCTCATTCTCTGCAGAAAGCTGCAGCAGTCAGCACTAGGGTTACCCCATCATCAGGGGTGTCCTGTGATGATCATTCTCCAACATAAGTTGTTGGGCATCTGGGAAGCCTAAGTCTGAAAATGGGGAAGGGATAGGTGGATGGCCCGGTTATGAGTGTCATCATAGAGGATTATTGACTTCATGACTTGTGGCTGAGATGGCCTGCTGATTTTAAGGGGGACGTGATGTGAAGGGTACAGCACTGCCTGCAGAAGTGGAGTGGAGACAATCCAATGGAACTGGTATCACTGCATGCAATATAATCTATGTCTGTCTCAACTTGTTCTGGCCTCACCAAAATGTTCAGGCCTACAAAAATGCGCTCCAACCCCTTGCGCTTGTTTGTACCAGAGAAAGGTGTAGCAGGCAAGGAAGAAACACGTCTTCTCCCTGCAGTACCAGCTCCGTTACCAGCAGCACCACCACGGCCAGGTCCCTGTCCCTTAGTTGCTGCTTTGTGCATTGTTAGACACCTGCAGTTACAGCGGCCCTGAAATGGACAATTAAAAAATAAATTAACAAGAAAATATTCCATAAGTGCCCAGAACCAAATGATACTCCACTAACAATTGGTATACAAGGGTACTGACACACCAGTGGTTAGAGCAAGTGGTATTAAAAGGTACTGACACACCAGTGGTTGGAGCAAGTGTTATTAAAGAGTACTGACACACCAGTGGTTGGAGGAAGTGGTATTAAAAGGTACTGACACACCAGCGGTTGGAGCAAGTGTTATTAAAGAGTACTGACACACCAGTGGTTGGAGCAGGCGCTATTTAAGAGTACTGACACACCAGTGGTTGGAGCTAGTGGTATTAAAGAGTACTGACACACCAGTGGTTGGAGCAAGTGGTGTTAAAGAGTACTGACATACCAGTGGTTGGAGCATGTGCTATTAGAGAGTACTGACACATCAGTTGTTGGACAAATGATATTAAAGAGTACTGACACACCAAATGTTTGAGCTAGTGGTATTAAAGAGTACTCACACCCAAGTGGTTGGAGCCAGTGGTATTAAAGAGTACTCACACACCAGTAATTGAGCTAGTGGCATTAAAGAGTACTGACACCCAAGTGGTTGTAGCATGTGGTATTAAACAGTACTGACACCCAACCTATCTAGCCCTCTCTCCAGCCGCTTTCCCTATATAATGACCTTATAAGAACAGTTTTAGTAAAAAAAAACTGTCCCTCAGTCGCAGCTGCCAGCAGTTCTATCTACTGCGGACTCCAGGGCCAGCGTGGCGTGATATTGACCGCACCTTTTATACGGCGGGGTCAGATGTCCCTCCAGGTCAATGGTTGCTGGGGAAGGAAGAAGGATGATTAGCCTGCTTCCGGGTTTGGGCTGAGAACTGAACACACACAACGATTTCAATTTGAAATCTGTGCTCTGGTTCAGGAATTTGCAGTTCAGGTTCGCCCAACCCTAGTCACCAGCAATTGCTCTTCTGTAATAGTAAAATATTTAATACTTTGCTTTGAGGAAACCTAATAGGTACTATTCAAGAAAAAATCTAAGCAAAGGGTAAAAGTAAACCATATTTCAATACATGTTTTCAAGTCATTGCACATTTTGGAATGTTAGTGGATGTAAATCACTGCTCAGAGTCAGAATTTTACTTATTTTATATTGAATTTTATATTGCCTATATTTCAAAGGGCTACTAAAGTGTCAGTATAGGTCCCAGCCATTAGAAAAGAGGAAAAGAAGTACAGTCTGCCCCCCCCCCCCCCCCAATTCAGTGCTGCTATGGCTTTGAGATGTTAAAGGGACTGACTACCCAAATAAAAAAAAACTTCCCTTTTGTCCCCACTCCAGCAATCAGCAACTCACCTGATAGCTGGATTGCAACCTATGTTGGTCGGGCCCAAACTCCAATGGACTTCTGTTTTTATGCTCTGTCTTTCTGTGACCCCATTAGGGAGATCTAACCCTACTTCATTAGGTGGAAAAAAGTACAGGTTTTTCATTTCCACCTGGTGCTTATAATAAAAGTGAATGCCAGTTTTTACTCTTTGTACTCCTTTTTTAAAGTAAAAACCGCCATTCACTTTCATTTTATACCTTGGGGGGGATTTCTGAATATCACAATGTACACAATGTAAGAAGTCAGAATAATAGACACCACAAAAGCATGGATGGGTCATGTCTAGGGATGTCTGTCTAGGGAGTATGAACATGTTTACCCAGAGGAGTAGCTAGGCTTTCTGGCACCCTGGGCAAACATTCGAAATGGTGCCCAGGCCCTCCCTGGCCTGCTGCACCCGGGGGACATGCCCCCCCCTGCCCCCCCCCCCCCCCCAGCTACACCCCTGAGTCTACATTGCACTATGAAATGTTCTCTTTTCTTCTAGTGATCTCAAAATCACACGTTTTTCTTAAACTACCACATAGTCCCTAAGTGCTCAAGTCCTCGTGGGCATTTTCTGTGCCTATAGGTCTATGGTATAAAAAAAATACAGTAGCAATGCCACTTGAGGACAGACTAGAAGTAATGAAGCAGGGAATAGGTCAGACTTAAACAGTGTCGGAATCCTTTCTGTTTGCTGTCAGAGACCGTGCCTGGAAATGAAAGAACAATTACTGAAAGAGCTACTTCAAGATCTACTTAAATAAACCACTTTTGTTAGCATAGCAAAATATTTGAGAATAGCCATGCAGAGATTACTGCCACCTTTGAAGTTTGCTGGTAGCTCTTTGTATTTGGTGTATACTGTATATAGAAACCAAGCCAGATCGGAGTGGTGTTTGAAGTGGTTTTAAAACCTTTAGGATGGCTGAACAGCCCGTCTCGAGGGTATCCTTATTGGAGATGTTCCGTAGTGTAATAGTAAAAAGCTTACGAGATGGTTAAATACCATTTTAATGTACCAGCACAGAAGAAAAGGAACATCCATTGAAATGTAAGGGAGAGTGACAGGTAGCGACAGGTAATACCTGGCGCTCTGGAAGCTAGAGCGCCGACGCTATACACTGAGCTGCCTGTAATGATGAATCATTACATGGTGCTGTTCACCGGAATCGCCTTCATAAATGTGGTATTGCGTACAGCGCCCAGCGTTCACCAGATGCTGTCTGCTGCTACAAGGCTCTACCTGCCACTATCCCTTGATGAATAAACCCCATAGTGTACTGCATGAGTGTTGCAGATGCAATCTATATTCTGTATTCAGCTCAGAAGGAGATGGTAGAAACTATTCAAAAAAAGTACTGTATGTGTAATGTATCTGTCTAAACTCACTGACTTTAAAGTGGACCTTCACCCTGAATAAGAGCACATCTTATATGTTTCCCCCACCCTGTACATACAGATTGCTCACATTAAAAATTATCCTACCTGCGCCTGCTGCATGTTATGAGCCTTTAAACATTCAAGATGGCGGCTCATGGGACATCAGGCAGCCTGCAAACAGGAAGTGCCTTCTGACTGTGTTGCTCTGCATTCTGGGATTGCTGTCCTTTCCGTGACCCCAGCTCTGCTCTGTCTGAGCTAAGCACAGCTATAACCCCATCCCCTGCACTTTATCCCACTCTCCTCAGTAAGTTTGATGCTTCTGAGGCAAGATGGCGACGCCCGTATCCTAAAGTCCTGAACAGAGTTGCAGCCCAGTGGGGGAAAGAATAATAAGTAAGTGACTAAAAACTTAAAATATATTAACTTTAGATGCTGGGGAATCGTTTTTTTAAGGGTTTGGGCTTTTCAATAAATCATGGTGAAGGTTTAAATGAGACTGCAATCTTTAAAGCAGAAGTCCAAGGATCCTCAGTGTCTCAGGTCCTGTGCCCAGACATCTTGGAGAGAATGCAGAGTGGCAGGTCTGTCAACCAATATGGTGCAGCAGTGTGACTGTACTAGTCATTCATTCATGTCCAAATGTCAGGTCTGAGGCTGTCATTCAGAATCCCCCCCACCACTGGAATCAGTGGAGGATTGCTGTGAGCAGGTGAGTTGTTTTAATAAAACGGACCAACACCCAGGATTTTCACTATCCTGGGTTTTGGTCCACTTCCGCGGGGGAACCCCGATCGGGGGTACCCCGCTGCGTGAAACCCCCCAGAACACCCAGATAAACTCACCTCACCCTGCTCCTACGGCGCATGCGTAGCCGCTCGTCCAATCAGCGCGCTCAGAGCCTCTGTGGTATGCGCGTCACAGCGACGTCAAACCACAGTGGCTCTGAGCATGCTGGCGGACGCATCTCGCGCTTCCCTCTAACAGGGAGCGCGCCTGCGCCGGCCATTTGTGAAGGGCAAGCGCCCAGCTAGAGAGAAGCGCGAAATGCGGCCACGGCCCGCGCATGCGCCGTTGGACCGGGAGTAAGGTAATGTTAGCGGGCGTCCTGGGGGGTTTCACACAGCGGGGCATCCCGATTGTGGATGCCCCACGGGGAGGGATCATATCGGCCGGGGAATCTTATAGATTCCCGGGCCGATCAAGGAGGGTGTTGGTCCACTTTAATTGGGCTTAGCACAGAGAGACAGTGGGGAGGCTGTGGGGTTGCAAAAAGATTGAAGGTTCTCCTTAACAGGGCACAGGAAATAATAATAAAATAATATGTGTGTATTTGCTTGCACACACATAGGCATGAGTCCTCTGTATTTAAAGGAGCTGTATCGTGAAATAGTGTAGGATTAAAAATCCATTAAAAAAGTTGGCTAATAAGATAAGGGGTCACGTATACACCCAAACTGAATAATACTCCTGCCAAGCTTGCGGATTTCTTCTCCTGGTAGGAATAAAATTCAGAAGTGACAGGTAGTGGACCAAAACCAAGGATTCGTGGGGGGCCCGCTGTGTGAACTCCCCAGGTTGCCGAAACCCACTCACCTACTCCCGGTTCTATGGCGCATGCGTGGCAGCTCGTCCAATCAGTGAGCTCGGATTTGCTGATGTCATGTCGTCTAAGCCTTCGTCTAAGGTGAGTGGCTCTGAGCGCGCTGACGGCTGCATCCCCCGCTACCTTCTAACAGGGAGCATGCCCGCACCAGCCATTCACAAATGCCCGGCGTGGGCATGCGCCCTACTAGGGGGATAGCGGAAATGCGGCTCGCGCATGCGCTGTTGGACCGGGAAAGAAGGTAAGTGTATGGGCGACCTGGGGGGTTTCACACAGCAGGGCATCCTGATTTCGGATGCCCAGTGGGTTTAGGTCCACTTTAAGTGTTTCAGGGGAAGCAGAACTTTTCCCCACAATTTCCTCTCCCTTCCATTAAAAGAAAAAAACAAGCCTGGCTGAATATTTCTTAATACTGGGTGTATAAGTGACCCTTCCCCAGCCATCATTTATATGGATTTGGGCCATTTTTTCACCAAAATCCTCCTTTATCCCATCCATGCAGTGAGAACAAACACTAACTCATCAGTGAACAGTGAGTACATACAGGCCCCTGATCAGTGGGCTGCCGCATGCATAGCGCCCAGAGAGCAGTTAGGGGGTTAGGTGCATTGCTCAAGAGCAAGATCGGCCCTTAACCACTACGCCATGGCTGCCCGAATATATACTTGTCTGATTCCACAAAATGTATTGCAAGTACAAATAATTAACGCACACATGTCAACCTTGGTGACCGGCTTTCAGGGTGATGGGCAAGGCAGGGGAGTGGTTTTAGGTGGCTTATTTGCAGGCTTCTGAGGAACAAATATTTTTTATCACCAACCATAAATGTATACACAGTGCATCGGGCAGGTAATATAACCTTAAAGTACATAACACTTGTCCAGGCACATAACTTCCTCTAATTTTATTACCCTTGAGACCCATATCTAATTAAAAGTAAACACACTTTTTGCTATGGTGCAGCTTTATGAGTCCTTAGCATGCTCTGCTGTGGTCAGAATAAACTACAGGACCACTGTGGCTTGATGTGCTCAGTCATGCTGAAAGCCTCAAGGGAAAGCGTAACTGTTAGACCACATTTTTAGGAAATTGAAAGTAGAGCAAACGTGGAGGCTGATTCACTACTAGCGCCACGTATTGCCAGATGAGCGTCTCGGTCGCTGTAGTAACCTGGCCCGCATTGATAAATGTGATGTATGTTGGGTGCGCTAACAACAGTACAGCGCTGCAGGGGGACAAAAGGTAGTGCCAGCACAGTGCGTCCGGCACTCGGCGCTCAACACCATATTCAAGAAAAAGCTACACACACACAGCGTCGGCGCTCTAAAGCTGGGTGCTGTAGCATAGAGCGCCAGGCGCTGTGTGACTAAAGTCTGTTTTTGAACACGTATACACCAGTAACAAAGCGAAAACACATGGAATGACATTGTTTTAACACTGTGAAAATTACACTTTAGTGCCAGGCCTGAAATGACAATTCTGTATAAAAGTGTTTGTTTGCAGCCTAGGAGAGGTCACACAATGATTTGAGCAAAAAAAATATTTCAAAACACGCTATTTATACACAACTAATGAAAGCCCATTGAAATGTATGGCACGAGTGCTACAGAGCGACAGGTACTACATGGCCCTCCTGAGCCTAGAGCCCCGGCGCTATACGCTAGCCACCTAGATTAATACATGTGAAGCTACATGTTGCTGTTAGAGGCGCTCACCAGAATTGCTTTCTTAACTGTGGTTTTGTGTACAGCACCCGGCGTTCACCAGACGCTGCCTGCTGCTACAAGGCACTACCTGGCGCTAGCCATTCTTAAATAACCCCCTTAGGCTTCTTCACTACAGGAAATGGAGCCCAACATCAGGTGAGTTCCATGCTGCCTTGTTATTGTCAATGGGTTAATGGTCCCTTAAATTATTCTGCCCCTACACAAACTCACTATACTATTATAGCAACTGACACTACATAAAAACAAAACGCAAGTCTCCTCTTACTATGACTGGATAAGCTGTGCTCCTCTGGTGTAGAGTAGCAACACCCATCATTATCTACTAATAATACTCTCTAGAAAATGGTCAGTAAAGAAAGACGGGGAGGCCGATTCATTAACAGCGGCAGGTAGCGACAGTTGAGCAACTGTAGCGGCATTTTCAGAGTGCCCGCTAGTAGTCGCTGTGCTTGGCGTTGTTCGGTAGTTGATAGTGACTCAGTCGGTTTGCCGTAATGTTGAATATTGGGTGAGGAGTCGCTATTTGACAGGTTTCACGCTGTATAGGAGCGCATGATAGCGACTGGTCAGAGCGACCGGCTTCCACCATATTCATTAACAAATCACGCTCAAAAAATTCTCGCGCTGTAAAATGCATGTTTAAACCCCAGAGCGCTGGCAGCGATGGGTTAAAAGTAGTTTTTTAACCCCCAAACAACCATATTTTTGGAAACCAAAAAAAACAAGTTTTTTAAATAATTTTGTAATATGAATACATTAATATCAGACCTGTAATATCAATTCTGTACAAAAAAACAATTAATAACAATTAATTATGAATATTTAAAGATTGTTCCATTGAAATGCATTGGAGCGCGCCAGATAGCGAGAGGTCATACCTGTCGCTGTTCAAGGTTGGACGCTGGCGCTGTGGGCTGAGGCTGGAATAATGATGAATGAGTGGCTATCTGGCGCTATCGGGGAGGCCGATTCATTAATAGCGCCAGGTAGCGCCAGATGAGCGATAGTAGCGGTATTTTCACAGCGCACGCTAGTATTCGCTGTGCTTGGCCGTTGTTCGGCTGTTGACAGCGACTCAGTCGGTTTGCCGTAATGTTGAATACGGGGTTAGGAGTCGCTATTTGACAGGTTCCGCGCTGTATGGGAGCGCATGACAGCGAATGGCCATAGCGAACGGCTCCCAGCATATTCATTAACAAATCACGGTCCAAAAATTCTCGCGCTGTGAAATGCTTGTTTAAACCCCAGAGCGCTGGCGGTGATGGGTTAAAAGTAGTTTTTTAACCCCCAAACAACCATATTTTTAGGGAAAAAAAACAACAAGTTTTTCAAAACATATTGTAATATGAATACATTAATATCAGACCTGTAATATCAATTCTGCACAATTTTTTTTTTTTTATTTTTTTTTTTAACCTTAAAAAAAAAACTAACATTGAAGAAGTGGTCACAGAAATTTTGACATTTAAAAAAAAAAAAAATTAATAGCAATTAAGAATATTTAAAGATTGCTCCATTGAAATGCATTGGAGAGCGCCAGGTAGCGAGAGGTCATGCCTGTCGCTGTTCAAGGTCGCTCGCTGGCGCTGTGAGGTGAGGCTGGAATAATGATGAATGATTCGCTATCTGGCGCTCTGTCAGTCGCTAAGCAGGATTGGCTTGATAAATGTGTGATTGTGGTGGGGAGCCGGCGTTCTCGTGGCGGGGCCCGTCACTACCGGCCGCTCACCAGACGCTACCTGTCGCTATCCCTTGTTAAATAAGGGCCTCAGTATCAGGACCACCAAACAATGAGAGTCCTCAATAGCAGCCAAATCAGTATTTACATTAAAAAAAAAAAACAGAAATTCACTATAAATTCATCTGTAAAAATGATCACCATTGTGGCTATGTCAAAACATTTGGAACCCGGGTCACTCCCTGCTCTTAGCTACCCATTGTGTTTGGTACCACTGTCACCCCCTGCACCCAATGACCTGATTGGTCTGGCACCCCTGTCACCCACAAAATAATGGGACAAGTTGTGTTAACAATAAGGGCACACATAGAACCCTGCAGAGAAACCTGAATGCCATGTTCGGACCAAGGCCATGTTCCTGGAGTAGGACATTTAGAACTCTTACAAGCAGGATCATGTTTCCTGCCTCATTAGAGCCAGTCTGCCCCAACAACCATGCCTCCAAGAGCGCTGAGTACAGAGACAGAGACCCAGAGGGAGCACAGTGCCTCTGGTCAGGGAAGAAGTTGGAGGGCCAGGGGGAGGGCATTTCCCCCAGGTACAGCAGGTCAGGGGGGCACCAAAGAGGGGCCTGAGCACAGGTGGGGGGTACCATTTTGTATTATTGCCCCAGGTGCCAGAAAGCCTAGTTATGCCTCTGGTGCCCAGTGCCACACACTACAGCTTCACTGAGACCACAGGGGAAACAACAGATGACTTGGCATGTTTGTTAATGCAAGGTTTTCTCTCCCAAGACCAAGCAAATAGTCAAAGGTACTGTATCTATATTTAGAATCTGTGAAGCATAGCCTTATATTATCCTTTAGAATTTGCAAATCCAGTCATAGTCCAAGGTTAAGTACAAAACAGAAACCCATGGGACATCAAATTGGCATGATCTAGAGAAAAGCTATGTAGACAGTATAGGAAAACAGCCTTCCCAGCATTGTGCAGAATCCCATTTGGTATCTGCAGAGAACGGCAATGGTGGCATTAGTTTGTGTCAGACAGTCCACAACAAAGGTAAAGTAAAAATCTAAAATAAAGTGTATTACATTATTTAAAATTCAGAATGCTTAATTGTGAATATAAATTAAAATTGTCCAGGTTTTCCAAGGGAATGTAACCCACTATTAAAGCGGACCTTCACCCTAAATAACGGCCTATCTTGTATGTTTCCTCCATCCTGTACATACAGATTGCTCGCATTAAAAATCATCCTACCTGCACCTATTGGGTTTTTTGAGCCATTTAACATCCAAGATGGCAGCCGATGGAGTCTAAGACTGCCTGCAGACAGGACGTGTCTTGTGACTATGACTCTCTGCATTCTGGGATTGTCCTTTTCCTGAGCCCAGCTCTGATTTGTCTCTGCAAAGCACAGCTATAACCCGCCTCCTGCACTTTTGCCCCCCTCTCCTTTCCTCAGTATGTGATGCTTCTGAGACAAGATGGCGGCGCCCATATCCTGCAGTCCCGGGTTCGAAGCCCACCAGGGGAAAGAATAATAACTAAGCAACTAAAAATTAAATTATATTCATTTTAGATGCTGGGAAATAGTTTTTTTTAAGGGTTTGGGCATTTCATTAAAGTGGACCATCACCCTCCTGTGATCGGCCCGGGAATCTATAAGATTCCCGGGCCGATCACCTCCCTCCCCGCGGGACATCCGAGATCGGGATGTCCCGCGGTGAGGGACCCCCCCCAAAACCCCCAAAAAACTCACCTCATCTCTAGACGTGTGCGCGCCCGCGCCGGCCGTTTGTGAATGGCCGGCGCGGGCGCGCGCCCTGTCAGAGCGACGTGCGGGAGGCGGCGGCGGGCGCGCTGTCTTGTCCGCCGCTTGTCCGTGAGCGTGGTGAGGTGAGTTTTTCGGGGTTCTGGGGGGTTTTACACAGCGGGACACCCCTAATCGGGGTGCCCCCCTGAAGTGGACCAAAACCCAGGATAGTCAAAATCCTGGGTGTTGGTCCACTTTAAGTGATACTGAAGGTCGAGTTTAAGGAAAATCAGAAGCAGACAAACTAATTATCATAGCAATTTTGTCCATTGTGTCGTTTTTTTTAGCCCATTTGTACTTTTTTTCCCACAGAATTCAAATATTCTATTTAGCAGGGATGGATGGGAGATCTCCCCTTGTATGTCTAAACTGAAGCAATGCAGGTTTTAGTTCTGATAACAGAATTGGTGACAAGGTTTTGTTGGGAAACTTTCTGAAAATGTTTATAGAGACGTGAAGTGTTCTTACCAACCTCATTCCACTGTGGCTGGAGAGAGATATGTTAAGAATGTCAATCTCTCCTAGTAAATGTAAATGTGATAAATGCTCTTAGAGATATACTTATGAGCCCTCAAATAGGTAGATCATATTCTTCCTTTAACTGACATGAAAATAAGGACAGCTTAGCATTAACACAGAATACGTTCTATAAATATGGCAAAAGGAGCAACAAAAAAGATACAGTTCTTTAGCGCTAGTTCATCTAATCGCATAATGCTTGCCCACAGCCTTCATAGAATTTGTTAAACCAGATCATTTAATGAAAAGCCCAAACCCTTAAAAAACTATTCTTCAGCATCTTTCTTTCCCCCACTGGGCTGCAACTCAGCAGGACTCTAGGATGTGGAGGCTGCCATCTTGCCTCAAAAGTATCACATATTGAGGAGAGGAGAGGGAGGTTAAAAGTGCAGGAGGGAGGGTTATAGCTGACAGAGCAGAGCTGGGGTCAGGAAAAGGACAACAATCCCAGAATGTAAAGCAGCACAGTCAGAAGACACTTCCTGTTTGCAGACAAACTGAAACTCCATGGGTCGCCATCTTGCTCAGAAAAGGCACTAGGTGCAGATAGGATGATTTTTAATGTAAGCAATCTGTATATACAGGGTGGGGGAAACATACAAGATAGAATCTTACTCAGGGTGAAGGTCCGGTTTAATTACCTAATCTGAGTGTCCACTGTTCAGCAAATGTTATAGAAGCTATTGACAATACCACCCCTCCAGGACTGATTCTCTGCTGTCCATGGTCTCATTAAAGACTACAGAAATGTAGGCTGCCATGTTTCTGCATATTAAAGAGGGACTATGGTCATTTTTCCTTTTTTTCCATTTTTTTTTGTTACGAAAAAAATCCAGTTCCAAATCAAGCCCAATGTGAACAAGGCTTCTTCAAATAATTAGCATGAGACGGGGAGGCCGATTCAGTAATAGCGCCAGGTAGCGACAGATGAGCGACTGAAGTATGGCGCTATGAGCGCCGCTAGCGTACGCCGCGGGCGTCAGCGATTCGCTATAGCAGGCCTCCTCAGTCGCTACCTGGCGTTGTTGGGAACAATGCCTACATTGCTGAATATGATGTTTCAGATCAGCTTTGTAGGCGCTGTCATTTTGACACACGCTATTCAACACAGCGCCTGCGCTTTGCTTTGCTGTGGGCTTGAAATCAATGTTAGTACCTTCAGAAGTAAACACATTGCAATATGTTTATTTTTAGATTTTTTATTTATGTTTTAAATGTTTTGTTTTAAAATGAAAAATTATTAATCCACTGGATTGTTATCGGGGTGCCTGAAAAAGAATAAAAAGTGCAGTTAGTATTTATATTTAATTTGGCTTTTTCGCATTTAAAAAAAAAACAATAAAATTTAAATAACATTTTGGGCCAACTTGCACAACAACCCTAATTGTTATGTTGGTCAACTTCCCCCCCCCCCTTATAGTGGTTTGGGGCATCTTACACCCCCCTTATAGTGGGTTAGCTCAACTTCCCCCCCCCCCCTTATAGTGGGTTAGGTCATCTTACACCCCCCTTATAGTGAGTTAGGTCATCTTACACCCCCCTTATAGTGGTTTAGGTCATCTTACACCCCCCTTATAGTGGGTTAGGTCATCTTACACCCCCCTTATAGTGGTTTAGGTCATCTTACACCCCCCTTATAGTGGGTTAGGTCATCTTACACCCCCCTTATAGTGGTTTAGGTCATCTTACACCCCCCTTATAGTGGTTTAGGTCATCTTACACCCCCCTTATAGTGGTTTAGGTCATCTTACACCCCCCTTATAGTGGTTTAGGTCATCTTACACCCCCCTTATAGTGGTTTAGGTCATCTTACACCCCCCTTATAGTGGGTTAGGTCATCTTACACCCCCATTATAGTGGTTTGTGACAAATTATGATTGTAGCCAACAAATAGTTCCCCTGTAGTGCAGTACTTGGATTAGAGTGAAGGGTAGTTAGCTTACCGCAAAAAACGAAGAGATCATGCTTTCCCTTAGCTCAAAGCCACTCTGGGTGTCCTCACTCGTTTCTGCGGCCAAGTTGGGGATTTCGGGCACCAGTGCTGTTTCTTCAGGGGATTGGATTCTGTGGCATATACAGAGATTGTGGAGCACACAGCAGGCGAGGATTATCTTGGAGACCTTTTGTGGACTGTACAGCATCTCTCCTCCTGGGAGTCATCACCCACGTTCTCTGCCCATATCCCTTATCCGCTGTGGAAAAAACACAATGAGAGAGACAGCAATTAGTACTAGTACATGTTTTTGGTTTCATTCTCAAAAATATAGCTTACTAGCCCACATATTTGATGCTAAATACTTTGACATGGTTAATTATTTACCCAGTAGCCAGCCAGCTGGCATTTCGTTGTTCTCGAACTTCCGGCACAGGACTGTCCGCTGCAGGACGTAAGAGTCGTGGCATGAGCCGGGGAAGCCAGATCTTACGGCCCGCAGCTTCATTTCATGGTCACAGACGACCATGACGTTCAGCGAATGGAATTGCTTTCTGTTCCTAAAATGCAGCTCCTGTGCACGGGGAGGGCAGAAAGGGATATGTGTACCATCAAAGCACCCTAGCACATTCGGGATCCCTCCCATGAGATAGAATGCATGTTTTATTTTGGCAACCTCATCCTCATCCTCAGGAAACTTGATGTAAATAGGGATCAAATCACAAATCGCCAGTACTACCTGGAAAAATATGCGACTCATTGTAGCCTGGCTGATCCCGCTGAGGAGGGCAGAGGTTGCCTGGAAGGTCCCTCGTGCCAAAATATTGAGCCTGGCACATAGGCGTACTATGCCTGGAATGGAATGAGTGCGTTTGGTGGATGGCTCGATTTTGTGCTTAATCTGATCATATAGGGACTGTAGTGCAGCACGATTCAGACGGAAGCGGCTCCTGATCTGCTCGTCACTTAAATCCCACACTGAAAGGCGGATTCCAAAGGAGCGGGGTGCCCTAAGCCTCACAGCACCCCCCTCCCTGTCCTCCTGCTCTTCCAGCATTCTCACACATCCCTGCACCCATAACCCATACATCACCCTCTTATCCATCTCACACTCAACAGATATACAAAAGAAGCAAAACAAAACCAAAAACCACAAACACACCACACACACAAGCAAGCACACTCCTCACACACTCACTACAATGCAGCTCACCACAAAACCAGAAGTATAGTGGTCAGAACCACCAGACTGCTGAAAAACAGCTTTCTAAGTTAGGCACAACCAAGAGGGGAGCTGCTGCACAGCCCACAAAAGGCCCCAAAATCAAGCCTCACTTGCTGTATGCTCCACAATATTTGCATATGCCAACAAAATCAATCTCCTAAAGAAACAGCACTGATGTCAGAAATCACCCAACAAGCCACAGAGAGTGAGGACAAAACCCAGCCAGACACTCAAATGAGCTAAGGGACCAAAGCACCATACCACAGCCTTTGCCACAGTGTAACAATACCAGAAGGTTGCCAAATCCAGCCATTTATACTTCACTTTGAAAAAGGACAGGTCCGCTTTGCCGCCTTTTGCGTTGCTCTGCTATTTTCTGTCTCCAATTAGCTGACCCAGGTGTGCGTGAAACGGAGTGCGCACGCGCACACTAGTAGCGCTACTAGCGTACGTGAGCCTAAACTTGCGTGCATTAACGGACATGGCTGAAAATTCTGTGGTGGACCAATGAAAGGTAAGCTGCTCTTTATTTAAATAGCCGTTTGTATAGCCATATGTCACAAGTGTTTACTATACATGAGTACATTGTTGTCTTTGGTTGTGTGTTGTTTGGTTAATGAGGTCTGTAATTAGTTAATTGGCTACCACACATGGTTCAATCAGTGCATTGGAGCTGTGGCTACAAGCACCTTGCCAGTATGTGTTAATCAATTAAGTGGACCTGTTTGTGATTGGCTGTTAGAGCACATAAAACCTGCCCAAACCCCACAAACGGTGATACCATTCTGTAGTCTGCATGCGTGCTTGTTGGTTGTGTATTGGTGTGTGTGTGCAGCTACAGGATGGAGCCAAATTCTGGACATCCCTTAAGGAAAAGGGCCCAGGTTGAAGGTGATGCAGCACCCCAGGCTAAGCGCCCAGGTGCCAAGAGGGAGCCAGAATTTAATTTGGCGGAGAATAATACTTTTGTGCGCCTTACACTTGCTAAATGGGAGCTGATATTTGGCTCCCAAAGCAAGTCAATAGGCAAACAAGAAAGGAGCAAATTGTGGGATGCCATTGGTGAAGAGCTTACTAGCAGTGCTCAACACCCACGTAGTGGCCCATCCTGCAGGAAACGCTTCTACACTTTGAAAAGGGCCCTTACGCAAAAGATGAATCATGGTCTTGATGTCGACAGTGGGACCATCCAGGGTCCAAAGAGTACCTACAGGCCATATGAGGAGATGCTGAAGGCCAAAATTCCACTCGCTCGGCTGCAGGGTGTGGATCCTGGGGATGACACCACAGGTTGGACTGAAGGTACATATTTTCTGCATATTTTTTGCAGCTAATGTTAATGTATGTGATTTGCTTTGTCTCTTTCTGGCCAACTAACAGTAGGACATGTGAAGTAGTACATTATACCTCATAAATGTTTTACTTTCCGGTCTGTTGCTTTCTGCATAGGTGCACATGGTGCTGTCCATGAGTCGGGGGAGGAGGAGGACACCCCAAATCCTGCCCTTCAACCAACCTCCAGCCTAACCCAGTCTGCCATTGAAGGTATTTATCACTAATTTAGGGGCTTGTTGTTTTGTGCAAAAATGGGTGTGGTAGCACCTCAAACAATAGATTTGACCACTGTTGAGGATTAATAATATTGGCCTGCGGACTATTTACACGTCCACTTTAACCCTCTCTGCAACTAACTAACAAGGCCCTAACATGTGTAGCTATGTTGGAAGCCAGAGATGTGTGGCCATATATCTGCATATACATGTGGAAGCCACACTGGCCTTGATTAGGGAATATTAGTTTAGTGATTGAGCTGCTCACACACACCTTAATGCATGGTTTATTTTGTGCCGCACATTACCAATGGCTAAATGTTTTCTTTGCTTTTGCCAAGCTACTCTTTGGATGCCGGTAAGTACATGTGTCAACCTTGCTTTAGCCGCTTTAACACAAGTGCATGTCTATCATTCCTGTTTTTTCTTTGTAGGTAAAGTGACTGGTTCATCTTTGGACACCACTTCCGAGGTTGCAGGTCAACAGGACCCTGTTGGTGTGTATTGGCTAAAAAAATGTATCCTTTATGCTGTTTATGTGACACTGGTTCTATTTGGTTAGTCTAATAATCTACATGTTTGCTATGTCAACTTGAAGATGGCTATTTGTATTGGATTTGCCATCCCCAGGGTAATTAGTATAGTTTTTAGAGTGAAGGCAATGCATTTTTTGGGTATATTTAAAGACAAACATTCACCCGAGTAGTTGTAGGAATATTTAGAGACATTAATTGTGTATTTTAGTTGGCCGGAATCTCGGAAGTGGCTGTCCGGAAAGGGCCCTTCACGTTGAGGCTGCCAGAGATGAGGGTAAGTTGGTTTTGCTTGATTATCTAGTACGGATTTTGGCACTACTTTGGTGGAACTTTAGTAGGCCAACTTGTGTTTAAACATGTATTTTCAAGGGCAAAGCTCGAGTGAGGGCCCAACTCAAGACATCTGGGAGAGTGCGGGTATGTGTAATTTTCGCAATGTCTCTGTTCTTTTTTGGCCCAATTATTGGCTCATCTTCCTCTTACATACATGTTAGCAATCCGAGTTTACAAGATACCTTTTGCCTAGCGTTAGGGCCCATCTTGCACATATTTTGACTACATGTCCTGTTGGATTGCTGATTTTAATGGAAGATAAATAAAACAGAAGATTTTACAACATCTTTGGGCTGGCTGAAAAATTTCTTACTTTTGCCTAGTGTGTAATCTGGCACTTTGTGGAGGTATGGCCTCGATAGTCTATCCATGTTACATTTGAGTTTGGTCCACTGACCTACTAACATGACTTTCCTGTTTAGCATATGCCAACTTGCCCGATCTCTCAGATGTGGGTTTGCCCCTCTCTGGCAGCCAGACCCCGGACCTACATCTGCCGGACGACACGGAGGTAACATGGCTGATTTAGAGGAACAATAACCACATTGCCATGTTCGTGGGTAGGCCATGAACCAACATGTCACATTTTCTTTCTTTGTTGTTTTGGCAGGAGGCCAGACCAGAACCCCAAGCTGGGACCTCTTCCCAAGTGCCATGTGGCCAAGCTTCAGAGGCTCAAGCAAGGGTAAGTTGGATTGTTACACTTTGGGGAAATGATTTGGAGGGGCATACCTGCATTGTTTCAGTTTCACTAAAATATTTTATTTTGTTTTTTTAGCCTGAAACCAGAGCAAGAGGAGGTGTTGCACCGACCAGTGCGGAGTTTTACGAACTAGGGGTCCGGATGCTGGAGGACTACAGTCGCCAACAGCTGCGTGATGGAACTAATGAGCGCATTGCGGCGTTGGAAAATCAGGTGCTGATGTGTCAGCAACAAAATGAGGCCCTGCAGCGCCAGATCGAAGATTTGAGACAAGGCCACCAACAACAAACGAACCAGGAACTGGCTCGGCTGGCAAACCTGATGGAGCAATCTTTACAGCGCCAGGAACAAAGTTTGTTGTTGACACAACAGCTCATACAACAGCAGTCTATTTTTTTTACTGCACTGTTGGCCCCCAACACCACCCCTAGCAATGACTCCCAACCTCCCTGGCCCCCAAGCCAAGAATATTAATTGGTTTGTGGTTGTTTTGATTTTGTGTGAAATATATTTGATTACCCCACCTAGAAATTGTGTTTTTCCTAAGACATAGCTAAGAACACAGTCAGGGATGAGTCTCTTGATCTAGATATGTAAATGTAGGGAAAAATTTAGGACACACTTTGCTGACCAAATGGCTACAAAGGTACCCCAAAATTTTACATAGAATGGGTTTGTAGACACTTAAACTATGCTTGACAAGGCACAACACACTGTAATTACCAAAATAGAAAATTTTTATTAAACAAGGCGGGCAACAGGCCCAACATTTGGCCGCAAAGTGCCTACAATCAATCACCCCCACCCTAACGACGCCTCTTCAAGGCCAGCAGCATAAGGCGAAGACGCCGGATCGACCGCCACAGTCTGCGATGCTGGTTTACACAAGCTGTAGAGAGTATAAAAAAAAAATAATCAAAATCTAGAATGTGACCTCTACAGACACAGATGTAGCAATGTAAAGTAAGTGCCTACAATTAGCTGACGCTCACATTCACATTGTTGGCAACTGTGCCCTTATGTGTTACCATTATATGAGTACTAGTGGCTGCCTTAAATGTGGCCACAACATCCCAAGCATACATTTACTCTTAACTCTTGGGAATAAAAGAAGGTATAAGTCCCAGTGTGGACATTTATTTGTTTAGTTACAGCCAAACATCAGGGCCTAAGTCCTAACGAGTTAACTGGTTGGGCCAAGCATATTAGAGGTCACCACCTTAGCAGGCCAATTTGGTTGGGTAGAAACCACAATTTGCCTCGATGTGGCAAAATCAAGAATGTGAGCCAACAATCAAGCATGCAGACATGCATGTAGGATTGTTGGCCAAACACATGTAACCTAGATGTGTGTTTTGAAAACACATAGGTACATTGTAAATGTCTCCAGAATTTACTATAAGACATAGGGGTCACAAGTCTTTAGGCATATGAAGTGGGATATTCAGAGGAGGAGCTGGGGAGGCGCATAATCCGTCTCCTGGGCAGCATGGTGGAAACGCAAAGGAGGAAACCGGATATGACCAAAGCGACAGGAAAAAAAAAAAAACGCTCCGCGCACCAGGAACAAGCTAATATCCGCTATGTGCAAGCTAAGTGGCGGAAATAGTCGATTTACGCATTCCAACAAGCTATTGGCCAAAGCACTATTAATTTTTAGCTTTATGTTGCTTTGAAACGCAAAGGAGGAAACCGGAAGTGGATATGACGAAAGCGCCAGACCAAAAAAAAAAAAAAAATACATCCGCGCACCAGAACTAGCTAATATCCGCTATGTGCAAGCTAAGTGGCGGTAATAGTAGATTTACGCATTACAACAAGCTATTGGCCAAAGCGCTATTAATTTTTAGCTTTATGTTGCTTTGAAATGCAAAGGAGGAGACCAGAAGTGGATATGACGAAAGCGCCAGACCAAAAAAAAAAATCCGCGCACCAGAACTAGCTAATATCCGCTATGTGCAAGCAAAGTGGCGGAAAGAGGATTTTTACGCATTACAACAAGCTATTGGCCAAGACGCCATTAATTATTAGCTTGATTTAGCTGGGTGATCAATATCCTGTAATGCATAGGTCAGAGAAAAAACAAAGCTGGTTGCTTACAAATAACAATCTTAGTCCTTCATAAAATAATAACACAAGAAAACTATCCAACTACATGATAATGTTGCACACAGGAGAATGCATAACGGGTTGTTATGAGCTTGTACGCCTGAACAAATCCAGAAGAATGTGGACATGCACGCTCACAACTAGAGTGTATTCATTAAGAACGACTGGGGTCGCTGCAAGTGAATTCAGGCAAAATGGCAGAAAGGCACATGTATGAACAGCACAGCGCAGCACAGCGACGCTAGCGCCGCCACATAGCGAATCAAAACAGCGACTGCACAAACTCTGACCACCACAGATTCATCAAGGACAGGGCTGCCGAATAGCTTGGGCGCTGACAATTTCAATGAGCGAACGTGAGCGCCAAACATGAGTGACTAAAAAGTAGCTTTACAAGCCATGTGTGTTGTGAAAGCAAGCTATTTTGAGCCTAATGTGTTTTGTGGGAGGAGATGCATTTTAGATTTCACTCACAACATTCCAGTGTAAAAATTACATCTTTCATCAAAAAAACAATAAAAACAAGCCAGATTAATCAAACATATCCGAAACAACATGTGTTGAATTTTTGCCAAAAGACAAGAACACAAAAACCACTTAAAAAAATCATTGCAGTGTCTGCCGTTGAAATGTATGGGAGAGCGCCAGGTAGCGACAGGTCATACCTGGCGCTGTGATGGGATTAGCAGCAGCGCTGTTCGTTGCAGTCGGCTACATGATGAATCCCGCGCTTTAGCGTGATAAATGCGTGATTGTGTCCGCCGCCGGGCGTTCTGGAGTCGGTAGCCGCCGATAGCTGGCGCTACCTGGCGCTAGTGAGACACTACCTGGCGCTATCGCTTGATGAATAAGGCCCCTAGTGACCCACTGTGGTCCAGTGTGCACACAGCATACAGTGAAAGGTACTGTTTAGGCAAAAGCAATAAAAAGGCAGCAGTTCTGCTGATGCCTGTGCCGTGTGCCGGTGCCTGTTCAGTGCAGAATACAAGCTGTAGCAGGGTTCCAAGTTTTCATTCCCCCAGGATCGCAAAAAAAAGGTCTAACAACTCTTAAAGCTGCACCATCCTACCCAGGTTAGCCATTTTCCTTAACAATCATACCCAACATCCAGTATAAATTAGGAGAAAACCCTAACTCTATACTCTAACAACCAAAAAGGACATAAATATATAGAACCCTATTGGCCGCCAACAGCAGTAAATGCATCCAGGGTGATCCCTGCCATTGCAGGAATGTGTTAGGGTTAGTATTTGCCCAGGCTTAGGCTTATTTCAATGCATTAACCAGAGAGGCACCTCAAATCAAGATGTGCCATAGATAGGGATTAAATATCACCATCATTCACTATAAAGGTTCCCTCCTGAAGTTAATGTTTTCTATACAGTTTAATCTCTCTCACCTAGAAATGAAGAGGTTAAAGCGTCACTTCACTTAAAAATAACCCCCTCTCTGTCCTGCCACCCTACCCTGGTGCTGAGGCAGGACGAGGGGGTTATGAATAAAAAAAAACCTTACCTTAGCCAGATGCCTGCGTCATCCTCCCGGGCTCACAAGGCCACTGCAGGAAAAGAAGCAATGCTGTATCCCCTGGCTCCGCATACGCTCCTGCCGCCCATTCACTTGAGGAGCTGGGGGATGTGGCTCTGTGTCTTCAAACAAAGATGCCAACGCTCAGGATCTGGAGTGCAGAGGAGCGGTGCAGGCCCCTGGTTTAATGTAAGTTTTTTCTTTGTAACCCCCCTCCTGCCTCAGCAGCAGGGTAGGGTGGCAGGACAGAATTGATGGAATTTTTGAATGTTTATATGTTTTGTGCCAAAAGCATGTGCTCAAGATGTTGAGCTGATCTAGTATTTTTTAATTTTTTTCTATGTTAACAAATGTATGTTTTATGGAAGCAGTTTTCACAACCTGCAATTGGTTGCTATTGGCAAAGAACATCAAGAAGAGAGAAGTGAGTCATGTACACACAGAACACTGCTGCTAAGGCCACTGCTGAGGTGAGGGAACTCATTCTACCTTACACATGCCCAGCAGCAGTGTTCTGTGCAACTATCTGCAATCTGTTTAGGTTTGTTGGTTTACATTGCCAATAACAACTGATAACTGCTTCCATACATTTGCTAACATTAGAAAAAATAAAAATTGCTAGATCAGTTCAGCACCTTTAAGACTTTATTTTGCCACACAAATATAAACACTTTCAAAAATTCCACCGAAAGTGGACCCTTTATATGGCTGAGCAGTGTGCCTTTAATTCCCCTTGTCTCCTCCAGGCTCCCTTAGTCTGCTCTGATGTTAGTAACTCCTCCCCTCTTCCTCTCCCTGGTGGCCATTCTTACTCTAACATCCAAGGAGTGCACAGCTGCTGCTGCCCTCTTCAGCTATAGTTCTTTCACCTGTTGTTGCTGTATAGATTCACCACAAGTTTTTCCAGCTGCATTGAAAGTACATGTCTCCTGTACCAAGATTCTGTACCGAAATAAAGCTTTTGAATACTTATCACTGGTCTACCAACAATTGAGTGAGCTATCTGCCGAGCCCTATGGAGCGAAGAAAACATCCAGAACAGACACGCACAAGGAACGTGGAGCTGTCTACAGGATTCCATTTGCTGCCATCTGGTGAGTCAGAATAGAGGGCATTTGGTCAATTAAGGGCATTTGGTAAGGTCAGATCTCTGACCGTTCCACTTGGCCGAATTTAAAAGAAGGGCTGGCTAACAGTAAAGGAGCTGGTCGTGACCATCTAAGATTGGGAGACAGTTGGACTATGCTGGGCCTTGAGAACCAGCCTGCATCAGATCAAACTCTACTTAACCCAAAACCCTGCATCAGATTGGACTTTGCTCAACCCAAACCTTACTCGACCTGCTAAAACCGGGACTTTGCTCAGCCCAAGACTGCAAAACATAAAGGAGCACTGTCATGAAAAAGTATAGTAGTCTAATAATAAAAATCATCATAACTATGCTAGAAGCTAGATCAGGGGTCAGGATGTATTTTAAGAATTCCTACCAAACATTTAATTTACTGGAAGGAAGAAGAACCAGTGAGTGACAGGTCTTTCTGCATTCACAGGGGCCTGTCCCCTGAACTTGCCTGTGCTGGAATTATTTTATTATTTTGCAGTTATGTGTATAGATGCTTTAAAGTGGACCAACACCCAGGGGGGATAGGCCTGGGAAATCAGATCCTTCCCCGTGGGGCATCCGAAATCGGGATGTCCCGCGGGGTGAAACCCCCCAGGAAGCGCAGAAACATTACCTTAACCCCGTTCCAACAGCGCATGCGCGGGCCGCGTCTCGCGCTTCCATCTAGCAGGGCGTGCACCCGCACCAGACGTTTGTGAATGGCCGGCCTGTTAGAGGGAAGCACGAAACGCGGCCTCCAGCGCTCAGAGCCGCTGTAGTTGGACGCCGCTTGTATGTGCATACCACAGCGGCTCTGAGCGCTCTGATTGGACGAGCGCCCGCGTAGGAGCGTGGTGAGGTGAGTGTTTCCGGGCGTTCTGGGGGGTTTCACACAGCGGGGCACCCCCGATCGGGGTGCCCCACCGAAGTGGACCAAAGCCCAGGATAGTCAAAATCCTGGGTGTTGGTCCACTTTAAAGTGATATTTCAGGCATAGCCAATTTTTATACCATTGTGTCAAGCTTTGTTTAGCAGTGTCCCAAACGGTTTTCCATTTTTAAATTGAAGAAGAAATGGCAGAGATATCAAGGTTTACAGTTTTAACTAATGATTTCTCTGCTGAAAAGTGGGCGTGGCTCTTGGAGCTGTGATGCTGCATAATAATCAGCATAATGAGGAGGTGGTGCTGGGAGTGAGAGTGCTTTCTAGGAGGAAGCTGGTTGGGGAGGAAGGAGGCAGCTCTGAGAGTGCCATTCAAGCCATCAATACAGAGGGGGCATAGTCTGGACTAGCTCTTCAAGCTAGTATTAGTCATGGGTGGCAGACTGGGGCCAAAAATCAGCCCTGGACTTTACCAGCCCCTGGGCGGCCTGAGACATTTCTGCTGTGGCCCCTCAACCATGATGTCAGGGCTATAGCATTGGGGGCTGGGGTTCCTTGGCTTGTGGGTAACATGGGTCTGGGTACAGGGGGCTGAAAAGGAGACTAAGAAGGCAGGGACTGAATGTGGGTGTTACAAGTAGCAGCCCAACTGGCCTCAAAGCAGTACGGCCCACCTGGCATTGTCCTGGCTCTCCCTATGGCCAGTCTGCCCCTGTTGGTTCGAGCACATCTGTAGGGTGGCACTGGATGGGCAGATAAGGAAGTATATTTCCTCATTCAGGGCACAGAGCTGAGAGGAGGCACAGCGCTGGTGGACCGATTGGCAAGGTAAGATTTTATTATTCTTTTTAAACTTTTGCCTGAAAAATCTCATCATGAGATACCTTGGGCAGATTTTAGAGTGTTTAATGCTACTGTACACATACTGGATGTTTTCTTTTTTCATCCGGGGTACACAAGTAACTCCTTCTCTCATTATCCAGCACATTTAAATGGATATTTAATACTGGACAGTTACGACAGAGCTTCTTTAGGGAGGGTATGGGCAAAAACAAACAAGGATAGATATCCATCAATAGTCCCTCACAGATTATCTTCCATATACCATGAGTTTCAAATTCACCCGCTCATGACCACAGCCTGTCTCAAGACCATGATGCCTCCTCACATCTCTTAGGCGACTGGCCACACCCACTCCCTTCATTTCATTGTAACGAGGGCTGGCACGCCTCCGCCATTGTAATGATTGGAGCGGGCGCAGACAGTCAGTGTGACTGACTTGAGGGGACGGACAGCTCTGGGTCTACAGGTTGCAGGGACATGAATACAGATTTTAGTTTCCAACCACCGATAAAGTGGAACAATCGGGGTGCCCCGGGGGAAAGGACCAAAACCCAGGTTAGTCAAAATCAACTGTGCAGACTACTGGTGAGTATCTATTATTATTTATTTTAATTATCACTCATTACCATTTCCCCTTTTTATTTTTCAGGTTGCTATCTAAATTGTTATATTTTTGTTGATAGTTATTTTTTTTTGTTCAGCTGCATTGTTTTCTATAGGGTTTCATTACATTTTCCCTAAAATCATAGCTCTGTATCTATCTATATCTATATCATAGTTCTATATAGATCTATAAAGTGCTTTTTTATAGACTAAAAGGACTGTAATGCTTAAAAGTTTGCCTTATTATGCTATAACTTGGAATCGATCTCTGCATTATTCTGCAGGAATTTCTCCAGGATCTACAGTTTCCCCTTTGGGCACATATAAACCTTCTTGCACCTACCTGGTAAGTGGACCTTGTTTAGTGTATTTTTGGGTATGCCCCCAGGTAGTGAACTAGATTCAGTTTTTTTAGTAACTGAATTATTTCTTATCTCTTGACAGGCACCTACCGTACATCCCTTTACCCTTTTCAGACCCAGAAGAGAAGATCCTAGTGGACCCCGTTATCCCTTTCCTCCCTGAGTCTGACCTTTCCTAGCTCCCTTGTTCCCAAATAAATCCCCTTTTAATGAAAAAGAGGTGTGGGTGTGGTCCTTTCCATTATACCACACACCTATGTGAGTATACATGTTACATGCTAAATGATACATATCTGGAAATTCCCTCTTAAAGCAGACCATCAGTTGGCATGCCTGACCAACGAATAACATTAGTAGAACTACATCTCTACAGCCGCTGCTACGCAAGGACCACAGAAGTCAGCGTTTTTGCCCAATTTCAGGTTTCCAGGGGGGGAGGAGCTTGCAGAAAATAGGCAAAGCACTAGACTAGAGGTTTCGCCTAAATGTTTTAGAGGGTACAGATTGAAATTCTTGTTTTTTGTTTTGCACCTGCCATAACCTCCCTCTGGTTCCCAGTATTAGTGTTCAACCTGTTTGTCCTGTTTCTTACCAACTTTCTTACTGGTTTTACAGATCTATTTCGTGCAGACCTAACAATCCTTGGATGGAATATGCCTTCCCCTATCAGCAGTGCTGCTATAAGATCCCCCTTCCCCTCTTGGTCACTTCATCTTTCCTGATCTGCCCTTCTTCCACCCCTTCCATCCCTTCTTCCACCCCTTCCATCCCTTCTTCCATCCCTTCTTCCACACCTTCCCATTTACCTATTTTCTTTTCTTCATTTTCAGCCTGACAGTGGAACCGCTTCAGGCGATCATGCCCAGTTATACCATTCTTATCTGTAAACCAATTTGTTGACTATTATTTATTGGACTGGAGTGACAGTGGAATGTTGGGAGTCTGGTCTGATGGCTTGATAAAGAAAAGGGCACTTTGTAAAGTGCAAATTGTCATATTGTTTATTGTAAAACTTGTAATACAACCAATAAAGAAATGCAAACAGAAAAAAAATTAGAAGACAAGTTTTATCTTGGATTTCTTTTGTGTTTAGTGTACATAATAGGGACAGGTCAATAAAACAGTTTGAACACTAGGTGGTGCTCACACTCCACAGTACATGCACACTAGTGTAGTAGAAGTAGAGAAATAACATATTTTCATTAAAAGGGACAGTCCAGGCAAATATTAAAAAACATGAATGCTCACCTTTTCTCCCCCACTGTCTTTCCGTCCTACTCTAAGGCTAAATAAAACTTACTGGGTACCGAGCTTGTGTTACTGTGTTCCACCATTCAGCAGCAGCCACCATGTTGAATGCTCTCCCCCCCCCTCTATTGCAGTAAATGTATTGTACTGGCCCTGAGACCAACCCTTATTCCATTTGGTGTGTGTTTGGGGCTCTGGGCACCAGGCTTTTCTGCACCCTCGGCGTTCCAAATGGGGTGTGAGTAATCAGGCGGGGGTCCCGCCATGTCACTGGCCAATGCTGGCAGGTGACAGGGCAGCCTCCTACCCTGTAAACTGCTTTAGGGGTCCCCTGGAACCCTTACTATACTAGTTCACCCCAAGTACTAAAAATTACTACACCTCACAAAATAATAATCATAATTAATTGTCCTCATTTTCACTACTCTTCCTAATCCTGTTCTCCGTGGGGGGGGGGGGGGGGGGGGGGCGCCATCTCTTCTGTGCCCTCTTCGCCAGCTTCTTTCAGCGGTGGTGGGTGTCACATCCACCACCGCTAGTTGTAGATTGAGGAAGATCCGATCATCCTAGTGGACCAGTGAGAGAGGAGCAGCCTTTTATAAAGAGAATTTTATACAGCTTACAAGGAAAATCACTAAATCTGCCTGCACTGGAATGGCAGGGCAACTTCAATTAATAACTCAACACAGGGAAGATTAGGCTGTGTTTCTCAGCCCTGATGAATCAAAAGCCTTTTTAAAACCATTCCACTTAAACACAATAAAGTCTCATATGTGTATGGTTAAAGTTGAACTTCCCGCGGAGATAAATCACCAATGATGTTTCATGCAGAGCTAAAGTGAATCTTCCACCAGAAAGAAATTATACGTACCAGATTTCTTCTTTCAAATTTGCCAACACTTTGCTCAGAATTACTCAGCCTGAATATCTTTCACCATGAATGTGATAAATGTAACCGCCCAATCTTCCAATGATTTTTAAAACTTAGTAGATTCCACTCCCTCAGCATAGATAACTCCACATGCTTGCAGCTGTCCTGCTGACAAAAAAGGGCAATTCAGAGCCTGGTGAGAAAACTCATTTTTTTTAAGGAGAGAAAATTGCCATATACTTTCATTGTCTACCGGGTGCACATTTTCATCTGAATCAGCCCCAAGGCAAACTATGAAATTGAATGCCAAATTTCTCTCCTAAAAAGCAGTGAGTGTTCTCACCAGGCTCTGAATCGACCCCAATATGCGTATTCATACTTATCTAGCTCATTTCATTGAAATGGATTTGGTCCTTTTAAAGTACAGTTGTTAGCACTAAGCCACTTGTAGGCTGACATCCCTATTGGAAAGGTTACTTGTGCAATGTGGAGGTTACTGGGGAGTGGACTTTTGGCTGGACTGCTGTGGAAGCTGTGCTGCTTCGACAGTGTGATCTATTGTTGTTGGAATTGGCCTTTAATTAGAATATCTGGGTAATGTAAGACTGGACTGTGACTCCCTTATTTACACCTGCCAAATGTACTGAGAGTTTGAGGATGTATTTTACGGATGGCTGACCATGCACTTGCAAGTACCACACAGGAAACCTCTGGGCCTGATAAGAATCCACCAGCCAGGCTTCCTGTTACCACCCTTGGGATTGTGTGTGCCACACTCATGTTGAGGTACTCTTCCACTGGTTGTTGGTTTTGGACAAAAAACATTACACTTTACACAGCTATCCTGTACAATGCTATAGAGGATGTAGCAAAAATGGCACATACAATATGAGCACATTTGTTGGGAATTAGACATTTTTGGGCAAAAGTTTTTAAATTGATGAGCCATTTGATGGGCGGAGTCTACTGAAGCACACCTATGATAGAACTTTTGGGTGTGAAGAAGGATGGACATTCCAGAGGGGAGTGTGACCTGGTAAAATATACTTATGGCAGCTAGACAGGGAAAACATGCTGTTGTCTTTGGCAAACTGATGCAAAAGATCAATTCTTGTATGTATTTCTGGAAACATGATGGCAATCTTAAATGATCCATGAGAATAAATGAACATACCTGAGAGGCCTGAGCAGAAAACTTTATATCAGCAAATAAAGGTAATGGGGATAATATATGATGACTTAATCATATATTATAGCACCAAGGAAATCCCTTTCTTTTGACACAGCTATTGTGCAGTAATAATTGGGAGAAGGTGGACAGGAGCTGCAAGTTCGGCATCATCAGGAGACAGATTTAAGCTAGAGGACCCCGTGGAAGGGCCTGGTGCTAATAGACCTGAAAAGACGGATGGAGTGGTCCCTGTCCGGTGATGGTCGTAGGTCCCAATATGGAGGATGGTGCCTCAACATTTAATAAATTTACTAAAGCAGCTGTCTGGTTACAAAGGAGGAGAATGTGCCATCAGTTGCAATAGAAATGTACTGATATTAATATGCAAAAAATCTGTAGCCTATATACGGTCACATGAGAGGGCTGCATTAGAGATGTAGGCATGGCTGTGATCCTAGGCAAAGTCCGTACACCAATGCGTTTCACCCTGCCCACCAGGGTTTCCTCAGGGTGTAGCCAGCAGTCAGAAATTCTGACTTGCTTAGTGTGAAGTATGGGCTTATACTATCAACCATTATGGGATATGCCTCTATCTACATCAACCAATCACTGGCCGGCCTACCTAGCATTCTAGAAATGTGGTAAATGCTGCACTGCTATGATAACAACACAACACGTTTTCCTAGATCAACTAGTAGCCTAGAAATTGCCTTCCCTGAGGGTGAGGCTGGCCCAAAAGCTTTTAACAAATGTGCAGCATGAACCAGAGTATTTTGTAACAATAGCTGGGTGGGGGAATTGGTTTGGGACAGTATAGGATCGATATAGTAATTGCCAGGGTTATACAAATGATCCTCATTCTTCTAGTACCTAACACATCCTCCTGCTGCAGTATGTTCCCTCTACTAGGACCTATTACAGGACCTGTACTTTCAAGCAGTCCTAATGTCTAAAAAAGAATTTAGGTACGCAAACAGCCTCCCTATAGTGCAATACTTACCACCTTTGCATTTCAGCACTCCAGTACTGCACAAAAGTACAGCCTGCATATCTTCTTCTCTGCAAATGACCATTGTTGACCTACTGGGTTTGCCAGCTGCATGCTCTATGTTGTGCACGTACACCCGGGCAAATCTGACTGGTTGTTGATGGTCACATGAATAGAAGTGGGTGCACAGGCTGCTCTTAACCACAGCACTGAAGAATGTATTTTCAGGTTCCCTGTTAGTATTACAATGAGAGGCATTCCAAATTGCTTCAAAGTACATTTGCATAAGTGTGCTGAAAAAGTCAGACCATTTTATTGGTTCTCACAGTGGTCTATTTTCAGAAGTCTTGAAGCCTGTAACTGTCATCATGAGTTTTCCTTCTCTTTCCTTGAAACTCCCTACAATGTCAGCAAGTTTAATTTAGTTGATCTAGCATTCAGTCAGAATGATTCTTCTTTATTGTCATTGAACAATTAGAAAGAAAACTGCACAAGTAAATTTTGAATTCAAGTGTATCTCTGGCATATGTTAAAGCAGACTAACACCTGTTTTACACACTAAATAGGTGCTGGTCCCAGCGTTGGTGTATCGCAGGTAAGGTTACCTTGTGCTGGCAGCACCAACCACACCCAGCTAGATGGTGATCAAAACCCATTAAGATAAAACATAGGTGTAAAATAGCTTTTACTGCCCTGGGGGGGGGGGGGGATCTGCATCTCCACCCCCCTCGCCTTAGCAGGGGTGTACTGGGGCCAAGAATCAGCCCAGGACTATAATGACCCAGGACAGCCCCTGAGCAGTCCACAAGCTGCTGAGCTTAACTCCCAAAGTGCTAACAAATGGTTCTGGAGCTTTTGTATCAAAGTGCCAGATACCATGGCATGGGTGGGTGTAGCCCCCCACAGCCATGACGGTGGGGCTATAGCATTGCAGGGCCAATAATGGTCTGCAGGCTACAATGGGGTCAGGTATTGGGGAGATCTGGGAGGCAGAGATATAAAGGGGGATATTAGAAGAGGATTAAGCAAAGTGTTTGGGTGAGGTACCAGGCCATTGGGCCTCAAAGCAAAGCAGCCCTCCTGGGATTCTCCCTGTGGTCCCTATGTCCAGTCTGCCCCTGCCACTTAGGAAGCCCAAACATTCTTTGTACTCGCCCAGACGGCTTCCCACAAGACCATCAGTGGCCAATAAAGTTCTCCTTGGCAGAATGTGCAGTATCTTACGTAGTGCATGCATGACCGCCCTGCAAACCCTGTTGGCTGCTGGTGGTGCTTTGAATGTACCTGCCAACTATCAGGTACATTTTTACTTAATTCTTGGGTATGCATCGCAAACAAAGTATAAAGTAGTTACTGTTAATAAATAACACTGGCTATTTAAACAATGTGGCCTTGTGAATGTGTACTCACTGTATTTACCTTTTTCACTCTCAAAGTTTTAAGTGTGTAAATGCTGAAACTATCATACAAAGGCTGTGTACCCTGTGTGTCTGAGCTTTCTCAATGTGGATAGAACAGACATTCTTCTACAGTGCAACTAAAAAATTATATTTTTGTACAATTTTCTGTGGGAAGTTACTTACTCTAGTTTAAAGCGGACCTTCACTCTGATTAAGAGTTTATCTTATATGTTTCCCACACCCTGTACATACAGATTGGCCACATTAAAAATCATCCTACCTGCATCTACTGCATGTTATGAGCCTTCAAACATCCAAGATGGCGGCTTATGGAAGCCGCCATCTTATCAGGCAGCCTGCAAACAGGAAGTGCCTCCTGACTGTGCTGCTCTGCATTCTGGGACTGCTGACCGCTACCTGACCCCAGCTCTGCTCTGTCTGAGCAAAGCACAGCTATAACCCGCCCCCCTGTACCTTATCCCACTCTCCTCAGCTCAGTAAGTGTGATGCTTCTGAATCAAGATGGCGGCGCCCGTATCCTAAATTCCTGAACAGAGTTACAGCCCAGTGGGGGAAAGAATAATAAGTTAGTGACTAAAAACTTAAAATATGTTAATTTTAGATGCTGGGGAACCGTTTTTTAAGAGTTTGGGCTTTTCAATAAATCACGCTGAAGGTCCGGTTTAAGTTCTTAAAATGGACCTTCAGCATCATTTAATAAAAAGCCTAAATGCTTAAAACACTATTCCCCAGCATCTAATATTAATACATTTTACATTTTTAGTTAATTTGTATTCTTTCCCCCACTGGGCTGATTCACTATTAGTGCCAGGTATTGCCAGATGTGCGTCTGTATAGCGACACTTAGAGCGACTGCATTGACGAATGTGTTGTATGTTGGGTGCTCTAACAAAAGTATAACGCTGCAGCGAACGACAGGTAGCGCCAGCTCAGTGCGTCGAGCACTCGGTGCTCCACACCTTATTTAAGAAAAAACTACACGCACACAGCGTCGGCGCTCTAAAGCTGGGCGCTGTTGCATAGAGCGCCAGACGCTGTGTGATTAAAGTCTGTTGTTGAACACATATCCACCTGTAACAAAGAAAACACATGGAATTACATTGTTGTAACATTGTGACGTTAACACTTTAGTGCCAGACCTGTAATGACAATTCTGCATGAAAAAATATAAAAAGTAAAAAAAAAATTAAAAAAAAGGTTTGTTTGCAGCCAGGATAGGTCACACAATGATTTGAGCAAAAAAAAAGAATTTTAATTTCCAAACACGCTATTAAAACACAAACAAATGAAAGCCCATTGAAATGTATGGGAGAGCAACACTGAGCGACAGGTACTACATGGCGCTGCGGAACATACAGCTCTGGCGCTATACACTGAGCCGCCTGTAGTAATACATGTGATGCTACATGGCGCTGTTAGAGGCACTCACCAGATTCGCTTTCTTAAATGTGGTTTTGTGTACAGCGCCCAGCGTTCACCAGACGCTGCCTGCCGCTACAAAGCACTAACTGGCGTTAGCTGTTCTTAAATTCTTAAATAACCTCCTATGTTCATTCGAGGATACGGGTGCTTCCATCTGACCTCAGAAGCATCACATACTGAGGAGGGGGGGAACTGCAGGGGGTCTTTTATCTGTGCACAGACAGAGCAGAGCTGGGGTCAGAAAAAGGACGGCAATCCCACAATGCAGAGCGGCACAGTCAGTAGACACTTCCTGTCTGCATACAGCCTGAGACTCTATGTGCCGCCATCTTGGAAGTTTACAAGCACAGAAAATGCAGTGGATGCAGGTAGGATGATTTTTAATGTGGGCAATCTGTATTTACAGGGTGGGGGAAACATATAAGGTATACTCTTATTGAGGGTGAAGGTCCGCTTTAACAGGAGATTCAGGCTTTATTTTTCTCTGTTGTTGTGATCAATGCAGGGCTGTCATCAAACATTTCTAGGCACCATACAAACTAAATCTCTGGGCCACCTTCTGCAGAGCATGGGGTGACAAGGACATGGCTGTACAATATAGCACCACACATTCTGTGCAGCAACACTATTTTTTGGTCCTCTATTTCTGAAAGAAATAGGTCATTATCTCCTAAATTTGGGGTTTACATGTGATGAGAATGGGTGGGTTACAACGTGCACAGGGCAGGCTGGTGAAAAGGTGAGAGCAATACAAACATTTGGGGTCAGCTGGGGTCAAACTGAGGGATAGAGTTCTTCAGCTGAGTTCTGGGTTTTTGGGAAGATGAGTGGGGCACAGAGGAGGATTGAATCTGTAGATCTGGGTGGCAAGGTGGAGCTAAGGGGGCTGGATGAGTCGACTTGGGTAGAGTTGGTAACAAGCTCAAAGAGAGTGGATGAGTAGAGCTACGTGAAGGTCAGGGAGTGTAGCTGGGAGATGGTTGGATGGGTTAAGCTGGGTAAATGAGAGAAGCAGAGTGGAGGTTCATGCATGGAGCTTTAAGGTGGGTGAATGAGTGGAACTGGGTGAGGGTCAGTGAGTGGAGCTGGGAGAGGGGGGCGGTGAGTGCCACTTGGTAAAGGCCGGTGAGTATAGCTTGCTGAAGGTCCTGTGGTGTCATCAGTCATGTGATGTTAACAGTCCCCAGATATTACTGGTTCTGTGATGTCACGGGTTTTATAATGTGATTTCACCAGTCCTGTGCGGTCCTTAATCTAGTGATGTCACTAGTCTTGTGATGTCACCAGTTGTGTGATATCACCATTCTTGAGTTGTCACCAAGCCCTTTCATGTCACATGTCCTGTGATGTCACCAGTTATGTGATGTCACAAGACTTCTGATGTCACCATTCATGTGATGTGATGTTCTGTGGTTTCATCTGTCTTGTGATGTCACTGGTCCTGTGATGTCACCAGTCTTGTGATGTCATAGAAACATAGACGCTTGACAGCAGGAGAACATACGGTCCATCTAATCTGCCCTTATTTGTGTATGTTCTCTTTATCCTAGGATAGATGTATGCTTATCCCAAGCATGTTTAAAGCGAACCAAAACCCAAACTTTTAACTAACACCCTCTGAATTGCTCCCCCCATGAAGATCACCTTTTGCTAATTTTTAGTGCTGCTGCTTCATTCTAATCCCAGATAATGACCATTGTTTTAGCTGTAAAGCTCCGCCTCTTCCATTCATTGCCATTATTGTGTGTGGCAATGATGTCATTGCCACACCTGTGCAATGACTGATCATCTGCCATATTACAGAGTGGGGCAGCAAATAAATCAGCATTCCAGGACGATTCTGAAACTCTACACTCTAAGAAAGGAATATTGGCAGGTGCTTTAGCCAAATACATTTTACTAGTTTGGTGGGTTTTGGTCTGTTTTAAGTTCACTTACTGTAGATTTTTCAAATACCTCTGCTGGAAGTTTGTTCTAAGCATCTACTATTTTCTGTAAAATTATATTTTCTAACATTGCTCCTGATGTTCCCTCCCACTAGCTTCAGGTTCCACCCTCTTGTTATATCATTAAAGAGGAACAACACACAAGAATTTCACTTTCCTGGGGCATCCCAAATTGAGTGGGGATGCGGTCGTGGCGCAAAGACGCGGCAAAAGGCTCCAGGAGCAGGTGAGTGAAACTGGTGATGGGGGGCCACAGTGGGGTATGCTAATTTGGATGCCCACGGAGTGGAACTCAGATGGCCCTGGAGTCTTTTAGACTTTAGGGTCTCCAATGTTCCTCTTTAAACGGTAAGTTCACTTTCAAATGGATATTTAAAAGTGTATATTTATGTGTGGCAAAATGATGTCTTAAAATTGCTGAGGTGATTTGCTGTAGTATTTTTTTCTAATGTTAGCGAATGTATGTTTTAAGCAGTTTTTGCGATTTGCAATCTGTTGTTATTGGCAACTGTACACCAAGTGCAATAGCAACAGATTGCAGACAGCTGGCATAGAACACTGCTGCTGGGCATGTGTAAGGTTGAGTGATCTCCCTCACCTCAGCAGTGGCTATAGCGGCAGTGCTCTGTGTGAACAGGACTCACTTCTTTCTTTTTGGTGAACAGACCTTGTGTATGTTGCCAATAGCAACAGAATGCAGGTAGTAAAAACTGCCTCCATGAAACACACATTTGCTAACAAGTAAAAATACTAGATCATCTCAGCACCTTGAAAACCTCCTTTTGGCACAAAAAATATACACTTTTAAAAATACCATCAAAAGTGGAGCTACCCATTAAGTTTCTTGTGATGTCACCAATCGTGTGATGTCACCAGATCTGTGATGTAATCGGTCCTTTGATGTCACCAATCCTGTAATGTCACTGGTCCCCTGACATCACCAGTCCTGGGATGTAACTGGTTCCATGATTTCACCAGTCACATAATGTCACCAGTCTTGTGATGTCACCAGTTCTGTGATGTCACCATTCTTGTGCTGTAGCTGGCCCTGTGATGTTACCAGTCAGTTGTGTGATGTTACCAGTCATTGATCATGTGATGTCACTCAACCTTTGATGTCATCAGTCCCATGACATCACCGATCCCTTGATGTCACTGGTCCTGTGATGTCACCAGTTCTGTGATGTTGCAAATCTCATGATGTCACTGGTCCTGTGATGTCACAGGTTCTTTGTTGTCACCAGTATTGTGATGTAACCATTCCTGTGATTTCACTTGTCCTGTGAAGTCTTTCATCCAGTGTTGTGACCAGTCCCCAGATGTCACTCATTCAGTGTCACTGGTCCTGTTATGTCACCAGTGCTGTGATGTCACCGGTTTTGTGATGTCGGGCCGTGGATCCAGTAACATAGCTATCGGCAGCAGTGGGGGCCCCCGTTCCTGGGCAAACATTTTATATTTTTTTTTGTTCTCTTTTTATTTGCATTTGCAAACCTGCAGCCAAAATCACCACAGGGCAGGACGGAGAGTCTAGAGCAGCAAAGCCGCCAGCAGCAATGCTACAGTGATGGGTGCGTGCAGAGCTGTCAATCGTGGCCGCTTACTGCACATAAGCCACCAAGCACAGCCGCTGGCAGCTCAATGCTGGGAAACGGTTTTCTGCTGGACCAGCTGGGTGACTACACCCCCCACCTAGAATGGCAAAGCAGGAGTTCCCAAGCAGCACAAACCCATACAAGGGTGGCACAAGGGGCTCGATCTGACGTTCCAGTAAGTAGGTGGGTACCAGGCAACCACCAGTCAATTACTTGGCTGGACTATTATTTTAAAGGAAAAAAATTACTATATCTGGGCCTCCACCAGATTTTGTGCTCATGGGCCTCCACCAGTATAGCCCCCAATAACCCAACCTCTTGCCATCTACATTTGGATATTTGTAGTAGTTTTACTTTCAGCATGTCAGAGCAGCTACAGTAGCTCTAATATGCATAGGCCAACATGCCCCTGGATAATGGCAGTTAAATCCTTAGCACTAAGCTCCGGGGCTCATGCAGCACATCCTGGATCCCCCATGTCACCAATGTAATAGCTAGTTCCTACCATCACAAGATTACTCTGCGAATATTTTGTCCTGGGGGGCACAACAGTGCAGTCTTGCACAGGGTGCCTTCCAACAAGGATGGCCCTGTTTTCAATGCCCACAGTGAGTACATCTGGTGTGCAGGGATGCCTCCTCTCTGCTGTATGATGCATCTCAGGTACCCAGAAGGTAACTAGCTCAGTCTAGGGTTTTTACATGATGTACTCACTGTGGGCATTAAAAAAAAGAAATAAAATAGAATACTTTCTTTTTCCTCCCCCTCCGCTGCTCAGAAACACACTAATACTCTTGGCCCGGGTAATTTCCCCCTTGGGGTATCTTGATTTGGGTTGCCTTGCAGCGTGAAATCTTGCTGGTTTGCAACAAACTCACTTGATTTCTCGATCTCACAGCGCATTCACGGCTCAGCCCCGGTATCCTGGCTCTGAACACTCGCAGTGCCCGGCAGACTGAACTGGAGGAAAATCTGCCCCCTCCTCGCCTATCCTGTGGTGCTGCTGTTGTACCATACAGGTATGTGCTATGCTTATGCCTTTATCTTAACAGCAGGCAGTGCCCCCTACCATGATTGAGCCCAATATAGGGGATGAGGCATTATTCTTATGGCCTGCACCACTAACAGTGGCTATGACTCATAAGAAAGCAGGATGGCTGGGAAACCGATGCCCCAAATGGTGCCCAGGTGATCGTCCTCCTGGGGCTGAAAGAGAGACTAAGGTAGTGGCCAGTCTGCCCCCTGTGGCATCCAGATTTGGGATGCCCTGCTCTGTAAAACCCTCCACGTCGCCCAGTAAACTCACCTTCTCCCCCCCGATCCAATGGCATATGTGCGAGCGCTGCTAAACATTTGGCAGGACGCACATCCGCGTCAGGCATCTGTTGTTACCGGAGAGGGCACGCCCCGATAGAGGGTAGAGGGGATGCGGTCGCCAGCGTGCTCAGTTAAACTTTGCTGGAGCCGAGTTCTTAGAAGAGCCTAGAGACTTTAACGTCAATGCAGGAGGCTGTGTATGATCAGGAAAAGGATGGGGGGGGGCAAGGATCAAAACCCGGGATAGTCAAAATCCAGGGTTTTGGTCCACTTTAAAGTCGACCAACACCTAGGGGGATCGGCCTGGGAATCCAAAATTGGGATGCTCCGCTGTGTGAAACCCCAAGGAACCTTACCTGGATCCCGTTTCAACGGCGCATGAGCGGGCCGTATCTCGCGCTTCTCTCTAGCAGGGCGCGGGAGCGCTCAGTTAGAGGGAAGCGCGAGATGCGGCCGCCAACGTGCTCCGAGCCGCTGTGGTAAGACATCTCATTGACGCACATACCACAGCGGCTCCAAGCGTGCTGATTGGACAAGCGGCCGCGCATGCGCCGTAGGAGCGGGGTGAGGTGAGTTTTTACTCGCGATCTGGGGGGTTTCACATAGCGGGGCACCCCGTCAAAATCCTGGGTGTTGGTCCACTTTAAGCCTGCACTCAAAGTAAAAAAAGACTCATAACTCGAAGATTTATTCCCATGTTTCACATATTTATGTTTGAGTTTATTTAAACAATTCAGCCAGCACGAAAAGGCAAAGCTGAGCCTGAACGTGTCTAGGAAAGAAAGCACTGCTTGGGACTACTTTGTCCTCTTCCTGAGTTATCGCAGCCAGTTATCGAGCATCAGCTACTTCGGTCTTAGGGCGGCAGCGTCTTGGTGGCGATCGGCTCTCGGCTCCTCGGGTCTGGTTCCGGGATGTGGTGACAGGCTGCTCTCACGTGACCAGTGGCAGGAGCCGGCGATCGGGGTGGCGGGGAGATGAGGTGTGCATGGCCATGCTGCTGAAACTGCTGCAGAGACAGACCTACACCTGCCTCTCCCATAGGTATGGGCTCTACCTGTGCTTCGGCGGCGCCCTGCTGCTCATCGTCTCTGCCTTGCAGTTCGGAGAGGTAGGTGCTCTATTTCCAATCACTGTGTTGTCAGAGCTGTAATGTCCATCAACCCCAAAGCCTCTGACCACAAACATGGTTACCTTCCTCTCTTACGACCACATTGCACAATGGCTAATCTAGTGGCCAAACTGGGCTCTGCCCTCATTTTATTACTTTTTGGAAATGGACCAAAGCCTAAAGGTTGCAAGTCTGGTCTGAGAGAAACACTTTTCTGGGGGGTTTCACCAGATACACACTGCAGAAATTGATCCCATGGTGCATGCATGGGACTCCAGCAATCTGATAACACACCCCATCAGCATATGTGAAAGCCTGGGAGCAGGGGGGAGCGGGCAGCAGAGGGGAGTGCGCAGCAGGGGCGGGCAGCAGAGGGGAGCGGGCAGCAGGGAGCAGGCAGCAGGGGGGAGTGGGCAGCAGAGGGGAGTGGGCAGCAGAGGGGAGCAGGCAGCAGGGGGGAGCGGGCAGCAGAGGGGAGTGCGCAGCAGGGAGCAGGCAGCAGGGGGGAGTGGGCAGCAGAGGGGAGTGGGCAGCAGAGGGGAGCAGGCAGCAGGGGGGAGCGGGCAGCAGAGGGGAGTGCGCAGCAGGGGCGGGCAGCAGAGGGGAGCGGGCAGCAGAGGGGAGCGGGCAGCAGGGGGGAGCGGGCAGCAGAGGGGAGCAGGCAGCAGGGGGGAGCGGGCAGCAGAGGGGAGTGCGCACCAGGAGCGGGCAGCAGAGAGGAGCAGGCAGCAGGTGGGAGCAGGCAGCAGGTGGGAGCAGGCAGCAGGTGGGAGCGGGCAGCAGAGGGGAGCGGGCAGAAGGCAGTGTGCAGCAGGAGCGGGCAGCAGAGGGGAGCGGGCAGCAGGAGCAGACAGCAGAGGGGAGCAGGCAGAGGGGAGCGGGCAGCAGAGGGGAGCGGGGAGCGAGCAGCAGAGGGGAGCACGCAGAAAAGGGGAGAGGGCAGAGGGGGGCGCGCAGCAGGGGGGGGACGGGCAGCAGGAGGTCCCCTGCAATCCATTCATTCAGAACTCCTTGCCGGGCATAAATATGTACAGCAGTGACTTCTGATGGAACGAGAGTCTGCCGTGGTAGCATGATCGAGGTAAGCTAACTGGAAATCCCAGGGGTTTTATGCACAGGGGCATCCCATCAGCAGGGGAGTGAAAATCTTGGATTTTGGTCCACTTAAAGCGAATGGGAACCAAAAAATGGTTCCACTTTTTATCCATTGGGGCTCTCCCCGACCGAGCAGTTGGCTCAGTTTTCAAGGAAAACCAGGGCTTTTCCACCGCCGAAGCCATGTTCCACGGCACTTTTGAGAGAACCGATTGGTGAGGGTGCCGTCGACTGGCCGCACCCCCGGCACGCTGTTTGGACGCGCGCTCCTGCACCCAGCCATTCAGAAAGGCTCGGTGCAGGCGCATGCGCGCCGACCAGATGGATCGCTTCATGGTACCCGCCGGGATCAGGTAAGCTCACCGGCGCCCTGGGGGGTTTCACACAGTGGGGCATCCAGTGTAGGATACCCCGAGGGTAGGCTCTTTTAGATTCCAGAGCCCTGCAGTGTGGGTTTTTTGATGTGCTTTAAAGCAGACCAAAACCCACATTTTTAACTAGCATTCCCTGAATTGCTCCTAACCTATGAAGAGAACCATTTGCCATTTTTTACTGCTCCTGCTATACTCTAATCCCAGATAATGGAGCCTGTTTTAGCTGTAAAGCTCCTCTATTCATTACTTCTGTTGTGTTTGGCAGTGATGTTATTGCAACACCTATGCAATAGCTGATCACCTGAAAGGAAATACAGACAAATATTATAAACAGTATAAACATGCAGTAGGGAAGTGGACACCAATGCACACTATGTGAAAAACAATCCAGCCAAACTTGTTTTTTTTCTTTACTGGGAAGAAGAATCAGAGGTGACAGGTTTTTGAGCATCCAGGGAGGACTGCTCAAATCTTAAGGCTGTAAAACACAGTTCTTTATACCATTTCAATGATTATTATTATTATTGTTTATTTATAAATCAGCATTCCCTTCCATGGCACTGTACAATGTATCGATTACTAACAGGGTAAGACAAATACTAACTTATAATACATTCATATTATGAGTCTGATGAGAATACAAAATATGCAGAAATACACTAGGAGAGCGAGCCCTGTGGGCTTACAGTCTATAGGAGAAGGGGCCATGAGATTTAGCAGTGCATGATGGGTAAAAGTACTTAGCAGAGATGCTACTATCCATTATTTTCGCATAGACTAGTTTACCAGACAGCCCATTGACGTTCAATAGTTCTCTCCTGTAAAAGCAAAAAAAGTGTTCAAAAACCTTTTGCCCATGATTCATTCTTCTAGTAAAATAATATAAACAAGCATGTGGGTGATTTCCTCAGGCTGGGTGCATAAGAAACCCCTCTTCTTGCCATTTACCATGTTTTGGCAGGATTTTCATTAGTGGACCACTTTTTCAGTATGGCTTCTTTAAAGTGGTACAAAACCCTAACTGCATCCCCCCGCTCACACCATCCCTCTATGCCTGATGACACGCCCACCTCTGATGACACCTTTTTGTGATCGTTGATTGGCTGATCTCAAGAATTCTCACTATGTTCAGCTACACACATCCCCTGTAGTTTGAGAAGCGCTCTCACCCCCAGCCTGACTGAATGGCTGGGCGCGGCAGTACGCCTCAGCTACAGGGAAACCGGGGATGCAGCCACCAGCTGCTACTGTGTCGTAGGGGTTGCTGTTAAAGGTGAGTTTACCAGCAACCCAGGGGGTTTCACACAGTGGGGCACCCGGATTTTGGCATGCTAGCAGTCGGCCCTGGCATTTTTTATTCTCCAGGACCGTGTTGCGCAGCCTTTGAAAAAAATGAACTTGCACACAGACCACAGATCAGAAGGTTGTCAGGGGGTATGAGGCTTTCTACTTACCTGTCCCATTTTCTGTGGTGGTGTTTGCACACCCCTAGCCCTGGTTTGTGATGCTGTCGGTGTACAGCCATGCACAAAAGTCAGCCGAGGTGCCCATGGAGAGTAATGGTTATCCTGTTCTCTTGTACACATATTATGTCAACTTCTGGCTGGAACATGTCCACGCACCACCCGGCCTCAGATCTCAGATACCGGGGCTGCAGGTGAGCAATTATTGCTGTGGTGACAGGTGACAGGTGACAGGTAAGCAGGGGAGCCTCATGCCCCCGGCAACCCTTTAGAGGGCATCATTAGAAAGGTTACTAGCAAACAAACCCATAAAATGGAATATGTTACCTGCAAGCTTTCTGCAGATTTCTACTGCTAAGGGATTTGTATGTACATTTACAAGGGGGGATTTGGTGGAGCAGACACACAACTCAGACCCTTAAACTGGGCATTAGCTCCATTGACTAAGCTGAGTTATAACATTGTCACGGAACTCGACAAGCTGTTCTGGGTTGTAGCCCTTCTCAGAGAGCAGCAGATTCCCATTTTACAGCAGATGCCCATTCCAGGGCACATTGCATTACTGGACCTTTCACAGCAGCCTCGTCCTGCCTGAATCTCCAAACATTTAACATAAACAGGAGAACACACTGAGGCTCCCCTCCGTTCTGGCCATGTGACATGCTGGTGACCAAAAGGGGTTCACTGGCTAGATATGCAGGTTGCCTGTGATGTTATATGGAAACAATGAACGAACAAACTCCTTTTTTCTATCAGTAGCCTGATCAAGGATGGATGGTAATATCCTCATTATTGTTTTGGGGAAATAGTTCTCATTTACTGTATTACTTATTTCCCCGAAAATAAGATGGGTCTTAATTTCTGCTCCAAAAATAGGCACTTGGGCTTTTTTTTCAGGGGATTCTTTATAGCCAGCTGGCAAGATGGTGGCGGCAGTACAGCAGCTCCCATACAATACATGCACAGAGCCGGCTGACAGCAGGGGGATGTGGGGAAGTTCAGCCATATGCATAGTGGCAGGCTGGGGTAGAGCCAGCAAGATCAGACATTTCACTCCCGACAGACACGCTTACCAGTGTGACTTGATGAGTCCTCGCCCTCCTTTACAGCCGTGATGAGTCCTCGCCCTCCTTTACAGCCGTGATGTGTCCTCGCTCTCCTTTACAGCCGTGATGAGTCCTCGCCCTTCTCTACAGCCGTGATGAGTCCTCGCCCTCCTTTACAGCCGTGATGTGTCCTCGCTCTCCTTTACAGCCGTGATGAGTCCTCGCCCTTCTCTACAGCCGTGATGAGTCCTCGCCCTCCCTTACAGCCGTGATGAGTCCTCGCCCTCCCTTACAGCCGTGATGAGTCCTCGCCCTCCCTTACAGCCGTGATGATTCCTCGCCCTCCCTTACAGCCGTGATGATTCCTCGCTCTCCTTTATAGCCGTGATGAGTCCTCGCCCTCCCTTACAGCCGTGATGAGCCCTCGCCCTCCCTTACAGCCGTGATGATTCCTCGCCCTCCCTTACAGCCGTGATGAGTCCTCGCTCTCCTTTATAGCCGTGATGAGTCCTCGCCCTCCCTTACAGCCGTGATGAGTCCTCGCCCTCCCTTACAGCCGTGATGAGTCCTCGCCCTCCCTTACAGCCGTGATGAGTCCTCGCCCTCCCTTACAGCCGTGATGAGTCCTCGCCCTCCCTTACAGCCGTGATGAGTCCTCGCCCTCCCTTACAGCCGTGATGAGTCCTCGCCCTCCCTTACAGCCGTGATGAGTCCTCGCCCTCCCTTACAGCCGTGATGAGTCCTCGCCCTCCCTTACAGCCGTGATGAGTCCTCGCCCTCCCTTACAGCCGTGATGAGTCCTCGCCCTCCCTTACAGCCGTGATGAGTCCTCGCCCTCCCTTACAGCCGTGATGAGTCCTCGCCCTCCCTTACAGCCGTGATGATTCCTCGCTCTCCTTTATAGCCGTGATGATTCCTCGCTCTCCTTTATAGCCGTGATGAGTCCTCGCCCCCGTTTACAGCCGTGATGAGTCCTCGCCCTCGTTTACAGCCGTGATGAGTCCTCGCCCTCGTTTACAGCCGTGATGAGTCCTCGCCCTCGTTTACAGCCGTGATGAGTCCTCGCCCTCGTTTACAGCCGTGATGAGTCCTCGCCCTCGTTTACAGCCGTGATGAGTCCTCGCCCTCCCTTACAGCCGTGATGATTCCTCGCTCTCCTTTATAGCCGTGATGAGTCCTCGCCCTCGTTTACAGCCGTGATGAGTCCTCGCCCTCGTTTACAGCCGTGATGAGTCCTCGCCCTCGTTTACAGCCGTGATGAGTCCTCGCCCTCGTTTACAGCCGTGATGAGTCCTCGCCCTCGTTTACAGCCGTGATGAGTCCTCGCCCTCGTTTACAGCCGTGATGAGTCCTCGCCCTCGTTTACAGCCGTGATGAGTCCTCGCCCTCGTTTACAGCCGTGATGAGTCCTCGCCCTCCTTTACAGCCGTGATGAGTCCTCGCCCTCCTTTACAGCCGTGATGAGTCCTCGCCCTCCTTTACAGCCGTGATGAGTCCTCGCCCTCCTTTACAGCCGTGATGAGTCCTCGCCCTCCTTTACAGCCGTGATGAGTCCTCGCCCTCCCTTACAGCCGTGATGAGTCCTCGCCCTCCCTTACAGCCGTGATGATTCCTCGCTCTCCTTTATAGCCGTGATGATTCCTCGCTCTCCTTTATAGCCGTGATGAGTCCTCGCCCCCGTTTACAGCCGTGATGAGTCCTCGCCCTCGTTTACAGCCGTGATGAGTCCTCGCCCTCGTTTACAGCCGTGATGAGTCCTCGCCCTCGTTTACAGCCGTGATGAGTCCTCGCCCTCGTTTACAGCCGTGATGAGTCCTCGCCCTCCCTTACAGCCGTGATGAGTCCTCGCCCTCCCTTACAGCCGTGATGATTCCTCGCTCTCCTTTATAGCCGTGATGAGTCCTCGCCCTCGTTTACAGCCGTGATGAGTCCTCGCCCTCGTTTACAGCCGTGATGAGTCCTCGCCCTCGTTTACAGCCGTGATGAGTCCTCGCCCTCGTTTACAGCCGTGATGAGTCCTCGCCCTCGTTTACAGCCGTGATGAGTCCTCGCCCTCGTTTACAGCCGTGATGAGTCCTCGCCCTCGTTTACAGCCGTGATGAGTCCTCGCCCTCGTTTACAGCCGTGATGAGTCCTCGCCCTCGTTTACAGCCGTGATGAGTCCTCGCCCTCGTTTACAGCCGTGATGAGTCCTCGCCCTCCTTTACAGCCGTGATGAGTCCTCGCCCTCCTTTACAGCCGTGATGAGTCCTCGCCCTCCTTTACAGCCGTGATGAGTCCTCGCCCTCCTTTACAGCCGTGATGAGTCCTCGCCCTCCTTTACAGCCGTGATGAGTCCTCGCCCTCCTTTACAGCCGTGATGAGTCCTCGCCCTCCTTTACAGCCGTGAAGAGTTTTATAAACATCATTTAGATCCTTGATCAGTTACTGTAAATGTTATGTGTCCATGAGTCACGAAACACATGGGCTTCATTGCGGGTGGGATCTTCGCCACCCTATGCTTCTATTCTGCTGCTAAGTATCCATCCATATTTTGCACTTTGATACAGTACATGATCTTCATAGTGGCACTTTGTAAGTTAGGAATTCACCATTGTAGTATTGTGGTAATACTGTTTTTCACACTTGCACTTTATTTTATTCATTTTTGGATACCATATGCTGCTGCTTATTGGTGCATCTATGGCAGCTGGTGGGCAATTTCATGCCTTCGTGATGATTTTCCATCTATGTAGTATGCTATTTTTATTGTGGCAATCAATTTAAATCTGAATTGTATATCTTATTTATTGATTGGTACAACCATCTTGCTTAGAAATATTCCCAGGGGCGCTTCTCGTGTTTGCTATTTTTCTTCTACAGTGCGCACATTATTTATGCAGTTTTGATTGTGCCCACTAGGATTTTCTAGGTAGTTGGAGGATGAGGCCTGCCTTTTATAATGTGACCTGTATAATGGGAATGTGTTGAAACTGCATACTAGATTGCGAAAAAGGGGAAGGAAAGTGTGAAAGTTTCCGGCATCCCACATATGACATTTACTGCAGGAGGTCATTTTTGCAGAATCACGCTCCATTTGCATTGGTAACATTTTTGGACTTAACTTTATTGGAAAGGTCTTCATGATCCTAGTCACAGGTAATCCTCATATAGATGTGGAAATGCTTACATACTATTTGAGACTTCAAGATCGTTTAGTAGAAACCCCAGGAGGCATCCCCATTTTAGATGCCCTGTCTAAGCAGTTTGCCTACTGCTGGGTTCCTGTGGCACCTGTGAAATGCAGGAAACAGCCACTGACCGAAGAGCGGTAGCAACCTTGTTTCTTCCACTAAGGGCCACCACCAGGAGCCCACCATGTCTGATGGAGCTAGCATGTATGCTGCCTCTAGCAGTGTATTTCACAGCCTCCACCAGAATCATGAATTAGCTGGTTATTTAGCCCAATCTCTTGATGAATGGCACTGAATTATTATTGGGGGGGGGGGGGTGACAGTAGCTTTACTAACTTTAAAGCAGAAGTCATCTATTAGCCCCCCACCATTTCACCCTTCCCTGGCACTGAGGCAGGACAGGGGGGGTTCACACCCACTTACCTGTCCCATTCTCCAGGAACTCTGGGTCCTGGGTAGCGCCATCCTGGCTGCATCCCACAGCTCCATACTGCTGTCCGTGCCCAGATGAGTGGCGCTGGACCATGGGTAAGGTTAGGGTTTTATTCTCTGTGTCACCTCCCTGTCCTTCCTCAGTGCTAAAAAATGGTGAATAGATGAATATTGTGGGGGTGTGGCATCTTAGCAGCATTTATTTGACAGGTAAACCAAAGGTCTAAACAGACTCTGGTTTAAGGTCCTTTTTCCCTAGGGGTGTCCTGATTTGGGGTATTCTGCAGTGACAGTTGATACAGACAAGCCAGGGACCCTGCTGAATTCAATTCTTCTTTCAGGTTCCAATAGTGATTACAGAAGGCATCAGTGGAAGATTGTGCAGAGCAGCTGCATCTCTGATCCATGCATTGAGTGGTTGGGCAAATGCTCTTCATCGCTGTCTGCTGCTGCATTTGATGCTGGAACCAGCAGTGTGAGTGTACAGTATGGCCCCAGGCGTATCATTTCCCACTGCAGGGCATCCCGAATCTGAATGCTTGCTAAGGAATAATGACTGTGGACCAAGAGTCCGTTTTACCACCATCATCAGCGTCATAAACAATAACAAAGAAGGGGCCTACTGCAGCACAATTACATTGGCCAATGGTGTACTCATTGTTTACCAAAGCGAACGTGCGCTGCCGCATCCCTAGCGGCATGCGCACTCTCATTCAGATTGGGACGGACGGGGATGCAGCATCGCACGCTCCCCATTCAACTCAATGAAAGCTGCCTGCCGAATGACCTAGTCACAGCAGGGGGCTCTTATTGGATGAGACTCTGCATATGCGCTGTTGGAGCCTGAAGAGGTGAGTTTTCATAGGACTACAGGGGGTTTTTAACAGTGGAGCATCCCAGATTTGGCATGCCCAGGGGGACAGAACCAAGCCCTGGAAAGTAAAATTCCCTGGTTTGCCTCCGTTTTGTGTGCGCATCATACAGCACTGATTGGATGATGTGTCGTGGGACTGAATGAAAGGTGAGATGATTTAGGGGGGGGTCCCAAATTGGGATGCCTCAGGGACAAGAAGCTATCACCAGCATAGTAAAAATTCAGTTTAAGACCCCAAAAGCTTTAATGTGTGGGCCCCATGAGTGTTGCCATTATCATGATGACCTGCATACTACACGCTTACTTCTACAAAGAGGTTTTAAGAATATAAAAAAAAGCTTTTTTTTTCTTTACTGTAAGGGGCGTAATTTGAAGGGGTGCGCCCACACCGGGGCCCAGAAGGTCAGGGAGACCCAGTCATCGATGCTCCTCCAGTTTTTTTTTTTTAATCCTATTTGTGCATTTGGTATCATTTACAGAAAGAGATCACCATTGTCTCTGTTCTTCAATCATTCGTTTTCTAGCTGCATCCAACTGAGTAAAAAGACAGAAAAAAGTTTACCGTATGAGCCGTGACAGGGCCCAAACACATTTAATTTACTATACATGTATGATTTCTTGTCTCTTTGTTGGATGCTGACAGATTAAATGAATGTACCATTGTATGCAGGTGCCAGAAGTGCCCTTATGTTTGTTTAAGTTAATTATGTGCTACCTCCTAACTCTCTCCATGGTGTCGGGCTATCCACACGACACACAGGATTCACTGAATTCCACAAGGCTATAACAAGCCTCAGCATTCTAGTTTTCACCACTGTGTCATATATATGTTTATTTGCTGTGTAACGTGTGTTTTTCTTCCTTTTAGGTGGTCTTGGAGTGGAGTCGGGATCAGTATCATGTTCTGTTTGATACTTACAGGGACAACATTGCCGGACAGTCATTTCAGAATAGGTAACTCCGATTCACTGATACTGAATTTTAAGCCTTTGAAATGGATGGGGAGTTGTTATTGCTGCTTTTAAGCCTTTGAAATGGATGGGGAGAGGGGAGAGGGAATGGGGGGCGTGATATTGTTTTGTCAAGGGAAGGTTGGGCTTCTCTGAGCTAGGTGGAGATAAGTTTCTTTGGGTTTTTTTTGGGGTGGCCCTTCCCAGTGCTCTGAATGGGCATAGATTCTCCGGCCAGGTTCTGGGAAGTGGCACCAGTGCCTATTTCCTCACCTTGACTGAATAGTAGGTTACCCTTTCGTAAGTTCAAACAAGTTTATTGTTGCGATCAAATCACCACTAATACTGTGACTGCACAGCCAATAATGAACTAACACCCCCTGAAGGGGAACAAAACCCAGGATTGTGAAAAACACAGGTGGTGTTCCTCCTTCATTGCTGTGTGTGAACTGATGGTGGTTGTTATCTAGGTCACTGTTTCCCAACCTGCAGTACGAGGGGGTCTGGCATATTTTCCTTCTTGCTTTAAAAATGCTAAAAGTCTCAATACTTATTTTGGTAGCATTTACAACTGCCCAACATTAGGGATAAGAAGTTGCAAATGAATAACCCCCAAGTGGTATTTGGTAAAAAAATAAAAAATAAATAAAAGAGAACCACAGTAGTTCTCAAACTTTTTATCCCCTAAGGACAAGAAGTTCCAACCGAGTACCCCCAAAGAGGGGGATTCATTATAAATTTGTCCAAAATAAGTAGACCACAGGCATAAAGATAAAATGAATAACGTTTTACTTTTAATATAATGTAATAGACCCGTCAGACCCATGTTGTTGGTGCACCCCAAACATCCCCGCATAACTCCTGGGGTAAACGTACTGCAGGTTGAGAACCAGTGATGTAGGGCTGGGTTTCCCAACCTATTTTCATGGAGTACCACCTCCCATTTTGCAATTATGCCAAGTACCACCCTTACCGCCAATACAGACCTCCTTGGGATTGTGGAGGTCCTATACTGGCCCAACAATGCAAGCTCTTCTGACAGCAATGCAGTCATCTCAGGATGCTTCTCTGCTGCACTCCACCTGGCTCATTCTATTAGAAGATTGGCTTGTCTGTAGTGCTTCATTTACCTCTTGAGTACCTCCAGAGGGGAGCTCAAGTACCACTAGTGACACTATTACCACTGGTTGGGAACCCCTGATCTAGTTGATTTATTTTGCTGTTTCTAGTTCAGATTTTTTTCATAATCACACATATAGGGATACAGCTTTTTAATCTGACAGTCCAGGCAGAGGGTTACAATCAACATTCTAGGGGTGAGGAACTCTATGCCTTCCTTCATCAACAGAAGTTAGTTCAGTTGGGGCAGTGGGTCCTGTTTTTAGAGGTCTTTCTGGGTCTATATTAGTGTGGTCTTTTAGAGCTAGACTTATTTGCCCCTGCCAAACAAGTAGTTGGGTATGTTTGTGGCTTTGACCTGGGATCCTTTCTAGCTTTTACAGAAACTTTGGAAGGTGATGGTCTTCACCCAAGACAGTGCATTTCCTACAGTCCAGGCAGAAATCCCAAAATCGGTGTTCCCAGACCCTCCTACTCAAGTCCCTCCAACGAGCCATGTTTTGTGGATCTGTACAAATAATTAGTGCTGGCTAATTACTTCACCTGTGTTTTTGTGTGGAGATTTACAATACATGACCTGTTGGGGACCTCTCATAAATGTCCCCAGTGGCCACTACCTTGAATGAATTGTAAAAGTTAATGTTTAACAGCAGGGAGAGCTCTGGTCCCTGCCATCTTCAGGGGTCCACTCAGACTGGGCCAGGGGATGATTCTCCAGTGGGCTCCACCCATTGGACCTGCTGAGGCTGCCCTCAGGACCAGAGGATGATCGACTCTTTAGTGGGAACAGATAAGGCAGTGAGGAAGGATCAATAGCAGTGGTGGGCAATATTTGGTAGTGGAGAAGGCATCAAGGAGCAGAGAAGATACAAGGACTATAGGGCAATTGGTGGCAGTGTGGATTGTGTGGCAGCGGAGCTGAAGGGTAACATGACGTGCCACAAAGGGGCCCACTGAGACCATTTTGCCTAAGGGTCCGCATAAACCTGGTGATGGCCCTGTTCTTACGTTTACTAATCAGGCTGAACGTGTGCAATACACTAATAAGGATTAGTTCAGATCGGTGCTTGCTTTCCCTTGCATGTTCTCCTGATGGGGTCCCTATCATGTCTTCCACAGGCACTGGGATTTGTGGTTATACTGGCAGATTTTCTCCAATGATCATTTGTATGGGCTTCCCTGTCCTTAAAGGAGGCATATTGCAAAATGAATAATCCATATAAACACATTGGCTTATGAGAGGAGGGGTCACTTATACACCCAAACTGAATACAACTCCAGCCAAGCTTGTGGTTTTCTTCTCTTAGTAGGAATAAAGTGCCAGGTTTGAGTGTATCAGGGGAGAACCTGTCTCCTTCCTGATTTCCTCTTCCTTCCATTGAAAGAAAAGAAACAAGCCTGTCTAGATATTTCTTGATGCCGGGTGTATTAGTGACCCCTCCTCCCACTATCTAGCATATTTATACAGATTTTTATAATTGGGGCATCTTTTCACGATCATCCTCCTTTAAACTGCTCTTGCTATGTGTAGCACTCAAACTTTGCATATCATACTATAATCTTGCAGCAGGCATTTGGCTGTATTTCACATGACCTTCTGTTTTCCTTTCTAGATAAAGCTTGGCTGTGTCCTATTTGGCTTTTATTTTTATCTATATTCTCCCTCATAAAGTGCTATGGTAGATGCTGCCAGTTACAGACCTATTTTTTTTATGTGTCCGCCACACAATAGTAAAACATGGTGTTATCCAGTTGTCAAAATTGTTAGGACAGGATTCACCTCTTACCTGTGGGTACCTAAGTGATGTTTTACTCCCCAAACTAATTTACTTACAGGGATTGTTCAGGCTTATTTTATTTTATCTCCTTGCAACAGCTTCATCCTATTCTGCCTTTTCTAAAACTGGTTCCAAGGTTGAATCCTGTGGCACATGTCCAGGGATTTCTTGGGCACTCATCCACTGTTAAAGCGAAAAAAAACCCATAATTTTCACTGTCCCAGGTTTTGTTTCATGCCCTGGGGCATCCTGATTTATGATGCCCTCTTGTGTGAAGCGCCCCAGATAGGCCAGTAATCCTCACCTTTCCCTGGTCCTTCTACGCATGTGCGGCAAATGGCTCGGTTTATGGCAATCGGGAGCAGGCATGCTCGACCGCTACCCCCCCCCCCCCCCAAACTATCTGAATGGCTGGGGGCAGGAGTGTGTTATAGCCAAAAGATGCTGGGGATGCAGCCATTTACATAGCTAAGGGAACCAGGAAGAAGGTGAGTTTTGCGATGCCTCGTGGTAGGGCTTTCACACAGCGGGGCATCATGGTTTGGGATGCCTCAGGGCTGGCCCTCTTGTGTGTAATGTGCATAGCCCCATTCCCTTTGACAGAAGGGACGTGCCGGCCACTGCTCTCTCTGATTTCGAGACTTTTTAAAAGCCAGGTGAGAAAAACTGCTGCAGGGGACAAAAGCAGAGTATTGCATGTTTTTTTATATTATATTCTGGATAGGAACTTTAACATTTGCTGCTCAAATGCTGGTCCAGAATTACTGACTCTAAACCTTCCTGATTTGATAGTTGTGTGTGAAATATATATGTCACAACCTTATCAGACATGTTCTCTTTCGGGCTTTTTCCAGACTATGTCTCCCCATGCCTATCGATGTGGTGTACACCTGGGTAAATGGTTCTGATCCAGATCTCTTAAAACAGCTCAGAGAAGTGCGTGAACAGATGGAGGAAGAGCAGAGAGCATTAAGGTACCCTCCTATACTTGCGTGCACTGGGCCTAGACAGAATGGGCCTGGGCCTGGCCCTGTTAATATTTCTAATAATGTTTTAAAGTGTGTACATTGTATAAGGAAACCATCCCTGACATCATGTTCAAGAGAAGTTGAATTTATCTCTACAGTCCTGCAGAGCTAGAGCCTATTAACGCAGACCTACTAGAACAGTATTGTTAGAGTATATTCCTGGTCAGTGTCGCCGTAAAAGACCACCAGAAAATTCACTATCCTGGTGATAGGTCCATTCTCCTGGGGCATCCCAATTTAGGAAACCCCCCAGATCACCTTTCTGTCATTCCCGTGCCACGCATGCAGGCTCCCGTCCAATCAGCGCTATATGCTGTGCATGCTAAAGCAAGGCATTAGCATTGTCTTGAAGCAAGATCTGGCATAGGGACCGGCCACATCCCTGGTTTCACTACGGCTTGCTCCTGTGCCCAACCATTCAGCTGCTGGAATGTGGCTGCAGCACACGATTACGGCATGGGACTCCCGGAAAGGTAAGTGACCATGCTGCCAGCAGTAGGAGAAGTGCCGTGCAGCAGTATGTAGCTTTTACCGAAAGAAGAAAGAGAAAGAATCCTAGAAAAATGAGTATTCCCACTCATCGGTGATCCCCACATTAGAGAGATGCTCCCCTTTTTTCCCAGAATAGCTCCATCCAACAGGGGACAGCAGATTCCCGGTCCCCCATCATACAGGAAATTGGGGGTATCTACAAAATGTGCATCTTGTGGCCAGCAGGTGTAAGCGGCTTAGAGTCCTTGCATATCACCCTGCATGCTCCGTTCACTGTGACGAAGACTCAGCCATGGCTGAGCTTTAAGCAGATATTGGCAGGACTAGAAGAACCAGTAGGGCAATGCATAAAGCCTGGAATTGAACCTTTTGAGAACTAGAATTTAAGTAATATGCTGGGGAGAGGTTAAGAGAGTGTCTGATAGTCTGATTTGGGGTTGCTGCCCTGACAGTTGCTTAGTACCCAGCTGCACGGTGATTGACTGACTAAGTAGTCAGTCTCTGACATTGCAGCAGCTTCCAAAAAGGCTGCCACTAAGCATTGGTCTGACCTGAAGATCAGTGTTTTTTTTTTTCCTAGTTTGTTTGAAAACGCTATGGCAGGGGTCCCCAAACCTTTCCTACAAGGCCCCACAGAGGCACAGGTAAAATAATTAGTGCAGCAGTAGAGCTATATAGGCATCTAAGTGGAAATCCACTAAACATGAGCTGTTGGCGGCCTTGAAGGAGAGGGTTGGGGACCCCTGCTCTAGGTATGCCTGCTTTTTGTATATCCGATGCTGGACTTCCACTTTAAAATAAACCCATAATTGTTATACAGCTTAATTTAAAAAATGCCACATGCAGCACACATTTGTGAATGTTGTATAGAAATTTTGATGGGAAAATTGTTTATTATTTTTCCTTATAGAGAACTCGCGGGAATAAACAGAACTGAGCCAACAAAAAAAGGGTAAATATCATTTACTATAATATTGTGTAAAGATTTTGGTTACCAAACCCAATGGTATGAAAGATTCTACATCTATATAACTTTACTGCCTAAAGTAAGTTATACACATAGGGTTGAATTCTAACTCCTTTTTTAGGAGAGAAAATTGCCATTGACTTTAATTGTCTACATTGGGACTGATTCAGAGGCAGGTGAAAATTTACACCCGGTAGACAATAAAAGTCAATGGCAGTTCTCTCTCTTAAAAAAAGGAGTGAGAAATCTTACCTGGCTCTGAATCGACGCCATCGTTTACATGATACCTCCCTTATAAAAGCATATAAATGCAAAATGTTCATCAGGGAGACCAAGGTGAAAAAGGGCTGCCGGTAATAGTAAAAAAGTAAAATCCCATATCTGGGTTCTCTCCAGTAAAAATGTCCTTGAAGCCCTAAAATGAGCAAAGAGCTCTCTCCTGCACTGCTCATAGGTGCCACTGTGGCTGCCTATGAAGTTTGCCAGATTGCTGCTGGAGCTTGGCGCAGTAAGTATTTTGCTTCCAGATGGCATCCAGATCTGGAGGTACTGTTAGTACCTTAGCAGCTTATGGTTCTACAGGTCTGCTTTAAATAGTTTAGTATTGAATGTAGTAATGTGTGCAGGGGCCAACTGAGGCTAAAAATCAGCCTGGGAGTTTACTGGCACTGGTCATTATATTCAAATTTGGCCCAGCAATCTCCCCTTTTACTAAATTATAAAATCTAGAATAGCCAAGATGCCAACCTGACCCATTCCTGCAGAGTGACTTTTCTGGACCTAGCACTGACCACACCTGGACTCAGCCAGTTAACTGGGCTGAATAGGATTTCTAGTTATCTAAGTCCAGATGTGTTGAGGTAAATTGTAAAGTACTGGACTCAAGTAAAATCACCCTGTAGGAATGGGTCAGGTTGACCCCTAAAATCTCTTATATTATTGTAATTATTCAGCCCCATACTACTACATGACTTAACAGAGACGTGGGTCCCCCAGAGGCTCTGAGTCATGGGCTTAATTCCTATTTTGGTTAGATGTGGTTATCCCTATTTATGTATGCATGCTCGGCGGTTGGCAACCCCCACTGCCTTTGGTTGATTCTCTAGTCCATTATCACAGACGGGTGACTTTAGAGTGTCTTTAGGGAAACAGAGCTGGAACTTTATCATGTGTGCATGTTGAAGATCTTAACCAGGCACCATTTGCTACAGGGGGATCAAAAGTAAGAATCATTTTTGCATTTTTTAATATTTTGTTTTGCCCAGAGATTGCCTTTAACCCTTTCAGTGGCAAGCACGTAGATTCTACGTGCTCGCTTCCACTCCACTTAAGTGCCAAGCACGTAGAATCTACGTGCTTGACTTTCCCCCCTGCTACAGTAAAAGTAAAGTAACAAAAACACTCACCTGACCCCTTGTTCGATGCAGCCGGGCCTCTTTTTCATCCGGGGGGGGCTTCGATCCCCCACCCATGCCCCCCTAGGTGCAGGGAAATGCCTGGAATAGCCATTTTTATTTTTTTTACAGGTATTTCCGGCAGCTGCTGAAGGGGAGCTTCAGCAGCTGCCGGAAATACATGTAAAAAAAATAAAACTTATAAAAATGACATTTACTCACCTCAGTGTCCGATCGCTCCCGCCGGGTCTCCTCTTCACAAGGGGGGCCTCCGGTCAACCCCCCCCCCCCCCCCCGGCTCTCCAGCTTCAGGAGAGGGCCTGAAAGGCCTTCTCCCTGTCTTCTCTCGACGGGCGCCGCCATCTTGCCGCTACGCCCGGCCCTACACCCTGCCCCTTTGGGGGTGGGGCTTATGACGTCACGCCTCAGGTGTCGTCCTGGCTCAGGGCTGTCATTTCTGTCACTTGTCATCGCTGGCCACAGAAGGGGGAAGGCAGGTGATGATCTGATCGCCTGCCTCCCCCCTCCACTGGCCAGCAATGACACCATCTGCAATTGGAGCTGCGAGGGACACAGGAGCTGACGATCGGAGGTGAGTAAAGTTTTTTTTTTTTTAATAAAGTAATTTTTTATTCTGTGTGTTTGTGTGTTTTTTTACTGTTAACTCTTTGTGAACTGGTAAGGGATCCATGAGATCCCTATACCAGTTCACAAGGCTGGGGGCTGGCAAGTCACCTGCGGCTAGCGGGTGACTTGCCGCTAACCCCCCGGCCCCCCAAATTACCTGCCTCCCCAAAGGCCGGGGGGGGCAGAAGGGCCCAGCCTCACAAAGGCTATGTGGGCTTGTAGCCTGCAAGTCAAGGGGCCGCCAAAGCTGGCCCCTGCGCCCTGTTCTACAAGCCCCCATAGCTGGCCCTGGGGGGACCCTATGCCAATTCCCCCCAAAAATGGGGTCCCCCACCCCGGGAGGGGGGATCCTTTGTCATATTTTTTTTTAAATGAACCCTATGTTAACTGTGGCCAGCAGGTAAAAAAGGCTTCCAGCAGCAGGAGCGCTGAAGCCAAAGTGATCAGCGTGGGACCCAGTGCCCAGGGATAGATGGGAGGTAAGTATTAAAAAAAAAAAAATTTTTTTATTCTGTGTGTTTTGTTTACATTTAACCCTTTGCGAACTGGTAAGGGATCTATGTGACCCCTATACAAGTTCACAAGGCTCTGGGTCTAGAAAGTCACCTGCGGCTAGCTATGACTTGCCATTAACTCTGAGCCCCCCATTACCTGCCTCCCCAAAGCACAGGGGGGAGGGCAGAAGAGCCTGTGGCCATAGGCTATGCCAGCTTGTAGCCTGCAGGGCCAGGGGCCACCAAAGCTGGCCCCTACGCCTTGTTCTACAAGCCCCATAGCTGGCCCCAGTGCTGGTTATGCTGGGTAGGGGGGACTTCATGCCATTTTTTGGGGGGTTTTAACCCTTAAAGTGGACCAACACCCAGGATTTTGACTATCCTGGGTATTGGTCCACTTCCCCGGGGCACCCCGATCGGGGGTGCCCCGCTGTGTGAAACCCCCCAGAAAGCCCCCAAAACTCACCTCTCCCCGCTCCCACGTGGCCGCGCCGACGGACAAGCTGATTGACAGCAACGTACAAGCAGCTTTCCCGTCGGCGCCTCCCGCGCGTCACTCTTGACGTGTGCGCGCCCGCGCCGGCCATTCAGAGACGGCCGGCGCGAGCACGCGCACGCCTAGAGGGGCACGAGGGAGGTAGGTGGATTTGGGGTGTTCAGGGGGGGTTCACCCCGCGGGACATCCCGATCTCGGATGTCCCGCGGTGATCACCTCAGGGTGTTGGTCCACTTTAAAATCCCCCTCCCCCCAAAAAATTTACATTTTTTTTTTAAATTTCACCCTTTATAGTGTGGATAGTAGTTTTTATTTGTAATTGTTATAAAGTGCTCTTTTTAGTTTGGGGGGGGTCTCCTGGACAGCAACAGGGGGGCTACCGATACATTTGTGGTGCCGTTGTAATCAGGAAAAATGGGGCTTTCACATGCAATATCGTTTTCTTTAGTAAAATAAATTGTTTATTTAAAATAAATAAGACAATTTAAAAGAAATAATAATTTTTAGTTTTTTTAGTTTTTTGACTACAAAATATATTTTGAATATTTTAAAAAACAGTAAAAAAATTACAACACATTTCATGTTAAAGCCAAAACTCTGCCTCAAAAAATATATAACATTTTCCTGGAAATTCCTGCAAAAATCATGGTTAAACATAGCACAAAATGGTGAAAAATGACCTGTCCACAGAGGGTGACAAAATTTCAAGTAGGCTGCCAATTAAAAGGGTTGAAAGTAGCTATGCATGTTGGGTATTGTTCTGTTCAGGGGATCTTGCGCTTTCAGACTTAGCTTGTATTCTTAGTATACAGTACGTCCTGCTCCAGATAGAATGTTTACAATCGGGTATTACTCCGCCAGATGGCGCTGGACTGCAGAGACATCGAAAATAGGCTCCTCCCGGCCCCTCAAATCCCCAGGGACCTCCCACAATGCCCAGATTTTCTCTGCAGTCTGGACTGCGAAGGACAAGAAGATGGCTCTCTCTACTCGCAGGTGAACAGGGCTATTAGCCTGCGGCCCTGTAGGACTATTCCCACCCGTTCCATTAGTAATGTGCCTCCCAGCCTTGGCTGCGCTGGTCGGGTGAAGGTAGGCAGCACCGCTGTTAGGTGCTTAGGAGCACTGCTCCACCGCAATCCCCCACCAAAGGGTAGGCGGTTCAGCGATATGATGAGCCTCTATGGGATGCCCCTCCCGCACTATTGCCCCCCGTCCCTGTCTATCGGTGGGCCCTATGTTAAGTGGCCGCTGTCCCCCCTCTCTCCTGGTAGCCTTCGGGGGAAAAGAGGGAGGGGGTGTATGTATGCTTATACGTGTATTGGCTTTACGCTTCATTACATTATGCCTTGTGTCAGCCGCCGAGCTGACTTGTTTTAAATTACACTTTTAAAAATTGCTTTTTTTTTGTCATTGTCATGGCTTGTGCGGGCCCGCCCCTCGAGGTATACCGACGCCATTTTGTCTGCTTGGTCGGCTTCTCCGTGACGGGCTTCTACCTACCGCTGTCCGTAAGTGCCCTCGCGGGCGGCTTTATTACCACTTTTTTATTATTGACTGCTTACGGCTCATTTGTGTCTTTCAGACGGGCAAACCCATTGGCTTCTCCCAGCCCTCTATTAGTTGGTTAACTTGTGAGGCCTAGTGTAGTTACTCCCACTTCCCTAGCGGGTTATTGGAGTTGGGATAGGAAATATCCCTTTCCTGCTGATGTGGTAAAGTGTTGGTCATCCCCTCCCGAAGTGGATGCCCCTTTCCTAGGGTTATCTAACACCTCTGTTATGCACTCCCCTGACTCTACTACCCTGCGGGATGCTGAGGACCGGCGCATTGACCAGCTGGCGTCCCATGCCTTTGCATATGTGGGGACGACGCTGCGCCCGGTCTGTGCCTCGGCAATTACGGCTGTGGCCATTAGGACCCTGCTCAGAAGTATACTTGATAGTGCCCCTGATGATTTGCCTTGTGAGGTGTTTAATGCACTCTCTAGTTGTGATGTTTTTGTGACCTATGTCCTCTCTGCCTTGGATGACACCATTAGAATGTGTGCCAGAACATCTGCCCTTGTGGTGGCTATACGCCGCTCAGTTTGGCTACGCCAGTGGGCTGCTGACAACGCTGCCAAGAAGGCTCTCACTGGCTTTCCCTTCAAAGGACTACGCCTGTTTGGGGACCGCCTGGACCTTTTTGCTAAGGGAGGCAGGTTACCCCAAGGCAGGCGGCAGTCTCGGTCCTTTCGGGGTCAGGGCTCCTTCTCCTCCCCCTACCGTGGTGCTAGACAAGAGAGGGGGGTTTCCTTTACTGGGGCCCGGGGAGACTTCTGGGGTAGGGGCAGAGGACGGGAACGTCCTGGCTCCTCATGGGGCCCCAAGATTAAGTCCTCTCCCAAGCCCCCTCAGGCATGATGGGGCGCCCTCACCCATCCGGGTGGGGGGACGGCTTCAGCACTTTGCTCACGTCTGGAGGCTTCATGTCTCAGACTGGTGGATTCAGGAGGTAGTGTCCTCCGGTTACAAGATAGAGTTTGCTGCCTGGCCGCCCCCAAGATTCATCAGGTCCCGGATTCCTCAGGAACCTGTGTCAGCTCAGGAGCTAGTGCAGGCAGTGCAAAGCCTCCTGGAGCTGGGGGTCATCTGCAAGGTCCCTTTAAGAGAAAAGGGCAAGGGCTTTTATTCCAGCCTATTCACAGTACCCAAAAAAGATGGGTCACTCAGGCCCATCCTGGACTTGAAGATCCTCAACAAATTTGTCAGGAGCAGGCACTTTCGCATGGAAACTCTGCGCTCTGCCATCAGTTCCCTGCGCCAAGGGCATTTCATGACTTCTGTGGACATCAAAGATGCTTACCTTCATATTCCTGTATTTCCAGGTCATCAAAGGTTCCTCAGGTTCACTCTGGAGGATCAACACTACCAGTTTGTGGCATTGCCGCGTGCTACCTTATCTGGACGACATTCTCACCACCTCCCAATCTCTACATCAGGCAGAATTGGATACTCAGCTGGTGGTGTCCACCCTGGAGTCATTTGGATGGGTGATTAACCACCCCAAGTCTTTGCTGTCCCCCTCCTTGGTGACTCCATTCCTAGGAATGAATCTGGATACAGTTCAGGCAAGGATTGTCCTTCCTCAACAGAAGGTGGACAGTCTGATTGCACAGGTCCAGTTCCTGCTATGTTGTCATCCCTCCATCAGGCAGGGAATGCAGCTGCTGGGTCTGATGGTGGCGTGCTTCGAGGTGGTCCCTTATGCTCAGTTCCACTTGAGGCCTCTGCAACTCCACCTCTTGTCAGTGTGGTAAAAGGATCCAGCGTCCCTGTACAGGGTCTACGTGCTTTCCCCCCTGGTCCGGAGGTCCCTCTCGTGGTGGAAGGAACCTGTTGGGGGGCAGATCCTTTCTGACCCCTTCCTGGGAGACAGTCGCCACGGATGCCAGTCTGTCAGGTTGGGGGGGGTTTCTGGAAGTCCCTGCGGTTCCAGGGGAGGTGGGACCCTCAGGAGGCCCACACACCTATCAACGTCTTGGAGCTGCGGGCGATCAGGTTAGTCCTGGCTCAGTTAACTACTCACCTTCGGGGCCTGCCTGTTCAGGTGCGCTCGGACAACCAGACGGCAGTTGCCTACATCAATCATCAGGGAGGGACCTGGAGCAAGTGGGCCCTCCAGGAAGTGTCTCTGATCCTGACCTGGGCGGAGACCAATGTTCCCTGCATATCAGCTGTGTACATCCCGGGGGTGGAAAATCTCCTGGCAGACTCTCTGAGCAGGGGGACCTCTCGCCAGGGAGAATGGTCCCTATGCAACAGGGTGTTCCAATCTCTGTGTCACCGTTGGGGCCAACCAGATGTGGATCGGTTCGCGTCCCGTCACAATCACACGCTCCCGGCCTTTGTCTCCCTGTCCCAGGATCCTCTGGCCTTGACCATGGATGCTCTAGCAATGTCATGGCAGGACTTTCAGTTTCTGTATGTCTTCCCTCCATTCCCCCTGCTGGGCAGGGTTCTGCGCAAGATTTCTCTGGAAGGGGTGCCAGCAATTCTGGTGGCCCCCAGGTGGCCAAAAAGAGTGTGGTTCGCAGACGTGGTGCAGCTGGCAGTAGATCAGTACGTTCTGCGCATGGTGCTAGACCTGCTCACTCAGGGCTCCCTACGCCATCCCAATTTACAAACTCTGGCTTTGACGGCCTGGCTGCTGAAACCTCCATCTTGATGAAGAAGGGGCTGTCTACCTCGCTGGTTGATACCATGATAAAGGCTAGGAAGAAGTCTTCTTCTTCCATTTACTACAGGGTTTGGCGTGCCTACATTGACTGGTGTGAGTCTAAGTCTCGTCCCTGTCGTGTGTTCTCTATTCCCAGGATTCTGGAGTTCCTGCAGCATGGGTTGGAGATGGGGCTCCAACTCAGTACTCTGAAGGGGCAGGTCTCTGCCCTGGCTGTTTTCTTCCAGAAGTCCTTTGCTCAGCATTCTCTGATCAGGACTTTTTTCCAGGGGTTCACTCATGTGCGCCCTCCACGTAAGCCTATGGTGCCTGTTTAGGATTTGAACTTGGTTTTGTCTGCCTTACAGGGTGCTCCCTTTGAACCTGTGTCTTTCTGGTAGTTATCACATCTGTTAGGCATGTGTCTGAGTTGGCGGCACTTTCCGTTCAGCCCCCCTACTATGAGAGACACCAGGACAAGGTGGTGTTTCGCTTCAAGCCAGATTTTCTGCCTAAGGTAGTGTCGGCCTTTCATTTGAATCAGGGCATTGTCCTTCCTTCATTGTGCCCTAATCCTAGTAATACTAAGGAGAGGGTTTTGCATTGTTTGGATGTGGTTAGGTGTCTGAAGTACTATCTGGTGGCTACTGCACCCTTCAGAAAAACTGATGCTCTTTTTGTGGTCCCTTCTGGTCCTAGGAAGGGTTTGGCTCCGGCCAAGTCCACTATCAGCAAGTGGATTCGTCAGGCTGTGATTCAGGCCTACTCTGCTAAGGGGAAGAATCCTCCCTTCCGCCTTACTGCTCATTCTACTCGTGCTATTGGTGCCTCTTGGGCTTTTCAGCACCTGGCTTCTGTTGAACAAGTTTGCAAGGCTGCTACTTGGTCTTCTGTTCATACCTTTTCAAAGTTTTACAAGGTTGATGTTAGGGCCCCAGCTGATGCTGTTTTTTGGCCGCAAGGTTTTGCAGGCGGCAGTGATTTAAACTATCTGCTGTTACCTTTTTGGGGATCCCACCCTACTTTATGGACACTGCTATTGGATGTCCCGATTGTAAGTATTCTATCTGGACCAGGACGTACTGTATACTAATAATACAATTCTGTGAATACTCACCTGTAGAATTGGTATTATGAGTATACAGTACGTCCTGCTCCACCCCACCCTTGGTTTTGCATTATCTTGGATCCCCTGTATGGTGATTGTTATCATTGTTATAGTTACCAGTTGGGTTGTGTTATTTCTCCCGGCTTCTCGTTAACTGCTTTTCAATTCTGGGGATTGTGGGAGGTCCCTGGGTATTTGAGAGGCCGGGAGGAGCCTATTTTCGATGTCTCTGCAGTCCAGCGCCATCTGGCGGAGTAATACCCGATTGTAAGTATTCTATCTGGAGCAGGACGTACTGTATACTCATAATACCAATTCTACAGGTGAGTATTCACAGAATTGTGTTTTTTTCTTGTTTGCATATTGATATCTTAGGGAAAGGTGTTTTTTATTCTGCTTTTTTTATACATTTTTTAGGGAAACCCTGTGCAACCATAGAATTCTTTGACGGATTACTTCCAGTAAGATGAGCCCACTACAACAAGCTGGGTACGTTTAGAAAGCTTAACATGTGTACTTTCATATATGGTTTATGGGGGATATTCCAAATGTAAAGGGTGGTTTTGGTTGAAAAAGTGCAAGGTGCGCACTTTGTCAGCAGAGCTGAAATTGTCAATTAAAATTAAAATTATTCTTACGCACATGCTTTACTTTGGGGTGTTTGCCAACTCTTTCCTTGACAATAGCTATGCATGTTGGGTATTGTTCTGTTCGGGGGATGTTGCTTTTTCAGATTTAACTTGTTTTTTCTTGCTTTGTTTGTTTTTTAGGAAAATGTGGCTTTGATTCTGTTTTTTCTCTTTTTTTAGGGAAACCCTGTGCAGCCAAATAATTAATTGAGGGATTACTTCCAGAAAACTGGACCCATGTCAACAAACCTAGTATGCCTAGAAAGCTTGAGGTGTGTACTTCCAGAGAATATATAGTATGTTGGGGGTATTTCAAATGTTAAGGGTTGTTTTTCTGGAAAAACTGCAAGGTGCGCATATCACAGGTGTATTTTATCTGAAAATCTACTAAAGGGCAGTTTCAGTTTGGGGGAGTCTCCTGGGCAGGAAAGGGTGTCTACCAATACATACCGTTGTACCGTTGTAACCCGGAGAAATGAGGCTCTAACACGCAATAAGATTTTATTGACAAACTTACATTTTGTATTACAACAAAAAACTACAAATTGTAAAAAATATATATATTTTTTTTTTTTGCTCATATTTTACCCAAAAATACTGAGAATACACCTAAAAAATGACAAACAAGACATTTCATGTTAAAGCCCAGACTCAGGCTAAAAAAAATTATATATAATTTCCCTGGGAAATGCCTTCAAAAATCACAGTTGAACATGTGGAGTGCAAAATGGTCTGGCAACAAGGGTGACAAAATCTCCAGATAGGCTGCCAGCGAAAGGGTTAATACTGTCCTTGCCAGATACATTTTTGCTGTGCTAGTAAAATGCATTGCGTTCCGCTATCTGGCCATTGGGCTGCTGTAGTCACATGCAGCATGGGTAGCAGATAAAATACAGTCTCTGTATCAAGTCTGGTTCTTTTATTTTATATTATATTTATATTAAAATATTATATATTCTTATTTTTTCTTCTCTTTAACTGCTAATATAGAAGACAGAGCAGGGATAGAAGTAGATGTATTCAGAAATTCCATGCCATAGGGTTATGTTGTCATAGTTGTATTGTTTGTAAGTATTTTTCATGTATTGAATTGACCAAAAGCATACAGATGTGTTTTTTACACTGAAGCCTTTGTTCCCTATTGAAATAATATGGTTGTGTTCAGGTATTTCTGTAACTAACCCACCCCATGCCTTGCTTCAGTTCCCGAGATAAGAATCTGGAGTGTCTGCTTACAAATTGCATTCGGGTTCCAATGCTGGTCCTGGATCCATCCCTTCCGGCCAATACTTCTCTTAAAGATCTACAGTCTTCTCAGCCTTACTTCCGGGAAGCCACCTCACTGTTTCACATTGCAAAACCCAAGAATCCCTCCACTAATGTTACTGTTCTGGTTTTCGAGACACAGCAGGATAGTAAGTATAACAAAACAATATCTTTTTCATAATATATGCGGAGATGGGCTTGCTCTTTGAAGAAGGAAATGCAGCTCTTATCATCATCTCCAATTTAATGTCTCCGGGCAGTTTGCAAGGAAAGTGAAAAATCCAGCAAACAGTGTTCAAGGGAAAATCCTTGAAATGTAACTTTTACCCAGTCCTTTAAAAGTTGCCTGAGTATTTCCATAGAAGCTTGAGGGTTGGACAGCAACGCATTTCGGAGGGTCATGTTGATCAGGATCTACCTTGGAACACGGTTTGCTGAATTTTTCATTTTGTTTGGTCTTGGGCCTCTAACTGCTTTAGGTTTTAAAGGGGTTGTCCAGGCAACAGCAATAGTAAGGCAGCAAGCAGCTCACCTGAAGCCTGTCTCACGTGCCTCACCATCATTGTCTGTAGCACCAGGTAGAAGCCATAGCAGGGCTCCAACACTCGCCCTCTTCTTATTGTCCATGCAAAATATGGTCTAACAGCCGCTCTGTCCCTTGGTGCTCCAAGCACAAGCCATCAAGGCAAGTGGTCCTGCAGCTGTCTCTGACCACAGTGCATGTGTAACTTAAAGCGAACCTCCAGTCAAAAAAAGAAAGTTTACTAAATTGCTTCCCCTCTTATGATCAGTTGCATAAGTAGTTGGGACTTAACGCAATGCAGATGTTGTGGAATGAATAAAGATTAATCCCTCTTGAATTACATGGAGGAGGCCATCTTGTCACACACCCGATAACCCTGCTTACACATGAGAATTAGGGAGGGCTGTACCAGCAGCAATTCACACCAAATTGAGAGAGATATATGCCTCAGAAACAAGGAGAGGCCTGTCTGTCACTTTTCACACACACAAACACTGAATAAACAGCTAATGTAGTAGGAGACATCTGTGTGAGAAGAGCTGTTACAATATACCTCTATGGCAGCTGGGGAAAAACACACAGTGATGTAAGAAATTAGAGATGATTGCACAGAGCTATGAGGCAACTTTGACTGAGAGACTCTTGACTTTGACTGTTTTTTTTGACTGTTTTTTAGAATCACAGTGAACGTGCAGAGGTGTGAACAGGGCCTTAGAGTCTTACTACAAAAGTCCTTAATCATATGACAATGCCTACCAATGCTGTGAATTACTACTCTTGCTTTAGTGATGAAAGTATAATAATCTGTCACTGTTTTTCAGTAAATGAGCATTTTTTAGAATTAGTGCTGCTCACTTGCAGTAAGCCTGTTTATGTCCCTGTAGCTTGTTTCTCTACTTATTATGCCAATAATAAACTTGCAGTAAATTATGCTGTGTAACTAAAGGACGATTGTTAGGTTTTTGAGAATGGGCCGATTGTTTCCATCCTCACATGTCCACATAATATCTATTGTGTGTGTGTGTGCAGTACGGTTGGGTAATACTTTGAATAATACTTTGGGTCAAAACTTTGGGTAATACTTGGTCCTTCGCAGTTGAGCGGTAGGCCAGCCGTGAGGTAAAAGGTGCGCATACCGCCTAGGATCCATAATGAGAGGACTTCGGCCTGTCTGAAAGGAACTGATAGGGACTCCATAGTTAAATTATTTGGTAAAGTATGTTTTCTGGAGCTTATGTGTGTGTATATATAAATATATATATCCTACTTAAAGTGCTAATAGTTTATCCATTATGGGACTTGGTCTTACGTGACTTAGCAATAACTACCATAAAATATAGTAATTTCGTTTTGAGCAATTTAATTGAAAGCAAGCAGACCCTATTACTTTCAGGAATGTTGCAAGTAATGCTTGACCTTGCGTTGCTTTCAGCATTTAGCTAACGTGAAAACTTTCTAAAGTGGTTGTCCAGTCTAATGTTAAGGTGAAGCTATACCCACAAAGGGTATCATCAGCCCATTGCCCAAAAACAGCATTTGTTTTTTTTTTTTTTGCCGAATATACATAACGGCACAAGACATATTGCTCCACGCCCTGATGTTTTCCAGAGATGATTCATGCATTTACATTACACACAGCCCAGCAATATCCATTATAATAACTGCAATAAATCTGAAAGCACCACATCCTAGCTGCCTTTATGTGACAGTGTTCATTGGAACTGAATTAATTAACATGTGGCTGTGATTCAGCCATCATACTCCTTCCTGTTAGTGTTTTTATGAATATTGGGCAAACACTTTAGTAAGAAAACACAGAAACAAAGGCAATTTTAAAGCACTGGGCCGGGGATAGAAGGTGATGACATGAATTTCCTTTCTGGTTATAGGATCACTTTAACCCTCCCCTGACGCTGAGGTAGGATTGGGGGCAGGGGGGATAACAAAAGAAATCAATTTTCCCCGGCATTACAGGCCCTGGGCATAGCTGTCTTGGCAGAGGCTGCACAGGACAGAGTCCCCTTTGTATTCCCTTCCCCCCCTATGCAAGTGAATGGGCAGGAACTTGTACAGAGCAGGGGAACCTACACCATTTCCCTGGCATTTCAGGTTCTGGGCCCCATCTTGGAGAGGCTGCAAAGGATGAAATCCCCCACTATGTGCACATCCCCAGGAGCGGGAGTGCACACAGAGCAGGGAAAGTGCACACAGAGCAGGGAGAGTACTGGTATGAAGGAACTTGACCCAATCTAATCCAACATCCTCCCGCTGCCTGTGATCACCAGCACTTTTCTTTGTTCAATGGGGGACCCAGAAGTGTGTCAAGACCCCCATCAGTAAGAGCAACACAAGGAAAAGCCAAATATGTTGTAGGTGGGTTTGCATACCAGCATGCTCACTGGTACAGAGCTGCCGGGTGGGTAGTGGCTTGAGGCCAATTCAGGCAGACATGTATCAGAAATTATTACATGCTTAGTGGCTTTCATGGTAGATAAAGAACATACAACAGCATTGTAGATAGATTTCTGTAATAAATTCAATTTGGACATTTTCAGTTTTTTAAAACTTTTTTACTTTTGTTGATTTCCCATAGCCGAAAATGCTCAAGTGAATCATTTGTTTGAAACCTACAAGGATACCTGCTGGAGAGCTTATTTGGTATGCAGTGTTTTTATTTAACAGGATAATATGCTTGGAAGGGTTTGGAATTGACTAATTTGCTAATCTTTCGTTGCAAACCTTTACTTGAAAGAGCTTCCACAATAAACCTTTAGCCTTTTTAGTAACACCTTTTAACACCTATGTGTTGGAATTTAGTGCTGTTTCACTAAAACATGGTATGTTCTTCACCACATATGGAGGAGCTCATCTTCTTACTTCCTGAGCTTGCTGTCTTATATGGAGAATTCCCTATACTTATAAATATCCTAGAAAGGGTAATTATTCTGTGTATTTACATTTGTGGAAAAAGTCTCTATAATATATAAAATATTTAGCCCGGTGCCCTCTCAGAAATGTAAATGAAAAACTAACTGTAGTTACAAACAGCGACTCTTGGTTATCAGGTTTAAAGTGGACCAACACCCACCGGTGATCGGCCCGGGAATCTATAAGATTCCCGGGCCGATCACCTCCCTCCCCGCGGGACATCCGAGATCGGGATGTCCCGCGGAGTGAAACCCCCCCCAAACACCCCAAACTCCTTACCTCAGTTTCGTCGGCGGCGGCCGCCGCCTCCCTCGCGCCCCTCTAGACGTGCGCGCGCCGGCCGTCTGTGAATGGCCGGCGCGGGCACGCGCGCGTCAAGAGGGACGCGCGGGAGGCGGCGGAGGAGCCGCTTGTCCGCGGCTTGTCCGTCGGCTCGGGGAGAGGTGAGTTCGGGGGGTTCCCCACCGAAGTGGACCAAGACCCAGGATAGTCAAAATCCTGGGTGTTGGTCCACTTTAAAGTACTTATCCAAGCTGGTCTCTGTGTCAATGTCTCAACTGTGACCAAGACAAGACAACCGTTCCCTGTGTCACAATTGTTTCTTTATCTTTTTCCTATAGACCACAGATAAGGAAGCCCCTGGGGTAGTGTTTATGCAAGACCTGGTTTTCCTAAGTGGGTTTCCAGCAACTTTTAAAGACACAAATCAGTTGAAGTCCAAACTGCCTGGGAGCTTATCATCAAAAATTAAACAGGTAAGGAAACATGTAGTGAGAGGCTGGCAAATGAACAAGCTATAAGCTCATTGCCTTGAGCCCAGTGGTATGTCTGCTTCTTGCTGATGCCATTCAAGGCTGAAGAGGAGGCCTGCACATGCACCATGCACATGTACAGCATGGGGTGAGCTAAGTGGGAAGCTATTGCTGATGTGGACCAAAATCCAGGGGGGCAATAAGTAATAATAATGATAATCTTTATTTATATAGAGCCAACATATTTGATGGCGCTTTACAGTCAAAGGGTTCCTGTGCAATCGGGGTAATAAATCACATAACAAAACAGGTAAACCAATGAAACAAAGAGGATTAAGTTTACAATCTAAGGGGCATAGTCCCATGTTGTGGCCCACTTTAGTGGACGAAAACCCAGGATTTTGACTATCCTGGGTTTTGGCCCTTTCCCCCGGGGCACCTCTGATTTCTGCGTGAAATCCCCCAGATCGCCAAAGCCAACTCACCTCTTCATGGTCCTATGGCGCATGCACGGCCACTCGTCCAATCAGCGTGCACGGAGCCGCTGACGTCACGTCGTCTAAGGCCAGCGGCTCCATGCACGCTGACAGCCGCATCCCTAGCTACCCTCTAACATGGAGCGTGCCCACATTGGCCATTCACAAATGCCTGGCGCGTGCAAACGCCCTGCTAGAGGGATAGCGGCGATGCGGCTCGTGCATGTGCCATTGGACCGGGAAACAAGGTAAGTGTATGGGGTGACCTGGGGAGTTTTGGAAGCCTCGGGGAAGGGAATCGATCGGCCTGGGAATCGGGCCCATCATTGTGGGTTTTGGTTCACTTTAAGTGGACTGTCCAGGCAAGGGTTAAAACTGAGTCCACAGTTCCTCTCTCAGCCGCTGGTTTATTCTAAGTATACAGCACGTCCTGTTCCAGAAGATATTCCTTACACTTGGGTTATACATCCAGTAGATGGAGCTGGACTGCAGAGACAGATAAGTGGCTCCTCCCGGCCCCATATATACCAGGGACCTCCCACAAATTCCCCAGTTCTTCTCTGCAGTCTGGGCTGCGATGACTAGAAGATGGCTCTCTCTACTCGCAGGTGAGCGGGGCTATTAGCCTGCGGCCCTGTAGGACTATTCCCACCCGTTTCCTTTTACTGCCTCCCAGCTTAGGCTGCACTGGTTCGGGTGAAGGTAGGCAGCACCGCTGTCAGGTGCTAAGGAGCGCTGCTCCAACCGCAGTCCCCCACCAAAGGGTAGGCGGTACAGGCCCATGGTGAGCCTTATGGGATGCCCCTCCCGCGTCTTATGCCCCTCGCCCCCTGTCCCCGCAGTTGGCTCCCTTTAGGCTGGCCTTCGCTTCCCCTTCGCTCTCCCTGGTAGATCTCGGGGGGGGGGGGGGGGGGTGCATGTCTAAAATATATATATATATATATATATATATATATATATATATATATTTTCATATGTTTTATGTGATGATCCCTTTTTCAATTGGTTGCGCTGGTTTCTTTTGCCGCCGCTGCACGCTTGTACTCCACTCCGCGGTCGGCGGCGACATTGGCTGGCTTTGTCATGGGGGCGCGTTTTCGCGCTCTTGGGGGGGGGGGGTGGGCCTTGCTGCTGACGCAATCTGCATCACTGTCTCCGTGGCCCGCTCCCCAAGAGGTATATGCGGGCGCCATTTTAGTTTTCTGCTGCGTGTGTCTGGCGTCTCCCTATCGCGGTCCGTAAGTGCCCCTGCGGGCTGATTTATTTTGTATTTCTCTGTATTGCACATTGCTTACGGGATCTTTTTGCTTATGTCTTGCAGGCGGGTCAAACTTTTGTGGTTTCTCCTGGTCCTATCCCCTCTAATTAGTGTTAACTCCCTATTGGAGGGCTATTGTACTTTATCTCCCACTTCCCTAGCGGGCTGTCCCGGGTAGCCTTATTGGCGTCAATCCCAATTGGCCTATTGTGCCACAATAATCACCATATGGAGGCTTCTCAGGATAATGTGCTTGGGGTTCCTTCGGGACAAGCCCGGCTGTGTGTGGCATGTGGGGTATCCCCTATAAGTGATGATGTCAGGGTGTGTGTACACTGTGCCCAGCAGACGCTTGCATTGCAGTCTGGGTTACCGGTGGCTGGGCCTGCGCCCCCTCGGGCTTCGCCTACCCCCCCCACGCTTACATCTGACTCCCAGTGAGGTGCATACCAGTGGGGAGTCTCAACCTGATTTGGCTGCTCGGGTGGCCAGCATTGAGAGACATATTGCTGGCTCTGGCCCGCGTAAGGCTTTTGCTAAGAAGCGGCATTTATCACCTGGTGTTTCCCTCTTTCCTATGGAAGCAGAGGAATTTTTTTATGTTACCGGTTATATCCCCCTAGAAGAGGGGGAATTGTTTTCTGATTCAGAATCATGGTCCCTCAGGAGCAGGGTGTTTCGCTCCCTGTGCCACCGCTGGGGTCAGCCGGATGTGAATCTGTTTGCATCCCGTCACAATCGCAAGCTTCCAGTCTTTGTCTCTCTGTCCCAGGATCCTCTGGCCTTGGTCATGGATGCCCTGACAATGTCTTGGACGAGGTTCCAGCTCCTGTATGTGTTTCCCCCCCCCGTTTCCCCTGCTGGGTAGGGTGCTGTGCAAGATAGTTCAGGAAGGGGTGCCAGCCATCCTGGTGACCCTCTGTTGGCCAAGAAGAGTGTGCTTCGCAGACATTGTGCAGTTGGCAGTAGATCATTACGCCCTGCCCCGGGTTTCAGATCTGCTCACTCAGGGGGCACCTACGCCACCCCGATTTACAAACTGGCTGTTGAAACCTCCATCTTGATGGAAAAAGGGCTGCCTGCCTCGGTTGTAAATACCATGATCAGGGCTAGGAAAAGGTCCTCTGCTTCCATCTACTACAGGTTTTGGCGTACTTACATTGACTGGTGAGAGTCTAACTCGCTTCCCTGTCGTGTGTTTTCTATTCTTAGGATTCTGGGGTTTCTCCAACATGGTTTGGATATGGGTCTTCTGCTCAGTACTCTGAAAGGTCATGTTTCTGCCTTGGCCATTTTTTCCAAAGATCCTTTGCTCAGCATCCCCTGGTCAAGACCTTTTTCCAGGGGGTTACTCACGTGCGTCCCCCAAGTAAGCCTATGTTACCAGTCTGGGACTTAAACTTGGTCTTGACTGCCCTGCAGGGGTCTCCCTTTGAGCCCTTTCAAGGGGCCCCTTTGTCCATTCTTACGCTTAAGCAGGGCTGTGGAGTCGGTAGAAATGTGTCAACTCCAGCATAAGAAAGACAATCTCTAAATTGTTTTCAGCTTTCATAAGAAGCGTAAAATGTTAATTATAGATAGATATATTTTATATTCTATCAATCTAAGACCCATGTTAGATGGAACATTGGCTTACCGACTCCACAGCCCTGCGCTTAAGGTGGTCTTTTTGGTGGCTATCACTACTGTTAGGCGTGTTTCTGAATTGGCGGTCTTTCCATTAAGCCTCCTTATTTTGACACCAGGATAAGGTGGTGTTTTGTTTTAAGCCAGATTTTCTGCCTAAGGTTGTTTCTGCCTTTCATTGGGACATTGTTTTGCCTTCTCTGTGTCCTAATCTGTTATAATCGCATTCAACATAATCCTAGTAACCCTAAGGAGAGGGTTTTACATTCTTTGGATGTGATCGGGACTCTGAAGTTCTACTTGGTGGCTACTGAATCCTTCAGGAAGACTGATGCTCTTTTTGTGCTCCCGTCTGGACCTAAGAAGGGTCTGGCTCCGGCTAAGTCTACTATCAGCAAGTGGATACGTCAGGCTGTGATACAGGCCTACTCTGTTAAGGGGAAGGAGCCTCCCTTCCGCCTTACTGCTCATTCTACTCGTGCTATTCGTGCCTCTTGGGCTTTTCAGCACCAAGCTTCTGTTGAACAAGTTTGCAAAGCCGCTACTTGGTCTTCTGTTCATACTTTTTCAAAGTTTTACAAGGTTGATGTTAGGGCCTCAGCTGATGCTGCTTTTGGCTGCAAGGTTCTGCAGGCGGCAGTGGTTTAAACTGTCTGCTGTTACTTTTGGGGATCCCACCCTACCTTACGGATACTGCTGTTGGATGTCCCAAGTGTAAGGATTATCTTCTGGAACAGGACGTGCTGTATACTTAGAATAATACAATTCTGTGATTACTCACCTGTAGAATTGGTATTATATGTATACAGCACGTCCTGTTCCACCCCACCCTTGTTATAATTTTTCTTAGTTACCTCTGTATGGTGATTGTTCAGTTTTTGTAATGGTTATAGCTCTCCCTGTTCCATTTTAACTGCTTTTCAAAACTGGGGAATTTGTGGGAGGTCCCTGGTATATATGGGGCCGGGAGGAGCCACTTTTCTGTCTCTGCAGTCCAGCGCCATCTACTGGATGTATAACCCAAGTGTAAGGAATATCTTCTGGAACAGGACGTGCTGTATACATATAATACCAATTCTACAGGTGAGCAATCACAGAATTCTATTTTTCCCTATATCCAGTCCAGGTCGTCCCAGAGTGATGACATGTGGGTATTCCGCCCCCAGGGGGCGCTCGACTGCAAGATCAAAAGCTGTCACTCCTCCTGGCACCCTAAAAAAGCAGCTGTCTCTCTATCATTTCCCAGTGTTCATCTTGCAGTCTGGCTGCTGAAGATCGTTGGATACTCTCTCCTGGATTTTGGCAGGTGAGCGGGGCCTCCTAGCCCGTCGGCCGCTGCGGACCCTATTACCATTGCTCCCGTGAGACCCACTATTGCCTCCCAGCCGCGGCTGATCCGGACTGTGACGGTAGGGCGAACGCTGGGGTCAGGCGTTTTTTGGCAGAGCTAGGCTCTGGGCCGCAGACCCTAATTAATGGGTAGCCGGCCATAGGCTGATAGTGAGCCTACTGGGGGGGGGGGACCACATTATGCCTTCTGGCCTCATATCCCTTCCCGTCCCACAAGCTTTATTGTTGCTGTGAATGTGTTTGTCAATTTATTTTACTGTGTGCACGTGCTTATACTCACCTCCCTCGCTCCCTCGAGTCTGCCTTCCAACTCTCCTCTCCCCTCCATCTTGACTGGCTCTTACGCTGTGAGGGGGGGGGGGCGGGACGTCGCTCACGTGGTTTGGGCTGACAGACGGCGGAGGTGCGGCCGCGTTGTGCGCGCCGCGCGGTCTGTGTGCGAAGGAACGCTCCGAGGCTGCTGCATGGTCTGCTGCCTGTGCCATCTTGCCCTGCTGCTCCTGCCCTCCTGCCTGGGACCCCTCCATTTGCTGTTGCTACTGTCGGTGTCGTGAGTCCCTCTTATTATTATGGCTATTATTATTGATTTTTGTGCATGCGCTTATGCTTGTAGGATACTGATGGCCCTCTTGTCTTGTGTCTTTTAGGTGGGCCCATTGATTGAGGGTTGTGGTTCCTCCCGGTCACCCCGCCACCCCTTTCCCCTTTATTAAGAGGGATCACATAAGAGGGATTATATAAGAGGGGTAATTAGGTTTGGGCCCTCAGTGCCTTGTAACCTGCTTACAAATTTGTATCTAATCACCATAATGGAGGCATCTGGGGATAGTGAGCTAGGTGCCCCATCTGGGCAGGTGGAGCTCTGCCCCTTGTGCAGTGCAAGCCCTCTGGGCAGATTCAGCACTGTTTGTACCACTTGCGCCAGGAGTGTCATTTTGGCCCATGATCGGACGGGCGTACCTGTACCTAGCCCTTCATTGCCTGCGGCCTCTCCAGATCCCCCGCTGCTTTACTCAGCCCCCAGTGAGGGGGAAGCCAGCAGGGGGTCCCATGTTGATTTGGCGTACAGGGTGGCCAGTCTCGAGAGACAGATCTCGCGAACAGCTCCTAAGAAGGCCACGAGTAAGAAACTGCACATCGAGCCTGTTTACTTGGATAATGAGGTTGATCTGTTTGATGGTCTGGGCTCTGTGGAGGAAGGTGAGCTGCCAGATGATTCCCGTTCCACGGTGGATTATTCTGCTGGCGATGACAGTATGTCTGGTTCCTACTCGGATGAGGATGCGTGGCTCCCTGATAAGGAGAAGTTGCTTGCTTCAGTTTTTGAGACTTTACACATTGTCCCTCCAAGAGCGGCTAAGAGGAAGTAGGGTGAATTGTTTAGGCCTGAAAGACAGAGGCGAGTCTTTCCAGAGCAGGCACATTTTTCTAACATGATTGTCAAGGAATGGGAAAGGCCTAAAAAGCTACCGTCAGTGCCTAAGGGCCTGGATAGGCAGTATCCCTTCCCTGAGGAGCTGGTCCGGCTATGATCTCGTCCTCCCGAGGTGGATTCCCCTGTGTCGGGGTTGTCTAACACTACTGTTATGCCTTCACCTGGTACCGCTTCCTTACGTGATCCAGCTGACAAGCGCATGGATAAACTGGTCTGTCATGCCTTCACCTTTGCCAGTGCCTTATTTCGTCCTGTGTGTGCCGCGGCTATTGTCTCCCTGGCCATCAGAAAGAAGGTGAGGCGCCTTGTGGATAGCGCTAAGACTCGCAAGCGGGCAGAGGAATATAAAGACCTCAAGGCTTGCGTGGATTTCATTGCCTTTGTTGTTTTTGCCATGAATGATGGTGTCCGGCTTGGTGCCAGGATTTCGACCCTGCTTGTTGCACTTCGCCGCTCGCTCTGGTTGCGGCAGTGGTCGGCTGATGCCGCGTCCAAAAAGTCGCTCACCAGTATCCCCTTCGTGGGGCACAGGTTGTTCGGGGAGCGTCTGGACCTCCTGGTCAAGGATGGTAGACCCCCACAGCGACGGAAGCCTGCGTGGCCCTTTCGGGGCTCATCTGCCTATCGCTCCTTTCGAGGAGGAAGAGGCTCTTAATTTTCAGGTGGCCGCAGAGATACCTGGGGTAGAGGTAGGTCCCGCGGCCGACCCAATCCCACTTGGGGAGCCAAGTCCAAGCCCCCTGCCAAGCCCCTCAGGCATGAGGAGGCGCCCTCACCCTTCCGGGTGGGGGGACGGCTTCTGCTATTTGCTCATATCTGGAGACGGCGCGTCTCGGATCAGTGGATTCAGGAGGTGGTGTCCTCCGGTTACAAAATAGAGCTGGCAGTCTCGGATACCCCAGAACCCATTGAAGGCACAGGGTCTGAGAATGGCTGTGCAACACCTCCTGCGGTTAGGTGTGATTTGTCCTGTACCTCGTCAGGAACAGGGTCAAGGCTTCTACTCCAATCTGTTCACGGTTCCCAATAAGGACAGAATGTTGAGGCCTATCCTGGACCTGAAGGGTCTCAACAGGTTTGTCAGAGTCAGACATTTCCACATGGAGACCTTACGGTCCGTGGTGAGCTCGCTTCGGCCCAGCGACTTCATGACCACGGTGGACATCAGTGATGCTTATCTGCACATCCCGATATTCCAGGGGCATCAAAAGTTCCTGAGGTTTGCTTTTAGGATCAGCATTACCAGTTTGTGGTACTGCCATTCGGGATATCCTCAGCCCCCCGTGTCTTCACCGAGGTGCTGGCGGGCATCATGGCTATCCTGAGGAACCAGGGCATTCGTGTGCTGCCCTATCTGGATGATTTGTTGATTGCGGCTCAGTCTCTTCAGCAGGCCGAGAGCGATACCCTGACGGTTTTGTCCACTCTCGAGGATTTCGGCTGGGTAGTCAATTACCCAAAGTCTTCTATCACTCCCTAAACAGTGAGGTCCTTCCTGGGCATGACGATAGACACCTCTCAGGTCAGGTTTTGGGCCTCCAGACGCAGGTGCAGGCCCTGCTGTCTTGTCAGCGGCCATCGATCCATCTGGGGATGAGACTGGTGGGCCTAATGGTGTCCTGCTTCAAGGCAGTGCCCTTCGCCCAATTTCATATGAGACCTCTTAAGTTGAACCTGTTCACCGGCTGGGACCGAATGCAGGAGTCGCTGGAACAGGAATTTTCGCTGTCCCACCTGGCCAGGCAGTCCCTCTTGTGGTGGCTGGACTCCAGAAACATATTGGTGGGCAAGTCCTTTCTGACTCCCCGGTGGGAGATAGTTACCACGGATGCCAGTCTGACTGGCTGGGGAGGCGTTTGGCAGATGCAGAAAATCCAGGGCCAGTGGGGTCCGCAGGAGAACCGCTTACCCATAAATCTCCTGGAGCTGAGAGCGATCCGGTTGGGGCCTCTGTGCTTGACTCCCCATTTAAAGTGGACCAACACCCAGGATTTTGACTATCCTGGGTCTTGGTCCACTTCGGTGGGGCACCCCCGATCGGGGTGCCCCGCTGTGTGAAACCCCCCCGATCACCCGAAAAACTCACCTCTCCCCGCGCCGACGGACAAGCGTTTTGACAGCCGCGGACAAGCGGCTCCTCCGCCTCCCGCGCGTCACTCTTGACGCGCGCGCCCGTGCCGGCCATTCACAGACGGCCGGCGCGGGCGCGCGCACGTCTAGAGGGGCGCGAGGGAGGCGGCGGCCGGCCGCCGCCGAAGACAAGGTAAGGGGATTTGGGGGGTTTCACCCCGCGGGACATCCCGATCTCGGATGTCCCGCGGGGAGGGAGGTGATCGACCCGGGAATCTTATAGATTCCCGGGCCGATCACGGGAGGGTGATGGTCCACTTTAAGGGGTCGTGCAATCCAGGTTCGCTCGGACAATCAGACGGCTGTTGCCTGCATCAATCACCAGGGCGGGACTCGGAGCAAGCGAGCCCTCAAGGAGGTTACCCAGATTCTGACTTGGGCAGAATTTTCCCTGCATTTCGGCGGTTTACATCCCCGGGGTAGAATACCAGGAGGCAGACTCCCTGAGCAGGGGCGCCTGGGGGAATGGTCTCTCAGCAACAAGACTTTCACGCTCTGTGTCTCCGCTGGGGTCAGCCGGACGTGGACCTGTTTGCATCCAGACACAATCACAAGCTCCCAAGGTTCGTCTCCCCTTCAAGAGATCCTCCGTCCAGGGAATCGCCAGAGCGTCTGTGGCAATGGCCAGAGTTCAGGCTCCTTTATGCATTCCCTCCGTTTCCACTCCTGGGCCGAGTGCTGCGCAAGATAGCCCAGGAAGGGGTACCGACCATCCTGGTGGCTCCTCGCTGGCCGAGAAGGAGTTGGTTTGCGGACATAATTAAGATGTCAGTGGATCGCTACATCATGCCCGACGACCCAGGGCTTCTCGCTCAGGGGTCGCTGCGGCATCCCAATTTACAGACGCTGGCTTTGACGGCCTGGCTCTTGAAACCTCAATCCTGACGGAGAAGGGGCTGTCGGTCACGGTTGTGCATACCATGATACAGGCACGGAAGAAGTCTTCTTCCATGATACACTACAGAGTTTGGCATGCCTGCATTGCTTGGTGCAAGTCCCTTGCCGCACATTCTCAATCATAGGTTGATCAAGACCTTTTTCCAGGGTGTCACCCATGTCCGTCCACTGCGTAAGTCAGTAATACCGGTGTGGGACTTGAATTTGGTACTTTCTGCTCTTCAGGGTCCTCCCTTCGAGCCTTTGTGCGATGCTGCATTGTCTATTTTGACTCTTAAAGTGGTCTTTTTGGTAGCGATCACCTCGGTGCGTCGCGTGTCAGAGCTGGCCGCGCTTTGTATGAAGCCTCCCTACTTTGAGCGGCATAAGGATAATGTGGTTTTTCGCTTTAAACCTGATTTTTTGCCTAAGGTCATTTTCTCCCTTTCAACTTAATGAGGAGGTTGTCTTACCTTCCTTGTGTCCGGCACCGACTAATTCTAAGGAAAGGACCCTCCATGCCTTGGATGTGGTCAGAGCCATCAAGTATTACCTGGTTGCGACTGAATCCTTCTCTGAAGTCCACTCTCTGTAAGTGGATCAGGCAGGCGGTGGTGCAAGCATTTCTGCCAAGGGGAGGATCCCCCTTTTCGTATTACCGCTCATTTTACTAGAGCTATTGGTGCCTCCTGGGCTTTTCAGCACCAGGCATCTGTTAAACAGGTTTCTAAGGCCGCCACTTGGTCTTCAGTTCATACCTTTACTAAGTTTTACAAGGTTGATGTTAGGGCCTCAGCTGATGCTGTCTTTGGCCGAAAGGTGCTTCAGGCGGTAGTGAAATGAACTACTTGCTGTTCCGCACTGGGGATCCCGCCCTAATGGACACTGCTTTTGGATGTCCCACATGTCATCACTCTGGGACGACCTGGACTGGATATAGGGAAAAATACAATTCTGTGGAACTCACCTGTACAATTGTTTTTGAGTATATCCAGTCCAGGTCGTCCCACCCCGCCCCTGTTCATTATCTTCTGTTTGCCTGTTATGGTGATTACCATTTTTATTCTTGGACTTGTCCTTAAGGTTTTTTGTTGGAGAGAGTACATGCTGAAGCTATGTGATGTAACATGGTTTCTTGGCCTCCCGGCCTGTCTCCTCTTTACTGCTTTTTAACCACTGGGAAATGATAGAGAGACACCTGCTTTTATAGGGGGGCTGGGAGGAGCGACCGCTTTTGATCTTGCAGTCGAGCGCCCCCTGGGGGCAGAATACCCACATGTCATCACTCTGGGACGACCTGGACTGGATATACTCAAAAACAATTATACAGGTGAGTTTCACAGAATATTCCAAGTATGTCACACACCCCGCTTCCACTATTCATGACATATGGGTTATGGTCCAGTAGAGGGCGAACTTCTGCAGAGATGAAACCAAAAAAAGGAGGTCCATAAATACCTGGGACCTCCCACACATTCCCCAGTTCCTTCTCTGCAGGACTGCGATCAAGTCAGAAGATGTATGCTGCTCTTCCTTGCAGGTAAGCCGGGCTTGCACTCTGCCATTTTTTGCCCGGAACTTTATATTTTAAGCCCTTTACTAGCCTCCCAGCCTCGGCTGCAGGTCCGGGTGAGGGTAGGAATCACCTTAATAGGTGCCTAGGGAGCCATGCTCCCCCATGAGACCCGACACAAAGGGGTAGGCGGTATCCGGGTTGGTGATCCCGGTTTGGGATGCCCTGTCCCCATTTACTTCCGTTACACTTTACGGTGAAGTGTTCTCCCCCTTCCGGGTCCCTTCCACTAACCCTCCGGGGGGGGGGGGGGGGGATGACTTTGTTCTGCTATTTTTTTCACTTGACGTGTGTGTGTGTTAGTGTGCTTGTGTGCTTATCACGTTGCCGCCTTGCGCTCTGCATGCAGTCTGGGGAGCTTCTCCCCCTCAGGCTGAGTCTGTTTTGGCGCCATTGCGGGCCCATCTTCTGGCTGGGAACCGCATTGCTGGACTCGGAGGGAAGGGGGAGGGGCCAGGCGCAGCGCACGATCTGCGCTGGCCCACCCCTTCTTCTCCCTCCCTCTCTCTCTCCCTCCCTCTCTCCCTCCCTCTCTCCCTCCCTCTCTCTCCCTCCCTCCCTCCCTCCCTCCCTCTCTCCCTCCCTCTCTCCCTCCCTCTCTCCCTCCCTCTCTCCCTCTCTCTCCCTCCCTCCCTCCCTCCCTCAGGAGCTGCGGATTAGCTGGACGCCATTTTCTGTGTCTGTGAGTGCCCTGCCGGGCTTCCCCCTGTTCTCACTAGGCTTAATGCCCCAGTCGCGCTTGGGGCAGCGCTGGCCTCTCTGCTTTTTATGTTCCCTTTACTTGTTTTTTATTATGCAGTTGTGTGTGTGCATGTGATTATGGACATCCCTTGTGTCTTTCAGGAGGACTCCCTGTGCCAATTGCTTAAAAGGGGGTTCTCCCGGTCCTAGGGTCCCTAGCAAAAATTTGGGGCAATTATAAATCCTCCCACTTGGGACTTAAAGGGGCATCCCGGGTTTCTTACCAGCGTAATTCCCTCAGGTCATTGCGACTACCTTAAAATCACCATATGGAGGCTCCACAGGATACCGGGCTTGGGCTCCCTGTGGGACAATCCCGGCTATGTGTGGGTTGTGGGTTATCCCTTACGGGGGAGAATGTACTTATTTGCATACCATGTGCGCAACAGGCCATAACGCGGCAGTCGGGACCCCAGGCGTCTGGGTCAGTGCCGCTCCGCCTCTCCTACCCCACCCCGCATCATCCGTACCCCAAGTGACACGGTCATTAGTGGGGAGTCGCACTCGGATGTATGTGCCAGGCTGCCCAACCTCGAGAAAATTATATCTAGCTCAGTGGGCAGAAAGGCCACTGCTAAGAAAAGGCATCTGTCACCGGCTACGCCGGTAATTGATTTTGATGATTGTGACTCCCCTGACTGGACGGATTATTCCCCGCTTGAGGAGGGGGAACGGTTTGAGGAATCTGAGACTGAGGAATTGCAGTTCTTTGATTCTGATGCCGGGCAAGCGCTGGGGGATGCTGTGGATACCCCCAAGGTCCTGACCCATCTGTTAGAGGTTCTGGATATTTCCCCACCAGCGGAGGCCCCTCCGAAGAAGGGGGAATTCTTTGGGTTCTCTAAGCCCCGCTTGGAGTTTCCAAATCAGGATCACTTTGACAGCATGATTCTTAGAGAATGGGAGAAGCCGAGTCGCCTTCACGGTGTTCCTCAGGGATGGGATAGGAAGTATCCCTTTCCGGTGGACGCGGTGAAGCGCTGGTCTTCCCCTCCCGAGGTTGACACACCCATTTTAGGATTGTCCAACACCTCCGTTGTACATACTCGTGACGCCACTAACCTTAAAGTGGACCAACACCCAGGATTTTGACTATCCTGGGTTTTGGTCCACTTCGGTGGGGCAGAACGCCCACAGAACGCCCGGAAACACTCACCTCACCACGCTCCTACGCGGGCGCTCGTCCAATCAGAGCGCTCAGAGCCGCTGTGGTATGCACGTACAAGCGGCGTCCAACCACAGCGGCTCTGAGCACTGGAGGCCGTGTCTCGCGCTTCCCTCTAACAGGGAGCGCGCCCGCGCCTGCCCACGCATGTGCCATTGAAACGAGGTTAAGGTAAGGTTTCTGGGCTTCCTGGGGGGTTTCACCCCGCGGGACATCCCGATTTTGGATGCCCCACGGGGAGGGAGCCGATCCCCCCTGGGTGTTGGTCCACTTTAAGGATGGCGAGGACAAGCGCCTTGATCAGATGGCATGTCATGCCTTTGCCAGTGCGGGTTCTGCCTTGCGGTCTGTCTGTGCATCGGCACTCGTGGCTGTGGCCACCAGGTCGGAGATCAGGGACATGTTAAATGGGTCCCAGCTCAACCTGGATAGCGTTGAATTCACAACCCTTAAGAGGTGTGAACTGTTCATGAATTTTGTTTTGTCGGCTATGGACGACACTATTACCATGTGTAGTACAACTTCGGCCCTGTTGGTGGCCATGCGCCGATCGGTCTGGCTGCGCCAGTGGGCGGCGGACATTGCGGCCAAGAAGTCTCTTACAGCTTTGCCCTTTTTGGGAACGCGGCTGTTTGGAGACAAATTGGATTCTGTGGCGAAGGGTGGGAAGCTACCTCAGCGTAAGAAGCTGCGTCGCTCCTTTCGGGGGGCAAGCTCCTTTAATCCTTCTTTGCGGTGCCAGAGGGGGCTTTAGAGGTGATCCTGGAACAGAGGTAGAGGACGTGCCCGTACGGCCTCTACCTGGGGTTCCAGGCCCAAGCCCGCTGCCAAACCAGCTCAACAATGAGGAGGCGCCCTCACCCTTGCGGGTGGGGGGACGGCTGCGGCTCTACTTCCAGGTCTGGGCCCAGGAGGTCACAGACAAGTGGATATTGGAAGTGGTCTCGTCTGGGTACAAACTGGAGTCCTCCTCCCAGATTCCTAAGGTCTCGGGTGCCATCGGATCCTTGGGCGGCGCAGGGGCTCCTGTTGGCTGTAAAGAATCTTCTGGACATGGCGGTCATATGCCCGGTGCCTCTTTCAGAGAGAGGCCGAGGCTATTATTCCAACCTCTTCAGGGTTCCCAAAAAGGATGGCTCCATAAGACCCATCCTAGATTTGAAGCTTCTCAACAGGTTCATCAGAACCAAGAAGTTCCGTATGGAGACTCTGCGTTCAGCCATCGGTTCCCTTCGTCAGGGGGATTTAATGACGTCCATAGACATCAAGGATGCTTACCTTCATGTACCAATTTTCCCAGCACACCAGATTTCTCAGGTTCGTGGTGGGAGATTTTCGGTTTGTGGCCCTCCCATTCGGGCTGACCTCGGCACCGAGGGTTTTTTACCAAGGTTCTGGCTGGCATAATGGCCCTACTCAGAGCCCAGGGCATTCGCATTGTGCCGTATTTGGACGACCTACTCATTACAGCTTCTTCCCTCTGCCAGGCGGAGTTGGACACCAGGACGGTGGTGGCGACGCTGGAAAGGTTCGGATGGGTGATCAACCACCCCAAGTCTTCTCTCTCACCATCAAGGGAGATCTCCTTTCTGGGCATGAATCTGGATACCATTCAGGCCAGAGTGTTCCTACCCCAGCCAAAGGTGCAGAGGGTTCAGGATCTGATACGTGTTCTCCTGACCAACCCTCGCCCTTCCATTCGGCTAGGGATGACTCTGGTGGGTTTGATGGTGGCCTCCTTCGAGGCAGTCCCCTTTGCTCAATTCCACATGAGGTCGCTACAACTCCATCTATTGCTGAAATGGGACAGATGTCCACAGTCCTTGGATCAGTCATTTCTGATGTCTCCCAGGGTTCGGCAGTCCCTTCAGTGGTGGCTGGAATCAGGCAATCTGATGAGGGGCAGATCGTTCCTGGCCCCTCGTTGGGAGACTGTTACCACAGATGCCAGCCTGTCGGGCTGGGGAGGTTTCTGGAAAGATCATCAGTTCCAGGGGTTGTGGGGTCCTCAGGAGGCTCACAACCCCATCAATGTCTTGGAGCTCAGAGCTATCCGCTTGGTTCTGTCGCGTCTGACACTTCACCTACAGGGTTTACCTGTTCAGGGTCGATCAGACAATCGTACTGCGGTAGCTTACATCAATCACCAAGGAGGGACTCGCAGCAGGAGTGCCCTCAGAGAAGTCTCTTTGATTCTGACATGGGCGGAGAGCAATGTTCCTTGCATCTCGGCAGTATACTTTCCGGGAGTGGAGAACACAGAGGCGGACTCCCTGAGCAGGGGATTCTCTCGCCGAGGGGAATGGTCTCTCAACCACAAGGTGTTTTGGGCCCTGTGTCACAAGTGGGGGACTCCGGAGGTGGATCTCTTTGCCTCTCGGCACAATCACAAGCTCCCAACCTTTGTATCTCTGTCTCAGGATCCTCTGGCCCTGGCAGTGGATGCCTTGTCCCTTGCCTGGAGGGATCTGGGGTTTCTGTACCTGTTTCCCCCCTTCTCCATGGTGGGCAAGGTAGTGCACAAGCTGGCGCTAGAGGGGGCACCAGCAAATTTGGTGGCCCCAAGGTGGCCAAGACAGGTTTGGTTCGCAGACGACGTAAGATTGGCGGTAGATCAGTACAGGCTGCCCCTGTCTCCAGATCTGATCTCTCAGGGTCAACTACGTTACCCCAATTTACAAACACTTGCTTTGACGGCGTGGCTGCTGAAACCTTCATCCTGAGGAAGGAAGGTTTGTCTGAGGTGGTTATTCAAACCTTGATTAGAGCTAGGAAGAGGTCTTCCACTACCATTTACTATAGGACTTGGCGGTCCTATATTGACTGGTGTGAGGCTAGGGCCTTACCTTGCAGGGTGTTTTCGATTCCTAGGATTTTGGAGTTTCTACAACACGGTCTGGATCTGGGGTTCCAGCTCAGTACTTTGAAAGGTCAGGTTTCTGCCCTGGCTGTCTTTTTTCAAAGGTCTTTTGCTTTTCATCATCTGGTCAAGACTTTTTTTCCAAGGGATCACTCATGTTCGGCCCTCTAGAAAACCTTTGGTTCCCTTTAGGGACCTAACTTGGTTCTGTCGGCCCTACAGGGGCCTCCCTTTGAACCGATGCAAGATGTGGATCTTTCTGTGCTCACTCAAAAGGTTGCCTTTTTAGTGGCTATTACCTATGTTCGGCGTGTCTCTGAGTTGGCGGCTCTATCTATTCAGGCCCCTTACTTTGAGAGACCCCAGGACAAGGTGTTTTTTCTTTTTAAACCAGATTTCCTTCCTAAGGTGGTTTCTGCTTTCCATCTTAATCGGGATGTAGTTCTCTCTTCCTTGTGTCCTAAGCCTAGCAATGACAAGGAGAGGGTTTTGCACGATGTGGTTCGTTGTGTGAAGTACTATTTGGTTGCTACTTCTTTTCGTAGGACGGACGCCTTGTTCGTGGTGCCCTCTGGGCCCAGAAAAGGTTTGGCGCTCGCCAAGTCTACCATTAGTAAATGGATACGTCAGGCCATTGTTGGGGCCTATTCCGCTAAGGGGAGGGTTCCTCCTTTTAAGGCTCATTCTACTTGTGCTGTTGGGGTTTCCTGGGCCTTTCAGCACCAGGCTTCTGTTGAACAAGTTTGTAAGGCTGCTACTTGGTCTTCCGTTCATACTTTTTCAAAGTTTTATAAGATTGATGTGCGGGCCTCAGCGGATGCTGTTTTTGGCCGCAAGGTTCTGCAAGCTGCAGTGGTTTAAATTGGTGCATTTTTTGCTGTATTTGGATCCCCACCCATGACGGAAACTGCTATCGGATGTCCCATATGTCATGAATAGTGGAAGCGGGATGTGTGACATACTTGGAATAATACCATGTTGTGATTACTCATCTTTAAAATGGGTATTATAAGTATGTCCCACACCCCGCTTCATCCCGCCCTTTTTTTGTATTCTGGATCCTTTATATGGTGAACCTTTTTATGGTTAAGAATGTTTTATTAGCTCTTCCTGGTCCCCTTACTGCTGTCATATACTGGGGAATGTGTGGGAGGTCCCAGGTATTTATGGACCGGGAGGGGCTTCTTTTTTGCTTTCATCTCTGCAGAAGTTCGCCCTCTACTGGACCATAACCCATATGTCATGAATAGTGGAAGCAGGGTGTGTGACATACTTATAATACCCATTTTAAAGGTGAGTAATCACAAAATGGTATTTTTTTTTTCAACACCCAGTAATTCTTCTAAGCTAGGCTTAGTTTTACATTTTCCCTTGCCCTGGCCATCGTCCACCAATCAAGTGCCTCGTCCCCAATGGGGGACTGCCCATTCATTCATATTCTTGACTCCCCTTCTGTCTCAGACCTCCCCCTTTCCTCCCAGCATAGCTGGGTCCACAAGTGCTTTATCTGCAAGATTTTTCAGTCCTGGAATCAACTGGTTACGGATTGGCCACTTCCTCCTACTGTAATTAGATTGCTTAGCGCCATTCACAAATGAAACCGCAGTACTTGGTGTATCTGAGCTGCAATCCAAGCAGCAGTGCCACTGCTTTTTTTTTTTAAACATTTTTTTTTTTGACATCTGTAAATCAAGTAGACATCTTATCATGGCAGTGTCGCCACAGAGAAATTAAGTAAACCTCTTATCATGACTGTATATATCTACTTTCTAATGTGGCTCCAGCAACCATTAGCAAAACAGCAAACCACAGCACCTTCCCCCCCTAAAAAATCAACTACTTTACATAGATAACATTTCAAGAATTCATCTTTAATATCTAAAAACGACACATTACACATAGACATACATATAAATATAAAAGCACATCAGAACATCCCACCCGGACCCTCAATTTAATTATAACCAAAATCAATATAGTGATTTGTATCTATGTTAACTATGTAAAGTGGTTGATTTTTTAGGGGGGGGAAGATTCTGTGGTTTGCCGTTTTGCTAATGGTTGCTGGAGCATATTAAAAAATATTTATCTCACATAGGTTTACAGCACTTACAAGCACACCGCCTATATAGCCTTACTTTGTTTGATTTGTGGGTGGTGTGGGGTGTTTTCAATTTGACTATATATATGAAGTTAAAGAGGACCAACACCCAGGGGGTGATCGGCCCGGAAATCTATAAGATTCCCGGGCCGATCACCTCCCACCCCCGCGGGACATCCGAGATCGGGATGTCCCGCGGGGGTGAAACCCCCAAAACATCTTACCTGATCCGCCGCCGCCGCCTCCCGCGCGCCGAGAGTGACGCGCGGGAGGCGGCGGCGGGAAGCGGCTTGGACGTTCCTGATCCCCGCCTGGACGTTGGCGGGGATTGGCTGCGGCGTTCACGTGGGAGCGTTGAGAGGTGAGTTTTTTGGGGTTTCTGGGGGGGTTTCACACAGCGGGGCACCCCCAATCGGGGTGCCCCGCCGAAGTGGACCAAAACCCAGGATAGTCAAAATCCTGGGTGTTGGTCCACTTTAAGTAGAGTATCGAGGGATGTGGTAGGTTTCCGACAATATTTCATCTCCATGAATGACATGAAACTATTGGTGTTGTAGAGCATTGTTCCTACACGTCTAGATTGAAACAAACCTCTAGGAAGAAGAAGGTGCCCAGCAGTAACTCCCCCCCCCCCCCCCTACTTGTTTTAACAACAGTTCCATGTTTTCATATGTTTCTCTCTTGTGTGCAGCATAGCCAAAAACTATTGAAGGATAAACAAAAATTATATAAAATCAATGGTATGTGAAAGGAAAATTTCAAGATGATTTTCGTGATCTGCAGCTCAAATTACAAAAGTGTTGGTTGCCCAGTGTAATCAATGTGAAGGCTGTGGGTTGTAGTACATATGGGTTTGTGGTGGCCAGGCCAGAGTGGCAGGTTGCTGTAACAGTGAATCTGATGGATGGGGTAAGACCTTATTATTATTGGGCTGGAAGGATGCAGTAAAATGGGTTGGATGAGGGTCAGACCAAATTGTGGTTGAAATGGTCGAATTAGATTGAGGTGTGCTGAGTGTAGGGGTCAAAGTTCCTACATGTACCATTAGATGGCACTCTGCCTTCTTCTATTTGACTGCTGTGAAAATATATTTTTATACTGGCCACACGCTAGAGCTATGCAGGTCACAAGTGTAAGAGATTAGGAAAACTCTTGGCCTGTCTAAAAGCATAGTATTAAAATATTTAGGATTGTGTATAATTTAGGGATAATCTATCTTCTGCAGAACAGGGCTTTCATTGTTGCTGACAATAATTTAGGCTATGCAGTACATAAAGGTCACTAGGTCCCGAGTACCCTGAGGGACATGAACTGCATGAGTGGGGTCATTTCAGAGTCAGGTGAGAAAACCATTCACTTTCATTGACTACCGTGGAGCAGATTCAGCAACCCGATGTAACCTTTCACCTGGTGTTGAATCGGCCCCAAGGTAGATAGTGAAAGTAAACGGCAGTTTTCTCTCCTAAAAAATAAGTGAGTTTTCTAATCTTACCCCTGGGTGTCCAGTATTGCAATTGCTGTTGAATTCAGCTGAAAAAAGAAATCCTTAACTTACCTTTACCCTCTTCTACCTTGCCGATGTCCTGCTCGTTAATACTTACTCGATACCAAAATCTGGTCTCATGGTATGCACACTCCCAGGGATTACTTGGGTTCCCATCCCCCATACACATGTGAAATGGTGGACATCACACATCATCCTCATCACTTCTATGTGCTCTGTAACAGAGTAGGCATGCCAGAGACTGCCTCAGCATGCCCCCTCTGTATGCAGCAGCAGAGATGCATCTGGGTGCTGAAGGACCTGATCTTGGGATGGCGTGAGTAATAAATTAATTTTCAGGGCAGGGAGTTCTGACTGGATGAGAGCTCATGAATGGCCCGTAGGAACATGGCTCAAGGTAAGTAAACGGCCAATCCTGGGGGATTCACAAACTGGGGCATCATAAATTCCTGGGTTTTGGTCTTCTCTAAAGTGGAACACAAAACAGAGGATTTTTAGTATCCCGGGTTTTGTTCCTTGCCCTGAAGTCATTCCGATTCAGAATGCCTCACTGAATCCCCTCAAAACTTCCGCCCCCCCCCCCCCCCACTCCCGAATCGTTCCTGAATACATTTCCCACAGCACATGCACACAGCACTCTTGTCCAATCAGCGCCAGAAGCCATGAATATTAATATCCGACATATGGCCCGATTAGACACAGAGCTTGACAATGGGAAACAAGCTTGGCAGCATCCTCAGGCTGGAGAGTGTCTCCGTCCCCAGCCTATCTAAATGGCTGGGTGTGACAGCACGTAGGGAACACTGGAGGCAACATCCCTGGTTCCCCTGTGGAGTGCATGTCCAGGCTAGCTGAAGGGCTGGGAAAAGGTGAGTTTTGCGGGGACCTGGAGTGTCTGCACGAAGTGGCATCCCAGCACCTCAGCCCAAAGGGGGGGGGGGGGCTTTGAAAAGTGTTTTGCGGCGACTAAAGGCACTCAACGGGGTATCCCAGCAATCCAGGCCCCCTCTGTTACAGTAAATAGGGTGCTGTGCACCATTCCCTGTAATAGCGGTGTGTGGGGGTGGACTTCTCTAAAACATAGACCTGCTCGTTCATGCTGTGGGACCCTGAAGAAGCTCAGAAAAAACGTTCTGCCTGCACAGTCTCTTTGAACAAAACACAAATTCTGGTCCGATTACCTTGGACCGGGTCAGGTCAGTTCTTCAAAACCTAGCAATTCAAGTCCGCACCTGCTGGCTCACAGAGTGGCACCACTGCCTCAGACTGGCGGCATTTGGTGAAGACAATAAAAGCATCTGCATTCTTTTAGAAGAACATGACCAGAGTGTTGTGGGCATGCACAGACATATTCTTAGTATACAGTACGTCCTGCTCCAAATAGAATACTTACACTTGGGTTATCATCCGCCAGATGGCGCTGCACTGCAGAGACATGCAAAACAGGCTCTTCCCGGCCCCTCAAATACCCGGGGACCTCCCACAAATCCCCAGATTTGTCTGCAGTGCCGACTGCGAAGACATGAAGTATCACTCTCTCGCAGGTGAGCGGGGCTATTACAGCCTGCGGCCCTGTTGGACTATTCCCACCCGTCCTCTTGTGATGTGCCTCCCAGCCTGGGCTGCGCTGGTCGGGTGAAGGTAGGCAGCACCTTGCGTGCTTATGGAGCCATGCTCCACCGCAGTCCCCCACCAAAGGGTAGGCGGTTTAGGCTGATGGTGAGCCTCTAGTGGATGCCCCTCCCGCATTACTGCCCATGCCCCGTGTAGCGGTGGACCCTGTGCAAAGGGTCGCCATCCTCCCTCGTTTTCCCCCGTGGGGGAAAAGAAAGGGGGGGGGGTGTGGCGGTCTCAGTGTATTCCTATTACACGCTTATGGCCTTAGTATTGCCCTTGACTTGCAGCTTGGGGTCAGAGCCACGCTGTGTGCTTTTTATTTCGGCCGCCGCCGTGCGCGTTTGCTTTCTTTTATTGGAGGTGCTGGCGCGTGGCGGCGGCGTCGTCTTAGACGCTGTGGCGTCGCCATTGGCAGATCTTTTTCTAAGTGCCGTTACATGCTTTTATTAAAAATGTGACTAGAAGCTGCCTTAAAGCTTCGCGCTTTCCGGGGGGGGGGCGGGGTCCTGGCTTGGCGCGCTCCGCGTCACAGGCCGCTCTGGCCCGCCCTTCGAGGTTCGCTTGGCGCCATTTTGACGGTCGTCGCACGCGCGCGTGGTAGCGGCCTCCCCCTCCCTTGGTCTGTAAGTGCCCTCGCAGGCGATTTTCATTACCTTTGATTACTGCGCATGGCTCTGACACCCCTTATTCCCGTTATGTCTTTCAGACGGTCGACCCCAGTGGCTTCTCCCGGCCGGGTGTAAATTATAGCAGGCTTTGTTATATTCTCCCACATTCCTAGCGGGTCTTTGGGGCATCCAGGGTTGCCTATTTGCGTAAATCCCTGCTGGCATATTGTGCCTAAATAATCACCATATGGAGGCATCTCAGAATTATGTGACCGGGGTCCCTCTGGGACATGACCGGCTGTGTATGGCGTGTGGACAACCCCATGCTGATGCTGAGAGAGCGCGGGTCTGCGGACCCTGTGCTGAAGAAGCACTGGCGCTGCAATCAGGGTTGCCAGTGGCTGCACCTCGCTTCAATTCACCTGTCTCCCCATGCTTAAATCTCACTCCTGCTGAGTCGCATACTAGTGAGGATGGCCAGCCTGCTGTGCCTTCCAGACTGCCTACGGCTGATCAGATTATTGCGAGATTGTCAGAGTGCATGGGCCCTGGTAAGAGGCGGCACCTGACGCCTTCTATTTCTGTTTTTCCTATGGGAACTGAGGAGTCTACTACTCCGCGTGCCTTTACCCCTTCTGATGGAGAGCTGTTCTCGGACTCGGGCTCATTTGATGAGCGGCCGAGGAGTCATGACGATTCTGGCCCTGAATCCTGGGGCCAGTGTGATGCTGACGAATTGTTGATTAAGGTCTTTGAGGTCCTATCTATCTCTCTCCCTGGTGAGGCTCCCAAGCCTAGAGGGGAGAGTTTCCATACAGCGCCACCGCGCTTGGAATTTCTGGAGCAGGATCACACCCAGGCTCTTGTACTCAAGGAATGGGAATGCCCCAGTAAACTTCCAGGGGACTGGGATTGGAAATACCCTTTTCCCCCTGAGGTGGTTAATTGTTGGTCATCACCCCCCGTGGTGGATGCACCGATCATAGGGGTTCCTAACACCCCCTTTTATCGCAGCCCCTGCTTATAGCACCCTTTGGGATGCTGAGGACCGGCGCATTGATAGGGTGGCTTCACACGCCTTTTCTTGTGCAGGGACGGCGCTGCGTCCGGTCTGTGCCGCGGCCATTACTGCAGTGGCCAATAGAACCCTCATCAGAAAGATGCTTGATCATCACCCTGATGATCTTCCCTGGGAGGTGTTTAATGCACTCTCCACTTGTGATGTATTTGTAAAATGTATCCTTTTAGCGCTGGATGACACCATTAGAATGTGTGCAAGGACCTCTGCCCTTGTGGTGGCTATACGTCGCTTGGTCTGGCTGCGTCAGTGGGGTGCTGACGATGCTGCTAAAAGGACTCTGGCTGGGCTTCCTTTTAGTGGACAACGCCTGTTTGGGGCCCGTATGGACCTGTTTGGTGAAAGGGCAAATCACCCCAACGCAAGCGGCCGTCTCGGCCCCCTCCCTACCTTAGGGTTAAACAAGAACCAGGGGTGTCCTCCCTGGGGGCTAGTTCAGACTCCTGCCCTAGGAGTGGCAAACAACGCCCCGGCCCCTCCGGCAGGGCTAAGCCTAGATCTTCCACCAAACCCCCTCAGGCATGATGGGGCTCCCTCGCCCGCCTGGGTGAGGGGATGACTGCAGCGCTTTGCTCCTGTCAGGAGGCATCAGGTTGGAGCTTGCTGCGCGGCCTCTCTCAAGTTTAACAGGATACTCTGGGTCCCTGCCTCTGTTCAGGTGCTGGCGCAGGCCATGCAAGGCCTGTGGCGCCTGAGGGTCTCTTGCAGATTGCCCTTAATAGGCAGAGGCAGGGACCGCTACACTGATCTTTCCACAGTCCCCCAAAAAAGTTGGGTCAATCTGGACCGTTCTAGTTTCACAGAGTTTGGCAACTCATCAATTACAGGCAGTGCCTGCTTGGAGGTTCTTTGCTGGACCATCAGCTCCCTGTGCCCTGGGGGCTTCTTGCCGTCTGTGGAGATCAAAGATGTTGATTCGCATCCCTGTGTCCTCTGGACACCGAGGCTTCAGGCTCGCGTTGGAATTCCAACACTGATAATTGTAGCCTTGTGATATGGCCTCTCTTCGGCTCCTGGAGTGCTCTCCAAGTGGCTGACGGGGGCGATGTCTCTGATGAGACCAAGGGGCGTCCGTGCGTGGACCTATCTGGACGTCCTTCTCCCCTTCTAGGCTCTATGTCAGGCCTAGTTGAAGACTGGACTGGTGGTGTCCATTGGGAGTCTTTGGGATGGGTGATTATTCACCCCTAGTCCTCATTGTCCTCTTAATTGGTAACTCCATTCCTAGGACTGACTTTGGATATGTTTAAGCGACAATCTTACTGCCTCAGCAACGAATTGGACATTCTGGTTGCATGGGCTCCGTCTCTCATAGCTGTCCCCGCCCCTTCGCCAGGCAGGGATGCAGCTGGTGGGGCCGTTGGTGGCTTGCTCAGAAGAGGTCCCTTATGCTCAGTCCCCCTTGGGTCCTCTGCAACTTCTATTGTTAGTACTGGTCAGGGATCCAGCATCCCTGGAGCAGGGTCTGTGTGCCTTCCCCCGTGGCAAGGAGACTCCTCTTGGAGTGGTTGAACTCAAGGAACCTGTCTGGGGGCAGCCCCCTTCTTGCCCCTTCCCGGGGATGGCCACTATGGATGCCAGCCCATCAGATTGATGTGGGGGGGGGGGGTTTCCTTTGAAACCCCCTGCGGTTCCGGGGGAGGTGAGGCCTGTAGGAGGTCCATACACCTTTCAATTTGTTGGTAACAGTGAGCTTTCAGGTTGATGCTACCTCGCTTGACTGCTCCTCTTCTGAGTTGGCCCGGCTACATTAATCATCTGTGTGGGACCTGGAGCAGAGTGGTTCTCCAGGAAGGTATGTGGCCCTGATTTGGGTGGAGGACTATGTTCCCTGCATGTCAGTGGTATTCGCTCTGGTGGGGATCCCTCTGCGTCAGGATGCACTAATCCTTGTGTCACAATGAGATCCAACCAGTATGGATCTGTTTGTGCCCCGTCACTATTATAAGCTCTCGGCCCTTCTTCTCCCCGTCTCAGGATAAAGATGGCTGTGGTCCTGATGCCTTGGTATCTTCATGGCAGGACATTCTGTTTTGCATATCTTTTCTCCATTCCCCCTGCTGGGCAGGGTTCTGTGCAAGATTGCTCTGGAAGGGGAGACCAGTGATTCTAGTGGCCCCTGGGTGGCCTAGTGGAATGTGGTTCGCAGACGTAGTACTGAGGACAGTAGATCTGTACGTTCTGCCAGGAGTGCCAGCTCTGCTCACTCGGGCACCTTTGCGTCACCCCAATCTACAGACTCTGGCCTAGATGGCCTGACTGCTGAATCATCCTTCTTGTGGAAACAAGCTTAGCTGTCTCGGTGATTGAGACTGTGGGAAGACTAGGAGCAACCTTCTTCTTCTTCCATCTATTATAGGGTCTGGCGTACCCATATTGATTGGCGTGAGTCTAGGTCTCTTCCCTGTCGGGCATTCTCTATTCCCAGGGTTCTAGAGTTATTACAGCATGGGTTGGAGTTGGTTCTCCATCTCAGTCCTCTGAAGGGTCAGGTTCTGCCCTGTCTACCTTCTTTAGAAGTCTTTTGCTTAGTTTTCCTTGTTAAGACTTTATTCAGGGGGTTGCTTATGTGCGCCCCCCCCCGTGATGCCATGGCCCCTGTTGAGTTTTTGAATGGATTCTGTCTGCCTTGCGGGGTGTTCCCTTTGGACCTATTCAGGATGCTGTCTGGCTGTTCTTCCCTCGAGGTTGTCCCTCTGGTGGCTGTTACTTCAGTCAGGCATGTGGATGTGCGGGCGGCTCTGTCCATTTAGCCCCCGTTCTTTGAATTACCCAGGCAAGGGTGGTGTTCCGCCTTAAGCCGGACTTTCTGCCCGAGGTGGTGTCTTATATTCTTTGATTCAAGATATTGTTTTCTCCTTCCAGGCCTTTTTCCTAGCAACGCTGAGGAAAGGGTTCTGCATTCCTTGACCAGGTGCTGGGAGTGTCTCCTTTGGTAGTCTCTGTGCCCTTTAGGAGATCTGATGCTCCTTTGGGTCTGCGGACAACTCCATCCTGTATGTGCCCGATCTCGTCTGATCTCGGGGGGGCTTGCGGCCTTGGGCCTGGTCTTCATTTGGATGGGATGGTTCCTTCTGGTGCTAGGAGAAGTTTCGACTTCTCCCAAGGATACGGTTGGCCTTGTTAGGCTGTTACTCAGGCCTATTCCACTATGGGGAAGAATCTTCCTTCTCGCCTTACTTTTCATTCTACTCGTGCCTTTGGGCTTTTCAGCACCAGGCTTCTGTTGAACAAGTTTGCTAGACTGCTACTTGGTCTTCTGTTCTTACCTTTTCAAGGTTTTACAAGGCTGACGTTAGAGCCTCTGCTCATGCTGTCTCGGCCGTAAGGTTTGCAGGTGACAGTGCTTTTAAACTGTCTGCTGTTGCCTTTATTGTTGGGGATCCCACCCTGCTTTTTGGACACTGCTATTGGATGTCCCAAGAGTAAGTATTCTATTTGTAGCAGGACGTACTGTATACTAAGAATAATACAATTCTGTGAAATACTCACCTGTAGAATTGGTATTATAAGTATACAGTACGTCCTGCTCCACCCCACCCTGGTTTTTGCATTTTTCTGGATCCCCTGTATGGTGATTGTTATCATTGTTATGTTTACCAGTTTTGGGTGGTTAAATTCTCCCGGCTTCTTGTTCACTGCTTTTCAATGCTGGGGATTTGTGGGAGGTCCCCGGGTATTTGAGGGGCCGGGAGGAGCCTGTTTTGCATGTCTCTGCAGTGCAGCGCCATCTGGCGGAGGATAACCCAAGTGTAAGTATTCTATTTGGAGCAGGACGTAGTGTATACTTATAATACCAATTCTACAGGTGAGTATTTCACAGAATTGTATTTTTTCAAGCCAACAGGTGTCCTTTAAAATGAACCTGTTACCCAATCTTAATGCAACAGCATTAACATAAGTTAATTCATGGCTAATTTTCATGAGGTAAATAATGGCTAACTGAATAAGTGCCCCACCTGTACATACATTCACTATTTATCTAATATATAGATAAATACACTTGTCCTTTGTGTAAATGATTTGCTGTGTTGATGAATATTAATGAATTGCTGATCAAAAATTGCAAGCATTTTAATGAGAGAGGGGCTGTTTGGGTTAGTAAAATTATATATACAATTACAGTACAGTGGTCCCAGAACACAGCATTGCTTCTCAGTGCGCTGGGGTGAGAATTGCTTCTTTTCTGTAAAATATATAATTTTTGTTTATATAGTTTTTTTTTTTCTGGAAACAAGCTTGTGTTTGTAGTATTTTTCGTATCTCCTCTGCTAGCATTGGTTTGGCTTCCAGTGTAATGTAATATGTTGATGTCTTCTCCTTACCAGCTGTTCTTCCTGTATGGCAGGAGTCACCATGCCAAATAGCGGGAATATTACACCACACTCAGCTGCTCCCCTGCGTGTTGTCTGCTAGTCCTAATACAAATGTTGTTCTGTTTTTAGAAGAGATTTGGATTCTCTGCCCCATGACATGATGGGAAAAGCTGGTGGTCTCAAATGACAGTCACAATGTAGCTTTGATTTTTTTTTTTTTTTTTTCATGGTGATGGAGCTAGAAAATTTGAGGGGAACACGTCGACAAACTAGCCTGTTGACATATTCACTTATGTAGTTGCTGCCTGTTCCGTTTCATCTGGTTGTGTAAAATAATGGAAAGCCATTTACTTCTGTGTTTAACATGAATGAACGGATTAGTGCCTACAACTTGGAAACATAGAAGGCTATTGGCAGAAGCAGACCATACGGTCCATCTATAAGCCATTGTGTGTATACTGTATGTACTCTTTACCTTAGGATAGATGTGTGCTTATCTCAGGCATGATAACATTCACTTTCATTCATTAATTAGCTATCTCTGCTGGAAGTTTGTTCCAAGCATATACTGTAAAAAAACATTTTTTTAGCGTCCTCCTGATCTTCCCTCCAACTAGCTTTAGGTTATGCCCACTTGTTCTATCATTACGTTTCTTTATTTACTATCTTATATTTAATTATCTAATACTTCCCTCCTGAACCTTATTCAATCTTTTCACATATTTAAAGGTCTCAGTCATGTCCCATATTCTAAGTATGCAGCACGTCCTGCTCCAGATAATGATTCATAACAGATGGGATTACTTCCGCCAGAGGGCGCTGGACTGCAGAGATGGCAAAAAGAGGCCCCTCCCGGTCCCATATATACCCGGGACCTCCCACAAATTCCCCAGTTTCTTCTCTGCAGTCGGCTGCGAAGGACAAGAATGATGGCTTCTCTGTTCGCAGGTGAGCAGGGCTTATCAGCCGTGGCCCTGTAGAACTATTCCCACCCATTCCATTTCTTCATTTATGCTTCCCAGCTTTGGCTGCGCTGGTCGGGTGATGGTAGGCTGCACCTTTTACAGGTGTTTTAGGAGCCTTGCTCCAACCGCAATCCCCCACCAAAGGGTAGGCGGTGCAGGCTTATGGTGAGCCTGATTTGGGGTGCCCCTCGCCCCCCCTTGGTGGGCCTCTGCTAGCTGGCTCCTCTCGCTGTCCCGCTCGTTCGGGGGGGGGGGGGGGGGGTGTTTAGTATAGTGTGTATTTGTGCCTTTTTTGCTGTCACTATTCTGGGCTCCGCACCCGGGCTTTTACTCTGTCAGTTTACTGTTTTAAATCTTCCGCCTCTGACGCTCGCGCCTTTTTGCGTTTCCGCGGTCAGTGGTGACGTCACTGCAGGCGCTGCTGCGCCCCTATTGGCTGACCAGTCACGCGTTAGGCTTTCGTTCTTTCTTGGGGGCGGAGCTTATCGGCCAGCGTGCTCCGTGTCGTTCTTCCTGCGGCCCGCCCCTTGAGGTACCCAGCACCATTTTGGGTACTTCCTCCGGCGTGACCTGTGACTCTCCATCGCGGCCCGTGAGTGCCCCTGCGGGCTTATGTATTTGTCAAGTGTTTATTCTGTAAGCTTATGGGGTGTCATCTTTTGTGTCTTTCCGGCGGGAAAAACTGTATAGTGGTTTCTCCCGGTCCTACCCCCTCTATTAGTTGCTAAAACTTTATTAGAGGCCTGATAGTAAAATCCTCCCACTTCCCTGGCGGACCTTTGGGGCATCCCGGGTTGCTTTTACAGCGTAATTCCTATTGGCAAATGGGCCCACTATAATCACCATATGGAGGCTTCACAATATATTGCGCTCGGGGCTCCCCTCGGGACAAGCCCGGCTGTGTGTGGCGTGTGGGGCATCCCTTGTAAGTGATGATGTGCAGGTCTGTGTACCCTGTGCCCCGCAGGCGCTTGCGCTGCATTCTGGGCTATCGGTGACTGGGTCTGCGCCCACTATGTCTTCACCTACTCCCAGTGAGCTGAACACTAGTGGGGAGTCTTACCCTGATGTGTCTTCTAGGCTGGCTAACATTGAGAGGTTGATTGTAAGAGGCAGCATGTGGCGCCTGGTGCGTCTGTTTTCCCTATGGAAACTGAGGATTTTCTGGACATGACTGACTATACCCCCCTTGAAGAGGGCGAATTGTTCTCGGATTCAGAGCTGTCTGATGATCAGAATTACAGTGGTGCTGACCCTGGCTCTGATCCCTGGGATGCTGATGACACCAATAGACTTTTGACTCAGATTTTTGAAGTGCTCTCTATTTCCCTTCCTGCTGCTGCTCCCAAACAGCAGGGGGAATTGTTTAATAATGCTAAGCCACATTTGGAATTTCCAGAACAGGCCCATTTCAATAATCTTGTTCTCAAAGAGTGGGAACGTCCCAGCCGGCTTCCCGGAATCCCTAAGGGCTGGGATAAAAGGTATCCCTTGCCCACCGAAGTGGTTAAATGTTGGTCAACCCCCCCGGAAGTGGATGCTCCAGTCTTGGGGATGTCCAACACTTCTGTGGTGCATTCCCCTGATTCCACTACCCTGAAGGATAGTGAGGACAGGCGCATTGACCAGTTGGCTTCCCATGCCTTTGCCTGTGTGGGATCTGCATTGCGCCCTGTCTGTGCTTCAGGACTCTCCTCAAGGGTCTGCTGGAAAGTGCCCCTGATGAGGCTTCTAGTGCCTAATTCAGGGTCTTGTCACATTGTGAGATTTTTATTTCTTATATCCTTTCTGCTCTAGATGACACTATTAGGATGTGTAGTAGAACCTCCGCCTTGGTGGTTGTTTTACGCTGCTCTGTTTGGCTGCGCCAGTGGGCAGCTGACAATGCTGCTAAGAAGGCTCTCACGGGGCTCCCCTTTAAGGGGCTGCGCCTATTTGGTGATCGCTTGGACCTGTTTGCTAAGGGAGGTAAGTTGCCCCAGCGTAAGAAACAGCCGCGGCCCTTTCAGGGTTCAGGCGCCTTTACCCCCTCCTTCCGCGGATCCAGGTCTGGGAGAGGGGTATCCTTTGCGGGGCACAGGGGTGACTTCTGGAGCAGAGGCAGAGGACGTGCCCGCCCAGGAGTCTCCTGGGGCTCTAAGCCCAAGTCTGCCACCAAGCCCGTTCAGCCATGAAGGGGCGCCCTCCCCCATCCGGGTGGGGGGGCGCTGAGGCTCTTCGCTCATGTCTGGAGACAACAGGTCTCAGACCGGTGGATTCTGGAGGTGGTGTCCTCCGGCTACAAGATAGAGTTCGCTGCCTGGCCGCCCCCAAGATTCCTCAGGTCCCGGATCTCTCAAAATCCCCTGGCAGATCAGGGTCTGTTTCTGGCTGTGCAAAACCTTCTGGACATGGGGTCATCTGTCAGGTCCCTCTTTGGGAAAGAGGTCAGGGCTATTATTCCAATCATTTCACAGTGCCCAAAAGGGGTGGCTTAATCAGGCCCATCCTGGACCTAAAACTTCTCAACAAATTTGTCAGAACCAGGCACTTTCGCATGGAGACCCTACGCTCAGCTGTAGGCTCGTTGCGCCCGGGGGACTTCATGACCTCCATAGACATCAAGGTTGCGTACCTTCATGTTCCAGTCTTCCAGCGCGAACCTGAGAAATTTCTGATGCCCTGGGAAGACCAGCATTACCAATTTGTAGCTCTGCCCTTCGGTCTCACCTCGGCTCCCAGAGTCTTCACCAAGGTGCTGGCAGGTGTTGTGGCTCTCCTCAGAGTTCAGGGTATTCGCATTCTTCCATATTTGGACGACCTTCTCACTCCCTTCTGTCATGCCCTCACCCTTCCATCCGGCAGGGGATGCAGCTAGTGGGGCAGATGATGTCCTGCTTCACGGCGGTTCCCTATGCGCAGTTTTACATGAGACCTCTTCAATTCCATCTCCTATCAGTCTGGGACAAGAAGCCCTGTCTCTGGATCAGGCTTTCGTTCTGTCTCCTCTGGTCTGGCGGTCCCTCTTGTGGTGGCTGGACTCGAGGAACCTGTTGGGGGGCAGATCCTTCCTGGCCCCCCGTTGGGAGACAGTCACCACGGATGCCAGTCTGATAGGTTGGGGGGGGGGGGGGGGCTTCTGGAAAAGCCTACAATTCCAGGGGCTGTGGGGCCCTCAGGAGGCCCATGCTCCTATCAACACCCTGGAACTAAGGGCGGTCAGGTTGGTTCTGGCCCGTTTGACTCCTCACCTTCAGGGCCGGCCCAAGTACGCTCAGACAACCAGACGGCGGTTGCCTACATCAATTATCAGGGAGGGACTCGGAGCATGAGTGCCCTCAGGGAAGTGTCCATGATTCTCTCTTGGGCGGAGGACAATGTCCCTTGCATTTCAGTTGTGTACATTCCGGGGGTGGAGAATCTGGAGGCAGACTCTCTGAGCAGAGGGACCTCTCGCCTGGGGGAATGGTCTCTCAGCAGCGAGGTCTTCCAATCCCTGTGTCTCCGTTGGGGGGTGCCGGACGTGGATCTGTTTGCATCTCACCACAACCACAAACTCTCAGTCTTTGTCTCTCTGTCCCAGGATCCCCTGGCCGTGGCCGTGGATGCTCTGACTCTATCCTGGCAGGGGTTCCGTCTCCTGTATCTGTTTCCTCCATTCCCCCTGCTGGGCAGGGTTCTGCGCAAGTTGGTTCAAGAAAGGGTGCCAGCAATTCTGGTGGCCCCCCGCTGGCCAAGACAGGTGTGGTTCGCAGACATCGTACAGCTAGCAGTAGATCAGTACGCTCTGCCCATGGTCCCGGACCTTCTCACTCAAGGACGACTTTGCCATCCCAATTTACAAATGCTGGCTTTGATGGCCTGGCTGCTGAAACCTCCATCTTGATGGAAGAAGGGCTTTCTGTCTCTGTAGTCAATACCTGGATCAGGGCTAGGAAGAAATCCTCCTCCATTTACTATAGGATTTGGGGGGCCTACATTGACTGGTGTGAGTCTAAGGTCCTTCCCTGTCGTGTGTTTTCCATCCCTAGGATCCTGGAGTTCCTTCAACATGGTTGGGATCTGGGACGTCAGCTCAGCACTCTCAAGAGTCACGTATCTACCTTGGCTGTTTTCTTCCAGAGGTCTTTCGCTCAGCATCCTCTTGTCAAGACCTTCTTCCAGGGGGTTGCTCATGTGCGTCCCCCCATAAGCCTCTGTTGCCAGTCTGGGATTTTAATTTGGTTTTGTCTGCCCTTCAGGGCCCTCCGTTTGAGCCTGTGCATGAGGCTGCTCTGTCTATTCTTACTCTTAAGGTTGCCTTTTTAGTGGCTTTCACCTCTGTCAGGCGGGTTTCGGAGTTGGCGGCCCATTCTATTCAGGCCCCCTACTTTGAGAGACATCAGGACAAGGTGGTTTTCAGATTTAAACCGGATTTCTTGCCTAAGGTTGTCTCTGCCTTCCATCTTAATCAGGACATTGTACTTCCTTCCTTGTGCCCTAATCCTAGTAACTCCAAAGAGAGGGCCTTACATTCCCTGGACGTGGTCAGGAATTTGAAGTTCTACCTGGTGCCTACTGCGCCCTTCAGGAAGACTGATGCTTTGTTTGTGTTACCTTCCGGTCCCAAGAAGGGTTTGGCTCCTGCTAAGTCTACTATTAGCAAGTGCATTCGTCAGGCCATTTTAAGGGCCTATTCTGCTAGGGGAAAGGAGCCTCCTTTCCGTGTTACGGCTCATTCTACCCGTGCTGTTGCGGCTTCCTGGGCCTTTCATCACCAGGCTTCTGTTATACAAATTTGTAAGGCTGCTACTTGGTCTTCTGTCCATACCTTTTTCCAAGTTTTACAAGGTTGATGTTCGGGCCTCAGCTGATGCTGTTTTTGGCCGCAAAGTTCTGCAGGTGGCAGTGGTTTGAACTGCGCGTTGTTGCTTTTGGGGATCCCACCCTATGTACGAACACTGCTATTGGATGTCCCATCTGTTATAAATCATTATCTGGAGCAGGACGTGCTGCATACTTAGAATAATACAATTCTGTGATTACTCACCTTGTAGAATTGGTATTATATGTATGCAGCATGTCCTGCTCCACCCCACCCTGATTGCTTTATCTTGGATCCTCTGTACGGTGATTTTTATCCTTGTTAAGTTGTTACTGGTTATTTGCCCTTCCTGGTTCTCCTTACTGCTTTTCAAAACTGGGGAATTTGTGGGAGGTCCCAGGTATATATGGGACCGGGAGGAGCCTCTTTTTGTCATCTCTGCAGTCCAGCGCCCCTGGCGGAGGTAATCCCATCTGTTATGAATCATTATCTGGAGCAGGATGTGCTGCATACTTATAATACCAATTCTACAAGGTGAGTAATCACAGAATTGTATTTTTTCACGTCTTTTCTCCAGACTGTACAACTTAAGGCCCCTAGGTCTCTCCTGATTTTTTCAGTTTTTAAGTCATTCCACCATTTTTGTTGCCTGCCTTTCGACCAGTGATGATGGCTTTTTTTTACAGGCAAGGTCTCCAGAACTACAAACAGTAATCTAGCTGTGGCCTCACAATAAAGCAGTATCACAACCTCCCTCTTCCTATTGGTGATGCCTCGAGCTATGCAGCAACATCCTGCTTGCTTTTTATACTGCCTGGCTACACTGTTAGTAATCTGTATCCCTAAATCTCTCTCCTCCGAAGTCCTGGCTAGCACAGTATTGCCCATACAGTACTCAGATCAGGGATTCCTTCTACCACATGATTTTACATTTTAACTCCAGTTTCCACTGTTTTGACCACTTATCTAGTGCAGCCAAATCTTTTTCCATGTTGCTCAGCTGGATGTATGAGATAAGTGAATTCTGCTATGCTTACTTCGGTGCCACTGTTTTTATAGTACTGTTTAGGAAACTTTTTTTTTTTTTTTTTTTTAGCTTGCAGTACTATAGAGCTACGTGGGAAATGGCCATGTCAGCATAGCCTTTTCTTTTTACATATTTTAATTGAATCTGAAGTCATTTACCACTCTTTCTAATACTCTTTAAAGTGATGCAGCACCAACCTCTTTTATAGACCAAAGATCAGTGGAGGGGGCAGGGCTACACCCATTTGCCCACAAAAGTAGCATAGAATCAGGTGGATATTTATTCCTTGAAAACCCACACCCCCTCACCCACAACCTGGTTTGAGCAGGAACACCCAAAATGGTTATATTATAGACCAACCCTATACTTTGGATTATTAAAGCAGTAATGGTGTGTTCTATAGATAATACTTTCTATCCATTTATTGTTCCTCTTACCTGTGTCTCATTATTGTTGTAGGTGCAGCTCTACTCTGAAGCCAGTGTAGCCCTCTTGCAACTAAACAATCCGAAAGATTTTTATGAACTGAACATACAAGCAAAGAAGAACATGACTATAGAGGGCAAAGAAGTAACTCTGAACCCAGCGTACTTGCTGTGGGACCTCAGCGCTGTTAGTCAGGTATGTGATGCGGAGATAATTCCCATTCTTAAATTACCAAGCATGGTACCAGTATGTTAAGATTCTTCAACTTGAGAGAAAGAATCTGCTAACTGACATTGGAAATAATTACAGCTCAAGTCTTAGATATCTTGTCTGAAAATCACTGTGGAGATGTAACTGGTGGAGCAATCTTAATCCATTTTATGTATTGTGACAACATACTACTGCAAATGTAGTAAGCATAGCCCTTTATTTTAGGAAGAATATCTATGAGTTACAGTTGTGACATATGTAGACTGGCTAATAATGAATCTAGGCTTTACATGCATTAACGCTTCAGTCATCAAGCCCTTAGCAGCCAGACAGTGCTTTGAACCATATAGCTATCTTTAAAAGGCTTGTGTAGGTTCATTTGATTAGATTTTGGTTGTTGTGGGTAACACTAGTATTGGCTTAAAGTCCCTGTTCGGGCATAAAAAAACAGACATACTCACCTTTTTATTCATCGCACCTGATCCTACTTCAGCACAATAAAATGTTTCCTGAATCTGGCATCCCCATCCCCCGTCATTCATCAGTCACAGTAACGCCCCCACTGTAACTGGCGCCAGGTGGCCATTCAACACTGTGGTCTGCGTTTGGCAGAATTGCAGAGGGACTCGACTTGTGACCCAGTAAGGTTTACACAACAAAAGTTGAGTAATGTTTGTTTGTTTTTGTGCCCAGCCTGTCCCATTTGGTATGGGACTTCTTGAAGCAAATTAAACCCATCTTCTTGACTAATATCCCCCGAATCCCTCACGCCACAGGAAGTACCTTTTGGATGTTGCCTCTTCTTTCCCTTTGCTCCACCGTGAGACCTCAAATTGGGGCAGGCGGTACAACCAGGTTGTGGTGATCCTGGTATGGGATGCCCCCAGTCCCTGCTGAATGCGGCCTTATTACGGGCCGGGGTTCCCCCTTTTCCCCTCCGGGTCCCTTACTCCCTCGGGGGGGCTGGCGCGTCCTAAGCTGGCCTCTTTTTTATTAGTTTTAATCTAATGGATGTGTGTGTGTGTTTAGGTGTTTCACACTTTGTTGTTGGTTGATGGCTCATCTGGAAGTGATCCCTTGATGAACTGGTGCAATATGGCTTCCTTCAGCCTGAGCGAAGTCACTCGGGCTGTGTGTCTGGGTGGAGAAGGGGGCGGGGCCGGGCGCTCGGCGTGGCCGCGGTAGCCCCGCCCCCTCACCGGCGCGATTTGTGCAGGCCTCCCTCTGGCCAGATCCGCGCTGCAGGGAGGGGGGCGTGGCCTGGATAGCGCGCCTTCAACGCTGGCACGCCCCCCTTCTTCTCCCTTGGTCTGGTTTCCTCCTGGTCAAGGGCCATCTTCCTGCCGTGCTGCTCTTGGGAGTCAGGTAGGGGCCTGATGGCCTGTTTCTTTGTGCTCTCTGGTGGGGTGGGCCCCTGGTGGTGTATATTTTTACCATTTATTGCAGTATACCTGTATATTTATATGTATATAGTATGTGTGGCATGCTTGTGATTTTATTAATGCATATGCCTTAATAGTAATTATATGCCTATTGTGTGTTGCAGATTGCTTCATATTGTGCATATTTAGGGGTTCCTCCTGGTCCTGGGGTCCCTAGTTTAAAATTGATCTCCTCCAAATCCTCCCACCTGGGCATTTAAGGGGCATCCCGGGTTGCTTAAGCGTAATTCCCTTCGGTCTTGCGACTGACCACTAAGAAATCACCATATGGAGGCTCCGCAGGATACTGGGCCCGGGCTCACCTTGGGGCAAGCCCGCCCATGTGTGGGGTGTGGGGCATCCCTTACGGGAGAGGATGTACCGATCTGTACTCCATGCGCTCATAAGGCCATAACACGGAAGTCTGGGTCCCAGCCTTCTGGGTCGGCTCCTCCCGCTTCATCGCCTTCCCCCCCGCTTGATCCGTACCCAGAGTGACATTGGTGCCAGCGGGGAGTCGCAGTCGGATGTTGGTGCCAGATTGGCCAGCATTGAAAAGTTTATTGGTAGCATGGTGGGCAAGAAGGCCCAAGCTAAAAAGAGACATTTGTCGTCGGCACAGCCCGTGTGGGACGCGGACGACGACTCTATGGATTTGTCTGATTATTCCCCTTTAGAGGAGGGGGAAGTGTTTGAGGAGACAGATTCTGATTTTGTACAGGCTGGTGATGCTTTTGTTGGGCAGGCGCCTGGGGATGCCGTAGATACGGCTGCTGTTTTGTCACATATGTTGAAGGTGTTGGATATTGATCCCCCGGAGGCGCCTCCCCTAAAGAAGGGGGAATTTTTTGGGGTCCGCAAGCCCCGTCTAGAATTCCCTACGCAGGATCATTTTGACGCACTGATCCAGAAAGAATGGGAGAGGCCCTGTCGGCTTCCTGGTGCTCCCCAGGGATGGGACAAGAAGTATCCTTTCCCGGTGGAGGCGGTCAAGCGATGGTCCTCTCCTCCCGAGGTTGATGCGCCTGTTTTGAGCTTGACCAATTCTTCTGTGCTCAACACCCCTGACGCTACCTCCCTTAAACCGGACCTTCAGCGCGATTTAATAAAAATCCCAAACTCTTAAACGGTTACCCAGCATCTAAAATTAATATATTTTACATTTTTAGTCACTAACTTATTATTCTTCCCCCCACTGGGCTGTAACTCTGTTCAGGAATTTAGGATACGGGCTCCGCCATCTTGACTCAGAAGCATCACACTTACTGAGGAGAGGAGAGTGGGATAAGTTACAGGGGGTGGGTTATAGCTGTGCTTTGCTCAGACAGAGCTGATCTGGGGTCAGGTAAATGTCAGCAGTCCCAGAATGCAGAGCAGCACAGTCAGGAGGCACTTCCTGTTTGCAGGCAGCCTGATAAGATGGCGGCTTCCATAAGCTGCCATCTTGGATGTTTAAAAGCTCATAACATGCAGTAGATGCAGGTAGGATGATTTTTAATGTGGACAACCTGTATGTACAGGGTGTGGGAAACATATAAGATAGACTCTTATTCAGAGTGAAGGTCCGCTTTAAGGATAGCGAGGATAAGCGCCTTGATCAGATGGCTTGCATTGCGTTTGCCAGTGTGGGATCGGCCCTGCCGCCGGCTTGTTCATCTGCTCTAGTGTCGCTTGCTACCAGGTCCCTGATCAGGGACTGGCTGAATGATGGTCAGTTTGATCCGGATAGCGCTGAGTTCACTACTCTTAAGAGGTGTGAATTGTTCATGGATTTTGTTTTGTCTGCTATGGAAGATTCTATCGTCATGTGTAGCAGGACTTCGGCCTTATTGGTGGCCATGCGCAGATTGGTCTGGCTGCGTCAGTGGACGGCGGATTTTGGGGCCAAGAAGTCGCTTATGGCTCTTCCCTTCATGGGTACGCGGCTGTTTGGAGACAAATTGGATGCTGTTTCTAAGGGAGGTAGCGGAAGAAGCAGCGCTGTCCCTTTCGGGGGGCTGGTTCCTTCGCTCTGGCTCCACAAAAGGAAGGGGCGGTTAGGGGTCTGCCCGTCTCTGGTGTCAGGGGCTCGTCCTGGAATAGGGGCAGAGGTCGGGCCCGCCCGACGGCTGCCTAGGGTTCCAAGCCTAAGCCCGCCGGTAAGCCGGCTCAGCAATGAAGGGGCGCCCTCACCCGAACGGGTGGGGGGACGGCTGCGGCTCTTCTTCCAGGTCTGGGCCCGGGAGGTCACAGACAATTGGATCCTGGAAGTGGTCTTGCCCGGGTACAAACTGGAGTTCGAGTACTGGCCGCCTCCAAGGTTCTTAAGGTCTCGGGTGCCCTCGGGCTATCAGGCTGCACAGGGGCTCCTGTTAGCGGTAAGAAACCTTCTGGACATGGGAGTTATTTGCCCGGTGCCTCAGTCGGAGAGAGGCAGGGGTTTCTACTCCAGCCTTTTCATGGTTCCCAAAAAGGAGGGTTCGGTGAGACCCATTCTAGATCTCAAGGTTCTAAACAGGTTTATCAGAGCCAAAAAGTTCTGCATGGAGACTCTGCGCTCGGCTATCATTCCCCTTTACCAGGGGGATTTCATGACATCCATAGACATCAAGGATGCGTATCTGCATGTTCCGATCTTTCTTTCAGGCGCATCAGAGATTCCTCCAGTTTGCGATAGAGGATCAACATTATCAATTTGTAGCTCTTCCCTTCGGTCTGACCTCGGCACCGAGGGTCTTCACCAAGGTTTTGGCGGGCGTAATGGCTCTGCTCAGATCGCAGGGCATTCGCATTGTGCCTTATCTGGACGATCTGTTGATTTCAGCTTCTTCCCTTCAGCAGGCGGAACTGGACACCCACCAGGTGGTGTCGACCCTGGAGAGGTTCGGGTGGGTGATCAACCACACCAAGTCTTCTCTCTCCCCATCTCAAGTGATTTCATTTCTGGGCATGACTCTGGATACCAGTCTGGCCAGAGTGTTTCTGCCCCAGGCCAAGGTGCAGGGGATTCAGGACCTGATCCGTCTTCTTCTGGACAGTCCTTGTCCCTCTATCCGACAGGGGATGAAACTGGTGGGTCTGATGGTGTCCTCCTTCGAGGCGGTGCCGTTTGCACAGTTTCACATGAGATCTCTTCAACTTCTCCTATTGACGTATTGGGATAGGAGTCCACTGTCATTGGATCAACCTTTCAAGGTGTCTCCCAGAGTTCGGCAGTCATTTCGGTGGTGGCTGGACTCGAGCAATCTGGTGAAGGGCAGATCTTTTCTGGCCCCTTGTTGGGAGACAGTTACCACGGATGCCAGCCTGTCGGGCTGGGGAGGTTATTGGAAGAGTCATCAGTTCAGCGGGGTGTGGGGTCCCCAGGAGGCTCACACCCCCATCAATGTATTGGAGCTCAGAGCCATTTGTCTGGTTCTGGCTCGGTTGACCCCACAGTTACGGGGTCTTCCGGTTCAGGTGCATTCGGACAACCAAACCGCAGTGGCCTACATAAATCACCAAGGAGGGACTCGCAGCAGGAGTGCCCTCAGGGAAGTCTCTCTGATACTGCACTGGGCGGAGAGCAATGTTCCTTGCCTTTCGGCAGTCTACATGCCGGGAGTGGAGAATTCGGAGGCGGATTCTCTGAGCAGGGGATCCTCTCGCCACGGAGAGTGGTCTCTCAACCCCGAGGTTTTTCTGGATCTTTGCCGCAGGTGGGGGACTCCGGAGGTGGATCTCTTTGCCTCAAGGCACAATCACAAACTTTCGGCCTTTGTGTCTCTTTCTCAGGATCCCTTGGCAGTGGATGCCTTTTCACTGGCTTGGAAGGACCTGGGCTTTCTGTACCTGTTTCCACCTGTCTCCATGCTGGGCAAGGCAGTTCGCAAACTGGTTCTAGAAGGGGCACCAGCGATTCTGGTGGCTCCAAGGTGGCCAAGAAAGCTTTGGTACGCAGATGTTGTAAGGCTGGCCGTGGACCAGTACCGGCTTCCCTTGCTGCTGGACCTGCTATCTCAGGGTCGTCTGTTTTACCCCAATTTACAAACGCTGGCTTTGACGGCTTGGCTGCTGAAACCTTCATCTTGAAAGAGGACGGTTTGTCTGAGGCGGTTGTTCAGACCCTGATTAGTGCTAGGAAGCGGTCCTCTTCTGGCATTTACTATAGGACCTGGAGGTCCTATATTGATTGGTGTGAGGCTAGGGCCTTGCCTTGCAGGGTTTTTTCTGTACCCAGAATTTTGGAGTTTCTTCAGCATAATCTGGACATGGGGTTCCAGCTTAGTACTTTGAAAGGACAGGTTTCTGCTCTGTCAGTTTTCTTCCAGAGGTCTTTTGCTTTACACCCGCTGGTTAAGACTTTTTTCCAAGGGGTGGCGCATGTGCGGCCCCCTCGAAAAGCTGTAGTTACTGCTTAGGATTTGAATTTGGTTCTTTCGGCTCTGCAGGGTCCGCCTTTTGAGCCGCTACATGATTTTGCTCTTTCGGTTCTCACTCAGAAGGTTGCCTTCTTGGTGGCGATTACCTCGGTTCGGCGTGTCTCTGAGTTGGCGGCTCTGTCGATTCAGGCCCCTTACTTTGAGAGACACCAGGATAAGGTGGTTTTTCGTTTTAAACCGGATTTCCTTCCTAAGGTGGTGTCTGCTTTCCACCTCAATCAGGATATTGTTCTCCCTTCCTTGTGTCCTAAGCCTAATAATGACAAGGAGAGGGTTCTGCACAACTTGGATGTTGTTCGCTGTGTGAAGTACTATTTGGTGACTACTTCTTCCTTCTGCAAGACGGGCGCTTTCTTCGTGGTGCCCTGCGGGCCCAGGAAAGGTTTGGCACCTGCTAAGTCTACGATTAGCAAATGGATTCATCAGGCCATTGTTGGGGCCTATTCTGCTAAGGGGAGGACTCCCCCGTTTAGGGTCACTGCGCACTCTACTCGTGCTGTGGGTGCCTCCTGGGCTTTTCAGCACCAGGCCTCTGTTGAACAAGTTTGTAAGGCTGCTACTTGGTCTACTGTTCATACTTTTTCCAAGTTTTACAGCGGATGCTGTTTTTGGCCGCAAGGTTCTGCAAGCTGCAGTGGTTTGAGTTGGTGCATTCTTTACTGTTTATGGTTCCCACCCTTGACGGACACTGCTTTTGGATGTCCCGACTGTCAAGATTTATTGAAGCGGAGTGTATGTCACACTTGGAATAATACCGTTTTGTGATTACTCACCTTTAAAACGAATATTATAAGTGTGACATACACTCCGCTTCACCCACCCTGTTTGGTATTCTGGATCCTTTATATGGTAAACCATTGTTTTTTTTGTTAATATTGTTATATTTGGTTCTTCCTAATCCCTTTACTGCTATCTTACACTGGGGAATTGGTGGGAGGTCCCAGGTAGTTATGGACCGGGAGGGGCTTCTTTTTTTGCATTCATCTCTGCAGAAGTTCTGGAGTACTGGAGAATAACCCGACTGTCAAGATTTATTGAAGCGGAGTGTATGTCACACTTATAATATCCGTTTTAAAGGTGAATAATCACAAAACGGTATTTTTGAACACAGAGGCGGCATATGGAGCAGGCGCATTCTCAATCTCCCTGTGATGTGGCACGCATGGAATGGCAGAGCACGTCTGCTCCCCTCTGCTGCTCGGCAAGCTAGGGATGCGGCCATGGTCTGAGAGTGCAAAAAAGGGTAGGTGAATGCAGGCGTGTCTGGGCATTCCGAAACGGGATTACACACGGGCACTTCATTGACCGGCCCTGGAGACTTCTAGACTCCATGGCTGGCTTAAGGGTGATAGGTCTTCTTTAAAGAGGGATGTTCTCTAGGAACAACAGAAAATGTCTCTTTTTCTTGTGTTACAATATCCAGCAAATGCTCTAGAAATGCACATCTTAAATGATAGACTACTATAAATTGGTGTCTTGTATATCTGGTAAAGAATCTATTAAAGAGGGATGAGTGATGTGGCTTCAGGTAGCAGCAAGGGTTGCAAGCTGCATGCTGTTGCAGTGATTGGGTGTCTTTACTAGTTCTGAGTTGTCAGCCAGTTGCTGCCTGTATAAGGTTGCACATTGCAAACGTCCTGCATGCAGCAATTATTTAGGGGAGCAATTGTGATTCAAGTCATTAAAGTACAATTGTGATTATGTATACATCTCACTTACATAAGATATTTTGATGGCCTTGGTGTAAACATGACCTCACTCACAATCCTTTACATGCGGTCCCTGGCCAAAGATAGGTTTCAGGGGCCCAACCTCTGCCGTGGAATTGAGAGGGAGTAGGTAATAACCATTTTTTTTCCCCAAGTTGGGTTTTAAGTGCTGATTTTTATTACTGCCTGGTAACTTTTGTTCCTTGGGGTATTCCATTAGTGTCGGCCAGGGGAGAGAGGAAGTAGAACGGAAGGCTCATGTTTCTTCACATACACACTCTTAGACTCATAGACACTCTTCTGCACATACCTGTTAGATGGCTGGCTGCACCATCATTGGTAATCCAGCTGTGCATGTCTGGGATCCAGTGTTGTACCTTCCTATAGTTTGAGGCCCCAGGAGGGTTTTTGCATTTCTGTATGCTGGAGGCAGACATGTATAGACCTAGTTCATGTAAATACCATTATGGTATATCCCAGTGCATAGGGCCTGAATTTATATTTTGTTAATTCCAAGACTGAGTGTCCTTCATTTCCTAACCACTAGGGGCGGGAGACATTTTGGGGTTGCCTTCCTAAATGACTTCAATGGAAAATATCTTTGCCATGAGGCCAGTGTTTAGGCCTTGGTTATAATTACTAAGCATGTCACTACCCCACACCAGCCCATAAACTGGATATATTTATCTTGGCAGATTGTTTGCCACCCTATTTGGTATGATAGGTGCAATGTCCTGGTAAGCAGCCCAGTATCCCATTCCTCCCGTGGGTAAGGATGCCTATCGTGTCAATAACACATTTTCTGAGACTCTGTACCGGTCGTTATTCGCTTTTAGCAGCACAGCGTATAAAACTCAGATTGCACACTTGTCAGTGTGGTAACATGAAAAGTGTATTTACATAGAAGGTGTATGCCAGTCTGCATTGCATGCAGGACATTATTCCCATACTGTTTGTGTGTGTTGTTCTCTATATTTAAAGTGGACCAAAGCCCAGGATTTTGACTATTCTGGGTTTTGGTTCTTGCTTCCAGGGCACCCTGATCGGTGGTGTGAAACCCCCCTGATTTGACCTACCTATCCCTGGTCCTACGGCACATGAATGGCCTCTTATCCAATGGGCGTGATCCAAGGGCTTGATGGCTGTATCGCCCGCTACCCTCTAACAGGGAGCGTGGACGCACTGGCCATTCACAAATGCATGGCGCGTGCATGAGCCCTGCTAAAGGGATAGCGGGATTGCGGCCACTGCTCATGCAAGTGCTGTTGGCCCAGGAAAGAAGGTGATTTCCTGGGCGACCTGGGGGGTTTCACACAGTAGGGCATCCCGATTCTGGATGCCCTGATGGAAGGGATTCTGTGAGATTCCAGGGCCGTTGGGGCATGGATTTTGGTCCACTTTAATAATATTTCATATTGCAGCTAGGACAGGTACAGTTACCTGTACCATACACTCCCACTACATAAGTCTCCGCTGATATGGGATATGCAGATAATTTTGGCCAGCATCTGGGCCAGGCAATTTGGGGCATTGTTAAAGTGGAAGTCCAGTTTGTCCCCCGCCCTGTCCTCCTTCCCCCTGCACTGAGACAGGACGGGAGGGTTAAAAAACTGAAATGCCTTCCATTGGACAAGTGCCATTCCCCGAGTGATTTTAGACATGGGTGCCACCACCTTGGACGGGATGCACAGGGCACATCCCCCGCATCTGAATGGCCCAGCAGGTGCACATGCAGATCTACACTGTGCAACCCCCCGTCTTACCTCAGTGCCAAGGGAGGGAGGACAGACTGGACTTTCACTTTAAAGCGGGACTAAAGAAACATTTTTTTAGATGTTGGGGTTTGCATGCTAATATTGGGGGTTATTTTTGAAAAGGGGGCTAACCCCTAACTTTCACTTTTACACAGGGGCTAGAGAGCCCAGTGCCCATTAAAGTTCCTGTGCTTGGATGTTTCGGCACACACTGGTTATAAGGGTTTAAAGAGGGCCGATATTAAAGCGCTGCTACCTGAATCTGGATGAGATGTGCGATCTTCCACTCCAAGCCATTCAGAAAAGTTGGGTGCAGGAGCGAGAGCACTCAGAAAGATAGCCGGAGATGCCATAGGGCGTGGCTTTGGTGGTGGAAAAACATGTTTTTTTGGAAAAAACATCGGCATCGTCCGAATTACTCGGTGGGAAAAGTGATCATGTGAAAAACTAAATCTGGGGTCTGGGCTACAAAGAAAGGGGCTAATTCTCAGCTTCAGCAGCGGTATTGAGCAGCACACCAGGATAAATCATCTGCGTGGCAGATACACAGCCAATGATTTGTTTTTTCACTTATCTTGGACAACCCATTTTGTGTTCTTTATTTTTTTTTTTTAAGCTTAAACAAGATGAAGACATTTCAGCCAGCCGTTTTGAGGATAATGAAGAACTGCGTTACTCCTTGAGGTCTATAGAGAAGAATGCTCCCTGGGTGCGTCACGTTTTCATTGTAACCAATGGTCAGATACCATCATGGCTGAATCTGGATAATCCACGTGTCACTGTTGTAACTCACCAAGTAAGACATTTTTATTTGTTCAAAATCCAAATATAATCAAGTAAGATCGGTAGGAGATTAACTTCAGGTTTTCCAGAAGTGGGAGTTTCACAGGAACCGGTTTACTCTAGTGTTTGACCTTTTTGCTGACTTATTCATTTGCATTATACAGTAGATTCAGCCATTGTGTGGTATAAAGATTAACTTGTTAGTTTATCTCTAAGCCATATAATATTTACTAAGCTTTTCACTGTGGCCTTAAAGCAGACCGAAAGTCAAAAAAGCAAGTTCAGTAAAATTGCACCCCTAAAGCCCCACTCTGGCAATCCGTCACATAAACTATTTGAGAGGGCTTAATTCCATGCAGATGTTATAGAATATAGGCAGATTCTATGGTGCATAACTGCATGACAGTGGCCATCATGCCACATACATGTCCAGCTTATGAAAACCCAATCCCTCAGTCAAAATTGCCTCACGTATCAGTGCAATCCTCCTTTATTTTTAGTGGCAAGACATCAGCTGTTATGACTCATTGCTCTGCAAGGCATTGTAACTCCTTGGAAGATACATAATGTTTACATTGACTGAATGGGAGTGCAGTCAATCCAGAATCAGCACTGAACAGTGATAAAGCAACATTGTTGCAGATTTCCCTTCCACACACAATCCCTCTAGCAGCTGGGTATTCAGTGTGTTTGTTCATATAATATAAGACACAAGCTGCTCATGTTTCTGAGGCATTTTATCTCTCGGTTTGATGTGTGGGCTGCTTCTGACACGGCTCTGTTTATATGTGTGACAAGATGGCCGTTCCCATGCAGTTCTGCAGCAAGGAATTGGCCTGTTATTCCAGAAAGCAGTCCTTCACTCTGAATAAGAGCCTATCTTATATGTTTCCCACACCCTGTACATACAGATTGCTCACATTAAAAATCATCCTACCTGCATCTACTACATGTTATGAGCCTTTAAACATCCAAGATGGCGGCTCATGGAACATCAGGCAGCCTGCAAACAGGAAGTGCCTTCTGACTGTGCTGCTCTGCATTCTGGGATTGCTGACCTTTTCCTGACCCCAGCTCTGCTCTGCCTGAGCAAAGCACAGCTATAACCCGCCCCCCTGTACTTTATCCCGCTCTTCTTTCCTCGGTATGTGTGATGCTTCTGAGTCAAGATGGCGGCGCCCATATCCTAAAGTCCTGAACAGAGTTGCAGTACAGTGGGGGAAAGAATAATAACTAATAAGTTAGTGACTAAAAACTTAAAATATATTAATTTTAGATGCTTAGGAATCGTTTTATAAGGGTTTCAATTTCAATAAATCATGGTAAAGGTCCGGTTTAAGCCCTTTGAAATAGTTTTTGCCAGAGGGGGGCTTTAGGTAAGCGATTTTTCTAAATGTTTCATTTTTGACTTTTGGTCCACTTTAGGTCACCCCAGCAAGTTGTATTAGGCAGTTATGTAGTGAAGGACTTGTGCTGAACAACATGCACTAAATCTGTAAATATGTCCCCATGTTAGGGCTGAAATGCCTCTAGTAAAGTTCTGTTAGTTTCCCCATAACCAAACTACTCCAGCTCTCTGATGACTTAGTATTCAAAAGCTCATCTGCCTATTCCAGATACTGTTTGGCTTCAGTAGTGTATGTTAAAGCGATCCCACACCCTTCTGTTTCACTCAAAGTCCCTATACTAGATTTCCTGCTATGCAGATTGGCTGTTTTATTTATTCTTTATAAGTGATTCAGGCCTCCCATTTGCGGCCTCTGTGCCACCAGTCTGTTTGGAAGCGCTTTTGTCTCTCTAGCAATGCAGGCTGGGATAGAAACTACCTCCCAGTTTGCCTTGCGCTCTGCTGTGCGGCACCAGCATCGCTTGACCAGTCGATGCTGAGTGCGCACTGTGAGCGGCATAAGGAGACACAAGCGGATCTCCATTGCTGTGCACTGGGAGGGGAAGCTGAATGTGTGTTCCACTAGCAACCTGAGAGCCAAATTGATTGGCTCTCTGATAGGCTAGCCACGCCCAATCAGGCTTCTCTAGGTACATTTTCAGGATGACATGCTAGAAAAGTGAGTATAGCATGGTCCTTTATACCATTAATGCAAAGGGATCACATATCTAAAAGGCTTTACATCTTAAAGAACTGGGCGTGGTTATGTAAATTGCATGGATGACAGAACGCACATCCAGGTTTGTAGTGAAAGTGCCAGGCTCCCGCATGAGGGAAGCACCCGAGGCATTTGAAGAAGGAGGGGAATTGGCCAGAGGGGAATAAAGATGGCACAGCATTCGACCATTCAGAGTAGGAGTCATTGACCTCTGCTTTCTGGACATACCCCATAGCCGGTTTTCTGTATTTACATATCAAATCATCCATACCTGCAGAACAAAATGTATAGCCTATAAATTAGATGCAATACATGTGTCAAACTTCTTGTCTTGGTCTAAGTGGCAATTTTACCTCTTCATAAAAAATTACAGATTTGTTATACAACATCTGCCATGCAAGAACACAGTTAATATATATATATATATTTATTTTAACGATGCTTTTTTTTATTTTCTTACAAGGATATATTTTTGAATACTACCTATCTGCCTACCTTCAGCTCTCCTGCCATTGAAAGCCATATTCACCGCATACCGGGACTCTCTCAAAAATTCATCTACATGAACGATGATGTTATGTTTGGGACATATGTGTGGCCAGATGATTTCTACAGCCATTCTAAGGGACAGAAGGTCAGTATTCAAATACAGACCCAAGTTTAGCTACTTTATTGTCTTTGTGTTCCTAGTAATGTGCAGAACCTCCGTAAGGAAGCTGGTTCCTGTTAAAGTGGACCAACACCCAGGATTTTGACTATCCTGGGTCTTGGTCCACTTCGGTGGGGCACCCCCGATCGGGGTGCCCCGCTGTGAAACCCCCCCGAAAAACTCACCTCTCCCCGCTCCCAGCGCCGACGGACAAGCCGCGGACAAGCGGCTCCTCCGCCGCCGCCTCCCGCGCGTCCCTCTTGACTGCGAATGGCCGGCGCGGGCGCGCGCACGCCTAGAGGGGCGCGAGGGAGGCGGCGGCGGAGGAGCCGCTTGTCCGCGGCTTGTCCGTCGGCGCGGGGAGAGGTGAGGTAAGGAGTTTGGGGTGTTTGGGGGGGTTTCACCCCGCGGGACATCCCGATCTCGGATGTCCCGCGAGGAGGGAGGTGATCGGCCCGGGAATCTTATAGATTCCCGGGCCGATCACCCGTGGGTGTTGGTCCACTTTAAGGGAGTATAGGACTTATTCAGCACTGTGAGATTTTTTTTCTCACGTTTTTTTTGTGAAAACATTTTTTTTATATTTGTAGTGCAATTCCATTTTTAGCTGTGGGAATTATTTAAACCATTGCATAGCTAAAAATGGTGCTGAATTGAAAAAAAAATAAAACACACAAAAAGTGAGAAATAAAATCTCACTGTGCTGAATTTGCCCTTATATGTTGTTTATATACTCTCCCTGCACTTGATCAGACTAAATGAGCCAAAAGTAAATTCATAATTAGTATCCTTGTCTGGTTTGGATACTTGTGAGTAACTTGCAGGGGGCACAACAGGCCAGAATAAGCTAGAACAGAAGTGGTCCAAAACTTCGGCTGTGCATGGCCGCATTCAGTTGCAGCCGGCATGTACATGGAATCCCAGCTGCACGCACGAACAGCACGCGGCATTGCTTCCATTATTCGGCTGTGCCCCAGGGAGAGGGAATCAGCCAGCCCAGGGGCGGTTTTGGTCCGCTTTAAAGGTGTTTTGTTGCACAGCTGATGAAAGTTCAGAATTAGGCTTTGGCTTTGGTAATCGTATATTCTAAGTATACAGCATGTCCTGTTCCAGAACACTTGGGTTATACATCCAGTAGATGGCGCTGGACTGCAGAGACAGAAAAGTGGCTCCTCCCGGCCTCATATATACCAGGGACCTCCCACAAATTCCCCAGATCTTCTCTGCAGTTTGAACTACGATGACTAGAAGATGGCTCTCTCTACTCGCAGGTGAGCGGGGCTATTATCCTGCAGTTCTGTAGAACTATTCCCACCTGTTTCCTTTTACTGCCTCCCAGCTTAGGCTGCACTGGTTCGGGTAAAGGTAGGCAGCACCGCTGTCAGGTGCTAAGGAGCGCTGCTCCAACCGCAAAGGGTAGGCGGTACAGGCCCATGGTGAGCCTTATGGGATGCCCCTCCCGCGCCTTATGCCCCTCGCCCCCTGTCCCCGCAGTTGGCTCCCTTTAGGCTGGCCGTCGCTTCCCCATCGCTCTCCCTGGTAGATCTGGGGGAGGGTGTATGTCTTGACTACATTATTATGTGATGATCCCTTTTGAATTGGTTGCTCTGGTTTCTTTTGCCGCCGCCGCACGCTTGTACTCCGCTCCGCGGTTGGTGGCGACGTCGCCTCAGGCGCTGCTGTGCCTTCATTGGCTCGCCTTGTCATGTGGGCGCGTTTTCGCACTCTTCGGCTTTTGAGGTATATGCGGGCGCCATTTTAGTTCTCTGCTGCGTGTGTCTGGCGTCTCCCTATCGCGGTCTGTAAGTGCCCCTGTGGGCTGATTTATTTTGTATTTCTCTGTATTGCATATTGCTTATGGGATCTTTTTGCTTATGTCTTGCAGGCGGGTCAAACTTTTGTGGTTTCTCCCGGTCCTATCCCCTCTATTTAGTGTTAACTCTTATTGGAGGGCTATTGTATTCCCTTACCTCCCACTTCCGTAGCGGGTTATTGGGGCATCCCGGGTTGCTATTATTAGCGTCAATCCCTAGTGGCCTGTTGTGCCGTGATAATCACCATATGGAGGCTTCTCAGGATAATGTGCTTGGGGTTCCTTCGGGACAAGCCCGGCTGTGTATTGCGTGTGGGGTATCCCCTGTCTGTGATGACGTCAGGGTTTGTGTACCCTGCGCCCAGCAGGTACTTGCGCTGCAGTCTGGGTTACCTGCGGCTGGGCCTAGTGCTGTGCCCCCTCTGGCTTCGCCTACCCCCCACGCTTACACCTGACTCCCAGTGAGGTGCATACCAGTGGGGAGTCTCAACCTGATTTGGCTGCCCGGGTAGCCAGCATTGAAAGGCATATTGCCGGGTCTGGTCCGTGTAAGGCTCCTGCTAAGCGGCGGCATCTGGCACTCGGTGTTACTCTCTTTCCTATGGAAGCTGAGGAGTTTTTTGATATTTCTGGACATACCCCCCAGGAAGAGGGGGAATTATTTTCTGATTCAGAATCATCTGAGGATCAGCCTAGGGGTTATGCTGAGTCTGGGTCTGACCCATGGGCTTCAGATGATACTGACAGACTTCTGGCTCAGATTTTTGAAGTGCTCTGTATCTCTCCTCCTGCCGTGGCCCCGCGGCAGCAGGGGGAGCTGTTTCATAATGTTAAACCACGCTTGGAGTTTCCTGAATAAACTCACTTTAATAATCTGGTGTTGAAAAAGTGGGAACGGCCTAGCAGGCTTCCCGGGGTACCAAAGAGTTGGGATAAGAGGTATCCCTTTCCCTCTGAGATGGTTAAACGTTGGTCATGTCCTCCCGAGGTGGATGCACCAGTTCTGGGGTTGTCCAACACATCCGTCATGCATTCCCCTGACTCTACTACACTGAGGGATGGGGAGGACAGACGCATTGATCAGCTGGCTTGCCATGCCTTTGCCTGTGTGGGGACCGTGCTAAGTCCGGTCTGTGCCTCTGCCATTACGGCTGTTGCTATTAAAAGCCTGCTCAGGGGTCTCTTAGATGGGGCTCCTGATGATGCAGGTAGTGAAGAGTATAGAGCTCTTCTGCGTTGTGAGGAATTTGTTGCATATGTTCTCTCTGCCTTGGATGATACCATTAGAATGTGTGGCAGGGCATCTGCCTTGTTGGTGGCGATACGCCGCTCGGTCTGGCTGCGCCAGTGGGCAGCTGACAACGCTGCTAAGAAGGCTCTCACTGGGTTTCCCTTCAAGGGGCTGCGCCTCTTTGGTGAACGTCTGGACTTGTTTGCTAAGGGAGGCAAGTTACCTCAGCGTAGAAGGCAGTCCCGGTCCTTTCGGGGTTCAGGTACCTTTTCTCCCTCCTTCAGGGGCTCCAGAATTGGACGGGGAGCTTCCTTTGCTGGAGCCCGTGGAGATTTTTGGGGCAGGGGCAGATGACGTGGCCGCCCTGGTTCCCCCTGGGGTCCCAAGACTAAGTCCTCCCCCAAGCCCCCTCAGGCATGAAGGGGCGCCCTCACCTATCCGGGTGGGGGGACAGCTTCAGCTCTTGGCTCATGTCTGGAGGCGTCATGTCTCAGACCGGTGGATTCAGGAAGTAGTATCCTCCGGTTACAAGATAGAGTTTGCAGCCTGGCCGCCCCCAAGATTCATCAAATCCCGGTTAGCTCAAAACCCCGTCAGCTCAGGGTCTGTCCCTGGCTGTCCAAGGCCTTCTGGAACTGGGTGTCATCTGCCGGGTGCCCTTGAGGGAAATGGGCAAAGGCTATTATTCCAATCTTTTCATTCCCAAGAAAGATGGGTCCATCAGACCCATCCTGGATTTGAAGCACCTCAACAAATTTGTCAGATTCAGACACATTCGCATGGAGACTCTGCGCTCAGCTGTGACTTTCCTACACCCAGGGGACTTCATGACCTCTGTAGACATCAAGGATGCTTACCTTCACGTACCTATCTTTCCAGGTCATCAGAGATTCCTCAGGTTCGCTCTGGAGTATCAGCACTACCAATTTGTGGCCTTGCCCTTCGGCCTCACCTCGGCTTTCAGGGTATTCACCAAGGTGCTGGCAGGAGTGATGGCTCTGCTGAGATCTCAGGGCATTCGCATTCTTTCCTACTTGGACGACATGCTTATCGCTTCTCAGTCCTTCCATCAGGCAGAGCTGGACACTCAGCGGGTGGTGTCCACACTGGAGTCATTCGGCTGGGTGATCAACCACCCCAAATCTTCCCTGTCTCCTTCCATGGTGAAGTCTTTTCTGGGCATGATCCTGGATTCAGCTCAGGTCAAGATCTTTCTTCCTAAGCAGAAGGTGGAGGTCATTCAAGAGAAAGCTCAGCTCCTGCTGTCTTGTCCTCATCCATCCATCAGGCAGGGAATGCAGCTGGTGGGACTGATGGTGTCCTGCTTCGAGGCAGTTCCATATGCTCAGTTTCACATGAGGCCTCTTCAGCTTCACCTCTTGTCAGTATGGGATCGGGACCCTGTGTCCTTGGATCAGGTGTTTGTCCTGTCCCCTCTGGTTAGGCAGTCTCTATCGTGGTGGCTGGACTCAAGGAACCTGCTGGGGGGCAGATCCTTTCTGGCCCCCTGCTGGGAGACTGTCACCACGGGCGCCAGTCTGACAGGTTGGAGGGGGGGGGGCTTTTGGAAGTCTCTGAAATTCCAGGGTCAGTGGGGCCCTCAGGAGGCCCATGCCCCTATCAACATTCTGGAATTGAGGGCGATCAGGTTGGTTCTCGCCCACTTAACCCCACACCTGCGGGGTCGGGCTGTTCAGGTCCGCTCGGACAACCAGACGGCGGTTGCCTACATCAATCATCAGGGAGGGACCCGGAGAAAGAGGGCCCTCAAGGAAGTGTCCCTGATTCTGTCCTGGGCGGAGGAGAATGTTCCCTGCATCTCAGCTGTGTACATCCCGGGGGTGGAGAATCTGGAGGCAGACTCTCTGAGCAGGGGGACCTCTCGTCTAGGAGAATGGTCCCTCAGCAGCAGGGTGTTTTGCTCCCTGTGCCACTGCTGAGGTCAGCTGGATGTGGATCTGTTTGCGTCCCGTCACAATCACAAGCTTCCAGTCTTTGTCTCTCTGTCCCAGGATCCTCCGGCCTTGGCCATGGATGCCCTGGCAATGTCTTGGACGAGGCTTCAGCTCCTGTATGTCTTTCCCCCGTTTCCCCTGCTGGGCAGGGTGCTGCGCAGGATAGCACAGGAAAGGGTGCCAGCCATACTGGTGGCCCCCTGTTGGCCAAGAAGAGTGTGGTTCGCAGACATCGTGCAGTTGGCAGTAGATCGGTACGCCCTGCCCCGGGTTCCAGATCTGCTTACTAAGGGGCACCTACGCCACCCCAATTTACGAACGCTGGCTTTGACGGCCTGGCTGTTGAAACCTCCATCTTGATGGAGGTTTTGCCAGACAGAGCCTGACACTGGTGAAGGGAAGTATTGCTTTGTTATAATTAAGATTGCTTAAAGCGAGTTCAGTAGCTTTTGCGAGTTCCGGTTGTATTTTCAAGTGAGGTTGTATTGTAAGTGAGGGGACTTTTCATTAAGGGAAGGAAAAGGAAGAGGGAAAGAAAAAAAAGAATTGTGCTATTTTTTTTTTCTTTCTCCTTTCTTGTATTGCAGGGTTAGCCTTGTATTTGATTACATTGGTTGCTCCCATCTGATAGAAAGCAGTACCTGGGTGGGGGTGGTCCTGCCTAATTAGCAGCCTATTTATTTCACCTGAGGCCAGCCTTCTGACTGTTTGCCAGACAGAGCCTGACACTGGTGAAGGGAAGTATTGCTTTGTTATAATTAAGATTGCTTAAAGCGAGTTCAGGAGCTTTTGCGAGTTCCGGTTGTATTTTCAAGTGAGGTTGTATTGTAAGTGAGGGGACTTTTCATTACAGGGGCAGTATCGCGAAATTTGCATTAAAAAAGATAAATAATTAAATAGCCACACAATAGCTTCTAACATGTGTATAAATAATCTGGCGATAGAAAAAAGAAAAAATATATGCCTTTCATTTAAATTGTATAATTACAATGGCTCGGTCCATTTGCTGAATAGGGGGATCTGCTGGGTTGTATTTAGTGAGCTGCTTAATTTAGCCCACTGGTCTCCTAGCAACACTTTACCTCAGAGGCTGACACTGTAATCAGTGGTAACGGCTGTGTGTGTGTGTGAGGTGCTGCTTTTGTTATGAGACCAGGTGACTCAAATGTGTAAAATCTATACAAAATAAACTAAACTGACTGAAAATAACTGAAATTCTTCTTTGAATAACTGTGCAGGAAAATCTAAAGGTATTAAAGTGGAACAAAACCCTGAGTTGCCGACCCTGAAGTCTATAAAACCCGGCCATTGACCTTGCCCCTTGGGCATTCTAAATCAGGATGCCCACTGTGTGAAACGACCCCTGGATAACCACAGATCCCCCCATTTTTCTGGCGCGCTCACGCAGATAGTCATTTAGACAGGCCGGGCGGCCAGGAAGGTTACTGCTCAGGCTCCCCATCTGCGTGCAAACTGAGCTGATTGGATGAGAGCCTGCGCATGCGCTGTGGGACAGGGAAAGGTACATTTTCACAGGCGAACTTGGGGATTTCACATATCAGGGCATCCCAAGTCGGGATGCCCCTAGGGGCACAAAACAAAACTCCAGATGAAAATCCTGGGTTGGGCTTTGCTCAAAACACACAAAGCTGAAAGAAAGATCATATGGAAAAATGAAAAATAAGAATATGAAAGAGAAAATGGTAAACTGAAAGATTCTGCAGCAGAGCCAACATGAAGGGAAAACTGTCAAAATCAGCTAAATGACTTATAGAGCTTTTCTCTCTGTTTTAGATATGAGTTCTGGCCAGGCAATGTTGTTATCTTATGCTGGTCGGCTGCCAGCACTGAACAGCTGAGACTTCTGATACATTGTTTCTCCCCCTCTCCTCAGCATGGAACTGATACATTGTTTCACCCCTCTCCTCAGCATGGAACAGGCCAGAGTGTTGGAACCCGACACTCAAAAGACATAAACATGAGCTATTAGTCTCCAGCTGCACAACACACACATCATTTTTTTTCTACATTTGTAATTCTTACTCCAACACCTACCTACATTCAAAGTACCATTTAAATATAAGTCACCAAGAAAAATTTGCGATACTGCTCCTTTAAGGGACTTTAGATTGGGGGACTTCAAGTGTTCTTATTGCCTATGTGCTAAAATAAGAAGGTAAAAGCCAAAGTTGCTGCAACTGTGAGCACTAAAATTGTTTTTACTGCTGTATTGTAACTAGGATAATGGCTAGCAATATTGGAGGTCTACTTCAGTGCACAGTTTGTCATATGTATACACTTCAGGAGCAGCAGTTCCTGGGTGAATACCGCTGTGGTAAATGTGAGCAAATTGCTCTTTTTCGGAAAGACAGAGCAAAAATGAGTGTAATCTATAGGCCCCCAAATATAACTGAGGAAATAGAGGGTCAACTGCATAAACAGATAGAGCGGGCGTCTCAGGCTGGTACAGTGGTGGTGATGGGGGACTTCAACTATCCAGGAATCGACTGGAGACACGGTTCGGTTTCCACTACAAGGGGGAGAGCATTCCTCAGCTTGCAGATAATTATATGAATCAGTACGTGGAGGCACCTACTAGGGGTGATGCTATTCTAGATCTTGTAATATCAAATAATGATGAGCTGATGGGGGCAGTAACAGTCCGTGAAAATCTTGGTAACAGTGACCAAAATATAATTGTATTTAACATAAACTGTAAGAAAGATTTTCTGCCTGGGAAGGCAAAAACATTAAATTTTAGAAAGGCCAACTTCCCCAGGCTCAGAGCTGCACTCAAGGACATTGACTGGGAGCATCTGTTTCGGAATAAGGATACAGATGCCAAATGGGAGTACTTTAAATCAATTGTGAGTAGCAACGTTGCAAAATGTATTCCTACAGGTAACAAATATAAGCGGCTAAAATTAAACCCCTCATGGCTGACAACTGCGGTTAAAAGGGCAATAAAGAACAAAAAAAGGGCATTTAAACATTACAAGGCTGAACTCTCAGCTGTAACACTTGAGAAGTATAAACTAGTAAATAAAATGTGTAAGAAAGAAATAAGGTTGGCAAAAGCACAAAATGAAAGAAATGTGGCTAAAGAAAGCAAAACAAACCCGAAAAGATTTTTTAAATATATTAATTCGAAGAAAACTAAATCAGAACAGGTAGGTGCCCTAATTAATGATAACCGGGAAATGGTCACTGGGGATGCAGATAAGGTGGAGCTGTTAAATGGATTCTTTAGCTCTGTGTACACAAGAGAAGAGCAAGGAGCCAACACAGGAGATGCCATTGATACCAATAGCCCAAGTTTAATAATTAACAAGCTAAATGTGGATATCATCCAAGAAAAACTAAATAATTTAAATGTGAATAAGACTGGAGGACCAGATGGACTTCACCCGAGAGTTCTTAAAGAACTCAGTTCCGTTATCTCGTCACCTCTGTTGTTGATCTTTAAAGACTCACTAGCAACTGGTATAGTGCCAAGGGACTGGCGCAAGGCAAATGTGGTGGCCATTTTCAAAAAGGGCTCTAGGTCTTCTCCGGACAATTACAGACCTGTTAGCTTAACATCCATTGTGGGGAAATTGCTTGAGGGACTATTAAGGGACAACAGACACGAATATGTAACTATCCATAATATTATAAGTGACAACCAACACGGTTTTACTAAGGACAGAAGCTGCCAGACTAACCTGATTGGCTTCTATGAGGAGGTGAGTAGAAGCCTGGACAGAGGGGCGGCTGTGGATATAGTTTTTCTGGATTTTGCAAAAGCATTTTACACTGTCCCCCATAGACGCTTATTGGGGAAATTGAGATCTTCAGGATTAGAAAATGCAGTTTGTAACTGGATTGAAAACTGGCTGAATTAGTGGTTAATGATACCTACTCTAAATGGTTACCGGTTGTAAGTGGCGTACCCCAGGGTTCAGTGCTATTTAACTTGTTTATAAACGACATAGAAGATGGAATTAAAAGCACTGTCTCTATTTTTGCAGATAACACAAAGATATGTAGCACAGTGCAGTCTATTGAAGATGTTCACAAGCTTCAGGCTGACTTGGACACATTGAGTGTCTGGGCATCCACTTGGCAAATGAAGTTCAATGTGGAAAAATGCAAAGTCATGCACTTGGGGTCTAATAACCTGAAGGCCACATATGTCCTCGGGGGAGTAAAACTGGGAGAGTCACTTGTTGAGAAGGATCTGGGGGTACTGGTAGATCACAGGCTAAATAACAGCATGCAATGCTGATGTTAAGGCCTCAGCTGATGCTGCTTTTGGCCGCAAAGTTCTGCAGGCGGCAGTGGTTTAAACTGTCTGCTGTTACTTTTGGGGATTCCACCCTACCTTACGGACACTGCTATTGGATGTCCCAAGTGTAAGGAATATCTTCTGGAACAGGACGTGCTGTATACTTAGAATAATAGAATTCTGTGATTACTCGCCTGTAGAATTGGTATTATATGTATACAGCACGTCCTGTTTCACCCCACCCTTGTTATCATTATTTTTAGTTACCTCTTTATGGTGATTGTTCAATTTTTTATAATGGTTATAGTTCTCCCGGTTCCATTTTAACTGCTTTTCAATACTGGGGAATTTGTGGGAGGTCCCTGGTATATATGGGGCCGGGAGGAGCCACTTTTCTGTCTCTGCAGTCCAGCGCCATCTACTGGATGTATAACCCAAGTGTAAGGAATATCTTCTGGAACAGGACGTGCTGTATACATTTATTACCAATTCTACAGGTGAGTAATCACAGAATTGTATTTTCAGAGTGTGCATGGTGGGTGCGGTACCACTACCTTTTCTGAATACCACTACCTTTCACTGAGTTATCTTTCATTACAGAAAGAGAAGGCTACTGTGGGGTAAAAAAAAAACACTTCCTTTTCCCCCTTGCTGCACTGGAAACTGTTAATGGATTCATTTTTTTCGGGAGCCTCCCTAATGAGTGTGGAGAGAAACTTCCACTGATCTGGAAAGGGGATCAAATGTGGAGTCGGCTTAGGATAGCCAAGAAAGGGCTATTTTAAGAAGTTATTGATGAGGTTAAAGTGATTGGCAAGTCAAAAGATCAAAAAAAATATCAGTGGCTTACCTCTCTCTGAGTGGCTGAAGCTCTGCTATTCCTTCTCTGTCGGTTTCCTTAGTTAGGAAATCGCCTTCTCAGTCAGCTTTCAATCCCCACCCTGCTGACCTGGTCCTTCAATCAACCCTCAGTGGACCAAGAATGGACCCCCCCCCCCCCCCCCACTCCCTCCCCAGATGTCCTGATTGGCTGCCTCTTTTTGCAGCTATGAAACCCCACCCTCCCCCCTGGTCAGACTATATGCTGGCCAGCTGGGGACGCTCTCACCCCTTTTTCTAATCACACTATGTGCTTGCAGTAATAACTAGAGGCACAACAATACATTTATTTTTTTACTCCTCATTTTTCCCTGCATCTCCAATGCTCTAATACTTTTATGAATAACTTAGCAACTACAGGGTTTGCTAAGTTAAGTAAACTGCACCCCTAAAGCCCCACTCTGGCAATCGGTGACAAACAATACGAGAGGGCTTAAAGCAGGCCTTCAGCCTGAATAAGAGCCCATCTTACATGTTTCCCCCACCCTGTACATACAGATTGCCCAAATAAAAGATCATCCTACATGCATCTACTGCATTTTATGAGCCTTTGAACACCCAAGATGGCGGTACATGGAGTCTCAGGCTGCCTGCAGGAAGTGTCGTCTGACTGTGCTGCTTTGCATTCTGGGATTGCTGTCCTTTTCCTGACATCAGCGCTGCTCTGTCTGAGCAAAGCACAGCTATAATCCGCTCCCCCCTCCTTTCCTCAGCATGTGATGCTTCTGAGGCAAGATGGCAGCGCCCGTATCCTAGAATCCTGTACAGAATTGAAACCCAGTGGTGGAAAGAATAAAAAGTAAATGGGTAAAAACGTAAAATATATTAGTTTTAGATGCTGGGCAATAATTGCTCTGCTCAACAGCTGAATTGTAACACATTTTGTTTACAGTGACTGAATGGAAGTACCGTAAATCCAGATTCCATCGTGAACAGTGATAAAGAAACATTGTTGCAGGTTTCCCTTATCACACACAATTCCCTTAGCAGCTGGTTATTCAGTGTGTGTTTATAATATAATAAAATGAACCTGTAAGGGCACCACATCAAATCATAGAAGAAGTGTTAAATATGAGGGTGGGTGCTCTCATAAGCCCCAAAACCAACCAGTTTAGAATATACTTGAAAAATAACTAGGGTTTACAAATGGGCACTCACACCACTAATATTAAAGTTAAGTAACAAATTTTTATTGAGTGTGCTATATACAAAGATTAAAAAACACAGATATGACACAAAAATACAAGACTAATTAAAAATGGTATGGTACCTGGGAAAAACTTAAAGTGGACCAACACCCAGGATTTTGACTATCCTGGGTTTTGGTCCACTTCGGCGGGGCACCCTGATCGCTGTGTGAAACCCCCCAGAAACCCCCAAAAACTCACCTCTCCCCGCTCCCACGTGAACGCCGCAGCCAATCCCCGCCAACGTCCAGGCGGGGGACAGGAACGTCCAAGCCGCTTCCGCCGCCTCCCGCGCGTCACGCGCGGGTGCGCGCACGTCTGGAGGGGCTCGCGGGAGGCGGCGGCGGATCAGGTAAGATCTTTTTGGGGTTTCTGGGGGATTTCACCCCGCGGGACATCCCGATCTCGGATGTCCCGCGGGGTGGGAGGTGATCGGCCCGGGAATCTTATAGATTTCCGGGCCGATCACCCCTGGGTGTTGGTCCACTTTAATATTGAATATATAACCAACAATCAAAAAATGGAAAAAGATAAAGTGCGGTGTACTTGAATATGTCAGGCCCCCTAATCTAAATAATTAATAACAGAGAATACAAAATGGGATGTCTATATGGACAGGCAATTAATTATAAATTTATAAGGTTATTCCTATTGTCACTAATTAATTAATATAACTCAAGTGTCAAAACAGAGGGGAATCAATACAGCCCCACAATACCAAAGTAATAAATCAGTGCTAAATAATTAATTATCTAAAAAACCACATCAAAATTAAAATATAAAGTGCTTAGGTGCTATATGTATATATATATATATATATATATATATATATATATATATATATATATATATATATAAATAGTTGCTAGCAAACTAAATAAATATAAGAATCAAAATAATGCATGGAATAAGAAAAGACCATATACAAAAAATCCCATCACTCTCACAAAAAATAAAGCTAGAGATAATAATAAACTCTGCCCTATTAGTGTGTAATTAGTAAATCCCATTCCCCTTATATACAATGAATAGAATACACAAGCTGACTGTTTCTGAGGCATTTATCTCTCTGTTTGGTACTGGCTGCAGCTGGCACAGCACCCCACCCATGTTTGTGTGTGTGACAAGATGGCCGCTCAGCCTGTTATTTCAGAACATCTGGATGGAGTTAAACCGGACCTTCACCATGATTTATTGAAAAGCCCAAATCCTTAAACAATGATTCCCCAGCATCTAAAGTTAATATATTTTAAGTTTTTAGTCACTTATTATTCTTCCCCCCCCACTGGGCTGCAGCTCTGTTCAGGACTTTAGGATACAGGTGCCGCCATCTTGACTCAGATGCATCACACTTACTGAGGAGAGGAAAGTGGGATAAAGTACAGGGGGGCAGGTTATATCTGTGCTCAGACAGAGCATAGCTGGGGTCAGGAAAAGGTCAGCAATCCCAGAATGCAGAGCAGCACAGTCAGAAGGCACTTCCTGTCTGCAGGCTGCCTGATGTTCCATGAGCCTCCATCTTGGATGTTTAAAGGCTCATAACTTGCAGTAGATGCAGGTAGGATGATTTTTAATGTGAACAATCTGTATGTACAGGGTGTGGGAAACATATAAGATAGACTCTTATTCAGAGTGAAGGACCTTTTTAAGCCTTCTCAAATAGTATTTGGCTTAAGGGAAGCAATTTACTAAACTTTTGTTTTGTGACTTTTGGTCACTCGTTTTGTTATTTTCTCAGGTTTAGAACCTACATGTTCACCTCGCTTTTTTGTATGTTGTGCTGTCATTTTTTTTTTTTTTTTTAACACAAGGTTTATTTGACCTGGCCTGTTCCCAACTGTGCAGAAGGATGCCCAGGTTCTTGGATCAAGGATGGTTACTGTGACAAAGCATGCAATAACTCTGCCTGTGACTGGGATGGTGGTGATTGCCTTGGTAAGAGTAATTTGATTTTTTTTTTTTTTTTTTATTACCTTGATCAGTTTTTATTTTCCCCTGTCATATTTTGTATTTGCCGATGCCGAATTTAAAGGCCAAAAAACTGTAATGACAAGCTGTGCTGAAGTAGAGTAAGGTTTTCCCGCATACCTGGCTATCCTGGGTTTAAAACCTATAATTGGCAGTGGACATACCAAATTTTTCTGTGATTCTCATTTCTTTTGACGATTGAAAAATCTTTATCTTTGTAGGCAACACTGCCACTGGTCGATTTGCACCGGCCCTTGCAGGAGGAGGTCTTCTTAATGGACAAGGTTGGCAGGCTGGCATAGCAATGACTGGCGTTTCTTATTGCAGTCAAGGGTGTGCCAACTCCTGGCTTGCCGACAAGTTCTGTGACCAAGCCTGTAACGTGCTCAACTGTGGTTTTGATGCTGGTGACTGTGGACAAGGTAAAGTTAACAAGTTCTTCCAATAATATGAATTATTATGTCTTTAAATGGCAAGTGTCCATCTTGAAAGGACTACACTGTAAAGCAGTATATATATGAATGTCTGTCCTCTATCAATTTCTGAACGTCTGAACCCAGACCTGGGCAATGTACGGCCCGCGGGCCGTATACGGCCCTTTGCTAGGCTCTTACCGGCCCGGGCTGAGCTGGCCAGTAAGAGACGCAGAGGAAGGGAAAACATGCCAGACTCGACGAGCCGAGTGGCCGATCGGCTGCTGCTTAACTTAGGTGATCGCCTGTGTACAGTGTGAGAGGCTTAGGTTAAGCAGCAGCTGATCGGCCGCTCGGCTTGTCGGGTCTGGCACATTCTCCCTTCCTCTGAGGAAGCCAGACCCGATGAGCAGGTGATAGAGACCTGGGGACTTTGGAAGGACAGAGTAGGGGCTCCAGAGCATCAGTAAGTCTGCTCAGAAAGATTATGTAGTTTGCTTGTGTTTTCCCTTCCTGCCTGCTGTCTCTTTTTCACCATGTACCTGCCCACCATGCTCTCACCATGTCCCCTTCCTGCTGTCCACATGCTCTCACCATGCCCCCTTCCTGCTGTCCACATGCTCTCACCATGTCCCCTTCCTGCTGCCCACATGCTCTCCCCATGCCCCCTTCCTGCTGTCCACATGCTCTCACCATGCCCCCTTCCTGCTGTCCACATGCTCTCACCATGTCCCCTTCCTGCTGTCCACCATGCTCTCACCATGGCCCCTTCCTGCTGTCCACCATGCTCTCATCATGCCCCCTTCCTGCTGTCCACCATGCTCTCACCATGCCCCCTTCCTGCTGTCCACCATGCTCTCACCATGCCCCCTTCCTGCTGTCCACCATGCTCTCACCATGTCCCCTTCCTGCTGTCCACCATGCTCTCAGCATGCCCCCTTCCTGCTGTCCACCATGCTCTCACCATGCCCCCTTCCTGCTGTCCACCATGCTCTCACCATGCCCCCTTCCTGCTGTCCACCATGCTCTCACCATGCCCCCTTCCTGCTGTCCACCATGCTCTCACCATGCCCCCTTCCTGCTGTCCACCATGCTCTCACCATGCCCCCTTCCTGCTGTCCACCATGCTCTCACCATGCCCCCTTCCTGCTGTCCACCATGCTCTCACCATGTCCCCTTCCTGCTGTCCACCATGCTCTCACCATGCCCCCTTCCTGCTGTCCACCATGCTCTCACCATGCCCCCTTCCTGCTGTCCACCATGCTCTCACCATGCCCCCTTCCTGCTGTCCATCATGCTCTCACCATGCCCCCTTCCTGCTGCCCACCATTCTTACACTTTGCCCCAGCTGATATGAGCTCTCCTTCCAGACTGCCAGAAGCCAAGGGCTTCTCTGATTGGCTGGGAAATTATCACATCAGAACGTTTGAAGTGGACCAAAACCCTGCTTTAATCTTATAGATCCCCTCCCCGCGGGGCATCCAAAATCGGGATGCCCCGCTGTGTGAAACCCCCAGGTCGCCCGTAAACTCACCTTCTTTCCCAGTTCAACGGCGCATGCACGAGCTGCGGCCGCATGCCCGCTATCCCTCTAGCAGGGCGCGTGCCTGTGTCAGCCATTTGAGAATGGCCAGCGCGGGCGCGCTCCCTGTTAGAGGGAAGCTTGAGATGCAGCCGCCAGCGCACTCAGAGCCGCTGAGCTTAGACGTCGCTTAGACGCCCATAGCTCAGCGGCCCTCCACAATATTTTTAGTTTCTCATGTGGCCCCATGGAAGAAATAATTGCCCACCCCTGGTCTGAACCGGTTGACCCCAAATTTGGCATGCAGGTAAATTGGGTGCCCCGGAAGGTTAGATTGACAGTCCCGTCCTTGGCTGATGTACAAGAGAGGAGAGGATTGGGGAAGACCGGCCCATAGGAATGAATAGGAGAATCTCCACACAAGTGCACAGGTGACATAAGCAATGCACAGATGAGGTAATTGGTGCTCAGCCAGAGCTCTAGAGCCACAAATGTGCAGATCCAAAGAATCAGTTTATTGATCCCCAAGTATATACATTACATACATACAAATAATTCTTTGTCAGTATTCAGACATATGGATATGAGAGGAGGAAATTTGACATGCAATGACAGTTGGTATATAACGTACATAATAGTAGTAGGGAAGGTATGCTGAAGCCTTAGCAACCAAACTGATTACTACTTTAATTTTCAAAGGGAGCTGGAATTTGGTTGCTAGCAGTGGCTGCTTCATTTTTCTTTTACAATAGTTTAGTGAAAAAATCTCCCATTCCATATTCTGCTCTTTGGGCACATACTAAAGTTTTTTTAGTATTTTTATTATTTTATTATTTTTTAAATTAAAAACAGAGAGGGGTGGCACCTGCAGCTGATCTTACAGACTCCAGTGGTATCTTTCGGACCCACCAAGATCAGTACTGACTTACAGCCAGTTTGAGATTTTGATTTTATGTTTGTAAATTGTATTGTACTTTGCTTTGAAGACACCACTACACCTTCGGGGTCTAAAGTTAACTTCAATTTGACAAAATGCCTCCAAAAAAACTTGCTTATTTTCCACAAAATTTCACATGGCCATGAGGAAAACTGCATCACGAGCTGCAGACACTCCTCAGCAAACTCAGGCACAACTGCAAGCTGATCAAATGCACCATGCTGCTGCTCGAGCTACTGAAATGAAATTTTCTTTTGTTTAATTATTATTTCTCGGTTTATGGTCAGTTGATACATTGTGGTATTGGTTAACATGGACTTGCGCTTGTGCTAGAAACTCAAATACAGTGAAACAAAACCCACCCGGGTCTTTTTAGATTTCAGAGCTGGCTGCGGTCCTCCCCCAGGGCATCACGAATTGGGATGCCTTGCTGTGTGATACTCGCCGAGGTCCATAAATGCTCACCTTCCCCCGCTGCAATGGCGCATGTGCTGGCTCTCGCGCAGGAGAGCTGTCTGTCATGACTACATCATTGGGGAGCATGCGCTGCCGCATCTAAATGCACACGCTCCTCATTCTAGTCAATAAGAGATGTTTGCCTACATGTTCAACCACACAGGATAACTGTATACTGCCTGCTTTGTATATTTACAGATCACTTTGGAGAACTGTACCGGATAGCCCTTCTACGAAACCAGACCAGCTATGTAGTTCCAAAGGGGGAGAGCTTGCCCTACTTCAGTTTTGATGATATTGCTAAGAAAGCAGTGGAGGGTGCCTATGGTGAAAACTCTATTATTCGCCATGCTTCCATTGCTAACAAGTGGAAGACTGTTCATCTGATCTTGTACCCTGGAATGAATGCTACTGTAATTCAATTAAACTTTACGTTCCATGATCAGAATGAGAAGGAGTTTAAGATGCAGATCATGGTAAATGTTGACACAAGTGAAGAAAGAAAGAACAGTACACAGTCTTTTCAAGAGAAGAATGTTTTAGTAGGTACAACACCCACCCCTGAAGCTGAAATCTTGTTCGAGAACATTCCCGAGGAGGGACGATTCCCCAAGATTAAAAAACAAAAGCCAGCTAAAAAACAAGAAGTTGAACTCCATATTCCACAAATAAATGTGTCTTCTCTTCCAGAAAGCATACAGATGGCCCTACACAGTCTAGACTTGCAACTTACTAATGGTGACATCACATGGAAGGGATACAATTTATCAAAGATGGCTCTGCTTGAACCATTTACTGTATCACTTGTAGAAAAACATTCTAATAGAACTACACAGAAGGTTAACTTGGCTCAAAAACTGGTGCCTGAAAATGAGTCAAAGAAAACCCCTGTTACCTCAGAAGTGAAGCCGGTGGTTAAAAGGGAATCTCAGAATATACGTGAAGGACAGGGATTCAAAGATTCCAGCTTGCTTACTGGGAAAAACAATCAATTGAAAATTTATGAGGAAGACCCTGTTGTTAAAGGTAGAAGACTGCAGAGTTATCAGCCAGTTTATGAAGGATTCTTACCTTGGGAAAGGAAAAAGTATTTTAAGGACCTCTTGGATGTGAGTAGATGGTATTTACATCTGTATGTTTTCCTGTTTGCCAAGAAATAAACACTTGCTGCTCTATGGCCATCTGCAAGAGTAGTATGTGGACCTTCCTAAATTAAATATAAATTTTGATTGATTGACCCTAATCCTATATATGCTTCTCACCACTCCCCAGCGCTGGTCTCCATTCTCTTCCTTCTCCGAGACAGACATCTAGGAGGAGGCAGAGAAGGGTGAGTGTTAGATATGCAGCGGTGCTCAGTCTTTGTGATCAGTAACTTTTAAAACCCCATGTTTATTATTTACTGCCTGGACAATCCCAGCCAGCAGATATTCAAGGTGGGTTTTTTTGTATTAACCCTTTAAATGCCAAGAATGTGAAATTCACATGCTCGGCTCTCCGACTGTTAAGTGCCAAGCACATGAATTTTCCCCTATTTGGCAGAAAAAAAGAGGGGCTCACATCTTTTCCTGGTGTACAGCACGGCTTGCTTCATTTCAATTCTTCAAGTTTGGGTAATCCGCCACAAGGTGGCGCAGTCGACTGCAGAAAGACTTGTGGCTCCTCCCGGCCCATAAAAAGGGCAGGAATAGCGCAGAGACCCCCTGTGTTTCTCTGCAGTCCTGACTGCGAAGACGGAAGAATTCTCTCTCCAGTTATTCGCAGGTGAGCGGGGCGTCCCAAGCCCGTCGGCCCTGCAAGCCTATTCCTACCTGTTTCCAGACCCTTTCTGCCTCCCAGCCTCGGCTGACGGATCAGGTGAAGGTAGGGGAACACCTGGGTCGGGTGTTCGGTGAGCTATGCTCCAGGCCGCAGACCCTGTAACCAAAGGGTAGCCGGGCATAGGCAAATGGTGAGCCTATCTGGGGGAGAGGAGAACCACGCTTGTTGTGTCCCACTTTATTGTTGGTGTCTTTTCATACTTGTGGTGTCTTATACTGTGTATGCTTCTTGCTGGCTTTTTCTTTTGGGGTTCCCCCCCCCCCCATGGTTGCCATGCGTAGGTCCGTCTGGCTGCGTCAGTGGGTGGCTGCCGCTGAGAAGTCCCTCACCAGGCTTCCCTTCCCGGCACTACGTCTTTTTGGGGAACGTCTTGATGTTTTGACCAAGGATGGTCGGCTCCCTGAGCGTAGAAAGCATTCTCGGCCCTTTCGGGGTTCCTCCTCATTTCGCCCTTCCCGTGGGGGATGCGGATCTTCCTTCACAGGTAGCCGCAGAGACTCTTGGACGGGGTAGATCCCGTGGTCACCCGGGTCTCTCCTGGGGTTCTAAGCCCAAGGCTCCTCAGGCATGAGGGGGCACCCTCACCCATCCGGGTGGGGGGACGACTTTGACTCTTTGCTCACGTCTGGAGACAACGTGTCTCGGATCGGTGGATTCTGGAGGTGGTGTCCTCCGGGTACAAGATAGCGCTAGCAGCTTGGCCACCCCCAAGATTCCTCTGGTCCCGGATCTCCCAAAATCCTGTGACTGCGCATGGCCTGAGGTTGGCCGTCCAACATCTTCTGCCATCTGGAGTGGTTTGCCCGGTTCCTCTTCAGGAACGGGGTCGGGGGTTTTATTCCAATCTGTTCACAGTGCCCAAGAAGGACGGCTCCCTGAGACCCATCCTGGATCTAAAGGGTCTCAACAGATTTGTCAGGCTCAAACACTTCCGCATGGAGACCTTACGGTCGGCGGTGAGCTCTCTTCAGCCAGGCGACTTTATGCCCACTGTGGACATCAAGGATGCCTACCTGCACGTTCCTGGGGCATCAGAAGTTCCTGAGATTTGCTCTGGGGGATCAGCACTACCAGTTTGTGGCCTTGCCGTTCGGTATCACTTCGGCCCCTTGGGTGTTCACCTAGGTGCTGGCGGGTGTCATGGCCCTCCTGAGGAGCCAGGGCATTCGCATTCTTGCTTACCTGGACGACCTGTTGATTGCTGCTCCATCCTTTCATCAGACCGAGAGGGATACTCAGGTGGTTGTGTCCACCCTAGAGTCCTTCGGTTGGGTGATCAATTTTCCCAAGTCTTCGATCACTCTGTCATTGGTGAGGTCCTTCCTGTACATGACGCTGGATACTTCTCAGGTCAAGGTGTTTCTTCCTCAGCAGAAGGTGGAGGGCCTTCAGATGCAGACGCGAGCCCTGCTGTCGTGTCCTCATCCCTCCATCCGTCTGGGGATGCAGTTGGTGGGACTTATTGCTTTGAGGCTGTGCCCTTCGCCCAGTTCCACATGAGACCTCTTCAGTTGAATCTCTTGACTGTTTGGGATCGGAAACAGGAATACCTGGAGCGGGAATTCGCTCTGTCCCCTCTGGCCAGACAGTCCCTCTCGTGGTGGTTGGACTCGAGGAATCTTCTAGCGGGCAGGTCTTTTCTTCCTCCGTGCTCGGAGATCGTCACCACGGATGCCAGTCTGACCGGTTGGGGAGGGTTTTGGCACTCACTGAAGTTCCAGGGCCAGTGGGGCCCTCAGGAGGCCCACACGCCTATCAGTCTCCTGGAGCTGAGGGCGATCAGGTTGGTTCTCTTCCAGTTGACTCCCCACCTTCGGGGTCGTGCAGTCCAGGTCCTTTCGGACAATCAGACGGCTGTCGCTTACATCAATCATCAGGGCGGGACTTTGAGAAAACGAGCCCTCAAGGAGGTGTCCCTGATATTGTCTTGGGCAGAGGAGAATGTTCCTGGCATCTCAGCGGTTTACATCCCAGGGGTGGAGAACCAGGAGGCGGACTCCCTGAGCAGGGGTACGTCTCGTCTGGGGGAATGGTCCCTCGACAACAAAATCTTTCATGCCCTGTGTCGCCACTGGGGTCAGCCGGACGTGGACCTGTTTGCGCCTCATCACAATCACAAGCTTCCAAGATTTGTCTCTCTGTGAAGAGATCAGCTGGCCTTCGCCACGGACGCTCTAGCCATTCTCTGGACGTATTTCCGGCTCCTCTATGCGTTTTCTCCATTTTCCAAGTGTACAGCACGGCCTGTTTCATTCAATCATTTCTTCTGAGTATTCCGCCACAAGGTGGCGCAGTTGACTGCAGAAGACTTGTGGCTCCTCCCGGCCCTATAAAAAGCCAGGAATCACAAATAGACCCCAGTGCTTATCTGCAGTCATGACTGCGAAGACCAGAAGATGGCTCTCTACGTTTTTTCGCAGGTGAGCGGGGCAACCAAGCCTGCAGCCCTGCAAGCCTATTCCCACCCGCTTCCGGACCCTTCTGCCTCCCAGCCTTGGCTGTCGGATCGGGTGACGGTAGGTGAGTGCCTGGGTCGAGGTGCTCGGTGAGCTTTGCTCCAGACCGCTGACCCTATTACTGAAGGGTAGCCGGTCCATAGGCCTATGGTGAGCCTAGGGGGACGGAGGATCCACTGTGCCCTTGGTGTTGTGCACTTTAGCGGGGGGGGCGGCGCCGCGGGATGACGCTTTTCGCTTCATCCCCCTGCGGCCCACCCCTTGAGGATCTTCGTCAGCGCCATTTTGAAGGGCGCCACGCTCTACTGCTGGGTCTTTCTCCGCTGCCTGGTCCCTCTCACCCCGTCGTAGGTGATTTTCGTGCGGTGTCCTGGCTCCTGCGCATGCTGTGGTGCAGTTCCGCTGGTCCGTGAGTTGATCTGACGTGGGTTGGTTTCGGTGCATGTGCTGTGGGATGCTCATGATTGTATTGCTTATGTTTTGCAGACAGGATCCAGCATTGTGGTTTCTTCCGGCCCAATACCCCTCCCCCCCCCCCGCCTGTCCGGCTTTGTGGGGCATCCCGGGTCGGCTCTGATTTAGCCATTATTCCTGGTGGGCTGACTGTGCCCTGTTTTGATAATTACCATATGGAGGCTTCTGGGGATAGCGAACTTGGGGGCCCCTCGCGGCAGCCTCGGCTGTGTGTCATGTGTGGGGCATCCCCCTTGAGTGGTGGTGGCGCGGTTTGTGTGCCGTGCGCCCAAAGTATCATTGCGGATCAGGCTGGGCCGAGTGCTTCTCTTTCCAGTCCTGCTTTCCCTACGGCATCTCCTGGCCCTCCATGCCTTCATTTAGCCCCAAGTGAGGGGGACACTAGCAGGGGGTCGCAATCAGATCTGGCACTGCGCGTGACCAGCACTGGCCATTGGCCCGACCGGCGGCGGGCAAGCGACACCTTAACGCTGCGTTGTCCCTATTTGCCGAGGAGGATGGGGGACCTTGATGTGTATGGCGGGCGTGACTCCCCGAGGAGGGGGGAGCTTTTCCGGGACTCGGACTCCTCTGGGGATCGCCAGGACGGTTACAATAGTGACCTAGGGTCCTACTCTGAGGATACTTGGCTCCCGGATGATACCGATAGCCTCTTGGCGGTTTTCGATATATTAAACATCCCCCCCCCCCCCCCCCAAGGCAGCGAAGAAGAAGAAGCAGGGCGTGCTCTTCCGCCCTGGCAAGCAACGTTTGGAGTTCCCGGACCAGGGTCATTTCTCAGATATGGTTCAGAAGACGTGGGAACGTCCTAATAGATTACCCTCGGTGCCCAAGGGGTTGGATAAGCGCTGGTCGTGCCCTCCTGAGGTGGACGCTCCGGTCCTGGGGCTATCTAACACTTCGGTCATGCCATCCCCTGACACTACCCACGCTGCGTGATAGGGTGGACCGGCGTATGCATCAGTTGGCTTGTCATGCCTTTACCTTTGTGGGGGCCGGTTTGCGCCCGGTCTGCGCCACCGCCATTGTGGCTATCGCCATTAAAATGAAGGTCAGACGTCTTGCTGAGGCCGCCCGGTCTGGTAAGAATAGGGAGGATTATAAGGACCTCTTGCTTTGCTCTGATTTTATTGCTTTTGTGCTGGCTGCCATGGACAATGCCGTCCGGCTTGGCAGTAGGGCTTCGGCCCTGTTGGTGGCTCTGCGTCGGTCAGTTTGGTTGCGTCAGTGGGATGCTGACACTGCCGCTAAGAAGGCTCTCGCTGGGCTTCCCTTCACGATTCTCCGTCTTTTTGTTGAGCGTCTGGATGCTCTGACCAAGGATGGTAGGTTCCCCCAGCGTAGAAAGCAGGCTCGGCCCTTTCGGGGCTCCTCCTCCTTTCGCCCTTCAAGGGGAGGTCGTGGCACCCCTTTCTCAGGTAGTCGCAGAGACTCTTGGGGCCGAGGCAGATCCCGCGGTCGTCTCGGTCTCTCTTGGGGGACCAAACCCAAACCCCCTCCCAAGGCCCCTCAGGCGTGAGGGGGCGCTCTCACCCAACCGGGTGGAGGGACGGCATCGGCTTTTTGCTCACGTCTGGAGGCTTCGCGTCTCAGACCGGTGGATTCAGGAGGTGGTGTCCTCCGGTTACAAGATAGAGTTTGCAGCCTGGCCGCACCCAAGATTCCTCCGATCCCAGATATCCCAAAACCCTGTGTCAGCTCAGGGACTGCATCTGGCCGCCCAACGTCTTCTGGCGTCAGGTGTCATCTGTCAGGTACCTCTTCAAGAACAGGGTCGGGGGTACTACTCCAACCTGTTCACTTTGGCCAAGAAGGACGGCTCCTTGAGGCCCATCCTGGACTTAAAGGGTCTCAACAAGTTTGTCAGGTTCAAGCACTTTCGCATGGAGACTTTACGCTCAGCCGTAAGTTCTCTTCGGCCGGGCGACTTCATGACCACGGTGGACATCAAGGATGCCTATCTTCACGTGCCAATCTTCCCAGGTCACCAGAGGTTCCTGAGGTTCGCTCTGGGGGATCAACACTACCAGTTTGTGACCTTGCCTCGGCCCTTCGGGTTTTCACCAAGGTGTTGGCCGGCGTCATGGCTCTCCTGAGGAATCGGGGCATTCGCATCCTTCCTTACCTGGACGACATTCTGATTGCTGCTCAGTCTCTTCATAAGGCCGAGAGGGATACTCAGGTGGTGACGTCCACTCTCGATTCCTTCGGCTGGGTGATCAACTATCCCAAGCCGTCACTATCTCCGTCTTTGGCGAGGTCCTTCCTAGGCATGACGCTGGTTTTTCTCCCTCAGCAGAAGGTGGAGAGCATTCAGATGCAGGCACGGGTTCTGCTGTCATGTCCTCACCCCTCCATTCGGCAGGGGATGCAGTTGGTGGGCCTCATGGTGTCTTGCTTTGAGGCGGTTCCCTTTGCTCAGTTCCACATGAGACCTCTTCAGTTGTATTTCTTGTCAGTTTCGGATCGGAATCAGGAGTCCCTGGATCAGGAGTTTGCTCTGTTCCCTCCGGTCAGGCAGTCTCTCTCCTGGTGGCTGGACTTGAGGAATCTTCCAGTGAGCAGGTCCTTTCTGCCTCCGCGCTGGGAGATTGTCACCACGGATGCCAGTCTGACCGGCTGGGGGGGCGTTTGGCAGTCTCTGAAGTTCCAGAGTCAGTGGGGTCCCCAGGAGGCCCACGCACCCATAAATATTCTAGAGCTGCGGGCGATCAGGTTGGTTCTCTTCCAGTTGACTCCCCACCTTCGGGGTCGTGCTGTACATGTCCGCTCGGACAATCAGAAAGCGGTTGCCTACATCAATCATCAGGGAGGGACCCCGAGCAAGCGGGCCCTCAAAGAAGTGTCTCTGATCTTGTCTTGGGCGGAGGAGACTGTTCCCTGCATCTCGGCGGTTTACATTCCAGGGGTGGAGAATCAGGAGGCGGACTCTCTGAGCAGGGGGACATCTCGCCTGGGGGAGTGGTCCCTCAGCATCAAGATCTTTCACGCCCTGTATCGCCGCTGGGGTCAGCCGGATGTGGACTTGTTTGCGTCCCGTCACAAGCTTCCAAAATTTGTCTCCCTGTCAAAGGACCCTCTGGCCTTCGCCACTGATGCGCTGGCAATTCCTTGGACGGAGTTTCGGCTCCTCTATGTATTTCCTCTCTTTCCTTTGCTGGGTCGGGTGTAGATCGGTTCGTCTTGCCCGAGGTGAGTAATCACAGAATTGTATTTTCCTCTCCTGGGGCGGGTGCTGCGCAAGATAGCCCAGGAGGGGGTACTTACCATTCTGGTGGCCCACCGCTGGCCGAGGAGAGTATGGTTCGTGGTCGTCGTCCAGATGGCGGTGGATCACTTCGTCCTGCCCGACGATCCAGGGCTTCTCACTCAGGGACAGTTGTGCCATCCCAATTTACAAGTGCTCCATCCTGATGGATAAGGGACTGCCAGCTTCGGTAGTCAGCACTATGATTCAGGCTCGGAAGAAATCTTTTTCTTTGATTTATTATAGGGTCTGGCATGCTTACATTGCTTGGTGCGAGTCTAAGTATTTTCCTTGTCGCACTTTCTCCATTTCCAGGATTTTGGAGTTTTTACAACATGGCCTGGAGTCGGGTCTACAACCGAGTACCCTCAAAGGCCAGGTTTCGGTCTTGGCAATCTTTTTCCAACGATCTTTTGCCAATCATAGGCTTGTCAAGACTTTTTTCCAAGGAGTTACTCATGTACGTCCACCGCGTAAGCCCCTGCTACCGGTGTGGGATTTGAACTTGGTGCTTTCTGCTCTCCAGGGTCCTCCCTTTGAGCCCTTGTACAATGCTGCGCTGGCCAATATGACTCTTACGGTGGCCTTCTTGGTGGCTATCACTTCGGTGCGTCGTGTCTCTGAGCTGGCGGCGCTTTCTATTAAGCCTCCTTATTTTGAACGGCATCAGGATAAGGTGGTATTCCGTTTTGAACCTGAATTTTTGCCCATGGTTGTTTCTGCCTTTCATCTCAATGAGGACATTGTCTTGCCTTCCTTGTGTCCTGCCCCTTCTAATTCTAAGGAACGATGCCTTCATTCTCTGGATGTGGTCAGGGCGCTCAAATTCTATTTGACTGCCACTGAGTCTTTTCGGAAGTCGGATTCTCTGTTTGTCCTTCCTGCCGGGCCTAGGAAGGGTTTGCCTCCAGCCAAATCCACTATCAGCAAGTGGATCAGACAGGCGGTGGTGCAAGCGTACTCTGCTAAGGAGAAGGAACCCCCTTTTCGTGTTACGGCTCATTCCACTAGTGCTATTGGTGCTTCTTGGGCTTTTCAGCACCAGGCTTCTGTTGAACAAGTTTGTAAGGCCGCTACTTGGTCCTCTGTTCATACTTTTTCTAAGTTTTACAAGGTTGATGTTAGGGCCTCAGCTGACGCTGTCTTTGGTCGCAAGATGCTTCAGGCGATAGTGTCTTAACTGCCTGCTGTTGCTCACTAGAGATCCCACCCTTCTTCATGGACACTGCTGTTGGATGTCCCAAATGTGAAGAATTGAAATGAAGCAAGCCGTGCTGTACACCAGGAAAAATACAATTCTGTGATTGCTCACATGTAGAATTGTTTTTATGGTGTACAGCACGGCTTGCTTCATCCCTCCCTTGTTATCGTTATCCTATTTTGCCTTGTTATGGTGATTTTCTTGAGAGAGTTATTTTTAGTTGGGCTGGGTTTTTTGTTAACATGGTCTTTCCTCCCGGCTTCTTGCATTACTGCTTTTCAAACACTGGGGGTCTCTAGGTTATTCCTGCCCTATTCTAAGTATGCAGCACGTCCTGCTCCAGATAATGATTCATAACAGATGGGAATTGCCTCAGCCAGAGGGCGCTTGACTGCAGAGATGGCAAAAAGAGGCCCCTCCCGGTCCCATATATACCCGGGACCTCCCACAAATTCCCCAGTTTCTTCTCTGCAGTCGACTGCGAAGGTCAGAAGATGGCTTCTCTTATCGCAGGTGAGCGGGGCTTAACGGCCCGCGGCCCTGTAGGACAATTCCCACCCGTTTCACTTATTACTTATGCCTCCCAGCTTTGGCTGCGCTGGTCGGGTGATGGTAGGCAGCACCTTTCACAGCTGCTCTCTTTACGAAGCCTGGCTCCGACCGCAATCCCCCACCAAAGGGTAGGCGGTGCAGGTTATGGTTAACCTGATTTGGGATGCCCCGTCCGCTCTGCCCTTCCCTGCAGGTGGGTCTCCTTAATTGACATCCACTCTCCCCCCTCTCTCGTTGTCCCGTTCGGGGGGGGGTGTGTATGTGCGTTTATTGCCGTGTGTGTGATTGCACTTCAACTTTCAGGGCTCCGCGCTCTGTTTTCACTTTGCTCATTTTGAATTTGTCGCTGCGCCTTGTGGCATCAGCGGCGGCATCATCATTAAGAATCCCTGCGCGCCCATTGGTTGTTACGTCCCGGCCTGTCTGCGCGCTTCTCGGAGGGGGCGTGGCTTGTCTGTTGGCGTGCCCCGCGTCGTCTCCTCCTGCGGCCCGCCCCTTGAGGTTCCTCCAGCGCCATTTTGGTCCTCTCCTGGTGTGATTGCTGGCTCCCCACCGCAGTCCGTGAGTGCCCCTGCGGGTTTGGCTTTTGTTCATTTGTCATTTCGGTGTGCTTGTCTTTCAGGTGGGATAACTGTTTTAAGAGGTTTCTCCCGGTCCTATCCCCTCTATTATTTATTTTAACTTTGTTAGAGGCCTACACTGTAAAATCCTCCCACTTCCCTGGCGGACATTTGGGGCATCCCGGGTTGCTTGTACGGCGTAATTCCTATTGGCCAGTTGTGCCACTTTAATCACCATATGGAGGCTTCACAGGATATTGTGCTCGGGGTCCCCTCGGGACAAGCCCGGCTGTGTGTGGTGTGTGGGGCATCCCCTGTGATCGATGATGTGCGGGTCTGAGTACTCTGCGCCCAGCAGGCGCTTGCGCTGCATTTTGGGCTATCTGTGACTGGGCCTGCTCCCACTTTGTCCTCACCCACTTCCCCTTGCTTGATTATGACTCCCAGTGAGCTAAATACTAGCGAGGAGTCTCAGCCTGACGTGTTTTCCAGGTTGGGTAACATTGAGAGGTTGATTGCTAGCTCTGCGGCCCGTAAGGTCCCGGCTAAAAGGCGGCATGTGGCGCCGGGTGCGTCTGCCTTTCCTATGGAGACTGAGAATTTCCTTGATTTGTCTAACTATACCCCACTTGAGGAGGGGGAATTATTCTCAGATTCAGAGTTATCTGATGATCAGCATTTCAGTGGTGCTGATTATGGCTCTGATCATTGGGATGCTGATGACACCAATAGACTGTTAACTCAGATTTTTGATGTGCTTTCTATCTCCCTCCCTGCTGCGGTTCCCAAGCAACAGGGGGAACTTTTCAGTACTGCTAAACCGCGTTTGGAATTTCCAGAACATGCCAATTTCAATAATCTTGTTCTCAAAGAATGGGAGCGTCCCGGCCGGCTTCCCGGAATCCCTAAGGGCTGGGATAAAAGGTACCCTTTTCCCACTGATGTGGTTAAATGTTGGTCAACCCCCCTAGAAGTGGATGCACCAGTATTGGGGCTGTCCAACACATCTGTGGTCCATTCCCCTGATTCCACTACCCTCAAGGATAGTGAGGACCGGCGCATTGACCAGCTGGCTTCCCATGCCTTTGCCTGTGCGGGGTCTGCCTTGCGCCCTGTCTGTGCTTCTGCTGTTACTGCTGTTGCTGTTAAGACTCTCCTCAAGGGTCTGTTGGAAGGCACCCCTGACGATACTTCTAGTGCCGAATTCAGGGCCTTGTCACAGTGTGAGATGTTCATTGCATATGTCCTTTCTGCCTTAGATGACACCATTAGGATGTGTAGTAGAACCTCTGCCTTGGTGGTTGCTATACGCTGCTCTGTTTGGCTGCGCCAGTGGGCGCCTCCTCAGCAACGAAGGGGCGCCCTCACCCATCCCGGTGGGGGGACCGCTGCGGCTCTTCGCTCATGTCTGGAGACAACAGGTGGATTCTGGAGGTTGTGTCCTCCGGCTACAAGCTAGAGTTCGCTGCCTGGCCGCCTCCAAGATTTCTCAGTTCTCGGATTCCTCTAGACCCCTTGGCAGCTCATGGGCTGTTTCTGGCTGTGAAAAATCTACTGGACTTGGGGGTCATTTGTCAGGTCCCTCCTGTGGAAAGAGGTCGGGGTTTTTATTCCAATCTGTTCACAGTACCCAAAAGGGATGGTTCCGTCAGACCCATCCTGGACTGCTCAACAAGTTCATCAGGACCAGGCACTTTCGCATGGAGTCCCTGCGCTCCGCGATCAGTTCATTGCGCCCGGGAGACTTCATGATCTCCATAGACATCAAAGATGCTTACCTTCATGTCCCAGTCTTCCCAGGGCATCAGAGATTCCTCAGGTTCGCACTGGCGGACCAGCACTACCAATTTGTGGCACTGCCCTTTGGTCTCACTTCGGCCCCCAGGGTCTTCACCCAGGTGCTGGCGGGTGTCATGGCTCTCCTCAGGGCATTCATATTCTTCCCTATCTGGACGACCTTCTCATCACTTCTCAGTCTTTCCAGCAGGCAGTATTGGATACCCAGCGGGTGGTGACGGTTCTGGAGTCGTTCGGCTGGGTGATCAATCACCCCAAATCTTCCCTGTCTCCGTCTCTGTCCCTTCCTGGGCATGAATCTGGATACTGTTCAGGCCAGGATTTTTCTTCCTCAGCAGAAGGTGGACTCTCTGCAAGCTCAAGTTCATTCCCTGCTGTCCTGCCCTCACCCTTCCATCCGGCAGGGGATGCAGCTGGTGGGACAGATGTCCCCTGTTGCTGGATCGGGCCTTTGTTCTGTCCCCTCTGGCTCGGCGGTCCCTCTTGTGGTGGCTGGACTCGAGGAACCTGTTGGGGGGCAGATCCTTCATGGCCCCCTGTTGGGAGACAGTCACCACGGATGCCAGTCTGTCAGGTTGGGGGGGCTTCTGGAAATCCCTACAATTCCAGGGGCTGTGGAGCCCTCAGGAGGCCCATGCTCCTATCAACATCCTGGAACTGAGGGCGGTTCGGTTGGTTCTGGTCCAATTGACTCTTCACCTGCGGGGCCGACTGGTCTAAGTTCGCTCAGACAACCAGACGGCGGTTGCCTACATCAATCATCGGGCCTCAGCTGATGCTGTTTTTGGCCGCAAAGTTCTGCAGGCGGCAGTGGTTTGAACTGTGCGTTGCTTTTGGGGATCCCACCCTATTTACGGACACTGCTATTGGATGTCCCATCTGTTATGAATCATTATCTGGAGCAGGACGTGCTGCATACTTAGAATAATACAATTCTGTGTTTACTCACCTTGTAGAATTGGTATTATAAGTATGCAGCACATCCTGCACCTCCCCAGCCTGTTTGCATTATCTTGGATCCTCTGTATGGTGATTGTTATCCTGGTTAACGTTGTTAATTATCATTGGCTTCTCCTGGTTCTCCTTACTGCTTTTTAATACTGGGGAATTTGTGGGAGGTCCCGGGCTAATATGGGACCGGGAGGGGCCTCTTGTTGCCATCTCTGCAGTCAAACGCCCTCTGGCGGAGGTAATTCCCATCTGTTATGAATCATTATCTGGAGCAGGACGTGCTGCATACTTATAATACCAATTCTACAAGGTGAGTAAACACAGAATTTTATTTTTTATGGGCCGGGAGGAGCCACAAGTCTTTCTGCAGTCGACTGCGCCACCTTGTGGCGGATTACCCAAATGTGAAGAATTGAAATGAAGCAAGCCATGCTGTACACTGTAAAAACAGGTGAGTAATCACAGATTTGTATTTTCTGGTTCCCCCATTTACCCTGGGGCCTCGGCCATCCCCTCTCTCCCAGGGTTTCAGCGGGGCAGAGAATGCCCTTCTCTGCCCCGTGCGATGGCTTCTGACAGCTTGAATGCCGTCACAACGAGGGGCCTTTTATACTGTGACAAGGTGCCATCATCTCACTCAGCTGATATAAGACCGTAGAAACCATGTGCGAGGGCACTCAGCTTCCACCAATCAATTTAGGCTTTCAAGCGCAGGCATGGTGATCGGCGCTTGAAGGCGGTACATGTGAGGTAACTTTTTTTTTTACATTTGCCCCATAAGGTGCACCCCCCCCCCCACACTTCTGGCGAAAAATACGGTATATACTGCAAAATGGTGAAAAATGGTCTGACAACAGGGGTGACAAAATCTCTAGGCTGGCAGCAAGAGGGTTAAAGTATTAAAGCGATAACAAAGCCCAGGATTTTGACTATACCAGGTTTTGTTCCTTGGCCTGCTGTGTGACCAGCATCACCCAGTAAAACTCAGCTCTTCTCTGCTCTACAGCTCTCGTCCAATCAGAGCTATTTGCCATGCATATGTATTGGTCAGCCAAAAGATGCATGGGATCCGGCCGCCCAATGTTTGCATCGGCAAGGCTGCCAGGAAGCAGATGAGTTGTGTGGTGCCCCGGGGGGGGGGGGGGGGGGGGGGGGGGTTACACAGAGATGCGTACAGATTTGAGATGCCCCAGGGAAAGGCCAGCCCTGGAACATTCCACTTTAGGGAGAGTTTAGGTCCATTTTACTAGGAGCTGCTGTCATTACACGTGAAAACAGTTTGATATTGAAATTCCAAGCATACTGGTCCATTTGATTGGCTGTGGTTGCTTAGTATGTAAGCCCCGGCATTTGCTTACAGGACAAGGGAAGATGCTACAAGTCAGTCTTGTAATTTGTGACTTGTGCTACTAGCCTTTTAAAGGCACACCCAGAATAGCTTTTTCCCAGCAGTACCTCTATGATTAAAGGAACTAATTCATATATGAATGTTGTTTGATGTCTGTGTATGCATGGCATAGAACATTGTCAGGAAGGACTTATGAAAGTGTGGACAGATTATGTCTGACACAGGTCATACACGTACAGATTATGTCTCCCCTTAAAATATGGCATGTGTTTTCTTTGCAACGCCAATCAGATGTATCATACAGCTTTAATAGACAATGATCTAATCTGGGATAATTTTAACACTGGTTAAAGGGCCATTAAAGCAGGTCAAAACCCTATGCGGCCGGGCCCTGAAATCTAAAAGATCCCTGGCCTGGCTGCTAGCCTGCCCCCGGGGCATGCCACGCTGTGTAAAACCCCCTAGGGTACCAGTGTTCTTACCAGATCCCGGAAGGTCCTGCAGCACTATCTCTGCCAGCAGCCACATCCCTGGGTTCTCTGCGATCGCCTCTCTCAAAATGTGCCGCACAGGCGTGGCTTTAGCAATGGAGAAGCCTGGTTTTCTTTGAAAATCGGGCCACCGCCAAGGCAACAGCAGCACCCTGCTGCTCGGGCATGCCAAAAAATGAGCGGTGAACCTAGGAATGGGTTTTCATCCACTTTAAGGTTTATGTATGAAAACCTCATATATAATAGTTAATTAAAGTTCACAGCAGTTTGCTAATCCAGTGATGACATATATTTGGGACAAGCTGTGACTGTCCATCTTGCATGGTAAATCGAGTGCTGTGCGGTCATAGAAGCCACCTCTATTAATCATTCTCTTTTGCAGGCCAAGGATTCACTGCTCACTGAGCTTTCTTACATGGCTGATGGGAAAAAAGTTGGCAGGAAGCTTCAAGACACATTTGCTGATTCCCTTCGTTATGTCAATAAACTCCTTAATGGTAAATTTGGCTTCACATCTCGGAAAGTTCCTGCCCACATGCCCCACATGATTGACCGTATCGTTATGCAGGAGTTGCAGGATTTGTAAGTAGTTTTGTCATCCGATTTTATTTTTTTTTTAAATTGTCTGGCTCGATTTGCACGGTGATGCTGCGCTTCGATTGTAAGACTATGGGCCGTTACATATAAGCAATCGTAGATTGCCCCACAAAGGAAAAATACAATTCTGTGATTACTCACCTGTAGAATTGGTATTATACGTATACAGCACGTCCTGCTCCAAAGGTAATTCCTTACGTTTGGGACATCCAATAGCAGTGTCCGTAAGGTAGGGTGGGACCTGCAAAAAGCAACAACGGGCAGTTTAAACCACTGCCGCCTGCAGAACCTTGCGGCCAAAGGCAGCATCAGCCGAAGCCCGAACATCAACCTTGTAAAACTTAGAAAAGGTATGAACAGAAGACCAAGTAGCAGCCTTGCAAACTTGATCAACATAAGCCTGGTGCTGAAAAGCCCAAGAAGCACCAATAGCATGAGTAGAATGAGCAGTAAGGCAGAAGGGAGGATTCTCCCCCTCAGAATAGGCCTGAATCACAGCCTGAATAATCCACTTGCTGATAGTAGACTTAGCTGGAGCCAGCTGGAGCCAGACCCTTCTTAGGACCAGAAGGGACCACAAAAAGAGCATCAATCTTCCTGAAGGGTTCAGTAGCCACCAAATAGAACTTCAGGTTCCTGACCACATCCAAAGAATGTAAGACCCTCTCTTTAGGGTTACTAGGATTGGGACACAGAGAAGGCAGAACAATGTCCTGATTGAGATGAAAGGCAGAAACAACTTTAGGCAGAAAATCTGGTTTAAAACGAAACACCACCTTGTCCTGGTGTCTCTCAAAGTAAGGGGGCTGGATGGAAAGTGCCGCCAACTCAGAAACACGCCTAACAGAAGTAATAGCCACCAAAAACACAACCTTAAGAGTAAGAATGGACAAAGCAGCGTCTTGCACAGGCTCAAAAGGAGACCCCTGCAAGGCAGATAGGACCAAGTTCAAGTCCCAGACTGGCAACATAAGCTTACGAGGGGGACGCACATGAGTCACCCCCTGGAAGAAGGTCTTGACCAGAGGATGCTGAGCAAAAGATCTCTGGAAGAAAACAGCCAATGCAGAAACATGACCTTTCAGAGTGCTGAGTTGAAGCCCCAGATCCAAACCATGTTGAAGAAATTCCAGAATCCTAGGAATAGAGAACACCCAACAGGGAAGAGATTTAGCCTCACACCAGTCAATGTAGGTACGCCAAACCCTATAGTAGATAGAAGAGGAGGACTTCTTTCTTGCCCTGATCATGGTGTTAACAACAGAGGCAGGCAGCCCCTTTTCCAATAAGATGGAGGTTTCAGCAGCCAGTCCGTCAAAGCCAGCGTTTGTAAATTGGGGTGGCATAGCCGCCCCTGAGTGAGCAGATCTGGATCCTTGGGCAGGGCGTACTGATCTACTGCCAGCTGCACAATGTCTGCGAACCACATTTGTCTTGGCCAACAGGGTGCCACCAGAATTGCTGGCATCCCTTCCTGAGCTATTTTGCACAGAACCCTGCCCAACAGGGGAAACGGGGGAAAGACATACAGAAGCTGAAACCCCTTCCAGGGCAGTGTTAGAGCATCCATGGCTAAGGCCAGAGGATCCTGGGACAGAGACACAAAGACTGGAAGCTTGTGATTGTGACGGGACGCAAACAGGTCCACATCTGGCTGACCCCAACGGTGACACAGGGAGCGAAACACTTTGTTGCTGAGGGACCATTCCCCCAGGCGAGAAGATCCCCTGCTCAGAAGGTCTGCCTCCAGATTCTCCACCCCCGGAATGTACACGGCCGAGATGCAGGGAACATTGTCCTCCGCCCAGTACAGGATCAGAGACACTTCCTTGAGGGCCCCCTTGCTCCGGGTCCCTCCCTGATGATTGATGTAGGCAACCGCCATTTGGTTGTCCGAGCGTACCTGAACAGCCCCACCCCGAAGGTGTGGGGTCAAGCGGGCTAGAACCAACCTGATCGCCCTCAGTTCCAGAATGTTGATCGGGGTGTGGGCCTCCTGATTGCCCCACAGCCCCTGGAATATTCTAAGCATACAGCACGTCCTGCTCCCGAATAGTAATAACATGTGGGTAATCCTCCGCCTCAGGCGCCGTGCACTGCAGACATGCAGAAAACAAGCTCCTCCCGGCCCTACATACACCGAGGGACCTCCCACAAATCCCCAGATTTCTCTGCAGTGCTGGAACTGCGAAGACATGAAGTATCACGCTCTCGCAGGCGAGCGGGCCTTACGGCCCAAGGTCCTGTGGGACTATTTCCACCTGTCCTCTTCAGAAGAAATATGCCTCGCAGCCTAGGCTGCGCGGGTCGGGTGAAGGTAGGTAGCACCTGGTGTGCTGAATGGAGCCATGCTCCACCGCAATCCCCCTCCATAGGGTAGGCGGTCAGGCTGATGGTGAGCCTCTAGAGGATGCTCCTCCCGCAATTTTGCCCGTGCCCCTCCCAGACTTAGTCCATGGACACCGTCAGCTTCCCCCCTCGCTTCCTCCCGTAACTCTGGGGAAACAAAAAAAAAGAAGGGGGGGGGGCGTGTGTGTGGCAGCCCTAGTGCTAATTCGCCTTAGACCTGGGTCTTTTAATCATGGGGTCAGTGTTGCGCCTCACTGTACAGCGCGAGCTGTCTTTTTTACTAACAGTCTGCTTTCGGCAGATTCATTCCAGCGTGTCAGCATTAGAGGTTGCTTATTCTCCGCTGTTCTACCTTGCCGTTGGTTAGAGCTTCGCGCTCTTTGGGGGAGGCAGAGACTCAGCATGACGCGCCTTGCGTCACAGCCCGGCCTGGCCCACCCCTCGAGGTTCGCTGGCGCCATTTTCTCTATCTTCGCGCGCGCGTGTGGTGTGGTTCGCCTCCTCCCTTGGTCATGTAAGTGACCTCCGGGGCAGCATGGTTCTATGTTTTTCAGACAGCGCATGGCACTGACTCCACTCCCCTTGTCCCATTATGTCTTTCAGACGCCAAGACTTCGCTGCCGTCCCCGGGTCCTCTTTACAAATTCTCCCATATTACTAGCGGGTTTTGGGGGCATCCAGGGTTGCCTATTACATAAATCCCTACGTCATACTGCTTAAAAATCACCATATGGAGGCATTTCAGAATTATGGAACCGGGGTCCCTCCGGGACGTGACCGGCTGTGTGCAGTGTGTGGCCAGCTCCTGGCTGAGGCTGACAGGGCACAGGTCTGCGGACAGTGTGCAGAACAGGCAGGTTTGCTAACAGAGGAACCTCCCTTCCTCACTCCCGTCTCCCTGCTCCCAAATATCACTCATGACGAGTCCCACTCCAGCGGGGATGACCTGCAATTGGTGCCTCGAGCATTGCCCACGGCGGAGCAGGTGCTTTCTGGATTGGCAGAGCGTATGGGCCCTGGTAAAAAGCGGTCCCTGACGCCTCCAGGCTCCCCGGATCCTGATGACTCTGCTGATATGCAGGACCCTGACCCTTCTGAGGAAGGTGAGCTATTTTCAGACTCGGGCTCCTCCCATGGGATGCCCGCGGGCCGTGATGATTCTGAGCCTGGTTCCTGGGGTCTGTGTGACACAGATGAAATCCTTATCAAGATTTTTGAGGTTTTGTCAATCTCCCCTCCTGGGGAGATCCCCAAGCCGAAAAGGGAGTTTCCATACAGCGCCGCCGCGCTTGGAGTTCCTAGAACAGGAACATTTCCAGAATCTTATATCCCAGGAATGGGAATCGCCTGGTAAGCTTAAAGGGATTCCAGGGGCCTGGGAATGGAAGTACCCCTTCCCTCCTGATGTGGTTAATTTATGGTCAGCTCCCCTGGTGGTGGACGCGCCGGTTATAGGGGTCACAAACCCCCCTTTTATGACTGCCCCCTTTTACCGTACCCTTCGGGATGCTGAGGACCGGCGCATTGACAGACTGGCCTCACACGCCTTCTCGTGTGCTGGGACGGCCCTGCGGCCGGTTTGTGCCATGGCCATCACTGCGGTGGCCGCCAGGACTCTTGTCAGAAAGACACTAGATCACCACCCTGAGGACCTCCCTTGGGGGGTGTTTAGTGCGCTATCAGACTGCGAAGCGTTTGTGAAGTTTATTCTATCGGCACTGGATGCACTTGCGGTAGCCATTCGCCGCCTGGTCTGGCTGCGACAGTGGGACTCCGATGGAGCTACAAAAAAGGCTCTCACTTGCCTTCCATTCAGAGGACGGCGGTTATTCAGGGGCCGCTTGGACCTTTTTGGAAAAAAGGCTATAGCACCCTTCCGCAGAAGGCCGCTCCGGCCTCCACGATCTGAGGTGTGTTTCCAGCTGTTCGGTGTGGATTTCCAACATGGGGCGGGCAGGCAGCGCCCTGGGCCTTCTGGCAGGACCAAGCCCAAATTTGCCAAAACCTCTCAAGCATGAAGGGGCACCCTCGCCCGTCTGGGCGAGGGGACGACTGCCTCAGCTGTCTCACATCCAGGAATATGCCTTCTCCTTCTGGTGGTTCTGGGATGTAATCCCCCTGGGCTCAGGATGGGTTCTTGCTGGGCAGTCCCCCCTCAGTGATTGTCAGGGTGCTTCCAGTCCCTGAAATTGGCGCAGGCCGGACTGGGCCTACAGTGTTGGGCGCACTTGCTAATTGCCTTAACGCTATGGGGCTTTGGCCTCTATATTTTCCTTCCTCCCCCCTCAACATTATGAGGTAGTCTGGACCGTGTTGGCCTATGGCAGGCTTAGCAATTCTACCTTCACAGGTAGCCCATATATGACAACTCTGTCTTAGGTCACGGGCCCCCTGCGCGGGGGGGGGCTTTCGGCCTCTTGCGAAGCTCTAGATCTTCTTAGTCTCCCTGGGGTCTGCTGGACGCCAAGACTATTTCTAGACAGTGTCGCAGGATCAACCCTGCGGATTGAGGCATTACTTGGGGCCTCTCTTCGTGCCCAGGCTACTAGCCTGGCGTGACTGGGGACACGCCTGAGGGGGGGGTCTGCGTTGGGACCTACCGGGTCGTCTTCCTTACCCCCCAGTCTCTGCATCAGACCAAAGTGGGTCGGTTGGCCGACAGTGTCCCCTGGGAGCTACTGGATGGTTGCTCAACCACCTCATCCCCTCATGGTCCCTTATCTGCTATCCCCCGTTCCTGGGAAATCGGCTCAGGCTTGCAGCCTTCTTCTCTGGCATTAGGGGACCCCTGGTTACGGGGGCTCTGCCCCCCTTTACTGGCACCTTACCTTCACCAGACGGGATGGCGACTGGTGGGCCCGTTGGCGGCACATCAAGATGATGTCACTTATATACCGAGCCCTTGGGCTCTTCGGCGCAGTAGGTTACTGAACCTACATATGTCCCAGCACCCCGTGCTTGGTCTGTGCTCATGCCTTCTTGGTAAGGTGGTTCCTCCCCTTCCTTACCAGCATCTCCTAGCGAATGGTCACCCTGGGTACCAAGTCTCGCAGGTTGGCGGGGGAAAGGAAGAATCCTTCCACAACCCCCGTGGTTCTAGGTTGGGCCCCCTAGAGGGTCCATCTTACCTGCTGGGCTTGTTGAAACGGTGGGCCCCCGTTGACTCTATATGGCTGGCCTTCTCCTCCTTCAGGATCGGTCGGTTTATGGGGGACTCCTGGTCTGTTGAAGGACAATGGCCTGGTTTTAATGCTGGTCTAAAGATTGTGACAGGTTGCTACCTCTGGAGGGTCCCTGATCCTGTCTTGGGTGGGGGTCTACTCCCCCTGCTTCTCAGCGGTATTCGCTTCAATGGATGCCCTTAGCGGCAGGTTATGCTATCCCGGTGTTGCCCGGGGAGCCTAGCGTGGCTCTGAGGGGTCTCCCTCCTGACACAGGGCCTCTGCCCTTGTTCCTACTGTCCCAGAATATTCTGACTCCGGTCAGGGGGGCTGAGTATTTAGGCATAGCCTTGCTATTTCATATGCCTTCTCTTCATCACCCTACTGGTGGGTTCTGCGCACAGTTGGCCTGATAGAGAGTCCCATGGGATCTATGGCCTAGGCGGCCTTGGGAGTAATGGTTCGCAGATGCCTCTGCTGAAGGCTGCTGAATTGTGATACCTCTCTTAGGAGTGCGGTTCTGCCCTTATCAGGTCTCTTCCTGTTCCAATATAAGGCCTCCTGTCTGGGGATTGACTGCTGATTCATTCGCCCCTTGGGGACGGGCCTCATCTTCTGGGTGACTTAGTATGAGAGGGGGTTGGGAGCTAGCTCCCCCTTACTCCGTCTATAACGGCTTGTGGTATCCCATATTGATTGGCACGGGCCTTAGTCTCTTCCCTGTTAGACGTTCTCGGTTCCCAGGGCCTTTCAAGTCATTAACAGCGTAAGTTGGGGTTGGCTCCCCATCTGGGGACTTTGAAGGTGTAGGTTTTGTCCTGGCCTTCCTGCAGGAGTCTGGTTCTGTTACCCTTGTAGGGAATTATTTTGGGGATTGCTTAGCTGCATCTCCCCAGTAGTTCCATAGTCCCTGCGGGGATCAATTTACACTTTTTACCCTGCGGACTTCCTGGGGACCCTGCCTGGATGCTGTCTCAGCTGCCCTGTAGTCCAGCCCGCTTCTCTGGGGCCTCCTGACATGTGCCTGAGACAATGGATCTGGTTGCTTAACCTTGACTCGAAGTATACATATATATACATGTACAGATATATACGGCTGCAGGCACCCCATGCCTGGGGGTGTTCCTTTTACGCTGGGCCACCGGTCCAGGTGGTCTGTTGGATCCTTGCTTCAGTCCCTTAGTCTAGCCATGGGCTTATTCTTAATAATACTAATATGAGGGCCTACATCCCTCTATAGGTTTTGCACTTCTCCCCATGCCGGCCTTCTCGGCCTTTAGGGGGACTGCTGTTCTTGGAGTCTACAGGCACCTCCTTAGGTATGCACCTGATATCTGTTCCAGCGCCATTGCGCCTTTGGCTCAATCCGTCTGGATGCCCCCTGATCCTGAGGAAGCCTTGGCTTCCTGATAATTAAGAGTCTGTATTCCCGCCTTGGTCGGGTGACCTGTTTCTGTTTTCCCTTTGGGGGTGTTACTAGTGTTGTCACAAGGCTTCCTTGCCTGTGAGCTGGTTGGGTCACTACACTGACCTATGTTCCTTCAGGGGAGTGATTCTCCCCTTTTGCTGTTTACTCCGTTATCTGGGTGCTTGGGTACCACTGGCCCTTCAGCACCAGGGCTTTTTCTCGGTTAGTTCAATTACTAGACTTATGGCCTGTCTCTGTTCATACCTTCATGGTCCTGTTATGAGACTGACGTTAGAGCCTTTGCTCATGTCATGCCTGTTGCAAGTTTTGCAGGTGACAGCGCCTTTACTGTCCGCTGTGCCTTGCTTTTTTTGGGGATCCCACCCTGCTTATGGACACTGCTATTGGATGTCCCACATGTTATTACTATTCGGGAGCAGGACGTGCTGTATGCTTAGAATAATACAACTCTGTGAAGTACTCACCTGTAGAGTTGGTATTATACGCATACAGCACGTCCTGCTCCATCCCACCCTGGTTTTACTTATTCTGGATCCCCTGTATGGTGATTGTTATCATTAGATATTGTTACCAGTTATTCTGGGTGGTTTGTTCCTCCTGGCTTCTCTTCTCACTGCTTTTCAATGCTGGGGATTTGTGGGAGGTCCCTCGGTGTATGTAGGGCCGGGAGGAGCTTGTTTTCTGCATGTCTGCAGTGCACGGCGCATGAGGCGGAGGATTACCCACATGTTATTACTATTCGGGAGCAGGACGTGCTGTATGCGTATAATACCAACTCTACAGGTGAGTACTTCACAGAGTTGTATTTTTAGAGAGTTCCAGAAGCCCCCCCAACCTGTCAGACTGGCATCCGTGGTGACTGTCTCCCAGCAAGGGGCCAGAAAAGATCTGCCCGCCAACAGGTTCCTTGAGTCCAGCCACCACGAAAGGGACCGCCTGACCAGGGGGGACAGAGCAAACTCCTAATCCAGGGACACAGGGTCCTTGTCCCATACTGACAGGAGGTGGAGTTGAAGAGGTCTCATGTGAAACTGGGCATAAGGCACCGCCTCGAAGCAAGACACCATCAGGCCCACTAGCTGCATGCCCTGCCTGGTGGAAGGATGAGGGCAAGACAGAAGGAACTGAGCTTGCGCTTGCAGACTGTCCACCTTCTGCTGAGGAAGAAAAATCCTGGCCTGAGCTGTATCCAGATTCATGCCCAGAAATGACGTCACCAAGGAGGGAGACCGGGACGATTTGGCATGGTTGATCACCCAGCCGAATGACTCCAGTGTGGCCACTACCCACTGAGTATCCAGCTCTGCCTGTTGGAAGGACTGAGAAGTGATGAGAATGTCGTCCAAATAGGGAAGAATGCGAATGCCCTGAGATCTCAGCAGAGCCATCACTCCCGCCAGCACCTTGGTGAATACCCTGAGAGGCCGAAAGGCAATGCCACAAATTGATAGTGCCGATCCGACAGAGCGAACCTGAGGAATCTCTGATGACCTGGAAAGATTGGAATATGAAGGTAAGCATCCTTGATGTCCACAGAGGTCATGAAGTCCCCTGGGCGTAATGAAGTCACAGCTGAGCGCAGAGTCTCCATGCGAAAGTGCCGGAACTTGACAAATTTGTTGAGAAGCTTTAAATCCAGGATGGGTCTGACAGACCCATCTCTTTTGGGCACAGTGAAAAGGTTCGAATAATAGCCTACGCCCCTTTCCCTGAAGGGCACCTGGCAGATGAGAGAGTCTGTCTTTTGCGCTGGGGTAACTTGCCTCCCTTAGCAAACAGGTCCAGGTGGTCCCCAAATAGGCGCAGTCCTTTAAAGGGAAACCCAGTGAGAGCCTTCTTAGCTGCGTTGTCAGCTGCCCACTGGCGCAGCCAAACCGAGCGGCGTATAGCCACCACCAAGGCAGAAGCCCTGCCACACATTCTAATGGTATCATTCAAGGCAGAGAGGACATATGTAACTAATTCCTCACAACATATAAGAGCTCTATACTCATCACTAGCAGCATCATCAGGAGCCCCATCTAAAATGTTTCTGAGCAGGGTCTTAATAGCCACAGCCGTAATGGCAGAGGCACAAACCTGGCGCAGCGCAGTTCCCACACAGGCAAAGGCATGAGAAGCCAGCTAGTCAATGCGCCGGTCCTCACCGTCCTCCAGTGTAGTAGAGTCAGGGGAATGCATGACAGAAGTGTTAGACAACCCCAAAATTGGTGCATCCACTTCGGGAGGGGATGACCATCATTTAACCACTTCAGCAGGAAAAGGATACCTCTTATCCCAACTCTTAGGCACCCCAGGGTGCCTGCTAGGACGCTCCCATTCTTTAAACACGAGGTTATTAAAGTGAGTTTGCTCAGGAAACTCCAAACGAGGCTTAGCAGTGTGAAACAACTCCCCCCTGCTGCCAAGGGACTGCGTCAGGAGGGGAGATAGCAAGTACTTCAAATATATGAGCCAGAAGCCTGTCAGTATAATCTGGAGCCCATGGCTCAGAGCCAGAATCAGCATAACCCTTAGGCTGCTCATCAGATGATTCTGAGTCAGAAAACAATTCCTCCTCTTCCAGGGGGGTATAACCAGCCAGGTAAAAAAATTCCTCAGCCTCCATAGGAAACATGGTAACACCAGGCGCCAAATGGCGCCTCTTAGCAGAGGCCTTACGCACCGTAGAGCCAGCAATCAGCTTCTCAATGCTAGCCACTCTAGTAGACAAATCAGGTTGAGACTCCCCGCTGATATTCACATCACTGGGAGTCAGATGTAAACGTGGGGGGGTAGGGGAGCCCATGGGCACAGGCCCAGTCACAGGCAACCCCGATATCAGCGCAAGCACCTGCCGGGCGCAGGGTGCACAAACCCTGACATCATCACTCAGAGGGGCCACCCCACACGCAGTACTCAGCCGGGCTTGTCCTGAAGGAACCCCAAGCACATTATCCTGTGAAGCCTCCATATGGTGATTATTGTGGCCCAACAGGCCAGTCGGGATTGACGCTTAATAAGCTACCGGGGATGCCCCAATGACCCGCTAGGGAAGTAAGAGGAAATAGCACAATAGGCCTCAATAAAGTTTTGAACTAAATAGAGGGGATAGGATCGGGAGAAACCACAATTAAGTTTGACCTGCCTGCAAGACATAAATAGAAAGACCCCGTAAGCGGCATGCATACAAAAAATCCAAAGATAAAACAGCCCGCAGGGGCAACTCACGGACGCAGTATGTAGACGCCAGCCACGCAGCAGAATGAAGCAAAATGGCGCCGAGAACACCTCGAGGGGCAGGTCGCGGATGCAGAATCCATCAGGGCCCACCCCCCCAGAGGGCGCAAAGCCGCCCACGTGACATACCTAACCAATGATGGTGCAGCAGCCCCTGAGGTAATGTCGCCGCCGACCACGGAACGCCATACAAGCATGCACGGCGACATTTTTAAAAGCAACCAGTGCAACCAATTCATTGCGGTGAAAGAAAACCGAGCAACCAAGCATACCATACAACGAGTGAATGTATAAATGCGCGCACACACCCCCCCTGGAGAACTACAAGCACCTGCAGCGGTGTTGCCTACCATCACCTGAACCAGCGCAGCCAAGGCTGGGAGGCAAATTAAAAATGGATCGGGTGGGAATAGTCCGACAGGGCCGCAGGCTAATAAGCCCCGCTCACCTACGAGTAGAGAGAGCCATCTTCTTGCCTTCGCAGCGCAGACTGCAGAGAAGATCTGGGGGAATTTGTGGGAGGTCCCTGGTATATAAGGGGCCGGGAGGAGCCACATTTTTGCTGTCTCTGCATTCCAGCGCCATCTTGTGAATGTATAACCCAAACGTAAGGAATTATCTTTGGAGCAGGACGTGCTGTATACTTAGAATAAATAGCAATTCAAGGCCATTGAGGGGAAATTTCAGTCACAAATTGCAAGAGTGGTTTCCTTATTTCATAGCAGCACTGTAGTGTAAATCCAGCATCAGAGTTGTCAAAGGATTCCTGTATGGATGAGAGCCCAGAGCTAAATCATGTGCTGCTGAGATTGGCACTAACATGGCAGAAAGAAGATCATTTGCCACTATTGGGTTGGTCTATGGGAAAATGTGCGCTGAATCTCTTGAAGAATCGTGGTTTTACCTGGCCACGTGGTTTAATCCTATTAGTGCCAGCTACTTGAGTCTCACGTAAGTTAAAAACTCACCTGGACCATCAATCGATCTGTCCGGGTTTCTCTTCACCCAGGGGGCACCTGGTCCCTCCTCCCCCTGGGGCTCTCCTGGCTTGAGAAAAGGACCCAGAAGGCATCACCCCAACCAACCACCACACCCCCCCCCCTCCTGCCTGCGGCCGCGATCTCTCTCTCCGCTTCTCCTCTTCACCTTGCCAACTCCTCCGCTTCCGCTGTCGCCTGTTGCTGTCCCCACCTTTTGTGGGCGGGTCTGATGATGTCATCCCACTCCTGCCCGAAGTTAGTCAGTAGAAGAGGAGCAAAACCTGGGATAGTGAAAGTCCCAGGTTTTGTTGCTCTTGAAAGGGAAGTCCACTTTCATCGAATTTCTCACAGACCTCAAGGTCATGCCAGAGGACAATACCAGCCACTCTCGTACAAAATCAGGTCATGCCAGAGGACAATACCAGCCACTCTCGTACAACTGATGGCTTTGGGTTGGTGTAGCCTGTGTATGGCAAGCAAGTTGGGACAAGTGCCTTGGGGAAATACTGTGTACGAATCGCCCATTATTCTCATTGCTGGCAAAATTGCAGCTGTCGGTTTCAATGGGGGACGGTTTGGTTGACGTTAGATGTGTGTTGGTCCGGTTTAACCAGGATATTAAATCTCAGATTTGCTTCCGTGTTGCCTGAAGATGCTCTTTAATGAAGTAGTTGGTTTATATGTTTGACACATGGTCTCGTTTACTATGTTACTAGTTTGTGATCTCACTTCTTATCTGTCCAGGTTTCCAGCAGAGTTTGACAAGACATCGGCCCATAAAGTGCGACACTCCGAAGATATGCAGTTTGCTTTTTCCTTTTTCTACTATCTTATGAGTGCCATCCAACCCTTAAACGTATCACAGGTGTTCAATGATGTGGACACCGATGGCTCAGGAGTGCTTTCGGACCGAGAAATTCGGACTTTGGCTACGAGAATAAATTCTTTACCTTTAAGTTTACAGGTGCACTTTTTGTTGAACTGCTTAAAACTCTGCTCTTTAGTAGTGTTGTTGCCTATATAACTTTACAGGGGGATGTACGTGGCAGTGTGTAGGTCAGTGTTTATTCACACACCCTAGATTCCCTGTGTGCACGTCCACCATTTTCAAGACGAGACTCAATCTCAGTGGCTAGAGCTTGGTGTGTGAACCCCCCCCCCCCAAAAAAAAAAAAAAAAAAAAATTCACCTTGCCACTCTACAATGATGCATGCATTGGCTCTAGTCCAATGAGAGCCAACTGCTATGACAACATCATTCGTCTCTCATTCTAATCAATGGGGAGCTTGCATCCCTGTTGCATCGCTGGCCTAGCGCACGCTCCTGCCCCAGTCTATCTGAATGGTATACAATGAGAGCCACCTGCTGAATGATGTTGTTTTAGCAGGGGGCTCTCATTGGACGAGAGCCAGCGCATGCACCGTTGTAGGATGGCGGGGTGAGTTTTTTGGGGATTCATGGGGGGTTTCACACAGTGGGGCATCCCGATTCGGAAAATTCAGCGGCTGGCCCTGGAATATTTTTAGATTTTTTTTTCCGATTTAAAAGCGGTGGTGTGACAGTCTTTTCCACAGTGTGCATCCTCTGTTGGAGGAACGCCAGGCTATGCTTCTATGTGCTCCCTGTAGAGGCTGCTTTTTGGAAAACAAAGATTTGTTAACCTCATATGAGATGCCTTATCAGACTATATTGTGTTATGACGGCTTGGTAATTCATGCACATTAGGTGTTTAGGTATTCTTGGCAAAAAAAACCTTCAGAGATATCACTAAACAGATGACTGTCCTCTGTTCGGTTTTTATTTGTGAAATTTTACAGCTTTAGATTAGGTCAAAAATTAAAAGGTCGACATATAGGAAAATTACCAAGGAACATAGGTTACTTGGAGGGATTTCTCTCCTTGGGCATCTTAATCTGGGATGTCTTGCAGTGTGAACTGGTGACTAAGCATTTTTGTATATAATACTATTCATTTGTTTTCTTGTAGGATCTCACTGGGTTGGAACATATGCTTATCAACTGCTCCAAATCTCCACTGATAAATATCACTAATGATTCTATTACTCCTACAACACAGGAATCCTATTATGATCCAAATATGGTACGGCATATTTCTTTGCTAAATATACACTTCGGGTCATAAACTGGTCACAATGAAGAGTTTGAGGTGGCCCTGCTAGAACTGTGAGGCCACCAGATGCCGAACTCTAGCAGCACCTGCTACATCTCTAGTAATCTGATTTTATATGGCTGCTGCACCCTGCCCAGTGTGGCCTTATCGTTAGGAGTGGCTGTCAGGTGACTTGTATGTAGAAACACTGGGGCTGCAGACTGCTAATGATGGTGTTTTTTTTCCTCTCTCTCTGGTGTCATATTTTCCATAGATTTTTGCCTAAGTCCAAACTATATATCTTCACATGTTGTGCTATTATCCAAGCCTATATACTATCGCTGTGTACATTTTTAATAATGTGAATATATGTTATGTTGGCTGCAGTTTGTTATATATTATTACAGCCTCCAGTGACCAAGCAGCTGGTAGTTAATTGTAAACCGGTAACCGATCTCATACGGAAAGCTTACAAGGATAAGAATAAATACAGGTAAAGTTTGTCTGCTACGGCTGTAAGGATAACCTGTTCAGATGACACACCTTCTTTCTAAATGGCTTTTTACTTTTATTCAAGATTTGAAATCATGGGAGAAGAAGACATCGCATTTAAGATGATTCGTACCAATGTCTCCCATGTTGTTGGCCAGTTGGATGACATCAGGAAAAACCCCAGGTAAAATAAGATTTAGGGGAGGAGGGGGTCTGATACACAGAGCTATTCACATTTGGTTGTATTTGGTGGTGGTGTTGTGCACAGTTGTGTCCTGTTTTTTAGATTGTAACCACTACCAAAGTTCCAGTGCCTGCTCTCGGCTTAAGATTGGCCTGTGGCAGCAAACCTTAGGGTAACACATTACCTAAAATATAAATTTCCCTTGACCCCCTTCTGTCTTTATCCCTAGGAGTCCTGAGGGGTGAGGTGGTTCGGTTTCAGCTTACCTTTGTTTGTTAAATATTTGTTCAATCTTTACCCTAAGATTTGTTCTATACAATGTTTTAATTCAATATGTACAGGTGCATTGCAAAAAATTAAACATTTGTAGATTTTTTGTAATTTAGTTCAAAAAGAGTCATTGCAAACAGAGTGAACTTTTTCAAGTGTTTTTCATGTTAATATTGATTAACCCTTTCAGTGCCAAGCACGTAGTTTCTACATGCTTGCTTCTACTCCACTTAAGTGCCAAGCACGTAGAATCTACGTGCTTGACTTTCCCCCCTGCTAGTAAAAAAAATAAAAATCACAAATACTCACCTGACCCCTCGTTGGATCCGGCTGGGTCTCCTCTTTAATTTGGTGCCATCCGATCCCCTGTGGGGGGTCGGATGGCTCCAGGAGAGCCCCCGGAATAGCCCCCCCCCCCCCCCCCCCCCGTTTTGGCAGCAGCAGCTGCTAACTGTAAAAAAAAATAAAAATGACATTTACTTACCTGCAGTCGCGCTGCCTCCCTCCGGGTCTCCTCTTCACTGGGGGGGCCTCCGATTGCCCCCCCCCCCAGCCTCTTCAGCTTCAGGGGAGAGCCTGAAAGGGCTCTCCCCCTCCTCTCCCGACGGGCGCCGCCATCTTGTTGTTAAGCCCCGCCCCTTTGGGGGTGGGGCTTATGACGTCACTCCCGGGCCTCTTGCTGCCTCTCCTCGGCTGAGCTGTCAGATGCCCTGGTGATCGCTGGACAGAGCAGTGGAGGGGCAGGGGATGCTCTGATCCCCTGCCCCCCCCCCCCCCTCCTCTGGCCAGCGATCACCAAGGCATTTGACAGCTGATCACCACAGGATGAGGTGAGTAAAGTAAAAAAAAACTTTTTTTTTTTAATAAATGACATTTTTGTGTGTGTGTGTTTTTTTTTTATGTTAACCCTTTGTGAACTGGTAAGGGGTCCATGAGACCCCTTGTACCAGTTCACAAGGCTGGGGTCTGGCAAGCCACCTGCAACTAGCGGGTGGCTTGCCATTAACCCCCGCACCCCCAATTACCTGCCTCCCCAAAGCCCAGGGGGGGGGCAGAAGAGCCCGGGCCCACACAGGGTATGTGGGCTCGTAGGCTGCAGGGTGGGGCGCCACAAAAGCTGGCCCCCCCACTCTGTGGGGGGGCCAGCTGGTCTACAAGCCCCCATAGCTGGTCCCGGGCTGGTTATGACGGGTAAGGGGGACCCTACGTCATTTTTTTTTTATTTTTACGGGTTAGGGTTAGCCTAACCCTTAAAATTCAAAAAAAAATGAAAACATTTTTTTTTAAGGGTTAGGGTTAGGCTAACCCTAACCCTTAAAAAAAAAAAAAAAAAATGACGGGGGGGGGGGGGGGCTTCCCCATTTTTTGGGGGGAATTTTTTTTTTTGTACATTTTTTTTATTTTTACGGGTTAGGGTTAGCCTAACCCTAACCCTTAAAATTAAAAAAAAAATTTTAAGGGTGAGGGTTAGGATTAGGCTAACCCTAACCCTTAAAAAAAAAAAAAAAATCACATGGGGGGCTCCCCATTTTTTGGGGGGAAATTTTTATTTTTGTATATTTTTTTATTTTTAAGGGTTAGCCTTTAGCCTAACCCTAACCCTTAAAATTCCCCCAAAAAAGGGGGGGGGACCCTATGTCATTTTTTTTTAATTAACCCCTTATGTTTATAGTGTGGATAGTAGTTGTATTTTATTTGTAAATGTAATAAAGTGCTCTTTTCAGTTTGGGGGGTCTCCAGGGCAAGAATGGGGGCTACCGATACATATGTGGTACCGTTGTAATCGGGAGAAATGGGGCTATCACATGCAATATGGTTTTCATTTAAAAAAAAAGGTTTTATTTAAAATAAAGGAAACAATTGTTTAAAAAATATATATTTGGAAATAAAAGCAGTTCCCTTCTAGCTAGAGCCCTTAAGCAGCAGCAAGCCCAGAATTTTATTGCTAAAATTGACGGGGCCCGGGGGGCGCACCATACCTCGGAGAGCATTGCTGATACATTCAGACGGTACTATGCTGACCTATATGGCTTGGCCGGGAGTCGCTCCCCTGGCACGGCACAGGGAGAGAGAATTAAGCAGTACTTAATAGACTCAAAAATGCCAAAAATACCGAGAGAGGGTGCAGACTTGTTGGAGGCCCCGATTAGTATGGATGAACTTGACAAGGCGCTAAAACTCGCGCCGGCAGGAAAAGCGCCCGGCCCTGATGGGTTTCCGGTTAAATATTATAGAGCCCTTCTGCCGCAATTGGGGGGATACCTGGTGAGAGCCTGGAACTCGGTTCTTGACAGAGACTCCCCTGGCACATTCTCAAGCAGGGAGCTAGAAGCCCACATTGCGGTCATCCCTAAACCGGGGAAAGACCCACTGTACTGCACAAGCTACAGACCCATTTCACTGCTTAACGCAGACGTGAAACTCTATGCAAAAATATTGGCCACCAGACTATCCCCCATAATCCCCCAACTAGTCCACCTGGATCAGACCGGCTTTGTTATGCATAGAGAAGCTAGGGACAATGTGATAAGGGCCATTGACGTGCATGGAGCCAAGACCGCAGGTACTCCCCTAATGCTCCTCTCTACGGACGCCGAAAAGGCGTTCGATAGGGTTAATTGGGCATTCCTGAAGGAGTCCCTCAGATACATAGGCCTAGGGGACAACATGAGGTTGATGATCGAGGCTCTTTATACCACACCTTCGGCCAGAGTGAGGGTCAACGGCCACCTGTCTGACCCGGTTTGGATTGGCAATGGTACGCGCCAGGGATGCCCCCTCTCCCCACTGCTCTTTGCACTCTCGCTGGAGCCCTTCCTTTGCATGATCAGAAACAATGTAGACATACGAGGGTTTGAGTCTGGAGGGCACACCCATAAGGTAGCGGCTTATGCAGACGATCTGCTGTTTTTCATAGCCAACCCCGCTGTGTCCATTCCAGTACTAATGAGAGAGTTCGAGATTTATGGGAGACTGTCTTCACTAAAAATTAACTTTGACAAGTCTGAAGCATTGAATATCTCTCTCCCGGGTGGGGTAGTCAGGACGGCCCAGCAGTCGTTTCCCTTCAGGTGGGCGGGGGCCTCGATCGCGTACCTCGGTACCCGGTTACCAAACTCTTTGCACAACATATTCGCCCTGAACTATGTCCCACTTCTGCAGGGGAACCAGGTGGACTTGGATAGGTGGGATCTCCCCACCTTTTCGTGGATGGGTCGGGCCAATATAATTAAGATGTCGATATTGCCCAAGCTGTTGTACCTGTTTCAGACTCTTCCGGTCCATGTCCCTGGGAGTTTCTTCGCAGACCTTAACCGCTCCTTGCTGAGGTTCGTGTGGAACAAAAAGAGGGCTAGACTCAGGGCCTCGCTGTTAAGTAGACCCAAAAATAGGGGAGGTATGTCCCTGCCAGATGTCAAGAGGTATTGGGCCGCTGCACACCTCCAGAGATTTTGTGAGTGGGAAGCATGCAGAGAGACTAAACGATGGGTCCAACTGGAGCGAGATGCGGCGCCCATTTCTTTGGTGGCCGCGATGTGGAACGAAGGTAGGCTGCCTCCGGAGTTAGCCGGACACCCGACTATCACAACATCTCTGAAGGTCTTCAAAAAATATAGGACACACCCGGGAATTTCTCCCTGGCCTTCGCCTCTGGTTCCTGTCTTAGACAACCCTCTACTGACCCCGGGGCAATCTAGATCAGACCTTAGAGAATGGGGTAGGCTTACCCAATTAAGATGCGGGAACCTACTGACTGTGGAGGGGTGGATGCCTTTGCAAGAACTGAGAAGGGTGTGGCAAAATGCGAATTTGGATCCCTGGACCCTCTTACGCATACAGTTCTCTATGTCCAGACAGGGATATAGACGGGAAAAGTGTAGAGGGCATACCGAGCTGGAAAAAATTTGCATGGGTAACATTCCGCATGACCACTTGATCTCCAGACTGTACTCTATTCTGACGGAGGAAAGTGCTGACCCCCCGTCCTTTTGGAGGGAGTGGGAGATAGCTCTGGGGAGGGAGATTGGAGAGGAGCAGAGAGCGAAAATAGCAACACTGGCCCATAAATCCTCAATAGCTACCAGGGTGCAAGAGCTAAACTACAAAATCCTGACCCGCTGGTATTATACCCCTGATAGGCTCAATAAAATGTCGGCGGAGATAGACCCACTATGCTGGAGGTGTGGAGCCGAACGGGGTACATTGTTCCATATCCTATGGTCTTGCCCCAGGATTGAGAAATACTGGAGAGAAGTGCTGGCATTGATCTCGGGGTTGACAGGGGACCCGACTCTGGAGGCCCGCGACCTGGCGCGGGTCTTGTTACATCTGACGGCTGGCTCGGTGGGGAAATACAAAAGATCCCTACAGGTCCACTTGATAAATGCAGCTAAGTTGGTGATCCCCAGGTTCTGGAAGCAAAGGAGCCCCCCATCAGTGAAGGACTGGGTCAGTGAAGTGCTACATATCAGCGAGATGGAAGATCTGACCCTGGCCTTGAATGATGGGGATGAGCGCTACAGATCCACCTGGATGCCCTGGTTGTTGTTCCAAGAGTCGAGTGAGTTCAGGCGGCTGCTCTCCGAGTAGTGTGATGCTGATACCTGTGAAACAGTAGACCCGTAGGAATGCACTGGTTAATATAAAATGTCGATGATTAAACTACATGTGTGGAAGCTCTGTTCATGGAATGTGTACTTTGCTGAGCACTGTTGACCACCTGCCTCCCCATTCCCTTATGACCCACCACTACTACATTTACCCCCCCCCCCCCCCCCATTCCTCTCTTGTTGTAGTATTCTAATTTTGTATGTATAAAACTCTTGTCAAAAATAAAAATAAAGAATTTGAAAAAAAAAAATATATATATTTTTTTGTTTTTTTTTTGTTTTTTTAAGCAGAAATATTCAAAAAACAGTAGAAAAATTACAAACAAGACATTTCATGTTAAAGCCTAAACTCTGCTGCAAAAAATGTATATGTAATGTATATAATTTTTCAGGAAATTCCAGCAAAAATCACGGTTAATCATACCGCAAAATGGGGAAAATGACCTGTCAACAGAGGGTGACAAAACTTCAAGTAGGCTGACAATTAAAAGGGGTACCATAGTACCTATGCATGTTGGGTATTGTTCTGCTCGGGGGACCTTGCGCTTTCAGATTTAGCTTGTTTTTTCTTGTTTGCATATTGATATTTTAGGAAAACATGGTTTTTATTCTGCTTTTTTATCATTGTTTTTAGGGAAACCCTGTGCAACCTGAATTCTTCAATGGATTACTTCCAGAAAGATGAGCCCACTACAACAAGCTCAGTACTCTTAGAAAGCTTAACATGTGTACTTTCAGGGAATATATGGTTTGTGGGGATATTCTAAATTTAAAGGGTTGTTTTGGTTGAAAAATCGCAAGGTGCGCACTTTGTCTGCAGAGCTGAAATTTTTAAGCAAAATTACCGTTATGCGCATGCTTTACTTTGGGGTGTTTGGCAACTCTTCCCTTGACAGAACCTATGCATGTTGGGTATTGTTCTGTTCGGGGGTTGTTGCTTTTTCAGATTTTACTTGTTTTTTTCTGTTTGCATATAGTTTTTTTTAGGAAAATGTGGCTTTGATTCTTCTTTTTTATTCTTTTTTAGGGAAACTCTGTGCAACCAAAGAATTGATTGGGGGATTACTTCCAGAAAATTGCGCCCATGTCAACAAACCTGGTACGCCTAGAAAGCCTGAGGTGTATACTTCCAGAGAATATATAGTTTGTGGGGGGTATTTCAAATTTAAAGGGTTCTTTTTCTGGAAAGACCGCAAGGTGCGCTTAGCGCGGTGCATAGTTGTATTTTATCTGAAAATCTCCTAAAGCGCTGTTTCAGTTTGGGGGAGTCTCCTGGGCAGGAAAGGGTGTCTACTTATACATATGTGGTAACGCTGTGACCGGGATTAATTTCACATGCAATAAGATTTTATTGACAAACTTTTTTATTACAAAAAAACACTACAAATTGCAAAAAATAGATTTTTTTTTATTTTTTTGCACATATTTCACCCAAAAGTATTGAGAATACACCTAAAAAATTACAAACAAGACATTTCATGTTAAAGCCCAGACTCTGCTGAAAAAAACAATATATCATTTTCCTGGGAAATCCCTGGAAATCCCTTCAAAAATCACATTTGAACATGGGGAGCGCAAAATAGTGCAAAATGGTCTGGCACCAAGCGTGACAAAAACTCCAGGTAGGCTGGCAGCGAAAGGGTTATGGCTTACAGCCAAGGAAACCCCGAAATTCACTCTCAGAAAATGAGAATATTATATAAGACCAACTGTAAAAAATGTATTTAACACAGAAATGTTGGCCAAATGAAAAGTATGTACAGTAATTTCACTCAAGCCTTGGTTGGAACTTCTTTTGCATGAGTGACTGCATCAATGCGGCACGGCATGGAGGCGATCAGCCTATGGCACTGCAGAGGTGTTATGGAAGCCCAGGTTGCTTTGACAGCAGCCTTCAGCTCGTCTTCATGGGGTTAAGGTCAGGTGAGTTTGCTGATCAATCAAGCACAATGATGGTGTGGTTATTAAACCGTGTCTTGGTACTTTTGGCAGTGTGAACAGGTGCTAAGTCCTGTTGGAAAATGAAAAATTCATCTTCAAAAAGCTTGTCGGCAGAGGGAAGCATGAAGGGCTCTAGAATTTCCTGGTAGACTGCTGCGCTGACTTTGGTCTTGATAAAACACAGTGGACCAAAACTAGCAGATTACATGACTCCCCAAACCATCACTGAATGTGGAGACTTTACACTAGACCTCAAGCAGCTTGGATTGTGTGCCTCTCCACTCTTCCTCCAGACCCTAGGACCTTAATTTCCAAATGAAATGCCAAATTTACTTTCATCTGAAAACACCACCTTTGACCACTGAGCAACAGTCAAGTTCTTTCTATCCTTGGCCCAGGTAAGACACTTCTGGTGTTGTCTATTGGTCATGAGTGGCTTGACACATGGAATGCAACACCTGTAGCCCATGTCCTGGATACGTCTGTGTGTGGTGGCTCTTCAAGCACTGACTCCAGCAGCAATCCACTCCTTGTGAAACTCCCCCAAATTTTGGAATGGCCTTTTCTTAACAACTTTATCAAGCCTGCGGTTATCCTGGTTGCTTGTGAACCTTTTTCTACCACACCTTTTCCTTTCACTCAACGTTCAATTAACATGCTTTGATACAGCCAGCTTCCTTAGTATTGACCTTTTGTGGCTTACCCTCCTTGTGGAGTGTGTCGGTGACCGCCTTCTGAACATCTGTCAAGTCAGCAGTCCTACCCTTGATTGTGTTGCCTAGTGAACCAGACTAAGGGACATTTTTAAATGCTTAGGTAGCCTTTGCAGCTGTTTGGGGTTTATATATCCAAATGTTCTGAGATAATGAGTTTTGGGGTTTCCTTCATGAATCATCAACATTAACATAAAAAAAGCAATTCTGTGAGTACTCACCTGTAGAATTGTTTTTGTTCTTGCATGGCAGGGCCTGCTTCGGTATTCATAACAGTTGGGTTATGCCGCCACAAGGTGGCGCAGTGGTACTGCAGAAAGCTGTGGCACCTTCCGGCTGCCTATAAAAACGGGATTAACCAACAAGTTCCGAGCATAGACAAGCAGTCAGACAAGAAGCCGGGAGAGAATAAAGGTAAGAATGTAAAAAAAAGGTAAAAAACCCCAATTTAACTTGGAACAATCGCCATAAAGAGGCAACCAAAAATAACGATAACAAGGGTGGGGCGAAGCGGGCCGTACCATGCAAGAACAAAAGCAATTCTACAGGTGAGTACTCACAGAATTGCTTTTTTCTTTATTGCATGGCACGGCCCGCTTCGGTATTCATAACAGTTGGGACATCCAAAATTAGTGTCCAAAAGTAGGGTGGGATCCCCAAAGAGTAACGGCCAGTAGTTCAAGTCACTACCGCCTGAAGCACCTTGCGGCCAAAAGCAGCATCCGCTGAGGCCTTAACATCAACTTTGTAAAACGTAGAAAAAGTATGAACAGAAGACCAAGTAGCGGCCTTACAAACTTGTTCAACAGAAGCTTGATGCTGAAAAGCCCAAGAAGCACCAATAGCACGAGTGGAATGAGCAGTTATTCTAAAGGGAGGTTCCTTCCCCTTAGCAGAATAGGCTTGAACCACTGCCTGATGGATCCACTTGCTGATAGTGGATTTAGCCAGAGGCAGACCCTTCCTTGGTCTAGAAGTGAGAACAAACAGAGCATCAGACTTCCTGAAAGTCTCAGTAGCAACCAAATAAAACTTCAGAGCCCTGACCACATCCAGGGAATGCAGTTTCCGCTCCTTGGAATTAGCAGGATTAGGACACAATGAAGGCAAGACAATGTCCTGATTAAGATGAAAGGCAGACACAACCTTAGGCAAGAAATCTGGTCGAAACACCACCTTATCCTGCTGCCACTCAAAATAAGGAGGTTTGATGGAAAGCGCCGCTAGCTCAGAAACTCGCCTTACAGAAGTGATAGCCACCAAAAGGCTACCGTAAGAGTCAAAATGGGAAAGGCAGCCTCCTGGATAGGCTCAAAGGGAGGCCCCTGCATAGCAGACAACACCAGATTCAGATCCCAGACTGGTAGCAAAGGCTTACGGGATGGACGCACATGGGTAACGCCCTGGAAAAAGGTTTTAATCAGCCGGTGATTGGCAAAAGATCTTTGGAAAAAAATTGCCAGAGCTGAAACATGGCCTTTGATGGTACTAAGTTGAAGTCCCAAATCCAGACCATGTTGCAAGAATTCCAGAATCCTGGGAATACAAAACACCCTACAGGGAAGAGACTTGCACTCACACCAGGCAATGTAAGCATGCCAGACCCTGTAATAGATAAAGGACGAGCACGGGGGCAGGAAGGTCCTGCCCCCCAGAAGGTTCCTCGAGTCCAGCCACCACGAGAGGGACTGTCTGGCCAGAGGAGACAGAGCAAATTCCTGATCCAAGGACAGGGGGTCCCGATCCCAAACTGACGAGAGGTGCAACTGAAGATGTCTCATGTGAAACTGAGCAAAACGGACATCCACGAAGCAGGACACCATCAGGCCCACCAACTGCATCCCCTGTCGGATGGAGGGTTCAGGACAAGATAGCAGAGCCCGAGCCTTCTTCTGAAGACCCTCCACCTTCTGCTGAGGAAGGAACACCTTGACCTGAGAGGTATCCAGAGTCATGCCCAGAAAGGACCTCACCAAGGACGGGGACAGAGAAGACTTGGGATAGTTGCCCAGCCGAAGGACTGTAGAGTGGAGATCACCATCTGAGTGTCTTGCTCGGCCTGAGGAAAGGACTGGGCCACAATCAGGATGTCGTCCAGGTAAGGAATGATGCGGATGCCCTGGATCCGTAGCAGAGCCATCACTCCCGCCAGTACCTTGGTGAACACCCAAGGTGCCAAGGTGATACCGAAGGGTGGAGCCACAAACTGGTAATGCTGATCCTCCAGTGCGAACCTTAGAAATCTCTGATGACAAGCATCCTATATGTCCAAAGTGGTCATGAAGTCGCCCGGGCAAAGGGTACCGACATCCGAGCGCAGCGTCTCCACGCAAACATGCTTGAATCTGACAAACTTGTTGAGGCCCTTCAGATCCAGAATGGGCCTCAGCGAGCCGTCCTTTTTGAGGACCGTGAAAAGATTGGAATAGTACTCCTGACCCTGTTCTAGATGGGGCACCGGACAAATGACTCCTGACTCTAATAGGCATTGAACCGCCAGACGCAACACTTGAGCAGACAGGGGGTTTAAAGACATCCGGGACCTGATGAATCTTGGGGGCGGCCAGGCTGCAAACTCTATCTTGTAACCGGAGGACACTACCTCCTGTATCCATTGGTCTGAGACGTGAAGCCTCCAGATGCGAGCAAAGAGCCAAAGCCGTCCCCCCACCCGGATGGGTGAAGGCGCCCCTTCATGCCTGAGGGGGCTTGGGAGAGAGATTGGGCTTGGAGTTCCAGGAGAGACCGGGACGACCACGGGGTCTGCCACGACCCCAAGAATTTCTACGACCACTGGGGAGAAGGGAGCCCCAGCCTCCTGTGGGGAAGGGAGGGGGGCAGAGGACCCCCGAAATGACCAAGACTGCCTCCTACGCTGAGGCAGCCTGCCATCCTTGGCTAAGATATCAAGACTCTCCCCAAATAGTCGCAGACCCACGAAGGGGAGACCAGTGAGAGCTTTCTTAGCAGCAGCATCAGCTGCCCATTGGCGCAACCAGACAGATTGGCACATAGCCACCAAGAGCGTCGAGACCCTAGCTCTCAGCCGCACAGCATCATCCATAGCAGCAAGGATAAAGGCCACAAAATCAGTGCAAACCATGAGGGTCCTAAACTCTACGAGTTGAAGTGCCATCCTGGAGGCGCTTGAGTAGAGACTTTAGGGCAATAGCCGTAATAGCCGCGGCACAGGAAGGGCGCAAGCCAGCCCCCACACAGGTAAAAGCATGACAGGCCAGCTGATCCATGCGCCTGTCCTCACCGTCCCTCAGAGTGGAAGTGTCCGGGGAAGTGTTGGACAAGCCTAGCACAGGAGCGTCCACTTCAGGGGGAACTGACCACCTCTTAACAAGATCAGCAGGAAAGGGATATCTCTTATCCAAACCCCTGGACATAGCAGGCAGCCTGTTAGGACGTTCCCATTCTTTAAGCACCATAGTGGTGAAATGTCCTTGCTAAGGGAACTCTAGACACTGTTTAACAGGACGAAACAGCTCACCCTGTTTCCTTTTAGCCTCCACAGGGGGGGGGCAATGTGTAAGATTTAAAAAATGAGACAGTAAATTACCAGTGTCCTCAGGATACCATGAATCCCCAGACTCCGGGTTATTGTCAAAAATTTCCTGCTGGTCCCCAGAGGAGTCAGAGTCCTGAGGCAGTTCTCCTTCCTCCAGGGAATAGCGTTCAGTAGTGACATCAAATTTCTCATACTCCTCAGTAGAGCATGAGGGAGTAGAAGTTAGGTGCCGCTTCTTGCTAGAGGCCTTCCTAGGAACAGTCCTGGCAAGCTGCCTCTCAATACTGGCCACCCGCAGAGCCAGATCAGAGTGTGACTACCTGCTAATGTCCCCCTCACTGGGGCCCAAATGCAGGAGCGGGGGAGTAGGTGAAGCAGAGGGATGCGCCGAGCTGGGAAGCGAAGCAGGCAACGCAGCTTGGAGAGCAAGGACACTTTCAGCGCACGGCACGCACACCGTGACACTGTTACACACAGGGGACACCCCACACATGGAACACAGCCGGGCTTGCCCCGAAGGACCCCCATGCACGCTATCCCGGTGATTAACACAGGCGCAATAGGCCAGCGGTGGGTAAAGGCTACACAAAGCTACCCGGGATGCCCCCAGAAGTCAGTGAAGGGGGAAAGAGGGGGATGAAGGAGTGGAGCCGGGAGAAGCCACAACCCAAGAGTATCCCGCCTGAAAGACATAAGTAAAAAGACAATGAGCATCCCGCAGCACATACACCCTAATTCAATAAAAAAAAAACCCAAGGGGGACTCACGGACCAAAGACACCGCAGGTTCACTAGGCACAGACCAAAGGATAAGGCGACACACCGGAGGAGGTAGCGCCACAGCCAGAAAGGGAGAAATCCAGACGCGCAGCTTGACTAAAATGGCGCCGGCAGAAGTACCTCGAGGGGCTGGCAGCGTGGGGACGACTCGATACGCGTCAACTGTTCTGAATACCGAAGCGCGCCGTGCCATGCAATAAAGAAAACACTATCTTCAAGTTCACTGTGTTTGTATTGACTTAATATAATATGATTTTCAGTTTTTCAACTGATTTACTAAAAATATACACATTTTTGATATTTTTTGCAATGCACCTGTATGCTTTGTAGCCAGCAATAGAATTCTCTAGAATTATCTAATTTTGAGGTGAAGGTTAAGAGATTCTGCAACAAACATTAAAGGAGCGGGTGCACAGGCCAAAGATGCTGGGAATGCGGTGAGTTTTGCGGCGCCCTGGGGGTGGGGGGCAACAGCGGGGCAGCCTGATTTGAATTTCTTTCAGATTCCAAGGCCAGGCCAATACCTTTTGCTCCACTTTTATATTGGACACTGTGCCTCAAGCTCTGTGTTGTATGTAAATGTATCTCCACTAGGGTAGCCCTTTCACTCCAATAAAATACAGTATTATTCTAAGGATGTTCATTCTGTCACTGTAGCTTGTATATATTTATCCAAACTGAAGTATCTATTTCATTTTGTAGGAAATTCATCTGTCTCAATGATAATATAAACCACAATCACAAGGATGCTCAGACGGTGAAGGCAGTTTTAAGAGACTTTTACGAGTCCATGTTTCCGACACCTTCCCAGTTCGAGTTGCCAAAAGAATACCGCAACCGTTTTTTACACATGCATGAGCTACAGGAGTGGTAAGATGTTACTGTATGTATAGGATGTTACTGCATTATATATAATATATAATATATATATATATGTAGGGGTGCTTTGGCCTTCTTCATCTACATACAGTATAACTAAATCATGTTTGCATGTCATTGTTTTAATGTAGCTTGGCAATATTTCATGTTGTAACTTTTAAAACTTTTGGTAGCTGATAAGGAGCAGAGAATGAACATCTTGCTGATAATTACACAGGCATTATCACTCCCCGCATTAGTTGGTGGCTGTATATTATTTATTCTAAGCATACAGCACGTCCTGCTCCAGTAATAGTAATAACATGTGGGTAATCCTCCGCCTCCGGCGCCGTGCACTGCCGACATGTAGAAAACAAGCTCCTCCCAGCCCTACATATACCGAGGGACCTCCCACAAATCCCCAGATTTCTCTGCAGTGCTGGAACTGCGAAGACATGAAGTATCACGCTCTCGCAGGCGAGCGGGGCTTGACAGCCCGAGGCCCTGCGGGACTATTTCCACCCGTCCTCATTGCGAAATTAATGCCTCCCAGCCTGGGAGGCGTTGGTCGGGTGAAGGTAGGCAGCACCTAGTGTGCTTACGGAGCTAGTCTCCACCGCAATCCCCCGCCATAGGGTAGGCGGTTAAGGCGAATGGTGAGCCTTCTGTTGGATGCCCCTCCCGCACCAGTGCCCCCTTGTCCCATCTAACGGTGAACCCTCCATTCGGGTCACCTTCATCCCCAGTTCCCCCGTTAGTGGGGGGAAAAAGAGGGGGGGGGGGTTGTGGTTGATGGCCTATCCTTGCCCTAATTACACTATAGATGGCTTTACCGCTACCGGGTGTCAGAGCGCGCTTCACCTGTCCGGTGACGGTCCTCCCCTCGCAGACCTGTAAGTGCCCTCATGGGTGATCTTTCCCTAGCTTGCTTCTTCGTGCTCGGCTCTGACATCCCTGTTCCCCTTGTGTCTTTCAGACAGCGGTCCTCGGTGGCTTCTCCCGGCCCGACGTAGCGCCCGGTCCAGACCATTTTTCAGAAATTTCTCCCACTTCCCAGCGGGTTATTGGGGCATCCAGGGTTGCTATAAGCGTCAATCCCTACTGGCATATTGAATTTAATAATCACCATATGGAGGCATCCCAGGATATTGTGAACGGGGTCCCCTTGGGACAAGCCCGTCTGTGTGTAGCTTGTGGGGTTTTACCTAGCAGCGGTGACAATTCACGGGTCTGCGTCCATTGTGCCCAGCAGGTGCTAGCCGGTCTCCCCACCTCTTCCGAGACTGGGCCCGCACCACGCCTTACTTCCCCTACTCCCCCAAGCTTGAGCCTAACCCCCAATACTAGTGGGGATTCTCACGCTGATTTGGCCTCTAGATCTAGTGAGCGCTAGATCCTCTGCTCTGGTGGTGGCCATACGCAGCGCGATCTGGTTACGCCAGTGGGCTGCTGACAACGTCGCCAAGAAGGCCCTTACGGGGCTTCCATTTAAAGGGCTGCGCCTGTTTGGAGAAAGGTTAGATATCTTCGCCAAGGGTGGCAAGTTGCCCCAGCGCAAGCGTCAGATTCTGCCCTTTCATGGCCCAAGCTCCCATTCGACCCCCTACCGTGGGGCCAAGCAGGGTAGAGGGGTGTCTTTCTCTGGGTCTTGCGCAGAGCCCTGGAACAAGAACAGAGGATGCCGTCCTGGCTCCTCCTGGGGGCCCAAGCCCAAAGCCCCCCCAAGCATGAAGGGGCGCCCTCGCCCGTCAGGGTGGGGGGACGTCTACAGCACTTCGAGCATGTCTGGAGGCGCCTTGTCCCAGACCGGTGGATTCAGGAGGTAGTGTCCTCCGGTTACAAGATAGAATTTGCTGTACTGCCCCCTACCAGGTTCGTTGGGTCTCGGATCCCACAGGATTCTGCCTCAGCTCGAGTCTTGATGCTGGCTGTGCAGGACCTTCTGGAGCTCGGGGTCATCTGCGAGGTCCCCTTAAGAGACAGGGGCATGGGGTTTTACTCCAACCTGTTCACGGTGCCCAAAAAGGACGGGTCAGTCAGACCCATTCTGGATTTGAAAATCCTAAACAAATTTGTCAGAAACAGGTATTTTCGTATGGAAACTCTGCGCTCAGCCATTGCCTCGCTGCGTCCAGGGGACTTCATGACATCTGTGGACATCAAGGACGCTTACCTGCGCGTTCCGGTGTTCCCAGGGCACCAAAGGTTCCTCAGATTTGCGCTGTTGGATCAGCATTATCAGTTCGTGGCCCTGCCATTCGGCCTTACGTCGGCTCCCAGTGTTTTTCCTCCAAGGTGCTGGCAGGGGTGATGTCTCTATTAAGACTACAGGGCATACGCGTGTTGCCCTACCTAGACGATATACTCATCACCTCTCGGTCTCTGCAGCAGGCAGAGCTGGACACGGTTGGTGGTGTCCACCCTGGAGTCTTTCGGCTGGGTGATCAATTACCCAAAGTCCTCTCTGTCCCCCTCCTCAGTGACCCCGTTTCTGGGGATGATTCTGGACTCTGTTCAGTCAAGGATATTCCTTCCTCCGCAGACGGTGGAAGCTCTGACAATGCAGGCGAGGTCCCTGCTCGCGAACCCTCATCCCTCCATCCGGCAGGGAATGCAGTTGGTGGGCTCGATGGTGGCAAGCTTCGAGGCGGTGCCCTTTGCCCAGTTTTATTTGAGAACCCTGCAGCTTCACCTTCTGTCAGTATAGAACAAGGACCCAGCGTCCTTGGACGACAGCTGGGTGATTCCCCCCTCGGTCAGACAATCCCTTGCGTGGTGGTTGGACCACAGGAACTTGACAAGGGGCAGATCCTTCCTGGCTCCCTCCTGGGAGACGGTCACAACGGATGCCAGTCTTTCGGGCTGGGGGGGATTCTGGAAGTCCCTGTGCTTCCAGGGGAGGTGGGGCCCTCAGGAGGCCCATCTTCCTATCAATGTCCTGGAACTCAGGGCGGTCAGATTGGTGCTGGAACGATTGACCCAGCCCCTGAAGGGTCTGGCGGTTCAGGTACGCTCAGACAACAGGACGACGGTAGCCTACATCAATCATCAGGGAGGAACCCGGAGCAAGGGTGCTCTCCAGGAGGCGTCTCTGATTCTAACATGGGCAGAGACCAATGTACAATGCATCTCGGCATCTCAGCTGTCTACATTCCGGGGTGGCGGAGAATCTGCTAGCAGATGCTCTGAGCAGGGGGTCGTCCCGTCGGGGGGAATGGTCCCTCTGCGACAGGGTTTTTCAGTCCCTGTGTCACCGTTGGGGTGTGCCAGACGTGGATCTCTTTGCGTCACGTCACAATCACAAGCTACCGAGCTTTGTATCCCTGTCTCAGGATCCTCTGGTTCTGGCTTCGGATGCCCTGTCAATGTCTTGGAGGGAGTTTCGGCTCCTGTATGTGTTTCCACCAATTCCCTTTCTGGGCAGAGTGCTGAGCAAGATCGCTCTGGAAGGGGTACCCGCGATTCTGGTGGCCCCAAGGTGGCCAAGAAGAGTGTGGTTCGCAGACGTGGTTCAAATGGCAGTAGATCAGTACGATCTGCCAAGGTTGCCAGATCTTCTAACTCAGGGGTCTCTACGCCATCCCAATTTACTAACTCTGGCTTTGACGGCTTGGCTATTGAAACCTCCATCTTGATGGAAAAGGGTTTGTCTGCTTCTGTTGTGGCTACTATGGTGCAAGCCAGGAAGAAGACTTCTGCTGCTATCTATTATAGAGTATGGCGTGCTTACATTGACTGGTGTGAATCCAGGTCTCTTCCCTGCCGGGAATTCTTAGTTTTTACAACATGGTCTAGACTTAGGTCTTAAGCTTAGTACCTTGAAGGGCCAGGTTTCGGCCCTGTCTATCTTCTTTCAGAAGACCTTTGCCCAGCACCCTCTTATCAAGACCTTCTTTCAGGGGGTCACTCATGTGGGTCCTCCTCGGAAACCTATGGTTCCTGTTTGGGATCTGAACTTGGTGTTGTCGGCCCTGCAGGGGGCGCCTTTCGAGCCTATTCATGAGGCCGCTCTCGCTGTGCTCACGCTCAAGGTTGTCTTCCTGGTAGCTATCACTTCGGTTAGACGCGTGTCTGAGTTGGCTGCCTTGTCTATCCAGCCTCCCTACTTTGAGAGACACCGGGATAAGGTGGTGTTTCGCTTCAAGCCAGACTTCCTGCCTAAGGTTGTGTCTGCATTTCATTTAAATCAAGATATTGTACTTCCTTCCTTGTGCCCTAATCCTAGTAACCCTAAGGAAAGGGTTTTGCATTCCTTGGATGTGGTTAGGTGTGTCAAGTCTTACCTGGTTACCACTCAGGCCTTTAGGAAGACTGATGCTCTCTTCGGTGTGCCTCATGGGCCTAGGAAGGGTTTGGCTCCCGCCAAGTCTACCATCAGTAAATGGATTTGTCAGGCTGTGGTTTAAGCCTATACTGCTAAGGGGAAGACTCCCCCCTTTCGTCTTACTGCTCATTCTACTAGAGCTGTTGGTGCTTCTTGGGCTTTTCAGCACCAGGCCTCTGTGGAGCAAGTTTGCAAGGCCGCTACTTGGTCTTCCGTTCATACCTTTACAAAGTTTTACAAGGTTGATGTTAGGGCCTCAGCTGACGCTGTGTTTGGCCGCAAGGTTTTGCAGGCGGCAGTAGTTTAGACTGCTTGCTGTTGCCTTCTGTTGGGGATCCCACCCTTCTTTATCGACACTGCTATTGGATGTCCCACATGTTATTACTATTACTGGAGCAGGACGTGCTGTATGCTTAGAATAATACAACTCTGTGAAGTACTCACCTGTAGAGTTGATATTATATGCATACAGCACGTCCTGCTCCACCCCACCCTGTTTTCACCTCGTTCTGGATCCCCTGTTGGTGATTGTTATCTTTGATATTATTGCCAGTTTTGGGTGGTTGTTTCTCCTGGCCTCTCTTTTCTCACTGCTTGTCAATGCTGGGGATTTGTGGGAGGTCCCTCGGTATATGTAGGGCCGGGAGGAGCTTGTTTTCTACATGTCTGCAGTGCACGGCGGCGGAGGATTACTCACATGTTATTACTATTACTGGAGCAGGACGTGCTGTATGTATATAATATCAACTCTACAAGTGAGTACTTCACAGAGTTGTATATTTTTCTTTAACATCCCTGTTAACACAGTGTGTGTGCAATTTGTTCCTTGGTGTTTGGAGCAGAGAAATGCAGTACATAACAGTGTGGGTATATGTGAAAGAAAAAATGTTGTTTAATGTGCTTTGTAATAAAAATCTCTTTTTTTCAGGAGGACTTATAGAGACAAATTAAAGTTCTGGACACACTGCGTACTGACAGCATTGATTGTATTTACAGTTATCTCCTTTTTTGCTGAACAGGTAACATTATTTATTTGTAGATACACACATTTTATACACTGGCCACTTTATACAGTATTTACTGTATTTTTCGCCCTATAAGATGCACCTGCCTATAAGACGCACCCTGGATTTGGAAGAGAAAAATTAGAAAAAAAATATTCTGAACCAAATGGTGTGCTAGAATACCCCCTACCAATTGCCCCATTATAGACAATGTGCAGAATTCCCCCCCGATCACGCCATTACAGACCCCACATTACAGGCAGTAAGCAGTATTCCACATTTAAAGGCAGTGAGAGTCGCCCACATTACAGGCAGTGTGCTGGCATCCCCAATACAGGCAGTGTGCGGGCATCCCCAATACAGGCAGTAAAAAAACAAGCAAAAAAAAAACTTACCGTACATTCCCTGGCGTTCCTGCCACTGCCCACCACAAGTTCAGAGCGGGCCGTTTCTGGCCTGAGGGTCGTGACCTGTGACTCCGCCAGGAGTCTCCCCATTCTCCCCCCCATCGACCAGCTCTGAATTCACTGACTGCTGCTCCCCACCACCTGTGTAGGAGGCGGCAGGGAGCCGCAAATTCAGAGTGAGCCGGTTCCGGCCCAGGGTGGGCGTGGCCTGTGACTCCAGTCAGACAGTTTACCCCCCCGTGCTAGAACCTGCCGCCCTGAACTCACTGACTGTAGGAGGGGGCAGGGAGTTGCGGCTATGGAAGCAGCAGTCAGCCGTAAGTTCACAGCGAGCCGGTTCCAGCTTCTGGGTGGGCGTGGCCTGTGACTCCTGCTAGCGTCATTGGATGCTGGCAGGAGTCATCGGCCACGCCCTACCCTTTTTACATTTGCCCAACAAGACGCACTGATATTCCCCCCCTGCTTTTGGGGAAAATAAGTGTGTCTTATAGGGCGAAAATACGGTATATTCATTCTTAAATAAGTTGAAGACCAGAAATAATGGGATGGAGCTATAGTAGTGGCTCATGTAGCTTGTCCATAGCTTAGAGAAATGTCTATATATCCCATTATACAGATTATCCCAGTTATACAGATATCCCATTGCACAAGGACGTGTCAACTTACCTTTGGAACCTAATAATTTGCCTATAAAAAAGAACAGTAGAGTATTGGGGCACATTGTCGACATTGCTTGTTTCAGACTCTTAAATTTAGATTACACAAGGAGAGATAAAGATATTATCTGAGGCAGTGTTCCCCAACCCTCTAGAACCACTAACAGGTCAGGTTTTGCAGACCTTCACACTGGTGTGCAGGTAAGTAATTAGTGCTCCAGCAAAGTTATAGAGACAACATTGTGAACATCCACAAAATATGACCTGTTGATGGCTCTCAAGAAGAAGGTTGGGGAACACTGATTAAAATTGGCCCAAAAGAGGCCCTGTAGTCTATAAGACCCCAATTTGTGTGAAACCCCCCTAGCCTCCGCGGGCCTTTTATCCTTTTTTTTTTTTTTATTTTCCCCCCACATTCGCCCAAAAAGATGCACTGACATTCCCCCTTTCACACACACACACACACACACACACACACACACACACACACACACACACACACACACACTTTTGGGGGGAAATAAGTGCGTCTTATAGGACGAAAAATGTGGTATATAAACATTAATCTGTCTGAAATACACAACATGCATACAAAATTATGTCACAATAGGTGATCATCTTACCAACTCCAATACACACCCTCAACGCAAAATTAATGGTGGACTTTACTGTTTAAAGCATTCCAACACCCATTTTCTAAAAAATTGGAGATAATTGACCGTCCATGTGCTCAGCACCGAGTGCTTGCTGATGACCCCCCAAACTATCACGCAAACCTTCTCTGCAAGCCCTGTTTGTTCTTGCGTCATCCTCCCTCTCGTGGCGAAATTTGGTGTTTACTTGAGCTGGAGTGCTCTTCCTGATATCACTATAGACCACAAGACTGCTGAGAGGGAGCGAGGATCAGGTAAGAGCAAGCAGGGCTTGCAAAGGGGGGTATCCTGATTGCAGCACATTGGCAATCAACCCCATTTTTTAGAAAATGCGTGTTGGTACACTGGTAAGGAAAGCTTTTACAGCACAAAACCGTTTTTGTGGCCCTGACAAAATATTACATTTTCTTCCCAATAGTTAATTGCACTAAAAAGAAGGCTTTTTCCCCGGAGGAGAATGCAGCCCGAATCAACTACTGAAAGAAGTAAAGTCTGAACAGGACTGATGGTGTCTCAGTCTACCTCATTAATGAAGGATGGCCAAATAAATTGGAAGACTAAGGAAAAATGACTCCATCTAAAATGTCCTTCGTGATTAACATCAAAAGTGTGGACGAGTATTCTAGCTGCAGACAGACAGTTTTACTTTCTAAGTATTATGTTATGGAAAGCTAATCCCGCACATTCTGCGGGAGTCACGATTGTGTGTGAATGCAGCGTATTGGTGTCACTGGAATAGAATATGTGAGAAACTATTATAGGTCAACTACTGCTTTGAACATCTGACCTTTAAACCAAAGGATTATAAAACGATAACAACACAAGTTTTAAGGGCCACTGAAAGTGACAGCTTGGCGTGGGTGAAGCAAACCCTACTTTCTAAAAGTGATGTATTTCAAATTGCTTTCTGCACTCCTTTTTATAACTGTTTTATGTTGTGTTCTAAATGAGCTGTTGAATGTGTATTTCAGTTCCTTTTTATATTTCAAAATGTTTCGGATGTTTGAATCGTGTGAGCTATGAATGTATATTTCTTTTTTAGTTCATGTAAGTGCCTATGTACAGATGTGCAAGTTTTGGACTCATCGTATTGCGAGGTGTTGAGCGTGATAGATCGGATCAGAAATGTATATTTATGAGTCAGATTAATATTTTTATGATTACTGTATTAGTCAATGAAGGTGGAAATGTTGGATGTCAACTGTCTGCAAATTCAGTACCATCCTTGCCTTTATGGTTCCTGGTAACTCAGATCAGACAAGTGCCAGGGGGCACAAGGCAACCCACTTACCTCCCCACAAGTACCACACCACTGAGCCTCATCCCATAGCCCCTGTTTGTGAAGCTGGGGGCTGTGCTTCCTTGTTCCCATTGATGGACGCGCCCTGTGTACAGCTGACTCCCAATGAAAATAATGGGCGCTTCCGTAGACGGGGAACCTTGACTCGGGAGCAGCAAGTGCAACTCCTAGCTTCAGAAACCATGGCCATAGGAGGGCCATCTGCAGCGTGTGAGCTTCCACAGACTGGGAACTTCCATTCGGAAGCAGCAAGTGCAACTCCTAGCTTCAGAAACCATGGCAATAGGAGGGCCATCTGCAGCACGTGAACTTCCACAGACTGGGAACTTCCATTCAGAAGCAGCAAGTGCAGCTCCTAGCTTCACAAGATGTAGCTACAGGAGGGACAACTGCAGCGCGTGAGCGCCCGTAGACTCAGAACTTCCATTCATAAGCTCCTGGCTGCAGGACCATCTTCAATGTGGGGCCATCAGTAAGATAAGCAGGTCACCCTGTGCCCTCTGGGACTTGCCTGATCTGAGGTCTCAGGAAAAGCTCTCCAAAGTGTTCTACACCCCACGTGACTGCCAGCTGTCTCACTACTGATGGGCACTTGAACACCTACTGTTGCTTCATCAGGAAAGCAGTATCAACTGCCCATTCTACTGGCTTGCTGGGCAGAGTTGTGCAGCATGGGTTTTGGAATCCTGTGCTGTAGGGTACAAGGAAAGTCCAGTTTTTATTGACTGACTTTCTTTTTAATAGTTCATATTACCATTACAAATAAAGTGGTTCTTTTTTGTGGGGATAGATCCCTACCTCTTGCTTTCTTCAAGGTACCTTCTGCTTTTGTGCTTGGTACCACTTTTAGCCCTGGGTGAATTTCTGTAGTTTGACACTCAGGCCCAGGGTAAGAGAAGATGTTGCTGTTGTACATATCTTAAGTACATATTAATTTAATGGTCAGGCTTAAATCTTTTATAAGCGACAGTCTCCTCCTTTGGAGACTTCACTCTTTGGGGGGGGGGGGGGGCGGTGCTAAACTAAATATGCAGAGGATACGCCTAAAGAGTACTGTGACTTTCCAGATGGAATGGTTATTTTTAGGGTATATAGTTATACCATCAAAAGCCCACTTTCCTTTAAACGTGCAGATAAAACATACCAGGAGGGCACAAGTCTACCCAAAGACCTTCCATCATTTCCACAATGCTGTACGCTCACCTGCAGTGCTGGTATAAGAAACTGGTGCAGTGGGTAGACATGGCCTTCCTGGCATGTCTCATCTGCAGGTCTGAAGGAAAGCGGACATTCTATTTAAATGCATACGTTTAGGTCAGTGGTACAGGTATGTGAGATCCCACCACATGGTACATTGCACAATGTTGCAAAGTGATCTGTCCCCCATTTCAATCTGCTGTCCAAGCTTTATTTGCACAAAAAAATACAATACTGTCCTAAAAGGCGATAAAGAGAAAATATGTGCTTTTTGTTTGTGTTTTATCGTGAAAATAAAATGCACTATAGGCCAATAACTTGGGTACACTCCTTAAAAAATATACATTTATTGTGAATTCTGATTTTTTTTCTAATGATAATGCTCAGTAATTAAAAGAAATATATATTTACATGTTTAATCAGACTGCTTTTTAATATTTGTTATCCTGAGCTAGTGTGATGTGTATGTTATTGGTGGCTGATTTTGTTGTAACAGTGTGCTTATTTACTTCAATAGCTATCAAAACCTACCTCTGGGGCACCCCGAATTGAGGTGGCCCTCTTGTTAGAGATGCCTAGGAAGCCTGAAATCAGGCATTATTATTCATCTGGTTCGAACTCCTGTGCTGAAGTTATGCCTCATGTGATGGCAACAGCCAATGGGGTTCAACAGCATGGCATATGCATGCTTGATTGTATGGAAACAAATGGGATGCATAGTTATTGCAGCCCAGGAAATATTAATGTCCAATTTTGAGCTACCTAGGCATCTTTAACCAGAGGGATGCCCTAGGGGTGGGCCTTAAGTAGCCCAAGTAAAATAAATTAATGTTCTATCTCCCATTTCTTGCTGTGAATAAAGAAGAAAACATCCCTCAGGACTATTAGCCCTTTGCACCGAGCATAGGGGCTGACTAATAGCTGCTCAACTGGCCTCTGGCCATGCTAAATACAACCCTTTGGCATTGGTCTGGTGCTCTGCCAGGGGTGTGGGGGAAAAACAGGCACCCCTGGAAGCACACTGGGCTGATCCATACCCTTTGTTGTTCAGAAGGAGTTTATTGGTAACTGCTGTAGGATATAGGCAAGCCATGTGCTCACCATAACTGGCAGGTATTGGGGCTTGGAATTCCCTGCCTGCCCTTGTAAAGTTATAAGGGTCCTTTATATCCCTTACCATTTTTTGCCTATTACAAACTTTAATTAAAAATGCTATAGTCCAACTAGACTATAATCTTTTGAAATAATTCTTAATTTTTATGTTAACAAAAATGTGTACCCAAACTCAACCTCAGTTTTTTTTGTTTTAAATTAACCAAAAACATAACTTACAATTTAGATTACATTTCATTTTAGAAGCAATCGTGCATCTTGTCTCTTTCAAATGTGAGGGTTTCCTGCTTATAGCGTTTCAAGAGAATCTGCTGTTCTTTTATTTCCCTTCTTATTGGATTCATTGTCTCGTCAATTGCAGGATTTTACGTGTCCCCTTACATAAAACTCACTTTTAGGTTATCTTCTGAGACATGTAACTAAATTGGTAAGGGACAGTCTGTTGCTTCTAAGTGGGAAAGTTCACCGTTGACATACATTTTGCTAGAAAAATTTGAGAACTTCCTTTTGGAACAAAAAATATATACTTTCCAAAATTCCATGGAAAGTGGATTTGCCCATTAAAGAGATTGTCCAGGGTAAAGTACAAAACACTATACATACCTTTTGCCCCCACAGATGATTGCTTCTATTTCAGTGCAACATGCTTTACCTGCACAACCGTGTCCAGCGCCGCCCAGGCATGCTCAGCAGTCACATCTGTTTTCACAACAGTGGGATGACACCTGCCTCCATACATGGTGATGCTAGCATGCCCCTTCCAATTCTCTATAATGTTGGGGGCATGACAGGTATTGGCAGTGAAAAAATACAATTCTGTGAAACTCACCTGTAGAATTGTTTTTGGATACATCCAGTCCAGGTCGTCCCAGTATCCTTACTGATGGGTGTTCGCTCCTCTTGGCCCCCTATAAAGGCAGGTGTTCCTCTATCATTCCCCAGTGGTTAAAAAGCAGTGTTCAGAAAGAGGACAGGCCAGGAGGCCTAAGAAACCATGTTACTTCACATAGCTTCAGCTTGTACTCTCTCTAAGCAAAAAATTTGCACAAAACCAATGTCCTATGAAAAGTACAAATGGTTGATCACCATAACAGGCAAACAGGACATAATGAACACAAGGGAGGGGTGGGACGACCTGGACTGGATGTATCCAAAAACAATTCTACAGGTGAGTATTTCACAGAATTGTATTTTTTCCCTACATCCAGTCCAGGTCGTCCCAATATCCTTACAGAAGGGACATCCAAAAGCAGTGTCCAATTGGGCGTGATCCCCAGTGCGGAACAGCATGTAGTTCATTTCACTACCGCCTGAAGCACCTTTCGGCCAAATACAGCGTTGGCTGAGGCCCTGACATCTACCTTGTAAAAGTATGAAGAGAAGACCAAGTTGCGGCCTTACAAACTTGTTCCACCGATGCCTGGTGCTGAAAAGCCCAAGAGGCACAAATAGCTCTGGTAGAATGAGCTGTGATCCAAAAAGGGGGTTCCTTCCCCCTGGCAGAATATGCTTGTACCACCGCCTGTCTGATCCACTTACTGAGAGTGGACTTGGCTGGTGGCAATCCTTACCTAGAACCCTCTGTTAGGACAAAGAGCAAATCCGATTTCCTGAAGGATTCAGTCGCAGCCAGGTAATACTTTACGGCTCTGACCACGTTTAAAGCATGGAGGGACCATTCTTTGGAATTAGCCGGTGCTGGACACAAGGAAGGTAAGACAACTTCCTCATTAAGGTGAAAGGGAGAAACAACCTTATCCCTATGCAGCTCAAAATAGGGAGGTTTCATACAAAGCGCGGCCAACTCTGATACACGCCGCACCAAGGTGATCGCTACCAAAAAGACCACCTTGAGAGTCAAAATAGACAATGCAGCATCACACAATGGCTCAAAGGGAGGACCCTGAAGAGCAGAAAGTACTAAATTCAAGTCCCACACCGGTAATACTGACTTACGCGGTGGCCGGACATGGGTGAATCCCTGGAAAAAAGTCTTGATCTCTGGAAAAAGATAGCTAAGGCCAAGACCTGACCCTTGAGGGTGCTCAGCTGGAGACCCAAGTCCAAGCCGTGTTGTAAAAACTCCAGAATCCTAGAAATGGAAAATATGCGGCACGGGAGACTCTTGGTCTCGCACCAAGCAATATAGGCGTGCCAAACTCTGTAGTATATCATGGAAGAGGATTTCTTCCGTGCCTGAATCATTGTCTGCACAACCGTGGTCGATAACCCCTTTTCCGTCAGGATTGAGGTTTCAATAGCCAGGCCGTCAAAGCCAGCGTCCGTAAATTTGGGTGCCGCAGTGACCCCTGTGTGAGAATCCCTGGGTCGTCGGACATGATGTAGTGATCTATTGACATCTGAACTATGTCCGCAAACCAACTCCTTCTCGGCCAGCGAGGAGCCACCAGGATGGTTGGTACCCCTTCCTGGGCTATCTTGCGCAGCACTCTGCCTAGAAGTGGAAACGGAAGGAATGCATACAGAAATTTGAACTCCGTCCAAGGGATCGCCAGAGTGTCTGTTGCAATGGCCAGAGGATCTCTTGAGAGGGAGACGAACCTTGGAAGTTTGTGATTGTGTCTGGACGCAAACAGATCCACGTCCGGCTGACCCCAGCGGAGACGCAGAGCATGTAAAGTCCTGCTGCTCAGAGACCATTCCCCCAGGCGCGAGGTGCTCCTGCTCAGGGAGTCTGCCTCCTGGTTTTCCACCCTGGGAATGTAGACCGCCGAGATGCAGGGAACATTCTCCTCTGCCCAAGTCAGAATCTGGGTTACCTCCTTGAGGGCTCTCTTGCTCCGAGTCCCACCCTGGTGATGTAGGCGACAGCCGTCTGATTGTCCGAGCGAACCTGGATCGCACAACCCCTTAAATGGGAAGTCAAGCGTAGAAGCACCAACCAGATCGCTCTCAGCTCCAAGAGATTTATGGGTAAGCGGTTCTCCTGCAGATCCCACTGACCCTGGATCTTCTGGGTCTGCCAAACGCCTCCCCAGCCTGTCAGACTGGCATCTGTGGTAACTATCTCCCAATGAGGAGTCAGAAAGGACTTGCCCGCCAGCAGGTTTTGGGAGTCCAACCACCACCAGAGGGACTGCCTGGCCGGGGGGGACAGCGAAAAACCGTGTTCCAGGGACTCCCGATTCCAGCCGGTCAGCAGATTCAACTGAAGAGGTCTCATGTGAAATTGGGCAAAGGGCACCGCCTTGAAGCAGGACACCATTAGGCCCACCAATCTCATCCTGAGACGTACCGACTGCTGCTGACAAGACAACAAGACCTGCACTTGCGTCTGGAGACCCAAAACCTTCTGTGGCAGGAAAACCTTGACCTGAGCGGTGTCTATCGTCATTCCCAGAAAGGATCGCACTGTTGCGGGAGTGACAAAGGACTTGGGGTAGTTGATTATCCAGCCGAAGGCCTCCAGGGTTGACAACACCGTCCGAGTATCGCTCTCGGCCAGCTAAAGGGACTGGGCCACAATCAGCAAGTCGTCCAGATAGGGTAACACACGAATGCCCTGGCTCCTTAGGATAACCATGATGCCCGCCAGCACCTTGGGGAACACATGGGGGGCTGAGGATATCCCGAATGGAAATGCTACAAACTGGTAATGCTGATCCTCCAGAGCAAACCTCAGGAACTTCTGATGCCCCTGGAAAATCGGGATGTGCAGATAAGCATCCCTGATGTCCACTATGGTCATGAAGTCGCCGGGCCGAAGCGATCTCACCGCCAACCGTAAAGTTTCCATGCGGAAATGTCTGACTCTTACAAACCTGTTGAGACCCTTCAGGTCTAGGATTGCGCTCCGTCCTTCTTGGGAACCGTGAACAGGTTGGAGTAAAATCCCTGACCCTGTTCCTGCCGAGGTACAGGGCAAATCACACCTATCCGCAGGAGGTGTTGCACAGCCGTTCTCAAGGCCTGGGCTTTTAGCGGGTTTCGGGATATCCGTGAACGGAGGAATTTTGTGGGCGGCCTGGCTGCCAGCTCTATTTTGTAACCGGAGAACACTACCTCCTGAATCCACCGATCCGAGACGTGCCACCTCCTGATCTGAGCAAACAGCAGAAGCCGCCCCCCCACCCGGATGGGTGAGGGCGCCCCCTCATGCCTGAGAGGGCTTGGCAGGAGGCTTGGATTTAGCTCCCCAGGAGGGATTGGGTCGGCGGCGGGACCTACCTCTACCTCAGGTATCTCTGCGGCCACCTGGAAATGAAGAGCCTCTTCCTCCTCGAAAGGAACGATAGGCACAGGGATTCCGAAAGGACTGAGCAGGCTTCCATCTCTGAGGGAGTCTACCATCCTTGACCAAAAGGTCCAGGCGCTCCCCGAACAGCCTGTTTCCCACAAAAGGGATACTCGTGAGACTTCTTGGAAGCCGCATCAGCCGACCATTGTCGCAGCCAGAGCGAGCGGCGGAGAGCGACAAGCAAGACCGAAATCCTGGCACCGAGCCGGATCACATTGTCCATGGCAGTAACAACCAAGCCAATGAAATCCTTGAGTTCCTTATACTCTTCCGCCTGCTTTCGAGCCTTAGCTCTATTCACAAGGTGTCTCACCTTCCTTCTGTTGGCTAGTGAGACAATCGCCGAGGCGCACACAGGGCGAAAAAGAGCACCAGCAAAGGTGAACGCATGGCAGACCAGCTGATCCATGCGCTTGTCAGCAGGGTCACGTAAGGAAGCATTGTCAGGTGACAGCATAACATTCCTTAAGGATCATGTTAGAAAAGTGGGCCTGCTCCGGGAATACCCATCCTGGCCTCTCAGGCCTAAACAAATCTCCCTGCTTCCTCTTAGCCACTCTGGGAGGGACAATGTGTACTGTATCAACACTGAGGAAAGCTATTTCTCCGTATCATCCGGGAGCCACGCATCCTCCTCTGAGGAAGAGCCAGACATACTGTCATCGCCAGCAGAATAATCCACCGTGGAGCGTGAATCATCTGGCAACTCGCCTTCCTCCACCGAGCCCAGACCATCAAAAAGATCATCATCATCCGAGTAAACGGGCTCCAGATGCCATTTCTTACTCGAAGCCTTCTTAGGGGCCGACAACGAGATCCGTCTCTCGAGATTGGCCAGCCTATGCGCAAAGTCAGCATGAGACCCCTTGCTGGCTCCCCCTTCGCTGGGGGCTGAATGCAGCAGCGGAGGGTCCGGAGAGGCCGATGGTAGCGCAGGGCTAGGGTCAGGCACGACTGCACCCTCATGGTCCAAAATAATGCCTCTGGTGCAAGTGGTACAAACAGTGCTGAATCCGCCCAGAGGATTCCTATTGCACAAGGGGCAGAGCCTGTCCTGCCCAAATGGGCCCCCCAGCTCACTATCCCCTGATGCCTCCATTATGGTGATTTAAAAAGTCAATAAGGCTACAAGACTAATGGCCCAAGCCTATAAAACGATCCCTCTTATTAAAAAGGGGGACCGGGAGGAACCACAAGACCATCAGAGTAGGCATAATGCAATAAACGCAGCCAAAAAAAGAGAGGGACTCACGATACTGACAGAGGGACTCTGCAGCATCCGCAGCCAGAAGCACCAGCGTGATCCCCCAGCAGTAGCAGCAGGAATGCAGCCACAGACTCTGCAGCGTCCAGCCAGGCCCCCAGCAGCAGCGCGCGCAGGCCCAACCTTCGAGAAGGATCCTCGGGGGGTACGGCGCCGGCGCCAGGCTCCGCTCCTCCGAGGCGTGTCTGAGAAGACACTCGCCCCTTCAGTACTGCTTAAGGCTGCTAAAATGGTGGCGGCGCCCAAGGTCCTCCGCACCTACAATGCCAGACACATCTCTCTCCCCCCATGTCACAGACAGCGCCGCACAAGCGGCGGACCCGCATCCCGGGTGGTCGACGAGGGAGCGAGGGAGGTGAGCTCAGAGCCAAGTTGAGAAAACACAATGAGTCCACAAGTAAAGACACAGCCAAAATCTAAAATAAAGCTTGTGGGCAGGGAGGGATACATACAACATATATACATATAGTGGTTCCCCCCTCAGGCTCACCATAAGCCTGTGGCCAGCTACCTTTTAGTACAAGGTCTGCGGCCCAGAGCCTAAGCTCTGCCGAACGCCAACAGACCCCAGCGTTCACCCTACCGTCACGAATCCCGTAGCAGCCAGAGGCAGGAGTGGGTCAGGAGGGATCCATGGAAATAGAGTCTTCAGCGGCCGACGGGCTAGGTGGCCCCGCTCTGCTGCCATTTTCTGAGAGAGAGTGCCGAAGATCTTCTGCAGCCAAGACTGCAAGATGAACAACTGGGAAATGATAGAAGGACACCTGCCTTTATAGGGGGCCGGGAGGAGCTACATCTTTGATCTTGCAGTCGAGCACCCATCTGTAAGGATATTGGGACGACCTGGACTGGATGTAGGGAAAAAGCATGCCAGAGTCAATGAGACTGATGGCAGGGGACAACCTGCCATTGTTAAAAATGCCTGCTGATGGGACGATGGACTTGATTATGCCGATCTGGTAAGGCTTGCAGCACCAGCCTAGGAGTCGTCATCTGCAGGGGACAAAAGGTAAACATAGCTTCTTTTTTTTTTTTTTTTCAGAACAATTACTGTGAGGTACTGCTGTCCCCAAATATGACCACATGAAATGCACATAAATAAACCCCCTAATAAGTATTTTATATAGCTGCTTTTGTTTTCAAATGAGGCCCCACCTTAAATACATTCCACAACTTTTTCTGAAAAGTCTACCTACTGCCACATGCATTGAAGCCTCTTCCTGTCATTCTGAGCCTTCCTGGTGACAGATTCACTTTAAACCTCCTGTGAGATGTGTAATGTGCCTGTGTTTTAAAATGCTGTGTTCTCCATTATTGCTGCATCTGCATTCCATTTCTGTTTTGCACAGCTGAGCTGGTCCACATGCTTCCTAATTTAAGATACCTTAAGGTACCACCTTTAAGGTGGCAAAATGTCCTGCAATATTTTTTTTTTTGTGGCACAGTGCCACAAAACACATACCGCAAACACGACCGGCCATGTGTGAACAGCCTTAATTTTATTTTCTTCTAAATAAGCATCTAATCCTTTTTTGAAGCTGTCAGCTGTTGATGCTGTAACAAGCTTCTGTGGGAGGCTATTCCACAGATTTATAGTTCTTATGGTAAAAAATGATTGTTTCTCCCCCAGAGATTATTTTTTTTACAGTCTGACTGCCCCTTGTCTTTAGAGAGGATTTTACCTGAAATAGTGTTTCCCTGTATTTTTTGTATTTGCCATTTATATGTTAATCATGTCCACCTTTAGATCTCACCTTTCAAGACTGAATAGATTTAATTCCTGTAATCCTTCTTAATAACTAAGATCCTTCATTCCTCTTATCAATTTGGTTGCTCTGCACCCTTTCCAAAGTCAGGGTGTCCTTTTTATGAACAGGTGCCCAGAACTGGGCGGCATATTCCAGGTGAGGGCTCACCAGTGCCTTCTAAATAGGCAAAATGAGATCCCTATCCTGTGATTCAGTGATAAGATGATGATAATATCTTGGTGGCCTTAGAAGCGGCTGCTTGCTGTTATTTAGCCTGTGGTCTACCAGTACCCCCATATCCATCTCAACAAGTGTTTCTCCCAGTTTTACTTTCCTACGGACATATGTGGCCTTCAGGTTATTAGACCCCAAGTGGTTCACGGATCTGGTCAGCCTGGCAGCCCATGGTGACGTCCAAACTGACCGGATTCCTCTGCGGCACGCCAATTCTCTAGCACTGGCTTTGCTGTTGAGACCAGCATCTTGGAGGAAAGGGGTCTGTCCGTCCGGCTTGGAGGGCCTTCTTGGCTTGGTGCGAATGTAAGGATTACTCCTGTAGAAGGTTCCCAGTACCCAAAATTCTGGAGTTTCTTTAGGAGGGCCTGAACCCTGGCCTACAGCCCAGCACCCTTAGGAGCTAGGTCTTGGCCTTTTTTTCCAACGGCAACAGGAGCACAGGTCCACACATTCATGCAGGATTCAGCGCAAGTTCACCCTCTGCTGCAATCACTGGTTCCACGCTGGGATCTCAAAATAGCTGTGTCAGCACTTTAGAGGCTCCCCTTTGAACTCTCACTTTGAACTTTTCCTTGTGGCGATCACCTTCATCCGGCGGGTTTCGGAGCTGCCAATGCTTTCTATCACATTGCTCTTTATGGTGCTGCATGAGGACAAAACGGTGTTTCAGGAGAAGCTAGATTTTTTTGCTCAAAAGTGGTCTCTCCTTTCCATCTGACTCAGGAGATTGTGCTGCCCTCCTTGTGACCATGTCTCACTCATAATAAGGTATGGCTCCTGTATTCCCTCGATGTCAGGGCGTTAAGGTACTACTTGGCCGCTACTCAGGAGGTCCATAAGACAGACATCTTGTTTGTGATCCCGGAGGGGCCAAGTCGGGGCCTGGCAGCTGCCAAGTCCGCTCTCAGCAAGTAGATCAGGCAGGCGGTCATACTGGGTCACCACCCACTCCACCAGGGTGATCGCTTTGTCTTGGGCTATAGGTATGCAAGGCGGCGACCTGTCGTCTCCCCACAACTTCAACAAGTTTTACAGACTTGATGTCAGGGCATCGGCTGATGCCGCTCTGGGTAGTACAGTGTTGCAGATGGTGGTGAACCCCTCTCCAGGGGTCTAGTCACTAGGTTCAGTTTTGCTATTCCTGGTTGTGTTGACGCAGTCGGGCGTTTGCTATTTTTGCACAGTCCCATCCTGGGTGAGGGTACTGCTTTGGGATGTCCCACGCATTGCTGACTGGTGGCGGAATAGAATGGATGAGAAAATACAATTCTGTGATTACTCACCTGTAGAATTGGTATTATAGGTATACAGCACGTCCTGTTCCAGAATATTCATTACACTTGGGTAATACATCCACAAGATGGCGCTGGACTGCAGAAAACAGCTTGTGCCTCCTCCCGACCCTATATAAGTCAGGGACCTCCCACAAATTCCCCAGTATTGACAAGCAGTTAACAAGAAGCCGGGAGAACACTAATAACCAGAATTCAAAAATGAACATATGAACAATCCCCATACAGAGGTAATTAAGAATAATGATAACAAGGGTGGGATGGAACAGGACATGCTGTATACGTATAATACCAATTCTACAGGTGTGTAATCACATAATTGTATTATTCTAAGTATACAGCACGTCCTGTTCCAGAATATTCATTACACTTGGGACATCCAATAGCAGTGTCCGTAAGGTAGGGTGGGATCCCCAAAAAGTAACAGCGGGCAGTTTAAACCAGTGCCGCCTGCAGAACTTTGCGACCAAAAGCAGCATCAGCTGAGGCCCTAACATCAACCTTGTAAAACTTAGAAAAAGTATGAACAGAAGACCAAGTAGCGGCCTTGCAAACTTGTTCAACAGAAACTTGGTGCTGAAAAGCCCAAAAGGCACCAATAGCACGAGTAGAATGAGCAGTAAGGCGGAAAGGAGGCTCCTTCCCTTTAGCAGAATAGGCCTGTACCACAGCCTGACGGATCCACTTGCTGATAGTGGACTTAGCTGGAGCCAGACCCTTCTTAGGTCCAGACAGGAGCACAAAAAGAGCATCAGTCTTCCTGAAGGATTCAGTAGCCACCAAATAGAACTTCAGAATCCTGACCACATCCAGAGAGTGCAAATCCTAGGGTTACTAGGATTAGGGCACAGAGAAGGCGAAACAATGTCCTGATAGAGATGAAAAGCAGACACAACCTTAGGGAGAAAATCTGTCTTAAAACGAAACACCACCTTGTCCTGATTTCTCTCAAAGTTTGAGAGAGGGGGTTTGATGGAAAGCGCCGCCAACTCAGAAGCACGCCTAACAGAGGTGATGGCCACCAAAAAGACTACCTTAAGCATCAAAATGGACAAAGGGGCCTCACGCAAGGGCTCAAAGGTAGACCCCTGCAAGGCAGATAAGACCAAATTCAAATCCCAGACTGGTAACATAGGCTTACGTGGGGGACGCACATGAGTAACCCCCTGGAAGAAGGTCTTAACCAAACGATGGTGAGCAAAAGATCTTTGGAAGAAAATGGCCAAGGCAGAAACATGACCTTTAACCCTTTAAATGCCAAGCACGTAGTTTCTACGTGGTTGCTTCTCCAACCGTTAAGTTTTTACCTACCTTCTGGCCATCGGGGGTCCCTGGGGCCTGTGTTGCTGGGCAGATCCTGTCCAGCGCCATCTTGGGGTCAGGTCCGGGTCACAGGAATGACTCTTCTGTGACCCGGATTCTCAGCAACCAATCCGGAGGCAGCAGTTTTAGTCATCAGCAGGCGCCTGCACTAGCTGTATAAATAGCTGGTACAGGCGCCACGTTTCTTCACCCTGGACCGCGTGACAGGTAAGGAGGTTGCTGCCGGTTGTTGTGTGTGGGTGTTTTGCTTGCCTCCCTGGGGTTGGGGTGGGGCTCCTCTTTCAAAGAATCTCCAGTCAGTTTTATCTGAAGGTCCGCTTTAAAAGGTTTGTTTAGTTAAAAATAAAAAAAAGACTTTGCATACCTGAGATTCAGCTTGATCTCAAACAGACCTGTATGCTGATTCTTTGCCATTTCTCTATTGCCTCATCCACTGCTAATGACTCGTTCCTGATTGGTTCTGGGAACTCTTTAACCATATACTGAGATAAGCATCTTAGTGTGGACTGGAGCATTTTTTCTTTTCAGAAAAAATACCGTTTTGTGAGTACTCACCTGTAAAACGGGTATTATGAGTGTGCCATATACTCCACTTCGATCTTCATGACATATGGGTAATCTCCAGTAGAGGGCGAACTTCTGCAGAGATGAATATGCAAAACAGAAAGCCCCTCCCGGTCCATATATACCTGGGACCTCCCACCAATTTCCCAGTGTAAAAAAGCAGTAAGGGGACCAGGAAGAACCAATTATAACCATAACAATCAAAACCAATGGTTCACCATATAAAAGCTCCGGAATACCTGAAAAAAGGGGATGGGGCGAAGTGGAGTGTATGGCACACTCATAATACCCGTTTTACAGGTGAGTACTCACAAAACGGTATTATTCTAAGTGTGCCATACACTCCACTTCGATCTTCATGACATGTGGGACATCCAATAGCAGTGTCCGTCATGGGTGGGAACCAGAAACAGTAAAGAATGTACCAACTCAAACCACTGCAGCTTGCAGAACCTTGCGGCCAAAAACAGCATCCGCTGAAGCCCGCACATCAACCTTGTAAAACTTGGAAAAAGTATGAACGGAAGACCAAGTAGCAGCCTTACAAACTTGTTCAACAGAAGCCTGGTGCTGAAAAGCCCAGGATGCACCAACAGCACGAGTAGAGTGCGCAGTGAACCTAAAAGGGGGAGTCCTCGCCTTAGCAGAATAGGCCCCAACAATGGCCTGACGAATCCATTTGCTAATCGTAGACTTAGCAGGCGCCAAACCTTTCCTGGGCCCGTAGGGCACCACGAAAAAAGCGTCCGTCACCAAATAGTACTTCACACAGCGAACAACATCCAAATTGTGCAGAACCCTCTCCTTGTCATTGTTAGGCTTAGGACACAAGGAAGGGAGAACAATATCCTGATTGAGGTGGAAAGCAGACACCACATTAGGAAGGAAATGTGGCTTAAAACGAAAAACCTCCTTATCCTGGTGTCTCTCAAAGTAAGGGGCCTGAATCAACAGAGCCGCCAACTCAGAGACACGCCGAACACAGGTAATAGCCACCAAGAAAGCAACTTTCTGAGTGAGAACCGAAAGAGCAATATCCTGTAACGGCTCAAAAGGAGGACCCTGGAGAGCCGAAAGAACCAAATTCAAATCCCAAACAGGAACCACAGCCTTCCGAGGGGGCCGCACATGCGCGACCCCTTGGACAAAGGTCTTAACCTGCGGGTGTAAGGCAAAAGACCTCTGGAAGAAAACCGACAGAGCAGAAACCTGTCCTTTCAAAGTACTCAGCTGGAACCCAAGATCCAGATTATGCTGAAGAAACTCCAAAATCCTAGGAATCGAAAACACCCTACAAGGCAAGGCCCTAGCACCCCCTCACACCAATCAATATAGGACCTCCAAGTCCTATAGTAAATGCCAGAAGAGGACCACTTCCTAGCTCTAATCAAGGTCTGAACAATGGCCGCAGACAAACCTTCCTCCTTCAGAATGAAGGTTTCAGCAGCCAAGCTGAGAAAGAGACACAAAGGCCGGAAGTTTGTGATTGTGCCTCGAGGCAAAGAGATCCACCTCCGGAGTCCCCCACTTGCGGCAAAGATCCAGAAAAACCTCGGGGTTGAGAGACCACTCTCCTTGGCGAGAGGAACCCCTGCTCAGGGAATCCGCCTCCGTGTTCTCCACTCCCGGAATTTAGACTGCCGAAATGCAAGGAACATTGCTCTCTGCCCAGTTCAGGATCCGAGAGACTTCCCTGAGGGCACTCCTGCTGCGAGTCCCTCCTTGGTGATTGATGTAAGCTACCGCCGTTCGGTTGTCTGAACGAACCTGAACCAGTAGACCCTGTAAATGTGAGGTCAGCCGTGCCAGAACCAGTCGGATGGCTCTGAGCTCCAAGACATTGATGGGGGTGTGAGCCTCCTGATGACCCCACACCCCGCTGAACTGATGACTTTTCCAATAACCTCCCCAGCCCGACAGGCTGGCATCCGTGGTAACCGTCTCCCAACATGGGACCAGAAAGGATCTGCCCTTCAACAGGTTGCTCGACTCCAGCCACCACCGAAGGGACTGCCGAACCCTGGGAGACATCCTGAAAGGTTGATCCAATGACTGCGGACACCTGTCCCAATGCGTCAATAAGTGAAGTTGAAGAGATCTCATGTGAAACTGTGCAAACGGTACCTCCTCGAAGGAGGACACCATCAAGCCCACCAGTTTCATCCCCTGTCAGATAGAGGGACAAGGACTGGCCCAAAGAAGGCTGATCAGATCCTGAATCCCCTGCACCTTGGTCAGGGGCAGAAACACTCTGGCCTGAATGGTATCCAGATTCATGCCCAGAAATGAAATCACTCGTGACAGAGAGAGAGAAGACTTGGGGCGGTTGATCACCCACCTGAACCTTTCCAGAGTCGACACCACCTGGTGGGTGTCCAGCTCTGCCTGACGGAGGGAAGAAGCTGAAATCAACAGGTCGTCCAGATAAGGCACAATGCGAATGCCCTGAGCTCTGAGCAGAGCCATTATTCCCGCCAAGACCTTGGTGAAGACCCTCGGTGCCGAGGTCAGTCCGAAGGGAAGGGATACAAACTGAAAATGTTGATCCTCCACCGCAAACCGGAGGAATCTCTGATGTGCCGGAAAAATCGGAACATGCAGATACGCATCCTTGATGTCTATGGATGTCATAAAATCCCCTTGGCGAAGGGAATTGATAGCCGAGTGCAGAGTCTCCATGCGGAACTTTTTGGCTCTGATAAACCTGTTGAGAACCTTGAGATCTAGAATGGGTCTCACCGAACCCTCCTTTTTGGGGACCGTGAAAAGGTTGGAGTAGTAACCCCTGCCTCTCTCCAACTGAGGCACCGGGCAAATAACTCCCATGTCCAGAAGGTTTTTTACAGGAGCCCCTGTGCAGCCTGAGGGTCCGAGGGCACCCGAGACCTTAAGAATCTTGGAGGCGGACAATACTCGAACTCCAGTTTGTACCCAGAGGAGACCACTTCCAAAATCCAATTGTCTGTGACCTCCCGGGCCCAGACCTGGAAGAAGAGCCGCAGTCGTCCCCCACCCGTGCGGGTGAGGGCGCCGCTTCATTGCTGAGCTGGTTTAATGGCGGGCTTGGGCTTGGAACCCCAGGCAGCCGCGGGACGTGCCCGACCTCTGCCCCTGTTCCAGGACGAGCCCCTGACACCCGAGAAGGCCAAACCTCTAGCCGCTCTGGCCCCTCGAAATGAAGGAGTGAACGAGCCAGCCCCCCGAAAGGGACGGTGCTGTTTCCTCCGCTGAGGTAACTTACCTCCCTTAGCAACAGCATCCAATTTATCTCCAAACAGCCGCGCACCCAGGAAGGGAAGAGCTGTAAGCGACTTCTTGGCCCCAAAATCCGCCGTCCACTATCGGAGCCAGACCAATCTGCGCATAGCCACCAATAGGGCTGAAGTCCTGCTACACATGACAATAGAATCTTCCATAGCAGTCAAAACAAAACCCACGAACAATTCACATCTCATAAGGGTAGCAAACTCAGCGCTAGCTGGATCAAACTGAGAGTCCTTCGGCCAGTCCCTGATAAGAGACCTGGTAGCAAGCGACACTACGGCAGATGCACAAACAGGCCGCAGGGCCGAGCCCACGCTGGCAAATGCGTGACACGCCATCTGATCAAGGTCAGGGGTGTTCAGCACAGAAGAGTTGGTCAAACCCAAAACTGGCGCATCGACCTCAGGAGGAGAAGACCATCGCTTAACCGCTTCCACCACTTCTTATCCCATCCCTGAGGAGCACCAGGAAGCTGACTGGGCCTTTCCCATTCTTTCAGGATCAGCGCATCAAAGTGGCCTTGGGTAGGGAATTCCAGACGGGGCTTGCGGGCCCCAAAAAATTCCCCCTTCTTGAGAGGAGGCGCCTCAGGCGGGTCAATATCCAACACCTCCAATAGATGTGACACAACAGTGGCCGCATCGACGGCATCCCCCAGCGCCTGCCCGACATCAGCATCACCAGACTGTACATAGTCAGTCTCCGTTTCCTCATACAATTCCCCCTCCTCTAACGGGGAATAATCCGACAAATCAATGGAATCGTCGTCAACATCCCACAAGGGCTGGGCCGACGACAAATGTCTCTTTTTAGCCTGGGCCTTCTTGCCCACCATGCTACCAATAAATTTCTCGATGCTGGCCAACCTAGCACAAACATCAGAGTGCGACTCCCCGCTGGCACCAATGTCACTTGGGGTACAGATAAGGCGGGGAGGGGAAGGCGATGAAGCGGGAGGAGCCGACCCAGAAGGCTGGGTACCAGACTGCCGCGCAATGGCCTTTTGTGCACATGGTACGCAGAACAGCACATTCTCCCCCGTAAGGGATACCCCACACATGGCCTGGATTGTCCCAGAGGGAGCCCGAGCCCAGTATCCTGCGTAGCCTCCATATGGTGATTTTTGTGGTCAGTCGCAAGACCGCAGGGAATTTATGCCTAAGCAACCCGGGATGCCCCTTAAAAGTCCCGGTGGGAGGATTTGAGGTGATCAATTTACACTAGGGACCCCAGGACCAGGAGGAACCCCTTAACATGCACAATAATGAAGGAATCTGCAACACACAATAAGGCATATCAATTACTATACAGTAAATATATATATATATAATTTTAATTAAATAATGAAATAGCAAGACCTGCAAAAAAACAGCACCACAGGTGGCCCCCCCACCAGAGAGGGACCCCCAAGTGACAAAGAGGTGGCCAACAGGCCCCTACCTGTCCCCAAGAAAGGCAGCAAAAATGGCCCCCGATCTGAGGAGAAGCAGGAAGAGAAGGGTGGCGGGCCTGCGCCGAAGGCGTGCTTTTCCGGCCCCACCCCCCTCCCAGCAGCACGGATCTGGCCAGTGAAGCCCCAGCAAAACACGCCGAACGAGGGTGCGGGGCTACCACGGCCGCCCCCTTTTCTTAACACAGCCTGAGGGAGAGAAGCTACCCAGGCTAACAGGAAAGCCACCACAAGCTAGTAAAGCACCATGCACCAATTCATCCAGGGGTACTTCCAGGAGATCCACACTCACACACAACACAAAGTAAAGTGAAACACCAACACACATACACTCATATATAAATCTTAATAATGAAAAGGGAACGACCAAGGATGACGGCCCGCCAGCCGGAGGGAACCCGGCCATAATAAGACCACAGGCATGTAGGGACGGGGCATCCCGCACCAGGATCACCAAAAACCTGGATAACCGCCTACCCCATAATGAGGCCTCACGGTGGAGCAAGGCTCCTTCCGCACCCATAGGGTGCTCCTACCCTCACCAGGACCCGCAGCCTAAGCTGGGAGGCTCAAATAGGGGCAATTTAAAAAGGGTCCTGGCAGTAATAGGGATAATAAACGGCCGGGCGCGGGCGCGGCTTACCTGCAAGTAAAAGGAGTCTTCATCTTCTGTCTTGTCGCCTTCCCTGCAGAGAAGGAACTGGGAAATTGGTGGGAGGTCTCAGGTATATATGGACCGGGAGGGGCTTTCTTTTTTGCATATTCATCTCTGCAGAAGTTCGCCCTCTACTGGAGATTACCCACATGTCATGAAGATCGAAGTGGAGTGTATGGCACACTTAGAATAAGGGAAGACTAGCCTGCTAATTCCAGCAGATGCCTACCTTTTACTATATGCACAAAAGCCCCTTACTGCCATCCTTGACATTCATTGTTAGTCTTTTATTTTACCAGCAACACTAAGAGGTGTCTTAGAGACTGGAAATGAAATCTCTGCTTATTGTTGTCTCCAGCTGGGTAGATGAGCTGCACAGCCACATTGTAGGTAGGCCAGAGGGCAGGGAATGTACTGTACCTGTACCTGGAAAACGCTAATATCACCCGGACTGGCCAGGAGCGGCCGCCACTGCGGGACACATTACAGAGATAGGAGTAATAAACACAGGACCCCAAACAACAGATTGTTATGGGGGTGTTGTTGTGTGTGTGTGTTTTATGTTCTGTCTTTTGTTTGCCTCCCTGGTGTTGGGGTTTTGGGTTGGGGGTGGGGCTCCTCTTTGCCGGCGGTGATCGTCAATGGCAGCAAGGGGCCTCTGCTGCCGCCGCTGATCGCCGCCGCCAAAGAGGAGCCGCCCCTGCTGCCGCCGCTGACCGCCGCCCCTGCTGCCGCCGCTGATTGGTCGCCGCCGAAGGCAAGCAAAACGCAGATCGCCGATGGGTGCACCAACCCACCCATGAGCAGATGGGTGCATGCACAGAATGGGGGAATGGCACTATGCAGACCTTGTATATCCTTCACCTAAACACTGAGAGCCATGCTGAATTTCGAGCAGAGTATGGTTCTTTTTTTGTGACCCCCTTTTGTGACCCCCTCGTCCTGCCTTAGCACTGTGGGAGGAAGCTGGGTTACTTAGACACTGCACTTCCACTTCACAGCAGAAAAAAAAACATTTTTTTGTTCACATTAGTGGGGTGAGAAGCTGAGTTTTCTTACCTCTCTTGTGATCCCATGGCACATGTGTGGGCATCATCCAGCAATCTTTTCTGAATGAAGGGTGGGTGTGTGTTTTGTGTTCTGTCTTTTGTTTGCCTCCCTGGGGTTGGTGTTGGGGTGGGGCTCCTCTTTGCCGGCGGCGATCGTCGACAGCGATCGATCGACGGCGGCAGCAGGTGCCCCTGCTGCTGCCGCCGCTGATTACCGCTGCCGGCAAAGAGGAGTCACCCCTGCTGCCGCCGCCGATCACTTGCCATTGCACTACACATTAGAGCACTTGGACAACACCAAGATCAGATTTTCTGTTCCCCCAGCTCTGCCCACCTGTGTCCCCTGCTCTGCCTACCTGCCCGATCGAACGATCTTGGAGGGGGCCGCCGCCCTGCCCGATCGATCAATCTTGGAGGGGGCCGCCGCCCTGCCCGATCGATCGATCTTGGAGGGGGCCGCCGCCCTGCCCGATCGATCGATCTTGGAGGGGGCCGCCGCACTGCCCGATTGATCGATCTTGGAGGGGGCCGCCGCCCTGCCCGATCGATCTTGGAGGGGGCCGCCGCCCTGCCCGATCGATCGATCTTGGAGGGGGCCGCCGCCCTGCCCGTTCGATCGATCTTGGAGGGGGCCGCCGCCCTGCCCGATCGATCGATCTTGGGGGTGTGCTAGATCGCCACTCAAGTGTGATCCTCCGATCGCAGCTGCAGCAGCATTGTTCTCGAACGTAAGGGGTGGTACCTTGGTGTGCGGGGGGGGGGTCCTCCTGTCATGCTGCCTAAGGGTGTCCTCTTGCCATTAGGATGCCTTGGGGTGAGGGGCCGTCGCCATCCACCATGCTGCCTGTGATGGATTGGGGGGTTTGTACCCGCTGCCACTGATTTTGGGGGGGTAATCCTGCCATGCCTGTGATGGGGGGTTGCTGCTCCACTGCCTGTAACTAATCTTCCTGTTCACTTTCTTCAGAGCCTGTCGATCGTCGCCGTTGCCGCCTGTGTTTCGTCGCCGTTGCCGCCTGTGGATCGCCACCGTTGCCGCCTGTGGATCGTCGCCTCTGCCACCACCCTTCTAGCCTCCTTTTCCCCCCTTTGGTACCCAGTCCCCCTCTTTTCTCCTATTCCCCTCCCCCACCATGAATCGGCCCACTTGAAGCTGCTCGGGACTCCACCGCTTCGCTTCGCATTGTAACGTATTGGACTTACACATTTAATTTCTAGAGGTTATTTGTTTTGTTTTTTTTTTTTTACACTTTAGCTACACATTGTACTTTTTTTTTTCTTCAATTTAGGTACACTTTTTTTGTAATATACTGACTGCATTTTGATTTGTTTGTTTTTCTTCCTTAACATTGTGTTCTGTTTAGTTTTTTCTACTGTGTAATTTTAATTTACTTTGTTTAGTCCTAGCCTTTTTTTTTTTTTTCAATCAGAATTGGATATGGCTGGGTGGAGGTTCACTGCTCAAGAAGCTGTGGCTTACTTGATGGCCTCTGACTCGGAGGACTTTAGTGAGTCAGGTTCAGAGTATCTGCCCTCTGAGTCAGAGAGTGGCTCCTCTACTGAGGAGACACGGCCACGCAGTGGTACCAGTACAGGTAGCCAACGTAGAAGGGCTAGTGCCGCGCAAGATGAGGCCACGCTAGGGGAGAGTGTAGGACAGGTGGAGGCATCGAGTGCTGCAGCTGGTCCAGGAGAGCCGGCGTGGAGGCCTCCTAGTAATTATTCCCCCGATATTCCCCCCTTTAATTCGGTCCCTGGAGTCAACATAGACACAAGTAACTTAAGTCTTGTTGACTTCTTCTATCTGTTTGTTACAGAGGCCATCCTACAGGATATGGTCCTCTATACAAACCGCTATGCTGAGCAGGTCATGGCACAAAACCCCCGACAGAGGCACGCCCGAGCTCAGGCATGGCACTCCACCAATATAAGTGAGATGAAAAAATTTGGGGGGCTCACTTTGGCAATGGGTCTTCTCAGAAAATTTAGCCTAGCATCATACTGGGATACCCATTCCATATTGGCAACACCCTTATTTCCGGCCATAATGTACAGAAACCGGTATCAAATTTTATTACGGTTTCTACATTTCAACGACAACGCCACTGCTGTTCCCCGTAATATGCCCGGCCATGACAGGCTTCATAAAATACAGCCCCTAGTTGAAAGCCTGTCAGAGCGCTTTGCAGATGTGTACACCCCCTCCCAAAATGTAACTATCGATGAGTCACTTCTGCTTTTTAAAGGGCGCATTATATTTCGGCAATATATCCCTAGCAAGCGTGCCCGCTATGGGATAAAGTTTTATAAATTGTGCAAAAGTATGACCGGGTACACAAAATTTTTTAGAATCTATCAAGGAAGGGACACGCAACTAGACCCACCTGGCTGTCCACTTGATTTGAGTGTCATTGGCTGGATCGTTTGGGAGCTCATCACCCCACTACTAGGGAGGGGGTACCACTTATATGTGGACAATTTTTATTCTAGCGCCCCCCTGTTTAGAGCCCTTTACACCTTAGACACTCCCGCCTGCGACACAGTCAACCGTAACCGCAAAGTCTTGCCAAGGACATTGCTGAATAAAAAACTAAAGCATGGGGAGTCTTACGCCCTGAGAAGTGATGAGCTCCTGGCCGTTAAATTTATGGATAAAAAAAATGTGTTCTTGCTGACTACCATCCACGACGAGTCAGTAACAAGTGTAAGGCAACGTGGTCCCCAAGCCCCAACCCAAAAGCCATGTTGTATCAGAGATTACAACAAGTTCATGGGTGGCGTGGATAAAACCGACCAAATTCTCACATACTACAACGCCACCCGAAAATCGCGAGCCTGGTACAAAAAAGTTGCAATTCATTTGATCCAGTTAGCAACTTTTAACAGCTTCATTGTCTTCAAGGCAGCAGTACCAGGCTCCAATTTGACCTTTATCCAGTACCAGCAGCAGTTACACCCTGCTTTGCTTTTTGGGTATGGTGAGGAGCCACCAGACTTAGCTGGTAATGACAATGAGTGCAGGTTAATTGGAAAGCACTTTATAAAGTGCATCCCCTCCACCGATAAAAAAAAAGTATTCCCAAAATGCCTGCAGGGTATGTAGGAAGCGTGGCATTAGGAAGGATGCGCGGTACTACTGCCCGACGTGTCCCAGCCAACCAGGTCTGTGTTTTGAGGGTTGTTTTGAAGTTTATCATACTCAGTTGGATTTTTTATTTATTTTTATTTATTTTTTTTCTGCATACTTTTCATTTTAGACTATATTTTTGATTTAAAGGGAACCCCTGCCCTGCCACGCTCCGCTGAAACTGAAGCAGGACACAGGTTACGAAGGCAGAAAACACTTACCTGTTTTGGTTGAAAAAGCGCAAGGTGTGCACTTTGTCTGCAGAGTAGGAATTTTCAAGTGAAATGCCCTTTATGCGTATGGTTACCTTCGGGGTGATTGGCAAACGTACCCTTGCAGGTAGCTATGCATTTTGTGTATTGTTCCGTTCGGAGGATCTTGATCTTTCCAATTTAGATGCGTTTTTTATGATTAGCATATTTTATTTTAGGAAAATGTGGGTTTGATACCGCCTTTTTACTATTTTTCTAGAGAAATCCGATGCAACCAGTGAATTCATCGAAGGTTTGCGTCCAGAAAGCTGAACCCACGACAACAAGCCTTGTATGCGTAGAATGCTTAAGGTGTGTACTTTCAGGGAATATATAGTTTATAGGGGGTATTTAAATTGCAAAGTGTTGTTTTGGTTGAAAAAGTGCAAGGTTTGCACTTTGTCTGCAGAGTAAGAATTTTCAACTGAAATGCCCTTCATGCGTATGGTTAGCTTTGGGGTGATTGGCAACCGTACCCTTGCAGGTAGCTATGCATGTTGGGTAATGTTCAGTTCGTTCTTGTTCTTTCCAATTTAGATGTGTTTTTTATGATTAGCATATTTTATTTTAGGAAAATGTGGGTTTGATTTTGTTTTTTTATTATTGTCGTCAAGAAACCCTATGAAAAACCTGAATTTGGCAATGGATTCCACCTGGACATCTGTGGCGACAACACCAAGCCTGGTACGCATAGAAAGCTTAAGGTGTGTAGTTTCAATATATATATGGTTTTGGGGGGTATTTCAGATCTAAAGGGGTGTTTTTGTGTAAAAACTGCAAGAAGGGTGAAATAGTTGTTTTTACTTCTCCTCAAGCACTCTTTTCAGTTTTGGGAGTCTCCTGGGCAGGAAAGGGTGTCTACCAATACATATGTGTTACTGTCGTAATCGGCAGGAATAGGGCTTTTACACAAAGTGTGATTTTCTGGTAAACTTTCATGTTTTATTAAGGAAGAAACATTACAAGATGTGAAAAATTGATTTTTTTTATTTTTTTGTACATATTTTCCATAAACATAACAAAATAACACTGACAAACTTACAAATAAGACATGTCATATTAAAGTCCAGACTGTGCTGAAAAACACAATATATAATTTTCCTAGGAAATTTTTGGAAATCCCTTCAAAAAAAAACATGTACAGCATAAAATGTCAGAAAAGGGTCTGGCAACAGAGAGTGACAAATTCCCCAGGTAGGCTGGCACTTAAAGGGTTAAGGGTACTAAGTTGAAGACCCAAATCCAAACCATGTTGCAGAAACTCCAGAATCCTAGGGACAGAAAACACCCGACAGGGAAACGACCTAGACTCACACCAGTCAATATAAGTATGCCATACCCTATAGTAGATGGAGGACGAGGACTTCTTCCTAGCCCTGATCATGGTATTAACAACAGTGGCAGGCAGCCCCTTTTTGGAGGTTTCAGCAGCCAGGCCGTTAAAGCCAACGTTTGTAAATTGGGATGGCGTAGCTGCCCCTGAGTGAGCAGGTCTGGATCTTTGGGCAGGATGTACTGATCTACTGCCAACTGCACGATTTCTGCGAACCACACTCTTCTTGGCCAACAGGGGGCCACCAGAATGGTTGGCACCCCTTCCTGGGCAATCTTGCGCAGCACCTTGCCCAGCAGAGGAAAAGGAGGGAACACATAGAGGAGCTGAAAGCTCTTCCAAGACATTGCTAGTGCATCCATGGCCAAGGCCAGAGGGTCCTGGGACAGAGAGACAAATACTGGAAGCTTGTGATGGGACGCAAACAGGTCCACATCTGGCTGACCCCAGCGACGGCACAGGGAGCGAAACACCCTGCTGCTGAAGGACCATTCTCCCAGACGAGAGGTCCCCCTGCTGATGGAGTCTGCCTCCAGATTCTCCACCCCCGGGATGTACACAGCTGAGATGCAGGGAACATTCTCCTCCGCCCAAGACAGTATCAGGGACACTTCCTTGAGGGCCCTCTTGCTCCGGGTCCCTCCCTGATGATTGATGTAGGCAATGGCCGTCTGGTTGTCCGAGCATACCTGAACAGCCCGACCCCGAAGGTGTGGAGTCAATTGGGCGAGAACCAACCTTATCGCCCTCAGTTCCAGAATGTTGATAGGGGTGTGGGCCTCCTGAGGGCCCCACTGACCCTGGAATTTCAGGGATTTCCAGAAGCCCCCCCCAACCTGTCACACTGGCATCTGTGGTGACTGTCTCCCAGCACGGGGCCAGAAAGGATCTGCCCACCAACAGGTTCCTCGAGTCCAGCCACCACAAGAGAGACCGCCTGGCCAGAGGGGACAGAACCAACACCTGATCCAGGGACCGAGGGTCCCGATCCCATACCGACAAGAGGTGAAGTTGAAGAGGTCTCATGTGAAACTGAGCGTATGGAACCGCCTCGAAGCAAGACACCATCAGGCCCACCAGCTGCATCCCCTGCCGGATGAAGGGATGAGGGCAAGACATAAGAAGCCTGGCTTGAGTTTGAAGACTCACCACCTTCTGCTGATGAAGAAAAATCTTGACCTGAAATGTATCCAGAGTCATGCCCAGAAAGGACCTCACCACTGAGGGTGATAGGGAAGACTTGGGGTGGTTGATCACCCAGCCGAAGGACTCTAGTGTGGACACAACCATCTGGGTATCCAGCTCGGCCTGTTGGAAGGACTGAGACGTGATGAGAATGTCGTCCAAGTAAGGAAGGATGCGAAAGCCCTGAGATCTCAGCAGAGCCAATACGCCCACCAGCACCTTGGTGAAAACCCTGGGAGCCGAGGTGAGACCGAAAGGCAAGGACACAAATTGGTAGTGCTGATCTTCCAGAGCGAACCTGAGGAATCTCTGATGACCTGGAAAGAGGTCATTCACTCTAAATAAGAGTCTATCTTATATGTTTCCCACACCCTGTACATACAGATTGCTCACATTAAAAATCATCCTACCTGCATCTACTGCACGTAATGAGCATCCAAGATGGCGGCTCATGGAACATCAGGCAGCCTGCAAACAGGAAGTGCCTTCTGACTGTGCTGCTCTGCATTCTGGGGTTGCTGACTTGTTCCTGACCCCAGCTTTGCTCTGTCTGAGTAAAGCACAGCTATAACCCACCCCCTGTATTTTATCCCACTCTCCTCTCCTCAGTAAGTGTGATGCTTCTGAGTCAAGATTGCGGCGCCCGTATCCTAAAGTCCTGAAAAGAGTTGCAGCCCAGTGGGGGGAAAGAATAATAAGTAAGTGACTAAAAACTTAAAATATATTAATTTTAGATGCTGGGGAATCATTTTTTAAGGGTTTGGACTTTTCAATAAATCATGGTGAAGGTCCGGTTTAAATCAAGGATGGGTCTGATGGACCCGTCTTATTTGGGAACAGTGAAAAGATTGGAATAGTAGCCTCTACCCCTTTCCCTCAAAGGCACCTGGCAGATGACCCCCAACTCCAGAAGATTTTGGACAGCAAGGCACAGACCCTGAGCTGACAAGGGGTTTTGAGCCATCTGGGATTTGATGAATCTTGGGGGCGGCCAGGCTGCAAACTCTATCTTGTAACCGGAGGACACCACCTCCTGAATCCACCGGTCTGAGACGTGAAGCCTCCAGACGTGAGCAAAGAGCCGAAGCCGTCCCCCCACCCGGATGGGTGAGGGTGCCCCTTCATGCCTGAGGGGGCTTGGGGGAGGGCTTTGGCTTGGGACCCCAGGAGGGACCAGGATGGTCTCTCCTCTGCCCCTGCCCCAAAAGTCTCCGCGAGCCCCAGCAAGGGAGACTCCTCGACCAATTCTGAAACCACTGAAGGAAGGGAGAAAGGAACTCGTCCCCCGAAAGGACCGGGTCGGCCTCCTACGTTGAGGTAACCTGCAGCCCCTGGCAAACAAGTCCAAGCGTTCACCAAAGAGGCTACCCACTGACGCAGCCAAACAGAGCGGCGTATAGCCACCAAAAGGGCAGAAGTCCTCCCACACATTCTAATGGCATCATCCATGGCAGACAGAACATATGCAACAAATTCATAGCAAAGCAGGAGAGATCTATACCCATCTCCTCCCGCGTCATCAGAGGCCCCATCTAAGAGGCTCTTAAGCAGCCCTTTAATAGCAATAGCTGTAATGGCCGAGGCACAAACCGGGTGTAGCGCGGTCCCCACACAGCCAAAGGCATGGCAAGCCAGCTGGTCCATGCGCCGGTTCTCACCATCCCTCAGGGTAGTAGTGTCAGGGGAATGCATGACAGATGTATTGGACAGCCCCAGAACGGGTGCGTCCACCTCGGGAGGACATGACCAACGCTTAATCACCGCAGCCGGAAAGGGATACCTCTTGTCCCAACTCTTGGGCCCCCCAGGGAGGCTAGGCCATTCCGATTCTTTGAGCACTAGATTATTAAAGTGAGTCTGCTCAGGAAACTCCAAGCGTGGTTTAACCGAATGAAAAAGCTCACCCTGCTGCTGCGGAGCCACAGCAGGAGGGGAGATACAGAGCACTTCAAAAATATGAGCCAAAGGCCTGTCAGTGTCATCTGAGGACCATGGGTCTTCTCCAGGGGAGCATAACCGGTAATGTCAAAATTTTCCTCATCCTTCATGGGAAAGAGAGAAACAGCGGGTGATAAATGCCGCTTCTTAGCAGAAGCCTTACGTGGGGCAGACCCAGCAATATGTCTTTCGTGCAGACAAATCAGGTTGAGACTCCCCACTGGTATGCACCTCACTGGGCGTCAGATGTAAGCGTGGGGGGGTAAGCGAAGCCAGAGGGGGCTCAGGCCCAGCAACAGGTAACCCAGATTGCAGCGCAAGTACCTGCTGGGCGCAGGGTACACATACCCTGACATCATCACCGATAGGGGATACCCCACACGCAACACATAGCCGGGCTTGTCCCGAAGGAACCCCAGGCCCATTATCCCCAGAAGCCTCCATATGGTGATTTTAATGGCACAGTAGGCCAGTAAGGGTTAACGCTAAGGAGCTACCCGGGATGCCCCAATAACCCGCTAGGGAAGTGGGAGATAAGAGGGGAGATGGCTGGAAGAAACCACAGTTTTAACCCACCTGAAAGACATAACAACATTCCCATGAGAATACAGCAAGGAATCCAGAAACATTTTTTTTAACCCCACCGGGGTTACTCACGGACCGCTTTGCAAGCTAGGCAGCACACGCAGCAATTGCAAGAAAATAGCGGCCCGGCAGCTCTGACGTGAATGATGCCGCTGTCCGCGGAGCACAGTACAAGCGCGCGGCGGCATATACAGTAAAAAACACACAAGGGATAAGACACAGCTTTAGACAACTGGACACCCCCCCCCCCCCCGAGATCACCCAGAGGGAGAACGAGAGGGGGGACAGGATTCCCGGGGAGCCATGGGCGCCCAGGGGACAAAGGGAGAAAAAGGGAGGAGGGGAACCTATGGGAAGGATTAAGGCACAGGTGGAGCCTGGCCAACCCGAGAAGCAGTGGGGGCATCCCAAAAGGCTCACCATCAGCCTAAACCGCCTACCCTGTCTGAGCAGGGACTGCGGTAGGAGCATAGCTCCTCAGCACCTTTTTTACTGGTGCTTACTAGTCTACCTTCATCCAAACCTTGTCAGCCGAGGCTGGGAGGCAGTATATAGTACGGAACGGGTGGGAACAGTCCTGCAGGGCCGCAGGCAATAAGCCCCGCTCACCTGCGCCACAAGAGAGCTATTCTTAGTATACAGTACGTCCTGCTCCAAATCTAATACTTACACGTGGGATATACTCCGCCAGATGGCGCTGGACTGCAGAGACATCGAAAATAGGTTCCTCCCAGCCCCTCAAATACCCAGGGACCTCCCACAAATCCCCAGAATTTCTCTGCAGTCTGGCTGCGAAGGACGAGAAATTGGCTCTCTACTCGCAGGTGAGCGGGGTTATTAACCTGCGGCCCTGTAGGACTATTCCCACCCGTTCCACTAGTAATATGCCTCCCTGCCTTGGCTGTGCTGGTCAGGTGAAGGTAGGTAGCACCGCTGTCAGGTGCTTAGGAGCGCTTCTCCACCGCAAGCCCCCACCAAAGGGTAGGCGGTTCAGGCTTATGGTGAGCCTCTGTGGATGCCCCTCCCGCACTATTGCCCCTGTCTATCGGTGGGCCCAATTTAAGTGGCCGCCGTCCTCCCTCATCCTCCTTATAGTCTTCGGGGGAAAAGAGGGGGGGTGTGTATGTGTATAGATATGTAGGTTATGAAGTCTGTGCTTTCACCTTTCACATGTCCTTATTCTTGTGTCAGCCGCCGCGCTGACTTGTCTTTATTGCCTTTATATTTACAGCTGTCGCACGCTGACTTGGTTCCGCGCTTGGTGGCGGCATTACCTCAGGCGCTGGTGTGCCATCATTGGCTGTTGGCCTTCTGGCTCTGCGCTCTTCGGGGGGGGCGGGGCCCGTCTTTGGCGCCTTCCGCGTCATCACTGTTACTGGCCCACCCCTCGAGGTATACCGACGCCATCTTTTCAATGACTTGGTTGGCCTATGCGCGACGGACTACTACCTACCGCGGTCCGTAAGTGCCCTCTGGGGCGGCTTTATCTGCTTCACTTTTATTACGATGTACTTAAGGTCTTGTCTGCTTATGTCTTTCAGGCGGGACGAACCTTTCTTGGCTTCTCCCGGCCCTGTTTTTAGTATATTACTTGTAGGCCTTGTAAAAATTATACTTCCACGTCCCTAGCGGGTTATTGGGGCATCCAGGGTTGCTATATAGCGTTATTCCCTATCGGCATATAGCGCCGCTATAATCACCATATGGAGGCATCTCAGGATAATGTTACCGGGGTCCCTTCGGGACAAGACCGGCTGTGTGTAGCGTCTGGGCAGCCTCATGCTGACGCTGACAAGGCACGGGTCTGTGTACCCTGTGCTGAGCAGGTGCTTGCATTGCAATCTGGCCTGCCAGTGGCTGCACCTCGTTTCACTTCACCTACTCCCCCAAGATTAAATCTCACTACTACTGAGTTGCATACTAGTGGGGATTCTCAGCCTGATGTGTCTTCTAGACTGGCTACGGTTGAACAGATTATTGCTAAGTCCTTAGCGCGTAAGGCTATGGGAACTGAGGAGTTTATGAATCTGTGTGGCTATACCCCGTCTGACGAAGGGGAGCTCTTGTCTGATTCAGGCTCATCTGATGAGAGACCAAGGGCTCTGACCCCTGGGCCCCGGATGACACTGACAGATTATTGACCCAGATTTTTGAGGTTCTGTCTATCTCTCTCTCTCCCTGTTGAGGCTCCCAGGCAAAGAGGGGAGCTTTTCCATACAGCAAAATCACGTTTGGAATTTCCAGAGCAGGCACATTTCCATAACCTTGTGCTCAAGGAATGGGAGCACCCCGGTAAACTTCCCGGGGTTCCAAAGAGTTGGGATAGGAAGTATCCCTTTCCTGCTGAGGTGGTTAAATGTTGGTCACCCCCCCCCCCCCCAGGTGGATGCCCCGATCCTAGGGCTATCTAACACCTCTGTCATGCATTCCCCTGATTCTACTACCCTGCGGGATGCTGAGGACCGGCGCATTGACCAGCTGGCCTCCCACGCCTTTGCATGTACGGGGACGGTGCTGCGCCCGGTCTGTGCCTCTGCTATTACTGCTGTGGCCACTAGAACCCTTATCAGAAATATGTTTGATAGTGCCCCTGATGATTTGCCTTGTGAGGTGTTTAATGCACTCTCCAGTTGTGATGTTTTTGTAAATTTTGTCCTATCAGCATTGGATGACACCATCAGAATGTGTGCCAGAACTTCTGCCCTCGTGGTGGCTATACGCCGCTCGGTTTGGCTGCGCCAGTGGGCTGCTGACAATGCTGCCAAGAAGGCCCTCACTGAGTTTCCCTTGAAAGGACTGCATCTGTTTGGAGACCGCCTGGACCTTTTTGCTAAGGGAGGCAGGTTACCCCAGCGCAGGCGGCAACCTCGGCCCTTTCGGGGTCAGGGTTCCTTCTCCTCCCCTTACCGTGCAAGACAGGGAAGGGGGGTTTCTTTCCCTGGGGCCCGGGGAGATTTCTGGGGTACAGGCAGAGGACGTGGACGTCCTGGCTCCTCCTGGGGTCCCAAAGCGAAATCCTAAGCCAAGCCCCCTCAGGCATGATGGGGCGCCCTCACCCATCCGGGTGGGGGGACGGCTGCAGCACTTCGCTCACGTCTGGAGGCTTCATGTCTCAGACCGGTAGATTCAGGAGGTAGTGTCCTCCGGTTACAAGATGGAGTTTGCTGCTGATCCCCCTCCAAGATTCATCAGATCCCGGATTCCTCAGGACCCTGTGTCAGCTCAGGAGCTAGTGCAAGCAGTGCAAGGCCTCCTGGAGCTGGGGGTCATCTGCCAGGTCCCCTTAAGAGAAAAAGGCAAGGGCTTTTATTCCAACCTATTCACAGTACCCAAAAAGGATGGTTCTGTCAGGCCCATCCTGGACTTAAAGATTCTCAACAAGTTTGTCAGGGGCAGGCGCTTTCGCATGGAGACTCTGCGCTCTGCCATCAGTTCCCTGCGCCAAGGGGATTTCATGACTTCTGTGGACATCAAAGATGCTTACCTTCATATTCCTGTGTTCCCAGGTCATCAAAGGCTCCTCAGGTTCGCTCTGATGGATCAACATTACCAATTTGTGGCCTTGCCCTTCGGCCTCACTTCAGCTCCCAGGGTGTTCACCAAGGTGCTGGCTGGCGTGATGTCTCTACTCAGATGTCAGGGCGTCCGCGTGCTTCCCTATCTGGACCTCATCACTTCCCAGTCTCTACATCAGGCAGAGTTGGATACTCAGCTGGTGGTGTCCACTCTGGAGTCATTTGGATGGGTGACCAACCACCCCAAGTCCTCACTGTCCCCTTCCTTGGTAACTCCATTCCTAGGAATGAATCTGGATACAGTTCAGGCAAGGATCTTCCTTCCTCAGCAGAAGGTGGACAATCTGATTGCACAGGCTCAGTCCCTCCTAGCTTGTCCCCATCCCTCCATCAGGCAGGGGATGCAGCTGGTGGGCCTGATGGTGGCGTGCTTCGAAGCGGTCCCTTATGCTCAGTTCCACTTGAGGCCTCTGCAACTTCACCTATTGTCTGTATGGGACAAGGACCCAGCGTCCCTGGACAGGGTCTGTGTGCTCTCCCCCCTGGTCAGGAGGTCCCTCTTGTGGTGGATGGACCCAAGGAACCTGTTGGGGGGGCAGATCCTTTCTTGCCCCTTCCTGGGAGACGGTCCCCACGGATGCCAGTCTGTCAGGTTGTGGGGTTTTTGGAAGTCCCTGCGGTTCCAGGGGAGGTGGGGCCCTCAGGATGCCCACACTCCTATCAATGTCTTGGAGCTGCGAGCGATCAGGTTAGTTCTGGCTCGCTTGACTACTCATCTTCAGGGCCTGCCTGTTCAGGTGCGCTCGGACAACCAGACGGCAGTTGCCTAAATCAATCATCAGGGAGGGACCCGGAGCAAGGGGGCCCTCCAGGAAGGGATCCTGACTTGGGTGGAGGCCAATGTCCCCTGCATTTCAGCTGTGTACATCCCGGGGCGGGAAAATCGCCTGGCGGACTCTCTGAGTAGGGGGACCTCTCGCCAGGGAGAATGGTCCCTATGCAGCAGGGTGTTTCAATCCCTGTGCCACCGTTGGGGGCCAACCAGATGTAGATCTGTTTGCGTCCCGCCACAATCACAAACTTCCAGCTTTTGTCTCTCTCTCCAGGGAACCTCTGGCCCTGACCTCGGATGCGCTAGCAATGTCATGGAAGGACTTTCAGTACCTGTATGTCTTCCCCCCAATTCCCCTGCTGGGCAGGGTTCTGCGCAAGATTGCTCTGGAAGGGGTGCCAGCAATTCTGGTGGCCCCCAGGTGGCCAAGAAGAGTGTGGTTCGCAGACGTGGTACAGCTGGCAGTAGATCAGTACGCTCTGCCCTTGGTGCCAGATCTGATCACTCAGGGCTCACTACGCCATCCCAATTTACAAACTCTGGCTTTGACGGCTTGGCTGCTGAAACCTCCATCTTGATGGAGAAGGGGCTGTCTTCCTCAGTTGTGGATACTTTGATTAAAGCTAGGAAGAAGTCTTCCTCTTCCATTTATTACAGGGTTTGGCGTGCCTACATTGACTGGTGTGAGTCTAAGTCTCTTCCCTGTCGTGTCTTCTCTATTCCCAGGATTCTGGAGTTCCTGCAGCATGGGTTGGAGATGGGGCTCCAACTCAGTACTCTGAAGGGTCAGGTTTCTGGCCTGGCTATTTTTTTCCAGAAGTCCTTTGCTCAGCACCCTCTGATCAGGACTTTTTCCAGGGGGTCACTCATGTGCGTCCCCCACGTAAACCTATAGTGCCTGTTTGGGATTTGAACTTGGTTCTGTCAGCCTTGCAGGGTGCTCCCTTTGAACCTGTGCAGGATGCTGCCTTGGCCATTCTTACGCTCAAGGTTGTGTTTCTGGTGGCTATCACTTCTGTCAGGCGTGTGTCTGAGTTGGCGGCGCTGTCCATTCAGCCCCCCTACTATGAGATGCACCAGGACAAGTTGGTGTTTCGTTTCAAACCTGACTTTCTGCCTAAGGTAGTGTCTCCTTTTCATTTGAATCAGGATATTGTTCTTCCTTCTTTGTCCCCTAATCCTAGCAATGCTAAGGAGAGGGTTTTGCACTCTTTGGATGTGGTTAGGTGTCTGAGGTACTATCTGGTGGCTACTGCACCTTTCAGGAAACTGATGCTCTTTTTGTGGTCCCTTCTGGTCCTAGGAAGGGTTTGGCTCCTGCCAAATCTACTATCAGCAAGTGGATTCGTCAGGCTGTGTTTCAGGCCTACTCTGCTAAGGGGAAGAATCCTCCCTTCTGCCTTACTGCTCATTCCACTCGTGCTATTGGTGCCTCTTGGGCTTTTCATCACCTGGCTTCTGTTGAACAAGTTTGCAAGGCCGCTATTTGGTCTTCTGTTCATACCTTTTCAAAGTTTTACAAGGTTGATGTTAGGGCCTCAGCTGATGCTGTTTTTGGCCGCAAGGTTCTGCAGGCGGCAGTGTTTTAATCTGTCTGCTGCTATTTTTTCTTGGGGATTCCACCCTACTTTATGGACACTGCTATTGGATGTCCCACGTGTAAGTATTCGATTTGGAGCACGACGTACTGTATACTAAGAATAATACAATTCTGTGATTACTCACCTGTAGAATTGGTATTATGAGTATACAGTACATCCTGCTCCAACCCACCCTTGGTTTGCATTTTCCTGGATCCCCTGTATGGTGATTGTTATCATTGTTATAGTTGATAATTTGAATTGTTTAATGCTCCCGGCTTCTCTTTCAATGCTGGGGATTTGTGGGAGGTCCCTGGGTATTTGAGGGGCCGGGAGGAGCCTATTTTCGATGTCTCTGCAGTCCAGCGCCATCTGGCGGAGTATATCCCACGTGTAAGTATTAGATTTGGAGCAGGACGTACTGTATACTCATAATACCAGTTCTACAGGTGAGTAATCACAGAATTGTATTATCTTCTATCTTCTCAGCGCAGACTGCAGAAATGAACTGGGGAATTTGTGGGAGGTCCCTGACTTATATAGGGCCGGGAGGAGCCACAAGCTGTTTTCTGCAGTCCAGCGCCATCTTGTCTATGTATTACCCAAGTGTAATGAATATTCTGGAACAGGACATGCTGTATACTTAGAATAAAGGGAAGTTTGTACCCCAATGAAAAGTCAGCCCAGTGCTCTAGGAACCCAAATCCTTCTGCCTTGCACACAAGCTATGAGTTTGAAGTGGACCAACACCCAGGATTCCCTATGCCCCGATCGGGGGTGCCCTGCTGCTTAAAACCACCCAGAATGCCTGATAAAACTCACCTCACCACGCTCCTACGGCGCATGCATGGCCGCTCGTCCAATCAGCGTGCTCGGAACCGCTGTGGTATGCGCATCCAAGCGGCGTCCAACAACAGCGGCCCCGAGAACGCTGGCGGCCGCATCTCGCACTTCCCTCTAACAGGGTGCGCGCCCACGCTGGCCATTCACAAATGGCCGGAGCGGGCACGCGTCCTGCTAGAGAGAAGAGCGAGATGCGGCTGCGGCCCGCGCATGCGTCATTGGACCGGGAGTAAGGTAAAGTTTCTGGGCGTCCTGGGGGGTTTCACACAGCGGGGCATTCCGATTTTGGATGCCCCGCAGGGAGGGATCAGATCGGCCTGGGAATCTTATAGATTCCCGGGCTGATCTAGGAGGGTGTTGGTCCACTTTAACTCTGTAAGCTCCTGCTGTTGCTCATGTGTAGCGCATGGCACAGGCAGTATTCCAGAGAATACTCTTCAACTTGGTGACAAGTTCCTTAAATCTATATAATCTTTCTATTTAAGGATCCTCCATCTACCATTAATTCTGTCACTGGTCCCCACGTGCACCACGATGGCTGGGTCATCCCCAACCCCTCCCAGTAATTTATCCACCCTTTTCACTTCATGCTGAACCCTGACACCAAGGAGGAAGCAAACCATTCGATTGAGGTCTTGGTGACAAATTATTCTATTAGATCGCCTGATAATAGAATCCTCCTATGACCACTGTTTAGCCCTACCTGCAGTCCCAACCACCCACTCATTAGCTGGGCTTTCCTCCTGGCTGTTAGGGAGAGCAGTATCCGCTAGGGCTGCTATTTCTGAGACTGACAATCTTGCATCATTTCCCAACTTGGCAATTTTGCTTGGGTGCACAGACACAGGTATGGCCTTCCTTTTCTGTGCTCCCTTCTACTCCCTCTATATACATTTACCCAGCTACTTATCTGCTCCTCCTGACCCATTACTCCACCCTATTTCTACACCACTTACTGCTCGCTCATTGAGCAGAATGCCCCATTTAAGATTGTGGTATTGACCCTGGAACTGCTGCTACTGAAGTGTGAATATGACAAAGTGTGCACTGAAGTAGACCTTTAAAGTGGACCAAAACCCAGGATTTTGACTATCCTGGGTTTTGATCCCCCCCCCCCCCCGGGGCACAGCCAGATCCCCCACATCAACTCACCTCATCCCGGTCTTACGGCGCATGTGCGGCCACTCGTCCAATCAGCGTGCTCAGAGACGCTGAGCTATGGACGTCTAAGCCGACGTCTTAGCACAGCGGCTCCGAGCGCGCTGGTGGCCACATCCCCTGCCTCCCTCTAACAGGGAGCCCTGCTAGAGGGATAGCGGGGATGCGGCCCGCGCAAGCGTCGTTGGACCGGGAAGTAAGGTAAGTGTAGCGGGCGACCTGGGGGGTTTAACACAGCAGGGCATCCTGATTTTGGATGCCCCGGGGGGGAGGGAATGGATCGGCCCGGGAATCTATCCTGCTCGGCTTTCAGTCCACTTTAAATTTGCTAGCCATTATTCCAGCTACAAGCAGCAACAGCAGTGAAGGCACAATTTTAGTACTTACAGTTGCAGCTACGTCAGCTCTTAACTTCTTATATTTATAGCAAAGGCAATACCTCCCTTCACCAGTGTCAGTCTCAGGCAAGTCAGATCTGCCAAATCAGTGCACTCTGTAGACCGTGTAATGTAGATCACAGAGTACTGCAGAAGCAGCACACCGATAATAGCCTGGCAGTAAAAGCATATCATGACCAGAAAGTAATTTCCCAACTTTCTAATCAGTGGAGTCCAATTAGATCACATTTTCCCTGTCTTTCTTTTTTCCCAACATTCCCTCCTTCTGTCTCTCCCTCACATTCCCTCCTCCAGTCCCTCTCCTACATTGTGGTCAAAGCAATTCAATGGTCATAAGGATCACTTAAGGCTTCCTGGCAAGTGGCAGCAGGTAAGCCCCTATTGGATCAGTCTGCCCTTTTCAGTAAAAGAGAAGAGAAAGAAGGGATAAGCTAAGAAGAAAAGGGTTGGAGGGGAGGAAGAAGAGAACAGGACAGAGGAGGTGGGTAAATTAAATGAAAAAGGAAAGGTAAAAATAAACGAAGCGTAGGGAAGGGAGGAAAACAAAAAGTTGAGTTGACAAAGAATAGCAAGGTAGAAGAAAGAAACACAGGAATAGATACATAATAAGGTGTGGGAAGGGGGCATGGGAATACAAAAAAGGAAATACAAGTAAAAAAACAAATTATATAGGGAGTGATATACTAGAATGTATAATTGAAGAAATAGACAGACAGATAGAAAGATGTAAAGATTCAGCATTGTGATAGATATCTAGACATTCAGGTAGACAGATAGATGAACTGATGCACATATAGATAGCAAGGGATAGATAGATGATGGATGAGCAAACAGACAGAAAGAAAGGCAGATGTATATACAGTAGATGATAAATACAGACTAGAGTACCTTGGCCACACCATAGTAAATCATTCATGGGGCCCAACCTTCAGCTCTATAGAAATTAGGCCAGACTGCTCGTAAAGAGGAACAGGCCTTTTCTGTTCCTCTTAGAACATCCCTCCCCCCTCCAGACTACCTTTTGAATGTTGGCATTATCTAAAAGGCAGACATCCTGCTGCATCAGCTACCTACCGTCTCCAGCACCTTAGCAACCCTTGAATGAGGTAGGTAGGTGGGCAGGTAGGTATGTGGCGGTTAGGCAAAAGGTTGGTGGGCAAATAGATGGACATGCAGGCAGGTAGATTTGGTTGGACAGGAGGGTGGGTGTGCAAGTAGGTGGGAATGCAGGCTGGTGGGCGGTAGGTGGGCATGCAGGTAGGCCTTTGGGTGGGTAGGTAGGCATGCAGGCCTTTGGGTGGGTAAGTGGACGGGCATTCAGGTGGGTATGCAGGAAGGTTGGTAGGCACATGGGTGGGCATGAAGGCTGGTGGCCATGCAGATATGTGGGTGGGTAGGTGGGCATGCAGGCAGGTAATGGGTAGGTAGGTGGGTACATAGGGCCTTGGCTATGCAACCACACTATAGGGATCTCGGCAGCATCTTGAGGATCTCAGCGGGCAGGCAGCATTTTGGAGAGCAGGTGGCATCCCGGTGGGTAGCCTCACTGGCATCGGTGATATCGGCAGGGCTAAGGGGAGCGACATCTTAGCTAGGTGGGGCTGGGCTGCTACATGGTCAACTCAGCTGGGCAGCTTCTTTCTTCACCATCTATCACAGCTCCGGCTGCCATTCCCTGGGCGGTCTCCCCTATGCTGCATGTAAAGCGCTGAAAAGTGTGACAGGGAGCTGTGACAGCAGCAACCACAGTAGTGGATCAGGGCAGCAGGACAGGTAACCTGCTGCACCGCAGGAGCAAGGGGGCCTAGGTAAGTAATACAACATGCCCCACATGCCCAACACTCCCTCATAGCCCCCAGCACACTCCCCCGCCACACTAGGGACTCGGGGAAACCCCGCTCTTTCCACCTTTGTACCTATCATGGGGCAAACAGTTAACACTATTTCTGGCAACACGCTCGAAGTGTGGTTGTCAAAGTGGGGCTAAACCCACCCTGGAGTCTATAATACTGTCTAATGGGATGCCCCACTCTATGAACCCCCTCCAGTCGCCCAATATTCTTACCTTTTTCTCGAGCATATGGCACATGCCCGAACAGTGCCGGCATCACTTACTTCCCTTATAGGCTATGCACTGCCCAGTCAGCTGAAAATGATTGGCTGTGCTGGGCTGTGCATGGCTGAAGTGAGCCAAGTGGTGCTCGTAAGTGTGGCTAGGATGCTATTCAACCTCTCTAGTTGCACATTAACGTGTGGCGGGAGAAGCTGAGAGTGAGCCCAGCCATTTGGTGGATTTCACTCAGCGGGGCACCCCAAACCAGGGTGCCCCAGGGGGATGGACTGAAACCCAAGAGAGTGAATATCACAGATTTTGGTTTACTTTAAAGAGGATCAACCACCAAAATTCCTAAATAAGCATCCCGTGGGGCATCCAGAGGTGGGATACCCACGATTGCATGCAATCATCTTTCTGGTGATCCCACGCTGCATCTCCAGCCTCCCTGAGACGTGCTGACGCGCCCAGCTATTCAAATAGACTCTAGAGTCTTCCTCTTTGTGGGGCATCCTAATTTGGGAATGTGTAAAATCCCAGGTTCACCTGAAAAATTCACCTTTCCATTGATCCAACAGCGCAAACACACGCGAAGGCCACATCCTCGATATCTGTATGTTCACACGCCAGCCATTAAGAAAAGCTTGGCGTGGGTATGTGCCAAGGATCAGGGGGTGAAGACAGCAGCATGCTCTCCATTTAGTTTTGCATGCTGTTCAGAGAAAAAGCTTTACGGATACAAAATGTGGGGCATCCTAGATCGGCAGGTCCCAGACAGGGAGAGAAAAACCCCAGATAGTGAAAATCCAGGGTTATGTTCTTTTTCAAAGGGGTTTTTCAGTTAAAATCTAAAAAAAATAAAGATGCAGCAGTAGCTTGTGTTTCAGGAATAAGGGGAAACATGATGTCATTTCCCCAGCCCCCCTGTCTTTCCCTTCATACACGTTGAGTAAAAGTAATCAAATCCCAGAGTTTGTTTGATGTGCCATACTCCCTACTTATTTTGCTGCCCTCCTTAGCCCGCCCCCTCCCTTATGGCCTGCCCCCTCCCATGCCTGCTGACTAATGGCTGTGGGAACTGCTGCCCCCCCCGGTCAGCACTGTGCGGGGTCGGGAGATGTGTGTGTGGTGGGTGGTGCCACTCTGCTCTGTGCCCGCCACAATGTTTGCAGGAGAAAATGGGTTACCCATCATGTCATGGCACCCTAGGGGTCAGGAGATGTGGGGTGGCAAGCTGGTCTGCCCTGCCGCTGTTGGTCAGTGTGTGCAAGAGGGATGGGCTTACCTGCTCACCCCTTCAGCTGTCTGCCCACGTGCCTGTCTATATTTGATAGTGGTTGTTTAAGCGCGGTAGCTGGGGGGGCTGGTTGCGCCCCTTGATGCTGCATGCACGTTTGGGAGTGCCCGCATGCTCGTTTGGGAGTGCATGGATGCACATGCTTTTGGGCGTGTGCAGCGCATTTGGAAGTGCGCATACGTGTGTTTGGGGTTGTGCGCATGTGCAATTGGGAGTACGGCAATGTGTGGGAGTGCTGGTCTAGGCTCCAATGTTACCTAGCAACAGGGGCATAGAAACACAGGGTGTCTGAAGCAAGTTCTGGGAATGTCACAGATCCCGCCTATTATGTTGATTATTATGCAGCATCACAAAGACAAGGGCCACGCCCACTTGCTTTAGTAGAGGACTCATAAGGTGAAACTGTAAACCTTGATATCGCGTTCATTTCTCCTTCAAATGAAAAACGGAAAACAGTTTAGGACAGTGCCAAATGTGGCCTGACAAAATAGTCTAAGAATTGCCTTTGCCTGAAATATTACTTTAAAGCGGACCAACAGTCAAAAATATCTTAACTACACAAACACAACAGTGCTCAACAATCCCTCTCTGGGGCAATTTAGATTGCTGCACATAAAAATACCATTTTGTGAATACTCACCTTGTAAAATGGGTATTATAAGTATGTCACACACCCCGCTTCAAGATATTCATTACCTGTGGGTAGTATGGTCCTGTAGAGGGCTTCTGCAGAGATGATTGGAGGAAAGAAAGCCCCTCCCAGTCCACAAGTACCTGGGACCTCCCACTCATTACCCAGTATAAAGAAAGCAGTAAGGTAAAGGACCAGGAAGAGCCAAATATCAGTCATAACAACGCAAAGTTCACCATATGAACGATGCAGAATCCAAAGGGCGGGTTGAAGAGGGGTGTGTGACATACTTATAATACCCATTTTACAAGGTGAGTATTCACAAAATGGTATTATTCTAAGTATGTCACACACCCCGCTTCAAGATATTCATTACCTGTGGGACATCCAATAGCAGTGTCCATAAAAGGTGGGGATCCAAAAACAAGGTATAAAGCACAACTCAAACTACTGCAGCCTGCAGAACTTTGCGGCCAAAAACAGCATCCGCTGAGGCCCGCACATTAACCTTGTAAAACTTTGAAAAAGTGTGAACAGAAGACCAGGTAGCGGCCTTGCAAACTTGCTCAACAGAGGCCTGGTGCTGAAAAGCCCAGGAGGCCCCAACCGCACGAGTAGAATGAGCAGTAACACGAAAGGGAGGATCTCTCCCCTTAGCAGAATAGGCCCCTACAATGGCCTGACGGATCCATCTGCTGATGGTAGACTTTGTGGGTGCTAGACCCTTCTTGGGCCCAAAAGGCACCACGAAGAATGCATCAGTCTTGCGAAAGGCAGACGTTACCACCAAATAATACTTCACAACACGAACCGCATCCAAAGAATGCAGGACCCTCTCCTTGTCATTGCTGGGGTTAGGACAGAGAGAGGGCAGAACAATATCCTGATTTAAATGAAAGGACGAAACCACCTTAGGAAGAAAGTCCGTCTTAAAACGGAAAACCACTTTATCCTGATGTCTTTCAAAATATGAAGCTTGAATAGACAGAGCCGCCAACTCAGAAACACGTCTAACTGAAGTGATAGCTACCAAAAATGCCACCTTCTGCGTAAGGGAAGACAAAGGACTATCATGCAAGGGCTCAAAGGGGGGACCCTGTAGCGCAGAAAGAACCAAATTCAAATCCCAAACCGGAATCAAAGGCTTCCTAGGAGGCCGCACATGCGTAACCCCCTGGAAAAAGGTCTTAACCAAAGGATGTAGTGCAAAAGACTTTTGGAAAAATACCGCCAGGGCAGACACCTGCCCCTTCAGAGTACTGAGTTGGAGCCCTAAGTCCAGACCATGTTGCAAGAACTCCAAAATTCTAGAAACAGAGAATTCCCTACAAGGGAAGGCCCTAGCCTCACACCAATCAATATAAGACCTCCAAGTCCTATAGTACACGGATGAAGAAGACTTCTTTCTAGCACGAATGAGAGTCTGAATAACAGCGTCAGAAAGACCTTCCTCCTTCAAGATGGAGGTTTTAGCAGCCACGCCGTCAAAGCCAGCGTTGGTAAATTGGGGTAACGAAGATGACCCTGTGTGAGCAGATCTGGCAGCAGGGGCAGAACGAACTGATCTTCTGCCAACCTTACCACGTCTGCGAACCAGACCTGTCTTGGCCACCTTGGAGCTACCAGAATTGCTGTTGCTCTCTCCAGAGCAAGCTTGCGCACTACTCTGGCCACCATGGGAAACGGAGGGAACAGGTACAGAAACCCCAGATCCCTCCAGTTCAGGGACATGGCGTCCGTCGCGAGAGCCAGTGGGTCCTTCGCCAGAGACACAAAAGCCGGAAGTTTGTGATTGTGACGGGAGGCAAATAGGTCCACCGCCGGTGACCCCCACCTGAGACAAATTGAGTGAAAGACCCTGGGATTGAGAGACCATTCCCCCTTGCGGGCTGACATCCTGCTCAGAGAGTCCGCCTCCGTGTTCTCCACACCTGGGATGTAAACTGCTGAGATACACGGGACATGTCTCTCTGCCCAGTCCAGAATCAGAGACACTTCCTTGAGGGCATTCCTGCTGCGGGTTCCTCCCTGGTGATTGATGTAGGCCACCGCCGTCCGATTGTCCGACCTGACCTGGACCGGCAAGTCTCGCAGTTGATGAGTCAAATGACAAAGAACCAACCTGATGGCCCTCAATTCCAGAACATTGATAGACTCGTGAGCTTCCAGGGGACTCCACAAACCCTGAACTTGCAGATCCTTCCAAAAGCCCCCCCATCCTGAGAGGCTGGCATCCGTAGTGACTATCTCCCACTGAGGAGTCCGAAAGGATCTGCCCCTCAGTAGGTTGGTTGAGTTCAGCCACCACCGAAGCGAGCGGCGAACCCGGGGAGACATCTGAAAAAGATGATCCAGCGACTGAGGAGACCTGTTCCAGACCGATAACAGATGGAGCTGAAGTGTCCTTGCGTGAAACTGAGCAAAGGGAACCGCCTCGAATGAGGCCACCATCAAACCCACCAGTCTCATCCCTAGACGGATGGACGGTCGAGGCATGGACATGAGCGACCGAACCAACTCCTGAATCAGAAGAACCTTGGACTGAGGAAGGAAAACTCTGGCCAGATCTGTATCCAGAGACATTCCCAGAAAGGATACTGTCCTGGACGGGTGTAGGGAGGACTTGGGGTAGTTGATCACCCAGCCGAACCTCTCCAGAGTGGATATTACCGTCCTGGTGTCCAATTCTGCCTGGCTGAATGACGGTGCCATGATGAGGAGATCGTCCAGATATGGCACAATGCGAATCCCCTGCGCTCTGAGGAGAGCCATCACCCCAGCAAGCACCTTGGTGAAAACTCTTGGAGCTGTGGTGAGACCGAAGGGAAGAGCTACAAACTGAAAGTGCCGATCCTCCACCGCGAACCTCAGAAACCTCTGGTGTGCGGGAAAAATGGGAACATGGAGGTAAGCGTCCTGAATGTCTATGGACGTCATGAAGTCCCCCTGACGAAGAGAATGAATAGCCGAGCGCAACGTTTCCATGCGAAACCTTCGCAGTCTGATTAACTTGTTGAGAATCTTTAGGTCCAGTATGGGCCGGACGGAGCCATCCTTTTTGGGGACCGTGAACAGATTTGAGTAAAAACCCCGACCCCGGTCTAATGAGGGAACTGGGCAAATGACTGCCATTTCCAGAAGACTCGATACTGCCGCCCGGAGCTGTTGCGCAGCCAGTGCTTCCGGGGACACCCGAGACCTGAGGAAATGCGGGGGAGGGTAGGACTCGAACTCCAGCTTGTAGCCGGAAGACACCACTTCCCTGATCCACCTGTCCGAGACCTCTCGGTTCCAGACCTGGGAGAAGTGCTGTAGCCGTCCCCCCACCCGCACGGGTGAGGGCGCCCCCTCATTGTTGAGCGGGCTTGGCCACGGGTTTGGGTTTTGAGCCCCAACTGTATCCTGAATGGGCACGTCCTCTGCCCCTATTCCAGGAATTTCCCCTTGTAGAAGGGAAGGCGAAACCTCTTCCTGCTCTAGATCCCCGAAAGGAAGGAGTGAAGGAAGACGCTCCTCGAAAGGGGCGACGTTGCTTCTTGCGTTGAGGTAGTTTGCCCCCCTTGGCCACGGCATCCAGCTTGTCTCCAAAGAGCCGTAACCCAACGAAGGGAAGAGCTGTTAGTGACTTTTTTGACCCAAAGTCAGCCGCCCACTGGCGTAACCAAATTGAACGCCTGATAGTAACCATTAGAGCAGAGGCTCTACTACTCATCATCAAGGAATCATCCAAAGCGGCCACCATGAAGGACAAAAACCCCTCACATTGTTTTAGTTCACGAAATTCCTCACTGTCCGGATTCAAACCGGAGGAGGATAACAAGTGCCTGACCACCTTTCTCGTAGCCACCGCCAACAGCGATGAGGCACAAACAGGCCTTATTGCTGCCCCAATACTGGCAAAACCATGACAAGCCATCTGGTCAATGCGTTTATCCTCACCATCCTTAAGAGAGGAACAATCAGGGTTGTTCAATACGGCTGAGTTGGATAACCCCAAAATAGGGGCGTCCACCTCGGGGGGAGACGCCCAGCGCTTAACCGTATCCACTGGAAAAGGATACCTCTTATCCCAACTTTGGGGAATGCCTGGGAGCCGGGCAGGCCTTTCCCATTCCTTAGAAATAATATTATCAAAATGCTTTTGATTAGGGAATTCCAACCGCGGCTTGGATTCGTCATAAAACTCCCCTTGCTGTTGAGGAACCTCCGCCGGAGGCGAGATAGCAAGCACCTCAAACATCTGAGTCAGAACATTAGGAGTATCCAAGGAAGTCCCTGAGCTCCGATCGGAATCAGCACTAACAAATTGCTGATCATCAGAAATATCTGAATCCTCAAATAATTCCCCTTCTTCTAGAGGGGAATAATCTGACCAATCCAGGCCGTCCTCGTCATCATCATATTCAAAATGATTAACCGGTGATAAATGCTTCCTCTTAGCCGGTGCTTTCTTGGCAACCGTGGAGGAAATGAATTTTTCAATACTGGCCAACCTGGCACACACATCAGATTGCGACTGCCCCCCCGTGGCAATCTCACACGGGGCACGGGTAAAGTGGGAGGGGGAGAGGATGAAGCCGGCTGCGCTGACCCAGATGCCTGGGGACCGGACTGCCGTGTAATAGTCTGCTGTGCACATGATATACATAGGAAAAAATCATCCCATTAGGGATACCCCACAACCCATACACTTCCGGGATTGTCCCGAGGGGAGCCCGGAATCTTGGGATGCCTCCATAAGGTGAACTTGAATAGTCGCTATGAGTGAGGGAATTACGCTATTAAGCAACCCGGGATGCCCTTATATTGTCCAAGTGGGAGGTTTTGTAATAAATAGCAAAAGTACCCAGGTACTCTAGGACCAGGAGAAACCTGAAAAAATTCCTGGCAGTTCAGCCTGAAAAACATAGAAAAAGACAGTAAGAGGTTCTCCCTATATAAACCTATATCTATTATACCTATATATATACATATATATATGCAAATATGTACAGATAAGCAACGGCCGCAGGGCTATTAACTGAGTCTTTGGGCGCCAGTACACTGTGTCCTCTGCCTGAGGTAACACAGATCAGAGCGGGAGACGCAGCAGGGGGGCGTGGCCAGCGTGGATAGCGCGCTGCAAGGCTCCGCCCAGCAGCTCCAAACTCCTAAAGGGCGCGGGCTGCGGCCTCATACCGAAGGCCCGGCCCCGCCCCCTCCCTGAAGAGCGTGAGGGGAGAAATCCTCCCCTCAGCTCTGAGGTAAAATCCAGTGTCTGTCAGCAAAAAAGATTGCAACAAGTTTACATTATAACTGTTCATACCAGAAAAGTAAACATTTTAAACAAACATTTCAAATTAATCTATTTTCCAGGCGCCCCCATAGAAAAACACCAGAAGCTGAATAAGCTGATGGTAAAATCCAGCACCTGTCTCAGCTCTGAGGAAAAAAACCCAGCACAGTGTCTGTCAGACGTGAGGGGAAGCTCCCCTCCATTAACACTTGCGCACTGGTGCCGCAGGCAGCCGCGGCACCGGGCGCATAATAGAGCCGGTAGCAGCCCGCATAACAAGCGGAGCTGCTCCCCGCTCGGTCACGCTACCAGCTCCAAACTCCTAAAGGGCGCGGGCTGCGGCCTCATACCGAAGGCCCGGCCCCGCCCCCTCACTGAAGAGCGTGAGGGGAGAAATCCTCCCCTCAGCTCTGACGTAAAAATCCAGTGTCTGTCAGCAAAAAAGATTGCAACAAGTTTACATTATAACTATTCATACCAGAAAAGTAAACATTTTAAACAAACATTTCAAATAAATCTATTTTCCAGGCGCCCCCATAGAAAAAACACCAGAAGCTGAATAAGAGGCCTCCACACAACTAAAAAAGGGGAATAGGCCATTTAAGGGGAAAATTAAACTCTTGGACAGGGCATCCCAAACCGGAGTCACCAACCCGGTATAACCGCCTACCCTCTTTATAGGGTCTCGCGGTGGAGCATAGCTCCTGAGCACCTGAGGTGCTGTTATACCCTCGCTCGGACAGCAGTCAAGACTGGGAGGCATTTAAATAGCTATATATTAATAAAGGGAATAAAGAGTCCGAACGGAAATAAAAATATATATAGGCCGGGAGTAGACCTCCTACCTTAAAGTCCCCCTGTGCAAGGAGGAGATATCATCTGCTGCTTGCTCGCCGTCTGCAGAGATGAAGACTGGGTAATGAGTGGGAGGTCCCAGGTACTTATGGACTGGGAGGGGCTTTCTTTCCTCCAATCATCTCTGCAGAAGCCCTCTACAGGACCATACTACCCACAGGTAATGAATATCTTGAAGCGGGGTGTGTGACATACTTAGAATACTTCATTTACCTTTTTCTACTGTGATAAATTTTAAAATCAAGACGGCAGCTTGTCCATTTGCAGACCACCTGCAAACAGGAAGTGCTGCTGGGTGTCCTGTTACTGTGCATTGTCAGTTATGTCAGTTGAATACAGGTAGCAGCATGGCTCAGATGCTGGGAGAGGAAGCTTCAAAATGGCCGCTACCTTTCTTTTCCAACTGTGCCAGGCTGTTGGTCTGGTTTAAGTATGTGCTAAAAAGTTTGGGATGCCCCACTGTGTAAAACCCCCTAGACCACCCACACAACTCACCTTTCTGGCTTCCCAAGGCACATGTTCAGGCTCTTGTCCAATCTGTGCTTTAGGCCATACATGGGCTCACAGGGCCTGTTTTTCCCTTGTGTCTCACTCAATCTTCTCCACATGGGATGGTTGGCTATGCTGCGCTGGAGCTGTCCCTGCCACTCCGTAATGTTATTTTACAGTCAAGGGAGAGAACTCTTAAGGCTGCTGAAAGGGCCAGAGATCAATGCACCCAAAACAAAGAAAAAAGTCCCCTGGAGCCTGGCTTTGCTTTTTGCAAGCTGTCAATAACGCCAAATCCTGCTGACATGTTTTCACTACCAGGACCTGGTGGATCCTCTGATCCTCCTGTGCCCCAGTCCGAGCCTCGCCTGTAGTTCTTAGACACAAAGCATGCAGGAAAATCCGGTGGCCGGCCGACAACTGGGGGGCGAGGTAAGTTGGCGCGATGCCGGCAGCTGCCAGCAATTTTTTTTTATTATTATAGCTTATTTTAGTGGCCATCCTAGGCCTAGGGTTGCCTAAGTGACAATACAGCCCTGCCTCTAACACACACACTAGTGTACGATGCTGAAGCTGGTTCTTATTCTTATTCAGTTTTCCTATTGCACTGAAACCGTTTTCGCTTATTTTCCTTCTTATTGAAAAAGAAAATATCCATTAATGATGCTAGTAATTCTAGAGCGAGCTGAGCAATATTGTATTAAAAGTGGCACAAATCCTGAATTAGCTGGCACAAAATTGGGCAATGAGGAATGTGATTATATGGCTTTGGGCCACTGATGGCACAGTGCCATCTGCCAGAGGGGGGCCCCCTGCATGGCATGCAGCAGAGTTCAGCCTGGCCATAAGTTGTTCTGCCTATAAAACTGGCATCAAAGTAGGTACAATGGCTCTTTTCAATGAAGTGACAGCCATTTAACCCCTTAAAATAGATTTTATCTATAATTTGCATTGAAAAGAGCCATTGTGCCCACTTTGATGCCAGTTTTATGGCCAGGCTGAACTCGACTGTATGCCATGCAGGGCACTGGCGCTGTGCCAATAGTGGCCCAAATCTATTTAACCATTATAATTACATTCTTCATTGCCCATTTTGATGCCCATTTTTGTGCCAGCTAATTCATGATTTGTGCCACTTTTAATGGAATATTGCTCAGAGTGCCTTATAGCATTAGCGGCATAATTAATGGACCTTTTCCTTTATAAGAAGGTGGGAAATAAGCCGAGGCGTAGCTAGGCTTTCCTGCACCCGGGGCAAAGTTTTAGAAAAGCCCCCCCCCCCCCCCATATAGCTTAACTTTATTTGCCATGCGCCTTCGCCAACGAACAGCCCTGTTTAAAGTGGACCAAAAGCATCCCTAGAGCCTATGCAGCCTGATTCCCACTCCCTGGGGCATCCCTATTTGGGATACCCCGCTGTGTAAAACTCCCCAAATTCCCAGTAAAACCAACCCGATCCCCAATCCAACAGTGCATGTGTGGGCCGTGGCTCTGCTTGTCAATGGCTGGCACAGGCATGCCCCCAGCAAGATGCTATGCTGTCGGTGGCATGCTTGGCTCCATTTGGCCCTTAGCTGACGAGATCCCTAGTCAGCTAAGAGAAGACAAAGTGAGCTAATTGGCTGTGTTCCCGCGCACATGATGTTGGCTCTGCAGTCAAGTAAGTTTTACTGGCGATCAGGAGGGTTTCACATAGCGGGTCATCCCATATCGGTATGCCCTGGGAGCATGGACCAAAACCCGGGATAGTCAAAACGCAACTATGAGTTTTGTTTCTGCAAAAGTGTTAATAATAATAATCATAAGAAAGTTTTGATAGTACCTCATTCCCAATGGAAATAATGACAACGCACATATTTGTTACTTGTGCTGTATGTACAATAACAGCAAAGGATTGGGGATGCCCTCCAAACATCCCCCTTGATGGGTCCCTGGGGACTAACAATTGCACTCTCACAAGAGTAAGAATATATGTAATCTTTATTAATGGTGATCACATTAAAAACATTTTAAAAACTACAGCATTAACCCAGTGCTGTTCCATAACCAGCCACATGGGGGAGCCATCCTGCCAAGGTACATATTACTATGAAGTGCATCAACAAATTGTAATTAATACTAAGTATACTAAAGTGCTATGTGCAAAAAACAGATGTGCATCAATTTACCATAAATAAGACCCCTAACTGTAAGCAGGCCCAATAAGAGACAACAGTGCAAGGTAACAAACATGAGACAACACAAAATGAAATCCTTACTATGTGACTGGCAGCAAGGCAACCCCACAGCAAGCCCACGCGTTCCGAGCCACTAGGGCTCTTCCTCAAGGCTAAAATAATTATTAGCATTGGTCATTATTTTAGCCTTGAGGAAGAGCCCTAGTGGCTCGGAACGCGTGGGGTTGCCTTGCTGCCAGTCACATAGTAAGGATTTCATTTTGTGTTGTCTCATGTTTGTTACCTTGCACTGTTGTCTCTTATTGGGCCTGCTTACAGTTAGGGGTCTTATTTATGGTAAATTGATGCACATCTGTTTTTTGCACATAGCACTTTAGTATACTTAGTATTAATTACAATTTATTGATGCTCTTTATAGTAATATGTACCTTGGCAGGATGGCTCCCCCATGTGGCTGGTTATGGAACAGCACTGGGTTAATGCTGTAGTTTTTAAAATGTTTTTAATGTGATCACCATTAATAAAGATTACATATATTCTTACCCTTGTGAGAGTGCAATTGTTAGTCCCCAGGGACCCATCAAGGGGGATGTTTGGAGGGCATCCCCGATCCTTTGTTGTTATTGTGCATTTGCAGGGTCTCTTATAGGGGCAGTGTACCCCATTTTATTGCATAACATATTAGAGGTGTCACCCGCAATATTTTCTCTTTGTATTGTGCTGTATGTATGTGTAAGTATGGCTAGTATACTAATATCGCACAAAACCATATTTTTCAGACCTAAATTCCCATTTGGTCTATGTGTTCATAACACGGAAAGTAAATTCACTCATTCAGCAGGGTGCAGAAGGGTGGTGGGCCACAGTGAGGTTCAGAATAGCTGCAGATGAGAGGTAGGTGCTGTAGGTCAGAGAAGGTGCAGAACAATGGCAAATCCGAGATGCAGAATGGTGCTGAATGAGAGGAAGGTCCTATAACGAGAGGAAGGGAAGAACAAGTGGCTGGTCAGCTAAGTGTGGTATGGAAAGGCTTTGTGAAGACGGTAGCAAGTCAGAGTGAGGTGTAGCAGGTCAGCGAAAGGAACAGCTGGATGATGGGATGCCTTAGAGGGGGGCATCGAAATGTAGTGGCATAGTTTATTTAAAAAAAAAAAAAGGCTCCAGTTTCAATTTATTGGATACCGCACCTTTTTGTCATGCTGCTGCAATCAGTTAAAGTGGACCTATCTGCGGCAAAGCTTTCCACTGGTCCTGGGCCACATCCCTGAAGCTGTTCATGCTCCTGCACCAAGCCATTCAGACAGGCCAGGCACAGGGGACATGCATTCTGCAGTGATGTGGCCACCAACACTTGCTATGCCAATGTTGTTTCCAAAACAGCTTTATGCTGTGTGTTAGCATGATTGGGCCTGCACATGTGCCATAGGAATGGCCGAAAGGTTGAATGGGCGATCATGGGGGTTTCACACAGCGGGGCATCCCAAATCAATATGCCCCCAAAAAGCAGACCAATCACCAGGATAGTGAAAATCCTGGTCCACTTTAAAGGGTCATTCCAGTTTGGGATTGCCAAATTTAATATACTCCCCATCCTACCACCCTCCCCTGCTCTGAAGCAAGGCGAGGGGTAAAATAAAGAAAAGACACCTACCTGCAGCTGAATCCAGCGGCGAAGTGGGGCAATGCGTGCCAATTAGTCCAATTCGGGATGGCCGCCACAGAGATCTGCCCAGGAATCTATAAGATCCTTGGGACGATCGATTCCCTCCCCCCTGGGGCACCCCGATTCTGTGTGCCCCGCTGTGTGAAACCCCCCAGATCGCCCGTAAACTCACCTTCTTTTCCGGTCCAACGGCGCATGCGCGAGATGCGGCCGCATCCCTCTAGCAAGGTGCGTGCCCTGTGATGATGTGAGTGGATCCGAGCACGCTGATAGGACGAGAGGCAGTGCTGTGGGACCGGGAAGGAGTGAGTTTGTTTCGGTGAGCTGGAGGGTTTCACACAGCAGTGCATCTCCGACTTCTCTTTAGCAGGACAGCGTGCTCGGAGCCGCTGAGCTTTGACACCCATAGCTGAGAGGCTCAGAGCGCGCTGATTGGATGAGCAGCCGCGCATGTGCCCTAGGAGCAGGGTGAGGTGAGTTGTAACTAGCAATCTGGGGGGTTTCACATAGCGGGACACCCCCGATCAGGGTGCCCCGGGGAAGTGGACCAAACCCAGGATAGTCAATATCCTGGGTGTTGGTCCACTTTAAAAAGTGCCTCATATAGACAGAGACACACTAACATTAGTGTGTCCAGAACATGATTAGACATACCTCCCAACTTTTCAAGGTGGAAAAGAGGGACATTTGTTAAATTAGGCCACGCCCCCTCATTGGGGGGTGGATAGGTTAACAGTTAAAACAATAGAAACACTTTGAATAGACAAATTAATCATTTATTGCTGCAGATCTGCACGTTACACCTCAAAGAGGGACAATATGTAAATGAAACCACGCCCCTCATTGAGGGTTGGATGAAGCCACGCCCCCGCATTGAGGGTTGAATAGGAGATAGGATGTAACAGTTACAATAGAAACACTTCGAATAGGCAAATTAATCATTTATTGCTGCAGATCTGCATGTTACACCTCAAAGAGGGACAAATAAGAACGAGGGACAGGGGGACACAGACTCAAAAGAGGTACAGTCTTTCCAAATCATGGACACTTGGCAGGTATGTGATTAGTGTGTCCAGAACATGATGTAGGGGGAGGGGGCAGCAAGTTCAGCACGGCACCCAGCCAATACAGTGGAGAACAAAATCCAACAGGGGTGGGAGAGAGGGGAACAGGAAGTCACAATGGCAAGTGATTGTGGCATGTGGGGAGGGCTGAAGTTTACTGTACTCACACAATGTGATTCTGGTAACGAGCTCTGTGCCTCCTCATGTCACTGTACCTCACACTGATGGAGGGGGAGAGAGGTGGGAACCTGTCACGCTGTGTGCTCTCTATATCAGCACCAGCAGCATTCATTACAGTAGCTTCCACACAAACACCAAGCCATGCTTGAACTTCCGTGCTCATCTCTTTTCCCTCCCTGTCACATGACTAGATTGCTCTTAAAGTGGACCAACACCCACGGGTGATCGGCCCGGGAATCTATAAGATTCCCGGGCCGATCACCCCCCACCCCGCGGGACATCCGAGATCGGGATGTCCCGCGGGGTGTAACCCCCCCAAAACCCCCGAAAAACCTTACCTGATCTTCGGCGGCGGCCGGCCGCCGCCTCCCTCGCGCCCCTGTAGGCGTGCGCGCGCCCGCGCCGGCCGTCTGCGAATGGCCGGCGCGGGCGCGCGCGCGCGTCAAAAGGGACGCGCGGGAGGCGGCGGCAGCCGCTTAGACGTTCCTGGACCTGGCTTGTACGTCGGCGCTGGGAGCGGTGAGTTTTTCGGGGGGTTAGGGGGGGTTTCACACAGCGGGGCACCCCGATCGGGGGTGCCCCACCGAAGTGGACCAAGACCCAGGATAGTCAAAATCCTGGGTGTTGGTCCACTTTAATTCATGCTGCTTATATGACGGCTTCATCTTGCACACCGCATTGGCTGTGCATTCCGCACCTGGCGCTATCCCAACGGCCAGCCACAAAGTTTACAATTTTTTTGTTTTTTTTTAATGAATACTTTTACCCAGCTCAGTTAGCCCCCCCCCCCCCCCCCCCAGGCATGGCGACTGTACCCCGCCCCTCCTCCTGAATAAGTAAAAACGGTTCCAGTGAGAATAAGAAACCAGCTTTAGCGTCGTCACTATTGTAGCATATACAAGTGGTCGCTGCTGCTCCTGTCCCGCTGCGTTACACTCAGCCAATGTAGCTGTATGGGGCGAGGCTCCAGCACAGCGGAGCAGAAACACGGCCCCTGGCTCCGCCTACTGCTCTGAGGCGGTGTCTATTGCTCCCGCCCATCCAAAATTGCAGCTTCCTATTGGCTGGTTTAGGTGTGGCGCTTTTCCCGCCTTTCGCTTATCTTGTGTGAGGAAGGAGGCAGCACCGAGGACGGCTTGAGAGGGGCGTGGCTGTAGCAGCGGCTCTCTGCCTTTCTGAGGGTTTGCGGGAGACATTAGCGCTGCTGTTCTAATCATATGCCTCCCAACTCGTGAGGTAACTAAAAGGAACCCGTTCACCGTCAATTAGAAATGTGCTAAAATAGTTCAATATCGGCCACCTTTTTTTATAGCATGTAAAGCAGAGCTGCACACAATTTTACCTGCTCACCCTTACTCAGGGGTTTACCTGTATTGAGGCCATGGGAGGCAGCAATGCAGAGGGGGTGTCAATTGCTGGGTTTTTTTTTTTACCATTTCATTAAAGTGGACCAAAACCCCGTGATTGTCACTATCCTGGGTTTAGTCCATTCCCCCTGGTTTGGGATGCCCTGGTGTGTGAAACCCTGTTTTATGAGCAAATTCACATGTACGGCCGCTCATCAGCTTCTCTGCGCATATTAATGTGCGGCTAGAGAAGCTGAATAGAATCCTGACACATATTGCCGGCCCTGGAGTCTCAGTCCACTTTAATGATCCAGTGAAAATTGGAAGCACTGCTGCACACTTATGTTTTAAGTCAATGATTGTTGGCTCAGTGGCCCTGAACAATTGCTCCAGGTTAAAACGTAGCTTTTACTAGGTAAGTTAAAAGCATAAGAACTCCAAAAACAATCCATATATGTGTCATCCTGCTTAAATGGTCGCCAAACCCACCGCCTCCATATCCACGTGACGCATTTCGGGCAAAAACTAGCCCTTAATCATACAAAAATGATTGTTGGCTCAGTGGCCCTGACCCTATCTTTCGGGCTGCTCTATTGCAGAGTGAAGTCCTGGGGGTGGGGGGGCTAAGTAGTTAAACCGGACCAACACCCGTTTTTTTCAGCTTAAAGTGGACCAACACCCACGGGTGATCGGCCCGGGAATCTATAAGATTCCCGGGCCGATCACCCCCCACCCCGCGGGACATCCGAGATCGGGATGTCCCGCGGGGTGTAACCCCCCCAAAACCCCCGAAAAACCCTACCTGATCTTCGGCGGCGGCCGGCCGCCGCCGCCTCCCTCGCGCCCCTGCAGGCGTGCGCGCGCCCGCGCCGGCCATCTGCGAATGGCCGGCGCGGGCGCGCGCGCGTCAAAAGGGACGCGCGGGAGGCGGCGGCGGCGGCAGCCGCTTAGACGTCCTTGTACGTTGGCGCTGGGAGCGCGGAGAGGTGAGTTTTTCGGGGGGTTGGGGGGGGTTTCACACAGCGGGGCACCCCGATCGGGGGTGCCCCATCGAAGTGGACCAAGACCCAGGATAGTCAAAATCCTGGGTGTTGGTCCACTTTAACGGATGTTGGTCTGACTGTATGGTTATTGTAAGAAGTGAGGGGGGCATCCAGAGTGCTGGAGCCCCCCTTGCAGCAAAGCGCATAAATAGGTTGTTTTACTCACCTTCGGACCGAGCCAGTGGCCGCCGGGTGGTCACATGGGCGCAGTCGCGTCCTCTGTGCCGGCCACCAGCAGGAGCTGCCCACGTGACCGCCCGGCGGCCAACCGCTGGCTCGTTATGCAGGCGAGTAAAACAAGCTATATATGCGGTTTCCTGCGAGGGGGGCTCCAGCATTCTGGATGCCCCCCCCCCTCACTTCTTACAATGACCACACAGCCAGACCAAAACCCGTTAAGGTAAAAACGGGTGTTGGTCCGGGTTTAAGTTCATCCCTGCTCCTACTAGGTTTTAGTCTCACTGCAGATTGCATGACCTGCCAGCACCCAATGTCCAGCTATGCCTGTGTCCTGTTGGGGTACCACCACCCGGAAGCCAGGAATCCTTTTCTCAACTCAGACTGGCTTCAAATCTCCGAGCTCCACCCCCCTGGGTCCCTGTTATACCCTCCGGAAACTAGCCAATCAGGGCAGTGGGCTGTACTCCAATTAACCTCTGTGTGCAAGGAGGCATTTCTCTTAAACTATCTATTCTATTTATTAGCCAACTATACTACGCTAGCTACTAAATCTCTAGTCTAATTTAATCCAGGATATCCCAGGGCATCCCCCCCAGGGGACTATGCTGTTACAAGATTTGGGATGCCCCGGTGTGTGAAACCCCACCAATCGTCATCAAAACTCACCTTCTTGGCCGACCTATGGTGCATTCACATGCTCTTGTCCAATCATTGCTGTATGCCATGCTCATTAACGCATAGCACAGCATAGTTAAAGCGGAGCATCTGCATCCCTGATCTCTCTGTGGTCTGCTGTGCTCTCCCATCCCAGCCTACTGTATTTGAATGGCTGGGCCCGGGAGCGTGCTTCATCCGGAGATTTGAGCCGCAGAAAAGGTGAGTTATTACAGTGATCAACTGAGTTTCACACGGTGGGGCATTCCAAATCGGGATGCCCCAGGGGTGAAAAATCAGCCTCTCCACTGAGTCTTTGGCGCAACATAAGATAGGTCCACTTTAATGCTCCGTTCAGACTTTTGCACTGGTTTTATAATGAAGTACAAACATATATATTAAAGCCCATAAACCCTACCACTCTCCCCTGCTGCTAAGGCTGGGGAGGGGAGGTTACAAAAAAACTCCTTACCTTGCCCATGGTCCAACGCCATTCCCCCTGAAATTTCGTTACCTGGGCACAGACATATTAAAGAAGCTGCAAAGAGTTGCACGGAGCTGGGGAATAGGGGAAGCCACTCTGTGCACTGTGCTGCCACCACCTGTGCACCAGTGACTGCACTGAGTCCTGTGTTTTTATTTATCTTTTTTTTGTAAATTGGGAACCCACTTTAATAAAGGTTTAAAGTGGCCCAACACCCAGCGGGATCAGCCTGGGAATCTACAAGATGCCCGTGCCAATCCAATCCCTCCCTGCGGGGCATCCAAAATCGGGATGCCCCGCTGTGTGAAACCCCCCAGGACGCCCGCTGCACTTACCTGAATCCCGGTTCAACGGCGCATGCGCGGGCCTCGGCCGCATCTTACGCTTCTCTCTAGCATGACTGGACTAGCGTTCCATAAGTCCTCCGTCTAAGCCCATCCACCCAGAATAACAAGACCAGACCACCATGTAGTTGGAATGATTAATTTTAATCGGCCACGGCCAACAAAGTATAAACAAGTTTACAACAAGCCTATGGAAAAATCCCCCCTTTATGTTCCGGGTCTGAGCAGCCTCATGATCCCCAAAATTAAAGGGGAAGGGAAGAGGACCAAGTTTACCAATCCGACCTCCAACCAAGCAGAAACCAACATAAGCTCGGCCGCATCCCTCCTAGGCCAGGGAGCTTAATCGGGCTAACTGCTGGTGGCCAACAAAATTCCCCTTCCCTACTTCCACCCCGAACACCACCATATCAACCAGAATCGTCCTGGCCGGTTTCCCCCCGTGGAAACAGCCGCACCCCCCCCATTGGCCATGCTAGCTCAGACCCAGAACCCGAGAGGAGACCCGCCACAGCCAGGAAGCGCTGAAACCTTAGCGCTGCCTGGCCCGCCACAACTCGACCGCCATCTCGATCCGCTCCTTCAAAGCTAGGTTGAACAGGTCGTTCCCCATATCATTAAGGTGCACCCCATCGGACCGGAAAAACCCCCTCATCCCTTCCACATCAACGTGGCGCACACTCAAGCCCCCGTTGAGCCTCACGAACCTCGCCATGGCCTTGTTAACCTTCACCCGAACCTTCTCCAAGGCCGAGTCCCTAGCGTGCCGCCAAACAAAACGGGGGACAATGTGGGACCATACTAAAACCACCCCCGGGAAAAAACCCAGAAAAAACAACAAATCCCGAGTCATATCCTTAATCAACCGCCTCATAGGGACCCTCCCTAAATCATTCCCCCCCCGCATGTAAAACCAAAACACCCGGAGGCCTTGTCCTCGCCGCCACCCGCAGCGTATGCTCCCGCAGTGCCTCCCAGCACCTTCCTCTCACTCCGGCCCAGCTTAACCGCGCTCGATCCTCAGGTATGCCCAGCTGCTTTCCATTGCTCCGCACCTCCGCACGGCGAGCCGACCAAAAAATAGAGGAATGGCCAACAATCAGGACTGAGCATGCAGATTCTAAAAGAGAATAAGGGAAACAAGGGAAGGGAGGGTGGGAGGCAAGACAATGTTAAAACCGCTCACCTGTATGACTGATCAATCCTATCCGGCCGCACATACTGCCGGAATCGCGTCGACTCCCACCTACCCAACCTCTTTATTATCTCCTCCGGGAGCCCCAGGCTAGCCGCCTCTGTCGCAGCCCCAATCTGAAAGGAGTGGGTCCCATAGTCCTCACTCGCAAGCCCCAGCTCTTTCAGACATTTCCGGAAAACCGCTAAAAATGCACCAACAGCGGGCCATTTCCAGGAGGCCGGACACCCATGAATTCCTCGAAGTCCGCAGCCGGACATGAAGAACAGTGCCGCAACCTCCCCAAAAAGACACTAACCCCCCTACACCTTTGATCCGTTTTTGATTTCCCTATACGCACCACCACCCCCTCATCCGCTGCCACTACATCCCCGACCCCCAAACCCCCAGGTAACCTCTTATTGGGGCTCACCAGCTCCCCCACCCTGAGAGCACCAAAAAACGTCAGTGAGAATGCCGCCTTAAACAGACTCACTTCAAACCCAGCCGTACAGACCCTAGGCAACACCTCAATCAACCCCCGCAGCAGGCCCCACGAAACTGGCCGTCTGCTGTCCACCACCCTGTGTCCCTTACGCCAACCTTTCAGTGCCTGCCGGACCCAAAATGATTTAGTCATATCGGCCCACCCCTCTAACCGACACAAGAAGGCTATAGCCGACATTTTCCTGTCGACTGAGGCCGGGGTCTCGCCTCTCGCTACCAAATCACTCACATACCAGATCAACAACCCCTGTCTGTCCATATCCGTTGCCGGCACCCTAAACTCCTCCATCAAGGACCACCATTGCTGCCACGTCTTCACGTATGACCCCCAAGTGGATGGTGCGACCGACCTCTGTATCAGGCTAAACAGGCATCTCACAGGATCTCCAGCAGCCAATTCGGGCACGTCTCGCCGACCTCCCGTGTCCCGCGGGTGCCAATTTCCTGAAGCGCTCCCACTGCGAACGAGAGAGAGCGTCAGCTATACCATTCTCCACCCCAGGCACATGTGCCGCCCTGCACCACACATTGTATCGCAGGCAACCCAATACCAGCTGCCGGAGCAGCACCACGACCGGCATTGACGATGACGTCTGAGTGTTAACGGCCGCAACCACCGACATATTGTCTGACCTAAAACACACTGCCCTGTTCCACAGCACCTCTCCCCACAAGGTCACCGCCACCACCAGAGGGAACAGTTCCAGAAAGGCCAAGTTCCTTATCAAAGCCGAATCCGACCACCGCCCGGGCCAAGAGCCTGCACACCAACGCCCCGCCAAGTAAGCCCCAAAGCCACCCGACCCTGCCGCATTGGTGAAAAGCTCGAGCTCATCACTCGCTATCATCGGCTCCAGCCAATACGCCCGCCCATCAAAGGATTCCAGGAAGGCAATCCACATCCTAATATCCTCTTTCAACGCCGCCGTTAACCTAATGAAATGATGCGGCTCACGAACCCCAACTGTCGCCAACGATAAACGCCTAGTGAATACCCGCCCCATGGGTAAAACTCGGCATGCAAAATTCAACTTCCCTAGTATCGATTGCAGTTGCTGCAATGTAACCTTCCTAACCGCCAAAGCCCCTTCCAGACCCTCAACCAGGTCCTCAATCTTCTCTCTCGGCAGCCTACAGACCCTCCCCACAGTATCAATTTCAATCCCCAAAAACTGAATCACGGTTGCCGGACCCTCCGTTTTGTCATGCGCCACTGGAACCCCGAAAGCCCCGAAAACCTCCAACATTGTCCCCAGCAGCAACTCACAAATTCTAGTGTCCGCTGGCCCAACACACAGGAAATCGTCCAAATAGTGGGTTACGGACCCCACGCCCGCTCTCTCCTTAACCAGCCACTCCAGAAATGAACTGAAGGCCTCAACGTATGCGCACGAGATCGAGCACCCCATCGGCAAACATCGGTCCACATAGTAACCCCCTTCGAAAAAACACCCCAGGAGGTATAAACTATCAGGATGCACTGGCAGAAGCCGAAAGGCGGACTCAATATCTGTCTTTGCCACCCGTGCCCCGGGGCCCGCCTCACGCACCAAACCCAACGCAAAGTCAAACGATGTATACGACACCGAGGACAACTCTTTGTCTATGCCATCGTTAACCGACGTGCCCTTCGGGAAAGACAGGTGGTGTATAAGGCGGAATTTTCCCCGCTCCTTCTTGGGCACCACCCCCAAGGGGGACACCACCAGTCTTTCCATCGGGGGAACACTAAACGGGCCCGCCATCCGCCCCAAGGCAACCTCCTTCCCAAACTTCCCCCTTATCACCTCCGGCCGCTCCCGCGCTGACTTTAGGTTTCTAAGGGAGTGTCCCTCGGGAGGCATGGCGCACGGGATAACAAAGCCAAATTCAAAACCGTCCCTCAACAACCGAGCCGCCCCCTGATCGGGATACCTACTTAGCCAGGGGCGCATCGCCACCCCGCTCACTGGTGAAACCCCTTTTTGCAGGACCATCCGACCCTCTGCGCCCCCCTCCTCGACCCTTCTTAAAGCAACGCACTCCCGGGTGACTCCCCCCACAACCTGAGCACTCGTGTCGGAATTTGCACGTAGGCCCCATCTGCACGAGGAGTCGTTGAAGGCCCAGCACACTCCCCGCTTGGCCGCCTCCGCCACTCCCGACCCCGCTGAAGTGGCGCCGCCCTGAAAGGGAGGGGGACCCCCTCCTGCAGGGTACACTCCCCCCTGGGATTCATCACCCGCAACCAAAGCCCAATGTCCCTGTGGTCCCAGCCTAACTCCCCGCTTACCGCGATCCGCTGCCGAAACCGTTCATCATACCGCAGCCAAGCCGAGCCCCCGTACATCCGGTGGGCCTCCCATATGGCATCCAGGTAGCAAAACAGCGGCGAACAGTGTTCCGGGTTTTTCTCCCCAACCACGCTTGCGAGAATAGTAAACGCCTGCAACCAGTTACCAAAAGTTCTCGGAATCAGCCGGAAGCGCCTCCTATCTTCATCCTCCTCCCTCCTATACTCCTTCCCTTTTCCCCAGCTCTCGACCCCGAAACGCTCCAACGGTAACAGCGTGAAAATGTCCACGTATTCCCGACGCCAAATCTTCTCCTTCACCTCCTGCTTCAAGTGCCCCCCTAACGGGCCCTCAAAACACACATAGGTGTGCCCCTTGGCGGAGTCCGAAATCGGTGCCGGCCTATCGCCCCCCTTGCCCCCGCCCGACTCCACGACCTCCATAGACCTCCCTTCGCCACCACCCGGGCCCTCTAACCCACGCAGCATCGCTGACCCCCCGACGTCCACCACTGAACCCACTGCCCCCGGTGCCCCGGCCGCTGTCTGGCCCTGAGACGCCCCCAGACCTTGTCCCCCCGAACCGGCCCCCACCTCCCACGTTGTTAACAGTTCCCTAACCCCTGCCACAAAATCAGCTAAACCCTCTGCGCCCCCACCCGTGGCAACCCCACTCTGAGCTTGTGATAATGACAAAATATCAGTAATAATGCGTGGCTCACCCTGCCGAACGATCCCGCCGCTAGATCCGCCAGACTGCCGCTCCGATCCCTGAGTCGCCAAGCCCGACTGGCCCAGCGACCCGCTTACTGCCGGATGTCACGCTGCCGCCGCCGATCCTGGCACCGCCGACCCGCTGGAAGAAGACGATGGTCCTGCGCCGTCCGCCCGCCAACCTGGTGTCCCGACCGCCACGCTGCTCCGCGCCAGATCCTGGTCGACCACCGCCTGCGGAGAAAAAAGGCAGGGCGAGTAGCTGTCCGTAGCCGGGAAACCAAGACCCCGGCCGTAAGTCCGCGTGTCCGCTGCGCCCGCTTGCGAATGGCAGGGGGAGAACGCCATGCGCGCAAGCCCGGACGGCTGGGGGGCGGCGAGCTCGAAGGGCCACGCCTGCAAGGATGCGGGGGCGTGCCCTGACAGCGGGGCTGGGAGGGGGCGCAGTAACGCCTGGGGGGAGGGGAGCAATTGGGGGGCGGCGGCCTCGGACCGTGGCGTGCCCCGTAAGAGTGGGGGCGTACCAGGGGGGTGCCGAGACCAGACCGCCGGGGGAGGGGGGCGGGCGCGGGAGGGCGGGGGTCAGTATGTGTGGGGGGTGTTTGGGTGCACGTTGAGGGGCCCACCCAGGCATCCAAAGGATGCCGGGGGGCCCCCTGCTGGTGCCGGAGGCGCGAGCTGCGCCCCCGGCCCCAGGCTCTGACCGGCCTGACCGGAGTGGTGTGGGTTGGGTGGGGGGGCTGGGATGGCGTGGTGTGGGTTGGGTGGGGGGGGCTGGGATGTCACGGTGATGATGAGGGGGGGGAGAGGGGGCGGGCTCCGGCGGAGGAACCGCCTTATGTGAGCGGGAGCCGACCCCCCCCCCCCCGCTGTGCCGTGTGAGGGGGGAGTGACGCTAACACAGCAGCTCCCCGCCTGCCCGAGGGGCGGGGAGCCGCAGCACTCGCACGGCCCGAGCTGCGATGCCCGGGCCCTACAGGAACCGACACAGGAGGGGGCGGGGCCAGCGGCGGTGACGTCACCGCCGTTCCCATCCCCGCAGGAAGCTGAGGAGGTGCTGGCCGTTTGCGGCCAGCATTCCTCCGACGGGGGGCTGCACGATCCAGCCCGGAGGAGGCACCAGCCATCAAGGGGGAGTACGCGGGCGGGGGGGGCACACGTGGCGGTCGCGCCACCCCCCGCCCAACGATCAGGTAAGAACCAGCTGGAGGGGTGGGGGTGAGGGGAGGGGAAGGAGGAGGGGGCCATGAGCCGGCCCTCGCTCCCCGCCGGTCAGAACGGCGGGGAGGCGAGGGGCTGAGCCGGGCGACGAGGACTGTGGGGGGATTAAACTCCTTACCCAGTCCTCGCCTCGCCGCTCCGCCTCCCTCCTCAGCCGCATCAAAAGTGCTTCCATAAGGGAATTTGGCCGGGCGAGCGTCAGTCCTGACTGCTCGTCCGTCCAGTCAGGGGTCAAAGAGGGAAGGGAGGGGGCGAACGCCCCCTTTATACCCCCCTCCCCCCCCGATGTCACTTCCCTTAGTGACCACTTCCTCCCCATGGCTGGTCTGCCTCCGGCCAGGAACGCAGGCCAGTCATGGGGGCTGCCCTCTTTAAAGGGACGGCGCTTTCTGGGCACGTGCCTGCGCCGGCCATTTGTGAATGCACTTTGTGGGTGCGCTTCCTGTTAGAGGGAAGGGTGAGATGCGGCCGCCAGCGTGCTCGGATCCGCTGAGGTAAGACGCCGCATTGACGCGCATACCTCAGCGGCTCCGAGCACGCAGATTGGACGAGCGGCCGCGCATGGGCCGTAGGAGCGGGGTGAGGTGAGTTGTATCTTGCAATCTGGGGGGTTTCACATAGGGGAAGTGGAGCAAAACCAAGGATAGTCATAATCCTGGTCCACTTTAATGCAGTTAAAATGTGTATTATAAATGAACCCACAAAATGTAGAAAAGTACAAATACAAAATGAGAGTTAAAAGTTATTATGCACTATATATTTTAAAAGCCTGTCACATGTATGCAAGTGTACAGCATTAAACATTTTTTTTGGGGGGGACTTTTGGACATATGTATGCTTGCACACATAGGAATTTCTCCTACGCATTTTACTCATCCATGCAGTGAGACAAACAAGCTGTGGTGCACACATGCCCGGAGCAGTGGCTGCCCAAGCAATGGTGCCCGGGGGTTAGGTGCCATGCTCAAGAGCACTTCAGTCATGTCTAAGCCATGAATCAAACCTGCAACCCTCTATTCACAAGGCATATAACAGGTATAAATGATTATACATACAGCACAGCAGACAACATACTGTACTATGTACCTGGCTGTGAAGGTGCCTCATCCACATTTTTACTTACCAGTAGGGGCATTACCTGCTCAAGCTGTTTGCATATTCAAGATATGCAGGCAGAAAAACAAAATCATAACCACTGCATTTCATCAGCATTTCAGCTTTCATCCCTGCAGCAACAATCTACATGTTAATCTTTCCATAGGTTTACTTCAATATAGGGCTGTGGCTATGATGAAACATTTTGGGGTCTTCCCCCCCTTTATTATGGTGTAGCTACATAGTTTACCTGTTATGGTAAGGGAGCAGGGTTTGTATTTTTAACTTTTCATAGAGGCCTCAATTCCAGACAGTCCTGGGTGTGCTCTGTACGCCTGCTAGCTTTTACTTCCTGGCCTGCTATATAGTGGGTCATGCTAAAGATTTAATGAAGCAAGCAATGTACTCTGGGTGCACATTTGGGGGTGAATTGCAGCTTGCATCTTGGTGAGCTTTTAAATTTTAAAGTAGACCAAAACCCATGATTTTGACTAGATTCCACTAGATTTGACTAGATCCTTTAGATTCCAGGGCTGGCCGGACGCTCTGGGTTTTGTTTCGCATTAACACAAAAAAAAGATAAATTATTTAGCATAGCCAATAGGGTGCTGTTGTTTCCAAGCTTTCAAAAAAATACTCTTCCCTCACTGGAAAAAAGATGCAACCCACTTGTAAAAATGCCCCATCACATGTGCAACTGATATTTTTAGGAAAAACAAGTATTTTTATTGCACTGTGTTTAGCGCCCTGCAGCTGCCTGTGAAATGCTGCTCATAGTAATCTATGGGCACATTCACATGTGTATAGAGCACTAAGCACCCTGCCAGCAGTGTCCTAAGACTGTAGTGCTAGTGATCTTCCTCCATGTGAGTGGAGAGCATCAATGCTGAATGCCCTACACGCGCTGACACCAGCGATTGTGGTGCACTCGGCCAAAAGCATCAATGCACTGCAATTGGCCTGGTGTAAAACCAGCCTTAGTGTTAAACTTGCTTTACTTAAAGTGATATTGCAGGCAGGTAATTGTTACACCATTACATGGGGGCTACATTTGGCACTGTGCTAAACTGTTATTCTTAGTATACAATACGTCCTGCTCCAGATAGATTACTTACACTTGGGTTATCCTCCGCCAGATGGTGCTGCACTGCAGAGACATGCAAAACAGGCTCCTCCCGGCACCTCAAATACCCGGCGACCTCCCACAAATCCCCAGATTTCTCTGCAGTGCTGACTGCGAAGACATGGAATTATCACTCTGTCGCAGGTGAGCGGGGCTATTAAAGCCTGCGGCCCTGTTGGACTATTCCCACCCGTCCTTGATGTGATGTGCCTCCCAGCCTGGGCTGCGCTGGTCGGGTGAAGGTAGGCAGCACCATGTGTGCTTATGGAGCGTTGCTCCACCGCAGTCCCCCACCAAAGGGTAGGCGGTATAGGCTGATGGTGAGCCTTATGGGATGCCCCTCCCGCATTATTGTCCCATGCCCCGGTAGCGGTGGGCCCTGTACAAAGGGCCGCCATCCTCCCTCATTCTCCCAGTAGCCCTCAGGAGGAAGAGAAGGGGGGGGGGTGTGGATGTCCGTGTACTGTGTTTACATGCTTATGGCCCTCTTTGTAATGTCTGATTGGACTGGTGTATGTGGCGTCAACCGCCGCGCTGACTTGTCTTTTTACACTGTTAAGGCCGCCGCCGCCCGCGCCTTTTCCTTCATTTGGATGTTCCGCGCCGGGCGGCGGCGTTACCTCAAACGCTTCTGCGTCCTCATTGGCTGCTTGTCTGTTGGACTTCGCGCTCTTCGGGGAGGCGGGGCCTGGCATGGCGTGGCTCTTGTCACGGCTCGCGCTGGCCCGCCCTTCGAGGTTCTCGGCGCCATATTGTCTGGTCGTGCGTGTGTGTGTATGTGTGACGTTCTTACTTACCGTGGTCCGTAAGTGCCCTTCGCGGGTGGCTTTATAATTCACTGTAGTGTGTTTCGGTTCTGACACCCTTCTTCTCATTGTGTCTTTCAGAGGGTGAATCCATTGGCTTCTCCCGGACCAGTGTAATTGATAGCGGGCCTTGTAAATTTACACCCACTCCCTAGCGGGTCATTGGGGCATCCAGGGTTGCTTTATAGCATCAATCCCTACTGGCATACTGTGCCTAATAATGACCATATGGAGGCATCTAAGGATAATGTGACCGGGTCCCCTTGGGACAAGACTGGCGGTGTATGGCGTGTGGACAGCCTCATGCTGATGCTGACAAGGCATGGGTCTGCGTACCCTGTGCTGAGCTAGCGCTGGCTTTGCAATCTGGCCTGCCAGTGGCTGCACCTCGTCTCACTTCACCTACTCCCCCAGGCGTAAATCTCACTCCTGCTGAGTCGCACACAAGTGGGGATTCTCAGCCTGAATTGTCTCCTAGACTGCCTACGGCTGAACAGATTATTGCGAGGTCTTTAGCGCGTAAGTGCCCTGGTAAGAAGCGGCACTTGCCGCCTAATGTTACTGTTTTCCCTATGGGGACTGAGGAGTTTATGAATATGTGTGGCTATATACCCCTTCTGATGAAGGAGAGCTCTTTTCTGACTCAGGCTCATCTGATGAGAGACCGGAGGGCCATGAAGACTCTGGCCCTGATCCCTGGGTCCAGGATGACACTGACAGATTATTGATCCAGATCTTTGAGGTTCTGTCTATCTCTCCCCCTGGTGAGGCTCCCAGGCAAAGAGGGGAGCGTTTCCATACAGCATCATCACGCTTGGAATTTCTAGAGCAGGCACATTTCCATACCCTTGTGCTCAAGGAATGGGAGTGCCCCAGTAAACTTCCAGGGGTTCCAGGAGATTGGGATAGGAAGTATCCTTTTCCGCCTGACGTGGTTAAATGTTGGTCGTTCCCCCCTGAGGTGGATGTCCCGATCATAGGGCCATCTAACACCCCTTTCTTGCACCCCCCCCCCCGACTATACTACCCTTCGGGATGCTGAGGACCGGCGCATTGACCTGCTGGCCTCCCACGCCTTTGCATGTGCGGGGACTACGGCACTACGCCCAGTCTGTGCCTCTGCCATTACTGCTGTGGCCATTAGAACCCTCATCAGAAAAATGCTCGATCGTGCCCCTGATGATCTCCCTTGGGATGTGTTTAATGCACTCTCCAATTGTGATGTGTTTGTAAAATTTATCCTATTAGCATTGGATGACACCATTAGAATGTGTGCAAGAACTTCTGCCCTCGTGGTGGCTATACGTCGCTTGCTCTGGCTGCCACAGTGGGGTGCTGACAATGCTGCGAAGAAGGCCCTTACCGGGCTCCCCTTTAAAGGGCTGCGTCTGTTTGGGGCCCGCCTAGACCTGTTTGGTAGGAGAGGTAAGTTACCCCAGCATAGACGGCTGTCTCGTGCCCTACGGGGCCAGGGCCCCCCTTCCACCCCCCACCATGGTGTTAAACAGGAACCAGGGGCGTCCTTCGTGGGGGCTCGCGCAACTCCCTGTCCCAGGAGCAGAAGCCCCTGATGATCTCTTTGCCTCTTTGCCTGGGGGCTATGCTCAAGTCCTCTCCCAAGTCCCCTCAAGCATGATGGGGCGCCCTCACCCGCCTGGGTGAGGGGACGACTGCGGCACCTTGCTTAAACCGGACCTTCAGCGTGATTTAATGAAAAGCCCAAACTCTTAAAAAACGGTTCCCCAGCATCTAAAATTAATATATTTTACGTTTTTAGTGACTAACTTATTATTCTTTCCCCCACTGGGCTGCAACTCTGTTCAGGAATTTAGGATACGGGCGCCGCCATCTTGACTCAGAAGCATCACACTTACTGAGGAGAGGAGAGTGGGATAAGGTACAGGGGGGCGGGTTATAGCTGTGCTTTGCTCAGACAGAGCAGAGTTGGGATCAGGTAACGGTCAGCAGTCCCAGAATGCAGAGTAGCACAGTCAGGAGGCACTTCCTGTTTGCAGGCTGCCTGATAAGATGGCGGCTTCCATAAGCCGCCTTCTTGGATGTTTAAAAGCTCATAACATGCAGTGGATGCAGGTAGGATGATTTTTAATGTGAGCAATCTGTATGTACAGGGTGTGGGAAACATATAAGATAGACTCTTATTCAGAGTGAAGGTCCGCTTTAAGTCTGGAGGCACCACGCCTCAGACCAGTGGATTTAGGAGGTAGTGTCCTCCGGCTACAAGATGGTGTTTGCTGTGCGCCCCCCCCCCCCTATGATTACCCGGTCCGGGTACTCCTGGTCCCTGTCTCTGCTCAGGTGCTGGCGCAGGCCGTGCTGGGCCTGCTGGGTCTGGGGGTAATTTGCAGATTTCCCTTAACAGACAGAGGCAAGGGACCCTACACCGACCCTTTCACAGCTCCCAAAACAGATGGGTCAGTCTGGTCCATTCTGGATTTACAGATCTTCAGCAAATTGTCAAGTACAGGCGCTTTCCTCATGGGAACTCTGCGCTCGGCCATCTGCTCCCTGCGACCCGGGGGCTTCATGCCGTTTGTGGATATCAAAGATGCTTTCCTTCACATCCTTGTGTTTTCAGGACACCAAGATTCCTCAGATCCACGTGGGAAGATCAACACTGCCAATTTGTGGCCTTGCCATCTGGCCTCTCTTCAGCTCCCAGAGTACTCACCAAGGTGCTGGTGGGGGTGATGTCTCTGATGAGGCCAAGGGGCGTCCGCGTGCTGCACTACATGGACGTCCTCATCACTTCCCAGTCTCTACATCTGGCAAGTTGGATACTCAGCTGGTGGTGTCCATTCTGGAGTCGTCTGGATGGGTGGTCAGCCACCCCAAGTCCTCACTGTTCCCTTCCTTGGTAACTTCATTCCTAGGAATGAATCTGGACACCGTTCAGGCAAGGATATTCCTTCCTCAGCAGAAGGTGGACAATCTGTTTACACAGGTTCAGTTCCTTCTAACTGTCCCCGTCCCTTCACCAGGTAGGGGATGCAGCTGGTGGGCCTGATGGTGGCGTGCTTCGAAGCGGCCCCTTGTGTTCAGTCCCTCTTGGGGCTTCTGCAACTTCTCCTATTGTATGTATGGGACAAGGACCCAGCATCCCTGGGCAGGGTCTGGGTATCTTCCCCCCCGGTGAGGAGGTCCCTCTTGTAGTGGATGGACTCAAGGAACCTATTGGGGGGGCGGAAACTTTTTGCTCCTTCCTGGGAGACGGTCACCACGGACGCCAGTCTATCAGGTTGGGGGGGTTCTTCTGGAGGTCCCTGCGGTTCCAGGGGAGGTGGGGCCCTTAGGAGGCCCATTCACCTATCAATGTATTGAAGCTGTAAGCGATTAGGTTAGTTCTGGTTCGTTTGACTACTCTATTCAGGGCCTGCCTGTTCAGGGGCGCACGGTCACTTTGATGGCAGTTGACTACATCAATCATCAGGGAGGGACCCGGAGCAAGAGGGTCCTCCAGGAGGTGTCTCTGATTCTGATCTGGGTGGAGGCCAATGGTCCCTGCATTTCAGTGCTGTACATTCCGGGGGGGGGTCCACCTGCAACAGGGTTTTCCAATCTCTGTATCACCGTTGGGACTAACCTGATGTGGATCTACTTGCGTTCCGTCACAATCACAAGCTCCCGGCCTTTGTCTCCCTGTCCCAGGATCCTCTGACCGTGCCCATGGATGCCTTAGTAATGTCATGGCAGGACATTCAGTTCCTGTGTGTCTTTTCTACATTCCCCCTGCTAGGCAGGGTTCTACGCTAGTTGCTCTGGAAGGGGTGCCAGTGGTTCTGGTGGCCTCAGGTGGCCAAGAAGAGTGTGGTTCGCAGACGTGGTGCAGATGGGAGTAGATCAGTGCTTTCTGCCTGGAGCGCCAGATCTGCTCACTTAGGACCCCTTACGCCATCTCAATTACAAACTCTGGCCTTGACAGCCTGACTGCTGAATCCTCCATCTTGATGGAGAACGATTTGTCTTCCTCGATGGTTGAGTCCATGGTGATGGCTAGGTAGATGTCTTCTTCCATCTGTTATAAGGTATGGCGTACCTACATTGACTGGTTGAGTCTTGGTCTCTTCCCTGTTGGATGTTCTCAGTTTCCAGGGTTCTGGAGCTTTACTGCATGGGTTGGAGTCGGTCTCTAACTCAGTACCTTGAAGGATCAGGGTTCTACCCTGTCTGTCTTCTTTCAGAAGTCTTCTGTTCAGCATCCAAGTTTTTGGGATTTGGAATTGGTCTTGCCTGCCCTGCAGGGTGCTCCCTTTGAACCTGTGCAGGATGCTGCCTTGGCCTCTCTCATGCTCAAGGTTGTGTTTCTGGTAGCTATCACTTCTGTCAGGTGTGTGTCTGAGTTGGCGGTGCTGTCCATTCAGCCCCCCTACTTTGCGAGGCACTAGGACAAGGTGTTGTCTCGTTCAAACCTAATTTTCTGCATAAAGGTAGTGTCTGCCTTTCATTTGAGTCAGGATATTGTTCTTCCTTCTTTGTGCCCTAACCCTAGCTATGTTAAGGAGAGAGTTTTGCACTCTTTGGTTGTGGTTAGGTTTCTGAAGTACTGTCTGGTGGCTTCTGCACCTTTCAGGAACACTGAAGAGCCCGGATAGCTCAGTCGGTAGAGCATCAGATCTTTAATCTGAGGGTTCAGGTCTCTGTTTGGGCGATGGAGTCCTCCAACATTTCTTTAGGACCCTTCTGGTCCTAGGAAGGGTTTGGCTCCTGCCGAGTCTTCTATCAGCAAGTGGATTCGTTAGGCTGTGATTCAGGCCTACTCTGCTAAGGGGAAGAATCCTCCCTTCGCCTTATTGCTCTTTCTACTCGTGCTATTGGTTCCTCTTGGGCCTTCCAGCACCAGGCTTTTGTTGAACAAGTTTGCAAGGTTGCTACTTCTGTTCATACCTTTTCAAAGTTTTACAAGGTTGATGTTCAGGCCTCAGCTGTTGCTGTTTTTGGCCGCAAGGTTTTGCAGGCGGCAGTGGTTTAAACTGTCTGCTGTTACCTTTTTTATTGGGGATCCCACCCTGCTTTATGGACACTGCTATTGGATGTCCCAAGTGTAAGTAATCTATCTGGAGCAGGACGTACTGTATACTAAGAATAATACAATTCTGTGAAATACTCACCTGTAGAATTGGTATTATAAGTATACAGTACGTCCTGCTCCACCCCACCCTGTTGTTGCATTATTCTGGATCTCCTATATGGTGATTGTCATCATTGTTATGGTTACCAGTTTTTGGGTGGTTAAATTCTCCCGGTTTCTTGTTCACTGCTTTTCAATGCTGGGGATTTGTGGGAGGTCCCTGGGTATTTGAGGGGCCGGGAGGAGCCTGTTTTGCATGTCTCTGCAGTGCAGCGCCATCTGGCGGAGGATAACCCAAGTGTAAGTAATCTATCTGGAGCAGGACGTACTGTATACTTATAATACCAATTCTACAGGTGAGTATTTCACAGAATTGTATTTTCCGTTTTTCAAATTGAAACAGAAATGGCTGAGATATAGAGGTTCAAAGGTACAGCCAATGACATTCTCTTTTTTACCCTGTCCCCCAATCAGCTCAGCAAAGCTGGACAAGATTGCTGGTCCCTCCCTCCTCCTCCTCCAGATGTTTCACATTGCTGTCAGTGCAGGCATGATTATTATGCAGCAGCACAGAGCCAAGGGTCACGTCCCCACTTTTTCAGAAGAAAAATCATAAGCTGAACCTGTAAACCTCGATATCTCTGCCATTTCTTCTTCAATTTAAAAATGGAAAACAGTTTAGGACAGTGCCAAATGTAGCCTGATGCAATGCTGTAACAATTACCTTTGGCTGCAGTAGCACTTTAATCTTATTCGCACACCCACCAGTGTTCCCAAAGGATGACGTGCAGTAATTGGGATACAACCTATGACTGCTTTACTTTTCATGTGTTTTTTCCAATTTCTTTTAGTGAAATCATGGCTTCAAGAAGAAAGTCAGCAAAATCCGAGAAGCAAGAGAAAAAGGTGCTTTCTTACAACTTTTCAGAAATGAAACAGAAAACTCTTAGTGGATCACAAGAAGATATCACAGAAGATATTACAGAAGATATTACTGAAGGTATACAATGCAGTTTGGAACAAAACAGCATTTTGTGGATACAGTAGTTTAGGGTGTTCCACCACTCTGGGTGCCTCAGCGTCAGGGGAGGGAGGTTACCTGAGACTGGACATCAATGGTATTGTCCAAGCCAAGTTCAAAACTATAGCAAGGTTTCTTCATTGGCCATGCTCTGGATTCATCCTGGTGTGTTGCGGCGTAAAGCTGCTGAGTCTCCCATCTGCTCTGTAGCCCAGCCCCCACTTTTGGCACCACCAACTTTTGATATGTGGAAACATATCACAGCCTATGTCTGCAGAGGATATCTAACTTATTGCACAGCTTTTCCTTCTTTTAGTTTATTGTAAAAAAATAAACTGCCAGTCAATTCGATCCTATACATTTTACTCTTGATGTCTGTATGCTGAACAGAAACTAAAAAACAGACACACAAGAGAGACAGGAACACCCCTTGCTTTAGAAACTAAAATGTAACATTGACTTATACAAGTTGCAGAGAAATCAGCTAATTGGTAGACTTGTTGGCTTTCATGCTACACCTAGCCTGAACAGTTTCTTTAACTTTGCTCATTGAACAATTTGAGGCATTATAGTAGGCTCCTCACTTAAACTCCAACAATAGGGCTTCCAAACTCACACATGTAGACAAACACATTTATGCTGGTTACACATTAGCAGCTATCCCAAGGTTTCTGGAATAACCCTGCATCAAAATGATGGGGATACAGGGACAAAGGACTGCATACATTTTTTGCTGGGCCATTCAAATGTATGCTTACATAAACACTCTTGTCTTGGGCCCCAAGAAAGCCCCTTCTTCACACGGTTCTCTTATCAGAGCTGCGAGCCCTAATATGACAGTCCATGTGGACAGATTATTCCATAAAGTTGTTAGATCATCACAGAATTATCAGAAGTTGCAGACAGGTAAGTATCAGGACTTGCCAGGCCTGGCTGCATCTGTATCAATGAAGGCAGCTTTTAAAGTGATCCTATACCTAGAAAGGAAATTTATGTCGATACGTTTTATTCTCAGCCTAGTGCCCAAAAACAGCCGTTTCTTTTTTTTACTGAGGCCAGCTTCACACCCAGGCAATGTGCTATGATAGCAATTACCAATCGTGATTTGCGGGCATTTGTGCTGCAATTGCTTACCTATTAAGGTGTGAAGGGGCCAAAGGTGCCCTCTATTCATAACAACACAAACACACAGCCATATTGCTCCCTGGCTGAGCAGCCCCATCCCCTGGTGCTTTCCAGCGATGACACATTAAAAAAATACCATTTTGTGAATACTCACCTTGTAAAATGGGTATTATGAGTATGTCACACACCCCGCTTCAAGAATCCATAACATGTGGGTAATATCGTCCTGAAGAGGGCGTTCCTGCAGAGATGATAGCAAAAGAAAGCCCCTCCCTGATCCATAAATACCTGGGACCTCCCACTCACTACCCAGTATACAGAAGCAGTAAGGTAAGGGACCAGGAAGAGGCAAATATAAACAACAACCACGCAAAGTTCGCAATAAAGAGGATCCTGAATACAAAAGGGCGGGTTGAAGCGGGGTGTGTGACATACTCATAATACCCATTTTACAAGGTGAGTATTCACAAAATGGTATTATTCTTAGTATGTCACACACCCCGCTTCAAGAATCCATAACATGTGGGACATCCAACAGCAGTGTCCATAACAAGGGCGGGGATCCAAAACTAGGCAACAATGCATAACCTTAAACCACAACAGCTTGCAAAACTTTGCGGCCAAAAACAGCATCCGCTGATGCCCTAACATCAACCTTGTAAAACTTGGAAAAGGTGTGAACCGAAGACCAGGTAGCGGCCTTACAAACTTGCTCAACAGAAGCCTGGTGCTGAAAAGCCCAGGACGCACCAACTGCACGAGTAGAATGAGCAGTAACACGAAAAGGGGGACTCCTCCCCTTGGCAGAGTAGGCCCCAATGATGGCCTGACGAATCCATTTACTAATGGAAGATTTGGCAGGAGCCAAACCTTTCCTAGGCCCGCAGGGCACCACAAAGAAAGCATCAGTCTTACGAAAGGAAGACGTAACCTCCAGATAATGTTCCACAACACGAACTACATCCAAGGAATGCAATGCCCTTTCCCTGTCGTCGCTGGGATTTGGGCATAGAGAGGGCAAAACAATGTCCTGATTCAAATGAAACTCCGAGACCACTTTAGGAAGAAAATCCTGCTTGAAACGAAAGACAACCTTGTCCTGATGTTTCTCGAAGTACGGAGCTGTAATGGATAAAGCTGCCAACTCAGAAACACGCCTAACCGAAGTGATAGCTACCAAAAAGGCCACCTTTTGCGTAAGAGAAGACAGCTATCTCATTCAAGGGCTCAAACGGAGGGCCCTGGAGAGCAGAGAGAACCAGGTTCAAATCCCAAACTGAAACAAAAGGCTTCCTAGGAGGCCGAACATGTGTAACACCTTGGAAAAAGGTCTTGACTAAGGGATGAAGTGCAAAAGACCTTTGGAAGAACACCACCAGGGCAGAAACCTGCCCTTTCAATGTACTAAGCTGGAGCCCCAGATCTAGACCATGCTGGAGAAACTCTAAAATTCTAGGAATGGAGAACTCTCAACAAGAGAGAGACCTACTTTCACACCACTCAATATAGGCCCTCCAAGTCCTGTAGTAAATAGAAGAGGAAGAGCGCTTCCTGGCACAGATAAGAGTCTGAATCACCGCGTCAGAAAGACCTTCTTCCTTCAAGATGGCGGTTTCAGCAGCCATGCCGTCAAAGCCAGCGATGGTAAATTGGGATAGCGCAGCCGACCCTGGGTGAGCAGGTCCGGCAGCAGAGGCAGAGCGAACTGATCCTCTGCCAGTCTTACAAGGTCTGCGAACCAAACTCGCCTTGGCCACCTTGGGGCCACCAGAATCGCCGACGCACCATCCAAGGCCAGTTTGCGCAGCACTCTGGCTAGCATTGGGAACGGAGGGAACAGGTAAAGGAACCCCAGATCCCTCCAGTTTAGAGACATGGCATCCACTGTCAGAGCCAGAGGATCCTGCGAGAGAGACACAAAGACTGGAAGCTTGTGATTGTGACGAGAAGCAAAGAGGTCCACCGCTGGGACCCCCCACCTGAGACATATCGACTGAAACACCTTGGGACTGAGAGACCACTCCCCCTGACGAGAGGAGGCCCTGCTCAGCAAGTCCGCCTCCGTGTTCTCCACTCCCGGAATGTAGACTGCTGAGATACACGGGACGTGGGTCTCTGCCCAATCCAGAATCAAAGACACTTCCCTGAGGGCACTCCTGCTGCGAGTCCCTCCTTGGTGATTGATGTAAGCAACCGCCGTTCTGTTGTCCGACCGGACCTGAACTGGCAGGCCTCTCAACTGATGAGTCAAGCGAAACAGAACCAACCTGATGGCTCTTAACTCCAGAACATTGATGGGCTCGTGAGCCTCCTGCGGGCCCCACAGACCCTGAAACTGGAGGTCCTTCCAAACACCCCCCCAACCTGACAGACTGGCATCCGTGGTGACTGTTTCCCAACGCGGAGCCAGAAAAGATCTGCCCTTCAACAGATTGACCGACCCCAGCCACCATTGCAGGGATCGACGAACTCGGGGAGTCATCAGGAAGGACTGATCCAACGATAGAGGAGACTTGTCCCAAACCTTCAACAGATGAAGCTGAAGCGTCCTTGTGTGAAACTGCGCAAAGGGAACTGCCTCGAATGAGGCCACCATTAACCCCACCAGCCTCATCCCTAACCGGATGGTCGGATGAGGGGTTGACAAAAGAAGCCGAACTAACTCCTGAATCAAAAGAATCTTGGCCTGGGGTAGAAACACCCTGGCCTGTGAAGTGTCCAGAGACATTCCCAGAAAGGTCAGAATTCTGGACGGAGAAAGAGAAGACTTGGGGTGGTTGATCACCCAACCGAACCTCTCCAGAGTGGACACCACCGCTCTGGTGACCAACTCCGCTTGGTTGAAGGAAGAGGCCATGATCAGTAGATCGTCCAAATAGGGCACGATGCGGATACCCTGACCTCTGAGCAGAGCCATCACCCCCGCTAGCACCTTGGTGAACCTTCCCGAGGCGCTGAGGTGAGACCGAAAGGAAGTGCCACAAATTGAAAGTGCCGATCCTCCACCACGAACCTGAGAAACCTCTGGTGTGCTGGAAAAACCGGAACGTGTAGATAAGCATCCTTGATGTCTATGGACGTCAGAAAGTCTCCCTGACGAAGAGAGTGAATGGCCGAACGCAGCGTTTCCATGCGGAATTTCCTCGGCCGGATGAACCGGTTGAGAAACTTCAGATCCAAGATGGGTCGGACCAACCCGTCCTTCTTGGGAACCGTGAACAGATTGGAATAAAAGCCCCTGCCCCGATCTGAAGGGGGCACTGGGCAAATGACAGCCATGTCCAGAAGATTCTCCACTGCCACCAGGAGCCCCTGCGCCGCTAGAGGCTCCGACGGCATCCGAGACCTGACAAATCTGGAAGGGGGGCGGAGCTCGAACTCCAGCTTGTAGCCGGAAGACACCACTTCCCGGATCCATCTGTCCGAGACCTCTTGATCCCAGATCTGAGAGAAGTGCTGCAGCCGTCCCCCCACCCGCATGGGTGAGGGCGCCCCCTCATTGCTGAGCCGGCTTAGCAGCCGGTTTGGGCTTAGAGCCCCAACTGTAGCCAGAACGGGCACGTCCTCTGCCCCTGTTTCCGAAATCTCCTCTGGAAGAGGGAAATGCAGAACCCCTGCCAGATCTGGCCCCCCGAAAGGAGGGGTTAAAGGCAGGCGCCCCCCGAAAGGGGCGGCGTTGTTTCTTACGTTGAGGTAACCTACCACCCTTGGTGACAGAGTCCAATGTCTCTCCAAAGAGCCGTAGACCAACAAAGGGTAAGGCCGTCAGTGATTTTTTGGACATGAAATCGGCCGCCCACTGGCGCAGCCACACTGACCGCCGAATAGCCACAAGCAGAGCCGAAGTCCTACCACACATCATCAAAGTATCATCCAAGGCGGTCAACACAAAGGATAGAAACAACTCGCACCGTTTCAGGCTAAGGAACTCGTTACTACCAGGACGAAGCCCGGAAGAAGTCAACAGGTCCCTGACCACAGACCTGGTGGCCAACACCATTAGCTCCGAAGCGCACACAGGCCGGATGGCCGACCCAATGCTAGTAAAGCCATGAGAAGCCATCTGATCAATACGTTTATCCTCCCCATCTTTGAGAGTGGAACAATCAGGTCTGTTTAACACCGAGGAGTTAGACAACCCCAAAACCGGTGCATCCACCTCGGGGGGAGATGCCCAGCGCTTGATCGCCTCAGAAGGAAAGGGATATTTCCTATCCCACCCCTGAGGGATGCCAGGGAGCCGAGCCGGCCTATCCCATTCCTTGTCAATGATTCTATCAAAATGGCGTTGCGTAGGAAACTCCAGGCGCGGCCTGGATTCCTCAAACAATTCACCTTTCTGCTGTGACGCCTCCTCGGGAGGGGAAATATTCAGAACTTCCAGCATAAGAGACAGAGCGTGAGGAGAGTCCAAGGATCTCCCTAAATCAGAAAGCTCGGCATCAGCGCCAGCAGACTGCTCATCATCCGAAAATTCTGAACCCTCATCAACTTCCCCCTCCTCTAGCTGGGGATAATCAGACCAATCCAGATTATCTCTGTCATCAAGATCATCCACCGGCGGAGCCGGCGACAAATGCTTTCTCTTAGACGGAGCCTTACGGGCGACCGAGCTAGAGAGCATTTTCTCAAGGCTAGCCAATCTGGCACACATCTCGGATTGCAGATCCCTGCCCATGACCACGTCACACGGGGCACGAGTCAAGGCGGGAGGGGGAGTTGAGGTGGCCGGCTGTGCTGACCCAGACGGTTGGGGTTCGGACTGCCGCGTAATAGTTTGCTGTGCACATGGTATACACAGTAACACATCATCCCCAGTAATGGAAATCCCACACAACATACACTTTTTGGGATGCCCCGAAGGGGTCCCAGTCCCAGTATCCGGGGATGCCTCCATAAGGTGATTTTTGAGTGGTCGCTATGACCCAGGGAATTACGCCCGTTAGGCAACCCGGGATGCCCCTTTAATGTCCCGAGTGGGAGGATTTGTGATGCTAAAATGGACCCAGGGACCCAGGATCAGGAGAGACCTTCCAATACTACAGAAGATCTTCCTGGATAACTTTTACCTAAAAGACAGAGAGAGACCTATAAGTCCCTACAATAAAACTTAACAGAATAAGAAATAAATGAGGCCCACAGGGCCACTCACAGACGCTGCGGTGAACGATCCGCCTAAGAACAATGGCAATCTCTGAGGTGAAATGAAGAGAAGAAGCCCGGCCGTGCCAGGGGCGTGGTCTGCGCAGCCCGCACAAAGCTGATTTGTGCCCCCTTCTGCCTAGTAACAGGGAGCTGCCTAGCAACAGGGAGCTCAGCTCCGCAGCGGCGCCAGAACAGAGGAGGGCGGAGCCGCGGCGACGCGCCGAAGGGCCGGCTCCGCCCCCCCCTTCCAGTGTGAATGAAGCGTGAGGGAAGAAGTCCCTCACGCACCAGCCCAGAGACCCAGAGCCCCGACAACCGCGGCGCCGGCTGCCTGACAACGGGTGCGTCCGCTATCACTAGCGGAGCACCCGCCCCGCTCGCTGCGGCGAGGAGGGAAGGAGAGAACGGGGGCTGGGCGCGGCAGAGCGCCGAGTGCCAGCCCCGCCCCCCCAACGCGCGTGAGGTGAAAAATCACCTCACAGAATGAAAAACCCCGGCACCCGGCTGCAATGACAGCCGCGGTGCTGGGACATAGTAACAAAAAAATTAACACATTGACACTAGATACACACATTAATAAAGAGACAGTGAAAGTGTATAAGCTGACCCCTATGAGAGGAACCCCCAGCCTACCCATAGTTGGTAAAGGGAAGGGCCCCCCCCCCCCAGGGGAAAAGTCAAGGGACGGGGCATCCCAAACCGGGATCACCTACCCGGTATGACCGCCTACCCTCTCATTTAGGGTCTCACGGTGGAGCTCTGCTCCTCAGCACCAGAGGTGCCAATGTACCCTCGCTCGGGCCAGCAGCCAAGACTGTGGAGGCATGTAATATGAGGTAAATTTTTGGGACAAAAGGGGTCCGAGCGGAAATAAACAACATAAGAGGCCGGGAGTTACCCCGGCTACCTGAAATCCCCCTGTGCAAGGAGGAGCCATCATCTTCTGACTTGCTCGCCGTCTGCAGAGATGGAAAACTGGGTAGTGAGTGGGAGGTCCCAGGTATTTATGGATCAGGGAGGGGCTTTCTTTTGCTATCATCTCTGCAGGAACGCCCTCTTCAGGACGATATTACCCACATGTTATGGATTCTTGAAGCGGGGTGTGTGACATACTAAGAATAACAGACACTACACACAACTCAGCAATGGGGAGCATGTCAACCTAACTGGTATTATGTGACAATTAGCATTTAGCAGCCTTTGGGACATCATACTGCTCCCTATTGAATATTGGGCAAAGGCTTTAATACTCGCTGTTTTGGGGCACTGAGCTGGGGATAGAAGGTGACCACATAAACTGTCAGCTCAGCATCTTTATATTGACAAGGAATGCAGTTCACCTGCAATAATGTGAAGCAGCCAGTAGGGGTCTCCAGTTTACCAGATTCAAAGAATGGAAACTACACAGTAATGCTTTTTTCAGACTTCTTTTAGCATCTCCTAAAGATCGGTGCAGCTGTCTGCTAGCAACGTCACAAGTGAGGTTATCACAAAGAAATTCTGCTTTGTAAATCTTTCTCCCCTTTAGCACTTACAACACCCATCTGTTTACATGTCTGTCCCATCCACCATTCCCCCCCCCCCCCCCCCGTGCTTACACACCACTATCAGGTTTCCCCAACATGGCCTCTGGCACAGGTGCAGACAGACTTGTGCTGGCAAGTGCTATCAGCACCAGCCTATTGCACATGTGTTCTGCCAGTTCACAGCATCCACTGCCTGTTAGGTGAGGATATTTTGTATGTTAGAGCAGCCATTGACCTGTACCTCTCACTAGTTTGCTAATCCACCTAAGCATCCTAACCTACACTAAGTCACTATGTACTCTCAACCAACTATATGTGTTTAACCTTACCACTATGTAACTGATCAACTAACAGTCTGCTATCCTATTCTAGAGTTTGAGGCACCCTCCAGTAATCTACATCCTTCGATGCACCTTGCTGGTAAGTGTAGGGCCCCTCTCACACCAAGCCATTTTTTTCAAATTTCTGAGTTGTCTGCAGGATGCAGTGCAATGGGCCCGTATATGTCTCAGCATTGTATTAGGAAACGCAGAGATTTCCATGCAGTGTTTTCAATGTAACGCAATTCAGCCACAAACTCATAAAGTCTATGCGAGTGCAATGCACAATCGGGATGCCCCGCTATGTGAAACTCCCCAGGGCATCCATAAAAACTCACCTTTCCCCACTGCAACGGCGCATGCACAGGCTCTCGTCCAATGAGAGCCGCCAGCTATCAGCTATCACTGTCATTCGGCAGACGGCTCTCTTTGTTTCTAGTAAATGAGAGCCGTCTGTCGAATTACGTTATTTCAGCAGGTGGTTCTTATTGGACTAGAGCCCACAACTTAACTGTCTCATTAGGGCTGATTCAACACAGTGAGAATGTTATTTTTCACCTTTTTGTGAGAAAAAAATGGAATCTTGATTTTTTTTACCACAGTGCAGTTCAGCATCTTTTTTTAATTTTTAACATAACCAAAATAAGTGGGGATACCCCCAAACACTACCCACAGCCACACCAAAAACCACCACCGCACCACCATAAGAATCCAACTGTACCAAATTTGTATTTATGTTGGGCAGACACAATTAAAATCTATTAAAAACATATAACACACCAACGACACCATCTATTGTATAGGACACTGCACCATATAATCACAACAATCCTAATAATGAATAATCATACAGACCCCCCCTTTTTTATATCCACATTAATAATCCATATTTACATCGACAAAGATAATGATGTCAGTTACCAATAGTGCACAGTGCAGTGTCCGCCTCCTACATCGTTATCTTTATTATTGTTGCTGTCTATTTTTTCCCCGCGGGTTTTGCTCCACTTAAGGGATGCCCTTAAAGGGATAGTACAAAGCACTTTATTGGTTTTTGAGGTCAAGAAAGCGACGTTTTAGGGGGGTCTTTAGTTTGGGATTGATGAAATAGGATAATTTTGTACTTTAATGATATTGTACATTTCACACATGGTTGTTTTTGGGAGAAGAGATGCAAATATGGATTAATGTGGATATAAAAACGGGGTGGTCTGTATGATTATTTGCTATTAGGATTGTTGGGATTATACGTTGCAGTGTCCTATACAATAGATGTTGTCGTTGGTGTGCTATATGTTTTTAATGGATTTTAATTGTGTCTGTTGTGTCTGCCCAACATAAATAACAATAAAAGATTTTGTACAGTTGGATTCTTATGGTGGTGTGGTAGTGGTTTTTGGTGTGGCTGTGGGAAGTGTTTGGGGGTATTCCCACTTATTTTGGTTATGTTTGATATTTAACTGTAATTTTTGTCAGTGCGGCGGAATAGTAGTGTATTGTCCATTGGTTGCCCTCATTTTTAATGTGAGGAAGAAAATTCTCTAATAGCTCTAATAGCAGGTTAGGTTGATGTGTTCCCCATTGCTGTGTGTACTGTGACTGAACGCATCATCAGTGGGGGTGGGGCTGATCGGCCAGGGAGCAATATGGCCCACTGCATCTGGTTTGTGTTGTTATGAACATTGGGTAAAGGCTTTTGTAAAAAAAAAAAAAAAGATAAATTAAAATTGCCGCGCTGACACGCGCGCCCTGTGGCGTCCACGGTCAGCGGCCACGTCACTCCAGTCCCTTCTGCGCGCCTATTGGCTGCTGGAAGGCAGGCTCTCAGCCTGTCTACTCGCTCTTCGGAAGGGGCGTGGCCTGTCGGTTGGCGCGCTCCGCGTCGTCTCCTCCTGCGGCCCGCCCCTTGAGGTTCCTCCAGCGCCATTTTGGTCCTCTCCTGGTGTGCTTGCTGGCTTCCCACCGCGGTCCGTGAGTGCCCCTGCGAGCTTGTTTTTTTTTTTTTATTTAGATGTCATTTCTGTGTACTTATGGGTGTCCTTATTGTGTCTTGCAGGCGGGAAAACTATATTAAGAGGTTTCTCCGGGTCCTGTCCCCTCTATTAGTTCTCAGTAACTTTTTTAGAGGCCTAATCTGTTAAATCCTCCCACTTCCCTGCGGACATTTGGGGCATCCCGGGTTGCTGTACAGCGTAATTCCTATTGGCCATTTGGTACACTGTAATCACCATATGGAGGCTTCACAGGATATTGTGCTCGGGGTCCCCTCGGGACAAGCCCGGCTGTGTGTGGTGTGTGAGGCATCCCCTGTGAGCGGGTCTGTGTACCCTGCACCCAGCAGGCGATTGCGCTGCATTCTGGGCTATCTGTGACTGGGCCTGCGCCCACTATGTCTTCACCCACCCCCCCCCCCCCCCCTGCTTGATTTTGACTCCCAGTGAGCTGAATACTAGTGGGGAGTCTCAGCCTGACGTGTCTTCTAGGTTGGCTAACATTGAGAGGTTGATTGCTAGCTATAAGGCCCCAGCTAAGAGACGGCATGTGGCGCCTGGTGCGTCTGCCTTTCCTATGGAGACTGAGGATTTACTTGACTTGTCTGACTATACCCCACTTGAGGAGGGGGAATTATTCTCGGATTCAGAGCTTTCTGATGATCAGCATTTCTGTGGCGCCGACGCTGGTTCTGATCATTGGGATGCTGATGACACCAATAGACTGTTATTTGAAGTGTTTTCCATTTCCCTTCCTGCTGCGGCTCTCAAGCAACAGGGGGAATTGTTCAGTACTGCTAAGCCACGTTTGGAATTTTCAGAACAGGCCCATGTTCATAATCTTGTTCTGAAGGAATGGGAATGGCCCAACCGGCTTCCCGGAATCCCTAAGGGCTAGGATAAAAGGTATCCTTTTCCCTCTGCTGTGGTTAACTGTTGGTCAACCCCCCCAGAAGTGGATGCTCCAGTCTTGGGGTTGTCCAACACCTCTGTGGTGCATTCCCCTGATTCCACTACCTTGAAGGATAGTGAGGACCGTTGTATTGACCAGCTGGCTTCCCATGCTTTTGCCTGTGTGGGGTCTGCCTTGCGTCCTGTCTGTGCTTCTGCTATTACTGCTGTGACTATTAGGACTCTCATCAGGGGTCTACTGGAAGGCTCCCCTGATGATACTTCTAGTGCCGAGCTCAGGGCCTTGTCACAATGTGAGATGTTCACTGCTTATATCCTTTCTGCCTTGGATGACACCATTAGGATGTGTAGTAGGACCTCTGCCTTGGTGGTTGCTATACGCCGCTCGGTTTGGCTGCGTCAGTGGGCAGCTGATAACGCTGCTAAGAAGGCCCTTACGGGGCTCCCCTTTAAGAGGCTGCGCCTTTTTGGTGATCGCTTGGACCTGTTTGCAAAGGGGGGTAAGTTGCCCCAACGCAAGAAACAGCCGCGGCCCTTTTCGGGGGTCGGGTGTTTTTACCCTCTCCTTTCGTGGATCCAGGTCTGGGAGGGGGGTATCCTTTGCGGGGCACAGGGGAGTCTTCTGGGGCAGAGGCAGGGGACGTGCCCGCCCCGGATCCTCCCGGGGTTCCAAGCCCAAATCTGTCACCAAGCCCACTCAGCCATGAAGGGGCGCCCTCACCCATCCGGGTGGGGGGACGGCTGCGGCTCTTCGCTCATGTCTGGGTACAGCAGGTCTCAGACAGGTGGATTCTGGAGGTTGTGTCCTCCTGCTACAAGCTAGAGTTCGCTGCCTGGCCGCCTCCAAGATTCCCCAGGTCTCGGATTCCTCTAGAACCCCTGGCAGCTCAGGGTCTGTTTCTGGCTGTGCGAAACCTATTGGACATGGGGTCATCTGTCAGGTTCCTCCTGGGGAGAAAGGTTTGGGTTTTTATTCCAATCTCTTCACAGTACCCAAAAGGGATGGTTCCATCAGACCCATCCTGGACTTAAAGCTTCTCAACAAGTTCATCAGGACCAGACACTTTCGCATGGAGACCCTGCGCTCCGCGATCAGCTCTTTGCGCCCGGGGGACTTTGACCTCCATAGACATCAAGGATGCTTACCTTCATGTACCAGTCTTCCCAGGGCATCAGAGATTCCTCAGGTTTGCACTGGAGGACCAGCATTACCAATTTGTAACACTGCTCTTTGGTCTCACCTCTGCCCCCAGAGTCTTCACCAAGGTGCTGGCAGGTGTTATGGCTCTCCCCAGAGCTCGGGGCATTCACATTCTTCCTTATCTGGACGACCTCCTCATCACTTCTCATTCTTTCCAGTAGGCATAATTGGATACCCAGCAGGTGGTGACTGCTCTGGAAACATTCGGATGGGTGATCAATCACCCCAAATCCTCCCTGTCTCCGTCTCTGGTGACCTCCTTCCTGGGCATGAATCTGGATACTGTTCAGGCCTTGACCGCAGCCGTGGAGCACCTGGCGCTTCCAGTGGCGGCTCAGGAGAACCGTCCAGCCCCTGCACTCCCTGTGCCCCAGGGGCCAACAGCCGCCTTTCCAGTTGAACCCAAGATCCCCCTTCCAGAGAGGTTTTCGGGGGATCAGAGTAAATTTGCCAATTTCCGGGATGCCTGTAAGCTCTAGTTTCAGCTTCGCCCTCATGCTTCTGGCTCCCAGGAGCAACGGGTGGGACTTATCATCTCCCTTCTGCATTGGGATCCCCAATCCTGGGTTTTTAGCCTCTTCCCTCAGGATTACACTCGCCAATCTGTCGAAGAATTCTTCAAGGCCATGGAGATCCTGTATGATGACCCGGAGGGGCTACTGCCGATGCTAAGCTACATTCCGACGCTGGGCAGTGGATTCTCACTGGAATGACCTGGCATTCAGGCTAGGTCTGTCAGAGGTCATAAAAGATGTCATGGTAAATCATCCAGTACCTAACACCTTGGATGCAATTGGCTATCCGCATCGATCGATTGACGCATACGAGAGAGACGCCTGGAAAAAAGGGCTCAGTCTGCAGTCAGTTTAGTCCCCTCTTCTTCTGAAGAACCTATGCAGCTTGGGGCCACCAAGTATACTGAAGCTGAGAGGCGGAGGCGTCTGTCGCAAGGTCTATGCCTTTATTGCGGCGAAGTCAGTCACCTGGTCCGGTCCTGCCCTCGGAAACAGGCATCGGAAAACTTCAGAGCCTAGGTGGGGTAGAGGAAACCCACCTATGCTGCAAGGTATTTCCTCTTTGTTGCACACAGATTACATTGCCTGTTGAGATCAGTTATGATTTTGCGTCTAGATCAGTAGACGCTCTGGTGGATTGTGGGGCTGCCGGGAATTTTATTGATTGGGGGCGGGACATACCGAGCTAATGAGCTTTCTTCTCCTTAAGATGCCTCTTACCCCTTTGGTTGGTTTTGGGCAGGTTATCAAGTGGGGGCCACAATGTTTCCAGTCTTGTCTTGAGCTTCCTGTACATGCCACTCGCTTGACTGCTGAGGGAATCCCTACCCCCTATGCAGATTTTGCAGACTTGTTTTCCCGCTGATGAACTCCCTCCTCATAGGCCTTTTGACTGCCCTATTGATCTATGCCACCTCGCGGAAAGATTTATTATTTTACCCAAGCTGAGAATAAGGCCATGAAAGAATACATTGCTGAAAATCTGCAGAAGGGTTTATTCAGGTGTCTACCTCACCAGCGGGTGCCGGATTTTTCTTTGTGGAAAAGAAAGATGGTGCCGTGCGCCCCTGTATTAATTATAGGGGCCTGAATTAAATTACAGTTAAAAATAAATACCCCCTTCCCTTAATAGAGGTACTCTTTAACCAGGTCATTGGGGCCCAGGTTTTTTCTAAGCTTGACCTGAGGGGGCTTACAATTTAATCAGGATCCTGCAGGGGGACGAGTGGAAGACTGCCTTCAACACCCAGGACATTCACTACGAATATCTCGTTATGCCATTCGGCCTATGTAACACCCCGGCAGTCTTCCAGGACATTAGCCTCGATTCAGAGAGACAAAAAAAACTTCAGTTTTAGTTCCGATCTGTGAAATGTTCTTGTATGAGCGTACGAGCGATTCTATGCATGCATTGAAAACCTTCTGTAAAGTTTCCGTCCGTTCGTACGGCAGATTACGAATTACGAGGATGTCATTTTCCATCCAGACTTTTCCGTTTCATTTTCACATGTTACAACGTAGGCTTTCGTTTTTGCCCTTTTCCCATCGTATCCTCCAACGAATCCTTTACATTTCCCGTTCGATTCTGTTTCCCTTTTTCAATAAATATTCGTCCAGACGGAAATCCTTACGATCTTGCGCCTGCGCACTACAAACTTAACTCATTAAAGTGCTCGCCTACATATTTGCCACCCTCACTTCTACTACGTTTAGCTAAATCACTTAGCACTGTCCTCCATCTTCCCTTTTTGACCCTTAAAGCTCACCCAAACCACTTAGCACTATCCTCCATCTTCCCTTTTGGACCCTTAAAGCTCACCCAAACCACTTCTTGGTTAGGTTCTTCTTCCATTTTAGCCCCCTAAAACTTACCCAAATCACTTCTCGGTCATGTGAATATTCATCTTTAAATATTTCTGTGCCCATTAGTTTTGTGTTAATGTATTTTGTAAATGAAATGACAATGTAACATTTCTTTTTTATTCCATCATAAAATATAAAATTGTTAAAAATTTAGCAAATTTCAAATTTTAACAACTATAAAAAACAAAATACATAGCAATGGCAGGCCACTGAACATTATTCTTCATCTGTGGTCCCCAACGAGTTGTGCAGCTCCTGCATCTCGCCCACCAACTGAAGGACCCTGACACTCAGTTGTGCCACTCTGGCACGTGTGGTCCCTGTTAAAAAACGTAAATTAAAATATTGGTATAACCTTGTTGGGGTCATGCTGCAGTGCCCCCCCCCCCATATGGTCCAAACACCTAAATCTGGACTTCAAAAGCCAGAGGGCCCTCGCCACCACGGGCCGGGTTTTGCATAGTGCCCGATTAGAGAACCCCTGGCCCGCATTCTGCAGGCAAAGAACGGGCATCAGGAGCAAGGGCGAGTGGCACATCTTGCAGTTCCTGCAACCAAATATAAAATAATTACACAAAGCAAAGGTAACCAACTAAAACAAGAACTCCTACCACAAATTAAGATTCAAGTTCAACAATCCAAATATAATTCACAAAGGACATAAGTCTAAAAGAATATAGCAATTATATGGATGTGTGGGAAAATAATGGTTTACATGCTAAGGACTAATTAAGGTCAGCATTAAAATGCTTCTATAAGGCATACATGAAATGTATTGATTTAGGTATGCATTGCTATACAATTTATGGCCTTGGCCATGCTGATACATGCAATGCCTTGGTGCTAAAGGCGCGCAGACTCCTCCACATAGCCGCAAAACATGTTCAACAGCAATCCGAGCCCTCAAAGGTCTCGTAAGTGGATCGGAAATGAAACGGATTTATAGGGTGGTGATCCGTCGGAAATCAGTTCTCTGAATCAGACGGAAGCTCTCTGAATCAACTGAAGTTTTCTGAAAGAACGGAAAATTTCCGATTTTGTTTGGAAAATGATCCGAACTAACGGAAATGTTCCGATTTGCTTCCGATCATTGGAAGCGCATTCCCGAACGTTCGTGCGAGTAGAAAATGGACGAAAAAAAGCAAAAAAATGACAAACACCCACCAAAACTTTCACAGACAGCTACGGAAGTCCGGACGAATGTGTCTCTGAATCGAGGCTATTGTTAATGAAGTTTTTAGAGAGTACTTGGGCCCTTTTGTTGTCATCTACTTAGATGACATCCTAATATTCTCCCCGACCTTAACCGAGCATAGGGAGCATGTACGGATGGTTCTACATAAATTGAGAGAGAATCACCTCTACGCCAAGCTTAAAAAGTGCGTTTTTGAGGTTTCTGAGGTTCCGTTCCTGGAATACATTGTCGCCGATACTGGTTTAACAATGGATCAGGCCAAAGTACCTGCAGTTCTCCAGTGGGAACAACTGAAAGATTTGAAAGGGTTACAGAGGTTTCTGGGGGTGGTAATTTTTATAGGAGAGCTATAAAAATGTTTCCACCTTGGTAGCCCCACTCACAGACCTCACTAAGAAGGGGGCGTTTAGTCCTACTTGGTCGGGCCGATCCATCCAGGCCTTTGAGAACCTTAAGTCTGCCTTTAGTTCAGCACCTGTGTTGGCCCACTCTAATATCCAACGAGCCTTCATAGTCAAAGTAGAAGTGGGTCCCCTGAACGGCTACATCCCTGTGCCTTTTTCTCAAGAAAATTTAATTTCGCTGAGCGGAACTATATTGGCAATCGAGAACTTCTAGCTGTGAAATTAGCCTTCCAAGAATGGAGACATTGGTTAGAGGAGGCCCAGTTCCCAGTTACGATATTCACAGATCACAAGAATTTCGAATACATCGAATGAGCTAAAAGGTTAACCCCCTGTCAGACTCGAAGATCTCTTTTCTTCTGATTTAATTTCACTATAACATACAAACCAGGAACAAAGAATATTAAAGCTGACGCTCTCTCCAGATGTTTCACAGTTGATAAAGTCGCTGTAGAGGAGATTCTTCCCATACTCCCATGACATAAGGTCATAGCCGTCATCCAACCTGATCTATCGGGTGAGCTAAGCTGGTTTCAATCGATTCTCCTCTGGGCAAATCCGATCACCTCCTCTTTGTACCCCTGTCCCACTGTCCGGCAGTACTTCAGCAGTTTCATGACTCCAAGACGGTGGGTCATCCAGGGGTTAAAAAGACTTTGGCCCTACTAGCCCGTCATGACTGGTGGCCATCTTATAGGAAGGATACCCAGGCCTTTATTCAGTCCTGTAAGATTTGTTTCCCTGTATCAAAACCCCCCAGGTCAGCTCCTGCCGGACCTCTGGTGTCCCTGTCCACTCCTTCACAGCCTTGGACGCACTTGGCAATGGATTTTATTACTGATTTACCACAGTCCCAGGGATATACCGTTATTTGGGTTGTGGTAGATCGATTGAGCAAAACGCCGCTTTTTATCCCCCTAAAAATGCTGCCCACAGCCCAAGAATTAGCTCATTATTTCTTAGATCACATTTTTCGACTTCCGGACACGGAATCCCAGAAGATGTGGTCTCAGATAGGCGGGTCCAATTTGTGTCACGCTTCTGAAGGGCATTCTGCACCTGGCTAGGTTTTACTGTTTCTCTGTCTTCAGCTTTTCACCCCCAGTCCAATGGGCAGACGGAAAGGACCAATCAGTCATTGGAACAATATCTCTGTTGCTTCACCTCTGATATTCAGTCAGAGTGGTCCCAGTTCCTTCCCTTTGCTGAGTTCGCCTTCGATAATGCAGTTAACTCCTCCACGGGGGTATCACCCTTCCATTGTGTATTTGGGAGGGATCTTAAGTTCTCGGAACTTTCAGGCTTGTCCTCTGGTTTGCCTTCTTTAGATGATTGGTTTTCCAAGTGGCCGGATTTATGGGCTAAGACTGAACAGCATTTGATCCGGGTATCTGATCAGCAGAAGATCTTTGCGGATCGTCATCGATCTAACAGTCTAGAATATAAGGTGGGGGATTTGGTCTGGCTCTCTACCAAAAATGTAGCGTTACGCCAACCTTCTGTAAAATTGGGACCACGATATATCGGCCCTTATCCCATTTTACAGAAAATTAACCAAGTCACATACAGACTCAAACTTCCACCATCTCTGAGGATTTGTAATTCCTTTTATGTTTCCCTCCTTAAGCCTGCCAGGGGAGTGGAGGAAGATTCATCTCCTTCTCCTATCCTAGTTGATGGTGAGCAGGAGTTTGAAGTCGCACGAATTCTGGATTCCCGTTTCCTCCGGAATTCCTTGCAATATTTAGCCGACTGGAAGGAATATGGGCCAGAAGAGAGGAGTTGGGTCCCAGCTAGAGATGTGCATGCGGACCGTTTAATTAAAAGATTTCATGGAGGGACTTGGGGCCCCTCATCATGGGGGGGGGGTAATGTAAGGGACTTACCTCTGCCAGGGGACCGCGGCGAGTGTCTGCTGAGCGGCGCGGCTCCGGCCGCCTCCCTCACTCCTCTGTAGCGCTCAGGCATGCGCCCCACAGTCCAGCGCGTATGCCACTAGGAGGCGCTGCGCTGCTAGTGGCAGGCGGCTCAGCGTCCTCCTCACCTGCTTTGAATCAGGGGCTGGTCAGCCCTGCTGCTGGGACTGACCAGCCCCTGTAAGTTGTTGCATCAATCACAACAGTATTGCACCAGTCAGCACATACACCCTCCCAAGGCGGCCATTGGTCAGTTCCCCAATAAATATGGAGTCAGCCCAGTGCCGTGATAGTCTTTTGTGATTAGGGTGTGATTTCATTAGTAATCGACCATCCCGCTGCCTGTACCGACCTTTGCTTTGTCTGACCTCAAACCTGCCTGCCCCTTTGGATACCCCGATATCCCTGATCTCCCGGCTTGACCCTTCGGCCACCCCTGACTAAGCATCTGTCTCATCCCTGTACTCTGATGCACTTTCCGGACTTTCTTCCCGTGTATGACCTTGGCTTTGGGATACCCTCGTGGTTCATTGACCTTCACCGTAAGCAGACATCCTGGGGGAAACCGTGTCCGGTGAGGCATTCCTAGCATCCCGGCAAACGGGGGCTTGACTATAGGCAGAAGCGGCGGTGGAGATTGGGGGCTGTCTGCTTACAGAAGGCTGGTGTCCCGCTGGGCATAACATATACAATTATCTACCTAAGAAAGATTAGGAGATTTAAAAACTCCACCTCGCAGACCCAAGCTTACCTTCTCAAGTACAACAACCTAAAGATTTCAAGAAGACCCACAGTGGTTCATTTAGCTATGTGCCCAGTCCAATGAAGTGGGTAAAGCATAGTTTGTCCTTCAGGATAACTGCGTTTTTGGCAGTCATCAACATGCTATGAATATTACAATTCTTCTGAAGCATCCATCTCATTGCTCCCCAACTACTTTTGTATTGTGAAATTAACCTCGCCTCGTTATCCTTGATCTTTCCTCTTGTTCTTTCCACTTATTCTGCCCTCTGTAGAGCATTTGAGATCACCTGTTTTTCATAGCCTTTTTTCTTCAAACCTCCCTTCCAGGTCCAATGCGTGTCATTAATATTCCTCATCCGTGCTGCAGTTTCTACTGATTCTGCTTGTCCAGTGGTAGCTGTCAAAGTTCAATAAACTATTCTGTTTCAAAAATGTCAGGTATAACATTCAAGTGCAAGGTCTCTAGAGATAGACAGTGAACAAATAGGAAGATGAAGCTCCCACTAAGTAAAGTTCATATTCCAAAGCATAATTGGCCCGAGATGTTCACCAACCTCAGTGCCCTTAGAAGGCTTGGTACAGAATTGTAATAAGATCAGATAATGACAAGGGAGGACATGTATGACACAACTTTAGTATTGATATATGTAATCTAGGGGGTTAGAAATGTGGGAACAGGAAAAAATGATGGTATACCCAGAATTACCAAGTAACCAGATCATTAACCCTTTAAGTGCCAGCCTTCCTAGAATTTTTGTCACCCTTTGTTGCCAGACCACGTTTCACTATTTGGCGCTACATATGTTCAACCTTGATTTTTGAAGGGATTTTCCAGGAAAATTATATATATTTTTTTTCAGCAGAGCCTGAGCTTCAACATGCAATGTCTTGTTTGGCCTTTTTTTTGGGTATTCTCAATACTTTTGGATAAAATATGTGCAAAAAACTAAAATAAAATCTATTTTTTGCAATTTGTAGTGTTTTTTGTAATAAAAAATGTACGTCTGTCAATAAAATGTTATTGCGTGTGAAACCCCAATTTCTCCCGGTTACAGCGGTACCACATATGTATTGGTAGACACCCTTTTTCCTGCCCAGAAAACTCCCCCAAACTGAAACAGCGCTTTAGGAGATTTTCAGATAAAATACAACTATGCTACACGCTAAGCGCACCTTGCAGTTTTTCCAGAAAAACAACCCTTTACATTTGAAATATGCCCCACAAACTATATACACGCCTCAAGCTTTCTAGGCAAACCAGGCTTGTTTATGTGGGTGTAGTTTTGTGGAAGTAGTCCCTCGATCAATTCTTTGGTTGCACAGAGTTTCCCTAAAAAAGAAGAATCAAAGCCACATTTTCCTAAAAAAAACTATATGCAAACAAGGAAAAACAAGTAAAATCTAAAAAAGCAACATCCCCCGAACAGAACGATACCCAACATGCATAGCTACTGTCAAGGGAAGAGTTGCCAAACACCCCAAAGTAAGGCATGTGCATAACTGTAATTATACTTGAAAATTTCAACTCTGCTGACAAAGTGCCCACCTTGCAATTTTTCAACCAAAACAACCCTTTACATTTGGAATATCCCTCATAAACCATATATTCCCTGAAAGTACACATGTTAAGCTTTCTAAGCGTACTGAGTTTGTTGTAGTGGGCTCATCTTTCTGGAAGTAATCCCTTGAAGAATTCTTAGGTTGCACAGGGTTTCCCTAAAAATAGTTATAAAAAAGCAGAATAAAAAACATGTTTTCCTGAAATATCAATATGCAAACAAGAAAAAACAAGCTAAATCAGAAAGCGCAAGGTCCCCCGAGCAGAACAATACCCAACATGCATAGGTACTATTAACCCTTTTAATTGCCAGCCTACTTGAAGTTTTGTCACCCTCTGTTGACAGGTCATTTTTCCCCATTTTGCACCATGTTTAACCGTGATTTTTGCTGGAATTTCCAGGAAAATGATATACATATTTTTTGCAGCAGAGTTTAGGCTTTAACATGAAATGTCTTGTTTGTAATATTCTAAGTGTGCCATACACTCCACTTCGGTCTTCATGACATCTGGGTAATCTCCAGTAGAGGGCGAACTTCTGCAGAGATGAATATGCAAAAAAAGAAAGCCCCTCCCGGTTCATATATACCTGGGACCTCCCACCAATTCCCCAGTTCCTTCTCTGCAGGGAAGGTAACAAGACAGAAGATGAAGACTTCTTTTCTTACAGGTAAGCCGGGCTCGCGCCCGGCCTTCTATTATCCCTATTACTGCCAGGACCCTTCTAAATTGCCCTATATTGAGCCTCCCAGCTTAGGCTGCGGGTCCTGGTGAAGGTAGGAGCACCCTATGGGTGCAGCAGGAGCACTGCTCCACCGTGAGACCTCACTAAGGGGTAGGCGGTTATCCAGGTTTCTTGGTGATCCTGGTGTGGGATGCCCCGTCCCGTTAGGCTTATGGCCGGCTTCTGGCAGGATTCCCCCCCTTCCGGGTCCCTTATTCCCCTCCGGGGGGGTTGCCTGGCCGATATTTCGTTTTCCCCAGTTTGTGTCCCTGTGTGCTGAGTGTTTTTTACTGTGTGTGTGTGTGTGAGTGTCTTACTGCCTTACTGGCATACCAGGGACTAATGTCAGCCTGGGGGAGCTTCTCCCCCTCAGGCTGCGTTCGGGAAGGGGGCGGCGCCGGGCTCTCGGCGCGGCCGCAGTAGCCCCGCCCCCTTATTTGGCGCGATTGCTGTGCTCGTTTTATAGGGGTCCGCTTTGCTGGGAGGGGGGCGTGGCCTCGGCAAACGCGCGTTCTGCGCTGACCCGCCCTCCCCCTGCTCTCCCTCTTCAGGCACGAGGCTGCGTGGGGGCCATCTTCTCGAGCAGGCCACATAACAATCAGTGTGGTAAGGGCCCGATGGCCACTTCCTTCGCTTGTGTGTGTGTGGGGGCTCCTCTTTAGCGGGGGCCCCCACTGGTCTGGAACATGTGTGTGTGCTTTAATTACACGGTCTTGCTGGGATGTGGTATATATATATATATATATATATATATATATATCTGTATATACATATTGTGTGGCTGCAAGATCAAATGCTGTGGTTTTTTACATGTAAGGTTATGGCCATTTTTACACAGCTCTGCACTTATGTTGCTTGTTTTGTGTGTTACAGGTTGCCCTGTATATGTGCATATTAAGGGGTCCTGGGGTCCCTAGTGTAAAATTGTCCACCTAAAATCCTCCCACCGGGACCTTTTAGGGGCATCCTGGGTTGCTTATGCGTAATTCCCTGCGGTCTTGCGACTGACCACAAAAATTCACCATATGGAGGCTCCGCAGGATACTGGGCTCGGGATCCCTCTGGGACAATCCGGGCCATGTGTGGGGTGCGGGGTATCCCTTACGGGGGAGAATGTGCTGATCTGTATACCATGCGCACAAAAGGCCATAACGCGGCAGTCTGGTACCCAGCCTTCTGGGTCGGCTCCTCCCGCTTCATCGCCTTCCCCTCCCCACCTTATCCGTATCCCAAGTGACATTGGTACCAGTGGGGAGTCGCTTTCTGATGTTTAGGCTAGGTTGGCCAGCATCGAGAAAATTATTGCTAGCACGGTGGGCAAGAAGGCCCAGGCTAGAAAGAGACATTTGTTGTCTGCCCAGCCATTGTGTGATATTGATGACGAGTCTGCTGATTTGTCAGATTATTCCCCGTTAGAGGAAGGGGAATTGTATCAGGAATCAGAGGCTGATTATGTTCAGTCTGAGAATTCCAATGTCGGGCAGGCGCTGGGGGATGCCGTAGATACGGCCACTGTTTTGTCACATTTATTGGAGGTGTTGGATATTGTACCGCCTGAGGCGCCCCCTCTTAAGAAGGGGGAATTTTTTGGGGCCTGCAAGCCCCGTCTGGAATTCCCTACCCAGGGTCATTTTGATGCGCTGATCCTTAGAGAATGGGAGAGGCACAGTCGGCTTCCTGGTGTGCCTCAGGGATGGGATAAGAAATATCCTTTTCCGGTGGAGGCGGTTAAGCGCTGGTCTCCTCCTCCCGAGGTTGACGCGCCTGTTTTAGGTTTGACCAACTCTTCTGTGCTGAACACCCCTGACGCCACTTCCCTTAAGGATGGCGAGGATAAGCGCCTTGATCAGATGGCGTGCCACGCATTTGCCAACGTGGGCTCGACCCTGCGGCCTGTTAGTGCATCTGCCCTGGTGTCGCTTGCTACCAGGTCTCTTATCAGGGACTGGCTGAATAATGCTCAGTTTGATCCAGCTGGCGCTGAGCTCGCTATCCTTAAGAAATGCGAATTGTTCATGGATTTTGTCATGGCTGCGATGGAAGACTCTATTGTCGTGTGTTGTAGGACTTCAGCCTTACTGGTGGCTATGCGCAGATTGGTCTGGCTCCGCCAGTGGACAGCGGACGCTGGAGCCAAGAAGTCGCTCACAGCTCTTCCCTTCTTGGGTTCGCGGCTGTTTGGAGATAAATTGGATGCTGTTGCCAAAGGAGGTAAGTTACCTCAGCGGAGGAAACAGCGCCGCCCCTTTCGGGGGGCGGGCTCGTTCACTCCTTCCTTTCGAGGGGCCAGTGCGACTAGGGGTTTGGCCTTCTCAGGTGTCAGGGGCTCGTCCTGGAACAGAGGCAAAGGTCGGGCACGTCCCGCACCTGCCTGGGGTTCCAAGCCCAAGCCTGCCGTTAAACCGGCTCAGCAATGAAGGGGCGCCCTCACCAGCAAGGGTGGGGGGGCGGCTGCGGCTCTTCTTCCAGGTCTGGGCCCGGGAGGTCACAGACAATTGGATCTTGGAAGTGGTCTCCTCCGGGTACAAACTGGAGTTCGAGTTCTGGCCGCTCCCAAGATTCTTAAGGTCTCGGGTGCCCTCGGACCCTCAGGCTGCACAGGGGCTCCTGTTAGCAGTAAAAAACCTTCATGGGGGTTATATGCCCGGTGCCTCTGTCGGAGAGAGGCAGGGGTTTCTACTCCAGCCTTTTCACGGTTCCCAAAAAGGAGGGTTCGGTGAGACCCATTCTAGATCTCAAGGTTCTCAATAGATTTCTCAGAGCCAAAAAGTTCTTCATGGAGACTCTGCGCTCGGCTATCAATTCCCTTTGCCATGGGGATTTTATGACATCCATAGACATCAAGGATGCGTATCTGCATGTTCCGATTTTTCAGGCACATCAGAGATTCCTCCGATTTGCGGTGGAGGATCGATTTGCGGTGGAGGATCAACATTATCAGTTTGTAGCTCTTCCCTTCGGTCTGACCTCGGCACCGAGGGTCTTCACCAAGGTTTTGGTGGACATAATGGTTCTGCTCAGATCTCAGGGCATTCGCTTAGTGCCTTTTCTGGATGATCTGTTGATATCAGCTTCTTCCCTCCATCAGGCGGAGCTGGACACTCACCAGGTGGTGTCGACCCTGGAGAGGTTCGGGTGGATGATCAACCGCACCAAGTCTTCTCTCTCCCCGTCTCGTGTGATTTTGTTTCTGGGCATGAATCTGGATACCATTCGGGTCAGAGTGTTTCTGCTCCAGACCAAGGTGCAGGGGATTCAGGGCCTGATCCACCTTCTTCTGGCCAGTCCTTGTCCCTCTATCCGACAGGGGATGAAACTGGTGGGTTTGATGGTATCCTCCTTCGAGGCGGTGCCGTTTGCACAGTTTCATATGAGATCTCTTCAACTTCACCTATTGACGTATTGGGACAGGTGCCCACAGTCATTGGATCAACCTTTCAGGATGTCTCCCAGGGTTCGGTAGTCCATTCGGTGGTGGCTGGACTTGAGCAATCTGGTGAAGGGCAGATCCTTTCTGGTCCCTTGTTGGGAGGCGGTTACCACTGATGCCAGCCTGTTGGGCTGGGGAGGTTATTGGAAGAGTCATCAGTTCAGCGGGGTGTGGGGTCCCCAGGAGGCTCACACCCCCATCAATGTATTGGAGCTCAGAGCCATTGGACTGGTTCTGGCTCGGGTGACCCCACATTTACGGGGTCTTCCGGTTCAGGTTCGTTCGGACAACCGAACGACAGTAGCCTACATAAATCACCAAGGAGGGATTCGCAGCAGGAGTGCCCTCAGGGAAGTCTCTCTGATCCTGCACTGGGTGGAGAGCAATGTTCCTTGCCTTTCGGCAGTCTACATTCCGGGAGGGGAGAACACGGAGGCGGATTCCCTGAGCAGGGGATCCTCTCGCCACGGAGAGTGGTCTCTCAACCCCGAGGTTTTTCTGGATCTTTGCCGCAAGTGGGGGACTCCGGAGGTGGATCTCTTTGCCTCGAGGCACAATCACAAACTTCCGGCCTTTGTGTCTCTTTCTCAGGATCCTCTGTCTCTGGCAGTGGATGCCTTGTCACTGGCTTGGAAGGACCTGGGTTTTCTGTACCTGTTTCCACCTGTCTCCATGCTGGGCAAGGTAGTTCGCAAACTGGTTCTTGAAGGGGCACCAGCGATTCTGGTGGCTCCAAGGTGGCCAAGAAGGGTTTGGTACGCAGACGTAAGGATGGCCGTAGACCAGTACCGGCTTCCCTTGCTGCCGGACCTGCTATCTCAGGGTCATCTACTTTACCCCAATTTACAAACGCTGGCTTTGACGGCTTGGCTGCTGAAACCTTCATCTTGAAAGAGGAAGGTTTGTCTGAGGCTGTTGTTCAGACCCTGATTAGGGCTAGGAAGCGGTCCTCTTCTGGCATTTACTATAGGACTTGGAGGTCCTATATTGATTGGTGTGAGGCTAGGGCCTTGCCTTGCAGGGTTTTTTCTATACCCAGGATTTTGGAGTTTCTTCAGCATAATCTGGATCTTGGGTTCCAGCTTGATACCTTGAAAGGAGAGGTTTCTGCTCTGTCGGTTTTCTTCCAGAGGTCTTTTGCTTTACACCCGCTGGTTAAGACCTTTTTCCAAGGGGTGGCGCATGTGCGGCCCCCGCGGAAGGCTGTAGTTCCTGTTTGGGATTTGAATTTGTTTCTTTCAGCTCTGCAGGGTCCTCCTTTTGAGCCGCTACAGGATATTGCTCTTTCGGTTCTCACTCAGAAGGTTGCTTTCTTGGTGGCTAATACCTCATGTCTCTGAGTTGGCGGCCCTGTCAATTCAGGCCCCTTACTTTGAGAGACACCAGGATAAGGTGGTTATTCTAAGTATGTCACACACCCCGCTTCAAGAAATTCATAACGTGTGGATAATACTGACCTGTAGAGGGAGATATGCAGAGATGCCAGGAAAAAAGAGAGCCCCTCCCGGTCCATAAATACCTGGGACCTCCCACTCATTACCCAGTCTTCATCTCTGCAGTCGGCGAGCAAGTCAGAAGATGTGGTCTCCTCCTTGCACAGGGGGATTTCAGGTAGCCGGGATGACTCCCGGCCCTTTAGTTATCTATTTCCGCCTGGATCTTTTTTTTTTTTTTTTTTTTTTTCTGTTACCTCATGCCACCCAGCCTAGGCTGACGGTCCGGGTGAGGGTAGAAAAGCACCCTTGGTGCTTAAGAGCAAATGCTCTCCCGTGAGACCCTATATAAGAGGGTAGGCGGTCATCCGGGATGGTGACCCCAGTTTGGGATGCCCCGTCCCTTGGCCTTACACTTTGGGTGGTCCCCCCCTGTGGGTAATGCCCCTCTCTCTAGCGGGATAGCGGAGGGTAGGAGCAGGGCCCCTTATTCGGTGTTAGGTCCAAATTTTGTAATCATTAATTCTTAATAATGTTTTAATGTATTAATTTATTAAATTATCCTCCCAATAGTTATTAACTTATTTATTACTTCATAACAGCGTGTATTTCTCTGTCAAAACGGCACTGTGGCCGCCATTTTTATGCAGGCTTTCTCCCTGAGGTAAAAGGGGCGGGGCCGGGCGTCAGGGTCAAAGCCACGGCCCGCTTCCCTCCTTCTGTCTCTTCTGAGACCGGCGCCGCGGCCGCACATGGCTGCGGTGCCGGCCTTTTTGCATTGTCATGGCGGAGGGGAGCTTCTCCCCTCACGCTTTCACTCTTGGGGGTGGGGCCGGGCTTTCCACCGCTGCGGCCCGCCCCTGTGTCACAGGCACCGCTGAGGTGCTTTTCTCTGTGCCTGTTTCCTCAGAGGGAGCTGGCCACGCCCCCCTTCTCTCCTCAGAGCTGCTCTTTACCTCACGGAGAGAGGAAGCTGTCTTCAGGACCACAGTGAGTGGCCCGGTGGGCCCCCCTTCTGTCCCATCACCTATAATTATATATTTTTATGTCATATATATATATATATATTTTATACTCCGCTTTTCTTATTAGCCTTTTTTATTATGTCTTTCAGATATAACCTACAGTGGTGTTAGGGGGTTTCTCCCGGTCCTAGGGTCCCTGGGTTCTTAATTGGCTTATTGCAAATCCTCCCACTTGGGACATTAAAGGGGCATCCCGGGTTGCTTATATGCGTAATTCCCTCGGTCATTGCAACCAACTATAAGTTCACCTTATGGAGGCATCCCCGGATACTGGGCTCGGGCTCCCCTCGGGGCAGTCCCGGAAGTGTATGGGGTGTGGGGCATCCCTTACTGGCGATGATATATATCTGTGTATACCATGCGCACAGCAGACTATTACGCGGCAGTCCGGACCCCAGGCGTCTGGTTCAGCGCCGCCGGTCTCTCCTCCCCCCCCCCTCCCAGTTTGATCCGTGCCCAGCCTGACGTTGTCATGGGCGGGCAGTTGCAATCGGAGATGTGTGCCCAATTGGCCAATCTTGAAAAATTATTCTCCAGCACGGTCACCAGAAAGGCTCCGGCTAAGAGAAAGCACTTGTCGCCGTCTTCACCGGCGGCCGACTTGGATGATCTTGATAATCTGGACTGGTCTGATTACTCCCAACTTGAGGAAGGGGAGGTATATGAAGAATCAGATAATTCAGACGATCAGCAGTTTGTGGGTGCTGATACCGAGCGAGGCTTGGGGAGGTCTTCGGATACTCCTAATGTTCTGGCTCAGATGTTTGAGGTTTTGGCTATTTCTCCTCCTGAGGCGGTTCCACAGCAAAAGGGGGAATTTTTCGAAGAATCCAGGCCGCGCTTGGAATATTCTCAGTGTGCCACACACCCCGCTTCACCTTTAATATTCTTCACGATTGGGTTACTCACCGCCAGGTGACGCTGTTGCAGAGAGGAAGTCTTGTAACGAGCCCCCTTCCGGCCTATATATACCTGGTACCTCCCACTTATCACCAGTTTTCTCTCTGCATGACGACAAGACAGAAGAATGAAGTCTCCTGCTTGCAGGTAGCCGGGGTCTTACCCCGGCACCCCCTTTGGTCTATTTCTGCCCAGTTTTTGATTGTTTGTTACCTTTGTGGTTAAATGGAAGCCTCCCAGCCTAGGCTGCTCACTGGGCAATTGGTAGATGGCACTATAGGTGCCTAGGAGCTTATCTCCTCCGCTCGACCCCCTGTTTTGGGGGCAATGCGGCTGTCCGGCATGGTGATCCGGATTTGGGATGCCCCTGTCCCGAGGTGCCCCTTGCTCTCCCGTTACGGTCCCTTCTCCCTTCACTATGGGGGGGGGGGGGGTGTAGGGATGTGTATTTGCATGTGTGTTTTACTGTATGTTTATTTGCATGTGTTTTACTTATTTTACACTTGTCAGGCTGCACCGCAAGCAAGGGTGCATTTGGCCTGACTGATTCCTCCTTATATGGCACGTTGTTATCCTCTGGCAGTTTTGTCATTTTTTCTGCGGGCTGCTGCTGGCCTGCATGGCCAGAGTTTGGGTCAGCTTTAAGGGCGGCCGGGGCGGGCCGCGCTGTGGCAGGCTTGCCTGAGGCTGCCTGCGCCTTTCCCAGGTGGTTACAGCTCCCCTCCCCCCTCTCCCCTTGTCTCCTCTTTTAAACTGCACCGCCGTTCGGCGGGCCGCGTTGTCAGCGCTATTGGTGGGGAGCGCAGGCTGCCTAGAAGCTCTTGTTTCCCCCCCCCCTCCATCTACTGAGGGCGTTGTGCGCCCTCTTGTTTTGCGGCACGGTCCGGCACCGCAGTCTGGCGGGCCGCACTGTTCGAATCTGGAGGGGGGCGGGGCCCGGATGACGTCAGAGGTGGGGGCGTGGTTTTGGCGGCGGCGTAATTCGACCCGGCCCCAGCCGCACTTCCTTCCTGTCATTAGGAGGACACGTGCGGGGCTCTCAGCCGCATATGTGTTTTGGCTGCTATTGCCGCTACTACCGCCACTGCTGCTCTGCCGCTTCTGCTGCTACTGCTGCTACTTTTGCCATTGCTGAACATTGCTGCCATTTCTACCATTACTACTGGTCGGGTGCCTGGGCTTTTCAGCCTTACTTTGGGTGGCTTATGCCTTAAACCCAGGGTTTTGCGAATACCATAAATCACCATATGGAGGCTTCCGATAATACCGGAAATGGTTCTTCTGGGCCATCCAGGCTGTGGGGGGCTGCGGACTCCGCTCCCAGGCGATGATGTTATATTATGCATTCCTTGTGCAAGGCGGAATATTGCGCGTCAGTCCGTCGCTCTGGCTGCTGGCTCTTCGCAACTTCCATCATCCCCTACCCCTCCCTCCCTGTTCCGGACCCCGTGTGACGTTGTCAAAGGTGGGGATTTGCAATCCGAGGTGTCTGCACGATTATCCAACCTCGAGAAGATAATTTCCGTCAAAGCAGGGTTGAAGGCCACTGCGAAACGGAAGCACCTTTCTCCTGTACCTACGGCTTCACAGGATGAGGTATGTGAGCCTGTGGATTGGTCCGATTGCTCCCTGGACAAGGAAAGGGAATTCCTGGTGGAGTCAGATGAGCCTGCAGATCAGCTTGAGGTTGATGCTATTGGCGATTTGTCTGCGGGGGTTTCCCTTGACACCCCCTCCATTCTGGCTCAAATGTTTGAAATTTTGAATTTAGATCCGCCTGAGGCTGTCACCCTGCCAAAGGGTCAGTTGTTTAATGTGCCTCAGCTGCGTTTGGTTTTTCCCAGACGACAACATTTTGAGAGGGTTGTGCTTAGGAATGGGAACATCCCACGCGGTTAACTGGAATTCCTTCCAGTTGGGAGAAACGTTATCCTTTTCCGCCAGAATTGGTGAAGCTTTGGTCGGTTCCTCCTGACGTCGATACCCCTGTGCTAGGGCTCTCTAGCACGGCTATGGTGCAGTCTTCTGAGACCACTGCCCTTAAGGATGGTGAGGATCGTCGGATTGACCAGTACGCTCGCCATGGTTTTATTAGTGCCGGATCAACGATGCGCCCGGTGTGTGCTTCAGCGCTTCTTCTATTGGCGGTTTGATCTGTTATTCAGGATCTGTGTGTGGATCTTGATCCCACTTGTAAGGAGTTTACTTCTCTCAAGCAGTGTGAGTCTTTTGTTTCCTATGTTCTGTCCGCTCAGGACGATGCGCTGGCTGTGAGTAGCAGGACAGCGGCAATGCTGGTGGCTATTCGTCGGTCAGTGTGGCTGCGCCAGTGGTCGGCGGACTTAGCTTCTAAAAAGGTGCTCACAGCTCTCCCCTTTTTGGGCTTGCGACTGTTTGGTGATAGAATTGATTCAGTTGCAAAAGGTGGTAAAATGCCGCAACGCAAGGGGCCTCGTCGTCCCTTTCGGGGGGCAAGTATGGTTAGGCCCTCCTTTCGGGGATTCAGAGCGGGTAGGGGGGCTTCCTTTCCCGCTACCAGAGGTGCAGGTTGGACTCGGGGGAGGGGCCGTGGCCGTCCCACTCAGTCCTGGGGCTCCAAGCCCAAACCTGCTGGTAAGCCCGCTCAGCAATGAGGGGCTGCCCTCACCCGTGCGGGTGGGGGGACGATTGCGACACTTCTCCCAGGTTTGGGACCAGGAGGTTCCGGACAGATGGATCCGGAAGGTAGTGTCGTCCGGTTACAAGCTGGAATTCGAGTCTCGCCCTCCTTCACGGTTCTTTCTGTCTTGGGTGCCCATCGATCCTTTGGCCGCATAGGGGCTCCTGGCGTCGGTAAAGAATCTGTTAGAAATGGCGGTCATCCGGCCGGTACCGCGCTTAGAGATGGGCCTCGGTTTCTACTCCAATCTTTTCGCAGTCCCCAAAAAGGACGGGTCGGTTCGTTCCGTCCTGGACCTGAAATTACTCAACAAGTTCATCCGTTTTCGGAAGTTTCGCATGGAAACTTTGCGTACGGCCGTCGGTTCCCTTCAGCAGGGGGACTTCATGACGTCCATAGACATCAAGGATGCTTATCTTCATGTTCCCATCTGCCACGCTCATCAACGTTTTCTTCGATTCGTGATGGAAGATCAGCATTTTTCAATTCGTGGCACTTCCGTTTGGCCTTACCTCGGCTCCAAGAGTATTCACTAAGGTGCTGGCAGGGGTGATGGCCATTTTCAGATCTCGGGGCATTCGTGTCGTACCTTATTTGGACGACCTTCTTATCATGGCTCCGTCACTCAATCAATTGGAGACAGACACCAGGATGGTGGTCTCCACACTGGAAAGCTTTGGTTGGGTGATCAACTTCCCCAAGTCCTCCCTCGCTCTGGCCAGGGTGGTGTCCTTTCTGGGCATACAGTTGGACTCTCATCAACACAGAGTGTTTCTCCCCCAGTCCAAAATTCATCTGATTCAGGAGTTGGCTCGGGTCCTACTCTCCGATCCTCGGCCGTCCATCCGTCTGGGGATGAGGCTGGTAGGGTTGATCGTTGCCTCCCTCGAGGCAGTTCCTTTTGCTCAATTTCACACGAGGACGCTTCAGCTTTATCTGTTGGCGTCTTGGGACCGGCAGCCTCGGTCGCTGGATCAGCCCTTCCAGTTGTCCTCCCGGGTCCGGCAGTCCGTCCAGTGGTGGTTGGTCTCGACCTATCTCGTGAAGGGCAGGTCTTTCCTGACCCCTCTTTGGGAAATTGTCACCACGGACGCCAGTCTTTCGGGATGGGGTGGATTCTGGAAGGAGCTTCAGTTCCAGGGGCAGTGGGGACCTCAAGAGGCCCACTTACCCATCAATGTTCTGGAACTGAGAGCCATCCGTCGGGTTCTTGCTCTCCTGACTCAACACGTTCTGGGCCTTCCGGTCCAGGTGCGCTCAGACAATCGAACAGCGGTTGCTTACATCAATCATCAGGGAGGGACTCGCAGTCTGAGTGCTCTCAGAGAGGTGTCCCTGATCCTGACCTGGGCAGAGGCCCATGTTCCTTGTCTCTCGGCGGTATACATTCCAGGAGTGGAGAACCAGGAAGCGGACCGGTTGAGCAGGGGCTCTCCCCGTCTGGGAGAATGGGCTCTCCATCCTCAGGTTTTTCGCTCACTATGTCTCCGATGGGGGACACCGGAGGTGGACCTGTTTGCCTCTCGTCACAATCACAGGCTCCCGAACTTCGTGTCGCTCTCCCAGGATCCTCTGGCTCTGGCAGTGGACGCCATGTCCCTGAGCTGGGGGGATCTGGGATTTCTATACCTGTTTCCTCCAATACCCATGCTGGGCAGGGTGGTTCGGAAGTTGGCTCTGGAAAGGGTGTGCGCCATTCTCGTGGCCCCAAAGTGGCCAAGGCGAGTGTGGTTCGCAGACATCGTTCGGCTGGCAGTGGACCAGTTCGTTCTGCCTCTTCGGCCCGATCTGCTCACTCAGGGTCGGTTGTGTTACCCCAATTTACCAGCGCTGGGTTTGACGGCCTGGCTGCTGAAACCTCCATCTTGAAGGAGGAGGGTCTTTCTGACTCGGTCGTTAAGACTCTGATCAGTGCCCGGAAGAGGTCTTCTTCTATCATCTACTATAGGACTTGGAAAGCCTATATCGCTTGGTGTGAGATGAGATCTTTTTCTTGTAGGGTCTTTTCGGTCTCCAGAATTCTGGAGTTTTTACAATCTGGGCTGGACTCTGGTCTTCAGCTAAGTACTTTGAAAGGGCAAGTTTCTGCCTTATCTATCTTTTTTCAGAAGCGTTTTGCGCTTCATCCTTTAGTTAAAACTTTTTTCCAGGGGGTTACGCATGTGCGGCCCCCCAGGAAACCATTACTCCCTGTTTGGGATTTGAATTTGGTTCTTTCTGCTCTTCAGGCTCCTCCTTTTGAGCCTTTGCAAGATATTGCTTTGTCTACCCTGACTCAGAAGATTGTCTTCTTGGTAGCTATCACTTCGGTCCGGCGTGTCTCGGAGTTGGCGGCCTTGTCTATCCAGGCGCCTTACTTTGAGAGGCATCAGGATAAAGGTTCAAACCAGACTTTCTTCCTAAGGTTGTTTTTATGTCCTAATCCTAAGAATGACAAAGAGAGGGTTTTGCATTGTTTGGATGTAGTACGCTGTGTTAAGTACTACTTGATTATCATGTCTCCTTTTCGTAAGACGGATGCCTTTTTTGTTGTGCCCTGTGGGCCTAAGAAGGGTTTGGCATCGGCCAAATCTGCCATTAGCAAATGGATACGTCAGGCCGTTATTGCGGCCTATTCTGCTAAGGGGAAAGTTCCCCCTTTTCGTATCACTGCTCATTCTACTCGCGCCGTTGGAGCGTCTTGGGCTTTTCAGCACCAAGCTTCTGTTGAACAAGTTTGTAAGGCCGCCACTTGGTCTTCTGTTCATACTTTTTCTAAGTTTTACAAAATTGATGTGCGGGCCTCAGCGGATGCTGTTTTTGGCCGCAAAGTTCTGCAGACTGCAGTCATTTAAGTTATGCTTCACCTTGCCTTTGGATACCCATCCCTTGTGGACACTGCTTTTGGATGTCCCAATCGTGAAAAATATTAAAGGTGAAGCGGGGTGTGTGGCACACTGAGAATAATACTATTTTGTGAGTACTCACCTGAAAAATGGATATTGTCAGTGTGCCACACACCCCGCTTCACTCCCACCCTTTTCGGTATCCCGAATCCTTCATATGGTGAAGCTTTTATTTATTTTGAGGTTACCGTTGAATTACTGGTACCTTGTCTTTCTGCTTTTTAAATCACTGGTAATAAGTGGGAGGTACCAGGTATATATAGGCCGGAAGGGGGCTCGTTACAAGACTTCCTCTCTGCAACAGCGTCACCTGGCGGTGAGTAACCCAATCGTGAAGAATATTAAAGGTGAAGCGGGGTGTGTGGCACACTGACAATATCCATTTTTCAGGTGAGTACTCACAAAATGGTATTTTCCTAACCAAAAGCATTTTGATGGGATTATTGCTAAGGAATGGGAGAGGCCTGCCCGGCTCCCAGGTGTCCCTCAGGGTTGGGACAAAAAATATCCCTTTCCCTTGGATACGGTTAAGCGTTGGGCATCCCCTCCCGAGGTGGATGCACAGATTCTGGGTTTATCCAATACTACTGTTTTAAATTCTCCTAATTGTTCCACGCTTAAAGATGGTGAGGATAAACGCATTGACCAAATGGCTTGTCATGGTTTTGCCAATGTTGGGTCAGCCATGAGGCCGGTTTGTGCTTCAGCGCTGCTGGTGGTGGCTACCAGGTCGGTGGTCAGGGACCTGTTGACTTCTTCCGGGTTAGATCCGGATAGTGACTAGTTCCTTGGCCTTAAAAGGTGTGAATTGTTTTTGTCATTTGTACTAGCCGCCTTGGATGACACACTGATGATGTGTGGCAGAACGTCGGCTCTATTGGTGACTATTCGGCGTTCGGTTTGGTTGCGCCAGTGGGCGGCTGATTTTGTGTCTAAAAAGTCGCTGACCGCTCTTCCCTTTGTGGGATTACGGCTCTTTGGTGAGAAGTTGGATTCAGTTGCCAAGGGTGGTAAGTTACCTCAACGCAAAAAACAGCGTCGTCCCTTTCGGGGGGTGGGTTCCTTTGCTCCTTCCTTTTGTGGGGCTAGAGCTGGCAGAGGAATTGTTTTCCCCGCAGCCAGAGGAGATTCCTGGAACAGGGGCAGAGGACGTGCCCGCCCAGGATACAGCTGGGGCTCTAAGCCCAAACCCACTGCCAAGCCAGCTCAGCAATGAGGGGGCGCCCTCACCCATGTGGGTGGGGGGACGGCTGCAACACTTCTCCCAGGTCTGGGACCGGGAGGTCTCGGACAGATTGATCCGGGAAGTGGTGACTTCCAGCTACAAGCTGGAGTTCGAGCTCCGGCCCCCTCCCAGATTCCTCAGGTCTCGGGTGCCTTCGGACCTTCTGGCCGCGCAGGAGCTCCAGGCGGCAGTAAAGAGTCTGTTGGATATGGCAGTTATTTTCCCAGTGCCCCCCTCAGACAGGGGTCGGGGCTTTTATTCCAATCTGTTCACGGTGCCCAAGAAGGACGGCTCGGTTCGACCCATTCTGGATCTAAAGTTCCTCAACAGGTTCGTCCCTCCGCGGAAATTTCGCATGGAAACGCTGCGTTCAGCTATCCATTCTCTTCGGCAGGGGGACTTTCTGACGTCCGTAGACATCAAGGACGCCTATCTGCATGTGCCGATTTTTCCAGCGCACCAGAGATTTCTCAGGTTCGTGGTGGAGGATCGGCATTTTCAGTTTGTGGCACTTCCTTTCGGTCTTACCTCGGCTCCAAGGGTTTTCACCAAGGTGCTGGCCGGGGTGATGGCTCTCCTCAGAGCCCAGGGTATTCGCATTGTCCCTTATCTGGACGACCTTCTCACTATGGCATCTTCCTTCAGCCAAGCGGTATTGGACACCAGAACTGTGGTGTCCACTCTGGAGAGATTCGGGTGGGTGATCAACTACCCCAAGTCCTCCCTTTCTCCGTCCAGGTTAGTGTCTTTTCTGGGAATGTCCCTGGATACTTCCCAGGCCAGGGTGTTTCTTCCTCAGTCCAAGGTTCTCTTGATTCAGGAGTTGGTTCGACTCCTCCTGTCTATCCCTCGTCCGGCCATCAGACTGGGGATGAGGCTGGTGGGATTGATGGTAGCCTCCTTCGAAGCGGTTCCCTTTGCTCAGTTCCACACAAGGACACTCCAGCTCCATCTGTTGGCGGCCTGGGACGGGCCGCCACTGTCGTTGGATCAGTCCTTCCTGATGATCCCCCGAGTTCGGTGCTCCCTTCAGTGGTGGCTGGATCCAATCAATCTGTCGAGGGGCAGATCCTTTCTGGCCCCTTGTTGGGAGACGGTCACCACGGATGCCAGTCTATCAGGATGGGGGGGTTCTGGAAGGATCGTCAGTTTCAGGGACTGTGGGGGCCTCAGGAGGCTCACGAGTCCATCAATGTTCTGGAATTGAGGGCCATCAGGATGGTTCTGTTTCGCTTGACTCATCAGTTGCAAGGATTGCCGGTTCAAGTCCGGTCGGACAATCGGACAGCGGTCGCCTACATCAATCACCAGGGAGGGACTCGCAGCAGGAGTGCCCTCAAGGAAGTGTCTTTGATTCTGGCCTGGGCGGAGACCCACGTCCCGTGCATTTCAGCAGTTTACATTCCGGGAGCGGAGAACACGGAGGCGGACTCTCTGAGCAGGTTCTCAGCTCGCCGGGGGGGGAATGGTCTCTCAGCCCCAAAGTGTTTCGCTTGATTTGTCTCAGGTGGGGGTCCCCGTTGGTGGACCTCTTTGCCTCTCATCACAATCACAAACTTCCGACATTTGTGTCTCTCTCACGGGATCCACTGGCTCTGGCAGTGGATGCCATGTCTCTGAACTGGAGGGATCTGGGGTTTCTGTATCTGTTCCCTCCGTTTCCCTTGGTGGCCAGAGTGGTGCGCAAGCTGGAGGGCGCGTCAGCAATTCTGGTGGCTCCAAGGTGGCCAAGACAGGTTTGGTTCGCAGATGTGGTAAGGTTAGCAGAGGATCAGTTCATTCTGCCCCTGCTGCCGGATCTGCTCACCCAGGGTCAACTACGTTATCCCAATTTACCAACGCTGGTTTTGACGGCGTGGCTGCTGAAACCTCCATCTTGAAGGAGGAAGGTCTTTCCGATGCTGTGATTCGAACTCTCATTATTGCTAGGAAGCGGTCTTCCTCTAATATCTACTATAGGACTTGGAGGTCTTATATTGATTGGTGTGAGATCAGGGCGTTGCCTTGTATGGAATTTTCCATCTCCAGAATCCCGGAGTTTCTTCAACATGGTCTGGACCTGGGGCTCCAGCTTAGTACTCTGAAGGGGCAGGTTTCTGCCCTGGCGGTGTTCTTTCAAAGGTCATTGCCCTACATCCTTTGATTAAGACTTTTTTCCAGGGAGTCACGCACGTGCGGCCTCCTAGAAAACCTTTGCTCCCTGTTTGGGATTTGAATTTGTTTTTTTCTGCTCTTCAGGATTCTCCTTTTGAGCCCTTGAATGATATTGCCTTGTCTTCACTTACGCAGAAGGTGGCCTTTTTGGTAGCCATCACTTCGGTTAGGCGAACTCAGAGACTTCGGTCTCTGAGTTGGCGGCTTTGTCCATTCAAGCCCCGTACTTTGAGGGGCATCAGGACAAGGTGGTTTTTCGTTTCAAGTCCGATTTCCTTCCTAAGGTTGTTTCTGCCTTTCACCTAAACCAAGACATTGTTCTGCCCTCTCTGTGTCCTAATCCCAGCAATGACAAGGAGAGGGCCCTGCATTCTTTGGATGTGGTTCGTGTTGTGAAGTATTATTTGGAGGTAATGTCTTCCTTTCGTAAGACGGATGCCTTTTTTGTGGTGCCCTCCGGGCCCCGAAAAGGCTTGGCGCCTGCCAAGTCTTCCATCAGTAAATGGATCCGTCAGACCATAGTTGGGGCCTATTCTGCCAAAGGGAAGGTACCCCCTTTTCGTGTTACTGCTCATTCTACTCGTGCGGTTGGGGCGTCCTGGGCTTTTCAGCACCAGGCCTCTGTTGAGTAAGTTTGTAAGGCTGCTACTTGGTCTTCTGTTCACACTTTTTCCAAGTTTTACAAGGTTAATGTTCGGGCCTCAGCGGATGCTGTGTTTGGCCGCAAAGTTCTGCAAGCTGCAGTGGTTTAAGTTGTGCATTGTTGCCTTGTTTTGGATCCCCGCCCTTTATGGACACTGCTGTTGGATGTCCCACACGTTATGAATTTCTTGAAGCGGGGTGTGTGACATACTTAGAATAATACCATTTTGTGAATACTCACCTGTAAAATGGGTATTATAAGTATGTCACACACCCCGCTTCACCCTGCCCTTTTGTATTCTGGATCCTTTATATGGTGAACTTTGCGTTGTTATGCTTTGTGTTGGGCTCTTCCTGGTCCCTTACCTTACTGCTGTTCTTATACTGGGTAATGAGTGGGAGGTCCCAGGTATTTATGGACCGGGAGGGGCTCTCTTTTTTCCTGGCATCTCTGCATATCGCCCTCTACAGGTCAGTATTACCCACACGTTATGAATTTCTTGAAGCGGGGGTGTGTGACATACTTATAATACCCATTTTACAGGTGAGTATTCACAAAATGGTATTTTTCGTTTTAAGCCGGATTTCCTTCCTAAGGTGGTGTCTGCTTTCCACCTCAATCAGGATATTGTTCTCCCTTCCTTGTGTCCTAAGCCTAACAATGACAAGGAGAGGGCTCTGCACAATTTGGATGTTGTTCACTGTGTGAAGTACTATTTGGTGACTACTTCTTCCTTCTGCAAGACGGATGCCTTTTTCGTGGTGCCCTGTGGGCCCAGGAAAGGTTTGGCGCCCACCAAGTCTACCATTAGCAAATGGATTCGTCAGGCCATTGTTGGGGCCTATTCTGCTAAGGGGAAGACTCCCCCTTTTAGGGTCACTGCGCATTCTACTCGTGCTGTTGGTGCTTCCTGGGCTTTTCAGCACCAGGCTTCTGTTGAACAAGTTTGTAAGGCTGCTACTTGGTCTTCCGTTCATACTTTTTCCAAGTTTTACAAGGTTGATGTGCGGGCTTCAGTGGATGCTGTTTTTGGCCGCAAGGTTCTGCAAGCTGCAGTGGTTTGAGTTGGTACATTCTTTACTGTTTCTGGTTCCCACCCATGACGGACACTGCTATTGGATGTCCCAGATGTCATGAAGTGGAGTGTATGGTACACTTAGAATAATACAGTTTTTTGAGTGCTCACCTTTAAAACTGGTATTATGAGTGTGCCATACACTCCACTTCGCCCAACCCCTTTTTTTCAGGTATTCTGGGGCTTTTATATGGTGAACCATTGGTTTTGATTGTTAAGGTTATAATTGGTTCTTCCTGGTCCCCTTACTGCTTTTATACACTGGGGAATTGGTGGGAGGTCCCAGGTATATATGGACCGGGAGGGGCTTTCTTTTTTTGCATATTCATCTCTGCAGAAGTTCGCCCTCTACTGGAGATTATCCAGATGTCATGAAGACCGAAGTGGAGTGTATGGCACACTCATAATACCCGTTTTAAAGGTGAGTACTCACAAAACAGTATTTTTTCTACTGTTTTTTAAATATTTTTGCGTAAAAAGCAAAAAAATAAATAAAATAATATTTTTTAGAAAATTGTCTCCTTTATTTTAAATAAAACATTTGTTTTATTAATGAAAGCCATTTCTCCCGATTACAATAGTACCACATATGTATCGGTAGCCCCCCCCCATTCTTGCCCAGGAGACCCCCCAAACTGAAAAGAGCACTTTATAACATTTACAAATAAAATACAACTACTCTCCACACTATAAACATAAGGGGTTATTTTTTTTTTGAAATGACATAGGATGGGGGGGGCATTTTTTGGGAATTTTAAGGGTTAAAACCCTTAAAAATCCCCCCCCCCCAAAAAAAAAATAACATGGGGTCCCCCCTACCTATCATAACCAGCCCGGGACCAGCTATGTGGGCTTGTAGAACAGGGTGGAGTGGCCAGCTTTTGTGCCCCCCCCCCACCCTGCAGCCTACAAGCCCACCTACCCTGTGTGGGCCCGGGCTCTTCTGCTCCCCCCCGGGCTTTATTGGGGGTAAAGGTAATTGGGGGTGCCGGGGGTTAATAGCAAGTCACCCGCTAGCCGCAGGTGACTTGCCAGCGCCAGCCCCCAGCCTTGTGAACTGGTATAGGGGTCTCATGGACCCCTTACCAGTTCACAAGGGGTTAAATGTTAAAAAAACACAGACACATGGAGAAAAAAATATTTTATTTGTTTTTTTTTTATACTTACCTCCCATCCATCCCTGGGCACTGTGTCCCACGCTGATCACTCTGGCTTCTGCCTTTTATAGCTGCTGGGCGACAGAGCATAAGGGGTTTTATATAAAAAAAAAAAAAACCACATAGGGTCCCCCCTCCCGGGCTTTTTTTTAAGGCTAACTCTAACCCTTAAAAAAAAAATGATGTAGGGTCCCCCCTTACCCGTCATAACCAGCCCGGGACCAGCTATGGGGGCTTGTAGGAACAGGGTGCAGGGGCCAGCTTTTGTGGCCCCTCCACCCTGCAGCCTAAAAGCCCACATACCCTGTGGGGGCCCGTGCTCTTCTGCCCCCCTCCTGGGCTTTGGGGAGGCAGGTAATTGGGGGTGCCGGGGCTTAATGGCAAGTCACTTGCTAGTTGCAGGTGACTTGCCAGCCCCCAGCCTTGTGAACTGGTATAGGGGTCTCATGGACCCCTTACCAGTTCACAAGGGGTTAACAATAAAAATAAACACACAGACACATAAGAAAAAAATGACATTTATTATTTTTTTTCTCTACTCACCTCCGATGTCCCAATCATGTCCCACGACGTTCAGATGACAGCTGCTGGAGATCATTGGAGGAGGGCTGGTAACCAGCCCTCCTCCTCCGATCTCCAACAGCGACTGAGCTTCGGGTGCCGGGTGACAGGTGCGAGTCACAGATGATGTCACCCTTTCCTCACCACGAGGAAACCCCGCGGGAGGGATCGGGGCTGCAGGTGAGTAAATGTCATTTTTCTTTTTTTTTTTTTTTTTACAGTTTGTGCCAGCGTCCGAAGCGGGGGGGGCGCTATTTCAGGTGCCCTGCTGAAGACAGAAGAGCCCCGGGGGGGGGGATAGGATGCCCCCGGGTGCAGAGAAGACCCGGCCTAATATAACGAGGGGTCAGGTGAGTTTTTAACTTGTATATCTTTTTTACTGTGGGGGATTAAAGTCAGCTACGTGAGTCTCATGTAGCTGGCACTTAAGTGGAGTAGAGGCTGCTACGTGAGACTTACGTAGCTGGCACTAGAAGGGTTAAAGGAGCTGTATTGCAAAATTGTGTAATATTAAAAATCTATATAAATACACTGGCTAATGAGAGGAGTCAGTTATACAACCAAACTGAACCTTGTGGATTCTTCTCCTAGTAGGAATAAAATCCAAGAGTGAGTGGTTTCTGAGTGTATCAGGGGTGACAGAACCTGTCCCCCTGATTCCTCTTGCTTTCATTCAAAGAAAAACAAGCCTGGCTGGATATTTCTTGATGCTGGGGGTACAAGTGACCCCCTCCTCCTGACATTCAACTTATTTATATGGATTTTTATTATTAGACCATATTTTCTTTTACCCTTTAACTACCAATCTACGTAGAATTTGTCACCCTCTGTTGCCGGACCTTTTTAATCATTTTTCAAAGAGATTTGTAACAATTAGACCTTTTATTATCACATAAAAAATATAAAAAGTACAAAAACAGTTAAAAAACACACGCATTATGGGGACAGCCCTATGCACATGAAGGTAAAAAAAATATTTCCTTATAGTATAATAAAGCATTGTTCAGAGTACATATATGATATTCACATATATTTGATATATATGCATATTTTTTTTTAGAGAGCACATCAGCTATGGATAAACATGGAAAAAAACGTCCAGCGTCAATAACACATCAAGAAGAAGCTGATGATGAGCATATGGGGTAGCTATTTATAGTATAGTAGTTCTTTAGAATGATTCTGATTGGTATCAAGTGCTCAGCTGTTACTAGCATGTAGGAGAGAGAGAAATGATGTTGCTCTAGCTGATGACATTCTGAAATGATATAAATGGGGAGGGGGACAAAAATATCATATTCTAAGTATGTCACACACCCCGCTTCAAGAAATTCATAACGTGTGGGTAATACTGACCTGTAGAGGGCGATATGCAGAGATGCCAGGAAAAAAGAGAGCCCCTCCCGGTCCATAAATACCTGGGACCTCCCACTCATTACCCAGTCTTCATCTCTGCAGTCGGCGAGCAAGTCAGAAGATGTGGTCTCCTCCTTGCACAGGGGGATTTCAGGTAGCCGGGATGACCCGGCCCTTTAGTTATCTATTTCCGCCTGGATCTTTTTTTTTTTTTTTTCTGTTACCTCATGCCTCCCAGCCTAGGCTGACGGTCCGGGTGAGGGTAGAAAAGCACCCTTGGTGCTTAAGAGCAAATGCTCTCCCGTAAGACCCTATATAAGAGGGTAGGCGGTCATCCGGGACGGTGACCCCGGTTTGGGATGCCCCGTCCCTTGGCCTTACACTTTGGGTGGTCCCCCCCTTTGGGTAATGCCCCTCTCTCTAGCGGGATAGCGGAGGGTAGGAGCAGGGCCCCTTATTCGGTGTTAGGTCCAAATTTTGTAATCATTAATTCTTAATAATGTTTTAATGTATTAATTTATTAAATTATCCTCCCAATAGTTATTAACTTATTTATTACTTCATAACAGCGTGTATTTCTCTGTCAAAACGGCGCTGTGGCCGCCATTTTTATGCAGGCTTTCTCCCTGAGGTAAAAGGGGCGGGGCCGGGCGTCAGGGGCAAAGCCACGGCCCGCTTCCCTCCTTCTGTCTCTTCTGAGACCGGCGCCGCAGCCGCACATGGCTGCGGTGCCGGCCTTTTTGCATTGTCATGGCAGAGGGGAGCTTCTCCCCTCACGCTTTCACTCTTGGGGGCGGGGCCGGGCTTTCCACCGCTGCGGCCCGCCCCTGTGTCACAGGCACCGCTGAGGTGCTTTTCTCTGTGCCTGTTTCCTCAGAGGGAGCTGGCCACGCCCCCCTTCTCTCCTCAGAGCTGCTCTTTACCTCACGGAGAGAGGAAGCTGTCTTCAGGACCACAGTGAGTGGCCCGGTGGGCCCCCCTTCTGTCCCATCACCTATAATTATATATTTTTATGTCATATATATATATATATATATATATATATATATATATATATATATTTTATACTCCGCTTTTCTTATTAGCCTTTTTTATTATGTCTTTCAGATATAACCTACAGTGGTGTTAGGGGGTTTCTCCCGGTCCTAGGGTCCCTGGGTTCTTAATTGGCTTATTGCAAATCCTCCCACTTGGGACATTAAAGGGGCATCCCGGGTTGCTTATATGCGTAATTCCCTCGGTCATTGCAACCAACTATAAGTTCACCTTATGGAGGCATCCCCGGATACTGGGCTCGGGCTCCCCTCGGGGCAGTGTATGGGGTGTGGGGCATCCCTTACTGGCGATGATATATATCTGTGTATACCATGCGCACAGCAGACTATTACGCGGCAGTCCGGACCCCAGGCGTCTGGTTCAGCGCCTCCGGTCTCTCCTCCCCCCCTCCCAGTTTGATCCGTGCCCAGCCTGACGTTGTCATGGGCGGGCAGTTGCAATCGGAGATGTGTGCCCGATTGGCCAATCTTGAAAAATTATTCTCCAGCACGGTCACCAGAAAGGCTCCGGCTAAGAGAAAGCACTTGTCGCCGTCTTCACCGGCGGCCGACTTGGATGATCTTGATAATCTGGACTGGTCTGATTACTCCCAACTTGAGGAAGGGGAGGTATATGAAGAATCAGATAATTCAGACGATCAGCAGTTTGTGGGTGCTGATACCGAGCGAGGCTTGGGGAGGTCTTCGGATACTCCTAATGTTCTGGCTCAGATGTTTGAGGTTTTGGCTATTTCTCCTCCTGAGGCGGTTCCACAGCAAAAGGGGGAATTTTTCAAAGAATCCAGGCCGCGCTTGGAATTTCCTAACCAAAAGCATTTTGATGGGATTATTGCTAAGGAATGGGAGAGGCCTGCCCGGCTCCCAGGTGTCCCTCAGGGTTGGGACAAAAAATAACCCTTTTTCTTGGATACGGTTAAGCGTTTGGCGTCCCCTCCCGAGGTGAATGCACAGATTCTGGGTTTATCCAACACTACTGTTTTAAATTCTCCTGATTGCTCCACGCTTAAAGATGGTGAGGATAAACGCATTGACCAAATGGCTTGTCATGGTTTTGCCAGTGTTGGGTCAGCCATGAGGCCGGCTTGTGCTTCAGCGCTGCTGGTGGTGGCTACCAGGTCGGTGGTCAGGGACCTGTTGACTTCTTCCGGGTTAGATAGTGATGAGTTCCTTGGCCTTAAAAGGTGTGAATTGTTTTTGTCATTTGTACTAGCCGCCTTGGATGACACACTGATGATGTGTGGCAGAACGTCGGCTCTATTGGTGACTATTCGGCGTTCGCTGACCGCTCTTCCCTTTGTGGGATTACGGCTCTTTGGTGAGAAGTTGGATTCAGTTGCCAAGGGTGGTAAGTTACCTCAACGCAAAAAACAGCGTCATCCCTTTCGGGGGGCGGGTTCCTTTGCTCCTTCCTTTCGTGGGGCTAGAGCTGGCAGAGGAATTGTTTTCCCTGCAGGCAGAGGAGATTCCTGGAACAGGGGCAGAGGACGTGCCCACCCAGGATACAGCTGGGGCTCTAAGCCCAAACCCGCTGCCAAGCCAGCTCAGCAATGAGGGGGCGCCCTCACCCATGTGGGTGGGGGGACGGCTGCAACACTTCTCCCAGGTCTGGGACCGGGAGGCCTCGGACAGATGGATCCGGGAAGTGGTGACTTCCGGCTACAAGCTGGAGTTCGAGCTCCGGCCCCCTCCCAGATTCCTCAGGTCTCAGGTGCCTTCGGACCTTCTGGCCGCGCAGGAGCTCGATTTGTCTCAGGTGGGGGTCCCCGGAGGTGGACCTCTTTGCCTCTCGTCACAATCACAAACTTCCGACATTTGTGTCTCTCTCACGGGATCCACTGGCTCTGGCAGTGGATGCCATGTCTCTGAACTGGAGGGATCTGGGGTTTCTGTATCTGTTCCCTCCGTTTCCCTTGGTGGCCAGAGTGGTGCGCAAGCTGGCCCTGGAGGGTGCGTCAGCAATTCTGGTGGCTCCAAGGTGGCCAAGACAGGTTTGGTTCGCAGATGTGGTAAGGTTAGCAGAGGATCAGTTCGTTCTGCCCCTGCTGCCGGATCTGCTCACCCAGGGTCAACTACGTTATCCCAATTTACCAACGCTGGCTTTGACGGCGTGGCTGCTGAAACCTCCATCTTGAAGGAGGAAGGTCTTTCCGATGCTGTGATTCGAACTCTCATTAGTGCTAGGAAGCGGTCTTCCTCTAATATCTACTATAGGACTTGGAGGTCTTATATTGATTGGTGTGAGATCAGGGCGTTGCCTTGTATGGAATTTTCCATCTCCAGAATCCTGGAGTTTCTTCAACATGGTCTGGACCTGGGGCTCCAGCTTAGTACTCTGAAGGGGCAGGTTTCTGCCCTGGCAGTGTTCTTTCAAAGGTCATTTGCCCTACATCCTTTGGTTAAGACTTTTTTCCAGGGAGTAACGCACGTGCGGCCTCCTAGAAAACCTTTGCTCCCTGTTTGGGATTTGAATTTGGTTCTTTCTGCTCTTCAGGATTCTCCTTTTGAGCCCTTGAATGATATTGCCTTGTCTTCGATACTTTCGTGTCCGGGGATAGGTTACCCCGGGGGTCCTTTGTAGGCTCAGTCCTGTAACCACACCACTTGTTACTTATAAATTCTTATAAAAGTTTATTTAGTGCCAATAAAAACAGTTAGTCTAAACAGCTATTTATACATCAAAATTCTTTTCTGTTGTCATGCATCAAAAAATGTACAACTTTGAATCATCATATATAAAAATAGTTACAATATATTCATATTTTTGTAACGGGCAGACATGTATCATGTTTCACCAGCTCTGGCTTTTTCAATGCCCTATCATATGACAAAACAGACAGATAAATCACAGTGTTAGTAACATGATTAGTGTGTTAATATTTAGATAATTGCATTGTTAAATAATTAGGGGCACAGAGAGATAGATCAAAATAGTACCTGGTTCTGATGATTTCAAATATTGGAGACATAAGTTGCTATGCACATTCAGACATTCCACAGAGTGAGCCGGTGGTATGCGCTCTCCTGTTGTTGAAGCTTGTTTCAATTAGTTTCCATGTATTATCTATGTGGGCAGCACCTTTATCTACGTTATGCACCCATACCTTAATTGGTTGTGTTCCTCTTTAAGCCTGAAGATTCCTTATATTTGGCCAAGCAGAGTGGCTGTAATCCCTATATAAAGGGGAAATGCCAAAAGGGGGGCATTTGATTGGATTTGTACTAGCGGAGATTCTTTTTAGGGGGATAGTCAGATTAAAGCAGACTTACTGTTTGAGATCAGTTGCTGGCATGTGTGGAGCAAGTGCGGTGGCAGGAAGTCCAAATGGCTGCGGTGCTTCTTTGTCCTTTGACAATCGTGGTCACAGTATCAATGACCGCTGTGCTGCTGATGTCCTGCAGCGGTCCCCGCTCCCCACGTGTCACCCGTTCTCCGCTCCGGATGCTTACCGGCCACTGCACCAGCAACGCTCATTTTATGCGCCCCAGACACCTGGAGCGCATCTACCTCGGTGCCCGGCTTCCGCCGGAAATGACGAGGTGCGGCGCTGGTTCGGCGCCCTGTCTCTCAGGCGGCGCCATTTTCTTGGAGCCTCGCCAATTTGTCAGGGCCCAAAAGGCGGGACTCACATATACAGCGTCCGCCATTATGGTGTAGCCTCATTACTCATGCTGTTAGGCTTTTCCTATTCCACTTATGTACTAAAGGGCATTTACACATTTCAGTATGGGAGGGAACCGAAAATGCTCCACACAATTGCCTATACTTGAATATAATGTTTGCTGCTTCCTTACATACTATCTACTCAGTAACAACGCCAGTGACATCCATATGTTTTTTAGGATCTTTGTTTATCACAATTTCCTCGTATAGAGGCATTTCACCTATTGCCCCTATGTTTATTTGGGCTTAGTTGTTGTTCTAAGTAATTCATGGCCTCTCATTCACTCTGACCCACAATGAATCTTAAAGGGGCATTCCACCGATTCACCATGTGTTTACATCTTATTACATGCATTCACGCTGACAGTTGTTATTTCTCTCCAATTCTTTTATTATTAGTGTGTTTTTTTCTCTCTATATATGTGTATATAAAAAAAAAAAGGGAAAGCTCTTTTTTCTAATATCTCCTCTGACCTAAGAATCATCCACATTGAGATGTCCCATTACATTGCACATCTAGAGGCAAGCCGTGTTGGGTATGTATTTATAGATATTTACAGTGAAGGGTGACTGGGCATTACACATCCCCATACGCCCTTTGCTGTTCAAAGATAGGGGGCAAAGCTTAAGGTTTCGTTTAGGCCGGGGTACCGATGTGCCCCTAACCTGAAGATCCATCTTGTTTCAAGTTGCAAGGTGGATTTTTCAATGTTGCCTCCCCGTATTGTTGGATGTATGCGGTCCAGTCCCTGTACTTGTAGGGAGCTCGGGTCTCTGTTGTGGTATCTGAGAAAGTGACGACCAATTGGTGTTTTATTGGAACCCGTTTTTATACTATAGTGATGCTCATAGTGTTAGGCACTTACCTCGTCGCCGTCCCTGGTCCCGCGGCGCGCTGTCGGGTGGTCCCCGGCTGGTTGCTGCCCGGCGCTCCCCGGGTGTCCTGGCTCCTCAGCGCGGTTGTGGGGGTCAGGGGTCGGCGGCGCGGGATGGTGTCGGTGGCCGCGCCGCAGCTCCCTCACGATGCGGCGCTTCCCCCTCCTGGCGGGGGCGCGCCCGATCTTCAACGTGTTCGCGCGCGCGCGCGAGCACGTCTCCTTTATGCCTCCCGGCGGCGCTTTCCCCAGCGCGCCCGCCGGGGGCGAGTTTGAATTACCCAATCCTTGTCCTGATCCTAGGGTGAGCCCAGGGACTGGTCGGCCTGTCTGGCCTGGGCCGTCCAGTTCCTGGGACCACTCCCGTTTTAGTTTTGCACCAAGCACTGTTGCTCCCTCCATTTTCCCTGTTCCCCACTGGCCAGTTCTCCCTATAAAACTGCACTGCCCCAGTATCCCAGTGCCCGTTATAGCTTCTGGGTTCTGGATGTGCGTTGCTGTGTCTTTAGTGAATATTTTGGATTTGGACTTCGACTATTCTCGCCTGCTGCCTGCCCTGACCATCTGCTTTGCCTGACCACTCTTTTGCCTGACCCTCCTGTACCTTGCCTGTGACCTCCTGGACTTGACCTCGGCTAGCCTCGACCACTCCTTCGTTATTTCCCTTGGATACCTCGCCTGTGACCTCCTGGTTTGACCTCGGCCTGAAATACGGACTTTCGCACCCGGCGTCCTCATTCGGGATTCCCTGCCAAACATCATTCTGCACCTTAAGCTGTTATCCTTTGCGCCTTTTAAGTCCTGGGGGCAACCGACTGGGAGAGGCATTACCCGTGTCTCCTACAAGCGGGGGCTTGTCTATAGGCGGAAGTGGCGGTGGAGATTGGGGGATACCGGCTTAAGACAGACGGGTGTTTGGTATAGTCCTGACATTATAACGGGCCAGAAGAAGAATGGACCAAATCCTGGAGCAGGTGCAAGCCTTGACAGCGGCTGTGGAGCACCTGGCTCATCGGGTTGCGGCCCAGGAGAACCGTCCTACTCCCATTGTCCCCACTTCTCAGGGGACTCCGGCCGCAATGTCTGTGGAACCCAAGGTCCCACTTCCTGAAAAGTTCTATGGCGACAGGGCAAAATTTGCCAATTTCCGGGACTCTTGTAAACTGTACTTTCAGCTCCGTCCGGTTTCCTCAGGGTCACAAGAGCAAAAGGTCGGCTTGATTATTTCCCTTCTGCATGGAGATCCTCAGTCCTGGGCCTTTAGCTTATCAGCTCAGGACCCAATCCGCCTATCTGTGGATAGTTTTTTCGCTGCAATGGAGGTCCTCTATGATGATCCCGACAAAGGGGCCTCAGCTGATGCCAAATTACGTACCCTCCGCCAGGGACGCCGTCCAGCCGAAGACTACTGTTCCGAATTCCGGCGTTGGGCGGTTGACTCACGTTGGAACAATCCTGCCCTCTGCGGCCAATTCCGACTAGGTTTGGCTGACACTATCAAGGACACCTTGGTGAATTACCCGGAACCCCAGACTCTGGACGAATTGATGCATCTGGCCATCCGCATTGATCGTCGACTCCGGGAGAGGCGCCTAGAGAAAGGATCGCATCTCGAATCGGCTTCAAAGTCTGAGGCTCTAGTCGCTCAACCTTCAGAAGAGCCCATGCAGTTAGGTGCCACCAGGCTCACTGAAGGCGAGAGACGGCGACGTCTATCTGAGGGGCTCTGTCTATATTGTGGAGGAACCGGCCACATGGTCAGACTTTGCCCAAAGAAACCGTCGGGAAACTTCAGAGCCTAGGGGGTTTCGAGGGGGCCCTCCTAGGCTGTAAGGTATCTCCTCAAGTATCGTCTCCAGTCTCTCCATCGTCTCCAGGCTCTTCTAGATTCTGGAGCAGCTGGGAATTTCCTAGACTCTGAACTAGCGCAGACTTTAGGAATTATGGTACAGACCTTGCCGACTCCTATCCGGGTTTCTGCCATTGATGGCACTCCAGTGGCCGGGGGGTTAGTTCGGTTCCAAACCCCTCCTATGCAAATCAAAGTGGGAGCCAGTCATTCTGAGGTTATCAGGTTCTTGATATTGAGTATGCCTGGTACCCCTTTGATTTTGGGTTTGCCATGGCTGCAGGAGCACAATCCCCAAATTGATTGGGTTTCGGGGCAAATCACCAAGTGGGGACACCAGTGTTTTTTGAACTGCCTAGAATTCCCACTCAGGGTTGCGCGCTTAGCACCTATTGGGGTTCCAACTCCATATTTGGAGTTTGCTGATGTCTTTTCAGAAAAGGCGGCAGACAAACTTCCTCCCCATAGACCTTGGGACTGCCCTATTGAACTGCTTCCCGGTACGATGCCTCCCAGAGGGAGAATATTTAATTTGACCCGAACAGAAACCCTCGCCATGCGGGAATACATCGCCGAGAACTTAGAAAAAGGGTTCATTCGGCCTTCATCTTCTCCAGCAGGGGCAGGGTTTTTTTTCGTGGAGAAAAAGGATGGGGGACTTCGCCCCTGTATTGATTACCGGGGCTTAAATAACATCACGGTAAAAAATAAGTATCCCCTACCGCTTATTGAGGGACTCTTTACACAGGTGGTTGGGGCGCAGGTCTTCTCTAAACTCGATCTCCGGGGGGCCTATAACCTCATAAGAATCAGGCAGGGGGACGAGTGGAAGACGGCCTTCAATACCCTTGAAGGGCATTATGAGTATTTAGTAATGCCTTTCGGCCTGTGTAATGCCCCTGCGGTCTTTCAAAGTTTTGTCAACGAAATCTTTAGGGACTATCTTGGCCGGTTTATGGTTGTTTACTTAGACGACATTTTAATTTTTTCTTCGTCCATTGATGAACATCGTAAACACGTGTGTTTGGTTTTGCAGAAACTTAGGGAGAACAGTTTATATGCCAAATTAAAGAAATGCCAATTTGAAGTATCTGAGGTTCCGTTTCTCGGTTACATTATCTCCAAATCTGGTCTGTCTATGGACCAATCTAAGGTGAAGGCTGTTTTAGAATGGGAGCAGCCCAGAGATTTGAAGGGCCTGCAAAGGTTTTTGGGTTTTGCCAATTTTTATAGGAGGTTCATTAAGAATTTTTCTGCCCTGGTTACACCACTAACTAACCTAACTAAGAAAACCGGGTACCCCCCGGTTTGGCCGGCTCAAGCTGTCCAGGCCTTCGGGAATCTTAAGAGGGTATTTAGTACTGCTCCCGTCCTAGTCCACCCTGATGAGCAACGACCTTTCCTTGTGGAGGTGGATGCTTCTGAAGTCGCGGTCGGGGCAGTCTTGTCTCAGTATTACGGCTCACCTGCACGCCTCCATCCATGTGCCTTCTTTTCCAAGAAATTCTCAGCGGCCGAAAGAAATTATGACATCGGCAATAGAGAATTACTGGCCATCAAGCTAGCCTTCCAGGAATGGAGACACTGGCTGGAGGGGGCTCAATATCCAGTTACGGTCTTTGCGGACCATAAAAATCTAGAATACATCCAGTCCGCCAAGAGATTAACTCCTAGACAGGCTCGCTGGTCCTTATTCTTTTCTCGGTTTAATTTCTCTATAACTTATAAGCCCGGGTCCAAAAATATAAAAGCGGATGCCCTGTCTCGGAGTTTCTCTCCCCCTGACTTACCGGAAAGGGTGGTGTCTCCCATCTTACCTCGCTCCCTAGTGGTGGCCGCCATCCAACCCCAACTTCCTGATCTTACTCAGTTCCAGGCCCAAGCTCCTCCTGGGAAACCCGCTTCAGCCCTGTTTGTGCCCTCTACTTACCGGTCTGAGTTCTTGTCCCATTTTCACGATACCAAAACAACCGGTCATCCAGGGGTTAAGAAAACCATAGCTTTATTATCACGCCAAGTTTGGTGGCCTTCTCTCAGGAAGGACGCTCAAAGATTTGTCTCCGCTTGCAAAGTCTGTGCCCAAAGTAAGTCCTTGAGGCGTTCGCCTGAAGGCCCACTCCTTCCATTATCCATTCCTGCCTCCCCGTGGACCCATCTGGCCATGGATTTTGTTACTGACCTTCCCCCGTCTCAGGGACATACTGTTATTTGGGTAATTGTGGACCGCTTTAGCAAGATGGCCCATTTCGTCCCTTTAAAGAAACTCCCCTCAGCTCAAACTCTTGCTCAACTCTTCATTACTCATGTTTTTAGGATTCATGGTATTCCCATGGATATTGTATCGGATAGGGGGGTCCAGTTTGTCTCCCGGTTTTGGAGGGCTTTCTGTGCCAAGTTGGGTTTCACCGTCTCCCTTTCCTCGGCCTTCCATCCGCAGTCGAATGGACAAACCGAGAGAACGAACCAGTCCCTGGAACAATATTTGCGCTGTTTTACGGCGGATACTCAAACTGATTGGGCCTTCTTCTTACCATTTGCGGAATTTGCATTTAACAACGCCGCACATTCTTCCACGGGGGTTTCTCCTTTCCATTGTGTTTATGGCAAGGACCTGAAGTTTTCTGCCCTTTCGGACCAACCCTCTAGAGTTCCCTCCGTGGATGAATGGGTTTCCAAATGGCCAGGGGAATGGAATAAAATCCAGCAACATCTAGCTAAGGCCGCTCGTCAGCAGAAAAAGTTTTCTGATCGCAAACGATCTTCTAACTCTAGCTATAAGGTGGGTGACTGGGTTTGGCTTTCAACCAAGAATTTGGCGCTACGCCAGCCCTCCGCTAAGTTAGGACCTAAATTTATTGGCCCCTTCCCCATAACACAAAAAATTAATCAGGTTACGTATCAGTTGGCCCTCCCTTCGTCCATGAAAATCTGTAAATCCTTTCATGTTTCACTTCTTAAGTCTGCAAAAAACCATGAACCTAATAGTCCTCCTAGTCCCGTGTTAGTTGATGGGCATCAGGAGTTTGAGGTTGCCCGGGTTCTTGATTCTCGCTTTTTTCGAAACTCTCTTCAATATCTTATTGACTGGAAGGGATACGGTCCGGAAGAAAGATCTTGGGTTCCGGCCAGAGAGGTTCATGCGCAGAATTTGGTAAAGAGATTTCACAGAGAGAATCCTTTGAAACCCAGTTTGGAGGGTCCAGTGGCCCCTCCTCAGGGGGGGGGGGTAATGTTAGGCACTTACCTCGTCGCCGTCCCTGGTCCCGCGGCGCGCTGTCGGGTGGTCCCCGGCTGGTTGCTGCCCGGCGCTCCCCGGGTGTCCTGGCTCCTCAGCGCGGTTGTGGGGGTCAGGGGTCGGCGGCGCGGGATGGTGTCGGTGGCCGCGCCGCAGCCCGCTCTGCGCGGCTGCGCGGTCCCGCCGAGCTCCCTCACGATGCGGCGCTTCCCCCTCCTGGCGGGGGCGCGCCCGATCTTCAACGTGTTCGCGCGCGAGCACGTCTCCTTTATGCCTCCCGGCGGCGCTTTCCCCAGCGCGCCCGCCGGGGGCGAGTTTGAATTACCCAATCCTTGTCCTGATCCTAGGGTGAGCCCAGGGACTGGTCGGCCTGTCTGGCCTGGGCCGTCCAGTTCCTGGGACCACTCCCGTTTTAGTTTTGCACCAAGCACTGTTGCTCCCTCCATTTTCCCTGTTCCCCACTGGCCAGTTCTCCCTATAAAACTGCACTGCCCCAGTATCCCAGTGCCCGTTATAGCTTCTGGGTTCTGGATGTGCGTTGCTGTGTCTTTAGTGAATATTTTGGATTTGGACTTCGACTATTCTCGCCTGCTGCCTGCCCTGACCATCTGCTTTGCCTGACCACTCTTTTGCCTGACCCTCCTGTACCTTGCCTGTGACCTCCTGGACTTGACCTCGGCTAGCCTCGACCACTCCTTCGTTATTTCCCTTGGATACCTCGCCTGTGACCTCCTGGTTTGACCTCGGCCTGAAATACGGACTTTCGCACCCGGCGTCCTCATTCGGGATTCCCTGCCAAACATCATTCTGCACCTTAAGCTGTTATCCTTTGCGCCTTTTAAGTCCTGGGGGCAACCGACTGGGAGAGGCATTACCCGTGTCTCCTACAAGCGGGGGCTTGTCTATAGGCGGAAGTGGCGGTGGAGATTGGGGGATACCGGCTTAAGACAGACGGGTGTTTGGTATAGTCCTGACACATAGATTCTCTTCTTTAGTGGTCGATTGGTCTTGCCCACATACAGGCAACCACATGCGCAGGTTAACAAGTATATTACATTGACTGTATTACAGTTAATAAAATGTTGCGCCTCATATCTATTGCATCCCCCTATAGAAATACTCGGGCCCACCTTCACATACTTGCACATGCTGCAGCCCCCGCACCGGAATGTTCCTTTGGTTTTGCAACAGTCATTCACTCGATTCTGCTCATAATGGCTGTGCACCAGAGTGTCCCGTAGGTTCTTAGACCTCCTATATATGACTTTTGGTGCCTTTGGTAGGAATGACTTTAGATAGGGATCATTAAGGAGAATACACCAGCGGGTCTGCAGTATCTTTTGTATGTGTTGGTGGGCCCCTGTATAGGTCATGATCTTGCCTTGTCTTCACTTACGCAGAAGGTGGCCTTTTTGGTAGCCATCACTTCGGTTAGGCGTGTCTCTGAGTTGGCGGCTTTGTCCATTCAAGCCCCGTACTTTGAGAGGCATCAGGACAAGGTGGTTTTTCGTTTCAAGTCCGATTTCCTTCCTTTGTTTCTGCCTTTCACCTAAACCAAGACATTGTTCTGCCCTCTCTGTGTCCTAATCCCAGCAATGACCAGGAGAGGGTCCTGCATTCTTTGGATGTGGTTCGTGTTGTGAAGTATTATTTGGAGGTAACGTCTTCTTTTCGTAAGACGGATGCCTTTTTTGTGGTGCCCTCCGGGCCCCGAAAAGGCTTGGCGCCTGCCAAGTCTTCCATTAGTAAATGGATCCGTCAGACCATAGTTGGGGCCTATTCTGCCAAAGGGAAGGTACCCCCTTTTCGTGTTACTGCTCATTCTACTCGTGCGGTTGGGGCGTCCTGGGCTTTTCAGCACCAGGCCTCTGTTGAGCAAGTTTGTAAGGCTGCTACTTGGTCTTCTGTTCACACTTTTTCCAAGTTTTACAAGGTTGATGTTCGGGCCTCAGCGGATGCTGTGTTTGGCCGCAAAGTTCTGCAAGCTGCAGTGGTTTAAGTTGTGCCTTGTTGCCTTGTTTTGGATCCCCGCCCTTTATGGACACTGCTGTTGGATGTCCCACACATTATGAATTTCTTGAAGCGGGGTGTGTGACATACTTAGAATAATACCATTTTGTGAATACTCACCTGTAAAATGGGTATTATAAGTATGTCACACACCCCGCTTCACCCTGCCCTTTTGTATTCTGGATCCTTTATATGGTGAACTTTGCGTTGTTATGCTTTGTGTTGGGCTCTTCCTGGTCCCTTACCTTACTGCTGTTCTTATACTGGGTAATGAGTGGGAGGTCCCAGGTATTTATGGACCGGGAGGGGCTTTCTTTTTTCCTGGCATCTCTGCATATCGCCCTCTACAGGTCAGTATTACCCACACGTTATGAATTTCTTGAAGCGGGGTGTGTGACATACTTATAATACCCATTTTACAGGTGAGTATTCACAAAATGGTATTATTTGTACATATTTATTTCCCACAAGTCTCAGCAATGCTTTAGAGGCGTGGAATCTTCCTCCTCTCCCAGCAAAGTGTTCTGTAATTTGTGAAGGCTGTGAAGTAACATAGGTATGCCAATGAGCAGGGTTGCTGAATCACTCAGTTTTCACAGATCACTGAACCCTGATGGTGCAGTATATGTTAAAATATGTTAAAAGAAAGAGTAGTTATGTGGTTTCTAACAACAACACAAAAATGCTAATCATGTCTGTATTTCCTTTGTACCATTCTAACTCTTTGAAGACCAATGAAAAGTTCAGCGCTCAATATAGCTTAAGGGATGTGTTTTGGGCTTTACAAAAGGATCCGCTGGGTATGCGCCGGGTTTACGCAATTAGCAATTGATATTTTGCCTGTTCCGCCAGCAATGTCCATGTTTTTTGTATTTACTTCTATTTCAGCTTGGCTCGGCGAATGCTTGTGAATACTTTTGCATTCCCCACCTCTTAATGGTGAACTCCATAGGAATCAATATTATTTAGGAAGAGATTGTCCCTTTAAGTTTTTCTTTAGCATATTTAACTTATTTTTTTAGAGTGAACATACCACTTATTTAGGATGGGTTGTAGCTTGCATATGAGAACACTGTTTACAAAATATTTCAATTTCTTATCCCTACTTTTAGTGGAGAAGTGCAGAACATGCTAACAAAATTTGGTGGTAAGTGCTGTCTGAATCATTTATTTGTTTTTCATTTTCAGTTGTTTTTTTTCTTGTTGTTTAGTTGCTATTGTTTTGTGGAACAAAACCCGTTTAAAGTGGAGCAAAACCCATTTGATTTAATTGAAAACAGGAGTCAGTACACCAAAACATGCGCACCATTGTACCTTACAACACAAGTACATTGTAGAACTAGTCTATGTAGATTACATATTGGTTATGGGATATACTTATACAATTTCACTACAAATTCCATTTAGATAATCGTGGATTAACAATGTACAACTCAGGAGATGAGGTGCTGATGTCTGGAAGTCTTTTCTTGTGTTCTTATGTTTTTTGTGTGACTGGGTTTCCTCGAACTCTGGAACAATGATTTCCTACGACAGCAAACTTCTCTTGCCACTGTATAGTTGTATAGTTCCTCTGCAGGGAAATAATAGGCAGGCTCGTTTTGTCTTAGCATGGCTGTCCTGGCTGCATCAGATCCTCTTCTCGGTGAGTATGTTTGAATTTGGCGTGGTGGCCTTATCAGTTCATAAGGCAGATCACAGGTCTCATATTCTAAGTATGTCTCACACCCTGCTTCGGAAGTAGTCATTACACTTGGGTTATGTCCAGTAGAGGGCGAACTTCTGCAGAGATGACTAGAAAAAAGAAGCCCCTCCCTGCCCATAAATACCTGGGACCTCCCACACATTCCCCAGATAAGTCTCTGCAGACGGCGAAGCATGTCAAGAAGATGGCTGTCTATTTTTCCTTTGCAGATAAGCCGGGTTTACACCCGGCCACTTGTCCCTATTTCTGCCTGGACTTTAATTTTTAGTCCCTATGCCTCCCAGCCTTGGCTGTGAGTCCGGGTAAGGGTAGGTTACACCTTAGAGGTGTACTGTATAGGAGCTATGCTCCTCCGTGAGACCCTATACAAAGGGTAGGCGACCGCCAGGTTTGTGATCCTGGTATGGGATGCCCTGTCCGTTTATTGTCCCTGCGCTTCATTAGGTAGTTTTGGGACCCCCCCCTCCGTCTTGGATTATAGGGGGGTGGACCTGTACCTCCATTTTGCGGATCATGGTTGTTTTGCTAAACGAAGACTCTCCTGCTGTATTGGGGCCAGTGTGTGTGTGTGCGTGAGTGTGTATGCGCTCGGTGCGCTCGGCGCGCTAGTTGCGGCCTGCCCCCCTCCTCTGGCGCCCTTTGCGGTCCTCAGCCAATGGCTGGGTACCGCTGTCTCTAGCCATGGTTGGGAGGGGGCGGGGCCACGTGCGTCGCACGGTCCTCGCTGGCCCGCCCTCCTTCTCTCTGCTGCTGGATGGATCCGACATTGAGAGGATAAGTCATTCCTCCGGTTCTCTGTGAGTGCCCTGCGGGGCCTGTTCGTGTTTGTTGTACACTGCTGTTAACCCATTAGGGGCTCTCAGCTCATGGCAGGTGTTTTTCTTGTACTATATGCTGACTGTATAAGATATATTTTATATTTTATCGGAGAATGCATGCTTTCATATGTATATGGCGCTTGGTGTGATTTTTATGGTACCTTATATTGTGTCTTTCAAGATAAAAAGGGTTTTTTTCCTAGGTCCTTAGGTCCCTCATTCCAATTGGGGTCTATTCCTTGTCATACACAAATCCTCCCACTAATGGGCACTAAGGGGCATCCCGGGTAGCTTATTAGCGTAATTCCCACTGGTCATTGCGACTACCATAAAAAAAATTACCTTATGGAGGCTTCCCAGGATACCAGGTTCGACATCCCTTTGGGGCCACACCGGCAGTTGTGGTTTGTGGGGTATCCCTTGCGGGGGATAATGTGCTTATTTGTATACTAGGTGCACGGCAGGCCATTGAGCGGCAATCCGGGCCCCTGGCGTCTGGATCAGCGCCGCTGGCCTCATCGCATACACCCCCACGCCTGGCTTTGACCCCATGTGACACTGTCATTAGCGGGCAGTCGCAATCTGATGTATGTGCTTATTGCTGACATTAAGAGGATGATTGCTAGCTTTGCGGCCAGGTATGCCCCAGCTAAGAGACGGCATTTGGTGCCGGTTGCACCGGCCTTTGATTATTATGATTATGACCCGTTCACTTGGTCTGCTTATTCCCCGCTTGAAGACGGGGGATTGTTTTCAGGACGCTGTAGGCTCTGATGATCAGCAGTTCTTTGATGTTGATGCTGGGCAGGAGCGTTGGGATACTGCGGATACCCCCAGACTTCTGGCCCATATTTTTGAGGTTCTTGCTATTTCCCCTCCTGCGGAGGCCCCCCCCCGCAGAAGGGGGAATTTGTTGGAGGCCACTAAGGCTCGCCTTGTGTTTCTTGATCAGAAGTATTTTGACAAATTGATTCTTTAGGAATGGAAAAGGTCCAGCCAGGGGGGCTGGGATAGGAAGTATCCCTTCCTGGTGGTCACGGTGAAGCGCTGGTCATCACCCCCTGAAGTACGCTCGATTCTGGGGTTGTCCAACACATTGGTTGTGCATTCACCAGACTCCACCACGCGTAGGATGGTGAGGACCGTCGTCTCGATCAAATGGCGTCACACACCTTTGCCGGTGTGGGATCGGCCCTGCGCCCCATTTGTGCTTCAGCTCTCACGGCCGTAGCTACCAGATCTGTAATTAGGGGCCTGTTGAATGGTCCCCATCTTGACCCTGCTAGTGATGTGTTTGCAGCACTTACGAGGTGTGATTTGTTTATGACCTTTGTCTTATCAGCTTGGTCGATACAATATGCATGTGTAGTAGAACCTCGGCCTCGCTTTTGGCTATACGCAATGGGCGGCTGAGATGGCGGCTAAGAAGGCGCTCGCAGGGCTACCCTTCTTGGGTATGCGGCTGTTTGGAGATTAATTGGTCTCGGTGGCGAAAGGAGGAAAGCTGCCGCAACACAAAATGCAACGCCGCTCCTTTCGGGGTGCAGGCTCCTTTACTCCTTCCTTTCGTGGCTCTCGAGCAAGCAGGGGAGTTGCTTACTCTGCGTTCAGAGGTGACTCCTGGGGTAGGGGCAGAGGATGGGCCCGCCCCGGAACTGCCTGGGGTGCCAAACCCAGGGCTGTTGCCAAGCCCTCTCAGCATTGAGGGGGCGCCCTCATCCTCGCGGGTGGAGGGACGGCTACGGCACTTCACCCAGGTCTGGTCCTGGGAGGTCACAGACAAATGGATCCTGGAAGTGGTCTCTTCCGGGTGTAAGCTGGAGTTTGAGTTCCGGCCTCCTCCCAGATTCCTCAGGTCTCCGGTTCCTTCGGACCCCGGGCTGCGCAGGGGCTGTTGTTGGCAGTACAAAATCTTATGGAGTTGGAGGTCATTTGCCCGGTGCCCTTCTCAGAGAGACGCCGGGGCTATTATTGCAGCCTTTTTACAGTGCCCAAAATGGACGGCTCTGTAAGACCCATTCTGGTTTTTAAAAATTCTCAACAGGTTCATCAGGACCAAGAAATTTCGCATGGAGTCTCTGCGCTCGGGCATCAATTCCCTTTGTCCAGGGGACTTTATGACGTTCATGGACGCTTACCCTCATGTGCCGATCTTCCCAGGTCGTCAGCGGGTTGTAGGGTTTGTGGTGGGAGATCAGCACTGTTAGTTTGTGGCTGTAGCCTTCGGACTGACCTCGGCACCATGGGTGTTCACCAAGGTGTTGGCGGGTGTAATGGCCCTTTTCAGAGACCAGGGCATTCGCATTGCGCCGTATCTGGATGACATTCTCATCACGGCATCCTCTCTCAGCCAGGCAGAACTGGACACCAGAACGGTGGTGATGTCGCTGGAAAGGTTCGGTTGGGTGATCATCTACCCTAAGTCTTCTCTCTCCCCGTCAAGGGAGGTTTCCTTTCTGGGCATGAATCTGGATTCCATTTAGACCAGAGGGTTTCTGCCTCAGTCGAAGGGGCAGATGGTACAAGATTTGATACGTCTTCTTCTGTCCAACCCTCGCCTATCCGTCCGGCAAAGGATGAGGCTGGTGGGGTTGATGGTGGCCTCCTTCGAGGCGGTTCCCTTTGTTCAGTTTCACATGAGACCTCGGAGTTTCTTCAATATGGTTTGAAAGAAAACCGCCAGGGCGGAGACCTGTCCTTTCGAGGTACTACGCTGAAAACCCAGGTCCAAACCATATTGTTGTGGAGAGACCATTCCCCTCGACAAGAGGACCTGCTTAGTACCTCGAAAGGACAGGTCTCCGCCCTGGCGGTTTTCTTTCAAAGGTCTTTGGCTCTTCACCCTTTGGTTAAGACTTGTATTTTGTTCTGCCGGCTCTCCAGGGGCCTCCTTTTGAGCCGATGCAGGATGTTGCACTTTTTCTTTCTCTCACAAAAGGTTGCCTTTTTGGTGGCTATTAACTCTGTTCGATGTGTTTCTGAGTTGGCGGCTCTGTCTATTCAGGCCCCTTGCTTTGAAAGACTTCAGGACCATGTGGTCTTCTGTTTTAGGCCAGATTTCCTACCTTAAGTGGTCTTTGCCTTCATTATCAATCAGGATGTGGTTCTCCCTTCCTTGTGTCCTAAGCCTAGCTATGACAAGGAGAGGGACCTGCACTCTTTGGATGTGTTTGTTGTGTGATGTACTATTTGGTGGTTAATTCTGTAGGACGGACGCCTTGTTGTGTCCTCTGGGCCCCAGTAGGGTTTGGCGTCCGTCAAGTCTACCATTAGTAAATGGATATGTCTGGCCATTGTTGGGGCCGATACTGCCTAGGGGAGGGATCCCCATTTTCAGATCTCTGCTCAGTCTACTCGTGCTGTTGGGGTTTCCTGGGCTTTTTAGCACCAGGCTTCTGTTGCACTAGTTTGTACTGCTGCTACTTGGTTTTCTGTTCTTACCTTTCCAAGTTTTATAAGGTTGATGTGCGGGCCTCAGCGGATGCTGTTTTTGGCCGCGAAGTTCTGCAAGCTGCAGTAGTTTCATTTGTGCACTATTGCCTGTTGGGATCCCCACCCTTTTTGGACACTGCTATTGGATGTCCCAAGTGTAATGATTACTTCCGAAGCAGGGTGTGAGACATACTTAGAATTTTGTGATTACTCACCTGTAAAATGGGTATTATAAGTATGTCTCACACCCTGCTTCGCCCCGCCCTGAGTTGTATATTGGATCCTCTATATGGTGATACTTTTTTCTCATAAGGTTTTATTTGCTCTTCCTGGTCCCCTTACTGCTTTCTTATGCTGGGGAATGTGTGGGAGGTCCCAAGTATTTATGGGCTGGGAGGGGCTTCTTTTTTCTAGTCATCTCTGCAGAAGTTTGCCCTCTACTGGACATAACCCAAGTGTAATGACTACTTCCAAAGCAGGGTGTGAGACATACTTATAATACCCATTTTACAGGTGAGTAATCACAAAATGGTATTTTTCTTTGTAGTTCAGCTTGCAGGATTGAGTAGGACAAGGCCTCAGGTGACAAGAAAGTATTCTAATTGACAGTGCTAGCATCTCTGTATATGATATCTAGAACCAACTATACAAGTTACATCATTCCATACTTGTTATCATTTTGTGTTCCAAATTTAAATTTACCAGCTCTTACTTAGCAGTTTAGTAATGTTGTCTGTAGATGCTGTAAGTCTCCTTTCCAGGGAGTTGCTTAAAGTGGACCAACACCCTCCCATGATCGGCCCGGGAATCTATAAGATTCCCGGACCGATCAGCTCCCTGACTGCGGGGCACCCCGATCGGTACTGTACTGTATTTCTGCTCAACCTGTGTGGCTGCCCTGAAAGTCTAAATAGCTTCAAAGGATACAGATAACACCCTAACACCCCTGCATCTCTCTGGCCCTGGTGACTAATCTGGAAACCCACCAGGAAGACATTTTCCCTAGTCTGACTGAATTTATGAGTTTAGGTGCCTAACTTGCAAGACAAGAGAGTATCCGCCTGTGTTCCTCTTCACTAGAGGGTGATGTAGGGTCTAGCACTAGATCTTAATCACTGTCGTTTTACTATTGACATACTAGCCCCTGAAGATCCCTATCTATAAAGCCTTGAAAAATTATTCATACAGTACCCCTTAAACATTTCTACATTTCTAAACATTACAGTCACACATTAATGTATATTTTCACTATATCCAGTCCAGGTCATCCCAGAAGTGATGACATGTGGGTAGTCCGCCACCAGGTGGCGCAGTTACTGCAAGATCCAAAGCTGTAACTCCTCCCGGCCTCCTATAAAAAGAGGTGTCTCAGTAGAATCCCCAGAGTTCATCTTGCAGTACTGCTGCTAGGATCGTCTTGGATACTCTCTCTCCTGGAATGCTGCAGCTGAGCGGGGCATTTTAAGCCTGTCGGCTGCTGCACCCCTATTACCACTGTTTCCGTGGTCCCACTCTGCCTCCCAGCCTCGGCTGATGGGACGGTGGAGGTAGGGTGAACGCCGGGGGTCAGGCGTTGACAGAGCTAGGCTCTGGGCCGCAGACCCTCCCTAAAGGGTAGCCAGCCATAGGTGATGGTGAGCCTATTGGGGGGGGGAGGAACCACATTTATGCCCATGGGTTATGCCCGTGTCTCCCACTTTTTTATTATTATTTATCTTGTGTATGTTTTATCTGTTGTTTTTTACTGTGCTGTACTCCGGCTGACATACTTACCTCCCTCGTTCCCTCGGCTCCTTCTCCTCTTCCCTCTATCTCTTGACGCGCTGTGAGGGGGGGGGCGGGAGCGGCGCTTCTCGGCGGGGCCTGGTGTTGAGGCCGCGGCCTCGGGGGCGTCGGTGCAGGGGCGCGCTTTTTGTATCACGGCTATGCGGCCCACCCCTCAAGGATCGAATGAGGCTGGCCATCTTACTTGCCCAGGGCTGAGTGCTGCTGCTGTCTGTTGTCCCCAGCGGTCGCTGGTGGTCCCGTGAGTCCCTCCCTTTTTCTCTTTATGCTCTTAGTCTGCATGTGTTGTGGGATTCTCATGCTTCTTGTCTGCTGTGTCCTATTGGTGGGGCCCTTGACAGCTGAGGGTTGTGGTTCCTCCCGGTCTCCGACCTTGCCCACCGCCCCCCTCTCTCTACACGTCCTCTCCCATTAAGGGGGATCACAAAAAGAGGGACTAAAGTGGGGATCTCTTAGGTTTGGGCCGTTAGTGCCTTGTAACCTATATAACATTTACTATAATCACCATAATGGAGGCTTCTGGGGATAGTGAGCTGGGGGCCCCTTCGGGGCGGGTGAAGCTCTGTCCCATGTGCGGACCAGCCCTCTGGGCAGATTCAGCACGGTTTGTGTCTTGCTCCTGGAGCGTATTTTTGGAACATGATAGGGCGGGCGTATCTGCCCCCAGCCCTCTGTTGTCTGCGGCCTCGCCAGCACCCCCGTGATTGCATTCAGCCCTCAGCTAGGGGGAAGCCAGCAGGGGGTCCCGAGCCGATTGGCATACCGGGTGGCCAGCCTTGAGAGACAGTTTTCTCGCACGGCTCCTGGGAAGGCCACGAGTAGAAGCGGCACTTCGATGCTGGTTACTCGGATTGCCAATGATGATGAGGATGATTATATTTTTGGAGGCCTGGGCTCCATGGAGGAAGGCGAGCTGTTTAAGGATTCCTTCCTCAGGGGGTCATTCGGCCGGCTATGACGGCGAGCCTGGCGTCTCCTCGGGCGTGGATATGTGGCTTCCTGACGATATGGTGAAGTTGCTGACTTCTGTGTTGGAACGTTGCATGTTGTCCTTCCTAAAGCGGCTAAGAGGAAGCAGGGTGATTATTCCGGCCTGAGAGACAGAGGTTGTCTTCCCCGAGCTGGCCCATTTTTCCGTTATGGTTTTCTAGGAATGGTAATGACCTAATAATTTACCTAATTACCTAATTTACCTAATAATCGGTGTCTAAGGGCCTGAACAGGCGGTACCCCTTCCTGGAGGAGCTGGTCCGCCTCTGGTCCCGTCCCCCCGATGTGGATCCCCCTGTGTCGGGGTTATCCTACACTACGGTTATGCCGTCACCCGATACTGCTTCCTTGCGCGACCCTGCTGACAGACGTATGGATCAGCTGGCTTGTCATGCGTTCACCTTTGTGGGTGCTGGGCGTTGCCCTGTCTGTCCCGCGGCCATTGTCTCCTTAGCCATCAGGAAGAAGGTGAGACGTCTTGTTGATAGTGCTAAGTCTCACAAGCGAGCGGAGGAATATAAAGACCTCAAAGCTTGCGTGGATTTTATCGCCTTTATAGTCTCGGCTATGGACGATTGTGTCCGGCTCGGCGCCAGGGTTTCGACCCTGCTTGTTGCGCTCCGTCGCTCTCTTTGGCATGCGGCATTGGTCGGCTGACGCTGTGGCCATGAAGTCACTCACTAGTATCCCTTTCTTGGGGCACAGGTTACTCGGGGAGTGTCTGGACCTCCTTGTTAAGGATGGGAGACTCCCTCAGCGATGGAAGCCTGCGCGGCCCTTCGGGGTTCTTCTGCCTATCGCTCCTTTCGAGGAGGAAGAGGCTTTTCATTTTCAGGTGGCCACAAAGATACCTGGGGACGAGGTAGGTCTCGCGGCCGACCCAATTCCTCCTGGGGAGCTAAATCCAAGCCCTCTCAGGCATGAGGGGGCGCCCTCCCCCTACCGGGTGGGGGGGACGGTTTCTGCTTTGCTCACGTCTGGAGACAGCATGTCTCGGATCGGTGGATTCAGGAGGTGGTTTCTTCCGGTTAAAAAGTAGAGCTGGCAGTTTGGCCGCCCTCAAGTTTTCTTCAGTCACGGATATCCCAGAACCCATTGACAGCACAGGGCCTGAGAATGGCCGTTCATTGCCTTCTGCGGTCAGGTGTGATTGTCCCGTGCCTTGTCAGGAACGGGGTCAACGTTTCTACTTCAATCTGTTTTTCGGTGCCCAAGAAGGACAGAAGGCTGAGACCTATCCTGGACCTGAAGGGTCTCAACAGGTTTGTCAGACATTTCCGCATGGGGACCTTACGGTCCACGGTGAGCTCGCTTCGGCCCGGCGACTTCATGACCATGGTGGACATCAAGGATGCTTATCTGCACATCCCGATTTTTCAGGCGCATCAGAAGTTCAGGAGGTTTGCGCTGGAGGATCAGCATTACCAGTTTGTGGCACTACCGTTCAGGATATCTGCGTCCAGACACAATCACAAGCTCCCAAGGTTCGTCTCCCTGTCAAGAGATCCTCTGGCCTTCGCCACAGACGCTCTGGCAATTCCTTGGATGGAGTTCAGGCTCCTTTATGTATTCCCTCCGTTTCCACTCCTGGGCCGAGTGCTGCGCAAGTTAGCCCAGGAGGGTGTACCAACCATTCTGGTGACTCCTCGCTGGTCGAGACGGTGTTGGTTCGCGGACTTAGTTCAGATGTCAGTCGATCACTTCATCATGCCCGACGTCTCACTCAGGGGTCGCTGCGGCACCCCAATTTACAGACGTTGGCTTTGACGGCCTGGCTATTGAAGCCTCAATCCTTACAGAGAAGGGGCTGTCGGCCATGGTTGTGCAGACTATGATTCAAGCTCGGAAGAAGTCTTCTTCCATGATATACTTGTTTACATTGCTTGGTGAGAGTCTCCCTTGTCGCACATTCTCTGTCTCTAGGATATTGGAGATTTTTACAACATGGCTTAGACTTGGGTCTCCAGCTGAGCACCCTCAAGGGCCAGGTCTCGGCCTTGACCATCTTTTTCCAAAGATCCTTCGTCTATCATAGGCTGATCAAGACTTTACTCATGTACGTCCACTGCGTAAGCCTGTATTACCGGTGTGGGACTTAAATTGGTGCTTTCTGCTCTCCAGGGTCCCCCCTTTGAGCCTTTGTGTGATGCTGCATTGGTTATTTTGACCCTAAAGGTGGTCCTTTTGTTAGCCATCTCCTCGGTGTGTCGTGTGTCATAACTGGCCGCGCTTTGTATGAAGCCACCTTACTTTGAGCGGCATAAGGATAAGGTGGTATTTCGCTTTAAACCCTTTCACCTTACTGCAGATGTTGTCTTGCCTTCTTTGTGTCCTGCACTCTCTAATTCTAAGGAACGGATCCTCCATGCCTTGGATGTGGTCAGAGCCATTAAGTATTACCTGGTTGCAACTGAATCCTTCAGGAAATCGGACTCGATCTTCATCCTCACTGAGGGTTCTAGGAAGGGCTTGCCTCCATTCAATTTCACTCTCAGTAAGTGGATCAGACAGGTGGTGGTGCAAGCATATTCTGCCAAGGGGGAGGAACCCCCCTTTCATGTTACTGCTCATTCTACTAGAGCTATTGATGCCTCCTGGGCTTTCAGCACCAGGCATCTGTTGAACAAGTTTGTAAGGCCGCTGCTTGGTCTTCAGTTCATATCTTTACGAGGGTTACAAGGTTGATGTTAGGGCCTCAGCTGACGCTGCTTTTGGCCGAAAGGTGCTTCAGGCCGTAGTGAAATGAACTACATGCTGTTCCGCACTGGGGATCCCGCCCTAATGGACACTGCTTTTGGATGTCCCACATGTCATCACTTCTGGGACGACCTGGACTGGATTTAAGGAAAAATACAATTCTGTGAAACTCACCTGTAGAATTGTTTTTGAATATATCCAGTCCAGGTCGTCCCACCCCGCCCTTGGTTCATTATCTCTTTGCCTGGTATGGTGATTACCATTTTTATATTGGACGTTGTCCTTAAGTTTTCTGTTGGAGAGAGTACATGCTGAAGCTATGTGATGTAACATGGTTTCTTGGCCTTCTGGCCTGTCTTCTTTCTTACTGCTTTTTGACCACTGGGGACTACTGAGTTTTACAGAATTGTATTTTTTGAGATTTTATGTGATTGAGCAATACAAAGTAGTGAGTATTTGTGAAGAAATTAAAACATGCTTTTCGAAATGAAAAGTGTATTCAGCCTTCCTGAGTCACCTTTAGCTGTAATTACAATTGCATGTCTTGGGTATATCTCTAGAGACTGACATCTTTGCCTATTCTGCTTTGCAAAAATAGCTCTAGCTCATATTGGAAGGAGTGAATTTGTGATTAGTAATTTTCAATTTGTGTCACAATGCTCAATAGGATTTAAAGTGACCCCCCCCCCCCGCCAAAACAGCTCAATCTATTTTGCTCCCCACACCAGGTACATTACCGTTTGGATATTTTCTGCCCTCAATGCTGCTTGGTATACCTGTTGTAGTGATTTAAACTTCCATTTTCCCCAGGCATGCCATTAGTTTCTGACAGGATACCATTGTTCTAAACTAGCTGTTTAAGCCCCTTCCTCCCAAAATCATTCGGGGAGCAATTACAGCCTGTTAAAATAGATAAGAGCCAAAAGAAGATTTAACATTCCCTTAATTTTCTCCCATTTTTTTCTTGTGAGTATGATTAGCCAATTCTTTACAAGGACACTAAGGGGAGATGATACCTGTTTTTTTCTATTTCAATCTTTTTATTTTTTTAAGTTTTAGTTGTTACAACAGCACTTTTTAAATAAAGCTTTGCATACTTATGAGGTATTGTTGTCATTTTTAACATACTATGCAAATGTCTCGTTGTTGTTATCAGGACAGAAAAAAAAGAGAATTTCCACTTGCTTCAGCTTTGACATTTTGTTAAATATGTGATGGATAGAAACTTAAGGGGGTAAACTTATAAAGTGGGTGGGAGGGGAATACAAAAAGGAAAGAAAAGGGGGGGTGGGGATGGGGATGGACACCCTTCTGATAGGCCATCAGATATTAGTTTAATGCTAGTTGTATTGTGTGTATCGTTTAGTATGCTGGTGAGCTTCTCGTTTATGAAAAACCCTTTTACTCTTAACAGCACTAACAGTGCTACTCATGGGTCCCATCGGGAGGTAGTTCCCATAATTTGGTTTATCATCCTAAAGCGATATTAGTTGGGTGACCATGGGGCATTTCCACCATATGTGGAGTACATTCCCTAAAACAGTTTCCCGGGTATGCCGGGTAGATTTTATTGAGCCTATAGGAAACTAGGTAACCAGCAGAGGAGTACTTTATAGGCCTACTGCAAGAGTGTTATTTGAACACCCTGCTGTCCATTAGACGTCATCCCGCTCCTCCTATACCCCCTCCGAGCTCTGGCATCTATCAGATGCCGGTGGTGATCGGAGCAGGGCGGGTGTGAGGCGAGGAGCCTCCTCGCCTCTTACCCGCCCTGCGCCGATCACTACCGGCATCTGTCAGTGTCAGTGACAGGGGCAGCGACAAGGGACCCAGGATCAGAGGTGAGTACAGTGAAAAAAAAAATTATATTTATTCTTAGTATACAGTACGTCCTGCTCCAGATATAATACTTACACTTGGGTTATCCTCCGCCAGATGGCGCTGCACTGCAGAGACATGGAAAAACAGGCTCCTCCCGGCCCTTCAAATACCCAGGGACCTCCCACAAATCCCCAGATTTCTCTGCAGTGCTAACTGCGAAGACATGATGTATCACTCTCTCGCAGGTGAGCGGGGCTACCAAAGCCTGCGGCCCTGTTGGACTATTCTCACCCGTCCTCCCTGTGATGTGCCTCCCAGCCTGGGCTGCGCTGGTCGGGTTAAGGTAGGCAGCACCATGCGTGCTTAACGGAGCCATGCTCCACCGCAGTCCCCCACCAAAGGGTAGGCGGTTTAGGGCTGATGGTGAGCCTCTAGGGGATGCCCCTCCCGCACTTTGCCCATGCCCCGTTTAGCGGTGGGCCCTATACAAAGGGTCGCCATCCTCCCTCATTCCCCCCGTAGACCGGGGGGAAAGAAAGGGGGGGTGTGTGTGTAGTAAGGTCTTAGTGTATGTTTTTACACGTTATGGCCTAAGTCTTGCCCGGATTAGTATTCATGGGGTCAGAACCGCGCTGTTTGTTCTTACTGTGTAATTGTCACTGCCGCGCGCACTTCTTCCTTTACTGGATGTGCGGCGCCGGGCGGCGCCGTCGCCTCAGACGCTGCGGCGTCTTCATTGGCAAATCATCTTTTCTAAGTGTCCATTCACTTCACTCCTCATTACAGTTTGTATCTACCTCAGAGCTTCGCGCTCTTCGGGGGGGGGGGGGCGGGGACCTAGCTTGGCGCGCTCCGTGTCACTGCCCGCTCTGGCCCGCTTTGGCGCCATTTTGATGCTGATCGCACGCACGCACGCGTGGTAGCGGTCCTCCTCCTCCCTTGGTCTGTAAGTGCCCTCGCAGGCGATTTTCATGATCCTTGTTTTACTGCGCATGGTTCTGACTCCCTTTATTCCCATTATGTCTTTCAGACTGGTGAACACCATTGGCTTCTCCCGGCCCGGTGTTAAATTATAGCGGGCCTGTAAAATTCTCCCACTTCCATAGCGGGTCTTTGGGGCATCCAGGGTTACTTATTGTGTAAATCCCTACTGGCATATTGTGCCTTGATTAATCACCATATTGAGGCATCTCAGAATTATGTGACCGGGGTCCCTCTGGGACAAGACCGGTGGTGTATAGCGTGTGGACAACCCCATGCTGATGCTGGCAGGGCACGGGTCTGCGTACCCTGTGCCGAGCAAGCCCTGGCCCTGCAATCTGGTCGGCCAGTGACTACACCTAGCTTCAATTCACCCATCTCCCCAGGCTTAAATCTCTCTCCTGCTGAGTCGCCTACTAGTGGGGAATTGCAGCCTGCGGGCCCTTCCAGGCTGCCTACGGCTGAACAGATTGTTGCTAGGTTGTCAGAGCGAATGGGCCCTGGTAGAAAGCGGCACCTGTCGCCCCATGTTTCTGTATGCTCTATGAGAACTGAGGGGTTTGCTACCCCGTGTGTCTATACCCCTTGTGAGGAAGGGAGTTGTTCTCTGACTCAAGCTCTTCTGATTAGAGGCCGAGGAGTCACGATGATTCTGGCCCAGAATACTGGGGCCAGTGTGACACTGACGACCTGTTGCTTACACTGTCTATCTCTCCCCCCGGTCAGGTCCCCAAGCCTAGAGGGGAGCGTTTCCATACTGCGACTGCACGTTTGGAATTTTTAGAGCAGGCTCATTTCCATGCCCTTGTGCTCAAAGAATGGAAATGCCCCAGTAAACTTCCAGGGGTTCCAGGGGACTGGGATAGGAAATACCCTTTTCCCCCTGAGGTGGTTAATTGCTGGTCATCGCCCCCCGTGGTGGATGCGCCAATCATAGGGGTCCCTAACCCCCCCTTTATTACAACCCCTGCCTATAGCGCCCTTCGGGATGCTGAGGACCGGCGCATTGAGCTGCTGGCCTCCCATGCCTTTGCTTGTGCCGGGACTGCGCTGCGTCTGGTCTGTGCCGCAGCCATTACTGGCCGCTAGAACCCTCATCAAAAAATTGCTCGATCATCACCCCGAGGATCTCCCCTGGGAGGTGTTTAATGCACTCTCCAATTGTGATGTATTTGTGAAGTTTATTCTATTAGCGCTAGATGACGCGATTAGAATGTGTGCAAGAACTTCCACTCTTGCGGTGGCTATTCGTCGCTTGCGGTGGCTATTCATCGCTTGCTCTGGCTGCGACAGTGGGGTGCTGATGATGCTACTAAAAAGACTCTTACTGGGCTCCCCTTCAGAGGACAACGCCTATTTGGGGCCCGTCTAGACCTGTTCGGTAAAAAGGGCAAATCACCCCTTCGCAGACGGCCGTCCCGGCCCCCTCGAGGCAGGAGCACCCCTCCTCCCCCCTACCTTAGTGTTAAACAGGAACCAGGGGTGTCTTTCCAGATTTTTGGGGCAGATTCCTGCCCCACGAGCAGCAGGCAACGCTCTGGCCCTTCCGGTGGGGCTAAGCCCAAATCTTCCACCAAACCCCCTCAAGCATGATGGGGCGCCCTCGCCCGGCTGGGTGAGGGGATGGCTGCAGCGCCTTGCTCTTATCAGGAGGCATTTCGCCTCATTCTGGTGGATTCAGGAGGTTGTGTCCTCCAGATACAGGTTAGAGTTGCTGCACGGCCTTCCCCAGTTTTTATCAGGCCCCAGGTACTCCTGGTCCCTGCCCCTGTTCAGTTGCTGGCACAGGCCATGATAGGCCTGCAAGGTCTGAGGGTCTCTTGCAGATTGCCCGTAATAGGCAGAGGCAGGGGCCGCTATACCACCTTCCACAGCTCCCAAGGGATGGGTTGGGTGGCCCATTCTGGATTCACAGCAATTCCTTAATTACAGTCAGTTTTCCTGCATGGAAACTCTTGAGTTGGGCCATCAGCACCTTGCGCCCTGTGGGCGTCTTGCTGTCTGGGGAACTCTTCAATGCTTATGTTTACATTCCTGTGTCTCTGAGGCTCTCCAGGTTCGCGTTGGAAGTCCAACACTGTTGATTGTGGCCCTGTTATCTGGCCTCCCTTCAACTCCCAGAGGGTTCACTCAAGTGCTGTCGATGGTGATGTCTCTGATGAGACCAAGGGACGTCCGCGCGATGTCTACCCGGACGCCTTCCCTCACTCAGGGAAAAAATGTAAAAAACTTGGGAGGCTATAATAAGATTAACAGTCTTGCTCTGCCACACCTTAGGGTGCCCTGCTAAAACTCCGACATAGAAACCAAGGTACTGCAGAGTGGTCTAGGCTTTGTTCCCACTCACTGGGGCAATCCTCTTGAATTGGACATAGATTTACATAGATTTTTTTGTTCTATCAGGTTGCGGTCCCACTTCGATACTACACCCATAAGCTATTCTATGCCCTCCACGGAACTGACACCGTTAGGAGTCGACCTGTCACAGTGTCGTCCACAGAGTAAGTGGCTGCCCCCCATCACTATGCATAACGTAGAGACCTTTATTAGACTGGTACTGAGAGATGTGTCCAGACTAAAATGGCACCCCCAAGGTCACCGCTATTACAATAATATGCCCAAATCTGAACGCTCCGCACTGAAGAATTTGACGGAAGATGATTCCATAGTAATAAAAGCGGCTGACAAGGGGGGTGCCACAGTCATTCTAGACGCCACCTACTACAATCAAACTGTCCTGGACCAATTGGCAGACACCCAGGTATATGAATGCCTCCCAAGGGACCCCCTACCTGAGATTCAACAGCAAATTAACACACTGGTAGAGGAGGCCTTCGCCCAGTCTCTAATTGACCGCAAACTAAGAGATTTTCTACTACCAACCTACCCGATGACACCCCTGTTCTATATTCTTCCAAAGATTCATAAAGATGCTCTTAAACCACCAGGCCGCCCAATAGTAGCTGGGACGAATTCAGTATTCCAACCCCTGGCCATTTTTCTTGACAAAATCCTACAAACTAGGGGGGGGCGTGTCTAGCCGATGACGGAGTAGGCAGCGATTTGTTGGAGCTCTGCACAAGGACACCCCGGACAGCATCCCAAGGCACACAGCAACGACCCCCATACCTACATGCCCAGGCGTGGGAAGCCCTCGGGCACAGGCAAGAAGAAGCAGCCGGCCTCCATCGCTCGTTTCTTCGGAGCGACGGGCCGGGAGGAAGAGGAGAGTGGTGCCAGCAAGATGGCGGCGACCCGCCGGAGGACAGCACACGTGGAGGGGGCTGGGGCCGGACCGAAGTCCCCTACCTTACGACGGACGGTCTCCGGGGAGCCCGTACAGGAGCCTTGCGGAACACCGACCTCTGCCTGCACGCGGCGCAGACCGCAGGAGGAGAGAGAGGTGGCGGCGGCCGCGGAGAATGCTGAGGCGGCGCCGCCTGCGAAGGTGAGGGGGGCGGCAGGGAGTAGCGGCGGGGCCTCTCCCGTCCATCAGGGAGGAGGGCGCGCTCTCTCGCCTGCGCCCCAGCTATCAAGGGCTCCGGAGGGCACAGCAGAGGAGGCAGGGGAGGGGAAAGGGCCATGCACAGATGCGGCCCCAACGAATGTGAAACACAGCAACAATCCCCCTGGGCAGAGAGCAAAGCCCGGTCAGACAGAGGAGGAGGGAGTCCAACATCACCCAACATGACCCAACTGGCCTCCTGGGAGAGACCCAGAGGCGGGACACCGTCGGCGCTTGGCGTCCGTTTGTCGCCTCACCAACCGCCCCAGCAGAACGAATATGGAATACCCCTGCAGCAACGGGAGGAAACGCGGTACAGCTGCACCGCCTGTCTCCTGAGCGGGCCTGGAATGAGGAGCTCACAAGAGGGGATGGTGGTTGGTCCCCCGAGGCCCTTTCCCCCCAGAAGCGATAGCAGATCACCGATGGGGATGTCCGCGGTCCTCCCTTGCGGGATGCCCTCGGCGCTGCAGCATGTGCCCCCGTCCTTGATCTCGGCCTTGGCTGAAGTAGTTCGCTCCAACATTTCAGACGCCCTGTGAGAGCTTCCTTCTCGATCAGATTTTGATAGCTATATTACACAAATGGAGAACACCCTCCGGAGAGAACTCAGCACGCTGCAGAATTCTATCTCTGAAGTCTCCCACAGGGTGGACTCAATTGAACAAGATCAGTCCACACTAGCCCAGAGAGTGGCGGCCCTAGAGCAGCAGCAGCAGGAGGAGAGAAGACACACTTCCGCCCTATATCTTGGCCTGGACGTTCTCGAGAACCGCGGAAGACGCAACAACGTGAGGCTGCGGGGGCTCTCAGAGGCTGTCACCCAGCTGGACCTGGAGAACGCGGCTAAAATCATCTTCAATACAATCCTGGGCTCCCCCCCCCCCCCCCCCACGAGCGACATCGTCATCGACAGAATTCACCGTGCCCTCGGTCCCAGACCAGCGGATCCGCAGCAACCCAGAGACATGATCTGCAGGATTCACTACTACAAATCCAAGGAAGACATCCTGAGAAAGGCTTGGGAGAAAGGTCCAACCAGATTTGAAGGCTCATCCTTGGCGGTTCTTCCCGATCTCTTTTCCAGGACGCTTCAGATGAGGCGAGTGATGAGACCCTTGTTGCAGGTGATCCAGCGACAGGGGGCCTCCTATCGTTGTGGGTTTCCATTCCACCTTATTGTCCGCCGAAATGGAAGATCCTTTGCCTTGAAAACAGCCGAACAGCTTCCACAACTCTTTGCCTTTCTGGACGCTGACCCAATCCGGGTCCCGGACTGGCTTGCGCCGTCCCTGGAGCTCCAACGTGATGGGGCAAGAGCGAGGGGGCCGCGCGGTCCACCTGGGGGGGCGGGGGGAAGCCCCGAGACGCCGGGGCCCCCCGCCCGGTAACAGAGCTTAATCGAAGATGGACTATCTTGGGGCCGTGACTTTTCTCTATCGTGGGCCCCCTCCCGGGGTTATCCCTCGCCTTGGCTCCTGGACAAGGAGGAGGACCACTCCGCCGGCTCTGATAGACGAGCGTCATCTGTCCCCCTCCGCTGGACCTATGGGGACTAACTATCTTTCAGGCCTCCCCTCTTAGGGGAAGGCTACACCACGAGAAAGTACGGGGCTCTGGGAGGTTGGGGGCGGGGACCTTCAGAAACTCGAGGGGGAGTTGGTGGTGTGATGAGGGTCTCTGGGGGGTGCCTGCCTTGGAGGGGTCTGGCTCGGAGGGTTCGGTCCGTTACCACTAGGTTATTTAGTGCCTAAAACCTTTGGGTTCCTGGTTCGGCGGCTGGCCTGGGGGCGGCCGCGGATGTGCGTGCCTCGTGTGTGGGGGGGCCGTGGGGCCCGGCCCTCCGCCCGGGCCCCTTGCGGGCTTTGGCCCGTGGGGGGCGCGGGTGGCTGGGTGGGGCGCATCTCCCCGCTTTGTGGGGGGTGGCGCTCAGCCGGGCGTCGCGCCTAGGCCTGTTTTTGGGTGTGCTCCCTCGCATGGGGGGCGCCTACAGGTTGGAAAATGTTAAGGCATATGAAGTTGAAATGTTGTTTGCACTTTTTCCGGGGCTGCTATCCAGCCTGGGAAAATATTTTTGTTGATTGATAGATATGTGTCTTCTGGGTCCGGGGCCCGGCGGTTTGCCCTTGGCGGTTGGGGTGCCCGTGGCCCCCTGGGGCTGGGTGGTGGCCCGGCCCGTTGCCCCTCGCCCCCCCGCACAATTGGGTGGGGGGCGGGCAATGGGGTCTGGGCTCAGTTACGGTGAGACTTGGGGGGCATTCCCCCGTGTCCATGCGTGGCGCTCTTGGGTGCCCCCTCTGGACCTCATGCTCACAAGACACCATAATGTTGCATTGCTGTTTGTGCCTTTCATAACGTTATAAAAATGTATTCTTTCTTTAGTCCGTGTATGATGTGCCAATCTTTTTCAGTGTGTGCATCTCCTACGCCTATACTGTTCTCGTCTTACACTCCCCCAAACTAGGTGTCCCTGGTTGGGTTCTGCGCCATTCTTCCTGGCGCTGCCATAAACAGGGAAACGAGGGTGCTCGTGGTACTTGTGTACCGCAAGGCCCCTCGCAACAGAGTTCGCCGCGGCTGCACCTAACCCCGGTGCCCCGCTACCCTGATTAACCCCCTCCCGCATAGTATCCCTAAATATTCCTTCTCCCTGCCCAACCTTACTTCTTGCTAGTACTTCGCCCCTGCCCACCTAGCCCTAACCTCACCACCCCCTTACCTCTTCCCCCCTTCCTTCTCTTCCACTCCGCCGATCTTGTTCCCCTAACCCTTCCTTGAGCCTTACCTGTTCCCTCTTGCCGCCGGGTCCCCCGCTTTCACTTCCCGTCCCCTACCGGGCCATACACCTGGTGTCTTGGGTTGTTGTTGTGGCCAGGGCTTGCTTCCGGTCCGGCGCCTCTCCCTTGGGATGGCTAAGCTGACAGTCTGCTCTCTGAACATTAAAGGATTCAATGTCCCGGAAAAGCGCTCCAAGGTCCTATATGATCTGCACAAGCAAAGAGTGGGCATTCTTCTTCTCCACTTTCAGGAGAGTAAGGTACCCAACATGCGTCATAGATACTTCACATCATGGTACCACAGTACCAATCCGCAAAGCAAATCACGGGGTGCATCGATAGCAATCCACAAATCCCTGCCCTTTACGGAGGTGGCCCACCTTGCAGACCCTGAGGGGAGATTTCTCTTTCTCAAGGTGCAGATACACCAAAAAACCTACACAGTGGCGAATATGTATTTACCGAATTACGACCAAGCTGGGACACTCCAGAAGTATCTCAGGAAATTGGAGGAGTTCGCGGACGGAATCTTGATTCTTGGGGGGGACTTCAATCTTACGTTGAATCCCTCTTTGGATTCCTCATCCGGAAAGTCTTCAGTGCCCCTGGGAAGGCTGAAGTCCCTGCGGAAGGCACTGCATGGCATGCGGCTGATGGATGTATGGAGGTTGGAGCATGGACAGGCTAGAGATTACACATACTTCTCACCCTTGCACGGGTCATATAGTCTTATCGACTATTGGCCTGATGCAGAGCCTCCTCGTTCAGCTATCCCGTACGTTTTGCCGTTGGTTTTGGGCTGTGGTCGGGGCATTAAAGGGTGCTCCGTTGCTTTTTGTGTGCATGTTTGCGATCAGGTGTTCCGGCATGCGCCTTTCGTATGTCGGCTCGCAAGAGGCCGTACTCCATGCAAACTGACTTGTCCCTGATTGGTCCGTTTTTTTAACTGATTCCGAGCCTTGATTTCCGATTGAAATCAGCCCAGTATAACGAGGGTGTGGGCGCTCAACTTACGGCCAGTGTTAGCAGCCGTAAATGTATCTCTCAGTCATGCAGTCTGCTGTGCTCGATCATCAACGCCGACAGCTACGCGGCCTGGTTCTCTTGAGCCTGGCAGAAACCAGGCTGCACCGCACACGTTTGGACATCGATGGCATGCATGACGTGGAGCTATTCGAGCTCACCCGCCTTAACCGTGTTTCTCTCCAGGACTTGTATAGGCAGCTGCGGCCATGGTTAGCCCGCACCACAAGGAAGGGGCATGCAATTGCAGGTATGACCAAATTGGTTTGCTGCCTGCAGTTTTTGGCAAACGGCTCGTTCCAGAGACTGGGTGCCTTCTCCGTGGGGATGTCCCAGTCTACGCTAAACCGCAGCCTTAACAAGTTTTTGGATGGCATGGCTACCCTGGCTCCAAAATACATCTTTTTCTGACACAGTGGTAGCCTGGAATGCAGTTAAGCTGGGCTTTTATAATATAGCCGACATGCCCAACGTCATGGGTGCCATCGATTGTACACACGTTGCGTTGGTGCCGTCAGCTGCGCAGGAATATCTGTTCAGGTATGTGGTTTAGGTCAGCATGTGTCTGCCATGTCGCACATACATTTACATTTGGCCAATGTGGAGTAGGTTTCAATGGCTGAAAGCAGACCTACATCCTGTGTATGCCAAACATCCAGTGGTTTTAAATGTTGCTTATGTGAATGCATCTTTTTTATTGTGTTGGCCCTTTTTGGGCCACTAATTCCTGTTATATTGTGCTATTGCAGGAACAGGAAGATGGGACACTCGATCAATGTGCAGGCAGTGTCCGGGCCAGACCTGCAATTTTTTAGTATATTTTCTGCCTTCCCTGGGTCCACACACGACTCGCACATTTTGAGGAACTCCAGCCTCTTTGTTCGCTTTCAATCTGGAGATATGTCTGCCGGATGGCTACTGGGTAAGTGCTAACAAATTGGTGTGGCCGTCCAGCATGAATGTTCTGATTGATCTGTGCCTGTACCCCACTAATCTGTTAGACACTCCAATTAAACAGTAGAAGTTTCCACTCAATTACTTACCAGTATTTCCTCCTATGGGCTTGCTTGTGATTCTCCACTATACCTTTCTGTCCACGCCATCTTAGCTATGTTGCATCCCAGAGTCATTGTAGAGGAGTGTGCTGGGGGGATGTGCATGTTGCCTCATCAGAATTGTGCTTAGCACTGACACTGCACAGCTGACCTATGGCCCTGTTCAACAATGCTGGAATGCTAAGCAGCACATTAATGAGCCACTTCCCCTTAGCCATCTGTCTGTTGCTCCCTGTTCTTGCCTGTTTTAATTAACCTAACATGCAGTATTTGTAAGTAGCATGTAACGTACTTGTGGCTCTTCGTTAGTAGCAGGATGGTACTTGTTTAGATACACTTTATAGCTTTGGTGTTTAGGTTTGTATGTCTAGGCTAGTTATGGGGCTGCCACTACATATGTGGCAAAGGGGCCCATTTGTCAGGGTATGTTTGGATTATGCTGTGTCCTTAATTTGTTTTGTCTGTGTTTTTTTTAAGGTGATTCTGGCTATCCCTTGCTCCCCTGGTTACTCACCCCCATCCTCGCAGGCCCAGGACCGGTATAACACAACACATAGGAGGACTCGCTCAGTGGTGGAATGTGCCTTTGGCTTGTGGAAGACGCGCTTCCGTTGTCTGGACCAGACTGGGGGGGCCCTTCAGTATGACCCAGCCAAGGTTATCAAAATAATTGTGGCGTGTGGGGTCCTGCACAACTTCGCCATCCGTAGCCGGGTTCCCAGATACACTGACCTGCCTGAGGACACTGTAGCCATTTCTGAAGTTTACACACCTCCCTACTCTGGCCCCCAAAGTGGGTCGGCACAGGCGATCCGGTCCCAGCTTGTGGACAATGTTTTTTCATAAGTTTCATTGATTTTGGCCAATGTGTGCCTTTTTTATTTTGTGATTCAAACAATTCAATTTAATGTGACAAACATTGTTGATTATTTTTTTGCCTGTTAATGTGGGTTGCTGGAAGAGCATGTGTTTTGGGTTAGGTTAGTGGTGTGTCCTGCTCCCCAGAATCCCTACCTAAACACATGCCTTCAGTGGTAGGTAGAGTAGGAGGAGGAAGTAGATGGATGGGGGTGCTGCATGTTAGCGGCAATATGAGCAAGGCTCTGATTGATTAACTGCCATTGCTGGACCATTGCCGCCATCTGCCCGCTTTGTTCTCTGGTTTCGTCAAGCAGGCAGGACACATTTTGATTCAAAACCTCTAGTTGTTGAGGTTACTTTGGAACACACTGTCTCATTATACCTCTGTGTGTTTGCCACGAACTCCACGTTCTCGTGGTGCCATGCTTCCTCCATTAGCTGCAGATGCCTCCTCTGGCTGATATGGCGACGTTGCTGGGTGCCGCCACTGGCACGGGTGGGTGCGTCTGGTACTGATGGAGGGGCTGCAGGTGGCTGCCTGGCCGCAGAGTCTGTTGAGCGCCCACTGTCCACGCCAGCATAGGTTTGGGCCCCTGAGGTATGTGTAGGGGACAGCAGGGGCTGCACTTGCTGGGGCTGGTGTGTTGGATGTTGGCCCACAGGGTCTCGTGGCCTTGGCTGCAGCAGACTTGTGTCCTCCTCCTCCAAATCCCGAATTACTTCAATAATGGGTGGACTCGTTAGGGTCTGTCAAGAAAGGTAGCAGGTAGTGAGGCCACTATTGTAAAGTTAATGTAGGCAAGTGGCATTTCATTCGGCTACACAGTGGTCCAATGACTTACCTCATCCGTCCACTCAGGTTGGTTGGTGTTGACACAAGGCTGTTCTGGCGAGCTTCTCCGGGACAATGCAGGGGTAGCTTGGCCTTGTTGCCTGGCATCTCTTGGTTCTGGAAAGAGATAAAGAACTTTGTTTAGTGCCTCCAATACCTGTGTGTTGTAAGGAGTCTACAAATGTTTTGGTCCAAAGTCACAATGTCAAACTATACTCACCTCCGGACCTGACATTCCTGTCTGTGTATTGTGCCCCTTGCAGGCCCTGAAGGGTTGCCGGGTGAATAAAGGTCAACACATGCTCCTGTGCTGGGGTAAGGAGGATTTTAGTAGGGATACCACCCCCTGTCTGCAGGCTGGGGAAGAGTTAAGCACACATAATAAGTTTTACATCATGCTACAAAGCATCCTATCCAATCATTTACAATCTAAATCGGCGTTACCTCTGCTGGCAGCGCATGTCCATTTTTTTTCCCATAATATTTAAGGTCCCCAAATTTACGTTTAATTTGCTCCACATCCCTCCTCACAGACCCAACACTATTCACTTGCCGGCAGATGTTCTCCCAAATCTCCTGCTTGGCCCAAATAGGGCATCATAGTGCTCACAAACACCAGTGGCTACAGCCATGCTTTGAACATCACAGAAACGAGCTGTAAGTGAGCCACGTCGCAGCTGCCGCCCACATGGGTGTGTGGTCTCCCCGGCAGCAAACGACATTGATGGCTGGCTGTCTGGGGAGTAGTTTCGTTTTCTTGGGCTGATGGGTGACTGTGATGGACTGTGGGGGGTGCTAGGTGATAATTGCAGGGTGCCTGTCGAGCTGTCACCTGTGGAGCTCCCAATTGACTCCGGGCTGGTGGTAATTGAGGAGACATAGTGGCGAGGATGAGGGGTGGTTGGCCTGGGTGGGCTAGTGGTTTGGGCCCTACGCTTCCCCTTGGGGGTGTGGCTGGAGCTACCCACATGCTTTCTGGGTGGAGGAGGTGGAGGCTGCAGGGTTGCTCGAGATTTGTGGCCCTTGTGAGCCCTGGATGATTTAGCAGGTGGGGGCGACTGGGCCAAGGGCTCCTTGCTGCTGCGTTTGGACCGAGCAGCCTGTGTGGCTGGCTTATCCCCCCTTTGACTAGGCCCATGTTCGGTCCGGCTCCTGTGCCTGGTCGTGTGTGGGTGTTCCTGATGGCTCTCTGTGCGGCAGCATGTTGCTCTGGGCTTTTTGGGGTCTGACGGCTCCCTTTTGGCCTGGGCATAGTGATATGGTAACCAACACAGAGCTGAGTGCATTGACCTTTAAATAGTTTGCCCATGAGGGCGTGTGCGGCAGCGAGCGCGCGCACGCCCCCGTGGGGGCACGTCATAACCTGATCAGGAAGACAGCCAAACATGTCGCCCGCGACCTACACCGAGGAGCAGGACAAAATCATTATGGAGGTGAGTAGGCGAGCGTGCGATTATTTGCGCGCACAAGCCGCTCAACAAAGATTAGCCATGGCAGGGCCAGATTAGTGAGGACAAACTGTCTTGCAAACCGCACCAACTAGAACAGGTTAGTTTGAGCCATGTGCGCAGCAGCACACTAGCCTAGAGGCAGATAGGCTAAATAGGCCCATGTGAGTAGCAATGAGGCTCAGAAACTTGATTTAGATGGATGAGAGTGTGTAATCTAGTAGTGTCACTAATGCTCTGCCATTTTGCTTTTTTGGACAGATGATGCTGCGCAACCGTTATGACTACCTGCTGTGCGACTTTGAGAAGAGGACGTTGGCACTGGCGGTGGTGGAAGCCATAGCCCGGAAGACTGGCACCACCTACACTTTTACCCAGATCGCCCAGCACTGGTCCGATTTGAAAAGGAGGCATAGGCCCCGGGTGAGGCGGTTCTTTGTCCAGCACTTCCCAGGTAAGTCTTGGTACATGACATGCACTAATCACACTGGCCATGGCTGGGCCTGTGTTTCTGATTGTGTTTATATTGCAGTGCAGGAATGGAGTTATAGGTTCCGCCCCACCCGGACCAGAAGACGCAGCCCAGTGTTGGGAGGTACTGGGTAAAGTATAGGTGGTGCCACGCCAGTGCCAACGCCCACCCCCTCCTCTGCCAGTGACTCCGACCAGCCACTGGACCTGAGAGTACAGGGGGGGGCACAGTCGTACAGCAGGGAGTCCGACCAGCCACAACTCCCACCTGACTCCGGTAAGACTCTCAAACCTACCCATGTCCAGATACATGCACTACAGACATACTAATGTGCACAATTTTTATTTTTAGATGATGACGTCGCAGGACCATCAACAAGAATGGTGGAGGGCCAACGCCAAGCTCCAGAGGTGCCTGGGGAAGGTGAGTGATTTGATGCATACAAGCCTAAACTAATCTGCCATTCAGGAGGGCCAAAGAGTAAATAATAACCTTGTGTTTTTTATCAAAACAGCTTCACTGGCGGACGAGTGGCTGGACCCAGGGAGGAGGTTGCGCCCCAGTTAAAACTCCTGCCCAAAACCCCAAAAACATAGGCCAAGACACATTAATTCACAAACTTAGGCCCACCTTAAACCTAAAAATGGCCCCAACCCAAACACCTAGCTAAGCAATAAAGACTTACAAGGCTAAACGCATGATGTTTTACCTTCACAGCTGCAAGACGGCCCATTTGAGAAGGCTGGTGGGCGACATCCAGGAGATCGCATATTCACTGTGGCAACAAGATTAAGAAGAGCCTCCTGGGTGACAGCCACAAATGTGCCAAGTTTTTATTTTTGGTTTCTGTTTAAAATTTCTTAAAAAAAAAAAAAAAAAACAGTTTCATACACACTGGAGTGGTGTCTTCTCTTTCATGGCACTGTACGTTAGAACAACATGACCATACAGTTACATGTCCCAAAAGGTAAGTATATGGGACAAGGATTAGGAAGAAGAAGGAGAAGACATTAAGGTAAGCATTAAAGACAGGGAAGAAGAAGAAGAATATAATTTGAAGGGAAGTTTTGGTGGAGCTAAAAGTGACAGTTTGTTGGAAAGTCTTGGAGGACTAGGGATGTGCGCTTGCGTGGACCCAGATTGTCAACAGGAAATCCGTGGAAATGTAAGTATACTTTGAAAAACATTCAGAATCAGGCTGGAAACGGAAACAGATGGGAAGAAGCTATGTTGGAAAACGCAGTAAAAAGGACCCAAAAACGGAACGTCAGTGTGAACGGGCATGGAACCCACGACGACACGGAAAGCACCCGAGAGGGGAAAAACACTTCCTGATTGAAGACACAGAAACGGATCATTAACGGAAGTCTCCCGACGGCGGCTCTGAATCACGTGAGAACCCCGGAACAAACGGAATCAAAACGGGACAAAATAAGGTCAGATCGGGGGAGGCTCCGAATCAAGCCATATATCCTCCTAAGCCATCATGCCCTGCAATGGCACCCCGAGTCCCACATTGGCCCCTTTCTGTGGTCAGACCATGCGCCGGTCTTTATATCGTTTGCCCTACCAAACGCAGCGCCGAAATGCTGGAACTGGCGCCTCAACGACAATCTCCTGAACGACAAGTTTTGTATGGACAGAGTGAAGGAGTCCATCACTAATTTGGCAGCCGACCACGGTCGGGATGACTGAACGCCAGCAATCCAGTGGGAAGCATTAAAATGTGTTCTCAGGGGTGTCTTTATTCAAGAGGGCGCAAGGTTGAAACGCGAGAAAGCAGCTTTGATCACCAAGACGCTGCAAACCATCTGTGACCTGGAGTCTAGGCACAAGCAAGATCTCACGCCGGAATTGCTCGCAGAGCTTTCGCTCAACAGAAATAAATTACTCAAACTTTACGATCAAGCTCATCTTAGATACAGAGACAGGCGACGTGCCACAATGTATGAACACGCTAATAAGTGCGGGAGGCTTTTAGCCAGGTCACTCCACTGCAGGTCGGCAGCAACGTTCATCCCAAGCATCAGCACAGGAAAAGGGGAGAACGTCACAGACCCAGCTAAGATTCCTGAGGTGTTTAGAAGCTTTTACAGCAGCCTGACCTCACCCCAACCTCCAGCCGAACCTCACCCATGCTTCGGGCGCAGCGTTGGAGACGAATATAAATAATTATATAGCAGAGACGCCACTTCTGACAATTTCAGAGGAGTCCTCGATGGACTTGGAGGTGCCAGGTCTCGGAGGTGGAGGTCCTGAAGGCCATTAAGGAGGCCCCTGCGGGGAAGAGCCCGGGACCCGACGGCTTCACCCCGAGATTTTCCCTTGGTTGGTGAGAGCCTTCAATCAAATAGGGGCAGACAGCCCTTTCCCAAAGCAGGCCCTGGAGGCCACTATTACAGTAATTCCTAAACCAGGCAAGGATCCCTCGGTATGCGGCAGCTATAGGCCCATTTCCTTGCTAAATGTTGACCTAAAATTTTTCGCAAAAGTTATAGCAACCAGAATCAAACAATTGATTCCCCAACTGATACATTTGGACCAAGTAGGATTTGTCCCTGGCCGCGAAGCCAGGGACAATACCAATAAACTACTGGACCTCATTGCTCATGTGAACGGCATACTGGCATGTGTTCTGTCCTGCGACGCCGAGAAGGCGTTTGATAGGGTGAGTTGGCGCTTCCTCAGGGCAACTCTCTCCCAGATTGGCTTGGGCCCTATTCTCACCTCCAAGATCCTGGCACTATATCAGAAACCCTCGGCCCGTGTCAGAACCAATGGAGTGCTATCAAACCCCTTCACAATCACAAATGGCACGCGCCAGGGCTGCCCTCTCTCACCCCTGCTGTATATCTTAACAATGGAACACTTAGAGATAGCCATCAGGAACAATCCAGATGTTAAGGGGATTGAATGTGGAGGAAGACTATACAAGGCCTCGATTTTTGCGGATGACCTGCTCCTCCACCTAACATCTCCGGCCATATCTTTCCCGGCAGTTCAATTTTCGTATTAACTATGCAAAGTCAGACGCGTTGAATCTTACTCTGTCGCAGCCCCTGATGGAGAGGCTCTGGAGCAGTTTCCCCTTTAAGTGGCAACCCACCGCAATAAAGTATCTTGGTGCTCTCATTCCGTCTGATTTAACCCTTTAACCGCCAGCCTACCTTGAGATTTTGTCACCCTTTGTTGCCAGACCATTTTGCACTATTTTGCGCTCCACATGTTCAACTGTGATTTTTGAAGAGATTTCCCAGTATTTCCCTGGACAATTATATATTGTTTTTTTCAGCACAGTCTGGGCTTTAACATGAAGTGTCTTGTTTGTAAGATTGTCAGTGTTTTTTAAATATTTTTATGGAAAATATGTAAAAAAAAACCCAAAAAACCATTTTTTTACAATTTTAGTGTGTTTTCCTAATAAAACATGCAAGTTGTTCCAGAAAATCATATTGTGTGTAAAAGCCCTATTGCTCCCGATTGCAACAGTACCACATATGTATTGGTAGACATCCTTTCCTGCCCACGAGACACGTAAAACTAAAAAGAGCGACTGAGCTAATTTTCAAAGAAAATACACCATTTTGCTCTCCTTGCGGTTTTTCAACCAAAACATCACTTTTCAATTGAAATACCCCCCACAAACCATATGTTCCCTGAAAGTACACACCTCAAGCGTTCTAGGCGTACCAGGCTTGTTGTTGTAGCTGCAGCTTTCTGGGCGCAAGCCTTCCCGAAACTCACTGGTTGTACCTGATTTCCCTAAAAAAATAGCAAAAATGCAGCATTAAGACCAATTTTTTCTATAAAAAACATGCGCTAACCAAAAAAAACTAATCAAATCTGAAATGTCAAGGTCTTTTGAACAGAACAATACCCAACATGCATAGCTACCTCCAAGGGTAGGGCTGCCAATTACCCCAAAGCAAAGCGTATGCATAACGGGCATTTCAATTGAAATTTCCTGCTCTGCAGACAAAGTGCGCACCTTGCGCTTTTTCAACCAAAACATCACTTTTCAATAAAAATACCCCCCACAAACCACATGGTCCCTGAAAGTACACACCTCAAGCGTTCTAGGCGTACCAGGTTTGTTGTTGTAGCTGCAGCTTTCTGGGCGCAAGCCTTCCCGAAACTCACTGGTTGTACCGGATTTCCCTAAAAAAATAGCAAAAATGCAGCATTAAGACCAAATTTTTCTATAAAAAACATGCGCTAACCAAAAAAAACTAATCAAATCTGAAATGGCAAGGTCTTCTGAACAGAACAATACCCAACATGCATAGCTACCTCCAAGGGTAGGGCTGCCAATTACCCCAAAGCAAAGCGTATGCATAACGGGCATTTCAATTGAAATTTCCTGCTCTGCAGACAAAGTGCGCACCTTGCGCTTTTTCAACCAAAACATCACTTTTCAATAAAAATACCCCCCACAAACCACATGGTCCCTGAAAGTACACACCTCAAGCGTTCTAGGCGTACCAGGCTTGTTGTTGTAGCTGCAGCTTTCTGGACGCAAGCCTTCCTGAAACTCACTGGTTATACTGGTTGTTGTGGAGGTTGGTCTCTGACCTTCCCCTCCAGGGCATTCCAAATCGGGATGCCCCTGGGGAAGAGCGCCGGAACCACCGAACTGGCCAGATTTACATGTTGGTCATGGGGCACGGGCGCCCCTATGGGCATGCGCTCGGGAGCCCCGTGACCAAACTGAAAAAAAAAAACACACATATACACACACACTCCCTCACCAAAATCAACATCTATTTTTTTTTTTAGTTTTTTTTAAATACCTTTTCTTCCGGGGTCTCTTCCTCAGTACTTCAGTCAGTCACACGTCCCTGACCCAGCAGGTGGGCGGAGTCCGGCGGCCTGCTCTCATGTCCCGCGCCGGCAATGCTCTGTAACCAATGGCTGAGGCGGGGCAGGCAGGGCGAGGAGGCCAATCAAGATGCCGGCTGTCAGAGCCGACCAAGATGGAGGCCAGGTGGGTGCGAGCGCGGCCGCCAGGGAGCACATGATCGCCTGGGGGGATAGGATGGATGGCTGCATGGGGGTGACAGGATGGATGGCTGCATGGGGGTGACAGGATGGATGGCTGCATGGGGGTGACAGGATGGATGGATGGATTGCTGCATGGGGGTGACAGGATGGATGGCTGCATGGGGGTGACAAGATGGATGGCTGCATGGGGGTGACAAGATGGATGGATGGCTGCATTGGGGGTGACAGGATGGATGGATGGCTGCATTGGGGGTGACAGGATGGATGGATGGCTGCATGGGGGTGACAAGATGGATGACTGCATGGGGGTGACAAGATGGATGGCTGCATGGGGGTGACAAGATGGATGGCTGCATGGGGGTGACAAGATGGATTGCTGCATTGGGGGTGACAGGATGGATGGATGGCTGCATGGGGGTGACAGGATGCATGGCTGCATGGGGGTGACAGGATGCATGGCTGCATGGGGGTGACAGGATGCATGGCTGCATGGGGGTGACAGGATGCATGGCTGCATGGGGGTGACAGGATGCATGGCTGCATGGGGGTGACAGGATGGCTGGATTGGGGGTGACAGGATGGATGGATGGATGGATTGATTGCTGCATGAGGGTGACAGGATGGATGGATGGCGGCATGGGGGTGACAGGATGGATGGCTGCATGGGGGTGACAAGATGGATGGATGGATGGCTGCATTGGGGGTGACAGGGTGGCTGGATTGGGGGTGAGAGGATGGATGGCAGCATTGGGGGTGATAGGATGGATGGAGGCATGGTGGTGACAGGATCCACCCACGGCTGAGGGTGAGCGGGGAGCCGTCGGGCGCGCGTCGCGCGTATAGCCAGCTAATAGGGGCGAGGGGGCGGGGCGGCGGAGGCTAGGCTGGTGGAGGGCGTTTTGCCGGCGATCGGCCTTACCGTCGCCCTGGGCTCCAGAAAAGATGCTGCGCCGGATGAGGTAAGCAGGGGGCGCCGGCTGATGACAGCTGCCGTGCGCCCCCTGCTGATTGGTCAGGGGAGCGATCGGGTGACTTGGGTCACACCCAGGTCACCTCCCCCTGACCCCTGGACTCCCTGCAAGCTGCATCCACAGCAACTGGCCCGCTGATGCCCCCCCGATGGCCCGGAAGGTAAGGGAACGCTAGCTACGTAAAATTCACGTAGCTGGCGTTTAACGACAGGAGAGGCAGCTACGTGAATTTTACGTAGCTGGCGCTAGAAGGGTTAAACAACCTACGAGCTCAATTTCAAGGCTTTGCAGGCTAAGGTTCACCAAGACCTTACAAAATATGATAGAGGCTGATATTCGTGGTTTGGAAGGATCAACATCCTGAAGATGGATATACTCCCTCAGTTTCTGTATCTCTTCCAAGCAATACCGATCATGCTTCCCGGACATTTTTTCAAATCAGTACAAGCGGAATTCATAAAATTCATTTGGGGCTCGCGGAAGCCACGTATTAGATTTAATATATTGGTCAGACCAAAGAACGCAGGCGGAACCGGGGCCCCGGACCTAAGGCTTTATCACGCTGCGGCTGTCATTACAAGGATGGCGGACTGGACGTATAGGAGAGAGGACAAGCTCTGGGTCCAGCTGGAGCGAGATATCCTGGGGTTTAACCCGCGCTCCCTTCCGTGGGTTTCCATCGCGGGGGATGCCAGCAGAAAAGGGTTTCCTTATCTGACCCAGCATTTTCTTTCTAACTGGGATAGACTGCACCGGCAGGGGGAGTTGGTAACTAGGCCTGGACCTCTTACTCCACTGTTTAATAATCCGGAGTTCACACCGGGACAGTACACCTCCCGATTTTTGATCTGGCGAGAGGCAGAAGACACTAGGTTACGTGACATTCTGATAGGAGGGAGACTGCCCTCCCTAGCAGAAATGAGGCCACAGAACGGAGGTAGCCAATTGTCCTGGTTACATCATTGGCAGCTCAAGGCGTTCCTTGCCTCAGGATGGCGCATTAGCAAAGCATCTCTACCCCTAACACCCCTGGAGGAATGCCTCACACAGTCGCAGCCACTGGAACATGTGATTTCAGCTTTTTACAGCATTTTGGTAGCCGCCAGGCATACTTCAGAGCTGGAATTCATGTCCAAATGGGAAAGGGATCTGGGGACGCCGATTACTGGGGAAGAAACTCAGAAGATATTTATGTTGACACATAAGCTTGCAGGAGCCAGTTCCGCACGGGAAAAAAATTACAAAGTCCTCACAAGATGGTACAGGTGCCCAATGGACATTGCTTCGTACTCGTCTGGGGGATCGGATGCTTGTTGGAGGTGCGGAACACCCCGAGGAGGGATTTTGCACATTTGGTGGGAATGCCCCCCGATCAAGAGGCTTTGGGATATGGTTCTTAAGATCCATACAGAGGTGGAGGGATCCGTGGTACCGAACAACCCAAGAGTCGCTCTGCTCTCCCTGATTCCTGGCTCAATTGCCAAGGCTAAGAAAGGAGTCCTTAAATACTTCCTGACGGCTGTAAGGTCAATCATCCCCAGACATTGGAGATCCCCTCTTCCGCCAAGTTTGGCGGAATGGTTCGCTGAAATGGACCACATTTTGAGGATGGAGGAGTTGATGACGGATGGTGGAGGGGGAACGGAGGCGCATTGGACAACCTGGATGAATTGGATCAGATTCAGAGAGTCGGACGAAGCAAAGGCCTACTTGGCGATAGACGGGGGCTGAGAATGATACACATTGCAGATGGGACTGGGGCGATCCGTCGGCATGAGGTCCCTATTACTACACTACCCCCACTACCCTGTCCGTTCCACCCCTTCCCTCCTGTTGTCCTTCCCTTCCTCCCCCCCTCATTGCTTCCTTCCCTCCCTCTTTCTTTTCTTCCCCCCTTTCCTCATTTGTCTTCTCGCAGTTTTCTCCCTTTCACCCCTTATATAGATGATGGGTTTCCTCTCCTCCCCCCGTCTCGTCTTGATCCGCCTCCCCTGGTCTCTCCTCGGTCATGGCCAGTGCCCCGCAGTGGAATCACTGATAGGGCCATACGCCCCAGACTCCCTTGCCGCTCCGGTGGCCTGCGGGGAGGGGAGCCCGCGGCTCATGGCTTGGGCTCCGGGTGCCGAGGGCGGGGGGCTTGGTTTGATATGATGCAATGCAGATGGCTCCCCCTTACGCATCCAACAGTGCGTGCCCAACAGGACGTAGGGCACTTCTCTCGATGCTGACACTTGCCTTGCCATAAATGACGACTGGTTATCTCGCTCCCTGGAAACTCCGACTCACCATCGGAAGTACAAGATGCACACACGAGATATTGTTAGTTTGTAAACTGTTTTATTGGGGTGGCGTGTCGGTGGCCGGGGGGATGGAGGGTTTGGCGATGCCCCAGCTGCGTCTGGAGGCGAGGGTGGAGTGGGAGCCCGGATTGATTCTTTGTCTGTATTGTCTATTCTTCTATACTTGTATTGTTTATTGTCTTCATATTTGAAAATCTTAATAAACAAGAGATTAAACTAAAAACTAAAGTTCTGCAGATTCCCTCTTTTCTACTGGACACGGGTGACTTTTTATCAAAACCTACATCCCTTGGCCACATCCCATCTAATACCCTTCTATGTAGTATGGACGTGAATAGCTTATACACATCCATTCCACATAGAGAGGCTATCAACATTGTGAGCAAAACATTGGAGACCATGCCACTTACACCAGCTTACAGGTAATGTTGCATTCAATTACTAACCATTATACTTACTCAAAATTACTTCAGTTACAACAATACTTTCTACCTGCAGAAGCAAGGTACGGCTATGGGCTCCAATGTAGCTGCAGCGTATGCTAACCTTTTTATGGCCGAATTTGAGAATCTGATTGTTTACCAACACCCACTATACCTTAAACATACCCTACTGTGGTACAGATTCATCGACGACGTGTTCTTCTTATGGACGGGGAGCACCACCGATCTCATGGCATTCAAAAGTGACCTCGACCAAGCGTGGCTTACAATTTCCTTTAGCATGGAAGCCGATGCCTCACAGGTACATTTCCTTGACGTCTGGGTGAAGCTCAATAATAATACCTTACAGACTGATTTATATACAAAACCTACAACCGTAACACATATTTACATGCGAGTAGCTTCCACCCGAGAAAACTGAAAACTGGGCTTCCCTATAGCCAATTTGTCCGCCTTAGACGCATAACTGACAACGATGACACATTTTACATGAGGGCAAACAAAATGGCCCAGGACTTTCTAGACCGTGGCTACTCCCACACTAACATAGAAGAATCACTTCAGGAAGCAGTAACTCTATCACGTACATCCCTGCCACAGTACAAACCCCGGAACACTTCTAAACGCATCCCATGCATCTTGACATATAATAGCCAGAGTAACGCTGTGCGGTCCATTGTCAATAAACACTGGCACATATTATCATGCGATGAGAAATTGCGGGAGACCTTTCTAGAACCACCAATGTTCACATATAAGAGATCTAAAAACATTAAAGATACACTCATACAAGCAGACATATCACATAAGTTCCAGCACACGGACGAGAGGGACTGGCTCAGCTCACTCCCCAAACCCATTGGAATGTTCCCTTGTGGTAACTGCGCCCAATGTAATTCTACCATTAAAAGCAGCTCCTTTAATCATCCATCTTCAGGTAAAACCTACAATCTAAGGGACTTTTTCAACTGCAATTCTAGTAATGTAATCTACCTACTCAAATGTCCCTGTGGCAAGGCCTACGTAGGCCAGACACAAAGAGCCGTCAAAAATCGAATTAGTGAGCATCGTAGTAACATACGCAGATATGATTTTACGTCCCCAGTTGCCAGACATTTTGCCGAAGCCAATCACCAGGTATCACAATTACGATTCCTGGTGATTGAAAATGTGTTACCACACAAGAGAGGGGATGACATTACCAACAGACTATCAAGACGCAAATTACATTGGATTTACGAACTGAATAATAGAATTCCAATGGGGATGAATGAAGACTGTGACCTAACTCCCTTCCTCTGACTGTTTTATAATGCATTCCATGAACCTTATCAGTTAAATATATTCTTTTTATTCAGATCCACCAGCAATCTCTGGTCCTGAGAATTTATCCATTATAACAAACAGAATCTTGAAGTCTAACTTAAGGTAAAGACCAGCTTAGATATACTCTGATAATTAACATGAATGTATTTTGGGGTTAGACCATTTACGGATGCCTTAGTAAGACTTTAACTCTATCCTTAAGGACCCCATTTTGTCCCTCTAACCATACTAACACATTAACTCCTTCGGTAAAACCATATGTAACACAATCATTTCTGGGATCATACTTATATACTTAACAGTTATATGAGAAATACATTTTATGGTGCCTTCATAAGCTCTTGCCCATAGGGGGCTGCTAATTTTACCTCCCAATTAGTTACTACCTATTATTAAGGTTGTTAGTATTGTAGGTAAATTATCATTAGTACTGTCATTAGCTGTTAGAATATATAATAACAATGTGGTATACAATTTGTGAGGCTGATAATACATAGATATACTGTATAGTCTTTATTAGATTCTTAATATGCTTATGCTTTATTTTTTGCAGGAGGATCCCCCTTTTAACTGTTCCCCCGCCAGCGGCAATACTCACCTTCCAGCGTTCCGCTTCTGCTCTGAGTGATGCGCGCCCAGCGCCGCCATCTTGAGGCTGGCACTAATGCCGGGACGCGCATCACCGAAAGTGACACACTGCTCTGAGGAAGGAATACTGAAACACGTGTCAGCAAAAAGGATACAGCACTATGTCTCAGCCTGCATCTCAGCATTGCTCAGCGTAACCCTGCGTGGACTTCTTAATAGCAGCTTCACCATAAGTGCCTCTATGCACAATTGCCAGGTATCTAAAAAAAATTTATTGAACTCTTGAAAGATTCACTACTATAATCAATGGATACACTGATTCTACCCATCAATTACCTGTGGGATTTTCTGAATACTAGCCCATTCTGATGAACTATCATAACCAGCAAACCTTGCACAGTATTCGGACCGCTTTCCAAATCTACTTTTGTATATATTGTATATAGCTATTTCCCCTGTGTGTCATTAGTAATTGTGTTCCCCATACCCCATATATGCCATACCTTCATGTGGACCTCAATCTAATAGATGAATTGTACATAAATAAATGTATTGTTACTTTTTGCATCACAATCATAGTAGTAGGTGTGCTTCTATTTGTAGTCTATTAACCCTTCTAGTGCTAGCTACGTGACTCTCACGTAGCTGCCTCTCCAACCGTTAAGTGCCAGCTATGTGAGAGTCACGTAGCTGACTTTAGAGCCCCATAAAAAAAAAAGTAAAAAAGATACAGACTTACCTGACCCCTCATTTGAAAGTGCCAGCGATTCTGTACACAAATCAAGTATTAGATCTTCAGGAGGGGGCCCGTAATAGGCCCCCCCCCCCCCCGCCGGCGCCAACATCTGAAAAAAAAAAGTAAATGTCATTTACTCACGGCTCTCCCCGGGTCTTCTCTTCACCAGGGGGGGCTCCGATCCCCCCCCCCCCCCCGGGCTTTCCACGCTTCAGGTGAGGGCCCAGAAACAGGCCCTCACCATCCTCTTTGGCCGGTGCTGGCCCCACCCCTAACCCCGCCCCTAGCCCCGCCCACTTGGTGACGTCGTCCCGCTCCTCTGGTTACCGGCACCCGGGCTCCGTTCTGTCAGTTTTCCGTAGCGATCGGAGCAGGGAGGGTGGCAGGCAGGGAGGCTCTGATCTCCCTGCCTCCCTCCCTCCCTGCTCTGATCACTACCGACAACTGTCATCTGCAGCGGCGCGGGACACTGGATCAGAGATAAGTATAAGTGAAAGAAGAATAATAAAGAATTTTTTGTCTGGTGTCTTTTTTTTTTTTTACTTAACCCTTTGTGAACTGGTAAGGGGTCCATGAGACCCCTTATACCAGTTCACAAGGCTCTGGGGCTGGCAATCACCTGCGGCTAGCGGGTGACTTGCCATAACCCCCAGCCCCCCATTACCTGCAGAAGGGCCTGGGCCATGTGGCTATGTGGGCTAGTAGCCTGCAGGGCCAGGGGCCACCAACGCTGGCCCCTGCGCCCCCGGTTCTACAAGCCCCCATAGCTGGTCCGGGTCGGTAATGCTGGGTAAGGGGGACCCTACGTCATTTTTTTTTTTTTAAGTTAACCCCTTACAACTATGCAGTCATATCTGAAATCTCCTAAACTGCTGTTTCAGTTTGGGGAGTTTCCTGGGCAGAAAACCAATACATATGTGGTACCGTTGTAACCGGGAGAAATAGGGCTTTCACACGCAATTATATTTTATTAACAAACTTACATTTTCTATTACAAAAAAACACTACAAATTGTAAAAAATTGTTTTTTTTTTAATTCTTTTGCACATATTTCACCCAAAAATATTGAGAATACACTAAAAAAAGCCCAAACAAGACATTTCATGTTGAAACCCAGACTCTGCTGAAAAAAACAATATATAATTTTCCTGGAAAATCCCTGGAAATCCCTTCAAAAATCCAGGTTGAACACGTGTAGCGCAAAAACGTGAAAAGTAGTCCGGCAACAGAGTGTGACAAAAAATCTCGGTAGGCTGGCACTCAAAGGGTTAAGGTATGACAGGGGTGCCTTACCCCTTATTATATGAATGCACCCATCTGACAACTTTTAACCCTGTGTATTCCCTTTTGAGTGTGCCTACCAATTCAATATACCGTATTTTTCGCCCTATAAGACGCACTTATTTTTCCCCAAAAGTGGGGGAAAAATGTCAGTGCGCCTTATCGGGCGAATGTAAAAAAAAAAAAAAAAATTACAAAAAAAAAAAACTCACCCGTCCCCGGCGCTCGCGCGTTGTCTGGCACACTGTGAGAGGCCAGAGGAGCGGCGGGGGCTCTGTCCCGGCCCCACCGCTGCGATCGCTGTCTTTTCAGGCAGCGATGACAGCGGCGGGGCCAGAGACAGAGCCCCTGCCGCTCCTCCATCTGCTCCTCCACATGCGAGCACGAAGGTCCCGGCAGTGGGTGGGCGTGGCCTGCACCGGCGCAGGCCACGCCCACCCGCTGCCCGGACCTTCGTGATCGCATGTGGGGGAGCAGATGGAGGAGCGGCAGGGGCTCTGTCTCTGGCCCCGCCGCTGTCATTGCTGCCTGAAAAGACAGCGATCGCAGCGGCGGGGCCGGGACAGAGCCAGCTCGTGAATGGGGTAGGCGTGGCCTGCGTCGACGCTGCGGCGCAGGCCACGCCCACCCCATTCACGGAGCCGGCCGCTCAGCGCAGCGGTGTCAGCGGACAGGTGAGTTTAACTTTTTTTTTTTTTAATATGGCGCCAGCCTATACTAATCGGGGGAGGGGGTGGGAATGGAGAGGGGCCACATTGCCTATGGGAATGGGGGGATGGGGATGCCACACAGCCTTTGGGAATGGGGGGAGGGGTGTGCCACACAGCCTATGGGAATGGGGGGATGGGGATGCCACACAGCCTATGGGAATGGGGGGAGGGGTGTGCCACACAGCCTATGGGAATGGGGGGAGGGGGATGCCACACAGCCTTTGGGAATGGGGGGAGGGGTGTGCCACACAACCTATGGGAATGGGGGGAGGGGTGTGCCACACAGCCTATGGGAATGGGGGGATGGGGATGCCACACAGCCTATGGGAATGGGGGGATGGGGATGCCACACAGCCTTTGGGAATGGGGGGAGGGGTGTGCCACACAGCCTATGGGAATGGGGGGATGGGGATGCCACACAGCCTATGGGAATGGGGGGAGGGGGATGCCACAAAGCCTTTGGGAATGGGGGGAGGGGTGTGCCACACAGCCTATGGGAATGGGGGGATGGGGATGCCACACAGCCTATGGGAATGGGGGGATGGGGATGCCACACAGCCTATGGGAATGGGGGGAGGGGTATGCCACACAGCCTATGGGAATGGGGGGAGGGGGATGCCACACAGCCTATGGGGGAATGGGGATGCCACACAGCCTATGGGAATGGGGGGAGGGGTATGCCACACAGCCTATGGGAATGGGGGGAGGGGGATGCCACACAGACTTTGGGAATGGGGGGAGGGGGATGCCACACAGCCTATGGGAATGGGGGGATGGGGATGCCACACAGCCTATGGGAATGGGGGGATGGGGATGCCACACAGCCTATGGGAATGGGGGGAGGGGTATGCCACACAGCCTATGGGAATGGGGGGAGGGGGATGCCACACAGCCTATGGGGGGATGGGGATGCCACACAGCCTATGGGAATGGGGGGAGGGGTATGCCACACAGCCTATGGGAATGGGGGGAGGGGGGTGCCACACAGCCTTTGGGAATGGGGGAGGGGGATGCCACACAGCCTATGGGGGGATGGGGATGCCACACAGCCTATGGGAATGGGGGGAGGGGTATGCCACACAGCCTATGGGAATGGGGGGAGGGGGATTCCACACAGCCTTTGGGAATGGGGGGAGGGGGATGCCACACAGCCTATGGGAATGGGGAGAGGGGGATGCCACACAGCCTATGGGAATGGGGGGAGGGGGATGTCACACAGCCTATGGGAATGGGGGATGCCACACAGCCTATGGGAATGGGGAGAGGGGGATGCCACACAGCCTATGGGAATGGGGGGAGGGGGATGCCACACAGCCTATGGGAATGGGGGGAGGGGGATGCCACATAGCCTATGTGAATGGGGATGCCACACAGCCTATGGGAATGGGGGGAGGGGGATGCCACACAGCCTATGGGAATGGGGAGATGGGGATGCCACACAGCCTATGGGAATGGGGGAGGGGGTGGCCACACAGCCTATGCTAATGGGGAGAGGGGGATGCCACACTGCCTATGGGAATGGGGAGAGAGGGATGCCACACAGCCTATACTAATGGGGGGAGGGGGAAAGCCACACAGCCAATGGGAATGGGGGGAGAGGTGGATGCCACACAGCCTACTCTAATGGGGGGAGAGGGGGATGCCCCACAGCCAATGGGTATATGGGGAATGGGAGGGGGGGATGCCACACTGGATATACGGGGAATGGGATGGGGGCATCCCACACTGCCTATGGGAATTGGATAGGGGAATGCCACACTGTCTGTAATGGTGCGTTTTTGGTTTTACATTTTTTTTTCTTATTTTCTTCCCCCAAATCCTAGGTGCGTCTTATGGGCAGGTGCGTCTTATAGGGCGAAAAATACGGTAATTTGTCCCCCTCTCCACCCAGGCAGGAAAGTGATGATTTGTATGATGGCACCCTGAGTGCTTCCGGCCAATCCCTCCGGGCCCAGCTTATAGATAATTCTTTTCTTAATATTTGGATATTTTGTTTTTGGTTTTGTGTTATTTGTCTATTTGTTGGGTTTCTGATGTACCTTTTTTTTGTTTAACAATTGTGTAATGCTTAAATTACTAAAAAAATTTGACCTGATTTGAGTGTAATGCAGTTTATTTGAGCCTGTTTTTCATTACAAACAATCATTTATTTAAAAAGCCATGAAACATAAATGCATCAACTTAGCACACAACAGATAAATTCCCATTCCATACATTTACAATAAAGATCTAAAATTTTGGTTGAAGGGCACTCGCAGCCTCCATGGACATCCATTAGCAAACGTAAGTATACATTTGGGCCCGACTCCTGGCCCATAAAAATTGGGCACATCCAGGAGTTCAAAGCTAACTTACTCCAGGCCAAAGGCTCCCCCGGCCACCATCAAGAGCCATAGGGAGCATGACTCTCAAGAGGAATAGTAGGGCAGGAATACATAGGGCCACATACACACCCTCTCCTGCTTGTGCCACATTTCATCAGTGCAGTGTTGCAAGGCCGGAGTCATCTGCAAACTCTATGGCTGCAAGTTCTTTTTCCATCCTATGACAGCCAGCCAGTGTGACAAAAAATCTCGGTAGGCTGGCACTCAAAGGGTTAAGGTATGACAGGGGTGCCTTACCCCTTATTATATGAATGCACCCATCTGACAACTTTTAACCCTGTGTATTCCCTTTTGAGTGTGCCTACCAATTCAATATAATTTGTCCCCCTCTCCACCCAGGCAGGAAAGTGATGATTTGTATGATGGCACCCTGAGTGCTTCCGGCCAATCCCTCCGGGCCCAGCTTATAGCTAATTTTTTTCTTAATATTTGGATATTTTGTTTTTGGTTTTGTGTTGTCTATTTGTTGGGTTTCTGATGTACCTTTTTTTTGTTTAACAATTGTGTAATGCTTAAATTACTAAAAAAATTTGACCTGATTTGAGTGTAATGCAGTTTATTTGAGCCTGTTTTTCATTACAAACAATCATTTATTTAAAAAGCCATGAAACATAAATGCATCAACTTAGCACACAACAGATAAATTCCCATTCCATACATTTACAATAAAGATCTAAAATTTTGGTTGAAGGGCACTCGCAGCCTCCATGGACATCCATTAGCAAACGTAAGTATACATTTGGGCCCGACTCCTGGCCCATAAAAATTGGGCACATCCAGGAGTTCAAAGCTAACTTACTCCAGGCCAAAGGCTCCCCCGGCCACCATCAAGAGCCATAGGGAGCATGACTCTCAAGAGGAATAGTAGGGCAGGAATACATAGGGCCACATACACACCCTCTCCTGCTTGTGCCACATTTCATCAGTGCAATGTTGCAAGGCCGGAGTCATCTGCAAACTCTATGGCTGCAAGTTCTTTTTCCATCCTATGACAGCCAGCCCCCATACCAGTCCTGTCCAATCATTTCCATGGCCAAATGGTGATGTTCATCAGCCAAGAATGTCCCCCAATATTCCCAACAAAATGTGATGGGGAATGTCATTTAGTAAACTGATCTAATTGTGAATTTGATTTGTATGCTGTTTGATCTAACAACAATTTTTATTGATGTGTTTTTTAGATGATGATGGAGCACAGGTACGACTACCTGCCCAACGATTATGAGAAACGGAAGTTGGCCCTGGAGATCGTGGCCAGAATAGACGCTGAAACTGACGCCACCTTCACTTTCATGCAGATCATCCAGCACTGTTCGGACCTCAAGCGACAGAAGACGCCCCGGGTGCGCCGATTTTTTGCGAGACATTTCCCAAGTAACTACATTCCGAATGCATGCTAGATCTAACAAACACAGAAGGTAGGCCTCAATTTATAAATGCTATTCTTTTCTAGTGTCCGAATTTGAATATCGTGTGAGACCCACCCGGAGGCAAGCAGTCCGGCCGGCGGCCAGTGCGGGATGAATCTGTCCAAAGTGAAGATGGTGCATCTCCAGGGCCAACCTCCTACCCCTCCTCGACAGCCAGCCACTCGACCTCTCTACAGAGGAGGGGCCTCACCGCATGGTCAGGTAGTCGTACCAAATGTCTGAGCCCATACACTCCGGTATGTGACTCTGATTTTAGCACACACAGGTACATGCTCTTTAAACACAAACTCATTTCCTGCTTCGCTTTTTATAGATGAATATGTAGCGGGTGAAGGATCGGGAGCAGAGAGGGCAGCAGATCAAGCCCATGAGGAACATGGAGAAGTGGGTGATGTCACACACACATTCTAAGTGTAATTTGATTACTGTTTAATCCGACATTAGAAGTGAGCCTATTTTAAATGTCTCTACAGCCTCACATCCCGAGCAGTGGCAGGCCCCAAAGCGGAGGGTGGTCCCCGAAGCTCAGGTCGCCCACCAGCCAAGTAAGTTTCAAGTTTTGGAGTATGTCGAAAATGACATCATCAGCAAGAAACCAGAATTCCTAGCCAATGTAATTAGCAGAATGACATATGCCCTCATCCCTTGATGAATTAAAGTGGACCAACACCCAGGATTTTGACTATCCTGGGTTTTGGTCCACTTCGGCGGGGCACCCCGATCGGGGGTGCCCCGCTGTGTGAAACCCCCCAGAAACCCCAAAAAACTCACCTCTCAACGCTCCCACGTGAGCGCCGCAGCCAATCCCCGCCAACGTCCAGGCGGGGATCAGGAACGTCCAGGCCGCTTCCGCCGCCGCCGCCTCCCGCGCGTCACTCTCGGCGCGCGCGCGCCCCCGCCGGCCATTCACAGAGGGCCGGCGCGGGCGCGCGCACGTCTGGAGGGGTGCGCGGGAGGCGGCGGAAGCGGCGGCGGATCAGGTAAGGTGTTTTTGGGGTTTCTGGGGGGTTTCACCCCGCGGGACATCCCGATCTCGGATGTCCCGCGGGGTGGGAGGTGATCGGCCCGGGAATCTTATAGATTTCCGGGCCGATCACCCCTGGGTGTTGGTCCTCTTTAAGTAGCAGAATGACATATGCCCTCATTCCCTGATGAATTAAATAGCAGAATGACATATGCCCTCATCCCTTGATGATTTAAGTTGCAGAATGACATATGCCCTCATCCCTTGATGAATTAAGTTGCAGAATGACATATGCCCTCATCCCTTGATAAATTTAGTAGCAGGATGACATATGGCATAATGACTTTTAGGAAACTTTAATAATAATTAGGTCCACAGCTGTGAAACATGTATTTGCACACCAATAATTTTGTTTTTTTTTACAAAAATTTTAAATGTTTTAAACTTTCAACATTTTTAAAACCAAAAAAACAAATTTTTACAAATGTTTTACTTTTGTATTAAAAATAAATACATTTTACCTAAAGGTAAAAATACAAACTCAAAATATTTAGAAAATGAAAAAAAAATGCATTTTAAAATAAAAAACAAAAAATAAAAAACATGTTTCTGTATTCTTTTATGTCAAACAATTATACATTAAGGGTTGCTTACAGGAAAACATTATAAGAAAAATAAATGGAAACCGCAAAGGAATTGAGGTAAGCATTAAGAGCGCAAAGTGAATAAAATGGAAACCGCAAAGGAATTGAGGTAAGCATTAAGAGTGCAAAGTGAATAAAATGGAAACCGCAAAGGAATTGAGGTAAGCATTAAGAGCACAAAGTGAATAAAATGGAAACCACAAAGGAATTGAGGTAAGCATTAAGAGCGCAAAGTGAAAAAAATGGAAACCGCAAAGGAATTGAGGTAAGCATTAAGAGCGCAAAGTGAAGAAAATGGGAACCTCGAAGGAATTGAGGTAAGCATTGTAGCAGAAGTGAGTGAGAGAATAGTTGAGACGGAGACATGAATGAGTTAATTTAGGTGTGCGCATGCAAGAGTTAGGACAGATTTCCGTCTGGACGTATATTTATAGAAAGCGGAATGCAGAATCTAACGGGACACGTAAATATTTCGTTAGAGGCTACCTTGGAAAAAGCCAAAAAACGGGAGGCTACGTTGATTCATAAGTAACGTAAACGAAAAACGAAAGCAGAAAAATGACTCGTTGGCGTATGCAGCGACGAACAGTTAACAGAAGGCTCACGATGCCGGCTTTGAATCATGCGTACACACATACGCCAACGGAAACAAAGTGAAAAGTGAACAGAACGAGTCAAAAACGAAAATGTTTTTATGCCTCTGAATCAACCCTTATGTCGGGCTACATTTGGCACTGCCCTAAACTGTTGTCCATTTTTAAACTTATGTAGAAATGTAGACATCAGGGTTTACATGTTCAGCCAATGACATTCTCTTTTTTATCGCGTCCCTACAATGAGCTCAGCAGAGCGGGACAGGATTGCTCGTTCCACCCTCCTGCTGGCCCTCCCTCCACCTCCTCCTCCCGATTCACATTGCACAGCCAGGATGTCTTATGTAAGTTCTGGGAATCTTACAGACCCGGCCATTATGCTGATTATTATGCAGAATCCCAGATCCAAGGGCCACGTCCACTTTTTTCAGAACAGAAATCATGAGGTGAAACTGCAAACCCCGATATCTCGGGCCAATTAATTCTTCAATTTCAAAATGGAAAACAGTTTAGAACAGTGCCAAATGTAGCCCGACGCAACGGCGTAACAATTACCTTTGCCTGCTGTATCACTTTCTCTTCCATTTTACTTTAGGCCATCAGATTTAATTCAGAGACAATCGGGTTAATCTCTCCCGAAGGGTGTGGTCTGCAAGAACAAAGGTGTGTCTCCACCTCCCGGGCACTTCAGTTTCCTTTCTTGCTTATCTGAAGTCCTCTCCCATTTACTTTTTGTTTTAAAGGAAGATTGGAAGATGCCTTGGAAGCGGGGGTAATGGAAACCTGACTGTTCCTTGGCCCTTATACTCCTTGGATCTGAATGGACCCACTTTGCCTCCGCAGCTAAGCTGCATTCGGATCAGGATGGTAAGGTAAGCGCCAGGGTCTTGGGGCGCTGTGGGGTGTCACCTTTTTGTTTTTTAAAAAAGAGTGACACTACCTGGCTGAGAATTCTGCCACAGGAAAAAGCAGCCATAAGGCTTCTGTCTGGTGAGCCTGATTGAGGGGAACCAGGGGAATTAATTTCCTCTTTATTGCTCTTCCCATGTGTTTTTACTGGTTGAAAAATTCAAAATTTGCACTCGCCACTATGGAAACATTTTCGGCTTAGCATAGCAGCGAGCAACGGTGTGCGGCTCTTTTCTTACCCCGCTCGCGCTGGAAGAACACCGCTAACATAGCGGTTCTCTTCCGGTCGCTCGCACTGCAATATTTTCGGCCGGGACTAAGCGGCAAGTACCGCTAACAGCGGGGTTCTCCTCCGGCTGCTCGCACTGCAATATTTTCGTCTGACTTCAGTGGAAGATCTTCAGCCGGGCGAAGCGCCGAGTACCGCTGAGATTGCAGTTCTTCTCCAGCCACCTTCAATGGAAGATTTTCGGCCGGGCGAAGCGCCGAGTACCACTGAGATCGCGGTTCTTCTCCGGCCGCCTTCACTGGAAGATTTTCGGCTGGGGGAAGCACAAAAATATTAGTTGTGGGATTAGACTGGCAATATATTGATGTGGTTCACCCTCTGAGCTCTCAGAATAGTCTTGCGACTATCGGGGACTGTTCACATACTAGGTTTTAGACCCCCTGGGAGGTAATCTAGTATTAATCACCATGATGGAGGCATCTGGGGTAATCAGATCTGGTCCTTTAGCAGATAGATTCACGTCCAGTATGCAAACAGACACTGGACGAGGATAGCACAGTGTGCTGGGTTATGCTACGGTAGTACTGGATATGAAAGACAATTGTCTCCTCCCTGCAAGGGCTCTGACCCTTGTTGCTGGTGCCGGTTCCCTGGCAGCCTTCAAGTGAACCTAAAACCTTTAAGTCATACTAAGCTACTAAGAAGGTTTTGAAAAAAAAAAAAAATCCTCTTGAGTTTTGAAGAGGATATTGTGGCTGCCATAGCCTCCTTCTGAGTCTTTAAACTCTGTCGGCAGCCCTCAAGTGGTCCTAAACCTTTAGAGAGTCATTTAGAAGGATTGGCTATTAAAAAGGTGTTTAAAGAAAAGATTTATCCTCTAACTTCAAGAAGATATTGTAGCTGCCATAGTCTCCCAGGAAGTTATCCATTGGGAGGATTTATCCAGTAGGGACTCGTATTCAGAAGTCCTCTACACAAGGGGGTGCTCAGTTAAGATGGATGGATGGTTTTGGTTTCCTCGATTCTGGAGGATGTTGCAGAGCATACGCATTATTCTAATCTGATCAATAGGGAATGGCAGAGGTCAGGTTGTCTTCTGCCTATTCTTAAAGTACTAGATACTATGTATCCCTTTCCTCCAGATCAGATTGAATTATGGTCTCACCCTCCTGTGGTGGACGCTCTGGGGCCAGGTCTTTTTTAAGATTTTGGTTATGCCGTCCTCAGATAGTGCTTCTCCAAAGGATCCAGCGAATAAGCGCGTGGATCAGGTGGCATATCCTGCTTATTCTATTATGGGGTCGACCTTGCGGCCGGCCTGGGCTACATCCATAGCTTTTTTGGGGAGCAGGAGGTTGTTAAAACGACTGGACTTGAAGACTCGTAGAGGTCATTCATGGAAGTCATGCTCCCAGGGGATCAAGACCAGTGTGGCTACAACAGGTATATGATAAGGGCTATGGAGGATTGAGCAGGTTAAGTGCCAGAGGCCTAGCTCTGGTGTTAGCATTAAGACGTGCTTTATGGCTTAAGCAATGGTCAGCTGACATAGCCTCCAAAAAAGAATGACAGGACTCCCCTTTAAGGTGGGGTGTCTGTTTGGGGAGTGCTTGGTTGACATGGTAAAGCATGCTGCTAGTGGTAAATCATCTAATCTGCCACAGAAGCCGAAGTCTAATGCTGCTTCCGCAGGGCCTCTAATACTCCGGGGTTCCGGCTAGAGGTTCGGCCTCTTCGGGATACTAAAGAGATTTTTGGAATAAGACAAAGTTCCAAATTAAGGCAACAGGTGTCTGGCAGAATAAAGCCAGACCCCCTTCAAAGTCTGTTCAGGCCTGAAGGGACGGCCCCGCACTTGCAGGTGTGGGGGGACAGCTTCTGCATTTTGCTCATATTTGGAGGCTTCATGTAACAGATATTTGGATACAGGAAGTTGTATCCTCAGGTTACAAGATCAAATTAGGAGCCAGACCCCCTTGGAGATTCTCTTGGTCAGGGGTATCCCGAATTCCGCAGAAAGCAGAGGCATTGGTATCTGCCGTATCTCGCCTTTTTAGAGATTGGAGTTGTTGATCCACAGTGAAGTTACTCCGGCTGGGCAGTGTATATCTAAGGATACATACCTACATTCCTGTAGGTGGCCTACTTCTTCAGTTTGTGGCGTTACCCTTCGTTCTATCTTCAGCACCAAGGGTGTTTACCAAAGTGTTGGCAGGTCACATGTTTTCTCTAAGAAGTCAGGGTATGCATATAATCCCTTACTTAGACTATCTGTTGATATGGGCCCCATCATGTCAGGGGGCCCAGAAGAATACACAGACTGTCTGATCGACATTGGATAATTGACTATCCAGTCGAATTCTTAAATGAAATATTATATCATAGCTTCAAGAGTTTTTTCCAACACAGAAGTGACTCTTACTCCAGGCCAGGGTACAGGGTCTCTTGTATTGCCCTCACCCGACGATTCATCAAGGAATATGTCTGTTGGGCCTGATGGTATCTTGCTTTGAGTCAGTACCTTTTGCACTGTTCACAAAAGACCCCTGCAGATGGAATTGCTCACAATCTGTGATCAAGACCCACACACTCTGGATTACTCTTTTTGCATGACACTGTCAACAAGGCAGTTTCTAGCCTGGTCCTCAGTCTCTTCAGACTGGCAAATCCTTCCTTCCAGTACAGTGGAGGATCATCACCATGGATGCCAGTCTATCGGGTTGGGGGAGTGTCATGGAGTCACCAACGCTCCGGGGACAGTGGAGTCTGAAGGAGAGCAAACTCTCCATAAATATCCTGGAACTGAGAGCGATTCTATTGTATCTCAGTCATTGGACATACCATCTGAAGGGGCATCCCGTCCGGATTCAAACAGACAATCGGACGGCGGTGGTATATATCAACCACCATGGGGGCACCTGAAGCAGTGAAGCCCTCATGGTAGTGAGCTGGTTTTTACTTTGGGCCGAGAAACAGGTTTCATGCATTTCGGCTGTACACATACCTGGAGTGGACAACTTGCAGGCCGATCATCTCAGCAGAACGGCCCTGTATCAGAGGAATGGTCTCTTAGTCAGAGGGTTTTTTCAATCCCTATGCATGTGCTGGGGGATTCAGGACAAAGATCTCTTGTGCATCACGACACAATCGGAAGGTTACAAAGTTTGTGTCTGGTTCCAAGGATCCTCTAACTATAGCAACAGATGTCCTGACTCTTCAGGGGTCAGCATTCAGGCTTCTTTATGCATTCCCTCCGATTCCACTCCTGGGTCAAGTACGAAGAAAGGTTAGCTCACAAGGGAGTCCCAACCATTCTGGTGGCTCCTCGGTGGCCAAGAAGAGGCTGGTTCTCAGACATAGTAAGGAGGGCAACTCGTGGAGGTTACCCAACGATCCAGATCTTCTCACACAGGGGCCTCTAAGGCATCCCAATTCACATGTTCTAGCTTGGACGGCCTGGTTATTGAATCCTTTATCTTGGCAGAAAGGGGGTTCTTCTGACATAGTCATGCAGACTATGATTCAGGCCAGGAAGAAGCCTTCGTCAATGATCTACTATAGAGTCTGGCAAGCATTATCGCTTGGTGCGAATCCAGAAGGTTCGCTGGTAGAATTTTCTGTTCCCAGAATATTTGATTTTTTTGGCAGAAAGGTCTTGATGAAGGTTTTCAATTGAGTACTTTAACCCTTTAACTGCCAGCCTACCTGGAGTTTTTGTTACGCTTTGTTGCCAGACCATTTTTCACTATTTTGCACTATGCATGTTCAACTTTGATTTTTGAAGGGATTTCCCAGAAAAATTATATACTGTTTTTTTCAGCAGAGTCTGGGCTTTAACATGAAATGTCTTGTTTGTAATTTTTAAAGTGTATTCTTAATATTTTGGGGCGAGATATGTGCAAAAAAATAAAAAAAATCTATTTTTTACAATTTGTAGTGTTTTTTGTAGTACAAAATTGAAGTTTGTCAATAAAATCTTATTGCGTGTGAAATCCCAATTTCTCCCGGTTACAACCGTACCACATATGTACTGGTAGATGCCCTTTCCTGCCCAGGAGACTACCCCAAACTGAAACAGCGCTTTAAGAGATTTTCAGATCAAATACAGCTATGCTAAGCGCTATGTGCACCTTGCAGTTTTTCAATAAAAACAACCCTTTACATTTGAAATACCCCCCACAAACTATATATTCTCTGGAAGTACACACCTCAAGCTTTTTAGGCATACCAGGCTTGTTGAGGTTGCCACAGTTTTCTGGAAGTTCTCCCTCAATGTATTCTTTGGTTACACAGAGCTTCCCTAAAAAAGGATAAAAAAGCAGAATCAAAGCCACATTTTTCTAAAGAAAACTAGATACAAACAAGAAAAAACAAGTTAATCTAAAAAAGCAACATCCCCCGAACAGAACGATACCCAACATGCATAGCTACTGTCAAGGGAAGAGTTGCCAAACACCCCAAAGTAAAGCTTGTGCACAACGGTAATTTTGCTTGAAAATTTCAGCTCTACAGACAAAGTGGCACCTTGCGCTTTTTCTACCAAAACAACCCTTTACATTTGGAATACCCACCACAAACCATATATTTTCTGAAAGTACACATGATAAGCTTTCTAAGCATACCCAGCATGTTGTAGTGGGCCCATCTTTCTGGAAGTAATCCCTCAAAGAATTCGTTGGTTGCACAGGGTTTCCTTAAAAAATGTATAATAAAGCAGAATAAAAAATTAGTTTTCCTAAAATTTCAATATGCAAACAAGAAAAAACAAGATAAATCTGAAAGCACAAAATCCCCCGAGCAGAACGATACCAAACATGCATAGGTACTACTAACCCTTTTAACTGCCAGCCTACTTGAGGCTTTGTCACCCTCTCACCATTTTGCGCTATGCTTAACTGTGATTTTTGCAGGAATTTCCAGGAAAATCATATATTTTATTTTTGCGGCAGAGTTTAGGCTTTAACATGAAATGTCTTGTTTGTAATTTTTTTACTGTTTTTTTTAATATTTTTGAGTAAAACAAAACAAAATAAAATTTTTTTTTTTAGAAAATTGTCTCCTTTATTTCAAATAAAACATTTGTTTTATTAAAGAAAACCATATTGCATGTGAAAGCCCCATTTCTCCCGATTACAACGGTACCACATATGTATCGGTAGCCCCTGTTATTGTTCAGAAGACCCCCCCAAACTGAAAAACCACTTTATAACATGTAAAAATAAAATACAACTACAATCCACACTATAAAGGGTTAAATCAAGAACAAAAATTGGTGTGGGGTTCCCCTTCCCGGGGGGGGGGGGGGAGGTAACCCCCATTTTCTTTTATTTTAAGGGTTAAAAACCCTTAAAAATTCCCATTAAAAATGACATGGGGCCCCCCCTATCCAGCATAACCAGCCCAGGGATCAGCTATGCAGGGATTGTAGAACAGGGCTCAGGGGCCAGCTTTGGTGGCCCCCTGCCAAGTACAAGCCCGCACCGCCGAAATCAGCCCGGGCCCTTCTGCCCCCCCTGGGCTTTGGGGAGGCAGGTAATAGGGGGGCCGGGGTTAATGGCAAGTCACCCGCTAGCTGCAGGTGACTTGACAGCCCCCGAGCATTGTTAACTGGTACAGGGGTCTCATGGACTCCTTACAAGTTCACAATGGGTTAAAGTGGACCAACACCCAGGGCTGATCGGCCCCGGAATCTATACGATTCCTGGACCGTTCTATTCCCTCCCCCCGGGGCATCCAAAATCGGGATGCCCCTCTGTGTGAAACCCCCCGGAACACCTGCTACCACTTACTTGTATCCGGTCCTACGGCGCATGCGCGGGCCGCATCCCCGCTATGCCTCTAGCAGGACGCGTGCCCAGGCCGGCTATTTATGAATGGCCGCCGTGGGCACGCTCCCTGTTAGAGGGAAGTGGAGGATGTGGCCGCCAGCGCGCTCAGAGCGGCTGAGCTTAGATGTCTCTTAGACGTTCATAACTCAGCCGCTCTGAGCGCGCTGATTGGCCGAGCGGCCGCGCATGCGCCGTAGGACTTGGGTGAGGTGAGTTATTGTGGGTGATCGGGTGGGTTTCACACAGCGGGGCATCCCGATTGGAAAGGACCAATACCCAGGATAGTCAAAATCCTGGGTGTTGGTCCACTTTAAATGTAAAAAAAAAAACACACCACACCACAAAATGCTGGAAGCATTTATTACCAGCTGGGTGACAGGACATAAGGGGTTAATTAAAATAAAATTGACATAGGGTCCCCCCCCAGAAAAACCCTTAAAAATCCCAGAAAAAAATGACGTAGGGTCCCCCCTACCCAGCGTTACCGACCCGGGCCAGCTATGGGGGCTTGTAGAACAGGGCGCAGGGGCCAGCGTCGGTGGCCCCTGGCCCTGCAGGCTACTAACCCGCATAGCCACTTGGTGGCCCGGGCCCTTCTGCCCCTCCCCTGGCCTTTGGGGAGGCAGGTAATTGGGGGCTGAGGTTAATGGCAAGTCACCCGCTAGCCCGCAGGTGACTTGCCAGACCCAGAGCCTTGTGAGCTGGTACAGGGGTCTCATAGACCCCTTACCAGCTCACAAAGGGTTAACTGTAAAAAAAAGACCACACACAAAATGCCGGTGAACGGCATCCAGAGAAGGGGGAGGCAGGAGATCAGAGGATCTCCTGCCACCTCCTTCCCCGGGCACCGATCACCGGCATCTGACAGCTGAGAACGCTGAAGCCAGTGATCGGGGGCCGTGATGACGTCATTAGCCGGCTTAGCGGCAAGATGGCGGCCGCCATCGAGGAGGAAAGGGGAGAGAGCCTCCCGAGCTCTCTCCTGAAGATCCGTAAGTCCTGGGGGGGGGGGGGATCGGAGGCCCCCCAGGTGAAGAGGAGGGTCGGCGGGAGCCAGCACACACGCAGGTAAGTAAATGTCATTTTTATTTTTTTTTAGGGGGCACCCTATTCCGGGCCCTCCCCTGCAGCCGGGGGAGGTCCAACGGACGAAAGGAGCACACCATCTTAAAGAGGAGACCTGGCCGAATCAAACGGGGGGGTCAGGTGATTGTCTTTTTTTTGCCAGTTAGCAGGGGGGAGAGCCAGGTACGTAAAATTAGCTGGCGTTTAACGACAGGAGAGGCAGCTACGTGAATTTTACGTAGCTGGCGTTTAAAGGGTTAAAGGGACAGATATCTGCTTTATCTTTTTATTCAGAAACCCATTGCTGTGAATAAATGTATCAAAACTTTTTGTATAGGGAGTCGCTCGTGTGTGGCCTCCTCATAAGCTACTTCTGCCTGAACTTAGTTTAATCAGCTCTTTATCAGATTCCTCCTTTTTGAACTATTGGCAGATGCATCATTAAGTTTATTGACTCTTAAGGTTATCTTTTTAGTGACAATAACCTCAGTAAGGAAGGTTTCTGAATTAGCAGCTTATCAGTTAAGTCTCCTTATTTAGTGTAACATAAGGACAAGTTCGTCTTCTGCTTTAAACAGGATGTTCTTCCTAAGGAGGTGAATTGTCTTCCTTATGTCCTACTCCAGTGTCCGATAGAGAAAGGATTCTACATTGCTGGTTGTAGGGAAAAGCACTAAGATACCATCTCACTGCTACACAATCTTTCCGTAGGTCGGACTCCTTATTTTGTCATACCTGAGGGTCCACGGAAAGGTCTTCCACCATCTAAGTCTACCATCAGCGATGGATTAGACAGGCAGTGGTAAGAGCCTATATTCCCTAAGGTGAAGGATTCTTCTTTTAAGACTACTGCTCATTGACAAAAGCTATTGGAGCTTCTTGGGCTTTTTAGCATCAAGCTTCAATTGAACAAGTATGCAAAGCTGCTACTTGGTTTTCAGCTCATACATTTACCAAATTCTATAAGGTACAGCCAGTGGTAATTAGATGGTTTTGGAATGTCTTGTTCCTGAAACGAATAAAGATTTTGGAATGTCTTGTTCCTGAAAGGAATACGGGTTTTTGGAATGTCTTATTCCTGAATGGAATAAGGGTTTTTGGAATGTCATATTCCTGAAGGGTTTTTGAGATGTCTTGTCCCTGAAAGGATTAAGGGCTTTTGGAATGTCTTATTCCTGAATGGAATAAGGGTTTTTGAAATGTCTTGTCCCTGAAAGGAATAAGGACTTTTGGAATGTCTTGTTCCTGAAAGGAATAAGGTTTGGGGATCCCACCCGAATTAGGGTACTGCTTTTGGAGGTCCCAGTCGTCTCTGAATTAAATCTGATGGCCTGAAGTAAAATGGAAGAGAAAAGAGAATTATGTGAGTACTCACCTGTAGAATTAATTTCTCTTCCATTATTACTTCAGGACATCAGACCCTCTCTGTATGCTAGGTTACTATGTCCATGTGTTGGATGCCTAGTTTTAGTGCAGTGGTAAATATGTAAATAGTTGCTGTATGTCACGCTCGGGGTAACTCCAGCCCTCTTAATAAGCTCACAACCCCCAATCTCCACAGCCAGCTTCACCTGTAGGAGCCCCCGCTTGCCGGGACGCAAGATACGCCTACCCGGGATCGGTTGCCCCCAGGACTTAATGGCTCAAAGGATGTAAGCTTATATGTGGGAGGACTGGAGAACCAATAGCAAGAGCGTGAGTGACGGAAGTCCAGAGACAGGCAATAGGTCGATAACGGGAAGGCAGAGATCGTAGCGGCACCAGGGGTCAGGCAAGACGTAGTCGGGGTTCAGGCAGAGGTCAGCAACTGGGGATCAGGATCTAGAAGCGTCAGTTCAGGCAAAGGTCGGCAACAAGGATTCAGGATCGAGAGGCGTCAATTCAGGCAGAGGTCGGCAACAAGGATTCAGGATCGAGAATGGTCGTATAATCAAATCGGCAACAGGCTAGACTTCACAGGAGTAGGTAACACAGGGTTCTGAGCGCTATCACAGGCAATTCACAACTGAGAGGGAATTGCCTTTATAGGAACAGGTCTGAAGGAAGCAGTGTACTGATTGGAGCACATAGGATTCCAAGGGTAATTGGCTGCAGAGCAGAAGAGGGCGAAGCCCTCAATCCCCTAGGATTCATTAACCCTTTAATTGATCCTCCGGCGGGTGCGCGCCGCACAGCGTCGCCGGAGGGCATAACAGACACGTGCTCGCGGCCGCGCGCGAGCACGTCTCCTGGAGGAGGAAGCGGGGGGCGTGGCTAAGCTGGGCGCTGCTCGAGCCGCCGCCGCTCGGCGCGGCCGCCGCACAGTGACAGCTGCAGCTGGCCGCCTGGAGACGTCGCTGGAACGGGGATCAGGTAAGCGGTTCCTGACACTACCCCCCCCTTCACGAGGGGCCTCCGGACCCTCACCCGGTTTCCCTGGATTGTCACGATGGAACCTTCTTACAAGAGCCTTGGCATGAACATTCCTCGCTGCCACCCAGCATCTTTCCTCCGGACCATAGCCAACCCAATCCACCAAATACTGTAAAGAATTACGCACTTTACGTGAATCCAAGATCTTATTCACTTCATACTCGGGCTCATTATTAAGAAGAATTGGTGCAGGACCAGCAAGAGGAGCATTCTTCGCCGGTTTTAACAGTGAAACGTGAAAGGAATTAGGTATTTTCATAGTTGGCGGGAGTTGAACTTTAAAAGACACATTATTCAACTTCTTGACGATTGGAAAAGGACCAATAAATTTTGGACCTAATTTGCTAGATGGCTGACGGAGCGCAATATTTTTAGTGGAGACCCAAACTAGATCGCCTACTCGAAGAGTAGGTTCCTGTGATCTGCGGCGGTCGGCAAATTTCTTATACCTCAAACCAGTGGTCTTAAGAATCTCCTGAACGTGTGTCCAGATATTCTTCCGTTCTTGAAGCCACTCCTCCAACGCCGGCAGATTGGAAGGTGACCCTGAAAGGGAAGAAGCTCTAGGATTTTTCCCTAAGTTACAATAAAATGGAGATACCTTGGTACTCTCACTAGGCGCGTTATTGTAAGCAAACTCGGCGAAATCAATAAATTCCGCCCATTGTTCTTGGGCATCAGAAACATAACACCTTAAGTATTGTTCCAAAGTTTGATTAGTTCTTTCCGTCTGCCCATTAGTCTGGGGATGGTAGGCAGAAGAAAGAGAGATCTGTATTCCCAACCGCGAACAGAAGTGTTTCCAAAAACGGGAAGTAAATTGAACATAGATCAGAGACTATATTGGACGGAATACCATGAATACGAAAAATATGCGAAGTAAACAGCCGCGAAAGCTCAGGTGCAGAAGGAAGTTTGGCCAAAGGAACGAAATGTGCCATCTTACTGAAACGATCTACGACCACCCAAATGACAGTATTACCATGTGAGAGAGGCAAATCTACAATAAAATCCATGGAAATATGGGTCCATGGCTCAGCAGGAATTTCAAGAGGAACCAAACTGCCACTAGGAGCCTTGTGAACTCCTTTACTTCGAGCACAAATAGCACAAGCGTCGATAAAGGCAGTGATATCGCGTCTCATGGTAGGCCACCATACATGACGACGGGCAAGCATAAACGTCTTACGGTTACCCAAATGACCAGCAGTTTTGGCATCGTGAAATTCGCGAATTACATCCGAACGCAGGTGCGGCGGAACAAACTGGCACCCCAAGGGTACATCACTAGGAGATTCATCTTGAAACGGCGCCAAGGTATTGGAGAGATCAGGAAGTAACGCCCCCACCACACAACCTGTGGGTAAAATTGGTTCACCAGAATCACCCCGATCCTTACATTCACCGAATATGCGAGATAGAGCATCAGCTTTAGTATTTTTTACACCCGGCTTGAAAGTAATAATAAAATTGAAGCGCGAGAAGAATAATGCCCAACGTGCCTGACGAGAGTTCAGCCTCTTGGCAGAACCTATGTATTCGAGATTTTTATGATCGGTATACACAGTTATAGGATGTAATGAACCCTCCAACCAGTGTCGCCATTCATCAAATGCCAGTTTAATAGCTAATAGTTCCCTATTGCCAACATCATAATTTTGTTCCGCGGTACTGAATTTACGCGAAAAATAAGCGCATGGATGGAGACGCTCAGGGTTACCAGAATATTGTGACAAAACTGCACCCACTCCCAGCTCAGAAGCATCCACTTCAATAATAAAAGCTTTATGAATATCTGGATGCACTAAGACAGGTGCCGAAGTAAAGGCCCGTTTCAAGGTTAGAAAGGCCTCACAGGCAGAGGGGGACCAGTTAGCAGTAAAAGCCCCCTTGCGGGTAAGGTTGGTAAGGGGTGCAACAACATGGGAAAAGCCTTTTATGAAACGCCGATAAAAATTTGCAAAACCTAGAAAACGTTGCAATTCCTTTAAAGTTTTGGGTTGGACCCAATCCTGAACTGCTGAAACCTTCCCCGCGTCCATCTCCAAACCCTGGTTGGTAATAACATACCCTAGGAAGGGAACTGTAGTGACTTCAAATACACACTTAGACAGTTTTGCAAATAAGTTGTTCTCTCTTAATTTTTGTAGCACCAACTTAACATTGTGTCTGTGCTCCGGTAAAGAATTAGAAAAAATGAGAATATCATCCAAGTAGATGACTACAAATCTACCGAGATATTCCCTGAATATATCATTAACAAAATCTTGGAAAACGGCTGGCGCATTACAAAGACCGAAGGGCATGACCAGGTACTCATAGTGCCCATCCTTCACATTAAATGCAGTTTTCCACTCGTCCCCCTGTCGGATGCGAATCAGATTGTAAGCCCCTCTCAAATCCAATTTGGAGAAAATTCGAGCTCCTGTGACTTGATTGAACAGATCCCCAATCAAGGGTAAAGGGTATCGGTTTTTTACAGTGATCTTATTCAAGGCTCGATAATCTATGCACGGTCTCAAGCCACCATCTTTTTTCTCTACAAAAAAGAACCCGGCCCCAGCAGGCGAGGTAGAGGGACGGATAAATCCTTTCCTAAGATTTTCGGTAATATACTCCCTCATTGCTTGCTCCTCGGGCAGGGTAAGGTTATAAATCTTTCCCCTCGGGGGAATTGTGCCAGGCAGCAAGTCAGTGGGGCAGTCATAGGACCGATGTGGAGGAAGAGTATCAGCAGAGCGTTCAGAGAATACATCGATCCAATCAGCGTATGGCTGAGGTAATTCCTGTGGTAAGACTTGAACGCTTCTGAGGCCTGTATTAAAACAGTGACCTTTACAGTGGTCACTCCACTTGACCAACTCCCCAGCCCGCCAATCTAACACCGGGTTATGGAGTTGCAACCAGGGGTATCCCAAAACCACCGGAGTTTCCGGACAATCAAAAATAAAGAATTCTAAGAATTCAGAGTGAGAAGAGCCGACAATTAGTCTGAGAGGTGGGGTCTTGGTATTTATAGGACCTCCCTGGATTGCCTTTCCATTGATAGCTAAAACTTGTAGGGATCTTTCAAGAGGAACTACAGGGATCCCTAAGGTGGAGATCATGCTCCTGTCCAAAAAGTTTCCAGCCGCACCACTGTCTATGAAGGCGGAAACTGTCTGCTTAGAGGACCCCCAAAACAAATCAATAGGTACAAGCATCTTATTCTGGCGAGAGTTACAAACTGACTCACCCAGATCAGTACTCTCTACCTGGTCTGGGTGCGGAAGTTTTCCGCCGGTCTCCCCTTGTTGGGACAGGACCCTGCAAAATGACCAGAATTCCCGCAATACAGGCATAACCTCTCGGATCGCCTACGCTGTTTCTCCTCTTGGGATAAGCGGGTTCTCCCTAATTGCATAGGTTCTTCCTGGGAAGATGATGAGGTATTTTCTCCACGGGGAACCGGGGATCTATGACTCTGGACTGGTCTAAAGGACGTGGGAGCCCCGACTCTCTCCCTGGCCCTTTCTCTATGACGTCGGTCTATTTTAATGGAGACCTGCATTAATTGATCTAGGTCCGCTGGCGGGGGAAAATTGACTAAGGCATCCTTGATGCTATCCAACAGTCCCACCCTGAACTGACTACACAAAGCTGGATCGTTCCACCTAGCTTCGATAGCCCAGCGGCGGAATTCAGCACAGTAGTCTTCAGCCGAATTCCGTCCTTGTTTTAAGGCCCGAAGCCTATTCTCTGCGGTAGACTGTATATCTGGATCGGCGTATAAAACGCCCATAGCATTGAAGAAGGCAGTCACTGATTGTAGAGCAATGTCATGGAACGGTAAACTAAAGGCCCAGGACTGTGGGTCTCCTTGAAGCAAGGAAATGACTAGGCCTACTCGTTGGACCTCTGTGCCAGAGGAGATAGGTCTTAACTTAAAATATAGTTCGCAGGCATTCTTGAAATTGGAAAATTTTTCTCGTTCTCCCAAAAATTTCTCAGGCAGTGGAATCTTAGGTTCGGAGAAATGAGGTGGTACAGAGGAAGTTGGCACTTGACGGGATTCCTGAGTGGCCACTCTTTGAGCGAGTTGGTTGATCGCTGTGGCCATAGCTTGCACCTGCTGTACCAGGTCATCCATTTTTGGGCCTGTGATAATGTCACGCTTGGGGTAACTCCAGCCCTCTTAATAAGCTCACAACCCCCAATCTCCACAGCCAGCTTCACCTGTAGGAGCCCCCGCTTGCCGGGACGCAAGATACGCCTACCCGGGATCGGTTGCCCCCAGGACTTAATGGCTCAAAGGATGTAAGCTTATATGTGGGAGGACTGGAGAACCAATAGCAAGAGCGTGAGTGACGGAAGTCCAGAGACAGGCAATAGGTCGATAACGGGAAGGCAGAGATCGTAGCGGCACCAGGGGTCAGGCAAGACGTAGTCGGGGTTCAGGCAGAGGTCAGCAACTGGGGATCAGGATCTAGAAGCGTCAGTTCAGGCAAAGGTCGGCAACAAGGATTCAGGATCGAGAGGCGTCAATTCAGGCAGAGGTCGGCAACAAGGATTCAGGATCGAGAATGGTCGTATAATCAAATCGGCAACAGGCTAGACTTCACAGGAGTAGGTAACACAGGGTTCTGAGCGCTATCACAGGCAATTCACAACTGAGAGGGAATTGCCTTTATAGGAACAGGTCTGAAGGAAGCAGTGTACTGATTGGAGCACATAGGATTCCAAGGGTAATTGGCTGCAGAGCAGAAGAGGGCGAAGCCCTCAATCCCCTAGGATTCATTAACCCTTTAATTGATCCTCCGGCGGGTGCGTGCCGCACAGCGTCGCCGGAGGGCATAACAGACACGTGCTCGCGGCCGCGCGCGAGCACGTCTCCTGGAGGAGGAAGCGGGGGGCGTGGCTAAGCTGGGCGCTGCTCGAGCCGACGCTGCTCGAGCCGACGCCGCTCGGCGCGGCCGCCGCACAGTGACAGCTGCAGCTGGCCGCCTGGAGACGTCGCTGGAACGGGGATCAGGTAAGCGGTTCCTGACACTGTAAATAATGATCAGCATAATAAAAAAAAAAGATTAAACGGAGAGAGGAGTCTTGTATTTTGTCTCCAGCCTTTTGTTTCCAACAGGATAGGTATGCCTCCTGGGCGGCTGGTTCTACTGCTTTTTAATTAAACTGAAGTGCACCAAGTCAGCCAGGTGGATATAGGCCCGGGAGGTGGAGACACACCTTTGTTCTTGCAGACCACACCCTTCGGGAGAGGTTAACCCAATCGTCTCTGAATTAAATCTGATGTCCTGAAGTAATAATGGAAGAGAAATTAATTCTACAGGTGAGTACTCACAGAATTCTCTTTTACGCCACATACCCATTATCAATTGTTTTAGATAAAGTTCATGATCAGATGTATTTATTTTAATTCCAGCTAATACTAGGTTACTATTAAACTGTCTATTGTAACAGATATCTATCAAGCTGAAACTATACTGTATTCAGTTTCATGGAAGGTGCGACCGCTAGCTAGTTCCCTCCAAATTACACAATAGGGCTGATTCAAAGCCTCTTTCACATGCACTTTCACATGAAAAAGCATGTGTATGTATATTTTTTCCGTTGGGTTTGGGCCATTTGTGAGTTTCTCGTTAGCTTTTTCCATCGTATAAGTGTTTTCTTGTGTGTGAAAGTCTTTTCCGTTGTGTGTAATAGCGTTGTATTTTTTTTCACATTCATGTGTAAAACCCGTGATGACTTCCACATGATTCAGAGCCCATATTTAGCATGTGAGAGAGGACTTTACATGGGAAATTTCCGACGACACTTCCGGGCACTATTTGTTGGTGAGATTGTGCTTTCGTGGTGTGTGAGAAAACAGAATTGAGTTCTTAAGGCACTGGGAGGCTGTCACCTTCTTTTAAACACCCCCCAAAATAAACATTTTTAAATATTTTGGAATAAAATGTGACCTATTTTTTGATAACATATAATTTTTTTTTACTTTTATATTTTCTAAAATTACATTTTCAAAAACATTAACCATCCCCCCCAAAAATATTAGAAATATTAAAAATACATTAAGAACAATTTCATAGTTTATATATATATATATTTATGTTTTTATACAACTCTTAAGGTCTGCTTTAATGTTATCAAATGATCCCCATTTGTTTATTTAAAATTTTGGTCACACTGCTTAGGTGACTTGCCTGGAAGTAGGAATGTTTTTTTTTCTGGGGAGCAGGGGGAAACTTGGGCCTGGTGCAACAGGTCAGGGAGTTAGATTTTTTTTTTTTTTATATTTTTTCTTTAACCTAGGTGCAAGAAAAAATACCTAATCCTGTGTTACAAAAGTGTTTGCAGCCAGGAGAGGTGACACGATGATTTGAGCAAAAAAAAATTCATTTTAATTGCCCAACACACTATTTAAACACCAACAAATGAAACCACATTGAAATGTCTGGCAGAGCGACACTGAGCGAAAGGAAATTTGTGGCACTCCTGAACCTGCTGAGCTGCCTGTAGTAATACATGTGACACTACATGGAGCTGTTAGAGGCGTTTACCAGATTCGCTTTATTAAATGTGGTTTTACGTACAGCGCCCAGCGTTCACCAAACTCTATGTGACGCTAGGTAGCATTACCTCAGTAATTTTTACATTATATCCATGTGGGCATCCCAAATATTCAACTAGGAAGAAGTAGAGAAGAATGCATGGCAAGCATTAAAGTGGTTAAGGTATGCTTTATGAATTAAAAAGATGAATGCATTTAAATGGTTAAGGTATGCTTTATGAATTAAAAAGAAGAATGCATTAAAGTGGTTAAGGTATGCTTTATGAATTAAAAAGAAGAATGCATTAACGTGGTTAAGGTATGCTTTAGGAGAAGAAGAATGCATAGCATGCATGGCATACTAAGGTTTGGAACAGAAGAGAGTTGGCACAGCAATAAATTAGTAATGGGCTAGCAGGACCAGGGTATGTGAGGCTTGCATATGTGTAGAATCCACAAAAAAAGTCAGTGTCTGTGTATAAGTTTCACAAAGTTTCACGGAAGGCGCTAAATGAAGGTAAAAACGGGAATTTTCTGATGGAAACTAGAAGAATCTAGCCTGACATTCACGCATCTAACCTGACATTCACACAAAATACGTTAAAAAACGCTCTAAAAACGCTATGAGTGAGAATTTCACATCAACATACACAAGAGCCTCGTCTGAGAAATTGGCTTTGAGAGAGATTCTCAGTGTTTTCAATGGCTCTCACATAATCGGGAACAATACGAGATGCTCCCGATGGAGGCTCTAAATCACGTGAACGCTCTGATACTGAAGAAAGCCATGTGTAATGTTCATACTGAGAGATAAAAACAGGAAAGAATGTAGAAGCCTGTGAATCAACCCTAATGCCCCTTGTCAAATGGTACTTATTCATGGTACCCAAACTTGTGCATCTGAACAAATTTCAGCTCTCCAAAAAACTTGAAATTGTCATGTTGGGACGCAAGCTGTGCACAATGTATACATGACTAATACATTTAGAAATGGTAAAGATATTGGGGTTGATTCAGGGCCAGGGGGGAAAACGCACTTCTTTTTTGGGAGAGAAAACTGCCATTCACTTTCTACCTTGTCTGCCTTGGGGCTATATCAACACCAGGTGAAAATGTACATCCGATTGTTAAATCAGCCCCAAGGTAGTCAATGGCAGTTTTCTCTCCTAAAAAAGGAGTGAGTTTTCCCACCTGGCTCTATGAATCGACCCCATTGTGTTCTTAAGTCATGTTTAAAAAAGAACTAATTTGATAGCTCAATACTTTCCCACAGCGGATATAAATAAGGCGCTTCTAGCAAAACGGAAGAGGCTGGAAATCTACACAAAGGCATCTGTGAAGACCAGCAATGAGAAAATTGAACATGTTTGGAAAACACAGCAAGAACAAAGGTTGGTTTCCCTCAGTGAGCATTTAATGTGAACCAGTAGATGAATGGTGGTGTTTGATAAAAACAAGTTAGGAAATAGGTTTACGTGGTATAGGTATTTTCAAATAAAGATTTATCTGTGTAAAGTAGAGATACCTAGATTAGAACAATAGCCATAAATATTTGTGCTTAAATGATACAGATCAATGGCTGAACATCTATTCTAAGTATGTCACACACCCCGCTTCAAGATATTCATTACCTGTGGGTAGTATGGTCCTGTAGAGGGCTTCTGCAGAGATGATTGGAGGAAAGAAAGCCCCTCCCAGTCCATAAGTACCTGGGACCTCCCACTCATTACCCAGTCTTCATCTCTGCAGACGGCGAGCAAGCAGCAGATGATATCTCCTCCTTGCACAGGGGGACTTTAAGGTAGCCGGGTCTACTCCCGGCCTATATATATTTTTATTTCCGTTCGGACTCTTTATTCCCTTTATTAATATATAGCTATTTAAATGCCTCCCAGTCTTGACTGCTGTCCGAGCGAGGGTATAACAGCACCTCAGGTGCTCAGGAGCTATGCTCCACCGCAAGACCCTATAAAGAGGGTAGGCGGTTATACCGGGTTGGTGACTCCGGTTTGGGATGCCCTGTCCAAGAGTTTAATTTTCCCCTTAAATGGCCTATTCCCCTTTTTTAGTTGTGTGGAGGCCTCTTATTCAGCTTCTGGTGTTTTTCTATGGGGGCGCCTGGAAAATAGATTTATTTGAAATGTTTGTTTAAAATGTTTACTTTTCTGGTATGAATAGTTATAATGTAAACTTGTTGCAATCTTTTTTGCTGACAGACACTGGATTTTACCTCAGAGCTGAGGGGAGGATTTCTCCCCTCACGCTCTTCAGTGAGGGGGCGGGGCCGGGCCTTCGGTATGAGGCCGCAGCCCGCGCCCTTTAGGAGTTTGGAGCTGGTAGCGTGACCGAGCGGGGAGCAGCTTGTTATGCGGGCTGCTATCGGCTCTATTATGCGCCCGGTGCCGCGGCTGCCTGCGGCACCGGTGCGCGAGTGTTAATGGAGGGGAGCTTCCCCTCACGTCTGACAGACACTGTGCTGGATTTTTACCTCAGAGCTGAGACAGGTGCTGGATTTTTACCTCAGAGCTGAGGGGAGGATTTCTCCCCTCACGCTCTTCAGTGAGGGGGCGGGGCCGGGCCTTCGGTATGAGGCCGCAGCCCGCGCCCTTTAGGAGTTTGGAGCTGCTGGGCGGAGCCTTGCAGCGCGCGATCCACGCTGGCCACGCCCCCCTGCTGCATCTCCCGCTCTGATCTGTGTTACCTCAGGCAGAGGACACAGTGTATTGGCGCCCAAAGACTCAGTGAGTGGCCCTGCGGCCGTTGCTTATCTGTACATATTTGCATATATATATATGTATATATATAGGTATAATAGATATAGGTTTATATAGGGAGAACCTCTTACTGTCTTTTTCTATGTTTTTCAGGCTGGACTGCCAGGAATTTTTTTTAGGCTTCTCCTGGTCCTAGAGTACCTAGGTACTTTTGCTATTTATTACAAAACCTCCCACTTGGACAATATAAGGGCATCCCGGGTTGCTTAATAGCGTAATTCCCTCACTCATAGCGACTATTCAAGTTCACCTTATGGAGGCATCCCAAGATTCCGGGCTCCCCTCGGGACAATCCCGGAAGTGTATGGGTTGTGGGGTATCCCTAACAGGGGATGATTTTTTCCTATGTATATCATGTGCACAGCAGACTATTACACGGCAGTCCGGTCCCCAGGCATCTGGGTCAGCGCAGCCGGCTTCATCCTCTCCCCCTCCCACTTTGACCCGTGCCCCGTGTGAGATTGCCACGGGGGGGCAGTCGCAATCTGATGTGTGTGCCAGGTTGGCCAGTATTGAAAAATTCATTTCCTCCACGGTTGCCAAGAAAGCAACGGCTAAGAGGAAGCATTTATCACCGGTTAATCATTTTGAATATGATGATGGTCAGATTATTCCCCTCTAGAAGAAGGGGAATTATTTGAGGATTCAGATATTTCTGATGATCAGCAATTTGTTGGTGCTGATTCCGATCGGAGCTCAGGGACTTCCTTGGATACTCCTAATGTTCTGACTCAGATGTTTGAGGTGCTTGCTATCTCGCCTCCGGCGGAGGTTCCTCAACAGCAAGGGGAGTTTTATGACGAATCCAAGCCGCGGTTGGAATTCCCTAATCAAAAGCATTTTGATAATATTATTTCTAAGGAATGGGAAAGGCCTGCCCGGCTCCCAGGCAGTCCCCAAAGTTGGGATAAGAGGTATCCTTTTCCAGTGGATACGGTTAAGCGCTGGGCGCCGTATTGAACAACCCTGATTGTTCCTCTCTTAAGGATGGTGAGGATAAACGCATTGACCAGATGGCTTGTCATGGTTTTGCCAGTATTGGGGCAGCAATAAGGCCTGTTTGTGCCTCATCGCTGTTGGCGGTGGCTACTAGAAAGGTGGTCAGGCACTTGTTATCCTCCTCCGGTTTGAATCCGGACAGTGAGGAATTTCGTGAACTAAAACAATGTGAGGTGTTTTTGTCCTTCATGGTGGCCGCTTTGGATGATTCCTTGATGATGAGTAGTAGAGCCTCTGCTCTAATGGTTACTATCAGGCGTTCAATTTGGTTACGCCAGTGGGCGGCTGACTTTGGGTCAAAAAAGTCACTAACAGCTCTTCCCTTCGTTGGGTTACGGCTCTTTGGAGACAAGCTGGATGCCGTGGCCAAGGGGGGCAAACTACCTCAACGCAAGAAGCAACGTCGCCCCTTTCGAGGAGCGTCTTCCTTCACTCCTTCCTTTCGAGGATCTAGAGCAGGAAGAGGTTTCGCCTTCCCTTCTACAAGGGGAAATTCCTGGAATAGGGGCAGAGGACGTGCCCGTTCAGGATACAATTGGGGCTCAAAACCCAAACCCGTGGTCAAGCCCGCTCAACAATGAGGGGGCGCCCTCACCCGTGCGGGTGGGGGGACGGCTACAGCACTTCTCCCAGGTCTGGAACTGAGAGGTCTCGGACAGGTGGATCCGGGAAGTGGTGTCTTCCGGCTACAAGCTGGAGTTCGAGTCCTACCCTCCCCCGCGTTTCCTCAGGTCTCGGGTGTCCCCGGAGGCACTGGCTGCGCAGCAGCTCCGGGCGGCAGTATCGAGTCTTCTGGAAATGGCAGTCATTTGCCCAGTTCCCTCATTAGACCGGGGTCGGGGTTTTTACTCAAATCTGTTCACGGTCCCCAAAAAGGATGGCTCCGTGCGGCCCATACTGGACCTAAAGATTCTCAACAAGTTCGTCAGACTGCGAAGGTTTCGCATGGAAACGTTGCGCTCGGCTATTCATTCTCTTCGTCAGGGGGACTTCATGACGTCCATAGACATTCAGGACGCTTACCTCCATGTTCCCATTTTTCCCGCACACCAGAGGTTTCTGAGGTTCGCGGTGGAGGATCGGCACTTTCAGTTTGTAGCTCTTCCCTTCGGTCTCACCACAGCTCCAAGAGTTTTCACCAAGGTGCTTGCTGGGGTGATGGCTCTCCTCAGAGCGCAGGGGATTCGCATTGTGCCATATCTGGACGATCTCCTCATCATGGCACCGTCATTCAGCCAGGCAGAATTGGACACCAGGACGGTAATATCCACTCCGGAGAGGTTCGGCTGGGTGATCAACTACCCCAAGTCCTCCCTACACCCATCCAGGACAGTATCCTTTCTGGGAATGTCTCTGGATACAGATCTGGCCAGAGTTTTCCTTCCTCAGTCCAAGGTTCTTCTGATTCAGGAGTTGGTTCGGTCGCTCATGTCCATGCCTCGACCGTCCATCCGTCTAGGGATGAGACTGGTGGGTTTGATGGTGGCCTCATTCGAGGCGGTTCCCTTTGCTCAGTTTCACACAAGGACACTTCAGCTCCATCTGTTATCGGTCTGGAACAGGTCTCCTCAGTCGCTTGATCATCTTTTTCAGATGTCTCCCCGGGTTCGCCGCTCGCTTCGGTGGTGGCTGAACTCAACCAACCTACTGAGGGGCAGATCCTTTCGGACTCCTCAGTGGGAGATAGTCACTACGGATGCCAGCCTCTCAGGATGGGGGGGCTTTTGGAAGGATCTGCAAGTTCAGGGTTTGTGGAGTCCCCTGGAAGCTCACGAGTCTATCAATGTTCTGGAATTGAGGGCCATCAGGTTGGTTCTTTGTCATTTGACTCATCAACTGCGAGACTTGCCGGTCCAAGTCAGGTCGGACAATCGGACGGCGGTGGCCTACATCAATCACCAGGGAGGAACCCGCAGCAGGAATGCCCTCAAGGAAGTGTCTCTGATCCTGGACTGGGCAGAGAGACATGTCCCGTGTATCTCAGCAGTTTACATCCCAGGTGTGGAGAACACGGAGGCGGACTCTCTGAGCAGGATGTCAGCCCGCAAGGGGGAATGGTCTCTCAATCCCAGGGTCTTTCACTCAATTTGTCTCAGGTGGGGGTCACCGGCGGTGGACCTATTTGCCTCCCGTCACAATCACAAACTTCCGGCTTTTGTGTCTCTGGCGAAGGACCCACTGGCTCTCGCGACGGACGCCATGTCCCTGAACTGGAGGGATCTGGGGTTTCTGTACCGGTTCCCTCCGTTTCCCATGGTGGCCAGAGTAGTGCGCAAGCTTGCTCTGGAGAGAGCAACAGCAATTCTGGTAGCTCCAAGGTGGCCAAGACAGGTCTGGTTCGCAGACGTGGTAAGGTTGGCAGAAGATCAGTTCGTTCTGCCCCTGCTGCCAGATCTGCTCACACAGGGTCATCTTCGTTACCCCAATTTACCAACGCTGGCTTTGACGGCGTGGCTGCTGAAACCTCCATCTTGAAGGAGGAAGGTCTTTCTGACGCTGTTATTCAGACTCTCATTCGTGCTAGAAAGAAGTCTTCTTCATCCGTGTACTATAGGACTTGGAGGTCTTATATTGATTGGTGTGAGGCTAGGGCCTTCCCTTGTAGGGAATTCTCTGTTTCTAGAATTTTGGAGTTCTTGCAACATGGTCTGGACTTAGGGCTCCAACTCAGTACTCTGAAGGGGCAGGTGTCTGCCCTGGCGGTATTTTTCCAAAAGTCTTTTGCACTACATCCTTTGGTTAAGACCTTTTTCCAGGGGGTTACGCATGTGCGGCCTCCTAGGAAGCCTTTGATTCCGGTTTGGGATTTGAATTTGGTTCTTTCTGCGCTACAGGGTCCCCCCTTTGAGCCCTTGCATGATAGTCCTTTGTCTTCCCCTACGCAGAAGGTGGCATTTTTGGTAGCTTTCACTTCAGTTAGACGTGTTTCTGAGTTGGCGGCTCTGTCTATTCAAGCTCCATATTTTGAAAGACATCAGGATAAAGTGTTTTTCCGTTTTAAGACGGACTTTCTTCCTAAGGTGGTTTCGTCCTTTCATTTAAATCAGGATATTGTTCTGCCCTCTCTCTGTCCTAACCCCAGCAATGACAAGGAGAGGGTCCTGCATTCTTTGGATGTGGTTCGTGTTGTGAAGTATTATTTGGTGGTAACGTCTGCCTTTGGCAAGACTGATGCATTCTTCGTGGTGCCTTTTGGGCCCAAGAAGGGTCTAGCACCCACAAAGTCTACCATCAGCAGGTGGATTCGTCAGGCCATTGTAGGGGCCTATTCTGCTATGGGGAGAGATCCTCCATTTCGTGTTACTGCTCATTCTACTCGTGCGGTTGGGGCCTCCTGGGCTTTTCAGCACCAGGCCTCTGTTGAGCAAGTTTGCAAGGCCGCTACCTGGTCTTCTGTTCACACTTTTTCAAAGTTTTACAAGGTTGATGTGCGGGCCTCAGCGGATGCTGTTTTTGGCCGCAAAGTTCTGCAGGCTGCAGTAGTCTGAGTTGCGCTTTATACCTTGTTTTTGGATCCCCACCCTTTATGGACACTGCTATTGGATGTCCCACAGGTAATGAATATCTTGAAGCGGAGTGTGTGACATACTTAGAATAATACCATTTTGTGAATACTCACCTTGTAAAATGGGTATTATAAGTATGTCACACACCCCGCTTCAACCCGCCCTTTGGATTCTGCATCCTTCATATGGTGAACTTTGCGTTGTTATGACTGATATTTGGCTCTTCCTGGTCCTTTACCTTACTGCTTTCTTTATACTGGGTAATGAGTGGGAGGTCCCAGGTACTTATGGACTGGGAGGGGCTTTCTTTCCTCCAATCATCTCTGCAGAAGCCCTCTACAGGACCATACTACCCACAGGTAATGAATATCTTGAAGCGGGGTGTGTGACATACTTATAATACCCATTTTACAAGGTGAGTATTCACAAAATGGTATTTTTGCCACATATACATTTAATGCAAACTTTCCTCCAGTCTAAAATCTGTGAAGACCTGCTGACCCCCACATCCCTGAGATGCCTCGCCACACATAAAAAAGGCATGTGTTTTGTATTTTCTTTATTTAGGTGTCAGTAGAACTGATTCCCACATCCAAGATTTGTGCAGTTCTAGAGACTGTGTGCAGTTCTGAAGACCTTAACTGCAAAAATACATTATATAAATAGAACGGGTCCAAAGGCAGGCACCAAAAATTTTAGAAGGGCTTAAACTTAAAACTTATCAGGAGAGACTTAAAGAACTTAATTTGTACAGTCTGGAGGAAAGAAGGGAGAGGGGGGACATGATTGAGACCTTTAATGTGAAAGGATTGAATAAGGTTCAGGAGGGAAGTGTTTTTAAGAAGAAGCTTAATGATAGAACAAGGGGGCACAACCTGAAGCTAGTCGGGGGGAAGATCAGGAGCAATGTTAGAAAATATTATTTTACAGAAAGAGTAGTAGATGCTTGGAACAAACTTCCAGCAGAGGTAGTTGAAAAATCAACAGTCACTGAATTTAAACATGCCTGGAAGAAGCACACATCTATCCTAAGATAAAGAGAACATACAGTATACACATAACGGCAGACTAGACGGACCGTATGGTCTCTTTCTGCCATCGACCTTCTATGTTTCTATGGTCTCCTTCTGCCATCGACCTTCTAAGATGGAGGACACGTCATTCATTGAAACTGACTGGCTTCTCATTGATTGCTCAGGGTATTATGGGGAAACCTGACAAATTTCTCAACAATTCGAGGGACTGCCCCCCCCCATGTTAGTCACCTTGACTGGAGCACGCCAAACTCAATGCACCGCAACAAAGGGGGCATTCCAGGCACTGCCTTGGCACTCACCATATGTAGGACCTCAAAAAATTAACTGGTAGGAAGCTGCTCTGGGTGGTCACTGGTGGTTATTTTTATTTTAATGCCTGAACAGTCACTTTAAGATGCAGAGAAAAAATCTTATTTACAGAAAATATTGCTGTTGGTAGAGAGCACACAAAAATACAATGGCTTGGCTTTAGAATAACTCCCCCCTATGCTTCTGCATACTGTTTCTGACTTTGTTTTCTAGTGATGTTGTACCTAATACATGTTGACATGTTCATTTTTTTGTCATACCATTTATTTCAGGCTGAAGTTAAACACTGAATATTCTAAGCAGTTCCAGGCTTTATTTGAGCAATGGGAAGTGGATGTACAAAAATCAAAAGAGCAAGAAGAAAAAATAACTGTTAGTAGTTTTCTTAAACATACACTATCATTTGTAACTGGGATAAAGTGGGTAATTCAGTTTTATAATACACTATCATTTGTAACTGGGATAAAGTGGGTAATTCAGTTTTATAATGAGAGCTTCTCTAACCTTCAATTGGAAACCGTGCATTATTATTTGGTAAGACTTTCCAAGTCAACGCACAGTAGAGATGGAAAAAAACACCATTCCCTACACTCGATTGTGTTTATCAATATGTTTCCAATGGCTTAAATACCTTTTCCAACAAACCTTTTTTCCAAAAAAAGCAGCAGCCTAGCGTGATTCAAACAAATTCAGAGCGCTTCATTTTAAGTGTTTGAATTTCTGATAGGGGCTAAGTCTGCATTCATGCTATGCAGTTGCAGTTCAGGTGCAGTTTAGAATTACATTTTAGTATAATCAAATTTTATTGGTAAAAAGAATGGGGAATAAAAAAAGGGTACAGCATATACAATTTCACAAAACAGATGCATTGATCGAGTCGTCTCCCACTCAACAGTAATATCTTGCAATCATGTCAATCGTTGCTGCTCGTGTGATTGGAAGGCAGACTCAGACCCTGCAATCATTGGATGTGGAACCTTTGCGGGTTCTCCTAGGAGTACCAGTGGGGTAATCACAGCCTACGCATAATCCCTATCAGTGCCAAGTAACAGGAGTGGACCTAGATGACACGACCCTGGTTCCTATGTCAATTTTAACTAGGGGATAGGGAGTGTCAAGTAGTGGTATGGTAGGGGGCAGAGATGCTGATGGCAGAGCAGGGGGAACTAGAAAATACCATAGTGGTTCTTAGGCACGTCCAGTGGGTTATATCAGGAATGGGAGGTGTGTGTCTGGGTAGACCAACCAGCCCATAGAATTACATTTTATTGTATTTTCAGTTCTAGAGATTAGACATAGAATACATTTGCAGGTGCAGTTTGGTTGTAAGCAGGACTTATTAGCTACCTTGCCAACCACACTGTGTCAAAATGGAGAGGGTACATGATTCTCCATTCACAATTTTTCCCTAAAAAGGTTTTATTGCAACTTGGCTATTCCTAGCATTAACACCACACCTTCATTCCACCTCATGAGTGATATACAAAAAGTCTTCTGACATGCGCTTTCCAGTACAGGGCACTGTTAAGAAAACTCCCCAAAACTTCATTTCCTTTATCTGCATGCATGATACTGAATCATTGTCAGCAATTACATTTGCTCCTGCATCTACTTAAAACTGAAAAGCCTTCTTACACTTTCAAGTGGCAGCAGCCAGTTTGGAGCTTCCTCTCCCAGCATCTCAGCCATGCTGCTGCCTGGATTCAGCTGACAAAAGCCAGCAGCATTTCCTGTTTGCAGGTGGCCTGCAGATACATGAGCCACCATTTCCTTTTTAAAATTTACCACAGCAGGAGTTAGAAAAAGGTAAATTAATTTTTATGTGCAGCAATCTAAATTGCCCCGAGGAGGGATGCATATGAGCACTGTTTGTTGTGTTGGTCCAGTTTAAGTCATTTTTGATTGTTGGTCCATATTAAAGCTCAATTATGGTTCCCACTGTTCATAATGTAGGTCCCGCTAGCATGGCCACATATTTTTTTACAGTACGCAGCAGTAAAAGCCAATTGAACATTTGGGGTTATTATGGACACAATCCTTACAAGATGATTGTATAGTGATGGCTATAGAAATTCTGTTATATTACATCTTGGTAAGATTGTACAGGGATTGTTCCATCTGCTTGCTAGTTGCTTGGACTGTATTAGGTGCAGCTCTGTATATAAAGTGGTTTTGCACATAAGAATAAAAGCAAAATGGATAAAAATGTTAGAAATAGAAAATAGAAATAGAAAAATTTAAGGCCCCTTTTACATTGTACAGAACCTAGCATCCTACTCCGGTCCGGTGCTTGCAATAGCCACCTTCCTGGGGTCCTTCAGCCCTCTGCCCTAACAAGAAGGTGGTTATTACATGTGCTGGACTGGAGGCCTATGACAGCGGCGATGGACCAGGAGGTTGTGGTGAGTATGGGCTTTCCACTGCACCACAACACATGTAATTTACCTGCGGCACCCATAGACTATGAGCTGTGTTGCAGTTGCACTGGGGGCAAAACAATGCATGCAGTGTTTTGAAAAATGCAGCACACTGATGTGAAAGGGCCCATTTACTTTCATGGGCTGTGTATGTTTGCCATTTGTGACACATTGGAATATTTCTACACTTATTTTGAAGAAAACTATGCTATGTATGAATTTATTAAAGGAGCACTATCACGAAATTGTGTAATATAAAAAACCCATATAAACACGCTGGCTAATGAGAGGAGGGGCCACCCGAACTGAATAAAACTCCCACCAAGCTCGTGGTTTTCTTCCCCTGGTAGGAATAAAATCCAGAGGTGACACAGGTTTAGTGTATCAGGGGTGACAGAACCTGTCACCCGATTTCCTCTTCCTTTCGTTAATAAAAATAAACAACAAGCCTGGCTGAATATTTCTTGATGCTGGGTATAAGTGACCTCTGCTCCTGCCATCCAGCATATTTATATGGATTTTTATCATTGGCCCATTTTTTCGCGATAGTGCTTCTTTAAAATAGCACAGTGCAAAATGTGATATATATTTATACACAGTACTATTATATATTACCTCTTTTATTTATGTACTAGAATGCATTCCGTCAACAGCAGAAACTTTTCCAGCAGAGCAGAATTGTGCAGACTCATAGGCTAAAAACATTCAAACAACTATATGAACAGTTCCTGAAGGTATTAATAATAAGTACATTAAAGTACATGTTAAATTCAGGGTTGTGGGGTTGTTAAGCCAAAGTTCCTCCTCCTCGATTTGTCAGGCTCCGACTCAACAACTAAGGGCCTTATTCGTGAAGGGATAGCGCCAGGTAGTGCCTTGTAAGCGGCAGGTAGCGCCAGGTGAACACCAGACATGGCACGCAATTACACATTTATGAAGCTGAATCTGGTGAGCAACTGGAACAATGCCATGTAGCGTACGATTCATCATTATCGCAGCCTCAGCGTACAGCGCCAGCGTTCATCCTTGCAGAGCGCCGTGTTTTACCTGTCGCTACCTGGCGCTCTCCCATACATTTCTATGTACGATCCTGAAATCCCTTTCCTGTTCCCATTTTTTTTTAAATAAAATCTCAAAACCTTCTGACAGGTATGCTGGGCAAGACAAATGACATTTTTGAAAATTTTTGGCTTAATAATATTTTTATGCAGAATTGTTCTTACAGGTCTGGTATTAAAGTGTTCATGTTACAATGTTATAACAATGTAATTCCATATGTTTTCGCTTTGTTACTAGTGGATACATGTTCAAAAACAGACTTTAATCACACAGCCTTTGGCGCTATGGGCTACAACTAACTGATTTTGAGCGCAGGCGATGTTTGAGGCTTTTTTTGATGAATGTGGTGTGAGTCGGTACACTGAGCTGGCGCTACCGTTCGCTCCTATACAGAGTAGTACTGTGACCCACACATCATATTCATCAATGCCGCCCAGCGACTGAGGCGCTCTGAAACAATGATCCATGGCCGAGCACAGCGACTACTAGCGGTCGCTCTGAAATCCACTCTACAGACTCTCATCTGTCGCTACCTGGCGTTAGTAATGAATCAGCCTGTTAGCAAATTTATGTGAATGAGACAGGATTCCAGGAGACACCAAAGAGATTGACAGCTGTAATGTCCCCCATGATCATGGGGCTTTTCTTTTTCTGTACAGTGGCTTGTCTCCACCCACCATGTCTGAGAGAACTGAAACTAGATATTCAGCTAGTAGGAAGACTGCTAAAAATGCCAGATACAAGTAAATACAATGACCAGAAATAGGATTGGTCCTCATGTAAACAAACCGGACTATTGATCAATGTAATGTATCTTTAAAGTGGGCCAAAACTCACGGCGATCACCCAGGCAGATCGATTCCCTCCCGGGGCATCCCAATTTTGGATGTGGCTGTGTGAAACCCCCCCCAAGTCTTTATTCTAAGTATACAGTATGTCCTGCTGCAGATATAATACTTACACTTGGGTAATCCTCCGCCAGAGGGCGCTGTGCACTGCAGACATGCAAAAAACAGGCTCCTCCCGGCCCTTCATATACCCGGGGACCTCCCACAAATCCCCAGATTTCTCTGCAGTGCTGACTGCGAAGACATGAAGTATCACTCTCTCGCAGGTGAGCGGGGCTATTACAGCCTGCGGCCCTGTTGGACTATTCCCACCCGTCCTCCCTGTGATGTGCCTCCCAGCCTGGGCTGCGCTGGTCGGGTGAAGGTAGGCAGCACCATGCGTGCTTAACAGAGCCATGCTCCACCGCAGTCCCCCACCAAAGGGTAGGCGGTTTAGGCTGATGTTGAGCCTCTAGTGGATGTCCCTCCCGCATTATTGCCCCATGCCCCGTGTAGCGGTGGACCCTGTGTAAAGGGTCGCCATCCTCCCTTGTTTCCCCCCCTAATTCGGGGGAAAAAAATGGGGGGGGGTGTGTGTGTGTGTTTGGCGGTCTCAGTGTACTGTATTGTCCCGCTTATGGCCGTAGTTTTGCCCTTGACTGGCAACTGGGTGTCAGAGCCGCGCTGCTTGCTCTTTTTATATTCTAAGTATGTCACACACCCCACTTCAATCATTAATTATTACACTTGGGTAACTCCACCAGCAGGTGGCGACGTGCAGAGAAGTCATGAAAAACAAGCCCCTCCTGGTCCACACATCCCTGGTACCTCTCACTCATTCCCCAGTTTTTTCTTCTCTGCAAGATGGCGACAAGACAGAAGAAAGAAGTCTCCTGCTTGCAGGTAGCACCCCGCCCCCCCCCCCCATGGTCTATTTCTGCCCGGTTCTTTTGTTTTTAATCCCCTGATTGTTTGGTAGCCTCCCAGCTTAGGCTGTAGGCCGGGCAAGGGTAGATGGCACTCATGGTGCCCAGGAGATTAGCTCCTCCGCTCGACCCCATATTATGGGGCATAGCGGTGATACGGTTGGTGATCCGGACGTGGGATGCCCCAGCCCTCATTTGCCCTTAGGACCACAACAAATAGTACAGTGGCTAGAAGAGTGAACTCTGAGTGATGACCAACAGTAGATCACTGGTTCAAGACCCTGTTCATGCCAGTCCTAACAGTGGTTAGTTTTATGTGACTGGTTGTGGCGCTTGGCCTGTTTGTGTGTGTGTGGACGGGTGTCTGTGCTGTGTTGGGCCATTTGGCATCCGTTTTTACTTGTGGATCCTCTCGCTTTATTTTTATTTTTTAGGCCTAGCTGGCATATTGTCCGGGCGGTCGGGCGAGGGCTTTGCCGGCCCGCCGCCTTGGTGTTCCACTTGGGGCGGGCGCCATGCTGGGCGCCCATCCTTTGAGGTGATCGGGGATGGGGGCGGAGCCGGGCGGTGCGCTGCGCCGCCGGCCCGCCTGCATGTGTGCGCCGAGGACCTCCTCAGCGCTCGCAGCGTTCCCTTGTCAGCGGGGGGGGGACCGGGTGGCACGTGTGCCGCCGGTCCGTCGTTTTTTTCTTCTGCGGGCGCCATCTCTTGATGGCGCCCGCTGCTCAGCTCAGCGACGGGGATGGGCGTCTTGCGCGGCCCGCGCCGTTACTGGCCAGTTGGGAAGGGGGCGGGGCCGCTGCGCTCCCGCGTTTCTGTGGGCCCGCCCCTCGTCTCCCCTTCGCTCCTTGGCGGTGCTGCTCGGGTCTGGTCGGGGCCTCCATCTAGCTGCGGGACTAAGGAGGCCTTCGTTATCTCTGCGGGGTCTTTGCTATGCAGGGCTTGAGGTCGGCTGTTGTTTAAGGTAGCCCTGCAGATTGATTATTATTATTATGCTTGGATTGCGCCCCCCCCCCCTGTGGGGGTGATGGCAGGGGTATTTAGCCAGTGTTCTGGCATGTGGGCTCTTTATTTATTGTACGGTATTTCCCCTGTGTGTGTTGTGCTGGAATGTTTGTTTTACAGATCTTGGGATCCCATCCTTCAGGGCTCTCCCGGTCTTATATACCTGGCTAGTTTGGGCTTTTTAGGTTATCACATTCCTTATTTGGTCCCATGATCAGGACTTTTAAATTTATATCTGTATATTGAATTATAAAGGGGCATCCCGGGTCGCTTACGGCGTAAATCCCTGGGTTCAGTAAATAACCATAAATTCACCATAGGGAGGCTACCTCAGATATTGGGAATGGTCCTGCGGGGCAGTCCAAGATGTGCGGGGGGGTGTGGGACTCTGCTCCCAGGGGATGATGTCCTTATTTGCATTCCATGTGCTCGGCGGAACATTGAGCGCCAGTCCGGCACCCTGGTGCCCGGTACTTCGTCATCCGCGCCATCCCCCTCTCCTCCTCGCCTGTTCAGGACCCCGTGTGACGTGGTCACTGGGGGTGATCCGCAATCGGACGTATGTGCCCGATTGGCCGTCCTGAGTGGCACAGGACCAGTGTAAGTTGCCCACCATGCCACACGTTTTAAGTCTTGAGCAGATGTTCTCCGCTGTGGTCGCTCAGAAGGCTTCGGCTAAACGGAAGCACCTGTCTCCGCCTACGCCGGACTCAGATGAGGAGGTTATTGAGGATCTGGATTGGCCAGATCGTCCTCTTGAAGAAGGTGAGCTGGTCAGCAGTTGCTGGGCGATGAAGGTGGCCCAACCGAGGGGTCCGTTCCTGATACGTCGTCCATTCTGGCCCAGATGTTTGAAGTTTTGGATTTGGTTCCTCCTGAAGCTGCTCCTCGACCTAAGGGTCAGCTTTTTGGAGTGTCCAAGCCGCGCTTGGAGTTTCCCAGTCAACAGCATTTCGAGGATGTTATCCTTAAGGAATGGGAGCAGCCTACGCGTCTCGTTGGGGTGTCTCCTAGCTGGGATAGGATGTATCCCTTTCCGGCGGACATGGTGAAGTGTTGGTCTGTCCCTCCCGAGGTTGATGCCCCGGTTTTGGGACTATCTAATACGGCGGTTGTACATTCTCCTGACACAACTTCTCTTAAGGACGGCGAGGATCGCCGGATTGATCAGCTGGCCCGCCATGGTCTTGTCTGTGCGGGTTCGGTATTGAGGCCTGTTTGTGCTTCGGCACTTTTATCATTGGCGGTTAGGTCTATTGTCAGGGATTTATGTGTGGATCTTGATCCTACTTGTATTGAGTTTCTTGCCCTTAAGCGTTGTGAATCCTTCGTTTCATTTATTCTTGCCGCTCAGGATGATGCCATGTTAATGTGTGGCAGGGCTACGGCTCTGTTGGTAGCTATCCGCCGCTCAGTGTGGTTGAGGCAGTGGATTGCTGATTTTAATTCCAAGAGATCGCTCACGGCTCTTCCCTTTCTGGGTTTGAGACTTTTCAGGAGAGGAGCTTGATTCTGTTGCCAAGGGAGGTAAGTTTTCCTCAGCGCAAGAAATTTCGTCGTTCCTTTCGGGGAGCCAGAGCCGGCAGGGGTGCGGGCTTCTCGGCTTCCAGGGGTGCCAGCTGGAACAGGGGTAAAAGGCCGTGGCCGTCCCGTTCACGTCTGGGGCGCCAAGCCCAAGCCAGCTGCCAAGCCCGCTCAGCAATGAGGGGGCGCCCTCACCCTTACGGGTGGGGGGACGGCTACGACTCTTCTCCCGGGTATGGGACCAGGAGGTCTCGGACAGATGGATCCGGGAGGTGGTGTCGGCCGATTTCAAGCTGGAGTTCGAGTTCCGCCCTCCTCCAAGGTTTCTTCAGGTATCGTGTCCCTTCAGATCCTTTGGTCGCGCAGGGGCTCCTGGTGGCGGTAAGGAATCTTCTGGAATTGGCAGTCATCTGCCCGGTCCCTCCTTCGGAGGTGGGGCGCGGGTATTATTCCAATCTCTTCACTGTACCCATACAGGATGGGTGGTTCCGCCCCATCCTGGATTTGAAGTTTGCTCAACCGGTTTATTCGTCCCCGGAGGTTTCGCATTGAAAATCTGCGGTCTGCGATCAGTTCTCTTCGGCAGGGGGACTTTATGACATCCACAGACATCAAGGATGCATACCTTCACATTCCGATTTTTCCGGCTCACCAGAGGTTGCTTCGCTTTGTGGTGGAGGATCGGAGTTTTCAGTTTGTAGCTCTTCCATTCGGCCTCACCTCGGCTCCGAGAGTGTTCACCAAGGTGTTGGCGGGCGTCATGGCTCTGCTCTGAGCTCAGGAAATTCGCATTGTGCCTTATTTGGACGATCTTCTCATCATGGCTCCGTCATTCAGTAAAAGCGGAAGTGGACACCAGCTCGGTGGTGTCTATGCTGGAGAGGTTCGGCTGGGTGATCAGCTACCCCAAGTCCTCTCTGGTTCCGGCCAGGGTGGTGACCTTTCTGGGGATGTCCTTGGACTCTTGCCAGCACAGAGTTTTCTACCTCAGGCCAAGGTTCTTTTGATTCAGGAATTGGTTCAGCTTGTGGTGGATGGTCTTCTTTCCAATCCTCGCCCGTCCATCCGGCTAGGGATGAGATTGGTGGGGTTGATGGTAGCTTCTTTCAAGGCAGTTCCATTCGCGCAGTTTCACACGCGGGCGCTTCAGCTTCATCTGTTGGTGTCTTGGGACTGGCGACCGCGGTCGTTGGATCGGTCCTTCCGGATGTCCCCCCCGGGTTCGGCAGTCTCTTCTGTGGTGGATGGTCTCGGACAATCACAGGAGATGGGCGGGACCGCGTCTTGCGATCTTCTGACGGGCAGGTCATTTCTGACCCCGCTTTGGGAAACTGGCACCACGGACGCCAGTTTGTCAGGATGGGGAGGTTTCTGGAAGGATCTTTGGTTCCGGGGGCGGTGGGGTCCTCAGGAAGCCCACTTGCCCATCAATGTTCTGAAGTTGAGAGCCATCAGGTTGGTTCTGTCTCACTTGACGCAGCATTTACAGGGCCTGCCTGTTCAGGTTCGTTCGGACAATCGGACGGCGGTTGCTTACATCACTCACCAAGGAGGGACTCGCAGTCTGGGTGCCCTCAGGGAGGTGTCTCTGATCCTGGTTTGGGCAGAGTCTCATGTCCCTTGCATCTCGGCAGTGTACATTCCAGGAATGGAAAACACGGAGGCGGACTTTCTGAGCTGGTGTTCTTCCCGCCGGGGGGAATGGTCACTCCACCCCCAGGTGTTTCGGTCGCTTTGTCTCCGGTGGGGGACGCCGGAGGTGGATCTGTTGCCCTCTCGTCACAATCACAAGCTTCCGACATTCGTGACACTTTCTCAGGATCCTCTGGCTCTGGCGGCGGATGCCATGGCTCTGAGCTGGGGGGACCTGGGGTTTCTTTTTCTGTTTCCTCCGATTCCCATGCTAGGCAGGGTGTTGCGAAAGTTGGTTCTGGAAGGGGTTCCCGCCATTCTCGTGGCTCCAAGGTGGCCAAGGCGGGTTTGGTTCGCAGACATCTTTCGTCTGGCAGTGGATCAGTTCGATCTGCCTCTTCGGCCGGATCTTCTCACTCAGGGTCAACTATGTTACCCCAATTTACCAACGCTGGCTTTGACGGCTTGGCTGCTGAAACCTCCATCTTAAAGGAGGAAGGTCTTTCGGATTCGGTCATTCAGACTCTTATTAGTGCCAGGAAGAGGTCCTCTTCTACCATCTATTATAGGGCTTGGAGATCTTATATTGATTGTTGTGAGGCTAGATTTTTGCCCTGTCAGGTCTTTTCTGTTTCTAGGATTTTGGAATTTCTTCAATCTGGGCTGGACTCTTGTCTTCAGCTGAGTACTTTGAAGGGGCAGGTTTCTGCCTTGTCTATCTTTTTTCAAAAGGTCATTTGCACTCCATCCTTTGGTCAAGACTTTTTTTTCCAGGGGGTTTCGCATCTGCGGCCCCCTAGGAAGCCTTTGCTCCCTGTTTGGGATTTGAATTTGGTTCTCTCTGCTCTTCCGGCTTCTCCTTGAGCCTTTGCAGGTTATTGTTCTTCCTACTCTGACTCAGAAGGTTGCCTTGTTGGTGGCCATCACTTCTTTTCTGCTTGTCTCGAAGTTGGCAGCCTTGTTGGTTCAGGCTCTTCACTTTGAGAGACATCAGGTCAAGGTGGTTTTCCGCTTCAAACCGGACTTCCTTCTAAGGTGGTCTCTGTTTTTCATTTTAACCAGGACATTGTTCTTCCTTCCTTGTGTCCTAAGCCTAGGAATGACAAGGAGAGGGTTTGCACTGTTTGGATGTGGTACGCTGGGTGAAGTACTGTTTGTTTACTTCTTCTTTTTTTCGTAAGACTGATGTCTTTTTCTTGGTGCCCTGTTGGGCCTAGTAAGGGTTTGGCTCCCGCTAAGTCTTCCATTAGCAAATGGATTCGTCAGGCTGTTGTTGGGGCCTATTCTACCAAGGGGAAGGTTTCCCCTTTTTTCGTATCACTGCTCATTCTACTCGTGTTGTTGGAGTGCCTTAAGTTTTTCAGCACCAGGCCTATGTTGAACATGTTTGTAAGGCTGCTACCTGGTCTTTTGTTCACACTTTTTCTAAGTTTTTACTAGGTGATGTGCGGGCTTCAGCGGATGCTGTGTCTGGCCGCAAGGCTCTGCAGTCTGCAGTGGTTTGAGTTTTGCATTATGGCCTTGTTGGATACCCGCCCTTTTCTGGACACTGCTGTTGGATGTCCCAAGTGTAATAATTAATGATTGAAGTGGGGTGTGTGACATACTTAGAATAATACCATTTTGTGAATACTCACCTGTAAAATGGGTATTTTTGGCCGCCGCCGTCTTTGTCTTCTCATTTTTTTATTAAAATTTACAGTGCTGGATGGCGCCGTCGTCAGACTACGAGCATCCATTAGCAGATGCTTTTACTAGCATATCCTATGCTTGGCTTGTCAAGCCTGGACGGCTGCCTCAGAGCTTCGCGCTCTTTGGGGGAGGCGGAAACCTGGCGTGGCGCGCTCCGCGTCACGCCCAGATTGTGCCCGCCCTTCGAGGTTCGGTTGGCGCCATTTTGTTGATCTTCGCGCGCGCGTGTTTGCGGTCCTTCTCCTCCCCAGGTCTGTAAGTGCCCTCGCGGGTGATTTCATCATTAGTATATTCTAAGCATACAGTACGTCCTGCTCCATCTATAATACTTACACGTGGGTAATCCTCCGCCAGATGGCGCTGTTCACTGCAGACATGCAAAAACAGGCTCCTCCCGGCCCTTCATATACCCAGGGACCTCCCACAAATCCCCAGATTTCTCTGCAGTGCTGACTGCGAAGACATGAAGTATCACTCTCTCGCAGGTGAGCGAGGCTATTACAGCCTGTGTCCCTGTGTGACTATTTCCACGCTCCACCGCAATCTCCCACCATAGGGTAGGCGGCCAAAGCTGATGGTGAGCCTTCAGGGGATGCCCCTCCCGCATCGTTGCCCCACGTAGCGCTGGACCCTATGTAACGGGTCGCCTTCCTCCCTCGTTCCCCCCTTAGCCAGGGGGAAAAGAAAGGGGGGAGGGGTTGTGTGTATGGCGGCCTCATCCCTCCTTACTGGGAACGGGGATCAGAGCCGCGCTACCGTTTACTCGCTAGTAAGTGGAGCATCTGCTCCCTTTCAGTGGGAGTTAGCCGGTCCCCTAACTGGACTTGGTGGATGGGGTCACTCTGGGGTTGTCTATCTAAAAGGTCGGGTAATGGTAAATTGTCTTGGTCGTCAGTAGCTGGGGCACATACAGCTGCTACGTCCTCCGGCCTCTCCTGATATTACGTGAAAGGACCGCCTTATCCTCTCATCTTTACAGCTAGCGATAACATACGTGGTGTCACATAGCTGCTCTACTACCTTATAGGGACCTTGCCACGCTGCCTGTAGTTTATCAGTCTTGATGGATTTCAAGACTAACACCTTCTGTCCTATCTGGAATGTACGCTGACGGGCACTCCTATCATACCATACTTTCTGTCGTCCCTGGGCCGCCTGGAGGTTCTCCTTTGCCATCTGGGCTAATTGCTCCATGCGGCCCCGGAGCTCTACCACGTATGATACGATGGGAGTCCCTGCCCTCTCGGTCTCTCCCTCCCAGTGCTCACGAATGAGATCTAGGGGGCCTCATACCCTCCTCCCATATAATAGTTCAAAGGGGGAGAACCCAGTGGATTCCTGTGGCACCTCTCGGTATGCAAATAGGAGGTGAGGTAGGAATCTCTCCCAGTCCCTGTAGGTGTCTGTGAACGTCTTCAACATTTGCTTTAGGGTCCCGCTAAAGCGCTCAAATAGACCATTGGTCTGGGGGTGATACGGGGAGCTGAACAAGGGCTTAATATCACAGGCCTCCCATAACTGCCGGGTTAGGTCTGCGGTAAACTGCGTCCCTTGGTCAGATATGATTTCTTTTGGGAAACCTACTCTGGTGAATATCCCGACTAGGGCACTGGCAACAGTATCTGCCTGAATATTTGAGAGGGCTACGGTTTCCGGGTATCGGGTGGCATAGTCCACCACTGTAAGTATGTACTGCTTACCAGACTGACTTGCTTGCTTGAGGGGTCCTATTAGGTCAACTGCTATCCGGCTAAATGGCTCCTCAATAACTGGCATAGACAGTAGTTGAGCTTTAGGGTGGTCTCCCCTCTTCCCTACTCTTTGACATATATCACAGGTCCTACAGTAGTGTCGCACATCCTTGGAAACTCCCGGCCAGAAAAAGTGCTGGGTTATTCTGCCTGTTGTGCGAGATACCCCCAGGTGTCCTGCTAGTGGGATATCGTGTCCGATTCGCAGAAGCGCCAGCCGGTATTTTTGGGGTACTACCAGCTGGCGTTTCTGCGATGGGACAGTCCCATGGCTGCGGGTGACCGACACCCTATATAGCTTACCCTGCTCCCACATGAATCTCTCTCCTTCTAACCCTCTCTCCCCCGTCTCAGCCCTATCCCTGTACTTGGTGAGTGAGGGATCTAGCTTAGTCTCTAACCCAAACTCTTCGGGGTTGTCCCAGGCTACCGTCTCAGTTAGATCGTCAGTGTGTCTTACCTGGGTCTCCCCGACCAGTGGACTGGAGTCGCAGCTCGGGCTTGAGCCCGGGTTGTAACAGGGTTGATGCTGGCTGGCCCAGGGGTAGCGTAGGCAGAAGTCATTGGTCCTAGATCATTTCCCAATAGTACTTCTGCTGGTAAGTTGTCCATAAGTCCCACATGTACTCTGACGGATCCAGCGCCCCAGTCAAGATGTACTCGGGCGGTGGGGAGTCGAAACACAGCTCCTCCCGCCACCCTTACTGCAACGTTGTGTGTCCGGTGCGGTCTTGGTTCTTGACCAAATGAGGTTGGAGCAAGGTAAGTGTGGCTCCGGTGTCACGTAATCCTTGTGCGGTGCACCCATTGACTCGTACCTCCTGGCGATGGTGCTGTCGGTTGTCTTGGATGGCCGCTTGTACGGGATCAGCTTCATACAGTAACCCCAGATACTCTTCCGAACTGCTCTCAGCTTCCAAACAGTGTGCCGCAGGAGTGGAAGGTTGTGTTTGCCTCCACGTGTTCCGGGGAGGCTCTAGGGCACAATCCCTGCGATAATGCCCCCATTGAGTAGAGTAACGAGTTGGCGCTGAAGCCACAGGTGCTTGAAATTTGATGGGAGGTGGTGGTTTTGGAGCGGACTGTTCTGTCCGGCAGGCATCGGTGTACTCGTCGGCTAGACGAGCAGCCTCAGGTAGCGTTAGAGGCCTCCGGTCACGTACCCACTCTCTTAGCTCTGGTTGCAGGGCATTGAGTAAAAACAACTGTAGTACATCCTCAGCGGTCGTGGCTTGGCATCCAGTGACCCAGTGTGATGCTGTATGATGGAGGCGACATGCCCACTCCGCGTAAGAATCCCCTCCCTTCTTTTGGGATTCCCGAAATCGTCGCCTGTAGGCTTCCGGGGTGACAGCGTACCTTTACCAGATGGTAGTGTGGTAATTCCGCATCAGGGATGGCCCGGAAAGCATCGGAAGCTTTCCCAGATAGTTTCCCTGATAATATGGTGACCCATTCCTCCGTGGGTACCCGGTGTAAAGCGCACTGCCATTCAAAATCGGCCAAAAATCCGTCAATCTCGTCGTCACTTTCCTGGAAGGACTTAAATGCTGCAAATGGAATTTTTCTCCCCCCAGTGTAACTGGAGCTCGGAGACACAGGGGAGTTGAGAGGCTACTGGGTTGCGAGTCGCTTCCCTTCCCCCTTCTTCCCTTCGCTTACTGGCCTCTGGCTCCGCTGCGGCGAAGTTCCTGTGATGGATTCGGGCCATAGACCGACAATCTGTTCCGAACCGCTTGAACGAGAGCAGCGTCTTCATCGGTCTCTATATTGGTTTCGGTCCTCACTGCTGTACGATCCATTTCGATCAGCTCGGCTATCAGTTCCTGACGTGGGCGGTTGCTAGCTGACCTTCCCCAGCTCTCGAGTAGATCCTTCAGGGTCAGGCTTTTCAACTTGTCATACTGACTCTACATCAGGGAAGCACTCTCTCTGGGTAGAAAGGACTATCCCATCGCTTGCCACCACTTGTAGCGATAACCTTTATCGCCGGAGGGCTTCCCCGCCAGAGATGTCCTTTTCCCAATGGTGAGAGGTGCTGCAGGAATTCAGGAACAGCTCTTACAAGGGCTAGTGAATGGCGATATAGCGTTTCCCCCAATAAGAGACGGAACTCAGTATTGAGGGTGAAGATGACCTTGTTTTATTATTGCCACCCTGGGCCTTATATGCAAGTCTCCAAGCAAGGGGACCTCCCCTGTGGACCTTATGGAGAACTGCATGACAAACGTACAGACCAATGGGAGCAGGCCACACAATCCCTCAACTCTACTGGTAACACAATCAGCAACACAATGGCAGTCTGTAACACAATCAACAACACAATGACAGTCTGTAACACAATCAACAACACAATGACATTGTCTGGAACATGCTTAAGAAAATGAAAGTAATGAATCTATGTAAAGTCCAAGGGGCAGAAACAGTGCCTTTAAAATCCAATATGCCCAAGAAGGGTCCCATGGGCCGTATAGAAAAAGGAACAGTGGGCATCCAATGAATGACCCGGTGGGCAATTGAATAGTGGTGAAATCCAAAAGGCAGAGAGTCTGTCACAACCTACTCCCCCAAGCCTGAGTCTAACCCCCAATACCAGTGGGGATTCTCATCCTGATCTGGCCACGAGGCTTGCTAATTCCTTAGCGCGTAAAGCCATCGCCAAGAGGCGGCACATGAACCCTGAATCGGCCCTCTTCCCTATAGAACCTGATGATTTGTTGCACTCCTATGCCCATATCCCCTCGGACGAAGGGGAACTGTTCTCTGACTCAGGGTCTTATGACGATGAGTCTAGGGGTCAGGAAGAGTCTGGCTCCGAAGCATTGGTCCTCGGATGATATTGATAGACTGCTGGTTCAGATCTTTGTGGTTCTGTCCCTCTCTCCCCCTGCTGCGGCTCCCCGGCAAAGGGGTGACATTTTTCATACTGCTAAAGCTTGCTTGGAATTTCCCGAGCAGACCCATTTCAATAGCCTCGTGCTTAAAGAATGGGAACATCCCAGCAGACTTCAAAGGGTCCCTAAGAGCGTGGATAGGAAATATCCTTTTCCTGCTGACTTGGTTAAGTGCTGGTCATCGCCGCCTGAGGTCGATGCTCCTATTCTAGGGTTGTCCAACACCTCTATTATGCACTCTCCCGACACTACTACGCTACGGGACAACACGGCGTGTTGACCAACTGGCATGTCATGCCTTTGCATTTGGGGGAGCGACTCTGCGCCCGGTTTGCGCCTTAGCCATTACGGCGGTAGCGCTCAGGGCCGTGGTTAGGAGTGCTCTCAATGGCACAGATGAGTTGCCTCCTGTTACTGTCAACGCTCTGTCCAGCTGTGATGCGTTTATGAACTTTATCCTGTCCGCATCAGACGATGCTATTAAGATGTGTGCCAGGTCCTCTGCCCTGGTGGTTGCTATATACGCTGCGCGGTCTGGTTGCGCCAGTGGGCCGCAGACAATGCCGCCATGTAAAGGGATGCGCTTGTTTGGGGATCAATTAGACCTCTTTGCCAAGGGAGGCAAGTTACCCCAGCGCAGGCGGCAGACTCGGCTCTTTCGTGGCCAAGGCTCCCTATCAACCCCCTACCGTGGGGCCAAACAGGGTAGAGGGGCGTCCTTCGCTGGGGCCCGCGCTGATTCCTGGCACAGGAACAGAGGACGCCGTCCAGGTTCCTCCTGGGGAACCAAGCCCAAAGCCCCTCCCAAGGCCCCCCAGGCATGAGGGGGCGCCCTCACCCGTCAGGGTGGGGGGACATCTACAGCACTTCAAGCACGTCTGGCGGCGCCACGTCTCAGACCGGTGGATTCAGGAGGTAGTGTCCTCCGGCTACAAGATAGAATTTGCTGTACGGCCCCCCACCAGGTTCATTGGGTCTCGAATCCCTCAAGACCCTGCCTCAGCTCAGGTCCTGTTGCTGGCCATACAGGATCTCATGGATCTAGGGGTCATTTGCAAGGTCCCCCCTGGAGACAGGGGCACGGGGTTCTACTCAAACCTTTTCACAGTACCCAAGAAGGATGGGTCAGTCAGGCCTATTCTGGATTAAAAAATCCTCAACAAATTTGTCAAGAACAGGCACTTTCGCATGGAAACTCTGCGCTCGGTCATTGGCTCACTGCGCCCAGGGGACTTCATGACGTCAGTAGACATCAAGGATGCTTACCTGCATGTCCCAGTGTTTCCGGGACACCAAAGGTTTCTCAGATTTGCACTAAAAGGTCAGCATTACCAATTTGTGGCCCTGCCATTCGGACTAATGTCAGCTCCCAGGGTGTTCACCAAGGTGCTGGCAGGGGTAATGTCCCTGATAAGGCTAAGGGGCATACGCGTGCTGCCCTACCTGGACGATATTCTCATCACCTCTCGGTCTGGTAGTGTCCACCCTGGAGTCCTTCGGCTGGGTGATCAATTACCCCAAGTCATCCCTGTCCCCCTCCTCGGTGACTCCGTTCCTGGGAATGATTCTGGATACGGAACAGAAGGTGGAAGCTCTGACAGCGCAGGCGAGGTTCCTGCTTTCGAGCCCACAGCTCTCCATCCGGCAGGGAATGCAGTTGGTGGGCCTGATGGTGGCGAGCTTCGAGGCGGTGCCCTTTGCCCAGTTCCATTTGAGACCTCTGCAGCTTCACCTTCTGTCAGTTTGGGACAAGAACCCAGCGTCCTTGGATGGGTTCTGTGTGCTTCCCCCCTCGGTCAGACAGTCCCTTGCGTGGTGGCTGGACCACAGGAACTTGGCAGGGTGCAGGTCTTTTCTGACCCCCTCCTGGGAAACAGTCACAACGGATGCCAGTCTGTCAGGTTGGGGGGGATTCTGGAAGTCCCTGCGCTTCCAGGGGACGTGGGGTCCTCAGGAGGCCCATTTACCCATCAACATTCTGGAATTACGGGCAGTCAGGTTGGTACTGGAGCGTTTGACCCAACACCTGAGGGGTCTGTCGGTCCAGGTACGCTCAGACAACAGAACGGCGGTTGCCTACATCAATCATCAGGGAGGGACCCGGAGCAAGGGTGCTCTCCCTAGAGGTGTCTCAGATTCTGACATGGGCGGAGGCCAATGTTCAATGCATTTCGGCTGTTTACATTCCGGGGGCGGAGAACCTGCTGGCGGACGCCCTGAGCAGGGGGATGTCCCGTCAGGGGGAGTGGTCCCTCTGCAACAAGGTATTCCAGTCCCTGTGTCACCGCTGGGGCCTACCGGATGTGGATCTGTTTGCTTCCCGTCGCAATCACAAGCTCCCGGCCTTCGTCTCACTGTCTCAGGATCCTCTGGCCATGGCCACGGATGCCCTGTCCATGTCTTGGAGGGAGTTTCGACTCCTGTATGTGTTTCCACCGTTCCCCCTTCTGGGCAGGGTTCTACGCAAGATTGCTCTGGAAGGGGTACCTGTGATTCTAGTGGCCCCCAGGTGGCCAAGAAGAGTGTGGTTCGCAGACGTGGTTCAAATGGCAGTAGATCAGTACGATCTGCCAAGCGTGCCAGATCTGCTAACTCAAGGGTCCTTACGCCATCCCAATTTACAAACTCTGGCTTTGACGGCCTGGCTGCTGAAACCTCCATCTTGATGGAGAAGGGGTTGTCTGCCTCTGTGGTGGCTACTATGGTGCAGGCCAGGAAGAAGACTTCTTCTGCTATCTATTATAGAGTATGGCGTTCCTACATTGACTGGTGTGAGTCCAGGTCTCTTCCCTGCCGGGAATTCTCCGTCCCTAGGGTTCTGGAGTTTTTACAGCATGGTCTGGACTTAGGTCTCAAACTTAGTACTCTGAAGGGTCAGGTTTCTGCCCTGTCTATCTTCTTTCAGAAGACCTTTGCTCAACATCACCTGATTAAGACCTTCTTTCAGGGGGTCACTCACGTGCGTCCCCCTCGAAAACCTATGGTCCCTGTCTGGGATTTGAGCTTGGTTTTGTCTGTCTTGCAGGGTGCTCCCTTTGAGCCTATTCAAGATGCTGCTCTGGTCGTTCTCACTCTCAAGGTTGTCTTCTTGGTGGCTATTACTTCGGTTAGGCGTGTGTCAGAGCTGGCCGCTCTATCTATTCAGCCTCCATACTATGAGCGACACCAGGACAAGGTGGTGTTCCGCTTCAAACCGGATTTTCTACCTAAAGTTGTTTCGGCATTTCATTTGAACCAGGATATTGTTCTTCCTTCTCTGTGTCCCAATCCTCGCAACGACAAGGAGCGAGTTCTGCATTCCTTGGACGTAGTCAGGTGCTTGAAGTATTACCTGGTTGTCACTAAGGCCTTCAGGAAGACTGATGCTCTCTTTGTTGTGCCTTCAGGGCCTAGGAAGGGTTTGGCTCCCGCCAAGTCTACCATCAGTAAATGGATTCGTCAGGCTGTGATTCAGGCCTATTCTATTAAGGGGAGGACTCCCCCTTTCCGTCTTACGGCTCATTCCACTCGTGCTATTGGTGCCTCTTGGGCCTTTCAGCAACAGGCCTCTGTTGAACAAGTTTGCAAGGCCGCTACTTGGTCTTCTGTTCACACCTTTTCAAAGTTTTACAAGGTTGATGTTCGGGCCTCAGCTGATGCTGCTTTTGGCCGTAAGGTTTTGCAGGCGGTTGTAGTTTGAGCTACGTGCCGTTGCCTTTGTTGTTGGGGATCCCACCCTACTTTATGGACACTGCTATTGGATGTCCCACGTGTAAGTATTATAGATGGAGCAGGACGTACTGTATGCTTAGAATAATACAATTCTGTGAAATACTCGCCTGTAGAATTGATATTATACGCATACCGTACGTCCTGCTCCACCCCACCCTGGTTTCACCTTGTTCTGGATCCCCTGTATGGTGATTGTTATCATTGTTATTGTTACCAGTTTGGTGGTTGGTTTCTCCCGGCTTCTTTTTCTCACTGCTTTTCAATGCTGGGGATTTGTGGGAGGTCCCTGGGTATATGAAGGGCCGGGAGGAGCCTGTTGTTGCATGTCTGCAGTGAACAGCGCCATCTGGCGGAGGATTACCCACGTGTAAGTATTATAGATGGAGCAGGACATACTGTATGCGTATAATATCAATTCTACAGGTGAGTATTTCACAGAATTGTATTTTTTTCTGCTGCGCATGGCCCGGACACCTCTTATTCCCTTTCTGACTTTCAGACGTCAAAGACTCCGGTGGCTTCTCCCGGCCTAACATAAATTGTAGCGGGCTTACAAAATATTCTCCCACATTCCTAACGGGTCTTTGGGACATCCAGGGTTGCCTATTGCATAAATCCCTGCTGGCATATTTGCATTGATAATCACCATATGGAGGCATCTCAAAACTATGTGACCGGGGTCCCTCCGGGACAAGACCGGCTGTGTACAGCGTGTGGATAACCCTATGCTGATGCGGACAGAGCACAGGTCTGCGGACCCTGTGCTGAACAAGTACTGGCCCTGCAGTCAGGGTTGCCAGTGGCTGCGCCTCGTTTCAATACACCTGTCTCCCCGTGCTTAAATCTCACTCCTGATGAGTCGCACTCGAGCGGGAATGACCAGCAAGTTGTGCCACGCAGACTGCCTACGGCTGATCAGGTTATTTCGAGGTTGGCAGAGCGCTTGGACCCTGGTAAGAAGTGGTCCCTGACGCCTCCAGTTTCGCCCATTCCTTCGGAAACTGAGGAGTTCACTACTCAGCAGGGTTTTGCTCTTTCTGATGAAGGTGAGCTGTTCTCTGACTCAGGCTCATCTGACGAGGGGCCGAGGAGTCATGATGATACGGGCCCTGGTTCCTGGGGCCTGTGTGACACCGATGAATTACTGATAAAGATCTTCGAGGTCTTGTCTATCTCTCTCCCTGGTGAGGCTCCCAGGCCTAGAAGGGAGAGTTTCCATACAGCGACGCCGCGCTTGGAATTTCTGGAGCAGGATCACTTCCAGTCTCTTGTACTCAAAATAATGGGAATGCTCTAGTAAACTTCCAGGGGTTCCAGGGGACTGGGATTGGAAATACCCTTTTCCCCCTGATGTGGTTAACTGTTGGTCATCACCTTCCGTGGTGGATGCACCGATCATTGGGGTTCTTAACCCCCCCTTTATTGCAGCCCCTACTTATCATACCCTTCGGGATGCTGAGGACCGGCGCATTGATAGACTGGCTTCCCACGCCTTTTATTGTGCAGGGACGGCTCTGCGCCCGGTCTGTGCCGCGGCCATCGCTGCAGTGGCCTCTAGGACCCTCATCAGAAAGATGATTGATCATCAACCTGAGGATCTCCCCTGGGAGGTGTTTAATGCACTCTCCAGTTGTGATGTATTTGTAAGGTTTATCCTTTTAGCACTGGATGACACCATTAGGATGTGCGCAAGAACTTCCGCCCTTGTGGTAGCTATACGCTGCTTGGTCTGGCTGCGACAGTGGGGTGTTGACGATGCTACAAAAAAAAAAAAAAGACTCTTACTGGGCTTCCCTTTAGAGGGCGATGCCTATTCGGGGCCCGTCTGGACCTGTTTGGGAAAAAGGGCAAAACACCCCTTCGCAGAAGGCTGTCTCGGCCTTCTCGGGGCAGGGGCACCACTCCCCCCCCCTATGTTAGTGTCAAACCCGAACCAGGGGTGTCCTTCCAGCTTTTTGGTGTAGATTCCTGCCCCAGGAGTGACAGACAACGCCCTGGCCCCTCCGGCAGGACTAAGTCCAAATCTTTCACCAAAACCCCCCAAGCATGATGGGGCGCCCTCGCCCATCTGGGCGAGGGGACGGCCGCAGCACCTTGCTCCTATCAGGAGGCGTCATGCCTCGTTCTGGTGGATTCAGGAGGAAGTTTCCTCTGGATGCAGGATAGTGTTTGCTGGGCGGCCCCTTCCCCAGATTGTCAGGATGCTTCTGGTCCCTGTCTCTCTTCAGGTGTTGGCGCAGGCCACGCGCGGCCTGCGAGGTCTGGGGTCACTTGCAGGTTGCCCTTAACAGGCGGAGGCAAGGGCCTCTACACCAACCTTACCACATTCCCCCAAAAGGATGAGGCACTCTGCCCTTTCTGGCCTTCCATAGGTTCTGCAATTTACATTCACAGGCGGTTTCTGCATAGTTTCTCTGAGTTGGGCCGCCAGTGCCCTGTGTCCAGGGACCTCTTGCCGTCTTTGGAGATCTAAGATGCTTATTTCATTGACACGGTGTCTTCTGGACACCGAGGATCTTACAGGTTAGTGTTGGAGGTCCAACACTGCTGATTGTGGCCTTGTTATCTGGCCTCTCTTCTGCTCCCAGTGTGAACGACAAGGCGATGGCGGGGGTGATGTCTCTGATGAGACCAAGGGGGTGTCCGCGCGAGGAACTGCCTGGTCGTCCTTCTTTGCTTCCCAATCTCTACGTCAGGCCGAGTTTGTTACTCAGCTGGTGGTGTCCTTTGGGAGTCTTTGGATGGGTGCTCAATCACCTCAATTCCTCATTGTCCCCTTATTTGGTATCTCCATTCCTAGGGTTGAACTTGGATTCGGTTCAGGCGGGAACCTGCTTCCTTGACTATAAAGTGGACAATCTGGTTACATGGGCTCGGTCCCTCTTTGCTGTTCCCGTCTCTTCACCAGGCTGGATTGCAGCTGGTGGGCCTGTTGGTGGCTGTTCAAAGGTTTTCCCTTATGCTCAGTGCCCTTGGGCTCTTCTGCAACTTATATTGTAAATGCCGGACTGGGTTCCAGCTTCCCTGGAGCTGGGTCTGTGTACCTTTCCACCTTGGTACGGTGGTTCCCCTTGTGACGGTTGTACTCAAGGAACCAGTCAGGGGGCACCCCCTTCCTTGCGTCTTCCTGTAGATGGATACCAAATCTATCAGGTTGACGGAGGGGGGGGGGGGTTTCTTCTAAAATCCCCTATGATTCCGGGGGAGGTGGGACCTTTAGGGGTCTATTCACCTATCTATTTTTGAAGCGGTAGGCTTTCAGGTTGGCTCTATCTCGCTGGACTTCTCCTTTGCGGGATCTGTCTATTTGGGGGCTTCTTGGTCTGTCTGACGACAGTGGCCTGTATTAATTATCTGTGTGGACTCGGAGCAGGATGATCCTCCAGGAAGGTATCCGACCCTGATCTGGGTGGAGGACAGTGTTCCCTGCATATCAGCGATATTTGCTCCGGTGGATGTCCTTCTGTGACAGGATGTGCTAATTCTTGTGTCTCTATGTGATCCAATCTAGTGTGGATCTTTTTGGGCCCCGTCACTATCATAGGTTCTTGGCCTTTGTTTCCCTGTCCCAGTTTGTTCTGACCTTGGTGATGAGGCTTAGTAACTTTATGGCTGGACATTCTATTCTGTATGTCTTATCTTCATTCACCCCGCTAGGCGGGGTTCTGCGCAAGTTTGCTCTGGAAGGGGGAACCAGTTATACTGGTGGCCCCTGGGTGGCCTAGTGGAGTGTGGTTTGCAGATGTGGTACTGAGGACAGCGGACCTGTACGTTCTGTCAGGAGTGCTGATCTGCTCACTCAGGCCCCCTTTTTTATTTCACCCCAATCTACAGGCTCTGGTCTGGATGGCCTGACGGTTGATTGATCCACCTTGATGGAGATGGGCTTATCTTCTGGGTGACTGTGACTTCTGGAAGCCTAGGAGTTGGCTTCTTCTTCTTCCGTCTATTGTGGGGTATGGCATACCCATATTGATTGGTGTGAGTCTTGGTCTCTCCCCTGTTGGGCGCTCTCTGTTCCCAGGGGTCTAGAGTTATTACTGCATGGGTTGGAGTTGGCTCTCCTACTCAGTTCTCTGGAGGTTCAGGTTCTGCCCTGTCCGCCTCCCTGTAGAAGTCCTTGCTCAGTTTTTTGCCTTGGTTAAGCATTCTTTTGGGGATTGCTCAGGTGCATCCCCCACGTAGTTCTAGGGTCCCTGTTGGGATTTGCATTTTATTCTGTTTGCCTTGCGGGGTGTTTCCCTTTGGACCTATTCCGGATGCTGTCTGACTGTTCTTATCCGGGGGCTGTTACTTCAGTCTGACGTGTGCCTGAGCGGGTGGCTCTGTTTAGCTAGCCCTCGTTCTTTTATCTATACACCAAGATGAGGCGGTGTTCCGCTTTACGCCGGACCTTCTGCCTAAGGTGGTGTCTTAGGCTCATGTATTTAAGACATGAGGGTTGATTCAGAGAGACTTTAAAAACCAGTCGTATCAGTGCCGCTCTTTGTATTATTTTCGAACATTCGCGCTCTCGTATGAATGTGCGAGTGATTCTGTGCATTTATTCGTTTCCTTCGGTAAAGTGGCCGTCCGTATGTTAAAGTACGAGATCGAGTATGTCATTTATCCGCGTGACTTTTCAGATTCCTTTTCTCTGGTTGCAACGGCAGCATTCGTTTTTACCCATTTCCCATCGTCTACCTCAACGAATCCCTTACGTTTCCCGAGCAAATTTAATAGTATTTTACCAAAAATAATCGTCTGGACGCAAAAAGTTACGATCCTGCGCAATACAGACTTAACTCATTAAACTGTTCGCACACAAATGTGTCCCCATATATTGCACTAACAAGCTCACCCCTACCACTTCTCGGTTAGGTTCATCTTCCATTTTAGCCCCCTAAAACTTACCCAAATCACTTCTCGCTCATGTGAATATTCATCTTTAAATATTTCTGGGCCCATTAGTTTTGTGTTAATGTATTTTGTAAATGAAATGACAATGTAACATTTTTATTTTATACCATCATAAAATATAAAATGTAAAAAAATTTTGAAAATGGAAAATTTTTACAACTATAAAAAACAAAATACATATCAATGGCAGGCCACTGAACATTATTCTTCATCTGTGGTCCCCAACGGGTTGCGCAGCTCCTGCATCTCGCCCACCAACTGAAGGACCCTGACACTCAGTTGTGCCTTCTGGTCCTAGGGAAGGTTCGGCTTCTTCCTGGGCTACTGTTAGCATTGATCTTGTCAGGCTGTTACTCAGGCCTACTCCTTTAAGGGGAAGAGTTTCTTCTAATTCTATTTCTGCTTCCACTGGTGCCTTGGTATCTTTGGGCCTTTCAGCACCAGGTTTTGTTGCACAAGTTTGCTAGACCGCTACTTGTTTTTTTGTTCGTACCTTTTCAAAGGTTTTTATGATGTTGACGTTGGAGCCTTTGCTCATGTCGCTCTTGGTAGCAAGGTTGCAGGTGACAGTGCTTTTACTGTCTGCTGTGCCTTTTTTGTTGGGGATCCCACCCTACTTTATGGACACTGCTATTGGATGTCCCAAGTGTAAGTATTATATCTGGAGCAGGACGTACTGTATACTTAGTATAATACAATTCTGTGAAATACTCACCTGTAGAATTGGTATTATACGTATACAGTACGTCCTGCTCCACCCCACCCTGGTTTTTGCATTATTCTGGATCCCCTGTATGGTGATTGTTATCATTGTTTTCATTACCAGTTGTTTTTGGTGGTTAAATTCTCCCGGCTTCTTGTTCACTGCTTTTCAATGCTGGGGATTTGTGCGAGGTCCCCGGGTATATGAAGGGCCGGGAGGAGCCTGTTTTTTGCATGTCTGCAGTGCACAGCGCCCTCTGGCGGAGGATTACCCAAGTGTAAGTATTATATCTGGAGCAGGACGTACTGTATACGTATAATACCAATTCTACAGGTGAGTATTTCACAGAATTGTATTTTTAGCCTTCTTTACCGGTCCGACGACGCATGCACGGGACGCATCCCCGCTATCCCTCTAGCAGGGTGTGTCCCCGTGCCAGACATTTGTGAATAGCCTGTGTGGGCACGCTCCCTGTTAGAAGGTAGCGGGGGATGCAGCCATCAGCGCGCATTCTGAATCGCTCACCTTAGACGAAGGCTTGGACAATGTGACGTCAGTGGATCCGAGCGTGCTGATTGGACGAGCAGCCACACATGTGCCGTAGCACCGGGAAGAGGTGAGTTGGTTTCAGGGGGGTTCACACAGCACCCCGGATAGTTAAAATCCTGGGTTCGGGCCACTTTAAAGATCAATATCTACTGTTTTTGTTCTGTTTAGCACTTCTGAAATGACTGCAGGCACACTCAGCAATGAACTTCTTGGTTTTTACAGAGAGAACTGGGTTTCAGCCATTGTAACTAAGGGGCTTGGGGCAGCAAGAAAATAGCTTGGCCAAAGATCAGAAGAGATTGGAGAACTCATTATCTATTACTACTAAAAGACCCTGACACTGCTTAGTTTTAGGCCTTGGAGTGATAGAACATAAAAATACAATTCTGTGATTACTCACCTGTAGAATTGGTATTATACGTATATAGCACGTCCTGTTCCACTTGAATCATCAAAAATTGAACATAAGAAACAATCACCATACAGAGGTAACTAAGAACAATGAAAACAAGGGCTGGGTGGAACAGGACGCACTGTATATGTATAATACTAATTCTACAGGTGAGTAATCACGGAATTGTATTATTCTAAGTATACAGCACGTCCTGTTCCACTTGAATCCTTACTCCTGGGACATCCAATAGCAGTGTCCGTAAGGTAAGGTGGGATCCCCAAAAAGTAACAGCGGGCAGTTTAAACCACTGCCGCCTGCAGAACTTTGCGGGCAAAAGCAGCGTCAGCTGAGGCCCTAACATCAACCTTGTAAAACTTAGAAAAGGTATGAACAGAAGACCAAGTAGCGGCCTTGCAAACTTGTTCAACAGAAACCTGGTGCTGAAAAGCCCAAGAGGCACCAATAGCATGAGTGGAATGAGTAGCAAGGCGGAAGGGAAGATTCTTCCCCTTAGCAGAATAGGCCTGAATCACAGCCTGACGAATCCACTTGCTGATAGTAGATTTAGCCGGAGCCAGACCCTTCTTAGGTCCAGACGGGAGCACAAAAAGAGCATCAGTCTTCCTAGAGGACTCAGTAGCCACCAAATAGAACTTCAGAGTCCTGACCACGTCCAAAGTGTGTAAAACCCTCTCCTTAAAGTGGACCAACACCCAGGATTTTGACTATCCTGGGTCTTGGTCCACTTCGGTGGGGCACCCCCGATCGGGGTGCCCTGCTGTGTGAAACCCCCTCGATCACCCGGAAAACTCACCTCTCCCCGCTCCCACGTGGCCGCGCCGTCCAATCAGCGCGGACGGACAAGCGATCTGACAGCAACAGAAAAGCGGCTCCTCCGCCGCTGCCTCCCGCGCGTCACCCTTGACGTGCCCGCGCCGGCCATTCCCAGACGGCCGGGGCGGGCGCGTGCACGTCTAGAGGGGCGCGAGGGAGGCGGCGGCGGCCGGCCTCTGCCGAAGACAAGGAAAGGGGATTTGGGGCGTTTGGGGGGGTTTCACCCCGCGGGACATCCGAGATCGGGATCTTATAGATTCCCGGGCCGATCACGGGAGGGTTATGGTCCACTTTAATGTTACTAGGATTAGGGCACAGAGAAGGCAACACAATGTCCTGATTGAGATGAAAAGCAGAAACCACCTTCAGCAGAAAATCTGGCTTAAAACGAAACACCACCTTGTCCTGGTGTCTCTCAAAGTAAGGGGGCTTTATGGAAAGCGCCGCCAACTCAGAAACACGCCTAACAGAAGTAATAGCCACCAAAAAGACTACCTTAAGCGTAAGAATGGACCAAGGTTGCCTCCTGCAAAGGCTCAAAGGGAGACCCCTGCAAGGCAGATAAGACCAAGTTCAAGTCCCAGACTGGTAACATAGGCTTACGTGGGGGACGCATGTGAGTAACCCCCTAGAAGAAGGTCTTGACCAGGGGATGCTGAGCAAAAGATCTTTGAAAGAAAATGGCCAAAGCAGAAACATGACCTTTCAGAGTACAGAGTTGAAGACCCAGATCCAAACCATGTTGCAGAAATTCCAGAATCCTAGGAATAGAAAACACATGACAGGGAAGCGACCTAGACTCGCACCAATCAATGTAAGTATGCCAAACCCTATAGTAGATGGAAGAATAGGACTTTTTCCTAGCCCTGATCATGGTATTAACAACCGAGGCAGGCAGCCCTTTCTCCATCAAGATGGAGGTTTCAGCAGCCAGGCCGTCAAAGCCAGCATTTGTAAATTGGGGTGGCGTAGCTACCCCTGAGTGAGCAGATCTGGAACCCTGGGCAGGGCGTACTGATCTACTGCCAGCTGCACGATATCTGCGAACCACACTCTTCTTGGCCAACAGGGGGCCACCAGTATGGCTGGCACCCCTTCCTAAGCTATCTTGCGCAGCACCCTGCCCAGCAGAGGAAACGGGGGAAACACATACAGGAGCTGAAAGCTGTTCCAAGACATTGCTAAGGCATCCATGGCTAAGGCCAGAGGGTCCTGGGACAGAGAGACAAAGACTGGAAGCTTGTGATTGTGACGGACGGGACGCAAACAGATCCACATCTGGCTGACCCTAACGGTGACACAGGGAGCGAAACACCCTGTTGCTGAGGGACCATTCTCCCAGGCGAGAGGTCCCCCTGCTCAGAGAGTCTGACTCCAGATTCTCCACCCCCGGAATGTACACTGCCGAGATGCAGGGAACATTGTCCTCCGCCCAGGACAGAATCAGAGACACTTTCCTGAGGGCCCTTCTGCTCCGGGTCCCTCCCTGATGATTGATGTAGGCAACCTCCGTCTGGTTGTCTGAGCGGACCTGAAAAGCCCGACCCCGAAGGTGTGGGGTTAAGTGGGCGAGAACCAACCTGATCGCCCTCAACTCCAGAATGTTGGTAGGGGTGTGGGCCTCCTGAGGGCCCCACTGACCCTGGAATTGCAGGGACTTCCAGAAGCCCCCCCAACCGGTCAGACTGGCATCCGTGGTGACAGTCTCCCAGCAGGGGGCCAGAAAGGATCTGCCCCCCAGCAGGTTCCTTGAGTCCAGCCACCACAATAGAGACCGCCTGGCCAGAGGGGACAGAACAAACACCTGATCCAGGGACACAGGGTCCAGATCCCAAGCTGACAAGAGGTGAAGCTGAAGAGGCCTCATGTGAAACTGAGCATATGGAACCGCCACGAAGCAGGCCACCATCAGGCCCACCAGCTGCATTCCCTGCCTGATGGACGGATGAGGACAAGACAGAAAGAAGGAGCTGTGCTTGCTCTTGAAGACTCTCCACCTTCTGCTGAGGAAGAAAGATCTTGACCTGAGATGAATCCAGAATCATGCCCAGAAAGGACTTCACCATGGAAGGAGACAGTGAAGATTTGGGGTGGTTGATCACCCAGCCGAACGACTCCAGTGTGGGCACCACCCGCTGGGTATCCAGCTCTGCCTGTTGGAAGGACTGAGAAGTGATAAGAATGTCGTCCAAGTAGGGAAGAATGCGAATGGCCTGAGATCTCAGCAGAGCCATCACCCCTGCCAGCACCTTGGTGAATACCCTGGGAGCCGAGGTGAGACCGAAGGGCAAGGCCACAAATTGGTAGTGCTGATCCTCCAGAGTGAACCTGAGAAATCTCTGATGACCTGGAAAGATAGGTATGTGAAGGTAAGCATCCTTGATGTCTACAGAGGTCATGAAGTCCCCTGGGTGCAGAGAATTCACAGCGGAGCGCAGAGTTTCCATGCAAAAGTGTCTCAATCTGACAAATTTGTTGAGGCGCTTTAAATCCTGGATGGGTCTGATGGACCCGTCTTTTTTGGGAACAGTGAAAAGATTGGAATAGTAGCCTTTGCCCCTTTCCCTTAAGGGCACCCGGCAGATGACTCCCAATTCCAGAAGGCTTTGGACAGCAAGGGATAGACTCTGAGCTGACAGGGGGTTTTGAGCCATCCGGGACCTGATGAATCTTGGGGGCGGCCAGGCTGCAAACTCTATCTTGTAACCGGAGGACACTACCTCCTGAATCCACCGGTCCGAGACATGACACCTCCAGACATGAGCAAAGAGCCGAAGCCGTCCCCCCACCCGGATGGGTGAGGGCGCCCCTTCATGCCTGAGGGGGCTTGGGGGAGTACTTAGGCTTGGGACCCCAGGAGGGACCAGGGCGGCCACATCCTCTGCCCCTGCCACAAAAATCTCCACGGGCCCCAGCAAAGGAAGCTCCGAGTCCAACTCTGGAACCACGGAAGGAAGGAAGAAAGGTACCTGAACCCCGAAAGGGCCGGGGCTGCCTTTTACGCTGAGGCAACTTGCTTCCCTTAGCAAACAAGTCTAGACGTTCACCAAAGAGGCGCAGCCCCTTGAAGGGAAAACCAGTGAGAGCCTTCTTAGCAGTGTTGTCAGCTGCCCACTGGCGCAGCCGGACCGAGCGGCGTATAGCCACCATCAAGGCAGATGCCCTGCCACACATTCTAATGGTATCATCCAGGGCAGAGAGAACATATGCAACAAATTCTTCACAACGCAGAAGAGCTCTATACTCTTCACTACCCGCATCATCGGGGGCCCCATCCAAGACACTCATGAGTAGGCTCTTGATAGCAACAACTGTAATAGCAGAGGCACAGACCGGACGCAGCGCGGTCCCCACACAGGCAAAAGCATGGCAAGACAGCTGATCAATGCGCTGTCCTCCCCATCCCGCAGGGTAGTAGAGTCAGGGGAATGCTTGACGGATGTGTTGGACAACCCCAAAACTGGTGCATCCTCTTCAGGAGGACATGACCAACGTTTAACCACTTCAGTGGGAAAGCTATATCTCTTATCCCAACTCTTTGGTACCCCGGGAAGCCTGCTAGGCCGTTCCCACTCTTTGAACACCAGATTATTAAAGTGAGTTTATTCAGGAAACTCCAAGCGTGGTTTAACATTATGAAACAGCTCCCCCTGCTGCCGCGGGGCCACGGCAGGAGGAGAGATACAGAGCACTTCAAAAATGTGAGCCAGAAGGGGCATCCCATAAGGCTCACCATGGGCCTGTACCGCCCACCCTTTGGTGGGGGACTGCGGTTGGAGCAGCGCTCCTTAGCACCTGATACTGTCTACCATCACCCAACCAGCGCAGCCTAAGCTGGGAGGCAGTAAAAAAGGAACGGATGGGAATAGTCTTACAGGGCTGCAGGCTAATAAGCCCCACTCACCTGCGAGTAGAGAGCCATCTTCTAGTCATCGCAGCCCAGACTGCAGAGAAGATCTGGGGAATTTGTGGGAGGTCCCTGGTATATATATATGGGGCCGGGAGGAGCCACTATTCTAAGTATGTCACACACCCCGCTTCAAGATATCCATAACATGTGGGTATTACCGACCTGAAGAGGGCGTTCTGCAGAGATGATAGCAAAAAGAAAGCCCCTCCCTGATCCATAAATACCTGGGACCTCCCACTCATCACCCAGTTTTCCATCTCTGCAGACGGCGAGCAAGTCAGAAGATGATGCCTCCTCCTTGCACAGGGGGACTTGAGGTAGCTGGGATTATTCCCGGCCCGCTTTTTATTCTATTTCCGCCCAGATGCCCCTTATTATCCTATACATGCCTCCCAGCCTTGGCTGAGGTCTGGGCGAGGGTAGAATGGCACATTAGGTGCCCAGGAGCTCTGCTCATCCGTGAGACCCTGTATGAGAGGGTAGGCGGTGATCCGGGCTGGTGACCCCGGTTTGGGATGCCCTGTCCCTCGGCCATTTCACCCCAGGTGGTGTTCCCCTCTCCGGATGCCCTTCTCCTCGAGGGGGGGGGGGGTGTGGGGCCTTTTATTTAGTGTAGTGTGGGTGTTTTTCACTGTATACTGCAGCCACCGTGGGCCGGCCTCTCGTGTGGGCACAGCTTAGGAGATCCCTCTCCTCGGCTTATGCTGGGGGCGGAGGGGCCGGGCACGTCGCCCGGTTCCCTGTCACGGCGTTGCGAGTGGTGAGGAGAGCTCCTCACATGCTGAAGGGGGGGGGGGGGGCGCGGGGACTGGAGCGCCGACGCGGCCCGTCCTCCCCGCCTGTCGTTTGCCGTTTACCGGCGCCGCAGCCTCTGTCACCGCTGCGGCGCCGGTTCTTGCCTTGGCCTCGCTTGTGAGGGGATTTCTCCCCTCACGATGCTAGTACAGGGGGTGGGGCAGGGTTTTCGGCGGGACGCCGAGGCCCGGCCCCGTTAGGCAGGCGCCACTGCGGAGCCTAGCAATGAATGGAGGGGGGGCGGGGCCACTCACAATCGCGCTCTTCCGCGCTGGCCACGCCCCCCTTCTTCTTCTTCTTCTTCCTGTTCCCATACTGCGGCTGCTGGCTCCTTGTGGTGCGGTCGCCATCTTGATTGGAAGGAAGTCACGGTGAGTGGCCCTGTGGGCCCCATTGCTTTCATATTGCTGTTTCCTTCTTTTCCACGTGCTTATAGCTTGTTCAGATTGTGCCTTCAGGTAGACCTTCATTAGGTTAGGGGGTTTCTCCCGGTCCTAGGGTCCCTGGGTTAAATTACCTATTTCAAATCCTCCCACTTGGGACATTAAAGGGGCATCCCGGGTTGCTTATACGCGTAATTCCCTTGGTCATAGCGACTACACACAAGTTCACCATATGGAGGCATCCCCGGATTCTGGGCTCGGGATACCCTCGGGGCAATTCCGGTAGTGTATGTTGTGCAGGGTATCCATTACTGATGATGATGTACTTCTGTGTATACCTTGTGCACAGCAACTATTACGCGGCAGTCCGAACCCCAGGCGTCTGGGTCAGCACCGCCGGTCGCTTCCTCTCCTCCTCCCAGCTTGTTACGCACCCCGTGTGACGTTGTCATGGGTAGGGAGCTACAATCTGAGATGTGCGCCAGATGGGCCAACCGTGAATAATTAATTTCCAGCTCGGCCGTCCGTATGGCTCCGGCTAGAGAAAGCATTTGTCGCCGGCTCCGCCGGCGGATGATTTTGATGGTGTTAATAATTTGGACTATTCTGATTATTCCCCGCTAGAGGAAGGGGAGGTTTATGAGGACTCTGATAATTCAGACAATGAGTAGTTTGTTGGCGCTGATGCTGGGCTGGGGGACTTGGGGAGATCCTCGGATACTCCTAACGCTCTGGCTCAGATGTTTGAGGTTTTGGCTATTTCTCCTCCTGAGGAGGCTCCACAGCAGAAGGGTGAGTTTTTGAGGAATCCAGGCCGCGCTTGGAATTTCCTAATCAAAGACACTTTGACAAAATTATTGCTAAGGAATGGGACAGGCCGGCTCGGCTCCCTGGTAGTCCTCAGGGGTGGGATAAGAAATATCCCTTCCCTTCGGATACGGTTAAGCGTTGGGCATCCCCCCCCTGGTTTTGGGGTTGTCCAACACTTCTGTTTTAAATAATTCTGATTGTTCCACCCTCAAAGATGGAGAGGATAAACGCATTGACCAGATGGCTTGTCATGGTTTTGCTAGCGTTGGGTCTGCCATGCGGCCCCTTTTGCGCTTAGGCGCTGATGGTGGTGGCCGCCAGGTCCGTGGTCAGGGACCGGTTGACTTCTGCCGGGCTTCGTCCTGGTAGTGACGAGTTCCTTGGCCTTAAACGGTGTGAGTTGTTTTTGTCTTTTGTATTAGCCGCCTTGGATGACACTTTGATGATGTGTGGTAGGACGTCGGCTCTGCTGGTGACTTTTCGGCGGTTGGTGTGGTTGCGCTAGTGGGCGGCCGTTTTTATGTCCAAAAAGTCGCTGACGGCTCTACCTTTTGTTGGGTTACGGCTCTTTGGAGAAAAATTGGATTCTGTCACCAAGGGTGGTAGGTTACCTCAACGCAAGAAACAACACCGTCCCTTTCGGGGGGCGCCTTCCTTTACCCCTTCCTTTCGTGGGGCCAGATCTGGCAGGGGACTTGCCTTCCCCTCTTCCAGAGGAGATTCCGGGAACAGGGGCAGAGGACGTGCCCGTCCAGGTTACAGTTGGGGCTCTAAGCCCAAACCTGCTGCTAAGCCAGCTCAGCAATGAGGGGGCGCCCTCACCCATGCGGGTGGGGGGACGGCTGCGACACTTCTCCCAGGTCTGGGATCAGGAGGTCTCGGACAGTTGGATCCGGGAAGTGGTGTCTTCCGGTTACAAGCTGGAGTTCGAGCTACGTCCCCCTTCCAGATTTTTCAGGTCTCGGGTGCCTTTGGAACCTCTGGCCGCGCAGGGGCTCCTGGTGGCAGTAGAGAGTCTTCTGGACATGGCTGTCATTTGCCCAGTGCCCGTCTCGGACCAGGGCAGGGGTTTTTATTCCAATCTGTTCACGGTACCCAAGAAGGACGGATCGGTCCGACCCATCTTGGATCTGAAGTTTCTCAACAGGTTCATCCGGCCGCGGAAATTCCGCATGGAAACGCTGCGTTCGTCTATCCACTCTTTCGTCAGGGAGACTTTCTGACGTCCATAGACATCAAGGACGCTTACCTACGCGTTCCGATTTTTCCAGCACACCAGAGGTTTCTCAGGTTCGTGGTGGAGGATCGGCATTTTCAGTTTGTGGCACTCCCTTTCGGTCTCACCTTGGCTCCTCGGGTGTTCACCAAGGTGCTGGCGGGGGTGATGGCTCTACTCAGGGTTCAGGGTTGGACACCAGTACGGTGGTGTCCACTCGGGAGAGGTTCGGTTGGGTGATCAACCACCCCAAGCCCTCTCTTTCTCCGTCCAAGATTGTCACCTTTCTGGGAATGTCTCTGGACACTTCGCAGGCCAGGGGGTTTCTGCCCCAGGCCAAGATTCTTTTGATTCAGGAGTTGGTTCGGCTTCTCGTGTCGGCCCCTCGTCCGGCCATCCGGCTAGGGATGAGGCTGGTGGGGTTGATGGTGGCCTCATTCGAGGCAGTTCCCTTTGCGCAGTTTCACACAAGGACGCTCCAGCTTCATCTGTTGAAGGTTTGGGACAAGTCTCCGCTATCGTTGGATCAGTCCTTCCGGATGACCCCCCCGAGTCCGTCGATCCCTGCAATGGTGGCTGGGGTCTGCCAATCTGTTGAAGGGCAGATCTTTCTGGCCCCGTGTTGGGAGACGGTCACCACGGATGCCAGTCTGTCAGGTTGGGGGGGTGTTTGGAAGGACCTTCAGTTTCAGGGTCTGTGGGGCCCGCAGGAGGCCCACGAGCCCATCAATGTCTGGAATTGAGAGCCATCAGGTTGGTTCTGTTTCGTTTGACTCATCAGTTGCAGGGCCTGCCAGTTCAGGTTCGGTCGGACAACCGGACGGCGGTTGCTTACATCTATCACCAGGGAGGGACTCGCAGCAGGAGTGCCCTCAGGGAAGTATCTTTGATTCTGGATTGGGCGGAGAGCCACGTCCCGTGTATCTCAGCAGTCTACATTCCGGGAGTGGAGAACACGGAGGCGGACTCTCTGAGCAGGTCCTCCTCTCGCTAGGGGGAGTGGTCTCTCAGTCCCCAGGTGTTTCGTTCGATTTGCCTCAGGTGGGGGTTCCCGGCTGTGGACCTCTTTGCCTCTCGTCACAATCACAAACTTCCGGTATTTGTGTCTCTCTCGCAGGATTCACTGGCTCTGGCAGTGGCTGCCATGTCTTTGGACTGGAGGGATCTGGGATTTCTTTACCTGTTCCCTCCGTTTCCGATGGTAGCCAGAGTGGTGCTCAAGCTGGCCTTGGAGGGAGCGTCGGCGATTCTGGTGGCTCCAAGGTGGCCAAGGTAGGTTTGGTTCGCAGACCTGGTAAGACTGGCAGAGGATCAGTTCGTTCTGCCTCTGCTGCCGGACCTGCTCACCCAGGGTCGGCGACGTTATCCCAATTTACCATCGCTGGCTTTGACGGCGTGGCTGCTGAAACCGCCATCTTGAAGGAAGAAGGTCTTTCTGACGCGGTGATTCAGACTCTTATTAGCGCCAGGAAGCGGTCTTCCTCTACTATTTACTATAGGACCTGGAGGTCCTATATTGACTGGTGTGAAGATAGGTCTTTCCCTTGTCGGGAGTTTTCCATTTCCAGAATCCTGGAGTTTCTTCAACATGGTCTGGATCTGGGGCTCCAACTTAGTACCTTAAAGGGGCAGGTTTCTGCCCTGGCGGTGTTCTTTTAAAGGTCCTTTGCACTTCATCCCTTGGTCAAGACCTTTTTCCAAGGAGTTATGCATGTACGGACTCCTAGGAAGCCCTTTGTTCCAGTTTGGGATTTGCTCCTGGTTCTTTCTGCTTTTCAGGGTCCTCCGTTTGAGCCCTTGAATGAGGTTGCTTTGTCTTCACTTACTCAAAAGGTGGCCTTTTTGGTGGCCATCACTTCGGTTAGGCGCGTTTCTGAGTTGGCAGCTTTGTCCATTAAAGCTCTGTACTTCGAAAGGCATCAGGACAAGGTGGTCTTTCGTTTCAAACCGGATTTTCTTCCTAAAGGTGGTCTCTGCCTTTCATCTGAATCAGGACATTGTTCTGCCTTCTCTATGTCCTCATCCCAGCAACGACAAGGAAAGGGCGCTGCATTCCTTGGATGTAGTTCGTGTTGTGAAATGTTATCTGGTGGTTACGTCTTCCTTTCGTAAGACTGATGCTGTTTTTGTGGCGCCCTTTGGGCCTAGGAAAGGTTTGGCTCCTGCCAAATCTTCCATTAGTAAATGGATTCGTCAGGCCATCATTGGGGCCTATTCTGCCAAGGGGAGGTGTTCCCCTTTTTGTGTTACTGCTCATTCTACTCGTGCGGTTGGGGCGTCCTGGGCTTTTCAGCACCAGGCCTCTGTTGAGCAAGTTTGTAGGGCCGCTACTTGGTCCTCTGTTCACACTTTTTCCAAGTTTTACAAGGTTGATGTTCGGGCCTCAGCGGCTGCTGGTTTTTGGCCGCAAAGTTCTGCAAGCTGTTGTGGTTTAAGATGTGCCTTGTTGCCTTGTTCTTGGATCCCCGCCCTTTTATGGACACTGCTATTGGATGTCCCACATGTTATGGATATCTTGAAGCGGGGTGTGTGACATACTTAGAATAATACCATTTTGTGAAATACTCACCTGTAAAATGGGTATTATAAGTATGTCACACACCCCGCTTCACCCGCCCTTCTTGTATTCTGGATCCTCTATGTTGTGAACTTTGCGTTGCTTTGGTTTATATTTGCCTCTTCCTGGTCCCTTACCTTACTGCTTCTATATACTGGGTGATGAGTGGGAGGTCCCAGGTATTTATGGATCAGGGAGGGGCTTTCTTTTTGCTATCATCTCTGCAGAACGCCCTCTTCAGGTCGGTAATACCCACATGTTATGGATATCTTGAAGCGGGGTGTGTGACATACTTTATAATACCCATTTTACAGGTGAGTATTTCACAAAATGGTATTTTTCTGTCTCTGCAGTCCAGCACCATCTTGTGGATGTATTACCCAGGAGTAAGGATTCAAGTGGAACAGGACGTGCTGTATACTTAGAATATATGTTTATCTTATAAATTTAAACTTTATATACAAGTTTAGTTAATTATAAAATATTAGTAACAGATATACTTTTTTTATGCTGGAGTTGGTACATTTCTGCCAACTCTCACTCCAGCCAAAACTAGTTCCCACTTCTCGATTCCGACTCCACAGCCCCGTGGAAAACAAATGTATTTATATTCAAGGAGCTGAAATATACGTGTATGTTGTAAATCCTGGACCTGACCCACATCTTTGTTGTATCTGTTTATTGCTTTTTTTGTTTATGTTTTTACATAAATATATGACACAACATATTATATGACTCACATATTTTTATTGCACTAAAGTAAGTAAAGTAATTTTTTTTTAGTTTTAATTGCACTTGCAATTGTTGAAAATGCTATTTATTTTAACATTTATGCAATACAAAAACTGTATAGAAGCTCAGTTACCACTATGAAAACAAGTCCTCCGTCCTGGACACCCTCAAATAGATATTATTCTAAGTATGTCACACACCCCGCTTCAAAACATTCATTACATGTGGGTATACTGACCTGTAGATGGCGATCTTGCAGAGATGTCAATAAAAAAAAAAAAAGTAAGACCCTCCCGGTCCATAAATACCTGGAACCTCCCACTCACTCCCCAGTCTTTCATCTCTGCAGACGGCGAGCAAGTCAGAAGATGGATGTCTCCTCCTTGCAAGGTAGCCGGGGTGACTCCCGGCCCTCTATTTGCCCGGATTCCTTTATTGATTTAACTTGCCTCCCAGCCTAGGCTGCTGGTCCGGGCAAGGGTAGATGGCACCCTACTTGCTTGGGAGCTACGCTCCTCCGTGAGACCCCATAACAAGGGGTAGGCGGTTAACTGGGTTGGTGACCCCGGTTTGGGATGCCCTGTCCCTTGGCCTTCCACCCTAGCGTGGCTTCCCCCTCTCCCGGATACCCTTAGAGGGGGGGGGGGCCTTGTCCCTTGAAGAATTTCAATCCTTTATTGTATGTGTGTGTGGTATGTGTGGTGCGTGTTTGATTACTTGTCATTGCGCTGTACTTAGCTGGCGCCGGCGGTTCCGTGGCGCCGGCCTCTGTTGTCTGCCATGGCGGCGGGGGAGCTTCTTCCCCTCAGGCGCGGGGGGCGGGGCTGGGCATTCGCGCAATCGCCTACGGCCCGGCCCCGTGCTGCTGGCGCCGCTGTTCAGGTCCCGGCTTCTGGCCGGGAGCGACGGGGGAGGGGCAAGGCCGGGCGCGATGCGCGAACCGCGGCGGCCCGCCCTCCTTCTTCCTCTGCTTACGTGTCTTTTCTTCCCCTGCGAGGTGTGCGTGTGTGACGGTCTGCCCTTGGTCGGTGAGTGGCCTGTGGCCCCATTAGTTTTTTTATATATATCTATCCATGCCCCTCCTTGGGGTTGTTGGCATCGCTTGTTTATTTACCCCTTTGGACATTTGCTACTGTGGCCTGATTGCTGTGTCTGTTTTTGTGTTCCAGGTGGACCATTGTTTCTATTAAAGGGGAGTTCTCCCGGTCCTAGGGTCCCTGGTTAAATTTAGGGGTCTGTAATTTCCTCCCACGTGGGACTTAAAGGGGCATCCCAGGTAGCATTTACTGCGTAATTCCCTCTGGGCATTGTGCCTAATTTTAAAAAATCACCATATGGAGGCTAGCCCCGATACTGGGCTTGGGCCCCCCTCGGGGCAATCCAGGCTGTGTTTGGGGTGTGGGGTATCCCTTTCGGGGGATGATGTATTTCTTTGTGTACCCTGTGCGCAGCGGACTATTACACGGCAGTCCGGATCTTAGGCGTCTGGTTCTGCTCCGCCAGTCTCTTCTCCTTCTCCCCCTCACTTGATACGTACCCCATGTGATGTGGTCATGGGTGGGGAGTCGCAATCTGAGGTGTGTGCCAGATTGGCCAATCTTGAAAAATTGTTTTCCAGTGCTGTTGCCAAAAAGGCCACGGCTAAGAGAAAACATTTGTATACAGCCACGCAGGCTTTTGATGTGGATGAGTTTGACTCTCTGGATTGGTCTGATTGCTCCCCGCTTGAGGAAGGGGAGCTGCTTGAGGAGTCAGAGGGGTCCGATGATCAGCAGTTTGTTGGTGCTGATATCGATCAGGGTCAGGGGGATTCTTTGGATACCTCTAAGGTCCTGGCTCATATGTTTGCGGACCTGGCTATTTCTCCCCCTGAGGCGGCTCCTCCGCTGAAGGGGGAGTTCTTTGAGGTGACCAAGCCGCGCTTGGAATTTCCTTATCAAAAGCATTTTGATGGCATTATTCTCAAGGAATGGGAGAAGCCTACTCGGCTTCCGGGCGTTCCTCCGGGTTGGGACAAAAAACAGGATGCTCCTGTTTTGGGGCTGTCCAGCACCTCAATCCTGCATTCTCCAGACTGCACTACTCTTAAGGACGGTGAGGATAAACGCATTGACCAGATGGCTTGTCATGGTTTTGCCAGTGTTGGGTCGGCCTTGCGGCCGGTTTGTGCTTCGGCGCTTTTATTGGTAGCTGCCAGGTCGGTTGTTAGAGGACCGTTGACCTCTTCCGGGCTTGACCCGGCTAGTGAGGAGTTTACCGCCCTTAAGCGATGTGAGTTTTTGTCTTTTGTGCTGACCGCCTTGGATGACACATTGGTGATGTGTAGCAGAACTTCGGCCTTGCTTGTTGCTATCCGGCGGTCGGTTTGGTTACGCCAGTGGGCGGCTGATTTTGTGTCCAAAAAGTCACTTACGGCCCTTCCCTTTGTGGGGTTGCGGCTCTTTGGAGAAAAATTGGATTCGGTGGCAAAGTGAGGTAAGTTAACTCAGCGTAAGAAGCAGCGTCGTCCCTTTCGGGGGGCAGCTTCCTTCACTCAGTCCTTTCGTGGGGCCAGAGTTGGCAGGGGTTCGGCTTTCTCCTCATCCAGAGGTGATTCCTGGTCCAGGGGGCAGGGGTCTTGCCCATCCAGGACACAGTTGGGGCTCTAAGCCTAAAGCCGCTGCCAAGCCAGCTCAGCAATGAGGGGGCGCCCTCACCCTTGCAGGTGGGGGGATGGCTGCAACTCTTCTCCCGAGTCTGGGTCTAAGAGGTTTTGGACAGGTGGATTCAGGAAGTGGTGTCTTCCGGTTACAAGCTGGAGTTCGAGTTCCGGCATCCTCCCAGATTCTTCAGGTCTCGGGTGCCTTCAGATCCTCTGGCCGCTCAGGGGCTTCGGGTGGCAGTAGCAAGTCTTTTGGACATGGCTGTCATCTGCCCGGTGCCCCCCTCGGACCGGGGCCTGGGCTTCTATTCCAATTTGTTCTCGTGCCCAAGAAGGACGGATCCGTTCGTCCCATTCTGGATCTGAAGTTGCTCAACAGGTTCGTCTGTCCCTGGAAGTTCCGTATGGAAACTCTGCGTTCAGCCATCCACTCACTTCGTCAGGGGGACTTCTTGACGTCCATAGACATCAAGGATGCTTATCTGCATATTCCGATTTTTCCAGCACACCAGAGATTCCTCAGGTTTGTAGTGGAAAGTCGACATTTTCAGTTTGTGGCTCTTCCGTTTGGCCTCACCTCGGCTCCAAGGGTTTTCACCAAGGTGCTGGTGGGGGTGATGGCCCTTCTCAGAGCTCAGGGTATCCGCATCGTGCCATATCTGGACGATCTTCTCATCATGGCGTCTTCTCTCAGTCAGGTGCAGCTAGATACCAGGACTGTGGTGTCCACTCTGGAGAGTTTCGGTTGGGTGATCAACTATCCCAAGTCCTGCCTCTCTCCCTCCAGGGTGGTGGAGTTCTTGGGAATGTCTCTGGATACTTCTCAGGCCGGGGTGTTCCTCCCCCGGGCCAAGGTTCTTCTGATTCAGGAATTGACTCAGCATCTCCTATCCATCCCTCGCCCATCCATCCGGCTGGGGATGCGACTGGTGGGATTGATGGTGGCATCGTTCGAGGCGGTTCCCTTTGCCCAGTTTCATACAAGGTCGCTCCAGCTCCATATCTTGGCGGCCTGGGATGGGTCCCCGCTGTCATTGGATCAGTCCTTTCTGATGTCCCCCCGGGTGCTGCGTTCCCTCCGGTGGTGGCTGACACCAAGCAATCTGACGAGGGGCAGATCCTTTCTGACCCCTCGTTAGGAGATGGTCACCACGGATGCCAGCCTGTCAGGTTGGGGGGGATTTTGGAAGGATCTTCAGTTTCAGGGACTGTGGGGGCCTCAGGAGGCTCACGATCCCATCAATGTTCTGGAGCTGAGAGCCATCAGGTTGGTTCGGGCTCACTTGACTCATCAGTTGCGGGGCCTACCGGTTCAAGTTCGGTCGGACAATCGGACGGCGGTCGCCTACATCAATCACCAGGGAGGGACTCGCAGCAGGCGTGCCCTCAGGGAAGTGTCTTTGATCCTGGTTTGGGCAGAGGACAATGTCCCTTGCATCTCGGCGGTGTACATTCCGGGAGTGGAAAACACGGAGGGGGACTCCCTGAGCAGGGGCTCCTCTCGCCGGGGGGAATGGTCGGTCAGCCCCAAGGTGTTTCGGTCGCTTTGCCACTGGTGAGGGACTCCGGAGGTGGACCTCTTTGCCTCTCGTCACAATCACAAGCTTCCGGCATTTGTGTCTCTCTCGCGGGATCCGCTGGCTCTGTCAGCGGATGCCATGTCTCTGGGAGGGATCTGGGGTTTCTGTACCTGTTCCCTCCGTTTCCCATGGCAAAGTGGTGCGCAAGCTGGCCATAGAGGGCGCATCAGCAATTCTGGTGGCGCCAAGATGGCCAAGACAGGTTTGGTTGCAGACGTGGTAAGGTTGGCAGAGGATCAGTTAGATCTGCCCCTTCTGGAGGATCTGCTCACTCAGGGCCCACTGCTCTACCCCAAACCTCCATCTTGAAGGAGGAAGGTCTTTCTGATGCTGTCATTCAGACTCTGGTTAGGGCTAAAAAGAAGTCTTCCTCTACCATCTACTATAGGATTTGGAGGTCTTATGTTGATTGGTGTGAGGTCCGGGCCTTGCCTTGCAGGGCGTTTTCTATCCCTAGGGTTTTGGAATTTCTCCAACATGGTCTGGACCTAGGTTTGCAGCTTAGTACGCAGAAGGGGCATGTTTCTGCCCTGGCGGTTTTCTTTCAAAAGTCTTTTGCTCTTCATCCTCCAGGGTGTTACGCATGTGTGGCCTCCTAGGAAGACTTTGCTCCCAGTTTTGGATTTGAATTTGGTTCTTTCTGCCTTACAGGGTCCTCCCTTTGAGCCTTTGCAGGATATTGCACTTTCTACGCTTACTCAGAAGGTTGTGTTTCTGGTTGCCATTACTTCCTGCGTGTATCGGAGTTGGCGGCTTTGTCCATTAAGGCTCCTTACTTTGAGAGGCATCAGGATAAGGTTGTTTTCCGCTTCAAGCCGGATTTCCTTCCTAAGGTGGTCTCTGCCTTTCATCTTAATCAGGACATTGTTCTTCCCTCCTTGTGTCCTAAGCCCAGCAATGACAAGGAGAGGGTTTTGCGTTCTTTGGATGTGGTTCGTTGTGTGAAGTACTGTTTGGTGTCTACTTCTTCTTTTCGTAGGACTGACGCCCTTTTTGTGGTGCCCTCTGGGCCTAGGAAAGGTTTGGCTCCCACCAAGTCTTCCATTAGTAAATGGATTCGCCAGGCCTTTGTTGGGGCCTATTCTGCCAAGGGGAAGGTTCCCCCTTTTCGTGTTACTGCTCATTCTACTCGTGCTGTTGGGGCGTCCTGGGCTTTCCAGCACCAGGCCTCTGTTGAGCAAGTCTGTAAGGCTGCTATTTGGTCTTCAGTTCACACTTTTTCCATGTTTTACAAGGTTGATGTGCAGGGCCTCAGCGGATGCTGTTTTTGGCCGCAAAGTTCTGCAAGCTGCAGTGGTTTAAGTCTGTGCATTGCTGCCTTGTTTTGGATCCCCGCCCTTTATGGACACTGCTATTGGATGTCCCACATGTAATGAATGTTTTGAAGCGGGGTGTGTGACATACTTAGAATAATACCATTTTGTGATTACTCACCTGTAAAATGGGTATTATAAGTATATCACACACCCCGCTTCACCCTGCCCTTTTGTATACTGGATTCTTTATATGGTGAACCTTTTTTTAGTTTTCATTGGTTATAATTGGCTTTTCCTGGTCCCTTTACTTTACTGCTATCTTTATACTAGGGAATGAGTGGGAGGTCCCAGGTATTTATGGACCGGGAGGGTCTTACTTTTTTTTTTTTTATTGACATCTCTGCAAGATCGCCATCTACAGGTCAGTATACCCACATGTAATGAATGTTTTGAAGGGGGGTGTGTGACATACTTAGAATACACACAAAAAATCACAAAATGGTATTTTTAGCCCTTTAAGCACCAAGCACGTGAAAATACAATTCTGTGAAATACTCACCTGTAGAATTGGTATTATACGCATACAGCACGTCCTGCTCCATCTATAATACTTACACATGGGTAATCCTCCGCCAGAGGGCGCTGTTCACTGCAGACATGCAAAAACAGGCTCCTCCCGGCCCTTCATATACCCAGGGACCTCCCACAAATCCCCAGTATTGAAAAGCAGTGAGAAAAGAAGCCGGGAGAAACCAACCACCAACTGGTAACAATAGTAATGATAACAATCACCATACAGGGGATCCAGAAAAATGTAAAAACCAGGGTGGGTGGAGCAGGACGTGCTGTATGCGTATAATACCAATTCTACAGGTGAGTATTTCACAGGATTGTATTATTCTAAGCATACAGCACGTCCTGCTCCATCTATAATACTTACACATGGGACATCCAATAGCAGTGTCCATAAAGCAGGGTGGGATCCCCAGAAAAAAGGCACAGCAGACAGTAAAGGCGCTGTCACCTGCAAAACTTTGCTAACAAGTACGACATGAGCAAAGGCTCTAACGTCAATCCCATAACAAAACCTTTGAAAAGGTATGAACAGAGACAAGCAGCGGTCTAGCAACTTGTTCAACAGAAAACCTGGTGCTGAAGGGCCAAGGGTACCCAAACACCAATATAACGGAGTAAAACGAGAGAGGGAGATTCTTCCCCCTTAAGGAATAGGCCAGTGTAACGGCCCAACCAGCCCACAGGCAACAGAAGCCTAGGTAAAACGTAGAACTCTCCCCAACGGGGAAATGAAAACTGGTCTCCCGCCAGACGGGCGTGGATACTGACCCCTTCATTAACAAGGATCAGCAAGAAGCCGAAACCTTTACTCAGGACCAGGAAGGCAACCATCCAAATAAGATCAGTCCAAAGGGTGCATAGGCCCTGGAAGCAAACAAGATCAGGCGCATACATAAGGAGGCGCCCGCAGACCCCAAGGGGATCAGTCCCCCTAAGGGACAAGGAAACAACCAGGAATATTTCAACACCTGTTGAGGGAATGTAGACCCCTTACTTCAGCATTATTAAGAATAAGGCCCATAGGCAGACTTAAATAATGATCATAAAGAAAAAAAAAAACACTTGGACAAAGGGGTCCGGCGTAAGGCGGAATACCACCATGTCATGGTGTGTATATAGATATATATATATATATATACATAATGAGCGAAGGCTAAGTAATCAGATCCACCTTCTCAGGCACACGTCTGACTGAAGCAAGAGCCCCCGGAGAAGCGACTTGGACTACAAAACAGCTCAGACAGCATCTGAAATAAGTCCCAAGGGAACAATCCGCAGGGCAAACAGAATGAAAATTGATCCCAGCAGGGACCATGCAACTACTTGGGAGATGCCCCTGAGCAATCCCCAAGAGAACTCCTCGCAAGGAAGACTGACCCAGACTTCTACAGGAAGACAGACAGGACAGAACCTGAATCTTCAGAGTACCTAGATGGGGACTCTGGGAACCGAGAACGTCCAACAGGGAAAAGACCAAGACACATGCCAATCTATATGGGTACACCACAACCCACGATAGACGGAGGAAGAGGAAGCTTACTCCCCCATATACCAAGTCACCCAGAAGATAAGCCCGTCTCCAAGGGGTGAATGAATCAGCTGTCAGGCCCCAGACTAGAGTCTGTAGATTGGGACGACAAAAGAAGGGGCCTGACAAGGGCAGAACCGCACTCCTGAGAGAGCGTACAGGTCAGCTGACCTCAGCAGAAGCATCTGCGAACCACAGTTCACTAGGCCACCCAGGGGCCATCAATCTCACTGGTCTCTTTATCAGCACAACAGTGCGCAGAACCCCACATAGTAGGGTGAATGAAGAGAAGGCATATAAGATGGAAGTCCATGCATAATTTTACTAAGCCCCCATGACCAGAGTCAGGATATTCCGGGACAGTAAAAACAAGGGCAGAGCCCCTGTGGTATAAGCGAGACCCAACAGAGCCACCCTAGTTGGCTCTCAGAGTGACACCAGGATAGCGTAACCTGCCAATGAAAAACATCCATTGGAGCGAATACCGCTGAGGAGCAGGGGGCGTAGACACCCGCCCGGATCAGGAACCCTCCAGAGGGATCATCCTGCTTCAAGCTCCAGACCAATAATAAAACAGGCCATTGTCTTCCAACAGGCCAAGATTCCCCAAATAGACAGGTCCTAAAAGAGGAGAATTCCAGCCGTATAGAGTCAACGGAAGGCTCATTGTTTTGACAAACCAGTAAATAAGATGGACCCTCTAAGGAACCCTACCCAGGAGCCACAGGGGGTTTTGGAAGAATTCCCCCCCCCCCCCCCCCCACCAACCTGCGAGACTTGGTACCCAAGGCGACCATTCCCAGGAAGATGCAAGCAAGGAAGGGGGTGCCCCCTGACAGGGTCCTTGAATATAATCAGCTCAAGAGGACCCACCGCACCAAGGGGGAATGAGCACAGACCTAGCTCCAGGGGTGCTGGAACCCCATGTAGGATCAATAACCTACTGTGCCGAAGAGCCCAAGGGCTCGGTATATAAGGGACATCATCTGATACGCCACCAATGGGCCCACCAGCTGCAATCCTGCCTGGTGAAAGTAAGTCAGCAAAGGGGGGCAGAGCCCCCGTGACCAGGAGTCCACTTGTTGCCAAGGAAGAAGGCTCAAGCCTGAACCGAATCCAAGGAATGGAGATAGCGGATAAGGGACCATGAGGGATTGAGGTGACTGAGCCCCCATCCAGTAGCTCCCAGGGGACACCGCCGGCCGACTTATCCACTCGGCCTGACGTAGAGATTGGGGAGTAAGGAAAGACAACCCGGTAGGTCCTAATGCGGACGCCCCCCAGGCATGTCCGAGACATCACCCCCATTCGTGCCATGGCGAGCAGCCTGGGAGCGAAAGAGAGGCCAAAAACAAGCCTCAATCCGCAGGGTTGGTCCTGCAATACCGACTAGTAACGGTCTTGGTGTCCAGAAAACACAGGGGGAACTAATATGATCTAAAACCCCACAGGAGGCCGGAAGCCCCCCTTGCACAGGGCGCCTGTGTCCCAAGACAGAGATGTCATATAGGGACTACCTGTGAGAGTAGAATTGCCAGGCCTACCATAGGCCAGCATGGCCCAGACTGCCTCATACTGTCGAGGGAAGGAGGAAGGTTGATATAGAGGCCATAGCCCCATTCTGTTAAGGGCAACCTGTAAGTAAGCCCAAACTCCGTAGGCCTAGTACAGCCTGCACCAATTCCTGAGGGGAAAACAGGGGCTAGAAACACCCTGACAACATCTGAGAGGGACCGCCCAGCAAATGCTATCCTGTGTCCAGGGGAACTACCTCCTGGAACCACCAGAAGGAGAAGATACATTCCTAGATGGGAGTCAGCTGCTGTAGCAGTACCCTCGCCTAGAAGGGCGAGGGCGCCCCTTCATGCTTGGGAAGTCTTGGCAGATTTGGACTTAGTCCTGCCAGAGGGCCCAGGGCGTTGCCTGCCCACCCAATGGTGGAAATCCACACCGAACAGTTGGAAGCACACCTCAGGTTCGCGTTTGACACTAACGTAGGGAGGGGGAGGGCTGTCCCTGCCCCGAGGAGGCCGGGACGGCCTTCCGCGTAGGGGTGCGTTACCCTTTTTTCCAAAAAGGTCCAAACGGGCCCTAAATAGTCGCCGTCCTCTGAAGGGAAGGCCAGTGAGAGCCTTTTTCGTAGCATCGTCAGCACCCCACTGGCGCAGCCAGACCAGGCGGCGAATAGCTACCACAAGGGCAGAGGTTCTAGCACACATCTTAATGGTGTCATCCAGCGCTGAGAGGATGAACCTCACAAACACATCACAGTCTGATAGCGCATTAAACACCCCCCAGGGGAGGTCCTCAGGTCGGTGGTAAAGTACTTTTCTAACGAGAGTCCTGGCGGCCACCGCCGTGATGGCCGCGGCACAGATCGGGCGCAGAGCCGTCCCTGCACGCGAAAAGGCGTGGGAAGCCAGTCTGTCAATGCGCCGGTCCTCAGCATCCCGAAGGGTACGGTAATAAGGAGCCGTCATGAAGGGGGGGGTTAGTAAACCCTATAATCGGTGCATCCACCACAAGAGGTGCTGACCAAAAGTTAACCACATCAGGAGGGAAAGGGTACTTCCAATCCCAGCCCCCTGGGACCCCTTTAAGTTTACAAGACGATTCCCATTCTTGGGATATAAGATTCTGGAAATGTTCCTGTTCCAGGAATTCCAAAAGCGGCGGCGCTGTGTGGAAACTCTCCTTCTTAGGCTTGGAAGCCTCTCCAGGAGGGGAGATAGACAAAACCACAAAGATCTTAATAAGAAGTTCATCTGTGTCACACAGGCCCCAAGAACCGGGCCCAGAATCATCACGGCTCCCGGGCATCTCATCCGAGGAGGCCGAATCTGAGAATAGCTCACCTTCCTCAGAAGGATCAAGGTCCTGCATAGCAGCAGAGTCATCAGTATCGTTAAGAACCGGAGAGCCAGGAGGCGTCAGGGACCGCTTCTTTCCAGGGCCCATACGCTCCGCCAAACTAGACAGCACCTGCTCCGCCATAGGCAGCCTGCGCGGCACGGCTTGCTGGTCATCCCCGCTCGAGTGAGACTCATCAGGAGTGAGATTTAGGTCCGGGGAGACGGGTGTATTGAAGGGAGGTGCAGCCACTGGCAAACCTGATTGCAGGGTCAGTGCCTGTTCAGCACACGGTCCGCAGACCTGTGCTCTGTCAGCATCAGCATGGGGCTGACCACACACTGCACACAGCCGGTCATGTCCCAGAGGGACCCCGGGTACATAATTCTGAGATGCCTCCATATGGTGATTATCTGAGCAGTATGCCCGTAGGGATTTACGCAATAGGCAACCCTGGATGCCCCAAGACCCGCTAGGAAGTGGGAGAATTTATGTTAGGCCGGGAGAAGCCACCGAAATCCTGGCGTCTGAAAAACATAATGGGATAAGAGGGGGGGGGGGTGTCAGTGCCATGCGCAGCCGAATAAAACACATAGGAACAATTACCGCCCCGGAGGGCACTTACATGACCAAGGGAGGAGGCGGATCGCACCACGCGCGCGCGAAGACTGTCAAAATGGCGCCAAGCGAACCTCGAGGGGCGGGCCTGATCTGGCTGTGACGCGGAGCGCGTCATGCCGAGTCCCCGCCTCCCCCAAAGAGCGCGAAGCTCTAACCATCGAAACGTGAACGACAGTAGTGGATAGTACGCCCATACATAATGTTGCTGTCACGCTAGACAATGACAGTACATTACTCATGTAATGAAAGGACAAACATGCGCGCAACCATAAGCTTATGTGGAGCAAGGAGCGCGACACTGACACCCAAGTTCAATGAAAGATCAAAGGCCTTAAACGTGTTACATTACACTAGGACTGCCACACATACCCCCCCCCCTTTCTTTTCCCCCAAGCTACGGGAGGAAGCGAGGGAGAAGCGGACCTGCATCCAGGGATTAACGCTGTGAGGGGCACAGGCAACAATGCGGGAGGGGCATCTAATGGAGGCTCCCCATCGGCCTAAACCGCCTACCCTATGGTGGGGGATTGCGGTGGAGCGTAGCTCCGTGAGCACGAGGTGCTGCCTACCTTCACCCGACCAGCGCAGCCCAGGCTGGGAGGCACATCTGTATCGAAAAGGACGGGTGGAAATAGTCCCGCAGGGCCGCAGGCTGTGATAGCCCCGCTCACCTGCGAGAGAGTTGATACTTCATGTCTTCGCAGTCAGCACTGCAGAGAAATCTGGGGATTTGTGGGAGGTCCCTGGGTATATGAAGGGCCGGGAGGAGCCTGTTTTTGCATGTCTGCAGTGAACAGCGCCCTCTGGCGGAGGATTACCCATGTGTAAGTATTATAGATGGAGCAGGACGTGCTGTATGCTTAGAATATTCACATGGTTTCTTTTCTGAACGTTAAACACCAGCCCAGGCACTAGCTATGTGGGCTGGTAGACCAGGGCACGGATGCCAAGCAGGCTACCAGCTTGCATTGCCCACACGGGCCACCGGCTCTTCTGCAACCCCCTGGGGCAGGTGGTTATGTCCCCCACTCTCTAGGAGATAACAAACACACCACACACTACTTTTCTATTGCTAATCGCTGCTGTCCCGTGCTGTGTATTACTGCTGACAGCCATAAGTGATCGTTGGATGCCGGGTGCGGGAGCAGAGGATCGGGGTCCACTGCTCTGGATCCGGTGATAATCCTGGCTTCTGTGCTCACTCCTGCCGCTGGGAGGGGCCTTTTATACCAGCTGAGTCAGATGACGACAACTCGCTGGTACAAAAGGCCCCTCCTTGTGGTTTGCGAGCAAGTGCTCTCTGCACGGATAGGTCCTCCCCCCCCCCCCCCCCCCGTCCGGGGAAAGAGGAGACCACCAGCACTGGAAGTGAGGGGGGGTTTTACCAGCTTGCTGGTAAGTATTTAATTATCTGGGGACCCAACACTTTTCCAAATAAGCTTTAAGAAAGATGACTCAAAAGGAAACAGTTAGCAAATGCACAGGCAAATATGCCAAATGGTCACCTGACCATTCACCTTGACAAATAACAATCTTTTTTATTCTCCTTAGGTTTGTGTACACTATTTCCAAGGAATTGCAAAAGCATAGCAATGTTGTAGATCAGGGTTTTACTTTTAAGAGAAAAAAATAAATGCATGGAGCTTGGTTTGTATACATTAAAATAATTTATTAAAATGCATTTTACAGATTGCAGTAGGAAAAATAACTTAATTAAAGAGCGACTGCTAAAAAAAAAAAAGTGACCTATATTGTTGAACATAATTACTGTAAAGTTCACCATATACCTTAAACAAAGAAATCAAATATTTTTACATTTTTCAGTGCAGTGTGACCACAGAACCTTCTCAGTACATGATTATAATGCAAATATGTCACTATATAGTGTTAAAACCCAAGCCTACATGGTGTACATTTTGCCAGTAATCTCCACACACTCTACACCAAAAAGTATAGGGAACAAAACATCAGCAGGTAAGCAGTTTTCAGCAGGAAAATTGCGGCACTCATGTAAAGTGGTTAGTGTTCTCCAGTTTGGTAGGTTTTCCATGGAAAAGGCACTATATTAGTTTCCTCTGCTTTTGTACAGAGGCCAAGCAAATAGGATTCTGAGCACTAATGTGTCCTTTACATGTTTTCCATTGTTCATGGTGGAAAGCCCTTCAGCTGGTTGTGGCAAAATTAAATACATTTGGCTCTATAAGTACTTAATTCCTGTTTTTGTAGAGTGTAAATGACCTAGAAAAGAACCATGACGACCTCCTATCTGGTGCTCAAAGCGAAATAAAAAAGGAAATGGCCTTGTTGCAGAAAAAAATTCTAATGGACACCGTAAGTAGAAATCTATAAATTGCATTATCCTGCTTATCATTATTCACAGTACAAAAATAAAAAGATAACATTTCTTTTCTTCTGACAGCAACAGCAAGAGATGGCAAGTGTCCGAAAGTCTCTTCAGTCGATGCTATTCTGATGAGTCCCTGAAGGAATTACTTGAACCTATTTAAAGATATAATTAAATGAGTATACAACAAAGTCCCATTTCCACTTCAGTTAAAGTTCAGGTTTAAATATTTTCCTTTAGCAACTACTAGAGCATTTTCAATTGTTAAAGACAGCTATTGTATAAATATATTTAGCTTCCTAATAAAAAGTCTATACTAAAATATTTGTTTGACAATCTAAGTAAAAGTAAACATGAGTGGTAATTCCCTGTTTTTTTTGTCTAAGGCTAAGCTTATACTATAGGCACATAAATAGAAAAGTAATGCATGTGCTACTCAGGCAAAACATAAAACATGTTTTCTTTCATTTATGTTTAAATAATCCTAGCAGCATTTAGATGCTTTATATAAATGTGGTGTTCAATACATGCAACAGTAAGAAGCAGGAGGTGGGTAATAATGGGATGTGCCTTACAAACCCTCCCTCTGAATCTCATTTCTGTTGATATAGAAGACTGTTCTCCTGCTGAAGTCTGCTAGGGCCTGATATAGGAGATGTGGCGTTGTACAGTAGGAGAGCAGCTGACATGTGACTCAAATAAACTGAAAACATAGCATTTTAAATAAAACAGAAACATTCTTTAAGCCTGTGCTGTGTTTTCATTTAAATTTCTGTTTTGGTAGCCATTTTGCCAAAAAGCCTGAAATACATGTCCACAAGTAAGAGTGGATAATGACATTTTGTATATGCTTTACCAGAGAATTGCATGTCCTGTCAGTTCCAGGAGCATTGGAAAAAGCTTTTAGGTGTGTAAAGAAATCATTTGCATGGGACCGCCTACTGCAAGGGATTCTAGGAGAAATGCTGTTATCTTTGGCTTACATGCCCCATACAAATACTTTCGGTTTCTGGAAAGCACCCTCTTGTCTTGGTACCCATTGGTCAGTGGGACAAGTGATGGAGGGGTCTTCAGACAGTAACACAAGATTTTCTCTATCATTCACTTAGAGCAGCTCTTTTATATGCTTGGGGTTAAAACCTGTCTGGGGGTGGTTACAGAAAATACAATTCTGTGAAACTCTCCTGTAGAATTGTTTTTTGAATATATCCACTCCAGGTCGTCCCAGAAGTGATGACAGTTGGGTAGTCCACCACCAGGTGGCGCAGTTACTGCAAGATCCAGAGCTGTAACTCCTCCCGGCCCCCTATAAAATGAGGTATCTCAGTAGAATTCCCAGTGGTCAAAAAGCAGTAAAAAAGGAGACAGGCTGGGAGGCCAAGAAACCATGTTAACTCACATAGCTTCAGCATGTACTCTCTCCACAAAACAAGGACAACGTCCAATACAAAAAGTAATCACCATAACAGGCAAACAAGAGATAAAAAACCAAGGGCGGGGTGAGACGACCTGGACTGGATATATTCAAAAACAATTCTACAGGTGAGTTTAACAGAATTGTATTTTTCTTTTTTTTTAATTCTTTATTTAAGGTTTTCACAAGCATGTACCAAGCAGTATTTCTGCAGGACAGTTCTCATGTACAAGATAAGAAAGGGTCATGTGCATGTAAAAGGTCATACAAATTTCACAGCAGGTAACAACAATCAGATTATATTCAAGTCACTATAGGACAATCTACAAATGAAAGTGTGGGGGGGGGGGGGCACGGAGCTCTGGGCTTCTCCCAGCAGTGCTCGGCACTCATTGGATTCAGAGAATCTCAACCAGTTGAACCATGTGCATGTGAAGCTCTCAAATCTATTCTCACGAGAAAGGATCACACTTTCAAATCGCATGAGCTCATTGACTTTCAGTATCCACATTGCAATCGAAGGGGGATCTGGGCTTTTCCATTTTTGGGGGATACAGACCTTAGCCGCATTAAGAAGGTGGCACAGTAGCGACTTCTTGTAAGACTTCAGTGGGGTAGCTGACAGGTGAAGAAGACAGGAGGCTGGGTCATCAGCCACTTCTGTCTCTGTCACTTTGCTCGCCAACTCCCTCAGAGTCTGGGTCTGAGGACGGGGCATGCCCAGAAAACGTGCATCATGTCTCTCCTTGCTATGCCGCATCTCCAGCAGTTTTCTTAGACATCTGGGCACCATTTGTTATTCGACGCCGGCACTCTATATCATCGATTTTATAATTGCACTCTTGCAAACGAGTGCAGATGGAGGTTTTGTGTGGCATAGCCAGCAGCCGTCTGTGTTGGTCTGGCGTAAAGGAGACATGAAGATCTCTCTCCCACTTCCTCAGAAAAGAGGGCATTTCCCCTTCCGGGGGGGGGAGGCTAGAAATCTATGTATATAAGAGAGGGTATGTTTGATCGCTTGTTTGCTGGAGCACAGACTTTCAAACGGTGTTAGCTTCCTCATTCCCCCAGAGTACTCCTGAAGTGAGTGTAGAAAGTGTGTGCATTGGCTTCTCTGCCAACCTGTCCACTCCGTTAGACCCTGTGTACGAGCCAGATCTTCCAAATTCGCCCAGCCTCTGTCTGTCCAAAAATGCACAGCCCTGTATATGCCTGCTTCCCTCCATTCTTTCACTTTTGACCCTTCATTGCCTGGGGGGAATCTGGGGTTGCCGAGAATTGGGAACATTGGGGAAGGAGCGGGGGAGATGTCCTGGTGTCCCCGAGTGTCACTGACATATTTTCAGAGTGGCACCTATTGTGGGATATTTGGCTTGTGGGGGGATATCCGTGGTATTCAGCCAAAGGGCTGCTGCAATCGGTAGCTCCAGGAATCCTTGTTCCAGGCTTACCCACCGTTTGTGGCTTGCACGCAGGCACCAATCTACGATCCTATTAAGGTGGACCGCAACGCAATATCTAATCAGATCAGGAAAACCCAGCCCTCCACTTTCTTTGGCCCAGGAGAGAAGGGTTCTGTTTAACCTGGGTTTCTTGCCCTCCCCATATGAATCTAGAGTGCCCTGGTCTTTTGTAAGAAGCTCTGTGGGATTGCCACCGGGAGAGCCTGCAAAATGTATAATAGACGCGGGAGTAGGTTCATCTTGGTGGCATTACACCTGCCAAACCATGACAACCTCCCTCTTCCCCATCTCTCTGTCTCCTCCTCGAATCTCTTCAAAAGTGGTGGAAAGTTAAATTCAAAGATTTTTGCCTGGTTACTTCCTATTTTAGTGCCCAAGTGAGTGGCGCATTCCCTTGCCCATTTAAACGGGAATGAGTTCTGGGTGGCGCGAAAACGCTCTGAGGGAATGCTTCCCATATTCTCTCAGTTCTGACATTAGGTTTGGGAGGGACACCTCACGGCAGGTTAGGCTGAAAATTAGGTCATCTGCGTAAGCAGCAACTTTGTAGTGTGCAGAAGCGTTAGTTAACCCCTTAATGTCTGGGTTCTTTCTGATCCGACAAGGGTAAGTATGAAGATTAGGGGCGAGAGCGGGCAACCCTGTCTCGTACCGTTTGTGATCTTAAAGGGGCTCGAGAGCACACCGTTCACCCGCACTGCGGCGGACGGGGAATCATACAGACCTCTGATCCAGTTTACCAATTTGGGCCAAGCCCAACATGTCTAATCGTGGCCTGCATGAATTCCCAGTTGACCCTATCAAAGGCTTTTTCAGCATCCGTCGCAAGCAGGAACACTTCCCCGATTTCATTAAACAGGTGTGTAACCCGTCCTCCCGCTTTAGTAATTTTCTGGACGTATGCTCTAACCCGTTCCTCCCTTAACGCCCTTGCCAGAAGCTTGCCGCACTTGTCTCCTGATCCATAAAATATTCTGCGGCAGTTGTTTATTTGCGCCTTGATTTTGTTGCAGCAGTTTTTGAGTTTTTCTCTCAGGGAGGTTAAGGTGGCCAGACATTTAGCTGCGAGGGACTTCCTATGCTTTCTCTCCAGTACCCCAATCTCCCTAACCAGTTTCCCAACTTGCTCTACCTTATCTCTTTTGATTCTGGATCATATTTTTATGAAAATACCCCTAATAACACATTTATGGGCCTCCCAAAGGATCCCAGGGCTCATGTCTGGTGTCGGGCTAGTTTGAAAGAAGTTTTGGATTTCTGTCTGCACTTCTTCTAGGATGGCTTGGTCTTCAAGTAGTGAGATGTTTAAACTCCAGGACCAGCTCCTCGGGATTGGCTGTGGACAGATGACTGTCAACGTGATGGGCACGTGATCAGAGACAGTTATGTTACCAATAGAGGCACTGGATATTCGGCACAGTGAGGCTATTCTGGAGTCTGACCAATGGGGCGGAGAATAGTAAGTATAGTCACGCTCATTTGGATGAATGATTCTCCAGGGGTCAACCAATTGATGGAGAGAAAGCAAACCCTTCAGCTTTTTCAGTCTGACATAGGACTTGTGGGGGCTACCTTTAGAGGTGTCTAAGAGAGGGTCAAGGGCTAGGTAAAATCTCCCCTAGGACAAGTTCGCCCTCCTTAAATGAAGATAGTGTCTCCAGGACTTTTTCCATGAAGGCCACCTGACCCGTGTTCGGCACATATACATTGGCAAACGTAAAGCTGCAGGAGGCAATCTTCCCTTTGAGGAAGATCCACCTTCCTTCTTCGTCCGTAAGAAAGTCCCCCAAATCCCAGGGGAGGGCCGCATCTACAAGGAGGCTGACCCCCCTAGACCTGGAGTCCGTGGAGTGACTATGGTAGGCTCTTGTAAAGTATCTGTTGCCGATCGAGGGTGGGTTTTTAGCCTTAAAGTGAGTTTCTTGTAAAAATGCCACTTGTGCCCTTAGTCCTCTCAGGTTCCTAAGTATAAGAGATCGTTTTTCGGGAATGCTAAGACCCTTGGCGTTTAGGGACACTACTCTTATTTCGGTCATGGTGTTTATCAGTCGATGGCAGCTGTTTCTGTATCCGCTGCACCTAACAAAACCCAGAGATCCGCACCAGGGGATAGGGAGTGGGAGGGATACCCCCCTCTAAAGGTGGGTAACGTTAAGTGGTTGGTAACTTAGTTATAACTAAATGAACCAAAACAGATCTATCAATCCCTCAACGTAAGCGTACTGTCTATGGGGTCACTATGTGTCCGCCGGACCAATCCTACTGGGGGTGTTGTGGGGCCGTGGGTCCCCAATACCAGGACCCATGCTGCAGTAAACCCCCATATCTCAACCTGCACCATCCATACACAGTATCAGCCGAGATAGACCCACTAGGGGCCCTGCACATCGCTTCTAAATTCGAGGCGGCTGCTTGCTCCATGTACAGGAGGGTCAGGGGTCCCCTCCAGCACGGGCCGGCGTAACAATTAAACCTTTTAGAAAACGCAACAGGAATAACCAGAACAGCCTCCACTCCCAATGTGAGAGGTTAGACAACCAACAGCAACAACAGGAGCCTATACCGGGATGCTATGGCCCATCGTGCCATTAAGCTCTTTTAGGCCCTCGTTCCCTCCCCCTTCCTAGACGGGTGAGCCAGGGGAGAGAGGGAACATCGGTGCCCGTTACCTTGGGGATCCTCCGGTCCATGTTCAGGAAATGTTCCAACAGGAGGAGCCCATCTTCTAGCTCCTGCGGGTCATTTCAGGGGGCACCTAAGATGCTTGAGCTCCCGAAAGTTCCTCAGGCCTCCGCTCCTCTTGTTCGCAGGGCGCGGACGCGGTGGCTGTGCTTCAGGGTCCAGCCAATCAGGAATGCAGATCGGGTCACACTGCAGGAAATCGAACAGTTCCTCCAGCTCCCGATGCGCTCTCAGCTGGAAAACGCCTCTTGTGTTTTTGACGATCAAATGGAATGGGTAGCCCCATCTATATGTGGCACCTTTACTTATGATGACATCTAGTAGGGGCTTCATTATCCTTCGCATTTGGAGAGTTCGTGTAGATAAATCTTGGAGGATCTTGACTTCTTTGCCCTGGTATAATACAGTTCCTTTTAGGAACTAGGCCTTTTCTAGGCCTTTCTGAGGATTTCCTCTTTAAGCATAAAGAGGTGGACTTTGAAGACTATATCCCTGGGGTAAGAAGGGTCGTCGCTTTTCGGGCCTAGTGCTCTATGAGCTCTATCCAGTTCGATTGAAGTGGACGGGTCTCTCTCCAGTATTTCACTGAAGATGGTTGTCACGATGGCTCTAACATCTTCCTCATTTTGGAATTCCGGGATGCCCCTAATTCTCAGATTGTTCCTTCTGCTACGATTTTCTAGATCATCTAGATGTAGGTGGCAAGTTTTAATAATTGCTTCTTGGTTGTTGCATCTTTCCTCTAATGCTTTCACCCGGCTGTCGGTTGAGCTTCCTTCTCTCTTTGGGTCATTTACTCTAGATTTCACCTTGGAGATTTCCTGACGAACCGCAGTGATTTCGCGCTTATGTGCTGCTTCGTATCTCTCTATTAGTTTCTCTATATCCGTTTTGGTTGGCATCCCTTTTAATAGGGAGATAGTTTCGAGGTGAATCTGCTGTTCACTGAGCTTTCCATTTTCCGGTATATCCGGTGCTGCTGCGGCTCCCCATTCGTCAATCACGACCGGTGTTAATGCGGGGGAGGATGGGAGTGGGGACATTGGGGATCTCAGAGGTGTGGGATTTTTATCGGTCACTCCTCTTGTTGCCTTGCCTTCCTCCTGGTGCTTAGACTGCCTTTGAGGAAGACCAGCAGGCCGTGCTGCAGGGGGCAGCTGCTTAAACTGGGGGCGCAGGGAAGGGGTGCGCCTTCCTCCATTATCCTGGGCGTGTAGGCGAACTTAACTAGGCCCGCTGCGTAATTGCTGTGGTGGCCGTTATGTGCGCTGTTACCAGCTACGCCTGCCTCACCTGGCCTCACTTCCTTATGGGGCCCAGAAGTGTTCAGGGGCCAGTAGAAGGTGCCGACATCCGATAGGGGTGTATTACTCTGCAAATGTTCCCCTTCTGCCCAGGCTGTGGTTCTGCTTTCCCTCCTCTCCCACTATTCCGGGATGCTCGGGGGGGTTCCTTCCCGCTGTGACCTCTCCTTCTCCTGACAGTGTGCCACTGCTCTGTTTCAGCATCATGGGCTCGGGCTGCCTGCTGGCTGCACGTGAGGTAGCGGCCGCCATCTTGGTACCCTCACTGCGGTTCCAGCTGGGGCTCTCTTTATGCTTGGGCTCCTTCAGTTTGCGCCCGCACCACACCTCCATGTCACCGCCGTCCCCTACCTTTGCCCCGCATTGTTCAGCTCCACCTCGCTCCTCAGTCTCCGCTGCGAGCGCTGCTCTCTGTCCTCCGGCGGCCGCCATCTTGGTACACCAGGGTCCTCCCTGCCACACATCCAGCGCGCTCCTCACCGCCCCTACCGTCTGTCTTGTGCTGCGGTCCCACAGTCCGCCGGTGGTCTCTCCCGCTCTGTGCTGCCTTGACTGCTTTCTTTCTCTGAAGGACGACTTTCACTTTCTCCGATGGCCGGTGACCTTGCGATGCTCTTCCGTCCTCCTTCCTTCTTCTATGGCCCTTCACACGTCTGATCATCTTTAAATCGCCTCTCCAGTCGGCCGGTAAACGCTAATTTAAGAGGACTGCTCACACACACCTCATCCGCTCCAAGCCGGGACACGCCCCCAGAATTGTATTTTTCACTATATCCAGTCCAGGTCGTCCCAGAAATGATGACAGTTGGGACATCCAAAAGCAGTGTCCATTAGGGCGGGATCCCCAGTGCGGAACAGCATATAGTTCATTTCACTACCGCCTGAAGCACCTTTCGGCCAAAGACAGCATCAGCTGAGGCCCTAACGTCAACCTTGTAAAACTTTGTAAAGGTATGAACAGAAGACCAAGTAGCGGCCTTACAAACTTGTTCAACAGAGGCCTGGTGCTGAAAAGCCCAGGAAGTACCAATAGCTCTAGTAAAGTGAGCTGCAACACGAAAAGAAGGTTCCTTCCCCATGGCAGAATATGCTTGTACCACTGCCTGTCTGATCCACTTACTGAGCGTGGACTTGGCTGGAGGCAAGCCCTTCCTGGAACCCTCAGTGAGGACGAAGAGTGAATCAGACTTCCTGAAGGATTCAGTTGCAACCAGGTAATACTTAATGGCTCTGACCACATCGAGGGCATGGAGGGTCCTTTTCTTAAAATTAGCCGGTTCAGGACACAGGGAAGGCAAAACAACTTCCTCATTAAGATAAAAGGGAGAAACGACCTTAGGCAAAAAGTCAGGTTTAAAGCGAAACACCACCTTATCCTTATGCCGCTCGAAGTAAGGAGGCTGCATACAAGGCGCAGCCAGTTCAGACACGCGACGCACCGAGGTGATAGCTACCAAAAAGACCACCTTTAGGGTCAAAAAAGACAATGTAGCATTGCACACAGAGCAGAAAGCACCAAATTCAAGTCCCACACCGGTAATACAGGCTTACGCCGTTGACGTACATGTGTAACTCCTTGGAAAAAAGTCTTGATCAGTCTATGTTTGGCAAAGGAACTTTGGAAAAAGATGGCCAAGGCCGAGACCTGGCCCTTGAGGTTGCTCAGCTGGAGACCCAAGTCTAAGCCATGTTGCAAAAACTCCAAAATCCTAGAGTTAGAGAATGTGCGACAAGGGAAACTCTTGGACTCACACCAAGCAATGTAGGCATGCCAAACTCTGTAGTAAATCATGGAAGAAGACTTCTTCCTCGCATGAATCATGGTCTGAACAACCGTGGCCGACAGCCCCTTTTCCGTTAGGATTGAGGTTTCAATAGCCAGGCCGTCAAAGCCAGCGTCTGTAAATTGGGGTGCCGCTGCGACCCCCGAGTGAGAAGCCCTGGGTCGTTGGGCATGATGTAGCGATCGACTGACATCTGAACTATAGGCTCGATTCAGAGACACATTCGTCCGGACTTCCGTAGCTGTCTGTGAAAGTTTTGGTGGGTGTTTGTCATTTTTTTGCTTTTTTTTTGTTCATTTTTCATTCATACGAACGTTCGGGAATGCGTTTTCGATGAACGGAAGCAAATCAGAACATTTCCGTTAGTTCGGATCATTTTCCAAACAAAATCGGAAAATTTCCTTTCGTTCAGATAACTTCCGTTGTTGGGATGGGTTTCCGTCTGATTCAGAGAGCTGATTTCCAACGGACCACCACCCTATAAATCCGTTTCATTTCCGATCCACTTATGGGACCTTTGAGGGCTCGGATTGCTATTGTTGAACATGTTTTGCGGCTATGTGGAGGAGTCTGCTTGCCTTTAGCACCAAGGCATTGCATGTATCAGCATGGCCGAGGCCATAAATTGTATAGCAATGCATACCTGAATCAATACATTTCATGTATGCCTTATAGATGCATTTTAATGCTGACCTAAATTAGTCCTTAGCATGTAAACCTTTATTTTCCCACACATCCATATAATTGCTATATTTTTTTAGACTTATGTCCTTTGTGAATTATATTTGGATTGTTGAACTTGAATCTTAATTTGTTGTAGGAGTTATTGTTTTAGTTGGTTACCTTTGCTTTGTGTAATTATTTTATATTTGGTTGCAGGAACTGCAAGATGTGCCACTCGCCCTAGCTCCTGATGCCCGTTCTTTGCCTGCAGAATGCGGGCCAGGGGTTCTCTAATCGGGCACTATGCAAAACCCGGCCCGTGGTGAGGGCCCTCTGGCTTTTGAAGTCCAGATTTAGGTGTTTGGACCATACGGGGGGGGGGGGGGGGGGGGGGCACTGCAGTATTACCCCAACAAGGTTATACCAATATTTTAATTTACCTTTTTTTTTTTAACAGGGACCACACGTGCCAGAGTGGCACAACTGAGTGTCAGGGTCCTTCAGTTGGTGGGCGAGATGCAGGAGCTGCGCAACCCGGGGACCACAGATGAAGAATAATGTTCAGTGGCCTGCCATTGCTATGTATTTTGTTTTTTATAGTTGTAAAAATTTGAATTTTTCAAAAGGTTTACAAAATTTTATATTTTATGATGGAATAAAAAAAAATGTTACATTGTCATTTCATTTACAAAATACATTAACACAAAACTAATGGGCCCAGAAATATTTAAAGATGAATATTCACGACCGAGAAGTGATTTGGGTAAGTTTTAGGGGGCTAAAATGGAAGAAGAACCTAACCGAGAAGTGGTTTGGGTGAGCTTTAAGGGTCCAAAAGGGAAGATGGAGGATAGTGCTAAGTGGTTTGGGTGAACTTTAAGGGTCCAAAAGGGAAGATGGAGGATAGTGCTAAGTGGTTAGGGTGAGCTTTAAGGGTCCAAAAGGGAAGATGGAGGATAGTGCTAAGTGATTTAGCTAAACATTGTAGTAGAAGTGAGGGTGGCAAATATGTAGGCGAGCACTTTAATGAGTTAAGTTTGTAGTGCGCAGGCGCAAGATCGTAAGGATTTCCGTCTGGACGATTATTTATTGAAAAAGGGAAACAAACTAACAGGAAACGTAAAGGATTCGTGGGAGGATACGATGGGAAAAGGGCAAAAACGAAAGCCTACGTTGTAACGTGAAAATGAAACGGAAAAGTCTGGATGGAAAATGACATCCTCGTATTCGTAATCTGCCGTATGAACGGACGGAAACTTTACAGAAGGTTTTCAATGCATGCATAGAATCGATCGTACGCTCATACGAGAACGGAAACATTTCCAAAAAAAAATGGATCGGAACTAAAACGGAAGTTTTTTTTTTGTCTCTCTGAATCGAGCCTTATATCCGCAAACCAACTCTGCCTCGGCCAGCGAAGGGCCACCAGGATGGTTGGTACCCCCTCCTGGGCTATCTTGCGCAGCAATCGGCCCAGGAGCGGAAACTGAGGAAATGCATAAAAGGAGCCTGAACGCCGTCCACGGAATTGCCAGAGCATCTGTGGCGAAAGCCAGAGGATCTCTTGACTGGGAGACGAACCTTGGGAGCTGTGTCTGGATGCAAACAGGTCCACATCCGGCTGACCCCAGCGGAGACACAGAGCGTGAAAGATCTTGTTGCTGAGAGACCATTCCCCCCAGACGAGAGACCGCCTCCTGGTTCTCTACCCCGGGGATGTAAACCGCCGAGATGCAGGGAACATTCTCCTCCGCCCAAGTCAGGATCTGGGTCACCTCCTGAAGGGCTCGCTTGCTCCGAGTCCCGCCCTGGTGATTGATGTAAGCGACAGCCGTCTGATTGTCCGAGCGGACCTGGATCGCACAACCCCTTACATGGGGAGTCAAGTGAAGAAGCACCAACCGGATTGCTCTCAGCTCCAGGAGATTGATGGGCAAGTGGGCCTCCTGCAGCCCCCACTGGCCCTGGAACTGCAGCGCTTGCCAAAAACCTCCCCAGCCGGTCAGACTGGCGTCCGTGGTGACAATCTCCCAACGGGGAGTCAGAAAGGACTTGCCCACCAACAGATTTCTGGAGTCCAACCACCACAAAAGGGACTGTCTGACCAGGGGGGACAGAGAAAAATTCCTGTTCCAGGGACTCCTGCGTCCGGCCCCAACAGTTCAACATATTCAATTGAAAAGGTCTCATGTGGAACTGAGCAAAGGGCACTGCCTCGAAGTATGACACCATTAGACCCACCAGTTTCATCCCCAGACAGATCGATGGCCGCTGACTATGTGTAAAGCCTGCACCTGCGTCTGGAGGCCCGCCACCTTCTGCTGTGGCAGGAATACCTTGACCTGAGAGGTGTCCAACGTCATGCCCAGAAAGGACCTCACCATCGAGGGAGTGATAGAAGATAAGGAAGAACACGAATGCCCCGGTTCCTCAAGATAGCCATGATGCCCGCCAGCACCTTGGTGAACACACGGGGGCTGAGGCTATCCCGAACGGTAGTGCCACAAACTGGTAATGCTGATCCTCCAGCGCAAACCTCAGGAACTTCTGATGTCCCTGAAAAATCGGGATGTGCAGATAAGCATCCTTGATGTCCACTGTGGTCATGAAGTCGCCAGGCCGAAGCGAGCTCACCGCGCACTGTAAGGTCTCCATGCGGAAATGTCTGACTGACAAACTTGTTGAGACCTTTTAGATCCAGGATAGGTCTCAGCGTTCCGTCCTTCTTGGGCACCGTGAACAGATTGTAGTAGAACCCTCGACCCCGTTCCTGGCGAGGCACGGGACAAATCACACCTGATAGCAGAAGGCGTTGAACGGCCATTCTTAGGCCCTGCGCCGTAAATGTGTTCTGGGAAATCTGCGACAGAAGAAATCTTGAGGGCGACCAAACTGCCAACTCTAATTTGTACCCAGAGGAAACCACCTCCTGAATCCACCGATCCGAGACGTGCTGTCTCCAGATGTGAACAAACAGCAGAAGCCGTTCCCCCACCCGGATGGGTGAGGGCGCCCCCTCACGCCTGAGAGGGCTTGGCAGGGGGTTTGGATTTAGCTCCCCAGGAGGGATTGGGTCGGCCGCGAGACCTACCTCGTCCCCAGGAATCTCTGCTGCCTCTTCCTCCTTGAAAGGAGCGATAGGCAGATAAACCCCGAAAGGGGCGCGCAGGCTTCCGTTGCTGAGGGAGTCCTCCATCCTTGGCCAGAAGGTCCAGACGCTCCCCGAATAATCTGAGCCCCAGGAAAGGGATACTAGATAGCGACTTCTTGGCCGCAGCGTCAGCCGACCACTGCCGCAGCCAGAGCGAGCGACGAAGCACAACAAGCAGGGCCGAAGCCCTGGCGTCAAGCCGGACACTATCGCCCATAGCCGAGACTACAAAGGTAATAAAATCCACACAGGCCTTGAGGTCTTGATACTCCTCCGCCCCCTTGCGAGACTTGGCAATATCAACAAGGCGTCTCACCTTCTTCTTGATGGCCCAAGAGACAATGGCCGCGGCACAGACAGGGCGAAGTCCAGCACCCACAAAGGTGAACGCATGACAAGCCAGCTGATCCATGCGTCCGTCAGCAGGGTCGCGCAAAGAAGCAGTATCGGGTGACGGCATAACCGTAGTGTTGGATAACCCCGACACAGGGGCATCCACATCGGGGAGACGGGACCAGAGGTGGACCAGCTCCTCAAGGAAGGGATACCGCCTGTCCAGGCCCTTAGGCACCGATGGCAATTTATTAGGTCATTCCCATTCCTTAAACACCATATTGGAAAAGTGGGCCTGCTCAGGGAAGACAAGCCTCTGTCTCTCAGGCCGGAATAAATCACCCTGCTTCCTCTTACCCACTTTAGGAGGGACAATATGCAAGGTCTCAAACACAGAAGACAGCAACTTCTCTGTGTCGTCAGGGAGCCACATATCCTCATCCGAGGAGGAACCAGGCTCGCTGTCATAGCCAACCGACCGATCCCGAGGCAACAGAGTACTTAAACAACTCACCCTCCTCCATGGAGTCCCGACCTCCAAAAAGATCATCATCATCAGCAAAATCTGAGTAACCCGGCTCGATGTGCCGCTTCTTACTCAAGGCCTTCCCAGTAGCCGTGCAAGATAACCGTCTCTCCAGGCTGGCCACCCGGTGTGCCAAATCGGCTTGGGACCCCCTGCTGGCTTCCCCCTCGATGAGGGCAGTGTTGGCGAGGCTGCAGGTAAAAGAGGGCTAGGGGCAGGGATGCCTGCCCTAACATGTTCCGAAAGTACGCTCCCAGCACAAGTGACACAAACCGTGCTGAGTCCGCCCATGGGGCAGAGCTTCACCCGCCCAGATGGGGCCCCTAGCTCACTATCCCCAGAAGCCTCCATTATGGTGAATATTGTGAAAGGAATACAGGTTACAAGGCACTAACGGCCCAAACCTGAGCGATCCCCAATTTAGTCCCTCTTTTTGTGATCCCTCTTAAGGGTGCGGAGAGAGGGGGGTTGGTAGGAGACCGGGAGGAACCACAACCCTCAGCTGGCAACGGGGGACCCACCTAGAAGACACAAGCAGAAGAGGCCATGAGCATCCCACAGCACATGCACAATAAAAATATCATAGAAACAGAGAAAGAGTCACGGAACCCGAACCGGCGGGATAGGGGAGTCCAGATGGCAGACAACAGGTGTTTCCTCTTAGCGAAAGACTGTAGGCAATAAATGGCGACCAGCACAAAGCGGACCCAGATGGCAGCGCAGCAGAGCAGCGGCAGAAAATGGCGCCGGAGGACAGCACACACGAATCTCGAGCGACGGGCTGCGCAGCCGTGACGCAAAACACGTCATCGCGTGGCCCCGTCCCCCCGCTGCAGGCGCGACCAAAGGCGCCCACAGCATCTAAAATGGTGCCGAGGAGAACAGGGAGGGGGGAGGAGGACCAACACAGCTGCCAGAAGTGAACAGTAAAGAATGAATAGCACAACACAAGAACAATAAAGCTTGTGGGCACAGATGAGGGAACCCTGGGCATATTAGGTGGTCCCCCCCCATAGGCTCACCATCGCCTATGGCTGGCTACCCTTTATGGAGGGTCTGCGGCCCAGAGCCTAGCTCTGGCAACGCCTGACCCCGGTGTTCTCCCTACCTTCACCTGTCCCATCAGCCGAGGCTGGGAGGCATAAGTGGGTCCACAGGAACAGTGGCAATAGGGGTGCAGTGGCCGACAGGCTTAAAATCCACAGCTCAGCTGCCGTATCCAGAGAGAGTATGCAAGACAATCCTAGCAGCAGCATACTGCAAGATGAACCCTGGGAATTCTACTGAGACACCTCATTTTATAGGGGGTCGGGAGGCGTTACAGCTCTGGATCTTGCAGTAACTGCGCCACCTGGTGGCGGACTACCCAAGTGTCATCACTTCTGGGACGACCTGCACTGAAAATAGTGAAAATCTCTTCCTCTGAAGAGGATGGCCCATCACCCCCCTGTTCAGCTTCCAACCTTGAGCATTAAAGACCTGAAGGACAGACTAGGACACCTATTGGTGGGCTTTTTTTCTTGCTCTCTGTCTCTTCCTCATCCTCACACTGCATTAGTTTATACTGTTCCTGTCCTGCCTCCAGCACCTCATCTGCCTCAAGTAAGGTTTTTTTTGCTTCTTTCATTTAAGCTATTCACTGTTGCAATGTATGGCCTGTTTTCAGTACTGGGATAGGGGCCCCTGCTGCTAGAAGATTGTCATGGACTCTAATACCTTGGCTGTTAGTCGTTGTGTAGAAGAGAAGCGGACAGAAGGCATTTATTTAAAAAAAAAATCCTCAAATTTTTGCTATCTTTAGGCCACATAACCATGTCCGAATCAGATAGACGATGTGAGTGCCAACTGTAAATACTTGCAAAATGTAATCCTACGGGTAACAAATATAAGTGGCTAAAATTAAACGACTCATAGCTGACACCTGCGGTTAAAAGGGCAATAAAGAAAAAAAAGGGCATTTAAACATTACAAGGCTAAACTCTCAGCTGTAACACTTTAAAAGTGTAAACTAGTAAATAAAATGTGTAAGAAAGATTGACAAAAGCACAAAATGAAAGAGATGTGGCCAAAGAAAGCAAAACAAACCCTAAACGTTTTTTTAAATATATTAATTCAAAGAAAATTAAATCAGAACAGGTAGGTGCCCTAATTAATGATAATGGGGAAATGGTCACTGGGGATGAAGATAAGGCGGAGCTGTTAAATGGACTCTTTAGCTCTGTGTACACAAGAGCAAGGAGCCAACACAGGACCACTGATAGCAATAATACAATTCTGTGAAATACTCACCTGTAGAAATGATATTATTTGTATACAGTACGTCCTGCTCCAGATATAGTACTTACACTTGGGTTATCCTCCGCCAGATGGCGCTGCACTGCAGAGACATGCAAAACAGGCCCCTCAGCACCTTGTTGAGCACTCTGGGAGCTGAAGAGAGGCCAGGTAACCAGGCCACAGATTAGCAGTGTTGAGACCTCCAACACGAACCTGAGGAGCCTCGGCGTCCAGAAGACACAGGGAAGTGAACAGAAGCATCTTTGAGCTCCACAGACAGCAAGAAGCCCCCTGAGCGCAAGGCGCTGATGGCCCAACCCAGAGTTACCATAAATGCCTGTAATTGGTGAATTGCTGCAAACTTGTGAATCCAGAAAGGGCCAGACAGACCCATCCTTTCGGGGGACTGTGGAAGGTTGGTGTAGCGGCCCCTGCCTATTAAGGGCAATCTGCAAGTGACCCCCAGACCCCGCCGTCCCTGCATGGCCTGTACCAACGCCTGAACAGAGGCAGGGACCAGGAGTACCCTGATAATCAGGGGGGGGGGGGGGGTGCGCAGCAAACTCTAACCTGTATCCGGAGGACACCACCTCCTGAATCCACCAGAATGAGGCGTGATGCCTCCAGACAAGAGCAGGGTGCTGCAGCCATCCCCTCACCCGGACGGGCGAGGGCGCCCCATCATGCTTAAGGGGGTTTGGTGGAAGATTTAGGCTTAGCCCCGCTGGAGGGACCAGGGCGTTGTCTGCCGCTCCCAGGGCAGGAGTCTGCGCGAGCCCCCAGGAAGGAAACCCCTGGTTCTTGTTTAACACTATGGTAGGGAGGGGTGCCCCTGCCCCGAGGAGGCCGAGACGGCCGCCTGCGTTGGGGTGATTTGTCCTTTTTACCAAACAGGTCCAGACGTGCCCCAAACAGGTGTTGCCCTCTAAAGGGAAGCCCAGTAAGAGTCTTTTTAGTAGCATCGTCTGCACCCCACTGTCTCAGCCAAACCAAGCGACGTATAGTCATCACAAGGGCAGAGGTTCTTGCACACATTCTAATGGTGTCATCCAGCGTTAATAGGATAAATTTTACAAACACATCACAACTGGAGAGTGCATTAAACACTTCCCAGGGAAGATCCTCAGGGTGATCTTTCTGATGAGGGTTCTAGCAGCCACTGCAGTAATAGCCGCGGCACAGACCGGGCGCAGCGCCGTCCCTGCACAAGAAAAGGTGTGGAAGGCCAGCAGATCAATGCGCCGGTCCTCAGCATCCCGAAGGGTACTATAAGCAGGGGTTGTAATAAAGGGGGGGGGGTTAGGAACCCCTATGATCGGGGCATCCACCACGGGGGGTGATGACCAACAATTAACCATCTCAGGGGGGAAAGGATATTTCCTATCCCAGTCCCCTGGGACCCCTCCCTGGAAGTTTACTGGGGCATTCCCATCCCTTGAGCACAAGAGCATGGAAATTAGCCTGCTCTAGAAATTCCAAGCATGCTGTCGCTGTATGGAAAACGCTCCCCTCTCGGCTTGGGGGCCTCACCAGGGAGAGAGATAGACAGAACCTTAAAGACTTAATCAACAGATAGTCAGTATCACACTGGCCCCAGTAGTCAGGGCCAGAATCGTCATGACTCCTCGGCCTCTCATCAGATGAGCCTGAGTCAGAGAACAGCTCTCCTTCATCAGAAGGGGTATAGTCACACGGAGTAGTAAACTCCTCAGTTCCCATAGGAAAAACAGTAACATGAGGCGTCAAGTGCCGCTTCTTACCAGGGCCCTTGCGCTCTGACAACCTCGCAATAATCTGTTCAGCTGTAGGCAGTCTGGAAGATGTAACAGGCTGCAACTCCCCACTTGTATGCGACTCAGCAGGGGTGAGATTTAAGCATGGGGAAATAGGTGAATTGAGACGAGGTGCAGCCACTGGCAAGCCTGATTGCAGGGCCAGTGCTTGCTCGGCACAGAGTCCGCAGACCCGTGCCCTGTCAGCATCAGCATGGGGTTGTCCACACGCTACACACAGCCGGTCGTGTCCCAGAGGGACCCCGGTCACATAATTCTGAGATGCCTCCATATGGTGATTATTTAGGCACAATATGCCAGTAGGGATTTACGCAATAGGCCACCCTGGATGCCCCAAAGACCCGCTAGGGAAGTGGGAGAATTTTACAAGGCCCGCTATAAATTACACAGGGCCGGGAGAAGCCAATGGTGCTCACCAGTCTGAAAGACACAATGAGAATAAGAGGTGTCAGAAACATGCGCAGTAAGCAAGAAGTATGAAAATCGCCCGCAAGGGCACTTACAGACCAAGGAAGGAGGAGGACCATTACCACGCGCGCGCGACTACCATCAAAATGGCGTCAAGCGAACCTCGAAGGGCGGGTCAGAGCATCACATGACACGGAGCGCACCAAGCCAGGTCCCCGCCCCCTCGAAGAGCGCGAAGCTCTAAGACAGTAGTCAACTTGTCATGAGGAGCGAAGTGTATGACACTTAGAATAGATGATTTGCCAATGAAGGCGACGCCGCCGCAGCACATCCAATAAGGCAAGAGACACGCGCAGCAGCGGCCGATACACAATAAAAAAAAGCAAACAGCGCGGCTCTGACACCAGGTATATAAGTCAAAGGACAATGCTAAGGCCGTAAGCGTGTAAACCAAATAAACTGAGACCACCACACCCCCCCCCCCTTTCTTTCCCCCCGACCCACGGGGGGGAACGAGGGAGGATGGCGACCCTTTGTACAGGACCCACCGCTACACAGGGTATGGGGCAATAATGTGGGAGGGGCGTCCCCTAGAGGCTCACAATCAGCCTAGCCTAAACCGCCTACCCTTTGGTGGGGGACTGCGGTGGAGCCTAGCTCCATAAGCACGCATGGTGCTGCCTACCCTCACCCGACAAGCGCAGCCCAGGCTGGGAGGCACATCACCAGGGCTGTGGAGTCAGAGTCGAGGAGTCGGAGGAAATTTTGGGTACCTGGAGTCGGAGTCGGCAAACAATGCACCGACTCCGACTCCTACTAAATTTTGATTTAGCAAGTTTAAATGTCCCAATTCACAAAAAGTTATAATTAATGACTTCTCTATTGTAAGAATAAAGACCAATGCATGCAGTGCCTCACGTAACCGCAAAACGAACACGTTAAGTGACCGTGAAGAAGCATGCTTTTCATGTGCTTCACTATCTGGCACGCAACGCACAATTAGAAGCGGCAATACTTATACTTTGCATAGTGTTGTGTTCTGCTGTTACATGGAACCCATGGGTAACCTAGCCTCTCACTGATAAGGAATTAAGTAAATATGTTTTTTGCAGGACTAGAGACACTTGTATAAGTGAAGGGAATGGAGGATCAATAGTTCAAGACTGAAGCTGTACCATTGGAAAGACTGCTGTCATTCAGCAAAAGACTATAAAAACTTGTAAACTTCGATTGTTAGCTTAAACCTTAAACATGACTATGGGATTCTACTAGGGAAATCATATTTTATAATAAAAGCCCCTTTCTGGATCCTCCCACTGCCCTATCTTCAGCAGAAGATCAGCACACAGAAAGGAGAAGGCAGCTTCTGCCCAACTACCTCTCTCTGCTAGAAGTAATGACATGTTGCCTGTCTTTCCTTCAAGGAATGTATAAAATACATTCACATATTAATACAGAGGAGTCGGGGAGTCAGAGTCGGAAGTACAAAAAACTGAGGATTCGGAGTCGGAACATTTATCTACCGACTCCACAGCCCTGCACATCACACAAGGAGGACGGGTGGGAATAGTCCAACAGGGCCGCAGGCTTTAATAGCCCCGCTCACCTGCGAGAGAGTGATACTTCATGTCTTCGCAGTCAGCACTGCAGAGAAATCTGGGGATTTGTGGGAGGTCCCCGGGTATTTGAGGGGCCGGGAGGAGCCTGTTTTGCATGTCTCTGCAGTGCAGCGCCATCTGGCGGAGGATAACCCAAGTGTAAGTAATATATCTGGAGCAGGACGTACTGTATACTAAGAATAGCCCAAGTATAATAATTAACAAGCTAAACATGGATATCATCCAAGAAAAACTAAATAATTTAAATGTGAATAAGACTGCAGGACCAGATGGCCTTTACCCAAGAGTTCTCAAAGAACTCAGTTCCGTTATCTCATCACCCCTGTTGTTGATCTTTAAAGACTCGCTAGCAACTGGTATAGTGCCAAGGGACTGGTGCAAGGCATTTTTAAAAAGGGCTCTAGGTCTTCTCCGGGCAATTACAGACCTGTTAGCTTAACATCCATTGTGGGGAAATTGCTTGAGGGGCTTTTAAGGGACTACAAGTGTCAACCAACTTGGTTTTACTAGGGACAGAAGCTGCCAGACTTACTGGATTGGCTTCTATGAGGAGGTGAGTAGAAGCCTGGACAGAGGGGCGGCTGTGGATATAGTTTTTCTGGATTTTGCAAAAGCATTTGACACTGTCCCCCATAGACGCTTATTGGGAAAATTTAGATCTTCAGGATTAGAAAACTCAGTTTGTAACTGGATTGAAAATTGGCTGAAGGACCGTGTGCAGAGAGTTGTGGTTAATTATACCTACTCTGAATGATTACCGGTTGTAAGCAGTGTACCCCAGGGTTCAGTGCTGGGCACACTATTATTCAACTTGTTTATAAACGACATAGAAGATGGAATTAAATGCACTGTCTATTTTTGCAGATGACACAAAGATTTGTAGTACAGTGCAGTCTATTGAAGATGTTCACAAGCTTCAGGCTGACTTGGACACTTTGAGTTTCTGGGCATCCACTTGGCATATGAAGTTCAATGTGGAAAAATGTAAAGTCATGTACTTGTGGTCTAACAACCTTAAGGCTACATATATCCTTGGAGGAGTAAAACTGAGAGAGTCACTAGTTGAGAAGGATCTGGGGGTACTGGTAGATCACAGGCTAAATAACAGCATGCAATGGCAAGCAGCTGCTTCCAAGGCCGCCAAGATACTATCATGCATTAAAAGAGGCAAGGAATCACGGGATATAGATGTTATTTTGCCTCTTTACAAGGCACTGGTGCTCCCTCACCTGGAATATGCCGTCCAGTTCTGGGCACCCATTCATAGAAAGGACGCTCTGACTATGGAAAGGGTGCAGAGGAGAGCCACCAAACTAATAAGGGGAATGAAAGATCTTAGTTATGAGGAAAGATTACGAGAATTAAATCTGTTTAGTCTTGAGAGGAGACGGCTGAGGGGGGACATGATTAACTTGTATAAATATATAAATGGCCCATACAAAAAATATGGGAGAACGCCATTTCAGGTAAAATCCTCTATAAAGACAAGGGGGCACTGCCTTCGATTGGAAAAAAAGAAATTTAGTCTCTGGAGGCGACAATCGTTTTTTACCATAAGAACTATAAATCTATGGAATAGCCTCCCACAGAAGCTTATTACAGCATCAACCGCTGACAGCTTCAAAAAAGGATTAGATGTTTATTTAAAAGAAAATAAAATTAACAGTTACTATTAGCAGTTACCAGTAAAAATAAATAAATATATGAAATAAAAAGGCTTCCCTATAACATAAAATAAAAAATATCTCCCCTACCCCAACACCCTTGGTTGAACTTGATGGACTTTTTTCAACCGTATTAACTATGTAACTATGATGTGGTCTACAGTCAGTGTTGCACTCAGTACCCCAGAGGGAGGCAGGGTACTCTCCATGAAAGATGCACCACAGAAACTATGAGCAAACCATCGCCACAGGGGCAAAACCTGGCAGCTCAATGTGGGCACCAAAATCTAAGGAGAACACCTTATGCAGACACCATTTAGCAGTGACATGGATTAGCAGGGCATCCAAAGGAGAGACGTATGTATGAAAGCTTAGACCAAGACAACAAAGAGATGCCTGCCCCTCAGAGGTATGGCCATATGTATCCCCATCAGAGGGGGATATTCTGTCAAAAGAATACCATTAGACAATGTCCTAGAAAAGGATTCATCTGTGGAGCTTCCGTTTAACAAGAAAACCAAAAATATTTTACCTTTCCAAGGTCAATTTAACCAGGTCCTCACACAGTGAGTTCTCACTGTGCTCAGATGCATTGGACCCACTATGCCTTTGCTGGGGACACCCTAAAAAGGTGGGTCATACAGCGGATGAGTCTATTGTGTGTTTAGCTAAGAACACCCCCCCAAGGAAGGGGGTTCAATAAAAAACCCAATGCACATACATCTGAATGTAATGGCCAGGTGTTCAGTATTTGCATCCACTCTGGATACGAGTGTGGTGGAGATGGCCAGTCCGTAGAGTGGCTAGGTCCAAGGTTTTTAGGACTATCTGCACTTCTTGTAGCACATGAAAGAGTGCCAGAGACAGATACTAGCAGATACTGTGAAACTTTATGCTCAACTCCCATCCCCTATGTCTACAAAGCAGCCACCTGATTTGTAGCTTTTCCATATTTTATGAGGTGTATGTTGGCAGACACTGTTTTTGGCTGAAAGAGTCGTCAAGCAGCAGTTTATTCTATAGTTTTTAGTCTAGTTATTTTGTCACTATGATGAGGTAGCCTCCTGTCAATTACTCCACATTGCTGGGTAGTTGTTTCCAGTCCATTGTTGTTGGAAACTGCTTCAGGAAACCCCCATGTGTACTGGGGAGCTTTATATGCAACTGAATGATAGAGAACAAAATATTTGAGTCTACTTACTTTCCACACCTCCCACCCTATGTTGTGTAGCTGCTTTGTGTTCATTTGTGAATTTTGGATAAAGCTAGCGATGTTGCCCTTGAATTTTACCAATACGGTACATTGTTAATGTTTTTATGGGCTATTTCCCAGTATTTATTCTTTGTTTATCCACTGGATGGTGTTCTCTTCACAGCTTGTTACAACTAGGAAATGATAGGCCAAGGCCGAGAGAAGTAGCTTTTTTTCCAGCTATGGGTCTGAATTCCTGACAAGCAGGGCTTAAACCTCCATGCATAACGAAAAACTGTGTATCTAAGTGTGATTTTAATTTACTGAAACTAAAATCCTTTGATTTCACAGAGGATCTATTATTCCAAACAAAAAAGTTGAGATTCACTGAAATCCCATTTTTTTTAGTAAAAAGCCGGTTCTTCCATCTCTGAATATCCCATCTCATTAGCATAGTAGGAAAATTATATTGTGCAACAAGAGCGTCATAGATCTCTGCACCAATACTTTTATGGAGCTTAGACATGCCCCAACCCACGACACAAGTGCAATGCAAATGCCTCAGCAACCCATTAACACTTTGTGGGATGCATGGGGAGCACTATCTACCAATGTAAATACCAACTGTATGTACAGTAGTATGCTTACATTTGTTTAGATAACTGCTGGACTTTGGTTTCCACAATTATCAGATTTGATTAGCTAGGCCACAGGTTTACCTCAAGTGGAAGTAAAGGGCCTAATAAACATATATTCTATAAGTTATACCAAGTTTCAAACAAAACACGGTCCACTGTATAATATAAAATATTTATTAAATGTAAAACAATCCATTCAAATGAATAAACCATAGAAACTGTGGTTTTGCTTTGTAAGAAAATTCAATTATTTCACTTGAGTGTTTTTTGGACAGCTTGCAAGTACCAAGGCTGTTTAAAATGTAAAAGATTATTTCCAATTTAATAACGCTCTATGCAAGGATTCGGTTAACTCAAGTTATCATTGTTAATATAAATATTCAAAAAATATTTAGTTGGTCCAAAATCACATATCGAGGTCATTCGTAAAAAAAAAAAAAAGTGTGATTATTTATGTTATTGATATTCCCATAATAAATAAAACATATTGTAATAACTTATTCCTCCTACTATATGATATACTATATGAATAATACCATTTTGAACTGCTCTTTTGGAGGAAAAGAAACACGGTTTAGCAAATTAAAATTAAATTACGTAAATTAAAAAATGTAAGTCCACAAAGATTCATAAAAATAATGCATTCTATTTTTGCAGTTTTTATGTATTTTTTTGTCTTAAGTAAATTAGGGAAACCAATAAACACAAAGCAATATTTACTTTGCTGATCAAAAAAAAAAAAGAAAAAAACATTCTGACTGTGAGAAAGCAAATGAGTAAAGTTTCATAAGCAAAACTGAGATGTACTGCTCATGCATCCTTTCATTATCTGCAAACATGTTGATTAAAAGCGTTTTTTTACACCAATCTCTATAAACTGGACTACCAAATCAGTAAGCCATGTCATCCATTACACTGCAAAATTACAGAATCTATGGGACTTGATTCCCACCCACCAAGTAATTAAGTTACTTTGCAATTTGTAAAAAAAAAAAAGAAAATAGATTGTCCTGCTATCATGTACCATGTAATAGGCAGCCATGGATTCTAGCTTTTATTTCGTTTTTTATGTACCGCATGACTAACATTTATGGTTTGCCCTCCCTGTTTCTTTTCCTCCATTTGTTAGCAGTCAGTCAGTATGTTTTTGATTCTGAACCTGCTCAACGGCTGGCATAGGAGGGATGCTGAAGATGGATATCCGTAGATGGCTTGCAATTTGAAGGCACACGCCTATGCAGTATCGCAGCAAATCAAACAGTGAAATGGTCTGCAAAAATAAAAAAACTTTAATGAACTATGTATACATATTCCTTTTAATATTAAGGCAAACAAAACGTGCAGGTAAGTGTTAACAAATTACAAAACTACGGCAGAAATTCAATGGAATTTCAGTAATAGTTTTGGAATTTGCTTTAATAGTTTTCTAATGAAAAGCTCTGTCTCTATATATATATATATATATATATTGTATATACACCTTTTGTGTGTTGAGTTGGAAAGGCTCGCCAAACTCAGTCTTACCAAACACCACAGAGACTCTCAAAAATACAATTCTGTGAGAATCTCACCTGTAGAATTGGTATTATATGCATACAGCACGTCCTGCTCCAGACATAGTCCTTACATGTGGGTATACCTCCGCCTTCAGCGCCGTGCACTGCAGATCATGAAGAAAACAAGCTCCTCCCGGCCCTACATATACCGGAGGACCTCCCACAATCCCCAGCATTGAAAAGCAGTGAGAAGAGAAGCCAGGAGAAACAAACCACCCAGAATGTCTGGCAATAACACCAAGTGAGTACAATCACCATACAGGGGATCCAGAACAAGTGAAACCAGGGTGGGGTGGAGCAGGACGTGCTGTATGCATATAATACCAATTCTACAGGTGAGATTCTCACAGAATTGTATTATTCTAAGCATACAGCACGTCCTGCTCCAGAACATATTCATAACGTATGGGACATCCAATAGCAGTGTCCACAATAGGGTGGGATCCCCGTGAAAAGGCACAGCCAACAGTAAAGCGCTGTCACCCTTGACCATGCTAACAACAACGAGAGCAATGTTTAAACCTCAACCTTTGAACCTTGTAAAGGGAGAACTGAGCGCAAGCAGCGGACTAGCCAGCTTGATCACCAGAACATAGTGCTACAGGGCAAGCCAAGCACTAATAGTAAGAGAACGAAAAAACAATAGGGAGGAAGAATCTTCCCCTAAAAGAATAGGCCAAAGTAACTGCCTAACCATGCTACAACAAGAGAGGGTAGCCATGGCAACACAAAAAACTTTTCCCAACGGGGAATACATGTCCAGGTCGCAGACGGAACCAGCAGGAGTGCTAACAACAATACTCAGCAGAAGCCGAAAGAGTACTACAGGTCCAGAAGGACGACCAACCGAATAGGACCAAGCCAGAGGGCCCTTAGTTCATGGAGGCAATCAATCCGGTACTTCAAGAAGGGGGCACCAGAAGACCCCAAGATAAGATCCCTATCAGGGTCAAGACAGTTCCGGTAGATCTCTAAACCCCAGTAGAGGGGCACAGATCCCTTTCATCTCATAGTAATTTAGACCAGAGGCTTCGGCCAAGGCAGAAGGGAACGAAATATCGCCTGAATCCAACTTAGTGTGAGGCGGGTACCCTTACCTCCTGAGCAGACCCTGAAGAATGCAAACAAAAGATTGGATCAGGTCTCGTAATAGAAGAACAGATCAGGCTCCAACCATAGACCGAGTCAAGTAGTGAGCCCATACCAAACACTGCTTGTAGGACCCTAATCCCAGGAGCAGATATTGTCCCGTCAGGGAAGGAGCTTAGACCCAGCGAAATAGCATAGGGACAACATAAGCTAACCCAGCGTGGCAGAAGGAAGAAAATAAAGAGGAAGACGAAGTCCAGAGTCTCCAAGGAACAAGACACCCCGAGATCTGTCATCTCCAACAGGGAATGCCCCAGATCCTGCAACGCTAAAGTAGGTCAAAAGTAAAGGCACCATACTATGTTAAAAATAGTCCTCATGAGGGAACTTACCGTCCTACTGTTCTCAGAAAACCTCCTTGAGAACCAACACCCCACTGGGCCACCCAGGCCCCTAGCATAAGGTGCTGCTTGCCATCAGGGACTAGCGCAAGCTCTCCCCACGCCCGGTAGGGCAAGGGTATAACGTCTTTCAAGTAAACTACCCAGCCAGAACCACTAACCCCAACCAGGGCAGACCAATCTGGCCAATAACAGGGGTAGACCCCTGTAATAAAGACGGGGTCCCACAGAACCCTGCCAGTGTGAGCCCAGAGGCACACAGAGAACCTCCCACGGGAGGTATACTACAGGAAGGACAAGGAATATCAAGTCCCCTAAGGAATCAGGGCTCCCCTGGAATAGATCCAGGCCCAAGAATTCCGCAGGAACAAGGAGCAACCACTGTCCTACCATGGCAAAATGTCCCCCAATGGACAGGTACAAGAAGGATTGGTCCCCAACTAGGGCCCACAACGTGCTCCTTATGACCAAAAATTCACCTAGGAAACCAGAACCTTCAAGGTCCCATCCTAGGAACCCCCTGGGGATTCAGAAGAATAAGCCCCCTTCGTCATCCTGCCAGATTAGGTACCATGGTAACCAAACAGGGAAGAAGAAAAGGGTATGGAATGCTCCCCCACGGTACTCTCGAGTAACCAGTAGAAGAATAACCGCCTCCACTAGGAGTAAGGTAAGCTGACCCAGACCCAGGGTGCAAAACCCTCATCCAGGGCTAATGGCTAAAGCACCTCAGAGCCCAAAGATCACCGAGACAAGTGGTGTCAAAGGACGAGCCGCCAACCAGCGCACCAGAAGCAATTCTGTCTGGAGAAATAACTATACAGGACGGAGGACCAGAGGCCTCATACCGGTAAACTCCTTAAAGCCAAGGAAAAACGGCACTGGGTGAAGCCTAATCCAGGCGCAACCAGGAACTAGAGGGTGGAGCAGAGTAGAGCCCCGGCTTTGCCAAGTTCCATCCCACAACCGCTTTCGTGAAGGAACAGGAGGGCCTGATAGGTCCCCTGGTAGATGCCCCTTGGTGCCGTGTGAGACATCACACCCTTCCAGAGCCCAGTGTGTACAAGGGTGCAACAGGGGGCTTAGCCTAAGTTTCAACGGTGTCAATGATCACCAATACCCAGCAGTAGAGGGCTCAATATCCAGAAGGCTCCTTGGAGTCTAGAAAGAAATCCGAACATGCCACCAGCGGCCAGAGGACCCTTGGAGCATGGGGCACAGACAGCCCTGTCAAGGGCGCCAGGCCGAAAGCTTATGGTACAGATACCACACCCCCCTAGGTGTTAGGCAGATAGACTCCCTCATCCTAGAAGGGAGAGAGGGGCAGACCCGCTCAGGGGCCCCAGTTTCTATATGATAATGGCGTTCTGCAGGGAAGCCATACCTGACAGGCCCAGTTAAGCCTGCACCCATGCCCGAAGAAGGGCATGGAACCATAGTCCTCCTAACCGACTCAGGGAAGGACCACCCAGCAAACACCATTCCATATCTGGAGGAACTATCCCCTAAAGCCACCAGAGCGAGGCAGGATGCCTCCTGATAGGAGTAAGGTGCTGTGGCCATCCCCTCACCCAGGTGGGTGAGGGCGTCCCATCATGCATGAGGGTATTCAGGGAAGGAAAAGGGCTTAGCCCGACCGAAGGGCCCCGGGCATTGAACGTCACTCCTGGGACAGGATACCGAACCAGACCCAGCAGGGGGCAACCCTGGTTCCTGCTTAACAGAATGATATGGAGGAGGAGGGGTATCCCTGCTCCGCGGGGGGCGCAACGGCCGCCTCTGACTGGGTGGACTGTCCTGTTTCTCAAATAAGTCCAGACGTGCCCCAAACAGGTGATGCCCTCTAAAGGGAAGCCCCGTCAAGATCCTTTTAGCGTCATCGTCTGCCCCCCACTGACGAAGCCAGAGCAGGCGACGTATAGCTACCACTTGGGCAGAAGTCCTCGTACACATTTTGATGGTGTCATCCAAAGCCAAAAGGATAAATTTAACAAAAATATCGCAGCTAGAGAGTGCGTAAAACACCTCCCAGGGTAAGTCTTCAGGCTGATGCTCCAGTATCTTTCTTATAAGAGTCTTAGCGGCCACTGCCGTGATAGCCGCGGCACAGACAGGGCGCAGCGCCGTGCCAGCACAGGTAAAGGCGTGGGAAGCAAGCCTATCGATACGTCGATCCTCGGCGTCCCGCAGGGAGCTGTAAGCCGGAGATGTAAGGAAGGGGGGGGTTAGGGACCCCAATAATTGGAGCGTCCACTAATGGGGACGAGGACCAAATATCTACCATCTCAGGGGGAAAAGGGTATTTCCAAACCCAGTCCTCCGGGGTCTTTTGAAGAGCAGCGGGACATTCCCACCCTTTAAGTACAAGAGCATGGAAGTGAGCCTGCTCGAGAAATTCCAAGCGCACAGGCGCAGTATGAAAGCACCCCCTCTCGGCCTAGAGACAGCACCGGGAGGCGAAACTGACAATACATTAAAAATCCTGAGTAACATCCCGCCAATATCAAGCTGGTCCCAGTCATCCTGACCAGCATCATCCTGACCCCTCGGTCTCTCGTCAGAGGAGCCTAGGTCAGAGAACAGGTCCCCTTCTTCCGACGTGGCGCTAGCACGTGTAGAAAAGGACTCCTCAGAGCCCATAGCACAGGCCGAAGCCGCGGGAGTACAAGACCGTTGTCTATCTGGGCCGATCCGGCCAGACAAACCTTCCACAATCTGGGCCAGCGTGGGCCGTCTAGGAGAGGGATCTATTTGTAACTCGCCACTTGTACAAGACTCAACAGGAGTGAGGTTTAGGGAAGGGGAAAGGGGGGAGAAGGAGCGAGGTACAACCGCAAGCGTCGCTTGCAATTCCAGCGTCTGTTCAGAACATGACGCGCAGACCCGTGCCCCGTCCGCCTCAGCATGGGGGAGACCGCACGATATACACAGCCGGTCCTGTCCCAGAGGGACCCCGGTAACACAATCCTGAGATGCCTCCATATGGTGATTGTTTAAATATAGGATGTCTATAGGGATTTATGCCGTAAGCAACCCTGGATGCCCCAACTACCCGCTGATCAATGTGGGAGATTTTGGGAAGGCCCGCTCCTTATACGTATGAGTATAGCAATGTATACGTATATAGTAAATATATGGATAGGTAAATAGGTATATATGTATATGAGGCCGGGAGAGGCCACCGGGAACTCAGCGTCTGAAAGACACAATGGGAAAGAGATGTCAGGAACATGCGCAGATGGGCAGACAATAATGAGAGGGAGTCGCCCGCAAGGACACTTACAGCTCAGGTGGAGGAGAAAACCGCCACGACGCGTGCGCGTGAAGCTAACCAAAATGGCGCCCGGCGAAGCTCGAAGGGCGGGCTAAATACTCCGCCGTGACGCGAAGCGCGCTGAACGAAGGCCCCGCCCATTCTAAAGAGCGCGAAGCTCTGAAGTAAAAAATAAGGCAAGGATGCAACCAGCAGGCCTAACGTACCATAGAGCGGACCGACAATAAGCGCGGGCACCGCGGCAACAATATTAAGTAAAAAACACATAGTGGCAGCCGAAATAAGGAGCAAGCAGCTAATGAAGGGCAGAATAGAAGCCACGAGCGTGACACACCGGTACACTGGGACCGCCACACGTATACCCTCCCCCCCCTTTCTTTTCCCCCTAAGTGGACGGGGAAAAGAGGGAGAATGGCGACCCAATAATAGGGTCCAGCACTACGCGGGGTACGGGACAATAATGCGGGAGGGGCATCCCTTGGAGGCTCACCATCAGCCTAAACCGCCTACCCTATGGTTGGGAAATTGCGGTGGAGTCTAGCTCCATAAGCACACCAGGTGCTGCCTACCTTCACCCGACCCACGCAGCCCAGGCTGGGAGGCATAAATTCACAATGAGGACGGGTGGAAATAATACCATTTTGTGATTACTCACCTGTAAAATGGGTATTATAAGTATGTCACACACCCCACTTCAGACATTAATTCATTAACATGGGTACTCACCGCTAGGTGGCGCTGCTTTGCAGAGAAGTCCAGAAAAAGCAAGCCCCTCCCGGTCTATACATACCTGGTATCTCCTAACAATTCCCCAGTATTCAAACAGCAATAAAAGCAAGATACCAGGAGACCAAAACACAAAAGTAACCCTCAACTGTGAATAAACACAACTTCACCAAATAAAGAGCCAGGATACCAAAGAGGGCGGGTGAAGTGGGGTGTGTGACATACTTATAATACCCATTTTACAGGTGAGTAATCACAAAATGGTATTATTCTAAGTATGTCACACACCCCACTTCAGACATTAATTCATTAACATGGGACATCCAACAGCAGTGTCCAAAATGGGGAGGGTATCCAACCAGGCAATAATGCAGACACACTCAAACCACTGCAGCCTGCAGAACCTTGCGGCCAAAAACAGCATCCGCTGAAGCCCGCACATCAACCTTATAAAACTTTGAAAAGGTGTGAACCGAAGACCAGGTAGCAGCCTTACAAACCTGCTCAACCGAAGCCTGGTGCTGAAAAGCCCAGGACGCACCAACAGCACGAGTAAAATGAGCAGTAACACGAAAAGGGGGAGCCTTCCCCTTGGCAGAATAGGCTCCAACAATCGCCTGACGAATCCATTTACTAATAGAAGACTTGGCCGAAGCCAAACCCTTCCTAGGCCCACAGGGCACCACGAAGAAGGCATCCGTCTTACGAAAAGGAGCCGTAGTACGCAGATAGAACTTGACACAACGTACCACGTCCAAGCAGTGCAACGCACTCTCCTTGTCATTCTTAGGCTTAGGACACAAAGAAGGAAGAACAATGTCCTGATTAAGATGGAAAGCAGAGACCACTTTAGGAAGAAAGTCCGTCTTGAATCTGAAAACCACCTTGTCCTGATGTTTCTCAAAATAAGGGGCCTGAATCGACAGGGCCGCCAGCTCTGAAACACGCCGAACAGAAGTGATGGCCACCAGAAAGGCAACCTTCTGAGTCAGAGTAGACAAGGCAATATCCCGCAAAGGCTCAAAGGGAGGAGCCTGAAAGGCAGAAAGAACTAAATTCAAATCCCAAACAGGGAGCAACGGCTTCCTAGGAGGCCGCAAATGCGAAACCCCCTGGAAAAAAGTTTTGACCAAAGAATGGCTTGCAAAAGACCTCTGAAAAAAGATAGATAAGGCAGAAACCTGCCCCTTCAAAGTACTCAGCTGAAGACCAGAGTCCAGCCCTGACTGAAGAAAATCCAAAATCCTGGAAACGGAAAAGACCCGGCAGGGCAAAGATCTAGATTCACACCAATCAATATACGATCTCCAAGCCCTATAGTAGATGGAAGAAGAGGATCTCTTCCTAGCACTAATAAGAGTCCGAATGACCGAATCCGAAAGACCTTCCTCCTTCAAGATGGAGGTTTCAGCAGCCAAGCCGTCAGCGTTGGTAAACTGGGGTAACACAACTGACCCTGAGTGAGAAGATCTGGCCGAAGAGGCAGATCGAGCTGATCCACTGCCAGACGAACGATGTCCGCGAACCACACCCGCCTTGGCCACCTTGGAGCCACGAGAATGGCGGGAACTCCTTCCTGAACCAGCTTTCGCAGAACCCTGCCCAGCATGGGAATCGGAGGAAACAGATAAAGAAACCCCAGATCCCTCCAGCTCAGGGCCATGGCGACCGCCGCCAGAGCCAGAGGGTCCTGGGACAGAGACACGAACGTCGGAAGCTTGTGATTGTGACGAGAGGCAAACAGATCCACCTCCGGCGTCCCCCACCGAAGACACAGGGACCGAAACACCTGGGGATGGAGAGACCATTCCCCCCGGCGGGACGAACACCGGCTCAGAAAGTCCGCCTCCGTGTTCTCCACTCCTGGAATGTAAACTGCCGAGATGCAAGGGACATGAGTCTCTGCCCAAACAAGAATCAGAGACACCTCTCTGTGGGCACCCAGACTGCGAGTCCCTCCCTGGTGATTGATGTAAGCAACCGCCGTCCGATTGTCCGACCGCACCTGCACCGGCAGGCCTTGCAAATGATGTGTCAATTGAGACAGAACCAACCTGATGGCTCGCAACTCCAGAACATTGATGGGCAAGTGAGCTTCCCGAGGGTCCCACTGCCCCTGAAACTGAAGATCCTTCCAGAAACCTCCCCATCCTGACAAACTGGCATCCGTGGTGATAGTCTCCCAAAGCGGGGTCAGAAACGACCTGCCCTTCAGAAGATTGTCCGAGACCATCTACCACAGAAGAGACTGCCGAACCCGAGGGGACATCCGGAAGGACCGATCCAACGACCGCGGTCGCCGGTCCCAAGACGCCAAAAGATGAAGCTGAAGCGTCCGCGTGTGAAACTGTGCGAAGGGAACTGCCTCGAACGAGGCCACCATCAACCCCACCAGTCTCATTCCTAGCCGAATGGACGGGCGAGGATTGGAAAGAAGAAGCTGAACCAATTCCTGAATCAAAAGGACCTTGGCCTGGGGGAGAAAGACTCTGTGCTGGCAAGAGTCCAATGACATCCCCAGAAAAGTCACCACCCTGGCCGGGACCAGAGAGGACTTGGGGTAATTGATCACCCAGCCGAACCTCTCCAACATAGACACCACCAAACTGGTGTCCCCTTCCGCCTGACTGAAGGAAGGCGCCATGATGAGGAGATCGTCCAGGTAAGGTACAATGCGAATCCCCTGAGCTCTGATCAGGGCCATCACTCCCGCCAACACCTTGGTGAACACTCTCGGCGCAGATGTGAGGCCGAACGGAAGAGCTACAAACTGAAAATGCCGATCCTCCACCACAAAGCGAAGAAACCGCTGATGAGCCGGAAAGATCGGGATGTGAAGGTAAGCATCCTTGATGTCTATGGACGTCATAAAGTCCCCCTGCCGAAGTGCACCGATCGCAGACCGCAGGGTTTCCATGCGGAACTTCCGGGGACGAATAAATCTGTTGAGAAGCTTCAAATCCAGGATCGGATGGAACGAACCGTCCTTTTTGGGTACAGTGAAGAGATTGGAATAAAACCCGCGCCCCACCTCTGAAGGAGGGACCGGGCAGATGACTGCCAATTCCAGAAGATTCCTTACCGCCGCCAGGAGCCCCCGTGCGGCCAAAGGATCCGAGGGCACCCGAGACCTGAAAAACCTTAGAGGAGGGCGGGACTCGAACTCCAGCTTGTAACCGGCCGACACCACCTCCCGGATCCACCTGTCCGAGACCTCCTGGTCCCATACCCGGGAGAAGAGTCGCAACCGTCCCCCCACCCGTACGGGTGAGGGCGCCCCCTCATTGCTGAGCGGGCTTGGCCGCAGGCTTGGGCTTGGAACCCCAGGCGTGAACGGGACGGCCACGGCCTCTACCCCTATTCCAGCTGGCGCCCCTGGAGGCCGGGAAGCCCGCACCCCTGCCGGCTCTGGCTCCCCGAAAGGACGGAGTAAAAGAGGCCGTCCCCCGAAAGGAACGGCGAAATTTCTTGCGCTGAGGTAGCTTGCCCCCCTTGGCAACAGAATCCAGCTTTTCACCAAAAAGCCTCAAACCCTGAAAGGGAAGGGCCGTAAGCGATCTTTTAGAATTAAAGTCAGCCGTCCACTGTCTCAGCCACACTGAACGACGAATAGCCACCAGCAGAGCCGTAGCCCTGCCACACATCAACATGGCATCCTCCTGAGCGGCCAGGATAAACGACAAAAAGGATTCACAACGCTTAAGAGCCAGAGACTCCTCACAGGTAGGATCAAGGTCCACACCTAAATCCCTGACCATGGACCTAACCGCCAAAGACAAAAAGGCGGAAGCACAAACAGGCCTCAAAACCGAACCCGCACAGACAAAGCCATGACGGGCCAGCTGATCAATCCGGCGATCCTCGCCATCCTTGAGAGAAGTAGTATCAGGGAAGTGAACAGCCGCCGAATTAGACAGCCCCAAAACCGGAGCATCCACCTCGGGGGAAACAGACCACCGCTTCAACAAATCCACTGGAAAAGGATACTTCTTGTCCCAACTAGGCGGGACCCCGACAAGCCGCGTAGGCTGCTCCCACTGCTTAAGGACCACGTCCTCAAAATGCTGCTGACTGGGAAACTCCAAGCGCTGCTTGGAACCCCCAAAAAGCTGACCCTTAGGCCGAGGAGTAACTTCCGGCGGATCCAAATCCAAAACCTCAAACATTTGAGCCAGAATAGTGGGCGTATCAAGAGGGGGCCCCTCTATCAAGTCCCCCTCAGCGCTAGACAACTGCTGAACCTCTGAATCCTCCGTCTCCTCAATAAGCTCCCCCTCTTCGAGGGGACGATCCGACCAATCCAGTACCTCAACTTCCTCATCGGAGTCCTGCGGAGGCGGAGACAGATGTTTTCGCTTGGCAGGAGCCTTCTGAGCGGCCATAGCGGAAAACATTTTCTCGAGGCTGGCCAACCGGGCGCCTACCTCAGATTGCGAATCACCCCCAACGACCACGTCGCACGGGGTCCGGAACAGGCGAGGAGGGGAGGGAGAAGGCGCGGTAGAAGAAGTCCCAGGCACCGAGGTGTCGGACTGGCGCTCAATGTTCTGCTGTGCACATGGAATACAAACGATCACATCATCCCCTGGGAGCGGAGTCCCACATCCCCCACACAGCCTGGACTGCCCCGAAGGACTAGTTCCGGTATCTCTGGTAGCCTCCATAATGGTGAATTTATGGTATTCGCAGCCCTCAGGGATTTACGCAGTAAGCGACCCGGGATGCCCCTCTGGGGTTTTAATAGGGATAAATATATATATATGTGTAAATATATATATATATATATATATATATATATATATATATATATATGTATGAGTATACTACTATTAAATGAAAAAGCCCTGGGAATTTGCAAGGGACTCTAAGACAACCCCCAACCACCCAGGTATATAAGACCGGGAGAGCCCTGTATGATGGAATCCCGGATATTATCTGAAAAACACAAAAAAACATTCAATCAATCAACACTGACCAAGAGTACAGGCATTACACCAGTAAAATATATAAAAAACTACCAGCCAGTACGCCCAAAGCCTGGCTGGAGCACCCTGCCGTCGCCCCCAACGAGAGGGGGGGGAGAGAGAGAGAGAGAGAGAGACAGGAGGGGGAGAGGGGCGCAGACCCAATAACAGCCATAATACAGGCAGCTGGATAGTGCCCCAATAATAAAACATAGCAGACATAGCAGTCCCCCCTCACTGAGCGCTCCTCTAACAGGACGCTCCGACGCTGTACTTAAGGCCAAGAGCCTACCTGAGCCCCCGCGAAATGGCGCCTGGACGGCAAAAGACAGAGAGGAGAGGCGGCGGCCTCAGCGAGCGCGGGACCCGTGTAGCCCCGCCCCTCCCCATCTAACAGGACACTACGCACTTCTGACAGACACGGCGCGGGCCGCACTTGGCGCTGGACGCGCTTGGCGCGGGCCCCGCCCCTCAAAACAAAAACGCGCGAGCCGCGGGCGCCCGCATAAGCCATCGAGCGGGCCCGCGGCCCACATGCCGCGTGGTCCCGCCCGCCTAAGGCAGGGTCCCCGGCGCTTCCACACAGGCGGGCCGGTGGCGCAGCGCGCCGCCCGGCCCCGCCCACCGTAAAATCAAAGTCTGCCCACCGGCAGACAGGGCATGAAACCGGCGGGTAACAGGCCGGCGGGCACCCCCACCCGACCCCACCTGGCCAAAATACCGGGGTTCAGGGAGCCCAAGCCCCCGAAAACAGGACGGCCCCATACCAAGACCGCCCGTCCCAGACAAAGAAACACGCACACACACACACACCCAGTATAAGGATTAGGTAAACACTAAGGGGAATATAAGGGCTGGGGCATCCCACGTCCGGATCACCACACCGGATCACCACTATGCCCCATAATATAGGGTCGAGTGGAGGAGCTAATCTAGGCACCAATGTGCCATCTACCCTTGCCCAGCCTACAGCCTAAGCTGGGAGGCTACCATTAAATAAGGGGATAAGGGACAAAAAAGCCGGGCAGAAATAGACCGTAGGGGGGGGGGCCGGGGTGATACCCCGGCTACCTGCAAGCAGGAGACTTCTTTCTTCTGTCTTGTCGCCACGTTGCAGAGAAGAACACTGGGGAATTGTTAGGAGATACCAGGTATGTATAGACCGGGAGGGGCTTGCTTTTTCTGGACTTCTCTGCAAAGCAGCGCCACCTAGCGGTGAGTACCCATGTTAATGAATTAATGTCTGAAGTGGGGTGTGTGACATACTTAGAATAGTCCCGCAGGGCCTCGGGCTGTCAAGCCCCGCTCGCCTGCGAGAGCGTGATACTTCATGTCTTCGCAGTTTCAGCACTGCAGAGAAATCTGGGGATTGTGGGAGGTCCTCCGGTATATGTAGGGCCGGAAGGAGCTTGTTTTCTTCATGATCTGCAGTGCACGGCGCTGACGGCGGAGGTATACCCCATACGTTATGAATATGTTCTGGAGCAGGACGTGCTGTATGCTTAGAATATATAACTGAACTACCCTCCCAAAATGAGATGGAATAGAAAAAGTAGTATGGCCATTTTTTTTTGCAAATGATATAACATGTATGCAACATTAACATTCTCAGATAATGACATATTATAATAGGACCTACGCAACATGGCAACCTAGTTAAGGTTGTGCCAATGCTTTTTCCTATACCCTAAAAAGTATACCTTAAAAAGAGTGCATCAGTCTGCGAAGAGCCGAGGTGTACTTAACAATAAGAGCCTTTTTTAAGAAGTGTCAGAGCCACACAGAGCAACATTTTGAGCCTCAGCAGCATCCAGCGTCTGATTTGAGAAAGAAAAAAATGGCAGCACCGATGCTTCCGCCGGCTACCGTTGAATTTAACACTAAGGCCAAAAAGGTTGCAGTGCTAGTTAAGACAGAAATGCCAGTGCTCCATAAATGGTGCTATAGCGCCAAAAAAGATGCCACATGGGACACATCATAAATAAGGCCCTAAGTTAAGCAGCAGCACCGTCTGTCCACACCAGCAATCAATGCAAAGTTGTGGGATGTATAAAAAAAAAAAAAGTTGTAGGGTTATAAAATAAGGGAATAAACCCCATGATTTGGAAAATTTTCTCCTCAGGGGAATGACACAGGAAGAATCAAAACTACCCTATATTAGACACTATCCCCATGTACTTTTTGGCACCAGTGGCCTTCCGTTGCAGGCCTATTACTGTATCCTCCTCTGGGCCCACTTGAAAATACAGTGCATATCCACAATACAATATTGTCCCTCTTTATAGATTTTGGATATAATTTCCATCCTTTCTGCATATTCTCCGAATGTATCTGACACTATAAGGATTAACTTTTTCTGTCGCCCAAGGCATCCCCGTTTGGGATGCCCCATTGTGTGAAACTTTCCAGCTTACCAGGTCTGCTTAACCCTTTCCCGCTTCCATGACACCACATGTGACCTGGGCTCGGTTTTGCTCCTCTCTGGGCAATTTATTATTGTTTTTTTACAAAGTCACATTTCATTCTTACAATTACTGTACCTCAGACTGATTTGTTAAAAATTAGCTGATTCTGTTCCTACAGGTTAGTGAATGTATTTCACAGCAAGCAAATTCCTGTTTTTGGACATTTCTTGAGACCCAACATCAAGTTACCCTAACACATTCCTAGAGACTTGGTGGCAAATAGGCTTCACCAGGTGGATATGCATGGCACTGCAAGCCCCGCTGGCTGCCCCTAGCCATGTGGGACAGGGGAGCATGTAGTAACTGCAATATAGTAATTTCTGATTTTAGGCATTTCTAGGGATCCCAAGTTGAACAGACATCCTAAATCCCATACCCACTGCATGTTACACATCTGACTGCAGAGAAGGAGGGAACAACAAAGCTTATTTTTATGAAACATGTTAATGATCAGCCAGCCTTGGTGTATGCACGTTTGTTAATTATTAGCTATCACACATTTCAGCTTATACTTTAAGCCATACTTACTAGTGCTATCCACAAAACAATATATTCATCAATAAAGCTGTTGAAGTACTGGTTGAGAAATAAAAGACCGGGTCCGATGAATGTACTGTCCTGAAGATACAGCTCACTTTTGGTCATATGTGCCAACTGAGGAAACATTGCACAAAGAAAACAAATGGCATAATCATTTTCAGAGAAAGCACTTCAGAACATTTCAATTACACTGAATGACATATACAGACAATGGGGTTGATTCAGAGCACCTTTCTCATTATATTTATGGAGGTCTTGCTACCAAACGAAAAATCATGCAAAAATTAAAACATTTCACACTAAAGTTCATGCAGAAAAAAAGGCTTTGCTGAATCAGATGAGGGGAAAAAATGAACGAGAATGGAAATATTCACGCAAAAAATGGTGAGAAAGGGGCTCTGAATCAACCCTAATCTCTGATCTAGACTGAGACAAATGTCCTGGAATAGATTCTAGGTAGGACTTATAAAGCTATAAAGTTGTCTGGTCAACTCTCCTTACTCCTAGGACAGATGTTTTGGGGTGACACTGGCTTTTTCATTTGCCTCCTTCAGCCAGGCTACAGGCAAACTATAACAGGAGACAAGGGAGAAGCACACACACTGACTGATAATGCTCAAACTCTTCAATATTAGCAGTGCAGATGCCAGTGATGAATGGGGCAGAAGCAGGAGGCAATTGGAGGATCAAGGCCTGCACAGGATCAGGTGTTTTCTTCTGTCCACAATTTACACTACAGTTCAAAAATAAACGGGGAGAAAAAAGCATAGACATTTGTATTTCAATGCACCAGGCTCCCTTGACCAATATATTAATCTGTTATCAGGAAGACAGTTCAGTGCAAACAGGTAGTAGGTCTGACTTGTTAAACAAAGGGTTGGGACAATTACTCAAATCTAAAAGGAGAAGGAACAAAAAGCACAAATATTAAGCCCCTAAAAAAAGGGCAATTACCAGCCAGCCCACAGGCTGAATCCTACGGGCTGGCTGAACTCCGCAGGCTCAGGCCTGTGGTTTAATTATTGTCAGCTCTTGTCAGAGTGCTCTCGTGCCAGCTGCCAGACAGCAGGGGGCACATCACCTGACCGCCCAATGCTGCTTTGAAATTAAGGGCTGGGCAGAGAGCACACTGTTGGGACCAGGGCCCACAATGGTGACACCAAAAAGGCTGCAGAATGCATGACTTTTTCACCAAATGCCCATTGGTAATGTAGTATGTAAAGTAAACATGTCCTTAGGAAGGTCTAGGGTGATAGTTACACAGGGATGCACAGATGATTAGTGTCGAGTCTGTAGCGCTTTCTGGACATCAATTACTTCACTTGTGCCTTTGTGTGGAGATTAGCAAAACATGACCTGTTGGTGGCCGCTGAGAAGGAGCGTTGAGAGTGTGTGGACTAGAGGTACTTTTTTAAAAACATTCTGCAAGCATTTATGTTTGCCTGATATAGTCTAGACCAGGGGGGCCCAATGGGTGGTACTAGTACCACTGGTACTCTCAGGCGTACTTGACAACGCTGTAGACTTACCTTAGAAAAGAAGTTTACCATATGAGCCTTGAAAGGGTCCCATTTAACGTCCGCACCAGGGCACCGTCACATTAAGTTACGCCACTGCAGAGCACCCAGGTGGTACTTGACACAAATCAGAAAATGGAAAGTGGTACTTGATGAAAAAAAGGTTGGCAACCCCTGGTCTAGACGGTCCTATTTACTCAGATAAAGTCTGAAATACAGACATATAACTGTACTAGAATTTTTATTTATAATACGGAGTGTCATTTTCCCAATGTAGAGTGATATGCATGCTTTTGTAGGATTTTGTTACGTTTATTTGAGGTTTCGTACCTCATATGCACAGTACTGTACCAACTAATCTGATCAATGTAGATCACATAAGGGGTTACACTATACTAAACAACTGGAACAGACAGGATAGAGCTCCTTGTACCAGTTATGAGTCAAGGTTCCAGGATGTTGATAGGTACATTCCAGAAAATGTAGGGTTGTGATAGGTAGGAATATCTCCTTGTATCAGGAACACCTTCCCAGGCAGCAATACATACTACAGATAGGGTAACACCTTCAATAGTTCAATACATTGGCTTAAAACTGTTCTAATGAATGCTCAAACACTTACCACAACCTTAATAGTGATCTTCGCACTTACAAACCCAAATGTTAGTGTGTAAAGGCTTGGATGTTCGCTGAATAAATTAGTTGCCGATTTTATGTTGATCATCAATCCCAGCAAGAGCACCAGACCAATATGTAGGCCAGGAGACAGAACACTTGTTCCCTGTGAGCAAAAGAACAATCTCCACATTATCACACACTCAACAACTGAATTTTCACACTACCTGCCCTGCTAACACTGTAATATTGATAGTGATCTAAACTCCTTGTTGTAAGCCACAGATATATGCTTTGCCTTCCTGTTCAGGCAGACTAGTATGCAATGGCTAAACATATCTCCTATTTCACTTTATATATAACTAACAAGAATGATGACCAGCCCCCCATGAGAATTTCTTGACACGGGAGGTCCATGTATTTTGTTGAATACTCATTACTTTGCTTTGTGCTCATCTTGGGCTTGCCCATCTTATGGTCCCAAAGCACATCAGAGTGGTGAGACAAACTCAACTGCACTGCCCAAGCTCTATAGGAAGTAATAGGAGCTTCCTGTACCCCTTCCTGTTTCACATTTACACACTTCCGCTCACTTTTGCTTATCTTACCTCTTCCCATATCTGTTCACCCCTCATCATCCTGTGTCACCTCTGCATGCCTTTGCCTATACTGTACGTGAAAGCATATGCAATGCCTTATGGTTAAAGCTTGCCTTAAAGTGAAGCACCCCTGCTTTACAGTGATTAGGGTCCACTGCTAGTTTGAGCAGTATATATTATTAGAGTATAAATATTTGTGAGGGGGAGAGAAGTCCTTTTCTGGTTTGAGCATTCTCCGATTTTAAGGGTCTATGTGTTAAATGTTGGTTTTTAAATGTGTCCATAAACTGACCTGGTCTGGGCACTATTGTTTTTCCTGAGATTTAGAGTGCCCGCCATTTTGCACGCTGGAGCACTGTTGCGCATTACGGATGACAACCTAGATTTAAATTAAACTTGTCATGCGTTGAAAGCTTAGACTGATAAGAAAATGTGTGCTTCTAAAAAATGCTTACATGGTGACGTTGTACAGCAGTTGTTTAAAAAGTTGCCTGGGTGACGGCTCCAGTCATCCAGGAAGAAACCAATACATTTCTTCCTGGAAACCGCTGCTTTGTTGCGAGCTGAATGGCACCTCCGCAGCATAGTTGCTGGAGGAAAGTGGGGGCGAGCTGGGGCAGGTGGAGTTACATTTGTCCTGTCGGCTGTTTGGTGCTGAGAGAGATAGGGCAAAAAATATGGTATTTATTGAGTCACCTGGTAGTCTCACCACAGAAGCAACACCTCACACACAAACAGCTTTTATCGCCATGTACAGTGCCTGCCTGGCCTGTGAAAAAAGCTGGAGCAAGTTCACTGCAGCTGTTGCTAGTAGACCAGTGGGCTAAATACAGCAGATCCCCCCATTCAGAAAATGGACTGAGCTATTTTCATTTTAAAATTTCAAAATAAAGCATACATTTTATTTACTATTGCCACTTTATTTATACACGTGTTAGAAGCTATTCAATTATTTATCTTTTTTATTGCAAATATTTGTGATAGTGCTCCTTTAATGCTCCTTTTAACTGTGCTACTATTTCTAGAATAAAGGTGTTAGGTACTATGTTGCAGGCTGAAGGAGTCCAGGACACTGCTTGCTGTTATATCGGTATTGCTTTTTGGTCATCAAGCTTATGGTCAACTCAGAACCCAATGCTCGGAACTTAGCAAGACGTTTAGCATCTGCATTAGGGTCGTTGGAAAGCCTGTTTGGGTGCTATTGGCTGATATTAGCTGTGACAATATGTCTGCTTTGTTTACCAGAATTAGGACAACGTGAGAAGAACATAACAGAAGAAATACCATCATGCCGTCAAGAAGCACAGCATTGCTTTTCCGGTGAAATTCTCCACCTACTTTCCATTGGCAAAAATACCATTTTGTGATTACTCACCTGTAAAATGGTTATTACAAGTATGTCACACACCCCGCTTCCGAATATTCATGACACTTGGGTAACTGTCCTCAAGAGGGTGATCTTGCAGAGATGACATGAAAAAAAAGGAGCCCCTCCTGGCCCATAAATACCTGGGACCTCCCACCATTCCCCAGTATAAGACAGCAGTAAAGGGACCAGGAAGAGCCAAATGTAAACAGCAAAGAAAAAGGTTCACCATATAAAGGATCCCAGAAAACCAAAAAAGGGAGGGATGAAGCAGGGTGTGTGACATACTTGTAATAACCATTTTACAGGTGAGTAATCAGAAAATGGTATTATTCCCAGTATGTCACACACCCCGCTTCCGAATATTCATGACACTTGGGACATCCAATAGCAGTGCCCATAATGGGTGGGGATCCCAAAAAGGCAATAATGCAAACTTAAACTACTGCAGCTTGCAGAACTTTGCGGCCAAAAACAGCATCCGCTGAGGCCCGCACATTAACCTTATAAAACTTGGAAAATGTATGAACAGAAGACCAAGTAGCAGCCTTACAAACTTGTTCAACAGAAGCCTGATGCTGAAAAGCCCAAGATGCTCCCACAGTACGAGTAGAATGAGCAGTAACACGAAAAGGGGGAATCTTCCCCTTAGCAGAATAGGCCCCAACAATGGCCTGTCGAATCCATTTACTAATGGAAGACTTAGCGGGTGCCAGACCTTTCCTGGGCCCGGAGAGCACCACGAAAAAGGCGTCCGTCTTACGAAAAAAGGAGAAGTAGCCACCAAATATTTCACACATCGAACCACATCCAAAGAATGTAAGGTCCTCTCCTTGTCATTACTAGGCTTAGGACACAAGGAAGGGAGAACTACATCCTGATTGAGGTGGAAGGCCGAAACCACCTTAGGAAGGAAATCCGGCTTAAAGCGGAAATACCTTGTCCAGGTGCCTCTCAAATAAGAGACACGCCAAACAGAGGTAATAGCCACCAAAAAGGCAACTTTCTGAGCAGAGAAAGAGCAATATCATGCACCGGCTCAAAAGGGAGCCCCTGGAGAGCCGACAGAACCAAGTTTAAATCCCAAACCGGCAGCAAGGGCTTTCTAGGAGGCCGCACATGAGTAACCCCCTGGAAAAATGTCTTAACCAGAGGATGAAGGGTAAAAGACCTTTGAAAGAAAACCGCCAGGGCAGAAACCTGCCCCTTCAAAGTACTAAGCTGGAACCCCGAGTCCAGACCATGTTGAAGAAACTCCAGAATTCTGGGAATAGAAAACACCCTACAAGGCAAGGCCCTAGCCTCGCACCAGTTAATATAAGACCTCCAAGTCCTATAGTAGACGTTAGAGGAAGATCTCTTCCTAGCGCTAACAAGAGTCCGAACCACCGCATCAGAAAGACCTTCCTCCTTTAAGATGGAGGTTTCAGCAGCCACGCCGTCAAAGCCAGCGTTGGTATATTGGGGTAGCGTAGCTGACCCTGGGTGATAAGATCCGGAAGAAGAGGCAGATAAAACTGATCTACTGCCAGCCACACGATGTCTGCGAACCACACTCGTCTTGGCCACCTTGGAGCCACCAGAATTGCTGGTGCCCCTTCTAGAGTCAGCTTGCGCACCACTTTGTCCACCATGGAGAAAGGGGGGAACAGGTACAGAAACCCCAGTTCCCTCCAAGTCAGGGACATGGCATCCACTGCCAGGGCCAGACGATCCTGAGACAGAGACACAAAGGCAGCAAGGGCAAAGGCACAAAGGAAGCTTGTGATTGTGACGAGAGGCAAAAAGATCCACCTCCGGAGTCCCCCACTTGTGACAAAGGGACTGGAATACCTTGGAACAGAGACCATTCTCCTCGGCGAGAGGATCTCCTGCTCAGGGAATCCGCCTTCGTTTTCTCCACTCCCGTGATGTAAATGGCTGAGATGCATGGGACATTGCTCTCTGCCCAAACAAGGATCAGAGATACCTCCCTGAGGGCACTCCTGCTGCGAGTCCCTCCTTGGTGATAGATGTAAGCGACCGCCGTCCGATTGTCCGATCGGACTTGAACTGGCAATCCCTGCAATAGAAGAGTCAAGCGAGACAGAACCAACCAAATGGTCCGTAGCTCCAAAACGTTGATAGGGGTATGAGCCTCCCGAGGCCCCCATAACCCCCGGTACTGATGTTCCCTCCAGAAGACCCCCCCAGCCCGACAGGCTGGCGTCTGTGGTGACCATTTCCCAACAAGGGGTCAGAAAGGATCTGCCCTTCAACAGATTGCTTGACACTAGCCACCACTGAAGGGACTGCTGAGCCCGGGGAGACAGCAGACAAGACTGATCCAATGACAGCGGACACTTGTCCCAAGTCGCTAGAAGATGGAGCTGAAGCGTCCTCATGTGAAACTGGGCAAAAGGGACTGCCTCGAAGGAAGCCACCATCAGACCTACCAATCTCATCCCTGGACGGATAGACGGGCGAGGATTGGAAAGCAGAAGCCAAACCAAATCTTGGATCAGAAGAATCTTGGGCTGAGGAAGGAACACCCTGGCCTAAAAGGCATCCAGAGTCATGCCCCAAAACAAAACCTCCCTGGACGGGGAGGACTTGGAATAGTTGATCACCCAACCGAACCTCTCCAGCGTGGATACCACCACTCTGGTGTCTAGCTCCGCTTGGCTGAGAGAGGAAGCCAAAATGAGAAGGTCATCCAGGTATGGTACAATGCGAATGCCCTGGACTCTGAGGAGGGTCATCACCCCCGCCAATACCTTGGTGAATATCCTCGCCGAGGTAAGCCCGAATGGAAGGGCCACAATCTGAAAATGCTGTTCTTCCAACACGAACCTGAGGAATCTCTGGTGTGCCAGGAAGAAGGTACATGCAGATAAGCATCCCTGATGTCTATGGACGTCATGAAGTCCCCCATGACGAAGAAAATCGACGGCTGACCGCAAGGTTTCCATGCGAAACCTCCTGAAGCGGATAAACCGATTGAGGAGCTTCAAATCCAAAATGGGTCGAATGGAGCCGTCCTTCTTGGGCACCGTGAATAGATTGGAATAGAATCCCAAGCCCCTTTCCGCGAAAGGCACTGGGCAAATGACAGCCATGTCCAGCAGAAACCTTACTGACGCCCGGAGCCCCTGTGCGGCCAGTGGATCCGAAGGCACTCAAGACCTGAAAAATCTGGGAGGAGGCCGGATCTCGAATTCCAGCTTGTAACCAGAAGACACCACTTCCAGAATCCATTTGTCTGAGACCTCCTGGTTCCAGACCTGGAAGAAGTGCCGCAGCCGTCCCCCCCACCCGCAAGGGTAAGGGCGCCCCCTCATTGCTGAGCTGGCTTAGCAGCGGGCTTGGGTTTGGAACTCCAATTGTGACCTGGACGGGCACGACCTCTGCCTCTACTCCAGGAATCACCTCTGAGGGTAGAGAAGGCCAAAACTCTGCCAGTTCTGGCACCACGAAAGGAAGGGTTAAAGGAGGCCGCCCCCCGAAAGGGATGACGTTGCCTCTTACGCTGAGGTAACTTCCCTCCTTTCGTGACAGAATCTAATCTTTCTCCAAAGAGCCACAATCCCACAAAGGGAAGTGCTGTAAGAGACTTTTTGGCCACAAAATCAGCCGCCCACTGGCGCAACCATACCGACCGCCGAATAGCTACAAGCAAGGCCGAGGTTCTACCACACATGACCATGGTGTCATCCAAGGCGGCAAGCACAAAGGACATGAACAATTCACACTGCTTAAGGGCGGCAAACTCATCACTAGCCGGGTCAAGCCTGGAGGTACTCAACAGGTCTCTAACCACAGACCTGGTAGCCACTGCCAAAAGCGCCGAAGCACAAAAAGTCCGCAAGGCTGAACTGACACTAGCAAACGCGTGACAAGCCATCTGATCAATGCATTTATAATCACCATCTTTGAGAGTGGTGGAGTCAGGAGAATGCAAAATAGAAGTATTGGATAACCCGAGCACCGGGGCATCCACCTCGGGAGGGGACGACCATCGTTTTACCACGTCCACTGGAAAGGGATACTTTTTATCCCAACCTTGAGGAATACCTGGAAGCAGAGTAGGCTTCTCCCATTCCTTAAGAATAATGGCATCAAAATGCTTTTGATTTGGGAACTCCAGGCGCGGCTTGGAAGTCCCAAAGAATTCCCCTTTTTGAGGAGCGGCCTCCTCAGGAGGAGAAATTGCCAGAACCTCAAAAAGGTGAGCCAAGACCTTCGGGGTATCCACAGCATCCCCCTGCCCTTGCTCAGTATCAGCACCAACAAACTGCTGCCAGAACCCTCAAAATCCTCAAATAATTCCCCCTCTTCTAGCGGGGAATAATCAGACCAGTAAAGGAAATCATAATCATCAAACTCAAAGGCCGGCGCGGCTGGAGACAAATGCTTTCGCTTAGCCGAGGCCTTTCTGGCAACAGAGCCAAAAATACATTTCTCAATATTAGCCAGTCTGGCACATACATAAGATTGCGACTCCCCACCTGTGACAACATCACTAGGGGTACGGATAAGGCAGGGTGGGGAAGGAGATGAGGCCAGGACCCCGGACCCAGATGCCTGGGCCCCCGATTGCTGCGTTATGGCCCGCTGAGCACAAGGTATGCAAACAAGTACATTATCCCCCGCAACGGATGCCCCACAACCCACACACTGCCGGGGTTGCCCCTAGGGGAGCCCAAGCCCGGTATCCTGAGAAGCCTCCATATGGTGATTTTAATGTAGTCGCAATGACCAGAGGGATTTACGCTATTAAGCTACCCGGGGTGCCCCTTCAGGTCCCAAGTGGGAGGATTATTTTTTTTTTTTTTGGGAACCTAAATTAAACTCTAAGGGACCCTAGGACCGGGAGAACTCCCTCTTTAAACTTCAAAAAAAGGGATCCCACCTAGAAGACATGAGAACAGACATAAGTGTCAACATGCACATCACCCACCATATAAGACAGTTAAAAAAGGTGAAATAAATAAAATTAAAAAAGCAAAGCAGCGACAGTCAACCCTCACAGCAGCAAGGGAATGAGAGGGAGAGCAGCAAAGCAGGCAGCAAAGCAGGCAGCGAGGCCGGAAAAAGTGCTTGAGAGAAGCCGGCCTCGAGGGGGGGGGGGGGGGGGGGTGGACGGGCCACAACGAGCACCTGTTGAAAAGTGAAACCGGCCCAGCAACAACGGCCGCAAAAACACATACAAACACACACACACACAATCCACACACCTTTTCCCCCAAATAAAGTAAAACAACCCACAGGAGAAAAGGCCTCCCCCCCCCAAGGGGCACAGAGGGACACGGTAGGGGGGAGAACCCACACCAATAGGTGAAAGGGTAAGAGGGACGGGGCATCCCAAGCCGGGATCACCAACCCAGGCACCGCCTACCCCTTTGTATGGGGTCTCACGGGGGAGCTAGCTCCCATATACACAAGGTGCAGCCTACCATTGCCTGGACCTTCAGCCTAGGCTGGGAGGCATACTGCTATAGTTTAAATTAAAAAAGGTTCAGGCAGCAATAGAAACAAAAGGCCGGGGGGTTACCCCGGCTACCTGCATGGAGGAGACAACCATCTTCTGAATTGCTCGCCGACTGCAGAGACGAAAGACTGGGGAATGGTGGGAGGTCCCAGGTATTTATGGGCCAGGAGGGGCTTCTTTTTTTATGTCATCTCTGCAGGATCGCCCTCTACAGGACTGTTACCCAAGTGTCATGAATATTCGGAAGCGGGGTGTGTGACATACTGGGAATATGTAAGTTGAATCTAAAATGGCAGCATACAACATGGCCACCTTGCTCTTGACATGGCACAACAGTGTTTATGTAAGCATAGCTATAAAAATGTACTTACTGCTACAGTAGAGCCATTTTTGCCCACACCGCCGTTAAGAATGACTCTGAAGTAGTTGTTACAGGAATAAATGGATCCAAATATAATGCCCATTAGGGGAATGACTTTCAAAGGGAGTCCAATCAGAGGAATCTTTAAAAAACAAACAACTAAATGAAGACAACGTATGCTAAAATTGTACGTTTTATTGCCATTGTAGTATCGCTGCTGAGGGTTCTTAAATAGTATTGAATAGATATTGAAAAGGTCTGAATTCTCTTAGAGGCAGGGCTGGATTATGTGCGGGGCGCAAGACCCGGGGCCTCCACCACTTTTACATCAGAGGGAGGCCTCCACCAACCTCTAGCAGTTTGTTGTCTGCAGGTGGAACAAAAAAAAAAAATCATCACACAAAAGAAGCACGCTAAAGCCTAGCGCTTCCTCTTCCGCTTCAGGGTGCGCAGCTTGAACCTGGCTTTCCCCCCTGCTAGCGTGCAAAAATAAAAGAAAAGCCACTCACCTGACCCCTCTATCGAACCAGCCGGGTCTCCTCTTCATCTGGCTCTTCAATCTTCAAGAGAGAGCCCGACAGGCTCCCCCTGACTTCCTGACGGGTGCCGCCATCTTGCCAAGTAGTGGGGCAGATGACGTCACCAACGTCATCCTGGCTCTCGCCGGCTCAGCTGTCAGATGCGGTGATCGCTGGGCAGAGGAGGACGAGGGACACAGGAGCTGACAATTGAAGGTAAGTAAATACATTTTTTTTTTAATAAATGACATTATTACCATGTGTGTTTTTTTTTTTTTTTTGCTGTTAACTCTTTGTGAACTGGTAAGGGGTCCATGAGACCCCTATACGAGTTCACAAGGCTTGGGGCTGGCAAGTCACCTGTGGCTAGCGGGTGACTTGCCATTGCCCAGGGGGGCAGAAGGCCATAGGCTATGCTGGCTTGTAGCCTGCAGGGCCAGGGGCCACCAAAGCTGGCCCCTGCACCCTGCTCTACAAGTCCCCATAGCTGGTCCTGTGCTGGTTATGCTGGGTAGGGGGGACCCCACGCCATTTTTGGGGGGGATTTTTAAGGGTTTTTAACCCTTGAAATTCCAAAATTATTTTTTTTTACATTAACCCCGTGTTACCTGTCACCCAACAGGTATAAAAGGCTTCCAGCAGAAGGAGAGCAGAAGCCAAAGTGATCAGCGTGGGAAACAGTGCTCTGGGATAGATGGGAGGTAAGTATTAAAAATATAATAAAATATTTTTTCTCTGTATCTGGGGCCTCCACCAGATTTTGTGCTCAGGGGCCTCCACTACTCTTAATCCAGCCCTGCCTAGAGGGCTGGCAAATCTATCTTCCCATATTGCATCAGTGAGATCTTTACCTTTCTGTTTTTGGCCCTGGTCTAAAACTGCATGATTTCGGAAAGTTGTTTTTTAGACAAGCAAGGGATGTAAACTAAGCAAAAGAGTAAAGGGCAGAGAGTGAAGGGCAGAGAGTGAAGGGCAGAGAGTGAAGGGCAGAGAGTAAAGGGCAGAGAGTAAAGGGCAGAGAGTAAAGGGCAGAGAGTAAAGGGCAGAGAGTGAAGGGCAGAGAGTGAAGGGCAGAGAGTGAAGGGCAGAGAGTGAAGGGCAGAGAGTGAAGGGCAGAGAGTGAAGGGCAGAGAGTAAAGGGCAGAGAGTAAAGGGCAGAGAGTAAAGGGCAGAGAGTAAAGGGCAGAGAGTAAAGGGCAGAGAGTAAAGGGCAGAGAGTAAAGGGCAGAGAGTGAAGGGCAGAGAGTAAAGGGCAGAGAGTAAAGGGCATAGAGTAAAGGGCATAGAGTAAAGGGCAGAGAGTGAAGGGCAGAGAGTGAAGGGCAGAGAGTGAAGGGCAGAGAGTGAAGGGCAGACTAGACGGACCACACTTCTCCTGCTCCATCTCGGTTTCTATGTAAACAGACTTGATCCCACTGCCTTCTTGGAATGACCCAGCTAAACAAAAAGGTTGCGCTAGGTTTTTTACCCAAACAGTAGAAATACTTCTTCCGTCATCCTGGAGGAGTATTTTTCAGGTGCTTTAGGTGGTGTTAAAGGGGCACTCCAGGCAAATGGTCAATTAAGCCTGCTTTCTGCTCTCCCCATGTGGGCTGTAAGGAGCTGCATCTTTTATTTAGCCTGCTTAAAAGTGGATTTGCCTTATCCCAGGTTTTGCTTCATCCCACTACATGACACTCCGCCAGTCAGACTACATCCAGACCTCACCAGCATTCTAGGAGCTTTCCAGCAACACCCCTCTTCTGCAAATACAACCCGAGAGAACAGAGATGAGTTAGCTTTTTATAGGCTGTAAAAGTCTATATAATTTAGTCAACTATAACATACAAAACTTTCCAGTGACACTTCTTCTACAGATACCAATATACAGACTAAATAATAAAGGCTCCATGCCTTGTATCTGTACAAGAGAGGTGTTGCGAGAAAGTGCCTTGTAGGTTATAGATATATATCCTTATAAAATACAGGCTCTGTATCTCTGCTCACAGTTTATATATGCAGAAGAGGGGTGTTGCTGGAAAGCTTTAAAGTTTGTCAAAATCCTGGGTTTTGGTCCTTGCCCCCAGAGCACCCCTGATCGGGGCTGTGTGAAACCCCTCAGATCGCCGAAACAAACTCACCTCTTCCTGGTCCTACAGCGCATGCACGGCCACTCGTCCAAACAGCATGCTCGGATCCGCTCACATCAGCCTGTCTAAGGCGAGCGGCTTCGAGCACAGTGAGGGGCGCATCCCCCACTACCCTCTAACAGGGAGCGTACCCACGCTGGCCATTCACAAATGCCTGGTGCAGGCATGGGCCCTGTTAGAGATAGCAGGATGTGGGCGCGGCTCGTACATGTGCCATTGGACCGGAAAAGAAGGTAAGTGTATGGGCGACCTGGGGGTTTCACACAGCTATAAGATTCCCGGGCTGACAGATTCCAAAATTGGGATGCCCCAGGGGGGAGGGAACCGGTCGGCCCGGGAATCATAGATTCTCAGGCCGATCACCGTGGGTTTTGGTATCACTGGACCAAAACCCATGGATGATGGCCCTGGAATACATAGAAGGGACGTCTTATTCCCTACCCCAGGGGCATCCAGATTCCCGTTGTGTGAAACCCCCCAGGTCACCCAGTAAAACCATCTCGGAAAGGCACATGAGTGAACACAGAGTTGCAAACAAATAGAAAAATAGAAAAGCTCAGCACACTGAAGACACCATTTTGACGCACAATAATGGAAGCCATCAAAAGTGAAATTACCATTTAAAATGACACTACAAACAGTAATCCAACACGGATGTTGCCACATATGACAAGTCAAGAAACATTTAAAAGCAGAGCTTCCAGAATAATTATTAAACCAGCCAATGCTTTAGAAGTGTGATAAACAAAGGTTTCTTCATACCAGTGTAACTACTAGAACATCTACTGTGTCATACTTGTAGCTTTTACATGCCTACAGTACACTGCCACCATCCACAAACTAGGTCATTATAAGGATCCTAAGAGAAGTCCATACTTACCGTGGTGTCTAAAGAATAGTGATGTGGAGGTTTAATGCTGCTTTACACAAAAGGCAGCCAAATTAACAACCTTTTCATTTATGTTCTACTTAAACCGGACCTTCAGCGTGATTTAATGAAAAGCCCAAACTCTTAAAAAACGGTTCCCCAGCATCTAAAATTAATATATTTTACGTTTTTAGTCACTAACTTATTATTCTTTCCCCCACTGGGCTGCAACTCTGTTCAGGAATTTAGGATACGGGCGCCGCCATCTTGACTCAGAAGCATCACACTTACTGAGGAGATGAGAGTAGGATAAAGTGCAGGGGGCGGGTTATAGCTGTGCTTTGCTCAGACAGAGCAGAGCTGGGGTCAGGTAATGGTCAGCAGTCCCAGAATGCAGAGCAGCACAGTCAGGAGGCACTTCCTGTTTGCAGGCTGCCTGATAAGATGGTGGCTTCCATAAGCCGCCATCTTGGATGTTTAAAGGCTTATAACATGCAGTAGATGCAGGTTGGATGATTTTTAATGTGAGCAATCTGTATGTACAGTGTGGGGGAAACATATAAGATAGACTCTTATTCAGAGTGAAGCTCCGCTTTAAAAGTACTTTTATGCGCAAATATCAACTGATAGCTTCAGCATAAATGCAACACAAACTGGATTATTCCTATGCTCAGCTCACTCCCATTTGCCTGTGTAATGCCATCTACATGAAATCTCTTAAAAGGCCAGGAAGTGATCACAAAACCTAGATCTTGGGGGGGGGGGGGGGGGGGTAAATCATGTCAATCAGTAATTGATATGTATTCACATCTCCCAGTGTGATACAGCTTCACCAAACATGAATCATACCTTTATACATATGTTACCTGAAATCCTTTTTCCGGATGAAAGGCAATCCCAATGGCAGCACAAAGTAAAAGAGAAGATATAAAGCAATAACTAGGCTTACTTTAGAAGCAAATGAGTTACACACAAACATTTATATGGGTTCTTCTACTGGTGGGTCTTTTTTCTTTTTGATATACTGCCTCCATCAAAGGGAATGGAGAGGGTGTGGTAGCACTGACATGACTGATGGCAGGGGGCGGGAGCTGGACACAGTAGTGCAGCCAATGGTTTCTCGTGTCCTGAGCCAATTTAAAACACAGGAAACCAAACACATTTCGGTTTTTCCGAGGAAGATAATTTGGCATCAAGGCTCCGTTAGTAGAAATCTAATAACAACTGTGATATTCTGACTGCAGTAAATGATACATCATTTTCAGCTTCCATAGAAACTATTGATCTGTAGAGGTTTTGAATGATAGATGCAGATAATAGCGCTGATTCAGCACGTGAGGATTTTTTTTCCTCATGTTTTTTGTGAGAAATGTTTATTTACAATGATTTTTCCCTTTTTAGCTGTAGGAATAATTTAAACCAGACTTTCAGCATAATTTAATTAAAAGCCCAAACCTTTAAAACAGTATTCCCAAGCATCTATGATTAATAAATTTTACGTTTTTGGTCACTTACGAATTATTCTTTCCCGCACTGGGCTGCAGCTTTGTTTGGGACTCTAGGATATGGGTGACGCCATCTTGCCTCAGAGGCATCACATACTGAGGAGAGGGCAAAACTGCAGGGGGCGGGGTCATAGCTGTGCTTTTCACAGACAGAGCAGAGCTGGGGTCAGGAATCAATCCCATAGCAATCCCAGATTGAAGAGCGGCACAGTCAGAAGAGACTTCCTGTCTGCAGACAACCTGAGACTCCATGGGTCGCCATTTTGGATGCAGTAGATGCAGGCAGGATGATTTTTAAAGTGGGCAATCTGTATGTACAGGGTATGGGAACATATAAGATATGCTCTTATTCAGGGTGAAGTTCCAATTTAAAGATCCGCACAACTAAAAGTGGTACTGAATTGCACTATAGAAAAAAATCATTATGAAATGTTTTTTCTCACCAAAAAAAACTCTCACAATGCTGCATCAGCCCTATTATTTCAGTATTAGAGAGTTGCTAGGTTATATTGTTCAGGTCCCTGAGTGTTAAACCTTGACCCATATATCTTAAGAGTCTAAACTCACACAGAACAATAGCTATCACAGGCAACATACAGTAACACTGAATGTTATAGGCAAGTCAAGGAACTATTAAGAATATGGAACTTGTGTAGCATTTTACGAGATTTGCATATTACCTCAGTGTCCCAGAATGTAGTTCCTAAAAAAGCAGACAGAATAAAGAGAATGATAACAGAAGTCTGCAGTTCCGTGACATCAATCCTGGAGAGAAAAAAAGGAAACTTGTTTAATCGATATACGACGTCAGAGCATTCCAAAATGCCTATAGAGAAGTAAATGTGCTAGATTTCACAACATGGGAAAATAAGTCATGTAGCCGACCCTGGAATCTGTGGTGAATGCGGGAGAAGAAAAGTCACACTCCAGGGGGTGCCCTGGACTGTGGCAATCAGGGGCACATTTACGACTGCAACATTTATGACTAGCAGAAATAAAGCCGATAAGTATATTAGTGTGTGAGCATAGTTTCCTGGCCCGGACAACCAATCAGCCAAGCATAGCTAAATAATCTGACACATGCACTTTGCATACTACAATACTATACAATTGTGTACAGAAAAAAAGATTTTAGTCATTTAAAGTGATATTTCAGGCAAAGCCAGTTGTTAGCTCGTTGTGTCAGGCTACGTTTGGCACTGTCCTAGATGTTTTTTCTTATTGCATGGCACGGCCTGCTTCAGTATTCATAACAGTTATTCCGCCACAAGGTGGCGCAGTGTACTGCAGAAGAGCTGTGGCATCTCCCGCCCCCCTATAAAAACGGGATTAATCATAGAGTTCCCAGTGTTTCCTCTGCAGTGAAACTGCGAAGTTAGAAGATGTCTCTCTCTCTGTGCGCAGGTGAGCGGGGCAACCAAGCCTGCGGCCCTGCAAGTCTATTTCCACCCGTTTCTGGACCCTCTCTGCCTCCCAGCCTTGGCTGACAGATCGGGTGAGGGAAGAAGAGCGCTAGGGTCAAGTGCTCCAGGAGCGCTGTTCCAAGCCGCAGACCCTGTACTACAAAGGGTAGCCGGCCATAGGCTTTATGGTGAGCCTACTAGGGATGCGGAGTTCCTGTCCTGGCTTCTGAGGGGGTGAGTTTTGGGGGACTGTGTCTTTATCTTTTCCTTCAGGGCCCCCCTTGCCTAGATACTCGCCGCTGTCTTTCGTCTCTCTCCCTTCCCCCTCTGACTTATATTCGGGGGGCGGGTGGTAGCAGCGAGTGGTGTTAGTTGTGGTGTATTTTGCTGTGTACAGTGTTTTTTGTTTTGTTTTTTAGCCGCCGTGCCGCTTTGTACTGCGCTCCGCGGCGGGTGGCGCTATAACCTGTGGGCGCCGTTTTTTGCGCTCTTCGGAGGGGGCAGGGTCAGTGGGGTGACGCGTATCGCGTCGTCTCCCCTGCGGCCCGCCCCTCGAGGTACTTCTGCCGGTGCCATTTTGGATTAGATGCGCGACTGGTTTTCTCCCTTTCTGGCTGCTGTGCTGTATCCTCTTGTGTGTCGCTTCATCCAGCGGTCTGAGGCTTGGTGATCCTGCGATTTCCTTGGTCCGTGAGTCCCCCTTGGGGTTTTTTTTATTGATCTTGTGGTGCATGTGCTGCGGGATGCTCATGTATCGTTTTTACTTATGTCTTTCAGGTGCGTTGTGGTTTCTCCCGGCTCTACTCCTTCCTCCCCCTCATCCCCCCCCTTTACTGACTTCTGGGGGCATCCCGTGGGAGGGCATCCCGGGTGGCTTTTGTATTAGCCTTTGCCCAGTGCTGGCCTATTGCGCCTGTGTTAATCACCATATGGAGGCTTCTGGGGATAGTGTGCTTGGGGGTCCTTCAGGGCAATCCCGGCTGTGTGGGGTATCCCCTGTGAGTGACAGTGTCAGGGTGTGCGTGCCGTGCACCCAAAGTGTCCTTGCGCTCCAAGCTGGTTTGCCTGCATCGCTTCCCAGCTTCAGAGTCGCCTACCCCCCCACTCCTGTAATTGGCCCCCAGTGAGGGGGATAATAGCAGGGGGTCACAGTCTGATCTGGCACTTCCTGTGGCCACCATTGAGAGGCAGCTTGCCGGGCCTGTTCCTAGGAAGGCCTCTGGCAAGAAGCAGCACCTGACTTCCACTCCCTCACGCTCCACAGGGGAGTATAAGGAGTTTGATGCCACTGGTGGACGTTATTCCCTAGAGGAAGGGGAACTGTTCCAGGACTCCGACTCCTCTGGGGACCAGTAGGGGAGGAATCATGGTACCCTGAGGACACTGATAATCTGTTGTCACAAATGTTTGAAATTTTGCACATTGCTCCCCCTGAGGTGGCTAAGAAAAAGCAGGGTGAGCTCTTTCGCCCTGATAAACAGCGTCTTGAGTTCCCCGAGCAGGGACATTTCACTACTATGGTGGGAACGTCCTAACAGGCTGCCCGCTGTGCCCAAGGGATTGCGCCTGGCCTATGCTGCTGCCATTATGGCTATTGCCCTTAAGATACTGCTCAAGCGTCTATGTGGTGGCGCTATGGCTGGTGGGAGGAGGGAGGATTATAGATCCCTCTTGCTTTGCTCTGATTTTGTTGCATTTATCGTTACTGCCATGGATGATGCTGTGAGGCTGGGCCGTAGGGCCTCTGCACTTTTGGTGGCGATGCGTCGCTCTGTTTGGTTGCGTCAGTGGGCAGCTGACGCTGCTGCTAAGAAGGCTCTCACTGGGCTCCCCTTTGCGGGGCTGCGGATCTTCGGTGAGCGTCTTGATGTTTTAGCCAAGGATGGCAGAATGCCTCAGCGTAGGAGGCAGCCCCGGCCCTTTCGGGGCCCTCCGCCTCCTTCCCCTCCCTTTGTACTCCCAGAGGAGGTTGTGGCTCCCTCTTCTCGGGTAGCTGCAGAGATTCTTGGGGCCGTGGCAGATCCCGTGGTCATCCCGGTCTCTCCTGGGGTTCCAAGCCCAAACCCCCTCCCAAGGCCCCTCAGGCATGAGGGGGCGCCCTCACCCATCCGGGTGGGGGGACGGCTTCGGCTCTTTGCCCACGTCTGGAGGCTCCACGTCTCAGACCGGTGGATTCAAGAGGTGGTGTCCTCCGGTTACAAGATAGAGTTTGCAGCCTGGCCGCCCCCAAGATTCATCAGATCCCGGATGTCTTGAAACCCCTGTCAGCTCAAGGGTTGCTTTCGGCGGTTCAATGCCTGCTGGAGTCACGGGTCATTTGTCCGGTGCCTCCTCAAGAACAGGGTCAGGGGTACTATTCCAATCTTTTCACGGTCCCCAAAAAGGACGGCTCTCTGAGGCCTATGCTGGACTTGAAGGGCCTCAACAAGTTTGTCAGATTCATGCATTTTTGCATGGAGACGCTACGCTCGGCTGTCAGTACCCTTCGCCCGGGCGACTTCATGACCACCGTGGACATCAAGGATGTTTATCTTCATGTGCCTATCTTCCCAGGCCATCAGAGATTTCTGAGGTTCGCGCTGGAGAATCAGCATTACCAGTTTGTAGCTTTACCCTTTGGTATGACCTCAGCGCCTCGGGTGTTCACCAAGGTGCTGGCGGGGGTGATGGCTCTGCTACGGAACCAGGGCATTCGCGTCCTTCCTTACCTGGACAACATCCTTATTGTGGCCCAGTCCTTTCATCAGGCCGAGCAGGACACCCGGGTGGTGACCTCCACTCTGGAGTCCTTCAGCTGGGTGACTTTCCCAAGGCTTCACTGTCCCCGTCCTTGGTGAGGTCCTTTCTGGGCATGACTCTGGATACCTCTCAGGTCAAGGTGTTCCTTCCTCAGCAGAAGTTGGAGGGCCTTCAGAAGCAGGCACGGGCTCTGCTCCTGTGTCCTCATCCCTCCATCCGTCTGGGGATGCAGTTGGTGGGCCTGATGGTGTCCTGCTTCGAGGCGGTCCCCTTTGCTCAGTTTCACATGAGACCTCTTCAGTTGCACCTCTTGTCAGTCTTGGATCAGGACTCTGTGTCCCTGGATCAGGAATTTGCTCTGTCTCCTCTGGCCAGACAGTCCCTTTCGTGGTGGTTGGACTCAAGGGACCTTCTGGTGGGCAGGACTTTCCTGCCCCTGTGCTGGGAGACGGTCACCACAGATGCCAGTCTGACAGGCTGGGGGGGCTTTTGGAAGTCTCCGAAGTTCCGGGGTCGGTGGGGTCCCCAGGAGGCCCATGCTCCCATCCATGTACTGGAACGGAGGGCGATCAAGTTGGTTCTTTCTCAGCTGACCACCCACCTTCGGGGTCAGGCTGTTCAGATTCGCTCAGGCAACCAGACGATGGTTGCCTACATCAACCATCAGGGTGGGACTCGAAGCAAGCAAGCCTTCAAGGAAGTGTCCCTGATACTGTCTTGGGCGGAACAGAATGTTCCCTGCATCTCAGCGGTATACATTCCGGGGGTGGAGAACCAGGTGGCGGACTCCCTGAGCAGGGGGACGTCTCGTCTGGGGGAATGGTCCCTCAACCAGGTGTTTCTGTGCCACCGCTGGGGTCAGCCGGATGTGGACCTGTTTGCGTCACGTCACAATCACAAACTTCCCAAGTTTGTCTCCCTGTCACAGGATCCTCTGGCCTTCGCCACGGATGCACTGGCAATGCCTTGGACGGCATATCGGCTTCTCTATGTGTTCCCTCTGTTCCCTCTACTGGGCAGGGTCATGCGCAAGATAGCCCAGGAGGGGGTTCCAGCCATCCTGGTGGCCAAGAAAGGTGTGGTTCGCAGATGTCGTGCAGTTGGCAGTAGATCAGTACGTCTTGCCCAAGGATCCAGATCTTCTCACTCAGGGGCAGCTACGCCATCCCAATTTACAAACGCTGGCTTTAACGGCTTGGCTTCTGAAACCTCCATCTTGATGGAAAAGGGGTTGCCTGCCTCTGTTGTGGATACCATGATTCGGGCTAGGAAGAAGTCCTCGTCCTTTATCTATTACAGGGTCTGGCATGTTTACATTGCCTGGTGTGAGTCCAAGTCTCTTCCCTGTCGGGTTTTTTTTTTCCATCCCCAGGATTCTGGAATTTTTGCAACATGGTTTGGATTCCGGCCTTTAAAGGAGTACCCTCAAGGGCCATGTTTCAGCTCTGGCAATTGTTTTGCAAAGATCCTTTGCCAATCACCAGTTGGTTAAAACCTTTTTCCAGGGTGTTATTCATGTGCGTCCACCTCGTAAGCCACCTCAAGCCTACTTGAATCTGGTGAGCGGCATCAGGATAAGGTGGTGTTTCGGCTTAAGCCGGATTTCTTGCCTAAGGTCGTGTCTGCCTTTCATCTCAATCAGGACATTGTTTTGGATTTATTGTGTCCTAATCCTGTTAATTCCAAGGAGCGGACGCTGGATTCTTTGGATGTGGTCAGGGCTCTGAAGTTTTATTTGATCGCTACTGAGCCTTTCAGGAAATCTGATGCTCTTTTTGTTCTCACTTCTGGACCTAGGAAGGGTTTGCCTCCGTCTAAATCTACTATCGGCAAGTGGATCCGTCAGGCGGTGGTACAAGCCGATTCTGCTAAGGGGAAGGAACCTCCCTTTAGGGTTACTGCTCATTCCACTCGTGCTATTGGTGTCTCTTGAGCTTTTCAGCACCAAGCTTCTGTTGAACAAGTTTGCAAGGCCGCTATTTGGTCTTCTGTTCATACTTTTTCCAAGTTTTACAAGGTTGATGTTAAGGCCTCAGCGGATGCTGCTTTTGGCCGCAAGGTACTTCAGGCGGTAGTGACTTGAACTGCCGGCCGTTACTCATTGGGGATCCCACCCTACTTTTGGACACTGCTTTTGGATGTCCCAACTGTTATGAATACTGAAGCAGGCCGTGCCTGCTTCACCCCACCCTTGTTATCGTTATTCTTGGTTGCCTCTTTATGGTGATTGTTCCAAGTTAATTGTTTTTTTATTTTTTTACCTTTTTTACATTTTTTACCTTTATTCTCTCCCGGCTTCTTGTCTCACTGCTTGTCTACGCTGGGAACTCTATGGTTAATCCCGTTTTTATAGGGGGCCGGGAGATGCCACAGTTCTTCTGCAGTACACTGCGCCACCTTGCGGCGGAATAACCCAACTGTTATGAATACTGAAGCAGGCCGTGCCATGCAAGAACAAAAACAATTCTACAGGTGAGTACTCACAGAATTGTCTTTTTCGTTTTCAACTTGAAGAAGAAATGGCCGAGATATCGAGGTTTACAGTTTTCTCTTGTAATTTCACTGTTGAAGCATGTGGGCGTAGCCCTTGGAGCTGCAGAATAATAATCAGCATAATGGACAGTGTATGCAGCTCAGGTGTACAGACACTGCCCATTATGCCGAGATCTTGCTTCAGACACAGGCATTCTCAGCACTCTAGCTGTGTTTTTAGCGGTGCTTGAATGCACAGAGAGCGCCATTCAAGCCATCTATACAGAAGCTGACGTGGTTTGGACTAGCTCCCCCAACTAGTATTGGTTGCCAACATCGGCTGGAAGGGCAGATGAGGAAGTAAATTTCCCCATGCATGGTGCTGAGAAGAAAGGATGCACATTGCTGGAGGAATGCTGCAGTTTATTCTTTTTAACCTTTTGAAAGAAAAATCCCTAACTAGTGGTCTACTGGCAGCTAGTGGTTTAGTGGCAGAAAAAGCTAGGCGAAAGACACCGTTAAGGGAAAAGAGACAGCCACCTGCTATATAGCCTACTGAGCATGAATCTTCCCCAATTTTGTTACAAGTAGTTACCTGGTATAGAGAAAAAATGAATTTGGCAAGACATTTACCAATTTGACACCTACTCAGGTATCATCCAAGAAAGACTTTGCTACCCTGCTAGGTAGGTAGTGGAAGACAGTCTACTCAAGGAGGGCAGGGTCCCAATAATCAAGTATAACATGTAATTAATAGGTACTAAAAGAGACTAAAATCCTGTTTTCCTCTCTTGGCAACAGGTAGAAGTTCATAGCTAGTGGAATTTTCAAAAGCAATACCTTTTCTTTTTGCTAAATACCAACCAGTAGTCCAAATGGACAAGAAGGAAAACATACAACGAACAGCAATAACTCCTCATTAGGAAGTACAAATAGTCAATATAGCGGAAGACCCTATGACTGCGAAAAGAGTACAGTACACCAGCTCTTCTGTACCTATTTATCCAGACACTCATCAGGGCTCCACCCACCACCTACCCTTGCCACATGGTCTTCAGAAGCACCAAAAGGCGAGAACGCATCCTAAAAGACAGGTTCTAGACTTGTAAAGGAGAACCTCTGGAACCACATCCAAAAGGGAGGACAATGGTCCAAGGTCCTGCCAAAAGTGCTTAATCCTTACTTCCTAGAGAGGTATCTCCAGAATCAGAAGGTGTCCAAAGAGTATCCCATTCTCATCTACCTGTCAATTATAAGGGTGCAGGGGGGCAAAACAAGTCCTCCACAGAGCTCATGGAAAAGAGCAAAAGAAGAAACTGCTCAGATGAGCAGGCCTCATTGGTCAAGACAAAGCTCTATATCCAATGAGGAGCATCCTCAGGAGAGAAGAGGAACCCCTAAACTGCCCTAGGAAAAAGGCAAAAGCTATTTCTGCAGTATGAGAGTCAAAGTTGACCAGAACACAGTAGTAGCTTTGCAGAACCAAAGGCCCCTAGTTGCGCATGATTCAAGGGCAGAGCCTGCTCCAGTGCAGTTAAATGACTAGCTAACCTCTCAAGTCACTCCAAATTATAAGCACCAGAGGGACCCTATGTAGATCCAAAAATATCAGGACAACGGTGTTCTGACCCAATTCTAGACAGCTACAGAGACCACCTAATCTGACAATACACTGGATGTTAAAGCACCAAGAAGGACAGGCCCTTTCTGGAGAAAAAAAGAAAATCCTGATAGGGATAAATGATGCCCGAGCCACTGATAAAGAGATGGCCCACGCAAGAGGGTTTCTCCTAGCTGGGTCTTGTCTGCTAATAACAAAAGCAGGCCCATGTAACCCAGGGTAGTATGTTCTGTTCGTAGCTGCTTTAGAGGCAGGTAGAAGGTGAAAGGCCAGGTGCCTCTCACTCAGAGGTGGTGCAGCGGTCTGTGTGGTGGAGATTATCACTGGAATTGGACTCACTAGGGGTGAATCGGGAGAGAAAAATACAATTCTGTGATTACTCACCTGTAGAATTGGTATTATGAGTATACAGTACGTCCTGCTCCAGATAGATTACTTACACGTGGGTATTACTCCGCCAGATGGCGCTGGACTGCAGAGACAAATCGAAAATAGGCTCCTCCCGGCCCCTCAAATACCCAGGGACCTCCCACAAATCCCCAGCATTGAAAAGCAGTTAACGAGAAGCCAGGAGAATTAAATAACCCAAACTATTAACTATAACAATTATAACAATCACCATACAGGGGATCCAAGATAATGCAAAACCAAGGGTGGGGTGGAGCAGGACGTACTGTATACTCATAATACCAATTCTACAGGTGAGTAATCACAGAAATGTATTATTCTTAGTACGTCCTGCTCCAGATAGATTACTTACACTTGGGACATCCAATAGCAGTGTCCAAAAAGTAGGGTGGGATCCCCAAGAAAAGGTAACAGCAGACAGTTTAAACCACTGCCGCCTGTAGAACCCCTTTCGGCCAAAAGCAGCATCAGCTGAGGCCCTAACATCAACCTTGAAAACTTTGAAAAGGTAGCGGCCTTGCAAACTTGTTCAACAGAAGCCTGGTGCTGAAAAGCCCAAGAAGCACCAATAGCACGAGTGGAATGAGCAGTAAGGCGGAAGGGAGGATTCTTCCCCTTAGCAGCATAGGCCTGAAACACAGCCTGACGGATCCATTTGCTGATAGTAGACTTGGCAGGAGCCAAACCCTTCCTAGGACCAGAAGGGACCACAAAAGGAGCATCAGTTTTTCTGAAAGGTGAAGTAGCAACCAGATAGTACCTCAGACACCTAACCACATCCAAAGAATGCAAAACCCTCTACTTAGCATTGCTAGGATTAGGGCACAATGAAGAAAGAACAATGTCCTGATTCAAATGAAAGGCAGACACTACCTTAGGCAGAAAGTCAGGTTTGAAACGAACCACCACCTTGTCCTGTGTCTCTCATAATAGGGGGCTGAATGGAAAGCGCAGCCAACTCAGACACACATCTAACAGAGGTGATAGCCACCAGAAAGACAACCTTGAGCGTAAGAATGGCCAGAGCAGCATCCTGCACAGGTTCAAAGGGAGCACCCTGCAAGGCTGACAAAACCAAGTTCAATTCCCAAACAGGCACCATAGGCTTACGTGGCGGGCGCACATGAGTGACCCCCTGGAATCTCCAACCCATGCTGCAGGAACTCCAGAATCCTGGGGATAGAGAACACACGACAGGGAAGAGACTTAGACTCACACCAGTCAATGTAGGCACGGAAAACCCTGTATTAAATGGAAGAAGAAGACTTCTTACTAGCCTTTATCAAGGTATCCACAACTGAGGAAGACTGCCCCTTCTCCATCAAGATAGAGGTTTCAGCAGCCAGGCCGTCAAAGCCAGAGTTTGTAAATTGGGATGGCATAGTGAGCCCTGAGTGAGCAGATCTGGCACCAAGGGCAGAGCGTACTGATCTACTGCCAGCTGCACCACGTCTGCAAACCACACTCTTCTTGGCCACCTGGGGGCCACCAGAATTGCTGGCACCCCTTCCAGAGCAATCTTGCGCAGAACCCTGCCCAGCAGGGGGAATGGAGGGAAGACATACAGAAACTGAAAGTCCTGCCATGACATTGCTAGAGCATCCGTGGCCAAGGCCAGAGGATCCTGGGACAGGGAGACAAAGGCTGTGAGCTTGTGACGGGACGCAAACAGATCCACATCTGGTTGGCCCCAACGGCGACACAGAGATTGGAACACCCTGCTGCATAGGGACCATTCTCCCTGGCAAGAGGTCCCCCTGCTTAGAGAGTCTGCTAGGAGATTTTCCACTCCCGGGATGTACACAGCTGATATGCAGGGAAGATTGGCCTCCGCCCAAGTCAGGATCAGAGACGCTTCCTGGAGGGCCCCCTTGCTCCGGGTCCCTCCCTAATGACTGATGTAGGCAACTGCCGTCTGGTTGTCCGAGCGCAGAACAGGCAGGCCCCGAAGGTGAGTAGTCAAGTGAGCCAGAACTAGCCTGATCGCCCGCAGTTCCAAGACATTGATAGGTGTGTGGGCCTCCTGAGGGCCCCACCTCCCCTGGAGCCGCAGGGACTTCCAGAAACCCCCCCCAACTTGACAGACTGGCATCCGTGGTGACCGTCTCCCAGGAAGGGGTAAGAAACAGGTTCCTTGAGTCCATCCACCACGAGGGGATAGCACACAGACCCTGTCCAGGGACGCTGGATCCTTGTCCCACACTGACAAAAGATGAAGTTGCAGAGGCCTCAAGTAGAACAGAGCATAAGGGACCGCCTCGAAGCACGCCACCATCAGGCCCACCAGCTGCATCCCCTGCCTGATGGAGGGATGAGGACAAGATAGCAGGAACTGAGCCTGTGCAATCACCTTCTGCTGAGGAAGGAAAATCCTTGCCTGAACTGTATCCAGATTCATTCCTAGGAATGGAGTTACCAAGGAAGGGGACAGAGAGGACTTGGGGTGGTTGATCACCCATCCAAATGACTCCAGAGTGGACACCACCAGCTGAGTATCCAATTCTGAGATTGGGAGGTGATGAGAATGTCGTCCAGATAGGGAAGCACGCGGACGCCCTGATACCTGAGCAGAGACATCACGCCAGCCAGCACCTTGGTGAACACTCTGGGAGCAGAAGTGAGACCAAAGGGCAACGCCACAAACTGGTAGTGTTGATCCATCAGAGCGAACCTGAGGAACCTTTGATGACCTGGAAATACAGGAATATGAAGGTCATCTTTGATGTCCACAGAAGTCATGAAGTCCCCTTGGCATAGGGAACTGATGGCAGAGCGCAAAGTTTCCATGCGAAAGCGCCTGCCCCTGACAAATTTGTTGAGGATCTTCCAAGTCCAGGATGGGCCTGACTGAACCATCATTTTTGGGTACTGTGAATAGGTTGGAATAAAAGCCCTTGCCTTTTTCTCTTAAGGGGACTTGGCAGATGACCCCCAGCTCCAGGAGGCCTTGCACTGCTTGCACTAGCTCCTGAGCCGACACAGGGTCCTGAGGAATCCGGGATCTGATGAATCTTGGGGAGGGGCCGGGCAGCAAACTCTATCTTGTAACCGGAGGACACTACCTCCTGAATCCACCGGTCTGAGACATGAAACCTCCAGACGTGAGCAAAGTGCTGCAGCCGTCCCCCCACCCGGATGGGTGAGGGCGCCCCATCATGCCTGAGGGGGCTTGGTGGAGGATTTTGCTTTGGGACCCCAGGAGGTACCAGGACGTCCACGTCCTCTGCCCCTACCCCAGAAATCTCCCCGGGCCCCAGGAAAGGAAACCCCCCTCCCCTGTCTGGCACCACGGTATAGGGGGGGGGGGGAGAAGGAACCCTGACCCCGAAAGGGTCGAGATTGCCGCTTGTGCTGGGGTAACCTTCCTCCCTTAGCAAAAAGGTCAAGGCGGTCCCCAAACAGGCGTAGTCCTTTGAAGGGAAACCCAGTGAGGGCCTTCTTGGCAGCGTTGTCAGCAGCCCACTGGTGTAGCCAAACCGAGCGGCGTATAGCCACCACAAGGGCAGATATTCTGGCACACATTCTGATTGTGTCATCCATGGCAGAGAGGACAAAATTTACAAAAACATCACAGCTGGAGAGTGCATTGAACACCTCACAAGGCAAATCATCAGGGGCACTATTAAGTATATTTCTGATAAGGTTTCTAGTGGCCACAGCAGTAATGGCAGAGGCACAGACCGGGCGCAGCGCCGTTCTCGCACATGCAAAGGCATGGGATGCCAGCTGGTCAATGCGCCGGTCCTCCGCATCCCGCAGGGTAGTAGAGTCAGGGGAATGCATGACAGAGGTGTTAGATAGCCCTAAGACCGGGGCATCCACCTCCGGAGGGGATGACCAACACTTTACCACATCAGCAGGAAAGGGATACTTCCTATCCCAACTCTTAGGTACCCCAGGAAGTTTACTGGGGCGCTCCCATTCCTTGAGTACAAGATTATGGAAATGTGCCTGCTCTGGAAATTCCAAACGTGATTTTGCTGTATGGAAAAGCTCCCCTCTTTGCCTGGGAGCCTCAACAGGGAGAGAGATAGACAGAACCTCAAAAATCTGGGTCAATAATCTGTCAGTGTCATCCGGGGCCCAAGGGTCAGAGCCAGAATCGTCATGACCTCTTGGCCTCTCATCAGATGAGCCTGAGTCAGAGAAAAGCTCCCCTTCATCAGACGGGGTATAGCCACAAAGATTCCAAAACTCCTCAGTTTCCATATGGAAAATAGTGACATTAGGCGTTAAGTGCCGCTTTTTTGCAGTGGCCTTACGCGCCAAGGTATTAGCAATTAACTTCTCAACACTAGCCAGTCTAGAAGACACATCAGGCTGAGACTCCCCACTTGTATGCAACTCAGTAGGAGTGAGATTTAAGCTTGGGGGGGGTAGGTGAAGTGAAACAAGGTGCAGCCACTGGAAGGCCAGTTTGCAGTGCAAGCACCTGCTCAGCACAGGGTACACAGGGTAGGGATTAACGCTATAGAGCAACCCTGGATGCCCCAATAACCCGCTAGGGAAGTGGGAGTATTACACAAGGCCTAACAATTAATAAACTAATAGAGGGCCGGGAGAAGCCAAAGGATTCGCCCAGCCTGAAAGACATAAAATAAGGAGACCGTAAGCACACTGTAATAAAATGTAGAAAATAAAGCCGCCCGCGAGGGCAGTTACGGACCGCGGTAGGTAGGGGTCCGTTGCGCATAGGCCAACCAAGCAGGTCAAGATGGCGTCGAGGGGCGGGCCGGTATCAGCAATGACGCGGAGCGTGCCATAGACGGGGCCCGACGTGACAAGCAGCCAATGACAGCGCACCAGCGCCTGAGGTAACGCCGCCGCCAAGTGCGGAACATAGAAACAGAAAAGGCGCGCGGCGGCTGACACAAGGCAGAATGAATAAAGTATAAAGATAAATCACATAATGCATAGTGTACACACCTACACACCCCCCCCCCCTCTTTTCCCCCGAAGGCTACAAGGAGAATGAGGGAGGACAGCGGCCACTTAAATAGGGCGCACCGATAGGCAGGGGCAAGGGGCAATAGTGCGGGAGGGGCATCCCATAGAGGCTCACCATAAGCCTGAACCGCCTACCCTTTGGTGGGGGATTGCGGTGGAGCAGCGCTCCTAAGCACCTAACAGCGGTGCTGTTGACCTTCACCCGACCAGCGCAGCCAAGGCTGGGAGGCATATTACTAATGGAACGGGTGGGAATAGTCCTACAGGGCCGCAGGCTAATAGCCCCGCTCACCTGCGAGTAGAGAGAGCCATTTCTCGTCCTTAGCAGTCCAGACTGCAGAGAAAATCCCTGGTCCCTGGGTATTTGAGGGGCCGGGAGGAGCCTATTTTCGATGTCTCTGCAGTCCAGCGCCATCTGGCGGAGTAATATCCACGTGTAAGTAATCTATCTGGAGCAGGACGTACTGTATACTAAGAATATAAAGCCAAAAGAGAAATTTAGTCTCATAGGATCCTAAACATTGAACAAATATGCTGAAGAAATCAAAATAATCCCAGTTCTTTCTAAAGGGGATCCATAGAAACCACAGAAATGCTCTCCTGCGAGTCTCATAATGGGGCTAAAAAACAGATTTTCATGCCCCAGACAGGTCCCCTAAAAAAGAGGAGGCAGTAGCTGAGGTGGAAGGAGAGACCAGGGGGGTTAACAGTAGTAAGGAAAGCATTCAGAGAATGAGACTGTGACCAGGGTTAGGTCATTGGCCAAAGCACTGCCTACATGCAAGAAGGCTCTGACAATACCTCTCTGTTCCTCTCCAGTACCTCCAAAAGAGGTCAAATTTGAGGTTCATCCTGTATAATTTTTCCATCAGTAGGCTATACTAGATATTAGCAATACATTCAGGACAAAGGTCTGTAGGGAAGCACGAATAAAACCATCATGCTGCCAGTAGCATTGTGTTCTTCACCAATAAAAAATGGGGTGATTGCCTATTAGCCGGGCTGGTACTATTGCTTTTTTTTTTAAATGTCAGTCTCTAGCTATAGCTCCCAATAGACCAAAAGCTATGAACTTGTAGAAGGGACCCTCCCACTGCCATAAAATATAACATTTTTTTTATTTAATGTGGACCAAAATCACCAGTATTTGCCCCTACTGCTACTGTGTATTCAGAATAGAATGTATGTGGGCATAAGCACGTACAGCAATGGTAGCGCATCACCTACTACCATTGCTGTACTCATTCAAGCCCACAGACATTCTATTACGCTGGATGCACAGTGGGAAAGCCAAGGCCCAACCTCAATTACGCCCTAGGACTGAGGCATTTTTACGTGTATGGCGTTTGCACCGGGTTTCGCACAGTGGAGAATTACAAATCGGGAGGGGGAGTTGGGATTCACCTGACCCTAAGACTCTAGAGTCTAGGTCTTTAGATTTAAGGCAAGTTAAATAAATTAGAGGGAGTGTCCGAATGCCTTTGGCTTTGCTAATAAGATGACAAAGTGTATAATAATATGCACCGTATAATAAGATTCAGTGAACATTACGTCACACAAACCTACATTCCAAACCTCAGAGTACCGGACACGTAGGTCTGCCACTGTGCACAGAAGAATATGAACATACTGACGAAGCAACAAAAGAACATCCAGCCGGGCATTGTCCCAGAGCGAACTGCCGAAAGTGCTCCAACTGCAACAAACACTGCACAGGAAGAAATCAGTTACTTTACTTTAAAGAGGCAACTTTTGTTCTCGAATATTTAACAATATAAAACAAAAAAAAAAAAAATTGAAAATAAAAGGGTAATATCTTTGGGTGTTCAAATACTTACATCATGAAAAAAAGAAAAAACACACCCCTCACGCCTGTGAAAAGCTTCTATTTCTATGCTATGGCATTTCACACATTTTTCAGCTATCCATGCTTAAAGTGGACCAACCACGTCCTATGAACATCACATGTATCAACTCCCTTAGTGCCCTGGTAATGAATTGGATAAAAATACTCAAAAACCATTTTGGCTTCAAAGGAAAAATTGGGGGGAAAATAGGGAAAAATATCCAATTTCAGTCCACTTTAAAGCAGACCAAAACACCCAAAAACAACTCAATCTATTTTGCTCTCCCACCCCTGGTTCATTACCGTTTGGATGTTTTCTACCCTTAATGCTGCTTGGTGTTCCTGTTTAGAGGGATCTTAAAAATTGTGTTCCCAAGCTATACCATTGTATGCTGTTGGTTTCTGACAGAACACCATTGTTCTAAAATAGCTGTTAAAGCCAGCCACTCGCTATCTCATGCTGGGAGCAATTAGTGGCTATTGAAGGAACGAAAAGAAACAAGGAAGATAAGATGTAAGTTTCCCTTAATTTTCCCCCAATTTTTGTTTTAAAGCCAAATTTTTTTTGAGTATTTTTATCCAATTTGCTACCGGGACACTAAGGGTTTTTTTTTTCTTACATGTAGCTTTCCACAGGATGTGGTTTGTCCACTCTACAAAGCCAAACCCTAACAAGTTTGGAGTTGCCCTGCTCCTTTGTGATTGAAGAGTAATAACTCCCTGGAGAATAAAAAGACAATTCTGTGAGTACTCACCTGTAGAATTGCTTTTGCCATGCATGGCACGGCCTGCTTCACAAAGTCATTACATCTGGGTTATTCCGCCACAAGGTGGCGCAGTGCACTGCAGAAGAGATGTGGCTCTTCCCGGTACCATATAAAAACGGAATCACCATAGACTTATCCAGTGTTGACAAGCAGTTATTCAAGAAACCGGGAGATAATAAAAGTAACAAGAAAACCCCAACTAACTTGGAACAATCACCATACAGAGGCAACCAAGAACAACTATAACAAGGGTGGGGTGAAGCAGGCCGTGCCATGCATGGCAAAAGCAATTCTACAGATGAGTACTCACAGAATTGTCTTTTTTCCATTGCATGGCACGGCCTGCTTCACAAAGTCATTACATCTGGTACATCCAAAAGCAGTGTCCATAAAGTAGGGTGGGATCCCCAAAAAGTAACAACAGGCAATTTAAACCACTACCTCCTGAAGTACCTTGTGGCCAAAAGCAGCATCAGCTGAGGCCTTAACATCAACCTTGTAAAACTTAGAAAAAGTATGAACAGAAGACCAAGTTGCGGCATTACAAACTTGTTCAACAGAAGCTTGGTGCTGAAAGGCCCAAAGACGCACCAATAGCACGTGTAGAATGAGCAGTAATCCTAAATGGAGGTTCCTTCCCTTTAGCAGAATAGGCTTGTACCACCGCCTGACGGACCCACTTGCTGATAGTGGATTTAGCAGGAGGCAAACCCTTCCTAGATCCAGCAGGAAGAACAAAAAGAGCGTCAGACTTCCTGAAAAACTTCAGAGCCCTGACAACATCCAAAGAGTGAAGGGTCCGCTCCTTGGAATTAGCAGGGTTAGGACACAAGGAAGGCAAAACAATGTCCTGATTGAGATGAAAGGCAGACACAACCTTAGGCAAGAAATCCGGCTTAAGCCGAAACACCACCTTATCCTGATGCCTCTCAAAATAAGGAGGTTTGATGGAAAGCGCCGCCAGCTCAGAAACTCGCCTGACAGAAGTAATGGCCACCAAAAAGGCCACCTTAAGAGTCAGAATGGGCAAGGCAGCCTCACGGATAGACAACACCAGATTCAGGTCCCAAACTGGTAGCATAGGCTTACGTGGCGGACGCACATGAGTAACATGTCCCTTGAGGGTACTGAGATGAAGGCCCGAATCCAAACCATGTTGCAAAAATTCCAGAATCCTGGGGATAGAAAACACCCGACAAGGAAAAGACTTGGAGTCACGCCAGGCAATGTAAGCATGCCAGATCCTGTAGTAGATAAAGGACGAGGACTTCTTCCTAGCCCTAATCATGGTATCAACAACAGAAGCCAGCAAACCCTTATCCATCAAGATGGAGGTTTCGGCAGCCAAGCCGTTAAAGCCAACGTTTGTAAATTGGGATGGCACAGTTGTCCCTGAGTGAGCAGATCTGGATCCTTGGGCAGGGCATACTGATCTACTGCCAACTGCACGACATCTGCGAACCACACCCTCCTTGGCCAACAGGGGGCCACCAGAATGGCTGGTACCCCTTCCTGGGCTATCTTGTGCAGCACCCTGCCCAGCAGAGGGAACAAATAGAGGAGCCGAAACTCCGTCCAAGGCATTGCTAGCGCATCGGTGGCGCATGCCAGAGGGTCCTGTGACAGGGAGACAAACCTGGGAAGCTTGTGATTGTGGCGGGACGCAAACAGATCCACATCCGACTGACCCCAGCGGTGGCACAGGGAGTTAAATACCCTGATGCTGAGGAACCATTCCCCCAGCTGAGACGTCCCCCCTGCTCAGTCTGCCTCCAGGTTCTCCACCCCCGGAATGTAAACCGCCGAGATGCAGGGGACATTCTCTTCCACCCAAAACAGTATCAGAGACACTTCCTAGAGGGCTCGCTTGCTCCGAGTCCCTCCCTGATGATTGATGTAGGCAACCGCCATCTGGTTGTTCAAGCGGATCTGAACAGCCCGACCCTGAAGGTGTGTGGTCAGCTGAGACAGAGCCAACCTATCGCCCTCAGTTCCAGTACATTGATGGGAGCATGGGCCTCCTGGGGGCACCACCGACCCTGGAACTTCAGAGACTTCCAAAAGCCCCCCCAACCAGTCAGACTGGCATCTGTGTTGACAGTCTCCCAGCATGGAGGCAGAAAGGTCCTGCCCACTAGAAGGTTCCCTGAGTCCAGCCACCATGAGAGGGACTGTCTGGCCAGGGGGGACAGAGCAAATTCCTGATCCAGGGACACAGGGTCCCGATCCCAAACTGACAAGAGGTGCAACTGAAGAGGTCTCATGTGAAACTGAGCAAAAGGAACCATCTCGAAGCAGGACACCATCAGACCCACTAACTGCATCCCCTGCCGGATGGAGGGATGGGGACAGGAATACCTTGACCTGAGAGGTATCCAGAGTCATGCCCAGAAAGGACCTCACCAAAGACGGAGACAGTGAAAACTTGGGATAGTTGATCACCCAGCCGAAGGACTCGAGAGTGGAGGTCACCACCTAAGTATCCTTCTCGGCCTGAAGAAGAGACTGAGCCGCAATCAGAATGTTGTCCAGGTAAGGAAGGATGCGAATGCCCTGATTCCGCAGCAAGGCCATCACACCCGGCAGCACCTTGGCGAACACCCAAGGGGCCGAGGTGATATCGAATGGTAAAGCCACAAACTGGTAATGCTGATCCTCTAGAGCGAACCTGAGAAATCTCTGATGACCTGGAAAGATTGGCACGTGAAGATAGGCATCCTTGATGTCCACTGAGGTCATGAAGTCGCCCGGGCACAGGGTACTGACCGCCGAGCGTAGAGTCTCTATTTGAAAATGCTTGAACCCGACAAACTTGTTGAGACCCTTCAATTCCAGGATGGGCCTCAGGGACCCATCCATTTTGGGGACCGTGAACAGATTGGAGTAGAACCCTCGACCCTGTTCCTGGGAAGGCACCGGGCAAATGACTCCTGACTCCAACAGACGTTGAACCACAAGGCGCCAACCCTGAACTGACAGAGGGTTTTGAGACATCCGGGATCTGATGAATCTTGGGGGAGGCCAGGCTGCAAACTCTATCTTGTAACCGGAGGACACCACCTCCTGAATCCACCGGTCTGAGACGCGTAGCCTCCAGACGTGAGCAAATAGCCGAAGCCGTCCCCCCACCTGGATGGGTGAGAGCGCCTCCCCATGCCTGAGGGGGCTTGGGGGAAGGTTTGGACTCTGCATCCCCAACAGGCTCACCATAAAGCCTATGGCCGGCTACCCTTTGTGGTACAGGGCCTGCAGCCTTGAGCACTTGACCCTAGTGCTCCTCTACCTTCACCCAATCCGTCAGCCGAGACTGGGAGGCACAGAGGGTCCGGAAACGGGTGGAAATAGCCATGCAGGGCCGCAGGCTTGTTTTCCCCGCTCACCTGCGCAATATAGAGAGCCATCTTCTATCTTCACAGAATCACTGCACAGGGAAAACTGGATAAGTCTATGGTGATTCCGATTTTATATGGTACTGGGAGGAGCCACAACTCTTCTGCAGTGCACTGCGCCACCTTGTGGTGGAATACCCAAATGTAATGACTTCGTGAAGCAGGCCATGCCATGCAATGGGAAAAAAGGGTACTTTGTGTCCTCTTTCATTCCAGGGCACTTCCAGTACCAACGCGTGGTTTAATCTCAGCAATAGGTGAGGACTGCAAGATAGAAAAAAAACTAACTCCTCCCGGCCTATATAGGGCAGGCTGTGGCATAATCTCCTCAGTTAATAAAAAGCAGTGCACCAACAGACCCGGGAGGGGAGAACGCTAACCTGCGCATAATGCGCGCAACTAGAAAACCATGTAGGGTGGGTGTGAGAATGGAAGTGGATGAGAAAAGAAATTTACTGGTGAGTACACAAATTTCTCTTTTCTGATCTCTTCCATTCCGGGGCACCACCAGTAGCAACGTGTGGGACTTCCCAAAGCACTATCCTCATTAGGTGTGGGACTGCGCCAGAACAGCTAACAACCGACTGCATCAACATAACCAAAAACAACGGCACTGACACCTCAAGCTTAGACCCCGGAGAGGGGTTCACCACACCATCTGCAACACCTTATGCCCCACTGCAAGCAACTGCTGGTCCAGCCACCAATTCAAGGATTGCTGGGCATTTTCTGTCAATATGAAACGACGGACCCAAGAAGATGGGGACGTGCAGATGAGCATCCTTTGTGTCCACTGTGGCCAGAAACGTCATGACTGACCTTAGAGCTTCCATGAGTAACTTCTGCACCCAAACGTTAACTGTTCAGATTTTAGAGATCCAGGATCGCCCGAACAGAACCTTCTTGGGGATGACAACTAGTATAGAAAAAACCACAGCCCCTCTCTGAGGGGGGCACAGGTTCTACAACTCCCCAGCAAGAGCTCTATAGCGTGGTCGTGAGCCGCCATCCTTTCCACAACGCAGTAAGGCTTGGACGCCACAAACCTGTGTGGGGGCCTGGTCCAGAACTCGATCTTATATCCGGACGAAACAACCGGGCATCGGATACCTGTTCCCTCCACATCGGTGCATAGTACAAAAGCCGCCCCCCACCTGATCGGTTGAGGGCACCCTGTCAAACCTGAGAGGGCTAGGGCAGGAGCGGCCTGCAAAACAAGGTCCTCAGTTTCCAATTCTGTGAAAGCCTAGTCTACTTCCTACCCGTGGCCTTCCGGACCAGGTCATTAAGAGGCTCACAGAACAGACAACCCCCAAAAAGGGGGAGGCCAGTAAGCGTCTTCTTAGAAGCAGTGTCGGCTTCTGATTCCAGAAGTTGAGTCTGTCCTCCAGTCCCGTCGACCTCTGGAACCAATGGCTTCCTCCCCTGTCCCCAACACTGCATCAGGTAACCTGCCAGACAATTAATTTTACATTTTGACCGGTCCATCCCTTTAACTTCCAATACTTGCAAAATGTAGTAAGATATACCGTCTCTCTATCTTTATAATACCTCCATTTATTTAATCTCTTTAGAAAGGATGTGTTACAACATAGAAAGATTTCAGACATGAATTACATTTCTTTGTGAACAAGGGCCCTGGAGGTCTGAAATATGTCAAAGAGCTCATTGTCTTTGCTTCGGATCTGTAAGTGCCTAAATTGTTTGTATGTTCTTTTTTTTTGCACATGCTAGTATACATGAATGGAGGCCCTGCACAAATCAAGATTTTATCTCACAAACCGGTAATAGGACCGAGCAGCTGTTTCAGATGCTGTTTTTCATACCCTTTAGTTCATATAAAATATAATACAGCTGCATTTCAGCAGATACGTTGGGCCACTCCAGCTACATGGCCAGAAACTGACCTATGTCCAAGTGGACCAATCAAGGCTATAAAGATCATGTGCATACCATTATTACGTTTCATTTATATATTTAATATGAGGCCATCAGGTAGTAATAAAATAAACAAATTGATTTGGGAATATGTACAATAAAAAAAAAAGATCAATTGTACATGTCTCGCTCAAGGTGCCCCAGTAGTACTTATAATGGTAAGTACAGTATGTATCAGCAAAAACAGCATAAACTAATCAGTCCCAAACTTTAGTTGCTTAAAGTTACAGACAATGGCCTTGGTTCACTAAGAGTTGAAAAAAATTCTTATGGTAGAAAAAGATTCAATTCAGGAGAAAAAAAGCCTAGTGAATCACCAGATAAAAAGACAATGAAAGTCAATGGCACTTTTTACTCTTGAAAAAAGCTATGAAAAGCATCAACCATTCTTCAAAGATTTGTAGATGCTTGGAAAAAACTGAATGTAAACTTCCTGAGATAAAAAGAACATACACACATAAGGGCAAACTAGATGGACCATGTGGTCTCCTTCTGCTGTCAACCTTCTACGCTTCTAAATTTGATTGGACAGAGGCAGCTTTAAACAAGGTATAAACTATATTCAGAGATACTACCTGGTATCTTACGAGGAGAATAGCAGGATCTGCAAATTCTTGATTAGTGTTTAAGAGTAAATAAACGAAAAAGAGAAAAGCATGGAAGCTGCAATTTGAGTAACCTTTAGGTCATTGGTGAACCAGTCTTGTGGTGGAGGGTTGCAGGTTCAGTTCCCGGCTGGGCTATGACTCATGTGCTATTGATCAAGGCACCTAACCACCAACCCCTTCCCGGGGTGTCATGGCTGGGGCAGCCCACCACTCCAGACATGTGTGCACTCACTGCCTCCTAGTGTGTTCACTGGTGTGCTTCACTGCACCAATAGGTCAAAAGTGGAGCACGAAATCCTATGTATGCATAAGCATACAATGGTCATATGGGCACATTATTATACATTATGGAATCAGGTGTTTTATTTACCTGTAGAAATAGAATCACATCCATGGTCAAACAGTTCTCCTAGTGGAGAGCTGCTGTTTGTTCTTCGTGCTTGTTTCCCATCAATGGCATCCAATGATTGATAAGCAAACAGGCCAATGGCACAAAGCAGTAAAGCCCACGATGGAGCCTGCAACAAGGAAAACTCTGGTAAAAAAAAGTATCCAACTGTACAAGTTTAAGTGCCAGCCTACCTGCAGCTTCTGTCACCCTGTTTCCAGACCATGTTTCACTATTTTGCACTACACATGTTCAACTGTGATTTTTGAAAGGATTTCCAGGGATTTCCCAGGAAAATTATATATTGTTTTTTTCAACAGAGCCTGGGCTTCAACATGAAATGTCTTGTTTGGCCTTTTTTTAGTGTATTCTCAATACCTTTTGGGTGAAATATGTGCAAAAAAAATTTAAAAAAAATCTATTTTTTAAAATTTGTTGTGTTTTTTGTAATAAAAAATGTAAGTTTGCCAATAAAATTTTATTGCGTGCGAAACCCCAATTTCTCCCGGTCACAGCGGTACCACATATGTATTGGTAGACACCATTTCCTGCCCAGGAGACTCCCCCAAACTGAAACAGCTTTAGGAGATTTTCAGATAAAATACAACTGTGCTATGGGCACCTTGCAGTTTTTCCAGAAAAACAACCCTTTACATTTGAAATACACCCCACAAACTATATTCTCCGGAAGTGCACGACTCAAGCTTTCTAGGTGTACCAAGCTTGTTTATGTGGGCTTAGTTTTCTGGAAGTAATCCCTCAATGTATTCTTTGGTTGCACAAAGTTTCCCTAAAAAAAGAATAAAAAGGAAAAATCAAGCCACATTTTCCTAAAAAAAAACTATATGCAAACAAAAAAAAAAAAGTAAAATCTCAAAAAGCAACATGCCCCGAACAGAACGATACCCAACATGCATAGGTACTGTCAAGGGAAGAGTTGGCAAACACCACAAAGTAAAGCATAACATTAATTTTACTTGAAAATTTCAGCTCTGCAGACAAAGTGCGCACCTTGCAATTTTTCAACCAAAACAACCCTTTACATTTGGAATATCCCCAATAAACCATATATTCCCTGAAAGTACACATGTTAAGCTTTCTAAGAGTACCCAGCTTGTTATAGTAGGCTCTCCTTTCTGGAAGTAATCCATCGAAGAATTCTTAGGTTGCACAGGGTTTCCCTAAAAAAATGAATTAAAAAACTGAATAAATATGTTTTCCTAAAATATAAATATGCAAACAAGAAAAAACTAAATCTGAAAGAACAAGGTCCCCCGAACAGAACAATACCCAACATGCATAGGTACTATCAACCCTTTTAATTGCCAGCCTACTTGAAGTTTTGTCACCCTCTGTTGACAGGTCATTTTTCCCCATTCTGCGCCATGTTTAACTGTGATTTTTGCCGGAATTTCCAGGAAAATTATAGATATATATTTTGCAGCAGTTTAGGCTTTGACATGAAATGTCTTGTTTGTAATTTTTCTACTGGTTTTTTTTATATGTTTGTGTAAAAAAAACAAAAAAATAAATAAATATTTTTTAGATAATTGTCTCCTTTATTTTAAATAAAACATTTACTTTATTAGAGAAAACCATATTGCATGTGAAAGCCCAATTTCTCCCGATTACAACGGAACCACATATGTATCGGTAGCCCCCACATTCTTGCCCAGGAGACCCCCCAAACTGAAAATAGCACTTTATAACATTTACAAATAAAATACTACTACTATCCGCACTATAACCATAAGGGGTTAATTTAAAAAAAAAAAAATCCTGGGGGGGGGGGGGGCATTTTTTGGGGAATTTTAAGGGTTAAAATCATAACCAGCCCTGGACCAGCTATGGGGGCTTGTAGAACAGGGTGCAAGGGGGCCAGCTTTGGTGCCCCCCCCACCCTGCAGGCTACAAGCCCACATAGCCATGGCCCGGGCTCTTCTGTCCCCCCCCCCCCCGGGCTTTGGGGAGGCAGGTAATTGGGGTGCCGGGGGTTAACAGCAAGTCATCCGCTAGCCGCAGGTGACTTGCCAGCCCCCAGCCTTGTGAACTGGTATAGGGATCTCATGGATCCCTTACCAGTTCACAAGGGGTTAAGTGTAAAAAAAAAAAACACAGAAACAAGCAGAAAAAATATTTTATTTATTTTTTTTAATACTTACCTCCCATCCATCCCTGTGTCCCACGCTGATCAATCTGGATTCTGCTCTCCTGCTGCAGCTGGAAGCCTTTTATAGCTGCTGGGCGACAAAACATAAGGGGTTAATTTAAAAAAAAAATGACATAGGGTCCCCCCTCCTAGGGTTAAAAACCCTTAAAAATCCCCAAAAAATAATGAAATGGGGTCCACCTTACCCAGCATTACAGAGTGGAGGGGCCAGCTTTTGTGGCCCCCCACCCTGCAGCCTACAAGCCCACATAGCCAACGTGGGCCCGGGCTCTTCTGCCCCCCCTCCTGGGCTTTGGGGAGGCAGGTAATAGGGGTGCCGGGGGTTAATGGCAAGTCACCTGCTAGCCGCAGGTGACTTGCCAGCCCCCAGCCTTGTGAAGTGGTATAGGGGTCTCATGGACCCCTTACCAGTTCACAAGGGGTTAAATGTAAAAATAAACACACCGACACATAAGAAAAAAAAATGACATTTATTTTTATTTTTTTTACTTTACTCACCTCCGATCCTCTGTCCCCCGGCGATCTGCAATGACAGCTGACAGTCTGCTCAGGTGTTTGGAGGAGAGAGCCTGGGGAGGGGGAGGGCGATCACAGCCCTCTCCCCCTCCCCACCTCTCTCCTCCCAAGCACCCGAGCAGACTGATTTAGAGTCTCGGGTGCCAGTATTAAAAAGCCAGCTGCTGGTGACACCACAACGATGTCACCTGACCCCGCCCCCAGGGAAGTGGGGGGAGGGCAATTTCTGCCCTCTTCTCGCCATGGAAGAGCCTGGGGGGGCGATCGGAGGCCCCCCCCAGTCGGCAGCAGCAGTTAGCAGCTGCTGCTGCTGAAGCAGGGGGGAGCGCTATTCCGGGGGGCTCTCCTGGAGCCATCCGAGCCCCCATGGGGGATTGGATGGCACCAAATTAAAGAGGAGACCCGGCCGGATCCAACGAGGGGTCAGGTGAGTTTTTTTTTTTTTTTTAACCAGCAGGGGGGAAAGTCAGGCACATAGATTCTACGTGCTTGGCACTTAAGTGGAGTAGAAGCGAGCACGTAGAATCTACGTGCTTGGCACTGAAAGAGTTAAATTTCTTTTTCATGCACAAACCATCTCATTGCTACAAAAATAAATCTGGAACATAAGCTCCTAATTCTATGACAAACAAAATCACACTGTGGACTTGATTCATCAAGAGTTGAAAACAATTCTCATGGTAGTAAAAAAAAATCATTTCATGAGAAAAAAATCTGAAAACATCACCGTTGATGAATCACTAATTAGGAAGACAATGAAAGTCACATCTTTTTACCCCTGAGAAAAGTAGTGAACGTTTTACTCCTTTTAACACTGCAGAAAAAAGTGTCATTGACTTTTATTGTCTTCCTATCTGGTGATGACATTCTCTGGCTTTTTTCTCATGAAATGAATTTTTTACCATCGTAAGAATTTTTTTCAACTCTTGATGAATCGAGGCAAATATCTGTAAAGGTAAAATTAATTTCTATTTCATAACTTGCCTGCCCTTTGTTACAGTACATTCCGCAATTCAGCCCCCGGGCTCTCTTTTTTTTTTTTTAAACAATATTTTTATTGAGATTATGAAAGAGGTACATCAGCGTACAGTCATATGATACACTTTATAAAGTTAGTATATGTAAAAAACATACAAAAGGATGAGTATTTGTACACCAGTAAGCAGCAATGTCAATTTAGACAAAATATGAGGTACGCGTGGGATAAAGCCACGTGCCAGGGGGTGGGGGACAGAAGGTAAAAGGAGGAGGGCTAGGGTGAAAAAGACAGAACAGGAACAGGACGGGGGAAGGAATGAGGATAAGGGTGAGTGTCCAGCCTCCGCTTAACAGAGATGAGTGCAGCACGTCATTGAGATGCAAGGAGGGAACGATCAAAATTTTTGGGAAGGAAGTGAGCAATCCAGCCCTCCCATGTAGACATGAAGGGGGTGAGATCTCCTAGCATCAAAGCTGCCATCTTCTCAAAAAGCATTACTTCATTGATGCGCGGGACCAAACTCCCACTAGGGATTGTTCTTTTCTTCCATGAGTGCGCTATAATGAGTTTGGCAGCCGTCAGGATATGTCTTATAAGCTCAAATTGTGACCTTGTACAGTCAGGGGGTTTCAGATTAAGCAAGGCCAATTGGGGCGAAGGGGTCAAGTGTAAGCCTGTTGCTTTCCTTAAGAGGTAGTAGACCTTAGCCCAAAAGTGACGAACCACCCTACATTCCCACCATACATGGATGTATGAGCCCTGAAGCCGGCAATCTCTAAAGCACTCCAGTGGGTAAGAGGGACAAAATCTGTGGATCATATCCGGGACAAGGTACCAACCGAGTGTTGACCTCTTGTGCACCGGTGTTCAGAAACCAAGAGAATGAATTACCCCATGCCATTCTCCAATCGCTCGGCGATAGACTTATCCCTAGATCTTTTTCCCATCTATTCGTGTATGCTGGAAGGGGCACCGTTACATCCTCGGACAGTGCCTGATAAACCATAGCTATCATTTCCTTCCCAAGGGGGTATGCCCCACATGCGAACTCAAAGGATGTGGAAGGGCCTGTCGGAGCACCCGCCCTGAGTTTGGATACTATGTAGTGGGCTATTTGTAAAAAGCGGAGGTATTCTCTGCTCGGGATATTCCTAAGGGTTTTGAGCTCGGAGAATGTAACTATTCCTCTATGGACAACAAAGTCTTTAATCCTCGTAAGGCTTTGCATTCTCCACCAATTAAACACGGTTGGTTCCAGAAAGGCCGGGAGAAATTCCGGGTTACCCAAAATCGACAGTAGAGGAGACAGGGGGGAGGCTAAACGAATTTTTAGCCTGTTCGTTTTGCAGATTTTGAGGGAATGTTTGAGGATCGGGTTATCAATGCCCTTGAGAGCTGATGGAGGTAGCCAAAGTAGGTTCGAGATTGCTATCGGGGTACAGCTGGCCTGCTCAATGTCTACCCATAGTGGGCTATCATCCCCGGCATAAATGACCGTCAATTGCGCGATCTGACATGCGGAGTAATAGCGTGCTATGTTAGGGACTCCCAGGCCTCCCTGTTTGGATCTGTACATAGTTGTACGGTTGATCCTTGGTTTCTGCTTACCCCAGATGAATGAGTTTAAAGGGATTGGAGGCCTTTCAGACATGCAGCTGCTATCGGAACTGGCAGAACCCGAAAGAAAAAAAGCATTTTGGGGAGCCATGTCATTTTTACAGCAGCTATTCTTCCGAGCCACGAAAGGTGCAGCTTGGCCCAAGCGGACAACAGGGAGCGGAGGTCCCCAAGCATAGTCAGCCCCCGGGCTTTCATTTAGAAAAACGGCACTGTTTTGTCTCCTTGTCAACTTCAACTTGGGCTCACATTGCCATCAAAAACATTTCTTAAAGCAGGGGGACAAAAGTGGGGACAGTTATAATAACTTCGATAATCTGAAAGCACTACAAGCTCATCTTCCATTAGGTGACAGTTTACCTTATAAATTAATACAATAGCATATAGCTGCCATTCAACATTGTACTGAAAAAAAACAGGTTGTTTTGGGGCACTGGGACTGGGGATGGCAGGTGAGCACATAAACTTTCTATCTGGGTATAGGTAAACTTCAATGAACAGCTGCACTTGCTCCGCCCCCTCCATCCCTCTATCACTATGGCAGGTGCACACAGACCTAGAAAGATATGAGACATGCTGCCAGACGTGTATCGGGCGACTGGCAGGGTTTCAAACAGCGGGGCATTCCAAATCGTGATGCCCCAGGGCTGGGTATTTAACCAGACTTAGCTTATAGATGCTAGGTCTGGTTTTGGACCACTTTAAAGAGGACCAAAACCCAAATTTTTAACTAGCGTTCCCTGAATTACTCCCCTATGAGGAGTACCTTTTGACTGTTTTCCCTGCTCCTGCTTTACTCTGCTTCCCGCTAATGGGCCCGGAATATCATACACTATTCAGGCCAGTTACCCTTTTATCTTTGTTTAGGGGGGCGCTGCAGAAGAGGCATGCTTATTTAAAGTGGACTTCCAGTCAATAGTGGCTTTCGGCCCCTTTTAACAATAATTCTGGGGATCCTGATTTTGGATGTCCCTTACAGTTAAAGTGGAACAAAACCCAGGAATTCGACTTTCCCAGGTTTTGTTCAGTGCTACACCAGGGCATCCCAGAATTGGAAAGCCCCACTGTGTGTGCGAACCCCCCCCCCCCGTTTGCCCAGTAAAACTCACTTCTCCTCGGTCCAAAGGCGCATGCGTGGGCTCTCGTCCAATCAGAGCCCTTTGTCGTGTTTTTGTTTTCGGCAAAGGACTCTTGAATGCCTTCAATGGAGATCGTGCACTGCCGCTGTATCCCAACGGCATGCACGCTCCCGCCCCAACCTATCTGAATGGCTGGGGTGGAAGCAGGTGCTGCCGCATCCCCATTGAAAACAATCAGAGCTCTGATTAGATGACAGCCCTTTTCGCTATGCCCCAGGGGAAAGCCAGCAGCTTTTAGATTCCAGGCTGGCCGCTGGTAGGTTTTGTTTTTATTATTTACCTTTAAAGGGCCATCATCTTCCATAGTGCTGTACAAATTATGCTTTAAAGTGGACCGTCACCCAGGGGTGATCGGCCCGGGAATCTATAAGATTCCCGGGCCGATCACCTCCCTCACCGCGGGACATCCGAGACCCCCCCCAAAAAACGTACCTCATCGGCGGCGGCGGCCGCCGCCTCCCGCGCGCCCCTCTAGACGTGCGCGCACCTGCGCCAGCCGTTTGTGTCAAAGGGGCGCGTGGGAGGCGGCGGCGGACGCGCTGTGTTGTCCGCCGCTGTCACCCGCTTGTCCGTCGGCGGTGATTGGTCAGCGCGGCCACGTGGGAGCGTGGTGAGCTGAGTTTTGGGGGCTTTCTGGGGGGTTTCAAACAGCGGGGCACCCTTAATCGGGGTGCCCCCGAAGTGGACCAAAACCCAGGATAGTCAAAATCCTGGGTGTTGGTCCACTTTAAAGATCCGTATATGCCCAAAATCAGGCATTGAGCACTGTATGATGAGGGACAGGAAATAACTGCAGCTATTCCCTGTGGATCAGAAGGTGTTGAGTATTTGGGCCTTTTAACTGCACCACAAAGTATCACAGTTAAAGCCAAATATATTTGCTTTACTTGCACTGGCCAAAGACTACTATGGGATGCATTGCAGTCGTGTTGTGGGCAAAAAAAGGCCAATTTTGACTGGAGGTCTTCTTTAAGTAGCCGCACAAGGGAATGCCTTTATGTCAGTATCTGGTAACTGTTGAGCTTAGGACTTCTGGCAAAAGTACAAAACAGCAACAGCGGAATTCGTTCATTATCTTTTTTTTCTGGCTTCCTCTTTGCTCTGCCGAGCTGACCCTTTACCCAGATATCAGAGATCACCCCTCAGCTGAAATACTCCTCAGGCTAACCTTTGAAATGTGCTACTCTAGTAGTATTGATCTCTCATATGCATTCCAGTGCCTTGAGCAGACCCTAAATGACCTCAGTCAGCAAATCTAACCCGCTATAAAAAGCACCAATATATAGTAACTGTATCTGCTTTTTTTAACCCCATGGCTTGCACTTGAGAGGTTTAGGGCAACCTCAGGTAAGCCTGCTCCCAATTTATCTATTGCATTGTATCTCCCAGATGGGCTCTCAGAGATTAGAGTTAGGACTGCACCCCACAGAGGCACTTTGGCGTAGTGGTGCAGCTTAAGCATACTTCTGCAGATGTGTGTGACCGAGTCCTCTGTTTTTAACCAAGTTTAGAGACAGATTATAGGCTGGCCTGCAAGCTGACAGGGTTGAGTGCTGTGGCTCCTTTAAGACTTGTGTGTACTAATTGCCCTGCTAACGTGCACCTCCCAGGTTAGTTATAAAATGGTCTGAGCGGCTGCCACCCCCCCTTTGTATCTGCTTTTTGTTGATTTAAATAAATAGGTAGACAGAGATTTTTTTCACTTCTAGTGTACAAGTGACCCCTCCTCTCATTAGCTGACATGTTTACATGGATGTTTAATATTGCACAATTAGTACTCCTTTCAGAGCACCTAGATCAGCCATACTTGTCTAGACATGGATGTGGAGGGAAAAGCTCCTCTTTAGTCAGATAAGCATTCTAGTATGAAGAGCCAAGGCCAGGTTAAAGTCCCTGCAAAAGATCAAAAAGTCCCAGAATAACAGGGGTGTGGCAGGACCACCAGACTGAACCATGCAGCCCAGTAGCCAGGATTCGAATATGCTGTTGCTCAAATGTCCCAGATTATGTTTAAAATGTCTGTCTCTGGTCTGAAAACAGATATAGGAGCCCTGGAGTAGAAAGCCACATGGCTTACAATATGGGGTAAGCGAAAATAGCGATTTATTTTTCTACTCACAGGAAGGGGCCTATTGGCCGTGAGATTTAGTTTATCCCCAGTGGTGGGTTTTGGTCCGGTTTATATTTATGATGAATATATCCACACCATAAAAAATACACCTACACCCAGAAAGGAAGTTTATGAAGTCACCTTCTATCCCCAGCCCAGTGCCCCAAAACAGGCTGTGTTCCTTTTTTTACTAAAACCTTTGCCCAGTGCTCCAAAAAAATACAACTCTGAAGTACTCACCTGTAGAGTTGATATTATACGCATACAGCACGTCCTGCTCCCGAATAGTCATAACATGTGGGTAGTCCTCCGCCTCCGGCGCCGTGCACTGCAGACATGTAGAAAACAAGCTCCTCCCGGCCCTACATATACTGGAGGACCTCCCACAAATCCCCAGCATTGAAAAGCAGTGAGAAGAGAAGCCAGAAGGACCCACCCAGAATAACTGGTAGCAATATCTGAACGATAATAATCACCATAGAGGGGATCCAGAATTAGTGAAACCAGGGTGGGGTGGAGCAGGACGTGCTGTATGCCTATAATATCAACTCTACAGGTGAGTACTTCACAGAGTTGTATTATTCTAAGCATACAGCACGTCCTGCTCCCGAATAGTCATAACATGTGGGACATCCAATAGAAGTGTCCATAAGCAGGGTGGGATCCCCAAAAAAAAACAAGGCACAGCGGACAGTAAAGGCGCTGCCACCTGCAAAACTTGCAAACAATAACGGGGAAGAAAAGCTCCCCTGAAGGAACATACGTCAGTGTAGTGACCCAACCAGCTCACAGGCAAGGAAGCCTTTTGGCAACTCTTGTAACACCCTCAAGGGGAACAAAAACAGGGCACCCGACCAAGGCGGGAATACAAACCCTTAATTACCAGGAAGCCAAGGCTTCCCCAGGATCAGAGAACATCCAGAAGGAGCGCTCCAAGGCGCAATGGCGCTGGAATAGATATCAGGCGCATACCTAAGGAGGCGCCTGTAGACTTCCAAGAACAGCAGTCCCCCAAAGGCCAAGGAGGCCAGCATGGGAAGAAGTGCAAAACCCTGAAGAGGGATGTAGGCCCTCACAATTAGTATATTAGTAATCAGCCCATGGCTATACAAAAGGGTCTGAACCAAGGGTCCAACAGACCACCTGGGCCAGAAGCCCAGGATAAAGGGAAACACCCCCAGGCATGGGGTACCTGTAGCCGCATATAGCCGTACATGTATATATGAGTATACATAGCGTCAGGGAATAATTAGCCAGAACCATCGTCTCAGGCCCAAGTCTGATGGAGTCAGGAGGCCCCAGAAGAGCGGTCTGGCCTCCAGGGCAGCCGATACCGTATCCAAGCAGGATCCCCAGGAAGTCCGCAGGGTAACAGGATGAAAGGTTTGATCCCCACAGGGACTTATGGAACTACTGGGGAGGTGCAGTTAAGCAACCCAAAGAGAATACTCTACAAGGGTGACAGAACCAGACTCCTGTAGGAAAGGCCAAGACAGGCCTACACCATCAGAGTCCCCAGATGGGGAGCCAACTCCAATTTAAGCTGTAATGGCTTTAAGGCCCTGGGGACCAATAACGCCTCACAGGGAAGAGACTAAGGCCCCTGCCAGTCAATATGGGAACCACCCAGCCATTATAGGTGGAATAAAGGGAAGCTGGGGAGCTAGCCCCCAAACCTCCACTCATACTAGGTCACCCAGAAGATGAAGCCCGCCCCCAAGGGGGGATTAGCAATCAACCCCCAGACAGGAGGCCTTTGATTGGAAACAGGAAGAGACCTGATAAGGACAGGACTGCACCCCAACTGGAATATCACAATTCCGCAGCCCTCGGCAGAGGCGTCTGCGAGCCATTACTCCCAAGGCCGCCTAGGCCATAGATCCCATGGGAATCACTATCCAGCCAGCCGTGCGCAGAGCCCAAAGGTAGGTTGGTAAAAAGAAGGCATGTGAAATAATAAGGCTAAGCCTAGATACTCAGGCCCACCAACAGGAACCAGAATATCCTGGGACCGTAGGTACAAGGGCAGAGGCCCTGTGTCAGAAGTGAGACCCCTCAGAGCCACTCTAGGCTCCCTGGGCAACCCGGGATGGCAAAACCTGCCGCTAAGGGCAACCATAGAAGCGAATACCGCTGAGAAGCAGGGGGGGGGGGTAGAACCCCACCCAGACCAGGGACAGGGACCCTCCAGAGGTAGCAACCTGTCACAATCTTTAAACCAGCATTACAAACATGCCCTCGTCTTGCAACAGGCCAGGCATCTCTCATGAACCGACCGGTCCTAAAGGAGGGGGAGGCCCGCCATATAGAATCAAAGGGGGCCATCGTTACAGCGAGCCCAGCAGATAAGATGGACCCTCTAGGGGCCCAACCTAGAACCCCGTGGTTCGTGGGAGAGATTTGGCTCTCCCTTTCCAAACCTGCTAGACTGACACCCAGGGGGGCCATACTCTAGGAGATGCTAGCAAGGAAGGGAGGTGCCCCCCTGAAGGGGTCCTTGCCAATGGGAAGTTCCAGAGGAACCAGCTTACCAAGAAGGCCTGAGCACAGACCAAGCACCGGGGTGCTGGGACATATGAAGGTTTAGTAACCTACTGCGCAGAGGAGTCCGAGGGCTCGGTATATAAATGACATCATCTGGATGTGCCACCGACAGACCCAACAGCTGCCATCCTGCTTGGTGAAGTAAAGGAGGGCAGAGCCCCCCCTAATGCCAGGGAAGAAGGCAGCAATCCTGAACCGATTTCCCCGGGACGGGGAATAGTGAATAAGTGACGGTGAAGGGATGGGGAGTTTAAGCAACCATCCAGTAGCTTCTAGGGGACACTGTCAGGCAACCGACCCACTTTGTCTGATGCAGAGGAGGGGGAGTAAGGAAGACGACCCGGTAGGTCCCAACGCCGAAGCCCCACATCAGGCGCATCCCCATACCCGCCAGGCTAGTAGCCTGGGCACGAAGGGAGGCCCCTGCAGTTCCTCAAGCTGCAGGGTTGATCCTGTGGCACTGGCTAGAATAGTCTAAGGCGTGCCGCAGACCCCAGAGAAGCTGAGAAGTGCTAGAGCCTCGCAAGAGGCCGAACTCCCCCCCCCCCCCCCGCGCAGGGGCCCGTGGCCCAAGACAGATATGTTATATATGGATTACTTACAAGGGCAGAATAGCTAAGCCTACCGTAGGTGCATGGGGTCCAGACTACCTCGTACTGATGAGGGGGGAGGATGGAAAAAATGTATAGGGGCCATGGCCCCATCCCGTTAAGGCAATTGCCAAGGCGCGCCCAACACTGCAGGCCCTGGTCTGGCCTGCGCCAGGTTCAGAAGGGAGAGCAGGGCTAAAAATACCATTTTGTGAGTACTCACCTGAAAAATGGATCTTGTCAGTGTGCCACACACCCCGCTTCCCCTTTAATTCTTCACGATTGGGTTACTCACCGCCAGGTGACGCAGTTGCAGAGAGGAAGTCTTGTAACGAGCCCCCTTCCAACCTATATATACCTGGTACCTCCCACTTAACACCAGTGATTTAAAAAGCAGAAAGAAAAGGTACCAGTAATCTAAAGGTAACCTCAAAATAAAGAAAAGCTTCACCATATAAAGGATCCGGGATACCGAAAAGGGCGGGGTGAAGCGGGGTGTGTGGCACACTGACAATATCCATTTTTCAGGTGAGTACTCACTAAATGGTATTATTCTCAGTGTGCCACACACCCCGCTTCCCCTTTAATTCTTCACGATTGGGACATCCTAAAGCAGTGTCCACAAGGGATGGGTATCCGAAGGCAAAAAATGAAGCATAACTTAAATGACTGCAGTCTGCAGAACTTTGCGGCCAAAAACAGCATCCGCTGAGGCCCGCACATCAACTTTGTAAAACTTAGAAAAAGTATGAACAGAAGACCAAGTAGCGGCCTTACAAACTTGTTCAACAGAAGCTTGGTGCTGAAAAGCCCAAGACGCTCCAACGGCGCAAGTAGAATGAGCAGTGATACGAAAAGGGGGAACTTTCCCCTTAGCAGAATAGGCCGTATCCATTTGCTAATGGAAGATTTGGCCGGTGCCAAACCCTTCTTAGGCCCACAGGGCACAACAAAAAAGGCATCCGTTTTACGAAAAGGAGACGTAATAATCAAATAGTACTTAACACAGCGTACTACATCCAAACAATGCAACACCCTCTCCTTGTCATTCTTAGGATTAGGACACAGGGAGGGAAGAACAATATCCTGATTCAAATAAAAAGCAGAAACAATCTTAGGAAGAAAGTCTGGCTTGAACCAAAAGACCACTTTATCCTGATGCCTCTCAAATTAAGGCGCCTGAATAGACAAGGCCGCCAACTCCGAGACACGCCGGACCGAAGTGATAGCTACCAAGAAGACAATCTTCTGAGTCAGGGTAGACAAAGCAATATCTTGCAAAGGCTCAAAAGGAGGAGCCTGAAGAGCAGAAAGAACCAAATTCAAGTCCCAAACAGGGAGTAATGGTTTCCTGGGGGGCCGCACATGCGTAACCCCCTGGAAAAAAGTTTTAACTAAAGAATGAAACGCAAAACGCTTCTGAAAAAAGATAGATAAGGCAGAAACTTGCCCTTTCAATGTACTTAGCTGAAGACCAAAGTCCAAGCCAGATTGTAAAAACTCCAGAATCCTGGAGACCGAAAAGACCCTACAAGGAAAGGATCTAATCTCACACCAAGCAATATAGGCTTTCCAAGTCCTATAGTAGATGATAGAAGAAGACCTCTTCCGGGCACTGATCAGAGTCTTAACGACCGAGTCAGAAAGACCTTCCTCCTTCAAGATGGAGGTTTCAGCAGCCAGGCCGTCAAACCCAGCGCTGGTAAATTGGGGTAACACAACCGACCCTGAGTGAGCAGATCGGGCCGAAGAGGCAGAACGAACTGGTCCACTGCCAGCCGAACGATGTCTGCGAACCACACTCGTCTTGGCCACTTTGGGGCCACGAGAATGGCGGACACCCTTTCCAGAGCCAACTTTCGAACCACCCTGCCCAGCACGGGTATCGGAGGAAACAGGTACAGAAACCCCAGATCCCCCCAGCTCAGGGACATGGCATCCACTGCCAGAGCCAGAGGATCCTGGGAGAGCGACACGAAGTTCGGGAGCCTGCAATTGTGACGAGAGGCAAACAGGTCCACCTCTGGGGTCCCCCACCGGAGACACAGTGAGCGAAAAACCTGAGGATGGAGAGACCATTCTCCCAGACGGGAAGAGCCCCTGCTCAACTGGTCTGCTTCCTGGTTCTCCACCCCTGGAATGTACACCGCCGAGAGACAAGGAACATGGGCCTCCGCCCAAAGAGGGGTCAGGAAAGACCTGCCCTTCACGAGATTGGCCGAGACCAACCACCACTGGAGGGACTGCCGGACCCGGGAGGACAACTGGAAGGACTGATCCAGCGACCGGGGCTGCCGGTCCCAGGACGCCAACAGATAAAGCTGAAGCGTCCTCGTGTGAAATTGAGCAAAAGGAACTGCCTCGAAGCCTACCAGCCTCATCCCCAGACGGATGGACGGCCGAGGATTGGCAAGTAGGACCCGAGCCAACTCCTGGATCAGATGAATTTTGGACTGGGGGAGAAACACCCTGTGTTGACAAGAGTCCAACTGCATCCCCAGAAAGGACACCACCCTGGCCGGAGCGAGGGAGGACTTGGGGAAGTTGATCACCCAACCAAAGCTTTCCAGCGTGGAGACCACCATCCTGGTGTCTGTCTCCGATTGATTGAGTGACGGAGCCATGATGAGAAGGTCGTCCAGATAAGGAACGACACGAATGCCCCGAGATCTGAAAATGGCCATCACCCCTGCCAGCACCTTGGTGAACACTCTTGGGGCCGAAGTCAGGCCAAACGGAAGTGCCACAAACTGAAAATGCTGATCTTTCATCACGAATCTAAGAAAACGTGCCCGAAACTGCCCACAGCGCGGCCCGCACAATGGCGGAGCCGCAAAAATGCTGATCAGTGGGGATAACTGTAAACAAAAAAGTGTTAGCAGGTCAGGCCGCATGTACACATCCAGCGGCGCTGAACTGAAAATGGACATACACAGAAGTTTAAACACACAAGTAAAAACACAACATGCATATACACATCCCCCCAGACCCCCCCCCCCCCCCAAGTGAAGGGAGAAGGGACCGTAACGGGTAGAGAAAAGGGGGCCAAGGGGAACCTCGGGACAGGGGCATCCCAAATCCGGATCACCATGCCGGATAGCCGCATTGCCCCACGCATGAGGTCGAGCGGAGGAGATAAGCTCCTAGGCACCTATAGTGCTATCTACCATTTGCCCAGTGAGCAGCCTGGACTGGGAGGCTTCCATCAACCATATAGGTAACAAATTATCAACTGAGCAGCAATAGACCCAAAGGGGGTGCCGGGGCAAGACCCTGGCTACCTGCAAGCAGGAGACTTCTTTCTTCTGTCTTGTCGTCATGCAGAGAGAAAAACACTGGTGTTAAGTGGGAGGTACCAGGTATATATATAGGCCGGAAGGGGGCTCGTTACAAGACTTCCTCTCTGCAACTGCGTCACCTGGTGGTGAGTAACCCAATCGTGAGAATAATACCCTGACAGGAAACTGAGGGGGGGGACCGCCAGCGAGAACCCATCCTGAGCCCAGGTGGGCTACATCCCGGAACCGCCATAAGGACAAGGCATATTCCTGGATGTGAGACAGCTGTGCAGTCGCCCCCTCGCCCAAAGGGGCGAGGGCGCCCCTTCATGCTTGCGAGGTTTTGGCAGATTTGGACTTGGTCCTGCCAGAAGGCCCAGGGCGCTGCCTGCCCGTGCCATGCTGGAAGTCCACACCGAATAACTGGAAACACACATCAGATTCACGTCTAACACTGACGTAGGGGGGTGGAGGGGTGACCCTGCCTCGTGGAGGCCGGAGCGGCCTTCTGCGGGAGGGTGCTATAGCCTTTTTGCCGAAAAGGTCCAAGCGGGCCCCGAATAACCTCCGTCCTCTGAATGGAAGGCAAGTGAGAGCCTTTTTTGCAGCTCCATCGGCGCCCCACTGTCGCAGCCAGACCAGGCGGCGAATGGTTACCGCAAGTGCTGAGCTCCTAGCACACATCTTAATGGTGTCATCTAGTGCCGACAGAATAAACTTCACAAAGGCTTCGCAGTCTGATAGGGCACTAAACACCCCCCAAGGAAGATCCTCAGGGCGGTGAACCAGTATCTTTCTGACAAGAGTCCTGGCGGCCACCGCAGTGATGGCCGCGGCACAAACCGGGCGCAGGGCCGTCCCAGCACACGAGAAGGCGTGTGATGCCAGTCTGTCAATGCGCCGGTCCTCAGCATCCCGGAGGGTACGATAAAAGGGGGCAGTCATAAAAGGGGGGTTTGTGACCCCTATAACCGGCGCGTCCACCACCAGGGGAGCTGACCATAAATTGACCACATCAGGGGGAAAAGGGTATTCCATTCCCAGACCCCTGGAATACCTTTCAGCTTACCAGGCGATTCCCATTCCTGGGATATAATATTCTGGAAATGTTCCTGTTCTAGGAACTCCAAGCGCGGCGGCGCTGTATGGAAGGTCTCCTTTTTAGGCTTGGGAATCTCCCCAGGGGGGGGGGGGAGTTTGACAAGACCTCAGAGATTCTGATCAGGATTTCATCCGTATCACACAGACCCCAGGAGCCAGGCTCGGATTCCTCACGGCCCGCGGGCATCCCATGGGAGGAGCCCAAGTCTGAGAATAGCTCAGCTTCCTCAGAAGGGTCAGGGTCCTGCATATCAGCAGAATCATCGGTATCGTTAGGAACCGAAGAACCTGGGGGCGTCAGGGACCGCTTTTTACCAGGGCCCATACGCTCCGCCAATTTAGAGAGCACCTGCTCCGCCGTGGGCAACGCTCTCGGCACCTCTTGCAGGTCATCCCCGCTGGAGTGGGACTCATCATGAGCGATGTCTGGGAGCGGGGAGACGGGGTGAGGAAGGGAGGATCCTCTGTTAGCAATGCCTGTGCTGCACACTGTCCGCAGACCTGTGCCCTGTCGGCCTCAGCCAGGGTCTGGCCACACACTGCACACAGCCGGTCATGTCCCGGAGGGACCCCGGTTCCATAATTTTGAAATGTCTCCATATGGTGATTTTTATGCAGTATAACGCAGGGAATTATGCAATAAGCAACCCTGGATGCCCCAACCCGCTAGTAATGTGGGAGAATTTGTAAAGAGGACCCGTGTAATATATGTTAGGCCGGGGCCGGTAACGAGCTCTTGGCTTCTGAAAGACACAATGGGACAAGGGGAGAGGAGTCAGTGCCATGCTCTGATCGAAAAACCTAGACATCATACCGCCCGGAGGGCACTTACATGACCGAGGGAGGAGACGAGCCACACCACGCGCGCGCAGGAAGATAGAGAAAATGGCGCCAGCGAACCTCGAGGGGAGGGCCAGGCCAGGCTGTGACGCAATACTCGTCAGGGCGAGTCTCCGCCTCCCCCAAAGAGCGCGAAGCTCCAACCGACAGAAAAGGTAGAACAGAGTGGATGTATAAGTCTCATGCCGACATGCTGAATGAAGCTGCCGAGCAGCACATAGTTAGTAAAAAAGCCAGCACACGCTGAATAGCGAGACGCGACACTGACCCCCTAACTCCAGGACCGAAGTCTAAGGGCGAAATAGCGCTAGGGCTGCCACACATACCCCCCCCCCCTTTCTTTTCCCCCCGAGTTACGGGAGGAAGCTGACGGTGTCCATGGACTAATTTTGTGAGGGGCACGGGCAAAATTGCGGGAGGGGCATCCTCTATAGGCTCACCATCGGCCTGACCGCCTACCCTATGGAGGGGGATTGCGGTGGAGCATGGCTCCATTCAGCACTACCTACCTTCACACGACCCGCGCAGCCTAGGCTGGGAGGCATATTTCTTCTGAAGAGGACGGGTGGAAATAGTCCCACAGGACTTGGGCCGTAAGGCCCGCTCGCCTGCGAGAGCGTGATACTTCATGTCTTCGCAGTTCCAGCACTGCAGAGAAAACTGGGGATTTGTGGGAGGTCCTCCAGTATATGTAGGGCCGGGATGAGCTTGTTTTCTACATGTCTGCAGTGCACGGCGCCGGAGGCGGAGGACTACCCACATGTTATGACTATTCGGGAGCAGGACGTGCTGTATGCTTAGAATAAACTAGCAGTCCTAGGGCCCGCTGGCTGTGCAGCAGTGCCCCCTTGGTGCTCTATGGCGATTATTCAGTTACAAGCTAAACTACCACATGGTTCACTGAGCTTGTAGAGCTTTAAAAGTGATAAGGCTGACCCTCAGCCCTCGTTCACATCCTGTCAGGAACCGCATGAAAACATGTCAGCAAAAAGTCCTGCCTGCTGCATGCAGACTGTAAACGCACGCTACTAGAGTAAATGGTGTGGTAACACATGTGTTTTGTGTTTGCGGCACCACAGATTTTAATAGGATTCAATAGACAGAAAGGCAGGGCATAGGACCCAGAGATAGGATTTTTTTTTATAACGCAGGCATAAATGCCAACACGAACAAAATGAACAAAAAGGCAGAATGTAATCTCTACCGCAAACAGTGTTGAATAAGCACATGCCACAAACACAAGCTGAATAGGTGTCAACGTAGCCTTGAGGCTGAGCTGTGTAACTGAAAGTATCATCACTGGAGAGCACAAGGGGATGCTGCTGTGCAGCCAAAACCATACGGCCACCATTCGAACATTATACTGCATCCAGTTAATGGTTTTTTTCAATATTGGGCAAAGTCTTTAGTAAAAAAAAAGTAACACAGGCTGTTTTGGGCACTGGGCTGGGGACAGAAGGTGATGGCATAAACTTCATTTCCGGGTATAGGACCACTTAAGCCCATTATGGGGATCCAAGCAGCATGGTATGAAAGACTAACTGACTAAATGGGGTGTTAGATTAAAATCTTTAGGTCTGCTCAGGTATCCCCTTGCAGATCTATTCTATTACAGTGGAAAAGTAAAAATAAAGCCGGCAAATGTGACCACATTTTCGCCCCATAAGAAAAAATAAAATTCTGTGATTACTCACCTGTAGAATTGATATTATGAGTATACAGTACGTCCTGCTCCAGATTAGATTACTTACACTTGGGTATTACTACGCCAGATGGCGCTGGACTGCAGAGACAGCTAAATTGCCTCCTCCCGGCCCCTCAAATACCTGGGACCTCCCACAAATCCCCAGCATTGAAAAGCAGTTAACGAGAAGCCGGGAGAATAAAAAAGAACCAAACTGGTAACTATAACAAAGATAACAATCACCATACAGGGGATCCAGGATAATGCAAAACCAAGGGTGGGGTGGAGCAGGATGTACTGTATACTCATAATATCAATTCTACAGGTGAGTAATCACAGAATTGTATTATTCTTAGTATACAGTACGTCCTGCTCCTGATTAGATTACTTACACTTGGGACATCCAATAGCAGTGTCCATAAAGTAGGGTGGGATCCCCAAAGGTAACAACAGACAGGTCAGACCACTGCCGCCTGCAGAACCTTGTGGCCAAAAACAGCATCAGCTGAGGCCCTAACATCAACCTTGTAAAACTTGGAAAAGGTATGAACAGAAGACCAAGTAGCGGCCTTGCAAACTTGTTCAACAGAAGCCTGCTGCTGAAAAGCCCAAGAGGCACCAACAGCGCGAGTGGAATGAGCAGTAAGGCGGAAGGGAGGATTCTTCCCCTTAGCAGAATAGGCCTGAACCATGGCCTGGCGGATCCATTTGCTGATAGTAACCCTTCCTGGGACCAGAAGGGACCACAAAAAGAGCATCAGTTTTTCTGAAAGGTGCCGTAACCACCAGATAGTACTTCAGACACCTAACCACATCCAAAGCATGCAAGACCCTCTCCTTAGCATTACTGGGATTAGGGCACAAGGAAGGAAGAACAATGTCCTGATTCAAATGAAAGGCAGACACCACCTTAGGCAGAAAATCTGTCTTGAAGCAAAACACCACCTTGTCCTGGTGTCTGTCAAAGTAGGGGGGCTGGATGGAAAGCGCTGCCAACTCAGACACACACCTAACAGAGGTGATAGCCACCAAAAAGACAACCTTGAGAGTAAGAATGGCCAGGGCAGCATCCTGCACAGGTTCAAAGGGAGCACCCTGCAAGGCAGACAAGACCAAGTTCAAATCCCAAACAGGCAACATAGGCTTACGTGGGGCACGCACATGAGTAACCCCCTGGAAAAAAGTCCTGACCAGAGAATGCTGAGCAAAGGACCTCTGGAACAAAACAGCCAGGGCAGAGTACTGAGTTGGAGCCCCAGCTCCAACCCATGCTGCAGGAACTCCAGGATCCTGGGAATAGAGAACATACGACAGGGAAGAGACTTAGACTCACACCAGTCAATGTAGGCACGCCAAACCCTATAGTAAATGGAAGAAGAGGACTTCTTCCTAGCCTTTATTATGGTATCAACCACAGAGGCAGACAGCCCCTTCTCCATCAAGATGGAGGTTTCAGCAGCCAGGCCGTCAAAGCCAGAGTTTGTAAATTGGGATGGCGTAAGTGACCCTGAGTGAGCAGGTCTGGCACCCTGGGCAGAGCGTACTGATCTACTGCCAGCTGCACCACGTCTACGAACCACAATCTTCTTGGCCACCTGGGGGCCACCAGTATTGCTGGAACCCCCTCCTGAAATATCTTGCGCAGAACCCTGCCCAACAGGGGAAATGGAGGAAAGACATACAGTAGCTGAAAGTCCTGCCATGACATTGCTAGAGCATCCGTGGCCAAGGCCAGAGGATCCTGGGACAGGGAGACAAAGGCCGGGAGCTTGTGATTGTGACGGGACGCAAACAGATCCACATCTGGTTGGCCCCAAAGGTGACACAGAGATTGGAACACCCTGTTGCAGAGGGACCATTCTCCCAGGCGAGAGGTCCCCCTGCTCAGAGAGTCTGCCAGCAGATTCTCCACCCCCCGGGATGTACACAGCTGATATACAGGGAACAGGCCAGGATCAGAGACACTTTCCGGAGGCCCCTCTTGCTCCGGGTCCCTCCCTGATGATTGATGTAGGTGACCGCCGTCTGGTTGTCCGAGCGCACCTGAACAGGCAGGCCCCGAAGGTGATGAGTCAAAACCAACCTGATTGCCCACAGTTCCAGAATGTTGATAGATGTGTGGGCCTCCTGAGGGCCCCACCTCCCTTGGAACTGAAGGGACTTCCAGAAACCCCCCCAACCTGTCAGACTGGCATCCATGGTGACCGTCTCCCAGGAGGGGGCCAGAAAGGATCTGTCCACCAACAGGTTCCTGGGGTCCAGCCACCACGAGAGGGACCGCCTGACCAGGGGGGAAAGCACAAGGACCTGGTCCAGGGACGCAGGATCCTTGTCCCCTACTGACAAGAGGTGGAGTTGCAGAGGCCTCATGTGGAACTGAGCATAAGGGACCACCTCGAAGCACGCCACCATCAGGCCCACCAGCTGCATTCCCTGCCTGATGGAGAGATGAGGGCAAGATAGCAGAAACTGAACCTGTGCAATCAGACTGTCCACCTTCTGCTGAAGAAGAAAAATCCTTGCCTGAACTGTATCCAGATTCATTCCCAGGAAGGGAGTCACCAAGGAGGGGGGCAGGGAAGACTTGGGATGGTTGATCACCCAGCCAAATGACTCCAGAGTGGACACTACCAGCTGGGTATCCAACTCTGCCTGTGGTAGGGACTGGGAAGTGATAAGAATGTCGTCCAGGTAGGGCAGCACGCGGATGCCCTGAGACCTGAGCAGAGCCATCACTCCTGCCAGCACCTTGGTGAACACTCTGGGAGCTGAAGTGAGACCGAAGGGCAATGCCACAAATTGGTAGTGCAGATCCTCCAGAGCGAACCTGAGGAACCTTTGATGACCTTGAAACACAGGAATATGAAGGTAAGCATCTTTGATGTCCACCGACGTCATGAAGTCCCCTGGACGCAGGGAACTGATGGCAGAGCGCAGAGTTTCCATGCGAAAGCGCCTGCACCTGACAAATTTGTTGAGGATCTTCAAGTCCAGTATGGGCCTGACTGACCCATCTCTTTTGGGCACGGTAAACAGATTGGAATAGAAGCCCTTGCCCCTTTCTTGGAAGGGGACCTGACAGATGACCCCCAGCTCCAGAAGGCTTTGCACCGCCAGAACCAGAGCCTGAGCTGACACAGGGTCCTTAGGAATCCGGGATCTGATGAATCTTGGAGGGGGACAGGCAGCAAACTCTATCTTGTAACCGGAGGACACTACCTCCTGAATCCACCGGTCTGAGACATGAAGCCTCCAGACGTGAGCAAAGTGCTGAAGCCGTCCCCCCACCCGGATGGGTGAAGGCGCCCCTTCATGCCTGAGGGGGCTTGGGAGAAGATTTAAGCTTAGAGCCCCGGGAGGAGCCAGGGCGACCACGTCCTCTGCTCCTACCCCAGAAATCTCCTCGGGCCCCTGCAAGGGAGACCCCCCCTTCCCTGTCTGGCACCACGGTAGGGGGAAGAAAAGGAGCCATGTCCCCGAAAGGGCCGAGACTGCCGCCTGCGCTGGGGCAACCTGCCCCCCTTAGCAAAAGGGTCCAGACGTTCCCTAAACAGGCGTAGTCTTTTGAAGGGAAAACCAGCGAGAGCCTTCTTGGCAGCGTTGTCAGCAGCCCACTGGCGCAGGCAAACCGAGCAGCGTATAGCCACCTCAAGGGCAGAGGTTCTGCCACACATTCTAATGGTATCATCCAAAACAGAGAGGACATAAGTCACGAAACCCTCACAACGAGAGAGTGCATTAAACTCCTCACCAGACACATCATCAGGGGCACCATCAAGGATACTTCTAAGCAGGGTCCTTATAGCCACAGCCGTAATGGCAGAGGCACAGACCGGGTGCAGCGCCGTCCCCACACACGCAAAGGCATGGGACGCCAGCTGATCAATGCGCCGGTCCTCAGCATCCCGCAGTGTAGTAGAGTCAGGGGAATGCATGACAGAGGTGTTAGATAACCCTAGGACCGGGGCATCCACTTCAGGAGGGGATGACCAACACTTCACCACATCAGCAGGAAAAGGATACCTCTTATCCCAACGGTACACCGGGAAGCCGGCTGGGGCGCTCCCATTCCCTGAGTACAAGGTTATTAAAATGAGCTTGCTCGGGAAATTCTAAGCGCGGCTTAGCCGTATGAAACAATTCCCCCTGTTGCCTGGGGGCCGCAACCGGGGGAGAGATAGACAGTACTTCAAAAATCTGAGCCAACAGCTTATCAGTATCATCTGGGGCCCAGGGGTCAGACCCAGAATCATCATGACCCCTGGGTCTCTCATCAGATGACTCTGAGTCAGAAAATAACTCCCCTTCTTCCAAAGGGGTATAGCCAGACAGATCCAAAAACTCATCAGCTTCCATAGGGAAAAGAGTGACATCAGGCGTTAAGTGCGTTAAGTTCTAGCCAGTCTAGAAGACACATCAGGCTGAGAATCCCCACTTGTATGCAACTCAATAGTAGTCAAATTTAAGCTTGGGGGAGTAGGTGAAGTCATACGAGGCTGCAGTGCAAGCACCTGCTGGGCACAAGGTACACAGGCCCACACATTGTCAGCACTAGTAGGGGACACCCCACACGCTACACACAGCCGGGCTTGTCCCGAAGAAACCCCGAGCACATTATCCTGAGACGCCTCCATATGGTGATTATAGCGGCACACACGGCCAATAGGGATTCACACTAAAAGCAACCCGCCCCAATAGCCCGCTAGGGAAGTGGGAGTAAATTACACACTAGGCCTCACAAGTTAAGTAACTAAATAGAGGGAGTAGGGCCGGGAGAAACCCATAGAGGTCGGCCCGTCTGAAAGACATAAGCAAGGTAAAAGACATAAGCAATGATAAAAGACAAATGGTAAATAAAAGACAAATGGTAAATAAAAGCCGCCCGCGGTAGGTAGATGCCCAGTCACACAGCAGCCAGAGAAAATGGCGCCGGGTATACCTCGAGGGGCGGGCCGCGGGACAGTGACGCGGAATGCACCAACCGCGGGCCCTGTGACAAGCAGCCAATAACAGCGCACCAGCACCTGAGGTAACGCCGCCACCAAGCGCGGAACACAGAGGAAGCGTGCGCGGCGGCCAAATGTAAAAAAGCAACCAGTGCAACCAAGTCAGCGCGGCGACTTACACCAACCAGAAACACATCATACAGTGAAGCATCAAGGCAAAATCACCTACACCCCCCCCCCCCCAGAACTACAAGAGAGAGCGAGGGAGGACAGTGGCCACTTAACATAGGACCCACCGATAGACAGGGGGCAAGGGGCAAAAGGGCGGGAGGGGCATACCATAGAGGCTCACCATATGCCTATACCACCTACCCTTTGGTGGGGGATTGCGGTGGAGCAGCGCTCCTACCTTCACCCGACCAGCGCAGCCAAGGCTGGGAGGCACATTAATAACGGAACGGGTGGGAATAGTCCTACAGGGCCACAGGCTAATAACCCCGCTCACCTGCGAGAAGAGAGAGCCATCTTCTTGTCCTTCGCAGTCCAGACTGCAGAGAAATTCTGGGGATTTGTGGGAGGTCCCGGGTATTTGAGGGGCCGGGAGGAGCCAGTTTCGCTGTCTCTGCAGTCCAGCGCCATCTGGCGGAGTAATACCCAAGTGTAAGTAATCTAATCTGGAGCAGGACGTACTGTATACTAAGAAAAAATAATATTCTAAACATATGCATTGCTGAGCTCCTACACCACACACACTACTGACATCTGCTATAGCCAACTGCTCTGGGGGGAGGGGGGGGTCACACCCCATAATCCTATAGCTACAAAAAGCATTGGGAACATCTTATCATCATCCTATAGCAACAGCGAGCATCTGGAACATCTTTCCATCACCTTATAGCTACAGCAAGCAACTGCAATATCTTACTGTCATCCTACATATACAGCAAGACTCTGGTACATCTTCCCATCACCCTATAGCTACAGCAAGCATCTGGAACATTTCCCCGTAACCCTGTAGCTACGGCAAGCATCTGGAACATCCTCCCTGTCTTCTTATAGCTACAGCAAGCCTCTAGATCATCATCCTATAGCCACAAGTGAATTTACAAATCATCCCATCATCCTATAGCTACAGCAAGCATCTGGAACATCGTCCTATCATCCTATATTAAAGCAACTACCTGGAACATCATCCTATAGTTACAGCATGCATCTCCCAGATCATCCTACCATCCTATAGTTAGAGTAAGCATTTAGAACATCTTCCTATCATCCTATAGTTACAGCAAGCACCTGGAACATCTTCCCTGTAATCCCATAGCTACAGCAAGCATCTTAGACATCATCCTATAGCCACGGCAAGCATCTTCCAGATTATCCTATAATCCTATAGCTACAGCAAGCATCTGGGACATCTTCTTATCACCCTATAACTACAAGAAGAATCTGGAACATCGTCCTATCATCCTATAACTACAGCAAGCATCTGGAACATCTTCTTATCACTCTATAACTACAGGAAGAATCTGGAACATTGTCCTATCATCCTATAGCTACAGCAAGCATCTGGAACATCTTCCTATAGCTACATCAAGCATCTGAAACATCTTCCCATCACCCTATAGCTACAGCAAGCATCTGGAACATCTTCCTATAGCTACATCAAGCATCTGGAACATCTTCCTATAGCTACATCAAGCATCTGGAACATCTTCCTATAGCTACATCAAGCATCTGGAACATCTTCCTATCACCCTATAGCTACAGCAAGCATCTGGAACATCTTACTATAGCTACATCAAGCATATGGAACATCCTCCCATCACCCTATAGCTACAGCAAGCATCTGGGACATCTTCCTATCATCCTATAACTACAGCAAGCATCTGGGACATCTTCCTATAGCTACATCAAGCATCTGGAACATCTTCCCATCGCTCTATAGAAACAGCAAGCATCTGGAACATCTTCCTATAGCAGGTAGTCCTCGACTTACGACGTTGATCCGTTCCTACGCGGCGGCGTAAACCGAATTTCGACGTATGTCGGATCATACGTTCATACAGTACTGTACCATAATAACAGTACAGTACTGCAAACACTTAGCCTATCCAAACACCTATCCATGGTGATGGCCTTCCTTTTATTTGATGCACTGGTATCAGATGAGTCTACCTTTCGTTTGGGAGCCATAATGAAGGGTGTTATGGCGTGCAGGAGACTCGTTTTTCTCATGTACAGTAACCGAGTACAGTGTGCAGTACTCTATGACTTCCGGCGCACGTACAGTTTGACTTACGACGCAAAACCGCGTAAGTCGGAATGAGACGCCGTAACCACGAAACGACGTAACTCGACACTGTCGTAACCCGAGGACTACCTGTAGGTACATCAAGCATCTGAAACATCTTCCCATCACCCTATAGCTAGAGCAAGCATCTGGAACATCTTCCTATAGCTACATCAAGCATCTGGAACATCTTCCCATCACCCTATAGCTACAGCAAGCATCTGGAACATCTTCCTATAGCTATATCAAGTATCTGGAACATCTTTCCATCACCCTACCGAAAGCATCTGGAACATCTTCCTATAGCTACATCAAGTATCTGGAACATCTTTCCATCACCCTACCGAAAGCATCTGGGACATCTTCCTATCATCCTATGGCTACAGCAAGCATCTGGAGGTGTAAGAGAGGTAAGCCGTAGCCAGCAGCTTCCTGCCATAATCTAGGAACAGAAAACTTCCCAGTATCATATGAGAACCAGCAGTGCTGGAGTTATGCCAGGTTTCTGGCAAGCTCCATGTCACATGACTGACTATGTGCCAAAAACAGCCTCTCCGTGGCTGGGTGTGGCTTAGAATGACTTTTATGACATATTATAAACTATAAATCAGGAATAGAACTTTCTAAACAAAATTAAATCTGTAATCTAAGCCCGTAAACAAACAAACAAAAAAAGACTTAAAAGCAGAGCTCCCGCCAGCAGAGCAGCGAAAAATCCAATGCAAAGTGTCTCTCTATATACGTATCGCCCTGCAGCTACCACATCATGAGTTGTTTTTGGTCATTTCGCAAGCTAAATTTTTTTATTTAAGACTGAGCTATTAGCCAATCAGTTCCCGGTGTCTAACCAGGTGAGACAGCTAGGCCGCAAGCCATTTGCGCTTATTGTCCAGTCAAACTATTGGATTGGATATAGAGTGGTGCATCGAATGTCCTTTTTGCCGACTGTGACCCTAATGTGGTGACCAAAACCTTTCAGTTCCAATGACATCCATAAATCTTGTACATTAAACCTTCCCATCATTGGAAGTCAAACATAATGCTTTTTCTGGCAATGACATTATCACATAGAGCAGGGCCCGCTCTAGGTTTGTGGGGGCCTTTGGGCAAGAGAGACTTAGTGGGTCCCTAAGTAGTGTGTCACATGATGTCACCTTTCAGCTCCTCCCTCAAATGGGTCATCTTCTGATGCTGATCGCCCCCCAGTCCTTATTGCCTTCCCTATAGCCCCCAATCATCCGGACCGCTACCAGTCCGTGGCTCAAATGGTACCGGGCCCTGAGGCTACCCGCTCGGAGGTTCGCTACCATCGGGTGCAGGAGGAGAAGGACGCGGTCACCGTGCGGCTCTACAGGTGGGTGACCGTATATAGCAGGGGTACTCGACCCGCCGACCGCGGCCTGTTTGCGGACCGCGGTTGCTAGGTTTCCGGACCCCAGCGGCCAGGCGGGTAGTCTGGCAGAATGAAAGAGGGCGGGGCAAGCAGGTGGGAGGAAAGACAGCAGGCGGGGCGGGAGGGAAGTAATGACAGCAGGCGGGACTGAGGGAATGACAGCTTGTAAAGAAAGCGGGAGGGAAGAATGACAGCGGGCGAGAGGGAGGAAAGGCAGTGGGTGGGACGGGGGGGATCAAAGACAGCGGACGGGGCGGGCAGGTAGGAGGAATGAAGGCGAGCGGAAAGATAGGGGGCGGGGCGGCCGAGCGTGAAGAAAGAGCGCGTGAATAAGGTAAAAGCTGGCTGCCAACGTCAATGATTTGGGGGAAGGCGAAAACTGAATGTTTAGTTAATTTGGGGGAAGATTGAAGGGTTTGGGATGCCCAGGAATACCTTTAAAGTGGAATCCACCAGCGGCTGGCCTGGAATCTAAAAGATCCCGGGGCTGGCCGCAGGCTTTTCCTTGAGGCATCCTGATTCGGGATGCCCCCGCTGTGTGAACTCCCCTCTATTCCCAGCTCTGTCCTATCCCATCCCTCTTTTCCCAGCTCTGTCCCATCCCCTCTCTTTTCCCAGCTCTGTCCCATCCCCTCTCTTTTCCCAGCTCTGTCCCATCCCCTCTCTTTTCCCAGCTCTGTCCCATCCCCTCTCTTTTCCCAGCTCTGTCCCATCCCATTTCTCTATTCCCACCTCTGTCCCATCCCATCTCTCTTTTCCCAGCTCTGTCCCATCCCAACTCTCTATTCCCAGCTCTGTCCCATCCCATCTCTCTTCTCCCAGCTCTGTTCCATCCCATCTCTCTTCTCCCAGCGCTGTTCCATCCCATCTCTCTATTCCCAGCTCTGTCCCATCCCATCTCTCTATTCCCAGCTCTGTCCCATCCCATCTCTCTATTCCCAGCTCTGTCCCATCCCATCTCTCTATTCCCAGCTCTGTCCCATCCCATCTCTCTTTTCCCAGCTCTGTTCCATCCCATCTCTCTATTCCCAGCTCTGTCCCATCCCATCAAAACAATATTAACAATCAATGCCGCCATACCGCCCCCAGCCACACACCCCCAGTGCCACACCCCCAGCCCCGCCCCGCGGTAAAATTACCAAATCCTGAACCGATCCACGGTGCAAAAAGGTTGGGGACCACTGCTCTAGCCTTTGTTGCATTCTCTACTGCAACCAAGCACCCTTCATCCCTAACTACTTGCTCCACTGCCACTAAAGACTACATCATCGCTGTCAGTTGTCACCTGGTTCTCCCCACCTTCTGAGCTTCCATCACCTGCCCTCCATGCCATTCCACCTTTTCCAATGTTGCTGATCATCCTCTGTTGCCGAGACCAGCCATGAGCAGGTCTACACACAACACCCCGGAATTTGGTGGTTCAGGTCCACTGTAAAATGACCAAGTGTGAGCCTGAGTGGGCCCCTGAAGATGCCAGGGGCCCTGGCAATTGCCCAGGTTTGCCCTGTGCTGGTGCCGGCCCTGACCTGAATATCTGCATGCAAAGAGAATAAAAAAAAAAAAGGAACTGTCAGAGAGCGCCTGCTGTGATTATCATGTTGACAGAGCTGTTGTGTCATGTCAGTTCCTGAGTGCTGAGGTGGCAGACTGACAAAATGTCAGGTGACAACAGGGAAGCAAACACTACAGTGCAAGCCCTGCTCCGTCACCTACGTGTGGGGTCACATCTTTCAGATGCATGTGTTTTACCAAGGATTTATATATTCATTGTAATTTTATGCATTTTGGACTAGCTATAAGATTTTTGTTTTAATGATTTTTATGATAAAGCAGGAGACCACGAAAAAAAACCCCAGAAAACTATTGCATGTTTATATTAAAATAAGACTATAAACTTTTATAATTACCAATATCAAAGTTGATAACCAAGAAGTTTCATATTTAGACTAATCCTATATGAGGTAAGATACATAAAAGTTAAGAAAAGGTAGAAATAAAAGAAATGGGAGAGAAAAGAGAAGAAAGAAAAAAAAGAGAAAAGAAGACTCTCCCAGAGGGGATCCCAGCCTAGCCAAATTGGGATGCCCTGTTGTGTGAAACCAAAAAACCCACAAAAACTCACCTTTCCCCACTCCAACGGTGTGTCTCATCTAATCAGAGCCCCCTTGCCTCGACTACATCATTCGACAAAGGGCTCTGATTGAAATGAATGGTGGAGTATTCCCACCTTTATCCCCCAACACCTTGCATTCCCTATAGAACTTGCTTCCTTGTCATTTCCCAAAATACATTGACTTCTGAAGAAACTAAGACAATGAGATATGCATGTACAAGTCACACGTGGGCTGAGAAGTCATGCAGAAGAGGCCCGATGTTGGATGCCCCGCGGGGAGGGATTGGATCGATTCCTGGGCCGATCCTTCAGGGTGTTGGTTCACTTTAATAAAGAAAAAGTTGGAAACCTCTGCTGTAGAGGTGACTCACGGCCGGTCCCCAATTGTACGGAGAATAAAGTGTGAATCTGCACCTATTAGGTGAGAGGCGCTGGCTGCCAGCTTGTAAATAAACAGGTTGGCATCACCCCAAAGCCTGAACATGATTCCACCAGAGCACAACCCACCCCTTCTTATTGGGCAGCAGCCAGGCAGGGGGCTCAGGCCTCACCCCCATTGGTCAGAGCCATTGACTGAGCCCCAGTCTGTGAAGGTGTAAGTCACTTACCTCCTCAGTGGCGGGGGGCAGTAGAAGGCCACTATGAGGGTGGTGATGACATTGAGGCTGAGCCCCAGTCTGTGAAGGTGGGTTAGCACCAGGGAGTGATGGGGACACTTACCTCCTCGGTGGCGGTGGGGCAGTAGAAGGCCACTATGAGGGTGGTGATGACATTGAAGCTGAGCCCCAGTCTGTGAAGGTGGGTTAGCACCAGGGGGTGATGGGGACACTTACCTCCTCGGTGGCGGTGGGGCAGTAGAAGGCCACTATGAGGGTGGTAATGACATTGAGGCTGAGCCCCAGTCTGTGAAGGTGGGTTAGCACCAGGGAGTGATGGGGACACTTACCTCATCTGTGGCGGTGGGGCAGTAGAAGGCCACTATGAGGGTGGTGATGACATTGAAGCTGAGCCCCAGTCTGTGAAGGTGGGTTAGCACCAGGGGGTGATGGGGACACTTACATCCTCGGTGGCGGTGGGGCAGTAGAAGGCCACTATGAGGGTGGTGATGACATTGAGGCTGAGCCCCAGTCTGTGGAGGTGGGTTAGCACCAGGGGGTGATGGGGACACTTACCTCATCTGTGGCGGTGGGGCAGTAGAAGGCCACTATGAGGGTGGTAATGACATTGAGGCTGAGCCCCAGTCTGTGAAGGTGGGTTAGCACCAGGGAGTGATGGGGACACTTACCTCATCTGTGGCGGTGGGGCAGTAGAAGGCCACTATGAGGGTGGTGATGACATTGAAGCTGAGCCCCAGTCTGTGAAGGTGGGTTAGCACCAGGGGGTGATGGCGACACTTACCTCCTCGGTGGCGGTGGGGCAGTAGAAGGCCACTATGAGGGTGGTGATGACATTGAGGCTGAGCCCCAGTCTGTGGAGGTGGGTTAGCACCAGGGGGTGATGGGGACACTTACATCCTCGGTGGCGGTGGGGCAGTAGAAGGCCACTATGAGGGTGGTGATGACATTGAGGCTGAGCCCTAGTCTGTGAAGGTGGGTTAGCACCAGGGGGTGATGGGGACACTTACCTCCTCGGTGGCGGTGGGGCAGTAGAAGGCCACTATGAGGGTGGTGATGACATTGAGGCTGAGCCCCAGTCTGTGGAGGTGGGTTAGCACCAGGGGGTGATGGGGACACTTACCTCCTCGGTGGCGGTGGGGCAGTAGAAGGCCACTATGAGGGTGGTGATGACGTTGAGGCTGAGCCCAACCATGGTGATGGTGTTGGGGGCCACCCATAGGGGCACTTTGTCCACCAGCCAGTTCCAGTAGTTCTGCATAATGGGCTCCAGGATGGAACGCCCGCAGGCGCTGTACTTGTGCTCCTCCAGCCGCTTCAGCTGCTGAGCCGACAGGGGCTCCGGGAGACACAGCACGGCCACCATTGTGCCCTGACTACTGCCCGGCCAGCAGCTCCCTTCTGCCGCTACTGCAGGCTTCAGGGGGCGGCCCTCATCCCGGAAGACCGGGCCGGCCTGGGACGGGCTACAGCGGGAATTGCGCTCACCCGCCGGCTCCGCTAGCTTACAGACACGGGCACGCTGGCACTTGTAGTTCCCCCAATACTGCTCGGCCTCCAGCCAAGCCGTAACTCACTCTCTAAGGGGTCCCAGCGGGGCACAAACAAGGGGGCGTGTCTGTTCTGTTAGGGGCGGGGCCTGCGATCCAGATAAATAGTGATAGCGCGCTGTGCTGGCCGTGCACTCGGCTCACCTCAGCTCACCGTTCAGTTTGTTAGTCACACTCACACACGTAGTAAACAACGACAAACAGAGGAAAAGTATGAGAGAGAAGGAGTGAAAAAGAGAGAGATGTAGGGAGTGTGGAAGGAGGAGAAGTGTAGAAAAAGGAGGGGGATTGGACATGTGGAAAAGACCGGGATTAACAATAATTTGAAAGAAAGCTGCTCAGGAAATGTGAGGAAATTACCAAATGGTGGAAGGAAGGTAATAGAAAGTGAAGGAGGAGGAGAACGTGGTAAAATAAGGAACACAGAGGAAATGTGAATGTGAAAAAGATAACATGGGAATTTGCAATGAAAGGAATGTAAAAGAAAGCAGGGGAGGAAAGAAATGTGTAAAAAAACTGAGGTAATGTGGAAAGAGAAAAAAAACATGGGAATGTGGATAAGACAAAAGAAATGTAAAAATGGGTGAAAAAAATATGCGGGAAAAAAGAAAGACGGGGAATGTGGAAAAAAGAAAAAGAACATGGGAATGTGGACAAGACAAAATGATGGAAGGAATGTAAAAGCGGGTGAAAAAAATATGTGGAAAAAGAGAGACCGGGGGTAATGTGAACATGGGAAAGTGGAAATAACAGAATGATGGAAAATAAGTAAAAGAAAGCGGGGGAGAAAAAGAATGTTGAAAAAAGCGGGAGAAGAGGGAATGTTTAAAAAAGATAGCGAACATGGGATTGTGGAAAAGATAGAATGATGGAAGGAATGTAAAAGAAAGCAGTGAGGAAAAGAATATGAAAAAAGAGGGAGACTAAGGAAATGGATGGGTGTGGATAAAGTCTCTGGAAAGAGACAAGGCCCAGGAAAACTGTGGAAGAGAGAGGGATTGATGTGAAAAATAGAAAGATGGGTTAAAAAGAGGGAAAGTGAGGGAGGAAATGTGAAAAAGACAAAAAAAAGGAGCAAATGTTGCAAAAAGCACATTTTCTATGTCTCCCTCTTTTCTTTTTTATTTCCTCCTGTTCTCTTCTTTCCACATTCCCTCTATCTCTGTTTCTTGTCCTCATTCCCTCTCTCCTCTCTCCCATTTACACGTTCTCTCCTTCCATCCATGTTTTTCCTTTACCAGGTTCCCTCAGGCTTCCTTTCTTTTACACATTCCCTCCTTTTCCTTCTTCCCTCCTTCTTCATTCCCACTGTCTCTCTCTTTTTCCAGCATTCAGTACTGGGATGGCCACTAGCTAATACACACCCCACATTGTTTGCTTGTCCCATGTAACCACTGGTGGCCAATGGGGTTTGTAAGGTGGACATGGGCGGTGGATTTGCCTCAGTGTTGGGGGGGAGAGGCAGAGTGGGGTCATTGCTACACTGGACTTCCACTGGACTACTGTCCCTTTAAAGTGGACAAAATCCCGGGGTGGGTTTTGGTCCTTGAATCCCCGGGCATGCCGAGTGAAACCCCCCAGGTCGCCTAATCTGACTTACCCTTCCCGGTCCTACGGCACCTGCACGGCCTCTCATCCAATCAGCACGCTTGGATCAACTCCCACCCCTTCGTTTAAGAGCTCATCTAAGCGAGCGGATCCGCGCGAGCTGCCGGACGCATCCCTACTACCCTCTAACAGAGCGTGCCCACGATGGGCTTTCACATTCCCTGCTAAAGGGATAATGGGGATGTGGCCCCTGCTTGTGCATGTGCCATTGGACCAGGCCCCGAGGGGATGGAATCAAGCAGCCCTGGAATCTTATAGATCAGGGGTACTCAACCACTTATTGTAAAGGTCCATATACAGGTATCTGGTGAGAGGTGAAGTTCCAGGCAGGGGGGTGGATATTTAGAAATCAGCGCAATGGGGGGGGGGGGGGGGCTATAGATTCCCCAGGCAAAACTAAAAAAGGACTGGGAGGGGACGGATTGATGGGGCAAAGCTGGGGGAACAGGGATGGATGGGGCAGAGATGGCGGGACAGGGAGGGATGGGGCAGAGATGGCGGGACAGGGATGGATGGGGCAGAGATGGCGGGACAGGGATGGATGGGGCAGAGATGGCGGGACAGGGATGGATGGGGCAGAGATGGCGGGACAGGGATGGATGGGGCAGAGATGGTGGGACAGGGATGGATGGGGCAGAGATGGCGGGACAGGGATGGGTGGGGCAGAGATGGCGGGACAGGGATGGATGGGGCAGAGATGGCAGGACAGGGATGGGTGGGGCAGAGCTGAGGGGACAGGGATGGGTGGGGCAGAGCTGACGGGACAGGGATGGATGGGGCAGAGATGGCAGGACAGGGATGGGTGGGGCAGAGCTGAGGGGACAGGGATGGGTGGGGCAGAGATGGCGGGACAGGGATGGATGGGGCAGAGATGGCAGGACAGGGAGGGATGGGGCAGAGATGGCGGGACAGGGATGGATGGAACAGAGATGGCGGGACAGGGATGGGTGGGGCAGAGATGGCGGGACAGGGATGGATGGGGCAGAGATGGCAGGACAGGGATTGATGGGGCAGAGATGGCGGGACAGGGAGGGATGGGGCAGAGATGGCGGGACAGGGAGGGATGGGGCAGAGATGGCGGGACAGGGATGGATGGGGCAGAGATGGCGGGACAGGGAGGGATGGGGCAGAGATGGCAGGACAGGGATGGATGGGGCAGAGATGGCAGGACAGGGAGGGATGGAGCAGAAATGGCAGGACAGGGATGGATGGAGCAGAGATGGCAGGACAGGGATGGATGGAGCAGAGATGGCGGGACAGGGAGGGATGGGGCAAAGATGGCGGGACAGGGATGGATGGGGCAGAGATGGCAGGACAGGGAGGGATGGGGCAGAGATGGCAGGACAGGGATGGATGGGGCAGAGATGGCGGGACAGGGATGGATGGAGCAGAGATGGCGGGACAGGGATGGATGGGGCAGAGATGGCGGGACAGGGATGGATGGGGCAGAGATGGCAGGACAGGGATGGATGGGGCAGAGATGGCGGGACAGGGATGGATGAGGCAGAGATGGCAGGACAGAGATGGCGGGACAGAGATGGCGGGATGGGGCAGAGATGGCAGGACAGGGATGGATGGGGCAGAGATGGCAAGACATGGATGGATGAGGCAGAGATGGCAGGACAGAGATGGCGGGACAGGGATGGATGGGGCAGAGATGGCAGGACAGGGATGGATGGGGCAGAGATGGCGGGACAGGGATGGATGGGGCAGAGATGGCAGGACAGGGATGGATGGGGCAGAGATGGCAGGACAGGGAGGGATGGGGCAGAGATGGCGGGACAGGGATGGATGGAGCAGAGATGGCGGGACAGGGAGGGATGGAGCAGAGATGGCGGGACAGAGATGGCAGGACAGGGAGGGATGGGGCAGAGATGGCAGGACAGGGAGGGATGGGGCAGAGATGGCGGGACAGGGATGGATGGAGCAGAGATGGCGGGACAGGGAGGGATGGGGCAGAGATGGCGGGACAGGGAGGGATGGGGCAGAGATGGCAGGACAGGGAGGGATGGAGCAGAGATGGCAGGACAGGGATGGATGGGGCAGAGATGGCGGGACAGGGATGGATGGGGCAGAGATGGCAGGACAGGGAGGGATGGGGCAGAGATGGCGGGACAGGGATGGATGGAGCAGAGATGGCGGGACAGGGAGGGATGGGGCAGAGATGGCAGGACAGGGAGGGATGGGGCAGAGATGGCAGGACAGGGATGGATGGGGCAGAGATGGCAGGACAGGGATGGATGGGGCAGAGATAGCAGGACAGGGATGGATGGGGCAGAGATGGCAGGACAGGGAGGGGTGGGGCAGAGATGGCAGGACAGGGATGGATGGGGCAGAGATGGCAGGACAGGGATGGATGGGGCAGAGATGGATGGGGCAGAGATGGCAGGACAGGGATGGATGGAGCAGAGATGGCGGGACAGGGATGGATGGGGCAGAGATGGCAGGACAGGGATGGATGGGGCAGAGATGGCAGGACAGGGATGGATGGGGCAGAGATAGCAGGACAGGGATGGATGGGGCAGAGATGGCAGGACAGGGAGGGATGGGGCAGAGATGGCAGGACAGGGATGGATGGGGCAGAGATGGCAGGACAGGGATGGATGGGGCAGAGATAGCAGGACAGGGATGGATGGGGCAGAGATGGCAGGACAGGGAGGGGTGGGGCAGAGATGGCAGGACAGGGATGGATGGGGCAGAGATGGCAGGACAGGGATGGATGGGGCAGAGATGGATGGGGCAGAGATGGCAGGACAGGGATGGATGGAGCAGAGATGGCAGGACAGGGATGGATGGGGCAGAGATGGATGGGGCAGAGGTGGCGGGACAGGGATGGATGGGGCAGAGATGGATGGGACAGAGATGGCAGGACAGGGATGGATGGAGCAGAGATGGCGGGACAGGGATGGATAAGGCTGAGTTGGGGGGGGGGCAGGAATCGATGGGGAAAGAAACAGAGAAACACATTTTGTGTGTACCTTGCAATGCCACTTCCCGCCTGTGCAGCAGATCATATTGCAATACTAAGTGGCAGGGAGCCATGACACTGGCAGGAAGACTTAGCACTACATTGCCGATCAAGTAAAGGCGGCAGCGCTGAGCATGGCAACACAAAAGCAACTGAGTGCAGGGCTGTTAGGGCAAGGCGCCGAGGTCTGCATTCGGACCCTGGTCCGTCAGTTGACTACTGCTGTTATAGTTTCTAGGGCTGTCAGACTATGGGTCCACTTTAAGTGGCTGCCAGTAATATGCTCTATAGGAGCCTGGCCAGTAAGGGAAGCTAGGTGGCTACTACTGGCCAAGTAGGCCAGTCCAGTCCCGATCCAAATCTTAAGTATTATAAAGGAGCCTGAAAGCCTGATATGGATGTGGCTGACATTGGATGAGTCTTGGAGGGGTCTGCAGCTATGCTGCAGTTTGGGCTGACCAGGTGCAGGAGGTACCAGGAGCTGGGCCAGGTGAAGGCCTGCAGCATGTCTGCACAAGATTGACGCTGGGGCAGAGGTGCCCAAAGGAATCTGTTGAGATGCTTGGAAGCAGGCAGCAACAGGGCAGTTTCTAGGCTATATAGTACTCGGGGGGGAGACCCCCCCACATACCATAGTAGCCAGGGTCACACCACAAACCAGATAATTATTAAGCAGAGTAGTGCAGGAATTTCCAGGCCCTATAATTTATAAGCATAGTGAAGCAGATCCCTATAAATAAACTCACTTTGAGGGAGTGCAGGCTGGGAAGTGTGCTCTTATACTTACCCAGGATGCTGCATTCTGCGACCCATCATCCACATCTCAGGCAGGTGACATATTGTAGTTGTCATATGAAAGCTTATGTGACTAGTCTGCATTCTGGACTGCAGAGAATGGGAAACATAATTCAGGAGATGGGGTGAATATGCTTCCTAGCCACACTCTGCTCCTATCAGTGCTACACCCTCCTTCTCCATGCACACACACACACACAGGAAAAAGGGGGGGGGGGGATTTAAAGCACCAAGGAGGCACTCCAATACAATGCAGGGGGTGCCGCGCTCAGAGTTAGAGGCCAAGATTCAGCAGTCAGCTTGGTGCCCCGCCATTCTGGTGTCCAGGGTAACAGCAATACTCGCCCAGGCCTAGAAACAGCCAGGCCTAGAAACTGGTAAGCAGCCTTCAGCAATAGGCCTGAGAAGCATATGATCAATGGAAGCCATATACTGGTCAGAACCAGGGCTGTTTCAAGGAGAAGGGAAAGCAGGGCGATCTCCCTGGGTGCCAAAGTCTTTGGGGGGGGGGGGGGGGGGTGCCTTTATCACAGCCATCCTATTTTCTGCAGCAGGACCACTAATAAGACAGGTCCCCGTGTTATGACTGTGTCTGGATGCCCAAAAGATCCCGGAAGCCAATCAGGAATTCAAATACATATTTTATTTACCTACATATGAGGATAGCAAACCACTGTGACAACTCCTATTCATGGAGGAACATATCTTTCTTTATTATACATTCATTGTATTACACTTTATTTTTCCAACAGTACAGCCTTAGTAAAATGATGTTTGATCAGTCCTACTTGAAGAAACACTAACACATCTGTTGCGTAAAATATTTGTTATACATCAATGATATACCTAAATCCACAAAACAAAATTGAATTCAGTGTATGTTGTCTTCTAACAAGTCAAGTATTTTGCCACTTCAAGTAGGATATCATCTAACCATACTGCACTTTGTATAGAAGCCCCAAGCCAAACATTAAGCTCATTCATTCTTACCCTGGCCAACCCATGCACTATGCTTAAATACCACAAACAGATGAAGACAACAGACAAAGAAAAAAAAAAGACTACAGTTATTGTAAATGCAGCTACAGGATCAAGCACTGTGATGCTGGTGATTCAATGTGATATAATAAAGCAGCTGGCATTGTGAACTTGCTCATGCTGTCCTCTGCTTACTGGCCTCCAGCTCTCGCAAGTAAGAATCGATGACAGACAGAGGCACACCTTGCATTAGAAGACGAAAAAACGTCACCCCACCTGGAAATCAGAATAGAAAATAGTTACAAAAGCACAAACACTTAGAAAACCTCTCTCTGCTTCTGGTCCCTTTCTGTGGACTTTTCCCAAGATTTCTGGGCCAGGCATTGCCAAGGGGGCATAGACAAGATGCTTACCTTACCACTTCTCCCGCTCCACCAATGTAAGGCCAGTCCCCATTAAAAACAATGAGCACCTTCAAACTTCAAGAACTTCCATCTATGGTGATGCCCATTACCCATCCATCGGAACGCAGACTTGGAAGTGCAGTTCCCCGCTTCACAAACTGGTGCAGGAGCAGCGGTAAGGTAATCAGATTGTCTATGCACCCTTGGCATAGCCTGGCCCTGGAGTCCTGGGAAAAGTCCACAGAAGTGAAGAGCTTTAAGAGTTATTATTCTAACTTGTTTTTAGTGTATCTTCTACCTAGTGCAAATAAAAATGTAACTAAAATTTTACAAGAAAGAAATGGCAACCATCTAAACCTCCCCAAGTAAACCCCCAGCTCGGTAAGTCATGTCTTCATATACTGTATGTCACAGTTCCCACCTACCTTCATGTTTTGGTATTACATTGTGTTTTCTATTATAAAAAGCTTGTTAAGAACCTGACATTGGCAATGGAAAACATATTGGATTGGCAACTAAAGTAAATGTATCTAACCACCACACTTTGAACGATATATATTTAACAACTTATTTCTTTAAAATGATTGGGTGCAAGAAAAGTTCCAAATCGCTCACCTCAATCTTACACAAAGTCTTCCCGAATAGGGTTTGTTGCAAATCCTTTTTGTATGAGCAAGGTTAAACTGAGCACACAAGTATAGACATTAAAATGATCCCACAATGGGGCGATGGCACCACTGTCTATGCCTGTGGGGAATCCTGATTGTTGATACCTCCCTGAACCCTGGTACTTAATCGGGATGTCTCCCCCAGACATGATCAGTGGTCCCCCACCACCCTTCAGTGTGCTTATCGCATAACTTTTACCAAGAAATGTAAAATCCCTACAGGATCTAAATACAATATAAATAAAGCTTTGGCAAGACAAAATGTTCATGTCACACTGGGATCTCCATCAAAAGGTTCAAACCAATAAACCACACTCCTGACGCAGGATATTTAAAAAAAAAACTTTTTTATACAAAACAATTTTTCTTATTGTTGCTGGCCTTAGGTTAAATATCACCCTATGCATGATCCCAGTTGCCCCCTAAAGAGACAGGCAGGGGTGGGATGCAGCCAGATCACAGCAGTTCCCGCAAAATGGGAGTTAAAATTTAAAGCGGACCAACCACGTCCTATGGAAGGTTACATTTTAAAAGACCTATGTATAATTCCTCTTAGTGACCTAGAAATTAAAAGTACTCACAAACGTAAGTTTAGAACAATGACATCCTGTCAGAAATCAACAGCCTACAATGGCATAGCTGGGGGAATACCAAGCAGCATTGAGGGCAGAAAACATCCAAATGGTAATGTTCCTGGGGTGGGGGAGCAAAATAAATTGTGTTGTTTTTGGTGGTTTCTGTCCACTGGTTCGGGGAACTGGTTCGAACTGCTGGTTGCAACCCGTTTCGCAGAGCAGGAAAGATGTGGCAGCAATTACTGCTGCCTATAAGCTGTGTGCTCAGTGGGGGCGCAGTTTATGATGTCTGTCCACTCATTTTAGGCTGGCGCATGCGCAGGAGGATGACCTAGTGCCTCACACTGCCCCCAGACAGCCACAGCATAAGCAAATACATTTGTTTCCAGGATGGTGGGCAGGGCTTAGCGTATAAGCCAATGAGATGCAGCCTGGCAGGGTGATGGACAGGATAAGGTCTCCCCTCCCTAGCGTGTGTTTTAGTCCTCCCGGAAGTTCAGAGGCTACTCATAGTGCCTGTGGATACAGCTGGCACTGCATCAGGAAGGCCTGGTAAGTCCATGTGATAGGGGAACAAGGGTAAAAAGGTGGAGAGACGAGGGGGAAGGTGTGTGAGTGTACTTACCACCTGCTGCCCCCACTCCTAGAGCTACCATGCTTGTGAGCATGCTGCTGCCTTTACAGACCCTGCTGCTGCATGTGTCACTGCCACAGCATTGCTACTGGATTAGTTTATGCTAGTGGTAAGTCGACCGAAAACCAGGATTTTCACTATCCTGTGTTTTGGCCTGTTCTGCTGCGTGAAATCCTGCCAGTTGTCCGCTTTCCTTATATTTCCATAGTGCAGGTCCGGCTCTCCTCCAATCAGTTCCTCCGTCACGCCTATTAATGTGCGGCAGCAGAAGCTGAATGGGATCCTAGCTGCACACACGATTATTGTGCTGCACCCTTTGCACCCTTTCATTGTGAGCAGCCACGGCATGCACCGTAGGCTCACTGGGGCCATAAGCATGTTGGGCGTCTGGGGGGGGGCTCACACAGCGGGGCATCCTATTTGGGTATTTGGTTCTTTAAACCTAGCACAGGGGTCAACCCGATGCCAGATAAACCTGAGAAATCTCCTTTTTCCCCAGTCCATTGGCTGAATCGAGCAATGCAGTTGGCCGCCATGTTCATGTAGTTGCTGGCAGCCTGAATACCCTAAAGAAGCCTGTGGACCACGGGACCAGGGCAGCCAGTAATAGCACCTGATTTTGCCTAAAGGACGAAAGTTACAATAGTTTAGTTAGAATTTAACAGGGGTTAATGTACAGGGGGCACCAGCAATTGGGATGCCCCCCTGCACTAGGAACAACATTTTTTTTGAAAATGGTGTTCCAATTTCATTTTAAATGAATTGCATATTCAAATTGCAGTTACACACACACACACACAGACACACAGACACACACACACACTATCTGTCTATGCATCTATCTATTTATCTAGCTATCTGTCTATGCATCTACTCGTCTGTGTATATTTCCATCCACCATCTGTCTAGCCATACATTATTATTATTTTTTTTGCCCCTCAGTATAACTCCACCCAATTCCAGACTTCAGAACGGTTAAGTCTTTCGGAGAGGGTTTTCTGTCGAGTAGATTTGTGAGAGGATTTGATCCAAATTATTGTATTTTGTTGGGTTGGTGGTTAACCTCAATTTCTTGCTGGATAAGTATTTTTAGATTCCCATGTAGAGAGGGTTGGAGTTTGGACGCCTTTCATTTTTTTTGCGATGCCACATATAGGTATATTGGGATCGTTGTCAACAGAGGTCATAAGGATGGGGTTTTGTGAGAATTTTTTTTTATCCTTCGCTAGTCTTCTAAACACTAATAGTGTATTGCATGCTATTGAGTTAGTTATTTCTTTGGCGACTTTAATGATATGCTTCATATTTCATAAGTGAATGTGTGTTGGAAGAGCTGCCTCTGCCATCACCCACAAAATTGCTTGATTGTTGCCACCATTTTTATGCTCTAACTATTGAGTTAGCTACATAGTATTAATAGAAGTTAGATGCCCCCAGACCACCTAGACACAGCGTAGTGTTTTTTTTAATTCCAGTAGAATCTGGATATATTTGAGTTTAAGCTGTTATTCGGGATTTTAATTGGGAGGTTTTGAATCAGGGACATGAATCTTGGAAGAATCATCATTTTTATTAAAGGAGCACTATCGCAAAATTGTGTAATATTAAAAATCCATACAAACACGTTGGCAAATGAGAGAAAGGGTCACTTATACCCCCAAACTGAATAAAACTCCCACCAAACTTGTGGTTTATTCTCTCCTGGTAGGAATAAAATCCAGGGGCGACAGGCTTAGTGTATCGGGGTGACAGTACCTTTCACCCCTGATTTCCTTTTCCTTCCATTAAAATAAAAATACAAGCCTGGTTGGATATTTCTTGATGCCCGGTGTATAAGTGACCCCTCTTCCTGCCATCCAGCATATTTATATGGATTTTTATCACTGGGCCATTTTTCGTGATAGTGCTCCTTTAAGGAGATTCTACAATAGAGATTTAATCTGATGGATTTCCAGTTCATGAGTTTTTTTCCTTGCCCCCTCCATAAAGGGCAAATAGTTGTGTTTGTATATGGAGTCTAGATTAGATCTTCACCCCCAGGTAAGTTTTGGCCTTATCGTCCCAGATAGACTGAAAGGACTGTCGGGGAGGCCGATTCATTAATAGCGCCAGGTAGCGCCAGATGAGCGACTGTAGCGCGATTTTTTCAGCGCCAGCCAGTATTCGCTGTGCTTGGCCGGCGTTAGCTTGATGACAGCGACTCAGTCGGTGTGCGGTAATGTTGAATACGGGCTGGGGGGTCGCTGTTTCACAGGTTCAGCGTTGTATGTGAGCGCCTGACAACGAATGGCCAGAGCGAACGGCTTGCTGCAGATTCATTAACAAATCACGCTCCGAATGTGCTGTCGCTGTCCATTCCTTGTTTAAACCCCAGAGCGCTGGCGGCGATCTGTATTAACTAGTTTTTAACCCCTAAACAACCATATTTTTTGAATGTAACATTATACATGTTTTTAGAATCATTTTGTAATATGAATACATTAATCTCAGACCTGTTAGATCAATTCTGCACAAATTATTTAAAAAAATTTTTTTTACTTAAAAATAAATCCTAACATTGCAGAAGTGTTCCCCGAATTTTTGACATTAAAAAAAAAAAAAAATGAATACCAATGAATTATGAATAATTATAGATTGCTCCATTGAAATGCATTGGACATCGCCAGGGAGCGACAGCTCATACCTGGCGCTGTGAGGGAATTTGCAGCGGCGCTGTTCGGTCCAAGCGGCTTCATGATGAATGCCGCGCTAGCCGTCGCTCTCGCCGGCGCTAGCCTCATTTTGCTTGATAAATGTGTCATTGTGACCGCCGCCAGGCGTACTTGAGTCGGTAGTCGCCGTTAGCTGCCGCTACCTGGCGCTAGCCCGTGATAAATAAGGGCCATAGTTTAAGTTTAGCATTGTCAGATATACAAAAAGGAATAATAAATAATTTAGCAGGATTAATTTTGAAGTTTGAGAGCATCCCAATTAGTGATTAAAATTAGATGGTGGATAACGTGTGGGGGTCTATTAAGCAAAGCAAAATATCACCTGCGTAAGCTGGTGTTTTTATTGTAAGATTATTAACGTTTAAATTTCTGGGGAGTCTGAGATTTGATGTAGAAGGATTTTGAGATGAATACTGAAGAGCAGAGGAGAAAGTGGGCACCCCTGCCTGGTACCACTGTGTTTGCTGATCCTGTAAGTTCTAGAGCTGTTGATATCCATCCAATATCTGTCCATCTATATATCCCTCCATCTGTCTATCGATCTTACTCTCCATGTCTATCCACAGTGTGTCTGTCGATTTCTCTGTCCGTCCACCCATGCATCTATCTATCCATCTATCTGTCTCTTTCTGTCTATCGGTCTATCAGCATCAGATTAAGGTTGATTTTTTTACTCAAGTTTATACGGTGAGAAAATGCTTTTTCTTGTGATTTTTCTCTCTGTGCAATATAGCAACCTATTTACATAGCTGTGCAATTAAAAAAAATCACAGCTAAATATGGTGTTGAACTGCACAAAGGAAAAAAACACAAGTAAACGTGTTTTCTCTAAAAAGAAATACAGTGCAAAATCAACCAGCTGGTGGGATATGTTCACTTTAGATGCCATGCCAGCAAGCTTTTCATTGTCTTACAAACAAGTTTCAATCAAATGTGTAGATATCCATCTCAAATAGAAGTGCCTCCAAACACAAAAACACAATTACTAAATAGACATAAATATATATGAACAATTTTAAACATGGTGGAACATTGGTTGTACATTGATGAAATGATGTAGTTTCTATATACATTTTTAATGGCATCTGTAGGCAAAAAAAAAAAGGATACTTACCTTTACTCCATCACGGCACATTTCACCAGTTCTGTCTTTTCAATACTAAATGTTAATTTAATTTATTGTACCTCTATCACCATATCTTACCCTCTAGGAAAAACAGAATGTATACAAATTCCATAATAAATACAATACTGTTATTATTCCTGCTTTTATTTTTCAAATGAGGCCTGGTCTCCAATTTGTTTTGCCTAGATTTGTCTTTATTCTAGAAATAATTTCAGTCAGTTTGTTGATTCCAGTGAAGACTACCTGATGAGTCAAGGGACTAAGAAGGAATATGTTTCGTAGAAGAATTGCTACATGAAACCACTATCATGGGATTAGTGCTAGTTATTTGGTGAAGCAAGGTGCACTTGGGCGCTTTTTAACGTACACATAATTTTCAAATTTTTCTCCCCAAAAAATCACCTTTACGTGCAATGGGGCATTTTTACAGGTTAGGGACATCATTTTTCCCATGAGGTAAGGATAATGTTTTGAAAGTTTGGAAACCACAACACCCAATGGCGGTAAGAAGAAAATTCTTTAGTATACCACTATAGGGCATGTTGTTCAAAATTCCCCTGACAGCCTTGTTTTACAGATAAAAAATGGTGTTCAGCATCAGTATAATTAGGACTATTTTAAAATAGCCCTGATTATGCACTTTAATAAAATGATGTGTGCCCTCCCTTTGAAGATACCAAACATAGATGCTGGGGGAAGCTGAAAAGCGTGCCTCCAGCCATGCCAGGACAACAGCCCCTATGACTTTTGCTGACAGGTAGTGGGGTAGAGGGCTAAGGGCAAGTCACTCACCATGGCGGCAGGTAACTTTCTGCCCTCTATCAAGTAAACCAGTATTGGGGCCTCCTGGTCCCCTTACTAGTTCAATGTAGTGAAAGTAAAAAATAAAACACACAAGCATTTTATTATTCTTATTTTACACTATACCTACCCCTGTCTTCCTCATCCAGTGCTGGACGCTGTCCTCCCACTGCTCCAGCGCCTCAAGGATCCCTTGTTGACTCCTTTTCTGCTGGCAGAAGTGGTCAAAATGACTGCTCTGCCAATGTATGGAAGGAAGCAGGACCAAGGTCCCTCTTCTTTTTATGTTGGAACTCTGCCAGGCTCTGCTTGCTCCCTGCCAATTGGAGGGGCTTGGCTTCAAAGGCATTTGACAGCTTTGCCCTATCCTTAATGTGCTGTCTGGTAGCTTCAAAAAGGGGTCTGCATGTAATTTCTTTCCTAAAGAGCTGCAGTGGCTGGGGCACTGAAATAGCCCATCTTGATGAATGCGTTGATAGTCCCTCTTCATGAGACCATCGGCTATTATTATGCTGATTTTAAGCACAAAACGTGCTTGCATCACAGCGCCCAGGTCACACCCACATGCTTATTCTTCAATTATAAAATGGATAACAGTTTAGGACAATGCCAAGAGAAACCCGATACAATGGGTTAATTCTTGGCTGTGCCAGAGTAATGATTTGGCTCACCAAGATGCAGGTTAAAATTTACACCCAAATGTGCAACCAAAGTTAATCTTGCTTCACTAAATAATTACCATGACCCCCATTGTCTATTTCATGTAAGGGAATTTACCATCATATGCAAGTCACATGTACATAATCACACCTTCGTGTATTATACATGTAGATATGACCACCAGCATATGTATTTAACATGTACTAATCATTAGATCATTAGGCACATGTCACATACAGATAGCATGATGTACATGTACATAATTCCACAAGCTTATCTATGTAACATGTACTGTAGGAACATGTATGAACATTTAAACACCACATGTTCATGAAGTTAAATATGTTAATTTGTAAACATGTCGCTATATACTGGGTTGAAAGAATCAAGATGTTAGGTTTTTTTGGTGCTTTATTCTTCTTGATATTATTAAGGTGTCCCTACAGGCACCAATAAAATACATTTAGACCTTTTATGGTCAACAGCCCAGACTAAATGTTATACATGGTAGGGGATCTGATTTATCAGGGACTGATGATTGTATTTGGGAATTACTTGTATCCAAGAAGGGAAGCAGCTTTATAATAACCAGTCAAATCTAAGATCATGGCACTTGATGAAATCCATGTTGCATGGAAATATTTATTAAAAGTTATATTACGTGACTGTTAAAACTTGCAACCCAAATTCTTTGCTCTCTATAGACAACACTATTTAAAGCTAATGAGTAGAACATCTACTGTAGGTTTTGGCATCGATTTCTAGTAGTATTGTTACACTGTCCTCACAGTCTTGGGTGGTGGGAGTCTACACTGTCTCATCTATTGAATATCTCTTCATGTTGACTATGGCTTCTGACCATCTTTCAGTGCTGAATGTGAAATACGAAGGTTGGGAATGTTGGTTTACGACTAGTATTAGAGTTGTATCTAGGGCCACAGGTAACATACGGTCATGCTCTAACTGTGGATGCTTCAAAGCCCAAGCTCTGAAGGGACCTATTAAGTCAATTAAAATGTTGCACATTGCAATAATCACATATTTCACAGGGAACCATAAACCCTTGCTTATTAGAGCTTGGGACAGTGTGCCTTAAAACTAAAGAACTGGACTTTAATGTACTGTAAGTACAACCCAACATCGAGGTTGATTTTCACTGTTAAAAAAAGAATCCATCCAAATAGCATCGCAATGACCGTGACATTAGCATCATATTCACCCTTGTGTTGTGAATGCTTTGCATTGTGTCTGGATTCTAAGAAAACCAAACCAGAAATATGAGAACCAAGAAGTAGACATTGAAATCAGTATTAGTGTTTTCAGACAAGATGATACGTTAGCTGGTAAAGAAACCATGGGATGGACAGGTGCTTTGCCTGGAAAGGACATAAGCTTCATATGACATGCCCATATGAAAGCTTACCTTAGATGACAATACACATTCAATAATCCTTATTGTGCAACTAAGGGAGAGAGAAAGAGAAGTAATGAACACTCAGAAGCTAATAAAGAGCACATGAATTACCCATATGAGCAGGATGATAATAGTTTAAACATTTAGTACAGTATGATGGATGTTGGAGCACGATGAAAGTACAATAACATTTTAGAAATACAATTAATAACCATACATATTAAAGCACACGTAAAAGCGAATTGACCTCTGCAAAGCTTTGCAGAGAAGTATTATACAGGTTAACATTATGTAGCAAAGGTTTAAATGAAACATATATATATACGGTGGGCACCTCAAAAACACACATAATATATAATATATATATGTTAACATTAGAGATGTGTTTTATAGGTATAGTTTAGACCACTGATAAATAAAATGACAAAGGCGATATTTCAAAATCAACTAATTAGTATAATATCCATGTCTGGGGTGTGTTGTGCTTTAGGCCAGACAGACATTTACTGCAATGGATGTGGTCTGCTTGGTAAAGCTAGGTATGAACCAGGCTGCACTTACAGTCATTATAGACATCATTGATCTATCTAGATGTTTGCAACTGCTGTTACATACGTATCAGGTAGTGAAAAGTATAAAACATATGAGCCAATCCTCAGAGGAACCAACCTAGACTACTTTTACTTCATCGTAGTTGGGTTCTCCAGTTTCATTATGAACATAATGGTATGAATCAGAAATACCAGTTTTATTGTTATGTTTTGACAGCTGTCACTCACTATCTATCACATGCTGCCTTGGTCTTGAAATGCAAAATATTTTGTTGATACAAAAGCAGCTCCAAGATGGCTGCTAACCTGCACCCAACATTGAGGGCATCCTAAGTATTGTATGTTGTAGATCAATATATTTTTCCTTTAGTCATATTTAAATGATCCTTACTAGGAGTGTGTTGGGTAACATAGCAAGTGCTAGGGAAAGCAGTGGATCACATCAAATGGGCAGTAAGTATGTGATTCTGTGTTGTTTAACATAGTTGTTCCCTTCTTATTTATTGCTTTTGGAACCCAAATAGTTATGGGGCCCTGCTAATTAATAGGAGGTTGGGATCAGTGTTCACTTTAAGTGGACAACAACGGCCTATGGAAAGTTAAATGAAAAAAAAAAACATGTATCAACTCCCCTTAGTGTTCTGGCAATTTATTTGATAAAAATACTCAAAAACAATCTTGTCTTCAAAGGAAAAATTGGGGAAAAATTAAGGGAAAATTAAATCTGCTTTTGGCTTATCTTTATTCTAGCACTATTTTCAATAGTCTTGAATTGCTTTTAATTGCCCCCAGCATGAGATTGTGAGTGGTGGTTTTTAAACAGCAAGTTTAGAACAATGGTAACCTGCCAGAAGCCAGTGGCATACAATGGCATAGCTTAGGAAAATGAAAATCACTAGAACAGGAAAGCCAAGCATCATTGAGGGAAGAAAACATCCAAACGTCAATCTACTTGGGGTGGTGGAGCAAAATAGATTTTGTTTTGGGGGGTTTTGGTTCGCTTTAGGCTCCCATGTCAAAAGATCAGCAAAGTTCCCAGCTCTCATAGACTAGAGTTCAGACTGCACCCACACAGAGGCACCATGGCGCAGTAGTACAGCTTCCACATACAGTATATCTGCATATATGTGCCAACAAAGACTTTTGTTTTTTAACTAGACATTAAAGACAGATTTTAGGATTATAATTTTATTATAAAATAATACTGGGTGAGACTACCATGGAAATGGAACTAGAGGCTTTAGTTAACCCTATCTGGAGTGACTAATGCCAGGCAGCAGCTGCCAATTACATCAAGAGGGACATAGATGTCCAAGACAAGTCCATCACACACCTTTGTAACGATCATTTCAGCACCACTGGTGATATTCTATCAGCATCAAACAAACAACATTTGCGGTGGTAGCTCCAGTAGCCTGAGTAAAACCAACTATCCGTCACTAAGCTTTCACTAAAAAGATGAATCATGTCTATAATAATGCAAGTACAGACCAGAGCACCTCCAAGTCATATCCACTGCAAGGAGTATAACACATATGATCTTTGCTAATAATCTAAATAATATGAATTATCAGTCAGTAATACTGATATTATTTTATATAGCCTTCTAAATAATCCTGAGTAGTGTACAATAAATGATATGGTTATGCTATGTTAATTGTTCATGGCTAAATACATACCCCCGTATTAGTATGATTTACCATGAAACAAGGTTTGCAATCCTATTTGAGATTACAAACACTGGTTGTACATGCAATGTATAGTTCAGCAGGGATTATGGAAATGGGAAGTGTCATTGAGTGTAATATTTTTATAATAAACCTGCTGCTGTTTCCACAAGTCGAAATGTTCTCCGCTTAAAGACCCTGTAGAATCAGAACATTTCAAATGATATACACAGGTCGCTTTTAGTCTCAATGTTATAAGCGGTGTCTAATTCTTGAAGAGGGTAGATGTGTATACACTCTTTTTCTTAAAACTTACCTGCTACTAAGTGGTTTGATCCAGCTTTTATGGAGAGTGAACCTTTTGATTTCTGAACATTACATTTTAATAAAGCAAGTATTCAGGTAGGCATGTGTCATTGAATATCAAGCATAGTACTGTTTGTGGACAACATGTTCTTATCTGACCATCAACAGCCTTGATCCCTGCTTAAAGCAGGCCAAAAGCCAAAAAAAGCAAGTTCAATAAATAATCAGTAATCAATGACATAAACTATTTGAGAGGGCTTAACTCCATGCAGATGTTATGGAATAGCAGGCAGATTCTATGCTGCATAACTGCATGGGAGCGGCCATCTTGCCACATACACGAGTCCAGCTTATGAAAGCCCATTCCCACAGTCAAAATTGCCTCACATATCAGTACAATCCTCCTTTATTTTTAGTAGAAAGCCATAAGCTGTGATGACTCATTGCTCTGTCACTTTTGTCACATAGGTTGTTACCCATTTTCTTTTTTTAAGGGATAACTGTTAACATTACATAAAATTTTGTCTTTGATTTATAAGAATATATATATATATATATACTTTTATTTTATTGATCATTTAATCTATTTATACAAATTTATATGAAATAAATATAAAAATAACATCTATATAATGGAGAGAGCGCAAGATAGATTCTTTACTTTTTAAAGTGCACCTATATTCAGAAAAGAAGTTTATGTTGCCCACTTCTTTTCCCGGCCCAGTGTCCCAAAGCAGCCTGTTTTTCTTTTTTTTTTTTTTTTTTTACTAAAGCCTTTTCCCAATAATGATAAACACACTTACAAGAAGCAATATTTTGGTGAATGGTCTGCCATATGCTAATTAGTTCAGTTACAGCTAAAGCGTCACATTAGGGCTGATTTAACACTGTGTGATTTTCTTTTCCTGTGAGAAATAGATTTTTAGAATGGTTTATTTCTTTAGTGTAATTCAGCACCATTTTAGCTGTGCACATTTTTAAATAATTTGAACAGCTAAAAATGATGCCGGACTGCACTAAGAAAAAACACATTTAAAAAATCTCACAAAAAAAAACTGAAAAAGAAAAAATGTAATCTTGTTTTTTTTTTTCCACAATGCAATTCAGCATCTTTTTTTAGCTGAGCAAATTTATAAAACATTTGCACAGCTTAACATGATAAACAGCTGAATTGCACTGAGGAAAAAAAAATTCTATTCTTACATAAAAAGGAAATAAAATTCTCACGGTGCAGAAACAGCTTTAATGGCAGTTAGGTTAAAGTGCTCCCCATTGACTGAACACATCATTGCTGGGGACGGGGCTGCTTGGCCAGGGAGCAATATGGACGACTGCACCCAGCTTGTGTTCTTATGAATATTGGGCAAAAGCTTTATTAAGAAAAGAAACACAGGCTGTTTTGTGACGACATAAACTTCCCTCTTACTTCGACAATATTAGCTCAATGCCAGAAATATTAAAGTGGACTAACACCCTGCCTGATAAGATTCCCGGGGCCGATCCAATCCCTCCCTGCAGGGCATCCAAAATCGGGATGCCCCGCTGTGTGAAACCCCCCAGGACGCCCGCAAACCTTACCTGAATCCCAGTCCAACGGCGCATGCGCGGGACGTGGCCACATCTCGCGCTTCTCTCTAGCAGGGCGTGGGCCATTTGTGAATGCCAGGCGCGGGCGCACTCCCTGTTAGAGCGAAGCGCGAGATGCGGCCGCCAGCATGCTCAGAGCCGCTGAGCTTTGACGCGCATAGCTCAGCGGCTCCGAGCGCGCTGATTAGACGAGCGGCCGCACATGTGCCGTAGGAGCAGGGTGAGGTGAATTGTAATTAGCGATCTGGGGGGTTCATATAGCAGAGCACCCCCGATCGTGGTGCCCCGGGGAAGTGGACCAAAACCCAGGATAGTCAAAATCCTGGGTGTTGGTCCACTTTAAAGCAATATTCCAGACAGGTAAAGAAACAATATCAGATTGCCCTAAACCTTCTAATGTTCCCCGTTTACTATATTTCAGAAAATCCAGGGAGGTGGGCGTGGTTTCATAGTGAGGACAAGAGCTCTTACATTAGTTTCAGAGAGGGCGTTAAGCTCACCCAAATGTTAATCTTATTCATTTAGCAGCATCAATAGTCTAACTGAATACTCTTTATGAAAAAATGAATTCACATATATTTATCTACCATATTTTTCGCCCTATAAGACACACATGACCATAAGACACATCCAAATGGTATGCTAAAATACCCTGCCCCAATCACCCCATTACAGATAGTGTGCAGAATTCCTCCAATCACACATTACAGACCCCCACATTACAGGCAGTGAGGAGCACCCCTTATTTAAGGCATTGAGGGGCATCCCACATTACAGGCAGTGTGCAGGCATCCAAATTACAGGCAATGTTCAGGCATCCCAATTACAAGCAGTGTGCAGTCATCCCAAATACAGGCAGTGTGTATGGCATCCCAAATGCAGGCAGTGTGTATGGCATGCCGAATACAGGCAGTGTGCAGTCATCCCAAATACAGGCAGTGTGTATGGCATCCCAAATACAGGCAGTGTGTATGGCATGCCGAAAACAGGCAGTGTGCAGTCATCCCAAATACAGGTAGTGTGTATGGCATGCTGAAAACAGGCAGTGTGTATGGCATCCCAAATACAGGCAGTGTGCAGTCATCCCAAATACAGGCAGTGTGTATGGCATCCCAAATACAGGCAGTGTGCAGGGATGCTGAATACAGGCAATGTGCAGTCATCCCAAATACAGGCAGTGTGCAGTCATCCCAAATACAGGTAGTGTGTATGGCATGCCGAATACAGGCAGTGTGCAGGCAACCCAAATGCAGGCAGTGTGTATGGCATGCCAAATACAGGCAGTGTGCAGGCAACCCAAATGCAGGCAGTGTGTATGGCATGCCGAATACAGGCAGTGTGCAGGGATGCTGAATACAGGCAGTGTGTATGGCATGCCGAATACAGGCAATGTGCAGTCATTCCAAATACAGGCAGTGTGTATGACATCCCAAATACAGGCAATGTGCAGTCATCCCAAATACAGGCAGTGTGCAGGCAACCCAAATGCAGGAAGTGTGTATGGCATGCCGTATACAGGCAGTGTGCAGGCAACCCAAATGCAGGCAGTGTGTATGGCATGCCGAATACAGGCAGTGTGCAGGCAACCCAAATGCAGGCAGTGTGTATGGCATGCCGAATACAGGCAGTGTGCAGGCAACCCAAATGCAGGCAGTGTGTATGGCATGCCGAATACAGGCAATGTGCAGGCAACCCAAATGCAGGCAGTGTGCAGTCATCCCAAATACAGGCAGTGTGCAGGCAACCCAAATGCAGGCAGTGTGCAGTCATCCCAAATACAGGCAGTGTGCAGGCAACCCAAATGCAGGCAGTGTGCAGTCATCCCAAATACAGGCAGTGTGCAGGCAACCCAAATGCAGGCAGTGTGTATGGCATGCCGAATACAGGCAGTGTGCAGGCAACCCAAATGCAGGCAGTGTGTATGGCATGCCGAATACAGGCAGTGTGCAGGCAACCCAAATGCAGGCAGTGTGTATGGCATGCCGAATACAGGCAGTGTGCAGGCAACCCAAATGCAGGAAGTGTGTATGGCATGCCGTATACAGGTAGTGTGCAGGCAACCCAAATGCAGGCAGTGTGTATGGCATGCCGAATACAGGCAGTGTGCAGGCAACCCAAATGCAGGCAGTGTGTATGGCATGCCGAATACAGGCAGTGTGCAGGGATGCCCAATACAGGCAGTGTGTATGGCATGTCGAATACAGGCAATGTGCAGGCAACCCAAATGCAGGCAGTGTGCAGTCATCCCAAATACAGGCAGTGTGCAGGCAACCCAAATGCAGGCAGTGTGCAGTCATCCCAAATACAGGCAGTGTGCAGGCAACCCAAATGCAGGCAGTGTGTATGGCATGCCGAATACAGGCAGTGTGCAGGCAACCCAAATGCAGGCAGTGTGCAGTCATCCCAAATACAGGCAGTGTGCAGGCAACCCAAATGCAGGCAGTGTGTATGGCATGCCGAATACAGGCAGTGTGCAGGCAACCCAAATGCAGGCAGTGTGTATGGCATGCCGAATACAGGCAGTGTGCAGGCAACCCAAATGCAGGAAGTGTGTATGGCATGCCGTATACAGGTAGTGTGCAGGCAACCCAAATGCAGGCAGTGTGTATGGCATGCCGAATACAGGCAGTGTGCAGGCAACCCAAATGCAGGCAGTGTGTATGGCATGCCGAATACAGGCAGTGTGCAGGGATGCCCAATACAGGCAGTGTGTATGGCATGTCGAATACAGGCAATGTGCAGGCAACCCAAATGCAGGCAGTGTGCAGTCATCCCAAATACAGGCAGTGTGCAGGCAACCCAAATGCAGGCAGTGTGCAGTCATCCCAAATACAGGCAGTGTGCAGGCAACCCAAATGCAGGCAGTGTGTATGGCATGCCGAATACAGGCAGTGTGCAGGCAACCCAAATGCAGGCAGTGTGCAGTCATCCCAAATACAGGCAGTGTGCAGGCAACCCAAATGCAGGCAGTGTGTATGGCATGCCGAATACAGGCAGTGTGTATGGCATGCCGAATACAGGCAGTGTGTATGGCATCCCAAATACAGGCAGTGTGCAGGCAACCCAAATGCAGGCAGTGTGTATGGCATGCCGAATACAGGCAGTGTGCAGCATGCCCCCAATAAAACAAAAAAACACTTGCATTCCTCAGCTCCCACACAGCTGTCTCCCACCGACATAAACACACACACACACACATATACATTAACAGCGTCCACTCGCTATCGTCCCTGTAGCCGCCACTGCTCTCAGCCTCTGTAGCTGCCGCTGCCGCTGCCCACCGCCTCAAGCTTAGCTGGATGCTGGCAGGAGTCACCGGTAATGTGTTTTTATGATGGCGGGAGACGGCTGCTGGGGCGTGGGAGCTGGGGATTGTAAGGTTTTTTTTTACATTCCCCCAATAAGACGCATGGACATGCCCCCCCCCCCCCCCCACACACACACACACACACACACACTTGAGGAAAAATAAGTGTGTCTTATAGTGAGGTGAGAAATACAGCATATGTATAGAAATATATATATATTTATAAATATCCTCAAGTACAATGTTGGGGATAGGGACAGAAATAACATTCTAATATGCAATTTTACTTACTATATGGGTGATTTCTTTACTAGCTGAGAAGCCTGTATGTATGTTCTTTACAGTCTATAACTTGGTGACCAGAAGGGGATTATGCAAATAAATAGATGGGAGGGGGAGAGAGGGCTTTGACAACCTTGAGCAGCATATTGTTACATTGGTGGACAAACTGTACCGAGGCAGAGGAGGAAGACAGCTTTATGCAGCCTGAGAACAGTCAAGAAACAAGCTACGATACTGCTCCAGAGCCCCCGAGAAAATTGATTGAGTAGGTATTGTTTTTATTGTATTTTACATTGTACAGTCTTTTTGGTGTAGTAGGCATTTTTTCTAGCAATATAAATAGTGTTTTTATTTACATTTCAGTATGTTGAAATGTAATATACATTTTTTAATGTTTCTTCTATAGACTAAGTGACGTCACCTTACCTTTTACTTCAAGCTTACAGTCAACTTCAGCCTCACCCAGATCATTGACTGCTTTGCAGGTATATGTGCCTCCATCATAAGGGCTTGGCTTACGTATCTCCAGTGTGCAGACACTTTGGTTGCTAAACATCCGGTATCTGGGGTCATTCTCGATGACCATTTTATTTTTCATCCAAGTAATTTTGGGCTGCAGTAAATAACACAAGAAAAATAAAATATTTTTTACCAGATGGGAAAAAAAGCTGTAATGTAGGGTTCACACTATAAAACGCACCTGACTATAAGACGCACCTAAGGTTTAAAGGAGCAAAATAAGAAAAGAACATTCTGAACCAATGCTGTGCTAAAATATCCCTTCCTCCTTCCTATTCACCCTATACCAGACAGTGTTCAGAATGCCCCCCTAATCACCCCATAACAGGCAGCATGTTGCAGTGGAGGCTGGCGGTGGATCTTAAAGGTGCTGGTTGCCATAATATCCAAAAACACTTTTGCAATGAAAATGTAGCAAACTTTGTTGGGTGTTTAGGTTAGATGAACACATTGATTTGTCTTTATCTGGCTTACACATTGACGCTAAATGTTGTGCACCTAATTTGCAACATAAAGTAGGGGCTGTGCTAAAACCTGTTTTGAAACTCTTCGGGCTAAGTAGATTTCAATGGCGCTGATGCTTTATAAATCAGGTTCATCGCTGACATCATCGCTGTTTACCTTTGGATTTCCACGAACACTGCAGTTCAATGTAGCATTGTATCCCGCAATTGCTACTGTATTTACTAACGGGTGAGTAAACTTTGGTGGTTCTGTAAAGTTAAAGTCATCATATTCAGGGCGCTTATAGGGTTTACCTGCAAAACATAATGTGATATTAGCAACAAAGAAAAAAAAATCTGCACATATTCTAAATATCCACTAATCAGTACCCAATTAACATCTCAGGGGTTTATAACCTATACCCAGAAATTACTAAGGCAGGGGTTTCCAACCTTTTCTTACTTGGAGCCTTATTTATACTTTTTCTGCTGAAGCTAGATGAGCGGCTTGCATGAGCCGCTATCTGCGCCCACATTTGTCAGCAGCGGGGAGCGAGGCAGAAGGCGAGCTGAAAAGCCGCCACATTCATAAAAAAGCACAGCGCCCGAGTGGGCACTGTCAAAAGGGGGTTCTGGGTGCCCTGCGCCTGTAGTTAACCCCATGTTTATTTTTGGGGGGGTTGGGGGAAAAATTTAAAAACACTATATGATTTAAAAACAAAGTATGATTTGCGAGGCCCAAATCATACGTTTGCAGTGCCACGAAAAAGTTCAAAAAATACCTCCAAAAACAATTCCTAACAGCCCAGGGATCCCGTGGCACATGCACCAGCCCCAAAAAATTAACAAAAGTGGCCAAAATAATTATAACCATCCAAGCCCATTGAAATTATAGGATAAGGCCACACAGTGCAGGCTGAGTGGCTGGTCTTGTCGGACACTGTAGTGTGGACACTGACACTGCCATTTCTGGCACTGTTGGAAGATGGGACACTGCCTGGCACTATCAGAGGCACTCTGGATTTTTGACTTGATAAATACACTGTTTTCACTCAAGTACCATTCTCTATTCTTAATTACCGTACCACTGGATGGGACATATGTGTTGTTGGACAACTAAAACCATTTAAAGTGCATGAAATGCACAAAACTGCACATACATTGTCATAAACTTTTAGAGCAATTTAGTAATTAGCAAATAATTTTTAGATGTATAGATGGGAGCAGGTCACATTAGCATACAGGTCACTCTGTAGCTTGGGAAGGATCACCAACCTGCGCTAGAGGTAAAGGCCAGTCAGTGGGGGTGACATTACAAAGGAGAAGGGAGCATTACTGAATCCTTTTTGTACAAACTTTAATTTTACGTTGTAAAAGCTGTAGGAAAATAGTGTGGAATATCATTAAAATGGAAGAATTTACATGATTTTCACTATCCTGGGCTTTGGTCTGTCCCCATGGGGCATCCCAATTTGGGATGTGGACTTGTTGGCGAGGTAAGCATATTGGGCAATTGGGGGGTTCACACTTCATGGTATCTAAAATCAGGTTGGCCCCGGGATGGAATGCAGACCAGACCTAACATCTTAGAGAAGCTAGGTTCGGTGTTGGTCCACAAAGAAATGGTGTATTGTTTCATAGTGAAGAATAATATTAAAATTGAGGCCCAACCTTCCTTCTCGATTACTGCACTGTTTACGGTCCTGGTTGCTGTTTCACTAAGGCCACACATGTTTTCTGAGAATATTCTGAAATAGTACTCATTTCCTATAACAAGGTCTGAAATGGTCGCACTGGTCCTGTGGTAGTGCTCCAGAACTGTGAACCATTCCTGTAGGTATAAGACAATATAAGATAATCACTCGGCTAATGTGAAAAGCGGAATTCCAAAGCGATTTGACATGCGATTTACAAGTGATTGTACTTTGTTCATCTATTAAACTTTATTTACAGAAAAATACTTTATTTTAAATATTTTATTTTATTAAACACTGGCAAACATTTTTAAGCACAGTTGTATGATTAAATAGAGATTGCAATTGCACTTCCATAAACTTGAATAGGGATGCAGGACTATTTTAGTCCCCCCCATGCTAAGGGGCTCATAAACTTACATGAGCCACGCTTAAAGGAGTACTATCACAAGCAATATACTGGTAACAGAATATAGTCCAAATATAATAACAATAGTCCAAAAAAAATCCAGCCAAGATTGTTTCTTTCTTTTAGAGAAGAAAGAGGAGTGACAGGTTTTTAAATGCAAGAAATTTATAACCCTATTCACTGAGCCGGCAAATGCAATTTTTCTAATGTCATACCTCCCAAATATCCCTGATTTAGAAAGACAGTCCCTCTTTTGAGTCTATGTCCCCCTGTCCCTCGATGTTCTAATTTGTCCCTCTTTGAGGTGTAACATGCAGATCTGCATCAATAAATGATTCATCTGCCTATTCAAAGTGTTTATATTATTGTAACTGTCATACCCTATCTCCTATCCATCAATCAATGAGGGATGTGGCTTAATTTAACAATTTTCCCTTTTTCCCACCTTGAAAAGTTGGAAGGTATGCAATGTGTGAAGGTGTTTGTACTCATCATGCTATGCTTTGGGCAGATGCTAACATGGCTGAAGTGATATTTCAGGCAAAGGCAATTTTTAGACCATTGTGTCGGGCTAAATTTGGCCTTGTCCTAAACTGTTTTCTGTTTTCAAATCGAAAAAGAAATGGCCGAGATATCAAGGATTACAATTTTGCCTTATGATTTCTCATCTAAGCATGTGAGCATGGCCCTTGGAGCTGTGATGCTGCATAACAATCAGCATAATGTTGGCATACTGCTGGCACTGGGAGCAAGAGCGCAGGCTAAGAGGAGGCTGGGTGGAGAGGAGGGAGGGGCTTAAATGGCAGCCTTGAGGATCCTATCAATACAGAGGGGGTGTGGTCTGGTCTAGTTCCTCAAGCTAGTATTGGTGGTCTACATCTGCAGGGTGGTGTTAGAGGGTCAGATGAGGAATACATTTCCTCACTCACAGTGCAGAGCAGAGAGGAGGTACAGTGCTGGAGGCTAGATGAGCTGCTGATTAATTGTTTTAACCTTTTGCATAAAAAAATCCATTTAATGATACTGTCCCCCACAGGCTGTTTCAGAGACAAGCTGTTGGAATTGAGATGTTCTCCCCTGTGAAAGTAAAATTATACAATCAACCTGTGGATGTTAGTCCTACCAGTAGAAGAAAACCACAAGCTTGACATGATTTTTCAGCTTGTATGTATAAGTAACCCCTTCTCTTTTTATCTGCCATGTTTATATGAATTTTCATTTGCAATAGAGCTCCATTTACTGTGCTGCAATCACCAACACGCTATTAATGTAGATTAATGTATAGATTAAGCAATATGCTCTAAATTAAAACCTTGACTTCTGTTACTGAACCTTTAGCGTCATAAGTAAATTAACAAAGAAACATGTCTTGCATCAGTCTGATGCAATCGTTAGCATGATATGTGAAGTTAGGCTTAAATTTAATTGGTGGCTGTGAGAAAAAATAACTATAATTTTGCAGAAATGCCCTCTGATAACCTGATAACCCAATTGTCAGGAACTCGTCATCATTTCACAGATGTCCTGCTCAGGTCAGTAAACAATAGACCTTATTTAAACAGGCACAACTCTAAACTGAAAGACCCTAAACTGATTAGTTCACGCCTAGGCTGGGAGCTGAGACAAAAAGCCTTACTGGTAGGAAACCTCCTTCCATGAGCCTTGACTTGGATGCAAGCTTCAAAGAAATCCCATAGACATACTGGCTTGATTGCTTTACAGGGAATTGTGAAGCTGCAGTGTATTATCATAAACCAATTACATCTTTGAAATCAAATCAGCCTGACATACGGAGAACTTGGGTTAGGAGCAGTGTCAGGTCGCACAACTTGCACAGCTTGCAACTGGGTTTGTTGGCACCAGGATTGTCTCTTGAATCTCTAGGACCTTCCATTGAAAAGTTATGCCATGTATTAATTTTATATATTTTAGCCGGCGACTACTTAGAGGAGGGTGAGTGACCAGTCAGGAGTTTAAATGTGTAGGTAAGAAACAGCTGAGGTCACGTCAAATTCATGCTGGAAGAGCCAGGAACTCTCAGACTGCCTCACGTATTTTTGTAATTGCCCTACATCACTTCATACCATCTAACTGCAATAAGGTTACTGCCATATATTTTCTCTGCTAATTCTGACTCTAAATTATCACTTGTATCTGACTTGTATTGTATTTATTCATTATGTGTATATAATTTGTCAAGTGGGATCCTAAAGCAATTCAATATATAACTGAATTTTGGGATGCTCTGTTTTCTTGATCCCGAACCTCACTCACTTCTGCGCATACCATGGATTGAGAAACTATATATATGTTATAGACTATAGGCTGGTGGTTGTGTCTTGTTAATACCTAAAGCCTTGTCTCGTTGGCAGTATAAAAGCAAATACAAACAGTTGTCTTATTACTCTAGTGAAAGTTTTAGGTGCAAAACATACTCTTAACGGGTCCTGACGGCATTTCCATAACATGCCTCAAGGTATGTCCAGAACAGATTGCTCTGGTCCTAACCAACATCTTCAGAAGTTCACTAGGGCTTGTCCTTGACTGTCTGAAGAACTCAACTATTATCACAGTCCCAAAGTCATCATCCACTTCGGTCTTGAATGACTTTAGACCCATTGCTTTGACCCCAGTGGTCATGAAGGTCGAACGATTGGTCATGTCATTCCTCAAGGAGACTATTGGCTCTCAGTGGGATCCACTACAATTTGCATACAAAGCAAACAGATCTGCAGATTATGCGGTCAATCTGGCGATCATGTTCACATTAGATCATGTTGATCGACCCAAGTCATATACCAGAATACTATTTGTGGATTTCTCATCTGCTTTCAATACCATTGATCCCTAAATTCTCCATGGGAAGCTGCTTTATTTGGGCATCTCATCAAGTTTATCTGGCTGGATTATTAGCTTTCTCACTGGCAGGTCCCAGAGAGTCAAATTGGGCCCCTTTGTTTCCTCATCTAGGATCACGAACATCGGTGCACCACAGGGATGTGTTATGTCTCTCCTTCTCACTTTACACAAATGACTTCGCCTCCGCAGATCCTTCAGTCAAGATCGTCAAGTATGCAGATGATACCACCTTAGTGGGCCTCATTAATGACAACAATGAGTCTACCTATCGGACCCAAGTTAAATCCCTGGAATCCTGGTGCAGTGCAAACAACTTGACTTCAGGCGATCCCACCTAACGCACCATCCCATTTTGATTGGTGATGAAGTCAAAATCGTAACCAGTACAAAATTTCTTGGCACCAAGATCACGCAGGACTTGAAGTGGAGCAAGCAGGCTACCGTTATCTTAAAGAAGGCCCAACAGAGGTTATACTTCTTGAGACAATTGGAAAGATACGGTATGTCTAAAAGGGCCTTCTACAATGCTGCCATAGGATCGATACTGGCCATCTCTTTCACTGTCTGGTACAGTGGGGCTACAGCCAAAGACAAGCATAGGCTGAAGAGGATAACCAGGACTGCCGAGCGGATAATTGGATGCCCTTTACCATCTCTGGATGAGCAATTCATGGGCAGAATCTGCTCAAGGGCTAAAAAAATAGCTGAGGACTCAACGCACCCAGGGCATTCTTCTTCAGGCTCTTACTCTCTGGACGCAGATTCTTGGCTCTTTCGACAAATACCTCCAGGCACAAAAACTGTTTTTTTCCTTTGGCCGTTAGGAAATCGGTTGAATGGTGAATTAAACTGAACCACTATATGCTCCATGAATAAACTCAGTCTATACTGAATAACCTGCACTGAACTTATTACTTGTCACCACTATGTTACTACTATGTTATATGTAATTGTTTATAGCTCTCCTGGTGTATCTCCTTGCCAAAAAGCATTCCTTGTCTGTAATCCTGTACTTACTTGGCGGATCAATGAAGTATTCAAGTATTAACATTCCCCCTTTACTTAATTGCACTTTATTTTAAAGGGACATTTGAAGTAAAAGGTTAAATGAGCCTGCTTTCTGCTATCCATGTGCTGGCTGTTAGGGGTTGCATCTTTCCTACAGCCTGCTTTATATTTCTCAATAACTTCCAGTGAACTGTCTCCTTTCTACTCATCAGAGGCAGGGATGCCTAATTCATACATGTAAGGGTCTCTCAGAGGTCAATTTATCTTGGGGATCCTGAAAAATGAGTCAGATAAAGGAAATACGTTCTATATGGTTTATCATGGAATTCAAAGTTCTGGTGAATGATATACGCTACCCCTTACAGCCAGACTCATTTAACTATTTGCCTGGAACTTAAAGGAAGTTAAAGCATTTCTTATTTACATTATATATTTTAGGCAAGTTTACTGAACTAAGGCCCTGGTTTGAGCTGGAACAATATGTCATAATGCATTCCTGGATAACCCGGCATTTTACCCAGCTAAAAAAACATAGAAGCCCTAAAAGTTAAAATGCTACAGCAAAAATTGATTGAACGATTGCCTTACCATTGTCTTTTTATCTGCTTTCTGTATGGTGTATCCTGTGATGGCTGCATTTCCATTGTCTATTGGAGGCTTCCATTCCAGTGCAACATTCTCTCCCCACACTTCCTCAATGACTACAATCTGTGGAGGTCCAGGTCGATCTAGACAAGTAAAAGGGTAAGTGGATCTTACAGTATGTATATTTGATATTTGCCTTGGATAACCAACCAGCAACCTTGCACAGTGGAAACCCCCCCCCAGAACTCACTTGCCCCATCTGCATGCATGATGCTGAATTATTGTCAGCACTTATATTTGCTCCTGCGCATCCACTCAAAGCTGAAACACTGCCTTGCTGATTTTCTCCTGGTCATATTGGGGGGGGGGGGGGGGTGGTGGTGATCGACCACAACAGGAGTTAGAAAAAGATAAATTCATTTTTATGTGTAGCAATCTGAATTGCCCTGGGGAGGGATGCATTGGGGCACTGTTTCTTGTAAGGATGTTGGTCCAGGTAACATGCACGCTGTGGTCCAGGTAACCATGCAACTTGCTGTGCAATAATAAGAAACTAATACCAGCATATACTTGAAGCTTAACTTCAGAGACAACTGTCAGCTTCCTACAGTTTACATTGGAGCAAAACCTGGAATTTTGACTATCCCAATCTTTGTGGCATCCTGCTGTGTGATACCCCCCCAGAACCCAGTAAAACTCACCTGACCCTGACTCACCTGACTCAACTGACCGCCGACCCAATGGTGCATGCGCGCTCGGCTCTATTCGGCCCCATTTAGCCCTAAGCTGGGGGTTTGCCCGCACCAGCCATTCACAAATGCTTGGTGTGGACACGTACCTAGCTGTAGGTATAGCGGAGTGTGGCCCGCACATGTGTTGGATCAGCGAATAGGTATATTTTACTCTAGGATCTAGGGGTTTCACACAGCGTTGCATCCTGATTTGGGAAGAAATCAGGGCCGCTTTTGGTCCACTTTGGATTTCTTATACTTTCTACAGCAGCCAGACTGTAATTTGTCTTCAGGGATTGCCTAGATAATGTAAATAACAACCGTGGCCTGATTAAATGGCATGCTAAATTTCTTCTACATCTGCTAGATGCTAGATGTCTTCTACATCTCTCATCATAAATTTGATGGGTTTGTCGACCTCCCATGGCTTCCAAAAGTGTGGCAGAGAAGAGGCGGATACCTTTTTATATGATGTGGGGATGTACCACCATGAAGAAATTTTGGCAATTGGTCATCCAATATTTATTGAAATATCTATTAAACTAATTCATTAAACTAATTTCCATTAGCCACAGCAGGCCAGGTTTGGTATCATCTAGCTGGACCATGGTGCAGTCTCAAGCAGCAGGAATAGATTAACTGTTATCATATCATCAGCTGCTTCACCATTGCAAATGGTACTAAACAACATCATTGAGTTAATGTCTTGATTTTCTTTGGGAGGCAACCTATTAGCATTTTTTTGTATTCTTTTGACTTTTTAGATCGGGTAGGGGAGCCTATTGAAGGTAGATGGTGATTCTACAAGAGGCGATGCACGCCTCTAATCAGTAAAGAGTGAGAAGGCTTAAACCGGACCAACAGCCTGGCACAGTTGGAAAAGAAAGGTAGCGGCCATCTTGGGGCTTCCTCTCCCAGCATCTCAGTCATGCTGCTGCCTGGATTTAACTGACATAACTGACAATGCACAGTAACAGGACGCCCAGCAGCACTTCTTGTTTGCAGGTGTCCTGCAAATACACAAGTCTGTCGGTCTGGTTTAAGTCAATTTTGACTGTTGGTCCGCTTTAAGAATTTTATTTATTGCATCAATATATACCAGATTTGTATATAGCTAAACCACTGGTTCTTTTTTATGTGATTTTGTGTCAGAATTGTTTTGTTTTGAGTCACCGTGGCCTCTTTTTGCCACTCCAGCCCAGGACAGTGAGTATAATACCTAGCCAAACTAGTGTCATATAACAAAGAGGTGTATTCTTGTGTAGTGGCTAGGTGCTTAAAGTGGACCATAACCCACAGCAATCGGCCTGGGAATCTATACGATCTATTCCCTCCCCCCAGGGCATCCGAACTCGGGATGCCCCGCTGTGTGAACCCCCCCCCAGGTCACCCATACACTTACCTTCTTTCCCGGTCCAACGGTGTGTGTGCGAGCCGCATCCCTGCAATCCCTCTAGCAGGACGCGTGCCCATGCCATGCATTTGTGAATGGCCGGGGCGGGCACACTCCCTGTTAGAGGGTAGCAGGGGATGCGGCCATCAGCATGCCCGGAGCCACTGGCCTTAGACGAAGGCTTAGACGACGTGACGTGAGTTGGTTTCGGCAATTTGGGGGGTTTCACACAGCAGGGGCATCCACCATCGAGGGCAGGGACCAAATCCCAGGATAGTCAAAATCCTGGCTTTTGGTCCAATTTAAGCAGGCCATAGGAGACCATTATGGGCACCATCCTCCTCGTTTACTTATATATGTAGATTAAGACGCAAAAGGCAATTTGAAATGGATTCAAGCCAATGATCTCCTTACCAGTTCTCTTAAAGAGGAATAACCGTGAATTTCAGTTTTCCAGGTATTGTTTCTCTCAGGTGGGGAATCCCAATTTTCACAAAGAGACCCACTCAGCCAATCAGCATGCTCAGTTTTGCTTGGCCCCCTTCGGCTCTGCTAGTGGCTAAGCAGTCAAAGAGGACTGAGTGAGCTGCCGGCTGCATCCTGGTTCTGTTTATAGCTGTGGGCGTGCCCGTGCCTCCCATTCATAAAGGCCTGCCGTGGGTACGTTCACAGCTAGAGCCGAGGCCATGGAGCGTCAGAAGCAGGTAAGAGGAGCGGGCGACCCAGAGGGTTCACTCAGTGGAGCATCCCGAATTAGGATGCCCCGCTGTATATAACTCTCCTGGCCGCCTGTGTGAAAACTTCGTCCCCCTCGGCTGGCCTTGGAGACTTTTAAACTAATGTGCATTAAATCTTTGTTTCTAATGTGTTGATTTTATATACAATAAATAAGATTTAGCTAATATACTGTTGCATAGTATTTATAGTGCAGTTCATTGAAGGCCCCAAATACTGTACAATATACAATATACATCTATAAAAAAATCAGTATACTGCAATGTAGGATGCAGAATACATGTAAGTATATTTACATTTTAATATATTACATTTATCACAAAGTTGGCTGTCACACATAAAACAGTATATAAGATAATAAAGCCGATTCAGGAAATTTGTGTCTGAGACAGTTGTGATACACAGTAAAGCCACCAGGGGGCACCTGGGAGCATAATATACACAGGCCTCTCTAGGCAAATGTAACAGGTCAGGAAGGAAAATGAATTCAGAAATGCTAGGCATAAATTAAGATAACGTTTAGATGAATTCAGCAAAGAGGGCAAAATGTTATGGTACCTCAAGTGACCAAACAGGTGAATTCATATAAAGTTACATTTCCCAAATATTCCCCTGAAGAAATACCTGTATTTGGTCTGAAACTTTGTTTCTTGTTATTTTTTTTTACGGTGGGTTCACTGATCCTCTTCCCAAATTTTCAAAAAGGGATTTCCCTGTGTTCTTCATCCATGTCAGGGTCTAGGTTGGAGAGGTTTACCTAAGCATGTGTGTATAGGATCCAATGCAGGCATGCAATGGAATGCATTGTGGCACGCAAGGAGCAAACGCACATAACATGCGCTAATTCCCACATTTTGCCCTTTAAGAAGGCATCTGCATACAGTTTATGAACTTGATTCATCAAAAGTTGAAAAAAATTCTCATGTTATTAAAAAATTCATTTCATGAGAAAAAAGCATGAAAATGTCACTGTTAGTGAATCACCAGATATGAAAGTCAATGGCAGTTTTTACTACAGGTTAAAAAAGGAGTAAAAAGTTCACTACTTTTCTCAGGTATTCAAAGTGCTATTGACTTTCATTGCCTTCCTAACTAGTGATTCATCAACAGTGACATTCTCAGGCTTTTTTCTCATGAAGTGAAATTTTTACTACCATGAGAATTTTTTTCCACCCTTGATGAATCGAGGCCGATGTTTGGATACTCCCTTCTGGTTTAACCATGACTCCTGTGCTTTCCTGTTCTAGTTTCTTGACTCGGTTCCAGCTTTAGATACTCCTTGGACTGACCTTGTGATCTCTGATCCTATACTGCCTACTTCTAATCTCGACCTGGCTTACCATTCATAAACCTATGCTGCCTGCTTCTGACCTCAGCCTGTTTCACTGCGCACAAATCTCCTTGTCCAGACCCTGTAACCCAGTTCTGTCAGGTGGAGGACCTGAGGTATTCCTGCATTGCAGTCTGTCCTAACTTGCAGTGAAAATTGGGCCACCTTATATATTTCAGGACCTGGTTAGTCTGGCCTCAAGAGCTTAACACTATCCACTAGGCTGCAGTGGTAGTACTCTTAAACCGGACCTTCAGCATGATTTATTGAAAAGCCCAAACCCTTAAAAAACGATTCCCCAGTATCTAAAGTTAATATATTTTAAGTTTTTAATCACTTACTTATTATTCTTTCCCCCACTGGGCTGCAACTCTGTTAAGGACTTTAGGATACGGGCGCTGCCATCTTGACTCAGAAGCATCACACTGACTGAGGACAGGAGAGCTGCATAAAGTACAGAGGGGCGGGTTATAGCTGTGCTTTGCACAGACAGAGCAGAGCTGGGGTCAGAAAAAGGTCAGCAGTCCCAGAATGCAGAGCGACACAGTTAGAAAGCACTTCCTGTTTGCAGGCTGCCTGATGTTCCATGAGCCACCATCTTGGATGTTTAAAGGCTCACAACATGCAGTAGATGCAGGTAGGATGATTTTTAATGTGAGCAATTTGTATGTACAGGGTGGGGGAAACATATAAGATAGACTCTTATTCAGAGTAAAGGACCACTTTAAGTACCACTGGGGAGTCCATAGTTACTAGGATTGAGTCTTGCTACATAAGTCCTGAATAGTGACAATCTTGTTGGTGCTTTTTTAGCATTAGGTTTTTTTTTAGATTCAGTATATTGATCTTGATTTATTATTTTAAATACTGATAATTGTATGTATTGTATGATAGCCAACCCTGTAATTATTATAATATCTAAAATATAAATTCACTTACCCTTATTTTAGTGTAATCAAGCTTTATTGGTTTTCAATGAAAGTAACAAAGGGAATATGCATACGATTGTAAGCAAAAAGACAAAACAAACATATACAAGGGGATAATCGAGGAGGACAGCAGTACTGCAATAACCATACATATGTATTCATGCAGATAATTGGTGTCCATAGCATTCTTCGTACCTTTTAGCATTCAAATTATGCCTATACACATAGAGACGCGATATTGTACTTTAAGGGAGGGGGAGTTTGTTGACTGTCTTAAGGATGACTGTCATCCCCTTATTAGGTCTCCATAGCATAGTTGCTAGGACCGATGTAGCCATATCCATTCCCCAGATGCGCTTAAGTATGTATAGGCCACAGTAGCGAGCCAGACAGATCTGATTATGGTTGGAAGAAATATACTTTCTGACACAGGGAGGCGGCCCATGTACTTGTGGGTACTAGGCCTTATACCTGGTTATGAAGAACAGGGAGTAGAGAAAAGAAGTGGGGGGAAGGGTACTTATAGGGGGCGGGGTAGCGGATTGTTGCACCTACTTGGGCCTCTGTATAACCTGATTATCCAGCCCGTCCAGGTGGTCAGGACCCGTGGCATCTCTTTTGGCAGCAGTCAACTCCTCCATGCTACGGATTATTTCTAGTTCTTGCACCCACTCCATCAGCGTGGGGGGGACCTGTGACTTCCAACGCCTCGGGATAATAGATCTCATTGCTGTTATAAAATGTCTCAAGATTCCTTTTTTAATATCAGAGATTGGGCCAGGGATAAGTGAGAGCACTGTGGTGTATTGTGTACCTTGGTCCCAGTGATGTCCTCATATATAGTGAAGACCTGGTCCCAAAGGGTTTAATAACCGGGCAACTCCACCAGACATGGGTCATGTTGCCCACCTCCCTCTGGCATCTCCAACACCTATCTGATTGTGATGCTGCGAATCGGTGGATGTCCTCCGGGCATTTGTACCATCTTGCTAGAACCTTATAATTCCTCTCCTGGGCAGTGCTTGCTATCGACATGCTGTGGGTGCCCAGAAGTATTTTGGCGAGATCGTTATCGGAAATTTGGATACTCCGCTTCTTTTCCCATTTGTCTATATATTTAGGCGGAGATGAGTTGAATGATCTATTCATAAGCGAGTAGATAGATTATATGACTCGGGTAGGGGGGTGTCCTGGGTGATCAGGGATTCCAGTTCCGTAGGTGGGTTCTGGGAGATTTCCAACATATTGTTGGAGTTTGTGAACGTACTCAACTGCCTGTGGAGGAGCCACAAAACGTTTCTTCCATCCGCTTCCTCTCTCAAGTTTGCCAGTGAAGGAATTACCCCTGATTTTAGTACGTGCCCAATCATGATGTTTTCAGAGGCTTTCCAAATAAGGAAGCTCTTGGTCCGTATTCCGGGCTCAAATGATGGGTTGTCGAACAATGGAGTGAGAGGGCCCAGCCTGCGTATTAGCGTATGCTTACTTTGCAGAGGATCCCAAGTCTCCAAGAAATGTTTCACCAGCAAAGGCACGGACTCCTTTTGAGACCTGGTGAGAGGGCCGGCCCATGCCAGGGAGGTGGGGTTAAGTGGGGATATTGATTTCTCAAGCTGAACCCATAGTTTATCTTTCCCCCTATGGGACCAGTCAATCATCCGCTGAAGAATCGCGGCTGTGTGATAGCCCTTCAGGTCCGGGAGTCCTACCCCCCTCCAGCCCTATTTTTTGTGAGACTGGAAAGTTTAATTCTTGGTTTAGTGACCCCCAGACAAATTTGGAAAATGCCAACCTCAGCTTGCGAAAAAACCCATTGGGGATTTTTATTGGGACTGTTTGTAATATATATAAAAGTTTGGGGAGCTTGTCCATTTTTAAGCTGTTGATCCTCCCAAACCAAGAGATCGGCTTTTTCATATAGGGGCCAAGGTCTGATAGTACTTTAGTAAGAAGTGGTGCGTAATTTAACTCATTTAATTTAGTAAGGTCGACTGGGATTTGCACACCTAAGTATTTAATAGCTTGAGGCCTCCATTTAAAGGGAAAGTTACTCTCCAATTGCTTAACTTCTCGCGCTGAAAGGGAAATATTAAGAGCCTCAGACTTTGAATAGTTGACTTGAAATTGCTCACTCGGCCAAACCGTTGGAACAGTTTCAGGACCAACGGGAAGGAAGTGTGCGCAGATGTTAGGTGTAATAATAAAGAAGTTTTGTATTGGCAATCTGATATTTGGATCCCCTTAATGTCCGGGTAGTCTCGTATGGCTCTAGCCAAATGTTCCATTGTGAGAACATTTAGAAGGGGGGATAACGGGCACCCCTGGCGCGTACCGTTACTTATGGGGAAAGGGGCAGTGAGAAGTCCATTAGCTCTGATTCTGGCTGATGGGGAAGTATACAGTGCAAGGATTTTGGAGAGGAGGCCAGGTCCAACACCAACCTGCCGGAGAGAAGCTTTCATAAAATCCCAGTTGACTCTGTCAAATGCCTTCTCCGCATCACACGAGAGAAGGCATACAGGTTCCCCGGCAGTAGTAATGTGAGATATTAAGTCGAGGAGCTTATTGGTGTTGTCCCTGGCCTCTCTCTCCGGGACAAACCCCACCTGGTCGAAGTGAATCAGAGCCGGGAGCAGCGGTTGCAACCTCATGGCGATAATCTTGGCATAGAGCTTAAGATCAATATTAATTAAAGATATCGGTCTATAATTCCCACATAGGGTGGCAGCTTTGCCTGGCTTGGGGATGACCGCTATGGTTGCCTCAAGTGCCTGCTTGGGGAAAGGGCATTGCTCACCTATGGCATTGAAGGTTTTTGTTAATAATGGAACCAAGAGAGGTCCGAAGAGTTTGTAAAATTTGGGCGAAAACCCGTCTGGGCCTGGACATTTACCCACTGGTGATTCCTTGATTGCCCTAGCTACCTCTTGCTCCATGAAAGGTCTTTCTAGGAGTTCCGCCTCTTCTGTAGGGATGGTGGGGAGAGGGGTGCTTCCTATGTAAGCATCTATTTCCTCCGGGGAGTCGGGGGGCTATGGATATTATAGAGTGAGGCATAGAAACTCCTAAATATGTCCGCTATGTCAGAAGGAGTCTGGGCAAGCATACCGTCCTGCTTTTGGAGGGCCGGAATGTAAGTTGCCGTTGGCCATGGGTGGAGCACTCTAGCTAGCATACGGCCACATATATTTGCTGACTCATAAAGAAGGGCGCTACCCCTAGTTCTATAGCGCAAGTATGACTGGTTATATAGCTTTTGGAGCTTTTCCCTGGCATTCTTCAATTCCAGCAATTTGGAATTCATAAGCTTACTCTTATGCTCCCTTTCATGTGTGTGGATCAGGTCTTGTGTCTTGGTTATGAGTGAGGCCCATTCCCGTTTAAGCCTGGCCCCATGTCTAATAAACTCCCCCCTTAAGGACACACTTCAGGGCCTCCAATTGAAAGGGTAGTGGGGTGGGATCATCTTTGTGGTCCTTGAGAAAGTGTTCAATCGCCTTGTCGATTGTGGTGGAACAGACCGTGTCACCCAATAGGCCGTCGTTCAGTCGCCATGTCCATCCTGTGGGGGAGGGGCCAGGGAGACAAAGTGAAATAAAAACCGGGGCATGGTCAGACCATAGTATAGAGCCAATCCAGACCCTGGAACTCCAGTCCAGGTCGTGGTGACTAAGCAGCAGGTAGTCTATTCTGATATACGAGTTGGCCGCATGAGAATAGAACGTATAGTCTCTCTTGGTGCCATTGAGAGCCCTCCAAGTGTCAATCAGTTGGGGGCTCGTCAAGGATCTTTTCAGCTTGTTGGTCTTGCTAAGGGACATCCACGCCCTCCCGGATGATGTGTCATTGGCTGGATTAAACGGGGTATTGAAATCGGCACCCACAATAATTATCCCCTCCGCAAAGTCTTCTAACAGCTTCAGCGTCCTGACACAGAAATTAACCTGGTCGGAGTTTGGACCGTATATGTTGGCTATTGTATACAATTTACTGAACAGCTTAACTTTGACAAAGACGAACCGGCCTGAGGGGTCAATCTTAGTTTCTACTATTTGTGGAATGCCACCGATACCCCTTTGATCTTAGAATCAGGGTTGGGGCAATGGTGCCAGGCCGGGTAGTATCTACTACCAATTTTGGGGACGTGGTCTGCCCTGAAGTGTGTCTCCTGAAGCATGACAATTTTGTTTGTGGAGATCATAAAGGACCTTAGACCTTTTTTTCCGGTATGTTAAAGCCCTTCACATTGAAGGAACAGATAATCACCTCTGCCATTTTGAATGGGTCAGAACCACTCCCCGCGGGGAAAGGTGGGTGGGGGGGGGGGGAAGAAGGTTTTGGTTAGAGTATAACAAGGAGGTTTGGAAGGGGTTAGGTAAAATAGAAGGTAGAACTGTTCAAGAAGATAACAACAAGGGGGTTGAACTATGTGTAACTAATTACTCTCTTCGCTCTTCACACTGGAGGAGAAGGAAGACTGGCCTATATTGGGGGTTGAAAAGCCATAACCACGGAGCGAGGGATGCGCTTTCTTTACATGTTAACATTGTACCCATTGGTGTTGGAGGGGGGCACAACTCCGGGTACTGACACTAAGTTACCGGTCGCAGAGGCAGGGGCACCACATATCCATAATTAAATGCTGCAACAGCTGTCACATATTAATTACCACAAACAGACAGGGGGGGGTTAAGCGTCCCAACCGAGGCCCGGCCCGGGAGGGCCGCCCAGAGCACCCCCCACAGATACACGGCGGGCCCCCCCGCCCAAGACCGACCGGCCACGGGCCGTGCCAGGCAGCCCGGCCCCGCCCAGGCAAAACGCCCACCGGGGCCGATGAGATCATCCCCGAGGCAGAGCGAGGCCCGACGGGAATCCTGGCAACCGCCCGCGCCGACAGGCCCCACCGTCCCACCAACCCACAACCCCTGCACCAGCAATTAACAGTGATCTTAACCTGGAATAATCGATAGAAACATTGGAAACAAAAGTATTGACGTTAACCTATAACCTTAAACCCAGATTCCGTCATCCCCCAGGACCCACCCAGACCGGCGGGCGCCCGCCGACAACGCTCGTAGCACATGCTTCAAGAGTACTAGAGAGAAAAAGAGGTTTTAAATAATTCACGGAGCAGGGCCAGGGGGGCCCACCAGCCCGAGTGACCCACGTAGGAGGGAGAATCAAGTCCAAAACGAGGACAACATTTTTTATAAAATGAGGATAACCCTTTTTATATGGACCAGTCTGCTTACACAAGCAATGGCGGATCAGAACAGGTTAGCTAGTCCTGCTGGATACGAATTTGGCACCTCCCCCGTCGATTTTCTGGTCTGCGTGGGCTGCGTGGGCGACCTCCACCCTGCATCGGGTTCACCGGCCTGTCCTCTCCCACGCCAAGGTTCGGGGACAGCCAGTCCTCAATAGGGAAAGCCGGGAAGTCTAGAAAGCCAAAGAGATCCGGAAGCTGCGAAGGAGAGGCCAGCATAAAAGAGCGCCCCTGTTTCGTCACCACTAGGTGGAATGGGTGGCCCCACCTATAAGTGGCACCCACCTCTTTGATCTTTTCGAGTAAGGGTTTAAGTGACTCATCTGAAGGGTCCTTCTAGCCAGGTCGGGCAAGAGTAAAATTGTGGCGCCATGATACTTCAAAGGCCCTCTTTCCCATGCTTTTCACAGGATCTCCTCCTTGATTCTATAATAGTGAATGCGGCAAACTATATCCTGAGGCCTAGCCGGCCCCGGTGAACGCTGGCCCGGCGCCCTATGTATCCTGTCAATCTCAATGTGTTCGTCGCTTTGCCAGCCTAGAAGCTCATTAAAGAGGTGCCTAGCAATCTCATCCAATCTGTTGTTCTCAGGTGACTCCGGAAGCCCCCGAATACGGATATTATTCCTCCTTCCCCTGTTTTCCATATCATCGAGGTGCAATAGCATTCTGGTGGTGTGTTGAGACGAGTCATCCTGTGCTCGCTGCAGTGCCGCATTCGCCGTTTTGAGAGCCTCTAAACGCTGAATTGTGGATGTTCGGTCCTGTTCCAGGATCTGCACCCTATCGGTGACCTCCGACATGGACTTGGTTACTTCCTCCAGCTCCCTCCTGAACAAAGTCTCCATCCTATTGGTATAGCTTTCGAAGTCCTTTCTTGAGGGCAAGAACTTCAGAAGAATGTCCAGGTTATATTGCGCTGAGGGGTTTGCCCTGGTAGGGGGCATCGATGGGCCAGGCCAATACTCGTATCCGGCTGGTTCGCAGCAGGGGACTCCCAGACGGGTGGCGGGCTCAGTCCCAAACACAAGTGGGGGGCTTCATGTTGTGCCTTTTGCATTTCTACCCGACCCGAACCAGCCTCAACCACCCCGGTGCCGCAGCTCAGCAGGGAGCCAGATGGAGTTGCCCATGTCTCATTCGGGTCTAATGCGGCTGTGGAAGTTGCTCCAGAGGCTATTTTGCTCCTTCTTCCCCCAGGTGCGGTGGGGCTCGCGAAGCCACCAGGGCGTGTATATTTTGTTTACAAAGGCACTTGTTGCACCGGGCCGCCCGAGGGCGACCCGTTTCCCACTGACGGTAAGGGTGAGGCTCCACCGGGGCACCGCTGCTTTGCCACATGGGGGGGGGAAATCCTTGGGGCTATTCCGACAGTTTCCATCCTCGACTGGCGGCCAAGGCTCATAGCCACTCTGTGGGCTGGGGGGGAAGCTCATCTGGCATTCAGTTGTCCCCTCCTGGGGGCCAGACTGGGACCAGCCAGTGGAGCTGCTTCAGCATGAGCTAGCACTAGGAGAGGGTGGGCACCTGGTGGGAGGGGGCTGCTTTGGGGAATAGGTGTTTTCACATTGCCCCCGATGGTAGCGTGTCAGGAGGACATCCTCCTCAGCATTCAAGGACAGAGCTGGGTATGTGCTGTTGCTGCCCTGTGATGCTGCCTCCCCCGCGACAGATCGCTGTACACTTGCGGGCTGCGGTGCTTCCCCACCTGCACCGCCCAGCCGCTTCCGCATACTGACATCAGCGTCAGCTCTCGGCTGTCCGCTCCCCCCTCCGCCGCCTGGAGGTGACACGCACCGTCTCTCTGCCTCTTCAGCCGGGTGTGACAGGTCCGGGATCGGCTCGGGCATCAGGTCGCGTCGCTCCTCAGCCTGTCTCTTCTCCCCCGCGGACGTCTCAGGTGGCTCCTCCTCCACATGAATGGAAGGCAACGTCGGGCTGTCCTTTCTCCGGCTCCACTCTGCCTCGCTGTCCCGGGACCCTCCGACCTCCGCTCCCAGTAAGATCGGCAGTGTCTCTTCTCCTACCTCCCTCTCTCTGGTCGGGTCCTGATCGCTCCGAGCGTCTGCAGCTTCCACGCTCCCGCCTGGGGCGGATCTCTTCACCTCGCCTCCATCATTGCAGGCCATATTGCGGTCCACCTGCTTCTGTCTTCCAGCTTCTCCTGGGTGGAAATATGAGGTGATTTTCGCAGCCCTGGTGCTCCCAAGTGCTGTCTTGCTCTTCCTCCTTTTGGACATGGATCAGAACGTGTCCAAACCAAGGGATTAGGTTGTGATTGGGAACTTTTAGGCGCAGAGCTCCTGCAGATGCTTCCTCACGCGGCCATAGCGTAACCACGCCGCACTTACCCTTATTTTAACCTTATATTGTGGTGTCTGAAATCATAGCTGTGTATAGTATATATGAGTTATTACTACTAGAGGGCCTGTGTCTAAACCGGACCAACACTCATTTTTACTTTAATGGGTGTTGGTCCTGCAGACAGCTAATCAAAGCAAGCTCTGGGGGGAAATAGAGAGTACATAACCTCCTAAAATGCCCGTAATCCTGACCTTCACTACAAGCCAACGCAGAGAAAGGAGTTCCACAATTGGCCGCTGGGCGGTCATGTGGGCCATGGTCGCGTCCTTGGAACAACCGACCCTGTGACCGGCCAATTGGGACTCTATTCCCCTCTAGGGGGAAAGACAACTATAAGTTACTTTTTCTGTTTTTGGGATGTTTCTTCTTTTACCCTAGTGGGAAGTTGGGGAGTGCAGCAATATGTAGCATTCAAAGACTATCAAAGTAGTTTGTCAATTTAAAGATAGAAGCCTGGACTACTATTTTTAACTTTTTAGTTTCTGCATTGGTCCCCTGATTTTCATTTTAAATCAAAAGCAATTTCACTTTGGTTGACTAAGGAATCAATCTTGTGACCGGAGGGGGTTGCAGGTTTGATTCCCGTCTGGGACATGACTGAAGTGCTTTTGAATTAGATGCCTAACCCCCCCATCTGCTCACCGGGTGGCGTGATTAGGGCAGCCCACCACTCTGGGCATGTGTACACTCAATGCTTGTGTCTGGCTGCACAGATGGGTTACATGTGAAGGAAAAATTCCTATATGTGCGCCAACACAGCCATCTAAGCACAACAAAGAAAACAATCCCAATGCCATAGCAACACAAAGCTACCCTGCTTATCTGCCACCCTCCTGTACCATCTATTGCACCAGAGGACACCAGTGTCTCATGGCAGGTGTTGGAAGTTCCAGCTTCCAGCCACAAAAAGGCATGTACAGAGTACAAGACCAGACCAAGGAGCTATTTGTCCTCTATGGGCAACTGGGACTAGCATTATACAACCCCTACAAGGTGAAAGTCAGGACTGTGGGAGCATGATAAATGCCACAGGAGCTTCTTGGTCATGAACTAAGCATTTATACTTGTCCCACAATTCTGTTGTATGGCTTACCCCGCATCATTAATCTACTAAATTCACTGAAATGATGGTGCCCCTAAAGGTCAGTGAAGGGATTGGGGTGTGACCAGTCAATAGGACTGACAGATGTTCATCATAAGGCCAATGAGCAGGGTTGCCTCGGGACAGGCAAGTTTTATTTAACTGAACTAAGATAGAAAGGTTGCAAGGGAGACAAGGTGAATGTTAATGTTTATTATTTTTAGCCTGGACAGCGACTTCAAGGAGATTATGCTGCTGCTTACCAACAATCTGAATGTAGATTGATGCTTTATCTTGTAAGTTTTCAACTTTTACTTTCAAATCATACTTCCCAGAATGACTTTTCTCTGCTTTGCGGATGAAAAGGATGGTGTCACATTCTGAATTTCGAATACTTATTTGTGTTTTGTCCACATGTGATCCATTCTTTTTCCAAGATACTTTGGGTCTGGGTTTTCCCTAAAAAATACACCTTTTAAATGTTCAATCTTTTTCTAATATCATAACACTGTAACACAAACATTGACAGCAATCTTTTTAGGCAGGGTGAGGGTTGCACAAAATAAAACACCTTACTTAGCCCCTATAATCCAGAACTGTCTATCAACGATTCCAGCAATTCACCCATCTTGCCGAGGCTGTAAAGAGTGGCATTCCCCTCTCTGTACATGCTTCTGCACATTAGTTTCAATGGAGGCCTGGTAAGCCTACAGTACGGGGCATGCAGCTCTGTGCAGCCTTCTTGCAGCCAACGCCAGAATCAGTGAGGTCAGCACCAGATTCCGGGACCATGTAAGGTGTTTTATTTTGTTAACCCCCCCATCCTGCTTCAGGACCAAGTGACAATATATGTAAGACCTTTATGTTAACATGAAAGCGGGAGTGCACACAGCTGCAGGGATGCCGGGATGCGGCGGTGACCAGCGATCACGGAGCAGAGACGGGGCAAGGTAAAGATGCTGTGGGCAACTGGGGGGGGGGGGGGGCTCACACAGTGGGGCATGCTGGAGGCAGCTAGTTGGTTGGCCCTAAAGTCTTTTAGACTCCAGGGCCAGCATCGGGGGTGATTGGTCCACTTTAAGGTTGATCTGGGCCACAGAATGATTCTTTAGTGGGTATCAACCATAATGCTGAGCCGAAAGACCCATCATTATGAGACTCCCATCATTACCATTGGTAAACTCTTCAGCAGCAGGAACTGAAGCATGATTGTGGCAGGGGAGAAGATGTACTAGAAGAGAACAGTGGCAGCGGAGAGGGCTCAGAGGACCAATGGCAGCATCAGTGGACTCATGATCCTGCATCATCGTGAAGGCAGTATAACTGGAGAACACTAAGGAACAGCAGAGAAATCAGTAAGGACAGGAGGGTGATTGTGGAAGTGGAGAAGGTGATGAGGACCAAAGAAGATCGGCGGCAGTGGAAAAGGCGTTGAGAACTGGTTGGCAATTGGTGGCAATGGAGAAGGATGTCAGGATTGGAGGGTGATCAGCAGCAGAGGATCCATCAGAAGCAGCTAAGGTGAAGGCCAACATGATGTGACGTGGCATGTGAGGTGACACATCTCAAAGGGGCCCACTGAGACTCTCTTCTGTATTTGAAATAATACTTCTGTTTCTTATCTGTAACTGACTATACAGTTAGTAGAGTGGTATGATAGGGAGTTTGAATTACTGAAAACCCAAAAAGGGGTTTTACACTTATGCATTTCAACTGTATATTTTCATTTCATTTGAAGTCTAGAATGTTACCTGAAATGGTATTACTAGGTTTACTGCTTCTCCAACTCTCTTTATGTAGGTTTGTTTTAGGTGCCTTGGAAGACGAATCTTCGGAGGTACTAAAGACATAAAAATATAATTAGCATTTGTTAGTTTCATTTAACTTCAACTTGTAGGAATACTAGATAAACCTGGTCTATAGAGTCATCAAAAACAGAAGAAGGGCAAATTAAGATCTAAGACCTAAGATGAAATATGCATCCTTGATACTGACAGATGATTTGCAATAGCTAGCTGCTTCCAAACTCTACAAATTGTTGAACACTTGGGAAACAAAAGAGACGGGGACTGCACAGATCAGCACTGACTATGGGCTGCGGTTCAAACCTGTTCCATGTTAAATTTTGTATATACAGTGTATATATATCAAGCATTATATAATATAGCATTAACAAAGAATATATATATATATATATATATATATATATATATATCTTTACTAATGAATGGCTGTACAAAGTAGTTCAGTGGTTACTATTTAATGTAACACTTCAGAAATGTTAACCATTGGCAACTATAAAGTTAAAAAAGGGTAAACATACAACCAAGCTCGCCTTTGTGTACTTTTCTAGTGAACACATGGTGGCTGACCATGTTACTAAGTTACTACACTACAAACAACATTGTCTGTACTAATGAATGGCAAAAAATCTGAAGCTTTTATAATACAATTTTATTGGCTAAGTTAATAGATCTAAAAAGTGAGCTTTCAAAGTCCACTAAGCTTCTTCTTCAGGAATAATACAATAGCCAGTAAATGGTATTGTTTAAAGGATTTTCTGCCTACATCATTGATTAACATGGTGACGCGATGATCCACTCACCTTTTACACAGGGGAGTAGAACTCAGATGGCCCTGGAGCCATGTTCCTCTTTATATAAAATGTAAAGAAGTGAAACTTACCTATAACCTCTTTCACCAGTATTGGCTGGGGATGTATTCTGGGATCACTTTGTCCTGCAGCATTGATTGCTTTAACTCTGACAAAGATTTTCGAACCAGTCGGCAACCCAGCAATGGTGAACCTTGTTTTATCTGTCATTTCAGGATTAGCAACAATCCACTGCTCAGCTGGAAGTAAAATAATACATATTATACATACAATGCTATTGCTATTTCTTGAGTTTGGTTACAGAGGTTGGCTTTTTATTCATCCTTAGAAAACAACATGTATGTTAACATGACTCGTGTCCTGCAAATAGTAGTGAATTGAACTCTACACGCGGAATTCAGTGGTATGCCTTTTTTAGAGCAGTACCCCCCCCCCCCCCCCCACCATAATTCACAATGTGGTTGAACAGCTCATATGGCAGTACAAGTAAAGTACCAAGTTTTGCCTGCAGTTTACAGTGTTTTTCCATGGCATTACCAAATGCACTGCAAGTGAAACACAGTACATAATGCAGCACAGCAAGGGCCCCCAGAAACCTGGAACCGGCCCTGCTCCTGGGACAGCTGACTTGCTACTCACAAAGCTTTGTACTGGTAAAGGAGGTTTGTTTGGCCCCCTACCAGTTCACAACTAATGTGAAAGAAGTAAAAAAAAAACACAAATCTCACCCTTAAGTCTAAAATTACTTTAGAAAATTAACTACAACCTTCTCTTACTTCCCCAAAAGTCTTTAGATCCAAGAGACTTTAGGTCTGTTTATACCCCCAGGCCCGTTTATATCTCTCATATGGCCGAAACTGCACCCCAATTGACCACTTGCAGGTAATTTTATATACTAAGCAGGTAGTTTATGGCTCCATGAATGATGCATACACACCTGCCTAGTGAACCCAACTGGTCACAAATTGGAAAGAGCCACATGTGCCATGCACCACAATTGTTGCAGGCCCAGAAACAAGGAAAGGGGAGTATTAAAGTCTGATTTCAAACTTTCTAGGAATTGTAAACCAGCGAGGCATCTCAAACTGGGATACCCTGGTGGTGGGGGTGTAGACGGATCTAAACTTTTTTGACACCAGGTAACATGATATTGTTTTTTTTCTACTGCTTATGAAACGCCACAAGTTGCTCTGTTATTGCTGTCATTACAACTTGTGGACTATGATGTTCCACCATCCTCAGGACACTTATTGATAAACATATCATCAATATCATAAAAACAGGTAAGTTTATCAGTCCACAGACACCCACTTTAAAACAACTGCACTTACTGATAAATTGACAGGTTATTAACAGGAACAGTAACATTTCTACATTGGTGATACTTACCTTAATTAGGCACTGCCCAGGTGATACTTACCTTAATTAGGCACTGCCCAGGTGAGGGTACCTTGAAGCAACATGGGAGTTGCGGGCGCGGTGATTTATATTTGATGACCCTGTGATGCTGACTCTATGTGCCATTTTTTATTCTTGAATATTCAGGTTTGCTGGTGTCATTTAGCACGCACACGTGCACTTTGAGTATATCTTTATTGTTTCCATTCACTTATAACTGTTTGAACTGGGCGAGTCTGCCAATATATTTTCTGTGGAATTTAGTTTTTTATTCATTTTCACATATGAGGTATTGTTAAGAGTTGATATTTATTAGAGGTTTTACACTTTGAGGGTATACACATACAATTTTTATGCCGGCATAAAATAACTGTTATAATAGGATCTAATAAGTGCACATAGGGTCTTTTGATGCATTGTTCCCCTTAGGGGGTTTTTTCATTAATATTATTGTGACCATGGGGTCATCCATGTGATTTTAATTGTCCAGTGTGTTTTTGTGTATTTTAATATCTCCTTTTTCATAATAAAGAATTTTGTATCCATATTGATATTGGTGCTCCTTTTTGAAGAAAGGTGTGTAATTGGACACGTCCACTTCAGTTTTTTTTTTAACATGCCCTGGGGCTAGCATGCCAGTTGGGATCTCTGAAAGTTTTTCTGCTCTGCCAAGATCCAGCTTCCTAGACATGTGCAATATGCAGTTGGAAAGAGCAACCAGTCTGGTAATTTTGAAGAAAAGCAAGGGGGGCAAGTCAGCACCATTTGTAATAAGTTTAGAAGTTTTCTTCTTACTGCTGGTGCTGAATTGACCCCTAGGGAGACAATGAAAGTGAAGCATGTTTTACTTTTTTGCCTCACCTGTTTTTTGGGGGCAGGGTTATGTTTTGCATAGGGATTCCCAGTATGCTATTTCTATACATTGTGATCAATACCTATATATACTAGTGACCTACACTCCTAGGTGGGACTCCAGGGCTAGCCCACCACAATATCCTCACAAATCAGGCTGCACACTACTTCACAATTATATACTATTTATTAATCAAATAGAATTCCATGGGCACCCAGGTGAAGTGGTTTTAGACCACGCAGCGCGTAGGTGAGGTAAGTGGGGAGGACTAAGGGCGTTATCGAACACAGTGATTGTTCAGAGATTATACATTTATGGCTAATATTGACATGTATAGCTGATGTTAATGGAGATATACAGTATCACTGCACAGTGATTTAGACTGCACTTAGGCACTTGGCACTTTTTTATTGCACTTTTCCTTGTTAATTTGCACAGTATTTGTATGATTAATGGTTTTAGTTATTTATACTCATTTATTGAGTAGCACTGCTTTATAGTTAATATAACTCAATCACTCCTTGATAGGCTGCACTGGCACTTAGCACTTTATCTTCTTAGCATCAGCATATGTATGTTTTTATATTTAAGAGCCATACTTTATATTTAGATTGAATTAATTGGGTGTTGTGATATTGATGGATAGTATATGAATATGCAAGCCCATATGTTCCTCCCCACTTGGGGTTTTTAATTATGTGTTTTTTATGATGTAATGTGATGTTTTTGTCATATATGTGATATACACATGGAATTCTATTAGATTAATAAATAGTATATAATTGTGAAGTAGTGTGAAGCCTGATTTGTGAGTGTAGTTCAGTTTACAAGGATTTTTCATCCCACAGGCTAGCACCTAATATATGGGATTGTGCTGTGCATATCCTAGTTGTGTGGTTTAGGTATACTAGTGACCTATATAATAACATTTACAGGTGCCATGTTGTTGTGTTCATCTGTCATTCTATCTACATAGATACATGTGATTCATGAAATAGATGATGGTGTTACTTAAATCAACAGCATTTCATACAAGCAAATCTTACAACAGTAATGGAAACAAGTGTACAAACAAGTGTACCATAAAGGCAGGTGAATTCCAGCCAAAAGTTTTTTCTTGGTGATTTTATGAAGAACTGGGATCACCTTAAGATGCTGCCTCTGGTCACACATGCCACGTAGGCTCATTGGATAGGTAAGAAAAGCAGGTGACTGACTGGTGGGGTTTTACACAGCATCCTGAGCCAGGCTGCCTCAGGGTTGGCTGTCTAACCAGACCTAGAGACCACAATATGCCAGGTATGTGGTCTGCACATGAAGATTGCGGCAATGTAATCGCAGAAGGTTTCACCCAGGGGGACATCACGATTTGGGATACCAGAGAGTTAGGAAATTAGCCGGCATTACAGGGTTTTGTTCAAAAACTGAAAAAAGTTTTGGCTGTAGTTAAGCTTTAAGCAGGAAACTAAATATTTAGAATTAGGTGAGCTACCACACTTAATTGCCTGCAACTGATCATATATGAAATGACATGTATGAAAATGAGGAGCATCAACAAAGATATTATTGATTAGGAATAAATAGGCAGTCCAAGGTAATTAAATCCTGGACAATTGCATTGTAGCTATTTCCTAGTGCAAAAGGTAAACCACTCATTAACATTCTAGATGTTGAAAAGCACTGCTAGAACAGGGGAGAATATATTGCAATAGCAAGGTAGGTCATTAGGATTAAAAAATTACTAATATTAGGTCATTTTCATGGAAATATAAGCTTTTTTTTTAGATCCAATTAAGACGTAAAATAAAACATTGCAGATGGGTTATGTAAGTAAAAAGCAAAATCTTAAAATGACTGGTGAAGCACCACTATAACAATTTGGGAATATTGTATGTTACCTTCTTCTGGTTCGTCAATGAAGTCCTCAGAGTCAATTTCTTTGATATGTAATACAACTTCCACACGCTTTTCTAGTGGTGTCAGCTCAACAAATGTGGCTTTTTCTCCTTGGTTTTCCAATTCCTTCTGGGTTTTGTTGTGGTCCAGCTTTTTCTTTGTGTCCCGTTTGAGCCTATTCCATTCTCTCTTTATGTCCTTGATTGATCTGTTATTGCCCCCTACAGCATTAATCTGCTTTTGGATTTCTGCCCACATTTTGTCCTTATCTGCAGCACTTGTTTGGGCTCCAAAGAGTTGAGGCCCAAGCTTGGCAATCTTATCCAGCAAGGTGTTTAACTCCTCATCTGTAAATTTCGGCGTGTCTGTGTCTCCTGCTGAAGATGGGGCAACCTCAGATCAACTTTAAACATGTGCATAAGGCTAAAACACCATTTGCAAATAAAACACTTGCCGGGTATTGGCAGAGTATGTCTACTTAACGTATGCTCATTGAAACACTCTCTTCATTGTATACAGATGACTGGTCATAAGCATGTAAATATTATTGTATAACTGTTGAGCAATCTTGCAACAGTGTCTGCATTTATGGGGCATGAATGATCATTTTAGGTTGTAAAAAATACTCTTATTTCTGCTGATACTGCAGAAATATATAAGCTATCATTACATAGTATAGTGGCATGCAGGTTGTAATGATTAACTGACCAGTCTATTTAAGTAGACACACTTAAAGGGAAGCCCAGTCCTAAGGTTTTAGCTGCACAAAACCCACTTTGCCTCCCCATTGACTTCTTACCTGCTCACCTCCTCAAGCACCGAGACTCCTGTTCCTAGGAATCAGAAGCAGGGATTGTTCTGCCAACTGTCTGAATCCTTTCATAAGTTCTACCTACAGTACTCTGTACAATCGAGATTGCTCCACTTTTCAGGTCTCTTGCTAAGAAAGCTCAGTGCTAGAGGATGTAAGCAACCAGTGGGAAGAAACAAGGAGGGTTTGAGATGCAGATGGTTAACCTATTACCCAGAGACAGGCTTCCCCACAGTTCCTCCAGGACATGGGTCCACTTTAAATAGTAGATATTCATGCCATGTTGGATGAAGCAAACAGAAGTGATTGCGTAGTAGTTGATTCTTTACTGTAAGGGCAAAAAGACTATGGAACACTCTGCCAGAGGATGTAGTAAAGGAAAATATACAAAAAAACCTGGATGCTTTCTTGCAGAATTATGACCAGAAGAAGACCGGTCATAGTTACTGGCTGGCCCCAAAGTAGGCTCCCGCACTTTGGGGAAGACTGGACTAAGTGTATAGCCTAGCACACAGCTTACCTCATCATAATTGCCCAGGGACTTTTTCTAAATAATCAGATTGTTTTGTGTATGGAGGTGTAAAGGTTGAGTAGTAGCTCCTTTATTTAAAATGCCCATATGATAATTTCTTCTAACTTTTAGTTTTCCTAGTTAATCGTTTTTTTAAATTCAAAATCATTTTGGATATCACAAAAGTGATAACCAGAATTGATGGCAATATATCTAATGATCTATAACACTTTTGCTATTTATTTAAGTATAGACACATTTGTAAAGCAGAAAAAGTACAATAACCCTTCCCACAGTGAGTGCATAGGATCAACCAGGGTTCACTGGCTAGGTGTGCATCCACTGTGTGCAGGATTCTGGAGGGTTAAGTAATTACTGTTCTTCTGGTCCTTACTTTGGGTTGAAGAGGGGAGCTCAGTGGATGGGAGACACAGTGACTTTAAAAATCAAATAAAGCTCTATCCACAAAGTATAATATATAACTTTTGTTGTATTATCTTATATAGCCCATGTAAAGTAAGCTGTCAAATTTGATGCTTTTGAGTATGTCACTGCATTGTTATTTTTGATCAATATAGATGTATTTTCATCTACCTCGGTTGGTCCTTATAAACTTTATAAAATAAGTATAGATTTTTTGCACAGGCACTTTACTACTTGTATATAGGATAGTTATTTGCACAATTTGCACATTATTGCACATAATGTATTTTTGCTTGATGCAAACAAAAAGTGAGCCCGAGGGTCAACCAGACCCAGGGGTCACACAAAGGAGCACAACCACTATAAATTCATACAAAGTTTATTATACAATACACATTTTAAAAAACAACAACAACAAGACAATTAAAACCACCTCAACCTGCCCTGAAAAAGTGCAAATGCACCTGTCCTAAAGAATACCCATGTATTATACAGTATCTACAAAGACTGGTATCTAAGACTCTTTCACTGTACAGTGACTACACCCCCTTTTTATATTTTTTTGTGCCGGCACAAAACCAATAGAGAATATACTCCATAGAAAAACAGTACCCTTCCAAATTACTACACCTAAATTAAGCCAAAAATTTCAAAGTGACATGTGCATTGTGCAAAATACTAACATCAATTCATTAACCCAATTAAAAACTATATATAGATAAATAAAGTGCTTCAAATATCATGACATAAAACATAACTCAAATAAAGTAACCTTCATGGCCGTGCAGAGTGTAACAATGAAACAAAATCAAGACAAATAAGTAAACAATATCAGAAAGAGAGATACTCAGCTGTGTGGAAGCATAAGAATCAATCACCAGGGAGGACAGTCAGGGCGGGAGCCCGCACCCAAGCAAGAAGCGGCTTCCACACCGCGAAGCGCAGGTGGAGCAGCCTCCCGCCCTGACTGTCCTCCCTGGTGATTGATTCTTATGCTTCCACACAGCTGAGTATCTCTCTTTCTGATATTGTTTACTTATTTGTCTTGATTTTGTTTCATTGTTACAATCTGCACGGCCATGAAGGTTACTTTATTTGAGTTATGTTTTATGTCATGATATTTGAAGCACTTTATTTATCTATATATAGTTTTTAATTGGGTTAATGAATTGATGTTAGTATTTTGCACAATGCACATGTCACTTTGAAATTTTTGGCCTAATTTAGGTGTAGTAATTTGGAAGGGTACTGTTTTTCTATGGAGAATATTCTGTATTGGTTTTGTGCCGGCACAAAAAAATATAAGATACCAGTCTTTGTAGATACTGTATAATACATGGGTATTCTTTAGGACAGGTGCATTTGCACTTTTCCAGGGCAGGTTAAGGTGGTTTTAATTGTCTTGTTGTTGCTGTTTTTTAAAATGTGTATTGTATAATAAACTTTGTATGAATTTATAGTGGTTGTGCTCCTTTGTGTGACCCCTGGGTCTGGTTGACCCTCGGGCTCACTTTTTGTTTGCATTATTACATGAATTAGTGAGCACGCCTGAATTTGTCTATTATTAGTGGTGCACCATATTTAAAAATATTTTTGCTAGATGAGTGTAGTATTAGCATTTTTTTGTGGTGTCAATCAAATAAGCACTGGTATTTATTATTCCCAGCCCTTGGTTATTTATTGATTTGTAATATTATACATTTCTGGATGGATCTCTGGCGCCCCCGGTGTCTATTGTGTTTATGTGATGTTGTTTTAAATGTATTGTATCCTGTTACTTTTGTAGCCATATGTATTTTCAATAAAACATTTTATATTAGTATCTTAGAGGGTAGTGCCACTTTTTTCATATGCTTGGCAAGATTTAGAGGTGTGTGTGAACCCTGCTTCTTTGTTTTTTGTGCCTTTGCAATTGTCTTGCCAAGAGTAGTGAGCACACTGTGATCTATTTTGTATCTTTCCTTACAAGAGAAACTGGTGCTGTCCACTATTCACCTTGGTTAAATTTATATTTCAATACTAAATATGGCTCTCAGTGTAATATTGACTACAGTGTAGGTTGGAGACCCCTGCCATAAAAAAATATATCTTTTCTGAAAAAATCCTGAATGTCATAATGATTTTCATAAGGAATATGAATTTTCATTGTCAGAAGGAGAGAGAGCTATAAGAGCCAGGCCTAATAATCGACCTGGGGTTTAAAATAGGGATTACCATACTGTTACACTAAGCCTCAGAAGAGTGTTAACTAATTATGTTCAAATCTGGATTTTAAAATGTTTTTACCTCCGATCACTTCATCTTGAATATCATCTTCAAAGCCAGGAGTCCCCTCCAATTGTTCAAGTTTTAACATAGCCTCCACACGTTTCTCAAGAGGAGTCAAGTTCTCTGCAGGCTCGGGCACATTTTCATTCTGCACATTATCATTAGGTTGTTGCATTTTATCCTTGGTTTGTTTTTTGAGTGCATTCCATTGTTTTTTTAAGTCTGCAATAGACCTGTTTTTGCCCCCTGCGCCATTAACTTTGGCTTGGATGTCTGCCCATATCTTACTCTTCTCTGCTTTGGTGGTCTTAGCAGATAAAGCACCACATATATGCGCGCCATTCTTAGACACACAGTCCACTAACATTTCCAACTCCGGCTCTGTAAATTCAGGCTTCTCTTGCTTCTCATATCCTCCTGGTAAAGATGCACCAACCTCAGAAAAACCTTTTTCACACATCAGGGCTCGGCTGTAGTTGTGACTGTGCATTAGTTTTTACTTGGGCGGTACACACCAAACACCGTTAATCTACTCTACCATTAATGCAGGCAGCCATACCAGTGCAAATATTTTGATGCTGAAGACCAGTCCCACATGCTTAGCTTAGTAAAGAATAGTATACAATGGCCTCCTTTATTTCCCCATACAATTTTTTTTAAGGAGATATACAAATATAAAAAAAATCAAATAAATGTAAATCTTAGTTCAGTGTCAGCACCCCAATGCACTTTACATGTAGAATCATAAACACCTGTAGCTGTGCACACTTGACAAAAAGTGAAAATTTCAACTCAGTGCATATAATCATCAACCATGCTCAAGAAAAACGCCTATACAATACATATGCTAAAGAATAATTCAGGCTGTTATTAGAAGATGTGTATGAAGACCAGACATATTCATTGCAATGGTTCAGTTAAAGCATGCTGCTCTTAGGTGAAATGTACTGACATGTATGCATTAATGAAACAAGTAGTAGCATAATCGGCAAGTAAAAGGCCCCAATGGCTGCTGTTAACAGGGATTCAGAAGCTGGGCACATAGAAGATCCAAAAATGTACCGTACCCAAGGGTATGCACTAAGAAGGGTACATTATGGGGCCCCTGAACCAAACCTCAATACCTTAAATATTATATGACAAAAGTACTTCATTGTCTATTAGTTCTATTCTCAAATTCATTTATATTCTAACATTTGTTAACCAAAAATTCTAATTTATGAGGAATACACCTTCCTGTGATTGACTCTTTTACTCTACTGACTCACCAGTGATAACATTATGAATATATTACTACTCAATACTGGCTTATATTTGGATATGACACAGGGAACATTTGGGGGAACATTTACATCACAATTTTGCTCTTAAAGGCTGTCCAAAGACAGGTAAGATTGAAATAATAATAATAATATCATAGTGATGGGCAACTATGTAAGCTTGTTATATTAGTGGCTAGACATACATCCAAATTGCATACACTACAATGTTATTCCTTGAATTGGATGGAAATTAGATAAACTCATGTTAGCAAGGAGAGACTGCTGTGTACTCACCACCTTCAAAGCAGTACTCAATAATATAACCATCTAACCCTGCAGCTCCAATGTGATCAGGTGGTCTCCATTTCATTGTTACTGTGTTATCAGTCACTCCATCTACTGTTAACATGGTTGGTGCACTTGTGACAGCTAAATGGAAAACAAGAGGTTAGTTAATAACCTTAACATTATATTACTGTCGAACCTAAGTTGTCATCCATCAATTGATTGTCTACTTTCCAGACTCCAGCATTTATATTTGTTTGTCACTTCTGGGCCACAGTCCCATCAAGGAAAACACAATTCTATTAAAGATATCTGAGGTATGATTGGACACTCTGTTTATGTTCGTATATGTAATGAAATTCATGTAATATTCAGGTAAAGTGGCTGGGGAGGGGGGGTACTAAAGCAAAGGGTAGAGGTGAGAGAAAAGAAGTTGTAGTAATGAACAAAGGGCCTCCAACCCAGGCAGCCAATGCTGGTGGTTTGGAGTTGAGTTTACAATATCTAGATTGATAAAGGAGTTCCAAAAATAAAGCAGTAAAGGACATCATCACATTTTAAAGTGGAAGTGCAGTCTCTGATAACCCCCCACCATGCCATTCCCCCTGGCACAGAAGAAGGACTTAGAAGCCTTTAAAATGAACCAAAACCCAGGATTCTTGGTATACCATGCTGTATGCCATGCATATTAATGATCGACATACAGCCCTGATTACACAAAAAGCTGGCATACTGGAGCAGGAGCGTCTGCTTCCCACCTTTTTCCTGTGGTGTCTGTGTGCTCCCGCTCCCCAGCCTACCTGATGGATGGGTGCTGGAATGCACCTCAGCCCCAGGGGTGCCATGAGGCATGAGAGCCCTGGAAAACGTGAGTGAATGCAAGCGATCTGGGATGGGGCTCTCACACAGCGGGTCAACTGGAAATGGAAAGACAGCTGGCACTAGAGTCTTTTAGGCTCCAGGACCGACGTGCACGGTGGTTGGTCCACCTTGAAAGCCCTGTCCTGGGGGCATACCCCAGGTTGCCACATTTTTTTTTTTTACTTTCAATGTTTATATTAAAATCACATTTTACTACTATTATTATTACTATACTGTACAGCACAGTGTAAGTCAGTTGTAAGTGTGCAATAACTAAGATCACTGAATATATTTAATTGACCAAATCAAATCAAAGATCCATCAACATGATATAAAGTAGAAAGTTATAGACAAGCATAAAGAAGTTTAGGACTCAAAAAAGAAGATAAAAAGAAGAGGGAGAAGAAAAAAAAGGCAGTGAGAAACATTTTCAATAGGTGTAAAAGATATGCAATGCAGACTTGCTGGGTACCATATAAGGGTCGTGGTTGTGTGCCAATGAATTTGCACACATTTTAAGGAGAGCCAAGTTGCACTTGGGCTTCCGCCTGATTCGTGGTGGGCAAAATAGGATGCACCTATTTTTGTGCACCAATATGCGAATGTGCTCCCACTAAAGTGCAAACTTGTGCCTTAAAAACTCCTCAAGTGCAAATTTGGCACCACAAAGTGTCTCAAATGCCTGATTTATTGTATGTTTACAGGGCAGAAAAGTGTGTGCAAATGTGGCAATTTGAAGAGTGAATTTCCTCCAGCAAAATAGGTAGATTCGAATGAGTAACAGGCTTATTTCATTCACATTTTTTTATTTAACTATTAAAGTGTCAACCAGAAGATCTTTTCAGAAATTAAACCCTTTTTTTGGTTTTGGGTAGAAAAAGAAAGTTACAAAAAGTTGTCAAACAATGCCAAAAATTAAGGTAAAACACCAAAAATGTGGCTTTTGGGCCCCAAAGTTTGGCAAACAACTAAAAATAATAGTTAAATTATTAAGCCTTAAGGTGCAAACTAAACGGGGGGGGGGGGGGGAGGTTAAGGAGAACATCTGGGACAAAACATTGGGCAAAAACACTAAAGGTTAACTTGAACTTGAGGATTTGCCCCCCAAAAACACTCCAAAGGAAATGGAGAAAACAGGTTCTCCAGAGAATACACTCCGAAATGGAGGATAGAGCTTTGCAGAATACAGAGAAGCTGGAGAGATCAAATTGCTATGGAGAAAAAGGAAAGGAAAGAAACAGGAGAAGGACATCGGGAGCTTAGCCAAATCACGCAGAATCGTTTTGGGTTTGGTTTCGGGTGTGCGTTTGGTTTTGGGAGCTCCGACCATGACTAGACCCTATAGTGTTATGATGCATGGAGTGGGTAGTGAAGTGGGCCATGTAAAAAAAATAGGAGTGCATGTGAAGGGAATTAAGGGTAGCTACTTACAGGAAATGGGGGAGCATAGTGAATTGGAAGCTCTATGGAGGGAGAGGTGGTTACATGACGAATTAGATTAGGCTGACCAACCCTACCTCAGCAAAATGGCATTCATAAGATAATATGTAATGTAATAATATGTAATAATATGTACAATACTTACTGTATAGCAAGCTATAAAATGATTATATACGTTTTAGTATTGGTTCTAAATCCTAATTGTAGTTCTTACTTACCTAGTGGTACAAATGGTTTGGAGGGTTGGCTTGGTTTAGAAATGCCTATTGAGTTGACAGCAAAAACTCGGACTTCATAAGCCACACCTTCAATCATTTTCTTGGGTTCAAAGACAGTTTCCTTACATAAGTCAAAATTTAATCTCATCCACCTGGAGCTCTGTTTCTTCTTTCTTTCAATAAAATATCCTGTGAACATTAAAAACTGTGTAACACATGTTTATAGTAGTACATTTATACTTTTTTTTTCAGGAAAGGCTATTGTACAGTTTACAGTTCTAATCTTAGGACTCACTTATCATGTTTATATGCTAATTGCCTCATTAACATGCATCTCTAACTAGGTCTGTGCTCTTTGACCACCTTCTTCCCGCAGTAAATGGTTTACTGTTGTTACAGATTGCCTGTAAGGTCTGGGAGTCAGCCAAACATGGGAGCCTGCAGTTTCCTTGGTTCACCCTCTGGTGACTGTGCATCCCTAGCTGGTATGCTGCTCCATAAGCAGTTGCCCTCTGCTGCAGGAAAGTTGTTGGGACTTGCCTGTTGAACCCCACTTGCCATTTATTTTTTTGGACACTGGTAGACCTGCTGCACCCTTGGGTACCTTCCCTGCCTGGCCCTTCACCACTGCTTCTCTGAGCACCCATGTATTACAAATGAATTCTGACATACATATATAGTTTATTAAAAAATGTGTAAAATCGCTAATGTAAATGAAAGTGTTCATCTTTAAAAGCTGATCTTGCGCGTTATACTGGCCATCATGTGTTAATGAGCTTCTTTGAAAAGCTGCAAGAATCAGAAAAAAGAGGACTCTAGTTACAGAAGAAGTTAGGAATTGTCTACCTGTGTTATTAGACACAGTGTTGTCCTCCCACGAATGCTCTCTGCTTTGTGCTATACCTCTATTGATATGCTCTGATTTCTTAAAAAAAAAATACTAACCTGCATTTTTTATTAACCATATCTTGGGCATTAGTAAAACATATGTGCAGTAAAGTGGGTTCCCCCAGAAACACGTTACCTGTGTGTCATTGCTGTCTTTGTTGGGGTGGCCATGGATTGAATATACATTAAATGCTATGTTTTATTGTAGCCAGCTGAGACAGAAATATTTGCTTGTCTGTCTTGTGCAGTAGCCAAAGTTTGGTCTGGCTTGGGCATAAGCAAAACAACCTATCCACCTGTTCCCAGTTGTTGCATTATTGTTTGCCATCACCTACTGTAATATTAGCTATGTTTTCATTGAGTGCTCTTGCCACCAAAGATTGGTTCGGGTACCCGAACTTGACCCAAACCCCACTGAAATCAGTGGAACACCTGCACAAAATGGGGTAGGGAAGGTGCTCAAAATAACAGAACGTGAAAAAATTGAACAAATAAATATATAAATAAATACAAGTTTTACAGGTGCCATAGGCCAAATCTGGGGGTAACACCAGGGTGATTGCCCTGCAAAAATGGGGTAGGAAAAGTGCTCCAAATAATCACACACAAAATTAAATAAATGCATGAATAATTAAATAAATACATTTTGTATGGGTTTCAAAAGCCAAATCGGGGGGGGGGGGGGGGGTGGCACCAGGGCAATTGCCCTCTACAAAATGGGATAGTATTAATATTATGTATCCTTATTTAAAAAATAATAAGAAGCCCTCAATAACCCTGTAACAGACTGTGTGGTAAAAAAAAACATCGTCCCCATAACAGACTGTGTGACAAAATCCTCCATCATCTTCATAGCAGACTGTGCGGCAGAACAACCTCCATCATCCCTATAGCAGACTGTGTGGCAGAACAACCTCCATCACTCCCATAGTAGATTGTGTGTCAGAACATCCTCCATCACTCCCATAGCAGATTGTGCGTCAGAACAACCTCCATCACTCCCATAGTAGATTGTGTGTCAGAACAACCTCCATCATCCCTATAGCAGACTGTGTGGCGGAACAACCCCTATCATCCCTATAGCAGACTGTGTGGCAGAACAACCCCTATCATCCCTATAGCAAACTGTGTGGCAGAACAACCCCCATCATCCCTATAGCAGACTGTGTGGCAGAACAACCCCTATCATCCCTATAGCAGACTGTGTGGCAGAACAACCCCTATCATCCCTATAGCAGACTGTGTGGCAGAACAACCCCCATCATCCTATAGCAGACTGTGTGGCAGAACAACCCCCATCATCCCTATAGCAGACTGTGTGGCAGAACAACCCCTATCATCCCTATAGCAGACTGTGTGGCAGAACAACCCCTATCATCCCTATAGCAGACTGTGTGGCAGAACAACCCCCATCATCCTATAGCAGACTGTGTGGCAGAACAACCCCCATCATCCTATAGCAGACTGTGTGGCAGAACAACCCCCATCATCCCTATAGCACACTGTGTGGCAGAACAACCCCTATCATCCCTATAGCAGACTGTGTGGCAGAACAACCCCTATCATTTCCCATAGCAGACTGTGACAGAATCCCCTCATTACCCCATAGCAGACTCTGACAGAGCCCCCATCACTCCACAGCAGACTGTGACAGAGCCCCCCATCTTCCCCTATAGCATGCATGGTGCTGTGTGCACTCACTTGCTTGCTGGCCAGACTGGGCACTGTCGTCTGAACTTTTGCCCACCCCCATCGCACCCCAGCCCCACCTACTCCCTTTCCTAATCGGTTTGGGGTGGGGCACAGGTGAGGCAGGGGCAGGAAGATGGTTGGGTTGCTGGCCAACCTGTTTGGCTGCAGGTAGGGCTAGAAGCTGCTTGATGAGCTGCTCAGCAGCCCATCAACCAGCTTTAGTGTTGGGCCGAATGGCGAATCCTGGCACAGACTACTTTGTGTTTGGGAACCCGAACTCGCAAAGTTTGTTGTGGACCCACATGCATCATAGTATTTTTTTATGATAATGGAATAAAATAATAAAATAAAAATAATTTGTTGTGGCAAATAAATGCTTACCCAGAATGGGGCATCCTCCATCATATGATGGTGGGTCCCATTTCATGGTACACCAGTCCTCTCCAACCTCAGTGACCTCAGGGGCTAAGGGTGCATCAGGAATATCTGGAAAATAGAAGAGAAATTGGAAAATGTTCATGCAAAAGCTTATATTATGTTAATTTGTTATGTTTATTTTATTGTTAATGCAGTAGATATGAGTACTTCTGCCAGCCTAATGGGTGTTTGAGATTTTGGAAATACATGTGTAATATTCGATTTGTATTTACATGTATACCAAGTCTACAAAGATAGATTTAAAATCTATTTCATAATCCCCTGCACATGTGATGAGGCATTTTTTTCTGCAGTTGATGTGCAAAATATTAAAGGATGCTGCCCCTAATTAACATTCAAATAGTGGTCCCACATCCTGCCATGCCTATAAGAACAATAGACACCTAATCACACCTAGCTGCCAGAGAGCTGTCTCCAACAGCTGGGGTGTTTTGCCTTGAAAAGGCGAGACGGCCAATATACATTGGACACCTGAGCATTGGCTGTTGTTTCTGGGAAGTATTGTAACTCTTGTAATATGTCAGTTATGCCGATATTAATGAGAGATTCTCATTCAGGACTATGGGGCCTTTCATTTGATATCAGACATGGCATACATATATTGTCCAGGGCCTGATAATTCACATAGTATCGGACCCTGGATGATATGTGTGGGGTGTTTGGGTTCATTTAATGGGGATCATAAATTTCTTGGTTACAAGTTGATAGCATGCATATTGTGAGAGTTCTGCCCTCTATGAAATATACATCTAATTCCATGAGAATCCTCATATGGGCTGACCTTGGCAGACACTCCCACGAGGTGGGGAATGCTGGCCACTCCCTCTATTGTTCATACATTAGTAAGCTTTGTGCCGGGGGCCCGGCAGTCGATGGATGGAGGGGGCATTGAATGGATGGACACCTGGACCTGAATGCCCATGAAACATAAGTATCTCTGTGTATCTCTTTCTGTATCTGCATTATATCACTCTATATTCATTATAACATATATTGTACCGTAACTAATGTAACTTACTTTATTATCCATCTTATGTAACAACTGCCTGTAATATAAGGTTATCTGGGAACTTTAGGAACTTATTGGGTTAGTAAGGTTAATTACTGTGCTACTAATTAAACCCGTCTTTAATATATACATCTTACTGTGTGTGTAGTGGATAATTTCTCACACAATAGATTGTAGTTGCAAAGTATTTATCAAGGCATAACCTATTTCTTCCATAGGACATGTCACTGGTTGTGTAGGGAGAGCCTTAGCGGCCATCGGTTTGTATCAGAATAGTGGCCGCTGGGCTGATATGATTATTAGTATTTGTGATATTTATCATAGTGATCTCTAATAGAGATATTGGAGATTAGTGTGAAGCAGATATTAATTATATATATCATATTTCTCCTGTTTCAGGGTACATTTTACTTTATTTTAGACGTTACAAAAAAACAGCCGTATATGTGGAACCCTAACACATTATAAATCTGCCCCTCTAAATGTGTTTGGAATTCCCATAGGTTGCTGATGTTTTATAACCTCTAAAAAAATGAAATATCTGCCACATTAAAATACGTTTGCTCCTCGCTTGAACAACTGCCACATTATATGTAGAGGGAATTTTGATTTTTATATCAAAGAAAACATTTTTATTTTCTTGCCACTCCAAACTCAGCCTCTCAGAAACTTCCAAAATCATTTGCATAATCCCAGTTTTTACACCTGATCTTCCAGCTAAGAACAGATTATGTTGGAAGCTATGCTATGATAGTTATACCATTCAAATAACTTACCAACAACTTTTATTTTGATATGAGCCACTGCTTCACCTGCTTCATTCTTTACCATCATCCTATATGTTCCTGTGTCTTCCTTCTCAGCAAGGTCTATTACTAGAAGTCCATGATCAGGAAATGACTCAGCCCTTATACGCCCACTCAGATCTGTGATCCACTAAATATGGAAAAGATGGTTGAATAAATAAAGTACGTATTTGGTTATTTGTGTCACATTTAAGTGAACTTTTAAGCCAGTATCCCTTAGTTGCATGATATACTGTGCGAGAGCTCTCCTCAGTATATAAACTGGACTAAAAGCCCGAAAGACTTTTAGTATGATTGTAAGTATTATTTTTGGAGGGAATCTTAGTCTTGGATGCTCCAAATTCTGAATCCCTATAATATCCCCCGACTGAGGTGCATACTCAGCTCTCTGGCATCCAGTGCTATAGACAAATCTGGCCCAGGAAGCAGTGCCATATCTATTTATAGAGCTGGATCCCGGTAAGATCAGTATGCAGCTTGGGCTGGGGTTTATCAAAAAATACTTACACATTTTATCAATCAATACTAGAATGTGATTTATAAACATAAACAAGGTTAATAAGTACCTTATCTCCCCTGCTCCATATAATTTTAGGTGCCGGTTCACCAGTAACCGGCACTTCAAGACGAAGCTTTGTTCCTGCTACAACCACCACAGTATTATCAGGGTAATTAAGACAGTCAAAATGGATTCTTGGGGGATCTGTAAGATATATACAGTAGATTGCTTACAAAATGTATTTCTCGTGTTTTACTTTTATGACAGTACTAATATAGACAGTGACATGTTATGTACAAGACAAAAACAAACACACACAGAATTAGAAAAAAAAATTTAATGACATATAGACTTGCTTGAATAACACGCAATGTACATACCAATGACATGTACATGGGCTGGGATATTAATAAGGTAGAGATCTGCCCCCACCCTGGCAAAGTGGTATAGTAACCACGCAACGCGTCGGTGTTGTTTATCGACTGGAGTGTATGGCGCAGGACGGTTTGGGGCTGCTGTAACTTTTTGGTGATGTATTGATGTTCATTATTAATTGTTAGCCTTCAGGTATTGCCTAGTGTGTAACTGTGATGGCTGACACTGCTCTTTTTCTGCACTTTGCACTACTGTAGCCCAGGTTGCTATTGGGCCATGTTTTTGCTGGTTTTGCACATGCACTTGCACTTTCAATAATCACGTTTTTTTAGCTCTTTTTGATACTCTTCACTACTCGTCTTTTTGTTGCTCTTTGAATACTCTTGCATTACCTTACCATAGGTTATGCCCTGTATGCACCTGTAAGCACACTGCACTTTGCACTTTATTTACTCAACTTTTTCCAGTGTCTTGCCATTCATGGTGCCATTCAGGCAGACCTAACTTATTCTCTATCATTGAGCTATATACAGCATAGATACAAATTCTTTATAAATATTAAATATCAGTTTGTAATTAGCCCCTGTTTTCCCCTCCTGCCCCACCTCCAGCCATTATATGTTTTTTTATTTTTATTTTATTGTTGTAATTGTCGGTATTGTAATGTCATTTATGTAATTTTCGTACTGGGTTTTTGTACCTCAGTCATATAATAAATGCAATACAATTTTTAATCCTTCAAATGTGTGCGGCCATTGTTCTAGGATCCCTAGGGGACAGCTCCAGAGTCCCATTAGTTTAAATTTATTGACATATTATGTACAAGAAAAAAAACAAGCACACACAGAATTAGAAATCATGTAAAAATATAATGACGTATAGACTTGCTTGAATAACACGCAATTTACGTACCAATGACATGTACATGGGCTGGGATATTAATAAGGTAGAGATCTGGAACAAATGTATAGTCGCCTTCATCCTCAACAAGGCAGCTTTCTATAACCAATCGGTGATTCCTGAGAAAATAAAAACATACATTTTATTAACATACTATTCTAGTGTAAATGTTATTTTATACCTTATTTAAATATAGACTATGGTCTTAATTCTGTAACAGTTGAAAAATGGTTGTACAAATTTCACTTTATGAGAAAGAAAATGCATTAGAATGTCACTGTTGCTGAATCATCAGCTAGGAAGACAATGAAAGCCAATAGCACTTTTTACTACAGTGTAAAAAGGAGGAAAACGTTCACTACTTTCACTTCACTACTACTATTGATTTTCATTGTCTCCCTAGCTGGTGATTCAGCAACAATGACATTCTCAAGCTTTTTTCACCTAATGTGAATTTTATACTACCATGAGAATTTTCTTCAATTTACTGAATTGAGGCATATGGTGTGTCAATGAATATACTGATGAACTACACATCCCAGCTCTAAGGCCCTAAGCTGGCATTGAAGTTGAGAATTTATAGCCATGTGGGAACTCTCTTCATTGTAAACCACGGCCTCTGTGAAACATTGCTTTTATTTACACATATTCATAGTTTCTGGTAGGTGGTGTTACTGTGTAAAATAAAATGGTGCATTCTGGAAAAATTGTAGAATTTGGCAAGGCAGACAGGGAAAAGGAAATAGAAAGTTCCTGTAACCTATAATCTGGAACAAAGGTCCAAGTGATTTTCACATCTTTAAATCTCTAATGGGTTACTTGACATATCAGTGCATTTATAGTTGATAGTTTATAGCACAGTAGCTTCATTACATTTCTTTCCACAGGTACCAAGCAACATCCCTACTTTAGAATCAAATCTATTAATTCATGCAAGTCATTAACGTAATTCAATACATGTATCCATCTGACAGCATTGTGTTTTATACTGGGCTAAAGTGACAACTCTATCATTTCATGTCATATTTAAGTTCTCACCTTCCCTTATGAAATATCTTCACACGATCGCTGCCATGAATCAGCTGCCCATTTCTGTACCACCTTCCAGAAACATTCTCAGAGATTTCACACTTCAAATGGATTTCCTTGCCAAGATTTACAGTCATATCCGTCAGAGGTTGTAATATCTTCAGGGGCCGCACTTAGGTGAAAGATATGTAATAAAAAAATTGCTAATACAGTTTTGCAATTGCATGCTGTGGTTTTCTATAAAGACTTTTGCTTTATTAGAAGAATAAGACAGCCAGATGTAATACCAACAGATTACCAACATTTTTTAATTGTACATCTAAATACTAATGTCCATAATGAACAGTTTACAGTCCCCCCCCCCCCCCCCCGGCTGGCTGTCTGCTCAGTTGTCTGTGTCCCTCTATCATCTATTGCTGTTACTAGTTCTGTTGCTAGCTGCTCTGGAGATGCTGCCACTACTGTGGTTAAGCTCTACTGGGGACACCTAAGGTGGTAGAGGCAGTGTTCTGAGTTGCTCTTCCACTCCCATTGTGGGTATCTACTGAGCCACCTCAACTTCTCATACATTGCAGAGAACACTATTGTTTTACAAAGATCTAGCACATGGAGACTAATCCCTAGCAGATCTATTTTGTTGTCCCTTATCAGTAATAGTTTATCTATCTAGTTTGGCAGCTGCATCTAAGGTCCTCCATACTAGCATTGTTTGCGGGCTATGCTGCCTCTGGTTGGAATGCTCTACGGTTCTTATTTGAAAGATGCCTCTTGTTGGGTAAAGCATACTTCTTTTGTTGGGTTGTTTGCTTCCCCTAACACTGGTTTATGCTGCGTGTGCTAGGTAGAGGGTACAGTAGTTTAGAATCCTGCTTATTTAGCAGGTCCAATGTTTTTTTTCCATTCCTATAATTAAAGAATGTGAAGAAACAATCTTCTCCCCAGATGTATGTTTAAAACAAGTTGATTTATGTGTATGCGATGTATATTCCATAATTAGGACCACTTCTTAGAATGCGTGTTGTTGGTCTATTGGACGTATTTTGATAGTTATGGGCATTTGCTGATACAGCTGAGAATAGCTCTGTACAAACACAGCATCATACTGGCAACTTTACTATCCAAGTCTAAAGGAAACTAACTAAAACGTCAGGAATTCTATTAAAACAAATGTGTCCTTACAATCCACTTGGACTTGTGCTGCTGACTGTCCTCCTGTGGTCATCACGGAGTAGGTGGCAGAGTCACCTCGGTTTGCATCATCTATTATAAGTATATGCTTCTTGCCATCTGACTTTATTCTGTACCTTGACTTCGGTTCATTGGTAAGCTCCACACCATTTTTAAACCTTAAAAAACATAAACAATGTAAACACTTTTGTTTTTATCTGTGTTGAACAGTTGGCAATGTTGTCATTAACACAATAATATGTAATTAATAAAATTGCTAATTCTTTATATACAAATTGTAAAGTGATGTGGGGGTGAGTAAAAGTTACCATTTCACATTGGCATCTTCATCGGAAACTTCACATTCAAGTTCCACTCTTTCTCCAACGTATGTGCTGACATTTTCAAGCTCCTTGGTGACCAGCACTGGTGGCTCTGGCAGGAAAATCAGACAACATTTGAATATAAAACAAGAAATATTTCCAGGTGTAGCAGAACACACAATGAAGAGTCTAACCAAGAGTCTAACACATTGAAGCAACAGTATAATATCAAGCCCAACACAGAAACACTGGCAGTAACCTACTAATCTGATCTGTTCATCTGAATGTATAATTTTAGCCCAGTTACATTGTTCTTTTTGTGCCTGGGTGTGTTGCTTATATAGTCATGGATCTACCAATCCTCAGTGTAGGCTTTATATTCTAAGTTTAGGCCATACAGTATTTTATTAGCAATATAGTTAACTGATTCGGTCAGAGCCAAATTAGGTGTGGTAGATCTAGAGGAAAAGAATTGTCTTTGCAATGCTAAGTCATAGGGATCCCAATCACTGTCCTCAGTAACAAGTGGTAGTCAAATCCAGGTGCTGCAGCTCATTATCCCTGGTTGCCCCCCCCCCCCCAACTTATCCAGGGCACCAACTTCCATTTACTGTATTTGTGAAAATCTTTACAGTTCCTCCAGGTTAAATTGTGGTGAGATCTATGTAAGTTCATTGCCTTATGTGGAGAGCTTGCCATCTCAGCTGACCGATATTCCCTAAAGTTTTGCAAGTTACTAACTTCAAGACAAATTAAATGGGGCAAGTCCCACAACCCGCCCAAACACCCATTAAGCAGTGGCACAACCGCTGAAATTAATTAAAAATAATAACTATTTTATTAGGTAGAAAAATGTAACATACAATGGACAAAGTTAAAAAACATTAAAGACAATGAATACAAAGGAAGGGAGACATCTGGTGGGGGCAGTGGGGAGTGGACCTAGTAATGATTGATAATAACCTATCTAAATGAATGAAACCTGGCTGTGTATATAAAGTGCATAAGTGCCAACTAATCTAAATCACCTGAATATATACAAATCACTGAGTTACACACAATACACTGTTGTGAAAAATACCTAAAACATAATATATACAATTATCTACAATTCATAATACCAACATGTGATACTGTGCAGCATCCCTAATAACACTACCTCTAAGACTCGATAAAATAGACACAGCCAGGGCAGACAAAGGAAACAATCCCCAAAGTAATAGTAGACTTACATGCAGACGACCACCTGCCCACCGCCCCGCCCGTCTACGCGTTGCGTGACGTCAGAACGCGTCACTTCCTCAGGACAACAGAAGTCTAAACAAACCCTCTATTTAAGCAGACTGACCCGTATTGACTCCACACCAGGATGAGATAGTAATTACCGCACACCTGCATATAATGAGCACGAAACCGCCGCCATAAGCATATGCGGGCGCGCCCCGGCCGGCGGCGCGCCCACAGTGGATGCTCAGACGCGTCCCGGCCGGAGGCGCGTCAGAGCGAGGGGCGGTGTTCATACGTGCCACATACGTCAGGAGGCCGTTGCCAAGCAACGAAGTACGCTTAACTGGACCCGTGAGCAGGAAGCATAATAATGAGATACACAGAAACAGCGGAATGCGCTGTTGCGCGAGCACTTCCCTCAATCCTGACGGACTCGCCAGATTAGAGCAGGGCGGCGCGCGCACCAAATAAGATGTAAGGGCGCAGGTGGCCAGGTACCCAATGGGGGACCAGACCCACTGCGGCACTGTAGACAACTACACAACACTAATCATATATCTACATCTCTATTCTTCATAAGTCTAGGCTCTTAAATCTATGTGTAAAAAGTTATATACAGTGAATATTTGACTGATGATAATGAACTATGCCAAGGCTGAGAACAGTTGTCTAGATTTGAGCAAATACTTACTTGTGTTGGCTCCCTTACACCTATTTTTCTTTACCCTTGCTGTACTCAGTGAGGAGCGCATTATTATCTTTAGTGCCGAGTCTTAAAGATCTTTAGTATCGAGTCTTAGAGGTAGTGTTATTAGGGATGCTGCACAGTATCACATGTTGGTATTATGAATTGTAGATAATTGTATATATTATGTTTTAGGTATTTTTCACAACAGTGTATTGTGTGTAACTCAGTGATTTGTATATATTCAGGTGATTTAGATTAGTTGGCACTTATGCACTTTATATACACAGCCAGGTTTCATTCATTTAGATTATTAGGTTATTATCAATCATTACTAGGTCCACTCCCCACTGCCCCCACCAGATGTCTCCCTTCCTTTGTATTCATTGTCTTTAATGTTTTTTAACTTTGTCCATTGTATGTTACATTTTTCTACCTAATAAAATAGTTATTATTTTTAATTAATTTCAGCGGTTGTGCCACTGCTTAATGGGTGTTTGGGCGGGTTGTGGGACTTGCCCCATTTAATTTGTTTAGAGTAGTGGTCACCCATGTGAGCACGCCGCCTGTATTTATTACTTGAATATTCCTATTATTAGGACTGGTGCAGTCTCAAATTGTTTCTCAGCTACTAACTTCAAGACACGACATAATGCAAAACTATTGTTTTTATTTATAAAGGTATAAATATATTTTCCTCAATTTTGTACCACCCCATGTTTTTTTATAGGCAACTCTAAAACAGACAGCAGGAGCACCCAACATAATAAGCCTGTTAGCAAGGAGTCTATGATATCAAGAATTGGACTATACAAACCTCTAACAAACAATTCTGTAGAGCATTTTTCATCTCCGGCGCACACTTGGTAAGCAGCATCATCTGCTAATGTGCAGTTATTTATAAACAATATCCTTTGATTTCCTTTATGTTCAAAGATGTATCTGTATGGATGAAAATGATGATGATTTTATAGTACATGTAAAAGGATGCTTAGATCCACAATTACTTGAAAAAATGACAAAAACATTTTAGCCCACAATCTATAGGCACCCCTCCATATACCTCTCTTGTCAGGACACATTCTGCTAAGGGCATAGCTGTGGCCTGAATCTCACCCCCTATTTTCATTACATTATGTGAGCCAGGTCTACTCAGAGTATGCAATGGGGTGCTGTACTCTGCCTGCCTAACATCGAATGCAGGGCCGGCTCCAAGTTTATGTGGGCCCTCGAGCGGCATGGTCTCAGTGGGCCCCTTTGTGGTGGAGAGCCGTGGGTCAGGGGTCTATAAATTCCATGGCATAGAACAGGGTGCAAGGACCAGTCTCTGTGCCCCCCGCCCTGCAGGCTACAAACCCGGCACTTGCCAGCTCCTAAGCCTTGTGAACTGGTATAGGGGTCTCCTGGACCCCTTACCAGTTCACAAAGGGTTGCATGTAAAAAAAACCCACAGAAAACATTATTTTATTTGTTTTTTTACTACTTAACTCCCATCACTCCTGCTACTGCTGGAAGCCTTTTATACCTTCTGGCCGACAGAACATAATGGGTTAATTTAGTAAAAAAAAAAAAACATAGGGTCCCCCCTCCCCTTGGGGGGGGGGGCATCCCATTTTTGGGGAATTTTAAGGGTTAAATACCCTTAAAGGTCCAGAAAAAAAAATGATATGGGGTCCCCCCTACCCAGTATAACCAGCCCGGGGACCAGCTATGCAGGGCTTGTAGGACTTTTCTGCCCCCCCCCTCCCCGGGCTTTGGGGAGGCAGGTAATTGGTGGGGCTGGGAGTTAATGGCAAGTCACCCGCTAGCTGCAGGTGACTTGCCAGCCCCCTAAGCCTTGTGAACTGGTATAGGGTTCACAAGGCTTAGGGGGCTGGCATGCGCTATAGGCAGCAAAGAGGAAGAAGAAATTCCCCTTCCTTTCTGTGACCAGAGCAAAAAGACAGCATGGGACTGACACTTCATCAGATAAGCTGGAAGCAACTTATTTTAAAGTTTTTGAATGGTCAATCCCTTTAAAACAAAAAAAGTACACTGCCTAAAAGCCATTAAAGGGGGCCAAAACCCAGGATGTTGACTATTTCGAGTAGTAGTTCATTTATTTACATGTTTATTTATACTCAGTGCTGCTGCTCCTGTATGTTTATCATTCTCTTAATTTTGGAAGAAAAAGGGGGAAAACTACTAAAGAATACACAGATACTATAAATCTCAATGCTTAAATGACAACTATCATTTGCCACGTCTTCTGGCTCTGGGCTGAATATAATTTCATTAAAGAAACACTTTACCTCTCAGCTCATAAAATACATAAATGTTACATTCTGCCACTGCAAACACAGCTGACTGTTAGTTTATGATACACTGAAATAATTTATCACCCAATGTATCTCATTGTAACTCAATGTAACTCAATGTAACAGATTTATCAGCTGAGAGGCCAAGAAGTGTCTGTGATGTTAATATATTATGGACCAGACCAGCTGGTAAATTATCCATGTCCTTTAAACCGGAACAAACCCTGAAAAACTCACCTTTTCAGGTGGCTCCCTCTGCCATGTAAGCAACTGTGGCCACGTGCTCACTTGCCCAGCCATTCAGAGAGAACCGGGGATGCGACCGACCTTGCTCCCGATTGCTGAACACTGTATGTAAACAGCAACGTATTGCTGTTCATTAATATGAACTGCATGCAACACTGATTGGAACGAGAGCCTGCGCATGTGCTGTAGGACTGGGGAAGGGTACGTTTTAATGGGTGCTCTGGGAGGGTTTCACACAGCAGGGCATTCCAAATCAGGATGCCCTAGAGGCAAGGAACAAAACCTGGAATAGTCAAAATCCTGGGTTTTGTTCCACTGATTTCTATCAGACTCAGTAAAGATTACCACTATATGATTATGGTGCAGAATTGAAGACTAAATCAAAATAAATACATACTTATACATACAAAATATATTTACATACTTGGTACTTGGTCGTATTTCCTGGCCATTTTTATACCACTTGAGTTCCACGGTGGGATCCGCAAGTTCCACAACGAACCTTACACGTCCTCCTTTGTCAACCTGATAGGCAGGATCTAATTTTTTGGAAAACGCTTTTGGACACAGAAACAACAATTAGGTAAGAAATGCATGTTTGTTGTTCTGACAACCAAAAAAGGGACAATTAAAACTCTAATCAAATTCAGTTATGCACCCATATATGTTTGCAGGTAAATGATGATACATTTGGGGTGATATAATGTATATAAAGCCAAGAGTGACTGACCTAGTACATTGACCTTGGCTTTATATGAGTTTAGCTGTTCTAGGCTCAGAAGCAGGGCTGCCATGAGGGCAGTACAGACATCAGTTCTATATGGGTACCAGAATGTCCAGAACTTACTTCCATAAAACACATTTTTTTAATAAAAATCAACAACCCCCCCAGTAGCCCTCTACCCACCCCTCTCCCATTTGTGTGAAGGCATGGTGTAATGTAGAAATATGGCTTTGGATGACTGGAGCTAAGGAGTGATCTGGATCAATTATCAGTTGAGAATGCTAACTGGGTAATCTGTATACATAACATAAAGTGGAATACTATATTCATATTTATGTGGTTCATGAATAGTGTGTTGACCCTAATATCACTGGAGGGTATGGATGCCTAATAAAAAGGGGGTCTAAATATACATTTTGGAGACTGCCTAACAGGTTTAAGATAATCTCAGTGTTTAATGGCCATTGAGAAATTCTTGGATGTATCTGAATAGCCAAGGAGATCCTATTGAATATACATCTAAACAGATATTAGGGGAATAAGGGGGCTCTAAATGGCACAGATCTTGAGGGTCAATGGGTAAGTGATGGCATTTAGGATATTTGGAGCCCTGAATCATCCAGTGACATCCCTACCCATGCATTGTTTATTGACCAAAACTTGCTGTCCTTGGCTGTAAGATACGTTGGTATATGTATGTTATACTTTACCTGCACTCTTCTTTTCCTCCCTACGCATACGTTTCAGTCTTTTCAACATCCCTCTCAGATCGGTAATTCCATACTGAAATGCTATCTTCTCATATTCATTGGGACTGGCATTCTTCAGGATCTCCCACACATCGATTTCAGGGCCTTCTTCTGGTTTAACCTCTCTAGCATTAGCATAGAGAAATTATCAGCACATACCAACACAAAACATTCTCAGGCTTGTGGTGACAATAAAGGTATCCTCTTTGTTTCTTCCAACGATTCTGAAATCTATATTGCTTGCTAGATTCAACCTACTCCAATTCATGGTTATTACTGGCAATTCCAAACCGCTGCTATAGATACAGTCACATAAACATGAATAGAAGGACACATCTATTGCTATGTGATGCATCTTTCCAAATTTTACTCCAAATTTAATGTTTCACATTTGCAGAAAATATGAAACCATGATCGTTCATTATTCATGTGCACAGTTTGATGAGAAATCTCTGGTCCACCAACCAGTCAAACTGTTAGAACACTGAAATAATACATAAAACAATCATTTTGATCTGGACTAGATCGAGTTCAGTACATATTTTAATTTTTGTTGCATTTCTCATAATACTAGACAATATTCCTTTGAAGACCAAATGCAGCCAAAAGTTTTTACTTCTATAAATAGTTAGCAATAATAGTTAACAATAAATTCTTGAGTGGCCACTCATATAAGTTGCAGCTCCCCCGCCCTACATTCAGCGCTAACCTAAATCTTTATTGTAACCTATAAATAGTTAGATCCTAAAGTGAAGGCCGGTCTTCCAATCACCCCCCCCCCCCTTTTGCTTCCCAGGAGCTGAGGCAGGGGGTGGGGGGTTACAAGAAAAAAAACATCTTTCTTCACCGAGATCTTGAGCTAATCTTCCTGTGCTGCGGGTCTTGCACAGGATACATCCATTTACTTGAATGGGTGGTAGTGCACACTGAACGGGGGATGCAGTTGGCACTATCCACTATCCGGCTGTCACCAGAGTGCTGGTAACAGCACTGTATCTGTATCTTGGCGAGGTAAGCTGTCTTTTTTTCACAAGAGGAGCTTTTCAAAGCAGCCAAGCCCCCCCTCCCCATGTGTCAGCAGGGGCTGGGGAACTGCATAGCAGCTGTGGCAGGCTGGACTGCTCCACAGATTGGGTGACTGATCTGTCACTCAAGATCCCAGCTTCAGCTTTCATGCTGAACGCGCCCCCCTGTTATCTTCAGATGTGCACCAGAGTGAGGTCAGGCGTGTGCTCTCAGCTATGGAGCAGATACCGCTGCACCTGGATTGGCTGAGTCCACAACATTAAGCCTGAAGCGTATACTGCACCATTATGAATAATGTGTCAAACCTTTCCCCATGGTCATCAATAAGAAGAATTTAGTTGTAAAACTTTATACATGTACCTTTCATTTTCACATATAAAAAGCAATGTGCAGATATTAGTACTTGAATAAAATGACGCACTCTCCATGCATTTATTAGTAATGTGTTAGAAGGATTATTCACTATAGGCATATGATACAGAAATATGTAATTACAAGGAAAGTAATACTAAAGTCAAAGTAGGAATCTAAAAAGGGAAATCAGTAAAAGGATTCTTGTAAATTATGGATGGACAACCTGTGTTGCTTCAGCTGGACTTAGCTGCAACATTGCACTGCATAAAAACACTGCATTCCTCACCTACGTTTCAGGAGACCACTAAAGTCAAGTTCTCCTGCATCTTCTTGTCCTTCACCACTGTCATTAATATAAAAACATCAATTCTCTGTTCAATGCAAAACACATTCAGAACTAAGAACATTGCCCATTAGGTGGCAGACATCACATATCACAGTTACAACTTCTAATTGTAGTAGAACAAGAACTGTGAGGCTTATTTAATCAAGGATAGCACGTAGAACATACATTGAAACTGATAGCCACCATCAAATATTAGTTTTCATGGCATAGTAGACTTAAAATCTAATATTTGATTAGCTACTATCTGTTGCAATGAATTATTGTTCTTTAGTCCAAGTTATTAAATAAGCTGGTGCTGAGTCTGGATATTGTGTAAGAAATCATTGCTTTTGCCGATAGAAAATTGTGCTGGTTTGTGCATTATAAACACAAAAAGATCATCACAATGCTAAAGAAAAACACAAACTGCAAAAGCCATATTTAACTTTTGTACTTTTGTCATGCCATCCTGGTTATTATCAAGAATAAATCACATCATGACATGTTAAAACATAATGGAACAAAAGAAGATCCCCTTCCTAATGTCAACTACAGGAAATATGAATGAATATGTAAGAGCGACTAAGTACAACATAAGGCCTATAGATTTGTTGTGCTTCTTTGATACATAAGTTCTATGAAGTATGCACAAACTATATTCTAGGGTTTAGAACCTTGTTGTTGACACAAACAATTGGATTTTCAGGTATTTGTGAAAAATCAAAATATGTAAACCTGAGATTTATGGGTTCTGAAATAAATTGACCTTTAAATACTACAAGCAGACATTACATTATGACTCCTACAACATCTAAACCACTAAGATCCATTAAATGTTTCACTTGTTGCTCTGGAAGCATCCATTTCATTAGGCTCTTGAGGGCCTGTGTCTAGGCAACTCTTAAAGTGAGACCTCAACTATCATTATCTTTTTGGGATCTCATTTGTCTTGCTGAACATTTGCAATAAAATCTAGTGTCAGAGACGTAGGGGTACAAACCAACCAGCTGATCAATTGTAAACCTTAACTCTCAAAGTAGTTTACCTTTTCAATGGAATTATAAAAGACTGGGCTGCCTTTTTATTTTTCTTTCATCTATAAGGGAGTGGTAAATAATGGTAAATAATGGGTATGCTTTGGTATGAAAGGGTTGTCATATTAAAGTGTGCCTAGTGTGGGAGCCCTAAATACAGTCTTGACTTGACAATGTTTTTCTTCATCATCTCATTAGCAATAGACCCACTTATTTGAAAGTATTGTTCTGTACACGAAAGGTGACACTGTCTATTTACCGTCCCTTTTTGATCTTTAACCACTTACCAGTGGTCAACTTGTTAGTGGCCAGAAGCTAACGTATTTTTAGCCACATTTAATAATACATAACTGCTGTTTGCATTCTCTCACTTTCTGCAAACACACATAAATATACATCCATTTAAAAACTGACCTGAGACTAAAAGGCATTTTGAGAACAGAGCTTGGTCCCTAAGAGATCACAAAGGCTGAGAACACAGTACACTTTAAATATTCTTTAAAATGCATGTATATAACTTGGCATGGAAGATGTGCAAAAACTTGTCCTGCAGGGCGACTTCTAGTGTAAGGTCAGCCCTGGTCACACCATATACATTTTTCATGGATTGAATAACCCCTCATATTTACCTTCTTTTAAAAGCAGATCTAATATCCAAAGCTTGGGAAGCATCATGGACCGCTACATAAAAAACAAAAGAAACATACTTTAAATACTTTTTTTAAGACTTTTTTTAAGATGCAGTAAAAATAGCTTCTACAATTTAACCATGTGTATGGCGCTACACTTCTGTCTACATACAAAGATTCTGCCAAAAAAGAAAACAGATTTCTCTTTGATGTTACACATTATTATTGTTGATATTATTAGTAATGTAAAGTAACTCAGAGATAGTAAGATTGTACATTACAGATACAGGGAACAACCACTTACAAATATTTAAAGTCCCTGCCCATGATGGGCTAAAAAATGTTGTTACATACCTCTTCCCCCCGCAGCTGCTCTGGAGCAGTCTGGCTCTGTAAACCCCCCATGAAATGAGTCACCTTGCATCCACATGCTCCCCTGAATCCTTGTACACTTTGTCACCATCTATTATACTGCGATTAATGCAGTTGGCCTTGACGTAAAGTAGTGGGGTGTGGCCAGCATCATCTCATTCAACTTTTAAATTGAGAACAGCAACCATGGAGTCCTGGGCCACAAGGTTAGGATCGGGTAAGATTCAAGAGATAGACATGGTCAGAGTAGCTACAGGAGAAGAGAGGTAAGTATCTGTTTCTTTTTAGCCCAGCCTGGACTCTACCACGTGAAAATCTCTTATTACATTATCATACATTAAAACAGTAGTATTATCCATGTATGCTTTAACACAAGGGCCTCAATTCAATAAAGGTAGAAAAGAAATCTCATGGTAGTAAAAAATTCAATTCATGAGAATAAAGCCTGAGAATTTCACTGTTGCTGAATCACCAGCTAAGAAAACAATGAAAGTCAATGGCACTTTTTTACTCCTAAGAAAAGTAGAGAACTGTTTACTCCTTTCTACACTGTAGTAAAAGCTGCCATTGACTTTCATTGTCTTTTTATCTGGTGATTCACTAACAGTGACATTCTCAGGCTTTTTTCTCATGAATTGAATTTTTTACTACCATGAGAATTTTTTTCTACCTTTATTGAATCGAGGCCCATATATTGAATCTTCATAATTTAGGGAGGATTAGCTAGATAATTTTGAGAGATCATTTTGAGAGCGTCTGCAAATTTGGAAAGCCTCACATAATATACAATTAATTTTTTGCTGCTGCAACGGGACAGTTCTAAAGATAAGGGGCTGATTTTTTCCAACGAGGGAGGTAAATAACAGCAGCCTATGGAGAATTCAATTACATATGGAATCCCCATAGACTGCTGTTGTTTTCAAATTTGTTAAATAAAATATGTGCCTTATTGGAAACAAGGCTGTACTTTACTTGTAAAATTACTCTAACCCAAAACACAATCAAGTTGAGCGAGAAAGTCTCTCAGCCTCTCTAAAGATTGTAGAGACTTTTAAAATCATTTGTCTCACCTCCTAGTATTTTGAATAATTGAAAATAATATAGAAAGTAAAAACTAAGCACCTACCTATAACTTCAAGATCAAAAGAGCAGCTGTCAAATTTGTCTTTATATGTTACTTCACATCTGTAGTTCCCAGCATAGTTCTCTTTTGCCTTTATGATTTGCATTTCATATGTGTATATCTGGGAAAAACAAAACAACTTTAAATCTCATTACAGAACTCTTTCCAATTATTACTTTTGCCATAGTCGAAGTCATGAAGATCGCATTTCCTTTCCATTTCTATGATACAAACGTAAGGAAGAGTGAGGTTATATATATGATGATGGACTCACACCTTCCAAAGTCCAGTAGCATGATTTCAGAAACGTCTATAACATTATAATACACACCTTGTTAATGCGATCAAATGTGTCCTTAAGCTGGAGATGCTTCCCAGCCTTACTTGCCAAATCCATCCATTTTCCTTTTAGCCATTTGACAATCGGCTTACGGAGAAGGTCCTTTGCCTCCACTTTTGCTATGAACTTAATGTCACCCCCTAAGAAAAAAAATTACAGCTTAAACCTATGAAATATGATTTGTTCACTGAAATGAACATGCAAATGTCACTGTAGTTTTAATTTAAAGTGATTTTCCAGGTAAACTCAGAAGTGTTCCTATTGTACCTTTTTAAAAACAAAGCAATATTGCCGGAGTAATTTGAAATTACTGTTTTACCTCATTTTTTCTTGTTTCTTCTGCCCTGTCCAAACTCTAAATTTAATCAAATGCAAACTTACCTTATCCATGGGCCCACACCATTCCTCTGGCTCTGGGCACCGCCATCTTGAATGACAAATGTATTAGTTTGGGGTGACCTCTACATCCCCTGCCAAAAAGCCCAACAGAGACTCACTATTGCACTCAAACAATCAATTTATAAATCCATTTTATTGTAGCATATTGTTTAAAACCAATTTAAAAACAATTTTACTGAACCATATGCATGGTAAGCCACCAGGGGGCGCACTCCCTCAATAACAATACAATCTCATATACATATAAGTAATTTCAAAGTGATTCTGTGCTAATCTATCAATAAATTCATATATATACAACTATTCTAAAACTTAATATACAATTCACAATTAATATCCTCACTAGAGATGAGCGAACTTTTGAAAAATTCGATTCGACTGATTCGCCGAATTTTCCGACAAAAATCGTTTCGACCCGAATAAATTCGCGACGAATCGCTATTAAAAACGGCTATTTCTGAGCCTCCTACAGCCTCAATAGGGTTGTAAACCATTCAGCCTTGCTGTAACACGCACAGGATGCGTGCTGGGTTAGTTAAATAATACTTTGAAGAAATATCACATGCAGATCAGAGGCATCGCTAATAGAATCGCAGAGCGGCACAATTGCAGAGAGTTGAAGTGGCATCACTATGAGGGGCAGAAGGAGCCCAAATATACACTGGAGTTGGCCTCAGGAGCCCAAAAATTGGATGAATCACACCCTGGAGTTGGCAGGAGTTGGCAGCAGCAGCAGCAGGAGCCCAAATATACACTGGAGTTGGCTTCAGGAGCCCAAAAATTGGATGAATCACACCCTGGAGTTGGCAGGAGTTGGCAGCAGCAGCAGCAGGAGCCCAAATATACACTGGAGTTGGCTTCAGGAGCCCAAAAATTGGATGAATCACACCCTGGAGTTGGCAGGAGTTGACAGCAGCAGCAGCAGGAGCCCAAATATACACTGGAGTTGGCTTCAGGAGCCCAAAAATTGGATGAATCACACCCTGGAGTTGGCAGGAGTTGACAGTAGCAGCAGCAGGAGCCCAAATATACACTGGAGTTGGCCTCAGGAGCCCAAAAATTGGATGAATCACACCCTGGAGTTGGCAGAAGTTGGCAGCAGCAGCAGCAGGAGCCCAAATATACACTGGAGTTGGCTTCAGGAGCCCAAAAATTGGATGAATCACACCCTGGAGTTGGCAGGAGTTGACAGTAGCAGCAGCAGGAGCCCAAATATACACTGGAGTTGGCTTCAGGAGCCCAAAAATTGGATGAATCACACCCTGGAGTTGGCAGGAGTTGACAGTAGCAGCAGCAGGAGCCCAAATATACACTGGAGTTGGCCTCAGGAGCCCAAAAATTGGATGAATCACACCCTGGAGTTGGCAGGAGTTGACAGTAGCAGCAGCAGGAGCCCAAATATACACTGGAGTTGGCCTCAGGAGCCCAAAAATTGGATGAATCACACCCTGGAGTTGGCAGGAGTTGACAGTAGCAGCAGCCCAAATATACACTGGAGTTGGCCTCAGGAGCCCAAAAATTGGATGAATCACACCCTGGAGTTGGCAGAAGTTGGCAGCAGCAGCAGCAGGAGCCCAAATATACACTGGAGTTGGCTTCAGGAGCCCAAAAATTGGATGAATCACACCCTGGAGTTGGCAGGAGTTGACAGTAGCAGCAGCAGGAGCCCAAATATACACTGGAGTTGGCCTCAGGAGCCCAAAAATTGGATGAATCACACCCTGGAGTTGGCAGGAGTTGACAGTAGCAGCAGCAGGAGCCCAAATATACACTGGAGTTGGCCTCAGGAGCCCAAAAATTGGATGAATCACACCCTGGAGTTGGCAGGAGTTGGCAGCAGCAGCAGCAGGAGCCCAAATATACACTGGAGTTGGCTTCAGGAGCCCAAAAATTGGATGAATCACACCCTGGAGTTGGCAGAAGTTGGCAGCAGCAGCAGCAGGAGCCCAAATATACACTGGAGTTGGCTTCAGGAGCCCAAAAATTGGATGAATCACACCCTGGAGTTGGCAGGAGTTGGCAGCAGCAGCAGCAGGAGCCCAAATATACACTGGAGTTGGCTTCAGGAGCCCAAAAATTGGATGAATCACACCCTGGAGTTGGCAGGAGTTGACAGCAGCAGCAGCAGGAGCCCAAATATACACTGGAGTTGGCTTCAGGAGCCCAAAAATTGGATGAATCACACCCTGGAGTTGGCAGGAGTTGACAGTAGCAGCAGCAGGAGCCCAAATATACACTGGAGTTGGCCTCAGGAGCCCAAAAATTGGATGAATCACACCCTGGAGTTGGCAGGAGTTGGCAGCAGCAGCAGCAGGAGCCCAAATATACACTGGAGTTGGCTTCAGGAGCCCAAAAATTGGATGAATCACACCCTGGAGTTGGCAGAAGTTGGCAGCAGCAGCAGCAGGAGCCCAAATATACACTGGAGTTGGCTTCAGGAGCCCAAAAATTGGATGAATCACACCCTGGAGTTGGCAGGAGTTGGCAGCAGCAGCAGCAGGAGCCCAAATATACACTGGAGTTGGCTTCAGGAGCCCAAAAATTGGATGAATCACACCCTGGAGTTGGCAGGAGTTGACAGCAGCAGCAGCAGGAGCCCAAATATACACTGGAGTTGGCTTCAGGAGCCCAAAAATTGGATGAATCACACCCTGGAGTTGGCAGGAGTTGACAGTAGCAGCAGCAGGAGCCCAAATATACACTGGAGTTGGCTTCAGGAGCCCAAAAATTGGATGAATCACACCCTGGAGTTGGCAGAAGTTGGCAGCAGCAGCAGCCCAAATATACACTGGAGTTGGCTTCAGGAGCCCAAAAATTGGATGAATCACACCCTGGAGTTGGCAGGAGTTGACAGTAGCAGCAGCAGGAGCCCAAATATACACTGGAGTTGGCTTCAGGAGCCCAAAAATTGGATGAATCACACCCTGGAGTTGGCAGAAGTTGGCAGCAGCAGCAGCAGGAGCCCAAATATACACTGGAGTTGGCTTCAGGAGCCCAAAAATTGGATGAATCACACCCTGGAGTTGGCAGGAGTTGGCAGCAGCAGCAGCAGGAGCCCAAATATACACTGGAGTTGGCTTCAGGAGCCCAAAAATTGGATGAATCACACCCTGGAGTTGGCAGGAGTTGACAGTAGCAGCAGCAGGAGCCCAAATATACACTGGAGTTGGCTTCAGGAGCCCAAAAATTGGATGAATCACACCCTGGAGTTGGCAGAAGTTGACAGTAGCAGCAGCAGGAGCCCAAATATACACTGGAGTTGGCCTCAGGAGCCCAAAAATTGGATGAATCACACCCTGGAGTTGGCAGAAGTTGGCAGCAGCAGCAGCAGGAGCCCAAATATACACTGGAGTTGGCCTCAGGAGCCCAAAAATTGGATGAATCACACCCTGGAGTTGGCAGGAGTTGGCAGCAGCAGCAGCAGGAGCCCAAATATACACTGGAGTTGGCTTCAGGAGCCCAAAAATTGGATGAATCACACCCTGGAGTTGGCAGAAGTTGGCAGCAGCAGCAGCAGGAGCCCAAATATACACTGGAGTTGGCTTCAGGAGCCCAAAAATTGGATGAATCACACCCTGGAGTTGGCAGGAGTTGACAGTAGCAGCAGCAGGAGCCCAAATATACACTGGAGTTGGCCTCAGGAGCCCAAAAATTGGATGAATCACACCCTGGAGTTGGCAGAAGTTGGCAGCAGCAGCAGCAGGAGCCCAAATATACACTGGAGTTGGCCTCAGGAGCCCAAAAATTGGATGAATCACACCCTGGAGTTGGCAGGAGTTGACAGTAGCAGCAGCAGGAGCCCAAAAAATGGCCTAAAGACATAAATATGTTTTGCACCATTTGGAAAGTGTAAAACGTGGCACCATGCTGAATCTAGTCGCATGCATCAGGCATTGGTGGGTGGAAATCCTGGCTGATCCATCCCTGATTCATTTTGACAAAGGTGAGTCTCTCCACATTTTTAGTTGACAGACGAGTTCTCCTCGCCGTAACTATGGCCCCCGCCGCACTAAACACCCGCTCAGATGGCACGCTACTTGCCGGGCAGGACAGCTTTTCCAGGGCAAACTCTGCTAGTTGCGGCCACAAATCAAGTTTGGCTGCCCAGAAGTCCAGCGGATCCTCAAGGTGTGTTGGCATGGTCATGTCAAAGTATGACATGACCTGCTGGTTCAGGTCCTGCTCCAGGTCTTCCTGCTGCTCATGAGTAGCCTCACTATGCGGGTGTAGAAAGCTACTCATTAGCGACTGAAGACTGAGGCTGCTGCTGCTGATGGAGCTTCTGCTGCTGCTGCTGCCAACCCCCCCAGCGGCCATGGCAGTGGAAGGTGAGCGCAGAGGTCCCCTCGAGTCAGACCTGCGAGAGTATGGACCATGGCGCAGATAGGCATCGGCCAACTGCCTACGTAGAATGTCTTTGTAGTAGTTGAGTTTGTCCTCCCTCTCGGTGGGTTTAAAAAATGCCCCCATTTTGTGCCGGAAGCGAGGGTCCAATAAGGTGGACAGCCAGAAGTCATCCCGCCGACAGATGGAAACAATTCTGGGGTCACTACGCAAGCACGTGAGCATGCTTCGTGCCATTTGCGCAAGTGACTCGGATGGACTACCTGTCTCCATCTCCACTGCATACTGCCACGGTGTGCCCGGGTCCTCTGTCTCTCCTTCCTCAAAAACCTCTAGCTCCTCTGGCTGCTCCTGCTCCTCCTCTCCTGTCCGCTGACTAGATAAACCAGCCATTTCGCCAAGCCTAAACTGTGTTTCGCTGGGCAACTCCTCCTCCTCCTCTTCCTCCTCCTCCTCCTCCAGTTCAGCTCCAAGGGGGTTCATGTGGCCGTAAGATGTAAACGCCATGTCTCCAGTGCCCTGACCAGCCATGGTTTCCAACATGTGCTGTAGTACATGAAGCAGTGGAATCACGTCGTTCATCCCGTAATCCTGCCGACTGACAAATAAAGTGGCTTCCTCAAAGGGCCTGAGCAAACGGCAGGTGTCACGTATGAGCTGCCACTGGTTGACATTGAAGTTACACAGGGGAGTCCCCCTATCTGCTTGGATCATCAGGAAATCCGTGATGGCTTTTCTCTGTTCATATAATCGGTCCAACATGTGAAGGGTGGAATTCCAACGGGTGGAAACATCGCAAATCAGACTATGTTGGGGGATACCATTCTGACGCTGTAGCTCAAGAAGGGTGTGTTTGGCGGTGTAGGAGTGGCTGAAGTGCATGCAAAGTTTCCGTGAAGTTGTTAGGATGTCCTGCAGATGGGGGGAACACTTCAGAAACCGCTTGACAACCAGATTGAAGACGTGAGCCATGCAGGGGGCATGGGTCAGGCTTCCTTGGCGCAGCGCAGACAAAATGTTCTTCCCATTGTCGGTAACCATGATTCCCATTTTAAGTTTTCTCGGAGTAAGCCATGTTTGGATTTCCTGATGAATACATTTAAGCAGTTCCTCCCCTGTGTGACTCCGTTCGCCAAGACAAACCATGTGAAGCACTGCGTGACACCTCCGTGCCCTGCACACATGGTAGACTGGAGGGGCACTGAGACTTGAGCCTACAGTGGAGGGTGAGGAGATGGCGGAGGATGAGGAGGCCGAGTCGCACGGTGTCACAGGCCCAATGGGCAGAGAGCGCGGAGGCCGAAGCGGCGTGACCTGTCCAAGTTGCTGCTGCAAAGGGACCACATTCACCCAGTGGGCCGTAAACGACATGTACTGCCCCTGACCGTAGTTACAGCTCCAGATGTCGGCGCTGCCATGTATTTTGCTACACACCGACAGGCTCAAGGACTGGCCCACCTTCTGTTCAACAAAAGTGTGCAGCGCTGGTACTGCCTTCTTGGCAAAGAAATGACGGCTTGGGCCTCTCCACCTCGGCTCGGCACAAGCCATCAGTTCTCTGAAAGGTGCAGATTCCACCACCTGAAAAGGGAGCGACTGCAGCACCAGCAACTTGGACAGGAGCACATTCAGCTTCTGCGCCGTAGGATGAGTGGGCGCATACTGCTGTCTCTTGGACATGGCTTCGCTGATGGATTGCTGGCGGGATGCATGACTTGGAGGAGGAGGAGGAGGAGCAGGAGCGACAGAGGATGGGTGTGACGCACAGCTGCCTTCGGCTGAGGTGCTGGAGCCTTGGCTGGCAGAAATTGGGAGCTCACTTGGTGAGGAAGCAGACTGGACCACCCCTTGGGAGCCTCGGTTCTCCCAGGTCGTTTTATGGTGACGCATCATATGTTGACGCAGGGCCGTGGTGCCAACATTTGGACCCTGGCCACGCTTCACCTTTTGCCTACATATCTTGCATGTGGCCATGTTACCCTCCTGCGGATGCCTCAGGAAAAACTGCCACACTGCCGAGTAGCTACTTTTCCCACCCCCTGGCCTCACTGATTCACTGCTGCTGTTGCCAACTCCAGGAACCCCTGCTCCACTACCTCCCGATAAGGTAGACTGCCGCACAGCAGGTGCTCTACCCCGGCCCCGGCCCCGGCCGGCTCCAGCCTTTGGAATTGTGCCCCCATGCTGACTGCTACCACCTTGCTGCCTCAGCTGCTGACTCCGGGGCAACCTGCGCCCCTCTTCTCCTGATGATGACGATGAAGCCCCTTCATCACCCGGCTCCCAAGTGCGATCGGCTTCATCGTCATCATCATCATCATCACCGGGTTGTGGCTGTACGTCACTGATGTTCGTGGATTCGTCAACAGTGTCTGGCGCAGGAGCTGGAACGCTCGCAGCACCCACGACACTGTCCACATCACTATTTGTCTGCCTAGCTAAAGAAGCCACCTCCATTTCTTGGCTGGGCAGTAGCTGCTGACTGTCCTCCTGTATCTGATCGTCCTCCTCACTAAAGAGTGGAGCTGAACCCAAAGCATAGGATACGTCGCTGGGGGAGGGAACGGCGTAGGACAGAGGCAATGGGAGGACAGGGACTGCTCTCGGGGCATGCCAACTCAGGGTTGTGTCAGAGGAACCTACCGACCCTAGACTGGGGGTCTCAGATGTAAGTTGTGATGATGTTGTTGATGAGCGCGTCAGCCAATCTACCACGGCAGATGCGTTACTGGTGGAGACCCGACCGCTAGCAGATACTGGCAGATTAGGTCTCTCAGCGTGACTCCTGCTGCTACTGGCCCCCAGTCTGATGCGAGCTCTGCCTGCGGAATCTTGGCCTCTGCCACTCCTCTTTTCACTTCCAGGCACTTGTCTGCCCGACATAGTCTAACTGGCGTGGTAGTAGGTGATATTTTAAGAACCCCCAGGCAGCAGTGGGTCTATATAAAACAGAATATAATGCACACCAAAAGTGAGCAGTAACACTCAGCCTCCAACAGGCCTGCTTAGTGTAAATAAGAGAACTGCTTAGTGTAAATAAAGAGGGGTATGCTATGTTACAGAATGGGATGCCTCAACAGAAGTGCACCTGGCAGGCAGCAGTAAGCCTATGCCCAGCAAAAGTGTCTTATAATATAAATATAATAAGAGCAAATGCTTATATGGTCTTAAACAGAGGCTGCTTTAGTCACAGAATGGGATGCCCTGGGCAGGAATCGACCTGGCAGGGTCCAGTAGTGCTTTGGCCAGCAAAAGTGTCTTTATCAGGCCTAATTTCAAATATAATAAGAGCAAATGCTTATATGGTCTTAAACAGAGGCTGCTTTAGTCACAGAATGGGATGCCCTGGGCAGGAATGGACCTGGCAGGGTCAAGTAGTGCTTTGGCCAGCAAAAGTGTCTTTATCAGGCTAATTTCAAATATAATAAGAGCAAATGCTTATATGGTCTTAAACAGAGGCTGCTATAGTCACAGAATGGGATGCCCTTGCAGGGTCCAGTAGTGCTATGCCCAGCAAAAGTGTCTTTATCAGGCTAATTTCAAATATGATAAGAGCAAATGCTTATATGGTCTTAAACAGAGGCTGCTTTAGTCACAGAATGGGATGCCCTGGGCAGGAATCGACCTGGCAGGGTCCAGTAGGGCTTTGGCCAGCAAAAGTGTCTTTATCAGGCCTAATTTCAAATATGATAAGAGCAAATGCTTATATGGTCTTAAACAGAGGCTGCTTTAGTCACAGAATGGGATGCCCTGGGCAGGAATCGACCTGGCAGGGTCCAGTAGTGCTTTGGCCAGCAAAAGTGTCTTTATCAGGCCTAATTTCAAATATGATAAGAGCAAATGCTTATATGGTCTTAAACAGAGGCTGCTTTAGTCACAGAATGGGATGCCCTGGGCAGGAATCGACCTGGCAGGGTCCAGTAGGGCTTTGGCCAGCAAAAGTGTCTTTATCAGGCCTAATTTCAAATATGATAAGAGCAAATGCTTATATGGTCTTAAACAGAGGCTGCTTTAGTCACAGAATGGGATGCCCTGGGCAGGAATCGACCTGGCAGGGTCCAGTAGTGCTTTGGCCAGCAAAAGTGTCTTTATCAGGCCTAATTTCAAATATGATAAGAGCAAATGCTTATATGGTCTTAAACAGAGGCTGCTTTAGTCACAGAATGGGATGCCCTGGGCAGGAATCGACCTGGCAGGGTCCAGTAGGGCTTTGGCCAGCAAAAGTGTCTTTATCAGGCCTAATTTCAAATATGATAAGAGCAAATGCTTATATGGTCTTAAACAGAGGCTGCTTTAGTCACAGAATGGGATGCCCTGGGCAGGAATGGACCTGGCAGGGTCCAGTAGGGCTTTGGCCAGCAAAAGTGTCTTTATCAGGCTAATTTCAAATATGATAAGAGCAAATGCTTATATGATCTTAAACAGAGGCTGCTTTAGTCACAGAATGGGATGCCCTGGGCAGGAATCGACCTGGCAGGGTCCAGTAGGGCTTTGGCCAGCAAAAGTGTCTTTATCAGGCCTAATTTCAAATATGATAAGAGCAAATGCTTATATGGTCTTAAACAGAGGCTGCTTTAGTCACAGAATGGGATGCCCTGGGCAGGAATCGACCTGGCAGGGTCCAGTAGTGCTTTGGCCAGCAAAAGTGTCTTTATCAGGCCTAATTTCAAATATGATAAGAGCAAATGCTTATATGGTCTTAAACAGAGGCTGCTTTAGTCACAGAATGGGATGCCCTGGGCAGGAATCGACCTGGCAGGGTCCAGTAGGGCTTTGGCCAGCAAAAGTGTCTTTATCAGGCCTAATTTCAAATATGATAAGAGCAAATGCTTATATGGTCTTAAACAGAGGCTGCTTTAGTCACAGAATGGGATGCCCTGGGCAGAAATCGACCTGGCAGGGTCCAGTAGTGCTTTGGCCAGCAAAAGTGTCTTTATCAGGCCTAATTTCAAATATGATAAGAGCAAATGCTTATATGGTCTTAAACAGAGGCTGCTTTAGTCACAGAATGGGATGCCCTGGGCAGGAATCGACCTGGCAGGGTCCAGTAGGGCTTTGGCCAGCAAAAGTGTCTTTATCAGGCCTAATTTCAAATATGATAAGAGCAAATGCTTATATGGTCTTAAACAGAGGCTGCTTTAGTCACAGAATGGGATGCCCTGGGCAGGAATGGACCTGGCAGGGTCCAGTAGGGCTTTGGCCAGCAAAAGTGTCTTTATCAGGCTAATTTCAAATATGATAAGAGCAAATGCTTATATGGTCTTAAACAGAGGCTGCTTTAGTCACAGAATGGGATGCCCCGGGCAGGAATCGAGCTGGCAGGGTCCAGTAGTGCTTTGGCCAGCAAAAGTGTCTTTATCAGGCCTAATTTCAAATATGATAAGAGCAAATGCTTATATGGTCTTAAACAGAGGCTGCTTTAGTCACAGAATGGGATGCCCTGGGCAGGAATGGACCTGGCAGGGTCCAGTAGGGCTTTGGCCAGCAAAAGTGTCTTTATCAGGCTAATTTCAAATATGATAAGAGCAAATGCTTATATGGTCTTAAACAGAGGCTGCTGTAGTCACAGAATGGGATGCCCCGGGCAGGAATCGAGCTGGCAGGGTCCAGTAGTGCTTTGGCCAGCAAAAGTGTCTTTATCAGGCCTAATTTCAAATATGATAAGAGCAAATGCTTATATGGTCTTAAACAGAGGCTGCTGTAGTCACAGAATGGGATGCCCCGGGCAGGAATCGAGCTGGCAGGGTCCAGTAGTGCTTTGGCCAGCAAAAGTGTCTTTATCAGGCCTAATTTCAAATATGATAAGAGCAAATGCTTATATGGTCTTAAACAGAGGCTGCTTTAGTCACAGAATGGGATGCCCCGGGCAGGAATCGAGCTGGCAGGGTCCAGTAGTGCTTTGGCCAGCAAAAGTGTCTTTATCAGGCTAATTTCAAATATGATAAGAGCAAATGCTTATATGGTCTTAAACAGAGGCTGCTGTAGTCACAGAATGGGATGCCCCGGGCAGGAATCGAGCTGGCAGGGTCCAGTAGTGCTTTGGCCAGCAAAAGTGTCTTTATCAGGCCTAATTTCAAATATGATAAGAGCAAATGCTTATATGGTCTTAAACAGAGGCTGCTTTAGTCACAGAATGGGATGCCCCGGGCAGGAATCGAGCTGGCAGGGTCCAGTAGTGCTTTGGCCAGCAAAAGTGTCTTTATCAGGCTAATTTCAAATATGATAAGAGCAAATGCTTATATGGTCTTAAACAGAGGCTGCTGTAGTCACAGAATGGGATGCCCCGGGCAGGAATCGAGCTGGCAGGGTCCAGTAGGGCTTTGGCCAGCAAAAGTGTCTTTATCAGGCCTAATTTCAAATATGATAAGAGCAAATGCTTATATGGTCTTAAACAGAGGCTGCTTTAGTCACAGAATGGGATGCCCTGGGCAGGAATCGACCTGGCAGGGTCCAGTAGGGCTTTGGCCAGCAAAAGTGTCTTTATCAGGCTAATTTCAAATATGATAAGAGCAAATGCTTATATGGTCTTAAACAGAGGCTGCTTTAGTCACAGAATGGGATGCCCCGGGCAGGAATCGAGCTGGCAGGGTCCAGTAGTGCTTTGGCCAGCAAAAGTGTCTTTATCAGGCTAATTTCAAATATGATAAGAGCAAATGCTTATATGGTCTTAAACAGAGGCTGCTGTAGTCACAGAATGGGATGCCCCGGGCAGGAATCGAGCTGGCAGGGTCCAGTAGTGCTTTGGCCAGCAAAAGTGTCTTTATCAGGCCTAATTTCAAATATGATAAGAGCAAATGCTTATATGGTCTTAAACAGAGGCTGCTTTAGTCACAGAATGGGATGCCCCGGGCAGGAATCGAGCTGGCAGGGTCCAGTAGTGCTTTGGCCAGCAAAAGTGTCTTTATCAGGCTAATTTCAAATATGATAAGAGCAAATGCTTATATGGTCTTAAACAGAGGCTGCTGTAGTCACAGAATGGGATGCCCCGGGCAGGAATCGAGCTGGCAGGGTCCAGTAGGGCTTTGGCCAGCAAAAGTGTCTTTATCAGGCCTAATTTCAAATATGATAAGAGCAAATGCTTATATGGTCTTAAACAGAGGCTGCTTTAGTCACAGAATGGGATGCCCTGGGCAGGAATCGACCTGGCAGGGTCCAGTAGGGCTTTGGCCAGCAAAAGTGTCTTTATCAGGCTAATTTCAAATATGATAAGAGCAAATGCTTATATGGTCTTAAACAGAGGCTGCTTTAGTCACAGAATGGGATGCCCCAGGCAGGAATCGAGCTGGCAGGGTCCAGTAGTGCTTTGGCCAGCAAAAGTGTCTTTATCAGGCTAATTTCAAATATGATAAGAGCAAATGCTTATATGGTCTTAAACAGAGGCTGCTTTAGTCACAGAATGGGATGCCCTGGGCAGGAATCGACCTGGCAGGGTCCAGTAGGGCTTTGGCCAGCAAAAGTGTCTTTATCAGGCCTAATTTCAAATATGATAAGAGCAAATGCTTATATGGTCTTAAACAGAGGCTGCTTTAGTCACAGAATGGGATGCCCTGGGCAGGAATCGACCTGGCAGGGTCCAGTAGTGCTTTGGCCAGCAAAAGTGTCTTTATCAGGCCTAATTTCAAATATGATAAGAGCAAATGCTTATATGGTCTTAAACAGAGGCTGCTTTAGTCACAGAATGGGATGCCCTGGGCAGGAATCGACCTGGCAGGGTCCAGTAGGGCTTTGGCCAGCAAAAGTGTCTTTATCAGGCTTAATTTCAAATATGATAAGAGCAAATGCTTATATGGTCTTAAACAGAGGCTGCTTTAGTCACAGAATGGGATGCCCTGGGCAGGAATGGACCTGGCAGGGTCCAGTAGGGCTTTGGCCAGCAAAAGTGTCTTTATCAGGCTAATTTCAAATATGATAAGAGCAAATGCTTATATGGTCTTAAACAGAGGCTGCTTTAGTCACAGAATGGGATGCCCCGGGCAGGAATCGAGCTGGCAGGGTCCAGTAGTGCTTTGGCCAGCAAAAGTGTCTTTATCAGGCCTAATTTCAAATATGATAAGAGCAAATGCTTATATGGTCTTAAACAGAGGCTGCTTTAGTCACAGAATGGGATGCCCTGGGCAGGAATGGACCTGGCAGGGTCCAGTAGGGCTTTGGCCAGCAAAAGTGTCTTTATCAGGCTAATTTCAAATATGATAAGAGCAAATGCTTATATGGTCTTAAACAGAGGCTGCTGTAGTCACAGAATGGGATGCCCCGGGCAGGAATCGAGCTGGCAGGGTCCAGTAGTGCTTTGGCCAGCAAAAGTGTCTTTATCAGGCCTAATTTCAAATATGATAAGAGCAAATGCTTATATGGTCTTAAACAGAGGCTGCTTTAGTCACAGAATGGGATGCCCTGGGCAGGAATGGACCTGGCAGGGTCCAGTAGGGCTTTGGCCAGCAAAAGTGTCTTTATCAGGCTAATTTCAAATATGATAAGAGCAAATGCTTATATGGTCTTAAACAGAGGCTGCTTTAGTCACAGAATGGGATGCCCCGGGCAGGAATCGAGCTGGCAGGGTCCAGTAGTGCTTTGGCCAGCAAAAGTGTCTTTATCAGGCTAATTTCAAATATGATAAGAGCAAATGCTTATATGGTCTTAAACAGAGGCTGCTGTAGTCACAGAATGGGATGCCCCGGGCAGGAATCGAGCTGGCAGGGTCCAGTAGGGCTTTGGCCAGCAAAAGTGTCTTTATCAGGCCTAATTTCAAATATGATAAGAGCAAATGCTTATATGGTCTTAAACAGAGGCTGCTTTAGTCACAGAATGGGATGCCCTGGGCAGGAATCGACCTGGCAGGGTCCAGTAGGGCTTTGGCCAGCAAAAGTGTCTTTATCAGGCTAATTTCAAATATGATAAGAGCAAATGCTTATATGGTCTTAAACAGAGGCTGCTTTAGTCACAGAATGGGATGCCCCGGGCAGGAATCGAGCTGGCAGGGTCCAGTAGTGCTTTGGCCAGCAAAAGTGTCTTTATCAGGCTAATTTCAAATATGATAAGAGCAAATGCTTATATGGTCTTAAACAGAGGCTGCTGTAGTCACAGAATGGGATGCCCCGGGCAGGAATCGAGCTGGCAGGGTCCAGTAGTGCTTTGGCCAGCAAAAGTGTCTTTATCAGGCCTAATTTCAAATATGATAAGAGCAAATGCTTATATGGTCTTAAACAGAGGCTGCTTTAGTCACAGAATGGGATGCCCCGGGCAGGAATCGAGCTGGCAGGGTCCAGTAGTGCTTTGGCCAGCAAAAGTGTCTTTATCAGGCTAATTTCAAATATGATAAGAGCAAATGCTTATATGGTCTTAAACAGAGGCTGCTGTAGTCACAGAATGGGATGCCCCGGGCAGGAATCGAGCTGGCAGGGTCCAGTAGTGCTTTGGCCAGCAAAAGTGTCTTTATCAGGCCTAATTTCAAATATGATAAGAGCAAATGCTTATATGGTCTTAAACAGAGGCTGCTTTAGTCACAGAATGGGATGCCCCGGGCAGGAATCGAGCTGGCAGGGTCCAGTAGTGCTTTGGCCAGCAAAAGTGTCTTTATCAGGCTAATTTCAAATATGATAAGAGCAAATGCTTATATGGTCTTAAACAGAGGCTGCTGTAGTCACAGAATGGGATGCCCCGGGCAGGAATCGAGCTGGCAGGGTCCAGTAGGGCTTTGGCCAGCAAAAGTGTCTTTATCAGGCCTAATTTCAAATATGATAAGAGCAAATGCTTATATGGTCTTAAACAGAGGCTGCTTTAGTCACAGAATGGGATGCCCTGGGCAGGAATCGACCTGGCAGGGTCCAGTAGGGCTTTGGCCAGCAAAAGTGTCTTTATCAGGCTAATTTCAAATATGATAAGAGCAAATGCTTATATGGTCTTAAACAGAGGCTGCTTCAGTCACAGAATGGGATGCCCCGGGCAGGAATCGAGCTGGCAGGGTCCAGTAGTGCTTTGGCCAGCAAAAGTGTCTTTATCAGGCTAATTTCAAATATGATAAGAGCAAATGCTTATATGGTCTTAAACAGAGGCTGCTGTAGTCACAGAATGGGATGCCCCGGGCAGGAATCGAGCTGGCAGGGTTCAGTAGTGCTTTGGCCAGCAAAAGTGTCTTTATCAGGCCTAATTTCAAATATGATAAGAGCAAATGCTTATATGGTCTTAAACAGAGGCTGCTTTAGTCACAGAATGGGATGCCCCGGGCAGGAATCGAGCTGGCAGGGTCCAGTAGTGCTTTGGCCAGCAAAAGTGTCTTTATCAGGCTAATTTCAAATATGATAAGAGCAAATGCTTATATGGTCTTAAACAGAGGCTGCTGTAGTCACAGAATGGGATGCCCCGGGCAGGAATCGAGCTGGCAGGGTCCAGTAGGGCTTTGGCCAGCAAAAGTGTCTTTATCAGGCCTAATTTCAAATATGATAAGAGCAAATGCTTATATGGTCTTAAACAGAGGCTGCTTTAGTCACAGAATGGGATGCCCTGGGCAGGAATCGACCTGGCAGGGTCCAGTAGGGCTTTGGCCAGCAAAAGTGTCTTTATCAGGCTAATTTCAAATATGATAAGAGCAAATGCTTATATGGTCTTAAACAGAGGCTGCTTTAGTCACAGAATGGGATGCCCCGGGCAGGAATCGAGCTGGCAGGGTCCAGTAGTGCTTTGGCCAGCAAAAGTGTCTTTATCAGGCTAATTTCAAATATGATAAGAGCAAATGCTTATATGGTCTTAAACAGAGGCTGCTGTAGTCACAGAATGGGATGCCCCGGGCAGGAATCGAGCTGGCAGGGTCCAGTAGTGCTTTGGCCAGCAAAAGTGTCTTTATCAGGCCTAATTTCAAATATGATAAGAGCAAATGCTTATATGGTCTTAAACAGAGGCTGCTTTAGTCACAGAATGGGATGCCTCAAAGCAGACTTAAGATCAGTTCAGTATATATGCACAGTTAGTTACTATAAGCAGCCTGAAAACGCTAACAAAGGCTGGATGAAAAAAAAAAAATCTCCCTGTCAGCCAGCTCCGTTTTTCCTACCTTTCCCTGGCTTTCTGTCTGTCTCCTGTCTGTCTCCTGCCTGTCTCCTGCCTGTCTCCAGCCTGTCCCTGTCTGTCCCTGTCTCCAGCCTGTCTAACTGCCTCAGCTACACAGCGTTCTGTCTGTCTGTCACGAATGCAATAGAGAAATGAGGAAAAGCAAGATGGCCGCCGTTAAATACCGCTGTGTGACGTCACCGGGCTTGCTGGCTGCTGATAGGCTGCATGTGACTGCCCCAGCTTGCACTGGCGCGGGATACATGTCCAGACATGTCCCGTCCGCCATCTTAGAATGCCTGTAATGTAAATGAATGGATGTTAAAGGAAAACTTCGAGTGATCGAATCGCGGGGAAATTCGGATTCGATCCGAATCGAATTTTTCCTGAAATTCGGATCGAATCCGGGTTCGTCCGGATCGATTCGCTCATCCCTAATCCTCACCCTAATAAAGTGCCAGTGCTTCCATCACAAATAGAACCTTGTGCAAAATATTTAAGCCCATTCACAGAGAGCAAGGGCACACAGACAACACACAACAAACAAGTGCTTACTGTTAGTATGGTGACAGGCAGGCCCCCCTCAGGCGCAGACCAACGCGTTTCGAGCCCCCAATGGGCTCTTGCTCACGGTCAGTATGTGTGTGGGGACAGAGGGCCGCAGCCCTCCTTAAATACATACCCTCCCGACCACTCCCACGCCTGGCCCCAGCTGAATGTGGTGATTGCATACTCCGGCCGGAAGTACACAAATCACCACAACTGCACACACTGGTACTGGCCCCATCCCCCACGCTGATAGGTGGGAGGTGGATGGTAATGGGCCAGATACAGCCAGGCGGGGGAGCCATCGTTCAGGAACACATTTAACCCCTTCCTCACTTATCTTTATACATTTCCTGCTACTTGCTTAATCCAAAGTCTTGTTTGCACATAATCTATATTTATACTTAACGGCATCTAATATATACACATTTTATAGGTAAATACACTTTACAACTACCAGTCACAGTACAGCTGGATTTCCTCTGCATCTATTTATACAATTTCAATAACAGGAGGAGAGAGGGACAAAGATCCAGAGAAAGTTTTTTGAATCCACAGAATTTTTATCAGTTGGCTTCTTTCTCAGTAAGGTTCTAATATTAAACATCTGTATATATGTTTGTACATCTCCAAGCACAGGGGGAAGAGAGGGATAAAGTTCCCAGGTGAACCACCCCGGTCAGTCAGAGATATGGCAACTAATGGCAACTATCCCTCACATTATTGATGTCTATTTATAGATTGTATAAGCCCCCTGACTGCGACAGGGGGAGAGTGGGATAAAGATCCGAAGTGCAAATGCTCAAAAACAACAGAGGCAGATGCTGGCTATTAATGTCTATATTGCACTATATTTGGCCTCTATATACAAGAGTACAACTCTCAAAGAAAAGGGGAAGGGGGAAAGGGACAAGGGGGGACAGGGGGAAAAGGGAGCCAAGTCTAAAGTAAATACATTCAGATATGCATCCCAGGAGTTAGGCAGCCAATCAGTGTGGCAGAGGGGCTCTGGAGGATGTTATTGACTATTTGTCATTCAAATTCCTCATGCTCCACATAGATTTACTCAGGAGAGGAGGAGGAGGGGTTTGACTACAGGATATAAGGTTCAATCATCAACATTGATGTAAGTCCTTTGTTTTACTACGGGTGAAGCTTTAAGGAAAGCCGGGGGTCCGGTCCTCTATATAAGGTGGCAATGCATCAATAACATCAGCATATATTTACAGTAATTACTCCATATGATTAATTACATCCAGTCAAAAATAGAGGTCCACAGTGCACTTTGTTCTCCGTGTGTGTAGGTTCTTTTCTGCTTCAATCTCCAATTTGCTCCTTGCCACCAACACATCTTAATGGAGGCCCGGCTTCTTCCTCTTGCCAGTATCATATAATACCCTTGATAATAAACTTCCCCATCATCTCCCGGGCATCCCAACAAGAAGAGTCGCCAGTTGCTACTACACCAATAAAAAAGGAAAGGTGACACATTATATATCTACACACCTAATAAGTGTACATAAACCGTGAAACACCCCCCCATCCCCACTGCACACTCCCTACCCACCCCCCCAAACCCCCCCACCCACACTCCAATACAATGCTATTACGTGATTCTTAAATAGGGACAATCTATGTCCTAATTTGGACCAATTGAGATCCCCAAAACTATACATAAAACTAAAAATAGTGATCAAACAATGTAAAATATATTACTTTCATCCCACTTAGTGACTAACTAGACAATATGTGATATCATACTAATATGTGTCACCCTAAATATGGTGTGAAGGCTACATCTTCGTTTAGGCCCCATGGGGCTTGGGTATCTAAATCATAGATCCAGCGTAGTTCTTTTTGCTGAAGCCGCTTCTTCATATCACCTCCTCTCAACCCCAGAGTCACCCTCTCCAATCCCACCACCTGTAGTTGGTCAACATTACTCTCATGTTTCTCAAGGAAATGTCTTGCCACTGGAGATAGAATTCTGCCCAAGTCCCTATTTCTTTCGGCCAATCGAATAGAGGATAGATGTGCCTGTAGGCGCGCCTTCAATGCATTCTTTGTCTCGCCAACATAGCTCAGAGGGCAACCACAGGTTAAGAGATATATCACTCCCACCGAGCGGCAGTTCAAAAATTGCCTGATCACAAATCTCTTGCCAGTGCGCCCATTCCTGACCTCCCTTGTAGCACTCATGTGTCGGCACACAGAGCAACCCCCACATGGATGGCTGCCTGTGCCCATAGTTCTGGACCCCAACCAAGTATTAGGCCTGGTGTAGTGGCTCCTACAGACCTTGTCACGCAATGTCGGTGCACGCTGTGCCACCATCAAAGGACCCCGTCTGGTCCATCTGGCCAGGGATGGGTCACTCCTTAATATACCCCAATGTTTATTGAGTAAAGATCTAAGTTGGTTCCAATTAGTATTATACTTGGAGATAAATCTTACCTCTTCCATGGTTCTTTTTTTCTCCCTTGGGACTAGTAAGGCTTCCCGTGGCGTGTCACCTGCTCTTACCACGGCCTTCTTAATCGTTCTCTCCGGGTAACCCCTGTGTTGGAATCTCTTCTTGAGCCCCCTGGATTGGACTTCAAATTCCTGCGTAGTAGAGCAATTCCGCTTGAGCCGCAAGAATTGCCCAACCGGGATGGCTTCCCTGGTCTTTTTCTGGTGAAAACTTGTATAATGTAATAGGCTGTTGGTCGCCGTCTCCTTCCTAAACAATGTAGTCTGGAGGGAGCCATCATTGGTAAGGTTGATCGTAAGGTCCAAGAAATCCACCTGTGCAGCCGAAATATGGGAGGTGAGGAAAATGCTAAACGTGTTCTCATTCAAAACATTGAGGAACTCCACACATAGTTCTTCTGGTCCCTGCCAGATGAGCAGCACATCATCAATGAATCTGTACCAGCCCAGAATGTGGGGCTGGTACAGATTCATGTCGGCCCCAAAAACAACCTCCCTCTCCCACCAGCCAAGGAAGAGGTTGGCTATAGACGGGGCACAGCGTGCCCCCATTGCCACGCCACAGACCTGTCGATAGAAAACTCCATCGAACAGGAAGTAATTATGTGTCAAAATGAAGGTCAGCATCTGTAGTACAAAATCCTGTTTCTCTTGTTCACTATCTGTTCCCATTCTCAGAAAATATTTGCATGTCATATGGGCCATTTTATGGGATATATTTGTATATAACGCTTCCACATCAAGTGTGACAAGTAAAGCGCCCCTAGGTAATGTTAGTAAATTCAACCGATTAAGGAGGTCCATAGAATCCCTTATATAGGAGCTAAGTGTAAGCACATGGGGCTGAAGATTCTTATCCACAAATGTACAGGCTCTCTCCTGTACATTTGTGGATAAGAATCTTCAGCCCCATGTGCTTACACTTAGCTCCTATATAAGGGATTCTATGGACCTCCTTAATCGGTTGAATTTACTAACATTACCTAGGGGCGCTTTACTTGTCACACTTGATGTGGAAGCGTTATATACAAATATATCCCATAAAATGGCCCATATGACATGCAAATATTTTCTGAGAATGGGAACAGATAGTGAACAAGAGAAACAGGATTTTGTACTACAGATGCTGACCTTCATTTTGACACATAATTACTTCCTGTTCGATGGAGTTTTCTATCGACAGGTCTGTGGCGTGGCAATGGGGGCACGCTGTGCCCCGTCTATAGCCAACCTCTTCCTTGGCTGGTGGGAGAGGGAGGTTGTTTTTGGGGCCGACATGAATCTGTACCAGCCCCACATTCTGGGCTGGTACAGATTCATTGATGATGTGCTGCTCATCTGGCAGGGACCAGAAGAACTATGTGTGGAGTTCCTCAATGTTTTGAATGAGAACACGTTTAGCATTTTCCTCACCTGCCATATTTCGGCTGCACAGGTGGATTTCTTGGACCTTACGATCAACCTTACCAATGATGGCTCCCTCCAGACTACATTGTTTAGGAAGGAGACGGCGACCAACAGCCTATTACATTATACAAGTTTTCACCAGAAAAAGACCAGGGAAGCCATCCCGGTTGGGCAATTCTTGCGGCTCAAGCGGAATTGCTCTACTACGCAGGAATTTGAAGTCCAATCCAGGGGGCTCAAGAAGAGATTCCAACACAGGGGTTACCCGGAGAGAACGATTAAGAAGGCCGTGGTAAGAGCAGGTGACACGCCACGGGAAGCCTTACTAGTCCCAAGGGAGAAAAAAAGAACCATGGAAGAGGTAAGATTTATCTCCAAGTATAATACTAATTGGAACCAACTTAGATCTTTACTCAATAAACATTGGGGTATATTATGGAGTGACCCATCCCTGGCCAGATGGACCAGACGGGGTCCTTTGATGGTGGCACAGCGTGCACCGACATTGCGTGACAAGGTCTGTAGGAGCCACTACACCAGGCCTAATACTTGGTTGGGGTCCAGAACTATGGGCACAGGCAGCCATCCATGTGGGGGTTGCTCTGTGTGCCGACACATGAGTGCTACAAGGGAGGTCAGGAATGGGCGCACTGGCAAGAGATTTGTGATCAGGCAATTTTTGAACTGCCGCTCGGTGGGAGTGATATATCTCTTAACCTGTGGTTGCCCTCTGAGCTATGTTGGCGAGACAAAGAATGCATTGAAGGCGCGCCTACAGGCACATCTATCCTCTATTCGATTGGCCGAAAGAAATAGGGACTTGGGCAGAATTCTATCTCCAGTGGCAAGACATTTCCTTGAGAAACATGAGAGTAATGTTGACCAACTACAGGTGGTGGGATTGGAGAGGGTGACTCTGGGGTTGAGAGGAGGTGATATGAAGAAGCGGCTTCAGCAAAAAGAACTACGCTGGATCTATGATTTAGATACCCAAGCCCCATGGGGCCTAAACGAAGATGTAGCCTTCACACCATATTTAGGGTGACACATATTAGTATGATATCACATATTGTCTAGTTAGTCACTAAGTGGGATGAAAGTAATATATTTTACATTGTTTGATCACTATTTTTAGTTTTATGTATAGTTTTGGGGATCTCAATTGGTCCAAATTAGGACAAATGGGTTGATTCAAAGAAACATGTAACAGCTTGGATTTGGCTCACGATCATCCTATTTTTCACGTCCGCTCGTGCGTTCGTATGAACTTGCGAGTGATTCAATAAGCAAATACGTTTCTATCCTAAAATATACGTCCGTTCGTATGGCAGTTCGGGAATCAGACCTATGTCAGTTTCCATCCTGAATTTTCCGTTTCATTTCTCAGGTTGCAACATTGGTTTTGCCCTTTTTCCTTTTTTGTCTGGACGTAAATCCTTCTGATCTTGCGGCTCCGCACTACAAACTTACCTCATTAAAGTGCATTCTAAATATTTGGTCTTTTAATTTTCGTTATTTCATTCATTTTGTAGTAACCAACCATTAATGAATGCATTTGCATAAGTAAATCTTACTTTGTTTAATTTTTAGTTAACTTGCATTTTTTACTTGTGGATTTAATTTTAATATTTTGGCTTCAAATGGTACAACTTTAAATTTTTTGTGTGGTTACCCACACCCTCTACATACAGATTGCTCACAAATATTAAAAAACACCCAGCAACTTCTGCATGTTATGAGCCTAGAAACAGCCAAGATGGCGGCTCAGGTATTATCGGGCAGCCTGCAAACAGAAAGGGCCTTGTGACTGTGTTGCTCTGGATTCTTTGATTTCTGACCTTTCCATGCCCCCAGCTCTGCTGTGTCTGTGCAAAATACAGCAGTAACCCACATCCTGCACTTTATCCCGCTCTCCTCTCCTCAGTAAGTGTGATGCATCTGACCAAAGATGTGCTTAAATAATTAAACAAAGCAAAGGTAAACAACTACACCAATAAATGCAATCTAAAAATATTATTCTAGTACCTCAATTTTAAAATAAATAACAAAGGACATAAGTTTCTTTAATTAACGCAAATATATTGCAAAATAAAGGTTTACATGCAAAGGACTAATTAAGGTCCACATTAAAATGCTTTTATAAGGCATACATGAATCAGGTATGCATTGCCATACAATTTATGGCCTCGGCCATGCTGATACATGCAGTTCATTGGAGCTCAAGACGCGCAGACTCCTCCACATAGCCAAAAAACCTGTTCACGAACAGCAATCCGGCTGCTAAAAGGTGTCGGCTGTGGCTTTCTTTTAAAACGCGTTTAGAGGTTTCTCTGAATCACACCTAAACACATCCAATTAACCTAAGTTTTACGTTTTGATCCTAAGTTTTAGGATTTGATCCTAAGTTTTACGTTTTGATCCTAAAATTTAGGAACGAACTTCCGCTGATCGTAAGAGCATATACGCATTCGTACGTAGGCTCGTGCGAGTCGGAAATGGCCAAAAAAACAGGAAAAAATGACTAACACCCACCCAAACTTACGATTCTCGATACGAAATCAATTAACTTTTGCTCTTTGAATCGAGGGGATAGATTGTCCCTATTTAAGAATCACGTAATAGCATTGTATTGGAGTGTGGGTGGGGGGGTTTGGGGGGGTGGGTAGGGAGTGTGCAGTGGGGATGGGGGGGTGTTTCACGGTTTATGTACACTTATTAGGTGTGTAGATATATAATGTGTCACCTTTCCTTTTTTATTGGTGTAGTAGCAACTGGCGACTCTTCTTGTTGGGATGCCCGGGAGATGATGGGGAAGTTTATTATCAAGGGTATTATATGATACTGGCAAGAGGAAGAAGCCGGGCCTCCATTAAGATGTGTTGGTGGCAAGGAGCAAATTGGAGATTGAAGCAGAAAAGAACCTACACACACGGAGAACAAAGTGCACTGTGGACCTCTATTTTTGACTGGATGTAATTAATCATATGGAGTAATTACTGTAAATATATGCTGATGTTATTGATGCATTGCCACCTTATATAGAGGACCGGACCCCCGGCTTTCCTTAAAGCTTCACCCGTAGTAAAACAAAGGACTTACATCAATGTTGATGATTGAACCTTATATCCTGTAGTCAAACCCCTCCTCCTCCTCTCCTGAGTAAATCTATGTGGAGCATGAGGAATTTGAATGACAAATAGTCAATAACATCCTCCAGAGCCCCTCTGCCACACTGATTGGCTGCCTAACTCCTGGGATGCATATCTGAATGTATTTACTTTAGACTTGGCTCCCTTTTCCCCCTGTCCCCCCTTGTCCCTTTCCCCCTTCCCCTTTTCTTTGAGAGTTGTACTCTTGTATATAGAGGCCAAATATAGTGCAATATAGACATTAATAGCCAGCATCTGCCTCTGTTGTTTTTGAGCATTTGCACTTCGGATCTTTATCCCACTCTCCCCCTGTCGCAGTCAGGGGGCTTATACAATCTATAAATAGACATCAATAATGTGAGGGATAGTTGCCATTAGTTGCCATATCTCTGACTGACCGGGGTGGTTCACCTGGGAACTTTATCCCTCTCTTCCCCCTGTGCTTGGAGATGTACAAACATATATACAGATGTTTAATATTAGAACCTTACTGAGAAAGAAGCCAACTGATAAAAATTCTGTGGATTCAAAAAACTTTCTCTGGATCTTTGTCCCTCTCTCCTCCTGTTATTGAAATTGTATAAATAGATGCAGAGGAAATCCAGCTGTACTGTGACTGGTAGTTGTAAAGTGTATTTACCTATAAAATGTGTATATATTAGATGCCGTTAAGTATAAATATAGATTATGTGCAAACAAGACTTTGGATTAAGCAAGTAGCAGGAAATGTATAAAGATAAGTGAGGAAGGGGTTAAATGTGTTCCTGAACGATGGCTCCCCCGCCTGGCTGTATCTGGCCCATTACCATCCACCTCCCACCTATCAGCGTGGGGGATGGGGCCAGTACCAGTGTGTGCAGTTGTGGTGATTTGTGTACTTCCGGCCGGAGTATGCAATCACCACATTCAGCTGGGGCCAGGCGTGGGAGTGGTCGGGAGGGTATGTATTTAAGGAGGGCTGTGGCCCTCTGTCCCCACACACATACTGACCGTGAGCAAGAGCCCATTGGGGGCTCGAAACGCGTTGGTCTGCGCCTGAGGGGGGCCTGCCTGTCACCATACTAACAGTAAGCACTTGTTTGTTGTGTGTTGTCTGTGTGCCCTTGCTCTCTGTGAATGGGCTTAAATATTTTGCACAAGGTTCTATTTGTGATGGAAGCACTGGCACTTTATTAGGGTGAGGATATTAATTGAGAATTGTATATTAAGTTTTAGAATAGTTGTATATATATGAATTTATTGATAGATTAGCACAGAATCACTTTGAAATTACTTATATGTATATGAGATTGTATTGTTATTGAGGGAGTGCGCCCCCTGGTGGCTTACCATGCATATGGTTCAGTAAAATTGTTTTTAAATTGGTTTTAAACAATATGCTACAATAAAATGGATTTATAAATTGATTGTTTGAGTGCAATAGTGAGTCTCTGTTGGGCTTTTTGGCAGGGGATGTAGAGGTCACCCCAAACTAATACATTTGGTTTTTGGGTATTAACCCACAGAGCAGTGCACCTATAGAAATATTTACTGGTGCTGCCCACATTTCTTATCCGTAGCCCAAACGGATGTTTATTACATCTTGAATGACAACACAGAGCCGCATCCCCTGGCTCTGTATGCGCTTTAGCCTGCCCATGCAAGTGAATGGGCGTCGGGAGCGTGCGGGTGCAGTGTATGCGGTTTTGTGCCAATCCCGGCTGCACAGAGACCGGGGGAGTGGCATGGCCTGAGGACAAGGTAAGGTTTTTTTTTTCTTTGTCCTGCCCCAGTGCCAGAGTAATGTGGCAGGGCGGGGGGGTTACTTGGTGACTGAAGTTCCACTTTAATAAATATGAACACTTTCTCCACACTTAATAAGTAAACCCCGTAAAGTATACCTAAAATGAAAAAGACTACAGTGCATGCAAATATGAAATACCACTTCTGTTAAAAGGTCCTAGCAAACCCGAAAATGGGTGTATTTCAGCTTATCAAACTCCATTGGCCACCAACAGAGAACATCAATGCCTGCTTTTCAGCTTGCTAGGGCAGTTTGATAGCTGGGACATAGCAAATCAGGCACAGTAAACCAAATCAGGTATAAATAGACCTAAGAGTTTATTTACTATTTAATTTAGGATTTCTTTAAGCTCTCCTTTTAGAACAGGCAAATTAGTAGTATGCAATATTTACACTTAGTTTACGCTACAACCTGGATTTAATTTTTTTTTTATCTGAATTGTGTATAATGCATCATGAATGAATACATGAGAATTAGCATGTGCATATTTATTCACCCCCTTGGCTATGAAGCCCCTAAAATATTCTTGGGCAATCAGCTACTTCAGAAGTTATAAAAAAATATCCAATCTCTGAAGATCTCCCAGAGCACAATGAATTACCATAACAAACCTGCCACAGGAGGGACATCCACCAAAACACTCAGACCCACCAAAGGCAGCACAGAGACCAAAGATAACCCTGAAGGAGTTGCAGAGTTTCCAAGCAGAGTCTGGAGTATCTGTCCATGCAAACGCAATAGGCTTTACATTCCAAAGAGCTGGGGTTTAATGGAAGAGTTGCAAGAAAAAAAAATAGGTAAATAAGTCTCAAGTACAAGGAAGTTTAAGAATGGCCTAGTCAAAGTTCAGACCTTAATCCAATTAATAATCTGTGGTCAGATTTGAAGATTGCCGTTCACCAGTGGAGACCATCTAACTTAAAGGAGCTAGAGTAGTTTTGCCTGGATGGATGGGCAAACATTCCAGTAGTGAAATGTAGCAAGTTAATAGAGGCTTATCCAAAGCCAATTGATGTAACTGGTGGCTCTACAAAGTTCTGACTTTAGGAGGTGAATAGATATGCACACTAAAGATTTCTGACATTTTGTTCTATTGGTTGTTGCTTCACAATAAATAGAAAAAAGTTCAAAGGCATGTTCTTAAAAAAATAAAATGATGCAAATCCTCAAATATATCAATTTTAATTCCAGGTTGTGAGGTAGCAAAAAAAATGCTAAAGCGAGTGAAGCCATAGTGAAGCCACAAGCCATTGTAGACTGCTGTTACCAAGACATAAAGTTTAACTGGTTAAAATAAAGCCAGTTGCCTTTTTTGTCTTTCTAGAAATGATGTGAGGCCAACAAATAGCTCCCTATTTCTAAGAAGAAGAAAACAATATAAAGAAACTGGCTTCATGTTCTTCTACCTGGGGGACCTGAAGAAATACATGGGAAGGGAGTATCAATGGAAAACTCTATAATGATCTACATGAAACCAATATGTTTTAATTTTAGGAGGAAGGAAGTTAAAGGGGAGCAGGGTAATTGAACTTCCACATAACCCTTTTATTAATTATGTCCTTTCCCACTTTATAACCATGCCATTTTTAAGATTTTACTTGCAGCATGCAAATGAGGTATGTGGTAGCTTATAGTACTTACCCACGCTAACTGTTCCACTTCCAGGTTTTTCAATAAACAAAATTGATCGCTGCGAGTCGTTCTTCTTGTCCGCATCATCTGGCTGTCCTTCTCCAAGAAATCAAACTTAAAAGTTAATGCTTAGTTACGTGTTCATAATTTATCAAACATTTGCTTTTTACATACTGGCTACTTTACTACAAGTGAAAAAGATAACTTGCCACACACCTCCTGTGTATGTAAATTATATTTCTCTGTAATATCTAAAATCATCATTAGTAAGAACAGAAAAATTATCTTTCATGTTAAATACAAAAATGTTTGGTCGGCTTTAAGGTTTCTCTCGTCCAAGCGTAAAAACAAACATCTGAAAAAAATGTAGCAGTTATGTACCAGTTGATAAAACCAATTGCTGAGATTTTTCGAAGCATTGTATTTGCTTTAAATGCAAACCTGAGCTGTGAGGAACACAAATAATGTTAGCAGGTCAGAACAGTAACAATATACATTGTATGACTTACAGTGTATCCATGTACTTTGATTGTATTGGAATTTCAGGGGCATAGAGCTTCTCACAGGAAAAAATGACATTTGGCACTACATGTATATTATCTGTTTATCATTCTGCCATTTTTTTTAGGCTGCTGGTGTACTGCTAAAACCAGTCTTTCTTCATATTTACCAGAGCAATTCCTTGATTGCCAATTTTAAATCGCTGGCACATCCATTTACTTGGTGGCCAATGCTAACTCCCCACTTGGCCCCTCCAGTTAGTATTAAGGTTGCTACCTGGAAGGAGCATCTCTGCATTGTACTACTCCCCTGACTTCATATAACAGGGAGATCCTGGTTAGATCTTACCATTCAAAAAGATATTATTTTATATTGGCTTCTGACCTCAAGGTGGGATCATGGCACACCTGTCACACCCATATATAGTCATTATTCAATGTGCTCTCAAAGCAACTTGAATAGATGGTGATTTTTTCTACCTATAGAAATGCTTGAATGTTTTCATTATTTCTACATACACCTAAAACTACATTAGATTTGTACTCAAGTCCCAAAAGTACATAAGATGTATGAATCAAACAAAGGAGTCAAAAATATTAGATTATTTATTTTTGAGCCTTTGCTTCCAGCATCTAGTATGACCTCTTTTGTGCAGCAAGAACTGCATTGGTCCATACTTTGATTCGGTCCTTTCAAAAATGTAACTTTATTGTTCTCCAATTTCTACCATTCTTTGGTAGAACAACTGTCATACATGTCTTGCTAAATGAGTCATGTTCTCTTAAAGTGGAACTATAAGCGTATGTTAACCACTTCCTCATTCACATAGGGCTGGCAATCACATGGCTGACCAATGGGAATTTACCAGTGGGCTTGCACATTAAGCCTGAAAGGGAGGAAGTGGTGACTTGACCATAGTGCCGCTTTAAGACTCAGCTCATGGACAGATGTTCTGACATTTTCCTTTGTAATTTGCTGGTACAATTCAGAATTAATTGCTTCACCAATGATAGCAAGCTGCCCTGGCTCAGATGCAGCAAAATGGGCTCAAACAAAGATACTGCCACCAACGTGTATTACAAATGGTATAAGATTTAGTGCGAGAATGCTATGTTTTCCATTCTCTAACTTATCAATTCTCATTTCAAACAAATAGTTTTACTGGTCTCCTGTATCTATAATACATTGTTCCAAAAGCCTTCTTGATTTGATAATTTAGAAAACAGCAAATGGGAACAATGTTATTTTGGAGTGCAGCTGCTTTCTCTTAGCAATCCTATCATGCACACCATTGTTGTAAACTGTCCTTCTTGGGTGTGCTTGGCACCACTGGTGGATGGTTGTTTAGAGGTCACTTGGTGACCCTGGGGAGTGACCATTGCTGGTTGACCAACATTTTTAAATTCTTCTTGTACACAATCAGTCTCACTAAAGATTGGTGGAGCACTGACAACTCTTCTTCTGAGATCTTTGGAAATTTCCTTTGTTTATGCCATTAAACACTTCCATGTGTTGTGAGGATCAAAAACATTTTTCACATACTTGCCACTGACAGATAAGTGACATTTGATCATCTTATTGGTTGACTTTTGGGACTTGTGTGAAAATCTAATGTAGTTTTAGGTCACATTTATGCAGAGCTATAGAACATTCTGAAGAGTTCCCAAACCTTCAAGCACCAAAGTGGAATAATCTGGTAAGCATTTTAAGTAGAATATATAGGGCGTGAATCAATACCAAGTCCTAATGCTGCCTTTTAATCTGTACAGCAAAATCGGCTTTTAAGGGGCAACTCAATTACCTACAGTAATTAGTTTCATGACTCTAAAATTATCACTGAGTTCAATTTAAACCATTGACATTTTAAAGGATTATTTATAAAGGATTAGGGAATGTTATGCACTACTTTTTGTAAAAAATGTAATTACTTCTTTGTTACTCTAATAGGTTGTTTACTGTAGGTGGTAAACCAATACCAACTGCTAATGCAGCCTTCTAACCTTTGCATCAAAGTCAGTGCAGCTCAGTTACCTAATTAGTTGCTCTAAGCATTTTAATGACCCTAAAATTGCGACTGAGTCCTATTAAAATGATTTACATTTTACAGGAACATTTATATAGAATTATGCAATGTTTTACATTGCATGTTTGCAACATTTGAAATAGCAAAATTCAACCATTATTCATTTTGTGCAAACTATTACAATTTGCATAGATGTCCTAAACATTCCCATGGACAGTTAAAAAATGTTGTAAACACATTGAAGAGCAAGCATCAGAGTACAAAGGAACCCTCATTCTGCCACCCTCCTACCAATAAAACACTTCATGTTCCTTCATGTCCTCCCTCCCCACAGTGGCCTAGGATACCACCAGTGGGAAACTACCAGTACCACTGTTCTATGTCATGATTTCGCTGATACACATATAATGTGTATATAATACACATATAATTTTTGGTTGTACTAGTGGTGAGCTATGGCAATATTATAGCTAATTGCCCAAAGTAACCTAAAATATTATAACTAATACTTATAATATAAGCTCCATTTATTCTTTGCCTAATGAATGACTACAAGATGACAAGAATACGGGCTGTAGAACAGTAAAGCTGCTTATGGTATAGACACGAATGTAGGCTTATTAATACGTGCATACATACATACATATACTGTACATACGACAACATAAAACATTTTTTAATTTATAATTCTAACTTTCTGCTTTTTTGTGCATTATTGTGATGATAAAGAAAGGTGGGGCAAAGCTCTAAATACAATACATATAAGCTGTAGTTTAACAGTGGAATCATTTTTGAGGTGTTGCATTGGGAACAAAGCATTTTCCTAAAACATGGCTCATACTGACCAAGACGCCCATAATTGTTATCCATTGGGGGACAATGCAAACCAATTCTGTTGAGTTGCTGTAAATTCATGTTTAGGATATTTATTTGGGTATGTCACTTACCAGAGTCTTTCCTGTCTGTAGATCGAGCATGTTCATCTGAAAAAGAACATGGAGGTTGCAATGACAAATGGAAAATGGCCAAAAATGAAAGCGAAATGATTTGGAAGTGTAAGGTTATTTATTAAAATATGGAGAACTATCCACCTTGAATAGAATAGCTGGCTGCTTGTTTTGGCCTGTATTCAGGAAAGTTTGGACTTTTCCTGTGATTTTCAAGCTACTAAAAGTTGTATATTATTCATATTTATAAGATAAATAATATTTTGAATATAAATAATATTTTTGGTGTATTCTAAAAGAAGTATTTAAAAAATATTGCAACCTCATTTGGCAATGGCATGGGCAGCGATTTGACCTAGAATGGTGACTAAAAAACATGAGCTCTGCCTAAAGTATTGACTGTGAAAACAGCTTGTTGTGTCTAATACAGTTGTTTACCAAATGATAAAAGGTCAGACATTACCCAATATCACAGAATGTGGCCATACTGGTAGTGATTGACCCTTAGTACCACATATTAATAAAAAAGAGCTCAAAAAAGATTGAAGAAAGATGGACGAATTATCCTCTCATTAGCCAATGTGATTATAGGTTTTTTAATATTACACAGTTTTACAATACAGCTCCTTTAATAACTTGTGTTGTGTTGTGATGCTGTTGGTGTACTAAGTAACTTGATGTTGGTGTTCTAAATGTATTACTGCCTAAATATGTCTTATTTGAATGTATGCTGTTGCATATTACTGTAAAGAGTTCAGAAGTCACGCACACATTACCTTTTGAAGGTTATATTTATTTCATGATGTGAAGTGAGAATTTGGGGTGAAGAGAGGGCTCAACATACTAAGAACTGTGGTTAAAAGGTATTGTTGTTTGCCCGGGTTTACCAACCTTTTGTTATTTTGTTATTTATTCTAATTACTAAATACCACATAATTTAAGCAGGTCTGCATCAAGAAAGACCTCTACTAAGCTTTTTTGCCAGCAATGCTGGTATCCTTAGATGGTGCAGATCCTTAACGTTTAAGAGCAATGGCATCCATTTGGAGGTGCTGGGTTTGCTAGCAGAAGAGCAGGAGAGATTGCACTACTCTGTCAGGTAGTGTAACATAATTACCTTGACAGGTGCATTATTGAGAAGCAATGATGGGTTTAACAATCATCAGAGGACGAAGGAACCCTCATTCTGCCACCCTCCTACCAATAAAACACTTTATGTTCCTTCATGTCCCCCCTCCTCACAGGGGCCTAGGATGCCACCGGTGAGCAACTACCAGTACCACTGTTCTATGTCATGATTTCACTGATACACATATAATGTGTATATAATACACATATCATTTTTGTGATGTGGAATTATTAAGATTGTACTAGTGGCCCCATAAGGTTCTGAAGATGGTGAGCTATGGTAATATTAAGGCTAATTGCCCAAAGTAATCTAAAATATTATAAATAACACTTATAATATAAGCTCTATTTATTTTTTGCCTAATAAATGACTACAATTAGACAAAAATGTGGGCCATTAGTTGCCAAACAGTAAAGCTGCTTATAGTATAGACATGGATGTAGACTTATTAAGATGATGAACTGCATACTGTAACTATTGATGGACTTCTGTACTGCTGCTCTAATTTGAGGTCTATGTAATTGTGCAATCTCTGATAGCTTTGGGTGTTAATCCTTAATCCTTTGGGCGTTAAGACTTCCTTAAGCATGTGTTTCCATTTACAGAAGCATGTTAGGAAAAAATGTATTTCTGGTATTTTAAAAGTCTATACCTATAAATAGTTTTAACACAGTGTAAAGGAAAGTCCAGACATTAAAGATTGGTTTGTTCTGGCTAAAATGATCCTTAGTATGAATATTACTGCAATGAAACAATGACTTTTACAACTGTGGCATTATTTGCCTAAATTTATACTAAGCAGTAGTGTGATGACCCTTATAACTATTTCATAAATAGTTGGGAATTTAGAGAGTAATTTGCCAATGTTAGGTGCTCTCAATCTCTGTAGTATTCAATACAGTTTTCAGAGTTTTCCATCTCAAGATGCAATTAGGTGCAAGAAAATAGGATATACAAAACCAAAAGTTTGGAAACAACTGAACCATATGGGCAGAAAAAAAATTGTGAAATCTAAATTATATCCTAACATCACTGGAAAATGAATGTACATAATCTGGAAAAATGTGTACAGGTGATTGCTTGGGGGAAAGGGTGTGTGCTAAAAAGCTCACCGGCATACAGGTCATAATCCGCATAGCAATGCACACCAGAAGTCACACTGGCTTGGTCTTGACTTTGCATGATCCCCAAAGAGCCCTCAAAAAACAGCCTGGACAAGTTTGAGCTGCGCAGATGGCTCCCCAATGCCTACACCCGAGTATATTGGTGTTGGTCCATTAAAAAGAAAAAGGTATCTTGCCCACTAGGATGTCAGCACCCTGTGCCGACACTCCATCTGAGCACTTCAAAGGCCTTTTATGTCTATAATGAAACCAGGTCTCAAATGACATTTTATCTTCCAACAGGCAACTGTCTTCACTGATCTACTAGTCTCTAAGTGGCGCCACCGTGGACCAGGCACCCTCACTTGAACTTGAAGTGTAAGTGCACTCGCCTCTGCGACTATTTCAACTTATGTTAAAGATGTGCATAAGGCTTGGCTGCTGTCATCTTGTGTACTTTGAGGTGTACTGACACAAAGGACTAAGAACACTTCACAATGCTGGCAGCTGGCAGCCAGCAAGAACATGGCTTAGCCACTATTGCAAAAAATGTCCCAAACCTATATAAATATGCTGGATGACGGGAGAAGAGGTCACTTATACACCCAGCATCAAGAAATATCCAGCCTTGTTTATTTTATTCTAATGGAAGGAAGCGGAAATCAGGTGACAGGTTCTGTCACCCCTGGTACATCACACCTGTCACCCCTGAATTTTATTCCTACCATGAATAGAAACCACAAACTTGGTTGGAGTTTTATTAAGTGTGGGTGTATAAAGGACCTCTCTTTAGCCGACAGTGCTCATTTAAGTCCGGGGTTGGGTTGGGACTCTCTCTGCAATTTAAAGCGGACCAAAAGTCAAAAAGGAATTAAGTAACACAACAAACAGTCCTCTTGCACCCCTCTCTAGGGCAATTTAGATTGCTGCACATAAAAAATAATTTACCTTTTTCTAATACCTACTGGGATAAACTTTAAAAACAAGATGGCCGCTCATGGGCAAACGGGAAGTCATGCTGGGCTTCCCGTTACTGTGCATTGCAGTTATGTCAGTTGGGAGAGGAAGCTCCAAAATGGCCACTACGTTTCTTTTCCAACTGTGCCAGGCTGTTGGTGCGGTTTAAGGCTCTGTACTATTCAAAACTTACAGTATACCTGGGGTTGCTGCCTTCTGCTGCCTTTTTTTTTTAGAAAGGCCAATAATTAAGTTTGACACTGCTATATATTCCTGGTGCCAATATTTTTTCTTCATAGTTCATTATTTACTTTTCATTCTAGTTTACTCCACAACCTTCAACCTCTAACTAAAAGCCATATATTAGCCATATACTGCTCATATGCAGAATTGCTCTGACCTAGATGAATAGGAAACATCAAAGGCATTTGAATTTATGTTTAGTACAGAAATCAAACTGATACATTGCATTTAACTCACAAATAACATTATTAAAATAATTAATTTAATAAATTCTACCTGGAGGAGGAATACTAGAAGAAGAGTCATCTTCATCTGCAAACATAAAATAGAATTTATAAATATTGCACATATTTTTAGATCTAATGTGGCTTATTTCCTCATCGCCTGTACAGTATAAAATACTTAAATCCTAAAGAAGGAAAAAATATAGTTAAAGCAGAAGCCTAAATCACTTCAAAGTTGCAAACATATATGGAAAAGCCTGAAGGTTCAGTAGCTAAAATGAGAAAAGTGGATGATAAGAACACACATTTGAAACGCTGGCCCACGTGGCCCGCTATTAAATAAGCATTCGTGGAGCAGATGTTAGAAATATACGCAGCAGCAGGAAAAAAGAAAACACATCGGCATTAAGGTCAACCACACATCTGACCTGAAGAAGATGTCACATCACTGTCTTCTATGTCTGAAAGTAAAATGTGTACCATATATACAAGTTAGATAATAAAGTGTGAGACCTCAGTGGAGAACTTTCCCACCCAATTTCAGGCACAATGTTTAAAATAATATATAACCTTAATGCTTAATTCTGGACCCTATGTCTACTCCTAAAACTGGTGACTGTCACCAGAGGCAAAATTTAACTTTAATCAACATGTTGAAACATGTTTCACTCTAGTGTACGTAATGTATGTAGTTTCCACTAGCAATACAAATGTTTTTGTGTGTAAAAGTATTATTTTCAAAAAAAGTCACACTCTTTAATCAGTTATATCAATTTAGTGCTCGCAATGTATACATCTGGACATGTTTCCAACTGTAACAAATATTTTACAAAGGAGATTGAGGAAGCTGTGTGATAATCTTTAGCTAACGCTTCCTAATCTTTAATGACAGGCCCCATGCTAGATTTCAACAGATCTTAGGATAGCAAACACAGTGAGGGGTCTGGGACCCAGACACTCCATTTCATTACCATCAAAAAAAGCACCTGCTAAAAAAATCTGCACTGCCAGATGACTTTGGCAAGCTATGTTCAACACAAAAAACAAATAATAGCATGAATATCATAAAAACATTTTAACACATGAAGTCAACCAATTCCAGTGTGATTTAGAACATAATGTTTACACAAAACACAACAGGAAATATGGATATTATGTTGAGTTCCTGAAAAGTGATCCATACCTACAGTATATAACAATATGCAATACTCAAAGTGATGCAAAGTGATGTTACACCATTGTGTCGGACTACATTTGACACTGACCTAAGCTGTTTTCCATTTTTAAATTGAAGCAGAAATGGCTGAGATATGGGGGGTTACAAGTTAAGCCAATGACTTTGTTTTTTCATCCCATCCCCCAATCAGCTCAGCAGATTGCTGGTCCCTCCCTCCTCCTGCCCCTACTTCTCCACCTCTTCCAGATTGCTCCCCCAGCTGCCACTGTCAGCGGTCACCGGGGGCATGTTTCTTCTCCCCCTGCCGATCACACACCCAGCATGGGGAAAAGAAACATGCTCCCTGCGGCCACTGGCATCCCCACAGCTACCCTCCTTGCTGGCCATCAGCGGGGAGAGCTGCACCATCGCCCTGCGCTGCCCATTCCTCCCCCTGCCGCTTACTCATGCAGCGAAACATGATCGGCGCTTGCTGCCCCACCTCCTCCCTCTCCCCTGGCCGATGGCATTTTGGGGAAAACATTATTTTTGTACTTTTTTGTGTGCACCCCAATTGATTCATGTGCTGCCATTGTTTAACATTAATTAACTCCCACCTCTGTTAAATATTTTTTTGTGATTGTACCATAGACATACATGACCAGTGTTACAATTTTGATTTGGTACCATGCAGATGTCTACTGTGGAGAAGTCAGAGAATTATTAATAGGGCAACACATCCTAAATAAAGGGCAGTTAGTAGGGGTCCAGCTCTGTGTTGTGGCTGGGAAAGGGAAAGTATGGCTTCATAACGCTGAAACACTTTTTATACACTCTGGCACAGAGGGTATAAGCCACTTAGGGAGAGATCCATATCGGGATTAATATAGTGGGCTAGAAAACAATAGACGCCCTGCTAAATCCCTGGAGGCCTGTTTTTTTTTTACTTATACCGCATTTCTTCAGTAAATTGGGGGTGGTGGTCAAGTGGTGTGGATTGCTGTCAGTGGCTGAAAACCCAGACCATGTGACTATGGGCAGCCAATTGTGGGGGGGGGGGGGGTCTCAGAGGGAGCGAGGTGCAGGTATAAAGAACCAGGTTTGCCCCTTCACACTCTATCCAATGCCTTATTGCCATCCATGGCTGTTTCTAGGGGAGGGTGAACAGGGTGATCACCCATGGGGGTGTCCCAGTCATGGGGGGGGGGCATTCCAGCCATCCTATTTTCTGCAGATGAGTCAGGGCCACTAAGGCCCCTCATCCCCTCATGTTGGGCTCAGTCATGGGGAGGGGGCACTGTCTACTGATAAGATAAAGGCACAGCATGGTACATACCTGTATGGGACAGCAGTACTATAGGATGTGTGAGGAGGGGGCAGAGTTTGTTCTTTTCCGCACTGAGCACTATTTTGCCTAGAAACTGCCCTGTTGTCCTTTCAAGCTTCAGAGAATATACAATATCTCATTGGGGCGCCATTTGGGTCAGACAAATACCACACAAGATGTACAGCTCATCCAAATTACAGAAATAAGGTTGCTCCATTACCGATCAGGTAACTGCAAAGGTGTCTGCATTTTTGCACATTTTGACAGCCAAATCTGAACCCAACACTTTGTGAAACTCAGGATCCCCACTCATGACACCCCCCAGCCCTCCATACTCACTATAACCAGTGATAAGTATCCATGTGCTAGGGGACCAGCAGCCAAATCTCTGAAACACTGTAGCAATCAATGCCTCTGAGTGCATGGGGCAGGAATGGGGTTTTTACCCTTGAAGCGATGCCCGTCTCACAGTTGGCCATTTTAAAGTGGCACAAAAACAGTTTTTCCTTCAGCTCCCTCTTGCCCTAAGTGATGCAGCTCATTGGTGGCCCAGTTTTCAAAAAACATTTTTTTCCTCCACTGAGGCCTCGCCTACCTGGTAATTTTGAGGTTGCTGATTGGCTGATTGCAAGATTACTGGCTGATGTCACCCAGCCCGCTACCTGTATCTCCGGTTTCCCTTTAGTCTGGGGAGCGCTCTTTCTTAATGGCTGGGTGTGAGAGTGCTACTGTGCAGCTACAGGGAAGCCTGGGGCAAAGGCAGTGCCGTGGGAGCTCCCAGGGGTTTCACACAGTGAGGCATCCTGATTTTGGATGCTTTGGGGGCAGGCTAGTGACCAGCCCTGGTGTCTTCTAGGCTTCAGGACCGGCCTGCACGACTTTTGAGTTATGCTGAGGCCAACTACTTTATTTATGCAGTACTCCTTGAGTTTATTATTGCAGCAGCATGTTTTTTTTAATAAGACCTTGGCATCAAGAACTTTAAAATGAGGACACTTAATGAGGGATTAATAAGATCATATAGAATAGACATCAAGCCCGGCATATCCAGGGGGAAACTAAATGATTAAGTAGATGAACTCATTCTTTTCAGGCATTTCACATGTTCCTTTCCCGTCCTTCCTGGAATCCATCCAACATCATGACTACAGAGACAGCCAAGACTTACTTGGGATCCTGTAAACATTACCAGTGTTTCTGCTTTCATGCCAAGAGTGCTCCAGATTTTTATGGGACTATTAATGGTACCATTCTGTATGGGCGGATTAACCTTGAACTGAAGGGCTGACCTGCAGTACACTTGTGTCACCCATATACTGGTCCAAAGGAGTGACTGTAAATTATATTGTGGAATGTTTGTGAAAGGCTGAACCAAAGGTCACACACATTTATGCCCTGTAAGAAGGGGCCAACAAAACCAATCTCTCGGGTTACACAGCCACTATGAAATGTCACTGCAAATCAAGCAGCTGAGAAGAATGATCTAGTGCCGCTCCGTCGTCCTGTGTGAGGAAGCATTAAGAATTGCAGTGCTTAATAAGTCTTGAAAGAATTTCATTTCTCCTAGACGTTGTTTTATAGACAAAAACAGATACTAGTTACTGAGAGGCTATTTGCTATTAAGGAGCGAATGTTTAGAAATTTTAAAAGAATACTCACCATACAATGACCCAAGACTACAGACATGAAATATGTATGTTAAGAGTTTTACCTGCTTATTACCTTATTTGTATAAAAAAAACTAGTAAGGAATCGGATCATAATGGCTCCTTTCTGAATATCAACAGTGAGTGAGCTCAGCTCAGGGCCTAAGTAAAGGGTATGGAGAGGACATCAATATTGGGTGGACAGATTAGGAAGGGGGCTTGGGAAAGTAACCAACACTGACGAACATTATGTTTCTATTATTGGATAATGATACTTGTTTATTATATTAAGATTGTTCTGTCTGATAAGACTGACATTATATGTCAAATGTCACACTGTGGCTGGCTTGGCGGCTCAGTAAAAAAAAATGTTGCAATAGCCATGCCCACCTGGCAGATGTGAGACCGCCGACTGATCTCAAATGTGCCGGCTGATGTGACAGGCCTGCTGGCCGCATCCCCTGCTTCCCTCTAGTCTGAGGTAGGCTCCTGCCCCAAGTCTATCTGAATGGTTGCATGCTGGAGCACACCTCAGCCAAAGAGAAGGAAGGACAGGTGAGTTTTATGGGCAATCCCAGTGGTCCCACACAGCAGAGCATCTGAAATCTGGATGCCCCAGTGATAGGCAAGCGACTGGCCTGAGGTCTTTTTGACAGAGTCATTCATTCAGACATAAACATACATGTTCTTCCGAATCATTCAGACTCCAGGGCTGGCTGAAGACGTTTTGCTCCCCTTTCAAAGAAAAAAAACATCTTGTTTTTCTTTTCATATCACAAATTGTCAGGTCACCTTGGTGGCATGGACTAAAAAGTGATAGGTATCATGTCTATAATGTCATCATGCCTTGTTGACTGCTGGCCTTCTGTGCAGCTTCTTCAGTTCCATTTTTTATAATGTTTTTACATGCAGTGCGTTGAGTTGTTAACTCAAATGCAGTGGGTGTCATTTATGGAAGAACAGCAGTTTATATATTAAGGGACTTTCATTAAAGATAGATTTTTGAGATTTGTAAGGATTTTCTAGGTGGGTATGTGAGATGTTTAAGTTCATAGGGGGCATTATGGAATAAACTTAAAGTAGAACTACAGTCAAAAAAGTTAGTTCCGCAGTATTACTTAGCAGCGGGTCAGCACAACCCAGGCTGCCCCGCTGCGTATCACCACCGTTAAAGTAAGAAAACTTTTCTGCGACAGCCACAGTGCCAGTACTGCTAGGCTTTCCCGCTGGCTGCGCTGATAGGCTGCTGGCGATGACGCTCCCAGGTGACAGCAAGCAGTCTTACCGCGCTTCTGATAGGCTGCGCCGAGGCCGCCACAGAAGATGCACAGAGGTGGTGAGTATATCCACAACTGGTTTCTTATTTTAATGGCGCCGATATGCAGCACACCTGGGTCGTGCTGACCCGCTGCTAAGTAGTACTGCAGAACTACAATCATTTTTGACTGTAGTTCCGCTTTAAGAAATCCTGTCAGTGCCGAGCAATAAAGGGGGAAAAGGTATCTTCTGCCATAAATGACCTTTTACTGTTCCTTTTTGACAGTGAAGATTTGTGCAAGTCAGAGAACATGACAACAACCAGCAGTGGTCACTGCAAAATGCAAAGATACAAAAACACTAGAAATGATTTTGCATTTTAGCATTTTGTTTCTGAGCTGTTTTCTTTGTAACCAGCAAGCTTTATGGTTGAAAACAGCAGAGTTGAAAAAATTGCACATGCGTTCTTCAATCCCAGACATGCATTCAGCAGAGCTGCACAAGGCCAGTTGTTGAGTTCCTGAAGAACAACTTGTTGTTGACATGGAGATAGTTGCCAAATATGATTGCTTGTACTATGGATATCTAAAATAGGGTCTTGGCGTATCAGCATAGGTATTCTACTTGGGTAGCCTTTCTGGAATATCTGTAGTAAAAAGACAAAGCAACTGGACTTTCTGCATTCACCACGAAGATGGATAGCCCTGACCTACTTTCTCAGTTTAGAATTTAGACATAAATCTCTATCAATAAATAGAACTAGGTATAGCCCCAATCTGCATCCTCCATTTACTATTTTTACCATGAGATCAGGAATTCTACGGAGGTAAGGTGTTAATGGCATTAGCAGGACAGAAGGTGTTAATATGGCAATGTCTGTGGCAGACAATAGATGTCTCCGCTGCTCGCCCCTGTTCAAGCTTGGCTGCCCCATTTTAAAATAAAGGGCTTATTTCACATCTCTTTTGAACTCATCTTCTTCGGTGTCCAAGATGCAAACCTAACTGTCCTCAATTGATTGTTGCGTGTCCTTCAGACCTGAGTGGGGGGGGGGGGGGGCAAAGCCATATCTACCCCACAACGTTATCTGCCTATATGTCTCAGCATCTCGAGGGCTGGGCAAGGGTTGGATGGGGCCAGTAAAATCCCAGGACAATTTTGCCCTCAGTATGCCCTGACTGGTCCAAGCACAGAATACCATAGCATGATATTTAGCAAACTGAGACACTGCATTTGTTTGTCATTATCTAGATAATAATTTCTGACATTTTATACATCTGGCCAGAATTTTTCCAATATTCAGCCCAGCTAAATCAAAGCAAAATGGCAACATTCTAGTGAAATTTATACAACACTACCCATGAATTTCTCTTTTGCCTAAACAGAAAGCAAAGCTGGAGCACACTTGTAACCTTTTTATTCTTTATCCAATTCTAAAAAAAAGTTTTAGCTGGAGATAGGCTTCATTAAAGCTAACTTCCTATTTTTTTGCCTCAGTCCTAAATTCCAGATAAGGCTAGACCCAGACAAAATCTAACAAAAATAGATGATTTCCTTCCTTAAATAATCTTTTGGGTAATATTTATGCAGATGGATGATTGTATGAAAATGTCTATGTAGCCTTAGCTCTCAAAAACTGGACTTGTGCAGCTGTGTGCATTCCATGGAGACATTTAAGCCAAATTATTTCCAGAGAATTTTTTGTTTTTCAGCATTCCACTCACCCTTTGTCTTTTCTGGCTCCTCGTTAGCTTTGTTTTCCTCTGCACAGGAAGTGTCATACATTTAAATGGTGTACAACTGCATGCATGTGCATATTTTAAGCAGACTTCATTATTCTAATCAATCTGTAACCAATCTGTGACGAGCAGTATAAGGCTCTAGATAGGGGACTATTTATTGGTCACATGCATATACAGAATCTAAGCATTACTTCAAGGCGTCAGGGGCCATTCCGTGACTATCGTCTAACTCAGCAGTCACAAGTAATTGCATTCCACTCACCTTTCCCCTTTTCATTTTGCTCCTTTTTGGTTTGGTTTTGTTCTGCATGGGAGGTTCCATGATGCAAATTATTATGTATAGGTAATACATACATATCAACTATAGTTAGCATTATGATTACAAATGTATCACTATACAGATTCCTTGTATATATAGGGAAACAAAGGTATTAGTGAAATCCTCACTAGTATCTTCTTTACCACAATATTGCTAATGCTATATCTACTTTACAAGTACCACGAGCAATGCTAGGAAATTATCGTTGACTAGAGAGCACTGGTATACACTGTGCGTTTTTTAACAGTGAAGACTGCAAATACCACCTATGAGTTGAGTTCATACTGAGTATGTTTGAGTGCAGTGCTTTGTAAAATGTTTATTTCCATTTAGGTTTACAGTAGGTCCATTTAGTTTAATGCCTTAGGTTTTTGTTTTGCTTTTATATATTAGGGTCGATTCATGGTTGGTGTGCAAAAACCCTCAGGCGGAGCACAAACCATTCTGCATACACCTAAGCGCATGATTCATGGCTGCGTGCACATACCAGGCGCACTTGTGAATTGCACCAAATGGCAAGCGCACTGGAGAAGAGCATATTGCCTCTTGTTGCGCCAATTTGCGCCTTCTGCTGCTGTGTGGAAGCGTAAATGGCCCTGCCACATGCACATTTGTCAGGCTAAGTGCTTAATTGTTGTCGATGATCAGCCATGTTTCTCTTTTTTCTTTTACTGTTTCTCCATAGTGATTTGATCTTTCCAGCTTCTGTGTTTTCTGCGAAGCTCTGTTCATCATTTTGGAGTTATTCTCTGCAGAACACAGAGGTTAACCCTTAAAATTTTTTGTTCCAATGTTTTGTCCCAGATGTTCTCTTTAACCCTCCTTCCCCCGTTTGGTTTGCATATTAATGCTTAATAATTTAACTATATTTTTTATTGTTTTTGCTAAACTTTAGGACACAATATCCCCATTTTTGTTGTTTGGACCTTCATTTTTGTGATTTTTGACAACTTTTTATCATTTTTTTCGCACAAAACACAAAAAAAGGGTTCGTTACCTAAAAAGAACTTGCAGCTGACACTTTCATTGTTCATATACATGCCAGACACTGCCGGCATGGGTTTTCATAATAACATAAGCCTGCTACTCATTGGTATTGTCAGTTTCCCCCAATTATTTGCTGGAGGCAATTCACTCTTCAAATAGACACATTTGTACATGCTTTTCTGCCCTCTAAACATACCATAAATCAGGCGCCAGAGACAGTTTGTTGAGCAAAAAGGACACTAGTGGAAAATTTCTTGCACAAATTGGTGCATTGGCGAACACTAGTGTGATAATTGATGTAAAATAAAATGCGCATTCCATTTTGATGACCATGAATAAGGCAGAAGCCTGAGCGTGACTTGGCGCTCCAAGAAACGTGCACAACTTTGTTTGCGCACAACCATGAATCAGCTCAGTTGCAATGTACTAGTTAATTTATGGAATTATCTACACCCAAATGGGTACTTGAGGTTGTAAAGCTCTCCAAAGGAGAACAGTTGTAGAGGTTCCCCATCTTAACACACCAGAGAGTCTCTTCGAGGTGTTTTTCTTCATTTAAGCCTATCTGCAGGTTGGAAAAATCCAATACCCACTTATCTCTGGATGGCTGATTCAAATCGTCAATGTGCAAAATATCTTCTCCTGAATCATGAATCTTGCGAAGTGTACCCCTCATCTTAGTAAAAATTAGCCAAGAAAATATTCACACAGCAGTAACCTGCTATATTTATGCTTTATTGGATGCATCCCCTTGGGCTGATAAATAGCTCCTGCTTAGGGTTGATATTGACAACCTTTTGGGAAAGTGGAGATAACAGACAGCCTCCTCCATACATTTGAAACATTGTACCTTTACTGATTCCATCAGCTATCCATGTGCCTTTCAGAGCTTCTGCTGTACACCCTCTGCTAGTGAGACAGAAACTTTTACCCACAGGGTTGGTAAAAGAGGGACAGAGCATGGACAAAAGAGTTTCTAGTTTGAGTTTGGTGTGCTGACTTGCTGGGGTGGGAGGGGGCATTATCGTGAATTTTTTAACTGAATTTTAGCAATTGTTTTTGGGGGGGGGGGACAAAAAGTTAAGTCAGATATTTTGAAAGTGTGAAAAGCACATGGACAACATCTGGCCATCCGTAACAGCATGGCTATTTAAGCACCATTATTTTATGAAATGACACAATGACCCTGGCATGATGGATAAGTGACTGGCAAATTGACATGTGATGTGTAGAGGTCACGATAGTAAAGTAGGAGCAATTACTCTGGCGTGTATTAGCGCACATTCCATAAGACCTTAGTGTCTCAGGTATGTAGCCAACTGCTGTCATGTGGGTGCCATGACTGTTAATTAGACAGCAACTATTTTGACATTAGGGAACTGCTTCTAGGATATACTGTACAAATGGACTGTGTGTATCTTAATATAACATCTATTATTTTAAATGTAGCCCAGTTAATTTAATATGTGTCTAGCCCATTGCAAATGACTTGAGGGAATGCCTGACACAGCAAGGAAGACATGTCTACAGCCCATACAGTATGGCTCAGCCTGTCACTGAAGCACTGCTGCCCTAGGCACTTTTATTGCTCACCCCCTCACCTTAAAGAGGACCTCCAGTCAACAAAATAATGTTAATGAATTTGCTTACCTAAATGACCTTTGATGGTCAGTGGCGTATAGTATTAGAGAGGGCTTAACCCCATGCAGATGTTGTGGGGGGTTCTGGGGAGGCTTTGCTAGCACATAGACAATGTAGTTGAGCTGGGAGATCCCTAATGATCAGCCCAACATAGAGAGAGATTTCTCTCTCTGTTTCCACATAGAATGTTAAAAGGAGAAAATGCTGGGTGCATTGAAGATCAGCATGGCTGCAGTATGTCTGTGTGATATTCACCCTCCACACATTTTGCAGCCCACATCAGAGAGATTTACCTCAGAAAAGGGATCAGCATCTTTCATCATACACACATACATACTGAATCAACAGCCGTTGGAGGGGATGGATGTAACTATGTATCAATCAATGTAAGTAAAGGATTTGGCTGCTGCAGATTTGATTACAATGTTGTTAAAATGTTGTAAGATATTTTTGGACAGTTCTGAGTCATTACAGCTGATGGCACTTTACTTCTGGCCAGAGATGAAGCATTATGTCAAGGAGATTTAGGGTCATTTTGACTGTAGGACTGGGCTTTTCACAAGCAGGCCTGTCAGAATTGTGGCAAGATGGCTGCCCCCATGCAGTTCAATAGCATAGAATCCCCCTGCTATCCCACAACATCTGAATGGATTTGAGCCCTCTCAAATATAATACATCAATGATTGCGAGAGACAGGGTTTAGGGGAGCAATTTACTTAACTTTGCTCTGCTTTAAGCCCTTCCAGTGCTGCAGTTTTCCCCAGCCAAGTCCAACACTGCCTAACTGCCTACAATTTTTTGTTGTTGTTGAATGTCACACCTTTACCGTTACCCATTCCTCCACTGCCTGCTGCCCCTCTCCTCTCTCACTGGCCGGGGCAGATACCTCGCCCTCATTAGAGGAGCACCCCTGACTGTAATTTATTCAGTGCATCATTATGTGAAACACTGTCTAAAAAACATGTTGTGTAATTATTAGTTTTGTATGTTAACATATTAGGGTTGCTTCAGCAACCAGAGTATTTTTTTACTCACGTTTTTATGAGAAAATGCTTTTTCCCATGATTTTTTTTCTTCGGTGCAATGTAGCACCATATTTAGCTGTTCAATATTTTTTAAAAATTGCACGGCTTAAAATGGACCAAAACCCACTGCGATCGGCCGGGAATCTATAAGATTCCTGGTCTGATTGATTCTCTCCCCCGGGGCATCCAAAATCGGGATGCCCCCCTGCGTGAAACCCCCCAGGTCGCCCCATACACTTACCTTGTTTTCCGGTCCAACAGCGCATGCGTGAGTCGCAACCATGGGCATGCTCCCTATTAGAGGGTAGCGGGGGATGTGACTGTCAGTGCACTCCGAGCCGCTAGCCTTAGAAGAAGCTTAGACAATGTGGCGTCAGTGGCTCAGTGCACGCCAATTGGACGAGCGCATGCGCCATAGGAGCGGGAAGAGTTGTGTTGGCTGTGGTGATCTGGGGGGGTTTATGCAGTGGGGCATCCCCAATTGGGGTGCCCCAGGGGAAAGGACCAAAACCCAGGCTAGGCAAAATCCTGGGTTTTGGTCCACTTTAATAGGTTACTGAATTGCATTGAGGGAAAAAATCATGAGAAACTACGTTTTCTCTCAAAAAAGTGAGTAAAAAAATCCAGTGCTGAATCAACCCTATTAAGTCATTGAAAATCACTGATGAATTTCAAAGTGAGTTTTGAAACCACATTTTTATACTTAGATTAGGCAAAAATACATATGCTTCTGGTATATATATATATATATATATATATATATATATATATATAGATATATATACTGTTTATATATATTATATAGTTATGATACCTTCCTGGATAAATTGTCTTAACAGTATACTCTACACATGCAACCAGATCAAACAAAAGTCCAATGTCATCATAAAATAAAAAATTGACTGTCAAATTATTACTTTTTAATCTAAAGTCAATCCATTCCAGTTCCATTCTTGCATGCTGTAGGCTGGTGTAACTTTTAGTATCCACTGCTAATAACCAGTAGTCATTGAGGGAGTCTGCTCCCTTGTCACTGGAAGCAAGGGGGTACCAGGGATTTCCAGGGAGACAGAAGCATGGTGAGAATGGATTTTTAAATTTTTTTTCTATTAACCTTGGTTGTAGCTTTTAGTGTGTGGCAGACATATTTTAGTGATCTTCTACCCCACTCACTACTAAAATATGAATGGCCTGTTGACTATAAATATTACCAGTATTAGGGGATACCAGTATTTTAGGTGCACTTATATGTAACTTCATGCATATCATTCACATGCTGCAACATTTTTTAACAATTAGGTGTCAAACTAAACTTTGGTAAGGTTCACTTTAATAAAATTATATTCGACCCTAACACAGTCAAAGTAAAAAATATTTAATGTAGGCCTACAACTATTAACTACCCTGGTGTACCCAACACGATGCAAGTCTAGCTGAACACCACCACATGGCTGGCAGATGCAGCATGGAGGGGTGTGCAATAGTATTTCTGTCCCACAGATGCAATTCTAAGCAAACAGAGTCCCAATATCAGGGACGGCGGAGGTTGGGTTTGTAAGTGTTGTAGGCTCGGAATAAAGATTTTGTTGCAATAACCTGAGTGATGCATATAGTGCAAGATTGTATTATACAATAATGTGACCACGTTTATTCCCACCTAATTATATTCATGAATTAGGTTAATAAAAGGATGGCCTGGACCGATGGTGTTTCAGAATCAATCATAGAACAACTTAATAGGGTATAAGTGATCATACAAATGACACATTTGTACAAAATATCACAAGTAAGGATAGCTTAAACATTGGTGTTACTTTATTGATTTATACAGTTACAGTGTCAGAAGTGTCCATCCTAAGGGGTGTGTAAAATGTTACACAAGTCTTGATGCGTTTCAATGCATTTCGTCCATAAACAAAAGCTAGGGGGCATCTTCAGGAGATAGGTAGTTATCTTATGTATCGATGTGATGGTTCTGTTGCCAAGGTTAGGAATAAGGTAATCCTGTGTGTTTCCAGCGGCTGTGGGGCCATCTGATTGGCACCATTAGACCAGCGCATCAGAGCACCTTCGAGCAGTGGGCAGGAGCCCACCTAACATAAAGACTGGTCTCCACCTGATACACCTCCAAGTCACCTCTGGTCTGTTGGGCTTAATGGACACCTATTTCCCTGGTTAGCTGGATGTCCCCACCATCTGTTTTAAGGGGCACCCCAGCTGAAAACCCCACCCAACCCTAACACGATCCACAAGCCCAACAAGGTCCAACCACTGTACACAGGATTACCCTATGCCTAACCTTGGCAACAGAACCGTCACACTGATACATATGATAACAACCTATCTCATGAAGAAGCCCCCTAGATTTTGATTTTGGGTAAAAAAAAAGTCAAGACTTGAGTAACAGCTTCATAACACCCCTTAGGGTGGCTGCTTCTGACACTGTCTCTGTATAAATCAATACAGAAACACCAAGGTTTAGGCTATCTTTACTTGTAATATTTTGTACAAATTTGTCTTTTGTATGACCAACTATACTCTATTAAATTGTTAGTGGATGTATCCAATAGGGTTGCTACAGTAAATGCCTCCTGCTTGGGGTTTTTAATTTAACTTTACTAGCTAACACTGACAATTAGTTTTTACTTCCTGGCCATGTCTGATTCTCTAGCCACATAGTTTGGTGCAGGGCTACACCATGATCTTATGGTTGGACTAGCAATGCCTCTACTGTGATTGAATGGAGCCAGAAGGCAACCATTAAAATTTACCATCTTCCAAAGAATGAATACTGAGCAACTTGAATCTTGCCAATACAGACACCCCCACCAGTCCAAATGTTATCTGCTTTGGATTGGATACATGTTGTTGTGTTTGTGCACCTGGCCACAGCTTTTGAATTGCATATACTGTTCTTTACTAATTATTTTTAGAATGTATTCAATGCAAATGTAGTTGATCAAATTTACAGTCACAGGCTTGCATGTCACATGCATATAAAGGACAATGCAAAATGCTATATCTACCACTAGTTTTCTACAACTACATGACTACATTGTTTTGATAGTCCAAAGCCAGGCTTCACTCACCCACTGCTTTTTCTGGGGCATCATCATTCGGTTTGTTGTCCTCTGCTAAGGAGCAATATAGTTTTTTTTGTTTAAATGAAAAACCTTTTACGGCAGCGGTAATTTGGTGCATACTTTAACAATAGTACATTTTGCTATGCGCTAACTGCTTTTTCTGGGCTTTGTAGGTATATGTACAAATAGAAAATAAAACAAATTGAAAAAATTCATTAAAGAGTTATAAACCCAAACAAAAAAACAGCACTTACCTTCTCTCTTGGCCAGTCCGCCACTCGTGAAACCTCATGCGCCCCCCCTCTAGAATTCTAGAGTCACGACCAATGCACATTGTAGGTCATAGCCCGATACTTATGCCATTCGCTGTGTGCCGTACATTCATTGCAGTTTATTTTTATGTATTTACATTGAGAGGGAGTATAGCGGTAATGAAAGTAAAATAAGAAAGTAGGGTAAATTGGGATTTACAGTAGATATGTATGACTAAACCTTTTGGATATGCCTAAATGTTAAAAAGCAGTAAATCCTTTGGAATTTGCCAATCAGAAGCACAATTTACAAGATTTTATTATGTTCTCACCAGGTTATACCATATTTTTTAGACTGTAATGGATCTCCTAAATCTTTTTGGTAATGTCATAGATATAAGCTTAAAAGTATTTATTCAAACTGCTACTATTGTTAGTCTTTTAAATTTGCCTTATTTACCCAGTATGTTTTAAATTCGTATTTCCCAACCAACCTAAAAGCTTGCCCTTTCTGTACTTTAAGTGCAATATGAAATAGTTGAATATAGAGATGGGCGAACCTGAACTGCTAAGTTCGGATTCGTACTGAACTGCAAAGTTCAAGTTCGTACCGAACCACAAAGTTTGCGTTCGTACCGAATCGCCAGATGTCGTTCAAGTTAGGCATCCGACCTGAATATGGAAATGCTGATTAATGAGCTGCTGACAGCTCATCAACCAGTTGCTGTAACTCACCTCTCCTGTCAGCGGCAGCAGCGGTGTCTCAAACTGGCCCCAGCCGGGGCTACAAGAATATGGCCGCCCCATGAGTGAGGACACTCCTAGTGCGGCAAGCTCAGATGAGTTACAGCAGTGCTTCTGCTGCACACTCTGCATCCCACCCCCACCACAGCCACTTCCCAAAGTTTGGGTCCCCATTAATTTTTGGGGGGGGTTTGCCCATCTCTAGTTGAATATGTAAAAATAACATTTAGTGTGGGGGGAGGTCCCAAAAGTATTAAACACATAGGTAAGGAAGAGACAATAAATAGTGAATAGCTTTCTAGTGAATAAATATCTGAACCAATTTATTAACTCACTCCATGATTAAGTGGTGACTGACATCTGTTTGCGCCTCTGTGAGGAGCAGAGATGATTTGCTACTCTAAGATTGTCTGACAGAGTTTCAAGCATGCAGACAGTGGATCATCTTTCAGACAGGGTTGAAGGTGAGATGTATGAACAGGATACACAAGTAGACAGCAAAGAAAATCATCTCCTCATTACTGGCTGTATTATCTGTCACCATAGTCTATATATAGAGAGTGAGAGAAAGGGGGAAAAGAAGAGAGAGGAAAAAAAAGACCACCGGCAGGCATGTCCTGGAAATTTTCATCCAATGCATTTTAATCCATACTGTAAGAAGTAAAATGCAGGAGAAGCCTTTCTTCAGGTATAATAGAATGTTTATTGTATTGTACCTGCGGAAGGTAACCTGGCTGGTGGCCTTTGAGACCCAGACCTCAATCAACACCATTTGCCAACTTGCTCTTGAGTGATTCTGTGGAAATAGTTTGCTGGTGTAAGTCAAACCTACATGCAAGAACAGCAGTGACACTGTCTAAAACAGAAGGGTCTATTCTTCAGGAGACATACTGTAAAAAGAAAAGCTACAGTCAGTATGATTCACTACTGTTACCAGTGGTGACCAGTCCCCCCTCCGTGGGTTCCACAGACTGGGTATCAATTGTCAGCAAGTGTAGGGGACCTTGGAAGGTGGGTACTGGCATCTGGCATGAGATCTCTATGCAATACACTCTTGGAAACAAATGTCCACTTTTTTTTGCATAAGATTACTTATTTGTTTAGTTTAGTGGGGATGGTTCTGGCAGCTAGTTTGTTTTTAATTTGCTGGGTTACACCATGGTATAAAGTAGCCACTAAGGCCTGTTTAGATCAGTTGCCAGATGCCCTGGTGTGGAACTGTATTGCCTATCCCCTGACAAGAAAGTGTATTATGGTTTGCAGAATATTGTAGCAGTGTGAGGTAACATACGGGTCACTATTACATTTTGGTACTTATAGAGCTGGTAATGTAATGTAATGTAATGTACTGTAGCGTGGGTTCCAGGGCATTGAGATTTCTGGTCTACCAAAAAATTGTGTGGCAGAATGCTCCTGGATGACAACAACTCCTTTATCTGTGACTTGCTGACTGGGCTTTGAGTGATTTTGGAGGTACAGGTCTATTGTTCTACCTTTTGCCAGCATTCTGGACAGCTAGTGACACACAGTAACTCTTACAAAGGACACATCTGTACTGAAGCTTGGAGCATGGAGCGCTCAAACCAATTGGTGGCACAGCATCCAGGGAGAGAATCTAGAGTGTTGTTCCCCTTTAAGGGGCAACACTGGTAAAAAGTGTTAAGTGTGGCATGCGATCCTTAAAGTGGACCAACACCCACCCCTGATCGGCCCGGGAATCTTATAGATCAGCTCCCTATTGGGGTGCCCCGCGGAAGTGGACCAACACCCAGGATAGTGAAAATCCTGGGTGTTGGTCCACTTTAAAGCCTATGCTCAAGACTTTCCTATGAAAGGATGTGTTATCCTACAGCGGACAGGAGTAGCACTAAACCCAAACCTGTTTAAATATGACTACAGCTCAACTTGAAACCTGCATCATATAACTAGACCAAACAGACCATGACAATTAGAAAACAAACAATTTGCATACTTCTGTATTTTACAGCAGACATTTGTTGAACAAAAAAAGCTATACTCACCTTTTATCCCCCACAGGTGATTGATGCTAGTCCAGGACTCAGACACTCAAGGTGTTGTCTGATTTAGTCTCAAGCTGCCCGCCACCCTTTGCTCTTCATCAAGCTGCTCTCTCACATGGAATTGCAATGGACTGCCCCACGCCATTCGTCACAGGAACTATGGCATGTCTCCTCCATTCAATGCAATGGAGGGGACATGCCTTATTTCCTGTGATGAATGAGGCGGGTGGCACAGAGGGGAGAGCGGCTTGACAATGTGGTGGAGTCTTTGGGCAGCGCAGGACTGAATCAAACAACACTTAAAGTGGACCAAAAGTCAAAAAACTGAAGTTCAGTACATTGCACCCCTAAAGTCCCACTATAGCAATCAGTGACAAACTATTTGAGAGAGCTTATTCCATACAGATGGTATCGAATAGCAGTATTGAATTTAGAATAGATTATATGCTGCATCACTGCATTGGAGCGGGAATCCAGCCCATGAAAACCCAGGCCCACAGTCAAAAGCACCTCACATGTTAGTGCAATCCTCCTAAATGGTGTGCTGTAAATCCAGATTCCTTAGTGAACAGTGATAAATATACATTGTTGCTGCTTTCCCCTCACACACAATCCCTCTAGCAGCTGGTTATTCAGTGTGTGTATGCTTGTATTTGTGACAAAATGGCCACTCCCATGACGTTCTGCAGAAAAGAATCGGCCTGGAGTTAGGGCCAGGAGGAGCAATTTATTATACTTTCTTACTTTGACTTTTGGTCCGCTTTAAGTGTCTGAGCCCTGGACTAGCAGCAATTGCCTCTGGGAGATAAAGGATGAGTAGGGTGTTTTTTTTTTCGCCTGCAGAATGACTTTTAAGCTTACACTCCATTTACATATAAAAACTGTTTTAATGAATAAATACAGGAGACACATGGCCTTACTTGTTAAATCCCTGGACTCATGATATCGTTATTTGCTGAATGACCTTGAATTTGATTCCTAGTTCCGAGCATCCCACGTGTGGTTCTCAGAAAAAGGAGGTCGCATGTCATTGACAAAAGTGATAATAGGCTACAGTATGGTTCACAAAAGGAAAGCTTGCTGATCTCTCTGAATGTTTCAGAACACTTGGCTTAAGTTTAGATTATTTAAACTGTTTCAACAAGACTGACCAAGAGGTTTACCATCTTGTAATACGTTACCCTTCAGTCATTTACTGCTAACGTTCCAGTGAATTTGGCATTCTCTCAAGAGCTCCTGTGTTAAACACTTTACAGAAAGTCAAGTAGACTGTCTTCACTTCTACACATAATCCCATGCTTGTCTTCAACACAGACATTTCTGTCCAATAACTTAAATCAAAGTTGTCCTTTTTAGATACAAGGCATTTGCCTCATATCCCTAAGCAGATCAAACACTAAACTAATTAAGGGATGGTCTCATATAACAACTGTCATTGGGATCATGAGAACCAAAAATGCTTTCATGTCCTGCCATTTCCCAGATAAGATTATTAGGGTGGCTTCACATGATGTGAGCAGGCATGTGATGCTAAACATTTATTTTGCCGGCAAGAGTAGTTTATTTAACTGGTGTTACATGTAAAATCATTACCGAAGATCCTTTATGGTGCTTAGTTTCATATTAATTATCCAACAATGCCGTTCACAGGATTGTATTTAGAAACCTAAATAAACAAAATGAGTTTCCATGACATACCATGGGCTTGGTTAGAGCTTATTAGAGTGGCTTTATTAGGAGTAGCTTACATGCCAATTGTATTCTTTTTTAAGCTCGAACAATATGCTTGTTTTATTGACGGTCCTATAAAAACCTACACACAAGATATTTGCCAACTTATGGGTGATGTTTTGGAATTCTAACTAGGCCCCACTAATGTGGGTTAAGAAATATCTACTCTAAGTAACAAATATGACCTCCAGTGACTAGAATGAGTCCAAAGACAGGCTACAAATATGTGGGAAACAACAGATCAGGAAAGACTTAATTTGTACAACAAGGAGGGAAGAATGGAAAATAGAAACATGATTAAAAACTTTGAATATGTAGCTTGTTACAAAGAAATTTTAATTTAAAGAAGAATTAGAGGGAAGATCAGGAGCAATGTCAGAAAATATTATTTTGCTGAAAGAGTATAAAATACTTGGATCCTTTATCCTAAGATAAAGAAAACATGCACACATAACGGTGGACTAGATGGCCCATGTGCTCTCCTTCTGCCATTAAACTTCCATGTTTCTATCTTGCTGTATAAGCACAAATGTCAATGTGTTATTGTCAGTAGAATGTAACATTGTTCTTTATTTCTGGAGGAGTGTTTCCCAATCTTTAATGATCAAGTACCACATGCAGTCTAAGATTAAATGAGTTGGCAGTCATTAAAACTGTGCTAAAACACACAAAATAGCCATATAAAATAGTTGAGGAAACATAAATATGTTTTTATCACCCTTTAGGACAGTTTTGTAGTTATGCGTCATGTTTAGATAGCAGCAGTTCAGATTAAAGTACAGATCAGTCTGCGGCCTTGGAGGGAACCATCCTTTGCACCAATGGTTGGAAAACACTACTCTAGAGCAGGGGTCATCAACAGTGGTATGTGTACCTGATCTGCTGCCATCTATACATTACCCAAACCTGAACAGCTCCATAAATACAAATCTATATTTTTGTGTGTTTCATGTAGGGAGTAGATGTACAAAGGTCAAGTCTACCCACCAGCGGGAACCAGGAAGTGCCACCCCTGCTTCACAAGCTGGAAGAGGATGATCAGCGATGAGGGAGTAACTGTGATTGCCTAACCCCCACTGGCACTACCCAACCCTGGAATCTTTAGGAAATTTCCATGAAAGTGTGTTTTGTGTGTTATGTTGACAGCCCATATGTACCACCCATGTGGTGCTTGAAATATATAGAAAATGGAAAGTAGTACTTGATTAAAAATGGTTGGGAACCCATCATCAAGAGCAATATAGCTGCCCTTCGGCTTCTTTCTCTGGATGTATAGTTTGTCATGTTGATCAGGTTCATATTGCACACCAAAATTAATTTCCACTTGCTTCAATGTTTTTCCACTGAGGTACAGAATTATCATTTTGACTGTTTTACAATAAAAAGCCATTTGCTTGACAGGAACAAAAAATGCTTCAACTGCACCATGGGTGTAATCACCAAGGTATGCAGCATCAATGGTTAGGATTTATCAAGATAACTTGGATAAATTACTAAATATGTCTTTTGTATGTATTTCATTTCTAATAAAATAAACACATTCATTATTACATTGTAGCATTTTTGTGGTTGTCCTTGCAATACTACTGAGTACAAGTCCAAGTGCATGGGGTAGACTGCCCTCACCCATAACCCATGGCTGTATTCACTCATTCCTCTTCTAAGCCAACCTCACACCCAACATGTTCCTCCCCTGCAATGCTGGAACTTTAGAATCATGGTTGGGGGGTACACCCAACCCTGACACATTATCAACCTACAATACTAAAGTTACAGTACTATCACTTTAAAATTGACCATATCCACCCCTGCCCATGATTTGTTCCCTGGTGAGAATCCAGAGGTGCTTAGGGATGGCTGATAGTGGGTTAAATCTTGGGCTGATTTTTTCCCCAGTCCAGCCCTGGGGGAGACGCTTGATGTATTTTGAAAATGTCATTGCCTTATATATCAAGCAATATGATACCCGGTGCCTTGTTGTTTATTGTAGGCTATAAGCATTACAGTTTTTACTGACCTTGTCCAGCTGGTGTCAGTGGTGGAATTACATTACTTTGTGTCAGTTTTACCTCTGCAAAAGATGCAAAATGAAGCATAAAATTACACAAAATCGGGTCAAGAAAACTGTATGAAATGTCTGCCTTTTATCATTGACATCACATGAAAAATATTATTCTCAAGAAAAGTTTTTGCTCTTAATGCCATATTTAATAGGAAGGGAATTTTCATTTTGTCTCTTATATCATACACCCAATGAGGTTCAGTGGATTTAAAAGGCATGTCTGGAGGTTTAAAGGAAGGGAATGCTTTTCTTACTAAAGCAGGACACAAGTTTCCAAGCCTCAAGAGAGTTCAAGAGGAGTAGTATTAGTTACCCACTTGATTAACATCTTGTGGCCAAGCTGGCAGTCATGATGCCAATTGCAGTACAGTGCAGTTGACATGTAGCCGTGGCAAAGGAATGGCAATCATCTAAGCAGAGCACAAAGCCCCTGCAAAAGATGCATGTCTAGTAATATCCATCCAGGTAGCACAATGCCAGCAAAGGAGCTGACAACAAAGGAGGAACAACAAGGAATCAGGCTATCAAGTATAATGCAGGTCTGTTAAGTTTAGCTTTTTAGTGTCTTGACATGGCATGTTAATCTTTACATTATTAAAGGAGGTCTATTGTGAAATTGTGTAATATTAAAAATCCATATAAACAAATCAGCTAATGAGAGGAGGGATCACTTATAGACCAGAACTGAAAATAACGTCTGCCAAGCTTGTGGTTTACCTCTCCTGGTAATAAAAACCAGGGTGAAAGGGGGGGGGGGGTCAGAACCAACCCTGATTTCCTTTTCCTTCCATTACAAGGAAGAAACAAGCCTGACTGGATATTCTTTGATGTCAGGTATATTAGTGACCCCTCCTCCCGCTATCCAGCATATTTATATGGATTTTTAGCATTGGGACAGTTTTTTGGGAAAGCCCTTCTTTAAAGTCTAGTGCATGTTCATGACAACTTGTGTGAACCAAATGGCATGTTACTGATGTCGTCATGACATTTTTTGCAGCTGACAGGCCATCTAAAGCAAGGACAGAATGTTGATGACAGCAACAAGGTTCATTTATCCACACTGATGCTGAACACTAATAGACACCTTGAACTTATTAATGCATCATCCACTAATAGCAGTAATGAAACATGTTTTACAGACAAATGCTTCAAGCTTCAGAGCTCTTTTTCATTTGTCAGTTCCATGGTACTGGAATAACTGTCTCTATAAATCTATTCTCCAACATTTTGGGAAATGTATATTGCTTCATTGTGTTTTATGTTCTGAAAAGTTTGATGGCAAGAGCAGCTTTCAAGCACGAATACACAATAAAGCTTTGCTATGTAAATTTTTGGTCAAATCATGTGATGATTTCAGATTTACAGGTTTAAGCTGGAAATCTACGTGGCATCTAATAAGTGTCAATGCTAAGCCCCTAGTTCACCAGCAGTACGTTGGAGAACATAAGCAATTGGTGCCTAAAAGGTAACACCCCACACCAAGGCTTTGTTGTTTTGGGATTCCCCATTGTGTGTACCCACCCGGGATCAACGGGGATTCAGAAATGCCTGCCGTGGGTACACATCCCTATTAAAGCTGTAAGTGGAAATTTGGCCGTGTCACCAAGGTCACGTGGGATTGAGGAAAAAATGAGTGGACCAGTCGACCCCCCGAGTTTCACACAGTGCAATATCCCAATTTGGTATGCTTCATTTAGAGCTAGACCTCAAGGTGATCCCTGATTGTCTTATAGACTCTAGAGGGGTGATTGTTACACTTATAAGGTAAAATATACATCAATTAATTGATCCAGATGAATAATATTTGATTGTTGTTACACTATTACCATTGGGAAGAGTGGCTTTTGACAAGTTTAAGGTAGGCATTTTTTTTACAAGTTTAAGGTAGGTGTATTTTCATTCTGCATTTTGTTTAGACAAGAAACCAAAATCTTTATTTGATTCCAATAAATGACTAGCCTCGTCTTTCTTCTTTTTACATATTTATAAAGCAGTTGACTGACTTAAACATTTATCTGGACATTATAATACTTGCATAGCTGGTAGGAAAAGTGTGGGAATCCCTAGCTTAACAGTGTTAAAGGACAATAAGTAATCTAAGATATATACCCCCATAGGGATTTCACATTCAAAAGCTGTTTCAAACTATGGAGTCACTATAGCTAAAAGTTGGGAATGAAAATAGTTAATTAATTAATCTTGTGCTCAGACTACTTAAGAGTTCTAGAAAGGCCTGCCTGTAGAGTAGTCATATAAAGGTTATAAAAATCAGTCATATTATAGATAGGGAGGAAACAGAAGATGCAAAAGAAGGTTTCTAGTTAGAACTGGTATTAATAGCACTGGCAGTGAAACTAGAAAGGGAATTAATCTGGAACTGCTGAAAAGGAAGTTTACATTGTACTTGGGAGCTACTTTGGAAGTTGAAATTGGAAGTTGCAACTAGAGCTTCCGTCGAGAAGGTGTGTTTGTGCTCCTGCAGAGAGTGTGGATGTGAGAGAATCTGGCAGCACCTATCTTATACAAAAGTCCTGAGTACAAAATGGTTTGTTTTGGTGTCTTTTTCAATTTAAGAGCAAGCCTCCTTTATGTGCACCTTGTTGTACATTCAACTCTGTGCCAGAGAGGGTTCTTGTCCAATAAGCTAACCTGGCCTATACCCTTACAGTATATGTGAGCCCTGCATTAAAGATATACTTTCCTTTTCATAGTTCCTTCAATAGGTGGCATGTGGCATTGAATGTGACCATCTTCTAATTTCAGGGATCTCTGATGATTATAATAGGTGGGTTAAGTTCTTTGCTGACCTGACCTGAAGGTTGCCAAGTCCCTTATTTAGGGCTCTAATATTACACAATTGTATAAATATCATACAACAATGAAGAATCATAATGGTATGTGACAGGCCTTATGTCATATATAATTTACAAATTAATTAAGAAAGTCTGAAATACACAAAAGATTGATCTAATCCTTATATTGCGTCCAATCTGGTTGTTTTCATTATACATTTAGTCAATGGACCTTACATTACTATTAATGTATTTCCATCTATATCAGCATGTATTACATATAGAAATATAATGATATGACCAAGCCACAGGCTCTTATTTGTGCCTTGTGCCAATCGGGTTTTATGCTGTTCTAAGAAGAGGGATGACTGGGGTTACTGTAAACGGCCACAATGGATCTACCAAGGCTTAGGCTAAAACATCTCATTAGTTGCGCAGAACATTTAGTCAGGTTTAACCTCCCTGGTGTTATGATTATGTCTGGAATTTTGTACCAAAAGCGTTACCATTTTTTTGTATGGAAATTTGGTGTTATGTATTGTAGGCCTGCAATTCTTAGTAATTACTTACTTAAACCTGACCATAGAAGACTCTAGTAGACCTCTCAGATGTGATAAAGTTCGAAACATAAAATCATGAATTATAATCTAATAAATAATATAATTTTATTCAATAATGAAATAAATAATGAAATTTGTCAAACAAAGAAAATTCAGTAAACATCCTGGGTGTGGTAAATTTTGAAACATGGGACTGCACATAGACCGACGTCACAATCAGGGCAATGGAACCTGGTTTCCTTTCTGATTTTTTTTCCATTGCCATCTCGCTTTGAGCAGCAAACTACGCACATCCTTGTAGGTGCTGCCTTTTTTGCGGTTGGCGGGATGTAATCCATAAAGTGACGACCAGTCAGGTGTTCTGGGTTGACAACGTCAACAGCACGACGTCCAGATCTGTTCACGGCCACTGATGGCATTTGGTAGTTCACAAAAATCCGCTCCGCCACCTTCCAGATAAAGTCAGAATGAACAAGAGGCTTGTCACTCTTTCCTCTGTGCAGTATATAGGCATTCCAGAGGCATTGTTCCAGGAGATGCCTGAAGATTTTTTTTGTAATATTTTTTTTGCTGTTTCCGCATAGCCGGATAAAATGTCATCGCCTGATCGGCTCTATCGACTCCTCCCATGGTGTTGTTGTAGTCAATCACAAGTTGTGGCTTCATGACTTCTTTCCCACCTCTTGTGTGGACCATAACAGTGGAGGTGTTATGCACTGTACTCATTAGGCACACGTCTTTTTTGTCACGCCAACGCATTGCCATCATCTTTTCTTTCTGCCAGGAAACCATTTCTCCTGTTTTCAGTTTTTTCTTGGCAAACATAGATGGCAGGTCACGTCGGCTGGGCCTAACAGTTTCATATCCATCAGTCTTGTGTTTTATCAGAAACTCGTACAGCTCAGGCGATGTGTAAAAGTTGTCCGTTGTCACACAATACCCCTGATTCAGCAATGGCTCAAGCAGTGTGAGGACTGATGATGTTGCCATCCCATAGCCGCTGTACCTGGGGTTGAATTGTGTTCCTTTACCGGTGTATATGACGGAATTCCATATATAGCCAGTGGCAGACTCGCAGAGCATATAGGATTTTATTCCAAACCGTGCTCTCTTGGATGCGATGAATTGAATCCAGCTGAGGCGTCCCTTGTAAGCCATCAGACTTTCATCAATGCTGATGTCTCTATCTGGCACATAGGACTGCTGGAAATTTTTTAGGATCATTTGGTATACTTCCCAGATCTTCTTGAGTTTTGGCGCTGGATGTGCAAATTCTTCATTATGAGGGAAAATCGGCACTCGGACATGATGGTAACAAAAAATGGGGTTGCCAGCAATTTATTGGTAGTCCAGTACCATTTCTGCAGGGGTTTCCCCACCACCCCGTAAGAAGTATTAGCCCCAGGAACTTCCAGATGTCCTCTTTAGTCACCGGTTCCCATTTTCTGTTCCTGGAAAACTTGCTACGCAGAGTTGCGGATTGCTGCTCGTTGTAGCGATTTGTCTCCGTGACAATCTTTTCAATGACGTCATCTGTTAGAAATAATTTTAGGTACGCCAAAGGATCATTGTGCTCAACGTCTACCTTCATCCCAGGTGATCCAGTAAAAGGAAATCTTGGTGGCGGTACCTCATCCATACCGCAATCAATTGGGCACCAGGTGCGCACATCACTGAGGTCGGGTGCAGAATTGTCGCTGTCGCCACTTCTCTGGTCAGTGTCAGAGTCAGATGACGAATCTTGCCACGAATCGCTATGGCTCATTTCTGCGAGGGGCTCTGTGTCGCTGCCGCTGTCACTTATCTGATCCAAAACCGCTTTGGAGATGCTAAAGTGACGCTTTGATGCCATGATAAAATTTTTTTTTTTTTTTTTTTATGGGCAGAAAAAGGGCAGGCAGGGCAGTGTAGGATGATCAAAGGGCAAATACAATGTCAAATCTGAGGTGATACAGTGTAATCTCACAGGATTTCACTGTATCACTTTGTGTGTGTGTTTTACTGTGTGTTTATAACTTTTGAATTTGCCGCCCAGTTCCGCCCCCATGAGCCTCTGCGGCTCACAGTGACGTAACCAGGAAGTCAGACGCATCTGCCGGGGCTCTCACTGGCGATCACAGCGGGGACATCGCTGGATCGCAAGGAGAAGGTAAGGAGATTTCTGCTCCTCTGCCTAATCTACCCCGAGCGTGACTCGGGGTTACCGCTACTTGCAGTGAAAATTAACCCCGAGTCACGCTCGGTAAAAACCGCCAGGGAGGTTAAACAAGAGCCAAGGATCTGTTTTATCTGGGTCACTGATCCACTTTTTGGTAAATCTTCCCTAAAGCCGTTAGTCAATGAGTGAAATAGGGCTACTCAGGCCCTATTCAGCTCTGGGTTAATAGGACTACCATAAAGGGGTTATCCAAATTATTTTCAGATTATTATTTTTTCGTATTTGGAAATAAGAGCCCCATAAAAATAATCTCTCCAATCTCTCCAAATATGTTGGAAATGTACCTATTGTTTCTGTGCAGGCTCTCATTTATTCAGGTCAGGGTATATAAGGGACAGCTATGGTCTAGCGGTTAAGAAATTGATAATGTGACTGGAAGGTTGCAGATTTCCCAGCTGCAAAATGCAAGAAGTGCAACATTGTGTATGCAGTGCTGTTGACAGGTGTATGGACAGGTGTGTTGGGTAAACTAAACATAGGACACAACATTTTGGATACAAATGTTCAAAAGAGGTGTGTAAGAAGCCATTTGTATTCAAACTAGAGCAGCCAAGCTTTAATAGACACCCATTGCCTCTGTCAAATACGGTGCTGTTTTGATAGCTCTAGCCGTACTAATGCAACACTATACCTTACCATACTTTTTGTGGTTATCAGAGGATATGGGTTGGAGCTACTACTCCATTGCTACTAGATTCCAGTGCAAGTCATTCTGAATTGAGAAAACCAGTCTGATAACTAGCATAACATCTTTAAGAGAAGTAAAGCTAATCCACTTGCCCTGGTTATTACTACAGATATAATGTTTAATAATATAATATTCCGCATAGTGATAATGGTGCGCTTCATTTGTAGAACAGCATCATCACATGCGCAGAGACTTTTTCTAAAAACGTTCTTTTCTACATTATTTAGTCTTGAGTTGGAAAGCCTACTGCCTCTCCAAAAATGACAAATTCACTTGGATAACCTTCTAAATGTAAACCCTTACCGTTTCACCACCAAACTGCCTGAATGGCTTTCATTCCCTCTTCTTAGTCTTCCAGCCTAAGAATTGGGATACATTTTGACCGCTAAACAGTGTATTTTACATGTTTAATAACATAAATGTGGTTGCAACCATACCTTCTTTTTGGCCAAGTTTTGTTTTAGAATCTCCACTGATCATTGAAAACTCCTCATGATGGGAGACATTATTATCAAGGATCACAGTGCGTTTGGTGTGCTCTGTCTGGGTGACCATCTTCTCCATCTTGCCATCTTGCCTCGTCACAGTCTTGACAGTCTGGGTAATGACCTCAGTTCTACTTCCACCGGCTACATGAACAGTCTTTTGTTGATCAGTGAACGTAGATCCTGAAATAAAAAAAAAAAGAAAGTCCTTGTCTTGCATAGAGAAGGTACAGAGACAAACGTTTTTCAGCGCTATATTTAGTTGCTTGTAGCGGCAAAAGGATTGTCTGCTTCTTTATTAGTCTATATGACAGGTGCAGCAAAGACAAGCGCCAAATTCATTTTTTCATTCCAGCTATTCTGACAGATCGTCTCATGCAATTACCAAGTAGCTCAGACAGGGCTACAAGCAGATTACTTGTCTTGTGACCTTTGTGACAAAAATAGCAGGTTTTTGTAAGCAATTTACTGTGACACTCTTGTTAGTATGCATACAGCCACAATAATAAGTCTTTAACGCGCATTATACAGAATGAACCAGGGAGATGCATTAAAGTCAATCTGTGGTCAAAAACAACAGCTTATCCAGCACTAAGATGAAAGCAGAAAAGCTCACTTTTCCTGCCTCCAGGACTGCAAGATAAGAACACTCAGTATAACTAGTCTAAATGTACCCCCAATCAGTGAGGGAGCCTCACAGTGGTAAGGACAACACTGAACCAGCTGCCTCAGAGGTTATATTACTAAACATTATTACTGTATGCATATATTATCATAATATATAATATAAAATCCTAATCTCTGACTTATTTACCAGCAAAAACATCACTAGACAGAAACGTCACTGAACAATGATAGCTGAAAAACAAAACCAATGAGAACGTCCTGCTAAATAAGCATGCCTTTCAGGAACTCAGGACTGCCCTTTCATCTGCTAAACAAGCAGGCCTGGAATCCTGACCTTTTCAGCACCTTCAGTTCTCTACTTCACCCATGAACCTCCTCCTCCCATCAACCAAATAACAGCAGAACAGTTATTTTAAATTATTTAAAGAGGAACAACAGTGTGCTGGGCTGGCCCCGGTAACTAAAAAACTCCAGGCCGGCTATTTCCCTTTCCCTAGGGCATCCCCATTATACTTCCATCTAAGGTGCATACCCGTGCCCGGAATTTCTGAATGGCTGGTGCAGGTACGCAAAGGTGTGGACAGCGGGACATTTATTTCATTCAGCTTGCTTGCCACCCTGTCAGAGTGGCTAGCAGAAGCTGAATGGAATGGAGCCTGGGCATGCATCATGGGATCAACAGAAAGTTGTGTTTTCATGGCAATCCACAGGGATATACACAGCAGGGCATCTAAATTGGGATGCTTCCCCACAGAGGAACAACACCCAGGAGAGTAAAATAATCCCAGGTGTGGTATCTCTTAAAAGGTAAAATTGTTGATTAACTCTAGAGATGGGTGAACCCCCAAAGTTTGGCCTCTGCAAGTTCGGACGAACTTTGAGTGTTTTCAGTTCAATCAAATCAATGGGGACCCGGCAGCAGAAGCATTGCCGTAACTTTTTTTTTTTTTTTTTTTTAACAATAAATCTTTATTGAGGTAGAAAGGATAGCAAAGCACTCCATAGAAAAAACAAAAACTGTTTCATACAGTGGGAAGGTCCAGCGTATACAGCATATAAAGCTACAATCCTGTTTATGACATACATAACCTTACACGACCTCTGTGACCTACGCTCCCTCGGCTATCCCCTGAGTGGAGCCTCGCCATGCCAGTCCACCTGATTTTCCTTTTAAATGGTAAAGGGGGGGAATTGGGGATCAGGATGAAGATGATGGGGGGTAGGAAGTGTGAGGGGGAAGGGAAAGAAGGGGGAGGAGGAGGGAAAGAAAAGACTGAGGAGGAGGGGGGGGAAGCACCCCCCCGCCCGTCCCCCCGGGGCCGCCCCGCGCCCCACCCAGACACATGCCACATCCTCCAGGTCAGACGCTCCACCCCGCCATCCGCCTCTATCCGCCACAGCAAGGAATCATATCTTAATCCGCAGGTTCTTGCCTTCAACCGACTCCATGAACATGTCCCATGGCAACCACCGGTGCCTATGTTTTTCCTCAGAGCCCTTAAGTAGGGCAGTCATGTCCTCCATGCGCCTAATGTCCTCCACCCTGTGGATCCAGGAGCCTATGAGTGGCGTGGCTGCGCTCTTCCACTGGGCCGGTATACACGCCCTGGCCGCGTTCACCAGATGGATAGTCAGCGACTTTCTGTAGTCGCTGACCGTTCCTCCGATGGAATGGAGCAGGAGAGTTTCTGGGGAGAGCGGAATATCATCGCCCGTTATCTTACGGATCAAGTCCACCACGTTCCTCCAGAAGCCTTGAATTTTCTCACACTCCCAAAAAATGTGCAGGATAGTGCCCTGAGCCCTCTCACACCTCCAGCATAATGGCGAGACAGATGGGTAAAAGCGATGTAACGTCTGGGGAGTCCTGTACCAACGGCAGAGGATTTTATACCCCGCCTCCTGGTAGGAGTTGCTGACCGATGCCCGCTGCGCCAGCTCCACGATTTTCTTAACCTGATTAGGTGGGAAGGTGATTCCGAGGTCTCTTTCCCACACCCTTATGAAACCAGGCACAAAGGATTCTCCAGGATCCAGCAACAGCTGGTACACTTTGGATAGCGCCCCTCTAACAGGTTCCGGTGACAAGCATAACCTCTCGAAAGGTGATAGCGCCCTTCCGAACTCCCCTGGGGGGGGCAGGTCGTCCAGAAAGTGAGAAATCTGTAATGCCCTCCAGTACGACAAGTGTGGAGGGTCCCCCCATGACATGATCTCCTGATGGGTCTTCCATCTGGAGCCACACAGAAAGTCACGGGCAGCACCCCCACCGGGCGTCTTCCATCTCCGAAATCCTGCATCTAATTGTCCCGGGACAAAGTCTAAAGCCCCTAAGACCGGTCTGAGCGGAGAGGGTGAGGGGGCCAGGTTCTCACTCGCTGCCTGTCTGGTCCAAACCTGCAGGGTAGGGCCTATAGTTGGGTGCGACCTGAGTGCACTTGGAACCGGGCCGGGGGACCAAGGTAAACTCGCCAATGGAACCGGGGACCATGTCTGTTCAATCTGGACCCAACGCTTGTGTTTCCCATGAAGGGCATTGCCGTAACTTACCTGAGCCCCAATCCTCTTCCGTTAGCGGTGCTCCAAACTGGCCCAAGTCGGGGCTACAAAAAGATGCCCTCCAGCTTCCATAAGTGACTATACTTCTAGTGCCAGCTTTAGGAGTGTCCTCACTCATGGTAGCCAGTGCCCACCTTTTTGAAGCCCCCAGCTGGGGCCACTTTGGAGTGCTGCTGGCCAGCAGCCCATCAATCAGCTTTTCCATGTTCGGACTGGATGCCAAACTCGAACACAGTCTTCTGTCTGAAGTCCATGTTCGGTTTGCGAACCTGAACACACAAAGTTTGTTACAAACCAGAACTTTGCGGTTCGGGTTCGCCCATCTCTACTCATCTCATCATGTCGGTGGCTATTGTTTCATTATAACTAGTATGAACCATTGTAAGTTTAAATAGAAGAAATAATTGTCCAAACTCTGGACCTGCACATTCACTCAGAATTGGCACACTAGATCTCTACCACCCTAATCACTCCACCAAACCACCCTCAACAAAGTCACCAACGATCTACTAACAGCTAAATCTAAAGGCCACGACTCCATCCACTACATAATACTCTTTGGGGCATTCAGTAAGGGATGGAGGGTGTGCCTAGAAAGTCTGTCAAATACAGACAACCAACAGGCTATTAAAAAGGATTTAGAGGCTCCCAAGATTTTAATGATTATCCCACCACATTCTAAATTCCACTGGATCACATACATTAGAACAAGCACTGCGGTCCAATAAAGAAATGTAGATTTGGATGTGTGACCTGCTTTGGACCACAGAACAATGAGGTCAAAGTCATTACCTTAGTGCCAGGAACACATTATCATTACAATGTATTGCTACTCAAGTATACATAAGGTATAACTTAATATTGTCAACTCACTATTCAACTAGACAGATTCTAAATATGAAAAGAACCTCATGTTCTGCACCACCAGTTCTTCTCTGCATCATCCAAAGTATTGCTTAAGAATGGCAACACAGAGAGATATTGTATGAGATTTGGGGCAATAGATGGTTACTGAACAACTGAACAACTAGACCCTCCAATATCCCTTCCAAAGTGTTTTTTTAGTGGGAGGTGGTAGCATGATAAAAGATCGAGACAACCATTTCTATACTGTAGCTCCTGCGGTTCAAGTTAGAAGCGAATACAATCTGATTCTGTCATTAGTAAGTGTGGACACTTTGTGTCATCATGGGTTGGTGTGGGCCAAATAAAGCACTGTGTCGTCACACAGATGATGTCTCAATTCCCGGAAGGCTTACATTTCATTATTTGATACTTCCAGGTTGCAACCATTAAAGTCAAATGACAAAAAAAGTGATGCACCACTGTGAGTAGCATAAGCCGAGATTGAGACAAATCATTTTAAATAGACATGCTAGACACAAGTTTAGTTAGCCTGTTTCCTGCTCTCCCTGTAATGGCTGTCAGATGCAGCCTTCACCCAGACTGCTTTATATTTATTTAAAAATCCTGAAAGCCAGCATGGGGCATACATAAAACAGGGTAACTTAAAGGGATTGACCCCCCAAATAAAAAACAAAAGGGTGCTCACCTTTTCGTCCCCCACAGCTGACCTGTACAACTCTTGCTATCAGCAACTTACCTGATCGCTGGATCGCATCCCCCACCTGCCAGGACTGAACTCCAGTCACAGGCCCTTACGTGGCAGGATCCCACCCCTCTGCCATCAGTCACAGAGCAGCTGCCACCCTCCATTGTAGTGAATAGAGAGGGTGTGCCCATGCCCCTGTGACTGGCAGCAGAAGGGTGCGATCCCGACGCGGAGGTGCTGGGATGCTTTCTAGCGATTGAGTTGCTGAGCACCGGAGTAGGGATGATCAGTTTTGGGGGACTAAAGGTGAGTACCCTTTTGTTATTTGAACCAGGATTTGATTATAGAGGTAGACGGTGGATTTACCCCAGTTTTGGATATGCTATTTCAAAAAGAACCAACAATCTGCAGCAGCCTCAGAGGGAGAATTTGCAGAGGGCTGCACTGCTTTAATGTCCATTTCCTCCAGAACACAGCTCACCTCATTCAGAGTCTGTACTATAATCCACCCAATCTTTTAAAACCCACCTTTTTGTCCTGCATCCAAAGCCAATTCCTAATCCCTCCCCCATACTACCCCACTTTACCCCCCAGTCAAGACAATCCATCCCATGTTCTGCCCTTAGCATCATGGCTGGTGGGGCATACCCACCCTTGCTAAATGTTCCGTTCCTACAATACCAAAGCTTCAATACCATAACTTTAAAAGAGACCATGTTCACTAATGCCTCACTTATGCCTCTGAAAGGTAACATTAAGTTAGCATGAGTAAGTATCCTCCCAAGAGAATCCAAGACTAGTTTGGGGAAATAGCCGGGCACGTGAGAAATAAAGTAATCATGTGCTAATAAGAGTTACCAGCTTCATTACACATAACAGACTGTTCTGCTTTTTCTAGAACAAGTCTTGCCAGGTGATTGGAAGATCATTTAAAAAACAAACTTAGAAACTATAGCTATGTAGATGCTGCTGTTTCAGGGGGTCAGATTTGGTGACTTTAATCACTCCAGAGGAGAGTAACTTACACTAAAGGAGTTCAAAATCAAATGGAAGGACAGATTGAGCTTTGGGGTCAGATTAAGTAGTCTTAGTGGGGTATAGTCACCAATACTTTTGGCAGTGGACAGCTCACAGGATACTGTGAGGACATTCAGGAGATGTAAGGAACGGAAGCCGGGATAAAAGGCACCGCGCAGGGTGTGAATGCTGAGAAGTTTAGTAAAACAGGTGTAAACCCGATTCTTTACAAACAATATGAATATTCAATACTGAGGTTAGATGAAGGGGTTGCTTTTAACGTCTTCGCTGGTAAAGTTTGGCCTTTTTTTCATTGCAACGGGTTACCAATTATTTACTTTTTTATGCTGAATTATCTCCATTTGAGTTTGGCAAAGTTTCCATGACAAACAGGGTTTCTCGTAGTAGCAAATTATCTGAATATTGGTTTTCTTTTATACAGCAGGCACATTTAATGGAAGAGTAGAAAAATATAAACATGTTTTTACCTCCAAGCTAACTTTCAGAAATGGGATACAATGAGGTAACTACACGTACATGGGGTCCTGGTGTGAAGATTAAATAAGGCCCTTTCAAGGCTTATACAGTAAACTTTTTCTGCCCTTTAACTCCAGTGGATGCAGCTAGACAACTAGACAGCAAAGATGAATGATCCTTTCCTTCTCTAAATAATGCCAAGTGAGCACAAATATAATAATTAAGGCTGTGGAGCAACTATAATGGGGCCTTCCTTCTGGTCCCCAGTGTGGTCGCACCCTCTGCACCCACTATACTTATGCCCCTGATAGTAAACAAATACAGAGTGTGGAATACAGAGCATTAATATAATATAGTTATAATATGAACAGAATTATTAAGAGTACATTTTTAAAACTGATATATCAGACATTCTTGCCTGCCTACAAATAAATGCTAAACTCTTTTATACTGATTTCTGAACCATGGCCATACATACCATAGAGGCAGGAGAGGCAACTACTACCAGCCCCATGGCTAGAGAAGTGTCCCAATGCAAGATGCCTACCTTCACCTTGCAGCACCTATGGCAACAGAATATTACAGGGGTCACAGCAGTATGCACAGTTGGTGCACTGTCTACAAGGAGCTCCGTAAATTCTGCAGGGCGTAACTAAGATGCCAAAGCATTGTTCCCCTTCGGTACTCTTTGTATAGGGCACTCATGGGAAACAAGCACCCCGAAAAGAAACGGACCTTACCAAGACCCACCAACCGAGGCCCCACAGCGTGCTAACTCTACGTAGAACTCAAGTCAGACCAAAGTCTCTCCAGTCCAATCTTGCTGAGAAATCCCCCACTACTGCCGGTCCTTTCTACCCTCCCCACTGCCAATGAAGGCTGCACCACTGCTGATGATCACTCTCTGATACTTACTATCTTTTGAGCTGCCACCTATAACCGTCCTGTCCTGGCCACCTTCTCCATTGCAGCTGAATATCCTTTGGTCCATTTTCTCTGTTGCAATCGGCCCTTACCCCTGCTGCCCAGGGTTCATCCAGTGGTGTCTCTCTTTCTCTACCAAGCAGCAATTACCACCTTCTTTCTTTCTATATCCAGAATTGGTGTCATGGAGTGTGCAGTGTAACAACAAAGCAGGGTCTCTTACCTACTAACTGATGTAGAGTGAAACATGGAGTATGCTCGCAGATGAGTACTGAGTGGTCGTGAACAGCTTCCTGGGGGCTGCGCCTTCCATGCAAAATGTGTGTGAATCAGAGTTGGAGCCTTCATGTGCTCTCCATGCAACCAGGGGAAAGAGACAAAGGACATTGAGGGCACACCTGAGCTACTCGTACCAACCGTGATCAGATCTGGAAGTGGGTCACCATTCTAGACCATCCAAGCCTCAGTGGGCCACTAGAGAAACCTGGGGCCCCAGCATTTGCCCCTAAATGGACATAAACATCACATTTTATCTTAAAGCAGACCTACATCCCTGAAATGTAGTCTGTCACTACTTAAAGTGAACAGTAAAAATAAGGCTGCAAGCATCTCACCAGATACATGTCCCATGTGCTTCTCTTCCATTTCCTACAGTGCCTGGTAAATACCATAGCAGGGCTAACTACCCTAAATACCTTCCTACCAGCCCCACAGTGAGCAGATACTTGTCCCCATACTACGTCTAACAAAGGGAACAGAGGGAATTCGATAAGTGGGCATCAATTTACTGCAGGCTTTGGCTGTGATAAGGGTATGGGTCTACTTTAATTGTAGCTGGATTATGTCGTTAGAAGAGTAAATAATGACCTCAAGCTCGGTTCATGTAGTCCACTGCTGGCTTTATAAATATGATATATGGAAAGCTGGTTTTCTTAAACACCCTGCACTTGAATGAAATACACAATGTCACAATGTTTTTCTAAAAAAAAAAGTTCAACCAATCGATTTCAATCAAAGCCACATGCACTAAAGCCTCCAACTGACACCTTGAGTTTCCCGGAGACAGGTTTATTATAAAGGATAAATCTCCTTTCAGGTTGGAGAGAATGGAACAAACTTATCAGCTAAATAAACACAGCTGAGTGACTGTTACACTGTATGCTACACTGTACACTGTTGGTACAATTAAAACAAAGTGCATGTAACTGTCTAATGTACAGCATACATTAGAGAGTTATTATTATTATATATTTTAGATTCTATACTCAAAGGAAGGTTACAAACACTCCAAACAAATCTAACACTTTTGGTGCAAGCCGATAGAGTATATAGGGTATATATACAGAAAAAAGAGGGTTGTTTTGGGGATATACCCAAACTTAACCCTAAATAACTATGGAAATACATTTTATTTAGTGTAGATTATAGGTCATGGGTTTCCTCATAAGAGCATATTATAAAATATGTGTGAGGTATGTTCGGGTCATTACACAAGAAACACCTTGGCAGTGATGAGCTCACAGCCCTACAACACAAACAGGACTTGTTTCTGCAACGTATCATTTCTTTTATCCAATATAATTAAACTGTTCATGAGGAATGTAATTTTTTATTCTTAGAGACTTTGAACAGATTAGCAAAACAACTCAATAAGATGAGGTATGTTGCATGACTGATAAACAAGTAATAGGTGTTAAGACCTACCGACATCTGTGATAGGACTAGTGAATTTGTTGTGAAATTGTGACAGATGTCAATGCCATTTTTCTAACATAACAATGTTTTGAAATAAGCAAAGCAATTATTAAGTCTAAAATTATTTGATCTTGTGTCAATTGTCACATTAATGGGGAGCAACACCCATGCTTTTTACTATAAAAATAACCCCCCCCCCCCCCCCGCACCCGGGAGGCTACCTACATTTGCATTCAGGAACGACTTATACCTGCTTTTTATTATTGCCTGATTGTTATCTCTGGTGCACAAGTCCCCAACCTGTAGCTCATGTGGCTCAGAGACCCCTCCTGTGTGGCTCACAGGCTGTCAAGACCAGAACATTTGTGGAGGTCTAGAAAATAAGGCTGGGGTGGTACCCACTGCCCCCCCCCCCCCAAAAAAAAACTCTAGGGACACCTACATCTCTCATTTTGCTGACATTATGAGGAAGACTGTCCCACTGAATCCAGGAAAATTTAAAATTGCTCTGACTCTTTGGTTGAATTATGGTAGTGAAATGCATTGGCTCAAACACCAATATATTTTATGAAATAAGGATCCCTGGAGAATAGGACTGGGGGCAGGGCCACACCTACTTGAATACGCAGATGAGTACACACATAGATGTTTGTTCCCCAAAAGCCTGTAAATAAGCTACACCCATAAACAACACCCCAATTGACCTTCATTTACAAACTGTCCCACTTTTAGGCTGCCGTAAATTGGTTGTTTAATCTAAAGTCATAAAAGACTTTAGGCCCATTCAGAAGGAATGTCCAAAATTAGCTGATTACTGAGCCACTTTGTGACTGTTGGTCATCAGTGGGATTTGCATGACTGGTCGCTGATGGTGAAGAGGACATACAGCATGTGGCTGACACAGCCCAGGAATGCATAGGGGGTAAGTATTACAACCTGATTTTGAACTTCTAAAATAGGGATGCCTCAGAAGAAGTAGGTTAAATAGACCCAAACTAAAAAGTTTTGATCTGCTTTAATGAAAGAAAGTTCAGAAGAGGATGGTCACATGGGATTAAATGCTTTTTGCAATGCATTTTATAAAGCCCCAGCAATGAAACCCTCTTTTTAACCAGATCACAGTCCTTAGATAAGCTAGCTCCCAGTTCATCCATTGTTTTGTATGTCCTAAATGTGCGGCACCCATGGGAGTAAGACTTCACTTAAACAGAGGAATCTTGGCATGTGGCTTTCACATTCATTTGCAAATGAATAGGACCTTTGTTTTCACCCAGATTTTAGAGACAATTTATAGGACTCACAGGGACAGGGCTGACAGTGACAGAGGCTGACAGGTTTTGAGTGCCGGAGATATTTTAAATGTTGGCTTGTGAGCTTGTCTGTAACTTCCTTTGTTATGACTTATGCAGGGCTATCATACCTGATAATACTACGCTGTTAAAGTGATATTTCAGGAATAACCAATTGTTAGACCATTGAGTCAGGCTACTGTCCTAAATTGTTTTCTGTTTGTAAATTGAAGAAGAAATGGCCGAGATATCAAGGTTTACAGTTCTACCTCATGATTAATCCTCTGAAGCCTGTGAGCGTGGCCCTTGGAGCTGTGATGCTGCATAATAATCAGTGTAATGGGTGGGGCGATGCTGAGAGCAAGTGCTCTTGCTAGGAGGAGGCTGGGTGCAGGGGAGCGAGGGAGTGGTTAGCTAAGGGTGCCATTCAAACCATCAATACAGAGAGAGGTTGAGGCCTGGACTAGCTCTTCAAGCTAGTATTGTTTGTTCATATTGGCAGGGTGGTGATGAAGGGGCAGATGAGGAAGTATATTTCCTCATTCAGGGAGGCATGGCACTGAAAGAACGCTTGGTGAGGTAAGATGCTGTTTATTTGTTTAATTTTTTTTTAACCTTTTGCATAAAAAATCCCTTTAATTGCAATGTTCCTAATTCCTCATTTCATGCAACGTACAGGACAAGCGTCTAATATCAAGGCCAATATTAAAGTATAAAAGCCACTACTGCATTGGAAGTAAATTTCCAGAACTAGTCAGCAAAGAAGAGTAAGATAGGTTCCAATGTCATCTCATTCAGTTATAAAAAATGGAACCTTTATTTGTCATTATCTGTCGACAAAGTGGATAAGGACAACAAGTGAATGATCATGTCCTTATTCTTGTTTACACCTGATGATGTGACCCATGGCAACCTGTGTGGATGCTTCTCTAAGACATTTGGCACGCAGCAAAGATCATCTAGATTTACTTTGTCCATAGATGTCAGTTATCACGTCCCAGGTGAATGGATCTCGATCCATCATACAGGATATAATTCACGGACCATGCTAATGAGATGTTTGAAGAGAACTGGCCAAAGATCTGTCACGGCACTAGCACATGACTCACTGGTCTTTGCACCTTTTCTATTTATGGAGATTTCAAATGTAATCTTTATCACCATATCAGCTCCATTAGACAACCAAAGAGGTGATCAGGTCATATTTCTCAAGGGCATTATGATGCTGCCTAAATTCAGCTTTGTGTTGAACTTTCAATCTAGTAAAAGTCGCTGTTTATGCCTATTCTAAAGATTGTGGTAATGATTCAGTAAACGTTCATTAAAATATCTCATGAAAGTAAGGCCCATTCCATTATTTGAGAAAGATGTGAGATTGGTGCGATTCAAAGAACAAAGAACATTAGAGATGTTTTATAAGCACACATACTGTAAATGTTCATTATTAACACCTAAAATATTTACTCCAGAACAGTTTAAGTGGGCTGAGAGTGTAAAAAAAGTTTACTCTTAAATGTAAACAATGGGCCTTTATGGAAAAATTAATATTGTTACTAATCTTTATTAAATATATGGATATACAGCAAAATATATCATGACATGACATCAGTGGGAAGCTACTTAGAATATCAGCAGGTCTAGATTGCTCGGGCAGGAACTGTATTCATAGTATGTAATGTAAGGCTGAATAAAGACTTTAGTCCATCCAGTTCAGCCTGTTTATCTCCTTCCAGTGGTCTAGTAGCCATAGCTGGAAATGTTATTACATGCCAGGAAGGCATCAAGGCCACTTTTGAAGGTTTTTACTGTATCCATCATTACTACCTCCTCTGGCAGCGAGTTCCATAGTCTCACAGCTCTTACAGAGAAGAATCCCCTCCTATGTTGGTGGAGAAAGCACCTTTCCTCTAACCTTAGTGGATGCCCTCGGGTTATGGTTACACTCCGGGGTATAAATAGATTGTGGGACAGATCTTTGTATTGACCCCGAATATATTTATACATAGTTATTAGATCAACCCTCAAGCGTCTTTTTTCTAAACTAAATAAACCTAACTTTGACAATCTTTCAGGGTACTCTAGCCCCCGCTTTCCTATTATTAACTTAGTTGCCCTCCTTTGAACGCGCTCCAGTTCTGATATGTCCTTCTTAAGCACAGGTGCTCAGAACTGTACACAATACTCCATATGGGGTCTGACCAGTGACTTGTACAGGGGTAAAATGATGCCCTGGTCATAAGCACCGATGTACCCCATGATCCTATTTGCTTTGGCAGCAGCTGCCTGGCATTGATTACTACAGTTAAGTTTATTGTTAACTAAAACCCCTAGGTTCTTTTCCATTGTTGTTTTACCAAGTGTTTCTTTATTTAGTGTGTAATCATGAGACAGATTTTTCCTTCCCATGTGCATAACCTTACATTTATCTGTGTTAAACTTCAGCATTAGATAGTATCAGCATTCTGAAATTAAACAATAAAATCAGTTTCAAGCAAACAAGCAACGCAGGTTTGGGAGGGCAGATGCCTGGAAATTCCGATATGTGCCCACCTAGAGGCCAGCAAAGCAGGTTGGGACAAGTTTCAGAGTAGCCTGACTCGGAACACAAGTCTGGAGGCTTTTCTGGGTATAACTGGGGGGTCTGCTTGTGGGTTCCTGTTTCAGGAGGTCAATGCTCTTAATGTTGCCTTATTCCCTGTATATGTGTATGCCAATCATTTAACTCTGATCATAGCGTGTTGTATTTTGTTGTCAGATTGGATTGCATTGTTATTTTTCCAACAATATATCTCAATATTTACTATTTGTCTCAATGTCCTTCGTATTTACTGGATGTTTAAAGATTCTACAGTCTTTTGCATGTATCCATTGCGCTATCATTGGCCAGTTATTAATAATATTTACATATTTATTTGCCTAATTTAGTTGAGCCGGGCAGTATATATATATATATATATATATATATATATATATATATATATATATTTTTTTTTTTTTTTTAGTTATTTAAGGAGATATTGGTATTATTTGTTTACATAAATTGGCCGAGCCATTCAGGAGTATAATTGTTTACATAAAGCTAAAAAAAAAAAAAAAAAAATGCTCCATGCTTAATAATTACCTACTCACCTTACCGGTATGTATCCCGCAAGACTTCCAGGTGCAGCCTTTGACCTTGCACTGGCCCCTCACAGACAGCGGCCATCTTTTCTTCTTCCAGCGAGGTGATGGCTGGGAGAGTGGGAGCTGCAGCAGCAATGTCGGTGGTGAGGTGAGGAGAGCGGAAGCTGTGGCGTCATTGTGGTAGACGACCTCAGGGAAAGAATCTGCGAACTGCTGGCCACTGGCCAGTGATCTGCAGCTTCAGACTGGTTCATATAGCGTGGCTTTCCGTACTACATGAACCCAGAAGCAGCTAGCAAAAGCAGCTGCGCAGTCAGCCGTAGTTGGCTGTGTGCTGAGGGAGTATCCGGGACCTGCGCTGGGAAGGCGAGTAAGTCCTTTGGGCATTTATTTTATTTTGGGGGTTAGGTCTGCAAATTAAATAGGTTGGTACATTTCTTTTGTGAAAACTTTAGGTGTAACTCATGCTCTAGCATATTTCCTTTACTATTTTAAAAGCATTTTGAAATAAGGCAAGAAACAGTCCTATTTTTCATGAGATATTTTAGGTCAAGGCCAGTGCCTTTTTAGGCAGAGTCTAAGCTGGCTATGGACAGTGCAGCTGTCTGTGTGTCCCCTGCAGTTCCTGGCCTGGGGAATTGCTCTGTTGATAATTAGACACTCACCTCCAGTCCTCTGGAAGTCCCAATACTGAAAGATGCTCTTGTGAGGTGAATGTTTGAATACTAATGAGTAGTTACATCAACAGATCTTTCATCCTCCTCACTTTGCACACTTGCTGGAACGGCAGCTGTTACAGTGCCTAAAAGTTCAACCTAAGGTGCACATAAAATTTAATAAAAAGAAAAGTAGACCTTCATTTTCCCATCTCTATTCTTTTGCTTTCCCCTCTATGTCTCTGTTCCACCATCTATTCTTCTTATTCTCACCATCTAGCTTTTCCAGAAACTCTTTATCTCTTAAGTAACTCAGCTGATTGTTGGATCCAATCCCTTGCTTCCCATGTCGCCCCTGAACTCCATTCACTGGTGCTTGAGGGGCGAATCCCCCCAACAACAGTCACAGAGGCGTGGCTCTGTCCTCTCTATTAACTACAATGAAGAAGGGGCATGTCAGGCTTCGGAACAATTCCTCCATTCCAGTAAATGAAGAGGGTGTGGCGGTGCTCTGTGACTGATGGAAGGTCTAGAATTGGACCCCATCTTAAGGCCCCCAGACAGCGCAGGATGCCCCATGTTTGGGCAGAGTTACTGATCGCCAGACTAGCACTAGTAACCCTTGGGGGGGATTACCACTGGGGCACATGGATGTACTATTTTAATCAGGTAAATAAAATAAATATAAAAATAAAATAAAAAGTACGTTTCAAATAGCCCTTGCAGCCAGAGCTATTGTCTCTCATTAGTTAGAGTTACTGCACAAGACTTATAGTGAATACAATAAAGTCCTTGACCACACTGTTAAATAAATAAATGACACTTACCTCTCAGCCAGCAGGCTTAAAATGCGGGGGGGGGGGAATTGAGAAGCTGCTGTGAACAATACCCATTTTTAAATAAACTGGCCCAACAGCCTGGCACAGTTGGAAAAGAAAGGTAGCGGCCGTCTTGGGGCTTCCTCTCCCAGCATCTGAGCCATGCTGCTGCCTGGATTCAACTGACATAACTGACAATGCACAGTAACAGGAAGCCCAGCAGCACTTCCAGTTTGCAGGTGGCCTGCAAATGCATACACTACAAGCTGAAATTTTGTTTCTAAAATGTACTACAGCAAGACTTAGAAAATGGTAAATTAATTTTTATGTGCAGCAATGTAAATTGCCATGGGGAGGGATGCATAAGAGCACTTTGTTGTGCTGGTCTGGTTTAAGTCATTTTTGACTGCTGGTCCTATTTAAGTAGGTGTTTAATCATTTATAAGCAGAACAAAACCCTCTTTGACCCCAATGTGTAACCCCCCCCCCCCCGGCCAACCAGCCCGGTTGATTAGTCAATTGACACATGCCATCCCGAAAGCAGCATCTACAGATTGGGAAGTGCTCCCACCCCCAGCCCATCTAAACGGCTGTCTACGGAAGCACATGTCAACACAGAGCTGCCAGGTATCTGGCGGCCGCTGTTTACACTGCAGCATGGGCCGCCAGCAAAAGTGAGACTTGCGGGCGACCCCCGGGGTTTCACGCAGTGGGTCATCATGTTCTGGGATGCCACAAGGGCCAGCGGCTTCTTTAAGGTGGAGCAAAACCCTGCATGGCTGGCCCAGGCCCTCCCTTGGGGCAGCACAAATCGTGATGTCCCACTGAGTGAAATGCCCCCGCACGTGAAATGGCCACCACAAAACTCACCTTTGATGTAAACATCTGGCACCCACATCCCCGGCATTTTAGGGCACACTAGCCATTCAGATGGGGACCAGGCCTCTTTCGCTCCCGCTATAAACAGCCATTTTCTGAGCAATAAATAAGCAGAGCAAGCGGCTTTGGTTGAAGGAGAGCCCATATATGCATCGCAGGACCAGAGAAAGATGGGTGATCTGGGGGGGTTTACACAGCGGGGCATCCCAAACCCAGATGCCTCAGGGGCAAGGAACAAAATTCTGCACTACTGAAGAAAGTTTATTTCAGAATTGTATATTTCCCCTGCAATAACACTTTAATATATAGTAGAAGAAAGAATTAACAGAGCTGGGGTAAAATATTTTCAAACTTTAGATGATACCGCGCTGTGGTCTTACTAGATGGGCCCCAGCAGAGACAACAGCTGACCAGCTTTCACCATAGTCATTAGCCTGACCCTGTTTATTCCCTACTCATCCTCTGATTTTGCCTAATGACAATAGATTGACATGTAGATTTTAGATATGGTGGGTAGGTCTTAGGTCTGTAATTGTCATTGCTGATCCCCTATATTGTAAAGGGCAGCTGCTGGTGCAGATGAGGCTGATTCACTACTAACGCCAGGTATTGCCAGATGAGTGTCTGTATAGCGGTGCTTAGAGCAACCGCTAGTAGGCGCTGTAAGCGGCTTTGGGCACTGTAAGAGAGCGTCTCAGTCGCTCTAGTAACCTGGACGGCATTAATGAATGTGATGTGTGTTGGGCGCTGTAACAACAGTATAGCGCTGAAGCAAGTGAGAGGTAGCGCCAGCTCAGTGCATCCGGCACTCGCCGCTCCACACCATATTTAACAAAACACTAGACACACAGAGCATTGGCGCTCTAAAGCTGGGCGCTGTAGCATACAGCGCCAGATGCTGTGTGAATAAAGTCTGTTTTTGAACACATATACACCTGTAACAAAGCGAAAACACATGGAATGACATTGTTTTAACACTGGGACAATAACACTTTAGTGCCAGACCTGTAAATGCAATTCTGCATAAAAATATTAAAAGTCAAAAAAGTTTATAAAAGTGTTTGTTTGCAGCCAGAAGAGGTCACACAATGATTTAAGTAAAATAAAAATAAAATTTAAATGGCAAACATGCTATTTATACACAACTAATGAAGCCCCATTGAAATGTATGAGAGAGCGCTACAGAGCGACAGGTACTACATGGCGCTTTGGAAGCTAGAACGCCGGGGCTATACGCTGAGCCGCCTGTAATAATACATGTGACGCTACATGGCGCTGTTAGAGGCGCTCACCAGATTCGCTTTCTTAAATGTGGTTTTGCGTACAGCACCCGGCATTCACCAGACTCTACCTGCCGCTACCAAGCACTACATGGCAGCGCTATCCTTTCTTAAATAACCCCCAAAATAAAAAACAGCAGTGACTGCTTGAAGGGATATTCCAGGCAAAGGGTTAAATGAGCCTGCTTTCTGCTTGTCTCCATGCTGGCTGTCAGGGGATGCAACTTCCCTGATAAACCCTATTTAACTATTGCTTCCTTTTTTTCAGGTCCCCAAAATGAATTGACTTCTTAGAGGAACCTCACACGGAAACGTGCCATCTGCTGCTGGGGAGGCCCTGCAGAAAGGATAGAGTTCACTAAACAGGCTGAATAAATTGGGTGAATAGATGAAAGATGCAGTTCCTGACAGCCAGCAAGGGGGCAAAGCAGAATGCAGGGTAAGTTAACTCTTTGCCTGGAATGTCCCATTAATAAGAGATATGATACTCCTAGCAGTCCTGAATGGTACAGGTCAGCTGTAAGCACAATCGTTTTGTCATGACCAGCTTGGGGAGAGGCACTCAACAAAGACTAACAGAAGAATAGCAAAAAATGATGGTCTATGTGGTCTATGTTACACTAGCCCATCGTCTATCTATATAAGTCCTCATCTGGCATCTTTGTAGCTTTGATATATCATCATCATACAACTGTAGATGAGATGAGTCCAGGCACGGAACAATGTTAGCGCATTTGTGATAGTTCTCATCCTGGCTATGTTTGGTCACAATTGTGAGCCAAGAGATTGCTTGTTACAGATATTTTCAGAGTCATAAAGCTGCAGCTGAATATTTAAAGTGCCAATGTGGGATATAAGGATTCTAATATAATCTCCTGGAATTCTTTGCAGTGGAGGATACTCCGCGTGGCATGCTCCAAAAGATCACAGAGCAGAATAGAGCTTCAGCTATAACTGCTCACCAAACCGTAATCACGCTACCCTACCCTGCCCTAAAATGAGAAGAGACTAGTCCTGGCATGTTGAGTTAAAAGTATTACATGGGTGTACCTCTGAGATGATGTCTGTACAGTAAGTAGACAAATATGCAGATACAATAAGGAAGCCAGCAACATTTAGTGACATTTTTGTATAGTGACATGTGGATACAATATATATAATCATTGCACAGATTAATTTAAATAGTACAATACATAGACTAATAAAAACACACACAGGTATTCCCATAATAATAGCCAATTGCTGCACAGACACGTTCAATAATATATATATTACTGAAACTTAGCAAATTAGGAAATTACAAAGCTATTAGTCACTAATGTAATGTTTTCATTACTGTATTACTAAATAAGTGTCTAGTTAGTATGGTATGATAAATGACAATTATTAATTACCTTTTTTTAATCTATAGAAATACATATTACAGTGTTTACCATCATTATTACCCATCTAGAAAATGATCTAAAATCACTCCAAAACTGTACATTTACTGTATAAAGAGGTGAAGCTCTGACAATGAGATGCAAGAATGGAGATGAAAGTAGTTGAGAATGCACCCCAAACTATACAAATTGACTATGGTGATGGGAAGTTGTTGTATATATTAGATATATTAGCTAGGTAATTGTGTATGTTTAGGCTTGCCACCTAACAAGCTAGTTGTGCACCTATCACACACCTTTACCAAAGTTGTGTAGTACCAGGACCTTCCTTAACAGCAAGTTCATCCCTCATATCTCCCTATATTTATTAGGGATGCATGAGATATATACAAGGTTGAACTGGTTATAATGTGTATATTCATTTATTCTTATATTCATATACAATACATATATATATATATATATATATATATACACAAAAGCACATACACACAATTAGTTTCATGCACAGAGTCGTTGAGCGCTTGATGGATGATTTATTAAAAACAGTGTACTATCTGTACTTGGGTTTTATGGTTATGGGTTAATTGTAAGGTTAATGTGAACTTTTTGCTGGACGCATTTAGGGGTAGCAATGAAACCAGCAATGCTCACCTGTGTTCTTGGTTGGTTCTGGCATTTTATCAATAACTCTTTACCCTTAAAGAGTATTGAGCCTCCCAGAAAACAATCACCAGTTGTCAGCAGCCAGGTGGACAGACAAGAGAGAAGAAGATCAGCCTGAGAACAGAGGGGGAGAGGCATTCCTCCGGTTTATATACCACGTTGGCATATCAAGCCCAGGGAGCACCTCCTCTGTTTACTATGCAAATATCCAGAAAACTGACAGTTAAGGGAACTCTCCCATCTGTTGTCTGAACGGGCTGCCTCTCTCTGCTTTTGGAAAGAATCTTTGTTACATCTCATGTGGCCTATGAGAACATCTCCGTGCTTCTATATTTGGCAGCTCACACAAACAGATAGGAATCATTAAAGGTATTAAAGAGTACCAGCAGTTTTTGTTTCTTTGTTTCAACTAAATAGCAGTTTTGTAAAAAAAAAAGTTTTATGCACTGAAAACAAATAACTGCAGACCTGCAATGCTATTCTTTAACACTGCAAAATCATTTAAATTGAGTACTTGGGGGAGGCGTTGCTTTTATTATACCCAGGGGCGACCTGGCCATAGGGAGACCAAGGAGAATTCCAGAGGTGAACTGGCCATAGGGAGGCAAGGGAGAATTGCAGGTGGACCACCATCCTTTGGGCTGCTACATCTATTACTCTCATCCATTCCCTGCCTCCCTAGCCTCGCTCCACAGTCCCACTGTACCTAATCCTGTTTTACCCCCAAACCACAAAACCCCAGGTTTGGCCCCAGCATCAGTACTGCAGAGGCCATACCCACAATACTATACCCCTGCAATACTAAAGATGAATTACCATTGATTGAAGAGTGGCCATATCCACCCTTGCCAATAATTTGTCCCTGAAATGCTATATCGTCAGCCTTGTGCACATATGGTAACCGGCCAGAAAGTACATCAGGGTGGGCCTCAGTTGGGACCTCACAGGCTGGATACAAGCTAGCCAGAGGGCTGTTTTCTGGCCCCGGTCTGACACTAGTTATAACCAAGTGATCTGTAGCAATGATGTCTCTAAGGGACAGAGCTCCTCTAATGTGTTTGCAAAAAAAATCTATAATGTAAGATGCGTTACATAAAGTATTGCATATTTTTAGGACATCTGGGGCATTGGTAAAAAATCCTTTCTTACTTCCTTAGCATCAACACAACTAAATCTGTCTAGTCTGCTGTGAAAAAAGTCATTAGATGATGTGAACTTTTATTTTTACCTGAACCACGCTCCCAGCACCTTCTCTGGTCTGATTGGATCTGGCCACAGTCTGCCTGGCATTGTCACAGTGTGTAATAGTTTGACTCAAACATTGCAACAAAGCTAGGGGGTGGAGTCTGGTCACATCACTGCTCTTAGCAGACTGTGGCCAGTTTCAATCAGACCAGAGGGGGCATGGTGTATATACCCACGCTGTTCTTCTACCACTAAAACTGGCCTTTGCATTCAAAAAGGAATGGCTCATTGTATCCTGAGATGTACTTCCCTTTATGAGTTTTAGGGCCTGTGTCTGGGGTAGCACAATGCAGGGGCAGCAACCCTTTGGGTAAGATCTAAGCTATGGTTTCTTTTTTGGAATCATACTTCTTGCCCTACTAAACCTTTGCAATGCTATCCAGCATCCTGTGTGTGTTTAAGCATGGGGGGGGGGGGGGGGTGGGTGGCGGTATGTGGCATCAGCTGATCAAACTAAACTCTCTAATTCCATGGTGCCTTCAGGTGCAGTAATCAATAAGGAGTGTACTAAAAAATGTGTGTGCCTAGGTATTAGTTATCATTAAAGAGAGTGTCTAGGGTGGCGTGAACCTTAAATACAGCCTTGCATTGTACCAAAAGCCACTTGCTCAGGTGTATGTAGACACTAATAAGAGGAAGTCTGGTACCATAGATCACTAGCCAAGTTAAAGTGGATGTCCAGAAAAAATAGCACCCCTCTCTCCCCTAGCACTAAGCCTAATTTTTTGAAGACCAATTTGCAAATAAATCACGTGTGTGCATGGAGCCAATCACCCAAGCCCATGGTAGAGAAGGGGCACCTGGAGCATCTCCTTGTATTTGCAGCGGTGGCTGTGGGCGAAGGTGCAGTTAGGATGCACTGACTGGCAGTCAATCAAAGCCTGTGCAGCAGCTTTATCGACTGAGCTCCTGTCAGGGGATGGAGTGTCCAGCACCATGTAGGTGAGTTAAAGTGGACCAACACCCAGGGGGGATCGGCCCGGAAATCTATAAGATTCCCGGACCGATCAGATCCCTCCCCGCGGGGCATCCGAAATTGGGATGTCCCGCGGGGAGGAACCCCCCAGGAGGCCCACAAACCTTACCTCAGCCCCGTTCCATCGGCGCATGCGCGAGCCGCGGCCGCATCTCGCGCTTCCCTCTAGCAGGGCGCGCACCCGCGCCGGCCGTTTGTGAATGGCCGGTGCAGGCGCGCTCCCTGTTAGAGGGAAGCGCGAGACGCTGCCTCCAGCGCTCAGAGCCAGCTGAGCTGGTATGCGCATCCAAGCGGCCTTGGACGCGCATACCACAGCGACTCTGAGCGCTGTGATTGGCTGAAGCGGTCACGTGGGAGCGGGGAGAGGTGAGTTTTTTTGGGCTTTCTGGGGGGTTTCAGACAGCGGGGCACCCCCGATAGTCAAAATCCTGGGTGTTGGTCCACTTTAACTTTTTTTTTATTTTGCCCCTCTCAGGGGAACTTACACTAATCCTTGTACTTCAGCCTCAGTGCAGCTCATTGCAAGATCAAGTACTCCTCAGCTACATGATCAGCCATTTGTTCTTGCTGCCAGTTGTCTGCACTGCTCAGGAACCAGCTCTTTCTCAGTCCCCTTTACTCCAGACGCCTCCTCCTAGGCAGCTGTTTTAAGACCCTTTAAAAAACATCTGTAGGCTATATGGCTGCTGTAGAAAGCTGCCTATCTATAGCCAGACCCCCCATCTTTCATAAATTCAATTTTTTTTTATAAAATATGTGGCAGAAATAAACTGATTATGATTTCTCTGTAGTTAAGAGTGGCCTGAGCCCCACTGCATTACAGTGGGAACAACTCAATTTCTGTGTGCAGGAGAGAGTCCCTCTCTTTGCCTTTCTGTTCACAGTTCAATTGGAACAAAACCCACCAGCGGCCAAGTGGATGCTGGCCTGAATTGAAATGCCCCGTTGTGTGAAACGCCCCCAGGGTGCCCTACAAACTCATCTTTCCCCGCTCCAACGGCGTATGCATGGGCTCTCATCCAAATCCTTTTGGGAAATGGCTCTGATTGTTCACAATGGGGAGCGTGCTGCCACATCCCCTGTATCCCAGGTGGCATGCGCATGTTCCTACCCCAGCCATTCAGTTAGGCTAAACTAATCATAGCCCTTTGCCGAATGACGTAGTTAAGGCAAAAGGCTCTGATTGGATGAGAGCCCATGCATGCACATTTGGAGCAATGGGGGTTTCACACAGCTGGGCATCCCAGTTCGGGATACAAACTTCCAGCAATAAAAATAAATCCTATTGTTAAAGAAAATACCTTTTCTTCAGGGCTGTGGCAGTGACATTATCTGCCCACAACCAAATCATCCCTCACACATGAAACCTCCCCAAATATTTCCTTTTACATTGTGTCACAGTAACCCCACTTTGATTTGCTTTTACTCATTGTGAGCAGCAGGGCAGCTGTCTACGTGCTGATCTATTTCTTTATCTATATTGCACCTCTGCCCATCTGTCATTGTTACTCTGCTGACTGGTCAGGGGGAGGGGGGTTAGAATTTCTAGTCCTCCATAATTGTGCAGAAATGTCAGCACTGTAATGTTAACCACGTGGTCAAACAATATGTCATACATTGTGCTGACGGAAAGATAGCAATATTGTTCAGGCTGCTGTCAGATGTCATCTCTCACATATATAATAGTTAGGATGAATATTTTTTATGACTTATTTAATATTTAATTTTGGTCTCTTTTAGGCCACTTTATTAATCCTAACATGGTTCTCTACCTAAAGTAGCTTGCTCCTCGACACTCTTTATTCTCGCCCCCAATACAGCCATCACTTCTGGCCTTGTCCTGATGAGATTTGAGTTAGCCAGTAGACAGCAAGATATCTGCATGGGTCTACCTACTCTCTAATAATTATGGGTAAATCCTGCTATATTTGGCCATTTTTTTAGTAGAGCCTGTCTGGGCTTTAACATGAAATGTCTTGTTTGTCATTTTTTAAGTGTATTTTCAATATTTTTGGGTAAAATATGTGCAAAAAACTATTTTTTACAATTTGTAGGGTTTTCTGTAATAAAAAAGTTATGTTTTTCAATAAAATCTCATTTCATCTGAAATTCCTAGTCCCATTAATGGTGTCCTGTGATATATATGGCTGTCTGAGACATCATTCCAGTGCTGAAGTGTACAGTAGTATGTATCAGCTCAGTCTACTGTGTATATTGCGTCTTCCCATTTCCCATTCCTATTTCTCCTGGTTACAACGGTACCACATATGTATTGGTAGTCACTCTTTCCTGCCCAGGATACTACCCCGAACTGAAAGAGGGCTTTAGGAGATTCTGAATAAAAAAACTTCTATGCGCACCTTTCAAAGAAAAACAACCCTTTACATTCGAAATGCCCCCTACAAACAATATATTTGCAGCACCTTGAGAAAGTGACGTCACGGAATGTGTGGGTGGTAAGAGCATTGATTGGTTCCAGCAGGAGGGGGGTTTATTGTCTCATTTCACACTGAGGTGGATTTACTATTGAGTCATTTGTAACAGCATTGTGGAGTCTTGCATTGTACTTTTGCACTTTATGACTCTTTGCACTTTTTTGCTAATTGCACAATTGCACTTTTTTTGATTGCCATTTGTTTTGTATTAGATTGAACATGGGAGAGATGTTGATGGGGGGGTTTCTTGTTTATTCCTGCTGCTGGGGTTTGTTGTATGTTTTTTAATATGTCTGTATGTGTAATGTCCACTATGGTTTTTAATGTTTGATGAATTAAAATATGAGATATTGTGATTATTGATGGTGTCAGTAACTGAATGTTGAGGAGTGAGTGGTGCCGTCCAGGTTGGGATCCTTTTTTGCGGTGTGCTGGAACCGCAACTAGCTGCATAGTATTCTCTGAAAGTACACATCTCAAACTTTCTAGGAGTACCAGGCTTGTTGACATGGGCACAGTTTTCTGGAAGTAATCCCTCCACGAATTCTTTAGTTGCACAGGGTTTCCCTAAAAAAGAATAAAAAAGCAGAATCAAAGCCACATTTTCCTAAAAAAAAATATGCAATTATATTTTATTTTGCATTACATTTTTTTTGCAGGAGATTTTAGGCTTTGACATGAAATGTCTTATTTGTAATTTTTCCACAGCTTTTTTTAAATATTTAAAGTAAAAACAAACAAAAAATATATAAAAAATATTTTTTTTAAATTGTCCCGTTTATTTAAAAAAAAACATTTATTTTATTAAAGAAAACCATATTGCATGTGAAAGCCCCATTTCTCCCAATTACAGCTGTAACACATATATATTGGTAGCCCCCTGTTCCTGCCTAGGAAACCCCCCCAAACTGAAAAGAGCACTTTATAACATTTACAAAAAAAGTATAAATACTATCAAAACTATAACAGCTTAAACAAAAAAAAATCCCACAGAGGACCATACATTTTTTAATTTCCAGGGTTAAAATCCCTTAAAAATCCCCCCCAAAATGATGTGGGTCCTCCCTACCCAGCATAACCAGCCCGGGGACCAGCTATGCAGGGCTTGTAGAACAGGGCACAGGGGCCAGCTTCAGTGGCCCCCGCCCTGCAGACTACAAGCCCACACAGCCTAAATGGTCCTGGGCTCTTCTGCCCTCCCCGGGCTTTGGGGAGGCAGGTTATGGGGGGGGTGGGGGTTAATGGCAAGTCACCTGCTAGCTGCAGCCCCTAAGCCTTGTGAACTGGTATAGGGGTCTCCCTAGATCCCTTACCAGTTCACAAAGGGTTAAATGAAAAAAAACACACACACACACAAACACTTTTATTTTTTATTTGTATTCCTTTTTTTGTAATACATACCTCCAATCGATTCATTCCCGAGCACTGTATCCCACGCCGATCACTCTGACTTTTGCTTTCTTGCTGCGGGTTAATTTAAAAAAATGCCATGGGATCCCCCCTACCTAGCATAACTAGCCTAAGGACCAGCTATGGGGGCTTGTAGAACAGGGTGCAAGGTCCAGCTTTGGTGGCCCCCCACCCTGCATGCTACACACCCTCAGAGCCTCTGTGGCCCTGGGCTCTTCTGCCCCCCCCTGGGATTTGGGGAAGCAGGTAATGGGGGCTGGGGGTTAATGGCAAGTCACCTAGCAGCTGCAGGTGACTTGCCAGACCCCCAAGCCTTGTGAACTGGTATAGAGGTCTCATGGACCCTTACTAGTTCACAAAGGGTTATTTTTTTGCTCACCTCCGATCATGTGCCCCCCGGTGATCCGGCGACCCTGTCCCCCCGTGATCCGATGACAGCTGCTGGGTAATCGGTAGAGGGGGGCTGGGGAGGCAAGGGATCAAAGCTTCTTGCCCCTCCAGCTGTCTCCCCGCGATCACCCGGCACAACAGACTATTTTCCGTCATCCACCCTGCCCACAAAAGACAGAGTTAGCGGCGGGCAAAAGTTGAAGTACAGTAGCGACTGGTCAGTGTGAGCGACTCAAACCATGTTCGTCAAAAAAACAGCCTCACACAACGCTGGCACTCAAAGTTGTGTCGCTGTAGCCCAGAGCACCAGAAGCTGTGTGATTAAAGTCCATTTTTTAACACATATCCACTAGTAACAAAGCGAAAACATATGGAATTACATTGTAATTACATTGTTACATTAACACTTTAATAGCAGACCTGTAATGACAATTCTGCATAAAAAATTAAAAAATCCAAAAACTTTTCAAAAATAACTTTTAAAAGGCCAGAAGACCTCACACAAGGGTTTGGTTTTATTTAAAAAAAATATATAACAAAAAAGACTGTTTAAAGAGAAGAAAATGAACGGCCGTTGAAATGTATGGGAGAGCGACAGGTAATACCAGGCTAATACCAGGCGCGCTGGAAGCCAGATGAACGGGTCGCTACGTGTCGCTGTAGGAGGTGCTCACCAGAATCGCCTTCATAAATGTGGTATTGCGTGCCGCGGCCGGCGTTCACCTGCCGCTACCTGTCGCTAACTGTCACTTACAAGGCACTACCTGTCGCTATCCCTTGATGAATAAAGCCCTAAGTTTCTCTATAGCATAGCTGTCCTGCAGGAGAAATACATCTCTTTCCCTGACAGCATTGCAGCCTTGAAATTGGTCTTCCTGCCCTCCATCACTTTGACTGTGCTCATGCCCCTCTTTGAATGTCCCCTTCTCCCTGTTGCAGTTACACAAGCTTAGTCTGAGCATCCGGCCTTACCTTTTGCGTGTTTTGTCCTAATCTTTTGTAATAGTTAATATTTGGTCTAGGCTGTTTTGATGTTGCGTTGCCTGTTAGTACCGTATATACTCGAGTATAAGCCGAGTTTTTCAGCCCACTTTTTGGGCTGAAAAAAGCCACCTCGGCTTATACTCGAGTCCACCGACACAGTGACCGGCACTTCCAGGCTGCTGCGTGCTGGCCAGCGCGCAACAGCCAGGAAGTGCAGCCAGGAAGCGGCGGCGTGAACGGCGGCGGCGGAGTGGAGGGGCCGGAGGAAAGGAGAGCGGCGGGCGGCCGCCCTCCGTTGCGCCCGGACGAGGGGAAGCCGGACCTGAGATGGCGCCTGGGAGGAGCGGCGACGGGACCTCACCTGGGACGGAGCTTGTGTCCCCCGAGAGGCAGGTGTGTGTTGTGGCGGCGGGCACCGGCGGGAGAACGGTGCTGTCGGCTCCCCGTCCGCGAAGTAAGAGAAGCAGCTACACCCGAGGTCGCAGGGTGTACCAAGATGGCGGCCGCCGAGGAGCTGAAGGCAGCTACACCCGAGGTCGCAGGGTGTACCAAGATGGCGGCCGCCGAGGAGCAGAAGGCAGCTACACCCGAGGTTGCAGGGTGTACCAAGATGGCGGCCGCCGAGGAGCTGGATGCTGGAGTGTGCGTCTGAGAGCGGCTGCAGCAGCAGGTACCCACAGTGTATGTGTGTCTCTTTCTGTGTGTGTGTGTCTGTGTGTCTGTGTGTGTCTTTCTGTGTGTGTCTCTTTCTGTGTGTGTGTGTGTGTGTGTGTGTGTGTGTGTGTCTCTTTCTGTGTGTGTGTGTGTGTGTGTCTCTTTCTGTGTGTGTGTGTCTCTTTGTGTGTGTGTCTCTTTGTGTGTGTGTCTCTTTGTGTGTGTGTGTGTGTGTGTGTGTCTCTTTGTGTGTGTGTGTGTGTGTCTCTTTCTGTGTGTGTGTGTGTGTCTCTTTCTGTGTGTGTGTGTGTGTGTGTGTGTGTGTGTGTGTGTGTGTGTGTCTTTCTGTGTGTGTGTGTCTCTTTGTGTGTGTGTCTCTTTGTGTGTGTGTCTCTTTGTGTGTGTGTGTGTGTGTGTGTCTCTTTGTGTGTGTGTGTGTGTCTCTTTCTGTGTGTGTGTGTGTGTCTCTTTCTGTGTGTGTGTGTGTGTGTGTGTGTGTGTGTGTGTGTGTGTGTGTGTCCCTTTCTGTGTGTGTATGTCTCTTTCTGTGTGTCAACTCCAATTCCAATTAAAAAAAGCCGCCTCGGCTTATACTCGGGTCAATAGCTTGTTCCACTTTTTTGGGGTAAAATTAGGTGCCTCGGCTTATACACGGATCGACCTATACTCGAGTATATACGGTAATTTAATTTCCATTTTCTTTTGTCTTTTAAGTGATTCAGGTTTTCCCTTGCTACCCTAGCTCCTGGCGCCTTTTTGAAGGCCCCAGGCACCTGGCCAGAATGCTTATAATGGGGCCCACCGCAGGCCATGGGCTGTAGTTGAGCTTGCAAATACCGCAAAGGCTCAGTTGAACCTTATGCGTACGCAAAGCAAATATGGCCGCTTATACATGAACAAACTTTTTTCGGAATGCGGCTTTGAATGAAACAAGCGTTTATGGGCAGGCTTTGAATCAAGCCGCAAAACAAGCCAAAGCCCAGGTGTATCTTACCTGGTTTTGGTCAGCTTTACTAAGACATCCCAAATGGGGGATGCACCTATGTGTGAAACCCCTGGGAAAGCCGAGTATTCTAACCTCTCCAGTGATCCCTCGGTACATGGGTGGGTTCTCCTCCAATCATAATAGGGGGAACAAATGATCAGTACCCTGGAGAAAGGTAATCACTGAGCCCTGGGATTCTTTAGGGACTTGATTGTTTTGGTCCGCTTTAAAGATGTTTACCGTATCTGCTACAACCAGCTCCTTTGTTTTACTACCCACAGTTTTTCAACCACATTATAAAGAACCCTTTACAATGCCTGTATCTTAAAGCGGACCAGAATCAGACTGAAGTCTAAAAGACTGTTAAAAGTCTGGGTTAAATTCATGCCCCTCCCCACCAAGACTAATGGACACCAAGACTATGGGCCCTATTCAAGAAGTGTGCTGTTTAGCATAATTTTGCTGGCATTCGGCCCATGTTTGAGTGCCGGCATCTATTTCTATTTTGGCGCTGCTATCTGCAAGTTACAATGCCTGATGTTAAATAATCAGTTTGGAATGGCGCACGGGTATTGGTCCATCAGTATTGTGTCAGTATTAAATCAGTGCCAGTGATCCCCGCTCTGTACCGCTGTCTTTTATGCTCTGCACACCATATTTATAATTTTTTTGGAGTGCTGAAAAGATTTGTGCTGGCATTTCTTCATTACAGTTACAGGATATCATTCTTGAGGACAAAGGGGACACATTTTATAGTTCATCTAGGCTGCATTTAGTTGTCGTATGACACATTGGTAAGGCAAAAAAGCAGAGATAATATAACTTACATTTGGCAACATGTAAGCCCTGCATTTACATTATTGACAAGTCACAGTGCAAGTTCTGTACAAATAAATGTGTTATAAATGAAATTATAAGCAAAAACACTTCAATGCAGTCCTGCCCAGTGTGATTTATGTGATCTTAACCTACAGTGCACTATAAACTGGCGCAGCTTAAACAATAGCATCTATCGCTGCAAACTATATGGTGCTTGTAATAAATTAGACGCAGGTTGGTGGATGCATCAGCGCTGCCTCAAAAAGCAAACTGAGTGACGTTGAGGCAAAATATTGGTGCTGAGTGGCATTAACAGGCGCTGAAGTTTGATAAATGAGGCTCCACATGAGTTGTATTATCTTCAGGGATTTCAAGACCCTTCTCCAACAGTTTCCTCCTGTAAAACATGGTTTGTATGCATTTTTCGGGGGGACATCCAGATGAGGGAGGCCCCATTCATGGTCAACTCCCCCCACAACTCCCACAATGCTTAGCTGAACCACTATCTACAGGTGAAATGGGAGCACAAGTGGGCTGCATCACTCTGGATGCACCCTCAAGACTGTCACAATGAGGCCCCACACACATTATGTAGAAATTGGGTGTGGAACCGCTTTAAATGGAAATATATATGTGATAGTAGAAGGCAATGGTATACATTTTTTCTTTTTCCTGGAGTGGTAATCAGAAGTGCATGTGATCAGACTGTTGAGTGGTGGACAGATACTAAACCGCTGCCCACTGACCACCAAGTACTCCATTGCCACTGACCAGTTTTGGCATCTTCGGCTGCCTTACTGCTGTGCAACAGCATAGGCAGCTTCCCTGGTAAGAAGTAACACATGTTAGTCTAGAGCAGGGGTGCACAACCTTTTCGGTATAAGGGCCGCATTGTCTTATTGTTCATATTTAAGGGGCCGCAATAAAATTTAGGCTGCCGACAATGCTAAACCATTTACTGGAGGTAAGATTTAACATTAAAGCACTGAATATGCCTTTATGCATATGCAAAGGTGAGACAGGACAAGGTGGGGTGGACAGAATTGGAAGAAGTGAGGTGACCAGAGGTGAGGTGAGAAGAGGTGAATAAAGGTGGGTAAGACAGAAAGAGGAGAAGAGATGAAGTAGGAAGGACTGGAAAAAAATGAAGGCTGGGAGAGGTACATTGAGCAGAGTTGATGTGGGCAGAGTTGATATGGGAAGAGGTAAGCCGAGGTGGGTAGAGTTAGGCAGAGGTGAGGTTAGGTGAGGTGGACCAAAGTAAGATGTTCTGAAAAGTGATGGACAGTGGCAAGGTGAAAAGAGATGTTTAGAGATAGGTATAGATGAGGAGAGGTGCGTTGGGACAAGGCGGGAAAAGGTGAGGTAGGGAGAGCTGAGTTAAAGAAGGCAGAAGTAAACAGGTGAAGTTTGCACACATAAGGATCAAATAGGTAATCCGAGGTGAGGTGGGCAGAGATGAGCTGGGAAGAGTCTACATAATTACCCAGCATGAGCAACAGACCAGTAGCACATGTGTGTCACCCTCCTCTACAGATAATTGGTGCCCCATTTTCTGGGAGTTAAAGATGGATAGACTTAAAAAATACCAACTTAAAACCTTATTCAGATATTCTGTACTTGGCCCCTATATCACTGGACCCATCTGTGTCAAGAAAATTTTGTCTGGCACCAAATGATAAATGTTTTTCCTTCATTTTCCTTATGGGTATCTTATAATTTGAGCCCAAATTATAGAGGTATAACTAAATGTGCTCTGACTCTGGTGCAAACTTTAAACGGGGCTCCACCACAGCTCATACAGTAAGCTATTTCCTCTCAAGCGTAGGCCCTACGATTTAAATTATTAACCACAATTAGGCTACTAATTGTACAGATGGAGAAGAGCTAATGGTTTCTTTTACTGAGTTAAGTTAACAATGCTATCTTTAATGATTTTCAATGGCATTTGTTAGCTTAGCCAGGCAGGTCTCAGGACCCTTTAACTTTGTCCCATTGCAAGTTAGGTGAAGGAGCAACAATGGCGGGTCCCTTATAATATAGTGAACTAAAGGAGCAGAAAAACAAACAATTAAGTCTTCAAGTCTTTACATGGCACAAACAGACCAAGAACAAGAATAATGGGCTATACCCATTATTCATAGTGTGTAAGCTATTCTGACCCATTTTATTGATGCTTATTGAAATATTAGAATAAATACTAAAGGATTGTATGTCCAGTCAGGGCTTTCTGGGCACTTAAGACTAGGAATGATATGGTACTATTTACTCTATATTTTTGCTTTTATTTTTGCTATAAAAGCTTTACAGTGCCCTTATACCTAAATGTTTCTAATTCGCAGTACTTGTAATGGTCTGTAATGTAGCAATAAATGTAAGTAATTACAAATATCCAGATAAGCTCTCTAACATATAAAATTGATTTACATCTCTCAAACTCATAATAATTGTTACGCCTATCATTAGTCTGCTAGGGAATCTTTTAGGGTTTATAACAAATCCTATATTTCTCCTGCTTCAAAGTTTGGATAAGCACTGATAGCGAGAATTTCTATGCAGCCTAATCAGAGTAACTTGCTTTAAGAAGGGATAAGTATGAAGGGCATCAGAGATTTCCAAAGCAGAAGGGTGTAGTGTTACTTTAAGTAAACTTTAGGTGACAGCTGCACTAAATGAGACTTAAGATACTGACAAAGAATGGAGTGTTCTGTGCCATAGGTACAGTGGCTTTGCCAGAGCTTAAGTGCAGAGACAGAAGGATGGTGTGGGAGTACTGCTAGTCTTGCTTACACTCATAGAGATTTTAGATGTAGGTGGGAAATCAAGAAGACTCACCAGGTCATAAAATACCATGCTGAAGACATCTGAGAGAAATTACTCACATTGGAGTGACATAAGTCATAGACGTAGCAAAATTAGACATGAGCAATATTGTTTTATTTTAATATTGCTACACTGTCTCATTTTTTGGAACCTAATTTATTCACACTAGTACTTTATGTTCGGCAATTGTTTTGTTTGTAGGTTATAGTCTGCATCCTCTTATTGTGCACAAGCACAATCCGAAAACCTGGTCTGGCTCCTGAATTTGCTTTTTTGTAACTCCTACTTCATGAGTCCTGGATAGAATTGGTGTTACTTGTGTAACCCAGAGTTCAACACTGTGTCTGTATAGCAGTTAACTTGGCTCTTCCCTTTAGAGCCCCGTCCCACCCTTCTCTAACTTACACTTTGTGCAACCCATGGAATATGATGGTGCTTTATAAATAAACAATAATAATAATAGGGGGCCCCTTTGCAATGAGTCATGTCAAATACTTTCTGCTTCGCTAATTATGCTCCAATCCTTAATGCCTTCTCCACTTCCAAGAATCATCCCCTTAGTCCTCACCACCTTCACTTCTCCAAGCAATTGCCCTGCCCTAAAGTTCTTGCTGCTTTCTTTGCTGCTGCTGATTATCATTGCCACCTTCACCTCTTGTCCAGAACGATCTACCACTGCTGTCAATCATCCTCTAGTCCTTGCTGTCCCCTGAAGGGGCCAATGCCGCTGTTACTCACCCTCTGGTCCTTGCTGCCATTTCTGCTGCCACTGAAGGAAATGCTACTGCTGTCAATCGTCTTCTCATCATTACTACCTTCTCCGCCACCCCTCAAGGACCCAATGCTGCTGTCAATCATCCTCTGGTCCTTGCTGCCTTCCCTGCTGCCACTTAAGGATTCATCACTGCAGAATATGCATGTTTCTAGATAGGCGATGAACTGACCTGCCTGCAGTCCAGAGGGTTATCGGTGGCAGCAAAGAAAGTGGTGAGGACCGGTGGACAATTGGCAACAGCAGTGGACCCTCTAGCAGCAGCGGAGAAGCCAGCAGGGACCAGAGGACAATTGGGTGCAGTGGTGAATACTTAAGTGACAGCAGGGAAGGCAGCAAGGACCAGAGGATATGTAAGGTCTTTCTTTGAAATGTTGTCAGAATGGCACAATCTGTGTGCCTTTTACAGTCTGTATTGTCCCCCACAGCTCACACAGCAGCCATGGTTTCCATAAAGAATTGTACATAAAGAATTTTCTATTTTGTCTTATTCTATTTTAAATGAGCTTTGAACCAGTGGAGACAACTGTGTTTCTGTATTGTGTTCACAGACAATGATTTCTGGAAGAATTCCTGAGACTATGCAGTGATTTATATTACCCGATTCATGCCTATTTTTTCTGTATTTTCTTCAGAGATACTCTGCCTCTCTAATGTGATCTTTTTATACAGTCATGTGACTTTTCATTAGTGCCACTTATTTTTCCAGCCTTTTGTAAACCCTTTTCAACTTTTTTGAGAGATGTTGCTACAATCTTTAAATTATTTTTTTCAACTAAGGTGGGGAACTGGAATGTGTTCTATGTTCTATTATATTTAGATATATTAAATGTCCAAATCATTGTGCTCTTGTTCTCTTTACATTTTACACAGTGCCCCAACCATTTGGTAATGTAACAGCTATGTTTCCTTTTCTCATATTGCATAATTTTACTTCTGCAGCTAATGTCCCAGTCAGTCAAAATGCAGAATTATGCTACATATCATACATACTGTAGTATTGGGATATTATTGCCACTGGTATGTGGTAACTGATGCTGGAAGGATAAGCACAAATTGTTCCAGAAACCGTAACTGTGTGGCTAAATATGCCCATGTAAATAGCTTTCTATTGTTATGACTGCAGTTTACAGGTTAGGCCACAGTAGCTGAGAGTCTTTCATAATGAACTATGACTTTTGCCAGATATAAAGCCCTTAATACCTAGGTAATAATATAATATCCACTGAAATGATGGCTTGGCAGAACATCCAGTTTAAGGATATTCAGGGAGGTGCAAAGCAGTAAAATGAACCCACACCAACCTGTGTATATTGCATTAACTTAATGGTGTATGTGAGATGATCCTGTATGTGGGCTACATGTAGTAGTATCATTGACCCTCAGTGAACATGATGAAATCAGCCTCCTTAGTAAGGTTCCTGTAGCTCCTGTTACAGCCATTACTTCTTCATTGCGCTATCAACAGTTACTTTAGGTCAGCAGACTAATCAGAAAATAAATCAGGTAAAATAGATTTTATATGACCCAAATTAAGCTTTATATGCTACAACTGAAAAAAGCCTTATAATACTATAAGTAGGAAAGCAGTAACGGGGAGGCCTATTCATTAATAGCGGCAGGTAGCGACAGTTGAGCGACTGTAGCAGTATTTTCAGTATTTAAGATTAGATTGAGGGAACATATTTATAACATTAAAAAAGACCTCCTTTCTCATAGTGTATCTTCTCATTTCAAAGAATCACATAACTCTGATCCAAGAGGTATGAGGTATTGCATTATTGATTGTCCTCTAAAAACATTAAAAGGTGGAAATATGGTTAGGAAATTATCCCGGTTGGAATCTAAGTGGATATTTAATATGAAATCCATGGCCCCAGGAGGCCTCAATATAGAGTTTGATCTGAACTGCTTTATAGGAGACCATTAGGGGGGTTGTAACTTGGAGTTCCCTTCTCAGTGCCTTTGTGGTAATTATATGCCAGTCTGACATCTAAATTGATAGTAAAAAAAATATATACTTCAAATTCAACATATATCAAAAATAATTTAATACATTATGGATAAAATATTGAAATTGTTTAAATAAATGAGATCTTTAGTCCATTTTTCAGTTTACAGATCATATTCTAATTGTATGATCTATGGGTTCATTCCATTTGTGCAGTCTTATAGGAATATTGATAAAATGTAATTTTATATTATATATAAATTTAGGTCCACTTTAAGATGTTTTTATTGGGCTTGGACCAACTATATATGCCTGCTTTTTATATATTTTTGTTATATATTTTTGTTAATTATGTGTAAAGTTGAAGAAACTTATTAATTTTGGTAAAGCAAGAATGTAGATTTTTCTAGGCAAAATATGTCAAGTGTTTAATTATGTGCGGTTAGGTTGTGGGGATTTTTTGTGCTCAAAATACAGCTAACCAGTTAATTTTAAAATTTAATTAAATTAAAGTAGTAATAAACCTAGTATTAAATGTAGCATACTATATTTTAATTATTTAATTTTTTGATAGTGGCATTTTAATAATATCAAAACTAATAGAGACAATTCAGCATTGAATTAGTCAAACAGCTTGATTCCAATAGTAAAGACAAGTTCTGGGCGGTAATCTAACAGTTAACCCAGACAGATCACATGCTCACAGCCGAAGTGAAAAGAGAGACGCTCCACAATACCCGTAGCTCATGAATAAGTTGTCAGCTGACGACGAAACGCGTTGGGCGGGGTTAGGATTGTGAGGCGTCTTCACCTGTGCAGGAGAGGAGGAAGGCAGCGAGCGCTCCTGTGTCCGGCGGCCGGGGAGACGGAGTAGAAACACATTGCTGCACTGCCTGGAAGCAGCTTGTATGTGAGCACAAAAGTTCCTTACAGCGCGCCCTCCTTTGTTTTATTCGTTTTAAAGCCTGGATGTTTTAAACATAAATGCTTGTTCTTAAATGATTGCTGGTAAGCGTAAATAAATGCGGGCAGGCGCTCTGAATATTTAAGGGTATTACGCTATGTGCCTTTGTCTGTTTACTTTTATGTCATAATCTTGGAGTGGAGGATTGTTAAGGAGTGTTATCAAGGAGAAAGGAGGATTTGGAAATTGGATCAATATTGAAAGGAGAGAATATATATAAAAATTAACATCCTAAAGAGGACCCAAATCGATATTGCTAATATCCTATTGTGCATCTGGTACGTTACATCGATTGTGGTGGTGGGAATTCACACAAATTCATGTTCTATTGGAGTTTTCACATAAGAGGTGGACTTTTTTTTCAAGAATAAGTTTTAATTGGTGTTTTTCTTGAAGAAAGATATATATATATTTTTTCCGCGGAGTTCTTGGTGTCATAGAGCACCAATAAAGACAGAAAAAGTGTGTATATGTATGCGGACTGATCCAACACGGTCTGCTATACTCCAGCGAGATTTTGTGTTAATTATTGATCACTGTAATATTTTGAGCGCGGTGTTTGATGAGAGTATTTTCGTCATATATTAAGTATTTTCACAGCGCCCGCTAGTAGTCGCTGTGCTTGGCCGTTGTTCGGTTGTTGACAGCGACTCAGTCGGTGTGCAGTAATGTTGAATTTTGGGTGAGGAGTCGCTATTTGACAGGTTTCGCGCTGTATGGGAGCGCATGATAGCGACTGGCCATAGCGACCGGCTCCCACCATATTCATTAACAAATCACGCTCAAAAAATTCTCGCGCTGTGAAATGCATGTTTAAACCCCAGAGCGCTGGCGGCGATGGGTTAAAAGTAGTTTTTTAACCCCCAAACAACCATATTTTTGGAAACCAAAAAAAACAAGTTTTTAAAAACATTTTGTAATGTGAATACATTAATATCAGACCTGTAATATCAATTCTGCACAAAGTTTTATTTATTTTTTTTTTTTACCTTAAAAAAAATATCTAACATGGCAGAAGTGGTCACAGAATTTTTCACATTTAAAAAAAAAAAATAAAAAAAAAACATTAATATGAATTAATTATGAATATTTAAAGATTGTTCCATTGAAATGCATTGGAGAGCGCCAGGTAGCGAGAGGTCATACCTGTCGCTGTTCAAGGTCGGATGCTGGCGCTGTTGGCTGAGGCTGGAACAATGATGAATGAGTGGCTATCTGGCGCTATCTCAGTCGCTAAGCAGGATTGGCTTGATAAATGTGTGATTGTGGTGGGGAGCCGGCGTTCTCGTGGCGGGGCCCGTCATTACCGGTCGCTCACCAGGCGCTACCTGTCGCTATCCCTTGTTAAATAAGGGCCTAAGTATAATAGCAAGCAGCCAAAAGTTGGAAGGCACACTGAGACGTATTTGTCATGCTTTATTTCAGCTTCAAGCCATACTCTTTAGGGATGATACATGTTTATGTCAAACCACACCTATTTGGGACCCTATAGTACCTTCTCGTTCATCATTATTACTACCAGAAAGTGAAAATCAGAAATGTGAAAAATATTTAAAAAGATCTTCAATAGAATGATTATACAGTAGATGGCAATTGACATACTCTTTATATACCTCCATGCCATTAAAACAGTGGCAAAAATTCCCTTCACTGGTAAGCATATCTTGCTCACCAGACATGATGGCCACACTATTTTTATAGCCGGCTTCCCTTCATTAAATAGCACCGAAGGCTGGATTTGTATGGAAAACCTGGAATATTTTATATCAGGCTTCCAAATTCAAACTATCCTCTCCCCAAGGCTGTCACGGATAAGGATGTAAGCAAAATAGGTGATATATGGCATAATATTGTGTCCAACAATGGATTCATTTAAAGAGTTATACTCGCAAACAACCGATTTAGAACCTCTTTAAGGAAGAAAACAGGTGATGAGGGAGAACAAAAAAAAGATAAATTCCGTATGGACGAAACGTGACGCTAGTGGAGTGCAAGCGTACACAGGAAGTGGCGTAAGAGGGATGGGGTGAGGACATGGACAGCTGAATACAAGCGCGCACAGCTGTGGAAGCAAATGGAGCAGGACACCCCGACTTTGTTCCCCTTCATCGCCCGTCTTCTTTTTAAAGCGCTTTTAAATCGATTATATGCATATAAAGAGATCATTCTATTGAAGAATCTACCAGCTCCACATTTCTTTTTAGATGACTATTGTTCACTGGATAACTTTTTTTGTGTTGATGCTGGTGTACTAGTTGGATTTTACATTTTTACTTGCATTTTAATTGATTTGATCATGCATAAATATTTTTGTGTTATTTATAATTTTGATAGATTGACTGCTTGAAGGTGACCAAAACACAATGAACTTGCAAAGATAAATGTTGGCAAAGTCCCTGCCCATCTTAGGGGACTGGAAATGGAAATATTCCAATTTCACTTACTTTGAGGCCGATTCATTAATAGCGCCAGGTAGCGACAGATGAGCGCCAGTAGCGTGATTTTCACAGCGCCAGCTAGTATTCGCTGTGCTTGGCCGGGGGTTTGCTTGTTGACAGCGACTCAGTCGGTGTGCGGTAATGTTGAATACGGGGTTAGGGGTCGCTGTTTCACAGGTTCCGCGTTGTATGGGTGCGCCTGACAGCGAATGGCCAGAGCGAACGGCTCCCAGCATATTCATTAACAAATCACGCTCAAAAATTTATTGCGCTGTGAATTCCTTGTTTAAACCCCAGAGCGCTGGCGGCGATGTGTGTAAAGTAGTTTTTAACCCCCAAACAACCTTTTTTTTTATATGGAAAAATTATACAAGTTTTTCTAAACATTTTGTAATATGAATACATGAATATCAGACCTGTAATCTCAATTCTGCACATATTTTTTTTTTTTTTACTTTAAAACAAATCCTAACATTGCAGAAGTGGTCACAGAATTTTTGACATTAAAATAAAAAAAAAAATACAGTAATAGCAATTAATTATGACTATTTAAAGATTGCTCCATTGAAATGCATTGGACCACGCCAGGGAGCGCCAGGTCATACCTGTCGCTGTGATGGGATTAGCAGCGGCGCTGTTCGTTGCAGTCGGCTACATGATGAATCCCGCGCTAGCTGACGCTCTCGCCGGCGCTAGCCTCATTTAGCGTGATAAATGCGTCATTGTGACCGCCGCCGGCGTACTTGATTCGGTAGCCGCCGATAGCTGGCGGTACCTGGCGCTCGTCAGACACTACCTGGCGCTAGCCCTTGATAAATAAGGGCCTTAATTATCCTGGAACAGCTGGAAGAGTTGGGACTGACAGCTAAAACAGGCAGCATTAGCAGGATGCAGAGTGAAGCAGGAGCATCAAAAGTTACCAAAAGTTTCTCTTTTCAAGGTGAGTAATTAAGGGGATTTCCCTATGGCGAATAAACCAGTATAGTAAAGTCATGTAGAGGGGACACATGGATTCACCCAACCCCACCTAATCCCTCCCTATTTTCCTTGTCTTTTTCTCTTTAATTATTTTCTTATTTTGCTGCCTTCCGCCCGCCTGGGGCCTGAAACTCCATTCAGTTGCAGGGGATGTTGCCACACCCCCTCTATTCACTACAATGGAGAAGGGGCATGTAGGGCTTCATCCACTACCTCTATTGCAATGAATGAGTGGCCACACCCCGGTGATTAACGTCCAGTCTTGTCGGACCTGCAGTGATCAAGGTTAGTGCCCTGTTTTTTTTTTTTCTCAATATTTCACGATAGTTAAAGAAGATCAGCGAAGGGTAGTGTGATTCCCTGTCTCCACCCTACTTATTTTATGCCATTCACCTATAAGTCTCTCAGTATGTATGGTATGTAGTTATTAGTTTGGTGGAATCAAGCATCCGTTGTCCTGATTCAAATGACAACTAAAATGCCTGTACCAATTCTCATTTGATCATAAGTTCAATGTGTCCCATGCATTTTCTGGCTTTTAATAAAAAAATATTGAAACATGAAAAATATGGGTTTTGACCCACTTTAATCAAAACATTAAACCAGACCAACAGTCAGTTGGAAAAGAAAGGTAGCACCCATTTTGGAGCTCCCTCTCCCAGCATCTCAGCCAATTGACATAAAGAACAATGCACAGTAACAGGAAACCCAGTAGCACTTCCTGTATGCAGGTGGCCTGCAAATGCATGAGCCACCATTTTGTTTCTAGAATTTACTACAGCAGGAGTTAGAAAAAGGTAAATGAATTTTTATGTGCAGCAATCTAAATTGCCCTGGGTAGGGATGCATATGAGCACTGTTTGTTTGTTGGTCTGGTTTAAATAATTTTTGACTGTTGGTCCGCTTTAACTGCCTGGAAAAATGCCACACAACAGCTTTCTGAATTTTAAAAAGCAACAGCATTAGTGAAGTATGAAGGCTGCTATTGCTGACCATCATAGCTGCTTGGCTGCTGTAGTGATCACCCATAGTTAATACGGTTGAAAAAAGACATATGTCCATCAAGTTTAACCAAGGGTGTTGGCGCAGGGGAAGTTATTTCCCATTTTATTTTATAGGGAGAAGTTATATTTTTTGTTTTTTTTTACTGATAACTGCTAATAGTAACTGTTAATGTTATTTTCTTCTAATCCTTTTTTTAGCTGTCAGCAGATGATGCTGTAAGACGCTTCTGTGGGAGGCTATTCCACAGATTTATAGTTCTTATGGTAAAAATAATTGTCGCCTCCGGAGACTAAATTTCTTTTTTTCGGGAGTGCCCCCTTGTCTTTAGAGAGGATTTTACCTGAAATAGCGTTCCCCCATATTTTTTGTATGGGCCATTTATATATTTATACAAGTTAATCATGCCCCCCCCCCCCCCCCCAGTTGTCTCCTCTCAAGACTAAACCGATTTAATTCTCGTAATCTTTCCACATAACTAAGATCCTTCATTCCTCTTATTAGTTTGGTGGCTCTCCTCTGTACCCTTTCCATAGTCAGAGCGTCCTTTCTATGAATGGGTGCCCAGAACTGGACGGTATATTCCAGGTGAGGGCAATCCAGTGCCTTGTAAAGAGGAAAAATTACATCTCTATCCCGTGATTCCATGCCTCTTTTAATGCATGATAATATCTTGGTGGCCTTGGAAGCAGCTGCTTGGCATTGCATGCTGTTATTTAGCCTGTGATCTACCAGTACCCCCAGATCCTTCTCAACAAGTGACTCTCCTAGTTTTACTCCCCCGAGGACATGTGGCCTTCAGGTTATTATACCCCAAGTGCATGACTTTACATTTTATCAAGTGTAGCCTCTATGTTCCTAAACCCAGATCCCTAATTTAAAGTGCACTAATAAATAACCATGGCTGCTGTCCGACAACTGCTGCTGTGTGATTTGACAAAACATTTACAAGCAGAGCAATCCATTTGTATTTAGAAAAGAAAGCAGTTTAGAAGCCTATAAATACATTTTACTGTTCCCTGGAAATACTGAAATAAAGTTATAGCAAACTAAAAGTAATTTAAACTCCCCTTTGTCTAAAAGAAAGTCCCACCCTTTTGGGCGAAAGATTCCTTCTCTAAAAATAAATGCCCCTGGGGAGACAGGGCAAGGCTTATGGTGTTAGGACAGTGGAACGATATCAATACAAACATGAGACCAAATGAGGCCTTGCAGCATTCATGCATAATGTGGTCATACCATTGTTATTACAAGCCTCTCACGCTGCCTTTTTGTCTTTGCTGAGTTATTTTCAGCGTATTGAGTGAATTAGAAAGCTTAGGAGCCACCTACTGGCAGCAACACAAGCATCTAAATCTTCCTGTCAGGTCAGGTAATGGCTAATAAAATATGGGCGACATATGTTCAGCATCTGTCATTGTGAAATAGATACACGTCACAGGGCCAATGCCTGAGGCAAGGCAGACTAAAACCGGCTGTAAGGTATATTTGGCCTGCTAGCTGCCTATATGACCTGTTTTCTAATGCAGGAGTAGAAAGTTAGACCACTAAATAAAACTGAACGCAGTCGCCACTTTCAGAGGGTTGTTACTTGTGACTGGGCCTCCCCCCAAAATGTGCTGTGACAACCTGGCAGCCTGATGTGACAGAGTATGATGTCAGACACGCAGGTTAATATACAATAAATAATATTAGATGAAAATAGACCCCACTTTAAACATCAACTTTAAAAAAAAATTACATTGTTAGTTCTGCTGTCTATCCCTGATGCACATGTTTCTGTTATTGGGGATCTTAGCTGTTCATCAACCTCCTGGGGACATTAGGCCCCAACCCTCCTCAAAGGGATACAGAAGGCAAAGGCAATTGTTAGCCAATTGTATCGGGCTATGTTTGTCACAAAATAAATTCATTAAAAATGAAGAAGAAATGGCCGAGATATTTAGGTTTACAGTTTCACCTTATGAATTATCTTTTGAAATATTTGGGCGCGGACCTTGGCTCTGTGATACCTCATAATAATCAGCATTGTGGGCGGGGTCAGTAAGAAAGGCATTCTTATTGCTCTGGCTGTTCTCCCTTTTTCCCAGTGTCCACAGTCTGATTATGCGGAGCTTCAGCCCTATTATTGGTGGTTTATAGCAAAGGAATTCAGGGGCTGTGCCACTACTATTTGCCTTGTTTCTACTTTCAGAAGCAGCTGTGTTCTGACAGGAAGGGAGAACACAGCCATGTAGAGGTGAGCTGCTGAATGACAGTTTATGCACTTGGCTTACAGAATCACTTTAAAGCGGTCCTTCACTCTGAATAAGAGTCTATCTTATATGTTTCCCACACCCTGTACATACAGATTGCTTACATTAAAAATCATCCTACCTGCATCTACTGCATGTTATGAGCCTTTAAACATTCAAGATGGCGGCTCATGGAACATCAGGCAGCCTGCAAACAGGAAGTGCCTTCTGACTGTGCTGCTCTGCATTCTGGGATTGCTGACCTTTTCCTGACCCCACCTCTGCTCTGTCTGAGCAAAGCTCAGCTATAACCCGCCCCCTGTACTTTATCCCACTCTCCTCTCCTCAGTAAGTGTGATGCTTCTGAGTCAAGATGGCGGCACCCGTATCCTAAAGTCCTGAACAGAGTTGCAGCACAGTGGGGGAAAGAATAATAAGTAAGTGACTAAAAACTTAAAATATATAAATTTTAGATGCTGGGGAATCATTTTTTAAGGGTTTGGGCTTTTCAATAAATCATGCTGAAGGTCCAGTTTAAAGTGGACCAACACCCAGGGGTGATCTGCCCGGAAATCTATAAGATTCCCGGGCTGATCACCTCCCACCCCGTGGGACATTCAAGATCGGGATGTCCCGCGGGGTGAAACCCCCCAAAAACCCCAAAAAGACCTTACCTGATCCGCCGCCGCTTCCGCCGCCTCCCACGCGCCCCTCTAGACGTACGCGCGCCCGCGCCGGCCCTCTGTGAATGCCGAGAGTGACGTGCGGGAGGCGGCGGCGGAAGCGGCTTGGACGATCCTGTCCCCCGCCTGGACGTTGGCGGGGATTGGCTGCGGCGTTCACGTGGGAGCGTTGAGAGGTGAGTTTTTTGGGGTTTCTGGGGGGATGCCGCACACTGCCTGTAATGGGGGATGCCGCACACTGCCTATAATGGGGGATGCTGCACACTGCCTGTAATGGGGGATGCCGCACACTGCCTGTAATGGGGGATGCTGCACAGTGCCTGTAATGGGGGATGCGCACACTGCCTGTAATGGGGGATGCAGCACACTGCCTGTAATGGGGGATGCTGCACACTGCCTGTAATGGGGGATGCAGCACACTGCCTGTAATGGGGGATGCAGCACACTGCCTGTAATGGGGGATGCAGCACACTGCCTGTAATGGGGGATGCTGCACACTGCCTGTAATGGGGGATTCTGCACACTGCCTGTAATGGGGGATGCAGCACACTGCCTGTAATGGGGGATGCAGCACACTGCCTGTAATGGGGGATGCAGCACACTGCCTGTAATGGGGGATGCAGTACACTGCCTGTAATGGGGGATGCAGTACACTGCCTGTAATGGGGGATGCAGCACACTGCCTGTAATGGGGGATGCCGCACACTGCCTGTAATGGGGGATGCCGCACACTGCCTGTAAAGGGGGATGCAGTACACTACCTGTAATGGGGGATGTTGCTTATTGCCTTGCTTGGAGAACTCATTATTGATTACTAGATTACACCCTGCTGCAGCTTTTTATAAACAAGGGCCTTAGATTGAGAGGATATAAAATATATTTACGATTAACATTTCTAAATCCCAATTTGGGATGCCCCACTGTGTGAAACCCCACATTGCCCTCAAAATGTACCTTTCCGCTGTTCCTACTTCACATGCGCAGACTCCTCTCCAATCAGCGCTGTATGCCCTCAGCTCGCATAGGGAAGGGGGATTGGCCAGATCTCCAGTCCCCCTGCAGTCTGTGGCATGGTCCAGCTAATAGGCTGGGTGTGGGAGCGCGCTTCAGCCGCAAGATGCTGAAGACCGGCAGTGAGGTAAACTGTGCGGGCGATAGTGGGGTTTTTCACATACCCCTGGGGCATCCTGATTTTGGATTACCCCAGGGGGTATGTAATTAGCCAACCTGGAAATCTTATTTACTCCAGGGATTGTCGTTGCTGTGAAAGCTCCCCTTTAAGGGAACTTTAAAATGCCAGAATTGATAAAGCCTTCACTGTGGACTTCTATATACTCGATGCCCTTTGAGATTTTGGGGCTTCTGAATTAGGATTCTGTGTTTCTGAGTAACTGGGTTGACTCTCCAGTTGGCTAAAGGGTTTTATTCAAGGGACAGTCACCATTATAATGGGGAGGTTGCAGGGGAAATATACCTATTTGGTTAAGCAAGAGACTTTTGCTTGCAGCTTGTACACCATATATACATGTGTCCAAATATAATCAGGCTACAGTGGTCCCTCATCAGGGCTTCTCTCTAGGTTGAGACGGGGTTAGGGTGTACATTTTGTTTATTTGGATCTGGTCTATAAGTTACAGTGAAAGGAACATACTGTACAGGAAGAAAGATGTCAAGCATTACATACAATTAAACATAGAGCTACTATTTCTGCAATCATTCCTAGAAGTGATGTAATGGTGGGAGCATGTGGATGAGGACAAGTGTCCTATATGTCGTCTGTGTCACTGAATGTACAGAATGAAAGCATCATGTTTATGTGCTGGGGTCTGCTGAACTCACTGGAAGGAGAAGACGTGCATCCTATCGCTGACAGATTAGAGAAAGCATTTTCCAATCAATTATTTGGACACATGACCATGTAAATGGCCATTACAGTGCTCTCTATCGTAATGGTGGCAGAGATATTGGCTGCAGTGTGATCCTGTACCAGGGCTGCAACATACATGGCACTCCCTGGTTTGGATCATTGAGATTTCATTCATGGTATTTACGCCTGTCCCTCTGCCTTCCCTTCTTTCACCCCAGAATCTAGCTGCCAAGTGCTGCCACTGGAGCTACAGGTCACAATGTACACATTCTTCACAGGGCGACCACCTGCTTATAGCTCAGAGTCTAGTCTAGGCTTAGACCAGGGCACTGTGTGCTGACAGTTACTCTAGTTGCTGCTGCACCTCACACTGACCATACCCCATCACTTGGCAATCTCCTATAAATTGTATTACATTAAATCTGTGTTTTGTACACCAATCTCTCTGTGCTAAACCCTGAGTTCCCTCCCTGCCCATCTACCTGTATACTGCACAAAAACTTTAAAGAAACCCATATTTACTGCACCCTGACTTCTATTCAGCCCATCTGTACTGCACCCTGATCCTCATCCCGCCCATCTGTACTGCACCCTGATCCTCATCCAGCCCATCTGTACTGCACCCTGATCCTCATCCAGCCCATCTGTACTGCACCCTGATCCCCATCCAGCCCATCTGTACTGCACCCTGATCCTTATCCAGCCCATCTGTACTGCACCCTGATCCTCATCCAGCCCATCTGTACTGCACCCTGATCCTCATCCAGCCCATCTGTACTGCACCCTGATCCTCATCCAGCCCATCTGTACTGCACCCTGATCCCCATCCAGCCCATCTGTACTGCACCCTGATCCTCATCCAGCCCATCTGTACTGCACCCTGATCCTCATCCAGCCCATCTGTACTGCACCCTGATCCCCATCCAGCCCATCTGTACTGCACCCTGATCCCCATCCAGCCCATCTGTACTGCACCCTGATCCTCCTCCAGCCCATCTGTACTGCACCCTGATCCTTATCCAGCCCATCTGTACTGCACCCTGATCCTCATCCAGCCCATCTGTACTGCACCCTGATCCTCATCCAGCCCATCTGTACTGCACCCTGATCCTCATCCAGCCCATCTGTACTGCACCCTGATCCCCATCCAGCCCATCTGTACTGCACCCTGATCCTCATCCAGCCCATCTGTACTGCACCCTGATCCTCATCCAGCCCATCTGTACTGCACCCTGATCCCCATCCAGCCCATCTGTACTGCACCCTGATCCCCATCCAGCCCATCTGTACTGCACCCTGATCCCCATCCAGCCCATCTTTACTGCACCCTGATCCTCATCCAGCCCATCTGTACTGCACCCTGATCCTCATCCAGCCCATCTGTACTGCACCCTGATCCCCATCCAGCCCATCTTTACTGCACCCTGATCCTCATCCAGCCCATCTGTACTGCACCCTGATCCTCATCCAGCCCATCTGTACTGCACCCTGATCCTCATCCAGCCCATCTGTACTGCACCCTGATCCACATCCAGCCCATCTGTACTGCACTCTGATCCCCATCCAGCCCATCTGTACTGCACCCTGATCCCCATCCAGCCCATCTGTACTGCACCCTGATCCCCATCCAGCCCATCTGTACTGCACCCTCATCCTCATCCAGCCCATCTGTACTGCACTCTGATCCCCATCCAGCCCATCTTTACTGCACCCTGATCCTCATCCAGCCCATCTGTACTGCACCCTGATCCTCATCCAGCCCATCTGTACTGCACCCTGATCCCCATCCAGCCCATCTGTACTGCACCCTGATCCCCATCCAGCCCATCTTTACTGCACCCTGATCCTCATCCAGCCCATCTGTACTGCACCCTGATCCTCATCCAGCCCATCTGTACTGCACCCTGATCCTCATCCAGCCCATCTGTACTGCACCCTGATCCTCATCCAGCCCATCTGTACTGCACCCTGATCCCCATCCAGCCCATCTGTACTGCACCCTGATCCCCATCCAGCCCATCTGTACTGCACCCTGATCCCCATCCAGCCCATCTGTACTGCACCCTGATCCCCATCCAGCCCATCTGTACTGCACCCTGATCCCCATCCAGCCCATCTGTACTGCACCCTGATCCCCATCCAGCCCATCTGTACTGCAACCTGATCCTCATCCAGCCCATCTGTACTGCACCCTGATCCCCATCCAGCCCATCTGTACTGCACCCTGATCCTCATCCAGCCCATCTGTACTGCACCCTGATCCCCATCCAGCCCATCTGTACTGCAACCTGATCCTCATCCAGCCCATCTGTACTGCACTCTGATCCCCATCCAGCCCATCTGTACTGCACCCTGATCCCCATCCAGCCCATCTGTACTGCACTCTGATCCCCATCCAGCCCATCTGTACTGCACCCTGATCCCCATCCAGCCCATCTGTACTGCACCCTGATCCTTATCCAGCCCATCTGTACTGCACCCTGATCCTCATCCAGCCCATCTGTACTGCACCCTGATCCTTATCCAGCCCATCTGTACTGCACCCTGATCCCCATCCAGCCCATCTGTACTGCACTCTGATCCCCATCCAGCCCATCTGTACTGCACCCTGATCCCCATCCAGCCCATCTGTACTGCACCCTGATCCTCATCCAGCCCATCTGTACTGCACCCTGATCCCCATCCAGCCCATCTGTACTGCACCCTGATCCTCATCCAGCCCATCTGTACTGCACCCTGATCCTCATCCAACCCATCTGTACTGCACCCTGATCCCAATCCAGCCCATCTGTACTGCACCCTGATCCTTATCCAGCCCATCTGTACTGCACCCTGATCCCCATCCAGCCCATCTGTACTGCACCCTGATCCTCATCCAGCCCATCTGTACTGCACCCTGATCCTCATCCAGCCCATCTGTACTGCACCCTGATCCCCATCCAGCCCATCTGTACTGCACCCTGATCCCCATCCAGCCCATCTGTACTGCAACCTGATCCCCATCCAGCCCATCTGTACTGCAACCTGATCCCCATCCAGCCCATCTGTACTGCAACCTGATCCCCATCCAGCCCATCTGTACTGCACCCTGATTCCCATCCAGCCCATCTGTACTGCAACCTGATCCCCATCCAGCCCATCTGTACTGCACCCTGATTCCCATCCAGCCCATCTGTACTGCAACCTGATCCCCATCCAGCCCATCTGTACTGCACCCTGATCCCCATCCAGCCCATCTGTACTGCACCCTGATCCCCATCCAGCCCATCTGTACTGCACCCTGATCCCCATCCAGCCCATCTGTACTGCACCCTGATCCCCATCCAGCACATCTGTACTGCACTCTGATTCCCATCCAGCCCATCTGTACTGCACCCTGATCCTCATCCAGCCCATCTGTACTGCACCCTGATCCCCATCCAGCCCATCTGTACTGCACTCTGATCCCCATCCAGCCCATCTGTACTGCACCCTGATCCCCATCCAGCCCATCTGTACTGCACCCTGATCCCCATCCAGCCCATCTGTACTGCAACCTGATCCTCATCCAGCCCATCTGTACTGCACCCTGATCCACATCCAGCCCATCTGTACTGCACTCTGATCCCCATCCAGCCCATCTGTACTGCACCCTGATCCCCATCCAGCCCATCTGTACTGCACCCTGATCCCCATCCAGCCCATCTGTACTGCACCCTGATCCCCATCCAGCCCATCTGTACTGCACCCTGATCCCCATCCAGCCCATCTGTACTGCACCCTGATCCTCATCCAGCCCATCTGTACTGCACCCTGATCCCCATCCAGCCCATCTGTACTGCACTCTGATCCCCATCCAGCCCATCTGTACTGCACCCTGATCCTCATCCAGCCCATCTGTACTGCACCCTGATCCCCATCCAGCCCATCTGTACTGCACTCTGATCCCCATCCAGCCCATCTGTACTGCACTCTGATCCCCATCCAGCCCATCTGTACTGCACCCTGATCCTCATCCAGCCCATCTGTACTGCACCCTGATCCCCATCCAGCCCATCTGTACTGCACCCTGATCCTCATCCAGCCCATCTGTACTGCACCCTGATCCCCATCCAGCCCATCTGTACTGCACTCTGATCCCCATCCAGCCCATCTGTACTGCACCCTGATCCCCATCCAGCCCATCTTTACTGCACCCTGATCCTCATCCAGCCCATCTGTACTGCACCCTGATCCTCATCCAGCCCATCTGTACTGCACCCTGATCCTCATCCAGCCCATCTGTACTGCACCCTGATCCCCATCCAGCCCATCTGTACTGCACCCTGATCCCCATCCAGCCCATCTGTACTGCACCCTGATCCCCATCCAGCCCATCTGTACTGCACCCTGATCCCCATCCAGCCCATCTGTACTGCACCCTGATCCCCATCCAGCCCATCTGTACTGCACCCTGATCCCCATCCAGCCCATCTGTACTGCAACCTGATCCTCATCCAGCCCATCTGTACTGCACCCTGATCCCCATCCAGCCCATCTGTACTGCACCCTGATCCTCATCCAGCCCATCTGTACTGCACCCTGATCCTCATCCAGCCCATCTGTACTGCACCCTGATCCCCATCCAGCCCATCTGTACTGCACCCTGATCCTCATCCAGCCCATCTGTACTGCACCCTGATCCCCATCCAGCCCATCTGTACTGCACCCTGATCCCCATCCAGCCCATCTGTACTGCACCCTGATCCCCATCCAGCCCATCTGTACTGCAACCTGATCCTCATCCAGCCCATCTGTACTACACTCTGATCCCCATCCAGCCCATCTGTACTGCACCCTGATCCCCATCCAGCCCATCTGTACTACACTCTGATCCCCATCCAGCCCATCTGTACTGCAACCTGATCCCCATCCAGCCCATCTGTACTGCACCCTGATCCCCATCCAGCCCATCTGTACTGCACCCTGATCCTCATCCAGCCCATCTGTACTGCACCCTGATCCTCATCCAGCCCATCTGTACTGCACCCTGATCCTCATCCAGCCCATCTGTACTGCACCCTGATCCCCATCCAGCCCATCTGTACTGCACCCTGATCCCCATCCAGCCCATCTGTACTGCACCCTGATCCTCATCCAGCCCATCTGTACTGCACCCTGATCCCCATCCAGCCCATCTGTACTGCACCCTGATCCTTATCCAGCCCATCTGTACTGCACCCTGATCCTCATCCAGCCCATCTGTACTGCACCCTGATCCTTATCCAGCCCATCTGTACTGCACCCTGATCCCCATCCAGCCCATCTGTACTGCACCCTGATTCCCATCCAGCCCATCTGTACTGCACCCTGATCCTCATCCAGCCCATCTGTACTGCACCCTGATTCCCATCCAGCCCATCTGTACTGCACCCTGATCCTCATCCAGCCCATCTGTACTGCACCCTGATCCTCATCCAGCCCATCTGTACTGCACCCTGATCCCCATCCAGCCCATCTGTACTGCACCCTGATTCCCATCCAGCCCATCTGTACTGCACCCTGATCCTCATCCAGCCCATCTGTACTGCACCCTGATTCCCATCCAGCCCATCTGTACTGCACCCTGATTCCCATCCAGCCCATCTGTACTGCACCCTGATTCCCATCCAGCCCATCTGTACTGCACCCTGATCCCCATCCAGCCCATCTGTACTGCACCCTGATCCTCATCCAGCCCATCTGTACTGCACCCTGATCCTCATCCAGCCCATCTGTACTGCACCCTGATCCCCATCCAGCCCATCTGTACTGCACCCTGATCCTCATCCAGCCCATCTGTACTGCACCCTGATCCTCATCCAACCCATCTGTACTGCACCCTGATCCCAATCCAGCCCATCTGTACTGCACCCTGATCCTCGTACTGCACCCTGATTCCCATCCAGCCCATCTGTACTGCACCCTGATTCCCATCCAGCCCATCTGTACTGCAACCTGATCCCCATCCAGCCCATCTGTACTGCAACCTGATCCCCATCCAGCCCATCTGTACTGCACCCTGATTCCCATCCAGCCCATCTGTACTGCAACCTGATCCCCATCCAGCCCATCTGTACTGCACCCTGATCCCCATCCAGCCCATCTGTACTGCACCCTGATCCCCATCCAGCCCATCTGTACTGCACCCTGATCCCCATCCAGCACATCTGTACTGCACTCTGATTCCCATCCAGCCCATCTGTACTGCACCCTGATCCTCATCCAGCCCATCTGTACTGCACCCTGATCCCCATCCAGCCAATCTGTACTGCACCCAGATCCCCATCCAGCCCATCTGTACTGCACCCTGATCCCCATCCAGCCAATCTGTACTGCACCCAGATCCCCATCCAGCACATCTGTACTGCACTCTGATCCCCATCCAGCCCATCTGTACTGCACCCTGATCCCCATCCAGCCCATCTGTACTGCACCCTGATCCCCATCCAGCCCATCTGTACTGCACTCTGATCCCCATCCAGCCCATCTGTACTGCACCCTGATCCTCATCCAGCCCATCTGTACTGCACCCTGATTCCCATCCAGCCCATCTGTACTGCACCCTGATTCCCATCCAGCCCATCTGTACTGCACCCTGATCCTCATCCAGCCCATCTGTACTGCACCCTGATCCCCATCCAGCCCATCTGTACTGCACCCTGATTCCCATCCAGCCCATCTGTACTGCACCCTGATCCTCATCCAGCCCATCTGTACTGCACCCTGATTCCCATCCAGCCCATCTGTACTGCACCCTGATTCCCATCCAGCCCATCTGTACTGCACCCTGATTCCCATCCAGCCCATCTGTACTGCACCCTGATCCCCATCCAGCCCATCTGTACTGCACCCTGATCCTCATCCAGCCCATCTGTACTGCACCCTGATCCTCATCCAGCCCATCTGTACTGCACCCTGATTCCCATCCAACCCATCTGTACTGCACCCTGATCCCCATCCAGCCCATCTGTACTGCACCCTGATCCTCATCCAGCCCATCTGTACTGCACTCTGATTCCCATCCAACCCATCTGTACTGCACCCTGATCCCCATCCAGCCCATCTGTACTGCACCCTGATCCTCATCCAGCCCATCTGTACTGCACCCTGATCCTCATCCAACCCATCTGTACTGCACCCTGATCCCCATCCAGCCCATCTGTACTGCACCCTGATCCCCATCCAGCCCATCTGTACTGCACCCTGATCCTCGTACTGCACCCTGATTCCCATCCAGCCCATCTGTACTGCACCCTGATCCCCATCCAGCCCATCTGTACTGCACCCTGATCCCCATCCAGCCCATCTGTACTGCACCCTGATCCCCATCCAGCACATCTGTACTGCACTCTGATTCCCATCCAGCCCATCTGTACTGCACCCTGATCCTCATCCAGCCCATCTGTACTGCACCCTGATCCCCATCCAGCCCATCTGTACTGCACCCTGATCCCCATCCAGCCCATCTGTACTGCACCCTGATCCCCATCCAGCCCATCTGTACTGCACCCTGATTCCCATCCAGCCCATCTGTACTGCAACCTGATCCCCATCCAGCCCATCTGTACTGCACCCTGATCCTCATCCAGCCCATCTGTACTGCACCCTGATCCTCATCCAGCCCATCTGTACTGCACCCTGATCCCCATCCAGCCCATCTGTACTGCACCCTGATCCTCATCCAGCCCATCTGTACTGCACTCTGATCCTCATCCAGCACATCTGTACTGCAACCTGATCCTCATCCAGCCCATCTGTACTGCACCCTGATCCCCATCCAGCCCATCTGTACTGCACCCTGATCCCCATCCAGCCCATCTGTACTGCACTCTAATCCCCATCCAGCCCATCTGTACTGCACCCTGATCCCCATCCAGCCCATCTGTACTGCACCCTGATCCTCATCCAGCCCATCTGTACTGCACCCTGATTCCCATCCAGCCCATCTGTACTGCACCCTGATTCCCATCCAGCCCATCTGTACTGCACCCTGATCCCCATCCAGCCCATCTGTACTGCACCCTGATCCCCATCCAGCCCATCTGTACTGCACCCTGATCCCCATCCAGCCCATCTGTACTGCAACCTGATCCTCATCCAGCCCATCTGTACTGCACCCTGATCCCCATCCAGCCCATCTGTACTGCACCCTGATCCTCATCCAGCCCATCTGTACTGCACCCTGATCCCCATCCAGCCCATCTGTACTGCACCCTGATCCCCATCCAGCCCATCTGTACTGCACCCTGATCCCCATCCAGCCCATCTGTACTGCACTCTGATCCTCATCCAGCCCATCTGTACTGCACCCTGATCCTCATCCAGCCCATCTGTACTGCACCCTGATCCCCATCCAGCCCATCTGTACTGCACCCTGATCCCCATCCAGCCCATCTGTACTGCAACCTGATCCTCATCCAGCCCATCTGTACTGCACCCTGATCCTCATCCAGCCCATCTGTACTGCACCCTGATCCTCATCCAGCCCATCTGTACTGCACCCTGATCCTCATCCAGCCCATCTGTACTGCACCCTGATCCTCATCCAGCCCATCTGTACTGCACCCTGATCCCCATCCAGCCCATCTGTACTGCACCCTGATCCTCATCCAGCCCATCTGTACTGCACCCTGATCCCCATCCAGCCCATCTGTACTGCACCCTGATCCCCATCCAGCACATCTGTACTGCACCCTGATCCCCATCCAGCCCATCTGTACTGCACCCTGATCCTCATCCAGCCCATCTGTACTGCACTCTGATCCCCATCCAGCACATCTGTACTGCAACCTGATCCTCATCCAGCCCATCTGTACTGCACCCTGATCCCCATCCAGCCCATCTGTACTGCACCCTGATCCCCATCCAGCCCATCTGTACTGCACCCTGATCCTCATCCAGCCCATCTGTACTGCACCCTGATCCTTATCCAGCACATCTGTACTGCACCCTGATCCTCATTCAGCACATCTGTAGTGCACCCTGATCCTCATCCAGCCCATCTGTACTGCACCCTGATCCCCATCCAGCCCATCTGTACTGCACCCTGATCCCCATCCAGCCCATCTGTACTGCACCCTGATCCTCATCCAGCCCATCTGTACTGCACCCTGATCCTTATCCAGCACATCTGTACTGCACCCTGATCCTCATTCAGCACATCTGTACTGCACCCTGATCCTCATCCAGCACATCTGTACTGCACCCTGATCCCCATCCAGCCCATCTGTACTGCACCCTGATTCTCATTCAGCCCATCTGCACCCTGATCCTCATCCAGCCCATCTGTACTGCACCCTGATCCCCATCCAGCCCATCTGTACTGCACCCTGATTCCCATCCAGCCCATCTGTACTGCACCCTGATCCCCATCCAGCCCATCTGTACTGCACCCTGATCCTCATCCAGCACATCTGTACTGCACTCTGATCCTCATCCAGCCCATCTGTACTGCACCCTGATCCCCATCCAGCCCATCTGTACTGCACCCTGATCCCCATCCAGCCCATCTGTACTGCACCCTGATTCCCATCCAGCCCATCTGTACTGCACTCTGATCCTCATCCAGCACATCTGTACTGCACTCTGATCCCCATCCAGCACATCTGTACTGCACCCTGATTCCCATCCAGCCCATCTGTACTGCACTCTGATCCTCATCCAGCACATCTGTACTGCACTCTGATCCCCATCCAGCACATCTGTACTGCACCCTGATCCCCATCCAGCCCATCTGTACTGCACCCTGATCCCCATCCAGCCCATCTGTACTGCACTCTGATCCCCATCCAGCCCATCTGTACTGCACCCTGATCCCCATCCAGCCCATCTGTTCTGCACCCTGATCCCCATCCAGCACATCTGTACTGCACTCTGATCCCCATCCAGCACATCTGTACTGCACCCTGATTCCCATCCAGCCCATCTGTTCTGCACCCTGATCCCCATCCAGCACATCTGTACTGCACTCTGATCCTCATCCAGCCCATCTGTACTGCACCCTGATTCCCATCCAGCCCATCTGTACTGCAACCTGATCCCCATCCAGCACATCTGTACTGCACTCTGATCCCCATCCAGCACATCTGTACTGCACCCTGATTCCCATTCAGCCCATCTGTACTGCACCCTGATCCCCATCCAGCCCATCTGTACTGCACCCTGATCCCCATCCAGCACATCTGTACTGCACTCTGATCCCCATCCAGCACATCTGTACTGCACTCTGATCCCCATCCAGCACATCTGTACTGCACCCTGATCCTCATCCAGCCCATCTGTACTGCACTCTGATCCTCATCCAGCCCATCTGTACTGCACCCTGATCTCCATCCAGAACATCTGTACTGCACCCTGATTCCCATCCGGCACATCTGTACTGCACCCTGATTCCCATCCAGCCCATCTGTACTGCACCCTGATCCCCATCCAGCCCATCTGTACTGCACCCTGATCCCCATCCAGCCCATCTGTACTGCACTCTGATCCCCATCCAGCCCATCTGTACTGCACCCTGATCCTCATCCAGCCCATCTGTACTGCACCCTGATTCCCATCCAGCACATCTGTACTGCACCCTGATCCTCATCCAGCCCATCTGTACTGCACTCTGATTCCCATCCAACCCATCTGTACTGCACCCTGATCCCCATCCAGCCCATCTGTACTGCACCCTGATCCCCATCCAGCCCATCTGTACTGCACCCTGATCCACATCCAGCCCATCTGTACTGCACCCTGATCCCCATCCAGCCCATCTGTACTGCACCCTGATCCACATCCAGCCCATCTGTACTGCACCCTGATCCTCATCCAGCCCATCTGTACTGCACCCTGATCCCCATCCAGCCCATCTGTACTGCACCCTGATCCTTATCCAGCCCATCTGTACTGCACCCTGATCGTCATCCAGCCCATCTGTACTGCACCCTGATCCCCATCCAGCACATCTCTACTGCACCCTGATCCCCATCCAGCCCATCTGTACTGCACCCTGATCCCCATCCAGCACATCTGTACTGCACCCTGATCCCCATCCAGCCCATCTGTACTGCAACCTGATCCTCATCCAGCCCATCTGTACTGCACCCTGATCCTCATCCAGCCCATCTGTACTGCACCCTGATCCCCATCCAGCCCATCTGTACTGCACCCTGATCCCCATCCAGCCCATCTGTACTGCAACCTGATCCTCATCCAGCCCATCTGTACTGCACCCTGATCCCCATCCAGCCCATCTGTACTGCACCCTGATCCCCATCCAGCCCATCTGTACTGCACCCTGATCCTTATCCAGCCCATCTGTACTGCACCCTGATCCTCATCCAGCCCATCTGTACTGCACCCTGATCCTCATCCAGCCCATCTGTACTGCACCCTGATCCCCATCCAGCCCATCTGTACTGCACCCTGATCCTTATCCAGCCCATCTGTACTGCACCCTGATCCTCATCCAGCCCATCTGTACTGCACCCTGATCCCCATCCAGCACATCTGTACTGCACCCTGATCCCCATCCAGCCCATCTGTACTGCACCCTGATCCCCATCCAGCCCATCTGTACTGCACCCTGATCCTCATCCAGCCCATCTGTACTGCACCCTGATCCCCATCCAGCCCATCTGTACTGCACCCTGATCCCCATCCAGCCCATCTGTACTGCAACCTGATCCTCATCCAGCCCATCTGTACTGCACCCTGATTCCCATCCAGCCCATCTGTACTGCACCCTGATCCTCATCCAGCCCATCTGTACTGCACTCTGATCCTCATCCAGCCCATCTGTACTGCACCCTGATTCCCATCCAGCCCATCCGTACTGCACCCTGATCCTCATCCAGCCCATCTGTACTGCACTCTGATCCTCATCCAGCCCATCTGTACTGCACCCTGATCCTCATCCAGCCCATCTGTACTGCACTCTGATCCTCATCCAGCCCATCTGTACTGCACCCTGATCCCCATCCAGCCCATCTGTACTGCACCCTGATCCCCATCCAGCCCATCTGTACTGCACCCTGATCCTCATCCAGCCCATCTGTACTGCACCCTGATCCCCATCCAGCCCATCTGTACTGCACCCTGATCCTCATCCAGACCATCTGTACTACACCCTGATCCTCATCCAGCCCATCTGTACTGCACCCTGATCCTCATCCAGCCCATCTGTACTGCACTCTGATCCCCATCCAGCCCATCTGTACTGCACCCTGATCCCCATCCAGCCCATCTGTACTGCACCCTGATCCCCATCCAGCCCATCTGTACTGCACCCTGATTCCCATCCAGCCCATCTGTACTGCACCCTGATCCCCATCCAGCCCATCTGTACTGCACCCTGATCCTTATCCAGCCCATCTGTACTGCACCCTGATCCTCATCCAGCCCATCTGTACTGCAACCTGATCCTCATCCAGCCATCTGTACTGCACCCTGATCCCCATCCAGCCCATCTGTACTGCACCCTGATTCCCATCCAGCCCATCTGTACTGCACCCTGATCCTCATCCAGCCCATCTGTACTGCACCCTGATCCTCATCCAGCCCATCTGTACTGCACTCTGATCCTCATCCAGCCCATCTGTACTGCAACCTAATCCTCATCCAGCCCATCTGTACTGCACCCTGATCCCCATCCAGCCCATCTGTACTGCACCCTGATCCTCATCCAGCCCATCTGTACTGCACTCTGATCCTCATCCAGCCCATCTGTACTGCAACCTAATCCTCATCCAGCCCATCTGTACTGCACCCTGATCCCCATCCAGCCCATCTGTACTGCACCCTGATCCTCATCCAGCCCATCTGTACTGCACCCTGATCCCCATCCAGCCCATCTGTACTGCACCCTGATCCTCATCCAGCCCATCTGTACTGCACCCTGATCCTCATCCAGCCCATCTGTACTGCACCCTGATCCCCATCCAGCCCATCTGTACTGCACCCTGATCCCCATCCAGCCCATCTGTACTGCACCCTGATCCCCATCCAGCCCATCTGTACTGCACCCTGATCCACATCCAGCCCATCTGTACTGCACCCTGATCCCCATCCAGCCCATCTGTACTGCACCCTGATCCCCATCCAGCCCATCTGTACTGCACTCTGATTCCCATCCAACCCATCTGTACTGCACCCTGATCCCCATCCAGCCCATCTGTACTGCACCCTGATCCCCATCCAGCCCATCTGTACTGCACCCTGATCCACATCCAGCCCATCTGTACTGCACCCTGATCCACATCCAGCCCATCTGTACTGCACCCTGATCCCCATCCAGCCCATCTGTACTGCACCCTGATCCCCATCCAGCACATCTGTACTACACCCTGATCCCCATCCAGCCCATCTGTACTGCACCCTGATCCCCATCCAGCCCATCTGTACTGCACCCTGATCCTCATCCAGCACATCTGTACTACACCCTGATCCCCATCCAGCCCATCTGTACTGCACCCTGATCCTTATCCAGCCCATCTGTACTGCACCCTGATCCTCATCCAGCCCATCTGTACTGCACCCTGATCCCCATCCAGCCCATCTGTATTGCACCCTGATCCTCGTCCAGCCCATCTGTACTGCACCCTGATCCTCATCCAGCCCATCTGTACTGCACTCTGATCCCCATCCAGCCCATCTGTACTGCACCCTGATTCTCATCCAGCCCATCTGTACTGCACCCTGATCCCCATCCAGCCCATCTGTACTGCACCCTGATCCTCATCCAGCCCATCTGTACTGCACCCTGATCCCCATCCAGCCCATCTGTACTGCACTCTGATTCCCATCCAACCCATCTGTACTGCACCCTGATCCCCATCCAGCCCATCTGTACTGCACCCTGATCCCCATCCAGCCCATCTGTACTGCACCCTGATCCTCATCCAGCCCATCTGTACTGCACCCTGATCCCCATCCAGCCCATCTGTACTGCACCCTGATCCTCATCCAGCCCATCTGTACTGCACCCTGATCCCCATCCAGCCCATCTGTACTGCACCCTGATCCTCATCCAGCCCATCTGTACTGCACCCTGATCCTCATCCAACCCATCTGTACTGCACCCTGATCCCAATCCAGCCCATCTGTACTGCACCCTGATCCTCGTACTGCACCCTGATTCCCATCCAGCCCATCTGTACTGCACCCTGATTCCCATCCAGCCCATCTGTACTGCAACCTGATCCCCATCCAGCCCATCTGTACTGCAACCTGATCCCCATCCAGCCCATCTGTACTGCACCCTGATTCCCATCCAGCCCATCTGTACTGCAACCTGATCCCCATCCAGCCCATCTGTACTGCACCCTGATCCCCATCCAGCCCATCTGTACTGCACCCTGATCCCCATCCAGCCCATCTGTACTGCACCCTGATCCCCATCCAGCACATCTGTACTGCACTCTGATTCCCATCCAGCCCATCTGTACTGCACCCTGATCCTCATCCAGCCCATCTGTACTGCACCCTGATCCCCATCCAGCCAATCTGTACTGCACCCAGATCCCCATCCAGCCCATCTGTACTGCACTCTGATCCCCATCCAGCCCATCTGTACTGCACCCTGATCCCCATCCAGCCCATCTGTACTGCACCCTGATCCCCATCCAGCCCATCTGTACTGCACTCTGATCCCCATCCAGCCCATCTGTACTGCACCCTGATCCTCATCCAGCCCATCTGTACTGCACCCTGATTCCCATCCAGCCCATCTGTACTGCACCCTGATTCCCATCCAGCCCATCTGTACTGCACCCTGATCCTCATCCAGCCCATCTGTACTGCACCCTGATCCCCATCCAGCCCATCTGTACTGCACCCTGATTCCCATCCAGCCCATCTGTACTGCACCCTGATCCTCATCCAGCCCATCTGTACTGCACCCTGATTCCCATCCAGCCCATCTGTACTGCACCCTGATTCCCATCCAGCCCATCTGTACTGCACCCTGATTCCCATCCAGCCCATCTGTACTGCACCCTGATCCCCATCCAGCCCATCTGTACTGCACCCTGATCCTCATCCAGCCCATCTGTACTGCACCCTGATCCTCATCCAGCCCATCTGTACTGCACCCTGATTCCCATCCAACCCATCTGTACTGCACCCTGATCCCCATCCAGCCCATCTGTACTGCACCCTGATCCTCATCCAGCCCATCTGTACTGCACTCTGATTCCCATCCAACCCATCTGTACTGCACCCTGATCCCCATCCAGCCCATCTGTACTGCACCCTGATCCTCATCCAGCCCATCTGTACTGCACCCTGATCCTCATCCAACCCATCTGTACTGCACCCTGATCCCCATCCAGCCCATCTGTACTGCACCCTGATCCCCATCCAGCCCATCTGTACTGCACCCTGATCCTCGTACTGCACCCTGATTCCCATCCAGCCCATCTGTACTGCACCCTGATCCCCATCCAGCCCATCTGTACTGCACCCTGATCCCCATCCAGCACATCTGTACTGCACTCTGATTCCCATCCAGCCCATCTGTACTGCACCCTGATCCTCATCCAGCCCATCTGTACTGCACCCTGATCCCCATCCAGCCCATCTGTACTGCACCCTGATCCCCATCCAGCCCATCTGTACTGCACCCTGATCCCCATCCAGCCCATCTGTACTGCACCCTGATTCCCATCCAGCCCATCTGTACTGCAACCTGATCCCCATCCAGCCCATCTGTACTGCACCCTGATCCTCATCCAGCCCATCTGTACTGCACCCTGATCCTCATCCAGCCCATCTGTACTGCACCCTGATCCCCATCCAGCCCATCTGTACTGCACCCTGATCCTCATCCAGCCCATCTGTACTGCACTCTGATCCTCATCCAGCACATCTGTACTGCAACCTGATCCTCATCCAGCCCATCTGTACTGCACCCTGATCCCCATCCAGCCCATCTGTACTGCACCCTGATCCCCATCCAGCCCATCTGTACTGCACCCTGATCCCCATCCAGCCCATCTGTACTGCACCCTGATCCTCATCCAGCCCATCTGTACTGCACCCTGATTCCCATCCAGCCCATCTGTACTGCACCCTGATTCCCATCCAGCCCATCTGTACTGCACCCTGATCCCCATCCAGCCCATCTGTACTGCACCCTGATCCCCATCCAGCCCATCTGTACTGCACCCTGATCCCCATCCAGCCCATCTGTACTGCAACCTGATCCTCATCCAGCCCATCTGTACTGCACCCTGATCCCCATCCAGCCCATCTGTACTGCACCCTGATCCTCATCCAGCCCATCTGTACTGCACCCTGATCCCCATCCAGCCCATCTGTACTGCACCCTGATCCCCATCCAGCCCATCTGTACTGCACCCTGATCCCCATCCAGCCCATCTGTACTGCACTCTGATCCTCATCCAGCCCATCTGTACTGCACCCTGATCCTCATCCAGCCCATCTGTACTGCACCCTGATCCCCATCCAGCCCATCTGTACTGCACCCTGATCCCCATCCAGCCCATCTGTACTGCAACCTGATCCTCATCCAGCCCATCTGTACTGCACCCTGATCCTCATCCAGCCCATCTGTACTGCACCCTGATCCTCATCCAGCCCATCTGTACTGCACCCTGATCCTCATCCAGCCCATCTGTACTGCACCCTGATCCTCATCCAGCCCATCTGTACTGCACCCTGATCCCCATCCAGCCCATCTGTACTGCACCCTGATCCTCATCCAGCCCATCTGTACTGCACCCTGATCCCCATCCAGCCCATCTGTACTGCACCCTGATCCCCATCCAGCACATCTGTACTGCACCCTGATCCCCATCCAGCCCATCTGTACTGCACCCTGATCCTCATCCAGCCCATCTGTACTGCACTCTGATCCCCATCCAGCACATCTGTACTGCAACCTGATCCTCATCCAGCCCATCTGTACTGCACCCTGATCCCCATCCAGCCCATCTGTACTGCACCCTGATCCCCATCCAGCCCATCTGTACTGCACCCTGATCCTCATCCAGCCCATCTGTACTGCACCCTGATCCTTATCCAGCACATCTGTACTGCACCCTGATCCTCATTCAGCACATCTGTACTGCACCCTGATCCTCATCCAGCCCATCTGTACTGCACCCTGATCCCCATCCAGCCCATCTGTACTGCACCCTGATCCCCATCCAGCCCATCTGTACTGCACCCTGATCCTCATCCAGCCCATCTGTACTGCACCCTGATCCTCATCCAGCCCATCTGTACTGCACCCTGATCCCCATCCAGCCCATCTGTACTGCACCCTGATCCTTATCCAGCACATCTGTACTGCACCCTGATCCTCATTCAGCACATCTGTACTGCACCCTGATCCTCATCCAGCACATCTGTACTGCACCCTGATTCTCATTCAGCACATCTGTACTGCACCCTGATCCCCATCCAGCCCATCTGTACTGCACCCTGATTCTCATTCAGCCCATCTGCACCCTGATCCTCATCCAGCCCATCTGTACTGCACCCTGATCCCCATCCAGCCCATCTGTACTGCACCCTGATTCCCATCCAGCCCATCTGTACTGCACCCTGATCCCCATCCAGCCCATCTGTACTGCACCCTGATCCTCATCCAGCACATCTGTACTGCACTCTGATCCTCATCCAGCCCATCTGTACTGCACCCTGATCCCCATCCAGCCCATCTGTACTGCACCCTGATCCCCATCCAGCCCATCTGTACTGCACCCTGATTCCCATCCAGCCCATCTGTACTGCACTCTGATCCTCATCCAGCACATCTGTACTGCACTCTGATCCCCATCCAGCACATCTGTACTGCACCCTGATCCCCATCCAGCCCATCTGTACTGCACCCTGATCCCCATCCAGCCCATCTGTACTGCACTCTGATCCCCATCCAGCCCATCTGTACTGCACCCTGATCCCCATCCAGCCCATCTGTTCTGCACCCTGATCCCCATCCAGCACATCTGTACTGCACTCTGATCCCCATCCAGCACATCTGTACTGCACCCTGATTCCCATCCAGCCCATCTGTTCTGCACCCTGATCCCCATCCAGCACATCTGTACTGCACTCTGATCCTCATCCAGCCCATCTGTACTGCACCCTGATTCCCATCCAGCCCATCTGTACTGCAACCTGATCCCCATCCAGCACATCTGTACTGCACTCTGATCCCCATCCAGCACATCTGTACTGCACCCTGATTCCCATTCAGCCCATCTGTACTGCACCCTGATCCCCATCCAGCCCATCTGTACTGCACCCTGATCCCCATCCAGCACATCTGTACTGCACTCTGATCCCCATCCAGCACATCTGTACTGCACTCTGATCCCCATCCATCACATCTGTACTGCACCCTGATCCTCATCCAGCCCATCTGTACTGCACTCTGATCCTCATCCAGCCCATCTGTACTGCACCCTGATCTCCATCCAGAACATCTGTACTGCACCCTGATTCCCATCCGGCACATCTGTACTGCACCCTGATTCCCATCCAGCCCATCTGTACTGCACCCTGATCCCCATCCAGCCCATCTGTACTGCACCCTGATCCCCATCCAGCCCATCTGTACTGCACTCTGATCCCCATCCAGCCCATCTGTACTGCACCCTGATCCTCATCCAGCCCATCTGTACTGCACCCTGATTCCCATCCAGCACATCTGTACTGCACCCTGATCCTCATCCAGCCCATCTGTACTGCACTCTGATTCCCATCCAACCCATCTGTACTGCACCCTGATCCCCATCCAGCCCATCTGTACTGCACCCTGATCCCCATCCAGCCCATCTGTACTGCACCCTGATCCACATCCAGCCCATCTGTACTGCACCCTGATCCCCATCCAGCCCATCTGTACTGCACCCTGATCCACATCCAGCCCATCTGTACTGCACCCTGATCCTCATCCAGCCCATCTGTACTGCACCCTGATCCCCATCCAGCCCATCTGTACTGCACCCTGATCCTTATCCAGCCCATCTGTACTGCACCCTGATCGTCATCCAGCCCATCTGTACTGCACCCTGATCCCCATCCAGCACATCTCTACTGCACCCTGATCCCCATCCAGCCCATCTGTACTGCACCCTGATCCCCATCCAGCACATCTGTACTGCACCCTGATCCCCATCCAGCCCATCTGTACTGCAACCTGATCCTCATCCAGCCCATCTGTACTGCACCCTGATCCTCATCCAGCCCATCTGTACTGCACCCTGATCCCCATCCAGCCCATCTGTACTGCACCCTGATCCCCATCCAGCCCATCTGTACTGCAACCTGATCCTCATCCAGCCCATCTGTACTGCACCCTGATCCCCATCCAGCCCATCTGTACTGCACCCTGATCCCCATCCAGCCCATCTGTACTGCACCCTGATCCTTATCCAGCCCATCTGTACTGCACCCTGATCCTCATCCAGCCCATCTGTACTGCACCCTGATCCTCATCCAGCCCATCTGTACTGCACCCTGATCCCCATCCAGCCCATCTGTACTGCACCCTGATCCTTATCCAGCCCATCTGTACTGCACCCTGATCCTCATCCAGCCCATCTGTACTGCACCCTGATCCCCATCCAGCACATCTGTACTGCACCCTGATCCCCATCCAGCCCATCTGTACTGCACCCTGATCCCCATCCAGCCCATCTGTACTGCACCCTGATCCTCATCCAGCCCATCTGTACTGCACCCTGATCCCCATCCAGCCCATCTGTACTGCACCCTGATCCCCATCCAGCCCATCTGTACTGCAACCTGATCCTCATCCAGCCCATCTGTACTGCACCCTGATTCCCATCCAGCCCATCTGTACTGCACCCTGATCCTCATCCAGCCCATCTGTACTGCACCCTGATCCCCATCCAGCCCATCTGTACTGCACTCTGATCCTCATCCAGCCCATCTGTACTGCACCCTGATTCCCATCCAGCCCATCTGTACTGCACCCTGATCCCCATCCAGCCCATCTGTACTGCACCCTGATCCCCATCCAGCCCATCTGTACTGCACCCTGATCCTCATCCAGCCCATCTGTACTGCACTCTGATCCTCATCCAGCCCATCTGTACTGCACCCTGATCCTCATCCAGCCCATCTGTACTGCACTCTGATCCTCATCCAGCCCATCTGTACTGCACCCTGATCCCCATCCAGCCCATCTGTACTGCACCCTGATCCCCATCCAGCCCATCTGTACTGCACCCTGATCCTCATCCAGCCCATCTGTACTGCACCCTGATCCCCATCCAGCCCATCTGTACTGCACCCTGATCCTCATCCAGACCATCTGTACTACACCCTGATCCTCATCCAGCCCATCTGTACTGCACCCTGATCCCCATCCAGCCCATCTGTACTGCACCCTGATCCCCATCCAGCACATCTGTACTGCACCCTGATCCCCATCCAGCCCATCTGTACTGCACCCTGATCCCCATCCAGCCCATCTGTACTGCACCCTGATCCTCATCCAGCCCATCTGTACTGCACCCTGATCCTCATCCAGCCCATCTGTACTGCACCCTGATCCTCATCCAGCCCATCTGTACTGCACTCTGATCCTCATCCAGCCCATCTGTACTGCACCCTGATCCCCATCCAGCCCATCTGTACTGCACCCTGATCCTCATCCAGCCCATCTGTACTGCACCCTGATCCCCATCCAGCCCATCTGTACTGCACCCTGATCCTCATCCAGCCCATCTGTACTGCACCCTGATCCCCATCCAGCCCATCTGTACTGCACCCTGATCCCCATCCAGCCCATCTGTACTGCACCCTGATCCCCATCCAGCCCATCTGTACTGCAACCTGATCCTCATCCAGCCCATCTGTACTGCACCCTGATTCCCATCCAGCCCATCTGTACTGCACCCTGATCCTCATCCAGCCCATCTGTACTGCACTCTGATCCTCATCCAGCCCATCTGTACTGCACCCTGATTCCCATCCAGCCCATCTGTACTGCACCCTGATCCCCATCCAGCCCATCTGTACTGCACCCTGATCCCCATCCAGCCCATCTGTACTGCACCCTGATCCTCATCCAGCCCATCTGTACTGCACTCTGATCCTCATCCAGCCCATCTGTACTGCACCCTGATCCTCATCCAGCCCATCTGTACTGCACTCTGATCCTCATCCAGCCCATCTGTACTGCACCCTGATCCCCATCCAGCCCATCTGTACTGCACCCTGATCCCCATCCAGCCCATCTGTACTGCACCCTGATCCTCATCCAGCCCATCTGTACTGCACCCTGATCCCCATCCAGCCCATCTGTACTGCACCCTGATCCTCATCCAGACCATCTGTACTACACCCTGATCCTCATCCAGCCCATCTGTACTGCACCCTGATTCCCATCCAGCCCATCTGTACTGCACCCTGATCCCCATCCAGCCCATCTGTACTGCACCCTGATCCTTATCCAGCCCATCTGTACTGCACCCTGATCCTCATCCAGCCCATCTGTACTGCAACCTGATCCTCATCCAGCCATCTGTACTGCACCCTGATCCCCATCCAGCCCATCTGTACTGCACCCTGATTCCCATCCAGCCCATCTGTACTGCACCCTGATCCTCATCCAGCCCATCTGTACTGCACCCTGATCCTCATCCAGCCCATCTGTACTGCACTCTGATCCTCATCCAGCCCATCTGTACTGCACTCTGATCCTCATCCAGCCCATCTGTACTGCAACCTAATCCTCATCCAGCCCATCTGTACTGCACTCTGATCCTCATCCAGCCCATCTGTACTGCACCCTGATCCTCATCCAGCCCATCTGTACTGCACCCTGATCCTCATCCAGCCCATCTGTACTGCACTCTGATCCTCATCCAGCCCATCTGTACTGCACCCTGATCCTCATCCAGCCCATCTGTACTGCACTCTGATCCTCATCCAGCCCATCTGTACTGCAACCTGATCCTCATCCAGCCCATCTGTACTGCACCCTGATCCTCATCCAGCCCATCTGTACTGCACCCTGATCCTCATCCAGCCCATCTGTACTGCACTCTGATCCTCATCCAGCCCATCTGTACTGCACCCTGATCCTCATCCAGCCCATCTGTACTGCACTCTGATCCTCATCCAGCCCATCTGTACTGCACCCTGATCCCCATCCAGCCCATCTGTACTGCACCCTGATCCTCATCCAGCCCATCTGTACTGCACTCTGATCCTCATCCAGCCCATCTGTACTGCAACCTAATCCTCATCCAGCCCATCTGTACTGCACCCTGATCCCCATCCAGCCCATCTGTACTGCACCCTGATCCTCATCCAGCCCATCTGTACTGCACCCTGATCCTCATCCAGCCCATCTGTACTGCACTCTGATCCTCATCCAGCCCATCTGTACTGCAACCTAATCCTCATCCAGCCCATCTGTACTGCACCCTGATCCCCATCCAGCCCATCTGTACTGCACCCTGATCCTCATCCAGCCCATCTGTACTGCACCCTGATCCTCATCCAGCCCATCTGTACTGCACCCTGATCCCCATCCAGCCCATCTGTACTGCACCCTGATCCCCATCCAGCCCATCTGTACTGCACCCTGATCCCCATCCAGCCCATCTGTACTGCACCCTGATCCTCATCCAGCCCATCTGTACTGCACCCTGATCCCCATCCAGCCCATCTGTACTGCACCCTGATCCCCATCCAGCCCATCTGTACTGCACTCTGATTCCCATCCAACCCATCTGTACTGCACCCTGATCCCCATCCAGCCCATCTGTACTGCACCCTGATCCCCATCCAGCCCATCTGTACTGCACCCTGATCCACATCCAGCCCATCTGTACTGCACCCTGATCCACATCCAGCCCATCTGTACTGCACCCTGATCCCCATCCAGCCCATCTGTACTGCACCCTGATCCCCATCCAGCCCATCTGTACTGCACCCTGATCCCCATCCAGCCCATCTGTACTGCACCCTGATCCTCATCCAGCACATCTGTACTACACCCTGATCCCCATCCAGCCCATCTGTACTGCACCCTGATCCTTATCCAGCCCATCTGTACTGCACCCTGATCCTCATCCAGCCCATCTGTACTGCACCCTGATCCCCATCCAGCCCATCTGTATTGCACCCTGATCCTCGTCCAGCCCATCTGTACTGCACCCTGATCCTCATCCAGCCCATCTGTACTGCACTCTGATCCCCATCCAGCCCATCTGTACTGCACCCTGATTCTCATCCAGCCCATCTGTACTGCACCCTGATCCCCATCCAGCCCATCTGTACTGCACCCTGATCCTCATCCAGCCCATCTGTACTGCACCCTGATCCCCATCCAGCCCATCTGTACTGCACTCTGATTCCCATCCAACCCATCTGTACTGCACCCTGATCCCCATCCAGCCCATCTGTACTGCACCCTGATCCCCATCCAGCCCATCTGTACTGCACCCTGATCCTCATCCAGCCCATCTGTACTGCACCCTGATCCCCATCCAGCCCATCTGTACTGCACCCTGATCCTCATCCAGCCCATCTGTACTGCACCCTGATCCTCATCCAGCCCATCTGTACTGCACCCTGATCCTCATCCAGCCCATCTGTACTGCACCCTGATCCCCATCCAGCCCATCTGTACTGCACCCTGATCCTCATCCAGCCCATCTGTACTGCACCCTGATCCCCATCCAGCCCATCTGTACTGCACCCTGATCCTCATCCAGCCCATCTGTACTGCACCCTGATCCTCATCCAGCCCATCTGTACTGCACCCTGATCCCCATCCAGCCCATCTGTACTGCAACCTGATCCCCATCCAGCCCATCTGTACTGCACCCTGATCCTCATCCAGCCCATCTGTACTGCACCCTGATCCTCATCCAGCCCATCTGTACTGCACCCTGATCCCCATCCAGCCCATCTGTACTGCACCCTGATCCCCATCCAGCCCATCTGTACTGCACCCTGATCCTCATCCAGCCCATCTGTACTGCACCCTGATCCTCATCCAGCCCATCTGTACTGCACCCTGATCCCCATCCAGCCCATCTGTACTGCACCCTGATCCCCATCCAGCCCATCTGTACTGCACCCTGATCCCCATCCAGCCCATCTGTACTGCAACCTGATCCTCATCCAGCCCATCTCTAGGGCTAGGAACCAGATTCTCCAGATTAACTGGTCACAGGGGCCCACATATAACGCATACCTCAAATAACAAATCATGTACAAGAGGTTTGTAAAAAGACCAACCATAGACCCATATGGAAAAGCTCTGCAAACTCTAGAATTAACCTAATTGTGGTATTCCAATCCCACTTCCTGTTTAGTCAGACAGATTTTAGTCAGAAAAACTAGGCTACAGTAAATCTTTAACCCCCAAACCTGCCCAGATACTTAAAATTAACCCTAATTCTAAAGCTAAAAACTAAATGTGAAAAATCACATGCTGTAAAAATTTGTGTGTAAACGTTTGGACATGTATGCAACTTAATTCAGAAATTATTCTATCAAATGATCCCACATTTAAGGCCATATTATACCAGGTATAGCCCTCACCTTGTAGTGTGAACAGTCGCACATGAAAGACATAAATGATGTGCAGAAAATGTAAGTATACTGTACTCGTATGACAACTTTAGTGCATCATGGCCAATGTATTTTGAAGTCACATTAGAACTAAGCCATCCGGCTGGCCTCTCTATATCTGTATCTCAAAACTGCTGAGTGATTTATTGCTGTTGAAGTTTTTAGGAGATTTAAATAAGGTCACATTTTAATAATGGATGTTAATGTCAGTTTGTTGAAATAACTTTGGCCTGATGACAAGAAATCATACATTAACACCAAACTCTAGCCACAACAAAACTCTTGCTGCATTGACATAATTGCAGGGTATGTGCATTTGGTGCCAGTGCACTGTCAGTTAGCTAATGATTCTTCTCGCAGCAAGAGAATCCTAGGTTACGTGTCTTTCAGGAGAGACATGACTGAACCAGTTGAAGTGGCTGATTTTAAAAGGAAATTCCACTTTCTGTGGCAATATTGTTTGGCAAAAATATATCAATGTGCTAAGCTTAAGTGATTTTTTTATTTTCTATTTGTTTGCAACTCTGTATTATTAAAGAAAACCGTTTTTCCATAGCAACAATGTGTTTACCTCAGCTATGTACACCAAAGTGGTGATTTAGAGTACATACATAGACTTCCTCACTCTAGCTTGTTAATTATCTGATTGACTAAGGCATGATGACAGGTTTAACCCATTCTGCTCTAATTCAGCTTGGAACGATTGCAGTCTTGTGTTCTAGTAGCAAAAGGTTTAAACTCGACTGGTGAAGTCATTAGGCTGCTTAGACTTAGCAAAAGCTGCTAGAGAGTTCACCTGTTACATTGGAAGTGTGCTAGGTATATCAAAATCATGGAAACAGCGCGTGGATACGTAAATCATAGGAATGGGGGCACAATCCTAGCAAAATCCACACAAAGGTTTATTTTACATTCCAAGAGGAAAACAATAAAGCAGAACATCAAAAACCTGACAAAAGGGAGTTTCCCTTTAAACATTTCCAGAAGGGAATAGTTAGCCTAAGAGAGGTACACCCAAATGACTTAACAGGAGAGCCACATTTAACCCCGAGAGGTGGTCAGGAGCCACGTACACCATACCTAGATCATAGAATCCATAAAACCCTTATAGAACGGGCAAGTGTTCCAGAAAACAATGCCATAAGGTAATGGAAAAGCATCCTATAGTTAAGTGTGCATATCAACCCCTAATACTCCTATTTGAGTGGTTCCCAAGCCCCTAAATATAACTTTAGGCATGCTGATTTCTCCTTCCCCCATGGCATATCTAAAAACTTAGTAACTCCTAGAAAGCCAGAAAATTGTCTCTTTTAATACTCTCTGGGCTAGCTGCCTACCTGACTCTGCAATAAGCCAATGCATGCAGTGGCAGTTGTAAGCCCTGGGCTCCATGTATCCTCCAGCCTTGATATTGTGACCTCCACAAATGTTCTGGTCTAGCAAAACAACCGACGAGCCACATTGGAAGGGTCAGTGAGCCACATCTGGCTTTTGAGCCACAGGTTGGGGACACCTGGTCTAGAGTATTGGCCTATAGGAATAACCCAATTAGTTGTAAGAGTAAATTGATAATTTACTACATAAGCTGGTGCCTAGATTCTTTTGTAGGCACTAGTTCTAGAAAGGTTGGATTGGCATATGTCTCCTATGCTAATCTTTATAAAATATTTGTAGATAATAAATATTCTGGTTAGAACTAGTGGAGCAAATCTTCTGGTAGTAGAACCTAGATGACGAAGTGTGCAGTATGACTAAGGACCCAGGAACAGTGTTGGAACCAGAAGCAATGACTAGGTCAGACAGCATCTACAAGGGACCTGTGGAGGAGACTTAAGGCCAAGATACTATCACTTAAAAAAGGTCACTAAACCCAAAATAAAAAACAAACAAAAAGACACTCACCTTCTATCCCACGCAGCTGTCTTATAGACTCTACAGAGGTGATTGCTCCTCTTTAAACCCCTCACATATATGTTTAGGCCCCTCACACTCACACACACAACCATCCTGGATTTTGGTCAATTTCCTTGGGCATCCTTGAGATGTCCTGCTCGGTGAAACCCCAGGATAGTCCACGATACTTTCCGGGGCCCTGCAGCACATGCACATCCACATCTCATCCAATCAGCACTGTATGCTGTGTATATTAATGCATGACATACAGCCCTGTTTGCCAAACAGAGCTCCGGCATAGCAAAATGGGAGCTGGCACATCTCTGGCCTCCTTGCAGCCTGTGACGTGGGCTCCCATCCTTAGCCTATGGGAATGGCTGGGTGTCAGTGTAGGCTGTGCATGCACCGTTGGGACCCCAGTGTAAATTTTGTTGGCCCACCCTGGGGGTTACACATAATGGGGCATCCTAAATTGGCCAGTGCAGCCACCCATCCAATGCGCAAAGGAACCCGGGGGTGTGATGCAGAGACCCGGCAGCATTTGCTTACTGCTAATGAATTGACAGTGCAGTCAGGTGTCTGTGTGTACAGAGCGGGAGGGGGTGCAACTGCACCACTAATAAATGATACGCAGGCTGGGCACAAAGATCGGGAAAAGTTTTCTGTTTCACATGGCCTCATGGCCTGTGTGGCCCTGCATACTCTGCTGTTAGTTCCAAAGTTGCAAAATAACATCCATCAAATTCAAAGTAATCTGCACTTCAGATATAGAATGGTCCCATTTTCAGGCACATGGGATTTTGATTTTTAAAAAGAATAATTTGTGAGTGAGAGAAGTTCTTAAACTCATTTGGATATCTCCACTATCTCAAATTCACTCGGATGAATCTGGATCATCTGCATGATCTTTACACTTTGAGGCCAATTCATTAATAGCGGCAGGTAGCGACAGTTGAGCGACTGTAGCAGTATTTTCACAGCGCCCGCTAGTAGTCGCTGTGCTTGGCCGTTGTTCGGTAGTTGATAGCGACTCAGTCGGTTTGCCGTAATGTTGAATATTGGGTGAGGAGTCGCTATTTGACAGGTTCCGCGCTGTATGGGTGCGCATGATAGCGACTGGCCCTAGCGACCGGCTCCCACCATATTCATTAAAAAATCACGCTCAAAAAATTCTCGCGCTGGGAAATGCATGTTTAAACCCCAGAGCGCTGAAGGCGATGGGTTAAAAGTAGTTTTTTAACACCCAACCATATTTTCGGAAACCAAAAAAGCAAGTTTTTAATAACATTTTGTAATATTAATACATTAATATCAGACCTGTAATATCAATTCTGTACAAAGTTGCTTTTTTTTTTTACCTTAAAAAAATATATATAACATGGCAGAAGTGGTCACAGAATTTTTCACATTTAAAAAAAAATAAAAAAACATAAATATGAATTAATTATGAATATTTAAAGATTGTTACATTGAAATGCATTGGAGAGCGCCAGGTAGCGAGAGGTCATACCTGTTGATAAATGTGTGATTGTGGTGGGGAGCCAGCGTTCTCGTGGTGGGGCCCGTCATTACCGGACACTCACCAGTCGCTACCTGTCGCTATCCCTTGTTAAATAAGGGCCTTTGTCTTGACATACAACTGGAGTCAGCATGACAACTAGACAAATCTCACTTTTGAGACTGCATCTCTTAGGATAACACTACAGGTCCTCTTTAAGATTAAGCTTGGTCTTTTGATATAAACTGTAGTTTAGGTCAGTAGCCAAATGATGGTTCCTCTGCAGTGTAGGATGCTAGTTAGTTGGTTTGATTCTGAAAAAGTGGAAATAGCAGGAGCCAAAATAACCAAAGTGAGAATGGAAAGCGAGCTCCACGGAGATGAATGCTACCTGAGATATTATGTCTGAAATGGAACGGATAAGAGCAATGGCATGAAAAAGAAGCTTTCACTCCTTTGAAACTGGACACGGGAGCTTAGGGTCACATTCTGCCTAGAAAACAATATATCACTCAAGTCCGAGTGGCAGGAAGCGCCAACTCAAACAATTGCGTTGCTTTATTCTGGAGCATGGAGAGCAGGGAGCTGTTATATAAGCTTTGCGGTTCTTATATCAAGCGGACATACAATGCATATTCAACATTTCTTTTACTGTCTTGCAATTCATTTGAAGATACTGGGGTTGCCGCTTACAGAAAAAAAACAGAGGAATCGAGATCCTAAACAAACACTGGCTCTTGACTTGAGCCATTGGCAGGCCGTGTGTGACAGCTGTATGCAGAAGGGGTGTGCTGCCAGGGATGGTCTGTAAGAGAAGGGCAATTCATATATAGAAATCAGTAGGACAGCAACAATACTCAGAAAATACAGTAGTCTGTAACAAGCAGCAGATAACATGGCACAAGTAAGCAGGCCGGTGGCGGGGAGGCCGATTCATTAATAGCGGCAGGTAGCGACAGTTGAGCGACTGTAGCGGCATTTTCACAGCGCCCGCTAGTAGTCGCTGTGCTTGGCCGTTGTTCGGTAGTTGATAGCAACTCAGTCGGTTTGCCGTAATGTTGAACCTGTCGCTATTTGACAAGTTCCGCGCTGTATGGGAGCGCATGATAGCGACTGGTCAGAGCGACCGGCTCCCACCATATTCATTAAAAAATCACGCTCAAAAAATTCTCGCGCTGTAAAATGCATGTTTAAACCCCAGAGCGCTGGCGGCGATGTGTTAAAAGTAGTTTTTTAACCCCCAAACAACCATATTTTTGGAAACCAAAAAAAAAAAGTTTTTAAAATAATTTTGTAATATGAATACATTAATATCAGACCTGTAATATCAATTCTGCACAAATTTTGTTTTACCTTAAAAAAATTATTAAAAATGGCAGAAGTGGTCACAGAATTTTTCACATTTTAAAAAAAAATACATTAATAACAATTAATTATGAATATTTAAAGATTGTTCCATTGAAATGCACTGGAGAGCGCCAGGTAGCGAGAGGTCATACCTGCCGCTGTTCAAGGTCGGACGCTGGCGCTGTGGGCTGAGGCTGGAATAATGATGAATGAGTGGCTATATGGCGCTATCTCAGTCGCTAAGCAGGATTGGCTTGATAAATGTGTGATTGTGGTGGGGAGCCGGCGTTCTCGTGGCAGGGCCCGTCATTACCGGCCGCTCACCAGTCGCTACCCCTTGTTAAATAAGGGCCTTATACCACTTAAAGCGGACCTTCACCCCGAATAAGAGCCTATCTTGTATGTTTCCCTCACCCTGTACATACAGATTGCCCACCCTAAAAATCATCCCACCGGCACCTATTGCGTTTCTTTGCACTTTGCACCCTTTGGGGGTGATTGATTATGTCAGTCATACTCAGCTTCATTTGCACAATAATTGTTTGCACATCTTAGTAACTTGTGGGATACAGCACATTGCACTTTGTCAGAGGGATTAAGATTAGGGGTTTTTGTGAAGGGACATGAGAGCATTCAATATTGATTATTTAGAATCCAGGCATTTATCCATCCTTGCACAGTGCCTAACAATAATCATGGTGTTTTGTTTGTATTGCATGTTATTTAAATTGGTTTTAATTGTGTTTGTATGCTCAATATGGAACTTGAATAAAGGATTTGTATAGTGAGATCAAGGAGTGGTGCGGTGGTCCTGTCTGTGTTGCTGTGGGGAGTTGAGGCTCTCCCCACGTGGTGGCTCACTTCATTAAAAGATAAGTGTCATGACAGCTTCTCTGGCACACTTTATTTCTAGCTCTATCTTCTTACCTTTCATTATAGAAGCTTTGCTTGGACCTGTAGTGCAACAAGCCCTTTTGGCTTCCCTTCAGCAATGTGCAGAGGAACGGGGAGGCCGATTCATCAATAGCGCCAGGTAGCGACAGATGAGCGACTGTAGCGTGATTTTTTCAGCGCCAGCCAGTATTCGCTGTGCTTGGCCGGCGTTAGCTTGATGACAGCGACTCAGTCGGTGTGCGGTAATGTTGAATACTGGCTGGGGGGTCGCTGTTTCACAGGTCCAGCGTTGTATGTGAGCGACTGACAACGAATGGCCAGAGCGAACGGCTAGCTTCATATTCATCAAAAAATCACGCTCCGAATGTGCTGTCGCTGTCCATTCCTTGTTTAAACCCCAGAGCGCTGGCGGCGATCTGTATTAACTAGTTTTTAACCCCTAAACAACCATATTTTTTGAATGTAACATTATACATGTTTTTAGAATCATTTTGTTATATGAATACATTAATCTCAGACCTGTTAGATCAATTCTGCACTTTTTTTTTTTTTTTTTTTTTTGACTTAAAAATAATTCCTAACATTGCAGAAGTGTTCTCCGATTTTTTGACATTAAAAAAAAAAATTAAAAAATTAATACCAATTAATTATGATTAATTATAGCTTGCTCCATTGAAATGCATTGGACATCGCCAGGGAGCGACAGCTCATACCTGGCGCTGTGAGGGAATTTGCAGCGGCGCTGTTCGGTCCAGGCGGCTTCATGATGAATGCCGCGCTAGCCGTCGCTCTCGCCGGCGCTAGCCTCATTTTGCTTGATAAATGCGTCATTGTGACCGCCGCGGGCGTACTTGAGTCGGTAGTCGCCGTTAGCTGCCGCTACCTGGCGCTCGTCAGACACTACCTGGCGCTATCGCTTGATGAATAAGGGCATAAGGCCCTTATTCATGAAGGGATAGCGTCAGGTAGTGCCTTGTAAATGAGAGGTAGCGACAGGTGAACACCGGACACGGCACGCAATTACATATTTATCAAGCAGAATCTGTTGAGCGACTGGGATAACGCCATGTAGCGTCTGATTCATCATTCTCCCAGCCTCAGAGTACAGCGCCGGCGTTCAGCCTTGCAGAGCGCCACGTCTTACCTCTCTCTACCTGTCGCTCTCCCATACATTTCAATGGATGTTCTTTTATTTCTCTTTAAACAGGGGTTTTTATAATTTTTTTTTTTTTATTCTCAAATAATGTTGTGACCTCTCCTGGCCTAGAAAAAGCCATTTTTGAAAATATTTTTCTTTTTTTATATATTTCTGCAGAATTGACATTACAGGTCTGGCATTAACATGTTCATGTCACAATGTTATAACAATGTAATTCCATATGTTTTCGCTTTGTTACTGGTGGATACATGCTCAAAAACAGCCTTTAATCACACAGCCTCCGGTGCTCTGGGCTACAGCGAAGCATTTTTGAGCGCCGGCGGTGTGTGAGGCAGTCTTTTTGATGAATATGGTGTAAGTCGGTCGCACTGACCAGTCGCTACCATTCGCTCCCATACAGCGCTGTACTGCTCATATAGCGACTCCCCACAATGTATTCATCAATGCTGCACAGCGACTGAGGCGCTCTGAACTAGCGAACCACGGCCGAGCACAGCGACTACTAGCGAGCGCTCTGAAATGCCTGCTACAGACGCTCATCTGTCGCTACCTGCCGCTAGTAATGAATCAGTCTGCCCGACACTCTCATCAGCTCTGGTGCAGATCCGCCTTGTGCTGATGAGGGCCAAAAGCCCGAAAATGGACTGGATGGCTGTGAAAAAAATGAGCAATACCAAACCCTGGTGGTTTCCAGGAGCTTTTGGGAATAGCCCTGAGACGAGGTTTATTTGCATGGCTCCGGCTACTGCAAAGGATCTTCGGATAAATCCCTTTATCCTAACTTGCATGGACCATACAAATAATTTTTACATTTTAAAATATGTTCCTTGCAGTTTATTTTAGATAACTGTCATTGTAAATATGTTTAATTACTTTTATTGGATGCAACTGAGGATTTTAATTGGTGATTAGAAGATAGATTTAAAGTGGACCAACAGTCAAAAATAACTTAAACCAGACCAACACAACAAACAGTGCTCATGTGCATCTCCTCGCAAGGGCAATTTAGATTGCTGCACTTTAAAAATGTATTTACCTTTTTACTCCTGCTTTGGTACATTTTAGAAACTAATGGTGACTCATGGATCTGCAGGCCACCTGCAAACAGGAAGTGCTTCTGGACTTCCTGTTACTGTGCATCGTCAGTTAAATACAGACAGAAGCATGGCTGAGAGGCTGGGAAAGGAAGCTTCAAAAAATCAGTGAGGTGGCGTTTCAGCTTTGAGTGGGTGCAAGAGCAAAGGTAAGTGCTGACAATGATTCAGTGTTATGTATGCAGCTGAGGCAAGTGAGTTTTGGGGAAATTTCTTCTCCAATTGTTCCAGGCTGTTGGTCCAGTTTAAAGTTTGGCTATGTCGTGCTGCCGTAGATGCAAAACTGGGTTGTTACTGGCTTACTGGCAGTTACATGTTCCATTTCTCCTGGGTCTGATGTGCCAGCCAGACTTTTTCTATGTTATGTGAAAAGACGAAACAAAACTACCATTGGGAAGGAGAAGCTTAGTTTGCCTTGCTGCCTACATTTAAAGTCTGTGTCCAGGAATACATGAATATTCTCCTACCTTATCCCCTTTGGGAAAAGTCATTACATGTACATACTTTATGTTGTCTAAGAAAAGCTTCAGTTGCTGTGTCATGGCTAAGCTGAGAAGGGTGTGTCATTAATGAGCTTGGAAGGGTGTGTCATGGGTCATGACCATACCCTGCTGTGGTCAGAGACAGATGCAGGACCCCTATTTCTTGACATAATCATTAACCAAGAGAGAGTACCAATGGACCAATCGACCAGTGCCTGTTAGACCACTTTTTCTTGTGGTCCAGGAAGAATGGAATTGAAAGGAGAGGACACTTTGGAGCCCTGCTGCTGCTTATACCATGTGCTGCAGGAAATTGAGGAGAGGCTCATAGGACGGGCATTAGGAAAGCTGCTTGCTGCCTTTTTATTGCCATGGGGTTTGCAGTTCCTTACATTTCCATTCCCCCTGCACTCACTATAAATAAAAGTTTTTTTTCCATGTGCAGTGATGTACAAAGCAGGCCCCTGTGGAGAGGGCAGCATCACGGCTGCTTGATTTAGCCAAAGCTGCTGATGAGAACAGCCATTATAGTGGAACAATTCTGGGAGTTTATTCAGCATTATACTAAGGACCATGAAATACACATTAGCAACACACTCAATAATTACTGAGACAGGCCCCCTATTCCACCTCTTACTGATGCCATTTTGAACAACGCTCATCCACTGATTATTTGAAGGCTGCTAGGATTCCTGTCTGTGATGACCAACAGAAAAGCTATGAGTGTCAGCAGTGGGATCAGAGGGGTGTCAATGACACAAAAAAATGCCCCCCTCTTCTTTAAGTGCAGATGGGTTTCTGGTCACCAAAGATGAACTTATGTTACGTGTTACCAAGAAGGGCAGCAGACAGCAAAAGAACACTGAGTTGAGTCTAACCTTGCGGTATTATCAAATCTCAACTCCCACTTGACTTGCCTGTCTTTGCCAGAGAATAACTACTTGACCATGTTGGGCCTGTTTCTGCCTGATGAATCCTTTGGGTTCTTTAGACCGCTGTTTCTTAACCTGCGGTGCACGGGGTACTCACCAATGTTCAAGGATGCACCAAAAGAGTTGCTGTGATAGGTCTGGTATATTATTTTAACAGTAAAATGATATTCTTTCTTGCTTCAAAACGTGCTTCAAGGCCAGTGACTTACTAACTTTGGTAACATTAGTAATTGACCCCCCCCCCCCCTTTTGGGGTACTCGGATGTAACTGCTTGTCACTTGGGGATATTTGGCATAACAAGGTTGAGAAGAGCTCCAGAGGAGCAGGGTGGAACCTACACACAGCTTGTTTGCTCACAGGAGAGCTTCAGAGGAGCAGGGTGGAACCTACACACAGCCTGTTTGCTCACAGGAGAGCTTCAGAGGAGCAGGGTGGGATCTACACACAGCCTGTTTGCTCACAGGAGAGCTCCAGAGGAGCAGGGTGGGATCTCTACACAGCCTGTTTGCTCACAGGAGAGCTTCAGAGGAGCAGGGTGGGATCTACACAAAGCCTGTTTGCTCACAGGAGAGCTTCAGAGGAGCAGGGTGGAATCTATACACAGCCTGTTTGCTCACAGGAGAGCTTCAGAGGAGCAGGGTGGAATCTATACACAGCCTGTTTGCTCATAGGAGAGGTTCAGAGGAACAGGGTGGAATCTATACACAGCCTGTTTGCTCACAGGAGAGCTTCAGAGGAGCAGGGTGGGATCTACACACAGCCTGTTTGCTCACAGGAGAGCTTCAGAGGAGCAGGGTGGAATCTATACACAGCCTGTTTGCTCACAGGAGAGCTTCAGAGGAGCAGGGTGGAATCTATACACAGCCTGTTTGCTCACAGGAGAGCTTCAGAGGAGCAGGGTGGGATCTACACACAGCCTGTTTGCTCACAGGAGAGCTTCAGAGGAGCAGGGTGGAACCTACACACAGCCTGTTTGCTCACAGGAGAGCTTCAGAGGAGCAGGGTGGAATCTATACACAGCCTGTTTGCTCACAGGAGAGCTTCAGAGGAGCAGGGTGGGATCTATACACAGCCTGTTTGCTCACAGGAGAGCTTCAGAGGAGCAGGGTGGGATCTATACACAGCCTGTTTGCTCACAGGGGGGCTCACTATAGGCAAGCTCTCTGACAGGCCGTGAAGATCAATGTAGATTGTGCATGACTCTCTGCTCTGTCATCAGTAAGGAAACTCATCCAGATAAACTCCTTATTCTAAGTATGTCACACACCCCGCTTCAAGATATTCATTACCTGTGGGTAATATGGTCCTGTAGAGGGCTTCTGCAGAGATGATTGGAGGAAAGAAAGCCCCTCCCAGTCCATAAGTACCTGGGACCTCCCACTCATTACCCAGTCTTCATCTCTGCAGACGGCGAGCAAGCAGCAGATGATATCTCCTCCTTGCACAGGGGGACTTTAAGGTAGCCGGGTCTACTCCCGGCCTATATATATTTTTATTTCCGTTCGGACTCTTTATTCCCTTTATTAATATATAGCTATTTAAATGCCTCCCAGTCTTGACTGCTGTCCGAGCGAGGGTATAACAGCACCTCAGGTGCTCAGGAGCTATGCTCCACCGCGAGACCCTATAAAGAGGGTAGGCGGTTATACCGGGTTGGTGACTCCGGTTTGGGATGCCTCTTATTCAGCTTCTGGTGTTTTTCTATGGGGGCGCCTGGAAAATAGATTTATTTGAAATGTTTGTTTAAAATGTTTACTTTTCTGGTATGAATAGTTATAATGTAAACTTGTTGCAATCTTTTTTGCTGACAGACACTGGATCTTTACCTCAGAGCTGAGGGGAGGATTTCTCCCCTCACGCTCTTCAGTGAGGGGGCGGGGCCAGGCCTTCGGTATTAGGCCGCAGCCCGCGCCCTTTAGGAGTTTGGAGCTGCTGGGCGGAGCCTTGCAGCGCGCGATCCACGCTGGCCACGCCCCCCTGCTGCGTCTCCCGCTCTGATCTGTGTTACCTCAGGCAGAGGACACAGTGTATTGGCGCCCAAAGACTCAGTGAGTGGCCCTGCGGCCGTTGCTTATCTGTACATATTTGCATATATATATGTATATATATAGGTATAATAGATATAGGTTTATATAGGGAGAACCTCTTACTGTCTTTTTCTATGTTTTTCAGGCTGAACTGCCAGGAATTTTTTCAGGTTTCTCCTGGTCCTAGAGTACCTGGGTACTTTTGCTATTTATTACAAAACCTCCCACTTGGACAATATAAGGGCATCCCGGGTTGCTTAATAGCGTAATTCCCTCACTCATAGCGACTATTCAAGTTCACCTTATGGAGGCATCCCAAGATTCCGAGCTCCCCTCGGGACAATCCCGGAAGTGTATGGGTTGTGGGGTATCCCTAACAGGGGATGATTTTTTCCTATGTATATCATGTGCACAGCAGACTATTACACGGCAGTCCGGTCCCCAGGCATCTGGGTCAGCGCAGCCGGCTTCATCCTCTCCCACTTTGACCCGTGCCCCGTGTGAGATTGCCACGGGGGGGGCAGTCGCAATCTGATGTGTGTGCCAGGTTGGCCAGTATTGAAAAATTCATTTCCTCCACGGTTGCCAAGAAAGCACCGGCTAAGAGGAAGCATTTATCACCGGTTAATCATTTTGAATATGATGATGACGAGGACGGCCTGGATTGGTCAGATTATTCCCCTCTAGAAGAAGGGGAATTATTTGAGGATTCAGATATTTCTGATGATCAGCAATTTGTTGGTGCTGATTCCGATCGGAGCTCAGGGACTTCCTTAGATACTCCTAATGTTCTGACTCAGATGTTTGAGGTGCTTGCTATCTCGCCTCCGGCGGAGGTTCCTCAACAGCAAGGGGAGTTTTATGACGAATCCAAGCCGCGGTTGGAATTCCCTAATCAAAAGCATTTTGATAATATTATTTCTAAGGAATGGGAAAGGCCTGCCCGGCTCCCAGGCATTCCCCAAAGTTGGGATAAGAGGTATCCTTTTCCAGTGGATACGGTTAAGCGCTGGGCGTCTCCCCCCGAGGTGGACGCCCCTATTTTGGGGTTATCCAACTCAGCCGTATTGAACAACCCTGATTGTTCCTCTCTTAAGGATGGTGAGGATAAACGCATTGACCAGATGGCTTGTCATGGTTTTGCCAGTATTGGGGCAGCAATAAGGCCTGTTTGTGCCTCATCGCTGTTGGCGGTGGCTACGAGAAAGGTGGTCAGGCACTTGTTATCCTCCTCGGGTTTGAATCCGGACAGTGAGGAATTTCGTGAACTAAAACAATGTGAGGGGTTTTTGTCCTTCATGGTGGGCGCTTTGGATGATTCCTTGATGATGAGTAGTAGAGCCTCTGCTCTAATGGTTACTATCAGGCGTTCAATTTGGTTACGCCAGTGGGCGGCTGACTTTGTGTCAAAAAAGTCACTAACAGCTCTTCCCTTCGTTGGGTTACGGCTCTTTGGAGACAAGCTGGATGCCGTGGCCAAGGGGGGCAAACTACCTCAACGCAAGAAGCAACGTCGCCCCTTTCGAGGAGCGTCTTCCTTCACTCCTTCCTTTCGGGGATCTAGAGCAGGAAGAGGTTTCGCCTTCCCTTCTACAAGGGGAAATTCCTGGAATAGGGGCAGAGGACGTGCCCGTTCAGGATACAGTTGGGGCTCAAAACCCAAACCCGTGGCCAAGCCCGCTCAACAATGAGGAGGCGCCCTCACCCGTGCGGGTGGGGGGACGGCTACAGCACTTCTCCCAGGTCTGGAACCGAGAGGTCTCGGGTGTCCCCGGATGCACTGGCTGCGCAGCAGCTCCGGGCGGCAGTATCGAGTCTTCTGGAAATGGCAGTCATTTGCCCAGTTCCCTCATTAGACTGGGGTCGGGGTTTTTACTCAAATCTGGTCACGGTCCCCAAAAAGGATGGCTCCGTCCGGCCCATACTGGACCAAAAGATTCTCAACAAGTTCGTCAGACTGCGAAGGTTTCGCATGGAAACGTTGCGCTCGGCTATTCATTCTCTTCGTCAGGGGGACTTCATGATGTCCATAGACATTCAGGACGCTTACCTCCATGTTCCCATTTTTCCCGCACACCAGAGGTTTCTGAGGTTCGCGGTGGAGGATCGGCACTTTCAGTTTGTAGCTCTTCCCTTCGGTCTCACCACAGCTCCAAGAGTTTTCACCAAGGTGCTTGCTGGGGTGATGGCTCTCCTCAGAGCGCAGGGGATTCGCATTGTGCCATATCTGGACGATCTCCTCATCATGGCACCGTCATTCAGCCAGGCAGAATTGGACACCAGGACGGTAATATCCACTCTGGAGAGGTTCGGCTGGGTGATCAACTACCCCAAGTCCTCCCTACACCCGTCCAGGACAGTATCCTTTCTGGGAATGTCTCTGGATACAGATCTGGCCAGAGTTTTCCTTCCTCAGTCCAAGGTTCTTCTGATTCAGGAGTTGGTTCGGTCGCTCATGTCCATGCCTCGACCGTCCATCCGTCTAGGGATGAGACTGGTGGGTTTGATGGTGGCCTCATTCGAGGCGGTTCCCTTTGCTCAGTTTCACACAAGGACACTTCAGCTCCATCTGTTATCGGTCTCGAACAGGTCTCCTCAGTCGCTGGATCATCTTTTTCAGATGTCTCCCCGGGTTCGCCGCTCGCTTCGGTGGTGGCTGAACTCAACCAACCTACTGAGGGGCAGATCCTTTCGGACTCCTCAGTGAGAGATAGTCAATACGGATGCCAGCCTCTCAGGATGGGGGGGCTTTTGGAAGGATCTGCAAGTTCAGAGTTTGTGGAGTCCCCTGGAAGCTCACGAGTCTATCAATGTTCTGGAATTGAGGGCCATCAGGTTGGTTCTTTGTCATTTGACTCATCAACTGCGAGACTTGCCGGTCCAGGTCAGGTCGGACAATCGGACGGCGGTGGCCTACATCAATCACCAGGGAGGAACCCGCAGCAGGAATGCCCTCAAGGAAGTGTCTCTGATCCTGGACTGGGCCGTGTATCTCAGCAGTTTACATCCCAGGTGTGGAGAACACGGAGGCGGACTCTCTGAGCAGGATGTCAGCCCGCAAGGGGGAATGGTCTCTCAATCCCAGGGTCTTTCACTCAATTTGTCTCAGGTGGGGGTCACCGGCGGTGGACCTATTTGCCTCCCGTCACAATCACAAACTTCCGGCTTTTGTGTCTCTGGCGAAGGACCCACTGGCTCTCGCGGCGGACGCCATGTCCCTGAACTGGAGGGATCTGGGGTTTCTGTACCTGTTCCCTCCGTTTTTCATGGTGGCCAGAGTAGTGCGCAAGCTTGCTCTGGAGAGAGCAACAGCAATTCTGGTAGCTCCAAGGTGGCCAAGACAGGTCTGGTTCGCAGACGTGGTAAGGTTGGCAGAAGATCAGTTCGTTCTGCCCCTGCTGCCAGATCTGCTCACACAGGGTCATCTTCGTTACCCCAATTTACCAACGCTGGCTTTGACGGCGTGGCTGCTGAAACCTCCATCTTGAAGGAGGAAGGTCTTTTTGACGCTGTTATTCAGACTCTCATTCATGCTAGAAAGAAGTCTTCTTCATCCGTGTACTATAGGACTTGGAGGTCTTATATTGATTGGTGTGAGGCTAGGGCCTTCCCTTGTAGGGAATTCTCTGTTTCTAGAATTTTGGAGTTCTTGCAACATGGTCTGGACTTAGGGCTCCAACTCGGTACTCTGAAGGGGCAGGTGTCTGCCCTGGCGGTATTTTTCCAAAAGTTGCACTACATCCTTTGGTTAAGACCTTTTTCCAGGGGGTTACGCATGTGCGGCCTCCTAGGAAGCCTTTGATTCCGGTTTGGGATTTGAATTTGGTTCTTTCTGCGCTACAGGGTCCCCCCTTTGAGCCCTTGCATGATAGTCCTTTGTCTTCCCTTACGCAGAAGGTGGCATTTTTGGTAGCTATCACTTCAGTTAGACGTGTTTCTGATTTGGCGGCTCTGTCTATTCAAGCTCCATATTTTGAAAGACATCAGGATAAAGTGGTTTTTCGTTTTAAGACGGACTTTCTTCCTAAGGTGGTTTCGTCCTTTCACTTAAATCAGGATATTGTTCTGCCCTCTCTCTGTCCTAACCCCAGCAATGACAAGGAGAGGGTCCTGCATTCTTTGGATGTGGTTTGTATTGTGAAGTATTATTTGGTGATAACGTCTGCCTTTCGCAAGACTGATGCATTCTTCGTGGTGCTTTTTGGGCCCAAGAAGGGTCTAGCACCCACAAAGTCTACCATCAGCAGATGGATCCGTCAGGCCATTGTAGGGGCCTATTCTGCTAAGGGGAGAGATCCTCCCTTTCGTGTTACTGCTCATTCTACTCGTGCGGTTGGGGCCTCCTGGGCTTTTCAGCACCAGGCCTCTGTTGAGCAAGTTTGCAAGGCCGCTACCTGGTCTTCTGTTCACACTTTTTCAAAGTTTTACAAGGTTGATGTGCGGGCCTCAGCGGATGCTGTTTTTGGCCGCAAAGTTCTGCAGGCTGCAGTAGTTTGAGTTGTGCTTTATACCTTGTTTTTGAAACCCCACCCTTTATGGACACTGCTATTGGATGTCCCACAGGTAATGAATATCTTGAAGCGGGGTGTGTGACATACTTAGAATAATACCATTTTGTGAATACTCACCTTGTAAAATGGGTATTATAAGTATGTCACACACCCCGCTTCAACCCACCCTTTGGATTCTGCATCCTTCATATGGTGAACTTTGCGTTGTTATGACTGATATTTGGCTCTTCCTGGTCCTTTACCTTACTGCTTTCTTTATACTGGGTAATGAGTGGGAGGTCCCCGGTACTTATGGACTGGGAGGGGATTTCTTTCCTCCAATCATCTCTGCAGAAGCCCTCTACAGGACCATACTACCCACAGGTAATGAATATCTTGAAGCGGGGTGTGTGACATACTTATAATACCCATTTTACAAGGTGAGTATTCACAAAATGGTATTATTGCAAAAAGCTAATGTTACCCTCCTATACCAGGTGGTTGGCTGGATGGCAGGAAGCAGGTTCTACTGGGTCCAGGGTGTTCCCTAAGTGTGTCTGTGTGAGTGGGGTGCTGGGGCTAGGTAAGTCTTTACAGTTGGTCTTACCCCCAATCTCTGGACAGCCCGGCCTGAATTTACACAGGTTATCACTGTCTACTTGCTGGATCAAGATCATTCTCAAATCCCATCAACCTATAGCTGTCCTATATATTGTTACACTATTTCTAGCTTTCTTCCTGGCTCTGGCTATTAACTCTTTCTACCTGCTTCTCAAGCTTATCACTGCCTGTCAATAATCTTCCTAGTTATGTCCTATGGCCTATGTCTCACTGCTGTCATCTTGTGCTTGAAAACCATAACTACATCTACTAATACTTCCATTGAATGATTTCCAACAAAAGAGAACTAACACTTTCTATTTCCAACTAAGGATGTTTTAAACTGTAGCAATCTAGCACCAACTACCACATCCCTACACTAAGCAAGCAGCATATTATTGTATACCAAACACAAGCATGATCAATACAAGGGCCACTAAATTAATTAACACTTTTTTAATGAACGACATACTGCTGAAAAATCAAACCTTATGCTTATAGAATGCCTACAGGAGCAATCACTTTTTTCCCATCATTCTCGATCAAGATAGAAAATAAAAAAATAACAATATACAATAATGAAGAATTCACACAATTCCACCATATTTCTGGTACCGAGGTTAATCTATTTATTCTTAAATGGTCATCGTACAGTAGCAACAGCCATGTCCAAGGTCATTAGTGTACACGTGAACTGTAGAATAATGTTCACAGCCTATATAACTCAAAGAATGGAATCCATTTGAATGTAAGTTACAGGAGCCTTTTACTCTTAATCTCTAAAGTCATCTGCTGTTTTATGATGGGTTCAGAATTAATGTAATATAAATGTCATAGCAGCTGACAAGCTAACAATAAATATCATGGTCCCAATTATGAATTCATTATTCTAATCATCCAGCTACAGAATTCATTTTGAGTTTTGTTTGGGATTATCAAAGTGAATGTGAAATGGCAGGAGACCAAATTGGGATTAGTTGCAGAAAGAAAGGCGGGGGGTTCTTTGGAGAAAATTGCCTTTGGTTTGAAGCCTTAGGGCATTGTTCCCCAACTCTCAAGAGCTACCAACGGGTCAGGGTTTGCAGATCTCCACAGAGATTCACAGGTGAAGTTGTGTTCAGACAGAGCTATAAAGCTGGCTATGTGGAGATCCTGGCCCTCAAGGTAAGGGTTGGAGAACACTGCCTTGGGATTTCAAGGACCATTTCAGTACATGGCATCAGTCTTTATAATTGTATCATGTCAATGCAAATTGAATTTACAACCAACATTTTCCTATTTCTCCCACCATGCAGCAGTCTATAGTAACTCCAGTCTTTTTTTAATAGAAAAGGGTCGGGACCCCAAAGCATCATTTTAGACCTCACACTATTCCTTCTACTTGAAAGCCACCAGCAGCTCATGTTTTGTGGATCTCCACATAGTGGGCTATATAGCTCTGTCTTAGCAATAATTACTTTACCTGTGTCATGATAATGTCATGAGTATGTCAGCCATTAAAACCTTACAGAGGATCTAGCCTGTCCCACTTTATACCAAACTACAAAAAAGGATTGCTTGACATAATGCAGATAAAAAGAAATAAGTCACATTATCTTTTCTATCTAATAGACATCAGTAGTTGCCTATTACTCTCAAACCTTGATTCATGACCTTTTGAAAAGTTTATGTGCCAAGTCGTTTCAAGTTAACAAAGCAATAAAATTTCCCCCACTTACTTGTGTGGATAGGAAACAAAAGTGGGGGTGGAATAGCTGTATGCTCTGTGTATTTGTTTGGAGCACTCGCAAGATATCATTTCCAAAGGCATTCATTGTCCAAGTATGGAGCTGACACCTGTCATAATTCCCCCTTGGGAAACCCAATCAAAGCGGCCAGAAACAGACTCCAGGATACAACACAGTTGCTTCCCTAGGGAATGCATAGTTTATGGAGGTGGTATGCTGTAATTTAAAAAAAATGTCCCCTTTAACACCTTGAATAATGTCCTGCCCGATATTCATCTGCAGTTTAAATAGTTGTTTATTGACAAATAGAACCCTGAGTAAAAACTTGGTACAATTAATTCTTGTTACAGACATAAAACAGTAATTATGTACTGTATTTTTCACTCCATAAGATGTTATTTTCCTCCCCACCAGTGTGCATCTTATGGGGCTAATGTGGCCTCACAGACCAGGTTTGCACCTCTAATTAGGCGGCTCAAGTCCCCAAGTGAGCCGGCAGTCTTAATGAATCATGGCACAGCTCCGGATTTTAGGGACTATTGCTCAACCCCCTGCTGCGCCATGATTTATTATCACTGCTGGCTCCTGGGGACTTTTTTGAACCACCTTATTAGAGGTGCAAACGCGGTCTCTGGGGCTACGATCCAGCTGATTTGACGGGGAACTGGCTAAATCCAGGGGTAGCAACCTGTAAGTGTAACCCTCCCTCCCATACTTCCCACCAGCACCCAGGAAGTAGCCTGACTTTGGGAACTTCCTGAAGGAAAGAAATGCATGGGGCGGCCGCGGGTCCACCAGCAGTAGCAGCATGGAGAAGAAAAATGATCTGGGGTCGTGACCTGGAAGTGTAACCCCCCACCCGCACTTGCCTGACTGTGACTTCTGTACAAGATGGAGAAACGCCAGTAGCAGCAGCAGTGATGTGGAAAGGAGAAGTAATCTGTGGCTGCAAAACAGGCTTCAGCAGCGAGGACACTCGGTGGCAGTGGAAATTCGATGAAAGGATTGGGGAGGGAGACATGGCCGTAAGGGGATTCAGGCCGGGGAAAGGTGAGTGAATCCTGGCACTCCAGGGAATTTCACAAAGCAGGCCATCACTGTTTATGATGCCCTGTGGGAAAGCCAGCAGCAGGCCCTGGAATCCAGGTCTGGCTGGGTTTTGTTTCAATTTAAAGCAGACCTTCAGTCAATGACTGAAGATCCATCACGTTTGCAGACACCACATACTTTTCGGGCCGAACAAAGACTTGTGGCCGTGTCTGTCTTCAGGTTTGGGAACTCGAACTTTGCGGTTCAGGTTTGCCCAACAGTAAAGATGACCCCTTAGCTTTCGTACAACAGAGTTAGCCCTTTAGGGTATCCTCTGTTAGGGGCTGACAATGGCTGGTCAGGCTGGGAAGCTAAAAACTGAGTAGTAACAAGTACAAATATAAAATATAGCTTATAGGTGTAGAATTATGTTCAGCAGCATAAATCAAAAAACCCAGAACCAGGAAACCACTATTCCCTGCAGAACTGGGATCTAGAAGCAGGCTATTCTCGGCAGTCATTAAACCCTATACTGGTTTTGTTTGTTTCAGACATAATCCATAACATATGCTTTGTTCAATCTGCCGGCAATTGTTTCTGTAAACAGGGTATGGGGTCTGCCAATCTCCAGTCATCTCAAACTGCAGGCTAATCACCCCCTGCCTTGTGCCCAGATTTGAGACGTACCTGGTTACAAGCTGCAGCAAGGCTGTGTATACCTAAATGGTTGAACAGATTCAATGTTCTAATGTTTAATGTGCTAAAATAATAACCAGATAGTATTTAATAGAGATCACATCATAGCTGTAGTATCACTTAAATCCAAAATGCTGTGTGGTGGCAAAAGTGGACTTTTGTGAACTTTTCAAAAGACTCCAGGGCTGACAATGTCAGCGGGCACTAGTAAATCCCCTTACCTGACCACTGCTCCTGTGCCACCAATTGCCCTCCTGCAGCCCCGGTTTGTGAAGCTGGTGGGTGGGCGTGGCCTTTGTATGGCCTGCTACTATGAAAACAATGGGGGCCTTTACATGTAAGTTCTTGGTATATAGAGAAGCCTATTGTTTTCAATTGCTATTGCTGGCCTTGGAGTCTTTTGTAAAAGTCCATGAAAGTTTATTTTGCTTTAAGATTTCTACCCCATAGGTACTACAGAGAGCTGCATCACTTCTTAAATAGCAACTAATCCCAATATTTAATTTAATACATCAGCCCCACTTACAATACCCCCTGTGTAAAAGCCAATCATACCCTTTATGGCATTCTCAATTTTTCTTTGTCATTGGTCCACTCCAAAGATGGCTGCTAAGCAACCAGCAGTTTCAAACAAACATACAGTATACCATGCACAGTGACCAATACAAACTACAGTGCTGTCATTATTAAGTAGGTAGTTGTATAAAATGTGTGTTGTGCATCCCTCAAGGGTCCTGTTGCTGACCCTGCTATGTCTGACCATGTTTTGTGCCAAGCCCTGTTGCTAATTCTGCACGTCTGGCCACATCTTGTGTCAAGTCCTATTGCTGACCCTGCCATGTATGACCATGTCTGCTGCCAAGCCCAGTTGTCGACCCTGCAATGTCTTCTACCATGCCTAACCACTGAATCCCACTCCTGCCTGCATTACAGTGTGTGAGCAACTACATTGAAACATGCGTAGACGCACTACAGCACAAACAAAATTCAATTTTACTGTGTGCTCAGTTGATTGTGTGTCTGCTGGGAGGGAGTTTCGGTTTACCTTGGCTTCCCCCAATTTGACCCGAGGATCTGCTGTAAGTCATTATTTCTTCCTCCACTGGGCAGCAGAAGATGTGCCCTTATGGGGGTGCAAAGAAAATGGCTCCTTTTTGGATGTATACTTAGTGGCGCACACAGGTATCTTACCTGGAGGAGGGTTTGGACCAACAGTCAACCCCTGTTGGTGTTCCCCTCGCTCTACTATATGCTGATTCCTTATAAACGTCTCAGAGCCTGAAAGGCCAACTTTAGTTTTAGATAGAAAGAGTGAGGGTTGGAGTAATTTCTTTTTTTTTAAAGCTTCACCACCTGTGTTCCTCAAACAGGACGCCCATCGAAAGAAAGAACTCCCATACTTTATTTTGGTCACTGCCATGCAGTCCCAATGACGCCAATGAACTTTCCTTTATAAACATGGCCTTTTATGTTTTTATCTATAAAAACAATCCAGCACACATTACTCAACATTTTTTGTAACTGGTTATAATTATAGTTATTACTCTATTTAAAGATACATGAACGCACCCATCCCTACAACAATTTATACTGTAACCCTACAGTACAATACAGGACATTTTTTCACTTTTTCCACTGGGAGACATTTTCCATACAACCAAAATATAAGACAGAAAGTCAGTCTTTATAAAATAGTTTTTATTTTAGTTTTAGTTTTTTGGCAAAGCACAGGCATCCTACAAAAATAATTATAGTGTTTACATTATTGTTACATCTACAGGCAGGAAAAGCCTTTATCTGTATTGATGTACATACAACAGCTCATTTGTGTACTGTTTGTACTGTTAATATTTTTTTTTCCCAATTATAGTTTTTATTGAGATAAAAGCAGAGATAAACAGCATAGGACCACAGTCAGGACATCTTCCAAACTGCGCAAAAGGTCATACAAAAGTGCCAACAATTAGCTAGTAAACAGGAGAATACGACCATCCTAAAAAGAACACTGACAAAAATGATCCATGAAGAAAAAAAGAACATTACTCAAGCATCATCAAAAGGACAGCTTAGAGATGAAATGAAAGGTGTGAAGTAGAAGGAAAGAAAGGGGGAAAGGGGGGAAGAAGAAGGGTAAAAGGTGGGTCCCGGGCCTCTGTTCGTATTGTGAGGAGAGACAAGGCGGGGTTCTAGATTGTAAGGAGAACACAGTTGAGACCCCCCGGATGAAAATGAGTAATCCAGCCTTCCCATGTGGATAGAAAGGGGGCAAAATCCCCCTTTATGGTGGCCGTCATCTTCTCGAACAGCATGGCCTCGTTAACCCGGGTGATAAGGCCTCCCCGGGGAATTGTACTGTTAATTTTTATGCAGCCTGTCACTGGGCTAACGGCTCACTGCTGCTGTGAGAATCTGGCTAGACCTGTTTTTCATGGAGACATCATTGAGCCGCAACACAGGTCCTGTACCCAACATTTACTTAATTGGGCAGCAGTGTAGTGTTTTGCTCAAGGTCACAAAACATACTTAAAGAGGTGTGCCGTGCCGCCCATTCAGAAAGACCTGGCGTGGGTATGAGTACAGTAAGAGGTGAGCGGGGATGTGGCCGTGGCGGCGAGTGCTCCGGGAGCAGGTAAGTGGAACGGGTGACCTGGTGGGTTTCACACAGCGGAGTATACCAATTCATGATGCCCCAAGGAGTGGGACTCTTAGGTCTTTTAGACTCCAGGACCTCTGAAATTCTTCTTCAAGAGGACTGTGAACACAATAGCAAGTCACAATCAAAAGTTTTGAGACAAATAATGGTTTTCACAAAGTTTGCTGCCTCAGTGTTTTTCAGATCTTTTAGTCAGATGCTTTTAATTATAAACATTTCATACATTTTAAAAATGTTATTGACAAAAACATCTTGTTCATGCAATATATTTACAGAACGTTATTCAAAAGTGGAGCTTATCAAAATTTCAAAAATGTTTTGTTCGCTGAGCCACTTGGTACTCCACCATTCTAGAGAAATCATGGTATTTCACTAAAATGCTCCTTCTTTATTCATGGCAGGCAGAACTGTGAGTAAGTCCACTCCCATAGATGAAAAGCCACCCCACACATGAATGGTGTCAGGATTCTTTACTGTTGGCATTACACCACCACCATCAGGATAACTTTACCCACATCCTCTTTAGTCCAATCCTTGTACTTCCTGCAAAATGTCAATCTGTCCTTAAAGTGGACAAAACAGGTGCGAGTGCTCATCCAATCAACTTATCCCACCACCTATATCAATGTGCGGCCAGAGAAGCTAAATGGAATCCCTAGTTGCATTTATGAGCGGCGCGTAGCATCACTTCCTCCCTTCGGCTGTGTTCAGCCATTGAGTTGCGGTGAGCGGGACCATGCACAGCCAAATAGTGATGCTGCCACTGGCCACGCATGCGCCGTTGGCCTGGGGGTTTCATACAGCGGGGCATCCCAATTCAGGATGCACTAGGGAAGGGAGTAAGCCTGCCCTGGGGTCTCATAAACTCTAGGGTGGGTTTTGGGCCACTTTAATGTTTTTCTTACAGAGAAATGGCTACGTTGCTGCCCTTCACTGTGCGTGCAAATGCACACCTGCCTGCTGCCATTCCTGAGAAAGCTCTGCATGGATCTGAAATCTAATAGATGAATCCTCTTTAGGTCCAGGCCCTGGTCCTTGCAGGACTTTCTTGGTTGTCCTAAAGCCTTCTTCAGAGAAACTAAACTCCTCTTCTTGAAGTCCTTGATGATCTGATAAGTAATTGATTTAGGGGCAGTGTTACAAGCAGCAATGTCTTTGCCTCTAGAGTCCTTTTAATGCAAAGAAATGATAACTGTTTCCTTTTTGAAAACCAAAATTTGTAAGACATGACTGTATTAGTGGCGGCACTAAGTGGGTTAGTGTGTCAAGGACAAAGTTGCCAGGGAGATCTAGCGCCTCGCCCCGCAAGTGCTTCTGAGAATGCTTGTTGTGCAAGGCGTTAAATCTACCTCTGATCTATTGCCACAAACGCAGAGGTAATGTTATTCTGTATCCTTTTTTTTTTGCTTTAGCTTCTGCTAACACTTGAAATTATGTCAGAATTGTTGTATATGCAGTATAATGTTTTTTGGTCTCAATAAACTAATCATATCTTATTGGTACTTTAAATATATTAGACTATTGAGATTATTTATTATATTTACATTGCACTTTAATGCTGACCACTGACCATTACATTGCTTTAATATCCATTATCTGGCACCTAGGCAGCTCTGCTGTTAGTCATCCCTTTTTTTTTCATTTGCAGGATAAAATTTATTGGGGCATATGTTCTTGTATTTATTTATTAATAAATTTGTATATGCTTGAGCTATTACTTTTTTATTTTTTGTGATTTAATTTGTCAACTATGTGTACCCTGTACTGAGGATTTAGGATCATTTAAGGATTTGACTCACACTGTTATAGCTTTATTTACATTTTATTAACATTTGGGGACCTCGAAATGTTTTTTTTTCAATCCTTTTAATTTAGTAATCTGATCTATTTATACAGTATATATACATATTCACCCCCATTTTGAGCTACTAGATTCACTTGCTAGAAGTTCTATTTACAACAGTGTAATGGGTGTCGCCATGGCAGAATGTGAGTAAATCTCTATCAGTAATATTGAGAAAATAAGTTGTCATTGCAGGCACTTGTGCTTCCCTGCCAATGGTGGCTGCCCCAGTATTCCATGCCAGGTTGGAGATACTGGTAGCACATGCCTTCTTTCCCAGACCAGCAAGCAACGGACAGTCTTTGTATGATGAAGTCACTAAAGCGATAAGTCAGCTTTCTTCTGACCTTCATAATTTCTCCGGTCTTGCTATAATTTCGCAGGGCTCTGGCCATTTTCTGATAAGTCATGATTTTACGGTTGCCTTTTTTCTTACCCCAGATCTCTGCTAATTTTTCTTTATTTTTCGAAACAAACTGGAAGATGCCATTGGCCTCATCTAACCACTGGATACAATGGGTCATGTGGGGATCATACAACGCCTTATAAAGATATTCATACAGGCGGAGCTTCTTCCTATCTAGAAATAAAATATAAAAATCAGGCTAAAGTAAACAAACTAAATAAAAACAATGTATATTATATACCTGCATTTGCGAAAAGGTCTGCTGCATAAAGGTCTTGAAACACAGAGTAACACCTTACAAAAAAATGATTGGTTTATTGCGCATTTTAGCAGTATTTTATCAAAGTGATCGGCAAGTCTAAAACTAAAAAAAAAAAAATCAGTAGCTTACCTTTCATTGAGTGGCTCCAGCACTGTCCTTCCTCTCCTGACTGTCTCCTTAGTGAAGTAGATCACCTTGTTCTGGTTTCTTTCCCCACCCTTCTGATGTGGTCCACCAATCAACCTTTGGGGGACTTAGATGAAAACACAACACACTCCCTGCCCAGATGTCCTGAGTGGCTGCCTCTCTCTGCACCTATGAAACCCCACCCCCTCCTGTCTCTCAACGTGCTTACATCACATTGCAGTTTGCCACAACCACTTTCTCCTCATTTTTTATCTGCATCTCCAATGTTCTAATACTTTTACTAATAACTTAGGAACTTGAAAACAGATTGAAGTTTGGGACAGTGCAGTAGCCCGAGACAATGGGACAACAATTGGGCTTGCCTTTAGTATAACTTTAAAATTACTTGATTAGTATAATGAATGCAAATACACTGAAATTGTAAATACATAAATGAATGACAGCAGACTTGCATTTTTAGATAAAGTTGGTGACACACAGTTCTGTAATGTAGCATCATATTTATAACAGTGGTAGATAACACAAAAAGAGAGCTTTTGTATCCTTAATAGTATCCACATTGTCTAATCCTGTCTTTAAACTCTCCCTGATAGTAGATAAACTCACATATTCCTTAGTAATTGTGCCTTAAATGCTAAGATTAGGGGTCATGCTAAAGATAGGAAGGGTCAAGTTGCTGTAAATTGCAATATGGTATATCAATTTGATGCCCTGACGACAATAGTTAATTACATAAAACCTCACTATAGGGTTCAGGTTAAACAAAGCAGAAAATGTTGTTATCATTCCAGATGATAATACCCTCCGTTGGTAATTTGAACAAATTTATATTATAGATATTTCACACTTTTAGACCTTCTACTTCATAAAATGTTCTTCTTTATTTCATCATTTAAAAGTTATTTTGTAAGCACTGTGCAGTTATAACAACATTTTCTCCATCCGGATACAACGCCCCTAAAGTGAACACATTTGGCTAGGCTTATGCTTTATCCACAGCAATGGACCTGGCAATGGAAAACACATTATTGTTTGCATCCTTTTTGATATTCAGCTTTACAGTGTTAACTCACAATAAATCTTATACACTTACAATGAAGAACTGATGTTCCACAAATTGTTACATTCATTAAAACCGCTTTGTCCTTTTTGACCAACAACTCTACTTCCAAGTAAAGGGGACCACTATAGGGACCACTTGTGCCCCCGTTATGCGAACCTGGGATAGTGGCAGAGGAGGCTGTGGGGGGATGAGGCATCATTGGTGTACCTGTGCCACATAATTTCGTGGCACAGGTGCATCGATGATATCCTGCTGTTCGGGACAGACACCCCAACATTATTGCGAAAATTAGTTCAACATCTTAACCAGATTGAATCTCAGGTTCAATCTGGAATTCAACATCAAGAAAGAACAGGATGGCAGTGGGAAATCAGCACTAATTTTTATCACAAACCCACTGCTGTGAACAATATTCTCAGAGTCTTGAGCTGCCATTCCACCTCTGAATGGAAAACACAGCATTCCATACAGGAAGTGTTTGAGGGCCGGATGAAATTGTACAAATACAGAGGATTTTTATAAAGCAGCAGATGGAGTCAAGGATAGGTTATTGAGATGGGGCTACTCTCAGAAAAGTTAAAGATGGTCTAAAATATATATTTAGGCAAGGGAGAACAGACTTTATATATAAACAGACCCCCAAAAAAACTACTGTCTGTATTCTTAATAACAACCTGTTCCACCCAGCATTTAGTGGTTAGAAAGATCTTACAAAAACAGTAGCACATTTTGAAAAAAACATCAAACTATAAGCCAATTTATACCTGAAAAGCCTAACATAACAACTGGTAACTAGTCGTTACAAGAGGGATTAAAAAGAAATGTTGCCAAACACTAGATACTGCATCTGTCAATATGTAATACAGGGAAATACCATACTTCCATATACCATACAAACTGGTGGAAAAATTAAAAAGGCTAGACACTACATCAATTTCAACACAACGGATGTTGTATATATTTTGGGATGCCCCTGTGGGGGACTATATTTAGGAAAAACAAATAGAAAGTCACATATCAGGCGGTGGGTGGGAAGGCCAAAGTTCTCCTGCAGTGCAGAGAGGTGAGCAGCAGCAGGGTAAAAAAAAATGAAAGTGCGTGCAAATGCTACGCACTTTGTGCAGCAGCATCGGCATTTCTGGATAATGGGTCAGAAAGTTCTGCTCCACCAAGCTTAGCACATGCGCCAGGCAAGGGGCATCAACCCAGCTTGGCCCAAGGCTGCTACAAGTTTACGCCCATTGTTGCACACAACCTTGCCAGGCTTCAGGTGCAAAGACAGTAGCCACTTATCTGTCTGCTCCTGGATGTCGGTGCACAGCTCTTGGACCGTGTGGGGTCTTTCGCCCAGACAGATACGTTTTAGCACCTCACCTGGGATTGGTATATTGTCTCCACCAGGTGGAATGGGAGCATTTCATAGTCCAGCATTTCGGAAATGCTAACATTCTGACTACATGGAGCAGGTGGAGGCAGATGACAGGCGAGTCGTGGGGCAGCTACGGATGAGAGAGCAGAATATACACCTCATGCATATGCTCAGACACATAGAAGATATGGACAATAGGGACCGGTACAGTAATGTGCATGTGCAGGGCATACCCCAGTCTGTGGCACAAGATCAACTGCAGCAGGCCCTCACTTCCCTTTTTAACTCACTGCTGGAGTGCCCTGTGGAGACCCCCATGGTTATTAGAGCTCTCAGAATGATTAGAACCCCAGAAATGTAATATGATGTATGGCAGTCTTTAACCTAAAGGAGGAAATAATAAAAGCGTCTAGAGCCAGAGACACCATTATGTTCAACAACCAGGAAGTACAGCTATGTTAGGACCTTTGCATTGCAGCAGAGACGAGCACTGTGCCCCTTTATGGAACGCACACAGGAAAGCGAGTATAGATCTGCCGGACCTGACACACCATCCCTTGATGTTGCAGTCATCCCCTAGATCAGCAGGGACCTCGGCTCAAGGGACGAGGCAATAAGTGGCTGAAGGCACGAAAGCAGCTCACGCAACTTGTTGTTTAACCCAGTTAGAGGAGCAGAGGCCCAAGTTCACTTTAACCCTTTAAATGGCAGCCACGTAAAATTTACGTGGTTGCCTCTCCGCCACTTAAGTGCCAGCCACGTAAATTTTACGTGCCTGGCATTCCCCAATCACAGTAAAAAAAAAAGTCACTTACCTGACCCCTTGTTCGATCCGGCCGGGTCTCCTCTTCAGCCAGCGGGGCTCCGATCACCGATTGGGGCTCCTCCGGCTGCAGGGGAGGGCCCGGAATTGGGTGCCCCCCCCCCGTTTCAGCAGCCGCCGGGATTGCCTGTTAAAAAAAAAAAAAAAAAAAAAATGACAGTTACTCACCTCCGCTCCCGCCGCCTCTCCTCTTCATGGGGGGGGGCTCCGATCACCCCCCGGCTCTTCTGTCTTCTGGAGGGGGGCATAACAGCCCTCCCTCCGCCGCAGGTTCCGATGGCGGACGCCATCTTGGATTTTATCCCCGCCCCTTCGGCTAATGACGTCACCGCCGGGTGTCATCGGGGCACCCGGCAGTTCTCCTGTCAGATGCCGGTGACGGCTGGGCAGAGAAGGAGGGAGGTAGGCGATCAGATCGCCGCGGGACACTGCATCTGAAGATCGGAGGGGAGAAAAGGTAACTTTTTTTTTTTTTTTTTAATAAACTTTTACAAAAACCTGTGTGTGTCTTTTTTTAATACTGTTAACCCTTTGTGAACTGGTAAGGGGTCCATGAGACCCCTTATACCAGTTCACAGGGCTCGGGGGTCTGGCAAGTCACCTGCGGCAAGCGGGTGACTTGCCATTAACCCCTGGCCACCCAAATTACCTGCCTCCCCAAAGCCCAGGGGGGGGCAGAAGAGCCGTGGCCCTAGGCTATGACGGCTTGTAGCCGCAGGGCCAGGGGCCACTAAAGCTGGCCCCTGCGCCCTGTTCTACAAGCCCCCATAGCTGGTCACAGGCTGGTTACGCTGGGTAGGGGGGACCTCACGCCATTTTTTTGGGGGGGGATTTTTAAGGGTTTTCAACCCTTAAAAATCCAAAAAAAAATGGGGTCCCCCTCCCTTCGAGGGGGGACCCTATGTCATTTTTTTTTAATTAACCCTTTGTTACCTGTAACCCAGTAGGTATAAAAGGCTTCCAGCAGCAGCAGGAAAGCAGAAGCCTAAGTGATCAGCGTGGGACACAGGGATGGATGGGAGGTAAGTATTAAAAAAAAAATAATAAAAAAAAAATATTTTTGTTAATAAAGTTATTTTGAAAAAAGTGTGTCTGTGTGTTTTTTTTTACTTTTAACCCTTTGTGAACTGATAAGGGGTCCATGTGACCCCTATACCAGTTCACAAGGCTCGGGGGTCTGGCAAGTCACCTGCGGCTAGTGGGTGACTTGCCATTAACCCCTAGACCCCCCATTACCTGCCTCCCAAAAAAACCCTTATATTCCCCCAAGAAATGGTGCCCCCCCCCCCCCGTAAAGGGGGACCCCACACCAATTTTTTTTATTTAACCCTTTATTATGTGGATAGTAGTTGTATTTTATTTGTAAATGTTATAAAGTGCTCTTCTAAGTTTAGGGGATCTCCTGGACAGGAACGGGGGGCTACCAATACATATGTGGTATCATTGTAATCGGGAGAAATGGGGCTTTCACGTGCAATATGGTTTTCTTTAATAAAATAAATGTTTTTGTTAAAATAAAGGAGACAATTTAAAAAATATATATATTTTTTTATTTTTTTTTTACTTATTTACTTAAAAATATATAAAAAAAAGTAGAAAAAATATATTAAAAAAAGTAGAAAAAATACAAACAAGACATTTCATGTTAAAGTCTAAACTCTGCCACAAAAAGAAAATTTGCCATTTTCTTGGAAATTCCTGCAAAAATCACACTTAAACATGGCGCAAAATGGTGAAAAATTACCTGTCAGCAGAGGGTGACAAAATCTCAAGTAGGCTGGCAGTTAAAAGGTTACAGGTACCTATGCATGTTGGGTATTGTTCTGCTCAGTAGACCTTGCGCTTTCAGATTTAGCTTGTTTTTTCTTATTTACATATTGATATTTTAGGAAAAGGTGCTTTTTATTCTGCTTTTTTATACAATTTTTTGTGAAACCCTGTGCAACCTAAGAATTCTTCGAGATATTACTCCCAGAAAGTTGAGCCCACTACAACAAGCTGGGTACGATTAGAAAGCTTAACATGTGTACTTTCAGGGAATATATGGTTTATCAGGGATATTCCAAATGTAAAGGGTTGTTTTGGTAGAAAAAACACAAGGTGCGCACTTTGTCTGCAGGGCTGAAATTTTGAAGTAAAATTACCATTACGCACATGCTTTACTTTGGTGTGTTTGGCAACTCTCTCCTTGACTGAACCTATGCATGTTGGGTATTGTTCTGTTTGGGGGATGTTTCTTTTTCAGATTTTCAGTTTTTTTATGGTTTGCATATAGTTTTTTTTTTTGGAAAATGTGGTTTTGATTCTGCTTTTTTATTAATTTTTAGGGAAACCCTTTGTAACCTAAGAATACATTGAGGGATTACTTCCAGAAAACGGCACCTATGTCAACAAGCCTGGTACGCCTAGAAAGCCTGAGGTGTATACTTCTAGGGAATATATAGTTTGTTGGGGTATTTCAAATGTAAAGGGTTGTTTTTCTTGAAAAACTGCAAGGTGCGCATATTGCAAAGCATAGTTGTATTTTATCTCAAAATCTCCTAAAGCGTTGTTTAAGTTTGGGGGAGTCTCCTGGGCAGGAAAGGGTGTCTACCTATACATATGTGGTACCGCTGTAACCGGGAGAAATTGGGGTTTCACACAAAATAAGATTTTATTGACAAACTTACATTTTTTATTACAAAAAAACACTACAAATTGTAAAAAATAGTTTTTTTTTATTTTTTTGCACAATTTTCACCCCAAAATATTGGGAATACACTTAGAAAATGACAAACAAGACATTTCATGTTAAAGCCCAAGCTCTGCTGAAAAAAAAACAATATATCATTTTCCTGGGAAATCCCTGGAAATCCCTTCAAAAATCACAGTTGAACATGGGGAGCGCAAAATAGTGCAAAATGGTCTGGCAACAGAGTGTGACAAAATCTCCAGGAAGGCTGGCACTTAAAGGGTTAAGGCAGACTATGCCAAGATTTTTGTTTGCGGTCCTCAAGAACACACAGGTTCCCCTATGTTGCTCCCCGACTTGCCTCCCTTCCTCCCTCTGATCCTTGAAAGTCCCTCCCTCCACTACTGTTAAGTTTGGACTTCATTTTTTAATGGTTTTTGAATTATTGCTAAACTTTGTTTTACTTCACTGTTGAAATAAGCTAGCTTTAATACCATTTTCATATATTGGATTTTGGGTTAGGTATCCCGTTTGAAGATTAATCTCTGACTATGACCACACTTGTTTTCATTTAAAAAAAGTTGTTTTACATTTATTGAATTGTTTTAAAAGTACATCAATCCAGCACAATTCATACATTAATTTGTACGTCCAAGTATATAGTAATTGTTGACTATAAAGGTACGGACCGCCCGAATAGAACACAGACAGGAAGACGCTCCCACTGCCAAGAAACAAGGTGTAATTGGACAAACTTGGCAATGTGTATAGCAGGACAGCGCCAGCCTCACACAAAAATACATTAAAAGAGCACTTTTTCCAAATGTAAGCATGGACCATCAGAGGATACATTTGCAGAAAGCGCAATTAAAGTGACAGCGCAAAAAGAGCATTTAAAGTGACAGTGCAGTATTTACAAGAATAATAAGTATAAGGCCGAGCACACGCCCGCAAAAAGAGGGTGCCCTCCGACCAAACCTTTCTCAGGAATCAGCATAATTTGCACAATAAAGACAATGGAAACCATATAACTACAAAGAAGGGGCATTGATAAAGCCTATTCAGTAAGGCGAAACATGTCTGCCCACCAGTAAGGTATTTGTAGATGATAATGAGGAATGAATATTCTCTATACGCAGCTTTATAGTCAACAATTACTATATACTTGGACGTACAAATTAATGTATGAATTGTGCTGAATTGATGTACTTTTAAAACAATTCAATAAATGTAAAACAACTTTTTTTAAATGAAAACAAGTGTGGTCATAGTCAGAGATTAATCTTCAAACGGGATACCTAACCCAAAATCCAATATATGAAAATGTCTATATGTCTCGACTATGTACCCACGTAATAAAACGATACAATAGGGGGCATAAAGGGTCGCACAACATAGGGAAGCTCAATAAGAGCAACCCTAAAATGTAAAAATAGCTTTAATACCAAGTAGAAGGTAAGAGTTCTGATGTAAAAGTTATGTTAGCCTGAGCTCCCATATCTATGTCTAGCAAGTAATGCTGGAGGTTTATTACACTATGGTTAAGAGTGAGGTGTCCGGTTCTCCTAGTCCACTCTGAAACCTTGGGTGTTTCGAAGAGTACTTGCATACGATAGAGCTTGGTTTCGGACATAGGCAAGCTAATTGTTGTTTTGCAGAAGCTATAGTAAAGCAAGATGGCTCCAGCAAGGGCCCCATTAGAGGTGCATGCCATCCATAGGAAGGGGGGAAGGAAAAATATCTTAGTGGGCCCCTTATTCCCTTGCTGGAATGAATTTCTGAAACTGAGGTAAACATGTATGCTGTGACAGGAATTGCAACTCAGCCAAGACTTCTACTTGCAGAGATATCATTTTATTACAATATTAGTTACATTCCTCTACTCCATATCCCCATAATCTATCCCTTACCCCTTTGCTCACACCCACACCGAACCCTTCCTGTTCCTCCCGCCACTCAGCTCTCTGAGGATAAGATCTCTGCACTCTTCCACAGCTTAGGCTCTGTGTTGAGAGAACTCTATGTCTACCCCGCATCCACTGAATGAGTTGGTACTTGTCTCTTTATATATTGCTCTTTTCTGAGAGATACCCCCCATAAATGTTCGCTAGATATCATACAAGACCCTGCTGGGTTGAGGGGAGCGTATTAAACCCACTGATGCGAAGCCTTCTGTTGCAGCTGTGGTGCAGGAAGAGATGAATAGATATAATTTACAGGACCTGAGCTGCCTCTTAAAATCATACTAAACTGGTCTGTGATCCTTCCTTAATGGATACACACTCTGGTTGCATGGCAAAAACTTTTTCACTATTGGAGGTCTGACTGTTGAAGTGTTCTGTTTCTGGGTGAATTCATTTTTTTCACCTGCCCTCCTGCGCTACCCTCATACGTACAACTGAGCAGCAGTACAAAAGGGGGGACTCACCTGTACTGTTTAAAGGCTGAGGTCAGGTCTATCAGTAGACCCCCTTGCTCTATAGGTGGTACTGTTCATACCCTACAAGGCCCCTGTGGCTTTGGGCACCCCTCCTCCTGCCTCGTCCCTGGTAGACTATCCCTTGTACTAGGTCTTATTGCTAGTTATTCAACCAGCGGAGTCATGTCTAAAATGGACGAGAAACGCTCTCTTACTGTTATCTCTCCGGTGCTTAGGAGCCTAGCGAAGAAAAAAGTGCAAATAGTAATGCTGCAAGAAACATATTTTAGCAGTAAGAATCTACCCAGAATGACGAACAAACATTTCCAGTATACTGTTGGGCAGCCTCTTAACAACAACAAAACCATAGGGACTCTCAATCCTGTTGGAGTGCTTGTTTCTCTTTCAAATGGTAGATAAACTTAAAGATGCAGAGGATCACTTTCTCTTTGGGGTTACATTAGGGAAATCCCTGTTACATTGGATAACATAAATGACCCAAATAAAATGCAGAGCACATTTCTCTGTGCCACTCTTACTAAACTGCTCACATTTCAACATGAAGTGGTTGTTCTGGGCGGAGATTTAAACTGCACCTTAAATCCACTGTTGGACACACTTTGACTCGAAAACTACACTGGTGCACAGTGTATTGCGGAAAATCAAGCAAAAGTTTCTAGAACTTCGTTTGGTAGACACCTGGAGAATTTGCAATCCAGTGGGAAAACCCTATACATTCTATTTAAGCCTATATGTATGACATTACCTATATTTGCCATGATAGAACTGGCATGCTTCTCTCAGAGAGAATGGAATTGGAGGCTCAACCTAGGTCTGTTAGTGGTTGAACAGAATATTAAGCAGGAACTGGAGTTCTAATTTCAAGCTAATACTACCGAAGGCATGGACCCAATGAGTATAGGAGAGGCTCATAAATGCACAATTAGGGGGCTCCTGATAGCGGAAAAGTTTAAAAGCTGCTGCAGAAGATAGCCTTACTTGAGAACAATCACTGCAAGCGGATTGCCTTCTGGACTTGATAGCTGCAAGAAAAGATCTACTGCAGGCTCTGGAGGCCAGGGCAAGAAGATCCTTCACCTTACAGAATGGTATCTACCACAAGCTGGTTAATAGGGTCTACAAGGCTTTATATAACTTGACAGTTGGACAGAAAGGTTCAGATCTGAATACCAGAGCAATTGATTACTTGACTGAAAAAGGCCTTCCTATGCTTAAGCGAGAGGACAGGGAGATATTGGCCCAACCAATATCGCTGCTGATCTGGCACTGGCCTTGAAGAAAACCAGAGGGAAGACACCAGGGCCAGGCGGATTTTTAACGCAATATATAGAGCATTCACTGGAATTCTTCTTCCACATGGCTACAGCCTTCAAGACAATGGTAGCATGAGATGAACTTCCAATATCGGTGCTAAAAGCGCACATTTCAGTAATTCCAAAGCCGGGTAAAGACCCATTACACTGCTCAAGTTATATGCCGATTTCTTTGCTTAACGCAGATGTCAAACTGTATGCAAAAGTAAAAGCAGAGATTAGCTAATATCTTACCATTCCTAGTAGCCCAAGATCAAGTGAGATTTTTCCCACAGTCGGAAGCACGAGACAATACGCTCAAGGTGCTTAACATCCACCACCGGAAAACAAAAAATAAGATCGGGGCCTTTTTTCTGTCTATGGATGGCTTTTGATAGAGTCAACTGTCATTGGATAAGATTGGTACTCTCCTACATCAGTCAAATAGGATCATGTGTCTCATTATTCGCACCCCTCCCTCCCACCCCTCTCTTGGTCTTTTTCAGGATAAGCAATGGTAGGTGGCAGGGATGCCCCCTTTTGCCAATAATATTTGCCATTTAAATTGAGCCTTTCCTCTTTCCTGTTGCAAGTGATGCAAAATGTGAATATCAAGGGGATTCAGAGAGGGGGTAAAGAATATAAAGTGGCAATATGCGGATGATATGTTATTCTTTATATCATCCCCACTTGTCACTTTGCTGTTGCTGATAGACAAATGTAAAATCTTTGGCGAGTATTTCAACTTGAAAATCAACTACTCAAAATCGATATTGATAGCTGTCACGATGGCTGCAGAGGAGGTGGAACACATCAAAAAGGAACTACTATTTTCATGAAGTATTTAGGCATTAATCTGCCAGTCCAACTAACGGATTTCAACTAAATTATGTCCCTCTATGACACACTGTTAAAAAAGACCTTGAAAAGTGGTCCAAGATCAGGTTATTGTGGTTTGGCAGGATCGCAGTTCTTAAAATGAACCTGCTGCCCAGGCTCTTATACATACTCAATAAAAGTTTGGAAAAGTAGTGAGTAATTTTATCTACCCCCCAGCAAGTAGAATGCAAGTGGTGCCAACAAGTGAGTAGTTTTTTTTTCTAACCCCCAGTAAGTAGAATGTAAGGGGTGCCAACAAGTGAGTAGATTTATATAATCCCCAGTAAGTATTATGCCAACTAGTGAGTAGTTTTTTTTCTACCCCCCCCCCCCCAGTAATTAATATGCAAGGGTTTCTAACAAGTGAGTAGTTTTTTCTAACCCCCAGTAAGTAGAATGCAAGGGGTGCCCACAGGTTACTCGTTTTTTCTAACCCCCAAGTATTATGCATGTGGTGCCCACGGGTGACTAGTTTTTTCAAACCCCTAGTAAGTATTATGCATGTGATGCCCAGGGGTGAGTAGTTTTTTCAAACCTCCAGTAAGTATTATGCAGGTGATGCTCACAGGAAAGCATTTTTCTAACCCTCAGTAAGTATTATGCATGTGGTGCCCAGGGGTGAGTAGTTTTGTCAAACCCCCAGTAAGTATTATGCATGTGGTGCCCAGGGGTGAGCAGTTTTTTCAAACCCCTAGTAAGTATTAAGCAGGTGGTGCCCACAAGGAAGCATTTGGCTAACCCCCAGTAAATAGAATGCAGATGGTGGCCACAGGGGAGTAGTTTTGTCAAACCCCCAGTAACTATTACGTAAGTGGTGCCCACAGATGAGCTGTATTAAAATGGCCAGATGTGCCCTAGCAGCTGCATGTCCTCAGGGTGCAATGAAAACAGGCAGATGTCCCTCCCTAGGTGTCACTGATCCACTCTTGATACGTAGTTACACTCATCCCCTCCCGCAGCTGCTGATTCAGTTTGTGAGTGTGTGTAACACGACAGACATTCATCAGCAAATCTTTCTCTCAGTTTGGTGTGGGCTGTTTATAGCAAAATCTTAAGCTTCTCACCTTCTTTTAGTGGAATTGTACTAAAAGGCACTCCATAATATACAGGACCTTCTTGACTGTTCTGCATACTGAAGTTGAATCGGTTCTGTGGACTATTTATCTGTAAAGATACCCATAGCATATTTAAGTTATTTAGAATAAATTCTAAAATAAAATCTACAACCATAGTAAGCAGTGTATAATGGGAGACACAACTGTAACACTGCTCAAGATTTCACAGGCCAAGTGTGCTGAAGAGTGGATTTAAAGTGGACCAAACCCCCCAAAACAACTCAATCTATTTTGCTCCCCCGACCCCAGGTACACTACCGTTTGGATGTTTTCTGCTCTCAGTGCTGCTTGGTATTGCTGTTATAGATAGTAGTTTTAATTTGGTTTTCCCCAGGTAATGCCATTGTATGCCATTGGTTTCTGGCAGGATACCATTGTTCTAAACTAGCTGTTTAAGCCACCCTCCTTGCAATCTCATCTTGGAGCAATTACAGCGTATGGAAAATAGTGCTAGAAGGAAGATAAGAGCCAAAACAAGATGTAATTTCCTCTTAATTTCCTCCCAATTTTTCATTTGAAGCCAAAATCGTTTGTGAGTATTTTTATCCAATTTACTACCAGGACTTGTTTTTTTTTTATTTTAACCTTCCATAGGATGTAGTTGGTCCACGTCAAATCAATCAGCTTTTCTGCCCCAATCATTTTCACCTTGCCAGTGTTTCCGTCCCTCAGTTCTAGACGGCACCTAATATGACACTGGATATAAAACTTAGGAAAACAACCCTCTTTTACCAACCTAAAGAGGAAATCTATATTACTAGTGGCCCGCCAATATCTTATACAGTAAGTGCATGATGCTGGATATTACATTGTGTAGGGGGCACAAATATTGTGTAGTGGGCCCTTATATTTGTAATTATGATTCTAATATTAAGGCATTGGTGTTTTACGAAGTAAAAGCAGCAGTAAAAAGGCAGTCATTTAAATCAGTACTAACCTATTTTTATGAAAATGGGTGTTTTAGTGTAATCTGACATTGGCGATGGGCATCTATATTTCTGGAGCCCCCTCCCCTAGTAAACCTCGGTTTCACATTCCTACCCGTGACCCCCCCCCCCCCAGCAAAACGCTGCCCCTCGATTGGCCACCAGGGATTGTGGGTATTGGACTGCTTTAGCTAAGGCAACCATTTTGCTGTTTTATTTTATTGGCCTTCCCCAGAGGCATCTAATTGGGATACCCCAATGTGTGAAACCCCCTAGGTCGATGATATTCACATGTGCAGGCCCGGCAAACAGCTCAGATTTTTTACAATGAGGAGCGAGAGCATCCGTGTCCTGTGTCTTTGAGCTGGGTGCCAGGGCGGCTGGGGCGGGACAATGAGAGCTGCCTGTCAAATGACGTAGTCACAACATTCCAGGTCAGCCACTGCTGGGTTTTGTCCTGCTTTAAATGCTTATTGATGATGGCATACTGCATGAAAAGCATGATTAGGTGAACATCCATTGAAAATCCATAGTATGGCTACTTACTACTGAATTCCTCCAGAACTGTGCTGCCTGACCTAGAGAAGGCGTCATAAAACAAGCGTCCTCTTCTAGATAACTCGATGAGTATTTGGATTCTGAAATGTAAATACAGATATATATATATATATATATATATATATATATATATATATATACATATATATATATATAATCTGGTACAATTTTAAAGCACAGTGAGAAAATATGTTGAAGCCAAACTCCAAGAAGTCTTAACTTAAAATGGGTGTTGGTCTGCACGTGTAGGAGGGCATACAAATTGATAATGCCCCCCGCACATACACCACCAACAGCCTCAAGCTCCCCTTATCTGCACCTCATTGCCTTGACAAAATCTGGCCCACATTTGGTCCATGGTCAAAGGTAAGGAGAACTGGGCTAGCAGAAGTTTTAACATGGGTGAGCATCAGCTATCGGGATGCCCTCGCTGCGCCCTATCCAACAAGCAATTTGATTGTTGGTCTGCGTAAAGTGGACCAAAGCCACATTTTTAACTAGCATCACTCCTGCCTTACTTTGATCCCACTAATTTTCAGCAAAAAGTCCTGCCTCTCTGAGACATTGCCACTATTGTGATGTCATTGCTGCATTTATGCAATGGACAACATGTTTCGAATGACTTCATCAGGGGACCTGCTCTGTATTTAAAATCACAAAAAAATGCAACACCTTAACAAGTATGTTTTCTATTATTTATGCTGATTTAATCTTTATTGTGATTTTAAACACAGAGCAGGTCCTCTGTTGAAGTTATTTGAAACATGGGACATCAATTTTTCATATTCTGAACTTTAATATTAACATAAGTGGAATAATGAATTAACATATTCAGTGTTGAACTTTATTGTACATGGGACTGTGAACCATAGCATTTGTTGTACTGGTTTTAATGGCTAAAAGCCTGTGCATTATTATGGTGTGATTGTGTATTTATGTGCCTGTGGTGACCATTAAAGAAATGGAGAAAGCAGCCATCACTCCTGGGTGGTTTACAGATTTGTTTATTGTTTTTGCATGTACTTTGTTGCAACCACCACCCACATCATGTAACACCCAATTATCTGTGCTACCTACCTAGCAGACTCCCCTCTGTTCAGTCACCACAGAAGAGCTTGTGCCCAACTCTGTTGCCCCCACCAGTAACTCCCCTCTGTTCAGTCACCACAGAAGAGCTTGTGCCCAACTCTGTTGCCCCCACCAGCAACTCCCCTCTGATCAGTCACCACAGAAGAGCTTGTGCCCAACTCTGGTGCCCCCACCAGCAACTCCCCTCTGTTCAGTCACCACAGAAGAGCTTGTGCCCAACTCTGTTGCCCCCATCAGCAACTTCCCTCTGATCAGTCACCACAGAAAAGCTTGTGCCCAACACTGTTGCCCCCACCAGCAACTCCCCTCTGTTCAGTCACCACAGAAGAGCTTGTGCCCAACTCTGTTGCCCCCACCAGCAACTCCCCTCTGATCAGTCACCACAGAAAAGCTTGTGCCCAACTCTGTTGCCCCCACCAGTAACTCCCATCTGTTCAGTAACCAGAGAAGAGCTTGTGCTCAACTCTGTTGCCCCCACCAGTAACTCTCCTCTGTTCAGTCACCACAGAGGAGTTTGTGCCCAACTCTGGTGCCCCCACCAGTAACTCCCCTCTGTTCAGTCACCACAGAAGAGCTTGTGCCCAACTCTGTTGCCCCAGCAACATGACCATTGCATGTGGCTCTCCAACCAAAGTAACCCCAACAACCCTCAGGATCACTGCGTCCCTCACCTCCATCCCCTGAAGGTAAGCCCCAAACATCATGCAGTAAACTCATAGGATTCACATTCCGGCACTGTTCTAAAACCCACTTAGCGAACCATATTAGTAGACCAAAGAGCAGCAAATGCTTGGTTGGTGAGTTGAGTATTCTTGATTTTCCTATGGATTTTCCAAGATGCTTAGGGAATAAAAAGGCCCTCTGGATTCCATAGGTCTGCTTTTTATGGGTTTAAATTACCATTTATAGCAGAAAAGTTATTTTACTGTCTATTCTTTATCTTTGTTATCACTACCGACAACTATAATAATGCTTTTTCTCTTCATTTCCCAGGACCAGGAAACTAGGAAGATCTATCTTCTTATTCTCAACCCAGGTTTTGTAATCCTCCATGTATTATTCTGCTTATGCTGGAAATGGTAACTATAAATCCCTAGTACTATGTAATATAAACCTGCTGAATAAATCTGATCTGTTCTTATATATCTAATCAGAATGGGTGATAAAAAAACAAGCTCCAAGCTAGAAACTGTAACCGGGTATTGTAGAAAATGATTTATTTATACCTGTTACATGCATCATTTCATTGGAAGAATTGTTCTGCAGTACCTCCAAAGCATCTTCAAAAGCTTCTCCAAAAATGTCCTGTGCTAAATAATTCTTAAAACATTTCAAAAGACACGAGATATCCTAAGTTAAACCGTACTTTGTAAATGTAAACATAAAACATGTTCAGTACATTGTAAAATAAGATTTGATAAATTAAGGAAACCAGTCATGATGATGAAAATATGGCGGCGATCCTTTGCTGCTTTCTGATGTCTTTCTGACCTATATGTTGCATTGTTATGCCAAAGGTCAACTGTAGGCTAAAGAAACTCTAACAACTCCATGCCTTGTTAGTCCTAAGAGACTTGGTCCAGCTCCTCCCTGGGTAATCGGACAATGTATTTCTTCTTGCTCCAGGTGCACTCTGTTACCAGCTCCAGTGTTTCCAAGACCAGCAGCACTATGCAAAAGCACTTACATGGCTGGTGTGAGGAACTTATCTGTCTCGGGGGATCCAAGACCGGCGCGGCAAGTCCGGAGAGCACAGCGTTCCGGAACCCGGAAGCTGGAGAGCACAGCGAGCCAACCTGCCTGCCTCCCTCCCTCGCTCCCCTGCAGTAGTACGGCGGCACCCACACCCTGCTCTTTGACAGAGCGGCTTGTAGAAGATGCTGCTCTGTCCAGTAGTAAAACACAATCACCTACACCTGAGTGTCTCAGGGGCTGGACAGCCTTACTGGTCAGGGCAGTCCAGCCCCTGGGATCAGTTCTCCAATTATTTCCAGGTTCATAGTTCATCATTTACTCCATTTCCCTCAGTGTTCCCATTGGTCAGCCATCCTTTAAACTGAGTTTAGCCCTGACCCCGTTATAGCTAGTGTTGCTCAGGGTGTCACCTTATCTGTGCTGTACTTGAAATAGACCTGGCTTTGTCTGACCCCCCAGCTTGCTGCCCAAACCGACCCTTTTGAATGCCTGACCTTGATCTTCGTCTGACCCCTTTGGATACCGCGTTACCTCTGACCACCGGGCTTGACCTCAGTTAGTGTCTGACTACTCTTCCAGCCAATCCCTGTGAGTAGACGCTCTTTCGGACTGATTCCCCATGTACGACCTTGGCCATGGCGGAAGAAGGGGGTCACTTTTACACCCGGCATCTAGAAATATCCAGCCAGAGGCAGAGGAAATCAGAGGGACAGGTTCTGTCTCCCCTGATACCCTAACCTGTAACCCCTGGATTTGATTCATACCAGGAGAAGAAAACCACCCCTCCTCTTATTAGCCAACATGATTATACGGATGTTTTAATATTACACAATTTCACTATACACCTCCTTAGAAGCAAATCAAAACCGACGATGGCCAGCCCTAGAATCTAAAAGTTTCCAGGGCTGGCCGCTAGCCTGACCCCAGGTTGAAAGCCCCAGATTCGCCGGTAATCTTACCTTTCCCTGTGGCTCCTGTAACACTGTGTCCTCCAGCGTCCCCATTCCCGCTTTCCTACAGCTGTGCAAGGGGGGCGGCTTCACAGGGGAGTCAGGGAGGTCAGAGGTCAGAGATCAGCTGGAGCATGTAACCTGCCAGTCTTGAGATCAGCCAATCACCGATCTCCAAACTACTGAGGGGCATGGCTTCAGCGGTGGAAAAGAAAAAAAAAGTGCGACCACAGAGCCAGCAGCATCGCCCTAGGTACTCGGACAGGGAGGGTGGGTCCAAAAATGTGTTTCTATCTGCTTTAAGCAATGAAGCAATATTAAAAGGTTGGAACATCTTTTGTGTGCTTATTTTGGGGTTTGATCCTCTGTAGTTTCTTTTTAATTTTTGGAAGGCTGCTCAATTTTTGGACACTCCCTGGCAACTCTGTCTATGCCATCCTAGGCCACCGTTTATTAAAGCGGCCCTTCACACTGAATAAGAGTCTATCTTATATGTTTCCCACACCCTGTACTTACAGATTTCTCACATTAAAAATCATCCTACCTGCATCTACTGCATGTTATGAGCCTTTAAACATCCAAGATGGCGGCTCATGAAACATCAGGCAGCCTGCAAACAGGAAGTGCCTTCTGACTGTGCTGCTATGCATTCTGGGATTGCTGACCTTTTCCTGACCCCAGCTCTGCTCTGTCTGAGCAAAGCACAGCTATAACCCACCCCCCTGTACTTTATTGCGCTCTCCTCTCCTCTGTAAATGTGATGCTGAGTCAAGATGGCGGCGCCCGTATCCTAAAGTTCTGAACAGAGTTGCAGCCCAGTGGGGGAAATAATAATAAGTAAGTGACTAAAAACTTAAAATATATTAACTTTAGATGCTGGGGAATAATTTTTTAAGGGTTTGGGCTTTTCAATAAATCATGGTGAAGGTCCGGTTTAAGTCTCTGTTTTATTGCCCTTTCTATTAAAGTGGACCAATAATGGTCCAGCCTGGCACTAGAGTCTAAAAGACCCCAGAGCCAGCCAATTAGTTGGCCCTGTAATCTAGTTGCCAACTTAGGATGCCCCACAGTGTGAACCCCCCAGATTGCCTGTAAAGTCCTTACTATACTGCCGGTCCCTTGCCGCGATCGCGGCCCACGTCCACATTCCTGGAATCTCTGCAGCTGAGCGCACCCAATCAGATTGCGTCACTGCCTATGCCGATGCTTAGTCCAAATAACAGCTTATGGCACGGCATGAAACATTGATTGGACGAGTGCCTTTGCATGTGCTGTGGAAGCGGCCAAAAAGTGAGTTGAGTAGGCAATCTAAGGGGTTTCACACAGAGGGGCACAGCGGGACAAGGACCAATCAACAGGATAGTCAAAATCCTAGTAATTGGTCCATTTTAAAGCAGGAAAATACTACAGCTGGCAGAGCGGGCCCTAGCCTCTCTGATGCAACTCTGTCTGATGGCGATGCAGATACATCAGCATACAGGTGCAGCGACTGCACCTTCAACCGTAGAGAGTGTGTGGTGCCTCTGTGTCGCCCATTGGACATGTGTTCTGAAAGAAAATTGTAAAGATTTGCCTGTTACGGATTTTTCCTCCTTTTAAGAAGGCAATACACAGAGACTTAATGAGACATCGCACCGCAGCACCGCAGCAGCTCCCGGTCAGTCTGCCTGTCAAAAACCTCCTGGTTTCCGAGAACGAGGGGCATAGGTCTAAGCCCTGATGCTGCCAGTCACTGTGTCTGTACACAGGCCCCTCTAGTGCAATAAATAGATGGCACTGTGCTCAGGCACAATGACTGACAACACCTTAAGACACTGGGAGCCCCAATCTTAGAAACTAGGAGATTTCATTGCGGCAGACTTACCAGGACCTGCTGCACAGGAGAGGCCGGGCGTGTGCCTGTTTGTTTTTTACCCTGGGTTTAGTGACGCTTTATGGAAACCTGTTGGAAAGGCTTTGCCTGGCCATTGTTAGGAGAATAGACAATTATTACACTTTTAGCAGTTTGCATGCTTTTCTCATGGACAGTTTTCCCTGTAGCTACTGTAAAATATTTGCATCAATGTCACTCATCTACTAGTCATGGCAGTTGTCGCATTGTTTTATCATTTACAACTATTATGGGTACTCAAATATCTGTAGTATTAAATGAAGGCACCTGGCTGTGTTTTATGAGTTTATACATTACAAAAAGACGTTTCAATCTCTAGTGAAAGGTCTTCCAGAATAATACAGCAAGTCCACCTGCCTTGTTTTATTACTATAGCTAAATATTGACTAAGATGAATGAAGGACATCCAAGACAAAACCTTTAGGATAAGCACAGTTACAAAAAAACGCAGAGAAAATCTCCAACAATGCTTGGCTTCTCTAACTGTTTTTAAAGAAGTCCATTGAAAAACAACAAGCCTGAGGCAGGATGGAGGTGTTGCCAATAAAAAACCTCAGTTAATGTCCAGCGCCATCCTCCGGGCGGCAGTGGAACAGAACGGCACAAAGCGTCATCCCCCATCTCTGTGACCATGCTCTCCGTCCATTCAAATGAATGGATGACATGTATGCGGACAGATCAAGGGATGTCGCTTTGTGTCTTTCTGTGGCCGCACAGAAACTGGGAGAGCGGCACTGAAGCACGGCTGGGGTAGGGTTTTTTTCTTTGTTATCTCCCCCCCCCCCACCATTCCAGGAAAGGGTGGCATGGCGGGGGGGAATTCTGCTTTAAGAAAAATCTAACAACCCAGGTCCTCCGGGCCATTGGACCCATCCCAGCCAGCATCCAGAGAATACATACATTTAGGTTTCTAGCGCTGTGCAGGTACATTTCCTTTTTTGGGGGGGGTTAACAACACAGGCCCTTATACCAGAAGATCAAAGGCTATACAAATCTGCAAATCACAGGGATTGATCTCAACACATCAGGTTTGGAAGCGAGCTATGCTAAGCTATGAGAAAAGCATCTTTAACCAGGTGATCCTCAAATCTTGCTGATCATTGTCACCAAGGAGTAGAGTGGAGTAGAATTTGCAAAAAAAAACAGGAGCTGCCTGGAAGCTCATTTGTCAGTACCATATCCTGATGGATATTGGGTCAAGCCTGGGAGCTAGCAGGTGATTTTTTTTTTATTTGCCTGCCTAGGAACAAGAATAGTAATGTTCTGTTTAAGGAGTCATAGGGCTATATTCATCAAGCCATAGTGCCAGGTAACGACTGGCAGCGACAGGTAACGACAGGTAGCGAACGGTGACCGCCGGGTGCTGTACACAATACCACGTTTATCAAAGCGAATCTGTTGAGCGACTCTAACAGCGACACGTAGCGACCCATTCATCATCACAGACGGCTCACTGTATACCCCTGGCGCTCTGGCTTCCAGTCACTCTCCCATACATTTCAATGGACGATCCTTTTATTCTCTTTAAACAGGGTTTTATTTTTATTTTTTTGAATTATCAAATAATTGTGTGACCTCTCCTGGACTATTTCAAGTCATTTTTGAAAACTTTTTTGATTTATAATATTTTTTATGCAGAATTGTCCTTACATGTCTGGTTAAATTGTTCATGTTACAATGTAATAACAATGTAATTCCATATGTTTTCACTTTGTTACTAGTGAAAAAAAAATCACACAGCGTCTGGCGCCCTGGGCTACAACTACCCGATTTTGAGCGCTGGTGCTGTGTGGGGCTATTTTTTTGATGAATATGTTGTGAGTCGGACGCACTGAGCTGGCGCTACCGCTCGCTCCCATACAACGATGTACTGGTGTTAGAGCGACTTACACAATATATTCATCAATGCCGGCCAGCGGCTGAGACGCTCTGAAATAGCGAACCATGGCCGAGCACAGCGACTACTAGCGGTTGCTCTCAATGCCTCGCTACAGACTCCCATCTGTCGTTACCTGGAGCTGGTAATGAATCAGCCTGATAGCTAAACAATGAAATAGGTAATCCTCTTTAATCAGAGGTATTTTCACATGAAAATACATGTGTAATAAAATTGGATTTTTTAAAAATCAGACAAAAGGCAGAGCTAACAATAAAAATATTTTGATAAAACAATACTAAAATGATACCATGAACACCTTATCAGTTTATCAATATGTAAAAATATTATAAAATATTATTTTTTATTAAAAATATTCAAATTCTGTCTGTGTAGGATGCACTGCATCAACAGTTATCTTTTTGTATAGATCACAATCTATAAACCTTAAACAATAACTCAGAAAACCATAATAGTATAACAATTAGAGGCTGATTCATCATTAGCGGCAGGTAGCGACAGATGAGCGTCTGTAGCAGGCATTTTCAGAGCGCCCGCTAGTCGTCGCTGTGCTCAGCCGTGGGTCGCTACTTTATAGCGACTCAGTTGCTGTTCAGTAATGTTGAATACATTGTGAGGAGTCGCTATTTGACCAGTACAGCGCTGTATGGGAGTGCATGTTAGCGACTGCTCATAGCGACCGACTCACACCATATTCAGCAAAAAAACAGCCTCACAAATCTCTGGCGCTAAAAAATACTTGTTTAAAGCCCAGAGCGCAGGAGGCGGTGTGTTTAAAGTCTGTTTTCCAGCATCTATCAACTAGTAACAAAGCGAAAACATATGGAATTACATTGTAACAACATTGTAACATGAACACTTTAACGCCAGACCTGTAATGTCATTTCTGAGGAAATATATAAAAAATGAAAAAATTAAGAAAAAAACTGCTTTCTCAATGCCAGAAGAGGTCACAGAATTATTTGTGATTTTTTTGAAAAAAAAAAAAAAAAACCCCATTTAAAGAGAAGAAAAGGTTCGTCCATTGAAATGTATGGGAGAACGACAGGTAGCGAGAGGTCATACCTGGCGCTGTGCAAGGCTGAACGCTGGCGCTGTTCGCTGAGGCTGTGAAAATGATGAATCAGATGCTACATGGCGCTATCCCAGTCGCTAAACAGATTCCGCTTGATAAATGTGTAATTGCGTGCCGTGTCCGACGTTCACCAGTCGCTACCTGTCGCTACCTCTCATTAACCACCCACTACCTGACGCTATCCCTTCTTAAATAAGGGCCTTAGATACATTTTGCACGTGTTTAGCCCATATTTATGAGAGTGACTGTGATCTAACTTGTGATACAACATGGTAACAACAGAGACATGAACAAAAAACAATACAAACATGAAACCATGACCATTGTATCAATCCATAAATATGTCAAAATATTACATAATGATATCTATATCTATCTATATGCATAGAATGCACTGCATACACACCAACATTTTCTTACAGATCTGGCTCTATAAGCCTCATATAGTAAATAAGCAAAACAGAAAAATTTGGGACATGGAAAATATCACATATTTAGAATGTATTTCTGAAAGTAACGTTAATTTGAAATATTATAAACCTAACCACTAATATTTATAAACCCAACACCCTATACACACTAACAACACATTAGCATCCATACATAGCATATACAAAACAGACTGTTAATAGTTATGGCTCGTATCTGGCTTTTTTGTGGGTAGATGTCTAGTTGTGTCTTTTGTTTTTCGGTCTAATGTACAAAATTGATTTTTTTTAAACTTATTGATTAGGGTTGTTAAGCTTGTGCATTATCAGTACAAAAATGATGCACTACTAGAATATAACATACGAAGCAATATATATATATATATATATATATATATATATATATATATATATATCATCTTATGGGCAAGTTTGTCTTATAGGGTTAAAAATACAGTGTGTGTGTATATATATATATATATATATATATATATATATATATATATTCCCTTTCAACTTTTGAATTACTTTTTCCAGTTTGCCCCGTTACTGAAAAAAGAAATAAAAAATACTATAATTATGATCATAGGAAAATTAATAGGGGCTTGTTACTTTCACCTAGTCAGAACATTGTCATCGTTAATGAAGATTAATAGGATAAATAAAATTAAAAGACTTACCATAATTATTAATATCCTCGGAGTGAAATACAATAACAGTTAAATGATTTATCGGGTAAATTCTTTTAAGTATTCATAACACCTGAAAAATAATCAACTTAAAAGTGCTTGCTTCACTTCTATAGCTAATATATGTATTTGCAGTTATAATGCAATGTAATCATTTTCAAAATTGCTGCAGCATCACCGGTTACCTGTTGGAGCTTTAAAAAATGATCACTGACATGTATCAGATATTTAACTGCTTCTCTATTTTCACGTCACTAGAATGTACCAATAGTTACATTGTAGTACAGTTGACTTAACCCTTGAGGTGTCTGTGACTTTTGAGACTACACTTGTAAATTTGCTAGAAGACAACATACAGTATGTAAAACAATTTGAGTACAACAGGCTTTGCTTCCCAGCCCTGCTATAGTATACAGTGTGCTGACCTGGGTGTGACCGCAACTATTGAAAAGCAAAATCTACACAGAAGTCAGACTACACAACTTAAAGTGGACCAATCACCGCTGATGCCAGACGATTAGGTGCCCCTGGGGTGGTGGGGAGTGAAGCGGGCAATCTGGGGTGTTTCACTCAGTGAGATGTCCCAATTCAGGGCAAGGACCTGTCATCAGGATAGTCAAAAATGGCTCCTATCAGAGTAAGTGTGGCTACCATGTGTGTGCAGCTGTTTTATGTCCCCTATTAAATGGATCTCTGCTAGGAAAGTTTCCTCTAAAGCACAGTGTGAGGGGGTGATTTAAGTTAGTTTAGTGTTTCTAGAACCTACTGAATAGAGCTCTGCTAGGAGAAGGTTAGTATCTCTCTAGTGCAGGGCTGATAGATAGCATGAATGGGTGAATTTGGTCAATTTAATGTCCCTGTGAACCTGGGTCCTCCCTGGGACAGAGTTGCCAGTGAGGTTTTAGGTATGTTTTAATTCTTTGGAGCCTCAGTGATACAGTGTCCCACGTTGGCTCGTTAATCGTTCTGGTCCAGCTGCGGGTGCTGTGCGGGGTAGAAGCTGGCTTTCACAGCTGACAGCACAGGAGCAGGGGAGGGTGGCTGTGCCAACTTTGCAAGTTGGCTTTCAGCTAGACAGCGCCCGCAGCTAGACTAGAGCAAAGGGGTTGAAACAAGGACAGAGGTGATTTTTTTTCGCAGAAGCTGGCAGCTCTGCCCACCGCCCGAGGTGCCAGCACACCCACCCGCCGCCAGAAGCCGAGTGGAGGAAACCAGTACCCTTACCCACTGGCCGAAGCCTGGTGAGATAAGCCCGCCTCCCCACCTATTGCCTCAGAAGCCGACACCCCCACATGTCGTCCCAGAATCTGACAAACCCCCCCACCACTCCAGAAGCTGGCACACCTACCACCGAGAAGCTGGGCAGGGGAAGCTAACACTCCAACCTGCCACTAGGGAAAACCCACCACCTGAGAAGCTGGGCAGGGGATGCTTGCACCCCCACCCAATGTCCCAGAAGTGGGGCCAGAGGAAGCCATGGAAACCTTATATAGCATATTATTAGATTGGCAGTTTGCTAGAATTTTTGCTCAATCAAAATTTTTGAGCTATAACATTATCTTACAGTGTACAAATCTTTATTTTACTACTTATGTAAAAAACAGGCCACTTTTGAACTCTTTAAGTGTATCCTTCATAACTACCTCTCCTGGTAGAGAATTCCATAGTCTCACTGCACTTACAGAGAAGAATCCCCTCCTATGTTGGTGGAGAATTCCCCTTTTCTCTAACTTTAGTGGATGCCCTCAGGTTGTGGTTAAACTGACTCTGAATATATTTATACATAGTTTTTAGATCACCCCTCAGGTGTCTGTTTTCCAAACTAAATACACCTAACTTTGACAATCTTTCAGGGTACATTTATTACCTTAGTTGCCCTCCTTTGTAAGCGCTCCAGTTCTGATATGTCTTTCTTACCCACTGGTGCCCAGAACTGTGCACAATATTCCATATGGGGACTGACCAGTGACTTGTACAGGGGTAAAATGATGCTCTGATCATGTGCATGCCCCTCTTGATGAGCCCCATGATCCTGTTTGCCTTGGCAGCGGCTGCCTGGCATTTATCACTACAGTTAAGTTTATTGTTAACTAAAACCCAGGTCCTTTTCCATTGTAGTTTTACCAAGCATTTCTTTATTCAATGTGTAATCATGGAACAAATTTCTCCTTCCCATGTGCATAACCTTACATTTATCTGTGTTCAATTTCATTTGCCATTTTACTGTCCATGTATCCAATTTCTCTAAATCTGTTTGTAGCTGCCTGCTGTCCTCTTTTGTGTTAATTACTTTACACAGCTTTCAAATCGAAAACTACCTGGTGAGGGGCACTACTCATATAATTAAGAACTACAATCAATACTGCTTGGGTGCTCCCTGAATTCCACAATATGTAATTCCAAAGATTAATTTGTATATTCACTGGGTTGTTTGCACACAATTATTCATCATTGTATATATTTTTATTACGGTTCACCGCCCTCACCTTGCATTATGAATTAATAATTATGTATTTTTAATATTGTTGAATAGATATATAAAAAAAAAGTTTTTTGGTATTATTGATATACAGTTTGGCACAAAGGGACCTTTTTGCCAGCTGTGACATTATTCATAATAATATTATCAGGAGACCATATGTTTTTATCTCCCCTTGTCTTACCCCTTGTATGTTTTTTTATATTTCATATGCCATTAATAAATATTACTATTTTTCTAAATATTCATGCTGGTGTGCCCAACTTTATGAATTCCAACAGTTTTTCTTTTTTGACTTTACACAGCTTAGTATCATCTGCAAAGATTGAGAATTTGTTTAATCCGTACCCTATGTCATTAAAAAAAGAATATATATATATATATATATATATATATATATATATATATATATGAGAATTGGGCCCAGAACTGATCCTTGCGGTAGTCTGCTAGTAACAGTGACCCAATCTGGGTTGCTACCCCCCCCCCCCTTGCTTCCTATCATTAAGCCAATTTCTCACATATGTACACACATTTTCCCCCAGTGCAAGCACAGTATCAAATTCTTTAGAAAAGTCAATATATATGATATCCAATGGCATCACCCTCATCTAACATCGAACTTACCTCCTCATAAAAGCTGATTAGATTTGTCTGGCAGGAGAGATTCCTCATAAATCCTTGCTGATATGGAGTAATAGGGTCATTTTCACTGAGATATAATCCAAAATAATATTAAAAAAATCTTCAAACAGCTTGCACAGCACAGATGTTAAACTTACCAGTCTGTAGTTCCAAGGTTCCCCCTCAGACACCTTTTTAAATATTGGCACCACATTTGCTTAGCACCAATCCCTTGGAACAGCCCCCGTAATTATTGAATCTACAAATATTAGAAATAATGGCTTGTCAATTACTGTTCATAACTCTCTTAAAACATAGGAATGGTCCCAGGGATTTAGTGATTTTAATCTGATTAGGCTGGCACTGCACTTCTTCCTTGGCTAGACAAGTGACAGTTAATGGAGAATTTGGGTTATTGCTCTGCATTTTACCTGGCATGTCAGATTCTTTCACAAAGAATCACAAAATTGAGGATTTCTTTGAAAGTATCCCAATTACTGTCCATGTTTTTGTTTTTAGGGACATTTTCCCACTCAATGCAGTTTAGGGCATCTCTAAGATCAGTCAATCTTTGCCTTTCTGAAGTTTTGTGGCTCCATGATAAGGCACCCTAGTGACTGCTAAGTGGAAATTAATAATATTATGATCATTGTTTCCAAGGTGTCCCCCAACCTTTAACCCTTTAAATGCCAGCCACGTAAAATGTACGTGGTTGCCTCTCCTGCAGTTAAGTGCCAGTCACGTAAATTTTGCGTGCCTGACTTTCCCCACTAACAGTAAAAAAAGTTTTTAAAAAAGTCACTTACCTGACCCCTCTTTCGATCCGGCCGGGTCTCCTCTTCAGCCAGAGGGGCTCCGATCGCCGATTGGGGCTCCTCCGGCTGCAGGGGAGTTCCCAAAATAGGGTGCCCCCCCCCGTTTCAGCAGCCGCCGGGATTGCCTGCAAAAAAAAAAAAAAAAAATGACAGTTACTCACATCCACGCCCGCCGGCTCCCACCGCCTCTCCTCTTCATGGGGGGGGGGGGGGCTCTGATCACCCCCCCGGCTCTTCCGTCTTCTGGAGGGGGGCATAACAGCCCTCCTCCCGCCGCAGCTTCCGATGGTGGCCGCCATCTTGGATTTTAGCCCCGCCGGGTGTCATCGGGGCACCCGGCAATTCAGCTGTCAGATGCTGGTGACGGCTGGACAGAGGAGGAGGGAGGTAGGCGATCATCCGATCGCCTGCCTCCTCCCTCCTCTGCCCAGCCGTCACCTGCATATAATCGCATATGACACAGGAGATGAAGATCGGAGGTGAGTAAAGGTAAAAATCTTTTTTTTTTTTTATAAAAATATTTCAAAAATGTGTCTGTGTTTTTTTTTTATACTGTTAACCCTTTGTGAACTGGTAAGGGGTCCATGAGACCCCTTATACCAGTTCACAAGGCTCGGGGGTCTGGCAAGTCACCTGCAGCTAGCGGGTGACTTGCCATTAACCCCTGGCCCCCCAAATTACCTGCCTCCCCAAAGCCCGGGGGGGGGGGCAGAAGAGCCGTGGCCCTAGGCTATGACGGCTTTTAGCCTGCAGGGCCAGGGGCCACTAAAGCTGGCCCCTGCGCCCTGTTCTACAAGCCCCCATAGCTGGTCACAGGCTGGTTACACTGGGTAGGGGGGACCTCACGCCATTTTGTTTTTGGATTTTTAAGGGTTCCCCCCAAGAAATGGGGTCACCCTCCCTGGGAGGGGGGGACCCTATGTCATTTTTTTTTAAATTAACCCTATGTTACCTGTAACCCAGTAGGTATAAAAGGCTTCCAGCAGCAGCAGGAGAGCAGAAGCCTAAGTGATCAGCGTGGGACACAGGGATGGATGGGAGGTAAGTATTAAAAAAAATAATAAAAAAAAAATATATTTTTTTAATAAAGTTATTTTGAAAAAGTGTGTCCGTGTGTTTTTCTTACTTTTAACCCTTTGTGAACTGGTAAGGGGTCCATGTGACCCCTATACCAGTTCACAAGGCTCGGGGGTCTGGCAAGTCACCTGCGGCTAGTGGGTGACTTGCCATTAACCCCCGAGACCCCCATTACCTGCCTCCCAAAAAAAACCTTATATTCCCCCAAGAAATGGTGCCTCCCCCCCTGTGAAGGGGGACCCCACACCAATTTTTTTTTATTTAACCCTTTACTATGTGGATAGTAGTTGTATTTTATTTGTAAATGTTATAAAGTGCTCTTCTAAGTTTAGGGAATCACCTGGACAGGAACGGGGGGCTACCGATACATATGTGGTATCATTGTAATCGGGAGAAATGGGGCTTTCACGTGCAATATGGTTTTCTTTAATAAAATAAATGTTTTTGTTAAAATAAAGGAGACAATTTAAAAAATATATATATTTTTTTATTATTTTTTACTTATTTAATTAAAAATATATAAAACAAAAGTAGAAAAAATACAAACAAGACATTTCATGTTAAAGCCTAAACTCTGCCACAAAAAGAAAATATGAAGTTTTCTTGGAAATTCCTGCAAAAATCACAGTTAAACATCACGCAAAATGGTGAAAAATATCCTGTCAGGAGAGGGTGACAAAATCTCAAGTAGGCTGGCAGTTAAAAGGTTACAGGTACCTATGCATGTTGGGTACTGTTCAGCTCGGGGGACCTTGCGCTTTCAGATTTAGCTTGTTTTTTCTTATTTGCATATTGATATTTTAGGAAAAGGTGTTTTTTATTCTGCTTTTTTATACAATTTTTTGTGAAACCCTGTGCAACCTAAGAATTCTTCGAGATATTACTTCCAGAAAGATGAGCCCACTACAACAAGCTGGGTACGCTTAGAAAGCTTAACATGTGTACTTTCAGAGAATATATGGTTTATTGGGGATATTCCAAATGTAAAGGGTTGTTTTGGTAGAAAAAGTACAAGGTGCGCACTTTGTCTGCAGAGCTGAAATTTTGAAGTAAAATTACCGTTATGCGCATGCTTTACTTTGGGGTGTTTGGCAACTCTCTCCTTGACAGAACCTATGCATGTTGGGTATTGTTCTGCTTGGGGGATGTTGCTTTTTCAGATTTTAGTTTTTTTTCTGGTTTGCATATAGTTTTTTTTAGGAAAATGTGATTTTGATTCTACTTTTTTATTAATTTTTAGGGAAACCCTGTGTAACCAAAGAATACATTGAGGGATTACTTCCAGAAAACTGCACCTATGTCAACAAGCCTAGAAAGCCTGAGGTGTATACTTCTAGGGAATATATAGTTTATTGGGGGTATTTCAGGTGTAAAGGGTTGTTTTTCTTGAAAAACTGCAAGGTGCGCATATTGCATAGCATAGTTGTATTTTATCTGAAAATCTCCTAAAGCGCTGTTTCAGTTTGGGGGAGTCTCCTGGGCAGGAAAGGGTGTCTACCTATACATATGTGGTACCGCTGTAACCGGGAGAAATTGGGGTTTCACACAAAATAAGATTTTATTGACAAACTTACATTTTTTATTACAGAAAAACACTACAAATTGTAAAAAATATTTTTTTTTACATTTTTTTGCACAATTTTCACCCCAAAATATTGAGAATACACTTAGAAAATGACAAACAAGACATTTCATGTTAAAGCGCAGGCTCTGCTGAAAAAAACAATATATTACTTTCCTGGGAAATCCCTGGAAATCCCTTCAAAAATCACAGTTGAACATGGGGAGCGCAAAATAGTGCAAAATGGTCTGGCAACAAAGGGTGACAAAATCTCAAGGTAGGCTGGCACTTAAGGGGTTAATATACTGTAAGTAGATGGTAGTTTCTACTTAGCCAAGTATTAAACTAACCTTAACAGCCTTGCAAAAAACTGCCCAAAGCTCACTTACCCCATCTGCATACATGATACTGAATCACTGTCAGCATTCACGTTTGCTTCTGCATCCACTCAAAGCTGAAGTGCTGCCGCTTTTTTCTGGGCCGCAGCCATCTTGTAGCACCCAGGGGGCTTTCTTCCTTTCCCAGCTGCCTAGCTGTGCTACTGCCTGGATTTAACTGCCATAACCCACAATGCACAGTGGCTGGAAACTCAACAGCAATTCCTCTTTGCAGGCTACCCACAGCTCCATAGGATGTCACTGAGGGGTGAAAGTCGACCACAGTAGGGGTTACAAAACGATAAATACATTTTTATGTGCAGCAATCTGAATTATTTTATTTTAAATGCCTAAATCTAAGTCAGCATGTAAGGAACTTACCTGGGAGTCTGTCCCGCCGCGCCTCCGCACACTCACTGGCCGCGCCGGGCAGCCGCCCCTCCAGCGTCGGGCGCGCCGGCAGCCTCTTCCTCCTCCTCGGGAGGCGCGCCCGACAGCCGTGCACGTGCTTGCGTGCGAGCACGTTCCTTTTATGTCCCCCAGATTTAAAGGGACCAATCCTGGCCCAGGGATCCTCTGCTCTGGGGAGGTCAGGGACTGGACAGCCTGACTGGCCAGGGCGGTCCAGTCCCTGGGGTTTCTCCTATCAGGGGTGAGATCGTGTGTTTCACCAATCAGCACATTCCCCTTGCCATTGGTCAGTTACCATTTAAATATTTTCCTGCCCGGACCACCAGTGCCCGTTATAGGCATTTACTAGCTTGGGTGTGCGTCTGACTCTCGTCTTAGTGTGTTTGATCCGGCTTCATCCTTGACTACTCCTGCTCGCTGCCTGAGCCGACCTTCTGCCTGTCTGACTTCATTTTCTGCTTAACCCCTTGGATACCGCACTTCTGTGATCACCCGGCCTGACGTTTTGACGTTTACAGACTTTTGTGCATGAACTTTTGGGATACCCCGCAGTTCATCCGTCTTTATCGTAAGCCAGCAATCTTTGCGCCAGTAAGTCCTGGGGGCAACCGAGTCTGGAGAGGCATAACCCGTGTCTCCAGCAAGCGGGGGCTTGTCTATAGGCACAAGAGGCGGTGGAGATTGGGGATTGTTGGCTCACGAGAGAAGGGTGTCCAGCGGTCCCTGACACAGCATTAGGCAAGGGGCATCAGAGGCTGGACAAGCACTTTAAAGTTGGAAGTCTGGTTTGAGAAAAGCAAAGTTAGGCAAAGTTTTTTTTAGGGTGAGCAGAATGGGACAAAGTCCTACGAGATGAGCATGGGTCCAGCTGAATAGCCGTAACTTAGCAGCAGAGCAGGTTCGATGTAATGAACTGTACTTATTTTAGATTTTTTCTTTTGTTTTGTGTACTAAGTAGTGGAAAAATACATTACTTAGTTGAGGAGGACCTCTGCCTTTTTATTTAGCATAATGCTCCCTGTTTCGCAATCTCCCCATGAAATCTGGGGGCTTTTCACTGCTGAAGTTGCCTTCCAGAAACCAGGACACACCTCCCTATAAACTTGAAATGTATCAAAGAGAAACTTCGACCAGAACGGCTGGCCCTAGTGTCTTGGCCGACTCACTCTTCCTGGAGCATTGAAATGTGGGTTGTCCCAGCTGCGTTAAACCCCAGTGATCACTGAACAAGCTCACTTAGCCAGTGATCCAACAGTGCATGCACCGGCCTTCCCAGCTACCCAGGTGATCGTTGGTGATGTCAGAGTGACAAGTAGAACTGAACGGAGCCAATCGTGCTGACTCACCTGTGCTGTGGGATCACTAGAAAGATGAGTTTCATTAGCAATCTACGGGAATATACACAGTGGGGAACCCCAAATCGGGAAAAACACCCTGGAGAGTAAAAATCCTCAGTGTTGTTCCTCTTTCAGATTTTGGGTGCTGCAATCAGAATATTCCAAAAATGTGTTCAAGCTGCACCAGAACAGAAAGGAAGCATGTTCCAGCAGCGCTGCCATTGATGATTCTACAGTTTACTGTATATGCATATATACACACACACTGGATACATTGCCTAAACCAGGGGTCTCAAACTCAATTTACCTGGGGGCCGCTGGAGGTAGATTCTGGGTAAGGCTGGGCCGCATCAAGTTTTCCACAAAAAATGTGCTTACAATGGATGAGCGGAAATAGAGTTTCCCAGTCCCCCCAGCTGCCTAGCATGACCTTCGGCAACATTAAAGAGGACCTGATTTTTACTCACAGGAGTAGCCAAATACCTTTAGGGTGGGCACGCACCTGTCTGGTTTATAAAAATAGCACTCCTCCACTCAACTGTGCTGGGTTTCTCAATGGGTGTCTCCTTCTCCATGTGCCTCAATCCAATCACAGTGAGAGTCACAGCCAGGAAGAAAAAAACTCCTTGTCTGTGACACTCTTTGATGTGATTGGATCACAACACAGCCAGGGAGAAGGAGACGCCCATTGAGAAACCCCTGCGTCTCCTCCTCCCATGCAGGGCCTCCAATGGCAGAACGTCCTGTCGCCTGAACAGGAAAAAGAAAAAAAGTGCGTGGAGAGCGTGACTGACAGGCTGCTACCTCTCCGTGTCCCTCCCATCCCTCCCAGTGCTTTTCCCGCCTAGAAAAGCACTTACCTTCCCTCCGGTACTTGAAGAAGATGAAGGACTTGAATGGGCAGACGGGAGCTTGAACTTAGCGGATGATGCCTCTCTGTGCTCTGTCTGTGTGGCAGCTGCACGTGTCCGGCAGAACGGCGCTGGGCTGTGGGAGAGGTAGAGGATTATTCTCTTTGAAACCCCCGCCCTGCCTCAGAGCCAGGGGAAGCCGCCTAGAAAAGCACTTACCTTCCCTCCGGTACTTGAAGAAGATGAAGTCGCCGCTCTGAACGCACTTGGTGCAGGTCAGCCTCCGGCGGTGTTACACAGCGGGCAGCGCTCCACCACCACTTACGCCCCCTGGTGAGACGCCGAGGTACTGTACTTGGCGGTGGAGCGCTGCCCGCTGTGTAACACCGCCGGAGGCTGACCTGCACCAAGTGCGTTCAGAGCGGCGACTTCATCTTCTTCAAGTACCGGAGGGAAGGTAAGTGCTTTTCCAGGCGGGGGGCCACAAAATATTGGCCCGCGGGCCGCAGTTGGCCCGCGGGCCGCGAGTTTGAGACCCCTGGCCTAAACATTGTGGGCTATGAGAAGTTCACTTTTTGCTTACTCTTTCTTTTCTTCCCATATCAAGACAAAAAAAAATGAAACCTATGTGGTAAAGCTTGGCGAAACAGCACACGCACAGTATGTGCGTGTATGAGCCGCCTGTATTTACACATGCTTAAAGTGTACCAAAACCCATGGTCCAATGGCCTTGGAGTCTATAAGATTCCAGGGACGCTTGATACCCTCCCCATGGGGCATCCAGAATCGGGATGCCCCGCTGTGTGAAACCCCCCAGGTCACCCAGAGACTCACCTTCTTTGCCGGTCCAACATCACATGCGCGAGCAGGACGAGTGGCCGTAGGACCAGGCAGAGGTAAGTTTGTTCGAGCGACCTGCGGGGGTTCACACAGTTCCATTCGCAGACATAACTATGCTAGCAACACATATACAACAGTTACCTTACATTACTGTTAGTTTGGTGATTTACCTTGAGAAATATCCCATTCAACATTGCACGTTTTGAAATCAGCAAATGTAAATTACGCACATGTTGCTATGCTGCACTTTTATTGCCAGAGACGAGTTGTTTTAAGGAACTACATGAACAGGGATTTTCCAAAATGCATTTTTTTGCTGCAGATAACGCAAACAACTTGTCCGACACAAATCTATAGTATACAAATTGTAATGTAACGTGTTTTATATCACATCTTGTTATGGAGGAAAAAAGCAGCTGAAGAACATCTTATTATCATTATTAGTATTAGTATCATTATTAGTGTTCAGACAAAAGGAACAAAACAAAATAGACCCAAGTATAATGGCTTATTTATTAAATCAAGACCAATCCAAACACATACAACAAGGGTAAATAAAAAAGTGGAGAGACAAAACACAATTGGAATTTAGATCCACATGATCAATGAAGAAACACCCCCCTAATAGACAGTGAAAAGTGCACAGTGCAATAAATATAAACAGTTTATCAAATAAATAAAAGGGCAATAAATAGAACACATTGCAGAAATATGGACAATCAAGATAAAGAGCCTTAATTATGAAGAGCGCTGTTTAGCATCTTTCTGGTGACTATAGCACCAGTTTTGGAAATCCGGCATCTTTTTTGGCGCTGCTATTTTGACTAGAATAGCGCCTCATGTTAACTAATTTCCTTTGATTGTTGCATTAGGACATTTTGTGACATTTCGGCCCTGCGTTTCCATTAATGACAAGTCACAATACAAGTGCAAATGTGGTTAATATTATTTATAAGCATAAAACACTTCAATACACTTCTGCCCATTGTGCTCTATGGGACCTACAGAGCCACTATAAACTGGCACAGCCTCAACCATCGAGTGCTGCTGAGGCAAAAAAATGATTAAGGGCAGGAAGCCCGAAACGCGTCGACGCATTTAGGGGAGACACTTTGCCTTTCATGTGTGTGATGTTGCCCTAAGGAGCATTTTAAGATTTCCATTAAACTGGACGTTTTATCTGAACCACGAAGGCTGGCTGGACTCTGTGTGCACTTATGCTGTTTTTGGAGGTGAGCTCTCTCCATCGTGCTGCCTTATTGTGGGGAGTGGTGGGACAGAATTCAAGCTGGCATATACCTTCATAAATGAGGCAAAAAAATGGGCAACTTGGCATTTGATAAACCAGGCTCCCAATATCATCAGTCATAATAGCGCATTTTGTGGCATCCGCGCTTCAGCCAGTTCACAAGGGTAGGAGTTTTGCCTTGCCGCTTTTTGAATTGTCCTTGTTGGGTGTGTTTTGATTGGTCATTATTTAATTAATTACTTTGGTTTTGCAACCTGTTCCTTTTTTATACATTTATTTTTGGTTCATGTGTTTGTCTTATGGCATAGGAAGGGTTAGCACACTGTTTACTTAAACCGGACCTTCAGCATGATTTCAAGAAAAGCCCAAATCCTTAAAAAGTTATTCCCCAGCATCTAAAATTAATATATTTTAAGTTTTTAGTCACATACTTATTATTCTTTCCCCCCACTGGGCTGCAACTCTGTTCAGGACTCTAGGATACGGGCGCCGCCATCTTGACTCAGAAGCATCACATACTGAGGAGAGGAGAGGGGGATAAAGTACAGGGGGGCTGGTTATAACTGTGCTTTGCACAGACAGAGAAGAGCTGGGGTCAGGAAAAGGACAGCAGTCCCAGAATGCAGAGCGACACAGTCAGTGGACACTTGTGCCTGCCTAATGTCCCATGAGCCGCCATCTTGGATGTTTAAAGGCTCATAACATGCAGTAGATGCAGGTAGGATGATTTTTAATGTGAGCAATCTGTATGTACAGGGTGTGGGAAACATATAAGATATACTCTGATTCAGAGTGAAGGACCGCTTTAAACAGTTTTATTCTGATGTGGCATTAGAAGTTTATTGTTAGTGTACACACATATTTACATATTTACCTTCTGTCCCCCGCAGCTGATTTTTCATTCTCCAGTTCAATAAAACGTACAGGTTCCCGAGGATTGCTGCCTCCTTGGTCACGAGTCAGGGGAAGCAAACTTTTGGTTTCATATTTATAAAAGCCAGACTAGGACAGATCAGGTGTTAGGGGCAAAAAGTGTGCATCTTTGTTCTTTCACATAAAATATTATTTTGTCTCTGATTAAATTACATAACAGTAGTTTATGGTGAAGATGGTGGAGACATGAGGATGGCAGGTGGAGAACAGTTGTTGGCTTAAGGAATAGGTTAATGAAACACATCCAGAAGTCTAGGGGGTCTGCTATGGAGGACATTTATGTATTGTATGTATATATGTACTGAGGGATAGGCACAGTGCTGTTCAGATAGGTCTTTTTAATTTTGTCCTCTTTGGTGCTGCATGCTCAAAAATATATAGAGGGTCAGCAGAAGTAGCCCTCTGCCTACTGCACTTAGTCCTTTGGTGGAGCAGGAGTAGACTGGCCATAGAGAACACAGGGATCATTCCCAGTAAGCCACAGTTATTTGGGACTGTCTGGGCTGGGTGTAGACAGAAATTCAATAACTACGACTACCCATGATCCGTCTCTGCAATGCTATAACCTTTGATGAATGCATGAATGTTGACCACCTTGGAAGCAGCTTGGGGGAGGGGCAGCTCTTGGCCAGTAAAATCCCTGGCTGACTTTTGGCCCCAGTCCGATTCTAATCTGCCATGCCCAGCATTGCTTCTACAGAACACCTCTGTACTTATCTAGCCTGTACGATGCTGACAAACTGAAAAAGGGTCCAATGCTTTGCCAAAGACTCTAGTGACTTAAACACAGTGGTCTGAATGTAAATACAATTACTATATCTACTCACAAAAATATGCTGTATGGCACTGAATGTATTGTTGTTTCGCTGATCCTTCTGGGGAATTTGGAAAAAAAACATTCCATTGCATGTTGAACTATGTATGTATTGATGTGTATGTGACCAATAAACTTGACAAGGCTCATAACTTGGCTCTGTGACTGATGGCAGCCAGGAGAGATCATGACACAAAAGCGCCGGTGACTGAGGTTCAGACCCAGGCAATCCAGCGTTTGGGTGAGTTGCCGATTGCTGGAGTAGGACCGATCAGCTGCAGGAGGACAAAAGGTGGGTTCCCCCTTTTTTTTTATTTGGGTGGTCAATCCCTTTAAAGCAGAAAACAAACGTTTGTTCTGAATTGGGACGCCCTGCTGTGTAAAACCTCCAGGAAGCCCAAAATAACTCTCCTGGCCAGGCTCCAACGGAGCATACGTGGGCTCTCGTCCAATGAAAGCCACCTGCTGTGACTACGTCATTCGGGTAGGCAGCTCTCATTTACTGTATGGCTGGGGTAGGAGCGCATGCACGATTCCTGGGATGCTCCCTGTATTGAACAATGAGAGCCACCTGTCTAATGATGTAATCTTTTAGATTCCTGGCTGGCCCAGTGGTGGGTTTTGTTCCTCTTAAATTTTTTGACGCACTGAGGTAGGAATAAATATCCTACCAGATAGTGATAGACTGGAGCAAAAATCAGGGATGTCTACTGCCCCTAGCCAGCCCATGGCCACCCTGCAATATCCCCAAGAGGCACCTCCCTAATATGCTTCCAGGCCAGTCAAGAGCACACACAAAGGCCAATAGCATTGCAAGGGCAGATATGGCCACTCTTCAAATCAGTGGTACTAGAACTTGGCAGGTTATGTGGTAGACTGGTAGTGGTAGATATGCTATGTTTTTGAGGATATTGCACAGGGGGCAGACCATCAACAGGGTGGTGGGATACAGGAGGGGCTGGGCCCAGGAGAATGAGTGGAGGCTAGTGGATCTAGACAGCGATTGGATGGTGCTAAGTTGCAGCCCGGACAGCCCAAAAGTCTTCCTATGGCCAGTCTTCCTCTGTTAATGGAGTTTACTTAGCCAACTTAACACAACGGTCTCAGGCAGTCATGTGCAGTCATGATTTCTATTGTGAATGTTTAACAGCAGCTGTTTTAGCTGCAGTTTTTACATGTAAATACTTTGTGTCTACAAACTATAGGGAAGTAACTGATTAATAAAATCCCGACCTTCCTCTTTTAAAACTCTTTTCTTAAAAGTCCTGTAAAAGAAAACATTGGTGGAAAAGCAGAAAGGGAAGATAAACGAATTACAGTAATAGTACCGGACACATCTATGTTTGATGAAAGTGGCCACTAATATGTACAGTTTATAACAGAATCACGTGGCAATATTACATAATCCTAGAACACAATTGGGTTGATTCAAAGAAACATGTAACAGCTTGGATTTGGCTCACGATCATCCTATTTTTTACGTCCGCTCGTGCGTTCGTATGAACTTGCGAGTGATTCAATAAGCAAATACGTTTCTATCCTAAAAGATACGTCCGTTCGTATGATATCTCCCGAACTTGCCTCAGTCAGTTGCCAATCGTAAAAATCACGTTCATGTGCTCACCTGTTGCGGCGGCAGCCTGTTTTTTCGGCTGCTTCCATCGTCCAGCTCTTCCAATTACTTGCGTTTGCCTCTGGTTTTCATTGGTTTTTGGCCTCTTAGATTCGTGCGTTCGTATGTTTCTAAGATCTTGCGCATGCGCACCCTCAACCAGAAACTTACATAAACCCCGTAGCGGCTGCATCCCACTTCATTTCTCGGTCCCTCAAACTTACCTAAACCCTTTAGCGCTTGCATCCAACTTCATTTCTCGGTCCCTCAAACTTACCTAAACCCTTTAGCGCTTGCATCCAACTTCATTTCTCGGTCCCTCAAACTTACCTAAACCCTTTAGCGCTTGCATCCAACTTCATTTCTCGGTCCCTCAAACTTACCTAAACCCTTTAGCGCTTGCATCCAACTTCATTTCTCGGTCCCTCAAACTTACCTAAACCCTTTAGCGCTTGCATCCAACTTCATTTCTCGGTCCCTCAAACTTACCTAAACCCCTTAGCGCTTGCATCCAACTTCATTTCTCGGTCCCTCAAACTTACCTAAACCCTTTAGCGCTTGCATCCAACTTCATTTCTCGGTCCCTCAAACTTACCTAAACCCCTTAGCGCTTGCATCCAACTTCATTTCTCGGTCCCTCAAACTTACCTAAACCCTTTAGCGCTTGCATCCAACTTCATTTCTCGGTCCCTCAAACTTACCTAAACCCCTTAGCGCTTGCATCCAACTTCATTTCTCGGTCCCTCAAACTTACCTAAACCCTTTAGCGCTTGCATCCAACTTCATTTCTCGGTCCCTCAAACTTACCTAAACCCCTTAGCGCTTGCATCCAACTTCATTTCTCGGTCCCTCAAACTTACCTAAACCCTTTAGCGCTTGCATCCAACTTCATTTCTCGGTCCCTCAAACTTACCTAAACCCTTTAGCGCTTGCATCCAACTTCATTTCTCGGTCCCTCAAACTTACCTAAACCCTTTAGCGCTTGCATCCAACTTCATTTCTCGGTCCCTCAAACTTACCTAAACCCCTTAGCGCTTGCATCCAACTTCATTTCTCGGTCCCTCAAACTTACCTAAACCCTTTAGCGCTTGCATCCAACTTCATTTCTCGGTCCCTCAAACTTACCTAAACCCTTTAGCGCTTGCATCCAACTTCATTTCTCGGTCCCTCAAACTTACCTAAACCCCTTAGCGCTTGCATCCAACTTCATTTCTCGGTCCCTCAAACTTACCTAAACCCTTTAGCGCTTGCATCCAACTTCATTTCTCGGTCCCTCAAACTTACCTAAACCCCTTAGCGCTTGCATCCAACTTCATTTCTCGGTCCCTCAAACTTACCTAAACCCTTTAGCGCTTGCATCCAACTTCATTTCTCGGTCCCTCAAACTTACCTAAACCCTTTAGCGCTTGCATCCAACTTCATTTCTCGGTCCCTCAAACTTACCTAAACCCTTTAGCGCTTGCATCCAACTTCATTTCTCGGTCCCTCAAACTTACCTAAACCCCTTAGCGCTTGCATCCAACTTTATTTCTCGGTCCCTAAAACGTAAGAATATCACATAATTTACATATGTCTATATGTTTCTAAGTGTGTTGTTTCTGTTTTGTGTAATTTTTTGGGTGTGTGCATATTAGAAAAGACACATTTCGGAAGGCTTAAAATATAATTTATTTAAAATATTTGCTTAGTTTTTTTTGCAATAATTGTAAAAACTTTTTTTTTTTTTTGCCAAGTAAAAACACTTATCAAAAATTTTGTATTTTTTTTACAGGAAAACACCTTTGTTTTTTTTTTTTTTGTTTTTTTTAAAAACAACTTTTTTGGTTTTTACCCAAAACAATAAACCAAGTTTTAAAATGTGCTAAAATTTACAAACAACTTGAAGAAAGGAGCCAGGACCAAGGGCACTAATCCTCCTCGTCTTCATCATCTGTTGGCCCCAACGTCGCCTGTATGGCCAGCAGCTCGGCCACCAACTCCTTAATTCTTTTTTTTTTTCCGGCCAAGGTTTGGGGGATCATCCCTGTAACCAATAGTGAAATAAACATAAATAGGACTCCCAGACCGGTTTGTATGCTGGAAATAGATTTAGGGTTAATCAAATACATGTAAATGCATGACATATGTCCTTCTTCAAAGGGATACAGTTAATGCATTTCCCACAGGTAAGTGTTTAAACTCCTTAACCCGGACCTTCCACATTATTTAATGAAAACCAAAAAATATTCACAAATGATTCTGCACCACCTCAAAGTTATTTAGGGCTTTTTTGGGATTACAGCGCCGCCATCTGGACTCTGAAGCATAACACTTAATGAGGAGTGGAGAGTTGGATAAAGTACAGGGGAGTAGGTTACAGTGGTGCGTTGGGAATCCAGAGCATAGCTGGGTGGAGGGAAAGGTCCTCACTCCCACAATGCATGGCAGCACCTTCCTTATTTCAATCTGTATCCCATGCTGCCTGTAAATATTGTGCATTCCATCTTCCCCAATATTGGTTTTGGTCTGTCTAATAACATGCATTAGATGGGTGAAGGGTGTTTTTCCATGTTTCTAATCTGTAGGTACAGTGTGATGGCTAAGTCTTTGGTTCTTAATACTAGTTTGGGTCCTCTTTACGCTAACGAAGTGCCCACATGAAAGTGTGAACTACACATTGGCTACGCCTTTAGTTATGTGTGTGTTATTAGCTAACCAAACCTTAATATGAATAATGGCATGGAGACTTACGGAGTTGGTGGCCGACAGATGGCTGGTTGGGGCCAACAGGCTGCCCTTGGTCCTGGCTCTGCTGTGAAGAAGTCCCTGGAGAAACATGTGACATTTGGTTAGTATTTGTAGAGAGTCACTATCCCCAACATATCTGGCTCCCAGTCTGGCTGACATCACTCACCTTCGCCAGGATCTCCTTCCAGCATCTCTGCTGCCTCCTCCTCCACTATCTCACCCGCTCCAGAAGCTTCTACAAATACATAATAAAGGATAACTTAGTTTTTGGCCTGCCATGTATATCTTTGTGCCTATACATGAAGAGTGACATACCAGAGCCTTCCCCATGCGTGGCCAGGTATGACTCCACGCCCACGCGCCTTGGCCCCTCCTCTGTGGTAAGGTCCAGGGGCTGGTCTGAGGAGGCCACAGAGGAGGGGTAGGTCCGTCGCCCGGGAGATCCACCACCTTCACTCACAGATGCAGAGTCATGCAGCACTGGTCGGCCTGTACGTCTCCGGGTGCGGCGAATTCTGAAATCCATTTCCAACACTACCAAAGAAAAGTCATTATAAATAAAGGCATAACTTAGACATTTGGAACATATACCATGCAATTGCTTTGTACTTACTTGGGAAATGGATCCCAAAAAACCTCCGCACCCGGGGCATGTGCAGACGCTTCAGGTCCGACCAATGCTGCATTATCTGGGTGTGAGTGAAGGTGGTGCTGGTCACACGGTGGATCTCGGCGATGATCTCCCGGGCGATGTCCCTTTTCTCGCACACATTGGGCGCGAAGTCATACCGGCGCTGAAGCATGATCTGAAAAACATAATGGACACAGAGCTTTTACTTTTACACACAGACCCATATGTGTTGCATCACAAGTTGAGTATTTAATGTCATTAACACACACATTTCGAATGGCCGCCATTTTTGGGGAGTGCCTTAAAGAGGACGTTGACTGTGATTGTCAGTCTGGTCTTATGTTATATGTATCACACACCATGTACATACAGATAATAGCCAACATCAAGAATCAGGCCACCTGCATCTATGGCATGTTAGGATGGTTTAAACATCCAAGATGTAGCCTAATGCTTAGGCTTTTGGACCACGTGTGTGGCTTCCCGTTGTGTTTTTATGGCTTAGGACAACAGTGTTCCGCAAACATCCGCATCAAGGTCCGAGACAGGCCAGGTTTGACAGCTCGCCCCGCTACTCCACAGGTTAATTAACTGTTGCTAAGCCGGAGCAATTGGGCGAATTAGGACATCAGCATAGACAGGTGAAAACGTGGCCAGGCTCGGCCCTTGAGGATGAAGTGTGAGGAGCCAGTGATTAAACATTAAGAGACCCCAAACTAGTTCCCAACGCATCATTTACATTTAGGCCATCATTGACTATTCTATTAAAATGCACAGGCAGCCACTTACCAGCATGAGGATCTCTTCCTGTTGACGGGTGAAGATAGTGGGCGCCATCTTTAGTCTTCTTCCAGGCAGCAGATAAGTGAAACCCCAGCGGTTTCCTGGTTCCGCTCGAACGTACGTTCGTACGAGCGCGTAGTCGTGCGCATAGGCGTCACACGCTGGGCTCATTATTTAAAGGTCCCTTCCCCCCAAGCTCATTCTCTTTGAGCATTTCTGTACGATGGCACCAAAAAAGGCGATCAGCAAGCGACCCCAGGCAAGCAAGACCGCGGAGGGCCCCACCACAAGGTCCCAGCAAGCTGGCCGAAAACTGAGATCCAAGACTCCCACCTCGGCCCCACCAAGGGACCCTGGACCCTCAGGTACCCAAAAAAGGGGCCCCAAGCCTCGTGCCCCTCCTGCAGCCAAAAAGCTGGCAACTGCAGCACCCACCACCTCTGCCCCCAGAACAGGCAGCACCAGTGAGCCCACACCGGCCATGCCTTCAAGTAGGGCAGTTCGGAAACCCATGCCCCGCAGCAGGGCCCGAACCCCATCCAGGGCCCGAAGTACAGCCAGAGGGCGAAGAACACAATCCAGGGCACGAAGCCCAGACAGGGCCCGAACCCCATCCAGGGCCCGAACCCCATCCAGGCCCCGAAGCCCATCCAGAGGCCGCAGATCACAAACCAGGGCCAGAAGCCCCTACAGGCCCAGAAGAACCCAATCCAGGGCCAGAAGCCCCTACAGGGCCCGCAGATCACAAACCAGGGCCAGAAGCCCCGACAGGCCCAGAAGAACCCCATCCAGGGCCCGAACCCCATCCAGGCCCCGAAGCCCATCCAGAGGCCGCAGATCACAAACCAGGGCCAGAAGCCCCTACAGGCCCAGAAGAACCCCATCCAGGGCCAGAAGCCCCTACAGGGCCCGCAGATCACAAACCAGGGCCAGAAGCCCCGACAGGCCCAGAAGAACCCCATCCAGGGCCCGAACCCCATCCAGGCCCCGAAGCCCATCCAGAGGCCGCAGATCACAAACCAGGGCCAGAAGCCCCTACAGGCCCAGACGAACCCAATCCAGGGCCAGAAGCCCCTACAGGCCCAGAAGAACCCAATCCAGGGCCAGAAGCCCCGACAGGCCCAGACGAACCCAATCCAGGGCCAGAAGCCCCGACAGGCCCAGACGAACCCAATCCAGGGCCAGAAGCCCCTACAGGCCCAGAAGAACCCAATCCAGGGCCAGAAGCCCCCGACCTGGCACCAGCCGGGAACAGAGCCCCCGACCTGGCACCAGCCGGGAACCTAGCCCCCCAAGAGGGCCCCGAATTGCCCCCATGACCACATCTACACCTGGAAGTTCGGTGGCCAGCCACGCAAGAACACCCAGTCCCTTGGCCAGTCCAGTCCAGTCATTGGGAAGCCACCAATCCGGCCATTCCCCTACCCAGCCCCAGGCCATAATGTCACCACATGTGTCTGCACACATGGAGGAGCAGCCAAGCCAACCATCTGGCCGCACATTGCGCCGCGGCCAGTTGAGTGGGAGATTCTCCCATGACCAAAATATGGCATTGGCTAGTGGCCTTACATTATACTATGACGAGCTATATGGGAGCAAATCCAAACACACCACCAAGCAGCGCAAGATGGAATTGTTTGAAACCATCCTCCGACAAGTAAATGCAGCGGGGGAAGAGAGGAAAGATGTGTCCCAAATTCAGAAGAAAATCTCTGATCTGAAGTATGCTGTACGGCAAAAAGAAATTAAAAGGCATAATTACAGGTAACTAAATGTTTACGCTAAATCTAATGTTTTGGATGTACTGTATGCACCTTTTCTGACGACCAAACGCTTTTCTCTTTTCAGCATGAAAACTGGCGGTGGCTTTCCATCTAAATTGGAGTTTACCCCTGCTGAGGAGATTGTGCTTGGACTTCTCCATCCGGTCGCGGTCGGTGGACATGCTGGTCTAAGGGACACAGACTCACCGACCCGTACCCACGGTGAGTACTCTTAAATCTGCATGTTTGCCTGTTTGCTAAATAATCTACAGTTCACTAGTAACAAGCTAACGGGATGCCCCTATGGTTTGCCTTGCTTGGCCTCGCACTACTGTGGCTGTTTGTGTCCTCTTTTTGGCCCTGGGAATCACACATTTAGGCCCACAGCCATTATGGCAAAGTTCAAATGTCCAATTGTATTGTTAAAGTCATGAAGTTTCGCAAGATAAGTGAGAAATTTTGAATCAATCACAAAACACACATCATTATGTATGGGTTGCCTTTTGCTTGTGTGAGTTGTGTTTGAGTTAACAATTTAATTAGCCACCCACAAACATATGTGACCAAGAGCAGCGAGACTCAAATGGCGGCCCGGGGTCCCAATGCGGACCTTGCCACCACATTCAAGGACCCCTGCCCAGACAGCCCTGCACTCAGTTACTTCTGTGTTGACGTGCTCAGAGCTGCCCCCTTGATCGGCCATGTAGTGGTTGGTCTCCTGCCCAATGTCATGGCTCCGTGAAACATAGCATTGCAATATGAAGTACTGCCCAGGAAGTGGCATTGCAAGGTACACAGTAACTTATTTAAATTTTCACTGGCCACAATCGTGTCCCGCTGCCCCTGCTCTGGCCCATGTGCCACAGTCCCCCCATGCCCCCCCCCACATAAGCCCCATACATTTGTAACAGATTGGCTCCATCCATCCCATCACCATCAATACGTTAACTCCCCCCTTTAGCCATCCAATCCCTGTCCCCTCAGCTCTGGCCCATCCAGCCCAGCAAGGGCAAGCAGCCTTTATTAGTTGGCACTTAGAAATCTCCAGCCCCTCCACCAGTGTCTTTATTTTTAACTAGACACCCCCTGCGTCAGCACCATGGCCAGACATTCACCTCTCACCACATACCTTTAAATGGGCGTTTCAAACAATTGTTTGAGTACCCCGGACCTAGCGAATGGTAGGCTAAATCCAAAAATGTGCCTTGAAAGTTGGATGCTGACTGGGTACACTTCATGACTTAGAACTGAGGTCACTTAGCAGTTTGTCCGAGCCATTGCACCTATGTAAACTTGCGTGGGTTTGAACAAAGGTCACCATTGCTCTAGAGTTGAATAATATTACAAATAGAGCTATATTTGATTACCTATCAAAAAAAAGGTTATGTGTGTGTGTTTACGTGGTATTTTTTTCTCTTCTTCAGCCCAGCATGATCCCTCAGCAAGGGTAAACTCACCCCCCAGTTTGGTTATGCCTACCAGGTCCGTACAGCATCGGAGCCCAGATCAGAGATTTTCGGTAAGTTAATTTAGTAGCATAAATACTAACAAGTGCTTAAGAATGTGTTAAACTGTTGAAATCCTAAATTGGGACGCAAACTTAGCCTTTTTTTTTTTGATATGTCCCTACAGACCCGCACACTCATGGAAGAGATCCAGGACATGGAGGAAGATGATGATGTCTCCGTACAGGGCACGTCGGATGAACTCCCCCTGGGTCCCAATTTGGAACTGCTCGATAATGTTTCTCTGGCCAATCCTCAGCAGCAGAGTGAATCTCCATCCATTGTGCTTGCACATGGGGAGACTGACACTACAGTCCCCAGTGTTCACTCTGCTGCTGAGGATTTGCAAAGCAGGCCGGTTGCTGTTGAGGGTACGACACCACGCGGCAGGGCACGCCCAAGAGCCAGGGTAATTGTGCGGCGGACGCCATTACGCCGCCCCACAATTTCCCAGGGGAGGCAGAGTGCCCTGCTTCAATTATGGACCCAACAAAGGGACTCTTATGACGCCCAGCTCGTTACAGAGCGTGAGCAAAGGCATGCCGACATGGTGAACATCCATACCAGTCTACAGGGCATCCTCGCGGAGTTGCGTACCCTCAACAGCAACGTGGCCAATGCAAGTAATGGCATCCAGTCAGCCATGGCTGAGATGACCAATATGCAGAGAAACATTGTGGAGCAGTTTCAAATTCACAATGCTGCCATGGCCCAGGCTAGGTCCCATTCCCATGGACCTCCACCTGGACCTCCACCTGGGTATTATGGGCAGCCACCCTATTAAGCCATGGGTGTGTGGGACATCTTTTCTCTTAACCCCCACTGTATTTACTTGTCCTTTGAGGTTTCAAACAATCCATTTTGTGTTGCTCTGGCAGGTTGTGTTTTGTATTTGCTCCCATATAGCTCCTTAGAGTAATGCTTAAGGCCACTAGCCAATGCCATAGGTCTATGTGGAGTTTATCTGGCCACTTATGGCTTTACCTATGTATTTGGTTGGTGCTCCTCCTGTTTGCAGACATGTTTGTGTGACATTATGGCCATGCCCAAATATCCCTGGGCACAGGCAATATTAATGACTGGACTAGGCTGGCCTTTGGACTGGGTGTCCTTGTTTGGTTGTGCCACTCACTTCCAGGTGTAGATGTGCTCGATGTTTTTTTTAATGTTATCCATTTGTTACCACAGATGTATGTGGACTGATTTCTGTTAACCACTATAATTTTTCATTTGCTAAGTAAAACAAAAATTTCACTTCCAATACTTGTGGCGTTTTTAGTGGGAAGACATTTTTAACAGCTTGGGCTAAACCAGATAATTTTGGTTGGAAGAGGTGTAACAATGCAAAGCGAAAGCTAAGGAAACTACATGAAATACATTAGGCAACAATTAAGGTCGAAATGTTTTACTTAGAGGTAATGCCACATTAGGGCAAAACAACATATGTTTCAAAAAGGATAACACAGACATACAGAATGGTGAGACAGGGAAAAAAGTTAACTAAAATGCTGGCTGATCAGGTTGGCTCGAACAGATTGGCCAGACTCACTGGGGGGCCCCTCAAAATTCTCGGCTTCATCCTCGACGGCTGAAGAGGGCAGGCTGTCCACATAACGTGGGACACGTTCCATGATGGCAAAATTGTGCAAAACAGCACATGCCATTATAATGTCGATCACTTTCTTGGGATCATATTGCAGGGCCCCCCCAGTATGGTCAAGGCAACGAAAACGTGTCTTCAGCAGACCAAAGGCCCTCTCCACAACAGCCCGGGTCTTGCGATGCGCACGGTTATACGCTTCCTGAGAGGCATCCTGGGGCCGCAGCACAGGCGTCATGAGCCAGGGTAGAAGTGGGTACCCGGAATCACCTTAAACAGAGAATTAAATGTAATCAAAATTAAAAAGGCAACACAACCAACACCCAAAATTTCACAGATATCATAATGATGTAAGGTAAAGTGTTCCCAAAAAAATACAGGGCACATTAGGGCCCACAAAAATTGCACTAAGGTATCGCCTAAATAAAAATGGCACTTCTATATACCAATTAATTAACAAACATCTGCACGGCCAAGGGTATTTGTATTTTACATATATTTGTAGTTTTCAGACATGTTACAATTAGGATGCTGCGGAGGGCCTATCCACATTTCTCTGGAAACTACAATGTATGCAGTTTAAGTCCACTTTGACATTTAAAGACCAATAGTCCCAAAGGAGCCAAAGGTCAAAGATCCCTATCCACATTTCTCTGGAAACTACAATGTATGCAGTTTAAGTCCACTTTGACATTTAACGACCAATAGTCCCAAAGGAGCCAAAGGTCAAAGATCCCTATCCACATTTCACTGGAAACTACAATGTATGCAGTTTAAGTCCACTTTGACATTTAAAGACCAATAGTCCCAAAGGAGCCAAAGGTCAAAAGATCCTTGGGTATAAACTCCAAACCAATATATTTAGGCACAAGGAACTTACAGACATCCTAACTAAAGGGAAAACATTCTGAAGGCCACAGCGAGACAAGGATTTTTAGGGTAAGTTCCTAATATATGAGCCAAGAAAAAGGCAGTTGTACGCTTCTGTAAATTTATCCTTAAAAAACATATCAACAAATACAAGATTAATGCCACATTTAATAACACACAAATAGGACACACTTACCAAGCAGCCATGCCCCCGAAAATTCACCTGCCTCAAATCTCCGAAACAACCCAGATCGCCGGAGGATATAGGAGTCGTGGGACGATCCGGGGTAGCCGGCAAGGACACTCATAAACCGCATATCCGGACCAACCACGGCCTGGACATTAAGTGAGTGTCCCATTTTACGATTCCTTAAGGAAAAAACATACAAAAAGGGTAATTGATATTTGAGCCAAACTAATAAATTAACCTCAAAACATGTCTGCACTCTATTGGGAAAGACTAATGAAAAGCCGAGATAAAGCAGCTACACAAATGAGGGATAAACAAATTTGCTGGCGCAAAGGAAAACAGGTTACATGACACGTTGGGCAACATAATAACCAATCTCAATACCTATATATATACTCGTCGGCTGCCCTAGGTACGAGTGCCACATGTGTGCAGTCAATTGCACCAATAACGTTGGGCATGTCGGCCACATTATAAAACCCAAGCTTAATGGCGTTTCTGGCTGCCATATCATCAGGAAAATAAATATATTTTTGAGTTATGGCAGCCATGCCTTCCAAAAATTTAGATAGTGCGCGGCTCAGCGTAGGCTGTGACATCCCCACGGAGAGGGCACCCAGCCTCTGGAACGAGCCGTTCGCCAAAAATTGCAGGCAGCCAAGCATCTTGGTCATACCTGAAATTGCATGCCCCTTCCTTGTGGTGCGGGCTAACCATGGCCGCAGCTCACTATATAATTTATGGAGGGAAGCGCGATTAAGCCTGGTCAGCTCGAACAGCTCAACATCATTCATGCTATCGATGTTCATGCGACGACGCAGGGGCAATCTGCTCTCAGACATCTCGATCAACTCAATGCCAAAAAGCATAAGCCCTTGATGTGCCACAAACTCGCTCCGCTCCATCCTACTCCCGAGGCCAAATAGCTGCCGGCAAACATTTCGTAAAGCAGCTCTTTAATGGGCTTCAAAACAATTAGCAATCACCTCTCTGAATTGGGCGCAAGCCCATGTGAAGGACGTAAAAAATAGGATCGGACGCAAATAATACGATTTGGACGGGAAAAACACACGAACTAACGCAAATTATACGATTCTCGTACGAAATGCGTATGTTCATATACGTCTATGCGCGAACGATCGTGCGAATACGAAATGGCCAAAAAAACCAGAAAAAATGACAAACACCCACCCAAACTTACGATTCTCGATACGAAATCACTTAACTTTTGCTCTTTGAATCGAGGGGAATATGAACTATTTCACAGCAAATGTTGCATTATAAGATTGTGTATGATGATGCCTATAATACTTGGTTTTGCATTTACATTTTTTACCCCCCCCCGTCAACTGTTCTTAAAGCTGCAGGATTCAACAGAGAGAACTGCTTGTGTGGTAGATGCTGCGGGATGGCCAAAAGCTTGAAGAAGCTGGAGCCATATTATAGCTCGACCTGTCCTGAAATCTGCAGGATTACCTTGTAGAGGTGGGTAAAGGTGAATTACATCACTCTCAGCAGCGTCCCCTATTGAGTCAGAGCGGGAGGGGAGACTTTTGGTTAACAGAGGGGGTTAGGAAGGTTTATGGATGACAGGTGAGGGGTGTAGAAGACACCTAAAGAGACTATAAACCCAACAACAATAATTTGTCAGAAAGAAGCTCACCTGATACCTGTCCTATGTGCCTCTCCTTCGTTTCCTGCAGTGCTGGGTAGAAGAAGCAGCAGGGCTCCAAAGTTTTGCCCTTTTTTTAACCTTTATCGCTCCAGGACCACGCAAAAAAAGTGGTCTTTCAGCCATCTCATCCCTTGGTGCTCTCAGTGTGAGGGAGAACAGCAAGCCACATTGGTTTCACAGCTGTCTCTGTCACAGCTGAGCATGCTAAAGACTCATAAAGCTGCACCATGAAATGCCCTTCCCATTTCCCATGTGTTTACATACAATCAGAGATTTTCACTTGCTTTGAAATGGGTCATTATTTACTGTGTCCAAGTGGGGGCAGCCTCACATATCTTGGGTGGCTGAGATTGGGCATCATTAACCCTACAGCTTCCCCCACTGAGAGTGAGGAAGGCTTATGGACGATAGAGAGGGGGAGGAAGGCTTATGGGCAGCAGAGGGGATGAGGAAGTCTTATGGGCAGCAGAGGGAGTGAGGAAGGCTTATGGACGATAGAGAGAGGGAGGAAGTCTTATGGGCAGCAGAGGGAGTGAGGAAGGCTTATGGACGATAGAGAGAGGGAGGAAGTCTTATGGGCAGCAGAGGGAGTGAGGAAGGCTTATGGACGATAGAGAGGGGGAGGAAGGCTTATGGACGATAGAGAGGGGGAGGAAGGCTTATGGACAGCAGAGGGAGTGAGGAAGGCTTATGGACGATAGAGAGGGGGAGGAAGGCATATGGGCAGCAGAGGGGATAAGGAAGTCTTATGGGAAGGAGAGAGAGTGAGGAAGGCTTATGGATGATAGAGAGGGGGAGGAAGGCATATGGGCCGCAGAGGGAGTGAGGAAGGCTTATGGACGATAGAGAGGGGGAGGAAGGCATATGGGCAGCAGAGGGGATGAGGAAGTCTTATGGGCAGGAGAGAGAATGAGGAAGGCTTATGGACGATAGAGAGAGTGAGGAAGGCTTATGGGCAGCAGAGGAGATGAGGAAGTCTTATGGGCAGCAGAGGGAGTGAGGAAGGCTTATGGACGATAGAGAGGGGGAGGAAGGCTTATGGGCAGCAGAGGGGATGAGGAAGTCTTATGGGCAGGAGAGAGAGTGAGGAAGGCTTATGGATGATAGAGAGGGGGAGGAAGGCATATGGGCAGCAGAGGGGATGAGGAAGTCTTATGGGCAGCAGAGGGAGTGAGGAAGGCTTATGGACGATAGAGAGAGTGAGGAAGGCTTATGGGCAGCAGAGGGGATGAGGAAGTCTTATGGGCAGCAGAGGGAGTGAGGAAGGCTTATGGACGATAGAGAGGGGGAAGAAGGCTTATGGGCAGCAGAGGGGATGAGGAAGTCTTATGGGCAGGAGAGAGAGTGAGGAAGGCTTATGGGCAGCAGAGGGGATGAGGAAGTCTTATGGGCAGGAGAGAGAGTGAGGAAGGCTTATGGGCAGCAGAGGGGATGAGGAAGTCTTATGGGCAGGAGAGAGAGTGAGGAAGGCTTATGGGCAGCAGAGGGGATGAGGAAGGCTTATGGGCAGGAGAGAGAGTGAGGAAGGCTTATGGACGATAGAGAGGGGGAGGAAGGCTTATGGACAGCAGAGGGAGTGAGGAAGTCTTATGGATGATAGAGAGGGGGAGGAAGGCTTATGGACAGCAGAGAGAGTGAGGAAGGCTTATGGATGATAGAGAGGGGGAGGAAGGCTTATGGACAGCAGAGAGAGTGAGGAAGGCTTATGGACGATAGAGAGGGGGAGGAAGGCTTATGGACAGCAGAGGGATTGAGGAAGGCTTATGGACGATAGAGAGGGGGAGGAAGGCTTATGGACAGCAGAGGGAGTGAGGAAGGCTTATGGATGATAGAGAGGGGGAGGAAGGCTTATGGACAGCAGAGGGAGTGAGGAAGGCTTATGGACGATAGAGAGGGGGAGGAAGGCATATGGGCAGCAGAGGGGATGAGGAAGTCTTATGGGCAGGAGAGAGAATGAGGAAGGCTTATGGACGATAGAGAGAGTGAGGAAGGCTTATGGGCAGCAGAGGAGATGAGGAAGTCTTATGGGCAGCAGAGGGAGTGAGGAAGGCTTATGGACGATAGAGAGGGGGAGGAAGGCTTATGGGCAGCAGAGGGGATGAGGAAGTCTTATGGGCAGGAGAGAGAGTGAGGAAGGCTTATGGGCAGCAGAGGGGATGAGGAAGGCTTATGGGCAGGAGAGAGAGTGAGGAAGGCTTATGGATGATAGAGAGGGGGAGGAAGGCATATGGGCAGCAGAGGGAGTGAGGAAGGCTTATGGACAATAGAGAGGGGGAGGAAGGCATATGGGCAGCAGAGGGGATGAGGAAGTCTTATGGGCAGGAGAGAGAAGGAGGAAGGCTTATGGACGATAGAGAGAGTGAGGAAGGCGTATGGGCAGCAGAGGGGATGAGGAAGTCTTATGGGCAGCAGAGGGAGTGAGGAAGGCTTATGGACGATAGAGAGGGGGAGGAAGGCTTATGGGCAGCAGAGGGGATGAGGAAGTCTTATGGGCAGCAGAGGGAGTGAGGAAGGCTTATGGACGATAGAGAGGGGGAGGAAGGCTTATGGGCAGCAGAGGGGATGAGGAAGTCTTATGGGCAGGAGAGAGAGTGAGGAAGGCTTATGGGCAGCAGAGGGGATGAGGAAGTCTTATGGGCAGGAGAGAGAGTGAGGAAGGCTTATGGGCAGCAGAGGGGATGAGGAAGGCTTATGGGCAGGAGAGAGAGTGAGGAAGGCTTATGGACGATAGAGAGGGGGAGGAAGGCTTATGGACAGCAGAGAGAGTGAGGAAGGCTTATGGACGATAGAGAGGGGGAGGAAGGCATATGGGCAGCAGAGGGGATGAGGAAGTCTTATGGGAAGGAGAGAGAGTGAGGAAGGCTTATGGATGATAGAGAGGGGGAGGAAGGCATATGGGCAGCAGAGGGAGTGAGGAAGGCTTATGGACGATAGAGAGGGGGAGGAAGGCATATGGGCAGCAGAGGGGATGAGGAAGTCTTATGGGCAGGAGAGAGAATGAGGAAGGCTTATGGACGATAGAGAGAGTGAGGAAGGCTTATGGACGATAGAGAGGGGGAGGAAGGCTTATGGGCAGCAGAGGGGATGAGGAAGTCTTATGGGCAGGAGAGAGAGTGAGGAAGGCTTATGGGCAGCAGAGGGGATGAGGAAGGCTTATGGGCAGGAGAGAGAGTGAGGAAGGCTTATGGACGATAGAGAGGGGGAGGAAGTCTTATGGACAGCAGAGAGAGTGAGGAAGGCTTATGGATGACAGAGAGGGGGAGGAAGGCTTATGGACAGCAGAGAGAGTGAGGAAGGCTTATGGACGATAGAGAGGGGGAGGAAGGCTTATGGACAGCAGAGGGAGTGAGGAAGGCTTATGGACGATAGAGAGGGGGAGGAAGGCTTATGGACAGCAGAGGGAGTGAGGAAGGCTTATGGATGATAGAGAGGGGGAGGAAGGCTTATGGACAGCAGAGGGAGTGAGTAAGGCTTATGGACGATAGAGAGGGGGAGGAAGGCATATGGGCAGCAGAGGGGATGAGGAATCTTATGGCCAGGAGAGAGAATGAGGAAGGCTTATGGACGATAGAGAGAATGAGGAAAGCTTATGGGCAGCAGAGGGGATGAGGAACTCTTATGGGCAGCAGAGGGAGTGAGGAAGGCTTATGGACGATAGAGAGGGGGAGGAAGGCTTATGGGCAGCAGAGGGGATGAGGAAGTCTTATGGGCAGGAGAGAGAGTGAGGAAGGCTTATGGGCAGCAGAGGGGATGAGGAAGGCTTATGGGCAGGAGAGAGAGTGAGGAAGGCTTATGGATGATAGAGAGGGGGAGGAAGGCATATGGGCAGCAGAGGGAGTGAGGAAGGCTTATGGACGATAGAGAGGGGGAGGAAGGCATATGGGCAGCAGAGGGGATGAGGAAGTCTTATGGGCAGGAGAGAGAATGAGGAAGGCTTATGGACGATAGAGATAGTGAGGAAGGCTTATGGGCAGCAGAGGGGATGAGGAAGTCTTATGGGCAGCAGAGGGGATGAGGAAGGCTTATGGGCAGCAGAGGGAGTGAGGAAGGCTTATGGACGATAGAGAGGGGGAGGAAGGCTTATGGGCAGCAGAGGGGACGAGGAAGTCTTATGGGCAGGAGAGAGAGTGAGGAAGGCTTATGGGTAGCAGAGGGGATGAGGAAGGCTTATGGGCAGCAGAGGGGATGAGGAAGTCTTATGGGCAGCAGAGGGAGTGAGGAAGGCTTATGGACGATAGAGAGGGGGAGGAAGGCTTATGGGCAGCAGAGGGGACGAGGAAGTCTTATGGGCAGGAGAGAGAGTGAGGAAGGCTTATGGGTAGCAGAGGGGATGAGGAAGGCTTATGGGCAGCAGAGGGGATGAGGAAGTCTTATGGGCAGCAGAGGGAGTGAGGAAGGCTTATGGACGATAGAGAGGGGGAGGAAGGCTTATGGGCAGCAGAGGGGACGAGGAAGTCTTATGGGCAGGAGAGAGAGTGAGGAAGGCTTATGGGTAGCAGAGGGGATGAGGAAGGCTTATGGGCAGCAGAGGGGATGAGGAAGTCTTATGGGCAGCAGAGGGAGTGAGGAAGGCTTATGGACGATAGAGAGGGGGAGGAAGGCTTATGGGCAGCAGAGGGGACGAGGAAGTCTTATGGGCAGGAGAGAGAGTGAGGAAGGCTTATGGGTAGCAGAGGGGATGAGGAAGGCTTATGGGCAGCAGAGGGGATGAGGAAGTCTTATGGGCAGCAGAGGGAGTGAGGAAGGCTTATGGACGATAGAGAGGGGGAGGAAGGCTTATGGGCAGCAGAGGGGATGAGGAAGGCTTATGGGCAGCAGAGGGAGTGAGGAAGGCTTATGGACGATAGAGAGGGGGAGGAAGGCTTATGGGCAGCAGAGGGGACGAGGAAGTCTTATGGGCAGGAGAGAGAGTGAGGAAGGCTTATGGGTAGCAGAGGGGATGAGGAAGGCTTATGGGCAGGAGAGAGAGTGAGGAAGGCTTATGGACGATAGAGAGGGGGAGGAAGGCTTATGGACAGCAGAGGGAGTGAGGAAGGCTTATGGACGATAGAGAGGGGGAGGAAGGCTTATGGACAGCAGAGGGAGTGAGGAAGGCTTATGGACAGCAAAGGGGGTGAGGAAGGCTTATGGGTGGCAGAGCAAGGTGAGGAAGGCTTTGGGCAGCAAAATTTGATTGTAAAAGTTGCCTCCATGCTCAGAAAACTACTTACTCACACAGTAGGCAGGTGGGTTGCCCCCCTCTAATCTGGTATAGGGTCCCTTGCCGGCTCTTTACCAGTTTACATTTGGTAAAGATAAGTGAACAGACAGCTTACCTCTATTCACCACAGTGGTCTCTTGTAGCACTGTGGAAGGCTTGTTCTGATATAACATATACTGTACTATATGAGCTTTCTTATAACTACTGAGCCCAGCATTATGGTGTAACTTGTAAGTGGTCTCTCCAGCTAGTGAACAGAGAATTCTGTTCTAACTTGTCTGACAAGCAAGATCAGCATTCTGGTAAAAAAAGTAACTTGTAGCTTCCAAATAGTGACAGAAAGCAAACCCACTTAGAGCGGTCCTTCACTCTGAATAAGAGTCTATCTCATGTGTTTCCCACATCCTGTAGATACAGATTGCTCACATTAAAAATCATCCTACCTGCATCTACTGTATGTTATGAGCCTTTAAACACCCAAGATGGCGGCTTATGGAACATTAGGCAGCCTGAAAATAGGAAGTGCCTTCTGACAGTGCTGCTCTGCATTCTGGGACTGCTGACCTTTTCCTGACCCTAGCTCTGCTCTATCAGAACAAAGCACAGCTATAACCCCACCCCCTGTACTTTATCCCACTCTCCTCTCCTCAGTAAGTGTGATGTTTCTGAGTCAAGATGGCGGCGCCCATATCCTAAAGTCCTGAACAGAGTTGCAGCCCAGTGGGGGAAAGAATAATAAGTAAGTGACTAAAAACTTAAAATATATTATTTTTAGATGCTGTGGAATAGTTTTTTAAAGGTTTGGGCTTTTCAATCAATCGTGGTGAAGGTCCGGTTTAAGCCCAGTTACAAATGTGGCACAACCACTGTATTTTGAGTACTCCTGTAACTAGTGAGCATAACTTGTAATTTATATCCCTAACTGGGGGGCTCAGTGGTCTCTTTAACATGAGAACAGCTCTTTTTATAGGTCCTATTACCATGATCAACAACTCAACTGTTCACTGGATCACTTCCCTCGCCTCCTAGGCCTGAAGTCCAATCACCGGCACTTCTGTGTTGGGATTGCGCCCTTCCTCCATCATTCACAGGGGCACAATCACATCCTCTCCATTAACTGCAATGGAGTCGGCTTGTGAAGCCTCGATACGCGCCCTTCATTGCAGTGAAAGCGCATTGTAACCCATTGGCACATTCACAGTTGATCACATTCACTTAATTGAATTGTGAGGGCAAGACCATTTGCACTAGCTACTTCCATAGGAAATCACTAGCACAAATACAATGCCCCAGTGTGAAAGTCTCTCTAACTAGTGAGGCTAATGTTCAGGTGTAACATGTAAGCAGTGTCGCTTAACTATTGCTCAGCATCTGGTCTGGTGGGTGCCTTGATCTGAGATGCCATAGCCAACACTACAGTAACCACGCCTCTTATTGGAGGTATTCCTCAGTGTAAGGTTTTTAAATTCACATTGGAAATACACTAAGATATTTTAAAGCTGCACCTCTGCATAAAAATCTAATAAAAATGTGTAAAATTGCAAATACTAATTATGCTGGCTCAGCTCACCTTTTAAAAGTCTTGCATGTCACATATGTAGACACTGCTTGATGCTGTTTTGAATTTCGCCTTATAATAATGCAAATAATGTTGCATAGTGTAAAGAATCACTAGTAATGCACAATTAGTCAGGCATCTCAGGCTGTGGTTGTTCAGACGTGGCTTAGGCAGTAGTCATTCTGGAGGTCACAACGCAGCCTGGGTTGGACCATTCAACTGTTGCTGTCTGAAACAAGGGGCTTCCAAGTGGCGCCAACAGCAAGGCTAACCTAGGACAGCGGCTAGTGTTGATGGTACAGGTGATCCGAATTGCAAAATCTTGCGTTGTCATGTCATGCGTGGTGAGATTGGCAACAAGGCCTTGCAGTGCACATGGTCAGACTTTGCAGGGTCAGCAACAGGGCTTGGCAGCAGATATGGTCATATGTGAAATGGTTCAGCAACAGAACTTGGCACAATACATGTTCAGACATGGCAGGGTTGGCAACAGGGCTTAGCAGCAGACATGTTCACATGTGGATAGGTTGGCAACAGGGCTTGGCACAAGATGTGGTTAGATGTGGCAGGATCAGTAAAAGGTCTTAGCAGCAGATGTGGTCAGACGTGGCAGGATTGGCAACAGAGCTTAGCAGCAGACATGGTCAGATGTGCTAAGGTCGACAACAGGGTTTGGCACAAAACATGGTTAAATGTAGCAGATGAGCGGTGCAGGGAGTGACGTGGATCACATCCTTCTCAGAAGCTGAACCTCCAGTGGGAAACGCAGTCCATTGGTTGCACACTGCCATCACCAATGCTTGGTCTGACCGTTGGTCTGAGGATGATAGGCAGATGAAAAGGAGTTCAACCCGTGCAGGTGATCAGAAGGCTTTCCAGAACCAGGATAGGCATTAAACTCCATGATCGGACACAATATTAACTGGGTATCTATGAAGGCGTACATGGTGCTCGATGAACAGCTGATCTAGATCTTTAGAAGAGGGAAGCTTTGTCAGTGGAATGAACTGAGCAATTTTACTGAATCAGTCCACTAACACACAGATCACCATATATCCATGAGCGAAGGGGAAAGTCCACGATAAAGTCCATGGCGATTTCGAGATTGTAAGAGACCAGCTAATTATTGATGGGTAGGTTTAGAATGGGCACAGGCTTTGCAGGATTTGACAAAGGCAGCTGTGTGCGCTTTAATGTTGTGCCACCAAATGGCTGGAACTTACCAATGTCACAGTTCTTCTCGTTCGGCATGAACTTTCTGAAAAAGAATGCACATGGGTGACACTTCCCAGTTGTGGAATAACGTTGTGGAATTACTCGGTAGGTTACTTGCCATGACACCTAAGGGATAATTCAACACCAATTATTTTTACTTTAAGTTTTTGGGGGGAGAAAATTATTTTTCTTGTGATTTTTTCCCCTCAGTGCAGTTTAGGACCATATTTTGTTTTGCAAATGTTTAATGTTATGTGCTGTTATGGTGCTGAATTGTACTGAGGAAAAAATCATGTGAAAAATAAATAAATACGGTGCTGAATCAACCCCATACTAGGGATGTTTATTCTAGAGAAAGAAAACTCTGTATGACACATTATATGCAATGTGAAATGAAGTACACCATTGAAAATAATTTTATCAAAAAGGTAATTATCTCTTGAACACACAATATTTGCATGGTTTTAAGTGGAAGACCAAACAATAAAAACACATTGGTTAGTAACTTCCTCTTGGCATGCTCTTGAACATTTAAACCAGTCAACTGTTGCTAAAGCTTCAAATGAAAATCTTTGACTGTTGTAATGCCTACAGCTCTAGTACATTGGGATTTGTGTTGCAAAATTCTACTAGGGGTACATAAGCATTATTAATCCACATCCATAATAATTAACCAGGTATTGGGAAGTGGTGGTTATTTTTATTGAAATGTTTGTCAGGAGAAGGATTTCTAGAAAAACAACTTGCTATAGTGTGTCCACTCCTTCATTACTCCCTACCTTAATAAGTTATCATTGCCCATCTGTAATACTTTCTTCACAAGACCCTGTGATCTTTGGTAACCGGTACCTTCTGGAAGCTGACTCAAGTCAAAAAAGACTGGAAGTCCACTTACCCCCCAAGCCTTGAGCACCCTTGTTTAGGATGACTATGAACAAACACTCACTGCAAGCAGGGGAATGGGCAGAGCATACTTCCCACCACTGATTGCCGGTGGCCAGGTCCACCAGATGCAGCATCTTGTCTGCAGACCTGCCCAGCAAATCAGTTTATTCTCAGACATTCAACAGGGTAGTCAGAATAGTAGATGACACTAAGGGGACATGGGAGTGGTAAGTAGGCTCTGCCCAGTCTCAGGACTACATTACGTGTATGCCCAACAGTATGAGCAGGTAACAACAGTATATTTCTTGTACCACAGTATAGGTTTTCAAGGGCCTTTATAGTAAACATAGTAAACTTGTAGTAAATTGACGATGTACAATAAGTGGTGTAATTATGTTTATACATAATAAAATTCTGTGCCAAGCATTCTATCATGTCTGTTTAAAACAGAACAGAACTATTTTAAACTTAAAGGTGGTGCAGGACAAGTAATGCCTTACTTTGGACAGAATCCCCCAGCGATTCTGGTCCTAGCTAAAGCCATCTTGGCTGCACTTGAATGGGCCGATGGGGGCATACACAAAGTGGGTAGCGGCTCCATGCAGTCTCTATGCAGCTGTCAATTACAGTGCAAGGAAGGCATTTTTTTGTTACCCCCTGCCCTAACTTAGTGCCAGGGAGGGGGTTGCAGCTGACTGGACTTCCACTTTAACAAATCAAAACGTTTTAAGCTTTAAAACTTAAATCTACGAGCTTTAATTTCTGCAAAAGAGTTTATGATGTCATCATATGAAAGTTTTGAAGCCACCTCATGCTCAATGTAAATAGTTCTTATGCTTGTTAGTCGTTGTTGCCCCATTCCACTTCAAAGATGTGTTTTCAGAAGCTTTAATTTGCTAGAGCTTCTTTCTTTTCAACAGTTACTGGTATCGTCAGGAATATTTTCAAATCTGTAGCTATATTGGAGTAAGCAACTTGCATTCCATTCTTGTAAATGGAGATCAGGAGACCGGCAGGTGTGGCAGTCCTGATACTTGGGTTGAAAACCAGACCGTGAAGTTTAAAGCTCTCCACTTCTAGAATGATTTCATCATTTAGATCATCTGGTATACCGTTCCTTTAGCTCTTCTGTTATTAATGTGTCAAATTGAGGTCCAGCAAGAAAACCAAATAAAGTAATAATCTTATCTATAGCTTCAAACTGCATTTTCAATTCAGTAACCAAATTCAGTGTGGCTGGTGCACTCTTACAAACAACCATGAAAGGCGGGTGCCAGGGCCACGGTGGCGCCACTATGAATCCAAGCAAATCAATAGGACCAGCACTCCAATGATATGATTGAAAGGACTTATATTTAACTTCATACAAGTAATCCAAAACATCCAAGTAATAATAAGCAAAGTCCATAAGATGGACAGTAACAGTCCGTATTACCAACGTTTTGGGGGTCAGGAGCCCCCTTTGTCAAGGTAGACTGCCAACCAGTGCTATTAATGCCCCCGGTGTATAAGGAGAATAACTGGTGCAATTCAAAAATTCCTGCCTGACGTCATAGTGACGTCAGTGGGGTAGCTGTAAACTGTATAACATGAAAAATATATAAAAAGCGAAAATATATGTGTTACACATTATAAAATAGCAAATATCCTGCAGGGACAACTCACCTACATCCATCGGGGCTCCTGTTTCAGCGGAGTCCCGTCACCGCCCGCCGCCGCTCGCTGCGAGAGCGAGCGGCGGTCCCCCCGCCTGTCAGAGAGCTCAGACGCTGACAGGATGGCAGTAAAGTCTGCCTGGTAACCGATGATGCGGTGGCAGCCGCGGTCCTGTTGGATCGCACCCGCCATCGCTGTCACCGGTCCGTGTGACAGGCTGCACACACCAGGATGCCGCAGCCCTCGTGTGGGGAGCTGCAGCACTCCGGGGAGCGCACACGGACTGGCCAGCGTCCGTGGCAGTGAGAGCCAGAAGAGGCTCCTGGATGTGGTTTATTAAACATATTAATACATGTGATCCAACAATTTATAACAGAGGGACTGCAGACTGAGAAGAGAGGGAAAGAGACAGTGGGACACAGATTGAAAAGAGGGATATAGGAAAGGAGGACTAACATTGAGGCAAGAGCTGATGTAGAGAGAAAGACAGATATGAGGTGGGATTGAGAGAGCGAGGGAAGGGAGGCGGCCGCGATCCAATAGGATCGCGGCTGCCACCGCATCATCGGTTACCAGGCAGACTTTACTGCCTGCCTGTCAGCGTCTGAGCTCTCTGACAGGCGGGGAGACCAGGCGGTCGGGCGCTGACGGGACTCTGCCGCAACAGGAGCCCCGATGGATGTAGGTGAGTTGTACCTGCATCTTCACATTCTTCATCAAACATCCTATTGACTTTTTGCTTCCTTATACTTTGAAACAGTGGATCCAGGCCACAACTTTCAGCAATCTGTTTTGCTTCATTCAGCGCATCAACAGCAGTGCTTGTCCTAGTTGACTCCAACAGGTTTAAGAGACCATGAATATGCTTTGCAGAGATATCAACTGTGATATTCTCATTTTGAAGAAGTTTGTTGACCCGATTAATCTGACTTAGTACTTTGTACCAAAAACACGACATGACCACAAACTCAAACTTCTTTACTTCTTATACATCAGTGAAGCTGTCTCAATTTTAGTAACATATTAGTTACAGGGCTGGATTTTAGATAATTAATTTAAAGCAGTGATGATTTTTCCTAGGTCCATATAAATGGGCTTTACAGCTTCCAACTTTGCTAACCACCTAGTTTTGCTTAGTGACTTGAGGGTAACTGCTACATGTTTTTGTAAAATTTCCAATCTGTAAGTTGAGGCAACAAAGAACAAGTACAAACAATGAAGTGTACCAAAGTCTCTGCCTCTCTTGACACGCTAGCAGCATTTACTCCAACCAAGTTTAGGGAATGCACAACAAACTATAAATGGATAAGCACAGCCTATTTGATAATTCAAGAAAAAGATCACATAAGGGGGTGCCAGATGGTCCGGTGTTTGTATATCTGTGAATAGTCAAAGAAACTTGAAGGGACACTCTGGTATGTCCCGTACATACACCAGGAGCAATCTGCACTCACCCTGAATGAATTGGTACAAACCAATGTATGGAAGATATAAAGGACTATTTTATTAAAGTCAGACAATAATAATCACAATAAGCAAAATACAGACATATAAATTTAAAAAACATGTATAAGACAAATTTAAAAAAGAAGGTGGTGGGGGCATGGGCAAGGCAAATGCTAAATAATAAAAAAAAAAACACAGTAGTACTGTATATATAATATGCTAGTATATTAGCAATAACCTGCCACACGGCAAAGGAGCATGACAAACATGCTGTTGTTACCTGACCAGCGGATGTGAGTGTTTGTACCAATTCATTCAGGGTGAGTGCAGATTGCTCCTGGTGTATGTACGGGACATACCAGAGTGTCCCTTCAAGTTTAGGGAATGAGCTGCACAGGGTACAAAATATGCTAGATTATTTTCTTGAAGCAATCATGCTTGAACCCTTTATACTTTCCAGCCATATTTTTAATATCTAAGCATCTCAATCTTTGCAGATGATACTAAGCTGAGTAAAGTAATTAAAACAAAGGAGGACAACAGGCAACTACAAACAGATTTAGATAAATTGGAAGCATGGGCAGTTAAATGGCAAATGAAGTTTAACACAGATAAATGTAAGGTTATGCACATGGGAAGGAGAAATCTGTGTCATGATTACACACTAAATAAAGAAACACTTGGTAAAACAACAATGGAAAAGGACCTAGGGGTTTTAGTTGACAATAAGCTCAACTGTAGTAATCAATGCCAGGCAGCTGCTGCCAAGGCAAACAGGATCATGGGGTGCATCAGGAGGGGCATAGGTGCTCATGACCAGAACATCATTTTACCCCTGTACAAGTCACTGGTCAGACCCCATATGGAATACTGTGTACAGTTCCGGGCACCTGTGCTTAAAAAGGACATATCAGAACTGGAGTGCGTTCAAAGAAGGGCAACAAAGTTAATAAAAGGAGTGTGGGGGCTAGAGTACCCGGAAAGATTGTCCAAGTTAGGCTTATTTAGTCTAGAAAAAAGACGATTGAGGGGTGATCTAATAACTATGTATAAATATATTCGGGGTCAATACAAGGATCTGTCCCACAATCTATTCATACTCCGGAGTGTAACCATAACCCGGGGGCATCCACTAAGGTTAGAGGAAAGGTGCTTTCTCCACCGACATAGGAGGGGATTCTTCTCTGTAAGAGCAGTGAGACTATGGAACTCGCTGCCAGAGGAGGTAGTAATGAGGGATACATTAAAAATGTTCAAAAGTGGCCTTGATGCCTTCCTGGCATGTAATAACATTTCCGGCTATGGCTACTAGACCACTGGAAGGAGTTAGACAGGCTGAACTGGATGGACTAAAGTCTTTATTCAGCCTTACATACTATGTTACTATCCTTTTTTATTTTTTGTAATATTATTTCGGTAAGGGCAAGGCCCGTCTTTTCACTCACTGTAAAAAAAGTCTATAAAGCTTTCAACAATTTCATGGCCAAATACTGTAATTGTAATGTACCTAATGACCTTGGACATTTGTTCCAAATGGCTTATATCTGGTGTACAGTCAAACATCACAGAACAATACTGTGCTTTTGTGATATCAGCAAGGATTTGTTCCCTTATGTGAGGAACAGGGCAAGTATTACATTGCATTTTATCACAGATGCAAGTCCGGAGTTCCCCTTTATGTCCCCTTTATGTCCCTCCTAGCTTCCAAAGCCATACGACCCCCCTGCTCAAAGTTATAACCCCTAAAGGGTTCTAGGGGGCTGAAGCGAGCCCCAGAACAGTGGGAGGTGACAACCCATCCCACAGAGGGGAGGGGGTGGAGGGGTCTCGCTGCATAAATAGGGTAACCCTGAGCCAGGCATTTGTCATTCTCTGGAGAGGTCTCGCGGCAGCGTGCTGGAGGTGTCCCAAATCATCTGTAAGCTCTTCACTTACCTCTTGTGAGAGCTCTCCATCACTACTACTCTGCAAACTGCATATTAAGGTAACTGATTATTGTTTCTCTGTGTAACTCACTCTATCCTGTAACCGTCTCAGAACAGCATTTGTATCATCTGTATCATTTCATATTCCATCATAGCCAAATGTTTGTTATCACTGCCTAGTGTGCTTATAGCATTAAAACTTACATTTTAACTTGAGCGATCTGTTTGCCTTAAACCAAGAATCTTTGTGTCCGCAGGTTTTGGGCCTGGTGTTTCTGATAGGAGAACTCGAACAAGGGTTTTGGGGAACGCGATCTGTGTGTCAGGAGGTTCCTGGTTTATAGTTGGATCACGTGACCCGCGGTTCCCTGACACCTTACTGTCACGAGCCCTGTACAGAACCCTGGACACTCACCTGTCCTTCGGTCCCACGTCGGCGGCTCCCGCTCGGCCAGCGTGCGGGCTGGGCGGCGTCTCTGCCAGGCGGTGGCTCGGCGTCTCCTCTCCCTGGCCGCCGCTCGGCTATTTTCGCCCCGAGCTGGCGCTCGGCTCTTTCCGTCGCGAGCGGCTGCTCGGGCGGTCTCCTCTCCGGCGGCTTCAGGAGCGGCCGCGCCACGGCCATCTCGGCGCGCTCCCGGCGCACGACTCCGTACACGCGCGCGCGCGTCACTTGCTGCTGTTTATGCCCTCCGGCGGCGCTGCACACAGGGCGCCCGCCAGAGGTAATTAGATCCGGGCCAAGGAGCCCAAAGCTTGGCAATTTGAATGGGGCAATCAGCCTCAGGTTCCTAATGTTGCACCAATCAATCCCCCTTTCCTGTTCCATCACTCCTATAAAGCTGCTCACTCTGCACTTGTTCCTTGCCCGTGATAGCGTGCTGCTGGGTGTGATTGTGATTGCTATTTTTCCTTACGATTCTGCCGTGTATGACCATTCCTGATTGCCGCCTGGACCGACCTTGCCTGTTTTTGACCACGATTCCTGCCTGCTCCTCTGTACCGCGTATCTCTGACCTCCTGGTGTGACCTTTGGCTAGCCCTGACCATTCTTCCGTCTCAATCCTCTTGTACCGTGCTTCCTTGGACTGATCACCTGTGTATGACCTCTGCCCGATTGCCTTACCAGTCTTGTTCCTGGTTCGTCCACCTTCCCCTGCATAAGTCAGCATCCTTTGTGCTAACAAGTCCTCGGGGCAACCGTGTCCGGTGAGGCGTATCCTGCGTCCCGGCAAACGGGGGCTTGGCTATAGGCGAAGAAAGCAGCGGAGATTGGGGGTTGCTGACTTATTGGAAGGAAGACGTCCCACGGGACCTGACATTATCACGGGCCAAAAAATATCATCCTAGATGGAAGAATTAATGCAACAAGTGCAAGCTATGGCCACCGCCATCAATCAGCTGGCCCAACGTGTGGCTACGCAAGAGTCGCCTAATACCTGCACCTTTGCATCCGGGGCCTTCAATCGAGCCAAAGATTCCTCTACCTGAGAAATTCCTGGGGGACCGGACAAAGTTTTCAAACTTTAAAAATTCCTGTGAGCTTTATTTTCGTCTGCGACCCCACTCCACTGGAACTGAGTCTCAACGGGTGGGCCTGGTCATCTCGCTTCTTCAGGGTGACCCTCAGACCTGGGCTTTTGGTTTAACACCCTCTGATGAGGCCCTACAATCAGTCTCCTCGTTTTTCTCCGCCATGGAACTTTTATACGGCGATCCTGATCGGGCGTCTACTGCTGATTCCAAATTACGGAATCTTAGGCAGGCTAAACGCTCTGCGGAGGAGTACAGCGCAGAATTTCGGCGATGGGCTATTGATTCCAAATGGAATGATCCTGCTTTGTGCAGCCAATTTAGGATTGGACTTTCTGAGAGCATAAAAGATGCTCTGGTTAATTATCCTCAACCCAAGAATCTGGATGACTACATGCAATTAGCCATTAAAGTAGATAGACGTCTCAGAGAGAGACGTCAGGAGAAAAGCAAGGATCAACAGTGGGTACACTCACGCCAAGAGTCAAGTTCTAGGGGTGCAGCTGCTTCTCCTTCTCCGGCTCCCGAAGAACCTATGCAACTGGGAGTAACCCGTTTATCTCAGGCTGAGAAGGTTCGGCGCAGAACTCAAGGCCTCTGCCTTTACTGCGGAGATTCGGGCCACTTCGCCAAGAATTGCCCAAATAAGTCTCCAGTGGCAGAAAACTACGGCGCCTAGATCCTGCTGAGGGACTTCATCTAGGCGGTCAGGTATCATTCCCTCTAGTTAATCGGTTACTCCTACCCGTTATGCTTTCTTGGGGGTCATCCAAGACATTTGCCTCCGCTTTTATAGATAGTGGAGCGGCTGGCAATTTTTTGGATAAGGCATTAGCCGCCACCCTTGATATACCGTTAATTCCATTAAAGAATTCCCTTCGGGTTCTGGCGATCAATAACAAGCCTATTGAGGGTGGGTTGGTTTCTTTAAAAACTCCCCTGGTTAAGTTAATGGTGGGTTCGGCTCATTCTGAAGAAATAGAATTTTTCATAATCGAGAGTCCCATGTCCCCTATTGTTTTAGGGTTTCCTTGGTTAAAGACCCATAATCCTGTGATAGATTGGAAGACTGGGGACCTTGTAAAATGGAGCCCTTTTTGTTACGATCACTGCTTCTCTATAACCCTTGGGGCCTCACTGGTCACCCTGGATGGGTTGCCTCCAGCTTATGTTGGTTGGGCAGATGTGTTCTCAGAAAAATCCGCCGACGTTCTTCCCCCACATAGGACCTACGATTGTCCTATCGATCTACTCCCTGGGACAATGCCCCCTAGAGGGAAAATTTATAACCTTACCCGATCTGAAGAACAGGCCATGAGGGATTATATTTCTGAGAACCTCAAGAAGGGATTTATTCATCCTTCCACCTCACCTGCCGGTGCAGGTTTCTTTTTCGTGGAAAAGAAGGACGGTGGGTTACGCCCCTGTATAGATTATCGAGGGTTAAACAAGGTTACTGTTAAGAATAGGTATCCTCTACCTTTGATCAACGATTTATTTAATCAGGTCTCGGGCGCTCAGATCTTCTCCAAATTAGACCTTAGAGGGGCCTATAACCTAATCCGCATTCGTCAGGGGGACGAATGGAAGACTGCCTTCAACGTAAAGGATGGGCATTACGAATATTTGGTGATGCCTTTTGGTTTGTGTAATGCCCCTGCAGTGTTTCAGGATTTTGTAAATGATATATTCCGTGATTTCCTGGGTAAATTTTTAGTGGTTTACTTGGATGACATACTCATCTTTTCCCGTTCCCTGTCGGAACACCGTCAGCATGTCAAAGCGGTGTTGCAGAGGTTACGGGAGAATCATCTGTATGCCAAGATCTCCAAATGTGTGTTTGAAGTATCTGAAATTCCATTCCTGGGTTATATAATCTCTAAGCGTGGGTTGGTTATGGATCCCTCCAAAGTGTCCGCTATAATGGAGTGGGAGCAACCTAGAACCCTTAAAGCGATCCAGAGATTTTTGGGATTCGCGAATTTCTATAGACAATTTATAAGAGGATTCTCCGCTATTGTGAGTCCCTTAACTGATCTTACCCGGAAGGGAGCTTTTGTTGAGGAGTGGCCTCCCTCAGCAATAAACGCCTTCCAATTACTGAAGGAAACTTTTACTTCAGCTCCAGTTTTGGTACACCCCAATACTAAGCTCCCCTTTGTATTAGAAGTTGACGCTTCTGAACTAGGGGTAGGGGCAGTTCTCTCCCAATATTCAGGCAATCCAGAGAAGTTGCATCCCTGTGCGTTCTTTTCTCGTAAATTCTCTCCTGCCGAACGCAACTATGATGTTGGGAATAGGGAATTATTGGGTATTAAACTGGCTTTTGAAGAATGGCGTCATTGGTTAGAAGGCTCTCTACACCCCATTACGGTATACACTGATCATAAGAATCTTGAATATTTAGAGTCCGCCAAGAGACTCAACTCCCGTCAGGCGCACTGGGCTTTCTTCTTCTCTCGCTTCAATTTCATTATTACCTATAAACCGGGGAAGAAGAATGCCAAAGCAGACGCCCTGTCTCGGAACTTTGGGGATTGTAAGGACCAAGTAGGTACTGCTGAACCTATTTTGCCATTTCAGGTTGATTCATTTGTTCCGCCTCATCTACGTCTTGCCGTCTTACAGGAATTACATGATGCCAAAACCGCCGGTCATTGTGGTATTCGAAAAACCTTGGCTATCGCCAAACGCCATGTTTGGTGGCCTACCCTCAGATGCGATATCACCGCCTTTGTCGAAGCATGTCCTGTATGCGCCCGAAGTAAGACCACACATGGCTCGCCAGCGGGATTACTGGTTCCTCTAGAAATTCCCAGAGAGCCATGGTCACACATATCCATGGATTTTATTGTTGACCTACCCCCATCGCAGGGAAATACTGTAATCTGGGTTGTGGTGGATCGCTTCAGCAAAATGGCTCACTTTATCCCTCTAACGAAACTTCCGTCTGCACCAGATTTAGTACAACTATTTATTAACCATATTTTTCGCCTCCACGGTTTACCACAAAATATTGTTTCTGACAGGGGGGTCCAATTTGTATCTCGTTTCTGGAAAGCCTTTTGTAATCGCTTAGGTATTAAAGTTTCGCTTTCTACAGCTTACCACCCCCAGTCTAACGGACAGACTGAACGGGTGAATCAGAGTCTTGAGCAATACTTGCGCTGTTTTGTGTCCGACCGCCAAGAGCAATGGGCGGAATTTATCGACTTTGCAGAATTTGCCTTTAACAATGCGCCCAGCGAGTCGACTAAATTTTTGCAGTTTTTCTGTAATTATGGTAAGAATCCTAAGGCAACATCCTTCTCTGGTCCTTCCTCCAACTTGCCGGCCTTGGAGGAATGGCTACGTGAAAGGAGTAAAGTATGGTCTGACATACAGACAAACCTTAAGAAGGCCTCCAGAAGTTATAAGAATTTTGCAGATCGACATAGGTCGCAAGAACCACCATTTCAGGTGGGTGACTGGGTTTTCTACTAGAAATATTGCCCTTAGACAACCTTCGGCTAAGTTAGGCCCTAAGTACATCGGTCCTTTCCCCATTACTAACAAACTGAGCAATGTTACTTTTAAAGTCAAGCTACCTTTATCCATGAAAATTCCGTCGACCTTCCATGTTAAAATCGGCCAAAAATATTCAGGTTTTGTCTCCTCCTCCAGTCATTGTGGGAGATGAGCCTGAGTATGAAATTAATAGAATACTCGATGCCCGGGTAGTTCAAAATTCATTACAGTATTTAATCGATTGGAAGGGATTTGGTCCTGAGGAAAGGTGTTGGGTACGCTAGAGACGTCCATGCCAGAGCCTGAGTTAATAGATTCCATCGTGAGAATCCGGCCCCTCATGAAGGGGGGGGTAGTGTCACGAGCCCTGTACAGAACCCTGGACACTCACCTGTCCTTCGGTCCCACTTCGGCGGCTCCCGCTCGGCCAGCGTGCGGGCTGGGCGGCGTCTCTGCCAGGCGGCGGCTCGGCGTCTCCTCTCCCCGGCCGCCGCTCGGCTATTTCCGCCCCGAGCTGCCGCTCGGCTCTTTCCGTCGCGAGCGGCTGCTCGGGCGGTCTCCTCTCTGGCGGCTTCGGGAGCGGGCGCGCCACGGCCATCTCGGCGCGCTCCCGGCGCGCGACTCCGTACACGCGCGCGCGCGTCACTTGCTGCTGTTTATGCCCTCCGGCGGCGCTGCACACAGGGCGCCCGCCGGAGATAATTAGATCCGGGCCAATGAGCCCAAAGCTTGGCAATTTGAATGGGGCAATCAGCCTCAGGTTCCTAATGTTGCACCAATCAATCCCCCTTTCCTGTTCCATCACTCCTATAAAGCTGCTCACTCTGCACTTGTTGCTTGCCCGTGATAGCGTGCTGCTGGGTGTGATTGTGATTGCTATTTTTCCTTACGATTCTGCCGTGTATGACCATTCCTGATTGCCGCCTGGACCGACCTTGCCTGTTTTTGACCACGATTCCTGCCTGCTCCTCTGTACCGCGTATCTCTGACCTCCTGGTGTGACCTTTGGCTAGCCCTGACCATTCTTCCGTCTCAATCCTCTTGTACCGTGCTTCCTTGGACTGATCACCTGTGTATGACCTCTGCCCGATTGCCTTACCAGTCTTGTTCCTGGTTCGTCCACCTTCCCCTGCATAAGTCAGCATCCTAACAAGTCCTGGGGGCAACCGTGTCCGGTGAGGCGTATCCTGCGTCCCGGCAAACGGGGGCTTGGCTATAGGCGAAGAAAGCAGCGGAGATTGGGGGTTGCTGACTTATTGGAAGGAAGATGTCCCACGGGACCTGACACTTACTTTGCAAAAAATTATGTTTAAAAATTTGTTCTGGATATCAGGTGAGAAATAGCTCACTTGTCCTTTCCTATAGCGTTGTAGGTGGTAGGGCCATGGTAGTGAGAAACAAGTTCAATCAAATTCAAACATTTTCCACTCTGGATTGTCCTCAGAAATCTATTACCAAAACTAAGTAAAATAAATTCTTATTGAAACATAATTTTGTAAACTTTAGCTTTAATAAGGAATTAATTAATATATATTTCAGTATTAAATATTCATAATAATATAGTTAATAAGATTAACTGATGGGCCTGTGGGAAAATCTAGGCACTCCCTAAGCTTTACTGATCACCAAAACCAAAAAATCAGCAGTTTATGGCCACATGGCGCTCCTGCTGTGGGGAGTGCACTGCAATCGCCCAGGGAGCCAGCTGACACCACAAGAATAGAACCAATTTAGCCTTCAAAATACAATTCAGAAGAATCAAGCCTGTGTAAGGTAAGTATAGCTTTCTTTTTGGACATTTTGAATGTATATTGTAGCACGAAATTATCAGCACAGTTTTGATTTACTTCATTTAAATTTTACCTAGAATTGTTTGAGAACCTCATTGTGGACTAAAACCCACAGCTAGTGGAATCTATAGGAATTCCACAATCTATAAGATTCCAGGGCCGCTTGATTACATCCCCCCGAGGCATCAGCAGGATGATGAAACCCCTAGGTCACCCAGTATCCCCGCATTCTCCCCTGGTCCAACGGCACATGCGTGAGCAGCACCGTATCCCTGCTATTCCTGCACATGCCGGCACCAGGCATTTGTGGATGGCCGGTGCAGGCATGCTCACTGTTAGAGGGTAGCGGGGATGCGGCCGCCGGCATGGCTCCTTAGATGAGCCTAGACGAGCACACTTCAGCGCAGTTGAGCGCGCTGATTGGAAGGAGGCCGCACATGCTCCATAGGACCAGGGTGAGTGAGTGAGTTAGTTTGGGCGGCCTGGGGGGTTTCACACAGCAGGGCATACCCAATTAGGGGGGCCCCAGGGGCAAGGACCAAAACCCAGGATAGTCAAAATGTTTACTTTAATGGAGTTTAATTTTTAAGTTTAATTTAATATATTAATAAATATATTGCATATTTTATTATTTCGTTTTTCTTCTTGTTACTTTTGATCTTTCACCTGGGCACTTGACCCAGAAGAGATTATATGGAGTTTTTTCTTTTTGCACATAAGGCCTAATTTATAAAGTGCACCGTTTAGCATCTCTTTGGTGGCTATAGCACCATTTTTATAAGCGTAAGCATTGTGATCTGTGGGATCTTAACCTACAGCGCTACTATAAACTGGTGCAGCATAAACAAGAGCGCCTGAAACTGTGACCTATATGGCGCTAGTAATAAATTAGATGCAGGCTGGCGGACACATCGGCACTGTCTGTTTCTTGTTTGATAAATCGGAAACTGAGTGCTGCTAAGGCAAAAATATGGGCGCTGATGCTTGATAAATCAGGCTCCACGTGACATCAATGAACTGCTCTTTCTGTGATTATTACACCGTTGATAACCCCCCCACCACTTTTACATGCTGATTTTCAGACATCCACATAAACAGCGACTTTCAGAAATACCTCATTATTTAAAAACAATGCCACAAGTGACTTCAAAAAAGGATAGGCATATCAAAAGATAAAAGGGCAACATAGTGTAATCCCATAAAATCCAGAATTTTAATAATTAATAAGTATCACACTACACATGCTTGAAATTCAAGCATGTGTAGAGAATATATCTCAATTCGCCATCGGATATACAGAGACCTCCTGTCACCCTACTTGTGGCCGCCAAGCTAGGGATTTCACAGTTAGAATCTTTCCTGGTTACGTCCAATTAATGTGTATCTAGTGCCGCTGCCAGCTTTAAGTAGGGTGACAGAAGGACCATGGATATCACTTCAGTATTTCTAAGAGGCGCTGTTTATGTGTATTTCTGGTAAGCAATATATAAACGTGATGGAGGATCACCGGCGGTGTATGAATCACTTAAAGAGCGCTTCCTGGATGTCACTTGATGTCACTAATCTTTGACCGTGGATCTTGGATTTAGACTTTGGACTGCCTGATATTTATTATTGATCATGGCGAGACTTTTAAGAGATAGAAGCCAATGCTCCAGCATGTTAAAGAAGACTTCTAGAATTATATACCCCTGAAAGCTGTAGTTAAAGGGTTTTTTTGGGAATAAAAACACAGCAGGTGGAATGTGCCACATTATTACCAATATTTGGTCCTGTAGGAGCTAAATCAAATGCATCCTAATTTAACCCTGACTCAAATCAGAATAACAACACTATCAGTATTAATAAATAATAAAAACTTGTTGTTCATAGATAGTAACACACAGTTCTGTTGAATGCTGTAAACCTAATTTTGCATACCAATATGTTTTCATACTGTGTTTTCAAAGACATGCACAAACAGCAATGAAGGAGGCTTCAGCTGATTTAAAGGTGAAACATATTTATGAGATTACAACTAATACCTAAGTCATACTCTCTAAAGAAAACTATGCAAATATACAAAGTATATAAAATGCTTTGTACAGCACAGTACATGCTGCATGCAAATAGCAAGCAGACGGGCCTTAGAAATGTGACCTGTTCTATGGACAGTGTAGGCCCTTGGTAACAACTGACAAAATGACTAATGTTGGAAGGGAGTTGGAGAAAAAAAGAACTTACATAAAAACTTTTGTTGACAAGAGAGCGCACAATTCACAGTCTGTCACACTTAGGAGTTAAGTACAAAAGCGTAAGCATTTCTGAAATAAAGATGCAAATCATAGCATTCCAGTGGCTGTAAAAGTATTCAACCTCTTGGAAGGGTCCAGATTTATTTGTCATAGAACAAACAATCTAACCAGTTGGGGGGGCAGCTCTGCACAAGATGTGCTAGGGTAATTACTCAAAATAATAACAGAAAACTAAAATATTAAATAAATACATACGTACATAAATAAATTAATCAATCAGTATATACCTAAATGAGTAATGAAATAAATAATCAATAACATCAATAAATACATAAATATATAAATAAATATTAAGATCAATAAATAAATATATACATATATATATATCCATAGATATCTATACAAAAAATACATATTACGATAATTAAGATTAATAAATAAATTATATATATATATATATATATATATATATATATATATATACACATATACAGAAATAAATTAATACATTTTTACAGGTGTCAGAGGTTTGGGGTGGGAGGGGGAGTAGGAGGTGGTGGATGTGGTGGTGTAAGCAGAAGGTGGATGTGGCAAAGGCACAAGAGGTGGAGGTAGCAAACACTTTAAGCACTTACTCAGGTACTCGCACAGCCAAGTCCCACGAGATCCACGCCTTGTTCATCTTAAGGAATGTAAGCATGGTCACATTGCCTGTGGTGCTGAACACATGTTCCGACACTTGCCGCAGGCCAGGCCTGCACGTCCAAAGTATAGAGGGCAAGCTCTGGCCACATGTCCAGTTTAGTGACTCAGAAATTGAACAGGGAGGAGCCATCACTCACGTGCGTGGACAGGTAGTCATCCACCATGCAAGCCAAAATCTGCCTCCTGGTACTACAGCCATGATGTGGTGGACAATGAAACAAGTTCTTCCACATTGTGGCCATGCTCACCCTCCCTTGCCCCTGCTGCGTTGGCCTTTTGCCCTCTAAAACATTTGAGAAATCGGCCAATAGTGCATGCACCAGAGTGCATTTGTACTCTCTCATTTTGCGATCCTGATGCAGTTCTGGTATCAAGGAGGTTATGTTGTCCTTTTAGTGGGGATCCAGCAGAGTGGCAGCCCAGTAATCGACACTGGTGACTATGCAGGCAACTCTGCAGTTGTTGTGCAGGCACTGGAGCATGTAGTGGCTCATTTGAGCCAGGCTGCCCTGAGTCAAGGAGAAGCTGTCCTCAGTGTCAAGTGACCCTTCCTCTTGCTCCTCCCTCCAGCTACACTTCATTGAGGCCTGTAAGCTGCATTGGATGCAACCCTGCTGTGAGAGAAAGTCCTCCTCCTTCCCCTCCTCTGAATCCGCCAAAACTGTCCACTGGCATCATCAGCACTCACCATATTGGTGGCACACAGGAAGCACTGTAGCATGGTACAAACGTCCCTCATTGTTCTGTTGGTCTGTACTTCTACTCACCTGGGCATTTTGGAGGTGAAACTTCACTATTGCCTGCTGCTGCTCACAAACCTTTTCCAGCATATATACCACGTGGAAATCCACCTGGTAGGCAAGTCACATATGAGGCGGCGGTTTTGAAGTCCAAAGTTTCTTTGCAGTGCAGTCAGGCGAGCAGGAGAAGCTCTGGCATATCTGTATGATGAACCAGGACGCTCTGCACCACGAAGCTGAGCACATGCGCTAAAAAAAATATGAGCATCAACCCGTCCCATCTCAAGCCTGCTACAAGGTTACGCCTATTGTCACACACCACCTTGCCAGGCTTCAGATGTAACAGCAGCAACCACTCATCTGTCTGCTCCTGGATGCCGGTACACAGCTCCTGGGCGGTGTGGGATCTTTTGCCCAGACAGATTAGTTTTTAGCACCGCATGCTGCCGTTTCCCCATGGCAGTGCTCAAATTGGCGGTACAGGGGCTGCGCTGACTGCATGAGGAGGAAGCAGAGTAGGAGGAGGAGGCAACAGGAGGCACAAAATGATTTCCAGCAATCCTGGGTAGTAGAAGTGTAGGCGCCACTGTGCTTCTCAGTCCCAGCTACCACTACATTGACCCAGTGGACAGTTAGAGATGTAACATCCCTGCCCATGCTTACTTGTTTAAGCCAGTGGTGAGGTGAACACTGGAAATGAGGGCATTGCCCAGTGCACAGAGGAAGGTGTAGCAAACAAGGATAAAACACGTCCTCTCCCTGCAGCACCAGCTCCATTACCTGCAGCAGCAGCAGCACCACCACAACCACATCCCTGTCCCTTATTTGCTGCTTTCTGCATTGTTACACACCTGCAATTACAGTAGCCTGAAATGGACAAATAAAAATAAATTGCAGGAAAATGCACCTTATAAGCATTAGGTCAGTGGACACTCCACTAATAATTGGTATACCTGAGCACAAACACAGAGGTGTCTTGAACTATTGATATACATTGGTCACTAAGACACAGGTGCATTGAACTATTAGTATAAATGGGCACTAACACACAGGTGCCTTGAATGAATAGTATAAATAGGCACTAACACACAGGTGCCTTGAACTAATAGTATAAATAGGCACTAACACACAGGTGCCTTGAACTATTAGTATAAATAGGCACTAACACACAGGTGCCTTGAACTATTAATATAAATGGGCACTAACACACAGGTGCCTTGAACTTATAGTATAAATAGGCACTAACACACAGGTGCCTTAAACTAATAGTATAAATAGGCACTAACACACAGGTGCCTTGAACTAATAGTATATTAGTATAAATGGGCAGTAACACACAGGTGCCTTGAACTATTAGTAATATTAGCCACTAACACAGAGGTGCCTTGAACTATTGGTATAAATGGGCACTAACACAGAGGTGCCTTGAACTATTGGTATACAATGGACACTAACACAGAGGTGCCTTGAACTGTTGGTACACAATGGACACTAACACACAGGTGCCTCGAACTATTGGTATAAATGCTCTCAGAGTACTGACACTGCAGTACTATCAGAGTACTGGCACTGAGATGCTATTACAGAGTACTGACACGACTATGGTGCTATTAGAGTACTGACACTGAAATGCTATTACAGAGTACTGACACAACTATGGTGCTATTAGAGTACTGACACTGAAATGCTATTGCAGAGTACTGATTATGAAATGCTATTACTGAGTACTGACACTGCTGTGCTATCGAAGTACTGACACTGAGATGCTATTACAGTGTACTGACACTGCTACAGTGCTATCAGAGTACTGACACTGAAAATGCTATTACACAGTGCTGACACTGCTGCTGTACTATCAGAGCACTGAAACTGTGAGGCTATTACAGAGTACTGACACCCTGGCTCTCACCCTCACTCCACCAGCTTTCCCAAATGACCTGAAAAGGACAATTGTGTGCTTTAACACCTATTTAGCCTAACTGAAAATGCATTCCCCTTATTAAATGTCCTGAAAAGTTGTTTTGACATTAATAAAGCCCTATCTGTCCCTCAGCAGCACCTTCCCTATCTAATTCAGATCGAGAAGTGGTGGTGTGCTGCGTGACGCGGATGCACGAGTCACGTGTCCCACAGGGCCAATGGTGGGAGGGGAAGGAAGAAGGGTGATTGGCTGCATCACCAGCATCCCTCGGTGAGCACACATGGACCCAGGGATGCCGCACAGAAGCCACAGAACAACGCTGGACCGTGGCGAAAGTAAGGAGTTTTTTCTGTGTAATCCCCCTGTCCTGTCTTAGCACCAGGAAGGGGTAGTGGGGCGTTTTTGAGTGAAATTACACTTTTATCAGACCTAGTAATACTTAGAATATACAAAAAATATAAACAAAGAACAAACATTTAGTTGAAAACTTCAGAGGGACAGGCTCCTGCTGGCCTTTTGTACTACACAAGCTTGAGCTGCCTAAGAATCTAAATTACAATTAGTGTGGTAGGTAAAAAGAAGCCAACAATTCAACCTATCATGGATATTTACGCTTCATTGCCCATTTATTTTTATATAACAGATTTAGTAACCAAACTAGCATTTAGTAGATAAGACACGTGAGTCATGCAGCGCCATAATATGGACTGTGCGCAGTGTTTTGCATTACACACCTGCCCCCTGGTGGTGTTTTTAAATTATGATACACTGTGTGTGTGTGTCTGGCATTGAAGGCTCTGAACCTGAAGTCCTGGCAATCAAGATACATTTACACCTCTACCATACTGCAGCCTGTCTTTCATATTGGAATGGACCTTATACAATAAAATTACATACACACATTTTACAATGTTACCCATATTGCCAAATTCCATCCTCCGGAGTTTGTACACATATGTCTCACCTGACTGAGGGACCTGACTGTGAAGACAAGGGTCTGAGCCGGGTGGCTCTGATGACAGCCCAGTCCTGAGCCCTGCATTCAAAGCTGCCACACTTACTGTCACTACAGTCAGGTGCTCATTTATTTCAAAATAGGGGCCCAGCTATCAAATTCTAGCTTATGGGTTCCCAGAAATAAATATATATATAATAGCGATGGCTGGGTCCATAGCTTAAACTTCAGTTCCCTATATAATTTGACATGGGCCCCAAGGCATCCAGGTTCATCCCAGTATTCAGACTATATAGGAAATTGAAATTCAAACTAGGGGACCAGCCATCACATTACAGATTTTGGGATGGCCCTTGTGGTTAGATGGGGTCTAAGAATTCCTGATGACGGCCCTTTGGAGATCCACAAATCATCCCCATTTAGTGAACCTTAAGAACACTCCAGGTAAATACTAGCAGAAAAAAAGGCTACGATCCACAAGAGAAAGAGTTTCAATAAGACTCCAATAAGATCTACTAAGGCCAGCTGTTCAAATAATATACAAGGAGATGTGGACGTTTGAGAATATTAGAGGGCTTGTAGCTTTTGGAAACTTATCATGATGTCAACTCCAAAGGAGGAGTGTTGCTTTTTTCTTTAAAGACCATTTACGGGGAGATACATTTTGAACTGTTCCATCACATGTAGCAGAAGGACTGCTGCAGAGAACAATAAGAATAATGTTTTTTATGAAGCTGGTACCCATGCATCTTCTACTGGAGCCATACACCGCAGGCTCTAGTTCATGCAGGGCACTATAGCCAGAGGCAAGGCTGACATATGATTTCGAGAGTCTTAAATACAGACAATGCTTAGGTTTTCATTCAGATTCCTTTTAATGATCATGAGAATTTATGAATTTGGAGGTTATTTATTAAATCGTTGGACAACATCTCTACCTCGACAGCTATTCAGGGACAAAAAGATTTTTTATGCTATAGCAGGGTTGCTCAACCACTTGTAAAGGTCCATTTAAAGGCATCCGGTGTGGGGTGAAGGTTCGGACGGAGGGCTGTCATGGGGGGTGGATAGTTATAAATCAGCACACTGGGGAAGGGGTTATTGCCCAGTCTTCTTGTACCTTGCAATGCCACTTCCCACCTGTGCAGTACTTCATATTGCAATGCTAACTGCCAGGGAGCCATGACACTGGCAAGGAGACTTAGCAATACAATACCGATTAAGGGGGCAACATGGCAACACAGAACAACTGAGTGCAGGGTTGTCATGGGCAGGGGTCCGGAAATCTGATGCGGAGGTCTGCATTTGGACCTCGGTCCGCCAGTTGAGTATCGCTCATGTTCTATAGTGTTAGTGTAAGGAAATTGTCTAAGTAACTGGAGACATTCTTCAGACTTTTCTCCACGATTTGTAAAGCGTCAAGCCCTTTTACTCTTGGTAAAAAAGGGTCCTCTTTATGAATAAATCATGCTAGTTGTTGTGAAAATAGCTTCTTTAGCAAAGTGATTAAAATCGTCTAATTTAATGTGAGTATAATTTACAGTTTCCAAAATACCATCAAAACAGGAAATGTGCTGTAGAGAAATGCCCCCTTTAGATGTGTGGATCAGCTTTTTCTGGCCTCCAAGTACAGTTCTCATGATAGGGATTCCACAAGAGTTTTTTTCACACCAATATAGCTGCTGATGCAGAAGATTTAAGGGGCTTCCCATGTTCACCACCAAATGTCTGATGATTAGCATTTTCTGACAACTTTTTAACAGCTTGGAGGCTGGAATAAGAAATTATCCACTGTCTCTGGATTCAACCTCTGAAGCCCTCTGAAACCATTAGCTGTGCAAACCTAGAAAATGTTAAGGCTTTTGGTCAGTCAGTCCTGATTACATGCCCCTGCCCATTTATTTCTTTAGAGGGCACATCAAGTCTGTTTTCTTGGCTAAAGTCATGTATCTCCCGGCTTCTATACCTGAATAAGATTGAGGTGAGTATAGACAGTAAAGAAATCACCATTGTTACCATCTTGAGGATGTGCATGAGATCTATGGCCCTCTGCTCTAAGCAATACCATGAGCTTACTGGCTTACATTTTGAATGAGCGGGCCCTGACCACAGCTCTCTGTAAAGTCCTAAAGTAGAAAAGCGAAGGCACCTCTTACAACAGAGATAATTTTTTTTAGACAAAAAAACATCATTAGACAAAAAAAAAAAAAAAGATAATCTTTTAAACTTTTCATAAAATGTGTATTGCTGTTACGAACGCAGTGGGGAATCCTGATTGCATTAAAGACAGTGAACAGGAGAATACTTACTCCCTGGTCCTCTTGAGAAATCAAGTGCTCTGACTGGCCACTGCAGTCATGTGGTTGCCAGAACACGAGCTCAGAGCAACACCTATTTTGTGAGAAATGGGTGTTGTTCCAGTTTAACCCACACCAGGCAGCACTACAGGTCTAGAGTTTCAAAAAGTACCAGTTTTTGAAAATGAAAGTGTGCAGAAGATGAGGCCAGAATCTACCAGTTAGACTAAATGGTTAACCATTCGAGTATTAACAGAATAAGGAGTAACGAAGCGCAGAACCAAGGTTAAGAATTAGAGGAAGTTAATTTCTAGTCCGGGAAGCCAGGCAGCCAATTATGAGATGCCACCCTGGATCGAAAAAAGCAAGAAAATCTAATGTAAATACAAGATCAGAGGTTATTTAGTTTTTCCAGCTCAGGAGCCTCTTACTTAAGCAACCATTCCAAATTCAAGTGCCATATAAAGAAGGGGTCCAAGTTCCAGGAATGAAGGCCGAAGTAACTATGGGGGTATGTGGGTATACAGACAGAGAGTGGACATTATATATATATATTAGAAAGGGTTAGTTTTTGCAGAACAAAACCCATGGTTCTGACCAAATTGAGATGCCCTGCTGTGTGAAACCCCCCAGGAAAACTCACCTCTTCCCGGTCCAATGGTGCATGTGCGGGCTTGCATCCAAGGCTTGCGCCTTTGGCGTGACTGTGTAACTTGCTCTGATAGATTTGCACGCTCCCACCCTGGCCTATCTGAATGGCTGTGGCAGGAGTGTGTGCGTAGCTCAGATGGCTCAATCAGAGCTATTTGCCGATTTACATAAGCATGACTGGACGCGAGCCTGCGCATGAGCCGTTGGACCAGGGCAAGGTAAGCGGATACCGGCCACCTGGGAGGTTTCAAACAATGGGGATCCCCCAGCGATTAAAAGCCTTCCTTTAGTCATGGAGCTGCCTGATTCCCTCTTCCCAGGGCATTCCAATTAATATGCATGGCCGGAGAAGAGGAGAGCCACACCTGTGCCGTGGGCTTGTTGGAAAGGTAAGAAAAATGGGGGATCCAAGGAGTTTCACATAGCAGAGCATACCAAATCGGGATGCCCCAGGGGGATGGATCTAAACTTGATATAGGGAAAAACTTGTATTTTGGTCTGCTTTAAATAGGTAAATAAAAATCTTAAAGTGCAACAAAATCCATCATCAGCTGCTCCCTAAAAGATTCCAGGGCTGGTTGCTGGCTTCTCCCTGGGGATATGCCGCTGTGTGAAACTCCCTAGGGCGCTGGTAATGGCTTACCTTTGCCTAGTCCAACAGTCCTATTTCATTCAGTACACAGCTCTCGTTGTTTTCAATGGGGAGCACGCACTGCCACATGCCATGTGCAGCGCACCTGCAGCAGGTGAGTGTTGCAGCGCCCCGAGGAGTGGGTTCACACTCATCCCGATCTTTTAGATTTCAGGGCCGTGCTGCAAGGGTTCTGTTCCACGTTAAAGGACACACTGGGTTTACTACAGGCAGCATGTAGTATATATATATATATATATATATATATATATATATATATATATATACAGAGCGATTGGGGAGAATGGCAGTGACACGGACAACAGTTCTTCAAAATTAAAGACAAGTTTTTATTGAAACTAAAAATGTTCAGCAGAAAAGAAATGTCTCTTACTTCAGAGGTTGCAGCAAGAATGCAATAAATCAAGTGGTTACTTCACCAACTCAATGAAAGTCCAGGGTTTTGGGATCGCAGAAGCCAAGTCCTTTGGCTTAAATCCAGTCTCTCATTCACCACTGAGCAGTACAGCCTGGGCTCCTTCCTCCAGGCTGGTCAACAGCAAACTGACAGGCTCAGCAGCTCCTTTTATTCAGGCTTCACCTGCAATCAACCTCATCACCCAGTCCTCTACAGGGTACAAACCTGTAGAGGACTGGGGAATGTGACCTGGGTCCTGAAAACCCGGCATGGATCGTGCCTGATACACACCATTTATCACTTTTCCATTCACATTACTCCTCCTGATCTCTTTGTGGCCAGACATCCACTCTCTGCACTTCCTAAACTGGGAAAGCAGCTCCTCCTGTGCCTGGCTGCTTATTGCCGCTAATACATATGCTAATGGCCACAAAAGGCACCCCAGTGATAATATTATTATAATCTTTACTTATATAGCGCCAACATATTCAGCAGCACTTTACAGTGATACAGTGACTCCAGCAATTCTTTTGGGATATAGACGCCTGCACCACCCCCTTGGATGCTCCCTTGACTTCTGGCACATCAGAACCAGCCCTGGAATTGGATCACATCTTGGTGACCTAATATTCTGTTCATTCAACATCAGCTACTTTCCTTTTATAATAATCTACCTGTTTTAAAGTGGAATGGAACAAAACCTGGGATTTTGACTTTTCTGGGATTTGTTCAGCGCACCCAGGACATCCCGAATTGGGATGTCCCGCTGTGTGAAACCCCCCAGTTTGCCCAGTAATCACCCCTCCTCGGTCCAATGGCGCATGTGTGAGCTCTCGTCCAATCAGAGCCCCTTGCCATGTTTACATTCTTCGGGGTTCTAATTGATTTTGATGGGAAGCATGCGCACTGCATCCCCCGTATCCCTGACGACATGCGTGCTCCCACCTCTATCTATCTCAATGGGTGCACAGGCCTCTGGGGAAGCACGGGAAGGGGCAGCACGCGCATCCCTTTGAAAACAATCGGAGCCATTTGAGGAAAGGCAAATGGCTCTAATTGGCTGAAAGGCCATACATGCGCCGTTGGAGCAGGGAAAGGTGGGGATGCCCTGGGAAAAGCCAGTGCCGAACCTGGATTCCAGGCCGGCTGCTGGTGGGTTTAGTTCCGCTTTAAGATGTAATATTTAAAGGGTCTTTTCATGCAAAAGGTTAAATAAACAGCAGCTTACCTTGCAAAGCGTTCCTCCAGCACTGAGCCTCCTCTCAACTCGGCCCCTGAATTTGGAACTACACTTCCTCATATGCCCCTCCAGCACTATGCCCAGCTGTGTGGGGAGGCAGCGGGGGTTGCTTCCCCCCGCCACTCACAAAAGCAGCGGGGGGCAGAAGAAACCTGCGTTTCGGACAATAGGTTCTACTCATGACATGACTCATGTCATGAGTAAGGACCTATTGTCCGAAACGCGTTGACACCGGGACTTGCTACTGTATGCGTTTTACACCATCCTGATTGCTTGGATGGCTTTTTAACACGTTGGAATAAAGATGGAATTTTTATGGTTTTCAATGCTGGCTGGCTTTACCTTATTTGAACTTTGGGAGTGTGTCTGGGAGTGCTGCTCCAATGTCACCTAGCAACAGGGGGGAGGGGAGAAGCACAGCCAGGTTGTCTTATGCTAGTTCTGGGAATCTTACAGACCCCGCCCATTATGCTGATTACTATGCAGCATCACAGATCCAAGGGCCACACCCATTTTTCAGAAGATAAATCATGAGGTGAAACTGTAAACCTCGATATCTCTGCCATATCTTTAATTTAAAAACAGTTTAGGACAATGTCAAATGTAGACAGACATAATGGTGTAACAATTGCCCAGAGGTGTAGCTAGGCTTTCTGGCACCCAGGGCAAAGATCCAAAAGCCCCCTCCATTTTGGAGTATGGGGTAAAACTAATCACCTTGTCCTTGCGACAGCCATGAATGGTTGCATAACAGAAAAGATTATAGGACCTGCCATGGCCTCTATTATAGCTGCACCAGGGCACCTCAAGGACCATTGGATCACGTTTACATGGCAATCCAGGGTATCCCAAATAGAGATGCCTCAATTGAGGGGAACAAAACCTGGGGTTGTGAAAATCCTGGTGGTGTTCCCCTTTACCACACATACACCCACTATTCACTACACACACAGACATGATAATACACACACACATACCATCAAAACCTGAGAAGTATTGCAGTGTGCCGCCCAGTGCACATTCAGAGTAGATCGGAGCAGCTGCTTATATGCTGATGTTGCTGGCAGGGTCTGAGCTGCCATAATCTGGTGCTGTGCAGAGAAAGGTTCAGAAGGATGAGCTCTGCCCAGGGATTCTTCTCACACAGCCAAAGCTGCTGATGCTACACGGGAGCTATGGAGAACATGATATCCATCCTCAGACTAAGCATAGCCATCATGGAGCTCTCCTGCCACCCAGTCCTGCCCCCACAACCCCTCACCAAATGCCATGTGAGTAGACTGGTACTTTCCACAGAGGTGGTTTAGCAGCCCCCTCCTTCTCCCTGCACTATAAACATTATCTGTCCTGCGACACCAGAAATCTCCTGTCTGGCTGCTCTTGTCATTCTGCCACTACAATTCACCTCTACCAATAACCAAGAGTGGCCACAGCACAAAAGCATGCTTCCCAAGTGTCCCTGATTTGGAGGGACTGTCCCTCTTTTGAGTCCATGCCCCCCTGCCCCTCGTTGTTCCCATTTGTCCCTCTTTGAGGTGTAACATCCAGATCTGCCCCAACAAATGATTCATTTGCATATTTAAAGTGTTTGTAACTGTTACAACCTATCTCTTATCCATCTCCTAATGAGGGGGTGTGGCCTAATATAACAAATGTCCCACTTTCCCACCATAAAAATTTGGTTGGTAGGTATGAAACAGTGAGTGAGAACTTGGCTCTGGGACCACCAACTCAGCTTCCCGAGAAGGGGGATAGAGAAGGCTGCTTCCCACTATGTATTTCACCCCCGCTGCCCCTTGATCTCTCTGAGGGCTCGCCCCCATGCTGCCACCTGTGCTCAGGACCTCTTTTGGTGCCCCCTGACCAGCTGCACCGGGGCATATGCCCCGCCTAGCTATGCTCCTGCCTGTTATAGCACTTTAAAGTGGACCAAAACCCAAAGCAATCGGCCCGTGGGATCGATTCCCTCCCCCCAGGTGTGTGAAACCCCCCAGGTCGCCCATACACTTACCCAGGTCGCCCATACACTTACCCAGGTCGCCCATACACTTACCCAGGTCGCCCATACACTTACCTTCTTACCAACAGCGTATGCGCAAGCCGCATCCCCACTATCGTTCTAGCAGGGCGCGTGCCAGGCACGGGCACACTCTATTTTAGAGGGTATTATTATTATTGTTTATTTATATAGCGCCATCATCTTCCGTAGCGCTTTACAAAGTAGTAGAAACATACGGTAACATAGACTATTCCAAATGCAGTTTTACAGAGTTGACAATGGATATTCTGAGTACAAAATACAATAGGGGAGAGAGCCCTGCCCTTGCAAGCTTAGGTAGCGGCGGATGCGTCCGTCAGCATGCTCGGAGACACTCGCCTTAGACGTTGTGACGTCAGCAGATCCAACCACGCTGATTGGACGAGCAGCTGCGCATGTGGCGTAGGACCGAAGAGTTAAGTTGGTTTTGCCAATCTGGGCGGTGTTACACATCACTTTAAAGGGTAATTCCACTTGCAATTACATTTTTTAAACTTTCCATTATTGTATGCCAAACTGATGTAATCAATGTGCTAAGCACAGTCTTTTCTATCTTTTTGCATTTCTGTGTTATAAAAAAAAACAGTTTCCCTTTACCATCAGACTCAAAAAAGGTAAAAAACAATATGGGTTATAATCAGGGACTGCTAAATGCAGGTCCAGAGAAAGTCCCATTGATGAGCTGTGGTTTCTATGGAGACAGGAGGGAGGTGTGTAAGCTCTCTGAGGCAGAGCAGCATGGCAGCCCGGTAACCTGCATTTTTATAGGTCTGACGGCGTCCAGGCTCATGATGAGATAACATAGCTAGAGAACCGGCTCAACCCGCCCAACAAGTAACTGCCCTCAGCCCACGTCACTACTTCACACCATACACTCATATACTTCCGCCTGCTGATTCGCTAGATGGAATAGGAGGCACGTTCGCAAAATAAAAAAAAAAGAAAAAAAAATCTCTAAACCGAGCAATTTGTTTTCGTTTCAAACAATCGTTTTAAAACCATCAGGGCTTAATTATACCTTTTTTGTAGAGGGCGGCTGGGGGAGGGTGTGTGTCAGTGTGGAATCTGCTATGCGGAAATCTCTCTGTGATGTGACGTGGAGCTCCGCGCTGCTCTTCCGGCTGGAATCTGGAGACCAGCTGAGGCGACGCCAGTAACGCCTGGGAGCCCGACTCTCCGAGCACCATGGGTAAGAGCTGTAGGCCCGGGGAGAAGGGGCTGGAGCCAGGCCTGTGCTCACTGTAACGTGGCTTCGGCTTACCGGCTCTCCTGTTATGGAGCCTAGTTTCTGAGGGCTGCTTCATTGGGTTTGCCGGGTGTCCAGCATTCTGGGGTGCCTGCTGGCTGAGGTGCTTCTATGCCCCTATATACTCGCCTTCCCCCTCAGCACGCCCTGACAGAGCAGCCATGGTACAGTAGAGTGCTTGCCACTGCTGCCTTGTTTTAAAGTGGACCAAAACCCACGCCGATCGATTCCCTCCCCCCTGGGGCATCCAAAATTGGGATGCCCTGCTGTGTGAACCCCCCAGGTTGCCCCATAAACTTGTTTCCCAGTCCCAACGTCACATGCTTGAGCCGCATCCCCGCTATCCCTCTAGCAGGGCACCAGGCATTTGTGACTAGCCGGTGCGGGCACACTCCCTGTTAGAGGGAAGTGGGGGATGTGGCCATCAGTGCGCTCGGAGCTGCTGGCTAAGGTGTGGATGACTGTTTTAACCCATTCTGCTGATATTCTACTTCTTCAGTCTGGAAGGATCACAGTCTTGTGTTCCAGAAGCAAGAGTCAAAGTGAACCTTCACCCTGAATAAGAGTCTATTTTGTATGTTCCCACCACCCTTTACATACAGATTACTCACATTAAAAATCATCCTACCTGCATCTACTGCATTTCCTGAGCCTGTAAACATCCAAGATGGTGGCCCATGGAGTCTGCAGACAGGAAATGTCTTCTGACTGTGCCGCTCTGCATTCTGGGATTGCTGTCCTTTCCCTGACCCCAGCTCTGGTTTGTCTGTGCAAAGTACAGCTATAACCTGCCCCCCTGCATTCCCCTCCCCTATCCTCTCCTCAGTATGTGATGCTTCAGAGGCAAGATGGGGGCGCCCCTAACCTAGAGTCCTGAACAGAGTTGCAGCCTATCAGGGGAAAGAATAAGTTTGTGAATAAAGACTTCAAATATATTAATTTTAGTTGCTGGGGGGGTTTAAGGGTTTGGTCATTTTATTTAAATGATGCTGAAGGTCTGGTTTAATGGCAGGGTTCTCAGCTGGAGAGGTCATTAGGCTGCTTAGACTTAGCCAAAGCTAAACAGCGAAACAGAGTCCAAGGAATATGAGAATCATAGAAACCGCATGGTGATAAGTAAATCACAGGTCTGTGGTCACAAACCTAACACAAATGTTTATTTTACATTCCTAAAGAGGAAAACGATAAGACAGTATTGAAACTTTAAAGGAAACTCCCTTTTTGTCAGGATCTAAGTATTATTCATGTTATATGCCATTCAGTGAGCTTGTTCTTTGTTTGCAGGGGGTTTCTTTTCGAGCATCTTTTCCAGCTTGTTTGGAACTCGTGAGATGAGGATCTTGATTCTGGGTCTTGATGGAGCTGGTAAAACTACTATACTGTACAGACTACAAGTGGGAGAAGTGGTCACCACCATTCCCAGTAAGTACTACTTTATAATGTTTTGGGAGCCGCCCTTTACCTGCTGTCCGTAATATGTGAGGGGAAACTGGAGCTATAACTTGGCTTTAAATCATGCTAAGAGCATAAGGAAGAGGGCGAGTCAGGTTTCAGAATTCTACTGAACAATGACTTCCTCTTGCATGTGCAAAATTCTGATCCAATTGTTTATATTCCTTTTATTTATAAAATCTAGCCTGTCACTTTAGAATTGTACAGCCAACCTAAAGTGAATGATTTGTTCTAGCATTTTATTGTTGCTGGTTACCCCACAGGGAGATTTACCCTTTCTCCCTGTTCTGTTAGCCTGAGGATTTAGTGCATGGACTTATGGTTTTGCTTCAAGATTTTTCCATTTTAGGAATAGTTAGGTATTGTCATCAGCAAACCATGCTTACAAGTGCCTTGCACTGTTGACATAAGTTTTATGGCTAGGCATTGCATCATCTTATTGTAGCAGCTGCAGATCTGCCATTGCTGAGTCCCTGGTGTCCTATCAAGTGTGCTGTTCTGCTTGTTCCAGCATTGGGTGAGTCTGTGACCTGGACTAGGGCTACACAAGTAGTTCTGACAGGTTCAGCCCTTATACCCTGCCGTGGACTTTCAGCTTTACCACTCTTTGATAGAAAAAAAAGATACAACTGCCCAATTCATTATGGGGAGACAATGACAGGAGGAGCAAGGCTGGATGGCTCAATTACAAAGTACAATAAATCAGAAAGCAAGCCGACTCTACTCCAATTTCCCATAAAACCCACATTTATTTTATAAGATTGTGTTGGTCACCATGCTGTGGATTGAAGTGTGATGTGTTATACATATTTTTTTCCTGATCAACAATACATGTGTTTTGTCATTAAAGCCAACTTGCTTTCCCAATTATAGCCGTTCAGCAGTATTTTTTTTTTTTTGGGAAGGTCTAAAATTTGTCATAACGCCACTAGCTTACATAGGTTAAAACGGTCCCTTAGATGTGGTACATGTATTTTATTGTGGTTTGTATTCCTAATTTTGTAGCAGTGGGGCATCCTGAATTGGGCTGCCCCAGTGTGCATGGGTATCCCAGAACCCTAATAATGGGCCACTGAGACTACTTTTCCACAGACCATGTGACCGCAAGCAGCCGATCAGGCTTGGCGGGCCATGCACATTGCTGTGTGAGTCTGATAGGCTGGTCTACGGCCGGTGTGGAAGGGTCCTGTAAAAGTATTGGTGGTCATGTTCCCTGGGTTACAGTATGCAGATGCAAATCCTATTGAAGAGAGGAGCCAGTCCTTTTTGAATGGACTTGCTCTTTAATTCAAACTACAAGTAAAGACACTGGTGTAAATCTAATCTAAATGCTTTACCAGATTTCAGAGTTCATGCCTACTTTCCTTTCCAGGGGAGCAAGGAGGCGAACTGCTGGCAGACATGAGCCGTGCAAATTGGGATTGTCAGCCGCTTGGTGGATGTGGTCTAGTTATTTGTCTAACCACTTTTTCCTAAACCAAAATGTTACTTTCGATAAATCTGTCTATAGGAAGGCTCAAGCAGACAATTGGAGGCTTTAATGCCCCTACTGGGTCAACAAGCTGGCCTTATGCAGATAAAACTGGCCTTGGCACAATAGTCATATACAACTGCCCTCCATTAAAACTGCAGCAGCTGTTGAATTAGTGTAAGAACTGAGAGCAATGAGGGTGAGAGTAACAAAAGAAATAAACTAAAGTAATAAACCCATTTTCAGTTTAATTCATGTTAAAGTACTCGAAATCTTACAAAAATACAGTTAAAAACTCTAGTATGGGATAAAACATACCTACCCTCAGGTAGGCTCACTGGAAAATAAAATGCAATTTCGCCTTTAAGGCCAAAGTGCTCCCCTGACCGTGACTGGATACTTAGCCAGCCACTTGGTGCAGTTTGACACTGCTGCATAGTGATTGGCTGACTAAGAAATCTGTCATGGTCAGATTGGTAGCTTTCACCGGGGCTGCCGCAGAGATTTGCCATGGGATTGGACTCCCCCAGATTGCATGTGTATACCAGTTCCTTTGGAGACCGACAAGCAAACCAAACTCTGTGCCAGCTGCTGCAGTAAAAGGGAATATAGGCTTATTTATTTTATTTATCTTTAATGGTTATTTTTTTTTCTAATGAAGACTAACCACAATGCTATTTTTGTGTTTCAGCAATCGGTTTTAATGTTGAAACAGTGACTTACAAGAACCTGAAATTCCAAGTATGGGACTTAGGCGGACAGACAAGTATAAGGTAAAGAGGGCTCTAAACAGTGCAGAAGCCAAACCCACCTTTTGCTTCTTGAGTGCTGAGACATAATAGGGATGTTCTCTGGGGATCACCTGGGGACAGATCTGTAGCATATAAGGTTAAACTCTATACCTGTACTAAATGATGGTGAGCCTGCTTAGTGTCTGTAGTAAGCTTTCTGGCCATTGCCAGAAACCTAAATCCCACGACTGCGCCTAAAGTGGAATTCTCCTTTTGTATCCTATAGAACCTCTTTAACAGAAACTTAAACCGGACCTTCACCATGATTTATTGAAAAGCCCAAACCCTTAAAAAAACTATTCCCCAGCATCTAAAAATAATATAAGTTTTTAGTCACTTCTTATTCTTTCCCCCACTGGGCTGCAACTCTGTTAAGGACTTTCGGTTACGGGCGCCGCCATCTTGACTCGGAAGCATCACACTTGCTGAGGAGAGGGGGATAAAGTACAGGAGGCAGGTCATAGCTGTGCTTTGCTCAGACAGAGCAGAGCTAGGGTCAGAAAAAGGTCAGCAGTTCCAGAATGCAGAGCAGCACAGTCAGAAGGCACTTCCTGTTTGCAGGCTGCCTGATGTTCCATGAGCCACCATCTTGGATGTTTAAAGGCTCATAACATGCAGTAGATGCAGGTAGGATGATGTTTAATGTGAGCAATCTGTATGTACAGGGTGTGGGAAACATATAAGAAAGACTTATTCAGGGTGAAGGTCCGCTTTAAAGTGGATCTATGCTCAATAAAAGTTATAGTAAATTGCTCCCCTAAAGCCCCCAGCTGGAAATTGGTGATGTAAGCTATTTAAGGGGGCATAATTGCCTCGGATCACTGTGCAATGATCCCTTATTTTTAGCCAGAAGTATAAAGCTATTAGCTGTAATGACTCATCACTGCCCAGAGAGGTCTTAAAACATTGTATAAACGTGCACTGCCGCTGCCAATTCTATAGATACAATGTAACCGCTTCCCTCTCACACACACCTAGAATTACTCCAGCAAATGTTTATTTAGAGTTTGTGAAGAGTTTCCCTGTGTTTCCGAGGCATATATCTGTTTGGTGTGGGTGGCTGCTGGCACAGCTCATGCTCATGTGTAAACGGAAATGTCATAAAGATAGCCACTCCCATGTAGTTCAGAAACGTTGAATCTTCATGCTATTCCACAACATCGAGGGAAGAAAAGTTACTGTATGGGGTCCCCACACACCCCAAAATTAGTACCAAGACAGATGGTAGAGAAATAGGGCACTACCCTCTTAGTTAGGTATAAAAATATATAATTTTATTGTATTTTACACACAATGAAAGACAATTATCCAACAGACACATTACAAAAACATATAAGACAATCCTACAAAAAACACACTAGGGGGCGTCAGAGTATCACATAGATCTCATAATAACAGAGTTCCAATAAAAAGCTCAACTAGGCTGGAAAACTATAAACAAGTAAAATATCTAAAATTCATTCAAGGCCATTTGTGTACAAAAATGTATATACATGTGCAAATAATCCTAACAGTAATAATAGTAAAGAGCAAAGTGCCTGTGCAATATAAACTGTGCAAAAGTAACTCCAATCCAATCTAATACATATACAAATAAGAGCCAGCCAGGGTGGATGGAAAAGTCATGGAACAATCAATATAACATAAGTAAGTATGCCAAATGGGCCTACCCCCAATATGAACCCGCCAACGTGTGTCGCAGCGGCCACACGCTGCTTCCTCAGGGCAATATTATGCCAAGGGGCCATGTATAGTTCCTTATATACATCCATCCTGTAATTGGAACAAGTGAGCGCCCAATAGCTGGCCAGATACTAATTACGCACACCTGTTGTCCCCCGCCCCTCCACAATTACGTATTTAGGGAGGTAGTATCCAAAAACAGGTGCTGTATAAATTAAAATCCGGGTCATTGACCCAGCAGAATGTAAGCAGGTCCATTGTTAAGCGGCGCACTCCGGCCGGAAGTGCGTCACCACAATGCCTGCGTTCCAAGGTTGCCATGCAAACGCCCCCGGCCGGAAGTGCGTCACATCGCAACCAGGCAATACTAACAATAGGAGAAGTCCTTGCACCTATCATGGTTAAACCTACTCCCAGAATAATATGGAGGGGAGGGGGAGAGCAAGAAAACAAAATAGGGCCAATAAATGTATAAGCGCAATCATGCCTGCGCAACAAGACGAGGCCTCACAGACCAGATGCACATGATCCTATGTGTGCAGTTATAGATCAGAAATGACGCTCAGCCAGTGTCCAGCGTATGCGCAGTAGCGCCCGCGCCGCCACACGTCCTGCACACAGCCACCAAGGAGGGGGGCCAGTGTGCACCCGTGCGGCCGCCCCCCGAAGAGGACCTATGCGCATAGTTATGGATCAAACAGGGCGCTCAGCCGTTGTCCAGCGCATGCGCAGCAGCGCCCGCGCCGCCCCACGTACCCACACACAGCCACCAAAAGGGGGCGGGTGTGTGCACGGCCGCCCGGCGCCAGCGCGCAGGCGCAGGGCACCCAGGATGGATGCGTTACAGGAAACACAATAAATACGGTTCAGACAATGACAACATACATACCCAACAATTATATATACAATATATACAGAATTGAATGATGTTTAGAGTTACTATAATTATCTGCCATATATTTCATCATACTATGGACATCATATTAATATCATTTAGGTATTTTGAACTATCCCACCCTTCTACAGTGTCATGGAGTATCCAACATATACACATATATACATTCCCCAGATATAAATACATATACCAAACAGGACATTATATCTACATATCTACATATTATACCATACATGTCCAGCAACAGGGAGAGAAGGGAGGTGGTGGGGGGAAGGGACAAGGAAGGGATGGGATTAAAGTGGACCAACACCCAGGGGGGATCGGCCTGGGAATCTATAAGATTCCCGGACCGATCAGATCCCTCCCCGCGGGGCATCCGAAATCGGGATGTCCCGCGGGGAGGAACCCCCCAGGAGGCCCACAAACCTTACCTCAGCCCCGTTCCATCGGCGCATGCGCGAGCCGCGGCTGCGTCTCGCGCTTCCCTCTAGCAGGGCGCGCACCCGCGCCGGCCGTTTGTGAATGGCTGGTGCAGGCGCGCTCCCTGTTAGAGGGAAACGCGGCCTCCAGTGCTCAGAGCCGCTGAGCTGGTATGCGCGTCTAGGCGGCCTTGGACGCGCATACCACAGCGGCTCTGAGCGCTGTGATTGGCTGATGCGGTCACGTGGGAGCGGGGAGAGGTGAGTTTTTTTTGGGCTTTCTGGGGGGTTTCAGACAGCGGGGCACCCCCGATCGGGGTGCCCCACCGAAGTGGACCAAAACCCAGGATAGTCAAAATCCTGGGTGTTGGTCCACTTTAAGCCCTCTCGAACAGTTTACTCCACTGATCATCAGAGGAGAGGGTTTAGGGGACAACTTGCTTTTACTAGAGATTTACTTGCAAAATACAATGCCATGTGATTGTTGGGTTTAGTCCTTTTTATTTTCTTGTGTTTCAGGCCGTACTGGCGATGCTACTACTCCAATACTGATGCAGTCATCTATGTGGTAGACAGCTGTGACCGAGACCGGATGGGCATCTCCAAGTCTGAGCTAGTTGCTATGCTAGAGGTAACTTCCAGTAGTATAGTTTCAGTACCCTTATCTTTGCGGACTATGGTTTCATACAGCTTTCATTCTCTATACCCAGAGGATATAACTGGTTATTGTGTCAGATAACTAAATAATACCTAGCAGTAGTAAAAGATGGTAAATGCCCATGACCAGCCTTTGGGGGGTATGTGCTGTGTGGTCGCACAAAGCACCATCCCAAACTCTCTTTAAGGTGGCTCCAGGAGCTCTCAAATGGAGCAGCAGGACTTTTTTTTTTTTTTTCTTCTTCTTTCTTCTTTTCCATACCCCCTTTTTTTCATGTTTTCATATTCCCGTCATCTTTCTCCCATCTGCCTTTCTTTTCAGCTTTTTCTCATTTGTCTCCTTTTTTACTTTTCCTCTGTCTCTCGTTTCCAGTTTTTCTCTTTCTCTGTATTCCTAATATTTCTCTTTTCCAGCCATATTGCTCCATTGCTTTCTTTCTTAACCACTCCTATTTTTCTACTTTCCTCTTATTTCAATCTCGTTCCCTCATTCATTCTGTCTCTCGTTTTCCCACATCCACCTTGTCACATTCCCCGTCTCATTTCCTGTCATCCTATTTTTTTTCTTCTTTTCTCCTTCAGCTTTTCCACTTTCCCTAGAACTGTTCCCTTTTTACCTTCTGTCAATCTCTTCCAAACCTCCATGTCATTCTTTTGTCTTCCTTCAGCTGTTTATGTGGCGATGCCATCCTGAATTTGTACACAGGGAGGCGCCTACCCTGGCTGGCTCTGTAAATCCTAGCTTGTCGAGTGAGGTCTCTATCAGTTTTGCATATCTGCATACTAGAGCCATTGCTCTAACTCGGTGAGGCAGTCTTCGTTTTGAGCCATTTTTGGGAGGTTTTGGCTTGAGGTTGCTGGAAGACACATTTTCCCCAAATACAGGATGTGTCACATAATTCAAGATATCCTTGCATTTTGTTGCAGTAGTAATACATCCTGAGATCTGCTGCAGAGCAGTAAGCCTCCAGTATGGTGGTTTTCTAGTGGGATATAACATGTTTTGGGTTCAGCCTGCATCAACATTTGGTATTCTGGTTGTGTTATTTTGGTAAGTGGTGACAGTCGTGCTGTATTCATAATGTAATTAAAGCTTGTTACTTCCCTACAGTCCCTTGCACTGGTTATCTTCAAAATCTGCCTAGAACTGGTCAATCACCATGCATGAACGTTGGCATTAATTATTTTTCTATCTGTACTCCAAAGGGTTTTGGCCTTTGCTTATCCAAACAAAAGAAATAGTGGTTATTTTGTCCTCCTGGGGTACAATTATGCCATGATACAGTGTTTCACCTTCTATATACATGTAATGGTATACCACCAACGTGATACCCACTGACAATATGTTGGTGATTTCCATGTAAAGAGGAACACCACTGGTTGATGGTCCTCTAGGGGGGCATCCTGATTTTGGATGCCACGCTATGTGAAACTCCCAGGAAACTCTCCTCTTACTGGTTCCCACGTGGATCCCAGCCATCCGACATGCTCTGTCTCGCTCAGCGCCATTCGGCTCTACTAGCTGCACATTGGTGAGACAGCTGCACCTCCGCTCACCTCTAGTGGTGGGAATGCTGTGCCAGCCATTCAAGAAGGCCTAGTGTTAGTATGCGTCCAGCGAAAGGTATACCGAAGATGCGGCCCCACAGAGCAAAGATTCAGCAAGGGCTCCGGAAATGGGCATAGTGGGGCATCCCAACTGAGGGTGCCTCAGGGATTGGGACTCGGCGGGTTCAGGGGTCCCTTTTCCCTGTACTCCAGGACCTTCAATGTTCCTCTTTAACTAATTATAAGAGGCTTGGGGGAAAAGTTAACTGCTCTCTTTATTTCTAGCAATCATGGGAGATGCCAGAGGGATGTGCCCATTATACTAAATAAAAAAACCCTCTGCACACTCATTTTAGGATGCTAACTAATAAATGTTTAAGAACATTTTACATATATGGCAATTCATATATAATGTGGGCAGCTACATCATCTATGGCCAGACTATACTATTATACACTTACTATGTGTGCCAGTGTTTGCCTGGGAGGAGCCAGAGGAGTGGGTCTGGGCATGGCTACCAACTTGTATATCTATTGTAATATATTTAGGTCTTCTCAGATGGGTGTGCAGAGGGGTAAATTGTTTAGTTTTCATAGAGATCTTTCCTGTCTGGGTGTTGGCATGGCTGCAGACGTCTCACTTTCTTTGAAACTAGCTCCTTACTCTTATTAAACCCCCCTCTTACCTTTTTCACGACTGGCCTAGAGGTAAATGGGGTTCTATAGGAAGTTAACCATGTTTAACCATTTCCCAATTCCATGTAGTGTGCTGATAATTGGCTGAGGTGATTTTAAACTCTACGGAGCCATGTTGCCAGCCTGCATCTGCCTGCCGCCTACTGAGGAACCGAGGAGATCTTTGAGGAATGTATCCAAACTTGAGACAATGTTAGAAATACAGGAGTTTGGGACTAATGGATATATAAAGTTGTAATCCATATTTAACCCTCATTGAATATTAGGTTTATTGATGCAAGGCGGCATTCTCTTCGACTGTTGAGGCATTTTATTCAGAAGGATTCCTGTAATGTACACAAAGTCCAGTGCATAAAACATAACACTTTATCCTTCTCATAAAACCCAATTTCATTCAAGTATAAAAAGAAACGGGGTGACCCCATGGGCAACAGTGACATGTTTTGGGTACTCCCCTTAATCATGCAGCTGCAGTGTGGTATATAATTAGACACATGCAAACATGGAAATCCAATATTTGGCCTGTAAATGGCAAATAAAACACTACAAAGAAATAAGAAGATAATGTTTGTTTGTTTTTTTTAAGTTTAAAATAATCATAATATTGTTTCAGGAGGAGGAGCTGAAAAAAGCAATTCTGGTGGTGTTTGCAAACAAACAGGACATGGAACAGGCAATGACCCCGACAGAAGTGGCTAACTCGCTTGGCTTACCAGCTCTTAAGGATCGCAAATGGCAGATTTTCAAGACATCGGCTACAAAGGGGACAGGGCTTGATGAAGCAATGGAATGGTAAGCATGGGGTGTAGATATTTTCCCTGATGTATTTGTGTGGCTGCTGGCATCCGTATGCTTTCTAATATCTTTTTTCCCCGCCCCCTCTTCATTATAAAATATTAGTATGTTTAATAGTGCCAGAGGTCGCATTAACTTAGCTTATTATACATGTAAGCTTTCTCTCAAACGCCTTCACTGCGTAAATACTCCTGAAATGAATGACCGTAGTAGCAATTTCTCCTGGTCGGGCACATCTGGCATTTGTTACAGTGTGTTACATGTGCTGCTGAGCTAAGCTAAACAAATATACATTGTATCAAACTGTTACATTTCTCCCCAGGAAGGAGATGTCCACTTGGGCTGAGATAGAATTTAGCATTTACTTTTTATGCAAAAAAAAAAATGCTCCCGTTCAACCAGAGCCGCCCACTGAAGTGACCTAATTTGGCGAGCGGCTCTGATTAGAGTGAATGGGGAGCGAGAGCGTCTGTGTCCCCTGCTGCCCTGCGCTTGCAGCCCAGCTTATCTGAATGGCTAGGACAGGAGTGCGCACAGCCCAAGGATGCGGCCACTCTTGCTCCCCATAGAACATTCACAAACCATCATTTTTTTCTCCTTGTCCTTCAGGAAGGTCACTTGAGAGATGGCTCCTCCCCCTAAAGAGGAAATACAAACTAGGAAAAGACCCACCCCTTCCTCCCCAGGAAACGGCTAGAGTATAGACTTTTCTTTTTTTTACCCTAGCAGTTCCTGGTGGGTACTCACCAACCCCGGGCTATACTTCCGCAGGTTAGTCTTCTGTGGTCCAGGGGTCCACTTGCAGCACCATCTCCCACCTGTGCTCTGTGGAAAGCTGCTCTGGTGTAGGTGGCTGGATGCAAAAATGGGAGGTTGCTCTTGCTGGTCCTGGGTTGCGGTGGTGAAGAAGCCAGTTAGAGGAAGGGGCGGCGGCCGGTACTTCTGGGTTGCACTGGCTGAGGGCGGGTGCGCAGACGTGCACCCATGACATGACATCTGGGTCAGAGAACGTTTTCTGGGCGAAACCTGGTTCCCTTTTCTTTGAGCCTGGGATGCGGTGGTGCGGGTGGCCAGCAGGGAGCATCAACATGCCTCACAAGAAGACGGTGAGATGTATTATTCCGCTATTTATGTGGCCCGATTGTGCTTGTTAACCCTTTAGTGACTGCGGGATGTTAACTAAGCTATTCAGTCTGTCTCTTTTACGCCTAAGGCGAAAGAATAGAAACTCAGGAGCAGAGATTGGTTAGGAACAGGTCTTGGAATAGACTTTTTTGCCAGACCTGCATTGACAAGTTGAAAGGACATTTCTGAATAAGGAGTTTTTTGCAAAGTAGTCGAAAATAATCTACCTGAAAATTTGGAAGTTCTGTTCAGCAAACAGTTTGAGCTAGAATTTTCTTTCTTCAGTCCTAGATTTCCTGCAGGAAGGTTTGATCTAGGACTGACTGGAAGTGCTCTGAAAACTCAGGCCTCTGCAGTCTCGGTCTTCCTCAATAATCCCTTGAGGAAGGATAATCTAATCAATAGGTATTTTGTCGCCAGTCCCGGGGCTAAATGCCCTACCTGGGATCTAACCCTTGTACTACAGGGCCCATCCAAACCACCCTTTTGAGCCTCTTGCCGACTGATCAGACAGAATTTTATTCTTAAAGATGAGTTTTCCACTTGCCATTACTTTGGTGTGCAGAGTCAGCGATCTATTACCTGACAGTGATCCTTAGGCCCGATCCCCTGTACTTGCCTCCATATTTCACAGATCCCAGAATATTCTCCTACCATCTTTTAGGGGCAACCTGGGTGATGAGGAGGATCCTTCTTATTCTCTGGTTGTTAGAAAGTCCTTAGGGAGCGCACATGTTTGGAGGAGGTCTGACAGCCTGTTTGCGTCGTTTAGCAGCGGTCTGGCCTCCTCTAAAGCTTCCATTGCTAGATGGATTAGATAAGCCATATATTCAGTCTCCACCCCCCCACCATAACAGCACACTCCACCAGAGCAGTATCCACTTCCTGGGCAGAAAGATCTGGTGCCTCCTTGGAAGAGATCTGCAAGGCGGCTACATGGTCTTCCCCTCATACCTTTCTTAAACATTATAGGCTTGACCTTTTTGTCTGATAATCAACAATCCTTCGGCAGGAGTTCTTTTGCTATCCCACCCTTGAAGAATAAAACTACTTGCTTATCCTCTCAAGTGGCCATCCTGAACGAAGGGATAACATTCCCATTAGTCTTATGAGTAACGGTCTTTCAGGATGGCTCTAGCTACTCTCCTGTATTCAGTTTGGTCCTTTGGTTTCCCTTTTTACTTGGAGGAAGGGGTGGGGCTTTTAAACTTTGTCTTAGTTAGTTTCCTCTTTAGGGGGAGGAGCTGTCCTCAAGGACTAGTAGAAATACCATTACCAGTAAGATTAATGGGGATTATGTATATATATTAACCAGGGGCATAACTAGAGTGGGGTGTGACCGCATCGGGACCCAGAAGATTAGGGGGACCCCATCATTGTTGCGCCTTTACCTTATTTATCATATTTGTGCTCACTCTGCATCGCTGCAAAGGAAGTGGCATTTGTTTCTGCTGTTTCGGTCTTTAGTTGTCAAGCTGCATTCAATTAAGATGGAAAAAAGTTTACTATATGAGATGTGAAAGGCCCCCCTAATATCTAGTTACGCCACTGGGTATAACATACAAAGCTTTCCAGTGACACCCCTCTTTTACACATACAAAAATGCCCTATTTCCCAGTGTGTTGATGGAAATGTGGCTTTTTCTGTGTAGAACATAAAATATATAGATTACAAATGAGGTTCTTGGTGATTATTCTGAATACAATGGTCCATTCTACAGGGCCTCCTCAGCAGTGCATGGCACAGCCATGCATGTTTCAGTCCCCTCAGATGTGAACTCATTTTGGGGACTGAAAAAGTCAGAATGTAGCAAGTCCTTGAGGATTTAACAGGGAATGAAACGTGCTATGGGTGGCATTTCATTCGCTGACAGCAAGCAGGATAATGTAACTCTTCAACTGGAATGTCCCAATAAGAGATCTCAAATCCATGTGCTGGATGGTATTGCAGTTGCAATAATCTGTTCCGCTTGGACACGGTGGGTATTATCAGGATGTGTATTTTTGTTACTGTGGTTAATTTGTTACCTCTCTGTTTCATAGGTTGGTGGAGTCTTTGAAGAGCAGACAGTGAATGGAGTTTCCTTTCCCACCTGTCAATGGCTGCACTCCCCCTGGCTACCAGCAACATAAAAGCCGTCGGCACCTGCCAATGGTCGCCCTCTAGTGATTGAAAAGGGTGTACAAATCAGATCTGGGTGTGGCCATCTCCACTAGCGCTGTATAAAGTGACTGTGTGCTGCTTGCTCTGTAGTTTACTTTCCACTTATTTATATCTTTTTTTTTAATGATGGTAAAATTGGAAGATGCACAATGTGGATCTTAGATATTATTCCCTGTTAACTGACAGTTTATTTTTCTGTTGTAAAACTCTGTTGATTGGGGATCTGGACCTTTAAGGTGACACTTGGCTGTATAAAGACCAAGTGTATACAATAAACCTTTCTACTTACAAATCATCTCTTATAATGAGCACTTTCCAATTGGAAATGCAACACGCTTCTAGGTTTCTGCAGCGATTTCTTGATGGATTTCAGTGTATCAGTTTGAGATACTCACCTGTAAAATGGTTATTACGAGTATGTCACACCCAAGGTAGTCCATGAAAGTAAATGGCAGCTGTCACCTGGTGCTGAAATCGCTCTTGGCAGAGTGTCTTGCTGTCTGCAGGAATTCTTAGAATGAATGTTTGCTTTGCAGGTGTTGAAGAGGTAACTTACAGATCTCATCCATTAGCTGAGAGGTGTGGCAACCAATTGGGTTTGCACATCAAATTGAATGGTTACGGCACCTTTAAAGTGGAACGAAACCCACCGCCATCGGCCTGGGAATCTACAAGATTACTAGGCCGATTGATTTCCTCCCCTGGGCATCCCGCCCCTCTGTGTGAAACCCCCCAGGTCACCCCGTACACTTACCTTGTTTCCTGGTCCAATGGCGCATGTGTGGGCAGCATCCCTGCTATCCTTCTAGCAGGGCGTGTGGCTGCGCCAGGTATTTGTGTATGGCCGGCACAGGCACGCCCTCTGTTAGAGGGTAACGGGGAATGCTGCTGCTGGCCTTAGACGACGCATGCGCTGTAGGACCAGGAAGAGGTGATCTGGGGGGTTTCACACAGCAGGACACCCCGGGGAAAAGGACCAAAACCCAGGATAGTCAAAATCCTGGATTTTGGTCCACTTTAAGGGGGGCACCAGGAGCTCTCAACTGGAGCAGCAGGCCTCTTTTCAAAAATACCCTCTTTTGCACATTCTTTGTTTTACCTATTTCATGATCAATTATTTTCCTGGCCCCCTTCTCCTTTTTCATGTTTCTACATTCCCTCCATCTTTCTCTTCATTCTCAATTTTCTCCTCTTTTTCTAGTCCTATTCCCTCACTTTTTCCTCCACTCTTGTTCTACATTCCTCTAATCTTAGTCTCATTTCCTCATTTATTTTCCCACATTTCTTCAGTCTCCTATGTCATCCTATCTCCATATTACATTCATTTTTACCTGTTTGTCTCTTCCACGATTCCTCTTGTTTCTCTGTTTGGCTAGGGGGCATCATCCTGAAACCTTGCACAGGAAGACACTCACCCCAAGACGGGCCCTAGCTGGCAGTCATACAGTGAATGCGAAAGTTGGCTGACTTTACTATTAGTGCCTCTTCAAAGAGGAACAACCACCAACCTGGAGGTTATAGGACCGTGTCCCTCTCGGTAAGAGGATTCCAGTTTGGAATCTGGTGATCGCACAGCACATTTATGGGCCACAGCAGCATCTCTCTGGCAGTTTTGCACATCCAAGCAAGGCCTATCTGATTGGCTGGCAGGAGCACATAGGACCAAAGGTAACCATTAATTTAGCAATCTATGCTGCACATTGATATGCACGGCCTAGAAACTGCACCTGTGTGGTGGTATCATGGAAAGCCAGGAGCATGAAAATCCTAGGTTTTGTTCCTCTTTAGGTGCATTGGGGTATCTCCACTGCCAGAGTTGGCCAGTGCAATAGAAAAGACAATTTCTGTGAGTACTCACCTGTAGAATTGTTTTTGTTCTTGCATAGCACGGCCTGCTTCAGTATTCATAACAGTTGGGTTATGCCGCCACAAGGTGGCGCAGTGCACTGCAGAAGAGCTGTGGCATCTCCCTGCCCCCTATGAAAATGGGATTAACTATAGAGTTCCCAGCGTGGACAAGCAGTGAGACAAGAATCCGGGAGAGAATAAAGGTAAAAAAGGAAAAAGACTCCAATTAACTTAACCAAGAATAACGATAATAAGGGTGGGGTGAAGCAGGCCGTGCCATGCAAGAACAAAAACAATTCTACAGGTGAGTACTCAGAGAATTATCTTTTTTTTTACTGCATGGCCTGCTTCAGTATTCATAACAGTTAGGACATCCAAAAGTAGGGTGGGATCCCTAATGAGTAACGGCTGGCAGTTCAAGTAACTACCACCTGAAGCACCTTGCGGCCAAAAGCAGCATCCGCTAAGGCCTTAACATCAGCCTTGCAAACTTGTTCAACAGAAGCTTGGTGCTGGAAAGCCCAAGAGGCACCAAGTGGAATGAGCAGTAACTCTAAAAGTAGGAACCTTCCCCCTTAGCAGAATAGGCTTGAACCACCGCCTGATGGATCCACTTGCTGATAGTGGATTTAGCCGGAAGCAAACCCTTCCTAGGGCCAGAAGTGAGAACAAAAAAAGAGATCCGAGATCCGATTTCCTGAAAGGCTCAGTAGCGACCAAATAAAACTTCAGAGCCCTGACCACATCCAGAGAATGCAGTGTCCGCTCCTTGGAATTAGCAGGATTAGGACACAAGGAAGGCAAAACAATGTCCTGATTGAGATGAAAGGCAGACACGACCTTAGGCAAGAAATCCGGCTTAAGCCGAAACACCACCTTATCCTGATGCATCTCAAAATAAGGAGGTTTGATGGAAAGCACCGCCAGTTCAGAAACTCGCCTGACAGAAGTGATGGCCACCAAAAAGGCTACCTTAAGAGTCAGAATGGGCAAGGCAGCCCCACCGATAGGCTCAAAGGGAGGACCCTGCAGAGCACACACCACCAGATTCAAGTCCCAGACTGGTAGCATAGGCTTACGAGGTGGACGCACATTAGTAACTCCCTGGAAAAAGGTCACCAACCGGTGATTGGCAACGGATCTTTGGAAAAAAATTGCCAGAGCTGAAACATGGCCCTTGAGGGTACTTAGTTGAAGGCCGGAATACAAACCATGTTGCAAAAATTCCAGAATCCTGGGGATGGAAAAAACCCGACAGGGAAGAGACTTGGACTCACACCAGGTAATGTAAGCATGCCAGACCCTGTAATAGATAAAGGATGAGGTCTTCCTAGCCCGAATCATGGTATCCACAACAGGCAGGCAACCCCTTTTCCATCAAGATGGAGGTTTCAGCAGCCAAGGCGTTAAAGCCAGCGTTTGTAAATTGGGATGGCGTAGCTGCCCCTGAGTGAGAAGATCTGGATCCTTGGGCAAGACGTACTTATATACTGCCAACTGCATGACGTCTGCGAACCACACCCTTCTTGGCCAACGGGGCCACCAGGATGGCTGGCACCCCCTCCTGGGCAATCTTGCGCATGACCCTGCCCAGTAGAGGGAACACATAGAGAAGCCGAAACTCTGTCCAAGACATTGCCAGTGCATCCATGGCGAAGGCCAGAGGATCCTGTGACAGGGAGACAAACTTGGGAAGTTTGTGATTGTGACGGGACGCAAACAGGTCCACATCCGGCTGACCCCAGCGGTGACACAGGGAGAGAAACACCTGGTTGTTGAGGGACCATTCCCCCAGACGAGACGTCTCCCTGGTTCTCCACCCCCGGAATGGAGACCGCTGAGATGCAGGGAACATTCTGTTCCGCCCAAGACAGTATCAGGGACACTTCCTTGAAGGCTCGCTTGCTCCGAGTCCCTCCCTGATAGTTGATGTAGGCAACCGCTGTCTGGTTGTCTCAGCTAATCTGAACAGCCCGACCCTGAAGGTGTGTGGTCAGCTGAGAAAGAACCAACCTGATCGCCCTCAGTTCCAGTACATTGATGGGAGCCCCACCGACCCTGGAACTTCAGAGACTTCCAAAAGCCCCCAGCCTGTCAGACTGGCATCTGTGGTGACAGTCTCCCAGCACGGGGGTAGGAAGTCCTACCCACCAGAAGGTTCCTTGAGTCCAGCCACCACGAAAGGGACTGCCTGGCCAGAGGAGACAGAGCAAATTCCTGATCCAGGGACACAGGGTCCTGATCCCAAACTGACAAGCGGTGCAACTGAAGGGATCTCATGTGAAACTGAGCAAAGGGGGACCGCCTCGAAGCAGGACACCATCAGGCCCACCAACTGCATCCCCAGACAGATGGAGGGATGAGGACACAAGAGCAGAGCCCGCGCCTGCTTCTGAAGGCCCTCCAGCTTCTGCTGAGGAAGGAACATCTTGACCTGACAGCTATCCAGTGTCATGCTGGCCTTGGTGAACACCCGAGGCGATACCAAAGGATAAAGTTACAAACTGGTAATGCTGATCCTCCAGCACGAACCTCAGAAATCTCTGATGACCTGGGAAGATAGGCACATGAAGATAAGCATCCTTGATGTCCACGGTGGTCATGAAGTCGCCCGGGCGAAGGGTATGGATAGCCGAGCGTAGCGTCTCCATGCGAAAATGCTCGACTCTGACAAACTTGTTGAGGCCCTTCAATTCCAGAATTGGCCTCAGAGAGCCGTCCTTTTTGGGGACCGTGAAAAGATGGGAATAGTACCCCTGACCCTTTTCTTGAGGAGGCACCAGACAAATGACCCCTGACTCCAGCAGACATTGAACCGCCGAAAGCAACCCTGGAGCTGACAGGGGGTTTAAAGACATCCGGGATCTGATGAATCTTGGGGGCGGCCAGGCTGCAAACTCTATCTTGTAACCGGAGGACACCACCTCCTGAATCCACCGGTCTGAGACGTTAATCCTCCAGACGTGAGCAAAGAGCCGAAGCCGTCCCCCCACCCGGATGGGTGAGGACGCCCCCTCATGCCTGAGGGGGTTTGGGCTTGGAACCCCAGGAGAGACCGGGACCACCACGAGATCTGCCACGGCCCCAAGAATCTCTGCAACTACCTGAGAAGAGGGAGCCACGACCTCCTCTGGGAGTACGAAGGGAGGGGAGGGAGACCGAGGTCCCCCGAAAGGGCCGGGGCTGCCTCCTACGCTGAGGCAGTCTGCCATCCTTGGCTGAAACATCAAGACGCTCAACGAATAGCCGCAGGCCCGCAAAGGGGAGCCCAGTGAGAGCTTTCTTAGCAGCAGTGTCAGCTGCCCACTGACGCAACCAGAGCGGTGCATAGCCACCAAAAGAGCAGAGGCCCTACCAAACAGCCTCACAGCATCATCCATGGCAGTAAGGATAAATACAACAAAATCAAAGCAAAGCAAGGGGGCCCTATAATCCTCCCTCCTCCTACCAGCCATAATGCCATCACAAAGACGCTTGAGCAGTTTCTTAAGGGCAATAGTTGTAATGGCAGCAGCACAGGCCGGGCGCAGTCCAGCCCCCACACAAGTAAAAGCATGGCAGGCCAGCTGATCCATGCACTGGTCCTCACTGTCCCTCAGAGTGGTAGTGTCAGGGGAAGGCATGACCGAGGTATTGGACAGACCTAGCACGGGAGTGTCCACCTCAGGGGGACATGACCAACCCTTTACTAGATCAGCAGGAAAGGGATATCTCCTATCCAATCCCTTGGGCACAGCGGGCAGCCTGTTAGGACGTTCCCACTCCTTAAGCACCATAGTAGTGAAATGTCCCTGCTCAGGGAACTCAAGACGTTGTTTATCAGGTGCGAAAGAGCTCACCCTGCTTTTTCTTAGCCACCTCAGGGGGAGCAATGTGCAATATATCAAAAATGTGAGACAGCAGATTATCAGTGTCCTCAGGGTATCAAGATTCCTTCCCGGACGCAGACCCAGAGTTACAATCGCAACCCTCCTGCTGGTCCCCAGAGGAGTCAGAGTCCTGAAACAGTTCCCCTTCCTCTAGGGAATAACGTCCACCAGTGGCATCAAACTCCTCATACTCCTCTATGGAGTGTAAGGGAGCGGAAGTCAGGTGCCACTTCTTGCCAGAGGCCTTCCTAGGAACAGGCCCGGCAAGCTGCCTCTCAATGTTGGCCACACAAAGTGCCAGATCAGACTGTGACCCCCTGCTATTATCCCCCTCACTAGGGGCCAATTGCAGGAGTGGGGGGGTAGGCAACCCCGGAGGGGGCGCAGAGCTGGGAAGCGATGCAGGCAAACCAGCTTGGAGCGCAAGGACACTTTGGGCGCACGGCACGCACACCCTGACACTGTCACAGGGGATACCCCACACATGGCACACAGCCGGAATTGCCCCGAAGGACCCCCAAGCACGCTATCTCCAGAAGCCTCCATATGGTGATTAACACAGGCGCAATAGGCCAGCACTGGGTAAAGGCTAATACAAAAGCCACCCGGGATGCCCTCTCAGGGGATGCCCCCAGAAGTAAAGGGGGGGATGAGGGGGAGGAAGGAGTAGAGCCGGGAGAAACCACAACCCACTGGTATCCCGCCTGAAAGACATAAGTAAAAATGACACATGAGCATCCCGCAGCACATGCACCACAAGACCAATAAAAAAAACCCCAAGGGGGACTCACAGACCAAGGAAATCGCAGGATCACCAAGCCTCAGACCGCTGGATGAAGCGACACACAAGAGGACACAGCAACGCAGCCAGAAAGGGAGAAAACCAGATGCGTAGCTAATCCAAAATGGCGCCGGCAGAAGTACCTCGAGGGCGGTCCGTGGGGGGGCGATGCGATACGCGTCATCCCCCCCGGCCCCGCCCCCTCCGAAGTGCACGAAAACGCGCACGTGACCCCGTCGGCGCCATGACTAAGCAAAAAAAACACAGGTTATAGCGCCACCCGCCGCGGAGCGCAGTACAAAGCGGCACGGCAGCTAAAAACACACTGTAAACAGCAAAAATACAATTCTGTGATTACTCACCTGTAGAATTGGTATTATAGGTTTACAGCATGTCCTGTTCCAGAATATTCCTTACACATGGGTAATACATCCAAAAGATGGCGCTGGACTGCAGAAGACAGCTTGTGGCTCCTCCCGGCCCTATATAAGTCAGGGACCTCCCACAAATTCCCCAGTATTAACAAGCAGTTAACAAGAAGCCGGAAGAACAATAATAACAGGAATTCAAAAATGAACATATGAACAATCACCATACAGAGGTAACTAAGAATAATGATAACAAGGGTGGGATGGAACAGGACGTGCTGTATACATATAATACCAATTCTACAGGTGAGTAATCACAGAATTGTATTATACAGCACGTCCTGTTCCAGAATATTCCTTACACATGGGACATCCAATAGCAAGGTAAGGTGGAATCCCCAAAAGTAACAGCGGGCAGTTTAAACCACTGCCACCTACAGAACTTTGCGACCAAAAGCAGCATCAGCTGAGGCCCTAACATCAACCTTGTAAAACCTAGAAAAAGTATGAACAGAAGATCAAGTAGCAGCCTTACAAACTTGTTTAACAGAAGCCTGGTGCTGAAAAGCCCAAGAGGCACCAATAGCACGAGTAGAATGAGCAGTAAGGTGGAAGGGAGGCTCCTTCCCGTTAGCAGAATAGGCCTGAATCACAGCCTGATGGATCCATTTGGTGATAGTTGACCTAGCTGGAGCCAGACCCTTCTTCTCCAGACGGGAGCACAAAAAGAGCATCAGTCTTCCTGAAGGATTCAGTAGCCACCAAATAATACTTCGGAGTCCTGACCACATCCAAGGAATGTAAAGCCCTCTCCTTAGGGTTACTAGGATCAGGGCAAAGAGAAGGCAACACAATGTCCTGATTGAGATGAAAAGCAGACACAACCTTAGGCAGAAAATCTGGTTTAAAACGAAACACCACCTTGTCCTGGTGTCTCTCAAAATAAGGGGGTTTGATGGAAAGTGCCGCCAACTCAGAAACACACCTAACAGAAGTGAAGTGAAGTGCCACCAAAAAGAGTCAAAATGGACAAAGTGGCCTCACGCAAAGGCACAAAGGGAGACCCCTGTAAGGCAGATAAGACCAAGTTTAAATCCCAGACTGCCCAGACTGGTAACATAGGCTTACGTGGAGGACGCACGTGAGTAACCCCCTGGAAGAAGGTCTTGACCAGACGATGGTGAGCAAAGGATCTTTGGAAGAAAATGGCCAAAGCAGAAACATGACCTTTGAGGGTACTAAGTTGAAGACCCAAATCCAAACCATGTTGCAGGAATTCCAGAATCCTAGGGATAGAAAACACCCGACAGGGAAGCGACTTAGACTCACACCAGTCAATGTAAGCATGCCATACCCTATAGTAGATAGGTGATGAGGACTTCTTCCTAGCCCGAATCATGGTATTAACAATAGAGGCAGGCAGCCTCTTTTCCACCAAGATGGAGGTTTCAGCAGCTAGGCCGTTAAAGCCAGCGTTTGTAAATTGGGATGGCGTAGCTGCCCCTGAGTGAGCAGGTCTGGATCCTTGGGCAGAGCTACTGATCTACTGCCAACTGCACGACGTCTGAGAACCACACCCTTCTTGGCGAACAGGGGGCCACAAGAATGGTTGGCACCCCTTCCTGAGCAATCTTGCGCAGCACCCTGCCCAGCAGAGGAAAGGGAGGGAACACAGAGAAGCTGAAAGCTCTTCCAAGACATTGCTAGTGCATCCATGGCCAAGGCCAGAGGGTCCTGGGACTGAGAGACTGGAAGCTTGTGATTGTGACGGGACGCAAACAGATCCACATCTGGCTGACCCCAGCGGTGGCACAGGGAGCGAAACAAACTGCTGCTGAGGGACCATTCTCCCAGATGAGAAGTCCCCCTGCTGAGGGAGTCTGCCTCCAGATTCTCCACCCCCGGGATGTACACAGCTGAGTTGCAGGGAACATTCTCCTCCGCCCAAGACAGTATCAGGCACACTTCCTTGAGGGCCCTCTTGCTCCGAGTCCCTATCTGATGATTGATGTAGGCAATCGCCGTCTGGTTCTCAGAGCGGACCTGAACCGCCCGACCCCGAAGGTGTGGAGTCAATTGGGCGAGAACCAACCTTATCGCCCTCAATTCCAGAATGTTGATAGGGGTGTGGGCCTCCTGAGGGCCCCACTGACCCTGGAATTTCAGGGATTTCCAGACCAACCTGTCAGACTGGCATCTGTGGTGACTGTCTCCCAGCAAGGGCCCAGAACGGATCTGCCCACCAACAGGTTTCTTGAGTCCATCCACCACAAGAGAGACCGTCTGGCCAGAGGGGACAGAACCAACACCTGATCCAGGGGCCGAGGGTACCGATCCAAAACTGACAAGAGGTGAAGTTGAAGATGTCTCATGTGAAACTGAGCGTATGGAACCGCCTTGAAGCAATACACCATCAGGTCCACCAGCTGCATCCCCTGCCGGATGGAGGGATGAGGGCAAGACATAAGGAGCCTGGCTTGGGCCTGAAGACTCTCCACCTTCTGCTGAGGGAGAAAAAATACAACTCTGTGAAGTACTCACCTGTAGAGTTGGTATTATATGCAGACAGCACGACCTGCTCCAGACATAGTCCTTACATGTGGGTATACCCCCGCCTTCAGCGCCGTGCACTGCAGAATCATGAAGAAAACAAGCTCCTGCCGGCCCTACATATACCAAGGGACCTCCCACAAATCCCCAGCATTAACAAGCAGCGAGAGAAGAAGCCAGGAGGAAAACAACCACCCAGAGACTGGCAATAACAACCAAGATAATAACCACCATACAGGGGATCCAGAACAAGGTGAATCAGGGTGGGGTGGAGCAGGACGTGCTGTCTGCATAATACCAACTCTACAGGTGAGTACTTCACAGAGTTGTATTGTTCTAAGCAGACAGCACGTCCTGCTCCAGACATAGTCCTTACATGTGGGACATCCAATAGCAGTGTCCATAAGTAGGGTGGGATCCCCATGAAAAAAGGCACAGCCAACCAGAACAGCGGTACCGCCTGTAACCTTGCTACCAGGAGCAACTAGAGTAAGCTCTATCTTAACTTATGAGGCCTAACAAGGCTAATGAAACACGAGCAGAGAACTAGTCAGCCTGCTCAACAACCAAGTGCATAAGGCCCAAACCAAGCACCGGTAGAAGAAATCCAAACCAAGAGAGGAGAAAGAATCTCCCTTAACAAACAGGCCAGAATAACGGCCTAACCATGCTACTAACGATAACAGGGTAGCCATGGCAACCATAGAACCTTTCCCTTCAGGGAATACAAACCCTGGTCTCGGAGAGACCAACGTAATACTACACAAGAGCTAACGAGGCTCCTCAAGAGCCAAAATGATAATCAAGAGCTCAGAAGGACAATCCCATATTCATGGCTTCCCATATTCATGGGAGTAACCAGATCCTGCTGCAGGAAGGATGGGGACGTCTATAAGCCCGACGGGCATAGCCCCAACCCTGGACAGGAAGCAGTCCAGAGGTTCCTCAACGCCTATTCAGGGATACAGATCCCTTTTAAGCTCAGAGTAAGCAGAACACCAGTCCAAGGACCCTAGGTTCTGGAATAGAAAAGAAAAACAACCCTCCGTCTGGACTCAAGCTTGGTGCAAGGCGGACACATCCTCACCAAGACGGTGTACAGATATAAAAAAGCTGTAAAAAGTAAAAAGGACTAGGCTAAGAGAGCCATCTCCTATGACACGCCTCAGACTGAGGCACCCGCCCCGAAAGAGTCGTCTGAGGCAGGGATCAGTACAGACAAGAACCTGAATAAGACCCAGGGAAAACCCTTAGCAGGGCAACAGGATAAGCAACCTCCCCCTCAAGGGAGCTTAGAATTCTCTGGGGAATGCGCCTGAGCCACCCCTGAGGAATGCTCAACGCCGAAGCTTGAAACTAGTCTCTACCGAGGACAAACAGAACGAGCCCTGGAGCCTCTTAAGGAACTGAGTTGGAGGACCAACTCCCGCCATGCCATAAGGACTCTGGTACCCATGGGTAAGGCCTCCTTCCATAGGGAATAGAGAGCTAGTCCCAACCAACCAACTAGGGCGCCAACTCCCACCATAGCTGGTGGAAAAGGGAGAAGAATAAAAAAGGGAGGGATCTAGACCCAACCCTCCAAGGGGAAGAGACACCCAGAGGGAACATTTCTGATAGGGTGAATAGCGATCGTCCAAACCCTGTGAAGGGAATGACGTAGTAAGGAGCCTGACTAGGCATAACAGCAGAAAATGCGAACCAAACCACGCAGGGCCACTCAAGGCCCCCAGTGCAACAGTTCACCCTTGCCACAGCAAGCCTGTGCAGAACCCCACCTAGCAGGGTGTAAGAAGGGTCAGACAAAGGGTAGAATACCCGTACAAAAGAAGGCCAGACTAGGTCACCATGACCAAGGCCAGAGAGTCCTGGGACAATCACCCAGGGCAACGCATTAGGACCTTAACCCGGCAGAGTCTCTGTAACAGTCACGGGGCCACGGCCAACCAGTCGGCTCATTGAAACACTAGGGAAGGCTCTCCCAGCACAGTAGTACAGCCAATGAGCCAATACCAATGAAGCGCAAGGAGTGTAAAAACCTCCACTAGATCAGAACCAGACCCTACAAGACGTGTCAACCCGTTCCGAGACCTTCTTCCCATAAAGCTGGGACAGGCCACTGACCAAACAGACCAAGAGTCCTCAAGAGACAAGTCCTAAGGGAAACAGGCCAGCAAGCCAGGGCCCATCAAGGCACAATGTGAAGACCTACCAATGTTAAAAAAATGGGCCCCCCCTAAAGGGGCCCCCCTTAGGTTCCTCGGGGAAAGCCATAAGGAATAGAACCCCTTTAGTGACCCTGCCAGTCTTGGTCCCCATGGCGACCATCTACTGGGATAGCAAGAAGGAAGTGATGTCCATCGACAACTTCCATGAGTAGACCAACCAGAAGGGAACTCCCATAAAAACCGGGGGAACGTACTGAACTATTTCCAGGGGTGTTGGAACCCATCCAGGATAAGTAACCAAAGGAGCCGCAGGCCCCAAGGACATCTGGGGAAAGGAACAGCCTCGGCCGCCAGGAATAGGCCCACCAGCCGCAAGGTGAATGTAATGAGACTACACAGGGGACAAGGCCCCCTCCATACCAAGGCACCCAATTCAGAAGGGAAGGTTAAACCTGGACCCATCTAAATGCCACCCTGTAGGGAGAGTATGACTCAGATTACACCAGGCAACAGATGTGCCTAAGCACCAAACCAAACGACTCCAAGAGAGCCCTAAGTCAATAGAAACTAGTGCAGACAGCACCGGTCAATAAGCATGAAAATGCTCCCATGCTCGCCTTGGCGAGCCCTCTGGGAAACAGGGGAGAGACCCCAGGCAGGGCCCTAATATATGGAATGGTCTTGCAACACCGGCTGAACAAAAAGGACCGAAAGGGGAAAAGGATCCTCACAGGCATCAAGATGTTCACTTGACAAGGGCGACTGCGGCCCAACAGATGGATACCAAGTAGGCAGAGCCCGTGGAGCCTAGATGCCAGGTCTAGAGCGTCTGATCTGGGCAGACTGCGTCGTCCCTAGGAAGAGCAGAGTGAATGCAATTAACAGCCAAGGCCAACCTAAAAGAAGGCCCAGCCCCTCCAGGCCAAACTCTACCTGTGTCAAATCACTAAGGGAAACAACAGGGACTAGAAAACCCCTGACTAATTCTGAAGGGAACTGCCTAGAACACTCCGTTCTTTTAAGACCCGCGTCCAGGTGGCTCATAACCTGAAATCGCCTGAACGAAGCATGGCATCCTGCCATAAGAGCCAAGTGCTGTGGCAGTTCCCTCGCCCGCGGGGCGAGGGCATCCCTTCATGCTTGTGAGGTTTTGGCAGATTTTGGTTTTGACCTGCCAGAGGTCCCAGGGCGCTGCCTACCTCCCCTGGGACGAGCTTCCACTCCAAAAAGTTGGAAGCACACTTCTGGTTCTCGTTTAACAGAAACGTAAGGAGGGGGCGGGGAGTCCTTGCCCCTGGGCTGCCTGGTCGACCGTCTGCACGAGGGCGCCTTACCCTTTTTGCCAAAAAGGTCCAACCTGGCCCCCGAATAAGCGACGTCCTCTAAAGGGAATACCAGTAAGAACCTTTTTAGTATCATTGTCAGCCCCCCACTGTCGCAGCCAAAGCAGGCGACGAATAGCCACCACAAGGGCCGAGGTTCGGTTCTAGCACACATTTTAATGGTATCATCCATAGCTGAGAGGATAAATCTCACAAAAACGTCACAATCTGACAGTGCATTGAAGACCTCACAAGGAAGATCCTCCGGCTGCTGGTCAATTATCTTCCTGAACAGTGTCCTCGCGGCCACCGAGGTAACAGCCGCAGCACAGACCGGGCGCAAAGCCGTCCCTACACAAGAGAAGGCATGGGAGGCCAATCTGTCCATGAGCCGGTCCTCAGCATCCCGAAGGGTGCGAGAAGGGGAGGCCGCCATGAAGGGAGGGTTAACAACCCCAATGATTGGAGCATCCACCTCTGGGGGAACTGACCATCGTTCGACCAAGTCCTGGGGAAAGGGGTACTTCCAGTCCCAAACCCCCGGAACCCCTGTAAGTTTACAAGGAGATTCCCATTCCTTAGATATGAGATACTGGAAATGATCCTGCTCCAAAAATTCCAGGCGCCGCGTCGCCGTGTGGAAACTCTCCCTCTTGGGCTTAGGAGACTCTCCCAGGGGAGAGATGGACAGTACTTAAAAAAAATGAGTAACTCGTCAGTTTCACACAGGTCCCAGGACTCCGGGCCAGAACCGTTGCGGTTCCAAGACAACTCATCTGAAGAACTGGACCCTGAGAACAGATCACCATCCTCAGACTGATCAAGATCCTGCATAGTGCAGGTTCTTCGGTTTCAGTGGAAAACCTATAGCTAGGTGGCGTCAGGGATCGTTTCTTCCCAGCGCCCAAGCGCTCCGCCAAGCCCGACATAATTTGCTCCGCGGTGGGAAGCTTGCGCGGCACCACTTGCTGGTCATCCCCGCTCGAGTGCGACTCATCGGGAGTGAGATTCAAGTCCGGGGAGATAGGTGTATTGAAACAAGGTGCAGCTACTGGTAAACCTGATTGCAGGGCCAGCGCTTGTTCAGCACATGGTCCGCAGACCAGCATTCTGTCAGCGTCAGCGTGGGGTTGTCTACACATGGTACACAGCCGGTCTTGTCCCCGCGGGACCCCGGACACCAAATTCTGAGATATGGTGATTAATCTAGGAATATGCCAGTAGAGATTTGTCAAGGCCTCGGGCTGTCAAGCCCCACTCGCCTGCGAGAGCGTGATACTTCATGTCTTCGCAGTTTCAGCACTGCAGAGGAATCTGGGGATTTGTGGGAGGTCCCTCGGTATATGTAGGGCCGGGAGGAGCTTGTTTTCTTCATGATTCTGCAGTGCACGGCGCTGAAGGTGGAGGTATACCCACATGTAAGGACTATGTCTGGAGCAGGACGTGCTGTCTGCTTAGAATATACCATTCTGTGAATACTCACCTTGTAGAATGGATATTATAAGTATGCATCACGCCCTGCTCCAATAATAATCTTTACATCTGGGTTATAGTCCACAAGAGGGCGTTTTACTGCAGAGATGGCAAAAAAGAGGCCCCTCCCGGTGCTATTATACCCGGGACCTCCCACACATTCCCCAGTATAGAAAAGCATTAAGGGAACCAGGAGAAGCCAATAACAAGGTTAACAATATTAACAAGGAAACATTCACCATATAAAGGATCCAAGAATAAAAACTCAGGGTGGGATGGAGCAGGGCGTGATGTATACTTATAATATCCATTCTACAAGGTGAGTATTCACAGAATGGTATTGTTCCAAGTATGCATCACGCCCTGCTCCAATAATAATCATTACGTCTGGGACATCCAGTAGCAGTGTCCAATAACGGGTGGGGATCCCAAAAAGAACAACACTGCGCAGTTCAAACCACTGCAGCCTGCAGAACTTTGCGTCCGCTGAGGCCCGCACATGAACAGAAGACCAGGTAGCAGACTTACAAACTTGATCAACAGAAGCCTGGTGCCGAAAGGCCCAAGAGGCCCCAACAGCACAGGTAGAATGAGCAGTAATTCGGAAAGGGGGATCCCTCCTTTTAGCAGAATAGGCCCTAACAATGGCCTGAGGAATCCATTTGCTAATGGTAGACTTGACCGCCGCCAAACCCTTCTTTGGACCAGAGGGTACCACAAACAAGGCGTCCGTCTTCCTGAAAGGTGCTGTAGCCACCAACATCCAGAGAATGCAAGGCCCTCTCCTTGTCATTACCAGGATTAGGGCATATGGAAGGAAGCACAATGTCCTGATTGAGGTGAAAGGCAGAGACAACCTTGGGCAAGAAGTCTGGTTTAAAGCGGAAAACCAACTTGTCCTGGTGTCTCTCAAAGTAGGGGGCCTGAATGGACAGAGCTGCCAACTCAGAAACACGCCGGACAGAGGTGATAGCCACCAAAAAGGCAACTTTCCAAGTGAAAATAGACAGTGCCGCCTCATGCACAGGCTCAAATGGAGGACCCTGAAGGGCAGACAATACCAAAGTCAAATCCCAAACCGGTAACAAAGGTTTGCGGGGAGGGCGCACATGAGTGACCCCCTGGAAGAAAGTCTTGACCAAAGGATGAAGAGTGAAAGACCTCTGAAAGAAAACCGCCAAGGCGGAAACATGCCCCTTCAGAGAGCGGAGCTGAAAACCCATATCCAGACCATGTTGAAGGAACTCCAGTATCCGAGGTATGGAGAACACCTGACAAGGGAAGGCCCTAGCCTCACACAAGTCAATGTAGGCCCCGCCAGGTCCTGTAGTAGATGCTAGAAGAGGATTTCTTCCTAACTCTGACCAGAGTCTGAACAACCGCATCAGACAGACCCTTTTCCTTTAGGATGGAGGTTTCAGAAGCCATGCCGTCAAAGCCAGCGTTTGTAAAATGGGGTAACAAAGCGAGAAGATCCGAAACCAGGGGCAAAGGGTACTGATCGACCGCCAGCTGCACGACATCTGCGAACCACACCTGTCTTGGCCACCTGGGGGCCACCAGAACAGCTGGCACTCCTACTTGAATCAGCTTGCGTAGGACCCTGCCCAGAAGGGGAAACGGAGGGAAAAGGTACAGGAGACCGAACCCCTGCCAAGACAGAGACATGGCATCCACCGCCAGAGCCAGAGGATCCTGGGACAGTGAGACAAAAGCTGGAAGCATGTGATTGTGACGAGAGGCAAACAGATCCACATCTGGCCTCCCCCACCTGTGACAGAGGGATAGAAAGACCTTGCTGTTGAGGGACCATTCTCCCTCGGCGAGAGGCCCCCCTGCTCAGGGAATCCGCTTCCAGGTTCTCCGCTCCCGGAATGTAAACCGCCGAGATGCACGGGACGTTGTCCTCGGCCCAAGAGAGAATCAACGACATCTCCCGGAGGGCACTCTTGCTCTGAGTCCCTCCCTGATGATTGATGTAAGCGACAGCAGTCCTGTTGTCGGAGCGAACCTGAACCGGTAGGCCCCGTGGGTGATGCGTCAGCTGCGCCAGCACCAACCGAATCGCCCTCAGCTCCAGAACATTAATGGGGGTGTGTGCCTCCTGAGGGCCCTACAGCCCCTGGAATTGGTGGGCTCTCCAGTAGCCCCCCCAACCTGACAGACTGGCATCCATAGTGACCGTCTCCCAGCACGGTGTCAGGAACGATCTGACCCCCAGAAGATTCCTCGAGTACAGCCACCACAGGAGGGACCGCCGGACCAGAGGGGACAGAGCAAAAGCCTGATCCAGAGACAGGGGACACTTGTCCCAGGCTGAAAGAAGACAGAACTGAAGATGCCTCATGTGAAAATTGAGCATAGGGAACTGCCTTGAAGCAGGCCACCATCTGTCCTACCAGACGCATCCCTTACCAGATGGATGTGATGAGGGTTGGACAGAAAGACAAGAATCAGAACCAGAGGGGAGTCCACCCTCTGTAGAAGGAGGAAAATCCTGGTCTAAATGTTATCCAGAGTCATACCCAGGAAGAGAGCCACCCGGTAGAAAGAGGATGAATACCCCGGGCTCTGATAAGCGCCATCAACCCCTTAGTGAACACTCAGGGGGAAGAGGAGAGACCGAAGGGAAATACCACGATGGGGAATGTTGTTCATTTATCACGAACCTGAGGAACCGCTGGTGCCCTGGGAAGACCGGCACAAGAGGCTAAGCATCCTTTATGTATATAAAGTCATCAAGCCCCCCCGGGCGCAGGGAGCTAATAGCGGAGTGCAGAATATTAATGCGAAAAACTTCTGGTCCTGAAAAAACCTGTCGAGAAGCTCTAGGACCAGGATGGGTCTGATGGAACCATCCATTTTGTTACCGGAAAGAGAATGGAATAGTGACACTGACCTCTCTCTCTCCCAGAGGGACCCGACAATGACAATGGGCAAAGGTTTTGTACTGCCCGAAACCGACCCCGAGCTGCCCGAGGGTCCGTAGGAACCCGAGACCCGAGGAACTGGTAAGAGGTCAGTCCGCGAACCCCGCTTGTATCCGGAGGAGACTACCTCCAGAACCACTTGTCTGAGACCAGTTGAGCCCAGGCCTGAGCGAAGAGCCGCATCCGTCCCCCCCACCCACAAGGGTGAGGGCGCTCCCTACTTACTGAGCGGGCTAGGTAGTAGATCTGGGTTTGGCACCCAGGAGAATCCGGGCGGGACACAGTCTTGGCCCTTGCCCCATAATTGTCCCCTTTGCCCCGCAAAGGATACCCCCCTGCCTGACCTAGGCCCACGACAGGGGGGATTGAAGGACCCTGAGCCCCGGAAGGCTCACGGCAGATTAATTGCGTCGGGGTAACTTACCTCCCGTAGCAAAGGGTCCAACAGACAACCCAACAGGTGCTACCCCAAAGGGGGGGGGGGCGTGAGAGCCTACTTAACGGCATAGTCAGCAGCCACTGGCGGCACCAGACCTAGCGGCGTATGGATACAACCAAGGCCGAGGTCCAGCCCGTTCGAATGGAGTAATCTAAGGCAGAGAGAACATAGGTGATGAACATCTCGCATTAGGACAAGGCTCTAAATTCCGCAATAGAAGAGTCCATAATTGGAGCCGTCCAGAAGGCCCCTGATCAATTTCCAAAAGCCACGGCCGTAATAGCGGAAGCACAAACCAGGCAAAGGCGTGGGACGCCAGTTAGTCAAAACACCGGTCCTCACCATGCCTCAAGGTAGTGGGATCAGTGGAATGCACAACATAGGAATGGACAACCCCAGACAGGGGCATTCACCTCGGGGGGAGTTAACTCACCTTTGACCACACCCAAGGGGAAGGGGTACCTCCTATCCCATCCATTAGGGATACCGGGAAGCCGGCTAGGCCGTTCCCATCCTTGAGAACCAGATTACTGAATGTGTCCATTCTAGTAATTCCAACGTGTTTACACGGTACCACACAATTCCCCCTGCCACTTAGGTGTCGCTGCAGGAGGGGGAATGGAAAGTACCTCAATTCATGCCCATGGTCTAAGGGTGTCATCAGCATCCCCATGCTCTGAGCCAGCAACAGCGCCAAGGCAATGCTGATCGTCAGGAGACCTGAACCTGAGAGTACTTCCCCTTCGGCAAGGGGGGAATAGTCAGACCATTCAAGGGACTTATCTAGCCCCATGGTAACGGCCGGCGCAGCGGGCGCCACATGCCGTATTTTAGGTGGAGCCTACGGCTGCAGAGCTATAATCAGTCTCTTAATGTTGCCAGTCTGGCGTATACGTCAGATAGAGACTCCCCGCTATTACAACCACAGCAGGGGCCATAAACAAGCGATGGGGTGTGGGGGTTGAGACAGTGGGTGCCGACCCAGGCACATGAGCCCTAGACTGCCGCGCAGGCGCTAGCTGGGCGCAGGGTATCACATCAATGCCCACATGGGATGCCCCGCACACCGCGCACAGCCGGGCTTTCCCCAAAGGGACCCCGAGCACAATTCATGAGATGCCTCCAATGGTGAATTTTTAAGTCACAATGACAAACGGGAATTACGCTGTGCAGATACCGGGGATGCTCCTTAAAGTCCGCTAGTGGGAGGATTTATCAATTAAGCCCCCATATCCATGTGACTAGACAGGACCAGGAGAACCACTAAATTGGGATATCCCGCCTGAAGGCACAACCAAACACACATATAGTCTTCATAAAAAGACATCATTCCCGATTAGGCAGTCTGTCCAGGCAAGATGGCTGAACAACGCAGGAGGGGGGAGGGCCACCTGCGGAGCGCGCCAGGCCCCGCCCCCTCCTGTAACTGGGGACAAGCAGAGACGGCATCTGCCATTGTCACGTAAAGGAGGAGATAGCAATAGCCCTGGCATGGCCAGGGCCCAGAAAACAATAAAAACCGACTCCACATAACACCTGACAGGCGGCCCAGCCTTGATAGAAAACGTCCGGCGACATAGTGACATCACCAGCCCGCCGCCGCTGCAAGAGCGAGCACGCGGGCCCTTCAATTCATTCAGTGAAACTTGCATTAATGGAGGGGGAAAGGAGCGCTGATCGAGTGCCAGCGCTGCCACGTGAAGTTACACACACACGCACAGTGACCATAAGGAGAGTCAAGGCAATACACTTTCAAGCACACCGGACCCCCCCCCCCCCCAACTAACCGGACAAGGGAGAGGGGGATAAGCCCAGCGATACATTTGGGTACATGTAGTAGGGGCTAAAAGCGGACGGGGCATCCCATGTCAGGCTCACCAGCCTGAGCCGCCTACCCTTTGGTGGGGGATTTGCGATGGAGCGCTGCTCCAGTCAAAAGCACCTCTACTAGGTGCTGCCTACCATCACCTGGACCATGCAGCCAAGGCTGGGAAGGAAGGTAATAGTGGCCCGGGCGGGAATAGGACACAGGGCCGGGGGCTGTGTAGCCCGGCTTACCTGCAAGGAGGGAGAGAGCCATCATCTTGACCTTCGCCACCGACTGCAGAAAGTAAACTGGGGAATGTGTGGGAGGTCCCGGGTATATTAGCACCGGGAGGGGCCTCTTTTTTGCCATCTGTGCAGTAAAGCACCCTCTTGTGAACTATAACCCAGACGTAATGATTATTAATGGAGCAGGGCGTGATGCATACTTGGAATAATCTTGACCCGAGATGTATCCAGAGTCATGCCCAGAATGGACCTCACCATTGACGGTGACAGGAAAGACTTGGGGTGGTTGATCACCCAGCCGAAGAACTCCAGTGTGGACACCACCAGCTGGGTATCCAGCTCGGCCTGCTGGAGGGACTAAGATGTGATGAGAATGTCATCTAAGTAAGGAAGGATGCAAATGCCCTGAGATCTCAGCAGAGCCAGTACGCCCGCCAGCACCTTGGTGAATACCCTGGGAGCCGAGGTGATACCGAAAGGCAGAGCCACAAATTGATAGTGCTGATCCTCCAGAGCGAACCTGAGGAATCTCTGATGACCTGGAAAGATTGATACATGAAGGCAAGCATCTTTGATGTCTACAGAGGTCATGAAGTCGCCCGGGCGTAGTGAATTGACAGCTGAGCGCAGAGTCTCCATGCAAAAGTGTTTGAATCTGACAAATTTGTTGAGGCACTTTAAATCCAGGATAGGTCTGATGGACCCGTCTTTTTTGGGAACAGTGAAAAGATTGGAATAGTAGCCTCTGCCCCTCAAAGGCACCTGGCAGATAACCCCCGACTCCAGAAGGTTTTGGACAGCAAGGCACAGACCCTGAGCTGACAGAGGGGTTTGAGCCATCCGGGATTTGATGAATCTTGGGGGGGGGGGGGGGGGGGGGGGCAGGCTGCAAACTCTATCTTGTAACCGGAGAACACTACCTCCTGAATCCACCGGTCTGAGATGTGAAGCCTCCAGACGTGAGCAAAGAGCCCGAGCCGTCCCCCCACCCGGATGGGTGAGGGCGCCCCTTCATGCCTGAGGGGGCTTGGGTGAGGATTTTGGCTTGGAACCCCAGGAGAGGCCAGGACGGCCATGTCCTCTGCCCCTTCCCCAGTGATCTCCGCGGGCCCCAGTAAAGGAGACTCCTCAGGGGGTAGGGACCTGAGAGTGAGTAATGGTCCTCATCTTCTACAGGGAAGTGGGAAACTGTGGGTGATAAATGCCGCTTCTTAGCAGAAGCCCTACAGGGGGCAGACCCAGCAAGATGTTTTTCAATGCTGGCCACCCGTGCAGCCAAATCAGGTTGAGACTCCCCGCTGGTATGCCCTTCGCTGGGGGTCAGATGTAAGCGTGGGGGGGTAGGCGAAGCCAGAGGGGGCGCAGCACCAGGCCCAGTAACAGGCAACCCAGACTGCATCGCAAGCACCTGCTGGGCACAGGGTACACACACCTTGACATCATCACTTATAGGGGATACTTCCCACACAACACATAGCTGGGATTGTCCCAAAGGAACCCCAAGCACATTATCCCCAGAAGCCTCCATATGGTGATTAGAGTGGCACAACAGACCAATATAGGGTTAAAGCTAATGATAGCAAACCAGGATGCCCGAAAAGCCCGCTAGGGAGGTGGGAGATATAATAGTATATAGCCTAAACTAAAAGGGAGAGGACCAGGAGAAACCATAATGAAGTCTACCTGCCTGAAAGACATAAGAAGACATCCCCATAAGAATATAACAATAAAATATATATATAAAGCCAGGTCCCTGACTTATATAGGGCCGGGAGGAGCCACAAGCTGTTTTCTGCAGTCTAGCGCCATCTTGTGGATGTATAACCCATGTGTAAGGAATATTCTGGAACAGGACGTGCTGTATACTTAGAGTATACAAAACTAACACCACTCGCCGCTAACACCCCCCCCCCCCCCCCCGAACAAGAGTCAGAGGGGGGGGAGACGAAGGACAGCAGCGAGTATACAGGCCGGGGGGGGGGGGGGGGGAACCCCTGAAGGAAAGAAGAGGACACCGTCCCCAAAACACTCACCCCCTCAGAAGCCAGGACAGGAACTCCCCATCCCTAATAGGCTCACCATAAAGCCTATGGCCGGCTACCCTTTGTGGAACAGGGTCTGCGGCTAGGAGCAGCGCTCCTGGAGCACTTGACCCTAGTGCTCTTCTACCTTCACCCGATCTGTCAGCCGAGGCTCACCTGCGCACAGAGAGAGAGCCATTTTCTATCTTCTCAGTTTCACTGCAGAGGAAACACTGGGAACTCTATGGTTAATCCCATTTTTATAGGGGGCTGGGAGATGCCACAAATCTTCTGCAGTACACTGCGCCATCTTGTGGCGGAATAACCCAACTGTTATGAATACTGAGGCAGGCCGTGCTATGCAATAAGAAAAAGATGGCTACAAAGCTATCCATTGGGAAAATGTATGTGCAGATTTAGCTACTTGCACTATTTTAACCTTCCAGCCATTGCTATGTAACACAGACTCCAGTTCCACGATGACTGGTAGAAAAATAGAAACTACTCACACTGGAATCACCATTACAAAACAACTTTAATTAAAGTACATGAAACTGTACGAGATAAATGTTCCCTTAGGAGCACATGAGACTTTACAACTGCTGTATACACGATTTTTATTCCACCATGGCTAAGTCCTTGAGAGCATGGCTGCGGGGCTTCTTGGCTTTATATCCTGGTCTCAGGAACTCTATTTTCCTCTTTTTAGCCTCAATTTTGCTTTTGTGTTTTTTCACTTTCTTTCTGGCAGCTACAACAGGGTTGGCCACAGCCTAAAATAAGACATCACACCGATTAGCAAGCATGAACTTACAAGCAATAAACGCACTAAATCCCACAATTTTAAAACCTATGTAGACACAAAATGTACTTACCAGGCACACCAAAATCGTACACACACTGCTACCAGAACCTTATTGGAGGAGCGGACAGGGTGTACTATAGGCTTCCAGTGCACAGCGCACTGAAGCTGGCTCAGATAAGTAACCTGGTATGGGCACAGTGTTCTAGAAGTGAACCTGTCTAATAAGGAATGTAGGTCTGCTTAAAAATTGGGACCTAAACATAACCACCACACATGATAAATGTACAAATATTACAGAAAGTGCCCACCATAGAATAGATATGTATAGAGACTGTAAATACAGAAACAGAAGGATGACTCAATGCAGAGTCTCTGCAGAAGCAGATAACCGGGTGTTAAAACCTGGTGTAGCCCACAAGCTGCAAACGGATCTATAAACTGTGTTTTCTTGTTAATTGAAGTAGGAGATTGGAAAGGCTCAAAACAATGCTTAAGAGTTACTATGGCACTCTATAAAATATACCGTATATTTTGTTACTAAAGTTGAAAATGAAACAGATTGTCCAGACAAAGTAATAAAAAAGTAACATTTTGGAACTGTCTAGCCTCCAGCATGCAATGGAGTGCCTTCAGCATATTAGAGGTGGATGATCACATGATTTCTTCCCCGCTTGCAGCGACATGAGGGAGCATATCAGCAGGAATGAACACAGTAGATGAAATCAATAGTGGAGCCAGCAGGACTTTGTGGCCTGACACAAATATTCTATTTTATAAATGCCTGGATGGGGACTACAAATATAAGCGTTATCACCTTATTTATACATTGCAGTAAATAAGGGGAATTAAGTTGTCAGTTACAGCCTGTAGCAAATGCACTGAGGCCCAAGATTCCCCTTGGACCCAGAATCACTACACATTTGAAAATAAATGAGGCTGTGGATTGGCACCAATACATTACACACCTTACTATTTGCAATGAGAAATAGCTAATGTTTTCATTATCAGTGAACATTACCTGCAGAGCTTTTTGCTTTTTCCTCATGATTCTCTTCTGACTGGCCTGTTTCTGGATACCAGCAAAGCACAGTGAAAACGTCTCTAAGCCCACCAAATTCTTCAGTAGTTCTATAATTTCTTGAGAGAGGTTTTTCAGGGTTGGGTCTGGGGAAAAAAACATTTCTAAATAGACTCCTGACCACACACACAATAATTTGACCAGCACAACCTCCCCTAAACCTTTGCTATGAGAGCACTAGCTGACTGTAGAGTAAAGGGTCTACTCAACCAGTGCTCATAAACTACAAAGGTTTGACATGACTATACAGATTCAATGATATCTGATGCTGGATATAAACATGAATACAAATAAAAGCTAAATTGAGAGGGATCCAGACCTGAAGGGGTTAGCAGAATTTATCTACTGACACCAAGCAAAGCAAAACCTCCAATCCACAAACAGTGACCTTACCTTGCTCTGCGTATGTGCTGTTCAGTTCTCTAAAGAGCGGGGCAACAATAGTTGGCAGAAAAGGCTTGACTCTATCTCTTCCAAGATCCACCGCAATAGCTCCCAGAAATTTAAACACACATATTCTCTATAAAAAAAAATAAAGAATCAGATCTACAGCTATGATGATCAACAATACGCAAACGTGAAAATAAATGAACCACTTGCAGTAAACCTCTTGGGTATTATTGTTAATTTATAAGGCGCCATTTTATTCCATGGAGCTAACAGGAGTAAGATAATAAATACTTACGAAGACAATGCATATAATACACAATGTTTTGAGCTGGATGTAACAGCAGAGTAACTAAAGACATAGATGCATTAGGAAAGAGGGCCCTGGCCTTGTCAGCTTACAAAGGGAGGGGGGGAGACAATAGGCTGGGTCACAAAGGGTATGTACCAAGCAGGTGCCCTGTGGTCAGAATGATAAGATGGGTGGGTTAAGTCAGATGATAGGCTCTTCTAAGTAAGGGCACTTTAAGGGAAGGGCAGTGACTAATTGTATGAGGGAGGGTATTCCACAGGAGTGGAGCGAGATCAGGTGAGAGAAATGGACCGATACGGGCAATATTTTTAGTTGGAGGCGACAGGAGATGGCTAGTGACTGATGCGAGGTGTGTGTATGTGTGTGTGTAATATATATATACAGGCGCACACTACCCCCAAAGGCTCAGCACCTAGTCCTGTCCGTATTTGTCATTTCAAAATACTATTATATAATTTATATTTGGTTTGTGTGGAGCCTTTATCAGTGGTAAAGATTAAGAAAACATAGTTGAAAAGTAGATTTATTCCAAGTATACAGCATGTCCTGTTCCAGAAGATTCCTTACACATGGGTTATACATCCACAAGATGGCGCTGGACTGCAGAAAACAGCTTGTGGCTCCTCCCTATAAGTCGGGGACTTCCCACAAATTCCCCAGTTCTTATCTGCAGTCTGGGCTGCGAAGATAGAAGTTGGCTCTTTATGCTGCGCAGGTGAGCGGGGCTTATCAGCCTGCGGCCCTGTAGGACCATTCCCACTCGTTCCGAACCCAATGCCTCCCAGCCTCGGCTGAACTGGTTCGAGTGAAGGTAGGCAGCACCGGGGTCAGGTGCTGAGGAGCGCTGCTCCAAACGCAGTCCCTGCCTTGAGAGGGTAGGCGGTATAGGCCTATGGTGAGCCTTATGGGATGCCCCTCTCGCTCTCTGGGGTTCCCTTAACCCCTGTCCCCCTTAGATGGGCCCCCTCCTCTCATTATTCTCTCAGGCATTTTGTGGCTGCTGCTCCCTTGCCTCGCTCACCCTGTTGAGACCTCCAGGGGGGCGACGTTGCCTCAGGCGCTGTCGCGCCATCATTGGCCCGTGGAATCATGTGGGCGCGTTTTGCGCTCTTCGGGGGGGGGGGGCCTTGCGGATGACGTTTTCCGCATCGCTTCTCCGCGGCCCGCCCCTCAAGGTATATGCGGGCGCCATTTTGATTCCTTGGGCTCCGTGTCTACTGTCTACCTACCGCGGCCCGTGAGTGCCCCTGCGGGGGGATTTTTTTTATACATGTTTATATATTTGATTGTAGTCTTCTTATGTCTTTCAGGCGGGTTAAACTTTATTGTGATTTCTCCCGGTCCTCTCCCTTTTGGTTAAGGCTATTGCTATTATATCTCCCACTTCCCTAGAGGGCTCTTGGGGCATCCCGGGTAGCTATCATTAGCGTTAACCCTATATTGGCCTGTTGTGCCACGATAATCACCATATGGAGGCTTCTGGGGATAATGTGCTTTGGGTTCTTTCGGGACAAGCCCGGCTATGTGTTGTGTGTGGGGTATCCCCTATAAGTGATGATGTCAGGGTGTGTGTACCTTGCGCCCAAGCAGGTGCTTGCGCTGCAGTCTGGGTTGCCTGTTACTGGGCCTGGTGCTGTGCCCCCTCTGGCTTCGCCTACCCCCCCACGCTTACATCTGACCCCCAGCGAGGGGCATACCAGCGGGGAGTCTCAACCTGATTTGGCTGCACAGGTGGCCAGCGTTGAAAAACATATTGCTGGGTCTGCCTCGCGTAAGGCTTCTGTTAAGAAGCTGCATTCATCACCCGCGGTTTCCCTCTTCCCTGTTGAGGCTGAAGATTTTTTTGACATTACCGGTTATTCCCCCTGGAGGAGGGGGAATTATTCTCTGAGGGACAAAAGGTATCCCTTTCCTGCTGATGTGGTTAAGCGTTGGTCATGTCCTCCCGAGGTGGCGCACCCGTTCTGGGGCTGTCCAATACATCTGTCATGCATTCCCCTGACACTACTACCCTGAGGGATGGTGAGGACTGGCGCATGGACCAGCTGGCTTGCCATGCTTTTGCCTGTGTGGGGACCGCGCTACGCCCGGTTTGTGCCTCTGCCATTACAGCTATTGCTATTAACCCTTTCGCTGCCAGCCTACCTGCAGCATTTGCCACTCCCTGTTGCCAGACGATGTTTCACTATTTTGCGCTACACATGTTCAACTGTCATTTTTGAAAGGATTTCCAGGGATTTCCCAGGACAATTATATATTGTTTTTTTCAACAGAGTCTGGGCTTTAACATGAAATGTCTTGTTTGTATTTTTTAGGTGTATTCTCAATATTTTTGGGTGAAATGTGTGAAAAAAAATAAAAAAAAAATTTTTTTTTACAATTTGTAGAGTTTTTTTGTAATAAAAAATGTAAGTTTGTCAATAAAATCTTATTGCGTGAGAAACCCCAATTTCTCCCGGTTACAGCGATACCACATATGTATAGGTAGACACCCTTTCCTGCCCAGAAGCCTTTTATAGCTGCTGGATGACAAATGGTTAATTTAAAAAAAAAAATGACATAGGGTCCCCCTTCCCGGGGAGGGGGACCCCATTTTTTTTGGGATTTTTAAGGGTTAAAAACCCTTAAAAATCCAAAAAAAAAAATGACGTGGGGTCCCCCTTACCCAAAGTAACCAGCCCGGGACCAGCTATGGGGGCTTGTAGGCACAGAGTGGGGGGGCCAGCTTTGGTGGCCCCCCCACCCTGCAGCCTACGAGCCCACATAGCCTATGTGGGCCCGGGCTCTTCTGCCCCCCCCCTGGCCTTTGGGGAGGCAGGTAATGGGGGTGCGGGGGTTAATGGCAAGTCACCCGCTAGGGCAGGTGACTTGCCACCCCCCCAGCCTTGTGAACTGGTATAAGGGGTCTCATGGACCCCTTACCAGCTCACAAAGGGTTAACGGTTAAAAAAAACCACCACACAATAATAAAAAGTATTTTATTAGAAAAAAAAAAATTTTTTTTTACTGTACTTACCTTCGATTGCAAGCTCTTGTCCCTCGCCGCTCAGCTGACAGATGCCGGTGATCGGCATCCAGAGAAGGAGAAGGCAGGAGATCAGAGGATCTCCTGTCACCTCCTTCCCCAGCGCCGATCACCGGCATCTGAGAAGCTGAGAAAGCTGAAGCCCGTTCGGGGCCGGGATGACTCCAAGGGGGCGGGGCTTAGAGGCATGATGGCGGCCGCCATCGAGAAGAAGAGAGGAGAGAGCCTCCCAGGCTCTCTCCTGAAGATCGGTAAGTCCTGGGGGGGGATCGGAGGCCCCCCAGGTGAAGAGGAGGGACAGCGGGAGCCAGCGCACACACAGGTAAGTGAATGTCATTTTTTTTTTTTTTTACAGTTAGAAGCTGCTGCTGCAGAAGCGGGGGGGGGGGGGGGCGGCCTATTCCGGGGGCTCTCCTGGAGGAGACCCGGCCGGATCCAACAAGGGGTCAGGTGAGTATTTTTTATTTTTATTTTTTAAACTAGAAGCGAGGAAAGTCAAGCACGTAACACCTACGGGCTTGGCACTTAAGGCCCAGCCAAGCCAGCACGTAGGTGTTACGGGCTTGGCAACAAAAGGGTTAAAGGGCTGCTTAAGAGCCTCTTAGATGGGGCCTCTGATGACGCGGGAGGAGAAGAGTATAGATCTCTCCTGCTTTGCTATGAATTTGTTGCATATGTTCTGTCTGCCATGGATGATGCCATTAGAATGTGTGGGAGGACTTCTGCCCTTTTGGTGGCTATACGCCGCTCTGTTTGGCTGCGTCAGTGGGTAGCAGATAAAGCTGCTAAGAAGGCTCTCACTGGCTTTCCCTTTAAGGGGCTGCGCCTCTTTGGTGATTGCTTGGACTTGTTTGCCAGGGGCGGCAGGTTATCTCAAAGTGAACCCTGCGTTCAGGGTCTCCTTCATGTACCAATCTTTCCAGGTCATCAGAGATTCCTCAGATTCGCTCTGGAAGATCAGCACTACCAATTTGTGGCCTTGCCTTCCGGTATCACCTCGGCTCCCAAGGTTTTCACCAAGGTGCTGGTGGGCGTAATGGCTCTGCTGAGATCTCAGGGCATTCGCATCCTTCCTTACTTGGACGACATTCTCATCACGTCTCAGTCCTTCCAGCAGGCAGAGCTGGATACCCAGATGGCGGTGTCCACACTGGAGTCCCTCGGCTGGGTGATAAACCACCCCAAGTCTTCCCTGTCCCCGTCATTGGTGAGGTCCTTTCTGGGCATGACTCTGGATACATCTCAGGTCAAGATTCTTCTCCCTTAGCAGAAGGTGGAGAGTCTTCAAGCACAAGCAAGGCTTCTTCTGTCTTGCCCCCATCCCTCCATCCGGCAGGGGATGCAGCTGGTGGGTCTGATGATGTCTTGCTTCGAGGTGGTTCCATACGCTCAGTTTCACATGAGACCTCTTCAACTTCACCTGTCAGTATGGAATCGGGACCCTGTGTCCCTGGATCAGGTGTTTGTTCTGTCCCCTCTGGCCAGGCTGTCTCTTTCGTGGTGGCTGGACTCAAGGAACCTGTTGATGGGCAGATCCCTTCTGACCCCTTGCTGGGAGACAGTCACCACAGATGCCAGTCTGACAGGTTGGGGGGGCTTCTGGAAATCCCTGAAGTTCCAGGGTCAGTGGGGCCCTCAGGAGGCCCATACCCCTATCAACATTCTGAAACTGAGGGCGATAAGACTGGTCCTCGCCCAGTTGACTCCACACCTTCGGGGTCGGGCGGTTCAGATCCGCAAGGACAACCAGACGGCAGTTGCCTACATCAATCATCAGGGAGGGACCCGGAGCAAGAGGGCCCTCAAGGAAGTGTCCCTGATTTTGTCCTGGGCGGAGGAGAATGTCCCCTGCATATCGGCAGTTTACATCCCGGGAGTGGAAAACCTGGAGGCAGACTCCTTGAGCAGGGGGATGTCTCGGCTGGGGGAGTGGTCCCTCAGCAACAGGGTGTTTCGCTCCCTGTGCAGTCACTAGGGGCAGCCGGATGTGGACCTGTTTGTGTCCCGTCACAATCACAAGCTTCCAGTCTTTGTCTCTCTGTCCCAGGACCCTCTGGCCTTCAGCTCCTTTATGTGTTTCCTCCGTTTTCCTCTGCTGGGCAGGGTGCTGCGCAAGATTTCCCAGGAAAACCATTCTGGTGGCCCCCTGTTGGCCAAGAAGAGTGTGGTTCACAGACATCGTGCAGTTGGCAGTAGATCAGTACGCCCTGCCCAAGGTTCCAGATCTGCTCACTCAAGGGCAGCTACGCCATCCCAATTTACAAACGCTGGCTTTAACGGCCTGGCTGCTGAAACATCCATCTTGATGGAAAAAAGGCTGCCTGCCTCTGTTGTTAGTACCATGATTCAGGCTAGAAAGAAGTTCTCGTCATCTATCTACTATAGGGTACGGCATGCTTACATTGACTGGTGTGAGTCTAGGTCGCTTCCCTGTCGGGTGTTTTCTATCCCCAGGATTCTGGAATTCCTGCAACATGGTTTGGATTTGGGACTTCAACTTAGTACCCTCAAAGGTCATGTTTCAGCTTCGGCTATTTTCTTCCAAAGATCCTTTGCCAACCATTGTCTGGTTAAGACCTTTTTTCAGGGGGTTACTCACGTGCGTCCTCCACGTAAGCCTATGTTACCAGTCTAGGATTTGAACTTGGTATTATCGGCCTTGCAGGGGTCATCTTTTAAGCCCTTGCATGAGGCACCTTTGTCTATTTTGACGCTTAAGGTAGCCTTTTTGGTGGCTATCACTTCTATTAGGCGTGTTTCTGAGTTGGCGGCGCTTTCCATCAAACCTCCTTACTTTGAGAGACACCTGGACAAGGTGGTGTTTTGTTTTAAGCCAGATTTTCTGCCTAAAGTTGTGTCTGCTTTTCATCTCAATCAGGACATTGTTTTGCCTTCTCTGTGCCCTAATCCTAGTAACCCTATGTAGCGGGTATTACATTCTCTGGATGTGGTCAGGACCTTGAAGTTCTATTTGGTGGCTACTAAACCTTTCAGGAAGACTGATGCTCTTTTTGTTCTCCCTTCTGGGCCTAAGAAGGGTTTAGCTCCAGCTAAATCTATCATCAGCAAGTGGATCCGTCAGGCTGTTATTCAAGTCTATTCTGCTAAGGGGAAGGAACCTTCCTCCTGTCTTACTGTTCATTCTACTCGGGCTATTGCTGCCTCTTGGGCTTTTCAGCACCAAGCTTCTGTTGAACAAGTTTGTAAGGCCGCCACTTGGTCTTCTGTTCATACTTTTTTACAAAGTTTTACAAGGTTGATGTTAGGGCCTCAGCTGACGCTGCTTTTGGCCGCGAAGTTCTGCAGGCGGCGGTGGTTTAAACTGCCCGCTGTTACTTTTGGGGATCCCACCCTACCTTACGGACACTGCTATTGGATGTCCCATGTGTAAGGAATCTTCTGGAACAGGACGTGCTGTATACTTGGAATAATACAATTCTGTGATTACTCACCTGTAGAATTGGTATAATAAGTATACAGCACGCCCTGTTCCATCCCACCCTTGTTATCATTATTCTTAGTTACCTCTGTATGGTGATTGTTCATTTGGGATTTTTTGTTATTATTGTTCTCCCGGCTTCTTGTGTAACTGCTTGTCAATACTGGGGAATTTGTGGTAGGTCCCCGACTTATATAGGGCTGGGATGAGCCACAAGCTGTTTTCTGCAGTCCAGCGCCATCTTGTGGATGTATAACCCATGTGTAAGGAATCTTCTGGAACAGGACGTGCTGTATACTTATACTACCAATTCTACAGGTGAGTAATCACAGAATTGTATTTTTGTATTTGTCCATTTTGCATAAAAAAAGAAGAGTCAACTAAATGATTTAGTCATCTATTCTATTTGGGGGCATCTGTGACCCACACTTATACTGTATTTAGGTTATGTGACTCACCTTTAGAGGCTGCTTAGGAGAATGGGCAGCTTCTCTCTTGGCAAGTGTTGATAATTTCCTCAACAGCCACATTAAAGTAGCCGCTTTCTCCTCATTCGTCCCCTCCTCTTTCTCAGCAACCTGTTCATCTCCGGAAGCTTCCTGCTCTGGGGCTTCATCCTCTTTCTCTTCATGGTGGTTTTCTGCCTCCTCGGTTTCAGGGTGGAGGAGGTAGATCACTTTGGCTACAAACAGCAGATCCTTTATGACCTTTAAAAGAACAAACAGAGACATTCAGGTGCTTTACTCTGCCATCATCTAGTTTCCTAACAATTCCTAAATCTGGGTACAGAAGTCAAGTATAAAATAGACTGATCTGTCAAAAACATTATGGGACAGGCCAGACTTTTTCATCCAGTTATTTGTCATAGTTAAACATCAGTCTTACTAAAGGAATTGTTCAATCAAATAATAATAATAATATAAAAGAAGGTCATTGTTCACATAGGGAGTCTGGAAAATGTCACCCCAATGCTGGAGGTGTAACAGCAGCAGATGAATGAGTAAATAGGACAGCTAATACCCACAATATTTTGAGCGGGACTATTTGGTGTAGTTATTGTGTACCCAGTTTTAGTGATAAAAGCAGTAGATGTGATTGGGCTGTGCTGATTGCGATGGCAGTGTGTAACCCAGGAAGAAGGAAGCCTACTTCTGCAGTTCATGGCTTGCCATAACAGAGAGACCACCAGTGGCCAAAGCAATTTACCAAAAATGAGCCCAGCTCAACCGGAATAGTGCAGATTGGTTGCTCCAGCCATTGTGGTTAAAAAAAAAAAATACTAAATGCCAAAACAGCCTTCCCATTCAAACAATTGAAAAAACAATGGACAATAGGGAGGCGCTCACTGAACAGAATTGCTTTTGCTTTATACATGCCTAGGGGTTTTATGTCGCATAAGCAATTTGAACCAAGTCCTCTATACATTGAATGGGGTCCTATACACATCAGCAGAATATATATATAAAAATTAAAAGTTTTGAAGTCATATGTTTGAATCGCAAGACATGGAAACAGAAACACATGGAACAATTCAGATTGTTTTGAATCTCAAGCCTGGAACAAGGCTTTGCCATATACCTGTTCTCCTAGACTCTGGTCCAGATACTTTGACCTCAGCTGATGGCAGAATGCAAGAGCAAGGTTTTTCATCTGTGAAGAAACATGGCAGAATAAAACAATAAGCACCCAAAGGTATACACAGTAGGGTTGAATAATAGCAATGGATAATGAAAGAAAATGTAATTCTATAAATGCAAATGCACTGAAAATACTACACAAGCTTGTTTTACTCCTTTACAAAAAGAAAAAAAAAAAAGAAAAGAATATTAGGCTGTTTCAAAAAATACCATTTTGTGATTACTCACCTTTAAAATGGGTATTATAAGTATGTCACACACCCCGCTTCCAAGATTAATGACATATGGGTTATGTCCAGTAGAGGGCGAACTGATTGAGATGGAAGGCAGAAACCACCTTAGGAAGGAAATGTGGCTTAAAGCGAAAGACCACCTTATCCTGGTGTCTTTCAAAGTAAGGGGCCTGAATGGACAGAGCCGCCAACTCAGAGACACGTCGAACAGAGGTGATAGCCACCAAAAAGGCAACCTTTTGTGTGAGCATAGAAAGTGCAACATCATGCACCGGCTCAAAAGGAGGCCCCTGGAGGGCCGACAGAACCAAATTCAAATTCCAAACAGGCAACAAAGGCTTTCGAGGGGGCAGCACATGAGTGATCCCCTGGAAAAAAGTTTTAACCAAAGGATGAAGAGCAAAGGACCTTTGAAAGAAGACCGCCAGGGCAGAGACCTGCCCTTTCAAGGTACTAAGCTGGAACCCCAGGTCCAGACCGTGTTGAAGAAAATCCCAAATCCTAGGAATCGAAAACACCCTGCAAGGCAAGGCCCTAGCCTCACACCAATCAATATAGGACCTCCAAGTCCTGTAGTAGATGTTAGAGGAAGATCTCTTCCTAGCTCTAACAAGCGCCTGAATCACCGCATCCGACAAACCTTCTTCCTTTACAATGGAGGCTTCAGCAGCCACGCCGTCAAAGCCAGCGTTTGTAAATTGGGGTAACAAAGTTGACCTTGAGTGATCAGATCTGGAAACAGGGGCAACCTGTACTTATCTACCGCCAGCCGTATGACGTCTGCGAAGCAAACCTGTCTTGGCCACCTTGGGGCCACCAGAATTGCTGGCGCACCCTCTTGAGCCAGCTTGCGCACCACCTTGCCCAACATGGAGAAGGGGGGAAACAGGTACAGAAAACCCAGATCCCTCCAGGCAAGAGACAAGGCGTCCACTGCCAGGGCCAGAGGATCCTGAGACAGAGACACAAATGCAGGAAGCTTGTGATTGTGACGAGGCAAAGAGATCCACCTCCAGAATCCCCCACTTGTGAAAAAGGGACCGGAATACCTTTTGGTTGAGTGACCTCTCCCCTCGGCGAGAGGATCCCCTGCTCAGGGAGTCCGCCTCCATGTTTTCCACTTCCGGAATGTACACAGCCGAGATGCATGGGACATTGTTCTCCGCCCATGCAAGAATCAGAGAAACTTCCCTGAGGGCACTCCTGCTGTGAGTCCCTTCTTGGTGACTGATGTAAGCGACCGCAGTCCGATCGATCCTGAACTGGTAGACCCCATAGGTGATGCGTCAAGCATGACAGCACCAACCGAATGGCTCTCAGCTCCAAGACATTGATGGGGGTGTGGGCCTCCCAAGGACCCCACAGCCCCTGGAACTGATGTTCCTTCCAGAACCCCCCCCCCCCAGCCCGACAGGCTGGCATCCGTTGTGACCGTCTCCCAACAAGATTCAGAAGATTCCTTGGTTCCAGCCACCACTGAAGAGACTGCCGAACCAGGGGAGACACCAGAAAAGACTGATCCAATGACAGTGGACATCTGTCCCAAACCGACAGTAGATGGAGCTGGAGCGACCTCATGTGGAACTGAGCAAAGGGGACTGCCTCGAAGGAAGCCACCATCAACCCCACCAGTCTCATCCCTAGCCAGATAGACGGGCGAGGGATGGACAAAAGAAGACATATCAAATCTTGAACCATCTGCACCTTCGACTGAGGTAGGAACACCCTGGCCTGAATGGTATCCAGATTCATGCCCAGAAATGCAACCTCCCTCGACGGGGAGAGAAAAGACTTGGGGTGGTTGATCACCCAGCCAAACCCAGCGTAGACACTACCGTCCTGGTGTCCAGCTCCGCCTGTCCGAGAGAGGATGCCGAAATGAGGAGGTCGTCCAAATACGGCACATTGCGAATGCCCTGGGCTCTGAGAAGGGCCATTATACCCACCAACACCTTGGTGCCGAGGTCAGCCCAAACGGGAGGGCCACAAACTGAGAAATCTCTGGTGTGCTGGGAAGATCGGTACATGAAGGTAAGCATCCTTGATGTCTATGGACGTCATGAAGTCCCCCTGACGAAGAGAAAGGATGGCTGAGCGCAAAGTCTCCATGCGGAACTTCCTGGTTCTGATGAACCTGTTGAGAAGCTTCAAATCCAGAATGGGTCTTATGGATCCATCCTTTCTGGGCACCGTGAAAAGGTTGGAATAATAGCCCCGGCCTCTCTCTAATAAAGGCACCGGGCAGACGATTTCCATGTCCAGAAGACTTTGCACTGCCAACAGGAGCCCCTACGCAGTCCGGGGGTCCGAGACCTGAGAAATCTGGGAGGAGGGTGGTCCTCGAACTCCAGTTTGTACCCGGAAGAGACCACTTCCATGTGACCTCCCGGGCCCAGACCCGGAAGAAGTGCCGCAGCCGTCCCCCCACCCGCAAGGGTGAGGGCGCCCCCTCATTGCTGAGCTGGCTTGGCAGCGGGCTTGGTCTTGGAACCCCAGACAGGTCCCGGACGGGCCCGTCCTCTGTTCCAGGAATCCCCTCTGAAGGCAGAGTAGGCAGCGCGAAAGGAAGGATTAAAGGAGCCTGCCCCCGAAAGGAGCAACGCTGCTTCTTGCGCTGCGGTAGCCTTCCTTCTATCGCAACTGAATCCAATTTATCTCCAAACTGCCGCATACCCAGGAAGGGTAGCCCTGTAAGTGACTTCTTAGCCGCAATGTCAGCCGCCCATTGGCGCAACCAGACCGATCGGTGAATAGTCACCAGCAACGCCGAGGTTCTGCTACACATTCATATTGTGTCATCCAAGGCAGATAAGACAAAGAACATGAATAAATCACTGGCCGGGTTAAGCATGAATAAACCACAGACCTGGTAGCCACAGCCGTGAGCGCAGAAGCACAAACAGGCCGCAAGGCAGAACCCAAGCTAGCAAAGGCATGACAAGCCATTTGGTCAATACGTCGGTCCTCACCATCCTTAATCGTGGTGGCGTCTGGAGAGTGCACAACAGACCTCGGGAGGGGACGACCAGCGCTTCACTGCGTCCACCGGAAAGGGATACTTCCTATCCCATCCCTGAGGAACACCAGGAAGCCGGCTAGGTCTTTCCCATTCCTTAAGAATCAGATTTTCAAAATGCTTCTGATTTGGGAACTCCAAGCGAGGCTTAGAGGTCCCAAAAAATTCCCCCTTCTGCAGAGGGGACTCCGCCGGAGGAGAAATAGCCAGCACCTCAAACAAATGGGCCAGAATCCTGGGGGTATCCACGGCATTTCTATGCTCCTGCCCAGCATCAGCATCCAAAAACTGCTGATCCTCAGAGCCATCAGACTCATCAAACAATTCCCCCTCCTCAAGTGGGGAATAATCAGACCAGTCAAGAATATCCCAACCATCAAAATCCAGAACCGGTGCGGCCGGTGATAAATGTCTCTTCTTAGCTGGGGCCTTTCTGGCCGCAGAGCTAGAAATCAGTCTCTCGATGTTGGCCAATCTAGCACATACATCAGATTGCGACTCCCCACTAATGACAGTGTCACTTGGGGTACGGATCAGGCGGGGTGGAGTAGGTGACGAGGCCGGCGGCGCGGACCCAGACGCCTGGGACCACGGCTGCTGCGTTATGGCCTGCTGAGCACATGGTATGCAATCAGCACATTATCCCCCGTAAGGGATACCCCACAACCCACACACTGCAGGGATTGCCCCAAAGGGAGCCTCCATATGGTCATTATTATGGTAGTCGCAAGGACCAGAGGGAATTACACTAAAAGCTACCCGGGATGCCCCTTAAGTCCGTTAGTGGGAGGATTAGTGGGAGGATTTCAATAATAATAATGATAATGAAAATGCCCCAAATTTGGCCAAGGGACCCTAGGACCGGGAGAACCCCCCTTTTAAACAAGCAGGGTCCTCCTGAAAGACACCAAAAGAGAAGGGGGACCCCGTAAGCAAGGCACACTAACCACCGCAGTCATACATGCAGAATATTAATAATATATATATATATATATATATATATATATATATATGCATAAGAGACATATATGTAAATGATACATGCGTCAATAATGGCAGCTGCCGCGCTAGACAAAAAAGTGCATAACACATAGCATGGATAAGAAAAAACGTGAAGCCCCGCAGGGCACACACAACACAGTAATGGCGCCTCTCCGACCAGAGGTAAAAACAGAAGAGGGAGAAGAAGGCGGGCCAGCGTGGAACGCGCGCCGCGGGCCTTCCCCATCATCGCGGTTCCCGGCTCCTAAATGGCACATACAGTGACAAACACACACACCCAACACACATTCACATGAAACAAAAAGGGAAGGACCATAAGTGAAGGACACAAGCCCCCCCCCCCCCCCCGTTGCGAGAAGGGAGTAATGGAAGAGGAAGGTCCCCAACTACAGTAGTAGAAGGTGGGGAAAACGGACAGGGCATCCCAAACCAGGGTCACCGACCTGGTAGCTGCCTACCCCCTAATATGGGGTCTCACGGAGGAGCATGGCTCCTATCAGTACACCTGTTAAGGTGTACCCTACCCTCACCCGGACCTGCAGCCTAGGCTGGGAGGCATAGGGGTATTTAACTAGGTCCGGGCAGAAATAGGATAAAATACAATTCTGTGAAATACTCACCTGTAGAATTGATATTATAAGTATACTGCAGAGACATGTAAAACAGGCTCCTCCCGGCCCCTCAAACACCCAGGGACCTCCCACAAATCCCTAGCATTGAAAAGCAGTGAACAAGAAGCCGGGAGAATTTAACCACCAAAAACTGGTAACTATAACAATGATAACAATCACCATACAGGGGATCCAGAATAATGCAAAACCATGGTGGGGTGGAGCAGGACGTACTGTATACTTATAATATCAATTCTACAGGTGAGTATTTCACAGAATTGTATTATTCTTAGTATACAGTACGCCCTGCTCCAGATAGATTACTTACACTTGGGACATCCAATAGCAGTGTCCATAAAGTTCCCCAACAAAAAATGCAACAGCAGACAGTTTAAACCACTGCCGCCTGCAAAAACCTTGCGGCAAAGACAGCATCAGCTGAGGCCCTAACATCAACCTTGTAAAACTTTGAAAAGGTATGAAAAGAAGACCAAGTAGCGGCCTAGCAAACTTGTCCAACAGAAGCCTGGTGCTGGAAGGCCCAAGAGGCACCAATAGCACGAGTAGAATGAGCAGTAAGGCGAAAGGGAGGACTCTTCCCCTTAGTAGAATAGGCCTGAATCACAGCCTGACGAATCCATTTGCTAATAGTAGACTTGACAGGAGCCAAACCCTTCCTAGGACCAGAAGGGGCCATCCCATCCAAGTACTGACCAGGCCCAACCCTGCTTAGCCCCCGAGATCAGACGAGATCGGGTGCATTCAGGGTGGTGTGGCCGTAGGCCCAAAAAGAGCATCAGTTTTCCTGAAGGACGCAGAGACTACCAGGGAATACTTCAGACACCCGACCACATCCAAAGAATGCAGAACCCTTTCCTCAGCGTTGCTAGGATTAGGGCACAATGAAGGAAGAACAATATCTTGATTCAAATGAAAAGTAGACACCACCCGGTCCGGCTTAAAACGGAACACCACCTTATCCTGGTGTCTCTCAAAGTATGGGGGCTGGATAGACAGAGCCGCCAGCTCAGACACGCGTCTGACCGAAGTAATAGCCACCAGAAAGACAACCTTGAGGGTAAGTACAGCCAAAGCAGCATCCAGAACAGGTCCAAAGGGAGCACCCTGCAAGGCAGACAAAACCAAGTTCAAATCCCAACAGGGACCATAGGTTTACGTGGGGGACGCACATGAGTAACCCCCTGAAAGAAAGTCTTAACCAAGAATGCTAAGCAAAAGATTTCTGAAAGAAGACAGACAGGGCAGAAAACTGACCCTTCAGAGTACTGAGTTGGAGACCCGACTCCAACCCATGCTGTAAAAAACTCCAGAACCCTGGGGATTGAAAACACCCAACAGGGAAGAGACCTAGACTCACACCAATCAATACAGGTACGCCATACCCTATAATAGATGGAAGAAAAAGTTTGCTTCCTAGCCTTCACCATGGTCTCAATCACCGAGGCAGACAAGCCTTTCTCCATCAAGATGGAGGTTTCAGCAGCCAGGCCGTCAAAGCCAGAGTCTGTAAATTGTGATGGCGTAAGGGGCCCTGTGTGAGCAGATCTGGCACTCCTGGCAGAACGTACTGATCTACTGCCATCTGTACCATGTCTGCGAACCACACTCCTCTTGGCCACCTGGGGGCCACCAGAATCACTGGCACCCCTTCCAGAGCAATCTTGTGCAGGACCCTGCCTAGCAGGGGGAATGGAGAAAAGACATACAGAACAGAATGTCCTGCCATGACATTACTAAAGCATCCGTGGTCACGGCCAGAGGATCCTGGGACAGGGAGACAAGGGCCGGGAGCTTGTGATTGTGACGGGACACAAACAGATCCACATCTGGTTGGTCCCCACAGTGACACAGGGATTGGAACACCCTGTTGCAGAGGGACCCCCCCGGAATGTATACCGCTGATATGCAGGGAACATTGGCCTTCACCCAGGTCAGGATCAGAGACACTTCCTGGAGGACTCTCCTGCTCCGGGTCTCTCCCTGATGATTGATGTAGGCAACTGCCATCAGATAGACCTTGCGCCCCTGAACAGGCAGGCCCTGAAGATGAGTAGTCAAGCGAGTTAGAACTAACCTGAACGCTCACAGTTTCAAACACTGATAGGTGTATGGGCCTCCTAAGAGCCCCACCTCCCCTGGAACCGCAGGGACTTCCAGAACCCCCCCCCCCCAACCTGAGAGACTGGCACCCATGGTGACCGTCTCCCAGGAAGGGGCATGAAGGATCTTCCCCCCAACAGGTTCCTTGAGTTCATCCACTACAAGAGGGACCTCCTCACCAGAGGGGAAGGCACACAGGCCCTGTCCAGGGATGCTGGGTCCTTGTCCCGTACAAACAATAGGAGAAGTTGCAGAAAGCTCCAAGGAGGACTGAGCATAAGGGACCGCTTCGAAGCACGCCACCATCAGGCCCACCAGCTGCATCCCCTGCCTGGTGGAGGGACGGGGACAGCTAGGAGGGACTGAGCCCGTGTAACCAGATTGTCCACTTTCTGTTGAGGAAGGAAGATCCTTGCCTGAACTGTATCCAGATTCATTCCTAGGAATGGAGTTATCAATGAAGGGGACAATGAGGACTTGGGGTGGTTGGTCACCCCTCCAAATGACTCCCAAAAGGACACCACCAGCTGAGTATCCAACTTAGCCTGACGTAGAGGCTGGGAAGTGATGAGGACATCCAGGTAGGGCAGCACGCGGACGCCCCTTGGTCTCATCAGAGACATCACCCCCGTCAGCACCTTGGTGAGCACTCTGGGAGTTGAGGAGAGGCCAGATGACAAGGCCACAAATTGGCAGTGTTGGTCTTCCAACGCGAATCTGAAGAACCTTGGTGTCCTGAAGATACAGGGATGTGAAAATAAGCATCTTTGATCTCCACAGACAGCATGAAGCCCCCGGGGCGCAAGGAGCTGATGGCCGAGCGCAGAGTTTCCATGCAGAAACCGCCTGTACTTGAGGATTTGCTGAAGATCTGTGAATCCAGAATGGGCCAGACTGACCCATCCTTTTGGGGAACTGTGGAAAGGTTGGTGTAGCGTCCCTTGCCTCTGTCTGTTAAGGGAAATCTGCAAGTGACCTCCAGACCCCGCAGGCCTTACACGGCCTGCGCCAACACCTGAGCAGAGGCAGGGACCAGGAGTACCCGGGACCTGATAATCTTGGGGGAGGCCGCACAGCAAACTCTATCTTGTAGCCGGAGGACACTACCTCCTGAATCCACCTGTCTGAGGCGTGATGCCTCCTGACATGAGCAAGGTGCGGCAGCCGTCCCCTCACCCTGACGGGCGAGGGCGCCCCATCATGCTTGAGGGGGACTTGGGAAAAAATTTGGGCTTAGCCCTCCCGGAGGAGCCAGGACGTTGTCTGCTGCTCCTGGGGCAGGAATCTGCGTGAGCCCCCGCGAAGGACACCCCAGGTTCCTGTTTAAAACCATGGTAGGGTGTAGAAGGTGTGACCTGGCCCCGAAGGGGCCGAGACAGCCGCCTGCGCTGAGGTAACTTACCTCTCTTACCAAACAGGTCTAGACGGGCCCCAAACAGGCGTAGCCCCTTAAAAGGAAGCCCAGTAAGGGCCTTCTTCGCAGCATTGTCAGCACCCCACTGTCGCAGCCAGACCAAGCGACGTATAGCCACAAGGACAGAAGTTCTTGCACACATTCTGATGCTGTCATCCAATGCTAATAGGATACATTTTACAAACACATCACAACTGGAGAGTGCATTAAACACCTCCCAAGGGAGATCATCAGGGGGATCATCAAGCAGAGGCACAGACCGGGCGCAGCGCCGTCCCCGCACATGCAAAGGCGTGGGAGGCCAGCAGGTCAATGTGCCGGTCCTCGGCATCCCGAAGGGTAGTATGATCAGGGGGATGCAAGACAGGGGTGTTAGATAGCCCTATGATCGGGACATCCACCTCGGGGGGGATGACCAACATTTAACCACCTCAGGGGGAAAAGGATACTTCATATCCCAATCGAGGCACATCATCACAAAGGACGGGTGGGAATAGTCCAACAGGGCCGCAGGCTAATAGCCCCGATCACCTGCGAGAGAGTGATAACTTCATGTCTTCGCAGTCAGCACTGCAGAGAAATCTGGGAATTTGTGGGAGGTCCCTGGGTATTTGAGGGGCCGGGAGGAGCCTGTTTTACATGTCTCTGCAGTGCAGCGCCATCTGGCGGAGGATAACCCAAGTGTAAGTAATCTATCTGGAGCAGGACGTACTGTATACTAAGAATAAATGGCCGGGTGCAAACCCGGCTTACCTGCAAGGAGGAAACAGCCATCTTCTGACTTGCTCGCTGTCTGCAGAGACGATTACTGGGAATGTGTGGGAGGACCCAGGTATTTATGGACCGGGAGGGGCTTCCTTTTTTTCTAGTCATCTCTGCAGAAGTTTGCCCTCTACTGGACATAACCCATATGTCATTAATCTTGGAAGCAGGGTGTGTGACATACTTGGAATAATAGCAGTGGCAGCATTTTTTTTCTTGATGATGTATAAACGGATTGAAGTTTCACTTAAAACGGACCTTCACCCTGAATAAGAACCTATCTTATAAGTTTCCCACACCCTGTACATACAGATTGCTCACATTAAAAATCATCCTACCTGCACCTATTGCGTTTTCTGAGACTTTAAGCATCCGAGATGTCGGCTCATGGAGCATCAGGCAGCCTGCAAACAGGAAGTGTCTTCTGACTGTGTCGCTCTGCATTCTGGGATTTCTGTCCTTTCCCTGACCCCAGCTCTGCTCTGTCTGTGCAAAGCACAGCTATAACCCCGCCCCCTATCCCTCTCTCCTCTCCTCAGTATATGTGATGAGTCAAGACGGCGGCGCACGTATACTAAAGTCTTTTGTTGTAGACCGGTGGGGCAAAGAATAATAAGCGACTAAAAACTTAATATATTAATTTTAGATGCTGGGGAACACATTTTTAAGGGTTTGGGTTTTCATTAAATGATGCTGAAGGTCCGCTTTAACTTTGAATTAGTGAAATATCTAATGACATAATTTTTGTCTCTGAGAATTGTTTGTCATTGGAGTTGCATGGAGTCAACCAACATCTGGCACCTCTGTACAGGTATTTCAATCAGGGACAAGAACACTACATTCCACAGCTCTGCATTTTTATGTCACCCCACTAGTTTAGGATTGAGCTCAGTGGACTGGCTATGACTCCTTTAACTCATCTCTGTAGGTAATCAAAGATGTCTGTGATCCTGTTTAACTGTCTTTGGTGCATCTGTGCAGCAAGATTTATAGTGTCCGATTCCTCTCCCTCCACCTGGGCTCTGCTTCGATGGTCAAGAAATAAAAATCCTTCATCTCCTGCGACCAAGTGCCACCCCCAGCTCTCTCTCTCTCAGCTTGTGAACAAGCACAGCATCACACCGCTCTGCATGGCCATGCCACTCTGCATCTCCGCCTTCAAACTGTATCTCAGCCTTTTTTAAAATTGGAAAAAAGTTTAGGGCATTGCTAGGGGTAGCCCTGCACAATGGGCCAACCCTTGTCATTGCCTGCTGAATCCCTTTTAAGTAAATAAAAAACCTGTTATTTATCTGGTTGATAACGTTGGACTGCTTTTTTTTTTGGACAGCAACGTAGCTAAAGTGACTATAAACCTGCAATACATGCATTATACGAGTGCTGATAACATTCCAAGAACACAGCATGGAATACCATGAAACATCCGAGCCATTCACCTTGGTGTCCAAATGTTCTGCTAAGTATACTATAGATGGTGCTGCCTGGTCCTTCTTTGCCTTTTTCCGGGACCATTTTGTCACCAGCTCTTCAGGTTTTTGAAGGGAAAATAAAATTCCAAAAATCTGGGATGCTGTTAGCCAGACCCAGCTATGGGGGTGCCACAAATGCGACTGAACGTGAGCTGAACAGAAAGAATGCAAGACATTTTGTTAGAATAGGATAAAAAAAAAGCGTTCTAAACCAACGTTTCTCACCCTCACTATCCCAAGGGGTATGCAGCAGCAGGAATGTTATTATGGGTTTATTTTAACGGTAAAACATTATTCCTTCTTTCTTAAAAAGGCCTACTTATGACTATTAATTACTACTTATATTAACAATTCACCTCCTCCTTGGGAGGTACTTGGTTGTAACTGCTTATTCCTAAGGGGTACTCAACCCTCAACCTCAAGCCCACGACCTATACAGGAGAAGGGGAGAAGGGACCATGATCAGAGTAGGCATAATGCAAAAAAATAATAAATGCAGCCAAAAAAGGAGAGGGACTCAAGATACTGACAGAGGGACTCCGCAGCATCCGCAGCCAGAAGCACCAGCGTGATCCCCCAGCAGAAGCAGCAGGAATGCAGCCACAGACTCCGCAGCGTCCAGCCAAGACCCCAGTAGCAGCGCGCTCAGGCCCAGCCTTCGAGAAGGATCCTCGGCACCTGGCTCCGCCCCCCCTGCGGTGCGTCTAAGGAGAAGCCCGCCCCTTCAGTACTGCTTAAGGCTGCTAAAATGGCGGCGGCGGCGCCCGAGGTCCTCCGCACCAACAGTGCCAGACGCATTTCTCTCCCTCCTAAAATAAAGCTTGTGGGCAGGGAGGGATACATACAATATTATATATATATATATATATATATATATATATATATATATATATATATATAGTGGTTCCCCCTCAGGCTCACCATAAGCCTGTGGCCGGCTACTTTTTAGAATAAGGTCTGCGGCCCAATAACCGGCGTTCACCCGAACGCCAACAACCAGCATTCACCCTACCGTCACGAATCCCGTAGCAGCCAGAGGCAGGAGTGGGTCAGGAGGGATCCATGGAAATAGGGTCCGCAGCGGCCGACGGGCTAGGTGGCCCCGCTCTACTGCCATTATCTGAGAGAGAGTGCTAACGATCTTCTGCAGCCAAGACTGCAAGATGAACAACTGGGGAATGATAGAGGGACAGCGGCCTTTATAGGGGGCCGGGAGGAGCGACATCTTTTGATCTTGCAGTCAAGCGCCCCCTAGGGGTGAACACCCAGTCGTAGGGATATTGGGACGACCTGGACTGGATGTAGGGAAAAGTGAGTTTGGGAGTGTGATACAACTCTTATTTGAATGGGAGAGGCTAGGCAGCAGCTCGGAGGGAGTCACTAGAGGCGTAGAAGGGCATCTCCCTTCCTGATATTAAGGCTGGTGGTGTGTCAGAGCATTTAGTAACAGCGGAATATCCAGTGATGGATTGGGGGAGGGAGCAGGGATATGCTGGGCTTCAGCTTACCTACACATACTGAAAATAATGCCCTCTTTACACCGCAAGGTGTGAAGCAATCACAGCACCTATTACATGTGCTTATAAAGAGGGACGGGCATGGCAGCAGAATCAGGGGCTGACTTATGCTCAGGAAACCCCACCAACACCTCTCTCAGGAAGCATCAGATGAAGGCTACAGACGGCGACTTTAGAAACATGGGCCTAGATTCACTAAGAGTTGAAAAAAATTCTCATGATATTAAAAAAGTCAATTCATGAGAAAAAAAAAAATCTTTTTACCAGATCTAGAGACAGATTATAGGTTGGTCTGCAAGCTAACAGGATTGAGTGCTGCGGATCCTTTAAGTCTTTAGTAACCTAATTGCCCTGCTGACTTGCACCTCCCAGGTTAGTTATAAAATGGTCTGAGCAGCTGCCACTCCCCCTTTGTTCACTCATGAGAAAAAAAGGCTGAGAATGTTCCTATCACCAGATAGGAAGACAATGAAAGTCAATGGCACTTTTTACTCAGGCTTTTTTCTTATGAGTTGAATTTTTTACTACCATGAGATTTTTTTTCAAAGCAAGGCCATTCTCTGTAAAATCAAAATTAAATGCTTGCCAGACTCCCGCCAACCAGATAGACTGGCATCCGTGGTGATGAAATTCCACTGTACTGGAAGGAAGGATTTGCCAATCTGAAGAGGCTGAAAACCAGGCCAGAGACTGCCTTGTTGACAGTGTCAAGCAAAAAGAGTGATCTAGAGTGTGTGGGTCCCGATCCCAGATTGTGAGCAATTCCAATCTGCAGGGGTCTTGTGTGAAACAGTGCAAAAAGGTAATGACTCAAGCAATATACCATCAGGCCCAACAGACATATTCCTTGATGAATCGTCAGGTGAGGGCAAGACAAGAGACCCTGTACCCTGGCCTGAAGTAAGAGTTACTTCTGTGTTGGAAAAACACTTTTGCCTGAGACGTGTCTAAAGATATTCCCAGAAAAGAATAACTCTTGAAGCTATGATATGACATTTGACTATCTGGATAGTCAGTTATCCAATGTCTATCAGTCTGTGTATCCTTCTGTGCCCCCTCACCTGATGGGGCCAATATCAACAGATAGTCTAAGTAAGGGATTATATGTATACCCTGACTTCTAAGAGAAAACATGAGACCTGCCAACACCTTAGTAAACACCCTTGGTGCTGATGATAGACCGAAGGTCAGCGCCACAACCTGAAGATGTAGGCCACCTACTGCAATGTAGGTATGCATCCTTATATATAGACTGTGGTTATAAAAACTCCCGGCTGGAGTAACTTCACTGTGGATCAACAACTCCAATCTCTAAAAAAGTGAGATACGGCAGATCTCAAATGCTTCTGCTTTCTGCTGAATTCGGGATACCCCTGACCAAGAGAACCTTCGATGGGGTCTGGCTCCTAATTTGATTTTGTAACCTGAGGATACAACTTCCTGTATCCAAATATCATGAAGCCTCCAAATCTGAGTCAAATGCAGAAGCTTTTCCCCCATACCTGCAAGGGCGGGGGCGTCCCTTCATGCCTGAGCAGGCTTTAAAGGGGGTCTGGCTTTATTCTACCAGACACCTGTTGCCTTAATTTGGAACTTTTTTTTTTTCAGTATCCCGAAGAGGCCGAACCTCTAGCCAGAACCCGGAGTATTAGAGGCCCTGCGGAAGCAGTATTAGACTTCGGCTTCTGTGGCAGATTAGATGATTTACCACTAGTAGCATGCTTTACCATGTCAACCAAGCACTCCCCAAACAGACACCCCACCTTAAAGGGGAGTCCCGTCATATTCTTTTTGGCTATGTCAGCTGGCTATTACTTAAGCCATAAAGCACGCCTTAAGGCGACCACCAGAGTTAGGCCTCTGGCACTTAACCAGATCAAACCTCTATAGCCTGGATCACATACCTGTTAGAGCCGACTGGCTTTGATCAACTGGGAGCATGGCTTCCATGAATGACCCCTATGAGTCATAGAGACCAGTTGTTTTAACAACCTCCTGCTCCCAAAAAATGCTATGGATGTAGCACAGGCCGGCCACAGGGTTGACCCCATAAAAGCATGACATGCCACCTGATCCACGCGTTTTTTCGCTGGATCCTTTGGAGAAGCACTATCAGAGGATGGCATAACCAAAATCTTAAAGAGACCTGGTCCCAGAGCGTCCACCACACCACGTCCACCCTATTGATCAAGAATAATGGGTATGCCCCGCAACATCCTCCAGAATGGAGGAAATCAAACCATCCATCCATCTCTCCTTAATCGAGCACCCCCTTGTGTAGAGGACTCTGAATCCAAGTCCCTACTGGATGAATTCTCCCCAACGGATAACTTTCTGTGAGACTATGGCAGCCACAATATCCTCTTCCTTAGAGGAAAAAATATATTTTTTTTGTTATTACCTTTTTAGTAGTCAATACACCATAATGACTCTATAGGTTTAGGACCACTTGAGGGCTGCCGACCGAGTTTAAAGACTCAGAAGGAGACTATGGCAGCCACAATATCCTCTTCAATACACTCAGAGGAATTTTTTTTAGGTCCGCATGAAGGCTGCAAAGGGGGTTTCTAAGTCTCAGAGAGTACCGGCAATAGGGGTCAGAGCCTCCTCAGGGAAGAGACAACAGTCTCCCTATCCACTACAACCGTAGCATAATCCCTGCACACTGTGCTATCCTTGTCCAGTGCCACTGCATGCATACTGGACATGGGGTAAATCTGGTAAGACCAGATCAGACTACCCCAGATGCCTCCGTCATAGTGAAAATAATACTAGTCAGCGACCCTGGGGATCTGAGACCAAGTATATAACAGTTCTCAACAGTCACAAGACTACTGCGAGACCTCTGCGGGGTAACCACTATATATATAAATGAATATTATATTTGCCCTTTCCCAATCTATAATAGTATAGATTTAAACATAAAACAATAAAAAATGGTATTAAAAAACAAACAAAATGACCCTCCCAAAAGGTTTAGGTCCACTTGAGGGTGGCCGTGCAGTGGCTCAGAGCCCTTTTTGCCGGCCAACAACCACAGCTTAAACACATGGCAAAGAGCAATAAAAACAATAAGAGAGGGAAAATCCCCTGGTCCCCCCAATCAGGCTCACCAGACAAAAACCTGCTGCTGACTTGCTTTTTAAAGAAAGCCTGCAGCCCTAAATGTGTAACACTCAGAAAGCGCCCCAGACCCCGGTTCTTCACCTTACCTTCATGGATCCCCAAAACAGCAAAGCTGAGGAGGCATAGAGTTGGGTCAGAGGAATCCGTGGGAATAAGGCCATGCAGGAAGCTGACAGGGTGTATCCCCCGCTTGCTGCCAATACCTAATCTTGAGAGAGAAATTCAAGCGATCTTCACAGTCTACATAATCTGCAAGAATGAAACTGGATTGATTAGAGGCAGCTGCTACTTATGGGGCTGGGAGGGGCCACACCTTTTTTATCTTGCAGTCACGCCCTACAGGCAGGAATTACCCAGGTGTAATGATTAAGGGACGGCCTGGAATGGATTGAAAGAAAAATACCTTCATTCCTGGTCCAAAGGCGCAAGCGCAAATAGCGGGCGCATCCCAGCTATCTCTTCTGCCAGCCCGCTCAGATCTGCTCACCTTAGACAAAGGGGTGGGAACGGATGCAAGCGCGCAGATTGGACGAGGGGCTGCATATGCGCAGTAGGACCGGGGAAGTTCGAGTCAGATCAGGCGACCTGGGGGGTTTCACACAGCGGGGAATCCTGATAGGGGTGCCCTGGAGGCAAGGACTAAAACTCAAGATAGTCAAAATCCTGGGTTTTGAACCACTTTAAACATGTCAAAATTACATCACCAAACAATTTCCAATAAACCTTAGTAGATAGTAGAAGAAAGTGCTTACCGCATATTTTCTGCATGATCTCCATGTGCCGTGTAAGCTGCGTAACATTACACTCCTTTATCAGCTTGGTAATGAGAATGAGAAAGCTAAACAGCAATCTGTCCGCAGCCTTCTCCTCAGTCTCCTCCTTACACTGCAACACACACAGTGAAAGTCAGTGGTGCACCACAAAGCCCAGACTATCTTGCACCAGTGTACAGTTATTAGGATACTCACATCTTCAAACTGAAGGGGATCAATCTCCTTATCAACAGCCACAAGAATAGGTTCCAGTCTACTCTCAAAATCGACCCCTTCAGCTTCAACAAACAAGCCACAGGCCAATGCGCCCAGTCTCTTGTGTGAGGACTGCGAATGGAAAGAAGGACATTTCTAATACCCATATGTAATCACTCATGGTTGGGGTTAGAAGAAATAAGAGCCCAGGACAGATATTGATAGCTGCTTCATTCAGTGCTGCTTACCAGCAAGTCCTCTAAAGGATGAAACAAGCATAGCTGTATAAGATCACACTTTCTCCTCAGTATGTGCTCAGCAACACACCGTCATTTCCATGACCCCCAGCCCCAAAGCACTAGGCAGAACAATAGGAAAGCCTGTTTTCCGGACAAGGCATCTCTATTATATGGCTATGGGTTCTTGTGAATGTGGAAATGAGTCTGTGTATGTTGCTGGTCTCTGCTATCCTTTACAACGTCCCCCATTAGTCTCTTTCAGTCAGTGAGCCTTCTCTAAGCTTATTCTCAGGAGCATATATTGTGTTGTGTGTGTTATGTGAACAGTGTAAAATAATCCATTAGGCTGTTAGACCACTTTTTTGCATGGTCCTGGAGCAGCGATACTCAACTGGCGGACCGGAGTCTGAATGCGGACCTCGGCACCAGATTTCCGGACCCCTGCCCTGACAGCCCTGCACTCAGTTGCTTCTGTGTTGCTGTGCTCAGAGCTGTCCCCTTGATCAGCAATGTAGTGCTTAGTCTCCATGCCAGTGTCATGGCTCCCTGGCACCTAGCATTGCAATATGAAGTACTGCAGGGGTAGGAAGTGGCATTGTAAGGTACATACAAACTTTGTTTCTTGGTTTCTTTGCCCCATCCAAACCTTTCCCCCCTGCCTTAGCTCAGCCCCATCTATCCCTGTCCCACCATCTTGTCCCCCCAGTTCTGCCCCATCCAGCCCAGTCTCTCTGCCTCATCCATTCCTGTCCGCCCAGTTTTTCCCATCCAATCCTCTGGCCTCCCAGCTTTGCTAATCCATTACTCTTTCCTCCAGCTCTGGCTATTCCAAACCAGTTCTGCCCATCCATCCCTTCTCCCATCTCTCTCTCTATCCCTCCCTGCCCTTCCTGTTCTGTCTATCCATCTTCCTTACAGCTTCTCTCCCCCAAGCTCTATCTATCCATCCTTGTTACCAGACCTTATTGCCAGTTACACATTAGGCCCTAGTCCACCCCTGTACACAGCCTGCACAGAATGCAAGGGGGAGTTTAAAAAATACCATTTTGTGAATACTCACCTTGTAAAATGGGTATTATAAGTATGTCACACACCCCGCTTCAAGATATTCATTACCTGTGGGTAGTATGGTCCTGTAGAGGGCTTCTGCAGAGATGATTGGAGGAAAGAAAGCCCCTCCCAGTCCATAAGTACCTGGGACCTCCCACTCATTACCCAGTATAAAGAAAGCAGTAAGGTAAAGGACCAGGAAGAGCCAAATATCAGTCATAACAACGCAAAGTTCACCATATGAAGGATGCAGAAGCGGGGTGTGTGACATACTTATAATACCCATTTTACAAGGTGAGTATTCACAGAATGGTATTATTCTAGGTATGTTACACACCCCGCTTCAAGATATTCATTACCTGTGGGACATCCAATAGCAGTGTCCATAAAGGGTGGGGATCCAAAAACAAGGTATAAAGCACAACTCAAACTACTGCAGCCTGCAGAACTTTGCGGCCAAAAACAGCATCCGCTGAGGCCCGCACATCAACCTTGTAAAACTTTGAAAAAGTGTGAACAGAAGACCAGGTAGCGGCCTTGCAAACTTGCTCAACAGAGGCCTGGTGCTGAAAAGCCCAGGAGGCCCCAACCGCACGAGTAGAATGAGCAGTAACACGAAAGGGAGGATCTCTCCCCTTAGCAGAATAGGCCCCTACAATGGCCTGACGGATCCATCTGCTGATGGTAGACTTTGTGGGTGCTAGACCCTTCTTGGGCCCAAAAGGCACCACGAAGAATGCATCAGTCTTGCGAAAGGCAGACGTTACCACCAAATAATACTTCACAACACGAACCGCATCCAAAGAATGCAGGACCCTCTCCTTGTCATTGCTGGGGTTAGGACAGAGAGAGGGCAGAACAATATCCTGATTTAAATGAAAGGACGAAACCACCTTAGGAAGAAAGTCCGTCTTAAAACGGAAAACCACTTTATCCTGATGTCTTTCAAAATATGGAGCTTGAATAGACAGAGCCGCCAACTCAGAAACACGTCTAACTGAAGTGATAGCTACCAAAAATGCCACCTTCTGCGTAAGGGAAGACAAAGGACTATCATGCAAGGGCTCAAAGGGGGGACCCTGTAGAGCAGAAAGAACCAAATTCAAATCCCAAACCGGAATCAAAGGCTTCCTAGGAGGCCGCACATGCGTAACCCCCTGGAAAAAGGTCTTAACCAAAGGATGTAGGGCAAAAGACTTTTGGAAAAATACCGCCAGGGCAGACACCTGCACCTTCAGAGTACTGATTTGGAGCCCTAAGTCCAGACCATGTTGGACAAAATTCTAGAAACAGAGAATTCCCTACAAGGGAAGGCCCTAGCCTCACACCAATCAATATAAGACCTCCAAGTCCTATAGTACACGGATGAAGAAGACTTCTTTCTAGCACGAATGAGAGTCTGAATAACAGCGTCAGAAAGACCTTCCTCCTTCAAGATGGAGGTTTCAGCAGCCACGCCGTCAAAGCCAGCGTTGGTAAATTGGGGTAACGAAGATGACCCTGTGTGAGCAGATCTGGCAGCAGGGGCAGAACGAACTGATCTTCTGCCAACCTTACCACGTCTGCGAACCAGACCTGTCTTGGCCACCTTGGAGCTACCAGGATTGCTGTTGCTCTCTCCAGAGCAAGCTTGCGCACTACTCTGGCCACCATGGGAAACGGAGGGAACAGGTACAGAAACCCCAGATCCCTCCAGTTCAGGGACATGGCGTCCGTCGCGAGAGCCAGTGGGTCCTTCGCCAGAGACACAAAAGCCGGAAGTTTGTGATTGTGACGGGAGGCAAATAGGTCCACCGCCGGTGACCCCCCACCTGAGACAAATTGAGTGAAAGACCCTGGGATTGAGAGACCATTCCCCCTTGCGGGCAGACATCCTGCTCAGAGAGTCCGCCTCCGTGTTCTCCACACCTGGGATGTAAACTGCTGAGATACACGGGATATGTCTCTCTGCCCAGTCCAGGATCAGAGACACTTCCTTGAGGGCATTCCTGCTGCGGGTTCCTCCCTGGTGATTGATGTAGGCCACCGCCGTCCGATTGTCCGACCTGACCTGGACCGGCAAGTCTCGCAGTTGATGAGTCAAATGACAAAGAACCAACCTGATGGCCCTCAATTCCAGAACATTGATAGACTCGTGAGCTTCCAGGGGACTCCACAAACCCTGAACTTGCAGATCCTTCCAAAAGCCCCCCCATCCTGAGAGGCTGGCATCTGTAGTGACTATCTCCCACTGAGGAGTCCGAAAGGATCTGCCCCTCAGTAGGTTGGTTGAGTTCAGCCACCACCGAAGCGAGCGGCGAACCCGGGGAGACATCTGAAAAAGATGATCCAGCGACTGAGGAGACCTGTTCCAGACCGATAACAGATGGAGCTGAAGTGTCCTTGTGTGAAACTGAGCAAAGGGAACCGCCTCGAATGAGGCCACCATCAAACCCACCAGTCTCATCCCTAGACGGATGGACGGTCGAGGCATGGACATGAGCGACCGAACCAACTCCTGAATCAGAAGAACCTTGGACTGAGGAAGGAAAACGCTGGCCAGATCTGTATCCAGAGACATTCCCAGAAAGGATACTGTCCTGGACGGGTGTAGGGAGGACTTGGGGTAGTTGATCACCCAGCCGAACCTCTCCAGAGTGGATATTACCGTCCTGGTGTCCAATTCTGCCTGGCTGAATGACGGTGCCATGATGAGGAGATCGTCCAGATATGGCACAATGCGAATCCCCTGCGCTCTGAGGAGAGCCATCACCCCAGCAAGCACCTTGGTGAAAACTCTTGGAGCTGTGGTGAGACCGAAGGGAAGAGCTACAAACTGAAAGTGCCGATCCTCCACCGCGAACCTCAGAAACCTCTGGTGTGCGGGAAAAATGGGAACATGGAGGTAAGCGTCTATGGACGTCATGAAGTCCCCCTGACGAAGAGAATGAATAGCCGAGCGCAACGTTTCCATGCGAAACCTTCGCAGTCTGACGAACTTGTTGAGAATCTTTAGGTCCAGTATGGGCCGGACGGAGCCATCCTTTTTGGGGACCGTGAACAGATTTGAGTAAAAACCCCGACCCCGGTCTAATGAGGGAACTGGGCAAATGACTGCCATTTCCAGAAGACTCGATACTGCCGCCCGGAGCTACTGCGCAGCCAGTGCCTCCGGGGACACCCGAGACCTGAGGAAACGCGGGGGAGGGTAGGACTCGAACTCCAGCTTGTAGCCGGAAGACACCACTTCCCTGATCCACCTGTCCGAGACCTCTCGGTTCCAGACCTGGGAGAAGTGCTGTAGTCATCCCCCCACCCGCACGGGTGAGGGCGCCCCCTCATTGTTGAGCGGGCTTGGCGACGGGTTTGGGTTTTGAGCCCCAACTGTATCCTGAACGGGCACGTCCTCTGCCCCTATTCCAGGAATTTCCCCTTGTAGAAGGGAAGGCGAAACCTCTTCCTGCTCTAGATCCCCGAAAGGAAGGAGTGAAGGAAGACGCTCCTCGAAAGGGGCGACGTTGCTTCTTGCGTTGAGGTAGTTTGCCCCCCCTTGGCCACGGCATCCAGCTTGTCTCCAAAGAGCCGTAACCCAATGAAGGGAAGAGACTTTTCTGACCCAAAGTCAGCCGCCCACTGGCGTAACCAAATTGAACGCCTGATAGTAACCATTAGAGCAGAGGCTCTACTACTCATTATCAAGGAATCATCCAAAGCGGCCACCATGAAGGACAAAAACCCCTCACATTGTTTTAGTTCACGAAATTCCTCACTGTCCGGATTCAAACCGGAGGAGGATAACAAGTGCCTGACCACCTTTCTCGTAGCCACCGCCAACAGCGATGAGGCACAAACAGGCCTTATTGCTGCCCCAATACTGGCAAAACCATGACAAGCCATCTGGTCAATGCGTTTATCCTCACCATCCTTAAGAGAGGAACAATCAGGGTTGTTCAATACGGCTGAGTTGGATAACCCCAAAATAGGGGCGTCCACCTCGGGGGGAGACGCCCAGCGCTTAACCGTATCCACTGGAAAAGGATACCTCTTATCCCAACTTTGGGAAATGCCTGGGAGCCGGGCAGGCCTTTCCCATTCCTTAGAAATAATATTATCAAAATGCTTTTGATTAGGGAATTCCAACCGCGGCTTGGATTCGTCATAAAACTCCCCTTGCTGTTGAGGAACCTCCGCCGGAGGCGAGATAACAAGCACCTCAAACATCTGAGTCAGAACATTAGGAGTATCCAAGGAAGTCCCTGAGCTCCGATCGGAATCAGCACCAACAAATTGCTGATCATCAGAAATATCTGAAACCTCAAATAATTCCCCTTCTTCTAGAGGGGAATAATCTGACCAATCCAGGCCGTCCTCGTCATCATTATATTCAAAATGATTAACCGGTGATAAATGCTTCCTCTTAGCCGGTGCTTTCTTGGCAACCGTGGAGGAAATGAATTTTTCAATACTGGCCAACCTGGCACACACATCAGATTGCGACTGCCCCCCCGTGGCAATCTCACACGGGGCACGGGTCAAAGTGGGAGGGGGAGAGGATGAAGCCGGCTGCGCTGACCCAGATGCCTGGGGACCGGACTGCCGTGTAATAGTCTGCTGTGCACATGATATACATAGGAAAAAATCATCCCCTGTTAGGGATACCCCACAACCCATACACTTCCGGGATTGTCCTGAGGGGAGCCCGGAATCTTGGGATGCCTCCATAAGGTGAACTTGAATAGTCGCTATGAGTGAGGGAATTGCGCTATTAAGCAACCCGGGATGCCCTTATATTGTCCAAGTGGGAGGTTTTGTAATAAATAGCAAAAGTACCCAGGTATTCTAAGACCAGGAGAAACCTGAAAAAATTCCTGGCAGTTCAGCCTGAAAAACATAGAAAAAGACAGTAAGGGGTTCTCCCTATATAAACCTATATCTATTATACCTATATATATACATATATATATGCAAATATGTACAGATAAGCAACGGCCGCAGGGCCACTCACTGAGTCTTTGGGCGCCAATACACTGTGTCCTCTGCCTGAGGTAACACAGATCAGAGCGGGAGACGCAGCAGGGGGGCATGGCCAGCGTGGATCGCGCGCTGCAAGGCTCCGCCCAGCAGCTCCAAACTCCTAAAGGGCGCGGGCTGCGGCCTCATACCGAAGGCCCGGCCCCGCCCCCTCACTGAAGAGCGTGAGGGGAGAAATCCTCCCCTCAGCTCTGAGGTAAAATCCAGTGTCTGTCAGCAAAAAAGATTGCAACAAGTTTACATTATAACTATTCATACCAGAAAAGTAAACATTTTAAACAAACATTTCAAATAAATCTATTTTCCAGGCGCCCCCATAGAAAAACACCAGAAGCTGAATAAGCTGAAGGTAAAATCCAGCACCTGTCTCAGCTCTGAGGAAAAAAACCCAGCACAGTGTCTGTCAGACGTGAGGGGAAGCTCCCCTCCATTAACACTCGCGCACTGGTGCCGCAGGCAGCCGCGGCACCGGGCGCATAATAGAGCCGGTAGCAGTCCGCATAACAAGCGGAGCTGCTCCCCGCTCAGTCACGCTACCAGCTCCAAACTCCTAAAGGGCGCGGGCTGCGGCCTCATACCGAAGGCCCGGCCCCGCCCCCTCACTGAAGAGCGTGAGGGGAGAAATCCTCCCCTCAGCTCTGAGGTAAAAATCCAGTGTCTGTCAGCAAAAAAGATTGCAACAAGTTTACATTATAACTATTCATACCAGAAAAGTAAACATTTTAAACAAACATTTCAAATAAATCTATTTTCCAGGCGCCCCCATAGAAAAACACCAGAAGCTGAATAAGAGGCCTCCACACAACTAAAAAAGGGGAATAGGCCATTTAAGGGGAAAATTAAACTCTTGGACAGGGCATCCCAAACCGGAGTCACCAACCCGGTATAACCGCCTACCCTCTTTATAGGGTCTCGCGGTGGAGCATAGCTCCTGAGCACCTGAGGTGCTGTTATACCCTCGCTCGGACAGCAGTCAAGACTGGGAGGCATTTAAATAGCTATATATTAATAAAGGGAATAAAGAGTCCGAACGGAAATAAAAATATATATAGGCCGGGAGTAGACCCGGCTACCTTAAAGTCCCCCTGTGCAAGGAGGAGATATCATCTGCTGCTTGCTCGCCGTCTGCAGAGATGAAGACTGGGTAATGAGTGGAAGGTCCCAGGTACTTATGGACTGGGAGGGGCTTTCTTTCCTCCAATCATCTCTGCAGAAGCCCTCTAAAGGACCATACTACCCACAGGTAATGAATATCTTGAAGCGGGGTGTGTGACATACTTAGAATAAAGCTCATGTTTTCTTTGGTTTTGTCTGGGGAATCTATAACTCCCTCCCCCAGTGTCCCGATTTCTAACTATCTACCCCCACCCCCCCGACAGCCATCTGCTCGGACCTTCCCCTCTCACCGGATGCCTTTATATGGACCTTCACAAGAAGTGGTTGAGTACCCCTGTCCTAGAGGAAAGGAGAGCAAACTTTACAGCCTCTACCCTTCGCTGGAAATGGAAGAGGAACATGGTATAGGCATCATGTATCATGTTAGCTACCTGCCTTATTATTGCCATTGGGGCTACACTCCCTTTAAGTGGTACTGAAATTAAGTTAATGTCTAAATACACTTTTGAACAACTTAAAATGTCACCAAGGGGGCACCCTGATGTCCAGCAGTGTATACTGAAAAGGCCGGTCCCTGCTGCATATTCACCTACAGTAGTTCTGGGATACCACAGTGGTCATGTGGCTTTCAGCAGAGCACTCTGCTATGTGTAAAGGGCTAATGGAATCAGGACATGATGGGAGTTTTAGTTGCTCAACAACTGGGTGACACACGTGTTGAAAAGCTGCCATAGGGCCCAATAATAGTTGCTCTTGATTTGTCCTTGAGGTGTTAAACTGTGGCTGCTGCCTATTGTTATAAATGAGCAGAATAGTCAAACCTGAACATCAGAGCATCAAAATGCACAAATGTGTCTCTGAGGGCCTGACAATAATATCTGTTACTCTGCACTTTAACAGTATTGAAGAATGGGAGGCTGCAAGATACAGCTCTCTGCTGCCAGAAATCATAAAGGGCTAATTGACATCTACTTGAATACTGGAGGATACAGTGGCTTCTTGTTAACCATGTGTTGTGATAAAGGGGATAAGGCAAAATACCACACCCATGGATTTTCAGTTAAATGAACTGCCTGGCCCTGGTGACCAAATTGGGGGGGGGGGGGGGGGGGTATTTAGGTACCCTTAACTCCATCCAAGGGAAATCAGCATTAAGGGAACAATAGAATAGCAACAGTATCACACACCATGCAACATCAGGGTTCAAGCGTCTAGGCACCGGTGTAGAAAAAAATAAATAAATAACAGTAACTGAAAACAACCCCTACTGAGTAAAGTCTGATAACCAAATGGGTTGTTACTGTTGGTTCTCTTCAGAAATAATGTTGCATGCAGGGAAATCTGAATCATTATCATAACTATTTAAAATGGACAGTTGTTATAAACTGCAAAGCCCTTCCACACTGAAAACCAATGTTCCATGTACTGCATGAGAGAGAGCTCAGTGCTGCTGCTCTTATGTAAAAAAACAAAGAGAAGATAGGCTTACAGCAGGCTGAAAAGCTTGGCTTGACCAAATAAATTCAGTCCTTTATTGTTTTAAGATCTAATGTTCTATATATATTAAACAGACGATTTTTGGGGTCCTCAAAGTGGGACAGTTTAAGCCAGTTTGTGTGTGATGGGCGTGGCAGGGGTGTGATTTACACTGGAAGATATGGCAAGCTGCTCTGGAATTATTTGTAATTGGTGTGGGAGGGACCCAGTGGAACCACCCCATAGTAATAGAGAAGTATTAAGCATCAGACTTGTCTAACAGGTAGAAAGGCAGAGATTTAGTAACATATATCTGCAGATACATGTAGACATGTAAGCCACACCGCTCCAAGTGTGGTCCCTACTCTATGTGTATGAGCCACATAGTTAGGACATGCACTGCAGCTAGTAAACTACACAGCTTCTTACCAACTCCCATTCGCTGTAGTAAACAGGGGAAGGATCGTGGCTTGCAAGTATAGCCCCCATACGTGCACCTGGCTAGTTAAACTAATAATGTTAATGGAGCCAATTATCAGAAGTATTCTCATGCATTCCACTACCACCAATCAACCAAAGAGTAGGAACAATTATAAACCACCCAGTCATCCTGTATTTGGTGGGACAGTCTTCCCTATGTCAGCAAAATGGGACATTTAGGTGTCCCAGAGTTTTCGGAGGGACAGGGAGCTTTAAAGTGGGACTGTCCCACCGAAAGTTGGACATTTGGTCAGTTTAATGTATATCAAACTGTAACTTGGACTTTCAGACTTACCTTTTCATGATTTAGCCACTGGGTTACCAATGAGAACATTAAGTCCTTTTGCTGCGCACCAACTTTAGTAAGTAGAGACTTCACAGCCAGGGCAGCCATCTTCTTGCACTTCGTAGAATCATCATTCACCATCAGTAAGACGAGTGGGACAAACATCATTCCGGCGTACTGGTCAAGTAATCCCTGAGTAGAGAATAACAATGTGATTTTTCAGCAAGGTTTTTGGTTCTATTTATTTCACAGTGATGAATATTATTTAAGGTCTTACACTTGGGAAGGTCTGGATGAGGAAAGCTATCATTTCCAATGCAGAATCCCGTCCGGTTTCATATTCGTAACTATGATAGAAAAGGGATAGAGAAGAAAAAAATTAAAGGACAAATCGAATTTTGCCAGGGGTTAAGCTCAAAAATGTAGATTTAGGTTATGGTTTAATTCTCCCAGGGGAAACAAATAAAAATTGGAACTATAAATAAAACTTTAGAGCAAACCCTCTCCCCTCTCCTCAAGGGCCACTAACAGTTCAGGTTTTGTGGATTGCCATATAGCTAGCACTTTAGCTCTGCCTGAGCTCTAATTACTTCACACGTGCAACTGTGTGGATATCTGCAAAACATGGCCTGTTGGTGGCCCCCGTGAGGAAGAGGGTTGAGCACGTGTCTTAGAGAGTCATTACCTGAAATTACATAGTGTAGCATCACACGGCAATGCATAGTGCTACATAGAGTAGTCTAAATGTATTACTGCTTTTTAGGCATAACTAACGGAAACAATTCTATGAGAAGCCCTTCTATAGACTGTCATTGGAAACACAACTTACTTTAGTTGAGCAATTATAAATTCCAAGTTAGGTTTTAGTTGGTCTCCCAGAGGATAGTCAAGCAAATACTTCAGGTATATCTGCAGATACATTTTAATAATGTGAAAAGATGCAAATGGTAATAAAATTAAATAATACAGAGCTAGAATATCAGTTCAATCAAGCTAATTGTGAGCAGAAGGGTCTAAATCTAGATGTTCCAGTAAAGCTGTTTTTGCAGTATTAGTAGTGAATGAAACTTTTACACAACTCTTATATGATCTGATGTACAGAATTCTAGCAATTCAGAATATATGGCCACATTTTACACTCACCTGTCGACACTGAACTTTGCTACTTTCACTCTGCGAAGTCACTGCTAACTTTGCTACTTTCTGCATAACCTCATCAATCTCTGGAACAATCAGCTTTCGAGACACAATAGCCTTTCAGGGACCAAAGCAAATAATGGATTTTAGTAGATTTACAAGATTCACTGCAGCACGTCACAAAGTAAAGTCAAGTGGAAAAGTTAGTATATGCCATGTTTGTGAAGGGTTCTCATTCTTTCAGGTTATGAAGTATATGCAGTTATCAGTCAACTCAACTGATTTCTCAGTAACAAATGTACTAAGAAAGCAGTTTCATAGCCTAGAGCCCTGATCCTCAATCTGAAAGCTCAAGAGCCACATGCTTTGCGGCTCGTGGGCTGTCTGAGTTATTGTCTGAGGCTAACTGAGGAGTCAGGCAGGTCAATATGTGTGTTGGCTTACCCGCACTTGGTTTCCCAGCCTCAGCATGTGGAGGACAGAAGCTACAGAAACTGGTAAGCTGGCAAACTATTCAACAATTCTTTCATTAAATTTATATGGGGCTGGGGTATTCACTCATGGGGATCAAGTGTGCTATGGAGTCAGAGGATCCATGCTTATTTTCTGAGGGGATATGTGGTTAACATAGCCCATATATATATATATGCAACATTGACTGTAAACAGGCACTAGTGTCTCTTTGGTTTGAATGTGGATCACACTATCTCTTAGCGTTGGGTGTGGCTCTCAAGGACAGAAAGGTTGGAACCCCTGGTCTAGAGAAACATAGCAAGTAACATTGTCTTTACTTATACGCAGATAGAACAGAAGATGGAAATGTGTAATGTTATACTGATAATGGATCATAATTTCATCAATATTGATAAAGGTGATAAAACACATTTAATGCACCACTTCCGTTCACTGTGATACTATAACAAAACATATATGCACTGTTTGCATGCAGATAAAGTATTCTCCCACACTCATCATTTCATTAGAATCACAACAACGAAGCCAGAGTATCTGCAAATGATCATTAAGGAAGATATCTGAGAACCTTGTTTAGATAAACGTCTTCGCTCTTAGCTATTGAGATGTGTGCTCTGTGTCAAAAAAAACATTCTAAGGCCTTCAGTAAGAAGATTACACACATCTAGAATTCAGGGAATCTATTTAAAAAGACACCCTTTTTAGACACCACTAGACACCAATTTTTAGGTTGTCAATTTATAGGCGATCTTCCAAACAACTTTTAACTTGCCTAGACCATTCTAAACGAAAAATATGCACACAATGGTTGAAAAAATAACTCCAGTTGATATCATGAACTAATATAGTTATGGAATACATCAATGTGAGCAGGAAGTACCAAGTATTAAAGGTCAATGCATTTTTCAAAAAATTACATAATTTCAAAAACAATTGACTTATTGAAAGCCAAACATTTTTATGGGGTATACACAATTTTTCACAAAATACGTATTAGAAATACAATAACATCTTAGGTCTGCTATGCTTTTAAAGAATGCTTACGACTTGTGACTCATAGTAATAATCACACTTGAGGATAGTGGTCAATCCTCAAGTGGTAAATGACCCTACTGGCAAATGATGTTACCTACCTTTAATAAACCAAAAGCTGTAGCTTGTCGTGAGGAATCATAGAGATCCTCTTCAGCATAACCCAACAACACTTGCAGCTGCTTCTCAGTAATGGTTCCCTTCATGTGCCGGACCAGTATAGTAACGCACTGCATAAACAAAAATGTCAAACATCAATACTGATGCAACATTGAGAAGTGTGTACCTCCATTTATTCTTTCAACATTTTTTACCTTGAAACAACTAACCACCAGATGAAAATTCTGCCCTCTGGCTGCACCTGCTTTTGCATAGTCCTTCAACAAAAGGAAAAGCTGTTTAATCAGCTCATCGATTTTTGTCTCTAAAGCAGGTAAAGGAAACTTAAGGAGCCAGATAAGGGACTGTAGTGCTCCAGTGATGACCTGTACAGGAAAAACAAAAACACCATTTGAATACCAGCATGAATATTTTTTTAGCTGTACATATTATAAAAATAGTAGGGTATGCACACTCCAGAAAGACCACTCTCCCTAAACCAAGGATCGCTATACTTTGATAAAACATTAAAAATGCTTTTTCTGACAGTTGGGTTTTATTAAAAATAAATATATTTACCTTTCGGAACTACATCTTGACATATTGTAGACGCACAATGCTGCCTTAGATAACAGATGTGCTCCGTGATATATTATGAATTTATGTGGTCTTATGTGGCTAATGTACTGGAAATACTACAAATACAATTCCAAATCAATACAATAATAACATGTATCTAGTTTATCTAGTTCATCATTTAAACAGAATGAAATAAAAAGTAATATTAGGCTGTTGGCACTGCTATTTTTTGAAGTCCAAAATGTTATGTATAAATGGGAAAAATGTTTGAGGTTTCACTTTACTTTGAATTACTGAATATTTAGCATAGCCATAGTTTCTGATAACTGCTCAACATCAGTGTTGCATGGCGTCAACTAGCTTCTGGCACCTTTAAACAGGTATTCCAGTCCAGGACAACTGACCTACATTTCACAATAGGGTATCTGAGATCATTTAGGAAGAGGAAGAGCTATAATTTGCTGCACTCATCTAAATGTTTGCCCTATTCAGTCAACCTTTCAATTAGAGTATGTACTTCATCAGAACAATGTCTTGAGTGACCCATTTTCCCCAGTATTATATAAGAAAGTGCATTATAACCAGCATGTGCAACATTTACACCCTTCTACTGTAAATAAGCCTTATATTCGACAGAATGAACACCTTCGCCAATTTAACTTCTCACTGCTATTATTTTTAACAAATCCCTTTCAAGTATGGATCCAATTACTCAAAATGAGTGGCACCTATTTAAAATAGTTGGGTTTGTTATTTTTTTCTACTTCCATTCACTTTTTTTATTACACAATTAAATTATTTGCTATGTAGAAATCACCTCTCCAAGAACACTGATTTATCAGGTTAATTGTGTTGCTATCATCAATGATGACATCACACCCAGTGATGAAATGCATGTCAGACTGCTTTTAGCAAAGTCAGACTTTTCTAATAGACCACTTTGAAATGTTTTGTATCAATTGCTTTCTGAAAGTTTATAACTGGTTACAAAGAAGTTGATTTTTCTGGTGAGTACCATTAAAGTTATACAAAAGGCAAGCCCAATGTTGTACCATTGTGATCGGCCACACGTTGCACTGTCCTAAACTTCAATCCGTTTTCAAAAAGACCCTGTAGCTCCTAAGTTACCTTAGAGCATTGGAGATTCACAGAAGAAATAGAGAGAAACAGTGGTTGTGGCAACAGCGATGTGATGTATGCACACTGTGATGAATGTGAGAGGAGATAGGAGGACGGGGTTTCAGAGCTGCAGAGAGAGGAGGTCTGGGCAGGGAGTCGTGGAGGTTTCTGTTCTTGGTCCACTGAAGGTTGATTAATAGACCAGATAAGGCGGGATGGGGACTGCAAGCTGAATGAGGAAGTTATTTCCCTCACTAAGGAGACAGAGGAGGAAGCAGAGCGCTGGAACCAGGTAAGCTACGGATATTTATTTTTTTTAACTTTTGACGTGCCAAACACTTTAATTACATTGGCAATGGCACAATACAAAAGCAGAATCCAAATCCAGGCAAAAACCTTTTAGACAATGACCCATAACCAGGACGGTTGGGAAATACACATTTAGAGCCTTTACAAGGCTTTTATTTTTCAGTAGCCCATCTGTCTCACTGTCTGGGCACTTAGGACATCCTTGAGTTACCATTTCATTCATCTGAATTTCCTCGGCTGCTGTCCAAAAAGCCTTGGCAGTGAGACTAAGCTGGCCTGGCATCCACACTTCCTCCCCTCTGCATGCTATTGGCAGCAGAACTTCAGGCTGCTAGGAGCAATGCTGGAGCACAGGATGGAGATGCCACATCTGTGCAGACTCACTCCCAAGGATGCTGTGGTAACAGGCTAATTTCCTGGATCAGGTAAATCTTTCTTTGAACCCCTGAACGTGATGGACCGCCAGGGAAGAAAGTTTACTTTTAGAATTCAGGGACACTTTAACAAGTTATATCTCTCACCTTAATATCCATAGACCGCAGACAGCCAATTAGCATTGAGACAAAGGGATCCAACATCTCCAGAGCATGTTCCTGAGAAGAGTTCACTTTAGATTTTTTCAAACTCATGTGCAGCAGCTGGATCAAGGAAACACAAGCTAGTGTGAAAAGCAAAGTCTTTTTGTGTAGCAAACTTGTACAGTGTAAGTTTACAAGACTGTAGTAAAAGAGATGCAAGACAACTGTATAGTATATATATATATATATATATATATATATATATATATATTAATATAGCTGAAAGGGTTATTATCTACATCATCAATACATGTTCTGGAAAGTCTTATTACTAACCCTGAGTCCAGTATCTACAAGAACGTGCATGTTTGTCTTTGTGCTGACAGCAGCTTTGCGGCCCCCACGAGGTGGAGGAGCCTGAATTAACAAACAGCTCTGTGGCTTTAGGCGTGGATTTGGAGGGACCATTTCTGAGTCATTATTCCTGAAAATAAACGATAGAATTGTAAGCATTTATATGTGTCATTATAGAGGACTTTGGATGCTTCTCTAACCTACCTGCTCAACTAGCCATCTGGTCAAACCTCCTAGTTCATTTAGTTTTACATTGTTAAAGGGGTTCCATCTCAAGCAATACCATTAAAGTAAAACTGTAGTTGAAAACGAACACCAAAACATCTAAAAGTATTAACGGACTGCTTGTGATATAGTGGATTCCCCTTACAATCTGAGAAGCTATTCATGTAAAGAACAGCAAGAAGCTACCATACTACCTAGTCTGGAAAGCATCCCAGACAGTCGGAGCTGGAGGTAAAGTTATTGCCAACCAGCAAAGCCGAGAGCTGGTCAGACACTGCAAATACACAATAAATAGAGAATCCTTTATGTGTGCTTTCATTTTTGATTTAATCAAATTATTGATGTTTATGATTTGTTTCTTATGATTTGTGTCTATTGATCTGGTGCTCCTCATTGGGAGGGAGATGTGGTTGGTCCACGTCCACTCCATTTTTGTTGTCTGGATATATGGAGTGAGCACAAACTTGGTTATTATTAGTTGTTGCACCCCTTGGTATTCATTGGTGCTTTCATTGCATGCATGTAAGCATGTACCTAGAGAGCAAGCTACACTGCGCGTGTACACAAAACTGTTCAGTACACTTTACAAAGATATTATAAGATATTTATTAAGTTTAAAAAGAGCTTTAATGGCTTCCCAACATATACAAACATCCGATTCAGGAAGGTGTTACAATTGGGCGCAATAAGACACAGTGATCATGTAAAGATGGCCAACTAACCTTATCGCTCAAGAAGGCATCACTTCCCCCTGCATCCACAATTTCTGTAATAGGATAGGTCAGTAAATGCATAACCCCCCCCCAAAAAAAAAATAACATCACTGTGCCAGAGGGCAAACATCTAGAATGGTTATTGGTGGAGCCAAAACAAAAGAAAAAGGGCATAACATACTTGTCGTTTTCTGTTAGGAGTGGAAGATTTTCACTGATCAGACCATAGCTGAGTAAAAGTATAGACTCTGCCAACATGTCTTCATTGGCTACTAGACCAAACACAATTCTGCGCAGAGCTTCATGCACTTTGCGGGCTAATTTTAAACTTGTTGTCTTCTCCAAAATCTGTAAAATGAATTAATGGCAACCTTACCATAGTTAAAGTTTATGCAAAGCGAGCTCTAAGAGTGCAGTATGCAATCATGTGACTATAGCTTGTATCGTCTGTTAAAATCCTAGAACGCGTAGCATGCTTTACTAGTCGCAAACCTCTTACCTCTTTCAAGGGTACAATCAATTTTACAACCTGGTCCTTTCCAACAAATTGGGCGAGGAGTTCATACGAGTCATAGCTTTTTGTCCTGCGAGCCTCCATGAGTTTGGAGACAATCCCTCTCACTTCTTTTTCCTCTGCAATGTCCCCAAACAGCTCCTGATTGAAAATCTTCATGCAAAACAAATGCAGAACACGTTTACCATGGACAATGCGATTTGGGCAAAGTTTTCACTTTTTTTTTACAACATACTATGCATGGGAGTTTGGTCCCTAGCTTTATTATCATGATTCTGGATGCTAGTGTTCCCAAGTGAAAATAACAGGCACCTTGAGAAAGTGGTCCACCACGTAACGCGTGGGGGAAAAGAGGTCTGGCTGGTGCAGCGGTACGGTCTCCTGCTTAAAGTGGACCAACACCCAGGATTTTGACTATCCTGGGTCTTGGTCCACTTCGGTGGGGCACCCCCGATCGGGGTGCCCCGCTGTGTGAAACCCTCCCAAACCCCCCGAACAACTCACCTCTCCCCGCGCCGACGGACAAGCCGCGGACAAGCGGCTCCTCCGCCGCCGCCTCCTGCACGTCCCTCTTGACGCGTGCATGCCCGCGCCGGCCATTCACAGACGGCCAGCGTGGGCGCGCGCACGTCTAGAGGGGCGCGAGGGAGGTAAGGTAAAGGATAAGGTAAGGAGTTTGGGGTGTTTGGGGGGGTTTCACCCCGCGGGACATCCCGATCTCGGATGTCCCGCGGGGAGGGAGGTGGGTGTTGGTCCACTTTAAGGGTGATATTGTTTTTTACTCATTTATTTTCCACTGTGTATGCCTATTAGCTTTATTGGTTGTTGTTTGTTTTCTCTTTTTTGTTTCATTATGTATTATTAATAACTTTATGCAAAGGCACTTTAGCACTTAGTTCAGTTTATACTTATTTGCACAAAGAGTTTAGTGACAAACATGTACTGTTTGGAGCTATTTCAAATGGATTGCTTGCAGGGTTTGCACATTTAAAGGGGACAGGCCCGTTGTGTAGATTTTTTAATATGGTCTTTTTTGTATGTTATGTATTAAATGGTGTATTGTGAATGTATATATGTTTTTTAATTTATCAAATAAATGAGGATAATGATTTGATTATGTAGATTGACTGATTTCATATATTTTCTTTGTGCTGATCCAAATTAATTTTGTGGGTACTGGAACCACTTCCTTTAATAGTATTATTTGCAGTTGTTGCATTGTTCTAAGATTCTCCTTGGGTCGGGCACAGTAATTATATTTTGATTAAAGGTGGTGCGGGATCATATGGATTCTTTTTGAGCCCAAGTGAAAATAAAGTAACACAATGACAAGCAAACCCATGGTGCTCTTAATGACTAGTCTTAAAGCGTACCTATGCCCAGATAGGACGTTTTTATCGCCATCCCCAGCCCAGCGTCGCTAAACAGTCCGTCTTCCTTTTTTTTGTTTTACTAAAGCCTTTTCCCAATATTCATAAAAACTGTAGTAGGGAATAATATGCTGTTCAATGGCAACTGTATGCTAATTATTTGGTTGAAAGCTAAACTGTTACATAATGCTAGTTAGGTTGTAGTGCTTTCAGATTTATTGCAGTTATTATAACTGAATGCTAAGCTGTGTTTACTATAACTGAATGCATCAATTAGTGGAAAGCGACAGGGAGCGGGGCTGCTCAGCAAGTGAATAATATAGCTGACTGCATCCAGATCCTGTTGTTATCAATATTGGACAAAGGCTTTAGTGGGGAAAAAAACTGATTTGGGGCAATGAGCGAATTTGGTGAAGACATAAACTTACCTTCTGGGTATATGATCACTTTAACCTCTAGATCTGCATCACCTGGGTTCTCTCTACCACTAGGTATAAAATGCTCAACAAAAAGTGGGGTGACCTAGTTGTTTCCCACCATTAATTATTTGTATTTAGGATTTGCTGCCTACTTTCAATATGGCACGAATTAAATGCTGTATTTATATTTACTGTCCAGAAAATATCACCACGTTTCAGTTACAAGGAAGAAATGCGGAAGCTCTAGTATCTATATTGCGTGTGGGACATGTGAGAAAACTGAATGATCACTTCCTGTAAAGGAGCTATAAACTTTGTAGGCAGAGCAGCTTTTAAGTAGCTCGCATGGGAGAAATGTTGCATGAAAGAGACAAATAGGGGTAGGGTTTAGCTAGGTTTCTTACTCAGGACATCTTTTGTGTGGCTTTACCTGGATCAAAGTTTCTATACAGCCATCAAGGTCACCACTCTTCAGGTTAGCTGTAAGCCCTTTGAGTAACAGGTTAACAGTAAATGTCAGGACGTGAACCTATTGTTAGTTTGGGAAGACAAAGGCAAAAACAGAAACAGTATTAAAATTATCTAAATGGTTGTTTCAGAAAATATCACATTGGTCAATTGAATCAATATAGGTAGAAGGATTAACTGGCAAATTACCTGGTAGCCTTTGACTAACACATTCTGCATTTCTTTTAATAGGTAATGCAGATACCGAGGTCCGAGTGTTTCGATGATCTTAATTAAAGTATTTCTTGCAACATCACGTATTTCTTGTGCTCGGTTTCTCAGAAAAACACAGACCTTCAGGAGGATACTATATGAGAAGAAGACAAGAAAATGTAGCAGTTACTACATACTGTAGACAAGTAACATGGTTAGTCCTCCGTAAAAAAATAAATACATTTATGAAAACATAGTCAGCCTAGCACAACAACCTTGACATGACACTGCTCAGCATCAGCATACAACCAATACCTGGGCAGATTGGTTTCCATAACCTCTGGTGGAAGTGTCTGCATTAGCTTCACCATGGCAAAGGCTATAGGAACACGCACCACTTCCTCTTCATTGACAACTTTGGTTTTTACCAGTTTGTGCTCTTCTTCACGCTTTACCTGCAGAAATATAAATATTTTCAGTTTAAATACATGAGGTTTTTCCATAATGAGGCTACCAGCCGGGCACAGTGGCTGGTGGTCCTCATGGCTTAGAGACCAAATGGCCAGCCTCTTTCCATGTCAGGACACCAGCCCCGATGCCCTTCATCACAGGCCTGGTACTTTGGCATCACTAAAAGTTCAAGCCAATGGGCAATGGTGCTCTTCCGCACCCCCCTGGCCAGTGGGGGTGACAGGTAATCAAATGAGGGTAATCAACAGGTCACCAACTGTCATGCATTAGGGAATTAGGGGGAATCCCAGGTAAGGAACATCCCAGGTTATAAATTTTCCTCCCTGCGAAAACCTGAGCGCTCATCACCTGGCAAGATACCCGGCTGTGAGGATGGAGGACCTTTGTCTCCTAGAAGGCCAAGTGCCAGCAGAACATTTCAAAGGGTTCAAAGGGTAGAGGGACCAGCAAGTTACCTCCCGGGACGATGGCCTCCCTACCAGATTAACCACACCCACTAGCAGCGGGGCGTAGAAGAGCCCAGACATGCACCCATGGGACAGCTCTAGATCTGTGCCGAAGGGTATTGGGGGTAGTGTCCTGGCATGAGTAAAGGCTGGTCATTAGGCCTCTGAGCCCTGGGCATCCCAGCCCTTATGCCTGGTGCACTGCCTGGTAATCTCAGTAGGGGGGACCCACATTTATTTACTTTTTATTGAAAACACACAGTAGCAAAGACCTCTAGGGGCTGTGCCTGGGCTCGGCAGGGAAGTGTGAAAGGGGCCTTAGAGGAGCCACTGTAGAAGGTGTTTGCGATACTGCTGCACCAACCCAAACCTCATGGCTGCATGCAGTACTAAACAGTTGTGAACCTCAAAATCCAACTCCAAGCAAAAACTTTACCTCTCTCCCTCAACCCACTGATAGTCAGGTATTATTTTACTTCACATTTTGTATATACATGTACTTAAACCAAAGATATAGAACACAGGAGAGCAGAACTTTTCTGAGCATACACTGTATTCCCTCATCAAATGTTAAGACAAAAAAATCAATATCCCAAGCTAAATAAACGCTAAAATGATTGGCCTTATTTATGAATGAAAAGCCTTATTTAAACAAACATGACAAACCTTTGCATCAAGGCACTTCTGTAGCTTTGGAATGATGTTATTTTTCACTGTCTCTTGAATGTGACTTATAAGGGATTTTAGCTCTTCTGCATTCCTGGGGAGGGAACTAACTGTGGCTCTTTGTTTTGGAATGTCATCCACCTTTTTCTCTTCGGTAGGATTTTCATCGAGTTTTTCTTGAGTGTCCATTTGTTCTTCCTCTTCCTCGTGATCTAACTCCATGACTTCATCCTCAATATCATCCTCCGCATTCTTTGCACCTTTACAGAAGTTCACATGAGCATAAACACAAATATTAACAAGGAGAGAGATAATAATTTAAGGAGGATTCTTTAAAATGTTAGGCTTAATAAAGTCACTTGCGAGAATAAAATGTAGGAAGCACTTACTTAAAACAAAGTATTTACATGGCACATACAGACCAAGGATAAAAGCATTACCCCACCAATCTTAGTGAGTGGACAGAACCATGCAAATGTTTTATTTATGCCGAATGCTGTTTTTTTTTTTTTTCATTCTTTATTATATTTTAATAGTTTGCGTACATAACAAGAATTTCAGAAACAAAATGCAAAAATAAGTATAACAGATATAGCATGGTCTACAATAAACAAATTGAAAAAATGTTAGCGTTTTGTTGTCTCTGCTAACTATAAACTGTCGCTGGGGACCTACCATAAGGCCCAAATACTTCACTTCAGCCTACGAGCTCCCCAACAAGGTGGGGAACTACACATTTCTCATGAAGCTTCTCTAAAAAATGTAAATAAGTAAACAAGAATCAACATCAATGCCACAGGAAGGCAAACAAGGAAAAGTGAATAAAGCGAGGAAAAGGGAAAAAAGGGAGGGGTGGGAGGGACAGGGGAAAAGGGGAAAGGGAGGGCCCCAGAGCATTATCTGTTAGCTACACTCCAACTAGAATGCGCTTATAAGCCTCCGACTCAAGGAACTGGGTCCAATAAAACCAGGTTGCTACAAATTTCTCAAAGCCACCCTCACCAGATGTCCTCAGGTCCTCAAACCTCATTGTCTCATTAACTTTCAACGCCCACATTGCCAATGTGGGGGGGGGGCTCTTCCTTTTTCCACAAGAGGGGAATGCACATCTTGGTGGCATTGAGGAGGTGGCATAACAATGAACATCGATACTTTTTAAGAGGCTTCTGTGTCAGGTAAAGTAGGCACAGAGCCGGGTCGTCCGGTACCTCCCCACCTATAACCTTCCCAGCCACCTCTCGGACCCGTCCCAAAATGATTTCACCCTGGGGCAGGACCAAAATGTATGAAACAAAGAGCTTTCCTCGTCTCCACACCTCCAACACCTAGCATCTGCTCCTGGGAACCATTTGCTAATTGTCTTTGGCACTCTGTACCACCGCGTCAATATTTTGTAGCTACATTCTTGGAACTTGGTGCAGTTTGACGTTTTATGGGGCGCTTGCAGTAGCCTACCAATTTGCTTAGAGGTGAAGGTCCTGTCGAGGTCTCTTTCCCATTTTCCCACAAATGGTGGTGGGGCTAGGTCCGGGGGGTTAACCAACAACTTGTATATGTAAGAGAGGGTGTGGCTTTCCGCATTTTTACTTGAGCAAAGCTCTTCAAACGGGGAGAGCCCTCTATGTGCCACCTTATGGTCTCTGAGCATGTTGAGGAAATGTGAGAGCTGCTGTCGCTGCCACATCGACCATCCGGGGATCTCTCGTTCTGTAGCCAACCCTTCCACATCCCTCCAGTCCCCCACCTCCAAAAAGTGACTAACCCTGAAGATTCCAGAAGCTCTCCAAGCCTCCGGGGTCGAACCCCTACATCCCGGGGGAAACCCAGGGTTGCCTAGTACAGGAACCATCGGTGAGGGGCTTGGGGAGAGACCCATCGAAACGAAATACTGATGACACACTCTCAGTGTAGTCCCTACGAGGGCATGCTTCATTGCCGATGGGATGTCTCTCCGGTCCGCCCACGGAATACACTGCGCCCCAACTAGGCTCTGTTTTATGGAAACTCCGGTCCCTCCTCACAATCAAGTGGAATGGGAACCCCCATCTGTAGGTGGCTCCTCTTTTCAGAATAACCTCGAGTAAGGGTTTGAGGGCTCTCCGCATTTGCAAAGTCCGTCTAGAGAGAAGAATCTTGATTGCAGCTCCCTTATACACCACTGCGCCCTTATTCCAAGCCTTCCTAGAGATGTCCTCCTTCAAATCATAGCGATGGACTCTACAGATAACGTCTCTTGGATAAGCGGAATCAGGATTCCTTGGCCCCAGAGCTCGGTGGGCTCTGTCTAACTCTATGTTGGTGGATAAGTCCCTATCCAGGACCAAGTTGAAAATGGTAGAGACGATTTGTTTTAGATCCTCGCCCGCCTCACCCTCCGGGATGCCCCGCAGCCGCAAGTTGTTTCTTCTACTTCTGTTCTCGAGGTCATCGAGGTGAAGATGGCACGCTTGAATCATGGCCTCCTGACGGTCGCATCTGTCTTCAAGAGCTTGTATGCGTCCAACTTCTACAGGTCTCTCTGTTTCAAGATTGTTGGCTCTGGATTCGATGGCAGACACTTGATTTTGAACAGCCGCAATTTCACGTTTATGCGCAGCTGTGTACTTAGAAATCAGCTCCTCAATATCAGCTTTAGTTGGGAGACCTTTCAAAAGAGAAACTGTGGCTAAGTGGATCTCGGGGTCACATGCCTCTCCATTAACCGAAGGAGCCGAGGGAGTCTGTAATCTCCAGTCGTCCCCAGATACTATCAGCTTGGCAGATGCGGGGGAGGCACGAGATTCCACAGGGGACATAGGCATGGGGCATGAAGCCTGGGGGCCTGCCATTCTCAGGAGATGGGGACAGCGAAGACAAAGGGGAGCCCACCATCATTTGCCGGCCGCTCCGTACTGTGACAAATAGCTCCTGCTTTCTTCAACCTTTGCGGTTGCGGGGGGGGTGCCTCGTGCCACCTCACTATAGGAACTCCCTTTATTATGTAGGGAGGCTGTATAGACTGATGGCGAGCCTCTGGGCACATATATGAATTGTTGCAGGAGTGGGGGGGGGGCAGTTTCTCCCGGGCACTCGAGGAGGCAGTGTGGCCAGTGTGAACTCCAGTCTCTGAAGCTCTGCTGGAGGGTCCCGGATTGTCTCTACCTCTCTCACCGCAGTTATCTCGGCTCCTCCCCCCCCCCCCTCCACTCAGCGGCTGGGGCCCCCGGAGGCAGCAAGGGGGACCGACATCAACTCTCCCCGCAGCTACAGGGAGACCTGCCTCACCGCCCTCCCGGCTCTGAACTGACTGTGGGCTGGGCGGCTGCTCGCTGTCAGTATTCACTGCCTGCGGCCCGGGCTCACGCGTCTCGGCGGCGCGGAGTGCGACTGCCGCCATGTTGATACACCCACCTCCGCCTGGGTGCACGCTCTTCCCTGCTGGGCTCCACTTCAATCATCACCGCCGCTCCTGCGCTTCTCATCTGTGGCCTCTCCTGACGATCCGGTAAGCCCAAGTTCATCTACTGTGCACTCCTCTTCACTTGCAGGCTCGGGCGCCATCTTGCCAGCCTCTTCCTCTTCCCTTCTGAGCCACTTCCCGGCCGTTTGCCACTTTGGGGGGCTCTTCTTTCTGCCTCCTCCCCTCCGATTCCCCCTCCTCGGCATTCTGCTTGTAGTCGGCTGCTGGTTGTAAAATAGGGTGATCCGATCACGGGCAACGGGAGCTCAGCTAACTGCTGCCTCCCTGCATAACGGTCGGGACACGCCCCCCCGAATGCTGTTTTTTAAATTTTATGTATAGGGGGTAGTTAGAATATTGGGTTGGGTGGGATGCTTCATTGCTAATGTAGATGGTGCAGACACACCTCTTCAGCCTCTGTCCTTTCCTGCCGGGGGCCGGTCTCCCCGCCCAGTGCCCGCTGCCACAGACACACGCCACTATGCGGCGTTGCTGTGCGCCGCGAGTGGCTGGATGGTTTGGGGATTGGCCAACAGAAGGAAGGCAGGGAATAGAGTGCTGTGATTGGTTGGGGTCTGCTTATGCAACCCTGGTACGCGTGGACCTCATCCGCCCGGGGTTGCCACACACGTCAGGGCGCGTGTGGGAACAGAGCACTGCAAGAGGCTGTGGGGAACATAAAAGGCAGTGAGTAATAAGGGACCTTGCATTTTGAGGAAGTGGTCCGCCGAGAATCACGGAATGCGTGGGTAGGCGGGCTGTGTTGTAAGGGCAGCAGGGACACCATTTGTTGATTTCATGCTCAGGTGATATTCTCTCATGCTAGGATTGGAGCACATCAACTTTGTAGGATTTATGACTATTTATTAATCACTATTTATTGCACTTGGTAGATGGCACAGGAGTGTTGTATTAGATATATTTAAAAAAAAAAATGTGTACTTTCTTCTTCTTTGCAAGGAGGGTTTTTTTGTTTTGTATGGCACAAAGTTTCTATGTATATGGTGATTCAAATGGAATGCCCTGCTGTGGAGTCATGTTTTAAATGTATGTATGAACATGTTTTTAACTGAATAAACATGGATTGATCTTGCTGATTAAATGTTGAATTTATTTGGGGGGGCTGGTTGGTGCTTAGAGGGCGTGTTGCTGCTTGTGAAAGCTGGAGTCACACATTGGGGGTAGCTGCTTAGAACTGCTAAGCGTGAATATAGCTTTCAAAGTGGAAGTCCAGTCAAGTTTGGGGGAGGGGGGGTGGGCATAACAGGGCTGGAATCCAGTAAAGTTTTTTACTTCTTGTAACTGCCTCAGCACATAGAGAGGGATGCAGGGCTGGGGGGTTAAATGTGACTAGACATCCAGTTTAATAATTACACAGCTGTCACCTTCCATATTTCTGGATTTGGGTCCTCATCAGCACAATGCTAAAGGTTGGGGGTGAGGCTAAGGTCAACCCTAACATGGGTATCCCCCTCTATATACATTTATTTACTAATTGAAACCAAAGAAATACTATATGCGGGCCGCACCAGTCTAAATATCAACCGGTGTGCTCTCTATCCCTGGTGCCAGAAAGTCACAGGAAACAAAATTAAGTATCGGGTCCCCACACACCCAATGATAATGCACCAGGACAGATGGAAAAGGATAGGGCACTACCTCCTCATTAGATAGTAGAAAATAATTTTATTATATTCAAAACATGATTGTAAAAGCCAACACTAGACAGTACAATTTAAAATACATATAAGCACAATACTACAAAGACACACAACAAAAGGGGGGGAACCAGGGTAAAAGATCTCATAATAATAAAGTTCCAATTAGATATATATGTGTAAGTAAAGTTAGAAGGTTATAAAAAACATTTGATACAATGAAACAATGTGCAAAAAAACTCATATGGAAAAACTTACAATATTACAAGTGCCTGTGCAAATCAATTCTATACAAGTTAATCTATCCAATACATCATAGAAGAAATCCAAACCAACCCAGATTATGTGAAAGAGACATGGAACAATATATAACAGTTATACCAACTGGACCTTACCCCATAAAACTCTGCCAAACGCGTTATCGCAGCGTCCACAAGCTGCTTCCTCAGGGCAATTGCCCTGAGGAAGCAGCTTGTGGACGCTGCGATAACGCGTTTGGCAGAGTTTTATGGGGTAAGGTCCAGTTGGTATAACTGTTATATATTGTTCCATGTCTCTTTCACATAATCTGGGTTGGTTTGGATTTCTTCTATGATGTATTGGATAGATTAACTTGTATAGAATTGATTTGCACAGGCACTTGTAATATTGTAAGTTTTTCCATATGAGTTTTTTTGCACATTGTTTCATTGTATCAAATGTTTTTTATAACCTTCTAACTTTACTTACACATATATATCTAATTGGAACTTTATTATTATGAGATCTTTTACCCTGGTTCCCCCCCTTTTGTTGTGTGTCTTTGTAGTATTGTGCTTATATGTATTTTAAATTGTACTGTCTAGTGTTGGCTTTTACAATCATGTTTTGAATATAATAAAATTATTTTCTACTATCTAATGAGGAGGTAGTGCCCTATCCTTTTCCATCTGTCCTGGTGCATTATCATTGGGTGTGTGGGGACCCGATACTTAATTTTGTTACATTTATTTACTCACATTACTTTAAGGGCCAGTCCAGTTTAAATAACTCTTATTTGTCCTCTATTAAGATGTATGAGGCAAAACACTCCTCTCAATAGAAGACAATGGTGAGGCATTATGCAGTCATTCCATCATGGCTGCTCCCATGAACAATAAGAGTTAGTTAGGCTGGACTAGCACTTTAAGGGCACCTTTTTTTCAATAATTTAGTTTCATTTGAAAATTGTTAAATAAAAGAAGAGAAATGATTGGTCCACTGACCATTGCACAGTGCATCATCTACTGCTCTCCTCCATTTGAATGGGCAGAAAGGCCTGCACACAGTGCGGGGGGATGATGTTCAGTGCAGCCAAGACAAAGTCGCTGTTTTGTTTTCCTCAAACGCTTCATATTTCACTAGCTGCTAAGCGCAGCCATGTTAGATTGTTGTGAAGAATCCCCACTGGGCCCCTAGATACAACCTGGGGGGCATGTGCAGTGCACATTCCATAAGTTGACAGGATAGGGCACAAGTGCTGTATCATCCATGATTGCAACCGTAAGGGAAAGATCCGCCCACAAGAACCGTTTATTGTATTTCTAATGGGCACGCTCACGCTGTACAGTCATGCGCGGGTGCACATGGCAGCTTTTCTGACCGTAATTGAAGACCAAGAGATGGAATAGTCCAGGACATACAATAGGGGAGGACGATTATGCACAGCAATCTTCATGTTGTTATTGATTAAATCTCATGGTCCCCATTTGTTTGGAGGGTGTTGGTTTGCCTTAACTGCTTCGTTTTTTTGGAAGAGTTTCTGTTTTTCTTTTGCCCTATTAGCATTATACAGTTCCTCTAATCTAAATATGTTAAATGTGTTTCCCAAACATCTCTCTGTGCTCAATGTAGCTCTTATCGTTCGAAATGTTGGGGATCCCTGCTTTAGGAGCAGGAGTTTTAGCCTGCAGAAAGTCTAATTACTCTTCTACCAATATGTACTAAAGGTATGTCCCCCAAATGATTGATTAAAGCAGACCCACCCAGATCATAAAAGATTCCAGGGACCACACCGGGATGCCCCGCTGCGTGAAACTCCCCAGGGCGCCCATAAACGCTCACCTTCCCTACATGTGAGGGCTGTCGTCCAATGAGAGCCATCTGCAGTGACTAAGTCATTTGGAAAACAGCTATCATTGTTGTGAATGGATACATTCCGCTTTAAGAAGATGATTTGGCTAGATTAGTGTTTCTACACATTGTAAAAAAAGAAACAAACACATCAAAGCAATTGACAAATTGTCTACCCACTTTCACTAGCCTCTGCTTCTTGAAGCTGCTTCTCCAGGGTGTTATGATCAAAGTGGAAGGCGTCAAGTACAGTCACAAGCAAGCTATACAAAAAGAAATATTTAGTGCTTTTTTACATTTATTTATTCTACTTAGATATTTCTAACGTTGAATAAGGATTATGCATTTGACAGTCACAAAAGATCAGAATCTGTAAATGGTACAGTATGCAAATAACACAACATATTACTATTCCTTGCACTACTTTCTGGTTTGTATTTTGGTTTAACCTAAAACATTAAAGGAGCACTATCATATAAACACGCTGGCTAATGAGAGGAGGGGCCACTTATACACTCAAACTGAATAAAGAGGTAGGTATAAAATCCAGGGGTGACAGGTTTAGTGCATCAGGGGTGACAGAACTTGTCATCTGATTTCTTCTTCCTTTTTTAATACAGATAAAAAACAAACCTGGCTGGCTATTTCTTGATTCGGGGTGTATAAGTGACCTCTCCTCCCTTCCACCCAGTATATCTATATGGATTTTTATTATTGGGCCATTTTTTTGCTATAGTGCTCCTTTAAAGTGCAAATGGAAATCAAAATAATACATGTTCATAAATGATTAAAGAATTAAAGGAATTGTACCTGACGCCCAATTTTTGATCAATTTGTCCAGTTTGAAGTACATGAATAAAATGTTTTAATTGATACATATAAGCAGACCATGACAGGTGCTTACACACTGATCCTATCATTTCCACTGAGGCACCAACCATATTTTCATACTGAAAAAGAAAAAAATAGCAGGTTAGAAATCTTAATCACATTTTTTTGTGCATGATTCAATGAAAAATATTATAGAAACACTGATTTAAGGCAAATAATATTCATACTACATTTGGTGTTTATATCATGTGCTACATTGTACCTGGGGGTATAAGAAATAAATATTCTGAGGAAAGCCAGAGAATGAATCGCAGGAAAAGAGGTACCAGGTTCGATTGTGAAAATGCTTCTATCACAGTTAGCGTGACGAAAGTTTAAAACAGACCAACACTGTGTGATGCAGGTGTTGGTCTCTGCTGCTATATGACAGACAGGGGAGGACATTCAGAATGATGGAGCACTGCCCCCCTGCACATAACCCCCCCCCCTGAATGCCCTCAAATCTTACCTTTTACTTAGTCCCCCACCAGGAATCCAGAACAGCGATTAGCAGCTGCGCTACATTCTCATTGGGGGGCTGAATTAAAGGTACGATTTATGGGTATTGGGGGGCGTCAATAGATTTATAGCTCCAGCTAGACCTTGCAAGCAAACATTCACACCAACGTACCTTTAGCATTTTTTCATCAAAAATCGTGCTGGTCGCATAAGGCATAATATAATTCTGCAGGGATTTGGAGGACAGCACCACTTTGCCTTCTGAAATATGTTTCGCCAATTTACGCAAAGCCCTGGCTCGCCTGTGAATCTAACACAACAGAGTAATATTGTTTTTAGTACAAATCACAACCATTAAATAACGTTTGAGGTAATACAGAATTGAGAAATATACACAGAATGTTACCTGAATGTGTTTCATGTTCTCAAAGAAGTCCATCTCAGGATCATTATAATCTGTGAGCTGAACCAAGTCGGAAAATTCGGGGTGCGTAGGAAAAGTCCGCACCAAGTTTGAAAGCAGCGATGTGTAATCTTGTTGAATTGTCTGTCAATTGGAAGAAAGTGTTTTGAGTTTATAAAAGGTATTTATGTTTTACGTGGTGAACTTCCTCATAACAAGCATATTATTTAAAGCAGAACAAAACCCAGGATTTTGACTATCCCAGGTTTTGGCACCTTTTCCTGGTCCAACAGTGTATGCGCGAGCTTTCATCTAATCAGAGCTAGTTGCCGTGACTATGTCATTCGGTAAATTCTCTGATAGGCTTCAATGAGGAACAAGAGCGTCCGCCCCCCGCAGCGCGTGTGCTCCCGTCCCAGCCTATCTGAATGGATGTGGCAGGAGCGCGTGCACAGCCCAAAGATACAAGGTAGGAATGCTCTCTCTCTATTATAAACTATCAGAGCCATTTGTTGAATTACATAGGCATGGCAAATGGCTCTGATTCAACGTGAGCTTGCTCTGTTGGACTGGGGAAAGGTTAGTGAATACCAGTGACCTGGGGGGCTTCACACAGCGGGACATCCCAATTTGGAATGCCCTGAAGGAAGGCCAGCAGCCAGCTCTGAAATCTTTTACATTTCAGGGCTGGTCATTCTGGGTTTTGTTCTGCTTTAAACTATTTTGCCCAGTAAGAACTAAACAATATAATGCTCATGATTCCTAGAACACACAGTTTCCCATTTTAGCTAATAGTTGTGAGTGTAATATCTGAACCCAAATCAAGGTTTCTGGATACTATCTGGAGGGGGACCCCTCATATGTCTCATCAGCCATAAATGCTGAAGACATTGTGTAGGACAGTCATCTGTGAGATTATATTGTCGCTAACTGTGTCATTCTTGGGAGGAAAGAAGATGGGAAGATAGTGGCGCCTGCTGTGCATGTTTTAGGATTGATCATTTGCGCATAGTGTGCTTTTGAATCTAGGCCTTCCTCGATTCATGTTTAATAATTTTGACTTAAGAAGCTGAGCGTACACGTTTTCCGATAGTTGAACCACAAGAATCATTCTGAAGTTCCTCAAAAATAATTCTTCTCTCAAGCATGTGATTATATGCAATAAAAAAATAAATTTCTAACGTATAATTTACAATGATCGGAACTCAATTCCAGACCTAAGTGATCATAGTTCATTAGACCATCATACTGAGCTAAATGTTTTTTATGGACTTAAACTTTAAGTCCTAAACTTTCAGATCAGGAGTGCCCTATAGGGGACGAGGAGACCTGCTTACCCCACCACCGCTCCCATAGCCCTGGTTTCTGAAGCCAAGAGAGGTGCTACCTGGGTCCAGCAGGAGGGTAGACATGGCCAAGTGTGTGTGTGTGTGTGTGTGTGTGTGTGTGTGTGTGTGTGTGTGTGTGTGTGTGTGTGTGTGTGTGTACAGCCAAGTCCCATTTACAACAATAATCAGAATTGATAGTGCATAGACCACCCCAGCACACAAAAGTTAATGTGAAGTGTGAAGGAGTCTACCAGCCCTATAAAATACTTGCCCCTCAGGAGCAAATTCCCCATCGTAGAAGAAGAGGCTTCCGTCACCACACTTGGTTACCAGTCTGCAGAGACAGATAAGGAGGCACACTTCTCAACCTGCCCAACTCTGCATTAACTTTATGCACGGTGTATGCCACATACCACCTCAGCCTGCAGTGTGTAACCTCTGTAGTTAAGTCCACAAGTTGAGGTCCATCCCTGCAATATATTTTCTTTTTTTCCCTTTAAAAGGTGGATTCATAGATCTGTAGTACAGTGTATAAAGGAAACATGCTCTGTGATACCTCCACTTTACTTCTGAGCCCACTCTTCAGGCTCTCGAGTAGGGTGCGTTGGATGATCTCCCGATACTCTGCCTCTGTGTGCTTTACTGTTGCCAAAAGCTTCATAATCCCAGTGAGGCACATACTTGCATTATCACTGAGTGACATATCGCCAAGCTAAAACAAAGAACATTGTATATTACGCTTTGGCAAAAACAAACACATAACAGTCACTGTCCAGGCATACAAAAAAAAATCCCCGTCTGCATCCTCAATCCCACTAAGTGCTTTAGTACAGGCAGCAAAGGTCTAGTTTCCGTGCCATAGTCTCTGCTGCAGACATTGCCCTCCCCAGCTGACGTAAGTGCATGTCCCAGCTGCCAGTCACAAGGAAATGGGAAACATCACATGATCGGCTACTGATCTACCTTTAATTGCCTCCTGCGCTAGACCGTGGGAATTAACCAGTCTGCCTAGGGCTGTGATTGATGGGTATAAAAGCACCCACACACATAAGAATCATGCAATAGCATTAAGCCATTATTCTAGCACAGGCTAACTCAAGAGACCGGATGCTAATAGTTGAGCAGTCTTCCCACGTAAAAGTAGATAAACCTTCCAACCTTGATTCATACTTGCAAGTATTGTTATGCAGTCCTTAATAGCCATCCAACATTTCGGGGTATCGTGACCCCTTCATCGGGGAATACTGCCCTGCATTGGTCTTTCTCGATGAAGGGGTCATGATACCCCAAAACAAATTTTTTGAGTAAAAGAAAACAAGTTTTATTATGCAGAGGGTATAAGCAACTCCTCCTCACTTTCTCATGATAGGGCACTGCAATCCCACAGAACTAAGCCTGGCATGGTTTCTGTATATTTGTGGGGTAAATTTAGAGCACAGAATACAATACTCAGGAGAAGCATAATAAATCACACTTACTCGGATGGTGTAGAAACAGTTGTACATGAGTGGTAGAATATAGTTTACATCGACTGTTGTCATCTCCTTAATAAAGGAAATTGCTTTTTGGAAAGCAATTAGCCGCACATCAAAGTAGATTTCATCCAAATGTCTTCGATCAAATGCATTTAACTGGAGAAAAAAACAGCAAAATAATTAAGGTAAATTGAGGGACACGTAGAACAAATAGAACACAAGAACAAAAGTCTAACAAACCTTAACAGCAACATCAGTGATATACTCCAACTGAGGGTCCAATTCAGACAAGACCTGTAACATACAGAAAACTAAAAATGAGCAAAGACCACATGCAAAGTTATAAACTCCACAAATTAAAGCTGCTAGCGACAATTTTCTTCCTATCTATCTGCAGCCCAAAACAAATGTTATCAATGTGAGCTAAACTTTGCTAAAACCGGAACAATACAATAAAACGAATGTTTTATCTTATAGTACATCTAAGGTGTACACACACACTGACAGGACATACTGAGATAGGGGATAGTGGCCAGACAAGTCAGCAACAGAGCCTGCTGCCTTGTAAATGAAGGAAAAATGCACATAACTGTGCTGAACAGCTGATAAAAACACTTTTGGTGTGAAGCTCATTGATGAAGCAGCTGGTCCAGGGCAATTATAATTATTATTATTAATTCACATGTATTTTAAAAGGGAAGTTTTGCTTTAAGAAGAAAATGCGGTACCTGAAAGGTGGTGCAAAGCTTCTTACGGGATAACTTGTTCTGTATGACAGCAAACAGTTTGCCTAGCGGCTTTAAGAAACTTGTCGGATTCAGACAGTGCCTGAGTAAATTCTGCACCGTCTCCAGGATATCAATCTCTGTGTCCTAAAATGAATCAAACAAAATAAACAACATTAAAAACAACTAAAGCTCTCGTATTCCCTGCACCACCTAGCACATCCCTTCCTCGTGATCCAGCCCATCCACGTGAACATCCGTCTTCTCTCCTGCCTGGGCCTGCCTGCTTGTGCCCCTCCTGACCACATAGCTCTTGCCTCCACGGCCTGCAGTCGGGCTCACGCCTCTGGGACGGGCCGTACCTGCGCCACCCGTCGCATGTGGGTGATGTGGGGGGGGGGATGGGGTTCTGTCGAAAGAAATGTCCATTGTAGGGACTGCCTCCTGCATTCTAAAACACAGCTCTTGTGTTTGTGACCTCAGTTTGATCGGCGCCGACGGAGAACAGCTCTGGCACATTTGTTGCTGCCTTACCTGGGGGATGGAGTTGGGCACATGAGATGCAACTTTGCGAACCGACATGGTGCGTCAATCACTCTCTCCCTTGACAGACCTCAGATGGTTTTGAGGCGGGAGGGCAATAGGAGGGGGACAACATCATTAAACCCTAGGTGGTGGGCAAGGTCTGTGGATGGTCTGTATTTCCTAAACATGCTTAAACCTGTGTATTGGTATGTAACTCTTTTCTCGCTTGTATTTCCTGCTGTTTGCTTTGTCCCATAGTTTTACTTGTGTTTTGTTTCTGTATGGCAAAAACTTTAATAAAGTAAGATTAAACTAAAAACTAATGCATACGTGTAATAATAGTGGTGCATTTGCAATCATTGGCTGTCTGCGCCTTTTCCTCTATCTGTTGTCTGTACAAAGTATAATCAATGTATGTTTTGTATGTTCCTAAACAATCAGCCACATGATTGGTTCCTGTGACACTTGGTTCAGTTACTCACACCCCTACTTCATACTCCATAAGTATAAATATCTAAAATCCTCCCCCAAATAAAATCTGTACAATCTATTGTCCTTTTAGAAACTAGTACCAAACCACAAGCCATTTTCTATACCCACTATAAAAAGACATAGAGCCAGGCTTATCAAAAGATTCAGACGTGGTCTTTACTCAGTCACAGTGATCTACAGAACTCACACCTCTCGTCTTCCCCTGTAATCCTTAAAACAAAAGAAAATAAAAAAAGAATACATAGAAATCTGCAGCAGACAGAGGGAGAAGCCGCCAAGGGAGAGGAATTTTTTCAATTCTTCCAGTCCAGTCTGACCCTCCTACCAATAGGAAATATAACCCTATCATATGGATTTCCTCTGTGACTAAGTGATTAGAAAATCTCATCTCTACCCTTATAGAAAGCCTTGTCCTAGGCTTAAAAGTTTTATTTTATGCACTTAGCACCTATTGCCTATTGAGCCACATGCAGACTGGGGTTTGAATGGCACCTCATTATGTTAATACACACAAATGATGGGGCAAAAAAAACTTCTCTGACTCCTGTTGGCTTGCGCAGGGTATTGTTACGTGTGTGACCAATGTCCAGAGCAGCACCAGAGGGTGAGTATATTTTATTTTGTAAACCATTGTGAGCAGATATGTTGGCCCCCAGAAAGCAGTGATGCAGCATTTGCATTATTTAACGTACGTATCTTTCTTTCTGGAAGTGCTGGGTCATCATAGGAGGGATGTAATTTCTACAGTCAGTTTAATGGTAAAATGTCCAACTATGAATTTCTTACCTCGGCTATATTACTCTTGTGCAAATAGGATATGAGAAGCCCAATGAGTGTATTGCTCTGCTCTTTGTCCCGAATAAACTTGCTGATCCTACAAATGAATAAATAATAAATGTTATAACCATTTAACATATATATATGTATATATAACCTCTCAGGTTGTTGGGTGTAAAATCAGCCTCATGTCCCCCAGAGCAGCAAGAGTAGTTTACACTGACAGGGGACAATGGCAAAAGAACAAGAGACATTTTATGTATCTCACCTTGAACAAATAAGATTATGTTTTGTTAGAATTCAAAGAGCAGCAGATTGTGAAGTACAGGCAAGCTCAGGTTTTTATGTCTGTTAGTTTTAAAAATGAAACCCAAAATATTGCTATACTAAAATATCCTAAATAATAATGAAACCAGTAAAATAGCATAAAGTAGGCCACACCTACTTCCCACATGTTTGTGTTCAGAAATAAACTATGGAAAAAAAAGAGCCATTTTTTAGCTACTTCATTAAAAAAAAGTAGAGGCGTGTGCACTCCAGCCAGAATTTTTAGCGGCCAAAGGTAAGCAGGGAGTCCACTGCACATTCATTCTAAACATTCTGCTTTTTAAAATTTGGGATGGATTAGATTATTATACCACACATTTCCAACACAAAAAGAAAATAACTATTTGTTAGAATTGTACTTACTTTGAAAGGATGCTGAGCTCTTTACTAACTTGAGCACTATATTTCTTTTTCCGTATCTTTTCTGAATTTAACATGCTCTTACTCTGGTACTGAAGTATTGCAGCAGCATGTGGCAACACCAGCTTCACACCCATGCTTGGGGATTCTAATTTTAATAAAGTATATATAGGTTATTTATTGGCTATATATATATTATATTGTAAAATGAATGTCCTTTGTGCATACTTCTTACCTTCATTTGTACTAGGGGCATCAGGGATGAGGCAGTCATTTACTGCTATGGGAGAAAGACCTTCTGACTCTTCAAAGTCTGGGGTGTCAAGCAGGTTGGCGGCCACATCTATAACAATATTGGCTGTAGTGTCAGATAAACCCTTAGTAGCGAGGAGGGCAAATGTATTAGTTAGGCTATCATACTCTGGAGCCCCTAGCTTTTGCTTGCCAAGTAAGGGAAAATATCTGCAACAGAAAATAACTGTCAGATAAATAAATTACTACTATTTACATATTTGCTGCATTGCAAATTCTGTTCATGAAAAATCAAGCATTATACACAAAGATTCCATTACTGTGCTCACTGCAGGCCCAAGATATTACCTAGCATTTTGGCTCCAGGCGTGGATTAGCTTTAATACAAGTGAAGGTGAATGTTGACTTTCTAAAGGCAGTCTTCCAATCTGTATTAGAGAAAACAAAATGTTCAGAGTGAAAGCCCCAGCCAGAACATGTGTTTTTTAAAGTCTGTAAACTGGTTGTGGAGATGTCATGAACATCCACCGAGTTGCTGTTCAGCTTGTGTGGCTGAAATAGGGACAATGTGAGGCTTCACATTCTCTCTATGGTAGCCACACAAGAAGTTAACTGAACAGAAACTCAGTGGATGTTCCTGACACCAGGGAAGTCAGACTGTCATAGGGACTCTAGGTACAGGTAACCAAAGTGTGATCCACTGGGTTTTTGTTCAGTTAATGTCCTACCTTCTAAAAAAAAATACTGGCTGCAATCAAGTCATCAGCAATAATTTGCATGTTGGGCGAGCACAGTATTGTTATGGCTGACATAAAATTTGTTGTTCATCGCTTTAATATTCACATGTGGAAACAAAATCGGCTATAAATAGGACTATACAAATAAAATGTGATCTTAATTACGATCTCTTTAATATTTGTAAAAAAAAAAAAAAAAGATCATTCATGACTCACATATGCAATCGCAATAGTGATTTTTCATTTGCAAGTCGTACTGTGTAAATGTATCATTAAGTTTTGATCCCGTACATGAATGGCCAACAGTTGCTTCTAAAAAAGCACAAGGCTTGCTTCTAATTATTTACTTACACAGATTCCCTGATTTTCTCTAGTGATTTCCCTAATTAGTAGGCAGAACTGATGCGCCTGACATAAAGGAAATTAAGGCAAATAGACCTACAGCCCACAAATTGCATCACAGGATGAAGAGACTCCTCTAACCTATATGCTGATCTACTGTACAATAAACTTTATTACAATTCTGTTTCTTACATCTTTTTTTTTTTTTATAATGTGACTTCAGGATAAGTTGCAACAAGTCATGTCATTTTAGCCCACTGCTGGTTGCCTAGCATGCGGTTTATCATTGGTGCCATCATAAATGATGATAAAAAGCAACAACCTCACAACCACTCCAACAATCCTGCCCACTGCATTACTTTCATACTATGAATGAATTCTATTCTTATTAAAGTTTTATCACAGACCATGTGAAGTATTGGGTACGGCAAAGGAAAGGTTTTGTAGGCTGGCAGAACCATGCAAAGTATCCCATTTCATCTTTGTGATACCTCCAGTTCCCAGAAAAAGCAGGGGAGGTTTAAAGGGACGATAAACCCAACGGCTAAAATAAGCAGCAAGCAGCTCTCCCGATGCCTGTCTCTTATTCTTGACAAGTCAAATAATCCTAAACAAAAAGGCCTTCTTATTTAGGAACATGAACATATTTACCTGTGGCCAGATGACAGCAAGAAAAACTGCATCAATTTCATCAGCAGAATAGGGGTAGTTTTCAAAGTCAGTAAAAAATTCCAAAATACGTTTCATTCCTAGGCGCCGTAAATTCTTGAGGGGATTTATAAACCTTAATTGAATCTGTTTTCCGAAAAAAGAAACAGTTAGCCAAAAAAGCTGTTGCTAGGCAAGGTGAGTACCGTTATGTCCTTCAGCGAGGCTTTACAATACAAGTCTGTTTTTGCAGCAACTATGAACAGTGACTTTGGAAAGCTCTTTTAGTCTCCACTTCATGGTTGTAATGGCGGTTCAGTGTTTGATCACCTGTGACAATGTGAGACGCCCTTCTATCTCATAACACTGGCTGGCCAATAAGAAAATGTTTTGTAATTATTAATTTTGTAACACAGAATTCTGCGGCATCTTCTCATTTCACTCCCCCATAAGACTGATTGCTATGACTTTCAGTGTGATGAACTTAGGTGTTTGTGAACCCTTTTTTTTTTTTATTTCTATATAAATTTGGTCTTAAAGTGGACCAACACCCTCAAAAACGACATAACTCTATTCACTTTAATAGTAAAAGACACTTACCTTTTGATCACTGTTGGAGCCGTCTGTCCCTCGCTGCGCCTGGAATCTTCTGAATCCTCCGCCGGAAGTCCCGCTCTCCAGCTCTTGTCCGGTCATTATCATATATTGTCCGGTCATTAGCATTTCTTGTCCGTCGCTGAGATCTTCTTTCTTCTCGCGTTACTTCTGTCTGTGCTCCTCTTCTCATGATGTCATCCGGGGGCGTGGCCTCTCGCTGCTCTACGGAGCGAGCGTAGTGCAGCGAGACCTGAGGCTGGGGTCGGTGGATCGGGTCACCGGGCGGGCCCTGACCATGACCGCTGGGAGACAGCAAAGGGCCCTGGCGGTGGAGGCGGCAGGTGAGGACGGTTGTGCGCGCCCGTACCCGCACCTATCTACCGCGCATGCGCGCGATTTTAACAGGAAGAGGTCAAAGGATCTCTTCCTGTTTGGGGGAAAATGAAGATGGTGGCCGGATTTTAAAATTATAGCGACGCGCAGCGGGAGCATAACAGGTACGTTTTTTTTCCCTAACTATGCTAATCGGCTCTTTCTGCTTAATTTGTATACTTTAAAAATAGACATTAAAAAAAAAAAGGGGGCAGGGTGTTGGTCCACTTTAAACGACACCAGATTTCCATTCAACTCTTAAAAATACAATTCTGTGATTACTTACATGTAGAATTGTTTTTACTGTGTACAGCACGGCTTGCTTCATTTCAATTCTTAACGATTGGGTAATCCGCCACAAGGTGGCGCAGTCGACTGCAGAAAGACTTGTGGCTCCTTCCGGCCCATATAAAGGGCAGGAATAAGCCAGAGACCCCCAGTGTTTGAAAGCAGTAAAACAAGAAGCCGGGAGGCAAGACCATGTTAACAAAAAACACAGCCCACTAAGATAACTCTCTCTCAAGAAAATCACCATAAAAAGGCAAAATAAAATAACGATAACAAGGGAGGGATGAAGCAAGCCTTGCTGTACACAGTAAAAACAATTCTACAGGTGAGTAATCACAGAACTGTATTTTTCCTTGTGTACAGCACGGCTTGCTTCATTTCAATTCTTAACGATTGGGACATCCAACAGCAGTGTCCAAGAACAAAAGGGTGGGATGCCCAGTGAGCAACAGCAGGCAGTTTAAGACACTACCGCCTGAAACACCTAGCGACCAAAAACAGCATCAGCTGAGGCCCTAACATCAACCTTGTAAAACTTAGAAAAAGTATGAACAGACGACCAAGTGGCGGCCTTACAAACTTGTTCAACAGACGCCTGGTGCTGAAAAGCCCAAGAAGCACCAATAGCTCTAGTAGAATGAGCCGTAACACAAAAAGGAGGTTCCTTCCCCTTAGCAGCGTATGCTTGCCCCACCGCCTGTCGGATCCACTTGCTGATAGTGGACTTGACCGGAGGCAAACCCTTCCTAGGTCCAGCAGGAAGGACAAACAGAGAATCCGACTTCCGAGAAGAAGCAGTGCCGGTCAAACAGAATTTGAACGCCCTGACCACATCCAGAGAATGAAGATTCCGTTCCTTAGAATTAGAAGGCGCAGGACATAAGGAAGGCAAGACAATGTCCTCATTCAGATGAAAGGCAGAAACGACCTTAGGCAAGAATTCAGGCTTAAGACGGAATACCATCTTATCCTGATGCCGTTCAAAATAAGGAGGCTTAATAGAAAGCGCCGCCAGCTCAGAAACACGACGCACAGAAGTGATAGCCACCAAAAAGACCACCTTAAGTCATAATGGCCAGCGCAGCATTGTTCAACGGCTCAAAAGGAGGACCCTGGAGAGCAGACAGCACCAAGTTCAAATCCCACACCGGCAGCAGAGGCTTACGCGGTGGACGTACATGAGTAACTCCTTGGAAAAAAGTCTTGACAAGCCTATGATTGGCTCAGTTGCAGACCCGACTCCAGACCATGTTGCAAAAAACTCCAAAATCCTGGAAATGGAGAAAGTGCGAGAAGGGAAATATTTAGACTTGCATCAGGCAATGTAAGCATGCCAGACCCTGTAATAAATCATGGAAGAGGATTTCTTTTGAGCCTGAATCATAGTACTGACTACCGAAGCCGGCAGTCCCTTATCCATCAGGATAGAGGTTTCAGCAGCCAAGCCGTCAAAGCCAGCACTTGTAACTTGGGGTGGCGCAACTGACCCTGAGTTAGAAGCCCCGGATCGTCGGGCAGGGTGTCCACTGCCATCTGGACGAAGTCTGCAAACCATACTCTCCTCGGCCAGCGGGGGGCTAACAGAATGGTCGGTACCCCCTCCTGGGCTATCTTGCTCAACACCCGCCCCAGGAGAGGAAACGGAGGAAAAGCATAAAGGAGCCAAAATTCTGTCCAGGGAATGGCTAGAGCGTCCATGGCGACGGCCAGAGGATCTCTTGACAGAGAGACGAATCTTGGAAGCTTGTGATTGTGACGGGACGTAAACAGGTCCACGTCCGGCTGACCCCAGCGGCGACACAGGGCATGAAAGATCTTGTTGTCGAGGGACCATTACCCCAGATGAGACGTCCCCATGCTCAGGAAGTCCGCCTCCTGGTTCTCCACCCCTGGGATGTAAACCAACTGCATCCCCAGATGGATGGAGGGATGAGGACACGACAGCAGAGCTCATGCCTGCATCTGAAGGCCCGCCACCTTCTGCTGAGGAAGAAACACCTTGACCTGAGAACTATCCAGCGTCATGCCCAGAAAGGACCTCACCAATGACGGAGTGAGCGAAGACTTGGGATAATTGATCACCCAACAGAAGGACTCTAGGGTGGACACATCCACCTGAGTATCCCTCTCGGCCTGATGAAAAGATTGAGCAGCAATCAACAGGTCATCCAGTTAAGGAAGAATGCGAATGCCCTGTCCCGTCAGGAGGGCCATGACACCCGCCAGCACCTTGGTGAACACCCGAGGGGCCGAAGTGATACCGAACGGCAAGGCCACAAACTGGTAGTGCTGATGCCCCAGAGCGAACCTCAGGAACTTCTGATGCCCTAAGAAGATAGGAACGTGCAGGTAGGCATCCTTGATGTCCACAGTGGTCATAAAGTCACCCGGCCGAAGAGAGCTCACCGCTGACCGTAAGGTCTCCATGCGAAAGAGTTTCAACCTGACAAATCTGTTGAGACCCTTTAGATTCAGGATGGGTCTCAGGGAGCCGTCCTTCTTGGGCACCGTGAACAGATTGGAATAGAACCCCCGACCCCGTTCCTGAAGGGGCACAGGACAAACCACCCCGGACGCTAGAAGACGTTGGATGGCCAACCTCAGGCCCTGTGCCGTCACGGGATTCTGGGAGATCCAGGACCGGAGGAATCTTGGGGGCGGCCAAGCTGCTAGCTTTATCTTGTAACCGGAGGACACCACCTCCTGGATCCACCGATCTGAGACGCCTTGTCTCCAGACGTGAGCAAAGAGCCAAAGCCGTCCCCCCACCCGGATGGGTGAGGGCGCCCCCTCATACCTGGGGGGCCTTGGCAGGGGGCTTGAGTTTAGAACCCCAGGAGAGACCAGGGCAACCACGGGACCTACCCCTTCCCCAAGAGTCTCTGCGGCTACCTGTGAAGGCAGCTCCGTGTCCCCCATGGGAAGGACGAAATGATGAGGACCCCCGAAAGGGTAGAGAATGCTTCCTATGCTGAGGGAGCCGACCATCCTTGATCAAAACATCAAGACGTTCCCCAAAGAGACGTAGTCCCGTGAAGGGAAGCCCAGTGAGGGAGTTCTTAGCGGCACCGTCAGCCACCCACTGACGCAGCCAAACTGACCTATGCATGGCAACCAACAGGGCAGAGGCCCTACCACCCAGCCGGACGGCATCGTCCATAGCAGACAGCACAAAGGCAATAAAGTCAGAGCAAAGCAAAAGGTCCTTGTAGTCGTCCTCTCGCTTGTGAGATCTGGCAGCCTCGGCAAGGCGCCTTACTGTCTTTTTAATTGCAATGGCAACAATAGCCGCGGCACAGACCGGACGTAAACTCGTTCCCACAAAGGTGAAGGCATGACAGGCTAGTTGATCCATACGCCGGTCTGCATTATCGCGCAAGGTAGTGGTGTCAGAAGACGACATAATAGAAGTGTTGGAAAGCCCCAGGACGGGGCGTCCACCTCGGGGGGACAAGACCAGCGGCGAACTAAGTCGGCCGAGAAGGGATACCTTCTATCCATTCTTGGGCAGCGAGGGCAACCTGTTAGGCCGTTCCCATTCCTTGAGGACCATATTGGAAAAATGTCCCTGCTCGGTGAACTCCAAGCGTTGCTTGTCAGGGCGGAATAGCTCCCCCTGCTTCCTCTTTGCCGCCTTAGAGGGATCGATGTGTAAAGCATCAAAAAAGTCTGTCAGTATCACCCGGGAGTCCGGAATGCTCGTCCGAGGAGGACCCTGGTTCGCTATCATACTAGCCATGATGATCACCAGAGGAATCGGAATCGTGGAACAATTCCCCCTCCTCCATGGATTCACGGCCACCATAGGAATCATACAAATCATCATCATCGGCAAAGAGGGACAAGCCCGTAGCCAGGTGCCTCTTTTTACTAGAGGCCTTGCCGGCAGTCGGACGGGTCAGTTGCCACTCAATGCTGGCAACACGCAGCGCCAGGTCCGACTGAGACCCCCTACTACCTTCCCCCTCGCTGGGAGCTAAATGCAGGCATGGGGGAGTAGGTGATGCTGCGGGCAGGATGGGACTGGGGAGAGTAGCGTTCACCCCAGACTGGTCCGCAACGACACTCTGAGCACAGGGAACACAGACCACGCTGCGACCGCTCACAGGGGATGCTCCGCACATGAGGCACAACTGAGCAACTCAGGGATGAGGGAGGCAGAACGAGAGGACAACGACATCCATACTCAGTGAAGCACAAAGCGCCCACACAAGACACAGCAAAGTGAACACATCCACCTCAGAACAATAAAGCATGTGGGAACATAATAATAGTGGTTTCTCCCACCCCCATCCAGGGTCACCATTAGCCTGCGCCGGCTACCCTTCGGGTACAGGGTCTGCGTCCCAGAGCATAGCTCTGTGAACACCCAGCCCCAGGGGTTCTCCTACCTTCACCTGAACCGTCAGCAGAGCTGGGAGGCAGAATGGGTCCCGGAACAGGTGGGAATAGGCTTGCAGGGCCGACGGGCTTGGGATACCCCGCTCTCCTGCAAATAACCAGAGAGAGAAATTCTTCTCTTTATATGGGCCGGGAGGAGCCACAAGTCTTTCTGCAGTCGACTGCGCCACCTTGTGGCGGATAACTCAATCGTTAAGAATTGAAATGAAGCAAGACGTGCTGTACACAGGGAAAAGAGGATATTAAACACTTACTGTTTTAGCTTATATGTTGTAACAAATGTCATGGTATGTATGATGGAATTTAGGGGAAAACAAGGGGAGGGATCTCCCCACAGCTCTTGTACTTATGCTGGTTATAATAGGTCTATGTCATTTACGGAGTTCCGTTCGCCCTGCCTGCTCTGGCCACAGAGACAAACACTGCCCTTGGTGAAGAGACGTGCGGCCGTACAGTGGGCGGTTTGGGGGATGGCTTCTATAAGTGACGTGGAAGGAATGATGCCCCATCCCTTTGGCGGGGGGCGGGACCCGGAGCGAGCTGTGAGCGTGCGGCCGGCTTCTGGCAGGAGCCATGGCGTGCGCCCAGCCGCACGTGTCATTTACTAAAAGATACACACTGACAGCATATATAAGGGCTGGAGCTGGGGGGAGATATACTCTCTACCTTGACAAAGCAGCTGGGGGCCTGGCTGCGTAACGCGTGGGGGCCCATTTCCAAGCGATTCCATGTGGGGGACACCGTGGGGACTCGCTACTATTTAGGTGATGTTTTTTTTTTTAACAATTTCATTGTTCTGAACACTGTGCACTTTACTTCTTTTGCCATTTTTTTACTTGGGGATATTGAATCATTGATAACTATTTGTGAGATATAATTGCATTTTGCACATGGTAGCACTTTAAAATTACTAATAGCACTTTATATTATTGTGTGGTAGTTTATTATGATGAATTTTGCACAAATTATGATATTTTTGCGGGTCAGTACGGGATGCCCTACCTAGTGGATAACCTTGGGTATTTTTAGCATGTATATTGTCTTATGTGTTGTATGTAGATTTTAGATGGAAAACCCAGTAAATATGATTTAATTATTGTCTGTGGAGGAGGTGCGGTGCTTTGGGTGGTTGTTGGGTGGGCCACCACTTTGGGAGTTGAGATTGGATGTTACAACCCTGGGTACTGGCACGACCACACATAATATTGAATTAATTCTTTTTGATGGTGCAAAATATTTTCTTTTTTTATTTTACTTGGCCAAAGTAACCAGTATTCCCCCTCCCCAATAGCTGCTTCTAAAGATTTCCAGTAATTATTGATTAGTCCTGCACATCAACTTCAAGGATCTTCTGGCTATTTCAAATAAAACAGCTTCAACCCCTAAAAGGAATGTCAGCCAAAGACATTTATGGTAACTTGGTGCAAATATTAGACAAATTGCCCTTCCTAGTTTGTATTGAAAAAAATTGGTTGCCAAATTTGAACCCTGCCACTAACACAGCTGACAAAGATAGTCCTGGGAGACCTCGAGTGCTGACTGTCCCAGAATCCAGATATTTTCCATGGCATGGTTCTAGAAGATTAGGTAATTTTAGTTTTAAAGCAGCACAAAACCCTCGCGGCATGGCCCCTGAGTCTAGATTTTGCTATTTTTATCGACATTTAGCACTTGTGTGAAAATCTGGTGCAATTTTAGATTACATGTACGCAGAAATATAGATGATTCTCAAGGGTTGCCCAACTTTCAAGCACCAATGTGTAGTTAACTAACTTTGGCCTATTGAGGGATTTACCTTACCATTAGCAAAAATAAGTCAATAGTAAAAATTATCAGTAGCTTACATTAAGTTCCTCCAGCATTCTCCTTCATGTTATGTATGTCTACTTAGTGAGGAAATCACTTCCTCGTTCAGCTTTCAGTCTGCACCTTGCTAACCTGGTCCTTCAATCAACCTTCAGTGGACCGAGAACAGAAACACCCCCCACTCCCTTGCAGACATCATGATTGGCTGCCTCTCTCTGCAGCTATGAAATCCCTCCCTCCTCTCTGGTCACACTATGTGCTGGTAGTAATAACTAGAGGCATGACAATGCACTTATTTTTTTACTATGGTATATGTAAAGAACACAGTGTGCTTTCATTACATCACTGTTGCTACACCCACTGTTTCTCCCCATTTTTTCTCTGCATCTCCAATGCGCTAAAACTTTTACAAATAACATAGGAACTACAGGGTCTGAAAACAGATTGAAGTTTGGGACAGTGCAAGGTATAGCCGTGTTTTCAGCAATACAGGAGTAGCCAAGTTGAAGCTTCCGTTTCCCGTGTTTTCAGCAATACAGGAGTAGCCAAGTTGAAGCTTCCATTTCCCGTGTTTTCAGCAATACAGGAGTAGCCAAGTTGAAGCTTCCGTTTCCCGCGTTTTCAGCAATACAGGAATAGCCAAGTTGAAGCTTCTGTTTAAGGAGCTAAGCTCTAGACTGCTCTAGTGAACCATGACTTTGGCTTCACCATCTCCCTGTAAATCAGTTCTAGCCCCAGAGTTACAAACAGACAAGGTTTATATTGAAGGCCAATCTCATTTTTCACAATCCATGACAGGTCTGACCTGAAAACATAGATTTTTAACCATCTCATTTTTTATACTGATTCAGCCATAATAGCCCCCTATTTAGTTATTCTGGTATTTTTCTTCAGTGACTCATTGACAGTTTCATAATCATTAGTCAAAAAGAAGCTTTTGCTTTTTAACTTATTGAACTTTTTCACACCTTGGTGTCTAATGAAGCGATAAATTAACTCCGCAAATGACTAGCTTGGCATATGTGCATAACTAAAAGTTACTAGTTCAGAAAACATGCTGTAAAAATAGGTTAAACAATTTAGCCAGGGGGAATTACATGTGGCACAGTGTAAAGATGTTTAAAGTTATGTCAACATGTAACAGAAATGTTTATGCATGGTGATTACTGAAAAACACAGCAAAATTAATTTCATAAGTTTTTCATTTCAAGGCCTATTAAAGCCTTAATCTGGCTCCCATTCATTTAGTGAGAAGATGCTCCATTTCCTTGACAGAAACAAAGAAGGCTGTCAGCGAAAAAAGACCAAATGGTTCATCTAGTTGGCCCTACAAATAAAGTTCTTTCAAGGGAAAGTCCACTTTTGTGAACTTTCCCACAGACCTCCAAATTAGGGAGTGCCAGAAGGCACAAGACTCTGCATACATGCTAACAGCTCCTGCACCGCTGATAAATCTCCTGCAGCACCATTATGAAAAGTCGGGCCGGCAGAAGGGTGTAGCCTGTTCACCAAGGCCTCCCACTGCGAGAGAGGGTAGCCTAAGACTATCTGCACCTCCCTGATCTGGAGGTTCATGGAAGGTCTACAAAAGCCTTTCACCGCTAAAATGTAATTTTTAAATCTCTACACCCCTTTTGTAGTCTCTCTTTAAACCCATTTCCCTTTGATCAATGACATTTTGTAGGGAAAGTCTCTGGAACACTGCATTACTGATGTCATCTAGAATTAGCTGCATTCTTCATAGTCAGCTAACACATATACCGTACTCAACCAATTGTAAAGGTCCATGTAAAAGGTATCCGGTGAGAGGTGAACGTCCGTGCGGAGGTAAAACAGGAGCTTTCTTAATTTTTTTTTTTGCCCCACAGAACCTTCAGCTCTGGCCCACAGCATGTTGCTTTAACTCACCCTCCCCACCATGTTTTCTGTGCAGGTCGTGTACTGGGGTGGACTAGGACCAAAAATGCTAGTGGCAATAAGGTCTGGCAAAAAGGATTGATATATAGGGCTTGGGGGTGAATAGAAGAAAAAATGTAAAGAGGAGGGATGGATAGACAGAACAGGAAGGTCAGGGAAGGATGGAGAGAGAAAGAGTTTGGAGAAGGGATGGATGGGTGGAACTAGGACAAGAATGAATGGGCAGAGCTGGGGGGGGGGGGGGTAGATGGCCAGAGCCACAAGAAAGAGTAATGGAGTGGCAAAGCTGGAAGGACAGGAATGGATGGGGCAGAGAGACTGGGCTGGATGGGGCAGAGCTAGGGGGATGAGATGGTGGGACAGGGATAGATGGGGCTGATCTGGGGCAGGGGGAAAGCATTAGATGAGAGAAAGAGACTGAGAAACAAAGTTTGCGAGTACCTTGCAATGCCACTTCTGCCCATGCAGTACTTCATATTGCAATGCTTGGTGCCAGGAAGCCATGTCACTTGCAGAGAGACTAAGCACTACATTGCCGATCAAGGGGGCAGCTCTGAGCACGGCAACACAGAAGCAACTGAGCGCAGGGCTATAAGGGCAGGGGTCCAGAAATCTGGCGCCTAGGTCCACATTCAAACCTTGGTCTGCCAGTTCAGTATCGCTGACCTAGCATATTTTCCTTCTTTATGAGCAACTTTGAGTGAGTCACAATTACTGACCCCACAGAATCTTAAAATGTTTTAATGGCTACTGAGCCTTTGGACTACAATACTCTAATAAATGTCCCCTGGAAATGTAATGGTGGACCTCATCTGCATATTACAAGCTTAGTTAAGTCTAACTAAACTGTAAATATACTATGATAGTTATGCAGTTTCGGTACAATCTTTCTTTGCACACTGCAACCAATCCAAGATATTGATCTGCTTCTTATACCATTTAAATTAGAGCGTATCTTAAAACCTTTAACCTGACAGTACATTACCTTTTCTTTTTGTTCCAGAATATGAGAGACCGTGGCAGTTAAGCAGAGCAAAATCTGGAGTATCTCACATAGGTAGGGGCTGATAAGGTGGCCAAGGTTTTTCAAAACCATCTCCAAACTGTTGAGTAAGGCATGTTGGCGTCCCAGGGGCAGTACTTTTGAAAGGTCTACTTGTTCCACAGACTGGCTCACAACAGTAAAGCAACTACCTGTCAAAAAAAAATTAATAAAAACGGAAATCATAGACAACGTTAACTGATAAAGGGCTGACTATACTATTTTACACTGAGTGAATAGGAATATTTGGTTAAATCTGGCTGTCTAAATACCTGTCTGACAGCCATGATTCAATCAAATAACCTTGCATGGGCTTTAGAAAGCTGCCACTTGCCTGAGAAGAAAAATAGCAACCCTCTGTAATCTGGCAAGTAAACAGCATAACAAAATCTAACAATTTACAAGTATAAGGATTGCTATTGCCTGAAATCAGTTAAAAAGAAGAAAGGTTTGGCACCTGGTTATCATACATAAATAATATAACAAGTGGGCGATTCGTATTAGCATTAGGACTCTCCAACAATATGTAACAAATATAATGTACCTTTTACCTAAATTAATATAGGCCTTAGAAAATTAATGTAACATTTAGCATACCATCCTTCAGGTGCCTCACTGGCTCATACAGAAGATCTAGGAAAATGCGGATCTCTTCTGGGTGCGACCCTGCTAGGAACCGAAGAACAATGGACATACGGGTTGCAGCAGAGGATTTTCCTTGGGTTTTACTCCCAGTTTTGCTTCTCATGCGGCCATACAATATTCTTAAAAGAAAAGACCAAAATATCTGATGACAGATATATTTTCAGTTGAACTCTATTCAAACTTTTTTTCAGTTCGTTGTAGGGTGGAGAAAAGGTTACATCATATGCCAGACTTTTACTCTGAAACCATCACAACAGGGTGTTCAGCTTGCAGCTTATGTAAAGAATTCCAATGGGGTGATCCAAATGATCAAATGCAACATACAAAGTGGAAAAAGATTTATCATTTTCAAGACAATCTCTGGTGCCTGCAATGAAGCAGCTGAATGGGTGCAGTAAGGATTCTTTTTAATAAGTAGATTTTTTTTTTAATTATGGCAGGTTGAAAATCAGTACAGATTTAGTTTCAGTATCATCATAAAACAGAACATTATGATCCAGGATATTAAAGAGGAACATTGGAGGCCTAAAGGATTCCTGGCTGTCCAAGTTTCTTTCCTTGGGGCTTCCCAAATTGGGATGCCCAACAGTGCGAAACCCCCCAGAAGCCCAGATCCACTGACAAGTCCTCGCCTTGTCTCTGCACTGCGGCTGCATATCCGGTCACCTCTAGTTGTGTGTGAGCCTGGCCTTTCTGAATGAGCGGTGTGGGCATGCCACACTAGGTGGTGGGGGAATTTCAGTGCTCAAGGCCGGGGTACCAGGGATGCAGCAGTGTGTGTTCCTCACTGTTCCTCAGAGCCCTTTGCTGAAGAGAAGTAAACAGGCCAAAGGCTCTGATTGGACGAGAGCTCACACATGCGTCATTGAAACTAGGAAAGGCAAGTTTTGGCGGGCTTTCAGGAAGTCTTCCAGTTTGGGTTCCCTGTTTGAAGCGTTTCAAATTAAAGAAATCTGTTTCCTACTCTCAGCCCCTCAATCATGTAATCTCCAAATATCACCCTTTCTGGTGAAAAGGGGTGTAATTAATTCATTTTTTTTTAGCAGATTTCGCTATTTCTCCTCAAAAAAATATATAAACGATAAAAGATCTGATGAAGCAGCTGTAAAGTTCAGGTATCTTGAGCTTCACCCTGAATATGAGCCTATCTTGTATGTTCCCTCTACCCTGTATATACAGATTGCCCACATTAAAAATCATCCTACCAAGATGGCAGCGGCTTAATCCTAGAGTACTAAACAGAGTTTGAGCCCAGCAGGGGAAAGAATAATAAGTGGCTTAAATATATTAATAAAGCAGGGGGACAGTTTTTAAGACCTTGGTTTGTGCTTGGCATTGAATGATGCTGAAGATCTGGTTTAAGGGAAGAAACATAATTGTACTAATACTGTCTTAAAACGGAAACCCAGTGGGGCAGGCCCTGGAATCTAAGACAGATTAAATGCAGGCTCTCTTTAGGCAGGTTATACATATTTAGCGCCAACAATTTTACACAATGCATTGGGATCTGCCAAACTGATTTTTACCTCACTAGAGACCAGGCTTGTATAAACCCTTTTCTTTGAAGAGGGGATTTGATACTCTTTTCACTCTTAAACAAGCTGCAAAAATCAACTTGCCCATCAGGACCAACCTACTAAACAGCTCATAGGGGGACTATTCTCAAAAATAAATGTCAAATTGCTTTTGCAGAGTATTCGGGACCACTGCCCCTACTTTACACATGCAAAGAGTGCTAAACTTTCAGATAACACATCGTACCAATAAAATGTGTACTACATGAGCTTCTTTAGTAAGACATTTTAGAAAGAAGATGTATTTAGCACATCAAACATGAAAATGTATTTATACAAACCTCATAAGCACAGGCATTAGATCTGGTCTGTGTAAGGTGGTTACTATTGAACTCTCCTCTGAAATACTGAAATGCACAATTTCCTCCTTAAAGTTTTTATCTTCAAGCAGTCGCTGCAAGTTTTCTCTGCAAATTTCACGGAAACAAAAACTTTAACGACAAGTACAGTATGTGAGGCTGATGTATAGGCACAAGTTGACAGGCCCATGCAATTATACATTGTTTGCAAATCTCTCTTTATTATATGGCCTCAAATCAGTAAGAGTTGAAAATTCACTTTAGTGAAAAAAGGCTGAGAATAAGGCTGTTGCTAGATCACCAGCTAGGAAGGCATTAAAAAGCTATGGCACTTTTTACTACAGTGTAAAAAGAGGAAAAAGTTCACTACCATGTGAACTTACTGAATCGAGGCCCATGTGTTAAAACAAAACCACTCACAGACTAGTGTTTGATATTTTTAAGGGAAACACAGGACCTTCTATGCTCTGTGGTTGCCAGTTGTATTACCACTCTTGGTCTTTCCCTCTTTGTGACTGGTCATTGAGTGGGTTTTGTTTTGGTTTTGCCTGTGGTTTGCAGGGATCTTACTGTCCCTCCCTACCTGGGGATTTTCTCTTCTGTTCTCATTGTTTGTCCTTTTCTTTTTTCTTCCCCTCGTCCTTATTCCTTCTTCCCCCATTTTCTACCTTCTCTTGCTATTGCTCTCTCAAATAACGTTTGTAGAGCTTGGTCAGGCCAGTGGCTTTTACATGGTTATAATGTCCAAAACTCGTTCCGCTATACTGCTTATTTTTTATCAGTATCTTACTATGTAATTATAATAACATTAATATGTCATTTAATGTCAGTTTACTTGCCACATTGCCTGGCATTTCTAAATAAATATTTAATCCCACAAATGTCTAGTAAAGTTGCTCAAACCGCCACCTTAAACCGGACCAACAGCCTGGCACAGTTGGAAAAGAAAGGTAGCGTCCATTTTGGAGCTTCCTCTCCCAGCATCTCAGCCTTCGGCTGCCTTGATTCAACTGACATAACTGACAACGCACAGTAATAGGAAGCCCAGCAGCACTTCCTGTTTGCAGGTGGTATGGAAGTGCATAAGTCATCATTTTGTTTCTAAAATTTGCTACAACAGGAGTTAGCAAAAGGTAATTTCATTTTTATGTGCAGCTAAATTGCCATGGGGGGGATTCATATGAGCATATGTGTTGGCCTGGTTTAAGTCAATTTTCGTACTGTTGGTTCGCTTTAAGAGCACCCTTAAGGAATAAAGAGGCTTCATATTTATATAATTCTGGTAGGAACATGAGGAGGAAATCTACCTTATCTTAGCAAAATGCTAAAGTATATACAGGTCATAAGTCAACCCCCACAGCTTTGTTCCTAAGCAATGTTAGGCTTGCAGAAGAATGCAGTTTAGCGTCATGTGAATGCTCTCTGCGGCTGCTGTGTAACATGGAGGCTTTTTTTGTTACTCTAAAAAGAAAAGCCTATTAAAAAGGTAGCTTGTGGTGCTATTTAGTCAAATATAATGATGAAATGTTTATTCTAGTGCTTAAAAATGTTCATACAGAATGTTTAGACCCAAGCCCGTCCATGCTGTAGGGAACCATGTAACCTAGCTAGAACTTGTGTGGGTATTCAGTAGACGAGCACCATGATTATCTTCACATTTATGTACAATTGCACAGGCAAACAAAATAAACACCACATACTCCCCTATAGTCCAGCACAACTGAAAAGCATTATGCTGGTAGACTGAAACTTACCTGCATCTGTGATATCATGCCCGCCACCACCGCATCATCGCTTTCCTTCCCCCGCGTCTGTGGATGTCAGGCTGAAGGGAAGAGGCAGCAACTCGACCACAGGGGTGTGGTCTGCGTGGGTATGGTGCGGTTTGGATCTCAGGTGGAGGTAGGTTTCAAACCACTGGAATATCTGTGATCAGCCATGCAGGACTATAGGCAAGTATGTGGTGTTTATTGTGCTTGCCTGTACATTCCCTTTAAAAAACACATGCATGCAAATTCCATCTCCCGTAGTAATTGCTCAGGTATGGCCACTGATAAGAACTTCTGGCACTTAACAAGTCAGAACACACAATGATCTTGCTGGAAACATTAAAAAATTACTTGTAGTGAAGTATATGGGGGTGCCTGTAGCTCAGAATGCATTCCAAAGCCACCTTCTGTACATTCTGGTCTTGGTGACACAACAGCTGAAAAAAAAGAGAATGATACATATATGTATAGCTGTAAATTTTCTATATCACCCTATTCAATATTAGGCGTAAGTAAAGTTTTACTAAACTTCCTCCATCAGTGCAACCCTATTTGAAAATCCCTTCTGTTTAAAACTAAGTAGAAAAACAGGCTAATTACTTAACCACGTGAGAGCCAACAGTGTTAACTGGGCACATGTGTGTGGAAGACCACCTAGTGAGTCCACTGGTCAGTGGTGAACAATGGGACACATAGATTAACAGGGTTAAATAGAAGCGCTTGTATGGCATGCTTAGCTTTTGAAGCCCACTTAGGGAACCAGATTGGGAAGTGTGAGCATTGCTAGTTATTCTACATGGAATAGTATCTGAAATTAGAATGCCCATCAGGATCGATTAAGCACACCTAAAGTTATTTTTGTTACTTGCCAGCCCACAGACTCAATCCTACATAATGCTCCGGACTGAGCTGCTCTGGTTGCAGCGCCTTCATCCTCGAAGCTGAAAAAACGCTCCCGATCAGCTCTAGAAAGGCCTCCGAGCAACCACCAATGATAGCACATAAGTGGTGGCTGGTCACGTGATGCACCACCTGCACTCAACTAGTTAGCCTGCCCCTTTATTACGGGCAGTAGGAACGCAGTAATATGCGCTGTGCACTAACTTTACCATAGTAACAGGTAATTATACAGATCTGTTTATTGCAATAAGAATCACAGGTGTCATCTCTTTTCAGAGGAAACACTGAGCCCCAAAACAAGCCCAGTCTTTTCATCTTATTAAACTGGACTTGTTTTGTTAAGAGTTAACTAATTCCATATTCTCTAACTTAATCTCCTGAGAATGCCACCCTAGGGCCATTGTAAAGTTGCTGAGCAGTTCTTTATGGGTGAACTTTGAGAATGAATCAGAAATCTAACTTTATATTTATAGCAAGGGAATATTTAGCTTTCTAATAACTGTTTGCTTTGCTCTGTGTTTAGCATTAACACCACATGTACTAGGCTAATAGGGCAGAATACCTGAAGTTACTTGATGACTTGAACCTGGCCTCAATAAATAACCAATTATATAAATGCAATGTATGTTACAAGGTACACAAGAAAGGACATTCCATTACAAAAGTAATTAAACTTGAAAACAGCAGAGCAAACATTGTTCATTGAATATATAGAGCATAAGTCTAGGTAGTAATATACCGTAGATAGCTCAAGTCTACAACCTAAACTATTACAGACACACATAGTTATTCGGAAATAATGGCACCAGCTCATAACAAAATTCTAACAGGTCAGGTTTCTGCTCTACTGACAAGGTTAAACTTTTTATGAAATAGTTTTTAAAGTAGACCAAAACCCTGAATTTTCACTATCCTGTGGTTGATCCATCTCCCTGGGTCATCCCATGCCTACAGTGACCAAACAGAAAGGAAAAAGTATGTCGCTGTCGCAGAGACATTTTTTGTGGTTTACCATCTTTGCTTTTCACCTCTAGTATAGGTAAAACTGAACCTCGTGTTAGAAAGCAAGGCCTGGGGTAGAGGTTCATGTATGGATAAATGAAATGAACAAACAAATCAGTAACTTTATTACATTGTTACTTGCCACATGGATTACCTGAGTGTAGAGGTCATATAACTTGGGCTCCAGGTACAAAGCACGTGGGTTTGAAAACTTGGAAAACACTTTCAAGTGTTCAACAAGTTGCCTAGAAACAGAATGGAAAATTATTTTAATGTACAAATTACAGAACAGAGTAAACTTTATCTGAACAGAGCTTTAACTTGCCTTTAGTTTGATTTGGTGACCTGGTAAATTTATGTTATTTCCTGTGACACAGCTTGTTTCATTGATTCTCGCTCATTTTTAAAAACATTGCCCAGGCTAAAATAAAAAGTCTCTATACTCGCCCATTGTCCCATGCAGATAATTGCTCCTAGTCTGGGGCTTTGTAATTTACCTGTTCAGCAGATTGATGTCCAGTACCACCTGGCCCAATCGTCTGTTGCTACCTCTGACACGTAAGAGAGATTTTGATACCCCAGGACAGGTCTATTGGGTCTATGCTGAACATTGAAATATAGGCTAAAAAAAGGGGGAGGAAAAATGCTGCTAAAAATGTAATCAGTTACTAAGTAAGAAGTAGGAATACTCCAATGCAAGGAAATGCAAACGTATTCTAAGTTTGATATGCAAAGGAAATACACAGTAAGAAAGGGACCTTAAACCGGACCGACCTCCTTTGCCCCATCTACCTGCATGGTACTAACTCATTGTCAGCCATTACCTTTGCTCCTGCAGCCACTTAAAAGCTGAAACATCACTTCACTGATTTTCTCCTGGCTGTGGGCATTTTGGAACTTCCTTTCCCAGCATCTTAGCGATGCTGCTGCCTGAATTCAACTAACATAACAATGCACAGCAGCAGGAAAACCAGCAGCATATTTGTAAAATTAATCACAGCAGGAGTTAGGTAAAGGTAAATAAATTTTTATGTGCAGCATTCTGAATTGCCCTGGGGAGGGATGCATTTGAGCATCAGGGGGTAACGGGGTTAGTCTGGTTTAATGTTCCATTAAGGCAGTTAGTACGATGCATGTATAGACTCACTTTGATGCAGCTCTTCTTGTTTTCTTTGTTTGCAACCCTGTACTGTTCATCTCATCAAATTCTGCACTTTCATCTTCTTCCATGGTAACATCTTCTGGAGCGCCACTTTCCTCAGCCCCACTCTTCCCTTTCTCAACATTTTTCTTCCGAAGATCCTGGGAGGGGGCCACCAGTAAGTCTGCTGGATAGTATTCATTGCTGAAATAAATTGGAACAGATTCGTTTTCTGATGGGAACCCACAACAGGTCTGCTCCTGTACTACTTTCTGGTGGCTAAACAGGGTACTATGATTTTTGAAAGAACTCCAGCCAACACAAATGTACAAAGCTTTTTACAAGCATTAAAAACTTTATCTGTACCTTTTACATACTGTAATGTAATGGAAAGGTAAAGTAAAGACTCCGACCGGTTTCAGCCAAATGAGACAGGAGGTAGAAAAATAAAGGGTGTTGGGGTGTGAATCGGCAAGAATCTGGCGATACGATACGTATCGCAACACTCGTATGCCAATACGATATATCCTGATATATTCTGATTCTGTCTCAAAGATGATATATTTTTTATTACATTTTCTTTTTTTTTGGGGGGGGGGGGGGGGAATTTAAGGGTCAAAAAATGACGTGAGGCCCCCCTTACCCAACATAACCAGCCCGGGCACCAGCTATGGGGTTTTGCAGAACAGGGCTTTGGTGGCCCCTGGCCCTGCAGGCTACAAGTAGGCATAGCCTAATGGCCCCAGGGCCTTCTGCCCCCCCTGCCCGTCGGGGAGGCAGGTAATGGGGGGCTTTGGGTTAATGGCAAATCACCCGCTAGCTGCAGGTGACTTGCCAAACCCAGAGCCTTGTGAACTGGTATAGGGGTCACATAGATTTTGATTTTTTTTACTTTTCTTTTACTGAAGTCAGAATCGGACAGGGCAAATGAATCAGCATTTAGATTATTATTGCCATGGCCTGGACTGTCTCTTTGAGTCGGTCCAAAACCCTCTTGGGTTTGTCTTGGGAGTCTAAAAGGGGGTTTAAATAGTCAGTTAGAAATTTTTGGTCCGTTTAAGGCTATATGCAAAATAGAAATTTGAAGAAATCTTATATTACTTAGAAGTTCGCTCATCTAGGGGTAATGCTCCCTGAAATATCGATAAGATTATTTCACAAAATTCACACAGTACATGGTAAAGGTCTACCTTATGAATCGTAGCAAAAGCGGGGAAAGTTCTCTTGACCTGGGTTCCACCCTGTCTGGAAAAAGTGACATTGCTTTCCAGAGCAAGAAGCGAAAATTGGTGTAATCGGCTCTGTCATCTGTATCAGTTCTACATTTCAGCATTTCCTCAAATAAGATTCCAACATCTCCAGCACTACACAAATCAAGGTTTGGGCTCTGGCTGCCAAGTTTCTCTGCATTTGACTCATTCTGCAGTTCCTTCTCTGCATAAAAAAGAACAGGGTGCCAAACATTCTCATACAAACACAGAAAATGAAATATAATGACTAATGGCTTGAAAGCATACCTGTGACTAAGTCCTGGCCAATTCATTTTTTTCTGTAAATGATGCCTATTGATACCTATTGTTACTGTGAACACCCTCACTTCTTGTTTGTGGTGACCAAAAAGGAGGCTCTAAAGGAGGCACATTCAGTGCTGGTCACTATGTTCCTGATAACACCAAAATAATTTCTTTTAATTGTGCTTCCTGTCTAAACAGCAAGTGAGACTGGATCTCCCCAGTGGACATTCATGTGCCAGCATAAGTAATATAAATACAAGTTCCACACTTTTTGAAAATGTATTGGAAAGGAATCCAAGAATCAATGATTCCAAATCTCAAAGCACAGTGTGTAAGTCATGTTCCATCTTATGTATTTAATGGAAACCCCCACCAATGTATACCCCAAACTCATCCAGCATGCAAACAAGCAAATACTTTAATCTGACTGGCACAGGTCAGGGCATAACATGTATAATCAAAAAGGCTAGTCAACAAAAAAACACATAAGGTCTTACAAACCACTCACAATGCCAAAACATGCCAGGAGCTCCGACTACCCCTTGGCTAACAAACCAGGAGGACATAAAAAATGTGTGCAGTGCCAACATGTGAGTGGATTTAAAAAGAAAATATATCCCAGCATACATGCAATATACGCAGTCAACGAAAGAAAAAACTAAGTACATCAAGGCTACCAGGTGATTGAGGCCCAATGGGTCACATAGGAACATCTAAAACATGTTAAATTCAATATAAACCTTTCCTACTATTCAGAAATGAAGCTGGACTTTCTTATAAGGAGTAATCTGTATTATAATCAGTAAATAATTACCTGCATGAACTGCAGACTGTAACAAGTGCTCATAGAACACCTTCCAGAAAGCTTTGTTTTCCATTTCATTTGCATGAGAGCTGTAGAAGGAAATATTTTAATGTAACACCTTGTGATATAGTTGGTTTACTGGACAAGATTGTGTTCAGAGAGTGATACAGCCATGAAGCCTGGCTGCTTTCCCAGGGTGAGTAATCAAAATCCTCTTTTCATCCCATGAAGATGCACCATGATCTTCATTCATCAAACACCGAGGTTAAAAAAACATTACCTGAAACTATTTACGTCACTTTATAGTCAGTTATTGCCAGAAATAGCAAATTGAAATGACTCCTGCATTTGTAAGCATGGGTTTTACTTACGCAATAAGCTCAATCACTGGATCCCACAGAGGGTTAAAGTTGACATAGAGCATTGCTACTAAATATCGTACAGGCACCTGTGGAAAAATAAACAAAAATGTAAAATATGCTGATTTTCTCTAATAACTTTGCACTTCAAATTCATATTGTTGGTACAGGTGGACCAAGTGGGGTTTGTCCCGGGCTGCGAAGTGAGAGATAACCCCAACAAACTCTGACACAAGTGGTTTATAAACTCAAGGCCCAGTGGCTGGATGAAGCCCTCCAAGCCTTTTAATGTGGCCCTCTGACAGGTGCCGCTAATGCCAAAGGCTTCTGATACTGGCAGCACGCCATCCTGACTGCGTGTTGAGGGGCCGAGTGATGCGCTACACTGTGAATCACATTACCACCACTAATCCTGTTCAATCCTGGAGAAGAGGATAGTTTCTGCAACTGTTCTGTGACTTGGTGCAACCATCTCCTACTACACAATCAGGGCCCTCCTAAACCACCCAACTTACTGCCACAGCAGAGGACACTACAGCTACTGAAGTGGTTATTGCTGGCTATTGCCAAGTGGGGTGGGGAAAAATGATTATGGGGTTCTCCTTGGGCAAAATAATTAAAGTGGACCAACACCCTGGGGTGATCGGCCCGGGAATCTAAAGGGTTCCCGGGCCGATCACCCCCCTCACCGCGGGACATCCGAGATCGGGATGTCCCGCGGTGAGGAACCCCCCCGAAAACCCCCCAAAAGCTCACCACCTCGGCGGCCCCTCTAGGCGTGCGCGCGCCCGCGCCGGGCGTTCGTGAATGGCCGGCGCGCGCGCGCGCGCGCGCGCTGTCAGAGGGACGTGCGGGAGGCGGCGGCGGACGCGCTGGCTTGTCCGTCGCTGTCAGCGCTTGTCCGTCGCTGTCACCCGGCCACGTGGGGGCGTTTTGAGGTGAGTATTGGGGTGTTTCTGGGGGGTTTTACACAGCGGGGCACCCCTAATCGGGGTGCCCCCCTGAAGTGGACCAACACCCAGGATAGTCAAAATCCTGGGTGTTGGTCCACTTTAAGCGTCTGCATCCACCTGGGGCAGAAACATTTAGTGGCTGTCCTGGGCAAAATAACCAGATTGAGACGTTTTGTGCTTATTAACTACCAGACCTTTGAAGGCAACCAGAATGCTGATGTGGTGAAACTTAGTTTGACACCCCTGCCCTAAAGCAAACCCTGACCAGGTATGTTTAGAGTAACTGAAATCCTCTCCTCCTATTCAATATCAAAATGGTACCTGCCAAGCTAGTCCTTTGTCTTCATTGCTCTATGTTCTATGGAACGAGCAGCAATAGCAATAAGAAACAATTAAATACCAAAGAATGGTGCACCACTTATCATAAATAACGGCGTGCTCACTGACAAATCTCACAACTCTAGAAAAAGTGAACCCCAGGGTATAACTATTCCCAGGGGTCACAAACAAGGAGCACAACCAATAGACAATGTATGAAAATGTATTAAGCCAAAAACAGACAGCTAAAACAACAATTAAGAAACATTAAAAATAGCCTCCAAACGCCTAGGTACTAAATAAATAAATACAAATATTCAGTCCTCAATAGTAACCCGTTTAGTAAATGACTGCTACTCTAATGAAAAAATTTTCGGTTCTCCCAAGACAATATTATTGTCTTGTGGAACACCCCAATAAAGACAAAGCAAAAAATAATTAAGTTCTTTTTTTGTGCCGGCACAAAAACCCTTCAAAGTATATAAACCCCAACAATCAATTGAAATGACCAGGTTAGAACAAGTAACAATGTATACTAAGAGAAATAAATTACAAAGAGATCTCTCAGATTATGCTCATCATCGAGCTTATAAATGGCAACACAGAGGCAACAACCGAGGGGGTAGACAAAGATATGGCGGGAACAGGGGTCCACCACGCAGGGCCCCCCCTCCTGGCTCTCAGAACTCCTCCCAAAGTGAACTATACAATCATTTTTATCCTCGGGCAGCGAGGCAATTCAAGAACCAGGAGGGGTGGCAGGCGGCGCCCAAAGATCCCTCAGGAGCAGGGATCGCTGGGGCTACCAACGCCTGGCGGGGAGACAGGACCGGGTGGGACGGATGCACTCCAAGTAGTGAATATTTCATCACATGTCCTAACACCCTCTGAGATGTCAGTACTAGCACGGGGTTTATCTTTTGCGCCGACCAAAGAATTGGATAAGTTTGCTCTAATCAAGGACATTTATCTTTTCTGCAGAAAGATTCTACTGAAGAAGCATTTTGGCACACGTGAAGTAAGGGGTGAGCGGGTCACACTGGGTCCGGAGGATCAGGAGGCACTTCTAAGCCTCCAGGGACTTTTACAAGGACAGGATTCCCCATTAACACAGGAACAGGACATGACACCCCTTCCGGACTTCCCTATGGTAAGGAACAACAGTGGGCTTAAACGTCCTTCCACTTTTTGCCCTGCATTAGGTTCCTCACCGCCTGTACAAGTTTCCTTCGATCAGGTGGTGAATGAGATTATTAGATTGGGACCAATGTATGGTAGGATGAACCTCACTAAGGCAGAACAACAGGCCCTAAAAGATCTGAGGGATAATTCATCAATAACAATAAAAGAAGCGGATAAAGGGGGTAATGTAGTGGTGTGGGAGACCACTGATTATGTCCGAGAAGTAAACCGTCAAATTTATGACACTCGACATTATGTAAAACTACCAAGCAACCCCATTCAAGATCATAAGGTAGAATTGGATTTGATATTATTGACCGCTGAAGATGAGGGAGTTATCAACCTACAGGAATTTAAATACCTTACGGTAGTACACCCCACAATGCCCACTTTTTACGTGTTGCCGAAGATTCATAAAAACTTGTCTTCTCCACCTGGCAGACCTATTGTATCTGGAATAGGGAGCCTTTTGTAACCTTCGTGTACTTACATTGACATGTTCCTTCAGCCCCATGTGGTCAGTCTCAATTCCTACACTAGGGACTTGCTTAAGAAATTGGAGAACTTACAATTACCCCCTGACACTTGCCTGGTAACTTGTGATGTGGAATCGTTATATACGATTATACCACACCACTTGGCGATTACTGCAGTCCGTCACTTTTTAAGCAAAGAATCCAGGGCGAGGGAGCCTCTACACAATTTTATTGTGACCTTATTGGACTTCATTTTAAGCCACAATGTTTACCCCTTTAATGAACAAGTGTTCAGACAGATCTCAGGAGTTGCGATGGGGGCAAGATGCACCCCATCGATAGCAAATTTATTCCTGGGCTGGTGGGAAGAAAATGTTGTCCTATCGGAGTTTGAGCGGTGCCACCCCGCAATCTTGGGGTGGCACCGCTATATCGATGATATTCTTCTCCTTTGGCAGGGTACGGAAGAGAGTTGCCATGAATTTCTTGACACATTGAACCGGAATAATATGAATATCAAACTGACCTATGAGATCTCTTGTAAGGAGGTGAAATTCTTGGACCTGTCTATTACCCTTCAACAAGATGGAACCATTAATACCAGATTATTTAGGAAGTCTACCTGTGTGAATAGTTTTTTGGATTATGGAAGCGCGCGTATATACAGCATGTAAAGGATGGGATTCCAACTGGCCAATTCCTCAGAGCACGGAGGAATTGCTCCAAAATCCGGGACTTTGAGGAAGAATCCATGAACCTGGCGCGTAGATTCCAAAATAGAGGCTACCCAGATAAGGTGGTGAAACGGGCCTACTGGAAGGCGAGGGAAACGGAACGCTCGCGGACCTTGGTACCCAACAATAAGGGATCTGATAAGGTAACATCTTTGAGGGGTAATGAGGGTGGAACAGTAAGATTGATCATGGACTTTAACAGTGGTATAGGGTCAAAAACATCATCTCTACCCATTGGGATATCCTAAGTAGGGATCCCACCCTTGCCCCTATAGTTGGGCCAAGGGCCCTGACTACCGCCAGAAGGGCCCCTAACCTTAGGGATAAGTTGTGCCATAGCCATCATATGCCGGCAAAGACTTGGTTGCCTAAGCTGTCAGTAAATGGAAGTGCTCCCTGTGGGAGCTGTTCAATTTGTTGCTTTATGGACAAAACTGATTTGGTGACTAATCTGGAAACAGGACAACAATTTAAAGTGGACCAACACCGAGAGGTGATCGGCCCGGAAATCTATAAGATTCCCGGGCCGATCACCTCCCACCCCGCGGGACATCCGAGATCGGGATGTCCCGCGGGGTGAAACCCCCCCAAACACCCCAAATCACCTACCTTATCTTCGGCGGCGGCCGGCCGCCGCCGCCTCCCTCGCGCCCCTGTAGGCGTGCGCGCGCCCGCGCCGGCCGTCTGCGAATGGCCGGCGGGGGCGCGCGCGCGCCGAAAGTGACGCGAGGGAGGCGGCGGCGGCGGCAGCCGCTTGGACGTTCCTGATCCCCGCCTGGACGTTGGCGGGGATTGGACCGTCCAGTCACGTGGGAGCGGGGACAGGTGAGTTTTTGGGGCTTTCTGGGGGGTTTCACACAGCGGGGCACCCCCGATCGGGGTGCCCCGCCGAAGTGGACCAAAACCCAGGATAGTCAAAATCCTGGGTGTTGGTCCACTTTAAAATTCTACGATTTATTAATTGCAGAACGCGTTCTCTGGTCTATCAACTGAAATGTGGATGTCCAAAGGTGTATGTGCGGGAAACGAAAAATGCTCTACGTACCCGAATTCAGGCTCACATCTCAAACATCCGCTTAGCTCAGCGCGACATCTTAGCAGGTAAGACCGTCTCACCTGTTGCACGGCATTTTTTTGAGGCTCATGGGGGTGACCTTTCCACCCTTAGGGTAGTGGGACTAGAAAAGGTCAACCTGGGGCCCCGTGGGGGTGATCTGAAAAGATTACTACTCCAGAGGGAGCTACTATGGATTTTGCAGTTGAGCAGTAGGTCTCCCTTAGGGATGAACGAGGATTGGTCTTTTTCCCCCTTAGGGAATAATGAATATTTTTTTGCTATCTCTTTCTTGGGTCTCGTAAGGCTTATTTCCCTGGAGCTTACCTGTTGGTTCAAAACCTGTATCATTAGTGGTAGAGTGTAATCTCAATTATGCACAGTAATGTCAAATTTGGCATTATCAAATAAGGGCTTTTGATTTGTGTATCCGTGGCATTGCTCACCCTTTGGAGTTGAAACAATGTCAGGTCTTCTGGGTGTTTATGTTGTTCATCATTATTCACGGTCACCTACAATTTTCTGTATTATGTAGGGCACTACTAAACATTCTTTTGTTCTTCCTTCTTTCTCCCCTTTTTCATTTGTGTGTTGGAGGCCCATCTTGTTATGTATATTTAACCTTATTATTATTTTATTTCTATGGATATATGTTAGCTATGTGCGGGCCGACAGCCGTATCACCATGGGACAAGAATAACATCAGCAATGTCCCTGGGGTCGCCTGTTTGGCCCATTGGCATGGCAATATATATACATCATATAATTTCTCCTTGTTTATTTTCACATTTTTTCACAGGTGTTGGATACAGGTTCTGTTACCGAGGTATAACAATACTCCATAATTCAGACAGCGGATGGGAATAATAGGAATGGAGACCAAGTATTGTAGATTTGCAAAAACCCCCTATTAGATTCCCTTGGAAGATACAGTGACATGAACTCGTCTTCTGGGTTATTATTTTAAATAAAAAAAGTTTTTGGATTTCCCTACACAGTGTATATAAAGGCTCTTGTTTTTCTGTGTAGCCCCTTAGATTTTAAAATGGGCATATGTAGATGCCTTGGTTAATTATACAAATACTTACATCAGTATGTGTCACTTTTTAAATTATATATGTATACATTGGATAATACAAGATTTGTAGCAGAATTAATTATGTATATTTGTGGGGTCCTTTATCCATTTCTCTAAATATGTGTCCTCATCCTTATAATGGTAATACAATATAGTTGATATATAGTATTAGTGATTAATGTAAATAGTTTATTGATTTGTATTTTTCATATGTGAAGTCTTGCTCTTTGTGCTGTTCAGTAGTGCCGTGGCGCGGCGGGCGGCAGTATACATGGCCATGTGCTGTGCTGGGGACGCGCCGGTGGGGGCGGCGTGCACCCCCTGTGCATGGTGGTGGGTCCGCTTCCGCTTACATCATGGCGCGGCCCCGCCTGCGGCCCGGCGGGCCATGGTGTGTGGGGGTTGGGCCGGCCGTGCTTGTTGCTGGGGACGGCGGCGTCCTAGCAACGGGCACGCCGCTTCCTTTGTCATCTCTGGGGGCGGCGGTGTGCGTGTCTGCACGTGTCGTCCTGTCGGCGCGGTTATGCCACTCCACCTGACCGTCATGAACAGCATAAAGAGCAGTACAATGTAAGGATTGGGTCGTACTCAAGCAAGAAGCGGTTGCTCACACCACGAACGCAGGTGGAATCCACATCCCCCTCCCGCCTTTATTGTCCTCCCCGGTGACTACACTCTCTATGCCAGCGCAGCTGAGTATCTCTTTTTAGTATCAATTTGTACTAAATATATTTTTTTGTATGGCTATTTCTGTGTGTTTCTAATTGTTATTTGTTAGGTCACTTTTTGGCACTTGGAATTGTTATATTTAGATGTTTCACTTTAATTTGGTTACAACGCATTAAGCAATACTTACTATTCCCCTCCCTCTTTTTTTGCACAATGTATATATATATATATAATTGTTTATATATATTTTTTGATACAATAGATAGTAGGTTTAGGTCTATAGATATTAGGTCTTTTTTGATTGTTGGGGTTTATATACTTTGAAGGGTTTTTGTGCCGGCACAAAAAAAGAACTGAATTAATTATTTTTTGCTTTGTCTTGGGGTGTTTCACAAGACAATAATATTGTCTTGGGAGAACCGAAAACTTTTTTATTAGAGTAGCAGTCATTTACTAAACGGGTTACTATTGAGGACTGTATTTATTTATTTAGTACCTAGGCATTTGGAGGCTATTTTTAATGTGTCTTAATTGTTGTTTTAACTGTCTGTTTTTGGCTTAATAAATTTTCATACATTGTCTATTGGTTGTGCTCCTTGTTTGTGACCCCTGGGAATAGTTATACCCTGGGGTTCACTTTTTCTAGAGTAATAAGAAACAATTACTCAATGTCAATTGTACAACATACACTGGTATAAGCAATCCAGCTACACAAATGATCCTATGCTTCACCTTACCTCACACCTATTATCTTTCTCCTGCCATCTAAGTTTAACCTTAGGCCAACCCCTTGTGTAAAAACATAAAAGCAACTTTCGTGTTCTAAGGGTAAGAAAATTTTGTCATTTGGGAATATCGTCTTGCTTTACATAAGCTCAATTACATACATTTGCTTTCTAAGAGCCTTGTAGATCTTAGGGGTTATGATAAGATTCCTTTATCTTGGATTTGTAGAATGGATTTACTAAATGTGTATATTTTGCCTAGATTCCCTTATTTGTTTTACGAGAGTTCCCAACTCATTGTCCAGAACTCTGAAATCAGTTTTATTGAAATGTGTGTGCAAGAAAGCCTCAAGTTTGGCTCAACATTTTAGGCATGGGCATTCTGCTGTAGTGTTACAATGGATACGTTGTTGGCCTCAAAGTAAGAACAATATACTTTGGACTACCATGAAAGGGTAACTTGGGGGGGGGGGGGGCATGTCAGCTCTGTTAGTTTTCAAATCTCTAAAACGTGCTAATTTTGTGTAATTGATTTACTTTCTTCCCAGAACTATGCACAACCTAGAATTCTTCGTATGCTTTGGGGTGTGAAAAGGAGGTCTCTGTGTTATAAAACTATTGAATAAGGTAAACACAATGTTAAATCTGTAATAGATATTCAAGGACTATAAGAACTCCGCTTATAGGAGTGTCACAGACAATGCTTAAAGTGGCCCAAACTCAGGATTTCCACTATCCCAGTTCGGGATGCCCCCAGGGGAGGGAGTAAGCCAACCCTGAGACTCCTAAGTGTATGGGGCGACCTGGGGGTTTCACACAGCGGGGCATCCTGATTTTGGAGGGTCCACTTCAAAGGGTAACCTCTCGGTTTCCGAAAACACCACCCCCGATGTCTCCCGGGCCAGGCCCGACTCTCCATTGCAGGGTTCAGCGGAACCTGCATCACTCTGACTAAATAGCTGCTTCCTGGGAGCCAAGATATATATATATACATATATACACACACACACACACACACACACACACACACACACACACAAACAAACAAACATACACAGAAAGAAATACATGCAACACAAACCTCCTTAAAGTCTTCCTTAGCAACAGCTTGCACTAGGTCATGCCTCAGTTTGCGAAGATGGAGCAGCTTTTCTCGGTATTCATGTACAGTGGCTGGGACCAGCTCAGCTTGCAGAAGGATGGAAAACACACTAGGCTCACCCTCTTTACCTTCCTATATAGAAAATCAACTTAGTTCGTTTTTACCTCTTTTCACTTTTGTTTACATTCCATGTTTATGACTTCTTACCTCAAGACTTACAGACGGTTGTGCAGTAAAGTGATTTAATATCCTTATGGTAAGCAGCCGCACCTAAGCAATATAATAATAAAAAAAACCTTTATTTATATGGTAATTGCTTATTATTTGGCCTTGCATTAGTAACTAGCTCATCTGCCTACATACTGCTTAATGAATAAATCAGCAAAACATATTCTGCATGAGCCTGCCTATGGGGAAGATAATGACCATACACTGCAGCATTGCATTTCTCTGATAGATGGAAAGGGAGCTGCTGCACTTGAACAGCCATTTCCTGCATCATGTTGCAAACTGGTTACAAGCAGAATCTGTAGATTTTTCTGCTCTCTATTTATACATCTGAATTCCAGTCACATATAGGAGATATGCTTTAATACAGATGGTGTCAATTGTAAAGTTGATAAACCAGAACAAAAACTTATTTTGTTGGCCATTCCATTACGGATTTACTGGAATATATGTAAGGATATTGTTATGCTGCCAGGTGCCAGTCTTTTAACAGATTGTCCACCAGTGAAATATTCATAGAGGATTTTGTGATAGGAGATGAAGTCTCTGATATGGAAGGACAGATCGACGACATTGCATTTCTTTAGGTACAAAATGCTTCATCAAATATGTCTTATAGTAGTGTGGCCAGACAACTCTATGCCTTGTTTATCCAGAGCAGTGCAGAATTACTGGTCTTTGCCCTGAGATGGTTTCCTTATGACATAACTCCCACGTCATTCTTCTTTGCACAAACTCTTTCTAATGTCGATGTGCTTTAGTAAGATCTCCCTGGAGGTTGCAAAATTACATTTTCAGATTACAGACTTCTTCCCATAGGACCTATGGGACTCGATAGGCAGGTTGAGGACAGGTCCTTAGCAAGAGAAGTAACCCCAATTATCTCTAGGAATAAATAAGGGCAACTGGACTTGCTGTGTTATTTTCTTGAATATGTTTTGTTAGTCATCCAACTAGCTTTCTTAATTCAGAGTAACTTGTACAAGAATCTGACAGCAATGAATAACTCCATTCCACATACTCTGTCTACCATAAACAGTATAGAGGTGAGGTGTTGATTTGCATCAGCATGACTGGAGTTATTTGGTGTTAGTAGCGGTCTTTGGTGTGAACACAGCATTGTAAGTGCCAGATAAAAGGTGGTGCAGCTCCCAGCCTCTATTCAAGCTTGTCTTTCTCATTTTCACATCTCTTTTAAACCAGTCAGCTTCAGTGTCTAAAAAGTGAACCTATCTGTTAAAGGAATGCCCTGTATCTAGACAGCTGTGTCCTGGTCAGAGGAGTTGGCTCTCCTGTGCTGTGCCAACCGCTGGTGTAACGGCTGTTTGGATTCCCCCACATAGCTGTCTGGTTATAGATCACTTCACAGCAATTCATACACAATTTTGCTTCTTTATTTCAGTGAAGTTTTTTTCTTTTGAGTGAACTGTGGTTGGGAGTGTGTCTCCAGGTTAAAAGCGGAACAAAACCCAGGGTGGACAGCCACTGGCCTTCCTCCTGGCCATATCCCAGGTCGCTGATATTCACTCAACTTTCTCCGGTTCAACGGCATGCGCTCTCATACAATCAGAGCGGTTTACTACATTCAAGATATCCATATTCCTCTCCTGTCTTGCTTTCCAGTTTTACTGGTAGTTTTTGCCTTGATGTATTCCTAAAGATATACTATGACCAAGATGAACTAGTTGTCTCTCCCCTGACAGGCGGGAGGGCGGAGTTCCTTCTCTGGTTACAGGCACGCTGCTCCTGGCTGGGTAAATTACTTGGTCTTCTTTTTGAGCCAAGGAACCCTTGGAGGGCACAAGAATTGGGAATTATCTTTACCTTGAAATTTATTATTGTGGTCTATTTATATTTTCATCATATGTCCTGATGATGTCACGCGTGATGTCTGGTGGGAACCCCTTGACCTTGGCTTTTTAGCCTTTCTTTTTATTGGTGTTCTGATTAGCAGTCTGACCTTGAAAAAGGGGGACTTTGTGATCCCAAAACGTCAGACTTTGTGGACTGCTTTCATTTTGTAAACACATGTTATGACATGTAATGGACCTAATACACTTGGATTGCATATCATATGGTGTGCTGGCTCCAATGCTTTACATAAATCTATGGCACAATGACCTCCACCTCCAGCAATCAGAAGCTGAAAAACGCTGAAAAACAACTGCTAAAACATTTTTGCAAGTATAAAAACAATAAGAAACTCAGCCCATATTCAGGTCACTAACTAGCTGCTAGTCTCTGTCCCCCTGACTTCATTGACTACAACAGAGTACAGTCTGGATTCTGGATGGGACCTAAATCTATGCTTAAACCCTTCATGAGCGCTGCTGCTTGCCATGCAACCTTCATAAAAAATTGTTTTATTTTAATTACCTTTGAGGAGCTGCTTGTTATGTTATTCTGCAGTTTGGAAAAGACCTCCATCACTGTGTCTTGAGAAAGTTGCAGTTGGCCACAGAACATTAATCTAGTGAAGTAGAGATCAGCCAGGAGCAATGCACAAGGGTCAGAAGGGACATCACTGAAAACAAGCAACAGGCAGAGTATGAAAATGATCACATTGGCTAAAAAACATTAATCAGGTGTCAGCCTAAGCTTTAAACCGGACCTTCAGCATCATTTAATGAAAAGCCCAAACCCTTAAAAAACGATTCCCCAGCATCTAAAACTAATATATTTTAAGTTCTAAGTCACTAACTTATTATTCTTTCCCCCACTGGGCTGCAACTCTGTTCAGGACTTTAGGTTACGGACGCCGCCATCTTGACTTAGAAGCATCACACTTACTGAGGTGAGGAGAAGGGGGATAAAGTACAGGGGGCGGGTTATAGCTGTGCTTTGCTCAGACAGAGCAGAGCTCGGGTCAGGAAAGGACAGCAATCCCAGAATGCAGAGCAACACAGTCAGAAGGCACTTCCTGTTTGCAGGCTGCCTGATGTCCCATGAGCCGCCATCTTGGATGTTTAAAGGCTCATAACATGCAGTAGATGCAGGTAGGATGGTTTTTAATGTGAGCAATCTGTATGTACAGGATGTTGAAAACATATAAGATAGACTCTTATTCAGAGTGAAAGACCGATTTAAGCTAAAACAAAGAGGTTGATTTTGGTATGGATTGGAACATTTTGTGTACACTGATAAATTGTCAGAAACGTAAAAAAAAAAAATGAAAACATTGTCCAGTTGTTACAATATATGTGCCTGGCTATACTCTGTTACCCTGATGCACTTACCAAGACTGTAGTAATAGCAAGAGTTAAGGTAGGTATATATGAGCAGATATCTCCTTGAAGTCAGTTTCCAGGAAAAAATTAAAATCCCACACTGCTCATTAATATTTAAAGTGGACCATCACCCTCGGGTGATCGGCCCGGGAATCTATAAGATTCCCGGGCGATCACCTCCCTCCCCGCGGGACATCCGAGATCTGGATGTCCCGCGGGGTGAAACCCCCCCAAAACCCCCAAACCCCCTTACCTTAGTTTCGGGGGGGGGGCGCGCGCGTCAAGAGGGACGCGCGGGAGGCGGCGGCGGAGGAGCCACGGACAAGCGGCTGTCAAATCGCTTGTCCGTCGGCGCTGGGAGCGGGGTGAGGTGAGTTGTTCGGGGGGGTTTCAGACAGCGGGGACACCCCGATCGGGGTGCCCCACCGAAGTGGACCAAGACCCAGGATAGTCAAAATCCTGGGTGTTGGTCCACTTTAATACGTCAACTCTATTGATTGCAATGGGGGGGTATGGCCAGACAATAATATCCATTCACTGACTCAATCTTCCTCTGGTGATACAGGGGAATGGGCAAATCAGTACAAACATAGTTTGTGTGTCTTTTTTATCAAGATGATAGATAAGGATTAGCTTCTATTCACAAAGTGAATTCCAGCAAGCCAAAAGGTTTTATGTACTACAATGACTGTTTGTTACATTAAAGTGGACCAACACCCAGGATTTTCACTATCCTGGGTGTTGGTCCACTTCAGCGGGGCATCCGAGATCAGGATGCCCCGCTGTGTGAAACCCCCCCCAAAAGCCCCAAAAAAACGTACTTTTTCGGCGACGGATAAGCCGCCCCCGCCTCCCGCGTGTCCCTCTTACAGACGGCCAGCGCGGGCGCGCACACTGCTAGAGGGGCGCGCGGGAGGCGGGGGCGGCTGATCCGTCGCCGATAAGGTAAGGTTTTTTGGAGCTTTTGGGGGGGGTTTCACCCCGCGGGACATCCCGATCTCGGATGCCCCGCAGTGAGGGAGGTGATCGGCCCGGGAATCTTATAGATTCCCGGGCCGATCACCCCTGGGTGTTGGTACACTTTAAACCGGACCAACAGCCTGGCACAGTTGGAAAAGAAAGGTAGCAGCCATTTTGGAGCTTCCTCTCACAGCATCTGAGCAATGCTGCTGCCTGTATTCATCTGACATAACTGACAATGCACAGTAACAGGGCAGCCCAGCAGCACTTCCTGTTTGCAGGAGGCCTGCAAATGCATGAGCTGCCATTTTGTTTCTAAAATTTTCTACAGCAGGAGTTAGAAAAAGTTACATTAATTTTTGTGCAGCAATCTTGCCCTGGGGAGGGATGCATATGAGCACTGTTTTTTGTATTGGTCTGGTTAAAGTCCTTTTTGACTGTTGGTCCACTTGTTCTCGCTAGCCCTGGAGTTTAAAAGACTCCGGTGCTGGGTGACATCACATCTTGCAGCTGAGGCGTGCTGCTGTGCCCAGCCACTCAAATAGGTTGAGGACAGAAACGCACTGGGTTTGCGTCCACCCCCTTTTGCTATGCTGGATTTCTGTTCCAGAGATGTGTATTGTGTATTATGCTTGGCATACAGTGGAAAGGTGAGTTTTGAGGACGATCTGGGGGGTTTCACACAGAAGGGCATCCCAAAGAGGGGTCCACTTTAAACATGGTACTGCGGATTCTATGCTGGCTGAAGAGGTGATCTTTCTGGCCCACTATTAAATCAGTAAATCTGTTATGAAAGATAAAAGCAGCTGCTATTACTTTTTTTTGCTAGGCTTCAGTTTTGACTATCCAGCTTCCATAGTACTATACCCTAACAAATATGCAGTTTTAACGGTCAACTGCCTTATCTGTGCAACTGGTCAGTGGCTTAGACAGTGGCTTAGACAGTTTAAATGCACATGGGATTAATAATAATTAATAAAGTAAGCACAGAATGCTGAGACACAACAATAATCTAAACCCCATGTTAATATTAGGACTAGTTTTCTACTGCAGCTGTTGACCAAAAAATCCCTTCTTTTTGTAATGGCAAAATACACAAGACATTAACTTCAATATAAAGTTTCCCACAATGGTCCCCTTGTGCCTATTTCATTAGCCTAAGCTACAGTCCAAACCTTCACTCACGTTCACACAGATTTAATGCTTTCGAGTACGGGGAGCTGCAGAGGGTCCCATTTCAGGTGCGGGCCTCGGTGCGCCAAACATGACGGAGCTGGCTTCTACATTGATTTGTCACAGGGGGCGCATAATGCAAGATTACAATAGAGAGAGCTTGTGGGTGGGGAGGTAGGTCATTTTTTTTTTTTATATGTTCCATTAAACTTTGATATAGAGCAGATGCATCATATGTCTATATTATAACTCCACACAGTGACTTCACTAGGCAGGTCGGCTTTCTGTCCTGCTTGTTATAGAGGCTGCTGTATATGCAGCAGATACAGATTCAGAAGAGCAGAAATCATGTATTGGAGCATGCATTACATATTTATCATTCCACCAACCAATCTGAATTCTCCAAACATGGGTGTGTACAGTCAGTTTTTCTTATAACCAATCATTTTTGAATACATTTAGATTTAGATGGTTGAAACTTACAGCAACAGTGTTTTTACTTTTTCCATCGGAAGCACATGTAGGACTTCAGCAGTCTCATCGAGGCTGAGCAGTGTGTTTACTGCCTGGCAGGCTACACATAGGACAGCTGAGCAGAAAAAACAATATTAGTGCACATATATATGTTATATATTCTGTAGACTCTTTAAAGCGTATTTACACTGCCACAGCATTCCACCATAGACAAAACTATACAAAACACTCATCTCTTAACACTCATCCAGACCAAAATGAGAAAAGTGAGTAAAGTGATTGGCAAGTCAAAAGTTAAAAAATAAATATCAGTAGCTTACCTTTCATTGATTGGCTGGAGCATTGTGCTTCCTCTTCTCTCTATCTCCTTAGTTAGGAAATCAGCTTTCAGTTCCCACCCTGCTAACCTGGTCCTTCAATCAACCTTCAGTAGACCAAGAATGGAAACAGCCCCCACTCCCTGCCCAGACGTTCTGATTGGCTGCCTCTCTCTGCAGCTATGAAACCCCACCCTATTCTCTCCTCTCACACTTATGATAGTGTGCTTACATCACATCCAATGTATTCTAAGTATGTCACACACCCCACTTCAGATACTTATTATTATTACACTTGGGGTAACTCACCGCTAGGTGGCGCACTTGCAGAGATCTCCAAAAGCTTCAGCAAGCCCCTCCCGGTCTATATATACCTGGTACCTCTCACCAATTCCCCAGTGTTGGTCTCTGCAAGATGGCGACAAGACAGAAGAGAGAAGTCTCCTGCTTGCAGGTAGCCGGGGTATCACCCCGGCCCCCCCCCAATGGTCTATTTCTGCCCGGCTCTGTTTTGTGTTTATCCCCTTATTCTATGGCAGCCTCCCAGCTCAGGCTGGAGGCCGGGCACGGGTAGATGGCACTTTAGGTGCCTAGGAGATTAGCTCCTCCGCTCGACCCTATATTATGGGGCATAGCGGTGCTCCGGTTGGTGATCCGGACGTGGGATGCCCCAGCCCTTATATCCCCATTAGTTTGCCCTTAGTGCCTTTGACTTTTATTCATGTCTGTGTGTGTGAGTGGCAGGGATGAGTGGTCTGGCGGTTCCGTTTGTCTCCGTTTTGGTGCTTGGTGCTTGGGGGGCTCTCTGAGCCCCGTGTTTTTTTACTTAGGGGGCTGCGCGGGCGGCGGGCTCGCCGGCCCGTTTTGTAGGTAGGGGCGTGCGCCATGTCAGGGCGCCTGTCTTGGCCTAGGGTCCCCTGCTCGCTCTGTGGGCGGGGCCGGCAGGCGCGCTGCGCCGCCGGCCCGTAGGCCGCGGTCGCGCTCGCCGGTGTTTCATTGCGGGCGGGTCGGGGCGGCATGTGCGCTGCCGGTCCGCCTTGGCGGTTTCCGTGGGCGCCATTCATGTGGCGCCCGCTGCTCGCTCTGCCTCAGAGGTGGGCGGGACCGCGGCTCGCGCGGCCCGCGCCGTGACAAGCGGAACGAGGAGGGGCGGGGCCTTAGCGGCTCCCGCGTTTCTGTTGGGCCCGCCCCGAGTCTCGCTCCTTCTCTTCCTGGCTGGCCGCCATTTCGTGGCGTCTGTTAGTTGCGGCAGGATCCAGGTAGGGTTTCTGTTGTTTCTTTTCCTATAGGGGATAGTGGGGCAGGGATCGCCGGCTGGGCCTTATTGCGGGCTCTGTTCCCCCCCCCCCCCCTCCCCCCCCCCCCCCCCCCCCCCCCTCCGACCGGGGGTGTTGGTGGTGTATGCGGCCAGGTTTTTGGGTATGCCTGTTTTGGTAATAGAAGCAGGTGGGGTATTTTGTAGCCATGATTTTATGCTTATATGCTCTTGGCCCCTGGCCTCCCTGTTTTTCTGCTAAGTCTGGCCCTCCCTGGCTTCCCAGTATTTTGACTATGTTGTGTGTTTGCTGCCATGTTGTGCTGGTTTTTGACTGTTGTCTTTGTCTTTGTCTTTCAGATTCCGGGATTCCATCCTGTGGGGCTCTCCCGGTCTCATATACCTGGCTAGTTTGGGTTCGGCCTTATAGTCCCTCTTGGGTGGCTGGCAAAAATTTTTTCCCTGGTCTGGGCAGTATAGATTGTATATATATGTATAATAGATTTATATATACTTAGATTGTATCATTGGGGGCATCCCGGGTTGCTTACTGCATAAATCCCTGGGTTCCGCGAATACCATAAATTCACCATATGGAGGCTGCCAAGGATACCGGAACTGATCCTTCGGGACAATCCAGGCTGTGCGGGGGTTGTGGGACTCCGCTCCCGGGGGATGATGTCATTATATGTATACCATGTGCAAGGCGGAACATTGAGCGTCAATCCAGCACTCCGGTGCCTGGGACTTCTTCGTCCGCGCCATCTCCCTCTTCGCCTCGCCTGTTCCGGACCCCGTGTGACGCTGTCACGGGTGGGGATTCGCAATCTGAGGTGTGGCCCGCCTGGCCAGCCTCGAGAAGCGGTTTTCAGATATGTCCGCTCTGAAGGTTACCGCGAAGCGTAAACACCTATCTCCGCCTCAGCCGGACTCTGATGAGGAGGTTGTTGAGGATTTGGATTGGGTGGATCGCCCCCTTGAGGAGGGGGAGCTTGAGGAGGAATTGGATGTTTCCGTGGGTCAGCAGGTGTTGGGTACTGAGGGGGACCATATTGATGGTCCCGTTCCTGACACGCCTTCTATTTTAGCCCAGATGTTTGAGGTTCTGGATTTGGACCCTCCCGAGGCGGCTCCTCGGCCTAGGGGTCAGCTCTTTGGGGGGGTCAAGCAGCGTTTGGAGTTTCCCAGTCAACAGCATTTTGAGGATGTTGTCCTTAAGCAATGGGAGCAGCCTACACGGCTTGTTGGTGTTCCGCCCAGCTGGGATAGGAAATATCCTTTTCCGGCGGACTTGCTAAAGCGGTGGTCGGTCCCTCCCGAGGTGGATGCCCCGGTTTTGGGACTGTCTAATACGGCGACTGTTCATCTTCCTGACACTACTTATCTCAAGGATGGCGAAGATCGCCGGATTGATCAGTTGGCCCGCCATGGTTTTGTTTGTGCGGGCTCGGTTTTGAGGCCTGTTTGTGCTTCGGCTCTTTTGACTTTGGCAGTGCGGTCTTTGGTCAGGGATTTGTGTGTGGACCTTGATCCCTCTGGTGATGAGTTTCTTGCGCTCAAGCGTTGTGACTCTTTTTTGTCATTTGTTCTGGCCGCCCAGGATGATGCCATGTTGATGTGTGGCAGAGCTTCTGCTCTGTTGGTGGCTATTCGTCGCTCTGTGTGGTTGCGACAGTGGACAGCTGACCTTAATTCTAAAAGATCTCTCACGGCCCTTCCTTTCTTGGGGTCGAGGCTTTTTGGTGAAAAGCTGGATTCTGTTGCCAAGGGAGGCAGGTTGCCTCAGCGCAAGAGGTTTCGCCGTTCCTTTCGGGGGGCGGTCTCCTTCAATCCGTCCTTTAGGGGAGCCAAAGCCGGCAGAGGTGCGGGCGTCTCGGTTTCCAGGGGCACGGGTTGGAATAGGGGTAGAGGCCGTGGCCGCCCCGTTCACGCTTGGGGCGCCAAGCCTAAGTCAGTTGCCAAGCCCGCTCAGCAATGAGGGGGCGCCCTCACCCGCACGGGTGGGGGGACGGTTACGATGCTTCTCCCGGGTGTGGGACCTGGAGGTATCGGACAGGTGGATCCGGGAGGTAGTGTCGACCGGTTACAAGCTGGAGTTCGAGTCCCGCCCTCCTCCAAGGTTTCCCAGGTCTCGGGTGCCTCTAGATCCTGTGGCCGCGCAGGGGCTCCTGGCGGCAGTAAGGAATCTTCTGATGTTGGCAGTCATTTGCCCGGTTCCTCCTTCGGAGGTGGGAAAAGGTTATTACTCCAATCTCTTCACTGTCCCCAAGAAGGACGGGTCTTTCCGTCCGATCTTGGATTTGAAGTGTCTCTACAGGTTTATTCGTCCCCGGAAGTTTCGCATGGAGACCTTGCGGTCGGCGATCGGCTCGCTTCGGCAGGGGGACTTTATGACGTCCATAGACATCAAGGACGCGTATCTTCACATTCCTATCTTTCCGCCACATCAGCGGTTTCTTCGCTTTGTGGTGGAGGATCGTCATTTTCAGTTTGTGGCTCTCCCATTCGGCCTCACTTCGGCCCCGAGAGTGTTCACGAAGGTGTTGGCAGGGGTGATGGCCCTGCTCAGAGCGCAGGGGATTCGCATTGTTCCTTACCTGGACGACCTTCTCATCATGGCTCCTTCCTTCAGCCAAGCAGAAGGGGATACCAGCACGGTGGTGTCCATGCTGGAGAGGTTCGGCTGGGTGATCAATTACCCCAAGTCCTCTCTGGTTCCGGCCAGGGTGGTGACTTTTCTGGGGATGTCCTTGGACTCTTGTCAGCACAAAGTGTTTCTTCCTCAGGACAAGGTTCTTTTGATTCAGGAATTGGCTCAGCGTCTTCTTTCCATTCCTCGCCCGTCCATTCGGCTAGGGATGAGACTGGTGGGGTTGATGGTGGCCTCGTTCGAGGCGGTTCCCTTCGCACAGTTTCACACGAGGACGCTGCAGCTTCATCTTTTGGCGTCTTGGGACAGGCGCCCGCGGTCGTTGGATCGGTCCTTCCAGATTTCTCCTCGGGTTCGGCGGTCTCTTCGGTGGTGGTTGTTTCCGGACAATCTTCTGAAGGGCAGGTCGTTTCTGACTCCGCGGTGGGAGACTGTCACCACGGATGCCAGCTTGTCAGGATGGGGAGGTTTCTGGAAGGATCTTCAGTTTCAGGGGCTGTGGGATCCTCAGGAGGCTCACTTGCCCATCAATGTTCTGGAATTGCGAGCCATCAGGTTGGTTCTGTCTCGCTTGACGCATCGGTTACAGGGCCTGCCTGTTCAGGTTCGATCGGACAATCAGACGGCGGTTGCTTACATCAATCACCAAGGAGGGACTCGCAGTCTGGGTGCCCTCAGGGAAGTGTCTCTGATTCTGGTCTGGGCAGAGACGTATGTTCCTTGCATTTCGGCGGTGTACATTCCAGGAGTGGAGAACACGGAGGCGGACTTCTTGAGCCGGTGCTCGTCCCGCCGGGGGGAATGGTCTCTCCATCCCCATGTGTTTCGGTCCTTGTGTCTTCGGTGGGGAACGCCGGAGGTGGATCTGTTTGCCTCTCGTCACAATCACAAGCTTCCGACATTCGTGTCACTGTCTCGGGACCCTCTGGCACTGGCGACGGATGCCATGTCTTTGAGCTGGAAGGATCTGGGGTTCCTGTATCTGTTTCCTCCGATTCCCATGCTAGGCAGGGTGCTGCGAAAGCTAGTTCAGGAAGGAGTTCCCGCCATTCTCGTGGCTCCAAGGTGGCCAAGGCGGGTGTGGTTCGCAGACATCGTTCGTCTGGCAGTGGATCAGTTCGATCTGCCTCTTCGGCCAGATCTGCTCACTCAGGGACAACTGTGTTACCCCAGTTTACCAACGCTGGCTTTAACGGCTTGGCTGCTGAAACCTCCATCTTGAAGGAGGAGGGTCTTTCGGACTCGGTCATTCGGACTCTTGTTAGTGCTAGGAAGAGGTCTTCCTCTTCCATCTATTATAGGGTCTGGAGATCTTATATTGATTGGTGTGAGACTAGATCTTTGCCATGCCGGGTTTTTTCTATTTCTCGGATTTTGGATTTTCTTCAATCTGGGTTGGATTCTGGTCTTCAGCTGAGTACCTTGAAGGGGCAGGTGTCTGCCTTGTCAATTTTTTTCCAGAAGTCTTTTGCTAGCCATTCCTTGGTCAAGACTTTTTTCCAGGGGGTTTCGCGTCTGAGGCCTCCTAGGAAGCCATTGCTCCCAGTGTGGGATTTGAATTTGGTGCTTTCTGCGTTACAGGCTCCTCCTTTTGAGCCTTTGCAGGGTATTGCTTTATCCACTCTGACTCAGAAGGTTGTCTTTTTGGTGGCCATCACTTCGGTTCGGCGTGTTTCGGAGTTGGCAGCCTTGTCGATTCAGGCTCCTTATTTTGAGAAACATCAGGACAAAGTGGTTTTTCGTTTCAAGTCAGATTTTCTTCCTAAGGTGGTGTCTGCTTTTCATCTTAATCAGGACATTGTTCTTCCTTCCTTGTGCCCTAGGCCTAGGAATGATAAGGAGAGTGCGTTGCACTGCTTGGATGTGGTGCGATGTGTTAGGTACTATTTGCGTGTCACGTCTTCTTTTCGTAGGACTGATGCTTTGTTTGTAGTGCCTTGTGGTCCTAGGAAGGGTTTGGCTCCGGCCAAGTCTTCCATTAGTAAGTGGATTCGCCAGGCGATTATTGCTGCCTATTTTGCCAAGGGGAAGGACCCCCCTTTTCGTGTTACTGCACATTCTACTCGTGCGATCGGTGCGTCCTGGGCTTTTCAGCACCAGGCTTCAGTTGAACAAGTTTGTAAGGCTGCTACCTGGTCTTCAGTTCACACCTTTTCCAAGTTTTACAAGGTTGATGTTCGGGCCTCGGCGGATGCTGTTTTTGGCCGTAAGGTTCTGCAGGCTGCAGTGGTTTGAGTTTTATCTGCGTTATTGCCTGGTTTGGATACCCGCCCTCTTTTGGACACTGCTGTTGGATGTCCCAAGTGTAATAATAATAAGTATCTGAAGTGGGGTGTGTGACATACTTAGAATAATACCATTTTGTGATTACTCACCTGTAAAATGGGTATTATAAGTATGTCACACACCCCACTTCACCCGCCCTTTTTTGGTATCCTGGTTCTTTATATGGTGAAGTTTTGTTATTTACGGTTGAGGGTTAAATTTGTTTAGTTCTGGTACCTTGTCTTACTGCTTTTTGAACACTGGGGAATTGGTGAGAGGTACCAGGTATATATAGACCGGGAGGGGCTTGCTGAAGCTTTTGGAGATCTCTGCAAGTGCGCCACCTAGCGGTGAGTTACCCCAAGTGTAATAATAATAAGTATCTGAAGTGGGGTGTGTGACATACTTATAATACCCATTTTACAGGTGAGTAATCACAAAATGGTATTTTCTCCTCGTTCTTTTTTCTCTGTATCTCCTATGCTCTAATACTTTTAAAGCTAACTTAGGAACTACAGGGTCTTTTTGAAAACTGGTTGAAGTTTAGGACAGTGCAACATGTAGCCAGAGACAATGGGACAACAATAGGGCTTGCCTTTAGTATAACTTTAACTCTAGCCTGCACTAAAGAGGAACTAAACAAATATCAAAACAATTCTCTGGGGGAGGGAAAGTGCCACAGAAATGATTATACTGGCAAAGTTGCTTAAAGTAATTACTATATATGACCTAATATTTAAACGTGTTTCTTCAGCACATGTTAACTTACCCTGAGAGAACTGTGTTCGATTTAGGAGGGCAAAAATGCTTTCAATAAAGTCTGACAAAAATGGTATTATTCTCTCTTTTTCCAAAGGTCTGAAAGGAGAAAAAAATGACAAGACAAATTTGATTTACATACTGTAGATGTATTTCTGGCAGAGACAAGGCTGTACTATAAACAGACCTACGCAGGGGTCCCCAACCTTTCTTAACATGAGAACTACATTTAACACAAAAGAGGTGGTCAGGAGCCACACACACCATAAATAGATAATAGAAACCATGAATCCCTTATAGAACAGGAAACTGTTAAAAGGAAAACTCCCCTCGTCAGGTTTTTGGTGTTCTGCCTTATGGTTTTCCTCTTCTGGGATACATTTGTGTTAGGACTGTGCCCCCATACCTGTGACTACTTATCAGTATGCTGCTTCCAGGTTTCCTGTATTTCTTTGTGTCTGTGATCCTAAGATGGGAGTGTTTTTTCTGACCTTGAGTAAAAACTACTGACTACATACCCCAGAATGGCTGCACTGTAACAAGTAAACTCTTTAGCAGTCACACAGCAGCAATGAGGATTCCAGCTGAGAACACTGCCTGTAACCATTTATCTAATGAACACAAGACTGTGATCCTTCCCAGCGGAATAAGTTGAACTGCAGCAGAAGCGGTTACATTTGTTGCCTGTCTCTTAACCAATCAGATGATTAGCAAGCCAGAGCTTTGTGATCTGCACTTTTAACACACCAGTTAATGTACATTGCTAAGGTAAGCACAATGTTGCTAGGGAAAACGGAAAACACAGAATTGCAAAAAAACTGAAGAAAAAAAATAACATAAGCTTAGCACATTGATTACAACATTTTGGCTCACAGTAATGGAAACTTATGTAATGTCATAGAAAGTGAGATTACCCTTTAGGTGTGCACATTAACCCCTCCTGCTCCCATGACATGTGTGCCCCATTTTAGCGGATTCCTAGCCTTGAATTTAACTTTTAGGCATGCCGAGTTACCCTTCCTTCAGGGTATATATATGTGTGATGCCCCAAAACCTATTAACTCCTCAGAAGCCCAATATTTGTTTTTTAATACCATGGTTTGATCCCCACATCGGCAACAGCGTCATTCTCCTCCGGAAGCGGATTGGGTTCTCTGACTCACTGACTTTGCATTAATCCAATGCATGGCACTGAAAAAGCCGTGGACTCTTGTAACTTCTGGCCTCGACAATGTGACCTCCGCAAATGTTCTGGTCTAGCAAAACAACTGGTGAGCCACAGGTAGGGGACCCCTGGACTCAAGTGAGGACAGTTAGTAGTCTCTATCCTATGGAGTCCCAAAGGCTGAAGCGTTCAAGTTTCCACCATGAGTGCCCATTGCGCTCTGCATATTAGCAGTGAATGTTAATAAATCACTGAGGGTGCCTTCACCCTCGAAACTGGAAGAAGTGGCACACACAGAGGCCTGCTAGCCTCATAACTTTTCTATTAAAAAAATAGAAATCTTGACAGATCTATGCCAAAAACCTCCCTCAATCATGTTAAAAAGCCAGTCCAGATCAGAAGCGGACAACACTCCCTCTACACGAGTCCTGACATCATGAATATCATGTGATGCAACCCATGCTACCAATCAGAGAGTCACCAGAGTTGGTAGGCACTTTATTCACAAAACCAGCTGAACTCTGATTCAGCTACTACCTTCCTCCCCCTTCCATAATATAATTTCACATCCATATAAAACAGGTTTAGAACAAATCACAGCTTGGAATGACTAAGGGTTACATCTTATTCATATTCTTTTGAAAACGTCCTGTTATTGTTAATTACCGGTACCTTAAATGAGGTAAAATGATCAATGCAGCCCAACATTGTGATATTTCACATGGATCCAGATCCGGCGACAGATGAATCAAAGACAGTATGTAGTCCAGCACTGTTGACCCTTCACCTTTAACATTTTTACTTGTAAGTGAAAACATAAAAAACACAACAATGACCATTGGCACAATGTTATTTGCAAACATACTTCAAATGGAGGTTTCTGCAGTTGAAAGTTTGCCATTTCAGAATTGTACTAGTGTTTAACTCCAGCCAACAAATGTTATTTTAGATCTTAATAGAATGTGGAAGTATCGCAGCTGTTTTAATGTTTGCTTTGATGCCTTTGAACTTCTAAGGGAGATTTAGCCTTGCACCTATGTGTTCATAAAGAAATTCAATGAGCAGAAAATCCATGGGCGATAATGTATAAGATTTCTGTGCCTGTGACATTGTTAAAGCTAAAGTCTATCGAAGAATAGACTTAAAGTCAACCAGTATTTTGATTATTCTGAGGAGTGGTCCCTGCCCCAGGGGCATTCAAAAGTAGAATGCCCCAATGTGTGAAACTCCCCAGGTTGTCCACTCCACTACCCTTTCTGCCGTTCCCACTTCGCAAGTGTGGACACTCAGTGCTTTATGCGTGCATACTAATGCATGGCATAAAGCCGTTGTTTTGGCGTGGCTGTCGGCATAGGAAACGCCAACAGCCACTGTGGGGTGCGCCCTGCATGCCCGGCCTAATTGAATGGCTGAGCGTAGGAGCGGGCATAGCTGCAAGAATGCCGGTGATCACAGTGAGGGACTGAAAGGGGTTGGCGCGCTACACTGGGGCATCCCACCTGGTCTGCCAGCCCAGGGGAGGGGGGACCAAAACCTGTTAATTTAACTCTGTGACATCCAGATTTGGGATACTCAGCTGCGTGAAGCACCCCCTAGGTCGCCCAGAAAAACTCACCTTTTCCCTATGCACGTGTGGGCGCTTGTGCAATCTGCACCATATGATTTTCATAAAATGATCAGCATAAGGTCATGTTTAGACCAGTGCTCTGGTATTAGGGAGCGGTTTCCATCTATGTGGCTGGGTGGGGAAATGTTTCAGGCTCTTTTAGACTCCAGGGCTGGCCAAGGGTGTGATTGGTCCACTTTAAGCTCTAATGAAAGTGACTGAAACAGTTTGGATAATATAAATGATCAAGTTCTTATTCATGGCTGCAATTTATCTTATATGACCGTTGAAATTTGCTCTGCCTGGCGCCTGTCACCGTCACTGACTTTTACTGAAATAGTGGGAGTCCAGTATTCACTCACAGATTGATCCCCTCCTCTCATGACACAGCCCCTGCTGCTACTGAGCTTTGAGAAGAGAGGGAAAGGAATCAGTCAGCCACAACATGGTGAAGTGAATACTGGAGCCTCACTAATTCAATAGAAGCTCCCACCGGGCTAAACATATCATGGCTGTCAGCTTTGATGAATTGCAGAAATATATACAAACTTTCCAAAATATGCCAGTTGTTGGGTGAATTTAGGACTTGAGTCAGATTATGACTGGATTTCCATTTTAAGACAAAAGTGAGGCTAAAGGGTCAATCATAGTTAAATGAACACTAAAAGGGATACAGAAGGCAAAGTCAATTGTTAGACCATTGCGTCGGGCTATGTCTGGCACTGTCCTAAACTTTTCTCCCTTTTTAAATTAAAGAAGAAATGGCAAAAATATCAAGGTTTGAGGTTTTACCTTATGATTTATATTTTGAAATATTTGGGCATGGCCCTTGGCTCTGTGATGTTGCATAATAATCAGCATAAACAGGCATTCTCATCATCCTGTATGCTGTAGGTCCAATTCACCAAGTGCAATAAAACTTAACATTTAATAATTAATTTAAAAATCATACATATCCTGTGTGGAATGTATATCCATGGCTCCCCATCTACAAGGTTACGCGTTTCAGGGTTACATCAGAGCTTTAGAGCAGTGGCCCCCAACCCTGTCCTCAAGGCCCACCAACAGCTCATGTTTTGTGGATCTCCATATAGCCAGCTCTATAGCTCTGCTGCTGCACTAATTATTCCATCTGTGCGGAGATCTGCAAAACCTGGCCTGTTGGTAGGCCTTGCGGACAGGGTTGAGGACTCCTGCCTTAGACCACCAGCTTAGCTCTATTATTGGTGATTTATGACAAAGGAATTCAGGGGGGGTGCCAATCCCCTTTGCATTGTTTCTAGTTTCAGAAGCAGCTGTGCTCTGACAAGAAGGAAGAGGGCAGCCATTATGAGGTGAGCTGCTGAATGTTTGCACTTTGCCTACAGAGTTTATCCACATCCTTTTCTATTCAAAACTAAAATTCAAATCTGGCATTTTGAAGCAATTCCTCACCAAATATCACCCATAATCATTTTAAAAACCTAGAAAACACAAACTCCACAATGAATGACTGAACAGAGGAGAGAATCAGCCAATAGGAATGTCTAGTTTCTTCTTGTCACTGGATGTGATCAATTTTTAAACACAAGTTGCCTTACTTATATTTTTCCATTAAAAGGGGGTATTTTTCAAACGCCATAGATGCAACAGCAGGAGGTTCGGCTTTTTCCAAAATAAGCTTGGTCAGGATGGTCAGGGCTTCACTCTTAGCTGTGGTGTCTTTAGCTGTGAAATATGTCAGTATATACTGCAAAAAGCTTGGAAGAAATAGCTATAACAGAGAAAGGGCAATAACAAATATGACAATTCAGTTAACTCAAAAAAAAAAAAAGTAGAAATGCAATAAAAAAAAAAGACCAAAAGGGTCAAGTTTTCATTTTTTTTAAAATTTTATTAATTCATATTTTTATATCTACCCGATAAGAAGACATTCAAAGATCAAATATTTTGCTTACTGCAAAGTAATGGGTGTCACTAGGACAGAAGGTGACTATAGCCTATTTTGAGTCACAGGCCTCGATTCAATAAGAGTTGAAAAAAATTCTCATGATAGTAAAAACTTCAATTTATGAGAGAAAAGCCTGAGAATTTCACTGTTGCTGAATCCCCAGCTAGGAAAATAATGAAATAGTGATATTGAAAGTCAACATCACTTTTTTACTCCAAAGAAAAGTAGAGAACTGTTTACTCCTTTCTAGTAAAAGCTGTAGTAAAAGCTGCCATTGACTTTCATTGTCTTTTTATCTAGTGATTCAGTAACAATGACATTCTCAGGCTTTTTTCTCATGAATTAAATTTTTTACTACCATGAGAATTTTTTTTCGAGGCCACAGTGTGATAGAAGGGCAGGTAAAATCTATATAAATGTTAAATATAGGGGCAGTCATTGCCTTGTGGTTGAGGTTCAACTGAAAAGCTCTTGAGCAATGCACATAACCCCCCAACTGCTTGGATGGGATAAACGTGAAGAACCATTTCCTGTTTTATTATTATTTGCTTTGAGCGGTAAAGACAAATAGCAATAAATATAGCAACTAACTTGCCTACTTTACTCAAATAAAAAAAAACTGTTAGTTTTAGTCAAATCAATACAGAATGTAAGCATTTAATCACTAGAGCCAATACTTGCCTGTTCAAATTGCTTCATTTTAAACATACATTCAGAGAAGTCAATAAGAAATCTTCTTGAAAACCCACTGTCAAAAACCTTAAAAACATGTAAACAGAGATGTGTGTTAATGGTGCTTATAAGATTTTACAGCTATTCACTTGTTAAAACAGTTAGGAAAGAAAAGTCCCTTGCCCCATCTGCATGCATGATACTGTAGTATTGTCAGCATTTACATTTGCTTCCGCCTCCACTCAAAGCTGAAACGTCACCTCACTGATTTTCTCCTGATAGCTGCCATTTTGGAGCTTCCTTTCCCAGGATCCCAGCTGTGCTGCTGCCTGAATCATAACTGTCATAACCCCACAATGCACAGCAGCAGGAAACTTCCTTTTTGCATGCTGTCTGCAACTCCATGAGACGCCATTTTGTTTTTACAAATTGATTACAAAAAAAGCAATTCTGTGAGTACTCACCTGTAGAATTGTTTTTTGTTCTTGCATGGCACGGCCCGCTTCGGTATTCATAACTGATGGGTTATTCTGCCACAAGGTAGCGGCAGCAGCACTGCAGAAAGCTGTGGCAGCTCCCGGCTCCCTATAAAAACGGGATTAACCAACAAGTTCCCAGCGTAGACGAGCAGTGAGACAAGAAGCCGGGAGCGAATAAATGTAAGAATGTAAAAAAGGTAAAAAAAAACCAACTTAACTTGGAACAATCACCACAAAGAGGCAACCAAGAACAACTATAACAGGGTGGGGCGAAGCGGGCCGTGCCATGCAAGAACAAAAACAATTCTACAGGTGAGTACTCACAGAATTGCTTTTTACTTTAATGCATGGCACGGTCCGCTTCGGTATTCATAACTGATGGGACATCCAAAAGCAGTGTCCAAAAGTAGGGTGGGATCCCAAATGAGTAAAGGCCAGTAGATCAAACCACTACCGCCTGAAGCACCTTGCGGCCAAAAGCAGCATCCCCTGAGGCCTTAACATCAACTTTGTAAAACTCAGAAAAAGTATGAACAGAAGACCAAGTAGCGGCCTTGCAAACTTGTTCAACAGAAGCTTGGTGCTGAAAAGCCCAAGAGGCACCAATAGCACGAGTGGAATGAGCAGTAATTCTAAAGGGAGGTTCCTTCCCCTTAGCAGAATAGGCTTGAACCACTGCCTTACGGATCCACTTGCTGATGGTGGATTTAGCCGGAGGCAAACCCTTCCTAGGACCAGAAGTGAGAACAAACAGAGCATCAGACTTCCTGAAGGTCTCAGTAGCAACCAAATAGAATTTCAGAGCCCTGACCACGTCCAAAGAATGCAGATTCCGCTCCTTGGAATTAGCAGGATTAGGACACAAGGAAGGCAAGACAATGCCCTGATTAAGGTGAAAAGCAGACACAACCTTGGGCAAGAAATCTGGCTTAAGCCGGAACACCACCTTATCTTGATGCCGCTCAAAATAAGGAGGCTTGATGAAAAGCACCGCTAGCTCAGAAACTCGCCTTACAGAAGTGATAGCCACTAAAAATTCTACCTTAAGAGTCAAAATAGGCAAGGCGGGCTCACAAATAGGTTCAAAGGGAGGCCCCTGCATAGCAGACAATGCCAGATTCAAATCCCAGACTGGTAGCAAAGGCTTACGTGGCGGACGCACATGAGAAACACCCTGGAAAAAAGTTTTAACCAGCCAGTGATTGGCAAAGGATCTTTGGAAAAAAAATTGCCAGAGCTGAAACATGGCCCTTGAGAGTACAAAGTTGAAGGCCCAAGTCCAAACCATGTTGCAAGAATTCCAGCATCCTGGGAATAGAAACCACACGACAGGGAAGAGATTTGGACTCGCACCAGGCAATGTAAGCATGCCAGACCCTGTAATAAATGAAAGATGAATACTTCTTTCTAGCCCTAATCATGGTGTCGACCACAGAAGCCAGTAATCCTTTTTCCCTAAAGATGGAGGTTTCAGCAGCCAAGCCAGCGTTTGTAAATTGGGATGGCGCAGCCGCCCCTGAGTGAGGAGATCTGGATCCTTGGGTAAGACGTACCTGTCTACTGCCAACTGCACGACGCCTGCGAACCAAACCCTTCTTGGCCAACAAGGGGCCACCAGGATGGCCAGTACTCGTTCCTGGACTATCTTGCGTATGACCCTGCACAGGAGAGAAAACGAAGGGAACACATATAGAAGGCGAAACTCTGTCCAAGGAATTGCCAGGGCATCCGTGGCGAATGCCAGAGGATCCTGAGACAGAGGGACAAATCTGGGAAGTTTGTGATTGTGGCGGGACGCAAACAGGTCCACGTCCGGCTGACCCCAGAGGTGACACAGGGAGAGAAACACCCGGTTGTTGAGGGACCATTCCCCCAGACGAGACATCCCCCTGCTCAGGAAGTCCGCCTCCTGGTTCTCCACCCCCGGAATGTATACCGCTGAGATGCAGGGAACATGCCGCTCCGCCCCAGAAGACAGAATCTGAGACACTTCTTTGAAGGCTCGCTTGCTCCGAGTACCTCCCTGATGATTGATGTAGGCAACCGTCGTCTGGTTGTCTGAGCGGATCTGAACAGCCCGACCCTGAAGGTGGGTGGTCAGGTGAGAAAGAACCAACCTGATCGCCCTCGTTCCAGTACGTTGATGGAAGCATGGGCTCCTGAGGGCCCCACCGACCCTGGAACCTCAGGGACTGCCAGAAACCTCCCCAACCTGTCAGACTGGCATCTGTGGTGACCGTCTCCCAGCACGGGGGCAGGAAGGTCCTGCCGCCCAGAAGGTTCCTTGAGTCCAGACACCACGAGAGGGACTGCCTGGCCAGAAGAGACAGAGCAAATTCCTGATCCAATGACACAGGGTCTTGATCCCAAACTGACAAGAGGTGCAACTGGAGATGTCTCGTGTGAAACTGGGCAAAGGGGACGGCCATCAGGCCCACTAACTGCATCCCCTGCCGGATGGAGGGATGACGACACGATAGCAGAGCCCGAGCCTGCTTCTGAAGACCCTCCACCTTCTGCTGAGGAAGAAATACTCTGACCTGAGAGGTATCCAGAGTCAAGCCCAGAAAGGACCTCACCAAGGATGGGGACAGAGAAGATTTGGGATAGTTGATCACCCAGCCGAAGGACTGTAGAGTGGAGATCACCATCTGAGTGTCCTGCTCGGAAAGGATTGGGCCACAATCAGGATGTCGTCCAGGTAAGGAATGATGCGGATGCCCTTGTTCCTGAGCAGAGCCATCATTCCCGCCAGTACCTTGGTGAACACCCGAGGTGCCGAGGTGATCCCGAAGGGTAGAGCCACAAATTAGTAATGCTGATCCTCTAGCGCAAACCTTAGAAATCTCTGATGACCTAGGAAGATAGGCACATGAAGATAAGCATCTTTGATGTCCACAGTGGTCATGAAGTCACCCTGGCGAAGGGTACTGACAGCAGAGCGTAGGGTCTCCAAGCGAAAATGCTTGAATCTGACAAATTTGTTGAGGCTCCTTAGATCCAGAATGGGCCTTAGAGAACCGTCCTTTTTGGGGACTGTGAAAAGATTGTTCTTGAGGGGGCACCGGACAAATGACTCCTGACTCTAACAGGCATTGAACCGCCAGACGCAACCCTTGAGCATACAGGGGGTTTAAAGACATCCTGGATCTGACGAATCTTGGGGGGCCAGGCTGTAAACTCTATCTTGTAGCCGAAGGACACTATCTCCTGTATCCACTGGTCTGAGACGTGAAGCCTCCAGACGTGAGCAAAAAAACGAAGCCGTCCCCCCACCCCTATGGGTGAGGGCGCCCCTTCATGCCTGAGGGGACTTAGGGGAGGGATTGGGTTTGGAGTTCCAGGATAGACCGGGACAACCATGGGGTCTACCACGGCCCCAAGCATCTCTACGGCCACTATGGAGGAGAGAGCCCCAGCCTCCTCTGGGAACACGAAAGGAAGGGAGGGGGCAGAGGATCCACGAAATGGCCGATACTGCCTCCTACGCTGAGGCAGCTTGCCATCCTTAGCAAGAACATCAAGACGCTCTCCAAAAAGCCGCAACCCCGCGAAGGGGAGACCAGTGAGAGCAGCATCTGCAGCCCATTGGCGCAACCAGACAGATCGTCACATAGCCACCAAGAGCGCGGAGGCCCTGGCACTTAGCCGCACAGCATCATCAATAGCGGCAAGAATAAAGGCCACAAAATCAGAGCAAACCAAGAGAGTCCTAAACTCCTCCCCCTCTCCACGAGCTGAAGTGCCATCCATGAGGTCGCTTGAGCAGAGACTTAAGAGCAATAGCCATAATAGCCGCGGCACAGGTCGGGCGCAATCCAGCCCCCACACAGGTAAAAGTATGACAGGCCAACTGGTCCATGCGCCTGTCCTCCGTGGTAGTGTCCGGGGAAGGCATGACCGAAGTGTTGGACAAGCCCAGCACGGGAGCATCCACTTCAGGGGGAACTGACCACCACCTAACAAGATCAGCAGAAAAGGGATACCTCTTATCCAAACTTTTGGACACAGCAGGTAGCTTGTTAGGACGTTCCCATGCTTTAAGTATCATAGAGTTGAAATGACCTTGCTCAGGAAACTCCAGACGCTGTTTAACAGGATGAAACAGCTCACCCTGTTTCCTTTTAGCCTCCACAGGAGGGGCAATGTGTAGGATTTCAAAAATATGAGACAGTAAATTACCAGTGTCCTCAGGATACCATGAATCCCCAGACGCAGCGTCACTGTCACAACTCTCCTGCTGGTCTCCCGAGGAGTCAGAATCCGGAGGCAATTCTCCTTCCTCCAGGGAATAACGTCCAGCAGTGACATCCAATTCCCCATACTCCTCAGTAGAGCATGAGGGAGTGGAAGTCAGGTGCCGCTTCTTGCCAGAGGCCTGCCTGGGAATAGACTTGGTAAGCTCTCTCTCAATACTGACCACCCGCAGAGCCAAATCAGAGTGTGACTCCCTGCTGACGTCCCTCTCACTGGGGCCCAGTCACAGGAGCAGGGGGGTAGGTGAAGCAGAGGGACGTGCTGAGCTGGAAAGCGAAGCAGGCAAACCAGCTTGTAGCGCAATGACCCTCTCAGCGCACGGAACGCACACCGTGACACCGTTACTCACAGGGGACACCCCACACATTGAACACAGCCGGGATTGCCCCGAAAGGCCCCCAGCAGCCTCCATATGGTGATTAACACAGGCGCAATAGGCCAGCGGTGGCTAAAGGCTATACAAAGGCCACCCGGGATGCCCTCCCACAGGATGCCCCCAGAAATTAGTGAAGGGGGGAATGAAGGGAGGGAAGGAATGGAGCCGGGATATGCCACAACCCAATGGTATCCCGCCTGAAAGACATGAGAAAAAAGACACATGAGCATCCCGCAGCACATAAACCCTCAAAAAAAAACTCACGGACCAAAGACACCGCAGCGTCACTCAGGCACCGCCACAGGAGAAGCGACACACCGGAGGAACAGCCAGAAGCAGCCAGGAAGGGAGAAATCCAGACGCCCAGCTCACTCAAAATGGCGCCAGCAGAGGTACCTCGAGGGCCGCGAGGAGATGACGCGATATGTGTCATCGAGGGGCGGGCCGCGGGGAGACGACGCGATATGCATCACCAAGCGCCCCCGCCCCACCTGAAGAGCGTGAAAACGGCGCTCATGTGACCCGGCCGGCACCATGACAAAGCAAAATCACCCCAGGTTATAGCGCCCACAGCCGCAGAGCGTAGTACAAAGCGGCGCAGCAGCTAAAAACACCAAAAAACACACAAAAAACTTAAAAAAACCACAGATCAGATATCACTCCTCGCCGCTACTGCCCCCCCCCAGTCAGAGAGGGCGGGGGGGGGGGGAAGGGACAAGGAGGCAGCGGCAAGCAGCCATGGCCAGGGGAGGGGGGGGAGGGACCCCAAAGGGGAAATAAGGGGACACAGTCCCCAATAACTCACCCCCTCAGAAGTTAGAGCAGGAACTCCGCATCCCAAGAAGGCTCACCATAAAGCCTATGGCCGGCTACCCTTTGTGGCACAGGGTCTGCGGCTTGGAGCTGCGCTCCAGGAGCACTTGACCCCAGTGCTCTTCTACCTTCACCCGATCTGTCAGCCAAGGCTAGGAGGCAGTTAGGGTCCAGAAACGGATGGAAATAGACTTGCAGGGCCGCAGGCTTGGTTGCCCCGCTCACCTGCGCAAGAGAGAGAGCCATCTTCTAACTTCGCAGTGTCACTGCAGAGACAACACTGGGAACTTGTTGGTTAATCACGTTTTTATAGGGAGCCGGGAGCTGCCACAGCTTTCTGCAGTGCTGCCGCGCCACCTTGTAGCGGTATAACCCATCAGTTATGAATACCAAAGCATGCATTAAAGAAAAGAGTTACAAAAAGGTAAATGAATTTTTATGTGCAGTAATCTGAATTGCCCTGGGGAGGGGTATATAGGAGTACTGTTTATTGTAAGGGTGTTGGTCCAGTTATTAGTAACTACATTTTATGCAGGGGAATAGGAGGCAAACCTGTCACACAAGTTCCTGGTTTCAGCTTCCCCCGACAGCCAGCACTGGACAGGGATCATAAGGATAAGCGAGGGTTTTTTTTTATATACCCCAAATCAGGCTTCTCATAGGTGTAGAGGGATATAAGCCGCTGCTTCTAAAATGCCTGGACTACCTCTAACAGGCTAAGTGTTATAAGAGGCATACCTCTAACATTCTGTGGTGCAAGTGATAGGACCCCTTTTTTAGTATGAATCCTGTAAAAATAACACTCAGTTCTCAACCAGTGTTCACAATTAAGTGTCTTTTACACAAAAATAAACCAAAGCATTGCAAATTTCTATTTGCAAAAACAATAGTTTCCTGGTGCCCAGGCCTTAATCCTAAGCTTTGCTACCTCCAGAAGCCTTAAATATTGATGTTTGCTATTTATTGCCTATTTTTGAACGAACATATTTTTTTATATTAAAAAAGGAAATCAGAGTTTATTGTTCGCTACCTTTTTTATGGTGTCTTTAATGTCAGACATTTGCAGGTCAACATTCTCATCAAGAAGTAACGTGGAGATGATAGCAAGAAGTCTTTGGCAACAGGATGGCGAGAGGCTGGGGACTTGTAACATTTGTGTTAAGGTCTAAAAGAAAAAATCATGTTTCTGAGTATCCATGGCATTCAGTCAGAAATAAAAGATATTTGTGTTATGTTACTTACCTCACATACACATTCTGGATGAGGGATTTTTGATCCTTGGCCATACTCCATCAAGATAGAATAAGCTTCCAGCAACCTTTCTATCTGATCTGAGACATCAGCACTACGACTGGGATCCATTTTACCTTTCAGCTCCAGCAGAGAGCCCTAAAATGAAACAAAATACAACAATACCATATACATCTCCAGGTTCACGGGGACACTAAAGTGACCTAACCTACCCCCTCACACCATCAGTGAGCCCTGCTTTAGAGAGATACTGACTGTTACCTTGCATGGCTGCATCCATTGAGGGACAGTTAACAGCTACACTCATGCGGAATCTGCAGCTCATCCAATAGGAGACATCCTTCATTGAGGTGCACAGCTACTTCCTGTCCCCCATCATAAAAGGCTTAACGCCCAGCTCTGACTTCCTAAAGATTTTCAAACCGGACCAACACCTGTTTTTTCTTTAATGTGTGTTGCTCCCTCAGACAGCGAATAAGAACAAGCTCGGAACAAGATCTCCTTACCTTCAACTTTGGGAAAGAAAACCTGCGACTCCTTTCCCAAAGTTAAAGGTAAGGAGATCAAACATTCTCGTTAAAGAAAAAAATTGGTGTTGGTCCGGTTTAACTGTAGAAGCATCCCAAACTGAAATGCTTGATAAAAGGGACATACATTTATTTTGGACTGTTGGTCTGCTTAATGCTACTAACTTTTAATGCTAAGGGGGCATGTGTTTAACCAAAACCCTTTGCGATCGGCACGGGAATCCATAAGATTCCCGGGCCAATCGATTTCCTCCCCCGGGGCATACAAACTCGGGATGCCCCACTGTGTGAAACCCCCCCCCCAGGTCATCGCATACACGTACCTTCTTTCCCGGTCCAACAGCACATGTGCGAGCCGCGGCCGCATCCCCACTATGCCTCTAGCAGGACGCGTGCCTGCGCTCGGAGTCGCTAGTCTTAGACGAAGGCTTAGACGCTGTGACGTCAGCGGCTCCGAGCACGCTGATTGGACGAGCGGCCGCTCATGTGCCGTAGGACTGGGAAGAGGCGAGTTGGCTTCAGCGCTCTGGGGGGTTTCACGCAGCAGAAAGGACCAAAACCCAGGATAGTCAAAATTCTTGGTTTTGGTCCACTTTAACATATACATTAAATAATTATGCTTTAAAGTGGAGCTAAACCAGACCTATATGCATTTATAGGGCGCTAGGTCCAGTTAGGCAACTCCCCCAGGCAACCCAGTTTGAGGTGCCCCACTGTGTGAAACTCTGCCCGCTTTTCTCACCTATCAAACCAGCCCACAGCACTTTAGGGCTTGCCATAACTGAATGGCTGGTGTGGTCACTGAACTGATTGCCAGTGCAGCTAGGCTCCTATTTGCACGCTGAAGAAGCTGATTGAAGGTAAGAACCCCGACGAGGAACACAGATCAAGCAATTTGGGGATTCCAAGCAGCGGTCCCAGATTGGGATGTCTCGGGGGGAGAGGCACCAAAACCCTGGATAGTGAAAGTGGTCCGCTTTAAAGCGGAACAAAACCCACCAGTAGCCGCCTAGCTTCCCCCCAGGGCATCATATGACTACATTATTCGGCAGACGGCTCTTATTGTTTTCAATGAGAAGCATGCACTGCCATATCCCTTCCCCGTGCCCGGGGAACTCCAGGAATGCCCACAAGGCCCTGGGATACAGGGAATGCAGCAACGCTTGCTCCCGATTAAAGTCAATAAGACGTTTGACAAAAGAGGTAAACACACCAAATGGCACTCACTGGCTAAGTGCCTGCACCGTTGGAACACGGTAGAGGTGAGTTGTTTGGGGCTTTCTGGGGGGTTTCACTCAGCGACATCCCCAAACGGGATGCCCCGGGGAACAGAACAAAACCCCAGGGGCATGTACCTTTTTGCGACTTGCATAATAACTAATAATAAATAGATAAAGAATCCGATTAGCACATTTTAAATATAAGGCATACCTGAATATTGTCAAAAAGGGGTTCAAAATGTTCCTTGTGAATAAACGACGTAGCAGATTGCACAAAATGTTTCAACGTTTCCCCCACTAATGTCCACGGCAGCTGTTCCTCAGTCTCTGTAACTGGTCCAAGCTTCTGAAGAACTAGTCGGATTGCCTGGCATACAAAGAATATACTTCTAATGTGACCTCTACAACTAATGAAGTACAAATGTAAAACAATTGTGTAATACATTATAAATTAATACAAGTTCAAGTGTACCCAAAGCAAGCATGTTTGAATTTACACAATGGGGTCACAGAAAGAAAAATATTTGATAACAAAAGCCAGTATTGCAGTTAGTTACCTTTGTGGCACAAGAGTGAAACATGTTTCGGACTCCCCTGCACATGTCAAATATAAGTTGGCCCAAACCTTCCGCCTTTTGTGGATGTTTTTCAAGATCCGAGAACATGAAGTTAAATAGTCCATTTAAATCAGGTACCTAAAATCACAAAACAGACTGCGGTTAAGATCTGAATTAGGTTTTCATGATGACTAGCAAATTAAGATCTTTCACTACATAAATCCTTAAAATTGATTACAGCAAAACAAATAAAGTATAACTGTTTCCAACAGCAGGGTTACTAATCTTAAAACAAGCTCACAGAAAAAAGGATGTACTTCTATTAACAGGGATGGCTTTACATTGGAACAAAAAACTGTGATTTTGACTATCCCTGGTTTTGTTCCTTGCCAATTTGGAATGCCCCACTGTAAGAAAAAGCCCAGATCGCCCAGAAAAACACCCATTTCTCCAGTCCTATGTGAAGGGAAACCTGTATCCTTTTTTTATATTGTCCATCTTATATTCAACTCCCCATTTCACGTAGAGGTGCCAGTGCATTTCATTTCTTGTTAATCATGGAGCCACCTGTGGAATGTACTGATAAGATGAAACTGGCTAAAACTGCCCAGCCAAGCTTGCCCAGTTACATCTATGTCACTAGGACGTAGTAGCTTCTAGAAAGTTCTGAGACACTGTGTATAAATACTTAGTTGCTTCATTAAACGACAGATCACTTTTTGAAACATCAGAGTTTTTGAAGAGTGGTCTCCGACACCGGGAGGGGTGCAAAGGACGCTCCATCAGACCAGACCAGGCTAGCCATAAGAAGTGTACCTACCCCCCAACACTACGGCCGGGGCAATTGGGAGCGTGAGCAGCTGCACCCCCAGAAGTGTGCACAGCCCAAAGATACTGGGAATGCGGCCGCCAGGGTTTACATCAGCCAGGGAACCAGGAAGGTGACTTTTACAGCACCTCAGTGGGAAACCCCTCCTGGGATGTGTTCCTCTTTAAGGTAGTCCGAACAGTGAGGCCTTTGCAAACTTCAAGTCCACCCACTGGATTATTTATTTAGTCCAATGCCGCAATTTTTAGAAATGCATTAGTCTAAGCCATTTCTCTGACAAACAAGGTACATTTTTTAAAGTAAATTTTCACTATCCCAGGTTTTTTCCATGCCCCCGGGACATACCAGTTTGGGATGCCACGCTGTGTGAACCCCCCTCATTCCTTCTAGATTGTACCTTTCTGATGTGTCCACAACGCATGTGAGGGCCCTCTCCCAATTTAGGTATACAACCCTGTTTTGAACAGAATTCCAGCATAAGGAACCTGGAGCACCCAGCATGCCTGGCCTTCCTGCGATCTGCAGTGTGCCCCCTTAGGCTGGGAGCAGAAGCGCACCTCAGCAGCAGAGAGACTGGAAATGCGGCCATGGCCCGCAAACCCGCTGTGGGAACACCAGAAAAGTAAATGATTGCTGGGGCTATCGCAGGAGTTCATACAGCTGGACATCATGAATTGGGATGTCCCAGAGGGGATTTGATTGACCGGTCCTGTAAACTTTTATAATCCAGGGCAAGTACCAAAGGTGGTTGGACCTCTAAGGAAAATGCAACCTATATTATAGTTTACCTTTTCTATGCCTTTGAAGATTTACCATCCATTATTTCTTCTACTAATAGTAGCCCAGAATAATATTGGCTCCCAAGAAGAGACCTGTCAGCATAGCCTCTGCTGCCACGCTGGTCAGCTTCCAGCTTGGCTGTGGGTTTATTTGTTTAAAGGTATATGTTCCAAGCGACAAATCTCGCACACAAAACTTGTTTACTTGCTTATACTCAATTACTGGATATGAATAAATATGACCCTAACACAGCCCACCATCCACAAAATAGGCACACAATAAACAGAACTTTTTTAGTTTGGGAACACAGAAAATAAGAGGCCACAAGCAGCATACCTTTCTCATTAAGAACGCAAAGCTCTCTGCAGCAAAGTTTCGGATATGTTGTTTGTGATGGGCTAAAAGAGTGCTGTATAAACTAAAAAAAAAGACAATATTTAACAATACTTTACTCTCTGCCTAGTATAAAAATAAAAGAGCCAACTATACATGAAGAAAACATGTTTCTTATTACCTGTATATTGTTGGCATATCTTTTACCATCAACCTCCATAGATACTTGTACAAGTAAGAGAGGGATGTAAAGGCCCATTCTATTAATGCTGTGTCCTTTGTATCAAGTAACGAAGAGATAGCTTTGAAAAAGTCTGGGAAATGGGGATAGAAATCAGCCTGAAGATCTCGAGCCAACTGGACCACCAAACTGTAACAAAAAAGGATTTTGTTTAGCATGTATTTACTGTGACTTTAAAAGATTCACCTCAGAAAAATGTTACCATCCAGACAATCTTACAAGCAAATAAAAAAAATAAGCTGAGCAAAATGTTTTTTTTGTAATAGCTGGACACAAACCGACACAAGCCATAGATTTTATTTTTTATGAACATGTGTTGTGCAGAGAACTAGCTGAATAAGCGTAAAGCCCTAAACTAGTATAGTACAGTTTTTATTTCTTTTTTTGTTTTCCAAGTAACGCTTCATTGCATTTGGCCAGGGATATTTAATAGTCGACCAAAACCCAGGATTTTGACTATCCTATGTTTTGGTCCACGCCCCTCTGTGTGAAACCCCCCAGATCACCCTTAATCGGTCCTACAGAGCATGTGCAGTCCCTCGTCCAGTCGGCACGGTCGGATCTGCTCCCGCCTCAAGCGTTTAAACCAGTTTAAACCAGTGCGGTGGATGCATCCCCCACTACCCTTTAGAGTGGACCAAAACCCAGGATTTTGAATATCCGGGTTTTGGTCCTTACCCTGGGGCACCCCGCTGCGTGAACCCCCCCCCCCCTCCTGTGGCAAGACCAGCTCACCTCCTCCTGGTCCCACGGTGAGTCTCAAAGCAGGGGGGTTTCACACAGCGGGGCTTCCCAATCGGCATAGGTTTTGGTCAACTTTAAACGGGGAGCTAGCCACTCACAAATGCCTGGCGGGGGAACATGCTCTGCTAAAGGGATAGCGGGCATGCAGCTGTTGTTGGCACATGTGCCATTGCACCATGAAAGAAGGCGAGTTTCCGGGCGACCTCGGGGGTTTTACACAGCGGAGGATCCCGAATCTGGATGCCCTGGGGGAGCGAGTATGCCTATTTAGAACAGTCTAAATAACTCTTGTGGTTCATAGGTACAGCCATGATGGGATTACTTACCACATCATTATCTTCTACTGAGATGAGACAAAGCACTCCTCTTCTCTTTTCACAATAGGGCAGCAGTAATCCCAAAATTGCTGCTCCCATGAACCACAAGACTAACTAAAGCGACAATCCAGGCAATGGCAGTAATAAGGCAAAAAGGAGCTCACTCTGAAGCCTGTCCCATGTGCCTCTACTTCATTTCCTGAAGCAAGTTGTAGATGCTGTAGCAGGTCTCCAGGTTTGCTCCACCTTCCCTTTCCATGACACCCTCTAAATGTGGTTGCATGGCCCACCTGTGCCTCAGTGCTCCCAGTGTGAGAAAGACCGCCATGTCACAATGATCATGCTTGCTGTGTCCACTCACGCCGGGAGCGTTGAGGGACAGGAGGAGTCTGTGTGACCAAATTTGAGTTATGGAAAAAACAAAACGGAGCACGGAACACATATTGGAGACCTGCTGCTGCATCCGCTGAAATGGAAATGGAGGAGAAGCACATAGGACAGACTTCAGGTGAGCTTCTTGTTGCCATTTTCTGGACTCTCCCTTCTCCACAGTTATGAAAATTCTAGATTGTACTTGGGGTTTAAAGAGGCCCCAGGGTGCAGCTACAGAAGAAGGAACAAACCCCCCAGCAGCTGGCCTGGAATCTAAAATATTCCAGGGCCAGCCGCTGACTTTCCCCTGGGGAACCCAAAATCAGAATGCCCCACTGCGTGAACCCTCCCCCCCAGAGCGCCCATACAAACTCACTTTTTCCCGGTCCAATGGCGCATTCGCGGGCTCTTGACCAATGAGAGTTGTCCGCTGAACTGAGGTAATTCGGCAGACGGCTCTCACTGTTGTCAATGAGGAGCACACGCAGCCGCATCCCCAGCGTTGTACGTGCGATCCCCATTATAGTCAATGAAAGCTGTTTGCCAAAAGTGGTAAACATAGCAAAAGGCTCTTATTGGCCAAGCGCCCAAGCATGCGCCTTTGGACTAAGGAGAGGTGAGTCTAACTGGACAAACTGGGGTTTTTCACACAGGAATGCCCCCGGGGAATGAAACAAAACCCGGGAAAGTCAAAGTCCCGACTTTTGTTTGGTTTTAAGTGCACACCTATAAAAGATAATTGACATTATATGAACCTGAGGTGGAACTTATTTGTTTCAGATAAAAGTATTATTATCAGAGAAAGACAATTTTATATTTCTTGCCAACGCCTGTTTCAACACAAATTATATGGTTTTATTACCAAAAGACAAATTATGGAGAACAATGTACAAGGAAATCGGACAAAAGGATTGAAAAGGTAGAAATATGTTATGCAACAGCAAAAACAGTGTACATACTCAAGCAGTGGCTGATAAGCTAGGCTGTTCTTCACTTGTAAGTGGGTCTTCAGACTTTGGACTATAGTGTTTTGATGGTAAACCAGCAGATGGAATGACTGGCATTTATTAGACACTTCCCTGAAGAATGTAACTGAAAAACAAACAGTCATTTATTGTACTTGCCTATTGCTTGGCGCAGTAAGCGATGCACAGTAATATGTAATCAGTCAAGGACTATTAAATGCAGTACTCGAAAACATAGCCTACTAAAATGTAACCTAAGAATAATATGGTGGTTGCCACGGCTAATCCCTTAAAAAGGGTATAATAAAACAAATGTGTGTAATATAGAAGGTGGTTATAACCCATGCATTGAGATTGCTGCTTCAAGTGATATTTATCATGTCTCTTGTACTGTGGCAATGTGTGACGTACCACAGGTTTGGATATACATGACTAGGCAACCCTTGCAGCCTATTGGTTTTAACAAGTCTTAACAAAAGTGCAATTTTAATGTTATTGAGCAATAGAATGGTTATATTTTATAATTGGTCTTGTGGTGTGTTTGTGGGAATGGGAGTCTTACTGATGGACTTTTTTCTTACTGACCAGAAATCTATTTAAAAGCGGAACAAAACCCACTGTGGCCGCCCCTGGAATCTTTAAGATCCTAGAGCTGGCCATAGTGGATTTTGTTCCACTGGCCTTCCCCGGGAGTATCCTGAATTGAGTGAACCCTCCCTTCCCCGAGCGCCACAGAACTTACCTGCTTCCTGGCTTCCTCTGCAAAGTAAACATCTGGCCGCATCTTCGGGTTGTGAGCGCACTCCTGCCCACAGCTATTCAGATATACTGGGGGCGGGAGCGTGCATGCTGCTGGAAATGCAGAATGATGAAGCCATTCATGTAAACAGAGCCATTTGCCAAGCATTACATATGCAGGGCAAATGGTTCTGATTGGACGAGAGCCCACACATGCGCCTTTTTCTGGGAGTTTTGGGGTGTTTTCCACAGAGGGCATCCCAATTAAGGATGCCCCGGGGCATGGAATAAAAGCTGGGATAGTCAAAATTCTGGGTTTTGTTGCGCTATAACATAATATTCTCTAGCTCAACTCAATACATACCAAAATTTGCAGTGAGATTTAACTCCCTCCACTTCTGTAATCCTTCATAGAAATATGTTTCCACATCCTGTTTCATAACAGAAAGACCAGAAAATTAGGCACGTGTTTCATGTTAACTGTGGAAATGCTACCCTTTAAATGTTTGTTCTTTGACAGGTTGGGGAAGAGCTAGAGATACCTAATAGTATTTTTTGTAGTCTTGGGGAAAGTCCCCATGGATGGCAGCTGCACCATCATATTAGTGGGCCAAAGTGTGTAAGGCTCTCTTGCATATCCAAGGGGTAGAGTTGTCTTTTTCTTTATGTGAAATTCCATCATTCCCCTCACACCCCATAAACTGTTATAATAGGGGGATAAAGACAATAATTGGCATCAGCAAGGTCCAACTTGGTGTTCGTTTTTTGTTAACACTACAAAGTATGGAGATAGTGTATATGCACTACTAACCTCTGAGTAGCTTTCTGTCCGGTCGATGCGGTGTATAATATCAATGTTCACATTAGCAAGTCTTTCTGAAAATGTCTGGAACTGTAAGAAAGAAAAAAAACAGTATCATTAGCGAGAACACATTGGGAATTATTATTTCCAGCTACATGCTGTGTGTAGTTTGGTGGCACATAGAGCATAACTGTGCTGATGCCTGGCATGTAAGAGACAGAAGCTTTTAAAGCTGAAGTCCACTCTCTATATACCCACGCCTTGCCCTGCCTCATGCCAGTGGCAGGCCTGTCACCCAATCTCATGCAGCAACGTGACTGGCACTCAGATCTATGGCTACCATAGACCTACCACCCCTGTTGGAATCAGGGGAGAATTGTAGTGATCAGATGAGTTGTCTTATTATTACCACCTCTGCTCCTGCTATCCAAAAGCTAAGGCGGTTTGATTAAGAAAATAAAAATAGTTACTGGTTACTCACCTCTTCCCGATCCTATGATGCGCGGCCGCTCGTCCAATCAGCGTGCTCGGATCCGCTCGAGCCCCTTCGTCCAGGAGCTTGTCTAATCCGAGCGCACTGGCGGACGCATCCCCCCCGTGCCTGCACCAACCATTGACAAATTCCTGGTGCGGCCACGGACCCTGCTAAAAGGGATAGCAGGGATGCGGCCACTGATGTGCCGGGAGCGAAGGTGAGTTTTCGGGCGACCTGGGGGGTTTCACACAGTGGGGCACCCCTGGGTGCCCGGGGGAGAGAATATGCCTGCCCTGGAATCTCATGGGTACCGGGATGGGTTTTGCACCTCTGTGTGAAACCCCCTGGGAACCTACAGTCACTGACCTTTCCCAGAGGTCTCATGCTGCATTCACAGGCCACGGCCACATCCCTGATATCTCTACGACTGAGGTGCTTCTGTATTTGTTTTTTAACTGGTAGTTGTAATTGCGGGTATGTTTTTCTCACACAGTAAAAAAAAAACAAATACGCCACCACCAGGCCAGTAAAGTAAAATTATTAAAAATACAGGCCAGGAGGCAACCCTAGGCGGGGGTCACACAGCGGGGCCTCCCAAATCAGGATGCCCCAGGGACAAGAACCATGTCTTGGTCCACTTTAAAAGGACAGTCCAGACAATAGCAATGAAAGGCAGCAAAAAGCTTCCTTTGCCTCTCTTCTTGCAGTGTGTAGATGCTTTAGCAGGTACTTTCCATTCCATTTCTTTTCGACCACACTCTAAAATGCAGTAACATGGTCGCTCTTGTCCCTTAACATAAGCGAGCATGGCAAGCCCACCCTCTGAAGTTTGCTGTGCTCGCTGATGCAGGAAACGCTAAGGGACGGGGTAGCCATGCAAGCACATTTGTGTGAAATGGAACAGAGAGAATATGGAAAGGATGGGCAAATTATGAAGCCTTGCTACAGCATCTATAGCAGTGATGGTGAACCTTATAATGACCAAATCCCCAAACTGCAACCCAAAACCCACATATTTATGGGAGAAAGGGGGGTTTTTCCTGGTGGGGTTACACTGGGGGGGGGCCCCTGTGTCCCCTAGGGAAAACTATTAACCTCTACACTGTACTCTGATAAATTGTTTTTATTCTGATATACAAGTGTTATTTACAATGGTGCGTACACATCAAATATCATCCTAATAAAAGTCCTTGGCAGAAACTAGTGTTTCATTTTCTGCAGTGGTAATAAGGTATAAATAGTCTCTAGATGGATGAAGAGGAAAGGAGGGGCTCAGGTTACTTGCCCGTCCTCAATGTCCTAAGGTGTTTGCCTCAAGAGAATAGTACACATACCTACGGGAACCCCGATTCCCCCCCCCCACATATTTATGGCAATGTCCATCCAGACTCTGCCGATTTGCCACCCTTACCTAGCACTAAGGCAGTCCAGGGAGGGTTACATTACAAAAAAAAACACTTCTCTCAGCCGCAATCTAGCTCCACCAGCTTTCCTCCTGCTCACCTATTCAAGTGAATGCACAAAGTTTGGGGAAAGATAGCGTCACCCGATAATTAGTGCTGGATTGTCGTTAAAGTGTTTTTTTTATGTTTTTTATTTCCTCATCTTTTGGCAGCTAAGAGGCAGAAACTGACTCCACGTGACTGACGTGGAAAATCAGGATTTAGTCATATGAGGTCAGCTTCCGGCCGCCGAAAACAGTAAGTATTAAAACCAGTGGTACGGGGCTTGTGGGGGCACTCACACACCAATCCTCCAGCCACTACCATGGAGGTGCATAGAGCACAGACAAATCAATCTGTCAACAAAATGCCCCTGCACACAAACATCATTAAGCCAGCCACAACATGAACCCCCACACACATCAATTGGCCAGCCACAACCTGACACACATTAGTTCACCAGCCCCCCCCCCCATGCAAACACACATAAACTTTATAAGCCCCCCCCCCTGCCATTCAGTTCCAGTGCCACCCAGTTAGACTCTCGCCTGCTACTCCACTTGCTCTGTTCTGTTACTGACCTCACAGACATTGTGCATGCCCTAACAGTAGTAGCTGCGGCTCCCTCGCCCACCTGTCCTGGAAGTGACATCTGCAGTGGGTGAAGCAGGGCTGCCTCATCATCAAGGCAGTGGCAGAATGTGGTTGGGCCGACTGGTGCGTGGGGTGATTATCAGCATGTAGCATCCATGGCCTGATAGGAGGTTATGTTGCCCACAGAGAGGGATGCGAGTGCTGCCCCTGGCACCCGTGCAATAGGTTCGCCACCATCAAAGGTCAGGTAGCACAAGTAGATTTGTAGTCAACATTTTTGAAAGTGTATATTTTTGGGTGCCAAAAGGGAGTCCGCTATGTTCTGAGCTCTTTATTATTTTACTTTCTCTTATGCTAGCAGATGTGTGTTTTCTGGAAGCAGTTTCCACTGTCTGCAATCTGTTGCTTTTAGCAACCGCACACCAAGTCTGTACACCAAGGCAGTGGCGTAGCGACCCGGGGGCGGGGGGGGCGGACCGCCCCGGGTGACACCAGACCTAGAGGGTGACACCTCTCGGCCGGTCACCCCTCGGTATAGAGACACTTACCTGCAGGTCCGGAGCGTGGAGGCCGGCGCCGCTCTCAGCTGTCATCTGAGGGCGCGTCATCAGAGGGCGCCTCTGATGACGCGCCCTCAGATGACAGCTGAGAGCGGCGCCGGCCTCCACGCTCCGGACCTGCAGGTAAGTGTTTGCTTTTTTTAAAAATGCCGGCATGGTGGGAGCGGGCCGGCCGGTTCCGCTGACAGCAGAGCGGGCCGGCCGGTTCCGCTGTCAGCGCGGAACCGGCCGGCCCGCTCCCACCATGCCGGCAAAAATGCTTTTTTTTTTGTTTGTTTTCTTTGGGGGGGGGGGGGGGGTTGACACCATTGGGGGGGGGGGGGGGGTTGACACCATTGGGGGGGGGGGGTGACACCATTGGGGGGGGGGGGGTGACACCATTTCCTACCGCCCCGGGTGACACCAGCCCTAGCAACGCCACTGCACCAAGGTCTCCAAGAAGAGAGAAGTGATCCCTGTACACACAGAACACTGCTGCTGGACATGTGTTGCAGGCTGAGGGAACTCATTAACCCCATCATCGGCCAGTGCAGCAGTGTTCTGTACTTCTCTACTCTTGTATATTGTGTTATTTTGGTGTACAGTTGCCAATAGCAACAAATTGGAGGTAGTGAAAACAGATTTTATAAAATATGCATACATTTGCTAAGATACAAAAAGAGCAACATTACTTACTTAGGGCAACATTGAGGCACAAAAAAAAAAAATACACTTTCAAAAAAGCCATTGGAAGTTGGCTTTCTCTTTAAAGTGGACCAACACCCAGGATTTTGACTATCCTGGGTCTTGGTCCACTTCGGTGGGGCACCCCCGATCGGGGTGCCCCGCTGTGTGAAACCCCCCCTAACCCCCCGAAAAACTCACCTCTCCCCGCGCCGACGTACAAGAGGAGCACTGGAACGTCTACGCGGCGGCGGCCGCCGCCGCCTCCCTCGCGTCACTTTTGACGGGCGCGCGCCCGCGCCGGCCATTCGCAGACGGCCGGCGCGGAGGCGCGCACGCCTACAGGGGCGCGAGGGAGGCGGCGGCGGCCGGCCGCCGCCGAAGATAAGGTAGGTGAGTTGGGGTGTTTGGGGGGGGTTTCACCCCGCGGGACATCCCGATCTCGGATGTCCCGCGGGGTGGGGGGTGATCGGCCCGGGAATCTTATAGATTCCCGGGCCGATCACCCCAGGGTGTTGGTCCACTTTAAAGCTGACCGGGTTTGTTTAATTTTCCAGGTTTCATTCTGCTTCCCTGGGGCATCCCGAAGAGGCTCAGATTGGACGGGAGCCTGCACATGTGCACTATGGCACCCTGCACCTTCTCCAATAACGGGGGACAGCTGCTGCCTGAAGCAACAAGCTTCTCCTTGGCACCTAACTGGGTGCTGAAATCTGTCTTTGTATGTGTTTTAGGTGGAATTGTATAGTGTATGGGCAACATTGGTGCCTCCTTTCATTCTACATGGTATGGAGCAGACAGTCCCGTGGGATTGTAAGAGGCTTGTACAATGCATGGGCAATATTAGTGCCCACTTTTACTGTATATGGTATAGAGCAGCTATTCGGCTGAGATTTTATAAGGGCTGTACAGTGTATGGGCAGACTTTGGGTTCCATTTACGGTACATGGTATAGAGCAGCCATTCAGCTGAGATTTTATGAGGGTTGTATAGTGTATGGGCAGAATTAGGGTCCCATTTACTGTTTATGGTATATAGCAGCCACTCGGTGGGAATGTATGGGCATTATTAGTGTCTCCTGTTACTGTACACGGTATGGAGCAGCCACTCGGTGGGAATGTATGGGCATTATTAGTGCCCCCTGTTACTGTACATGGTATGGAGCAGCCACTCGGTGGGAATGTATGGTCAGTATTAGTGTCTCCTGTTACTGTACATGGTATGGAGCAGCCACTCGGTGGGAATGTATGGGCATTATTAGTGTCTCCTGTTGCTGTACATGGTATGGAGTAGCCACTCGGTGGGAATGTATGGGCATTATTAGTGTCTCCTGTTACTGTACATGGTATGGAGCAGCCACTCGGTGGGAATGTATGGTCAGTATTAGTGCCCCCTGTTGCTGTACATGGTATGGAGCAGCCACTCGGAGGGAATGTATGGTCATTATTAGTGTCTCCTGTTACTGTACATGGTATGGAGCAGCCACTCGGTGGGAATGTATGGTCATTATTAGTGCCCCCTGTTACTGTACATGGTATGGAGCAGCCACTCGGTGGGAATGTATGGGCATTATTAGTGTCTCCTGTTACTGTACATGGTATGGAGCAGCCACTCGGTGGGAATGTATGGTCATTATTAGTGCCCCCTGTTACTGTACATGGTATGGAGTAGCCACTCGGTGGGAATGTATGGTCAGTATTAGTGCCCCCTGTTACTGTACATGGCATGGAGCAGCCACTCGGTGGGAATGTATGGGCATTATTAGTGCCCCCTGTTACTGTACATGGTATGGAGCAGCCACTCGGTGGGAATGTATGGGCATTATTAGTGTCTCCTGTTACTGTACATGGTATGGAGTAGCCACTCGGTGGGAATGTATGGGCATTATTAGTGTCTCCTGTTACTGTACATGGAATGGAGCAGCCACTCGGTGGGAATGTATGGTCATTATTAGTGTCTCCTGTTACTGTACATGGTATGGAGCAGCCACTCGGTGGGAATGTACGGTCATTATTAGTGTCTCCTGTTACTGTACATGGTATGGAGCAGCCACTCGGTGGGAATGTACGGTCATTATTAGTGTCTCCTGTTACTGTACATGGTATGGAGCAGCCACTCGGTGGGAATGTATGGGCATTATTAGTGCCCCGTTACTGTACATGGTATGGAGCAGCCACTCGGTGGGAATGTATGGGCATTATTAGTGCCCCCTGTTACTGTACATGGTATGGAGCAGCCACTCGGTGGGAATGTATGGTCATTATTAGTGCCCCCTGTTGCTGTACATGGTATGGAGCAGCCACTCGGTGGGAATGTATGGTCAGTATTAGTGCCCCCTGTTGCTGTACATGGTATGGAGCAGCCACTCGGTGGGAATGTATGGGCATTATTAGTGTCTCCTGTTACTGTACATGGTATGGAGCAGCCACTCGGTGGGAATGTATGGTCAGTATTAGTGCCCCCTGTTGCTGTACATGGTATGGAGCAGCCACTCGGAGGGAATGTATGGTCATTATTAGTGCCCCCTGTTACTGTATATGGTATGGAGCAGCCACTCGGTGGGAATGTATGGTCATTATTAGTGTCCCCTGTTACTGTACATGGTATGGAGCAGCCACTCGGTGGGAATGTATGGGCATTATTAGTGCCCCCTGTTACTGTACATGGTATGGAGCAGCCAGTCGATGGGAATGTATGGTCAGTATTAGTGCCCCCTGTTACTGTACATGGTATGGAGCAGCCACTCGGTGGGAATGTATGGGCATTATTAGTGTCCCCTGTTACTGTACATGGTATGGAGCAGCCACTCGGTGGGAATGTATGGTCAGTATTAGTGTCTCCTGTTACTGTACATGGTATGGAGTAGCCACTCGGTGGGAATGTATGGGCATTATTAGTGCCCCCTGTTGCTGTACATGGTATGGAGCAGCCACTCGGTGGGAATGTATGGGCATTATTAGTGTCTCCTGTTACTGTACATGGTATGGAGCAGCCACTCGGTGGGAATGTATGGTCATTATTAGTGTCCCCTGTTACTGTACATGGTATGGAGCAGCCACTCGGTGGGAATGTATGGGCATTATTAGTGTCCCCTGTTACTGTACATGGTATGGAGCAGCCAGTCGATGGGAATGTATGGGCATTATTAGTGCCCCCTGTTGCTGTACATGGTATGGAGCAGCCACTCGGTGGGAATGTATGGCCATTATTAGTGTCCCCTGTTACTGTACATGGTATGGAGCAGCCACTCGGTGGGAATGTATGGTCATTATTAGTGTCCCCTGTTACTGTACATGGTATGGAGCAGCCACTCGGTGGGAATGTATGGTCATTATTAGTGTCTCCTGTTACTGTACATGGTATGGAGCAGCCAGTCGATGGGAATGTATGGGCATTATTAGTGTCTCCTGTTGCTGTACATGGTATGGAGCAGCCACTCGGTGGGAATGTATGGGCATTATTAGTGTCTCCTGTTACTGTACATGGTATGGAGCAGCCACTCGGTGGGAATGTATGGGCATTATTAGTGTCTCCTGTTACTGTACATGGTATGGAGCAGCCACTCGGTGGGAATGTATGGTCATTATTAGTGTCTCCTGTTACTGTACATGGTATGGAGCAGCCACTCGGTGGGAATGTATGGGCATTATTAGTGTCCCCTGTTACTGTACATGGTATGGAGCAGCCACTCGGTGGGAATGTATGGTCATTATTAGTGCCCCCTGTTGCTGTACATGGTATGGAGCAGCCACTCGGTGGGAATGTATGGTCATTATTAGTGTCTCCTGTTGCTGTACATGGTATGGAGCAGCCACTCGGTGGGAATGTATGGGCATTATTAGTGCCCCCTGTTGCTGTACATGGTATGGAGCAGCCACTCGGTGGGAATGTATGGTCATTATTAGTGTCTCCTGTTACTGTACATGGTATGGAGCAGCCAGTCGATGGGAATGTATGGGCATTATTAGTGTCTCCTGTTACTGTACATGGTATGGAGCAGCCACTCGGTGGGAATGTATGGGCATTATTAGTGTCTCCTGTTACTGTACATGGTATGGAGCAGCCACTCGGTGGGAATGTATGGGCATTATTAGTGTCTCCTGTTACTGTACATGGTATGGAGCAGCCACTCGGTGGGAATGTATGGTCATTATTAGTGTCTCCTGTTACTGTACATGGTATGGAGCAGCCACTCGGTGGGAATGTATGGTCAGTATTAGTGTCTCCTGTTACTGTACATGGTATGGAGTAGCCACTCGGTGGGAATGTATGGTCATTATTAGTGTCTCCTGTTGCTGTACATGGTATGGAGCAGCCACTCGGTGGGAATGTATGGGCATTATTAGTGCCCCCTGTTGCTGTACATGGTATGGAGCAGCCACTCGGTGGGAATGTATGGTCATTATTAGTGTCTCCTGTTGCTGTACATGGTATGGAGCAGCCACTCGGTGGGAATGTATGGGCATTATTAGTGCCCCCTGTTGCTGTACATGGTATGGAGCAGCCACTCGGTGGGAATGTATGGTCATTATTAGTGTCTCCTGTTACTGTACATGGTATGGAGCAGCCACTCGGTGGGAATGTATGGGCATTATTAGTGCCCCCTGTTACTGTACATGGTATGGAGCAGCCACTCGGTGGGAATGTATGGGCATTATTAGTGCCCCCTGTTACTGTACATGGGATGGAGCAGCCACTCGGATGGGTTTGTATGGGCATTATTAGTGCCCCCTGTTGCTGTACATGGTATGGAGCAGCCACTCGGTGGGAATGTATGGGCATTATTAGTGCCCCCTGTTGCTGTACATGGTATGGAGCAGCCACTCGGTGGGAATGTATGGGCATTATTAGTGCCCCCTGTTACTGTACATGGTATGGAGCAGCCACTCGGTGGGAATGTATGGTCATTATTAGTGTCCCCTGTTACTGTACATGGTATGGAGCAGCCACTCGGTGGGAATGTATGGGCATTATTAGTGTCTCCTGTTACTGTACATGGTATGGAGCAGCCACTCGGTGGGAATGTATGGGCATTATTAGTGTCTCCTGTTACTGTACATGGTATGGAGCAGCCACTCGGTGGGAATGTATGGGCATTATTAGTGTCTCCTGTTACTGTACATGGTATGGAGCAGCCACTCGGTGGGAATGTATGGGCATTATTAGTGTCTCCTGTTACTGTACATGGTATGGAGCAGCCACTCGGTGGGAATGTATGGTCAGTATTAGTGTCTCCTGTTACTGTACATGGTATGGAGCAGCCACTCGGTGGGAATGTATGGTCATTATTAGTGCCCCCTGTTACTGTACATGGTATGGAGCAGCCACTCGGTGGGAATGTATGGTCAGTATTAGTGTCTCCTGTTACTGTACATGGTATGGAGCAGCCACTCGGTGGGAATGTATGGTCATTATTAGTGTCTCCTGTTACTGTACATGGTATGGAGCAGCCACTCGGTGGGAATGTATGGTCATTATTAGTGTCTCCTGTTACTGTACATGGTATGGAGCAGCCACTCGGTGGGAATGTATGGTCATTATTAGTGTCTCCTGTTACTGTACATGGTATGGAGCAGCCAGTCGATGGGAATGTATGGGCATTATTAGTGTCTCCTGTTACTGTACATGGTATGGAGCAGCCACTCGGTGGGAATGTATGGGCATTATTAGTGCCCCCTGTTACTGTACATGGTATGGAGCAGCCACTCGGTGGGAATGTATGGGCATTATTAGTGTCTCCTGTTACTGTACATGGTATGGAGCAGCCACTCGGTGGGAATGTATGGGCATTATTAGTGTCCCCTGTTACTGTACATGGTATGGAGCAGCCACTCGGTGGGAATGTATGGTCATTATTAGTGTCTCCTGTTGCTGTACATGGTATGGAGCAGCCACTCGGTGGGAATGTATGGGCATTATTAGTGCCCCCTGTTGCTGTACATGGTATGGAGCAGCCACTCGGTGGGAATGTATGGGCATTATTAGTGTCTCCTGTTACTGTACATGGTATGGAGCAGCCACTCGGTGGGAATGTATGGGCATTATTAGTGTCTCCTGTTACTGTACATGGTATGGAGCAGCCACTCGGTGGGAATGTATGGGCATTATTAGTGTCTCCTGTTGCTGTACATGGTATGGAGCAGCCACTCGGTGGGAATGTATGGGCATTATTAGTGCCCCCTGTTGCTGTACATGGTATGGAGCAGCCACTCGGTGGGAATGTATGGTCATTATTAGTGTCTCCTGTTACTGTACATGGTATGGAGCAGCCACTCGGTGGGAATGTATGGGCATTATTAGTGCCCCCTGTTACTGTACATGGTATGGAGCAGCCACTCGGTGGGAATGTATGGTCATTATTAGTGTCTCCTGTTGCTGTACATGGTATGGAGCAGCCACTCGGTGGGAATGTATGGTCAGTATTAGTGTCTCCTGTTACTGTACATGGTATGGAGCAGCCACTCGGTGGGAATGTATGGGCATTATTAGTGCCCCCTGTTACTGTACATGGGATGGAGCAGCCACTCGGATGGGTTTGTATGGGCATTATTAGTGCCCCCTGTTGCTGTACATGGTATGGAGCAGCCACTCGGTGGGAATGTATGGGCATTATTAGTGCCCCCTGTTACTGTACATGGTATGGAGCAGCCACTCGGTGGGAATGTATGGGCATTATTAGTGCCCCCTGTTACTGTACATGGTATGGAGCAGCCACTCGGTGGGAATGTATGGGCATTATTAGTGTCTCCTGTTACTGTACATGGTATGGAGCAGCCACTCGGTGGGAATGTATGGGCATTATTAGTGTCTCCTGTTACTGTACATGGTATGGAGTAGCCACTCGGTGGGAATGTATGGGCATTATTAGTGTCTCCCGTTACTGTACATGGTATGGAGCAGCCACTCGGTGGGTATGTATGGTCATTATTAGTGCCCCCTGTTGCTGTACATGGTATGGAGCAGCCACTCGGTGGGAGTGTATGGGCATTATTAGTGCCCCGTTACTGTACATGGCATGGAGCAGCCACTCGGTGGGAATGTATGGGCATTATTAGTGTCTCCTGTTGCTGTACATGGTATGGAGCAGCCACTCGGTGGGAGTGTATGGGCATTATTAGTGTCCCCTGTTACTGTACATGGTATGGAGTAGCCACTCGGTGGGAATGTATGGTCATTATTAGTGCCCCCTGTTACTGTACATGGTATGGAGCAGCCACTCGGTGGGAATGTATGGGCATTATTAGTGTCTCCCGTTACTGTACATGGTATGGAGCAGCCACTCGGTGGGAATGTATGGGCATTATTAGTGCCCCCTGTTGCTGTACATGGTATGGAGCAGCCACTCGGTGGGAATGTATGGGCATTATTAGTGCCCCCTGTTGCTGTACATGGTATGGAGCAGCCACTCGGTGGGAATGTATGGGCATTATTAGTGCCCCCTGTTGCTGTACATGGTATGGAGCAGCCACTCGGAGGGAATGTATGGTCATTATTAGTGTCTCCTGTTACTGTACATGGTATGGAGCAGCCACTCGGTGGGAATGTATGGTCATTATTAGTGTCTCCTGTTACTGTACATGGTATGGAGCAGCCACTCGGTGGGAATGTATGGGCATTATTAGTGTCTCCTGTTGCTGTACATGGTATGGAGCAGCCACTCGGTGGGAATGTATGGGCATTATTAGTGTCTCCTGTTGCTGTACATGGTATGGAGCAGCCACTCGGTGGGAATGTATGGGCATTATTAGTGTCTCCTGTTACTGTACATGGTATGGAGCAGCCACTCGGTGGGAATGTATGGGCATTATTAGTGCCCCCTGTTACTGTACATGGTATGGAGCAGCCACTCGGTGGGAATGTATGGGCATTATTAGTGCCCCCTGTTACTGTACATGGTATGGAGCAGCCACTCGGTGGGAATGTATGGGCATTATTAGTGCCCCCTGTTACTGTACATGGTATGGAGCAGCCACTCGGTGGGAATGTATGGGCATTATTAGTGCCCCCTGTTGCTGTACATGGTATGGAGCAGCCACTGGGTGGGAATGTATGGTCAGTATTAGTGTCTCCTGTTACTGTACATGGTATGGAGCAGCCACTCGGTGGGAATGTATGGTCAGTATTAGTGTCTCCTGTTACTGTACATGGTATGGAGCAGCCACTGGGTGGGAATGTATGGTCATTATTAGTGTCTCCTGTTACTGTACATGGTTTGGAGCAGCCACTCGGTGGGAATGTATGGGCATTATTAGTGTCTCCTGTTACTGTACATGGTATGGAGCAGCCACTCGGTGGGAATGTATGGGCATTATTAGTGCCCCCCGTTACTGTACATGGTATGGAGCAGCCACTCGGTGGGAATGTACGGTCATTATTAGTGTCTCCTGTTACTGTACATGGTATGGAGTAGCCACTTGGTGGGAATGTATGGTCATTATTAGTGCCCCCTGTTACTGTACATGGTATGGAGCAGCCACTCGGTGGGAATGTATGGGCATTATTAGTGCCCCCTGTTACTGTACATGATATGGAGCAGCCACTCGGTGGGAATGTATGGGCATTATTAGTGCCCCCTGTTACTGTACATGGTATGGAGTAGCCACTCGGAGGGAATGTATGGGCATTATTAGTGTCTCCTGTTACTGTACATGGTATGGAGTAGCCACTCGGTGGGAATGTATGGGCATTATTAGTGTCCCCTGTTACTGTACATGGTATGGAGCAGCCACTCGGTGGGAATGTATGGGCATTATTAGTGCCCCCTGTTGCTGTACATGGTATGGAGCAGCCACTCGGTGGGAATTTATGGGCATTATTAGTGCCCCCTGTTACTGTACATGGTATGGAGCAGCCACTCGGTGGGAATGTATGGGCATTATTAGTGTCCCCTGTTACTGTACATGGTATGGAGCAGCCACTCGGTGGGAATGTATGGGCATTATTAGTGCCCCCTGTTACTGTACATGGTATGGAGTAGCCACTCGGAGGGAATGTATGGGCATTATTAGTGTCTCCTGTTACTGTACATGGTATGGAGCAGCCACTCGGTGGGAATGTATGGGCATTATTAGTGCCCCCTGTTGCTGTACATGGTATGGAGCAGCCACTCGGTGGGAATGTATGGTCATTATTAGTGTCTCCTGTTACTGTACATGGTATGGAGCAGCCACTCGGTGGGAATGTATGGTCATTATTAGTGTCTCCTGTTACTGTACATGGTATGGAGCAGCCACTCGGTGGGAATGTATGGTCAGTATTAGTGCCCCCTGTTGCTGTACATGGTATGGAGCAGCCACTCGGTGGGAATGTATGGTCATTATTAGTGTCTCCTGTTACTGTACATGGTATGGAGCAGCCACTCGGTGGGAATGTATGGGCATTATTAGTGTCTCCTGTTACTGTACATGGTATGGAGCAGCCACTCGGTGGGAATGTATGGTCAGTATTAGTGCCCCCTGTTACTGTACATGGTATGGAGCAGCCACTCGGTGGGAATGTATGGGCATTATTAGTGTCTCCTGTTACTGTACATGGTATGGAGCAGCCACTCGGTGGGAATGTATGGGCATTATTAGTGTCTCCTGTTGCTGTACATGGTATGGAGGAGCCACTCGGTGGGAATGTATGGGCATTATTAGTGCCCCCTGTTGCTGTACATGGTATGGAGGAGCCACTCGGTGGGAATGTATGGGCATTATTAGTGTCTCCTGTTACTGTACATGGTATGGAGCAGCCACTCGGTGGGAATGTATGGTCATTATTAGTGCCCCCTGTTACTGTACATGGTATGGAGCAGCCACTCGGTGGGAATGTATGGTCAGTATTAGTGTCTCCTGTTACTGTACATGGTATGGAGCAGCCACTCGGTGGGAATGTATGGTCATTATTAGTGCCCCCTGTTACTGTACATGGTATGGAGCAGCCACTCGGTGGGAATGTATGGTCATTATTAGTGCCCCCTGTTACTGTACATGGTATGGAGCAGCCACTCGGTGGGAATGTATGGTCAGTATTAGTGTCTCCTGTTACTGTACATGGTATGGAGCAGCCACTCGGTGGGAATGTATGGGCATTATTAGTGTCTCCTGTTACTGTACATGGTATGGAGCAGCCACTCGGTGGGAATGTATGGTCACATAATATAGAGTCGCCACACACGGGCATGCACTGGCCTCTCTATAGCTTCAATTCATTAGTAACAGCTGATCTTGCTGCAGCCACACTTTACCTTAAACGTGTTCTCGGACTTGTGGTGAGACGATTTGGTCTTCATGGCTCACGCTAAATGTAATTCTTTACGTCTCATAAATCCGCCGGAAGTTTTCGTGGATATTTACTATTACATGCAGGTTTTCTCCACTTCTCAGACGCACTAGACACACGTTGTTAGAGACCGGGGGCCGCCATCTTTGCCGGGAGTGACGTACTGTACTTCCGGAATCCCGAAGCTGGTCATTTTTCTTAGCCAGCCCCAATATGGCCGACAAAGCGCTGCGAGCTTGGCAGCCATCTTGTGGCTGGCGCCGTACTGCCGCGCTATTTTGTATGAGAATGAACAGATCAAGTAACTGGAAGTAAGAGAACCATACCCCCGAAGTGTCCCTGAGTTGGAGGGGATGTCCCTCTCTTATATCCATGTCCCTCGTTGTTCTCATTTGTCCCACTTTGAAGTGTGAAATGCAGGTCTTTTATTACTCACCCCAGGCAATTTGGGAAAGTGGTCTAATTAAAGAGGAACTTCAGGAACTCTAATACATACCTCCCAACTTTTGAAAGCAGTAAAGAGGGACACCAGAAGACATTTTTTAACATTTAAACCATACCCCCAGTCACGCCCTTACAGGGAAACACACAAGAATTAAATAAATAATAATAATACAAGCTAGGCCTCCACAAACACATTACAGCCAGGGGCTGTAGTGAGAGGGGCATCCCTCCAATACAACCAGCGAGGTGCATCCCTCATTACAGCCAGCCAGTTAGGGGCATCCCTCATTACATCCCTCCAATACAACCAGCGAGGTGCATCCCTCATTACAGCCAGCGAGGTGCATCCCTCATTACAGCCAGTGAGGGGCATCCCTCATTACAGCCAGTTAGGGGCATCCCTCCAATACAACCAGCGAGGTGCATCCCTCATTACAGCCAGCGAGGTGCATCCCTCATTACAGCCAGCGAGGTGCATCCCTCATTACAGCCAGTGAGGGGCATCCCTCATTACAGCCAGTTAGGGGCATCCCTCCAATACAACCAGCGAGGTGCATCCCTCATTACAGCCAGCGAGGTGCATCCCTCATTACAGCCAGCGAGGTGCATCCCTCATTACAGCCAGTTAGGGGCATCCCTCCAATACAACCAGCGAGGTGCATCCCTCATTACAGCCAGCGAGGTGCATCCCTCATTACAGCCAGTTAGGGGCATCCCTCCAATACAACCAGCGAGGTGCATCCCTCATTACAGCCAGCGAGGTGCATCCCTCATTACAGCCAGTGAGGGGCATCCCTCATTACAGCCAGTTAGGGGCATCCCTCATTACAGCCAGTTAGGGGCATCCCTCATTACAGCCAGTGAGGGGCATCCCTCATTACTGCCAGTTAGGGGCATCCCTCATTACAGCCAGTTAGGGGCATCCCTCATTACAGCCAGTTAGGGGCATCCCTCATTACAGCCAGTTAGGGGAATCCCTCATTACAGCCAGTGAGTGACATCCCTCATTACAGCTAGTTAGGGGCATCCCTCATTACAGCCAGTTAGGGGCATCCCTCATTACAGCCAGTTAGGGGAATCCCTCATTACAGCCAGTGAGTGACATCCCTCATTACAGCCAGTTAGGGGCATCCCTCATTACAGACAGTAAAGGCATCTCTCATTACAGCCAGTGAGAGGCATCCCTCATTACTGCCAGTGAGGGGCATCCCTCATTACAGCCAGTTAGGGGCATCCCTCATTACAGCCAGTGAGTGACATCCCTCATTACAGCCAGTTAGGGGCATCCCTCATTACAGCCAGTGAGTGACATCCCTCATTACAGCCAGTTAGGGGCATCCCTCATTACAGCCAGTGAGTGACATCCCTCATTACAGCCAGTTAGGGGCATCCCTCATTACAGCCAGTTAGGGGCATCCCTCATTACAGCCAGTGAGTGACATCCCTCATTACAGCCAGTTAGGGACATCCCTCATTACAGCCAGTTAGGGACATCCCTCATTACAGCCAGTTAGGGGCATCCCTCATTACAGCCAGTGAGGGGCATCCCTCATTACAGCCAGTAGGGGCATCCCTCATTACAGCCAGTTAGGGGCATCCCTCATTACAGCCAGTTAGGGGCATCCCTCATTACAGCCAGTTAGGGGCATCCCTCATTACAGCCAGTTAGGGGCATCCCTCATTACAGCCAGTGAGGGGCATCCCTCATTACAGCCAGTTAGGGGCATCCCTCATTACAGCCAGTTAGGGGAATCCCTCATTACAGCCAGTGAGGGGCATCCCTCATTACAGCCAGTTAGGGGCATCCCTCATTACAGTCAGTGAGTGACATCCCTCATTAAAGCCAGTGAGTGACATCCCTCATTACAGCCAGTTAGGGGCATCCCTCATTACAGCCAGTTAGGGGCATCCCTCATTACAGCCAGTGAGTGACATCCCTCATTACAGCCAGTTAGGGACATCCCTCATTACAGCCAGTTAGGGGCATCCCTCATTACAGCCAGTTAGGGGCATCCCTCATTACAGCCAGTGAGGGGCATCCCTCATTACAGCCAGTTAGGGGCATCCCTCATTACAGTCAGTGAGTGACATCCCTCATTAAAGCCAGTGAGTGACATCCCTCATTACAGCCAGTTAGGGGCATCCCTCATTACAGCCAGTTAGGGGCATCCCTCATTACAGCCAGTGAGGGGCATCCCTCATTACAGCCAGTAGGGGCATCCCTCATTACAGCCAGTGAGTGACATCCCTCATTACAGCCAGTTAGGGGCATCCCTCATTACAGCCAGTGAGGGGCATCCCTCATTACAGCCAGTGAGGTGCAACAGAAAGACACACTCACGCACAGAGACATACTCACTACAATGCAGGCGATCTCCCCCTACTGCACAATCTCCAGCGAGGCCTTCCTGGAGTACTGCCCACCAATGGCTTGGCAGTGTGGACAGGCTCCTTCCTGGAATCACTCACTGAACCACTAATGTGCTTAAAAGCTTAAAAAAATTGTGATTGTCCCATAGAAATTGGGGGGGGGGGGGGTTGGTCTAATATTCACTTCCATGAGGCACATGTTCCATTCAACCGGACATTAACCGTGATTTATTGAAAGGCCCAAACCCTTAAAAAACGATTCCCCAGCATCTAAAGTTCATATATTTTAAGTTTTTAGCCACTTACTTATTATTCTTTCCCCCACTGGGCTGCAACTCTGTTCAGGACTTTAGGATACGGGTGCCGCCATCTTGACTCAGAAGCATCACACTTACTGAGGAGAGGAGAGTGGGATAAAGTACAGGGGGTGGGTTATAGCTGTGCTTTGCTCAGACAGAGCAGAGCTGGGGTCAGGAAAAGGTCAGCAATCCCAGAATGCAGAGCAGCAGAGTCAGAAGGCACTTCCTGTTTGCAGGCTGCCTGACGTTCCATGAGCCGCCATCTTGAATGTTTAAGACTCATAACATGCTGTAGATGCAGGTAGGATGATTTTTAAGTTGCATTTGATATTGGGGAGTGGGGGATCATTTTTTACACGGTAGGTAAAGGATAATGTCCCCCTGTACAGCTGACGCAATACAGGTAAAGTGCAGTGCCCTGTATTATACCTGCATTGCCATAGAACACAACCCAGGCATCTTGGGATGCCAGTCCTTTGAATGCCTCATATCTATTGGTTGTTAATACAGAGATTAAGTAGCAGCCTTTTATCCGTTCAGTCGTTCAGTGGGCAGGTGTGCATGTGCCAACCCCATGGGACTTTGAAGCATGGCGGGGTCCTTAACATGGTTTTTGGCAACTACTGCTGCTGAAATGTGTTTCAGTTTGAATATCCTGTATACTTGCAACCCTCTTCCTCCCATATTCTAGCTCCTGCTGCCTCCCCTACCTTCTTCCCATTCCGTCCAATATTCTAAAGGATATCTGACCTGGTCATGTCCCAACACTATCCCAGGTTTTGGTCCGTTCCCTGGGGCCCCCTGGTTTGGGGTGCTCCGCTGTGTAAAAACCTCAACGTACCTGGCTAGTGACTCCTTGTGCTCTGATGGCCCTTACCTCAAGGCATAAAATGAATATCCAAATCTTCAATTACATTTAAAATCCTTATGTATTTTAAGTGAAGCTTCTTTGCTTAAACCAGACCAACACAACAAACGTGCTTGTATGCATCTCTCCCCAGGGCAATTTAGATTGTTGCACATAAACATTCATTTAGCCTTTTCTAACTCCTGCTGTAGTAAATTTTAGAAACAAGATGGTGGATCATGCATTTGCAGGCCACCTGCAAACAGGAAGTGCTGCTGGGCTTCCTGTTACTGTGCATTGTCAGTTATGTCAGTTGAACCAAGGCAGCAGCATGGCTCAGACGCTGGAAGAGGAAGCTCCAAAATGGCCGCTACCTTTCTTTTCCAACTGTGCCAGGTTGTTGGTCTGGTTTAAGTTTCTGGGTCATGGCTGAACAGGGAAGGGTGTGTCATGATGCAGCTTTTTGAGTCTTGAACATGTTCTGTTGTCAGAGACAGCTTCAGGACCACTGTGACCTGCCATGCTCGTTCACGCTGAGAGCACCAAGGGACAGAGTGGCTGTAGGACCACTTTAACTGCATGGTCCAGGAGGAATGAAATGAAAAGGAGAGGCACATGAGACAGGCATCAGGTGAGCTGTTGCCAAATTATTGGTGTTGGATTTAAAAGTCCCTTTAATTCTTTGTTTCAACTCTGGTAGGAGTTGTTGTGGTAGGTAGGGTAAATATATGTTGTAGTAAACATATGAAACTGGATCTGGTGGGATATGTTGTGGGAGGTAAGGTGAATATAGTTTTAGGTAAGCGTAAGAAACTGATCTGGTAGGAGTTGTGGGAGGTAAGGTTAATATATTTTGTAGTAAGCATAAGAAACTGGGTCTGGTGGGATTTGTTGTGGGAGGTAAGGTGAATATAGTTTTAGTTAAAGCGGTCCTTCACTCTGAATAAGAGCCTATCTTATATGTTTCCCACACCCTGTACATACAGATTGCTCACATTAAAAATCATCCTACCTGCATCTACTGCATGTTATGAGCCTTTAAACATCCAAGATGGCGGCTCATGGAACATCAGGCAGCCTGCAAACAGGAAGTGCCTTCTGACTGTGCTGCTCTGCATTCAGGGATTGCTGACCTTTTCCTGACCCCAGCTCTGCTCTGTCTGAGCAAAGCACAGCTATAACCCTGCCCCCTGTACTTTATCCTGCTCTCCTCTCCTTAGTAAGTGTGATGCTTCTGAGTCAAGATGGCGGCGCCCGTATCCTAAAGTCCTGAACAGAGTTGCAGCCCTGGGGGAAAGAATAATAAATAAGTGACTAAAAACTAAAAAAATATATTAACTTTATATACTGGGGAATCGTTTTTTAAGGGTTTGGGCTTTTCAATAAATCATGGTGAAAGTCCGGTTTATGAATGAAAAACTAGACCTAGTGGGATTTTTTTGTGGGAGGGAAGGTGGATATAGTTTTAGTTAAAATGGACCAAAACCCAGGATTTTGACTATCCTGGGTTTTGGTCCTTTCCCCTGGGGCACCCCGATCGGGTGAAACCCCCCAGATCGCCGAAGTCAACTCATCTCTTCCCGGTCCTATGGCGCATGCGTGACCACTTGTCCAATCAGCTCGGAGCCACTGACGTCACGTCTAAGGCTTCGTCTAAGGCCAGCGGCTCTGAGCGCACTGGTGGGCGCATCCCCCGCTACCCTCTAACAGCGAGAGTGCCCATTCACAAAAGCCTGGCAGGGCACGCACCCTACTAGAGGGATAAAAACGGATGAGGGCGTGGCTTGCACATGCGTCATTGGACTAGGAAACAAGGTAAGTGTACACAGTGGGGCATCCTGTTTTTGGATACCCTGGGGGGAAAGAATCTATCAGTCTGAGAATCTTATATATCCCCGGGGCCGATTGTGGTGGGTTTTAGTCCACTTTAAGAATGAAAAACCGGACCTGGTGGGATTTGTTGTTGGAGGTAAGGTGAATATAGTCATAGATAAGCATGAGAAACTGGACCTAGTGGGATTTTTTGCGGGAGGTAAGGTGGATATAGTTTTAGTTAAAGTGGACCAACACCCAGGATTTTGACTATCCTGGGTTTTGGTCCACTTCGGCGGGGCACCCCGATCGGGGGTGCCCCGCTGTGTGAAACCCCCCAGAAAGCCCCAAAATCTTACCTGTCCCCGCTCCCACGTGACTGGACGGTCCAATCCCCGCCAACGTCCAGGCGGGGATCAGGAACGTCCAAGCGGCTGCCGCCGCCGCCGCCTCCCTCGCGTCACTTTCGGCGCGCGCGCGCCCCCGCCGGCCATTCGCAGACGGCCGGCGCGGGCGCGAGCACGCCTACAGGGGCGCGAGGGAGGCGGCGGCGGCCGGCCGCCGCCGAAGATCAGGTAAGGTGTTTCGGGGTTTTTTGGGGGGTTTCACCCCGCGGGACATCCCGATCTCGGATGTCCCGCGGGGTGGGAGGTGATCGGCCCGGGAATCTTATAGATTTCCGGGCCGATCACCTCTCGGTGTTGGTCCACTTTAAAGATTTTGACTATCCTGGATCTTGGTCCACTTCGGTGGGGCACCCTCGATCGGGGTGCCCCGCTGTGTGAAACCCCCCCGATCACCCGAAAAACTCACCTCTCCCCGTTCCCAGCGCCGACGGACAAGCGGTTTGACAGCCGCGGACAAGCGGCTCCTCCGCAGCCGCCTCCCGCGCGTCACTCTTGACGTGCGCGCGCCCGCGCCGGCCATACACAGACGGCCGGCGCGGGCGCGCGCACGTCTAGAGGGGCGCAAGGGAGGCGGCGGCGGAGGGCGGAAGACAAGGTAAGGGGATTTGGGGTGTTTGGGGGGGTTTCACCCCGCGGGGCATCCCGATATCGGATGTCCCGCGGGGAGGGAGGTGATCGGCCCGGGAATCTTATAGATTCCCGGGCCGATCACGGGAGAGTGATGGTCCACTTTAAGAATCAAAAACCAGACCTAGTAGGATTTGTTGTGGGAGGTAAGGTGGATATAGTTTAGCAGATGCCCTTTTAAGCAGGCCCGTACTAATGTTTTTCCACCACCTCCTTGGCATCTCTGACTGAAATGCCACAGTATCTAGCTCCATTCACTTGCATCTAAACTCTCTTTTATTGGGAGCCTTAGCCATGTGACCTTCAATGGAGTACACATAATGCAACCCCAAGGGTTGCCAAGAAGGGACATTGTGGGAGCTCAGAGGGTGAGCGGCGGTCAGGCTGATTCATTACTAGTGCCAGGTAACGGCAGATGAGTGTCTGTACAGCGGCGCTAAGAGCGACCGCTAGTGGTTGGCCGTGAGTCGCTATTACAGAGCGCCTCAGTCGCTGTAGTAACATTGCCAGCATTGATGAATTTGATGTGTGAGTCGCTATAACACCAGTACAGAGCTATATGGGAGCGAACGGTAGCGACTGGTTAGTGTGAGCGACTCAAACCATATTCATCAAAAAAACAGCCTCACACTGCACCGGTGCTCAAAATTGTGTCACTGTAGCCCAGAGCGCCAGAAGCTGTGATTGAAGTCCGTTTTTGAACACATATCCACTAGTAACAAAGTAAAACATATGGAATTACATTGTTATTACATTGTGACATTAACACTTTAATACCAGGGACCTGTAATGACTATTCTGCATAAAAAAATAAAAAATAAAAAAAGTTTTAAAAAATGTATTTAAACCGGACCTTCAGCGTGATTTAATGAAAAGCCCGCACAGCCGTCTGTGATCATGAATCGGTCGCTACGTGTCGCTGCAAGAGGCGCTCACCATAATCACTTTCATAAATGTGATATTGCGTGCCTCGGCCGGCGTTCACCTGCCGCTACCTGTCGCTTACAAGGCACTACCTGTCGCTATCCCTTAATGAATAAAGCCCTAAGTGAACAGGAATGTCCAATTGGCATAATGTTCTTCTTTAATATAAAGCATTGTATTTTTTTCAGTTATGAGTCCTGCAGGATGGTCTTGTTTTCTATGAAGTGTTTGTGTAGACTAGAAACAGTTTCAGGAAGTTACGAATGACTGGTTTTACCTCATACAATGGTCTCTTTCACTTCGAACATGTTCTAGCCCTCAGATGTGTATTGCCACAGGCTAGTACCTTGTTGGGTGGTAAATAGTACGTGATTCTATGCCATTGTTTTGTAGTTTCAGCCGTGAAGGAAATTTCACTTGAACAACACGTTTGCTGGAGTGTGTATGTGTAGTATTTCACACTTACCGACATAGTGACACTATTAATTTAGTGGTTTATTACTCTTATTTTCCCAGGCTGGGGTTTCTCAAGGTGACTGATTTAGTGGTAGATTCATACAAATGAATGACTAGATACATCTCATTACTTGTTCACTGCTTTTAAAATGGGATTGCGTCCAAAAAAAAGTTAAACCCTATCAATTTATTTCATTAAAGTCTATCACTGTGTGGTGAGTATTCATTCAACTTCCAGTCTCAGGTGATTTTTGTCACTAAAAAGCTGGTTACAGATTTCAGGATGGCGTCATGACCTCAAGCATGGCGTGTCCTTTTCCAGATAAAATGTTCAGATCCATGTGGCAATCATTTATTTTTTATGTGAACTTCCTGTATAAAGGGTGAGTTATTATACTCAGTCACAGACAGCAAAAAATTGATCTGTCTACAATACGACTATTGTACTTCCAGTAACTGCAGCAGTTGGACAGTGTGACAAAAGCCATCAGCTGCAGAAAAGTTGCATCCCTGCTTATTTTCCTCTGGCAAACCTAATGGTTATCAGTGATTATCAAATGCAGAGAGTAAGGCTTTACTCTACCAAATTGGGATTCTCCCTAGGGTTTCTACTGAATGTTCCTAAAGTTTCTTCAGACTTGGATTGCTTACATTTTAGGCTTCACAGTCAGCAGCCTTTGTGAACCTGGAACCGATTATGGAGTGTTTGGATTCCCTTTGACAACAGTGTGTAACACGTAGGCCATAATTCCAATACTTTTCTACAATATGGGTCATTTTATTATTTTAAAATCCTAGTTGAGTTAAAGAGGAGGAACACCCCCCTCAAGTCTATAAGGCTAGTTGGTCCACTTCAGCGGGGTATTCGAGATCAGGATGCCCCGCTGTGTGAAACCCCCAAAAAACTTACCTTTTCGGCGACGGACAAGCCGTAGCCGCCGCCGCCTCCCGCGCGTCCCTCTTACAGGACGCGCGCCCGCCATTCACAAACGGCCGGTGCGGACGCCCGTACTGCCAGAGGGGCGCGTGGGAGGCGGCGCCGGCTGATCCGTCGCCGATAAGGTAAGGTTTTTTGGGGCTTTTGGGGTGGTTTCACCCCGCGTGACATCCCAATCTCGGATGCCCCGCGGTGAGGGAGGTGATCAGCTGGGGAATCTTATAGATTCCCGGGCCAATCACCCCTGGGTGTTGGTCCACTTTAAGGGGGGGGTTGGTCTGCCTATTTATGGGGCATCCCAAATTGGGATGCCCTGCTGTATGAAACCACCCAGATTGCTCCATCCACTCACCTCTTCCAAGAACCCACGACGAGACACATTCCCGGCATACCTCTAGCTAGACGTGCACCTGCGCCAGGCCTTTCACTGATGGCCATTGTGGGTGCGCTCACAGCTTGAGGCAGAGAAGGAGATGCCTTCGGCAGTGGTTGCTTTATTCACATTTTCATTCAGGAAATCTGAATGTAACGAATGCCGCTGAATGGCAGTAATGAGCGTGTGCACCATGGGAATTGGGAGAAGGTGAGTTTACAAGCGATCCCGGGAGATACACACAACGGGGCATCCCAAATCGTGATTTCTGCTGCCTACCACATACATAAGAAATTATTCAAAAACGTGCCCCTGCGGCTTCATAAAGAGGGGGTGAGCCAGAGTGTCTGGTATGCCCCTTCTGTTGCAGTAAACAGAGCACCCAGCAATGTGACAATGCATGGGTGGGCAATGTCCGCCAATTCAATTTGAAATGGTGAGGAGGCAGCCTAGGTATCACTGGGTGCATGGACACCCAACATGTCCAATCTTAGGCTCTAGGCAATTCACCTGTGGGGGAGAAATGGTCAGTATTCCTTTTTTATTTCTTATCTTGGACTGTCCCTTTAAGCACCAGGACCATAAGGAGAGGAATATGGCAATGGTATTGGTCACAAGTTTATTCTGGTGTATATAGGCATACAGTGAGTGATTACCCAGGGGGACATGTTGGTTGGCAGCAGGGTGTATATGCTCGTAGTGATTGGAGTACTGGTGTTTGCTAATAGGTCTGTTTGGTTATTTTGTAACTATATTTGTCCTGTGGCTTTATCTGATACATACACTTTGACAATAGAAGTAAACAAGTCACTAATCAGTTGTTTGTTTACCATCCATCATTTGTCCATTTAACACACAATATGCAAAAGTGTAACAAAAGGCTATGGGGAATCCTATGCCAAAAAAACAAAACTGAGGTCTCAAATAATGTCACACAGAAACCTCTGTACTTTAATCTTTGAAACATTAAATTGTGATACAATTGTACATAATTGCATATGTGGCTTTGTTAAAGAGGAATTTCACTTTCCCGTTTGTTGTTCCTCTGTGCAGTGGAATCCCGAATTGGGATGCCTGGCTGTGTGTATCCCCCCAGGTCGTCCTATACACTCACCTTCCTTCCATTCCCCTGGCACAGACTCGGGCGAGAGCACTGATTGGCTGAGCAGCATGCTCACTGTCACTCGGCTCTCTTCAGTGTCGCTGACAGTTAAGCTGCCTGGACAGCTAAGTACCGGGGCCGCCCTGAAGGGAGCCGAGTGCGCCGCCTGTCGCATCCCTCGCTCACCTTGCAGCCCTGGGGCGCCCACACCGCCTATTCAGAAAGGCTGAATGTGCACGTGGCTAGTGGTAAGTGGGGATGTGGCTGCAGCACAGAGATGCTCAGAGGGCTCGGGAGAAGGTTAATGAGTTTGGGCATCTGGGGGGGTTTCACAATGAAGGGCATCCCAAGTCAGAAATTTTTTTAGACTCTTTAACTTCCTCTTGTGTTGCTGCATGTTACGCATCATCACAGGATGTGTATATTATTTGTCTAGCACTGTGCCGGTAGTAATCTGTTATTAGGCTACCCGCTGCAGTGGGAATATTGATTGACCTATAAAGTGGCGATGGCCCTGATGTTGCTCTGTGCAGCCCCCACCCCCCCCAAGATGGCTGCACCCAGGGTCCGAGATGGGGGGAGGTTTAATATACTGTATGACTGGACATCCACTTCTGGGTCTTACTTTGGGGCTAGGGTTTGCGGTTAGATTTTCCTGCAGGGTGTAGATGCACTTTAAAGAGGACCAAAACTCTATATGCCTGGCTCTAGAGTCTTCCCTGTCCTCGGGGCATCACGTTTTGAGATTCCCTGCATTGTTTAACACCCCAGGTTCCTCCGTATACTCACCTCAATCTGGGATATCACTGCATCCCAGCCAAAATGTGTCCTGCGATTGGCTGCTAGCGGTCACATGGTCTGGAGTTTCTCCTGCTTTCCTGGCTGCTGCTGGACAATCGTGCGCGGGGAAGGCATTTACCCGGGGGGGGGGGTGAATTTTGGGATGCTGAACTTTATGAAACCCCCCCCAGATCGCCCATAATAACTGAACTCCTTCCTGGTCCAATGGGGCATGCGCTGGCTTTCGTCCAATCAGAGTCGAAAGTGACTATTTAATCTGACCCTTCTGCTCCAGATGGGCTTGATCCTCTGCCAGAGCTCTGACGCTAAAAGAGAAGCCAACAATTCTGTTGTTACACAGCTTTGCATTAGTGGGTAACATATCTATGGACCAGCCAATTATCTGGGAAATTCTGCCTCTTCTGTCTTTTGAGGTCTGACCAATGCTGCATTACCTAGGTGTGCATTTAAGCCATCGACCCCTGTGCGTTCAGGTGGTGTGTGTGTTGGGCTTGAAGTCATAGCGCTCCGTCATAAAAGTCTGCAATGGCAAAACACAATAAAAAGATCGCTTTACTGTAGGTGCAAGTATTCCCCACCAGTCTATCTCAGGATCTGCTGCTTCTTCTCCAGTCATGTATTGCCCTAGTTTAGCTCCACATACACACTAAATAAATATCTGTGTCTCACATCTCCTCCATGTCCAGAAGGCCAATGTATGTGGCTGGCGAGTGACCTCGGCAGTATGCAGCCCTGAGTACGCGCATGTCGCTACTCCAACTAGCATGTGCATAGACATCTCTCCCAACCGCTCCCTGTCGCTGCTCCAAATCACTCATGTGCCTAGGCAAACTGGCGGACACAACTCTTCAGGCCACCATTACTGGCGGATTGGAAGGTCTACAGCCTTGCTCCTGTCTCACCTTGTGTCCCATACCCCTCTGCATATACACATCTGAACCCCCCCCCCCCCCAGCGTCCCTGTAATAAATAGGCAAGGGTGGTACATGTTACTGTGGCCTGATCGTATGACTGATGGCATGTTCAATAGGGCACGTGTTGTGGCACACTAATGGTGGCAGCCTGTTTCACATCTAGGCCTTCAACAGGCACACAGGGTTGTAGTAGGCACATGTTTGAGCTATGAAGCTGACCCCCAACCCTGTCTGACTTGGAAAGAGAGGCCTCCTCCATTACTGGGTGCCACGCCATGTGCCTTGGTTCCTGTCACCTGTTCACCCATTTGCCTGGTGTAAAGTGACAAACGTGTAGGCAAAGCATGGCATAGCATGAATACTTACCAGGATAATGTACTCCTGATCATTTAACGTAAACAGGGAGGGTGCCATGGTGCAGATTGTTTCTTCTGCCTTGGTCTATCAGCATGACACACCCCTGTGCCAATGCGCTCCAGCGGATCGCATTAGTGCATATAATATATGCCTATAGTATACGCCTGTTTGGTTAAAGGAGCAGTATCGCAAAATTTGCATTAAAAAAGATAAATAATTAAATAGCCACACAATAGCTTCTAACATGTGTATAAATAATCTGGCGATAGAAAAAGGAAAAAATATATGCCTTTCTTTTAAATTGTATAATTACAATGGCTCAGTCCATTTGCTGAATAGGGGGATCTGCTGGGTTGTTTTTAGTGAGCTGCTTCATTTAGCCCACTGGTCTCCTAGCAACAATTTACCTCAAAGGCTGACACTGTAATCAGTGGTAACGGCTGTGTGTGTGTGAGGTGCTGCTTTTGTTATGAGACCAGGTGACTCAAATGTGTAAAATCTATACAAAATAAACTAAACTGACTGAAAATGACCGAAATTCTTCTTTGAATAACTGTGCAGGAAAATCTAAAGGTATTAAAGTGGTACAAAACCCTGAGTGGCCGACCCTGAAGTCTATAAGACCTTGCCCCTTGGGCATTCTAAATCGGGATGCCCCACTGTGTGAAACGACCCCTGGATAACCACAGATCCTCCCATTTTTCTGGCGCGCTCACGCAGATAGTCATTTAGACAGGCCGGGCGGCCAGGAAGGTTACTGCTCAGGCTCCCCATCTGCGTGCAAACAGTACTGATTGGATGAGAGCCCACGCATGCGCTGTGGGACAGGGAAAGGTACGTTTTCACAGGCGAATTTGGTGATTTCACATATCAGGGCATCCCAAGTCGGGAAACAAAACTCCAGATAGTGAAAATCCTGGGTTGGGCTTTGCTCAAAACACACAAAGCTGAAAGAAAGATCATATGGAAAAATGTGTTGAGAAAAGAGAGAGAAAATGGTAAACTGAAAGATTCTGCAGCAGAGCCAACATGAAGGGAAAACTGTCAAAATCAGCTAAATGACTTCTAGAGCTTTTCTCTCTGTTTTAGATATATAAGTTCTGGCCAGGCAATGTTGTTATCTTATGCTGGACAGCTGCCAGCACTGAACAGCTGATACTTTGATACATTGTTTCCCCCTCCGACACTCAGCAGACATAAACATGAGCTATTAGTCTCCAGTTGCTCAACACACACATCATTTTTTTCTAAATTTGTAATTCTTACTCCAACACTTACCTACATTCAAAGTACCATTTAAATATAAGTCACCAAGAAAAATTTGCGATACTGCTCCTTTAAAGTGGACCTACACCCTGGGGTGATCGCCCGGGAATCTATAAGATTCCCGGGCCGATCACCCCCCTCACCGCGGGACATCCGAGATCGGGATGTCCCGCGGTGAGGAACCCCCCCGAAAACCCCCCAAAAACTCACCCTCTCGGCGGCGGCTGCGGCCGCCGCCGCCTCCCGCGCGCCCCTCTAGCCGTGCACGCGCCCGCGCCGGCCGTTTGTGAATGGCCGGCGCGGGCGCGCGCGCTGTCAGAGGGACGTGCGGGAGGCGGCGGCGGACGCGCTGGCTTGTCCGTCGCTGTCAGCGCTTGTCCGTCGCTGTCACCCGGCCACGTGGGAGCGTTTTGAGGTGAGTATTGGGGTGTTTCTGGGGGGTTTTACACAGCGGGGCACCCCTAATCGGGGTGCCCCCCTGAAGTGGACCAAAACCCAGGATAGTCAAAATCCTGGGTGTTGGTCCACTTTAAGCGTCATTAAGCAGCATTTTTTTACTAATATTAAAATAATATCTAAAGAAAAAAGTGTAGATTCTAAGTGAAAAATGTAATTCTATTATTTATTATTATTAACGCCTCTGATTGGACAAGCGCCAAAGCATGCACGATTGGACCGGCATGATTCCTATAAACTCGTCAAAAGTAGAGGTAAGGGGCACTACGACAATGTTGAACTACAATCAAATCTGGCTTGGGTGCTCCCTGAATTCCACAACATACGTGTATAAAACCAAAAAAAGGAAAAAAGTGGAATTCATGAAATTGGGCACACCAGCAAATGTATAAGAATAAATGGTACAATTTATTATTGGCATATAAAATTAAAACATACACAAGACAAGACAGACTTAAAACACATGGTCTCCTGATTACCGTATATACTCGAGTATAAGCCGAGTTTTTCAGCCCACTTTTTGGGCTGAAAAAAGCCACCTCGGCTTATACTCGAGTCAATACGGTAATTGAGCTGCACTTCCAGGCTGCTGCGTGCAGGTCGTCGGTGGGCGTGCCCCATATGGCCGGCGTCCAATGAAAACATTGGACGCCGGCCATATGGGGCACGCCCACCGACGACCAGCGCGCAACAGCCAGGAAGTGCTGGCGGCGGCGGGAACAGCGGGAGCGGCTGGCTGCGGCGGCGGATGACGGCGGCGGGAGCGGCGGCGCTGAATGGAGAGAGCGACCGGCAGGAGGAGGAGGTTGGTGGCGGCAGCAGCAGCAGATACCGTTTATGTGTGTGTGTGTGTGTGTGTGTGTGTGTGTGTGCGCGCGCGTGTGTGTGCTGGTTCATGCTGACCTCCCTCTCATCTCTATGCCCAGTCCTTTAGAGCAGGGGCAGGGCCAAAAAATGTGGCATGGTGCAAGATGCCTTTCCTGTCCACAGCAGCATTAACCCTGCCTGTCCCTGCTTTCCCCCCAAGAATGTTTAATGTCTGCTGTCCCAGGGGGCACAGCAAAAAGCAGGGCAAAGATAGGGGCGAGGGGGAGCAGGACAGAGACAGAGATTCAGCATGCCAGAGATGGAAGTGAAATGTGTAGCAGGGTGGAGATTGGGGTGCAGCATGGAGCAGGGCAGAGATGGGGGTAAAGAGTGCAGCAGGGCATACATGGGGGGGCAGCATGGAACAGGTATGTGTGTGTCTGTGTCTTTTTCTGTGTGTGTCTCTTCTGTGTGTCAACTCCAATTCCAATTGAAAAAAGCCGCCTCGGCTTATACTCGAGTCAATAGCTTGTTCCACTTTTTTGGGGTAAAATTAGGTGCCTCGGCTTATACACGGATCGGCCTATACTCGAGTATATACGGGTAATCCTAATTAATATAATTGTGCCCACCCACACTGCTGTGGACAAATTTATGGCACTAAACTGTATCCATATATATGATACTAATAATTAATGGTTATAATTTAAATGTACAAGATTCATACTTCATATTGCCAGGTAGGGGCGGTAAAAAATATATAATTTATGTATAGTAAAGCTATGATCTGGGATGATAAGGATAAGGATAGTCTACACTAATGCAATAAATATACTAAAAAGTGAAATAATCTGTATACAGTACTATATGCTATATACTAAAAAACTATGTGCAATCTAATACCCAAAATATACAGTGAAATAAACCAAATTAGTGTGTACAAAATGAAAAAGACCCGTGCCTCACAATAATTATTCCCAAACAGCAGTAATAATCCCTAATGTGACCCTAAATGTTTACAAAAAGTGGGTGAGCCAAATGAGCAATGACTCTACCCTAATATGTGAACAATAGAAGGATATGAATATATCTAACCCCATATGTGTAACAAAATATCCATCAGCAGTGCTATGAATGGATGCACCGAGGACTAGAAACTGCACATGATAATGAAAGGCTCAGATGTTATAAGCACAATACAATGTAAGCAAATGATACAATGTAAAAAAAGGGCTGTGATAGTCGGTGTGGTGATCCAAAAAGGGGAACATCCTGGGCCTGACCATTGTTGATGACGTCCTGTTCAATGGAGACGGTGATCTACGGGCATAGAATAAATCCTAGATTGGCTGACAAAATGAGTGATAAGATCTTCCGATTTGCTGGCTACAAGCTTCAGATGATCTCGTATATTTTCTTTATTTTGTTGGAATCTGCAATGATCGGTTGGCTCTAAATTAAGAATGGGCCAAGGGACCCGGGGGCACGCTTTAAAGAAGAGGACTCTGCATTCTATATTTAATTCATACAATAGCCGTCTACATAGGAATTACCATGGATCGTGGACTGTGCCTCCAGTTGGAAGGCACATGGGTCTGCACAAAGCAGTGCCTTATGACGGGATTCTATACAGCAGCACTTGAAGACGGGCCCCGTTTCATGGGCCATTTATTAATGTAAATAGGAAGTTCATGTTGTAGTAGCGCTTGAATATGGGCCCCGTTTATGGGCCATGTAACAATGAAAAGATGAAGTTCATGGTGGATTTAATAGTGTGTTATTACTTTTGTACTGCTTGATTCATTCATAATTTTTGGCATACAATATGCATGTAGGTATGCTTTATGGTATGGTGGCTGGCTGCCTTTGGGCTTCCCGGCGAGTGGTCCCCGCTGATGCTGCTTGTCTCCCCTTCCCTCCCCTCTCCTCCGGGTGTTCCCGCCCCCCTTCTTGCACCGATGACGGCGGCCGGGTCATCGGAGGGGGGGGCGCGACCAGCTGGGGGCGTGTGGACGGCTCCCATCACCTGTTCCTGGTGATGGGAGGGAGCGGCGCGCTGCGTGGCCCGCCCGCTGCAGCACAAAGGAGCAGCTCACAGCTGGCTTAGCACCCCAATCAGAAGCCGTGTGTCTGACGGCGGAGCGCGCGGGGTAGCTGCGGTCTCCTGTCTTTTACTTCCACGGTTGGGCGGTATTTATTGTATCTTGTTCAGGATAGATTTATAGATTGTATCACATTGCACTTTGCAACATTTGCACTGCTTATGAGTCATGAGCTGGGCTCAGCTCGGGACTTCCCTTTTTTTACATTGTATCATTTGCTTACATTGTATTGTGCTTATAACATCTGAGCCTTTCATTATCATGTGCAGTTTCTAGTCCTCGGTGCATCCATTCATAGCACTGCTGATGGATATTTTGTTACACATATGGGGTTAGATATATTCATATCCTTCTATTGTTCACATATTAGGGTAGAGTCAGTGCTCATTTGGCTCACCCACTTTTTGTAAACATTTAGGGTCACACTAGGGATTATTACTGCTGTTTGGGAATAATTATTGTGAGGCACGGGTCTTTTTCATTTTGTACACACTAATTTGGTTTATTTCACTGTATATTTTGGGTATTAGATTGCACATAGTTTTTTAGTATATAGCATATAGTACTGTATACAGATTATTTCACTTTTTAGTATATTTATTGCATTAGTGTAGACTATCCTTATCCTTATCATCCCAGATCATAGCTTTACTATACATAAATTATATATTTTTTACCGCCCCTACCTGGCAATATGAAGTATGAATCTTGTACATTTAAATTATAACCATTAATTATTAGTATCATATATATGGATACAGTTTAGTGCCATAAATTTGTCCACAGCAGTGTGGGTGGGCACAATTATATTAATTAGGATTAATCAGGAGACCATGTGTTTTAAGTCTGTCTTGTCTTGTGTATGTTTTAATTTTATATGCCAATAATAAATTGTACCATTTATTCTTATACATTTGCTGATGTGCCCAATTTCATGAATTCCACTTTTTTTTTGGTTTTATACATGATTCCTATAAAGAAAAGAGGAACAAGCAATCAGACCAGTGGATATGTCCGCTGAAATCAAGAGATGAACTAGAGATCATTTGAGATCAAGCGTTGTAATGTTTTGGCTGACATGCAATCGCTCAACAAACAGATGATTTATCTGTTCAGGGAAATGAGCCATTTGAATTATTTCTAGCAAGACCGACAGGTGTTTATCTTTCCGGTAATGATTGGTGAGATCTTGCTGAGGTGTTAACCATTGGTTAAATGTTATCCGACTGCTATTTAGCAAAGCACAAAAGTTAAAGAGAACCTTTAAAACTGTCTTAAGATGGAATGGCCAAAAGATGGACTGGAAGTCTGCTTACACCCCCAGACCCAGAACATCCCAACTTGGGATGCCTCAACAGTTAAAAGCAAGCCTGAAATTAAGCCAAGGTCCCACATGATTACCTTTGGATGAGGAAGTGTACATGGCACTATGCCCGACACATGCACATCTGCCTGGCAAACTCTCATGGTCACTGGCTGAGCAGGGAACACAGCTGCAATAGGCACATGAACGTGCAAACTATTTTGTCCAAATTAAGACTTACATTCTACTTAATTAAGGCTCGAATGTGCTGGGATTTAGGGGAGAGGGGGACACACTTTTTTGTGGGGGCTTGTTTTTGGGATGCCCCCACCAAAAAAAGATGAAAAAACTGTGCCCCCCCTCCCCTAAACCTTACCAGTTTGATATACCAAGCATAGGGGCTGCTAATCCAAGGCTCAACATCTGAACTGCCAACCTCTGGTTCTAGTAATTGCTGGCCCCTGTTTCAAGGCTCTTCTGCACCCCCCCCCCCCCAATCATGGGAAATGCAGGTAATGAGGCAGGGGGATTCAGCAAGCCACTCACTTGTATGTCAGCCAGGTGGCTTGCTAAAACACAGGTTGCTTTTCACAGAGTTACACTTGGTTCCCTACATAATTTGCATGCCCCCTGATGTTGCTGTCACAAAGCTATCCAGTAAACATTATTGTGATTACACACTGTGGCTTCTAGTGTGGCTACAAGGAATCTTTTCTTTAATTGCAATTTACTGTAAACAGGTCTTAGCTAATACTACTAATGATTTCTGTACTGCTGTTTGACAATAGGTCTGTTTGGTTATTTTGTAACATTCTTTGTCCTGTGGCATTATCCGGTATATACACTTACAAAGTAAACTAACTAATCCATCCATCACTCGTCTATTTACCATACAATATACAAGCCATGCAAAGGTGTAAAAGGATATTGGAACCCCGAATGCCAAATGTCTGTAGCCTTTGTTAGCCTAAAAGAAAGCTTAAAGTGGACCAACACCCAGGGGTGATCGCCTCCCTCACCGTGGGACATCCAAGATCGGGATGTCCCGCAGGGTGAAACCCCCCCAAAACCCCCCAAAAACCCGCGGGAGGCGGGAGTGACATGCGGGAGGCGGCGGCGGACGCGCTTTCTTGTCCGTCGATGTCACCCGCTTGTCCCTCGGCGGGGATTGGACGGCGCGGTCACGTGGGAGCGTGGTGAGGTGAGTTTTTGGGGCTTTCTGGGGGGTTTCACACAGCGGGGCACCCCCAATCGGGGTGCCCCCCGAAGTGGACCAAAACCCAGGATAGTCAAAATCCTGGGTGTTGGTCCACTTTAAAAGGTAACACTTTAGGTATGTTGCTGCATATGACGGGATATGGGTCTTATCTGTTTGGCAGTGTGTTGGTTATTATTTAGTATGCCATCATTTTATCAGGCCAACTGTAGCAATGAGACTGTGAAGCTGATTCACCACTAACGCCAGGTATCGGCAGATGAGCGTCTGTATGGCGGCGCTTAGAGCGACCTCTAGTAGACGCTGTAAGTGGGTATCAGGCGCTGTAACAGAGCGTCTCAGTTGCTGTAGTAACCTGGCCAGCATTGATGAATGTGATGTATGTTGGGCGCTGTAACAACAGTATAGCGCTGCAGCGAGCGATAGGTAGTGCTCTGTGCTCCACACCATACTTATAAAAAAAAAAAAACACACACACAGCGTCGGTGTTCTAAATCCGGTCACTATAGCATCCCAGATGCTGTGTGATTAAAGTCATTTTTTTAACACATATCCACCAGTAACAAAAATACATAGAATGACATTGTTTTAAAGTGGACCAAAACCCAGGACTTTGACTATCCTGAGTTTTGGTCCACTTCCCCGGGGCACCCCGATCAGGGGGTGCCCCGCTATGTGAAACCCCCCAGAACGCCCAGATCAACTCACCTCACCCCGCTCCTACGGCGCTTGCGCGGCCGCTCGTCCAATCTGCGCTTTGAGCCGCTGAGCTATGCACGTCTTAGCGGCGTCTAAGCTCAGCGGCTCCGAGCATGCTGGCAGCCGCATCTCGCACTTCCCTCTAACAGGGAGCGCGCCCGTGCCGGCCATACACAAATGGCCGTGCGGGCATGCGCCCTGCTAGAGAGAAGTGCAAGATGCGGCCCGCACATGTGCCGTTGGACCCGGATTCAGGTAAGGTTTGCGGGCGTCCTGGGGGGTAAAGACCCGCGGGGAGGGAATGGATCGGCGATTCCCGGGCTGATCCTGCTGGGTTTTGGTCCACTTTAACACTGTGACATTAACACTTTAGTGTCAGACCTGTAATAACAATTCTGCATAAAAATATAAAAAGTCAAAAAGTTTCTAAAAATCTTTGTTTGAAGCCAGGAGAGGTCACACAATGATTTGAGCAAAAAAAAAAAAAAAAAAAGTCAAACATACTGTTTAAACACAAGCAAATGAACGGCCATTGAAATGTATGGGAGAGCGACACTGAGCGAAAGGTAATACCTGGCTCTAGAGCACCGACGCTATACGCTGAGCCGTCTGTAATAATTCATCGGACACTACATTGCGCTGTTAGAGTCGCTCACCAGATTCGCTTTCATAAATGTGGTTTTGTGTACAGCGCCCGGCGTTCACCAGAAGCTACCTGCCGCTACGAGGCACTACCTGGCGCTATCCCATCTTAAATAACCCCCTATGAGAATGTGATTTACCTTTCAGGGAAGGTCCCCATTAAACTAAAAGATATTTTGCCTTATCGAACTGCAGTGTTTATTCTAACGGCCAATTTACCGGAAGCAGGGGCTGAAATGGTTTTGGCTGACCAAAAATGTATTCATCATTTGAATGTGAAAATAGAAGTCCACGAAAAATGTTTTTTACAGGATAGCACAAGCAAGGCCATGAAGTGTTGCAGGGGGTGCTGCTGCTGATCATGGCTATGCGGCTATGCTCCTATCAGAAGAGTAGCTAGTCTTTCTGGCACCCAGGGAAAAAATTCAAAATGGCGCCCCTACCTGTTCCCTTTGGCACCCCCCTGACCTGCTGCCCCCTGAGCAAGTGCCCCCCTTGCTCCCCCCTAGCTACGCCCCTGGCTTCTATTAAACCAGACCTTCACTCTGAATCTATCTTATATGTTCCCCCCACACTGAACATACAGATTGCCCACATTTAAAATTATCCTACCTGCATCTACTGCATTTTCTGAGCCTTTAAACATCCAAATGGATGTACACAGCTATAACCCCGCCCCCTGCATTTTTGACCCCTCTTCTCTGTATGTGATTATACTGAGCAAAGATGGCGGCACCCGTATCCTAGAGTGCTGAAAAGTGGGTTGCAGCCCAGTGGGGGAAAGAATAGTGTAAAAACATTTGCTGTTTTTAAGGGTTTGGAGTTTTCATTGAATGATGCTGAAGGTCCACTTTAAGCTTCTTAAGCAGCTCATTTATATGTACAACCAAAGAAGCTGATTTTAGCAGAGCTGCGCCTGTGTTGGAATGTTGGCAAGGTATGTATATTGGGCGACCACACATCCCAAATTAGGATGCCTCATGGGTAAAGACCAAAACCTGGGATCCCCGGAGGCCCGGAGAGCCCTTCATTTTTTTTCTATTTCCTAGGTATTATCTTTTCTGGATATGATTAAATTCATAAAATTCAAATTAAATCATTTCTTTTTCATTTGGTTTATCCACAAAGATTAAAAGACCTGGATGATTTTTCATTGTAAAACCATTCTCTTTTTCTTTTAATCCCATTTTGATCAGAATGCCTGCTGCCTTGGGGCAAATACAAGCCTGTATATAGCATGCTCATACCGGGCAGTGTCTAGGCAAAACAGTACGCAGTGCAGGAAGGAAAAGATTCTGCCCCCTCCTCACCCATCCTATGATGTTGCTGCTGTCATATACAGGTATGTGCCATGCTGCGCTGCTTCCTTAGCAGACGGTGCCCCCTCCCCATGCCATGACTGAGCCCCATATGGGAAATGAGGGGTCTGTCTTATGGCCTGCGCCACTAGTTCTGCAGGAAATAGAATGGCTGAAATAAAGGCGCCCCCAACAGCCCTGGCGCCCACAGCAGTCGCTCTGCTTGCCATACCCTAAAAACAGCCCTGGCTCATACCAGTATCTTGGGTCATTTATTTATTTAACAATGAAATTCATCTTGTGGCCTCAAAATCTATTTTATACAATGGGTATGTAATAGTGCTGCAGTTATGATTATCATATTCAGTTCAGGAGCGCAGGATACATGTATTACTAGATTAAAATGATCCTATACCCAGAAACGAAGTATATGTTGTCGCCTTTTATCCCCAGCTCAGTGCCCTAAAACAGCCTGTGTTCATTTTTTTTTTACTAAAGCCTTTGCCCAATATTCATAACAACACAAACCAGATGCAGTTGGCCATATTGCTCCCTGGCTGAGCAGCCCTGCGTCTGATGCTTTCCAGCGATGATATATTCAGTTACAGTACACATACCTCAGCACTGGGGGCCAGCCTTATCAGTTATAATAACTAGAGATGAGCGAACTTTTGAAAAGTTCGATTTGGCCGATTCGCCGAATTTCACAAAGAAATTCGGGTTCGGCCGAATCGAACTTTTACGAAGTTCCCCATCAAAAATGCCGGCATGGTGGGAGCGGGCCGGCCCGGTAAAGCCGGCCGGCCCGCTCCCACCATGCCGGCATTTAAAAAACAAAACAAAAAAAAAAAAAGCATTTTTGCCGGCATGGTGTCAGCGGGCCGGCCGGCTCCGCTGTCAGCGGAACCGGCCGGCCCGCTCCCACCATGCCGGCATTTAAAAAAAAAGCAAACACTTACCTGCAGGTCCGGAGCGTGGAGGCCGGCGCCGCTCTCAGCTGTCATCTGAGGGCGCGTCATCAGAGGGCGCCTCTGATGACGCGCCCTCAGATGACAGCTGAGAGCGGCGCCGGCCTCCACGCTCCGGACCTGCAGGTAAGTGTTTGCTTTTTTTTTAAATGCCGGCATGGTGGGAGCGGGCCGGCCGGTTCCGCTGACAGCGGAGCGGGCCGGCCGGTTCCGCTGACTAATTTCAGGAAAAATTCGGGTTCGTGCCGAATCGAATATTTCCTGAAATTCTGAGCGAATTCCGGTTCGTCCGAACCGGTTCGCGCATCTCTAATAATAACTGCCATTATGTGGGTATAGGGTCAGTTTAATAGGTGACATTTTTAATTAGTTTTTATGTGAATCACTTGTCACCAAATAATTGCTCAAGTGCAAATAACCCCTTTAATAATTACAGTATATTTCTTTGTGGGATCTTTTTATTGTTAGTGACAACATTAGCTTTTATGGCACTCGGTTGATGTCTCTGGGCACTGATTTGGGCTGGGGTAGCTGAGCTGATTCACCTATGGGGTAGAAAATACATATAACCTTATGTTTGCCAGCTGCTACTAACAGATAAAAAAAAGAGAGATTCCCACACACTGGTGCTGCAGGCTAGTTTGTTGATTTCAGAGTACTGCATGCAGAGCTAAAGCAAGCCGTAGAAATGGCAAAGTAAGCAAAGCAACACATGAGAAGAGCGAGTCAGGAAATGTTTAATGTCATACTAACATTTCCGGCTATGGCTACTAGACCACTGGAAGGAGTTAAACAGGCTGAACTGGATGGACTAAAGTCTTTATTCAGCCTTACATACTATGTTACTATGTTACTATGTTACCCACTAGAGCGGTGATCCTCCAATAGGCCCCAGACCACTGACCCAGGGCCACCACCTGAGTAAACACAAAACTATGCCATTTTAGTTTGCCTGGAGTGTTCTGTGAGTTACATTTCATTTAGGGTCTTATTTAAACCAGACTTTCACCCTGAATAAGAGTCTATCTTGTATGTTTCCCCCACCCTGTACGTATTGCCCACATTAAAAATCATCCTACCTGCACCTAGTGCATTTTCTGAGGCTTATAGCGGCCCATGGAGTCTCAGGCTGCCTGCAGAAAGGAAGTGGATTCTGACGGTGCCGCTCTGCATTCTGGGATTGTTGTCCTTTCCCTGACCCCACCTCTGCTCTGTCTGTGCAAAGCACAGCTATAACCTGCCCCCCTGCACTTGTCACCCCTCTCCTCAGTATGTGATGCTTCTGAGGCAAGATGACGGCACCCGTACCCTAGAGTCCTGAACAGAGTTGCAGCCCAGTGGGGAAAAGATAATTAAGTAAGTGATTTAAAACTTAAAATATTTTGATTTTAGTTGGTGGAGAATAGTTTTAAAGAGCTTGGGCTTTTCATTAGATGAGGCTAAAGGTCCAGTTTAAGAAGTGAGCCGTTTAGCATCAGTTTGCAGGCATACAACCCATTTTAGAGCGCCGGCATCTATAACTATTTTGGCGCTGCTATTTGTACATAACAGCATTGCAAGTTACAATGCCCGATGTTAAATAATCAAATTGGATTAGGGCACTAGGTATTGGCCCTTCTAGTGTCAGCGTCTGTTGGACCCTTATGCAGATAATAACAGCAGCAGTGAGCAATACGCTGTATTACCGTCTTTCAGATGGCGTATTTATTAATTTATGGCACACTGAATAAATTGGCACTGTATGTAACAAGCGCTGATCAGCATTTCATCATTGCAGTCCCAGGATATCTTGTACCTTGTTGTACCTTGATAAAGTGGCCTGTGAGCGGGGGGCCACGAAACGCGTTGGGGGGATCGCTACTCGACCTGGGCATTCCTGGGGAACACTCAGAGTTATACACTCAGGTGATGTGTATGTTTTCAAATTGGTTGTTGTATTTGATATTTGAGTTTGTTCTTTCTCTTTTCTCTTGCCACATTTTATATTATCAATATTATATTTGCACAGATTAGCACTAATGCACTTTATGGATTGATTGTAATATTAGCACTGAAATATGATATTTATAGGATTGGGTATGGGTAAAACTGGGATGCCCCTGGGAATGTACGGTCTAGTCTTATATGTTTTTTTAATTGTTTGTTATGTGATTCTTGTGGGTAATTATCAATAAATAATTTATGAATTCATGATATATATTTTGTTGATTTATTGATTACCCTGGAGGGGGTGCGGTGGTTTGAAGCTATTCTGGGTGAACTGCTGGATTCACCACTACAATACCTGGCAGTCCCAGGATATCACTGCTGGGAACAAAGGAGACAAACTTTACAGTGCGTTTAGGCAGCGTTTTAGCTGTTGAGCTCCAAATGACACATTGGTAAGGCAAAAAAGCAGAGATAATATATTTTACAGGAAAACAAATACATTTTACAACTCAATAATTGGCAAGTTCTGCCCAAATGAATGTGTCTAATATTATTTATAAGCATCAAACTCTTCAATACAGTTCTGTCCATTGTGATCTATGGTATCGTACAGAGACACTGTAAACTGGCGCAGCTTAAACAAGAGCACTGGTCACTGTGAACTATAGCACTGGTGTAAATGCCTGGCGCTGATGCTTGATACAGTTGTCATTTGGTTAATAAACACTATGGGGTGGGACAAACAATGATTTACTCTGGTGGGCCCAGTGTGCTCTAGTCCAACACCTTTTTCCACCATATTGTTCCATATATTACCTATGAACCTCTAACCTCACATGAGCCACAAACACAACCACCCGACCACCGTTAGCAGTGGCAGATGTACCTGAATATCTTATCTTATCTTATTTCTGATAACAACTGAAAAATGCTAACTTACAGACAGAAGTTTGATAGTCATTTGCCTGTATGTTTATCTTCCTGACAATGATTTGTGAGTTCCTGTCATGTCATCTTAAAGTGGACCAACACCCAGGGGTGATCGGCCCGGGAATCTATAAGATTCCCGGGCCGATCACCTCCCTCACCGCGGGACATCCGAGATCGGGATGTCCCGCGGTGAGGGACCCCCCCCAAAACCCCCGAAAAACTTACCTCAACTTACCCCCTCTAGACGTGCGCGCGCCCACGGCGGCCGTTTCTGAATGGTCTGCGCGGGCGCGCGCACTGCCAGAGGGGCGCACGTCCGCCGCTGTCACCCGCTTGTCCGTGGCTACGTGGGAGCGTGGTGAGGTGAGTTTTGGGGGCTTTCTGGGGGGTTTTACACAGCGGGGCACCCCTAACCGGGGTGCCCCCTGAAGTGGACCAAAACCCAGGATAGTCAAAATCCTGGGTGTTGGTCCACTTTAAAGAACAAAACTTAAAGTGCTACAGCAGGCAAAGGTAACTGTTACACCATTGTGTCGGGCTACATTTGGCACTGTCCTAAACTGTCTTCCGTTTTTTTAATTGAAGAAGAAATGGCCAATATGTTGAGGTTTACAGTTTCACCCCATGATTTATATCCTGAACAAGTGGGAATGGCCCTTGGATCTGTGATCTGTGATGCTACATAAAAAATAAGCATAATAATCAGCACGGGGCCTGTAAGATTCCCAGAACTTGCTTCAGACACCCTAGCTATGCTTCTCCCCTCTCCCCCGTTGCTAGGCGACATTTGAGCCTAGACCAGCACCCCACAGACACACATGTCCAAAATGCCCATGCACACATTCCCAAAGTGCATGTGCACACCGCCAAAGTGCATTAGCGCACTCCCAAATGTGTACATGCACAGGCCAAACGTGCACACAGGCACTCCAAAATGCACGCACGTGCGCTCTCAAAGTGCATGCACGCACTGCCAAACCCACATGTTGGCACTCCCATGTACATGCACACACTCCCAGTTGCACGCACTCCCATACACACTCCCATGCACATGCACGCACTCCAATTCACATTCACACACTCCCACATGCATAAGCACACACTTTCATGCACATGCACACACTCCCATGTACATGCACGCACTCCAATGTACATGCTCACACACGCACATGCACACACTCTTATGCACATGTACGCACTCCCACACGCACATGTATGCACTTGCATGTACTCACACACACATGCACACAATCCCATGCACATACTCCCATGCACATGTACACACTCCCACAGGCACATAGACAAACTCCCATGCGCATTTACACATCCCTTGCACATGCACACACTCCCACAGGCACATGCATTCACTCCTGTGCACATGCACACACTCCCATGTATATGCACACACTTCCACACTCACATGAACGCACTCCCATGCACATGCGCACACTCCCATGCACATTCACACACTCCCAGTATTGATAGGAAAGGGGAACATCAGTGCCAGGGATGGTACAAATGGGGGAGGGTGGGAATGGCATAGGTGGGCTGTGCTCACTCGAGGAGGAAGGGGGCAGCAGCAGCGGTGGGCTCTGCTTGCCTGAGGGAGGAGGGGGCAGCAGCGGCAGGCTGTGCACACCCGGTGGGAAGAGAAGGAGGGCAGAAGCTGGGCTGTATTCGCTGGGAGAAGAGGGAGACGCAGCCGACATGATGCAGGTCTTCATCATCACAAGCAGCATGAATGGCCAGGAATGAAGGGGGTTGGGCTACACAGGGGAGGGGGCGGAGGCAATTGGCAATTCCACCCCGGCTGTGCTGAGCTGATTGAGGGACAGGATGTGAGGGGAGGCGTCGGTTAAGGTGATTATTTCCTCTCTCCTGCAAGGATTATAGGAAGAACACTAGCAATGCTACACAATACAATAGGTAATCACTGTGTTCATACAGACAAAGGGTGAGACTGCAGAAACACAGAGAGAGAGAGAAAAAAACAATAGGTACCTTTTCTGATCACTTTCTCTAAGTTCTATCAAGAAATTACACAGCTTCTGAAGCAAAAGTCTACTGCAGCTGAAATACTGTGTCCAAGGGATATGGAATAAGAGAGAAAGATGGAGGGAATAGAGGGTGGGAGAGGGGTGTAGAAAGTGAATAAGGAGGAAATATGGAAAAGGGAGTGAGACAAAAGAATGTGGAGAAAAGAGAAAGATTGAGTAAAAAGGAGAGAATGTGGAAAAGAAGGGGAGACAGTTGGAGTGTGGGAAAGGGACAGATGGAATGCGGAAAAAAGGAACGAAGGAGAGGCCAGTCCCTATAGCACAAACCTCTCATCTGGGTGTATGTCCATTTCAGATAAGAGCACCGGGGAAATGGGTTACATAGAATAGAAAACAGGGGTCAGATGTGTCATTTGACACAGTTTTGGTAAAAAGGTTTGAGAGGCTCTCAATGCCTAATATGGACAAGCTAACCTAGAAAACGATTCCACCTCATAAGCCAACTATGGTTTTGGCCTACACTCACAATGGAATGTCTACCCCTATGGGACAGGCCTCCTCTCCACATTTGCCGAGCAATTTATATGCACAACGAATGGCTCTGATTGGATGAGAGTCCACGCATGCGCAGTTGGACTGGTGAGTTTGAAGAGGTAATCTTGGGGGGGGGGGGTTCACACAGCGGGTACCCAGACTCTGGATGCACCGGGGATGCAGAACAAAACCCCAACTGTAAAGTAGAATTAGTCTGTATTAGAAACAATGATTATCAGAATTATAGCTAAATATGAATTGCGTCTGTAAAGCAAGGACTACATACAGTCTAATGAACTGACTGGTGTTGGTAATCAAGGCAACCATGGACAAGTGACTCAGCATCCAATAATCATGTGTTTAAGACGAGAGCCAAGGGTAGTGACTGGTAAGAGTGTGTTCAAAAAGCAGTAGCTTTGGTTCAGGAATTAGCAGCAAGTAACCATGGGCGGTTACTATGGCTGCAGATCGGGGATAGCCACAAGCTTGAGTGTAAATATTATTTGTGGTAATGCGTCATGAATCAGAAGAAGGCAAGGTCACATCTGTGTCAATAGGTTGAGGGCTGGCAGCAGAGAAAAGTGTGACTGGAGTATGTAGAAATGGGGAAAGGACTGGCAGCAGGCAAAATTGTGGTCAGAGTCCATGGTAATGGGTCATGGACGAGCAGCAAGCAGGATCATGGTAAGAAATATGTAATGGGTCAAGACAATGTCACAGTTGACAATGTGCATTGGCATAATCAGGAACCTATCAGAATATGCCAAAACCAACTACATATCAGCTAAAGATCCCACCTTTTAAAGGTAGACAAAGTGATTCAGGTGACCACCTGCTTCCCCATCCAATCCAGAGGAATTATGAACAGCTGCTGTCACTGAAGTCACACAGGACTGATGTATATCACATCATATTGTTGTAATAGAAGCCAGGCATGCAGGATCTGCAGAAATAGAGGAAAACAACAGCATGAGAAAGAACAAGTTAGATGCAGAAGTGAGCAGGGGCACACAAGATGCGTGCATACTGGTGAACCCTTTCGATCACTAGTGGTGATGGACACAGGCACTTGCACCTGCCAGAAATGCAGACAGCTAAGTATTCTGCAGAATTTTGTACCATTTTTCATGGGCTGTCAGCAGATTAGAATCTTACATTTAGATGCAAAGGGACAGCAGGATAAGACAGCCTTATTGGTCATTTTGTTTTTAGGTTAGCTTTGACATTTTGAAATGTGACCCTTAATAGATTGACAGGGGGCAGAATGAGATGTGACAGGGTATGCCTATGCATACAAGTGAGACCCATTCTGTGATAGGACCAGTTGATGATTTTTTCCCCCCTGGGTCATAGCCAGTCTCACCCTACTATCTGATTTAATTTCCTGTTTCAGGACTGTACGATCTGGAGATTTACTGTGCTTATGTTCCAGCTAGCATAAAATATATTGTTAATTAATCCACTTAGATTACTGTTCCCTACTAAACAATGAACTCATTCAAAATGTGTACAACATATAATGAAATATAATCTAGGTTTACAAACTACACACACTGACGTTAAGATCTTAGATGATACTAGTGAGATTGTGAAATTGCCTGGAAAAACAGTAAGCACCCAGACAATCAAATTGACTTCTGAGAACACTGTGTCGATTGAATTGTTTCTTGTTTGAGATTTTGCAACATCAAATAATATAACATTCATATTCCAGTGTGTAATAATGGGATTATGTGTAAACAATTATACATTTATACAAATATATTTATATATGATATACTACAATGGAACACTTCCAACTAGTGGGACTTTGCTATATTAATGCATGCCCCCCCCCCCCCAAAAAAAAAAAAAGATTAGGTAACATCTTTCTCACATCCATAAAACAAATTCTAATTAAGACTTTTAGAAGTATTTAGCTCCTTATATATTATAATCCAAATAGAATTGTTTCCTGCTATATGCTTAGATGTTCATGTTATACAGAAGACCTTTCAATTACTATCATCTACACATTTTCAATATGCTATTTTTTTTTGAGGTGCGGCAGTTAACATGCCAAAGCTCAGCTTTGAATTGCAATGGCAAACTCCCATGTTATATTACTGTACCCCCCTCCTCACAGAGATTTACTGGTAAATATAATTCTGTATACCTTCTTAGCATTTTTGCTACAATCAAATCTGCTATTATCTGTAACCTAGCACCATTGTTATCCCCCCCAATGTCACATCCTTGAGCCTCTTCATCTTAACTCATTCTACAATATTTACTTTACAAATCTACTATCACTTAATTTCCTCCAGCCTAATCACCTCCAATGCATAGATTGGAAGGCAGGATAGTGGTATAGACTTTTATTATTTATGATAGATTTTGGTGGCTGTATTTTTGAAGAGTCCGTATAATCTAAATTTCTCATAATCAAATCAGTCATAACATTCTTAACTCTTCATTGATGCCTTACCTAATAATCCTCTTACTTCTTTCCCTCCAAGTTTTGTATTAACTTTTTTCTGTTTCAAGATTTTTATTGAAATGAAGACAAATAATATATTTACCACATGTCTCAAAGTTATTCCACTTACAGATAATAAATTCACTATATATCCAGCTTCAAAATACTCTATATAATAACATAAATGTGAGACATGGTGCTTGATCTACCTTGCCTATACAAGGGAATTAAATATAGGGTGTTCAACCACAGAGAGACAGCTAAAAATAAGTAACTACCATATAAATACATCCTCAAATATTATCCTATATCCCTGACAGTGGTGGAGAATGCAACTAGAATCCTTATCTTCTCAATGGGTCAGAGTGGAATAGAAATCACAAAATTGCAAATGGACCTTGTATGGTAATAAATTATTGCTGCACTTTACTTCTACTTATCTTCTAACTTACCTAAAAGCTAAAAGAAAAAGGGAATGGTGAAATGGAAAAGTGAGGATAAAGGAGGATATACTTCCCTGCACCTGCCCGGGACCACATAGTTTCAGGAGATTGCCTCAACATCACCATAACGATAGTTGTTAATGTACTACCATACTTACGAGAGCTTATCGCACCTAAATCAAAAACAACCATGTGCCATATGTGACCCATAAAGTGTGTTCCATATGTCCCATATTTTATTAAAGCTGGCTGTAAAGTAGAGACCAAAAGGGTCGCTGCTATTTTTCTCGTTCAGCAAGATTTGTCCCATCCTATCCTTAATTTCCCTAAATAATAAAGTCAGGGCTTACAGGCTCTAGCAATAGTTTATATTGTTGATGCAATTATTTAGTATCAATTGATGAAGAGTCACAGTTAATTTCTTGCCCCCATGGCATCCCAAACCCATCAGATCACCCAGTATAAACTCCTGCCCCCAGCACCTCATCCCAGAGATTCAGTTTTTAGTTGCCTGTCCTTTTTAATAACCTGTGCAAGTCAGAAATCAAGCAAAATACTCATTGATATCACCGCTATACCAGCAACCAATTGGATTGGCCCCATTGGCCACCAGCGGTCATATGTGATCCATGAGGGATGCAGGTGTGGACTTCTAATGCTTTTCCTGTTGATCTCCAGTTGGTAAATATCCTCATTCAGGATGCCAAGGTGTTGAAGAATGCAGCCCCACATAGGGCCACTACTGGATGTCTGCTTTTATTGATAATGTTACATTTTTACAATTTCACATTACAATTACACACATAGGCCCAATGAACTAATTAAATTAAAACCGGACCAACAGCGTTGCACAGTTATAGAAAAAAAAACCTTGCCCCACTTGCGTGCATGATACTGCATTATTGTCAGCCCTGGCATTTGTGCCTGCACCCACTCAAAGCTAAAATGCCGCCTCAACGATTTACTCCTGGTAGTGGCCATTTTGGATCTTCCTTTCCCAGCATCCCTGATGTCTGAATTCAACTGACATAATCACAATGCACAGTGGCTGAAAACCCAGCAGCACTTCCTCTTTGCAAGCAGCCTCCAGCTCCATGAGACACCATTTACATCACATTCATAAATACCATTTCTTTAGCAAAGTTCAAGAGATTCAATTATATAATTAAATAGATTTAATTGCTCGCTGTTAGAGATTAGATTCAGAATGTTTACATTTCAAACGAAGTTGATATTGAAAAAGCCCTAGGAAAATAAAGATTATAAAGAACCCAGATAAAGAGATGCAAAAATCAGTTATACCCCAGAATCATTCCTTTCCCCCTATTGCACCAGGGCATTTCCTCATATTTGAGAAAATGGAGAACTCCATTTTGCTGGCACTTTTCTTCCAAAATCATGACTGTGGCTCACTGTGTCCCAAACTAATCTACCTACATAGCTTTATTGCCTAAAAAAGTTAATGATAAATATCTTCCTTGTTCCTTTACCACAGCAATAAATACAAATATATACAAATTCCTAAGGCTCATAAGATTAAAAAGGTTATTAAATCAATTGCCCTTTGTTTCGTGAATCACTCAGATGTAGAAATTCTTTGGCAACAAGCTCCCGAGTAAGCCTGGTCTGCGGCAACAGGCTTCTCCTAGCTAAATAACTGGTTGTAGGTCTGCTTTTACTTAGCACATGAGGCTCAGAAACAAAAATGAAATTGTTATACAAAAGCCTAAAACACTCAACATGAAGGACTTTCCTCTTAGGCATGTGGAAGATGAGGCAGCAACGATGGGTTTATTTGGTATCCATATTGGATTGCAGACACTTTTTAAATAAAGTTGATTCAATCTTGGATACACACAACTTCCCCTGGCAAAGTCACCAGTTTGTAACTGGTAGTTACAATCAGTGTATACGTGGAAAAGCATAACCGACCAGGCAACATAATAATAGTTAGTCTGAGGCAGCCAAGGCACTAGAAAGGGAGGGAGCTGCGTCTTCCCCCTGCAAGAAATAAAAGACCATTTTGGTAAGTACTAAGACCCATTTTCTTCTGGGACATGTGGAAGGTGCAGCAGCATTCTTTTTAATTCTAAACAATGAAATATTCCAAGTTAGAAGTAGGGAAAAAATAGCTGCAATTAACAAATCAATGCCAAATATAACATCTGAAGATTAAAATAATCTCTTCTTTTTTAAACAACTGCACACATAATAATTTTTAGTGGAATGCCATGTGAGCTGATGCCACATAGTCAATTTTGTAAAAGAGAGACCTTCCCTTTGGATAAGCCACTGTCCAAATCAGATTTTAGGAAATTGAGAATATTCCGAATAGAGAACTCTAGCTGAGCAATTTTTAGTAGTAGACCATCTCATAAAAGATTGGCAGTAACTATAGTAGACCTTATTGACAGTCCAAAAATGCAGAGACTTAAAAGAGAAATTAGCTAACCTGTTTCCAGGCTGCAGTACTATTTTTGCCATACAGTCATACAAATATCTGCTGGGTTACAAATGCGTTGAAAAAATAGAGCAGGAAGAATGCCCCTCTTTTGAACAAATGCTGTTGAATTATTGCAAGTCTGAAATTCAAAAGTCCATATCCTTCCCAATCCTCAAAAGTAAATGAAGGAAATGAGACAGTCTAGGCAGAAGGGGGAAGAAGATGAAGAGGATAGTGAGGATTCACTATAGGATATTGAACCTGAGACCTCTAGGCCAGTGAGATATTTTTTTGGGGCGGACGAGACATTACATTAGTTTATTCCTGTCTAGGTTATTTAGACTGAGATTTCCCTTCAGAACTGATGATGTTAAGTCTTGGGACAATGGGATGTGTTGGTTTCAAAAATATCTAAACCTTTAAAGGTCCTGGAAGGCGATTTCCAGCTAACATGAAGACTCAGGTGGCCACTGCTTCGGTGGCTAGGTCAATGTGGGTTTGGATGTCAGACACTAGGTATAGGAAGAAGCCCATAGGCCAAACTTATTGTCCAATCTTACAGTGGTAGAGAAGGCTATTGATTTTGTTTGCAACACTATGGAAGGGATGCGCATTGCAGCCAAGTCCACTGCCATGATGAATACAGCCAGGAGAGCATTATGGCTTAAACTTTGGTGGGGGGACCAGTTTACTAAAACAACATTTTGTGGGTTAGACGTTGATGGGGAATTTGTTTGGCTCCCAATTGGACAGTATTTTAGATAAGGCTTTTGAGCAAACAAAGGTGTTTCCTCCTGTAAGTGAGTTTAAATTTAAGAGGAATTTCCAACCCCACAAATTTAAAGGGCAGGAGAAACAGAAAGATACATAGTGGCAATTCCAAAGGAATAAGACTAGAGGTTTAATCTCCAATACCTCCAGTATGGTAGGTGATGCAACAGCCTCTAAGCAGTGACTCCATGGGGTTGGGAGGAGACTCGTCTATTTTGCAGAAGCATGGGAAAAAGTCACGACAAACAGCTGGGTTCTGGGGGTTGTTAAAAAGGGGTACAAGAGTTCCTGGGTATCTCTCGGAACCATGTAATGGTAACTCCCATGCAGTTTTCCCCCTTTAGTGACCCAAAAAGTGCTAGTTCGTGTGAAGCAACAGGAGAAAGGACAGGGCTTTTATTCCCAAATGTTCCCTATTTAGAAACCAAATGGGTCTATAAGAATTATGATAAACCTAAAATCTTTAAAGTTATACTAAAGGCAAGCCCAATTGTTGTCCCATTGTTTCGGGTTACACGTTGCACTAAACGATAGAGACTCATAGAAAAAAATGAACAGTGTGTGGCATCAGCAATGTTATGTAAGCACACTGTGATAAGTGTGAGAGGAGGGCGGTGTTTCGGAGCTGTAGAGAGAGACAGCCAATCAGAACATCTGGGCAGGGAGCGGGGGGGGGGTTCCGTTCTTGGTACAATGAAGGTTGATTGATAGACCAGGTTACTGGGGTGGAGACTGAAAGCTGTATGAGGAAGTGATTTTCCTAACTAAGGAGACAGACAGAAGAGGAGGCACAATGGTTGAGCCACTCAATAAAAGGTAAGGTACTGATATATATTTTTTAACTTTTGAGTTGCCAATCACTTAAAACAAGTTTAAAGCCTACAAAAAATAAAAAAGGAATCTATATTATTAGCGATACAGGTGCTAGGAGGGTGACACTCGATCTGAAGGATGCCTATTACCTATTACCATGTTCCGATGTGGGTGGAGCATCAAAGGTTTCTGAGGTTGCTTTGCATATAGAGCAGGGGTTCTTCATCTACAGTGTACAGCACTCCCCTTCAAGATTTCATTGGCATCCTGTGTATTTACAAAAGTTATGGTGGAATTTGGGGGGTTTCTAGGGCATAAAAATATGACAACAGGAGATAGGACAGGGTTATTGTTAGGTTTTCAGATCCTCCACATGCTGGCTAATTACCTGCTCTGTGTGCTTTGTCTGTTTCTCTGTGCATCCCTCTAGATGTGCAGTCTCCTTGGAATATATTCTAGCTGTGCCTTGCTGGTCATTGCAGGTACTTATGAAGGTTAAATTAATGGGCTGATTCTGGCGTCCATCTCTGATTGGCCTATGGCCACATAAAACCGGTCCACTCCCTGTATGCATTGCCCATGATAGCATTTCTTGCTTGGGTGTGACTCTGTGTTTTGATACAGCTCATCCTTTATCAGCCTCTGCTTTATTCGACCACTCTATTTCTTCCACCTCGAACAACTCTTGCTTGCCTGACCTTTAACTTGCCCTGCCATTCTGCATCCTTTTTTCTATATAAGTCCTGAGGGCAACTATGTCTGGGGAGGCCTGCTTGCATCCCCACAAAGGGGGCTTGGCTGTAGGTTAAAGAAGTGGTGGAGATTAGGAATTGCTGACTAACCAGAAGGTGGGTGTCCCACTGGGCCTTACATTATCACAGGCCAAAAACAACCACCATTATGGATAACTTGGCAGAAGTTGCTGCACCGTTGGAACTTCATTCTCAACGGGTCCATGACATTTCAAGTCTGAGCCAAAATCTGGAACAAATCAATGCATGGGGCATATAAGTCAGCGTCTAGCAGCTCGAGAGACCCAGACAAAAAAACTTGTCTCTATTTTCTCTGCAGTGGCCAAACCTGAAGTCCTGTCCTTTCTAGGGAGGAGAAACCAACTCTCACCTGTGTCATCACGGGAGCTGATGTTTTATCTAAGATTCTTTGACTGCCTGAGGTTCTCCTGTTGGCAAGGAAGAACCATTATAAAGCATCAGCCTTAGCAGCTTCACACTTAACACATCTCTGAAAAAGGATACCATGAATCCCAATATTTGGGATCTTTGACCACCAGTGTTCAGTTCAGTTAAAATATCTTTGAATTCTGAACGATCAGAAAATAACAGTCTAGGCCAGGGGTGTTAAACTAATTTTCACCAAGGGCCACATCACCAAAAAAACAAAATGTAAATGTGACCATTCTAATGTTTGATTACAAACACAGAATGATTTTGCTGAGGACAGATGCGGATGCCGAATTATTTTGCCTAGGACAGATACCGACACTGAACTATTTTGCCGAGGACAGATTCAGGCGCTTAATAATTTTGTGCAGGACAGATGCAGATACTAAATTATTTTGCCAAGGACTTATACAGACATGGAATTATTTAGCCCTGGACAGCAATCCAACCCACCCTACCTGGCAATAGTTAGCAATAACCCCTGCAGTAGATGGTGCACCTTCTGCTGTGGCAGTAAGTTGGGTCGATTAGGCAGGCCCCCCTTTTGTGGTGAGAACTGGTTGCACAGAGCCAAAGAACAGTTGCAGACACTATTCTCTTCTCCCTCCAAAACGTTAAAAGGCACATAACATCTGCTTTTATAGGCACCGGATTAGAAGTGGTACTGTGCTCCACAGTGAAGTGTAAAGTACCAAAGCATTGCTCAGCAGCACCTCACACAGAGGCAAGGATATGCTGCCGATGTTAGAAGCCTTGGTGTGATCGTCCAGCCACCACTGTCTAGTACCAGTCAGAGGGCCATAAAAAGGGCTTGGAGGGCCGCAACCAGCCCTTCTGGAACTTGTTCAGACTGTTTTAACTCCGGAAAATAACCCTTTAATAGCATTCCGCATAACATCTTTAGTAATTGAATGGATAGCTTTGTCGCCTGGGTCTGAGGCCAGATCAGATCGATAATCATTACCTCAGAGTGAAGATTCCTCTTTGAATCACATGAACCACGTCTCTGGAATCATCCAAAGATGAGGAAACTCTGCTCACCTTTCTAGATTCCTTTGCAGAAACAGGGTTCAACTACTCAGCCCTGGGTCCTGATTACAGTTACCCTTGCTAGCTAGATTAGGTAACATCTGCACATCAGGGTTGTTAACAAATGGATTAAACACCAGAGATTAAGAGGCCGATTCATTAATAGCGCCAGGTAGCGACAGATGAGCGCCAGTAGCGTGATTTTCACAGCGCCAGCTAGTATTCGCTGTGCTTGGCCGGGGTTTGCTTGTTGACAGCGACTCAGTCGGTGTGCGGTAATGTTGAATACGGGGTTAGGGGTTGCTGTTTCACAGGTTCCGCGTTGTATGGGTGCGCCTGACAGCGAATGGCCAGAGCGAACGGCTTGCTGCAGATTCATTAACAAATCACGCTCAAAAATTTCTCGCGCTGTGAATTCCTTGTTTAAACCCCAGAGCGCTGGCGGCGATGTGTGTAAAGTAGTTTTTAACCCCCAAACAACCTTTTTTTTTATATGTAAAAATTATACAAGTTTTTCTAAACATTTTGTAATATAAATACATGAATATCAGACCTGTAATATCAATTCTGCACAATTTTTTTTTTTTTTTTTACTTAAAAAAAATCCTAACATTGCAGAAGTGGTCACAGAATTTTTGACATTAAAAAAACAAAAAAAAACCATTAATAGCAATTAATTATGATTATTTAAAGATTGCTCCATTGAAATGCATTGGACCACGCCAGGGAGCGCCAGGTCATACCTGTCGCTGTGATGGGATTAGCAGCGGCGCTGTTCGTTGCAGTCGGCTACATGATGAATCCCGCGCTAGCTGACGCTCTCTCCGGCGCTAGCCTCATTTAGCGTGATAAATGCGTCATTGTGACCGCCGCCGGGCGTACTTGATTCGGTAGCCACCGTTAGCTGGCGGTACCTGGCGCTCGTCAGACACTACCTGGCACTAGCCCTTGATAAATAAGGCCGTAAGTTATCTGACTCTGTGCTTAGGTCATCATTTCAAAAGACAAAAAAAGGTTGCCACCATGACATAGCTACAATAGGAGAGGGAAAATTGACAGTTGAACTTGTAGATGTTTACGCTCATAGATTCTTGGCTACAACAAACCAAGCATGTCACTACAATGTATGGCCAATATGCCCATATTTTACACTAATTTGCTTGATATTAGAATATGGCAGACTCTGCAAGACACACACACACATAAATATAAAAGATAAACATCACCAAAAAAGCTTTACCAAATATAGGCAGCACCGCTTAGAAAACAACTGGAAGTTACATCAGTAGAATAATATTGGGGAAGAACCCGTATAAAGAAGGTATCAGCCACAAAAAGTTTTTTAATGTGGATAATAAAAAGTAATAGGCTGACAGTATGGCCCTGATCTGCAAAGCCATCAAGTTCCCTTTGTCTCCTCTCCTTCGCTCTGGGAGGATGTACAGTACCTCCAAAGGAAGGCTATTGCACTTAAAGCTGACCAAAACCCTCAAAAACAACTTCATCTATTTTGCTCCCCCACCCCAAGTACATTACCATTTAGATGTTTTCTGCCTTCAATTCTGCTTGGTATTCCTGTTGAATGTTGATTTTAATTTTTGTTTTCCCCCAGTTTGACATTGTATACCATTGGTTTCTGACAGGATGTCATTGTTTAAAACTAGCATTACATTCTCATGCTGGGATCAATTAGAGTCTGCTGAAAACAGCACCAGGAAGATAAGAGCAAAAAGAAGATTTTATTTTCCCTTTATTTTCTCTGAATGTTTCCTTTGAAGCCAAATACAGTTTGTGTGTATTTTTATTCAAATTCATTACCAGGACGCTAAGAGTTGATACGTTTTTTTTAATTTAAGTCTCCATAGGATAGAGAGTGCAATAAGACAAGCATCCAATCAGAGGTCCATTTTATAGCTTAATAGCATTAATAAAAAGCATAAATTCAAACTTAAATCCATGTATTCACCAATTTTGTCCCCAGTCTCAGCACAGCCATTCCCTGATGGACCTACTGGAAGGAAATGTTTACGGTGGAAACCATCACTGTGATATAAAAATAATATATCTGATATATATAATATGTCTGTCTATAGGATGCTAGGTCCGATCTGACAACCACCGCTATGTGAAACCCCGCCGAAAACTCCGCTTTCCATACATTTTCAACAAGCCCACGGCGAATGCGCAGCTGGTGGCGGCATCACATGTTTTTGCCAGCTCTGTGCAGCCCCGCCCACTGTAACTGATTGGCTGGTGTGGCCATGGACAGCAGAGAGATGCAAGGGGTGCCACACGCCAAACGCAGGTGCGGCTAGACTTCCCTTCAGTTTTTTTGACGCACATTAATATGCACGGCTGAAGAAGCTGATTGGATGAGATAGGAACTTCCACCAGGAGAACGCTGGTCAGGTATGTATATCAGCCAATCTGGGGAACTTTATACATCCCAAATTGGGTTGCCCCAAAACCTGTGTTAATGAAAATCCCGGGTTTTATTCCATTTAAAGCAATGTTACACTGTGGATTTCTGTGGATTTACATAGTGCTGACATATTGTGGAGCACATTAAAGAGTAGCAAAATGCACTGACATAAGTCCCTGTCTCTCAAAGGAACCCACAATGCTGTAATGCTGAAATAATTAAGAATTTTTCACTTCTGTAATTCATTACATGCCAATCTGCAGCGCAATTGTTTAGTAAATATTAACTTTTATTGATGTCAGTTAGCTGTGTGCAACCAGTGCTCCAGGCCTTCTGTCTCCGGACAGGTTAATATGGCACCAGTAATTCTATTTCTCATTGGCACAGACCTGCACCAGCGTAAGTGAGCATTAAATAAATATCAACTATATATTACTTCTCATTCTCCATAAGTAAGTGAAAAGGCCATTTACATGGAAATGCATCCTTATACTGGTTCTGGTTGAACTGGGTTCTGGGATCTAAACATGTATCAAAGGCCATTTCTAGGTACCATCGCCGGGGGCACCAAAAACGCAGGGGGTACCAAGCTGATTGCTGAGTCTGATTGCCCCTGACATGTCCTGGGGGAATGTGTGTGGTGAAGAGAAGTGTGGCACTGACAGAAAACCATTGTGGCTGGAAAGCATCCTGCGTCCCAGGTTCCACGTTGTGTCATAAGCTGTCATGCGACATTGATGTCACCTGCCTGAAATGAGGTGATGGGAGTAAAATGCAGGAGCCAGGGTGAGTATAGGAACACACAGGTCAGTGCTGTGCATCCCTCAATATGCATTGATTTAAGTTTTAGAGTTATCCACTTGTTCTCTGCATTTAACATTTTGAGTCTAGGGGTCCATTGGCACTCTTATATGCTCTAATAATTATTGAGTTTGTGGTGTGGTGCTGGCTACTATGGTGGGAGGAGTTTTTTCTTCCTTGCCATAAGTGCTATTTAGTCTAGAAACTGCTGTGTCTTTGTGTACTGGGCTTCTTTTCTGGCAAAAGTCCCTAGGTGCATTAGCGCTGCAGTAAACTACAGTAAAAATGATGGCATCGACGGCCTGCAATGACACAAGTCTAGACTCTTGTCTAAGGCTTTCTTTACCTCTGTCACACCGCCAGGGATGCGGCAGCGCTCACTCCCCATTGAAGTCAATGAGGGTAATTTTCCTAAGGATATAAACACGGCACGCTCATGTGCCAAAGGAGGGAGGAAGAGGTAATTCATACTGGGCGTCCTGGGGGGTTTCACACAGGACGCCCAATTCGGGATGCCCCCAGGAAATGAAACAAAACCTGTGAATGTGAAATTCCTGAGTTTTGTTCCGCTTTCAGCTTAAACCTGTTTTCAGTACAAACATTTTATTACTCCTTAATGTGTGCCTTACAGTACAGTTCAGTATCTCATTTTAATGTTGACCATGAACAGCCAGTATTCCCTTTACTTAAAAAAAGAAACATTTTTCTATTTACAAAGATCCAGAGCAAAATTAATTCCACTCTTTTAGGGGTTATGATGTTATAGTTGTTCCAGATTGTAGTATAGAATTTGTTATATTTAATTTACACATCAAAATTTGCTTCTAAGTTGTGTACTGGTAAATTCATATTTTTCCAATTGTTTATTGCTGGCTTTGTGTGTATTTTACTTAATGATTCTGATTTCATATATGTCATCTCTACTCTTCTCTTCTCAATCTTCTCTACGTTTCATATTACTCTGTGATCTTATACCATGCCATTAATCTTCAACTAGCATCAACAAGCACTCCTCCTCTCTGGCAGGTAGCACACTGTTCCTGGACACAATCAAGTCTCTGTGAAGCCAGTGCCTGAGCACAGGGTGTGCTCTACACAGGGTGGCACTGTCGGGTTACTCAGTGTCCTATCAGTGTCACCTACAGCTAATAAGAGAGCCTCCAAGTGCCACCCAGGCTGCATTTACAGCCCCTGACCTCTCCATTCTTCATTCCTCACCTGTCTGCTGGAAGATACTCACACCAAGAACTCTGCTGGAATGGTCACCCCAGGGGACATCGGCTCTTTTACTGTCTGGGACTATGTGGTCTTTGCCCTGATGCTGGTTATCTCAGCAGTCATTGGCATCTACTATGCCTTTGCAGGTGGTGGACAGAAGACATCCAAAGACTTTCTGATGGGTGGCAGAAGCATGACAGCGGTGCCAGTAGCCTTGTCTCTCACTGCCAGCTTTATGTCTGCCGTTACTGTGCTGGGCACTCCAGCTGAGATTTACCGGTTTGGAGCCATGTTCAGCGTTTTTGCCATCACCTACACATTCACCGTGCTACTTTCCTCTGAGGTCTACTTGCCAGTCTTCTACAGACTGGGTATCACCAGCACCTATGAGGTACCATACCCTTATATGCTACACAGGGAAAACATAATTCACTAATTGCAGTAAAGTTCAGTGAATTAGGTTTTTCCTGTACCTGGCAGTCTTTACAGACTAAGTTTTTAGGGGGTACTGTACCCCCTTTTACATAGAACATGGTAATGTTAATCCAACTAACTGTAACTTTTCTGCTATCTCCTGGCAGCCTTCTACAGACTGGGTATTAGCAGTGCCTAAGAGGTGTTATGCCCTTGTTAATAATAGGGTTCAAGGAACCTTCACCCTAATATACTAACTGTACCTCAGCTGCTATCTCTTTACGCAGATGACATACGACCTTTATAGCAAATAAGACGACAGAAAATCATTCTAATGAGCTATTTGTAACTTAGCTGCCCTCTACCTGTTGATCATCTACAGAATAGGCATCTGATACTCTACCCCATTTTTGGTAGAAAATCAAACAGTATATTATACTAACAAGCTGAAGGTCTGCTACAGGCTGGTCATCACTAGTGTATCTGATGTACCAACAAAGGGCACATTCCCAGCATGTATATAATGCACAGGAAATCCCTTTGTATATACTTTAGATGCTACCTGTAGCTATAACTAGAAATCCTGTCTACCCTGGTATCGCATAACATCGCAACCACCTCCATCTATCTGCTGATCTGCTAAAGGTTGAACATTTCTGATGTCTCTTACCTCTGAGTAATGGCTCCCCTAAATGGTACATTGTGTTCCCCAGATACAAAGTAAGTTTTTTTTACCCTTTTTACATTCTGTGTCAGACAGGGATGCCTGGGGCTCACCAGTAGAACTGACTCTGTGGGCCCGCCCTACATTTAGACACAAGTATTACTGGCTTACATTCAGGGCCCATGTACAGAAACATTATTCCAAACTGTATTGTCTCTGCATGTGCACTTGGGATGTCACAAATACGCTAAACAGGGAGGGTCATGCCAGTTATTTGGTGAAGCCAGTGTGACGTCCGGTGTGCACTATGGTGCAGATTGCAACCTACATCCCGGGAAGATTTTTAGCTTTGACACATAAAAAAATCCTACTTTTTTCCCAGAAAATCACAATATGCCATTTTACAGGTGAGGTACACCATGCAACCAATAAGTTAAGGATGTTTTTATAAAATTTGGAAGTGACAGCACCCTATGGGCAATGCTAAAGAAGTCACCAAATTTTCCTGCATAGGCCATAGGGCGCTTTTGTTTACAAACAGTAAAAAAATCATCAAAAAATCATCAATCCTTGGCACATAGGAAAATGTATATACTTCAAGGGTAGATGCCTCAACACAAGTAAAGGTAGGTAATGAACGCAGAGCGCTGCCTGTCTCCAGGTGGCTCTGCAGTGTGGGCGCTGAATGCTCATCTAGCGCCTGCACAAAAAAAAGATAAATTAGACTTTCTATTTTATGTGACAAAAACAATAAAATAAAATGTTAAGTCTCTGTATTACCACAAGAACCTAAAACATATCTAATATACCAGATATTTTACCTATATTATTCATCTATTTCTCGTCATTAAAAATGTGCCAGTGCCATTGCCAGTATTTACACATATTTGGAATTGATATCTCTTATATTATTTCCCTGTATTAATTGTACCCACAGTACCTTGAACTCCGCTTCAATAAATTTGTACGACTTCTTGGGACAATCCTTTTCATTATCCAAACGGTAAGTAAAATCCTATAAATTGTAGTAGATCAAAATCTGTTTATTTGTATGTTTGTATGTAAAAGCCCAAATCCAAGCAACCTTTTATTTTGGTCAGTGTAGGAGGAAGTGTTATAGCCATGATAATTTTCATCTTATGTATGTGCTTCCAAAAAAAAGTTTGAATTTATCAGTTTAACTTTGGAGGATAGCAAGGTTTAATAAATTACTGACAATTATGGGCAACACAGAACAAATATGTATTTGCCCTAACTAAGACAGATGATTGAACATTGCATGGAATTCTCACTCCAACCCAGTTCTTTTTCTTGTTCAAAGGGAGCTCCTGTGATCTCCATTTGAGATTAGCGTGGTTGGTCTTAGCAGGATTGTGCCTTGAATCCTGCCTGAAGAACCACTTGATATGAGGAGCTGGCACAGCACTGAATCATGTTTCTGTGCTGTTTGTTTTTGCCCATATTTATCTGTTAAATATGCCAGGTAGTGGCCTTTCCTCTTGGTGCATACAAAGGCATATTTGTTAGTCAAGATAAAGGAGATTTAAACAAGAAACTTTTTAGTATTTTGTCTAGATTAAAAAGTTCTTTATGCTCCAATGTAACAATTCACATGCAATCCTGGTATAAGCATGAAAACATGCTTGCATTTGGAAATTCTGAAGTCCAGTGCAATGTTCAATATAATTCTTTGCTGCATGGTTTTACAGGTGATCATGTAAATGAACTACTGCTTAACCAGGTATTAGCCAATTAGGGCTAAGGTTCCAACCTCTTGCTACATGATATTAGTGCACCCTATTCTTGAAGATACATAATTGTACTGTTTAACCAGACATTAGCCAGTTAGGGCTAAGAGCCCCGTCTCAGGAGATTTGTCACCTGCTAGATTGATATTAGTGCAGCCTAGTTCTGGACATACATAACTGTACTGTTTAACCAGACATTAGCCACTTAGAGCTTAAATTCCAACCTCGGGAGATTGGGCACATGTTATATGGCATTAATGTATCCTAATCCTGGACAGAAATAATAATCATAGAAACTAGTGCAAACCAAACAATATAGTATACACACTCAATGACAAAGTTTCTGTACATAGTTAAAATGTATCAGCTATCTTGTCACTTGTGTCAAATGCACTGAATGAAGCCAATGGACATCTACACTCCTGAAGGAACATTTGTCTGGTCCAGCGTTTGGCATACACACAGCATCCAGGTGTTGAGATCACATCTATCAGCTTGCATTGCCTTAGGGTAGGAATAATCCAATGCAATGAAAACACTAGAAAATCAACAGGAACTTTCACATCTATGTGCTGTAATGCACACATGTTTGGCCAAATGCAGTATGCAGTATTTCCACTGCAAATGCAGCACAGCCTATGGGCAGTGCATGTAAGGTGGTCTGCTTCTGAAGTTCTCCTGGGTCGTCTTCGGCTGCTCCTGCTGGGTCCTAGGTCCTTAACACTGCCTCCTCTACTGCTGCTACCATCCTCTGCTGAATCTCTGTTGCTGCAGCCAGTCTTCTTATCCAGCCCTCCCCAATGGTTGCTGCTGTTTGGCCAACATACATATTGTATCCTGTTTGTATTATCAGGGTGTTTGGGTAGGCCCATGTGCTGTACATTATTGGTAAAGCTGTTTAAATGAAGCCTAGCATTGCTTAGCAAGCTTTAAATAAATCAACAATCAAAAGATTTTTGTCAGGCGTCCTCTCTGCTCTGCATGATTACATGGCATACTAGACTCTATGTCATGGACCGGATGGAGCGGACTCGGGTGTGGATCCGCTTTAACTGTGGAACCGATGGCGGGTACCATGTCAGGGGAGCGGAGTCTAAGGGGCCACCGGTATTCACCAGAGCCCACCGCAAGGCAGGTTGGTCTTGTGCGGCGAGTGACCCCCAGGTCGCTACCCCCCAACAGCGGCCCAGTCCCACAGTCAGCCGAGGTTCAGCGAGGTACACAAGTGGCAGGCAAAAGGCGTAGTAAGTACAGGCAGAGGTCGGGGCTGGCAGCACAGGTTCACAGAAAAGGTGAGTAGCCGAGGTCAGGGCAGGCAGCAAAGGTTCAGAGTCGGGGACAGGCAGAGGTCGGTACACAGGTGAGCAATCCAAGTATGTGACTTTCAACAAGCATGGAGAGACCAAGATCCGGCACTGAAGGAAGGAAGTGCCTGTTTAAATAGGGGAAGATGATGCAGGATTGGATGACATAAACACCAATCAGTGCTGTACAGGCCCTTTAAATCTCAGGGATCCTGTGCGCTCGCCCTCTAGTGGACAGAGACGTGTGCGCACCAGACCATGCAAGGAGGAAGCATTGGGGGAAGGGCGGCAGCTGGAAGCAGCCCTGAGGGAAGATGGATGACGGCTGCATGCAGCCATGGAGGTAGGTGAAATGCTGTGAGACGGGCGTGCAGCGCTCGCCCTAACAGTACCCCCCCCCCCCCCTTGGGTCTCCCCTTCATCTTGGGACCAAGAAAATCTGAGATGAGACTACGGTCTAGAATATTCTCTTCGGGCTCCCAAGATCTTTCTTCAGGTCCACAGCCTTCCCAGTCGACCAAGAAATATCTTTTTCCTCTGGAGAGCTTAGAAGCCAGAATCTCCCTCACTGAAAAGGTATCCTCGGTGCCCGAGATTGGGGCAGGCACCAAAGTTTTAGGAGAGAATCGATTGACAATAACTGGCTTCAACAGAGAGACGTGAAAAGAATTTGGAATTCGCAGTGAAGTCGGTAGGTGAAGCTTATAGCAAACTGGATTGATCTGTTTGATCTTGTATGGCCCCAAGTAACGGGGGCCCAATTTGTAGCTAGGAATTTTGAAGCGGATGTATTTTGCCGACAGCCACACCTTATCTCCTGGAGAATAAACAGGCGGAGCTCTTCTCCTTTTATCAGCGCTAACCTTCATGCGGGCAGAAGCTTGACAAAGGGAACGCTGTGTTTCTTGCCAGATGGTGGAGAAATCCTGTGTGAGATCGTCCACGGCGGGCACTCCGGAGGACGTGGATAAAGGCAGAGGCGGAAGGAGTTGACGGCCGTACACCACCAAAAACGGGGACTTCCTTGTGGACTCAGAATCCTTAAAATTATACGAGAATTCCGCCCAAGGCAACAGATCGACCCAATCGTCTTGACGCGCTGAAACACCTGGCCGTTAGACTGGGGATGATAAGCGGAGGAAAAGTCCAGTTTAATTTTCATTTGTTTACAAAGAGCTCTCCAGAACTTGGACACAAACTGCACACCTCTGTCAGACACAATATGTGTAGGTAGACCATGAAGTCGAAAGATATGCTTCAGGAAGTATTTTGCCAACAGAGGAGCTGACGGGAGGCCGGGCAAAGGAACAAAATGCGCCATCTTAGAAAACCTATCCACTACCACCCAAATTACAGTATTGCTATGCGAAGAAGGGAGGTCGGTAATAAAGTCCATAGCAAAGTGTGTCCATGGGGTATCCGGAATAGGAAGTGGGTGGAGTAGGCCAGCAGGTCTTTGGCGAGGGGTTTTGTCGCGAGCGCAGGTGGTACAGGCCTGAACGAATTCGGTCACATCCTTTTCAAAAGAAGGCCACCAATAATATCGAGAAATGATAGAACAAGACTTCCTGATACCAGCATGGCCGGCTACATGGGAAGAATGCCCCCATTCTAATATTTTGCGACGTTGGCGGGCTGGCACAAAGGTCTTTCCCGGCCTTGTACAAGAGTAGCGGGGGCAGAGTGGACAAGGCGTTCAGGCGGGATGATATGTTGTGGAGTGGATTCAACACCAGAGATGTCAGAGAAGCGAGAAAGGGCGTCTGCCCTGATGTTCTTAGCGGCTTGCCGGAAGTAGATTTGAAAATCAAATCGAGCGAAAAACAACGACCAACGAGCTTGTCGTGGATTCAATCGCTGGGCAGTTTCTAAATAAGATAGATTTTTGTGATCAGTATAGATGGATACTTGATGGGCAGAACCTTCTAAGAGGTGTCTCCACTCCTCCAACGCCAACTTGATGGCGAGTAACTCCCGATCTCCGATGGAGTAATTCCTCTCCGCTGGCGAAAAGGTCTTCGAAAAGAAACCGCAGGTGAGAATTCTGCCAGTAGACGATTTTTGAGTGAGCACCGCTCCGGCTCCAATGCAGGAGGCATCTACTTCTAGGGCGAAAGGCCGAGATGGATCTGGCCTAGACAACACCGGTGCAGAGGAGAAGGCCTTTTTTAGAGCAATGAAGGCCTCTTCCGCCTGAGGAGGCCAAGACTTTGAATTGGCGCTCTTCTTTGTGAGGGCCACAATAGGCGCCACTACAGTGGAAAAGTGAGGAATAAACTGCCGATAGTAATTGGCGAAGCCCAGAAAACGTTGAATAGCTCACAGGCCAATAGGACGGGGCCAATCCAGAACTGCTTTCAACTTGCTGGGGTCCATCTGAAGGCCACGAGCTGAGACAATATATCCAAGAAAGGGTAAGGCGGTTTGATCAAATAGACACTTCTCCAGCTTGGCGTAAAGATGGTGTTGACGGAGAGGAGACAGGACTTGCCGGACATGACGGTGATGTTCTTCTAGATTAGATGAAAAGATGAGTATATCATCCAAATATACAACAACACAGGAGTAAAATAAGTCCCGAAGAATGTCATTTACGTATTCCTGGAATACAGCGGGTGCATTGCAGAGACCAAAGGGCATCACTAAATATTCGAAGTGGCCATCGCGGGTATTGAAGGCGGTCTTCCATTCATCGCCCTTGCGTATACGTATCAAATTATAGGCTCCCCTCAGGTCAAGCTTGGAGAAGACGCTGGCCCCACGCAGTCGGTCAAGTTATTCGGCAATCAAGGGCAAATGGTAGCGATTTTTAACGGTAATCTTATTGAGGCCGCGATAATCAATACAAGGGCGAAGAGAGCCATCTTTTTTTGCCACAAAGAAGAACCCCGCGCCTGCTGGAGAGGAAGACTTCCGTATGAACCCTTTCTGAAGATTTTCTCGATATACTCCGACATGGCTTGAGTCTCAGGAGCCGAGAGAGGGTAAATTCGGCCACGTGGAGGAGTGGTACCCGGAAGGAGGTCTATAGGGCAATGGTAGGGGCGGTGAGGCGGAAGTACCTCCGCTTGTTTCTTGCAGAATACATCAGCATAGGTCAGGTAGATCTCAGGCAAGCCAGGTAATGGTGCTGAAGCAGGAATGGGTCGAACAGGGACAGACTTCAGGCACCTCTTAAAGCATGCTGCACCCCAAGTCCTTATATCGCCAGTGGTGCAGTCAAGCGTGGGATCATGACGTTGGAGCCAAGGAAGGCCTAGAAGAATCTGAGAGGTGCAATTAGGGAGGACGTAGAACTCAACATTCTCTTGATGGAAGAGTCCAATTCTTAATAGGAGGGGAACGGTGCGATAGCACACAGTACAGTCCAGCCTATCACCATTGACTGAGGCGATAAATAAGGGTCTTGCAAGGCGATTCACCGGAATATTATGTTTATTGACCAAGGCAGCCTCTATAAAGTTCCCTGCGGAGCCAGAGTCCAAAAAGGCGGTTAAATTCAAGGAGGTGGTAGGTGAGATGGAAAGTTGAACAGGAACAGTGAGCCGTGGAGAGGAAGCACATACACCCAGGGACGCCTCTCCCACCGCCACTAGGTGCGCCCGTTTCCCTGACGTGGAGGGCGAATGGGACAGTCCTTCAAAAAATGCTCAGAACCACCGCAGTACAGACAAAGTTTCTCGTTCCTTCTGCGAGTTCTCTCCAATTGGGTCAAGTGGAATCGATCGACCTGCATGGCCTCCTCACTGGGAGGTACATATGCGGACAAAGGGTTTTGAAATACTGGAGCCAAATGGGATGCCCTCCTAGGGCGCTGAGAGTCTCTTTCTTGGCGGAATTCCTCACGCCTCTCAGTAAAGCGCACATCAATGCGTGTGGCCAGATGGATGAGATCGTTGAGAGATGAAGGCAAGTCACGAGCCGCAAGAGCATCCTTAATTTTACTAGAAAGTCCTTTCTTGAAGCAGGCACACAAGGCCTCATTATTCCAAGACAATTCGAAGGCAAGAGTGCGGAACCGAGTGGCGTATTCACCAACGGACAACTCGCCCTGGACCAAGTTCAAAAGGGACGATTCAGCAGATGAAGCCCGGGCAGGTTCCTCAAAGACCTGGCGAAACTCAGAGACAAAGGTGTGAATACTGGAGGAGACAGGGTCATTGCAATCCCACAAGGGAGTGGCCCAGGCCAAAGCCTTTCCAGAAAGCAAACTGATAACAAAGGCCACCTTAGCTCGTTCAGTGGGGAATAGATCCGCTAACAACTCCAAGTGCAGGGAACATTGGGCAAGGAACCCTCGGCATAACTTGGCGTCCCCATCATATTTAGCTGGCAAGGAGAGACGGACTCTGGCAGAAGATGCTACCGGGGGCTGTGGCAGCAATGCTGGAATTTGCTGTTACTGAATCGTTAATAATTGCTGCATCATGGCAGAGAGTTGATTAATCTGGCGGGACTGCATAGCCACTATAGCAGGCAATTCAGTGGCATCCGGCAGCGGCACCTCAGCGAGATCCATGGCCGGATCTTACTGTCACGGACTGGATGGAGCGGACTCGGGTGTGGATCTGCTTTAACTGTAGAAACGATGGCGGGTACCGTGTCAGGGTAGCGGAGTCTAAGGGGCCACTGGTATTCACCAGAGCCCACTGCAAGGCAGGTTGGTCTTGTGCGGCGAGTGACCCCCAGGTCGCTACCCCCCAACAGCGGCCCAGTCCCACAGTCAGCCGAGGTTCAGCGAGGTACACAAGTGGCAGGCAAAAGGCGTAGTAAGTACAGGCAGAGGTCGGGGCTGGCAGCACAGGTTCACAGAAAAGGTGAGTAGCCGAGGTCAGGGCAGGCAGCAAAGGTTCAGAGTCGGGGACAGGCAGAGGTCGGTACACAGGTGAGCAATCCAAGTATGTCTGACTTTCAACAAGCATGGAGAGACCAAGATCCGGTACTGAAGGAAGGAAGTGCCTGTTTAAATAGGGGAAGATGATGCAGGATTGGATGACATAAACACCAATCAGTGCTGTACAGGCCCTTTAAATCTCAGGGATCCTGTGCGCTCGCCCTCTAGTGGACGGAGACGTGTGCGCACCAGACCATGCAAGGAGGAAGCATTGGGGGAAGGGCGGCAGCTGGAAGCAGCCCTGAGGGAAGATGGATGACGGCTGCATGCAGCCATGGAGGTAGGTGAAATGCTGTGAGACGGGCGTGCAGCGCTCGCCCTAACACTCTAATTCCATTTCCGCTATTTCCTTGTTAAAGGCCATATATTTTGGATTGTATAAACAGCTTTGTAGATACTAGTTCAGTAATTGTTGTTTCTTATGTTCCTTTGCCCTGGGTTAGGAAATCAAATGTTCACTTTGCTAAATGATGTCCCAACAGTCAATAAAACAATTAAATAGCAGCCATGTAAAAAATGTAATGAAGGACAAGTTGTAAGGCTTCTTATAAATATTTGCAAGCACCACCTTTATGCTTTCTTATTACATCCTGTCACCAGGGGTAGCATGAATATACTTCATTCATATTTGTATTCATGTATTTGCACATATATTTATCTTTACTTGATTTAATACTAAATTCTCCCCTAGATTCTGTATACAGGAATAGTCATCTATGCTCCAGCTTTGGCACTTAATCAAGGTAAGGGATAAGAGATAGCAAGTACATAGTACATTTGTACACATATACTGTAGGCAGAGGCGGACTGGGAATAAAAAACGGCCCGGGACTTTGGGGCGCACCGGCCCTGTTGCACTTTTCCTGGCCCAGTATAGTATCTTAATGTCACATTATATATACACCTAATTTTTCGTTCCACAACACGCATCTGGGGTTTATAGGTCAAAAATAAGAAAGAAAATATTCTGAACCAAATGGTGTGCTAAAATCCCCCCATTACAGACAGTGTGCAGAATCACACCATTACAACCATTAAGTAGCATCCCCCTGGACAGCCACTGGGGGCATTCCTCAGTACAGCTCACACACAGTGGGGGGCATCCCTCAATACAGCTCACACACAGTGGGGGGCATCCCTCAATACAGCTCACACACAGTGGGGGCATCCCTCAATACAGCTCACACACAGTTGGGGCATCCCTCAGTACAGATCCCACACAGTGGGGGCATTCCTCAGTACAGATCACACACAGTGGGGGCATCCCTCAGTACAGCTCACACACAGTTGGGGCATCCCTCAGTACAGATCCCACACAGTGGGGGCATCCCTCAATACAGCTCTCACACAGTGGGGGCATCCCTCAATACAGCTCACACACAGTGGGGGGCATCCCTCAGGGCAGCTCACACACAGTGGGGGCATCCCTCAGTACAGCTCACACACAGTGGGGGCATCCCTCAGTACAGCTCACACACAGTGGGGGCATCCCTCAGTACAGCTCACACACAGTGGGGGCATCCCTCAGTACAGCTCACACACAGTTGAGGCATCCCTCAGTACAGCTCACACACAGTGGGGGCATCCCTCAATACATCTGACACACAGTGGGGGCATCCCTCAATACAGCTCACACACAGTGGGGGGCATCCCTCAATACAGCTCACACACAGTGGGGGCATCCCTCAATACAGCTCACACACAGTGGGGGCATCCCTCAGTACAGCTCACACACAGTGGGGGCATCCCTCAATACAGCTCACACACAGTGGGGCATCCCTCAGTACAGATCACACACAGTTGGGGCATCCCTCAGTACAGATCACACACAGTGGGGGCATCCCTCAGTACAGATCACACACAGTGGGGGCATCCCTCAGTACAGATCACACACAGTGGGGGCATCCCTCAGTACAGATCACACACAGTGGGGGCATCCCTCAGTACAGCTCACACACAGTTGGGGCATCCCTCAGTACAGATCCCACACAGTTGGGGCATCCCTCAGTACAGATCCCACACAGTGGGGGCCTCCCTCAGTACAGATCCCACACAGTGGGGGCATCCCTCAGTACAGATCACACACAGTTGGGGCATCCCTCAGTACAGATCCCACACAGTGGGGGCCTCCCTCAGTACAGATCCCACACAGTGGGGGCCTCCCTCAGTACAGATCCCACACAGTGGGGGCATCCCTCAGTACAGATCACACACAGTGGGGGCATCCCTCAGTACAGATCACACACAGTGGGGGCATCCCTCAGTACAGATCACACACAGTGGGGGCATCCCTCAGTACAGCTCACACACAGTTGGGGCATCCCTCAGTACAGATCCCACACAGTGGAGGCATCCCTCAGTACAGATCCCACACAGTGGGGGCATCCCTCAGTACAGATCCCACACAGTGGGGGCATCCCTCAGTACAGGTCCCACACAGTGGGGGCATCCCTCAGTACAGATCCCACACAGTGGGGGCATCCCTCAGTACAGCTCACACACAGTTGGGGCATCCCTCAGTACAGATCCCACACAGTGGGGGCATCCCTCAGTACAGACCACACACAGTGGGGGCATCCCTCAGTACAGATCCCACACAGTGGAGGCATCCCTCAGTACAGATCCCACACAGTGGGGGCATCCCTCAGTACAGCTCACACACAGTGGGGGCATCCCTCAGTACAGATCCCACACAGTGGGGGCATCCCTCAATACAGATCCCACACAGTGGGGGCATCCCTCAGTACAGATCCCACACAGTGGGGGCATCCCTCAGTACAGTTCACACACAGTGGGGGCATCCCTCAGTACAGATCCCACACAGTTGGGGCATCCCTCACTACAGATCCCACACAGTTGGGGCATCCCTCACTACAGATCCCACACAGTTGGGGCATCCCACAGTACAAATCCCACACAGTTGGGGCATCCCTCAGTACAGATCCCACACAGTGGGGGCATCCCTCAAAACAGCTCACACACAGTGGGGGCATCCCTCAGTACAGATCCCACACAGTGGGGGCATCCCTCAGTACAGATCCCACACAGTGGGGGCATCCCTCAATACAGCTCACACACAGTGGGGGCATCCCTCACTACAGATCCCACACAGTGGGAGCATCCCTCAATACAACTCACACACAGTGGGGGCATCCCTCAGTACAGATCCCACACAATGGGGGCATCCCTCAATACAGCTCACACACAGTTGGGGCATCCCTCAGTACAGATCCCACACAGTGGGGGTATCCCTCACTACAGATCCCACACAGTTGGGGCATCCCTCAGTACAGATCCTACACAGTTGGGGCATCCCTCAGTACAGATCCCACACAGTTGGGGCATCCCTCAGTACAGATCCCACACAGTGGGGGCATCCCTCAATACAGCTCACACACAGTGGGGGCATCCCTCAGTACAGATCCCACACAGTGGGGTCATCCCTCAGTACAGATCACACACAGTGGGGGCATCCCTCAATACAGCTCACACACAGTGGGGGCATCCCTCAGTACAGATCACACACAGTGGGGGCATCCCTCAGGACAGTCATGTGCAGCATCCATCAGTACATGGTGTCCAGAGTGTGTGTGTGTGTGTGTGTGTGTGTGTGTGTGTGTGTGTGTGTGGATCAGATTGGGAGGCAGAGATGAATGGGGGCCTTTGGTCAGACTGGGGGTTACATGTGAATTGAGCCATGTGTTAGGCGGGGGGGGGGGGTGCAGATTAATGGGGCTGTGTACATTGTACCTGATCATGCTGGTGATGTCTGGATTCCAGCTGTCAGTATTGTGCTGCGCAGAGGAGGGGACAGGAAAGCCTGAGCTCCTGCAGGATGAGCTGGGGAGAGAGGGGGGCGGGGCTGCCGCCATCTACACATCCAGCACTGCTCACCTCCAACATCTCCTCCTGGCCCCGCCCCCTCCTCGGGCTGCGTGGCAGACGATTGGCTGCTAGGCTTTCTTCCTCTGAGAGCAAATCAGCCATCTCTGCTGCCGGCCTACCGGGATTCTGCCCGGTATGCCCTATGGCCAGCCCGCCCCTAACTGTAGGTCAATTTGAAATGCATGGTAACACATAGTAAAGCACACCTAAAATGCACCTATCTGTGTTTTTCTTGCTGCATTCAGTGACCATGGTTTAACCACTGATTTAACCGGACGTTCAGCATCATTTAATGAAAAGCCCAAACCCTTAAAAAAACTATTCCCCAACATTTAAATTTAATATATTTTACATTTTTAGTCACTTACTTATTATACTTTCCCCCACTGGGGTGTGACTCAACACTCTAGGATACGGGCCTCAGAAGCATCACATACTGAGGAGAGGAGAGGGAAGGAGTGCAGGGGGTGGGGTTATAGCTGTGTTTTACTCAGATAGAGCAGAGCTGGGATCAGAAAATGGACAGCAATCCCAGAATGCAGAGCGGCACAGTCAGAAGACACTTCCTGTTTGCAGGCAGCCTGAGACTCCATGTGCCGCAGAGTAGCACACTCTAGGATACGGGCCTCAGAAGCATCACATACTGAGGAGAGGAGAGGGAAGGAGTGCAGGGGGTGGGGTTATAGCTGTGTTTTACTCAGATAGAGCAGAGCTGGGATCAGAAAATGGACAGCAATCCCAGAATGCAGAGCGGCACAGTCAGAAGACACTTCCTGTTTGCAGGCAGCCTGAGACTCCATGTGCCGCAGAGTAGCACAGTCAGAAGACACTTCCTGTTTGCAGGCAGCCTGAGACCCCATATGCTGCCAGTTTGTATGTTTAAAGGCCCAGGAAATGCACTAGGTGCAGGTAGGACGATTTTTAATGTGGACAATCTGTATGTACAGGGGAGGGGGAACATATAAGAAATGCTCTTATTCAGGGTGAACTTAGGTGTGTGAAACCCCCCCGATCGCCGCAAAAACTCACCTCTCCCCGCTCCCACGTGACCTTGTCCGGCCAATGACAGCGCTCAGAGCCGCTCTGGTATGCGCGTCCAAAGCCGCTTGGACGCGCATACCAGAGCGCTGTCATTGGCTGCGTCTCTCGCTTCCCTCTAACAGGGACGCGCCTGCGCCGGCCATTCACAAAACGGCCGGCGCGGGAGCGCGCCCTGCTAGAGGGAAGCGAGAGACGCGGCCGCGTCTCGCGCATGCGCCGTTGGATCGCCGGTAAGGTAAGGATTGTGGGCCTCCTGGGGGGTTCCTCCCCGCGGGACATCCCGATTTCGGATGCCCCGCGCGGAGGGATCTGATCGGTCCGGGAATCTTATAGATTCCCGGGCCGATCCCCCCTGGGTGTTGGTCCACTTTAAGATGTATGCGACAGTGCCAAGTCAAACACCTTATACAGACGTATTTATGACTGTTGCTTTCTTCACGGTGCAGCACTGTTGTACAAGCTACGCCAGTCATAAGTGGAAAAGTACTGAAGTATTGAAGTGTTTTACACAAAAATAGAAAATCACATTTTCCCCCAGATTTTCACACCAATGCAGTCATCTAACCACAACAACTAAAGATGGTCCTAAATGCATTACAAATGTTGCACTATCGTGAAAAAATGCCCAACGATAAAATTTAGAATTTCTCTGTTAATGAATCACCATCTACGTAGACAATAAATGCCAATGGCACTTTTTACTACAGTGTAATAGGGAGTAAAAATTCTCTACTTTTCTTAGAAGTAAAAAAGCACCATTGACTACACTATTTTTACCCAACTCGTGATTCAGCAACAGAAACATTCTCAGGCTTTTTTCTCATAAAGTAAATGTTTTAACTACTACAAGAATTTTCTTTAACTTTTATTGAATCCAGGTCATTGCCTAGGGGCAACAATCAATGCATGCTTACAGAAAGATAACAGCGCAAAACAAATAAACTAGCGGAGGCGCCAGTGCGGATGCTAATGTCAGCAAAATGGCACAGAATGGGGCACTTTATAACTCAGACTCCAAATAAATAATACAATAAAAAGATTAACCCCCTCAGTCATCTCTGTGCCAAGAAGGGACTTTAACTCACCTATTCTAACTTTCTCCCATGAAGAACCAGGAAACAACTGCACACTACAGTATTGCTTGTCCCCTATTGGAGAACTTGTGCATGCATGCTTTCATTGAATCGAACAACTACCTTGGGTTAAATATTATATTTGTTTCACACACAGGCATATCATGAGGAAATTACGCTAGTCTAGTTAATTTCTTATCTCTACTGACTTTATGATTCAATTTCAGGTCAGGTCACTGATCACCTGAACATTGCCCCAGTATGGCATTTTATTAAGATATATGCTCATTAGAGAACATATTCATTTAGTTTCTAATATCATGTCCTGTCCAGGCAAAAATAAGTTCCTACCTCTTTTCTCCTGCAGCAGTTTTACAGCCTTATTTATGTTTGTTTCCTGTGGGTGCTAGGCGCGAGGCACTCTCTGTGTCCATGCTGCAGAGCCCCCTGGAGACAGGCAGCATTCTGCGTTCACTCGCTTCCAGCGCCTGACCCGGCTGTGAGCACAAGAAAACAACAAAGCGCCTGTACGGGCGCTGTGAAAAGGGAATCCCAGGCATACAGCACCTGTTGCATTTCCCATGATGGCAGCACAAAAAAATCAATTCCAAACATCCCAAGGATCTCATGACAAATGCACCGCCACCAAAAAATAAAAACAAATAGCCATAAAAATTATAACCAGCCCAGCCCATTGAAATCTATGGGATAAGGCCACACAGTGCAGGGAGAGCGCCTGGTCTTATCTGGCACTGTAGGAAACGCAGCGCTGGCACTCATCCCATTGCCGGCGCTGATGATAGATGGGACACTACCTGGTACAGAAACGCTCTAAATTTTTGACTTGATAACTTTACCTTTTGCACTGGGACCTAACATTCACCTGACGTGGCACTAGCGCTTCCTAAGGCTCTGTTCACACCTCTCCGTTGCGTTAAGAACAGGAATTTCGTAAGTATGCCAGAGGTGTGTTGTATCAAGTCAAATGCTGCGCTTTTGATGTGTTGGCAATGCACTTGTGTCGCGTTTTTGAAAAGAAAAGCGCTTTTTGCACAAAAAGTAAACAGGAAATTCTATGGCAACCATGCGCTGAAAAAGGTGTCTGCAGCGCTTTTTAAATGTGTTACGCAATGCAGCATAGATATGTGAACTATTCCATCTAGAATAATTTACAATGATTCTTCTGCATTGTAACCGCATTGTAACCGCATTGCAACGCAGCGCAACAACGCAGAGAAAGGCCAAAGGTGGGAACAGGGCCTAAATAAACCCTTAAGTGATTTACGACTTTTTAATACTCAATCCTAAGATTTATTCCTGAGCAAAGAAGCATGCACCTGGTGGCTCATACAGAGGGGCATGCAGTAAAAAAGTGTGTGACGTAACATAGCCTGTGTTGGACAATGTCCATCAATTTACTAATGAATGTTCGATGGGCGCTCCCCAGATGCATGGCTGCAAGTGAGAATTAAAGATGAAGAACTATGATCACCCTTAAAGTACCCCTTCCTACCCTCATGAGAGAGACATCTCTGCCCCATGACTAAATGATGTTCCTCTGGACTGTCCTAGGAATAAAACATTTATCTGCCATTGCATGTTTTAAATGCTGTTTTCCATTCATTTAGTAGAATTGAATGCAAAATTATATTAAAAAATCTACAAATAAATATGTGAAATGCTTTCCTAAATGCTGTGTCATTTGTTGTGTTTGTTTAGTCACTGGATTTCATTTGTGGGGTGCGGTCGTGGCTACTGGAGTGGTCTGTACTTTCTACTGCACAATGGTTAGTGACCGTTTAATTTCCTAGTGATACATGTAAGAAACAAGAGCACAAGCTCTCTTCAAATAGGTCTGCTATTATAAACTACAACCTCCACCCTACTGTTTCATCTGTCCTTGTCATCTGATTATGCTTTGCCTTTAATTTTATGCTTTGTTTTCAGGGTGGACTCAAAGCCGTGGTATGGACGGATGTTTTCCAGGTTGGCATCATGGTTGCTGGATTTTCATCTGTCATCATTCGTGCAGTGGTAGTTCAGGGTGGAATTGGTCCAATTCTGAATGACTCATATTACGGAGACAGGTTAAATTTTTGGGAGTAAGCATATTTATTGAGCATATTTTTCATATGTTATTTTTATATATCAGTAGGCCAAAAAAAACCTTTACGTCTCGCCTTGGCTGATTTGGCCCATGGAGGAAATCATCCCCCCCTGGTCCCTGTGAGCTCCTATTAGTGTGTGCCAGCCAGCTTCCTCTGTCTTTGGCCAGAGGAGTAGCTAGGGTTTCTGGCACCCAGGGCAATGATTTGAAATGGTGCCCCCCACCTGTTCTCAGGCCCCTTTTGGCCTGAAAGAAATTGACCCGGACTGATCAGCTGTGGTGAAACTAAGGTGAATATCCTTTATTTTTAGTCTTTAAATGAAATTTTTTACTTTTGGCTTTTAGTTTCAATCCAAATCCACTACAGCGTCACTCGTTCTGGACCATTGTTATTGGAGGAACATTTACCTGGACGGGAATCTATGGTGTTAACCAGTCACAAGTGCAGAGATATATTGCCTGCAAAACTAGATTCCAAGCTAAAATGTAAGTTTTCTGTCACTTCATATATAAAAATATATATATGAATGTATATGAATGAATATATATGAATATATTTGATGCCGTGGTCCCAAGAGAGATTTGCAAGTGCCAGTTCTTTATAAATGGTTTTATTGATCGGGACATCTGGTCAACTCCTTGGCTGAATATGGTAGTGAAATGTATAGATATATAACACCAACATCCTTTTATGGACCAGAGATCCCTGAGTTGTCCTTTGAGCATGTGACTGCATAGCAAACGGCTCTGATTGGATGAGAGCCCTCACATGTGCCGTAGGACAAGGGAAAGGTGAGTTTTGGATGTGCAATCTGCGGATTTCAAACAGCGGGGCATCCCAAATCGACATGCCCTGGGGGCACGGAATATAATATGTGACAGAAATGCTCTACTGAATAGAGCATTTCTGGTGGAGAGGGTTGGGAAACACTGGAATAGAGAATGGTGGCATCTGCATAAGAACCCCACAGGTTTCCCTGTTCAAGTCCACTGGAATAGAGAATGGTGGCATCTGCATAAGAACCCCATACATTATGATGCTGAAACCACTTTGGTTTTGGTGATGCTTAATATATTTGTCATAACTATAACATCCTATTGTACCACTAGATCTAGAAGTATAGGTCCATTCTCTCAGATTCCTAAGATTATGGCTTTACCATCATTTGCGTTCTTCATTACCTTAATAAGAGTCTGGTATTAGTCTCTAGAGAATTCATGCTCATTATGTCGCACTATATACTAATTTGTATTGTTCCAATTGGCAACACTGTATTTTATACTATAGAAGTAGACCATGCTGTTCTATATAGTCATAACGAACACCCCACACATATTATGTCTTTATTTAAAGGAGCAGTATCGCGAAATTTGCATTAAAAAAGATAAATAATTAAATAGCCACACAATAGCTTCTAACATGTGTATAAATAATCTGGCGATAGAAAAAGGAAAAAATATCTGCCTTTCTTTTAAATTGTATAATTACAATGGCTCAGTCCATTTGCTGAATAGGGGGATCTGCTGGGTTGTATTTAGTGAGCTGCTTCATTTAGCCCACTGGTCTCCTAGCAACACTTTACCTCAGAGGCTGACACTGTAATCAGTGGTAACGGCTGTGTGTGTGTGAGGTGCTGCTTTTGTTATGAGACCAGGTGACTCAAATGTGTAAAATCTATACAAAATAAACTAAACTGACTGAAAATGACTGAAATTCTTCTTTGAATAACTGTGCAGGAAAATCTAAAGGTATTAAAGTGGAACAAAACCCTGAGTGTCCGACCCTGAAGTCTATAAGACCCGGCCATTGACCTTCCCCCTTGGGCATTCTAAATCGGGATGCCCCACTGTGTGAAACGACCCCTGGATAACCATTTTTCTGGCGCACTCACGCAGATAGTCATTTAGACAGGCCGGGCAGCCAGGAAGGTTACTGCTCAGGCTCCCCATCTGCGTGCAAACAGAGCTGATTGGATGAGAGCCCGCACATGCACTGTGGCACAGGGAAAGGTACGTTTTCACAGGCGAACTTGGGGATTTCACATATCAGAGCATCCCAAGTCGGGATGCCCCTAGGGGCACAAAACAAAACTCCAGATAGTGAAAATCCTGGTTTGGGCTTTGCTCAAAACACACAAAGCTGAAAGAAAGATCATATGGAAAAATGTGTTAAGAAAAGAGAGAGAAAATGGTAAACGAAAGATTCTGCAGCAGAGCCAACATGAAGGGAAAACTGTCAAAATCAGCTAAATGACTTCTAGAGCATTTCTTTCTGTTTTAGATATATAAGTTCTGGCCAGGCAATGTTGCAATGTTGTTATCTTATGCTGGACGGCGGCCAGCACTGAACAGCTGATACTTTGGCCCTTATTTAACAAGGGATAGCGCCAGGTAGCGAATGGTGAGCGAACGGTAATGACGGTCACCGCCACGAGAACGCCGGCTCCCCTCCGCAATCACACATTTATCAAGCCGATCCTGCTTAGCGACTGACAGAGCACCAGATAGCGAATCATTCATCATTATTCCAGCCTCACCCCACAGCGCCAGCGAGCGACCTTGAACAGCAACAGGTATGACCTCTCACTACCTGGCGCTCTCCAATGCATTTCAATGGAACAAATATTCATAATTAATTGCTATTAATGTTTTTTTTTTTTTTTTTTTTTTTTAAATGTCAAAAATTCTGTGACCACTTCTGCAATGTTAGAATTTTTTTTTTTAACCTTAAAATTTGTGCAGAATTGATATTACAGGTCTGATATTAATGTATTTATATTACAAAATGTTTTGAAAAACATGTTTTTTTTTTTTTCAAAAAATATGGTTGTTTGGGGGTTAAAAAACTACTTTTAACCCATCGCCGCCAGCGCTCTGGGGTTTAAACAAGCATTTCACAGCGCGATAATTTTTTGAGCGTGATTTGTTAATGAATATGCTGGGAGCCGTTCACTATGGCCATTCGCTGTCATGCGCTCCCATACAGCGCGGAACCTGTCAAACAGCGACTCCTAACCCCGTATTCAACATTACCGCACACCGACTGAGTCGCTGTCAACAGCCGAACAACGGCCAAGCACAGCGAATACTAGCGTGCGCTGTGAAAATAACGCTACTGTCGCTCATCTGTCGCTACCTGGCGCTATTAATGAATCGGCCTCCCCGATACATTGTTTCCCCCTCTCCTCAGCTTAGAACAGGCCAGAGTGTCCGGCTCTGACACTCAGAAGACATAAACATGAGCTATTAGTCTCCAGCTGCTCAACACAGACATCATTTTTTTCTAAATTTGTAATTCTTACTCCAACACTTACCTACATTCAAAGTACCATTTAAATATAAGTCACCAAGAAAAATTTGCGATACTGCTCCTTTAAGTCAAAGTTATACTGCTATTTACTAAACATTACATTACTCTTTGTATGTATAGGTCTTTGTATGTCAATCTGGTAGGACTGTGGGCGATACTGTCATGTGCAGTGCTGAGTGGACTAGCTATGTATTCAATATATAAAGACTGTGACCCCTGGTCTGCCAACTTTGTATCAGCTCCAGATCAGGTAAGTAGTATATGGTTTCTAAAATGCTTTATTATTTGATTTGTTTATAAGGATCTAATACTAGGTAAAGTAATGGGATCTGTTATTATTTTTAGCTGATGCCATACCTTGCCCTTGACATTCTGCGGGACTACCCTGGACTTCCCGGTCTTTTTGTGGCCTGTGCATATAGTGGTACCTTGAGGTAACACACCTTTCATTCACCATCACACTGCATGTTATGTGTATATAGTGTGTAAGAAGGGACAAATCTGGGGCACTAATTACACTGTTAATATATATATATATATATATATTATTGTGCTATGAGGTGTGTGTAAATACCATCACCACAGTAGCCCACAGTGACATTTTTGGTACTAGAAAAGCAGAAAAGCAATTTAAAGATCAGCACTCCTTAAAATGAAAGTTTATTGAAGTCCTTTAAAAAATATTCAATCCAAACAGCCTTAAAAACACATACTGGACCCCGACAGCAATCCTAGATAGTAAGCTCTAACGCGTTTCGGACGTCATCTGGTCCTTAGTCATAGAAACTAGAAAAGCAGACCATAACAATTTATCACAGGGCCTTAACTCTCTCTAATATTCAAAGGAGCTGTATCGCAAAATTGCCTAATATTAAAAATTCAGATAAACATGCTAGATAGGAGGACATAGAGTAGGAAAGGTGAGAATTACTTATACACCCTAATTCAGAAATAAGTTCACAGAGCTTGTGTTTTTTTCTTCCTGGCTGGAATAAAATCTAGATGTTTTTGAGTCTATCATTACACTTTTACAGGGGGTCTTTTGAGCAAGCCTGTTGAGAGCTGCCACTAACTGCTCTAATATCTGCCCAAAGCATTGCATGATGGGTAAAGGCATCTACGCACATCAGAAAAATTGCAATAAGCAGTTATTTTAGCACAGGCTGGCTATAGGGACGGGACTTGAGCAGGTTGTAAAAGCCACGTAGTACATTCAAAATCTGTCACACCTGATTCTTGGCCACTCCGTTATAAGAAATAACCAAATTTGGCTGTTTTTTTATGCAGGCTATACAAGTAACACCCCCTCTTGCTCTCTATCATATTTATGTGAATTTTCATTATTGTTTTTTTGTTAAAGCACTCTTTAAATTACTGACCATAGTTCTAATTTATTGAGAAGCATATTCTAGGGATCCCTCTGCCATCATGATGTCATTGGTCAATAAATGGCTTTTTAAATTTAGCTTTTTTCCCTGATTTTCTGAAATTTTACAGGTAATAGAAATAGAAATAGAGGTAGAGGTAGAGATATTTTAACAAATCAATAAATAATGATCCTATGGGAGATAATTAAAGGTGGAGAGTACACATCATGTGGTTGAGAGCTCTTCACATGAGACGAATAGCTTTTCTGGTGCCATAGAAATCCCCCATCGCATCATTTTACGGAGTGGGCGCAGAGATCAGCCCTGAGGTGGAACTGGACCAATGCTGAAGGGCATAGGGATTGGTGTCCTGGCAAGGCTGGACGTTTGGCCACCGAGCCATGAGGAACCCCCCCCCCCCATGTTAGGTGTGCTGGCTGATAGCCTCACGAGTTGGGACCTCATTAAAAAATGAGCTGCAGTGGCTGGGGCACTGCAATAGATTGTGCCAGTTTTACAGACCATCCATTATACTCATTCTAAGCACAAGATGTGCTTGCATCACAGCCCTCCAGGCCACACCCACATGCTTGAGACAAGAATATTTGAATACAAGAAACTTCAATATCCCGGCTATTTCCTTGTCAAACCTTGTTTAATCTTCAGCAGCATTCCTCAGCGGCTGCATGTTTTTAATTGCTGACCTTGATTGTTAGGGAAAATTGACATACCACATACATGGTTATACAAAACCCTCTTTGTTGTGTGAATGACATAGGTCACTTCTTCTTAATTATTTGCTCTTGGGTAAATTTCTGTCAGGAATCAGGGCACTCATCAGCCCCAAAGAGGATTGACATACTCAGCTTTAAAAAATATTTTATTTCCTTTATATATATATATCGCCATTCTGCATCCATCCAAACATCTCCACATAATGGAGAAGCTGGTCAGTGGTTACCAAAGTAATTCTTTTGATGAACCTGTAGGGTTTTTTACTGTTTACTATTACTTTAATATTATATGTTATACATAAAACACTAGCATTCACTAGAAGCCTCTTTAAATCAGTTTCTGTTTCTGGTTTCAGTGACTGAAACCAGAAACAGACTAGACTAGACTAGAGATTGACTAGACTGGACTAGAGATGAAAGCAAGATTCCTTTTCCTACAACATTGGTCCACAGAACTTAGCTGTGAAAATTAGGTTGGACAATGTCACTGCATTGGCCTACATTAATCTTGAAGACAGAACCAGGAGCATTACACCCATGGAGACAGCAAGTCCCCGTTTTTCCACTTGCCAGAAAACCTTGTACCACTACTGTTGGCTGTACACATTCTGGGAGTACACAAAAGCAAACTTCCTCAGCAGGCAGCCAATGTGCTCCATGGAGTGGGGTGTGAATAAGGAAGTGTTCAACTCACTTGGTTGTCAGTGGAAAACCCTGGAAGTGGACCTGTTTGTGTCCAATAAAAATAGGAAGCTCATGGTCTTTGTAGAACAAATGTTATAACCATAGGTGCAGTAGATGCTTTACTCAAGACTCATAAAGCCACTTATCTAGCACACTAAATTGCAGATGCTGGCTTTGATGATGTGGCTGTCAAAGAGACTGACCCAGGCAGTTCATCCTGTTCAGGTGTCTTCATCCATGGTTTACCACAGATATTGGACAGATATTAAGACTTTTTTTAGGAACTTTGCGAGGAATAGGGATTTCCTATCATTCATGTATATTCAATCATATCTCCTTTTCTTTGGTAATCTTACTGACAAGGAAGGTTTTTATTTGTCGGCTTCCTTCCACTTACGCCCCCCTTCCCTGGTAATGAGGCTTCGCCACCTATCCAGCGATGCTCTCCCTGCAGCCAGAGGCATGCACAGAGCGGAAGTGCTGCTCTGTGGAGCATATGTGTGGTAGCCACCTGAGCACTGGTGCTGGATTCTGGGCAAGGTAAGCTTTTCTTTGTAACCCCTCGTCCTGGCTCAGCACCAGGGGAAGTAGGCAAGGAGGGGGTTACCCCAACAATGGACATCCTTATTAAAGGTTATTTTGGTCTTCTTCAATGGTGAAATGGTTTAAGTCGAAATAATTTCAAAATTGAGATTCCTATTTTGTGACCAAGGATAATACACGCTCACTTTCAAGGCCACCATTAATAAGAGGATACACAGGAGCTTATTTTGCCATGAGTAAGGTGCCATCTTCAAGTGGCTATGCAATTTACAAGATTTGCAACATTTTTGTGGGCATTTCAGCACTAGGCCATGGTTGAAACACTAGGCCATGGTGAACACGCTAACCATTCAATCCTCAGTTTATTTTTTCCAAGATTTCCACAGAGGATGCCGTGACCACAAGATTTTAGCACTTACAGAAAATATTTTTCTTTTAGTCATGTGATAGATGCAGATCCCATCCTGTTGGTGGCTGCTTCAGTTGCTTATCCTGAGTGTTGAGTTGTTCCAAGATTATAGTGGTATCCTAGTTGCTACAAACTAAAGAGAGGTTGTCTAGGAGGGGCCGAGGAACCATGGCGCAAAATTGTGCGTCCTCTACATAACTAAAATAAATAATTGTATGGTAAGTACTAAAATCTCTTTATTACAATCCAGACTCTAAATGTGGCTTTTCATATCATCTCATCCTATAACTGCCCTTTTTATTAGAATGCAAAGTTGATGCTGAAATTAATGGCAAATTAAATGTTTGTTCTAGCACGGTGTCGTCCAGTATCAATGCGTTGGCTGCCGTTACAGTGGAAGACCTTATAAAACCTTTCTTCCCATCCCTCAGTGAAACCAAACTGTCTTGGCTCTCAAAAATAACAAGTATGTCTATTAAAATAGTAGTCATTTAATCTTGCTAGTAATGCTTGGGATGTTTTATATTTGAAGTTGCTTGTATAGCTCTTTCTCACTTATATATATATATTAATCTTTGTAACTGCTGGACCTTATCTGTGCTAGCGATCCTCAACAAAAGTGTAAAAATTACTTCTTTGGCATAAAATACCTAGTTCATTTTCTGGACATACATTGCTAAATGAAGCCTCAGCATCAAGGAAAGTGACCAAAATGTGTTGTTTCACCAACTAGTGTTTATTTTTCTTATTTTTTTAGAGTTCACTCAACTTCATAGACCTAGTTAAAGCAGCACTAATTGTGTAATATTAAAAACCCATGTAAACACCTCAGCTAATGAGAGAAGGGGTCACTTATACACCCGAACTGAATAAAACTTTGGCCAAGCTTACTGTTTTCTTCTTCTCATAGGAATAAAATCCAGGGTTTACAGGTTTAGTCTATCAGGAGTGACAGTGTCTGTCACCGCTCATGTCCTTTTTCTTCCATTAAAAAAAAAAAAAAAAAAAAAAAAAAACAAGCCTGGCTGGAAATTTCTGGAGGCCTGTGCTCCCAACATCCAGCATATTTTTTATGGCTTTATATTATTGGCCATTTTTCATGATAGTGCTCCTTTAAGGCCTGGCATGCTCCCTCAATTGCAGTGTATGGAGTGGACGTGCTTCTACTACTGTGACTGTTGCGCTGAGATATAGTTCCTTTATCTTTTCAGGGACAGTGATGCTTGATACATGTGGATGGACTGACCATAGATGAATGCAAGAAATGTTCTGAGAAAGCTGATTAAAAGTCAATAGGCAAAAAACACTACCCATTTAGTATCATGATTTATAATTAGAAGTTTAATTTAGCTAAGCTTAATTATTTATTTAAGCTTGGCTCCTAGGGAATTTGTCAAGTTCTCATTAACCCTGCAGAAAGTAGAGAATTAGGCTTGATAAAGCAAAGTATTCCATAAAACATAACAATAGATAGACCACTCACCACTATGCAGTAGAGCGCAATATATATATATATATATATATATATATATATATATATATAGTGGTAGGTGATCTTTATCCATGTGGATTGACCACAGGTGCAGGAGGCACCAGGGGCTGAACCATAGAGAGGCCATGCAGCCAGCCATGATTTTATGGACACATTGATACCTGGACAGGAGTACTCAAAGAAAGCCAGGGAAGGAACATATGGCAGGTGCTCTGACTAAAGGATGTCTGAGAAGCATGTGACCAGTTGAAGCTGTATACTGGTAAGAAATGTGAGTAAGACAGGAAGCTGTTTGTGACAACATGGACCTATATTATACTGTATGCTGAAGATAGCTTGCTTAAACCAGACCAACAGCCTGGCACAGTTGGAAAAGCAAACTCCCCAAAACTCCCTTTCCCCATCTGCTATACTGAATCATTGTCAGCATTTACATTTGCTCCTGCAGCCACTCAAAACTGAAACTGTGCCTCACAGATTTTCTCCTGATAGTGAACATTTTGGAGCTTCCTTTCCCAGCTTCCCAGTTGTGCTGCCTGGATTGAACTGACATAACTAACAATGCACAGTAACAGGAAACCCAACAGCACGTCCTGTTTTCAAGTGGTCTGCAGCTCCAGGAGATGCCATTTTGTTTTTATAATAATTAAGAAAAATTAAAATAAATGAATTATGTTCTAAAGGGCTACCACACACCTGGAGTAAATGTCATCCAGAATGCATGCCTTTTCTTGTCCTTTATTAAATTGTAAGCCATGGTTTGTGAAGCAAAAAACTGGCCTTCCGGGTGCCTGCTGATGTTCGTGTACGGAGGCACGTGTACTGGTTTTACATAGGCCACGACCACCCGCCAGCCTGAACCCTGAAGCGCAGCTCCCAGTTTCACAAACCAGGGCAGCAGGGAGCCATTCGGCAGCATGGAAGCAGCAGCTGGGTAAGTGGATCTTATAGTTACCCCTGCCTTTTGTGGACAAACAAATGCTCACACATCTAATGCTTACTCAACTAGAGTCTTATTCTCCTGCTACTGTACAGCAAACATCTATTTTAAGCCAAACTACTGCCTGCCTATTCACAAAAGGAAATGTCTGAGGAAATGTCATTTCCTTTCCTTCCCCTTACTATATAAACATATATGACTGCATACAGTATGTTGTTTTTCTTAGATACCATTATGGATACATGCTGGTCTGTCTTTAGTTCCTTTTGTGCACTGTGGTGTAACTACTTTAACCAACCTCTTTTTTTTTCTTTTTCAGGTCTTCTGTATGGTGCAGTTTGTATAGGTATGGCTGGCTTAGCATCCCTAATGGGTGCTCTGTTACAGGTAATGCACATGCTGCTGGACTCATCTATGTTTTTCTTCAAGGTGTTCTTTAGTCTTTCTCAATTCAGAATGACTGGAAATTCTCCAGCATAAATATCCTGGAATGTTTAAAATACCCAGCATGGGGTCAGTGACTTTGTGAAGGCAAGGAGCTGATTGCACCTAAATGATTGTAACATTTAAAGCGGACCTTCAGTCAAAAATTCAAAGTTTAGGAAATTGTTCCCCTAAGCCTCCTCTTTCACAATCAGTGATGTAAGCTATTTGAAGGGGCATAACTAATGAACTGCATGTGTGTGGCCATCTTGCCCCAATTTTGACAGCCATACTTTGAAAACAAAATCCTACAGTCAAAATTACCCCTAACCGTGCTGAAATAGTACTTTATTTATAGCCAGAGGTAAAAAAGCCATCAGCTGTAATGATTCAGCACTGCCTCGAAAGCTCTTAAAACATTGTATCAACATTGTAAACAACTGCAGATGAGGCTATTGAGTTACACTGTTACATAGTGAGTGTGCATAACATGACAGGCATGCTGATCCCTTTTCTAAGGTAAATCTCTCTCAGTTTGGTGTGGGCTGTTTAAAGCAAGATACCAACGCCAGTCATGCTGCATCAATGCTACATCAATGCTGCCAGCTAAAGAATATATTTATATTTATATACATAAACATATACGATCTTAAGGAAGCGTCAAGCTCAACTGCAGTGTGTCTGTGTGCTAGCAAATGGTCTCCCCAACTCCCCATTCATGCTTATGTGTAAGCAGGGCTCTCAGGTATAATCCAAGATGGCTGCTACCCTGTAATTCTGGAGTGCGGCCAGGCAATTTTTCAGCATTTTGCGCTATGGATGTTTAACTGTGATGTTTGCATAAATTTCCAGGGATTTCCAGGAAAATTAGACATTGTTTTTTTCAGTAGAGTTTAGACTTGTTTGCAATTTGTTGGTTTCTGGTTTCTCAATATTTGTTGGTGAAATATGTGAAAACAACAATTGAAAAATGATATATTTTTAAATGTGTTGTATTTTTTTTAAATGTAAGTTTTTGAAGAAAATAATATTGTGTGTAAAAGACCAATTCCTTCCAATTACAATGGTACCACATATGTATTGGTAAACACCCATTCCTGCTCAGGAGACACCCCAAATTGAAAAGAGTGCTTTATGATATTTTTGAAAAAAATACTACTACTATTAGCACTATCAAGGGTTAAAACACTTAAAACAACATAATGGCCCCCCTCCCCATTCAAACCAGCCCAGGCATCCTTTAGGGCCGAGGCTGCCTGCTCGACCTTCGGGCCCTGATCTACCAGCCCCTCACAAATAGTTAAATGTAAAAAAAACACACACAAATGTTATTCCCCCCCCCCCCACTTACCTCCAATCCATCCCTGATCACTGTTGTCCTGCACTGTCCCCCGCTGCTTCTGACAGCTAGATTGATTGACGGAAGCCAGACACATGCCTCCCAACTGTCCCGATTTTCCCGGGATTGTCCCGATTTTTTAGAAGGATCCCGCGGTCCCGGAACATTACCAAATGTCCCGGGACCCCCTGCGCTGTGACAGCCCAGGGCCGCAATGACGCCGGCGGGAAGATAACTTCCTGGCGCGTGGGGTGAGAGAGTGGGGCGGGCGCACGGGGGTGGGTGGGCAGGCGCACGGGGGTGGGTGGGCAGGCGCACAGGGGTGGGGGGGCTACGTACCGCATGCAGGGGTGAAGCCAGGCAGCCGACATTGCTGGAGCTGGAGAGCGTGACGGGGGCGTGGCCGGGGTGTGACGGGGGTGTGGCCGGGGCGTGACGGGGGGGTGGCCGGGGCGTGACGGGGGTGTGGCCGGGGGCATGGCTTGTCCCGCTTTCAAGTTTTCAGAAGTTGGGAGGTATGCAGACACAAGGCAGAGTTGCCCCATGCCTGCTTCCGCTGATCACTCTGGCTTCTGACATAATGCAGGGTGAGCTGACATCAGCTGCATAATTCATAGCTGCATAAGCAACCCAAATGGTAAGCACAAAGGAGAAGCGCAATTTGCGCCTTCAGCAATGAAAATCTGCTATTTTGAAGTGCCAATGGCCCTGCCCCATGTGCATTTGGCTGGCTAAACGTTTAACTGCTCCAGATGGTCCCCCATGTTTCTCCTTTCCTTTACTGTTTCTCCATAGCGATTAGATCTCTCCAGCTTCTGTGTTTTCTGCAAATAAATATTCCCCATTTCGGAATGTATTCTATAGAGAACCTGTGTTCTCCATTTTTTGGGGGTTGTTTTTTTGGGGGGATATTCTGATTCCAGTTAGCCCTTAATGTTTTGCCCCAGATCTTCTCTTAAACCCTCCCTGTTTGGTTTGCATGTTAATGCTTAATAATTTAACTATATTTTTTATTGGTTTGGTTTTTGCTAAACTTTGGGGTCCAGTATCCACATTTTTGTTATTTGGACTTTCATTTTTCAAAAATATGCAGGACGCTGCCGGCATGTGTTTTCAGAATGAAATAATCATGTTACTCATTGGAATCAGTTTCCTCCACCTATTTGCTGGAGGAAATTCACTCTACAAACTGCCACATCTGTGAATGGTTTGCTGTCCTCTAAACATACCATAAATCAGGTGCCAGAGACAGTTTGGTGTGCAAAAAGGATGCTAGTGGTAAATTTCAGCCGCAAATTGGTACAATGCCGCTAGTGAGCAAATTGACGCTAAAACAAAAGTGCATCACATTTTGACGACCATAAATCAGACGGAAGCCCTAGTGCGACTTGACACTCCAAATACCAGGCACAAACTCCCCGGCGCGAATCGATCCTAATATAGCTAATTCCGTTGCAGTGTAAATGCAACTGCCATTGATGTCTTTAATTTTCTTTGCAGAAACGGAAAAATCCATATTTTTATTTAATTGTGCTTTTCAGTGGGTTTAGTGGATAGCAATTGATTAAATTCAATATGTTCCTGGGTTGTTATATTGTGCTTAAGCAGAAATAAATCCATTTAATATGTCATCTTACCTTAGCAGCCTTTCACAGCATTGATTAATCTAAATATAATCAAGGTTATTTGAAAGTCATTAAAGGCAGTATAATAAGGAAATGTTAAATTGTAGCATGCTCTGTAAATATCTGTTGTGAATTGTGTGCAGAGTAAATATTTGTCTTCTTGAAAAATTAAATATTTTAAGCACACTTCTGTCACCAATGTGTTTCATTCTTCTTTTCATATTTACAGGCTGCTCTCTCCATTTTTGGAATGGTTGGAGGCCCATTGTTGGGTCTGTTTTCGCTTGGGATTATCTTTCCCTTTGCAAATTCATTAGTGAGTACAAGTTTACTTTGTGCTTATTCTATGTAATGATTGTGGTATATGGTGGCTATAAAGTGAGTTCAAGTGGTTAAATGTTTTTGGCAGTATTGTGCAATAATGTAATAAAATGATAGGACTAGTGTAGGTGTGTGTAGAAGTGTAAGTACCCCCCTGCAGTACTTCTGTCCTATTCTGGTAGTATAAAACCTACAAGGTCCCAAGATTAAGTCCTATGGCCTCTTTTCACAGTGACTGAAACAATATGGGGTATCTGTTAGTTCTAGAGGCCTCAGGCACCATCATTATCACAGGTAATTCTTATACTACCTTACTAGGATGAAATTGGGACAGAAAAGGTAAGTAGGTGTGTATTTTGGGTTTTGCCACAAGAAATATTGTTATGCACAAAACAGCCTCCCAGACCTGGCATGCTGCATGTGATATGTGCGCAAGATATAATTATTCATGTGTAGCCCACTTATGTGAGTAACCAAGTTATGAAGGTAGTCACACTGTAGGTGCAATAGTTCAATTTTGAGGCCTACAAATCTTGCTGTTTTTATAACTGTATTATTAAGGTAAGCAGGTTATACAGTACATGTATCAGGATACCTAGTACACTTGATACACATCATATCCAACATGCCTAATGTAGTAGGCTTTTTTGTTATGCTATTATACTTGGCCATAGACTCCTGGGCCGGGTGATTTACTGTCCTCGGGACATCCTGATTAGGGATGCTGCAGTCTGAAATCCATACACTCTAAACCAGCATACCCCACTGATTGTTGGGGAGAGAAACAAAACCTGTGATTTTCATTATCTTCGGTTTAGTTCCTCCTGCTTTGGACAACCCGATCTGGGGTTCCTCGTTGTGTATCCCCAGCACAGCGCACACCTCATTCAGCTTTTGTGCACTCTCTGGGAGTGTAAAGAAAGAGGAATTTTTGGGGCTACCCTGGGGGATTCATCCAAAATCTGGATGCCCCCAAAGAAGACAGCAGGCCATAGAGTCTTATCAACTGTAGGCCATTGCATGAAGGCCACAGGTTTCAAACAATATGGGGAAGGAAAAGGTTCTTTCTGCTGCCTAAATGCATTAAATAGTGCAATGCCTTGGACAAGGTATGAAAATATTAGACATTTCAATAAAATCTAAGTGAAATCATCGTATTGTAAAGAGATTTTTGGCTGATTCAGAGCATAGACGGGTTTGTGCAGATAAAGCCAGACAAATACACCAGATAAAGTAAGCAGATGCCAAAATGCCATTCCAACAGCGGAATGCAGTTGTGCATAAACCTACTATTCGCCCACCTCTAATCAGTGCTCACAAGCATGGAGCAGTTAAAGTGGGCAGTAATAAGGGCATATATCTAAAGATATATGAGGGGTGGGGGCAGTTCACATCAAAACAGCAGCTCTGGGCGGCTATTCTGACGTCCTGCAAAGAAAATCAGGCAGAAACTCTGCAAAACTCTGCAAAAATGTATAGTATAGTATTGTGAAGTATTGTGAATGGGGTATCAAAGAAGTCCTATGTTACCATGTAACTGTGGCCTGTTCAATTTTTTTTATTGAAATCTCTTTTGATTTTAGTAAGTGTGGTCTGTTAATGTGGAAAATTCAACAAATGGTCATTTTCAATCATTTGGAACAGTGCACTTTGAGTATTATGATAATTGCACAATAACTTGTAATGCAATTTATACTCTACAGTGCATGTGCGGGCCTCGCCTAGTACCCTTGCCTCCCAAGGGCAGACCTTTATGTCTGCCGTAGGGACTGTTTAAATACAAAAATATGCTCTGACTTTATTAACAGTATTCTGGGAAACTGTTAATAACGTTTTTTTTATTGATATTTAATACAACAAAAAATAATGTGTCATATTTTAAACATGCTAATTTTTCATATTGCAGGGTGCTGTGATTGGTCTCTTAGCTGGATTTTCAATTTCATTATGGGTTGGTATTGGATCTCAGCTTTATCCTCCACTCCCTGATAGAAGTTTACCCAAATTCTTGTCAGTAGAAGGCTGCAATTTAAGCACCATAGACACTTACTGGAATTTAACTACTGCTCTTCCTGCCATGTCCACTGTATTGTCAGAAGCACAAGTAGGAGACAGGTAAGTGATAGTCTTGTACTTCTGTGACCTGATAAAGTGATCTGATGTGTCTTTTTAATTGGATCTGCAAACAAAGGTAAAACATGTTGTTCAAGGACTTACATGAGTACACAGACATAGCAAGCATAAGCTGGCCTAGTCACCAAGTCAATATAGCTCTAGCTGGTTACCATACCTTCCAATTTTTCATGGTGGGAAAGAGGGGCAATTGTTAAATGAAGCCACGTCCCCCAGGGCCGAATTATGATGGGGGGTGCAAGGGACACACCACGGAACCTCCACCACTTACCCTGTAAAGGGGGCCTCCACCAACCTTTGTGCTATAATCTGGTCTGAGACTTTTCAGCCTTTGTACAATATTAATTGAAGGTTGAAGCACACATTAATTAAAATAGTTCACAAGAAAATATGTCAGATAAATCAAAGAAGGGGTTCTGATAATTCCGTGTGCATCCACTCTATGCACATCAAACACATGAATAATAACATACAGGTGGAAAATCGAACACCCAGAAAAGAGTACTTGCATTCAAAAGGTTTTTAATGTTGGTGAAAATACATTCGTGAGCAAAGATATTTACATATATAACAATACAATACGCTATATACAAAAATGTAGACCGCTGTATAAAGATTATAAAGTATGGTAGCCAGCACATATATCACTAAGCTGCTATAGAGACAGAATCAACTGGAAATCCAGTACTGAAATATATATGGTGAGTATCACAAAAGAGAGCTAGGTCTATGCAGCGAGTGAGCAAATAACGCAGTACAGAGTAATAAGGCAGCAAAATAACTTACAATACAAAGCAAGGCAAACAAGCTGGAATACCGTGTAGACAAATAGAGAACCTCTTGTCTCTCTATTTGTCTACACGGTATTCCAGCTAGGAGGTTTTTAGCATAGATGACAATAAAGGTGTATTCAATATATAGGTTTTCTCATATGTAAATAGAAAAATACAAGGATAATACATCTGGTGATCTGGTGTAGTTTACTAGCTGCAGATTTGTGCTTTATACAGTATTTGGAAAAGCAGATGCCGATCTCTAGATGCCATTATCATGTACAACAGCCACAAGTTATTCGCCTTCCCAGCTTGCAGTTTAGTTTTTAGTAACAACTTCTTGTGGGTGTCAGAAAGGACAGGTAGACTGTATATGAATAGTATGATTGTTTATGTGCTAGTTATTATATAGAGTGGAACCTGGACCCTAGATACGGTAAATGGTTTATTAATGTAATAGAACCACTGGTCTGAATACTTTTCTTTAGGCACTGTTTTATTCTGGGAATAGGATTAAACACATAACCATAGTTTAGTATTTGTATTTAGATGTCAAAACAGATTGGTTTAGGGTCAAGGAAGTTCCTCTTTAAATATGCAGATTTAAATTTAATAGAAAGATATAGACATTTTACATGAAATTATCTGCATTTCTTATGTTTAATCTGTGTTTCTCTCTAGACCTGCTCTGGCTGACAGTTGGTACTCATTGTCCTATCTATACTTTAGTACCATCGGAACGATTATTGCTGTTGTTGTGGGAATAATAGCCAGTTTAGCAACAGGTAAATAATGGCTCTCTTGTGTGTTAAAACAACTTGTTGATATTAGCTTCAAAATTATGGTCGGGGAACAGAAGAGAGAGAAACATGAGGAGGCATTAAACTTAAACCGGACCTTCATCATGATTTAATGAAAAGCCCAAACCCTTAAAAAACTATTCCCCAGCATCTAAAATTAATATATTTTAAGTTTTTAGTCACTTACTTATTCTTTCCGCCAACCGGACTGCAACTCTGTTCCTGACTCTAGGATAGGGGCGCCGCCATCTTGACTCAGAAGTATCACACATACTGAGGAGAGGAGAGCGGGATAAAGTCCAGGGGGCAGGTTATAGCTGTGCTTTGCTCAGACAGAGCAGAGCTGGGGTCGGGGAAAGGACAGAAATCCCAGAATGCAGAGCTCCATGTGCCGCCATCTTGAATGTTTAAAGGTTCATAACATGCAGTAGATTTTTAATGTGAACAATATGTATGTACAGGGTGTGGGAAACATATAAGATAGGCTCTTATTCAGGGTAAAGGTCCACTTTAAGGCTTAGGGCTTACTCTTGACTTTTACCCTTAAAGTGGACCAACACCCAGGATTTTCACTATCCTGGGTGTTGGTCCACTTCTGCGGGGCACCCCGATCGGGGGTGTGAAACCCCCCAGAAAGCCCCCAAAAACGTACCTCACCGCCGATGGACAAGCTGAGGCCACCGCCTCTCGTGTGTCCCTCTTACAGGGAGCGCGTCCGCGCCGGACATTCACAAACGGGCGTGCCCTGCTAGAGGGACGCGTGGCGGCGGCAGCCCACGCAACGGGAGAAGGTAAGGTTTGTGGGCGTCCGGGGGGGTTTCACACAGTGGGGCATCCCAATTTCGGATGCCCCGCGGGGAGGGAGCTGATCAGCCATGGGTGTTGGTCCACTTTAACCCCGTTCCCCAAAACTCCCCCCCCCCCCGGAACCAACCCTGCAGTGGGTAGATACTATCCTATTTCTCATATGTCTTTTTCCAATAGGGAACAACAAAAATACAGCAACTTTTATAGAGAAGTAGTAGTGCACAATGTGTGCTGCCATTTGCAATGCCCTGTTGCAGAAAGGGCCACTGGGTAAAGGCAGCATGGAGGTACCTGTTGCTGTTGTTGATGAGCAACAGCTATTGTTCACAAAAGATGGGAGAGGGGGGCGAGGAGGAGCTATATGACACCGGCAAGCACATGCAGCCGGATAATGGCATCCCAGGATCCCGCTATGGCCAGTAAATGTAACATCCCTGCAGACTGCGTGCCTTGCTGCCTGATTTACTCGGGGAGGCCGATTCATTAATAGCGCCAGGTAGCGACAGATGAGCGACTGTAGCGTGATTTTTTCAGCGCCACCCAGTATTCGCTGTGCTTGGCCGGCATTAGCTTGATGACAGCGACTCAGTCGGTGTGCGGTAATGTTGAATACGGGCTAGGGGGTCGCTGTTTCACAGGTCCAGCGTTGTATGTGAGCGCCTGACAACGAATGGCCAGAGCGAACGGCTAGCTTCATATTCATTAACAAATCACGCTCCGAATGTGCTGTCGCTGTCCATTCCTTGTTTAAACCCCAGAGCGCTGGCGGCGATGTGTATTAACTAGTTTTTAACCCCTAAACAACCATATTTTTTGAATGTAACATTATACATGTTTTTAGAATCATCCCGTTATATGAATACATTAATCTCAGACCTGTTAGATCAATTCTGCACATATTTTTTTTAATTTTTTTTTTTTTACTTAAAAATAAATCCTAACATTGCAGAAGTGGTCTCCGATTTTTTGACAAATTAATACCAATTAATTATGAATAATTATAGATTGCTCCATTGAAATGCATTGGACATCGCCAGGGAGCGACAGCTCATACCTGGCGCTGTGAGGGAATTTGCAGCGGCGCTGTTCGGTCCAGGCGGCTTCATGATGAATGCTGCGCTAGCCGTCGCTCTCGCCGGCGCTAGCCTCATTTTGCTTGATAAATGCGTCATTGTGACCACCGCCGGGCGTACTTGAGTCGGTAGTCGCCGTTAGCTGCCGCTACCTGGCGCTATCGCTTGATGAATAAGGGCCTTAGCTTAGATACAGAATAACTGACCAGGCAGCCCGTGGTTGAGCAGGACAATCTTCAAAAGAGTGGAACATTTAAGCATCCCCAGGGGACAAGGGGACTAAATGTCTCAAATCGGGAATGTTCTATACAGATTGTGACATCTAGTCATTTTATTTTATATGCATAAAAGAAATATTTTTATACACACAAATGTTATTTGCTAGCTAATAATAGTATTGTGTTAAATCAAAGAGTGTGTCTATACTTGCACAACACTGAGAGATAATACATTATGATCTATAGTATTCAACTGCTAGCATATTTCTAGCAGCCATTTATTTATTATAATCATATTATTATGGTGTCAGCTCCCCCTAGTGACCTGCATGTTTGGTGATTGAGTTGTATACACTTTTACATTGTAAATGCTGTTATTTCCATTATTTTGGCCCTGGGGATTACAACCAGCACTGGCTGTTCTGCTTACCAAGGCAGGTCACTAGCATCATCCCATAGGATCTAGTAGCCTGGTCCAGTCTAAGGCCCTTATTTATGAAGGAATAGCGACAGGTAGCGACAGGTGAGCGGCCGGTAATGACGGGCCCCGTCACGAGAACGCCACACTACAATCACACATTTATCAAGCCAATCCTGCTTAGCGACTGAGATAGCGCCATATAGCCACTCATTCATCATTATTCCAGCCTCAGCCCACAGCGCCAGCGTCCGACCTTGACAGGTATCACCTCTCGCTACCTGGCGCTCTCCAATGCATTTCAATGAAACAATCTTTAAATATTCATAATTAATTGTTATTAATGTTTTTTTTTTAAATGTGAAACATTCTGTGACCACTTCTGCCATGTTAGATATTTTTTTTAAGGAAAAAAAAAAATTGTACAGAATTGATATTACAGGTCTGATATTAATGTATTCATATTTCAAAATTATTTTAAAAACTTGTTTTTTTTGGTTTGCAAAAATATGGTTGTTTGGGGGTTAAAAAACTACTTTTAACACATCGCCGCCAGCGCTCTGGGGTTTAAACACGCATTTCACAGCGCGTGAATTTTTTGAGCGTGATTTGTTAATGAATATGGTGGGAGCCGGTCGCTATGGCCAGTCGCTATCATGCGCTCCCATACAGCGCGGAACCTGTCAAATAGCGACTCCTCACCCAATATTCAACATTACTGCAAACCGACTGAGTCGCTGTGAACAACCGAACAACGGCCAAGCACAGCGACTACTAGCGGGCGCTCTGAAAATACTGCTACAGTCGCTCAACTGTCGCTACCTGCCGCTATCAATGAATCGGCCTCCCCGTATTTTTTTCTACCAGTCATATGAAATAGCTACTGTACCTAATGCTCTTTCCAAGAGTTTTCCAAGAGAAGTGAAGTTGGTTGTGCTTTGCAGCCAGGTGGTTAGTCCTCCCCCAACTATGACATAACTGTTAATTTCACATCACTATAATATGCTGGTTCTGAACATTAGACAGTTCAAACGTCAGTGACATGAAGAGTTTGGTTTGAGGATTTGGGAGAAACCTTCTTTTTGTCACCTTGATGAGTAAGGGCCAATGTGTCATACCTGTAAATAATATGGTTTAGTCTTGGGATGTCTTCAAAAAGAATTTTCAAGAAACTATTTTGCCTTGTAGGTGGCTTGAAACAAAATGTAAACCGAGAATACCTACTGACCTCTGAAGACTTCTCCTATCTCAGTGTTTTGTTTCCTTCTTGTTGGAATAAAGAGGTAAGCAAATGTTGCCCTATTGTTTCCCAGAAATAAGACAGGTCTTATAATAATTATTTGCTCCGAAAAGACGATGTCTTATTTTTTCCATAGATAGATAGATATATAGATAGGCAGAGTGATAGATAGATAGATAGATAGATAGATAGATATATAGATAGGCAGAGTGATAGATAGATAGATAGATAGATAGATAGATAGATAGATAGATAGATGAGCAGACGGACAGCTAGATGATAGACAAATAGGCAAAGGGCTAGATAGATAGAGGGATAGATAGCCACCCCCTATCACTCCACAGCAAGTGTCCCTGATGGGGGGGTCAAACTCATTATTCACTGAGAGCCACGTCAGCATCGTGGTCGCCTTCAAAGTGCGGGTTAATAACAAACGCGAAACAAAATGCCAACCCAACCATGCAAATTTATTATTAGAGAATTATTTTGCTCAAAACAGCCCTACAATAATTTTTTCCCACCTCATTTGGCAATAGCTAGCAATAACCCCTACAGCAGCTGTAGCCGAAATGGTCGAAACGCCCCCCCCCCCCTTCACACTAGTGCCTATTTTGTGGGATAGTGGTAAAACAATCGCTTTGTCTCTGTGGCGGACAGGAACTTTTACATGACAGAAGCAAATCTAGGACCTGCCATGCCCTCTGATCGTGCCCACTGTGTGTGGGGGGGTTGCGTATATATGTCCATATTGTATGTAAGTGCACACATAGGAATTTTACCCATCCATACAGTCAGGTCAGACAAACAAGCTGCACTAGACAGGACGATGCATCACAGCACCCCCCCCCCCCCCACTACTACCACATATGCCTACTTGTGCCCTTATACATATATATGTATAAACACAGTGTAAACAAATTCCCTCAAAAGTGGAGCAGAGTGCAATCAGATACCACCCCAGACCCAAAATATTCAGAGAACTAGGGGAACCTAGACTAACAAATAAATAAATATAACAAGGTAGAAAAGAAATCCATTAACAAGGAGCAACCACTGGTCAATAGTCTATAAGACTGCAGGGCCAGTGGCCTCCCTCTAAGCCAGGCATCCCAATTTGGGATGCCCTGGTGTGTGAACTGCTTGGGAATTCTTGTCGCTCCCCTTTCCATTCAGCGTTCTATGCCACGCAATATTATGTACATCATATAATGCTGATTGGAAAAGGTAACAATACTGGGCATTCCTGCGGGTTTCACACAGTGGGAATCCCAAATTGGGTTTGCCCTGGACCCCAGGATACCTAGCAGATTGAAAAATGCCAGGATTCCTCTTTAAAGTGGACCAACACCCAGGAATTTCACTATCCTGGGTTTTGGTCCACTTCTGCGGGGCACCTAGAACGCCCAAAAAAACTCACCTCACCCCGCTCCTACGCGAGCGCTCGTCCAATCAGCAAGCGACGGACAACCACAGCGGCTCTGAGCACGCTGGAGGCCGCCTCTCGCCCTTCCTTCTAACAGGGAGCGCGCCCGTGCCGGCCATTCACAAACGGCCGGCGCGGGTGCGCGCCCTGCTAGAGGGAAGCGCGAGAGGCACCTGGAACGAGGTGAAGGTAAGGTTTGTGGGCATCCTGGGGGGTTTCACACAGCGGGGCATCCCGATTTTGGATCCAATTAGAGCCACCTGCCGTGACTATCTCATTTTGCAGGTGGCTCCCATACACTTGAATGGGAAGCGTGTGCTGCTGAACCCCCACGTCCCCGGCTGGATGTGTGCTCCCGCCTCAGGATCTAAATGGCGCGCTCCCCATTCAAAACAATGAGAGCTGCCAGCCGAATGACGTACTCAGGCGGCTCTCGGGCGACAAGAGTCTGTGCATACGCCATTGGACTGTGGAAAGGTGAGTTGTAGTGGAAGGATTCACACTGTGGGGAAAAGCCAGCGGCCGGCCCTGGTGGGTTTTGTTCCGCTTTAAGCAGTTACAGCCGAGTGTGGGGGGGGGGGGGATGTGCCTGGAGGGAAGAAACAGAGGCTCAGTTACACACAGCATTATGCTGGCTGCTGAGCTAGTGCGGTCAAAGAATCTCCCCACACTCCCCCTTCCTTAACTGAGGGAGGGAGATAGATAAGGCCTCATCCAGGGGCGGACTGGGGCTAAAAAACGGCCGGGACTTTTTGGGGCACACCGGCCCTGCTGCACTGCCTCTGGCCCAGTATAGTATCGTAATGTCACATTATATATAAGCCTTATTTTTCGTTCCACAGCACGCACACAGGGTTTAGAGGACAAAATAAAGAAAGAAAATATTATGAATCAAATGGTGTGATAAAATCCCCCCATTACAGTCAGTGAGCGGCATTCCTCATTACAACCATTAAGTAGCATCCCTCAGTACAAGCAGTGGGGGCATCCCTCAGTGCAGCCAGTGGGGGCATCCCTCAGTGCAGCCAGTGGGGGCATCCCTCAGTGGAGGCATCCCTCAGTGCAGCCAGTGGGGGCATCCCTCAGTGCAGCCATTGGAGGCATCCCTCAGTGCAGCCAGTGGGGGCATCCCTCAGTGGAGGCATCCCTCAGTGCAGCCAGTGGGGGCATCCCTCAGTGCAGCCAGTGGAGGCATCCCTCAGTGCAGCCAGTGGAGGCATCCCTCAGTGCAGCCAGTGGGGGCATCCCTCAGTGCAGCCAGTGGGGGCATCCCTCAGTGCAGCCAGTGGGGGCATCCCTCAATCCGCCCCCCACCGCGCGCTATACACACACACAAACACACACACACACTCACCCTGGTTCCTGGTGGGCGGAGGGCCGGTCTGCCCTTCACTGCTGTTCTGCTGCTGCCGCCGAAGCCATGCATAGCCTGGAAATGACAGATGCGGGAGGGTGGGCGGCATCTGCCATTTGCGGCCCCTCGCTGCTGTTCCCCTGGCGCCGCTGCCGCTCTCACACACACACAACACACACACACATACACATGCTAACCTGCACTTCCTGGTCGGTGGGCGGGCCCCAGATGGCCGGCATCCAATGAAAACAATGGACGCCGCCCATAGACGCCCACCGCGTAACAACCAGGAAGTGCCAGTAAGCATGTGTATGTGTGTGTGTGTTGTGTGTGTGTGAGAGCGTCAGCGGCGGCCGGGGGAACAGCAGCGAGGGGTCGCGAATGGCAGATGCCGCCCACCCTCCCGCATCTGTCATTCGTGGCCTTTGCTAGTGCCGGCCTACCGGGATTTTTCCCGGTATGTCCTATGGCCAGCCCGCCCCTGGCCTCATCCCACACACCATTAGCGCTGATAAGTGTTTCACTCCGGCTGCCCCACTTGCTCTCTCTGAGGGCTCACCCTAGCACTGCCTCTGCGTCACTTCTTCTCAGGCCCCACTTTGGCGCCCCCTGACCCACTCTGCACCTGGGGCACATGCACCCCCCTGCCACACCCGGCTACACCCCTGCATAAACCTAGCACTGTCATATTCCACAGCACTTTTACAGACGACATATTCTCATACAGTAATTTCAAATGCTTTATGGCTACCAATATCTATTACATTACATACCCTAATAATAAATGTTCCATTTTCAGCATTTTTGTAAAACACTTTCGTATATGATAAAGAAGTCTGTATTGATTTTGCTTGTTACAGAATGAAAAAGTTGAAGTGTTAAAGTGGAAGCATCAGGATCCCGATTCCTCTATGCATAAAGGAACAGACAACCCTGCTTTCAATGATATGGAAATGAACTGTACAGAAAAAAATGAAAAAATGAATGGATTCCATCCTTGATTTTCCCTAGAACTGCTGAAAATGTGTCAACAAAAACTGTATTTTCTTATGAAGCAGAGTTTGACTATGAAGAATGGTTTGAACATTCAGTGTTATGTGTGTATGTGTGTATGTGTGTGTGTACCTGTGTGTGTACCTGTGTGTGTACCTGTGTGTACATCTGTATGTACGTGTGTGTGATACATAAAACATTACTGCATCAAAACGGTCATGGCTACAACTAAAAGTAAAAATAATTTATATAAAAATATTAGATTCCTCTTTAAGAATGTATGCTTCATTCTTTATGTATATTGGACGGTTACTTAGGCCCTTATTTATGAAGGAATAGCGACAGGTAGCGACTGGTGAGCAGCCGGTAATGACGGGCCCCGCCACGAGAACGCCGGCTCCCCACCACAATCACACATTTATCAAGCCAATCCCGCTTAGCGACTGAGATAGCGCCAGATAGCCACTCATTCATCATTATTCCAGCCTCAGCCCACAGCGCCAGCGTCCGACCTTGAACAGCGACAGGTATGACCTCTCGCTACCTGGCGCTCTCCAATGCATTTCAATGGAACAATCTTTAAATATTCATAATTAATTGTTATTAATTGTTTTTTTTTGTTTTTGTTTTTTAAATGTGAAAAATTCTGTGACCACTTCTGCCATTTTAGATAATTTTTTTAAGGTAAAAAAAAAAAAAAATTGTACAGAATTGATATTACCTGTCTGATATTAATGTATTCATATTACCAAATTATTTAAAAAACTTTTTTTTTTGGTTTCCAAAAATATGGTTGTTTGGGGGTTAAAAAACTACTTTTAACCCATCGCCCCCAGCTCTCTGGGGTTTAAACATGCATTTTACAGCGCAAGAATTTTTGGAGGGTGATTTTTTTTGAATATGGTGGGAGCCGGTCGCTAGGGCCAGTCACTATCATGCGCTCCCATACAGCGCGGAACCTGTCAAATAGCGACTCCTCACCCAATATTCAACATTACGGCAAACCGACTGAGTCGCTATCAACTACAGAACAACGGCCAAGCACAGCGACTACTAGCGGGCGCTCTGAAAATGCCGCTACAGTCGCTCAACTGTCGCTACCTGCTGCTATTAATGAATCGGCCTCCCCGTCTTACCATAATGACGCTAGCAAGAGTGGGATGCCCCTCTTTGTGAACCCCCCCAGGGCACCACAAAACTCACCCTATTCCTGGCTCCCTCGTCAATGTAGACACAGGCGACCGCTCACGTTCGCCAACATTACGTATGCACAGCAACCAGAGCCCGCACATGCGCCAGAGGACCAGGGAAAGGTGAGTTTACTGGTCGATCTGGGGGGTTTCACACAGTGGGGCATCCCAAATTGGGACTGAACAAAATCCAGGATAGTCAGAATCATGGGTTTTGTTCTGTTTAAAGTTCTTTAGATCTTATATCTAATTTTAAGTCCTTCCACCATTTTTGTTGCCCACCTTTGGACCCGTTCTATTTGAATAATGTATTTTGGAAAGTAAGGTCTCCAGAACTGCACGCACTATTCCCATACACTATATGGCCTCCCTCACCAGAACTCCATACAGCGCCAATTCATCCTCCCTCTCCCTATTGGTGATGCCTCACACTATGCAGCCGAGCATCCTGCTATAGGGTTTATCAGGGAATGCAAAGTGATGGGGATAGAGAGGAGCCATCCCTGACAGCCAGCATGGCACCAGCACAACCAACTGTGACCTAATTCCAGGTATAATCATAACATGTTTGTGGTAAAGTATTTCAGTGAAGAACAATGAATGAACATGGGCTTGAGAGGTCTTCAGAAAGGGAGGAACTTGAGCGTGCCATCTTGCAGTAGATTCAAGGTGTTGACCCATCTGCAATAAAAACATACAAGTGTAAATTGGGTTAGGTCCGAATAAATATTCACCCCTGGGCATCTCTTGCTTCCCTCTGGCAATCACAAGAAGCGGCTAAGCTTTATTTAAGCTTCCCTAGCTGCTTTTCGATATGCATGACCAAAGAAACTGATTGGAGTAGAGCCATGCCTGTGCTTTGGGATCACCAACGAGGTATGTATAATGGGTGATCGGCGGGGTTTCACACAGTGAGGCATCCCAAATCAGGATGTCTCAAGTGTACAGACCAAAACCCTGAATAGTGAAAATCCAGAGTTTTGGTTCATTTTAAAGTGGAACAAAACCCCAAATTTTGACTATCCCAAGGTTTTTTCCTTGCCCCCAATTTGGGATGCCCTGTTGTTTGAAATCCTGCAGATTGCTCACGAAAGTCTCAGCTCTCCCCAGTTCTACGGCATGGGTTTTTATCCAATCAGAGCTATTTGCCCTGCATAATAATGCTTGGTAAATAGCTCTGTTTACCTAAATCGAGAGCGGCCGCATCTCCGTATCTCCTATCTCAATGGCTGGATGAGAGAGAACCACCTCAGCCCAGAAATGTGGGAGATGTGGCTGCTCTCGCTCCCAACTATTTACATTGCCGAGTTTTTCTGCAACCCGGGTCAAATGAATGCTGGCATGCAAGTTGTGGATTTGTTCATTGAAAAAAGACATGCAGTAAATGCCAGCCTGTTTTTTTCAATGAAAAAGATATGCAATATAATTTATTTTAATTGATTTGTTCACAATTAAAAAAAAATGTGCCCCCTCCAATCACTGAGGCAACCAACCCAGGGCTCAAGGGCCGAAAGGCTGACCCAGACCCCTGTCCGTGCTGATAACCAGCCCCTATTCCCTTTAGGGGTGCTGGAGGGGGGCAGAGGGAGTGCAAGAAATACACTAAAAATATTTTATTATTCAAGCTATCCTAACCCAATCCTGACCTTATTCCACACTTGGGAAGTTTATCTTCAAGAGCAAAATTATTGGAGGATAAAATCTGCAAATAAAAAGATTTGCTGATGGGCAAAATCAGAAATGTTATGAATAAAAACATATGACAATTCATTCTTGCATGTTGGTGAAGGGAGCTTAAACCGGACCTTCACCCTGAATAAGAGCCTATCTTATATGTTTCCCACACCCTGTACATACAGATTGCTCGCATTAAACATCATCCTACCTGCATCTACTGCATGTTATGAGCCTTTAAACATCCAAGATGGTGGCTCATGGAGCATCAGGCAGCCTGCAAACAGGAAGTGTCTTCTGACTATGCCGCTCTCCATTCTGGGATTGCTGTCCCTTCCCTGATCCCAGCTCTGCCCTGTCTGTGCAAAGCACAACTATAACCCTGCCCCTGTACTTTATCCCGCTCTCCTCAGTATGTGTGATGCTTCAAGATGGCGGTGCCCGTATCCTAGAGTCCTGAAAAGAGTTGCAGCCCAGTGGAGAAAAGAATAGTAAGTAAGTGACTAAAAACTTAAAATATATTAAATTTAGATGCTGAGGTTTTTAAGGGTCTGGCCTTTTCATTAAATCATGTTGAAGGTCCGGTTTAAAGAATGAGAATATAAGAGCTACACAGAGAACGCTTTTCAGTTATGTAACAGTTTGTCAGGGGACAGAAATGCATTTGACAGTGCATGCGTTTGCTTGGCAAGGCTCACACACCTGGTAACTGGCAACTTCTGGTTGTGAAGCTTAAAGTGGACCAACACCCAGGGGGGATCGGCCCGGGAATCTATAAAATTCCCGGACCGACCAGATCCCTCCCCGCGGGGCATCCGAAATCGAGATGTCCCGCGGGGAGGAACCCCCCAGGAGGCCCACAAACCTTACCTCAGCCCCGTTCCATCGGGCCGCGCTTCCCTCTAGCAGGGCGCGCACCCGCGTGGGCCGTTTGTGAATGGCCGGCGCAGGCGTGCTTCCTGTTAGAAGGAAGCGCGAGACATGGCCTCCAGCGCTCAGAGCCGCTGTGATTGGCTGGAGCGGTCACGTGGGAGCGGGGAGAGGTGAGTTTTTGGGGCGTTCTGGGGGGTTTCACACAGCGGGCACCCCCGATCGGGGTGCCCCACCGAAGTGGACCAAAATCCAGGATAGTCAAAATCCTGGGTGTTTGTCCACTTTAAACAAAACATTCAAGACCCAGTCCGGGAATTTAATAGATTGAATCCAGGACTGGCCGCTGGCCTTCCCCTGGGGCTTGCCAGATCGTGCTGCCCTGCTGTGTGAATGTGGGGGGGGGGGGGCGCAGCACTTCCGGCTCCCTTGCTCTCCCTTTTAACACCAGCGCCCGCATCCCCTGCATTTTTGAGCTGTGTGAGCGCTCCCACGCCCAGCCACCCAGATAAGTTGGGGGCAGAAATGCGCACGCTACAGGGGATATGACTGCTCCTGCCATAAACAAGAGCTATTTTCGAAACATTTCATATGCATGATAAATGGCTCTGATTGGACAAGAGCCTACGCATACGCCATAGGACCGGAGAGAGGTGAGTTGTTCTGGGTGAACTGGGAGGTTTCACACAGTGGGACATCCAAGGTTGTGATGCCCCAGGGTCAAGGAATAAAACCTGAGACAGTAAAAATCCTGGGATTTAAAATCCTGCTTTAAATTCAGCTTGCTCCTTCACAGAACTGACATACAATGCTTACAATATGTGGACATCTGAGGCTATTTCACTGCTTGTGCTGTGCTTACTGTGTATCTGTACTCCAGCTGACATATATTATTTACTATATATTGAATGGTCAATTTTAGATTACTACCTGAACGATGCCTATTCAAATTATGTACAGAATATGATGAAATATACACTATATTTAAAACAGACAATCAAAGTTCAAAAGTTAGACACTGGTAGACAATGAGGTTGTGAAATTACCATGAAAAGCAATATGCACCCAGACAATTAAAAGCAGGGCGAATGCCATCAGCGTAGAACACTCAATCAACCTTTGTAATTGGCTAGTGACAAATCGTATTAATCTTCTGCTATGGATTTTAGCCTAGTTAAAGTGAACCTGAATAAAGCATGATTGTAAGTCCCTTCTAACACCTTACCCTGAGGCATCCCTATTTCTGATGCCCCTTCATTTAAAAGTCCCAATCAGGCTTTTATAGTCACAATTCTTGGGGCTAATTTTAGACAAAATGTAGCCTTCGTCAAAAATAATTGGGGCACAAAGTTAAGCATTCACATTCAGTAAATATATGCTCATATACCATGTGTTCAGTCCAGGCTGGCCATAGGGAGACCCGGAACAATGCCCGGTGGGCCGCACTGCTTTGTGGCCAGTTGGGCTGCTGCTTTTAACACCCACATTCAATACCTGCCCCCTTAGTCTCCCTCTCAGCCCCCTGTACCCACAAGCTATGGAACCCCAGCCCCCAATGCCATAACTCGAGTATCATGGTTGGGGAGGGTCTTAGCAAGGACGTCTTGGGTTGGCCAGGGGCTGCTAAAATCCAGGGCTGATTTTTGGCCGCAGTCCGCCACTGGTCCAGTCCATTATTTGTGTTCAGTCTCTACTATCCACCCTCCATATATCCAAACATCTTTTTTATAGGCACCAGTGAGCTTTACACTGCCTCTTACAATCTGGCCAGTAGAAAAAGTCTGGTGCCAAGAGCCCCTTAGGAGGCCACAGGCCCTGATCTTTCTGCATTCCTGGGCTACGGCAAATGCATTCCATGTGCCCCACTCTCTGCAGATGACACACTGGGTTTACAAGGCAGTTTGCACAGGTTGAACAAGACACCACAAATGCACTGCTGGGAAACCAATGAGAGGCATAGAAGCGGCACAGGATTGCAACCTGAGTGGCTAATCCGGCCTTCTTGCATTCACGTTTTACTAGTGATTTTTAACCATAGGGTTATCCCAAATTGGGATACAAAAGTCTTAAAGGAGCCAAAGCACTCAAACCGGTTAGCTTGCTGACCAACCTACAATCTGTCTCTAAACTTGGTTAAAAACAGAGGGCTCGGTCACACACATCTGTAGAAGTATGCTTAAGCTGCCCCACCAGCGCCAAGGAGCCCCTGTGAGGTGCAGTCCTAACTCTAATCTCTGAGAGCCCCATTTGGGACATACAATGCAATAGATAAAATGGGAGCAGCTTACCTGAGGTTGACCTAAACCTCAAGTGCAAGCCATAGGGTGGAAGGGTCAAAGACCTTGCAATACAGCCTAGACCCCACACCCCATGTGCTTGCACAAATTCAAAAGAAACAAAGGGGGGGTGGCAGCCGCACCTCCCATGTTAGTTATAAAATGGTCTGAGCGGCTGCCACCCCTCCTTTGTTTCTCCCAAATTGGTATAACCTGGTGGTTAGAAAGTATCTAAAGTAATTTACTTATTTATTTAGTGGCATGGAGCCAGTGTTCTTCTTGGGGTTTTTCCAAATGGCATATGGGCTGGTGACTTGCTAGGCAAGCCCTAGGTTGGGAAAGGTCCCTGATGTGTCTATAAAAATGTTGTAAAAAAACAGCCAAACACCTTTGGCCAAACAGCTCTGAACAGATTAGGTGGCTGTTTAGCTCCTCACCAACTCTGACCATATAAATAATTTTTTCCTGGAATTCGCTTACTCATATAAATTGGTTGTTGGGGTTATCCAAATGATTTGGTATTTTTTTTGCAGAGGGCTTTTCTCACTTAGCATGCAATAAAGTGAAATAAAAAATGTTTTGCTTTATCCAAGTATCAAACCCCCTGCACATATGATAGAGCAGTTCTACAAATAAGGTGCAAATGATTTTGAATGCAATATATATTTTATTTTAAAAGTTACAAAACAGCAGCAATTGGGAATCCAAAAACATAAAAATGAACATTTCTAAATGTGTTTGGGTTGTTGTTATATAGGCTGTCGTTATTTTCAAACTTCTAATACAAAATATGGACACCGCCTGTATAACTGCCCAATTGCATGTGTAGGAGCTTTTGATTGTTAAATAGAACAATACATTTATTTTATTTAATTTTATTGTTTGAGGAATGAAAAAAAGCTCCCCCCACCTCTTTGAACTTGTCTTCTTCCTAAAAATGTCTCATCCCTTTATCACCTGTTTCCATGGGTAGATCACTTAACTATTTTAGTCTCCCCTCATAACTGAACTCCTCTGGGACCCTTTTTTAGTTCAAAACAATTTGTTTATACCTAAAATGTTACCAATTTTTAGCTAAGCTAAACTGTTCTTTCTGTGCCAGCCTAAAATGAATTGGTTCCTGTTTTGTCAAGGATTTTCAGTCTAGCTCTCCTGCATGTGGGGTCAGGGCAGCCATCACCTGTGAAGAGGTGGCTTAATGGCCATCCTGACCTGAGTCCTGCAGGCTGTGGCACTATTGCTGCTGGTGTTGATGATAGATGTCTGCCCCCCTCCCCCTGGCTATTTTGGCCTTGGGCCCACTTCAAGCTAGGGACCAAACCATCACACATAGGTTAGAGAGGGGGCAGGACTCTATAGAGCATATATCGTGTCTGGGCCCCTCATAATCTATAATGTGAAGACTGGGCCCCTAATCTGATTTTCAGTTCTTTTATGGCCTGAAGAATAAGGTAAGCCTGTCTGACTTGGGGACAGAAGTCTAGTTTAAACATAGGCCCCAGCCATCACATATAGTTTATAGAGAGGCCTGATCTCATTAACATTCTATATTGTGTGTGTGCCCCCCATAACATATATTGTGATGGCTGGGACCTTAGCCCCTGGAGTTTTTGTTTCCTATATGGTCTGGATCTTGAGGCAAGACTGGTTGCCTTTGGGCCAGATAATCAGTTTCAACTAGGGGACAAGCCATCACACATTGATTATGAGGGGACCCAGACATTGTTGCTGTATGGGGCCCAACAATTCCAAATAGCGGCCCTGTGTTGGGGGGGGGTGCATGGCTCATAGATAGTAAAAGCTGCCTGGGAGACGTTTGCTTTCCAGTTCTCACTGTATCCATACAATGGCATGTAAGTTTCACCCTGTTGTTGGTCGGGTCCTAGTTCACACCTATAAAATCTGGTGTGGTGAGCCTAAAGCTGCTGCAGAGAAAGTACCTCTGGTTTTGCCTTGTTATACCACTTTTTTTCAATTAGATTGCAGTGCCATTGACCTTTTATTGCAGTGCTTTATAGGTGGGTAGTGACGACAATGCTGTCTAAAAGAGTATTAGCTGTTGTCTAGTCTTTAAAACAATTAGCAGATGACACTGGTTAGTTTAGTTTATGCTGTATGCATTCAATTCATTCAGTGTTAAAGTCCCACACGCTAACTTCCTCTACCTTATATCCTGTGGGAACTATGTAAAATGAGCCATGTCAAAGCATCTCAAAATCTCAGAATCTATGCAAATAATTTATGTATTCTATGTAAAGCCACTCTCTTTACTTGACCTCCAGTCACAAAATCAAAATCAATTGCTCCCCTAATGCCCCTCTCTGGCAATCAGTGGCAGATATCTGGAATATCTGGCAGATTTTGCAGTCTTAAACATGCATGGCAGCAGCCATCTTGACAGCCATCAAGGACCTATTTTTGAACGACAGAGTCTCTCTCAAAATGGCCTCATAGCTCCCTGCAATCACCTCTTATTTTTAGCCAGAAGTAGTAAGCCTTCAGCTGTAATGACTCATATTTACTTTGCTAACAGCTGGAATCTTCTAGATACATTGTTGCTCCATACTGAAGGCTTTTGAGGCAGCCTCTGTGGACATAGAGGTACATTGTAACAGCTTCCCTCACTCATATTTTCTTTGCTACATTAGCTGTTTATTCAGTGTTTGTGTGTGTGAGAAATGGCAGGCAAGCTTCTCCTTGTTTCTGAGGAATATCCCTCTCTCTCAATTTGGTGTGCATTGCTGCTGGCATAGCACCCCCTAAATCTCATGTGTAAGCAGGATTTTCAGGTGGTTGGCAAGATGGCCGCCCCCATGTAATTCAAGAGCGAATAATCCATTTCACTCCACAACAAATGATGATTAAAAAAATGTTTTTCTTACAGAAAATTAGTGCCGGCCATAGGCAGATGGTGCTGTTAGTGTTTGGTGCTGTAGTTTACCCGTGGCGCTGTTTCTTGTTTGTTTTTTTCTGCAATAGAGATAGCGGCATGTAGCGCCAGTGAGGAGGACCAGAAATCATTTGTATTCAACATGTAAATGAACAGTGCCAGCGCAGGCGCTGTGAAACCATGATACTCAGGCTTACAGCACCATGTGCAATACAAATAAAGTTAACACATGGAATTACATTGGAAACATAAAAATGACATGTCACTTCATTGGCAAAAAAAAATCGGGACTGGAATGGCTAACTGAAGTCTATGGGAGAATGACACTGAGCATCTGATGTGATGTGGTGCTGTAGGGAACACAGCGCCAGCACTAACAAAGCACCCAGCGCTCTTGATCCATTATATGCTACATGGCGCTAGGAAAGGCGCTAAGTATTTTTTTCATCATAAATATGACTTGCTGGTGGCGCTCACTAAAAACACCTTTCTTAAATAAACGGCTATGTCTTACCGTGTCCCAAATCCTGCAATCATTGCTTTATTGCCTAAGAGAGAATTTCCTGCCATTCTAAAGTCGTGTTCAATTGCCGCCATACACACTGATAATAAAAACCTCATAAAAACTGGTCTTCTGTATTGTTCTTCTTGGCTTGTGCCATCATGCATTTTACAGTGACTACCCTGTGAATGTTGTAGCTTATAATCAAGAGTGTCCTTATGTTTAACGGTGAAGTCAATTTATAACCCACAGGGGCACCCTAAAGATAAATGATCTTTATTCTACTTTTCTATTCATGGATAAATACATTTTGGGGCCACCCTGAACCCTTTTATTGGTTATCAGGCCAAAATCAATCAAAAATCGACATCACATTGGTCAAAAGGGACATCTCAGGTCAGGGTTATATTACTACTCTCCCCATGCTGGATTTCAGGGGTTGCATTTTTCACCCAGCGTTCATTCAGCCCATTTTAAATTACTCACTATCTCCCAGTGTAGGGCCTTCTCAGTAGCAGAGGACTCAAACATGTATTTTTCAATGTGAGAGTCCCTTCAGAAGTCGACACTGAAAAATGAGTCAGCAGAAGGAAGAAAGTTCTATAGGGTTTATCAAGAAATGCAAAGTGCTGGGGAATGATAGATTCCACCCTGACAGCCAGCATGGTGCAAGTAGAAAGCAGGCTCATTTAAAGTGGACCAACACCCACGGGTGCTCGGCCCGGGAATCTATAAGATTCCCGGGCCGATCACCTCCCTCCCCGCGGGACATCCGAGATCGGGATGTCCCGCGGGGTGAAACCCCCCCAAACACCCCAAACTCCTTACCTTATCCTCCCTCGCGCCCCTCTAGGCGTGCGCGCGCCCGCGCCGGCCGTCTGCGAATGGCGCGCGGGAGGCGGCGGCGGAGGAGCCGCTTGTCCGCGGCTTGTCCGTCGGTGCTGGGAGCGGGGAGAGGTGAGTTTTTCGGGGGGTTTGGGGGGTTTTCATACAGCGGGGGCACCCCGATCGGGGGTGCCCCACCGAAGTGGACCAAGACCCAGGATAGTCAAAATCCTGGGTGTTGGTCCACTTTAACCCCTTGCCTGGCATGTCCCTTTATCTATAAATATAGGTTTACATGCTGATAAAGGCAAGTCAGGAGTGGTTTTGTAGTTGTGCTACTATCTAGGTAGTAACCCTATTTAAATAATTTAAATTAAGATTTATATTTTAAGATACAACATTTAATACACATCACACTAGACCTTATGGACATCTACTTTGCTGAAACCTGGGTGGTTTATGTTTTTTCAAAAGATCCATAAAGGTACTCTCTATTAAAATATCACCTTGGAGTTTCGGTCACAATTTATAACCATTGGCACAGCTAATGGTTTCCTACATTGAGCAGTTAGTCTGGGCATTGTTATTACTTTTAGGAGAAATTGCAGATCACAGATTTCCAAGAAGGGAGATTACTTTACACATTGGACATCTGCTCCCTGGATACCTAATAAAGGGGACGGATCAGCAGTAGCATCTCCTCAAGAACTGCTGTCAGTGATATAATATCACAGCTCTTCATTTTGTCTATAGGTAATATTAGAAAATAACTATTTCAAGTCTGAACATTGCTGGCAAATTTGGTTACCTAGAAGGAGGTTTTACTTACCCCTTATTTATCGTCTGTGTGGACCTGGTATAGGTTCATCATAAATGATAGTTCCATAATAGGGGTGTGTAACAGAGACAATCTAAACAACGTATCATATTTCTGAGCACGTCTCTTTGTACTGGTATTGTATTGACTATGAGGATCTGAGGAGCAAATTCATTTGTCGATATGGATGATAAAGGTCAATAATAATAAACTAGGAACCAGTTCATACTCTAAGACAGGGATTCTTTATTCTTTATTATGAGAGCCTCGCAACGCGAGCCACATGTGCCTCCAGAGCTACAGATTGGGGACCCCAGCTATAAGCCAACTGACCCCAGAGACCCCAGGGCTGTTTCTTAAGTCTATTGCCTTGGGGTTGCCAAGGTCATTGGGGGCTCCTTTATCCCAGCAAGCCTGCTTGCTGCAAATTCAGAACCACGTGTAGTTTTTTCAACCATAAGACAGGCCTCCCACTAAGGTAGAGGCACAGCATGGCACATACCTGTATGGCACAGCAGCAGCACCATAGGAGGGACAGGTTTGTTTCCTTCCCACACTCAGACAAACTTAACATTTTATTACTTGGCAGCAATGCCCATCCAAAGCTAAACAAAAACAGAAGCTTACCCCTTTACACGTTTCAGAGGGTGTTGAAAATGTCCAATGTTTCATGAGATTGGGATCAACAGATAAGACACATTAGTATTTAGCTGTTAGTGTTTGATTCCAACACACCTCAAACAGTTCCTGATGTTTTTCAGAAATGCACACATTTAATTTACATATTCTTGAGTCAGATAAAAGCTTTGTCTATAACTGGCAGTCACAGCCATTGTTTCTAGACAAAAGCTGTTACCTTTGGGATTAGTTAGATCAGTTAGTGTGTATCCTGGTAAAATGAAAATGCTGATGTCACGTCTTTATCTGGAAAAACTGGATGTTACAAATGTTTAATTGCAATTGCCAGAAACAGATATAAGATAAATTGTTATTACAAATGAAACATAGATGATCTTATGTATTTTCTTAAATGACCATGGTTTAGGGTACACTGGAGAAAAAACAAAAGACAGATTTAAAATAAGTTTTCAGGCCTTACAGTTTAGGTTTTGCTAATTTGGTTAAGCAATTGTAACTCTGGGGGCACATTTGGGTGTGAATTGCAACTTGCATCTTGGTCTTTAAAGTGGACCAACACCCAGGGGTGATCGGCCCGGAAATCTATAAGATTCCCGGGCCGATCACCTCCCACCCCGCGGGACATCCGAGATCGGGATGTCCCGCGGGGTGAAACCCCCCAGAAACCCCAAAAAGACCTTACCTGATCCGCCACCTCTTCCGCCGCCGCCGCCTTCCGCGCACCCCTCCAGACGTGCGCGCACCCGCGCCGGCCCTCTGTGAATGGCCGGCGCGGGCGCGTGGGCGCCGAGAGTGACGCGCGGGAGGCGGCGGCGGCGGAAGAGGCTTGTACGTTCCTGTCCCCCGCCTAGACGTTGGCGGGGATTGGCTGTGGCGTTCACGTGGGAGCAGGGAGAGGTGAGTTTTTTAGGGTTTCTGGGGGGTTTCACACAGCGGGGCACCCCTGATCGGGGTGCCCCACCGAAGTGGACCAAAACCCAGGATAGTCAAAATCCTGGGTGTTGGTCCACTTTAACTTACACTCAGACAGGAAAAATGCAAATTCTTTAGCATACCCCATTGGGTGCTGTTGTTTCCAAACTGTCAAAAAAGTATCCCTATGTCATTGGAAAAATAATATATCTCACCTGTAAAAATACCACTTCACAGGTACTGGTGTTTTTTTGAGAAACTAGCATTTTCTGTGTGTTAAAGTTAAAATGCTCTCAAAGTTGTAAGTTTTAATCCACACTCAAAAGTGCACCAAGAGTTACAATTGCAGGTCCTGAAGAGGCTATCAGACTTGGGGGTTATTTAAGAAGGGATAGCAGCAGGTAGTGCCTCGTAGCGGAAGGTAGCGTCTGGTGAACGCCGGACACTGTACACAAAACCACATATAAGAGAGCAAATATGGTGAGCGACTCTAACAGCGACATGTAGCGTCACATGTATTAACCCAGGCGGCTCAGCGTATAGCTCTAGGCTCAGGAGCGCCATGTAGTACCTGTCGCTCTGTAGCGCTCTCCCATACATTTCAATGGGGCTTCATTAGTTGTATATAAATAGCGTGTTTGGCCATTTTAATTTTTTTGCTCAAATCCCTGTGTGACCTCTCCTGGCTGCAAACAAACACTTTTATACATTTTTTGGACTTTTTATATTTTTATGCAGAATTGCATTTACAGGCCTGGCACTAAAGTGTTATTGTCCCAGTGTTAAAACAATGACATTTAATGTGTTTTTACCTTCTTACTGGTGTATATGTGTCCAAAAACAGACTTTGATCATGCAGTGTCCTGCACTACAGCGGCCAGCTTTAGATTGGCGATGCTGTGTGGGTGTAGTTTTTTGTTAAATATGATGTGGAGCGCTGAGAGTCGGTCACAATGAGCTGGCACTACCTCTCGCTTACTGCAGCGCTATACTATACTATGCTATACTAGCGTCCAATGCACATCACATTCATCAATGCCGGCCAGGTTACTACAGCGACACTCTGTTACATCACCCGATACCCACTTACAGCGTCTACTAGCAGTCGCTCTAAGCGCTGCTATACAGACGCTCATCTGGCAATACCTGGCGTTAGTAGTGAATCAGCCTCTTGGACTCAGAGAATTCTTTAGATCTTTAAGAGATGCCTCATCATTCCACTGCTCGACTCTCGGGGCTTGATTTATGTATTTGGCAGTGCATCTCCGTGCCACATGCAATTCACCCCAGAAACTCAAAATACGCTTGTGCAGGTTCTGTGCGACAAACAACTCGGTGCATACAAGTGGCGTGTAGCGGAAGGGCTTGTTTTGAATTGACGCTTGTGTTTGATAAATCTGTGTTGGACTCATCAGCGTAGATGGAACCAATGTTCTGCCAAGTAGACCAGAACGGCGTGAGGCCAAGCAGCACATTTAACATTGCAGAAAAAAATTGATGTGCTGCAATTGTGCCACAAAATTCAAAGGCACATTTAAGATTGGCTGATGTGCAGGTACAGGGAAGGCAATACGCCCATTTGGCTGTGCTAGTCCGTGAGGTCAGTGCATTACCCATATTTATGTTATTCTAAGCATGGGCATATAATCTGGCCTAACCAATCTTCTAAAGGGCACATGCCACAAAGCTCAATACTGACTGTTTGTGAAACTTCCCCCTCGTCTTCACCCCTTATCCTTCAGACTGTAAGCTCGCAAGGGCAGGGCTCTCTCCCCTATTGTATCTTGTACTCAGAATATCCATTGTCAACTCTGTAAAACTGCATTTGAAATAGTATATGTACCGTATGTTTCTACCCTGTCTGTAATAACTACTTTGTAAAGCGCTACGGAAGATGATGGTGCTATATAAATAAACAATAATAATAATAATTAGAGATGAGCGAGTAGTGAAATATTCGAAATTACGAATTTCGATTCGAATAGACCGCGTTACTCGACTACTCGACCGAATATCGAATCCCATTATAGTCTATGGGAAAAAAATGCTCGACACTTGGAAATCTCAATTCGACCACTTGGAGGTCACCAAGTCCACCCTGAAACATCAGAAAATGATGCCAACACTGCTGGAATGCAACTGGGACAGCAGGGGAAGCATGTCTGGGTGCATATAACGCGCCCAAGTCGCACTATTACGCCACTATCACAGCCTCTCAACAATACACTCCAAACACAATATTACTTCTACGTAAAGTGAGACAAGACAAGGAAACCTTCTTTCCTCTACATTGCCATGGACCCCAAGCCAAACTGTACAAAAAAGAAGAACAAAATTCTGCACCCCTTAAAATCACGTTGCCTAATGACAACCACAGATGGCATAGGCAAGGGGGAAAATAAATATACCCCACCCCTAATTGTCATTGTGTGTGTGTGTGTGTGTGTGTGTGTGTGTGTGTGTGTGTGTGTGTGTGTGAGATGTGGTCAGACATGTCCTCTTGTGTCATTGTGTCACCCCAGCAGTAAGGGAAGCTTAAAGGAGGAGGTTTGTTACAGTGTGTCACCCCAGCAGTAAGGGAAGCTTACAGGAGGAGGTTTGTTACAGTGTGTCACCCCAGCAGTAAGGGAAGCTTACAGGAGGAGGTTTGTTACAGTGTGTCACCCCAGCAGTCAGGGAAGCTTACAGGAGGAGGTTTGTTACAGTGTGTCACCCCAGCAGTAAGGGAAGCTTAGAGCTGAGACCTCTTAAAAATTGTGTGGAGGCCCAAGAGCTGAGACCTTTTAAAAATTGTGTGGAGGCCCAAGAGCTGAGACCTTTTAAAAATTGTGTGGAGGGGAAATTGTGTGGAGTAAGGGAAGCTTACAGGAGGAGGTTTGTTACAGTGTGTCACCCCAGCAGTAAGGGAAGCTTACAGGAGGAGGTTTGTTACAGTGTGTCACCCCAGCAGTCAGGGAAGCTTACAGGAGGAGGTTTGTTACAGTGTGTCACCCCAGCAGTAAGGGAAGCTTAGAGCTGAGACCTCTTAAAAATTGTGTGGAGGCCCAAGAGCTGAGACCTTTTAAAAATTGTGTGGAGGCCCAAGAGCTGAGACCTTTTAAAAATTGTGTGGAGGCCCAAGAGCTGAGACCTCTCAAACATTGTGTGGAGGCCCAAGAGCTGAGACCTTTTAAAAATTGTGTGGAGGCCCAAGAGCTGAGACCTCTCAAACATTGTGTGGAGGCCCAAGAGCTGAGACCTTTTAAAAATTGTGTGGAGGCCCAAGAGCTGAGACCTTTTAAAAATTGTGTGGAGGCCCAAGAGCTGAGACCTCTCAAACATTGTGTGGAGGCCCAAGAGCTGAGACCTTTTAAAAATTGTGTGGAGGCCCAAGAGCTGAGACCTCTCAAACATTGTGTGGAGGCCCAAGAGCTGAGACCTTTTAAAAATTGTGTGGAGGCCCAAGAGCTGAGACCTTTTAAAAATTGTGTGGAGGCCCAAGAGCTGAGACCTTTTAAAAATTGTGTGGAGGCCCAAGAGCTGAGACCTTTTAAAAATTGTGTGGAGGCCCAAGAGCTGAGACCTTTTAAAAATTGTGTGGAGGCCCAAGAGCTGAGACCTCTCAAACATTGTGTGGAGGCCCAAGAGCTGAGACCTTTTAAAAATTGTGTGGAGGCCCAAGAGCTGAGACCTCTCAAACATTGTGTGGAGGCCCAAGAGCTGAGACCTTTTAAAAATTGTGTGGAGGCCCAAGAGCTGAGACCTCTCAAACATTGTGTGGAGGCCCAAGAGCTGAGACCTTTTAAAAATTGTGTGGAGGCCCTAGAGCTGAGACCTCTCAAACATTGTGTGGAGGCCCAAGAGCTGAGACCTTTTAAAAATTGTGTGGAGGCCCAAGAGCTGAGACCTCTCAAACATTGTGTGGAGTCCCACGAGCTGAGACCTCTTAAACATTGTGTGGAGGCCCAAGAGCTGAGACCTTTTAAAAATTGTGTGGAGGCCCAAGAGCTGAGACCTTTTAAAAATTGTGTGGAGTCCCAAGAGCTGAGACCTTTTAAAAATTGTGTGGAGGCCCAAGAGCTGAGACCTCTCAAACATTGTGTGGAGGCCCAAGAGCTGAGACCTTTTAAAAATTGTGTGGAGGCCCAAGAGCTGAGACCTTTTAAAAATTGTGTGGAGGCCCAAGAGCTGAGACCTTTTAAAAATTGTGTGGAGGCCCAAGAGCTGAGACCTCTCAAACATTGTGTGGAGGCCCAAGAGCTGAGACCTTTTAAAAATTGTGTGGAGGCCCTAGAGCTGAGACCTCTCAAACATTGTGTGGAGGCCCAAGAGCTGAGACCTCTCAAACATTGTGTGGAGGCCCAAGAGCTGAGCACTTATTAGTGCTGCAGCTACGGCTGCTTTAGTGAGGGGTAGCTGCTGCTGCTGGAATAGGGACAGAAAGACTTCAGTGGTGTATTACCACCTATATACAAAACTATATACACTCTGCTCAAAACGGCTGCTTTAGTGAGGGGTAGCTGCTGATGCTGGAATAGGGACAGAAAGACTTCAGTGGTGTATTAGCACCTATATACAAAACTATATTTTGCACTACTGTTTTGTGTCCTCTGTGCCAACAAAACACTGTTTTATACACGGTGCGTATAGGCACCATTTCACCTTCTGGCAGTATACGGCTGTATAGCCAGGTGTTTTTCTTAAAAATATTTTTTATATTTGGCACTACTGTTTTGTGTCCTCTTTACCAACAAAACCTTGTTATATACCCGGTGCGTATATAGGCACCATTTCACCTTCTGGCAGTATACGGCTGTATAGCCAGGTGTTCTTAAAAATATATTTATATTTGGCACTACTGTTTTGTGTCCTCTGTGCCAACAAAACACTGTTTTATACACGGTGCGTATAGGCACCATTTCACCTTCTGGCAGTATACGGCTGTATAGCCAGGTGTTCTTCTTAAAAATATTTTTATATTTGGCATAACGCGTGGCCAAAAAAGTAAAACGTCTGAAATGCGGAGGGCTAGCGCAAAGGGACGTGGACGAGGACGGGGGCGCGGAAGTGCTGGTGGGGGCACAAACCGCGTTGAAGCCAGTGGGGATACAATGCGTGCTGGTGAGGGGCAGCCAGCATTACGCTCATCCAGCTTCCCTGCCTTTATGGGACAGTTATGCGGGGGGCGGGGTACACCTCTGTTAAGGCCTGAGCAGCGTGAACAGGTGGTGCAATGGATGGCCGATAACGCTTCCAGTCACTTGTCCACCACCCAGTCATCCACACAGTCTCACTCTGACCCTCCTTCCTCCCAACCTGGCCAACAGAGTCAGCCCAACCTTGACCCCTCCCAGGACCTCTTTTCGGGTCCTTTTCCAGATGTGCTGCAAGAATCCCAGGAGCTAGCAGAGGAATTTGTTTGTAGTGATGCCCAAACACTTGAGTATCCGCCATCTGCTAGTGATGTGGACCCGGAACCAGCATCTGCTATCATGAGCTATGATGATGATGAGACGCAGTTGCCATCAAGGGAGGCTGTTGGAATGTCCAGTGGGCAGGAGGAGGAGCAGAGAGAGGAAGTGGAAGAGGAGGTGGTGGACGACGAAATGACCGACCCCACTTGGACAGGGGTGATGTCCAGCGGGGAAAGCAGTGGAGATGCGGTCTGCGCATCACCGAATAAGGCAGCAAAAAGCAGAGGACAGTCCAGAGGCAGAGGACAGTCCAGACAGAGAAGGCAGGCCACAGCCAGCAGGGCCGAAGCTCTTCCCGGCAGCAGGCAGTCGGGCGAAGCTCCCCCATCGAGGCCTCGTACTTCTGTGGTGTGGAGATTTTTTAACGTTTGCGCGGATGACAAACTGAGCGCGGTTTGCGCAATCTGCCACTCAAAACTGAGTAGGGGCTCTGAGAAGAGCAATCTGACCACCTCAGGCATGCGCCGTCACTTGGAATTCAAGCACTGGGCTGAGTGGGAGAGAGCAAACGCAATACAACCTGCGCCCCGTCTTGCTGCCACTGCCTCTTCCCCTTTGTTGTGTGCTGCCACTGCGGTCCAGACCTCCAGCCAGGACACCTCCACATCTGCCTCTGCCTCGGCTACTTTGGGGCCTTCTCCTTCAGCCCCACCTTCCCCCGCATCTTCGTCTGCACCTTCCATCTCCTGGTCCCATCAACTGTCCATCTCGCAGGCGTTCAACCGCAGGCGGAAGTACGCCTCCAGTCACCCCCAAGCCCAAGCCTTAACCTGCCTCATCTCCAAACTGCTGGCCCTGGAGATGTTGCCGTTTAGGCTTGTGGAGACGCAGGCCTTCCGCGACCTGATGGCGGCTGCCGCACCTCGCTATTCCGTCCCTAGCCGCCACTATTTTTCCCGGTGTGGCGTCCCCGCCCTGCACCAGCACGTGTCGCGTAACATCAGGCGGACCCTGAGGTACGCAGTCAGCGCAAAGGTCCACTTGACCACCGACTCGTGGACAAGCGCTTGCGGCCAAGGACGCTACATCTCTTTGACGGCACACTGGGTGAATGTTGTGGAAGCGGGGACGGGGTCGCAAACAGGGACGGCCTACATACCACCCCCGCCCAAGATTGCCAGCACAGGTTCTGATAGACCCCCCTCCTCCTCCTCCTCCTCCTCCTCCTCCTCCTCCTCCTCATCCTCCTCATCCTCCTCCTCATCCTCCTCCTCATCCTCATCCTCCTCCTCCTCATCCTCCTCCTCATCCTCCTCCTCCTCCTCCTCCTCCTCCTCCTCCTCCTCTGCCTTAACATCGCCCTCAGCCCCTAGCTGGAAGCGTTGCAGCACTGGCACGGGGAGACGTCAGCAGGCGGTGCTTAAGCTCATCAGCTTGGGCGACAGGAAGCACAGCGCCGCAGAGGTGAGGCACGCCATATTGCAGCAGACAGAGATGTGGCTGTCGCCGCTGCAGCTAGGACCAGGCATGGTCGTGTGCGATAACGGCCGTAACCTGGTGGCGGCTCTGGAGCTTGCAGAACTCAATCACGTACCATGCCTGGCCCACGTTTTTAATTTGGTAGTACAAAAGTTTCTAAAGACTTACCCCAACCTGGCAGAGCTACTGGTCAAAGTGCGGCGCTTGTGCGCTCACTTTCGGAAGTCAACTGTAGCTGCTGCTAGCTTAAAAAAAAATCCAGCAACGCCTCCATTTGCCTCAACATCGGCTGTTGTGCGACCTGCCCACTCGCTGGAATTCCACCTATTGCATGTTGGCCAGGGTGTGTGAGCAGCAGAAAGCATTGATGGAGTACCAGATGATGCATCCACGCGTGCCTCCAACTCAGCTCCCTCAGTTTGCCAACCACGAGTGGCCATGGATGGCAGACATATGCGATGTATTGCGTATCTTTGAGGAGTCCACTAAGAAGGTCAGCAGCGAGGACGCTATAGTGAGCGTAACCATCCCGCTCCTAGGCGTCCTTAAAGAATCGCTCATCGCAATAAGGGAGAACGCATTGCACACAGAGGAGATGGGGGTAGGAGGAGACGCAACGCAGGTAGACAGTCAGACCACACTTTTGTCTGCTGCTCGGTGGCAGTTGCAGGAGGAGGATGAGGAGGAGGAGGACAACGTGGAGGTGGCTGTGGAAGAGGATGCTGGCGGCGAGGGTAGCAGTCAGGCTGTGTGCGTCCCATTGGTTCAGCGCGGATGGGGCGGAGAGGAGGAGGAAGAGGAGGAAATGGAAAATGATCCTTCTGGTGGGGGCAGTGACGTCATGCCTACTCAGAGTCTGGCACACATGGCTGACTTCATGCTGGGCTGCTTTTCCCGGGACATACGTGTTGTCCGGATATTGGAGAACAAACTATACTGGGTCTTCGCACTCCTGGACCCCCGGTATAAAGATAACTTCTCCTCTTTTATTCCGGTAGAGGAGAGGACGAATCGATTACTGGAATACCAGAGGGAACTCTTGCAGAACATGATGCAGATTTTCCCACCCAGCATCGCTGGCGGCAGAGAGGAGAGTGTCTCCCAGAGTCTGACAACATCGATCAGGCCCACAGCCACCAGGGGAACACTCTCCAAGGTGTGGGACACGTTCATGTCACCCCCTCGTGCAACTTCCATCACTGAGGGGCCCGCTATCAGCAGGAGGGACAAGTATCGGCGGATGTTGCGGGACTACCTGGCAGACCACACCCCTGTCCTCCCCGATCCCTCGGCGACCTACACTTACTGGGTCTCCAAGTTGGACACGTGGCTGGAACTGTCCCTGTACGCCGTGGAGGTGCTTGCCTGCCCTGCCGCCAGCGTGCTATCAGAAAGGGTGTGTTCAGCGCAGCCGGGGGCATTATAACCGATAAGCGCAGCCGCCTGTCAACCGACAGTGCCGACAGGCTGACGCTAATCAAAATGAACAGCAAGTGAATTGACCCGGACTTTGCTTGTACAACAGTGGAAAGCAGCCAAGAGTGAAGTGCCATCTGTATGAAGTGCCATTTCCTCCTCCTCCTCCTCCTTAACCGCCGTAGAATTGCTGTATTAATGAAAAAAATTATGGCTCACCTCTTAGGCTTAATACAATCAATTTTTAAGAGGTCTCAACTCTTGGGCCTCCACACAATTTTTAAAAGGTCTCAGCTCTTGGGCCTCCACACAATTTTTAAGAGGTCTCAGCTCTTGGACCTCCACACAATTTTTAAGAGGTCTCAGCTCGTGGGCCTCCACACAATTTTTAAAAGGTCTCAGCTCTTGGGCCTCCACACAATTTTTAAAAGGTCTCAGCTCTTGGGCCTCCACACAATTTTTAAAAGGTCTCAGCTCTTGGGCCTCCACACAATGTTTGAGAGGTCTCAGCTCTTGGGCCTCCACACAATTTTTAAAAGGTCTCAGCTCTTGGGCCTCCACACAATTTTTAAGAGGTCTCAGCTCGTGGGCCTCCACACAATTTTTAAAAGGTCTCAGCTCTTGGGCCTCCACACAATGTTTGAGAGGTCTCAGCTCTTGGGCCTCCACACAATTTTTAAAAGGTCTCAGCTCTTGGGCCTCCACACAATTTTTAAAACATAGCAGCCCTAATAAGGGCTCTCAATGACTCTCTTGTCTTCTGGTAGCTGGTATATATGGTGGTAAATGCGATATTCTGAGCTTCTGGGGCCCTGCCTGACTACATAGGATATGAGATATATACTGTTCAACATAGCAGCACTAATAAGGGATTAAGGACTGTCTTGTCTTCTGGTAGCTGGTATATATGGTGGTAAAAGGTATATTCTGAGCTTCTGGGGCCCTGCCTGACTAAATAGAAAATGAGCTATATACTGTTCAGCGTAGCAGCCCTAATAAGGGCTCTTAAGGACTGTCTTGTCTTCTGGTAGCTGGTATATATGGTGGTAAAAGGTATATTCTGAGCTTCTGGGGCCCTGCCTGACTAAATAGAAAATAAGCTATATACTGTTCCGCGTAGCAGCCCTAATAAGGGCTATTAAGGACTGTCTTGTCTTCTGGTAGCTGGTATATATGGTGGTAAAAGGTATATTCTGAGCTTCTGGGGCCCTGCCTGACTAAATAGAAAATGAGCTATATACTGTTCAGCGTAGCAGCCCTAATAAGGGCTATTAAGGACTGTCTTGTCTTCTGGTAGCTGGTATATATGGTGGTAAAAGGTATATTCTGAGCTTCTGGGGCCCTGCCTGACTAAATAGAAAATGAGCTATATACTGTTCAACATAGCAGCACTAATAAGGGATTAAGGACTGTCTTGTCTTCTGGTAGCTGGTATATATGGTGGTAAAAGGTATATTCTGAGCTTCTGGGGCCCTGCCTGACTAAATAGAAAATGAGCTATATACTGTTCAACATAGCAGCACTAATAAGGGATTAAGGACTGTCTTGTCTTCTGGTAGCTGGTATATATGGTGGTAAAAGGTATATTCTGAGCTTCTGGGGCCCTGCCTGACTAAATAGAAAATGAGCTATATACTGTTCAACATAGCAGCACTAATAAGGGATTAAGGACTGTCTTGTCTTCTGGTAGCTGGTATATATGGTGGTAAAAGGTATATTCTGAGCTTCTGGGGCCCTGCCTGACTAAATAGAAAATGAGCTATATACTGTTCAACATAGCAGCACTAATAAGGGATTAAGGACTGTCTTGTCTTCTGGTAGCTGGTATATATGGTGGTAAAAGGTATATTCTGAGCTTCTGGGGCCCTGCCTGACTAAATAGAAAATGAGCTATATACTGTTCAGCGTAGCAGCCCTAATAAGGGCTATTAAGGACTGTCTTGTCTTCTGGTAGCTGGTATATATGGTGGTAAAAGGTATATTCTGAGCTTCTGGGGCCCTGCCTGACTAAATAGAAAATGAGCTATATACTGTTCAGCGTAGCAGCCCTAATAAGGGCTCTTAAGGACTGTCTTGTCTTCTGGTAGCTGGTATATATGGTGGTAAAAGGTATATTCTGAGCTTCTGGGGCCCTGCCTGACTAAATAGAAAATGAGCTATATACTGTTCAACATAGCAGCACTAATAAGGGATTAAGGACTGTCTTGTCTTCTGGTAGCTGGTATATATGGTGGTAAAAGGTATATTCTGAGCTTCTGGGGCCCTGCCTGACTAAATAGAAAATGAGCTATATACTGTTCAACATAGCAGCACTAATAAGGGATTAAGGACTGTCTTGTCTTCTGGTAGCTGGTATATATGGTGGTAAAAGGTATATTCTGAGCTTCTGGGGCCCTGCCTGACTAAATAGAAAATGAGCTATATACTGTTCAGCGTAGCAGCCCTAATAAGGGCTATTAAGGACTGTCTTGTCTTCTGGTAGCTGGTATATATGGTGGTAAAAGGTATATTCTGAGCTTCTGGGGCCCTGCCTGACTAAATAGAAAATGAGCTATATACTGTTCAGCGTAGCAGCCCTAATAAGGGCTCTTAAGGACTGTCTTGTCTTCTGGTAGCTGGTATATATGGTGGTAAAAGGTATATTCTGAGCTTCTGGGGCCCTGCCTGACTAAATAGAAAATGAGCTATATACTGTTCAACATAGCAGCACTAATAAGGGATTAAGGACTGTCTTGTCTTCTGGTAGCTGGTATATATGGTGGTAAAAGGTATATTCTGAGCTTCTGGGGCCCTGCCTGACTAAATAGAAAATGAGCTATATACTGTTCAACATAGCAGCACTAATAAGGGATTAAGGACTGTCTTGTCTTCTGGTAGCTGGTATATATGGTGGTAAAAGGTATATTCTGAGCTTCTGGGGCCCTGCCTGACTAAATAGAAAATGAGCTATATACTGTTCAACATAGCAGCCCTAATAAGGGATTAAGGACTGTCTTGTCTTCTGGTAGCTGGTATATATGGTGGTAAAAGGTATATTCTGAGCTTCTGGGGCCCTGCCTGACTACATAGAAAATGAGCTATATACTGTTCAACATAGCAGCACTAATAAGGGATTAAGGACTGTCTTGTCTTCTGGTAGCTGGTATATATGGTGGTAAAAGGTATATTCTGAGCTTCTGGGGCCCTGCCTGACTAAATAGAAAATGAGCTATATACTGTTCAGCGTAGCAGCCCTAATAAGGGCTATTAAGGACTGTCTTGTCTTCTGGTAGCTGGTATATATGGTGGTAAAAGGTATATTCTGAGCTTCTGGGGCCCTGCCTGACTAAATAGAAAATGAGCTATATACTGTTCAGCGTAGCAGCCCTAATAAGGGCTATTAAGGACTGTCTTGTCTTCTGGTAGCTGGTATATATGGTGGTAAAAGGTATATTCTGAGCTTCTGGGGCCCTGCCTGACTAAATAGAAAATGAGCTATATACTGTTCAACATAGCAGCACTAATAAGGGATTAAGGACTGTCTTTTCTTCTGGTAGCTGGTATATATGGTGGTAAAAGGTATATTCTGAGCTTCTGGGGCCCTGCCTGACTAAATAGAAAATGAGCTATATACTGTTCAACATAGCAGCACTAATAAGGGATTAAGGACTGTCTTGTCTTCTGGTAGCTGGTATATATGGTGGTAAAAGGTATATTCTGAGCTTCTGGGGCCCTGCCTGACTAAATAGAAAATGAGCTATATACTGTTCAACATAGCAGCCCTAATAAGGGATTAAGGACTGTCTTGTCTTCTGGTAGCTGGTATATATGGTGGTAAAAGGTATATTCTGAGCTTCTGGGGCCCTGCCTGACTAAATAGAAAATGAGCTATATACTGTTCAGCGTAGCAGCCCTAATAAGGGCTATTAAGGACTGTCTTGTCTTCTGGTAGCTGGTATATATGGTGGTAAAAGGTATATTCTGAGCTTCTGGGGCCCTGCCTGACTAAATAGAAAATGAGCTATATACTGTTCAGCGTAGCAGCCCTTATAAGGGCTCTTAAGGACTGTCTTGTCTTCTGGTAGCTGGTATATATGGTGGTAAAAGGTATATTCTGAGCTTCTGGGGCCCTGCCTGACTAAATAGAAAATGAGCTATATACTGTTCAGCGTAGCAGCCCTAATAAGGGCTCTTAAGGACTGTCTTGTCTTCTGGTAGCTGGTATATATGGTGGTAAAAGGTATATTCTGAGCTTCTGGGGCCCTGCCTGACTAAATAGAAAATGAGCTATATACTGTTCAACATAGCAGCACTAATAAGGGATTAAGGACTGTCTTGTCTTCTGGTAGCTGGTATATATGGTGGTAAAAGGTATATTCTGAGCTTCTGGGGCCCTGCCTGACTAAATAGAAAATGAGCTATATACTGTTCAACATAGCAGCACTAATAAGGGATTAAGGACTGTCTTGTCTTCTGGTAGCTGGTATATATGGTGGTAAAAGGTATATTCTGAGCTTCTGGGGCCCTGCCTGACTAAATAGAAAATAAGCTATATACTGTTCAGCGTAGCAGCCCTAATAAGGGCTCTTAAGGACTGTCTTGTCTTCTGGTAGCTGGTATAGATGGTGGTAAAAGCGATATTCCGAGCTTCTGGGGCCCTGCCAGCGACAGCCTGTCTTTCCCTGCTGTGAGCGTCTGTCCCTCACTAAGTTCAAGCTGCTAATGCTGACGAAGAGGAAGTGCTGAGTTTTGTATATTCGAGGTCACATGGTTTTTCCAGCCAATGCGTGTAGACGCCGTTTTCGCGATGCCAGCGTCCTCCCAGGACCTGTCCCACCCCCCCTGCATGGTGATTGGTGTAAAAAACGCGCCAGGGAAGGTGGGAGGGGAAACGAATTGTGAGTGCGCCATCGCCGCTGTACTCGATCGAAATCGAGTATGACGAACAGCGTAGTATTCGATCGAATACCGGCTCGGTCGAATACTACTCGCTCATCACTAATAATAATAATAATGGGCGCATGTAAACACACTAAAACAGACGTCCGCCATGTGCTCCTCTACAGGCATAATAGTAACTTTTACAACAGCCATAACAACGCAAAAAACAAAAATACATGTATAGCATAAAAGGAACATCTAAGATGTGGGACAAGACACAAACACAATCATGCCTTCAACGATTGAAAACTATGACCAAATAAGCCAAAACTCGTGCACAGATAAACGCACCTTTCAATCCTATGGAAGTTTCCTTCAATGAGTCAGAGAAAACAAGCGTACTTGAAACAAAGCGCGGACAGTCTGGGAGTCAGGTGCGCTACTTTGTTAAATGACCAGAAACAACATTTCCGCCATCTGCAAATGGCGTATGATTACATAAATACACATGTTCTCAATAAAACACAGAAGCTGGATAGACAAAATCACAATATCGAAACAGTAAAGATAGAGGAGACTTTTTCAGGTGTCGTTTATTTATAAGTCCTAATTTCTCCTTATTTTTAAATGTCTTGTTTAATTGGGGTTATCCTGATTCCAGGTCACTTCCAGTGTTGTTTTTTCCAAATGTTTTGCCCCAGATGTTCTCTTTACCCCTCCCTCCCTGCCCTGTTTTGCGTATTAGTGCTTAATAATTGTGCAACTAATTTATTTTTTTCTATTTTAAGTTTAGGGCCCAATGTCCACCTCTTTGGTGTTTTTATCATTAAACATTTTGCAATATGTCAAATTTTAACCAAATTTTTTGGATCCCCAAAAACCAAAAAGGATCCCCAAAAAAGCATCCCGGCCAGCAGTGCTGGAATGCCAATTATATGAGTTTTCCTTTTTCTTTTGTTTATATTTTTCATTCGCCCCATAAGACACACGCACAATTTTCCCTATACTTAGGTTTAACATACAGTATCTTTTCTTGTTATAGAAATTTGGTGTACAGTTGCCAATAGCAATAGATTAGAGGTAGTAAAAACTGCTTACATAAAACACACATTTGCTAACATAAGAAAAAATACTAGATCAGCTCATTACTTCGAGAACATCCTTTTGTAATAGAAAAATATACACTTAACATACACAAAAATACCATTGCAAGAGGACTTTCCCTAAACATTGCTATACACTTAAACATTGTAAGATAGAATTTCAAAATAGAATAGAATAATAGAATAAATTAGAATAGATAATAGAATTACTATTACTAACAATAAGAATTCTATCTCTAAGAGAATGTGTTCCTTCATTAGGAGTTTTGATGTTGTGTTGTGATCTTATTCCTGCTCAGCAGAGAAACATCATCCATGGAGTTTGGATTACTTTAGTCTAGGTAATGTAATAAATTCTAGGAAAATTATTAAATACTAATAAAAAAATGAGTTTGATCCTAGGTGCAATTTACTACATGTCTACATGTCATTTAATGCAAATGTTGCACTGTTTCAAAATGTGTTTCTAAGGTCCGTGCACTATACTAATAGATGCATTTTCTCCAATTGTTTGTGGCTGGTTTCATGTGTATTTTAGCTAATGATGTTGATTTGATTAATGATGAAGTGAAACTTGCTTGTTGGAAATAATGGAGTAGGAACAGTATGTGAGATGTCACCTGCTGAGAAGAGTCCCTTTATCAGGTATCTCTGAGTGATTGAACACCATGCCATTAATCTTCAACTAGCATCAGGCAATTGCAGCAGAAGCCCTCCTCCTCTCTTGCAGGTAGCCCACCGTTCCTTCAGAGGGGGGTACTGGCAGATTATTCAGTGTCCTATCAGTGTCACCTGTAGCTAATAAGAGATCTCCCAGGTGCCACCCAGGCTTCAGTTAACTTCAGACCTCGTCAACCTTCGTTCCTCAACTAACGTCTGAAGAATTCCCATACCAAGAGCTTTGCTAGAATGGCCACCCCGGGGGACATCGGCTCCTTCACCGTCTGGGACTATCTGGTCTTTGCCCTTATGCTGGTCATCTCAGCAGTCATTGGCATCTACTATGCCTTCGCCGGAGGTGGACAGAAGACTTCCAAAGACTTTCTGATGGGTGGAAGGAGCATGACAGCCGTGCCAGTAGCCTTGTCCCTCACTGCAAGTTTCATGTCTGCCGTTACTGTGCTGGGCACTCCAGCTGAGGTCTACCGCTTTGGAGCCATGTTCAGCATTTTTGGCATTACCTACGCCCTCACCGTGATCATCTCCTCTGAGATCTACCTCCCGGTTTTCTACAGGCTGGGCATCACCAGCACCTATGAGGTACTGTATACAGATAGTATTTAGCACACAGGGGAACTGTTCTAATTAACTAACTGTACAGCAGCTATCATGTACCTGCCAGCTGAGCTTCTCCTGTGCCTTTTATGTACCCCATCAAGGCATTAAAGACATTCTAAGTAGGGAGCTCCTTTAATTATCTGCTGTAAATATGGCCAGACATTGTCACAGTTGCCCTGAATGCTCCCTGTAATCTTTCTGTTTTTTATTTAGGTTTATATTGTGACTGCTTATGAAAACCCTTTGGCAGTTTGGGTGGGTGTATTATACAGGGGTTACTGAATTTATGTCTGCATATGTGAGTTTGTAAAAAGGGAATTTTAATAAGGTTTTTTTGGCTTGCTGTATATAGCTTAGCCTTTTTTTCCCATCAACTAAAATATTCCATTTCTAATAAAGGAAAATTAGATTGGAGGTAGGCATACAAATGTAATCTATTAAAAATGCTAAACATAATATTTAAAAAAAACAGACAAAATATGATATAATAAAATGATTAAAACATGCTAAATCTCACAAAGATATTTCATATACTACATATTTTAACTTTATAACTACCTCTTACAGACACTATCAAAAGTGTTAGAGCATTACCAATATTTATCCATATTATTTTTTATACCCACAGTACCTTGAACTACGCTTTAATAAATTTGTAAGGCTAATTGGAACAATCTTTTTCATCATCCAAACAGTAAGTAAAATGTTTTTTTTATTATTGTTATTAGTCAGAATTATATATATATATATATATATATATATATATATATATATATATATTATCAGTGGGAAGGATTAAAGCAAAGATGTATCCCTTTATCCTGTATGACTTCATCAATGCATTTTGCCCTATGTAATCACCAAAGCTATAGTTGTCATCATGACGTATTGGGTGAATGTGCCTGTGACACTAATAGCATCCCTGATACAGGAATTTTCTGTTTGATCACTGAGCCCAAACCAGGCGAAACACTTGCTGTTGACCAATAGCTTATGCTAGATTGGTATACACTGTGCATGTTCAAACTTTATTGGTGGTCATTTGGGCGTGCACAAGCAGTGTGGAAGTGTGGCATGGGTAAGTGTTTTGATCAGTTTCATTCTTCAGGGGGGTTTTAAACTGGCAAGGTATGACTATCTGGGATGCCCTGAGGAGTACAGTTAGTTTTGGCCTATAGTCATTTTTTTTACTTTAGGGTATCCACAGAGGATACAATGTTTTGTGAATAGACAGTTATGGGCCAGGAAATATTTATGCAGGGGAGCACCCCACGCTCTCATTTTGAGATCAGTGTGGTTGGTTTTGGCATGCAGGAGTGTGTCTGGAACCTGGACTGAAAAAAACAGGCGGTTAGGACCGGTTATCCATTGTACCATCAAGAAAAATATGTGGAGGCTGATTCACTACTTGTGCCAGGTATTGGCAGTTGAGCGTCTGTATAGCGGCGCTTGGAACGACCGCTAGTAGACGCTGTAAGCAGGTATCGGGCGCTGTAACCTAGCTTCTCAGTCGGTGTAGTAACCTGGTGGACATTGATGAATGTGATGTGTGCTGGGCGCTCTAACAACAGTACAGCGCTGCAGCGAGCGAGAGGTAGCGCCAGCGTCCAGCACTCGGCGCTCCACACCATATTTAACAAAAAACTACACACACACAACGTCGGCACTCTTAAGCTGGGTGCTCTAACATAGAGTGCCAGACGCTGTGTGATTAGTCTGTTTTTAAACACATATACACCAACAACAAAGCGAAAACACATGGAATGACATTGTTTTAACACTGGGACAATAACACTTTAGTGCCAGGCCTGTAAATGCAATTCTGCATAAAAATATAAAAAGTCCAAAAAATGTATAAAAGTGTTTGTTTGCAGCCAGGAGAGGTCACACAATGATTTGAGCAAAAAAAATTGCCAAACACGCTATTTACACACAACTAATGAAACCCCATTGAAATGTATGGGAGAGCGCTACAGAGCAACAGGTACTACATGGCCCTCCTTAGCCTAGAGTGCCAGCGCTATACTCTGAGGCGCCTATATTAATACATGTGACTCTACATGGCGCTGTTAGAGGGGCTCACCAGATTCGCTTTCTTAAATGTGGTTTTGTGTACAGCGCCCGACGGCGCTACAAAGCACTACCTGGCCGTTCTTAAATAACCCCTATAATATATATATATATTGTAGACATGTCACTGGAGAAGTGGTCGAGGGGGTGTACATTTCACCTAGGTTACTACGCTGGGTGAGATGGTAAGTCCAGGATTGATTTGTTTCCCAGCAGTGGTATGCTGCTGAGGTGTTGTTCAATTTTGCCGGGCCTGGATTTATATGGAATGGCAGGTAGGTTTGGTAGAGGGACCTGTCATTCCACACCTCCCCGATCCAGTTTGGGTTTTGAATCAGGTGAGCTCTGATCCTAATCAGCCTGGGAGGTAAAAGCTCTGCAGAGACTGCAGGCTATTGCTCTCAGCCTGAAATGAACAGCGTGTGTGTGTGTGTGTGTGTGTGTGTGTGTGTGTGTGTGTGTGTGTGTGTGTGTGTGTAGCTAAAAACTCACCCTGCGATGTCCAGGCGAACGCTGTATTTTGAAAGTGTCAGCTAGGTGAGAAGAACCTGCTAGTAAGCGCCCAGACGGGCTAGGTCTTTATTTTGTTTTGTACACTAAAGAAGCACGCTGCTGCTGTATGTTTTGTTTACTGGACTGTTTATGCCATGAATAAACGCCAAGACCTGCTTTTATAACACCTAAGTCTGTCGTGAACTGTGTCCAAACACACCATCCCCCGGGAAGATCCCTACAATTGGTGCTGCGGAGCGGGCAAAACGGTTGCTAGGGGCAACGGTGTGGACAGACTTGGCTACAGCTGCTTATGTCTTGGGTGAAAGCTGCAACTACACTCCAAGAACAGTCGGGCAACATGGAGGAGATGCTGAAGCAGTTTATGCAAGTAAGTTTGCAACAACAACAGGCTCAGATAGAGGCCAATAGACAACAACAACAGGCTCAGATAGAGGCCAATAGACGACATGAACAGGCTCAGATAGAGGCCAACAGACGACATGAACAGACCATGGCTGCCCAACAACAACTTATTGAACACCTGATTGCAAAACAAGAGGCGCCTGTGGTTGCTAACCCCCACACAGTGGTGCGAGCCGCTCCAGAGACTTTTGATGTGAAAAGAGCTGTGCAGTGAGCGCTGCAAAAGATGACTGCTGAGGACGATGTTGAGGCCTTCCTAACTGGGTTTGAGCGTGCGGCTGAGCGAGAGAAGTTACCAGTCGCTGAGTGGGCAGAGGTAATTGCGCCCTATTTAACAGGGGAACCTCAAAAGGCCTACTATGACCTCAGTGAGCAAGAGGTTAAGGACTATACTCGGCTAAAAGCGGAGATACTTGCCCGGCTAGGCGTTACTACTGCGGTCCGTGCCAGGAGGGTACGCAACTGGAGGTACAGTTTGGACAAATCGGCGAGGTCCCAGATGTATGACCTGATCCATTTGGCGAGAAAGTGGTTGGAGCCAGACACTTCTACTCCTGCACAGATCCTAGAGAGGGTTGTGATGGATCGCTACCACCGAGCACTTCCGGCTGACCTGCAACGCTGGGTGGGACAAGGTGACCCTAAGAATGCAAACGAACTCGTCAACCTTGTGGAGAGGTTCCAGGCGACTGAGGACTACCTCCGTGATGTTTCTGCAGCCTCCTCACCTCCCCGGAGTGCCAGATCTGTGCCATCAGCTGGTAAGAGACTTCCATCTATTGGGGGAGTGTGGAGGGGTGCTGAGGGAGGAAAAAGGGCTCAAGTGGTGTCTCAGGGGCAAAAGACTGGGGATGGTCCCGGGTGGCTAAGTGGCCCTAAAAAGGACTCCTTGCCAAGGAGACCAGGCTCTATCCAGTGCTGGAGATGCCATGAGATGGGACACGTGTCTGCCCATTGCCCTCTTACCACTGAGCCCATGGAATGTGAGGCTAATCGACATCAGTCGCTATTTGCGGAACCATCTTGTGTTGCAGTTCCTGGACTAGAGACTGAACCGCAAATCTGCAACGTTACAATTAATGATTTTCCTGTTAAGGCGTTGCTGGACTCAGGAAGCCTCGTAACCTTGGTGCATGCCAGCCTGGTGGCTGGCGACTTTGAGTGTAAAAAGCATATGAGTGTTGTTTGTATACATGGGGATACAAAAGTGTACCCTATAGTGCTGGCTGAAGTCGGGACTGAACAAGGCACCGTACAATATGAAGTGGGTGTGGTTAAAAACCTCATGCATAACGTAATATTGGGGCGCGATTTTCCATTATTCTGGGCTCTCTGGGGAAAAAGAAAATCCCCCGAAAGGAGTGAGGATACTCCTAAGGTTGTTGCATTGCCCCCTGTAAATGATAAAAGTGTGCAGGATGAAAATGATTGTTTTCCTTTGCAGGTCCTGGCTGGAGAGGAGGAGGCTCCTCCCACTGAGCAAAATATACCAGACTTAGAGGTGTCTAGGGATAATTTTGGGACTGCACAGTTACAGGACCCCACTCTCAAAAATGCGAGAGAGCAGGTTTCTGTCATGAATGGGGTACCTCAGGAACCAGATGCTGAGAAAAGATTTCCACATTTTTCTGTGACTAATGATCTTTTCTATAGAGTCACTAAGATTAAGGATGAGATTGTGGAACAGCTTCTGGTGCCTAAGCCGTACCGGCGTCAGGTGCTTGACATGGCACATAACCATGTTCTTGGGGGACACTTGGGGACTGACAAAACGCAGGAGAGGGTTCTCCAGAGGTTCTACTGGCCGGCGATATATAATGATATTAAAAAGCACTGCGAGTCGTGCCCCACATGTCAGCTTAGTGCCCCAGTGTCACATTTTCGCAGTCCTTTGATTTCGCTCCCTATTATAGAGGTGCCTTTTGAGCGTATAGCCATGGATTTAGTGGGTCCCATTGTAAAATCCGCTAGGGGACACCAGTATATTCTGGTGGTCATGGATTATGCGACCCGCTATCCTGAAGCTGTGCCCTTAAGAAACACCGCATCTAAAACAATTGCACGTGAGTTGTTTTATATGTTCTCTAGGACTGGAATCCCCAAAGAAATCCTGACTGACCAAGGTACACCCTTTATGTCAAAGGTGATGAAGGAGTTATGCAAACTATTTAAAATCTCACCCATCCGTACCTCTGTATACCACCCCCAGACGGACGGATTGGTGGAGAGATTTAACAAAACTTTGAAACATATGTTGAAAAAAGTGGTGGAAAAAGATGGCCGTGACTGGGATCATTTGTTACCCTACCTCATGTTTGCTATTAGGGAAGTGCCCCAAGCGTCCACAGGGTTCTCACCATTCGAGTTGGTCTATGGCCGTCACCCTAGGGGTCTACTGGACATTGCAAAAGAGACATGGGAGAGCGAGTCCACCCCATACAAGAGCGTTATTGAACATGTAGCACAAATGCAGGACCGTATAGCCGCTGTAATGCCCCTAGTAAGGGAACACCTCCAGAGGGCGCAAGAGGCCCAAAGTAGAATCTACAACCGGTCTGCAAGAATCAGGACATTTAACCCAGGCGATAGGGTCCTTATACTAGTTCCCACTGTTGAGAGTAAATTCCTGGCGAAGTGGCAAGGTCCCTATGAGATTGTGGAAAAGGTCAGTGAGGTGAACTACAAGGTGCACCAACCAGGTAGAAGGAAGCCTTTCCAAGTTTACCACGTAAACTTGATTAAGCCCTGGAAAGACAGGGAATCCTTGGGGGCGACAAATACTGTTAATAATTTGTCACAACCAATCCCTCCAGTCAAGGTTGGTGATACCCTATCAGTGTCACAGAAACAGGAGGTTCAGGAATTTTTACAGAAAAACAAAGACAAGTTTTCTGACCTTCCAGGGCGTACACACCTCATCTGTCATCACATTGAAACTGAGCCTAGAAGCAGAGTAAACCTCAAGCCCTATAGGATCCCAGAAGCCCGTAGGGAAGCCGTATCTGCCGAGGTAAAACGTATGCTTGATCTGGGAGTAATTGAGGTGTCACAGAGTGAATGGTCCAGCCCGATTGTATTAATCCCAAAGCCTAATGGAACTTGGAGGTTCTGTAACGATTTCAGAAAGTTGAATGAGATCTCAAAATTTGATGCCTATCCTATGCCCAGGGTAGATGAGTTGATTGAGAAGTTGGGTAATGCCAGGTACATAACCACCCTCGATCTCACAAAGGGCTACTGGCAGATTCCACTTACTAATGAGGCTAAAGAGAAAACTGCATTCTCCACCCCTGATGGGCTATTCCAGTATGTAGTGATGCCGTTCGGGTTACATGGAGCACCTGCGACTTTCCAGAGGTTGATGGACTTGATTTTGCGACCACATCGTGATTACTCAGCTGCCTACCTCGATGATGTGGTCATTTTTAGCCCTGATTGGGAAAGTCACCTCTGTAAGGTACAGGCCGTATTGGATACCATAAGTGATGCAGGATTGACCATAAATGCCGAGAAGTGTGCAGTAGCCCTAGAAGAGGCCAAGTATCTGGGCTACATTATTGGAAGAGGGTTGATTAAGCCACAGCTAAATAAAGTGGAGGCAATACAGAATTGGCCAAAACCCCTGACAAAGAAACAGGTCAGAGCTTTCCTTGGTATTACGGGCTATTACCGTAGATTTGTGCCGAACTTTGCCTCAGTTGCTGCTCCCCTAACTGACTTGACCAAGGGCGGAAAGAGAGCCATGATCACGTGGACTCCAGAGGCCGAGAAGGCTTTCCAAAGCCTTAAATCTGCCTTGTGCCAACAACCTGTGTTAGTTACCCCCGATTTCAGGCGAGAATTTCTGGTCCAGACAGATGCTTCTAACACAGGCTTAGGTGCAGTACTCTCACAAGTAGTAAATGGTGAGGAGCATCCGGTGATGTACTTGAGTAGAAAGCTAACCCCGGCCGAAAAAAATTATGCCATTGTGGAGCGAGAGTGTTTGGCAGTGAAGTGGGCCCTCGAATCCCTAAAATATTACTTACTAGGCAGGAAATTCAAGTTAGTGACAGACCATGCCCCCCTAACATGGATGAAGTTAAACAAGGAGAGAAACGCAAGAGTGACTAGATGGTTTCTGTCCCTACAAAACTTTAATTTCACTGTGGAACACAGGCCAGGGAAATTACAAGCAAATGCTGACGCATTGTCGAGGGTACATTGTCTGTGGGGACAAAATGCTCAGCCCTCCGGTCTGAAAAAGAGGGGGGGGATATGTAGACATGTCACTGGAGAAGTGGTCGAGGGGGTGTACATTTCACCTAGGTTACTACGCTGGGTGAGATGGTAAGTCCAGGATTGATTTGTTTCCCAGCAGTGGTATGCTGCTGAGGTGTTGTTCAATTTTGCCGGGCCTGGATTTATATGGAATGGCAGGTAGGTTTGGTAGAGGGACCTGTCATTCCACACCCCTCCGATCCGGTTTGGGTTTTGAATCAGGTGAGCTCTGATCCTAATCAGCCTGGGAGGTAAAAGCTCTGCAGAGACTGCAGGCTATTGCTCTCAGCCTGAAATGAACAGCCTGTGTGTGTGTGTGTGTGTGTGTGTGAAGGAAGCTGCGAACGCAGCCACTGCTGGAGCTAAAAACTCACCCTGCGATGTCCAGGCGAACGCTGTATTTTGAAAGTGTCAGCTAGGTGAGAAGAACCTGCTAGTAAGCGCCCAGACGGGCTAGGTCTTTATTTTGTTTTGTACACTAAAGAAGCACGCTGCTGCTGTATGTTTTGTTTACTGGACTGTTTATGCCATGAATAAACGCCAAGACCTGCTTTTATAACACCTAAGTCTGTCGTGAACTGTGTCCAAACACACCATCCCCCGGGAAGATCCCTACAATATATATATATATATATATATATATATATATATATATATATATATATATATACTTTAAACATATATATATATTTATATGTGTGTGTGTTTACAGTAATATATATATATATATATATATATATATATATATATATATACACACGGTATGCCTTTTTCTTGATGGTACAATGGATGAGAGGTCCTAACCGCCCCGGTCTTCTATATTGATTCTTCTATTCAAACAGATACTTATGTTTAATATATATTGTTTGATTCATTCTAATTTCCTCCTCCAGATTCTGTATACTGGAATAGTCATCTATGCTCCAGCTTTGGCACTTAATCAAGGTAAGCACTTATTACATAGTTTGTTTATAGAGAAACCTCTTGGTTAGATGATCGGATTAAAAGATTTAAACAGTTTCGAAGCTTATTCCATCATTCAAAGCAGACCTAAATAAACTAAATAAATGTTATGATTGTTTCCCTACCTACCTAACTACTAACATGTTTTGGCTGATGATAAATCTGCAATTATGACCTGGCTATTTCTTGTAAAATTATTACAGGTAATGCCCCAGTGATGCTGCAGAACCTACAGACAACAACAGCAGCATAGACTTGTAGCTAGAGTTGGCATTTTATTGGGGGGTTGCATGGTGTTGCCCACAAGATATAGTGGGAGGATGACAAACAGCGTATTCTAGCCAAAACAATTAGGAACTTGTAGAAGAGCTTAAACCATGATTGAGTGGAGGTTTGCTTTAATGTACTATTGTGGTCTACATGGACCTACACTCATGTAGTACTAAGGAGAAACCTGTCCATGTAGAGCACTACTGAGAGGTCTTTGGGGAGACCTACAACTTTCCTGGGATGTCTGTTCCTTTTAACTGGCCTTTGTAGTTAAACTGGAAAAGATTTTATTTAGAAACTCTAGACTGATTCCCCTCTGCCCAGTATTGTCCACTAAAACATATAATCTTACCTTTAAAATCAATTACCCGGGGCAAGCATTTGGTCGCTGACAGCTGGATACCCATGGGAGACCTCCGGACCACATGACCACAGTTACCAATCGTGACAAACCGGGACAAGCATCCTTTCCACTGAAGTCGAGCGACTATCATGTTTTTAGAGGCCCATCCATAACAACCCCAGTTTACTCATTGGTGATGGTGATTATGATGTATTTGTTTCAGTCAAAAGGGGGTATCAGGAGAATGGTTTCTTAATTCCTTTATCTTATCTCTACTGACTTTCTGAACTAATTACAGACCAGGTTTATTGATTGGTGTATTAAACTTTCCAGAAATGTCCATCTCTAATCTGGTATATTTACATAGTTTTTTATATATGCAGTAAAGGTTATCCAGGTGTTGATAACTTGTTGGGTGGGGGGGGGGGGGGTAAAGTAGCATAGAAACAGCTGCTGCAGATTTCAGGATAATGTCCTGTGCCATTGTTTATTTAAGTCATTTCCCCAGACTAAAAATGAAAAAATTATATACTCATGTGTTGTCCTCCACCGATGTCCAGCGCTCTGAAACTTAACTGATCGTCAGATCCAAGTTCCTTACCGCACCATGAAAAGCAAAGCGAATGGTCCGCACTCCTCTTCTCATAAAATGTCACTTTTAATTATGTGTTTAAAATCATCTTCATAGTGTATCAAAAGCCAATAAAATCAATAGTAAACAAAGTCCTGGAAAGTCATACAGTATAGGCGACTTACGCGCTTCGGGCTTCGGACTCCTATCTCCAGTCCTAAATCATAGTATTATGAGCATTGTACTATGATTAAGGACTGGAGATAGGAGTCAGAAATGCGTAAGTTGCCTATACTGTATATATGACTTTCCAGGACTTTGATTACTACTGATTTTATTGGCTTTTGATATACTATGGGGATGATTTTAAACACATAATTAAAAGTGAGGTTTTATGAGGAGAGGAGTGCGAACCATTCGCTTTGCTTTTCATGCTATTTAGTGGGTTTGAGACTACCCACGGCCGTGCACACTCGGGATTAGGTGGTGAGCTGACATTCCCTATATTGTCCCTGCTGCACCACCCTGGCACAATCACCCGTTGCATCCACAGTGGGATGCCACCCTATTGCCATACGTCATAGTGATGTCTGCATGCGTGTAAAGACCTGGCACCACTGTCGTTCCCCAGCTGATGGGCATATCCGACAGCCATTGCGTTCGGCTAGAGAGAAGCACTGGTGGTAGCACTCTACTCATTATTAGATGACGCAGTTACTCTGATTGCCTGGTGTCACCCCACCTTCAATTCTGATTGGAGAGCCTATGCATGTGCCGTAGCATCGCCAGAGTGGTAACCAGGGGATTTTACACACAGGGAAGCGGGCCAAAATAAAGAATAAAGAATAAAAACCTGGCCTTTGGTCCACTTTTAGGCTTTGATGTGTCACTACACCTGTAAATTGAAAAAAATGCTCATGCCATGAGACATCGCGGGAATTAATCTCAGAACACGCTGTCCCTTTAATTATAAGTAACGTTAAATCATCTGCAAAACAATGCATGAAATGTTTTACTAAAAGCTTTGTCATTTTTTTGTTTAGTCACTGGATTTGATTTGTGGGGTGCGGTCGTGGCCACTGGAGTGGTCTGTACTTTCTACTGCACAATGGTTAGTGACTGTTCATATTCCCTCATCATTTATCAGAAACTGTAGCCCGAGCTCTCTGTTAACACATCTGCTCCATTATAAAGGGCTACATCCACCCTACTGTTACATCTCCTGCCATTGCCATCTGATTATGCTTTGTTTTCAGGGTGGACTTAAAGCCGTGGTATGGACGGATGTTTTCCAGGTTGGCATCATGGTTGCTGGATTTTCATCTGTCATCATTCGCGCAGTGGTAGTTCAAGGTGGAATTGGTCCAATTCTGAATGACTCCTATCATGGAGGCAGGCTGAATTTTTGGGAGTAAGTACATTTTTTAAGCATTCTCTCGATACTTTATTAAAAAGTATCTATAAGCTAAATTAAAGTGGCCTATTAACCTTATCTCCCCTACATCTTGTCCAGTTTGACGTCTTAAACTTCACTCATTCTGGAGATCCCTTTATACTCTTTTGATTGTGTTTGAGCATGCCTGGAACTGCCCTAGCGATATTCCTCTGTTTGGGGCAGATAGGTTACTCTTTGGAGGCTGGTGGGGGTGCAGTTAGGGCTAGATCTCTTGAATAGTAACAAGAAGCCAACCTGGTCCAGTACGTTATATGAAAGGTAAGCTGAGTATCATTTTTTTTCAGAATAATATGTCACATTACATCAGCTTGCATCAAATTCTGTGCATGTGCAGGGGCATAACTATAGGCGACACAGGGGTAGCAACTGCACCGGTTATTTATATTGTGCTACAGCTTCTGCTTGTCTCTGAAGGTGATTTGTGACTTTTGATGGATTGGCTGCAGTTTACAGTTAGGACACTAGATGTCACTATTACCAATGCTTACAGTGGACCAACAGTCAACACAACAAACAGTGCTCCTATACATCCCTCCCCAGGGCAACTAAGATTTGCTGCACATAGAAATTGATTTACCTTTTTCTAACTCCTGCTGTAGAAACAAAATGGTGGCTCATGCATTTGCAGGCCACCTGCAAACAGGAAGTGCTGCTGGGCTTCCTGTTACTGGACATTGTCAGTTAAACCCAAGCAACAGCATGGTAGAGATGGTTGCTACCTTTCTTTTTTAACTGTGCCAGGTTGTTGTTCTGGTTTAACTGTAGTCTCTTTATGCATGTTCTGCATGTTGTGTTTTCTGTACATTGAGGTGATCTCTATTACTTCTTTTACCTATGTTATCCACCATGTAAGGTGACCTGCTCTTAATGCACTCATGTTCCAGTAAAGACACCCCAAATGCCTATCTGGATTTGACTCCTCTGCACCCAGCACTCACACTCTGCAACAATTTACACGCTATGTTAGGAACCATGATGGTGTGCCATTTGATGTTTGCACCAGGGCCCCGTCACATTTTGTTAAGCCGCTGTGTATGCAATAAGTATTTTTTTTATTTTTTTTTCAGTTTCAATCCAAATCCACTACAGCGCCACTCCTTCTGGACAATTGTTATTGGAGGAACATTTCTCTGGACTGGAATCTATGGTGTAAATCAGTCACAAGTGCAAAGATACATTGCCTGCAAAACCAGGTTCCAAGCTAAAATGTAAGTTTCTTATTATAAAATATCATGGTCCCAGGAGTGATTGGCACTTACTGATTGTTTATGAATGGTTTAGAATGACTCAGGGGAAATGAACAATGTTTAGCTGGCTGCTTAAAGAAACAATGAGGATCATGCTAATTACTTGGTGAAGCAAGTCTTCACATTTGGGTGTAAATTGAAACTTGTCAACTGTCGGTGAGTTTTTGAATTTCTACAACCAAAAAGTGCGATAAAAAATGTGTCCTAATGTGTTCCCTACAGGTGAAGTGCATCATATTTACAATAAGGTAAAGATTTTTTTGAGAGTTAAGAAACAACAGCACCCTATGGGCAATACTAATTCTGCATACCCCATAGGGTGCTGCTGTTTCCAGGCTTTCAGAAAAATATATTCACCTCACTGGAAAAATGATGGACTACACCTGTAAAAATGCACCAGCGTAGGGTCAAACGTTTTTGTATTTCACTTTTTTTGTGTCTCAAAGTAAAAAAGCTCACTCAGATGTGGGTTTCAGTTCACACCCAAACTTCAACTTGCTTTGCCATATTATTAGCATGACCCCCATTGAATGATTGTAGGAACAGGGAAATCTCAAAAGTTCAAGAAAACTGGAAACAAGCAATAGGGTTGTCCCTGCACCACCCCACAGATTACTAATGATAGATTGGTGTGCAATAAAATGGTGGCCAAAAAACAAAGCAATTTGTAAACGTATATGATATGTGGCCCAGTACCACAAAAGAGGGTGTGGGTTTCAGTTCACACCCAAACTTCAACTTGCTTTGCCATATTATTAGCATGACCCCTCATTGAATGATTGTAGGAACAGGGAAATCTCAAAAGTTCAAGAAAACTGGACTTACTGTTTTATTTTCTTGAAGACGTTTTGCTAGTCAGCTGACTGGCTTTCTAAATTAAATTGAACAAACAATGTCAACTCTAATGAGGTAAAATATGTGTGCAAGAAAGTAGCACTCCCTGACGGTATAATGTTAAGGATGTAACAAAGAATGTTTCTGGATGCTACTAAACGACTAGTTGTATGAAAGCTGCATGTAAGCAAGATGGCTCCTGTGACCAAGAAAAGGCTGGACTTAGGACCAGGGTGATGGTGCTGCAGTGGCCTGAGTAGCAGGCTGGCAGATTTGCAAATTACACATGCTTAGAAGGGAAGAAATAATTACATAACAACCCAGTCTAACAATTTTAAAGAGGAATTACCACCTCCTCTATAAGACTTTGGGGCATCACAAATTGCCTCGAGTTTTGGTGGGTAATTATGGTGGAGATAAGAGGGGTTTGTGTTTGTCTATGCATGGGGCGCTCTAGCAATCTGGATGCCCTCGCCCCGCAGCAATCACAGAGTGGTCAATTTGGGGTGTTGGCCCACTTAAAGAGAGCAGGGCATCTTAAATTCAGGATGCTACTGGTAAGGGTGTCCCATCCTATCAAGTGGCAGTCACAAGCGCTGCAAAATCATGGTTCCATTGTCGCCATTGGGTGAACCATGCCTCAAGCCTGAAATTACGCTGCTTTGAAGTCAGAAAGTTAGGGTTCCTTATTTACATACCTGTGCATTGGTATTTGTAAAACAACAAGTCAGCCAGGTGACTACAGGAGATTAACACCAGCATCCCCCATATTCAACATATGACAGATGTAATTTAAAGGGTTATTCTGTCCATCTTACTTTCTTCAATAAGGGTAATGATTATTTTTCATATCATGCAGTTTACCATGCTGCACTGTAAAACTGTGAGTATAGAGGTAATAATTTGGCCCTATCCCTTACCAAAATGTTTGACTATGTATTGAAGGGTTCAAAAAGATACATAAAGACGCAAAAGTATAAAAATGTTGATAATGCATCATCAGAGAGAACGACTGGCTAACATGATTTCCAGAAATTTAGGAGCCAACTAGAGAACCTTCAATGCGAAAATATAAATTATGTATGGCTCATGTTTGCCACCCCAAGAGCACACACAGACAATACAGTTTGACAATATGCCAGTGATATTTTAATCTAAGTGTTGGGTGGGCCCCAGAGTCAACTCTACTGATAAGCCCCAGACACCCCACTCTGACATTAGCTGAGAATTGTCATACCGGATGCTGGGTACATTACTTCCAGAACTAAAACACATTTTTCAACCGTGATTGGTAGCCATGTTCAGACATTTGCCAGGGGTTGGAAACCCAGAAATGGACTTTGTGACCAGTGTTGTTTCGGTTGAGGTGACTTGTTTACTTGCCTAACTATGCTATGTACTTGCCATGTGATCACTGTATATTGATTGGATTGTATTTGCAGTATCACATTGTTATCACTCTGTTTGCCAGAAGCACGACACACGTGTGACAGACCAGCGAGTAATCAAATCTTACAGCAGCGAATACCAGCGAATACCAGCGAACACTTGACATTGCAAAGACTTTCGCAATGCATTTTGCTGTGTTTGTGCCGCAATTTCGTTGCGAAAGTTAGGCATTACATTGAAAAGTGGCTTGGAGAATGCTGGTGATATGCAGGTGACCTGATGAGGCAGAATTCTTTAGCAAAAAACATGAAATTTTGTTGAAAACACACTTTTATAGCATATGTCAGCATTGGAGGGGTCTCAGAATATATGTGGGGCATCTTGGAAGTGTCTGGGTTGTTTGAAAAAATGAAGAATAAAAGTTTATTTGAAAATATAAAAGTCATGGATTATTTGTTTTTTACATACTGTGATAGGTAACTTTCTAATGTCCACTCTCGAAAAATAAGTTATAGATGCTAAAAAAAAGCCTAAAGTCAAAATCTCTCCCTAAATAACAATGATTCCTATGGGGTTCACCACTAAAAGGTGGTAAATGCAAAAGTATGGTAAATGTGTAAACCCAGTGGAGACCCGGCATATGCCGGAGCACCCTTTTATAAATGACTCCCTATATTTCAAAACCTGTACTGTATGTCTCTTTGCAAACCAACATCACACAATTATTTTCACTTTGTAATTATTAGACTTGTATTCACTAACCATTACCTTCTCTTTGTATGTATAGGTCTCTGTATGTTAACCTCTTAGGACTGTGGGCTATACTGGCCTGTGCAGTGCTGTGTGGACTAGCTATGTATTCAGTATATAAAGAATGTGACCCCTGGTCTGCCAACTTTGTATCTGCTCCAGATCAGGTAGGCAGTATTCACCCCACAAATGTTGCACTGTTGGTTTTACATGAATTCATTATAGGAAGGATCAATTAACGAGAAATGTTATTTGTTTTTCTCTTTTTTTAGCTGATGCCATACTTTGCCCTTGACATTTTTCGCGACTTTCCTGGACTTCCCGGACTGTTTGTGGCCTGTGCGTATAGTGGAACGTTGAGGTAACACACATTCTATTTACACATCACACTTTATGTTATGTATCTAAAGTATGTAAGAAAAGGCAATCCAGACCACTAACTTCACTAAAAAAAATAATATAATCCTTAAAGTGCTACTGCTGGCAAAGGTAATTGTTACACCATTGCGTCAGGCTACATTTGGCACTGTCCTAAACTGTTTTCCATTTTTAAATTGTAGCAGAAATAGCAGAGATATCGAGGATTACAGGTTCAACCAATGACATTCTCTTTTTCATTGTGTCCCCTAATCAGCTAAGCAGAGCGGCACAGGATTGCTGGTTCCTCCCTCCTCCCGCCCCTCCCTCCACCTCCTTCTCCTCCAGATTCATTACATTGCTGATTATTAAATGATACAAAGAAAAGCCACTGGGGCAAGTGGCAAAAAATGGGGGCGGCACTGATAACAATATCAGTACTAGGTGCACTGCCCTGTGGGGTGTACCCCAAAATGATACACACACTGTACTGTGGAGTGGCCTCCCCCCACTCCCAAATTTTTAAACCCACAGAGACTGACTCTTGCACTCAAACAATCAGGATCTGATAAATTTTATTGTACATACTTTTAACACAAGTTAAAAACAAGATAACCCTGCCATTAGAATTGGCGCCACCAGGGGGAGCCCAAACTCCTATTGAATTCCTAACAACTCTATAATATTATTAACCCATATAATTACATAACCTCTATACAGCATGTATTAGTGTACAAAAACTAAAGTGACAGTGCTTCTCAAAGTGTATACATCTCAAATAAATAACATCACAGCATACAAGTTAATAATGCAAGATATCCAAAAAACGCCAGTACGAGGTTAAAGTGCAACAGTGCCAAACATGAACAACAAAAATGCTTACTAGTATGTGAAATGGGCTGGCCCCCCCCGGGCTGCGACCAACGCGTTTCGAGCCTTGCCAGGCTCTTGCTCACGGCCAGTGGTGGATAGTATATCTCGTCGGGTGCCAATTCTTATAGCATTGCTGATTATTATTCAACATCACAGATCCCTGGGCCATGTCCATTTTCAGTACAGAAATCAGGTGAAAATGTAAACCTTGATATCTTGGCCATTTGTTCTTCAATTTAAAAATGGAAAACAGTTTAGGACAGTGCCAAGAGAAGCCCGAAACAATGGTGTAACAAAGACCTTTGTCTGCAGTAGCACTTTAACTCTAAGAAAGTGTGTGTGTAACTACCAACACCACAAAGTTCCTTTTTGTGACTGTGTAAGAAGGCCTTGGAAGTTGGAAAGCCTAACAATTAAAGAGGACCAAAACCAGATCTAGTGTCTATTATACACCAGGTCTGGTTAGACATTCAACCCTATGGAATCCTAATTTGGGTTGCATCTTGTGTGAAACCCCACCAGTGGCCTAATATTTATAGCTCGCCAACGAACTTATGGTGGCAAATCTTGAATCTTTCTGTGACTGAATAGCTGGCAGGGCCGCGCACAGCCATAGAGGGATGCAGGGGGTGCTGCATACCAATTGCAGGTACGACTAAGCTCCCATTGTTTTTTAGCCACATATTAATATGTGGCTAAAGAAAGCTGCTTGAAGCAGAGCCACAGCTACACTGTGGGAACGCGAACATAAGGTATGTATATGTACGACTGGCAGGTTTTCAAACAGCTGGTCATGGTAAATCATGATGCCCCAATGGTAAGGACCAAAATCCAGGATAGCGAAAATTCCGGGTTTCGGTCCACTTTTATTATCATTACCTATACTCCTTTTAGGAGTCTTTGAGCATATTATGTTGCCTAGATTGTACCCGATTTTTAATGACTAATGGTTCACTTTGAAATAAGTCAGGAATACAAATGTTTGGGCAGGGGATTTTTGGGCAGCAGATAACAGATGTGTAATATTAAGTGGCTCCATCAACCTTTTGTGTGATCCTGTGATCTGTACACTGGTAAATATGTTTGAATAAATTAGGCATCACCCAATGGCATACACACCATAGAGGCAGAGGAGGCAGCTGCTAACAGGCCTGTGGCAAAAGGGGGCCCAGTGTAAGCTACCTTTCCTGTCTCTATGGTGTGTACAATTTTGGTTGCAGAGCCACCACCTCCCACAGCTAGGCCACTGCCTGACTGAACACACTGAACACACATTGACGTCAGCCGCAGCATGACAGACCACCAGATCTGCAGTTTCAAGGAAAGGTTAATCAGGGCAATCTTTCTGGCAGCCAGATCATTGTGAATGTGGAGGGGGTGCCTTTATCCCAGCTGTCTTCCGCACATGGGTCAGGGCACTGCCAGTGGTGCCAGCCCTACACGAGTCTGTCATTTCTTCATCATGGCCTGCCACATCTGAATGGCTAGGCGGGGCTGCGCACATCCAAAGGGAGTCGAGTGATGCCAGCGCCACTCACATGTGCATCTAGGATTCAAGCCGGCTGCTCTAGCTGCAATGTGGGCTTAAGGAGAGGTAAGTGGACTTGGCGACCTGAGGGGTTTATACAGCCGGGCATAGACCAAAACCCATGAAAATCCTGGGATTTGGTCCACTTTAAGCCTTCCCCCAGCCTGGCCATTTACCACAAATTCTATTATTGGCTTATTATTAACTAATACGTCATCTGTGAACAGCAGTAAATGTAATTATCATACAGGCAATGTGCCATATATCTATTATGGGAGCACCCTGACAATTCTATTTCTGGAAGCATGCATTTACAGCTATGGAGTAGTTATGGTAGAGATCTCATCACATGAGTCTAAGAGGTACAACACATAACATATCAGGCAAATCCTTAATTTATAGTCTAGGTAGTAAATGTGTTTTATTATTACACCTTGTTTGTTATAGCTGGGCTTTTTTTACAGTTTCTTGGAAATTAAATGTTCAATGTTTGTTCTAGCACGGTGTCATCCAGTATCAATGCGTTGGCTGCTGTTACAGTGGAAGACCTTATAAAGCCTTTCTTCCGAACCCTCAGTGAAACCAAGCTGTCTTGGATCTCCAAAATAACAAGTATGATTCCAGTATTTCCATACATTTTCATTATTTTTCTACCAAGTAATACCTGGAATCTTATATTTGGTGCTGCTCGTATTAACTTGTTAGATATAGTTTTAGTACTTTGATATAAGACACCTATAGTAGCTGCAATATTAGTTTTTTTCTGTACATACGTAGCTAAATGAATTTCGAATCAGAATCAAGGAAGTATAGAAGTAAAAGTCCACTTTTGATGGCATTTTTGAAAGTATATATTTTGTGTGCCAAAATGATGTCTTCAAGGTGGAGAGCATATCTAGTATTTTATTAATTTTTTCTTATGTTAGCAAATGTGTGTTTGATGGAAACTACCTGCAAGCTGTTGCTTTTGGCAACTGTACACCATGTCTGTACACCAAAGTCTACAAGAGGAGAGGAGTGAGGCCTACAGAAACAGAACACTGCCTATATGTAAAAGCAGCAGCAGCCATAACAAGAGTGTTTGGTGTGTACCGGGATCACTTCTCTCTCACTTGTAGGTCTGCTGATGCACAGACTTATATCTTATATATTATTGATTTATTTGAAAAAAGTCACTAAAGTGTTGGCTGAACGTTATGCTCTCGATATCACCTATCTGTATTTTAGCAAAATCTGTACCACATAAAGAGCTCATAGATAAGTTATTGAAGTTAGAACTCAATCCCTGGATAGTTCAGTGGATTTATAGCGGAAGGATCGGTATCACAATGTTGTCGGTTATGGTGTTACAAGTGGTGTACACCAAAGCTCTGTCCTGGGCCCCTTTTTAATATGTTTGTAAGTGACATAAGAGAAGACTTGGTAGATAAAGTTTGCCTGTTTGCTGATAATACAAAGGTGAGTAAAACGGTGGACCCTCCTGAAGGTGTCTGCAACATGGAAACTAATTTAGCTTTACTGGATAAATGGCCAAAACTGTGGAAAATGGAGTTGTGTTATGTCTCTAAATGTAAAATCATGCACTTTGGTAGAAGGAATCCCTGCTCGGAGTACCGTATGGGCAGTACTGTGTTAGCCAGGACCTCGGAGGAAAGAGATCTAAAGATACTGATTACTGATGGCTGCAAGATGAGTGGACAGTGTAGCCACGCAGTGGGAAAAGCAAGCAGGATGCTCGGCTGCATAGCTCGAGGCATCACCAGTAGGAAGAGAGAGGTTGTGATGATGCTGTATAAGCCCTGGTGAGGCCACAGCTAGAATACTGTGTGCAGTTCTGTCAATAAGTCTATACGTTTCCAGGGCTGCTCCATTCCCTCCCCCAGGGCATTCAAAATCGGGATGCTGCACTGTGTGAAACCCCCCAGGTCACCCAAAAACTCTCCTTCTTTCCTGGTTCAACTGGGAATGTGTGAGCAGTGGCTATCCCCCGCTATCCCTTTAACAGGATGTGTGCCTGCTCCAGGCATTTGTGAATGGCCGGGGTGGGCACGCTCTCCCTGTTAGAGGGTAGCAGAGGATGCGGCTGCCAGCACACTGATTGGACAAGAGGCCGCGCATGTGCTGAAGGATCGAGAAGAGGTGAGTTTGTTCGGGCAACCTGGGTTTCACACAGTGGGGCACCACCGATAGGGGTGCCCATGGGCAACGACCAATACCCAGGATAGTCAAAATCCTGGATTTTGGTCCACTTTAATGATAGAACATGGGGGCACAACCTGAAGCTAGTCAGAGGGAAGATCAGGAGCACTGTTAGAAAATATTATTTTACAGAAAGAGTAGTAGATGCTTGGAACAACTTCCAGCAGAGATAGTTGAACAATTGACAGTAAGTGAATGTTATCATGCCTGAGATAAGCACACATCTATCCTAAGATAGAGTACATACAGTATACACATAAGGGCAGACTAGATGGACCGTATGGTCTACTTCTATGTTTCTATAGCTTAGTGTATAGTTGCAAATAGCAATAGACTACAGGTAGTAGAACACCCATTTGCTAACATAAGAGAATAGTGCAACATGTTGACAATTTCCTTTATCTCGCTATAAAACATATCTGAAATGCAGATTTGCCCAAATGACCATGTTGTACAGAACTCTCTATGTACTTTTTCTGCAATGTGATGTCACTTTTTCTCTATCAGGTCTTCTGTATGGTGCAATTTGTATCGGCATGGCTGGCTTGGCATCCCTAATGGGTGGCTTGTTACAGGTAATTAAATCAGTGAGGAATTTATCAGTGTTATGTTGCTGCCTTGACTTAAAGCATACAGGGATGTGATGTCTATAAAATAATTCTTTGGAATTTTAGCTAGGTATAATATAATCATGCTAACGCTTCTCACATGTACTCACCTTCTGTATACCTCTATTTCTTCAATGTCCTACTTTATGAGTCCAAAAGCCAGTGTGCTGTCTTGCAGATCTCACCAACCACTGTGTTAATGTGTTCAGTTAACCTCTTGTGTGTGGGTTTTAAAGCAGATCAAAACCCTCTGGGGCCGGCCCTAGAATCTATAATTCTCCAGGGCCAGACGCTAGCCTTCCCCCAGGGCATTCCATACCACCTGCTTTGTGAAACCCTTGGAGTTGCTGGTAAAATCACCTTTACCGGGTGCTCCCACAATGTGTGATTTGTTGGCTGACGCACCTCCGGCATTTCTGTAGTGCTTCCGCACCCAGCCATTTAAATAGACTGGGAGCATGCATGCTCTTGAGAAGAAATCTGGGGTTGTGGCCAGCTGGCTTCCAAACCTCATCTGGCAATCTTGATCTCCAATTTTCCAATAGTGGAAAAACACTTTTTTAAAAAACATGGCCACTGCCATGGTGGCAGGCATGGGAAGGGTTTTGATCAACTTTTTCTTCTCCTTGAAATAAGTGGTGTTCAGTATGTCTGGCAAAGGACTTACTGGCCTGGGTAGAATTCTGTTTAGCTACCTATGGAGTTATCTTGTAGACACTTTTTCTTGATGTTGGTCATCATGTTGAAGCTACCAAAGAATGTCCAATTATATAGAGGCTTTTCTAGTAGGTATCCCCTTAATCAATAGCTTTGTCCTTTTGCAGCTGTTGTAAACGTCCATTTTTTAAGATGCTTCTTGGGTCCTTTCTTAGAATGATATGTGTTGTTGATACTTTAGACATCCTTTGCATTTGTATATCAGTCAGATGTATTCAGTACAACCATACCTCAACCTTTATCAGCATGGAGGATGCCAACAATCAAGTATTTTCAAAAGTTCAAAAGATGAGGTTTGGCACTGCCTAGGTCTACTTTGTTGTTAAAGTGAACTAAAACTTGGGATTTCCGGCCCCCCGGATTGGTTCTCAAACTTACCTTAGCAATGTTCCATTGATGTGTGCGCAAGCTCTTGTTCAATCAGTGCAGTTTGCTGTGCATATTAATCCTCCCCAGCCAGGGATGTGACAGCAATCACAGCGTGGGACCCCAGAGGGTGAGTGTGTTGCAGTTCCTGGGAGGTTTTACACTGTGGGCGTTCCACATCGACGATTGGCTGATTTCCAAAATCTCCCTCTAGTCTGAGACATGCTCCCATTCCAAACCTCTGAATGGCGAGGAGCTGGAGCGTGCCCCAACTAAAGGAAAGTTGGGGATAGGGCCACAGGCCGTGAAAGGGGCGTGGGAGCCTCATGAAAGGTGCTTTGGGCAATCGGCAGAGTTTCACACAGCCAAGCCAGCTCCAGAGGGTTTTTATCAGCTTTCAACAGGCATAAATGTATTTAAAATATTATCTTATGAAAATGTCCCATTACACTACTGACTGATCTAAATATAATTTAGAGGTTATTTAAAAGTCATTAAATACAATGTAATAAGGAAATGCTAAATTGTAGCGTGCATTGTAAATATATGTGGGGAATTGTATGGTGTAAATCATTGTCTTGATGATTAATCAAAAGCTAAAGGCATACAATGCCTTGTATATCATTGAATATATTAAGCACACTTTTGTCACCAACATGTTTCTTCTTTTCATATTTACAGGCTGCTCTCTCCATTTTTGGAATGGTTGGAGGCCCATTGCTGGGGCTGTTTTCTCTTGGAATCATCTTTCCCTTTGCAAATTCATTAGTGAGTATACACTTACAGTGTGATCGTTTTATTTGGTGGTTATATGGTGATTTCAAGTTGCTGCATCTCATGTATCTGGCAGTGGTTGGGTTATTCCCTTATTGACCTTGTTTAGGAAATACCTTAAGGAGGCTGTTCTGCCACCCAGATACTGTTCATTCCCCTCCCATTCCCCGTCCCACCCTTGCCCAGTGAAAAGCCAATTAGGGCATTACACTAAGAAAAAGAGAGTCACTTTCATGGTTCTTGAACACACAAGCCCTTGACGAGAGATGTGATTAGCAGCAGCTCTTCTGGGCTCCTAGCCAGGAGTGACGGCTGAAATGCTTCAGCTGCACGGCCACTGTGCAGGTATTTGGAGGCTCTTAGTGATAACTTCACTGGTGGCTGCCTCCAGGAGCTGCTTGACAGGTGCCGTAGCAATGGTCTTAGGGATAATTGCGATGTGGACATTGTAGTCCTGTTTTTTGACTGGACCGCTACTTTAGCGATCCTTAGCATGTATAGGCAGTAATCAGAGCAAATGCTGTGAATCACTGCTTTGATTTTGTAAACTTGCCTTAAAATATGTCGAGAAAATGAGGACTGTTTCTTGCTTTATTTGAAAATAAATGGAGGAAATTAAAGCTTTATTTACACTTAAGGGAGGTCTATCATGAAAAAAATGACCCAATGATAAAAATCCATATAAATTTGCTGGATGGCGGGAGGAGGGGTTACTTATACACCCGACATAAAAACATATCCAGCCAGGCTTGTTTCTTTCTTATAATGATAGGAAGAGGACATCAGGGAGGACAGGTTATGTTGCCCCTGATATACTCAAACCTGACACACCTGGAAGAGGAAAACCACAAACTTGACGGGAGTTTTATTCAGTTTGGGTGTATAAGTAACTCCTCCTCTCATTGGTCGATGTGTTTATTTACATTTTTAATATTACACAATTTTAAGATACACCTCCTTTAAAACCTTTACTATCAATGGATCATTTTACTGCCATAGAGTAAAAGATTCGGGTGTTAATAATCAAAATGTGAGCACTTTCAATTATTTCCAAACTCTCTCTTGTTTAAATAACACTTTATTTTCACTTATGCCTTATCCTGAAAAAAAAAACATAAACTGGACCCTGTGAAATATTTTAAGGAAAGTTTACAGAAGGCCAGTAACTGTAAAGAAAATGAAAATATATATTTATTTAGTATTCCAGAGCACTGCAATAACCTAAACGTGTTCCCCTGCCAAATAGATGCATATAAATTCATAATGATGCTTATTTATATAATTTTTTTTACAGGGTGCTGTGATTGGTCTCATTTCTGGCTTTGCTATTTCAATATGGGTTGGTGTTGGATCTCAGCTTTATCCTCCACTTCCCGAACAAAGTTTACCCCAAAACTTGTCAATAGAAAGCTGTAATTTTAGCACCATAGACACTAACTGGACTTGGACAACTGCTCTACCCATCATGACCACCGTATTATCAGAGACACAAGTAGAAGAAAGGTAAGTGATATGCTAAAACCGAATTTGTTAAAGGGTTAGAAGATGCAGCTGTTTGTGCTTGGGTAAATAATGCTGCACTTGGTATAAATCAATGCCTAGGGTACTTTCTAAATATTGCAGGCCTATACATATATACTGCTTAATGACTATGAGGCCGATTCAGTAATAGCGCCAGGTAGCGACAGATGAGCGCCAGTAGCGTGATTTTCACAGCGCCCGCTAGTATTCGCTGTGCTTGGCCGTTGTTCGGTTGTTGACAGCGACTCAGTCGGTGTGCGGTAATGTTGAATACGGGGTTAGGAGTCGCTGTTTGACAGGTTCCGCGCTGTATGGGAGCGCCTGACAGCGAATGGTCATAGCGAACGGCTCCCAGCATATTCATTAACAAATCACGCTCAAAAAATTATCGCGCTGTGAAAAGCTTGTATAAACCCCAGAGCGCTGGCGGCGATGGCTTAAAAGTAGTTTTTAACCCCCAAACATCCATATTTTTTTATTAAAAAATTAAACAAGTTTTTCTAAACATTTTGTAATATGAATACATTAATATCAGACCTGTAATATCAATTCTGCACAAATTTTTTTTTTTTTTCCCTTTAAAAAAATATCTAACATTGCCGAAGTGGTCACAAAATTTTTGACATTTAAAAAAAAAAAAAAACATTAATATCAATTAAATATGAAGATTTAAAGATTGCTTCATTGAAATGCATTGGAGAGCGCCAGGTAGCGAGAGGTCATACCTGGCGCTGTGATGGGATTAGCAGCGGCGCTGTTCGTTGCAGTCCGCTACATGATGAATCCCGCGCTAGCTGACACTCTCACCGGCGCTAGCCTCATTTAGCGTGATAAATGCGTGATTGTGTCCGCCGCCTGGCGTTCTGGAGTCGGTAGCCGCCGATAGCTGGCGCTACCTGGCGCTAGTGAGACGCTACCTGGCGCTATGCCTTGATAAATAAGGCCCTATGACTATGAACAAAGCTCTTCCTAGTAAAAAAAAACTGTTTGAGCGAAAAAGGCCTGAGAATGTCACTGTTGCTGGATCACCAGCTAGGAAGTCAATGGCACTTTTTACTCCTAAGAATAGTAGTGACCACTTCCTTCTTTTTTACAGTGTAGTAATAAGTGCGATTGGCTTTCATTGTCTTCCTAGATAGTGATTCAGCAACTGGGAAATTTGCAGCTTTTTTCAAGCAAAGTGAGTTTTTCTTATTACCAAGAGAATATTTTTTTTAACTCTTACTGAATCAACCTCTTAGTCATTAAGAAGACCAAAACTCTTTTTGGGTGCCACTGGACCTTAATCCACCCCCCCCCCATTGTCCAAGCTTCATACTCGTTTCCACTTTCTTGTGTATGAAGCTTATATTCCATATCTAGCCAAGCAGACCCGGAACATTTGAGATCGCTGATTGATCCCCAAATTTGCTTTGTGATGTAGCGCACCCACATGGCCAGTTGCAGTGGGGATGTACTGCGGGTGGCGCAGGATTGTTGGACAGGTAAGATTTCCAGCTATTGGGGGGTGGGGATTCACACAGTGGGGAAAAGCAATTGGCCAGTCCTGGAGTCCTTTAGACTCGAGAGCTGACAGAACAGGGTGTTGGTCCAGTTTAAGTTCTTATTGCTGCATTAATAAGTTACATAGTTACATAGTTAATACGGTTGAAAAAAGACATATGTCCATCAAGTTCAACCAACGTGTTGGGGTAGGGGAAGTTATTTTTTATTTTATAGGGGAAGCTATTTTATTTTTTGTTTTATTTTTTTTTTTATTGATAACCGATAATAGTAACTGTTAATGTTATTTTCATCTAAATAGGCATCTAATCCTTTTTTGAAGCTGTCAGCAGTTGATGCTGTGACAAGCTTCTGTGGGAGGCTATTCCATAGATTTATAGTTCTTATGGTAAAAAACGATTGTCGCCTCCGGAGACGGGATTTCTTTTTTTTCCAATTAAAGGCAATGCCCCCTTGTCTTTATAGAGGATTTTACATGAAATAGTGTTCCCCCATATTTTTTGTATGGGCCATTTATATATTTATACAAGTTAATCATGTCCCCCCTCAATCGCCTCCTCTCAAGACTAAACAGATTTAATTCTCGTAATCTTTCCTCATAGCTAAGATCTTTCATTCCCCTTATTAGTTTGGTGGCTCTCCTCTGCACCCTTTCCATAGTCAGAGCGTCCTTTCTATGAATGGGTGCCCAGAACTGGATGGCATATTCCAGGTGAGGGCGCACCAGTGCCTTGTAAAGAGGCAAAATTACATCCCTATCCCGTGGTTCCATGCCTCTTTTAATGCATCATAGTATCTTGGTGGCCTTGGAAGCAGCTGCTTGGCATTGCATGCTGTTATTTAGTCTGTGATCTACCAGTACCCCAAGATCCTTCTCAACAACAGGTTGTTAGACCCCAAGTGCATGACTTTACATTTTTCTACATTGAACTTCATATGCCAAGTGGATGCCCAGACACTCAAAGTGTCCAAGTCAGCCTGAAGCTTGTGAACATCTTCAATAGACTGCACTGTGCTACATATCTTTGTGTCATCTGCAAAAATAGAGACAGTGCTTTTAATTCCATCTTCTATGTCGTTTTTAAACAAGTTGAATAATAGTGGGCCCAGCACTGAACCCTGGGGTACACCGCTTACAACTGGTAATCATTCAGAGTAGGTATTATTAACCACCACTCTCTGCACATGATCCTTCAGCCAGTTTTCAATCCAGTTACAAACTGTGTTTTCTAATCCTGAAGATCTCAATTTCCCCAATAAGCGTCTATGGGGGACAGTGTCAAATGCTTTTGCAAAATCCAGAAAAACTATATCCACAGCCGCCCCTCTGTCCAGGCTTCTACTCACCTCCTCATAGAAGCCAATCAGGTTAGTCTGGCAGCTTCTGTCCTTAGTAAAACGGTGTTGGTTATAATGCTTATAATATTATGGATAGTTACATATTCGTGTCTGTTGTCCCTTAAAAGCCCCTCAAGCAATTTCCCCACAATGGATGTTATGCTAACAGGTCTGTAATTTCCGGGAGAAGACCTAGAACCATTTTTAAAAATGGGCACCACATTTGCCTTGCGCCAGTCCCTTGGCACTATACCAGTTGCTAGTGAGTCTTTAAAGATCAACAACAGGGGTGATGAGATAACGGAACAGAGTTCTTTGAGAACTCTTGGGTGAAGTCCATCTGGTCCTGTAGTATTATTCACATTTAAATTATTTAGTTTTTCTTGGATGATATCCACATTTAGCTTGTTAATTATTATACTTGGGCTATTGATCTCAGTGGTAACTCCTGTGTTGGCTCCTTGCTCTTCTCTTGTGTACACAGAGCTAAAGAATCCATTTAACAGCTCCACCTTATCTGCATCCCCAGTGGCCATTTCCCCATTATCATTAATTAGGGCACCTACCTGTTCTGATTTAATTTTCTTCGAATTAATATATTTAAAAAATCTTTTAGGGTTTGTTTTGCTTTCTTTGGCCACATTTCTTTCATTTTGTGCTTTTCAATCTTATTTCTTTCTTACACATTTTATTTACTAGTTTATACTTTTCATGTGTTACAGCTGAGAGTTCAGCCTTGTAATGTTTAAATGCCTTTTTGTGTTTATGTTAAATACAAGTATATTGGTTACTTGTACATTGCTATTGCCTTGTAGACATAGAGGGGAAACCTGTCCAGCATTTGCAGCTCCTTCCCTTTCTATTACATTCATCCTCCTCTTCAGAATTATTGCAGTTATTATACCTTATAAGGTTGACCTTCAAAGCTGAGCTCTGTGTAACTGCTGCTAAATGGCGCCATTTAAACATCATGTTGCATTTAGTTTTTAGTTTTTATAAATATTAGGCAAAGGCTTTAGTAAAAAAAAGAAACACAGTCTTTTGGGGCACTGGGCTGTGGTGATGACATAAACTTCCTTTCTGGATATAGGATCACTTTAAAGAGGAACTATAGGTGAGTCACCACTTCCTTATTCATGTTGTATGGCACAAAATGGCAGTTGATCATGTGACCAATGGAAACTCTTCAAGTTGGATGTGCAAGCCCACTGGGAAATTCAGTTTAGTCCACCAGCAGTCACCTGCCATGAAAGTGGTACCTTGTCTATAGTTCCTTACGAGGATGACATACCAGAGATAAGAGTTCAGTTAATACCATTCATGTTCTCATATGTAAGTAGAAAGTCTTGTAGGGTCATCATTCTGCCAGTTAAAATAAACCAACACTGGCGCGGCACGGGTGTTGGTTCCCGCCGCTAGAAGATAGGCTGTCATTGAGTTTAGGGCTTATCATAGGCTTTAGGATTAGGCACAGAGCTGTAGTTTGTTTTTTGACTTCATTTTAAGTATTTAAATTTGACATAACTGAATTTAGGATGATTAAAGTTAAAGATTAGACAATTCTTTTTAATCTGAAATGTAAGGAGTGACATAAATAAACCTGACCATTTAACTTGTATTTGGATGTTTTTTTATATTTAATTAACTGCTTTTCTCATGTTATTCATGTTTGTTTCTCCCTAGACCTGCTCTGGCTGACAACTGGTACTCATTGTCCTATCTATACTTCAGTACACTTGGAACCATTGTTTCTGTTGTTGTGGGGATAATAGCCAGCTTGGCAACAGGTAAATTACCCTTCTGTGTCTTATAACTATCAACAATGTTAAAGGAGCAGTACCGCAAAATTTGCATTAAAAAAGATAAATAATTAAATAGCCACACAATAGCTTATAACATGTGTATAAATAATTTGGCGATAGAAAAAGAAAAAAATATATGCCTCTCTTTTAAATTGTAAAATTACAATGGCTCAGTCCATTTGCTGAATAGGGGGATCTGCTGGGTTGTATTTAGTGAGCTGCTTCATTTAGCCCACTGGTCTCCTAGCAACACTTTACCTCAGAGGCTGACACTGTAATCAGTGGTAACAGCTGTGTGTGTGTGAGGTGCTGCTTTTGTTATGAGACCAGGTGACTCAAATGTGTAAAATCTATACAAAATAAACTAAACTGACTGAAAACGACTGAAATTCTTCTTTGAATAACTGTGCAGGAAAATCTAAAGGTATTAAAGTGGAACAAAACCCTGAGTGGCCGACCCTGAAGTCTATAAGACCCGGCCATTGACCTTGCCCCTTGGGCATTCTAAATCAGGATGCCCACTGTGTGAAACGACCCCTGGATAACCACAGATCCCCCCATTTTTCTGGCGTGCTCACGCAGATAGTCCTTTAGACACGCCGGGCAGCCAGGAAGGTTACTGCTCAGGCTCCCCATCTGCGTGCAAACAGAGCTGATTGGATGAGAGCCCACGCATGCGCTGTGGGACAGGGAAAGGTACGTTTTCACAGGCGAACTTGGGGATTTCACATATCAGGGCATCCCAAGTCGGGATGCCCCTAGGGGCACAAAACAAAACTCCAGCTAGTGAAAATCCTGGGTTGGGCTTTGCTCAAAACACACAAAGCTGAAAGAAAGATCATATGGAAAAATGTGTTGAGAAAAGAGAGAGAAAATGGTAAACTGAAAGATTCTGCCGCAGAGCCAACATGAAGGGAAAACTGTCAAAGCAGCTAAATGACTTCTAGAGCTTTTCTCTCTGTTTTAGATATATACGTTCTGGCCAGGCAATGTTGCAATGTTGTTATCTTATGCTGGACGGCTGCCAGCACTGAACAGCTGATACTTTGTTACATTGTTTCCCCCTCTCCTCAGCATGGAACAGGCCAGAGTGTCGGGTCCCGACACTCAGAAGACATAAACATGAGCTATTAGTCTCCAGCTGCTCAACACACACATCATTTTTTTCTACATTTGTAATTCTTACTCCAACACTTACCTACATTCAAAGTACCATTTAAATATAAGTCACCAAGAAAAATTCACGATACTGCTCCTTTAATATTACCTGAGATGGTGTAAAACAGAGGAAGGAACATCTTTAAAGAAGATTTTTACTCTCCTGGGGTGTTACTTCTCTCCAGCAGGGTATCCAGAATGTGTGGTGTGCACTCTATTTATTTTAACTAAATGGACTAAATAGATCTAATATCAGACGTGCGAGGAAGCTGAATGGAGTGTGAACACTGTTGGTCACTCCTCTGCATACCCATGCCAGCCATTCAGAAATGCCCCAGATAGGAGCGAGGATGCGTCTGCGGCCTGTGCATGTGCTGTAGAATTACCAACTACATGAGTATACCGGGTGATCATGGGAGTTTCACACTGCAGGGCAATTGGTCTCACTGGAGTCTTAAAAGCCAAGGAGGCCGATGTTCCTCTTTATAGACTCTTACTACAGCGCCAACCTTACAGCAAAGACAGTCGCTAGCCAAGTGCTATTTATTTACTAATATCTCACTAATTTACTAATATCTCAAAAAATCCCTTTTTTCTCCTGATTGTGACACCAATGCATTAGACTATTATTAATATTAACATTTTATAGCAGCTAGATCCACCACCAATCTCTGCCATGAGCAAATATGGCATGCAGCAAGTTAGCGGAGCAGAGCAGCACACATTGGTGCAGTTAAATCCAGCATAGGTGCCCATAAGTACACAAACACAGAAACAGAATTGTCTATAGGGACAAACCTAGTGTGCCAATGCAAGCTGATTATATATTATGGCTCCATCACCACCCAGAATAAATAACACCAATAATAATTATATCAGTACTACAACACTCACACATATTCCAGAAAGCAGTGGTCCTAGCCACCACTGATCACTGATCCATATTTCACAGGGCACTGCCTGGATAAAATCACATCTCAAGTATAAATACAAATCTCATATCTATTTAAAAAGAACATAGGTATAACTATTAAAAAACATACAGAGATGCATGCACAGATCCAGACCAGGATGCATATTGTGCGCATGTGTTTGCAGAATTGCTATGACCTTCATCTATCTCCAAAACAAAATGGTTAGTTCCAAAATATTATCTCAATAAACATATTATAAACAGAATTTCTAGTGAAAAAGTGCTACTGCATTATAAAAATTCATATCCAATGCTAAATAATTAAAGCAACATGAATAAATTAGAAAGTCTACATCACCCAGCATGCAGGTCTGGAGAGGGCATCCCGGGGAATCGAAGAGGCAGCTGACGTGTTTCGTGGTCACCACCTCCTTGGGGCCAGCCGATTATTTAGGAACAGATATTTTGACTTGCTGCGCCATTCAGTGCATGCTTATGGAAAGATAACAATCCAAATATGCTGCATTTGGAATTGTTGGAGAATCTCTTATTCTTTTTTATCCTTGATTAATCATGGCCATTTTATTTAACTTGCATTTGACATAATAAATTATTGCTATTTGTTCATATATTGGTTTTGTTCATAACATTTTTACAAAATAACATTTGTCCTGTAGGTGGCTGGAAGCAAAATATAAACCGGGAATGTTTACTGACCTCTGAAGACTTCTCCTATCTCAGTGTTCTGTTTCCTTCTTGTTGGGACAAAGAGGTAGGTGCAAAGTTGGGCTATAGTTTACTGTACTAGTGTTGGTGCCTGTTTATTTTATCAAATGTTTCTGTAGCAAATGTTGCTTGACATGATTAACATATTAGTGATAGTGATAATATGTGTATATGGTTATATAATATCCCAAGAGCCAGGAGCGGACTGGGGCTAAAAAACGTCCTGGGACTTTTTAGGGCACACCAGCCCTGCTCTACTGTTCTTGGCCCAGTATAGTAATGTCACACACATGTATAATTTTTCATTCCATAAGACACACCCAGGGTTTAGAGGACAAAAATAGGAAAGAATATATTCTGAACCTAATGGTGTGCTTAAATCCCCCTCCTAATCACCTCATTACAGACAGTGCGCAGAATAACCCCATTACAGGCAGTGAGTGGCATCCCTCATTACAGTCAGTGAGGGGCATCCCTCATTACCGCCAGTGAGGGGCATCCCTCATTACAGCCAGTGAGGGGCATACCTCATTACAGTCAGTGAGGGGCATACCTCATTACAGCCAGTGAGGGGCATCCCTCATTACAGCCAGTGAGGGGCATCCCTCATTACAGCCAGTGAGGGGCATCCCTCATTACAGCCAGTGAGGGGCATACCTCATTACAGTCAGTGAGGGGCATACCTCATTACAGCCAGTGAGGGGCATCCCTCATTACAGCCAGTGAGGGGCATCCCTCATTACAGCCAGTGAGGGGCATCCCTCATTACAGTCAGTGAGGGGCATACCTCATTACAGCCAGTGAGGGGCATCCCTCATTACAGCCAGTGAGGGCCATCCCTCATTACAGCCAGTGAGGGGCATCCCTCATTACAGCCAGTGAGGGGCATCCCTCATTACAGCCAGTGAGGGGCATACCTCATTACAGTCAGTGAGCAGCATACCTCATTACAGTCAGTGAGGGGCATCCCACACTGGAGGCAGTGTGGAACATCTCCTATTACAGGCAGTGAGGGGTTTCCCACAGAGCCATATTGCACTATTACATAAATATAGCCATGCGATATTCCTTAGCAGTTCCCAATATTCTTGCTACAAATATCTGTTGGTGCATTACATACTGTAATTCCCTGTACAATATTTGTATTTCATTTTTCAGCATTTTTGTAACACATTTCAGTATATTAATTTGACTTATATGTGACTTTTTACAGAATGAAAAAGTGGACGTGCTAAAGTGGAGACATCACGATTCTGAAATCACAGTAGAAAAAGGAACCGACAACCCTGCCTTCAGTGATATAGAAATGAGCAGCCCAGATAAAAATGAAAAAATGGACGGCTTTGTCCCTTGACCATCCCCATAACTGTATTTACAAAAATAAGAGTCAATGTAAATATAAATTGTGCATGCATGTGTGTATGTGTGAGTATGTATATAAGAATGTGTGTGATACATAAATCATATCTACAGGAATGCTATACTATGGTAAATTAGTTGCCACCAACAGATCATGATTTGTGGGTGTTTCTAAGTTAATATAACTTCAGCAGTGCTATAGAGTTGTCTGTATAGAGATCCACAAAGACCTATCGGTTAGCTGGGGTTGGGGGGGATGGGGGACATGGCTGGGAAACAGGGCTGTTGATATATATTGGCCAATGGCAGTTGGGTCATAATCATAAACTTGCAGTAAAGAGAAAACAAAGATTTCTGAAACTACATCTGGGTTGTCATTTAAACTAAACATATGTGGTAGGGAAGGGGCAAGACCAGCACCAGTGTAAGAAGTCTATATATGCTGCTTTTGCAGAAGCCATACCTCTTACTTGTTATGGATATGAATGTGATGTTGATGTGTATGTGTTGTCTTGGAGCTATAAGGAACAAGTACTATTTTTAAAATTGTAAATGTTTTAGTTTAATAAAATGTACATCCTTTTTTTACGTAATAAATGACATACATATCATATACATTTTCTTTCCTAATTTGCTATATTTTAACTGTCAAATATCTTGACTGTTTTACTTGGGATGCAATAGCAAAATAACCTTCTAGATCTACTTCTTAGAGTGACTTAATCAAAGATTTTAGACAGATTCCTATTACTTTACCTTTTCCCCAGAATACTTTACTGTCACACACAAAGGCCAGGCTTGCTTTAAACCACACATGCTCAACCTGTGTCGCAACTTCCTTAAATGTGCAATTTGGAGCACGTCATTGAATGGTGTAGCGTGCACGCATCTACACATGCTTGCAGGTGCAAGGATACAGCGGACGGGAACATCAATAGAGTGTAAATGGGTATGTGCAGCAATGTGGCTGCGTGACTGTGCCTGCCCTTGCCCTTAAGTAGGAACAGAAGAGGATGTGGAAAGAGTGGAACCATGACACAATGCCTTGTAACGACTATACAGTAACTAGGGCATAGTAAAATGAGTCTAAGATAAAGGACAATGCACAGATGAACACACTAATCTCACAGAAAGTGAGAAGGATGCACCCCAGACTCGTTAAAGTCCCTGTCGAGACACATCCTACTTCCTCCCACCTCCCCCCCCCCCCCTTTGTGTAAAATAAGCCATTTCAAAGCATCTGAACATTTCTGATTATGAGGCTGATTCATCATTAGCGGCAGGTAGCGACAGATGAGCGTCTGTAGCAGGCATTTTCAGAGCGCCCGCTAGTAGTCACTGTGCTAAGCCGTGGGTCACTACTTCATAGTTCATGTTCAGTTATGTTGAATACATTGTGAGGAGTCGCTATTTGACCAGTACAGCGCTGTATGGGAGCGCATGTTAGCGACTGCTCATAGCGACCGACTCACACCATATTCAGCAAAAAAACACCCTCACAAATCTCTTGCGCTGAAAAATACTTGTTTGAAGCCCAGAGCGCAGGAGGCGGTGTGTTTAAAGTCTGTTTTTCAGCATCTATCCACTAGTAACAAAGCGAAAACATATGGAATTACATTGTAGCAGCATTGTAACATGAACACTTTAATGCCAGACCTATAATGTCATTTCTGAGGAAATATATAAAAAATGAAAACATTATGAAAAAACTGCTATTTCAATGCCAGAAGAGGTCAAAGAATTATTTGTGATTTTTTTGAAAAAAAACCCTGTTTAAAGAGAAGAAAAGGATCGTCCATTGAACTGTATGGGAGAGCGTCAGGTAGCGAGAGGTCATACCTGGCGCTGTGCAAGGCTGAACGCCGGCGCTGTTCGCCGAGGCTGTGAAAATGATGAATCAGACACTACATGGCGCTATCCCAGTCGCTAAACATATTCTGCTTGATAAATGTGTAATTGCGTGCCGTGTCCGGCGTTCACCAGTCGCTACCTGTCGCTACCTGTCATTAACCAGCCACTACCTGACGCTATCCCTTCTTAAATAAGGGCCTAGATTTAAATACCTTATATATTCTTAGCAAATTCTTCGCTTGAGTTTCTGTGTCATGGCTGTGCTGAGGACATGTCATGCAGCTTTATAAGTTATTAGCATGCTCTGCTGTGGTCAGAGGTAGCTGTGGGGCTGCTGTGGTTTGCAATGTTTGTTCATGCTGAAAGCACCTAGGGGCATAGTGACTGTTTTTTAAGAAAATTTAATTAATTTGAAAGGAGGGCAAGCACTGGAGTAAGGATGAGCGAATCGGTTCTAAGGAACCTGAATTTCAGGGAAAATTCGATTCAGCATGAACCCGAATTTTTAGTGGTTCGTGCTGACCGAATTTTCCCTGAAATAAAAAAAAAAAATGCCGGCATGGTAGGAGCGGGGAGACCAGATTCGCTGTCAGCGGGCGGCGGAAGCCAGCTTCCGCTGCCCGCTGACAGTGCAGCCGGCCTCCCCGCTTCCACCAAGCCCTGAAATGGAAAAAATAATGGCGGCATGGTGGGAGCGGGGAGGCCGGCTGCGCTGTCAGCTGTCATCAGAGGACGCGTCATCAGAGAAAGCCGGCTTCCGGCCTCCCCGCTCCCACCATGCCGGTAAGTGTTTGCTGTATAGTGGGAGCGGGGAGGCCGGCTGCACTGTCAGCGGGCGGCGGAAGCCGGCTTCCGCCGCCCGCTGACAGTGCAGCCGGCCTCCCCGCTCCCACCAGAGATGAGCGATTTGCTAAAGTTCGATTCGGACGAACCCGAACTTCTTTGAGAAACTCGGCGAATCGCCCGAATCGAATTTTTGAGAAGTTCGCTCATCTCTACACTGGAGCCCTGGGACGGCTTCTATTCATTCCGGTAGGAAATGGAAGAAAGGCACATGAAACATGCAGCATGGGAGCTGCTTGCTGCCTCATAGTTGCTGTTGGGTTTACAGTCCCTCTAAATGTTTTCCATTTTCTCCAGTGACCAGTAACAGTCCAGACATGGAATAGTTGTAACCAGGCAGCCAACCAAATAGTGACACGCAATGTCTGGCCTAGAACCAAGCCAAGGGTCAATAAGAAGCCATCCACTGTTATTCCAAATGGAAGGGAATGGCAGTAGAATTGTGGTAGTATCAAAAAACCACACTCAGAAAGGGATTTATGTGGGAATTATCCATTAATGTGAAAATGGTGGCTGCTATTTCCACTTAGGTCACTAGATGGAATTCAGACTCTCATAATTATAACTCCATTTGCTGAACAATAGGACACTGCTGAGATTGGTTGGGAGCTTTTTGGAGGGAAGTAGTAGGTAGTTGGTAGCAGAAAGGTGAAAGACTCACCTGCGGCTGCCCTTAGGGGTGTGAGGAGCTGTAGGATCATCATGGCAGATAATACATTACAGAAAGTACCACTGTGGGTAGGAGCATTCTGTAACTAGAGGGTATGACATTGCATCTTTACAACCTTTTAATACTTTTTGCTTCAGCTTCATTAGCATGATTAGACCCTAACACATTATTATAATAAATAAAGTTTATACTCTGAATTTCAGGTATTCCCGTCACTCTACATTTTTCTGTTAAAGAAATCCCCTCTAGGGGGAGCCCACCTTAAAAGAGTGGCTGTTTGAGGGATGACAGCATTCAAAACGTAAAGGGATATTCCACTTTTGATGGCATCTTTAATCTAGAATGCCAATATGATCCATTCAAGGTGCTGAGTTCATCCATTTGGCTACTACAGTCTCAGGACCATCTAGTTTATGTATGCAAAAAACGTGAACTACCTGGGCTGGTGGTAGGTAATTAGACTGTAGAAATAATCTTTGTACGCTGATTTTCTTAGTTTGACAAAAATAATTGCAGAATAGGAAACAATGTTACACATGAAAACGAAAAAAACAGATCGGTCAATTATTTATCTTTAGATTCTCATTCATGCCTCCTGGAAGATTATAGTATTTGAGATCCCTATGTGTTATGCTGAAAACACTTTGTCAGGGGATCATCTATCAACATAAAAAACATCATAAAACACTTGCATGTGAAAAACTTAATATTAATGTATTAATTTTCTTATTATTATTTATATTAGTTGTATTGTTGGTAGGACAGTTCATTGTATAGTGAAATAATAAATGCATATAAAATGTCTAAGTAATAATTATAAATAAATGCATATAAAAAGTCCAAGTAATAATTAAGTTAATTAAAAATAAGTATATGTATATCCCTAAATAAATTACTTTCATTCAAAAAAACACATGCAATTCATATTTTTAGTCAATGTTGAAATAGCCTTTTAAGTCACTATATTAAAAGGAATAATAACTATATAAAATATCTCTGAATTTAAGGCATACCTGCAATCAGAACTGAGTCCACCTGTGGTCCATTTTTGGCCCCATTAGACTCCCCAAAAGGTCCTAAATAGATGATTAAGAAACATTTAGACCAGCGGTACTCAACCACTTCTTGTAAAGGTCCATTTAAAAGCATTCCGTGAGAGGTGGAGGTCCGGGCGGAGGGCTGTCGCAGGAGAAATCAGCACATTGGGGCAGGGGCTATAGATTCCTCAGGCAAAACTAACAAAGGCTGCTTGCCCCTTCCCTTACCCCACCCTAAAAATCCTATTTGCCACTGGGAAAAACAGGAGCTTTTTTTTGGCCCCACAGAACCTACAGCTCTGGCCCGTTGCACATAGCTTGTGTACAGGGGTGGACTAGGGCCCAAAATGTTAATAGCAATAAGGTCTGGTAACAAGAATGGATAGATAGGGCTTGGGGCAGAGGGATGAATGGGAAAGAAGCTTTAAGGAAGAGGGATGGATAGACAGAACAAGAAGAGCAGGGAGGGATGGTGCTGAGCTAGGGCAGGGGGAAATAATTGAATGGGACAAAGAGACCAAGAAACAAAGTTTGAGTGTACCTTGCAATGCCACTTCCCACCCCTGAAGTACTTCATATTGCAATGCTCGATGTCAGGGAGCCATGACACTGGCAGGGAGACTAAGCACTACATTGCTGATCACGTAGCTCTGAGCACAGCCACACAGAAGCAACTGAGTGCAGGGCTGTCAATGCAGGGGTCCGGAAATCTGGCGTGAAGGTCCGAATTTGGGCCTCGGTCCTCCAGTTGAGTATCACTGATTTAGAGTGTTCCCATCACTTTTTCATTTGAGTCACACTGAATTATCTCCACAACATCTTGTACTGTGCAATGCTTTTTAATTACATTTAAAGGTAATTTCCCCCAGGCTATTGCATCAAAGTTGGCACAACCTTCTCTTTCGCTATTGTGATGTAAAACCTGTTTCGCATTAGGTGAAGTCATTTGGATTTAGCACATAGGACATTGGAACATCTATAACATTATGTCTACTTCCCAAGAGATCAGCTTCTTCTCTCCATGGGATTATGTTGTGTTTTCTGCTGTGCTAGTCATTTCTGCAGCTATTGGGATCTATTATGCCTTTAAGGATAGAGGAAGGATTACATCTGATGAATTCCTGACGGGAGCGAGGAGTATGACGGCAGTGCCTGTGGCTATGTCCCTGACTGCCAGCTTCATGTCTGCAGTGACTGTCCTGGGGGCCCCAGCTGATGTTTACCGCTATGGGGCAATGTTTAGCGTTTTCTCTATCTCTTATGCACTGGTTGTGCTTATTTCTGCAGAAATATTTCTTCCTGTTTTCTACAGACTTAAAATAAGAAGCACATATGAGGTATGGTACTTTTTCTGCTACTTAATTATATTGCCTAGAATGCTGTCTAGATTCTGTAAGCTAAAAATGTTACAGCTACTGGCAGTTACAACAAAAATAATGCCAACACTATATATAATAAATAATATTATTAGCTTTTTAGGGAGTATCGAATCAAAACAACATACACCTCCATATCAAAGAATGATCAAAGAAACAAATGTGTGTTCACTACACGTAAATCACCTAAGACAAAGGAAGGGATGGCAAAGAGGTAACTCAATACCTACCCCAAAGAAGGGGCACCACAATGATAACTCAAACAAGAACAGACTTTATTAATGAAAAAAAGATCAATACATAAACCAGATATAAAACCAACATGAAACACAACACACACATTGGAGTCTCCCAACCCAATACCTTTCCTAAGCAATAATAAGGTTGAATTTGGACGAGGGCCCTTTTTTTCTTTAATTGATTTATATTGGTTTTGTGCCGGCACAAAACAAGAAAAAAAAGGGACTAATACACGTCCTTTGGGCAAGGACAAAGGAATGTGGGCGGCACCGACCAATGTATATACGGTGCACTGCTGGGGTTATTACCCAAAACTACACCATTTATTATGTAGGGTGACCTCTGAACACCCTATCTTTTACCCTTACAGAGACTTACTCTTGCACTCAAGAAGTTAATTTACCAATTCATTTTATTGTAATACATGTTAAAACCACATTAAAAACAATATTACTAAGCCATATGCATGATTAACCACCAGAGGCGCACTTCCTATAATCAATACAGTGTGATACAACAAAAATATATATAATCTACAGTGATTTGGTGAACCTTCCTAAAAATATATATTATGTACACAACCTACCCTAACTATAAATAAATCTAATATTATACTAGTAGATACATTTGACAACTGTTCTATCCTAACTATAAGTCTATTGAAGTGTCAGTGCTTCCATCACAAGTGGAACCTGTGCAAGATCATCAAAGCCACTCAAAGTAGAAAAGCAGTGGAGCAAGATATACTGGCCGTGAGCAAGAGTCCAATTAGGACTCGAAACGCGTTGGTTTTAGCCCAGGGGGGCCGCCTATTGATGGACTTAAAGTAAGCACTTCTTTGTTATGTGTTGTCTATGTCTGCTTTTCTATTTTGAATGGCTTTGATGATCTTGCACATGTTCCACTTGTGATGGAAGCACTGACACTTCAAATTTATTTGTAATATTTGTTTATTAGTAATATTGTTTTTAATGTGGTTTTAACATGTATTACAATAAAATGAATTGGTAAATTAACTTCTTGAGTGCAAGAGTAAGTCTCTGTAAGGGTAAAAGATAGGGTGTTCAGAGGTCACCCTACATAATAAATGAAGAAAAAAAAGGGAATTATTATTATTTAAATATTTAACTTATCGCTATGTATGTGTATATTCTACTTAGTTTTTAACCCCTGGGCTTCATGTATAAATAGTAATTAATAATTAATCCCCAAATCCTCACCTAAACTGAAAAAGTGCGTACCTAATTCCTTACGGGTTCTCCCTTATCACAATACAAAAAATAGAAAACAGAAAATGAATACCAAACACATATATATGAATCCAACAAATACAATTGTCATTAATATGACAATTGGTGGGGGTGCCATTTAGAATCTTTGCTCCTTGTGCCAGAAAGCCCAAAAAGCCTAGCCCTGGCCTTCCTATTGACTTTTATTAAGAGGAGAAGGGAAGGGGAGTGCTTTGTCTTCAGGGGGGGGGGGGGGGGGGCTGATTAGGCAAGTTAGTTTGTGTGAAGGTAGACTGATAGATCGAGCTGGAAGAACGAATCCCTTGATCTTCCTCATCGGTAAGTATGAAGATGCTTTGACTGGACCATTCCAAAACTTGCATATGCTTTGATTTAAAGAGGACCAAAATCTATGCCCCATCGGCCCTGATATCTATAAGATTCCAGGGCCGATGGATTCCCTCCCCCGGGCATCCTGAATCGGGATGCCCCGCTGTGTTAAAACCCCCAGGATTGCCTGGAAACTCAACTTTCCCGGTCTAACGGTGCATGCGCCAGCAGTGGCCACGCTATCCCTTTAGCAGGGAGCGTGCCTGCGCCAGGCATTTGTGAATGGCCTGCGCGGACATGCTCCCTTTTAGAGGGTAGCGGGGGATGTGGCCTCCAGTGCGAACACACACGTTGTAGGACCGGGAAGAGGTGAGTTTCTTCAGGCGACCTGGGGAGTTTCACAGAGTAGGGAACCCCCAAGGAAAAGGACCCCAGGATGGTCAAAATAGTAGGTTTGGTCAACTTTAAACCACTCCATTGTAGCTTTGGCTGTAAGTTTTGGTTGATTTAGGGTCACTGTGGAAAAGTTCAAGAGATATAAATATTTTTTATAGGCACTGTAAGTGTCACCTGCATATCCACATCAGCACCCATGTGAACATATTTAATGGAGCTTGAGGATGCTAACTGAACAGCTTATCCACCAAAGTTTGTTTGCTGCTTACATATATTTTTCTCTAGGGATTGTGAGCAATAAATACTCATATGTATATATGTTACAGTACTTAGAACTTCGCTTCAACAAGTGTGTACGAATATTGGGAACAATCATTTTTATCGCTGAAATGGTAAGGCTTTTATTTTTGGCTTCCATATTTGGCAAACGTACCTCTTCTTAATCTAAAATAGATAGGTTTATAATGGGACCTTCCACTGCCACCTAGTTTTTAGCATAGTGTTGACTGGTGTAACTTAACCATGATGACACATGCTGGTACATATAACATACTGTATGACGTAAATTTCGAATGTTCCCCTAATCACCAAAAAAGTGTAGTAGTTTCAATCTAGGTGTACATTATTGAAATTGCATGAATTGATTAATTAATGATATATTATTCTGAAATGTGCACATCACTTTCCCCTTTGCATCACACTAATTTGCGCTTCTCAGCACCCATCCCTGTCTACAAATTGCAACACTTTTAAAGCTGCAAATAATGCTTTCTGTATATGAGACATAAATGACATATGGATGCTAACGTTATATCTTATTCAACTAAAATGGCTAAGTGAATCCCTCATCCTTGCAAGGAACCTGTCCACCTCCTTGTTATGTCTGAAGCAAAAAAGGTTTACATCTAGGTGACCCCAGTTGGTGCATATTTGGGTCAATGACCAGATCAATGTGTGGCTGAGGAGGTCTCACTATTAGCTTGGTCACTGCTGGATACAGACATTTTATCTAATGCTAACATTCAAAAATGTTTGCTGGTTCGTTTAGTATACAGTGAGTGGGATCCCTATGGATGTTGTCCTCCTGCACATACCCCCATGCAAGCCTAGCCCATCATTTGCTTTTCCTGTCTTCCTTTTCCTGCATTGGCCCCATGTGACTGCTGGCAGCCAATCACTGGGCAAATGGGAACACATTGATCTGGAAGCCCCTCTGGCAAACCCAAGTCAGGTCAATACATTTGGGCTGCCCAGTAATAGGCTTGCAGGGTGTCATGTGCCTTATTTTATATGCTCCTGTTCGGCAGGGCACTCCAGTACAGAGTGTCAGATCTGACTGTTGGTACAGTTTAATTAAAATAATATCTGGAACTCCCACAACAATTGGTTTGTTGGTATTACCATAAACTTGGGGATTGAGCAATTTGTAATTAAAAATCTGTGGCTGTTCATGAGGTGAAAACGTGTGCTGCAGAACAAGGTATGAGTTTTCTGTGTAAGTGTCACGTCTTTGTTTTCTCTAATACTGCTAGCCTTTCTGTTACATGTGGAGGCTGATTCATTACTAACGCCAGGTATCGGCAGAGGAGCGTCTGTATAGCGGTGCTTAGAGCGACCTCTAGTAGATGCTGTATGCAGGTATGGGGCTTTATTGCCTTATTATTCAAAAGGCAGTTGACAGTACATTTCTCATAACACAGCCACACAAACAATACACATATTCTCTAATATATTATATACAGAAACAACTAAAGAGTTTTTGTTTTCCATTTTGTTTCTAAAAGTAAATATGCTAGATAGCAAGAGGAGAGATTACTTTCACACCGTGCATCAAAATAATTCCAGCCTTACTTGTTTATATCTCCTTTTTTTGAAATCCAGGAAAAATCTGGGGCGATGGTTTTGAACATAACATTCTGCTCTCATGGTCTGTCCCCCAAGCCAGCCTGTGCTGCAAAAACAGCCTATTGCTATTACAATTCTTATGATTTGTATAGATGCTTTTAAGAGGCATTGTTAGGGCTTCCCATTTACTCACCGTGCTGGTGATCCTACGGTGCATGTGCAGACTCTTTTCCATACAGAGGGCAGTTGTCATCAGAGCAGCTTAGTAACACTGTTCGGAACACTAGCCAGTCCCTTTCAGCTGTGCATTTAACCCATCCAGTGTACACTTGCCCGGAGCGGTGGGCTGCATTAATTACAAACCTGCAACCCTCTGGTCACAAGGTGGCTTCATAACCACCAGGCCATGACTGCCCCCTAATTTTTTTATATAAGGTCATTTTCACGGAGATACTCTCAAAGAACTTGTCCACCACGGATGGTAAACTTGCCGGTCTGTAGTTCCTGGGACCCCATTTAAACCCTTTTTTAAATACTGGCAAAACGCCAATCCTGTGGAACAGCCCCCCTCATCATTGAATCTATAAATATAGATAAAAGCTTGTCTATTACTGTATATCATTCTCTTAAAACATGGCAAATGTCATCTGGGCCTGGGGATTTGTCTATATTAATCTGTGTAAGGTGGTGGAAAGTTTGGGTTATTTCTTATTCCTTATGGAAGCAAAAAGGAAGTCTAGTAAATTGGATTTCCTCACATTTCCCTCTATAATTGCCCCTTCTTGCTTTTCAGGGGATCACGCTTTCAGGTTTTTATGTTTTACTGTTGATGTAGCTAAAAAAAACTTTTTGGGGTAGTTTTATTTTCTTTGGCAATCAGTCTTTCTGTCTCCAGATTTGTCGCCCTTATCTATTGTTTACATACATTTTGTTTTTTTTTTCAGTGGGTGTGTAGCACAACCTCTCACAATTTAGCATGTTTATATGGATTTTTAATATTTAAAGCTCCTTTAATTTCAGCCTTAGGATTCAGCTGTTAACTAATCAACCATGTGGCTTACAGTTCTCCTCTTTTTCTAGATATTATACACTGGTATTGTAATATATGCACCGGCCCTGGCACTGAATCAAGGTAGGTAAAATAAATAAATAAATAGGTGATGTATCTATCTATACCTAGCCTTTACATAACTTATCATACATATTGCACAACCCAAAAAGTATAAAAAGTTTTGTTTTCAGTATTTGATTAGTCCCTCCTTTCCTAAACCATGCAGTAAATAGTATGAACAGTGACATAAATAAATGGTCATGGCAAATGCATTAATTCCATAATTACTGATAATATATAGAAATATCAAATTATTTTTATATTTTTTTATTTAAAAAATCGAATAGTTTTCTGAAATTCTTCTTTTCTTCAAGTTTCGGGATTTAACCTTTGGGGTGCAATGATTGCTACTGGATTAGTGTGTACATTCTACTGTACACTGGTATGTTGTCCTAATATTCTGTTTTAAGATAAAGTACTAGCAAAAAATGTTTTATTTCAATGATGGAGGACTAGAAGCACTTTAGTGATTTTTAACTGTAACACTGGGGGGAGATTAAACCTCCTTAGTAAAGTCATTTCACAGTCAGTGTAATGGCACCTAAATATGATTCATGCAGCCACTATTCAGTCCCTTTAGTAATGTAACCAAGAGTGGGACTGGATGTTACCAGTGGAGTGACATCAAGTGGCCAACCAAGACCCACTCCATCAAAAACTAAAATATACATTAGCTGGAACTGGATATAGATTGCAGTCTAGGTCACTCATACATTTTACTTAGCCAGGAACATAACATTTATAATATTCTATGTTGTCCTTATTTCTTAACATTGCAATGTTATTTTTCACCTTAGGGTGGTCTAAAAGCTGTGATCTGGACAGATGCCTTCCAGATTGTCATCATGTTGGCAGGGTTCATAGCCGTCATCATAAGAGGCGTAATAGTGCAGGGAGGAATACATACTATACTCAATGATTCTTATTATGGTGAAAGACTGAACTTCTGGGAGTAAGTATTCTAACCTGTATAGCTTTCTAACACTTATGGACATGTTTAATTTGACTGGTATTGTGAAAAAAATAATTTCTGGCTAAACGCTAACAGGCTGATTCATTACTAACGCCAGGTAGCGACAGATGAGCGTCTGTAGCGCGAATTTCAGAGCGCCTCAGTCGCTGTCCGGCATTGATGAATATGATATGTGAGTTGCTATACTACGCTGTTTGTGAGCGAACCGTAACGCCAGTTCAGTGCAACCGACTCACACCACATTCATCAAAAAAACAGCCTCAAACAGTGCCGGCACTCAAAATCCAGGTTGTTGTAGCCCATAGGGCCAGAAGATGTGTGTTTAAAGTCTGTTTTTGAACATTTATCCACTAGTAACAAAGCAAAAACATATGGAATTACATTGTAACATGAACACTTTAATACCAGACATATAAGGACAATTCTGCATAAGAATATTATTAATCAAAAAAGTTTTCAAAAATGTCATTTTCTTGGTAAGGATACATGTCAGAAGGTTTTGAGATTTTATTAAAAAAAAAAACCCATTGGGATCAGGAAAGGGCGCCAGGAAGCGAGAGGGAATACATGGCGCTCTGCAAGGCTGAACACCGGTACTGTACGCTGAGCCTGGGATAATGATGAATCGTACGCTACATGGCGTTGCTCCAGTCGCTCACCAGATTCAGCTTCATAAATGTGTAATTGCGTGTCGTCTCCGGCGTTCACCTGCCGCTACCTGCCACTGTACAGGCACTACCTGGCGCTATCCCTTCATGAATAAGGCCCTAAGATGCTAATTCTTAAAAAGATTTTTTAATATTGAATGATTTCTATGATACAGCTTCTAAAGAACAGGTATCAATTACTTGCTCTTTCTGGAGATGGACTGGATGTACTTTCATCACATACAGTCCTCTACCTCTCAGCTGATCAATTTCCTACATTGTCCTGCTGCGGAGAGTGGTTGTTACATTGTAATACATTGTATTCATGTATGTAACTTAACAAATCTTTACAATGTATCACAATGTAATAAATCTTTACAATGTATCACAATGTAACGCCCACTCTCAGCTGCAGGAGAATGTAACACATTTATCAGCTGAGAAGCAGTCTGTCTGTGATAAAAATATATCCAGACCCTTCCTAGAAAGAGCAGAGTTGTGCAGATAGAGAAGTGTTCCAACTTACCTGCACTTGGTTGCCAAGCCTCACCACATAGAGGACAGACGCTGCAAAAACAGGTATGCCATGTGTTGGTATACCTAACTCAGCCAATTAATGTCCTTCGGGCTGAGGGGAATTGCTTGTGGGGAGCAAGTATTTTATGAGACAAGGAATCCATACACATTGTGCTTATTGATTTGAGTGGATGAGCACACAAACACGCTAACAATTATTCCATATTTACACAAAATTAAATCAGTGTTACCAAACTGGATGTGGTTGTCATAGTAAGAAAAGTCAGATCAGGAACAGAGGAGACTAGAACTAAGCATAGACACATCTTAAAGAAGCCACAGCACTCAATACTGTTAGCCGGTAACCAGTCCTATTATGTGTCTCGAAATTCTAGTTAAAAACAGAGGTCTCATCTGTGTGTGGAAGCTGCACCACCGTGCCACCCCACCTCTGTGTAGTTGCAGTCCTAACTTTAGTCTACAAGAACCCCTCTGAGATATATGCAGCACTAGATAGATTTGGAGCTATAACCAAAGGTTTCCCCATACCTCCAGTGCAGCACATAGGAGAGTAGGCGTGAAAAGCCATTTCCATTCAACTAAGCCCCCCCCCCCCCCCCCATCTGCTTGTTCAAGAGAGAAAGGTGGCTAACTTCAGAGACAGATAAAAGGATTGGTTTCTGGCTAACAGTGTTGAGCGGCTCCTCCAGGTTTGTCGGGCAGGATGATTCATCATTAGTGGCAGGTAGCGACAGATGAGCGTTTAACCCCGTTTAAAAAGAAGAAAAGGATCGTCTATTGAAATGTATGGGAGAGCGACATGTAGCGAGAGGTAACACCTGGCGTTGTTCAAGGCTGAACGCCGGCGCTGTTCTCTGAGGCTGTGAAAATGATGAATCAGACGCTACATGACGTTATCGCAGTCGCTAAACAGATTCTGCTTGATAAATGTGTAATTGTGTGCCGTGTCCAGTGTTCACCAGTCGCTACCTGCCGCTACCTCTCATTAACCAGCCACTACCTGACGCTATCCCTTCTTAAATAAGGGCCTAAGTCTAATTGCTCATGTGCCCTGCTCATGTGTAGCTTCTATGTTAATTATAAATGAGTTTGAGCATTTGCCACCTTTTATCATTTAGAAAGCATGCTTTCATTTTACTTATTCTGTAAAGAAAGACTAGACATGAAGTAACTACCAAAGTTTGTTCCATAACCAAGTAATGCATGTGTCCATATAAATCACAACAAATGGGAGCTTCTTTCAATTAATAAATTGGCTCACTTTGGTTCCACCTCCATGCAATATTTTCAACGTAAGATGTGCAAAAATCCCATAACCATTGCTTGAATGTACTTGCCAAGAAGGTGAGTTTTTATGGGCGATCCGGGGGAAGGGTTCACGCATTCCAAATCGGGATGTCACAGGGGCAGTGAAAAAAACCAGGATAGTCAAGATCTAGGGTTTTGTTCCACTCCACTTTAAGAGGCAGCCAAAATCGATTGATATTTCCAAATAGGATTTACTTCTCCGCAGTTCTGCTTCAATTACTGCTCAAGCCACATTGTACATAAGTCAAACTTTTCCAAAATGTAATGTATTAAACAAAACTGTGCTCTTCTACTTAACTGTGAAAATAAGGTCTCTTTCTATGCATCTTATATTTATTTCTTAGCTGTATCTTCTCTTTTTGCTGTAGTTTTGATCCTAACCCTCTGCGCAGACACACATTTTGGACAATTGTGCTTGGTGGAACCTTTCTATGGACAGGAGTCTATGGTGTCAACCAGTCTCAGGTGCAACGGTACATAGCTTGCAAGACAAGATTCCAAGCGAAATTGTGAGTTTTTTCTATATTGTTGACTTTTGACACTGCAAAGTTGCTTTCTCCTAGAACCCTCCCCTTTCACCGAGCAACGTTATGGATCTCATTAGGGAGTCACAAACAGAGTACTTGTGAATTGTTCCTCACAAAGCTGACTTAAAACCAAAAACCACCATGGAGTCTATGGAACTCCAGGACAAACTTAACCCCCTCCGCGGGGGCATCCCAAACTGGCATGCCGCAAGTGCGTCTAGGATTCCAGCCAGAGCCTCTAGCTGCACCGTGAGCTTGGGGAAAGGTAAGTGAGCTAGGTGAATGGTAGGGTTTAACACAATGGTTAACCCCAACCCAGGGAGTAGGACAAAAACCTGAGACAGTGAAAATCCTGTGTCTTGGTCCACTTTAATTTCCTCACCTGCTGATTGTCAGTGTTAGGAGCCTCAAATCTATAGCTTGAGCCTAATATTTACACAAAAGATTCTGATTCATGCAACAAAGAAAACCAGTCAGATCGGTGGATTAAGGTGCAGAGACAAAACCTATTTGTTATGCTAAGAGATTAGTTTCCTTGTGGATAAAGCAGCATTTGATATCTCAGGGAAAATGTGTTAGTTTACTATTTTTCCTCCCTGTTAGTATAGTACAGTTCTGATCTTCTGCCTATTTTTAAAGACACACAAGTGCATTAGACATGGTCGCACAATAGCAAAAAGTGAAATGCAGGAGACGTCAAGCTCTGGATGTTTTTATTCCAAGTCTTCTGTTGCAGTTGGTCATTTTGGTTGCTGGAGTTTGGCACTGGCAGTTCAGGCCCGCTTTACAGTGTGTGTTTCCACCGCATTTGAGGTAAATGCACACAAATGCCATGGCAGCACGACATGCAGCCATGCACTGTGCCATTGTCTCCTGTGACCCCGCGGCACAGGCACCTGGAGTGGGACGGGGCGGCGATGGTGGCGGTAACAGCAGACGGCAGGACTGGCATACTCCTCCGGTCTGGCACTGCTGCAGCCACACTCTAGGGGTCCTTCAAGTGAAGAGCCAATGGAAAGACCCAAAGAAGCAGGCTGCAGCAGTGCTGGACAAGAGGACAGTGGCGGGGGACCAGCAGCGAGGGACTTGAATGTGGCAGTGAGTATGGCTGTTAAAGGACAGCTGTCCCTCAAATTAACATTCAAATAGTCCCACATCCTGCCATGTCTATAAGAAAACAGACCATGACCCATTAATACAATCACACCTAGGCACATATTCACACCTAGCTGGCAACAAGCTGTACTTTTGAAAAGGAATCCTTGAATTCCTAATTAGGTCCCCAGCTCCAGACATTTCAATACACGTTGGGCATATGGGCATTGGAAGATATTTTTGGGAAGCATTGTAACTCTTGATGACCATTATGACTATATTAATGAGAGGGTCTTATTCAGCACTATGAGACCTTCCATTTGATATCAAACATGGCATATATATATTGTCCAGAGCCTGATAATCCACATAGTATCGGACCCTTGATGATATACATTTGGTGTTTGGGTGCCTTTAACTAAGAAATTAATGGGGATCATGAATTTCTTGGTTACAATATGATAACATGCATATTGTGGGAGTTATACCCATTATGAAATATATATCTAGTCTCATAGAGACCTGATGTGGACTGACCTTGGCATACACTCCCACGAGGCGGGGAATGCTGGCCACTCCCCCCATTGTTCAATACATTCGTAAGCTGTGTGCAGGGGGGCAGACAATTGATGGATGCCTGTCCTGGATGAAGTGCTAAGTATATCTATCTGTATCTCCACTATATCTCTCTTACCATTATAACATTTATTGTACTGCACTGTAAACTTACTTAGATTATGTAACAACTGCCTAAATAATTGCATCTCCACTATATCTCTCTTACCATTATAACATTTATTGTACTGCACTGTAAACTTACTTACATATCTATCTGTATCGCCACTATATCTCTCTTACCATTATAACATTTATTGTACTGCACTGTAAACTTACTTACATTATGTAGCAACTGCCTAAATAATTGCATCTCCACTATATCTCTCTTACCATTATAACATTTATTGTACTGCACTGTAAACTTACTTACATATCTATCTGTATCGCCACTATATCTCTCTTACCATTATAACATTTATTGTACGAGCATCGGCCACGCCCACCACTATACAAAGGCTGGGTGTGTGTGCTGGCGCCGCAGAGCGAGGAAGCGGCAGAGGCAGCTGTATATGCCGCCTCCTCCGCGGCGCCTGTATGTGCTGGCGCTGCGGAGGAGGCGGCAGGTACAGCTGCCTCCATCGCTTCCTCTCTGACACACGGCCTTATGCAGCTGTGGGCGTGGCCGACGCTCGAGCATCGGCCACGCCCACCGCTGTATAGTCCGGGTGTCTCTATCTGCTGGGGCCGTGGAGAAGTGACAGGGACAGTGCGAGCGGCGATACCTCTGCCGCTCGAGCATCGGCCACGCCCACCTCTGTGTGTGTCTGTGTGTAAAGACGGCGGGGACAGCGGGAAGGATTTAAAAGTGAGTTTACTTTTTTTTTTTTTTTGCTATTGCCTATATGGAGAATGAAAGGGGGGTGGATGCCACACTACCTATACAGGGATGGAAGGGGGGATACCACACTACCTATACAGGGATGGAAGGGGGGGATGCCACACTACCTATACAGGGATGGAAGGGGGGGATGCCACACTACCTATACAGGGATGGAAGGGGGGGATGCCACAATACCTATATGGGGATGGAAGAGGGGGATGCCACACTACCTATATGGGGATGGAAGAGGGGGGGATGCCACACTACCTATAAGGGGATGGAAGAGGGGTGGATGCCACACCACCTATACGGGGATGAAAGAGGGGGGATGCCACACTACCTATAGGCGGATGGAAGAGGGGGGATGCCACACTACCTATACAGGGAATGGAAGAGGGGGGGATATCACACTACCTATACAGGGAATGGGAGGGGGGATGCCACACTGCCTAACTGGGGAATGGGAGGGGGGGTGTCACACTGCCTATATGGGGAATGGAGGGGGGTGCCACACTGCCTATATGGGGAATGGAGGGGGGTGCCACACTGCCTAACTGGGGAATGGAGGGGGGAGAATGCCACACTACCTATAGGGGAATGCCACACTGCCTATATGGCAATGGGAGGGGGGATGCCACACTGCCTATATGGGAATGGGAGGGGGAATGCCACACTGCCTATATGGGAGGGGGGATGCCACACTCACTATATGGGGAATGGGATGGGGGGGATGCCACACTGCCTATGGGGAGTAGGAAGGGGGGAATGCCACACTGCCTATGGGAATGGGATGGGGGAACGCCACACTGTCTGTAACTGGGTGTTTTAGCACAACATTTGGCTTAGAATATTTTTTTTCTAGTTTTCCTTCCCCAAATCCTAGGTGCGTCTTATGGGCAGGTGCGTCTTATATGGCGAAAAATACGGTACATTATATAACAACTGCCTAAATAAATGCATCTCCGCTATATCTCTCTTACCATTATAACATTTATTGTACTGCACTGTAAACTTACTTACATATCTATCTGTATCTCCACTATATCTCTCTTACCATTATAACATTTATTGTACTGCACTGTAAACTTACTTACATTATGTAACAACTGCCTATATAAGGTTATCTGGGGTAGCTTCAGGAACATATTGGGTTAGTGAAGGTAATTTACTGTGTTGGTAATTAAACCCTTTTTAATTTATACATCTTACTGTGTGTGTGTGTGTGTGGTGGATAATTTCTCACACAATAGATTGTAGTTGCAAAGTAAACATATTTCTCCTTGGAACATTTCACTGGATATATGCGGACAGCCTCAGCGGCCATTGTTTTGAATCAGATTAGTGGCCGCTGGGCTGATATGATTATTAGTATTTGCGATATTTATAGTATTAATCTCTAGTAGAAATATTGGAGATTAATGTGCAGCAAATATTAATTATAAATATAATATATTTTTCTCCTTCTTCAATGGCCCATAAACTATGCAAACGGCCAGGGGTGAAAGAGACCTTAGGCTGGAGGGTTTACCTAAAGCGTTTTAGTTTAGAAAGTTTTAACTTTATCAAAAACACATGGTTAAAAAGGGAGCACCCTTGTGTTTGTCACATACATATGTTATGTTAAATAAGTATGAAGCCCTATTGTGGCAGTGCAAGAGTGAGCAACCAGCTGGCTAGAAAATAATTTTATATATTGCTTTCCATCCTGTGCCATTGACACCTGTAGACAGAACTGATAGACTATTGCTACTAAATGAGCTCTGTTGTGAAAAAGTATTAAACATCAATATAAACATGCTTTATAGTGAGAGAAAGGGTCACTTATACATCCCATCCTACTAACCTTGTGGTTTTCTTCTCCTGGGAGAAGACGTTTTGACAGTACCATTCCACTCTTATAGGGGTAATCTGCTCTATTCTCATGTCTGTCTGAGCTGGTCTTTGGAGAACAGTAGCATTAACCAGTCTAAATATGTGTCCAAAGCATTGCATGCTGGGTAATAGCTAGAGATGAGCGAACTTATTAAAAATTCGATTCGACCGATTTGCCGAATTTTCCGGAAAACACCTATTTCTGGGCTTCCGAGAGCCTCCATAGGGTTGCAGAACGTTTTTCCTGGCTGTAACATGCATAGGATGCATGCTGGGTTAGTGAAATAATATTGTAAAGAAGTATGACATGCAGATCAGAGGCGTCGCTATTAGATTCACTGTCGCAGAGCGGCACAATTAGAGAGCCTTGAGGTGGCATCAGCATGATGAGCCCATATATTGCCTGAAAGACACACTCTGGACTTGGCAGCAGCATAGGGAGCCCATATATTGCCTGAAAAACACATTGGAGTTGGCAGCAGTTTTAGGAGCTCATATATTGCCTGAAAAACACATTGGAGTTTGCAGTAGCATTAGGAGCCCATGTATAGGCAATACATGGGCTCCTAATGCTACTGCAAACTCCAATGTGTTTTTCAGGCAATATATGAGCTCCTAAAACTGCTGCCAACTCCAATGTGTTTTTCACAGAGACACACAGTGGAGTTGGCAGCAGCATAGGGAGACCATATATTGCCTGAAAAACACACCCTGGAGTTGGCAGCAACATAGGGAGCCCATATGTTGCCAGAAAAATACACCCTGAATTTGGCAGCAGCATAGGGAGCCCATATATTGCCTGAAAACCACATTGGAGTTGGCAGCAGCATTAGGAGCCCATATATTGCCTGAAAACACACCCTGGAGTTGGCAGCAGCATTAGGAGCCCATATATTGCCTGAAAGAGACACTGGAGTTGGAAGCAGCATACGGAACCCATATATTGCCTGAAAAACACACCCAGGAGTTGGCAGCAGCATTAGGAGCCCTTATATTGCCTGAAAAACACACCCAGGAGTTGGCAACAGCATTAGGAGCCCATATATTGCCTGAAAGAGACACTGGAGTTGGCAGCAGCATAAGGAACCCATATATTGCCTGAAAAACACACCCAGGAGTTGGCAGCAGCATTAGGAGCCCTTATATTGCCTGAAAAACACACCCAGGAGTTGGCAACAGCATTAGGAGCCCATATATTGCCTGAAAGAGACACTGGAGTTGGCAGCAGCATAAGGAACCCATATATTGCCTGAAAGACACACAGTGGAGTTGGCAGCAGCATAAGGAAAACACACCCTGGAGTTGGCAGCAGCACAGGGAGTTCATATATTATCAGAAAAATACACCCTGCATTTGGCAGCAGCATAGGGAGCCCATATATTGCCTGAAAGACACACCCTGGATTTGGCAGCAGCATTAGGAGCCCATATATTGCCTGAAAACACACCCTGGAGTTGGCAGCAGCATTAGGAGCCCATATATTGCCTGAAAGAGACACTGGAGTTGGAAGCAGCATACGGAACCCATATATTGCCTGAAAAACACACCCAGGAGTTGGCAGCAGCATTAGGAGCCCTTATATTGCCTGAAAAACACACCCAGGAGTTGGCAACAGCATTAGGAGCCCATATATTGCCTGAAAGAGACACTGGAGTTGGCAGCAGCATAAGGAACCCATATATTGCCTGAAAAACACACCCAGGAGTTGGCAGCAGCATTAGGAGCCCTTATATTGCCTGAAAAACACACCCAGGAGTTGGCAACAGCATTAGGAGCCCATATATTGCCTGAAAGAGACACTGGAGTTGGCAGCAGCATAAGGAACCCATATATTGCCTGAAAGACACACAGTGGAGTTGGCAGCAGCATAAGGAAAACACACCCTGGAGTTGGCAGCAGCACAGGGAGTTCATATATTATCAGAAAAATACACCCTGCATTTGGCAGCAGCATAGGGAGCCCATATATTGCCTGAAAGACACACCCTGGATTTGGCAGCAGCATTAGGAGCCCATATATTGCCTGAAAGACACACCCAGGAGTTGGCAGCAGCAGAAGGAGCTCATATATTGCCTGAAAGACACACCCAGGAGGTGCGAGCAGCATTAGGAGCCCATATATTGCCTAAAGGACACACCCTGGGGTTGGCAGCAGCAGAAGGAGCTACCATGCATCAGCTACTCGCATGCATCAGCTATTGGTGGGTGGAAATCCTGGCTGATCCATGCCTGATTCATCTTCACAAAGGTGAGTCACTCCACATTTTTCGTGGACAGACGAGTTCTCCTTGGCGTTACTATGGCCCCCGCAGCACTAAAGACCCGCTCAGATGGCACACTACTGGACAGGACAGCTTTCCCAGGGTAAGCCTTCCTCACAACCCTCTAGCTCCTCTGGCTGCTCCTGCTCCTCCTCTCCTGTCAGATGACTAGATAAACCGCCCATTTCGCCAAAACTAAACTGTGCTTCACTGTGCTTCTCCTCCTCCTCAGCTCCCATGGGGTTTATGTGGCCGTGAAATGTATGCGCCTTGTCTCCAGTGCCCTGACCAGCCATGGTTCCAACATGTGTTGTATTACATGAAGCAGCGGAATCACGTTGTTCATCCCGTAATCCTGGCCACTGACAAATAAAGTGGCTTCCTCAAAGGGCCTGAGCAAACGGAAGGTGTCACGTATGAGCTGCCACCGGTTCACATTAAAGTTACACAGGGGAGTCCCCCTATCTGCTTGGATAATCAAGAAATCATTGATGGCTTTTCTCTGTTTGTATAGTCGATCTAATATATGTAGGGTGGAATTCCAATGGGTGGAAACATCGCAAATCAGACTATGTTGGGGGATACCGTTCTGACACTGTAGCTCAAGAAGGGTGTGCTTGGGGGTGTAAGAGTAGCTGAAGTGCATACAAAGTTTCCTTCCCATTTTTAGGATGTCTTGCAGATGGGGGGAAGACTTCAGAAAACGCTTAACAACAAGGTTGAACACGTGTGCCATACGTGTGCCATTTTAGTGGAGTAAGCCATGTTTTGATTTCTTGATTAATGAACTTTAGGAGCTCCTCCCCTGTGTGTGTGCCAAGGCAAACCATGTGAAGCACAGCGTGACACTGCCGTACCTGGCCGAAGCGGTGTGACCTGTCCAAGTTGCTGTGCAGGAACCACATTCACCCAGTGGGCCGTAAAGGACATGTATTGTCCCTGACCATAGTTACAGCTCCAGATGTCTACGCTGCCGTGCACTTTGGTGCACACCGACAGGCTCAAGGACTGGTCCACCTTCTGCTCAACAAATTTGTGCAGGGCTGGTACTGCCTTCTTTGCAAAGAAATGACGGCTTGGGACTCTCCACCTCGGCTCGGCACTAGCTATTAGCTCTCTGAAAAGTGAGAGTCCACCACTGTAAAAGGGAGGGACTGCAGCACCAGCAACTTGGACAGGAGCACATTTAGCTTCTGCGGCGTAGGATGAGTGGGCGCATACTGTTGTCTCTTGGACATGGCTTCGCTGATGGATTGCTGACGGGATGACTGACTTTTAGTAGGAGGAGCAGGAGTATCTGGAGCGGCAGAGGATGAGTATGACAGACAGCTACCTTCAGCTGAGGTGCTGGAGCCTTGGCTAGGTGAAATTGGAAGCGGCGTGGCACTGGCTGACGCAGCAGGCTGGACTCCCACTTCGGAGCCTCGGTTCTCCCAGGCCGCTTTATGGTGATGCTGCATGTGTTGGCGCAGGGCCGTGTACCAACATTCGGGCCCTGGCCCCGCTTGACCTTCTGTCTACACATCTTGCATGTGGCCAACTTACCCTCCTGTGGATGCTTGATGAAAAAGCGTCACACTGCCGACTAGCCACCAACAGTCCGCACTAATTCACTGCTACTGCTGCCAACTCCAGGAACCCCTGCTCCACTACCTCCCGGGAAGGCAGCCTGCCATGCAGCAGGTGGTCTACCCCGCCCCTGGCCACGTGTGGCTCCAGACATCCCAATTCTGCCACCATGCTGACTGCCAACCCTACTGCCACCTTGCTGCCTCAGCTGCTCTCTGACTCTGGGGCAACCTGGGACCCTCTTCTCCTGATGATGATGAAGCCCCTTCTGCACCGGGCTCCCAAGTGTTAAATGGAAAAGCGAGACTGCACTGGGCTGTACCTTTAAATAAATATGTAGTGTGCACTAGGGGGTGAAACAACAATATTCAAAATCACCCACCCAATTATAAGGCACCACTACTAACTGTATAAAAATCAATATTTATTAATAATAATCTCCAAACAACTACACACACTAAAGACTCATTAAAAAACACCAAAGACATAACATGATCAATAAGGAAGGGAAAAAGAAATTGAGGGGCCGAGAGACTGGTGGGTAATACAATTAATCCAATAAAAATCTATATTATGAACCTTATTAATACTTGTTGGCTGGTATACAATAAAGTGCTAAAGTGCATGTAAACCTTTAAACAAAGCAACAATGTGGCATCATCTTAAAAAACTCTATCTGTGCAAATACATCGCCTACATGAATCCCCCTAAACAAATCTAACCATGTGTGTGCTAATTACTAATTGAGGACCAGCCAGAGAAAGCAGAAAAATAACACTCCAAGTAAAAAGTTAATACCTTACATAGAGAAACGACCACCAGCCCACTGCCCCAGCGTCTACGCGTTGCGTGACATCACCAGCGTCACTTCCTCAGGAAGTGTGATTGGCTTCATCATCATCATCATCGAGTTGTGTCTGCATGTCACTGATGTCCTCCTCGGTTTCCACAACAGCGTGTGCTGCAGGAGACAGAACGCTCACCACACCACCTCCCACACCACTCTCCTCCTCAGTGTTTGTCTGCCTAGCGAAAGAAGCGGCGGATGTCTCCTCTATTTCTTGGCTGGGCATTAGCTGCTGACTGTCCTCTAACACATTGTCCTCACTGAATAGCGGAGCTGAACCCAAAGCATAAGATACGTCGGCTGGGGGGGGGGGGGCATAGGGCAGAGGCAATGGAAGGACAGGGGCTGCTCCCGGGCCATGCCAACTCAGGGTTGTGTCCGAGGAACCTACCGACTGTTGACTGGGGGTGTCAGATGTCACTTGTGATGAGGTGGATGACCGCGTTAACCAATCGATGACGGCAGATGCATTGCTGGTCGAGACACGACCGCTAGCAGATACCGGGAGATCAGGCCTCCCACCGCGACTCCTGCTGCCACTCACCCCTAGTCTGCTGCGACCTCTGCCTGATGAATCTAGGCCTCTCCTCAGTGCACATCCTGGCACATCTCTACCTGACATTTTTACTGTGTTTAGGAGGGGAAAACAATACACTACACTTAACAGTATTTTTGTAACAGCAGGTGTGTAGAAAAATTAGATCAAAATAGGCAGACACTAAAAGCTAATGCAAAAATACACTGTCAGATGGTCTTACACAGTATGCCGCTGGTCAGAGTTAAATGCACCACAGGCAGTTTTAAAACATGTTTTTTGTTCAAAATGTAAAAAAGGTAAAGATGCAGGTACTCTTAAAAGCTAAGTGCTAGTATTCGGGATGCCCCTCGCCCCCCCCCCCCCCCCGGTGAAAGGCAATGGGTGTTTTAAACTTGAAAACCAGACTTTTTTAAAAAAAAGGCAAAAGGTAAGTCGGACGGTACTCTTAAAAGATAAGTGGAAGGTAGCACTGACAATGGCCCCCGGTGAAAGGCAATGGGTGCTTTAAACTTGAAAACCAGACTTTTTTTTAAAAAAGGCAAAAGATAAGTCGGCCAGTACTCTTCAAAGATAAGTGGTAGCACTGACAATGGCCCCCAGTGAAAGGCAATGGGTGCTTTAAACTTGAAAACCAGACTTTTTTATACAAAAGGCAAAAGGTAAGTTGGCCGGTGCTCTTAAAAGATAAATGGTAGCACTGACAATGGCCCCCGGTGAAAGGCAATGGGTGCTTTAAATTTGAAAACCAGACTTTTTTTCAAAAAAGGTAAGTCGGCCGGTACTCTTAAAAGATAAGTGGTAGCACTGACATTGCCCCCCAGTGAAAGGCAATGGGTGCTCTAAACTTGAAAACCAGACTATTTGTTTAAAAAAAGGCAAAAGGTTAGTAGGCAGGTACTCTTAAAAGATAAGTGGTAGCACTGACAATGGCCCCCGGTGAAAGGCAATGGGTGCTTTAAACTTGAAAACCAGACTTGTTTTATACAAAAGGCAAAAGGTAAGTAGGCAGATACTCTTAAAAGACACGTGCTAGTATTTGGGATGCCCCCCCCCCCCGGTGAAAGGCACTGGCTGCTGGCAATTTGACAATGTGACTTTGTTTACAAAATGCAACCAGTTAGCAGACAGGTACTCTTCAAATATTTATGCTAGTATTTGGGATGTCCCCACTTCAAATACATAGGCTGGGTGCTTTTACAGTGGAAAAGTGACTTTCTTTACAAAATGCAACCAGTTAGTAGACAGGTACTCTTCAAATATTTATGCTAGTATTTGGGATGCTCCCCCGGCAAAAGACAAAGTTTGCTTAAAAAGTGACATTGTTTACAAAATGCAACCAGTTAGCAGACATGTACTCTTCTAATATTTATGCTAGTATTTGGGATGCCCCCTCTTCAAATACATAGGCTGGCTGCTTTTACCGTGAAAAAGTGGCTTTCTTTACAAAATGCAACCAGTTAGCAGACAGGTACTCTTCAAATATTTATGCTAGTATTTGGGATGCCCCCCCGGCGAAAGGCAAAGTTTGCTTGAAAAGTTACTTTCTTTAAAAAATGCAACCAGTTAGCAGACAGGTACTCTTCAAATATTTATGCTAGTATTTGGGATGCCCCCCGGCGAAAGGCAAAGTTTGCTTAAAAAGTGACTTTGTTTACAAAATGCACAGTGGAAAAGTGACTTTCTTTACAAAATGCAACCAGTTAGCAGACAGATACTCTTCTAATATTTATGCTAGTATTTGGGATGCCCCCTCTTCAAATACATAGGCTGGCTGCTTTTACCGTGAAAAAGTGGCTTTCTTTACAAAATGCAACCAGTTAGCAGACAGGTACTCTTCAAATATTTATGCTAGTATTTGGGATGCCCCCCCGGCGAAAGGCAAAGTTTGCTTGAAAAGTTACTTTCTTTAAAAAATGCAACCAGTTAGCAGACAGGTACTCTTCAAATATTTATGCTAGTATTTGGGATGCCCCCCGGCGAAAGGCAAAGTTTGCTTAAAAAGTGACTTTGTTTACAAAATGCACAGTGGAAAAGTGACTTTCTTTACAAAATGCAACCAGTTAGCAGACAGATACTCTTCAAATATTTATGCTAGTATTTGGGATGGCCCCTTTTCAAATACATAGGCTGGCTGCTTTTACAGTGGAAAAGTGACTTTCTTTACAAAATGCAACCAGTTAGTAGACAGGTACTCTTCAAATATTTATGCTAGTGTTTGGGATGCCCCCTCCTCACATACAGAGGTTGGCTCCTTTTATAGTGGTAAAGTGACGTTGATTACAAAATGCAACCAGCTAATAGACAGGTACTCTTCAAATATTTATGCTAGCACGCTTTTTAAAGAATGACTCCAGGTAAAGGAAAAGCTAAATAGGCAGGTGTGTTATTAACACTAAATAGGCTTGAAAGCTAATGCAAACACTTTACACTTTCCCTGTCTTTATCTGTCACTGTCACAGCCTCTCTCCTTCTCTATCTGTCCCTCACTTCTTCTGTTCTTTGTTCTATCTATCTATCTATCTATCTATCTAGCTATCCCTCGCTCTCTCCCTGCCTGATCTGCTCTGGCCACAATACAGTGTCAAATGAGCTTCCGCAAAATGGCCGCCGCTTATATAGGTCCGTGACATCATCGGGAAGCCTGGCTGCTGATAGGTAGCATGTGACGCCTACCCAGGATTCCTTGCCCCATGGGACATGTCCTGACATGTGGATCCACCATTTCAGATGGGCTGGATAGTAGTAAATGGAGTTTTAAGGAAGCGAATCGAGCGATCGAATCGCAGCGATATTCGGAATCGTTACGATTCACACATCTCTAGTAATAGCATCTATGCACACCAGAAGAATTGTAATATCAAGTTGTTATCCTGTCACAGTCTGGCTCAAGAGAAAGCTCATTACATTTGGCCAGTTTTCCCCTACAAAACCTGTCTGGCAAGAAGAGCCAGGAGGCAAAAAGAAAAACTTGCTATTAAAGCCATTTATTCAAAATGATAAATCATCCATATTGTACTTTTTATGCTTTCCACCCACAGTTCCCTGTACTTGAATTTGCTGGGGTTATGGGCAATCTTGGCCTGTTCAGTGATCTCAGGACTCATCCTATACTCAGTGTACAAGGACTGTGACCCATGGACTTCAAAGCGTGTGACTGCTCCAGATCAGGTACTCGATCAGGTCCGATTTGACCAGTGAAGCAAGTAAGGCCTGGAACTCATCTACGGGCAAACTAGGGTAACAAAGCAGCTAGTGATTTGACTGGCTCTGGTCTGTCTATAAGCTTTTGAGCTAAGTGCTTCTCATCTGGTCAATGCTTTTATCTGGCAATAACATTGCAGATCATGGTCAGGCCACATATTCCCATATATTGTAGAGGAAGATAATGTGGCAGGGTGGGTATGGACATCCCCAGAAAGATGGTGAGGTTAAAGAATTACAGGGGAAGAACATGGGCTTGGTGTCTTGGCTTCAATATACAGTAGAGCTGGGCATAGGGAGGGGTAGAAAGATATAGAAGGGTGAGTTGTATAAGAAATTTATAAATGCCAGCAGATGCTCTTGGTGGCGTGGGCAGCGTGCTGAAGGCTATTCCCAGCCCTGTTAGCTCTTTAAAACAGGGCGGCCCACCAGGAATTCTCCCTGTGCTCCCTATGGCCATAGCATAGATTTGGGCATAGTTTCCTTGTATAGTGTCTTGTTTATTCTGACTATATAACACTAACATGTCTTTTTTGTTTCAGCTCATGCCATACTTAGTGCTCGATATTCTCCGAGACTTTCCAGGAGTACCTGGCCTATTCGTAGCCTGTGCTTATAGTGGAACTCTTAGGTGAACTGTGATTTATTTTACACACTTAGAATACAACTCTAATAGAACATTCCCTATTGCATAAGGTTTTTTCACACTTACTAGAGTCAGCCATTGAAGTGGATTCAACACCAGTTTGGCTCAGAGTAACAGTTGGAGGCTTCATTGTATAGGTCACCAGTAGGCCCCTATTGGAACAATATTTAACAATTATTTTTGCAGTTGCTAAACATTGGGGCCCAAAATCCAAATTTTTTGTGTTTTACCTTCATTTTTGTGATTTTTGACACCTTTTCGTAACATTTCTTGTCTACCCAAAACAAAAATAAGGGGCTCAATTTCTAAAAAGGACTTGTGGCTGACACTTTCATGGTTAAAAAACATGCCGCATGCTGCTGGCATGTGTTTTCGGAATGAAATAAGGCTGTTGCTTATTAAAATCGACTGTTTCCTCCAGCCAGTTGCTGGAGGAAAATCACTGTTCAAATTGCCACATTTACGCACACTTTTCTGTGCTCTAAACATACCCTAAATCAGGCACCTGAGACAGTTTGGGACATCAATTTGCGCTTGCTGAATTTTTGAGGTGCAAGCTTGCGATTTAATGGTTGCACCTGCGCAAATTGTTGCACAAAAATAGGCACATCCCATTTTGCCCACCATGAATCAGTGCGACTTGCTGCTCCTAAAAATGTGTGCAAATTCATGGCGTACGACCATGAATCAAACCTAATAAGGACAATTCGTGGTCGAAGTGCCAAAAACCCAAAACCAAGTCCAAACAATTCCGCATGTGCCTAGGCACATGAATCATGGCTTTGTGTATTAAGTTGATAAGGTTTTTCAAATGTTGCTTTTAACAGCACAGTGTCATCCAGCATCAATGCCCTGGCTGCCGTTACAGTAGAGGACCTCATAAAGCCGTACACCAAACTGTCGGAGAGGAAGCTGACATGGCTCGCCAAGGGAATGAGTGAGTATTTACTTTTCATTGTAGTGATACTCCACCCATCGGTGGGACTTTTTTTTATGCCTTTAATCTTGGTGACACCCCATTTGGTCCCCCGACACTCTGACACATTTTTCTGCAGTTTCACAACACCCATGATCCCTATTAGAAACAGGAGGCTGGAATGTTTGTAATGGGTGTTTGCAGTTTAAACCACTTTTATAGTGTTAGAGCAAATATTATGGCAATTTACAGCAAATACACTGCAATTCTGAAAACATAAAGATTAACTTTCAATAAACTGCTGGTTTATAGCAAACTTAAAACTATTAAAACTATTAAACCTAATGGGTGCGGGTCCGCATGACAGGCTCTGGAGGGCATCCAGATTGCTGAAGTCCCTTGCGCATCGACCTCTGCAGCGTCTGCAATTCTTACATGAACCTCGATCATCTGCCAAAATGCGGCTCAGAATTTGGCAGCCTGCTGTCATGTGAGCAAGCCCTGTCTGACAGCCAGGAAAGAGAATGGGACACAGACCCACGTGACCACCGCTGACCAGTCACAGGGTCACAATTCAGATGAGGGTCAAGGTTCAGGTAAAAATTGCGGGGCCTGGGGGCTTGATACAAGAGGGCGGCTCCAACAAACTGCCTGTCACAATCTGGACCCACACCCATTAGGTAGGAGTGTGTGGGTCCATTTTAAGCACCCTGTATGATAATACGCAAAGAGGACACAACATGGGTTGCGTAGCTGCTGCATATTAAAAACGGTTGCGTCTGGTCCTCTTCAAAGAGACTGTCCAGGCAAATTGTAAAAAACCCAGGGCCACACAAAAAAGTGGCCTTACCGTCACTCTGTTAATTGGAGCGTAAGTGAGCATGCCACACCACAGTGATCCTGCAGCTGTCTCTGACCACAGCAGAGCATGCTCATGACTTTGTGCCATGTCATGCCCTTCTCAGCTCAGCCACAGCACAGAAACTGAAGCACATAAAGTTGCTTCACATACATAAATTATTTACTGAAGATGAGCAAACTGGTTAGATCGAACCAGAATTTTCTCTAAATTTCAGGAAAAAAATAAATTCTGCACAAATCCAAATTGTCTTGTCATTCCTACAGACCAAATTTTCCCTGAAATCCTTAAATAAAAAAGTAAAAACTCAACTGCAATCCCGCTGTCTGCCGGTCCATCGAATGCAGTCCCACGCTGATCCCTGCAGACATCCTAAGCCCTCGGCGATGGGATGTGGCCACCTCGCTCCCAGCCGCAAGGAGGGGCCATTTATAGGCAGGAGCGAAGTCACTGTCTTCAGCAGAGAGGGACACAGGACATCAGCGGACAGCATGAGACAATCTGGCAATAACAGGACACAGCCTGGCAATAAATAGCAAGGAAGCAGGTAAGTATTGGTGTTACTAAATTGTGTGTGTTTTCTTTCACTTAACGCTTTGTGAATTGGTAAGGGGTCCTTGAGACCTCTATGCCAGTTCACAGGGCAGGAGGGGCTAGCTAGTCACCTGCCGACAAGTGTCCTGTATCCCCGAAACCCAGGGGGTGTAGAAGAGTCCATGGCCCATGTAGGCTATGCGGGCTGGTAGCCTTCAGGGCCCGGGGCTGGCTGCTCGGCCTCTGTACACTGGTCTACCAGCCCACATAGCTGGTTCCCAGGATGTTTTTGCTCAACAAGGGGGGACCCCACACATTTTTTATATTTTCTATATTTAATGGTTTAACGCTAAACATTTTTTAAAAAATGACCGATTGAGCCAACATTATAAAAAGCCCCTCCTTGCAGTATGGAGTGAGCTGCCTGGAGCGCAGTATCGGATAGGGGATCTGGGCCCTTTGTGTCGCTGAAGACCAGATGAGGATACCTGCCGGCACTGGAAGGTGGATGGAGGTTAAGCTTATTTTTTGTTTTTTTAAGTGATTCGTTAAAGTTCAATTTGGATAAACCCGAATTTCTTGGGGTAATTCGGTGAATCACCCAAATCGAACTTTTCAAAGTTTGCTCATCTCCAGTAATAACATATAATCTGAGATTTTAAGATGCTTTGATGGGGCTTATTATTCACTGTTAAGTGAATTTAGTTTTTGCCTGGACAGGGAATTTACCCAAATATCCCCCAAAACTCCATATGCAAAAATCTATGAAGTTGATTAGAGTGGTGATGTTTGACAATATGAATTCGCTACTACAGACTTTCCATGTATTGTATCAGTCCACAGAGCAAGTGTCTCAATCCCCTACTCTTGTCTGTCAACACCTGTGGTCTCGGCCTATGCAAAGACTCATGCACCTTCCAACACCACTTCTATACAGATGACACCAAATCTACCTCTTAGGCCCAGATTTGACTTTCCTTCTGTCTCATGTTCCAGACAGTAAAAACTGGTCTGAACAGACCACACAGACACTGTTGTAAAAACAATCATAAAAAATCTTTTTATTGGAAAACTGATACTTACAGAAACAGTTAAAAAAAAGCGAGAGGGCCCTCTACTGGTAAAAAATGATAATGTATCAGTTTAATCCCATGTGCATGGCACAATAAACAAAATATACATAGGCAAGTATACATATGTATACTCTTCTATGTATTATTAAAGTGCTGGTGCTAAACAAAAATTCTTAAGTCACATACTATCTGTGCAAAAATTATCCTACAACAATACCTAATGAATAAAGTGAGCAAAGGGGGTGGGAGCAGCTCCATCACTATTATTCATACAAAATTATCAACATTATTATTCAGGGCCTGGGAACTAATTTACCGCCCAGTTTAACCCTCTCATCATCTTAGGCCCTTATTTATGAAGGAATTGCGACAGGTAGCGGCTGGTGAGCGGCCGGTAATGACGGGCCCCGCCACGAGAACGCCGGCTCCCCACCACAATCACACATTTATCAAGCCAATCCTGCTTAGCGACTGAGATAGCGCCATATAGCGACTCATTCATCATTATTCCAGCCTCAGCCCACAGCGCTAGCGTCCGACCTTGAACAGCGACAGGTATTGACCTCTCGCTACCTGGCGCTCTCCAATGCATTTCAATGGAACAATCTTTAAATATTAATAATTAATTGTTATTAATGTGTTTTTTTTTTTTAAATGTGAAAAATTCTGTGACCACTTCTGCCATTTTAAAAATTAAAAAAAAAAAAATTGTACAGAATTAACATTACAGGTCTGATATTAATGTATTCATATTACTAAATTATTTAAAATACTTTTTTTTTTGGTTTCCAAAAATATGGTGGTTTGGGGGTTAACACATCGCCGCCAGCGCTCTGGGGTTTAAACACGCATTTCACAGCGCTTGAATTTTTTGAGCGTGATTTTTTGATGAATATGGTGGAAGCCGGTCGCTCTGACCAGTCGCTATCATGCGCACCCATACATCGCGGAACCTGTCAAATAGCGACTAGTAACCTTGTATTCAACATTACGCCACACCGACTGAGTCGCTGTCAACAACCGAACAACGGCCAAGCACAGCGACTACTAGCGGGCGCTGTGAAAATACCGCTACAGTCGTTCAACTGTCGCTACATGTCGCTATTAATAAATCAGCCTCTAAGTATTAAGCACCAAACATGTCTAGCTATGTGGAAAGACAGAGATTTGGTTGCATTTATCGGCAGATACACATGGAAGCCACACCGCCCTGACAAGGCACTCTGTGTTTAGTGTGGTCCCTACTCTTATTTTTGAGTCCCCAAAGTTGGGACATGCAATGAATAAAGTGCTAATGAGATTAATATTAAATATAAATATGCATATTAAATTAAATATGCTCTCACAACAAGTCTATAAACAAAAGCATGTGCTCAGCCAACTAGCACGGGAACAGTTAACATTATCATCTGATATACATTACCACGAGATGATCTCAAACCTGCAGTACCCACGTGGCCATGACTACTATGCCACTTTCAAAGGGTAAAGTCTGTTTGTGTAAGTATCAGCAATTTTCCAATAAAGTGTTTTTTTAGGATTACTTTTACAACAGTATTTGCGCTGTCTGTTCAGGCCAGTTCCTGTCCTGTTTTTTTGAGGTGTAAGATTTATGACCTTGCACAACTGTTGTAATTATTGCTTTTGTAGTATTGCTTTCTTGTTTCTTGTTGTGTTCCAGACTGTGTCACAGCTCTATCTGTATTCATGTCATCTTATTTTTATTAGAGATTAATATTATAAATATCGCAAATACTAATAATCACATCAGCCCAGCGGCCACTAATTTGAACCAATGGTCACTGAGGCTGTCCTCATACATTCAGTGAAACATCCTAAGTAGAAATATATTTAATACCTTAAATACTTTACACATACAATCTATTGTGTGAGAAATTATCCCCCACACACACAGTAAGATGTATAAATTAAAACGGGTTTAATTTACCAGAACAGTAAATAACCTTCACTAACCCAATATGTTCATGAAGTTTCCCCAGATAGATATTACAGGCAGTAGTTACATATAAAGTAAGTTTACAGTACAATAAATGTTATATTGGTAAGAGAGAGATAATGGAGAGATAGATAGAGATACTTAGCACATTATGGTTGCTTCATCCTGGTAAGGGGCCCATCCATTGTCTGCCCAACTAGTCATCCCAGCTTCCTAATCTATTGAACACTAGGAGGAGTGGTCAGCATTCACCGCCTTGTGAGGGTGTCTGCCAAGATCTGCCCACATCCGGCCTCTATGAGATTAGATACATATTTTATGAAGGGTATGACTCCCAGAATATCAATGTTATCATATTGTAACCAACAAATTCATGATCCCCATTAACTTCTTAAACAAACCTAAACATCAAATATATATCATACAGAGTCCGATACTATGTGGATTATCAGACTCTGGACAATATATATAGACTATGTTTGATATCAAATGAAAGGTCTTATAGTCCTGAATTAGACTCTCTCATCAATATAGTGATAACTGACATATTTCAAAAATTACACTGCTCTTCCAAAAATAATATCCAATACTCATGTACAACTCATGTACAAAACACCCAGGCTGTTGAGGTAGCTTTTTGGCAGCTAGGTGTGAATATGTGAATATAGGTGTCTATTGTCATGGTCTTTTTACAATAGACATGTCAGGATTCCCAGCCCCCACCCTATTTTGAGTGTTAGGAATTCAGGTGCATAATCATACAAAGAACAATAAATATGCCTATAATTATTATACTTTCTTCACCTTTTAACACAGTCACACCTTAAAGTCGCTAGTCGCTTGCCACCTCCTGTTGTTTCCAACCCAAAAACATCTTCCTCATCTGTCTCCTCCCCCATCTGACACCACTTAAATTTTAGAGCATGTCCTGATCATATTCTGACCAAACCACTGCAACACTTTCCTTTGTGGTCCACCTTCAGACTGGCATCTCTACACTCTATTCTCAACTCCGCTGCTCGCATTATCCACCACTTCTGCTGATTCTCCAATTCTCCTCTCTGCCAGTAACTATACTGGATGCCAATATATGAATGAATTCACATTAAATTTCAACCCTAACCTACATAGGTCTGTAAACTGACTTTGATATATTAGTGTAAATATACCTTGCACTTGTAAAGTAGCACTGAGTGTGTATTTTCTCTTGTTTTCCTCTAGGTGCTTTTTATGGGTTACTGTGTATAGCAATGTCAGTACTTGCTTCATTTATGGGGAGTGTGATTCAGGTAACATCACTTAGATTTACAACAATACTGATTATTTGTTAAGCATGACATGTGCTCTGAATAAGTATATCTGAAAAAAACATCAGTTCTTCAGCATAGTTCTCTTCTTTTAGAAGAATTGGAGAGCACGAAAAACATATCTGTAAGGTCCTTACCTGCTCCCGTGGTCCTGTCCCGTGGCGCCTGGCTCCGGTCTTCCGGCGGCCGCCTCCGCCTCCTGCGCTGGGGCCTCAGCCTCCGGCTGGGGACGGCAGCGTCACGGGGGTCCCCTCCTCTGCTGCTGGTGGCTCTTCCGCCTCTTCAGCCAGTGTGGCGTCCCCTCTCCTTTCGGGGAGCGCGCCCGGTCAGTTCTCTATATGCCCCCCAGCGGCGCTGCTCCCAGCCCGCTTGAACTTTCGATTTGGGATACCCCGCCGTTCACTTATCTTCACCATAAGCCAGCAATCTTTGCGCTAGTAAATCCTGGGGGCAACCGAGTCTGGAGAGGCATAACCCGTGTCTCCAGCAAGCGGAGGCTTGTCTATAGGAACAAGAGGCGGTGGAGATTGGGGATTGCTTGGCTTATGAAAGAGGGGTGTCCGGCGATCCCTGACAATATCCTCTCTGTTTTTGTTTCATTATTTCTCTAACCTAATCTTCCGGATTACGTTTATTATAGTGATTACGCATTTATTGCAACCTCATTGAATCTGCGTTTCATTTTTACATCTAGGCAGCATTATCTATATTTGCCATGGTTGGGGGGCCACTTCTAGGACTTTTTTCCCTTGGGATGTTTTTTCCATACGCCAATTCTGTGGTAAGAGCTCTTGTTATATAAAATACATTTATAAAACTGATGGTTATTATTTACGACACTATTTACAACACTAAAAGCAGACACACGAACCAAACCCATGCTATCAAAAACAATGTTATAATATATCAGGCACATCTTAGATATAAAAAAATGTAACCTTAAAGTGGATCTGTTCTCTGAAGGGCTCAAGGTCACAGTTACAAGTATGCCATGGCTTGGTGGTGCAGCTTTAACATAATTCTGTACAGGTGTGCCAGCTGAGACAGGTTGATTGAGTGCTGGGCCGAGAGCTGTGGCTCCATTACGATTTGCAATAAAAGTGAACCTGTCCTTGGGAGACTTATGAGTATGTGCCCTTTGTTTGGCTAATTAGTAACAGTATGCTTTTCTCAATCCTTCAGAACGTCATTCTGGCCATTTTTTCTTTTTTCTTTATTTGAAAAAAAATGTGTAGACCCCCAGACGCAACCCAAGCTATTCCTGAAACTCTGTAAAGCCAATAGAGCAGACTTCCAGCCCCTATGCCCTTCAACAAAGGTCCATTGCTGTTTCAAGGGTTCTTAGAGAAGCCCAACCGAGGGGAGGAAGAGGCCACTTTTAACTACGTTCAAAGTGATGGGGGAGGGGGGGGGGCAAGAACCCATGTACCAGATTGAATGGACTACCAGCCCTTCAACACAGGTGTGGTGCTGTTCCAAGAGTGCCTAGAGAAGCCCCATTGAAGGGAGGAAGAAGCCACTTTTAACCACTTGTGAACAGGTAGGGGGGATCAAGAACCCCTCTAGCAGTTCGAATTGTGGGGCCGGTATGCTAGTAGGTGGCTTGTGCATACCACCTCCCGATTACCTGCACCCAAACTGGTGGGCCTGGTGTTCTTGCAGGGGTGCCCCCAACACAGAGTACCGGATGTCAAAGGATAATCAAGATTTAGTGCTTGTGAGGTAGCAGGTACTTCTCCCTTATTCTCATTAGAAAAACATCCAAAATAGTCATAAAAAAGAAGTCATCTGGTCATCCTCCAACATATAGGCTGAATGAATTACCTGTATTTCAAGTGTCCCTGGTAGACAGGTTAAAAGCTATGGGACTATCACTATAGGGCTCCCTTTCCTATGGTCTCTTGTTATCACATTTGGTTTGAACTTTGTAACATTTAGTTTATAATGATCCCTGTACAGTATGTTGTCTGTAATTATAACTTGTACAGCACTATGGATGAAGATGGTGCTACAGAAATAAACAATAATTGTTTTTATTATTATTATAGCACCCAGCACATTGTTAGCAACCCACTTGTCTTTGTAACACTTGTGGTTGCTTTTTAGATAAATTGGAAGGGACTGCCCCCAACATAACCATTACATTTGTAATTATACTTGCCAACCTACAATTTGTCAACACATTGTGCGGAATAACTATACTGAATTTTATTTAGCAGTGTACATTAATCTGCAGGGTGCAGTTGTAGGAATAGTATTTGGACTTTCAGTGACTCTGTGGGTTGGAATCGGAGCCCAAATCTATCCTCCATTGCCTGAAAGAAGCAGACCACTACCACTTTCAACTGAAGGATGTCATCTGATATTCACTGAAGAAGCCAACTGGACTGCAACTACGGCATCCCCGGTGACTACATTGTCCACATTACTGCAACCAGTAGGCAGTGTCAGGTCAGTACATAAAAGGAAACCTTACATACTAGGCTGTATTTTTCCTTTAGGCATGCGAGGGCATGTGCCTGGGCAGCAACACTCAATCAAGTCTCCAGTGGGTATAAGATTTTTCTCTTTTCCCTTTAATATGAAGCTTAAGGTTTTTTGGTTAATATAGGTTTAGTTTTACAGGACAAGGCCTAAAATAATGCTATGTTAGGTTTTTATACCCATGCTTGGTCACAATAATTGTTTACGTGTTATATTGTACATAATTATATATATATATATATATATATATATATATATATATATATATATATATATTACAAAGTACAAACCGACATAGAAAAAATTACGTGCCTTGACTGGTCCTTATAGCCACCAAAACACCACAAGTACTGGCAATGGCTGCTGCTTCTCCTAAAACACTTTCTGCAACATAGGAACAACATCAAAATTGGAAGTGTGTTTATTTAGTGCACCTTTTATTAACTATTTATTAAGAAAGTGCAATGCGTTTTTGTGGTTTACAAAATATGGGTAAAAATTATTTCCTTAGTAATTCTTACAGCTTTTAATATTATGTTTAAACACATCTATCCATCTATTCCAGGCTAATTCGTCATTGTAATAAGCTATAGCAGTGGATCCTAGCTGGAGGTAACAATGTATTTCCTGTAATCTCTCCTATCTTGCTTTTCCTTAGGCCGGAACTTGCTGATTATTGGTATTCATTATCTTACTTATACCTAAGTATTCTGGCCACTCTCTTGACTGTAATTGTTGGGATACTTGTAAGTCTTCTCTCTGGTAAGTAATGCAAAGATCTGATTGTACTTACTTTACTTTACTACTCTACTAAAAAGAAAAGAAAAAAGACTGATTCCATATATTGCTTTTTAAGGGTTCAATAGTGTGATCATCATTTTCTGCACCTGACTAAATAATCCAAATATATATATAGTTTGAATTGTATATTAAATAAAACTGATTAGCCAATTCATTTGTGGAGGTGGATTCAGTACTAGCGCCATGTCTTGCCAGTTGAGCGTCTGTAAAGTGGCGCTTAGAGTGACTGCTAGTAGACGCGGGTATCGTCCGCTATAACCTAGCATAGCGGTCGCTGTAGTATCCTAGCCGGCATTGATGAATGTGATATGTGGTGGGCGCTGTAGAAGCACTCACCCTGATTCACTGCAGAGCCAATGGAGAATGCGCCCAATACACCACATCTAACAACAGTACAGTGCTGCAGCGAGCGAGGTAGCGCCAGCTCAGTGCATCTGGTGCTCCACACCATATTTAAGAAAAAACTACACACACACAGCATCAGCGCTCTAAAGCTGAGCGCTCTAGCATACAGCGCCAGACGCTGTGCGATCAAAGTCTGTTTTTGAACACATATACACCAGTAACAAAGCGAAAACACATGGAATGACATTGTTTTACACTGTGACATTAACATTCAATTCTGCATAAAAATATTAAAAAAAACCCAAAATGTCTAAAAGTGTTTGTTTGCAGCCAGGAGAGGTCACACAATGATTTGAGACTAAAAAAATATATAAATTTTAATTGCCCAAAATGTTATCTAAACACAAATGAAACCCCATTTAAATGTATGGCAGAGCGACACTGCGCGAAAGGTAATACATGAACCTAGAGCACCGGCGCTATACACTGAACCACCTCTAGTAATACATGTGCCGCTAAATGGCACTGTTAGAGGTGCTCACCAGCAATAATTTTGATTCAAGTTTAATACCCACCAGCATCACTTGCCTCCCTTCTCATCTGTGCGTGGCCACGCATGATGCAACTGAATGGCTGTTCGTGGCTGCGCACAGCCAAAGGGATAAAGTGATGCCATACACTGCTGATGTGTGCGGTTGAGAATTCCATTCAGCTTCTCTAGCCGCACATTAATATGTGCAATGGGAAAAGCTGATTGGATGAGCGGTGGCCATGCCTGCACCGTGGGCTCAAGGAGAGGTGAGTTTGCCTGGCTTTCACAACAGGGCACCCTAAACTGGGTGTCCCAGGGGGAAGGATCAAAACCCGGGAATTTTAGTTTAAGTTTATTTCACCAACTATATATTGCATACATACAGGGTATCAATAGGTTTAATGTACCAGCCAAATCATGATAATGCAGTGTTAGTATGTGCTAAAGTCAGTCAACAGTCCATCAGTCCACAAATATATCAGTTCTTGGCTCTTAAAGTGGAGCAAAACCCAGGATTTTAACTCTCCCAGGATTTGTTCTTTTCTGCTGTGGGAACCCCCCCAAGATCGGCCAGAAAAATTTACCCTTCCCTGGTCCTAATGCTCAGCAAGCAGCTCTGTGCTCTGCAACTAGAAGCGAAAGTGAGGGGGTTCCTGCAGACACTCTTTCCAAGAGCCTGGGTGCTGGAGCGCGTCTGAGCCCAGAGATGCTGGGGATGTGATTGTTCTTGCTCGGAATTGTTTACCTTGCTGAGGGAGTTGCTGGAAAAGGTGAGTTTTGCAGTGACAGGGAGGTTCACAAAGTGGGGAATCCTGACTTGGGATGCCCCAGGGGAAACCCTGGAATCCTTTTGATTTCGTTCCACTTTATCAGCTTTCAAACATAAAAGCTTAAAATGTAGCTCAGTGATTATGTTAAAAGTCTTAAAATAGACCTACAGCCAAAATTACCCTAATGCAGAATCAGTTCTTTAACATTGATTTGAAATTGTATAATGTTTAAACAAGAAAAGAAGTCTATCCAATGGAGTAGGAATATGAAAAATGTCATATTACCGGTACAGAGACATAAAGGACCAGGTACAAAGTACAGGAGAATATTACTATTAAAGAGGAACTATGGTCAGAAATTACGTGCTGTTCAAAGGGAAGAATAGGGCCGTCTGGGTACTCAATTCTTCTGAGATCCTTCTATGGCTGCTCAATTCTTCTGAGATCCTTCTATGGCTGCTCAATTCTTCTGAGATCCTTCTATGGCTGCCATGGAGCAGCTAAACAGCCAGCACTGGCCGTGCTGATAGGCTCAGCCAATGACTGCGCTGATAGGCTGCTCGGGGGCAGGTGGGTTGCACAACCCAGCAGAAATGAGCAGCAAAGCAGAAAGGCTGAATGTGCTGCATATTAAAGAGAGACTCCGGCCATTTCTTACTGTAGCTCCTCTTTAATTGTTCTGCTTTTGACTGTGAGAAGGTGATAACCAATTACCTCTTATGAAGGCAAAGAAATATAATCCATCACATTTGCAGTGCTGATGAAGACATTAGCGAGGACGCTAAAAAAAAGGGTGATTGATAAATGAAAAAGAATAAAAAAGATTTAATTGTCCCTTTCCAGGCACACGCTAATTTTCTACCACCTTATCCGCCCTGGGAACTGTGAAAATTAGCCATTTTAAAGCATCTAAAAATGCACAATCATACTGTATGTAAACACCGCATGCATTCTAAGTGAAGCCACTTTCTGCACTTCGTTTGGGGATCATGAATGAGCTGTGAAGGACATGTCATGGCCCAGCTTTATGAGTCATGAGCATGCTCTACTGTGGTCAGAGACAGCCGTGGATTGCCATGCTCAGTCACAATGATTGCACCAAGGGTGAAGTTGCTGGGGTACCACTCTTTGCATGTTCCATTTGGAACTCTTCTAAATCGGGGAGGCCGATTTATTAATAGCGCCAGGTAGCGACAGATGAGCGACAGTAGCGTTATTTTCACATCGCCCGCTAGTATTCGCTGTGCTTGGCCGTTGTTCGGCTGTTGACAGCGACTCAGTCGGTGTGCAGTAATGTTGAATACGGGGTTAGGAGTCGCTGTTTGACAGGTTCCGCGCTGTATGGGAGCGCATGACAGCGAATGGCCATAGCGAACGGCTCCCAGCATATTCATTAACAAATCACGCTCCAAAAAATCTCGCGCTGTGAAATGCTTGTTTAAACCCCAGAGCGCTGGCGGCGATGGGTTAAAAGTAGTTTTTTAACCCCCAAACAACCATATTTTTAGAAAAAAAAAAAAACATGTTTTTCAAAACATTTTGTAATATGAATACATTAATATCAGACCTGTGATATCAATTCTGCACAAATTTTTTTTTTTTTTTTTTACCTTAAAAAAAATATCTAACATTGCAGAAGTGGTCACAGAATTTTTGACATTTGACAATTTAAAATTATTAGCAATTAATTATGAATATTTAAAGATTGCTCCATTGAAATGCATTGGAGAGGTCATACCTGTCGCTGTTCAAGGTCGCTCGCTGGCGCTGTGGGGTGAGGCTGGAATAATGATGAATGATTTGCTATCTGGCGCTCTGTCAGTCGCTAAGCAGGATCGGCTTGATAAATGTGTGATTGCGGAGGGGAGCCGGCGTTCTCGTGGCGGTGAGCGTCATTACCGTTTGCTCACCATTCGCTACCTGGCGCTATCCCTTGTTAAATAAGGGCCTAAGATTGAAGGCACATGGGGCAGGCATAATGTGAGCTGCTTGCTGCCTTATTAATTCCATTAGGTTTACAGTCCCTTTAATATTGGTTTTCTTGTCTGGTTGACTCTGGTGACCACACAGAAGGTGGGACTAGATTTCTCATTGGGTATTAAAATGTGGGATCTTTTTGGACACAAGACCAAGGAATTATGCTTCAATATTTTCTCCAGTTTTCTCACTTCAGCAATGAAATAAATCAACAGTCCAGCACAACAATGTCACAGCAGCATGTACAGATATTAGGTTCACAGGCCTTTCAGGCCTACTCACAGCTCAGCCCCAGCACTGGGCTTCCAAATGGGACAGGACCTCTCAGTCACTTGGTCCACAGACCTCCTCCGGGTATCCAGCCACAGCAGCCAATAGCTGGGCTCAATTTTGGCCAGGGAGGGAGGAGAAAGGTACGATTTCTCAGTTTACCAATGGTTATTACACAGGGGGGCACCAACAATTAAGAAACATTTACCTTTGAGATTTAATGATCATGCATGGGACAGAAAACAAAAATAAACAGCCCCCCCCCCCCCCCCCCAAAGATTGAGCCCACTCTAGATATTTTATAGCCACACTTCTTGAAGAGCCAGGTCTTGGAACAGTCAAACAAACCTGTACTAAAGGTTCATGTGTACTGTAGCTCTGTGTAAAGCCATCCAGTGAAAACTAGAGTAACTTGTATCCACATATAACAAAGCAGCTCCTAAGAAATCCTGTTAAACTGGTATTTAAAAAATGCTTTCATTTATTTTATTCCGTGTTATTTCTCTGTGCAGCTACAGAGATATCTTTGAGAAGTCTAGTTACCCTGTGGCATTTGGATTTAGTGATATAAGAAAATGTCATTCTTCATTATGTTTAATGTATGACATTACACAACAGATTTCAGGTGTTGAAATAATTAATTGCAGGAGGACTGAAGCAAGAGGTAAATCGGGAGTTCCTCTTTGGGAAACAGGACTGTGTTCCAGACATGCTCTGTTGCCTTAAATCGAAAAAAGTAAGCACATGACACATCAGTCTTGCACAGACTAGGGAGTTGGCATCTATGAGGTTAGGGATTAAGTTGGCTTTCAACGTGGAATCTGATCATGCATTTGAAAATGGTAAAGCTTCTAGCCAGGACTGCCATTAAAACTACAACCTTACTGTCAGGGCCTCCCTTAGGCTTCCTTCTTTAATTTTGATTTTGCCTTTGCCCCAGCACTAATAGCAATAGGAAGATGCAAAATAATCTCAGCAGAGTCCTTTTTCTTGGGCATTTGAAAGTTTTATACTGCACCCATAGCAAAATGCCTGCCCCAGGAAACAGAACAGAGCTTGACCATGTGGCTGATCAGAGGTAGACTGCAGTAGGAAGTGAGCAACTAGATTTTCTGTAAGCAAGTGAGGAGGTGAGGAGTCAAAGGGCTGCCATCAGAGCTGGTTTCTGGGCCCCCTGTGCGACCAGGACACATATAAGTCCAGCCATTAATGCCCTGATGGCAGCCCTGAGCCCACCATCTCAACAACAGAGGATAAGGCATCATTAAAATTTAGTCCCCTTTAACCCACTATTTTAAGCCTAACATGAGTCTCTCACTAAAGTTGCTTATATATGTCTATATAATGACAGTGCTACAATTTAGTGGACCTACAGTCAAAAATGATTTCTAGTCCGCTGAGCCCTGAAGCAGAGGGACATCTTGATTAGGGTTGGCCTGCCAAGCCATCCTATGCAGAATGCCATATATCAGGTTAGGGTACTACTTCCACCAGATTGCCAGTCTACATGGCTGCCAGTGACCACTGGAGATTGCCAGGTGGGAAGGCACAATGTGCTGTGAAATCCTACCCTGTAGACCTCATTGGTCCCAATAGAGGTCATCTGGTGAACTGACAGCAAGGAAATAGATATGCGCTACAGGACTCAGTGAATTGAGCGGAGACTGGAGCATGGGAACTACATTATAAATATACATTTTATATTTTTGCAGTTTATTGTTTGTTGAGCTGGAAAGCACATTAACACAAAATTAGAGAGGCTCCAAAAGTGTGAAAACCCTTTCCAAATCTTAATATATACCTCTCTACTACATTTATTTATTTGTTATTGTTTATTTATATAGCGCCATCATCTTCCGTAGCGCTTTACAAAGTAGTAGTTACAGACAGGGTAGAAACATACGGTACATATAATATATCAAGTGCAGTTTTACAGAGTTGAAAATGGATATTCTGAGTACAAGATACAATAGGAAAGAGAGCCCTGCCCTTGCGAGCTTACAGTCTAAGGGAAGAGGGGTAAAGACGAGGGGGAAAGATCACAAACAGTCAATATTGAGCTTTGTGGCATTGGGCATTATTGGGCATGTGCCCTTTTGAAAACTGGTTAAAGCAGATTATATGCTTGTCTGAATAAGTGAGTTTTAAGGGCACCTTTGAAGGTTTTGAGAGTTGTGGAGTGGCGGATTGGGTGGGGGAGGGCATTCCAGAAGATTGGAGTTGCATGTGAGTAGTCTTGGCGGTGGGCATGAGAGGAGGTGACCAGGGTGGAGGACAGGAGAAGGTCAGCAGCAGAGCGAAGACTGCGTCTAGGTTGATATTGTTGGATTAGAGATGAGATGTAGGGAGGGGCCTGGTTGGAGAGAGCTTTGTATGCGAGAGTTAGAGTTTTGAACAGGATTCGCTGTGGGACTGGCAGCCAGTGTAGGGATTGGCAGAGAGGCGAAGAACTGGAGGAGAGAGAGGAGAGATGGATGAGGCGAGCAGCAGAGTTCAGGATAGATTGGAGTGATGCCAGTCTGTTAGTTGGTAAGCCACAAAGAAGAATGTTGCAGTAATCTAGTCGGGATATGACCAGGGAATGCACTAGCATTTTAGTGGTGTCAGGTGAGAGGAAGGGACGGATGTGTGAGATGTTTTTAGGCTGGAGGCGACAGGAGGTGGCCAGGGAGTGAATATGTGGTTTGAAAGAGAGGGCAGAGTCCAGAATGACTCCCAGGCACCGAGCTTGGGGAGTTGCTGTTATTGTGTTAACAGAAATGTGTTGACAGAAATAGACGTGTTAGAGAGGGGAGGGGAGTTAGATGGTGGGAAAATGACCAGTTCAGTCTTGTCCATGTTTAGCTTGAGGTAGCGAGATGACATGAATGAAGAAATAGCTGCAAGGCAGTTGGGGAGGCCAGATAGGAGAGATTGGGGCCTGAGAGATATATCTGAGTGTCATCCGCATAGAAGTGGTATTGAAAGCCTAGTGAAGTTATAAGTTTGCCAAGGCCATAGGTGTAGACTGAGAAAAGTAGGGGGCCTAGGACAGAACCTTGCGGCACACCAAAAGAAAGGGAAGGTGAGGATGAGACTGTGTTAGAATAGGATACATTGAATGATCTGTCAGAGAGGTAAGAGGTGAGCCAAGAGAGTGCAAGACCTTCAACCCCAAGAGAGGAGAGAATATCAAGAAGCAGAGAGTGGTCGACAGTGTCAAAGGCTGAGGAGAGGTCAAGAAGGATGAGGAGGGAGTAGTGACCTTTGCTTTTGGCAGTGAGCAGATCATTGGTGACTTTGGTGAGGGCAGTTTCAGTGGAGTGGTTACGGCGGAATCCTGATTGTAAGGGGTCAAGTAAGTTGTTAGTCGATAAGTATTGTGCCAGTTCTGAGTGGACATGTTGTTCAAGAAGTTTGGAGGAGAAAGGGAGTAGTGAGATAGGGCAGTAGCTGGAGAGGGCAGAGGGGTCGAGAGAGGGTTTCTTGATTATCAGAGTAATAACTGCATGTTTGTAGGATGAAGGAAAGGTACCAGTGGAGAGGGAAATGTTGAATATAGAGATTAAGGCTGGAGTGAGGGATGGAGACAGTTGAGGAATAAGGTGGGATGGAATAGGATCGAGGGAGCAGGTAGTCAGGTGGGCCCTAGAAATGAAAGCGGTTAGTCCAAGCTCACTTATTGGAGCGAAGAAGGTAGGAGAGTAAGGCAGGGGGATTGTTTGAAGTGGTGAGGCATTCTGAGTGGCAAAGCCAAGTCGAATGTTGTCAATTTTTTCTTTGAAGAATGTTGAGAATTCTTCTGCTGTTATTTGGGAGGTTGGAGGAGGGGGTGGTGGGCGGAGTAGGGAACTGAAAGTGTTGAAGAGTTCTTTGGGATTGGGATTCTGGACTTGTGCAGAAATCAGTGAAGAGAAATATGCTTGCTTAGCAGATGAAAGGGCAGTCTTGAGTTCCTGATGGGCTTGTTTATAGGATTGAAAGTCACAACTGGTTTTGGTTTTCCTCCATTGCCGTTCAGCAGCTCGAGACAGCTGTTTCAATCTGCTTGTGCTTGTATTTAGCCAGGGTTGGCGATTTTTGGGGCAGGGACAGCTATGGGTGAGGGGGGCGGCAGAGTCTAGAGCTGAGGAGAGTGTATTATGGTAGTGTGATGATGCAGCGTCTATGTCCGTGAATGAGGTCAACGACTGAAGAGGTTGAAGTGAGGCAGAAAGGGACTGAAGATATAGGATTCTTAAGTCCCTGCGTTGAATTGTAGGTTTGTGTGGAGGGGAGTTAGCAGGAATTGGAGAGAGGGTCATAGTCAGAAGATTATGGTCAGAGAGGGGGAGCAATGAGGACGAGAGGTTTGATAAAGAGCAAAGGTTAGTGAAGAGGAGGTCAATTGTGTGGCCGTCTTTGTGGGGGGGGGGTGCAGTAGACCATTGCTTGAGGCCAAGAGATGAGGTTAGTGACAGTAGTCTGGTGGCAGCAGGGTTGCTAGTGTCAACAGGTATGTTGAAGTCACCCATGATGATTGCAGGGATGTCTGTGGACAGAAAGTGAAGGAGCCAGGTAGAAAAGTGGTCGAAGAAGAGAGTAGTAGTTCCAGGAGGGCGGTAGATGACTGCGATTTTCAGGTTACAGGGAGAATATAAACGGACGCAATGAACTTCAAAAGATGAGAAGGATAGAGATGGCAGGGCAGGGAGTGGGTTAAAGGAGCAGAGTTCAGATAGAAGAATGCCCACACACCCACCCTGTTTGTTGATGGATCTAGGGGTGTGGCTGAGATGTAGGCCCCCATTTGAAAGGGCAGCATGTGAAGCTGTATCTGATGGTGTGAGCCATATTTCTGTGAATCCCATGAAGGTAAAAGAGTTAGAGAGAAAAATGTCATGAATATAGACAAGTTTATTGCGCACTGAGCGGGCATACCACAGTGCGCAGGTGACAGTGGCGGGAAGGGATGGAGAGGGAGTAAGCTGTATCAGATTAGATAGATTGCGTGTGTATCCAGGTTTAACACGGTTGCAAATTTTTGACTTTGATGAAAAGGGAATCATTCTGGAAGAGAGGGGTGGAGAGAGTGGGCCTGGATTAGGGTTGATGTCCCCAGCGGCAAGTAAGAGGAAAAGAAGAGATGGTTGTGGCTTTTGAGAGTGGAGTAATGTGTCCTGTGCTTGGATGTAGAGGTGGTGATTGATTTTGCCAAAGAAAGGAATTCCTTCCTTTAATGAAGGAATGTATGTATATTCTTTTCACTTACTAATTGTATGTCAAAGTGCAGCGCTCCCTTAGACATTTTGGAGCACTGATTAACTAAGGCTGTAGGTTCTCCACATAAGGCGCCGCACTTTCCCATATGAGGCTGAGAACTCTCTAGTTTTGAATAAATAACCCTGTAATTTAGTGGAAGTATTGTATATCACGTATAAGCATTTGAATAGACTTGTTGTAATATATACTTTTTTTTATTTTTTCAGGAGGAGAGTGTTAAAATCTTAGACTGGAAATCACACGCGGGACAAGGACTTGACAACCCAGCTTATAGCTCTGATAACATAAGTCTATCAAAAATTACATGAAAATAAATTACAATAGTCCATTTTAAATGTGTATTCATTTCTTGATTGTTCAATTTATTTGCCAAGGTCATAATGAGATATAATAGACTTTTTCAGAATTTCCTGGCAAGCCCCTCATATTGCAGTAACTGTGCACAACTGCTCTATGAATTGCAATGGAAGGGCATGTCAGACACTGCTTTTGCGCGCCCCTTCTACTGCAGTGAACAGAGTGGGGCATGGACAGGTGGGGCAATAACTGAAAAATACAATTCCGTGAAGTACTCACCTGTAGAATTGGTATTTTACGCATACAGCACGTCCTGCTCCAGATGTAGTAATAACATGTGGGTAATCCTCCGCCTCCGGCGCCGTGCACTGCAGACATGTAGAAAACAAGCTCCTCCCGGCCCTACATATACCGAAGGACCTCCCACAAATCCCCAGCATTGAAAAGCAGTGAGAATGAGAAGCCAGGAGAAACCAACCACCCAAAACTGGCAATAACAATAAAGATAATAATCACCAAACAGGGGATCCAGAACAAAGTGAAACCAGGGTGGGGTGGAGCAGGACGTGCTGTATGCGTATAATACCAATTCTACAGGTGAGTACTTCACAGAATTGTATTATTCTAAGCATACAGCACGTCCTGCTCCAGATGTAGTAATAACATGTGGGACATCCAATAGCAGTGTCCATAAAGTAGGGTGGGATCCCCCTGAGAAAGGCACAGCCAACAGAAATAGCGCTGTCACCCGCAACCATGCAACCAGGAGCAACGTGAGCAAATGCTCTAACTCAAACTTATGAACCTTACAAGGCTGAGTGAAGCACAAGCAGCGAACTAGTCAGCTTGCTCAACAGAACCAAGTGCTGAAAGGCCGGAGCCAAGCACAAGAAGAAAGAGAACAAAACCCCGGAGAGAAGAATGAATCTCCTCTAAACGAATAGGCCAGAATAACGCCTAACCATGCTACTGCAAAAAAAGGGTAGCCATGGCAACCTTAGAACCCTCCCCATCGGGGAATATGAACCCTGGTCTCAGGTGAGACCGGTGGGAATACTGAAAAACAACGCTAACAAGGCTCAGAGGGAAAAACCAACCGAGCAAGACCAATCCAAAGGGCTCCTACACCCATGGAAGCAATCAAATTCTGTTACATAAGGATGGAGACGCCTATAAGCCCCAAGGGGCATAATCCCAGCCAGGGACAGGGAACAGTCCAGGAATCTCCAACGCCTGTAGAGGGATACAGATCTCTTAAGCTCAGAGTAAGCAAGACACTAGCCCAGAGGCCGGAGGGTCTGGGATAAAGGAGAATAACAACTCCGCCTGGATCCAAATTCGGTGCAAGGCGAACACCCTCACCTAATGGTGTACAGATATATAAGCATATAAGTATATAGATAATCCCCTCGATTCAAAGAGCAAAAGTTAATTGATTTCGGATCGAGAATCGTAAGTTTGGGTGGGTGTTAGTCATTTTTTCCTGTTTTTTTGGCCATTTACGACTCGCACGAGCCTACGTTCGAATGCGTATATGCTCTTACGATTATCGCAAGTTCGTTCCTAAATTTTAGGATGAAAACGTAAAACTTAGGATCAAATCCTAAAACTTAGGATGAAAACGTAAAATTTAGGATAATCGAATGTGTTTAGGTGTGATTCAGAGAACAGTTTTCAAACCTCTAAATACGTTTTAAAAGAAAGCCACTGCCGACACCTTTTAGCAGTCGGATTGCTGTTCTTGAACAGGTTTTTTGGCTATGTGGAGGAGTCTGCGCGTCTTGAGCTCCAATGAACTGCATGTATCAGCATGGCCGAGGCCATAAATTGTATGGCAATGCATACCTGATTCATGTATGCCTTATAAAAGCATTTTAATGTGGACCTTAATTAGTCCTTTTCATGTAAACCTTTATTTTGCAATACATCCATATATTTGCGTTATTTAAAGAAACTTATGTCCTTTGGTATTTATTTTTAAATTGATGTACTAGAATAATATTTTTAGATTGCATTTATTGGTGTAGTTGTTTACCTTTGCTTTGTTTAATTATTTAAGCACATCTTTGGTCAGATGCATCACACTTACTGAGGAGAGGAGAGCGGGATAAAGTGCAGGATGTGGGTTACTGCTGTATTTTGCACAGACACAGCAGAGCTGGGGGCACGGAAAGGTCAGAAATCAAAGAATGCAGAGCAACACAGTCACAAGGCCCTTTCTGTTTGCAGGCTGCCCGATAATACCAGAGCCGCCATCTTGGCTGTTTCTAGACTCATAACATGCAGAAGTTGCTGGGTGTTTTTTTATATTTGAGAGCAATCTGTATGTAGAGGGTGTGGGTAACCACACACAAAATTTTAAGTTGTACCATTTGAAGCCAAAATATTAAAATTAAATCCACAAGTAAAAAATGCAAGTTAACTAAAAATTAAACAAAGTGAGATTTACTTATGCAAATGCATTCATTAATGGTTGGTTACTACAAAATGAATGAAATAAAGAAAAATAAAAGACCAAATATTTAGAATGCACTTTAATGAGGTAAGTTTGTAGTGCGCAGCCGCAAGATCAGAAGGATTTACGTCCAGACAAAAAAGGAAAAAGGGCAAAACCAATGTTGCAACCTGAGAAATGAAACGGAAAATTCAGGATGGAAACTGACATAGGTCTGATTCCCGAACTGACATACGAACGGACGTATATTTTAGGATAGAAACGTATTTGCTTATAGAATCACTCGCAAGTTCATACGAACGCACGAGCGGACGTGAAAAATAGGATGATCGGCACCCAAATCCAAGCTGTTACATGTTTCTTTGAATCGACCCTAATGACTAGGACCGCTAACAGAGCCATCCCCAATGGCACTCCTCTGACAGAGGCAACCGCCCCAGAAGAGGGATGTGAGAGAAGGAACAGTTCAGACCAGAACCTGAGTAAGACTCAAGGAACCCTTAGCAGGGCCTCAGGATAAGTAACCCCCCCAAAAGGGAGCTTAGGAGGTCCCTGGGGAATGCACCTGAGCAACCCATGAGGAATGCTCCACACAGAAGATTGAACTAGACTTCTACAGTAGGTGAACAGGGCGAGCCCTGACAACTCTCAGAGAACTGAGTTGGGGAGCCAACTCAAACCGTGTTGTAAAAACTCTAGGACCCAGGGATCAGGCAACATCCCGCAGGAGAGAGAGCCAGTCCCAGCAAGGCAACTAGGACGACATCTCCCAAAATAGCAGAGAAGGGAGAAGAAGAAGAGGAGGGAGCTAGGCCTAGTCCTCTAATAGAGAAAAGACACCCCGAGATAACCATCTCCAATGGGGTGAAGAGCAAACCGTCCGATCGCCTAAAAAGGCCTGTAGATAGGGGCGACGAAGTAAGGAGCCTGAATAGGCAGAACAGCCCTCGCAAGAGGGCAAACAGTACGACTGTCTTCAGCAGAATCAGCGAACCACGCCCCACTGGCCACCTAAGGCCCCCAGCGTAACGGTTCACCCTTGCTACGGCAAACTTGTGCAAAACCCCACCTAGCAGGGTGAAAAAAGGTTAAGACCTATACCCCTCGATTCAAAGAGCAAAAGTTAATTGATTTCGGATCGAGAATCGTAAGTTTGGGTGGGTGTTAGTCATTTTTTCCTGTTTTTTTGGCCATATACGACTCGCACGAGCCTACGTTCGAATGCGTATATGCTCTTACGATCATCGCAAGTTCGTTCCTAAATTTTAGGATGAAAACGTAAAACTTAGGATCAAATCCTAAAATTTAGAATGAAAACGTAAAACTTAGGATAATTGGATGTATTTAGGTGTGATTCAGAGAACAGTTTTCAAACCTCTAAATACGTTTTAAAAGAAAGCTACTGCCGACACCTTTTAGCAGTCGTATTGCTGTTCTTGAACAGGTTTTTTGGCTATGTGGAGGAGTCTGCGCGTCTTGAGCTGCAATGAACTGCATGTATCAGCATGGCCGAGGCCATAAATTGTATGGCAATGCATACCTGATTCATGTATGCCTTATAAAAGCATTGTAATGTGGACCTTAATTAGTCCTTTGCATGTAAACCTTTATTTGGCAATATATTTGCGTTAATTAAAGAAACTTATGTCCTTTGGTATTTATTTTTAAATTGATGTACTAGAATAATATTTTTAGATTGCATTTATTGGTGTAGTTGTTTACCTTTGCTTTGTTTAATTATTTAAGCACATCTTTGGTCAGATGCATCACACTTACTGAGGAGAGGAGAGCGGGATAAAGTGCAGGATGTGGGTTACTGCTGTATTTTGCACAGACACAGCAGAGCTGGGGGCACGGAAAGGTCAGAAATCAAAGAATCCAGAGCAACACAGTCACAAGGCCCTTTCTGTTTGTAGGCTGCCCGATAATACCTGAGCCGCCATCTTGGCTGTTTCTAGGCTCATAACATGCAGAAGTTGCTGGGTGTTTTTTAATATTTGAGAGCAATCTGTATGTAGAGGGTGTGGGTAACCACACAAAAAATTTAAAGTTGTACCATTTGAAGCCAAAATATTAAAATTAAATCCACAAGTAAAAAGTGCAAGTTAACTAAAAATTAAACAAAGTAAGATTTACTTATGCAAATGCATTCATTAATGGTTGGTTACTACAAAATGAATGAAAGAAAAATAAAAGACCAAATATTTAGAATGCACTTTAATGAGGTAAGTTTGTAGTGCGCAGCCGCAAGATCAGAAGGATTTACGTCCAGACAAAAAAGGAAAAAGGGCAAAACCAATGTTGCAACCTGAGAAATGAAACGGAAAATTCAGGATGGAAACTGACATAGGTCTGATTCCCGAACTGCCATACGAACGGACGTATATTTTAGGATAGAAACGTATTTGCTTATAGAATCACTCGCAAGTTCATACGAACGCACGAGCGGACGGGAAAAATAGGATGATCGGCACCAAAATCCAAGCTGTTACATGTTTCTTTGAATCGACCCAATAGAGTATAATGTCTTGACAGCAAGCAATACTAGGCCCCCATGACCAGGCTAGCGAGGTTTGGGACAATAACCCAGGACAATAACCCAGGACAGAGTTCCTGTAATAGGAACGGGGCCCCACAGTGCCACACTAGTAGGGGCTCAGTGAGACACTAGAATAGACCCTCCTAGCACAGTAGGACAGCCAACAAGCCAATACCAATGAAGTGTAAGGAATGTAAACCCCCACTTAGATCAGAACCAGACCCTTCCTGAAGGGTCAACCTGTTCCGAGACCTTCACAGATAAAAAAAAGGACAGGCCACTGTCGTCAGACTGACCGTGAGTCCCCAAAGAGACAAGTCCTGAAGAGGAGTAGTCCAGCAATTTAGAGCCTGCCAAGGCTCAATGTGATAACCGAAAAACAGTATGAAAACGGAACCCCATAAAGGGGACCCCCTTAGGAGCCACGGGGGATTTCAGAAGAAATAAAACCCCCCTAGAAAACCTGCCAGACTTGGTCCCCATGGTGACCATTTACAGGGAAAGGCAAAAAGGAAGGGATGGTCCCTGACACCTTCCTTGAATTTACCAACTCCAAAAAGGAACCCCCCGTAACAAGGGGGAGCGTACTGACCTAGTTCCAGGGGTATTGGAACCCCGACCAGGATAAGTAACCTAAGGTGTCACAGGCCCCAAAGGCCTCTGAGAATAAAGGACAGCATCTGGACCGTCACCAACAGGCCCACCAGCTGCAAGGTGAAGGTAGCGTGACAAACCAGAGGGCAAGGCCCCTACCATACTAAGGCCACACATAGCCGAAGGGAAGGTGTAATGTGAACCCATCTAAAGCCACCCCGTAGGGGGATACCGAACCGGGGTACACTAAGTAAGAGGTGTGCCTGAGCACCAATCCAAAGGACTCCCAAGGAGCCCCAAGTCAATAGCCAACACGGCCTGACGCAAAAGTGGAAAAGAATGACAATCAAGTGGAACCTAGCGCGGACGTCACAGGGGCACGTCCAAGACCACACTCTCATACTCGCCTTGGTGAGCCGTCTGGGAACAGGAGAGGGACCCAAGACAAGACCCCAATCCGCAGAGTTGGTCCTGCAATACTGTCTGGAAATAGCCTAGGTGTCCTGAAGGCACAGGGGACTAAGAAGGAATATATATCCTCACAGGCATCAAGAGGTCCACTTGGACAAGAGCTCCTGTGGCCCAACAGGTAAATACCATGTAGGAGCTGCCTGTGAAAAGGTAAATGCTAGGTCCAGAATGCCCGCCGGGGTCAGACTGCTTCATCCCAGAGGGAAAAGGTATGTGGATACAATCACAATCACAATCATCAAGGGCCAACCTGTAAGAGAGCCCAGATCCTGCACGCCTGGCTCGGCCTGCCTCAACCCCCGAAGGGAAAGCAGGGACTAGAAGAACCCTGACAACCTCAGAAAGGGACCGACCAGCAAACTCCATTCTGCATCCAGGGGGACTATCTACCGTAACAGCCTTAACGAAGCATGGCGCCCTGCGACAGGAGCCAAGTGCTGCGGCAGCCCCCTCGCCCAACAGGGCGAGGGCGTCCCTTCATGCTTGCGTGGTTTTGGCAAATTTGGACTTCGCCCTGCCGGAGGTCCCATGGCGTTGACTGCCCCCCCTGGGGCGGGCCTCCACTCCAAAAAGTTGGAAGCACACTTCTGGTTCTCGCTTGACACTAATGTAGGGAGGGGGAGGGGTATCCCTGCCCCTAGGCGGCCGGGACGGCCTTCTGCACGAGGGTGCCTTACCCTTTCTTCCAAAAAGGTCCAACAGGGCCCCGAATAAGCGTCATCCTCTAAAAGGAAGACCAGTAAGAGCCTTTTTTGTATCATTGTCAGCCCCCCACTGTCGCAGCCAAAGCAGGCGGCGAATAGCCACCACAAGAACCGAGGTTCTAGCACACATTTTAATGGTGTCATCCATCGCTGAGAGAATAAACCTCACAAAAACATCACAATCAGACAGTGCATTAAAGACCTCCCAAGGGAGATCCTCCGGCTGTTGGTCAAGTATCTTCCTATAAAGGGTCCTGGCGGCCACTGCGGTGACGGCCGCAGCACAGACCGGGCGCAGAGCCGTCCCTGCACACGAAAAGGCGTGGGAAGCCAATCTGTCAATGCGCCGGTCCTCAGCATCCTGAAGGGTACGATGAGTGGAAGCTGCCATGAAGGGAGGGTTAGCAACCCCAATAATAGGTGCATCCACCTCGGGAGGTACTGACCATTGATCAACCAAATCAGGGGGAAAAGGGTACTTCCAGTCCCAGACCCCCGGAACCCCTGTAAGTTTACAAGGTGATTCCCATTCCTTAGATATAAGAGTCTGGAAATGATCCTGTTTCAGAAATTCCAGGCGCGGCGTTGCCGTGTGGAAACTCTCCCTCTTGGGCTTGGGGGACTTTCCCGGAGGAGAGATGGACAGTGCTTCAAAGATCTTTATAAGTTACTCATCAGTGTCACACAGGCCCCAAGAACCTGGGCCAGAACTGTCACGGCTCCAAGACATCTCATCTGAGGAACTGGAACCTTCAGTGGGACACCTAGAACCAGGGGGCGTTAGGGACCGTTTTTCTTTCCAGCGCCCAAGCGCTCTGCCAAACCAGACATCACCTGCTCCGCCGTGGGTAACCTGCGCGGCACCACCTGCTGGTTATCCCCGCTCGAGTGCGACCCATCTGGAGTGAGATCTAAGCACTGGGAGACAGGAGTATTGAAGCGAGGTGCAGTTACTGGTAAACCTGATTGCAGGGCCAGCACTTGTTCAGCACACGGTCCGCAGACCCGTGCTCTGTCAGCATCAGCGTGGGGTTGTCCGCCCATGGTACACAGCCGGTCTTGTCCCCTCGGGACCCCGGACACATAGTTCTGAGATGCCTCCATATGGTGATTAATCTAAGTAATATGCCAGTAGGGATTTATGCTATAAGCAACCCTGGATGCCCCAAGACCCGCTAGGGATGTGGGAGAATTTAGAAATAAACCCGCTAAGATATATATATCAGGCCGGGAGAAGCCACTGGAATCTTGGCGTCTGAAAGACATAAGGAGAAAAGAGGGTGTCAGAGCCATGCGCTACAGGAAGACCAATAACCAAAAACGCCCGTGAGGGCACTTACAGTAACCAAGGAAGAGGAGGATCGTGACCACGCGCTCGCGGGAAGACCGACAAAATGGCGCCAAGCGAACCTCGAAGGGCGGGCCAGAGCTCAGATGACGCGGAACGCACCAAACCAGACCACGCACCCCCCCCCCCCGGAGAGCGCAAAGCTCTAAGCGCGGAACAAGACAGAAAGGGGAGACAGTAATAAACGCCATAGCATCGCTAAACGGAGCCGCCGTACGCGCCAAACCAAAGTACATTAAAGGCGCTGCGGCCAACTTTAACATAATGTTTGAAGTGCGGCTCTGACCCCCGGTAACCATTAAAGGCTATAAGCAAACAGTGTAATAGGGCAAGGTTAGGCCAACGTACACACAACCCCCCCCCCTCTTTTTTCCCCCCACTAACGGGGGGAAATGAGGAAGAAGGTGACCCAGCACTCGGGGTTCACCGCTACACGGGGCGTGGGGCAATGATGCGGGAGGGGCATCCACTGAAGGCTCACCATTAGCCTTGACCGCCTACCCTATGGTGGGGGATTGCGGTGGAGTCTAGCTCCGTAAGCACACTAGGTGCTGCCTACCTTCACCCGACCAACGCAGCCCAGGCTGGGAGGCATATTCTTTGCAAAAGGAAGGGTAGAAATAGTCCCGCAGGCTGTAAGCCACGCTCACCTGCGAGAGCGTGATACTTCATGTCTTCGCAGTTCCAGCACTGCAGAGAAATCTGGGGATTTGTGGGAGGTCCTTCGGTATATGTAGGGCCAGGAGGAGCTTGTTTTCTACATGTCTGCAATGCACGGTGCCGGAGGTGGAGGATTACCCACATGTTATTACTACATCTGGAGCAGAACGTGCTGTATGCTTAGAATACAAGCATTGGTTGGGTGCTCAAAGAATTCACATTTTTCACTATTTTACACTTTAGGCATTTAATTGTGATTTTTGAAGAGATTTCCCAGGAAAATTATATATTGTTTTTTTTCAGCAGTCTGAGCTTTAGCATGTCTTGCTAGTAATTTATTTAGTGTATTCTCAATATTTTTGGGTGAAATAAGTAAAAAAAAACTAAAACAAATTGTAATGTTTTTTTGTAATAAGTTCTTCAAAAAAATCATATTGTCTGTAAAGACTCCTTTTCTGTATATGTATTTGGTAGACCCTGCCCAGGAAACTGCCCCAATCTGAAACAGAGCTTTAGGAGATTTTCAGATAAAGTACAACTGCTATGTACACATTTCAAGAAAAACAACCCTTTACATTTCAAAAGCCTACCAACAAACCATACATTTTCTGAAAGTACACACCCCAAGCTTTCTAGCCGTATCAGGTTTGTTGACATGGTGCAGTTTTCTGGAGAAATCCCTTGATTAATTGCACAAAGTTTCCCTAAAAAGAAAAGAATAAAAAAGCAAAACTACTCTTAAAAAAAGAGTATGCAATATGCAAACAAGTAAAATCTTAAACAACAAGGATCCCCTGATTAGAACGATACCCAACATGCATGGCTACTTTCAAGGTTATGGTTTCCAAACACTCCAAAGTAAAGCATGCACTTTTTTAACCAAAACAACCCTTTACATTTGAAATGCCCCCCGCAAACCATATATTCCCTGAAAGTACCCAGCTTATTGCAGTGACTTCCTCTTTCTGGAAGTAACCCCTTGAAGATGTTTTGGTTGCACAGGGTTTCTATAAAAATAATAAAACAACAGAATAAAAAGCACATTTTCCAAAAATATCAATATGCAAACAAGAAAAAACACGCTAAAGCTGCATAGCTACTTTTAATTGCCAGGCTACTGTCACTCTCTGTTGACAGGTAATTTTTCACTATTTTGCACTATGCTTACCTGTGATTTCCAGGAAAATTATATATTGTAATTTTTTTCTGTGCTAGTAAAAATAAATTATTTTTTGTTTTGTTTTGTTTTTTTGTTCATGCCCAAGAGAAGAACGCATTCATTTAAAAGGAATGGGTGTGTGGTCCCCACTCTTGTGGGGGGGCAGGCCTTTATTTTTAAAAAATTACATGGGGTCTCCCCTTTCCAGTAAAACCAGCCTGGACACCAGCTATTGGGAGCTTGTAGCCCATGCTACAAGCCCACATAGCCCTAGCGGGCCATGGCACTTCTACCTCCCCTGGGCTTTGGGGAGGCAGGTATTGGGGGCCAGCGGTTAATGGCAAGTCAACTACTTTCCGCAGATGACTTTCCTGCTCCCCAAGCCTGGTGAACTAGTATAGGGGCCTCATGGACCCTATATCAGTTCACAAATGATTAAATTTGTGACAGTGAGACAGACAGTGAGACAAAAGTATTTTATTACTTAGTTTTATATACTTACCCCCGATCAATCCTCGATCACTGTCCCACCCCGATCACTCTGGCTTCTGCTCATCTGCTGCTGGAAACATTTTTTACCTGCTAAGTGACAGGACATAAAAAGTTAATAAGAAAAAAATGACATTTGACCACCCTTAAAATTAAAAAAATGGTGTGGAGCCGCCCTGCCCAGCATAACCAGCCCAGACACCGGCTATGGGGCCTTGTAAACCAGGGCATAGAGACCAGCCTCGGTTTCTCTGCCTCCCGGCCCTAAGGGCTACAAGCTCGCTTAGCCTATATGGGCTACAGGCTTTTCTGCACTCCCCCGGGCTTTGGGGAGGCAGGAAATGGGAAGCCGATGGGTTAATGGCAAGTCACCTACTTGCCACAGGTGACTTGCCTGCCCCTAAGCCTTATGAACTGGTATAGGGGTCTCATGGATCCTTTACCAGTTCACAAATGGTTACAGGTAAAAAAACACCACACACAGGAAAAAAAACTATTTTACTATTAATTTTTATATACTTAGCTCTAAACAATTCCCGATCAGTGTCCTATGCCCATCACCTCTGATCTCAAGGCCCTGTGTCCCCGATGTGCCGAACACTGAAAGCAGAAGCCAAAGTATTGGAGACCCCTGCCCCCATAACCAGCTGCTACCGATCACCGGCCTCTTCTGACAGCTCTGCAGGTGTGCCGAAAGTGGAAGCCGCGGGATGAAGTCATGGCCAGTGGGCCAGTAAATCTCACGTGTCTGGTGTTAAAGGTTGGAAAAATAAACATGTTAAATGCATAGGCTTAGCATTTAAAGGGTTAAGCTATCTCCGTCAAATGGAGATGTAGGGGATCCAATCTGGACACTGGATTATATAATCAGAGAACTCGTCATTCCATATTTGCTTTCTGGCTCTGTCACAGGTTCATTATTTGATAACAAGGATCACACTCTAACACATATCAAGGGCTGGATGGTCTCAGGGTCTCCAAATCATAATGGTGGAGGCAGAATGCCCACAGATTTTAAGCAGTGTTTTTTTTTTATTTCTGATCACATATGCACCATATGTTTTACTATTTGCTATGTAACTGCAAAGCATCAAACCAAATATGATATTTTAGAACTGTGATACATTTACTTATAATAAATGTATGCAAAGTATTATATAATGTATTACAGTATATATATATATATATATATATATATATATATTGTGTCAGAACCTCAGGATTTAACTATTAAAGGGCTTTTAAAAGCTAATGTTTCTGCTGATGGTAGTGAAAGCCATTGATCCAAAGTGACAGGTGACTGAGGGTACTAGTTCTGTTTAGAAGGGGTATGAGGAAAATCCATTTGGAACCAAGTAACACAATAAGGTGTTTAAAATGCCTATAAAAGTGAATTAGCATGCTCTGAGAGTGTTTACAGCGGGATCAAAGCTTATGCCATATCCGGTAGAGCAGTGTCTACAGAGAGTACAGGGCTTCAGTGCATGGCAAGGATTTGATCCCTAGAGCATCCTTGCAAGGAAGAATAGACTTTCCTGTGTGGTAGGTCCCAATCCATGCCCAAGAAATCAAGGGTCTGAGCAGGCAGGCAATGGTTCCTGGGTCCAAATGGGATAGCACATAGTCAAAAGTAAGCGAGGTTGAGGAGTGGAGAAGGTAAAGTAGTCAAGTCTATAGTCAAAATTTGGAGCTGGCAGCAAACAAGGGAAGACCAGAAAGCATATACAAAAGGTAATAAACTGCTAGCAGGCAAAGGTGTTCAAAGTCCATAATCCAAGCCCAAAAAGGTAGGCAAGAGATAAGGTCCAGAAATTGGCAATGAGTAATCCAAGGAGCAAAGGTTTCCAGGATATATAGACAATAGGAACAAAGGCACAGTAGATTGATCAGGAAGCTCTTCTGGTGCCATTTTGGTGACAGGAAGTACCTTCATAAAAGGCCCAGAGCATGATCAGCAGGGACATGTTAGCAAATCTATACACTGATGGATTCAAACGTGCGCATTTACGAGCCAGTATTAGCACACACTTCAAGCCGACGTCACACACTCTAAGCAGGTCTCCACCAATGCACACCTTGAGCACTGTGTTGTTGAATTACTGTGAACACGCACCTAGAACAGAACTTTGAACATTTGCACATTTCAAGCAAAGCCTAATGCACTTGAAGCCCAAGAAGACCCCTGCATATGTCTTCTGGCTTGCCCAGACAGATGTCAGTCCCTTCCTTTAAGGGTGGTTCTGGTTCTTACTGCTCAGAACCTAAGGACCTCCCCTAGAAGCCACTGCAAGGGAGGATAGGCTTTGCCGCACGCAAGGTCATGCCGGGGAGTCAAGGGACTGAGAAGACAGGCAGTGGTTCCTGGGTCCTGATGGAAAGTTGCACAAAGGAGAGGAGGCATGGTCAGGAATAGTGGAGGTCGAGGAGTAGAAAAGATAGAGTAGTCAGATCCAAGGCCATAGGTCTGGGCCAGCAGGCAAACAAGGGTAGTCCAGAAAGCATATGCAAAAGATTGTGAAACGGCAACAGGCAAAGGGTGGCAAAAATTTATAATGCAAGGTGAAGACAGCAGGTGGCCAATATACAAGGTCCAGAAGCAGGAAAGGGTCAGTAATGAGTAATCCAAAGAATGGGAGAGAGGTTCCAAAATCCAAAGAAAAAAACATATTGCGCAGCCAGTGACAGAGGCACAGTGTTAACTTTAAAACCAAAAAAAATCCCATCAGTGGTGCCAGGACTGCATGCAGAGTATGCAGGAAGCATGGCACAGGTCTTGTCAGATGTCAATAGGGCCTGTGTCACGTGACTCCTGTGTCAAATCAGAAGGAGCAAAGGACAAATGCTGTGACAGAAAGAGCTAAGAAGTAAGTCGATAAGGTTAAGCACACTCTGCCTGCTGCATACATTTACCCCCCTCTTTACCCTCTGACACTGTGATTAACTCCTTGTGTTCTCTCCTTCCTCCACTCCTCACTCTCTGGTAAACCCTTTCACCCTATCCCCCACACATGGTCTGCATTTAACCTCTTGATTGTATGTCCAATCTGTGAGTGGGTACATCTATTTTTGGAAGCTGACAGAGCACTCTGACTTACCCTACATATTACATATTTGGGGGCTAATGGAGAGATCCATGCATACTATGTATATTCATTTTGGGAACCTAGTGTTCTCCTGAGGGGGGCAACTTGTTTTGAGAGATTGAGGGCCCACGTATGTACGCTGCATATTCACTTTGAGGGTCTGAGGGGTCAGCCAAGGGTGTTGGGATTTTTAATACTTTTTTTTTAATACTTTTATACCTGTGGGCCTTAAAGTTTGTGACCTGACTCAGGGCGCAAGCACTAACAGTTTCTAGGACAGCACGAACAACAAATACAGCCCTGCGGTTAGTTACTAAAGATCTCAGCCACAAGACTCAATAAAGTGCAAAATAAAATGTATTATTTCTTGCTCTTCGGGCCCTGATGGGAAGTACTCTAGATGAGGTACTTTTCCACAAGCTTATAAATAACAACCCCCATTACAGTGTTTACTAAAGTAATAGAGTAATACGCCTCCTTGAGTAGCTCCCTAGGTGACAAATAGAGTATCAGGCATTACATTTGTTTGATCCCTTCTTGCCTCAAATTGCAAAACCGGGACTCGAGTAGGTTAAGCGAATCAGTAGCCATTGAACAGTTTGGGTTTTGGCATCAGGAGCTTGGTGCTGGTGTGGACTTACTATGCCTCTGACCAAAATGAAAACTGCAACGGAAGATTTATCATATGCATAATTAGATTTATTGCATCACATTATACAAGCATAAAATGTGGCTTTATACCCAAGAACTTGGACATTCTTCTCTGCGGCTTTGGCTATATACAAACAATGAAGCTCTTGGAAATATGTACAGGTATTTACATTTATATAGGATGTACAATAATATAGAAAGTCTCCTCAGATATATCTGAAGTACAAAAAATATGTTGCGTTGTAAACAGGACTGCATTTCCAAGTCTGGTGATCGAATGGAAGATATCCTATGAGCCAAAGAATGGTGGCGGAAATATTAACAAATCTGTGTAAAACAGACATAGAGCAAAATGCCAAAAAGGTACAAAAAGGTGGAAAAAATGTCCCATTTCCTTCACAGGGCTTGAACTGGAGAGGATGTCTTCCAATGATCACATGCTTGCTGTATAATTAGAAATGTTGCAATGTTTCTTCACAGTAGGTCACTTGTTGCCTGGTGCTAATGCTGTGCCGTGGCCTTAGATCCATGCAATTGGATGTGCAACGCTTTGCACTCCTGAAATAAAAAAGACAGCATTTAATTAATTTGCTGGCTACGGAATTGGAAATGAAATCAGTTTTATCTTCCACACATGGCCTGATTTTTGATGTCTAGCTGCTGGAAACCTCCTAGGAATCTTCGTAATTAAGCAAAATACTCATTTTACCATGCCCTTGTAGCTGCATTCACCACTCCTCAAAAGGCCAGTAGGGTGTTTTGGGCAGGACATGAGCCCCCCAATTTCACGTGAAATGCCTGAGCAGTTCTAGAATATGGACCTGATTTTTTGCCCAATTTAGGGCTTGCTAAAGATCAGTGGATGGGCAAAATTAAACTGGTGGACAGCTTTAATATTCTATGCCAATATCAGGCTTTCAATTTATTAATGTTTCCTGAGACATAAAATGGTTCTTATGTTAAATTAGGAGACTTAGCACTCGCCATTACCATGCTCTATTTGATCATATCTGTCCACATGTCTCCCCCTATTCTCTATTCACATTAACATCTATGTCTGGGCAATTCAATTTCAATGTTTTTGTGAATTGCGTCAGACACTAAAAATGCTATTTTGTCAGTGGAATCTTTGAAACATTTTCGAGAGCATGTTCTTTCATCTTGGTTGAAGTGAATTATTTGGGTTGACTTTTAAAGGGAATTACTGTTATTTACTGTTGGAAACCTCTCCTTTTTTGGCCAGTGGGAGATTGCAGCTCCATGAAGAGATGTCTGCTTCGTAAGTGAGGGACTATAGTAAATGTGCCATGCCGAATTTTCCAAGCTAAAATTTAGTGCCGAAAAAAGATAGCATTAGGTAAGACATTTACCCAAGAGTACAAAATTAGACATCCAACTATTTGTCTATTCTAGTCAGCGTTTGTCTGCTATTTTCAATACAATATTTCTTGCTGGACTTGCACTGGGACCCAGTTCTACCCAGTTTTACCCAGGTCTCACACTTGTTATGTCTTTAAATAGAGGCCTCCACATTTTATTTCTGATTGTTTCCTTATAAAGTTTACTTTATCTACTAGATAGAAATAAATAGCAGCTTACATTTAGGGCCACTCGTTATGTTGACATTTCCCATTCCTCTTTCTTTCTCTCTTCTCTTTCTGCACTCTTTCCAGCTCTGCTTCATACATCATTTCTTGGATGAGGTATTTTTCTCTCCGCATTCGATCTCTTAGGTCCTTGGGAAGGTCAGGTATCAGGTAGGAGATTAAATGCTTTATGCAAAAAACTAGATGCTATAACAGAAGGAAATTAAGTGTTTAGGAAACGTTTAAGACTAAATTATTGATTATTAAAATGTGAAGAGATCTTTGTTTTTTTGGGAGAGCTGTCCATTTCACGTGTCTAAGAAAACACACAGAAAATGCATCCTGACAAACATTTTAAAATGCACTGCAATCAATGTGTACACCTGTTGCACACAGAACTTAAGTCAACTCACCTCAAATACGATAATGAACGCTAAGCGTGCAGCAAGTACATGCCAAAATTGCAAAGTGTAGGCATAGGGCTCAGGAGCATGAGGTGGATCTCTGTAGTCACGGTAGCTGTAAACATATGTTTATAAAAATGTTTTAAATCAATCAAATTAAAGGCAAGAAGAACAAAATTATCAAATGTTATAGTGCAAGCAGTTTGGGTGACTCTCATTCTTAGGATATGAACAACAGCAGAAACTGAAGAACCCCTATCCCAAAACATTGTAAATTAATACTTAACCAGTGGTGTACTGTCTAAAATATGGCCCCAATGTACCCCCCAGCCAATACATCCCTGTATTACTACAGCCTCAGCATGTTGGTTCTGGAACCCATAGCATCCCCTGTCTCATTAGCTTAAGTATCATCTCTGGGCAGTTTCCTTCTTTTTCCCAGTTTTTGTACTTTACATATGTTGTTCTTCAACAGGAACCACATTCTTCATATTTATTAGAGACCCGTGCAATGAGTTGCCAGAGATGCATCTGATTTCTAATGAGGTGGAGTTTCTTTTTTACAAATAAAAGAATATTGGTGGAAGAAAAAGTTTGGTTCTGATTCAGTGTGAATAGTATTGTACTGTACAGAAATTGTATTCAATTGAGACAAACCTATAAAGCTTTGAAAATGAATCTACAACCAAAAGCAGTCCTCAGGGCAATTGTGAAACCCAACCCCATGCACTGAAGGCACTCTTTGTGTGGCAGCCACAACTGGCTGCCAACTATGTTACCAGAAGACAATTAGGCTCCTTTCACACCACTGCTCTTTTGTGCTGCGTTGCCATAGACTTCTATGGAGCTCTGATTGTGTTGTGTTGGAAATGCGGCATGCAGGAAATTTCCAATGCAAGTCACCAGGTGTGAAAGGTGCCTCAGGCTCACCAGGTGGGCATGCATAATGCCAGATTGGAATTCTCAGGGGTGGGGATGCAGGAGTCCTCTAGGATCTGGGATTTTAGGACTGGGGCTATGAAAACGTAACATAAGCCATTTTCATATATTTGTAGACATGCTATTTGATACAAAAATGTTTCAATTATAGTCGTATTACCTAAGTTCGCTTTCGATGACATATTTAAAAGTGTATATTTTTTTGTCCTCAAGGTGCTGAGCTTATCTATTTTTTTATGGAAGTTTTCACTACCAGCAACTGTACACAAAGTCTGTACACCAAGATCTACAAGAGGAGTGAAGTTAGCCCTGTACACACAGAACACTGCGGTTACGGCCACTGCTGAGGAAGCTCACTCACCCTAACACACGCCCAGAAGCAATGTTCTCTCTTTCAGTAGATTTCAGTGTACAGACTTGGTGTACAGTTGCCAATAGAATCAGATTGCAAAATCTGCACTTTGAGGACACACACTTTCAAAAATGTTATCAAAAGTGGACTATTTCTTTGCGCTTAAGTAATCTTACAAGAAGCGAATCTGACAATACATTCTGCATTCATTGTTCTTACCGGCAATACTTTACAGACGCTTCATTAAATCTTCTTGCATGAAACTCAGAATCTGAGCGATTTTCAAAATCATTTACGAGGAAGACAGAAAGGCTGGCATTTACATACCCAACCATGCACCTTCGACACAAAAAGGAGAAATGTGTTACCATGTCACACTAAACAGTTGTCTGAGCTTTTAACTGCCAACTCACTTTGGTAGCCCACCGCTATATTTATAACCAGGGAAAAAGGGCTACCATTGCTCCCATCATATAATGTCAGCAGCATTGCTGGTTTTGATTTATTTCCTAGTTGACCTTTTAATAGGTTCCGCATAGTTCTGGTTTTACTGTCAACACATATTTCGGGTCAAACATTTTGGTGCAATTTCAGTTAAAGGAAATAGGTGACAGGTTACTTGTAATTTGTGACAACACACAAAGGTCAGCAAGAACAGTCTATGTAAATTTCTTATGACATTAAGACATGTTCCACTTTTCTGTTAAAAGAAATGCTGGAACATATTCAATGCCAGAATTCTTTCTACAAAGAACTCACTAAAGATAAGAGATCGGAAAAAGCAAACAGCTTTATATTAGAGCATAGGGGGTGAATTACAATGTGCGCTACTTCTCTACCTTCTCTAGGCGTGCGGCCAAAGGAGAAAACTGCGGCAAATTGAGATAAACTGTTCACAGCAGGAACAGAACTAGTTAAGTATGCACATGACACCTCAGCTAGTCAGAACCTTTTGGCCTAACATGTGCCTGTGTTAATACGAGTTTGGGCTGAGAGGGACCAAAATCTATTTACATTAGGAACCAGTTGTTAAACCAGAGAGGAGCTAGCAAGCAGGAAGAACAATGCAGGTGAGAGAGAAATATCCAAGCTACATGGAATCCAGACAGCTGAAAATAAGTCTAGGCGGCTGTCCAAGGAACCTGCAGAAGAAGGCAAAAGCCCAGGTACCCAAAGTGGGAGGGAACAGACTGTTCTGAGACCATAATTGGATGGGAAGAGGACAACAGACTCTCTAGTAGAAGCTGGCTCTTCAATACAGTAAGTGACTCATCCTTAAGAGTCGTGTGCATCTGTACTTAGGTCTCAGTGTAGAGAGAACCTGTCAGTACCACTACCCTATACTTAAAGGACACCATAGGGCCCTAGAAGATCACACTCCCTTCAATTCATGTGTGCAACAGATATCTTTGGGGTGATCTCGAATCTCTCTATCCCGCTGTGGAAGGTCACCTATATTGTTAATTTGAGCATTTTTAAGGGAAAATATAGGGAATTGCAAAGCATATTTCCGGTTTCTGGTAGTTGTTGAGCTCTTTTGTGAAGAAAGTGGCAAACAAACAAGGCTAGGAAAGTGTAGTAAGTATTGCTCCTCAGGAGTGCACTGTACACCTTCCATATATAACACATATGCTCAACCCTCATTTTCAAGGGACATCAATAGGTGGAAAGCTCTTTATATTTTAGTAAATTCACCACAGTAACTAGCTGCCTTTGCTGTACACTTCCTGTTAGACATCGACGACAAGTCACTTTCTCCCAAGCAAACATCCTTACATTTGAGTCTGAGAACAATAAGACAATTTACAGTATTTAACTCTGTGCTGTCATTGTCATCCCTCCTCCTCCAGGGCCACCAACAGGCCAGGTTTTGCAGATCTCAACACTGATGCACACATGAAGTAATTAGTGCTCAGACTAAGCTATAAACTGAACACTAACTACTACACCTGTGCATATGTGTGGAGGTCTGAAAAACATGGCCCTTGAAGCAAAGGGTTGAGCACCACTGATGTAGAATATCAGCAAAGAAAAACTGAAGTGACTACTCAAAATTGCAATACAATATAAAATATGAAGAAAATGGTTAAAGATCAGAAAGTTACTTTACTTTTCTCCAGCTTGTCCTTGACCAGCACAAGGTCCGTATTTGTAAGCATATACCAGCCGAGGAATAAAGTCTGAGGTTACGGCTATAACAAATGCATTGGTAATAACTGATAGAATCCCGATGCCTTCTAAAATCCCATACCAAATACCTGATTAAAGGAAAAATAAATTAAGGATACAATAAACTATAGGGGAAAAACATGTCTAGCATTAACTCATACTGACAGGTAGGAAAATCAAAAGTCTACCTTCACCTTCCAGCTTCTAGATATAGAAGGCTTCACAGACCACTTGCAAAGTTAAAACATTAGAGCATAAAAGGTATGGTATGATTAAAGTCCTTATCCAGGCACACACTAATTCTTCTTGGGGGGGGGGGGGGGGATTCTGTACGCCACCTGTTTTAGGGTTCTTGGTGGGGGGGTCATACACCAATGTACACAGGCCACACCCACCAGCAGACCAAACTGTGGAAGTGCCTCCGCTGGATACTCATACAGGGGCTGTGTGAGAGCGATCAGCAGTTAACAGGTAAGCAGGGAAGCCTCATGCCCTCTGGCACCCTCCTGATTGGCTATAGTGTGTGCTGTGGCTTATTCTTCATGCAATGGGGCAGTGAGTAGGACTGTGGTACATCAGGAGGAGACTTTGTGGTATCAAGGTATTGCAGGTTTCAGTCTAAATGGTGACTTCTGGATCTTGTAAAACTGCTGTAAGCTAAAAAGTATTCTTAGCTGAGGTTAAAATATCTTTGAATGAATGAATGACTGACTGACTTTCCAAATGAGGTGCCTTCTGCTTACCTATGTCCTTGGCTCTGGAAGCTAAAGGCCGTCTCCACTGAGTAATGAATTTGTAAGCATCAAGGCGGATTTCAATTATATTGTTAAGTAAGGCAAGAAGAGGTGCAAGTGGAAAAGCAGCTACAAATATAGTTGTGAAGCCAAACTGGAGAACTGTGAAAGAAAGGCGACATAAATTAGTAAATGGTACTAGAACAACATTATCATATTACATTCACAATAGTGTCAAACTGAGCGGTAGTACCAGTGGCGTAAGATAAATATAGCCGGGCCCTAGTGTGAAAATTAAATGGGGCCCTGTTCTGGCTCATACAGAAACCTTTAACTAACCTGTAATTTTAATTCATTTGAATACAGCTAGACAACTAATGACTAAAAAGCTCATTATACTCCATGGAGGAAGTATTGAACAACCTGAGGCCAGATATAAATGTCACTGAGTATCTGGGGATTTCTGACTCTGTTGAGAGATGGGACACTACCTAGCAGGCTCAATATTTATGGGGGCACCATTTCTGCACACGATGGGGGCCCCCCAAATGGCACATGGATGGGTGACCCCATTTCTGCATACATGATGGCCCCCCTGTAATGGCACATAAATGGGGAGTTCCATTTCTGCACGCCTGATGCTCCCCCTAATGGCATATGGATGGGGGCCCCATTTGAGCACACCTGATGAGGACCCCAGTAATGGCACATGGATGGGGCCCACAAAATGTATGCACAAAAGGGCCCTAGGTTATGGGGGTACGAGTCAGGCACAATATTCATGTAAACCCCTTTTTTTGTCTTTAAAGCGAAACAAAACCCAGGAATTTGATTTGGCCCCAAAATGTCTAGTGGCGATCCTGGGCCCTGACATATGCCCTTATTCATCAAGCGATAGCGCCAGGTAGTGTCTGACGAGCGCCAGGTAGCGGCAGCTAACGGCGACTACCGACTCAAGTACGCCCGCGGCGGTCACAATGACGCATTTATCAAGCAAAATGAGGCTAGCGCCGGCGAGAGCGACGGCTAGCGCGGCATTCATCATGAAGCCGCCTGGACCGAACAGCGCCGCTGCAAATTCCCTCACAGCGCCAGGTATGAGCTGTCGCTCCCTGGCGATGTCCAATGCATTTCAATGGAGCAAGCTATAATTAATCATAATTAATTGGTATTATTTTTTTAATTTTTTTTTTTAATGTCAAAAAATCGGAGACCACCTCTGCAATGTTAGGATTTATTTTTAAGTCAAAAAAAAAACAAAAAAAATGTGCAGAATTGATCTAACAGGTCTGAGATTAATGTATTCATATAACAAAATGATTCTAAAAACATGTATAATGTTACATTAAAAAAATATGGTTGTTTAGGGGTTAAAAACTAGTTAATACAGATCGCCGCCAGCGCTCTGGGGTTTAAACAAGGAATGGACAGCGACAGCACATTCGGAGCGTGATTTTTTGATGAATATGAAGCTAGCCGTTCGCTCTGGCCATTCGTTGTCAGGCGCTCACATACAACGCTGGACCTGTGAAACAGCGACCCCCCAGCCCGTATTCAACATTACCGCACACCGACTGAGTCGCTGTCATCAAGCTAACGCCGGCCAAGCACAGCGAATACTGGCTGGCGCTGAAAAAATCACGCTACAGTCGCTCATCTGTCGCTACCTGGCGCTATTGATGAATCGGCCTCCCCGACCAATACCTCAGTGCAACAATCAAAGCTAATTAGTAGTGTTCAGAGCAGCGACTACTAGCCCCACTGTAGTACATAGCACAGCACCAGATTAGATGGGAACGCCACTGCTCCAAAACTGGCACCATAGCCACAAAAATGATGCTAAAAGGCGCACATCATAAATAAGGCCCTAAATGTATTTGAGTAAAAAAAAAAGAGGTACCCACTTGCAGAAGCATTCCCTAGCCATTGACTGCCAGTTCACTGCCCCATGTGACCACCCATGTCGGGTGGTGAATTGGTAGCTGGTGGGGGGGGGGAATATAAAAGTGGGGGATGATGCTGTGGTGAGTGCCATTCTCTGTGGACAAAAAAGTTCTAACGTGAGAGGGGGTGTAGGCAAGCAGGTGATTAGTAAGCAAAATGGCTGGGGGTTCCGAGGAAGTGGGCCAGTGGGTCGGCACACCCCGCACACCCCAAAGGCCTGCCCTGATAGCAACTGGCTGTATTGTAAATCTAAGTAATAATGTACTTTAAACATGAAAAAGTTCTGAGCTTCATTATTAAAATTATTTAAACTGTAAACAAGTAACACAATTAATTTCCAGCAATGACAGTGCTCAAACAGAAAAGCCTGCATTATGTAAACTGATGAATTGGCCCGATGATGCAGTGAATTAGAAATGTAGCACTTCTACATCTTCACATACTCTGGGGATTTAGCTCTGTCCTGAAAAGCACTATTATTTTGAAGCAATATTTCAAGTGGCAGAAAAAGACTCTGAAAAGCAATTAGCAGTTTTGCAGCCGTTCGGTGGCATGGTGCCAGATGTACCATTAGGCATGACACTGGTGGTTTTAGACAGCAATTTTTAATGATCATTTCTGCTCTTGTATCAATGCAGCGACAGCAAGCAAGGGAATTACTGTCAGCGCGAAAGCTTTAAAACTGAGTCAAGAAAAAAAGGAAGACAATCTATATAGTGTTGGATAGTTTTCATGATTACACAGGCTATTATGTAAATCACTTGCATTGTCGAGCTGTATCCGTGCCTGGGCTCTCAGACACGTGAGCCTCTGTATTTACAGGCTGTGTGCCTTAAAGTGGACCAACACCCAGGATTTTCACTATCCTGGGTGTTGGTCCACTTCAGCAGGGCATCCGAGATCAGGATGCCCCGCTGTGTGAAACCCCCCCAAAAGCCCCCAAAAACTTACCTTTTCGTCGACGGACAAGCCGCCGCCGCCGTCGCCTCCCACGCGTCCCTCTTACAGGGCGCGCGCCCGCTAGAGGGACGCGCGGAAGGCGGCGGAGGCTGATCCGTCGCCGATAAGGTATGGTTTTTTGGGGCTTTTGGGGGGGGGGGTTTCACCCCGCGGGACATCCCGATCTCAGATGCCCCGCAGTGAGGGAGGTGATCGGCCCGGGAATCTTATAGATTCCCGGGCCGATCACCCCTGGGTGTTGGTCCTCTTTAAAGAGGAACAACACACTGGAATTTCTCTTTCCTATGTGTTGTTTCTCTGTGCAGCGGCATCCCTTATGTACCCCCCCCCCCAGATCCCCCCATTTCACTCACCTTCCTTCTGCTCCCACGGCGCAGACTCGGACGAGAGCAAGTGCGCTGATTGTCTGAGTGGCAAACTTAGCTAATCAGCACGCTTGCTGACACTCGGCTCCCACTGATAGCTAAGCCACCTGGACAGCTAAGCAGCCGAGGGTGCCGAAGGGAGCCGAGCAGCACCGTCAGTTACATCCCCTGCCCACTTTGCAGCTGTGGCGTGACCGTGCCACCCATTCAGAAATGTCGGGCACTCCTACGGCTAGAGGTGAGCAGGGATGTGGCCAGAGAGCACCGACGTGGTGAGGGCTCCAGGAGAAGATCAGTGAAACTGGCAATGGAGGGGGTTCACACAACAGGGTTTCCCAATTTGGAATGCCCCAAGGAGTGTAACTCGGATGGCCAGCTTGACAGGATGCCAGCATGGCATTAAAGTGCAGGGGGACAGGAAACAGCTGAACAGTCCCAGGAACACTTTTGTGTGGTGGCTATAGAAATGATTTGTAAATCTACAGTTTCTTACAGTTTAAATACTTTCTACTACTAGGGCTACACTACACTACATAGTGGGCAGCCAACAAATGTGTATGTAACATAATGATATTTAAAGTATTCCTCTTCTGTTTACAACATGTTTCTTTAGTGTACATTACCTACATTACCACATGTTCCTAATGCAAGCCAGACCCTTTTAGTACCCACTATACACAGAAAAAATGGTTAATATTTACTACTGGCCATAAAGTATTTATTAGAATTTTGAATGTTAAAGTAAGGAGAACAAATTTTGGACAGTTCACAGAGTACCAATTTGATCTGACAGATAAAATAAGAAATAAACACCCCTGTCACAAATGATGATGTTCCAAGAACTGCAGATAACTTCTCCCCTTTCACATTGTCCCTTATGGAAACAGAAGAGCCAGCACACCATGTATAGTTAAAAAACTCTCAGGAAGGACATTGGGATGGTAGCAGCAGATTGTTATGTCCAGCACAAGTACAGATCAGATTAACTTTTAACATTAATAAATAAAAATAGTAAATAAATAAAAATAAAGGTTTGACAGATAAATGTAACGGATGCTTTTAGTGTCAGACTGGCTCACCTGGTGATAAGAGAATCCTCCAATGGGCCCCAGGCACTAACCCAAAAACAAGGGCAGTAAAGAAGGTATATTGCTAATACAGTGTTTTTGGTTTGCAGAAGCGTCCGTGGCACACAACGCCACTTTTTTTTGCCTCAGCAGCACTCAGCTTGGGATTAAGAAAGAAAAAAACAGCAGCACCGAAAGGGCCACCAGCTTGCCTCTTATTTAACACTAGCGCAGAAAATGATGCAGTGCCGGGCGCTTTGGTTGAAGCGGCACCAGATGAAACTTGGCGCTGTAACTCAAGATGCCACAGAGCACAATGGTTAGAACTGGATTGTAGTGTTTAATGCTTATATATTAACCCTTTCGCTGCCAGCCTACCTGGAGTTTTTGTCACCCTTGGTGCCAGACCATTTTGCACTATTTTGCGCTCCCCATGTTCAAATGTGATTTTTGAAGGGATTTCCAGGGATTTCCCAAGAAAATGATATATTGTTTTTTTCAGCAGAGTCTGGGCTTCAACATGCGATGTCTTGTTTGGCCTTTTTTTTGTGTATTCTCAATACTTTTGGGTGAAATATGTGCAAAAAAATAAAAAAAAATCTATTTTTTGCAATTTGTAGTGTTTTTTGTAATAAAAAATGTAAGTTTGTCAATAAAATCTTATTGCGTGTGAAACCCCAATTTCTCCCGGTTACAGTGGTACCACATATGTATAGGTAGACACCCTTTCCTGCCCAGGAGACTCCCCCAAACTGAAACAGCGCTTTAGGGGATTTTCAGAAAAAAATACAACTGTGATATGCGCTATGCGCGCCTTGCAGTTTTTCCAGAAAAATAACCCTTTACATTTGAAATACCCCCACAAACTATATATTCTCTGGAAGTACACACCTCAAGCTTTCTAGGTGTGCCAGGCTTGTTGATGTGGCCATAGTTTTCTGGAAGTAATCCCTCAATGTATTCTTTGGTTGCAAAGAGTTTCCCTAAAAAAAGGATAAAAAAGCAGAATCAAAGCAACATTTTCCTAAAAAAACTATATACAAACAAGAAAAAACAAGTATAATCTGAAAAAGCAACCTCCCCCGAACAGAACAATACCCAACATGCATAGCTACTGTCAAGGGAAGAGTTGCCAAACACCCCAAAGTAAAGCATGTGCGTAATGGTAATTTTTCTTGAAAATTTCAGCTCTGCAGACAAGGTGCGCACCTTGCGATTTTTCAACCAAATTTGGAATATCCCCAATAAACCATATATTCCCTAAAAGTACACATGTTAAGCTTTCTAAGCGTACCCAGCTTGTTGTAGTGGGCTCATCTTTCTGGAATTAATCCCTCAAAGAATTCTTTGGTTGTGCAGGGTTTCCCTAAAAAATGTATAAAAAAGCTGAATAAAAAACACCTTTTCCTAAAATATAAATATGCAAACCAGAAAAAACAAGCTAAGTCTGAAAGCTCAAGGTCTCCCGAACAGAACAATAGGATCGGGAAGAGGCGAGTTTGTTCGGATGACCTTTCACACAGCGGGGCACCCCCAATCAGATTCAGCTGCAAAATATGTATTTCCTTTTTGAAACCATCGTGCTTTAAAGAATTTGGCCATACAAAATAGTGGCAAGGTTTAAAGAAAATGGTAGGTTCTATAAAAATGTCATCATTAAATATCCATTTCATAAAGCAGCTTTTAGGAATTAGAAATATTTAAACGCAAACATGCCAGAAAGAGATAACTTTTTTAAATATGCTCAATAGCATATGACTTCTTTATTACCCAATGTGATTAATGTTCAAAAATATCTTCAATCAACTTTGAAATTTTTGAAAATGTCTTTTCCTTTCTCAATAAAAATGAATGGGGCTTGGCATTCACGAAGGAAGTTAGTGATATCAAAATCCATTTCCTTGATTTGGAGATTGAAAAAAATGGGAAAAGGTTGATAACTAGAACATATTTTTAAGGATACAGATAGGAACTCATATGTTCCTAAAACAAGTTGCCATCACCCCAAATGGCTCAAAAATATTCCAAGGGGACAGTTCCATTGCATAAAAAGAAACTGTACCTTAAATGAAGATTTTGAGAAACAGGTACATATATTAGGGGATAGATTTTTGGATAAAGGATATGAATCTAATTTCATAAAAGGAGAGATAGAGGATATTGCTAAACTAGAAAGGGGAAGCATGTTAAAGAAAAATGATAGTAAGAAAGAAAGAGGAAAATAAATATGCAAATTTTGCTATGGTAACACGATATGGAAACGATTATAACAGAATCAGTAAAGCTTTGGAAAAACACTGGCATGTGTTAAAAAATGATGAGGTTCTGGGTCCACACTTCTTAATTTATAAGAAACCCCCTACCATTGCAACACATTTAGTTAAGAGCTATATTGAACAGCATACAAAAATTAGAGGGACAATATCCAATGTAACAGGCTTTTATAGTTGCAAAAGATGTGTAGGTTGTAAACGTAAAAATGACATGGACAAAAAACGCATTGTGAAGTTCAAATCTAACTCAAATAATAAAGAATTCACTATTAAAATTTCTTACATGCAATAGTAAGAACATAGTATATGCCCTTGAATGCCCATGTGGTAAGCAGTACATTGGAAGGACAGGGCGCCCCTATGAAGTTCTCTTAAGGGAACATATTTATAATATAAAAAAACGATATGAGCTTCACAGTGTGTCCCTACATTTTAAAACTTGGCATAACAGTGACCCCACAGGTAGAAAATTTTGGGTCTTTGATCAAATAGAAAAACATTTTAAAGGAGGGATTATTTTAAGAGAGGTATCCCGTGAGGAGTCAAAATGGATTTACCTAATACGAACTCTACAACCCAATGGGTTGAATATAGAATACGATTTAAACTGTTTTATAGGGGATGATTAAGGGTTAAAATCATATAATACGAAATACGGGATAAGTAGTTGAAAATTAAACCTGAAATATGGGATAATAGGATTGATAATTAAACTTTTATTAAAATATGTTAATTTTAAATGATATTTTTGTCCTCGGTATATATGGTGTTTTTTGTTTTAACATCTTAAATGTATTATATTCATTACTGTTGATTATATTTTAAAATGATTATGTCTAATATATGTGAATAATCTGTTTAAATAATGTGTTGAGATTGGAAGGAGGATAGAGCGATCCAGCTTTCCCCCTAGTTGATTCTAGCTAAACGATTGGCAATAGCTTCTTTGAAGCCAGTGTCTGGGAGAAGACATAGAAAGTTAAAATTAAAAGTCACGTGATATACAAGCCTTTGAATAGCGTGTTCTTGCGAGGCTCTTGTTGCCCAATGAATAAGTCGGTCGATGACGACGAAACGCGTCGGGCGGAGCTACGCAGGATCACGTGACCGTCTAACATTGAAGCAGCGTCGGGACCCGCGGCCGAGGGAAAGACGCGATTGCGAGGGGAGACGTAAGAGTTCACTCTGCCCTACCTTCTAATTCATTTTATGCGTGTTTATTTTGTGTTCTGGTGAGCAGCTTTCTGAAGACCGCAGGATAGCATCTGATTTTGTGGAAACAGTATCACGCTATGTGCGGCTTTCTATTTCCCTTTCTTTTACATGTCATTTTATCTAAATAAATCGAGGATGGTTTTAAATATTGCTTAATGTGCGGCTATTTGGATATGTCCTGGCTGATGAGAATTTATTGAGATACTTAAGTGGATATACCCCCCAAATGAGTTTTTGGAGCCACTAAAGCGGAGCTAAATTGATGATTGATTCAACGCGATCTTTCTATTGCAGAGTTGGTATGTGATTGCATCTATAGGTGGAGGGATTTTTGCACCAAGTTGACTGAAGGTATTTTTGAACATTAATCACGTTGGGTGATAAAGAAGTCATATGCTATTGAGCATATATAAAAAGTTATCTCGTTGAGCGTATACATATATATATACATGAAGCCTTTATGTGACATATATCTTTGCTGATTTTTGCATGAAAAGGATGCATGTGACATGGGTCTATTGCTCGGAAGGGATTTTAAAAAGAACATTATCTGCTATTATATATTTATTTTGTATTGCGCGGTTTTAAAGAGAAGTAATATCTTTCTTGTATGCCAGAAAGAGGACTTACTCATTTCAAGGTATTCTTCAAATAATCCATAAGCATTGATAGGCTGCAGATTGTAGTCTTTCTCCCACTGTGGAAGGCTAGCTTTGCCATGAACACCATGCTCTTGCCTTAATCTTCTACGAGTCCACCAGTTCTGAATGAGCCTAGATAGTTGCCAAATAACACAGTAATCGAAGTATTAAGAACCTGACTAACTGACTTACTGTATAGGACATGTTAAGAGCATCTGTATCAATAGGCATAGATCTGTAACCTACAGTTTGTGGCTTTTTGTGGAAAATTAAAATCTATCTGAAATTGGTAACAGCACATTACAAAGCAATATCTGCCAATAAGTAAATATTGGTAAATATTGTTTTTTTTAGGTCACTTACGGGTAGCCAAGCTCCATAAAATTATTCCATGTTTGCTTCAGGACCATAATTATGCCCATCTGCATGCATAGATCTATTAAGCATCCACTAGGGTGGCACTGCAAATACAAAAAGAATATCATTTATATTCACACAATTTTCTTTTAATACATCAGCTTGAGAATAGACATGGTAAATGCACTAACCTCTTCGAGTCTCCATCTATTTATAAGCCTTAAATAAGCCCCCGGCCTTCCAGTAAACCTTCAATGATAAAAAAAATAATTATGCATGTATTTTATGAACAGTTCCCAGTTTATTGAGCTACTTTGTTGCCCCAAATAAGCTAATATCACAGTGATTCATATCTCCAGGATTACTGGGTTTCACCAACTATTACTCTATTAGTTGATGTGAGGATATTTTTCCGCACACATAGAGTGCAAACAATTCCACGAGCACCTAGGTGCCTGATTCATGGCTTTGTGCACACGCCGGGATCATACCAAATGGCATTTCCTTACGGCAAGCACAGAATTCCTCCTCAGATGCCTTCCGTCTGAAATTTGCATTTGGCTGGCTAAGCTCCTAACTGGCCCCAATGCCCCTCATGTTTCTCCCCTTTCTTTCCTGTTTCTCAATTGTGATTTTGTCTCTTCAGCTTCTGTGTTTTAGGCGAATCTCTATTTTCCATTTCGGAGTGTAATCCCGTGTCAGGTGACTCAGGGAATACACTCCTAAATTTATATAAATTATATATAAATTTATATAAATTAATAGAGATTTGCCTAAAACACTGAAGCTGGAAAGACAAAATCACAATTGAGAAATAGTAAAGAAAGGGGAGAAATATGTGGTTGTCGTTTATTTATAGGTGCTTATTTTTCCTTATTTTTAGGTGTCATATTTTATTGGGGATATCCCGATTCCAGGTCACCTCCAGGTTTGTTTTTCTAAATGTTTAGTCCCAGATGTTCTCTTTACCCCTACTTCCCTGCCGGATTTGCGTAGTGATTAATAATTGTGCTACTAATGTCCACCTTTTGGTGTTTTTATCATTAAACATTTTGAGATTTGTCAACTTTGAAAACTTTTAACCATTGTTTTCTCAACAAAAAAAATTACTGAAATTAACTTGTGTCTGACACTTTAATTGCTAAAAAAACATGCCGAATGCTGTCGACATATGTAGGAATGAAATAAGCCTGTTTACTACAGCTTTTTGCTGGAGGAAATTTAATCTGGAAATGTACACATTTGTGCACACTTTTCTGCTTCTCTAAAAATAAGGAGGAAGCACGACTTGGAGCTCCAAAAACTTTCGCAAATGCATATTCGACCCTATTGATGCAGTTAATTAACTCAGTAATTGTGTTGTTAATTGTCACTTGTCCACAGAATTATGGAACATTTTCTATTATTTTGTTATTAAGTCTACTAATTCCACCAATAAAACTGGCTATCACAGAGCTATGCAATTTGTAATTTCCCCATGAACCAGTGGTCACCGTTAGTCCCTGCTAAAAAAGGACCTTATCCATTCACTGCAAAAGGGAATGTGTGTAAGGCACTGCCTCAGTGAGCTGCCTCTGTTTCCCAGGTCCTGATCTCAGGATCAAGTATTAGACCTTGGTAAAGCAGCTACTGGGGGACAGAGTTGCATATTTATTACATTATTTATGTTTGCCTGGACAGAGCTTTCAATATGGTCAAGATACATTGTTTCTTAATGTAGTTCAGAAGCTTTGTTTGTCTGGTATCTGATAACATTTCCAAAGATACGTATTGTATTCTAAGGACTAGTAAACATTAAAAAGGATTTATGCTGCATCCTTCTTTACTGAACTACCTTAATTTTCAAATCCAAAACATAGACTTCTAATCATCATGTTTAGCAAGGTACCTTTTTCATTATAGCGCTAATATTAGCAAATAATTTGCCATCTCAGGTTACAACACTGCATTGTGTCAGACTGCTTTACACAGCCATATAAAATGTTGAAATAGGTCTGTTGACTATATAAACAGCATTGACATTTACACAGGTTATATAAAAACTGACACATGAGAATAACTACATGTATCTGCCAATGGAATCCAGAACTAGAATTGCTAATGGTAGGAAAGAAGAGGGCAAGTAATAACGTGTTGTATCACATTCAGCATCGGAAGTAGTAGAAAGTGAAGAAATAAGGTGAGAAATAAGTATAGTATAGTACAGAGCAGGGGTGTCAAACTCATTTTCACTGAGGGCCACATCAGCATTCTGGTTGCCTTCAAAGGGCCGGTTAATAACAAACACACATTATGTGCATAATTATTTTCCCCAGGATAACTACAATTTTTTTTAAGGATAAATGCATACACCAAGGCAGTCATACACTCATTTTTCCCACCCCAACTGGCCCAAATTGTGAAAATGTGTGTGCCAGCTGCTTTTATAGGCACCACACACAGTCAGAAGCCTTGGAGTGACGGGCCAGCTAAAAAGGGCGCATCCCAGCCACTGCCTAGCACCTGTCAGAAGGCCACAAAAAAGGCTTGGAGGGCCACATCCAACCCCCAGGCCTTGAGTTTGCCTCATTTGGTATTGAGTATATTCAATGTAAGCTTTTGCAAAAAAACTTAGTTCTCTTTATCAGGCATGGGGGGGTCAAGGTAAAAATTTGGTCAAGCATGATGCACTTCCGGTGTTACTGTAATGAGGCATTATTTTTCCAATGAGGAAAGAATATTATTTTTAAAGTTTGGAAATAACAGTGCTATGGGACTATCCATAAAAAATGTCATTTTCTCTGCATTCCCGATGAATTTCTAAAAGAAAAATGCTTATTGGAGATAAAAAGTGCTTTATGGCATATGCAGGAGAAATTTGGGGAAGTAAATTGAACTTGTTTTATTGGACTGGTAAAAATAAAAAGCTTGTTGAGGTACAGGTTGAAATTCAAACTTCAAAGTACACCCAGAGTGCACCTTGCTTCACCATATTACCATGTCTGATAAAGCAAAACACGTTTTCTTGGAAGCTACCTTAAATATATTCAGGTAGCATGAAAGGTATTGCCTTATTTCTTCAGGTTCTAGGGCAAAAAAAGGGAAAAGTCTCAGACAATCCATTTAGCCTTATCTCTGTTTTATCTCTATTGTAAACAATACTACAAATTAATCCTGCCAAAACACGACAAATCTAATCTCCCACCAATGCTAAGTCTACAATTTTTAAGGAAAAACAATTCTATCAAATTATCATGCCCAAGATTTCAGCTAATCTTGGTGTTTTTAAAATCAATGTCACTGCATTCCTCCAGGCCCCTGCTGCCACCTCTATTTAACAATGCACCCCTTCTACGTCACTCTACGTGCATTCACCCATCCTTACTGTACAGCTATTTAACACATCAGTTATATTTACCCCTCCCACTTTCCCCACAGTAGGTCAAGGGCCACATTAGATGGCTCTGAGGGCTACATGTGGCCCCCTGGCCAGCATGTATGATATTCAATGTAGATCGTGTATTTATACTTTCTAATAGGCACTATGTAGGGTTGACATCACTTCAACTCTAAAATTTGGGATGATGACTGGGGCTTGTCATAGCTTATAGCTTAAAAAGAAAGTTGCATTAATTGATTGCTCACATATATATTGTTCATAAACAAACTTCTCAGGTGTTTTTTTATAGTAGGTAGAAATTTTCCCAAAGCATGCAATCCTCTTCTATCTATTTCAAAATTAGGGATAATTATTGCTTTGCGGCATTACATTTGTGTCTTTATTAATGAGAAACAAGAGCCATACAGAGAAGAGAATGCAAAAAAAAATGCTCCTACCGTCCAAGGAAGAATGCTATGTAAAAGGTTGAGCTGTTCAGATTGACAAACTGAAAAAGAAACATTTTCAAAGTAAAGCTGTTCTCCCATTCTGATTCAGTACGGGGCTGTTCTGTGGGCAAAAACATGTGCACAATGGTTGATTTTAACTGGTTTTACTTAAATCGTAAGCATTAAACAAACCGCAGTGCAACTTTTGGGTTATACTTTTTTTCCTTTAAATGTTAAAATTGTTATTAGTAAGATAAGAGAACAAGTGATGTTGGAATACAGACCCTATGGGGTTGCTCAATGTAACAAATACTTAGAAATAAATACAAATACTAAGTCTAAATTTTGGTAAGTACCATCCATGTACTGATTTGGTTTCGTTGCACCCTAAGCAAATGCAGTGTAAATAAGGTGTAAGCATGCATGGTAATATGAACCGATTAAAAGACGAACTGACAAGCTAGCACACTATTTAACTTCTGCTCTTGTTGGAATACATTTGTTTAAGGCATGCAAAATGTGGAGCAACTATTTATTTTAAGGTTGAAATTAGTTATGCAGTGTTTAGGTCAGTTATAGTTAATCAGTATTCAGGGTTAGATTACTGAATTAGGTTAAAATTGGTATTAGAGGTTTTTTTTAGTAAGTTAAGTCAAATTAGGTTTAAAGAAGTGTATATGGTTTATATGTTTAGGGTTATGTTTAGGATTTGGGAGTTGAATATAGTATGTAGTATATTTTTAAACCTAAAGCAGTTCACATTCAAATAACAGCTCTTACAAATCTTGCAACTCCCATAAAAAAGGAGGAACCTTTACAATTTAACTGAAGAGGTATTTGTTGAGACACCATTCGGCATAAAATTTTACTGCAGACTTTACACTTCTTGTGTGCCTGTATTAAATACCTTAATGGCACTTATTCCTGGAAAGTTTATTTACAAAATATTGGAGATGGCCTCCACTCTGCTCCTTGCATCAAGAGCATCTCAATCCCCTACTAAGTAGATTCCACATCATTTCAGTTTATATTGGGCGTTGAGGTGAATAAGTCCTTCAAGCAGGGTGGGATAGGTATCCCAGTAAGTAAGGACATTTATTTCATGGAATAAATACATGAATGCATACAAGGAATTTCTCCAGGCCAGAGGATAAAAAAATTCTTGCTATGCCTGACAGTTGTTGGTGCTGGCAGTATAGTGTCATCCTGACAGAAATACCAAGGTGTTTCTAGGATGGAAAGGATAATCAATGATCTTGAGGGATCTAGTTTTGGTCCTCTGGACCATGATTACCTCCACCTTTGGTAGATGACCAACAATCTGTTATTCCTGACAACTGCCACTGCACTAGCTTCCCCCAGTGGTGCCTGTCCCGATCTAACCTATTTGTGGAGGAGACTGGAGCAGTTGTGCCAAGCAAAGGATCCATTTTGCCAATGGAACCAGGTAAGAAGCCTGCTAACTCTCTCCAGCTGAACCGTGTAACATCCCCCAAATTAAAGGTGGTGCCCATCCAGTGACAATTCAATAGTGTCATTGCTCAAACAGTAGACTGTGGACTCATGGAATCATGGATGAAATTGGCCATGGTGCATGCTGGGCACTGTCCTCTTAGCCGTGCCTATTGGATTTTATTGACCCACAAACTTCTAAATGTTTCTTAAATTATTTTTAACAATATAAATTTTAATTTTTTATATGATTAGTATATAACATATATAACAAGAAATAATAAGAGGATCCCTTTGGCCAATGGACCCCAGTGAAGAAGCCTACTAAACTCTCTCCAGCTGAGCCATGGGTGGCTCAGTGTTTGTCTCCAGTGTAACATCCCGCAATTGTAATTTTTTTCATGAGTAGTATATACCGTAGATAACAAGAAATAATAAGAGCCCATGACATGGCACCTTGCTTCACCAAATAACTAACATGACCAACAATATGACCTTCTTGTATGTCAAGACTAGAATGTTGACACTGACCCTTTAAAGTGCTAACAGCTCAGACACAAGATGGAGGGTTTCCATTTCACTACTATCCGTTAAACCTTTATTCTGTTTCATTGTAACAGTAGAAAGATAGAGGCTAATCTAGACGTGACTGACTGATAGACATTATAATATCTTTTTGCCTGCATTCACAGAGAACAAAAATTCAAACAGACGAAAAAAAGTCCATCGATTTTAAACACATAAAAAATGACTACTACTAAGTGCATGTACATATCTGAGGACAGAGATGAAGTGTCATACTTACCAAGGTTAGTGAGAACAAGTGCAACTTTTTCATAGAGCTGCAAAACAGAAAACACTATGTTATTTGCAATTGTAAGGTTACTGAACGAAACTGTAATGACACAAGACAACACAAATTGGTGATTGAAATGACCAGGGACACCTCTAAAAATGGAAAGTCCCCCATTATATTAGGTTTTCCAGCTGGGAGTTAACTGTTTTTTTTTATATATACACATACAGTCAGGCTTTATTTAATGCTCACAAATATTGCATCAGATTTTTTAAAACAAATCACCAAAGTTTTGGTTTGGTTTCAGACCCACATTTTTAGTTAAATTGTACCAAATTCAGTTCTATCTGAATGGATTCTTTCATCTCCAGTCATTATTTAAGATTAAAGCTCAGAACTAAAAGCAACTTCTTACCACATTCAGAAGCATTATGATGCAAAAGTTGATGCACACTGCAGTCCCTGTCGTAGCAACCTGAGAATTATTCCTGATTAAGGCCCATTTGAAGGCAGCAAATGTACTGACAGTCACAACACGATAAATTACAATGCCAAAAACAGCAGCAATAACCACACATATCTGCGGAACAGGAAGGGAGATGTTGAGAATCTTAGACTCCAAGATTATAATACATGACATTACATTGCAATACATCTAGCTTTGTTTTCAGTAACAAATGTCTTTGCATTTGAAAGAGTCTGGCTATAATGTGCAATCTTAGCTGTGTTTTATATTTATCAGTAAACATGCACTTGTTCAGAAGCATATTATGGCCAAATAGGGCCACAGGCAATATCCTGGGACTATGCTACTATGCAGCTCAAAGTTAATGCTAACTTTTTCATTTAGACCTTGTTCCTAGTCAGTTTAGTTAAGCCCTGTGACTTGTATTGTTAACCTGTTAGAGACATTATCCCTGTCCAGGAATTAAACTCTTGGCTAAAGATTTTCTGGGTTTACCATGTCCCTATCCCAAAACCAGTGGATTGCGCCATTTCCCCAAATTCCTGGCTATTTTGTATGGCCAGAATGGACACAGTACAGTAACACTTTATTCATTAATGCAGACTTGGTCTATCAGATAAGTAATTTCTGTCACAATAGTCAAACAGAGGTGCACTACCAAAGAGCTGGACAATATGTGCAATATTTATTAAAAAATAATTAATGGCAGTGTGACACAATCCTGGAAACTAATACACAGTATTAACCAAAGCCACCCACTCCAGGACCAATAATTTCTCCATGAAGAAGTTGCTGTGAGAGGTCAACAGAAAGTGTAGGAGCGTAATTGAAGCTTAAGGCGTGCAGCAGGATCAAACCAGTTACAGGGCAGTGCTATTCTTTTTATTTTCACTTGCTTATGTTTTTTTTATTTGTGATATTAACAGCTAATGTTAGAGCATTTATTATTTCTGAACATATAATTGATTGTTGTTGGAATTTAGTACCAGTGGTAGTGATCCTTGATTACTGGCCAACTGGTGTAACCCTCCGATTTCTTAATTGTAGTAGTCTAGCTGGTCAAGCTGCCGGTTTATATTCTGGGGGGGGGGGATACCTCAGGTAATTTCCCAACCGGTCAACCCTATGCAATGAAAATCAATCCATTGCTACATTTATTCTTTGCAAAATCATTAAAAATGTATTCTTTACATTATTGAAGAGATTTCATATGCTACAGTTCATTGTAAAAATCATTGCATTACTGTTCGAAAAACTGGATGGAAAAGCTTTTAAAGTTTATAAATCAGTATATATGCACAAAAGGTACTTCACTTTTTCAGATGTAGTTCGTTTGGTAGTTTTAGACATGTTTTCGCTGAGATTAATGCTTTCTCAATATCCTTTATCCATATAGGTTTAATCAGAAAATCAAGCAGTGGCCTGTACCCAGCAGCGGTGTATTTAGGAATTTAATGGTCCTAGACTGAACCTGTTCTTGGGGGTTATTGCATCTTATATATTCATTCATTTGTGTTAATTCACTGTATGAATTGTTGTCAGTTGTGTTATGTCGTATGTTTACTTCCCTTGGTATACTTACAAATTATTAATGCACTGCCTGCTTTGTGCCTGTTTTTAAAGCAGAGTGTATTGTCTTAACATTGTCTATTGTTTTTGTCTTTTTTTGGCTAGTAATAAATTCATGGTTTTATCTTAGTAATGTGCACATTTTTGTCCAGGAGTAGGTGGCTTTGGTTAATCTCTGTCACATTTGGCACAGGAACTACATATGCTTTATGGTCACCACCTTTTGGTCCTCATCACAAATACAGATGTTCTGTTAAATGAAGTTCCTAATGGATAGACTGCAAGTGCAGCTAGATCTCCTTAATGGGGTCACATGGGGTGCACATTGTGTATATTAATAAGTCTATATTAATAGTACATAAAAATAACAAACCATAAAAAATATTCCAGAAGCGGAAACTACAAGTCTGCTGCATTTATCTGTGAAGGCTTGGTAAGGCTCCGGCTTTCCTGATATGGGGTTTAGCCGTTCTTTTTTGGAGTATTTGGCTTCAAACTGAGGACGAATCTCCTCCTAGAATTATAGAGAAAACAAACATTATTTACAATACCAAAATCCTTGATGGCACTGGAATCCAAAAAAAACCCTGGGGTCATGCGACGCTGTGGTTACTGGCTGCTGCATCCTTGCCATGCATCGCTGCTACTGCACCCATGCCATCTATTGCTGCATGCACTCCCGTGCCCAGCCATTCAGATAGGCTTGGAACGGAAGCATGACCGCTCGAGAAGAAAGCGGGGGATGCTTCAAGCCGGCTGGCGCACGTAACCTGGCACCCTTTAGATCAGCCATAACCAATAGGTTATGGAGGTTTTGTCCACTTTTTTGGTCTAGCTAAGGGGGTTGTAAAGGAGGAACATCTTATTCAGCAGCACAGCAGGATGGACTAGCTGCATGCAAATTAAGGAAAGAAATATTTTTAGTACAGTTAGCCCAAATAGACCATTTATATAATTTAAGTTATTCAATATAGTTGTTTTTTTTTTTTAGAACAGAATAGCTTTGTAATTACTTAGGTATTGCTAAATAATTGCTTTATACAAAGGAATGCTATAAAGTGCCCCTGACTTCTCAGTAAAATATAGCCACTGTAGATAAAAGAATAAGGCCTACAACTTTACCTCTTCTTCTTCCCAGTCTATTAAATCCCAGTCATAGGCAATTACAGCTCTTCTTCGCTTCCAAAACTCCAGAAAAACGGTAGCTAAAAGTAGACAATGTCAAATATTTATTAAAACAATTTATAAAACCAACATTTTATATAATTTATATAGTCACAAAGCATCATGTTATATATATGGACTAACTGCCCAATAGTCAATATTTCCACCATTCTTGGGGGTGGGCAGGATAGCATACTCAACCGAGGATTATTCAGCTTTGGTATTATGAAGAGCATTTTGTAACACTCCACTGTTCACTGGACTGTTGGTCTGCTTTAAGTCCAACTGTCACTCAAGTCCACAGCTGCCATGCAGAGCCCCCGCCCCAGATATATCAATAGAGGAGGAAAAAGCAATCAGGTGAGTTGCTTTTTTATTTTAACATCCAAATAAGGCTTAGAACAGTGGGAGTTGGGGGGGGGGGTTACAAAAAGCTCGGACTTCCTCCTTAAAGTACACCAATCTCTTAATTTCACCAGTTTAAATGGAAGCTTGCATGTGCACATCTGAATGCATGGCTACTTTCAATGCCTCTTGCTTTCAAATGAGGAACCATGTGCCCACAATGGTGTTACAAATGCCTCAGATTTTCTAAAAGGAGTCAGTCAAGCCTATACTTTCATACTTAAAGTGATCCTATAGGAAGAGTATCCTCTTAATTCGGAGCTTCAGGGGAGTATGTGGGTTAAGGTCTTAAATTTATATTAAATATTTTATTATGTTTAGTCTTTACAGTTATTTAGAGGGTTCGTCACTCACCCCATACTGCCATGAAAACTGCAAAAAACACAGTTGCTCCATTATCAAAAAGATGGGTTACCTGAAACATAAAAACATATTACTCCAAAAAACTGACTAGTGACATTTTCAGAGGCAGCAAATAAAGTCTCACAAGAAATCTAAGCATAAGTGTGTCCTGCACCACGCTGTTAACAGTTTGAAATGTGTAATCCATAGAGAGGGGAAGAATGACACCCCAACTGAAGCAAAGAATGCCATCAAAGCCTGTGGTTTCCTTCTAGTGGAAGGAACAATATCCAGGAGTGATGGGTTTTTTAGCATACCATTTAATTTGGGGAGAATTGTTCACCTCTGACTGCTTGATGGGTAAAATAAGAATGCAATAGCAATAAGCTGGTTTTCTAGCACATAATAGTTTAGGAGACCTTTAAAGCAGGACGATACGTTAAAAACACCTCTGTTTCACTTGCATTTTGTTTTTGCTCGTGTGTTGAGTGAGGAAGACTCTCCAAACTCAGAACACAGATATCCCAAATAAAAATCTGGGAGAAACCCTGAAAAAGTAAGAGGAGCCTCTTCATAAGGCTGATTCTGTATGTGAATTTCTTTTCTCATTTTTTTGCGAGAATGTTTATAATGATAATAATAATAACATTTAATAATGATTTTTTTCCTTAGTTCAATTCAGCACCATTTTTGCTGTGCAAAATCTTAAATAATTTGCACAGCTAAAAATGGTGATGAATTGCACTAAGGGAAAAAAAGTTATTCTAAAAGAATTTTCTCACAAAAAACGTGAGAAAAAAAATTCTTACAGTGCTGAATTAGCCCTCAATTTTTTGGGGTTACCTCCGAATGGTCAATATGCTCTACAAAAAAAGTATGAGACATGTTGCTCTCAGAACACAGAAAATGTCCAGGTGCTAAAAAAAGGCATCAAAAGATGACAAGACTACAACCAGGAAAGTTGCCTTTTAGCTGCATTGTGCTGTAACAAAGTCTTAATTCATTGTCTGCGTCTTATAGCAAAATATTCTGCATTGCTGTAACCTGTCGGAAATATGTTAAAATCTAACAGTTTTAAAAATGTTACACTTTGCCAGTCGTAGGAAGTCATCTCTAGGCAAAAACAAACAGCCTATACTTTCGATATAACTGTCTAAATGCAAACTATATATTGTCAGCTGTTTTCTGAAGTGGGTGCTGGACTTACATTAGTGGCATACATACCATAAAAGCAGTGAAAGCAGGTGCCCCCGGGCCCATGGCACAAGGGGCCAGGCGGAAAGCTACCACTGCCTCTATAGAATGTAGGCCCTATGGTCAGCAGCAGCAGAGCTTTATACTTACTTGCCCAGCCATGCCACCTCCTTCCTCCATGTCAGCTTCTCATGTCCTGTCCAGTCACATCACGCCTCGCCCTGCCCTGCATGCCTCTGTGCATGCCTCTCCCACTCATGTGCACATCTCCCCCACCACCGTACATGCTTCCTCCTCACCGCCGTACATGCCTCCTCCTCACCGCCGTACATGCCTCCTCCTCACCCGCAGATGCGGGTTTACTGATTACGCCCTGGGCCTGGCCGGTGAGAGTTCACCCCGGGGGGTTGAGATGCTGATGGGGGCTTGTTATGGGGCCCTGCTATGTGGCCCCATCAGGGTTATGTACGCCCCTGTCTACCATCCTTGCTGCTTGGGGGTAAGGAGGCCATGGCCACAGGAAGCATTTGCTCCAAAAGACAGCTGACAATAAAAGTCATCTTCTGCTTCAGCTCAGTGTAGGGTCACTTGACCGAGGGTTAAAGTGAGTGTGAGCTGTTTACCTACTGGCTTTAAAGGGACAGTCTAGGCAACGGTGATAATAAGAACTCACCTGAATTTACTGTGTTTCCCCCAAATTTGATGCAACGCATTGTAGATGCTGTAGCACGTCTTCAAATTTTGCCACCCCACACCCCTTGTCTTTACATTTTTCCAAAACTAAGCTCCAAATGTGGTTGTCTGGCTGTCCATGTCCCTCACCACATTCAACGTGAGCAGGGCCCCATCACGAGCCCCCATCAGCATTGCTTGGATTGCTCACGCTGGGAGCGCTAAGGCACAGGGTCAGCCATTTGACCAAATTTGAAAAGGAATAGAAGGGAAAGGACAAACTTTGGTTCCCTGCTACAACATCTACAGCACGCTGCAGGAATTGGAGGCGAGACACATGGGGCAAGCTTCAGGTGAGCTTGTTGATGCCATATAATTGCCATAGCTTGGACTGTCACTTTAAGCTCAGTTCTCAGGCTTATATAGCTTTGTTTAGACATAGAGCTCAACAGTGAGCAGGAACAGACACATCCATAGTTCACTCTCATCCCCAGCCCATCTGAATGTGGGTGTGCTCCTTAGGGATGCAGCCACTGCTGTTTACATCACTGTGGGAGCCAGGGCAAAGGTGAGTTTTGCGGTGACCCAGGGGGTTTCACACAGTGATGCATCCCAAACTGGGATACACTAGAGGAAGGCCAGCTTTTTAGACTCCAGGGCCAGCTGCTAAAGGATTTTGTTCACTTTAATGTCCTTGCTTACACACTAGAGCTAGTATGGCTACATGACATGACCCTCTTTTTCAATTTATACTGCACAGAACTGCATAGCACCCAATATAATGCAAAACAACACAGAAGAAACACGTCTTATGCAGACAGGGGGCTGAAATTATAACAAGGAATCCAGTACCACAAGATATCATTACTATGATGCTAAGCTATCTGTCGTCCTTCAATTCAAGCTTTATGTGACAATGAGCGCTATGTTACCTTGGCGTAGACACAGCTGTCCGATAACCTCATAAAGGGGCAGTATTTATCACACAGTGGACACATGGTAATATTTGTGGCTTCACAGATTTCTCTGCTGTAAAACATAACATGGAAGAAGCACAAGGTCAGTGTAATTGTTTACCCAAGTGGGATGCTTATGTCTGTCTATAAATAAATAACAAAAGTGAGACTCTGCTCATAGGCAGATTAAATTATTAGAAGAATCTTATTTTACATAATGTTGTGATGTTGATGAAGGTAGTGCCTGCACACAGGGCATTGATAAAGGCTCTTTGATATTGATTCACGTGATAAATCTGCTTTAAAAATACCCAACACTTTACAAAATAGATCTACGCCATATTTGTATATGTGGCATTAAAAGTTATATTGCTAAAATTAGATCAGTTTAAAAGTGGACCAAGACCTATTTTTACTGGCACTAGTCATCCAATTTGGGATGCCCAACATTGTGAAACCTTTTGGTTTTTCCATATACTCACCTTGATTTCACAATGTACACGCTGGTCTCTGGCAGCATCCCCATTCTGCACATTGGTCGAATCCGGCAGACTTGAACGACTGCAGGCGTTGCCGTGCAAGATGGATGCTGTGGGGTGCTGCAAAATGTGGTTAAGCTTAGCTGCAGATGTGGAATTAAGGAACAAGTTAAGTATACAGGTAAACTGGGGGGTATCACACTTGGCATCCCAAATCAGGATGCCCCTATTAAAAACTCTTAAAGAGCCAAAGCATTTATTTCAGATTTGGTCCACTTTAAAGTATGTTTTGTCAGGTGAATACTAGGGGCGGTAACACACATCTGCAGAAGCATATATATCTGTTCCAGCTTTGCTTTGATTAGTCAAGCTATAGGTTAGTATGGCAACTGCTGCCAGGGAATAGAACCATTTTAAAAGTTGAAAAATGGCTACCGCAAGCATGTGCAGCTGTTTTCTGCCCACCACCAAAGGGAGCTCCGCTAGGAAAGGGAGAGTATCTCTTTAATGCAGTGCTGATTGATGGCGTGGGAGGGTAGGTTAGATCAGTTTAATGCCCGTGTGACCAGGAACCTCACTAGCACACAGTTGCAAGGGAGAGTTTGCATCTACTTTAAATATCTTATATAGGTAACCAGTTTATTGCAGTACTTAAAATATTCAGGTCCCGAGTCCAAACAGGGGACCATTGGACAGTTGACAATGACCCCACGTCGGGCTCGTGACACACCATTAGCCACAGGTGCACTGCCATGGCCTCTCCAGTCATTCCAATGAAGGGGCTGTGCTCAGGCCTAACACGCCCCCTACACTGTAGCGAAAGGAGAAGGTGTGGCCATGCCTGAGTGATGGCAGGGGAGTAAGCCAGACACTGAATCACTGGTAAATAGAGATCAGGCCCAGGGTGGTTTGGGAAGCAACCTAGCAATCTGGTGAGTTGCTGATGTCCAACCAGGTCCGATCAGCTGTGGGGGACAAAGGGTAAGTGCACTTTTGTTTTATTGATTGTGTGTTCGATCACTTTAACCACGGCGGGGGCAAACTAGGTGAGTGTGGGTCATATAGCTGTAGACATTTAAAAATAATAACAGGTTTTAAAAAGCAACAACGACTGGCATAGAGTCTATAAGACCAATGGGAAAGTCATGTGCGAATTATCAATAACACAACAATTGCTTCCACCAGGGCCCAAGTTAAATTCATTAAAATGTATTACATTCGGGAACCATGTGATACTGGGGGTATTATTTTTGAATTTGTAGAAAAGCTCTAAACCTCTTTAAAATATGTTTGCACCTCATCTGAAGAACCTCCTCACCTTAAAACCCAGTTGTGCCAGATTTAAAAATTCTGTTAGCTAGGGTTTTTGTTTTTCAACTTTACTGTGTGTTGAGGTAGAGAGCTCACCAAACCATTTTAAATACCAGCCATGATTTTAAGCTCATTACATGAGGCGGAAAGCTGTTTACATTTTAGTAAACCCCAGTAAACCCCAGTAACTGGCTGCCTTTGCAGTATGCCTCCAAACAGGCATTGATGGCAAGTCCCTTTCTCCCAAGCAATCATTCTCTAATTTGTCTGAAACCAATAAGACAAGTTATTTTATTCTATTCTATTATCGTTTACAGCATCTATTGCTAAGGTACATCTAAATTCTCACCCGTGTTCTGAATCTGAAACATGATTACAAGATACCAAGTCTGAAAAACCCACAGAAATGTTTTATTTGTGTCATTTCGGAAATCTTCAAATCGTATTTTCACTTGCACTGCTGGCTTTATTTCCTGGATTATGGAAAAGTCGATTCAGGGCCAGGTTTTTAGGAGAAAAAATTGACATTCATTTTCATTGCCTACCCAGTGTACATTTTCACCTGGCTCTGAATCAGCCCCAAGGTAGACAAACAAAGTAAATGGCAGTTTTCTCTCCTAAAAACGGGTGGGAATTCTCACCTGGCCCTGAATCGACTCCCATGTTGGGACTTTTTCTAGAATTATCATCTAGCTCTGAATCAACACGATGGTCTATCATGGTTTAAAATTATATTAGTTAATAGACAAAATGCTCAATTGCGCTTTGGTTTGTCCTTCAAACTTAAAGCTTCGAACCAAACCTGGCCCCTGCGCCCTGTTCCTACAAGCCCTGCATAGCTGGTCCCGGGCTGGTTACTTTCGGGTAGGGGGGACCCCTCCTCTGGGAGGGGGGACTCTATGTCATTTTTTTTAAAATTAACCCCTTATGTTCTGTCACCCCCACACCAATTTTTTCTTGATTTAACCCTTTATAGTGTGGGTAGTATTGTTGTATTTTATTTGTAAATGTTATAAAGTATTCGTTTCAGTTTGGGGGGTCTCCTGGGCAAGAACAGGGGGCTACCGATACATATGTGGTACCGTTGTAATCAGGAGAAATGGAACAAATAGGACCGGCACTCCATTCAATGCTCAAATCGCTTGTATTAAGCACACATTTCACAAAATGCATCAAGCATCAGCAGATTGAATTTCATATGATGGCACAAAAAACAGTCACTTTGCCAACGTTTCGGGGGTCAGAAGCCCCCTTTATCAAGGCGGACTGCCAAACCGTGCCTTAGGTGCTCCTAGCTTATATACACTGAGGCTGACACAATTACAGAATTCCCGCCTGACGTCATAGTGACGTCAGCGGGATACTAAACGAATGTATAAACAAGTCAACAGACATAGATTAGAATAAACAAACCTTATACCCTCGGAGCTCCAATTCCGTGGAGCCCCATCTCCGCCAGCCGCCACACACTGCATCTGTGTGTGGCAGTGTCTCCGTCTGCCCAGGAGTAACAGGACGCTGTCAGCCAGGCCTCGAAGTCTGCCTGGAGACTGATGACATCACAGCGGGCGCGGTCCTATTGGTCCGCAGCCCCTGCTCTGTCACCAGCCCGTATGGCAGACGACGCGCACCCAGGGGCTGCAGCCCCACAGTCATGGAGCTACTATCTCCCGGGGAGCGTCATACGGACCACAGACGTCCCTTTGGTGGCGGAGAGAGCCACAGCTCAGGGATATATGTACTATCAATAAATATTCAATGAAGTAAACACATGGTGATTAAAACGGGGGCTGCGGACTGATTAAAGAGGGGGGAGACAGAGAAAGGGGAGCATCTGGAAAAGAGAAGGGCATTGGAGCTAGAATATGGGGCCAAAAAAGGGGTATAGGAGGAAATGAAGGATAGGCTATGGGGACAGGTACAGGAGTATGAAGGGAGCCAGGGCAAAGTGTTCAGAAAAGGGGGGACAAAGGGCAAAGAGGGACAGTAAGCAGAGGGATAAGGTGTCACTGTCAGCGGCTGTGAGCAGTAAAAGCAGGAAAAAGGAGAAGAGAAAGTGTAGTCAGGCTGAGCTGAGTGTTGTGTACTGTATGTATGGATGACAGGGGAAGTGACAGGGGGATAGGCAAGGGGAGTAGGTATTGTCAGTGTGGTAAAAGAAGCAAGGGCTATATTGTCTGTGTCGTGTGCTATATGTATCGATGACAGGGGGATAAGCAGGAAGAGCAGGTATTATCTGTGCGGATGGCTAGGGGGGGGGGGGGGAAGGAGAAAGGGGGGAGGGAGGAGGAAAGAAGGGAAGGGGGGGGGGAAAGAGGGGAGAAACAAGGAGAATAGTAGTAATGATGGAATAAAGGAAATTGGATAGCAGAAAGGTCTGTGTGGGGAAATTAGCAAAAGGGGGAGAGAGAAGGACAATTATGGAAAGATCAATGGACAGGGAAATTAGTTTAGGGGAAGGGGAGGAGGGACAGAGGGTAGGAAAGAGGCGGGAAAGGTTTAGAAGGGGGAAGAAAGGAAGGGCAGGCTGACACCTAGGATGGGAAGGGGAGGGGGGGGGAAGAGGAGGGGGGGAAGGGAGGGGGTGGGGGGGGGGTTGGGGAGTGGGGGGGGAAGGGAAGAGAAAAAGGGGAAAGGAGAAAAAAAGAGCAAGTGGGGGAGGGGAGAGAAAAAAAAATTTTTTAGCGCTGTGGCAAATAACACGTAAATCCAAATGAGGTATTAATGCCTCTGGGTTGTACGGTATCAAGTTTGTGTATCCAGTACGTTTCACGTTGAAGTAACCGTAGGTGGCGATCTCCCCCACGGCGTGGTCTCTCTACATGTTCAATAACCATACCCCGAAGCTCGTGGGTCTGGTGGTTGTGCTTCACAAAATGTACTGCCACAGGTTTATCGTAATCCAAGTCCTCGCCATTCCTGTGTCTGTTGATACTAATACGTACGTCACTCCGGTGTTGTTGAAACCTTCGCTTAAAAGGACCGGTAGTTTTGCCAACATACAGGAGGCCACAAGGGCATTTCAGCAAGTACACACAGTATTCCGTGAGACAGGTGTACACCCCAAGGATCCTAAAGCGTCGACCAGTGTGGGGGTGAGTGAATTCTGAGCCAAGGATAAGGGAATTGCATACGTTGCAATTATTGCACCTAAAGCAACCTGTGCGGGTGGAAAGGGGCAATGGTCTTTTGGAGTACTTCTCAACCGGATCCGCGGCGACCAGAGAGTCTTTCAAATTTCTATTTCGTCGATAGACCTTCATGAGAGGTCTTTTTATTACTGGACACATGGTACTATCAGCAGCCAGTATGCACGTATATTTATTTGTAACATGTTCAATCGTCGGTGCTGCCTGATTGAATGTTACCATGAATGGAATTCGTTCATCTTTTGGTTGCTTTTTCTGTTGGTCACCATTCCAGATGTCCTCAGCGCGTTTTTGGGCTTGGGTAAGTATGGGCTCAGGATACCCTCGGGCTCGGAATTTATTAAACATCTCCTGCAATTGCTGTTGCCGAATTAGTGGATTGGTGTTGATCCTAAGTACCCTCAGAAATTGGGAAATGGGGAGACTATTGACCAGTGGTTTCGGATGTGCGCTATCATATCTTAATAGGGTGTTCCTGTCGGTGGGCTTGGTATAAAGGTCTGTGGTTATCACTCCGTTGTCGTCCTTATCGATAGCAACGTCTAAGAAAGTCACATGTGTGGCTGATATCTCTGGATTAAAGGTGATGGTCGGGAAGATCGAGTTAATATATTCCATGAACTCTTCAAACCCTTGTCGGTCCCCATGCCATACTGTCACCACGTCATCAATATAGCGACCCCAATATTTCACATGATTCATATATAGGGGTGACGGGTAAATGTACCTTTCTTCAAGGAAACCAATAAAAAGATTAGCGAAAGCCGGAGCTATGGCACTGCCCATGGCTGTCCCAAGTATCTGTTTGTAAAATAACTTCTCAAACCGAAAGTAGTTGTTATGTAACACGAGGTCGAGACCAGTAATAAGGTACTCCGATGGGATTTCAGGGGGTTCCCTTGCAAGGAAATGTTTTACTGCTTTTAGTCCTTGTTCGTTGGGTATGTTGGTATATAAGGAGGAGATGTCCATGGTAGCCAGAAGATCGTTACTCTCTACCTGGACCTCTTTGAATTTTTTCAGAAAATCCCCCGTGTCTTTGAGATAGGAGGGCAGGCGTTGTACGTATGGCTGTAAATAATAGTCCAGCCATTGTGCTAGTGGCTGTGTAGCCGAGTCGGTGCCTGCCACAATAGGCCTAAACTTTAATGGATTACATCCCTTGTGCACCTTGGGTAGGCCGTAGATCACTGGCGTAATCGGGTACTGAATTTGAATATATTTAGCTGTGTTATCGTTCAGCCAACCATTAGTTACCCCAAGTGTGACATATTGTTGTATTGCGTTTTGAATTCCCCAAATGAGGTTGCTTGAGATTTTTTCGTAGCTTACAGGGTCCCCGAGCATGTCACTGATGCTCTTGCAGTATTGCTCATAGTCCATTACCACTATAGCCCCGCCCTTATCGGCGGGTTTAATAATAATAGTCGTATCTTGTCTCAGGGCGGAGAGGGCAGCGAGTTCCCCTCTAGTTAAATTTTGATGATATTTCTTGTTCTGCATGGTGCGGATAGTCTCTGATCGGACAGTTTTAATATAACTTTCTATTGGTCCAAAGTGGCCCGGGGGAATGAACTGGCTCTTAAGTTTGAGACCAGTAGGGCCCGTCATCGTGCTAGGTTGGATATTAGCAGGATTAGATGAAAAGAACTGCTTTAGCTTAAGAGTCCTCTCCAGTTTGAATAGTTCTATGTCAAATTTAAATATATCAAAACGTGAAGAAGGGCAAAAAGAAAGTCCCCTGCTGAGCAGGCTTACCTCATCCCTGGTAAGTGGTCGTGACGACAGGTTCATGACTGGAGTCTCTTGCTGGCTGAGCGTAGGGTCATGGAGCCGTTGTCTTCTGCCCTTGCCGCCCCTCCTGGGTCGTTTGGGCCGGGAGTCATCCGAAAATGGGATTCCCATTTTTTATTTCTTGTACTCCTCTTTTGGCCCCTGGATTGTGTGTCACTGTCCGAGGATAGATTCTAAGAAGCTGGGTCACTGTCAGAGGTATGATATACCTGTGTTCGATTAAAGGTGCGTCTCGTTGAAGTGCCTGCCTGTCTCCTGACACGTGATTGTTCAGAATCTTTACCAGAAAGCCAGGGGTATACTCGGTTTTCAGAATAGTCCACACTTGTTTGAATTTCTCACGCTTATACTTTTTGAGCTTATCAGTGTAGCTCAATATTTCAGCCTCTAAGGACTTCAAATCCACCGCAGGTGGTGATGTGTCAGAGGTATCCTCCTGTACACGAAGTTCAAGTGTATGGATTTCTCGATTCAGCTGGCAGAGTTGCGCACGTACCTCTTCAATGACCAAGATCATGTAGTTCAGAGAATTTTGGTTGGAGACCTCGCACCACCTTTCGCAGAACTCTGGTTTGTTCCTCCCAATCGTAGGTTGATTTCTGATCCTGAAACCCCGAGGGATTTTCCTGATACGGTAATATTCCGATAGTGTCTGACCATGCAGTTCCAGATCAACTCGTTTCTTTCTTAAACGCTTAAGTTCTCTTACCAGGTCAGTAGTAGTGTCTTTGCCAAATGCCGCTGAGGGGTTGGAAGGAAAAAGGATAGTCTCTATCTCCTCCTGGTTAAAAGTCCGCGTTTTGGCACGATTCTCAGGGTGGCCATCAATATCCTGAAAAATTTCCATAGGGGTATGTGATCTGAGAAAATCTCACATATATTTGTAGGTGCAACCGGCAGGGTGCCGACAAGTATTATTTCTCTGTGGCACTTACAGATTCATGTTCGGCGGGTGCCAGGACCGCGGTGGCGCCGCTTTAGATCCAATGGAACAAATAGGACCGGCACTCCATTCAATGCTCAAATCGCTTGTATTAAGTACACATTTCACAAAATGCATCAAGCATCAGCAGATTGAATTTCATATGATGGCACAAAAAACAGTCACTTTGCCAACATTTCGGGGGTCAGAAGCCCCCTTTATCAAGGCGGACTGCCAAACCGTGCCTTAGGTGCTCCTAGCTTATATACACTGAGGCTGACACAATTACAGAATTCCCGCCTGACGTCATAGTGACGTCAGCGGGATACTAAACGAATGTATAAACAAGTCAACAGACATAGATTAGAATAAACAAACCTTATACCCTCGGAGCTCCAATTCCGTGGAGCCCCATCTCCGCCAGCCGCCACACGCTGCATCTGTGTGTGGCAGTGTCTCCGTCTGCCCAGGAGTAACAGGACGCTGTCAGCCAGGCCTCAAAGTCTGCCTGGAGACTGATGACATCACAGCGGGCGCGGTCCTATTGGTCCGCAGCCCCTGCTCTGTCACCAGCCCGTATGGCAGACGACGCGCACCCAGGGGCTGCAGCCCCACAGTCATGGAGCTACTATCTCCCGGGGAGCGTCATACGGACCACAGACGTCCCTTTGGTGGCGGAGAGAGCCACAGCTCAGGGATATATGTACTATCTATATGTACAGTGACCTGGTAAGAGAACTTAAGCGTTTAAGAAAGAAACGAGTTGATCTGGAACTGCATGGTCAGACACTATCGGAATATTACCGTATCAGGAAAATCCCTCGGGGTTTCAGGATCAGAAATCAACCTACGATTGGAAGGAACAAACCAGAGTTCTGCGAAAGGTGGTGCGAGGTCTCCAACCAAAATTCTCTGAACTACATGATCTTGGTCATTGAAGAGGTACGTGCGCAACTCTGCCAGCTGAATCGAGAAATCCATACACTTGAACTTCGTGTACAGGAGGATACCTCTGACACATCACCACCTGCGGTGGATTTGAAGTCCTTAGAGGCTGAAATATTGAGCTACACTCAAAAAGTATAAGCGTGAGAAATTCAAACAAGTGTGTTTGGACTATTCTGAAAACCGAGTATACCCCTGGCTTTCTGGTAAAGATTCTGAACAATCACGTGTCAGGAGACAGGCAGGCACTTCAACGAGACGCACCTTTAATCGAACACAGGTATATCATACCTCTGACAGTGACCCAGCTTCTGAGAATCTATCCTCGGACAGTGACACACAATCCAGGGGCCAAAAGAGGAGTATAAGAAATAAAAAATGGGAATCCCATTTTCGGATGACTCCCGGCCCAAACGACCCAGGAGGGGCGGCAAGGGCAGAAGACAACGGCTCCATGACCCTACGCTCAGCCAGCAAGAGACTCCAGTCATGAACCTGTCGTCACGACCACTTACCAAGGATGAGGTAAGCCTGCTCAGCAGGGGACTTTCTTTTTGCCCTTCTTCACGTTTTGATATATTTAAATTTGACATAGAACTATTCAAACTGGAGAGGACTCTTAAGCAAAAGCAGTTCTTTTCATCTAATCCTGCTAATATCCAACCTAGCACAATGACGGGCCCTACTGGTCTCAAACTTAAGAGCCAGTTCATTCCCCCGGGCCACTTTGGACCAATAGAAAGTTATATTAAAACTGTCCGATCAGAGACTATCCGCACCATGCAGAACAAGAAATATCATCAAAATTTAACTAGAGGGGAACTCGCTGCCCTCTCCGCCCTGAGACAAGATACGACTATTATTATTAAACCCGCTGATAAGGGCGGGGCTATAGTGGTAATGGACTATGAGCAATACCGCAAGAGCATCAGTGACATGCTCAGGGACCCTGTAAGCTACGAAAAAATCTCAAGCAACCTCATTTGGGGAATTCAAAACGCAATACAACAATATGTCACACTTGGGGTAACTAATGGTTGGCTGAACGATAACACAGCTAAATATATTCAAATTCAGTACCCGATTACGCCAGTGATCTACGGCCTACCCAAGGTGCACAAGGGATGTAATCCATTAAAGTTTAGGCCTATTGTGGCAGGAACCGACTCAGCTACACAGCCACTAGCACAATGGCTGGACTATTATTTACAGCCATACGTACAACGCCTGCCCTCCTATCTCAAAGACACGGGGGATTTTCTGAAAAAATTCAAAGAGGTCCAGGTAGAGAGTAACGATCTTCTGGCTACCATGGACATCTCCTCCTTATATACCAACATACCCAACGAACAAGGACTAAAAGCAGTAAAACATTTCCTTGCAAGGGAACCCCCTGAAATCCCATCGGAGTACCTTATTACTGGTCTCGACCTCGTGTTACATAACAACTACTTTCGGTTTGAGAAGTTATTTTACAAACAGATACTTGGGACAGCCATGGGCAGTGCCATAGCTCCGGCTTTCGCTAATCTTTTTATTGGTTTCCTTGAAGAAAGGTACATTTACCCGTCACCCCTATATATGAATCATGTGAAATATTGGGGTCGCTATATTGATGACGTGGTGACAGTATGGCATGGGGACCGACAAGGGTTTGAAGAGTTCATGGAATATATTAACTCGATCTTCCCGACCATCACCTTTAATCCAGAGATATCAGCCACACATGTGACTTTCTTAGACGTTGCTATCGATAAGGACGACAACGGAGTGATAACCACAGGCCTTTATACCAAGCCCACCGACAGGAACACCCTATTAAGATATGATAGCGCACATCCGAAACCACTGGTCAATAGTCTCCCCATTTCCCAATTTCTGAGGGTACTTAGGATCAACACCAATCCACTAATTCGGCAACAGCAATTGCAGGAGATGTTTAATAAATTCCGAGCCCGAGGGTATCCTGAGCCCATACTTACCCAAGCCCAAAAACGCGCTGAGGACATCTGGAATGGTGACCAACAGAAAAATCAACCAAAAGATGAACGAATTCCATTCATGGTAACATTCAATCAGGCAGCACCGACGATTGAACATGTTACAAATAAATATACGTGCATACTGGCTGCTGATAGTACCATGTGTTCAGTAATAAAAAGACCTCTCATGGAGGTCTATCGACGAAATAGAAATTTGAAAGACTCTCTGGTCGCCGCGGATCCGGTTGAGAAGTACTCCAAAAGACCATTGCCCCTTTCCACCCGCACAGGTTGCTTTAGGTGCAATAATTGCAACGTATGCAATTCCCTTATCCTTGGCTCAGAATTCACTCACCCCCACACTGGTCGACGCTTTAGGATCCTTGGGGTGTACACCTGTCTCACGGAATACTGTGTGTACTTGCTGAAATGCCCTTGTGGCCTCCTGTATGTTGGCAAAACTACCGGTCCTTTTAAGCGAAGGTTTCAACAACACCGGAGTGACGTACGTATTAGTATCAACAGACACAGGAATGGCGAGGACTTGGATTACGATAAACCTGTGGCAGTACATTTTGTGAAGCACAACCACCAGACCCACGAGCTTCGGGGTATGGTTATTGAACATGTAGAGAGACCACGCCGTGGGGGAGATCGCCACCTACAGTTACTTCAACGTGAAACGTACTGGATACACAAACTTGATACCGTACAACCCAGAGGCCTTAATACCTCATTTGGATTTACGTGTTATTTGCCACAGCGCTAAAAAAATTTTTTTTCTCTCCCCTCCCCCACTTGCTCTTTTTTTCTCCTTTCCCCTTTTTCTCTTCCCTTCCCCCCCCCCACTCCCCAACCCCCCCACCCCCTCCCTTCCCCCCCTCCTCTTCCCCCCCCCCTCCCCTTCCCATCCTAGGTGTCAGCCTGCCCTTCCTTTCTTCCCCCTTCTAAACCTTTCCCGCCTCTTTCCTACCCTCAGTCCCTCCTCCCCTTCCCCTAAACTAATTTCCCTGTCCATTGATCTTTCCATAATTGTCCTTCTCTCTCCCCCTTTTGCTAATTTCCCCACACAGACCTTTCTGCTATCCAATTTCCTTTATTCCATCATTACTACTATTCTCCTTGTTTCTCCCCTCTTTCCCCCCCCCTTCCCTTCTTTCCTCCTCCCTCCCCCCTTTCTCCTTTCCCCCCCCCCCCCCTCTAGCCATCCGCACAGATAATACCTGCTCTTCCTGCTTATCCCCCTGTCATCGATACATATAGCACACGACACAGACAATATAGCCCTTGCTTCTTTTACCACACTGACAATACCTACTCCCCTTGCCTATCCCCCTGTCACTTCCCCTGTCATCCATACATACAGTACACAACACTCAGCTCAGCCTGACTACACTTTCTCTTCTCCTTTTTCCTGCTTTTACTGCTCACAGCCGCTGACAGTGACACCTTATCCCTCTGCTTACTGTCCCTCTTTGCCCTTTGTCCCCCCTTTTCTGAACACTTTGCCCTGGCTCCCTTCATACTCCTGTACCTGTCCCCATAGCCTATCCTTCATTTCCTCCTATACCCCTTTTTTGGCCCCATATTCTAGCTCCAATGCCCTTCTGTTTTCCAGATGCTCCCCTTTCTCTGTCTCCCCCCTCTTTAATCAGTCCGCAGCCCCCGTTTTAATCACCATGTGTTTACTTCATTGAATATTTATTGATAGTACATATATCCCTGAGCTGTGGCTCTCTCCGCCACCAAAGGGACGTCTGTGGTCCGTATGACGCTCCCCGGGAGATAGTAGCTCCATGACTGTGGGGCTGCAGCCCCTGGGTGCGCGTCGTCTGCCATACGGGCTGGTGACAGAGCAGGGGCTGCGGACCAATAGGACCGCGCCCGCTGTGATGTCATCAGTCTCCAGGCAGACTTTGAGGCCTGGCTGACAGCGTCCTGTTACTCCTGGGCAGACGGAGACACTGCCACACACAGATGCAGCGTGTGGCGGCTGGCGGAGATGGGGCTCCACGGAATTGGAGCTCCGAGGGTATAAGGTTTGTTTATTCTAATCTATGTCTGTTGACTTGTTTATACATTCGTTTAGTATCCCGCTGACGTCACTATGACGTCAGGCGGGAATTCTGTAATTGTGTCAGCCTCAGTGTATATAAGCTAGGAGCACCTAAGGCACGGTTTGGCATATGAAATTCAATCTGCTGATGCTTGATGCATTTTGTGAAATGTGTGCTTAATACAAGCGATTTGAGCATTGAATGGAGTGCCGGTCCTATTTGTTCCATTGGATCTAAAGCGGCGCCACCGCGGTCCTGGCACCCGCCGAACATGAATCTGTAAGTGTGCACCAGCCACAGAGAAATAATCAGGAGAAATGGGGCTTTCACATACAATATGGTTTTCATTAATAAAATACATTTTTTATTTAAAATAAAGGAGACAGTTGTCTAAAAATTTTTTTTTTTTTTGTGTTTTTTACTTAATATTTTAATAAACAGTAGAAAAATTACAAACAAGACATTTCATGTTAAAGCCTAAACTCTGCTGCAAAAAATATATATACAATTTTCCTAGAAATTCCTGCAAAAATGGCTCAAAACATGGCGCAAAATGGGGAAAAATGACCTGTAAACAGAGGGTGACAAAATCTCAAGTAGGCTGGCATTCAAAAGGTTAAAAGTAGCTATGCATGATGGGTATTGTTCTGCTCGGGGGACCTCGTTCTTTCAGATTTAGCTTTTTTCTTGTCTTCATATTGATATTTTAGGAAAAGGTGTTTTTTATTCTGCTTTTTTATACATTTTTTAGGGAAACCCTGTGCAACCAAAGAATTCTTCGAGGGATTACTTCCAAAAAGATGAACCCACTACAACAAGCTGGGTACACTTATAAAGCTTAACATGTGTACTTTCAGGGAATATATGGTTTGTGGGGGGTATTCCAAGTGTAAAGGGTTGTTTAGGTTGAAAAATCGCAAGGTGTGCAGTTTGTCTGCAGAGCTGAAATCATTACGCACATGCTTTACTTTGGGGTGTTTGGCAACTCTTCCCTTGAACAGTTGTTCTGTTCGGGTGATGTTGCTTTTTCAGATTTAGCTTGTTTTTTTCTTTTTTGTATATAGGTTTTTTTTTAGGAAAATGTGGCTTTGATTCTGCTTTTGTATCCTTTTTTTAGGGAAACTCTTTGCAATCAAAAAATACATTGAGGGATTACTTCCAGAAAACTGTGGCTATATCAACAAGCCTGCTACGCCTAGAAAGCTTAAGGTGTGTACTTCAAGAGAATCTATAGTTTGTTGGGAGTATTTCAAATATAAAGGGTTGTTTTCATTGAAAAACTGCAAGGTGCGCATAGCGCATGGCATAGTTGTATTTTATCTGAAAATCCCCAAAAGCGCTATTTCAGTTTGGGGGCATGTTCTGGGCAGGAAAGGGTGTCTACCAACACATGTGTGGTATCGCTGTAACCGGGAGAAATTGGGATTTTACACGCAATAAGATTGTATTGACGAACTTACATTTTGTATTACAAAAGAACACTACAAATTGTAGAAAATAGATTTTTATTTATTTTTTTTGCTCATATTTCACCCCAAAATATTGAAAATACACCTAAAAAATGAAAATGACATGTTGAAGCCCAGACTCTGCTGAAAAAAACAATATATAATTTTCCTGGGAAATCCCTGGAAATCCCTTCAAAATACACATTTGAACATGCATAGTGCAAAATTGTGAGAAATGGTCTGGCAACAAAAGGTGATAAAAACTCCAGGTAGGCTGGCACTTAAAGGGTTAAATGTGCCAGCTCAACTAAGCACTAACCCTCCTAGCTGGATATGGCCATGCATGCTATGGGATTGAATGCCACCATCTGAAAATACTGACCAAAAGTAGCTATTCGGACGGTCAGTCTCAATCACAGCCTTATTCTCCCTATTTCTAATTTTTGTAACTGCGCTGTTTTTCTTCATTCAGTCGCCAATATAAAGTATTGGAAAGAGGTTTTATCTCCCCCTTTATAGCTCTTATAGGCTGACTTCTCTTCTTCTAAAAAGGCAGGCTTATTTGAGAGTTATAGTGGATCATCTGGGCCGCCATATACTCTTGCCACCCTTCCTCCCATTGTGACACTGTATTTCACTTGAAAGCTTAGTGAAAATAAAGCTCAACATTTAGGGAAAGAAGAACTGGTGTCTGAGAAACAAGAACTGCTTCAAATGGGTTGTGGTTTTAGATCAGCTAATGTTCGTAAAGTCTTACAAACTGTATAATGCATAATGTATATAGCAACAATATTAATTGTATCAATGTATTTGATATTTGCACAGAAAGGGGCCACCATCCAAATTGTCAGCTTGGCAAAAACCTGAATGTACTATGACTCTATTACCCAGCTTTTTAGACGAAATACTGCATGACAGCCATTGTGTATGCTGCAAAGGAATGATGCTGCCAGAGATACATGGCAGAATAGGGAACAGGAAATAAGGCATGGCAGCCAAAAGGGCTGCGATTTAACTCATGTTCCCCTTATAGTCTAATCCCATGCATCATATCTGGAGGTTGCATGATTAAACCCAAAACCTCAAAGTTGTGTATTACCACTTTGCAAATTGCACTATATACTGTCTTCATACTTGCCCAGATGTCCTCAGTTCTTGCTATGACTATTGTCTATCCCATGGCTCTTTTTTCGTTTTAGACAGCTGGTGAAGTGGCTGCCTGATGAGCATAAGGTTGCATATAGAGGAAGGTCTTTACAGATGTGACTTGGTGACTGGCTGATGGGTATGTGTAAGATAAAAACAAGGACTTTCTTCTATACCCAGCAGAGGGGCCAACAGCTCTGAATAATTTGCATTTGGCAAGCAAAGTTCTAGTTATGCCAATTTTAGAAGGTGGCAAATCCAACATTTTATCTTACTATTATTAATGTAGAGCAATGTAGAAACATCTGTAAATCAATGTGTAACAATTCAATACATTTGAATTACCTGACTTGGCAGCTATCCAGTGTAAACATTCCATAGAGGAATACAAATAACCCAATTATTGCTGCAGGGAAGAGCATTCCTGTATACCAACCCAGCCATGCAAAATACAGGCCGATCTTCTCTCCAAAATACCTTCTGCAAAGCAAACATAGGGATACAATACAATAATCAGCTTCATAATAACGATTTCAAATGTGTTTTTTTTATAACTGAACTAATATCTCGTGATTTGGACAAAGCAGGGGAGCTGTGAAACATGTTGCCCAGCCCAGGGGACCAATATAAACAACTGGTACTAAAGCAAAGCATAGCTGTTATCGGAACACTTTCTGGTGATATTTTTTCCTTCATCTTAGATTTATTGCTTTAATCATACCTTTATTATCTCACTGGCTAGAGTCACTTTATGAGTATATACATTGATCTTGAATTATTTATATAGGGATTTACTTGATCAATTTTTCAGCTTTCATTTCCACTGATGGTTTTATTTCTATATCATTTACTAATACCTGGGGTGCTATGTACGTATTTACTTAATCCTTGTGAGAAATGCTGGGATCTGCCCATGAAGTTTGGTAAAAGCAGGGTTTTTTTTTTTGCAAATCTTTGTAGTTGACGCTTTATTTAAAGGAGCACTATCCCGAAAAAATTGCCCAATGATAAAAATCCATATAAATTTGCTGGGTGGTGGGAGGAGGGGTCACTTATACATACCGGCATCAAGAAATATCCAGCCATGCCTTATTTTCATTTTTTTTAATGGAAGGGAAAGTACATCTGGGGCGACAGGCTCTGTCACCCCTGATACACTAAACCTGTCACCCCTGGATCTTATTCCTGCCATGAGAGAATAAACCACAAGCTTGGCAGGAGTTTTATTCAGTTCGGGGATATAACTGACCCCTCCTCTCATTAGCCAATGTGTTTATATGAATTTTTAATATTACACAATTTCGCGATAGTGCCCCTTTAACTCACTTACCAGCAAAATCACATTCTTTTTTTTTTTTTTGCTGCTAGTAACATTTTCAGACAGACAAGTACATCAATAAGCTGATCCTGCAGGCACAGAACATGGCCCCCCCCTTAATTTGATTTAACAGGAGTGGAATTGTTGTTGGTGAAAAACGGTGGTCATGCATACAATATAGGGATGGGTTACAGAAAAAAGGCCAAATCTCAGCTTCAACAACTTTATGCAGCAGCAGAATAGAATGAATCCTCTTCACTGCAAATAAGAAGACTTGTGATTTGTTTAGACATGGACATTGAGGCTGGACAATGCCCTTAAAGAGGAGCACAACCCATGATTTTTACAATCATGGGTTTTGTTCCTCCTGTCTGGGACATCCCGAATGCCCCTCTGTGTTTATCCCCACAGATTGCAAGTAAACTCACATTTTCTTCAATCCCATGGCACATGAGCCAGCCAATCGCCAGCTTAAATTCCATTCAGCTATTGCTTCGAGCACTAAGCGACAAGCAACGCTGAAAAGACTGCACACTACTGGCCACACCACTGCTCATCCGCATTGCTGTACCAGCTATTCAGTGGGTTATTATCAGCTAGTAAGATTATGGATTTTATCTGACCATGTTTTGAATTTAATATGATAGTGGACCCTGATTAGGTGTTTGTGAAACTTTTCCTTGCACTGATCTTGTATACAAGATACTTCTAAAGCAGCTACCAAAAAGTTTAAACTTTTTGGGCATAGAAATATAAACAACGATATTTTTTACCAAGCTGATGGTGTGAGATATAAAAGATTGATTGTAAAAAAAAATGTTTAGTCCTCGTGGAAATGATAAAATAACCTTAAATGTACCGTACAAGATCCAGTGGCTGATACTTATACCACACTCCCCAGGAAGCCCAGTACTCAAAGAGAAGGTGCCGATGATTTTCTGCTCCGTGAGTCTTTATGGAGTTTTTACTTCTATAACTTCCCTTTAATACAAAACAAAAAAATGTATATGTAAATTTGTTATTGTAGTATTGTTGTTATGTAGTTATTGTAGTATAACCAAGGCCATCCAACTTAATGTCAGGATTTGAAGGTCCATGGGACACCTTACCAGTTCACAGAGAATTAAAGTATAAAATAACACATACAGTAGAAGAAAAAACATGTTAATTAAGTTATATTAACTATGCTGACCTACGCTGTCTACTGGCATCTGTCCCTTGCCAGGCAGCAACCTCTCCGCAGGAGCGTTCAGGGCTCCCTCCAGGTCTGGGCAGCCGGCAAAGGTGGAGGAATGCCGGGCCACCAGAGAGGGAGCATTGTATATGCCAGGGAGTGGCTTTTCTCTCCTTGACTGTGGGAGGGGCATGGAGACCTTCACAGTGACCCAGTGACCCAAAAATACATTTATATATTGCAGAAAAAATTCACCTTTAATCTTCCACAGCATGCCCCTCTTCAATATGTATTTGGAGATTCAGGTCCCAGCATCCATGTGTACCTCCCAATGACCCAGACATAAGGGGCATTCCATTTTACATTCCTTGTTAAAGATGGCGCGGGGGGCAGATTGAAGTGCTGCTGGGGACTGAAGATAAGTATCTCTTTGCTTTTTGCCAATAACTGGCCTTTCAACAACCAGTGAAAAAAAAAATAAACCTGTTCAAAACATCTTCTGAAAACCTTTATGTAATACAGTTTGAATATATAAACATTTGTAAAGTACCTCATGTAAAGGGAATGCAGCATCATAAGTGCAGTTGGAAAGCAAGCGGTTCAACCCTAAAAAAAAGAAGGGAGCTATCATTAAACTGCATGCTTATTATAGTAATCATAAAGTAAAACACTACAATATGTTTGAATTTCCTGCTGGGAAATATTATAATATGAAGATTAGCCTAGGATTTCCAAGTATTATTGAATAAGATGTTACAAAGCCCTTAGCACAATGAGCCATACCCACAACAAACAAAAACAATTCATCTTGTACTGGTATGAACTATCTAATGGTTGCTGTGGGGTCTAGACATTGGCTGATTCACTAATACTAATGGGCTTAGTCAATTTAAGACTTCGGGTTCTGGTTCTGCAGTCTTATCTGTCTATCTAAGTATTTGTCAGGTTGGGTCCTGGTTCACAGGGACACAAAATTAACCTAACCTACCCCCTCACACCACCCATGAGCCGTGTATTAGAGAGATCCTGACTGTTACCTAGCAGAGCTGTATCCATTGGGGGACAGTTTATAGCTGCACACATGTGCAGAATCCACAGCTCATCCAATAGGAGACATGATACACTGAAGTGTGCAGCTAACTTATATCCCCATCATATAGAGCTTAATGCCCCATTTTGGCTTTCTAAGGATCTTCAGCTGTAGAAACATCACAAACTGAGATGCCCCATTGGAGAGTTTTAAATGAGACATAAAATAATTTTTGACCCTTGGTCTACTTTAGGTGACTTGCACTTGCAACTGTCACCCTGTTGCACTGGATAGGATGACTGACCTGTCACTCAAGGTCCCAAGGGTCATGTGCATATCCCCCCCCCCCTTCAAGTAAGCATTTTTTGGGTTGATGCTCAAACTGGGCTTAGCACAGGCGCAGGGATGTGAGTGGAGTGTTAAAAAATGCTTGGACTTCCTCTTTAAGGTCAAACAGAAAAGTTCTGTCGCAAGTTGTTAATTTTAACATAAAAATGCCCCCTAGAAAAATCCATAGCTTTTAGTTTGTCTACCATTTATATAAGTGCTGAATTTCATAAATCATCAAGGATATGCAGCTAACATGAATCATGCTTACAATACAAAAAAAGGGAAAAGATAAGGGATCAGGACATTAGTGGTCGGGTATCAGGTTACAGGTTTTTAGCGATAAGGTTACAGATGACATTTTCCATTAAGGAAATATCAAAAACATGTTCAAATATGATTACTGGTATATAAACATATAGAAATATATTTTTATTCTAGATTATTTCCAGGATAGTTGTCCTTTAACTTTGAATGTTATATTATGTATGTAATAGGTTTAAGAATAATGGTTGACAGGCATCCACCCAATATTTAGGCAAGCAAACATTCCTCAGATTTTGCATTCAGTTGTACCTCTTCATCTGTAATCTTTACTGAATATTTCAGACAGCACTGCTGTAAAGAGTACAGTAAACTTCTGCAAGTGTGCCACAATCCCAGCACAATCCCTGGCACCCAATAACTTACTGGAACGTCAGATCTAGTCCCTTGTGCCACCCTTGTGTGGGTGTGTGCTGCTCAGGAACTCCTGCTTTGGCATTCTGGGTTGGGGGTAGTATAGTCGCCCAGCTTGTCCAGCTGAAAAGCAGAGGCCAGCGGCTATGCTTGGTGCCGTGGCGTGCCCGCGCCGCCCATTCAGAAAGGCCAGGTGTGTGCACACAGCTAGAGGTGGGCGGTGATGCGGCCCGAGTGGCGAGGGCTCCAGGAGAAGGTTAGTGAAACTGGCGATCAGGGGGGTTTCACACAGCAGGGTATCCCCAATCGGGATGCTCCAAGGAGTAGAACTCTGATGGTCCTGGAGTCTAGAAGACTCCAGGGCCTCTGATGTTCCTCTTTAAACACACAAGAAGGGAGAGCTGGACAGCAGCAGTCACCTGAAAGGGGCACTCAGAAAATGCCCTTGTGTACAAAGTCTGGGAATCTGTGCAACACATCACACATTAGACTTCCTCACTTCCTGGCTGCTTAGTTTATTGAAATGCACATCCTTGATCCTCTGAGGAGCCTCGAGGACAATGCCCCCCCCCCCATTGTCCTCGAGGCTCCTCAGAGGTCCTCGAGGCTCCTCAGAGGATCAAGGATGTGCATTTCAATAAACCAAGGCAGGAAGTGAGGAAGTCTAATGTGTGATGTGTTGCACAGATTCCCAGACTTTGTACACAAGGGCAGGGAAATTGCAGAAACCCCACTTGTGTATGTTTGTTTGCCACCAGAACGAATAGGAAATAATGAAGTCCAATTGGCTTCCAGGGACAAGAAACCAATGTAATAATGTACTAGATAGCTTCCCTGAAAAAAGTTGTACAACTCAAAAACAAACTAAGTCTAAAATCATTTCTAAAAGAGATGTTTTTAGAATATGTCATATTGGATGGATATGCATTTTTTAATGGCTCTAAAGGAAAAGAAAACATAAAAAATTGCCAAGGTAATACAACATGGCACTGAAACAAAAAGAAAGGGATTAAAAAGTGGAACAATAACTTAAGGTGGACATTTAAGGTTTTATGATTTCATTAGTATTAATGATACACTCCCCCACTTTGAAGTTCCTGTCCAGGCACACACTAACTTCCCTCCACCTAATCCTCCCTTGGAATAATGTAAAATAAGCCATTTCAAAGCATCCTAATGGAGCACTATCACAAAATTGTGTCATATAAAAATACATATAAACACGTTGGCTAATGAGAGGAGGGGTCACTTATACACCCAAACTGAATAAAACTCCCACCAAACTTGTGGTTTATTCTCTCATGGTAGGAAAAAGATCCAGGGGTGAAAGGTTTAGTCTATCAGGGGTGACAGAGCCTGTCACCCTGGATGTCCTTTTCCTTCCATTAAAAGAAAGAAAAACAAGCCTGGCTGGATATTTCTTAATACCGGGTATATAAGTGACCCCTCCTCCCGCCATCTAGCATATTCATATGGATTTTTATCATTGGGACATTTTTTCATGATAGTACTCCTTTAAGGTATGTAAATACCTTATGTATTCTAGACAAACCTTTGTTTTAATTTCTAGGTTGTAGACAGGCAGGGGAGGGCTTATAATGGCGCAGCTTTATGAGTCATGTGCATGCCCTGCTGTGGTCTGAGACAGTGGTTGGAGCACTGTGGCTTGCTGTGCTCACTTGTACTGAGTGCTCCAAGGGACAGAGTAGCGGGGGAGAAAATAAACTGAAAGGATGACAAACTTGAGTTCTGCTACGGCTTCTAACCCACACTGAAGGAAATGGAGAAGAGGCACATGGGACAGGCTTCAGATGAGCTGCTTTCTGCCCTATTATCTGCTTACTAAAGTCCCTTCAATAGCACCTCTTGTGGGTGTGTATAAAAAGAAGAAAGCTGGTACAGAGATACAGTAGTTCCATAACAGTATCTGTTCCTGCATTTTATTAGACTTACAAATAATTTCCAACAGAGCAGAGGCATTTACTGTAAATTAGTAAATAACCCATGGGTTGGAATAAAAAGCTATCTTACATAAGGGTGAAAGCTCTTCACCGCCTAGTAAATGCTCACTATGTGTCAACCTATTATTATAAACTTTGAAGCAATTTAAGTCAGAATATGAATAATCCAAATATTATACCTGCTTATGATTTAACACAAGTCAGCACACCTCTTACAAATAAATACAACTGAAAGTTCAGCTGTGAAAGTGAAACAAGATAAGTGTTTTTGTGTATAATTTAGTTAGACTTGTTTAGATGTTTCTGCATGAAGCATTTTGAATGCTTGCTTAATGAGTCTTCAGTTAGACTGTGATTACCAAGCTCCAGACAGGAGCACTTCTTTCTTTACCCAGCAGTAACTCATTTACAGCTCCAGCAGCTTTATTAGCATTTTAAATTCAAGGTGAGTGAAAGAGAAGAGTACAATTAAAATCAATCGCATGGTAAATTACACACACCCGTATGTTTTAAGACCTTTTCCCAACAAATCAAGCTGTAATGACTCTAAAGGGTCAACTTTTTCTGGTCCATTATGGTCACAGAATATAGTCATGACTGCCCCCCCCCCACCTTCACCAGGTTTGTGTTCATATCAAAGTGAAAGCACCAAAATCTTATTTTAGATAGAGTTGGGGGTTACAACTTCCTCTGCTGGCAATGCCCGGCGTGGCTGTTCTAAAATGCCCCCAATGTAGTAAAGGCTCCTAAAAAACATTTCTTATGTAAACTATGAAGATGTACTTTTTAACATAATGACTAATTACTATTCAGTAATCTGGGGTGTACCCCCTTATACCACAACTTCCTCTAAGCACTGGGCTGTACCCCCTTATACCACACCTAGCTCTAAGCACTGGGGTGCACTACCATATACCACAACTTTTTCTAAGCACTGGGGTGTAACCCCTTAAAGCACAACTTCCTCTAAGCACTGGGGTTGTGTACCCCCTTATATCACAACTTCCTCAAGCACTGGGGTTTGTGTACCCCCTTATACCACAACTAGCTCTAAGCACTGGGGTGTACTCCCTTATACCACAACTAGCTCTAAGCACTGGGGTGTACCCCCTTATACCACAACTTGCTCTAAGCACTGGGGTGTGTGTACCCCTTTTACCACAACTAGCTCTAATCTGTGGGGTTTGTGTACCGCCTTATACCACAACAAACTCTAGCCGCTGTGGTGTACCCCCTCATACCACAACTTCCTCTAAGCAATGAGGTGTACCCCCGATACCACAACTAACTCCCACAACAACTTTTGATGGGAAAATTATTTCAAATTTAACCCCACACCCAAAAAATTTACATGGCACCCCCCCCCAAGCATTACCAACCCGGCAAACCAACATAGGGTCTTGAAATTCCAGGGCTTAAGGGCCATCCAGCCAGCCCCTGGCCCTGACCATTACAAGCCCTTATGCCCTACAGCTCGGGTCCAGTGCCCACCGGGCATGATCCGCATCACTGGGCAGCTCCGCACCACCCTGGCTATTGGTGATGCATGCAATAGAGTATGAACTGGTATAGGGGCCTATGGGACCACTTCAAAGTGAAAGCTTAGTAAACACACACACTTTTTCAACAAAAAACTTTATTAATCCTAATGAACTTATACTTACCTGCCCTCTCTGGGCTCTCATGCAGGTTCCTTTAAATGTATGCCGCGGGGGCATCTAAGGATGCTCCAATGGCATGTGACAAGGAGGGGAACACACGTTCCCCTCTGTTCATCCCGGCTCTCGGCCGGGGGACTGCATGATGCTGGGGAATGGCTATTATATTGAAAGCGGGCCTCTCTGGAATCTCCAGGGGCCTCCTATACCAGTTCACTATGATCAGGAGCCGGCAGGGGCCGGTCTCAGTGGATGCCATGATGGTAAAATTACACATTGCCTGCACCCCATTTGGGGCATCAGGGGTGCGGAAGAGCCCAGGGCCCATTGGCGTGAGTCCTGAGTCCATACCAAAGGGCATAAGGGCTTGTAACTTGCAGAGACAGGGACCACCAATAGAGCAGCCTCTAAGCCCTGGGTTACAAGTCCTTGCTTGGCCGACTGTAAATTACAGCATGGCTCAGTGAAGTCTAGCGGGATTTCGGACGGCTCCATTGCATTCCATTCATGGGCACAGAACAGACGCGAGATTGAGGGCCACGCACAGTACCTGATGTGATGCAAGATGGCACTGCCTGTCGGGAGGTCACCCGGAATCTGAGGGAGGAACCCAGAAGATGGATGCCCTGGTGAGGTGAGTACAAGTTGCCAAATGGGAAAACCGGAGGGGGGCAGCGGTTCGTGAGGTTTGGGGGAGGTTTTAACCCCCGATATTCCTCTTTAAGGTAAGACCTGGCACCGGATAGCGAGGCATTAGGTGATTTTTTTTTTGTTTTTGTACCTATTTTATGGAAAAACTAGATCAGCACAAATCCCCCAAAAATCTGATTTGTGCCAATTCGTTTTTTCCAAGATATCTGTTCACTCATCTCTAGCAGTATGAATAGAGCATGAGCACTGATTAGCCAGTGACTCGCAATGCGCCTTTGGCATGCTGGAGGGTAAGCTTTTTATCGCATCACACAGTGGGGCATGCTCCATCATAGAGAAACAACACCCAGAAGAGTAAAAAGCACGACTGTTGTTTCGTTTTAAAGCTTTGCAATGCTATTTCAATATAAGTAATATACTGGTCAACATGGGAAACATGCTGATGATGACACATTGGAATAAATAGCTTGAGTATCACATCTGCATATGCAGCTTTTCATTCCAGGAAGTGAAAATGTAATGTGGTAAAGCATTTTGAAGATAATGAGGCAATAATGGTTCACTACAGCTGCCGCTTTTACTGCTTTTAGTAAAAGAATCCACTTATGGGACCAAGGAGCTGGAGTGACAGCAGATTAGACAGCAACACTATAACGCACTCAGATTCAGATATCTATAAAAGCCACAAATTTGCTGTATAATCAATATATGGTTGGGTCAGAGGGTGGCATAGAAGGCTATGGTGGTGCAGAGGAATATAAAATCAGAATATAAAAGGATGCATTGGTTAAGAGGAGGTGCTTAATGTGGACCTTCACGCTGATTAAGAGCATATCTTATATGTTTCCCACACCCTATACATACAGATTGCTCACATTAAAAATCATCCTACCTGCATCTACTGCATGTTATGAGCCTTTAAAAATCCAAGATGGTGGCTCATGAAGCTTTAGGCAGCCTGCAAACAGGAAGTGTCTTCTGACTGTGTCGCTCTGCATTCTGGGATTGCTGTCCTTTCCCTGACCCCAACTCTGCTCTGTGTGTGCAAAGCACAGCTATAACCCCACCCCCTATACTTTAATCTCGCTCCTCTCCTCGGTATGTGATTATTCTGAGTCAAGATGGCGGCGCCTGTATCCTAGAGTCCTGAACAGAGTTGCAGTCCGGTGGTGGAAAGAATAATAAGTAAGTGAATAAAAGCTTAAAATATATTTATTTTAGATGCTGGGGAATCGTTTTGTAAGGGTTTGGGCTTTTCAATAAATCATGGTGAAGGTCCGATTTAAGAGTCCTTGGCTTTGCAACCTAGATTTTTTAACCAAAAAAAAGAAATTGGCAAGAACATGGGTTCCCATCCTATGTTATAGATTTAAAAATGACACAGTGGACTCTGCAGCAGATTTGACAGAAAAAAAGTTGTAGGACCATTTTACATTTCCTGCTTCTGGGAAGAAGCCAGCCAAGACATTCATTGTTTTGGAGGGGTGGTGATGCTTTCCTCTCTTCCTTTGTGATGAGATGTGTATTTTTATTTATGATCCTGAGTGTATAGGACAATCAAAACTATAGAGAAACAGCGACCCCTCCCATGCTCAAAAGAGGTTCAGAGTGCAACATGATGGCATCTCTCTTTTGGGATGAGAATGGGGTACTGTGTATCACAGCTGTGTAATACACACTGTTGGATACAGTGAGGTCAAGAAGGTGTACAAAGGTGATCCAAGGTGCTTTGTTCCTAAATAATTATGCTGCCTCACACACAGCAGCCTTCAGAACAAAATGGTGGGCCTGGACTTCAAGGTGCTGGATCATCATCCTCATTTTCTCAAACTTTCTTCTGTGTTATAATTTGAAGACATGGCTAACTGAGTTGAAGAAACTGCAGTGTTATCCAAGGGAAAAATGTATATATACTGTCAAAATTCAAAGTTCTCATTGGTGGTGAAAGCCTAGGACTTATCAGTACCCCCTCACAAACAGGTGGGCAACAGGGTTGTATAAAAGGCCACTTAGAGAAGTAGGAGGCCATTGGATAGTATGTAGAACCCTTAAATGATAATGGATTCTGGACAGACTTAAATGGATACCCAACAATGCAAGTGTTTGGGGGGTCCAATAATGGATGTAACAAGTAAACATATTCTTGTACGTCGAGCTCTAAGTGTAACTGTATACTGGTAAGTATTGGTTATAACAAATAGAACTTACCAATTTTATTTTTCCCTTCTTCATATTTAACTCTTTGTAAAATATGGTGTACAATCCGGCTTCTGGTGGCATTGTTGAAAAATGTGTCTTTGTTGTTTATGATAAAACTGCAAAATTGAAAATAAAGATATAAGATGAAGATACATTGGAGCTAGTATCCATGAACACTCTTTGTATTGATTTGCCCTTTGCATTTATTGTAGGTCATTTTAAGGTTAACGGTCAGATTACAGTTACAAAACACATGAGCATTGGCACTGCATTTTCTGGATAGCAAAGCTTGGAATGGATAGCAAAGCCAATCACTACAAGATGAAGATACATTGGTGCAAGTATCCATGAACTGTCTTTGTATTGATTTGCCCTTTGCATTTATTGTAGGTCCTTTTAAGGTTGGATGCAGTTACAAAACACATAAGCATTGGCACTGCATTTTCTGGATAGCAACCGTTTGCCCCCTAACTGTTCTATAAAACAGAAAAACCAAACCATTCAAAATGTCTCTTTAATTAGCAGGGGCAGCTCCAGACACACAGGGTAAGGAGTAGCGAGGGTTAGCAGTGTGCTTAATCAAACTTTAAAACTCCTTTTTTTATAAGGACAAAAAGCTTCCAAAACAGTTATGGGGTTATGTGTATTGTAACAGTGAAAATTTAGTGCATGGGAAATTACAAATATTTGTTAGGGGTAGTTTAGTTTAAACTTTAAAAAGTGACATTTTAACTAGCACACTTTTATAGTGAACCTTATTGGCCACTGGCAGTCACGTGGGATATTCTGCACACCACAGGATTGCAGAGGGATTGAGTAGTAATGCCTAATCACAGGATAAGCATCCAAAATAGAAATGCACGTACGGAAGGTATGCAATAAAGGTCAAACTAAATGTCAAACTTTTGCAACATTATAAAAATGTTATATGATTAATTCATGGTTACCATTTGCCATCCCACTATATGTATTAAATGCATTATTTGATATATTGGTATTGATTCAGCACCAGGTGCAAAAGCGTACTATGCTGTTTTAAGACTAAAAAGTGCAATTTCATTGAATTTGCTACCTAGGAGTTTTTTACTAGGTGCAAAATGTGCACTTTCATTTCATTTTTCACTTAAAGCAAACGTTAAAGTAAAAAAGTAAAATAATAGGGTCTATAAGTCCTGAAGACTGTGGTGTATGACTCCCCACCTAAATATCCCTTAAAGCAAAACCACATCACCCTTAAAGCGGTCCTTCACTCTGAATAAGAGGCTGATTTATTAATAGCGACATGTAGCGACAGTTGAGCGGCTGTAGCGGTATTTTCACAGCGCCCGCTAGTAGTCGCTGTGCTTGGCCGTTGTTCGGTTGTTGACAGCGTCTCAGTCGGTGTGGCGTAATGTTGAATACAAGGTTACGAGTCGCTATTTGACAGTTTCCGCGATGTATGGGAGCGCATGATAGCGACTGGTCAGAGCGACCGGCTTCCACCATATTCATCAAAAAATCACGCTCAAAAAATTCAAGCGCTGTGAAATGCATGTTTAAACCCCAGAGCGCTGGCGGCGATGGGTTAAAAGTAGTTTTTTAACCCCCAAACCACCGTATTTTTGGAAACCAAAAAAAAAAAGTATTTTAAATAATTTTGTAATTTTTTTTTTTAATTTTTTTTCCCTTAAAAATCTAAAATGGCAGAAGTGGTCACAGAATTTTTCACATTTAAAAAAAAAAAAAAAACATTAATAACAATGAATTATTCATATTTTAAGATTGTTCCATTGAAATGCATTGGAGAGCGCCAGGTAGCGAGAGGTCATACCTGTCGCTGTTCAAGGTCGCTCGCTGGCGCTGTGGGCTGAGGCTGGAATAATGATGAATGAGTGGCTATATGGCGCTATCTCAGTCGCTAAGCAGGATTGGCTTGATAAATGTGTGATTGTGGTGGGGAGCCGGCGTTCTCGTGGCGGGGCCTGTCATTACCGGTCGCTCACCAGTCGCTACCTGTCGCTATTCCTCATAAATAAGGGCCTAAGAGTCTATCTTATATGTTTCCCACACCCTGTACATTCAGATTGCTCACATTAAAAATCATCCTACCTGCATCTACTGCATGTTATGAGCCATTAAACATCCAAGATGGCGGCTCATGGACCATCAGGCAGCCTGCAAACAGGAAGTGCCTTCTGACTGTGCTGCTCTGCATTCTGGGATTGCTGACCTTTTCCTGACCCCAGCTTTGCTCTGTCTGAGCAAAGCACAGCTATAACCCGCCCCCTGTACTTTATCCCACTCTCCTCTCCTCAGTAAGTGTAATGCTTCTGAGGCAAGATGGCGGCGTCCGTATCCTAAAGTCCTGAACAGAGTTGCAGCCCAGTGGAGGAAAGAATAATAAGTTTCTGACTAAAAACTTAAAATATATTAATTTTAGATGCTGGGGAATCGTTTTATAAGGGTTTGGGCTTTTCAATAAATCATGCTGAAGGTCCGGTTTAAGACACATTAGTTATCAGTTACTTCAGTTACTGGGTCCAAACTGGATGTTCATCTAACCATAAAATCATCAGTGCAAAATACAGGGTTGCTCTGTTGGTAACACACAATTATCAATGAGACACAATCTAGACACCATACTTTGTACCGATCAACCACTTTTAGTCCTGATAACTCCCAACGCAAGTTCAAATGAAATGAAAGTAGGGCAAGATCCAGCCATTTTGGTCACAGATGACAAAAAGACAACTACTGTATGTTGAATCAATCTATCAAAAACCTAAACCGGACCAACAGCCTGGTAAAGTTGGAAAAGAAGGGTAGCATCCATTTTGGAGCTTCCTCTCCCAACTGACATAACTGACAATGCATGGTAACAGGAAACCCAACAGCACTTCCTGTTTGCAGGTGAGCTGCAAATGCATGAGCCACCATCTTGTTTTTAAATTTACATCATCAAGAGTTAGAAAGGGGTAAATTAATTTTTATGTGCAGCAATCTAAATTGCATTGCCCTGGGGAGGTATGCATATGAGCACTGTTTGTTGTGTTGGTCTGGTTTAAGTCATTTTTGACTGTTGGTCTGCTTTAATTAATAGATTTTTGCTGGAGCTGGGCTTTATGGCATAACAACACTTAAATCTATAATAGAATAAGACAATATTTGCATTTAAAGCTGGAAAGAGTTGTGTTTCACAGATTCTTGCTGCTCCTTAAACACATGATGTTAACTGTTACTTAAAGAGACTGCCCAGGCTAAAAATAAGAACCTGGAAGTTCCACCCTAACCTGGAAGCCATACAACACAAATGTGGTGCACCGCTGGAAAATAGCTACAGTGCTCACCTAATAATTCCAGAGCAGACAAAAAAATGGAGCAAGGGACTGCAAGCCCCAATCACCATTAAGAAGGGAGCACAGCCATAAATCCAATTCCACAATCATTTTATTCAAAACACTACACACAACAATTGAAAACATATCTGCTAGCCCCACTCTTGTGGCTACTCCTCTAACTCACCCATAGAAAAAGTTGTACAACTATATAAATCAAGCGTATAAACTTGATAGATATAATTAGCGATGAGCGAACTTCTCAAAAATTTGATTTGGGCGATTCGCCGAATTTCTCAAAGAAATTCGAGTTCGTCCGAATCGAACTTTAGCGAATCGCTCATCTCTGGTGGGAGCGGGGAGGCCGGCTGCGCTGTCAGCTGTCATCAGAGGACGCGTCATCAGAGGAAGCCGGCTTCCTCTGATGACGCGTCCTCTGATGACAGCTGACAGCGCAACTGGCCTCCCCGCTCCCACCATGCCGGCATTTTTTTTTTTTATTTCAAGGAAAATTCGGTCAGCATGAACCACTAAAAATTCAGGTTCGTGCTGAATCGAATTTTCCCTGAAACTCGGAGCGAATTCAGGTTCGATTCGCTCATCCCTAGATATAATAGGCAACACCTATCTATACTCAATGAGCTCTATCTTTTAAAACTTAAGTGTTTTTGTGCCGGCACAAAAAATTCTGAATAAAAAAGATTCCAGAATAAATCCCAAAATAAATCCCAAGATAAGGAAAAAAACTATACACAAACATCTATATGATCACAAAAAATTAATGTGAAGAAAGTGTGCACAAACACCAGTACATATACAGTAATAAATACATTGATTAAATAGTACTTTTCAAGCACGATGCAAAAATATCAGACTATTACAAAGAATAAGTATGTATATATCCTAAATGACAATAAATTGCACAAAATAACCATGAGGGATTACCCAAGTGAAACAGATATACAAGCAGACCAGCCAAATTCATAAACTAAAGTGAACAGTGCATAGATACAAAGAAACAACTCAAGAGGATGTTACCAACGGCGTCAGCAATGTAGATAACTCGTGGGGAGGAGGCCCTGGGGGCAGCAGAAAGTCAGGAACACCATGGTGATATTTTTGCATCGTGCTTGAGAAGTACTATTCAATTAATTTATTAATTACTGTATATGTATTGGTGTTTGTGCACACTTTCTCGAATTTTTGTGATCATATAGATGTTTGTATATAGTTTTTTCATTATCTTGGGATTTATTTGGGGATTTATTCTGGAATCTTTTTAATTCTGAATATTCTCAGTGTGCCACCCACCCCGCTTCCCCCTTTGGGTCTATTTCTGCCCGGTTTGATTGTTTGTTACCTATATGGTTAAATGGAAGCCTCCCAGCTCAGGCTGCTCACTGGGCAATTGGTAGATGGCACTATAGGTGCCTAGGAGCTTATCTCCTCCAACCTCTTGCTTAAGGGCAATGCGGCTATCCGGCATGGTGATCCGGATTTGGGATGCCCCTGTCCCGAGGTTCCCCTTGGCCCCTTGCTCTCCCGTTACGGTCCCTTCTCCCTTCACTATGGGGGGGGGGGAGGGGGGTGGAGGGATGTGTATATGCATGTGGTGTTTTACTTGTATGTTTTTACTTATTTGGATAACCTTGTCTGTGTTCAGGTCAGTACCACAGGACGGGTGCACACGGCCTGACTGGTTATCTCTTTCTCTTTTACACATTGCCCACACTGATTGTCCTCTTTTCTCTCACTGGCAGCTCCACCATTGTGCGGGCTGCTGCTGGCCTGAATGGCCAGAGTTTGGTTCCGCTTTAGGGCGGCCGGGGCGGGCCGCGCTGTGGCAGGCATGCTTGATGCTGCCTGTGACGCTTTTCCCCCCCCCCTCCCCTTCCCTCCTTTTGAACTGGCGTCCTCTCGTTGTTGGCACCGCCATTCGGTGGGCCACACTGTCAGCGCTTCAGGCGCATGGCTGCATTCTCCCTAGCAAGGGCTTCCCTCCCCCTCCGTTTACTGAGGGCGTCGGGCGCCCTCTTGTTTTGCGGCACCGCTGTTTTGGCGGGCCGCATTGTTTGAATCTAGAGGGGGGCGGTGCCCGGATGACGTCAGAGGGGGCATGGCTGGAGTGGCGTCGTCGTACAGCTCGGCCCCAGCCGCACTTCCTTCCTCTCATCAGAAGTCAGGTGCGGGGCACTCAGCCGCACAAGTGTATCATCTCTGTTGCTGCTACTTCTGCTACTGCTGCTGTTCTGGTGCCTTGTTTTTCAGCCTTGCTTCAGCCTTGGGCAGGTAAGCGGCCTCACCTCGTGTGGGGCCGTCTATTGTTATATTTATGACTGATTTAAAAAAAAAAAAAAAAAAAAAAAAAATGGAAAAGAGTTTTTTGCTGGTTAAAATTCTTTGACCTCTTTAAGGCACTCTGGTGTGTTTTTACTATGTGTTATACTGTTGCATGAATGTTGTACTGCATGCTGCCCCTTTTTTTCTGGGGATCTTACTGTTGTTTTTCCCCACAGATCCTGGGATTCCCTCAATGCAGTGGCTTCCCGGTTCTATTATACCTGGCTAGTCCTATTACTTTAAATTGGGACATAATTATATATATATATATATATATATTGGTATATTAAAAAAAATAAAAAAAAAAGGGGATAATTATAATCATAAATTAAATCCTCCCTCCCGGGACATTAATGTAAAGGGGCATCCCGGGTGGCTTATGCCTAAAACCCACGGTTGTGTGAATACCATAAATCACCATATGGAGGTTTCCGATAATACCGGAAATGGTTCTTCTGGGCCATCCAGGCTGTGTGGGGGCTGTGGGGCTCCGCTCCCAGGCGATGATGTTATATTATGCATTCCTTGTGCAAAGCAGAATATTGTGCGTCAGTCTGTCGCTCCGGCTTCTGGCTCCTCGCAACTTCCATCATCTCCTACCCCCCCTCCCTGTTCCGGACCCCGTGTGACATCGTCAAAGGTGGGGATTCGCAATCTGAGGTGTCTGCACGATTGTCTGCACCTTTCTCCTGTAGCTCCTGCTTCACAGGATGAGGGATGTGAGCCTGTGGATTGGTCCGATTACTCCCTGGACGAGGAGGGGGAACTCCTGGTGGAGTCAGATGAGCCTGCAGATCAGCTTGAGGTCGATGCTATTGGCGATCTGGCTGCGGGGGTTTCCCTTGACACCCCCTCCATTCTGGCTCAAATGTTTGAAATTATGAATTTAGATCCGCCTGAGGCTGTCGCCCTGCCAAAGGGTGAGTTGTTTAATGTGCCTCAGCCGCATTTGGTATTTCCCAGACAACAACACTTTGAGAGGGTTGTGCTTAAGGAATGGGAGCATCCCACGTGGTTAACTGGAATTCCTTCCAGTTGGGATAAACGCTATCCTTTTCCGCCAGAATTGGTGAAGCTTTGGTCAGTTCCCCCTGACGTCGATACCCCTGTTGTAGGGCTCTCTAGCACGGCTATGGTGCAGTCTTCTGAGACCACTGCCCTTAAAGATGGTGAGGATCGTCGGATTGACCAGTATGCTCGCCATGGTTTTATTAGTGCTGGATCAACGATGCGCCCAGTGTGTGCTTCGGCACTTCTTCTATTGGCGGTTAGGTCCGTTATTCAGGATCTATGCGTGGATCTTGATCCCGCTTGTAGTGAGTTTAGTGCTCTTAAGCAGTGTGAGTCTTTTATTCCCTATGTTCTGACCGTTCAGGACGATGCGCTGGCTATGAGTAGCAGGACAGCGGCAATGCTGGTGGCTATTCGTCAGTCAGTGTGGCTGCGCCAGTGGTCGGCGGACTTAGTTTCTAAAAAGGTGCTCACAGCACTTTCCTTTTTGGGCTTGCGACTGTTTGGAGATAAAATTGATTCAGTTGCAAAAGGTGGTAAAATGCCCCAACACAAGAGGCCTCATCGTCCCTTTTGGGGGCAAGTACTGTTAGGCCTTCCTTTCGGGGATTCAGAGCGGGTAGGGGGGCTTCCTTTCTCGCTACCAGAGGTGCAGGTTGGACCCGGGGGAGGGGCCGTGGCCGTCCCACTCAGTCCTGGGGCACCAAGCCCAAGCCTGCTGGTAAGCCCGCTCAGCAATGAGGGGCTGCCCTCACCCGTGCGGGTGGGGGGACGATTGCGACACTTCTCCCAGGTTTGGGACCAGAAGGTTCCGGACAGATGGATCCGGGAGGTGGTGTCGTCCGGTTACAAACTGGAATTCGAGTCTCGCCCTCCTTCACGGTTCTTTCGGTCTCGGGTGCCCATCGATCCTTTGGCCGCACAGGGGGTCCTGGCGTCGGTAAAGAATCTGTTAGGAATGGCAGTCATCCGGCCGGAACCGCGCTTAGAGATGGGCCTCGGTTTCTACTCCAATCTTTTCGCAGTCCCCAAAAAGGACGGGTCCGTTCGTCCCATCCTGGACCTGAAATTACTCAACAAGTTCATCCGTATTCGGAAGTTTCGCATGGAAACTTTGCGTACGGCCGTCGGTTCCCTTCGGCAGGGGGACTTCACGACGTCCATAGACATCAAGGATGCTTATCTTCATGTTCCCATCTGCCAGGCTCATCAACGTTTTCTTCGATTCGTGATGAAAAATCAGCATTTTCAATTCGTGGCACTTCCGTTTGGCCTTACCTCGGCTCCAAGAGTGTTCACCAAGGTGCTGGCAGGGGTGATGGCCATTTTCAGATCTCGGGGCATTCGTGTCGTACCTTATTTGGACGACCTTCTCATCATGGCTCCGTCACTCAATCAATCGACACCAGGTTGGTGGTCTCCACGCTGGAAAGCTTTGGTTGGGTGATCAACTTCCCCAAGTCCTCCCTCGCTCCGGCCAGGGTGGTGTCCTTTCTGGGGATGCAGTTGGACTCTCGTCAACACAGGGTGTTTCTCCCCCAGTCCAAAATTCATCTGATTCAGGAGTTGGCTCGGGTCCTACTTTCCAATCCTCGGCCATCCATCCGTCTGGGGATGAGGCTGGTAGGGTTGATGGTTGCCTCCTTCGAGGCAGTTTCTTTTGCTCAATTTCACACGAGGACGCTTCAGCTTTATCTGTTGGTGTCCTGGGACCGGCAGCCTCGGTCGCTGGATCAGCCCTTCCAGTTGTCCTCCCGGGTCCGGCAGTCTCTCCAGTGGTGGTTGGTCTCGGCCAATCTCGTGAAGGGCAGGTCTTTCCTGACCCCTCTTTGGGAAATTGTCACCACGGACGCCAGTCTTTCGGGATGGGGCGGATTCTGGAAGGAGCTTCAGTTCCAGGGGCAGTGGGAACCTCAAGAGGCCCACTTACCCATCAATGTTCTGGAACTGAGAGCCATCCGTCGGGTTCTTGCTCTCCTGACTCAACACGTTCTGGGCCTTCCGGTCCAAGTGCGTTCAGACAATCGAACAGCGGTTGCTTACATCAATCATCAGGGAGGGACTCGCAGTCTGGGTGCTCTCAGAGAGGTGTCCCTGATCCTGATCTGGGCGGAGGCCCATGTTCCTTGTCTCTCGGCGGTGTACATTCCAGGAGTGGAGAACCAGGAAGCGGACCGGTTGAGCAGGGGCTCTTCCCGTCTGGGAGAATGGGCTCTCCATCCTCAGGTTTTTCGCTCACTGTGTCTCCGATGGGGGACGCCGGAGGTGGACCTGTTTGCCTCTCGTCACAATTACAGGCTCCCGAACTTCGTGTCGCTCTCCCAGGATCCTCTGGCTCTGGCAGTGGACGCCATGTCCCTGAGCTGGGGGGATCTGGGATTTCTATACCTGTTTCCTCCGATACCCATGCTGGGCAGGGTGGTTCAGAAGTTGGCTCTGGAAAGGGTGTCCGCCATTCTCGTGGCCCCAAAGTAGCCAAGGCGAGTGTGGTTTGCAGACATCGTTCGGCTGGCAGTGGACCAGTTCGTTCTGCCTCTTCGGCCCGATCTGCTCACTCAGGGCCGGTTGTGTTACCCCAATTTACCAGCGCTGAGTTTGACGGCCTGGCTGCTGAAACCTCCATCTTGAAGGAGGAGGGTCTTTCTGACTCAGTCGTCAAGACTCTGATCAGTGCCCGGAAGAGGTCTTCTTCTATCATCTACTATAGGACTTGGAAAGCCTATATCGCTTGGTGTGAGATTAGATCTTTTCCTTGTAGGGTCTTTTCGGTCTCCAGGATTCTGGAGTTTTTACAATCTGGCCTAGACTCTGGTCTTCAGCTAAGCACGTTGAAAGGGCAAGTTTCTGCCTTATCTATCTTTTTTCAGAAGCGTTTTGCGCTTCATCCTTTAGTTAAAACTTTTTTCCAGGGGGTTACGCATGTGCGCCCCCCCAGGAAACCATTACTCCCTGTTTGGGATTTGAATTTGGTTCTTTCTGCTCTTCAGGCTCCTCCTTTTGAGCCTTTGCAAGATATTGCTTTGTCTACCCTGACTCAGAAGATTGTCTTCTTGGCAGCTATCACTTCGGTCCGGCGTGTCTCGGAGTTGGCGGCCTTGTCTATCCAGGTGCCTTACTTTGAGAGGCATCAGGATAAAGTGGTCTTTCGGTTTAAACCAGACTTTCTTCCTAAGGTTGTTTGTGCTTTTCATTTGAATCAGGATATTGTTCTTCCCTCCTTGTGTCCTAATCCTAAGAATGACAAAGAGAGGGTTTTGCATTGTTTGGATGTAGTACGCTGTGTTAAGTACTATTTGATTATTACGTCTCCTTTTCGTAAGACGGATGCCTTTTTTGTTGTGCCCTGTGGGCCTAAGAAGGGTTTGGCACCGGCCAAATCTTCCATTAGCAAATGGATACTTCAGGCCGTTATTGCGGCCTATTCTGCTAAGGGGAAAGTTCCCCCTTTTCGTATCACTGCTCATTCTACTCGCGCCGTTGGAGCGTCTTGGACTTTTCAGCACCAAGCTTCTGTTGAACAAGTTTGTAAGGCCGCCACTTGGTCTTCTGTTCATACTTTTTCTAAGTTTTACAAAGTTGATGTGCGAGCCTCAGCGGATGCTGTTTTTGGCCGCAAAGTTCTGCAGACTGCAGTCATTTAAGTTATGCTTCATTTTTGCATTCGGATACCCATCCCTTGTGGACACTGCTTTTGGATGTCCCAATCGTGAAGAATTAAAGGGGAAGCGGGGTGGGTGGCACACTGAGAATAATACCATTTTGTTAGTACTCACCTGAAAAATGGATATTGTCAGTGTGCCACACACCCCGCTTCACCCCCGCCCTTATCGGTATCCCGAATCCTTTATATGGTGAAGCTTTTATTTATTTTGAGGTTACCGTTAGATTACTGGTACCTTGTCTTTCTGCTTTTTAAATCACTGGTGTTAAATGGGAGGTACCAGGTATATATAGGCCGGAAGGGGGCTCGTTACAAGACTTCCTCTCTGCAACAGCGTCACCTGGCGGTGAGTAACCCAATCGTGAAGAATTAAAGGGGAAGCGGGGTGTGTGGCACACTGACAATATCCATTTTTCAGGTGAGTACTCACAAAATGGTATTTTTTTGTGCCGGCACAAAAACACAGGCTGATTCATCATTAGTGGCAGGTAGCGACAGATGAGCGTCTGTAGCGGGCATTTTCAGAGCGCCCGCTAGTAGTTGCAGTGCTCGGCCGTGAGTCGCTAGTTTATAGCGACTCGGACGCTGTTCAGTAATGTTGAATACATTGTGAGTCGCTATTTGACCACTACAGCGCTGTATGGGAGCGCATGTTAGCGACTGCTCATAGCGACCGACTCTCACCATATTCAGCAAAAAAACAGCCTCACAAATCTCTGGCGCTGAAAAAAGCTTGTTTGAAGCCCTGAGCGCAGGAGGCGGTGTGTTTAAAGTCTGTTTTCCAGCATCTATCAACTAGTAACAAAGCATAAACATATGGAATTACATTGTAACAACATTGTAACATGAACACTTTAATGCCAGATCTGTAATGTCATTTCTGAAGAAATATATAAAAAATGAAAAAAATATGAAAAAACTGCTTTTTTAATGCCAGAAGAGGTCACAGAATTATTTGTGATTTTTTGGAAAAAAACTAAAAACAAATACCCCGTTTAAAGAGAAGAAAAGGTTCATCCATTGAAATGTATGGGAGAGCGACAGGTAGCGAGAGGTCATACCTGGCGCTGTGCAAGGCTGAACACCGGCGCTGTTCACTGAGGCTGTGAAAATGATGAATCAGATGCTACATGGCGCTATCCCAGTCGCTAAACAGATTCTGCTTGATAAATGTGTAATTGTGTGCTGTGTCCGGCGTTCACCAGTCGCTACCTCTCATTAACCAGCCACTACCTGACGCTATCCCTTCTTAAATAAGGGCCTAAGGTTTTAAAAGATAGAGCTCATTGAGTATAGATAGGTGTTGCCTTTATTATATCGATCAAGTTTATACGCTTGATTTATATGGTTGTACAACTTTTTCTGTGGGTGAGTTAGAGGAGTAGCCACAAGAGTGGGGCTAGCAGATATGTTTTAAATTGTTTTTAATTGTTGTGTGTAGTGTTTTGAATAAAATGATTGTGTAATTGGATTTATGGCTGTGCTCCCTTCTTAATGGTGATTGGGGCTTGCAGTCCCTTGCTCCATTTTTTTGTCTAACCTGGAAGCCAGATTAGGATGGAACAGCTGTTGGGGACTGTGATACGAGTGTGACATGAATGATGGATGGTTTGTCATATGATAAAGTGTGATTCTGTATGGCCCCGCATATTTCAAGCTCACCAGACGATCCCATAAAGAATGAGTTGTACCGTGATGGGGATAGTGCGTGCCAGTGTAGAATATTAGTTTATGAAACTACTATTGCTTAATATTTGGTTATGAAACTACTATTGCTTAATATTTGGTTATGAAACTACTATTGCTAAATATTTGGTTATGAAACTACTATTGCTTAATATATGGTTATGAAACTACTATTGCTTAATATTTGGTTATGAAACTACTATTGCTTAATATTAGGTTATGAAACTATGATATAACTGGGCATGCGGAAGGTATTGCTCAGTAACATAAATGAGGGGATTTTGCAGAGTGTTGAGGGACATTTCCAGACTGCTGAAGTGGACGCACTTATGATGCAAGCCGGAACTCACTGAACCCTCCGTATTGAGTCCCCCAATACAGGAGTGATGCTACAATATCCAGTAATGTATTGATGCTTACTATCTATTATACAAATGATGATAGCCTAATGATAATTATGTTAATGTAAATTATAACTATACAATAAATATTCCAAAGATTCAATGATTACCATTTTATTTCCTAATTCGAATATTAGTGAGCGCAGTAAGTAGCCCAATGAGGCATTTATGTACTTGGTAATACAGGGACAAAAGGGGATATGGTCATTTTACGTTTTGGCCTGCCCAGACCCGTTAATCAACCAGTGAGCTAGGCCTATAGTTTTTATAAATATGCTACCAATCTTGGAGCAAAATGGCTATTCATGGCCTGAAGTGGCAAATAATCTTGTTGTAACACTCTAAGTCTAGGTACAGTTCTGTATTCACTTACTGGTGAATCCTTTGCTGGCTAAATGGTGCAGTGTAACAGTCATTCTCTTCTAGGTCTGGAATTGTTTCCTTGTCCAATCTCATTGGCTTTTTAGGCAGCCATCCCCGAAACCTGCTTAGCTGCTTCTCCATCCTTTAAAAAGCAAACAGATCAGTAAATGACAGCACTAATAAAATCTGAATGGAATATACAGTGACACAGTTAAACATTTTAGTATTAAGCACAACTTTTGTAAAGTTATACAATAGGAAACCTAGAGTCCACACACAATAACTGGCACTAAGTTTGTTGCTTTCTGGGTGCACTGCTTGGTTGGCTTGGTAAACAATCCACATTAGAGTTTAGCCAACTATAGTTTCTCTGTAAATTTATGACCAGTCTTGGCTTTAGACTAGCCCAAATGCAACTAAAACGAAATAGGAAAAGAGCTGGGAACATCAGGGGCTTTGACAATGAAAATGAAAACAGCAATGAAAGTCTACTAGACATAATATGATCTTTAAGCCCAACTGAAACCAAAATAAAATGTTGGATTCAGTGGTAAGAGTCAGAAAAAAAATCAGTGTTCCCTTTTGCGGTCTGTGACTCGATTGTTGACTATAACATCACTTTATGAAAAGGCAAAAAATTGTCACATGGCCCAGGAAGCAGTTAGTACTTCTAATGCTACACAATACTGCTTTTGTTTGTTTTGCTTACACTTAATAGGGTGACATATCGTTCAACTAATATATATATATATATATATATATATATATATATATATATATATATGAAAATGGAACCACTCAAATGAATAAGAAACTAAACCAAGAAATTCATATTCACTGTGCAATGGGTGTTGATAGTGAGCCCATTGGATATCATCTCTTAATAACTTATATTTTCTTCCCTTTGTTAAATAAAAAGCAATTGTAACAGAATTGTGAGCAGTGATGGGTCGAAACAGGTTTAAAAACTGAAGAAAAACTAGCTTTTAGCTGTCAAAAAATAGCCTGTAACAAATCCCTGAAGTTTCAGATTCCGTGGCAATGTAAGCACTTTTGGACCTAATTTGATTTGTACCAAAATGATTTACCGGTTTAGTAAAGAAAAAATACTTGTTTTCAATTAATTGATCTATACTTGAATAACAGCTAAAAATTCTTAATGTGAACAAAACTGATTTTTGTGTTGGACTCCAGTATACTAAACTTTGGTAGAAACTAGGCAGATTTACATAAATACAACAAACTGGGTGGTTTCTAGGCAAAGTAACACTTGGTGCAAAAAGAAAAATATTCAGCTTACCCCTCAATCATCCTATGCTGCTGCTGCTGTCCCATATAGGTATGTGCCATGCTGTGCCTCTTTCATTATAGCAGGCAGTGCCCCCTCCCCATGACTGAGCCCAAAATTACAGGAATAGTGGCCCTTTTAATGACTAGCAACACACTGGCCCCGATTCAGTGTCTGAAAACAGGATAGCTGAGAACAAGGCGCCCCCAAATAAATTAGCGCCCAGGGCGATCGTCCTGCTCACCCTGCCCTAGAAACAGTCCTGACAACATAAAATCAATATTTCAAAATTCTCGGTCAGTGAACGTTAGCTAGGATCAGGGTTTTTCTTACCTGCTCATGAACTTGTATCGTCGATGCAGGTAATAGATTTTTCTCCTGGAAGAACAGCAAAAATGAAGCCAGTCGAGAAGAAAACCCATCGACAGTTACAGTATGAACTAACAAGAAAGCAAAGAAGATTGAAGACAGAAGCCTGTAAGAGGTGGAGGAAGAGACTAGAGAGATTAACACACACAACAGCGGGAGACTGAAGTGTCATCACTTCTATATACAATTAATGTGCTCTAAAACCTAATGAATAAAAGTGTATTAATAATATCTAGTAAAATAATTGAAATATGGCAAAAGTTCCCATTTAGTGAGTTCCAGCATCATCACAGATCTTGTTTATTAAATAATAAATGGCCTGATACAAAATTCAAACTAGTAAAACAACATCTACACCCACCAAAACATACTACACACACACTGATGTAAAAAAAATATGACCTTTCATATTTTTTCTCTAGATATTAAAAAATTAAAATGAAAAAAGAACATGAAAAAGTGTTAAACACTACTTTAAGAGTAAGACCACTTTCAATCAAATTTTTGTGTGGCAAAATTATGTCTTAAAGGTGCTGAGCTGATCTACCATTTTGTATTTTTTCAAATTTTAGAAAATGTGTGTTTTATGCTAACAAAGGAAAAAGTAAAAAAATACGAGACCAGCACCTTGAGCACATCCTTTTGGCACAAAAAATACACACTTTTAAAAACTCCATCGAAAGTGGACTTACCCTCTAATCAAAGTAGCTCTGTTTGCTTGGGTGACAGCTTTGCAATCTACTGACATTCTTTAAATCAGCTTCATGATACATTGTTCACAATTTAAAAGAAAAGAGTTTAAAGAGGTGCTGAGCACTTGTTGACTGTTTTTTCTTCTTTCTAACGCTAACTTCTTACTAAGGCCCTTATTTAACAAGGGATAGCGCCAGGCAGCGAATGGTGAGCGAACGGTAATGACGGTCACCGCCACGAGTACGCCGGCTCCCCTCCGCAATCACACATTTATCAAGCCGATCCTGCTTAGTGACTGACAGAGCGCCAGATAGCGAATCATTCATCATTATTCCAGCCTCACCCCACAGCGCCAGCGAGCGACCTTGAACAGCGACAGGTATGACCTCTCGCTACCTGGCGCTCTCCAATGCATTTCAATGGAGCAATCTTTAAATATTCATAATTAATTGCTATTAATTTTTTTTTTTTTTTTTAAATGTCAAATTCTGTGACCACTTCTGCAATGTTAGATATTTTTTTTATGGTTAAAAAAAAAAAAAATTGTGCAGAATTGATATTACAGGTCTGATATTAATGTATCCATATTACAAAATGTTTTGAAAAACATGTTATTTTTTTTTTTCAAAAAATATGGTTGTTTGGGGGTTAAAAAACTACTTTTAACCCATCGCCGCCAGCGCTCTGGGGTTTAAACAAGCATTTCACAGCGCGAGAATTTTTTGAGCGTGATTTGTTAATGAATATGCTGGGAGCCGTTCGCTATGGCCATTCGCTGTCATGCGCTCCCATACAGCGCGGAACCTGTCAAACAGCGACTCATAACCCCGTATTCAACATTACCGCACACCGACTGAGTCGCTGTCAACAGCCGAACAACGGCTAAGCACAGCAAATACTAGCGTGCGCTGTGAAAATAACGCTACTGTCGCTCATCTGTCGCTACCTGGTGCTATTAATGAATCGGCCTCTAAGTCTAACTTATCCCAAAGCAACTTCTTGGTCCAATAGCCCTTAAGCAGCATGGAGAAGTGTTTGAGGTCATTGCATTGACCTACTCAAAAACAAAACAAATTAAGTTCTCAATAAACACGAACTAGATGAAATAACAAGTCACTGCAGAAAGCTGTGGTAGCCATGCTGGTTTGATTTGAATCTCTACAATAAATGTCGCCAGCAAACTAACACCATTACACCTCCTCCTCCATGCTTCATAGTGGAAAAGATCCTTGTGGCGCCTTCTGTGCAATAGTTCAACCATCAAGGTCTGATTCTCACAGTTTCTTCTGAAAAGTTTTTTGGGCTGTAATCTAAGCTGTAGTAAATTTGCAGTTTATGAGGCTAGTTACTCTAATAAGTATCCTTTGTAGCAAAAGTAATGCTCAGTCTTTCCTTCGTGGGGCAGTGCTCAAAAGAGTCTGGTGGTTTTCATGACTGCACTTGAGGATGCCTTCAAATATATTGGCATTTTCTGGACTGACCCTCATGTCTTCAGGTAATAATGGACTTTCATTTGTCTTTATTTTGTTGAGTGGCTATAATGTGGATTAGAACAGTAGCTGAATAGAACTGTTGACAAGGAATACATGTTAACTGAAAACCATTCCTGATTCCAGATCAGGATATCACGAAGCTGAAAGAATGTTAAGAGTGGCAAAACCGCCATCAAAGCAAACGGAAGCTAGTAATTGCTAGAGTGTTGCAAATTTAGGGAACACCAGGGCAATTACCCTGCACAAAATGGGGTAGGCAAAGTACTCAAAATAATAAAGAAATACATACTTAAATAAATTAAAAATAAGTTAAAAACAAATAATATATATTATTTTTTCACAGGTGTCTGAGGTCCAGGGGGTGGAGGAGGATGAGGTGGATGTGGCAGTGGAAGTGGAAGAGGTGGAGGAGGTGGATGTGGTGTTGTAGGTGGAAGAGGCGGAGGAGAATGAGAAGGTAGCCAACACTAAAACCACTCACTGAGGTGCTGGCACAACCAAATCCCATGGGATCTTTAAGTTCATCTTAAGGAATGTAAGGATGTCCAGGTTGGCTGTGGATAGGTGGATACTCCTGTCGGTGATGACACCCCCTATGGTGCTGAACACACATTCTGGTAGGACCCTTGCCTCAGGGCAGGTCAGCACCTCCAAGGCATAGAGGGCAAGCTCTGGCCATGTGTCCAATTTAGCGACCCAGAAATTGCTCAGTACCAGAAGATGCATCGACAGATAGTCAAAGTCTGGCCAAATCTGATGATAGTGGATGTGGTGGACAATTAAATTAGATGTTCCACATTGTGGCCATGCTCACCCTCCCTTGTGCAGTGTTGCTGGTGCCTCTGCTGCGTTAGTGACTTGCTCCTCCTCCTTGGATTCATGCCGGCACTAAGTCAACTCAAAGTCAACTGGAAACTCTGCCAATAGTGCGTCCACCTGAGTGTGTTAGTACTTCTTTATCTTTCTATCCCACTCCAGTGGTGGAATGAAGACGGTGATGTTATCCTCATAGCAGGGATTTAGCAGGATGACCACCCAGTGTAGTGGTTCACGTGAGCCAGGCTGTACTGAGCCAAGGAGAAGCTGTCCTCAGTGTCAGGCATCTACTCCTCCTGCTCCTCCCTCCAGCCACTCTCAAGTGACACATGTAAGCTGTGTTGGGTACCACCCTGCTGTGAGAGAGAGTCCTCCACCCTTTTACGAATCCTCTGAATCCTCCATAACTGTATGCTGGCTGGGCAGTGGAGTACCTGGCAGCTGTTGGCCACATGGGCACTGCCCTGACATCTTGGAAAATGGGCCTTCCTTTTCCTCCTCTGCTTCCTCCTGTGTCACCATCCTCCGTCATGGCCTGAAGGGCTTTTTCGAGCAGGCAAAGGATGGGAATGGAGCTGGAACTTCACTATGACCTGCTGCTGCTCACACACTCTCTCTAGCATATATATATGTATATATATATATATATATATATATATATATATATATATATATATAAAAAACATATAAGGCGGTGGGTGAGAAGTCAGAGGTTCCTCTGCAGTGCATACAGGCGAGCAGCAGCAGGGTGGGGCACAAGTCATGCACTTTATGCAGCAACTCTGGCATAGCTCTGGATAATGGTCCAGGAAGCTCTACACCACCAAATTGAGCACATGCATCAGGCAAGGGATGTGCGTTAACCCAGCTCGGCCCAAGGCTGCTACAAGGTTACGTCTATTGTCGCACACCCCCTTGCTGTTCTCCAGGTGCAGTGGCAACAACCATTTATCTGTCTATTCCTGGATGCTGGTCCAAAGCTCCTGGGCGGCGTGGGATCTTCAGCTTAGATAGATGAGTTTTAGCACCACATGCTGCTGTTTCTGCATGACTGTGCTCTAATTGTGGGTGCAGGGGTTGCGCTGACTGCATGAGGAGGAAGCAGAGCAGGAGTGTGAGGCAACAGGAGGCACCGACCGATGTCCAGCAATCCTGGGTGGTGGAAGAATATGCGCCACAATGCTTATTGTCTCAGCCCACCTGCCACTATATTGACCCAGTGGGCAGTTAGAGAGATGTTAAGTCCCTGCCCATGCTTACTTGTCCACATGGTGGTGATTGTGGTGATGGTGAACATTGTAACTAATAGCAGTGCCCAGTGCAAACCTCCCGGTTTAGCTGTCCTAAAAAGGTCCATTTTAGATTCCTGAATGGGCCCTAAAAGGACAATTGCTTTTCCCTTTTTCCCGTTTCCCTAACTGCAGCAGCAACCGCTCCCTAACTAATCCAGCACTGGTGTGGTGGAGGTCACGTGACCTCGCCTTTTATACAGCAAAGTCACGTGTACCACTGGCCAATGACAGCCATACCCAGTCCTGATGTAAAAAGCTGGTTGATTAGCTGCTTGGAAAAAAAACCTGCTGATTGTCAGCAAACTACTGAAATCCATTGATCAAAAAAAATCTAAAAATAACCTCCAGTGTCTGCTGTCATAGTAACTAATGATTTAAATATTCCGTTCAATGACCACTTATTGTTATATGCTACACTCTATATTTTGCAATATAAGACAGGCACAGTATTCAAATGATATGTATAGAATCTTTAAATACATGGAACCTAGGGGGGCATTGGCATAATATCAGTGTTCATCGTTCCCCAAAAACAGGGTACAGAACCATGACTTTCCTTTCAGGGCTCAGTCTAGCACCATTTATAGTTACAAAGGGTCATCACAGTAAATTAAGTAAGTAAGGGGGAAAAGCAGGGAAGAATAAAAGGCATAGGTTATTAAGAGAAAAACAAAAAACAACAACATTTTCCAATCTCAAAGTTACAATTTAAGCATTTAAATCAGTCCCACTAATTATTGCTTAGATGGAAATACAACTTTATCTCTGATAAAGGACTTCAAGGATCTTGAAATGAAGTGATGAAAGTATGGTTTGCCCCTGCTGTTGAAAAGAAGCCATTTGCTTTACTTAATGAATGCAAAAAGCATTGCTTGTAGTACACAAACCCATTTGGTAATTCCCCACTAATTTTATTATGCCCTTTCTTCAAGGCAAGGTGTTTTCTATGTGGTAGTGTCTGAAAGTCAGGCTGCAAGTGTTAACATTTAGTACTGTACACCATTGGGGCTTGGACTACCCAGCTAAAATCACAGGGTAAAGTGCTATTATGCATATCTCAATACTCTAAGACAGGGGTTCCAAACTAGTGGCACACATACCACTGGTGGTACACCAGATCCCTTTAGCTGGTACACGGCAAGGCAGCAGACGGACCTGATCTGCTGCCATATATACTTGACCCAAGCCTGATTTCCTTCATAAGTACAAAACTGCCCAAAAAGGTGCTAAAAGCAACTAATGTGCAGGTTTGGGTATTTCATGCATTTAATGGTTTATACTGTTTTAACACCGTGGTACTTGCTATAATTAGAAAAATGTAATGATAATGATAAAAAAAACCTTGTGTTTCAAAATCAACACAAAATGCATCTTCTCTGACATGCTTAGTTGAAGCAGCACAAGATCATACACATCATTTGCTTTTCTGTCCTGAGTATCCACCATTGTATGTCCCTAAGTTTTAAGATGAAGTTATTGACAGCCTGAACCGTAGAAATCTTTAAAAGGATGCACATGCATCTCCGCGGAGCATGGCCTTAATGTAAGTTTTTAGTCCGTATATGCTCTTCTATACTCAGGCTCACTTAATAGCATTTCAATAAACGAAGGCATGAATTATAAATTATGTATACATAATTTATCTGTACTTGTCCCCAATAACCTCTAGTGAGCCATTAAAGATTAATCCCACTTGCTGTGTGATTATCTGTGTGTGTGTGTGTGTGTGTGTGATTGTCAGCACTGCTGTTCATTACATGGCTATAATACTATGTCAAACTGCTGAAATCCATTGCTGCCTCGGTCTTTATGGCAGGTAGTTATTTTTTTATTGCATATATCTTTTTGGTAAAAAAAGGTTTATGTCAATCAATTAACCTATGTCAATCAATTAACCTAGAGGAAAAATGACTAGTGGACTGCATATGCATGGTTATAGACATCTTGGCAGAATTGCATGCTCTATGTTGTTCATGGAAGGGTCCACTACAATAGTAGTAGACTTTACAGCCCTAAATGTGGCCCTGAGGAGACATCACATTTTACATAAGCGTAAAACATTAAGAGAACTGCTTCTACTCAGTTGTAAAACTAAGCTTGAATATATTTTGTGGTGTCCTACAGTAGTTCTTCTCATACTCGTTACTTCTTTTCAGTCATGCTTCACACATTTCTGATTCAGTGTTTCTTTCACATATGTTTATGCCAAACTACATCCACTCACTCTCTAGAAACTCACTCTAGAAAGAGTTAAACAGGTTATGTTGGCTTGCAGTGCTTTATTGGTTATCAACTGTTGTACAGCATACAGCAAACAGGGCAAACAAAAAGCAAAAACAAACAGCTTTACTTCTAAGCATGACCGTCGGTGGAGTACTCCTGAAAAACAGTTTAGCTAGATTCACAGAGGAACCATCTCACAAATTCCTGGGACTATTGGCAGTGATCCTCTGGCTTTGACCCCCCCCCCCCCACAAGTTCCTCCTCGGGTTAGTTCCTGTAATAATTGAGATCTTGGCAGCAGTCCTCTAACTCCCCATTTCTCAACCTGAGGTAAGTGTACCCTAGAATGTACAGCGGGGAGGGGAAGGCTGATGGGCCCGGTATATTATTTTACCTGTAAAACATGATTTTTACTTGCTTTAAAAGGTGCTGCAAGACCCATGATCTACTTATTTTAGTAGCATTAAAAATTGATCTCATCCTTGGGGATACTTTGTTGTAGCTGCCTGTTGCTAGGGGCTACTTAGCGTAAAATAATGAGGACCTCTGCTGTTTCTCCACAGGTTCATTGTCCTCCTTTGCCAGCTCCATCCACTTACTAACTTTCCTGTTCCAAAGTATTGGCCTATTAGTTACTTCAGTTCCCTTCAACCTCCGCTACATTGATGAACCTTCACATGACTCACATGGCTGCTCCGATGAAGCATCCAGAGCCTTCTCAAGCTCTGGTTCCTCTTTTTAGTTGTCAACATTACAATAAATGCAGGTTACTCTTAAAGTCTTAGGTAAATGCTCTGGACTCAGTAGTCTTAAACAAACCAATACAACAGCACCCATGGTGACAGCTAACCCTTACTGTCTCATCAGATTTGGATCTACTTCCTTCTATGTGACTTCCTTCCTTCTATGTCCCCTCCTCGCAATACCTGTCACAGTAGGTTAACACAAAATGTTAAAACGTTCATGTCCACATTGAAGTTTATTCCCCAAAGCCATGTGCTGCAGGTTAGAATTTTATTTATACACTGAAAGACAATGTGGTACATCTATTAATTGATTCTGTATATGAAACAACTGTTCTTGCTGTATTTATTCATACGTCATTAAGGCATGAATGGTCACAGATATGCTGCTTATACCTACCTGAAAGGCATTCTTACATTCATAAGTTCGGCATATCTTCCCAACACCTCCCATGGAGCGTGAAGTTTTACAAACATGATGTCACCGTTGGTAATGGACAACTGAAATAAAACAATAGCGGAGTCAGTGCTCTATCTTACAAGATTTACGCTATACTAAAAAAAAAAAATGTTTTAATCGTACTGCACTTTTTATAAAAAAATAATATATGCTAATGTAATGGATTGCTGTACCATCCCAGAGACTATTAAACTCGATCGGTCCCAAATCAATGAAGCATGGAACGAAATGAGAAGTCACCGCGCATAACTGTCGTAAGTCCACATGCTGGAAAAGCGATTCTGGCCCCTCCTCGTGTGCTCACGGCATGTGTAGAAAAATATCTATCTCTATAGAAGGCAATATTTCTATTCCAGCATATGGATTAGTTAGTCCTTATCTATTTACTGCTTTCCAGACATGCGCAGAAGGCTTTTAACCATCGGGGGGTGGTGTTCTCCTCTCGTCGCCATCTTTGGGTGCGGTGCTCTCTCCTGACGCCATCTTTAGATGTCTCAAACTCTCTCTGTCACTGTGAACATGTGAACTTGACTTGTGAACGTCATTTTATTTCTTATTCCTTTTTGAATTGGGGAGGGGCTTTTACCTCTCATCTCATCATCCCATTATATTGATCCATAACACTAATATTTTTGTTGTTTTGAAAGACAAATTCTAAGCTCTGTTTGATCTGTGTTATCTTTTTGTGTTAGTAGTTTAAAAGGATTATCCATAACAAAAGCTTATACTTACCTTTTCTCCCCCTTGGCACTTAATTTAGTAAACACGTTTAATAATTATTCCCCACATACCCCAATTTATCTGGGTATGTATTTATCAAAATGTCGAAAATACTTTAAAAGTTTTTAAAGTATCATTCTACTTTTATAGACAACAGTTTTAACAGTTAATTCCCTAAGCTAACTAGTGGCCAGCACTAGCATTAGCTGCTTTAATATATGGCCAATGCATTGCATGATGGGTAAAAGCATTTATTTACACGAGACGAATTACAATAGCAATAAGCTTTCGTTCCAGAGCAGGGTGGCCCAGGGGACATGTCACTACAGCTGAGCAGTCCTCCCTGTAAAAGCGTTTCTTTTAATAGAAGAGAAATAGAGGTGGCCTGTTTGTGAATACAGCACAAACAGGCCATCCCAATCCTCTTCCATTAAAAGAAATATAGTAAACAAGCTTTTCTTGCATTATTTTAATGAATGATAATAAATAATAAATCCCTCCTCTTGCTAGCTATCATATTTATAAAAATGTTATTATTAGGCAATTTTTTATTACATTGTTAATTTACTTATAATGGAACAGGTGGGTTTAATTTTTTTGGGGGCTGCTCTACCTTTTTATGGGACATCCCGAATTGTGGTAAACCCCCCCAGCTCAACTGACTACTCCTACGTGCCCGCACCACATCACTGCCCTGTGGTTGCATTCCCAGCACACCTCTAGTAGCTAGAGGCAGTAGCAGGGATGTGGCCCCCGCTCTATTCTGATTTCCTGGGCCACATTGAACAGTGCAGCACAGGAAATGAATGGAATGGAATGAGCTCTCCTGATTGGCTAAGTGGCCCACATGGAACCAGAAGGAGGAGATTTTTTAAGGCAATCTGAGCGGGTACACACAGTGAGGCATCCCAAATAGCAATGCCTCGGCTGGGAGGAACAACACTCAATTAAGTAATTGTTTTAGTTCTTTAAAGAAAAGCTACATTTTTTTTTTTTGGGGTGTTCTGCTCTATTGCTTTCCTGTTCTGGAATGCATGTATTAGTATTAGTATGGCTGTTGCCACTATCAAGGGCAGAACATCCATCATCGGAGGAGAATGCTGCCAGTAACCCTACTGGAACACAAGACTGTTATACCCTCATCTGAAAAGGCTGAATTAAAGCAGGAGACTTGAAGCAGGAGAGGTAAACCTGTGAGTTCAGGAATGTGGAGCGCCATATCTGCTTCAGTGAATCAGATGATAATCAAGGCAGAGGCAGGAAGTCATTGCTACGTACACCACTAATTCCACCAGTTTGTGTATGGTTGTTAATGTAACAGATTGTAATTAAAGGAAAACATTCTCTGTTATAACACAAAGTTGCAAACAAAAAAGAATAACAGACAATCTCAGCATCTTGAGTAGATACTGTAGAAACAATAACGGACACTGTTAAAAATGCCATCAAAAGTGAACTTTTCCTCTAAACTAAATGTGAGAAAATTGTTTGAAAAGCACCACCGTCTACACAAATAGTAATAAACAAAATCAAATGTAGTCATCCGAAAAATGAATTTACAAAAGTCACAATTTTCTTTTTACAGAAGCATTTACATGATTACATTTCATCATCTTCCACTGCATATTTATTTCTAATTTAATTAAATTCACCTCTAAAAGCTATGCATACATTTTTAAAGATAAAATAATTTGCTTGTGCTGCAAAGCATTATCTAAATAGAAATTTGCTAGCTGGCCTTACCTCTTTTTCTATCTGCAATCCTTCCGCTCTAATATTGCGCTCAAAAACTTCTCTTTTTTCTGACTGAGGGCTTGATTTTCTGTACACCAGTATGTAGTCAATGCGGCACTTTCCATCATTAAAAAATAACCCATTTGTTTTGCTTTTCTCTGGCACACTGGGAAGCTTAAAGAAAAAACATGATTAGAGTTTTAGGGACCTGCAGAAGTATTGCCATTACTAAAGGATCTGTCTGGGAAAAATAAAAGAGCAGCTATACTCATCTTGTATGCCCTGCAGGAGAACCTGGTCTTTAAAGTGGACCAACAGTCAAAAATAAATTAAGTCAGCCGAATCCAACAAACAGTGCTCATATGCATCCCTCTCCAGGGAAATTTAGATTGCTGCACATGAAAAATAATTTACCTTTTTCTAATGCCTACTGGGATAAATTTTAAAAACAAGATGGCCACTCATGGGCTTACAGGCCACCTGCAAACAGGAAGTTGTACTGGGTTTCCTGTTACTGTGCATTTCAGTTATGTCAGTTGGGAGAGGAACGCCAAAATGGCCCCTACCTTTCTTTTTCAATTGTGCCAGGCTGTTCGTCCGGTTTAATACTTACTGTCACTTTCAATTGATAAAAAATAATTCTCCCTGCCCCAGTCCTATCACCTTTCCCCACCAGCAATACCCAGTGGGGTGGGTTAAACATAAACTACTACCTAGTCCTTGCTTGTCATCTGCTCCCACAGCGAAAGTGAGTGTAAGGACTGACATCAATGGGGCCTTAAATCAGCAATGTGCCAACTATCATTGATTCAAGTGCCCTGCTAACCCTGTTGAGCCACTTACTGTTGTGCTTGTGTGTGTCTACTGAGTGTGTTTGGTTTTTCCCTGCATCCTCCCCCACAGGTGCGTTTGATTAACTCCTCTGTATGTGTCTAGCCCCGACTCCAGTCTGGATCATTGCATTTTCTTGCCTGTGTGTCACTTTCCAATTAATAAAAAATAATTCTCTCTGCCACAGTCCTATCACCTTTCCCCAACAGCAACACCCAGTGGGGTGGATTAAACATAAACTAGTACCTAGTCCTTGCTTGTCATCTGCTCCCACAGCGAAAGTGGGACCTTAAATCGACAATTTTGTCCCCCTCTTCGCTAGCTCACCCTGGCAACAGGCTGCCTTGAAGTTAATGAAGAAGCCTTAAATCCAGCAATCACCCATGACAACCTGGAGCCAACAAGTAGCATAGTCTCTTTTTGCAGATGATCTGTTTTTTGGGGCTAAAGCATGACTCAACCACAACAAACACCTCAGTGGGAATTTTGTTTGATTCATAGCTATTTGTGTATTTCTGAGATGGTCTTTGCTTACCTCAAGCTGACTGCAGCCTTTCCAGCCCAAAAATCATAACTAGAGATGAGCGAACTTTTGAAAAATTCGATTCGGCTGATTCACCAAATTTTCCGGGAAAAACCGGTTCAGTACGAATTTATTCGCGACGAATCGCTATTAAAAACGGCTATTTCTGGGCGTCCGAGAGCCTCCATAGGGTTGCAGAACGTTTTGCTTGGCTGTAACATGCATAGGATGCATGCTGGGTTAGTGAAATACTATTGTAAAGAAGTATGACATGCAGATCAGAGGCGTCGCTATTAGATTCGCTGATGCAGAGCGGCACAATTACAGAGCCTTGAGGTGGCATCAGCATGATGAGCCCATATATTGCCTGAAAGACACACAGTGGAGGTGGCAGCAGCATAGGGAGCCCATATATTGCCTAAAAAACACACCCTGAATTTGGCAGCAGCATAGGGAGCCCAAATATTGCCTGAAAGACACACTCTGGACTTGGCAGCAGCATTAGGAGCCCATATATTGCCTGAAAAACACATTGGAGTTGGCAGCAGCATTAGAAGCCCATATATTGCCTGAAAAACACATTGGACTTGGCAGCAGTATAGGGAGCCCATATATTGCCTGAAAGACACACCCAGGAGTTGGCAGCAGCAGCATTAGGAGCCCATATATTGCCTGAAAGACACACTCTGGACTTGGCAGCAGCATAGGGAGCACATATATTGCCTGAAAAACACACACAGGAGTTGGCAGAAGCATAGGGAGCTCATATATTGCCTGAAAAACACATTGGAGTTGGCAGCAGCATTAGGAGTCCATATATTGCCTGAAAGACACACCCAGTAGTTGGCAGCAGCAGCAGCAGCATTAGAAGCCCATATATTGCCTGAAAAACACATTGGAGTTGGCAGCAGTAAAGGGAGTTCATATATTGCCTGAAAGACACACCCAGGAGATGGCAGCAGCAGAAGGAGCTACCATGCATCAGCTACTCGCATGCATCAGCTATTGGTGTGTGGAAATCCTGGCTGATCCATGCCTGATTCATCTTTACAAAGGTGAATCTCCACATTTTTCATGGACAGACGAGTTCTCCTTGGCGTTACTATGGCCCCCGCAGCACTAAAGACCCACTCAGATGGCACACTACTGGCCGAGCAGGACAGCTTTCCCAGGGCAAACTCTGCCAGTTGCGGCCACAAGTCAAGTTTGGCTGCCCAGAAGTCCAGCGGGTTCTCAAGGTGCGTTGGCATGGTCATTTCAAGGTATGACACGACCCGCTGGTTCAGGCCCTGCTCCAGGTCCTGCTGCTCATGAGTAGCCTCACTATGCGGTAGCAGAAAGCTACTCATTAGCGACTGAAGACTGAGGCTGCTGCTGATGGAGCTGCTGCTCCTGCCACCCCCCCCGGCAGCCATGGCAGTGGAAGGTAAGCGCAGAGGTCCCCCCAAGTCAGAGCTGCGAGAGTATGGACCATGGCGCAGACAGGCATCGGCCAACTGACTACATAGAATGTTTTTGTAGGTCAGTTTGTCCTCCCTCTCGGCGGGTTTAAAAAATGCCCCCATTTTGTGCTGGAAGCGAGGGTCCAATAAGGTGGAGAGCCAGTAGTCATCCCGCAGAAAAATGGAGACAATTCTGCGGTCACTACGCAAGCACGTGAGCATGCATCGTGCCATTTGTGCAAGTGACTCGGAGGGACTACCTGTCTCCATCTCCACTGCATACTGCCACGATGTGTCTGGGTCCTCTGTCTCGCCTTCCTCACAACCCTCTAGCTCCACTGGCTGCTCCTGCTCCTCCTCTCCTGTGAGATGACTAGATAAACCCCCCATTTCACCAAAACTAAACTGCGTTTCACTGTGCTGCTGTTGGGGGATACCGTTCTGACGCTGTAGCTCAAGAAGGGTGTGCTTGGCGGTGTAGGAGTGGCTGAAGTGCATACAAAGTTTCCTTCCTGTTGTTAGGATGTCTTGCAGATGAGGGAAGACTTCAGAAAACGCTTGACAACTAGGTTGAACACGTGTGCCATACAGGGCGCATGGCTCAGGCTTCCTTGTCTCAGCGCAGACAAGATGTTACTCCCATTGTCAGTCACCATGGTACCCATTTCCAATTTTCGCGGAGTAAGCCATGTTTAGATTTCTTGATGAATGAATTTCAGGGGCTCCTCCCCTGTGTGACTCCGTTCGCCAAGGCAAACCATGTGAAGCACAGCGTGACACCGCCGTGCCCTGCACACATGGTAGGCTGAAGGGGCATTGAGAATTGACCGTACAGTGGAGGCTGAGGAGATGGCGGAGGATGAGGAGGCAGAGTCGCACACTGTGAAAGGCAAAATGGCCTGGGAGCGTGGAGGCCGAAGCGGTGTGACCTGTCCAAGTTGCTGTGCAGGAACCACATTCACCCAGTGGGCCGTAAAGGACATGTATTGTCCCTGACCGTAGTTACAGCTCCAGATGTTGGCAATGCCGTGCACTTTGCAGAGTCCACCACCTGAAATGGGAGGGACTGCAGCACTAGCAACTTGGAGAGGAGCACATTTATCTTCTGTGCCGTAGGATGAGTGGGCGCATACTGTTGTCTCTTGGGCATGGCTTCGCTGATGGATTGCTGGTGGGATGAGTGACTTTTAGTAGGAGGAGCAGGAGCATCTGGAGCGGCAGAAGATGGGTATGACGCACAGCTGCCTTCGGCTGAGGTGTTGGAGCCTTGACTGGGTGAAATTGGAAGCGGCGTGGCACTGGCTGACGCAGCAGGCTGGACCCCCACTTCGGAGCCTCGGTTCTCCCAGGCCGCTTTATGGTGACACTGCATGTGTTGCCGCAGAGCCGTGGTACCAACATTGGGGCCCTGGCCACGCTTGACCTTCTGTGTACACATCTTGCATGTGGCCAGGTTACCCTCCTGCGGATGCTCCACTATCTCCCGGGAAGGCAGCCTGCCGCGCAGCAGGTGGTCTACCCCGCTCCCGGCCACGTGTGGCTCCAGACATCCCAATTCTGCCACCATGCTGACTGCCAACCCTACTGCCACCATGCTGACTGCCAACCCTACTGCCACCTTGCTGCCTCAGCTGCTGACTCTGGGGCAACCTGGGTCCCTCTTCTCCTGATGATGATGAAGCCCCTTCTGCACCGAGCTGCAAAGTGCGATCGGCTTCATCATCACCATCATCATCGAGTTGTGCCTGCACGTCACTGATGTCCTCCTCGGTTTCCACAAGAGCGTGTGCTGCAGGAGACAGAATGCTCACCACACCACCTCCCACACCACCTCCCATGCCACTCTCCTTCTCAGTGTTTATCTGCCTAGCAGAAGAAGCGGCGGATGTTTCCTCCATTTCTTGGCTGGACAGTAGCTGATGACTGTCCTCTAACACATCGTCCTCACTGAATAGTGGAGCCAAACCCAAAGCATAAGTTACGGCGGCTGGAGGGGGGGGCGTAGGACGGAGGCAGTGGAAGGACAGGGGCTGCTCCCGGCCATGCCAACTCAGGGTTGTGTCCGAAGGAACCTACGGACTGTTGACTGGGGGTGTCAGATGTCACTTGTGATTAGGTCGATGACCGCGTTAACCAATCGATGACGGCAGATGCGTTGCTGGTCGAGACACGACCGCTAGCAGATACCGGGAGATCAGGCCTCTCACCGCGACTCCTGCTGCCACTTGCCCCTAGTCTGCTGCGACCTCTGCCTGATGAATCTAGGCCTCTCCTCGGTGCACATCCTGGCACATCTCTGCCTGACATTTTTACTGCGTTTAGGAGGGGAAAACAATATACTACACTTCACCTACAACAGTATTTTTGTAACAGCAGGTGTGTAGAAAAGTTAGATAAAAATAGGCAGACACTGTAGCTAAAAGCTAATGCAAAAAGACACTGTCAGATGGTCTTACACAGGATGCCCCTGGTCAGAGTTAAATGCACCACAGGCAGTTTTAAAACGTGGTTTTTGTTCAAAATGTAAAAAAGGTAAAGATGCAGGTACTATTAAAAGCTAAGTGCTAGTATTTGGGATGCCCCCCCCTCCCCGGTGAAAGGCAATGGATGCTTTAAACTTTAAAACCAGACTTTTTTATACAAAAGGCAAAAGGTTAGTAGGCAGGTACTCTTAAAAGAAAAGTGCTAGCACTGACAATGGTCCCGGGTGAAAGGCAATGGGTGCTTTAAACTTGTAAACCAGACTTGTTTTATACAAAAAGCAAAAGGTTAGTAGGCAGGTACTCTTAAAAGATAAGTCCTAGCACTGACAATGGCCCCCGGTGAAAGGCAATGGGTGCTTTAAACTTGTAAACCAGACTTTTTAATACAAAAGGCAAAAGGTTAGGAGGCAGGTACTCTTAAAGGATAAGTGCTAGCACTGACAATGGCCCCCGGTGAAAGGCAATGGGTGCTTTAAACATGTAAACCAGACTTTTTTTAATACAAAAGGCGAAAGGTTAGGAGGCAGGCATTCTTAAAAGATAAATGCTAGCACTGGCAATGGCCCTCGGTGAAAGGCAATGGGTGCTTTAAACTTGTAAACCAGACTTGTTTTATACAAAAAGCAAAAGGTTAGTAGGCAGGTAGTCTTAAAAGACACATGCTAGTATTTGGGATGCCCCCTTCTCATGTACAGAGGTGGCCTCCTTTGATTGTGGAAAAGTGACTTTGCTTATAAAATGCAAGCAGTTATTAGACAGGTAGTCTTGAAATATTTATGCTAGTGTTTGGGATGCCCCCTCCTCACATACAGAGGAGGCCTCCCCTGATTGTGGAAAAGTGACGTTAATTATAAAATGCAAGCAGTTATTAGACAGGTAGTCTTGAAATGTTACTGCTAGTGTTTGGGATGCCCCCTCCTCACATACAGAGCAGGCCTTCCTTGATTGTGGAAAAGTGACTTTGCTTATAAAATGCAAGCAGTTATTAGACAGGTAGTCTTGAAATATTTATGCTAGTGTTTGGGATGCCCCCTCCTCACATACAGAGGAGGCCTCCCTTGATTGTGGAAAAGTGACGTTAATTAAAAAATGCAAGCAGTTATTACACAGGTAGTCTTGAAATATTAATGCTAGCACGCTTTTTAAAGAATGACACCAGGTAAAGGAAAAGCTAAATAGGCAGGAGTGTTATTAACACTAAATAGGCTTGAAAGCTAATGCAAACACTTTAAACTGTCCCTGTCTTTATCTGTCACTGTCACAGGCTCTCTCCTTCTCTATCTGTCCTGCGCGTCTTCTGTTCCATCTATCTATCTATCTATCTATCTATCTATCTATCTATCTCTCGCTCTCTCCCTGCCTGATCTGCTCTGGCCGCAATACAGTGTCAGAATGATCTTCCGCAAGATGCCCGCTGTTTATATGGGGCTGTGACATCATCGGTAAGCCTGTCTGCTGATAGGTAGCATGTGACACCTACCCAGCATTCCTTGCCCCATGGGACATGTCCTGACATGTGGATCCACCATTTTAGATAGACTGTATAGCAGTAAATGGAGTTTTAAGGAAGCGATTCGAGCGAATGAATTCGGAATCGTAACAAATCGAATATTTCATGAAATTCGTAACGAATTCGGGTTCGTCAGAATCGATTCGCTCATCTCTAATCATAACCTCCAGCTGAGACTATTGCACCTGTGTCTGCTGTAGAGGATGAGGATGACAGTGGGTCAGATGCCTGGACTGATATATCTAACTGTTGTTAAGTCCTCTGTCCAGTCCATTGGAGTGTTCCAGTCTGCTGTTTCTCATTAACCCAGGCCAAGGTCCCCGACGACTCTACCCCAGCTGCCTACCCTAGTGACTCAACATGTCTGTAAACCGCTCTTTCAGCTCATTCCTGAACCTTTCTATGGGCTCAATTCTGAACCTCTCTGTGGGGTAATTTTTGAACCTCTCTGTGAGCCTGACCTCTTGAGCTTGTCTGCGAGCTTGCTGCCTATGCCCACTCCTAAATGTGTTGCCGAGTTTGAATCTGTTGCCAAGTTTGAATCTGTTGCCAAGTTTGAATCCATTGCAGAGTCTGGGTTTTTTGTGTGCAGGAGGTGGGAGTATATGTGCTTGGCTTCCCTGAGGTGGAAGTACGTGTGCTCGCCTTGCCCAAATTGTGAGTGTCAGTGCCTGCCTTGCCCAAGCCACTAATTCCAGAGCCTACCTTGCCCAAGCCTTTGAAGCCAGTGCCTACCACACCCAAGTCAGTTGCCTTCACTCCAGCATGACCAGTTTTTGCTTTTGCTCTAGCCTGTCCAGCTGTTAAGACCTGCCCTAAGCCTGAACCTGATCTCTGCCCCCTTGTAATCATGGTCAGGAAGGCCTTGGAAGTCCCCTAAATGCCCATAGCTTGCCTGTGGGGATTTTTCCAGTTTCCAGCTGGCCCAAAGACCTCAGGGGGGTTCCTAGAGTTATAGAAAGGTCAGATTCTGTTTACCTAGGTTCTGGTCTTTGGAGGTGTTGTGGCATGGGTTTTGGTCCCCCTGGGCACTGCCATGAAGGTCTCAGCCCCCTGAGTGCTGCTTTACAGGTCTCAGTCCTCTGGGTTCTGTCATGAAGGTTCTGGTCCCCCTGGGTTTTCCTGGGCATTGCCGTGAAGGCTTCTTTCCTCCTGGGCACTGTTCCTTGGTTCTGGTTGTACCAAAGAGTTCCCCTTAACTTTTGACCCAGGAGGAAAATCTGGAGCGCTACAAGCAACTTACCAGTGCCCAGGCGTTCTCTGTTTAAACCCAAATGGGTTAGTGTGCAAAAGATTCCAAAAAGGCAAATGGAGTCCACCTTATAAAAGGGGGAGTAATGTAAAGACTGACGTCAACGGGGCTTTGAACCGGTTATTATATATAAGTGTACTGCTCTCCATGTTGAACCACTTGCTGTTGTGCTTGTGTGTGCATGCTGTGTTTCGAGGTTTTGCCTTGGGTAATTGTGCTCTCCCTCAGATGTGTGTTGATCATCTCCTCTGTCTTCCCTATAAATGTATGTGTGTAGCCTAGCCCTTGGGCTGGTTCATTGCATCTGCTTGCCAAAGTGAACCTGTGCTCTACACCACTTTGTGCATTGTATCTTGCCTTGCATCCCATATTGGGGCTCACATATTTCATAGTCTATATTGGTCCTTTATAGCCTGTATTAAATCTCACATCCTTGTTAGGGGTTCCCATCCGTCCACTGCCGATACTGGGACCCAGGCCCTTCATTGTCTGTTTTTGGAATTGACCAACTTGCTGAGAGCTGCCTTCCTGTCTCGTGTCCCAGTTCCCAAACCAGGAAACTCCCAAATCTCCCTGACTGCTTGGTGAACTAATTTATCTGGGCATGACAGAGTGGATGTATGTCGCAAGTTGCTGGGACCGCTGTCCAGCAGTGGATCACCGATCATAAGCGTCAGTCTGATTATTCAATAACAGCAGCTGCAGCTCCCTGCATTTGCCGTGGTTGGGTGATTAGAAAGTCATTCATCATTCCTGTGCAGCTCAGTGAAGCAGAAGCCAGGACATCAAAAGCCCATCTGGCAGAACCAAAATGGTAAGTGTTTTTTAATATTTAAACCACATAATTAGGATCACTATTATGGAGGGGGGGTTAGGGTGGGGGGAACTATTTTTCACAGCTGGACAGTCACTTCAACCGGCTTGGAGATCTGGCACCAAATGGTCATTGTGCATTCATCTGCAAGCCATCCAGTGTCTGCAAGTGTAAACAAGTGAAAGAAACTCACTCCAATTAACATCACACTGAATAAAATGTGCTGGTCTATTTACTGTAACAGAGGGTGCATGCCAGGCACTTCCTCATCATGCTTCCTTTATATGAAGGGGCGGGCACATATTTTCTGAATGGGTATGTAGAGAGGACCCAGACCGTGGGAATCACCTACAGGTGTAAAAAGCTGATCATAGCTGCTTTTATTTTATTTTGCTCACTGATCAGCTTTAAGTTACATTAGATAATATAGCTGGGGTAGAACCAGGGGGTGCACCGGACCCCAGAAGGTCAGGGGGGCCATCATTGTTGTTCCTCCACCTTTATTATATGTGTGCTTACTTGGCATCATTTAGATAAAGAAAGAAGGATGGCGACTTACAATTATTTTTCCCGAAATAATTTTCTGGTTATTTCCATATTTCTCTTAAAGGAATAATCCAGGCAGGCAAGTATTACTATTATTATTATTGTTTATTTATAAAGCACCATCGTATTCCATGGTGCTGTACTAAGTAGCAAAACAAAAGCATGTATACCCAACACTTGTTCCCCCCAGCTGTTCCATGCAGTTCCAGGGTTTTAAAAATCACCTAGATCGAGCACTATGCCATCCCCAACAGTGTAAAGAAAATCTACTCACTGAGGAACTACTCCAACACATGTGAGGAAACACACTACACTTTAGTAAATATCTTATGTTGCTGTGCTGCTAAAAATGCTTTTGCAAAACAGAAAATATGTGTATGGTGCATACAACAAAGAGGCCCAGAATCACTTGATACCCTTGTGGGCCAATCCGAGCCTGCTGTTTTAATTCACTTTAGCGAAAATAAAAAGGTGATTCCATGGGAAAATATTTAACCACTCATGCTCAATGCTGAGACAATAATGAGCTTTGTTGATTATTTCGAGCTTTGAAGAGAAGATGTATTTTAAGTGATACTGCAGGCAAAGGTAATTGTTACACAATTGCATCAGCTACATTTGGAAACTGGTGTCCGTTTTTAAATAAAAGCAGAAATGGCCGCGATATCTGAGTTTACAGGTTCAGCCAATGACATGCTCTTTTTCATCCTGTCCCCCAATCGGCTCAGCAGAGAGGGACAGGATTGCTGGTCCCTCCCGCCCCTCCCTCCTCCTCCTCCTCTAGATTCACATTGCACAGCCAGGGTGTCTTATGAAAATTCTGGGAATCTAACAGACCATTATGCTGATTATTATGCAGCATCACAGATCCAAGGACCATGCCCACTTTTTTCAGAAGATAAATCGTATAGTGAACTGTAAACTCTGATATCTCGTCTATTTCCTCTTCAGTTTAAAAACTGAAAACAGTTTAGGACAGTGCCAAATGTAGTCCGACAGAATGGTGTAACAATTACCTTTGCCTGCAGTATCACTTAAAGGTCACTACTATCACATTGTTCTTGTATATTTATATAAAGAACATCAGACAAAACTGCATAAATCCTGTGCTCTCTATTTCATTATACCATAAGCCTCAGTTTCATCTGTATGATACTTTTATGCTCTTGTCTGAAACATTTTCCTTTTCTACAATACTTTACCTTTCAACATCTGTTCAAAAGGATATTTCTAAAAAAAAAATCTTGTGCTGTTCTTGAAAAATCCCCTAAGAAATATGTAAATAATGAGTTCAACCCAAAGAAGGCAGCCAAAGATCATCTTTTTTCACATTTGTTTTTTTTTTACTGCAGAAATAGGATCATAGGAGACATTGCTGATCTATTTCTATATATTGCATTACCGTATATACTCGAGTATAGGCCGACCCGAATATAAGCCGAGGCACCTAATTTTACCCCAAAAACCTGGAAAAAGTTATTGACCCGAGTATAAGCCGAGGCACACAACACAGCACACAATACAGCACACATACACACACAAGGCACACACAGCACACAATACAGCACACAATACAGCACACAATACAGCACACAAGGCACACACAGCACACAACACAGCACACATACACACACAGCACACATACACACACAGCACACATACACACACAGCACACATACAATGCACACAACACACACACTCACCAGTTCAGCTCCTGCAGGATCTTCAGCGAGGCTCCTTCCAGCGACGGTGCGGGAGAGAGGACGGCGCGGGACGACGGCATGGGTCCGCAGGGCAGAAGAGCCGCCTCAGAGGCTTCAGAACTCGGCGGGGAGATCAGTACACCCAGCGCGAGGTGGGTGTACCAAGATGGCGGCCGGCGCGCTCCGCGCCGCCACGTCACGTCGCGTCACTGAGGCCCGGGCCGCCATCTTGGTACACCCACCTCGCGCTGGGTGTACTGATCTCCCCGCCGAGTTCTGAAGCCTCGGCGTCTCGTCTGCCGCCTCGGAGGCCTCGCTCAGGTAAGTCTGACTGACTGACTCGAGTATAAGCCGAGGCTGCTTTTTTCAGCCCAAAAAGTGGGCTGAAAAACTCGGCTTATACTCGAGTATATACGGTACATAAAAAGAAAAGGAATTCTTTTCAAGATTTATTTTTATTAAAATTTCAGAACGTCAGGCATCCTAGTTTAAAATGCTGGATTTATTTAAAGATCTTTTCTTGCTCTTTTTTGCAGCCTTCTTAACCCATTAAGTGCCAGCCTACCTGGAGTTTTTGTTGCGCTTTGTTGCTAGACCATTTTTCACTATTTTGCACTATGCATGTTCAACTGTGATTTTTGAAGGGATTTCCCAGGAAAATTATATATTGTTTTTTTCAGCGTCTGGGCTTTATTCATTATTTAGTCATTTTTCAAGTGTATTCTTAATACTTTGGGGTGAAATATGTGAAAAAAAATAAAAAAAATCTATTTTTTACAATTTGTAGTGTTTTTTTGTAATAAAAAATGTAAGTTTGTCAATAAAATCTTATTGCGTATGAAATCCCAATTTCTCCCGGTTACAACGGTACCACATATGCATTGGTAGACACCCTTTCCTGCCCAGGAGACTCCCCCAAACTGAAACAGCACTTTAAGAGATTTTCAGATCAAATACAGCTATGCTAAGCGCTATGTGCACCTTGCAGTTTTTTAATAAAAACAACCCTTTACATTTGAAATACCCCCCACAAACTATATATTCTCTGGAAATACACACCTCAAGCTTTCTAGGCCTACCAGGCTTGTTGATGTTGCCACAGTTTTCTGGAAGTTCTCCCTCAATGTATTCTTTGGTTACACAGAGCTTCCCTAAAAAAGGATAAAAAAAGCAGGATCAAAGCCACATTTTCCTAAAAAAAACTATATGCAAACAAGAAAAAAAAGCAACATCCCCCGAACCGAACGATACCCAACATGCATAGCTACTGTCAAAAGAAGAGTTGCCAAACACCAAAAAGTAAAGCATGTGAACAATGGTAATTTTGCTTGAAAATTTCAGCTCTGCAGACAAAGTGCGCACCTTGCGCTTTTTCTACCAAAACAACCCTTTACATCTGGAATACCCCCCACAAACCATACATTCCTTGAGAGTACACATGATAAGCTTTCTAAGCGTACCCAGCATGTTGTAGTGGGCCCATCTTTCTGAAAGTAATCCCTCAAAGAATTCTTTGGTTGCACAGGGTTCCCTTAAAAAAATGTATAATAAAGCAGAATAAAAAATGAGTTTTCCTAAAATATCAATATGCAAACAAGAAAAAACAAGCTAAATCTAAAAGCACAAGGTCCCCCGAGCAGAACCATTTTGCGCTATGCTTAACTGTGATTTTTGCAGGTATTTCCAGGAAAATGATATATTTTATTTTTGCGGCAGAGTTTAGGCTTTAACATGAAATATCTTGTTTGTATTTTTTTTACTGTTTTTTAAAATATTTTTGAGTAAATTAAACAAAACAAAATAAAAAAAATATATTTTTAGAAAATTGTCTCCTTTATTTCAAATAAAACCTTTTTTTTTAAAAGAAAACCATATTGCATGTGAAAGCCCCATTTCTCCCGATTACAACGGTACCACATATGTATCGGTGGCCCCCCGTTACTGTTCAGAAGACCCCCCCCCCAAACTGAAAAGAACACTTTATAACATGTAAAAATAAAATACAACTACAATCCACACTATAAAGGGTTAAATCAAGAAAAAAATTGGCATGGGGTTCCCCTTTCAAGGGGGGGGGGGGGGGGTAATCCCCATTTTTTAAAAAATGTTAAGGGTTAAAAACCCTTAAAAATTCCCATAAAACATGGGGTCCCCCCTACCCAGCATAACCAGCCCGGGGATCAGCTATGCAGAGCTTGTAGAACAGGGCGTAGGGGCCAGCTTTGGTGGCCCCCCGCCCTGCCAAGTACAAGCCCGCACCGCCTAAATCAGCCCGGGCCCTTCTGCCCCCCCTGGGCTTCGGGGAGGCAGGTAACAGGGGGGCCGGGGTTAATGGCAAGTCACCCGCTAGCTGCAGGTGACTTGACAGCCCCCCAGCCTTGTGAACTGGTATAGGGGTTTAATGGACTCCTTACAAGTTCACAATGGGTTAAAGTGGACCAACACCCAACACATTCCCAGACCATTCTATTCCCTCCCCCCGGAACACCCGCTACCACTTACCTGAATCCCGGTCCTACGGCGCATGCGTGGGCCGCATCCCTGCTATCCCTCTAGCAGGGCGCATGCCCGCGCTGGCTATTTATGAATGGCCGGCGCGGGCACGCTCCCTGTTAGAGGGAAGTGGGGGATGCGGTTTCCAGCACGCTCAGAGTGGCTGAGCTTAGACGTCTCTTAGACGTCTATAACTCAGCTGCTCTGAGCGCGCTGATTGGACGAGCGGCCGCGCATGCACCATAGGATCGGGGTGAGATGAGTTATTGTTGGTGATCACCACAAAATGCTGTAAGCATTTTATACCTGCTGTATAACAGGACATAAGCGGTTAATTTAAAAACAAATTGACATAGGGTCCCTCATTTTTTGGGGAATTTTAAGGGTTAAAAATAAAAAAAAAAAAAAATGACATAGGGCCCCCCCTACCCAGCATTACCGACCCCGGCCAGCTATGGGGGCTTGTAGAACAGGGCGCAGGGGCCAGCGTCGGTGGCCCCTGGCCCTGCAGGCTACTAGCCCACATAGCCACTAAGTGGCCCGGGTCCTTCTGACCCCCCCCTGGCCGTTGGGGAGGCAGGTAATGGGGGGGCTGGGGGTTAATGGCAAGTCACCCGCTAGCCGCAGGTGACTTGCCAGACCCAGAGCCTTGTGAACTAGTATAAGGGGTCTCATGGACCCCTTACCAGTTCACAAAGGGTTAACTGTTCAAAAAAAAAAAAACACAGACACAAAAGTATTTTATTAAAAAAAAAAAATTTTTTTACTGTACTTACCTCCGATTGTAAGCTCTTGTCCCTCGCCGCTCTGATGACAGATGCCGGTGATCGGCATCCAGAGAAGGGGGAGGCAGGAGATCAGAGGATCTCCTGCCACCTCCTTCCCCGGGCACCGATCACCGGCATCTGACAGCTGAGAGAGCTGAAGCCGGTGATTGGGGCCGGGATGATGTCATTAGCCCCACCCCCAAAGGGGCGGGACTTAGTGGCAAGATGGCGGCCGCCGTCGGAGGAGCAGAGGGGAGAGAGCCTCCCGTGCTCTCTCCTGAAGATCGGTAAGTCCTGGGGGGGGGGATCGGAGGCCCTCCAGGTGAAGAGGAGGGACAGCGGGAGCCAGCGCACACGCAGGTAAGTGAATGTCATTTTTATTTTTATTTTTTTACAGTTAGCAGCTGCTGCTGCCGAAGCAGGGGGGGTGGCCTATTCCGGGGGCTCTCCTGGAGCCATCCCAGCCCCCACAGGGGATCGGATGGCACCAAATTAAAGAGGAGACCCGGCCGGATCCAACGAGGGGTCAGGTGAGTATTTTTTTTTTTTTGACCACTAGCAGGGGGAAAATCCCAGGCACTTGAATTTTACGTGGCTGGCACTTAAGTGACGGAGAGGCAACCACGTAAATTTTACGTGGCTGGCATTTAAAGGGTTAAACCAGACCAACACAGTTACAAGAAACAGTGCTCATATGCATCCCTCAACAGGGCAAGATTGCTGCACATAAAAATTATTTTACCTTTTTTGCAACTCCTGCTGTGGTCAATTCTACAAACAAAATGGAATCCCATGGAGTTTCAGGCCATCTGAAAAGAGGAAGTGCTGCTGGGTTTCCTGCAGTCTCCGGCAAGTGTAAATGTATCTTCTTCCTGCACACTGGTCCTCCATTGCTCTCTCTCATTACTCGCAATTGAGGTGGGGATGCCGCACACTGGTTGTAATGAGGGAACTCACACTGGCTGTAATGAGGAGTGCTGTACACTGACTGTAATGGGAAGTGCCACACACTGGCTGTAATGAGTGATGCTGCTCATTGACTGTAATGAGGGATGCCACACACTGGCAGTAATGGGGTATGCCGCACACTGCCTGTAATGAGGAATGCTGCTCACTGGCTTTAATGAGGAATGCCGCTCACTGGCTGTTATGAGGGATTGTGCTCACTTGCTGTAATGGGAATAGAACAAAAAGAGGGGTGTGCATTGACCGCCACAACTACCTCAGAGAGGAGCACCAAAAAAAAACATATTTTTTATCAAAACATTTTTTATTTTGAAAAAGCACCATAAAATACAAAACACTACACTACACACATTAAAAACAAAGCTGAGCCTTTCCCTCTGTATTATCCCATTACAAAAATAAACACTATATTATAATGAATAGACGGAGGACCCCAAAACAATGTATATACTTGGATCTTTAGTATTTTTGTGCCGGCACAAAAGCAGTCTATGGCGTCTGTTCAAAGGAAAAAAAGAGAGACACCCAATGCATCAAAAAGTGCTACATGAACCACAGATATGGGGGTTTTAGTACACCTTTAAAGTGACTAGTGCAGCAAAGGAATTCATTACAATGTCTAGAAATACAAATAAATGTAATGTCCATCATTCAGAAAGTAATCCATATGAATGATCAATTAATAAGCCTTAAGAATAAATTAAACATTTCATAAATTGTGATCATGGACACAAAGTGCAAATATCAAATAAACAACACATCAATATGTACACAAATTACCCACAGACAACCATACTCGGCACTACTGTCCTGAGAGAGAAAGAGAGACAGAGGGAAAATACCTGGGCACGCGGCTGCCCATGCCGCTTCTGCTGGGTGAGGGTAACTAGTGGTAGTAGCCATTGCTCCTTTATACTCACCCTCACCTGTGTTTCTCCTGCCCACCGTCTGATGGAACAACAGCCTCGCCAGCCAGACGGCCGAGACACGGAAGTGATGTTACGGGCGGCGTGCTCGTCATGGAGACAGGGTGCTGGGCGGGCATTCAGCATCTGTGTGTGGGGGACCAGCCTCTGGCTGGCGTGTGCGGCGGGGCCTGTGGTGGCTTGGTTAGGTGGCCCAGCCCTGTCTCCATGACGAGCACGCCGTAATGAGGAATGCCTTTCACTGGTTGTAATGAGTGATGTTGCTCACTGCATGTAATGAGGGATGTCTATGAGAAAATCAGCTCTACCTCCTTACTTCCCAGGATCCATCAAGGAATAAACTGTCCAAACAGTATTACAATAATAGATCCACTTGAGATAATTGAGTCATAATTATATCTATATATCTTCAATAGAAGAAGAGACCCTGTTGATGGGGGTTCTCATCCACAAAGATGCGGCGTCCCTCCCACCATCCCATGTACAAATTAGCCAGGGATGGTGAGAAGGGAGAACCCATAGAGGCACCAGACCCATGGAGATAAAAATGCCCATCATTTTTTATTATGTGAACACCATCAACAGGGTTCTCATCTTCTATGAAAGCTATATAGATGACCTGGTAATCTGGAAAGGGGGAGGGGCGAGCTGTAAGATTTTATCACATACATGAACCATAATGCTGAAAACCTGGGTTTTACCGCCCGCATTCAAGAACAGTCTGTAAATTATTTGGATGTGACCTTATGGGCAGAAATTAATCAGATTTATACATGTAACTATCGTAAGCCTTCTGCAGGCCATTGCATACTGCATGTAATAAGCTCTCATCCTTCACATACCAAGAAGGTTGGCAACTAAGAGATGCTACAAGTGTAACAAGCCCAGATGTAGTATTTGCAAATATATTTTCCCTGGGCGTGAATTCACTTCAAAGGTCACAAATCAAAAGTATGAAATTAGGCAATATATTAATTGTGACACTAAGGGCACAGTATATTTGATCACATGTGAGTTGTGCAATATCCAGTATGTTGGTTGTACTATATGCCCTACAAAAAAAAAAAATGCAGAAGCATATAGGGGGCGCTAATTGTATCAAGTATCATGTATCAAAACTGTAAATTTATGCACCAAGGAGATACAAGTGGTCAGAAAAGCAGCCAGAAATTTTACATGGCTGGCAGTTAAAGGGTTTAAATGTGAAGATGATAATCGGATGCATGAGACCGCCATGTGACAGTTACAGAGCAATGTACAACTGATTAAAGCTAGTCAGGTTCTAGGCTTGGAGTCAAGAACATACAAGGGGAGAACTGGGCTCAAGAATCAGCACAGGATTTCCACCACCATGTCTCCATCAGATGACATTATAGCATGCCAGGGACAGATGATGGGCAGAGGTAGGTATGGCCACTCTGAAAGCTATGTTACTAAAGATTTAGTATTGTAGTTGTGGATGCTGTGGCAGGGGTGAGTATAGTGAACAGCTATGCTCAGCCCAGCCAGCCCCAAATCAGTGCAGAGCCCCAGAAATTCTCTCTGTTCTCTATGGCCATTCTGCCTCTGGTAGCAGATGAACAGGAGTGTGAGGTCAGATATGGAGGCCAAGCTCAAGTCAGCAACAAGATCTTACAAGGCAAGAGACATCACAAAAAGGCACAGAATGAAAGCAAAAAAAGGGCCCAAATGAAGGGAGAAAGCTGGTGCCCACAGACCTTTTAATACATCTTTGAATGTTTGCACTAACCATCTTTGCCTGGAAGTTCATTAAGGGAGTCTTAACAGGTGGGCATTCAATATCTCACTGCATAAACAATAATAAAGAACGGTAGTTTTTGGAATAGCCTACATTTCCAGTTCTGTTGTAGTATGAAATATTAGGGTGTGCATGCAATGATATTACCTGTTAAAAAAATAGTAAATCATATCACTACATATCATTACCCAGAGTAAAATGAGCTGCTGCTTACCTCTCCCTCTGCATCTAATCTGCTGACCTCATCAGACATGCTTGTCAAATTACCAACATGCAGCAAAGAGTCATCATCTTTGGATGGACTGTTTGCCGCTTCCATGTCGTCAAAGAATATATTAATGTCTTTAACTCCTGGAATAAAAAAGAGACAATAAAAAGAAGCAGATACCAAATCAATAATTATTTTTAATAAATAATATTAATACTATTAAATTCTACAGAAAAAAACGAATTAGTAAATTGTAACACATTGCTATAACATTTACATGAGACATTCCAGGCAATAACAGTAATAGAAGCTTGTACCATATGCCTCTCCTTCATTTGCTGCACTGAACGCTAGGTGCTGTAGCAGTTCCCCTCCCTTAGTTTCCATTTCTCATTACCAAATTGAAGGGGTGCTCAACTTTTTGAAGATCGCGGGCCACTTGAGCGATTAGGAAACTGGTCATGGCCACAAAGAATAGGTTCAGAATTTTGAGTTTTCCATTTTTTAATAGCATAATGAAGATTTTCTACAACTTTTAGGATACCCAATGTTTCCATAAACTCTAATAGATTTTTTAAATTTGTATGTGCTTCCACCACACTACCCCATTGCCACATTTATATGTAACCATCCCCATATGCTACCGATACACATGCTGATTACCTTACTCCTCCAAATATATGGGCCCCATATTTATAGCCCATCCATGTATACCATATTCCTAGTACCCAACCCATCTAAACGCCTACCAATGCTAAACATACAATTAAATATAGAAACATTTTTTATCTTGTTATGGTTTTAGAGATTTCACACAGGGTTTTTACCCCTATCAATGTCCCCATGCTCCTCAAGTCCACTTTTGCCACCAATTTTCACTTTCCTTGCAACCGCTCATCATTACTGTAACCCTATTCAACTACCTTTACACGCCAGTTTTATTTAGCCCTCCTTTCCTCACAGCAGGTCAAGGGCCCCATCAGATGGCTCTCATTGCCACATGTTGAGCATATGTATTCTAGAGCTAAAGACATGAGCTAAAAATAAAAATGAATGAATACAAAAAATTCTATTGATAGTACGATGTAAGGAACCCTTTTATACTCAAAATTAGTCTAAGTTAAAATATATAGAGGAACGCTAGGTGTTCCACATATGTCTCCTTACTGTCACTATGTGTACAGTACCTGGATAATGGATTCCCGTGTTTCCATTCGAAAAGGCGCAGTCACCAGCAGAAGATGCCTCCATTCTTATTGTCTTCCGTACAGGTGGTAGGGAGGAATGTCTGACAACAATGTGATCGTTCGGCACAGAATGATTTGCCACACCTTTCCGTTTATGTATCTGCACTTGATTTTTAGACCCATGAATGGATATGCTTATTTCTAGAAAATATAAAATTTGGTGTTACAGACAACTTGATACACTAGGAGAACTTTGTAAATGCTAAAACATGTATCCTGTTATGAAAAACACAATTCTTAGAGGCGTAGAGGCCCGATCACATTTAGTTACGCCTCTAAGAATTGTTGCAGACATTAAATGAGATCAGGCGTTGTGAGCGTCTATTTAGCGGCGCTTAGAGCGTCCACAAGTGGTTGCTGCAAGCGGGTGTGCAGCGCTATAACCTAGCGCAGCGACCCGACAAGAGACGCTGTACTATCCTGTCCAGCATTGATAAATGTGATGTCTGGAGGGCGCTGTAAAAGCATTCTTCCTGATTCACTGCAGAGCCAATCAAGAACGCTAGGTGGGATCCCGAGGTCAAAGCGCCCAAGACTACGCTACATCTAACAACAGGACAACGCTGCAGCGAACAATAGGTAGCGGCAGTAAAGTGCGTCTGAAGCCCATAATTAAGAAACAACTACACACAACCACCGTTGGTGCTCTAAAACTGGGCGCTCTAGCGCCAGATACTATGTGATAAAAGTCTATTTCTCAACACATACACACCAGCACCAGAGCGAAAACATATGGAATTACATTGTTTTATCACTGTGACAATGGCACTGCAATGGCAGACCTGCACATACAATTCTGCATAAAATAAGAATAAATAAAATTAAAATAAAAGTGTTTGGCTGCTGGGTTGGAGAGGCCACACAATGATTTGAACCGAAAATTTAGAACATTACTTTAGGAAAACGCTATTTATACACAACCAAATAAAACACCATTGAAATGTATGGGAGAGCGACACTGAGAAATAGGTACTACATGGCGCTGCTGAACACACATCGCTTTACACTGAGCCATCACTAGTAATACATGTGACGCTACATGACGCTATTAGAGGTGCTCACCAGACTGACTTTCATATTCATGGTTTTGACATACTGTGCCCAGTGTTCACCTGGTGCTACGTAGCCACCCGGCGTTAGCGTTTCTTAAAGTGGACCAACACCCAGGATTTTGACTATCCTGGGTCTTGGTCCACTTCGGTGGGGCACCCCCGATCGGGGTGCCCCGCTGTGGGAAACCCCCCCGATCACCCGAAAAACTCACCTCTCCCCGCTCCCAGCACCGACGGACAAGCCGTTTGACAGCCGCGGACAAGCGGCTCCTCCGCCGCCGCCTCCCGCGCATCACTCTTGACGCGTGCGCGTCCGCGCCGGCCATTCACAGACGGCCGGCGCGGGCACGTCTAGTGGTAGGTAGAGACAAGGTAAGGGGATTTGGAGTGTTTGGGGGGGTTTCACCCCGCGGGACATCCCGATCTCGGATGTCCCGCGGGGAGGGAGGTGATCGGCCCGGGAATCTTATAGACTCCCGGGCCGATCACCGGAGGGTGATGGTCCACTTTAAATAACCCCCTAAATGTGATCGGACCCTGTTGCAGACATTAATTGTGATTCAGCCCCTAAGGTGCAATTATATAAATACATTTGATACAATTAGACTACTTAAAGGAGCACTATCACAAAATTGGGTAATATTAAAAATCCATATAAACACGTTGGCTATTGAGAGGAGGGGTCACTAATACACCCCATTTTAATAAAACTCCCACCAAGCTCGTGGTTTATTCTCTCATGGTAGGAATAAAATCCAGAGGTGACAGGTTTAGTCTATCAGGGGTGACAGAGTCTGTCACCCTGGATGTCCTTTTCTTTCCATTAAAAGAAAGAAAAACAAGCCTAGCTAGATATCTCTTGATGCGGGTGTATAAGTGACCCCTCCTCCCGACATCCCGCACATTTATATGGATTTTTATCATTGGGCCATTTTTTCGCGATAGTGCTCCTTTAGCTCTGAAAAAGCCTATACTGACAATGATTTCTTTCTGTACATTATGACATGTGAGTACAAATGGCAGAGAAAATGTGAAGAAGCCATAATGATTTGGCACCCTGACCTCATGGGCCCTGATGTGGTCGCTTGTAGTTACACCCTTGGCTGGGCATGTTGAATTAAACTGGATCAAAACCCTTCCTGAAAACACCTTACCAGAGCGGATCCTGTTAACACAATCAATGAGCCCTATGAGCACTCCTGAGAGAAAAGATCACCATTTCTTAGTTGGGCATAAAAGAGCTGAAAATATATGCAGCAGCCACATCACTCCTCCAATAGCAGGTGTGAATCCCCTATCATCTAGAGCTCCATGCCCAATTTTGGCTCCCCTAGAATCTTTACAGTGGACCAAAACTCAGGATTGTTACTTTCCTGGGTTTTGGTTCTTGCCCCCAGGGCACCCCAATTAGGGATGTCCCACTGTATAAAACCCCCCAGGTCGCCCGATCTCACTCACCCTTCCTGAGTCCTGCGATGCATGCGCAGCCCTCTCGTCCAACTGGCAGCCGCAACGCCCACTACCCTCTAACAGGGAGTGTGTCTGCACTGGCCATTCACAAATGGCTGGTGCGGGCACCCTCCCTGTTAAAGGGATAGCGAGGATGGGGCAGCGCATGTGCTATTGGACCAGGCAAGAAGGTGAGTTTCCAGGGATTTTCACACAGCAGGGCATCCTGATTCTGGGGAAGGAGAATCCAGTGGCCCTGCAAACTTATAGATTTCAGGGCCATTGGGGCGTGGGTTTTGGTCGTCTTCGACATTGAAGGCTGTTCGAGTCCCCACTCCCTGGGGCATCCCCAACCTCCGGATCAGACTTACCTGCTCCTGGAGCCTTTTCTGTGTCTCTGCGTCATAGCCTAATTACCAGCATGGCTCTAGAGGGGGAGCTACCTGCACCAGGCCTTTCTGAATGGCTGGCACGCCCACAGCTAAAGTTCAGCAGGTATGCGGTCAGCAGCGCAAACAGAGCCAAATGGAGCAGAGTAAAACCGAGGGTGCTGATTGGCTGAGCAGCCCGCACTTGCGTCCTGGAAACAGTGGCAGGATGAGTTTCCTTGCCGATCTGTAGCGAGTTATCGCTATTGCATACACTGCTGCATTTTTTTATGCAATCTGGTAGGACATTGTGATTCAATGCATTTGTGAGTCACTGCAGGTAAGGTGTTTTGCAATCAAGAACGAAATAAGATGACTATTTAAAAGAACCCTACGATGGGCAGCTTTTCACTGGCAAAATGTCCCAGTGAACTGTGCCTTACTGTAGGGGCATCTCCATTTGCGATGCCCTAGGAACGATTTTTTCCTAGCTTCAATTGACACCCATCTAAAACAAAACGCTGTGGACAATGAATTGCAAGCCTGGACCACTCCAAACATTACTTACTCCAATTCTCTGTATAGTTACATTAAAGTAATGGTGTGTAAGCAAACAGCCTCTATTACATTAGTCTATACATCAACATCAGCAGAACAGAATCAAGTTACACTATTTTATTACTACGCAACAAGATTAACCTTCATGGCCAGATTCAGTGATACACTCTGACAGTGGTGCTGTATTATAGACAACCTGATCACTCATTTCCAGATTAATCAGTTTAGATTGCGTGCTTTAGTGTCATAACATATCTCGCACTGCTGTTTACTTTAGTATAATGTATGTAATTCTTGTATTATTTGAAAGTTGTATTGTATTTGTATTTGGTGGCGCTGTATTCCTCTAAATTGTAGTCATTTTACCTACATAATACATAACCTGTGTTTTTGGGGGTTGTGTGACTACTTTTTCTTTACGGGAAAGTAAATCAAGCAACTCAACAATATAGTGTATCACTATACAGTAGCAACTGTCAAAGAAACCAATTTTTATTTTCTGCTTAAAGTGGAACAAAACCTGGGAATTTAATTTTCCCGAGTGCTGTTCTGTGCCCCTGGGGCATCCTGAATTAGGATGCACCACTGTGTGAAACCCCCCAGAACGTTGCTTTTCACTCAGCTTTTCCTCATTCCTACTGCACATGTGCGGGCTCACGTCCAATGAGAGCCATCTGTCCTGACATGTCATTCAGCAGACAGCTCCCGCCCAGCCTAGCCTCTGAATGGCTGGGTGGGAGTGCACGTACGCACACTCCTTATTGAAAACAATGAGAGCCATTTGCCAACATAATCACGGCAGACGGCTCTCATTGGACAAGAGCCTGTAGGAACAAGAAAGAGATTAGTAAATAGCAGAGTTCTAGGGGGTTTCACACATTGGGGCATCCCAAATCCAGATGCCCTGGGGGAAAGTCAGCGTCCAGCCCTTGAATCTTTCCAGGACAGCTACTGGTGGGGTTTGTTCTGTTTTAAGAGCTTTCCATTTAAGTGTCCTACACGTCATAAGTACACCCTTACTGGGAGGCCGATTCATTAATAGCGACAGGTAGCGACAGATGAGCGCCAGTAGCGTTATTTTCACAGCGCACGCTAGTATTCGCTGTGCTTGGCCGTTGTTCGGCTGTTGACAGCGACTCAGTCGGTGTGCAGTAATGTTGAGTACGGGGTTAGGAGTCGCTGTTTGACAGGTTCCGCGCTGTATGGGAGCGCATGACAGCGAATGGCCATAGCGAACGGCTCCCAGCATATTCATTAACAAATCACGCTCAAAAAATTCTCGCGCTGTGAAATGCATGTTTAAACCCCAGAGCGCTGGCGGCGATGGGTTAAAAGTAGTTTTTTAACCCCCAAACAACCATATTTTTTGAAAAAAAAACAAACAAACATTTTGTAATATGAATACATTAATATCAGACCTGTAATATCAATTCTGCACAAATTTTTTTTTTTTTTTTTTTTACCTTAAACAAAAAAATCTAACATTGCAGAAGTGGTCACAGAATTTTTGCCATTTAAAAGAAAAAAAAAAAAACATTAATAGCAATTAATTAAGAATATTTAAAGATTGCTCCATTGAAATGCATTGGAGAGCGCCAGGTAGCGAGAGGTCATACCTGTCGCTGTTCAAGGTCGCTCGCTGGCGCTGTGGGGTGAGGCTGGAATAATGATGAATGATTCGCTGTCTGGCGCTCTGTCAGTCGCTAAGCAGGATCGGCTTGATAAATGTGTGATTGCGGAGGGGAGCCGGCGTTCTCGTGGCGGTGAGCGTCATTACCGTTCGCTCACCATTCGCTACCTGGCGCTATCCCTTGTTAAATAAGGGCCTTTGTATCTTTGCTACTATATATTTCTACATCTGGATCGAGAAGATTGAATTTGCTGATCTTTGCCTTCTAACGCTAACTAAATCAATAGGCAATTCCAACCCATTCTCTTACTTGCATTCTAGTGGTCATTGTTCACAGCCTGTGCAGTGGGTCTGCAGCAGCAAAATAAAGTCCGCTTGTGGGGTAGAATGAATGACGGAATAAAACACACCACACCAGATATATAAGAACCAATTTAGAATTTAACAGTTGAATATTAGGCAAAGCATTGAACACAATAGTTGGTGTATGTAGCCACTAGATTAAGGCAATAAATAACTGTAGAGGAATCTAGTATAATTTCTACTTTTGAAGAATATGGGGGGATATCTCAAACAAAGGCTAAACTTGTGTCTAGGTTACTTTAACGTATATGGCTATTTGGATAACTTTAAAACACACTGTATGTGCTCTGTGTCATTCAAACAATCTATCAATATACACACAATCTTAAAATGTAAGATTAACTCTATATAATAAACTTCAGGCAGATGATGCTCTAAATTTGTAACTATGCTGTAAATAGTGAGAACTGAGAAAAGTTCACTTATACTTAGGCCAAACGTTCTTGGTGGAAAAATAACAGTCCTGTTATTGCTGACTAAAATGGGGCTGTTTCTTTCAATATTTTCCGGATATTTCATTCCTTAAAGCGGTCCTTCACTCTGAATAAGAGTCTATCTTATATGTTTCCCACACCCTGTACATACAGATTGCTCACATTAAAAATCATCCTACCTGCATCTACTGCATGTTATGAGCCTTTAAACATCCAAGATGGCGGCTCATGGAACGTCAGGCAGCCTGCAAACAGGAAGTGTCTTCTGACTGTGCCGTTCTGCATTCTGGGATTGCTGACCTTTTCCTGACCCTAGCTCTGCTCTGTCTGAGCAAAGCACAGCTATAACCCACCCCCCTGTACTTTATCCCACTCTCCTCTCCCCAGTAAGTGTGATGCTTCTGAGTCAGGATGGCGGCGCCTGTATCCTAAAGTCCTGAACAGAATTGCAACCTGGTGGGGGAAAGAATAATAAGTGACTAGAAACTTTAAAATATATTAATTTTAAAAGCTGGGGAATCGTTTTTTAAGGGTTTGGGCTTTTCAATAAATCATGGTGAAGGTCCGGTTTAAGTGGTCACAGCCTCAAAAACTCTCCTAAATAAAATGACCTAGGGCGTCCTCCAACAGCGCTGAGTCCCATTCTTTGCGCTCCGCGGGAGGCTTCACACAGTGAATAACACACAAAAAAAAAAGTCTTTACACCCCTCACACAGTTCAGCGGTGAGGTAAATAAGGAGAGTGTTATTTTCAATCAAAAACTTCACTGTGGCCCTATAATTTATGTGAGCTCAGAAACACATACAGACACAGAAGTGCTACCTCTGACCCACCTCACAGACTCTGGTCTCAGAGCTGTGCTGTGCCTTTTATAGCCTGCAGGAATGACCTCACCAGCCTCTCTCTCATGACTGGCCCCGCCCACCCACACACACAAGAGTTTCCGGAACCCTCCCAGCAGAGGTTTGTTATATGTCGGTTACACGCTCACCTGCGCAATAAGAGTCCAATGCGTATAGGACCCTGGTAAGTCCAGGTACAGCAAACTGAATGGTGATCCCAGCACTAAAACTGGCTCCATAAAACTTATCATTCAATGACTGTTCAAAAACATCATATGACATGGAACAGCTCCAATGTACAAAAAAGATTTCTCACATGGCCAGGTGACGTATTTCAGGTCTATAAACCCAATGACAAAAATTGCATGAACCTCTTCTCCATTTCCTGCAGTGCCTTGTAGAAGCTGTAGCATGGCATCAAATGTTTGCACTTCCTATAAATTATATTCCATTCCACCAGGACCAAGCAAAAAAGTGGTCTAACAGCCACTCCATCTTTTGGTGCTACCTGCAAGCCACAGTGGCCCTACAGCTTTCTCTGACCAAAGCAGAACATGCTCATGACTATGCTCATGACTTTTGACTATGCTGGGTTTTGGTCCTTGGCCCTGGGGCACCCCGATCGTGTGAAACCCCCCTGTTTACCTGAACTAACTCACCTCTCCCCAGTCCTACGGTGCATGCACGGCCTCCTGTCCAAGCAGCACACTCCTGCCCACTCGTCTAAGGATCGTCTAGGCAATCTAGACTAGAAAAGTGTGCAGCCGGCCGCATCCCCTCTACTCCCTAACAGGGGGCAGGGAGTGGCGCCACTCATGCATGCGCCGTTGGATCGTGGAGAAGGTGAGTTTACTGGGCGACCTGGGTTTTACACAGCCGGCATCCTGAAGCTGGATGCCTCTGGGGGAAGCGAGTATGTCTGCCCTGGAGTCTCATTAGATTAATATTATAAATGTGCAAATACTAATAACCATATCAATCTGATACAAACCAAGGGTCACTGAGGCTATCAGAGAAGAATATTCTCCCTACCTTACACATACAATCTATTGTGTGAGAAATGATCCACCACACACAGTAAGATGTATAAATGAAAACGGGTTTAATTCACCAGCACAGTAAGTATCGCTAATCCCAAAGTTTCCCCAGATCACCTTAATTGTTACAGTCAGTTGTCACATGATAAGTTATAAATTAGTTGCAGTACAATAAATGTTATAATGGAAAGAGAGTGGGAGAGAGATGACAGGTAGATACTTAGCCATTATGCTTCAGGTAGGGGGGGTCGTTCATTGACTCAATACCCCTGCAACCAGCCTCCTAATCTACTAACCTACTAGGGGGTGTGGCCAGCATTCCCAGCCTCCTGGGTGTGTCTAAAGGATCTGCCTACAACCCGCCTCTGTGAGATTCGATAAATATTCTATAAAGCAATATGCATGTTATTGTAACTAAGAAATGTATGATCCCCATTAATTTCTTAGTTACATGACATCCTTTTATATTAGGTGGGTGAATGACCTTTAACAGGCCTTGCTGTCTGACAGTTTAGAAATGTTTTATGGGGGACCAGCTCCATCAATACATCCCTGTAAACATCATTTTAATTACTATTCCAGTACAGTTTTTTTTCCCTAGGGCTTTATACTGACAAAGGCTAGCTGCAACAGAGGACAATGGCCACAAAGGTAGGTAACTGGGTTTTCTACAGTGGTCCACCCTGGTTGCTTCATAGGGTTCCAGTATCTGATTCTTGCATCTTTGTGATGTTCTTATGTGTGATTTTTTTGTATTGCCACATCCTTGCAGAGAGGCAAGTGTTGGACATCTGTTTGCTGCCAACACTTTTTAGATACAATCCTTAGTTTTTCATGTACAGATCTATGTCTCTGTCACCAGCTAATGCTCCTGAATTTACAACTCTCACCAATAACCTTAGGAGGTGAATCAGCCAATAAACCCATGTTATGTGAGGAAGCTGAGGCTAGCATGAATGCCCCCAGGCTTCCCTTCATACCTGAACAATAGAATCCAGGAGATGTTTTTAATTCCAAGAGAGCTTATCCAAGTAAGAGCACAAACAACCAAAGCTCAGTTTCATGTACCAAACCATGATTGGGCTTAAACTGGCTGTAAGAAATTTGTTATGAAATCCTAATGAAGCAATGGTTCCCACCACTGGAGGAACACTATTCAGGTATCTGGAGGCTCAGGCCTGACCTGTACTTCAGTCCCATCTGCTGCCCTCTTAGTATACTATATTTTTCCCCAAAAGTGAGGGGAAAATGTCCATGCGTCTTAACGGGCAAATGTAAAAAAATAATGTACATTACGTCAATCCCCCACAGCCTCGTTAGTTGCCGCTGCCTGCCTCCTCCTTCATCTGTCTCCGGCCCCTGGGTAGGGCGTGGCCTGTGACGCTGGCATGAGTCACAGGCCATGTCCACCCAGAATCTGGAACCGGCTCGTTGTGAACTTGCAGCTGACTGACGCTTCCGTAGCTGCAGCGCCCTGTCGCCTCCTACAGAGGTGGTGGGGAGAGGAGGTGGGGAGTGGCAGTAAACCGCAAGTTCGCAGCGAGCCGATATCGGCCCGGGTGGGCATGTCCTGTGACTCCTCCCGCTGGCAGGAGTCACAGGCCACACCCACCCCGGGCCAGAATCGGTTCGCTGTTAACTTGCGGCTGACTGCCGCTCCCCACCGCTGCACCCCAAGGCTTCTTACACTCTTACAGCCACAAGTTCACAGCGGGCCCGTTCCGGCCAGGGCTGGGCGTGGTCTATGACTCCTCACAGCGTCACGCTGGTAGGAGTCACAGGCCACGCCCCCCAGCACAGGAATTGGCCCGTTCTGAACCTGCGCCGGGGAGCAGCAAGAGCGCCGGGGAGTACACAGTAAGTGTATTGGGGATGCCCACACACGGCCTGTATTGGGGATGCCAACACACTTCCTGTATTGAGGATGCCCACACACTGCCTGTATTGGGGATGCCCGCACACTACCTGTATTGGGGATGCCCGCACACTGTCTGTATTGGGGATTCCCGGCACACTGTCTGTATTGGGGATGCCCGCACACTGTCTGTATTGGGGATGCCATCACACTGCCTGTATTGGGGATGCCCACACACTGCCTGTATTGGGGATGCCCACACACTGCCTGTATTGGGGATGCCCACACACTGCCTGTATTGGGGATGCCCGCACACTGCATATATTGGGGATGCCATCACACTGCCTGTATTGGGGATGCCCACACACTGCCTGTATTGGGGATGCCCGCACACTGCATATATTGGGGATGCCATCACACTGTCTGTATTGGGGATGCCCGCACACTATGTGTATTGGGGATGCCTGCACACTGCCTGTATTGGGGATGCCAGCACACTGTCGGTATTCGGGATGCCCGCACACTGCGTGTCTGTGTGGGGGATGCCATCACACTGCCTGTATTGGGGATGCCCACTGATGAGAGCTATACATGTGGGCCTGGATGACACAATGTTGAGAAGATGTTAACCTTCTTTAGTTCCAGTTGGGACAATTATGAGACGATATCTAGCCCAATGAGGGGACACCTAGTCCAACATACAACATTATTCTATACAAGCAGATCCCTTTTGAAATACTGCAGATGAGACAATATCTCTATATATATATATTTTTTTTTTTTCTTCAATACAGTCATTTGATATTGTTTCAATTATTAATAGCTTAATCAATAAGTAATTATCTAAACATGAATTTATTTATTTTGCATTAATTAATTATTTATCTATCTATCATGCTTCAGTTTATTGTTATTTTTTTCGGTCTGTATCGATATTTTATGCTTTAATTGTCACTATTTAGGTATGGACCGCTTATTAGATTCATAGTATATTTATTATTATTTGGCCTTGTTCCGACCTAGGTCTTATCGTTTTACTATTATTTTTATTATCATTAACACTTGGCGGTTTCACTATATATATATTTGTGTGTTCTTTGTTTGTAGTAGTCCACTTTGGTGGTTATTGCGGTTTATTATTTTAATGATCTATTTTTGAATTATTTATACAGTAATTAGATTTATTCACTGTGTCGGTTCACTAGCATTCCTATTTTTGTTGGTATTTCTATAAATTCTATGAATCATGTTGGTTTGACACTAGTTATAACACTATAATATTTGCATACACCAGGGATATAATTGTTTATTATTCACTTTAATGACACTCATTAATAGTAGTTATATTTAATATTGCACTTCTAGGGAATATCATCAATCCCACTATTATTTAATTCACTTTCCTGACTATTATTTAATTATTTAATTCTTTAATCCACTTCTTGGACTACTAATAAATAACAGCTCTCTGTTTTATACTATATTATTATCTAATTTGGATATTTAGAGGCCATTATTATATATATATATTTAATTTGGGTATTTAGAGGCCATCATTACATATATACATTTTTTAAGGAGATACTCTGTGTGTTACTATTGGCCCATATCTTCTCTCTTCATATTTATTTTTATAATTATATTTATTTTTTATTTTCTTTTGTTTCATCATCATTAATTTCTGCCCACATATCTATGTAATAAGTCTAATTATTGTTATTCAATGTATTTAATATACAATATAATAATTTCCATTAGACCCTATTTATATCACTTTTTTACTTTTTTTCTTTTTTTCAATTGTAAATAAATAAATAAACAAACAAACAAATAGTTTTGATATCTTTATTATCTACTAATATTATTATTATTATTACCACTATTTAAAAATAGCTGCCACATAATAATTTAATAAATAGCTGCCATATTTATACTATTTAAATTTTAATTCAAATCTTTAACACTTATCCAAGATATAACAATCAATATAGTTGTACCTGCTTGATTATGTAATAATTAACAAACTGTATATAGATATAAAAACATTTAAATACTGCTCATGTCATTGAATCCAATGGGCTGTGTCCATAGTTTATTTTGCAGCAATAAAGACATGTGTATTTGTCATTTTGTCATTCTGTTATAGATGTTTCCTCTGTCTGTAATGCTCGCACGGTGTGCGGCGGCTGTGCTGGGGGCGGGCGCGCGCCCCGGCCGGCGCCGCTCCTGCACCTCCCGTTATTGGGGGGTGCGGGAGGCGGCGCCGGCCGGGGCGCGCGGCCGCCTATCTGCATTCGGCTGGGCTGTGCGGCGTGTGCCCGACGTCTTGTGTTGCTTCCGGCTTCTCCCTTGCACCTGTTCAACGGGCGGGAGATACGTTCTGGAGCGGATGTGACGGCGGGCGCACGTGAGCGCGCCCTTACAGATAAAAAGAGGTTTTTGTCAGATAGTCTATGTCCCGTCCAGGAGAAGTGGTGAATCCACGCAGCGCGTCGGCGGTTGTTCTTTCTCGGTGTGTGGGGGGATCGGTAGGCTCTGCTACATCACGGTGATGTATTGATTTTTCTGACTTTATTACACTTTATTACATTGTATTTCATTTCATTGCTTTGGTTTGCCGGCCAGCGAGTGTTTTGTTTTGCCAATCACTTCATCTCTTCTCCACTGCTGCATCTTGGTGTTTTTTTTTTTGGCACCTCACTGCATTTCTTATCACGCTTTGTTGCACGTTCTCTACACACTCTGTTTTTTTCTTTTCTCACTATCCTTTTTCACTACACCTCTTTATTTCTTATTGGCCAAACTCACATCCGCTGGTCAGGTAACAACAGCATGTATGTCATGCCCCTTTGCTGTGTGGCATGTTATTGCTAATATACTAGCATATTATATATACATTACTACTGTGTTTTTTGATTATTCAGCATTTGCCTTGCCCATGCCCCCACCACCTTCTTTTTAAATTTGTCTTATACATGTTTTATGTCTGTATTCTGCTTATTGTGATTATTATTGTCTGACTTTAATAAAATAGTCCTTTATATTTTCCATACATTAGTTTGTACTAATTCATTCAGGGTGAGTGCAGATTGTTCCTGGTGTATGTACGGGACATACCAGAGTGTCCCCTCAAGTTTTTTTGTATTGGGGATGCCCACACACTGACTGTATTAGGGATGCCCGCACACTGCATATATTGGGGATGCCCACACACTATGTGTATTGGGGATGCCTGTACTCTGCCTGTATTGGGGATGCAAGCACACTGTCGGTAAGGGGGATGCCATCACACTGCCTGTATTTGGAATGCCCACACACTGCCTGAATTTGGGATGTCAGCACACTGCCTGTATTTGGGTTGCCTGCACACTGCCTATATTTGGGATGCCTGCACACTGCCTGTAATGTGGGATGCCCCTCACTGCCTGTAATGTGGGATACCGCTCACTGCCTGTAATGTGGGATGCCCTTCACTGCCTGTAATGTGGGATGCCCTTCACTGCCTTTAATGTGGAATACTGCTTACTGCCTGTAATGTGGGGTCTGTAATGGTGTGCTCGGGGGGGGCTCGTGCTCGTTCTGCACACTGTCTATAATGGGGTGATTGGTAGGGAGTATTTTAGCACATCATTTGGTTCAGAATATTTTTTTCTAATTTTTCTCTTCCAAATCCAGGGAGGGTCTTATAGGCAGGTTGTGTCTTATATGGTGAAAAATACATATATATATATATATATATATATATATATATATATATAATATAAGAGGCAGCTATGGGTAGGTCAAGCTGATTCCATGCATGGCCATCTATCAATATGAAGTTGATTATTTTATCGTATGCACATACACATGAAGCACAGAGCATGTTCTGAAAATGTGATTACATTAGGAAAGTGTACCCTTCATTTGACATTCTTAAGATTTCATCCTTCAGCTAATGCGGGCACAATATTCTTAGTAATGTATTTTCCACTCTGTCTGATGGAGCTACAGAGATAGAGAAAAGCCTTCTGAATTTTAATTTTCCACCTCTTCACTTGCTTGGTTCTATTATAAATAGATTTTTAAATCATGAATAGGGGAACAAAAATATATAATAATAATACTATTAGCAATGTACAAGCAAGCCTAAAATGTTCCACAGTAAAATTCACAATCATAAAGTGCAGCTCATTAAAGTGCCCTTGGAACCCATTGAGTCAAATCACTGTGCCGCTTGATTGCTGACACTGCGGCTCGCCTTTTCAAAGAGCAGGTCTGTTGACAGTTAAAGTGGACCTACGACCTCCGTTGCAACCCATGTTATTTTAACAGGGAAGATCTGCTAAACTCGATGAGGCCAATTGATGCTGGATTGAAGTATTTTTGCTAGTGAGATTTTGTGGATTGAAGTATTTTTGCTAGTGAGATTTTGTTGATGCGTAGAGCTAATTTTACCCATCATGCATTGCCCTGTGCAGTAATGTGCAGTGGTTAATGGTACTGTTTCCTATAGGCTGGATAAGGAAACATGCTTTACAGTTTAGCAGCCTGTCCCTGTAAAAGCACAATGGTATCTTTTTTTTCCTTTTTGGTAGTATTAGAAAGCAACATGCTTGGCAGATTATTTTCACGTAGCATGTATAAGTGACTTCTTATCTTGCTATCTACCATGTTTATATGGATCTTCAATATTAGACTGTTTTCATGATAACACCTTTCACCTTTAACAAATGTATGACAATAGGTGCCATAAATCATGTATGTTGCCCCATAGTATGACCTAGACTGCCTGGAACCATTTATATCAATCTCTGTATTTCAAGATAAACTACTACTACTTTTACTACAAGTTCATTCATGACGGTGGCATCTTTTTTAAATAGGCAGATGCACATTCTCAATCCAAATATCATAACAATCTTAACTATTTCAAGTAGTGTATTGCCTAAAAGACATTCTGGTCACAAAGGGATTAACAGCATGAAGTTTTCTGGCACTCTGCATACTTCAAATACTGTAATGTTGCAGTAACACAAAACATTAGGCCACTATTTTAGTATCAGACACAAAATCGGGCCCACTAGAGGAAATCACTCTTGCTGTCCGCCAAAGGGCTTTGGGCCAAGGCATCTCAGGCAAATGCCTAGGGCCCTGGGCTTAATCCGGGGCCATGGAATAAACGTGCAAGTGTCCCATTTTTCCATTTGGGGCACTCTGGGCTCCAAGGCTCACTGAAGGGGCCTCCCAGCTGCGAGTCCCTGGGTTCGAGAGCAAGTGGCGCATCGGAGAATGCTTAGGTGGGCACAAACATTAACCTTCTTTTTTTCCATTGCATATGGGCCCCAACAAGCAGCATAATGGAATGGAAGGCAGTTGGGGGGAGGGGGAGCTCAGCCAGATATACTCATTCTTCATATACTTCATTTTTGGCCGGGGAGGGGAGTGATATATGCTGGCTGATCCCCCTCACAGGAGAGGGGTGCGGCCGGCAGAGCCAGGTTGAATGTAGGAAATTGGAGGGGGCCCATTGGGGAGGCAATCATGATTTGAAAAACTAATGGGTCCCACACCTTGAGATATGCACATAAACAAGTAGAGTAGGGCAAAATGGCAAGAATCTTCCCATAGAAAAGCATTCCTTGCCCCCTGCTTATGCGTCACTACCCCTGCCATCTCTGTGCTTTCTGCTGTTCTGCATAAAGCAGATCACACGGAGCCTGTTCATGGCCCAATCATGGCACCAGCAGTCAATCCTGGGCTGCATTGATGGAGGACAGCATGGAGGAGGAATCCAGCATGGCTGGCCATGAGTGCTGGATGGGAGAGAAGTCTGCAACTGCCTTGTGTGATACTCCCATGTGGGGCCGGTTGATCCAAGAAGCAGTCCTGAAGATGTTCCTCTATACATTTCTCAGCTGCTGCATTAACTTTTGAGGAGCCTGCCAGTCTCTCTGTGAGCCTCTCTTTCCCCCAGTCTCTCTCTCTGTGAGCCTCTCTTTCCCCCAGTCTCTCTCTCTGTGAGCCTCTCTTTCCCCCAGTCTCTCTCTCTTTCTGTGAGCCTCTCCTTCTCCCATTCTCCCTCTCTCATTTTGTGAGCATCTCCTTCCTCCAGTCTCTCTCTCTCTCTGGGAGCCTCTCTTTCCCCCAGTCTCTCTCTCTCTCTCTCTGTGAGCCTCTCCTTCCCCCAGTCTCTCTCTCTGAGCCTCTCCTTCCCCCAGTCTCTCTCTCTGAGCCTCTCCTTCCTCCCTCTCTCTCTCTCTCTCTGTGAGCCTCTCCTTCCCCCAGTCTAGCTATCTCTCTCTGTGAGCCTCTCCTTCCCCCAGTCTCCCTCTCTCTCTGAGCCTCTCTTTCCCCCTGCCCCTCCGCTCTCTCTGTGAGCCTCTCCTTCCCCCAGTCTCCCTCTCTCTCTCTCTCCGAGCCTCTCTTTCCCCCTGCCCCTCCGCTCTGTCTCTCTCTGTGAGCCTCTCCTTCCCCCAGTCTCCCTCTCTCTCTCTCTCCGAGTCTCTCTTCCCCCCTGCCCCTCCGCTCTCTCTCTGTGAGCCTCTCCTTCCCCCAGTCTCCCTATCTCTCTCTGTGAGCCTCTCCTTCCCCCAGTCGCCCTCTCTCTCTCTCTCTCTGAGCCCCTCTTTCCCCCAGTCTCCCTATATCTCTCTGTGAGCCTCTCCTTCCCCCAGTCTCCCTATATCTCTCTGTGAGCCTCTCCTTCCCCCAGACTCCCTCTCTCTCTCTCTCTCTCTCTGAGCCTCTCTTTCCCCCTGCCCCTCCGCTCTCTCTCTGTGAGCCTCTCCTTCCCCCAGTCTCCCTATCTCTCTCTGTGAGCCTCTCCTTCCCCCAGTCTCCCTCTCTCTCTGAGCCTCTCTTTCCCCCAGACTCCCTCTCTCTCTCTGTGAGCCTCTCCTTCCCCCAGTCTCCCTCTCTATCTCTCTCTGGGCCTCTCTTTCCCCCTGCCCCTCCGCTCTCTCTCTGTGAGCCTCTCCTTCCCCCAGTCTCCCTCTCTCTCTGAGCCTCTCTTTCCCCCAGACTCCCTCTCTCTCTCTGTGAGCCTCTCCTTCCCCCAGTCTCCCTATCTCTCTCTGTGAGCCTCTCCTTCCCCCAGACTCCCTATCTCTCTCTGTGAGCCTCTCCTTCCCCCAGACTCCCTCTATCTCTCTCTCTGAGCCCCTCTTTCCCTTGTTATGATATAAAATGGTCTCTAGATGGCAGTCGTGACATCACTCCCATTTAGAAACAATAGGTCTCATAGAACATTATAGTCTAGTGTCACCCGTATGTCACTGATGGTATTGGGGGAAAATGGAGAAAACAAGAATTAGTTGAGACTATGCTTGGCAGGGACTAGGAGATTATCTGTTAGACAGTTTGGGGGATGATGCCTTCATACAAACTATGGTGGCAAGAACAGGGGGTCCTCATGGGAATGAGAGTCCCCAAAGAAGTCACTGAGCTTAAGGGCCTGGCAGGGGATTCCCTGGTGGGCCAGTCTAAGCCACAAATTATTTTAACCCTAATTAATTTTAAAGGACAAAAGCTCTTTCTGAGGCTTTCTAAAGGTACCACAGACAAGAACCACTGTTGCAACATGAAGCTTAACTGCTAACCGGCAGCCCCCCTATGTCATATATCATGCTGCCAAGTGCCTGGCGCCTTGGTACTTTAGGCTTGTGGCCTCAGTGAGTGTGTGGAGTACAAGACCTGACCAAGACTAGCTGTGGAAACAGACTAAAGAAAACTGTAAACAATGGGGCATTATGGAAAATTAATATTGTTAAAATATTATGTAATGTATATACGTATTTCTGTCTCTCTCGCTATGCATAATTAGTTGCATTTGACCAGTCATATATAAGTAAGGTCATTCAGGCAGGCAATGTCTGTAAAAATTCCTAAAACCAAAACCATAATTAGCATGACCATTCTGATATATAGGGACTATCAGGGTCAGGAATTAGATAAATATGTATCAGAGGTATTTAAAATGTTGAACTACTGTGTAGTTGCCTCAGGCAACAGCATCAAGGTACACACTAGGAAAACCAGTTTTGGAGAAGGGATATTAAAAGTGGTCCTTCACTCTGGATAAGAGTCTATCTTATATGTTTTCCACACCCTGTACATACAGATTGCTCACATTAAAAATCATCCTACCTGCATCTACTGCACGTTATGAGCCTTTAAACATCCAAGATGGCGGCTCATGTAACATCAGGCAGCCTGCAAACAGGAAGTGCCCTCTGACTGTGCTGCTCTGCATTCTGAGATTGCTGACCTTTTCCTGACCCCAGCTCTGCTCTGTCTGAGCAAAGCACAGCTATAACCTGCCCCCCTGTACTTTATCTCACTCTCCTCTCAGTAAGTGTGATCCTTCTGTGTCAAGATCGTGGCGCCCGTATGCTAAAGTCCTGAACAGAGTTGCAGCCCAGTGGGGGAAAGAATAATAAGTAAGTGACTAAAAACTTAAAATATATTAACTTTAGATGCTGGGGAATCATTTTTTAAGGGTTTGCTCTTTTCAATAAATCATGGTGAAGGTCCGGTTTAAGCAGAACAGTTTGGATATGAAGGGGAGAGAGGGAGCCATAGGAGGGAATGAGAGACCTGAAAAGAGACAGGGAGAGGAGGCTGGCAGCTTAGAGGTCCACTTATAGGTTCCTTTGTCAGGAGGGTAAATATATCTTTTGCATGTCAAGTTTTCTTTGAATGCACGTAAGTCTGCATTAACCACTGTATACACTATACATAAGCCATACATATAACTCTTAATCCTAGCGTGTTGTATCTTCTTGTTTATGTACTATTTGATTGTACGTTATATTATTGTAACCCAATATAAGTCTTTATTTACCATTTGTTTCAGTCGGTCTTTGAAGTACCAGATGTCTGAGTTCCTACAATCTTTTGCACTTATCCATTACGTTACCATTGGCCAGTTATTATTAATATATATATATATATATTTGTTTGCCTATTTAGCCAAGCCAGGCAGGATATATATATATATATATATATATATATATATATATAATGTTTACGAGTTTAGTAGTTAAATAGTGTAAAAAACTGGCTTAGCCAGGCATGATTTATTATTGTATTGATCACTGATATTTCTATTAATGTTTTTTAAATTAATAATCGCTTACATATTTGGCCATATTGGTTCTAGGAGATATGAGATATAATTGTTTACATATTTGAAGGAGCCAGGCAAGAGATATTGGTTATAACTGTTTTAGGAGACCCCGAGGCCGATTCATTAATAGCGGCAGGTAGCGACAGTTGAGCGACTGTAGCGGCATTTTCAGAGCGCCCGCTAGTAGTCGCTGTGCTAGGCCGTTGTTCGGTAGTTGATAGCGACTCAGTCGGTTTGCCGTAATGTTGAATATTGGGTGAGGAGTCGCTATTTGACAGGTTCCGCGCTGTATGGAAGCGCATGATAGCGACTGGCCCTAGAGATCGGCTCCCACCATATTCATTAAAAAATCACGCTCAAAAAATTCTCGCGCTGTAAAATGCATGTTTAAACCCCAGAGCGCTGGCGGCGATGGGTTAAAAGTAGTTTTTTAACCCTCAAACAACCATATTTTTGGAAACCAAAAAAAAAAAATTTATAAAATAATTTTGTAATATGAATACATTAATATCAGACCTGTAATATCAATTCTGTACAATTTTTTTTTTCCTTAAAAAAATTATCCAAAATGGCAGAAGTGGTCACAGAATTTTTCACATTTAAAAAAAATAAATAAATAAATAAATTAATAACAATTAATTATGAATATTTAAAGATTGTTCCTTTGAAATGCATTGGAGAGCGCCAGGTAGCGAGAGGTCATACCTGTCGCTGTTCAAGGTCGGACGCTGGCGCTGTGGGCTGAGGCTGGAATAATGATGAATGATTCGCTATGTGGCGCTATCTCAGTCGCTAAGCAGGATCGGCTTGATAAATGTGTGATTGTGGTGGGGAGCCGGCGTTCTCGTGGTGGGGCCCGTCATTACCGGCCGCTCACCAGTCGCTACCTGTCGCTATTCCTTCATAAATAAGGGCCTTAATTGTTTACACATCTATAAGTCCTAAAAATGTGTAAGCAAGTCAAATCTATTTTTCCACTACTATCTAGGTAAATGACAAGCAACCTCATAAGGGTACACCCTGTATCTTGCTAAATTATAGGAAAAAACATAATGGATCTTTTGATCTTTTGAGCCCTTTAGTGTAGCATAAATAGTATTAGCTAAGCATGTATTCTTGCTTTCTGGGTTAAATACATTACAATAAAGACTCACTCTTCCCTTAAACATAAATTATAATACTTGTAATCACAATCCTTTTTTTATACTTAGTACCAGTAAAGTTTGGGGTCCAAGGAGGATGATGGTTACATTCAATCTAGTGTTTTCTTTTAATATTAGGTCTTTTACATTTGAAATACTGTATATACTGTATCCTTAGGCTGATACCTGCATTCCCCTGGTAAAAATGTTAAATAATATTATCATGCAATTAACAGATGACTGCAGTCACTGCTGTAAGCAGAAAACACACAGTTGATGATATATTGCACCACCTCGCATGATAAGCTCTGCAGCACATCAGAATGCAATGAGTGTTATTGGCTGCCATGTACCTCAATTAGCAAGTTGCTTACACTTGCAGATTTCACAGACTGTGTTGAATTAATGAAAATACAATGTTGTACTAACACAAATCAAAACACTGAATGCTGAACCAGAAGACAAGTTCATACATTGAATGGACAGTGCCATCCAATGACACAGACATTAAATCATGACTGTAGATTAAAAGATCCTTTCTAAGCCAACTGTGAGTTAAAGTTAAAAAACACATACTTACCAAGCCCCAGAAGACTTGAAACCCCTGAAATGCAGTAGATCTTTTGCCCTCTTATGTAGAGTTGGGATAAAGGATGAGCAGTGTCCTCTGAGGAAGTATCCAGGCTATTGTGCATTTACTACTGATGCTAAATCTATGGTGAACTCACATAATTTCTACACAACGTAAGTGGGTGCTACAGTAACTCTATGGACATAAACTTTTTTTTGTATAGATAATCACACGTTATCTATGCTAATTTACATATAACAGCATTGAGCAAGGTAGTAAAGTGGCAATTCCAGGGGTTTCACAAAGCAAAACATCCCAAAATCAAACCAAAGCCCCTGGGGGCATAATCCAGTTAAAAACAGATCACAGTCAAATGAATAGATACTTCTAATAGTATACCACACACTATTAATACCAATCACTGTTTTAAGACCCTTCATAATTATTTATTCCATTGGCTGGAAACTGTATTTGGTAACCCTCCAACCATATCTTGATGGTGCTACCATGATAGTGCACCCGGTGAACTGCTACAGGGCGCAGAGAGAAAGAAGAGAGAACATATAAGAAAAATATTTGAGAAAATATAGGATAGCAGTAGAGCTGGCTGAATAAATGAGATTCGAGGAAGTCTCACAATAACACCAGCTCTACAGCTAAAATGGTGAGTCAACACATATATACGTGGTGCTGTCTTATAAAAGCAATTTCTGTAATAATTTTACAAGAAATAATGGGATAGGTAATATCCCTCTATATGGGACAACATGGGCATGCCTGGATGCCAGTAGACCTGATATCATGATTAAATAAGTATCAGAAAACTCACCCAACTTTCATGGACTTTCCAGCAGATCAGGGCTGCCAGAAGGGTGCTTCCCTGCTATCTTCACCTAGTCTCACAGTGGTGTTCTCGCTTACAGCCCTGGTATCTGAAGCTGGGTGCAATGAGCTTACAGCCATGTACAAAGCCCAGCCAAGGTGCCTTTAAAGAATAATGGGCAGCTTGTTCTGGCCTTGTACTCTGGACCTGGTCATTAACAGCTGGAACACAGAAGTGCAGCTTCCGGAAGGCTCTCACAGGCTTTAAGCCAGTAGGCACTCTCCCTAAGATCAGTTGCTACTTTCAAAATGCCAAATAAGAAACTCTAAGCAATGGTGAGTTTAAGGGAGGCATAGGCAGGTTGTCTGAAGCCCAAATCAAAATAACTGGTACTGTATGTTATGGCGGGTGTCCAATCTAGGGCAGAAAAGGATTTGTTACACAATGAGCTTGAAAACTAAAAATGATCCAGTGCGGCCTGGCAACAGAACTGAAAACAAATTACATAGTCATATGTTTCCTGATTGTTTTGCCTTTCCAGAACAGTTTAGTGGTAGTTCATCTCATAATCTTAGTCAAGTTGTAAAGGAGACCAAAACTCATGTGGCGCCATCCTGGAGTCTAAAAGACTCCAGGGATGGCTGCTAGCCTGCCCCATGACACCTGAAATAGTGAGGGACCATTGTGTGCCTTTTACACCGGCTCCCATGAAGCTTTTGCAGCCTGCTTCCGAGTAGCTGAGGCCCATTCCTGTTCCCAGCCATTTAGATAAGCCAGAGGCAGGAGTGCTTCTAAGTCTACATGGAAACCAGGGATGCAGCCAGCAGGCAGGTGACGTCAGCCGGCATTCTTGAGATAAGCCAATTGGGGATCTAAAAAATGCCTGTGGCCTTGGTGGTGGAAAACCCCTATTATTTTTTGTAACTGGGCCACCACCGAATTGGGCTCATCATCTAAGATTTGGACAGCAGGTGGCGGGCAGTGGGGAACAGTTTATGAATTTTGTGCCACTTTAACAAATAGCATAACTAGTCTTCCTATTTAGCCTTTGCCTTGTAGAGTAACAAGCACTAGCTCTATAGATTGAGAAACCCTAACACTTAAACCGGACCTTCAGCGTGATTTAATGAAAAGCCCAAACTCTTAAAAAACGGTTCCCCAGCATCTAAAATTAACATATTTTACGTTTTTAGTCACTAACTTATTATTCTTTCCCCCACTGGGCTGCGACTCTGTTCAGGAATTTAGGATACGGGCGCCGCCATCTTGACTCAGAAGCATCACACTTACTGAGGAGAGGAGAGCGGGATAAGGTACAGGGGGGCGGGTTATAGCTGTGCTTTGCTCAGACAGAGCAGAGCTGGGGTCAGGTAAAGGTCAGCAGTCCCAGAATGCAGAGCAGCACAGTCAGGAGGCACTTCCTGTTTGCAGGCTGCCTGATAAGATGGCGGCTTCCATAAGCCGCCATCTTGGATGTTTAAAGGCTCATAACATGCAGTAGATGCAGGTAGGGTGATTTTTAATGTGAGCAATCTGTATGTACAGGGTGTGGGAATCATATAAGATAGACTCTTATTCAGAGTGAAGGTCCGCTTTAACATAACTGCTGTAAAAGGTATGAGGTACGAGCCCCAATCCTTACTAAATGATCCTAGTTTTATTTGGAATCAAAGTAAGTCACAAGATATAAATCCTATGGCCAGGGGCCACAAACTCTTCCAAGCATTTTTAAAATAAGTTAAACTTTTTATTACATTGTATTTGTTGTATTTATTATTAGTATTATTTCTTTATTTCACATTTTGAAAAGTAGAATAACCATTCCAGGCAATGCTGCTGCTAGGCACTCTTTTTAGATTTCAAGCTCTTAATTAAACCTGATGTACCATTATATGGTCTTACCAATACTGCAGCGTTGCTTGCTTCCCAAACAAGCATCATCAATGAATCCATCAAGAAAATCTGACTGTGCTAAGTTAATGTAATAACGGCTCCTTCTAAGTCAATTACTGTAAATCATGTTCTTTACAGTATACTATTTAAAATCATCTGTAAGAAAACAGTAAATTTGTCTTGTATATTTAACCCCCCTATCTAATCCCGCCTCCAGATGGACAACTTTCCCATCCTTGATCAGTCCATTAGACCTAGCTTGGTCTATAGACGAGACTGATGCAGTAAAGTATGGAAATTCTATCATTCTATCAACTAACCAATAAACAACATGCATGCTTGTGTGAGATAGCCCCACTCCTAAACAGCCCATGCTGTCCAAGGTCCAATCCTGCCTCCTGTGCCATTGCTTGTCTGCTTGCCAAAGTCGGGATCTAAAGTCCTTCAAAGATTTTTAAAGATTAAAAAAATAACTTGGTCCTAGATTTTACTACAACCGAAGCTGTGCATTTTGTCCCAAGCTTCTTTAGTTGCCACACAACTTTGTGGATGAGTGAAGGTCTTGTCACCCAATCACCGATGCAGCTTTTATTGGGGATGAACCTGCCACTCATGATATCCAGCAGCCCGGTGTAAAGCCAGAACCAGGTAGGTATTTTATTTTAATTTGCCAGTAATGATAATGCCTAAACAGGAACAACACCCATTTAGTCGAAAAAAGGATGCGCAGGGATCATCCAAATTGTGGATGCACTCCCTGAGCATTGCCGACGCAGACATGGAGATATCTTTTTTCTCCGACCCCCGGAGAAATCCAGCACGCTGACCGTCCGGCACTATCACATGGCTGCCGGCACTTGTCTGGTCAGCTGGCTGGCAGCCACGTGACCATGCCGGCCAATTTGTAATTGCTCGGAACAACATTTATTTTTAAAAAATGGGTGTTGTTCCTGTTTAAAAGCCCCCTTTATTGTCAATCTTGTTTAAATAACAGGAAAAGAAAATAATTAAAGCAATAACGGCTGCTTTGCAGCATACTAATCAAAAACATTGGCTCTTGATGCCACTATCACTACCACTTTTTAGCCACTGTGCCACTCAGTGCCCGATTTAACAACTAAAAAAGAGGCAGCATCAATGTTTCTGGCAGCCTGGGTCTAATTTATCACCAGTGCCATATAGTTTGCAGTGATCAGCGCTTATGCTGCACTGATTTTTATTGGCGCTGTAGTTTAAGAACCCCATAGAGCACAATGGGCAGAACTGTATTGAAGTGTTTGATGCTTATAATTAATATTACACACAATTATTTGTACAGAACCTAAATTATGACTTGTGACTAATGTAAGGACAGGGCCTAGATGTCGCCAAATGTCATTTTGTTTTCATCCCTTTTTTGCATACCAGTCTTTAATTTAGACAACAACTGAAACGCATCCTAAAAACACTGTAAAGTTTGTCCCCTTTGTCCTCAGCAGTGATATCCACTAGCTGTAATAATAAAACCCCAACCAGCGCCTGTTACAGCACCAATATTTTCAGTATGCCAAAAATTTAAAAATACAGTGCCTAAAAGTTGGCAGCACAGATTGGTGCTCACTGGCTCTATTATAATAGGCATTTGGATCCAAAAGACAGGCCAGCAAATACCTAGTGTGCCATTCAAAGCTAATAAGTTAACAGGGTGTTGTGACTTGCAGCGCCACTCTGTCAAAATAGCAGCGCACTCAGTAGGCTATGCCAGCAAAGCCTCACTTTATAAATAAGGTCATCATTAGTAATGATTAAGGACAGGTTCACCCAAAACGTGTTGACGTGTTTTTTTAAATCATTTAACAATATATACAGTAAAGGTGGATTTTAAGGTTTTTCTTTTTTTAGGATTATTATCTTAGCTGGCTGCAACATGGATGTCTGTCAAAGTGCCCATACCTGGGATATTGATCTGTCCCTATATACTGCATTGGAGCTGGTTATCTCCTACAATGGATGTGTGTTTTTTTTTTAAAGAGGAACAAAAGCCTCTCTGGAGTTGATCAAAACCTGTGATTTTTACTATTCTCAGTTTTTGTTCTTGCCCCTGGGACATCCCAATTTAGGACCCCCTCCCCGCTGTGTGAAACCCACCTGATTTCACCCCCAATAACTTACCTTCTGATGTTTCCATGGAACATGTGTGGGCTCTGGTCCAATCAGAGCATTGTGCAGTGCATATTATTATATTATTTATTTATTTAATTATTATTTAGAGTGGAGTTCCAGCATAGGGAGCCAGAGTGGTCTCTTTGCAAACTGAGGCATGCTCACGGTCCCAGCCTATCTGAATGGCTGGCCGCAGGAGTGCGCCTCAGCTACAGGGTGACCAGGACTGACCAGCACGGTGATGGATCTACTATATAGACAGCAGGGAGGCCAAACTCCTCATCCCTGGGCATCCCGACTTTGGCTGTCCTGCTGTGTGAACCCCTAATGATTGTTTGATATACTCACATAGCTGGCAATCCCACAACTTACTGTATGTGCCGGCTATAGATGCATGCTTACCATCCTCTTAGCTGAGGAATGTACCCGCATCAGGCATTTCTGAATGGCTAGTCCAGGAATGCAGAGCAACAGGAGCGCTGCCAGTGGTGCATACTCCCTTCATCTTTCCTAGAAGATCTGACATCAGGTCAGCCAAGCAAGGTATGAATGGAGCACAGGCACTGATTGCCTTGATGGAGAGTAACATCACCTGGGAGAGTAAAATTCCTGGCTGTTGTTCCTCTTTAATCTCCAAATTGGGCTGAGTGTGAGAAGTGTGGGGTGGGAATGGTGTTGTTATCCAGCTTTAGATCCACTTTAAAAGAAAGGAAGGTTATATGTTTCCTGCTTTCATTTCACTAGACTTAGGGCCTTATTCATGAAGGATTAGCGTCAGGTAGTGACTCTTTAGCGACAGGTAGCAAGAGGTATCAGCAAGAGAACGCCAGCCACAGCACGCAATTACACATTTATGAAGCTTGATCCTGTTTAGCGACTGGGATAATGCCATGTAGCGTTAGATTCATCATTATCCCAGCCTCAGCGTACAGCGCCGGCATTCACACTTTCACGTCTTACCTGACGCTACCTGCCGCTCTCCCATACATTTCAATAGAAGAGCCTGAAATCCCATTTCTCAGCCACATTTTTTTTTTTCATGCTTTTTTTATTAAAAACCATTTCAAAGTCTGACATTCAAGTGTAAAAGTCACACTCCTTCAACAATGTCATTCCAGTGTATTGTGTTTGCCTAATGTTATTTTTGGCTTGTAAAAATCATTGTAATCACACAAAGACTGGCGCTATGTCCTCCATCCACACAATCTAGACCGACTTCGGGTGCTGAGAATTTTTGTTGAATACGTTAGGGTTCGCAGAGTTTCGGTCGCACTAAGCAGCCGCTGTCGTTCGCAGCATGCTGCGCTCCACAGTTGTTAAATATTGATTTGGCGTGTGTGTCTCTAGCTGCGAACATTGCTATGCGTACGCTTTGTAAACTTTACTTATCATAGCGGTATCATTGGCGTGTTTTAGGTTATTTTTAATGCGAGGAGTATCCAAATTTTTGCTTTCACTTTCGTTTTTGCAACTTCCGGTTTTCCACCTTCGAGGATCCACAATGCGGCCTAGACGCCCTGCCAGATCTCTCCCCAGCTACTCCTCCGATTCTGACCCCTCCCCCCTTCCCCCCAAGTCCCCACCTGGCCCTTCAGCATCCCCTGCTCCCCCCCAAAGCGAGAAGAAGAAGAGAAAGAGGATGGATCCTTGTGTAAATGGGCAAGTTGTTAAAGTGAGTATTTTTTTGCTTTTTTATATGTCATAATGTTAGATTTAATATGCTTTCCCACAAATATGTACATTATTTTATTTGTATATTAATTATTTTTAACCGATGAAGTTCGATTGCATGGGGTTTTTTTTCCAATTTTTTTTTTTACCAATATGTGTCAAGGGCTTTTTGAGACTAAACGCACAAATGCAATTTTATAGGTACATATTGGTTTTATATTTGTAATATTTTTTCATCCTAATGTTTTTTTTTTTATGTTTTTATAGGATTTTTGCATCAAAGAATACGACTATGCCCTGAGTGCAAAAAACATCATAGTGTTGGAGGTGCAAGCCACAGTGTCCCGGCACTTTAAGACGGATTTAGCAGAAAGTTCGATTATCCAGAAGTGGTCAGATTTTAAGCGCCAGGACAATGAGGCGTTTACAGGCTCTATGATGCCTACGCCTCAGGTAAGTGTTACATCACTACATGCTTGTAATTAATATAATGTAGGATGAGTAAGGTATTTTTGTGTGATGTGATCTTTTTTCCTTTTGTTTCCTCTCCACAGATAAGCGTCCTCCTCTGGGGAAACACGGGAAGGGAATTCTCGTCGTTCCCATCTTGAGGACCCAGGGGAGGAAGGGGATGACGCCCCAGAGGAGCGTGCTGCTGTGGTGAGGGCAGTATGGAGCCTCAGCTCCTCACAGTCGGACTCTCAAACCCCTTGTGGCCACTCTCAAGTGGGAAGTCCCAGTGGGGAGGAGGTCAGGGACTCGCCCACACTCCCTCGAGGATCAGGGAGTGAGAGGGAGGAGGGTGGCCCATCGGGTTTGGGATCTGATGGGCCTATTGTGAGTAGTAGAGGCTCCACCCCTCCACCTCAGAGTCCTCCCTGGGATTCCAGCAGCAGCTCATCCCCTGGTGAGTGCATTTATTATTGTTGTTTGTATGTTTGCGCAATATACCGTTCCCACATTAACTGTTTTTCAGGGCATCATCCACCAGCTATGCTGCAGAGCTTGCACTCAGGCATAGTCGTGGTAAGTGTTTTTTATTCTCATTCACATGGTGTATTTAATGAAGTTTAAAAAGACATACACATGTTTTATGCCACACAGCATTATATTGTGCCTGATTTTTCATGCACTTCTGTCACACAACCCCAGTTCATTGCAAATTACAGTACGCCCAAATAGGATTAATATTTATTACAGCATGATGCTGCACTGAGAATGCGGTAGTAAATGTGCATCTTGTAGTGCTGCCACACGCGCAAGTCTAGAATATCAATATTTAACCCTTTCAGTGCCAAGCACGTAGATTCTACGTGCTCGCTTCTACTCCACTTAAGTGCCAAGCACGTAGAATCTACATGCCTGACTGTGGGGGGTCGGATGGCTCCAGGAGAGCCCCCGGAATAGCCCCCCCCCCGCTTCGGCAGCAGCAGCTGCTAACTGTAAAAAAATAAAATAATTAAAAATGACATTTACTTACCTGAGGCCGCGCTGTCTCCCGACGGGTGTCCTCTTCACTGGGGTGGCCTCCGATCGCCCCCCCAGCCTCTTCCGTGGCGAGGAGAGGGCATAAATTGCCCTCCCCCCCCACTTCCTGGAACGGGTCTGCTAGCCCCACCCCCTGGGGGCGGGGGCGGGTGACATCATTGTGATGTCACCAGCAGCCGCCCCTTATTACCGGCACCAGAGACAAAGAATCAGTCTGCTCGGGTGGTTGGAGGAGAGAGGTGGGGAGGAGGAGAGGGCTGAGATCGCCCCCCCAGGCTCTCTCCTCCAAACACCCGAGCAGACTGTCATCACAGATCGCCAGGGGACACAGGATCGGAGGTGAGTAAAGTAAAAAAAAAAAAAAATAAAGATCTTTTTTTTTCTTATGTGTCTGTGTTTTTTTTATTTAACATTTAACCCCATGTGAACTGGTAAGGGGTCCATGAGACCCCTTATACCAGTTCACAAGGCTGGGGGGTGGCAAGTCACTTGCTAGCCGCAGCGGGTGACTTGCCATTAACCCCCAGCACCCCCATTACCTGTCTCCCCAAAGCCCAGGGGGGGGGCAGAAGAGCCCGGGCCCACACAGGCTATGTGGGCTCGTAGGCTGCAGGGTGGGGGGGCCACAAAAGCTGGCCCCCCCACTCTGTTCCTACAAGCCCCTATAGCTGGTCCCGGGCTGGTAATGCTGGGTAAGGGGGACCCTTAAAATTCCCCCCCCCCCCCAAAAAAAAATGCCCCCCCCCCCCGGAGGGGGGACCCTATGTCATTTTTTACAAAAAATTAACCCCTTATGTTCTGTCGCCCAGCAGCTAAAAAAGGCTTCTAGCTGCAGCAGGAGAGCAGAAGCCAGATTGATCAGTGTGGGACACAGGGATGGATGGGAGGTAAGTATTAAAAAGTAAAAAAAAAGTAATAAAATATTTTTTCTGCTTGTTTCTGTGTGTTTTTTTTACACTTAACCCCTTGTGAACTGGTAAGGGGTCCATGAGACCCCTTATACCAGTTCACAAGGCTGGCAAGTCACCCGCCGCTAGCAGGTGACTTGCCGTTTGCCCCCTGCACCCCTATTACCTGCCTCCCTAAAGCCCAGGGGGGGGCAGAAGATCCCGGGCCCACATAGGCTATGTGGGCTTGTAGGCTGCAGGGTGGGGGGCCACAAAAGCTGGCCCCTCCACTCTGTTCCTACAAGCCCCCATAGCTGGTCCTGGGCTGGTAATGCTGGGTAAGGGGACCCCCTTTAAATTTTTGGGGGATTTTTAAAGGTTTTTAACCCTTAAAATTGGCAAAAAAATGGGGTCCCTCCCCCCGGAAGGGGGGACCCTATGTCATTTTTTTTAAAATTAACCCCTTATGTTTATAGTGTGGATAGTAGTAGTATTTTATTTGTAAATGTTATAAAGTGTTATTTTCAGTTTGGGGGGTCTCCTGGGCAAGAATGGGGGGGCTACTGATACATATGTGGTACCATTGTAATCGGGAGAAATTGGGCTTTCACATGCAATATGGTTTTCTCTAATAAAGTAAATGTTTTATTTAAAATAAAGGAGACAATTGTCTAAAAAATATTTATTTATTTATTTTTACACAAAAATATTAAAAAAAACTGTAGAAAATTTACAAACAAGACATTTCACGTTCAAGCCTAAACTCTGCTGCAAAATATATATCTCTAATTTTCCTGGAAATTCCGGCAAAAATCACGGTTAAACATGGCGCAGAATGGGGAAGAATGACCTGTCAACAGAGGGTGACAAAACTTCAAGTAGGTTGGCAATTAAAAGGGTTAATAGTACCTATGCAAGTTGGGTAATGTTCTGCTCGGGGGACCTTGCTCTTTCAGATTTAGCTTGTTTTTTCTTGTTTGCATATTTATATTTTAGAAAAACATGTTATTTATTCAGTTTTTTAATTAATTTTTTTAGGGAAACCCTGTGCAACCTAAGAATTCTTTGAGGGATTACTTTCAGAAAGGTGAGCCTACTACAACAAGCTGGGTACTCTTAGAAAGCTTAACATGTGTACTTTCAGGGAATATATGGTTTATAGGGGATATTCCAAATGTAAAGGGTTGTTTTGGTTGAAAAATTGCAAGGTGCGCATTTTGTCTGCAGAGCTGAAATTTTCAAGTAAAATTACTGTTATGCGCATGCTTTACTTTGGGGTGTTTGCCAACTCTTCCCTTGACAGTACTTATGCATGTTGGGTATCGTTCTGTTCGGGGCATGTTGCTTTTTGAGACTTTACTTGTTTTTTCTTGTTTGCATATAGTTTTTTTTAGGAAAATGTGGCTTGATTCTTCCTTTTTATTATTTTTTAGGGAAACTTTGTGCAACCAAAGGATACATTGAGGGATTACTTCCAGAAAACTAAGCCCACATAAACAAGCTTGGTACGCCTAGAAAGCTTGATGTGTCTACTTCCAGAGAATATATAGTTTGTAATGTAAATGGTTGTTTTTCTGGAAAAACTGCAAGGTGTGCATAGCGCATAGCATAGTTGTATTTTATCTGAAAATCTCTTAAAGCTCTGTTTCAGTTTGGGGGAGTCTCCTGGGCAGGAAAGGGTGTCTATCAATACATATATGGTACCGCTGTGACTGGGAGAAATTGGGGTTTCGCACGCAATAACATTTTATTGACAAACTTACATTTTTTATTACAAAAAAACGCAACAAATTGCAAAAAATAGTTTTTTTTTGCACATATTTCACCAAAAAGTATTGAGAATACACTAAAAAAAGGCCAAACAAGAGATTTCATGTTGAAGCCCAGACTCTCTTGAAAAAAACAATATATCATTTTCCTGGGAAATCCCTGGAAATCCTTTAAAAAATCACAGTTGAACATGTGTAGCGCAAAATAGTGAAACATGGTCTGGCAACAGAGGGTGACAAAAGCTGCAGGTAGGCTGGCAGCGAAAGGGTTAAAGGGAGTTTTTACTACTGTATTTTACATTGCAATGGCGATGTCTTGCAAAAATGCCTAGAAAAACAGGACAATGGTGTTGAGTGGTCCATGTGGACTACTTAAATGATACAGCTGAACTCATGAACCACTAAATACCATGCTAATGTCTTCAAAACATGTGTTAAACATTGTTAGAATAATGAACAAAATGTCTGTCCTAAAATTTGCCTAATATTTTTTAGCTGATCATACCAAAAACAGGTGGTTGTGGAATATTAATATTCAGGGACCAAGCTTATGAAGTTTTGTGTTGTGTTTTTGTCTACACAGATGTTTCCACTTAGACGGACTCGGTCACCATACTCCCCACCATAGCTCCAGGAACCCCCAGCAGCATGGTCCCTAGCCACAGCTGCGATGGTGAGTACAATGACATGTTTGCAAAACATACATTTAAACCATATGTCTTGAGAGATGACCACGCATAAAGATTAATGTCATTAGGGGTTAATTAGGAGACATGTAGATGATATTTTGCCTAGCCAAAGTCATAACAGCATATATACATGCAAGATTGGTGCCTCCCCTTTGTTTACATCTTTAAAAAGTATACATTCAACCTGGGAGTGAGTTTGGTCATTAAAAAAACCCATCAATAGTACATTTGAAAACTAGAATTGTAATAGCTGAAGGATTAGTTTAGTTAGTACTATGGACTTAAGTACTTTAAGAAAACAGGAACTACACTCTTCAAAAGCTTAAGTAGCCCTTATTTTATGATTTCAGGTAATGTAAACATACAGTATAGGGTAGGGAGAGAAATTGCAAATGGGAGCCCACAAACTAAATTAATGTCCAAAAATATTGGAACATATTACCTGCATGTCAAATATCCGTACAATTTAGAAACAACAATCTTTAAGCAGAAAAATTCTAAACCTTTCATAGTTTGCATAATTTTTTGGCCATGTCCAAATAATAATGACCTTTCTTTCTCCCTACAGCTTGCAATAATGAGCATTGCAGATTGTGGCAGTACGTCCGCCGGACAAGATTTATGCTGCTGGGGAAAAAGAAACAGCCGTAGGGTGGGGGGTATGGGGTTTGCCACTATGCGGCTTGCACTTTTTGGCAATGTTGGTCTTTTTTTTAAAACACAATAAAAATTTTTATATTGATATTTAAATTTGTTGTCGGAACTTCATTTCACATCAAACACACACAATTACCCCCCAAAAAAGGCTAAATAAGCTTATATTGCCTATGTGAGCATAGACAATATAAAATTATTTAAAAAAAAAACATTCAAAAAACTTTAAAAAGCCCAGACAATATTAGCTTTGGGTGAGTAATTGTACAATGGCTTCATAGCGACTGCAACACAACATATTCACCATTACAGGCCAGGTTATTATAGCGACTGAGGAGGCCAAAAAATAGCGACTGACGGCTGATCGGGGTGGCCACTAGCGGTCGCTCATAGCGCCGCAATGCAGACGCTCATCTGTCGCTACCTGCCGCTAATGATGAATCAGCCTGCCCGACACACATTATTGGCACAGCACAGCATTTATATTTAATGTAAGCATTCTTGTTTACAGAACATTTAGATAATGCTGATAAATCTTGGCACAAATATAAAAAAGTAACCAGCTCTTTTAAAAATAAGACTTAAAGTCTAAAATCCTTTCCTTGCTCCCTTGCTTACTGTATGTCTGTCCCGTACAAAGACAGAAAGGACAATTGTCTTCAACTGACATGTCCAATCTTTTATGGATAGATTTCTATAGTAGATAAATCTTTTTACATAAAAAGTACTGCATGTAATTTTATATGTATTGACTGATTGTGCGTCAGTGGCAACTGCTGTGAAATTTGTGGCTATTGCTTTATAACAGTAATCTAATATGTTTTTTAATAAAAATGGTCACACACCTAAGTAAGCAAAGTCTATCCTATCTATCCATCGACTGAGTAAGTTTATTGTCCTACTCATAAGTAGAAAAAATACCAATTTACCACTTTTGTTTAAAACATTGTCTAAATGTTTATTCTTAGTATAACTTAGTTAAAACTGTAACATCTATATCAATAACAATATTTCCACCAATTAATCTATCAGTTTTCCTATTACTTATGCAAAGGAGCTGGGGGCTTTCCACTTCTGTAACAATACCCAAGTCTGCAATGGATGACACCTGGCATAAGAGTACATATATTGTATTCAGTACTGTATCACAAAGTCCTCAGAAGGCATCAGAACGCAATATTTACCATTCTGTCAAATAAAACACATACAGGCAGACCTGTTACTATTATTACCATATTTTGATATGTATGATATTGGCATCTTTATCACTAGTCATCTGTATTTTTTTTTCTTAACCCATTCAGAGCCAAGGTGCCATAAAAGTAATTATTTTACTATTATTGTTTACACTTCTGTTGATTTCTGGGTTTGTAGTGTTCCTGGAAGTCACTTCTTGCAGGCAGGGCAGTTTCTAGGGTGTGGGTGAGTTTGCCCTGGGTACCAAGGGCAATGTGTGTGTGTGTGGGTAGGTAGCTTTACCCCAGCCATCCTGATTTCCACAGAAGGGCCAGGGCCACTGTTAGTGGTACTGCCCATACACCAGGACCCTCATGCCCCCATATTGAACTCATGGGGGGGCACTGCTGCCTGACACGTACTTGTATGGGCATCAAAAGATAAGTGAGGAGGGAACGGATTTTTAAAAAATTTCTGCACTGGAGGCTATTTTGCCTATAATCTTCTCTGCATACAGATAGAGTGTTTGGAGGTAGTGCCTGAAACACCCCTATAGTGAATGGTTTTATGCCAGTCACTGTGATGGGGTGTGCAGGGTCTTATCCTTAATTTTACTTGGAAATAGTGGATTCATGCTGTAAGAATCTTGGGAAAAACACTATAGCAGCTGGAGTAGGAAAAAGCCACTGCAGGGGACAAAGGGTAAGTATTACCCTTAGCAGTATTAGTGTTTTTATTTTATCCTGAGTAATTCTTTTAAGCCATTTTATCCTATTTGTCTTCTATAATTCGTGCAAGCATTGTAATATGTTCCCCTTTAGTATCATCCCATTCCATATACTATATTAGAATATATAATCTACTATATTATAATAGTGTAAGCTCTCCTGCCTTCTGTACCCTTACTTATTCCTTAATAATGTAATCTCATATTCTATTTCCCCTACAAGACAGTGATGAGGGATGACAGCCAGTGGGCAAGGAGCCCTAGCAAATTATTTTCTTTAAGACCACATAAATCCCTGCTTCTTGTCATTATAGATTCCCTTGCTTACAGCTGCACCTTGTATTTAAGAAAGTAACATTGCCTTAAAACAAATATATATATATATATATATATATATATATATATATATATCCTATATTTGGATATATTCATTTTTTTACATACCTGATTGCCCAAAAAGGTATTATACAAACTTAAAAAAAATGCAAGCTATTTAGTTACACTATATTGATGTGTTGATGAGAAATGGCCCATAGATGATAGAGGATTCAATTTTAATTTGTCATTATAAAGCTGATTGTCATTTGCTTTACTCATCAATCTTCTCGTTCCCCTCCGCTTCTCTAGTAAGCTGCAATGATGTAATCTGCAGTTTCTGCGTCACATGAAAACAATTCCATGTGTGTTCCCTGCCGAGTGCTCCATCCCCTACAGCGTAATCCGACAAACATACACAACACACAACACACCACAGGCAAAACAAGCAGCTCAATACGTTATTACTGTAAACAATCATAGGCAAACCCAGGCTATCATTGTGACTGTGGCGGCTGTCAATACCAGCGCAAGAATATATTAAGAGCAGCTTTCATCCATGACATCACTGAAGAATCCAATACTTCAATGCAGGCACAACAACGACAAGCTCATCTGTTACATGCTAATGCAGTACCATAAAAACCAGTCTATAACCTGTGAAGATCATTAAGTTTTACAATGAAGGAAAATTGGAAAAGTGGGTATTCGTGCAAACAGAGGTTATTTAACATCCATACTTTTCAATAAATCTTATTCTCTATACTTTCATTATTGACTTATTTGCTTTATGTTTTCATCCCGCATTTAACCGAAATCAGATAGGACGCTTGGTTACGTGCTGTGCTGTACATTAATGAAACACTATCCTGCTGTGTTAAATCAGCAATTCCTTGGGCTACCATACAGCAAGCCAGACATTCACAGCGGTTTTAATTCCCGGCTTCTAAACATGCAGCATAATACAATTCACTTGAAAGGGCTAAATGAATGAAGGTCAAAGAGACAAGGAGGGGAGAGAAAAAATACACTGCAGCAAAGAGCTGAGCCGATTGCATTCTTCCTCAACACTCACCATAGGAGAAGAGAATCCAGACACAGAGCCACAGGAGATTCCCCTTCTATTTCTTCAGGACAAGCTGGTTGCAAATCTTCACCTGGGTTAGCCACCTCTAATAGTTATTCCTCTACTATTAATTCTCAGCATGGAGCTGAAGTAGTGTGATCCTTGCCATGAGCTAGCTTCACACGGAAGAAAGGATGTACAGGAATTCTCTACCATGTGGCTTAGCTACTGAGATACATCAGTATTCTTAGTCAGTCCCTGGAAACATCCAATCAAGAACAAGTGAGCAGTGTCAGCATGACGATGGACCAAAAAAAAAAAAAAACAGTCACTGCATAGCATCAAAGCTGGCTTTACCTTGCTGTATCTGTGCACAAGCATCCTGGTACTATATGAACATTTTCCCATTTATTGTACAGTCATCAAGGGTCTGACTATATGAAGATACGGGTCAGAGGTGAGGCTTTCTGGTTCTGTGGTAACAGTAAATGATGCGGATCCGACTGCAGTGTCCCAGATCACATCTGTGCAGAGGAGGTAGCTGAATGTCCCAGCAGTTGTAGGCAAGCCATGAATTAAACAAGACTGCATCTCTGATGCTTTTAAGGCAGGTGTAACATTTCTTTCTGCTCTGATAATTCACTTGGTGTTGTACTAAGTGTTCCAATGGTGTGTATTTGCCAAAAGGCAGGAAATCTGTGTCATTTAATTATATTATGAACATATGTGCAGTAAACAATTCAGGATAGTTTCAAAACTGTCCACACGAGAAGTGAGCAGAGGACACATGCAGAGATACCTCTGACTGCTTAAAGAGAACCAAAACCTATAGGATCCAGCCCTAAAGTCTAAATAACTCCAGGCATCCTGATGTGTGGCCAAGCAGAGCGCGGATAAGCTTAACCTCACAGTATCACCCGGCTAATACAGCCACAAACACTCACACCTGCGGATATTCAGGTCCGCCGGTCTCAGTGATTGAGCTAAGCAAGGATGCCGCTGGAGGCATAAGCATGTGTCGTGGGATTAAAGAAGAGTATACAGGGTAACAAGGGGGTTTCACACAGCAGGGCATTCTGAATCAGGATGGGGTATTCAAAGTAGGGTGGAGGGGTTGGTCCTCCTCTTCTCCCATGTCCTTAGTGATATTCCTTTATAAGCATTTCAGGATAGTGCATCATCTAGTTGTTGTTTCTAGTATTACACTGGTCTCAGACAGTGAAAGAGCATTGCAGGGAAGGGTTTGTTCTTCATCTTGGGGAACCATTGGCTTGGCTCTTGCTCAGCATTCTAAAACTGGTATTACCGACAGGCTAAACATGTTCCTGTAGATGATGAGGAGTGAGGGGGGTTATTTGGACCTAGGAGTGACACTTAGTGAGGTGTGGGTGAGGTGCGCTTACTCTTTGCTGCTCTTCCAGATCGTTCCAGAGATGACTTTAATGAAGTAAAATAAAGGCAGTCTTTATTCAGCATGCACTTCAGATGTTACTGTACACACATCAGCAGGGCAGATAAGTTGCATCACAACTTCACAGTTTCCACTACTTCAGATACCTCTCTAGTGGATCAGTGGATCAGGAATTATATCGAGCACTGCCGACTCTTTTCTAACATTACCTCTTTCCCTTCTGATGAATTTATTTTCAAGAACCAGGTACTCCCATGAAATACTCACTGTATCCACTTCTATTTCAGGGCCTCATATTACCACTCCCAGTCATCTCTCTCTCATGGGGTACTAATGCTATGCATGATTCAGGTAAAACTCACTATTTTAGTGGGACAGTTTAAACCAGTTTGTGGGTGTTGGGTGTGGTAGGGGTGTGGTTTAGCGGGTGGCTTAATTACGGATATCATGCTCTAGGAATATTTAGTCCATAAAAGATGTTGGTAACTGATCACAGTCTTGGACTTAGCCTAAGCTGCTAAAGAGTTCAGCTGTTACATTTGAAGAATTATGGGACTTGCAGTTTTTACTCAAGGCCACAAAGTCCCAGAAATATGAGAATCATGTATACAGCATGCTAAGTAAATCACAGGTATGATGACACAATCCTAAGACAAATGATTATTTTACATTCCAAAAGAGGAAAACAATAAGGCAGAACACCAAAAACCTGAAAAATTGGGTGTATGCCCCAACATACAATAAAGAGCCAAGAGTCTATAGGAATTTAAGGCCAATGGTCTCCCTCATTGTGGAGTATCTAGATTTGGGATGTGTGAATGTTGTAAGTGCTTTAATGCAACAACTACATCCTTTATGTGACTGCACCAGTTGTCTTAAAGGAAAATGTCTATAAAAATCCTTTCCGAAAAATCGCAGCATTAGAAGCAGGACTGGAAGCACCTCAGGATATTTGTGCATGTTCCCAAAGAAAAAGTGGGATTCTCATGCAAAAGAGGGGGTGCTCTTTGGCTATAGTAAAACTCAAAAAGGATAAAGAAACCTGCACCAAGAGACCAACACAGTAACGCAGAGCAGAGATGTAGTGATTGATGAGAACTCTGTATTGCTCAAATTTCATAAAGGTTTGTCAGTAATTCAACCAAAGCAATAAGATCAAGAATCTCAGTAACAAGCTTCAGATGCTAAAGAGGAAAACACTGAAGCCTGGATAATCTCTGAAACCACCAACAACCACCACAGAAGAACCAAGTCAACCTCCAGTCAGAAGATCAAGTAAAGTCCAAACACAGGAATCCCAGCTAAGCACCTTTTGTAATATGATTTAATGAACCCGTCCTGAACCAGAGCTACAGGTTGGCAGCAGATGCAACAATTGCCTGACCACAAGAACCAGGATTAAAGCCACAGATGAAGAGATGGAGTCTCTTCACCAACTCCAGGCATGGAAGCCTACTGAGCTATCACAAGGCGAGAAAGCAATCAGATGTAAATGGATCTTCAAGAACAAATATAACTCTGAAGGAAAAGTGTACCGATTTAAGGCAAAATTAGTTGCCAAAGGATACTCGTAAAGGTATGATGGAGATTATGATGCTACATTTTCTCCAGTTGCTAAGCAAACCACATTCAGAACTTTAATGACTGTAGCTGCTGTTCAGCAGATGACAATGAGACATTTTGACAGCAAACCTGCTTTTCTAAATGGCGACATTTTGAAGAAGAGCTGTACATGACACAACTTGAAGGTTATATCAAAAAGGGTGAAGAACATCTTATTTGTAAAATGCAAAAATCGCTCTATGGTCTTAAACAACGACAAGAGCATGGAACTCCAAACTGAACAAAGTCTTGATTTATGAAGGACTTCAAAGATCTCAAGCTGATCCATGTTTATACACAAAATGTGTAGCAGAGAAATAGACTTATGTTCTTCTCTATGTAGATGATTAAATCAGCACCCACCAAGAAGGAAGAGAAATTGCACAACTAGGTGAAGTTTTCAACCAGCACTTTGCAACTAAAGACCTTGGAAATGTGACGTATTATTTGGGAATCCCAATTCAGAGAGAGGAAGATGGAAGTTTTATTCCTAGCCAAAGTTGTAAAATCTCCTTAGTCCTAAACCAGATTGGAATGTTAAAAGCCACATGTGAGTCAACACCAATGGATCCATCCTAAATGAAGTTATAAGGGGAGGAAGATCTGCTACCCAACAAAGAGAGTTACCGACAAGCAGCAGGGGGGGGGGGGGGCTTTTGTACATAGCAACTACTACTCGCCCAGATATCAGTTGGAATTCTTTGTAGATGTGTAAGCAAGCCTCGCCAAAGAGAGTGGGATGCAATTAAGAGACTGCTACAATATCTTAAAGAAACACAAAGGTTAAATCTTAGGATATCTGCACCAGCAGATCTCACTCTTATAGGTTATGTAGACGCAGATTGGACTGGAGATCGGAAATCAACAAGTGGTTACTTGTTCAAGCTAGGAGAAGCTTCAGTTACTTCAGCAGAGTACATGAAGAGTTTGTTTATTATGAGTCTGACAAGATGATAGCCGATGTCATGACAAAGCCACTATCAAGTTTGAGGAATTCAGAACCTCAATGGGACGAAAAGGATAAGTTGAGTTGTTGAGTGGGGGTGTTAGAAGAGCTTTAATGTAACAACTACATCCTGTATGTGACTGTCTGCTTGTTATGCTGTTGTCGAAGTTCGTTTAAAAGAAGAAAAAAACAGGAAGTCTTAGATAGACCATGTGAATAACCTGCTAACAGAAAGGAGCTGTTGTGCTTTACTCCATACTGAGATATCTGCTGATGTATCCTGTTCACCTTTATGTTCCTGATTGTTGCTGAATAAACATCCAATGTTCCTGCACACTAGAGTGTCATGTACAATCCGCTGACAACAGTGAAACCCCTTCTGTCACAAAACTCATCCTTTCCATTGATCCTATGGTTTATGCTCTGCTCTGGAGTATGCACTGAGTGGGAATGAAGGGACTGTGAGTTTACCATGGTCTAGGGGGATACACACAGCTGTGGAAACTCAAATCGAGATGAACCCAATCAGAAGAAACTTAATTAGCCAGATACAACACATTAGATGAAACTGTATTGATCCAGTATCTAACCTAAACCACCTTAATAAACCCAAAATGATTCTCCTTGCAGCAGTAATTGATCCGCTACTCCCAATTTTTGGCTCTGTAAATGCCAAGCAATCACCATATCTATTAAATCATGAACGGTTGTCTCATAGTTACAAAGTCAGTCACAACAGGTTATATTTATCTTTGGAGGCTCACATCTCTATCAGCATAAGAGGGTAATGCAACTGACACTTTTAGGCATAGCTGTATTGAAAGCATCCTTTAGCTCTGGTCTAGGAGTAACCTTTTACTAATATAATGTAGAACAGACAAACTACTGCAGATCTGAAGAGCCATTTATCACGTGATGCTTAGAATGTTTACCAAGGTACAGTGTAACAAGATATTGCAGTAAGTGGCTTTGGTGATCTCTCATTGTCTCTCAAGATCATGACATCAATGAAGGTAATTTCTTTGTAGAAGATTTCAGAGTTGACAAATACTCCTTCAAATAATTCATGAGGGGATTGTATAAATCCCCATCCTTAGTACCTTTCCATCCCAATAGAATGCCATCTATAAAGTTATACTTCACAAGGTATACATTCTTGTGAGGGACAGGAAAACCATTTGTCTAGGAACTCCAGCAAAAAATAGCAAAAGGTGAAAAAAAGAGTTATCACATTTGAACTAATTATTATAATGTTCTGTGTATAATCCCATGACTATAAATCTTTCAGTTGCCCTCTTGAGGTTTTATTTCTAAAAAAAGTGGACAACCTTCTTTTATTCGAGACCCATGTACAGAGGGATAAAATGTCCATACTACACACCTTTGTCTGATGTTGTCATTTGTGATTTTGAGGTAAGCTAAAAGTGTTTAAACAAATGGTTGCAGAAAGAAATGCAACTGAGCAAATGACTGTGTCACTGAATGTGTAGGCTGTGAAATTGGAGATTGATGAGGCAATTATGATACTTAAAGAATAATGATCGGGGATTTGTTGCTCACTGTATTCTTGGATACCCATCTTTTATCTTCTGTGAATGTACCATTTCTCCAGTGATAGGGGAATATCTAATCTTGATCTCACAGTATGTTGCAATATAAAGTGCCTAATACCTACAGTACCTAGACTCGATCCCATAGTCAGTCAGTGTAGTCTCTGTTTATGCTTAGGCTTATACAGTTTTGTATCATCTGGGAAACTACACTGCAACAGTGTACAATTTTGTTGCCTAGTTGAGAAATATGCATCCAGCCGGCTGTGATGTGCTATCAGCAAGGCACTATACGCATATGGGTGGTTGTTGTTGGTCACAACCTCAAAGGTATGTGTAAATTGGGCGGGGCTCTCTCCCCTAGTGTATATCAGTATCACTATGAGGTCTATTCAGAACCAGGTTAGAAAACTGCCATTCACTTTCATTGTCTACCTTGGGGCTGGTTCAACAACAAGATGTACATTTTCACCTGTGTGTTGAATCAGCCCCAAGGTAGACAATATAAGTGAACGGCAGTTTTCTCTTCTAAAAATGTCAGAGTTTTCTCACCTGGCTCTGAATAAATCCCTATGTATTTGTGCATTTCTGTCGCATCTGACGCATAATATGCATGTTTTATTAATTGGTATTTGATACATAGGTCAGTAGGTAGGTGGGTGAGTATGCAGGTATATAGTTGGGTAAGTAGGTGAGTAGATGGGTGGTTAGACAGATAGATAAGTGGGTAGGTAGGTGGTAGGGCAGGTAGGGAGCTTGGTGGGGGCGGGTAGGTAAGTGGGAAAGTGGGTAGTTGGGTGGGCAACTGCCACCTCCATGCCAGGGTTTGACAATTCTGCCTTGGCACCAGAGCTGCCAGTTGCTGCTCCAGGTTCTGAGTAGAGTGATAAGTGGGCAGGTATGTAGGTAGGTGGGTGGGTCAGTAAGCAGGTAGATAGGTAGGAGGGTGAAAAGGTAGGTGGAAAGGTAGAAGGCTAGGTGGGGAGGTAGGTACATAGCTAGGTGAGTAGGTATATAGGTAGAAGGGTAAGTGTGGAGGTAGGTATATAGATCGTGGGTAGGTATGTAACTTGATGGGTGGTTCAGTACGCAGGTAGGTGGGTAGGCAGATAGGTAGATGGGTGTCAGCAGGTAGGCAAGTAGGCTGGTAGGTAGGTAAAGGGTGGGTTAGTAGGAAGGTAGTTAAGTAGGTAGGTGGGTTCGTGGGTCAGTAGGCAGGTAGATAGGTGGGCAGGTATATATATGGGTGGGTCAGCAGAGAGGTAGATAGGTAGTTGAGAGGGTCAGTGGGCAGGTATATACCAGTAGGTAAGTGGGTCAGTAGGCAATTAGATATGTGGGTAGGTCTGTCAGCCAGCCAGGGTCTGAACATCAATACAAGGCACAATTTTTTACAGCAACGGGCAACATACCTCACTAACTGACATCACTGGAGAATCCTGCTATGCGTTGTCCTCTTTGCACTGTCCTCAGCTCCTCCAGTGGGTCGCTAGTCCACCTGAGTCTGAAGAACCTGGGCCAGAAGTCTGCTTCCAGAGCCCAGTTCTCCAAGAAAGCCCAGACTTACAGGGAATATAGCTGAGATCCTCAACTGAAGAACAAGCCCCCCCACCAATTTTCTTATCCCAGCTCTGGCAAGCAACAGTACCGGGACTTTGTGGTACCGCCGATTGGTATGGTCGGCCCCAATCCACATGCCCCTGCAGGGTTGTATACCTGAGTCTCCCCATTCCAACATCACTTCCAGTGAGCTGCTAGCCCCCCCAAAATCATTCTGGGAATCGATGCACCTTGTCCGGGGTGGTACAGTTCTGAGTGATCTCCAGAACTAGAAAAGGGGAAACCTCAGTCCGGCAAAGTCCTGGTAATGTTGATGAAACAATTGGTGGGGAGAACTTGTTCTGCAGCTGAAAGTCTCAGCTACATTCCCTGTCAGTTTGGGCTTCCTAGCTCCTACGGTCTCAGAGAACTGAGGTGCCGAATGGGTCTCTCCTCTCTCATAGCTAAATTACACTGTCTGGAAAAGTAAGTGGTAGCTTTCACTGTAAAGTACTCAGCGGGGTAAAAATAAGGTACAAGTGTTTTTGTTTTGCCCTGAGGTCGCCCTACACACACACAGACACACGTACACTATGTTTGCCCAGACAGGCAGGCCCAACCGCTGCTGATCCTGGCCGTGGTCAGCTACACCATGGCAGGCCGGGGTAGCGCTTGGGGTAGAGGGATGAATTGTAGAGGAGCTGTAAAGGAGAGGGATAGATAGACAGAACAGGAAGGGCAGGGAGGAATGAAGAAAGAGCTGGGAGAAGTGGTGGATGGGCAGAACTAGAAGGACAGGAATGGATGGGCAGACCTGGGGGGGGGGCAGATGGCCATTGCTGGAAGAAAGAGTAATGGATTGGCAAGGCTGGAAGACCAGGGGTTGGATGGGCAAAGCTGGAAGACTATGGATTAGATGGGCAAAACTGGGAGGACAGGAGTGGATGGGGCAGAGCTGAGGGGACAGGGATGTGTGGGACAGAGATGAGGGGACAGGGATGGGTGGGGCAGAGCTGAGGGGACAGGGATAGGTGGGGCAGAGCTGAGGGGACAGGGATGGGTGGGGCAGAGCTGAGGGGACAGGGATGGGTGGGGCAGAGCTGAGGGGACAGGGATGGACGGAGTAAAGGTGGGGGGGCAGGGATAGATGGGGCATAGCTAGAGGGAAAGGAATAGATGGGGCAAAGCTGGGGGGGACTGGAATGGATAGGGCTGAGCTGGGAGTACGGGGGTGGATGGGGCAGAGATAGCAGGACAGGGATGGATGGAACTGAGCTGGGGTGGGGGGACAGGATTGTATGGGACAAAGAAAGTGAGAAACAATGTTTTTATGTACCCTGCAATGCCACTTCCCGTCCATGCAGTACTTCATATTGAAAATGCTAGGTGCCAGGGAGCCATGGCATTGGCAGGGAGACTAAGCACTACATCGCCATCATGTAAAGGGGGCAGGGTTGTCAAGGCAGGGATCCTGAAATCTGGCAACGAGGTCCACATTCAGACCCTGGTCCGCCAGTTGAGTACCGCTGCCCTAGAGTATTTCCCACCCATTATGCTTTAATTAAAGTTCAACTTAATATTTAGCATATTACTGAGAATTCTGTTGTAAGATATGATCATTCACAGATATATTATATTTTATATGATATTTTTAAGTCTGATGTTATATTTAAAATTCTCTTTGCACATAGTTTAATTTACAATTAAATGGCAGTATACAGTGGGCACATAATTTGATCGAAGACAAATTTACATCAAGCCATATGCATTAAGTTCTGAGCCAATGTTCATCTTCTTGCCATGCATTATTGTCTTGTGCTTTTTTTCTGATACTCTGTGTATAGGCTGTGTCTTTTAACCTGGTTTTACTTCCCAGGCATGATTGTGCTGTGTATGGATTTTAATTGTACTCATGATTGCCACTTTCCATATCCTCTTTGAATTGCCAACAGTCGCTTAGAAATGTAGCTGTTTTTACTCAGTCACTTCTTGACATCTAACAATATATAAAATTGTTCACACTAATCAACTGATATGTAAAACAGAGCCATCTAGTGGTTCATTGAAATCATTTCACTCATTCTGGCCAACACCATTTAAGATTATTGAATCCTACTAATACAAAATAAGGTTTCAGAATGCAGTACTTTCAATATCAAGCCAAGGTCAAGAACAGATTAATGCTTTAATGGCACTTGCTTAAATTGGTAGTCATTTAGCAGTAAAACAAGCTTTAAAGCAGACCAAAACCCACTGGAAATACATTTGGCCAAAGCCCCAGCCGATACTCCCTTCTTAGGGTGTAGAACTAGAAATTCATATTTTCACTTTTCAAATCGCCCTGGCACACTTTATTTTTTGCTGTCCCTCTCTGTAAGATGTCGGGTGATCAGTCATTGCATAGGTGTGACAATTACATCATTGCCACACTCAACAGTGGCAATGAATGGAGGAGGCGGAGCTTTACAGCTCCATGATCTGGGATTAGAGTGAAGTAGGGGCAGTGAAAGTTGGCAAAAGATACTCTTCATGGGGGGAGTAATTCGAGGGATGCTAGTTAAAAATGTGGGTTTTGGTCTGCTTTAAGTGGACCAAAGCCCTTTAGTTCCAGGCCTGGAACCTGAGAATAGATTGCCAGACAATCATCTGGCATCACCCAGAAATCTTGTCTGTTTGAAGGAGAGTCCACATATGCACCGTGGGATCGCCAGAAATATAAGAAATTGGGTAAATACACAGGAAAGCAGGTGAGGGAAATCCCTGGGTTTAGGTCTCTTCTCCATTGAAACATTTAACAAAAAATACTTAAAGGTACCATATATATATATATATATATATATATATATATATATATATATATGAGTTTAGATAACTTAAATATTACTATTTAAGCGTTATGGTCCCCTCAGTGTGAGTAGATGAGGCAAAGACCTAGATTTAGACAACAGGCACTAAAAAGTATGATATTCTTACTCTTACCCTGTTTGGCGTTGGGGTCCTGGCTTAGTGTTTCTGTGCTGCTGCTGGGAGAAACAGTTGGTTTAAGGGATAAAGATGATGTTGGGCAAGATAAGGAGTCTGATATGTCCATCTGGGTCAGAAAGGAGCATGATACGGGACTTGATGGAACATAAGGGTTGTGCTGGGATTGTTCCAAGTTCGGAGTCTCTTTATGAACATAAGGCGTTTTCCAGTGGGATATTCCTATTGCAACTGGCCCGTTCACTTCGAATCCTGTCAAAACAATAAGCAAATAATTCGGTCACATAGGCCAGCAAGAGGCTGCATTAACATGTTCTCTAGCGTTTTTATCACATTTAAAAACACAGACTATATTAAAGTAAAACAACAAAGTCTATCTCGTACAACAAATGGAAACAACACATTCTTAAATACAGTGCCTTTCATGCATATTATTTTCATGTTGGCAGGCTTCAGTGATGGAAATCAATTAGGACTAAAAATATGACAGGTATTTGGTGACTATGGCATACCTGCCAAGTGGCCCGATATTCCCGCTTTGGGGGCGCTTGTCCCGCCATTCAGTGCCACAGTGTTGTGTCCCGGGGCACCTGGAGGTGTGTTTGGTGCTTTAAGGAGTCCTGTTGTTGAGCATGGCGACGGTGCTTTAAGTGGTCCCGAGCATGGGGTTGCCGCTTTAAAAAGTCTGGTGGCCCAGTAGCTGCACAGAAGTTGGAGGGGGCGGAGCTGGGATAGGTGCGGTTGGCAGAGCTGAAGATCGGCCCATGTGAACCAGTAGGGTGGTGTAAGGGAGCCGAGGGCATGTTGGGCCTGCAGTGCTCATTGCTGGAGCTGCTGCGGCATGAGGAGGTTAGTGCTGCATTGGGGGGGGGGGGCTTGGCTGTGTGTGTGCGAGGGGGCTTTGCTGTGTGTGTGTGGGGGCTTGGCAGTGTGTGTGGGGGGCTTGGCAGTGTGTGTGGGGGGCTTGGCAGTGTGTGTGGGGGGCTTTATTTTTTTGTGTGTGGGAGGCTTGGCTGTGTGGGGGGCTTGACTGTTTGTGTGTGGGAGGCTTGGCTGTGTGGGGGGCTTGGCTGTTTGTGGGGGAGAGGGTTGGCTGTTTGTGGGGGGCTTGGCTGCGTGTGTGTGGGGGGGGGGCTTGGCTGTGTGTGTGGGGTGGGATTGGCTGTGTGTGTGGGCAGGATTGGCTGTTTGTGGGGGGGGGGCTTGGCTGTAATCTATTTATTATTATGTAATTATTAGGTGGTATTTACCTTTAAGGGCAAGGTGTGGTTTAAGGTAAAAAAATTTCCCTCTTTTTCTGTTTTCAAAAGTTGGGGGGTATGCTATGGTCATCCATAGTACTTACAGCAAGTCCGGGCTCTGTCACAGGAAATTGCAACTAAACATGGGCAGCCCACACACTGAATGTGAAGGAGGGTAGCATGAGAATAAAGCTGAACCTCCTCCACCTTACTGGTCTTCCTCATGGGAGACTGTCCATTAATCAGAAGAACTATTATATACATTATCTCTTACCTATAGTGATTTGGCTGACACAGCTGTAGTAGCTCGTCCCACTAGAAAGATTATTGTAGCTTCCACTATTCGGATCTGTGTCTGTAGCATAAGAAAACATTGTTAGAAGGAAACTGAATATTGTCAAGACCTGGAAATCTACATCATTGCCTTATGGGGAGGTAAGGGAACATCTTAAAGCAAACCAGAAGTAAAAAAAAAGAAAGTTTAGTAAATTGTTTCCCTAAAGCCCCCCTCTGGCAAAAACTATTGGAGAGGGCTAAACTCCATGCAGATGTTCTGGAATAAAAGGTCAATTCTCTGCTTCAGAACTGCATGAGAGCGTCCATCTTGTCACACACATAAGCATGAGGGGAGAGCTGTGCCAGTAGCAGCCCACACACCAAACTGAGAGATAAATGCCTCAGAAACAAGGGCAGCTTGTGCATTATGTTATTTAACACACAGACACTGAATAATCAGCTGCTAGAGAGATTCTGTGTGTGAAAGGAAACCTGCAACAATGTTTCTTTATCACTGTTCACCTCGGACTCTGGATTTACTGCAGATCATTAAGGCAGTGTAAGCATTATCTATCTTATAAAATGATACAATTCTTTTAGCTGTGCAGCAGCTACTAGAAGTAAGGGAGCTACTAGAAATAAAGGAGGATTGTACTGATATGTGTGGCAATTTTGACTGGGTGATTGGGTTTTTATATAAGCCCGACTTATGTATGTGACAAGATGGCCCCTGCCATGCAGTTATGCAGCATAGAATCTGCCTGCTATTCCATAACATATATATGAAGTTAAGCCCTCTTAAATAGTCACTGATTACCAGAGTGGGGCTTTAGGAGTGCAATTTACTGAACTTGCTTTTTTTTTTACTTTTGGCCTGCTTTAAAGTGGACCAAAAGCCAGGATTTTGACTTTCCTGAGTTTTGGTCCTTTCCACCGGGGCACCCCGATTGGGGGTGCCCCGCTGTGTGACCCCCCCCCCCCTGATAGCCACAGCCAACTCACCACTTCCCGGTCCACGGCGCGTCTAAGAGCAGCAGCTCTGACACCCGCATCCTCCGCTTCCCTCTAGCAGTGCACGTGCACGCGCCAGCCATTTGTGAATGGCCGCTGCAAGCATGCTCCCTGTTAGAGGGAGACGGAGGATGCCGCAGTCAGAGCCATGGTTTTTCGACGCGCCGTGGGACCGAGAACAGGTGAGGTCGTTTGGGCGTTCTGGGGGGTTTCACACAGCGGCGTACCCCCGATGCCCACGGAGAAAGGACCAAACTTTTGACTATCCTGGGTTTTGGTCCACTTTAAGCAAAACATGGTTAATTAAAATATAGTCATAAGATTTGGAACCCATGCTATATGATAAATGACTCGACTATAATATATAGAGGCCTAAATCTTTAAATGCAGGGGCATAAAATATAAGCGATACAGGCGCATGACCACACCAGGGCCCAGAAGGTCAGGGGCTCCATCATTGTTGCTCTTCCAACTTATTTATTATATTTGTGCTCACTTGGCATACTTTAGAAAAAGGAAGCACCATTTGTCTCAGCTGCTTCAGTCTTTAGTTGTCTAGCTGCATGCAATTGAGTTAAAAGACAGAAAAAGTTTACTGTATGAGCCTTGGCAGGGCCCCATTTATTATTCGCACCAGGCCCCCATCACATTTAGTTACACCACTGTTTGAAAGATATACATTTCCCTTTTCCCCTGGAATCCCCTCCCCTACCCAGAATGTATGAATGTGATTGCAATTGTATTTGCATACTTTATATGTCTTGTTTTGAAGTTATAATTTTTCAATAACAGCATGGGATAAGTACTTTATGGAAAAAATAAGGGTAATTTTAATGTGCTATATTATACTAAAGATTTTACTGCCTCCACCATTTGTTAAGACCTGTTTTTTAAATGCTTAACTAATTCATCCAAATTATACTTTTTTTATTTATTTGTTATGTAATTACACTGTTCATTTCTAGACTGTGAAAACTCTTTAAACTGGACCTTCAGCATCATTAAATGAAAAGCCCAAACCCTTAAAAAACAATTCCCCAGCATCTAAAATTAATTTATTTCAAGTTTTTAGTCGCTTACTTTTATTCTTTCCCCTACTGGGCTTCAACTCTGTTCAGGCCTCTAGGATATGGGGGCCACTGTCTTGCCTCAGATGTAGGAAAAGGGGGGTCAGGGGGTCAGGAAAAGGACAGCAATCCCAGAATGCAGAGCGGCATACACACTTCCTGTCTGCAGGCAGCCTGAGACTCCACTGACCTTGATCTTTTATGTTAAAAGGCTCAAAAAATGCAAAGGTGCAGGTAGGATGATTTTTAATGCTTTCATAAGATACCCTGGTCATTCACAGTCAGAACTGATTTTGTGAGTTAAAGTGATACCGCAGGCAAAGATAATATCAGTATAGTGGGCGGGGTCTGGCTAGGAGGAGAGCAAAGGAGATGGGGGCAGCCACCATCTTTTTCTACCAGCACCGGCTGGGAGGAGAGTAAAGGAGGTAGCGTCCATGAAGTAGGTAGGGCACTGTCACACTTCCTCCTGGCATCGACCAGGAAGAAAGCAAAGGAGGTAGGGGGGCAGGAGCCGCAACTCTCCCTTGCGGAAGAAACGCGGCAGCGAGGAGAGCAGGCAGCCGCCGCATCTCTCCCGCCGGGCATTGGACGGGAGGAGAGCAATGGAGGTGGGGGACAGCCACCGCGAAGGAGATGGAGGGCAGCCATGTCTCTCCCTCCCGGCACCAGCTGAGAGAAGAGCAAAGAGGGTGGGAGGCAGCTGCTGCGAAGGAGGTGAGGGGGCAGCCACGCAATCTCTATCTCATGGCACCGACCAGGTGGAGACCAAAGAAAGTGGGGTGGCAGCCTCCGCGTCTCTCCCTCTCGGGCACTGGATGAGAGCAAAGGAGGTGGAGGGCAGCCACCGCAAATGAGGTGGGGGATCCGCTGTGAAGGGGTTGGGGGGCAGCCGCCGCATCTCTCCCTCTCGGCAATGGATGGGAGGAGAGCAAAGGAGGTGGTGAGGCAAATGCTGCAAAGGAGATGGGGGGCAGCTATCGCAAAGGTGGTAAGCGGCGGTGCCTTTAAGGAGGTGGGGGGCAGCCACTGTGTCTCTGTCTCCTGGCACCGGCTGGGAGGGGAGCAAAAGAGGTGGAGAGGCAGCCACTGCAAAGGAGATGGGGGTAGCTGTGTCTCTCCCTCCCAGCACCGGGAGTTGCAGGTAGCACGAAGGAAGGGAGGGGGGCAGATGCAGAATCTCTCTCCCTCCCAGCACCGGGGAGGCAGCTGCTGTGAAGGACGTGGGGAGAGCCTCCGCCGCATATCTCCTGTCCCCGCTCTGGCCGGGCTAAGAGGATGTCAACACAATTCACTGCATACACTGGATACACTGCAAAAGCATACTCATAACACAATGTGGGATACGTGTTACTATAATGCAGAGGTGTAGCTAGGCTTCTCTCCACCCCGAACAGTCATGTATGCAGCCATTTTTGAGTCTGCCAGACAGTGCAATGCAAGAAGAAAATAAGCATTATTTGTGGGGTCTTGTATCACAGCACTGCAAGGCCCCCTTCCCCCACTACACATTTGTTCGAGTCGAGTCCCTGATTCAAACATTAATATACAGAATGCCAGCAGGTCCTGCCCCCTGACACAAACATTAATTCTCAGAGCACCAGCAGGTCCCGTTCCTTGACATAAACATTAATATGCAAAGCCCCTGCCGATCCTGTCCACTGACACAAACATTCATTCTCAGAGCTCAAGCGGATCCTGTCCCCAGACTCAAACATTAATATGCAGAACTCCAGCGGATAAGGTCCCCTTACCCAAACATTAATTTGCAGAGCTCCAGCGGATCCTGTCCCCTGACTCAACCATTAATATGCATACCTCAAATGCATCCTGTCACCTTACTCAAACTTTATTATGCAGAGCTCCAGTGGATCCTGTCCCCTGGCACAAACATTAAAATACAAAGCACAAAGGGGCGCAAACAACAATATGCAGTGCGCCAGCAGATACTTTCCCCTGACAAAAAACATTAAAATACAGAGCACAAGTGAATCCTGTCCCCCTGGTACAAACATTAAAACAGAGCACAAGTAGAGTTCCAGTGGATCCTGTCACCTGAACCAAACATCATTTTACAGAGCACAAGCAGATCTGTCCCTGCCCACACATTTATATGCAGAGAGCCAGCAGATCTTCACTGACACAAACATTAATATGCATCGCATCAGTGGATCCAATCTTCTGACATAAACATGTATGTGCAGATTGCTAGAGAACCAGCGGATACCATCCACTGATTCAAACATTAATATGCACAAAAACACCGGATCCTGTCCCATGACACCAAAAATAAGTATACAAAGCACAGGCATATCTTAGCCCTGGACTCAAACATTAATATGCAGAGCACCTGCAGATTCTGTCCCCTGACAAAATATTAACATACACAAACATTAATATGCATAATGCAGAGCTGATTCTGTCGCTGGACACAAACATTAATATGCAGAGCACCAGTAGATCCTGTCCTTAGACCAAAACCTAGGTAGCCCGGCTCAAGAGTTCTGTGCCAGGTTTAGTGTTTAGTGTATTTATCATGACTACCTTCTCTGGCAGAGCGTTCCATAGTCTCACTGCTCTTACAGTAAAGAATTCCCTCCTATGTCGGTGGATGACATGTCTTTCATCTAAACTTAGTTGATGCCCTAGGCTTAGGGTTAAAGTCCAGGGAAGAAATTGATTGCGGGACAGATCTTTTTATTGGCCTTGCATATGTTTATACATAGTTTGAATATATACAATGAAAGCCACATTCATCACAAAAAGGTGACTGGGAGTAGCATTACATGTGAATAGATAGAAGCCATATTAAGAAGCCATATTATAATTAGAGATGAGCAAAAATTTAAAAAGTTAGGTTAGGGCGATTTACCGAATTACCCCAAGAAATTCTGGTTCATCCGAACCAAACTTTTAATGAACTTCCTCAAAAAATGAAAGAAAGTAAGCTTATCTTCATTCTCTTAGGTTAGGGGGATGTTGCCTGGCTTTGGGTGGTTGTAGCTTTCTGTGCCTCCAGCCTCTCCAGCCTTTGGAGGGCGACCTGGTTGGCCTCCAGCCTCTCCGGCCTTTAAAGGGTGACCTGGTTGGCCTCCAGCCTCTCCAGCCTTTGAAGGGTGACCTGGTTGGTCTCCACCAGAGCCCCAACCAGTGCCTCCATCTGCTGGTGTTGGCGCTGCTGCTCCACAACCACTGCAGCCAGGTCTTCATGGAGCAAACTGGTGGTCTGTCACACCCCTTTAAAATATCTATTGGCCTTTTTTTGAAAAGTGGTGCTGTTGGCCCACCAATTTGCTTTCATGATTTGGCGCCGCATTACCAAAGACAGGTGTCACCTGGCTGCAGGCCAGGGCTGTCTACCTCCTGGGCGGTCTGTGGAGCTGTTCAGGCTGCTACTGGCAGAATGAAGATGGAGCTGCAGGGAGGAGTGGTGATAGCCATTGTCCATGGTGCCAGCAGCTGGTGGAGGTGTCCTGATGATATTGGGGGTCTCATCCAGATGTTCAGAGTGCCTAACTTACTGCCTTACTTACTCCAGCTCATTAATTTCAGCCATGCAAGGTGCCGTCTGTGTGGAGAAAGGTCAGCATTAGTGTTAGTTTTTCCCAATGTTACCACACAGCCTCCAGGGCCCCAAATTTTACCCTGGTATCACCCTCTTCCTCCACCCTCGCCCTTGCCCTTTGCCTATTAAGCTCACACATTTACCGTATCACTGTCTGGGCTCTGCTCTGTGAGAGCCTGGCTGGTGGGTGGGCCCAGCCTTGATGTTGTCTCGTGGTCGACCCACCAGATGGGCCAGCTGTGGCTGCAGGTGGCGGATCTTGTGGGTGAGGTGCTCCTGGATGGGGTGTTGATGCAAAGTCAAGGAAAATACACTGGTAGTTTCCTCTTAACAGTATAGGTGCCCCTTTGAAATCCCTACGAGGGCTACACATTGGATCCCACATGGGGCCCCAAATCTTTGTCTGCTCACACCCATGTTAGGGGTTACATGTAAAGATAATACCCTTGGTGTGCATGGTTGCACAACGTATGTTGCACAGGCAAGCCCTCAAACTTGTGGGCACTCAGGTTGATGGGTGGGGTGGGTGGGGTGGGGCCCCCTGTGCCAAGCTACAATTTGCAAACAAGTCTTACCACTGGTGGGCACATGCCACCTATTGGGTGGAGCATCCCCAACACCTGCTCCTCAGCCTGGGTCAATTGTAGAGTTTTGAGGAGCCCCTCATCAGTTTTCAAGCTAAATTCAAACAAAGGAAAGGGTGGCTTTAGTGAGTTGACCAATGTTTCATGCCCAAACAGTCCTCTGGTTGTTCTCCACTTACCCCTCAGCCCGTCTGGTGCCGAGTTTCCACCGAATCACCACCTTCAGCTCGTCCCACTTTTTCTTGGCCTGGGCACCATTCTTGGGGTCTGGCCCCTCCCCTGTCACATTGCAGGCAATCTCCCCCCATAACTCTTCCTGCAACGCCGAGCGGGACCCAGCCAGTCGATTTTTGGCAACACTATCCAGCTGAACCTCCAGCTGGGCATCATTAAATCAGCCACTCAACTTGCCCCTTGTTAGTTTGCACCCAGGGTGAGTGGCTTATGCTGTGGTCTGCTGGGTGGTGTCTTGGCTGAAGGGGGAGTCACTATGCCCACTCCCAGGCCCAGAACGGATGGATACCAGGCTACTAGCCAGGGAAAGAGCAGGCCTGGCCGTGGCAACGGTGCTTAGCCACTGGCTCCCCCATTGGCTCCGCATGGGGCTCTGCTGTGGACTCACAGTGGGGCCCGCACTGGGGTCCGCATAGTGCTCTGGTGTCCTGACCATTGGTTGGTCCATGTGGGTTGTGTTTTCTGTCTCCACTGACCCACTCATAGTGGCTAGTGTGGGTAGCAGCAGGGAAGCGCCTGCGGGATGAATGGCAGGACCTGGGATGGGTGCTGCCAGTTCCTTGGCCATGCCTGTGTTGCTGGATCTGAGGGCTGTGGTGGTGCCTATGGTGTAGACAGCACTGGCAAGAAAATCTGCGAAATCTGCAAAAAAAGCTGTGTTCTTTTATACATATTTGAGTGGGAAATTGTGATGGAAACTATTTGGTTTGGGGCTCATTGGCCCAGGAACAACTTGGGGAACAATTAGCCAGTAATAATTTATTAGGGCATACGCCCACAGTACTTTTAGGCTCATTGGCCCCTTTAAACTAACCACCGATGGGCGCACTGCCTACAGCGCCGCCGGAGGTCATAATAAAGCCATGCAGAGACAGCTGTGATGACTGTAGGGGGCGGGCACACTCGGCCCCGCTCGATCAGACGCCGCTCGGCGGGGATGCGGCTGCTGGGCGGGGAGAGAGTCCGTCAGCCGCCGAAGCCCGCACAGCCCGCAGACGCCGAGGGATGGGCGAGAAGGTAAGTTGTTCGTGAGACTACCCCCCCTTCACGAGGGGCCTCAGGACCCTTAATTGGCTTATCTGGATTGTCCCGATGGAACTTCCTAATCAAGGCATTAGCATGGACATCCTTAGCTGATACCCAACATCTCTCCTCAGGACCAAATACCTTCCAATCAATTAAATATTGTAATGAATTATGTAAAATTCGAGAATCTTATTAACCTCATACTCAGGTTCATCCTCCACAATGACAGGTGGAGGAGGTGATACCTGAATGTCCCCGGCGGATTTCAATAAAGATAATAAAATGCATTGGGAATTCTCATAGACGGAGGAAGCTTGACTTTAAAGTGGACCAACACCCAGGAGTTTGACTATCCTGGGTATTGGTCCACTTCCGTGGGGCACCCCGATCGTGGGTGCCCCGCTGTGTGAAACCTCCCAGAAAGCCCCGAAAACTCACCTGACCCCGCTCCCACGTGACTCGCTCGTCCAATCGCCGCCGCCGGACAAGGAGAGGCAGCGCCGGACAATCTGAGCGCAGGCTGCCCCGCCTCCCACGTGTCCCTCTTACAGGGAGCCGTTTGTGAATGGCTGGCGCGGGTGCTCGCCCTGCTAGAGGGACACGCGGGAGGCGGCAGCGGCCCACGCATGCGCCGCTGGAACGAGGATCAGGTAGGATTTTCGGGGATCTGGGGGGGTTTCACACAGCGGGGCACCCCCTGATCATTCTTTCTCATAACCATTCCTCCAAGGCCGGCAAATTGGAGGAAGGGCCAGAGAGAGAAGAAGCCTTGGGATTCTTCCCGTAATAACAGAAAAAGGGCCAAAATGTAGTCAATTCGCTAGGCGCATTATTAAAGGCGAATTCCGCAAAGTCGATAAATTCTGACCATTGTTCCTGACAATCCGACACAAAACAGTGCAGGTATTGCTCTAAAGACTAATTCACCCTCTCAATCTGACCGTTAGACTGGGGATGGTAGGCTGACGATAGAGACACGCCTAATCGTGCGCAAAAATCCCCCCAGAAGCGAGATACAAATCGGACCCCCCGAGACTATATCTTGGGGTTTGCCATGAAGCCGAAAAACGTGTTTAATAAATTGTTGAGCCAGCCAGATAACAGTATTAACCTGAGACCGCGGCAGGTCAACAATGAAATCCATGGATATATGGGTCCACGGTTCCCCAGGAATCTCCAGGGGTACTAACAAACCTGCTGGAGATCTATGAGTTCCCTTGTTACAGCACATACACTACAAGCTTCGATAAAGGCAGCAACATCGCGTCTGATAGTTGGCCACCATACATGGCGCTTGGCAAGAGCCAGTGTTTTCTGAAATCCTAAATGACCTGAAGTTTTGGCATCATGAAATTCCTGTAAGACGGAGAGACGCAGATGTGATGGGACAACTTGGCATCCGGGGGGTTTACCCAGAGGGGCATTTGCCTGAAATGAACTAGACAAATCAGGGAGAAGGGCACCAATTACACAACCTAAGGGCAAAATGGGTTTCTTTGGATCGAATCTACCCTTAAAATCCCCAAAGTTGCGTGACAAGGCATTCGCTTTGATATTCATTGCTCCCGGCTTAAAAGTAATGATGAAATTAAAATGGGAGAAATATAGCGCCCAGCGAGCCTGACGAGAATTGAGTCTTTTGGCTGATTCAATATACTCTAGGTTTTTATGGTGGGTATACACTGTAATGGGATGCAGAGAGCCTTCTAACCAATGCTGCCATTCCTCAAAAGCCAGTTTTATTCCCAACAGTTCTTGATTCCCTACATCATAATTTTGCTCAGCTGGACAAAACTTTCATGAGAAATAAGCACAGGGATGTAATCTTTCTGGATCACCAGAATATTGTGAGAGGACAGCACCTACGCCAAGTATTGAAGCATCCACTTCCAAAAGGAATGGGCAATTAATATCTGGATAGATCAAAACTGGAGTTGACGTAAAGGTTTCTTTTTAAATCTGAGAAGCCAATTCTCTACAAAAGCACCTTTCTGGGTTATGTCTGTCACAGGAGCCACAATTGAAGAGAATCTATTCATGAAATTCCTGTAGAAATTGGCAAACCTCTGAAGAGCCTGTAGGGGTTTTTGGCTGTTCCCACTTTGGAGGGATCCATAACCAAACCACGATTAGAGACCAGGTACCCCAGAAAAGGAACTTCAGAGACCTCAAATACACACTTAGGAGGTTTGGCATATAGACTGTTCTCCCGTAATTTTTGTAAAACTGCCTTCACATGCCGATGGTGTTCTAGCACTGAGAGTGAGAAAATGAGGATATCATCAAGATAAACCACCACAAATCTATCCAAATATTCACGAAATACATTGTTTACAAAGTCTTGGAAGACCGCGGGAGCATTGCACAGACCAAAAGGCATAAGCAAGTACTCATAGTGCCGATTTTTTTCGTTAAAGGCCGTCTTCCATTAGTCTCCTTGGCGTATACGAATGAGATTATATGCCCCGCTAAGATTTCGCTTTGTAAAAATCTACTTAAAGAGATCGTCAATTAAAGGCAATGGGTACCTGTTCTTAACAGTGATCTTATTTAAGACTCTATAATCAATACAGGGTATTAACCCTCCATCCTTCTTCTCAGTGAAGAAGAACCCTGCTGGGGACGCAGAAGGGTGTGATTGTAAATCTTCCCCCTAGGGGGCATGGTACCTGGTAACAATTCAATGGGACAGTCGTAGGCCCTATGAGGGGGAAGTGAGTCAGCTGACTTTTCGGAGAACACATCCGCCCAATCAGAATAGGACAGAGGTAACCCCTCCAGGAAAACATGGGTCGACCTCAGGTTAGTAGAAAACCAGTGGTCTAGACAAAATGGGCTCCACTTAGAAAAGTCTCCAGTTACCCAATTAATAACAGGGTTTGTGGACCTTCAACCAAGGGAACCCAAGTACTACAGGACATTCCAAGACCAGGAATTCTAGTTCCTCGGAGTGAACGTAACCCACAATTAAATTCAAAAAAGGGGTTTTAACCCTTTAAGTGCCAGCCTACCTGGAGTTTTTGTCACCCTTTGTTGCCAGACCATTTTGCACTATTTTGCGCTCCCCATGTTCAAATGTGATTTTTGAAGGGACTTCCAGGGATTTCCCAGGAAAATTATATATTGTTTTTTTCAGCATAGTCTGGCTTTAACATGAAATGTCTTGTTTGTCATTTTTTAGGTGTAGTCTCAATATTTTTGGGTGAAATATGTAAAAAAATAAAAAAAATTCAATTTTTTACAATTTGTAGTGTTTTTTTTTGTAATAAAAAATGTAAGTTTGTCAAAAAAATCTTATTGTGTGTGAAATCCCAATTTCTCCCGGTTACAGCAGTACCACATATGTATAGGTAGACACCCTTTCCTGCCCAGGAGACTCCCCCAAACTGAAACAGAGCTTTAGGGGATTTTCAGATAAAATACAACTGCGATATGCGCTATGTGCACCTTGCAGTTTTTCCAGAAAAACAACCCTTTAAATTTGAAATATTCTCTGGAAGCTTTCAAGCTTTCTAGGTGTACCAGGCTTGTTGATGTGGCCACAGTTTTCTGGAAGTAATCCCTCAATGTAATCTTTGGTTGCAAAGAGTTTCCCTAAAAAAAGGATAAAAAAGCAGAATCAAAGCCAGATTTTCCTAAAAAACTATATGCAAACACGAAAAAACAAGTTTAATCTAAAAAGCAAGGTCCCTCGAACAGAACACCACCCAACATGCATAGCTACTGTCAAGGGAAGAGTTGCCAAACACCCCAAAGTAAAGCATGTGCGTAACGGCAATTTTACTTGAAAATTTCAGCTCTGCAGACAAAGTGCGCACCTTGCGATTTTTCAACCAAAACAATCCTTTACATTTGGAATATCCCCCATAAACCATATATTCACTGAAAGTACACATGTTTAGCTTTCTAGGCGTACCCAGCTTGTGGTGGGCTCATCTTTCTGGAATTAATCCCTCAAAGAATTTTTTGGTTGCGCAGGGTTTCACTAAAAAAATGTATAAAAAAGCTGAATAAAAAACACCTTTTCCTAAAATATAAATATGCAAACAAGAAAAAACAAGCTAAGTCTGAAAGCGCAAGGTCCCCCGAACAGAACAATACCCAACATGCATAGCTACTTTTAATTGCCAGCCTATTTTAGATTTTGTCACCCTCTGTTGACAGGTCATTTTTACCCATTTTTGCTCACCTGCTGGAAACCTTTTATAGCTGCTGGGCAACAGAGAATAAGGGGTTAATTTAAAAAAAATGACATAGGGTCCCCCCTCTCCTACATTTCCTTTCACTTGTCTGAGGGAGTGATGAACCCAGCCGCCCCTAGTCACGTGGTAGACGGTGAGCAGGTGGGCCCGCGCCGGCCCTGCAGCAAAACCAATGGCCAGAGGCTGGCCGCCCAGACGGCAGGGCGGGGCTGGTACGGTCAGGGCAGGTTCGGGGGGATTACAGGCTTAGGCGGGGAAGGCGGGACACAACCAATGGCCGGAGGCTGGCCACCCAGGCGGCAGGGCGGGGCTGGTACAGTCGGGGCAGGTTCGGGGGGAAAGCGGGACACAAAACCAATGGCTGGAGGCAGGCCGGCCAGACAGCGGGGAGGGGATGGGCGGGGAGGGGCGGGTACCGGCGGGCTATTATTCAAGGGGAGCGGGATCTGTTGGCCGTGGGGGTGCGGGCGCACCCGCGCGCACGGGTGCCCCCAGCTGAACTGGAAAAGAAAAAAAAATGTAGCACGACTGCGCGGCTGCGCCCAGGGCCGTATTTAGGGTTCACGCTGCCCTAGGCACTATTTGTGCGTCCGCCCCTCCCCCAATCAAGAGAGGTGGAGTGAGTCTAACAGTAGTAGAGGAGGCTACAATTGTGGAGTACATGCGGTATGCAGCAAGAGAGTCAGCTAAGACTGAAACAAGGGATCAGCAGTGAGTGAGTGGAGAGAGTGGAGACAGTTCATCGGTGCCTGTGGAGGTGGTTGTTGTGTGTGTTGTTGGCAGATGCCCGCACCTGCGTAAAAAAGCTCTGTTGGCACCTGTGATCAGAGGTGAACCTAGCCTCTCTGCTGCCTGAGGCGATCTTTAGTTGACTAGCTAATTTTCTAAGAAAAATACCACTAACTCCAGCTGCCTTGACGTATTACTACAGAATGGGGCAGTCGTGGCCTAGAGGTAAGGGTGCAGACATGAATCTTGGTCCAGGGATATGACTGAAGTGCTCTTAAGCAAGGTACCTAACCCCCAAATACTCCCCAAGTGCCATACTTAGGGCAGCCCCTTGCTTCGGGGATGTGTACACCCAATGCATGGATGAGTTAAATGCTGAGGAAGAATACCTGCGTGTGCCATCTATACCACAGAAAAAAAGTCTTACCCAAAGAGATAACAGAATAAAGCAAGCCCGAAGAAATCGCAGAATAAACTGTATCCAGATATAAAGCAGTGGACCTCTTTTTGAAAGTCAGTAGCCAAACTATTACTATTTTTACCTTTTGTTTAGTCGAGAGTCAAAACTTTCGTAGTCTGGTTGTTCAGCAGCTTCAGGCTCCTGATGCAAGAATGGAGCCCACAATTAATAGGCATAATACAAAAAGATAAACCCACATCCCACAATTAATAATCAGAACCCCAAACACAACTGTTGGCTTAGCCGGCCAGTCAGTGCAGTAGCAGCCCTGCTCTCACAGTGATTAGCCAGTTAAGCAGAGATTCAGTTATAGCCACCGAGTGCAGGGGAATGGCCACCTGTCGTGGGCTAGGTCACATTTTTTATTTTTAAAGTGGACCAATCACCAGCCCAGCTGGCTCTGAACTCTAAAATACTCCAAGGTCAGCTAAGTGCCCCTGGGGCATCCTGATTCAGGATGCCCCATTGTGAGCCCCTGTTGTGGCCTGAAAACCCCTTACATTTCTGTCATTCCTTCGTTTGCATGCCGCACCCCCGGCATCCCTACTGCAAAACATGCTCCTTCTCCCTGCCATTCAGATAGGCTGGGCGAGGGAGCGTGCATAGGGGAACTAGGGATGCGGCTGCTGTCACTCCCGATTCCAACGCACAGTTCAAAACAATATCATTAGTATGCACAGCATAACACAGATTGGATGAAAGCCTGCACATGTGCAGTGGGAACCGTGAAAAGGTTGAGTTGAGTGGGCAATCCTGGGGGGTTTCACACAGCAGGGTATCCCAAATTAGAATGCCCCAGGGACAAGTACCAATCACCAGGATAATTAAATTCCTGGTGATCATGTCCAGGAAGCCGGACATACACTTTAACCCATCAGCATTCATCACAGACATCCAAAACCAATTTTATAAAAAAAATATGCTCACTGTGCTGATGCTCATATACTCCCCCTGCAAACCCAATCTGTATTACCCTAATAAAAACAGGGCTCTAAGATTGTAGACCGGTGGCCATTGGGTCCAGAGTCAACGTGGCAACTAGTGGCCAATCATAGGTCCATTTTGCCAAGGGAGCGAGGATCAGGTAAGAAATGGGCCTTCAATGAGGAAGAGGGGAATCAGCAAGGGCAAACACCCCAAAACACACACACACACACACACACTAATAACCCCACACATGTGAAACAAGACCTTAACCAGTTTCATCCAGCCCTGTAGTGGCATGCAGCGGCATCCCTTTGTCTTAATGGCCAGCACAGACACACAGTAGGAGGGGAGCAGCCAGTGGGTGGTTTCAAGTCTTCTATTCATTCAGAATAGAAAACTGGCTGGTTTAATCTATACTACGTTACTGGAAGCCTGTGCGAGCACCACGGGAGATAGTCGAGATTTTAGGCGTTCCTTGAGGTTTCAGGATGCCCCAGTAAAGGGGTGCCAAAACCCAGGTGTTGGTCTGTTTTAACCTCCCACACATACAGTCAAAGTGGAACAAAACCCTGGTTTCTGACATTCCTGGTTTTGTTCCATTCCTTTGTGGCATCCCAAACTGGGATGCCCTGCTGTGTGAACCCCCCCCAGGACGCCAGGATTCACGCACCTTTCCTGCATCCAATGACTGATGCATGTCTCTTCTCTACTGCGAGCCATTTGCTGTGACTATGTCATTCAGCAAATGGCTCTCATTGACTTCAATAGAGAGCGCAAGCGGCTACATGCCAAGCAGCGTCCAGCCAATCTAAATGGATGGGACGGGAGTGTGCGCACAGGCTGCAGATGCAGAGGATTGAAAACAATGAGAGCCATTTGCCGAATTACATTGTCATGGCAAACAGTCCTGATTGGCCAGGAGTCCACACATGCACCGCTGGAACCAGGAAAGGTAAGTGATTACTCGCACCCCCGGGGGCTTAACTCAGCAGGACAATTCAGGGATGCTCACAAAAGTTATATGGTCAGCACGCCTTAAAATCACAATGCTTTAATGAAGATCCATATAAAAACATCCCATAATGAAAAAGGCAGCTATAAAAACAATAGACAGAACCCTGATGGAGATAGAAATTCTCACGTGCAATTCAGGGATGCCCCTGGGGCTGGCCAGGCTGGGCGTTGTTCCACTTTAACCCCTCACCTACACACATACACAATTACCCCCCAAACACTCTACTACCCCCACTACACACACTTCACACATATTGTAAAAGCATATCAAAACCGATTTGGACAGCCCTAAAGTCTAAAGGACTCCAGGGCCAGCCGTTTCCCTCTTTTGATCTAGGATATCCCACTCTGTAAAACCCCCTCGGATCCCACAGTGCATGCGCAGCCAGAGATGGCATCTTCGTGGCTAAATGGGCAGCGTGGGCACGCAGAGCGGGAGGTTCCTGGCACTTCATTCATTCAGAATAGATTGCAGGGTGATGCAAAATATTTTAATTTGCTGTAAGCCTGGGCATGCGCCATGGGAGCATTAGCTGGGGTTTCACACACAGGGTCAGTCCCAGGTTTACCAGCTTTAAAGCGGAATAAAACTCATTAGTGGTCGACCTGAAAGATTCCAGGGCTAGCTGCTGGCTTTCCACGGGGCATCCTAATTCCAGATGCCCCACTGTGTGAAACCAGGGCGCCTGTAAACACTCACCTTCCCCCTCTCCAGCAGCGCTTGCGCGGGCTCTCGTCCAATCAGAGCCATTTGCTGAAGGATGTAAACACTGCAATGGGCTCTGATTGGACAAGAGACCGTGCATGCACCATCGGACCGAGGAGAGGTGAGTTTTACTGGCCAAACTGGGAGATTTGCCCAGTAAAACCCAGAAGATGGATGTCCTGGCAAGGTGAGTAAAAATTGGCCAAAAATAAAACCGCGGGGGGGGGGGGGGGGGGGTGGGGCAGCAGATCGGTGAGGATTGGGGGGAGGTTTTTTATCTTTAAAGCAGAACCGAACCTGTGAATTTGACTTTATTGCTTTGTCCTATGCCGTCGGGGCATCCTAAAGTGGGATGCCCTGCTGTGTGAAACCGCCGGGGAAGCCAAAAAAAAACTCACCTGCCTGGCCGCGCCTATCAGAATGGCTGGGGTGGGAGCACCCATAAGACGCACATGCTCTCCTCTCATTGGACGAGAGCCCGCGCATGCGCCACTGGAGTGGGGAAAGGTGAGTTTTTATGTGGTCTGGGAGGGTGTCCACACAGTGGGGCATTCCAATTGGGGAAAAGCCAGCGGCAGGCCCTGGAATCTTATAGATTCCTTACCGGCCGCTGTTGGATTTTGTTCTTTAATCAGGGTCCCATCATGCAAACCATAGCCAGATTGGTCAGTGCTTTATTAAATGGTAAATACATATAAAGTCTTACAGAGAGAGACACACACACACACACACACACACACACACACACACACACACACACACACACAGATAGACAGTGTCACAGACAGACAGACAGACACACACACACACACACAGATAGAGAGAGAGAGAGACACACACACAGACAGTGTCCCAGACAGACAGACAGAGACACACACCTACCTACACGAAGCTTAGCAGTGCTGCAGATTTCCTCCTCGCAGGCTGGGAGAAACAGGCAGCAGGTTGATGATGCGTCTGGGGGGCGGAGCCTCCTGAATCAGGAAGCCACACGCTGCTTCTCTGCCTGTGCGGCCCCAGTGATCACACACACAGCCTGGCTGCCCTTCTTCTAACTCCCGCCCCCTGGCAACACAGCGCCCACCCCCCACGCTACGCCCCTCGGTCTTACCATAAGGTCAGCATTATTGGTGCTCCTCCATTCATGCGTACATCTGATGCAGTGCCACGCCCCCATCTCCAGCACGTCACTCCTATCATAGGAAGAAGACAGGCTGCAGCTGCAAGCAGGGATGGGGCGGAGCTGGGCTGGCTGATGAGGAGCTTGGCTTGTCAGGACTGGGGATCGCTCGCAAGTAGATTTTTTTTTTTTTATTAAATCGATACGGCCCTGGCTGCGCATCCCTTGCATGAAGCTGTAGCTGCGCCCGAGGCCAGTGCCTCATGGCTGCTACGGCTCTGACCTTCACCCCAATAATGCAGCGAAAGTGACCCTGGGTGCGGAGGTTCTACAGTTATAACATCCCATGTAATTGGATATACAATAGAGAAGGTGAGCTATCAGGGTTATGAGTTACTTGTTTTACAAAATTAGATTTTGTTTTATAGCTGCCGGAATTTCCGGGAAAATATATATATATTTTTTTGCAGCAGAGTTTAGGCTTTAACATAAAAAATCTTGTTTGTAATTTTTCTACTGTTTTTTGCGTAAAAAAACAAAAAAATAAATAAAATAATATTTTGTAGACAATTGTCTCCTTTGATTTAAATAAAACATTTGTTTTCTTAATGAAAACCATATTGCATGTGAAAGCCCCATTTCTCCCGATTACAACGGTACCACATATGTATCGATAGCCCCCCCATTCGTGCCCAGGAGACCCCCCAAACTGAAAAGAGCACTTTATAATATTTACAAATAAAATACTACTATCCACACTAGAAACATAAGGGGTTAATTTAAAAAGAAAATGACATAGGGACCCCCTAAGGGTTAAAAACCCTTTAAAAAAAAAATTACGTAGGGTCCCCCCTGCCCAAAATAACCAGCCCGGGACCAGCTATGGGGCTTGTAGAACAGGGTGCAGGGGCCAGCTCTTGTGGCCCCCCCACCCTGCAGCCTACAAGCCCACATACCCTGTGTGGGCCCGGGCTCTTCTGCCCCCCCCCCGGGCTTTGGGGAGGCAGGTAATTGGTGTGCCGGGGGTTAATGGCAAGTCACCCGCTAGTGCAGGTGACTTGCCAGCCCCCAGCCTTGTGAACTGGTATAGGGGTCTCATGGACCCCTTACCAGTTCACAAGGGGTTAAGTGGAAAAAAAACAGACACAGACACATGGAGAAAAAATGTTTTATTTTTTATTTTATTTTTATTTTATACTTACCTCCCATCCATCCCTGGGCACTGTGTCCCACGCTGATCAATCTGGCTTTCTGCTCTCCTGCTGCTGCTGGAAGGCTTTTATAACTGCTGGGCGACAGAGCATAAGGGGTTAATTTAAAAAAAAATGACGTAGGGCCTCATTTTTGGGGGGAATTTTAAGGGTCCCCCCTACCCGTCATAACCAGCCCGGGACCAGCTATGGGGGCTTGTAGGAACAGAGTGGAGGGGCCAGCTTTTGTGGACCCCCACCCTGCAGCCTACAAGCCCACATAGCCTGTGTGGCCCCGGGCTCTTCTGCCCCCCCTGGGCTTTGGGGAGGCAGGTAATTGGGGGGGCTGGGGGTTAATGGCAAGTCACCCGCTAGCGCAGGTGACTTGCCAGCCCCCAGCCTTGTGAACTGGTACAGGGGTCTCATGGACCCCTTACCAGTTCACAAAGGGTTAACAGTAAAATAAAACACACAAAAATTATTTTATTAAAAAAAAACAAAACATTTTTTTTCTTTACTCACCTCCGATCGTCAGCTCCTCTGTCCCTCGCTGATCTGATGACAGATGCCGGTGATTGGCAGCCAGAGGAGGAGGGGAGGCAGGAGATCAGTGGATCTCCTGTCCCCTCCTTCTCAGGCCACCGATCACCGGCATCTGACAGCTGAGAGGCCTGGAGCTGTCATGACGCCTGCCGAGTGACATCATAAGCCAAAAGGGGCGGGGCTTCGTGGCAAGATGGCGGCGCCCGTCGGAGGAAGAGGGGAGAGAGAGCCCTGGGGGGGGGGGTTTGGAGCCCCCCCGGGTGAAGAGGAGGACCGGCGAGCACATGGAGGTGAGTAAATGTCATTTTTGTTTTTTTTTACAGGAAAAGCCACAAAAACGGTGGGGGGGGGGGGGGGGCTGGCGACTCCGGGCTCTCCCCTTCCTCCGGAGGAGCCCCGACAGGGGATCGGAGCCCCCCAGGGTGAAGAGGAGACCCCGCCGGATCTAATGAGTCAGGTAAGCATTTTGCAGGCGCTAGCAGGGGGCAAAGTCAGGCACGTAAATTTTACGTGGCTGGCGTTTAACGGTTGGAGAGGTAGCCACGTAAAATTTTAGGTGGCTGGCATTTAAAGGGTTAAACCAGTTTGGGTATGTAAAAATGTGCTTGCATGTACAATTACACATATGGACAAACAAGGGTTAATGTATATTTTTTCACTTTGGTCCCAATCAAAATGTATAAATACTTTTAAACATTTTTATATGTAAATGCATTTTAAACAAGAAAGTTAATTAAAAAATATAAACAGTTTTTAATAAAACAATAGTTTTAAAGTTATATGCTACGTGGTGGTGTGTTTTCTATGCAACTACATAAAGCAGACACAAACCATACAAACAGTGGTGTAAAACAGAACACCAAAACAGAAGGCGGCCGAAGTTGGAGGTAAGTAACAGTTGGTAGAAGCAGACGTCATTGAAACCAAGGTACAAAGGTGGTATGAGGGACATGCAGACTACATGGGATGTCCTAGGTGTCAACAGGGGAAGAAGGTAAATATGATTTTCTTTATTGCATGGCACGGCCCGCTTCGGTATTCATAAAAGTTGGGTTATTCCGCCACAAGGTGGTGCAGTGGTACTGCAGAAAAGCTGTGGCTTGTCCCGACTCCCTATAAAAATGGGCTTAACCATAGAGTTCCCCAGTGTTTCCTCTGCAGTGGACTGCGAAGTTAGCAGATGGCACTCTCTCTTGCGCAGGTGAGCGGGGCAACCAAGCCTGCGGCCCTGCAAGTCTATTTCCACCCGTTTCTGGACCCTCACTGCCTCCCAGCCTCGGCTGACAGATCGGGTATAGGTAGAAGCGCACTAGGGTCAAGTGCTCCTGGAGCGCAGCTCCAAGCCGCAGACCCTGTAACACAAAGGGTAGCCGGCCATAGGCTTTATGGTGAGCCTATTAGGGATGCGGAGTTTCTGTCCTAGCTTCTGAGGGGGTAAGGAGTTTGGGGAGTGTGTCCCCTCTTTTTCCTTTGGGTCCCCCCCTGCGCCCTCCCTCCCTGACCATGGCTGATCGCCGCTGCTTCTCTCTCTCTCTCTTCCCCCCCCTCTAACTTGGTTGGGGGGGAAAGGGGGGGTGGCGGTGAGTAGTCATATCTGTGGTGTTTTTATGTTTTTTTGGTGTGTTTTCTGGTGTTTTTAGCTGCCGCGCCGCTTTGAACTGCGTTCCGCGGCTGTGGGCGCTATAACCTAAGGTGATTTTGCTTTGTCATGGCGCTGGCCGGGTCGAGGGAGCACAGTTTTTCGCGCTCTTCGGGGGGGGGCGGGGCCGGGTGATGGCGGGTATTGCATCGTTCACCTCGCGGCACCTCTGCCGGTGCCATTTTGGATGAGCTGCGCGTCTGGATTTCTCCCTTCCTGGCTGCAGCGCTGCTTTCTCCGGTGGGTCGCCTTATTCAGCGGCCTGTGCCTGTGTGACCCCGCGGTGTCTTTGGTCCGTGAGTCCCCCTTGGGGGGTTTTTAATTGAATTGGGGTATTTTGCTGCGGGATGCTTATGTGTGATTTTACTTATGTCTTTCAGGCGGGATACCATTGGGTTGTGGTTTCTCCCGGCTCCACTCCTTTTCTCCCCCTCATCCCCCCTTTATTAACTTCTGGGGCATCCCGTGGGAGGGCATCGCGGGTGGCTTCTGTATTAAGCCTGTACCCACTGCTGGCCTATTGTGCCTGTGCTAATCACCATATGGAGGCTTCTGGGGATAGCGTGCTTGGGGGCCCTTCGGGGCAAGCACGGCTGTGTTCCATGTGTGGGGTATCCCCTGTTAGTAACAGTATCACAGTGTGCGTGCCGTGCACCGAAAGTGTCCTTGCGCTTCAAGCTGGTTTGCCTGCTTCGCTTCCCAGTTTGGCGCCTCACTCGACTTCACTTACTCCCCCGCTCCTGCAATTGGGCCCCAGTGAGGGGAATGTTGGCAGGGAGGCACATTCTGATTTGGCTCTGCGGGTGGCTAAAGCAGCTTGCCAGGAATGCTCTTAGGAAGGCCTCTGGCAAGAAGAGACACCTGGACCCCAGGCCTGCTCCCCTTACTGAGATGTATGTGGGGATTGATGAGCTTGGTGACTGTCACCCCCTTGAGATGGGGGAGCTCTCCCAGGATTCTGACTCCTCTGGGAACCAGCAGGAGGGTTGTGATAGTGACCCTGGGTCTGCGTCCGGAGAGGAATCATGGTACCCTGAGAACACTGATAATCTGCTGTCACATATTTTTTGAAATTTTACACATTGCACCCCCTGAGGTAGCTAAAAGAAAGCAGGGGGAGCTTTTTTGCCCTGGTAAAGAGCGTCTAGAGTTCCCTGAGCAGGAACATTTTACCACCTTGGTGCTTAAAGAATGGGAACATCCTAACAAGTTGCCTGCGGTGCCCAAGGGTTTGGATAAAAGGTATCCCTTTCCCATTGATCTTGTTAAGAGGTGGTCATTTCCCCCTGAAGTGGACGCTCCCGTGCTAGGCTTGTCCAATACTTCGGTACATGCCTTCCCCTGACACTACCACTCTGAGGGCCGGCGCATGGATCAAGTGGCCTGCCATGCTTTTACCTGTGTGGGGGCTGGCTTGCGCCCTGTATGTGCTGCCACCTTTACTGCTATTGCCCTTAAGAAACTGCTTAAGAGTCTCATTGATGGCACAACAGCTGGTAGTGTGGGGGAGGAATATAGGACTCTCTTACTTTGTACTGATTTTGGCCTTTATCCTTACTGCTATGGATGATGCTGTGCGGCTGTGTGGAAGGACCTCTGCGCTCTTGGTGGGTATGGGCCGCTCTGTCTGGTTGCGCCAGTGGGCAGCTGACCCTGCGGCTAAGAAAGCTCTCACTGGCCTCCCCTTCGCGGGGCTGCGGCTGTTTGGGGAACGTCTTGATGGAAGGCTGCCTCAGTGTAGGAGGCAGTCTCGGCCCTTTCGGGGGTTCTCGGCCCCCCTTCATTCCTTTTGCATTCCCAGGGAGGGCCGTGGCTCCCTCCTCTCCAGTGGTCGCAGAGATTCTTGGGGCCGTGGCAGAACCCGTGGTCGTCCCGGTCTCTCCTGCAATCCTAAGTCCAAACCCTCTCCCAAGCCGCCTCAGGCATGAAGGGGCGCCCTCACCCATCCGGGTAGGGGGATGGCTTCGGCTCTTTGCTCACGTCTGGAGGCTTCATGTCTCAGACCGGTGGATTCAGGAGGTAGTGTCCTCCGGTTACAAGATAGAGTTTGCAGCCTGCCCCCCCCCCCCCCCCCCCAAGATTCATCAGATCCCGGATGTCTTTAAACCCCCTGTCTGCTCAGGGATTGCTTATGGCTGTTCATTGCCTGTTAGTGTCCGGAGTGATTTGTTTGGTGCCTCATCAAGAAAGAGGTCAGGGGTACTATTGCAATCTTTTCACGGTCCCCAAAACGGACGGCTCTCTGAGTCCCATTCTAGATCTGAAGGGCCTCAACAAATTTGTCAGATTCAAGCATTTTCGCATGGAGACGCTGCGCTCTGCTGTCAGTACCCTTCGCCCGGGCGACTTCATGACCACTGTGGACATCAAGGATGCTTATCTTCATGTGCCTATCTTCCTAGGTCATCAAAGATTTCTAAGGTTCGAGCTGCAGGGTCAGCATTACCAGTTTGTGGCTCTACCCTTCGGTATCACCTCGGCACCTTGGGTGTTCACCAAGGTGCTGGCGGGAGTGATGGCTCTGCTAAGGAACCAGGGCATCCGCATCATTCCTTACCTGGACGACATCCTGATTGTGGCCGAGTCTTTTCCTCAAGCCGAGCGGTACACTCAAATGGTGACATCCACTCTGGAGTCTTTCGGCTGGGTGATCAACTATCCCAAGTCTTCTCTGTCCCCGTCATTGGTGAGGACCTTTCTGGGCGTGACGCTGGATACCTCTCAGGTCAAGGTGTTCCTTCCTCAGCAGAAGGTGGAGGGTCTTCAGCTGCAGGCTCGGGCTCTGCTGTCGTGTCCTCATCCCTCCATCCGTCAGGGGATGCAGTTGGTGGGCCTGATGATGTCCTGTTCGAGGCAGTCCCCTTTGCTCAGTTTCACATGAGACCTCTTCAGTTGCACCTCTTGTCAATTTGGGATCGGGACCCTGTGTCCCTGGATCAGGATATTGTTCTGTCTCCCCTGGCTAGACAGTCTCTCTCGTGGTGGCTGGACTCAAGGAACCTTCTGGGGGGCAGTTCCTTCCTGCCCCCGTGCTGGGAAACGGTCACCACGGATGCCAGTCTGGCCAGCTGGGGAGGCTTCTGGAAGTCCCTGAGGTTCCAGGGTCGGTGGGGCCCACAAGAGGCCCATGCTTTCATCAACGTCCTGGAACTCAGGGCGATCAGGTTGGTTCTTTCTTGCCTATCCACTCACCTCCGGGATTGGGCTGTTCAGATTCGCTCAGACAACCAGACGGCGGTTGCCTACATCAACCATCAGGGAGGGACTCGGAGCAAGCGAGCCTTCAAGGAAGTGTCCCTGATTCTGTCTTGGGTGGAACAGCATGTTCCCTGCATCTCAGCGGTCTACATCCCAGGGGTGGAGAACCAGGTGGCGGACTCCCTGAGCAGGGGGACGTCTCGTCTGGGGGAGTGGTCTCTCAACAACCAGGTGTTTCTCTCCCTCTGTCACCGCTGGGGTCAGCCGGACGTGGACCTGTTTGCATCCCGTCACAATCACAAACTTCCCAGATTTGTCTCTCTGTCTCAGGATCCTCTGGCCTTTGCCACGGATGCTTTGGCAATACCTTGGATGGATTTTCAGCTTCTCTATGTGTTCCCTTAGTTTCCTCTCTTGGGCAGGGTCATGCACAAGAAAGCCCAGGAGCGGGTACCAGCCATACTGGTGGCCCCTTGTTGGCCAAGAAGAGTTTGGTTCGCAGACGTCAAGCGGTTGGCAGTAGACCGGCACGTCTTGCCCAAGGATCCAGATCTTCTCACCCAGGGGCAGCTACGCCATCCCAATTTACAAACTCTGGCTTTAACGGCTTGACTGCTGAAACCTCCATATTGATGGAAAGGGGGTTGCCTGCTTCTGTTGTTGATACCATAATTTGGGCTAGGAAGAAGTCATCGTCCTTTATTTATTACAGGGTCTGGCATGCTTACATTGCCTGGTGTGAGTCCAAGTCATTTCCGTGTTGGGTGTTTTCTATTCCCAGGATTCTGGAATTCTTGCACCATGGTTTGGATCAGGGCCTTCAACTTAGTACCATAAAAGGCTATGTTTCAGCTCTGGCAATTTTTTTCCAAAGATCTTTTGCCAATCATCGGTTGGTTAAAACCTTTTTTCAGGGTGTTTCTCATGTGCGTCACCCCGTAAGCCTTTGCTACCAGTCTGGGATTTGAATCTGGTGTTGTCTGCTCTGCAAGGGCCTCCCTTTGAGCCTATCCGTGATGCTACCTTGTCTATTCTGACCCTTAAGGTAGCCTTTCTGGTGGCTATCACTTCTGTAAAGCGAGTTTCTGAGCTAGCGGCACTTTCTATCAAACCTCCTTATTTTGAGAGACATCAGGATAAGGTGGTGTTCCAGCTCAAGCTGTACTTCCTACCAAAGGTTGTGTCGGCCTTTCATCTTAATCAGGACATTGTCTTGCCTTCATTGTGTCCTAATCCTGCTAATTCCAAGCAGCGGACTCTGCATTCCCTAGATGTGGTCAGGGCTCTGAAGGTTTATTTGGTCGCCACTGAGCCTTTCAGGAAGTCTGATGCTCTTTGTCACGCTCGGGTAACTCCAGTTCTCCTGGTAAGCCCTCAACCCCCAATCTACGCAGCCAGCTTCACCTGTAGGAGCCCCCGCTTGCCGGGACGCAGTACACGCCTACCCGGGATCGGTTGCCCCCAGGACTTCAATGGCTCAAAGGATGAGAGCTTACTGGGTGGAGGTCTGGAGAACCAATAGCGAGGAGCGAGAACAGAGCGGGTCCCAGTGATGATGCAGGAAAAGCTAGGAAGTCCAAAGACAGGCCAGAGTTCAAACCAGAGGAGCAGAGATCGCGACAGTACAGTAGGATGAGGCAGCTCGAGGTCAGGGTATGAATCAGAGGTCGGCAACGGAGATCAGACAGAGAATGGTCGGTTCAGGCAGGGGTCGGCAATGGAGATCAGACAGAGAATGGTCGGTTCAGGCAGGGGTTGGCAACGGAGATCAGACGGAGAGTAATTCAAAAGACAAACTAGGTACAAGGCGCTATCACAGGCACTGAGTAACTGACAAGGTGAAGCCTTTATGGGAACCAGATCTGATTAGAGATGGGGGAAGTGAGTGTGATTGGTGCTGACTTCAACTCTGACAAACATTGGTTCACATTACCACAAAGGGCGTATAGCCCAGAACCTCCCTTGGGCTCATTGGCCCAGACCCAGAACTAGGGGTGTGTCTGCCCCCACAGCCTTTGGCCACATTGGCCCTTTATTTCAACCTCTGTGTGCAGCGCCGCCGGAGGGCATATAAGTCACGTGTTCATGCGCGAGCACACCGCAAATACTGTTCAAGGCTTTGATTAATTCTCTCAGTTTGACCATTCGATTGTGGATGGTATGCCGACGACAAAGACACCCCAATCCCCAACCGCAAGAAAAAATCCCTCCAAAAGCGCGAAGTGAACTGTACACCTCGATCTGAGACAATATTAAACGGTATGCCATGGAGGCGAAAAATATGAGTAATAAACAGACCCGAGAGCTCAGGAGCCGACGGGAGTTTGGACAATGGAATAAAATGCGCCATTTTGCTAAAACGGTCGACGACCACCTAGACTACAGTGTTCCCACGTGATGGCGGCAAATCAACAATAAAGTCCATGAAGATATGAGTCCAGGGTTCTTCAGGAATCTCCAGTGGAACTAAATAGCCACTGGGAGCCTTGTGAGACCCCTTACTTCGCGCACATACAGCACATGCCCCCGACGAAGGAGGTAATGTCGCGCCGCATAGTGGGCCACCATACATGGCGTCTGGCTAAGGCTAATGTTTTTCGATTTCCCAGGTGCCCAGTGGTTTTAGCATCATGGAATTCGCGAATAACATCAGTTCGCAAGTGCGGTGGTACAAATTGACATCCTGATGGAACATCTACAGGAGATTCATTCTGGAATGGCGCCAAAGCGATAAATCAGGGAGTAATGCTCCAATCACACAACTAGAGGGCAAAATGGGTTTATTCACATCACTCCTATCCTTGCATTCTCCGAACATGCGAGACAGGGCGTCTGCTTTAGTATTTTTAACTCCTGGCTTAAACGTGATGATGAAGTTAAAACACGAGAAAAATAATGCCCAGCATGCTTGGCGAGAGTTTAATCTTTTAGCAGAACTAATGTATTCAAGGTTTTTGTGATCGGTATAGACCATGACCAGGTGCAGTGAACCCTCCAGCTAGTGACGCCATTCATCAAAGGCCAACTTGACCGCCAACAATTCCCTATTCCCCACATCATAATTTTGCTCGGCGGAGCTATTCTTCCATGAGAAATAGGTGCAAGGGTGTAGGCGCTCAGGAAGTCCGGAGTATTGTGATAAAATTGCCCCCACGAATACCTCGGAGGCATCTACTTCAATGACAAAGGGTTTATTAACATTGGGATGGACTAAAACAGGCGCTGAGGTGAAAGCCTGTTTCAATGCCCGAAAGGCCTCTATGACAGAAGGTGACCACTTTTCTACGAAGGCGCCTTTACGGGTGAGGTTAGTAAGGGGTGCTACTATATGGGAAAAACCTTTGATAAAGCGTCTATAGAAGTTGGCAAAACCTAAAAAACGCTGTAACTCTTATAAGGTTTTGGGTTGTTCCCAAACCAAAACGGCCAAAATTTTTAAAGAATCCATCTGCAGACCTTGATTAGAAATTAAATATCCCAAGAAGGGAACGGTTGTGACCTCGAACATACACATTATTCTCTTTCAGATTATTCTCTTTCAATTTTTGTAGAACAAATTTTACGTGATGTCTGTGCTCAGACAGTGAACTAGAGAAGATAAGGATATCATCTAAGTAGATGACCACGAATCTCCCCAAATAATCCCGGAAAACATAATTTACGAAGTCCTGGAAGACGGCTAGAGCGTTACATAGGCCAAAGGGCATGACCAAGTATTCATAGTGGCCGTCTTTCACGTTAAATGCAGTCTTCCATTCATCTCCCTGACGAATTCGAATCAGGTTGTAGGCCCCTTTCAAATCAAGTTTAAGAAGATTTGGGCACCAACGACCTGATTAAATAAGTCCTCAATCAAAGGTAAGGGATACCAGTTCTTTATGGTAATTTTGTTCAGTCTCCTGTAATCTATACAAGGCCTTAACCCGCCATCTTTTTTCTCGACAAAAAAGAATCCAGCCCCCGCAGGCGAAGTAGAGGGGCGGATAAACCCTTTACTCAAGTTCTCAGAGATATACTCCCTCATTGCTTGCTCCTCAGGTTCGGTAAGATTGTAGATCTTACCTCTAGGTGGCATAGTTCCAGGGCGCAAGTCGATGGGGCAATCGTAAGGTCGGTGTGGGGGGAGAGTATCGGCCGAGCGTTCAGAAACCACGTCGGCCCAATTAGCATAAGGTTGAGGTAACCCTTGGGGTAACACTTGAGTAGTTCTGAGTGTAGTGGAGAAACAGTGATTCCTACAGAAGGAACTCCATTTAACTAATTCTCCTGTCTTCCAATCAAAGGAGGGATTGTGGAGTTCCAACCAAGGATATCCCAAAACTACCGGAGTATCTGAGCAATCAAAAACAAAAAATTCAATGGACTCTGAATGGGAAGACCCAGCAACTAATTTAAGAGGTGGAGTTTTAACATTGACCGGACCCCCTGGGATGGGATCCCCAGGCTGGAGATTACGGTTCTGTCCAGGAAGTTGCCTGCAGCTCCACTATCGTTGAAGGCTGGGACTGATATTCTGGAAGAACCCCATGAAATGCTTACAGGGATTACCATTTTATTCAATTGAGAGTGACAGACTGGCCCACCTAGATCAGTACTCTCCACCTGATCTAGGCGTGGACGTTTCCCACCGGGTTACCCTTATTAGGACAGGACCTGGCAACATGTCCTGGGTTCCCACAATATAGGCACAACCCCAAAGAGCGTCTACGCTGCTTCTCAACTTGGGAAAGGTGAATTCTCCGAACTTGCATGGGTTCCTCCTGGGGGGAAGAAGGTCTGTTTTCCCTAGGAGAAGATTGTGGGTTAGGGAAGGGTCTGATGGACGTGGGAGCTCTAGCTCTCTCTCTAGCCCTCTCTCTAAGGCGGCGGTCTATCTTAATAATTGCATAAACTGGTCTAGATCTGGAGGCAGAGGAAAATTCACTAATGCATCTTTGATGCTCTCAGACAGACCCATTCTATATTGGCTACATAAGGCAGGATCATTCCATCTGGATTCTACAGCCCAACGGCGGAACTCAGAGCTATATTCCTCGGCCGTATTTCGCCCTTGCTTCAGGCCTCTGAGTCTGTTTTCAGCTGTCAATTGTTTGTCAGGGTCAGCATATAACACGCTCATAGCCGAGAAGAAGGCTTCAGTACCCGAAGATACGGGTCTCAATTTAAAGTAGAGTTTGCAACAATTCTTAAAATTGGAGAACTTGGCACGGTCTCCACAGAATTTCTCCGGAAGAGGGACCTTCGGTTCTGGAACATGAGGTGGTACTGTAGGTGCAGACATCTGCCTGGTCTCTTGAGTGGCCACTCCCTGGGCAAGTTGATTGATAGCAGTGGCAATGGCCTGCACTTGCTGTACCAGGTCATCCATCGTTTTTTGTGGGCCTGTGATAATGTCATGCTCAGGTAACTCCAGTCCTCCTGGTAAGCCCTCAACCCCCAATCTACCCAGCCAGCTTCACCTGTAGGAGCCCCCGCTTGCCTGGACGCAGTACAAGCCTTCCCGGGATCGGTTGCCCCCAGGACTTCAATGGCTCAAAGGATGAGAGCTTACTGGGTGGAGGTCTGGAGAACCAATAGCGAGGAGCGAGAACCAATAGTGAGGAGCGAGAACAGAGTGGGTCTCAGTGATGATGCAGGAAAAGCTAGGAAATCCAAAGACAGGCCAGAGTTCAAACCGGAGGAGCAGAGATCGCAACAGTACAGTAGGATGAGGCAGCTCGAGGTCAGGGTACGAATCAGGGGTCGGCAACAGAGATCATGCAGAGAATGGTCGGTTCAGGCAGGGGTCGGCAACAGAGATCAGACAGAGAATGGTCGGTTCAGGCAGGGGTCGGCAACGGAGACAAAGACAAACTAGGTACAAGGCGCTATCACAGGCACTGAGTAACTGACAAGGTGAAGCCTTTATAGGAATCAGATCTGATTAGAGATGGGGGAAGTGAGTGTGATGACTTCAACTCAGACAAACATTGGTTCACATTACCACAAAGGGCGTATAGCCCAGAACCTCCCTTGGGCTCATTGGCCCAGACCTGGAACTAGGGGTGTGTCTGCCCCCACATCCTTTAGCACACAGCGCGCCCGCCGGAGGGCATATAAGTCACGTGCTCGCGCGCGCGAGCACGAGAACCGGAGACGCGGACAGAAAGGAGAGCGGCCGCAGGAGACGCCGTGGCCGCCGCCACCGCTCGGCACGGCCGCCAAACAGGAAGAACTGCGGCCGGCCGCCCGGAGACAGCGCGGGACCGGGGCGCAGGTGAGTTAGTTCTGACACTCTTTTTGTTCTCATTTCTGGACTTAGAAAGGGTTTGCCTCCGGCTAAGCAAGTGGATCCGTCAGGCGGTGGTTTAAGCCTATTCTGCTAAGGGAAAGGAACCTCCCTTTAGAATTACTGCTCATTACACTCGTGCTATTGGTGCCTCTGGGGCTTGTTGAACAAGTTTGCAAGGCCGCTACTTGGTCTTCTGTTCATACTTTTTCTAAGTTTTACAAGGTTGATGTTAAGGCCTCAGCGGATGCTGCTTTTGGCCGCAAGGTGCTTCAGGCGGTAGTGACTTGAACTACTGGCCGTTACTCTTTGGGGATCCCACCCTACTCTGGACACTGCTTTTGGATGTCCCAACTGTTATGAATACCGAAGTGGGCCGTGCCATGCAATAAAGAAAAAAGCAATTCTGTGAGTACTCACCTGTAGAATTGTTTTTGTTCTTGCATGTCACGGCCCACTTCGCCCCACCCTTGTTATCGTTATTCTTGGTTGCCTCTTTATGGTGATTGTTCCAAGTCAATTGGGTTTTTTTAACTTTTTCACATTTTTTACTTATTCTCTCCCGGCTTCTTGTCTCACTGCTTGTGTATGCTGGGGAACTCTATGGTTAAGCCCGTTTTTATAGGGAGCCGGGACAAGCCACAGATTTTCTGCAGTACCACTGCGCCACCTTGAGGCAGAATAACCCAACTGTTATGAATACCGAAGCGGGCTGTGCCATGCAAGAACAAAAACAATTCTACAGGTGAGTACTCACAGAATTGCTTTTTCTTACCGTTGTTCAATGACCAACAGGCAATGATCTAACATTTATGTCTACTTATCTGTTCTCCTTGTCTCTGACACCACTTTCCTGCTCTTTTTATTTCTGCTAAACTAGCTTAGGGTTTTGCTTGGTATAATACTTTAATGTTTTTTAATTATTATATTCTTTATTAATTGTTATATCGTTAGTAAAGGGACCCCAAAGTTATATAACTACAAAGAAGGAGCCATAGGAGGCAGCTTGGAGATGCTTACCATATTTTGAGAGTTGTCTGAGTTGTATTTTCTGCTAGCTCTGCAGAACTGCCTAATGTAATGTACTTGTGCTCTATTAAATAGAAATATATGTGCTCTGTACAAGTTGTATTGAACAGCACAATGTCTTTTTCTACAAGGATCATATTAAATTATTGCTCTATTGGCAGTGATGGCTTTATTCACTTTCCTTTCTTGGTTGTTATGTTCTTTGCAATATTAACGCTGTCTGCTCTAATAAAAAATGTACATAAAATATAAAAAATGTTCCAACTCGAATTCTAAATGTATCTATATCTGACATCCGTTAGCTATTTACACTTCCTAGAAGGAAATGGCATTTATGGGTCTCCCAAATGATCCAATTACTTATAAGCTGTAACTATATCCACATCATCCAGGCTTAGGAGACAATTAGCGTGAATCCTGCTATTTTTTTTTTTATCTCAACACAAGAGGATAACTGATCCAGAAGAACTAAACTTGATCAATGAATACATACAACAAAAGGTCAGGCAAAGGCAGCAATATATCTCAATGTGTTTGTCAGCAAGTCTGTATTAGTACATTAAGACCTCAATTGCCATTGACATTTCAGCAGTGCAACTGGGCCAGCAGGGACTAAATTGAATCACCTTAATAAAGACAGATTCTGTTCATTTAGTTCTAGAGCTTCCACTTGTACAAGTGTATTTCACCCTTTAATGTTCTTTTTGGAGATGGGTTAAAAATGACTGGATATCTACTGCCCCCCTCAGCAGTGCGGCCTCCTAATATGGGACTAACCATCTTTCCTTACTCCTCATGTGCCTCATATGATGGTTGCCAAACAGGTTTTCCAGGAAGGATTACACACAGCACTAGAGCCTGATAAATTGACTGGCAGTCACATGGGACAGAAAAACAGCAGCCATTAGCGACTGAAGAGAGAAGTGTGTAAGTACCTCTGCCCAGCCTCAGGCACCCTGTTAGTGGCAGTTTGACAGGCATCCCAAATCTGGAACGGCTGTGGCAGTCAGCAGACCTCCAGTCATATTTGACCAGATGTCCACTTTAACAGGCCACGTTCTTAGATCACATCCATGGACCATGTCCACAACCAGTTAGAGGCTTAAGAGGAAAAGGTGTAAATAGACCCTAAATTAGAAGAACTACAAAACTGCTGCTTTTTCACAAGCTGAACAAGAACATGAACACAGACTTCAGGAAGAGGTCTGTGTCCATGTTCAGGCACCTGGACACCAGCTGTTCCATAGACCCCAAACTTAAAGTCAGGGTTCACTAATCGATGTGTGTCTACAGAGTCTGACTTTCTTTGAATTTTGTCTACACAGCATTTCACCCACAGCTCAATTGTGCAGGAGTGGACTTGCCATAAGAAGGTACGTGAATAGCATCACTGGGACACCGTGGATGGTTGGGTTGGATGTTCGATGTAAACGCTTCCCATCTTACTCGCATCTCTCCTGTCTCTTTCCATTCCTAATTGCAATATAGAAAAAAAAGCAGCCAGCTCACCCAATCCACTTGAAAAATGCCAGGAAAAGGAGATCCCCTAGGCAGTCCTCCTCAATAGAAATACAGTGCACTAAGGTATCCAGCTTGTTACAGGTTCCTGCAGCGGGACTTCTTTGTTTCAGGTTCTCTTCATTTGGATTATCACATTTTGGTTGGATACTTATTGCCGTGGACTATATTTTAATTGGACGAATAATAAGTTATTTTTTAGGACAAGCTGGATACCTTACTGTACTTGTCTTCCCATTCCTAAGCCTAGCCCCAATAAATACTAAGCCATGTTCTACTCTTGTAATCTTATATCCTCAGCATTAATGCTGTTGGGTTTCCATTGCTCTCCTACAATACTAAAACCCTGGTACCATTGCTTTAAAGCAATCCATTATTTGATTGCAGTGAGGGGAGCATCCTGATTGCTGTCTATAAGAAAAGTAAGAACAGTGGGCCACTGGCAGGCTTATATATACTGTGCAAAAAGAGGGGTCATTTCACTTTGTCAACACACTATTGGCTTTGTACAACGTGAGCCATTGCCAGCTTGGCTCGGATTTATTGATATTCTGATTTACTATAAAATACTCTATGAAAGTCTGCCAATAGTGATAATCAATTTGCAAGTTAAGTAATTTCTTTGGAAAGGAAAAAAGTATACATTTACATATTTAAATATCTATTGTCTATATCTTGTAGTCCCTCAACCATGAGCCTATGTGAGAAATGAAATTGCAGAATGCACAAAGGAATCACATTCTCCACAAATTTACAAGTCTTCTATGTGTGACTGCCATCCAGAGGCATAAGAAAATGTGACTGGGACCTGGGCCAGACATTTCCAAGGGCCTTGTCATGGTTTATACAGTAATCATTTTTCTTGGCCTGTATAGCAGATAATTAGATATAATAAGACTACTAAACATGGAAACGGGCAATATAAATAGGGTTTCCTTGTGAGCAACAAATGTGATGAACAAAGTGGAGAAGCAACGATGGGGCTCCTTTACATCATGGCTGCTGATGCGGTAACATCCCTGCTGCCACCCTAGACCAAATTCTCACTTACCAAATACTACTGACTCCCTGCTAGATAAGGGAGCAGTTTAGAATGTGTTTTTTAGTAACAAAGGAAAACCTGTCTGGCTACCCCTATTTTTTAGGAATATCTGATCTTACTTTAATATCCACCAGGATATAGTTCTCTATGCTGATCTCTCAATCAGTGGGTATCCATGATATAAATGTATGTGGCCAGCGTAGGTCAACAGTTATATTTGGGGTTCTTCAGTGTGATAGTTCATGTCTGTCTTGCAGTTGCCACATCACTACAAGATGGCACTGTTAGATGGCTAATGGATTGTGACAATGCAGGTCTACCAAACTGTTGGCTGTAACCTAACCACATAGGGGTACAGCTGAGCTGCCCTTGGCTGAGGTGAGTAAGACTAGAGAAGGTTCTAGAAGCCAGCCAGAGGGAATCTATATAAGGAGGTCATGAGGAGAGTTACCTCAGAAGTAGTAAGTTAGTGTGAAGTACAAGATGTAAGGAAGGTACCAGTAGAATCAACTGTTAGCAGTCAGCAGTCACCGGTATAAGAGAGAGCAGGAGAGTCACATTCATGCCTAACAGGTGACCACAGGAAAGGTGAACCATTCCACCCGAGATGCTGATGGAGGAAGTTAAGGCCTCAGTATTCTGCTATGGGACCAGAATAAGTGCCCACCACCTGTTGAACTCCACCTGGATGTAATGCTGTGCTATAGAAACTGCTAATGGAACTGATGTGGATAATGTCTGTATGACCTGCTGTGAACCATCAAGTGTACCTGAAGTCCTGCTGATAAAGTAAGTGCCCTTTATAAGTCGGTCTCATTTGGAGTTATTGGATGCAACATACCTTGGGAGGTCTGCCAATCCCATTATCAAAGAACCCACTCCCCACACGCCAGAGGAGCTAAAACCCTCAGGTACACATGTGCTACATCTATATAGATCAGTAAGCAATATTGTTTTATACAGTGTTAGCTATTCGGACCATCGGTATTCATTAAAACTGGCCCAACACACATTTTTCTATTAAAGGGTGTTGTCCCTGCAGACAGCTAATCAAAACAAGGTCAGGGGGGCATCCAGAATGCTGGAGCCCCCCCCCCCCCCTGCACATTACCCCCCAGAACGCCCGTAATCCTTACCTTCACTACGAGCCAGCGCTGGGAATGGAACCTTATGACTGGCCGGTGGGTGGTCACGGGACGGGTTGCTTCAGTTTTCCCCCCCGAAGAAGTGATTATGGCAAATGTGACTGCCCAGCTGCCGATTGTGGCACTTTCCCGGCACTGGGACGTAGTGAAGGTTAGTATTACATGTGTTTTGGGGGCTAGGTGCAGGGGGGGGCTCCAGCATTCTGGATGCCCCCCAGAGCTTGTTTTGATTAGCTGTCTGCAGGACCAACACCCGTTAAAGAAAAAATGGGTGTTGGTCCAGTTTTAGGTAAGCTTTTGAGAAAACTCAGTTCTCTTCCTCAGACATAATGTTAAAGCAGACCTTCACCCTGAATAAGAGTCTATCTTATATGTTTCCCACACCCTGTACATACAGATTGCTCACATTAAAAATCATCCTAACTGCATCTACTGCATGTTATGAGCCTTTAAACATCCAAGATGGCGGCTTATGGGGCTTCAGGCAGCCTGCAAACAGGAAGTGTTTTCTGACTGTGTCGCTCTGCATTATGGGATTGCTGTCCTTTTCCTGACCCCAGCTCTGCTCTGCCTGTGCAAAGCACAGCTATAACCCCGCCCCCTGTACTTTATCCTGTTCTCCTCTCCTCAGTATATGTGATGCTTCTGAGTCAAGATGGCGGCGCCCATATCCTAGAGTCATGAACAGAGTTGCAGCCCGGTGGAAGAAAGAATAATAAGTATGTGACTAAAAACTTTAAATATATTCATTTAGATGCTGGGGAATCGTTTTTTAAGGAATTGGGCTTTTCATGAAATCATGCTGAAGGTCTGGCTTAAGCAGACAACATAAGACGCAGAGAACTGAGTTTTCTTAAAAGCTTACCTTAAATATACTGTTAGCCTGTATACTATTATACAGTTAGCCTGAGAAGGGACTGCCTGATTGCTTCACTTTCGATAGATCTGTAGTGACATCTACTGGACTAAAGACCAAAGCGGGCATTGGATCTATGCAAAGAACACTTTCCAACTAAGTTGGTGAAAAGAATTTCCGATACTCTATATATAGTTTTTTCTTTGGAACTGTACTTGATATTTGGAAGTGTTGTTGCTCTTTAGGAAACTTTTACTTTTAAGACATTTCTGGCATTGTATGCAGAAACACTGCAAACCTTGATATATACAGATTTGCATTAAGCCAAGTTTAAGGGAAAATTTGCTTTTGGTCAGGTTTTTGGTGCTACGCCTTATTGCTCTTCTGGGATGTAGAATAAACATTTGTGTTAGGATTGTGCCCCCAGACATGTGATTTACTTATCAGCATGCTGTTTCTAAGCTGTGTGTCGGTGATCCTAAGATGGGAGTGGTTTTTCTGGCCTTGAGTAAAAACTACTGACTACATGTCCTAGAATCCTTCCACTGTAACAGGTGAACTATTTAACAGCTTTGGCACAGCAGTAATGACACTTCCAGCTGAGAACACTGCCTGTAACCATTTAGCTACTGGAAGACAGGATTGTGATCCTCCCTATCTGAATAAGTTGAATTACAGCAGAAGGGGTCAATCTGTCACCTGTGTCTTAGGCCCTTATTTAACAAGGGATAGCGCCAGGTAGCGAATGGTGAGCGAACGGTAATGATGCTTACCGCCACGAGAACGCCGGCTCCCCTCCACAATCACACATTTATGAAGCCGATCCTGCTAAGCGACTGACAGAGCGCCAGATAGCGAATCATTCATCATTATTCCAGCCTCACCCCACAGCGCCAGCGAGCGGCCTTGAACAGCGACAGGTATGACCTCTCGCTACCTGGCGCTCTCCAATGCATTTCAATGGAGCAATCTTTAAATATTCTTAATTAATTGCTATAAATTTTTTTTTTTTTAAATGTCAAAAATTCTGTAACCACTTCTGCAATGTTTTAAGGTAAAAAAAAAAAATTTGTGCAGAATTGATATTACAGGTCTGATATTAATGTATTCATATTACAATATGTTTTGAAAAACTTGTTTTTTTTTTTTACCTAAAAATATGGTTGTTTGGGGGTTAAAAAACTACTTTTAACCCATCGCTGCCAGCGCTCTGGGGTTTAAACATGCATTTCACTGCGCGAGAATTTTTGGAGCGTGATTTGTTAATGAATATGGTGGGAGCCGTTCGCTATGGCCATTCGCTGTCATGCGCTCCCATACAGCGCGGAACCTGTCAAATAGCGACTCCTCACCCAATATTCAACATTACGGCAAACCGACTGAGTCGCTATCAACTACCGAACAACGGCCAAGCACAGCGACTACTAGCGGGCGCTCTGAAAATGCCGCTACTGTCGCTCATCTGTCGCTACCTGGCGCTATTAATGAATTACCCTCTAAGCCAATCATATGATTAGCAAGCCAGAGAGAGCAAGTTTTGTGATCTGCACTTTTATCACACCAGCTGGTGTACGTTGCTAAGGTAAGCAAATTGATGCTAGGGAAAATGGTTTGCAAATTGCAAACATAGATAATAAAAAGAATTACTGATAAGTTTAGCACATTGATGTAACAAACACAATTGAGACCACACCAGCTTGATGACCTATTATGGCGTGCACAACTACTTGGGTGAGATAATGGTCAATCGACAAAACAAAGGGAAGGGAGTCCCACCACTCCCCAGCCCACCCAAGCAAAACCGTGGCACCACCAACTATCTCAATGCCAATATTTTATTTGATTAATGATTGGTAATATACAAACATTTAAAAAAAACACATACAACAATTATGTCCTCACTAGGGGAAAGGAATGGGAAGGGGGGCACCCAAAATGGATAATAAATAATAAGGACTCTCAAGGCCATCATATAGTGATCCAATAATGATCCGTTTTAAGGTCCGCTTTAAGCCTGGCCAGAAACCAACTAAATGCCTAGTACAACCATATACATAAATATGTGCATATAAATAAATATACCCTAATCAATTCTAATCATAATCTATCCTCTATAGTCATAAACAAAGTGCTAAGTGCCCAAGTGCAATAATCTCTTATGTGCAAACCATGCAAAACACTCATCAAGAGGACCAGCCAGGTAAAAGTAAAGCCGATGTAAACATATACAACACTAATAATGATGAGACCTCACGTGTCCAAACTGCAGTGCCACCGCCAGATGGGGACCCCCCGCCCAAAACCAACGCGTATCGTGACGACCAAGCGTCACTTCCTCAGGGCAGAACTCTTTCGCACATTGATTACATCAGTTTGGCACACAATAATGGAAACTTTAAAAAATGTAATAGAAAGTAGATTTCCCCTTTAAAATACTCCAGGGCCAGCTGATTCCCTACCTCTTGGACATCCAGATTTAGGATCCCCCGCTACTACTGGGTTTTGGTCCACTTTAGGGTGTGTCATGATTAAAGAGTGCTGTTGGTGGCTTGAATCCTAAATTGTGAATTTAACCTAAGTGCTACTAACATTACTTACGGATATTGCCTACTTATTTCCCCACAATGTGTGCCTACATAGCAGTAGCCATCTTTGTGCATATTCTTCACAAGGCAGTACCCCACCCGTGGATAAGAAGAGCAGATCTACCTTTACACAACTGAGAGTTAGCAGAATGGTCTAGTTCAGGGGTTTCCAACCAGCGGTACACCCCATCCTATCTGGGGTACACGTAGCGGCTGCAGACTGGCCTGTACCCTAAACTGATTTGTTGCCAACTATAATTTTACCCAAGCTTGATTTGCTTCATAAGTGTAACACTATTCCAATAGGTGATTACAGTTATTCTGTGCATTTCTTGCATGGATGATTGACATCCACCCAGGTGGCCCTTGAGATAATAAGAAGGTGGAAATGGTACAAGACTGATAATCCCTGGTCTAGTTCCTTCTCCTACAAAGCATCAAAAGGTAACCCAGTCCTTGATGGACATGTAGCCTTGCTGTACAGAATGTAAAGCAAAGGTCAGCTTAGGAATATCCTCACTGGTGAAAGCTTTTGTCAGTCTCGCTCAGTAGGCAAAGACAGGTAACCTGAAGTGAGAGAAACATCAGAGCTGCCAGTACTGACCTCCTTTTGCTTTGATTTAAAAGAGGAATGCGATTGGGTGTTCTGACTTCACTAGCAACAAGCTTATTAAATCTGAAAAGCACCATGACAGCTGGGTGACATGCATTTTTTATCCCCCGTTCCCCATTCCTGTTTCACCCACTACAGCACATGTGTCAAACTCAAGGTCCGGGAGCCTTTTTATGTGGCTGCCGAGTAATACAGTCATATTCTGCACTCCATGTGGAGCACAGTACCGCCATTAAGCGTCGGGTGCATGTATGTTTAATGTTTTGGGAAGAAGAGACTAGCGTCTGGAACTGTTCTATGTCTCTGTGCAACCAATTCTCACCAGTGCTAACGCTGCAGGGGCTCTTGTTAGCTAGGTAGGGTGGGAATAAATGATTGTACTGCTTTCCAAGGGAAAATAATTCTGCATCTGTTCTGGACAAAATAATTCTGCATCTGTCCTGGGCAAAATAATTCAGCATCTGTCCTGGGCAAAATAATTCTGCGTCTGTCCTGGGAAAAATAATTTAAAGTCTGTTGTGGGCAGAATGATTCTGCATTTGCATCTGTCCTGGGCAAAATTATTCTGTATCTGCCCTGCGCGAAATAATTCAGCATCTGTCCTGGGAAAATTAATTTTGTATCTGTCCTGGGCAAAATCATTCTGGATCTGTAACCATACATTTTAATGGTCATGTTTGCATTTTTCTTTTTGTCTGTTATTAGTAGGCCCTTTGAAGGCAACCAAATACTGATCGGTCCTCGGTGAAAATGAGTTTGACACCTCTGCATTACAGACTGTCCCTGCAACTAGTAGGCAGTGTAGATGAATTTTCTCAGGCCATGCATTATGTAACATATTACATTTACATTGTAAGCTCAGAGGGGCAGAACTCTCACCTGTATTTTGAAGCCACTACATTTTCTGTGCTATGTTTTTTCATTCTCTGTACTGATCCTGTCTGTAATTACTAGTTTCCAATGGACCATGGAATATAGCGTCAGTATAGTAAAATTAAAATAGGTAAAGCTGTAAGCAGAAGCACAATGTGAACTAACTAATTGTGAGCGAGCAGTAGAATTTTAGTTTATTCAGTCACATTTTTCCCCTTACAAACAAATAGTGCTTCTTTCTGTACATGATGCCATAAGTGCATACATGGGATAATAGGATAAAGGTCATCAATGGTGGGGCCCATCATGTCCCAGATGAGGTCACTACCCATGCACTTTAGTTACTCCCCTGGCTGTAAATAATGTAGGGTTAACACTACACAGAATTTTCCATATCATTAAACATAAGGTTTACCTCTACACTCCACTCAATACTGTAATGAAGCACTTACTGTATTCATTTCAATTTAGGCCGTAGCCAAGTGCTGCTTCTTAATCTTCTAGCTTTATCATTTACATACCCAAATAAATTAAACTACCATCAGAGAGAATGAGAATAACTGCAAACACTTCACCTGCAGCCACATTTCCACTCTAGTCCTGCAACTAGCACTTTGACACTTTAAAATTAAGCTGGTCCCATAATAATAGCTAAAACAGCTTAAAATACAGAAATATGCTCTAACAGATAAAGGTTATGATTGTGTTGCCTTTTGAAAACTTGTTCGGATCTGTAGCAGCAGTATGACAAAAAGTGATGATGCATGCACAATTATGCGATGATATGTAACTTTAGCACAAGGCAAGAATAATAACGGACATTCCTCGGCACAATGCTAAAAACAACCTGTGATGACCTAATAAAATCCTCCATGAAGAGAGTCCCAGAATTCAGGATGACAATGTTTTCCTGTAAGGGAGGGATAATGACAATTACCGTATCCAGTGAGTGGAGACCCCCTGCCCCTGCTGCAGGTCCTCGCTGGGCTGGCTGGCATTGACACAGCTGTTTTCGGACGGGAAGAGCTGGAATCAATATCCCCGGCATCACTCAGTGTATTCTTTGTATCCAAAGACTTGTAGTGCCTGAGTTCCAGTCCTCCTCCTGCAAACTCATGCCGAGAACTGCATTTAGAAGTCAGCTTTCTCTTATGAGTGCAGTGCATGACTGCCACATATTGCTTGACCTACTAGAACGATCCTATAAAATGCCCCAGATCTTCGTCATCTAAGGTTCTCCTTCAGCCCAGGGGATCCTTGTCTGTAAGCCAGGGCAGCTTCGCTCACGTGTATTATTTTCAGATCCTTTTTAATGGGTCAGCTTCCCTTCTAATGTTTCTCTGACTGATGTGATCAATCAGGATCTCCCTGGCATGACCCAGAAACAATGTAGGTCCCCCGTTGTGTGAAATCCTATGAGCCTGCTTTGATCTGGAGTTGAGACCAGCACAGTTATGTGTACCTTTGCAGCTGCAGCACTGAGTCCTGGGTGGGAAGTACAGAGATGGGTGGTGATTACTTCACGTGGCTTAGAGTTGTTTTTTTTCTTGTTTTGTATAGTCATGCTTGGGAAAAGCTACATATGCATGCCATCCATATAAACATAAGGATACAGGAACATGGGCACCTGCTGAAGGAGGTGTATCTAAGTCCCAGGGCACTGGTGCAAGCTTTAAACCCTATCTAACCCTAAACAAATAATATTTTTCCTGCTGCATTTGGCTTTTGATGTGCAAGTTCTCACCTGTTTTGGTGGAATACATGCAAGCCTGCTCAATCTTTATATTTTTGGAAAGCACAGAACAAAGGTTAGCAAGTCAGGCGCTGCCAGTAAGCATAATGCTGTTTGATGATACTGTACCAAATAAAGAGCTCACAGATAAGTTAGGACCCAATCCCCGGATAGTTCAGTCGATTTCCAGTTGGCTGAAGGATCGGTATCAGAGAGTTGTTAATGGCATGCAATCTGAACAAAGGAAAGTTACAAGTGGTGTGCCACAAGGCTCTGTCCTGGGCCCCTGGGCCCCATTCTTTTACTATGTTTGTAAGTGACATATAAGGCTTGGTAGGAAAAGTTTGCCTGTTTGCTGATGATACAAAGGTGAGTAAAGAGTGGATACTCCTGGAGGTGTCTGCAACATGGAAAATGATTTAGCTTTAATGGATAAATGGTCAAAACTGTAGAAACTGGAGCTTAATGTATCTAAATGTAAAATCATGCACTTGGGTAGAAGGAATCCCTGCTCTGAGTACCGTATGGGCAGCACTGTGTTAGCCAGGACCTCGGAGGAGAGAGATTTAGGGGTACTGATTACTGATAGCTGCAAGATGGGTGGACAGTGTAGCCAGGCAGTGGGAAAAGCAAGCAGGATGCTCGGCTGCATAGCTCAAGGCATCACCAGTAGGAAGAGGGAGGTTGTGATGCCATTGTATAGAGTCTGGGTGAGGCCACAACTGGAATAATGTGTGCAGTTCTAAAGACCATGTCTGCAAAAAGACATTAGAACAAGTCCATCAGGAGAGACTTAAAGAACTTAATTTGTACAGTCTGAGGAAAGAAGGGAGAGGGGGGACATGATTGAGACCTTTAAATATGTGAAAGGTTTGAATAAGGTTCAGGAGGGAAGTACTTTATAAAGAAATGTAATGACAGAACAAGGGGGCACAACCTAAAGCTAGTTGGAGGGAAGATCAGGAGCAACGTTAGAAAATATTATTTTACAGTAAGAGTAGTAGATGCTTGGAACAAACTTTCAGCAGAGGTAGTTGACTGAAAAATATACAGTAAGTGAATTTAAACATGCCTGGGATAAGCACACATCTATCCTAAGATAAGAGTACATACAGTATACACATAAGGGCAGACTAGATGGACAATATGGTTTCCTTCTCCCGTCAGTCTTCTATGTTTCTATGTATGCTGTGGCAGCTGAGAAAATCTTCCCATTTCTTTTCTTTGCCACTCAGTTGTTAGCTACTAAAATAACTATAGGTCACTTGTCACTATTTGATTTGGGATGCCCTACTGGTTAAAAAGCAAAGCTGAGATAAACAATGGGCTTTCCTTTCTCCGGAATTTCCCAGGAGCCTCTCCACTACCCAAGAATGCCCTCTCCTTCCTATTTTGACACTCCCCAACACTGATAGCTTTCAAAAGTTCCCTCAAAACTCAACTTATGAAACAAGCATATAACCTAGTTTAAGAAGGTTCCACAGAGCACATACTGGCACACTCTAACTACCACTTGTGATCTCTCCATTTTGTTTTCACCACTATCCTATTCATCCAATTGTATCCTGTTTTCATAGCATTCACAATTTAAATATTGTTATGGACTATGTTTTACCCTGTCCGTAATGACCACATTGTACAGTGCTATGAAAGAAGATAGTGTTATATACACAAACAATAGTAATTACTCATACGGTCCATGCTCCTGCTCCGCTCTTCTGCTCCACAGGACCAGCAACAGCCATTGGATTCCACTGGGTGTTTGAAGCCATGTGCATACACATACATACATGCTCTCCCTAGTGGTCCCTACCACTGACTATTGTGTGCAATTTCCAGTCTCTTATTTTTCTTTATAGAGGAACATCAGACCTTTTCTGATATTCCTCTCTAAATATCCATCCCTCCTCCCCCACTGCCTTTCCGGCAGCATTCCTGGCCCCTCTGCCCCCTCCCCCCTTAACCATTGTTGACTGAACGCAGCGGGCTCAGCCGTACTTACCTCTAGCTGTCCTCTCTTCCAAATTTGTGCGCCCGCTCCTCAGGTTTTGTGCACTGCACAGGCACAAGATCTGAGGGGTGGCGCTGTGCATGATGGCACAGCAAGATGGCACTACCCTACGGAGATGGCGCAGGACTGAGGGATGCCGGAGCATATTGAGACCGGACAGGTAAGTTGTAATTTCTGAAACTAGAGGGGGGGGGCGGGGCAGAGCAAGCTAGGTTTGAGGGAGTTTTTATTCCAACTCTCCAATATCTGCAATGTTCACCTTTAACTAGTAGGGCATGTATCAAGCAATCTATACTGAGATTTTCAATTTAGGTCTCCTTTCACTTTTCAAATACCACTTTGACAGGTAATTATCACTGGCTAATAGTGAGAGCCGGGGAGGATGATGAGAATCTGTTGTCAGAGGCAGTCAAAGAATTCAACCACAAGAAACTTAGTTTATATCTGGCAGGGTATGGGTGAGTCCAAAGGAGCCATGGGCTTGAGGAATGAATTTCCTATTTTAATATTTTTATTGTTTATTTATAAAGCACCTTCAAAGTCTGTGGTTCCGAGCAAATTATAAATAATGGGAGGGTGAGGCTTACACATGAGAATTAGGGAGGGCTGTGCCAGCAGCAATTCACACCAAATTGAGAAAGACATATGCATCAGAAACAAAGAGAAGCGTGCCTGAATAAAGAGCTAATTTAGCAAGAGAGATCTGTGTGAGGGAAGCTGTTACAATGTATTTCTATGGCGGTGGTGGTGGCGAAGGTCGTCAAAAGCACTCAGTAAGGGGATACAATGTAAACAATGTATTTTATTCAAATATGAGTCAATATAGTTGAAGGCTCACTACTGGCTAGAAATAAGTGATGATTGCACAGAGCTGTGAGGCAATTTTGACTGAGAGATTTATTTTTTCCGAATCAGCTCCTTCATGTGTGTGACAAGATGGCCGCTGCCATGCATGATTAAGAGTGCAGAATCTGCCTGCTATTCCAAAGATCTGCATAGGGGTAATCCCTCTCAATAAGGTTATGTCACCGATTGCCAGAGAGAGGCTTTAGTGGAGCAATTTACTAAGCTTTGATTTTTTTGACTGTAGGTTCCCTTTAAACATCTCTTTTCGGTTCTTCCCATTGTGCTCTATGAGATATTAGGCCACAGCACCAGGTTTCACCTGGCACTGCTTCAACCAGAGTGCCTGGCGAGCTGGGGGGTTTCACACAGTGGGGCACCCTAAACCAGGGGGCCCTAGGGGGACAGACCGAAACCCGGGATAGTGAAAATCCCAGGTTTTGGTCTACTTTAAATAAGAAGCTACCTGCCAGCTGCATTGACATTAGCGCTTTTCCAGTTGTTAAATCTGACACTGCTGAAGTGCGGCTGTGTGGCACTGAAGCTTCCTACATAAGGCTCTTATTCTGTAGCTATTTTACTCTGATCATTTTTTTGTTTGAATCCTTTTCACAAGGCTGCTCAGGCCAGATCGATAAAAAGCATTAAGACAAGTGATGGCTGCCGGACTTGTTTTTCAAAACTTTAATGAAAAGCCTGTGCTTTAGGGTCTGCAATATTATTGTAACACAATCACTGACCTCCAGTGGGTCTATTTTGAATCTAATGACACAATTCTGTCAGCGGAAAAGCAATAAATGTTTCATGAGAAGCTGTGGTCCAGTTTAAGATGGGTCTAAATTTAACACGGTCGCAATGCATAGAAAAAATGTAATCAGTAAATAAAACTGCAAAAAGGGATAAAAAAGTGCTAATTTCAAATCAATTTTGAACAGCAACACGCTGAGCATTTATGAAGTGTCAGCACCACAGAGCCTCAGCGCCAGCTAGTGTCTTATTCAACATTAGCGCCGTAAAGGATACAGCACGGGGCGCTCTGGATGAAGCAGCATTAGTGGAAACCTGGAGCAGTAGGCCAAAATCCCATAGAGCACAATGGCCAGAACTGGAGTGAAGTGTTTGATGCTAATAATTAATATTACACACATATTTTTGTACAGAACATGCATTGTGACTCGTCAATAATGGAAACTGTACCAGATAAGGAGCTCTTAGATAAGTTATTGAAGGTAGGACTCAATCCCTGGATAGTTCAGTGGATTTCCAGTTGGCTGAGGGATCGGTATCAGAGCGTTGTTGTAAATGGCGTGCAATCTGAACAAAGGCGAGTTACAAGTGGTGTGCCGCAAGGCTCTGTCCTGGGCCCCATTCTTTTTAATATATTTGTAAGTGACATAGGAGAAGGCTTGGTAGGAAAAGTTTGTCTGTTTGCTGATGATACAAAGGTTAGTAATAGGGTGGATATTCCTGGAGGTGTCTGCAACATGGAAAATGATTTAGCTTTACTGGATAGATGGTCAAAACTGTGGAAACTAGAGTTTAATGTCTCTAAATGTAAAATCATGCACTTGGGTAGAAGGAATCCCTGCTCTGAGTACCGTATGGGCAGTACTGTGTTAGGACCTCGGAGGAGAGAGATTTAGGGGTACGGATTACTGATAGCTGCAAGATGAGTGGACAGTGTAGCCAGGCAGTGGGAAAAGCAAGCAGGATGCTCGGCTGCATAGCTCGAGGCATCACCAGTAGGAAGAGGGAGGTTGTGATGCCGCTGCATAGAGCCCTGGTAAGGCCACAGCTAGAATACTGTGTGCAGTTCTGGAGGCCTTACCTGCAAAAAGACATTATTCAAATAGAACGTGTCCAAAGGCGGGCAACGAAAATGGTGGAAGGACTTAAACTTAAAACTTATCAGGAGAGACTTAAAGAACTTAATTTGTACAGTCTGGAGGAAAGAAGGGAGAGGGGGGACATGATTGAGACCTTTAAATATGTGAAAGGATTGAATAAGGTTCAGGAGGGAATTGTGTTTAAGAAGAAACTTAACGATAGAACAAGGGGGCACAACCTGAAGCTAGTCGGGGGGAAGATCAGGAGCAATGTTAGAAAATATTATTTTACAGAAAGAGTAGTAGGTGCTTGGAACAAACTTCCAGCAGAGGTAGTTGAAACATCAACAGTCACTGAATTTAAACATGCCTGGGATAAGCACACATCTATCCTAAGATAAAGAGTACATACAGTATAAACATAAGGGCAGACTAGATGGACCGTATGGTCTCCTTCTGCCGTCAACCTTCTATGTTTCTATGTTTCTATGAAACGCGGGACCTAGATGTCACCAAATGACATTTTTTTCATAGAAAAATAGTTTTTCGTGGCTTCTTTTTTGTAACAAATGTGTAATTTGGACAACACTAAAACACAGCCTAAACGCACTGTAAAGTGTGTTCCCTTTGTCCCTAACAGTGATATCTTGTAACTGTAATGATGAAATGCGGAAAATACAGCGCCAATCTTTTCAAGGAGGAAACAAGTCATAAATACGCTGTGCAGTGCAGAAAAGACGGTGGTACAAATTGGCACTCACTGGTGCTGGTATAATCGGCAGTCGGGTCCAACAGGCGCTGACACATGCCGTCCAATACCTAGTATAACAAAGGCTGTGACTTCTAGCGCCATTGTAGACACAGCACAGCACCAGATAAGACAAAAATCATTGGGAGGGGTGGCTGGGGGTTACAAACAGATTGGATGTCCTCTTTAAAGTGGACCAAAACCAGCCCTGGGGTCTATGAGACTCTCAGTTTGGGAGACCGGCAGTTCATATGGAATTCTTACCACTCTCTCGAGTCCACAGCACATGCACAGCTGGCAGCGGCATCACTTGCATGCCCTCTCGGCTGTGTGCGGCCACACCTGAATTGCTGTGTGTGGCCATGCACAACCAAAGGATGCAGTGATGCCGCACACCACCATATGTGCAGCTAGGGATTCCATTCAGCTTCTCCAGCTGCACAATAATATGCACGGCCGGAGAAGTTTCATACAGCCAGGAACCCCAAACCAGGGCGGCTTAGTCAGATGGACGAAATCCCCAGGGTAGTGAATGCCTCCTGGCCAACTTTCTCCGAAGGGAGTAGTTGTTCTATAGCCTGTTCTATAGCCATGCCCCATCTTTCTCTTTAGTCAGTTCACCATCTGCTGAGGGCAGATGTTGACCCATTATCTTGGTAGTGGGCGTGCAGTTCTATTAACTATGTGCAGGCGTGCCTCTACTTCTGTCTTTTTGTTAATTTGTGTGTTCTGTGCAGCTCACTGCACGCAGCGAAAATGCATCCAGTTTATATTAGCTGCTGGCAGCGAACTATGCCAGAGAACAGCATATATAAAAAATGGATAGCCTTGCTGCATACATAGAGAAGGGATATAGGAGGTGAGGTTCAGGCTATTATTTGCTCTTCAAAAAATATGGCTTGACTAGAGCGAATAGTGGCAGAATAGGGGTTTTGTGGGTAAGGTAAGTATGTATGCTTGGGTTTTACTCTTAGCCACACAGTGACTCATGGTACGTCAAGACTTCATCATTTACCTGCTCAGAATGAATGTTTTAGAACAACCAGGAAGTGGTCACTTTAAAGTATTGATTAACTGCACTATTCTCTCTTTTTAAATGATATTGTATTTTAACCCCAAATAAAGCAATGTCAGCACAGAATCATGGTTCATGTTTTATTATCGATTCAATTGACACGGGGAGGGTAATTAGCAGCCACTTGTGCTCCTGTCTCTGCCTTTCAATACTGCTGGTTACTTATAGGCATCAGGTTTCCGGCCTAGCAGTGTTCTCTACTACAACCACACACAATACAGCTCACACACATTTTTATTGGATTATCATTTATTTGGGACATTTTGTAACATAAATATTTGAACAGTTCAACAGTAAATTAAAATAAAAAAGAAAAAAGGCATTTTCATACACTTTGTGGTGCCTAGAAGTTCCTAGAAGTGGAAGAAAAACATGTGAGTTTTTAAATTAATTTCCCCTTTTGCTCTTTTTCCCTGTATGGGGATTTACTAACTCTATAGGGGTTATATAGGAATTGCTGTTGGCCACCATTTGATTGGGGCAAGTTTTTAGAGTCTGCTTTAGCTGGGTACACATATCTCCTTGCTGTTCCTACTGCAGCAATCCTAGGCCAGATGGTGTCACTTACCTGAAAAAAAGCAATTAATCATTTATGCCCACCGGCCAAAGCCAGTCTGAGTGACTTTGGCAGTGTCTGCGGGCATGTCGGGGACTTCAGGCCCCGATAGCATGTCCTCGTTTGTATTCCTTTCAGCTAAAAACAAACACATATGTTAATGTGGTTTACAACACAAATGCACACCCCTACCTGGTTTACTGAATTTTGTCTTCACTTCCCCCTAGTTCTGCTGGTTCACTGTTTATAGGTCTTACAATGTGGCCATGTACTTACCTAGTAGCCATCCCATTGTTCTCAAATTTCTGGCACAGGGTGAAAGGGCATATGGGTGGCGTCAATGCAGCCAAGCATATTAGGGATTCCTGCCATCCGATAGAAAGCTAACTTGATGTTTTGCACCTCTTCTTCATCACCCGGAAACCTGATGTAGGTAGGGATGAGGTCACAGTTGGCAAGCACCATGAAATATGTGGCACATGGCAGGCTAGCTAATGCCACTTAAAAAAGCAGCAGTGGCCTGAAATGTGCCCATCGTAAGGATATTTAAGGAGGCACATGGGTGCACTATTCCAGGTACTGGGTGGCTGCAGACAGTGGTGGGCTCAATTTTGTGGCAGATTTGGTGGTATAGTTCGGAAAGGGCACCAAAATTTAGCCTGCAGCAGCTGTGAATTTGCTCATCACTCAAATCCGCAACAGCCAGGTGTTAAACACTTGGTCAGCCCGGCATCACACTACTGGTGCTTCCTCAGTCTCCTTCTCCTCCTCAGCAGCAGCCACACAACTCATCCATACACCAAACAGGAGACCAAAATCGGGCTCTGCACTGTACTGCATTGCCACTGGAGCCACAAATGCACAAACTCAATCACCAGCAAACACAGACACACACAATGCAAACCTCCAATAAACCAGATGAGACAACACAGGTATGTGAACCAGATGAGACAACACAGGTATGTGAACAGTGAATCTAGAGCTTGACCCAGCTCAAAATTTAGTCAATGTGTGCATGTTGCTCGTCGACTTTGCCACCAAATTCTCATTGGACAAGTGTTGATTTCCAGGATAATACATAGGGCCTGACTTAACAAGCACTGGTGCCAGACAGTGCCACATTGCTGCAAATTAGAGTAGTGAAAAATAAAATTTATATTTACTAAAACATTAGCTATGCAGCAACATGCTAAGAATTTTAGAAATCATTTCCTCCGCTTACGCAAACACCATCTGTAGGGAAATACGATGATTCAGGTGTACCTGCAACCCAGCTATCTGGATCCGCCTTGGTAGGTTACTTCTATTTTAAACATTCCAGACCAAAGCCCCTTTGTGGCCACCCTTCGTGGAATCCCTTAATGATGGCAAACAACCAAAAATTGTCAATTGCCAACACTAACACTTTTCAGTGAAGTATAGGACTGGCCACAGATAGAGAAGTTTTGTCCCCCTCACATGCATCTGGCCAACACCTATTAACACACAACAAAAATATGCTGTTTGAGTTGATGGGATAACAAGAACCCAAATACTAACACAGCCAATTGTGTTATTGACCTTTATTGTCACATTATCAGGCTCCATTTTTGGTAGTTGCGGAGGCAGAACGGCGACCCAGTAGTGTCCAGTTATATGAGCTGGGTACCTAAATGCTTAACGCATACAATGTGTTGGCTTAAAACCAGGAAGGGCAATTTGGACTGATGGAGACCAACTCCGAGGGGCCAGACTCCTTCATGCCTCCTCCTGCACCCTAATGGAGGAGTGGTGGGGAGTCCACCACCACCTCCTCCATCTTGGGACTCCCCACTTGAGACTGGCCCAAACGTTAGCTAGACTCCGGCATTTCCTCATCAGAGGAGCTGATGAGCCCTCACCTCACTGGCCAACTCCTTTGAGACGGCCATGGCCTCCTTGCCATGCTCGTGGAGGGGAGGCTGCTTATCTGTGAAGACAAAAACAAGATGAGGCATTAAGGACAAGTCCTTGCTTGAGCTCCTACAAAAACAAATGCTGTCCTACATTCTTCACTTACCGGAGGCATAGGCATCATAAAGCCGGTAGACCAATGCGGGTCACAGAGCTTGAATCCGACCACCATTGGCGGATGGGCTTGGGCCAGAGCTTCACATTTAAGCGCTGGTAAGCAGTGACCATAATCTCCTCCACAATGGTCCCCTTCCGGGCCGAGGGTCGGCCATAGTCATATTTCCGGAAAATGCAGAAAAAAAATTACATCATAACAGTAACCAACAATATGTTAGTAAATAACAACGCATTTCTGCACGCTAATTGACGAGGATAGGAAAAGACGCATATTAAAATAGTAAATATGTATGTAAAAACTTAAAGCGCAATGCTTTGAAATTACAAAAAAAATGCTATGGATAAAAAAAAATGCTATAGACAGCAAAAGAGGCCTGAGTCTGTAATAAAGTGGAAGAGACAACACGGAACCAAACCCACATAGCAAGATTACATGTGGAGAAAACAGTGACAAAAATGGCATAAAGAAGGTCAGAAATAAGTTAAAGTGGACCAAAACACACCACGATCGATTCCCTACTCCCGGGGCATCCATGTGAAACCCCCCAGGTTGCCCCATACACTTAATTTGCTTCCTGTCCAACGGTGCATGCGCAACCTGCGGCCTCATCCCCGCTATCCCTCTAGCAGGGCACGTGCCTGCGCAAGACATTTGTGAATGGCCAGCGCATTATCGCTCCCTGTTAGAGGGAAGCAGGGGATGCGGCTGCCAGCACGCTTGGAGCCACTGGCCTTAGAGGAAGGCTTAGATGACGTGATGTAAGCGGCTCCGAGGGCGCTGATTGGACGAGCGGGTGTGCATACACCATAGGACCGGGAAGAGGTGAGTTAACTTCGGCGATCTGGGGGCTTTCACGCAGCGGGGCACCCCAGATTGGACCAAAGAACTCAGGATAGTCAAAATCCTGGGTTTTGGTCCACTTTAAGAAAGGAACAGAGGTAAAGACACACCCACAGAAAAATAACATGTGCGGCACACACACAAAATACTGAGGGTCCACATGCTGGGGGGTGCTCTTGAGGTGGGGGAGCCAGCCTCAAACCCACTGGAAGTGCTGCTGGGGCTGCGGGTTTGCCTGAAGTGCACCAGAAATGTACAAAGTGAAGCCAAAAGCAGAATAGTCATAGTGGAGCATAAATGACAGTGTTGTAACCAATGAAAGCACCGCTGTTTGGCTGGATTTAGAAGCTGCTGCCACTTTTAACACAGAAAAAACGCTGCACAGGACAAGACGTAGCGCCGGTAATGAACATCCGAAATCTGGCACTCAATGCAATATTTATGAGCAAAAAACAGAGCGCTAGCGTGGGTGCGGTAGAACTGGGTGTTATGGTGCACAGCGCCTGATGCAGGATTAAAAAAAAAAAATCTAGGAACTGAAGCTACAGGGAACAATGAAATTTGGTGGTGTGCGCGTGTCATGAACAATGATTTAAGGGTTAGCTCCCTGCTAAACAATGTTCCTGTGTTACCACAACAACACACATACAAGTGCAGACTGACAGCTACTTAATGATGTGTTCTCACAATGTGTTTCAGTCTGCTGTGTAACACGCTGCATTTTTCACTTGACAGCTTAAGGAATGGCTGAACCAAGCAGGTTATTACCTAGAATCTTCTCTTCCAGAGGGATTGGAGGGGAGACACCTCTCATCATTGAGGGTCAGGGCCAAAGTTCTGCTAGAAACTACTGCACCCAGTCTCTGGACTCAGGGAGGAAAAGGATACAACAAGTGAACACACAGGCCAGATCAGCTACCGCTAGGTCCTACATCACCCATACAGAGCTGTGGGCACCAGGTCAGTACGATGGCAGCTAGAGGCTAACATAAATGTGAATGGGCCCTGTCAGAGATATGACATGGGTCACACAGTAACCGTTTTCCTGACATTTTAACTGAATTGGGTCAAACTAGACCACTAAAGACTGAAACAAATGGTGCTTCCTTTTTTGTGTTTGATTATATCAGAACACAAATCAGATACATTCAGTGGAGAAGACACAAGGATGGAGCCCCCCTTCCCCCTTGAGCATATGGGCTCAATACGGTTGCAACCACTCACCCTGATAACTGTTCTGTGATTTATCTCCTATATCGGAGATGCTCAACCTTTTAAAGAGTGTGAGCCACTGATTTATAAATTGTCTGTGGGCCACAATGAATAATTTCAGTTTTTTATTTTTTTTTATTTTGAATAGCATAACAAAGATTTTTTTTACAACAATCAGGAGGATCGTCACCGACCCCACAAACACCATTAGATTGTATTTTATATTTGTATGTCCTTCCACCACACCACTCCTTTACCACATTTATATGTAACAATCCCCACATGCCACCGATACACATACTGACTGCCTTACCTCTCCAGATATACAGGGCCCGTATTTATAGCCCACCCTGATGGGGGCATCAGTCCCTTAAACCATATAAATGCCTACCAATGCTGAACATACAAATAAATATAGCCAAAACTGTTATCTTGTTATAGTGCCAAAGATTTCCCCCAGGGGTCACCACATTCCTCCAAGCCACCGCTGCCAAGTCTATTTGCCAATGCACCTGTTACGGTTACTATCATGAATGACTTCAGCCCGTGCCCATGGTGTCCCTAGGCAACTGGCCCGGGGTTTCTCCTGCCCAGCAGCCGCTTCTGCCTCAGTTGCCAGGTCCAGCGGCACGTGTGTCGCCGAGCGCGCCCTCCTCCCTCGTCCACTGTCATTCTACTTGTGCTTGCGCGCGTGTACAGTCATCTTATGTCCTCCGATGGTGCTATACACAGAGTGGCCACTGGAGGCTGTTTAAAAGAGCTAAACCTAGGAGGTGCAGTTCTGGGCAGTATGCCTTCAGAGTTCAGCTGGGGCAATCAGCCCAGAGCTCTCTAAGTGCACCCAGTGGCGTAGCGACCCGGGGGCGGGGGGGGCGGACCGCCCCGGGTGACACCAGACCTAGAGGGTGACACCTCTCGGCCGGTCACCCCTCGGTATAGAGACACTTACCTGCAGGTCCGGAGCGTGGAGGCCGGCGCCGCTCTCAGCTGTCATCTGAGGGCGCGTCATCAGAGGGCGCCTCTGATGACGCGCCCTCAGATGACAGCTGAGAGCGGTGCCGGCCTCCACGCTCCGGACCTGCAGGTAAGTGTTTGCTTTTTTTAAAAATGCCGGCATGGTGGGAGCGGGCCGGCCGGTTCCGCTGTCAGCGCGGAACCGGCCGGCCCGCTCCCACCATGCCGGCAAAAATGCTTTTTTTTTTGTTTGTTTTCTTTGGGGGGGGGGGGGGGGGGTTGACACCATTGGGGGGGGGGTGGGGGTGACACCATTGGGGGGGGGGGGGGTGACACCATTTCCTACCGCCCCGGGTGACACCAGCCCTAGCAACGCCACTGAGTGCACCAATCAGCACATAGATCCAAAGTGCACCAATCAGCACACAGATCCAAAGTGCACCAATCATAGTCACTGCCTCCCTGTCCAATCCAGCCAGGTTCAGTCCTATAAAGGGATTACCTCTTCAGTGTGTCAGTGCCTGTGATAGTGTTTAGCTGGCTTGTTATTGTTCCTGTGATTTCCTGTGCATATCGTTATTGACCATCTACTTGAATCTCGACCACGTCTCCGTCTCATCTCTTTGTACTGCGCAGCTCTCTGACCTCCCGGTGTGACCCCTGGCTTGTTGTCTTGACTTCCCTTGAATACTCCTGAGCACCCGAATTGCTTCCAGTATTACCTGTTTCCGAAGTACCCGAACTGTTTCCAGTACTTACCCGATATTGCCCAGTCTGGTCTCTGGTTCATCCGCCTTCAACCCCTGTAAGCTCACATCCTTTGTGCTATTAAGTCCTGGGGGCAACCGTGTCTGGCGAGGCGTATAAAGCGTCCCGGCAAACGGGGGCTTGACTAAAGGTGAAGCTAGCAGCTGAGATTGGGGGTTGTGGGCTTACTCTGAAGGCGGGTGTTGACAGCACCCTTCCTATATCACCTTCTCTGCAACCTCCCGTACTTACCGTGCTCTTATTTAACTAGCTTTACATGCCAGTTGTAAATACCTTTCCCACTTTCCCCACAGTAGGTCAGAGGCACATCAGATGGCTCTTAGGGCCACAGGTTAAGAAAATGTGTTCTACACATTACGGGAATCTGTAGCAGCCTACCACTGATCAGCCTCTGTTCCGTTATTTTTCAGGAAGGTATTTAGCACTGGGGCTGTGTAAAACTCCAATTACCATAAAAAGAGGACTGCTGAAGCCATTATACATATTGGCATTGTTGCTGTGACAGACACCTGGTTTCCAGGTATTCTCCCAGCATCCCCTCATCTATGGAAATCCATGTTGATATGAAAAGCTGGCTGTCATGTTAGGGTTGCATGGACTGTCCTACAAGGAAACACAGTAAGGTTAGAAGGGTTGCCCAGTCTCAGGCTTGCAGTGAGAGGATGCATCTCAAATTGGGATGCCCCTATGCTGCGAGGTGAGAGGCCCTAAAGTCTTTTTTGACTGTAGGTCCTTTTTAAATAGTATTTGTATAGTCGATGAAGAATGTTCAGTCAGATTACCTAGCAAGCACTTTTTCTTTACTGTTCTGAGCATTATTTGAGCTGTTTGGAATGATTTGCTTAGGGGTTTATTCATCAAGGGATAGCGGCTGGTAGTACCTCGTAGAGGCAGGCAGCGTCTGGTGAACGCCGGGCGCTGTACGCAAAACCACATTTATGAAGGCTATACTGGTGAGCAACTCTAACAGTGCCAGGTAGCGTATGATTCATCATTACAGGCAAGTCAGCATATAGCGCCGGCGGTGCAATAATTAAAGCTAATTAGTTCGCATCGGGCGCTGTGACTTCCAGCGCCATTCTGTCCAAATAGCAGCACCAATTAAGAAAGAGATGCCGGCGCTCAACAAATGGAGCTATAGCCAGCAGAAAGGTGCTAAACAGTGCGCTTCATAAGGCCCTATATTGAATTGCTATCTGTCAAGCTTGCTCTAATACTAACACAAAAGATCAATGCTTATCTACAAGAGCCCTTATAATGATTCAGAAATATAGGATCCATATGGATATACCCAGGGGCAGACTGACCATAGGGCATACCGAGACAATGCTTGGAAGGCCGCCACCTCCCTTGCACTGGCCGGCTGCCGAGGCTCCGGCTTCTAGCAATGGACTGGGTGAATGGGAGCCACTACGGGCCGCCCAGAGCATCTAGCAACCTATAGTGCTTCACCTGGCCTTTGGCTAGAAGCCGGAGCCAGCATTAAATTAGAGGACAGAGGTGGCGGCCTTCCTATGATGTCTGGGCATCACACAGTGCAGGCACAAGAGTCCCATCTCTGTCAGAACTCTTATGCTGCTGCCCTCCAGGCATCAAAGGCCACTGCACCGAGCCTCAGATGGCTGGCGGGCTCTACAGCGGCCCTAGGCTCCCGGCAGCGGCGGCATCCCTGGATTTCAGCAGTGGCAGGACAGCGAGGTGAGAGGGGACAGGGGGGTTCGGCACTCAGCATGTTATGGGGGGGATTCTGCCACTCAGCAGATTATGGGGGGTTCTGCCCCACAGCATGTTATGGGGGATTCTTCCTCACAGCCTATTATGGGTGGGGGGGTTCTGCCTCACAGCCCATTATGGGGGGATTCTGCCAATCAGCATGTTATGGAGCGTTTTTTTCCACTCAGCATGTTATGGGGGGTTATGCCACTTAGCATGTTATGGGGGAGTTCTGCCTCACAGCCCGTTATGGGGGGATTCTGCCAATAAGCATGTTATGGAGCGTTTTTTTCCACTCAGCATGTTTGGGGGGTTATGCCACTCAGCATGGTATGGGGGATTCTGCCAATCATCATGTTATGGGGGGGTTCTGCTTTACAGTCTGTGATGGGTGGAGTTCTGCACACTACCTGTTATGGGGGGGGGGGGCAGGGCAACGCACTGCAGAAGGGCCGGTGTGACCAGAAAAGTCCTGGATTCTGCCACTCATCATGGTATGGGCGGGGGTTCTGCCTCACAGCCTTTTATGAGGGATTCTGCTAATTAGCATGTTATGGAGGGTTTTTTTCCACTCAGCATGTTATGGGGGGGTTCTCCCACTCAGCATGTTATGTAGGGCTTCTGCCACTCAGCATGGTATGGGGGGCTTCTGCCACTCAGCATGGTATGGGGGGAGTTCTGCCACTCAGCATGTTATGGGGGGCTTCTGCCACTCAGCATGTTATGTAGGGCTTCTGCCACTCAGCATGGTATGTAGGGCTTCTGCCACTCAGCATGGTATGGGGGGCTTCTGCCACTCAGCATGGTATGGGGGGAGTTCTGCCACTCAGCATGTTATGGGGGGCTTCTGCCACTCAGCATGTTATGTAGGGCTTCTGCCACTCAGCATGGTATGTAGGGCTTCTGCCACTCAGCATGGTATGGGGGGCTTCTGCCACTCAGCATGGTATGGGGGGAGTTCTGCCACTCAGCATGTTATGGGGGGCTTCTGCCACTCAGCATGTTATGTAGGGCTTCTGCCACTCAGCATGGTATGTAGGGCTTCTGCCACTCAGCATGGTATGGGGGGCTTCTGCCACTCAGCATGGTATGGGGGCTTCTGCCACTCAGCATGGTATGTAGGGCTTCTGCCACTCAGCATGGTATGGGGGGCTTCTGCCACTCAGCATGGTATGGGGGCTTCTGCCACTCAGCATGGTATGTAGGGCTTCTGCCACTCAGCATGGTATGGGGGGCTTCTGCCACTCAGCATGGTATGGGGGGCTTCTGCCACTCAGCATGGTATGGGGGGCTTCTGCCACTCAGCATGGTATGGGGGCTTCTGCCACTCAGCATGGTATGGGGGGCTTCTGCCACTCAGCATGGTATGGGGGGCTTCTGCCACTCAGCATGGTATGGGGGGCTTCTGCCACTCAGCATGGTATGGGGGCTTCTGCCACTCAGCATGGTATGGGGGGCTTCTGCCACTCAGCATGGTATGGGGGGCTTCTGCCACTCAGCATGGTATGGGGGCTTCTGCCACTCAGCATGGTATGGGGGGGAGTTCTGCCACTCATGTTATATGGGGGGATTCTGCCACTCATCATGTTATGGAGGGGTTCTACCACTCAGCATGTTATGGAGGGGTTCTGCCACTCAGCATGTTATGGGGGGAGTTCTGCCACCCAGCATGTTATGGGGGGAGTTCTGCCACCCAGCATGTTATGGGGGGAGTTCTGCCACTCAGCATGTTATGGAGGGGTTCTGCCATTCAGCATGTTATGGGTGGAGTTCTGTACACTGACTATTATAGGGGGATTCTGCACACTGCCTGTTATTGGGGGGGAGGGGGGCATAAATACCAGGCTGACACACTGCAGAAGGGTCGGGGTCACCAAAAAAGTCTCTGGCCATATTTTACCCCCAGTCCGCCCCATGATGTACCACAAGGCCCCTTACACACAAGGGCAGGAGAAATATGTATGTTCTAATCACGGTGGTTACAGAATGGGACAGTTTGGATCCCCCTGGAATTGAACCAGCAGACAGGCAGTAAGCATTTATGTAAAGCATAAGGTGGTAACAGCAAACATTTGTCAGACACCCATAACTGTGAGAGAAGAGAGGGCACCAAACTATGTTCGCAGAATACAGAGGCAAAGAAGTCCCTTTAATTGTGATAGGAGCGCCACATAAAGCCAGATGAATGTCAGGTCTGATAGTGCCAGGTAGTGTCCCATCCATCATCAGGGCCGGTTCTCTACAGAGCCAGATAAGACCAGACACTCCCCCTGCACTGCATGGCCTTATCCCATAGATTTCAATGGGCTAGGTTGGTTATTTTTCTGGCTATTTTTTTTTTTTGGGGGGGCTGGTGCATGTGCCACAGGATCCCTGGTCTATTTGGAATTGATTTTGTATGCATTTTTGATTGCGCTACAAACTTGTGATTTGGGCCATGCAAAACCTGTGTCATGTTTTTCAAGTGTCTCCAATGCAATTCTCTGAATTAAAACTTTAATTTTGCTGCCACTCCCCACCCAAAAAAATAAAAAAACGGGGATTGCAACAGGCGCTGTATGCCTGGAGTCCCCTTTTTACTGCACCCGTACGGGCACTGTGTGCTCCCATTGTTAAATGTAGATGATTTGCGGCACTCCCAGCCGGCACTCCGGGTTGCTAGCGCATAGGCTTTGACAAGCCTTGCACTGCGGATGCCACCCAGCCAGAGGCGATTGAACGCTGAGTGCCAGCTGTCTCCAGACGCTCACAACCAAATATGATATATTAGGTTCTATGTCCTGTTCTGATTCATATAGATTTCTTCTTCTCTTGTCTTTTTATCTAGCTCTCTGTATTCTTAGAGGAAAGGGTTGCAAGTACATGAACCACATATTGTAATCATGTTCCCGAGGGTCATCAATCACCAACTTAAAGTGAACCTAAACACACAAGGCTGCTATGTCCCCTACTCCCCGGACATCCAGAACTGTTGAAAATATCCTGTAAACGGGAACAGGAAGCTTTGGTGCTTTATGCTTTTCTAAGTTAGCTTTTCCAATATTAAAATAGAGCAGGTCCTAGGATGGTGTCAGCAGGCTGTGTGGGCTGTGAAAAGCTTCACTTCTTTGTACTTAACAGTGCTTTTTAAGCCTTTTTTGCTGTGTAACAAACATAATTAGTTTCATAAAACTAATATGATTATAACAATGACAGTTGTACTCAACAATCCAGATCACTAAGGTGCAGCAATTACCAACCATATAATTACCAAGAATCTGTACTGTACTGTTCCACTTCAGGGGGCACGTTTAGTCTATCATTTAGCAAATATATGCTGGAAACACCATGATTTTTTAGATTTGCCCAGTGTAAGAAAGTAATTCCAACATGTAACAAAAAAAAACAGAAAAAACTGACCCAGGAAGTCTGCACATCCAATCTGGTCTGCTCAGTGGGGCTCTAGTAGCGGTGAGACCCCAGAAATAACTATGGTGTTTGTAGCCTTTTGAAGAACTAATCATTTTTATAACCAGAATGGAACATGGTAAAGAGGACCAAAACCCACACCTCATCGGCCCTGAAATCTGTAAGATTCTAGGGCCGCTGGATTTCCCCCCCCCCCCCCCATCCAGAATCCGGATGCCCCGCTGTGTGAGACCCCACAGGTCGTCCGGAAGCTCACCTTCTCTCTCGCTCTAACGGCGCGTGCGCAAGCCGCGGACGCATATGTGAAGGCATTTGTGAATGGCCGGTACGGCCTTGCTCCCTGTTAGAGGGTAGCGTGGATGTGGCCACCAGTGCGTTCAATTCTGACCCAGCCACATTGGTTTCCCCTTTAAATTATTTAATCATTTTTCTATCATAGGATAAATGTTTGGTTAGCCCATGTTGAATTGTTGGTACAGGTGCTGGTGAATATTTGTTGTAATAATGGTGTAATGTTCTTTATTAAGTACGCTGTACAAGTTAGAGAGTACAGGCAGGGTAAAACAAAGCATTGTAGTACGCAGGGTATTATAAGCCAGAAAATATACAATGTAATAAATAGGGATTGAGGGTACTGCCCTTTTGAGCTCAATATATTACAATAAAGAGATGGACGCAAAAGGTTGGGTCACATGTGGTGTGTACTCAGCATGGCGGCAAGTGCTTTGGAGATTGTTAGGACAATAAAATGATATACTCGCATTTTGAGGGCATATTTAAAATTTTGAAAAGGAGGAGTGGGCATGTCAGAGGAGTGGAATGGCAAGTGCAAAGTCCTGGAGATGAGAGTGGGCAGAAGCCATCAGGGTAAATTGTTCGAGTTGTTTTTACCTTGCACAGATACCTTTATACACACATAATAATATTTTAGAAGAGAACAGACACTATAAAAAAAAGACACCTTCAGAAAGTGCAGTTAGTAACAAGCACAGGTTTGGCTACATGAACAGGTAGCACCTATAGCCATGGAAGGGTTAAAAGCGCTTTAGCACTTGGCGGCAGTCTTTTCTGAAACGCAGAACTTGCTTTACATTTACTGGAATGGGGTCTGCTGGGCGGCATCGATTTAAAGCACAACTGCTGTGTCTGTGCTGCATATGGCTCCCTCTGAAAGCATTGAAACTGCATTCCTGGTCACTCAATTATTCATTACATTTTAATATGAATATTCTATTTGGTTTATTTTGCAAAAAAATATTCTTACAAGCCAAAATTACATTAAAATATGCATCCAAAAAAATGGGGATGCAATGACTAGGTTAATTTTCCACAAAGTACTTTGCTACAAAATCAAGCAAGGACAACAGTGTTTGCTCAATCACCCCACATCAAGAACTGTGTAACTATAACCTCAGCATCCTAGGCCGCTTATCCAGCTGTCATTTAACCTGCATTAGATTTCTTATTAACTATTCTAGCGAACTCTCTACCTTCTGCAGGGCCTCCTCAGCAGCAGGGAATAACTCATCCACACAGGACACATTCATGAATGCAGAGGACACTGTTGCCCTAAGTAACAATACTATGCAAAACAATTATATACCACGGGGAGGCTGATTCATCATTAGCGGCAGGTAGCGACAGATGAGCGTCTGTAGCAGGCATTTTCAGAGCGCCCGCTAGTAGTCAATGTGCTCAGCCGTGGGTCGCTACTTTATAGCGACTCAGTCACTGTTCAGTAATGTTGAATACATTGTGAGGAGTCGCTATTTGACCAGTACAGTGCTGTATGGGAGCGCATGGTAGCGACTGCTCATAGCGACCGACTCACACCATATTCAGCAAAAAAACAGCCTCGCAAATCTCTGGCGCTGAAAAATACTTGTTTGAAGCCCAGAGCGCAGGAGGCGGTGTGTTTAAAGTGTGTTTTCAAGCGTCTATCAACTAGTAACAAAGCGACAACATATGGAATTACATTGTAACAACATTGCCAGACCTGTAATGTCATTTCTGAGGAAATATTTAAAAAATTAAAAAATTATGAAAAAACTGCTTCTCAATGTCAGAAGAGGTCAAAGAATTATTTGTGATTTTTTTGAAAAAAAAAAAAAAAAAAAAGTTTAAAGACAAGAAAAGGATCGTCCATTGAAATGTATGGGAGAGCGTCAGGTAGCAAGAGGTCATACCTGGCGCTGTGCAAGGCTGAACGCTGGCGCTGTTCGCTGAGGCTGTGAAAATGATGAATCAGACGCTACATGGCGTTATCCCAGTCGCTAAACAGATTCTGCTTGATAAATGTGTAATTGCGCGCTGTGTCCGGCGTTCACCAGTCGCTATCTGTCGCTACCTCTCATTAACCAGGCGCTACCTGACGCTATCCCTTCTTAAATAAGGGCCTAAGTAAATGTGTGTACAGCAGGTGCAAAGGCATGTAATACAATTATTCCTAAGTGCAAAATGCCCAAATGATCATGGTATAGCAAAAAACACACAAGTCGTGTAAAGTAATAATGGGGGTCATGCTAATTATTTGGTGAAGTCAGGGTGACTTGCATTATACATTGCAACCTGCATCTCAGTGAGCATTTTAGTATTTTAATGGTGAATCCAGCAGTTCACCCAAAATAGCTCCAAACCACTGCACCTCCTCCACAGCAATAAATAAATGAACTAAATATATATCATGAATTCATAAATTTATTTATTAATAATTACCCACATAAATCACATTACAAACAATTAAAAAACATATAAAACTAGACCGTACACTCCCAGGGGCATCCCAGTTTTACCCACATCCAATCCCATAACTATAATACTTCAGTGCTAATTTTACAATCAATCCAAAGTGCATAAGTGCTTCTGTGCAAATATAATATATTAAAAATACAAAATGTGGCAAGAAAAAAGAAGGAAAAACAGACTCAAATATAAAATACAACAATCAATTTGAAAGCATACACATCACCTGAGTGTGTAACTCTGAGTGTCCCCCAGGAATGCCCAGGTCAAGTAGCGATCCCCCAACGCGTTTTGTGGCCCCCCCGCTCACAGACCACTTTTTCAAGGTAGGATACTTATGTGGGCGCCAACTAGCGTTTTACTCAACATAAGCACAGAAAATGATGCAGTGCTAGGTACTCTGGTTGAGGCACTGCCAGATAAAATCTGGCGCTGTAGCTCAAAATCCCATAGAGCACAATGGGCAGAACTGGATTGTAGTGTTTAATGCTTATAATTAATATTAATTTATTTGTACATAACTTGCATTGTTCAATAATTGAAATGCAGGACCTAGGTGGGCCAACATTTTTTTTGGGGGGGGGGTAGAAAAATGTATTTTAATGGCTTCTTTTGCTTAACAATGTGCAATTTGGACACTGACAACTAAAATGCAACCTTATTGCACTTCAAAGTTTCTCCCTTTTGTCCCCAGCACTGATATCTTGTAATTGTAATGATAAAACGCCGTCCAGCGCAGGAAAAAGACAGCACCAAAGATTTCAAGGAGGAAAAAAATCATAAATATGCTGCTGAGTGCAAAATGGTAGTACAAAGTGGCGATCACTGGCCCTGGGATAATCAGCCGGTGGGTCCAACAGGTGCTGACATAAGCCGGCCAACACCTACGTGCAACAATCAAAGCTAATTAGTAGCATCCTGTGCAGCAACTGCTAGCGCCAATGTAGTACATAGCACAGCGCCAGATAAGACGGGTATCTAGGAGCTCTGAAGCTGGCGCTATAGCCACAAAAATGATGCATATCATAAATAAGGCTCATTATTAGCATGACTCCCTTGATTACACTCCAGGGGGATCACACTGTAAAACAGCAATATCTTTCCTCTATTGTATTTACAAATGTGCAATTAATGCACCAACCTAAATATTAAATCGAGCTAGGACTAGAAGAATTATATAGGAGAAGCACCCAGCCCTAAGAATGGAAGTTCCACAAATATCAAAAATATCAAAATGTATTGAAAGATATTAAAGTCCTACAAAAACATATTGAAGCAGGTAGATATTCATATAATGTGTTAGAGTAGGTAAGTGTTTGTAAGTGCTTCTCTGCCGACCCCCCCCCCCCCCATCGGCAGTGGACATTGCGAATGTGCTATCTCCTACCGAGACACTATTATTTGCACACCCCTTTCACAAGGAACTAATGTGCTGTGCATATCATTATTAAACTAGTAAACCAGCAAAATAACTTTTTAGTAGGCGACCTTGCATTTACACAAGTAATAATATAGTTGTATGTTTGTTCTTCTGCTGAGTGTTATGTTGTTAACAAGCATCATTTTGACAACCCTCAGTGTACGGCATTATTAATAGCTCTTCTTGTACTGAGCTATACTAATCCTATTTTATTTCTTTTTTAAGTTAATCCTTCACAGTGGCGGTAGCTAAGAACAAAATCAGTTTCACCCCTTTTGGATAGGTAGGCCATTTAAACCAAAAATGCTTGCCTTCTATGTAGTTATTGTAACTATTCCATCAAGTAGCGCAGCTAAACGTGATCATCTCGGGTGCAGACATTAAATGGGGCCCCAGCATGGATCATACAGTGATCTTTTCTTCTGTTGTGCAGCATCAGCTGAGGCCCTAACATCAACCTTGTAAAACTTAGAAAAAGTATGAACAGAAGACCAAGTAGCTGCCTTGCAAACTTGTTCAACAGAAGCCTGGTGCTGAAAAGCCCAAGAGGCACCAATAGCACGAGTGGAATGAGCAGTAATGTGGAAGAGAGGATCCCTCCCTTTAACAGAATAGGCCTGTATCACAGCCTGACGGATCCACTTGCTGATGGTAGACTTAGCTGGAGCCAGACCCTTCTTAGGACCAGAAGGGACCACAAAAAGAGCATCAGTCTTCTTGAAGGGCTCAGTAGCCACCAAATAGAACTTCAGGTTCCTGGCCACATCCAAAGAATGTAGAGCCCCCTCCTTAGGGTTACTAGGATTAGGGCACAGAGAAGGAAGAACAATGTCCTGATTGAGATGAAAAGCAGACACAACCTGGTTTAAAGCGAAACACCACCTTGTCCTGGTGTCTCTCAAAGTAAGGGGGCTTGATGGAAAGCGCCGCCAACTCAGAAACACGCCTAACCGAAGTCATAGCCAACAAAAAGACTACCTTAAGCGTAAGAATGGACAAAGCTGCCTCGTGCACAGGCTCAAAAAGGAGACCCCTGCAAGGCCGATAGGACCAAGTTCAAGTCCCACACTGGTAACATAGGCTTACATGGGGGCGCACATGAGTAACCCCCTGGAAAAAGGTCCTGACCAAATGATGCTGAGCAAAAGATCTCTGAAAGAAAACAGCCAAGGCAGACACATGACCCTTCAGAGTGCTGAGTTGAAGCCCCAGATCCAAACCATGTTGGAGGAATTCCAGAATCCTAGGAATAGAAAACACACGACAGGGAAGAGATTTAGCCTCACACCAGTCAATGTAGGTACGCCAGACCCTATAGTCGATGGAAGAAGAGGACTCTTTCCTAGCCCTGATCATGGTGTTAACAACAGAGGCAGGTAGCCCCTTTTCCATTAAGATGGAGGATTTCAGCAGCCAGGCCGTTAAAGCCAGCGTTTCTAAATTGGGGTAGCGTAGCCGCCCCCTGAGTGAGCAGGTCTGGATCCTTGGGCAGGGCGTACTGATCTACCGCCAGCTGCACGATGTCTGCGAACCACACTCTTCTTAGCCAACAGGGGGCCACCAGGATTGCTGGCACCCCTTCCTGAGCTATCTTTCACAGAACCCTGCCCAACAGGGGAAACGGGTAAAAGACATACAGTAGCTGAAAGCCCTGCCAGGGCATTGTCAGAGCATCCACGGCAAAGGCCAGAGGGTCCTGGGACAGAGACACAAAGACTGGAAGCTTGTGATTGTGACGGGATGCAAACGGATCCACATCTGGCTGACCCCAACGGTGACACAGAGAGCGAAACACCCTGTTGCAGAGGGACCATTCCCCCAGGCGAGAAGTCCCCCTGCTCAGAGAGTCTGCCTCCAGATTCTCCACCCCCGGAATGTACACAGCTGAGATGCAGGGAACATTGTCCTCTGCCCAGGACAGGATCAGAGACACTTCCTTGAGGGTCCCTCCCTGATGATTGATGTAGGCAACCGCCGTCTGGTTGTCTGAGCGGACCTGAACCGCCCGACCCCGAAGGTGCGGGGTCAAGCGGGCTAGAACTAACCTGATCGCCCTCAGTTCCAGAATGTTGATAGGGGCGTGGGCCTCCTGAGGGCCCCACTGCCCCTGGAATGTTAGGGATCTCCAGAAGCTCCCCAAACCTGTCAGACTGACATCCATGGTGACTGTCTCCCAGAAAGGGGCTAGAAAGGATCTGCCCACTAACAGGTTCCTTGAGTCCAGCCACCATGAGAGAGACCGCCTGGCTATGGGGGACAGAACCAAACCCCATCCAGGGACACAGGGTCCCTGTCCTATACAGACAAGAGGTGGAGTTGAAGAGACCTCATGTGAAACTGAGCATAAGGAACCGCCTCGAAGCAGGACACCATCAGGCCCACCAGCTGCATTCCCTGCCTGATGGAAGGATGAGGGCAGGACAGAAGGAGCTGAGCTTGTGCTTGCAGACTGTCCACCTTCTGCTGAGGAAGAAAGGTCCTGGCCCGAGCTGTATCCAGATTCAAGCCCAGAAATGGCTTTATCAAAGAGGGAGACAGGGAGGATTTGGAGTGGTTTATTACCCAGCCGAATGACTCCAGTGTGGTCACCACCCGCTGAGTATCTAGCTCTGCCTGTTGGAAAGACGGAGAAGTGATAAAAATGTCGTCCAAATAGGGAAGAATGCGAATGCCCTGAGCTCTCAGCAGAGCCATAATGCCCGCCAGCACCTTGGTGAATACCCTGGGAGCTGAAGTAAGACCGAAGGGCTATGCCACAAACTGGTAATGCTGATCCTCCAGAGTGAACCTGAGGAATCTCTGATGACCTGGAAAGACTGGAACATAGAGGTAAGCATCCTTGATGTCCACAGAGGACATGAAGTCCCCTGGGCGTAGTAGTTTCAATGCAAAACCTCCTGGGTCTGACAAACTTGTTGAGAAGCTTTAAGTCCAGGATGGGTCTGACAGACCCATCTCTTTTGGGAACGGTGAAATGGTTGGAATAGTAGCCCTTGCCCCTTTCCCCTAAGGGCACTTGGCAGATGACCCTCAGCTCCAGTAGATTCTGCACAGCAAGCAACAGGCCCTGAGCTGACAGGGGTTCTTGAGGCATCCGGGATCTGATGAATCTTGGGGGTGGCCAGGCTGCCAACTCTATCTTGTAACCGGAGGACACTACCTCCTGAATACACCGGTCTGAGACATGAAGCCTCCAGACATGAGCAAAGAGCCGAAGCCGTCCCCCCACCCGGATGGGTAAGGGCGCCCCTTCATGTCTGAGGGGGCTTGGGGGAAGACTTAGATTTGGAACCCCAGGAGGGTCCAGGGCGGCCACGACCTCTGCCCCAGGATCTCCCCAGGCCCCTGCAAATGATGTTCCCCTTCCCATTATGGACCCCCGGTAGGAGGGAAGAAAGGAACCTGAACCCCGAAAGGGCCGAGACTGCCTCTTGCGCTGGGGTAACCTGCCTCCCTTAGTTAACAGGTCCAGGCGTTCCCCAAATAGATGCAGCCCTTTAAAGGGGAACCCAGTGAGAGCCTTATTGGCAGCGTTGTCAGCTGCCCACTGGCGCAGCCAAACCGAGCGGCGTATAGCCACCGCCAAGGCAGAAGCCCTGCCACACATTCTAATGGTATCATCCAAGGCAGAGAGGACATATGCAACAAATTCCTCACAACACAGAAGGGCACTATACTCTGCACTAGCTGCCTCATCAGGAGCCCTGTCTAAAATACTCCTGAGCAGAGTCCTAATAGCCACAGCTGTAATGGCAGAGGCACAAACCGGGCGCAGTACAGACCCCGCACAGGCAAAGGCATGGGAAGCCAGCTGATCAATGCTTCGGTCCTCACCATCCCTCAGTGTAGTAGAGTCAGGGGAATGCATGACAGAAGTGTTGGACAATCCCAGAATTGGTGCATCCACTTCAGGAGGGGACGACCAACGCTTAACCATTTCAGCAGGAAAAGGGTACCTCTTATCCCAACTCTTAGGCACCCCAGGGAGCCTGCTCGGTCGCTCCTACTCTTCGAGCACAAGATTATTAAAGTGAGTTTGCTCAGGAAACTCCAAACGTGGCTTAGCAGTGTGAAACAACTCCCCTTGCTGCCGAGGAGCCGCGGCAGGAGGAGAAATGGAAAGTACTTCAAAAATGTGAGCCAAAAGCCTGTCAGTATCATCTGGAGCCCATGGGTCAGAGCCAGAATCAGCATAACCTTTAGGCTGCTCATAAGATGATTCTGAATCAGAGAACAACTCCCCCTCCTCCAGGGGGGTATAGCCGGCTAGGTCAAGGAATTCCTCAGCCTCCATAGGAAATAAGTTAAGCCAGGTGCCAGATGCCACCTCTTAGCCGAGGCCTTACACGCCGTAGAGCCAGCAATCAGCTTCTCAATACTAAACACCCTGGTAGACAAATCAGGCTGAGACTCCCCACTGGTATGTACCTCACTGGGAGTCAGATGTGAGCGTGGGGGAGTGGGCAAAGCCACACGGGGCGCAGGCCCAGCCACAGACAACCCAGATTGCAGCGCAAGCACTCGCTGGGCACAGGGTACACAGACCCGCACATTGTCATCACTAGTAGGGGACACCCCACACGTCACACACAGCCGGGCTTGTCCCGAAGGAACTCCAAGCACATTATCCTGAGAAGCCTCCATATGGTGATTATTGCGGCCACCGGCCAATAGGGATTTACACAATAAAGTCACCCGGGATGCCCCAATAACCCGCTAGGGAAGTGGGAGCTAAGGCAGAATAGGCCTCTAATAGCAACTAATAGAGGGGATAGGCCGGGAGAAACCACAATTAAGTTTGACCCGCCTGCAAGACATAAACAGAAAGTCCCGCAAACGGTATGCATACACAACAACATATAAAAGATAAGCCAGCCCGCAGGGGCACTTACGGACCGCGGTAGGTAGAAGCCAGCCACGCAGCACGAGAAGGCAAAATGGCGCCCACAGATACCTCGAGGGGCGGGCCCGCGGAGACAGTGATGCGGAACGCGCCATCCGCAAGGCCCGCCCCCCGAAGAGCACGAAGGCGCCCATGTGACCATGTCAGCCAATGATGGAGCAGCAGCACCTGAGGTAAAGTCGCTGCCGACCGCGGAACGCCGTACAAGCGCGCGGCGGCATTTTTAAAAGCAACCAGTGCAACCAACACACGCGCGGCAACAAAAGCCAAGCAATACCACGAAAAAAAAAAATTAAAGTGAAGAATACACCTACAACACACACGCACACAACACCCCCCCCCCAGAGAAATACCAGGGAGAGCGAGGGAGGACAGCGGCCAACCTAACAGGAGCCCACAGATGGACAGGGGGCGAGGGGCATCCCATAAGGCTCACCATGGGCCTATACCGCCTACCCTTTGGTGGGGGATTGCGGTCGGAGCAGCGCTCCTTAAGCACCTGACAACGGTGCTGCCTACCGTCACCCGACCAGTGCAGCCAAAGCTGGGAGGCATGAAAAGGAGGAACGGGTGGGAATAGTTCTACAGGGCCGCGGGCTAATAGCCCCGCTCACCTGCGAGTAGAGAGAGCCATCTTCTTGTCATCGCAGCGCCGACTGCAGAGAAGAACTGGGGATTTTGTGGGAGGTCCCTGGAATATAAGGAGCCGGGAGGAGCCACTTTTTTGCTGTCTCTGCAGTCCAGCGCCATCTTGTGGATGTATAACCCAAACGTAAGGAATTACTCTCTGGAGCAGGACGTATATATACTTAGAATAGTGGTAATGCCATCATGAAGTTGCTCATGTGTGTCACTATAATTATCTTGTACGTAAGAGCATACTCAGACAACTGAACACAAAAACATTTTTATCCCCAAGTCATTCAAGTATACAACTGAATGCATGACTTGGTAGCTAAAGCAGAACAAAACCCAGCATTGGTCAGCCTGGAATATAAATGATTTGGGACACTGGAGTTTTCCCATTTCGAGATGCCCCACTGTGTTCACCCATAAAGACTCAGCTTTCCATGCTTCAACAGCGCAGGCTCTCACCATAGAACAGGAACAAAGAGTTAAATTCCTGGGTTTTGTTCCGCTTTAAATAGTACTGGAACTTCCTTGCTGAGCATATACCTTTGCATAAACCTGAATAGTTAAGCAAAACTGTTTTAATTGCTTTTTTTGTTGCATATCACGTGTCAAACTCATGGCCAGATGCTGCCCTCCAAGCCTTTTTATGTGGCCAGACAGAGTTACTCCAAGGCTTCTGTGTGTGGTGCTGTTGAGTGATACGCTCCACTGTGAAGGCAAATACAACCCCCAATCCTGTCCCCAGATGCAGTGCCTAAAACATCAGCTGGTGTTGCCTTTTCAACATTTTGGGCAGAGGCATAACTAAACGTAATGGGGCTCTGGTGCGAACATTAAATGGGGACCTTTCCTGGGTAGATTATTATCGAGTAGGCTTGCTCCGCGTAATAAAATCAATACACTTCCAAAAAAACACAAATCAGTTACAGAGGAGTTTTTGAAATTTTACACTAACTTATATTCAGAACATTCAGGGTTCAGGACAAGATGATATTCAAAGATGGCCTGAAACACAGATAACCCTTATGGATAGGGATTTTTCAGACCAGGAGATCTTGAGCACGATAAAGTCTAGGACTAGGTCTAGTCTAGGTGTATCAGGAGCTCCTGGTCCAGATGGATTACCTAACGCCTACTGCAAGAGGATTAGTCAGTTGCTTGCCCCACATGTTTAGATTGTTTAATGGAATAAAAAGGGGTGATAGAGTACCTAGTGAAGCTTTTCTGGCTAATATAGTTGTTATCTCAAAAGCCGGGAATGATCCAACAGAGTGTGGAAACTTTCGCCCCATATCACTGATTAACAACAATATTAAAATCATGACTAAAATGCTAGCTTTGTGTGAGAAAGACAGGGTCCAGACCAGGAAGGCCATAAATACCATATCTATATTGAATAAGAGATGGAATGGGTGGGAAGGAGGAAAAGGGTATGTTGTTATCAGCCTGACCTGGGATTACCTGGAAGGAGTCCTGACCAAAATACGTTTTGGGGTAGATTTTTGTGATTCCGATTTTCGTAATCCTGATGCACACCCCATCAAATTAACGGTTTTACGTCTGGCCTTCTCAAGATTAAGAGGGGTACAAGGCAGGGCTGGCCCCGAGTATTTTTTTATTACCAGTCGAACCTTCAGCGAATAGGATTTGATCGGAGGCTAAACGTAGGGGAGTTAGCTGTGGTGGAGTTGAACATAAGTGTGCATTATTCACAGATGATTTGCATTTTCTTTATAACAGACCCTTTAGCATCAGTTACAAATATCTTGCAGATTTTTAACAAGTTTCGGGCAATAATGCAAAATCCGAAGCCCTTAATATTAACAGCTCTTAATATTAGTAGTAGTTTGAAATTGCGGGTGATCTATCAGTTTCAGTGGGCTCAGAGAGATTTGACATACTGACCTTGGACTTGAATAACATCTATGCTGTTAACTACCCTCCTATATAAGAAATTACAAGATACGCTGAAAAAGTGGGATTATAGCTCGCTTCCTTGGATAGGTATACAGCATGTCGGATGAATGTTCTTCCCAAGGTATTTTATATATATATATATATATATATATATATATATATTATATATATATATATTTATATATTTTTTTTAGATAACTCCCTAAAAAAGGAAGATTTGGATGCAAAATGGGACCCTGAAATTTAGATGGCAGAACAAAAGCAAGCGGGAAAATAAACGGACCTTATACATCCCAAGGAATGGGGGAGGGTTGGGACTACCCAACTTGAGATATTATTACTACGCTGCAAGAATCTCCCAACTCTCCTCTATCCTGGGGGGGGGGGGGGGGGGGCTGGGCTGGGTGTTGATGGAGCAGTGTGCACTGGAAGGATCTCCAATCGATCTTTTGATGTGGGTTTTGAAGAAAAAGAAGGGGGCTAATCTATCCAACCCACTGCCATAGCAGAGGGTGCAACAGCTTCTGTAGGGATTTTGCAAGCTATTGCCAGGTGGAGGTGGCAATAAATGATTGTAGGGCTTCCCTGGGCAGACTAATTTAGTGTCTACATCTGGCCTGGGAGAAATATTTCTGTCTGTAACCATACATTTGAATGTTCCTGCTTCCATTTTGTTTTGTGTTCGTTATCAACCATCCCTCTGAAGTCAACCATAATGCTGATGTGACCCTCGGTAAAAATGTGACCCCCCCCTCTTGTGTATATATTGTATTGTATTGCATTGTATTTCCCCCCTTTAAATTGTAAATACTCTAATTGTAATTGTATTTCTATCCTTGTATGTATGCATTACAAAATAAGGAATTTTAATCTGAATCTGTGCAAGCCATTGCCACTACACGGCACGGATATGTAAACCTGCCTGTTGAAAACAATGAACGTGTGTTTTTGCCAGGTACAGTGCATGCAAACCTGGGAAGTTGACATCACAGCAGGCCGCAGGCACACCCGGGGATGGTAGCACTGAGAATGCTGCCCCTTTTGTCCTTGGCTGTCTGCAGCTGGCTATACTTTCCCTTTCAGCGTTCATCCAAACCTCAGCTGACACCAAAGTTACCTAGCAAGGCACTGTTACTAATATGTCAATGGGCTGATCATATAACAGTAGACCATTGTCTCAGCAGAATGACAGGACAGGCAGTAAATAGTCATGTTGCAAAAACTCAGGTCTATTCATTGTTCAGTGTCATTGTAATAACGACTTTTACAGAGCGTAACTAAAGTCACTCTACTTTTCATAGCATAGGCTGCTAAGCAACAAGTTGAAAATCAGTCAACAACAGGGAAGTTAAATCCTGTTTTAGAGAAAAGAACACTTAGAGATGCAGGCAAGCTCGTGCATGCCTCCCCCTGCTGTATTAATTAAAGGATAGGGGCTGGCTGACAAAATACTTACCTGTATCTGCATTCAGATGTCCTGTTGTCCAAAACAAAGCTTTTACATTTCTGAAACAACATTTTTAAGCAAAAGATGAACTATTTATTTAATGAATAAGGTTTTCAGATTATTATTTTGCCTGTATAATAGGAGTTCAAAGTGAGGCATGAAACAAAAAAGTTTGTCTGAAAGTTGAAATAAAAAAGCTGGTGTAGCGCTGTTCCTCCCCCAGAGCCAGCCATGCATCCCACTGAATGGTCATTGGTGAACAAACCAGCCACACAACTGACAAGCCCTAATGGCAGATCAGGGTCTGCTACCCAGAACAGGTTATCCGTCAAAGGAGAGTGAAAGAGTGATTTTGTGTTGGGGGGATGTAGCATAAAAGAAGAAGGGAGGTGAGCTTTAAACCAGACCAACAACCTTACAAGAAACAGTTCTCATATGCATCTCTCCCCCGGGCAACTCAGATTGCTGTGCACTAAAGTTAATGTGCCTTTTTGTAATTCCTGCCAAGGTCCATTCCCCCCCCCCCCCCCCCCCAGTGCTTCTGGGGTTCCTGTCACTGTGCATTGTGGGTTATGTTGTTAAATCTAGGTAGGAGCATGGCTGGGAAGCTGGGAAAGAAAACCTCCTCAGCGTGCCAAGATGGCTACAACCATGAGAAAATCAATGATGCTGTGTTCCAGCTTTGAGTGGATGCAGGAGCAAATGTAAGTGCCGACAATGATTTAGTATCATACATGCAAGTGAATTTTGTTAGTCCGATTTTAGATGAAACCTGCCACACCTCACACAGAGTTTTACTTTTCCAGTTAAGCAGGGAGTAAGGCAGCAGATTAATCAAAGCCACAGAGACCAGAGATGCAACATTTAGCACTCTGGAATTCTTCTCTGAAGTAATCAGAGTCAGAATCGGAATCAGATTTATTTTATTATGTACATACATTACATACATACTAGGAATTCCGGGCAGCATGGGTTAGCATGGGGCATAAGGGCATTGAACACAGAGAGGGGAGATAGGATCTATTGAGGGCAGCATGGGGGCTGGGAAATGGCACCTGAGGAGGGTAGCATGGTTTGGCATGGGGCATTAAGCACAGAGAGGCATCCCGCCATAGGAGCTGTTCCTCCAGACAGTCCATTGCCTGGTATGCACCTCCATGTGCTGCTGGTCAGCTATTTAGGATCCAAGTGAGGCTCTTACTTCTCCAGCTGCTTCAAGGTCCCATGCACCAACCTGCCACTTCTCAGCTGTTGCCTCATTAAAGCCATAGTCAAATTACAAGTGGATGACCTTGTGGTCACTCCTCCAGAGTATTGATAAAATATATGTGGGGATGCTTGAGGTTTCTTAAGGGTTCTTATTTCAAAATTAATTATATTATATTAAACACTGAATTTTATTTTAATTTATACTAAAATCACATGGAAATGTCAATTCATAGAAGCTCTATCATAAGAAAGTCTATTGATAACAATCTGCATAAGTGTGCTTTGAAGCAAGATAGGTTACTTATATTGTCAATTGTTAATTATATGTCCTATAAATAAAAAAGCCAGCCAAGCTTTTATGAACAGAAGAAGAATCGGGGTGACAGGTTTGTGAAAGTAGTATTTTGCTTTTACTTTTGCTTTTAATTTTGTGATAGAGATCCTTTAAATGGAAAGTCCCCTTTCAATAACATTTTTGAAAGTGTATATTTTTGTGTTCCATAATGATGTCCTTAAAGTGCTGAGCTGATCTAGTATTTTTTTTTCTCATGTCAGCAATTGATGTTTTATGGAACCAGTTCTCATTATCTGCAATCTGCTCTTCTATCTTCTACTGGCAATGGAAAAGTGAGAGGCCGATTCATTAATAGCGGCAGGTAGCGACAGTTGAGCGACTGTAGCGGCATTTTCAGAGCGCCCGCTAGTAGTCGCTGTGCTTGGCCGTTGTTCGGTAGTTGATAGCGACTCAGTCGGTTTGCCGTAATGTTGAATATTGGGTGAGGAGTCGCTATTTGACAGGTTCCGCGCTGTATGGGAGCGCATGATAGCGACTGGCCCTAGCGACCGGCTCCCACCATATTCATTAAAAAATCCCGCTCAAAAAATTCTCGCGCTGTAAAATGCATGTTTAAACCCCAGAGCGCTGGCGGCGATGGGTTAAAAGTCGTTTTTTAACCCCCAAACAACCATATTTTTGGAAACAAAAAAAAACAAGTTTTTAAAATAATTTTGTAATATGAATACATTAATATCAGACCTGTAATATCAATTCTGTACAATTTTTTACTTTAAAAAAATTATCTAAAATGGCAGAAGTGGTCACAGAATTTGTCACATTTAAAAAAAATAAAAAAAACAAATAATAACAATTAATTATGAATATTTAAAGATTGTTCCATTGAAATGCATTGGAGAGCACCAGGTAGCGAGAGGTCATACCTGCCGCTGTTCAAGGTCGGACGCTGGCGCTGTGGGCTGAGGCTGGAATAGTGATGAATGAGTGGCTATCTGGCGCTATCTCAGTCGCTAAGCAGGATTGGCTTGATAAATGTGTGATTGTGGTGGGGAGCCGGCGTTCTCGTGGCGGGGCCCGTCATTACCGGCCACTCACCAGTCGCTACCTGTCGCTATTCCTTCATAAGTAAGGGCCTGAGTCTTGTACACACAGAACACTGCTGGGCATGTGTAAATTTGAGTGAGCTTCCTCATCTCAGCAGGGGCCATAGCAGCAGCATTTTGTATGTACAGGGCTCATGTCTCTCTTCTTGGTGTAGAGACTTGGCGTACAGTTGCCAATAGTAACAGAATAAAGGTAATGAAAAAAGCTTTCCTAAAACACATATTTGTATATAAAAGAAAAACAAAACAGCTCATATACTTATACTTACTATATACTTACTGACCTTACATGTGATCCAGCATCTTTTTTATCTGTAGTTTTTCTTCTGCATCCAGGGGTGAACCTAGACTCTCTTCTGCCTGAGGCAAAATATAGAAATGGGCCCCCCCAGTATGTGTCGCTCCACACCCACTGAGCCACCAATATGAAAACATGCACCAGCAGCCCCCCCCCCCCCCATCTGCTGAACCACTAATGAGTTAACAGAAATGCCTGATATGGCCTCATTACAGGCAGCCCCCTGTCAGCACAATCTCATTGGTTCCATAATAAATCTCTGATTGGAGTACAGGTGCAAACGTAATTATTATTACGTTAGCATTGCCAGTCTACGAATTCTTAACCAGGAGTGTATACAACAGAGACCAAAGAACATTACAGATGATGATGCAGCTTTTAGGTAAAACTTTTGCACTGGATCAGATGATAACCCTAGGTATAGGGTTTGAAGGACCAGTCCAGCCAGACTGCCCATTTGAAAATCCATCCCACCATGTCACCCATCCCTAGCGTTAGGACAGGGAAGGGGTTACATAAAAAAAAAACCTCAGCCGCAATCCAGCGCCGATGATCAGGCAACTCCACCACTCAGTGCGGCCAGCTTTCATCCAGCCACTTTTGCCATTGTAGGTTGTGTTCCCCATTGCATGTACCAATTCAAGTGAAAGCATAGTGCAGGACAGGGGGGAATTTTTAAATGGGCAGTCTAGCTTGACTGGTCCTTTGAATGAAACAATAATCATCGGAAAAATTCTGGGTGTTATTCCTCTTTAAAGATGAAGGTTGTAATTCACACACATGCTATACCAAATTACTAGCATGGCCTCCTTTGCTTTAAATGATAACACAGCCATTAACCCTTTAAATGCCAAGCACGTAGTTTCTACGTGGTTGCTTATCCTACCGTTAAGTGCCAAGCACGTAGAAACTGGAATTTCCCCCTGCTAGTGTAAAAATAGAAAAAAATAAAAACTCACCTTTGGTATGAATGGAAAGCTGGGGGTCTCCTCTTCCTCCAGGGGGCATCCGATCCCCCCCTCGGGATCTCCCGTCTTCAGGAGGGGGCCCAAAACCGCCTCCCCCGTTTCCGCAGCTGACACTTGCGGCTGTAAAATAAAAAAAAAACAATGATATTCACTCACCTCCTCGCCCGATCCCTCCACCGCGTGTTCTTTTCACCAGGGGGGGTTCCGACCCCCCCCCCTGGGCTCCTCTTCCTGGTCCTCCCCACCTCTTCCATCTTGTGGGAGGAGAGGGATGACGTCATCCCGCTCCTCGTATTCTCTTACCCACACCCAGCTCTGACAGATGCCGGTAGTAGCGGTGCAGAGCGGGTGAGAGGCGAGAAGGCTCCGATCAGAGCCTTCTCGCCTCTCACCTTCCCTGCTCCGATCACTATCGGCATTTGTCACTGACAGCTGTCATTGGCGCGGGACACAGGATCGGAGGTGAGTAGAGTAAAAAAAATAAATAAATAAAAAAATGTCATTTTTTTTTATCTGTGTCAGTGTGTTTATTTTTTACATTTAACCCCTTGTGAACTGGTAAGGGGTCCATGAGACCCCTATACCAGTTCACAAGGCTGGGGGCTGGCAAGTCACCTGCAGCTAGCGGGTGACTTGCCATTAACCCCCGGCACCCCAGTTACCTGCCTCCCCAAAGCCCAGGGGGGGGGGCATTTTAGTCTACAGGGCCAGGTGTCACCAAAGCTGGCCCCTGCGCCCTGTTCCTACAAACCCTGCATAGCTGGTCCCAGGCTGGTTACTTCAGGTAGAGGGGACCCCATGTCATTTTTTGGGGGATTTTTAAGGATTTTTAACCCTTAAAATTAAAAACAAAATGGGATTAGGGGGGACTCTATGTCATTTTTTTTTAAATTAACCCCTTATGTTCTGTCACCCCCCTGGCAATTTTTTTCTTGATTTAACCCTTTGTAGTGTGGATGGTAGTTGTATTTTATTTGTAAATGTTATAAAGTACTTGTTTCAGTTTGGGGGTCTCCTGGGCAGGAACGGGGGCTACTGATACATATGTGGTACCGTTTTAATCAGGAGAAATAAGGCTTTAACATGCAATATGGTTTTTATTAATAAAACAAATGTTTTATTTAAAATAAAGGAGACAATTGTCTAAAATATATATATATATATATATATATATATATATATATATATATATACATATATATATATATATATATTTTTTTTTTTACTTAATATTTTAAGTAGAAAAATTACAAACAAGACATTTCATGTTAAAGCCTAAACTCTGCTGCAAAATATATATATAAATAATTTTCCTAGAAATTCCTGCAAAAATGGCGCAAAACATGGCGCAAAATGGGGAAAAATGACCTGTCAACAGAGGGTGACAGAATCTCAAGTAGGCTGGCATTCAAAAGGGTTAAAAGAGCCTGCATGTTGGGTATTGTTCTGCTCGGGGGGACCTTGTTCTTTCAGATTTAGCTTGTTTTTTCTTGTCTGCATATTGATTTTTTAGGAAAAGGCGTTTTTTATTTTGCTTTTTTATACATTTTTTAGGGAAACCCTGTGCAACCAAAGAATTCTTCGAGGGATTACTTCCAGAAAGATGAGCCCACTACAACAAGCTGGGTACACTTAGAAAGCCTAACATGTGTACTTTCAGGGAATATACCATTTGTGGGGGGTATTCCAAGTGTAAAGGGTTGTTTTGGATGAAAAATCGCAAGGTGTGCAGTTTGTCTGCAGAGCTGAAATTTTCAAGGAAAATTACCATTACGCACATGCTTTACTTTGGGGTGTTTGGCAACTCTTCCCTTGACAGTAGCTATGCATGTTGGGTATTGTTCTGTTCGGGTGATGTTTTTTCTTTTTTGTATATAGTTTTTTTATGAAAATGTGGCTTTGTTTCTGCTTTTGTATCCTTTTTTAGGGAAACTCTTTGCAACCAAAGAATACATTGAGGGATTACTTCCAGAAAACTGTGGCCACATCAACAAGCCTGGTACGCCTAGAAAGCTTGAGGTGTGTACTTTCAGAGAATATATAGTTTGTTGGGGGTATTTCAAATGTAAAGGGTTGTCTTCATTGAAAAGCTTCAAGGTGCGCATAGCGCATAACATAGTTGTACTTTATCTGAAAATCCCCTAAAGTGCTGTTTCAGTTTGGGGGCGTGTTCTGGGCAGGAAAGGGTGTTTACCAACACATGTGTAGTATCGCTGTAACTGCGAGAAATTGTGATTTTACATGCAATAAGATTTTATTGACAAACTTACATTTTTTATTAAAAAAACACTACAAATTGTAAAAAATAGATTTGTATTAATTTTTTTACTTATATTTCACCCAAAAATATTGAAAATGCACCTAAAGAAAATGACAAAAAAGAAACATTTCATGTTGAAGCCCAGACTCTGCTGAAAAAAACAATATATAATTTCCTGGGAAATCCCTGGAAATCCCTTCAAAAATCACATTTGAACATGCATAGTGCAAAATAGTGATAAATGGTCTGGCAACAAAGGGTGACAAAAACTCCAGGTAGGCTGGCACTTAAAGGGTTAATGAAGTTGACTTAGGTTCCAAAAAATCGAGTAGTAAACTGTTTTAAAGTGGACCAACACCCAGGATTTTGACTATCCTGTGTTTTGGTCCACTTCGGTGGGGCACCCTGATCGGGGGTGCCCCGCTGTGTGAAACCCCCCAGAAAGCCCCAAAAACTCACCTCTCCCCGCTCCCACGTGACTGCTGCAGCCAATCGGCGTCGGCGGACAAGCGGGAGGCAGCGATGGACAAGAGAGCGCGCCCGCCGCCACCTCCCGTGCGTTACTCTTACAGGGCGCGCGCCCGCGCTGGCCATTCACAAACGGCCGGCGCGGGTGCGCGTCCTGCTAGAGGGACGCGCGGGAGGCGGCGGCGGGTGCCGCTGGATCGTGGATAAGGTAGGGATTTAGGGGTTTCTGGGGGGTTTCACACCCAATCGGGGTGCCCCGCAGTCAGGGAGCTGATTGGTCCGGGAAACTTATAGATTCCCGGGTCGATTATGGGAGGGTGTTGGTCCACTTTAAATGTATTTCCCTGCATACAATGCCTGGTACTATATCAGTTGTTTTAGGAAAAAACAAAGTAAAGGATTTGCTTACTATTGAATCGTGAAGTTTTGTAAAATTAAAAATCCATAGAAACATGCTAGATAGTGGGAGGAGGAGTTACTTATACACCCCAACTGAAAGAAATCCTGCCACGCTTTTTGTTTTCTATTGCAGCTGGGTGCAGGTGGATGAATTCTAGACCTTTGAACTTTAAATTCCAATTTTTAAGGAGTAATCTGCTCCATTCCAATGCCCATCTCCTGAGCCGGCCCATGGATAGCAACAGTATTAAACCAAACCTTCAGCATCATTTATTGAAAAGCCCAAACGCTTAAAAAAGCTATTCCCCGGCATCTAAAATGAATATAGTTTATGTTTTTAGTCACTTTTTATTTTTTCCCCCCACTGGACTGCATCTCTGTTCAGAATTCCAGGATATGGGCGCTACCATCTTGTCTCAGAAGCATCACATACTGAGGAGAGGAGGAAAGACAAAAGTGCAGGGGGCGGGTTATAGCTGTTCTTTTCAAAGACAGAGCAGAGCTGGGGTCAGGAAAAGAACAGCAATCTCAGAATGCAGAGCGGCATAGTCACAAGACACTTCCTGTTTGCAGGCAGCCTGAGACTCCATGTGCCACCATCTTGTATGTTTAAAAGTTCATAAAAAGCAGTATATGCAAGTAGGATGATTTAATGTGAGCAATCTGTATGTACGGGGGGGGGGGGGGGGGGTGCATACAAGATATGCTCTTATTCAGGGTGAAGGTCCGGTTTAACCAGTATAAATATCTACCCAATACACTGCATGGTGAGTAAAATAATCCATACACATCAGAAGAATGTGCCTGTAGAGGCAAAACGGAGTGTTCAAACCTGTCACCCCGATTCTTCTTCCCGTTAAAGGAAACAAGCTTGGCAGAACTTTTGATGACTTGTTTATAAGTAGCCCCTCTATCTTGCATTTTTATATAGAGTATTATTATTAGACCAATTTTTTTCGCGAAAGTGCTTCTATAACTTTGATCAGGATGTTTAAAGAAGAAAGAATACTATTGTACTATCATGTAGGGCAGCTGCCCATTCTTTTAGAAGAGCACAAGCTAAGGAATCATTATGGGGGGTTTTCAAATGATTTTGGATATTTTTAGAGAGGCTGTGTTTGGAGAGGCAGTCGGAGGTTTTATTACTCAGCACTAGTGTTGAGTGAACCCAAACCGCAAAGTCCAGGTTCTTACCGAATTTTGAAGTTTGGGTTCCCAAACACAGACTTCAGCCAGACATCTGAGCAGCCCATTCGCCAGCATAACCAAAATGATGCAGCAGCCGAAGCTGCTGTAATTTAACTGAGCCCCGCGATTCCGGACCCGACGGAGGCAGCGTTCCTTTCAAATGGTTCCTGGCCGGGGTCACAGTAAAAAAAAGGCCGCTGCTCCCATGAGTCAGGACATTCCTAGTGCCAGTCCCGCGGGACCAGGATCGCGGGGCTCAGGTGAGTTACAGTAGCGCACACTCTGTTTGGGCCCCTATTGATTTCAATGGGTTGAAACTTGCCGAACCCGAACTTTGGGGGGTGCACACAATAAATCTGCACACAATAAAGTAAAACAAAAAACATTTAACCATTCCTATGGAGAATAAGTAAGCAACTACAAACTGCAAGTGTGACCCAGTTCGTGCACAGCTGATCATTCATTTCCTGAGTCATGTGATCCACGGCTGAATAAAATCTAAATTTGATGTTTTATACTTCATTGTTAAACTAACATGATTTTATCAAGGTAACAATGTAATTGATTGATTGGCCAACAAGATAACCCAATGGATGGTTTGCTTTACTAACACCTGTAAACATTGTCTTTACAGAGCAGAAGAAGAATCTGGAAAATGTCAGAGCCAAGACTGCAGGTGGTCGGTTATCTGTGGATGTTGCAGTGACACAAAGCTATGATGTTAATGAGGTAAGTCATATTATCATGATTCTCATTATTATATAATATGTAAAAAAGGCTATTATAAGAAACTGAAGGGAAAGTCCATGCAATAAAAAAAGCCTGATCCCAAAAATGTAGTCCTGACGGGCTCCATGCACACATCTGTGCGACCACCAATGACGGCACAATAGCAGTGGATGAAATTTACTCCCAGGTGCCTATCAACAAGGTAGACTGCTTCCTCATGACTGGCAGCAGAGATGCACACTGAAGTTGGTCACTACACTATGAACTATGTGTCTGAAGCTGCCCCTGTTAATGGCTAATCATTTTTGGACTTTTTTTTATATTTCACTAGAACAGTTAACAATTTAACAACAAATGAGTGTTGGTCCATACACACGGGGGACTTCCTGATTGCTGATGCCTTACCATGCATCCACCTCAGCAAGCCCAAGATCTGTTTAACTACCGCTCCTCTGGCAAATCTGCCCCTGTGATTGGCTGCCTATCAAACCATGGTCCAGGTTTCCTTCAGTGGCCAGGTTTGTGAAAAAGAAACCCAAACCATGTGACTGTCATCCATCATTGGCAGTAATGTATGCGTGGGAGGGCATCACCATGCTGCTGGTAGTAATTGAACCGGAGGCTTTGTGGGAGGATAGCATGGAGGAGGGAGAGGAAAAAGATCCCAGGGGTGATGACGAAGTCCTAGACCCAACAGGGACTGAAGGCCATCAGAGTTCAGAGGAAGAGGTGGTGGCCACGCAGCCCCAGGAAGCCAGCAGAAGAGGCAGAAGGGTGCAAACCCTCAGAGGTCCAACTGTTGCTGCTACTGCCCGTCATACCCAGGGACTGACCACATCAAAGCTGGTGCAAATGATGCATTTTTCCAAGCTGTACACAGACAACAAGACACGGGTCATTTGCATGCTGTGCCACCAGTCCCTAAAGAAAGGGAAATCCTTAATAATCTCTAACCAGGCACCTGCATCCAAACACAAGCTACACTGGCATAAGCACCTAAAGACATGCAGCCCTCCCTCTGCTGCTTTAGTTGACTCCCCCCCCCCCAATAACAAGGCCATCTGTCTCCCCCCAAAGGGAGAATGTGAGAGCACCACCACCAGCAGCACCACCATCACCAAGCCTGTCCACACCATCCCAGGGATGCCTCCAGCTGTCCATTAAACTTTGGAGAGAAAGTGGAAGTTGGGCCTATCTCACCCATGAGCCCCTGAATGCAAGCATTTCAAAATTGCTGGCCTTTGAAATGTTCCCATTTTGCCTGGTGGAGATGGACAGTAAAAGATCTGATGGCAATACACCATTCCCAGCCGCTACTACTTTTCTCGCCAGGCCATCCCTGCCCTGCACCAACAGTTGTGGAGAAAATAATGTGTGCACTGGGCAATGCTATTAGTTACAGTGTCCACATTACCACTGACCATGGACGTTACATCTGTCTAACTGCCCACTGGGTGAATTTAGTGGCAACAGGGACTGAGGCGGGAAGCATCCCTGTTTATGATTTAAATGTATGTATTTATTTAATGTTTTTTCTGTTATTGTTTTGAGTCTTTCCCTAGCCCACTGTGTGCAGGGCAATCACCCTGGTGTTCCTTTGATTTGCAGCCCTCTAGCCCATACTACACCTAGTTTACAACCATTTTTGGATCCCGAACTTTAGCAGCAAGTTCGGCCAAACTTTCCAAATCCAAACTTCTACAGGCTCGCTCATCACTACTTTTAATGAAACAATAAGCAGTCTATAGCTAAAAGCTTATTACCTTTTTAAATTAATTAGTTAATTAGTTTTCCTTCAGCGGCCACCCAGAATCATGAAATAGTAGTGCAGACCCGTCAATGCATGGACCAGCACCCATTTGGTCCACTTTAATCATTTTAATAACTAAACAAAAATATGTTGTATAATATATACATGTCAAATGAAAGTGTTCAATTGCTGCTAACATTCTTGATCCCTTAGATCATTTCCATTATTCGGCAGAAACTGACAAGTTCTCACACTTACATTCAACAACTTTTTCGCAATAATGATCCCAAGGGACAAGGAACAATTTCAAGGTAATACTAGATATATTTAGATTCTTTGAATAAACCATTTTTAATCACAGTTATTTTAAATGAACACTTAGGCACAATAGATCTGTTTATTTATGCAGTTATTAGCCAGGCAAATGGCAGCATAATATAATGCAGATACATGTCAGAGGCTTCAGTTAATATTCAAGCTTTAAACTTTGACTCCAAACAGGTATTGAAGAATTGCTGAAACAGCAGAACTGTTGGGAATTTCATGGACAACATTCTTTTCAGAATACAAGAAATGGTGTGCAACATTGAATGTCAATTCTGTGTATAGAAATGCCTTGCGGATAAGAGAGGTCAGGGGAAAATGACTACAGTTGTTTGAACTGACCACCAGCAATTCAATTTCTCTCTCTACAATGGATATATTTTCCATTTTTAGACACATTTGCCAATTATTTTAGTTCTCCAGCTGGTGCAGTCAACTAGCAGAACAATGTTTTTATACTTTTTGGTGATTTTTTGGTATTGGTAATTTTTGGGTATTTTTTTCGTTAGATACAATTTTTATCTAACAAAGAATAGCCTGACTTCAGTTTTACATTCAATTAAACATTGAAACTGCCTGCGGGTTTATTTTTAAAAATATTTTTGGGTAAGTTTTTGGGCATTTTTTTGATACAATTTTAATCTAATGAAGAATAACCTGCCTTTTCTCATTTTTTTCTTGTACCTTTACTAAATGCAGCTTTTAAAAGGCATTCATTTTAACATTGAAACTGCTTGCATGTTTATTTTTTTTTTTATATTTGTTGGTAATTCTTTGGCATTTTTCATTAGACACAATTTTTATCCAATGAAGAATAGCCTGACTTTTTAATATTTTTATTGTAATCTTTCAGTTTTAAGTGTTTTACTAAATGCCACTTATGCAAGGCATTCATTTAATATTAAACATGCCTTTTTAAAAATATATTTTTTAGTATTTCTTCGGTATATTTCATTATATTTTTTCAGTTTTAAGTGTTTCACTAAATGCCACTTATGAATGGGACCCTGGACCCCTTATCAGTTCACCCCAAGTGAAAAAGAAATAAGATCACACCGAAATATTTTCTGGTCCCCCCCCCCTAATTTGCAGCATACTAGCCCTTGTTACCCCCATTTTGCAGTAATTTTTGGGCCCCCAAGTTTGGGTCCCCATTGACTTAAATGGGGTTCGAAATTCAGGGACCCAAAACGAACTTGTCGAACCCGAACTTCAGCGGGATCGCCCATCCCTACTCACAAGCTATTCCGTGTGTCCTAAGGTTTTTCCTTGCACCAGATTTGGTGCAGAAGGGTTCGCTTTTAAATGTACTATATTACACATAATATATTGTTACATTTATTACACACATGTCACCTGTGGCTGACTTCTCAGAATAACATGCGCATTGTCACTGGCTTCTACATGTGCAGGCACATGTGTATTTTACATACATGCAATTGCATGAACAGCCTTTGCTTTCACAATTGGAAATTCCAGCAATGGACATACTGTTATGTATACTGTGTTAGTGACCAAGATAATGCTCTTTAATGCTGCCTCATACTAACAGTTAAAGTATCTAAAGCACATTTTTTAGCAATTTATATACATCAGTCTAATATGGTATTGCACATTAACATTCATCGGCATTATGGTAAGCCTCACAGTACAGAAGAACCCATTGTTTAGAAGATTAGATTGTGTGGTATTACTCTTTTAAAGCGGACCTTCACTCTGAATAAGAGACTATCTCAAGTGTTTCCCTCACCCTGTACATACAGATTGCTCACATTAAAAATCATCCTACCTGCATCTACTGCATGTTATGACCCTTTAAACATCCAAGATGGCGGCTCATGGAACATCAGGCAGCCTGCAAACAGGAAGTGCCTTCTGACTGTGCTGCTCTGCCTTCTGGGATTGCTGACCTTTTCCTGACCCCAGCTCTGCTCTGTCTGAGCAAAGCACAGCTATAACCGCTCCTCTGTACTTTATCCCACTCTCCTGTCCTCAGTAAGTGTGATGCTTCACAGTCAAGATGGTGGCGTCCGTATCCTAAATTCCTGAACAGAGTTGCAGCCCAGTGGGGGAAAGAATAATAAGTGACTAAAAACTTAAAATATTAATTTTAGATGCTGAGGAATCGTTGTTTCAGGGTTTGGCCTTTTCAATAAATCATGGTGAAGGTCCGGTTTAAGTTCATCTGTATTATAATGTGTAACTTCAAAATGTTTTTATTCTTAAGGGAGGCATTGACAAGAGTCCTTTGGAACATATGTGGATTTTTAACTACACAGCAAATCAACAACCTGCTCATCAGGTAGTATGCTTTCCATACAAAGTACTAAAAGATGTAGCAAATGTTAACATGTGAAATACACAATGGCAACAAATCACATCTTAAAGTGGAATAAAACAGACCCCAGGCACCGCTAATTCCCTCTCCCCGGCACATCCCGGACTGGGGTGCCTCGCTGTAGGAAACCCCCCAGTTTTCCCTCAATTCTCACTTTTCCACAGAGCCAATGGCACATCAGCAGCGGCATCACTCGCATTCCTTCTCGACTGTGTGCACCCGCATCCGCCACAACTGAATGGCTGTGCATGGCTGCGCACAGACTAAGGAATTAAAGTGATGCCGCACGCCACCGATGTGTGCAACTGGGATTCCATTAAGCTTCTCCAGCTGAACATGAATATGTGCATGGTCAGGGAAGCTGATAGGATGAGCAGCTTTGAATGCGCCATTGGACTGAGGACAGGTGAGATGCTGAGTGAGCGGTGGGGTTTCACACAGCGGGGCTTCGCAAATCATGGTACCCTAGCGGGATGGAGCACAGCCTGGAATAGTGAAAATCCCAAGTTTTGGTCCATTTTAATATCTTCAATGATGGGTAGAGTTTTTATGATTTGCTCACACATTTTTTAAGGACAAATCCCAAATCACAAAGGCCCAAGCATTCACAATAAATACAGTAAATAACTCATAAATGAAAATATGTTCTCTGTTTAATCTGGACAGGCCCACTTTGTGGCATCTGGTGGGAATTTTAGTAGAAGGATTGCGCCTCCCCCCCCCCCCCCCCAACATGCACACTCGAAACATGCAAACTCAAAATTTGGAGAAGGGCGAACATGGAAGGGAGAAGATCAGGGTTGGGGGTAGATCTGGAGCATTGTTAGAAAATATTATTTTACAGGAAGAGTAGTAGATGCTTGAAACAAACTTCCAGCAGAGGTAGTTGAAAAATCGACGGTCAGTGAATTTAAACATGCCTGGGATAAGCACACATCTATCCTAAGATAAAGAGTACATACAGTATACACATAAGGGCAGACTAGATGGACCTCCTTCTGCCGTCAACCTTCTATGTTTCTATGGAAATGAGGGACACAGAGATGGGGCAAGAAAAACTGAGGGAACTCAAAAAGAAAGACTGGATTAAGGTGGAGAAAAGTGAACTAAGAGGAAATGTGCACATAGGGTCCAGAGAAGGAGAAAGGAATGTGATATAAAGAGAAGGAGAAAAGAGAGAGGATGACAAAACGGGAAAAGTAGAGAAAAGATGGGGAGGCCGATTCAGTAATAGCGCCAGGTAGCGACAGATGAGCGCCAGTAGCGTGATTTTCACAGCGCCCGCTAGTATTCGCTGTGCTTGGCCGTTGTTCGGTTGTTGACAGCGACTCAGTCGGTGTGCGGTAATGTTGAATACGGGGTTAGGAGTCGCTGTTTGACAGGTTCCGCGCTGTATGGGAGCGCCTGACAGCGAATGGTCATAGGGAACGGCTCCCAGCATATTCATTAACAAATCACGCTCAAAAAATTCTCGCGCTGTGAAAAGCTTGTATAAACCCCAGAGCGCTGGCAGCGATGGCTTAAAAGTAGTTTTTAACCCCCAAACATGCATATTTTTTGTTTAAAAAATTAAACAAGTTTTTCTAAACATTTTGTAATATGAATACATTAATATCAGACCTGTAATATCAATTCTGCACAAATGTTTTTTTTTTTTTTTTTTTTTACCTTTAAAAAAATATCTAACATTGCCGAAGTGGTCACAGAATTTTTGACATTTAAAAAAAAAACAAAAACATTAATATCAATTAAATATGAAGATTTAAAGATTGCTCCATTGAAATGCATTGGAGAGCGCCAGGTAGCGAGAGGTCATACCTGGCGCTGTGATGGGATTAGCAGCGGCGCTGTTCGTTGCAGTCGGCTACATGATGAATCTCGCGCTAGCTGACGCTCTCGCCGGCGCTAGCCTCATTTAGCGTGATAAATGCGTCATTGTGACCGCCGCCGGGTGTACTTGAGTCGGTAGCCGCCGTTAGCTGGCGGTACCTGCCGCTCGTCAGACACTACCTGGCGCTAGCCCTTGATAAATAAACCCCAAAGATACGATGATACAGAAAGTGAGGGTGAAAAGGGAAATTAAAGGAATGTGACAGGAGCAACATGGAGAGAATGTGGGAATGTATAAAAACAAAAAAGTTGAATAAGGCATGAGAGAAAAATATGTTCCTCACAAGCAGATAAGCCCCCACACCCATTACACTGTAGGGTAGTCAGTTTAATTAAGTGTCCTACTTTGAGTCCCTCCAAAAATTGTCAGTTTATTTTTTGCAGGACACCATGACTGAATGCTTGTTTCACGATGTTGTTGATTGGCAAGTCAAAAGTAAAAAAAATAAATATGAGTAGCTTACCTTACATCTCCTTCCTGCTATGTCTGTGTTTTAGTGAGGAAATCACTTTCAATTAACCTTTCAGTAGACCGAGAACGGAAACATTCCTCACTCCCTCCCCATCTTGATTGGCTGCCTCTCTCTGCAGCTTGAAACCCCACCCTCCTCCCTCCTCTCTCTTCTTCCTCGTGAATGTACATTGCCCTCAACCTTCAGATATCTGGCTCCAGTCTTTGATTAGGCCGCCAGCAATCGGCAGCCTGCCCATGCCTGCCACCTTGTATTCCTGCATATGCCTCTGTTTGCCAGCCTTGCCACAGGTCAGACAAGCCCCCCCCTTCATCTGGCCACACTACACAGGCTGCAGACAATGCAGATGATCTCAGTGTGCTTACATCACAACGCTGTTGCCATGCCCAATTTTTCTCTAATTTTTTCTCTGCTTCTCCAATGCTCAAATACTTTTAAAGATAAATTAGGAACTACAGGGTCTTTTTGAAAATGGATTGAAGTTTAGATCCAACGTGTAGCCCGAGACAATGGGATAACAATCGGGCTTGCCTTTAGTATAACTTTAAGCTGGAAAGCAGCTTTAATTAGTAACACCAGTTGTTCCTGTGAATAATAGGCACTAATAGGTTTCTATACAGTTCTTCAAAACCCTGTGGCTCAAATTAAAGCATCAGCTTTAACTACTAACTGTTTTTGAAGATAGAGTAATACTCTCCTTGCTCTGCTCCATTACCAACTCTTCAAACTGCCACAAAAGGCACAGGCATGACAGAGATGTTGAGATTTTGCTTGTGTTCTCCTATCCAGCCTGCCCCTGTATCCAGCCTGTGTTCCTGTATCCTTCCTGTGTATTTGCATCCTGTCTGTGTCCAGCCATGCACAGTCATGTTCCTGCTTCTATGCATTTATCTTCTTTCCAGCTCACAGTCACCAGACTATGAGTCCAATCCATCACCTGCTCTGTCACGTCTATCCCTTGAGTTTTTTTTTAGCTGCCTAAATATGCCAAGAAGTATTTTTGCGCAGACCACCATGTGACTTTTAAATTCTGCATAGTATAAAAAGGTAGAAGAACTGGGAGTAATTACACTCACACTGGGAGTTTTTAAACATGCTATGTAACAAGCAGTCCAGTTGTTACATTATAAAAAGCAAGTCAGATCCCTGTTGTATTACTTTGTAAAATACCAGTGTAACAATGACTGAGTTCCCTGCAGTGTTACATTGTATAGCAGCGAGACAAACCTGCTGTTATGATGTATTCAATTTCACCGCGGACTGTGTGAGTGATCTCTCTACATGCTGCTGTGATGGAGATCACTCTTAAAAATGCTGCATCTGTACCTATTGTTGGCACACCAGAGACCAGGGGAGTTTGGGCTAGTATACCCCCGTAATCCATAGGGACCACATTCAACTCTATTTCATTTGAAATCAGGACATGCCCCTGTCATCCCAAGCCCAGTCAAGCCCAGTGGGGTAGTTAAAACAAATGGAGTATCTGAGTCCAAGTTTGCTTAGCTTCCTTACAGCTGCTGCTGCCTAGAGATAATAAATCACCCAATTACTGCAGCTGCAACAACCCTTCTGCAGCTGTGATTGGATGATAAGCTGTCACACATAATCTCGATGCAGTTCAGCAGACATGGACAGACAGGACAGCAGGGTTTAGTTCATGGCACGGCAGCCGGCAAAAAGTGGTAAAACTTTTTTTTTGGGGGGGGGGGGGAGTTGCAGTATGAGGAGTGTGGGGTGGGGAGAGGAACCTTTTAAATTCTGACCATATGGTCATATTGATAAGACCACCTATTCACAGCTAGTGCAGGTTTGTTTTCTAAAAATTACTAGCATATTAGAGTGAGCAAATATGTTATATATGTGGTCTGGTTTGTACTTTGGGCGATTACTAGTTTGCCTCACCTAGGAGCGAATAATGGCAGCAAGCACCAAGCTCCAATGTATAGACCTGGCACAATGATACTGCCTGCTGCTGTTACTGGATAGTCCAGATACTGTCAGTGTTCAGTGCTCTTGGCTGTAGTGCCAGGCTTGAAAAGCACTTGCTAAAAGGAAACAGAACTGAACTCTGTGAATTATTTATCAAAAAAGTGATATTTATTGTCATTCTGCTCTCCTGCAGCAATTTGATAGTGCGGTAAAAATAATTTATTTACTGTAGCTATAGCAAAGGAAGCAAAGGATGAATTAGGTTGGAAAGTAAAGAAGCAATACCATGGGTGCTTTCAGGTATCAAAATGATTACATTTGATCAAGCCTCCATGTAAAAAATAGAGTAGCCTAGAGCTTATCCTTTATTAGCAGCTGGATTACCTCTTCTTTGCAAAAATGAATAAAATCAAAACCAAAAAAATTAAAAAAATTAGGTCAGCATATAACAACTGAAATAATCCTAGGCACATATTGAAGAGTCAAAATTCAAGATCACCCGGCATAACTATTTTTCAGGCCAAACAAATAAAGCACCAAGCAGCACATTAATTGTGTGCAAAAAAGGTTTTCACGTTCCAAAAAAGAACCAACACATACATCCCTGCTTATCGTACAAAGCACTAGAGACCGCCTACAAAATATATAAACTATTTTTAATTTACTTTATTTTGTGCTATGTGAGAAATGATCTAACTGCCCCTCCAAACACAAAAATCTAAAATCATTTGCATAACCCTTTAAATCTCCTAATTCTAGCATACACACCAAAATAATCCGGGAGAGTAAATCACATACATGATGCAAACTCATGTTAACGCTTCCTTCAGCATGGTGACACTCATGGCCTAATGGTAAGGACAGGGCTATATTTACCATTAAACAAACCTAGGCCTGTGCCTAGGGTCGCCGCCTGCAAGGGGAGAGGGGGGGGCACAGGCATTGCTGCTATAGTAAAAAAAAAAAAGAAGAAAAAATTGTTGATGAGTTAATGCCTCCTTACAAATGCTCCTAAGCCACATTATATCTGTAGGGGGGAGAGGGGGCGCAATGGTTTAAAGGCAGTCTGCAGCTTCATCCTTTCCCCTTCACTGCTGTGGCCACATGACTCCTGTGTGTTGGGAGCTGGGAAGCCGATAATATATAATAAAATGCATGCTCCTACGCAGTTCTCTCATTGAAACCTCTCCTCCCTACTCACATTTCTGTTTTTATATTGATGAACTGTGACATCAGGGCAGGCATCAGCACTGGGAGTACCCAGACAGGGGCTGGGGCCACTGCACATTCACAGCACCTACCTTTGTTTCTTTCCTTTTATTCTTCCCTTTTTTCTTCCTATTTATTGTTTCTTTCATCTGTTCTTTCTGCCACTCCCTTTCTTTCTTTAATCTTCACTTCTATTTGTTCAGTACTTGTATACTCTGTTTCTTTCATTCTATTCTATTCTTTCCCTTTAGTCTTTTTCTTCCTTTCCATCTATTCTTTTTCATCTGTTATGCCTTTCCTTTGCTTTCTTTCTTTTTTTCCATCTCTTTCTTTTTTCTGTCAGTCCTTCTATTCTTTTTTTTTTCTCTAGCCGGCCCTGCTCAATGTTACCCAACAAAAGGGGGACGTCAGCACTTGAAGTGTCTAGGGCAGCATGAATACTAAATACGACCCTGGGTAAGGAATTGAATTTGTGACCAGAGGATTGCAGGTTTGATTACCGGTTGGGACATGACTGAATTGCTCTTGAGTGTGTGGACTGTCCATTCGGGGTCATGCTAAATATTAGGTGAAGCCAGTGTGCATTGCACCCCGGTGAGCTTTTTACCGAAAAAACACACAAAAAGTACCAAAAAAAGTCCTTGTACTATATTTTCCCCAAAAATATACTTGTATATGTGATTGCACATTATTACAGTTTATGCGTATTATTTTTCCAGTGATGTAAGGCTATATCTTTAAACTTATAACAGCATCCTATGGGCTAAAGATTTCCCCATTTTTTTCTGCATAGCCCATAGGGTTCTGTTGTTTCCAAACTAAAAACAAATATTCTTACCTCATTGGAAATGATGTGCCTGACCTGTAAAAATGTTAATATCACAGGTATAGGAAATTTTGGGGGAAAAAAAGGTAGAAAAAAATATTTTTTTTGCACTTTTTGTGTCTAAACGCTAAAAATCTTACCGAGATGCAGATTGCAATCCACCCCACAATGCACAGTGCTAGTCACACCAAATATTTAAGCATTACCCCCACAGTCTCATGCAGAAGAAAAATCAATAATGTGTGTGCAAGCATACAGTGGCCATGTATGTCTATAATACCTAAAAAACCATGGATAGTAGTCTGGTTGGCTGATCAAGGGCCTTTTAGTGCCGGGTCAATGTATGGTTGTGGCAGTATACAGTTCACTAATCTACCATATCCACCCCCTAATCCCCCCTTTTTTAGGCTCTCCCTTCATTTCCTTTTTTCCTTCTTTCTCTCTCTCTCTCTTTCTCTCCTCTCCTTCCTTCACTATTTGTTGTGGTTGGTAATGTTTTAAGGTAAAGCTATGATAAGCCAAGAAGTAATAATGGTTAATAATACAACAATGTTCTATTGTTAATATTGTTTAATTACTGCTTAATAATTGATCTTTGGACTTGCTGCTTGTAAGGTCCGGCACTGTTATATGAAGAAAATTAAAAACTCATATAAAAATATTGAAAACACAGTACCTAAACATACCCTATTCTGAATATAAACATGTCTTTTACTTTATAACCAATTTGTCTATAAAAAAAAAGGATTCTATTGTAAATAGACAATTTATCATGGGCATCCTGCTCTTTGACTGACTGCTCTGTATGAAATCCATGATAAATTGCTAGAGATATATATTGATACTGTCATGTCTGCTTCACAAAATGACAAATCCACTTTTGTTACAGATTAAATTTGTCTGGCCACTCAAGAATTTCATTTGATACTTTCAAAAACAGTCTTCAAAGTAATAAGGTAGTATTGTATAAAACTTGTAATATATGATTTGCTGCTTTCATTCTTAAAGGGATTGTCCAGGCTAAGTGTAGCATACCGTGGCCATGTATGTCTAAAATACCTAAAAAACCCTGAATAGAATGCTCACCCCAAAATCTGGATAGTAGTCTGTTTGGCTGACTGTGATCTGAGACCTTTTAGTGTTGGGTCAATGTATGGTTGTGGCAGTATACAGTTCCCTAATCTACTCCATCCACCCCTTGGCGTGATGCTGGGTAAAGCTGTTGAAGCTGAGAGGGCTATCCAAGTAATTTTGCCTCCAGGGGCAATGAAGACTGCATGCCAGCACTGGAATGAGGTAGCGGGAAACCAGTTTCACGCAGCGGGGCAGCAACAGGGAGGTATTTCTACATTGTATAAAGGAAAAACATTGTTACATTGTAAAAACCAAGTCAAATCCCTGTTTTATTACTTTGTAAAATACCAGTGTAACAACCACTGAGTTCCCTGCAGTGTTACATTGTATAGCAGTGAGGCGCCCTGCTGTTATGATGTAATCGCATTCACAGCGGACTGTGATGTGTGAGTGATTGCTCTACATGCTGCTGTGATGCACAGATCACTTAGCACCTATTGGACCCGACTGCTGAATATACCAGCACCAGTGAGCGCCACTTTGTACAGCCTTCTTTTGGCACTGCACAGAAATTTTTTTTTCTTTTTTTTTTCATTATGAATTTATTCGACTCTGGAAAGATTGGCGCTGTATTTTACTGGCACTGGTCAGCGTTTAATCATTACAGTTACAGGATATTACTGCTGGGGACACCCTTTACAGTGTGTTAAGGCTGCGTTCTAGTTGTTGTCCAAATTACACACTGGTAAGCAGAAGAAGCCATGAAAAGCAAAAAATGACATTTGGTGACATGTAGGTCCTGCGTCACAATGCAAGTTCTGTCCAAATTATTAAATTATGTGTCATATTAATCATAAACATAAGACCGTTCAATACAGTTCTGCCCACTGTGCTCTATGGGATCTTATACTATTATAAACTGGCACAGATTCAACCATAGTGTCAGATGCTGTGACCTATTTGGTGCTAGTGCTAAATCACATGCAGGCTGGTGGTCATTTCTGGTTTCCTAAATCGCACACACAGTACCCAGGGCCGGATTAAATGTGGTGGAGGCCCCTGGGCACAAAATCTGGTGGAGGTCCCAGATACAGGATTTTTTTTTGCAATTACAATAATAGTCCAGCCAACTAACTGATCGGTGGTTATATGGTACCTGCCTACTTATTGGAACGCCCAGCAGAAGCGGCACGGGAAGCTGCATATGCAGGTGTTTCCTGCTGCATTTTGCCCTCTTATTTACTTTATCTGGGAACATGTATGCTGCTGCCATTATGGTCTGGTAATTTTTGCACTTTTATCCTCTGCTTCTGGATAATGCTATACATCTTTGCACTATGCACTTTTAGGGTTTGCTTTGTGTCCTTAATTATTGTTGGCGATTAGGTCATCACTATTTATTTGGTAATTTGTATTTATTTGATTGATGTTGTATATTTATTGCATACACTTTGTGGTTGATTTGTTATTTATTGTATATTTATTGCAATTGTGCACTATTTAGCACTTGGGCTTAGCACTTGTCACTTTACTATTGGAATCCAGAACTTTTGAAATTACCTTTGTGCCGGCACAAATAATATCATATTAATATAGATCTCCCCGCTCTTCCATATAATTATGAGTTAATCCTGCGGTGGTTTGTTCCTTGTTGAATTATATTATCTGATATGATACTACTTTATGGATCTCTTATGATACAGAATATCCTGGGGCAGATGCCGTTGTTTTTTAATCTAGTCTTTCATGTTGTGATTGTGAGTTTCTTTGTGTATGCGTAATAACATTGTTTGTATAATAAAGTGTTGTGAATATTTTTATTGTCTGGTGCTCCTAATTGGGGTGGATGTGACGAGTTGTCAGCAGTCCCTCCTGTGTTTTGGTTGATTGGTTAATGCTTAGTGAGCACAGAATTAGATTATAGTGGTGCACCCTCTCTTTGTGTTATATACTTATTGGAACTTCAGATTGAGTCCCTTGTGCGCGTGCTTGCTGCTTGGGAACTCCTGCTTTGTCATTCTGGGTGGGGGAGTAGTGTAGTCGCCCAGCTGGTCCAGCAGAAACCAGTTCCCTGCATTTAGCTGCCAGAGGCTGTGCTTGGTGGCTTATGTGCAGCGGCTGCCGATTGACAACTCAGCACGCATCCATCACTGTAGCGTTGCGGGCAGCGGGCCTGCCGCTGATAGCTTTGTTGCTTACCCTGCAGCCCGTCAAACCAAAGACTGAAAAGCCTCCTGGACCAGACCATAACCCAAAGGTTGGTGGAGGCCCCCTTTGCAGGGCAAGTGGTGGAGGCCATTGCGCCCCCCCCCTCATAATACGGCCCCGGGAGTACCACTGAGGCAAAAAAGTGGCACTGAGTGGTTTTAATAGTCACCAGCGCTTCATAATTCAGGCTCCATATTTTATTATGCTAACTGCTTATTATATGATCATTTGGCCTTTAAAAATTGGAATGAAAAGCTGTTGTTTTAAATAAAAACCATTGTCCAAAAAGAAACAATTCATTGTCTGTAACTTCTCTAGGGTCATAACACTGAATGGATCAAACCAAGTACAGCGAAGCATTTACAGAAGAATAATGAAAGGCCAAAATGCAGCACGGCCAGCACAGATAATCTGCACAATGACAATGACAGAATGTGGAAAGCACTGGCAGATAAAATAAAGAAAATGTAAGTTACAGGAGTATCTTGATGGAGAGCTAAGACATATTTCAACCCGTTAACGTTGCCACATATTATAGTACAGTATGTTCATACATTCTGACAGCAGATATGACATATCTGTCAAATTACTTCCTTTAACAATGAGTTGTCCGGGGCTGCCTAGCAGGGCTATATTCCAGTGGCGTCCTCAGCAGTTCCAAGGGCAAGTTACTTTAAACCAGACCTTCAGCATCATTTTTTAAAAAGCCCAAACCATTAAAAAACTATTCCCCAGCATCTAAAATTAATATATTTTAAGTTTAGTTAAGTTTAGAAACTTACTTATTCTTTCCCCCGCTGGGCTTCAACTCTGTTCAGGACTATAAGATACGGGCATCTCCATCTTGCCTCAGAAGTATCACATATTGAGAAGAAGAGAGGGGGGAGTGCAGGGGGCGGTTTATAGCTGTGCTTTGCGCAGACAGAGCAGAGCTGGGGTCAGGAAAAGGATAGCAATCCCAAAATGCAGAGCGGCACAGTCAGAAGACACTTCCTGTTTACATCCAGCCTGAGACTTCATGTGCTGCCATCTTGGATGTTTAAAGGCTCCGAAAATACAGTAGATGCTGGTAGGATGATTTTTAATGTGCGCAATCTGTATGTACAAGGTGGGGGAAACATAAAATATAGGCTCTTATTCAGGGTGAAGGTTCAGTTTAAACTGGAACAAAATCCCAAGAGGAGCGAAACCCAAGTTTTTACCTATCCTGGGTTTTGTTCCTTCTGCTGGGGGCATCCTGATTTGGGATTCCCCATAAAGAGGGAGACCATGAACCCTTAAAGTCTTAAAGACTCTAGGGAGGTGGTTACTCCTCATTGAAGTTTCCTAGGGGGTATCCAGATTTGGTATGCCCCACGGTGAAAATTGCTGCCTAAGACCACTCGAGCTTCAACACTTACCAAGCCACGTTATTGAGACAACCGCTTCAGCACTTACCAAGCCACAATATTCAAATGCAACACAGGCACCCCATGCTTTCCAGCTGTGTGTGCTTCAGGATGCCCCAATCTGGGACTAAAAGTCAAATTCTGATTTTATAGGGATGGCCTGCTCAGCTCTAATAGCCTGTCTTATTGCTCCATCCTGCAATGGTTGTTCTTCTCTGTTAAAACGGACCTACAGTCAAAAAATTAAAGTTTAGTAAATTGCTCCCCTAAATCCTGTCTCTCGCAATCAGTGATGTAATATATTTGAAAGGACTCAAATCCATTTAGATGTTGAGGGATAGCAGTGAGAATCTATGCTATTGAACTACATGGAGGCAGCCATCTTGCCACAATTCTGACAGGCCTTTTTGTGAGCCATTCCTACAGTCATAATTACCCTAAATCTCCTTGAAATCATGCTTTATCTCTGACTAGAAGTAAAAAAGCCATCAGCTGTAATGACTCAGCACTGTTCAGAAAGCTTGTAAAACATTGTAACAACATTCATGCAAAGTTAAACACAGAGCTTTCTTAGTTACCACTCAGATGTCCCAAAGTCCATATGCAGGTACTTCCTTCACAAGACAGCTCAGAGGTATTCTTCTTAACCTCCGTGGTTATTTTCTCCAGGAGCAACTGGCAAGCAAAAATACTCCAACTTTATATGGAAACCGCTCAGCATAGGTCCCAAGAGGAGGATTCCACATTCATGGGTGCAGCATAAAAATAAAAAACACTCATATAGTGTAAATCAGTAAAGCACACAATATTTATTAAAAGAAGGTAATGCACTCACAAGGCGGCGGTGGCAGGCGGCATAGCGTTTTGGATTATTCGATCGATCTGGCCAGATCTTGTTGTGTATGGGGAGTTGGTGAGAGCCATCCTCGGTTTTATATGCTTTTAAAGTGTTTTTCCTTGTGAGTGCATTACCTTCTTTTAATAAATATTGTGTGCTTTACTGATTTACACTATATGAGTGTTTTTTATTTTTATGCTGCACCCATGAATGTGGAATCCTCCTCTTGGGACCTATGCTGAGCGGTTTCCATATAAAGTTGGAGTATTTTTGCTTGCCAGTTGCTCCTGGAGAAAATAACCACGGAGGTTAAGAAGAATACCTCTGAGCTGTCTTGTGAAGGAAGTACCTGCATATGGACTTTGGGACATCTGAGTGGTAACTAAGAAAGCTCTGTGTTTAACTTTGCATGATTGTTTGAACTCTATGGACAAGAGACACACACGTTGAGCTTTCCTTAAGAGACTTGTGTTATATTTTACATTATATGTTTGATATTAACGATTTGAATTTGCTTTTTAGCGCGGTATTTTAATTATTTTATTGTAACAACATTGTTAACAACTCTGAGGCAGCCAAACCCATCGACTTACATTGATTGATACATAGTTACATTTTTCCATTTCAGCAGCTGGTGATTCAGCATGTGTGTTTAAAATGAAAGACATGCTGCTGTGGCGGGGGCGCAGATTGTGCAGCAGGAAGTGTTGCTGTAACTTACCTCAGCCCTACAATCATCTTCCTGTCAGTGGCAGCTTTCTTTGAAATCAGCCCCAGCTAGGGCCGTCAGCTCCCATGACTGAAGATACTGCTAGTGACAGCTGGCAGCCTAGAGGCTGAACCTGAACACGGATTTCAGGATTGGGAAACCTTGGGAACTTTGTGGTTCAGGTTCACCCATTACTAATGCCGTTTCCTTTTCTGAGGTAAATCTCTCTCAGTTTGGTGAGGGCTGCTTATAGCAAAACCCCAAGTTCCAGCCTGCCCTGTGTGGAGAGAGAATATCACACAGACATACTGCAGCCATGCTGATCTTCAAAGCACCCAGCATTATCTCCTAACATTCTGTGTGGAAACAGATAACATCTTTCTCTAGCCAGTTAGGTTGATCATAAGGAAGCACTCAGCTCAACTGCAGTGCATCTATGGCCCTTATTTAAGAAGGTATAGCGTCAGGTAGTGGCTGGTTAATGACAGGTAGCGACAGGTAGCGACAGGTAGCGACTGGTGAACGCCGGACACGGCACGCAATTACACATTTATCAAGCAGAATCTGTTTAGTGACTGGGATAGCGCCATGTAGCGTCTGATTCATCATTTTCACAGCCTCAGCGAACAGCGCCAGCGTTCAGCCTTGCACAGCGCCAGGTATGACCTCTCGCTACCTGACGCTCTCCCATACATTTCAATGGATGATCCTTTTCTTCTCTTTAACCCTTTTGTTGCCAAGCACGTAACACCTACGTGCTGGCTTGGCTGGGCCTTAAGTGCCAAGCCCGTAGGTGTTACGTGCTTGACTTTCCTCGCTTGTAGTTTAAAAAGTAAAAACAACAAATACTCACCTGACCCCTTGTTGGATCCGGCCGGGTCTCCTCTTTAATTTGGTGCCATCCGATCCCCCGTGGGGGGTCGGATGGCTCCAGGAGAGCCCCCGGAATAGGCCCCCCCCCCCCCCCCCGCTTCTGCAGCAGCAGCTTCTAACTGTAAAAAAAAAAAAAAATAAAAATGACATTCACTTACCTGTGTGTGCGCTGGCTCCCGCTGTCCCTCCTCTTCACCTGGGGGGCCTCCGATCCCCCCCCAGGACTTACCGATCTTCAGGAGAGAGCCTGGGAGGCTCTCTCCTCTCTTCTGCACGATGGCGGCCGCCATCATGCCTCTAAGCCCCGCCCCCTTGGGGGCGGGGCTTATGAAGTCATCCCAGCCCCGATCTCAGGCTTCAGCCTTCTCAGCTTCTCAGATGCCGGTGATCGGTGCCCTGGAAGGAGGTGGCAGGAGATCCTCTGATCTCCTGCCTTCTCCTTCTCTGGATGCCGATCACAGGCATCTGTCAGCTGAGCGGCGAGGGACAAGAGCTTGCAATCGAAGGTAAGTACAGTAAAAAAAAATTTTTTTTTTTTCTAATAAAATACTTTTTATTATTGTGTGGTGTTTTTTTTTCACATTAACCCTTTGTGAGCTGGTAAGGGGTCCATGAGACCCCTTATACCAGTTCACAAGGCTGGGGGGGTGGCAAGTCACCTGCCCTAGCGGGTGGCTTGCCATTAACCCCCGCACCCCCATTACCTGCCTCCCCAAAGGCCAGGGGGGGGCAGAAGAGCCCGGGCCCACATAGGCTATGTGGGCTCGTAGGCTGCAGGGTGGGGGGGCCACCAAAGCTGGCCCCCCCACTCTGTGCCTACAAGCCCCCATAGCTGGTCCCGGGCTGGTTACTTTGGGTAAGGGGGACCCCACGTCATTTTTTTTTTTGGATTTTGAAGGGTTTTTAACCCTTCAAAATCCAAAAAAAAATGGGGTCCCCCTCCCCGGGAAGGGGGACCCTATGTCATTTTTTTTTTTAATTAACCATTTGTCATCCAGCAGCTATAAAAGGCTTCTGGGCAGGAAAGGGTGTCTACCTATACATATGTGGTATCGCTGTAACCGGGAGAAATTGGGGTTTCTCACGCAATAAGATTTTATTGACAAACTTACATTTTTTATTACAAAAAAACTCTACAAATTGTAAAAAAATGTTTTTTTTTTATTTTTTTTCACACATTTCACCCAAAAAAATTGAGAATACACCTAAAAAATACAAACAAGACATTTCATGTTAAAGCCCAGACTCTGTTGAAAAAAACAATATATAATTTTCCTGGGAAATCCCTGGAAATCCCTTCAAAAATGACAGTTGAATATGTGTAGCGCAAAATGGTGAAACATCGTCTGGCAACAGGGAGTGGCAAATGCTGCAGGTAGGCTGGCAGCGAAAGGGTTAAACGGGTTTTTTTTTTTTTTTTCAACAAAATCACAAATAATTCTGTGACCTCTTCTGGCATTGAAATAGCAGTTTTTTCATAATTCTTTATATATTTCCTCAGAAATGACATTACAGGTCTGGCATTAAAGTGTTCATGTTACAATGTTGTTACAATGTAATTCCATATGTTTTCGCTTTGTTACTAGTGGATAGAAGCTTTAACATACTTTATACACACCGCCTCCTGCGCTCTGGGCTTCAAACAAGTATTTTTCAGCGCCAGAGATTTGTGAGGCTGTTTTTTTGCTGAATATGGTGTGAGTCGGTCGCTATGAGCAGTCGCTAACATGCGCTCCCATACAGCGCTGTACTGGTCAAATAGCAACTCCTCACAATATATTCAACATTACTGAACAGCGACTGAGTCGCTATAAAGTAGCGACCCACGGCCGAGCACTGCGACTACTAGTGGGCACTCTGAAAATGCCTGCTACAGACGCTCATCTGTCGCTACCTGCCACTAATGATGAATCAGCCTCTATGTGCTAGCAAATGCTCTCCCCCATCTCACCACTCATGTGTAATAATGGCTTTCAGGTGTGATCCAAGATGGCAGCGCTCATGTTATTCTAGGAGCATGGGGATTTGCATGGGGTTAAGCCCATTCAAGCAGCATGCGTCACTGATCGTCAAAGGGGGGCTTTAGGGAGGCAAATTACCCCACTTTACTTTCTTGACTGCAGATCCGCTTTAAAGTAAAATGATGTATTAAAAAAACTGTCAAAAAATGGTAATTCTAATTTTTTTATAAATAATTTTATTTTTTTTTATAAATTTCGACTTTTTACGACATTAGTGGCCTTGATTCAGTAAAATTGCCTTGAAATAAGGATTTCTTCATGCATTATTACAAAATAACATATGAGTAAAATTAAGCATGATTTGGTAAAGCACATAAAACTTTCACCAGGGTAATGTGGAAACGTATTTCATTTGCAGTTAAAACTTTTTTACAGTGATTATTTTTATGATACCAAAGTTAAATCCCCTGTCCAGGCATACACTAGGGAACAGTGTAGATTAGTAATTTCAAAGCATCTCAAAATCTCTGATTAAATGCCATATATAATCTAAGTGAAGCTGCTTTATTTGCTTAAATGTTTGGGTCATGACTGGGATAGGTATGTCATGGCTCAGATGGGTCATGTACATGCTTGGCTGTGTTCAGAGTCAGCTGAGAGACCACTGTAGCTTACCAAACTCACTTGCACTAAGAGCACGAAGGGACAGAGTGGCTGGAGCCTTGCTACAGCTTCTACCAGGCACTGCAGAAAATGTAGGAGAGACACATGGGACAGGCATTCTGCTTTATTAGAGCAATTGGTTGGACCTTCCCTTTAAAGTTTGTAACCAATATGTGAACATTTAGACTATATAGACCACTACAATGTTCTCTCTTCTTTGCTTTAATCCTCTTTTGATGTCATGTATTCTTCTGAAATAAGGATTACTGAACCGGGACAATTTCTTCATTTTGCACGGGCAGGCTGATTCATTACTAACGCCAGGTAGTGACAGATGAGCGTCTGTAGCGCAGATTTGAGAGCGACCGCTAGAAGTTGCTGTGCTCGGCCATGGATCCTTGTTTCAGAGCGCCTCAGTCGCTGACCGGCATTGATGAATATGTTGTGTGAGTCGCAGTACTACGCTATATGGGAGCGAACGGTAGCGCCAGCTCAGTGCGACCGACTCACACCACATTCATCAAAAAAAGAGCCTTCAACAGCGCCGGCACTCAAAATCATGTAGTTGTAGCCGTATAGCGTCAGAAGCTGTGTGATTAAAGTCTGTTTTTGAACATGTATCCACTAGCAAGAAAGCGAAAACATATGGAATGACATTGTTATTACATTGTAACATGAACACTTTAATACCAGACATGTAAGCACAATTCTGCATAAAAATATTATTAAACCAAAAAGTTTTCAAAAATGTCATTTTCTAGGCCAGGATACATGTCAGAAAGTTTTGAGATTTTAATAAAAAAAAAAAGAAATGTATGGTAGAGCGCCAGGTAGCGACAGGTAAGACGTGGCGCTCTGCAAGGCTGAACGCCTACGCTGTACGCTGAGCCTGGGATAATGATGAATCGTACGCTACATGGCGTTGTTCCAGACGCTTTACAGATTCAGCTTCATAAATGTTTAACTGCGTGCTGTCTACGGCTTTCACCTGCTGCTACCTGCCACTTTACAGGCACTACCTGGCGCTATCCCTTCATGAATAAGGCCCTAGGTATGCAATTTATATTATTGTGTAAAAGAATTGTGATATGCATTTTTTTCTTTCATGTGGCTCAGTGGACCTCTTGAGAATTTCCTGCCCCTATCTTGTGTTCAGCCATCAGGACAAGTCACTTTTTATCAATTCACAGAAGCCCTTAAATGTATGGGCATAGAGGTCTATGAGGAGCGGCTGGCCAGGATGTGGACAAGGTAAAGCTCATTTATTATCATGTTATTAAATAGCACATGTATACCAATTACATGGGCCTCTCTTCCTATAAGATGCTGTGTCTCCTGTAATTCCTCTTCAGCTATTATTTTGGTGTGTTTGGAAACCAAATACGGTCTTGATCAGTGTGAAAATCAAGTTATATGCATATTTAAAGTAGACCAAAACCCGGGATTTTCACTATCCCGGGTTTTGGTCAGTCCCCCAGGGGCACCCCACTGATTTAGGGAGAGGAGGCTGCTGGAGTAAGCGACAGTGGGAAGTGACAAAGCTATTCATTTTGGGACAGCTAAGTAGGGAGAGTCACCATTAGTTGCTGAAAAGACAGCTAGCAAGGCATATAAAAAACCCTGTGCCTGTTGTCCTCATTGTATTCTGAAGACTAGCAGGTTCTGGAGCACATTTAATACAACTCATCTGTGTCTGCATAGCATTTACTGGGTATTTAATACAGCTCATCTCTGAACATCTGCGTAGCATTTATTGGGTATATAATACAACTCATGTGTGCTCATCTACATAGCATTTATGGGGTATATAATACAACTCATCTGTGCCCATCTGTATTGCATTTACTGGGTATATTATACAGCCCATCTGTATCTGCATAACATTTACTGGGTATTTAATACAAACCATCTCTGTCCATCTGCATTGCATTTACTGGGTATATCATACAACTCATTTCTGCCCATTTGCATAGCATTTACTGGGTATATAATACAACTCATCTCTGCCCATCTGCATAACATTCACTGGGTATATACTATAACTCATCTCTGCCCATTTGCATAGCATTTACTGGGTATTTTGTCACGTATCTGAATAGGGACTCGACCGAGGTAGATACAGACAGCTCCCAGTAATACCACCTGCGGCCTCCCCAGAAAGTGGATATTGGAGAAACTCAGCAGAAGGGAGGGCTGGAGTGTTAAGTGTGGTGATGATAATACAGAATCAGGGGCACCAGGCAGAGGATAAAGAAGATCTGGAAGGCAACAGAGAGCAAGGGCTGACAGTACCTCACACTGGTTCCAGCATGGGGGTCTGCCGACAAGTCTGTTTTTTGCCAGAGCTCCTGGTCTATTTCTGCAAATTTCCAGTTTACCTCCACCTCAAGGGGACCAAATTCTGCTACTGAATCTACACCCGAACCTTTGCAGCTGGGCATGGTGCAACCTCCCTTGTCTTCTGAACAACGGGCTCTCCGCAGCACTCAAAATTTGCGCCTGTACTGCGGTCATCGCCCAGGTAGAAGGATTTCCAACCCCCTGCCCTGCCAACTGTTGTTTTGCTTTATGAGAAGCCTACTTATCTGTCCCAGGGGTGGAAGACGATCCCAGCAGTCATCAGAGTTAGGAAGAAGCGGTGGTGGTTACACAGTCCCAGGCAGCCAGCAAAAGAGGGAGAAAGGTGCAAAACCTGGTGGAGATGGACAGTTTTCCAATCTGATGGTGGTGACTGTCCCACAATACGCCGTTCCCAACCGCCACTACTTTTCCTGCCAGGCCATCCCTGCCCTGCACCAACAGGTTGTGGAGAAAATAAGGTGTGCACTGGGCAAATGGACAAGTAAGCATGGCCAGGGACGTTACACCTCTCTAACTGCCCACTGGGTCAATGTAGTGGCGGCTGGGACTGAGGCAGGAAGCACTTTGGCGCATATTCTTCAACCACCCAGGATTGCTGGACATCATCTGTTGCCTCTTTTCCCTACTCTGCTTACGCCTATGCTTTTCTTTATGCAGTCAGTGCAGCACCTGCACCACCAACTTGAGCACGGCCCTGGGAAATTGGCAGCATGCAGTGCTAAAATTAATCTGGGTGAAAGACCCCACACATTCCAGGAGCTGTGGTCCTCCCAGGAGCAGACAGATGAGTGGTTGCTGCCGCTGCACCTGGGGCACAGCAAGGTGGCGTAGCCTTGTAGCAGCCTTGGGCTGAGCCGGGTTGTTGCATGTGCTGATGCATGCCTCCTGGCCCATTATCCAGATATGCTGGAGCTGCTGCATAAAGTGTGTTGTGTGTGCTTGCACTTTCGGGGTTCCCACCCTGCTGCTGCTCGCCTGCCTGCTCTGCAGAGTAATTTTGAACTTCCCACCCACTGCTTCATATATGACTTTCCACCCAGCTGGGATTACACCTTGAACAAAAGGGGGAGTGGCAGCTGCTCAGACCATTTTATAACTAACCTGGGAGGTGCAAGTCAGCAGGGCAATTAGGTTACTAAAGACTTAAAGGAGCCGCAGCACTCAACCCTGTTAGCTTACACCAACCTATAATCTGTCTCTAAATCTGGTAAAAACAGAGGCTCAGTCACACACATCTGCAAAAGTATGCTTAAGCTGCACCACCGCGCCAAGGTGCCTCTATGGGTACAGTCCTAACTCTAATCTATGAGAGCCCCATTTGGGACATACAATGCAATAGATAAATTGGGAGCAGCTTACCTGAGGTTGCCCTAAACCTCATGTGCAAGCCATGGGGTGGAAGGGTCAAAGACCTTGCAATACAGCCTAGACCCCACACCCCATGTGCTTGCACAAATTCAAAGTGAACAAAAGGGGGAGTGGCAGCTGCTCAGGCCATTTTATAACTAACCTGGGAGGTGCAAGTCAGCAGGGCAATTAGGTTACTAAAGACTTAAAGGAGCCGCAGCACTCAACCCTGTTAGCTTAGACCAACCTATAATCTGTCTCTAAATCTGGTAAAAACAGAGGCTCGGTCACACACATCTGCAGAAGTATGCTTAAGCTGCACCACCACGCCAAGGTGCCTCTATGGGTGCAGTCCTAACTCTGATCTATGAGAGTCTGCAAGCTAACAGGGTTGAGTGCTGCGGCTCCTTTAAGTCTTTGGAATTACACTTTATTTATGTGGAAAGGGTGTGCAGCAGCAGACCAACAGAAATTCACCAATGAGTAGGCCTCAGTGAGGGACATTTGTGCCATGATGCAGGGCTTTCAGTATGCCATATGGTCAGCGGTGATGATGCCAACATCAGTGCTACCATTTCCATCCTTTGCCACCCTTCAAGCCATGATGGATGTAATGCTGGCACAGGAGGAAGCAGAGGAGGAAGAGGAAGGCCCAGGAGTCAGGGCAGTGCACATATGGCTCACAGGGTGAGTTGCTGGGCCAACAACAGCCAGGTACTCCACCGTCCAGCCAGCAGACAGGTTTGGAGGATTCAGAGGATTGAGAGGGGGAGGCGGACTTTCTCTCACAGCAGGGTGGCACCCAGCGCAGCTCACAGGCATCATTGGAGAGTGGCTGGAGGGAGGAAGAGACACCTGACACTGAGGTGTTTCCTTGACTCAGGGCAGCCTGTTTCACATGAGCCACTATATGCTCCAATGCTCGTGGAACGACCACAGAGTTGCCTGCATAGTCACCAGTGTCGACTACTGGATGGCCACCCTGCTGGATCTCCTCTATAAGTATAACATCATCTCTTTGATTCCACTACTAGAATGGGATAAAAAGATGAGAGAGAATACTAAACAACAGAGGGGCCCTGTGATTGATTCAGGGCTGAAAGTTGTTTTGCAGAAAATAAAAGGCAAGCCCATACAGGAAATAGGTGGACACAGATCTACATCTTTTTAATTTAAGTTTCAGATAAGAAAGTGCATACCATGTATAGTGCATTAAAGCAAATCTAAGGTGAAGAATTGCCACATCCTGAGGATAAATATGGGATACAGAAGAGCAGGAGGGTAATGGACGAGGTTCTAAAGTGTGCTGAGTGCCAAAGGTTAAGCCTGCCTTACATGTAGATCCATTTTAATGAAATGTGTGAATACACACCACAGAGTTCTATTAGCTGTATTATCAAGCATGGTGGTCATTTATTTCTGGAATGATTCCCTTGCCTCCTTAATGCCTACTTCCTATTGATTCATGCATGGTAGTATTTATCTTTGCTGAATCTGCTGCAGAATGTGCACTGTTTTCCATTTGTGATGACTGGATGTTTTTCAATACAGTAATTTAGAAACAGGATGTTCTGGAACTGCAGGTAGTACATAAATCAGTCCTTACAGGCTTTTTTTTTCGGATGTCCTACATTTTTCCATTGTCCCCTAATGTGTCTGTAGGGACAGCACATTGCTCCTGATTTAGTGTAATTATTTTAGTAAATGGGTTTCAAAATATGCTTTCTTAGTGTATAATATGCTTTTACATTGTTATGTGTATGGAAATAACCGTAATGTATAGCGATTCTTTAACTTCTTGTTAGGTATGCAGACTCTATGGGATTTATTGTATTAATTACTGGCTTTTAGTGTTTCAGGCATGCTATGCAGACATGTCCACTAATCTGGGCTCCTGGGCTAAATATAATTGTAAATAATCAGTTGCACAATGTATTTTAAACATGTGGTGTGTTGAAACTGCCTTCTGTATTGCTGTGGCATTGGGGGCGGTAGGACAGGAAAAAAAACCCTAACAGTCCTAGTAAGGAAAAAAAAGCTTCCAAATACGTCCCATGTGCCTCCATTAGAATAGGCAGCTAGAGGCACAAAGTGCAGAGAGTAGGGTCCTGGCACACCACTCCTCCAGCCCATGGCACAGGCGTGGCTGCTCGTCCAATCAGCTTCTTCTGCCATGCATATTAATGCACGACTAGAGTAGCTAAATAGAATCCCTAGCCACACTTACAGGTGGCGTGCAGCATCATTTCTCCCCTTTGGTTGTGCATGGCCATGCACAGCCATTCAGTCGGCGCAAGTGATGCCGGCGCCAGCCGCGCATACGCCATGTCCTCAAGGGAAAAATGAGTTTACTGGGCACCCTGAGGGGTTTCACACAGCAGGGCATCCCAGTTCAGGATGCCATGGGGGAAGGGAGTAAGCCTGCCCTGGAGTCTATAAGGCTATAAGGTGGGTTTTAGTCCATTTTAAAGGGTAATTCCACTTGATGGCATTTGTAAAAGTTTCTAATATTGTGGAAGGAGCAGAGACTTATCTATGTTCTTTTTTCTTTTTTATCTGTTTGCAACTCTGTGTTATTAAAGAAAACTTTTTATCTAGCAACAATATGTTTAGCCTAGCAACATACACCTATTTGGCGTACATAGCAGAAACCTTCTGACCCTAGCTTGCCTGACTGGCCTGATTGGCTGAGGCAGAGACGATGCTCTACATTGCCTTCCTGCTGTAATGCAGCATATTCAGACGATTGTGTTCCAGTAGCTAAAAGGTTACCGGCAGCATTTTCACCTGGGACAGTCATTACTGCTGCTTGATTCTGCCACAGCTGCTGATGAGCTCACCTGTTACCGTGGGAGGATTCTGGGATTTGGAGTCTGTAGTTTTTACTCAAGGCCAGGCAAGCCACTCCCACAGAGCCACAGGAATGAAAAATAGCATGCTGATAAGTAAGTCACAGGTCTGGGGAAACACTCCTAACACAAATGTTTATTTTACATCCCAGAAGAAGAAAACAATAAGGCAGAACACCAAAAACCTGACAAAATGGGTGTTTTCCTTTAACTCCTTCCCACCACAGTAAGAGTTAGGACTATAGGGTTGATGCAGCACCAGGTGAGAAAACTCCTACTACTCTTAAGGAGACATTCACTTTCATCATCTACTTTGGAGCTGATTCAGCATCAGGTGAAAATTTACATCCAGTTGCTGAATCACTACCAAGGTAAACAATCGGCATGATTCAGAGCCTGCCTGTGAATGCTCATTCTTTCAGGAACTGATCTCTGTAACCGGGAAATTGCGAACGCTCATATCATTCACAGTTGTGTGAAGTATATTCATGCGTAGCGGGCGTATATACTTTGCGTATGCGTACGAAGTAATCTCAGAAGCCGAGTTTTTATCTGTCTTCTGACATAATTTGCTGTGGATCCCATTGTTCTCTGTGTCCTTTGGTGGCATTCCAGCGCACGCTTTTTTTGTTGTAACCAGCTATATTAATGTGCTTCCCGCCACCCCCACCACTGTACCCATGGTAGTCTGCATATCCTAGCACATACTTACCTTCTCCCCGTGCTTGCATCTAGGGCATCCCATGGTAGTCTGCATGTCTTAGCACATACTTACCTTCTCCTCCCTGCTGGCATCTAGGGCATCCCATGGTAGTCTGCATGTCTTAGCACATACTTACCTTCTCCTCCCTGCTGGCATCTAGGGCATCCCATGGTAGTCTGCATGTCTTAGCATATACTTACCTTCTCCCCCTGCTGGCATCTAGGGCATCCCATGGTTGTCTGCATGTCCTTGCACATACTTACCTTCTCCCTCCTGCTGGCATCTAGGGCATCCCATGGTAGTCTGCATGTCCTAGCACATACTTACCTTCTCCCCCTGCTTGCATCTAGGGCATCCCATGGTAGTCTGCATATCCTAGCACATACTTACCTTATCCCCCTGCTTGCATCTAGGGCATCCCATGGTAATCTGCATGTCTTAGCACATACTTACCTTCTCCCCCTGCTGGCATCTAGGGCATCCCATTGTAGTCTGCATGTTCTTGCACATACTTACCTTCTCCCTCCTGCTGGCATCTAGGGCATCCCATGGTAGTCTGCATGTTCTTGCACATACTTACCTTCTCCCTCCTGCTGGCATCTAGGGCATCCCATGGTAGTCTGCATGTCCTTGCACATACTTACCTTCTCCCTCCTGCTGGCATTTAGGGCATCCCATGGTAGTCTGCATGTCCTAGCACATACATACCTTCTCCTCCCTGCAGGCATATAGGGGATCCCATGGTAGTCTGCATGTCTTAGCACATACTTACCTTCTCCTCCCTGCTGGCATTTAGGGCATCCCATGGTAGTCTGCATGTCCTAGCACATACTTACCTTCTCCTCCCTGCTGGCATCTAGGGCATCCCATGGTAGTCTGCATGTCTTAGCAAATACTTACCTTCTCCCCCTGCTGGCATCTAGGGCATCCCATGGTAGTCTGCATGTCCTAGCACATACTTACCTTCTCCTCCCTGCAGGCATATAGGGCATCCCATGGTAGTCTGCATGTCCTAGCCCATACTTACCTTCTCCTCCCTGCTGGCATCTAAGGCATCCCATGGTAGTCTGCATGTCTTAGCACATACTTACCTTCTCCTCCCTGCTGGCATCTAGGGCATCCCATGGTAGTCTGCATGTCCTAGCACATACTTACCTTCTCCTCCCTGCTGGCATCTAGGGCATCCCATGGTAGTCTGCATGTCCTAGTCCATACTTACCTTCTCCTCCCTGCTGGCATCTAAGGCATCCCATGATACATACCCCTCAACCATCCCGATTTTCCCGGGACTGCCACGATTTATATTACCTGGTCCCGCGTTCCGCGGCGCATGCTCTTGTCCCGCGCCGCCATGTCCCACGTCATCCCCGGGGGTTGACGTGCCCTCTCAGACAGCCCCGAGTGTAATCGCTCAGCTGCACACTCGGGACTGGTGGCAGGGGGCGTCCAAGAGGCTGCAGCACCCAGGATTCTGAGAGGCAGGGGTTTTCTTTATACTGTTATTTCATTGGTGGTTCAGTGGGTGGTGATGGGACTCCAGGAAGGAGCCTGTCCCTGCCGTTGAGCTGCAGGTGGGCTGGACTTCATGAAGGAGCCTCGCGCAGGAGGGGAAATGGCCACACTGGTGAGTGTATTTGTCTGTGTGTGTGAGTGTTTGTGTCTGTGCGTGTGTATGTTTGTGTCTGTGTGTCTATGTCTGTTTGTATCTGGGTGTGTCTATGTGTGTGTGTTTGTGTCTGTGTGTGTGTCTATGTGTGTGTGTCTATGTGTGTGTTTGTGTCTGTGTGTGTGTCTATGTGTGTGTGTTTGTGTCTGTGTGTCTATGTGTGTGTGTCTATGTGTGTGTTTGTGTCTGTGTGTGTGTCTATGTGTGTGTGTTTGTGTCTGTGTGTCTATGTGTGTGTGTTTGTGTCTGGGTGTGTCTATGTGTGTGTGTTTGTGTCTGTGTGTGTGTCTATGTGTGTGTGTCTATGTGTGTGTGTGTGTCTGTGTGTGTGTCTATGTGTGTGTGTTTGTGTCTGTGTGTCTATGTGTGTGTGTGTGTGTGTGTGTCTGTCTGTGTGTGTCTGTGAGTGTTTGTGTCTATCTGTGTGTCTATGTGTGTGTGTGTGTGTGTGTGTGTCTGTGTATGTGTGTCTATGTGTGTGTGTTTGTGTCTGTCTGCGTGTGTGTCTGTGTATGTGTGTCTATGTGTGTGTGTCTGTGTCTGTGTCACCCCTAACTGGTTGTGTAACGAGGGATGCCCTATTTAATTCTTAGGTGATGTTTCCCTTTAAGGGTGTGGCTGGGAGCATGGCTTATTTTGTCCCTCTTTACGGCTTTCAAAAGTTGGGAGGTATGCATGATAGTCTGTCCTTGCACATACTTACCTTTGTCCCCCCTGCTAGCATCTAGGGCATCCCATGTAGTCTGCTTTTCCTTGCACATACTTATATGGTACCTTGGTTTCCATGTCATCTGATTCTACCCACTGTTACCGTAAATGCCCGGACCCACCCAACAGCCAGCCACCAAGGGAGCAGAGTTCAGAAATTTATGAGGTAAATGAGTGAGCTTTATAGGCAAAGGGCAAGGGGCAGGGTGAAAATGGAAATTAAATTACTAACAGGCAACATAACATCAAAACAGCCTAGACCAAATAGTAAATACTACAAAAGAGTAGGGCCAAACAAGCAAAAGGTAAGGCAGGATGCTCGGACTAAGCATTTGTAACAGGGAGAAGGAGAAATTCAAAGATTGGCATGACACATTGCAAATGCAACATAAACAATAAACATGCAGATCCACCACAGCAATAAACAAACTTACAACACAAGGTAACAGCCGGTTAGAGTGCCACTCTCAAAACAGGTGTATAAACCGGAACTCCTCAAGATGAATGCATCATGGGATAGGCCAGGGAAGCCGGCCAAAACACTGAGAAAGCGAAGATCCAGTCCCACGACACATAGGGTGTTAAGAGATTGGCCCATCTTGCAGTTGCTGAAAAGAAGCCACAAATTAAAAAGGGTCACTAGACTGGAAACAATAAATGAACAGCAAAAATAAAGTAAAACAAGGGCCAAATAGGACACAGGGGGGCTGTTTGGGGGAGGGTAAGCTAGGCTAGCCTCAAGATAGAAGAGTGCACAAGAAAGAGGAGCAATGTGGACCTAAACAGACTGAGACACAGGAAAGCTGTTTGATGTGAGAGGAAGCTAGGTTAGCCTGATTGTTGGTGGGATGGAGCCCCCCAACGATGATGGTAGGGCTCCATCCTCAGATCTTGCACCAGGTACCACTTAGACCAGCCCAAATTACAAGGTTCGCAAGGTGGTCATGTCTGGGTCTGGTTTTAAAAGATCTAGTTACGGTCACTTTAAAAAACTGAGCAAATCAATAGATACAAAGGTTAGCCTGGGGATTTACTTGGGAGCTGGGTTTAAATAGCTAGCCTAGACAGAATATGTCCAGGTCAGTCAGGCTGCTGGTTGTCAAATTTAGGGATGAGCGAATCGATCCGGACGAACCCGGATTCGATCCGAATTTCAGGAAAAATTCGATTCGGATCGAATCCGAATTTCCCCGCGATTCGATCACTCGAAGTTTTCCTTTAACATCCATTCATTTACATTTACAGGCATTCTAAGATGGCGGACGGGACATGTCTGGACATGTATCCCGCGCCAGTGCAAGCTGGGGCAGTCACATGCAGCCTATCAGCAGCCAGCAAGCCCGGTGACGTCACACAGCGGTATTTAACGGCGGCCATCTTGCTTTTCCTCATTTCTCTATTGCATTCGTGACAGACAGACAGAACGCTGTGTAGCTGAGGCAGTTAGACAGGCTGGAGACAGGGACAGACAGGGACAGGCAGGAGACAGGCAGGAGACAGACAGGAGACAGACAGAAAGCCAGGGAAAGGTAGGAAAAACGGAGCTGGCTGACAGGGAGATTTTTTTTTTTTCATCCAGCCTTTGTTAGCGTTTTCAGGCTGCTTATAGTAACTAACTGTGCATATATACTGAACTGATCTTAAGTCTGCTGTGAGGCATCCCATTCTGTGACTAAAGCAGCCTCTGTTTAAGACCATATAAGCATTTGCTCTTATCATATTTGAAATTAGGCCTGATAAAGACACTTTTGCTGGCCAAAGCACTACTGGACCCTGCCAGGTCCATTCCTGCCCAGGGCATCCCATTCTGTGACTACAGCAGCCTCTGTTTAAGACCATATAAGCATTTGCTCTTATCATATTTGAAATTAGCCTGATAAAGACACTTTTGCTGGCCAAAGCACTACTGGACCCTGCCAGGTCCATTCCTGCCCAGGGCATCCCATTCTGTGACTAAAGCAGCCTCTGTTTAAGACCATATAAGCATTTGCTCTTATCATATTTGAAATTAGGCCTGATAAAGACACTTTTGCTGGCCAAAGCACTACTGGACCCTGCCAGGTCCATTCCTGCCCGGGGCATCCCATTCTGTGACTACAGCAGCCTCTGTTTAAGACCATATAAGCATTTGCTCTTATCATATTTGAAATTAGCCTGATAAAGACACTTTTGCTGGCCAAAGCACTACTGGACCCTGCCAGGTCCATTCCTGCCCAGGGCATCCCATTCTGTGACTAAAGCAGCCTCTGTTTAAGACCATATAAGCATTTGCTCTTATTATATTTATATTATAAGACACTTTTGCTGGGCATAGGCTTACTGCTGCCTGCCAGGTGCACTTCTGTTGAGGCATCCCATTCTGTAACATAGCATACCCCTCTTTATTTACACTAAGCAGCTCTCTTATTTACACTAAGCAGGCCTGTTGGAGGCTGAGTGTTACTGCTCACTTTTGGTGTGCATTATATTCTGTTTCATATAGACCCACCGCTGCCCGGGGTTTTTTTAAATATCACCTACTACCACGCCAGTTAGACTATGTCGGGCAGACAAGTGCCTGGAAGTGAAAAGAGGAGTGGCAGAGGCCAAGATTCCGCAGGCAGAGCTCGCATCAGACTGGGGGCCAGTAGCAGCAGGAGTCACGCTGAGAGACCTAATCTGCCAGTATCTGCTAGCGGTCGGGTCTCCACCAGTAACGCATCTGCCGTGGTAGATTGGTTGACGCGCTCATCAACAACATCATCACAACTTACGTCTGAGACCCCCAGTCTAGGGTCGGTAGGTTCCTCTGACACAACCCTGAGTTGGCATGCCCCGAGAGCAGTCCCTGTCCTCCCATTGCCTCTGGCCTACGCCGTTCCCTCCCCCAGCGACGTATCCTATGCTTTGGGTTCAGCTCCACTCTTTAGTGAGGAGGACCATCAGATAGAGGACAGTCAGCAGCTACTGCCCAGCCAAGAAATGGAGGTGGCTTCTTTAGCTAGGCAGACAAATAGTGATGTGGACAGTGTCGTGGGTGCTGCGAGCGTTCCAGCTCCTGCGCCAGACACTGTTGACGAATCCACGAACATCAGTGACGTACAGCCACAACTCGGTGATGATGATGATGATGACGATGAAGCCGATCGCACTTGGGAGCCGGGTGATGAAGGGGCTTCATCGTCATCATCAGGAGAAGAGGGGTGCAGGTTGCCCCGGAGTCAGCAGCTGAGGCAGCAAGGTGGTAGCAGTCAGCATGGGGGCACAATTCCAAAGGCTGGAGCCGGCCGGGGCCGGGGCCGGGGTAGAGCACCTGCTGTGCGGCAGTCTACCTTATCGGGAGGTAGTGGAGCAGGGGTTCCTGGAGTTGGCAACAGCAGCAGTGAATCAGTGAGGCCAGGGGGTGGGAAAAGTAGCTACTCGGCAGTGTGGCAGTTTTTCCTGAGGCATCCGCAGGAGGGTAACATGGCCACATGCAAGATATGTAGGCAAAAGGTGAAGCGTGGCCAGGGTCCAAATGTTGGCACCACGGCCCTGCGTCAACATATGATGCGTCACCATAAAACGACCTGGGAGAACCGAGGCTCCCAAGGGGTGGTCCAGTCTGCTTCCTCACCAAGTGAGCTCCCAATTTCTGCCAGCCAAGGCTCCAGCACCTCAGCCGAAGGCAGCTGTGCGTCATACCCATCCTCTGTCGCTCCTGCTCCTCCTCCTCCAAGTCATGCATCCCGCCAGCAATCCATCAGCGAAGCCATGTCCAAGAGACAGCAGTATGCGCCCACTCATCCTACGGCGCAGAAGCTGAATGTGCTCCTGTCCAAGTTGCTGGTGCTGCAGTCGCTCCCTTTTCAGGTGGTGGAATCTGCACCTTTCAGAGAACTGATGGCTTGTGCCGAGCCGAGGTGGAGAGTCCCAAGCCGTCATTTCTTTGCCAAGAAGGCAGTACCAGCGCTGCACACTTTTGTTGAACAGAAGGTGGGCCAGTCCTTGAGCCTGTCGGTGTGTAGCAAAATACATGGCAGCGCCGACATCTGGAGCTGTAACTACGGTCAGGGGCAGTACATGTCGTTTACGGCCCACTGGGTGAATGTGGTCCCTTTGCAGCAGCAACTTGGACAGGTCACGCCGCTTCGGCCTCCGCGCTCTCTGCCCATTGGGCCTGTGACACCGTGCGACTCGGCCTCCTCATCCTCCGCCATCTCCTCACCCTCCACTGTAGGCTCAAGTCTCAGTGCCCCTCCAGTCTACCATGTGTGCAGGGCACGGAGGTGTCACGCAGTGCTTCACATGGTTTGTCTTGGCGAACGGAGTCACACAGGGGAGGAACTGCTTAAATGTATTCATCAGGAAATCCAAACATGGCTTACTCCGAGAAAACTTAAAATGGGAATCATGGTTACCGACAATGGGAAGAACATTTTGTCTGCGCTGCGCCAAGGAAGCCTGACCCATGCCCCCTGCATGGCTCACGTCTTCAATCTGGTTGTCAAGCGGTTTCTGAAGTGTTCCCCCCATCTGCAGGACATCCTAACAACTTCACGGAAACTTTGCATGCACTTCAGCCACTCCTACACCGCCAAACACACCCTTCTAGAGCTACAGCGTCAGAATGGTATCCCCCAACATAGTCTGATTTGCGATGTTTCCACCCGTTGGAATTCCACCCTTCACATGTTGGACCGATTATATGAACAGAGAAAAGCCATCACGGATTTCCTGATGATCCAAGCAGATAGGGGGACTCCCCTGTGTAACTTCAATGTCAACCAGTGGCAGCTCATACGTGACACCTGCCGTTTGCTCAGGCCCTTTGAGGAAGCCACTTTATTTGTCAGTCGGCAGGATTACGGGATGAACGACGTGATTCCACTGCTTCATGTACTACAGCACATGTTGGAAACCATGGCTGGTCAGGGCACTGGAGACATGGCGTTTACATCTTACGGCCACATGAACCCCGTTGGAGCTGAACTGGAGGAGGAGGAGGAGGAAGAGGAGGAGGAGGAGTTGCCCAGCGAAACACAGTTTAGGCTTGGCGAAATGGCTGGTTTATCTAGTCAGCGGACAGGAGAGGAGGAGCAGGAGCAGCCAGAGGAGCTAGAGGTTTTTGAGGAAGGAGAGACAGAGGACCCGGGCACACCGTGGCAGTATGCAGTGGAGATGGAGACAGGTAGTCCATCCGAGTCACTTGCGCAAATGGCACGAAGCATGCTCACATGCTTGCGTAGTGACCCCAGAATTGTTTCCATCTGTCGGCGGGATGACTTCTGGCTGTCCACCTTATTGGACCCTCGCTTCCGGCACAAAATGGGGGCATTTTTTAAACCCACCGAGAGGGAGGACAAACTCAACTACTACAAAGACATTCTACGTAGGCAGTTGGCCGATGCCTATCTGCGCCATGGTCCATACTCTCGCAGGTCTGACTCGAGGGGACCTCTGCGCTCACCTTCCACTGCCATGGCCGCTGGGGGGGTTGGCAGCAGCAGCAGCAGAAGCTCCATCAGCAGCAGCAGCCTCAGTCTTCAGTCGCTAATGAGTAGCTTTCTACACCCGCATAGTGAGGCTACTCATGAGCAGCAGGAAGACCTGGAGCAGGACCTGAACCAGCAGGTCATGTCATACTTTGACATGACCATGCCAACACACCTTGAGGATCCGCTGGACTTCTGGGCAGCCAAACTTGATTTGTGGCCGCAACTAGCAGAGTTTGCCCTGGAAAAGCTGTCCTGCCCGGCAAGTAGCGTGCCATCTGAGCGGGTGTTTAGTGCGGCGGGGGCCATAGTTACGGCGAGGAGAACTCGTCTGTCAACTAAAAATGTGGAGAGACTCACCTTTGTCAAAATGAATCAGGGATGGATCAGCCAGGATTTCCACCCACCAATGCCTGATGCATGCGACTAGATTCAGCATGGTGCCACGTTTTACACTTTCCAAATGGTGCAAAACATATTTATGTCTTTAGGCCATTTTTTGGGCTCCTGCTGCTGCTGCTGCCAACTCCTGCCAACTCCAGGGTGGGATTCATCCAATTTTTGGGCTCCTGAGGCCAACTCCAGTGTATATTTGGGCTCCTGCTGCTGCTACTGTCAACTCCTGCCAACTCCAGGGTGTGATTCATCCAATTTTTGGGCTCCTGAGGCCAACTCCAGTGTATATTTGGGCTCCTGCTGCTGCTGCTGCCAACTTCTGCCAACTCCAGGGTGTGATTCATCCAATTTTTGGGCTCCTGAGGCCAACTCCAGTGTATATTTGGGCTCCTGCTGCTGCTGCTGCCAACTTCTGCCAACTCCAGGGTGTGATTCATCCAATTTTTGGGCTCCTGAGGCCAACTCCAGTGTATATTTGGGCTCCTGCTGCTGCTACTGTCAACTCCTGCCAACTCCAGGGTGTGATTCATCCAATTTTTGGGCTCCTGAGGCCAACTCCAGTGTATATTTGGGCTCCTGCTGCTGCTGCTGCCAACTTCTGCCAACTCCAGTGTGTGATTCATCCAATTTTTGGGCTCCTGAGGCCAACTCCAGTGTATATTTGGGCTCCTGCTGCTGCTGCTGCCAACTTCTGCCAACTCCAGGGTGTGATTCATCCAATTTTTGGGCTCCTGAAGCCAACTCCAGTGTATATTTGGGCTCCTGCTGCTGCTGGTGTCAACTCCTGCCAACTCCAGGGTGTGATTCATCCAATTTTTGGGCTCCTGAAGCCAAATCCAGTGTATATTTGGGCTCCTGCTGCTGCTACTGTCAACTCCTGCCAACTCCAGGGTGTGATTCATCCAATTTTTGGGCTCCTGAGGCCAACTCCAGTGTATATTTGGGCTCCTGCTGCTGCTGCTGCCAACTTCTGCCAACTCCAGGGTGTGATTCATCCAATTTTTGGGCTCCTGAAGCCAACTCCAGTGTATATTTGGGCTCCTGCTGCTGCTGGTGTCAACTCCTGCCAACTCCAGGGTGTGATTCATCCAATTTTTGGGCTCCTGAGGCCAACTCCAGTGTATATTTGGGCTCCTGCTGCTGCTACTGTCAACTCCTGCCAACTCCAGGGTGTGATTCATCCAATTTTTGGGCTCCTGAGGCCAACTCCAGTGTATATTTGGGCTCCTGCTGCTGCTGCTGCCAACTTCTGCCAACTCCAGGGTGTGATTCATCCAATTTTTGGGCTCCTGAGGCCAACTCCAGTGTATATTTGGGCTCCTGCTGCTGCTGCTGCCAACTTCTGCCAACTCCAGGGTGTGATTCATCCAATTTTTGGGCTCCTGAGGCCAACTCCAGTGTATATTTGGGCTCCTGCTGCTGCCAACTCCAGGGTGTGATTCATCCTATTTTTGGGCTCCTGAAGCCAACCCCAGTGTCTCTTTAAAGTAATGTTTGGGCTCCTGCTGCTGCTCCTGCTGCTGCCAACTCCAGGGTGTGATTCATCCAATTTTTGGGCTCCTGAAGCCAACCCCAGTGTCTCTTTAAAGTAATGTTTGGGCTGCTGCTGCTGCTTGCAACTCCAGGGTGTGATTCATCCAATTTTTGGGCTCCTGAGGCCAACTCCAGTGTATATTTGGGCTCCTTCTGCCCCTCATAGTGATGCCACTTCAACTCTCTGCAATTGTGCCGCTCTGCGATTCTATTAGCGATGCCTCTGATCTGCATGTGATATTTCTTCAAAGTATTATTTAACTAACCCAGCACGCATCCTGTGCGTGTTACAGCAAGGCTGAATGGTTTACAACCCTATTGAGGCTGTAGGAGGCTCAGAAATAGCCGTTTTTAATAGCGATTCGTCGCGAATTTATTCGGGTCGAAACGATTTTTGTCGGAAAATTCGGCGAATCAGTCGAATCGACTTTTTCAAAAGTTCGCTCATCTCTAGTCAAATTAATAGTGCTTCACACCAGCTTCAGGAATAGGACGTGAGTGCTTGCACATTCACCAGTGGCACAGCCATGCTTCCTTTACCAGGTGAGGCTGCTCTGGTGGGAAGGTTCTAGGAGGACAGTGGGGTAAAATGAACTTCCTAGCTATAAATAGCTATGGAGTTTCCATCATTGTTGCTCTTCCACCTTATTTATCAGATTTTTAACTCTTGAGTTGTCTAGTTGCATCTCATTGAGTAAAAAGACATAAGTAGGTTTACTGTATGAGCCTTGACGGGGCCCTATTCAATGTTCACACCAGAGCTCCGTCACCCTTAGTTAAGCCACTGATTAGGAGGGGATGAGGGAAAGTGAAAGAGAGCTGAAAGAACGCAAATCAGACAGTAATGAAACAAAAATTAAAATGAAAACAGTGGGTGAGAATAGGAAACAACCCTTCTTTTTTGTGTGAGCCCCTTGCTCTAGCGAGTCTAGCATGTCAACTGCTTTCTTTTAACAATGGGTGCTCCTGCCCTGGCATCGATTTTGTGAACACAAGTATGACTGGCTGTGGACCTCCGCCTGGCCCAACCCCTGTCTGATGCTCAATAGCCTCTTTATAGGCCTTCTGTGATAGGACTGGGCTGGGCTACATGGTCAGCAGAACCCACGCAGACTCCAGGCCCCTATAGAGCACCTATAGAGCAGCCCCTTAACCCTTTAAGTGCCAGCCTACCTAGAGATTTTGGCACCCTTTGTTGTCAGGCCATTTTTCACCATTTTGAGCTATACATGTTTATCTGCGATTGAATTATTTATTGTTGCATGTTTTTCAGCAGCGTTTCAGCTTTAACATGAAATGTATTGTTTGTCATTTTTTTGTGTATTTTAAATATTTTTGGGTAAAATGTTTTTAATATTTTAATAAAATGATATTGCGTGTAAAAGCCCCATTCCTCTTGGTTACAACAGTGCCACTTATGTACCTGCCCAGGATATATCCAAAACTGAAAAGAGCACTTCAGATTTTCAAAGAAAATACAACTACTATGCGCACCTTGCAGTTTTTCTAGATATACAACCCTTTTCATTTAAATCCCCCCCCCACACACACACACTATATACGCTTGAAGAACACACCTAAAGCTTTCTAGGCATACCAGGCTTGTTGTAGTGAGTGCAGCTTTCTGGAAGTAATCCCTCGATAAATTCTTTGGTTGCACAGGGTATCACATAAAAAAAGAATAAAAAAGCAACTCAAAAGCGCATTTTCCTAAAAAAAAAAAAACAATATGCAAAGAAGAAGAAACAAGCTAAACCTGAAAGTGCAAGGTCCCCCAAACAGAGCAAAAACCTAAATGCTTCTTTCAAGGATAGGGTGGTCACACACCCCAAAGTAAAGCATGCACGCAACCTCCCACAGGTTGCAAGGGGAGAAAGAAGAATAAAATGTGGAAAACAGAAGAATAGTGAGAAGTTTCACTAGTCATCTGACCGGCTTTCTCAATTCAGAGTGATTTGTACAGAAACCTGACAGCATGTGCCTCTGACTTGAGAAAGCCAGTCGAATGACTAGTTAAACATCTTTAAAAATAAAAAAACAGCAAGTCCAGTCGCCTTGATTTATTCCTACAGATATACCATGACCTGGATAAATACAAGCAGTCACAGACAAGTAACAGGGTAGTTAAGGCTTGAAAATATTGGTAACCTTTTCATTTTTTGTGCTTTGTTTAGCAGGACCGAAACCCTTGCATTGCCTGCTGCTCATCTCTTTAAGATATTGGGGTTGACATCGTTGACAGGTATGGTATACTTTAAATCAAGTTGTATGAAGGATGATTACAGTTTATAAAGCTTTTTCATTTTCTGCAGTCTATTGAACACAGCAATGCAAATCACTGCACAAAAGCTCACACTGCCAGTATTTAAAGTATGTAATTATTGTCGCCTTTAATGTTCTACCTACTGTAGCTTCATCATTCGAAAAGTCAGTTGTTGCACTTCTAAAAACAGAATATTAAAAAGGGTTACAGAAAACAAAGCAAACCTTCCTAAAAGTGTTTTACCTGCAAACCTTCGTAAGAAATCTGATACCTACCATTTTAAATAATCCAAGAAACCTAAATGGATCAGAAACTAAATGTATGAAACAAAATACTTTATATGGCCTTTATTGCAACATATATATACAAAATGCCTAAAGAGGAACCTGACCGTTCTGGCGGGGGGGGGGGCAGAGGATTGGGTCCAAAAGCAGCCGGATATCGCCGCAGCAGACAGCAGCAACGTCCAAAAGGTAAGTAGGGGCCGATGGGAGGTGGAAATCGGCCCCTTTTTATTTTAAGCCAATGTCGCTCTTTAAAAGTATGTAGACGCAAATAGCACACATACATGTGCTGTCTGAACATTTGCCAAAAATTATTTTTCTCCCCTCTCCCAAGTTAACCAAGTCGATTTCAAGCCCTTAGGTCAGCGTTAAATCAGTTAAATCAATAACAATGCAATTGTTAGGGCGAGCGCTGCACGCCCGTCTCACAGCAAGTCACTTACCTCCATGGCTGCATGCAGCCGTCATCCATCTTGCAGCACTTCCTCATGGCTGCATCCAGCTGCCGCCCTTCCCCCCATGCTTCCTCCTCACATGTTCAGGTGCACGCACGTCTCCGTCCACTAGAGGGCGAGCACACTGGATTCCTGAGATTTAAAGGGCCTGTACAGCACTGATTGGTGTTTGGTCATCCAATCCTGCATCCTCTTCCCCTATTTAAAGAGGCACTTCCTTCCTTCAGTGCCAGATCTTGGTCTCTCCATGCTTGTTGAAAGTCAGACATTCTTGGATTGCTCACCCGTGTACCGACCTCTGCCTGTCCCCGACTCTGAACCTTTTCTGCCTGCCCCGACCTCGGCTACTCACCTTTACCGCGAACCTGTGCTGCCAGCCCCGATCTCTGCCTGTACTTACTACGCCTTTTGCCTGCCACTTGTGTACCTCGCTGAACCTCGGCTGACTGTGGGACTGGGCGGCTGTTTGGGGGTAGCGACCTGGGGGTCACTCGCCGCACAAGACCAACCTGCCTTGCGGTGGACTCTGGTGAATACCGGTGGCCCCTTAGACTCCGCTCCCCTGACACGGTACCCGCCATCGGTCCCACAGTTAAACCGGATCCACACCCGAGTCTGCTCCACCCGGTCCGTGACAGCAATAAAAATTTTTTATAGTTCCAGTAGTAATACTTAGTGATCCCCATTAAAGTGAAATGTAATATCACTGAAATGCAATTACTGGACCCAGGACCACTTTAGCAATACGAGCAGGGACCAAGTACCTCTGGAACATAACTTTAAAAAACTGATTTTATGTTGATGGAGCTTTTCCTAGCTGTGTTCCATATTTTGTTTTACTCCTTTGAAGTTCTGGTTACCCCCAATACGGTTTTCTCGCTACTGACATCATTATAGGCTTGCGGTGATGTTAGGTTTTTGAGAGAGCTTTTAAGAATAGAGAGGTATTTTAAGAGTAGAGAGGTCATCTCAGAATTTTTCAATCTTCACCCACTGCCCTTGAAATTCTGGAAGGATGTTCTGGCTACTGTGGGAAGGAAGAACTGGCTACTATGCTCCAAAATGTTTTGTTTTTCTCTCCCATGTACCAAAATGTAGTGGTAGGTTGCAAAAGTTTGAGCTTGATGGGCATGCTATTTTCAACCCATAATTCTATGCTGTTGTGAAATGCATTATTTTAGAGAAGACAACAGTCCGTTGATGACATACTTTACACTTAATGAGCCAAGTGAGTGTTGCAAGAAAGGATGGATGCATTTTATACATGCACCAACATTGCCAACATTTATCAGTGCTATTCTTTGATCATGTGTACGCTATTGCTTTGTGGCTGATTTTTACAGCTCATTCCGCTGGAGCTACATTTTTGCCAAACTGTTCCCAACTTTGTCCCTTCCCCTTCAAGACCTACTAAACTTTAGATCTTGTAGAAACAGTACTGATGCCTCGACTAGAGATGAGCGAACTTTTGAAAAATTTGATACGGCTGATTCGCCGAATTTTCCGGGAAAAATTGTTTCGGTCCAAATTTATTCGCGACGAATCACTATTAAAAACGGCTATTTCTGGGCGTCCGAGGGCCTCCATAGGGTTGCAGAACGTTTTGCTTGGCTGTAACATGCATAGGATGCATGCTGGGTTAGTGAAATACTATTGTAAAGAAGTATGACATGCAGATCAGAGGCGTCGCTATTAGATTCGCTGACGCAGAGCGGCACAATTACAGAGCCTTGAGGTGGCATCAGCATGATGAGCCCCTATATTGCCTGAAAGAGACACAGTGGAGTTGGCAGCAGCATAGGGAGCCCATATATTGCCTAAAAAAAACCCCTACATTTGGCAGCAGCATAGGGAGCCCAAATATTGCCTGAAAGACACACTCTGGACTTGGCAGCAGCATATGGAGCACATATATTGCCTGAAAAACACACCCAGGAGTTGGCAGCAGCATAGGGAGCTCATATATTGCCTGGAAGACACACCCAGGAGTTGGCAGCAGCATTAGAAGCCCACATATTGCCTGAAAAACACACCCAGGAGTGGGCAGCAGCATAGGGAGCCCATATATTGCCTGAAAAACACACCCAGGAGTTGGCAGAAGCATAGGGAGCTCATATATTGCCTGAAAGACACACTCTGGACTTGGCAGCAGCATAGGGAGCTCATATATTGCCTGAAAAACACACCCAGGTGTTGGCAGCAGCATTAGGAGCCCATATATTGCCTGAAAAACACATTGGAGTTGGCAGCAGCATTAAGAGCCCATATATTGCCTGAAAGACACACCCAGGAGTTGGCAGCAGCATAGGGAGCTCATATATTGTCTGAAAGACACACCCATTAGTCGGCAGCAGCATAGGGAGTACATATATTGCCTGAAAAACACATTGGAGTTGGCAGCAGCATTAGGAGCCCATATATTGCCTGAAAAACACACCCAGGAGTTGGCAGCAGCAGCAGCAGCAGCATTAGGAGCCCATATATTGCCTGAAAAACACACCCAGGAGTTGGCAGCAGCAGCATTAGGAGCCCAAATATTGCCTGAAAAACACATTGGACTTGTCAGCAGCATAGGGAGCACATGTATTGCCTGAAAAACACACCCAGGAGTTGGCAGCAGCATAGGGAGCTCATATAGTGCCTGAAAGACACACTCTGGACTTGGCAGCAGCATAGGGAGCTCATATATTGCCTGAAAAACACATTGGAGTTGGCAGCAGCAGTAGGAGCCCATATATTGCCTGAAAGACACACCAGGAGTTGGCAGCAGCAGCATTAGGAGCCCATATATTGCCTGAAAAACACACTCTGGACTTGGCAGCAGCATAGGGAGCACATGTATTGCCTGAAAAACACACCCAGGAGTTGGCAGCAGCATAGGGAACTCATATATTGCCTGAAAGACACACCCTGGAGTTGGCAGCAGCAGCAGCAGGAGCCCAAACATTGCTTGAAAGAGACACTGGAGTTGGCAGCAGGAGCCCAAAAATTGGCCTAAAGACACACCCTGGAGTTAGCAGCAGCAGCATGAGCCCAAACATTGCTTGAAAGAGACACTGGAGTTGGCAGCAGGAGCCCAAAAATTGGCCTAAAAACACACCCTGGAGTTGGCAGCAGCAGCAGCAGGAGCCGAAACATTGGCTGAAAGAGACACTGGAGTTGGCAGCAGGAACCCAAAAATTGGCCAAAAGACACCCTGGAGTTGGCAGCAGCAGCAGGAGCCCAAGCATTGCTTGAAAGAGACACCGGAGTTGGCAGCAGCAGCCCAAAAATTGGCCTAAAGACACACCCTGGAGTTGGCAGCAGCAGCAGGAGCCCAAACATTGGCTGAAAGAGACACTGGAGTTGGCAGCAGGAACCCAAACATTGACTGATAGACACACCCTGGAGTTGGCAGTAGCAGGAGCCCAAACATTGCTTGAAAGAGACACTGGAGTTGGCAGCAGGAGCCCAAAAATTGGCCTAAAGACACACCCTGGAGTTGGCAGCAGCAGCAGGAGCCCAAACATTGCTTGAAAGAGACACTGGAGTTGGCAGCAGCAGCCCAAAAATTGGCCTAAAGACACACCCTGGAGTTGGCAGCAGCAGGAGCCCAAACATTGGCTGAAAGAGACACTGGAGTTGGCAGCAGGAACCCAAACATTGACTGATAGACACACCCTGGAGTTGGCAGCAGCAGGAACACAAAAATTGTCTGAAAGGCATACCCTGAAGTTGGCATCAGCAGCAACACAAAAATTGTCTGAAAGGCATACCCTGAAGTTGGCATCAGCAGGAACCCAAAAATTGGCTGAAAGGCATACCCTGAAGTTGGCATCAGCAGGAACCCAAAAATTGGCTGAAAGGCACACCCTGAAGTTGGCATCAGCAGGAACCCAAAAATCGTCTGAAAGGCATACCCTGAAGTTGGCATCAGCAGGAACCCAAAAATTGGCTGAAAGGCACACCCTGAAGTTGGCATCAGCAGGAACCCAAAAATTGTCTCAAAGGCATACCCTGAAGTTGGCATCAGCAGGAGCCCAAAAATTGGCCTAAAGACATAAATATGTTTTGCACCATTTGGAAAGTGTAAAACGTGGCACCATGATGAATCTACTCGCATGCATCAGCCATTGGTGGGTGGAAATCCTGGCTGATCCATCCCTGATTCATTTTCACAAAGGTGAGTCTCTCCACATTTTTAGTTAACAGACGAGTTCTCCTCGGCATTATTATGGCCCCCGCCGCACTAAACACCGGCTCAGATGGCACGCTACTGACCAGGCAGGACAGTTTTTCCAGGGCAAACTTTGCTAGTTGCCACAAGTCAAGTTTGGCTGCCCAGAAGTCCAGTGGATCCTCAAGGTGTGTTGGCATGGTCATGTCAAGGTATGACACGTCCTGGCACTTGTCTGCCTGACATTTTTATGTATTTGAAATGCGCAACAGGCACTTTAAAAAATGTGTTTACTTTAAAAAGCAGAAGGTAAATAAACTGAGGAACTGCTTCTCTGTAACAGATACTATGAAAATTGGCAATATGGGATGCCCAGTGCTCAGGGGTTTTTACAGCAGACACAAAAACAATTAAAACTGTGCTCTAGTTAGATGAAATCAGCTTTAAGAACTGCTTGTGTGTAACAGATAGGGTTAAATGTGCTAACATGGGATGCCCAGTGGCCAGGGGGTTTTACAGCAGACACAAAAACAATTAAAATGGTACTCTAGTTAGATGAAATCGGCTTTAAGAACTGCTTGTGTGTAACAGATACTATGAAAATTGGCAATATGGGATGCCCAGTGCTCAGGGGTTTTTAAAGCAGACACAAAAACTCTTTTAAAACTGTGGTCTAGTTAGATGGAATTAGCTGAAAGACCTGCTTGTGTGTAACAGATAGGGTTAAATGTGCAAACATGGGATGCCCAGTGGCCAGGGGTTTTTACAGCAGACACAAAAACAATTAAAACTGTGCTCTAGTTAGATTAAATCAGCTTTAAGACCTGCTTGTGTGTAACAGATAGGGTTAAATGTGCAAACATGAGATGCCCAGTGGCCAGGGGTTTTTAAAGCAGACACAAAAACAATTAAACATGGGTTCTAGTTAGATGAAATCAGCTTTAAGAACTGCTTGTGTGTAACAGATAGGGTTAAATGTGCTAACATGGGATGCTCAGTGGCCAGGGGTTTTTACAGCAGACACAAAAACAATTAAAACTGTGCTCTAGTTAGATGAAATCAGCTTTAAGAACTGCTTTTGTGTAACAAATAGAGTTAAATGTGCAAACATGGGATGCCCAGTGGCCAGTGGTTTTTACAGCAGACACAAAAACAATTAAAACTGTGCTCTAGTTAGATGAAATCAGCTTTAAGACCTGCTTGTGTGTAACAGTTACGGTTAAATGTGCTAACACGGGATGCCCAGTGGCCAGGGGTTTTTAAAGTAGACACAAAAACAATAAAAACTATGCTCTAGTTAGATGAAATCAGCTTTAAGAACTGATTGTGTGTAACAGATAGGGTTAAATGTGCTAACATGGGATGCCCCGTGGCCAGGGGTTTTTAAAGCAGACACAAAAACAATTAAAACTGTGCTCTAGTTAGATAAAATCAGCTTTAAGAACTGCTTTTGTGTAACAGATAGGGTTAAATGTGCAAACATGGCATGCCCAGTGGCCAGGGGTTTTTAAAGCAGACACAAAAACAATTAAAACTGTGCTCTAGTTAGATGAAATCAGCTTTAAGAACTGCTTGTGTGTAACAGATAGGGTTAAATGTGCAAACATGGGATGCCCAGTGGCCAGGGGTTTTTACTGCAGAAACAAAAGCAATTTAAAACTGTGCTCTAGTTAGATGAAATCAGCTTTAAGAACTGCTTGTGTGTAGCGGATAGGGTTAAATGTGCAAACATGGGATGCCCAGTGGCCAGGGGTTTTTACAACAGAAACAAAAGCAATTTAAAACTGTGCTCTAGTTAGATGAAATCAGCTTTAAGACCTGCTTGTGTGTAACAGATAGGGTTAAATGTGCAAACACGGGATGCCCAGTGATAATGGGTTTTTAAAGCAGACACAAAACAATTAAAACTGTGCTCTAGTTAGATGAAATCAGCTTTAAGACCTGCGTGTGTGCAACAGATAGGGTTAAATGTGCAAACATGGGATGCCCAGTGGCCAGGGGTTTTTACAGCAGACACAAAAACAATTAAAACTGTGCTCTAGTTAGATGAAATCAGCTTTAAGAACTGCTTGTGTGTAACAAATACTATGAAAATTGGCAATATGGGATGCCCAGTTCTCAGGGGTCTTTAAAGCAGACACAAAAACACTTTTAAAACTTTGCTCTAGTTAGATGAAATCAGCTTTAAGACCTGCTTGTGTGTAACAGATAGGGTTAAATGTGCTAACATGGGATGCCCAGTGGCCAGGGGTTTTTACAACAGACACAAAAACAATTAAAACAGTGCTCTAGTTAGATGAAATCAGCTTTAAGAACTGCTTGTGTGCAACAGATAGGGTTAAATGTGCAAACATGGGGTGCCCAGTGGCCAGGGGTTTTTAAAGCAGACACAAAATCAATTAAAACTGTGCTCTAGTTAGATGAAATCAGCTTTAAGACCTGCTTGTGTGTAACAGATAGGGTTAAATGTGCTAACATGGGATGCCCAGTGGCCAGGGTTTTTCACAGCAGACACAAAATCAATTAAAACAGTGCTCTAGTTAGATGAAATCAGCTTTAAGACCTGCTTGTGTGTAACAGATAGGGTTAAATGTGCAAACATGGGATGCCCAGTGGCCAGTGGTTTTTACAGCAGACACAAAAACAATTAAAACTGTGCTCTAGTTAGATGAAATCAGCTTTAAGACCTGCTTGTGTGTAACAGTTACGGTTAAATGTGCTAACACGGGATGCCCAGTGGCCAGGGGTTTTTAAAGTAGACACAAAAACAATTAAAACTATGCTCTAGTTAGATTAAATCAGCTTTAAGAACTGATTGTGTGTAACAGATAGGGTTAAATGTGCTAACATGGGATGCCCAGTGGCCAGGGGTTTTTAAAGCAGACACAAAAACAATTAAAACTGTGCTCTAGTTAGATGAAATCAGCTTTAAGAACTGCTTTTGTGTAACAGATAGGGTTAAATGTGCAAACATGGCATGCCCAGTGGCCAGGGGTTTTTAAAGCAGACACAAAAACAATTAAAACTGTGCTCTAGTTAGATGAAATCAGCTTTAAGAACTGCTTGTGTGTAACAGATAGGGTTAAATGTGCAAACATGGGATGCCCAGTGGCCAGGGGTTTTTACTGCAGAAACAAAAGCAATTTAAAACTGTGCTCTAGTTAGATGAAATCAGCTTTAAGAACTGCTTGTGTGTAGCGGATAGGGTTAAATGTGCAAACATGGGATGCCCAGTGGCCAGGGGTTTTTACAACAGAAACAAAAGCAATTTAAAACTGTGCTCTAGTTAGATGAAATCAGCTTTAAGACCTGCTTGTGTGTAACAGATAGGGTTAAATGTGCAAACACGGGATGCCCAGTGATCATGGGTTTTTAAAGCAGACACAAAACAATTAAAACTGTGCTCTAGTTAGATGAAATCAGCTTTAAGACCTGCGTGTATGCAACAGATAGGGTTAAATGTGCAAACATGGGATGCCCAGTGGCCAGGGGTTTTTACAGCAGACACAAAAACAATTAAAACTGTGCTCTAGTTAGATGAAATCAGCTTTAAGAACTGCTTGTGTGTAACAGATACTATGAAAATTGGCAATATGGGATGCCCAGTTCTCAGGGGTCTTTAAAGCAGACACAAAAACACTTTTAAAACTTTGCTCTAGTTAGATGAAATCAGCTTTAAGACCTGCTTGTGTGTAACAGATAGGGTTAAATGTGCTAACATGGGATGCCCAGTGGCCAGGGGTTTTTACAACAGACACAAAAACAATTAAAACAGTGCTCTAGTTAGATGAAATCAGCTTTAAGAACTGCTTGTGTGCAACAGATAGGGTTAAATGTGCAAACATGGGATGCCCAGTGGCCAGGGGTTTTTAAAGCAGACACAAAATCAATTAAAACTGTGCTCTAGTTAGATGAAATCAGCTTTAAGACCTGCTTGTGTGTAACAGATAGGGTTAAATGTGCTAACATGGGATGCCCAGTGGCCAGGGTTTTTCACAGCAGACACAAAATCAATTAAAACAGTGCTCTAGTTAGATGAAATCAGCTTTAAGACCTGCTTGTGTGTAACAGATAGGGTTAAATGTGCAAACATGGGATGCCCAGTGGCCAGGGGTTTTTAAAGCAGACACAAAAACAATTAAAACTGTGCTCTAGTTAGATGAAATCAGCTTTAAGAACTGCTTGTGTGAAAAGGATAGGGTTAAATGTGCAAACATGGCATGCACAGTGCCCAGGGTTTTTTACAGCAGAAACAAAAGCAATTTAAAACTGTGATCTAGCTATTAAATCAAATGAAAATAAAATAAAAGCTTTCTGTCACTTTATCTGCTGTCCCTGCCTTGATCTTTCCCTGGCTCTCTGTGGCTCTCCCTGGCTCTCTGTCTTTCCCTGTCTCTACCCAGCTCCGTTCTCGTCGCAATACAAAGCTGAAATGCGCACCAGCAAGATGGCAGTCGCTTATATACCGCTGTGACGTCACCGGGGTTCCTGGCTGCTGATAGACTGCATGTGACCTTCCCATGATACCTTGCCCCAGGGGATATGTCTAGACATGTGCATCCACCATTTTACAATGCCTGTAATTGCAGTAAATGGAGTTTAAAGAAAAAATTTGATCGATCGAACCGCGGGGAAATTCGGATTCGTTCAGAATCGAATATTTCATGAAATTCGGAACGAATTCGGGTTCGTCCGAATTGATTCGCTCATCTCTAGCCTCGACTATCCTACACTTTTGCAAATATTAAGAATTAGCCATAAAATCTGCATACTACTTGGTGTACAAAATCATTATAAAACAAAAAAAATAGTGAGTGCCAGCAGTAGCAGATATATTTTTAAAAATAAATTCTTAATGATGTAAATTTCATTTCATAGTTTAAATTATATCATTTTTTTTAGCAAATACTAAGGGCCAGCACATTTCGGGTGCACAAATGAACAGAGACACAAGGGAAGCCATCAATGCTATAAAGGAAAAGGTAATGTCATGCAAATATTTGAGAATATGTTTCAATATGTGAAATAACCATTTGTAATGCATTGTAAACCTAGCAGATGTCCAAGGGGGCTGTGGCTCCTTCATCCCCCTGGCTCTGCCAATGACTGCGGCTCCTTCCTTCCCCTGCTTGGGTCAGCTGTGGCCACTATCATTTGCCCAGGCACAGGCAGTGGCTTCACTGGGGTGTCCCATGTCTTCCAGGCAGGGGGGGGGGGGCAGGGTTTCTAGCTGAGGGGGAGAGGCAGCCAATCAGGTTGTCTGGGCAGGGAGTGGGTGGGTGTTTCTGTTCTCTGCCCCAGAAGATTGATTGGAGGACCAGAATGATAGGGTGGGGATAAAAACTATAAGGAGGAAGGGATTTTCATCAGAAAGGAAAGAGACAGAAGAGGAAGGACATCGCTGTGGTGCCTGGTGGCTTCCAGGCAGGGGGCGGGTCTCTAGCTGAGAGGGAGGTGCAGCCAATCAGTTTGTCTGGGCAGGCAGTGGGTGAAAGAACCCCGGGTTTGGCTGATGCCCGACTGGTGGCTGGCATTATTTATCATCCCGTCTGCACTTCCATCAGCCACCAGCGGGTATCAGCAGAGCTCTGGCTGCTCTCTCTCCCCATCTTCTGCTGCACCTGGTGTGAGGGCTATTTAAGTGGATCCGCCCTTGGCCCTCCACCTGCGGCAGCAGGATTTTGTACCTACCGGAGTCTGGAGACTGCTGGCATCTGTCATAGGCCCTTGGGCGAGTGCGCCAGCACCTTAGGGTTTCTGTTGTTTTTGTTATTAGTTATTTTGTTAGTTAGCCTTGTTTTTTGTCTGTTATTTTTGTATCTGAATCAAAGATCTTTTTGTTTCCTTTTCCTTTAAAAAACCCTTGTTACAACATTTTCTTTGTTGTGTCTTTGCTCTGGCCAAACTTTCTGCTTCCCTGGCGGAGAGTTCATACTGGACAGTGGGTGGGTGTTTCTGTTCTCTGTCCCCAGAAGGTGATTGGAGGACCAGATTGGTAGGGTGGGGATGAAAACTAGAAGGAGGAAGGGATTTTCATCTGGAGGAAGAGAGACAGAAGAGGAAGGACATTGCTGTGGTGCCCGGTGGCTTCCATGCAGGTGGCAGGTTTCTAGCTGAGAAGGAGAGGCAGCCAATCAGGTTGTCTGGGCAGGGATCGGGTGGGTGTTTCCGTGGGTTGAGGATGAAAACTAGAAGGAGGAAGGGATTTTCATCAGGCAGGAGAGAGACAGAAGAGGAAGGACATCGCTTGTTCCACTTTTTTGATGGTAAGCTACTGATTATTTTTTTTTCTTTTGACTTGCCATTCACTTTAACCCTTTTGTTGCCAAGCACGTAACACCTACGTGCTGGCTTGGCTGGGCCTTAAGTGCCAAGCCCGTAGGTGTTACGTGCTTGACTTTGATCGCTTCTAGTTTAAAAAATAAAAATAGAGGGGGCGTGGCTTGACATGGCCGGATAGAGACGCCTGGAAACGGAGCTCCGCACCTACGACCTGATTAGCAGAGGCCAGAGAGCAGTGACCCACCTGTACTTCACATGCCCAGGAAGGGGAAACACCGGGGACCAAGCGGACGAGGCAGACTGGGCACTATCCCAGCCCTGTTCCAGCCAGGAGGCTCCGGGACCCGCGGGACGGCCGCAAGGAAGATGGCGGCGATGGCGGGAGAGGAGCGCTCACGTGGGCGCGAGATCGAGATGCGGCGGGGGGCCGCCGCTCCCAGTGATCCGACCCCGGCTGGGGCTATCTTAGAACTGCGGGAGGAGGAGACCGGAGCGCAGCGTCCACAGTGCGGCCCGGACCGGGAGCACCACAGCGTCGGAGGCCGCATGCTGACGGTGTCAGCTGAGATACATGCTGGAGCGGACTGGCCGGACGGAACAACCGGCGGGCGCAAGGTTGGTCTCCTGCCCCAATGCACCCTCTCACCCCATCCTTGCCCGGGGGGCCAGCTTACCCAACCTGCCGCCACCCCCCATGAAGGGGACTGCCCATCTGGGGGAGAGGGGGATGCCACCCCGCCCAACGGCAACAGAAGCTCTGCTCTGAGGGCCGCTGAACCTGGCCTGAAGACCACTTCACCGGGCCAGCTTAGTCCAGACTCCCCGCCAAGAGGGCCCCTGCGGGACATCCCGGCCCCACAGACACGGGCGCCCACCTCCCCACATGCTGGTAGCCTGCAGCATACTCCCAGCTATCTGTCGGGTTCGCCGTCCCCCCCCCTGAGCCCACAGTCGCCGTGGCAAACGCTTGCGGGATCCCCTCAAACCCGCCACATTGGATCTCCACTGCCCCTAGAGAGTAACCCTGCCGTAAACCACCTGTGGGACACACTGCCGCCGATGACATCCGGGGGCCCCCCCGCGGGATGTGGGGAGACTGCTGGTCAGCTGCAGAGGGGCTCGGCCGCCTGTGAGGAGGGGTTTCATGGGGTCGCAGCTTTCAGCCCACCACCACCACTATCTGGCTGCCTGGGGACACCCCTTTCGCGGGAACCTCATCCCACACCGCCGCTTATCCAGCTCTCCCAGTCCATCGCGGAGGCGGTGAAAGTCAATATCGCTGAGGCCCTACGCGGTCTTCCAACGCGTAGTGATTTTGACGGATACGTATCCAGGATGGAAGGCACCATCAAGAGAGAACTAGCTGCATTGCAGGGTTCAGTCGTGGAGGTCACGGCAAGGATGGATGGGATGGAGGCCTCGCACAGGACCCTGGAGCAGCGGGTGGCAGACCTGGAACAGCAACAGGACCGCAACAAACGTCTCCTGTCAGATATCTTCCTGGCACATGACGACGCAGAGAATAGGAGCCGCAGAAATAATCTGCGCCTTCGGGGAGTACCTGAGTCAGTGGAGCCCCGAGATCTGCTGGAAGCGGTTACTACTATATTCAATGACCTTCTGAACCTCCCCGACTCCAACCGCATAGAGATGGACCGGGTTCATCGGGCGCTGGGTCCTAGGCCGCAAGACCCGAACCGTCCTCGGGACATTATTTGCCGCATCCATTTCTTCAAGATAAAAGAGGAGATCCTGCGCCGCGCGTGGGACAAGGGTCCGGTCGCATTCAGGGGCGCACAGGTGATCATTTTGCAAGACCTTTCACGGAGAACTCTGCAGATGAGGAAGCTTCTGAAACCTGTACTAGAGGCCGTCCAGAATCGGGGTGCCTCCTACAGATGGGGACATCCTTTTCAACTGCTGGTACGCAGGGGAGGAGATCTGTTTATCCTCAAGGGGCCCGGCCAACTGCCGGACCTATTCCACTTTTTGGAGGTGGAAAGTGTGGATGTCCCGGACTGGACAGTCCCTGACCTGGCTGTGTATAATGGCCGGCTGCCGCAGCGCCCAGAGGGTGGCCCCCGAGGCAACAGAGGAGGAATGAGAGGCCGCAGAAGATAAGCTTATACACTGTCATATTAAGAATTTGTTGTTCTTTGGTTCTTTTTTCCTTTTTCTCGGTTCTAACTGCTGATTGGCGTTTGGGTTGCTCCTTGGCGGGCCGGACGGTTCTGCTTCGACCTTGTCTTGCCCTCCATGGACGCTCATCTCTGATAAACGAACGAGTTGTGCTGCTGTGCGTGGTGCCATCTCACTTTGGACTGTCTGCATTTTTCCTGGCGGGCCATGGCGCCTTGGTGCGCGGCGCGCCTCGCCGAGCAGCTACAATACGGGTTTGAAGCCACACTGCCATGCTTAGAATTTACTGTTTAAATTGTTGATGTTAATGTCTAATGTATTGGCGGTTTCTGTTTGTTGCCGGCGCTGCTCCATGACGGGCCGGGCCGATCTGTTTGGATCCAGGTCCCGCCCCTCATGGAGGTCCTCTCCGGCAGTGCGGTGGTGTTGCGCTGCTGTGCGTGGTGTCGTGGCGCCGCGACCTGTCTACGCTCTGCCCGACGGGACGATGATGCCTTGAGGCCATGCCACGCTCCGCTGAGCAGCATCAATACTGCATTGACTCCGTACCGCCATATACAGAGTTAACTGTTCTACCTCTGGATGACTGATGTCTGTGCCGCTTCCTGACGGGCCGGATCATTCCGTTTGGATTTTCGTCTTGCCCCTCACGGAATCTCTTCCTGGCCGCGCGGCCGTGTTGTGCTGCTGTGCGAGGGGTTGGGCTGCGATGGCCTGCCCGCGCTCCGCCCGGTAGGGTGGTGGCGCCCTGGGGCGGTGACGCGCCTCGCTGGGCAGCTACAATACTAGCTCGATGCCACACTGTTATGTCCAGAATTTGTTGTTCTACCTGTTGATCGAGGTCTCCCCCTATGCCCTGAGGGGACGGATCAGCCTGCTTGGGTTGTTGTCTCGCCCCGCGGGGGCCTCCCCCCCCCTTCTTGAAATGGGGCAGTGTTGTGCTGCTGCGCGTGGTACCCCGCCGCCTCGGACTGTCTGCATCTTGTCTGACAGGGCGATAGCGACATAAGGTCACGAACTGCCTCGCTGAGTAGCTACAATACTGGTGCGACTCCCCATCCGATGTTTATTTAGGCTTGGTCTTCCACTTTCCCCCCATTTGGTGCACCCCTCCGGAGAAGTTCTAGGCCTTCTCCGGTCGGGAATAGACCGTGTATTGGGCTTCTCAGCCCGTGGTTTGGAGTTTCTCCCCCACTTAGTGCGTCTTTAAAAGGCACCGGCTTTAGGTTGGACTACTAGCTAGTCCCCGCCCTCATCACGACAATTGTTTGTCCACCTCTTAAGTCCTTTTGTCTTTCCTCCATATCCCTGATACCCATTTCCTCTCCCTCTGTTCCCCTCCCTTTTCTATTTCCCCCTCTGGTCATAACTCTCTTCTCCCCCTTGGCGTGTGGGACCGGACGTGCAGCGAGGAGTACCGCTGCCTGACGATCTCTGGTCCTCCCCCCCCCCCTTAGCTCTCTTCTGCAGGAATGGCCCCCGTAAAGGTAATTACCCTGAATGTGAAGGGCCTTAACACCCCGGAGAAGAGAACCATCCTAGGGCAGGAGTTAAAGAGATGTAAAGCGCAAATCATTTTCCTACAGGAGACACATTTCAGACGAGATTCTGTGCCCAGACTCTGTAGTAGGCTGTTCCCCCAGGCTTTCACCAGCTGCGCTGCAGATGCTAAGAAAAAAGGGGTAGCAATCCTGATCTCCAAGGACGTCCCCTTCTTGCTGAGGGAGGTCTGGAGAGACGAATCGGGCCGGGTGGTGCTGGCTAAGGGATTGATTAATCAAAAAATGTATACATTAGCCTCTGTATACGCTCCCAATCAGGGGCAGATACCATTCCTGAAGCGCACCCTAGATAAGATCGAGAAATTCAGGGAGGGGGAGATCATTCTAGGGGGTGATTTTAACCTGGCCCTGGAACCACTACTGGACTCCTCCACGGGGAAGTCAGCGCTCTCGCATCTGGCCTTGCGCTCTCTGAAGAGGGCATTGCATGAGCTGCAGCTGGTGGACGCCTGGCGAGTCAGGAACCCTGGGACGAAAGATTATTCTTTTTACTCACATGTACACGGGACATATTCTAGATTAGATTACATATGGGTGACACATAGCCTGTTGAGCCTGGCCACGGGAGACGGGATATACCCCACCTCCTTTTCAGATCACGCCCCGGTGTTTCTTGACCTCGAGCTCGTGGACAGGCCACCCCCCTCCTCCACTTGGAGGCTAAACGAGTCCCTCCTTAAGGATGCGGTGGTGGCTCAAGCTGTGAAGGAGGGCCTAGAGTCCTACTTCAGAACCAATAGTAACGGAGAGGTCTCGTTACTCACATTATGGGAGGCACACAAGAGCGTGATCAGGGGCATCCTAATCAGCCACGGGGCGAGGCTCAAGAGAGAAAGACTGGCCCAAATAGTGAAGCTTACAGATAAGGTACGGAGCCTGGAACTATCCCACAAGCAATCTGAGGCAGCACGGGTACTTGGGGAGCTGACCCAGACTAGGGAGGCACTCAACGCCCTCTTACGGCAGAAAGCAAAACATGTCATTAGGAGATGCAGACGCACCTACTATGAGTACGGTAATAAGAGTAGCGCTCTGCTAGCCAGGGCCCTCAAGCAACAGCAATCCCAGAACTTCATCTCGGCAATTCTCGATAGCGAGCAGAAAACACAACATACCACGGAGGGGATAGCAGATGTATTCAGGGCTTACTATTCAGGCCTGTACAATCTCAGCAGAGGGGCCCCGACGCGGTTACAACTGAATAAAATTGAGGACTATATTAAGAAATCAGGCATGCCCTCGGTGGCGGATGAAATTGCGGCCTCCTTGGAGGTCCCGATTGGGATGGAGGAGTTGCTAGAGGCGCTTAAACAGTCCCCATCGGGGAAGGCTCCAGGGCCTGATGGTTATTCGGTCCACTATTATAAAGCATTCATTTCTATTCTAGGCCCACATATGGTTAGGGCCTGGAATACCATTACGGACCCGGACGTGGCGGGTACCTTCTCGTGTGGAGACCTTGAGGCCCACATCTCAGTCCTACACAAAGCGGGGAAGGACCCTCTGTCGTGCGGGAGCTACCGCCCCATCTCCCTCCTCAACACGGACCTGAAGCTGTACGCAAAGATCTTGGCCAACAGGCTGGCCCCGGTGGTGGCACAGGTAGTCCATTTGGACCAAACGGGTTTCGTGTTGGGAAGGGAGGCCAGGGATAATGTGGTGCGGGCGCTTAGCGTCACGTACTCCGCACAGTCAGCGGGGGTGCCAATGATGGTGTTGTCCACAGATGCGGAAAAGGCCTTTGATAGGGTAGGCTGGCCTTTTATGCAGGGAACCCTTAGACATATAGGCATAGGGGAAAACCTTAGGAAACACATTGAGGCCCTATATACGATTCCCCGCGCGAGAGTCAAGGTGAATGGCCACCTTTCTGCCCCATTGCCGATCAGTAACGGAACCCGACAGGGCTGCCCACTGTCACCTCTGCTATTCGCCTTGACTTTAGAGCCTTTTCTATGCAACATAAGGAAGAATGTGGATGTGAGAGGTTTGAGTGTAGGTGGCAGTATTCATAAGGTTGCCGCTTACGCGGACGACCTCTTGTTCTTCCTCACAAATCCCACGGTCTCTGTCCCTGTGTTAATGAAGGAGTTTGAAGCCTTCGGGAGGCTATCCTTTTTCAAAATTAACTTCGAGAAGTCAGAGGCGTTAAACATCTCCCTCCCTGCTGAGGTGGCCGGGACTGTCCGGCAGGCATTCTCCTTTAAGTGGGCCAAGGATTCAATAGCATACCTTGGTACGAGATTGCCGAATCGCCTGACGAACATCTTTGCCTTAAACTTTCTGCCCCTATTCCAGAGAATAAAGGCTGATTTGGAAAAATGGGACTCCCCTACATTTTCGTGGATGGGTAGGGCGAATATAATCAAAATGTCGATCCTGCCTAAACTGTTGTTCCTGTTCCAGGCGCTCCCTATCAAGTTACCTACCCGCTTCTTCAGGGACCTGGAGAAGGTTCTGTTGGGATTTGTGTGGCAGAGGAAGAGGGCAAGGCTCCGTCGCCAGGTGTTATTCAAGCCCAAACACCTGGGGGGTATGGCTATGCCGGATGTTCAGTCGTATTGGGTGGCTTCCCATTTACAGAGGGTATGTGAGTGGCACACGTGCAAGGAGACGAAGAGATGGGTACAGCTAGAGCACTCACTGGCCCCTGCCCCCCTAGATGCTGTTGTTTGGAACAGAGAGAACCGGGTGCCAGCCCTGAGATCCCACCCCACCATAGAGCCTACTCTGGATGTCCTACGGAGTCACAGGGAACGTGCTGATATCTCCCCATGGCCCTCCCCCATGTTGGCCTTATTGGACAATCCACAACTCATACCTGGCTGTACAAGAGCGGACCTCAGGGAATGGGGGAAGGTAGCCCAGTTAAGGGGGGGCGACTTGCTATCGGAGGGGGGCTGGACCGCGCTGGGTGAGCTGAGGGCGAAATTTGAGAAAGGGAACCTGGATCCCTGGACAATATTGCGGTTTCAGTCAGTTCTGTCCAGGCTGGGCTACCGCAGGGAGAACTCCAGGAGGCCTACCGATCTTGAGACGCTGTGTTTGGCAGGGCAGCCCCAGCCCCATCTGATTTCATTGTTGTATGCACTGCTCAACCGGGAGGTGGAGTCCCCGCCTGCTTATTGGGGGGAGTGGGAGCAGGACTTGGGTCGGCCCTTAGGGGAGAAAGAGAGAACTAAAATAGCCACCTTGATACATAAATCCTCGGTAGCCACGAGAATCCAGGAAGTGAATTATAAATTGTTGACTCGATGGTACTACACCCCTGACAAGCTAGGTAAGATGTATGACTCGGCGGATGCGAGCTGCTGGAGATGCGGAGGGGAACGTGGGACACTATTTCACTTGTTCTGGCGATGCCCCAAAATCCAGGAGTACTGGGAGGCGGTCCTGGGCATTATAGAACAGCTGACAGGGGCACAATTGCTGGGAGACCCGGCGCAGGTTCTGCTTCACTCCACGAAGTCCCCGATAGGGAAATATAAGAAAACACTGCTGATTCACCTGTTGAACGCGGCCAAACAGGCTATACCCAGATTCTGGAAAAAGAAGAAAGCTCCCTCCGTTGGGGACTGGGTGAGGGAGGTTGTCCTCGTTAAGGAAATGGAGGATTTAACTTTAGCCCTCCACGAACGGGATGAGCAATATAAAGTTACCTGGCTTCCTTGGCTGATTTTTGAAGAATCAGCAGAGTTCCGCAACTTGTTCAAGTGACCGATTAGAAGCTAAGCCGATTGTGGTGCCACCCGCGGTCACTCTCCATCCAGGCGAGATATACACTGCCCCCTCCTGCGCTGGGCCTGAATTAGACAGCTGCTGGGCGGCGTTCGGCCGGGTGCCCTGTCCCACACGCCACACCTACACCCACACCTCCCATTCCCTCAAACCTCTTGCACCATATCCCTCCACTCAATCTCTCCCCCCCCCCCTTTTTTCTTCTCTTTACCCCTTGCCATTGCACCTCTCCTTGGTCCCCCCTTGTACGTCTGTCCCTATTCCTTGGGGAGGGCTCGAGATCCTATCTGATACAAAGGAATTGAAACCATTCTTAGCGGAAAGCCCTATGGCTAAATGTATCTGACGCAGGGGAGAGGAGACGGGGAGGAATGGACGGAGAGTCGCTAGGCGGCTTCCGTCACGTCGTGTTCCCCCGCCTCGTGACCCCTTACAGCTGGTATCCGCATCATATGACATTATGTACTGTTGCCTGATATCATTGTCCAACTGCGATATGCCACCTCTGTTATGATAGTGATATACTTGAGCTCCCCCATTCCTTTTATGCTCCCTGTATTGTTGACCCTATTGAATGTATGTATGTTATAAACCTGCAAAACTCAAAATAAAGAATTTAAAAAAAAAAAAAAAATAAAAATAAAAAATACTCACCTGACCCCTTGTTGGATCCGGCCGGGTCTCCCCTTTAATTTGGTGCCATCCGATCCCCCGTGGGGGGTCGGATGGCTCCAGGAGAGCCCCCGGAATAGGCCGCCCCCCCCCCCCGCTTCTGCAGCAGCAGCTGCTAACTGTAAAAAAAAAAAAAAAATAAAAATGACATTCACTTACCTCCATGTGCGCTGGCTCCCGCTGTCCCTCCTCTTCACCTGGGGGGCCTCCGATCCCCCCCCAGGACTTACCGATCTTCAGGAGGGAGCCTGGGAGGCTCTCTCCTCTCTTCTTCAAGATGGCGACCGCCATCTTGCCTCTAAGCCCCGCCCCCTTGGGGGCGGGGCTTATGACGTCATCCCGGTCCCGATCACCGGCTTCAGCTTTCTCAGCTTCTCAGATGCCGGTGATCGGTGCCCTGGAAGGAGGTGACAGGAGATCCTCTGATCTCCTGCCTTCTCCTTCTCTGGATGCCGATCACAGGCATCTGTCAGCTGAGCGGCGAGGGACAAGAGCTTGCAATCGAAGGTAAGTACAGTAAAAAAAAATTATTTTTTTTTAATAAAATACTTTTTTTTATTGTGTGGTGTTTTTTTTTTTACAGTTAACCCTTTGTGAGCTGGTAAGGGGTCCATGAGACCCCTTATACCAGTTCACATGGCTGGGGGGGTGGCAAGTCACCTGCCCTAGCGGGTGGCTTGCCATTAACCCCCGCACCCCCATTACCTGCCTCCCCAAAGGCCAGGGGGGGGCAGAAGAGCCCGGGCCCACATAGGCTATGTGGGCTCGTAGGCTGCAGGGTGGGGGGGCCACCAAAGCTGGCCCCCCCACTCTGTGCCTACAAGCCCCCATAGCTGGTCCCGGGCTGGTTACTTTGGGTAAGGGGGACCCCACGTCATTTTTTTTTTTGGATTTTTAAGGGTTTTTAACCCTTAAAAATCCAAAAAAAAATGGGGTCCCCCTCCCCGGGAAGGGGGACCCTATGTCATTTTTTTTTTTAATTAACCATTTGTCATCCAGCAGCTATAAAAGGCTTCTGGGCAGGAAAGGGTGTCTACCTATACATATGTGGTATCGCTGTAAGCGGGAGAAATTGGGGTTTCTCACGCAATAAGATTTTATTGACAAACTTACATTTTTTATTACAAAAAAACTCTACAAATTGTAAAAAAATATATTTTTTTTATTTTTTTTCACACATTTCACCCAAAAATGTTGAGAATACACCTAAAAAACACAAACAAGACATTTCATGTTAAAGCCCAGACTCTGTTGAAAAAAACAATATATAATTTTCCTGGGAAATCCCTGGAAATCCCTTCGAAAATGACAGTTGAACATGTGTAGCGCAAAACAGTCAAACTCAGTCTGGCAACAGGGAGTGGCAAATGCTGCAGGTAGGCTGGCAGCGAAAGGGTTAAACTTCCATAGGACGTGGTTGGTCCGCTTCAACACTAGTGCCCAAGAGGTTACAGCGTGGTTGAAGCAGCGCCATCTGAAAGTGGCGCACTGTAGGTTAAGATCCCATAGAGAACAGGCAGAACTGGGTTGAAGTGTTTTAGGCTCGCAATTAATGTTACACACATTTTCTGGTACAGAACTTGCATTGTGACTTGTAAATATCACATGACCTACATGTCACCAAATGTCTTTAATAGTAAAATAGTTTTTCATGGCTTTTTTTGCTTACCAATGTGTAACAACTAAAACGGAGCCTAAATGCATTGTAAATTTTGCCCCCTTTGTCCCCAGCAGTGATATTGTCTAACTGTAAAAAAATACAGCGTCAATCAGTTCAAGGTGGAAAATATTAATAAATATGCTGAACAGCGCAGATAAGATGGGAGTACAAAGTGGCGATCACTGGCACTGGTATAACCGGCAGTTGGGTCCAACAGGCACTGACACAGGCCGGCCAATATCTAATGCAACAATCAAAGCAAATTAGTTCATATCAGGCACTCTGTCTTCCAGCCCCATTGTAGTCCAAAGTGTAGCACCAGAAAAGACAACGATGCCAGCGCTCCTAACCTGGCGCTATAGCCACCAGAAAGATGCTAAATGATGGTCACCATAAATAAGGCCCCAAATTTCCATAGTAGCTTTGTTAATATTGTATTCTCAGTGTGCTATCAATCCATTTGTACATTGTTAAGCTATAGTACTAGAGTAATGAGAGCCTGCTGACATTGCTTTTATAATTTTCACTGGAGCAAAGTGTAGGAATTGACCACATCTTTTGTGCTGGTGCACTCCAGATCTGCTGCATTGCATCACGTATCGAAAAGTCCAACATTAATACCGTATTTTTCGCCATATAACACGCACTTATTTTTCCCCCAAAGTGGGGGGAAAATGTATGTGCGCCTTATCGGGCGAATGTAACAAAAAAGAAAGAAAAAAGAAAAAGTAAACTCACCAGTTACCGGCGCTCCAGCGTTGCCTGCCACGCTGCGAGAGGCCAGAAGAAGACAGAGGAGCGGCGGGCTCTGTCCCCGTCCCCGCCGCTGCTATCGCTGTCTTTTCCGGCAGCGACAGCAGCGGCAGGGACAGAGACAGCGCCCGCTGCTCCTCCATCTGCTCTCTCTTCTGGCTGGGGCACACGCAAGCACCCGGGTCCGTGCAGCAGGTGGGAGTGGCCTGCACCGAGTCAGTACAGGCCACGCCCACCCACTGCCCTGACCTGGGTATTCGCCCATGCCCAGAAGAGGCAGCAGATGGAGGAGCCGTGGGTGCTGTCTCTGTCCCGCCGACGCGGTGCAGGCCACGCCCACCCGATTCCCTGAGCCGGCTGCTCAGTGGAGCTGTGTCAGCAGAAAGGTGAGTTTTACTTTTTTTTTCTTTTTATCTCTAGAGGGATGCCACACTGCCTATGATAATGGGGGAGGGGGAATGCCACACTGCCTATGGGAATGGGGGGGCACACTGCCTATATGGGAAATGGGAGGGGGGAATGCCACACTGCCTATGATAATGGGGGAGGGGGAATGCCACAGTGCCTACGGGAATGGGGGGGCACACTGCCTATATGGGAAATGGGAGGGGGAAATGCCACACTGCCTATGATAATGGGGGTAGGGGGAATGCCACAGTGCCTACGGGAATGGGGGGGCACACTGCCTATATGGGAAATGGGAGGGGGGAATGCCACACTGTCTATAATAATGGGGGGGGGAATGCCACACTGCCTATGATATGGCCAAACTTTCTGCTCCCCTGGCGGAGAGTTCATATTGGAGAGTGGGTGGGTGTTTCTGTTCTCTGTCCCCAGGGGAATGCCACACTGCCTATGATAATGGTGGGATGGGGGGGGATGCCACGCTGCATATATGGGCAATGGGAGGGGGGAATGCCACACTGCCTATGATAATGGTGGGATGGGGGATGCCACACTGCATAAATGGGGTATGGGAGGGGGGAATGCCACACTGCCTATATGGGGTATGGGAGGGGGGAATGCCACACTGCCTATGCCATTGGGGTATCCCACGCGGCCTATGGGAATAGGAGGGGGAATGCCATACTGCCTATATGGGGAATGAGATGGGGGCATGCCACACTGCCTATGGAATGGGGGCATCCCACACGGCCTCTCAGAATGGGATGAGGCATGCCCCACTGCCTGTGGGAATGGGAGGGGAGAATGCCACACTGCCCATGAGAAATGGATTAGGGTGAATGCCACACTGTCTGTAATGGTGTGTTTTTGGTTTAAAATATTTTTTTTCTAATTTTCCTCCTCCAAATCCTAGGTGCGTCTTATATGGCGAACATACGGTACATTCATTTTATTTGTTCAGTAAAAGCAATTGTACAACAGCAAAACATTGCAATGTACCTAAACAAATGCATTTGTGTGCGAATGTGCCCTAAGAGTGCTTCTTTACACAATAACCATACATTAAAATGTTTTTGTTTTGTTACAGTTAGATGACGTTTGCCTCTCAATGGTAAAAGAGTTCGGTAACATGAGTTCCTCCCGCACCAATCTGGTAAGTGTTTCAAATACACAGCCTACCCTCTGAAAATAATCCCTAGCATGATTTTTCAGGAATTATATGAGGATGCATTAAATATAAGCCCTATCCCCAAAATAAGCCCTAGTTACAGGGGCAAATAAGGTAATTGCCTGGGGCACCAGTACCAGAAATTCTCCTGTCTCGGTCATGACCATTTCTTGCCGGGGGTGCCAGGTGCCGCTGTGCACCAGCAGCCTGCCATGCCAATATGACACAGATGTCATTTGACAGCCTATGTCATATTGTAGAGGCGTGCAGATGCCTGAGAGCTACGTGCAGTATTCAGCTGTCTGAAAAGAAGGGCACAGTAGCACCCATAGCAAATATTAACATTTTTTATTGAGTGACACCCACTTGGAACATGGCGAGGGGTGGGGGTTGGGATGCCATATTACAGTAAATCTATCAATTTCTTAAAGTAAAGATCAGATGTACATTGTTTATGGAAAAATACCTAATAATGTTTTATTTTTGGGGTATGTGCTCAGCATACTGTTTTGTTTATTCTACTACTTTGTTTTAAAATTTTGAACTTGATCCGAACTGTGATAACTGTTGCAGAGTGTGGGTTCTGGGTGCAGCGGTGTCAAATCCAGATAGACATTCGTGGTATAACAGGAAATTGTATTTACTGCAACATGAATGCAGTAAGAGAATGTCACCTTACATGGTGGCTAGAACACAGACAGGAAGGAACTAGCAGTCATAGAGATTACATCTCAATATACAGGAAGTAACAACACAGCAGTAAATTACGGGCATGCTGATTCATTATTAGTGCCAGCTATCGGCAGATGAGCACCTGTACAGCGGCGCTAAGAGCGACCGCTAGTATACACTGTGATCGGCTATCGGGCACTGTAACAGAGTGTCTCATTCACTGTAGTAACCTGGTCGGCATTGATGAATGAGATGTATGTTGGGCATTCTAACACCAATACAGCGTTGCAGGGAGCGAAAGGTAGCGCCAGCTCAATGCGACTGACTCTCAGCGACTCACACCATATTCAACAAAAAAACAGACTCACAGAGCGTAGGCGCTCTGGATCTAGTTGCTATAGCATAGAGCGCCAGACGCTGTGTGATTAAAGTCTATTTTGAGCACATATCCACCAGTAACAAAGAAAACACATGGAATTACATTGTTATAACATTGTGACATTAATACTTTAATGTCAGACCTGTAATGACAATTCTGCATATAAATTTAAAAAATCTAAAATGTTTTCCAAAATGACTTTTTCTAGGCCAGGAGAGTGACACAATTATTTGAGAGAGAAAAAAATTATTAAAAACAAAAAACCCTGTTTAAACAGAAGAAAAGGAACGTCCATTGCAATGCATGGGAGAGCGACAGGTAGCGACAGGTAATGCATGGCGCTCTGGAAGCTAGAGTGCAGGCGCTATACGCTGAGATGCCTGTAATGATGAATCGTACGCTACATGGCGCTGTTAGAGTCGCTCACCAGAATCGCTTTCATAAATGTGGTATTGCGTACAGCACCCAGCGTTCACCAGACGCTGCCTGTCGCTATCCCTTGGTGAATAAACCCCATAGAAAGCTCTACAGTTGCATATTAGCCACAGTGCCATCTAGTGTCACAACCTGCAATAGCTGCAAAAAAAACATTAATTGCTTTCAAAGACAAGCTGTAAGCTGTTTCAAAAGAATCATATCTCCAACAATAACTACCAACTATCACTGTGCCTGCCATTATTTTAATTCATGTTCTGCATCCAGGAATGCACTAAGGCCACAAACCAGACCAGGATTTAACTGGCCCCCAACCAGTCCACAGTATCCCCGCTGGGGTTTTCTAGGCTGATAATGAGTGGCATTGCCAGCTAGGGCTGTAGATTTGCAGGGGCAGATCATGGACAGGGTCAGTATGAAAGCAATGGTACTAAAGTTTAAGTATGGTAGTGCAAATATTGTTATGGGGTAAATACGCTCTCCCCCTTCAGAACCATGATGCTGAGGCTATAGCATTGCAGGGGCAGAACATGGGCTGGGGTGTCCTGGCTGCACGATATAGAATGGGGTAAGGGGTTGGGAAGGAATTGGTAGCGGGGGAGTAAAGGGGGCTGTTAGAAGAGGAGTGAATGATTCTGATACAGGCACCAGATGAGGAGGGCTTTGTGTTGAGGGCTACACCCAGCCCTGCTGGCCCCAAGACAGTAAGACCCCCATAAATTGTCCCTGTGCTTCCTATGGCCAGTCCACTCAGTGTTCCAGCATGGCACCCACTGGAAGCTAGTGTATATATGTGTATTTCTATGTAATAATTCACATTTACCTGTCTATCTATCAGCTAAAAGGAACAAAACATTTATCAACAATACCAAACATAATAAGTATTTTAAAATATGTGAAAACACTATAAATTCCCCTCAAAAGTCAGCCTTGTCAACAAAGTCCTTTAGCTATTCTGGCGCCTGCGCACCTTGGTGACTGCCCGGTGCGCATGCGCTCACGGCGTTTACAATATCTGTAGATCTGCAAGCCCGACACCCTGTGCTGCGGACATACCAGTCTTATCAGCTCCTGTGCCGGTTATGCACAGAATAAACACCCCGGCATGCGCGGAGTGCAGAGGCGCCCCAACAGAGGGGATGTCTAATGGGTGCACTTTGATCATATTAGGCACAGCGCATGCGTGATGGGTGTAGGGCACGTACGACGCGTCACCATGCATGGCGCGCCATCACGTACACCCTTTGGATACGTGAGGCTGATACATACACAGGAGTCGAAGCCGATACTCCGCAGCACAGGGAGTGTTGAAATAACAAAGGGCCAGTCGGGAAAACCACTCTACCGGCATATACACGGTTAACCTGCACAGGGCGGTCGGAGGAACGGGCCCTAGATACAGGAAGTACCCTGATTAATCTAAAACAGGTGAGCACAGTGCCGATTGGTTGGATGATTGCCCACGCACACTTACATTTAAAGAGGTGTCCATGGGGGAACAAAGATGGCAACACCCTGAGGAAGTGATCTCTCACGCAACGCGTCGGTGTTTAGGAACGGGCCCCTGCAGGCGTTTTGGACCCATGAATTGGTGGTAGTATTATACTTAACTTTGCTTCACTTTTGTGAGCCATGTATTATATTTCATATGCCATGGTGTATTGGTATGACAGCACCCTGTGAACACTCTTTGCACTTGCACTCTTCTTGAATTATTTTCCACAGGGCTCTTTTGCTCTGTTTCAGCACTATTTTCTGTAGTTTAAATTTCTGCTATTACGATCCTCTGATCGTTCACTCTATATTAATTGTGTGCACGTTCTTTCATATAGTTATTATTATTATTATTATTGTTTATTTATATAGCGCCATCATCTTCCGTAGCGCTTTACAAAGTAGTAATTACAGACAGGGCAGAAACATACGGTACATATACTAATTCAAATGCAGTTGTACAGAGTTGACAATGGATATTCTGAATACAGGATACAATTGGGGAGAGAGCCCTGCCCTTGCGAGCTTACAGTCTAAAGGATATAGTTCAAACCATACACACATGGCATAGTCTAATAGTGTTAATGCATACTTAAATTGTGCTTGTTGGTAGTCCTACTATACCCCCCTGCAGGGCCCGCTCTCTTTTTATCTGTGTGTATATATATGTACATACATTTTATTGTGTCTTTAAATGTCTGATGTGTTTTATTATGTGTCATTGAATCAATAAATTTTTGATTGGATATTATAGTATTGTGTGCGGCCTGACTATATGGTGAGATAATAACCATCCAGCACTGGTGGATGGCTCCTTTTTGAGTCCTTTAGCTATTACATTGTATCAGCTACTATTTGCCTCTGAGCAGGGGCGGACTGGCCATAGGGAGACCTGGGCAAATGCCAGGTGGGTCACACTGCTTTGGGCAGTCAGAGCTGCTACATTTACTAACCCTCCCATCCAATCCCTACCTCCCTCCAGCCCCCCAACACTCTATCCCCTCACCCAAGCAACCCCAGCCCATGTCCTCCCCCAAATGATTTGGCCTCAGCCTTGGAGCACACTGGTTGACTGGCCAGGAAGCAGCAGAGATGCCACGGGCTGGTCATGAGCACCAGGTGCTGGTAATATCCCAGGTGGATATTTGGCACCCGTCTGCCACTGCCTCTGGATGGAGCAAAATGACTCCTAGCAGCAGAAATACTACAAGCCTCAGTAGTTTCTGCAGGAGCTACAGCTTCCAGAGGAAATTTTAATCCAGAGAAATCTGCATGTATTCTTTACTTCACATTTAAATATTTCATTTCCATTAGTTGCAAAAATCAGGACACATCTATCTTAAACCGGACCAACAGCCTGGCACAGTTGGAAAAGAAAAGTAGCGGCCATTTTGGAGCTTCCACTCCCAGCTGACATAGCTGACAATGCACAGTAACAGGAAGCCCAGCAGCACTTCCTGTTTGCAGGTGGCCTGCAAATGCATGAGCCGCCATCTTGTTTTTAAAATTTACACCAGCATGAGTTAGAAAAAGGTAAATTCATTTTTATGTGCAGCTATCTAAATTGCCCTGGGGAGGGATGCATATGAGCACTGTTTGTTGTGTTAGTCTGGTTTATTATTTTTATTAATAGCCATGATCCAGTCCCCAAGCAGATCAATAAAGGAACTGCTGAGTAAGTGTGTCATTTGATTCACTAATTAAAAACCCATTTTCCATTTACACAGATAAGCAGATCTGAATTTCGACTTGTTCTGCAAAACTTCAACATTCCCATGGCAGCTGTAGATCTGGAACACTTACTAGCCAGGTAAGTTACAACAGCATTTATTTAGCTGTCAAAGCATGCAGTATCTTTGTTCTAGATCTCACTGAATCTGAAATGTAAAATATTATATTTAATACTGAAATATTTTAGGCTCTGTTCACGCCTCTGTGCTTTCAGTGTATTGCTGTGCTGCATTGTTGTACAACGCAGAGAAAACACTGCACATTGTACTATATGGGATAGTTCACACATCTGCGCTGCATTGCGCAACACAAAAGAGTTGAAGGCACCTTCTTCAGAGCAGCATAGTATCAGCACAGGTCAATAGAAGTCTATGGCAATGCAGGTGACACCCATGTATAACTTAGGCCCTTATTTATGAAGGAATAGCGACAGGTAGCGACTGGTGAGCGACCGGTAATGACGGGCCCCGCCACGAGAACGCCGGCTCCCCACCACAATCACACATTTATCAAGCCGATCCTGCTTAGCGACTGAGATAGCGCCACATAGCGAATCATTCATCATTATTCCAGCCTCAGCCCACAGCGCCAGCGTCCGACCTTGAACAGCGACAGGTATGACCTCTCGCTACCTGGCGCTCTCCAATGCATTTCAATGGGACAATCTTTAAATATTCATAAATAATTGTTATTAATGTTTTTTTTATTTTTAAATGTGAAAAATTCTGTGACCACTTCTGCCATGTTAGATATTTTTTTAAAATACTTTTTTTTTTGGTTTCCAAAAATATGGTGGTTTGGGGGTTAAAAAAACTACTTTTAACCCATCGCCTCCAGCGCTCTGGGGTTTAAACATGCATTTCACAGCGCGAGAATTTTTTGAGCGTGATTTTTTGATGAATATGGTGGAAGACGGTCGCTCTGACCAGTGACTATCATGCGCACCCATACATCGCAGAACCTATCAAATAGCGACTCGTCACCCCGTATTCAGCATTACGCCACACAGACTGAGTCGCTGTCAACAACCGAACAACGGCCAAGCACAGCTAGCGGGCGCTGTGAAAATACCGCTACAGTCGCTCAACTGTCGCTACATGTCGCTATTAATAAATCAGCCTCCCCGTGTACCTGTGTCACACTTGTGTGGCGTTTGTATTACCATAGACTTTACCATTTACATATTGTGCACAACATAAACGCGTTGTTAACGCATCAAAAGCGCAGCCTATGTTTTGGTACAATGCAATACAAAGTAAATACAATGTTATTTTAGCAGGATATCGTAAGGGCTAGAGGGAGGTTCTAGAAGGACTTGAGTGATCGTACAATTTTCTTGCCTTTGGCATTGTTACATTTATTTTTTTAATGAAACCAAACCTAAAATTAAAGTCATACTTCAGTCATAAACATAAAAAAATAGTATACTCACCTTTCACCACGTGCAGGCTGTCGCTGCTAGCCGGGAGCTAAGACACCAGATCACATGATCCGAGTCTTGCGCTGGGCATGTGTGTATGGGAGGGCTGGCAAATTCATTATTGTATATGTGCGGGGCAAGGGAGGGGGCATGACCAAAAAGTGCCTAGGGCAGCTCAAATCCTAAATACTGCCCTGGGCATCGGTGGTGATTGGTCCACTTTCAATTATACAAGGCATCTCCTTATTTCTTCAGCACTAGTTGACATAGTGCAACATATTTCTGCTACCTACATACAGTACAATAAATAGCTTAAAGGGATTAAGACACAGAGAGATCAACATAATGAACAACTATACAAATCAGCTATATACAGATAGCAACAGACCAAAACTATCACAAATGATTTACATCAACAAAATCGATGTTAATCAGTAAAATAAACACTTGTGCATGCTGTAAAATGTGATCCTTGGGTAAATGTCCTAGTTTTGAGAACTCTGAAAACTCTGGGGACTCCTAAATGTCCCACTTTGCTGACATTTTGAGGAACACTGTTCCACCAAATGCAGAATCCTGGATATCTGGGCGTTTACAACTACTTTGAATGCATAGACTGGCCAAGCATTGGCTCAAACACCAACATTTTTTATGGACCAAAGATCCCTAAAGCATATGGCCAAGGGTGGGGCTACACCTACCTATTCATATGAGTAGCATAGAACACTGTAGATATGTTTTCTAAAAAGCCCATAAATAAGCCACACCTTCACTCTGACCATCACCCACAAATTGGCTTAAGCTTTCCCACTTTGGGCCACCCCCCCAAAAAATGGTCAGTTTATTCAACTACTAGATTGTTCTGATGTTTTTGAACCTAGATGTTCCTATGGCCAGAGCCCTAAACTGTTGACCCAATGAAAGTCTTTTGAAACAGAGTTACCAGGGTGACCACAATTCCCACTGTACTAAAGTATCTGCTGTAGCCTTCAGCCTGCACTAAAAGCGATATTAGAAAGATCGAATAGGGACCTTAATATTGTTTCAGCAGTTTTTCTTATTTTGTAGAGCCATTGTTTTTCCTTGTTCAGATTCACTGCTGGAGGGGGAATTAAAGTGGACCAACACACAGGATTTTGACTATCCTGGGTTTTGGTCCACTTCCCCGAGGCACCCCGATCGGGGGTGCCCTGCTTTGTGAAACCCCCCAGATCGCCCGATTCAACTCACCTCACCCCGCTCCTACGGCGCATGTGCGGCCGCTCATCCAATCAGTGCGCTCGGCGCCACTGAGGTATGCGCGTCAAACCTCAGTGGCCCCGAGCATGCTGGCGGGCCACATCTCGCGCTTCCCTCTAACAGGGAGTGTGCGCGAGCCGCCCATTCACAAATGGCCGGCGCAGGCACGCTCCCTGCTAGAGAGAAGCGCGAGATGTGGCCCGCGCATGCGCCGTTGGACTGGGATTCAGGTAAGGTTTGCAGGCGTCCTGGGGGGTTTCATACAGCGGGGCATCACGATTTTGGATGCCCCGCGGGGAGGGATTGGATCGGCCTATAGATTCCCGGGCCGATCGGGCTGGATGTTGGTCCACTTTAATGTACCCGGGTCTACTACTGCTTCTCATGCCTCTACCGCAAAGCCTTTAAATGTAACATTAGGCAAATCAAGAGTCCATCGCATTGTATAGGTTTATTTATGTTTATTTAGATTTAACCTGAGGCGTAAAGATGGACTTGTGGATATTTCTGAATTCATAACCAAACTAAAGAGCAGATCAAGACTCAGCTTTATGGCGAAAATGGTGAAGAAAACACATCAAAGGTCAGTGTATCTGTAACACTCATAAGTTTGCCCCTCCCTCTCCTCTTTCAGTTACACAGCTGCTTTGGCCTACATTTGAAGCTCACAAAATGGGCATGGTTCCAAGGGCAGGGAGGCATCCCAATTGAGATACCCCACCCTGCGCAATAACGTTAAATTAGAGAAATCTTACCTTACTCCTCGGTCCTCCAGTGAAGTTGAGCGCTGTTGTTGGCTGGCGTCCAACTGCGGTTCAACTGGAGGAAGCCTTTGGACCACATCACCACAACGCCCAATTACAGAATACCCCCTGCGCTCGGAACAACATTTATTTCATGTAAAATGTGTGTAGTTCCAGTTTAAAGAGGAACAAAAAATTTGACTTTACAAATTCGAATGCCCCCCTGTGTGAAACCCCCCAGTTCGTCCAGTAACTCACCTCTCCTCAATCCGACGGCACATGGAGCCCTTTGCCATGTTTACATCCTTTGGCAAATGTCTCTTATTGCCTTCAATGATACAATGCCATGCCATTTATGACCAAACTGTAGTGTAATTTGTGCTTGGGTTTTGTGATAACAGAGATATGAACTTTTTTGATAATATAGATACTAATAAATTGGAATCACAATTTTTTTTTATAAAGCACCAGTTTCCATTTTTTAATCATGTCAGACATCACCCAATACTGATTTCCTTTGAGGAATATAGCTCCAATTCAAAGAGAACCCATACTCTATATGCTCCACCTGTCCCAGTTGTGCAAGCCCCTCTGCTTGTCAAAAGAAAATCCAGGAAGAAAGAAGTGAGTGTCATTAATAGGAGGAAGTTGAGGTGTTCTGCAGGTATAGGCTTACTCTTGTCTCTAAAGCGGAACAAAACCCACCAGCAGCTGCCCTGGAATATAAAAAATTCAAAGCCCCCCCCTGCCTTCACCCATCCCTCATTGGGATGCCCCGCCATGTGAAACCTCCCAGAAAGTCACTATTCACACACCTCTTCCTCATTCCTACAGCACATGAACAGGCTCTTGTCCAATGTCATTCGGCAAATGGCTCTCTTTGTTTTCAATGAGATCCGTTTGCCAAATGACGTGGAGGGTGATTCATTACTAACGCCAGGTATCGGCAGATGAGCGTCTGTATTGCAGCACTTAGAGCGGCCGCTAGTATACGCTGTAAACAGGTATCGGTCGCTGTAACAGAGCGCCTCACTCGCTGTAGTAACCTGGCCAACATTAATGAATGTGATGTATGTTGGGCACTGTGACACCAGTACAGCGCTGCAGGGAGCGAGAGGTAGCGCCAGCTCAGTGTGACTGACTCTCAGCGGCTCACACCATACTTATCAAAAAACTACACACACACACAGTGTTGGCGCTCTAAATCTGGTCTATATAGCATGTGTTTTTGAACACATATACACCTGTAACAAAGCGAAAAACACATGGAATTACATTGTTGTAACATTATGACATTAACACTTTAGTGCTAGACCTGTAAATACAAATCTGCATAAAAAAACAAAAAATCTAAAAAGTTTTCAAAAAATGACTTTTTCTAGGCCAGGAGAGGTGACACAATTATTTGAGAAAAAAAAAAAAACCCTGTTTAAACAGAAGAAAAGGAACATCCGTTGAAATGTATGGGAGTGTGACAGGTAGGGACAGGTAATACATGGCGCTCTGGAAGCTAGAGCGCCGGCGCTATACACTGAGCCGCCTGTAATGATGAATCGGGCGCAACATGACGCTGTTAAAGTCGCTCACCAGAATCGCCTTCGTGAATGTTGTTTTGCGTACAGCGCCCAGTGTTCACCAGACGCTGCTTGCCACTACGAGGCACTACCTGCCGCTATCCCTTGATGGATAACCCCCATAGTCACGAAAGGCGGCTTTCAATGGAAGAGAGCCTGCACATGCGCTGTTGGAATGAAGTTCTGGACGTGAGGCATCCAATTTCAGGTTGCCACAGAGGAATGTAACAAACTCGGGAAAGTCAAATTTTGAGTTGTGTTTCACTCTAAAGCAGCCCCCGCGGGACACTGCTTCCTGGCTCCCACAACAATGCCCCTGCATCTCTTGACTGTGTACACGCTCCCGTCCCCAGCCATCCAGATAGGGGGATGCATCCATTTTTGCTCTCGATTGCCACAAACAGGGCCATTTGGCGAACATTACATATGCACGGCAAATGTCTCTACATGAGAGACTGGCAATGTGCCGTAGGACTGGGGAAAGGTGAGTTTGTATGGGTGATCTGGGGGTCTCACACCGCAAATTGGGATGCTCCCAGGGTAAGGAACAAAACTGGGGAGAGTCAAGATCCCAGATTTTGTTCTGCTTTAATATGGGTGTAGGTTCACTTTGTTCTGCACATTTTTCACATCCATCAACATTTTAAACAGCTTCCCACAAATCAGCTCCTGCTCTCAGGAAGGTGATGGTGACCAGTGATCACAGTCCATGAACATGCAGATATGTTGAATTAAGAAAATAAACTTCATGTGGCTACATACAAATGTGGACATCTATATTTTTATTATCCATTTTAGGCAACATATTGAAAATGTTGTGGCTGCCAGGGAAGCGTTGTCAGCTGTAGAAGCAGAAAGTCAACTTTTCCAAATATGCCAAGGTGCCTTTATTCAGCTACTGGATCATTTTTAGTAAGTAGACTATATTCACAGGTAATTGTATACTCTTAGTGGGAAATTTCGAAAATCTAATTCCCCCTCAACCCCCCCCCCCCCCCACACAAGATGGTATCTGGTCCCTAAACAAATAGCTCATTGTATTTCAGGTTCTCAGGGGCTGTGGGGGGAATGTAGCAGTGTCAGGGGGGTTTGGTCCAGAATATTCAAGTCCTGAGTAGAGTCCATGGTAGGCAAATTGGGAAAGATCCCTGGATAGCTCTTCTTAAGAAAGCTATTGCCCACAGCACTAAACTGCAAAAGCAATTTACTTACCATATTTTGACAGGGGCAAAGTTGGTTATCGGTAGGGCTTGGAAGTCTCCTGTCATGTTATATTTGAGAATTCAATTATAAAGTCAATGACATTATGAGCATGGAAAAGGTGTCTGCTATTCATAATGGGAACTTGGAACAATTTCGAGAGATATGGGCCCTTATTTATCAAGGGATAGCGCCAGGTAGTGTCTCACTAGCGCCAGGTATCGCCAGCTATCGGCGGCTACCGACTCCAGAACGCCAGGCGGCGGACACAATCACGCATTTATCACGCTGAATGAGGCTAGCGCCGGCGAGAGCGTCAGCTAGCGCGGGATTCATCATGTAGCGGACTGCAACGAACAGCGCCGCTGCTAATCCCATCACAGCGCCAGGTATGACCTCTCGCTACCTGGCGCTCTCCAATGCATTTCAATGGAGCAATCTTTAAATCTTCATATTTAATTGTTATTAATGTTTTTTTTTTTTTTTTTTTTTTTTTTAAATGTCAAAAATTCTGTGACCACTTCGGCGATGTTTTTAAGGTAAAAAAAATAAAAAAAAAAATTGTGCAGAATTGATATTACAGGTCTGATATTAATGTATTCATATTACAAAATATGGTTGTTTGGGGGTTAAAAAACTACTTTTAAGCCATCGCCGCCAGCGCTCTGGGATTTAAACAAGCTTTTCACAGCGCGAAAAATTTTTGAGCGTGATTTGTTAATGAATATGCTGGGAGCCGTTCGCTATGACCATTCGCTGTTAGACGCTCCCATACAGCGCGGAACCTGTCAAACAACGACTCCTAACCCCGTATTCAACATTACCGCACACCGACTGAGTCGCTGTCAACAACCGAACAATGGCCAGGCACACTGAATACTAGCCGGCGCTGTGAAAATCACGCTACTGTCGCTCATCTGTCGCTACCTGGCGCTATTAATAAATCGGCCTCATGGTCTCCTATGGACTTTGATGCTAGTCTCCTGGCAGTATCAATGATCTGTATGTAGCCGTTCTTTACTCTCTCCTTCTCAGGTCTATTTGTTACCCAGTTTTATCCTTCCCATTCCTTAGTGCTCCCAAATAATCTTTTGAATTAAAGGTTGGAGGCTACCATACTTATGTTTTTGATTAGATTGTTGGCGGCCATGGAGGAATACCCTCGAAATTGATGTGAATACATAACAATTTTTAAGGAAACTTTGACTGATTAAGATTGCTTATCTTGTTGTTTGATGCTTTTATTGATCACATTTTATCGTTACAGACGTCCAGGCTTGTACCATTTATCATGTATGTTTTTTCTGTCTTTTTTTTCATTGCTTAATAATAATTATTGAAAAGAAAAAAGGCACTATTCCAACTGCCACGGTGTCATTTGCCCAATAAAAATAATTATCTTCTCCTATTTATCTTGTCCAGGACTGACATGGGTAATTCCCTTTAGCTAAAGCAAACCACGTGTAGTTTGTGTATTTGTATGTGATTTGTGTATTCCCCACTCTTTTTCAGTAAAGCTGATGTTCATGGGAATGGCTTTGTGAGTCCTCAAGAGTTCAAGGAAATTATTAAAAAAACAGTCGAAATTCAGCTGACACCAGAACAAGTCAACAGCTTTATCAAACTTATTGGAGACCAGGAGTCCAGCTGCATATCCTTCATGAAGTTCATTGATTTAATCCAAGACAGGTACAGCTTGTTTAATAAAGCAAAGACACTCAATTGTAAAATACATTACACTTACCAGCAACCATCTACTTTACCCACAATGATGGGTGTTAAATGCCATGTATTCAGTATTTATTATGCAGGCCTCCTGAGCCTATACTTGCTTTCATTTAAAATAGTCACTATTAGACAGAAATGCCATCTATAATTGTGAGATTCTGGATGCTGGCTTGGGAGGAAACAACCCGGCAGGGTTAATTACATCTAGAGAAAACAGATGGTGGGTGACCAGCCCAACTCACCAGTACCTCCCTCCTATCTATGCAAGTAGGCCGCTCAACAGAATGCAGTAACCTCAATATACAAAATTACAAAATTAATTTATTATGAGCCAAAAGAAAAGGACATACATTTAAAATAAAAGGATTAAAACCCCAAATGTGGGGTGTGGCGGAGTTTAAATGGACTTGTTACAAAACATATATGAAATAATCCAATTATCTGCAAATGTCCAATGAGACTATTTACACAAATATTTACATTTCCATGCTTATTGTAATACTAACGATGTCTATACAAAATAAAAGATCTAATTAATGCCACGGGAGCTACCCCTGAGATATTGTGGAGCTGTGAGAAGCAGTGCTAAAAACATGCAAGTGTGAATAGATGAACTGAAAGCGTGATTAAAGAGACAGCAGTGACCACAAAAACAAAAAGAGGGACATAGGTGTCCTAATAGTGAATACACAAACGCCAGTGAGAGCTCAAGTGCTGGGTGCTGTTACAAGTGCAAAGAGTAGGAAGGAGGGGTAGATACCCGGGCATATATTGATCCAAATGTACTAATCTGGAATATATTGTGAAATATTGTGAAATTTGCATATACACAGAATAGCCACAATGTGCAAAACTGCACTATGCTACATAAAAGTCAATATATGAAATGCAGAGCGGTGTACATTACCGTATCATAATGTCCAAATCCACACACACCCTCACAATGCCAACAAATGGTGGCTCATGGATTTGCAGGCCACCTGCAAACGTGAAGTGCTGCTGGGCTTCCTGTTACTGTGCATAGTCAGTTATGTTGAATCCAGGCAGCAGCATGGCTCAGATGCTGGGAGAGGGCCGCTACCTTTCTTTTCCAACTGTGCCAGGCTGTTGGTCCGGTTTAAGTGCTGCATACCACCTGCTGATCCAGATTACCTGCTTCCTAGCTCATGCCTACTAACATATGTACTAGAGGGTGCTTATCAGTACCAAACTGCTTGGTCTTCTTGTGGGGACCTGCCTCTGCATACTGCCTGGCAGGCTTGGACTTGAGTGAAAGTTGGACTTGAATAACAGACCAGTACACTCAAGGTTCCAGCTTCAGCTTCCATGCAGATTGCCCACTCTCCCATGAGTAGATTATTTATGTAATTGTCCAAATTGGGCTGGGGAAGGTAGAGGTGGCTGGATTGTTACCAAATGCTTGGACTTTCCCTTTGAAGGAACAGTCCAGGCAACAGCAATAATAAGGCAGCAAGCAGTTCACCTGATTCTTGTCCCATGTGCTTCGTCTCCACTTCCTGCAGCGCACTGTAGATGCTATAGCAGGGATCTAACGTTTGCCCTTACTTTAATTTTGTTCTGTCAAAAAAGTGGTCTAAAAAACACTCTTTCTGTTTGGGGCTCTTAGCACAAGTGAGCATGGCCCACTACAGTGAACCTGCAGCTGGCTCTGAGCCCACCAGAAAACAGTGCCATGACACACCATTCCATGCGCAACCATGCCCAGAAATAAAAGCAAATCCAGCAGCTTTTCTGAGAATGCAAAAGGTATTTACGTATAATCAGAGATTTTAAGATGCTTTGCTAATTCTACATTGCTCCCATGGGGGATAATGGGGGAGAAGTTAGTATGTGCCTGGACGTGGACTTTAAATGTTTCTTGCACTGAGATTGATGATACAACCCAGGTACAATATTTTAGCATGTGAAAGATAGGGAGCATGCAGCAGAAGTACAGAGGAGGCAATCTTAAAGAGAGCCAAAAGCAAAAAAAAATAGTAAATTGCTCCCCTAAAGCCCCTCACTGGCAAAAACTATTTGAGAGGGCTTAACAGGCAGATGTTCTGTATTAACAGGGTGATTCTTTACTGCAGAACTGCTTGGCAGTGGCCATCTTGTCATACACATAAGCATGAGGGGAGTGCCAACAGCAGCCCACACCAATTTGAGACAAATGCTTCAGAAACACGGGCAGCTTATGTATTATGTTATATAAACACACACACTGAATAACCAGCTGCTAGAGGGATTGTGTGTGTGTGAGCCTGTGAGGGGAGAGTGGCAACAATGTATCTTTATTCCTGTTCACTGCGACTCTGGATTTACAGCACTCCCATTCAGTCAGTGTAAACATTATGTATCTTATACAACTTTACAATTCTTTCAGCTGTGCAGCAGAGCAATGAGGCATCACAGTTGATGGGTTTCTACTAGAAATAAAGGAGGATTGCACTGATATGTGAGGCAATTTGACTGTGGGATTGGGTTTTTATATAAGCCTGAATCATGTATGTCTCAAGATGGCCGCTGCCATGCATTTATACAGCATAGAATCTGCCTGCTATTTCATAACATCTGCATGGAGTTAAGCCCTCTCAAATAGTTGATGTCTGATTACCAGAGTGGGGCTTTAGGGGTGCAATTTACTGAACTTGCTTTTTTGACTTTAGGTCTGCTTCAGCAATGTTCTCTCCATCACATCAGCATTATGTGTACATAACACAAATGTGTGAGCTATCTGTGGCCAATTTTACATTTCAATGGCAGGGCTAAAATGTATCCCAGCTGATTACAGTTAAAACAATTCTTATAGCTGTGGGGAGCTCGGAGGCTTTTCAGAAAGGCTCACTTTGTTTGCTAGAGTCATAAAGCAGTATAGGAGAGAAATAATGCAACCCAATTTTTTAAACTCGCAATGCAACATCAGAACTTTGAGATCTGTCATCTCAGATATCTAATCTCCCATCTCTTTCTTATCTTGCCTCAGACCTATATGTCTGTTTGTCTTGCTACTTGCCTGCTCCACAATCCTCGGTGAGCTATTGGTCTGAAACAAGCATTTTGAAATGTACCAAAAAATACAACCATAGAGGATTGGATTAGATTAAATGAAATGTAATCCTGTTTTGTAAAGAAGTTTTCATCTTAACAGACCCACAAGCACCGAGCTCAAAGATGAAGTGGGAAGACTTTCCTCTTTTATTAAAGTTCATCACCGTGTTGATAAAATTCGCTACCGAAAAAGTTTCGAAATGGACTTGTCAAGATACAGCAATGCACAGACTCCTAGAAGCCTGCAAGAGGCAAGTTTTAATTACATCTTGTCATATAACTTAATGCAGTGTAGCCCCAAACCAATCATAAATGAACCATGCAATTCAGCAGATCACTAAAGATTTACATGCTGATTCATTACTAACGCCAGATAGCGACAGCTGAGCGTCTGTAGAGCGGATTTCAGAGCGACCGCTAGTAGTCGCTGTGCTCGGCCATGGATCATTGTTTCAGAGCGCCTCAGTCGCTGTCCGGCATTGATGAATATGATATGTGAGTCGCTATACTACGCTGTATGTGAGCAAACCGTAACGCCAGCTCAGTGCGACTGAACACCACATTCATCAAAAAACAGCCACAAACATCGCCGGCGCTCAAAATCAATGTAATTGTAGCCCATAGCGCCAGAGGCTGTGTGATTAAAGGCTGTTTTTGAACATGTATCCACTAGTAACAAAAGCAAAAACATATGGAATTACATTGTTATTACATTGTAACATGAAGACTTAAATACCAGACATGTAAGGATAATTCTGCATAAAAATATTATTATTACAAAAAGTTTTCAAAAAATGTAATTTTCTTGCCCAGAATACATGTCAGAAGGTTTGTGTTTTTTTTGGGAAAAAAAAAATTGGGATCAGGAAAGCGATTTAAGGATCGTCCATAGAAATGTATGGGAGAGCACCAGGTAATGACAGGTAAGACGTGGCGCTCTGCAAGGATGAACGCCGGCGCTGTACGCTGAGGCTGGGATAATGATGAATCAAACGCTACATGGCGTTGTTCTTGTCGCTCACCAGATTTGGCTTCATAAATGTGTAATTGCGTGCCGCGTCCTCTACCTGGCGCTATCCCGTCATGAATAAGGCCCTTATTCTTAAAAGCAGGGGTTTCCAGCCAGTGGTGTGCAAGATCCAGGTGGCACACATGAGGCATAAGACTAACCTGTACCCCAATCTGATCTGCTTCTATCTAAAGTTTACCCAAGCCCAATGTGCACATATAGAACAAAAACTGTTCTAAAAGGAGATACAAACACATTTCTTGTATTTTTATGTGTTTGTGTTCTTTAAATATATGTTTGCTTTAATGCAGGTGTAGGTATCTACCACCCAATGGATTACTTTAGATCATTAGAAAATGGAAAGGTTGGGAGCCCCTGCTCTAAAGGTTGTTATGCTGGTTTACAATGATCGAGTAACATGTGGGAAAGCCATAGATTTTATTACCTTCTCTTTAATACATTAAAGCCCCTCTTGTGTAAATAACTAAAGAGAGGTTTGAAACAGACACTCAAGTTAAATCCAAAGACAACACGTATTTCATTCACTGGGAGAAAGAATGACGGTGTTATGGCAGCTGCAGCCGGCTCATGCTTCTCTGTTGGTGAGGCATTTATGTAAAAGCACAGACCAGGGGAGTAATATGGCCTCACATGGAGTAGTAGGGGCACCTCAATTTTGAATGCCCATAATGTGTGAATTTTAGCAGACCTATAGTCTATTTTGACTATAGGTCCACTTTAAGATTGCTGTAGCAGGGCTCCAAAGTGTCAGGGCCACACAGAAAAGTGGTCTAATAGCCACTCTGTCCCTTGGAGATCTCAGTGTAAGCAAGCACAGCAAGCCACAGTGGGCCAGCAGTGGTCTAGGACCACAGCAGCGCTTGTACATAAGTCATAATGCTGCACCATGAAGTGCCCTCCCCACCTCAACCATGACCCAGAAATGGAAGCAAAGAACTTAGCTTAGAACATAATGTATAATACATAATCTATTTGTATATAATCCAAGATTTTGAGATGCTTTGAAATGGCTCATGTTACACTGTTCCCAATGGGGATAATTTGGGAGGAAGAATAATAATATTCCCTGAATCTGGTTCTAATCTGAAAGTTGTAAAAATACGTAAACCAGACCAACACACATTTTCACCCGATGGGTACAGGTCCAGTTTATACTCAGTGCAGGTCCAGCATCCCAAGTACGGTCCACTGCACATTAACCCCCAACCCGCTGATCGTGGTGTTCAGTTTTGCTAGTAAGCGCTTACCTTTCTTCTTATCCCCTCTCTCCTAGCAAAACCGAGCACCATGATTGGCAGCTGGCAGTCACATAGTTTGTTACCTGCCAGCAGCGGGTCCAGTTTAGCAATCTAAGGGAGTGCACACATAAACAGGATAATGGTTGCTTGTTTGGGGTCTAGAAAGCAAGGGCTGCTGCAAGTAATGACCTATTCTCACCATGGGGGGCTACCTGCATCTGAAAAAGGCCCAAATGTATAGTAAAAACAGTAAGATAATGACAGTATATAGTTATTAATTGTAACAATAGCAAATGGCCACTAGGTGTTGAGGCAGTGTCATATGTACTGGTTTTCTAGGCAAACATAATGCATAGGTTACAAAGAAAGTGGAGGTATACAGAAATCTGGTTGTGTATATACTGTATACAAGGATATCACACTTTACAATATGATTGCTTATTGGTTGTGTATATACTGTATACAAGGATATCACACTTCACAATATGATTGCTTATTGGTTGTGTATATACTGTATACAAGGATATCACACTTTACAATATGATTGCTTATTGGTTGTGTATATACTGTATACAAGGATATCACACTTTACAATATGATTGCTTATTGGTTGTGTATATACTGTATACAAGGATATCACACTTCACAATATGATTGCTTATTGGTTGTGTATATACTGTATACAAGGATATCACACTTCACAATATGATTGCCTATTGGTATATTACTTTGCATCTGTGTACACAGAAAAATGACACCAAGCAATGGAGCCTTATAAGGACATCAGATGTAGGTAAACAATCAAATACAGCAGTACAGAGTAATCAAGACAGCCCTACACAGTGACATTACCTTTTAGAGTTTGTAGCAAGCAAAATATGCATCAAGGAATCCCACGCTCACTCCTTACGTTTTGAATGAGAATCCTTTGTCAAGGGAGATTAAAACATCCACTTTCTTTGTACATACCTATGCATTCTGCTATTATTACAATTAGTAACAATATTTATATAGTTATTATAGTATATTATAGATATATATCAGCTTACTGTACTAACTGTAAATCTGGACCTTTTTACTGTTGTTTAAGATACTCACCTGTAAAAAAAATTAAATCATAGAGTTGATTTCGCTTCAAGCATAGGTTGTTCTAAAACCTCTATATACTGCCCAGCATTGAAAATACCTTTCAAGATGTCTTAGAGGCCGATTCATTAATAGCGCCAGGTAGCGACAGATGAGCGCCAGTAGCGTTATTTTCACAGCGCATGCTAGTATTCGCTGTGCTTGGCCGTTGTTCGGCTGTTGACAGCGACTCAGTCGGTGTGCGGTAATGTTGAATACGGGGTTAGGAGTCGCTGTTTGACAGGTTCCGCGCTGTATGGGAGTGCATGACAGCGAACGGCCATAGCGAACGGCTCCCAGCATATTCATTAACAAATCACGCTCCAAAAATTCTCGCGCTGAATGTTGAATACGGGGTTAGGAGTCGCTGTTTGACAGGTTCCGCGCTGTATGGGAGCGCATGACAGCGAACGGCTCCCAGCATATTCATTAACAAATCACGCTCCAAAAATTCTCGCGCTGAATGTTGAATACGGGGTGAGGAGTCGCTATTTGACAGGTTCCGAGCTGTATGGGAGCGCATGACAGCGAATGGCCATAGCGAACGGCTCCCAGCATATTCATTAACAAATCACGCTCCAAAAATTCTTGCGCTGTGAAATGCTTGTTTAAACCCCAGAGCGCTGGCGGCGTTGGGTTAAAAGTAGTTTTTTAACCCCCAAACAACCATATTTTTAGAAAAAAAATAAAACATGTTTTTCAAAACATTTTGTAATATGAATATTAATATCAGACCTGTAATATCAATTCTGCACAATTTTTTTTTTTTTTTAGGTTAAAAAAAATATCTAACATTGCAGAAGTGGTCACAGAATTTTTGACATTTAAAAAAAAAAAAAAATAATAATAGCAATTAATTATGAATATTTAAAGATTGCTCCATTGAAATGCATTGGAGAGCGCCAGGTAGCGAGAGGTCATACCTGTCGCTGTTCAAGGTTGCTCGCTGGCGCTGTGGGCTGAGGCTGGAATAATGATGAATGATTCGCTATCTGGCGCTCTGTCAGTCGCTAAGCAGGATCGGCTTGATAAATGTGTGATTGCGGAGGGGAGCCGGCGCTCTCGTGGCGGTGAGCGTCATTACCGTTCGCTCACCATTCGCTACCTGGCGCTATCCCTTGTTAAATAAGGGCCAAAGATGTCCAACGCAATCCGATACCATCAGAGATGCCGGCGTTTTACCTGATAACTGGATGGCCCCTTTCCTCTTGAACCTGCAGGATATGGCCTGTCTGGTTTCCATAAAGAATCTCACATTTTGAACCATCAGACCACAGAACAGTTTTTCATTTAGCCTCAGTCCATTTTAAATAAGTTTTTGCTTGTTTTTTAAACAAAAGGCTTCCTATTTGCATGATACAGCTTTAACTTTTGCAGATTGCAGATCGCATGGAAAACTGTGTTTACAGACAATGATTTTCAGAAGTATTCCTGATCCCAGGCAGGGATTAGCAGTACTGGTTCAAGCGCTGCCTGAAGGCCCCTAATTCACAAGCATCCAATTTTGACTATCAGCATTTTGTTCATGGTTTTCTCTGATTTTTTTTTTTGTATATGGTCATGTGACTTGTTTGAAAATCCAACCTCTGGCTGATTTTTATTTGCCTTGCTTACTTTTCCAGCTATTTGTCAACCCTGTTTCAACGTTTCGTTCGTTTTTTGCCGCCATCACATTTTATATTAGCTAATATTTTCAAAGGAAATAGAAAATGTCCAAGATTCTGTTGTGAATAACTTATGGTGTACTATTTAAACAAATGTGCCTTCACTGTGGCTCTCATATACACTGAGCAGACCATAATGGACTAAATCGGACAGTCTGTCATAAAAAGTTCAATAATACAAATTGACAGGCATGCATCAACTTCTTTTGTTGATTTAATTTTCTGATCAATCAAATATGGATTATTTATGTTTGGTCTTCCAAAGTATTTCAAGCTCTTTGACAGGGCTGGCTTCAGGTCTATGTGGGCCCTTGGGCAACTGAATTCCAGTGGGCCCTTTTTGCAGTGTCCATTTCACCCCTGGCTGTCCTAGCCCCATGCCATGTGCAATTTGTTATAGGCAGAATGAAAGGTAGGGAATATGATAGATAGAATGGAATAATAAAAGAAAAACTAGAGAAAAAAATGAATAAAGAGAAAGAGAAGAAAAAATAGAAGGAAAGAAGGGAAAAAAGAGAGATACATTTTTTTACATCTGGGAAAGTTGCCCAAAGCCATCTCCATGTACTGTAGCTTCATGGTACTTGCATAAATATAAATAAAAACACCATCAGATGAGATGTGGGTATGCTAAGATGAAGAAATGATCCTGCTGTGTATAACATAAGGCGGGCCCCCCCAAGGTGCAAGGGCCCTGGCACCTGCCCGGGTACGCCCAGTGCTGACGCTGGCCCTGCTTGTCGATCTGATGAACATGGATTATTCTATCTAGATCTATTTATTCAATCAAAACGTTATGTAAAATTCAATTTAAAGAAGAAGAAAGACTAATATGCCAAACACCAACTCTCAATGGACTGCTTTGAAAAGGGGAGGCCTATTCATTAATAGCGCCAGGTAGCGACAGATGAGCGCCAGTAGCGTGATTTTCACAGCGCCAGCTAGTATTCGCTGTGCTTGGCCGGGGTTTGCTTGTTGACAGCGACTCAGTCGGTGTGCGGTAATGTTGAATACGGGGTTAGGGGTCGCTGTTTCACAGGTTCTGCGTTGTATGGGTGCGCCTGACAGCGAATGGCCAGAGCGAACGGCTTGCTGCAGATTCATTAACAAATCACGCTCAAAAATTTCTTGCGCTGTGAATTCCTTGTTTAAACCCCAGAGCGCTGGCGGCGATGAGTGTAAAGTAGTTTTTAACCCCCAAACAACCTTTTTTTTTATATGTAAAAATTATACAAGTTTTTCTAAACATTTTGTAATATGAATACATGAATATCAGACCTGTAATATCAATTCTGCACATTTTTTTTTTTTTTACTTAAAAAAAAAACCTAACATTGCAGAAGTGGTCACAGAATTTTTGACATTAAAAAAAAAAAAAAAAAAAAACAGTAATAGCAATTAATTATGATTATTTAAAGATTGCTCCATTGAAATGCATTGGACCACGCCAGGGAGCGCCAGGTCATACCTGTCGCTGTGATGGGATTAGCAGCGGCGCTGTTCGTTGCAGTCGGCTACATGATGAATCCCGCGCTAGCTGACGCTGTCGCCGGCGCTAGCCTCATTTAGCGTGATAAATGCGTCATTGTGACCGCCGCCGGGCGTACTTGATTCGGTAGCCGCCGTTAGCTGGCGGTACCTGGCGCTCGTCAGACACTACCTGGTGCTAGCCCTTGATAAATAAGGGCCAAAATCTAAAAAAGTCATTAAATAATTGAATATTTCTTATTGGAATAGACTTAAAGGAGCACTATCGCGAAAATGTGTAATATAAAAATCCATATAAACACTTTAGCTAATAAGGGGAGGGGTCACTTATACGCCCAAACTGAATAAAACTCCCGCCAAGCTTGTGGTTTTCTTCCCCTGGTAGGAATAAAATTTTGGGGTTACAGGTTTAGTCTATGAGGGGTGACAGAGTCTGTCACCCGAGATGCCCTCTTCCTTCTATTAAAATAAAAAAGACAAGCCTGGCTGGATATTTCTCGATACCGAGTTTATAAGTGACCCCTCCTCCCGCCTTCCAGCATACTTGATACTATGGATTTTTATTATTGGGACATTTTTTCACGATAAGCTTGAAATGAAAGGATTCTGCCCACAGTACAGGACAGATGTATATATTGATTAATAGAATTTTGTTTGCTTTCCCACAGTTGTATTTCATGGTGTGGAGTCTTCTTGAGCAGAAGTTCTGGCAGTTTTGTAAAGCATTTATCAGTGTTTGCAGAAATGATGAGTGCAGTGCCGATAAAGAAAAACTGGATTCAATATTTTTTCGGTAACTATTTTTTATGATTGTAATGTTCTGCAACATACTTTAAGGACTAATTTGTAAAATGGAGCAAAGCTGACTTGTTTTGCATTACTCCCAACCAAGCAGATTTACTTAAATAGGTCCAGAAACTATAGCAATTCACCCATGTAGCAATTCCCAGGGCGCCAGGAATCACTCACCTTTCCCCAGTCCAATGGTGCCTGGACCGGCTCTTGTGCAATCACAGCCTACTGAAGGGACATAATTCGGCAAGCAGCGCTGATTAGCGTGAGTGGGGAGCAAGAGCGCCAGCTTTCCAGAATTCTCGGGCTGTGTGCCAGCTCCCGTCCCAGCCTATCTGAATGGCTGGGGTGTGAGAGCAAGGCAGCAGGGGATGTGGCCGCTCTCGCTCCCCATTCACACTAATCATAGCTGTTTGCAGATGTACGTCACTTCAACGGGCAGCTCTGATTGGCCGAGAGCCTGTGCAGGCACCATAGGACTGGGAAGAGACGAGTCTGCACACACCTATCTGGGCAGTTTCACACAGCGGACTATCCCAAATCAGGATGCCCCAGGGGTGCGGAACCATACCCAGGTAAATGAAAATCCCGGGTTTTGTTCTGCTTTAAAGTGGACCAAAACCCACGCCAATTGCCTGGGAATCTACAAGATTCCCGGACCAATCAATTCCCCCCCCCCCCCCGCAGGGCATCCTGAATCAGGATGCCCTGCTGTGTGAAACCCCCCCAGGCTGTCCCATTCACTTACCTTGTTTCCCGAGCAATGGCCGCATCCCGCCTATCTCTCTAGCAGGGCACGTGCTTGCGCCAGGCATTTGAGAATGGCCGGTGCAGGCACGCTCCGTATAAGAGGGAAGCAGAGGATGCTGCCCTCAGCACACTCGGAGCCGCTGCCCTTAAACGCACCGTAGGACCGGGAAGAGGTGAGTTGCCTTAGGTGATCTGGGGGGTTTCACGCAGTGGGGCACCCCCCCCCCCCCCCCCCATCTGGGAAAGGACCAAAACCCAGGATAGTCAAAATCCTGAGTTTTGCTCCACTTTAAGTGCATACTGTGATGCCTCATTTTGGTTTTTAATGTGAAAAGTCTGTTTTTTGTATATATATTTTGAACATGCGTTAAAACAGGTATTTAGCTTTCAAGCTTTCAGATATTTGTGTTTATCGTGCTAACAAATACACAACTAAATCTTTTTATAATTGGATAAAAATAGCATTGCTACTTCATAATTACAAGAGAAAATCATAAGCTGAGAAAAGTGATACTGTTTTTTTTTTTATTACAAAGCTAAAATGTAAAATGAAAAATAAAGAGATGGAAAGCACATTTCTTACAACTTTTGCTGTATTTGTAGTTGAAGCTGCTAGGCTTTGAACAGAATTCTTCTTTCCTGCCACTAGAGGGTGCTGTTGCCTTGAATTTATTATACAGCTGACAGTGTTGTAATACAAGAGGTTGTAGTACATACAAGTTATAGAAAAACATGTCAGTTCCTCACGTAGAAGCCAAATTAGCCCTCTCTTCACAAAAATAACTTGATAACTGAAATCCAGGGAAGGGCTATAAAAGGCAGTTGGAAGACAAAAGGTCAAAAATAGAAGGACCGTACATTCTGCAGTTTTTATTTCCCCACTGCAACTTTTCAGTATTGTGTTTATTATATAAAGGGGGTTTCCAGGGTTGTGCACAGTATGTGTGATGACACGTCATTGTTTTGGGGGCAGTAGGGTGATATAGGAGGGTGTATAAATGGGACTGTACAAAGGTACAACTGTCCTGAATCCAGAGCTACTAACCTGAGAGCTATAGTATCTCATTCATTTATCTTTAGAGCCAGGTTTACAGCAGACTTTTGATCCACTAACACTTGCACCCAGCCATCCCAATTGGGGACACACCTCTACTTATTGATACCTTGGAAGCCCCTTCTTCTGTGGCAACCAGTTTGGGTCTACTGGGCAAGCGGACACACACACATAGAAATCCAATTATAGTTAGTGTTCTCTTAGTGCAAGAGGTATGGATTTGTCTATTCTCTGGGTATGGGTTTTGTGCGGCTTTCAAGCACAAAAGCAGGCATAATTATTATCAATGCATATGTAACTTATGATTATTTGAAGTATAGAATTCCGCCTTGACGCGGAAGAGAACCCACCCACTTTCCTCTTGAGCTCTGCTGTGGGGAAACACCCCAGGGTGCCAATAAATCACTTACCTTTCCCAGTCCAACATGTGGGCTCTCATCCAATGAGAGCCGTCTGCCGTGACTATACCATTCGACCAATGGCTCTAACTGCTTTCAATGCGGACCTTGCGCTCCCGCCCCAGACAGCTTGGGATGCGGCAGTGCGTGCTCCCCATTGAAGTCCATGAGAGCCGTTTCCCTAAGGATGTAAACATGGTAAATGGCTCTGACTGGCTGCACCGTAGGAATGAGGAAGAGGTTAGTTGTACTGGGCATTCTGGGGGGGAATTCCAATATGGGATGTCTCTGGGGAGCGGAACATAACCCGGGAAAGCCAAATTCACGGGTTTTGTTCTGCTTTAAAAGTGTTGTATTTTGTATATATTTTTCCATTGCGTGACATTCTACTGTTCTATTACATCTACAGGATGAACTGTGTCCTTCTACCAGAAGAGCTGGAGGCGTTGTGGTATAGCTTACCCATCACATACCCAGTGGAATCCATCTCCTTGCAGAAGTTCCTCTCTTATTTTGTGAATATGAAAAGGCCAAAGTACTGTGGTTAGTAAAAAAAAAAAAAAAAACCTACAATAGCAGTATAGTTCACAGCAGGGGTGTCAAACTCATTTTCACCGAGGGCCACATCAGCATTCTAGTCGCCTTGAAAGGGCAGTAAAAAATAATGCAACAAAATGCAAATATGACCATTCAAATGTATGGTTACAGATGCTGACAGAATTATTTTGATGAAATGAAAAAATGAATCCTTTTTATCTCACCCGACTGTCAATAGCTAGCAATACACCCTGCAGCAGATTCAGCACCCTCTGCTGTGGCAGTGAGTTGGTTGGGTTAAGTGGACCCCCTGTGTGGTGGGAGTTGGTTGCACAGAGACACAGAACAGGTGTAGACACTACTGTCTTTTCCTTCCAGAACATTAAAGGCACTCACCAGACACTTTTATAGGTCTGGGGACAGGATTAGAACCAGTGCTGTGCTCCACAGTGTAGTGCAGTGCATGGGTGATTAATTTGGCAGCGCCACACACAGGTGCAAACATGCTGCCAGTGTCAGCAGCCTTGGAAAGAGCGGCTAGAAGGGGCACAGCCACAAATAGGCTTGAAGGGCCGTATCCGGCCCCCGGTCCTTGAGTTTAACAAATGTCGTTTACAGAGAGGGTGGTGCTGTCCTGCCATCTACTTTTATTATTTAAGCATATTTTATTTCCTAAAACGCCTTAAAGCTGGTTAGTGTCTGGCATTGGTTTTTATATACCACTTTCCCTTTTGACTTTAATCATTTTATCAATATTGCCCTGTCCCAGTCTGGTTGGAGTTGGGCTTTTGTATTTATAAATCCAAATAGTGCAACTGCAAGAGGCTATATAACTTTTTACATGTGGAGTCATCCCAATGCTTGTCCTCCCTCCTAGTGCTAGTCTTGTGTGTACAGATGAAAGCACTATACGGTATCGATGGGCCAAAAGCTGTCTCTTACATCGGCTTGTATAGCTGAAGTGTGGTCTAACATAAGATAACTTACACTGAAAAGTAAAAAATATACTTTACACTATATATATATATATATATATATATATATATATATATTTAAACTGGGCGGTAAATTGGTTCCCAGGCCCTGAACCACATATCCCCTCATAATGGAAATTATTTTTCTGTTTGTCCATACACTTGTCTCTTAGCTTCCTGGTTGCCAGGCAAGTGAAGCATGTCACATCCACCATGCCACACGGCCTATTATTCAAATAATTGAGAGATGCAAGAACATGACTGCTACAAGAGGCTCAGAAGGGTCACACAGTGATTTTGGTTTTTGATAGTGGTTTTATATATGTTAATGTGGCACAGAGCAAAAAGCTAAACTGAGCTCTCTAGAGCCCTACCATATCCAAGTTCAATCCAGACTTCCCAAAGTGCATGCACTTTCCCAAGGTGGCGGTTTGAATCACTTCACTTCAAGCACCATCAGTGTATCCTTCACCTTATAAAATGCACTCTTACCAGAGGTTGATTTATATATATACGCCTTAGACTGGCCCGCAGTGGATTTCACATCAATGGTAGTAGCAAATCACCTTCATTCATAATGTAGACATGAGGGGAGTGCCATATATGCAACTCAGATTTAATTTCACCATAGGGATAAAGCCAAAAAGAAGGAAAAGAGGGGATCTTGCGTAATATGTTTTAATAAGAATCTTTAAACTTAAAAAGGTGCCAATAATTGCACTCACATTTACAAAACTTTGTACACGCAAATTGATATAGTGAGCGATTCTCACCCGTCCTATTTGCACCTCGGCCGCTGGTGAAGGGAAGGGTAGAGATCGTCTTGGGCAGCTTTATCCACAGTCAAGTTGTTTGTTTAGCCGCCCCCACCAACGCGTTTCACTGCCGTAGCAGCTTTTTCAAGAAGTGGTTTTATACCTGAACAATTAATACAAGTATTTATAGGGATTGACCAGTCAAAAGTTTAAATCATATGCCTGGTAGCTTACCTGATGCAGTGTCAGTCCCGTGCTGTTTCTTTGCTCAGTCACTGAAAGGAAGGAAAATTCTCTTCTTCCTCATCCTCCAGTGCCTTCCCCCAGGGGCGTACACAGCAAAAGTCATAGTGGGGCCCCTCAAAAATAGTGACCCATCATCACCAATCATGAACCTGCTGCTGTTGGCCATGCGCAGCTGCCCTGGGCAGAGCGAGTCTACCACTGTCAGGGGACCACTGGAGGATCTGGTGCTACAGGCTTCAGGGAGAGGAAACTTGCACAGGGGCCCCCTTCTGCCATGTGCCAGGTAGCAGCTGCCTCCCCGCCTCTATGATACGTAGGATTTTGCCTTTCCACTGATCCGGACCACAAATACAATCCTGAGGCTCATGTCAGGTTGACACCCCCTTTGTTAGTGATAGGCTACAATCAATCTCAGCCCACTCCAATGCAATGCGCACAGTGTGCTTGCATCACTCAGCCCTGCCAATAACCATCCCTGCCAATAATAAGATGGGCATGGTGGTGTGGATGAGCCTGGCAGGCCATAGCATGGGCACTGGACCTGTGCTATAGGTCATAGGGGTTTGTAATAGCCTCTGTGCTCTGCATTACAAGCCTGTATGCCTGGTGCTGATAAAAATAATGCCGCCTATAGTGCCCATATTATCAATGTACACTTGTAACTATAAATATTATTTTGTTAGATAAAATTTGTATCTAACAGAAAATACCAAAATGAATAATGTCAGCTGGTATTTTAATTTCTAAAAATCATGCCAGCACGAGCAGCATGATTTTGGTTAATTTTTCCAAATGAAGCTGCCGCCCTTGCTGACATTTTTGTAGCGTGAGTGGCAGGTGAGAAAATGGGTGAGAACTGGGTTTTTTTGCTCGGAATGAACCCCTAAGTCATTAGCATGATCTCCAGTCAGCACTTACATTTTCTGCTGCATCCACTCAAAGCTGAAATGCCACCCGACCGGTTTTCTCCTGGTCGCAGCCATCTTGGAGCACCTGGGAGCCTTCTTCCTTTCTCAGCATCCCTGCCTTAACCGACATAACCCACAATGCAGCAAAGTAATAGGTAACCCAGTCGCACTTCCTCTTTCCAGGCTACTGACAGATCTTTAGCACACAATTGAGGGGAAGAAATCAGCCATAGCAGGAGTTTCAAAAAGGTAAATGAATTATGTGCAGCAATCTAAATTTCCCTAGGGAGGGATGCATATAAGCACTGTTTCTTGTAAGTGTGTTGGTCCGGTTTAAGAATTGTTTTTTTTTAAGGTACAGAGGTCTATGTCAATTATTTTGTGCCTTCCACTCCAAATACATTATTTTAAAGTGGACCAAGACCCACGGAGCTCAATCCTCTCCCCCAGGGCATTCAGAATTGGGATGCCCCGCTGTGTGAAACCCCCCCAGGGCTCCTGTATACTCATCTTCAGCCTTGGTCCAACGGCACATGCGGCTCCTTAGACTACCCAAGCCAAGAACGTGTCAGTGCAGTAGATAAAACTGATTGGACAGTAGGTTGTGCACGCACAGTAGAACTGGGGCAAGGCGAGTCAGTTTGGGCGACCTGTTGGGCTTCACACAGCGAGCCATCACCCAATCAGGGTGCCCCAGGGGCAAGGACCAAATCCCACGATAGTCAAAATCATGGGTTTTGGTCCACGTTAAGATCTCTGCCATACTTTCTCTTGTCAATTTGTGGTCTGAATGTGCACTCAGCACTATTTACACAGACTGAGCTCTATTCTAAACTGAAAAAGGGACAGGGATATAGGTATGCTCTAATAATGATTTAAAACTAAATGTGTCTCTGTATTTGTCTAAAGGTACCAAAAGGGAGAGTCCAGCGCAAAGTATTCAGAATCAGATTGCCAAGGATATCCTCAAGTACTGGAAAGAAATAAAGTCCATTCTGAAAAGTCGAGACCCTATGGGTATAGGACAGGTCTCCTTCACAGAGATCTGTGCTCTCTTCATGGCACTGAGGTTGAACATTGGCCCAATGGAATTGGATATATTGTGCCAAGCATTTGATCTTAATCAAGATGGAAATTTTCATTATATTGCTTTTCTAAAATTCTATATTAAATGCTTTGGAACACACAGAAATGTATAGTCTTGGGGGAAATTGCGTTGATTGGATTGGTAGAGTTTATGTGAATATGGACCTTGCATACATAAAGCAAATTGCATTATACTTTGTTGGGGTTTTATCTTTAATTGCTTCTTCCTGTTATTTGATATAGGAGGGGAAAATCCCAATTAGCTTACCAGTAATGTTTTCCGGTAGTCCTCCAGAACGGCCCAGCCGAGTACCTCCTCCCACCTACAGAAAACACAACTGAACATCATAAATACCCCTCCCCTTCCTCCAGACCCTCAGTGTTTTACTGAGTGTTTTAACCAAGGAGAACATTCATATAACAAAAAATACTTCACCTCTAATCATACTTATCTTGGGCAGGTAGTAGGACGCTGTCCTGGAGGACTACCGGAAAACCAATTACCGGTAAGCTAATTGGGATTTTCCCAAGACGTCCGTGAGTAACTATATATGCGTCCTACCTCAGGGAGGGGGTAACCTTCTGAAGTATGTTTCTGCCAAAAGCTTGCCTGGTATCTAAAGACAAATCCACTCTGTAGTGCTTCAGAAACGTGTGTGGGGAAGCCCATGTTGCTGCTCTGCAGATTTCTTCCAGCGAAATTCCTGTCTGATTAGCCCAGGAAGCAGAAATTGCCCTAGTAGAGTGGGCCCTTACTAACCCAGGGGCCTGCTTACCCATATCATCATAGGCTACCTGTGAGGTATCCCTAATCCACCTAGTAAATAGAGGTCGTAGAAGCTTGCATTTCTCTATTTCTACCTGAAAAGGTTATCAAAAAATGATCTGACTTTCTCAACCCAGCAGATCTCTCCAAATACATTAATACAATTTTCCTAGCATCCAAGAGCTGCATTTCCTGCTGATCACCAATATCTTCAGGCCCGAGTCCAGGAAGATAAATCTCCTGGGACCTGTGAAACTCTGTAGAAATCTTTGGCAAATAAAGCGGATCGGGTCTGATCAAAAGACGTTCGAAAGACGATCCGGAAATACACGAAAATAAGGCTCCTTAATAGATAATGCCTGCAAATCACTAATTCTGCTTGCTGAAGTAAGTGCTTATGGCTAAGCCCATTTCCACACCTTCTTGCAAAAATTCTAGAACCGAGGCCACCTATGAAGGGCCTAGGTTATGGCTCTTACAGAAAAAATTGTACGTTTTCCAGACCTTACCATAAATTTTTCTGGTCACCATCTTTCTACTCTGAAGCAGAGTCTTAACAACTCTGCTTGATAAGCCCTTACTCTTTAACAAACTCCATTCAGGATCCAGGCTATCCGCCGAAGGTTCTGGACCTGAGGATGAAGAATGGGGCCTTGCTGAAGCAAGACCACTGACTCTGGTAGAATGAAAAGTGGACCGGATGTTATCTGAATCTGAAGAGAGAACCACAGCCTCCTGGGCCATTGTGGTGCCGCCAAAAATATTCTCGCTCCCTCTGTCTTTATCTTTTTCAATACTCTGGGAAGCAGATGAAAAGGTGGGAATGCATAGCAAAGGCTGAATCTCCCCCAATCTTGGGAGAATGCATCCACTGCCAGGGCTCCCTGACCCTGGTACAGCGAGAAAAAGGTTTTGGCATTTGGAATTCCTCTTTGTGGCAAACAGATCTATCTCTGGTGAGCCCCAAAGGTCTACTACCTGCTCGAAGACACTCTGGTTCAGCTCCCATTCTGAGTGCCTCAATTGACCCCGACTGAGGATATCCGCCAGTACATTCAATTGTCCCTTGATATGTACCGCTCTCAGGGACCTTACCCAGTTTTCCAGTTTGGCACAAATGATCGTGGAGAGAGCTTCTAGCTCCACTGATCTGGTGCCGCCCTGATGGTTGATGTAGGCCACCGCAGTGGCGTTGTCCAACACAATCAGGACATCCTGATTTTGTCTTTGGTCTCTGAAGTGATCTAATGCTAGATCCACACTTTTTAGTTCTTGAAAATTTGATAATCCTTGTGACAGATCGTCTGACCATGCACCCTGTATCTGATGTTGGGACCAATGAGCCCCCTATCCCCAGGTGATTGCATCGGACGTGATCCTTATGGGTTCCATCTGATGCCAAGGCCTTCCCCTTTCCAGATTTCCTTGAACTGTCCACCACTGAAGGGACATGCAAACTCTTTCTGGGAGAGTTATCATATCTAATGACTTCTGATCCTTGTTCCATGTCTTTAGGAAAAAATCCTGCAGGAGCCTTGAGTGAAACTGAGCCCAACTGACCGCCGGAATGGCAAAGGCCATTAGACCTAGCAACTCCAGAATTTTTCTCAAGGATACCTTGGGATCTTGTTGCATGCAAGAAGACAGGGAGGCGATCTTCTGTATTTTTGGAGGAGGCAGGTAAGTTTTCTCCTCCAAACTGTTGATCAGATACCCCAGATATATACCATCTGTTTGGGGAAGCAAACTTGATTTCTCTTTGTTTATTATCCATCCTGGCTCCGTCAGAAGTGACGATGTTCTTTCCACATTGCTCTCTAGGAGCTCCCTGGACAGTGCAAACAGTAACAGGTCGTCCAAATAGGCTATGATGTCTGATCCTTTCTCAGAAAGGCCATCACCTCTGCCAGGACCTTTGTAAAGATCCTTGAAGCAGACGAAAAGACCGAAGGGCATTGCCCTGTATTGCCAGTGAAAGATTACTCCACCTAACATCACTGCAAACCTTAGAAATTTTCTGTGTGCCGGCAAGATCGGGATATGCAGATACGCATCCTGAAGGTCTATGGAGGCCATCCGGGCCCCTTTGGACAGAATTTCCTTGATGGTAAAAATTGTTTCCATCCGGAATCCTTTTTTTGTACCAGATCTTTTTTTTTTTTTCATCTTTTTAGATTCAGAATCATTCTGAACATTCCTGAAGGCTTTTGAATCAGGAATACATGCGAGTACACTCCTGTCCACCTCCGGTGCCATGGGACCTCCTCTATAACCGCCATCTCCTTAAGTTGTGTAATCACTTAAGGAAGAGCCTCTGCCTTGTCCCGTTCCTTGGGGCACTGGGTTACCTGAAAATGATTCTCCGGCCATGAGACAAATTCTAGCCGCAGGCCGTCCTGAATTGTCTGAAGCACAAAGGGGTTCTGAGATACCTTCTGCCAGGCCGGAAGAAATGACAGAAGTCTCCCCCCTACCGGGCCTGTATCAGGGCTGCTGTTTGGGGGGGTTTAAACAAATAAACCTCCCTTCCCCCTCAATCTCTGAGAAGCCCATGGCTTCCCAGCATCCTGAGCCCGGCCCACTTTCTGCATAAGTCTAGGCCTCTTCATCTCCCATCTGGGAGGCTAAAGATGCTTTCTTTTAGCAGGGAATTTCTTTCCCGCTTCTGTGGATCTGGTTAATACCCTTTCTAACTCAGAACCAAACAAAAGTTTTCCCTCCAAAGGGGATACAACACCGGTGCGGCTTGGAAGTTTGGTCGCCTTGCCATGTCTTGAGCCAGAGTGCTCGGCGAGCAATATTACTCAGAGCCATATTCTTTGCTGTGGCTCTGACTGCTTCTGACACTGCATCAGACATATAATTCACTGCTTTACACACAAACATTAAAGCATCCTCAAGCTCCTCCATGGGAGCCCCTTCCTTATTATGAGTCCTTACTTTATCATACCTCAGACACCCTGCTGAGGCAATCAGCTGCAAGCAGCGGTCTAAGCAAAAAATAATCGGTATCCCAGGCTCTTTTGAGGAGGATATCTGCTCTCTTATCCATTGGAACCCTTAGTGAACCCATATCATCAAAGGATAGAACCGATCTTTTAGATACTTGTGCCAGAGGGGCATCCACTTTGGGACATTTTGCCCACTGTTCAACATCCGATTCCTCAAGGGGGAATCTTCTCAACAAGGCCTTGCTGGCCTCAGGAAACAGAAAACAGGAAACCGTATGTCCGACTTCTGCCATGTGCTCCGGCCGGCCTGACCAATCACCTGCTGCAGCAGTGTTCCAGCGGACCCCCGACCCGGAGCCCATAAGGAACAGGTAAGTCCTTCCAGGCCCCCTACTTACACCCCCCCACACGAGTCCCTGGAATCTGGGGGGGGTCGGGGCGTCCTCACCCAAACCCCGTAATCCTACTAACCTGTATTGGATTAGATGGGATCCAAAGCCCCTTGCTGGGGTCCCATCCTGGAGACTGCCGCCCGGACTAGCTCCAGGATGAGGAATTCCCTTGGGATCGGGTTCCGGGGGGGCATCTCCGTCTGTAGCAGGCCAGGGGCCACCTGGACCCCGAACGGCCTGCTAGAGCACAGAGAGGGAGTCCGGACCGGCCATTCTCCCTGGGAATAAAACAAAAAATGGGACGATGTCCAGCATGTTTCCTCGGGAGGAAACACAAAACACTGAGGGTCTGGAGGAAGGGGAGGGGTATTTATGATGTTCAGCTGTGTTTCCTGTAGGTGGGAGGAGGTACTCGGCTGGGCCGTCCTGAAGGACATCTTGGGAAAAACTAAGAATGGAAATGGGATTGTTTGGATACAGTCCTGTTGTAGCTTAAAGGGTAATTTCACTTCCGATGGCATTTTTTTAAATTTTCATTAGTGTGTACCAAAATTATGTCTTCAATATGTTAAGCTTATATATATTTTTTTAAATCGGTTTGCAACTCTGTGTTATAAAAGAAAACAGCTTTCCCTAGCAACAATGTCTTTACCTTAGCAATGTACATCAACTGGTACATTAGATGCACAGGTAAGAGACTTCCTCACTCTAGTTTGCTATTCGTCTGATTGGCTAAGACACAGACGACTGGCTTAACCCATTCTGCTGTAATTCAACCTATTCAGGGAAAATCCCAAAAATCACAATATTTTATTCCAGTAGCTAAAAGGTTACTGGAAGCATTGCCAGCTGGGAAGGGTCATTACTACTGTTTGACTTAGCCAAAGCTGCTAACGTGCTTACCTGTTACAGTGGAAGAATTCTGGGATATTTAGTCAGTACTTTTTACTCAAGGCCAGAAAAAACACTCCCATCTTAGGATCACAGCCACATAGGAATATAGAAAACTTGGAAATAGCATGCTAAATAAATTACAGGTCTGGGGACACAGTCCTAACACAAATGTTTATTTTACATCCCAGAAATGGAGAAAAATAAGGCAGAACACCAAACACCTGACAAAAATTTAGTTTTCCATTAAATGAAATTTTCAGGCAAAAGGTTAAAAAAATAAAAATAAACAGCAGCTTACCTTGCAAAACATTCCTCCAGCACTAAACCTCCTCTCAACTCCTGAATGAGAAAATATACTCCCTCATCTGCCCCTCCAGCGCCACCCTGCCTATGTGGGCTACCAATACTAGCTCAAGGAGCTAGTCCAGACCACGCCCCCTATGTGTTGATGGCTTAAATGGCACCCTCAGGAGCGGGGGCAGGGGGTGGGATTCAGTTACCCTGCCCACCGAAAATTAGTGCGTCTTATAGGGCAAAAAAAAACAATTCTGTGAGTGCTCACCTGTAGAATTGCTTTTACAATGCATGGCACGGCCTGCTTCAAGAAGTCCTTACGTATGGGATATTCCGCCACAAGGTGCCCCGCCGAAGTGGACCAAAACCCAGGATAGTCAAAATCCTGGGTGTTGGTCCACTTTAAGCTGCTTTCTATCCCCCTCATTTCTCCAAACTTTGTCCTTCTACTTTCCCTTAAGCTTCTTCCACCCCCTCACTTTCACTTCTCTATCTCTCATCCATTAGTCCCTTTTCTCATTCCTTTTTTTCCACCACCCTTCTTATTTTTTACATATAATTTCCCCTCTCTCCCTCTCATACTCCCCAATCTTTTTCTTTTACATTTTCTTCACCATGGCCTCCTTTGGAGTGCGTGAGATGTGCAGTCACACAGTGTTCCATCCTGATCTCTCTGTAACCAGGACATTCAGCTTGCCTTTTTTCTTCCGTTTTGCTTTGTCTTGCTTTCTTTACATTCCCCATTAATCATTTCTTTTCCCCTTCGTCCCGCTCTAATTTTTACATTCCCTTCTACGTTGGTTCTTTTTTTTTATTCCCAAATCCCCTCCTGCTTTTATTTACACTTTCTGTTTCTCTGCCACATTCTTTCTATCTTTCTCGTCACCTTTCTTCACTCTCTTATTTAACCTTCTCTATTATGTCCTCCTATTGTTTTTCCACATTCACTCCTCTCTTTTCTACATTTTTCCGCTCATGTTTTATTACCCATTGCCTTCACCTCTCCTTTGCGCATTTTGTCCATCTCTTTCTCTTGTCACCCCCCCCCCCCCACCATTTTTCACCTTTTCTATGTCTTCCTCTCTTTTCCAAATTTCCTCTCTTTTTCTAAACCTTCTGTTCATCTCTCTTTTCCACATTCCTCCCATCTTTTTCTTGCCACCTTCCTTTCATTTTCCGTATGTATTCCTCTTTTTGCTGTTTTTACACCTCTCTCTTTTCTACCTTACTTTAGACTTTCTTTCTTGTTCTGTGCACCATACACCGTATTTTTTATTGCTGCTTTCTATTTTTTCTCTTCTCAAGGTGAATATATGTGTGAGTTTGGGGCAGTCATCCTGACATCTTGTACAGGCTGAACTTTACCAAAGGCTGGCCCTGCTTTTTACATCTCTTTTACTTTTTCTCATCTGTTTCCCTCTCCAGCTTCTTTATCCCCTTTCTCCTACTTTCTTTTCACTTGTCTCTGTCACCTCCCTTGCTTTTTCACAGTGATCTTCTACCATTTTGTTTTTGAGCCCTTTTTTCCTAAGACATTTACTTTGGTATTGTAAAGCAGACCTACCTGACACAATATTTCTCCCACCACCATCACCACTGCCCCGCTGTGTGGAACCCGCTGGGGCACAACTAAACACTCACCTTTTCCTGCTCCAACGGCACATGTGCGGGCTCTCATCCATTGAGTGCCCTCAGCAGTGACTGTCATTCAGCAAACAGCTCTTATTGAGTAGAATGGGGATCGTGTGCTACTGCATCCCTGGAAGCGTGTGTGCTCTGGGGATGCGGCAGCATGTGCTCCCCATCCACAATGGGAGCAGCTTGGCAAATATAGCAAGCCCTGTGTGTTAACCAAAAAAGCTGCGGGTGTGACGTCACATAGGATAGGTGTTACAGTCTGGGGGCATAGCGAACCCTCTACAACACCTCTTTGACACTCTGCCCCTAATGAACAAACTCTATGAAGATATGCACATTTTTCATACACTAACATTTATTCAGCTGGTAATTTAAATGTACGTACATTAGACATGTGACAAATGCACTTTGTCTTAAACAAAATTGCTTTGTGTTGCGTTTTCATTTTATATACTTCGATAAATAGTCCCGTCAAAATCTACAGCACCAGGCCCGGGATGCTCTTAATCCCGCCCTGTCTCTCCAGCGTTGACAAGCAGTTATACAAGAAGCCGGGAGATAATAAAGGTAAAAAAGAGAAACAACACCAACTAACAATCACCATAAAGAGGATAACGATAACAAGGGTGGGGTGAAGCAGGCCGTGCCATGCATAGTAAAAGCAATTCTACAGGTGAGTACTCACAGAATTGTCTTTTTCCTATTGCATGGCACGGCCTGCTTCAAGAAGTCCTTACTTATGGGACATCCGAAAGCAGTGTCCGTAAGGTAGGGTAGGATTCCCAAAAGGTAACAGCAGGTAGTTCAAACCACTACCGCCTGAAGTACCTTGCAGCCAAAAGCAGCATCAGCTGAGGCCTTAACATCAACCTTGTAAAACTTGAACCTTGAAAAAGTATGAACAGAAGACCAAGTTGCGGTCCTTACAAACTTGTTCAACAGAAGCTTGGTGCTGAAAAGCCCAAGGACCACCAATAGCACAAGTGGAATGAGCAGTAATCCGGAAAGGAGGAACCTTCCCTTTAGCAGAATAGGCCTGAACAACCGGCTGACGGATCCACTTGCTGATAGTGGATTTAGCCGGAGGTAAACCCTTCCTAGGTCCAGCAGGAAGAACAAAAAGAGCATCAGATTTCCTGAAAGACTCAGTAGCAACCAAATAAAACTTCAGAGCCCTGACAACATCCAGAGAATGAAGGGTCCGTTCCTTGGAATTAGCAGGGTTAGGACACAAAGAAGGCAAAACAATGTCCTGATTGAGATGAAAAGCAGACACAACCTTAGGCAAGAAATCCGGCTTAAGCCGAAACACCACCTTATCCTGATGCCGCTCAAAATAAGGAGGTTTCATGGAAAGCGCCGCCAGCTCAGAAACTCACCTGACCGAAGTAATAGCCACCAAAAAGGCCACTTTAAGAGTCAGAATGGGCAACGCAGCCCCACGGATAGGCTCAAAGGGGGGACCCTGCAGATCAGACAACACCAGATTCAAGTCCCAAACCGGTAGCATAGGCTTACGTGGTGGATGCACATGAGTAACTCCCTGGAAAAAAGTCTTAACCAACCAGTGATTGGCAAAGGATCTTTGGAAAAAATTGCCAGAGCTGACACCTGTCCCTTGAGGGTACTAAGTTGAAGGCCCGAATCCAAACCATGTTGCAAAAATTCCAGAATCCTGGGGATAGAAAACACCCTACAAGGAAGCGACTTGGACTCACACCAGGCAATGTAAGCATGCCAGACCCTGTAGTAGATAAAGGACGAGGACTTCTTCCTAGCCCGAATCATAGTATCAACAACAGAGGCCGGTAACCCCTGATCCATCAAGAGGAGTTTCAGTAGCCAAGCCGTTAAAGCCAGCGTTTGTAATTTGGGATAGTGCAGCTGTCCCTGAGTGAGAAGATCTGGATCCTTGGGCAAGACGTGCCGGTCTACTGCCAACTGCACGACGTCTGCGAACCACACCCTCCTTGGCCAACAGGGGGCCACCAGGATGTCTGGTACCCCCTCCTGGGCTATCTTGCGCAGCACCCTGCCCAGCAGAGGAAAAGGAGGGAACACATAGAGGAGCCGAAACTCCGTCCAAGGCATTGCTAGCGCATCCGTGACGAAGGCCAGAGGATCCTGCGACAGGGAGACGAACCTGGGAAGCTTGTGATTGTGGCGGGACACAAACAGGTCCACATCCGGCTGACCCCAGCGGAGACACAGGGAGTGGAATACCTCGTTGCTGAGGGACCATTCCCCCAGCCGAGACGTCCCCCTGCTCAGCGAGTCTGCCTCCTGGTTCTCCACCCCCGGAATGTAGACCGCCGAGATGCAAGGGACATTCTCTTCCACCCAAGACAGTATCAGGGGCACTTCCTTGAGGGCTCGCTTGCTCCGAGTCCGCCCCCCTGATGATTGATGTAAGCAACCGCCGTCTGGTTGTCCGTGCGGATCTGAACAGCCCGACCCCGAAGGTGTGTGGTCAGCTGAGACAGAACCAACCTGATCGCCCTCAGTTCCAGAACATTGATGAGAGCATGGGCCTCCTGGGGGCCCCACCGACCCTGGTACTTCAGAGACTTCCAAAAGCCCCCCAAACCGGTCAGACTGGCATCAGTGGTGACAGTCTCCCAGCACAGAGGCAGAAAGGTCCTGCCCACTAGAAGGTTCCTTGAGTCCAGCCACCACGAGAGGAACTGTCTAGCCAGGGGGGACAGAGCAAATTCCTGATCCAGGGACACAGGGTCCCGATCCCAAACTGACAAGAGGTGCAACTGAAGAGGTCTCATGTGAAACTGAGCAAAGGGGACCGCCTCGAAGCAGGACACCATCAGGCCCACTAACTGCATCCCTTGCCTGATGGAGGGACGAGGACACAAGAGCAGAGCCCGTGCCTGCTTCTGAAGGCCTCCACTTTCTGCTGAGGCAGGAACACCTTGACCTGATATGTATCCAGAGTCATGCCCAGAAAGGACCTCACCAAAGACAGACAGTGAAGATTTGGGAAAGTTGATCACCCAGCCGAAGGACTCTAAAGTGGAGGTCACCACCTGAGTATCCTTCTCGGCCTGATGAAGAGACTGAGCCGCAATCAGAATGTCGTCCAGATAAGGGAGGATGCGAATGCCCTGATTTCGCAGCAGAGCCATCACGCCCGCCAGCACCTTGGTGAACACCCGAGGCGATACCGAACAGTAAAGCCACAAACTGGTAATGCCAATCCTCTAGAGCGAACCTCAGAAATTTCTGATGACCTGAAAAGATTGGCACGTGAAGATAGGGATCCTTGATGTCCACGGAGGTCATGAAGTCGCCCGGGGCGAAGGGTACTGACAGCCGAGCGTAGCGTCTCCATGCGAAATTGCTTGAACCTGACAAACTTGTTGAGACCCTTCAAGTCCAGGATGGGCTCAAGGACCCGTCTTTTTTGGAGACCGTGAATGAAAAGATTGGAGTAGAACCCCTGACCCCGTTCCTGGGAAGGCACCAGCCAAATGACTCCTGACTCCAACAGACGTTGAACCGCAAGGCGACAGAGGGTTTTGAGACATCCGGGATCTGAGGAATCTTGGGGGAGCCCAGGCTGCAAACTCTATCTTGTTTACCTCTTGTTTCACCTCCTGAATCCACCGGTCTGAGACCCCAGACGTGAGCAAAGAGCCGAAGCCGCCCCCCCACCCGGATGGGTGAGGGCGCCTCCTCATGCCGGAGGGGGCTTGGGAGAAGGTTTGGGCTTGGAACCCCATGAGAGACCGGGACGACCACGGGATTTGCCACGCCCCAAGAAACTCTGCAGCTACCCGAGAAGAGGGAGCCACGACCTCCTCTGGGAGCACGCAGAGAAGCGGAGGGCCCCCAAAAAGGCAGAGGCTTCCTCCTACACTGAGGCAGCCTACCATCCTTGGCTAGAACATCCAGGCGCTCACCAAAGAGCCGCAGCCACACAAAGGGGAGCCCAGTGAGAGCCTTCTTAGCAGCAGCGTCAGCTCCCCACTGACGCAACCAAACAGAGCGGCGCATAGCCACCAAAAGGGCAGAGGCCCTACCACTCAGCCGTACCACATCATCCATGGCAGTAAGGACAAAGGCAACAAAATCAGAGCAAAGCAAGAGGGCCCTATAATCCTCCCCCCTCCTACCAGCCATAGCGCCATCAAGGAGACGCTTAAGCTGTTTCTTAAGGGCAATAGCTGTAATGGCAGCGGCGCAGACCGGACGCAACACAGCCCCCACAAATCTAAAAGCATGGCAGGCCAGCCGATCCATACGCCGGTCCTCGCTGTCCCGCATTGTTGTAGTGTCAGGGGAAGGCATGACCGAGGTGTTGGACAGCCCTAGAACTGGAGCGTCCATGTCACTCTCTGGTAACCCCAGCCCTCCAGGTAAGCCCTCAACCCCCAATCTCCGCAGCCAGCTTCACCTGTAGAAGCCCCCGCTTGCCGGGACGCAGAATACGCCTGCCCGGGATCGGTTGCCCCCAGGACTTCAATGGCTCAAAGGATGAGAGCTTACTGGTTGGAGGTCTGAAGAACCAATGGCAAGAGCGAGTATAGCGGAAGTCCAGAGACAGGCCAGAGGTTGACCCCGGGAAGTCAGAAATCACAGCGGTACAGAGGGAAGAGGCAGCTCGAGGTCAGGGTACAAAGCAGAGGTCGGCAACAGAGATCAGACGGAGAATGGTCGATTCAGGCAGGGGTCGGCAACGGAGATCAGATAGAGAATGGTCGGTTCAGGCAGGGGTCGGCAACGAAGATCAATCACGGTAATATTACAAGACAAAGCAAGGTACAAGGCACTATCACAGGCGCAGAGCAACTGACGGAAGAAACCTTTATAGGGACAGACAGATTGGGGATGGGAGCGTGATTGGTGCACATGGGATGCAGCGTGTGATTGGCCAGGGCGTATAGCCCACAAGTCCCTCGGGCTCATAGGCCCTTTAATCATTTCCTATCCTTAGGGCTCATTGGCCCAGCCCTGAACTCTGGGCTCATTGGCCCTTTAACTGTGAGGGGGGGTTCCCCCCTAGCTGAGCCCGTAGGCTCTACTGCGCGAGCACGTCCTGCATATGCCCTCCGGCGGCGCTGCTGTCAGCTCGGCCGCCGGAGGGCATATGCAGGACGTGCTCGCGTGAGCACGAGCAGAGGAGGAGACGCGGGGGCAAGGAAGAAGGGCGGCCGTGCTCGAGGCCGCACGAGCCGCGCGGCCGGCCGCCCGGAGCCCAGGTAAGCGGTTTCTGACAGTCCACCTCAGGGGGACATGACCATCGCTTGACCAGGTCAGCAGGAAAGGGATACCTCTTATCCAACCCTTTGGGCACCGCAGGCAATCTACTAGGACGTTCCCACTCCTTGAGCACCATATTAGTGAAATGGCCCTGCTCAGGGAACTCCAGACGCTGTTTATCAGGACGAAAGAGCTCACCCTGCTTCCTCTTAGCCACCTCAGGGGGGACAATGTGCAAGATTTCAAAAATGTGAGCCAAGAGTCTATCAGTGTCATCAGGGAACAATGAGTCCTCCCCGGACGCAGACCCAGGGTCACTGTCGTACCCCTCCTGCTGGTCCCCAGAGGAGTCAGAGTCCTGGAAAAGTTCCCCCTCGTCCAGGGAGTAACGGCCACCAAAGGCATCAATTCCCTCATACTCCTCAGCAAAGGGGGGGGGGGGGGGGCGTGAGGGCCAGGTGCCGCTTCTTGCCAGAGGCCTTACCTGGAACAGGCCTGACAAGCTGCCTTTCAATGCTGGCCACACAAAGTGCCAGATCAGATTGTGACCCCCTGCCAGTATCCCCCTCACTGGGGGCTAAATGTAGGCGTGGAGGGGTAGGCGATGCCGAAGGGGACTCAGAACTGGGAAGAGAAGTGGGCAGCAATAATACCTTGGGCGCATGGCACGCACACCACGGCACTGTTACTCAAAGGGGATACCCCGCACATGGCACACGCCTCCATATGGTGATTAACACAGGCGCAACAGGCCAGCACAGGGTAAGGGCTAACAAAAAGCCACCCGGGATGCCCCCCCAAGGGATGCCCCCAGAAGCCAGTAAGGGGGAGATGAGGGGGGGTAAGGAGCAGAACCGGGAGAAACCACAACCCACAGATGTCCCGCCTGAAAGACATAAGTAAAAAGCACATAAACATCCCGCAGCCCATGCCCCAAGGAAACAAAACCTCCAAAGGGGACTCACGGACCAAGTAGACCGAAGGATCACCAAGCCGCCAGCCCACAGGAGGAAGCGACACAGGAAGAGATCACCGCCGCAGCCCAGGGAGGAAGAGGGGCCCCCTACCTGAATAATTAATGATGGCTAAGTATCTCTCGCTCTCTCCTTCTCCATTGTAACATTTATTGTACTGTAACTAACGCATAACTTACTATAACTTATCATTGTAATAACTACCTGTAACATTTAAGGTTATCTAGGGAAACATATTGGGTTAGTGAAGGTTATTTACTGTGCTGGTGAATTATACCCATTTTCATTTATACGCCTTAATGAGTGTGGTGGATAATTTGTCACGCAATAGGTTGTATCGGCAAAGTATCTGAGGGAAATATTTCTTGGGACACTTCACTGGATGTATGAGAAGAGCCTCAGCGACCATTGGTTTGTATCAGATTGATGGTCGCTGTGCTGATATGATTATTAGTATTTGCAATATTTATAATATTAATCTCTAATTAGAAATATTGGAGATTAATGTGTAGCAAATATTAATTTAAATCATATTTCCCTCTAACATGCGCCATTTCAAATCTATGCCCAGGGTGCCAGAAAGCCTAGCTACTCCTCTGTCTTTAGCACTGCCTGTCCGGGCATGCTCCCATAATGAGCAAGGGAGCCATGTTCCATCATAACTGAGGGCAAGCGAATGTGTGACACCAAGCCCAGAGAAAGAGAATGCTGAAGTAAGAAAACATCACAAAGATAAGACGTCCACAATAGTCTGTTTGAAGCTGGTTGAGCTGCCCCCAAAGAAATGCAAGTATACGTTCTTTTATTTCTGAGCTACAGATGGGTTTCAGATGGATATATCCTTTTATCTAGGCAGGGTTCATCCATTTACAAAGGCATCCCCAGCTGCTATCACTATCAATAAGAATGCATCCGTTTCCTGTATCGCTGTTTAAACTTAAAACAAATGCTGGTGAGCTATGCGACTGTAATATGTGTGCTGAAAAACAAAATCACCACAAAGGCTCATTCATTTTATCAAACCATTTTAATAAAGTGCATTGTACAAACATTTACACACATTTTACATATATACAAAGCAACATTTTAAATTCAGGATTTACAATAAAATAATTAAAATGTGCTAGACAGTTGTGGGACAAAACAGCAAGACAAACAAGATAGGGGGTTTATGCAAATTAATGCAAGGCTTTTATTTGAAAAAAAAATGACTATAGTTCCTATGTAATAAACAGCAGTGGGGCAGCGCGGTCCGTGCTACCTCGCTGTGCATCGCCACATATAGAACAAAAAACTGGCCACCCAGATACTCACAGCTTCCAGGGCTCTTCTACGGCTGCCGCGGAGCAGCCTGTCCACTTTCAGAGCCAGTGTCGCCCAATGCTGATAGGCTACTCAGGGCGATGCGCCCAGGTCGCGCCGATCCGCTGCTGTTTAGTACAGAGGAACTAGGGTCATTTTTGTTCATTAAAGTAAAATTGTATTCCTAAATTTACAGCCTGAAGTTTAACGGGCCACTTCCCTCCTTCCAGTGTTACCTCACTGCTCAGTTTCCTTTGCTGATGGCAGTGCTCAGGAGCCTTGACTACTCCCTGACCACGTGGGGACCGTCTAGCTAAAAGGAGGACCCATACGACCAGGGCACCAAACCAACCTCAGCTGGACAAGTATGGTGGTGGAAAGTATCACGTATCTAAATCTACATGGACTCCTACAACTATCAGCATTTCAAGACCATGGCCCGAACAGTTTTAACCACATTTAAATGGAGACAATCAGATGGCTGACATGTGGCCTTGCTGACATTTACAAGAGGTTAAGCAGCGATTAGCTCATCTAAAAGCACAACAGTGTAAACACAAACACAGTTCCAGTATAATATTTTCCCTGAATAATGGGACTTGCATATTGAAGGTGCCCTAACATTCAACCAAATGTCTATTTTGCTAGAGTATTTATATGGTGTAAAACCTAAAAAAACAAAAATAGTGTCAAGTCAAATTCAGTCACACTTGTTTAAAAGGCACAAAAGAAAAAGCCCAAACAGAACAAAAAAATAAATCTGAACAAAATGCAAAAGGAACCCATTTACAAGCTACTAGGGAGTGAACAGGCAAAGGGTTAAATAAGGCTGCTTTCAGCTTGCCCCATGCTGGCTGTCAGGGGCTGCATCATTTAGTCACCAGCACCTTGCATTTCCTTACTATTATTAAAATAGCTTCTGCTAACTTCAAAGTCCTCTCAATAAGTTACACTTGTCCGGCACCCTTGTGTGAACAGCACAGGGATGACTCGTTACTGCATGAGGAACTCCGGCATAGAGAAAGGGGGCTGGCAGGCAGCATCCCTGGTCTCTCTGCAGAGCTCTCCCGTCGGAAGAGACGCCAGTGATGCAGCATGCGCTGTGGCATCGCCGGCGCGGTAACTATAGGGGTGATCCCAGGGGATGTCACACAGCAGAGGGCGGGCCTTATAACAAACCTGTGCCATAAAAGTATATATAAAACGCAAACACACAAAGCTATGGCATTGTAAACAAGCATCCCTAAAAAACAAGATATAAAATGTATGGTCTGATTTTACTTTACATTCATTTTTATTATCCCACAATTTCACCTAAAAGAGGCAGGATTAGGGGGGAGTAGTATGCATTTTTTGCCCTCTAATTGGGGAGATTCAACTATGCTCTATGTTGGTCTTTGGAGAAAGCAGACTTAAATGAGATGCATCATGAAAATGGCCTAATAATAAAAATCTATTTAAAACATCTATGTCGCCAGTAGAGGACAGTGGGCTACACATCTATAAGGTCTACACTAAGCATTGTATGGCTGGAAACACATCTACACCAGGCAGCAGCGTTGCAACAGCAAAAATATCTAAATACAGCAGAGGTCTGCACAGGAGACAGGCAGGTAGAGTTCAGCAGTACTCCCCCTGTAACTGAATATTTTGTTCAAATGTTTAAAAAGACCAGTGCAGTACAGTAAATATAGATAGATAGATTGGAGGGAGCTTTTCCTTATGCAGGTTTTACATGTAACCAAATCTCATGCCATCTAGCTCTTATTTGTTCATTTTAATATTAAAACATTTTTGGGATAGATCTCCTGTAACACAGTTGCCAAAGGCTTTTCTATTCCCATTTGGTCAACACAGGTTGCATGATTGGTTGGTTATATAGCTACTCCACTTCAACATTAGATTTGGGCATCCATTCCTGTAAACATGACCTCCACCGATTTCTTCCCCATGTAAAAGATATTTAGTTACCAACATAGTGCATACAAAAAACTATCTCCTGGACAAACATAGCACATCATAATTAGAGGAGAGGGCCCGGGGTATTTTACATTCAGAATTTATGTTGCAAGGCACAGACTGGCACATCATTGTAGAATTTATCTTGGAGGGACATTCTTGTAGGTTTAATATAGGGATGTAGGGGGATGAGTGATATTCACTCTACATTTTTATCTTCTTGCCACCAAGTTGTAACTTGTCAGCAAAGTCCTCGGGATCAAGTCATTTTCTCTCTATTGCGCCAGGACTGCTGCAAAGCATAGATAACTCCCGACAGATGACCTTGTCTAAGGCCCCAAGGCTGATGCTACAACATTACTGACCTAACTAACGCATTTAGTTGGCTGGATGCCATGGTACAGCAGCTGGGTCCAAGACCAACCTTTTGTGGAATGCTACACAACGTGGCCGCTCTTGGAAAGGAACCTTTGCACTAGCCTAGTAATGAGTTTTGGAATTCTGAAGGGGTACTTATTTAAACAATTGTATTACTATCTACAATTGCCTTTTAAGGTTGGAAGTCTGTCTCCCACAGCGATATGTCCGATCAGTATAGAGTGAAATGAACACACAAGCCTGGACTTAGCCTATTTCTCAGGATCTGCAGAAGGGAAAAGCACAGGTAAGTGGCCGGTACCCATTACCCCCAATATCAATACACAATGAAACACCCAGTTATTCTCCTTGTACCAAGTAGGCAGGAAAGATTCTCATCCTGTTCTAATGTGTACCTGTTCACATATTTACCAAAACAAAAAGCCTAAATAATCGTACATAGCGTGTAAGCCTCAGATAAACATGTCTTAAGGGACACAGCAAATGGTTGTCCAACAACAAGAAAAATCTATGGATTTTTTTGTGTCGCTGCATAAAGGAAATGAGGGTTATTCTGCTGTCATTTTGTTCTGCTTCAAGGTGAAACGTGGATTTCATTATGTGCTATGAAAAAGTACCAGCTTTGTATTGTATTAAATAGGAGTTTCATTTTTAAGTGCCTCCTGCCAGCTGGAATGCCCAGAGTAAGTCTTCTAATAGCCTACAAGGATGTGCAACAAAGCAGGACGTCGGGCAAAACTGCCATTATTCAGGCTTCTGCCTAAAAGGGAGAGTTTGGGACCAAAACTGGGCATCACTGCAATTGTTCTAGTCCTCATTCTGTTCTGACGACACTCTATCCACCTGGTCTCTGGTGAATAAACCCAAGAAGCCAGCAACACAAAGCCCTTATGGTAACCACTGTATTCTAGTGGAGCTGAGCTTCAAGGCAAGAATAGTATGACAAGAACATAAAGTGCTTTAACTACATGACATCTAACCATGCCATATTGTTACTTTTGCATAGTAGGCAGAATATTAATTAAACAGCTTGGTAAAAGGTATAACATAGCTCACTTGTTTCTGGAAGTAACATAACGGTCTTGTTTCTTAAGCTTATCTTTTGCACAATCGGAAGCAGTTTTTTGAGTGGGTTTTGTTTTCGAGCCAGCTACGTCAGTTATTGCCTGGGTTTTGCCTTTTTTCACCGGCCCGCTGGCTGGGTGACCTTTTACAGGGGCTTTTGTTGGTTGACCAGTTTTGGTGGATTGTGGAATCTTCACTACAGACAGGGGAGTACGAACAGAAACAGCAGTCTTGTCAGTTGCAGTCCTTATATTGCCATTTCTCAATGACTGAACTGGTTTAGTATGGTTTCTGTTAGCAGTGCTTGACTGGATAGCAGGAGGCTTAGCCAGTGATTGAGAAGAATAAGGAGGCATTATAGAAGGCACACGAGAAGACACCACAAATGGCTTCCTATCAATTAAATTGTTTTTTGGCAAATCAGTCTTGCTTGCTTTAAGTTCCCTGTTGGACAGTGCTGCTAAGGCAGTTTTTTGACCAGTGGTATTCTTGCTGGGCAGTTTAGCAGCTGCAGGCTTTTTAGAAACTTCAATTTTTGTATTACTTCCTTTGCTGCCATCTTTAGTCACTTTTACAGGTGCATTTTTTGGTTGAGAGACTGTTGTTGCTTTAGGTAGTGTTTTAAGAGGAACGAATGCAGGGGGAGAGTTTTTGGTTGGTTGGTTTTCCTGCTTAGGGCTGGCATGCTGAAACAAGCGATTGGCATTTGGAGACTTAGCCCCAAGAGGTGACCTGTTGCTTCTCCCAACGTTACTAGATATAGGAACAGGCCCTCTGGAGGCAGGGGTAAGGCTTTTTAAAGAATGAACATTTGGTGTACCTTTGGTACTAGAAATAGTGATATGAGGAGGGGAGTTTGATTTCTTTGCCACTTTCCTTTGTGGTTCAGGAAGTAATGGAGAGCCCTTCCTTGGAACAGTTTGGATTCTTGATTGCTGTGAAGCAGTTGGTGTATTTTTTGTTCCTTTTTGATACGTTGGAGACTTTTCACTTCGTAGAGTACTGTAGGAAGAGGATGAAGGTGTAGATGGAGTTGATGCTGGCTTTGGTGTAACGCTGATCGCAGACAAAGGGTGCATTGTAGGAGGTTGTGGCGTTTTGCTAGATGGCAACAATGCAATCTCACTTGGACCGCCCTTTTGGAATTTAAGAATTTTTTGCTCCAACGTGGTAAACTGTAGCACTCGACATGGGTCATATTTTAGCAAAAACCCTTGTAGAGTGTCCCAGCCTCCTCCAACTCGAACCATGACATGCTTCCCATGCAGCATCTGGAAAATAAACCAGGGCACAGCAAACAAGGGATCACTATCTCAATAACTGATCTTAAAAAGCCAAATTCTACTACATGATTATTAAGACAAGACAAAAAAAAAAATCACACCTGCCAGTCCTCAGTCTCGATTCCACTTGCAGATGCCCTTCCTAAGGCTCCCATCCCAACGTCGTGTCCCCTGCTGGCTGGTCACATGTGAGCAGATTCCCTTGTTTATTATCCCGGGGGAAGAGGGGATGACCGTTTTCTGCTCAAGAGTATCCTGCACCAATTTGATTTTAGCACTGGACCAGGTAAGGCCATGTCAAATCAGCTATGTCAACCGCACTGAGACCTGGGGTGACCTTTTTTATTATGATTTACTGGGCTGCTTTAATCTTAAACATATGTATAATTGCTATTTAAAATTTAAATTTTGAAAATCCATATAGAGGTTTTAGATAAGTGGAGGGATTTCTTAAGGAGGCATTACAGCTTACCTCTTTCCGACACCAACAGAAAATGTAACGGATGATATTACCGTATTATGGCATGTATATTGGATGAGCGAGTTATAACTCTGCAATAACCGCTCTAGCATAACTGTTTCTTTCAAGCAGGGTGTACAAGTTTCTCATCTTGCAATTTATGTAAATTTCAGTGACTGGGCATTTTTTTTATACCCCCTAAAGCAGGAGGTATATTTTTTAGATTGTATATTTTTATACTATTTGAAATGTAGGCTGCTGTTTTAAGAATGCACTCTGTGTGTGTCCCCCCACCCATCAAATATTAAAAATGTATGATAACCTTTAGCTATGTGAAGATTTTGAAACTGCATGAAAAAACACTTGTATTTATGATGTACTGTGTGAAACCTCCCAGTTATCCCCCAAAACTTACCTTTACCCGGCCCGATGGCACATTTGTGGACTCTCATCCAATTAGCACTGTATGCCATGCATATTATTGCCCAGCATACAGCTGTGTTTATACACAGAGCCCTACATAAGGAAGGGGTCGCATACCTGGGCCTCCCTGAACAGCCTGACTGGCGGCCCTTTTAAATTTATAGCATGGGGGCATCCCTAATTAAATATTCCACTGTTCACCCCCCCCCCAGGACAGGACAATCACTACTCAAAACTTTCATGTTTCAGTGTAGTCCACTGCTCCACATAACCACCAGCAGCCCATCACCTTCACCGGATGGACACACTGTGATGTAGTTTCTAAAGGTAAAGTAAAAGCCAGCCATTCGAGGGCACATGAAACAAGTCCATACGCCCAGGTCCAATCACTGTCATATGCCAAGCGTATTAATTTCTGGCATACAGCTGGGTTTAGACACAGAGCTTTGTAATAGGGAGCATCCGCATTCCTTTAGACAAGGGAAGCAATCCCGTCCCCAGTTAATCAGAACGGCTGGGCGTGGGAGCGCGTCAGCCAAGATATGATCGCTATGCGACCAGCATTGTTTACATCACCAGCCAGGGCAAAGGGGAGTTTTGTGGCGACCAAGTGGGTTTCTCACTCCCATTTGGGAGTCTTTAGAGTCCAGGGGCGAGTCGTAAAGGGTTTTGTTTCACTTTAAAGAGGAACAAACCCCATGATTTTTACTTGATCCTGGGCATTGTTACTCCTGGTGGGGGCATACCAATTCGGGATGTGCTGTTGTGGTGTGTATCCCACACAATTTCCTGTAAACTCACATTTTCCTCATCCTCACAGTGCATGCGTGGCCCACTCAGCCAATCAGCAGCATTTCTTCTATTGCAATTTCTATTGCCGCTCTGATCTCAGAACGGCAAGGAAATCTAAGTGGAGTGAGTGCCGCCATCATGATCCCCACTCGCATCTAATGGTTGCCTACGTTTCTGTGCTAGCCTGGAATTGGTATGTGTCTAGGTAGAGGTAAAGTGCGACTACGGCACCGAGGGCCTCTGGAAGAGGCGAGTCAATCTGGCGACCCCGGGGTGTCACACAGTGAGCCATTCCAATTCAGGATGCCCCATAAAGGGGCAGATGACTGCCCCAGGAGTCTTATTGTGATAGTGATTGTTTTGCGAATACCCTTTTGCATTTACAACATGCATTGTCCATCAACATATTGATTTTGATATTCATTCCAAGTCTGAAATTTTAGTACAGATTTTCAACAAAGAATAACTGACATGAAAATCCTTGAAATGCGCTGCTGGGTTTATGTTAAATACAATGTTTCTCTCTCCCACCCTTCATCATTCTCCCTGGGGAATGGTATGATCAGTCTTGTGACATATTTACCACTTTCCTTCATTGCTTTTGCAAATGATTCATTAGCTTGCTCAAACAAAAGCAAGCACTGTATTGATTTCACCACATCCAGAGTGCATAAAGTGATCCTATACCCAGAAAGGAAGCTAATGTCGTCACCTTCTATCCCCAGCCCAGTGGCCTAATACAGCCTGTGCTTATTTTTTGTTTTACTAAAGCCTTCGTCCAATATTCATAAAAATACTAACAGGGAGCGGTATGGTGGTGAATGACAATATAATTCAGATATGATTCTATGGTCGCATAATGGCAGTTAGGTTGAAGTGCTCCCCAATGCTGAGCTGCGTGTACTGTAACTCAATGTATAATCGCTGGAAAGCATTAGGGGGCAGAGCTGTTCGGCCAGGGAGCAATATGGGCGACTGCATCCAATATGTGTTATGAATATTGGGCAAAGGCTTTAGTAAAAAAAAAAAAAAAAAAAAAAAAAAAATTCCACAAAAAAAAAAAAGGAAAAAAATACAGGCTCTTTTGTGGCACTGGGCAGGAGATGACAAACATTCTTTCTGGGTATAGGACCACTTTAAGTTATAGGTTGCCGATATATTTGCATCCACTATAACAGACCCATTGCCTAAAAACAAAAATGTATAGCGTGTCGTCTTATTTAAAAGAAATAAAACAATATTGAAAAGCCCCACTAACAGGAAATGAGAAAGGCCAATCGTGTAAACAGAATGCCTGGTAGTGTGTCTAGAACACACCCTGCGATACACGTACCCCAGGGGGTACACGGCAGTGTTCCGGGGCAAAACTTCAAGGGGTGTCCGAATGGTCTGGTATAATATTATAGAAGTGAAATCGAGTCCCTCCTTGCTTTAAAAGTGCCATGAAGCCTATGCCCTACTTATTTTGGTACTATTGCTAATTAATCAGCCCCTTTGGGGTACTTGTTTGAAACTTCTTGTCGCTAGGGGGCACTTGGTGTAAATAGGTTCAGAATTGCTGGTCTAAAACTCCTGATCCGAACTTACTGTGCAAAATGCCTAGTATCAGATAAAGGCAGAGTAACTGCAAGCACAGCTGAAATGACTTCATTCAATCACAGTCGTTTCCTGCGGTCACATACTCTTCATCATGCAGATGCTTCCTTCAGGAAACCTTATAAAGCATTTTATTGAGTCATAAAAGCAGTGTCAAGGCCATTGTCATTTCTCCACCACTTTACCCCCAACCCATTGTTCCAAAAATAAAAGGTAATTTAAATTAAAAAGATAGTCCAAGTTAATATGCAGGAGAGGCAGCCTCACCAAGAGGGCTAGATTGTGGGGTAAAGGTAAGGCGTTTATTTCCCCCCCCCCCCCCCCAACGCCTCCATCTTCCTCATTAATTTAGAATGGACTGTCTCTTTAAATAAATCCTCATATATTCTTCTCTTTTTAGTATATTATGCTTATGCGTTTGTAACCCAATCTCGGTTAGTGACCCAGTACAACTGTCTACTAAAATAAATCTGGGATTAGATGACAGTCTACTTGCAACCACACCAGTCCATTGCCCTGTGCAGAAGGGGCTATGCAAGTCCCATAAACCAGTACTAACTGGTTAAAAGAAGTGAGGGGTAATATAGTTGCTCATTCAAACCTGACCCATTCTGGGCGGTAGCATCTAATGGCCTGAAAAGAGGTTGAAATCCTACAGGTCGCAGTGGTCCCATTACAGCTCTCATTCTGACAAATGTGGTCCCCGGCTGTCCTCCGTATCCTCGGTGCATGCTGAGTGGCCACCACTGATATACTATTTGTATTGAAGGCTCAAATGCACACCAAGACCTGGTCTGGATTTCTTCTGTAATTTAGCTGAACAAACCACCACAGATGCTGACCCTGGAGTCTACAAGATTCCATTTGGCCACACAACCATTCAGATAGATGTGGGAGCTCCTTATGCCAGAGCTCAGACACACAGTGCTGATTGGACCAGGAGTGCGGGGGGTCCAGGCCACCTCAAATTGGGATGCCCCAAGGAGCAAGGCATTAAACCTGGCTAGTGAAAAGCCTGTATTCATGTATGAATTAATTTGCTGTCGTTCAACCAAGGATGCATTTGAAGCCTTGTTGGGGACTAGAATTCAGCATCTTCCCAATAAACAGCATTTTTATTTTTACAAAGCATCCAACCTTTCTTCATCATTGATATTACAAATTATTATAAACATCCCTATGTCCTAATGACATTCCACCAGCAATACGTATATGTAAGAAACGCACTCCTGTCTCAGGAGAGCACTAATGCGATATCCTTCAAGTGTGAATGTGTAATGGATACATGCATATGGCTCTCTTGGGCTAAACCACAGCAGTAGGCGCTGGACTTTACAACAGTCTAATGGCCATCTCATAATTAATGCAAAGAGAATGCTCTGCTGACTGTACCAAGGGGGTCACATTACAGCTGTTTATCTAATAGACAAGACGACCAAAAAAGATAGCACCACAACAGATACAACTGAGATTTACCCGTATGAAGAGAATCTTGTCTCCCAACCGATAGCGACCCTCTGACAAATATTCAATTGAAAATCTGTGAGAGCAATTGCAAGGTGGATCCTGGGCAATGTGAGTCACCTAAATATAGAAAAAACAATAGCAAAAGTGAATTATGTATTTGGTTCAATTGCTGGCAGACATTTTCCATGTAATAACTATATGAAGAATGAAAGAGTGAGCCTCCTAGACTAGATACTGATATAACAAGACAGTGTAAATGTCATAACACGGAGCATAGAAGCAAGTGAGCCACACCAACTGTGCATTATTAAAACATTAAAGGATGCCCTTCAAAATCCCAATATGAGTGTCTTACCTCCCTGGCAGTTGTTTGCCAGTCAGATCTCTCAGAATAAAACTGTTGCCATGATTTATCGTCTCCTGTTGTGCCCCATAGCTGAAACTGCTGCAAAAGCAGGGGGAAGTTCCACAGTTTTGTATGTCTGCATCAGTCACTCATTCACCAGTTTAGGAACAGGGATCTTTTTTTTTTTTTTTTTTTTTTTTTTTTTATTTGCTCAAAAGCATAGTAGAGACAAACAGGAAGATAATTAAGCTAAATCTCCCCTGCAGGCACAGGACATGGTATGCCCCACTGCATCTGATGTAACAGGGGTGGAGATGGGTCTGCCTTTTAATGGGAAAATAAAGTGGTCATGCATAAATAAATTAAGGGGCTGGGGGTGGATCTCCGCTTCAACAGCTTTATTCAGAAGCAGGATGAAACCACTGCATGGCAGGTAAGCAAACATTGCTTCTTTGTGGTTACACCTAGCCTGGACAATCCCTTTAAAATGGACTTATCACCTTGGTGATAGGTTCTTGCCCACTCCACTCACCTTCCCACGGCGCATGCAGCATTGCTTTTAATGGCATGTCAGCATAGAGAGCGGCAGTGTTCCCCTCTCTGGCTCACCCACGCCCGGCCTATCGCACATGGCTGGGCACAGGAGCATGCACAGCTGCAAGGATGCAGCATTGGCCAGCAATCGCAGTTTAGGACCAGGGAAAGGAAAGGGTTTGCGGACGATCTGGGGGGGGGGGGGGCACACAGTGGGGCATGCTGAATCAGCTAATCGAAAAGACTCCAGGGCCGTCATCATCATCATCCGATAAGGGCAGTGTCCCTCCCCAACCACTTATTGTGGAAATCTATATGCACACCAGATAATCACCAGGTTCCAGAGGACGGACTTAGCAGCTCTCCACTTTTCACATGATCACCAAGGGAACATGACACAGGTCACAACCGTCCCCAACTGCCTCATCACATTCCTTGTTCCATAATTTGCACTACTGAGAGGTTATCCACCTTTTCTGCCCAGCAGCACCATTCAGCTGAATGCAGAAGAAAACATTAAACCCAAATATTCTTAGAGCAATGTAGCAGCTTAGTTTTCCACCTGGGCAGGTCTTGAGATCACCAGCACAAACACTGCTCTGTGCTCTTTCCGGCACAAGGGAAATGTGTCACACCAATGTGATGTAGCAACTATCAAGACATCCAAAGGTGAAAAGGGCTGCTAGACTGAACCCACATATCAGAACATGTCCTCTGCTTTGCTGGGAATATCTTCCTTTTTGACTTTCAGTAGAGGCAAGGATAAGCACTGATCAACCTGCTGCAGACCATAATACAGGAGGTGGGAGACCAGAGCAAATTCTGTGACTGCTGTAACCTTTTTAAATTAACCATGAGACCCCCCCCCCCCCCCCCCCCCCCCAAAAAAGAAGACAGTATCTCACCGCCTCATGAAGCCCATGGTGGCAGCATGTCTTTGGAATCGCAGTTGGGGTTAGTGGGCCAGACTCCATCAACAAAGTTTCTTCCAGCTCAATTTCCTTCTCTAACTTTACCAACACTGGTGGTTCCACTCCATATCTGCAAATAAAAATAGTCAAAACAGACTGCTTAATAGTGGCAGCAGGAACGTTCCCATGCTGTTCTTACAAAGCTGAAATCAACTGCCAAATTACAATGGCTAGTACTTGAAAGATTTTCAAGTAAAAAGAACATTTTTTGAAACACAACTTCAAGAAAGCAAATAAACCCCCTTTCCTTACCCCACACTGAATAAGTCTTGTTCCATACACTGGAATGTTTGAAGTGGAAAGCAATATACTCATTAGCCACAGGTGCTCTAACTACATAGACCATATAATCCCATATCCCAAACAATTCACATTTTTCTCAGAATGAAAACCCCCAAAGCGGGGGAATACATTTATTTAAAATTTCCAGCCAGTGGGCGTGGCTGCTCTCCAGTACAATAGCAGGCAGCACGTTCAGCATACTTGGACACCTAATCACAAAGCTGCAAAACATAGGGGAAGGGGAGTTATAGACCACTGGATGAGCCCTATGATTATTGGTCTACTGCTAGGGGAATCAGAGGTAGAGCTAGATACCAGTGCCAGGTTTCTGCATCTAGGTGTTGCAAGTTTACATGAAGGGAGAGGGCAGATAAAATTAGGTAAGCTGCTGAATCACATTCTTTACATTTTGCCTGGACAGTTCCTTTAAAGCATTCACATGACTGCAGGTTCAAGCTGAAAATAGGACACGTGACTGCGGTCTGCCAGCACACAGCCGCATTCAGTTGAGGAAGGGAGGGAGGCGAAAGGTAAGGTTTAGGGACTTTTCCAGGTTTAGGAATGACCAAGATTTTTGTCTCTAGTGATTAGGGAATGGGCAATGTTTACTGACTGCATGTTTAGGAGAGGAGTTAAGGGGATTCCCAAAGGGTTTATAAAATTTAGGAGTGAACCCGTCTGGGCCTGGACATTTGCCAGAATGCTTTTCCTTACTAGACTGAGTTACTTCTTATTCTGTCAATTCCTCCAGGGTCTCTACCTCTGACACAGGGATGGTGGGGATGGCATCTTGTACAAGCTGTTAGCAATCTCCTTGGGAGTTCCTGCTAAGAGAAAGGGTGTTTATTTGTTGCGCAGGCTGTGGCACCCGAACAGCATTCCCTAAAGGTGTAAGCAATATGAGTGGGGGTTTGAGCCATGACTTAATATAATTTCTTCATGCTATGGATATGGGTTGCTAGGGATCTGGGGTGCAGAGATTTCACTAGTAGTCAGCTACATTTATTTTTTGATTCATAGAAAAGGGATTTTTGTTGGCATCTCAGAGACTGTAAAGACTCTAAAAATTACCAGGTCTAGAAATTTTACAGGTGACAGGGCAGAGCCAATTTTAAGAAAATGGGCAGTCTGGCTGGACTGGCCTTTCAAGCAGGACATGAAAGTCACTGCTGGCTATGAGAACTACTTGTGAACTCCTCAAGCAACAAGAATGTTTTTACACAAAAATTATCCTGGTATATATTGGGGGTGTATATATTGACAAGGGTATATATCAAGTGCTCAACCCTCACCCTCAAGGGCCATCAGCAGGCCATGTTTTGCAGATTTCCACACTGATGCACAGGTAAAATTAATACTTACACAGAGCTGACTGACCACTAACTACTTCACTTGTGTATCAGTGTGGAAATCGGCAAAACCTGGCCTGTTGGTGGCTCTGGAGGCGGAAGGTTGAATGTATGTGCATTAAAGCAACATATTTAAAGTTTAGATTACAGGGGCCGGTATGTCAGGTCAAAGGCTCAGGAAAAATTCTAACAACTGAGGGTGAAAAGGAACAAAGGGTGTGGAGTCCTAAGTGAAGAACCTTTTGAAAACAATTAAGGAAGGAAAAAATAAGTATAACTTTATGAGGTCTTTACTTCCAAATGTGGTGTTTTGAAGAGAGGCCTATGTGGGGGAAATGGCAAACTATAACTATAAGTGAGATGCGCAATATTGCTGGGTTGTTGGAGCCTTCAGGCTATCTATGTATAAGGGGGCTATGGGACATACCCCTGTCCTGCTATTTCCAAATTCCTGTAACACAATCCTTTGTTAAAGTACATTAACCATACATAATCAGGGTGTAAAAATATCATACCTGGAAACAATCCGTCCAACATCCAGAAGACACAGACATACTTGCCGTGGGTCTTTATGCAGCACTAGAAATAATAGGAAAAAATATTATCAATAAAGTCAATAGACAGAGACGGGGAAAGCAGGGGCACTCAATGGTGGCTTTAGGCTTGAGTTATAAAGCACAATCACAATATATAGAGGATATCGGCCTAAATAGCAGAAGAAAATCATGGTCATGAAACTAAATCTCATTACATAAAATCAAGTGGACTGCTGTCATGTCTTCAACTTATCATACTCTGCCCCTAAGGGGAACACAATATCCTTATAGACATACAGTATATAAAGCCATGTACTCGCTAAAAGCCAATGCAAACCATAAACAGGCCACATTCACTAAAATGAACAATGACTGTTCTTAGTTCAGCAATGTTGTTGCTCACCGTTACTTCATTTGTGAACATATTAAACATGGTGTATTCACAACAATAGCTTGGTCATAAAATGAAGCCTTGTGAACAGTTACTGAGGCATGTAAATTTAATTGCCATAGAAGAGACATTTTACACACTCATAATGAGCTGTCAGATGTTGCCTGGCAGCTGTTGGTCAGAAGCTATGCCAGACCCTTTAAGGCATACAATGACTGTGGATGTGTGTTAAAGATTCTGAAAACATCTTGTTCTCACTGAGAAATCTCTAGTATCACACTTTTAAAGTCACAAGGGTTTCCATTTTAGAAACGTTATTTTTGGTTTTAACAGAGCGCTTTGTTGTTATTTTTGGTGCATAATCATCAGAAAGTAGAACAAATCCATAATTAATATGCAAAAAGTAGGTCTAACACATACATTACTTTATTACTAAATATAGAAACTGTTTGGCCATTGGACATCCTAGTGAGACCTAATATTGATTCACTCAAATCCTTTTAACGCCAACCTCCAGTTAAAAAAAAATCAAAGCTTATTAAATTGCCTCCTAAACCCCTCTCTGGCAATCAGTGACCAAAGCTATTTGAGAGGGCTTAACCCAATGTAGATGTTTTGGAATAACATGCAGATACTACTCTCCTGAACAGTTTGGGAGCTCCCATCTTGCTACACATAGATCCCTGCTTCTAAAATAGTTACATTCCTCTCCTCCACTAGCTGTTGAATCAGTGTTTGTGTGCGTTGAGATCCAAATTTGTGGGCTGCTTAGCAGAACTACAAGCTTTGCTGCTGACAGCCTGCTTGTGTGGACAGAGTATATAGCAAGATGATCACTAACATGCAGTCCAGGAGCACAGCATCTGCAAATACATTCAACAACATCTTCATTTGGTTATACCCTGTAAAAACGCCATATGCCTCTGATCGTCCATTGCATACTACTTTTTTATTTTATTTTTTTGACTGGAGGTACGCTTTAAAGGACAACTAGCATTAGAAGCCTCTGAAAATGTTATGTTTCACTAATTTACTTTATTTAAAAAAAAATAAAAAAGTTTCCTGTACTTTTCCCCCCCACAAGTCATGAAACTTGTTGAGTCAGCCGAAATCACTATAAATGTTCTGCACAGAACTGGCACTTATGAGGTGAGGGATTGCGAGTATGAAAATACAGTACTGTGCATGAAATCTTTGTGAGCTGACACATATTGAGCACAATCCTCCTATCAGGCATGTCTGGCCCAACACGCTTTGTATATTGAACATTTGAGAATTGTCCGTTCCAGATGACTGACTGTCCAGAGCCCACTACCAGGCTTAGATATGTATGTATGTATATATGTAGTAAAATGTATTTAACTCTTTATTGTACCTTCCCAGAGGTTTTTTTTAAAAAAAAAAACATCACAAATAGGTCATAGGTGTTACAATATCTTCAGCACACACACTGTTAAAATTTTACATAGGCTATTAAGCTACAATACACATTGTTGGAGAAGATGTTCACGCATTTTTTTCTTTTCATATTTTTATCTGTTCAATTAATCCTAGACATGTTTCGCACCTCTCACAGTACTTTATCAACAATGGCCCCCAAAGTCCAATGAGATAAACCTGATTGAATTAAGAAATATATATTAACATATAGGGACTTTAAAGTAAACAGGCAAACGATTAAAGGGTAAAAAACATATTCATCTATATTAAAAAAAGGAAACGGGTGATTAAAGGGTAAAAAAAAACAGGGGTTTCATGTTGAATGAGCAGAAATCAGTAATGGCTGGATAATCATTCAACCACATAAAAGAATGTCTTTGTAAGTATTGTAGCATTGGGGAAGCTTGTATAAACATTAGACATCTGCATAATATTCAAAGGACATATTGTAAAAAAAAATTAAATAAATAAAGAGATACATACATTTTACTATAATAGATATCTAAGAGTGGTAGTGGGCTCTGGACAGTCAGTCACCTGGAACTGACAATTATCAAATGCTAGAGGAGTCCAACCCACTGACCAGACGTGAAACCTATAGGTGGGAGACACGGTTTCTCTTGCAGAGAGTCTTCGTGGGGAGGACTAAATTTTCCCCTTTTCCCAATGCCTTCTGCCATTAGATGTGCCTGCTCACAAAGTTTTCATGCACAGGGCTGGGTCTTCAGACACACACATCTCAAATCATCCACCTGTCATGAGTGCCAGTTCTGTGCATACCATGTATAGTGAATTCTGCTAACTCATCAAGTTTCCTGACTTTCAAGTGGGAAAATGTACAGAAGGTACATGGTATGGGGAAACCCAGCATGACGTTCTGCATCTCTCTGTATGTCTAATAGGGGTGTAAAGTATTAAGATTGCACAAAAGCCTGAAACGTTTACCTTAGCACCCCCCCCCCCCAGCCCCAAGATAAGGCTTACTTTAAAGTGGACCAACACCCACCGCTGATCAGCCCGGGAATCTCGGGAAACCCCCCAGGACGCCCGCAAATCATACCTGTTCCTCGTTCCAACGGCGCATGTGCGGGCCGCCGCCGCCTCTCGCGCATCCCTCTAGCAAGGCGCGCACCCGCGCCGGCCGTTTGTGAATGGACGGCGCGGCCGCGCTCCCTGTAAGAGGGACACGCGAGAGGCGGCGGTGGGCGCTCTCACCTTGTCCATCGCTTGTCCGTCGGTGGTGATTGGTGGAGCGAGTCACGTGGGAGCGGGGTCAGGTGAGTTTTTGGGGCTTTCTGGGGGGTTTCACCCAGCGGGGCACCCCCAATCAGGGTGCCCCGCGGAAGTGGACCAACACCCAGGATAGTGAAAATCCTGGGTGTTGGTTCACTTTAAGCACTAGAGTATAAATCACTCTGGAAATGCATCTCTAAAAGCCAATACATGTAAAGCAGTGGTAGTCCAACAATGCAGATTCATACATTGAAAGTGTTTGTTCCGGTAGGATGTGAGTATTTCAATTACCTAAGCCCTCAGACTCAAAAAGATAAGCGTGATCCACACCAATGCTCCTGCACCAGCGAAGGAAATTAGCGGTGTTGTCTCGAGCAAAGAATGAGCCAGATGGAGCATCTTTTCTGCATGGAACTCGTCTCATGGGTAAACCCTGCCAGAGAAAGAGAGTCATCCGCTTTAGGCAAAGCTTTTACTTCATTTTGGCACTATGGGAGGACTGGTTAGATATTCCTTCAGGTTTCAATTGCCATCTGTGCCACCAGTGAGGAAATTCCTGTCATTTGGAGAGGCCAACAATAGAAGTATTATGTGTAATACTAGACTTGCACTAGGGGGGAAACATGGACCACTCACCAGGATCTTGATTATCCTGGTTATTGGACAGTTTTATGGCGTAGGAACAGCGGAAAGGTGAGGGGGGGTTGAAACGTCCAGATTGCCAACTCAGCTCAACTTTCTGCCGTTCCCACGGCATAAAGCTGCTTTGACTGAGCGCTGACATAGGAGCGCTGGCTATATCTGAATGGCTGGGTGCGGAGAGTGCACAGCTACAGGGTTGCCAGGGATGTGGCCATGGTCCGCAATCACCAACGGAAAGTTAAACTGGACCTTCAGCATGATTTCATGAAAAGCCCAAACCCTTAAAAAACTATTCCCCAGCATCTAAAAATACAATTCTGTGATTACTCACCTGTAGAATTGGTATTATGAGTATACAGCACGTCCTGCTCCAAAGATGATTCCTTACGTTTGGGTTTACCTCCGTCAGATGGCGCTTGACTGCAAAGACAGCAAAAAAGAGGCCGCTCCCAGTCCCTTATATACCCGGGACCTCCCACAATTCCCCAGTATTGAAAAGCAGTCAAAGAGAACCGGGAGAAGCTAAAAGATCAGCCAGAAAACTTCAACAAGTATAACAATCACTATAAAGAGGATCCAAGTATAAAGAAAACAGGGTGGGGTGGAGCAGGACGTGCTGTATACTCATAATACCAATTCTACAGGTGAGTAATCACAGAATTGTATTATTCTAAGTATATAGCACGTCCTGCTCCAAAGATGATTCCTTACGGTTGGGACATCCAATAGCAGTGCCCGTAAGATAGGGTGGGATCCCCAAAAAGCAACAACGGGCAGTTTAAACCACTGCCACCTGCAAAACCTTTGCGGCCAAAAACAGCATCAGCTGAGGCCCAACATCAACCTTGTAAAACTTGGAAAAGGTATGAACAGAAGATCAAGTAGCGGCCTTGCAAACTTGTTCAACAGAAGCCTGGTGCTGAAAGGCCCAAGAGGCATCAATAGCACGAGTAGAATGAGCAGTAACACGGAAGGGAGGATTCCTTCCCATAGCAGAGTAGGCCCGACACACAGCCTGACGAATCCATTTGCTAATTGTAGACTTCGCAGGAGCCAGACCCTTCCTGGGACCAGCAGGGACCACAAACAAGGCATCAGTCTTTCTGAAAGATTCAGTAGCCACCAAGTAGAACTTCAAATTCCTGACCACATCCAAGGAATGCAAAGCCCTCTCCTTTGAGTTACAAGGATTAGGGCACAAGGACAGAAGTACAATGTCCTGATTGAGATGAAAGGCTGAAACCACTTTAGGCAGAAAATCTGGCTTAAAGCGAAACACCACCTTGTCCTGGTGTCTCTCAAAGTAGGGGGCCTGGATGGAAAGCGCCGCCAACTCCAAAACACACCTAACAGAGGTGATAGCCACCAAAAAGACAACCTTAAGAGTGAGAATAGACAAAGCAGCCTCATGCACAGGTTCAAAGGGAGAACCCTGAAGGGCAGACAAGACAAAGTTCAAATCCCAGACTGGTAACATAGGCTTACGAGGGGGACACACATGAGTAACCCCCTGGAAGAAGGTCTTGACAAGATGATGATGAGCAAAAGACCTCTGGAAGAAAACAGCTAAGTCAGAAACCTGACCCTTCAGAGACCCAGATCCAGACCATGCTGAAGGAACTCCAGAATCCTGGGGATGGAAAACATGTGACAGGGAAGGGACTTTGAATCGCACCAGCCAATGTAGGCCCGCCAAATCCTATAGTAAATGGAAGAAGAAGACTTCTTTCTAGCCCTGATCAAGGTGTTAATCACAGCAGCAAACAGCCCCTTTTCCATCAAGATGGAGGTTTCAGCTGCCAGGCCGTCAAAGCCAGCGTTTGTAACTTGGGATGTCTCAGCCGCCCCTGACTGAGAAGGTCTGGGTCCAGGGGCAGGATGTACTGGTCTACTGCCAACTGCACGATGTCTGAGAACCACACCTGTCTTGGCCAACGGGGGGCCACCAGAATTTCTGGCACCCTTTCCTGAACCAACTTGCGCAGAACCCTGCCCAACAGGGGGAATGGCGGGAAGACATACAGGAGACGGAAGCCCTGCCAAGACAGGGTCAGAGCATCCACCGCCAGAGCCAGAGGATCCTGGGACAGAGAGACAAAGACTGGGAGCTTTCGATTGTTGTGAGACGCAAAAAGATCCACGTCCGGCAGCCCCCAACGGCGACACAGGGAGTGAAACACCCTGTTGCTGAGGGACCATTCTCCCAGGCGAGAAGTCCCCCTGCTCAGAAAGTCCGCCTCCAGGTTCTCTACCCCCGGAATATACATAGCCGAGATGCAGGGAACATTGTCCTCCGCCCAGGACAGGATCTTGGACACTTCCTCGAGGGCACCCATGCTCTGGGTCCCCCCCTGATGATTGATGTAGGCAACCGCCGTCTGGTTGTTCAAGCATACCTGGACCGGCCGGCCCCGAAGGTGTGGAGTCAAGTGGGCCAGAACCAACCTGACCACCCTTAGTTCCAGGACGTTGATAGGGGCATGGGCCTCCTGAGGTCCCCACAGCCCCTGGAATTTTAGGGATTTCCAGAAACCCCCCCAACCCGTCAGACTGGTATCCGTGGTGACTGTCTCCCAGCAGGAGGCTAGAAAGGATCTGCCCCCCAACAGGTTCCTTGAGTCCAGCCACCACAAGACAGACCACCGGGCTAGAGGGGACAGGGCAAAGGCCTGATCCAGAGACAGAGGGTCCTAGTCCCCCACTGACAAGAGGTGGAGCTGAAGAGGTCTCATGTGGAACTGTGCATAGGGAACTGCCTTGAAGCAGGACACCATCAGCCCCACCAGCTGCATGCCCTGCCGGATGGAGGGATGAGGGCAAGACAGAAGGAACTGAACTTGTGCTTGCAGGGCATCCACCTTCTGCTGAGGAAGAAAAATCCTGGCCTGAACTGTATCCAGATTCATGCCCAGAAAGGATGCCACCAGGGAGGGTGACAGGGAAGATTTGGGATGATTGATCACCCAGCTGAATGATTCCAGAATGGTCACCACCCTCTGGGTATCCAGCTCTGCTTGCTGGAGAGACTGAGAAGTAATGAGAAGGTCGTCCAGATAGGGAAGAATGCGAATACCCTGAGATCTGAGCAGAGCAATCACTCCCGCCAGCACCTTGGTGAAAACTCTGGGAGCTGAAGTGAGACCGAAGGGCAGTGCCACAAATAGTAGTGCTGATCCTCCAGAGCGAACCTGAGGAATCTCTGATGCCCCGGAAAGACTGGAACATGAAGGTAAGCGTCCTTGATGTCTATAGAGGTCATGAAGTCCCCTGGGCGCAGCGAACTGACCGCTGAGCACAGAGTCTCCATGCGAAAGCGTCTGGCTTTGACAAATTTGTTGAGAAGCTTTAAGTCCAGGATGGGCCTGATAGAACCATCCCTCTTGGGTACCGTGAAAAGATTGGAGTAATAACCCCGGCCCCTTTCTGACAGAGGGACCTGACGACCCCCATCTCCAGAAGGCTTTGCACCACAAGGACCAGGGCCTGAGCTGCCAGGGGGTTTTGAGGCAGCCGGGATCTGATAAATCTTGGGGGCGGCCAAGCAGCGAACTCTATCTTGTAACCGGAGGATACTACCTCCTGAATCCACCGGTCTGAGACATGTTGCTTCCAGACATGAGCGAAGAGCCTCAGCTGTCCCCCCACCCGGATGGGTGAGGGCGCCCCTTCATGCCTGAGGGGGCTTGAGAGAAGACTAGGCTTGGCCCCCCAGGAGGATCCCGGACGGGCACGTCCTCTACCTTTTCCCCAGAAGTCCCCCCTGTGCCCTGCAAAGGAAACCCCTCTTCCTGACCTGGAGCCACGGTAGGAGGGATGAAAGGAACCTGACCCCCGAAAGGGCCGGGACTGTCTTTACGCTGAGGCAGCCTGCCACCCTTAGCAAACAGACCCAAGCGATCACCAAATAAACGCACCCCCTTAAAAGGAAAACCAGTGAGAGCCTTCTTGGCAGCATTGTCAGCTGCCCACTGGCGCAGCCAAACCGAGCGGCATATAGCCACCGCCAAGGCAGAGGTTCTACCACACATCCTACTGGTATCATCCAGGGCAGAAAGGATATAAGCCATAAAAACCTCACAATGCGAAAGGGCCCGGAACTGTGTACTGGAAGTGTCATCGGGGCACCATCCAACACATTCTTGAGTCCTGACAGCCACAGCCGTGATAGCAGAAGCCCAGACAGGGCGCAGAGCAGTCCCAGCACAGGCAAAGGCATGGGAAGCCAGTTGATCAATGCGCTGGTCCTCACCATCCTTCAGGGTAGTAGAATCAGGGGAATGCACAACAGAGGTGTTAAGACAACCCCAAAACCAGAGCATCCACTTCCGGGGGGGGCTGACCAACGTTTAACCACCTCGGCGAGAAATGGATATCTCTTATCCCAGCTCTTATGTACTCCGGGAAGTCTGCTGGGGCGCTCCCATTCCTTAAGAACGAGATTATTGAAATGGGACTGCTCGGGGAACTAACCGCGGCTTAGCGGCCGCAGCAGGAAGGGAGATAGAAAGGACTTCAAAAATCCGAGCCAAAAGTCTATCAGTGTCATCCGAATCCCATGGGTCAGAGCCAGAATCAGCATAACCCTTTGACTGCTCATCAGATGACTCTGAGAACAATTCCCCCTCTTCAAGGGGGGGTATAACCAGCCAGATCAAAGAATTCCTCTGCCTCCATAGGAAATATAGACATGCCAGGCGCCAAATGCCGCCTCTTAGCAGAGGCCTTACGGGCCGTAGTATTAGCAATCAACTTCTCAATGCTAGCCAATCTAGAAGACACATCAGGTTGAGACTCCCCACTGGTATTCAGCTCACTGGGAGTCAAATGCAAGCGTGGAGAGGTAGGCGAAGATATAGGGGGCGCAGGCCCAGCCACCGGTAACCCAGAATGTAGCGCAAGCACCTGCTGAGCGCAGGGCACACAGACCCGCACATCGTCACATATAGGGGATGCCACACATAGCCGGGCTTGTCCCTAAGGAACCCCGAGCCCAATATCCTGGGAAGCCTCCATATGGTGATTATAGTGGCACAGTTGGCCAATAGGAATTACGCTATAAAAGCAACCCGGGATGCCCCAATAGTCCGCCAGGGAAGTGGGAGGATTTTAGCAAGCAGGCCTCTAATAAAGTTTGTGAAACTAATAGAGGGGGTAGGACCGGGAGAAACCTCTTATACAGTTTTTCCCGCCTGAAAGACATAAGCAAGACACCCATAAGGCCGCCAGGGCACTCAAGGACCGCTGAGGAAAGACACCAATCATGCAGCACGAGGGACCAAATTGGTGCCGAGAGTAATGTCGCTGCTGACCGCGGAACGCCACAAGGCCTACCCTTTGGTGGGGGATTGCGGTTGGAGCAGAGCTCTTAAAGCACCTGGCAGCGGTGCTGCCTACCATCAACCGACCAGTGCAGCCAAGGCTGGGAAGCAGTTCAGAGAAATGGAACAGGTGGGAATAGTCCTACAGGGTCGCGGGCTGTTCAGCCCCACTCACCTGCGAATAGAGAGAGCCATCTTCTTGTCCTTCGCAGCCGACTGCAGAGAAGATCTGGGGAATTGTGGGAGGTCCCTGGGTATATAAGGAACCGGGAGGGGCCTCTTTTTTTGCTATCTCTGCAGTCCAGCGCCATCTGGCAGAGGTAAATCCAACCGTATGGAATCATCTTGGAAGCAGGACGTGCTGTATACTTAGGATATAAATATATTTTAAGTTTTTAGTCACTTACTTATTATTCTTTCCCCCACCAGGCTGCAACTCTGTTCAGGACTCTAGAATACGGGCACCGCCATCTTGACTCAGACGCATCACACATACTGAGGAGTGGGGTGCGCGATAAAGAACAGGGGGTGGGGTTATAACTGTGCTTTGCGCAGACAGAGAAGAGCAAAGAGTCAGAAGACACATCCTGTTTGCAGGTTGCCTGATGCTCCATGATCCGCCATCTTGGATGTTTAAAGGCTCATAACATGCAGTAGATGCAGGTAGGATGATTTTTAATGTGAGCAATCTGTATGTACAGGGTGTGGGAAACATATACGATAGGCTCTTATTCAGAGTGAAGGTTCGCTTTAAGGAGTTTGTTGGCGGTGGGGTGGCAAAAACAGGGGCACCTAGACATCCACTTTTAAGAGGAACATCAGTGGCCCTGGAGTCTAAGAGACTCCTGGGCCATCCGAGCTCCTGTCCGTGGGGCTTCCCCATAGTGTGAAACCCCCCAGATCCATTCACCTTCTCACAAGCCCTCGTTGCATCTCTGCGCTGTGGCTGCACCCCCCCCCCTCACCTCTAGCCATGTGCCGGCCCTTTCTGAATGAGTGGCACAGGCACACCATGGGTACAAGGTGAGTGGGGGGGATGTGGCTAGCGGCGCACTCCGCTCTCTTTGCACCACTTAGTTGCTTAGAAGTTCAGGCAGCTTAGCCGTCAGTGGCGGCGAAGTGACAGCGAGCATGCCGATTGGATGAGCCTGCACCATGGGAGCAGAAGGAACACCACATGGAAAGTGAAATTCCTATGTTGTTCCTCTTTAAAGTGGAACAAAATCCAGTAGGCCCAGCCTTCCCCCCCCCCTCCCCCACGAATTGGGTTGCCCTGCTGTGTCACCCCCCCGGGGCGCCGGTATTCGCTCATCTTTCCCCAGACCAATAGCACAATGTGTGAGCTCTCGTCCAATGGGAGCCAGTTGCTGGCAAATGGCTCTTATTGTTTTCAAAAGGAAGCACAAGCTGGTACATGTCCTGCATCATCGGGCTATATGTGTGCCCCCACCCCGGCCATTCAGATAGGCTGAGGAGGGAGCGCACGCGTTGCTGGGGATGTGGACCCTTGTGCTTCCCATTGAGGTCAATGAAAGTCGTTTGCCGAATGACATAGGGCACACAGCTCTCAGTGGACAAGAGCCTGCGCATGCGCCGTTGGACAGAGAAGAGGTGAGTGAATACCAGCTTTCTTGGGGATGCCACACAGCAGGGCATCCCAATTAGGGATGTCCCCAGGGCATGGAACAAAACCCAGGCAGGAGTCAGATCCCCGGGCTTTGTTCCGCTTTAAAGTGAAGCTGTAACCTTACTGAAGATATTACATTTAGTCCATAAAAACACTTGCAGTGGTAACAGACAATCAACTATATTCTTACCAACAGTTCCTCGGCAGTGCAGCATCGTTTCATGGTGTTCTGCACAACATGAATGAGCTGGCAGAGGTGGACACCATTGTCAAGATCATGCATGAAACGTTGACTTCGCACCTCAACACCTGTAAGAAGATATTTTCAAAGTAGGTCAGCACTATATTATGTTATGTTGCAGACAGCACCAACAACCTGCTAAGATTACAACTACTACACATACCCAGCAATCCAGTCAGCCATATTGCCAGATCTTCTTGCATAGGTACCAGGGTAGCTTCATGACGCACTGAAATCCACCGATCATACTGAGAAACATCAGACAGTCCGGGGCCATGTCTTGGAGTTAGCGGACGTGTACTTAATGGAGGATCATCTCCAAACCAGACCTGGAATCAGGAAAGTTCTATAGTGAGCTTATAATATGAAACAGCATACATTAATTCATTCTTAATGTAACTGCGGAATACCTGAACTGCTTGCTGCATAGTTCTCTGGAAGTTACTCTCCTCATCTAAACAAAATAAAAAAAGGAAATTGTCATCACAAATAGAGAGGGACCTAAAAATCAGAACTCGAGAAGAAACTGAAAAGTAGGATCTAGTCTAAGATAAGTGGGAAAGGAAGCCATCTTCATCATCTTCCATTACCAACAGAAATCTTTCACCTCTAAGAGAACCAAAGGTTTATCCATTTTCCTCAGCAGCAAATTTTCTGTGGATTCTTTTATATTTGGAGCATAACCCAATGCGCATTTTATTTCTGTGTTTCCTGCATGTATTTCTACCCATACAGGCTTCACAAGTTCATCAACCCCAGTCATGTCTTGACAATTCAGTGTATTTTTTTTTCAGAAACAGGGGACACGTATCCCCTCAAATGTTTTAGATGTTACATCAAATTCTAAAGCAGTATGAGTGGAGGAATAGGAATTTAAAAATGTTTCCACATACAGGATACATATACCATACTATACTAGCGTATAGTTCAAATATGGTATGTAACATGTATGTATGTTTTAAATCACCTTAATACACTTTGGACATTGAACATGCATCCATTTATGTACATAATGCTGGACTGAGGCACCTGGCTCTGTAAAAATTCAAAAAGATTCTATACCCTTCATTCCACCACTCCTTGCTGTCCTAAATTTTCACTGGAATGGATCATATTCCCTGGCCACAGTTCCTGAAATGCCTTGTGTTGTCTAAATGTAACTTCTACAACCCCCCCCCAAAAAACGTCCCTTTGGGGGCATGACCCCCTCATGGTAAACAGGCTTGCCCTCACATCAAAGTAGGACAAGGCACAGGGGGTATAGCTGCAGGGGATGCTGAATGCAGGGCAGTTTCTAGGCAAAATAGCGTCCAGTGCAGGAACAAAACATTCTGCCCCTTCCTCATTCATCCTGCTGCCCCCTTCCTCATTCATCCTGCTGCCCCATACCAATATGTGGCCTGGGCACCTAGGGCAATCCCCCTCCCCTAGAGACAGCCCTGGGCAGATGTTCTAAAGGCCCCACAGTGTAAATCTGTAAACAGCCATGACATATACGCACACCTCCTTCCAGGTTCACAAGGCAATAAAATGCATCAGCAGAGGGTACTGCGGACCAACCCCATATCTCCTCTCAGTGCACCCAACAGTGTCCCCAGAGCAATGAGAGGAGAAATGCACTTGCTTCGGCCATACACACTTGTCAAAGGAACCTGAATGTAGTATGTTACATGTATGTTTTAAATCACCTTAATACACTTTGGACTTTGCACACGCATCCATTTACACATTGTGAGTATAGCTTTTATTTTTTTATTTATTTATTTTTTTTGAGTGTTTTTTTTTTTTTCTTTAATGGATGTTAGTCCTGGAGACAGCTAATCAAAAACAAGCTCGGAGGGGCATCCAGAATGCTCCCCCCCCCCCCCCCCCAGAACACCCAATATCTTTATCTTCACTACGAGTCCCACAATTGGCCGGTGGGTGGTCATGTGGACGGGTCATTCCGGTGGCCGTGACCATGGCCCACGTGCGCGCTGGCAGCCAATCGCGGTACTCCATTCACGCCGCTTGCTCGTAGTGAAGGTGAGGATTGCGGGCATTCTGGGGGGTTATGTCCGGGGGGGCACCAGCATTCTGGATGCCCCCCCAAAGTTAGCTTTTATTAGCTGTCTGCGGGACCAACACCCGTTAAAGAAAAAAAAATGGGCATTGGTCCGGTTTAATATGCAAGGCAACAAGCTCTAATTAGGCAAGTTTTACTGGTCTATCCAGGGTGCTTCTGGGGATGCCTAAGGGGCAAGGAACAAAGCTCAATATAGTCAAATCACAGGTTTTGTTCCGCTTTAAAAATAAATTAAAAAATAAATGGCTTTTTTTGCTTCTTATGCAAGTGAGGACAGCATTTTATATATATAAAGAAGTGTGTGAAGAGCACAGATTGCCCTATTTCTTACACTCCAGAGAAAATGTAAAACAGACAGAGCATTCATGCGTCCAGCAGGAAGCCACGCTATGACACAAGAGAGCGAGTGTTCCCAGCCCCAGTGATCTGGAAACATGTATGTCACCCAACTCCCACACCAGCAAGCCGAGCATATGAAATCAGAGGAACACAGGGTCACGCACGCTGGAATGGAACAGGGATAGAATCAGTATTCTGTTCTAAAGGGACCCTTTCCTTTTCTGCACACTGGCTCTTTAAAATACAAAAAGAAAATCTGGAAAAAGGAACATGAGGTCATGCAAGTCTGAAATACAGAGCCTGCGATTTACTACTGGGTTGTGCAATAAGGGCACCCAACATCTGGGGTGGGATGCCATGAGTTTTATTGAACACAGGATCCAGATGATCAAATCCATAAGGCAGAGCAAACATCTGCATAACATAAATCTAATGTACTTTAATAAGCCCCCAAACTACACAAAGCAATAAAGCCCTGAGGCCTAAAATGTGGTTACATAATACATTTAGATTGCACAACCCAAGTTCACATTTAATGCCACCCCAAATACCACACCTTATACTGACACACTGGAGATTCGTAGTCAACATGTATATATAAATTGGCCCAACTGAAATCCCCCACACTATGAATAGTTTAACCAGATGTCATTTAAAAGGGTAATTCCACTTTTGATTGCCTTTTTGTGAGCCAAAATGATGGGCTCAATGTGCTGAACTTATCTGTGAATTCTTTGTTTGCAACTTTGTTTCTTTTGCATCAATGTGTTAAAGTAGACCAAACCCCAGGATCTCGACCCTGATTCTGGGTTTTGACCCCCCACACTCATCCTTTCTCGGTGCATGCACGCTCGGATCCGCTCGCCTTAGACGAGCTCTATGACAAAGGGCTGGCTACCCTTTACTGGCACGGGCACGTACCCTGATAAGGGATAGCAGGGATGCGGCAGCTGCTCGCGCATGACCATTTGGACCAGAAAAAAAGGTGAGTTTTCGGGCAACCTGGGGGGTTTCACAAAGCGGGGCATCTTGAATCTGGATGCCCCGGGGGGAGAGTATGCTTAGACTTCCCGACACTAAAATGCTAATCGTCTGATTGGCTGAGGCACAGATTTAAAGTGGACGTTTAAAGTGGACCAACACCCATGGCTGATCGGCCCGGGAATCTCCCCGCGGGGCATCCGAAATCGGGATGCCCCGCTGTGTGAAACCCCCCAGGACAGGACACCCACAAACCTTACCTTCTCCCCGTTCCAACGGCGCATGCGCGGGCCACGGCCGCCTCTCGCGCTTCCCTCTAGCAGGGCGCGCACCCGCGCCGGCCGTTTGTGAATAGCCGGCGCGCTCCCTGTTAGAAGGAAGCGCGAGCGGCGGCCCCCAGCGCGCTCAGAGCCGCTGTGGGTGCCCCGCAGAAGTGGACCAAAACCCAGGATAGTGAAAATCCTGGGTGTTGGTCCACTTTAGCTTCCATAAGCCGCCATCTTGGATGTTTAAAGGCTCATAACATGCGGTAGATGCAGGTAGGATGATTTTTAATGTGAACAATTTATATGTACAGGGTGTGGGAAACATATAAGATAGACTCTTATTCAGAGTGAAGTTCCGCTTTAAGCTTTGCAGATAAGGAAAAACACAAACACAAACACAAACTCTTGTGTATTAGTTGCTAAAGAATCACTGTCAGCGTTTTTACCTGGGGTGACTACTACTGTGTGTAAGCTGATGATGAGTTTACCTGTTACAGTGGAAGCATTCTGGGACATGTAGGCAGTACTCAAGGTCAGGAAAGCCACTCTCACTTTAGGATCACAGACACACAAATAAGAAACTTGGAAACAGCATGCTGATAAGCAAATCACATGTCTGGGGACCCAGTCCTAACACAAATGCTTTTTACATTCCAGAAGAGGAAAACAATAAGGCAGAATACCAAAAATCCAACAAAAAGGGAGTTTTCCTTTAACCCTCAAGTAGATATTTGGTGTGTGGAACCTATTCAAACACCACACACCATACAGAGTCCAGGGCAGGATATGAACCAAGGACATGCTGGTGTGCAAAAAGCAAAAGGAAACCCCTTTGGAACCCAGGGTTTGCACACAATTGCCATGTAGATGTCTTTAGCAGCTATTATAACCTGCACCATAGTGATACAACGAGCCAAAGAATGACCCCCTGATACAGCAGTATATACTGAGGAAATACAAAGTAACCACATATGCTGCTGTAGAGTCACCAATATTGTCAAATGTTATTAAAAATTAGGGATGTAGAGCAGAAGCTGCTCCAGCTTTCTCCGAGTGCCCTCAAAGAAGCTGTAAGTAATTTCCCCTATAAAGAATTATCCCCCTAACAGGATGTGTAGAAAGAAACGGTACTACTGCAAAATAAAATCCAACTGCCACACCCAATACTGGTTATTAAAGCGGACCTTCACTCTGAATAAGAGTCTATCTTATATTTTTCCCACACCCTGTACATACAGATTGGCCACATTAAAAATCACCCTACCTGCATCTACTGCATGTTATGAGCCTTTAAACATCCAAGATGGCGGCTTATGGAAGCCGCCATCTTATCAGGCAGCCTGCAAACAGGAAGTGCCTCCTGACTGTGCTGCTCTGCATTCTGGGACTGCTGACCTTTACCTGACCCCAACTCTGCTCTGTCTGAGCAAAGCACAGCTATAACCGGCCCCCCTGTACCTTATCCCACTCTCCTCTCCTCAGTAAGTGTGATGCTTCTGAGTCAAGATGGCGGCGCCCGTATCCTAAATTCCTGAACAGAGTTGCAGCCCAGTGGGGGAAAGAATAATAAGTTAGTGACTAAAAACGTAAAATATATTAATTTTAGATGCTGGGGAATCGTTTTTTAAGAGTTTGGGCTTTTCATTAAATCACGCTGAAGGTCCGGTTTAAAATTGGATGCTCAATATCTCTGGTTTTGGTCCTTACCCCCTGGGGCATCCTGATTTGGGATACCAAATGCCGCTTTAACAATGAACATCAGCCTGGGTCATTCCCAGCTGTGGTCCATGTGGGTGGCATCTGAATTAGCATTATGAATATCACAGTCCAGCACGCCATGCCAGGGAATTCCTGAGATGCACGGCCTTGTGACATTTTAGGACAGAGCTTCTTTGTGCCCATAATGCGAGCTAAGCATCTGCCAATAGTTTGGATGGCAATTGTGTAGAAAGAAAGAAATACCATAGGGTTTTTTTAAACCAGATCCCCAGCAATAGACTTTATAGTTTGCTTGAAATATTTATCAGATCATAGCAGTAACAACAAAACCACTAGAAATTCAAAGGGGAAACATCACAAAGAGCAGGAAAAACCCAGACTACGCCACCACTATATACACACACAAAAAAAAAAATCAACCCCTTGGAAGATGTCATGTGTTATGGTCATAGAACATTGCTTTTCATATTTATTTTACCTTGATCAACAGAAAAAAGAAAAGCTTTCATGTTAAATGATAAATGGTCTCTGAAAGTGATCAAAGTAGTTTATTTAAAATAAATTACATAAATAGCAACAGACTGCATATGTTTCTTCCCCTTGTCTCCATGGATAAAGCCTAGGGCACTACCAATTTCCCCATTCCTCTACTAACTCTGTTCAAGCCTGGTCGGGCTCCATGTTACAATTATGGGTAAACTGAATTTTTAGGTCAGCCACAAATTATTATTATTGTTTATTTATATAGAGCCATAATCTTCCGTAGCGCTGTACAACTTATTAATTACAGACAGGGTAGAACCATACAGTACATAGACAAATGCAGGGCTACAGAGTTCACAATGAATATTCTGAATACAAGATACAAGATAGGAGAGAGCCCTGCCCTTGCGAGCTTACAGTCTAAAGGATAAGGGGTGTGGATGAGAGGGAAGGATCACAAACAGTCAATATTGAGCATTGTGGCATGTGCCCCTTAGAGAATTGCTTAAAAGAGCAGTATCGCGAAATTTGCATTAAAAAAGATAAATAATTAAATAGCCACACAATAGCTTCTAACATGTGTATAAATAATCTGGCGATAGAAAAAGGGAAAAATATATGCCTTTCTTTTAAATGGTATAATGACAATGGCTCAGTCCATTTGCTGAATAGGGGGATCTGCTGGGTTGTATTTAGTGAGCTGCTTCATTTAGCCCACTGGTCTCCTAGCAACACTTTACCTCAGAGGCTGACACTGTAATCAGTGGTAACGGCTGTGTGTGTGTGTGAGGTGCTGCTTTTGTTATGAGACCAGGTGACTCAAATGTGTAAAATCTATACAAAATAAACTAAACTGACTGAAAACGACTGAAATTCTTCTTTGAAGAACTGTGCAGGAAAATCTAACGGTATTAAAGTGGAACAAAACCCTGAGTGGCCGCCCTGAAGTCTATAAGACCCGGCCATTGACCTTGTCCCTTGGGCATTCTAAATCAGGATGCCCCACTGTGTGAAACGACCCCTGGATAACCACAGATCCCCCCATTTTTCTGGCACGCTCACGCAGATAGTCATTTAGACAGGCCGGGCGGCCAGGAAGGTTACTGCTCAGGCTCCCCATCTGCATGCAAACAGAGCTGATTGGATGAGAGCCCGCGCATGCGCTGTGGGACAGGGAAAGGTACGTTTTCCCAGGCGAACTTGGGGATTTCACATATCAGGGCATCCCAAGTCAGAATGCCCCTAGGGGCACAAAACAAAACTCCAGATACTGAAAATCCTGGGTTGGACTTTGCTCAAAACACACAAAGCTGAAAGAAAGATCATATGGAAAAATGTGTTGAGAAAAGAGAGAGAAAATGGTAAACTGAAAGATTCTGCAGCAGAGCCAACATGAAGGGAAAACTGTCAAAATCAGCTAAATGACTTCTAGAGCTTTTCTCTCTGTTTTAGATATATGAGTTCTGGCCAGGCAATGTTGCAATGTTGTTATGCTGGACGGCTGCCAGCACTGAACAGCTGATACTTTGATACATTGTTTCTCCCTCTCCTCAGCGTGGAACAGGCCAGAGTGTCGGGTCCGACACTCAGCAGACATAAACATGAGCTATTAGTCTCCAGCTGCTCAACACACACGTCATTTTTTTCTAAATTTGTAATTCTTACTCCAACACTTACCTACATTCAAAGTACCATTTAAATATAAATCACCAAGAAAAATTTGCGATACTGCTCCTTTAATTCAGATTGTATGCCTGTCTGAATAGGTGGGTTTTAAGGGCACTTTAAAGCTTTGAGGGTTGGGGAGTGGCGGATTGCATGGGGGAGGGTATTCCAGAAGATTGGAGAAGCACGTGAGAACTTCTGGAGGCGAGCATGAGAGAAGGTGACCAGGGTGGAGGATAGGAGAAGGTCGGCAAACCTAAAGTGTTCCCCCAACATCATGCCGTCACCACCAAGCTTCACCTAGTGGAGTGCATGGTTATGGTGAAGAACCTTCAGGTACCAGTGGCCTTCTTTGTGTCAATGAGGTAGGCCAACTCATCTTTTGATGACCTCCCAATCTTATTCTTGGCAGATATAAGCTGGGTCTGCTCCCTCATTATCAGCAGAGACAAACATCAGGGCTGTATACAGAGCTCATAGGTATTGCTGACAAACTGCAACAGCCTGCACGACTTCTTGGGATTGAGCCTGCAAACTAGCAGTTAACTAGTGTTAACTACTAGTGTGAGAGGGGGATTTACAAAAAAATCAGATTTGTTCAGATTGACTAAATATTGTTTTTCTGTTAAGTGTGTTATTTTTAAGTTGAGTGTAGAAAAAAATACATTCATTGTGTTGTACCATCTCAAAACAATAAGACATAAAAACTTCCAGTGGGGGTTGAATACGGAGATGTGAGAACAGCTGCTTTGATATAAAGCCCCCCACCCCCCCCCCTCTTCCTTCACATCCAAGCTTGGTTACAAAAATACCCTCTCTGAAGACCTTGTGGACAGAACAATCACAAAGATAAACATTGTGCCATTGTTATTGATGATAAAGATACAAATGGCTTTCGCACATTAAAGGGATTGTCTAGGGATTGCCCAGTGCGGCTCTACTGCCCAGAGGATGTTAAACTTTCTGAGAGTGGAAACGAGCACCCTGTTGGTCAGAGGACCAAGATGGCATCTGTGTCCGTGACTAGGTTACCCCTTCACAGCACATTCACTTCATACATTTGCAATCAGGGGGTGTGACAGGGCCATACAAATGCATGGCAGAAAGCCATTGATTTGGACCGTGCTGAATGGCTGAGAACAGCCCAGGGATCCCGGGGATTGCAGCGAGAGCCCAATGGAAACAGAATGGGGTTGTAGACCTGCTCGGGGGGGTTCACATAGTGGGTTATTCCGAATCACAAACACTTAGCCCACCCTGGACATTTTAAGAATCCAGGGCTGGCCAGACTGGTGATTGCTCCACTTTAAAGAGCACAAAAGGTGTACAGCAAGTGACAGATGTGTGTGATTTGCTGGCCATCTTCAAATACTGATAAGCATCCATATTTTTAATATTTATAAAGTTCGGTACTGTCTGGCCTTTTAAAGCTTCCCCTAACTCTCTGACTAGGAAGCTTAGCCCTTTTATAGGACAAAGAAATAGTCTGGCTTGGAGTTCAAAATGAAACCTCTATTTCTGCATGCATGGAAGGTGGACGTCCCTTAACCCATAGGAGCACACACTGTGGAGAAGACTCCCCACCACAAACCTATGTTAGTTTGCCTCTCTGTGAACTGAATGCTATTGGTACTGGACAAGACATGAAACCTCCCTGAAGAGTCAGACACAGAAAAACCCACCAGGTAATGACTGAAGACGGGAGCCAAATCTAAGCTTTACAGAACACGTCTGTGGTCCCATGCATGTCTATGGGAGTATTTCTTATAGGAGCTGCATAGTCTAGAAGTGGAAACCCCAACCACAGGCCTTCAAGCAGCACTCAACCCCTCACTACCCCGGGGGGGGGGGGTCATGGATGTAAACTGTGAACAGCTGCTTTGCCTACTTTACAACTCAGAAGCCCGAAAACTCTTATGTACCGGTAATTTAGTGTTTAAAAACATCTAACACGATGTCTGTTGAGCAGATGTTATTTCCACCCACATCAATATTGCAGTGTCAAAAAAAACAAAGCGAAATGTGACAAGAGTAGCTACTCTAATGGGATGCACCACTTCACCACTATGGCAATGGTCACAATGGATCTTCTGACACAGTCAAGCTTAGACTCATATTCATATATCCTCTATTACCAGCTCAGCAGAAGCCTTTGCGTTTCACACAAATTGGGATATCCTGGGGGGGGCAGGAAAAAGTGTACTTTTAGTAGCAGCTCCGGTGCTACTGGGATCTTTTGTGACACTTCTGTCACCAGGCGGCTGCAGTGATTGGATAATAGGGTCACTCAAGGTCCTAGAAGTGCCAGGGCTGAATATGCTGAACATAGGACTCCCAGGTAAGAGGACCCCCAGAACAGACCAGGTGAGTATTATTTTTATTTCAGTATGGTAATTAGGATGAGCTTGTAGACAGGGTTTATTTTATTTCTTTTTTTCGGTATACAGTATAAGTCCACTTTAATTATCTCCTCTACTGATTATGCTTTTAAAGCCCAACTTCAAACATTTTTTAGCTTTTGGTAGAAAGGGCTACACCCAGCTGAATTTTCTTGTTATGTGGTCTTGGGCAAAGGTTCATAGGACAGAAACGCTTTTGAAAACCACTCGGGTCAAAAAGGTCCAGAAAGGTATTTGAGCTAGCTTTAGGTCCCCAAACCCTGTGACCACATTTAAATCAGCAACAGGGCTGCTGCTGGTGTCCTGGGGGAGGGGCAGCTTGATCGGTGATGCCCCCCACACACATATAGCCTCATGTGGGGCCTCTAAACCTGGACTCTGGAATGCACCTGTTCCGCCATCGGGTTCTGGACCCACATGACCAATGACAGCGAATTGCTGTCCCTAGTGGGGCTATAGCAATAGGCCACTGCCAATCACATGAATCCAGCCCCGGCCACTGGTGAAAGCAGTCCCGGAATGGGCAAGTATTAAGGGTCCATATTTTGAGCTTGTGGGGGCTTTGCATGGGGGGCAACCCCTACCCCCAGAAACCAGCAGCAGTAACACCCTTCCCCCACCACCACCACAGGGTGTGGGACTGCTTTAAGATGTGTCACTAGTTAACAGTCCTTGGGAAGCCTGAAATTGAATAGAATTACTTACCCAGTCCAACCTCTCAAGCAACCCACATGCCTGCCAGAGGTCATGAAAAGGAGATGACCATTGCTGCTAGTCCAGGAATGCAGAAAGCTGAGGTTTTAAAAGGGATAAAAGGCAAAAGGGTTATCCCCCACAAATGGTCAGTCCAACGCTGGCAACAAATCACATCCTGAGCCTGACCTGACCCAAAATCCAATCACCAGTAATTCCATGTCATACTCGCGCCCATCCACCATCAGCACCCCTCCACCATCAGTCATAGAGGTGCTGTCACGCCTTCACTATTCAATGCAACAGAGGGGGTATGCCAAGCTCAGACATGAACCTTCCATTGTAGTGAAAAGAGAAGGTATGCCAGTTAAATGAGCCTGATTTCTGCTTACCCCATGCTGGCTGTCAGGGTGGCATCTTCCATTTACCAGCACTTTGTATTCCCTGATAAACCCTATAGAATTTGCTCCTTTCTGCTAACTCTTATCATGGTCCCCAAAATGAACTGACCTCTGAGGCTACGTTCACATCTAGCCATTGTGTTAAGAGCATGTCAGAGGTAAATTGTATCAAAATGTTTAATGTGTTTGCACTGTGTTGTGTTTTTAAAATAAAAACTTTTTTCACAATCAGTAAATTATTACCATGGCAATGCGAGCTTGCTGTGTTTAACATGTGTTGCCATAAGCTCCTATAGACTGTTCTAGCTTTGCATTAAAAAATATTGCTTGCAACATTTTCTCTATGTGATGCGCAAGCGCAGCATACATGTGGACTGGCTCATTAAAAATAATGGGCAGAATTTTCCCTCGCATTGTGACTGCGCTGCACAGCACAAGCCAAGGGGTGTGAATTAAGCATGAAGAGACCCTCAAAGTAAAACATCATGGATGATTCATCTCCTGCTGAGGAGGCCCAGCAGACGGGAGAGAGTTCTTAAAGTGGTCCTTCACTCTGAATAAGAGTCTATTTTATATGTTTCCCCCACCATGTACATACAGATTGCTCACATGAAAAATCATCCTACCTGCATCTACTACATGTTATAAGCCTTTAAACAACCAGGATGGCGGCTCATGAAACATCAGGCAGCCTGCAAACAGGAAGTGACTCCTGACTGTGCTGCTCTGCATTCTGGGATTGCTGACCTTTTCCTGACCCCAGCTCTGCTCTGTCTGAGCAAAGCACAGCTATAACCCACCCCCCTGTACTTTATCCCACTCTTCTCTCCTCAGTAAGTGTGATGCTTCTGAGTCAAGATGGCGGCGGCCGTATCCTAATGTCCTGAACAGAGTTGCAGCCCAGTGGGGGAATGAATAACAAGTAAGTGAATAAAAACTTAAAAAATATTAACTTTAGATGCTGGGGAATAGTTTCTTAAAGAGGACCAACACCCAGGGGTGATCGGCCCGGAAATCTATAAGATTCCCGGGCCGATCACCTCCCACCCCGCGGGACATCCGAGATCGGGATGTCCCGCGGGGTGAAACCCCCAAAACAGCTTACCTGATCCGCCGCCGCTTCCGCCGCCTCCCGCGCGCCCCTCCAGACGTGCGCGCGCCCGCGCCGGCCCTCTGTGAATGGCCGGCGGGGGCGCGCGCGCGCCGAAAGTGACGCGTGGGAGGCGGCGGCGGCGGAAGCGGCTTGGACGTTCCTGATCCCCGCCTGGACGTTGGCGGGGATTGGCTGCGGCGTTCACGTGGGAGCGGGGAGAGGTGAGTTTTTTGGGGTTTCTGGGGGGGTGCCCCACCGAAGTGGACCAAAACCCAGGATAGTCAAAATCCTGGGTGTTGGTCCACTTTAAGGGTTTGGGCTTTTCACCAAATCATGGTGAAGGTCCGGTTTAATATACAAGCGACCAAATAGCAAATTTATGATACTGCATAAAAGAACAAGCTCAGATAATACACCAGAAACTCAGTTTTAATCTTGAATTACTTGCACTGCCGTGATGGTCAGTGCCTAGGGTCCACCAGAGGATCCTCCAGTCGGCCAGTCACAGCCATAGCTGTCACTGGCCATCCCTTAGCTGATCTCAGCCCCTGTGTCAGGGCTGTACCCACACTACAGGACCCCTAATGGGGTGGCAGAAATCCACGATGACAGAATAAATGCTAAACAGGTTCCACGCTCCAACCAAAACTAGAAAATCAGGCTGGACTATAGGGATCTATCTCCCCCTATAGGGTCACTGATCATCGTGTAAGGGTCACTGATCGTGTAAGGGTCACTCCAAGGGGTGTCTGTGCAGAGCTGCCGGGAGGATGATGGGCTTCTCCCCCCGGGGTGACAGCATGATGAGTCAGCCAAGCCCCCTCCTCTGGCGGCGGCAGTAATAGGGAGGGAGGGGGCTCTCTGCATACAAGGTTATATCATAGGAAGCGCCGCTTATACACAACATGTACAATGTAGCGTTGCAGCCAAGGTTACTACTCACCCGCCATACAATCACAGCTCCGCTCTCACCCGCATCACTCACCCGGCAGGACAGAGTATAGCGCTGACAGCAGCCGTCTCAGGCCCCTGCTGCTTCCCCGCACTATGCAGCCACACACACTCCCTCCGCTATCCCGTTCAGACAAACCGCGGGTCCCGCCCCCTTCTTCCTCCTGCTCTCTGATAGGCTGCCTCTAACCTCAGCGCTTCGAATCGACCAGTGACACTGCGTGCTGGGCTGGAGCGGAGGTGGGGCTGGGGGCGGCCAGGCAGAGCTTCCCATTCCCTGGGAGCCGGTACCTCAGCCTGTTCCTGTGCCGGGCCTCAGTGTAACTAGTTATTGCTAAGCCAAGCACTCGCCTTCCCTCCTTCCGTGTTTTGGGGACATTTCTGCGGCCTCTGGTGAGGAGCACAGGGGTCACTGTGTGTATATATAGGAGGAGCGGCATCGGTATGGGGTGTCAGCAGTGGAGGAGGGGCAAAAGGTATAGATATGGGGTATCAGCGGTAGAGGAGGGGCAAAAGGCATAGATATGGGGTATCAGCGGTAGAGGAGGGGCGAAAGGCAGCGTTATGGTGTGTCAATGGTGGAGATGGGGTGAAAGGCATCGGTATAGGGTGTCAGCAGTGGAGGAAGGGCGAAAGGCATCGGTATGGGGTGTCAGCGGTGGAGGAGGGGCGAAAGGCATCGGTATAGGGTGTCAGCAGTGGAGGAAGGGCGAAAGGCATCGGTATGGGGTACAAAGTGGGCCACAGGGATCACGGCATGGGGTGTAAGCAGTGGAGGTGGGGTGATAGGCATCGGTATGGGGTGTCGGCACCGGAGAAGGGCCAAAATCATGTGGTGTGTCAGAAGTGGAGGAGAGGCATGGGTATGGGGTGTCAGCAGTGGAGGAGCGGTGAAAGGCAGCGGTATGGGGTGTCAGCAGTGAACAAGGAGCATCAGCCACCGATATGGGGTGTCGGCACCGGAGAAGGGCCAAAATCATCAGTGTGGGGTGTCAGAAGTGGAGGAGAGGCATGGGTATGGGGTGTCAGCAGTGGAGGAGAGGCGAAAGGCAGCGGTATGGGGTGTCAGCAGTGAACAAGGAGCATCAGCCACCGATATGGGGTGTCAGCACCGGAGAAGGGCCAAAATCATCAGTATGGGGTGTCAGCAGTGGAGGAGAGGTGAAGGGCATCGGTATGGGGTGTTAGCTGTGGAGGCAGGGTGAAAGGCATCGGTATGGGGTGTCAGCAGTGGAGAAGCAGCCATCGGTATGGGGTGTCAGCAGTGTAGGAGAGGCCAAAGGCATCATTATGGGGTGGCAGCAGATATCGGTATGGGGTTTAGCAGTGGAGTCGAAAGGCATCCGTATTGGGTGTCAGCAGTGGAGGAGAGGTGAAAGACATCAGTATTAGGTGTCAGTGGAGGAGGGGCAAAAGTCATTAGTATGGGGTGTCAGCGGTGGAGGAGGGGCGAAAGGCATCAGTATGGGGTGTCAGCCGTCGAGGAGAGACGAAAGGCATCGGTTTGAGGTGTCAGCAGGGGAGGAGGGGCAAAAGGCATAGATATGGGGTATCATCGGTGGAGGAGGGGCAAAAGGCATCGGTATGGGGTGTCAGCAGTGGAGGAGGGGCGAAAGGCATCGGTATGGGGTGTCAGCAGTGGAGGAGGGGCGAAAATCATCTGTATGGGGTGTCAGTGGTGGAGGAGGGGCGAAAGGCATCGGTATGGGGTACAAAGTGGGGCAGGGATCAGTATGAGGTGTCGGCATTGGAGAGAAGAGTTAGTTATAGGCAGAGCAGAGGATGATTTGATTCAGTATAAGGTGGAAGTATTAGAGGGCATAGGGGTGTTTATGGGGTGTCAGCAGTGGGGACCCCAGGGGTCAGTATGGGGTGTCAGCAGTGGGGAGCATGGGTCAGTATAGGATGTCAGAATGAGGTGTCTGCTAGCAGTGGGGGCACAGGGGCTAATATTAGTAGTTAGCACCCGGGTCTGTATAGGTTGTAAGCAGTGTGGAGCACAGGGATATAAGTATGGGGTGTTAGCAGTGGGAAGGGCAGTATGGGATGGTAATTAGTGGAGAGCAGTGGGGTATCTGCTAGCAGTGGGGACACCAGGGTCACTATGGGTGTCAGCAGTTGGGAGTACAGGGGTCAGTATGAGGTGTCACCAGTGGGGTTGGGGTATGTGTCAGTATGGATCAGCAGTTCCTGTAGTCCGATGTGGGCTTAATATGAAATCTGGGACTGCTCGGGCCTACATCCAAATGGAGCATATCTGGAAAGCTTAAAGCTGTCCTACATCCATTTTCTACAATATAAGTGTGGGGCTGCATTGTGACGTGCTGTCTGGGGAGGGGCATCCAGACTGCCCCTCCCATGCGCATTGACTCCTGCAACCTTTACCATGTGTGGAGTGAGACTTTGGTATGTGCTCCCCTTGAGTCTTTATTGTTCCCTGCTCCTGCCCCTCAAGTTTGTGTATTTTACTACTGTGTGGAAGGGGGACGTTGGGGGCTCCTCTGGTCCGCTGTAGCCAAGGCAGCATTAGCTTCCATGAAGTTCCCCGGCCCTGTGGTGTAGGCACTTAGGCCTGTCGCCTTTTCCTACTTTCTCGGTTGCTGAGGGGCCATCGTGCGTGCATTATCTTTTCTCATTTTATAACAACCTGTGAGAGATTGCTCCTGCTTCTCTTCTGCAGCGACAGTGGGCTTCTTCTGCTTCTCAGTTTGTCCCTGGTTAAAGAGAAACTTCGAAGGCCCTGGAGACTTCAGAGATGCGGGTATGCCAACAGCAAGACCTGAGCGGGGTAGCACTTGGCTTCAATTTTCTCCTTAGCTGCCAAGGGACTAGGAGAGCTGAATAGAGCTGAACGTGCTGATCAGCAGCTTTGGCTAATATATGCAGCAGTAATGACCTATCCAAATGAGAACACTGTCAGTAACCCTTTAGCTCCTGGAACACAAGACTGAGATCCCCATATCTGCAGAGGATGAATCGGAGCATATGGGGTCAAACCTGTCTTCTCTGCCTTATCTTAGCCTTATGAGATGATTAGCAAGCCGGAGTCAAGAAATCTCTGCTACCTACACCAAACAGACCACTTTGGTGTAAGCTGCTAATATAAACACTTTGTTGCTAGAGAAAACTTTTCTTTCATAACACAGAAATGCAAACAAATAAAAAAAATAACAGGTAAGCTCAGTATATTGGGGACATCATTGTACTTTTAAAAAGGTCATCTAATCTTTAAATATAGCCCTGGGTGCTACTTTTTTTTTTTTACATACATACATACCACACATGAACGTGCACAATTTTCGACACTCGCTGTGCTGCACTTTTTGTCCCACATGTGGATGCACCAAAGCTCACTTTAGCTCACTTTAGTGGAGTTCCGCAGTCAGCTTGTGGGTGGGCGTGGCCATTGTACAGCATTCTTCTCTATAGGAAGTGTGTTTCCCAGCTTCACATATCGGAGCTGTGAGAGAACAAGCAGTGCCTAATACCACCTATGGAAAAATCATAGCAGTGGCTGTCAAAACTTGATTCAAAGGGCTTCCCACAGCAGTGAGGTGTGAACAGAGCCTTTATATGTACCACATGGGGAGATATCATGGAATGATATCCCTGCAGGGCCACTAAGCCACCAGTGATTGTATTAAAAAAAAACAACATTATGGTGTACACCAATCATATTTGATAAACAGGTAGTTTGAGTAGCTAGGGTGACGACTATCTATGGTTCGTTTCAGGAAGCAGATACTTGTTTCACCTCCATCAGCATCACACCTATTTGGGGCTGGGTGATCTCATATTTATTACATTTTGGGGGCACATCATTGCATTATTTGGAAACATTTACATCTGTTTCCTGTTCTAAAGGCTTTATATTCAGGCCTACTCAGATCAGGTATGGCTCCTAAATAAGATTAGGGGCTCCTGCTATAAATGATTTATGCATGTTTGGCAGGTGTACTTGAACATGTGCATGTATGCTGCACATTAAACCACTGTAGTGCAGATTAACCCCTTTCTGTTTTCCAACTTCCTTTCACTTGAACTCCTTCCAAAGTGGTACAGGGGTGTCTTGGAGCTGCCAGTGGTACTGATGCTGTGGGTTCACCCTATAGTTATCTGCCATTATTACTGACTTATTTTTAGGGCTTATCCTCCAAACTGATATTATGCTAAATGGTACTGTGTGTGAGTGGATAAGCTGTGCTCCTCTGCCATAGAATAGCTAAACCCAGCATTACTTACTACACCTATCATAGAAAAATAGACAACGTAATTACTATCACAGAGTACCCCATATGTTCAGGATCCACTGAGCACTGGAGCTGTATAGAGGGCCAAAACTAAAAACTGGCTGATCTCAGCCACTCAATACAAAGGATGCTGAGGCTATTAGCACGATGCAAACTTGGGCTCCCCATAGCAGAGGGTGCCCCTCTGCTTCAGGGGCCCATCAGAGTATTCCCTGATAACCTGGGGGACCAGTCCAAGCCTACCTTCAGCTGTACAGCACATTTACTCCATCTTTTCTTTTACAAATTAACCTCCGTTTTGCAACTAACCCTTCAACATGCATTAACCTCTTCATCTGCAGTATTAAAGGGATATGCACAGGCACAGGGAGCCGTCTACTATGACTATGTCATTAGGCAGACCGCTCTCTTTGGCTTCAATGGAGCGTGCACACAGCAGATGCAGCAGATGGCTTGGTTGCTATTGGTTACAGCACTTTGAAACCAGTCATGTATTCTTAGTATACAGTACGTCCTGCTCCAGATAGAATACTTACACTCGGGTACTACTCCGCCATATGGTGCTGGACTGCAGAGACATCGAAAATAGGCTCCTCCCGGCCCCTCAAATACCCAGGGACCTCCCACAATCCCCAGATCTTCTCTGAATTCTGGACAAGAAGATGGCTCTCTCTACTCGCAGGTGAGCGGGGCTATTGGCCTGCGGCCCTGTAGGACTATTCCCACCCGTTCCATCAGTAATTGCCTCCCAGCCTTGGCTGCGCTGGTCGGGTGATGGTAGGCAGCACCGCTGTTAGGTGCTTAGGAGCGCTGCTCCACCGCAATCCCCACCAAAGGGTAGGCGGTACAGGCATATGGTGAGCCTCTATGGGATGCCCCTTTTGCCCCTGCCTATCGGTGGGCCCTATGTTAAGTGGGCGCTGTCCTCCCTCACTCTCCTTGTAGCCTTCGGGGGAAAGAGAGGGGGGGTGTGTGTATATGTATATACGTGTATTGGCTTTTATGTTTCACTACATTATACTCGGCGTCAGCCGCCGCGCTGACTTGTTTTCATTTATTGTGCTTGAAATTGCCGCCGCGCGTGTTTTTCCTGTGTTCCGCGCTTGGCTGCGGCGTTACCTCAGGCGCCAGTGCGCCGTCATTGGCTGCTTGTCACGTGTTGGCTTTGCGCTCTTTGGGGGGGGCTGTCTTTGGCGCGTTCCGCGTCATTGCTCATGCGGGCCCGCCCCTCGAGGTATACCGACGCCATTTTTTTGCTTGGTTCCTGCTGCTGCGTAACGGGCTTCTACCTACCGTGGTCCATGAGTGCCCTCGCGGGCGGCTTTATTACCGCTGTTAATTATTGTATACTTCCGGCTCCCCTTTGATTATGTCTTTCAGACGGGCGAACCCCTTTGGCTTCTCCCGGCCCTACTCCCTCTAGGTAGTTAGTTAACTTGTGAGGCCTAGTGTTAATTACTCCCACTTCCCTAGCGGGTTATTGGGGCATCCCGGGTTGCTGGATAGCGTTAATCCCTATCGGCTTATTGTGCCACTATAATCACCATATGGAGGCGTCTCGGGATAATGTGACCGGGGTTCCTTCGGGACAAGCCCGGCTGTGTGTAGCTTGTGGGGAGCCCCATGTTGACGCTGACAAGGCACGGGTCTGTGTACCCTGTGCCGAGCAGGTGCTTGCACTGCAATTCGGCCTTCCAGTGGCTGAGTCTGCGATTTGTTTCGCCTCGCCTACTCCCCCAAGCTTAAATCTCACTCCCTCTGAGTTGCATACTAGTGGGGATTCTCAGCCTGATGTGTCTTCTAGACTGACTAGTGTTGAGAAGTTAATTGCTAATACCTTGGCGCGTAAGGCCTCTGCAAAAAAGCGGCACTTAACGTCTGATGTCACTCTTTTCCCTATGGAAGCTGATGAGTTTTTGCAACTGTCTGGCTATACCCTTTTGGAGGAAGGGGAGCTATTCTCCGACTCAGGGTCATCTGATGAGAGGCCCAGGGGTCATGACGATTCTGGCTCTGACCCCTGGGCCCCGGATGATACTGATAGATTGTTGGCTCAGATTTTTGAGGTTCTGTCTATCTCTTCCCCTGTTGCGTCCCCCAGGCAACAGGGGGAACTTTTTCATACTGCAAAGTCTCGCTTGGAATTTCCTGAGCAAACACATTTCAATAACCTTGTGCTCAAGGAATGGGAGCGTCCCAGTAGACTTCCCGGTGTACCTAAGAGTTGGGATAGGAAGTTTCCCTTTCCTGCTGATGTGGTGAAGTGTTGGTCATCCCCTCCCGAAGTGGATGACCCGGTCCTAGGGTTATCTAACACCTCTGTCATGCACTTCCCTGACTCTACTACCCTGCGGGATGCTGAGGACCGGCGCATTGACCAGCTGGCGTCCCATGCCTTTGCATGTGTGGGGGCGGCGCTGCGCCCGGTCTGTGTCTCTGCCATTACGGCTGTGGCTATTAGGACCCTGCTCAGAAGTATCCTTGATGGTGCCCCTGATGATGTGCCTTGTGAGGAGTTTAATGCACTCGCTCGTTGTGATGTTTTTGTGAATTATGTCCTCTCTGCCTTGGATGACACCATTAGAATGTGTGGCAGAACCTCTGCCCTTGTGGTGGCAATACGACGCTCGGTTTGGCTGCGCCAGTGGGCTGCTGACAACGCTGCCAAGAAGGCCCTCACTGGTTTTCCCTTCAAAGGACTACGCCTGTTTGGGGACCGCCTGGACCTGTTTGGTAAGGAAGGCAGGTTACCCCAGCGCAGGCGGCAGTCTCGGCCCTTTCGGGGTCAGGGCTCCTTTTCCTCCCCCTACCGTGGTGCTAGACAAGGGAGGGGGGTTTCCTTTACTGGGGCCCGAGGAGATTTCTGGGGTAGGGGCAGAGGACGTGGACGCCCTGGCTCCTCCTGGGGCTCCAAGCTTAAGTCCTCTCCCAAGCCCCCTCAGGGATGAAGGGGCGCCCTCACCCATCCGGGTGGGGGGACGGCTTCAGCACTTTGCTCACGTCTGGAGGCTTCATGTCTCAGACCAGTGGATTCAGGAGGTAGTGTCCTCCGGTTACAAGATAGAGTTTGCTGCCTGCCCTCCCCCAAGGTTCATCAGATCCTGGATGTCTCAGGACCCTGTGTCAGCTCAGGATCTAGTGCAGGCGGTGCAAAGCCTTCTGGAGCTGGGGGTCATCTGCAAGGTCCCTTTAACAGAAAGGGGCAAGGGCTTCTATTACAACCTCTACACCGTGCCCAAAAAAGATGGGTCAGTCAGGCCCATCCTGGACTTGAAGATCCTCAACAAATTTCTCAGGTGCAGGCGCTTTCGCTTGGAAACTCTGCGCTCTGCCATCCGTTCCCTGCGCCCAGGGGATTTCATGACGTCTGTGGACATCAAAGATGCTTACCTTCATATTCCTGTGTTTCCAGGTCATCAAAGGTTCCTCAGGTTCGCTCTGGAAGATCAACACTACCAATTTGTGGCATTGCCCTTTGGTCTCACTTCAGCTCCCAGGGTGTTCACCAAGGCGCTGGCAGGAGTGATGTCTCTGCTCAGGTCTCAGGGCATCCGCGTGTTGCCCTACCTGGACGACATTCTCATCACTTCCCAGTCTCTACATCAGGCAGAGTTGGATACTCAGCTGGTAGTGTCCAACCTGGAGTCATTTGGCTGGGTGATCAACCATCCCAAGTCTTCTCTGTCTCCCTCATTAATGACTTCATTCCTGGGAATGAATCTGGATTCAGTTCAGGCAAGGATTTTTCTTCCTCAGCAGAAGGTGGACAGTCTGATGCAGGTCCAGTTCCTGCTATCTTGTCATCATCCCTCCATCAGGCAGGGAATGCAGCTGGTGGGCCTGATGATGGCATGCTTCGAGGCAGTCCCTTATACTCAGTTCCACTTGAGGCCTCTGCAACTCCACCTCTTGTCAGTATGGGACAAGAACCCTGCGTCCCTGGACAGGGTCTTTGTGCTTTCCCCCCTGGTCAGGCGTTCCCTCTCATGGTGGCTGGACTCCAGGAACCTGTTGGGGGGCAGATCCTTTCTGACCCCCTCCTGGGAGACGGTCACCACGGACGCCAGTCTGTCAGTTTGGGGGGGTTTCTGGTCCCTACAGTTCCACAGGAGGTGGGGCCCTCAGGAGGCCCACACACCTATCAACGTCTTGGAGCTGCGGGCGATCAGGTTGGTTCTGGCTCAGTTGACTCATCACCTTCCCGGCCTGCCTGTTCAGGTGCGCTCGGACAACCAGATGGCAGTTGCCTACATCAATCATAAGGGAGAACCCGGAGCAAGAGGGCCCTCCAGGAAGTGTCTCTGATCCTGACCTGGGCGGAGGCCAATGTTCCCTGCATACCAGCGGTGTACATTCCGGGGGAGGAGAATCTGCTGGCAGACTCTCTGAGCAGGGGGACCTCTCGCCAGGGAGAATGGTCCCTCTGTAACAGGGTGTTCCAATCTCTGTGTCACCGTTGGGGCCAACCAGATGTGGATCTGTTTGCGTCCCGTCACAATCACAAGATCCCGGCCTTTGTCTCTGCAGTCCAGCGCCATCTGGCGGAGTAGTACCCGAGTGTAAGTATTCTATCTGGAGCAGGACGTACTGTATACTCATAATACCAATTCTACAGGTGAGTAATTACAGAATTGTATTTTTACTTTGGTGTAGCACATGAGAGGGTGTTTGTTACTCATCCTCATCCTGTCTTTACATTCCATAGCCTGCAAAATACAAGGGAGTCCTTCTGTGATTTTTGCCAACAGCTGGCCCTGCATATATGTGTGTCTAAATGTTGGACAGAATCCCATGTGTACAACATGTAAAATGATCCTGCAATAACACGCTCAGAAATGAAATGCTGGGAAAAGGTTTGAAGGATGCAACAGAAATAGCTGTTTAGCAGAAGACATGTACAAGTATATGCATGCACAGAGGCTGCATTACACATAACAAAGCAGTAAGTTGTCGTACCATGTTAGCCATCGATGTAAGCAGGAAATCCAAGGTTAAGGTAATATCATTTATTGGTATTACCAATAAATGGTATTACCTTAACCTTGGATTTCGTGCTTACATAACAAAGCACAATCCAATAATATTAAATCATAAGAGCAGATATAAATGACAGGAGCATTTTTGTTTGTGTGAATTGCTTGAAGTCAGTTTCAGGATTTTTTGCTGTCAGCGATTTCATAGATGAGATCCAGCCTCATTTCCTGTTTAGTCACCAGAGACAGGAAGATCAGAAAAGTCATGGATGCCATCAGGAGGTAAGATTAAAATGCTCCAGCCAACAACATGTTTTATACGAACAGAAAGGTTATGTACATATGGGGTTTGCTGTATATTGTCCTGGCCATTATTTCCTATGACCCTAATCCAACCTTTGCCTCCCCTACAGTGAATTACAGAATACATAAAGCATGCTTGATGGCAAACTATCACATTGGGGCTGATTCAACACCCTGAGAATTTGAATGTTCACATACATTTTCGCATGATATTGTTCAATTTTACAATTCGGCACCATTTTTTCCTTTGCAAATTTTTTTCCTGAACATGCCTATGCAAATCATCAAATATATTGGCATGCGACAATGTTCCTGCATGCGAAAGCATGTTCGCATAATTCAGCAGAGTCACCTGACCGTTCCCATGTGATAAAAAGGCACCAAGGAAATTGCTCTCCACCATTTACCTGGAGAGTGTGACCTTTTCTCATGCAAAAATTTTCTACAAATATTGTGCTGCCACTCTCAAATGACCAATTACCAAATTATTATTAATAGGTAAGTAGCTATGGCGCAAAAAACCTTTAAAATGACAACTTCTAATGTACTTAGGCGAGGTACACATTGCAAGCAAGGACATTACTTACCCAAACACGTGCTTACATGCAAACCCACATCTGCAACCACCTTTTGTGTATACAGTTTTAATTATTCTTATATTTTATTTATATCTTATATAAGGGGGTCCATTCAGCACCAGGAGAAAAAGTGCTCTACTTTTTAGGGGAGAAAACTGCCATTCACTTGAAAGTGAAAGACGGGGACATAATCAACATGATCGAGGGGTTACATAAAGGCCCCTATAAGAATTTTCATGCTGTCTCAACTCTCTGTATCCCTAGCCATCAAGAGGGGCATAGACAAGAGGCCCTCCTCCAGCCATGAAAGGGCATTTATCCCTGTTATCTGAGACGTGGCCCTCAGGCACCAAGTTAAGTCCAATTTTCTTTCTCTTTAGGCAATGGGGCCTCTGAGTCAAGATCTATCCTAATCTGCTTTCATGCCTTCCGGTGGAGCTTCCTGTGTATGATGGGTACCACCCCCCAGGACCATCCTATGAGCCAAAGGTTTCTGCCAGGTGAGTTGCCTGGGTTAGAGAGAAGGAGACCTTTTCACTTTCCCTTAGGGGTGTGATATGACATCAAGCATTGGGAACTGCTAGAAGGGCCCATGCTCAGAGTTGAAGAACCCCCCCAGGAGCCAGCAGATACAACCAAATCTCAAGTCCATGTTCTATCCCCTTTGCCCACTGCTGCTGTTTTTGGGGAACACCATTTGCATCCCTGTCACCTCCCCCTCTTTCCACTATAGTTTTCTCCCACTTTCCACCCTCCATTTTTCCCAAATAAACAGGAATGTATTCTAAGTATGCCATACACTCCACTTCGATCTTCATGACATGTGGGTAATCTCCAGTAGAGGACGAACTTCTGCAGAGATGAATATGCAAAAAAGAAAGCCCCTCCCGGTCCATATATACCTGGGACCTCCCACCAATTCCCCAGTTCCTTCTCTGCAGGGAAGGCGACAAGACAGAAGATGAAGACTTCTTTTACTTGCAGGTAAGCCGGGCCCGCGCCCGGCCGTTTATTGTCCCTATTGCTGCCAGGACCCTTTCTAAATTGCCCCTAATTGAGCCTCCCAGCTTAGGCTGCGGGTCCTGGTGAAGGTAGGAGCACCCTATGGGTGCGGAAGGAGCCTTGCTCCACCGTTAGACCTCATTATGGGGTAGGCGGTTACCCAGGTTTTGGTGATCCTGGTGTGGGATGCCCCGTTCCTACATGCCTGTGGCCTTATTCGGGCCGGGCCCCCCCCCCCCTTCAGGGTCCCTTACTTCCCTCCAGAGGGTAAACTTTTATTTTGTGTGTATGTGTGCCGGTGCTACCACTGTATTTTGGCAGAGAGTGTGTGTGATTGGAGTGGCTCATCTGGTAGTTGTCCCCCGATGGATTGGTTGCTTGGCCTAGCCTGCTGTGCCTTTGCCTATCAGCCTGGGGAGCTTCTCTACCTCAGGCTGAGTTAGAAAAGGGGCCGGGCGCGGCCGCGGTAGCCCCGCCCCCTCGTTTGGCGCGTTGTCTGGGGGGGCCTCCCTGGCTAGATTCGTGCTGCTGGGAGGGGGGTGGGGCCTGGAAAAGGTGCCTTCGGCTCTGGCCCGCCCCCCTTCTTTCCCTGCTTCTCCAGATCGACTCAGAGACGGGGCCATCTTGATGCCTTGCTGCTGCTGTCGTTTTTTCTGGGGGACGGTAAGGGCCTGGTGGCCACTTCCTTAGTGATTGGGGGGCTCCTTTAGTGCTGGTTTGTGTTTTGCCAGTTGGTATGATATATATATATATATAATTATGTGTGTTACTCTGGATAGTAACTATATGCCTAATTGTGTGTTTCAGATTGCTTCATAATTGTGCATTTTAAGGGGTTCCTCTTGGTCCTGGGGTCCCTAGTGTTAAAATTGTTCACCTTAAATCCTCCCACTGGGACTTTAAAGGGGCATCCCGGGTTGCTTAGGCGTAATTTCCCTGCGGTCTTGCGACTGACCACAAAAATCACCATATGGAGGCTCCGCAGGATACTGGGCTCGGGTTCCCTCTGGAACAATCCCGGCCATGTGTGGGGTGTGGGGCATCCCTTACGGGGGAGAATGTGCTGATCTGTATACCATGTGCACAAAAGGCCATAACGCGGCAGTCAGGTACCCAGCCTTATGGGTCAACTCCTCCCGCTTCATCGCCTTCCCCTTCCTGCCTTATCCGTACCCCAAGTGACATTGGTACCGGTGGGGAGTCGCTCTCTGATGTTTGTGCTAGGTTGGCCAGCATCGAGAAAGTTATTGCTAGCACGGTGGGCAAGAAGGCCCAGGCTAAAAAGAGACATTTGTCGTCGGTCCTGCCCTTGTGGGATGTGGACGACGATTCCATTGATTTGTCGGATTATTCCCTGTTAGAAGAGGGGGAATTGTATGAGGAAACGGAGGCTGATTATGTTCAGTCTGGTGATGCCAATGTCGGGCAGGCGCTGGGGGATGCCGTAGACGGCCACTGTTTTGTCACATCTATTGGAGGTGTTGGATATTGACCCACCTGAGCGCCTCCCCAATTTTTGGGGGGTCCGCAAGCCCCGTCTGGAATTTCCTACCCAGGATCACTTGATGCGCTTATCCTTAGAGAATGGGAGAGGCCCAGTCGGCTTCCTGGTGCTCCTCAGGGATGGGATAAGAAGTATCCTTTCCCGGTGGAGGTGGTTAAGCGCTGGTCTTCTCCTCCCGAGGTCGATGCGCCAGTTTTAAGTTTGACCAACTCTTCTGTGCTGAACACCCCTGACGCCACTTCACTTAAGGATGGTGAGGATAAGCGCCTTGATCAGATGGCGTGCCACGCATTTGCCAGCGTGGGCTCGGCCCTGCGGCCTGTTTGTGCATCTGCCCTAGTGTCGCTTGCTACCAGATCTCTTATCAGGGACTGGCTGAATGATGCTCAGTTTGATGCGGCTAGCGCTGAGTACGCTACCCTTAAGACATGTGAATTGTTCATGGATTTTGTCTTGACTGCTATGGAAGATTCTATTGTTGTGTGTAGTAGGACTTCAGCCTTATTGGTGGCTATGCGCAGATCGTTCTGGCTCCGCCAGTGGACGCTTACAGCGTTTCCCTTCTTGGGTACGCGGCTGTTTGGAGATAAATTGGATGCTGTTGCTAAGGGAGGTAAGTTACCTCAGCGGAGGAAACAGCGACGTCCCTTTCGGGGGGCTGGCTCGTTCACTCCTTCCTTTCGAGGGGCCAGAGCGACTAGGGGTTTGGCCTTCTCGGGTGTCAGGGGATCATCTTGGAACAGGGGCAGAGGTCGGGCATGTCCCGCGGCTGCCTGGGGTTTCAAGCCCAAGCCGTTAAACCGGCTCAGCAATGAAGGGGTGCCCTCACCCGCAGGGGTGGGGGGACGGCTGCGGCTCTTTTTATTTCTGGTCTGGGCCCGGGAGGTCACGGACAATTGGATCTTGGAAGTGGTCTCCTCCGGGTACAAACTGGAGTTCGAGTACTGGCCGCAAGATTCTTAAGGTCCCGGGTGCCCTCGGACCCTCAGGCTGTACAGGGGCTCCTGTTAGCGGTGAAAAACCTTCTGGACATGGGAGTTATATGCCCGGTGCCTCCGTCGGAGAGAGGCAGGGGTTACTACTCCAACATTTTCACGGTTCCCAAAAAGGAGGGTTCGGTGAGACCCATTCTAGATCTCAAGGTTCTCAACAGGTTTATCAGAGCCAAAAAGTTCTGCATGGAGACTCTGCGCTTGGCTATCAATTCCCTTCGCCAAGGGGATTTTATGACATCCATAGACATCAAGGATGTGTATCTGCATGTTCCGATTTTTCCGGCAAATCAGAGATTCCTCCGGTTTGCTATGGAGGATCAACATTTTCAGTTTCTAGCCCTTCCCTTCGGACTGACCTCGGCGCCGAGGGTCTTCACCAAGGTCTTGGCGGGAATAATGGCTCTGCTCAGAGCTCAGGGCATTCGCATTGTGCCTTATCTGGACGACCTGTTGATCTCAGCTTCTTCCCTCCATCAGGCGGAGCTGGACACCCACCAGGTGGTGTCGACCCTGGAGAGGTTCGGGTGGGTGATCAACCGCCCCAAGTCGTCTCTCTCTCCGTCACGAGTGATTTAATTTCTGGGCATGAATCTGGATACCATTCAGGCCAGAGTGTTTCTGCCCCAGACCAAGGTGCAGGGGTTTCAGGATCTGATCCGCCTTCTTCTGGCCAATCCTTGTCCCTCTATCTGACAGGGGATGAAACTGGTGGGATTGATGGTGTCCTCCTTCGAGGCGGTACCATTTGCACAGTTTCACATGAGATATCTTCAACTTTACCTATTGACGCATTGGGACAGGTGTCCGCAGTCATTGGATCAACCTTTCAGGATGTCTCCCAGGGTTCGGCAGTCCCTTCGGTGGTGGCTGGAATCGAGCAACCTGTTGAAGGGTAGATCCTTTCTGATTCCTTGTTGGGAGACGGTCACCACGGATGCCAGCCTGTCGGGCTGGGGAGGTTATTGGAAAAGTCATCAGTTCAGTGGGGTGTGGGGTCCTCAGGAGGCTCACACCCCCATCAATGTCTTGGAGCTCAGAGCCATCTGACTGGTTTTGGCTCGGCTGACCTCACATTTACAGGGACACCGGTTCAGGTTCATTCAGACAACCCGAACGACGGTAGCTTACATCAATCACCAAGGAGGGACTTGCAGCAGGAGTGCCCTCGGGGAAGTCTCTCTGATCCTGCACTGGGCGGAAACTGTGAAACTGTGCAAATGTTCCTTGCATTTCGGCAGTCTACATTCTGGGAGTGGAAAACACGGAGGCGGATTCCCTGAGCAGGGGATGCTCTCACCAAGGAGAGTGGTTTCTCAACCCCGAGGTTTTTCTGGATATTTGCCGCTGTCACGCTCGGGGTACTCCAGCCCTCTTGATAAGCCCACAACCCCCAATCTCCGCAGCCAGCTTCACCTGTAGGAGCCCCCGCTTTCCGGGACGCAGAATAAGCCTACCCGGGATCGGTTGCCCCCAGGACTTAATGGCTCAAAGGATGTGAGCTTATATGTGGGAGGTCTGGAGAACCAATAGCTAGAGCGTTGGCAGAGGAAGTCCAGAGACAGGCCAGAGGTCGACAGCGGGAAGACAGAGATCGTAGCGGCACCAGGGATCGGGCAACTCGTAGTCAGGATTCAGGCAGAGGTCAGCAACTGGGGTTCAGATCGAGAGTGGTCGGTACAATCAAAGTCGGCAACAGGAGTTCAGATCGAGAGTGGTCGGTACAATCAAAGTCGGCAACAGGAGTTCAGATCGAGAGTGGTCGGTACAATCAAAGTCGGCAACAGGAGTTCAGATCGAGAGTGGTCGGTACAATCAAAGTCGGCAACAGGAGTTCAGATTGAGAGTGGTCGGTACAATCAAAGTCGGCAACAGGAGTTCAGATTGAGAGTGGTCGGTACAATCAAAGTCGGCAACAGGGATTCAGTAGAGCTTCAATTCACAAGGCAGGCTAGGTACCAGGCGCTATAACAGGCACTGAACAAGTGACGGGGGCGAACCTTTATAGGGACTAGGTATGATTGGCCATGGGGAACCAGTGAAGTGATTGGTGCATATTCAGAACCAGACAAGGATTGGACAAAAGGGCGAGTAGCCCAGAACCTCCTTCGGGCTCATTGGCCCATAGCCAGAACCAAGGGGCGTGCCTGTGCCCCTTGGTTCAACCCCTCCCTACTACAGCCTCCAACGGGCGCGCTGTGTGCAGCGCCGCCGGAGGGCATAAAGATTATGTGCTCGCGTGCGTAAGCATGCGAGACAGTGACGCGGGAGTGAGGAAGAAGGGCGGCCGTGCTCGGCGCCGCCTGAGCCGCCGCCGGGCAGGAGCTGCTGCGGCCGGCCGCCCGAAAACAGCGCCAGAATGGGGCCCAGGTAAGTGCCGATTCCTGACACTACCCCCCCCCCCCCCCCTCACGAGGGGCCTCCGGACCCTTATCGGGTTTTCCTGGATTGTCAAGATGAAACTTCTTTACAAGATCACTGGGGTGCACATCCTTTGCTGCTACCCAGCACCTTTCCTCGGGACCGTAGCCAACCCAGTCCACCAAATACTGTAAAGAATTACGCACTTTACGTGAATCTAGGATCTTATTCACTTCATATTCTGGCTCATTATCAACGAGAATTGGCGAAGGACCAGCAGGAGGAGCATTCTTAGCTGGTTTTAACAGCGAAACATGGAAAGAATTAGGTATTTTCATAGTCGGTGGGAGTTGCACCTTAAAAGACACACATTATTCAACTTCCTGATAATAGGATAAGGTCCAATGAACTTGGGACCTAATTTACTGAAGGGTTGATGGAGCGCAATGTTCATAGTGGAGACCCAAACTAGATCACCCACCTGAAGAACAGATTCCGGTGACCTGCAACGATCGGCGAATTTCTTATACCTCAACCCAGTAGTCTTTAGAATTTCCTGAACGCGCGTCCAAATGTTCCTCCGCTCCTGAAGCCACTCTTCTAATGCTGGCAAATTGGAAGGTGACCCTGAAAGGGAAGAAGCTCTAGGATTTTTCCCCAAATTACAAAAGAAAGGAGATATCTTAGTACTCTCACTAGGCGCGTTATTATAAGCGAACTCTCACTAGGCGCGTTATTATAAGCGAACTCAGCAAAATCAATAAATTCCGCCCATTGTTCTTGCGCATCAGAGACATAACCTCTTAAGTATTGCTCCAAAGTTTGATTTGTTCTTTCCGTCTGCCCATTAGACTGAGGATGATAAGCAGAGGAAAGAGAAATCAGAATACCCAACTGCGAACAGAAGTGTTTCCAAAACCGCGAAGTAAATTGAACACCCCGATCAGACACGATATTAGACGGAATACCATGGATACGAAAAATATGCAAAGTAAATTGCCGCGAGAGTTCAGGAGCCGATGGAAGCTTGGGCAAAGGTACAAAATGTGCCATCTTACTGAAGCGATCGACCACCCAAATTACAGTATTCCCAAGTGAGAGCGGTAAATCTACGATAAAATCCATTGAAATATGCGTCCATGGTTCGGCAGGAATTTCGAGAGGAACCAAACCCCCACTAGGGGCCTTGTGAACCCCTTTACTTCGCGCACAAACTGAATAGGCGTCGATAAAGGCAGTAACATCGCGTCGTATGGTAGGCCACCATACATGGCGTTGGGCTGGCATAAACGTCTTACGGTTACCCAAATGACCAGCAGTTTTAGCATCATGAAATTCGCGAATTACATCTGAACGTAAGTGCAGCGGAACGAACTGACACCCCAAGGGTACATCAGCTGGAGAGTCATTTTCAAAAGGTGCCAGGGTATTAGAGAGATCCGGAAGCAATGCCCCGACCACACAACCCAAGGGTAAAATAGGTTCACCATTATCTCCCCGATCCTTGCATTCACCAAACATGCGAGATAGAGCATCTGCTTTGGTATTCTTTACACCCGGTTTAAAGGTAATTATAAAATTGAAACGTGAGAAGAACAATGCCCAACGTGCCTGACGAGAGTTCAGTCTTTTGGCAGAACCGATATAATCAAGATTTTTATGATCTGTATAAACAGTAATAGGATGCAAAGAGCCCTCCAGCCAGTGTCGCCATTCATCAAATGCCAGTTTAATCGCTAATAATTCCCTGTTACCTACATCATAATTTTGTTCCGCAGTACTAAATTTACGCGAGAAATAGGCGCAAGGATGTAGAAGCTCAGGATGACCAGAATACTGAGACAACACTGCACCTACTCCCAATTCAGAAGCATCAACTTCAATGATAAAAGCTTTTTGAACATCTGGATGAACCAATACGGGCGCCGAGGTAAAGGCCCGTTTTAAGGCCAAGAAGGGCTCACTGACTGTCAGGGCCGAGGAGTTCTCTAATGTGAACTCTCGGCCAGGGAGCAGACAGTTTGGCCAGAGCAATGACACAACTACCAAAATGTATTTAAAGGTTTTAATCAAGGAAAAAACAACAACAAAAATATCTTAATTTCAGATGCAAAATAAGGCTCACTAACTAAAAACCTAATAACAAAAAACAGATACCCTAAGGTGCTGGAGCACTCACCCAAGGACCTATGACAGATGCCGGCAATCTCCAGACTCCGGTAGGAACGGGTACAGACTTAAGTTCAGAACTCCAGACACAAGTAACCAAACAAACAAAATCCTGCTGCACCAGGTGGAGGGTCGATCTTACTTAAATAGCTCCTCACACCAGGTGCAGCAGATGATGGGGAGAGAGCAACCAGGGCTCTGCTGACACCCGCTGGTGGCTGATGGGACTGCACATGGGGTGGGCAGCCAGAGCTCTGCTGACACCCGCTGGTGGCAGGTGGATCTGCAGATTGGGTGAGCAGCCAGAGCTCTGCTGACACCCGCTGGTGGCTACCGATACCGCAGATGGGGTAATAGACCCCCAGCCACCAGCCGGGCATCAGCCAAACCTGGGGTTCTGACATTACCCCCTCTCTCAGGAGTGTGCTCCTGAACGCTCCTCTGAACGAAAAAATTCTCCCCAGAGAGCAAGACCAACAAAACAAACTCAAGTCCATGAAATAAAATGTCCAAAATCTGGGTATTAATCCCACCTCCGGGATCCACTGTGGAGCTAGAGTCCATAGGGGTAGGGATCCAAATAGTCGGCCAAGTTTCACCGGTCCCGGGTGCGGATCCAAGACAGGGCCCGGGTGCGGGTTCAAGACAGGGCCCGGGTGCGGGTTCAAGACAGGGCCCGGGTTCGGGTTCAAGACAGGGCCCGGGTGACGGCTGGTAGCAGAGCCCGGGTGACGGCTGGTAGCAGAGCCCGGGTGACGGCTGGTAGCAGAGCCCGGGTGCAGGGTCAAGGCAGAGCCCGGGTGCAGGCTCCCGGTGGGACCCGGCTGCAGGCTCCCGGTGGGACAGAGACAAGTTAGATTTTAAGAAGACATTCAGCGGCGGCTGACTCGCGGTGGGGCCCAGCGGCGGCTGACTCGCGGTGGGACGCTCTGTTGGCAGGCTGGCATTGACCATGGGATGCTCTGGTGGCAGGCTGGCATCGACCATGGGACGCTCTGGTGGCAGGCTGGCATCGACCATGGGACGCTCTGGTGGCAGGCTGGCATCGACCACACCATCCTCATCAGAAAAATCGGTCCAAGCATCATCAGAATCAGTGGCATGGATCTCAAAGACAGGATCATCATCGTCAGATTCTTCATAGAACCAGGAATCAGGGTCCTGGCTTCTAGCAGTAAGCACAGGTTGGCTCCATGAGGAAGCAGCAGGCTCCTGAGTCAAGGCCCCAGGTGAAGCACACAGCACCTCAGAGTAACCCCTAGACCCTACAGATCTAGCTAAAGGGACAGGAGATGGGGGAATCTGATCAGGGACACTGGGTTCAATGGAACAGGTCTGTTTAACCTGTGGCAAAGGAGTATTTATTTCGAAAGCTACATCCACCAGGATCTTAATGAGGGGTTGAGCAGCTGGGAAATCAAAATCTCCTTGATCAATCAAAGAATGAATAAAATTTATCATGTCTAGACACATGGATTTAGAGTATCCCACAAATAATGCTTTCACAGTATCGGCATGGCTTTCCGTTAATGAAAGCAACTTTTTGATCACTCCAGGATCCATTTAGGGGGCTAGGAACGGACTTTGGCAAAAGCTAGAGGGACTACAGGTCCCAGGATGCGCAATGCTCTGGCCAGATGGGTGGCAGCAGGATTCTGTCAGGGCCGAGGAGTTCTCTAATGTGAACTCTCGGCCAGGGAGCAGACAGTTTGGCCAGAGCAATGACACAACTACCAAAATGTATTTAAAGGTTTTAATCAAGGAAAAAACAACAACAAAAATATCTTAATTTCAGATGCAAAATAAGACTCACTAACAAAAAACCATAGTAACAAAAAACAGATACCCTAAGGTGCTGGAGCACTCACCCAAGGGCCTATGACAGATGCCGACAGTCTCCAGACTCCGGTAGGAACGGGTACAGACTTAAGTTCAGAACTCCAGACACAAGTAACCAAACAAACAAAATCCTGCTGCACCAGGTGGAGGGCCGATCTTACTTAAATAGCTCCTCACACCAGGTGCAGCAGATGATGGGGAGAGAGCAATCAGGGCTCTGCTGACACCCGCTGGTGGCTGATGGGACTGCACATGGGGTGTGCAGCCAGAGCCAGGTTGGTGAGGGGTGCTACCACATGAGAGAAACCCTTGATAAAACGCTGATAAAAATTCGCAAACCCGAGGAAGCGTTGCAATTCCTTCAGAGTCTTGGGTTGAACCCAATCCCGTACCGCCGAAACTTTCTCAGTATCCATTTCTAAACCCTGGCTGGAAATAACATATCCCAGGAAGGGAACAGTAGTGACCTCAAACATACATTTGGAAAGTTTCACATATAGATTGTTCTCTCTTAGTTTTTGCAAGACCAATTTAACATGATGTCTATGATCAACTAGAGAATTAGAAAAAATGATGATATCATCCAAGTAGATGACCACAAATCTACCGAGATACTCTCTGAAAACATCGTTTACAAAAATTCAAGCTCCAATAACTTGATTGAACAGATCCCCAATCAAGGGCAAGGGGTATCTGTTTTTAACTGTGATTTTATTCAAGGCCCGGTAATCAATGCATGGTCTCAGGCCGCCATCCTTTTTCTCTACGAAAAAAAACCCGGCTCCTGCAGGCGAGGTAGAGGGATGGATAAACCCCTTTTTTAGATTCTCGGTAATGTACTCCCTCATTGCTTGCTCCTCGGGCATGGTGAGGTTATAGATTTTCCCCCTAGGGGGAATCGTACCAGGAAGCAAGTCAATAAGGCAGTCGTAGGGCCGATGAGGAGGAAGAGTATCGGCAGAGCGTTCGGAGAACACATCGACCCAGTCCGTATATGGCTGAGGTAACCCCTGAGGTAACACTTGAACACTTCTGAGGCCTGTAGAAAAACAGTGACCCTTGCAGTGATCAGTTTCCAAGGTTGGGGGGAAAGGGGATATGGGTAGGAGGGGTGCTTTCTAGGAAAGGGTGTTGGTGCTGTCGGGTAACAGGCTCCTGACTTGTCGTCAGGGAGACTAGAGGTGCAGAAAGGGGTTGGTTCTCTCTCTGGGGAGGGAACCGGGATGTGCCTGTTTTTTACCCTAAATTATAATGAGCTTCCCATAGTATGCATATATATAGTAGTGCTGTTTATTTATGCAAGTACATCATATACATTTTTTACACATATTTTTACCAATACACACATATTGTCAGGAATGACTTGCCTTCAGTCCGTGCCCGTGGTGTCCCTAGGCAACTGGCCAGGGTTTCTCCTGCCCAGCAGCTGCCTCTGCCTCCGATGCCATCCCCAGCGGCGCGTGTGTCGCCGAGTAAGTCCTCCCCCCTTGCCCGTTGTCACTCAGCTTGTGCTTGCTGGCCTTTACAGTCAGCTCATGTCTTCCGGGGGTGCAATACTCAGAATGGCCACCGGAGGCTGTTTAAGAGAACAAAGTCTAGAAGGTGCAGCTCTGAGCAGTTTGCCTGGGAAGCTCAGCTGGAGCAATCAGCCCAGAGCTCACCAATCAGACTACAGGGCCAGTGCTCCAATCTGCCGTCAGATCCTAAGTGCACCAATCCCAGCCACTGTCTCCCTGTCCAATCCTGCCGGTTTTCCCACTATAAAGGGATTTCCACTGCAGTGTGTCATTGCCTGTTATAGCGCCTAGTACCAAGCATTGAAGCTCGTTTGATTCCTGTTGTCGACCTCAGCCTGAACCGACCTTTTGCCTGCCTGACCACGATTTTCGCCTGACCCGTCTGATACCTCGCCCCGTGACCTCCCGGCTCTGACCTCGGCTTGTAATCGGACTTCCGGCATCCTCGCTTGGGACTCCCTGCCGTTCATCAGTCTCCTCCTTAAGCTGATAATCTTTGCGCCCTGTAAGTCCTGGGGGTAACCGAGTAGGAGAGGCATTACCCGCGTCTCCTACAAGCGGGGACTTGTCTATAGGCAGAAGAGGCGGTGGAGATTGGGGATTGTCAGCTCAAGACAGACTGGTGTCCGGTATAGTCCTTACATTATAACAGGCCCAAAAAATTGATATGGAAGAACTTGTACAACAAGTGCAGGCCATGGCTACCGCCATTAACCAGCTGGCCCAGCGTGTGGCTGATCAAGAAAATCGCCAGCTGCCTGCACCATCTGTATCCTCACCTCCTGTTGAACCGAAGGTTCCCCTTCCTGAGAAATTTGATGGGGATCGTACAAGATTCTCCAACTTCAAGAACTCCTGTGAACTTTATTTCAGACTATGGCCCTACTCTTCAGGCACAGAAATGCAGAGGGTGGGCCTGGTTATCTCTCTGCTCCAGGGTGATCCACAGTCCTGGGCGTTTGGCTTAGCGCCCACAGATGAGCCCTTGCAATCTGTCTCAGCCTTGTTCTCCGCTATGGAGATCCTATATTCGGACCCTGACAGGACTTCGACCGCTGATGCCAGGCTTCGAAGCCTGAAACAGGGGAAACGCTCAGCAGAGGAATATAGTGCCAAATTCCGCCGCTGGGCGATTGAATCCCGTTGGAATGATCCTGCCCTCTGTAGTCAGTATAGAATTGGTCTTTCAGAAGGTGTTAAGGATGTTCTAACAAATTTTCCTTACCCTAAAAGCCTGGATGAACTCATGCTTATGGCCATTAAAATTGACAGACGGCTACGGGAGAGACATATAGAGAAGAATCACTCTCACTTCTGGGAATCTTCCCACCAGGAGTCATCCTCTATGGGTGTTGTCTCATCTTCGCCCCCAGAAGAGCCTATGCAACTTGGTGCTACTCACCTTTCCCCGGCTGAAAAGAGTAGACGTCGCACCTTAGGCCTATGCATGTACTGCGGGGTTTCAGGTCACCTGGTTAGGACCTGCCCCAATAAAAGACCTTTGGCGGGATTGCAACGTCCTGACAAGATAGAGAAAGTTTGTCAGGACGGTCAGGTAACTTCCCTTCATAGAAATAAAATGTTGTTACCTGCTACTGTGGGTTGGGAGTTGTCCAGGAAATCCGTCTCTGCTTTTGTCGATAGCGGAGCAGTTGGCAACTTCTTGGATAAATCCATAGTAGCCGCCTTAGGCATTCCCTTAATCCCCCTTGGGAAGCCCCTTCAGATTTTGGCAGTAAACAATACTCCTGTTCCTAGAGGAACTGTCACCTCCAAAACCCCTTTAATTAACCTAGTTGTGGGACCTTCCCATTCTGAGAACCTTGAATTTTTTGTCTTAGACAGCCCTGAAGCCCCGGTTGTCTTAGGGTTCCCCTGGTTAAAGGTGCACAACCCTACCTTTGATTGGGAAACTGGGGAATTGACAGGATGGAGCCCGCACTGTGCAGAACATTGCTATAGTATCACAGTTGGAGCAACCCTGGTCTCAGAGCTTATTTGTCCGTCTGCCTCTCCATCCATGAGGGTACCTCATGTATCTTTATTGAAGTCCGCCGGAACCATTCAGGGTGATAATCCTGTTAAGTCTGGTGAGGGTCCGGAGGCCCCTCGTGAAGGGGAGGGTACTGTCAGGAATGACTTGCCTTCAGTCCGTGCCCGTGGTGTCCCTAGGCAACTGGCCAGGGTTTCTCCTGCCCAGCAGCTGCCTCTGCCTCCGATGCCATCCCCAGCGGCGCGTGTGTCGCCGAGTAAGTCCTCCCCCCTTGCCCGTTGTCACTCAGCTTGTGCTTGCTGGCCTTTACAGTCAGCTCATGTCTTCCGGGGGTGCAATACTCAGAATGGCCACCGGAGGCTGTTTAAGAGAACAAAGTCTAGAAGGTGCAGCTCTGAGCAGTTTGCCTGGGAAGCTCAGCTGGAGCAATCAGCCCAGAGCTCACCAATCAGACTACAGGGCCAGTGCTCCAATCTGCCGTCAGATCCTAAGTGCACCAATCCCAGCCACTGTCTCCCTGTCCAATCCTGCCGGTTTTCCCACTATAAAGGGATTTCCACTGCAGTGTGTCATTGCCTGTTATAGCGCCTAGTACCAAGCATTGAAGCTCGTTTGATTCCTGTTGTCGACCTCAGCCTGAACCGACCTTTTGCCTGCCTGACCACGATTTTCGCCTGACCCGTCTGATACCTCGCCCCGTGACCTCCCGGCTCTGACCTCGGCTTGTAATCGGACTTCCGGCATCCTCGCTTGGGACTCCCTGCCGTTCATCAGTCTCCTCCTTAAGCTGATAATCTTTGCGCCCTGTAAGTCCTGGGGGTAACCGAGTAGGAGAGGCATTACCCGCGTCTCCTACAAGCGGGGACTTGTCTATAGGCAGAAGAGGCGGTGGAGATTGGGGATTGTCAGCTCAAGACAGACTGGTGTCCGGTATAGTCCTTACACATATTCATCAACATATTTTACCTATTCACATATATTTACACAGTTTTCCACTTCTAGTGGTGTTCAGTCTAATTGACTGATATTTTACTGATAGTCCATTGGTCTGTTGAATCTTATAGGGGGGGAAAGAAGGATAGGGGCCACTGTTGGCCTTACCCCTCTCCAATGATCCCTTTGCAGTGTTGGGGGACCCCGTTTGTAGCCAGGTGTCCAGTTTTGGATTTAATACCTCCAGTTTGCAGCAATTGCATACGCGTTTCGCTTAAATGTAGCTTCCTCAGTGCATTACTGTGAGGAGGATTATAAACAGAAAAAGAGTGAGTGATGCCGCCCTTTAGGGGGGTAGGGGAGAATACGGAAAAATTCAATTGTCATTGTTTACTCACTGCTTGCATGGTAGGTTTGGCTTATGCCCTCCTGTATAGAGTTTAGTGTAAGGAGGAAATATTGTTTAGTATACGATGTGCCAATTCTGGGTATATTTTTAATCTGTGGACCCATTTATGTGAGCGCTGTGGTTTGAACAGGGTTACCTTATACAGTCCTGCTTGTGAAGGTCCAGGTTCGCCTGCCGTGTTTCCAGGTGTCCTCTATGTCTGGCACCAGGATGCTGGCTGGCTATGTGCCTCGGAGGTCTCTCTGCTCTCAGCGTATTTGGCGCTGTGCTGTGGTCCTTAGCTGGGCAGTATGAGGCTCCGTTCGCGCCCTACTGCAGTTTAAACTGCGGGCGCTGAGTGAGGGCTGCGTGGTGGGGAGGCGGGGCGATGACGTCGCCCGTGCTCCCTATTGGCTCGCTGTTCTTGAGCCGGAAGTGCTTATGCAAGCACTTCCCCTGTGTGCAGCCCCTATTCTGGGCCTTTTTGGTCTGCGCCATTTTGGCGTAGTTCGCCGTTGCGTCCGCCATTTTGGCTTGGTCTGTTCTTTGTTTAGTGCTCACTGTGGGTCTCCGGTGTCGCCGTGTATGGGCGGCGCCATTTTTTGTGTGTCAGCTTACCAGTGGGAAAAGCGGGCTGGTGCCTTTACATTGTTGTTCTTGTCATATGTAAATAGTTTTACATATTACATATTTACATATGACAAGAACAACAATGTAAAGGCACCAGCCAAAATGGCGCAGACCAAAAAGGCCCAGAATAGGGGCTGCACACAGGGGAAGTGCTTGCATAAGCACTTCCGGCTCAAGAACAGCGAGCCAATAGGGAGCACGGGCCACGTCATCACCCCGCCTCCCCACCACGCAGCCCTCACTCAGCGCCCGCAGTTTAAACTGCAGTAGGGCGCGAACGGAGCCTCATACTGCCCAGCTAAGGACCACAGCACAGCGCCAAATACGCTGAGAGCAGAGAGACCTCCGAGGCACATAGCCAGCCAGCATCCTGGTGCCAGACATAGAGGACACCTGGAAACACGGCAGGCGAACCTGGACCTTCACAAGCAGGACTGTATAAGGTAACCCTGTTCAAACCACAGCGCTCACATAAATGGGTCCACAGATTAAAAATATACCCAGAATTGGCACATCGTATACTAAACAATATTTCCTCCTTACACTTAACTCTATACAGGAGGCTACCCCAGATTGGACAACACAGCTAGTACCTTGCGAGGGAACAGCGGGCATAAGCCAAACCTACCATGCAAGCAGTGAGTAAACAATGACAATTGAATTTTTCCGTATTCTCCCCTACCCCCCTAAAGGGCGGCATCACTCACTCTTTTTCTGTTTATAATCCTCCTCACAGTAATGCACTGAGGAAGCTACATTTAAGCGAAACGTGTATGCAATTGCTGCAAACTGGAGGTATTAAATCCAAAACTGGACACCTGGCTACAAACGGGGTCCCCCAACACTGCAAAGGGATCATTGGAGAGGGGTAAGGCCAACAGTGGCCCCTATCCTTCTTTCCCCCCCTATAAGATTCAACAGACCAATGGACTATCAGTAAAATATCAGTCAATTAGACTGAACACCACTAGAAGTGGAAAACTGTGTAAATATATGTGAATAGGTAAAATATGTTGATGAATATGTGTGTATTGGTAAAAATATGTGTAAAAAATGTATATGATGTACTTGCATAAATAAACAGCACTACTATATATATGCATACTATGGGAAGCTCATTATAATTTAGGGTAAAAAACAGGCACATCCCGGTTCCCTCCCCAGAGAGAGAACCAACCCCTTTCTGCACCTTGCAGTGATCACTCCACTTCATCAACTCCCCAGCCTGCCAATCTAACACAGGGTTGTGGAGTTGCAACCAGGGGTATCCCAAGACCACTGGAGTTTCTGGACAGTCGAAAACCAAGAACTCTAAGAACTCAGAGTGGGAAGAGCCAACAATTAATCTAAGAGGTGGGGTCTTAGTGTAAATCGGTCCCCCCTGAATGGCCTTCCCATTAATAGCCAAAACCTGTAGGGATCTCTCAAGGGGAACTAAAGGAATACCTAAAATGGAGATCATGCTCCTGTCCAAGAAGTTACCCGCAGCACTGCTGTTGATAAAGGTGGAAACTGTTTGCTTAGAGGAGCCCCAAAACAGGTCAATAGGCACTAGCATTTTATTTTGGCGAGAGTTGCAAACTGACTCACCTAGATCAGCAATCTCTCCCTGATCTAGGTGTGGGAGTTTTCCGCCGGCTTCCCCTTGTTCGGACAGGACCCAGCAAAATGTCCCTAGTTCCCGCAATACAGGCATAACCCCATGGATCGCCTACGCTGCTTTTCTTCCGGCGATAAGCGGGTTCTCCCTAGCTGCATGGGTTCCTCCGGAGAGGGTGAAGGTGTGCTTTCCCCACGGGAAAACGGGGAATTAGGATTCTGGAAGGGCCTGAGGGACGTGGTAGCCCTGGCTCTCTCCCTAGCCCCTCCCTCTCCCTAGCCCCTCCCTCTCCCTAGCCCTCTCTCTAAGACGTCGGTCTACTCTAATTGAGACCTGCATTAACTGGTCCAGGTCCGCTGGTGGAGGAAAATTGACCAGTGCATCTTTGATGCCTTCCGACAGCCCCACCCTGAATTGACTACACAGAGCGGGGTCATTCCACCTAGATTCGATGGCCCAGCGGTGGAATTCGGCACTATAATACTCAGCCGAATTCCGACCTTGCTTTAAGGCCCGAAGCCTATTCTCTGCCATGGACTGTTGATCAGGATCAGCATACAAAACGCCCATGGCACTGAAGAAAGCTGTGACTGATTGTAAGGCTGTATCATGAGAAGGCAGACTAAAGGCCCAGGACTGAGGGTCTCCTTGAAGTAGAGAAATGACTAAGCCGACACGCTGGGTCTCAGTGCCAGAGGAGATAGCTCTCAGTTTAAAATATAGTTCGCAGGCATTCTTGAAATTTGAGAATTTAGCTCGTTCTCCAAAAATTTTCTCGGGTATCGGAATCTTTGGTTCTGAGATATGAGGTGGTACAGAGGAAGCAGGGGATTGACGGGATTCCTGAGTGGCCACTCTTTGAGCGAGTTGGTTGATAGCCGTGGCCGTAGCCTGCACCTGCTGTACCAGGTCATCCATCTTTTGTTGGCCTGTTATAATGTCACACTCGGGGTACTCCAGCCCTCTTGATAAGCCCACAACCCCCAATCTCCGCAGCCAGCTTCACCTGTAGGAGCCCCCGCTTGCCGGGACGCAGAATACGCCTACCCGGGATCGGTTGCCCCCAGGACTTAATGGCTCAAAGGATGTGAGCTTATATGTGGGAGGTCTGGAGAACCAATAGCTAGAGCGTTGGCAGAGGAAGTCCAGAGACAGGCCAGAGGTCGACAGCGGGAAGACAGAGGTCGTAGCGGCACCAGGGATCGGGCAACTCATAGTCAGGATTCAGGCAGAGGTCAGCAACTGGGGTTCAGATCGAGAGTGGTCGGTAATATCAAAGTCGGCAACAGGAGTTCAGATCGATAGTGGTCGGTACTGTCAAAGTCGGCAACAGGAGTTCAGATCGAGAGTGGTCGGTACAATCAAAGTCGGCAACAGGGATTCAGTAGAGCTTCAATTCACAAGGCAGGCTAGGTACCAGGCGCTATAACAGGCACTGAACAAGTGACGGGGGCGAACCTTTATAGGGACTAGGTATGATTGGCCATGGGGAACCAGTGAAGTGATTGGTGCATATTCAGAACCAGACAAGGATTGGACAAAAGGGTGAGTAGCCCAGAACCTCCTTTGGGCTCATTGGCCCATAGCCAGAACCAAGGGGCGTGCCTGTGCTCCTTGGTTCAACCCCTCCCTACTACAGCCTCCGGCGGGCGCGCTGTGTGCAGCGCCGCCGGAGAGCATAAAGATTATGTGCTCGCGCGCGTAAGCATGCGAGACAGTGACACGGGAGAAAGGAAGGAGGGCTGCCGTGCTCGGCGCCGCCTGAGCCGCCGCCGCTGCTCGGCGTGGCCACCGGGCAGGAGCTGCTGCAGCCGGCCGCCCGAAAACAGCGCCGGAATGGGGCCCAGGTAAGTGTCGATTCCTGACAGCCGCAAGTGGGGGACTCCGGAGGTGGATCTCTTTGCCTTGAAGCACAATCACAAACTTCCGGCCTTTGTGTCTCTTTCTCAGGATCCTCTATCTCTGGCAGTGGATGCCTTGTCCCTTGCTTGGAAGGATCTGGGTTTTCTGTACCTGTTTCCGCCCGTCTCCATGCTGGGCAAGGTAGTTCACAAACTGGTTCTAGAAGGGGCACCAGCAATTCTGGTGGCTCTAAGGTGGCCAAGAAGGGTTTGGTACGCAGACGTTGTACGGCTGGCCGTAGATCAGTACCGGCTTCCTTTGTTGCCAGTTATCTCAGGGTCAACTACTTTACCCCATTTTACAAACGCTGGCTTTGACGGCTTGGCTGCTGAAACCTCCATTCTGAAGGAGGAAGGTTTGTCTGCGGCTGTTGTTCAGACCTTGATTAGGGCTAGGAAGCGGTCCTCTTCTGGCATTTACTATAGAACTTGGAGGTCCTATATTGTTTGGTGTGAGGCTAGGGCCTTGCCTTGCAGGGTGTTTTCGATTCCTAGGATTTTGGAGTTTCTTCAGCATAATCTGGATCTTGGGTTCCAGCAGTCCCAGTACTTTGAAAGGACAGGTTTCTGCTCTGTCAGTTTTCTTCCAGAGGTCTTTTGCCTTACACCCGCTGGTTAAGACCCATTTGGTTCTTTCGGCTCTCCAGGGTCCTCCTTTTGAGCCGCTACAGGATATTGCTCTTTCGGTTCTCACTCAGAAGGTTGCTTTCTTGGTGGATATTACCTCTGTTCGGTGTGTCTCTGAGTTGGCGGCTCTGTCGATTTAGGCCCCTTACTTTGGGAGACACCAGGATAAGGTGTTTTTTTTTCGTTTTAAGCCAGATTTTCTTCCTAAGGTGGTGTCTGCTTTCCACCTCAATCAGGATATTGTTCTCCCTTCCTTGTGTCCTAAGCCTAACAATGACAAGGAGAGGGCTCTGCACAATTTGGATGTTGTTCGTTGTGTGAAGTACTATTTGGTGACTACTTCTTCCTTCCGCAAGACGGACGCCTTTTTCTACAATTAGCAAATGGATTCGTCAGGCCATTGTTGGGGCCTATTCTGCTAAGGGGAGGACTCCCCCTTTTAGGGTCACTGCGCACTCTACTTGTGCTGTTGGTGCATCCTGGGCTTTTCAGCACCAGGCCTCTGTTGAACAAGTTTGTAAGGCTGCTACTTGGTCTTCCGTTCATACTTTTCCAAGTTTTACAAGGTTGATGCGCGGGCTTCAGCGGATGCTGTTTTTGGCCGCAAGGTTCTGCAAGCTGCAGTGGTTGAGTTCTTTACTGTTTCTGGTTCCCACCCATGCCGGACACTGCTATTGGATGTCCCACATGTCATGAAGATCGAAGTGGAGTGTATGGCACACTTAGAATAATACCGTTTTGTGAGTACTCACCTTTTAAACGGGTATTATGAGTGTGCCATACACTCCACTTCGCCCCACCCCTTTTATTCAGGTATTCTGGGGCTTTTATGGTGAACCATTGGTTTTGATTGTTAAGGTTATAATTGCTTCTTCCTGGTCCCTTTACTGCTTTTATACACTGGGGAATTGGTGGGAGGTCCCAGGTATATATGGACCGGGAGGGGCTTTCTTTTTTGCATATTCTTCTCTGCAGAAGTTCGCCCTCTACTGGAGATTACCCACATGTCATGAAGATCGAAGTGGAGTGTATGGCACACTCATAATACCCGTTTTAAAGGTGAGTACTCACAAAACGTTTTTTTTATACAGCATCAAAGGTGACCCAGGACATTGTTGTCAGGGATGGATGTTGCAGCAGAACTCTCGTCAGTGCCTGAGGCCTGTGGAAGCCAGTGGTGGGTGGTTAACATGGGCCTCTGTAGTCTTTCTAAGTTCCTTAAGGCCTGTGAAAGCTAGTTTAGTTGGGTAGCAGCAGCAGTCTCGGGGTACTTCCATCCTTGTTGATCAATGCTATAGTCATTAGCATCAGGCACGAGGGTTAACCATACCTGTTTCATCTCTATTAATGTGAGGATCTCCACATTTTTGCACAAGAGCCAAGTTCTCCATGGGGTAATAATAGCCTTGCCGCACTAAATACCCTCTCGAATGCAACACAGGTGTGGCCAGATATCCAGTTTCCCTGCCCAGAACCCCATGGGGTCCATGTTGTCATGCAACAGGGGGGACTCTAGATATACCGCCACTTGGTGCTTGGCTGCTGCTGGGTGGTGGCATTGGTATGTTGCTTTGCTCAGCAAGTGGCTTCATAAAAGTGCTCATTAGAGACACATTGCTTAAATAGCTAGCTCAGCTACTGCTTCTGCCCCTGGCCCACCTAGCAGTCATGGGAGTGGAAAGTGAGCGCTCAGAGTCCCCTAGATGACAATGCCAGATCATATTGGTAGGCCTCAGACAAGTGACTACAATTCATGGTATTACGCCATTCTGGCATCCCTCTCGGCAGGTGGAAAAAAATACATTTTTCTCCGGAACTGAGGGTCTACCAATGTTACCAGCCAGTAGTCATCCTTCTAGCAAATGAATGCAGATGTCGCTGCACAAGCATGCCAGCAAGCATGCAGCCATTTGCACCAAGGATTGTGAGCTCTTGTCCACCCCACGCTCCCCTGAATACTGCAAGGGGATGCCAGGGTCATCCTCATCTTCCTTCTCTTTGTCCTCTAGCTCCAGTGGCTCATCGGTCCCAGTGGGCCTGACTGTGGAGCTCCACCTCCTCTACCACTTTGTCCAGTTGTTCGTGTTGCCAATGTAGAACATCCTCTAGTACGCAAAGCAAGGGAGTTACATCTGAAGACCATAGTTTTTCCTGCAATCTGCAATGTCCAGTTTCACTTCACATGTTTCAGACAGATCCTACACACCGAGATGGCTCGGTGAAAAACTGCCACACATCAGTGTAATGTGGTTTTCCACTTGTAAGAGAGTAAAACAGATGTCATTACATGTAGACTGTTGTGCTGTTGCTTTGCCACAAGAGGCCGCTGTTTCCCCCACGCAGCTAAGCTACTGCTGGAACTGGCTCTCTGAGGGAGGAAATGATTCGGCCTGTGCTGTGAAGAAGAAGAAGCAAGTAGTGAGACCTCCATTTTGAGAGAACAAAGGAAGATCATGTGGGAGTGAGGCTTGTGTGCTCTGAGGAAACTAGCCGTGGTACACAGGGACTGAACGCTTTCCTGTATCTTGAACCTTGCCAGAAGCAGAGAATTCCCCCAGGACGGCTGTTGCAGATCGTGTAAAGGGGCCAGCCTGCTGTTCTTTATGATTGTGGAAGAGACTTGTTGCGCCCCAGCTCGGAGACATCATTGGACTCATCGACTAGACCCAGGTCAGTAACATAAGAGCATCCATGCTTAAAGTGGACCAACACCCAGGGGTGATCGGCCCGGAAATATATAAGATTCCCGGGCCGATCACCTCCCACCCCGCGGGACATCCAAGATCGGGATGTCCCGCGGGGTGAAACCCCCCAGAAACCCCCAAAACATCTTACCTGATCCGCTGCCGCCGCCGCCTCCCGCGCGCCCCTCCAGACGTGCGCGCGCCCGTGCCGGCCCTCTGTGAATGGCCGGCGGGGGGCGCGCGCGCCGAGAGTGACGCGCGGGAGGCGGCGGAAGCGGCTTGGACGTTCCTGATCCCCGCCTGGACGTTGGCGGGGATTGGCTGCGGCGGTCACGTGGGAGCGTTGAGAGGTGAGTTTTTTGGGGTTTCTGGGGGGTTTCACACAGCGGGGCACCCCCGATCAGGGTGCCCCGCCGAAGTGGACCAAAACCCAGGATAGTCAAAATCCTGGGTGTTGGTCCACTTTAACTGAACAGACTGAGACTAGGCCTATTAGTTAGGTTTTACATAGGTGTTTAAATAAAGTGTTTGTCCCTGTTTGCTGCCTGGATTTTGGAACTTAAAGGAACATTTTGCCTGTGAGAGCTGACATCTGCGCCACATCTACATCCTTGGTCTGTAGATTATTCACTCATTCAGGAGCAACATTGCTCTTTTGGGTTCTGGGCTAGTGCTGGGGAGGGGAGTTGTTTTTTTTGCATTGTAGGGTTATAGGATTGTAAGCTACTGTGCTGTACAGCCGATGTCCCCTCAGTGAGCACCCACACAAACATTCGTTCTAGCAATCCACCAGTAGGTAGATTACCAGTGCTTTCCTTAATATCCAATAAGGGTCATCTGGCTGTGTAGCACAGGGGTACTCAGCCCAGGCTGAGTGTATGTAATCAAGTTTACTATTGATCACAATTGTCTTTTTGAAATGGTTTTGATACGCTATTGCAGTAAAAGTTTAATATACAAACGCTGGTGTCAGTGTCGCTTTTCCCGCACGTGGCTTGCGCTGTATCCTGGGGAGCCCACACCGGTACACGGCTTACACACTAGCACCTAGTACTGCCTGGTTGCTGTAGCTACAGGTTTATCTATGCAGGTTTCGCTGCCATTGCTGTCTATCTCAACTGGCTGGTGCAGTGTTCACCTGGCTCCACCTGAATTTGAGGAGTGCTTTGAGGCCTATCGGTCTCCTCATGATGACCACTGGCCTGCAACCACTGACTATTCCCTGAAACTCCCCTGTATGCCAACATAATAAGAATTAAGCCAGGATTAAATCACAAAGAAAAATGCAATACACTGAACCAGCGAATCGGAACTGCAATTCATGGTTATGCTGTACGTTTCGGGATCAAGGTCTATTACTGGCACAACATATTTTTGGATATATTTTTGGACATTGTTGCATTATGGAAAGCATAACCATGAACTACTTTTATTTTATTTTACTAACCACGAAGCAGCAATGCCGGAAAAGCGTAGTGTGACATCAAGGAGGGTAGCTTGTGGGGGGTTAGGAGCGAATTGGCCAACTGCCTTGAATCATCTGTGACCCCTGAGTCTTCTGCTTCCTTTACCCTTTGTTCTTGTCATGTTCTGGTGCCCAAATTCACGTTAATCAGCCAATGAAAAGTTTGTTTAAAGTCAACTGAATTCAGCTGTTCAGTTCACTCCTCTCTAGTTATATACCATGGGTACAGTGAGTTCTGTAAGTTCTTATAGTACACAGGCAAGGGCAACGTACTTACAGTAACCAGTAACCAGGCTCCGGTTTTCCCTACAACTACAATTGAAAGATGTGCCCAGCAAATCACCCCACACTGCTCAGCTAAATGTTTGTAAGGAGCTGGGGTAGTGGAAGTGAAAGAAATCCACGTAGGCTTGGGTCCCAGATCTGTTGAACATCTGCTCTTTTATGACTTGATATTACATGAGACCAAACTGCAGTAAGACACAATTAAAAACATAAAAACAAATGCTAATCAAGCTAATTTGCATAAACATTCAGATTCTTCCATCATAATCTTAAAATTTATCTGATTTTACTAATGCTGTAACATTACCCCAGCATGTATAACTGCTTCTCTGAGGGAGTCACACAAGCCTATTATTTCTTAACATGATCCAATACCCAGAAATGAAGTTTATGTAGCTTTTTATCCCCAGCCCAGTGCCCCAAAATCCTTTTCCCAATATTCATAAAAAACTGTAACTAGATGCAGTATGATATCCTAAGGGCTCCCCAGCCAGGCAGCAGCGCTGTTGCTCTCTAGTGATGATTCAGTAACACACAGTCCAGCATTGGGGTTCAGCGTTATCAGTTATAACCGCTGCAATAAATTTGAAAGCACTACAAGCTTACACCCTTATGTTGCAGTTTAGCATGTAATTGAATGTATCATTGCTGGAAAGCAGCAGGGGGTGCTGCTGCATGAGCAGGGAGCCATACGACTGCTATTCGAACATCCTACTGCATCCTGTTTTAAGCATTTTGCAATATATGTTGAACTGTGATTTTTGTAAGAATTTTTTTTTGTAGCTCTAAAGGAGAGAAAATACCCCCATGTGAAATATATGTTTCTGGCACATAACAGTTGCTGATGCGGCCATGTCATGTGACTGGCACTTAAAGGGTTAAATGAAAAGCCCATTTTCATAAACCTTTCCTGAAGACCTAAGACCAATGGTGCCAATAGGCAAGAGGTGGTCCACTTACCTGCCGTGGGTGTGGTCTCAGTCCGGCCTGCTCCCATTGACTTCAGTGTCCACCTCCATACACTAGGAACTTCCACTGGTCTGGTCCACAAAAGTGGACTTTTCCTGTAACGGTACTAAAATCATACTCTGCATCTACACATACAAGCATCTACACTCTGGTGAAAATAACAAAGAAATATTTATTAAACAAGCTATATAACAAACATTATCATATATAAAAAGGCAACCTTAAGAAGTATAAGATTAATTGCTATCTGACTACATTAACTAAAAGTGAACGGTTGTAACAAACGTGGTGCCAAAAATAAATGAAAATGCATCAATATAGAAATTCAACCTATTCTACAAAACAAATTGTGTACTGTGCTACGCAATGGTTTACTAAGGAGGAGGCCCCAACCAATTGAAGAGAAAATAATTTGATTATCATAGCAAAAAGGGGACAGGGATTTGGGGATTTACCCTGTGCACATGATGAGAGAATTCTCTTCATCAGGAGAGAAAACTGCCTTTGACTTTCGTTGTCTACCTTATGGCTGATTCGGAGCCAGGTGAAAGTTTACACCCAATAGACAATGAAAAGGAAAGGCAGTTTTCTCTCCTAAAAAAAGAAGTGAGAATTCTCACCTGGCTCTGAATTTACCCCAATCAAGTGAGAACGGTCTGTTTTCAGCTTTGCAGTCAGTGAGGGCCATGCTAAAGATTTAGTGAAGCAAGTTCAACTCTGGGTGCACATTTGGGTGTGAATTGCCACCTGCATCTTGGTGAGTTTTTAAATTTTAACACACACAGTGCAATAAAATATTTGTTTGAATTTTCCTAAAAGAAAATCACCTGCACATGTGACGAATCCCAGAGAGCCCTCCAAGTAAGCCACGCATTCTGCCGCTACAATAATAGCAGCTTCCTCAGGCTGTGGACCATCATTCACGACCTGAGGAAGCAGCTATTGATAGCCACGGAAAGCGTTGCTTGCTTAGGGTGATCTCAGAGATTCATGTCTCTCCTTTGGTTCCCCAAGGTCAGTTTAGGTGTGCACTTTTGGTCTGTCTCTCTTTCACGGTTTTGGGCTTTTCATTAAATGATGTCGAAGGTCCGGTTTAAAGTGTATTTTGTCTATGTTTATGCGGTTGATGTAATAACATTTATTTTTGTAATCTTTTTTGCCTCTTCTATTATGGTGTATGTTGATGCAGCAGTTAGCACCCTGAGGTTGTGCACACAAACATTTGGATAGTAATATGGAATATTTATAACCTGAATGATTCTTAATGCTGTCCAGGCTAGGCACACACTAATTACCTTCCACCTTATACCCCTTGGGAACATTGTAAAATAGCCAAAATAACTATCCCTGTTTTTTTTTAAGTACCTTTTGTATGATAAGTAGTGTTGGGTGAACTGGTACAAGTTCAGCCACACTTTGAACAAAAGTTTAGTTTAGGTACCGAACTTGTCCCCAGCCTGGTCCCAACTGACCCAAATATAAAATGGCAACCTCCCTCCTCTCCACATCTGATCCGCCTGCCGCCAGAATTTATTTAAAATTTAAAAAAATTAAAAAATTGCCACCCCCATGAGTGAGGACACTTTACGTGGTAAGCTGCTGCAAGTGTCCTCATTCATGGGGACGGCCATCTTTCTGAAGCCCCAACTGTAGACATCCAACGTGCTCGCATAGCTCAGGAAAGTTGTACCTCAGGTGAAACTGGTTGATAGCAGCTAATCAACCAGCTTTTCTGGGTTCGGGCCGAACTTGAACACGGAATTCTGGCTGATGTTTGGGAACTCGAACTTCCAAAGTTCGGTACGAATCCGAACTTTGCATTTCGGGTTTGCTCAACACTAATGATACGCAAAGCTATTTTTTCACTTACATTTCTGAGCTGTAAAAGGTGCAGATTTATGACTCCTGAGCATTTTCTGCTGTGGTCAGAGACAGAAGTAGGACCACTCACTTTAGCTTGCCAAGCTGAAAGCAAGGGACAGAGAGACTGTAGGACCACTTTTTCTGCGTGGGACTGGGGCCAAAAATCAGCCTGAGATTTTCCCAGCAACTAGCCTGTCTGTGACCAGCCAGTGGCATCTCTGCTGATTCCTGGCCAGTCAACCAGTGTGCTCTAACACTGAGGCTAAATAATTAGGGGTCTGGGGTTGCTTGGGTGACAGGGGTAGAATGGAAAAGTGGATAGGGGGCGGTAGTCAAAGAGACAGTGTTAGTAAAGGTAGCAGCCCAGCTTGCCCCAAAGCAGTGTGACCCACCAGGCATTTGCCCGGGTCTCCCTGTGGCCAGTCTGCCCCTGTCCTCAAGGAATGAAATTGAAACAAGAGCAAACTTTGAGTCAGCTACAGCTTCTACCTGGCACTGAAGGAAATGCAGGAGAGGTATATGGGACAATCAGGGGAGCTCATTGTTGCCTTTTCTTGCCGTTGGGTTTACAGTCTCTTTAAGACTACCTACACAGTTACTACTTATAAACATAATGGTGCACCCACCCACAGTATACATTCCTGTCTACATCCGTAGGAAACTAATTTAATTCTCTAACATATTCAGGCCCCACTAAAACCATGCTAGGATGGAGGGTAGGTCTTTAAATAATGTTAATCATAACCTGAAGCTCCAGCGTCCCCACATGAAATCTGAAAAGCTGCTACAGCGTATTATAAGTCATCTGCCATATATATGTCAATCACTATTTCTTAAAGATAAAAACATTTTGCCTGCTACAAAAATTAAAAGTTGGATATTTTCAGTCCAAACTTTTTTTTTTTATCAAAACATCTGAAAACTGGTTCCAAAAACAGATTTACATTATGTACACACACAGACATACACACATATAGAAAACATGTGTTTTGTTAAAATATTATTTATATTATACTAAAATCAGGTCTTTTACAAAGAAATATGTATATGGGAAAAAAGTAAACTTCTGAATCAGTTTTTTTTCATCCCCGATTATTGAACATCCCAGATTTCACATAAAAGTGGGGTAAATTTGTGGTCGCTGACCCTCCATGACATCACCATGTCGGTGTGGTGATGGCTAAATGTCCGCAGTTCGGTGAGCCGTCCCAGCAACCGGGCAAAATGTTGAGGGTTATTGGGGTGATTCTGCTTGCAAAGCGTTTCCAAAATATGTAAGAAAGACTCCTGAAGCTTTTCCACTGACTCTTTGTCTTTAAGGTATTGTCGATCTGCAAGAGAAATTAAACATATGTAAAATTCATCCCAAATAAATATCAGCTGTTTATAGTCTACTATAATCTACTTTAGCTTTCTGTAGACCTATTTGATAGATCTAGTTTCAGATTCATGGATGTCACAAGGACCACAAGGTGTTGAGCAACACAGAATATGGTGTTCCTATAAATACTTTTTCTAATGATTTTTTTTCTTGTTTCAATACAGCATCATATTCCAAGTATGTCACACACCCCGCTTCCATAATCATGACATGTGGGTTATGGCCAGCAGAGGGCGAACTTTGCAGAGATGACAGGAAAAAAAGAAGCCCCTCCCGTTCCATAAATACCTGGGACCTCCCACACTCCCCAGTAATCGTCTCTGCAGACGGCGAGCAAGTCAGAAGATGGCTGTCTCCTCCTTGCAGGTAAGCTGGGTTTACACCCGGCCATTTTATTTCCCTATTTCTGCCCGGACCTTTTTTAAATTAGTCCCTATACCCCCCAGACATGGCTGTAGGTCCGGGCGAGGGTAGGGTACACCTTAGGGTTTACTAACTGGGAGCCATGCTCCCCTGTGAGACCCCCTCTAAAGGGTAGGCGGACGCCAGGTTTGTGATCCTGGGATGGGATGCCCTGACCGTTTTATATTCCCTGCGCTACTTTAGGTAGCTTGGGACCCCCCCACCCATTGCTCCCCGTGCCTGGATTATAGGGTCCCTCCATTCTGGGACTTTATTATCGAATTTACCTTTCACTTGCTGGCTGGGCCAGCGTGTGTGGGATGAGTGTGTGTGTGATGGTGTGTTTATGCGCGTTTAGATACTGTTGCCAGGCCCGCACTGCGTGGTTAGAGGCTGCGGGCTGGTTTTCCGGGCTGGCTCTGCAGCATTGCTGGGAGCGCGGCCAATCCTTTCCTCCTTCTGTCAGGAGAGGGGGTGTGGCCAGGCGCTCGGCGCCCCCCCTCTTTTGGCGCCCTTTGCGGTTCTCAGCCAATTGGCTGGGAACCGCTATCTCTGGCCATGTCGGGGGGGGGCGGGGCCACGCGCGGCGCGCGATCCGCGCTGGCCCGCCCTCCCTTTTCACTCTGGTGTCTGGTCGGTCGCCATTCCTCCGGTGTTCTGTAAGTGCCCTGCGGGGCCTGTTTGTTTCTATATGTCTCATTGCCTTAACCTGTCTAGTTCTGCGCTCTTGGAAGAAAATATTTTGACACATGTATATATAATTTTTGAATGTATGCTTGCTGTGTTTAGCGCTTGGGGTGATTTTTATGGTGCCATTATTATTGTGTCTTTCAGGGGGAATACCTTGCCTGATATAAATGGGGGTTTTCCCAGTCCTTAGGTCCCTTGCTCATATTGGGTTTTTTTCCTTGTCATTCATAAATCCTCCCACTAACGGACATTAAGGGGCTTCCCGGGTAGCTTCGTAGCGTAATTCCCACTGGTCATTGCGACTACCATAAAAAATCACCATATGGAGGTTCCCAGGATACCGGGCTCGGGATCCCTTCGGGGCAACCCCCGGCAGTGTGTGGTTTGTGGGGCATCCCTTGTGGGGGATAATGTGTTTATTTGTATTCCATGTGCACAGCAGGCCATTACGCGGCAGTCGGGGTCCCAGGCGTCTGGGTCCGTGCCGCCGGCCTCATCACCTACCCCACCCCGCCTTATCCGTACCCCAAGTGACACTGTCATTAGCGGGGAGTCGCAAGCTGATGTTTGTGCTAGGCTGGCCAACATCGAAAAGTTGATTTCTAGCTCTGTGGCCAGAAAGGCCCCAGCTAAGAGAAGGCATCTGTCGCCGGCAGCGCCGGTACTGGATTTTGATGACTATTATTCCCTTGACTGGTCTGATTATTCCCCACTCGAGGAGGGGGGAATTGTTTGAGGAATCTGATGCTGAGGATCAGCAGTTTTTTGGATACTGATACTGGGCAGGCGCTGGGGGATGCCGTGGATGCCCCCTAGATCCTGGCCCATCTATTTGAGGTACTGGATATTTCTCCGCCAGCGGAGACCCCCCCCCGCAGAAGGGGGAATTTTTTGGGACTTCTAAGCCCCGCTTGGAGTTCCCAAATTAGAATCATTTTGATTGCATGATTCTTTAGGAATGGGAGAGGCCTAGCCGGCTCCCCAGTGTTCCTCAGGGATGGGATAGGAAGTATCCCTTCCCGGTGGACGCGGTGAAGCGCTGGTCGTCCCCTCCCGAGGTCGATGCGCCCGTTCTGGGATTGTCCAACACCTCCATTGTACATTCTCCAGACGCCGCCAGTCTTAAAGATGGTGAAGACAAACGCTTTGATTAGATAGCATGCCATGCCTTTGCCAGTGTGGGTTCAGCCTTGCGGCCTGTTTGTGCTTCGGCGCTCGCTACTGTGGCTACCAGGTCTGTGGTTAGGGGCCTGTTGAGTGGTTCCCAGCTTAACCCGGCCAGTGATGATTTCACAGCCCTTAAGCGGTGTAAATTATTTGTGACCTTTGTTTTATCTGCTATGTATGACACAATTATTATGTGTAGTAGAACTTCGGCATTGATGGTGGCTATTCGCCGATAGGTCTGGCTACGCCAGTGGGCGCCTGACATTGTGGCTAAGAAATCACTCGCAGCGCTACCCTTCCTGGGTATGAGGCTGTTCGGAGATAAATTGGATTCAGTGGCGAAAGATGGAAAGTTACCTCAGCATAAGTAGCAGCGTCGCCCCTTTCGGGGGGCAGGCTCCTTCAATTCTTCCTTTCGCGGTGCCAGAGCAGGCAGAGGCTTTGCCTACTCTAATTTCAGAGGTGATTCCTGGAACGGAGGCAAAGGACGTGCTTGTCCAGGCCTTAACTGGGGTTCCAAGCCCAAGCCTGCTGCCAAGACAGCTCAGCAATGAGGGGACGCCCTCACCCATGCGGGTGGGGGGACGGCTGCGGCACTTCTTCCTGGTCTGGGCCCAGGAGGTCACAGTCAAATGAATCTTGGATGTGGTCTCTTCCGGGTACAAACTGGAGTTCGAGATTCCTAAGGTCTCGGGTCCCCTCGGATCCCCGGGCTGCGCAGGGGCTCCTGTTGGCTGTAAAGAATCTTCTGGTCATGGATGTCATATGCCCGGTGGCTTTCTCAGAGAGAGGCCGGGGCTTTTATTCCAACCTCTTCACGGTTCCCAAACAGGATGGATCCATAAGACCCATTCTGGATTTGAAGCTTCTCAACAGGTTCATCAGAACCAAGAAGTTCCGCATGGAGACTCTGCGATCAGTCATCAATTCCCTTCGTCAGGGGGATTTCATGACATCCATAGACATCATGGATGCTTACCTTCATGTACCAATCTACCCAGCACACCAGAGATTTCTCAGGTTTGTGGTGGGAGATCAGCATTTTCATTTTGTGGTCCTCCCTTTCGGGTTGACTTCGGCACCAAGGGTGTTCACCAAGGTGCTGGCGGGCATAATGGCCCTTCTCAGAGCCCAGGGCATTCACATTGTTCCGTATTTGGACGACCTCTTCATTACGGCATCCTCTCAGTCAGGCGGAGATGGACACCAGGTATGGTGGTGGCGATGCTGGAGAGGTTCGGCTGGGTGATCAACCATCCCAAGTCTTCTCTCTCCACCTCAAGGGAGATCTCGTTTCTGGGCATGAATCTGGATACCATTCAGACCAGGGTTTTCCTTCCTCAGTCCAAGTCCAATCCTCGTCCTTCTATCCAGCTAGGGATGAGACTGGTGGGATTGATGGTGGCTTCCTTCGAGGCAGTTCCCTTTGCTCAGTTCCACATGAGGTCGCTCCAGCTCCATCTATTGTTGGCCTGGGACAGATGTCCGCAGTCATTGGACCAGTCATTCATGATGTCTCCCTGGGTTCGGCAGTCCCTTCAGTGGTGGCTGGAACCAAGCAATCTGATGAGGGACAGATCCTTTCTTACCCCTTGTTGGGAGACGGTTACCACGGATGCCAGCCTGTTGGGCTGGGGAGGTTTTTGGAAGACGCATCAGTTCAAGGGGCTGTGGGGTCCTCTGGAGGCTCACACCCCCATCAATGTCTTGGAGCTGAGAGCTATTCGGTTGGTTCTGTCATGCTTAACGCATCACCTACGCGGCTTACCGGTTCAGGTTCAATCAGACAATTGAACTGCGGTAGCTTACATCAATCACCAAGGAGGGACTCGCAGCAGGAGTGCCCTCAGGGAAGTGTCTCTGATTCTTGCATGGGCGGAGAGCAATGTTCCATGCATCTCAGCAGTGTACATTCCGGGAGTGGAAAACACGGAGGCGGACTCCCTGAGCAGGGGATCCTCTCGCCGAGGGGAACGGTCTCTCATCCACATGGTATTCCGGTCCCTCTGTCACACGTGGGGGTTTCCGGGGGTGGATCTCTGCCTCACATCACAATCGCAAGCTCCCAATGTTTGTGTCTCTGTCTCAGGATCCTCTGGCCCTGTCAGCGGACGCCATGTCTCTTGCCTGGAGGGATCTGGGGTTCTTGTACCTGTTTCCCCCCTTCTCCATGGTGGGCAAGGTGGTGCGCAAGCTGGCTCAAGAGGGTGCGCCAGTAATTCTGGTGGCCCCAAGGTGGCCAAAACAGGTTTGGTACGCGGACGTCGTATGGCTGGCAGTATATCAGTACAAGTTGCCCCTGTTTCCGGATCTGATCACTCAAGGTCAACTTTGTTACCCCAGTTTACAAACGCTGGCTTTGACAGCGTGGCTGCTGAAACCTCCATCTTAAAAGAAGAAGGTTTGTCTGTTGCTGTGATTCAGACACTTTTTAGGGCCAGGAAGTGATCTTCCTCTAACATCTACTACAGGACTTGGAGGTCCTATATTGACTGGTGTGAGGCTAGGGCCTTGCCTTGCAGGGTGTTTTTGATCCCTAGGATTTTGGATTTTCTTCAACACGGTCTGGACCTGGGGCTCCAGCTTAGTACCTTGAAAGGGCAGGTCTCTGCCCTGGTGGTCTTCTTTCAAAGCGGCCTGCCCACTCCCACCATGCCGGCATTTGTTTAAAAAGCAAACACTTACCTGCATGGTCGGAGTGTGGAGGCCGGCAACGCTCTCAGTCGCCCTCTGATGACGCGTCCTCTGATGACAGCGCCGGCCTCCACGCTCCGCTGACAGCGTAGCCGGCCTGCCCGCTCCCACCATGCCGGCATTTTTTTTTTTTTTTTAATTTCAGGGAAAATTCGATCGGCACGAACCAAAAAAAATTCGGGTTCGTGCCGAATCGAATTTTCCCTGAAAATCGCTCATCCCTAGCTATTACCTCTGTTAGACGTGTCTCTGAGTTGGCGGCTCTGTCTATTCAGGCCCCTTACTTTGAGAGACACCAGGACAAGGTGGTTTTTCGTTTTTAAGCCAGATTTCCTTCCTAAGGTGGTTTCTGCCTTCCATCTCATTCAGGATGTGGTTCTCCCTTCCTTGTGTCATAAGCCTAGCAATGACAAGGAGAGGGTCCTGCACTCTTTGGATGTGGTTCGTTGTGTGAAGTACTTTTTGGTTGCTACTTCTTCCTTTCGTAAGACGGATGCCTTGTTCTTGGTGCCCTCCAGGCCCCGGAAAGGTTTGGCGCCTGCCAAGTCTACCATTAGTAAATGGATACATCAGGCCATTGTTGGGGCTTATTCTGCCAAGGGGAGGACTCCCCCTTTTAAGTTCACTGCGCATTCTACTCGTGCTGTTGGTGCTTCTTGGGCTTTTCAGCACCAGGCTTCTGTTGAACAGGTTTGTAAGGCTGCTACTTGGTCTTTCGTTCATACTTTTTTCCAAGTTTTACAAGGTTGATGTGCGGGCTTCAGCGGATGCCGTTTATGGCCGCGAGGTTCTGCAAGCTGCAGCGGTTTAAGTTGGTGCATTCTTTTACTGTTTTCGGTTCCCACCCATGACGGACACTGCTATTGGATGTCCCACGTGTCATGATTATGGAAGCGGGGTGTGTGACATACTTGGAATAATACCATTTTGTGATTACTCACCTGTAAAATGGGTATTATAAGTATGTCACACACCCCGCTTCATCCTGCCCTTATTGGTATTTTGGATCTTTTATATGGTGAACCTTTTAGTGTTATGATTGTTTATATTTGGTTCTTCCTGGTTCCCTTACTGCTGTCCTATACTGGGGAATGTGTGGGAGGTCCCAGGTATTTATGGACCCGGAGGGGCTTCTTTTTTTCCTGTCATCTCTGCAAAGTTCGCCCTCTGCTGGCCATAAACCACGTCATGATTATGGAAGCGGGGTGTGTGACATACTTATAATACCCATTTTACAGGTGAGTAATCACAAAATGGTATTATTTAGCTGTGCATTTTTTTAAACATTTGCTCAGCTAAATATGATGCTGAATTGCACTGAGGGAAAAACTCATGAAAAAGTGTTTACTCACAAAAAAGATATGGTGCTGAATCAGCCCTATTATAGCTAAAACTGTAGATCATTTGGCAGACAGTTAGTGCTGGCCTTCCCCCGGGGGCATCCCCAATAGAGATGCCCCACTGTGTGCAAACCCCCAGGGCACCACAGAACTCACCTGCTTCCTGGCGCCCTCGGCAATGTAAACATCCGGGAGCGGCATCCCCATCTTCAGGCTGTAAGTGCTCTCCCACCCCAGCCATTAAGATATCTTGGGAGCAGGAGTGTGTGTTACTAGGTGTTGTGGCTGCTCACACTCCCTATTGGCGAGCTCTGCGTGTGAACAGAGGCGTTTGCCGAGCATTACATATGCACTGCAAATGGATCTGATTGGATGAAAGTCTGTGCGAACAAACTGGGAATAAGTGAGTTTTGCAGAGCATTCTAGGGGGTTTCACACAGTAGTGCATCCCAGTTTGGGATGCTTCAGGGGCATGGAACAAAACCCAGGATAGTTAAAATCCCAGGTTTTGTTCTGCTTTAAAGTGATCCTCCAGTCAAAAAATACTTAAACCGGACCAACAAAAAACGGGTTTTGGTCCGCAATTGGGGGAAAAGCATAACGATTGGTGAGGTCCCTCCCCTTGATCAACCCCCCTCAAGAGTGTTAAACGTAACAGCCGCTGGACAATCGTGCAGCCGCATTTCGTCAGGGGCAGTCCACTCCCTCCGAAGCTGACCTTTGTAAAATGGGCGTTAGTCCAGTTTAAGGATCACTGAATAGGGCAACACGGGGGGCATCTGATTGAAGGATGCCCCACTACTCCATGTTGGTTTGTGGCACCATGTGACCACCGCTGGCCAATGGTGCTGTCTGCCAGCACTGTGTTAGCCTGAGCCCGCTGCTTGTACCTTACTGAGTGCTCACATGTGGCAGCAAGTCAGTCCTGGCCTGCTCAAGCAAAACTATAAGCCGGAGCCATTATTTGGTTGTAACCTTTGCCAGTTAACTTTGGGTGCTTGCTCCCTACTCTTACTAAGTTGGTCAGGAGCCTTACTTATCCACAGGTGTCCACAGGAACAGAGGCACAGGAGCCATTTTTGTTTCAATGTCCCAATAAGTTCAAACTTCAGGTTGCCTCACATTAGTTATTTTCCGTTATATAACATACCTGGTGTAAGAATAACGACTGCAGTCAAAATTGCATATTCTTCCTCAGTCATCTTCAGCTCCCCAAGACTTTTATAGAACTTGAACATCGGATTAAGATAGTCCGTTGATATACCTAGAATAATGTAGAGACCAATAATAAATGTTTTCTTCTCAGCAAAAGTAATTTCTCTTTCTAGTTTAAAATACAGATTTTCAATTACTGAGAAGTCAGAAGCAGCTAGACTTGCTGTGTTTTCTCAAGGACAATTCATTACTAGGTCATACAAAGTTCAGTTTTGGCTGTGGACAGTACACTGGCATACATCTGGTCCAATCACATCAAAGCAATTTTTATTAATTCAGTCATGAAGTTGTCAAAGATGTTATAGGGTTTCTTCAGCACTAGGACTAAAAAGTACAATGTAGGGGGAAAATGAAAGGGAAGTGCACTTCCAGGTTGACTAACTAGGAGCAAGCATCTTGGATTGTGTTCACAATCACACTGGGACTTTTCTTCAGCAATCCCTGTCCCAAAAGGGATGACATTTCAAATCACCGGTTCTCCCTTCAGTCTGTTATTTGCCCTTTGTCTATAGTACATCTATATTTCTGCCTTTCCTGTTTATTCTCTCCTCATGTTGTTTCCCCTTCTGCTATCGCAATCTTCCTCTTTCACATTTTCTCTTCCTTCCATTTACCTGCTTTCTTCTTCCTTCTCCTTTACAAATTTCCTTCTTATTCTTTCTTTTATTTTATAGTCTCGGCATGGCTGAGTGAGGAGGGCAGATGTTGTGCTCCCAGCCCTAGACATTTACATCCTATTGTGGGCCCTTAATCCCATTGTGACCCACCTGGAAAGGTTAATTGGGTTACAGAGAAGGAAGAGGGGAGTGAAGGCAATGTGCCCAAAGCCCTCAAGAAGATTCAGCACTTCTTCAGAGTGGAGGAGAGAGGTGCTGCCCAGGCACACAAGATGGCGGGGGGATAGAGGATGCACCCATCCTCGCTGGCTCCTGACCACATGCGAGGCTGACAGCGGACCTGCCAGGCTTGTAGTCTCCTACAGGAACAGACACTGTGGACTTGCATGCCATGGCTGCTCAGCGCGAGGCTCCGGACAAACCGGAGAACTCACGGCAGCCACATGCAGCCGCAGGGAGCAATGGGACCCCCACTGTCTGCTCCAGGTACATGGACAGCTGCGGGGGGGCAAATGGAACTACTCTGCCAGCAGGCAGCCAGAGCATGTCCCCCACCCCTCAAGCAGGGGAGAACCAGATGACAACCTCTTACCCTAGGCTACATTTGGGGCTAGGAGATCCCCCCCCCCCCCCCCCCGGAAAACATTCACTGGCTGACGCATAGGCTGGAGAGGAGAGGATCGGCATCTTAATCCTCATGCTGCACACCGGGGATCCTTGATACTAAACTTCAGTGACCCATTTGTTTTCGTGCCCAGGGTCATTTCCATCTTGAAGCTAATAGAGGTCTAAGCACAAATACACCAGAGCCAGAGTTCTAGCCCCAAACGAACTCGCCTCTGCCCCGCTGAAGCTTATCCCTTTAACCAAACTTCTCCCATCGGTCCAAAGAAAGCTTGCAGAGGTAAGGACCCCCCGGGCATGTCCCCTGGCTCAATACGGGGGGAAGCAAGACCTAACTACATCGATCTTGAGTCTTGTGGGTTTCACCGGGAGCCTGAAAGATATAGTGCTGACCCCCTCATGGAGCTGTGATGAGAAAGCATTGCTATGCGGCAATCAGCACCTAGAGATGTGTTATGCAGAATACACTTCACAATCCGTAAGAAGATTGCTAGGAAGGCTAGAGAGGCAATCCCATCCAAGTTCTTCCAGACATGACAAGCCACACCCTTCGGATGCGACGTGTTTTGCGTCCTCTGTTGGGTAAGATATGGGAATGTCAGGCCACCTACAAATGGGATCACCCTTTCCACTGGCGACTTGCCTTCCCTTTTTCTCTTTCTTAATAGAGACCCTATTCAGGTGCCGGACTGGTTGGACCTCCGCAGCAGCCTCCACCCAGAAGACAGAGAGAGCATTTTGACAGTCACTATGGAGTGATATTAAAGCTTTAAGACGGAACTAGTGACTGTGAGTTGGGGTTGGGCTCCGGCTGTGCACTGGGTTGGAGTGGGCAGGATGAGTTCTTTGTCCTGTCTAATTCCACTGGCTCACCAGGCAGCAGCCTCTGGTGCCATTGCAGGAGGGCAGTGTCCGTTCTGTCCCGGTGCACTACCAGACCGCTATTGTTATTGTTAGTGTTAATTTTATTACTATTTATTTTTACTATTATTACTATTTATTTTATTACTAATGTTACTGCAGGGATAGCTGTGGTGTTAAGGCTTTAAGACAGAACTGGCATTTGTGAGTTGAGTTGGGCTCCAGCTGTGCTCCGGGTTGGAGTGGGCTGGATAGGGTTTCTTGTCCTTCACTCCCCGGGAGTTATCCCTGATGCCATTGTGGCATGGCCGGACCACCATTTCATTGTTGTTATTAGTTTTATTGTTACCAATTGCAAAAATTACATATTCTTCTCACATACACATAAAGCAGACTTGACCACCTATTTATTAGTCACCATGCCCTATGGCATGGGATCCCCAGGCCTTATGGGATTCCCCAGGCCTCCAATGGTACAATAATATGGTCAGACCATGCATCTCTATTTATATCCTTCCCTATACCAGGGGAAGTGGCCAGAGGACCTGGAAACTTAACAATAACTTGTTAGAGGATGACGCATGTGGTTCAGAGATTAAAGAATCAATTTCTCAATCCCTTAAACCGGACCTTCACCATGATTTATTGAAAAGCCCAAACCCTTATAAAATGATTCTCCAGCATCTAAAATTAATATATTTTAAGTTTTTAGTCACTTACTGATTATACTTTCCCCCACTGGGCTGCAACTCTGTTCAGGACTTTAGGATATGGGGGCCGCCATCTTGACTCAGAAGCATCACACTTACTGAGGAGAGTGGAATAAATTACAGGGGCCGGGTTATAGCTGTGCTTTGCTCAGAAAGAGCAGAGCTGGGGTCAGGAAAAGGTCAGTAGAGCAGCACAGTCAGAATGCACTTCTTGTTTGCAGGCTGCCTGTTGTCCCATGAGCCGCCATCTTGAAAGTTTAAAGGGTCATAACATGCAGTAGAAGCAGGTAGGATGATTTTTAATGTGGGCAATCTGTATGTGCAGGGTGTGGAAACCATATAAGATAGACTCTTATTCAGAGTGAAGGTCTGCTTTAATATCCACAGCAAGGATGTGACAGCATAGCCCATATAGGCTTTGAAAGGCATATTACGCAGAATATTTATTAAACATGGGGCAAGACTCAAAAAGGGATAGGGCATACAAGATAAAAAATGCCCTGTCGTGCATCCAACAACTAGAGTCATCACACAAACTAGACGCCTCCCAGAAAACCCTTCTCGAGCTCCTGGAGGCAACAGAGTCCCTAAATAACTATATGATCAGGGATACCCACAGTGTAGCGAAAGATGTAGGGACAACCGTCTCTCCCTGTCATCCCTGTATACACAGTAGACTCTTTAGAAGAGCCCTTTACAGAAACTGAATTGCTAGAGGCCATCTAAGCGACATCATCTGGAAAGAGCCCAGGCCCGGACGGTTTCTCCCCAAGATTCTATAACACATACAGAGCCGCTATAGTCCCGTTTTTGGTGAAAGTCTTCAATAGCATAAGCGCTGATTGTCAATTTGCACAGCAGTCTCTTCAGGCGTTTATCACCGTGCGCTCCAAAACGGTAAAATACAAAACCACAACACATAACTACAATCGCTGATTGATGTGGATGTCAAATTGAGCACAAAAATCCTAGCGAATCGGCTTCAACCCCTACTGCCTGATGTGCTGTTCTCCTCATGTTTATTTAACTGTCCTATTCATTATCAGTTATTTCCCCATATTGTTCATATGCAGTGTTGTTTTTGTCGCCATCTGCTGGCCAGAATCGTATGCTGCATGCCTGGATTAGTTTGTATGCTGGGTGTGGTTTTATACAGCCCAGGTCCATGTGACTTGCTGCAGCCATTTTAGTTTTACTCTGCAAAGCTGTGTGACTGGACCTCATCTCTTGGGCTTGTGAAGGCATCAGTTTTTGACCAGCAGTAGCCTCAGGAAAGACTCTTACAGGACAGCATCAATATCACTACTGCCTCTACAGTATTATATCACTGCTTGTTGCTGTATTTGGATGGAATAAACCCTCAATGGTTGAAATCTACTTCTGTCTACTTGTGACTCCATCAGCCTGAGCTTCTGCCGGTCCGGTCTGCTCCACTGCTTGGATACGAAGGTAGGAGAGTCACACAGTCACATCAGTCACACCTTCAATCGCCTTCATGTGGGGACAGAACACCTGATATTTTAAATAAGGACAAGGTGGTCTTCATTTCCAGAAGAGAAGCGAGAGATAACACAGTAAAAACCATTACCCTTATGGCCTTTGCTCAGTCCCAGTGACTAAGGGCGTGCTGGGTATTGGTCGACACCAAAAAGGCATGCAACAGTGTGCAATGGTCTACGTCAGACTGGCATAGGACCATCTTTTTGCAAAAAATACTAGCCTTATATAGGAGCCCTACCACCAGAATACAAGTCAACAGCCTTTTGTCTACACACCTACCGATAACTAATGGAACCCGGCAAGGGTGCCCACTCCCCCCGCTCTTATATGTAATAGTTATTGAGCATTTGGCAAATGCTCTTAGATCCAACCACAATATATGAGGCGGTACATGTGTTAATAGAGAGTACAAGCTATAGCTATATGCAGATGACCTCCTACTATATGTCACACCTTTGGCAATCTCAATCCCTTCAAACAGGTATGAGTTTAACAGGTTCACTCAATTTTATAAATTCAAAGTAAACTATGCTTGCATTATTGAGCATTTCATAATCTCTAAACATACAACAGGAATTGCAAGATAACTTCCCCTTTAAATGGCAAGATACTTACTTAACAGACTTAGATTCCTACATCCCTAGGTAGCCTGTATAGCTTGAACTACGTCCCTCTACCGAAGAGAACTATAACTGAGTTGGAGCTTCACACTAAAAAGTTGTATTCCTGGTTTGGTCGCATTAACATCCTCAAGATGGTTTACTGAAATTCCTCTACATATTTCAGGCTGTCCCATTGAACCTCCCTCTGGAGTTTTTGAAACAACTCAAATCAAAATTTACCCAATTTATATGGCGGGGTAAGCGAGGATAGGGGTGGGTCTTCTCACCAAACCAAAACAAAGGGGGGGCCTGGGGGATGCAAAGCCTTAAATTGCACCACAAGGCCACAGTTTTGACACAACTGGTTTCACCAGGGTAAGAATAAGCTATGGGCGGGCCTAGAACAGTTCATCTCCCCCTTAAGGCTGCAGTGCCTCCCATGGATAGACCCCACTGCACGGCCCAAACATGAGAGTCTCCCATATTTAGCTGGACCAATACTCACGGTATGGAATACAGTTTTGAAACTACTACAGACCGAGTCCATTATCCCCCCTTAATCTCCCCCTAAATTCATGGGACACTGGTAGTTGGACACTGGGAAACCAATGGATCAGAAAGACTGGTAACAACCCATGATCAGTAGCCTGCAAATCCCAGGAGAAAAATTACCAAATTGTGACTAGGTGGTATAGGTGTCCTGTGGATCTAGTCAGATATGACCACTCCAAGACAGAAAAATGCTGGAGATGCGGAGTAGCCCAGGGTACCATGTTGTACATCTGATCGGAATTTTATTTTCACCACAGGATCAATAATCAAACAATAGCATTCACCCCCCCCCCCCCCCCCCCAGATTGTGCTTTTTGTACCCTCAAGCAATTGGCTCATTGTATAGTAACCTTGACGGCAAACAGGAATGGTGTATTATATTTGAAGTTGACTCATGTTGACTGAAACACTTTACTGAACCAGTGATTCTGTGCTACTCATCTCCATCTTTTTGAAAACCAATAAAATCTAATTATGGAAAACTACAGTTTTAGAATATAAAAAAGAACTCGCTGTTGCAGCATCTATCCCCCACTACAGGTCCGCCGGTTCGGGGACTTCCTTCTGGTCCCCGGGAACCCCTCTCCATGTCCCTTCCAGTTTTGTCTTTAGTCACATGGGGGAGTTCCACAGAAACTGCTACTCTGTGGTATAAAAGCCACCCTGCCCAGGAGGCCTGGCATTTTTGCTTGGCCATTTGTTCCTCTTTCCTATTCTCTTTTCTTTAAATTTTATCATCCCATTCCTCTCTCTTTTTTTGTTTTCTGGAGTGTAGTTATAGAGCAGTTCCTAGGCAAAATCGCACTCAAGAGTTGAAAGAAAAAAAAATCTGCCCCCTCCTCACCCATCCTATGGTTCTGCTGCGGTGTCATCCTGGTATTTTGCTGTACCTCTTTATTAGCAGCAGGCAGTGCTTCCTCCCTATGACTGCACCCAATATGGGGAAATGCAGAGCTTGTCCTATGGCTTGCACCACTAACAGTGATCCTGACTCCTCTGCAGAAAGCGGGATGGTTAGAATAAATGTAACATTTTTGTAGTGATAAGTAGTATGTGTAGATTTCTTGTCTTTCATAAAAAGCTTAAATGGGAGTCAGGTAGGCAGAGAAGTGCGACGGCTTAACTGTCAACCTACCTGCAGTTTTTCCTGCACAACACTCAATAGGAGCATGACACTGGAATCTGCAAATACAGGTAATCTGGAATGCTTCCCCACCTGCCCAATTAATTGGCCCCAGGCTCCCAAGATACAGGTTGGGGACCAGTGGCTTACTAGAACTGGGGAATATATAAAACTCTGATTGGAATCATGTTCATTTATACAAGGTCTTCAGGAATGAATTCCCAATAGAAAGCACGTTTATAACTGAAGTACTGCAATGCACCACAAGATGGTGCCATATGTTAACATGTGTACAGGACAGGAGTCTGTATCTGGAGCCGCCTTGCCTTAAGGCCAGCCAATGCTACTACATCATTTCAATATATATGTAAAATGAATGTCATCCATTCTTATTCAGATCTTTCAAGGTAAACGTTGTTACATTAGAAATTGATTCATTCATTTGAAACTGAAGCTGAATTGTTAAAGCTAAAAAAAAAATGTAACTGTGTGTTAGATAGACTGAGCAATGAAATCAGATGAACACATAGGAGGTTATTTACTTAAGTGTTGAGAACCTCTCTGCCTCTTTGCAGAACATATGGAGAACTTTTCTGCCCCACTGGACTCAGTACTGCATCAGCCAAGCAGATCAATGGCGAGAATGCTGAGCCTAGGGCCAGATTAGAGGTGGGGGGAACCAGGGCTTGCTCCCAAGGGCCTCCACCTCTTGGGGATTCCACCACTTCACTTGTTAAAGGGTAATTCCACTTTCAATGTAATTTTTAAAAGTTTCCATTATTGTGTGGCTATATGATGTAATCAATGTACTAAGCGTAGCGGTTATATATTTTTTGTTTTTTATTTGTTTGCAACTCTGTGTTATAAAAGAAAACAGTTCTCCCTAGCATCAATGTGTTTACCTTAGCAATGTACAAAATGGTGTGTTAAAAGTACAGATCAGACACTTCCTGACCCTAGCTTGCTAATCATCTGATTGGCTGAGGCAGAGACAAGAGTATTAACCCCTTCTGCTCAAATTCAACCTCTTTAGCTGGGAGGAAAACAATGTTGTGTTTCAGCAGCTAAAGGGTTACTGGCAGAATTCTCAGCTGGAGAGATTATTGCTGCTGTGTGATTTAGCCAAAGCTTCTGATGAGTACACCTGCTACAGTGGAAGGCGTGTGGGAGTTGTAGTCAGAAAAGATACTGAGAATTAGACAGAGTCAGAGGAATATAAGAAAAATGGAAACGGCATGATGATATGTGAATCACAGGTCTGGGGGCACAGTCCTAACACAAATGTTTATTTTACATAAAGAAGGGAAAAACAATAAGGCAGAACACCAAAAAGCTGACAAAAATGGAGTTTTCCCTTATCCCTTCTAGTGCCAGCTACGTGAGTCTCACGTAGCTGCCTCTCCAACCGTTAAAGTGGACCAACACCCAGGGGTGATCGGCCCGGAAATCTATAAGATTCCCGGGCCGATCACCTCCCACCCCGCGGGACATCCGAGATCGGGATGTCCCGCGGGGTGAAACCCCCCAGAAACCCCAAAAAGACCTTACCTGATCCGCCGCCTCCCGCGCGCCCCTCCAGATGTGCGCGCGCCCGCGCCGGCCCTCTGTGAATGGCCGGCGCGGGAGGCGGCGGCGGCGGAAGCGGCTTGTACGTTCCTGTCCCCCGCCTGGACGTTGGCGGGGATTGGCTGCGGCGTTCACGTGGGAGTGGGGAGAGGTGAGTTTTTTGGGGTTTCTGGGGGGTTTCACACAGCGGGGCACCCCCGATCGGGGTGCCCCACCGAAGTGGACCAAAACCCAGGATAGTCAAAATCCTGGGTGTTGGTCCACTTTAAGTGCCAGCTACATGAGACTCAGACAACTTTAAAGCCCCATAAAATAAAAGATAAAAATTCACTTGACCCCTCAATCAATCTGGCCCGGTCCTCTATTCACCCGTGGGGCATCCGATCCCCCTGGGCTCAATTTTGAAACTTTTTTAACAAATGAAAATTTTTTAAAAACACTGGAAAAATGACAAACAAGACATTTCATGTTAGAGCCTAAACTCTGCCGCAAATATATATATATATATATATATATATATATAATTTTCCTGGAAATTCCTGCAAAAATCGCAGCATCGCAAAATGGTGAAATATGACCTGTCAACAGAGGGTGACAAAATCTCAAGTAGGCTGGCAGTTAAAAGGGGTAAAAGTAACTATGCATGTTGTGTATTGTTCTGTTCAGGGGATCTTGCACTTTCAAATTTAGCTTGTTCTTTCTTGTTTGCATATAAATATTTTAGAAAAATGTGTATTTTATTCTGTATTTTTAGGGAAACCCAGTGAAACCAAATAATTCTTCGAGGGATTACTTCTAGAAAGATGAAGCCACTGAAATAAGCTGGGTACACCTAGAAAGCTAATGAGTGTACTTTCAGAGAATATATGGTTTGTGGGGGGTATTCCAAATGTGAAGGGTTGTTTTGGTTGAAAAGGTGCAAGGTGCGCACTTTGTCTGCAGAGCTGAAATTTTCATTTAGGATTTTATATGAAAAATTAAATGTTTATTACAAAAAACTGTAAATATTATTTGTTTAATTTTTGCACATATTTCAACCAAAAACATTGAGAATACACAAAAAAAAATGACAAACATGTCACAAAAGACATTTTATGTTAAACCCCAGCTCTGCTAAAAAAAACAATGTACAATTTTCCTTGGAAATCCCTTCAAAAATCACAGTTGTAGCGCAAAGGGTGGTCCAGCCCCATCCTGTCTCAGTGCCAGGAAGGGCGGCACAGTGGGGGATTCCGCTTTAATCAGAGCAGCTATTAATGTAGTTACATATGGCCTCCACTATGTCTATTTCTGTCTATGGTCCTCCACCACACTTGATCCAGGTACCTAATGTATACATTTGGTAGCACTTACCACTATTGCGAATTCTTTCTTCGAGTATGTCAGTGTGTCCATCTAGCCACCTCTTGTTAAAGAGCTCAGCAGAGCGAAGAAACATGGCCTCCACTGCAGAGCCTTTCAGCAGAGCGATCTGATCTTCATGATCCAGTGTCTGGAAACCTATATAAAAGTGGGACATTGCAAACTTTTACATGTTTTATTTTTTAGGTGTCTAACTATTGAATAGTTTTATGCTACACCAGTAGACAGGGTTGCCATCAGGAATGTATGGACCCTATACAGGGAAAATGCCAGGGCCCTCCTTTAACCTGCAACAATTTCCAGACACGTCATGCAGGATTCAAATCACAACAAAGTTAAACTTGCTTCGCCCAATATTAAGCATGACTCCCATGATAGCAGCTGTTGTCTTACCATTCATAGGACCCACCATGTCATAGGACCTACCAGCACATCAATGTTATCTTCCCATACCATTTAAGGATGCCACATACCATCCTGCTTATGGCCCTAAAACCTAAAACACCATTCTTGATTTGAGATAGGGGCTCAATTGAATAAATATGAATTAATTGGCAGTTGGCAGCAGCTTAAAGCAGACCTCTAGTCAAAAAGCTGCTGCTAAGACGCTGGCCAAGACTTCCATATCACCATGCTGCCTGGGACCCCATATGACTGCTAGCAGCCAATAATGTTTTTGGGGTGGGTTTGCCAGATAGATTGTCATCACAGGGATGATGCCAATGAGGTAACGCAGAAGGGTAAGTAACTCTGACCAATCTTTGACAGGCTGTTACATGCAGCAGTGCAGGGCAGCCCAAAGTGTGATGCCCCATCCAATGTGGGGCACAGCAAACCTCCAGTCATTTTTGTCTGTTTGTGTAATTGTGTCTCAAATCACAGCTGAAATTTGTATGAGTACTATGCTGAGATTAAATCTAGAAATACCAGGATGGCTACCTGGTCTGTAGACCAAAATTCTGTTCACAAAACTCACTAGCTATGGGTAAATTTCACATTACTCATTAGCTATGGGTACATTTAGATAAGTAAGATAATTCCCTTTAACAACTGGTTATTTAAAGCTTAACACTTAAAGTGGACCAACACCCAGGGGTGATCGGCCCGGAAATCTATAAGATTCCCGGGCCGATCACCTCCCACCCCGCGGGACATCCGAGATCGGGATGTCCCGCGGGGTGAAACCCCCCAGAAACCCCAAAAAGATCTTACCTGATCCGCCGCCTCTTCCGCCGCCGCCGCCTCCCGCGCGCCCCTCCAGACGTGCGCGCGCCCGCACCGGCCCTCTGTGAATGGCCGGCGGTGGCGCGCGGGAGGCGGCGGCGGAAGAGACTTGTACGTTCCTGTCCCCCGCCTAGACGTTGGCGGGGATTGGCTGCGGCGTTCACGTGGGAGCGGGGAGAGGTGAGTTTTTTGGGGTTTCTGGGGGGTTTCACACAGCGGGGCACCCCCGATCGGGGTGCCCTGCTGAAGTGGACCAAAACCCAGGATAGTCAAAATCCTGGGTGTTGGTCCACTTTAAGGATTGTGTTTAGGGAATTAAATTTTTAGCAATGGATATTTTTCTGCTAAGGCAGAGAACAAACACACACAGTCTGAATATCTCTTATCTTAACTACAAGTGTGGACAAGATGTCAATGTATGAGTCTGATGGTGTCTGTATTCTCTACCTTGTACAGTGCCACTAAAGAACATGGCGCTTTATAGCTAAATAATATTAATAATAATAATCGTTCTGGCCATACTGATTTGAAATGGATTCAGCAAGGCCATTCTTGATGGGCACTCCCCAGGCAGGTAGCTTGTTCTCTTGTGGTTGGGGAAAAGGGTGTGAGCTCGCAAAGGCAGGGCTCTCCCACCTATTTGGGTCAATTCACAGCCAGGTGAGAATTCTCACTCCCTTTCAGGAAAGAAAACGGCCACTGACTTGTCTACCAAGTGAACATTTTTACATGGCTCTGAATTAGCCCCAAGGTAGACAATGAAAGTCAATTGCAGTTTTCTCTCCTAAAAAAAGGAATGAGAATTCTCACCTGGCTCTGAATCAATCCCAATTGTGTCTTGCATTCAGAATATTTATTGTAAGCTTTGTAAAACTCACTTGTAATAGTCTATGGACTGTACATTATGTTCTGCTCTCTCTGTAATCACTACTTTGAATAATATTTATAATAATGGTAGATAACATGTATTTACCCTTGAGAACCAGCATCTCCTGTAATGAAAGGGGAACTTGAGTAATGTTGTGAGTGTACTGCCTACCTTATACAGCTTAAACGAGAACACCATATCCCATATATTTAGAGAAAAGTGAGTACCTGGAATTTTTTTAGTGAACTCCACTAAAATGTGAACATGATTTGTGGCCATTGTTGTCAGGAAGATAAAGTTGTCATCTGTGCTGAGGTTGTCCTGCCAGAAGGATAATTGCCAGAGTTAAATCATTCACAGAAAACAGTCATAGTATATAGTAATAAAATGTTTATTTTAGTTATGTGTGACGGGTATGACGAAAAGAGAATTACAGTGTCAAGAACGTATGAATGTTAGTGGGATCTACTTGAGATATAGAATGGGGCTGCCACTCTAATGTCGGGTGAGACAGCAGGATAGTGCTGGAGAAGAATTCTTGGGGTTGCAGGAGGAACCTACATTAGTTGTGGGATGTTAGGGAAAAAATAGCTGATAAGGTATAGTTAAGTAGGAGCTAGTATCTTAGAACTAGAAGAGCCCATTGTCTATGTGAGATATGTGGGCCATATGAGGCTTATGCTAATGGATCAAAATTGTATCACAAGGTAGAAGTAAACACATGTTATTTAGTTACGTCTAGAGTTTTGTTAGCGGTTAGCTAGGTTCTAATGGCCTGCTCAGTCACCAGTCACCGATGAGCAAAACCCAGTTAACAGAATATTGTCCAATTCTTACCACTGCATCACCCTGAAAGCGGAATAAAACGCACCAGCAGCCAGCTTGGAATCTAAAAGATTCCAGGGTCGACCCCTGGCTTTGCCCCAGGAAAACCCCCCAGGGCACCGGTAATAAATCACTTTTCCTGGTCCAATGACACATGCGTGGGCTCTTGTCCTTTGACAAGTGACTTCGGAAACTGACTGTTTACGGCTGGGATATGCTCGGATGGGAGCGCGCATGCCACTGGGGATGCGGAGGTTGTGGCAGCACACACTTCCTATTGAAGGCATTTAGAGCCCGTTTTTAAAGGATGTAAACACAGCACAGGGCTCTGATTGGACTATACGCCATTGAACCGAGGAGAGGTGAGTATTCCTGGGCAAATTAGGGGGTTTCCCACAGAGGGATATCCCAATTTTAGATGAGCCGTGGGCATGGAACAAAACCCGGGAAAGTCAAATTCCTCAGGTTTTGTTCCGCATTAATTGGACAATCCCCTATTTGGCGGGATACTAGATGTGTGTAATTGCTTGGCTTACAAGTTGGCAAGCTCTCACAGATGGTACAGGGTAGTCAAGATGTAGCCAAATATCATGCACAGGTGGATCAGTCTGTACTGGTGTCAAGGCACAGGAATGGAGAAAACTCAGTGTAAGTAGGCAGGCCAAAGGTCATTCACAGGAAGGCATGGTCGCAGTACAAGAGGAGCAGACATAGACTAGTTCAGGGAGTTCCAAGGTCACACACGAATGACCAGAGTTGCGGTACAGAGGTTTAGGCAAAGACAAGGTCAATTGAGGTTCAAGGTCATACACAGTCAGATAACAAATAGCACCCAAGCAACAGCTATACCTGGCACCATAGAATGGACCAGATAAGCTTTATAGGAGTGATGTGCTAGTGATTGGGCCGGACCCTGCAGGGCTCATTGGCCCACAACATATTCAGGACATATAAGCCCAAAACTGCAATGAGGACTAGCATCCCTAGATCAAAACCTGGGCTCATATGCACTCTAACCGCCCCTGTCTGCCATTGGCAGCACATCTCTGTGGAGAGACATATAAGAGGTGTGAGGCAGCAATGCAAGGACGGCCAGAGGAGAAAGCTGCAGCCCAAATCAGTGCCGAGGCTGACGTGTCAGCCAGGCGACAGTAGGCTCAGCGCACCATCAGGAGACGCCACTGAAACGAGGTGGTGAAGAGCAGATCTCCCTGATACCCCTGATCTAAAAACCATGCATTTTACCTATAGTCCAGTCTTGGAAGGCATTATATGCCATCCCAGTACAAGGTTGCCCCCCAAGACTTCAGTGAGAGAAAGATAATAGCTGAGGCCAAAAATCTGAAAGATCAGATTAAACAGAGCAGGGACAGTCCAGTTAACAAACAGGTGATCAGTCCAGGGAACGTAGCAGACAAGCAGAAGGAGAGCCTCCAAACAATACAGCAAAACTTTAATCCTGGCAAATAGGTTTTTACAACATGTTGTTCCTTTTAAAATTCAGTTGAGGTCAGGCAGACTACGATTGGCAACAGAGCAGAAAAGATCTGTGTCTGCACCAAGACAAACAACTAAACACTATAAAGGGTGAGAAAATCTGGGAGAGAGTATGTTTTATATCAGCGGTTCTCAACCTGTGGGTCGGGACCCCGGGGTCGCCTAAAGCCGTCGGAAAATACATACTTCCGATGGCTTTAGCCGCTGAGAAGTCGCGCTACCGTCTGCAGCAGCGCTATTCAGCTGAATGCCTGCGGACGGATGATTGCATCATCCGTCTGGGGCCTGAGAGGCGGGGGAAGCAGGGGGAACGCTCCACAGTCCATAGCAGCGCATTACGTGTGTCCGGTGCTTGCCAACGTCATCAGTGGGCGGACGCAGCAAGCGCCGGAGGACAGAAGCCTAGGAGGACGAGAGGCAAGAGAGCCTCCGAGACAGCCTGCTGGTGTAAAAAAGGTTAATAATGTAAAAACAGTACACACACCATACACACAATACTGTGTAAGTGTAAGGTGCTTTGTGTGTAATCATTACACAGTACACAAAGCACCATACATTTACACAGTGTGAACTACATCGGTCTTATACTATAAGAGACCACTATAAGATGAAGTTCACACTGTTCCCCAATGTATAAATATCTCCCACTATTTTCCCATTGAATCCGCCTCCTATTGATTTCACTGTGAGTGTGGCGGATTTTGTGGAAGAGAGCTCCCGAGAATCTCGAGTTACCACACAATCCGCCGCAGCCTCCTATTAATTTCAATAAATGGCAGAGAAATAACAGTTTCTGACACATCCTATGCCATGGTGAAATGTTATTTATTGGAATTAGTAATAAATATTTCTCAACATATAATTAAATATTGTTTTTATGATTTATCACTATGTTTAAATTATGTTTGATTTGTAGCAGTACAGTATACAGTACAGTTTTGAAGTAGCCACCAAAATGATTTTTTGGTTTGGGGTCACCGCAACATGAGGAACTGTATTGCGGGGTCACGGCATTAGAAAGGTTGAGAACCACTGTTTTATATAGTTTTATATAGTAAGTGTCAGTCCAACTTTGGCTAATGGACCATGTGTTTGCATCCCCCCCTGACCTTTACCCCAAATTACTGCAGAGGAAATGCTGCCCTCCTATGACTAGTGCGTGCAATACTTTTCACATTTGCTGAATGTATTAGGGCAGAGACATAAGCTGCCCTCATCCCTTACAGCAATGACCTTTTTAGGGTGGGAAACAGCTTAGTGTGGAGAAAATTTTGGTTACAAACGTAACCATGGGTATTGCAGACCACATGTTTTTAATAGCTAGGTCAGATTTCCAACACCAGCACATTGTTCCAAATTTATCAAGCCTAAACCTGATTGGTCTGGTATGTGTGGATCCAGACAAAATGTTGTTGATTTAAAGGTGTTCACCTACAACAAAACAACACAAAAAGGTTGGTGTCCTGCTTTTGAATAAACAATAATCATGGACTAAAAAATGGATGAAAAAAACAAATACCTATCTCTTCTTTCCACAGCTGCTTTCCTGAAGTCTGGTTGTGTAATACTCACCTGTTCCTGCAGCATTCGGATGCCATATCTGCTATGTGCCAAACATTTAAATAGGTTAAAATTAGATGCCAACATTTATTTTAAAGGGAATTGTGTTATTTCTGTTGTCTTTCTAACAATCTTCCAGTATTTAGAAACCTTGAAACTGGAATCTTTAAATCTCAGTGTATCTCAGATCAGATTTAGATTGCAGATCTTATCTCCGTCTAACATTCATGCCATACTTGGAAATCACACATTTATAGTGTCCCTTCCCTGTGTACACCTACTCTGATATGAATCTATTTTTATAGACCAATCTTTGATCTTTATCTTCCTGACCTTCATGAAAGGTTGTAATTTACCCTACAAAGAGGGAGGATCACATTATTGGGTAAATTCCATTGTGCATTAACACAAAACTTTACTAATTCTGTTTTCTCTGGGGGTACTGCTAATTATTTGGGGAAGCAAGGTTCTCTTTGGATATGCTTTACAAACTCACTCTGTGATCGTTTTTACCCATCTGAAAAGCAGGTAGTGAATCACACCCAAAATGAACCATGCTTCACCAAATTAGAATGATCCCTTCTAGATAAGCTTTAAATGGCTGTGGGGGTCATGCCAATTATTTGCTCAAGCAAGCTTATCTTTCGGTGTGCTTTTGAGTGTGATTTGAAATTAGCTGGGTGAGCTTTTTTACTTTAACGCACAATGAAGTGCAATTTATGTTCAAATTCTTCCAAAGATATCAGCTGCATCTGTGACGGGGCATTTCTAAAGATTAGTCCTATCATTCTACTATAAAAATATGCGTCCAGTGCTCTTTCGCGGGTACTCGGGCCTTCCTGCTTTGTCTGTGGCGAGATTGCGATTGTCCGGGCTTTTTATATGGTGTGTGCTTCTCCTTTCTCTCTCTACTTGTTGCTAGGCAGCATTCGACGACAGCAACAAGTGAAGGAGGGTAAGCCCGGGCAAATGTGATCTCATTATGCAGATGCAGGCAGTGGCCATAGCAGCCACGGAATGCATGGACGCTCATTTCGGGGGAGCCCCGGCAAGCTCATGTACCTACTTTAGCTTAGTATCCACTTATTTGTTTTTTACTTTAAACCTTTACCTGCCAGACTACCAAGATATTTGTCATCCTCTGTTGCCAGACAATTTCTCAGCATTTTGCGCTATATATATATACAAGAGTGTTTTTTTTTCTTCTGAAAAGTTGCTTTTTTCAGAGTTTGAACATGAAATGTCTAGTCTGTAATTGTTTCAGTGCTTTCTCGATATTTTTGGGTGAAATATGTGGAACAAAATATATAGTGGCATTTTTTTAAAATAAAAAACTATTTTTTAAAGAAAAGCCCAATTCTCTCAATTACAATGGTACCGCATATGTATCCTGCCCAGGAGACACCCCAAACTGAAAAGCCCTTTATGAGATTTAAAAAAAAAAACAACTACTACTTTTTTAATGGCGTAGGGTCCTCCCTCTCCAGCAAAACCAGCCTGGAAACAGCTATGGAGGCTAGTAGACCAGGGTGTGGAGGCGGAACAGCCAGCTTTGGCCCTGGGCTACCAGCCTGCATAGCTCTACCAGGCTTCGGGCTTTTCTTAATCCCCCTGGGCTGTGGGTATGCTGGTAAATGTTTGCTGGCAGGTGAGTTGCCGGCCCTCCTGATTTTTTGAACTGGTATAGGGGTCTCAAGGACCCCTTTCCAGTTCACCAAGGGTTAAGTGTAAAACAACACACACACTGGTAAAAGTCCTTTAATATATATATCACCCATCACTGGGTGCTGTCTTACGCCCCCAAATTGCTGCTGTCTTACAGCTGGACGTGATCCTCTGTCACACTCCAAGCTTCCGCCACCCACTCCAGGCCTTGTATACTGGTAAAGAGAGCTGACATCATCTCACTCGCCAATGGGGCGGAGAGGGAGATGACAGAAGCCAAGTTGTGGGGCAGAGAATCTGTGTTCTCTGCTCCGCTGAAGGGTGAGTGCAGAACAAAATGGAACAGAAATGAGCATTGTTGAGTAAAGTAGAGGTATCAGGATAACAGCTTCTGTCAACTTACCCTTTAGCCCAATCCACACCCATTATCCAGTAACTACACACTTTTGCTGGTTTACAGCAGCACTGTACCAAGCACTGGCAGTGAATGTGCAAAACGGAATAATCATACGGGATACAAAGAGATATGTATACCTTCAGCATGATTTAATGAAAAGCCCAAACCCTTAAAAATCTATTCCCCAGCATCTAAAATTATATTTTAAGTTTTTAGTCACTCACTTATTATTCTTTCCCCCACTGGGCTGCAACTCTGTTCAGGACTCTAGGATACGGGTGCCGCCATCTTGACTCAAAAGCATCACATACTGGGGAGAGAAGAGTGGGATAGTATAGTATAGTAAGTACAGGGGGTGGGGTCATAATTGTGCTTTGCTCAGACAGAGCAGAGCTGGGGTCAGGAAAAGGACAGCAATCCCAGAATGCAGAGCGACACAGGCAGAAGGCACTTCCTGTTTGCAGGCTGCCTGATGTTCCATAAGCTGCCATCTTGGATGTTTAAAGGCTCATAACATGCAGTAAATGCAGGTAGGATGATTTTTAATGTGAGCAATCTGTATGTACAGGGTGTGGGAAACAAATTAGATAGGCTCCTATGCAGAGTGAAGGACCGCTTTAAGACAAAGAGACCATGATTACTATTAATGCATCATGTTAAGCTCCTTAGAGCGTGCTTTCCTTTAGACTTCACAATCTATTGAAATGTTACTTTTGCTATGATGTGCTCCTTGATACATTTTTATTAATCTTAGAGGTTGTCGAATTCCCTAAAGACAGTACCCACCTCATTACTTACATCCTTCTATTGGTGTGCTAATCCTAAATCTAGTCGTGCCAAATTAACACCATTATCTGTACATTTTGGCTATTGGCCATTTTATGGTTTGAAGTTTTACATAAAATAAAAATGGGAAATAAATACAAGTTAAAATGTTTCTCTTCCTAAAGAATTTTTATGGTAAAAAAAAATTGTTTCCACCTTCACTACAAAGCATTTATTCTAAGTATACAGCACGTCCTGCTCCAGAGATAATTCCTTACGTTTGGGTAATACATCCACAAGATGGCGCTGGACTGCAGAGACAGCAGAAAAGTGGCTCCTCCCGGCCCCTTATATACCAGGGACCTCCCACAAATTCCCCAGTTCTTCTCTGCAGTCTGGGCTGCGAAGGCAAGAACATGGCTCTCTCTACTCGCAGGTGAGCGGGGCTATTAGCCTGCGGCCCTGTAGAACTATTCCCACCCGTTCCTCCTTTTCTGCCTCCCAGCTTTGCTATATATGCATGCCGCTTACGGGACCTTTCTGTTTATGTCTTGCAGGAGGGTCAAACTTAATTGTGGTTTCTCCCGGTCTATCCCCTCTATTTAGTTTACTTTATTAGAGGCCTATTCTGCTTTTTACCTCTCACTTCCCTAGCGTGCTATTGGGGAATCACGGGTGGCTTTATAGCGTGAATCCCTGTTGGCCGGTTGGGCCGCGATAATCACCATATGGAGGCTTCTCAGGATAATGTGCTCAGGGTTCTTCAGGACAAGCCCGGCTGTGTGTGGCGTGTGGCGCATTGATCAGCTGGCTTCCCATGCCTTTACCTGTGTGGGGACTGCGCTGTGTTCGGTTTGTGCCTCTGCCATTACAGCTGTGGCTATTAGGACTCTGCTCAAAAGTATTTTAGATGGGGCTCCTGATGATGCTGCTAGTGAAGAGTATAGAGCCCTTCTGCGTTGTGAGGAATTTGTTGCATATGTCCTCTCTGCCTTGGATGATACCATTAGAATGTGCGGCAGGGCTTCTGCCTTGGTGGTGGCTATACGCCGCTCGGTTTGGCTGTGCCAGTGGGCAGCTGACAACGCTGCTAAGAAGGCTCTCACTGGGTTTCCCTTTAAAGGACTGCGTCTATTTGGGGATCGCCTGGACCTGTTTGCTAAGGGAGGCAAGTTACCCCAGCGCAAAAGACAGTCGCGGCCCTTTCGGGGTTCAGGTTCCTTTCTTCCCTCCTACCGTGGGTCCAGAATGGGAAGGGGAGCTTCTTTTGCAGAGGCCCGTGGAGATTTCAGGGGCAGAGGGCGTGGTCGCCCTGGCCCCTCCTGGGGCTCCAAGACTAAGTCTTCCCCAAAGCCCCCTCAGGCTTGAAGGGGTGCCCTCACCCATCTGGGTGGGGGGACGGCTTCGGCTCGTTGTTCACGTCTGGAGGCGTCATGTCTCGGACCGGTGGATTCAGGAGGTAGTGTCCTCCGTTTACAAGATAGAGTTGGCAGCCTGGCCGCCCCCAAGATTGATCAGATCCCGAATGGCTCAAAACCCCCTGTCAGCTCAGGGCCTGTTGCTTGCTGTGCAGAACCTACTGGAGCTCGGGGTCATCTGCCAGGTGCCCTTAAGGGAAAGGTGCAAGGGCTATTATTCCAACCTTTTCACTGTTCCCAAAAAAGATGGGTCCGTCAGACCCATCCTGGACTTGAAGCTTCTCAACAAATCTGTCAGATTCAGGCGTTTTCGCATGGAGACTCTGCGCTCAGCCGTAAGTTCACTGCGCCCAGGGGACTTCATGTCCTCTGTGGACATCAAGGATGCTTACCTCCATGTTCCAGTCTTTCCAGGTCATCAGAGATTCCTCAGGTTCACTCTGGAGGATCAGCATTACCAGTTTGTGGCATTGCCCTTCGGTCTTACTTCAGCTCCCAGGGTATTCACCAAGGTGCTGGCGGGCATTATGGCTCTGCTGAGAGCTCAGGGCATTCGCATTCTTCCCTATTTGGATTACATTTTTATCACTTCTCCGTCCTTCCAACAGGCAGAGCTGGATACTCAGCGGGTAGTGTCCACACTGGAGTCATTCGGCTGGGTGATCAACCACCCCAAATCTTCCCTGTCTCCCTCTTTGGTGAAGCCATTTCTGGGCATGAATCTGGATACAGGTCGGGCCAGGATCTTTCTTCCTCAGCAGAAGGTGGACAGTCTGCAAGCACAAGCTCAGCTCCTTCTGTCCTGTCCTCATCCTTCCATCAGGCAGGGAATTCAGCTGGTGGGCCTGATGGTGTCCTGCTTCGAGGCGGGTCCTTATGCTCAGTTTCACATGAGGCCTCTCCAACTCCACCTCTTGTCAGTATGGGACAGTGACCCTGTGTCCCTGGATCAGGTTTTGGTTCTGTCCCCCCTGGCCAGGCGGTACCTTTCGTGGTGGCTGGACTCAAGGAACCTGTTGGTGGGCAGATCCTTTCTGGCCCCTTGCTGGGAGACAGTCACCACGGATGCCAGTCTGACAGGTTGGGGGGGGGGGCTTCTGGAAATTCCTAAAATTCCAGGGGCAGTGGGGCCCTCAGGAGGCCCACACCCCTATCAACATTCTGGAGCTGAGGGCGATCAGGTTGGTTCTAGCCCGCTTGACACCTTCGGGGTCGGGCTGTTCAGGTACGCTCGGACAACCAGACGGCGGTTGCCTACATCAATCATCAGGGAGGGACCCAGAGCAAGGGGGCCCTCAAGGAAGTGTCTCTGATCCTGTCCTGGGCAGAGGACAATGTTCCCTGCATCTCAGCCGTGTACATTCCGGGGGTGGAGAATCTGGAGGAAGACTGTCTGAGCAGGGGGACTTCTTGCCTGGGGGAATGGTCCCTCAACAACAGGGTGTTTCGCTCTCTGTGTCACCGTTGGGGTCAGCCAGATGTGGATCCGTCACAGTCACAAGCTTCCAGTCTTTGTGTCTCTGTCCCAGGACCCTCTGGCCTTAGCCATGGATGCTCTAACAATGCCCTGGCAGGGTTTTCAGCTACTGTATGTCTTTCCCCCGTTTCCCCTGTTGGGCAGGGTTCTGCGAAAGACAGCTCAGGAAGGGGTGCCAGAAATCCTGGTGGCCCCCCCGTTGGCCAAGAAGAGTGTGGTTCGCAGACATCGTGCAGCTGGCGGTAGATCAGTACGCCCTGCCCAAAGATCCAGACCTGCTCACTCAGGGGCATCTACGCTACCCCAATTTACAAACGCTGGCTTTAACGGCCTGGCTGCTGAAACCTCCATCTTAATGGGAAAGGGTCTGTCTGCCTCTGTTGTTAACACCATGATCAGGGCTAGGAAAAAGTCCTCTTCTTCCATCTACTATAGGGTTTGGCGTACCTACATTGACTGGTGTGAGTCTAAATCTTTTCCCTGTCGTGTGTTTTCTATTCCTAGGATTCTGGAATTTCTTCAACATGGTTTGGATCTGGGGCTTCAACTCAGCACTCTGAAAGGTTATGTTTCTGCCTTGGCTGTTTTCTTCCAGAGATCTTTTGCTCAGCATCATCTGGTCAAGACTTTTTTCCAGGGGGTTACTCATGTGCGTCCCCCACGTAAGCCTATGTTACCAGTCTGGGACTTGAACCTGGTCCTATCTGCCTTGCAGGGGTCTCATTTTGAGCCTGTGCATGAGGCTGCTTCGTCCATTCTTGTCTTGCCGCCACCTTATCGAAACCGAAAGTTGCGTGGCTAAGCGCAATGATCTCCCCTATCCCTTCACACATGTATGGCGCCAAAAACGATTCCTTAGCAGCCTCTAGCAAAAAAGTGTCCCGCTGTTCTCTGTGTTCACAGATATCAACTATCAGCCAGCTGCTCCAGCACGCAGCTCCTTCCCACCAGAGAAACAAATGACAGGGCACCACTTATACTTAGCTCTATCTCGCAGGTGGGGACGTCGGCGGACGGCAGCTGGCTGATAGTTGATATCTGTGAACACAGTGAACAGCGGGACACTTTTTTGCTAGAGGCTGCTAAGAAATCGTTTGTGGCGCCATACATGTGTGAAGGGATAGGGGAGATCATTGCGCTTAGCCACTTTCGGTTTTGATAAGGTGGCGGCAGGACTTTTAACCTCTTAAAATCCCTGTCTATGGCACTTAAAGTGAACCCACCGAGCATGATGATACAAGGAATATGACATCAAATAGTTAACCCTGAATTGGGATTCCTCTACAATTTTGCTGCTGCGCAAGTGCTGGGATCCACATTGGTGCACTATCCTCTCACAGAGATGGTCAACTGGGAGTCTATCCAGCTTTTAATAGCTGCTGAGTGTGGTGGGGAGTGATTGGGATGCTAGTGTGGCTGTGTGAGGCTGCATGAGGGGGGCCCCCGTCTTTTAAGTCACCATATATGTATTTTATGTATTTATAGTGTTATTCATATATCTATATCTGTAAGTGCCAGAATAATTTTTTGATATCCGTGTAATAAAATAGTGTTGTATCGGCTTTAACTTGTGGAGCATTAGTGCCAGTCTAGCGTTAACCGTGTGTATGTGTGGTATTTGTGATTTTATTTGGTTAGCTAGACGCCAGGACTTCTGGCAGTGCACATGCATGTGGATCTCCCCTTCTTTTTATGTTTGCTTGGTATTACTCTTAAGGTAGTCTTTTTGGTGGATATCACTTCTGTTAGGCGTGTTTCTGAGTTGGCGGCGCTTTCCATCAAGCCCCCTTACTTTGAGAGACACCAGGACAAGGTGATGTTTCGTTTTAAACCAGATTTTCTGCTTAAAGTTGTGTCTGCTTCTCATCTCAATCAGGACATTGTTCTGCCTTCTCTGTGCCCTAATCCTAGTAACCCTAAGGAGAGGGCTTTACATTCCTTGGATGTGGTCAGGAACCTGAAGTTCTATTTGGTGGCTACTGAACCCTTCAGGAAGACTGATACTCTTTTTGTGGTCCCTTCTGGTCCTAAGAAGGGTCTGGCTCCAGCTAAGTCTACCATCAGCAAGTGGATCCGTCAGGCTGTGATTCAGGCCTATTCTGCTAAAGAGAAAAATCCTCCCTTCCGCCTTACTGCTCATTCCACTCGTGCTATTGGTGCCTCTTGGGCTTTTCAGCACCAGGCTTCTGTTGAACAAGTTTGCAAGGCTGCTACTTGGTCTTCTGTTCATACCTTTTCTAAGTTTTACAAGGTTGATGTTCAGGCTTCAGCTGATTCTGCTTTTGGCCGCAAAGTTCTGCAGGCGGCAGTGGCTTAAACTGCATGTTGTTGCTTTTTGGGGATCCCACCCTACCTTATGGACACTGCTATTGGATGTCCCAAACGTAAGGAATTGGAGCAGGACGTGCTGTATACTTAGAATAATACAATTCTGTGATTACTCACCTGTAGAATTGGTATAATACGTATACAGCACGTCCATTTCCACCCCGCCCTTGTTATCATTATTCTTAGTACCTCTGTATGGTGATTGTTATCATTGTTAAAATTGTTTGATTATGGTTATTATTCTCCCGGCTTCTTGCTAACTGCTTGTCAATACTGGGGAATTTGTGGGAGGTCCCTGGTATATAAGGGGCTGGGAGGAGCCACTTTTTTGCTGTCTCTGCAGTCCAGCGCCATCTTGTGGATGTATTACCCAAACGTAAGGAATTATCTCTGGAGCAGGATGTGCTGTATACGTATAATACCAATTCTACAGGTGAGTAATCACAGAATTGTATTTTTAATGAACACTGTCTTTGGGCCTAAATCACCTTTGTGAACATCTGGAAATCAGGCAAATCCTTGTCAGCCATTTTTTAATATCATTCCATTGGCAAAATCATATCAGCAGTTATAAATCAGATAAGGATTTATGTCTAGCGAGCTCTTTACTGTAAACAGAAAGCAGTTTCATACTCAGTTTAGAATACCAATTACATTGTCGGTTTTTAAACCTGTAAGGACTTGCCAGCAATGGTGGAGAGAGAAAGTGCTAGAACTGACATTCATATTTACTTTCTGTACTGCAGACCACAGCTAAAATAACAGGGAGAGCAAGAGAGCTTAGCATGCCAGTTCAGATCCAGCAGAAAGGGGTAATTATCTGTATGGTGATGCCAGGCAAGGAAGGATCAAGACACGGCCAGAGGTCAAGAGACCAACTACTGTAAGCAACACAGTTGGAAGAAAGTAATTATAATCAGACAAGTGGCCTGTTTCTTTCTATTAAGGGCTCAACACCTTCTACTTTCTCAAAAGCGATCAAGTGGGGCTTATCCTTGTAAACCACAAATGAGCAGGCCAGAATCTAGCAACTCGAGAACTAACAGAAATGAGAGAATGAAGTGGCACACCAGGATGGACATGAATGGAACATGAAGTAATAGAGAATCCTCAAGGTGGGGGCTCGGTAGGGCTGTGGCTTCTACATCCTCGGGCTGCCTCTTTGTGGCATGCACCTACTCACTGCACCTCCTGAACCCTCTCCTCCTCCCCCTGAGATGTTTCCTGAGCTTTATGACCTTGTGCCACTCTTGCTCTCTCCCCCACATCCTCTACCCCATTGCCGCTTTCCTTTAAGTGCTGATTTCATTTGTTATATTGCCTGGCTGCTCATTGCCGCTAAGCATCCCCTAATGCAAGCAGAAGCTGCTCTACAATCAAAGGTGCCACAAAAGACAGCCACAGAGGTGCTGTGCCCCATAAGGTCTGGGGTGAGGTCCAGGGGGCTGGACCATCCCCTTGGGTGTTACCCTGACACATACAAAGGAGAACCAGTGTATAACTGGTTAATCCATTCAGAAACATTTTTAACTGTGCAAATTATTTACACAGCTATAAATGGTGCTGAATTGGAACAATGAAGAAAATCATTATAAACATTTTTGTTTCACAAAGAAACATGAGAAAATAAAATATCTTGTGCTGAATCCAGAAGGCAATCCAGATTGTTATCCCATTGTCTCTGTCTATAGGTTGCACTGTCCTAAAATTAAATCGATTTTTAAAAAGACTAAAGACAAGCCCAATCGTTGTCACATTGTCTTGGGCTACATGTCGCACTGCCCTAAACTTCAATTTGTTTTCAAAAAGACCCTGTAGTTCCTAAGTTATTCGCATTGGAGACTTATAGAAGAAAAATTAAGAGAAACATTGGGTGTGGAAACAGCAATGTGGTGTGTGAGAGGAGAGAGAAGGGTGGGGTTTCAGAGCTGCAGAGAGATGCAGCCAATCAGACATCTGGGCAGGGAATGGGGGGTGTTTCCATTCTTGGGCCACTGTAAGGTTGATCGATGTACCAGATCAGCGGGGTGGAGACTGAAAGCTGAATGAGGAAGTAATTTCCTAACTAATCGAATTTTCCCTGAAATAAAAAAAAAAATGCCGGCATGGTGGGAGCGGGCAGGCCGGCTACGCTGTCAGCGGGCGCGTCATCAGAGGACGCGTCATCAGAGGGCGACTGAGAGCGGCGCCGGCCTCCATGCTCCGACCATGCAGGTAATTGTTTGCTTTTTAAACAAATGCCGGCATGGTGGGAGCGGGCAGGCCGGCTGCGCTGTCAGCGGGCCGCCGGCGGCCCGCTGACGGCGTAGCCGGCATGCCCGCTGCCACCATGCCGGCATTTTTTTTTTCAGATGAGCGATTCGTGAAAGTTCGATTCGGGCGAACCCGAATTTCTTGGGGAAATTCGGCGAATCGCCCGAATCGAACTTTCAAGAAGTTCGCTCATCTCTAATCACAATGCTCGAGCCACTCAATGAAAGGTAAGCTACTGATATTTCTTTTTTAACGTTTGACTTGCCAATCACTTTAATTTTAAATGCACATTTCACTTTTGTTTCAAGTAATATAATAGCATAAAGGCCCTTAATGTATACATACATTATTATCCATAAAACTTTTCAGATTTGTGGGTGCCCATTTAGCATTTAAATAAGTCTTGAAGGTCTCAACTCATCTAATTTAGTTCAATATCTTTTTATTCAGTATACATCATACAAAAGAAAACAGTACAGAACATTAATTCAGAAGGACAGAAGGTCAAGGCATGTCGTTCTCTACGTCTACATATACGTACATTACAATGTCGTATCCTAAGCAATGGGCACATCCCTCCCATCCCTCAACAACCCCACCCATGTGATCCATCTTACTCTCCAGTTAATCTACAACGTGTTGTATGGTCAGGGGCCCAGCACTCCAGAACTTTCAGCCCCCCCCCAGTCCGGTCCCGCCGACCCAAGGGAGGCAGAGGCGCCTACCCACATCAAAATCAGATATACGTCTACTTTCCTAGGGGAGGCAGGGCCCGGGGGGCGGAGGGAGGGAGCTGGACAGCCCAGAGGACTCAGGACAGCAAGGACATGCAAGGAAGGAAGGAGTCGAGAAGGGAAGGGGGGGAGGGGGGGGGAGGAAAGAGAGGGAGAAGGGAGCAAGCTTGAGGACCATGATTGTCGAAGCAGTGGGGAGATTGAGATGAGTAGTTCCCAAGACAAGGGCGGGAGTAGAGACACGCACCAAAATTTAAACATGAACAGAAACACCGCCGCGGGTAGGGGCCTGCCAACACATGACCATCTATGTTATCTCCTGCGCCAGGTGGGTGTCCCTGTAGTCCAGCCACCCGGCCCATGTCGACCGGTAGCTCTCCCAGGTGTCTTCGGAGTCTGAAATCAGTTCCTCCATACGACGAATGGCCTCCACCTCACGAGCCCAGTCAACAAGAGATGGCGGGGCTGTGGATTTCCATCTTCTCGGGATGACTGCTCGCATTGCTGTCAGAAAATGCCGCAGTACCCCCTTTTTGCCGCGGGAGAGAGAGCCGGGGAGCAAGGACAGCAGGGCCACCTGCGGGGAGTTCTGCACCGACTCCCCCGAGATGTCGTTGTATATAGCCAAAACCCTCTCCCAGAGGGGCCGTATTGCTGGGCAGCCCCACCAGATATGGACCATGTTACCCCGCCCTTCCAGGCATCTCCAACATCTATCCGAGCATGAAGTGTCAAATTTGCTCAGATCAGCTGGGCACCTATACCACCGGGACAGGACCTTAAAGTTCCTTTCCTGGGCTATGCTCGGGACCGCCAATTTATGGGTGAACAAGTATATTTTATTAAATTCCTCTTCAGTAATGGACATCCCCAACTCCTCCTCCCACCTCTGTATGAATCCTGGTGGGGAATCATGCATAGCAGCCAACAAGGTTCGATATAGAACAGCGATTGCGTGGGCTTCGGGAGGCGTTTGTGTAAGGACTTGTTCCAATTGTGTCAATGGTCTCCTACCCCGCTCCACCAGGTTGTGAGTTGACACAAAAGCATTTAATTGCCTATGAAGAAACCATGAGACATATTGCCCTGGGGCCCTGTCCCTTAACTCGTCTAGTGAGGGAAGTCCGTCTCGTCCCAGTATGTGTCCAATAGTTACGTTAGATGAGGCCTCCCAAACTAAAAAGCTCCTAGCCCGTACACCAGGTGTAAAAGAGTAGTTGTCAAAGAGGGGAGTCAGGGGTCCCGGTCTATTGATCATGGAGCTCCGTCTAGACAATTTATCCCAGACCAGCAGGAATTGTCCTGCTAGAAATGGGAGAGATTCTTTTGTTTGTCTGGGAAGTACGCCCCCCCAAGGCAGTGAGATCAAATTCAAGGGGGAAATAATCTTTTCCATTTTTACCCACTGCTTCGCTCCCTCTTTAAGAGCCCAATCCACTACGCGTAGCACCATAACTGCTGTATGGTATGTCTGAAGGTCTGGGAGCCCGGCTCCACCATCGGATTTGAGCCTCGTCAACGTGCTGAATCTTATCCGGGGCCTCCCCGTCCCCCACACAAATCTTAAGAAAGCCGTCTTCAGTTTCCTGAAGAAACTACCAGGCAAGTGGATGGGTATAGTTTGGAAGGTATATAAGAATTTGGGGAGAATATCCATCTTCAGCACGTTGATCCTTCCGAACCAAGAGAGGAGTCGCCTATCATACGTGGCCAGGTCATTTATCGTTTTCAGAAGTAAAGGAGAGTAGTTCAATTCGTATAGTCGCGAGAGGTCCGAGGGGATTTGTACCCCAAGGTATCTTATGGAGTGGGGTTGCCATTTAAAAGGATAATTCAGTTTAAGCTGCTCTACGGTCTGACTGGGAAGAGATATGTTAAGGGCCTCTGACTTAGCGTAATTGATTTTGAAGTTGCCGATCTGACCAAAGGTCCGGAACTCCTTAAGAGTAGCCGGAAACGAGGTTAATGGGGAAGTTAAATGTAGGAGTAGGTCGTCAGCATATAGAGATGCTTTGTATTCCCGATCCCCCACCGTTATCCCTTTAATATCCGGGTTCTGTCTAATGGCCACAGCGAGATGTTCCATAGTGATTACATACAGCAATGGCGACAGAGGGCAACCTTGTCGAGTGCCATTGCTGATCCTGAGGGGAGTGGATAGGAGGCCGTTCACCCTCACCCTTGCCGTAGGCTCAGAGTATAGAGCCAAGATCCTGGACAGGAGTATCGGGCCAACACCAATCTGCCGAAGGGATGCCTTGAGAAGCAACCAGTCTACCCTATCGAATGCCTTCTCCGCATCACACGAGAGAAAGCATGTTTGGGTCCCCTCGGCTTTGGCATGTGCTATGAGGTCTAAGAGTTTATTGGTGTTGTCCCGAGCCTCCCGCCCAGGCACAAATCCAACCTGATCCAAGTCTATCAGACCAGGGAGAAGTGGCCCAAGCCTGGATGACAAAATCTTGGCATACAACTTAATATCGACGTTGATCAGAGAGATCGGTCTATAGCTGCTGCACACCGAAGGGTCTTTCCCAGGCTTAGGAATGACTGATATGATTGCCTCCAATGACTGTTTAGGAAACCCACACTCAGGCCCAACGGAATTAAATACTCTGGTCAGAAATGGCACCAGCTCGACCCCAAGCTGTTTGTAAAATTTGGGGGTAAAGCCATCGGCCCCAGGGCTCTTACCCTGCGGCGTCTCCTTGATTGCCCTGGCCACCTCTTGCGAGGAGAAAGGTGCTTCCAAAGCCGCCGTCTCCTCCTCTGGTATCACCGGAAGAGCCGTGTTATTCACATAGGTCACTACAGCTTCCGGTGGCTCCGTATCGACCAAGGAGTAGCCACCCCGCCCCAAATTATACAACGAGTGGTAATAGTCTCTGAAGCTATCCACTATCTGGGATGGGGTGACTGCAGTTTGACCCTGTGGCCCTCGAATGCTGGGAATGTAAGTGGCTGCAGTCCTTGGGTGTAACGCCCTAGCAAGCAAACGCCCACATTTTTCAGAGTGTTGGTAATATGTTACCCTCTGCCTTTCTCTGAATCGCAAATACGCCTGGTTGTACAAACCCCGAAGTTTATCTCTAGCCTTCATCAGGTCCACAAGTGTAGTCCCAGATGGCTTTTTTTTATGATCTAACTCTAGGGTCTGTATTTGCTGCAAAGTCTGGGATATCTGAGAGGCTCGTTCTCTCTTTAATCTAGCTCCATGTTTAATAAGTTCACCCCTGACCACGCATTTTAGCGCCTCCCACTGATACGGGAGAGGGGTAGGGTCCTGTTCATGATGTTTGAGAAACTCCGAGATGGTCTTCCTTACCCCAGACAGGCACGTAGCATCCCCGAGCAAATTATCATTAAGTCTCCAGCTCCAGCTCTTAGGGTAAAGACCAGGCAATACCAATGACAGGAAAATTGGAGCATGGTCCGACCACAAAATCTGACCATTCCAAGCCCGCGGAGCCCACTCCATAGCATGGTGGTGCAGGAAGAGGTAGTCAAGTCTGCTGTATGAGTTCCTGGCGGCTGAGTAAAACGAAAAGTCCTTGTCTCGCCCATGAAGTACCCGCCAGGAATCCACCAACTGCAGATCAAAGAGCATCTTTTTTAGCCGGTTCCTCTTGCTCAGGGACACCGTCGACCTGCCGGAGGAGGTGTCCAGCTCTGGATTTATGGGAATGTTAAGGTCGCCTCCCACAACTAGAGTACCCTCTAAAAATTCCGCTAGTGTCCTCAGCACCTTGGTGCAAAAGCCAACCTGATTAGTGTTAGGGGCATAAATGTTAGCTATAGTGTATATCTTGGAGAACAGTTCAATTTTAAGGAATATGAATCGTCCACTTGGGTCGATTTTAGTGTCCATTACTTTATGGGGGAGAGATTTATGAATGGCTATTGAGACCCCAGTCGCCTTTATGTTGGGGTTAGGGGCATGGTACCACACGGGGTAATATCGGTTCTTCATAGCTGGGATATGTCCTACCTTAAAGTGAGTCTCCTGAAGGAGTAAAATGGCTACTCTCTGCTTATGCATGTTATATAGCACCTGTGTTCGTTTCTCCGGGACATTCAATCCCTTCACATTAAAGGAGCTGACCGTCAGTTCCGCCATTATTCACCCGCCCCCACCCAAAATGCAGACAAGTGAAGGTACCAAGTGGACAAGGCAGAACCGGGGAGGGAAGGGGGGGGCAGAAGGGCAAGGTATGTACGAACAGGAAATCGAAAGGGAAAAAGCAAGGAAGAAGGAAAGTGTATTGAGCAGTGAGCAAAGGCGAGTAGTCTGACCGAGAAGGGACACCGGAAGGTGGGGGTACGAGGGGGAAAGGGGGGGGGGGAAGGACTAAGGAAGAAGGAAAAAGCTGTAAGGGGGAAGGAGGAAAGGAAGTTTCCCCCTCCAAAAAAACTCAAGTAAATGCAATTGCAAATGTTCACTAAGTTCTCCAAAGTGGAGTAAGCGAACCGGCCTACTTGGGGAAGATGGAAAGCTACGGCAGTAGGCGAAGGAGATGCATTTTCTCATGTGCAAAGTAATTGAACCCGCATTTCTTGACATTAACCATAACTGTCTAATAGGTCGAGGACCTTAACAAGGTTGACACAACATAAACCCTAGCTACACATAAGTCGCAGCCGGAAGGTCCCCACCGCCTCCGCCCCAACAATGGAGAGGCGAAGTAGGTAGGGGCCCCCACACCGCCTCCCCCCAGCCCGGCACATCTCATGCCATCCCAACTTCTAACCTCACCCTAGGTACTCCCAGGGCAACAGAGACCATCCCACCCTCCGCCCCGACCACCCCGGCCCCAGCGCTCAAGCCGGCAGCGCCATCCGCGGCCTTGTAGCCCCTTCTATTCACATCGCTGTTATACCGCAGGCCAAGGTATGTATGCCGACTATTTTCGGAACTGCCAGCACGGAGCCCGGGATGGCCAACGCCCGGGGCAGGCCGACCCATAATCCACGCCAGACTACCCTGCGAGCGTCGACCCCCCAGACATCCCGCACCGACCAAGTGATCATCTTCTTGAGGGAGTCCAGTCTATATGGCGGGGTGCACAGAAAGCGAGGCAGGGGCGGCCACTAGGGCGGCAGCCCGGGACGGTCCCCATAACAACATTTTGGGATAGGCATAGAATAGAAACACATGGGGATGAGCTTCACAACAGTGAACAGCCCATCAGGCCGGAAGGGGGGGTAAAGTGTCAACAGATGGGGCTAGACCGCCCGACGTCTTCCGCCGCCTCTGATCCTATTTCGCTGGGGCTGCGGTTCTCCAGGCCTAGGACGCTGGTCGGGCCCCCCATTGTCCCCTAACGAAGGTGACAACCAATCATCCAGTTGTATGCTTGGTATTTCCAAGAAGCGGAAGAGTTCCGGTAGCTGTGCGTGAGAACGCAGAACAAACGAGCGGCCTCCCTTAGTGGCCACTAGATGAAAGGGATGACCCCATCGATATGTAGCCCCAGTAGACTTTATGGCTTCCAGCAATGGCTTCATCACTCGACGCATCAGAAGGGTACGCCTGGCCAGATCAGGGAGCAAGGTTATCTGCGAACCATTGTACATGATGGGGCCCTTCTCCCACGCTCTTCTCATGATATTTTCTTTAACTCTAAAGAAATGTACACGACATACCACGTCTCGTGGCCTTGTAGGGTCAGCAGAGCGTGGGCCGAGTGCCCTGTGCACTCTGTCAATCTCAATGCGTTCCTCTTGGGGCCGGTCCAGGACGTTGTTAAAAATCTTAGTGACGGTGTCCCTAAGGTTGCCGTGTTCAGGCGTCTCTGGAAGACCGCGGATCCGGATATTGTTCCTGCGGCTTCTGTTCTCTAAGTCGTCCAGGTGCATCAGGGTTCTGGTAGTTTGCTGTTTGGAGTCTGACAAGGCTTGTTGCGTTGCCGCCTGCGCCCTTTCCAGTGCTTCCAATCGCTGGTCAGTAGTAGACTGCTGCTGCTCAAGGGAGTTCACTCTATGGGATACTTCGGAGACTGATCTTGTGACCTCATCAAGCTCTCTTCTCAATAGGGATTCCATCCTGTTTGTGTAATTCTCAAAATCCCTCCGAGACGGTAGGAACTTTAGGAGTATGTCAAGATTGTACTGCTGAGATCTGCGGTCAGCGGGGTCAGGAAGATCAACATCTGCCTGAGACCGGGTAGGTGATCGCAGCGACGCTCGGCTGACAGGACCGTCAGAGAATGTCGGGCTCATCGTGCCGCCCGGTTGCTCTAGGTCATCCAGCGCGTGAAACTCCGGGTCAGATGGGCCAAGGGGCAACGGGTTCTTCGTCGGTAGCCCCCTCGGAGTGGACCTAGCGGCCCAATGGTCGGCCACCCTGTCAGCAAGAATATGGATGGGGCTACTAGAGGGTGTCTCATCCAGGTGCCATTCCTCTATGTCATTCTCGCCCGGGACACCTCTGCCGCAAGGGGGGGAGGGGTGCACCTCCGCCGTTGTTGTCATCAGGGACCCTCGGCCGACCACGCCACCAATGTGTTCAGGCTCTCCCCGTAGGGTCGGCGATTCCACGCTACCAGAGCAGCCACTAATTTTAGAGTAGTTAGGGGAAGGGGATAGGATGTGCGTTTCCCCATTTTCAGCGGAGGGTTGAGCTTCTATCTGGGCCTGGGACCCCCCCTGTTCTGGACACTGCCGTTTCCACCAATGCCCTGGGGCTCCAGAAGCATCTTGCCCAGTCCCCAGATTTTCCTGTCTCTTGGGTGCTCGTGCTACAGGGGCCGCCGGGTAATCCCCCAGGCTCCGGGTCCCCAGTCCGACTCCCGCAGCGTGCGGTTTATCAAAGCAGGCAGGAGGGAGGCTGCGCTGCTCCTCTCCCTCTGCCTCTGTCTGCCCGGCTGTCTGAGAGGTTTCTGTGTGGTGGATCGGGGCCCCGTTCCTCACCTTCTCCTCCCCCACGTCCGGTGTTACCTTGAGGGCGCCTCCGCTGTCTTCCAGGTCGGTGTGCGCTCGCTGTGCGGCCGCCGCCGCCCCTCTCCTCATCTCAGGCACTGTCGGCCCGGCAGTCCCCGACGTCGCTTCAACAGACCCCGGCCCGTCATATGACGTGGAAGCCGTCTCCGGAGGGATCACTGCGGTATCATGTGGGGCTCTCCTGTCCTCTCCTGCTCGGCCGTCGCCGTCCACTGTTCCCGCCTCCTCCGCCATCTTGGTCCTCTCCTCGCCAGGCGCCACTCGCTGGGACACCGCAAAAAACTTGTTTATCTCGCCAGCTCTTCCGGACCGCAAGCCCCCAGAGGTCGTCCGGGTCTTCCTCTTCTTGGACATCTCTCCAGGTAAGGATTTGAGTGCGGGTAGTCTGTTATCTCTGGGAGAAAAATGCAGAGCTCCGGTTCATGCGTCTTCACGCCGCCATAGCCAAGCCACGCCCCCAACTCATCTAATTTAATTCAACTTAAATGAAGTTTAAGTCTAATCAGCGCTATAAGGGCAGAGTATGCACTATTCATAGACTTCATAAGCTGACAATATCCATTTTTTAATACTGCCTGGTATATAAATTATATATATAGTAGCAATATATATATATATATATATATATATATATATATATATATATATATATCAGACTACCTTGATTGCAGGTTTGTACAATTAAATAAAAAGTACGTGTGAGATATACTTACTACTAATTTTAAGGCGACATCCTGTGGCAGTCGATGTTTATTGTATGAATCCATTACATACTGCAAAAGTTGTATCTGGTCCTGTGTAAGTTCTGCTTTTTCCTGTGCCAACTACAAAATTGCAACATTTTAGCATTTGGCTTAGTCTTGAAATTGTTGGAAAATATCTCTTTGCGTTTAAAGACATATACGTATATTTTGTTCAAGAACCATTAGGCATATTGTATATGAGAGTGTTGCAACATTACATTCAGCTGGTGGCCTCAATGACCTTATCTTATCAACTCCCTTAGGAATTTATGCCTAGAAATGGTGATGAAATGAATTGCTTTCACATTACAGGAATGTTGCTAGGACACAAATTTGTATAATTTTAACCAAAAAGAATATTGCGTCTCATGATCGGTAGCTGCTGCAGGGGGTACTAATCTTATCCTCATCACATTGTAAAACCCTACAAGGTAGGCGGTATATTTAATACCAGTGCCAATCATCCTTTGAAGTTGTTTATATCGCTCAGTTTTCACAGTCTAATATGGTTTAGCCAAAAACGTGTATTTTATGCTGCCTTCCAGGATCTAATTTCTATACAGTGGAATTTTGTGCTGTGCTAGCCATAGTGAACAGTAGAATGTAAAGAAAGAACGTGATACTTTTTGTAGGCTAACCTCAGTATATTTATGGGTGAGCTTTCGAGAATACTGTCCTCTTCATCAGACATGATGCTACATACCTTCAGAAATACTTTCCACTAGTTGAAGCTAAATTATTTTCAATAGTCACAGCAAATTTTGACTCTAATGTGGTGGTTGCATTAGCAGAAACTAGAGAAATGCCCTACTAAGGTTAAAAAAGGAATTGAGGGGAAAAAATTGCCGAAATGTCTATGCTCTATGCTGGAAAAACTAGACTACTCCCCCAGCGCCCACCAATGTTCATCAGGTTCCCTTGCTGTATTGGCAAATTTTCTAACTCAGGGGGAAAGTTCCTTGGCAGACTAGTTTTTATTTGTTAAAAAGTAATTCCTCTTTAGATGGCATTTTTAAAAGTTTCCAATCTAACTTGTCAATATTATGTGCTCAAAGTGCTGAGTTTATCTATTAATGTTTTACTTTATGTTTATGCAAACCCATGTTATAAAAAGAAAACTGTTCTCCATAGCAACAAGGTGTTTACCTTAGAAATGTACATGTACAAGTGGTGTTCAGATGTACATATCAGAAGCTTCCTCATGCTGGCTTGCTAATCATCCGATTGGCCGAGGCAGACACAACAAATGTAACCCCATTAGTATTATTTCAATCTCTTCAGATAGGGGGACTCAGTCTTCCAGGAGCTAAATGGTTACTAGCAACATCTCAGGTAAAAAGGGTGATCACTGCTGCTTTGTTTAGCCAAAGGTGCTAATAAACCTGTTTCATTTGAAGGATTCTGGGATTTGTAGTAAGCAAAGGATACTAGGAGCTTTACTGAAGGACAAGAAAGCCACTCCTACATTACTAAGACACACAGGAATATAAGAAACTTGGAAACAGCATGTGTGACGAAGAGGACTAAGTATTCTTAAAAGCTTACACTTTAATATACTCAAGTCAGCCTACAAAAGGTATCGCCTCGTTTTTTCAACTTCTACGAAATGCCATAAAGGAAAGCTCTTATCTGCTATATGTCTCAAATAAAATGTCCATTTAGTTTACCAAACATAGTATTCTGATCAGTATGTTAAACTGGACCTTCAGCATCATTTAATGAAAAGCCCAAACCTTTATAAAACTATTCCCCAGCATCTAAAATTAATATATTTTAAAGTTTTAGTCATTTATATTTTATTCCTTCCATCACTGGGCTTCAACTCTGTTCAGGACTCTAGGATACAGGTGCTGCCATCTTGCCTCAGAAACATCACATACTGAGGAGAGGGGGCAAAAATACTGTGGAGGGATTATAGCTGTGCTTTGCTCATACAGAGCAGAGCTGGGGTCAGGAAAAGCACAGCAATCCCAGAATGCAGAGCAGCACAGCCAGAAGACACTTCCTGTTTGCAGGCAGCCGGAGACTCCATGTGCCGCCATCTTGGTTGTTTAAAGGCTCATAAAATGCAGTAGATGCGGGTCAGATGATTTTTAATGTGAGCAATCTGTATGTACAGGGTGTGGGAAACATATAAGATATGCTCTTATTCAGGGTGAAGGTCCGGTTTAAGACTTGCATCACAGCTTATAATTTGCTGTGTGATTATGAAGGGGTGTTATAAATACAGTGGTCAGCAACTCCAAGCATGCCAGCTGAAAAAGATTTGAGTGGAAATAGTTGGAAGTCACTAGGGAAACAATTTACTGTGGCACCCAGATGGCATTTGACTGAAACTCTTCTTGGACTCATAACATGATCATACCATGTAAGTATGGCAAGTAAAAGTAGGCAATGTTTATGAATAAGTTAACCAGCCATGAAGTCACAAAAATACAGCTCTCTGTCCCATGGATGTAAGTACTGGCTGGTGCAACAATGTGCACAAAATATGTCAATAAAATGTGACAAAAGGAAAAATAATGACTGACTGGTATTTAAATGGCTTTTCAAACCACTATTTGAATGTCACTGTATCGGTCATGAATATATCATATGTCAAATGTCAACTATTAAAGGTAAACAGAGACATCCATGGTAGAGTGTTTCTCTGTTACAGTGTTCATTGATTTTATTGCTGTTTCGCTGTGAAGCACGACTTTTAAGAATGCCTTTATGTTGGAGTCCATTAGAACACGTTCCTTACTGACATTAGTGGGGTTAGATATGTTCATACAGTCATTAGAGAGTGGAGAAGAGATAGCTTGCTGAAGGCTTTTTTTGCTATCTGTGTCACAGTAACAGGCATACAGTCTTCTTTCTCTGTATAAATAACACCTATAACTCTCTCGAAGTTCAACTCAGAGGAATAAGGGTCTCTTCAGCACTGTGTGAGAATGCATGTTCACACATTTGCTGACAAGAAAGTATGAGAAAGTCCAATTCAGCAGACCTTTTCATTTTTGTGCACAGTATTTTATCTGCTTATATTTTCACACAAGCAAATAAAATACACAAAAAGCGGAAAAGCTTCTCATTTATTCAAAGCCGTATAATTCAGTATGTTGTAACATTTCTGTAGGCATCATAAATGTGATTCAAAAAGGATGGCCTGGTTCAGATTAAGATCATATGTATCATATTTGTTTAACCTTTGCACACATAATAGCCTCGATTCAAAGACACATTCGTCCGGACTTCTGTAGCTGTCTGTGAAAGTTTGGGTGGGTGTTTGTCTTTTCTTTGCTTTTTTTCGTTCATTTTTCATTCGTATGAACGTTCGGAAAAATGTGTATATGCGCTTTCGATGAACGGAATTTCCGTTAGTTTGGATCATTTTCCAAACAAAATCGTTCGTTCAGATAACTTCCGTTGTTGGGATGGTTTTCCGTCTGATTCAGAGAGCTGATTTCCGACGGATCACCACCCTATAAATCCGTTTCATTTCCGATCCACTTACGGGACCTTTGAGGGCTCGGATTGCTATTGTTGAACCCTATAAATCCGTTTCATTTCTGATCCACTTACGGGACCTTTGAGGGCTCGGATTGCTATTGTTGAACATGTTTTGCGGCTATGTGGAGGAGTCTGCTTGCCTTTAGCACCAAGGCATTGCATGTATCAGCATGGCCGAGGCCATAAATTGTATAGCAATGCATACCTGAATCAATACATTTCATGTAGGCCTTATAGAAGCATTTTAATGCTGACCTTAATTAGTCCTTAGCATGTAAACATTTATTTTCCCACACATCCATATAATTGCTATATTTTTTTAGGCTTATGTCCTTTGTGAATTATATTTGGATTGTTGAACTTGAATCTTAATTTGTTGTAGGAGTTATTGTTTTAGTCGGTTACCTTTGCTTTGTGTAATTATTTTATATTTGGTTGCAGGAACCGCAAGATGTGCCACTCACACAACATACAAGCAGTCTTTGGTCCAGCTATACGATTCCTCAGTGTTCTTGCAGGGCATCCAGGGTCGTCCCATGATGCTTATATATTGCAGAGCTCCGGCTTATTTCGTCAGTTTGAGTCAGGGGAATTATCTGGTGGATGGCTCCAGGGTAAGCTTGCTCACATTCCATCAATCCATTTTCACTGTATGGCAATGAATATAGTTGATGACTCATGTCTTAACCTATGGCTGTTTTTAGCCCTTGATGACATGTTAAACAATATTGTAGCTTAGAATGTGTATTTTATGTTAGTATTTTTAAATTCTTTCAGGGGATTCTGGATATCCACTCCTGCCCTTGCTTCTGATGCCCGTTCTTTGCCTGCAGAATGCGGGCCAGGGGTTCTCTAATCGGGCACTATGCAAAACCCGGGCTGGGTGGCGAGGGCCCTCTGGCTTTTGAAGTCCAGATTTAGGTGTTTGGACCATACAGGGGGGGGGGGGGCACTGCAGTATGACCCCAACAAGGTTATACCAATATTTTAATTTTACGTTTTTTAACAGGGTCCACACGTGCCAGAGTGGCACAACTGAGTGTCAGGGTCCTTCAGTTGGTGGGCGAGATGCAGGAGCTGCGCAACTCGTTGGGGACCACAGATGAAGAATAATGTTCAGTGGCCTGTCATTGCTATGTATTTTGTTTTTTATAGTTGTAAAAATTAGAAATTTTCTAAATTTTTAAAAATGTTATATTTTATGATGGAATCAAAAAAAAAAATGTTACAGTGTCATTTCATTTACAAAATACATTAACACAAAACTAATGAGCCCAGAAATATTTAAAGATGAATATTCACATGACCGAGAAGTGATTTGGGTGAGCTTTAAGGGTCCAAAAGGGAAGATGGAGGATAGTGCTAAGTGGTTTGGGTGAGCTTTAAGGGTCCAAAAGGGAAGGTGGAGGAGAGTGCTAAGTGGTTTGGGTGAGCTTTAAGGGTACAAAAGGGAAGATGGAGGACAATGCTAAGTGATTTAGCTAAACATTGTAGTAGAAGTGAGGGTGGCAAATATGTAGGCGAGCACTTTAATGAGTTAAGTTTGTAGTGCGCAGGCGCTAGATCGTAAGGATTTCCGTCTGGACAAATATTTATTGAAAAAGGGAAACAGAATCTATCGGGAAACGTAAAGGATTCGTGGGAGGATACGATGGGAAAAGGGCAAAAACGAAAGCCTACGTCGTAACATGTGAAAATGAAACAGAAAAGTCACATTGGGTGCTCTGAATATGACAAGTATTGTTTTTAATCTGCATGATGGTTAATTTATGGTAACTGAAACATCATTATAATCAGGTGAGTGTTTTTTTTATTTTAATTCAGGTAATCTGGCTTCATACTGAAGGAGCAGTGCTTTATAGATTGTGTTCGGCTTTGTTTGCACTCATTTAAAATGGGAGATTTATACATGCTTTCAGGTCCTCATGGAAAGCAGTTGGCCTAGGACAGGCATAAGTAGAGTTTGCCCATCATTCTCCAGTGCTTACCGTGCTTGATTTTGTAGTAGATGTCACTTGCTTTACTTCAAGTCCACCACTGTCTTCACTGAAGGACTCAGATGGAAGCTTTACATTTTTTCGTAATCTTTTTGATTTACATTGAATTTCTGTCAGCAAGCCTAAAACAATAAGTAATTACAACAGTCAGTACATCATTCATGTTATTACTTTTATTATTAATATTAATATTTCTATTATTAGTAGTGAGGAAGGGGATTTTATCTAAAATCAGGTCCCCTATTTGCCAGAATAGATACCCTTTTCACAAAATAGAAGTATTCACTAATTTGTTACCTAGAATGAAAGGTGATCGGCATAAAATATGGGGTGCCAGTGGGACCACTATTTCTTTGAAAACTACAGGTTTTCTGTGAAAAACCAGTCAACATCATGATTGGTCATCTCCTTAATGAGGTCATAGTCCCACTATTGCAAAACTAAAATAACATTTTAAGTTATGAATAACCAGGCTCTGTGTGTAAACAGAGATGTATGCCATGCATTAACCCTTTCACCCAACTGTAAGATTGGGGATTTACCTTTTGGGTTTAGGTTTTATGACCCTAAGTGGATTTTATGTCAGAGAACAAGACCCTTTTTTAAACCTGCATCCTTCAATATATGCAAAACTAGAGGAAGTTTATTAACCCTTTAGGTGCGTCACAGGGAAGCTCCATTTGAACATGATGTAATAGTACGTCATATGTCAGGAAGGGATTAATATGCACGGCATGCAGTGAGGGACTGAGGGAAAGGTCAGTGATCCTAGTGATAGGTCCGCTTTAAAGGAGATGCTGTCTATGCAGTTTGTGCTGAACCTTTCTGTCCCCCAAAAACATTAAATTATCATCCTCCTTTTATAACTGGCAACAAGCTAGTTCAATCACTAGAAAATTCTGTTTTAAAAATAAAAATTTGTTGCATGACTCTAAATGTGCATTTTTGATCTCAGAAAACACTCACATTCTTTACATATATATTTTACTAAAACTTCCTCCTAATAAATAAGTATCATGTTTTAAAATATGTTTAATTCAAATTAGCTTCAACTAATCTTAGATACTATGGCCTAGATTCAATAAAGGTAGAAACAAATTCTCATGGTAGTAAAAGATTTAATTCATGAGAAAAAAGCCTGAGAATTTCACTGTTTCTGAATCACCAGCTAAGAAAACAATGAACGTCAATGGTACTTTTTTACTCCTAAGAAAAGTAGAGAACTGTTTACTCCTCCTCTACACTGTAGTAAAAGCTGCCATTGACTTTCATTGTTTTCTTAGCTGGTGATTCAGAAACAGTGAAATTCTCAGGCTTTTTTCTCATGAATTGAATCTTTTACTACCATGAGAATTTTTTTCTACCTTTATTGAATCGAGGCCTTTCTGACTATCCTAACCTTGCCCACGTGGATAAAATATGCAAAACGCTTCTTCTTCCTGCCCCCCACTGGGTAACACCCTCTTCCTTTTCCACCATGTAGGGGGTTTCCTCTGTGTCCAGTGATGGGATTTTTCAATACCAGCAGCAATGTATAAATCAAACACTTCGTGCACATCTCTTGCATAGCCAGATAAAAGCCCCTTCCTTCCATCCTGGCTTCCAGCAACGAATAATGGCCGACCACCTGGGAGGGTCCCTATACCAGTTCAAAGGGCCGGAATCTACATTTTTTTTAACAAAAAAATACACGTTATTCTACTGCACGTCTTTTTCATTGAAAAAACATGCCAGCATTTGCAGCAAAAAAGCCAGAACTCGTCTTTCATTTGATCTTAGCAGATGTGGGATTAAAATGAAAATGCAAGTCTAAAAATGTTCGGGTGTTTCTCTGAATCGCCCAACACCCGAACATTTCCAAATACGAGTGGAGGTGAGAGTTTTTAGAACGCCACTATTGCATGGTGCTGAATCAAACCTTATGAGGCAAAGTGTTTTCTCATTTACCTTGTGCAAATTACAAGATGGTACTTACATTCAGCCAGCATGCCCATCTGTTTACATTTCCTCAGGCGGCACTCTTGGCATTTCCTCCTCATGTACATGTCCATTTCGCAGTTGCCTCCATTCTTACATTTATAAACAGCATTTTTAGTAATACTTCTTCTGAAAAACCCTGCAGTTGAAAAACCGAATTGTACATAAAATATTCATACATATACATAATAATATAAAGTCTCTTCCTGTCATTCTGACACAGAGACTCCCCCCTGGCCTTGTCACTGTGAGCTGGCACGCCCTCCTCTATTCACACTCCCCTTTCCATTGTAATGAATGGAAGGGCATGTCAGCTCACAGTAACGAGACAGGAGGTGTTGGAGAGACTGGAAGAGACTTGTCTTTTACTAATTTACTATCTCTGTATATATATATATATATATATATAGTGAAGTGAAGATATACATGTTGCTGACTGTCACGAGAGACGTCCTAGTACTGGGGGCATGCGTGTACATGTAGGTGACTGGTACTCTGGCCTGCACTGTGTGCGCTCTGCACATGCGCTGCAGGAACCTTCTGAGTGCCCTTTCAACTTTATGTTCCCAGAGAATGAGGTCAGCTGACTACCTGAATATACTGGTACAGATTATTCCATCAATAGATTTTTTTTCTTTCCTGATGGCACAAGCATACTCCAAGGTGAAAATACCAACATTTATCGGACTGAAATTGTGAAACAGTATTTCACTGAAAGTCCAAACCTGAACCTTTTTGAGAATCGTTGGGATGTGCTGGGAGAGACTTTCCACAGTTATTTAAATTATCAATACAAGGTAAAATGAATGCAACTCTGGACAGAAATATATGTTGTGACAGAAGCTGTAGAAACTATGTCATAGCGAGTGTGCGTCCTAATCAAAGCTAAAGGCAGTCCAATGAAATATTAGAGTGTGTGTGCCCTTTCTTTGGACAGGCAGTATATGAAACCGGGTTATAGTACATTTTGTACTTGTACAAGAAAATTACTGTATCTTGTCAGAAATCTTGTATAGCCTTCCTTCTAGTTTCAGGAATGGAAAACTCAAAGCCAGTTGCTCCCAAGTGTTTTAGCCGCCTACAATGCCATCATCATTTCAGCATGTTATCTTCCCTCAGTGTACCCAAACAACTAAATCAAATAGCAGCATATCCATGTGATATATATACCACATTAGACTTTAAGCCTGATTTGCTCTGTTAATAAACATTTCTCCCAAATCATCTAACAATTATTTGTGTGTTCCTGTGCATTTCCTATGCTGTAAATTGTTGTTTTGTGTATTTTGATTATGGCTTTAGCTGACAACCCAAAAGCACCCCCCATGTGGTATCTGTCTGAGTTATAAAATTGAAAGTGGTACTAGGTGGTTGAAAAAAGGTTGGAAGCACTAGAGTAGGAATATTCTCTTTTGTAGTCTAGTTATAAGCAGAGTTAGAATCGCCAATCCTCTGTAATTCTCCACAAAGGTACAAACTGTGCTGTGCGCAAACACTGAGCAAACATATTAATCAGATGGTCCGTTTCTTAGTTCAACTATTTAGCAATGTCAGTAAACACAGCAGGCAGTGGCAATTATAGACCAGGATTACAAAACTTAAACTTGCCTTTAAAGAAAACTCCAGAATTTATATTTTGTTAATAATATATGTCAATCTAACACAATGATTTAGTATTCCTAAAAATGGTGTGCACCCCATCCTTAGACAGAGAGCTACTATAACACAGCCTAGATTTGTCTCACTAATGGTTTAACCAAGAGAAGGTCGTACAAAATAAATGAAGTCACGGTAAATGGAAATTTAGATTGTTAGCTTGAAATTTCACGTATACCCGTATCAATGTGTTTTGTTGCATTTGACACATACTGTGTTTCTGACAATAAGCCCCTTTTCACAAATGCTTTAAAATATATGCCCTACCCCCCCAAAATAAGCTCTGGTTACATATGGGCGGTGGTGGCTGTGCTGCCTCCCCACCCATCTGTACCTCCTACAATCCAGTAGCAGTGGACCTGATTGACAGCTGGGAATTAGGTGACAGGCCAGTCAGTCAAGTTCCAGACTTATAGTTTGGGTTTGAGGAGGATTGTAACAATCAGATGGGTACATTTATTATTTTAATATCTAAATTGGGCTTAGCATGGGGAGGGCAGCCTGTGCTATATTTGAACTTTTCAAATGTCTTACCACCAGAGTATTCTTTCCAGTCCAGCCTGCTGTGCCGTTCTCCAGACTTAGATAGCACAAAGGATGCAGATTTACAAGGTGAAGGCAGATGAACCAGGGACGAGGATAGACGGAAGTCGGGCTGGTCGAGGTCATACACGGGAATGACAGTCCTTCCAATTTGGGGTTCCAAGGGGATACACAGGTTAATGTTTAAGCCGGGTTGTCAGAGGGTTCACGGTACAGATGGGTAGACAAGCTCAAGGTCAGGCAGGTAGGCATCAGTCCAGGCGACGATCAGAGGAGGGTCAGACAAAGCGAAAGTCGGCAACAGGTAATCAGAATTTAGCTGACAGTAGTACTATAACACCCAGCAAAAAGCTATAACTGGCAATGCAATTTGGGAGAGGCCTGGTTTTGTTTGGTCATCGAGCCATCGACTTTTGTTTGGCTGGTTGCCATAGAGACAAATGTTAGCAATTGAGAGGACCTCTGCGAAAGCACCACAATCAGTGTAAAGGCCAGCAAGCAAGGAGTCAGCCGTTGTTAGGCAGCAGGACAGGGAAGAAACAGCAGCACTGATGGGGAGGTCTCATTGGTTTATTGTCAGGTTATTATCTGTAATATCTTCACCTAAAATAAAATCATCATATATCCTTCTGTATTACCCAGCAAGATTTTTCATCTGTGTGGAGAATATCACAGACTCATGTATAAATGTCAAACTCTGTTGAGAATTAGAGAAAATGGACAAGCCATGACACTTCCTGTGTAAGACCAGGGCCAACTGAGCTTCCTTGATGAGTGTCACCTGAACCATATGTAATGTACAGCCTAATTGTCATTCCTCTGTGCTTTGGCCAAGCCTACATAGAAGTATCCTTATACTGGTTTGGTTGTTGCAGGGAAGAGCTTGACAATCCAATCAGGAGGTTAGATATACAGCGCTCACCCTATGGAAACCTGTGGTTAAGAAGCACTAATTGGGGGAAAGGTCCATTGATGAGTTTTGTATATGTCTATTAAATGCCACTACACTTTAGATCTAACTTACGTGTTGGTCATTTTCTTTTTAGGGAGTAACCATCACAAACCCACCACCAGAGAATCATGGTTTGGGAGTCACAATGTCACCTAAACCACTTACACCATCTGGGGCTCTAGTGAAGCCCAAGCACTCTTTAGAATCTTCAACTCTAGCTAATTAGTGCCAAATGCAGTAGCCTGCTTCACATAAGAGGGAGGAGTTTAGAAAGAAAACAAAGGCAGCGATCTACAGAACCCAAAGATCCAGAAGAAGGGTAAGAGTTGCTTAAACACTAGCTCAGCTGCTCAGGGATTCTCAGCAGTCACCATGCATATAGCCAGAGGAAATCTTTTTTTGAATTTGTCCCTTTAACATTATATTCATGATACTATTTGAGGTGCTGATAGGTAGGGAGACACTGGAATTACCCTAATTGCATCCAATGCCATAAAATGTGCTTATGAGAAAGGCCATAGGAGGTGCAGAGTCTCCCATCCAGTCTGCTGCCTCACTGGTCTCTGGGGAAGGGCTGGAGGGGGGGAATCCTAAGAGGCATGTTGCCACCACGAATACACAGGAAACATCCACCGCTGCTTGCTTTCTTCTAGGGAAAAGGGCAAAAGAGCCTTAACAGTGGGGAGGTGAGATGTTGTTTGCATTAACATAACTAGGCGTTGATGTCTAAATTGCCTGAAGAAAAAGCTTAAGGTGCTGCAGTTCCTAAGTTATTAGTAAAAGTATTAGAGCATTAGCAAGGCTTTACATATATCATAGTAAATGAAAAATAAGTGCATTGTTGTACCTCAAGGTATTACTGCCAGCACATAGTGTAACCAGAAAAAGGGGGTGAGAGATGCTACAGGCTAAGAGAATCTCCAACCTGCCAGCAGATAGTGTGACCAAAGAGGAGGGAGGAGGGCAGGGTTTCATAGTTGCAAAGAGAGGCAGCCAATCAGGACATCTGGGGAGGAAGTGGGGGGTGTTTCCGCTGAAGGTTGATTGAAAGACCAGGTCAGCGGGGTGGAGATTGAAAGCTGAATGATTTACTCATTAAGGAGACTGACAGAGGAGGATCACTGTGCTCCAGACACTCAATGAAAGTTAAGTGACTGATATATATTTTTTTAAACTTTTGACTTGCCAATCACTTTAACCATGGATTTCCTGCTAACACTGTATTGTAGTTATTATTTATTGCAGCCAGTTTCCTGTACAACTCTGAATTTCCTCCTCTAAAAATGAGTGAGTTCTCACCTGGCTCTAAATTAACCCCTATAAGTTGCTTTCACTGTTCCCTATGGTCACAAATGTACCGATCAGTAGCACACACTTAAAACATACATAGCTCCTTCCTGCAAATGACACTATCATGACGTAGCTGTGCCTAAGGTGAAGCAACAGCATTCTTTGCTCACAGGTCACCATAGTTTACCATTTGCTGTTAATAGCAAATCTCCTTATGCTTTGTTGTACAGGTAGATTAAATATACAAATAAAAGGTTAAGCAGGGAAGCAGCTGTTTAGCTTATTGCATGTTTTTTTCAGGCTTTCACATAATGTAAGACATTTTCCAGTTATCCCCAAGCTATCCAATATACTTTTTTTTTTTTTTTACCACACATGATTGTTTTAGCACCAGGTTAGAAAACTCTACTACTCTTTGGGAGCGAAAAGTGCCATTCACTTTTATTGTCTATCTTGTAATTCAGCAACTGAAAACATTTTGACCTGGTACTGAATCAGTCCCAATATAGACCATGAAATATTGATAAATGTGTCATTTTCCAAGGATATAATATCACCTAATGAGATGCTTATGCTTCATCTCCTGGGCTTTAACTTAAATAGATGACTTATAATTAAGGTTGAGCAAATTCGAAACGCAAAGTTTGGGTCCATGGCGAACTTTGTGGGTTTGGGTTCCCAACCCCCGAACAGGGACTTCAGTCAGAAGTTTGCGCCAGGTTTTGGCGTTCGTCCCTAACCTGTAAAAGTTGGTCAAGCTGGCCGCAGACCAACCATTTAACTGTCCATGCGCTCCACCCACAACCAATTAGAAAGAGGAGTAGGTGGGGCCGGGACACAACAGGAATGGCCATAGCTGAGAGGATAGCTCCTAGCCTGTCCAGCAAGCAGGCGAGTGCTCACAGTGCTGCCTGCTATGGATGATTATGGGGGGGGGGGGCTCTGTCATGGTCTGCTATGGAAGATGATGGGGGACTCTGTCACAGTCTGCTATGGGATTATAGGGGCTCTGTCACAGTGTGCTAGGGATGATCGGGGCTCTTTCACTGTCTGCTATGGAATACAATAGGGGGCTCTGTCACAGTCTACAATGGAAGTATATTGGGGGGCTCATTCACAGTCTGCTATGGAAGATGATGGGGGTTGTTCTGCTACGCAGTCTGCTATAGAAGATGATTGGGGTTGTTCTGCTACGCAGTCTGCTATAGAAGATGATTGGGGTTGTTCTGCTACGCAGTCTGCTATAGAAGATGATTGGGGTTGTTCTGCTACGCAGTCTGCTATAGAAGATGATTGGGGTTGTTCTGCTACGCAGTCTGCTATAGAAGATGAGGGGGTTTGTTTTGCCACACAATCTGCTAAAGGGATGATGGGAGTTGTTCTGCAACACAGTCTGCTATAGATGATGGGGTTGCTCTGTGGGCACACACTCCAAACATATTCAGGCATGTGTGCACATGCCCTCAGTCTGCCATTGGTCGTAGCAGACTGAGGGCATGTGCGTCACCCCATCACAGCCAAAGCAGGGTGTGAAAGAATCCCCCCATCATCCCGCAGAAGACTGTGTTGCAGAACAAACCCCATCATCCCTATAGCAGAATATGTGTCAGAACAACCCCCATCATGCTCAAATCCGACTATAGGGCAGAACAACCCCCTTCATTATCATAGCAGACTGTGTTGTAAAACAACCCCCATCATCCCCATAGCAGACAGTATTGCAGAACACCCCCTATCATCCCTATAACAGACTGTGTGACATCATCTTCCATAGCCAACTGTGATAGAGCCCCCTAATAATCTTTCCATAGCAGACTGTGACAGAGCCACCCATCATCTTCCATAGCAGACTGTGACAGAGCCCCCCATTATCTTCCATAGCAGACTGTGACAGAGCCCCCCATTATCTTCCATAGCAGACTGTGACAGAGCCCCCCAATATCTTCCATACCTGACTGTGACAGAGCCCCCTGATAATATTTCCATAGCAGAATGTGACAGAGCCCCCTATTATCTTCCATTGCAGACTGTGACAGAGCCCCCCATTATCTTCCATAGCAGACTGTGACAGAGCCCCCCATCATCTTCCATACCTGACTGTGACATAGCCACCCATCATCTTCCATAGCAGACTGTGACAGAGCCCCCCATTATCTTCCATAGCAGACTGTGACAGAGCCCCCATCATCTTCCATACCTGACTGTGACAGAGTCCCCTGATAATATTTCCATAGCAGAATGTGACAGAACCCCCTATTATCTTCCATTGCAGACTGTGACAGAGCCCCAGTCATCTTCTAGAGCAGACTGTGACAGAGCCCACCCAATAATCTTCCAAAGCAGACTGTGACAGAGCCCCCTATCATCTTCCATTGCAGATTGTGACAGAGCCCCCATCATCCCATAGCAGACTGTGACAGAGCCCCCATCATCCCATAGCAGACTGTAACAGACCCCCCATCATCTTCCATAGCAGACTGTGACAGAACCCCCCATCATCTTACACAGCAGGCAGCACTGTGAGCACTCACCTGCTTGCTGACCAGGCTGGGATCTGTCATCACTGCAACATCTCCCATTTGGATATTACCTTTCAAGTACCCTTCTAACCCGGGTATTTATAAATGTGCAATGAATGTTCATTACCCATACGCATAGTTATACCACAAAGTGTTAATATGCTTTCTTTTTATCAGACTATAGACTGCACCAGTCCCTCTGAGGAAGTCTACATGGTGAAACGCGTAAGGGAAACAGTCTATTGTTCTAGTGTTCCAAGGTTACAGGAACATTGTCACCTATTTAAGTTGCATTGCTTTATACACACCTTTACTCCTTCTTTATACCGTCTTTACTCACCTAATGTAACATTTTGCTATGTTTTTGAATGTTATACGTTTTGATGATTATGTTCACTCTATTGCACAACTCTGCTAATATAGTATGCTTCGTATTCTAATTACAATACAAGCAATCTTGTTTATATTGCCCCGTCATACATTTTACTTATTTTTTACCTAATCACTTATCATGACTGGATAGCTTTAGGCCCTCAATTTTATGCTCAAACTAGCTCTCTAACAGTCTGCTATGGGATGATGGGGGTTGTTCTGCCACACAGTCTGCTATAGGGATAATGGGGGTTGTTCTGCTACACATTCTGTTATGGGGTGATGGTGAGATTCTGTCACACAGCCGGTTATAGGGTTATGGGAGGGGTTCTCATTTTTTTTAAATAAAGGATACATATTAATACTGTTCCTACCCCATTTTGTGCAGGACAATAACCCTAATGTTACCCCCAATTTGCCCTCTAACACCTGTAAAAAATTAATATTTCATTTTTTAATGTATTTTTAATTTATTTATTTATGTATTTAATTAATTTAATTTTTGATTATTTGGAGTATTTTCCCTACCCAATTTTGTGCAATGCAATCTTCCTGTTACTCCCCGATTTGCCTTGTGACACCTATAATAAAATATTTTTTTTTGTATTTATTTAAGGATTTATTTTTTTGTTTTCTGTTATTATTTCAAGTACTTTCCCTGCCCAATTTTGGGTCACCCCCCCCCCTCCTGATTTGCAGCCCTCTAGCCCTTGCTATCCCCATTTTACAGATATTTTTGGGCCCTCAGGTTCGGGCCCCTATAGATTTCAAGGGGGTTAGGTTTGGTGGCAAGTTTGGACGAACTTAACATACCCGAAATTCTATGGGTCCGCTTATCATTACTTATGAGTTAATATAAATATTTTTGTCTACTCTTTTTTCCCTAGTTTTCTTTCCAAGTCTATTTCCCAGGCCTGGCATTAGGTTGGTTTGTTTCTGTCATTAGAAGCTAAGAGCTGTTATACGTATATGCAATATGATCTTGGTAGGAGGAATGTGAGTCAAGATCATGTACTTGAATGGGGAAATGGGCCTACTTAGTGTAGATTTTGTTCCCGTAGATTGCAAGAAAAACTGGAACATAGGAAGAACTTCATGGAAGGTTTGCTGTCACTGAATTTAAACATGCCTAGGATAAGCACACATTTATTAAGATAAAGAGTACATACAGTATACACATAAGGGCAGACTAGATGGACCGTATGGTCTCCTTCTGTCGTCAACCCTCTATGTTTCTATGTTTGGACCATTTGTTATGTAACTTTCCAAGTGTAAACCATTCTGAGCCATTTTAAAGTGGACCAACACCTGTGTGGGCACGGGTGTTGACACTGCCGCTACAAGACTGTGGCCAATGGTGCCGGATTCCCGACAGAGGATCAAGGCGAAGGTAAGATTTACGGGTGTTCTGGGGGTTATGTGCTAGGGGGGAACCAGCATTCTGGATGTCTCCCCCAGGCTGTCTTATAGCGGCGGTTCCAACACCTGAGCCTGTACGGGTGTTTGTCCGCTTACACAGATCCCTTGCTCTGACAGTTCTCAATTTCTTCCAAGGTAACAAGGCTTTTCCACGCAGGCTACTAGGTAATGATGGTTATTTATCAAGGGAATAAGAGGAGCAGGCAATGGGAAAATATTTTTTTGTGATCCGGATGTTTAAGAGACAGACATTTGATAGTGTTTGTTATAAGAAGTGACTACGTTTTATTTGTGGTACTTTGGACCACCCAGGTAAGTTCTGCTAGTGGGCAATGTAGTATAGCCCCTTGTAGTTATACCAATTTTATCCTGTTTGCTGTGTGTTCAATTTAATATCTTTTGCAAGTGCTTTCCTCTTTTGGTTTATACGTAACAGAGTGATAAAAGTAAAGCTCCAGGCAAACAATAACTTTCTCCCACCTTATCCCCCTTGGGAACCATGTAAAATGAGCCATTTCAAAGCTCCTGAAAATCTGTATTGTATGTAGATACCTAATGTATTTGTTTGCTTCAATTCCTGGGTGATGTCTGAGCTGGAAAGGGCATACTGTGCAGAAGATTCATGCGCTTGCTAATTCTGAGCCCTCCAAGGGACAGAGTATCAGTTGGACCCCTTTTTTGCGTGGTCCTGGAGGGGTAGGTAGGTAGGCCAGTGGCCTACATACAAGTGGGGAATGTCACAGACAACTGCCATTTTGCCCAGGTAAGGACATCCAGGGAAGTTTGAGATGATAAAGGAAGCACCCCAAAATGTAATTATCATTTAAGTTTATCATTATCATAAGTTGCTGTTGACAGTAATAATATTAAAGTGCAATCACTAGAAATAGCTGCAAAAAATTAAATCTAAATGAAAAGCCTACTTTTGCTGTTCAGAAAGAACATTTGTTCATGCATCTAAACAAAGATCAAGAAATCCTCCAGTAAATCTACCAATGTATAGCTGAATAAATAATAATAATAATAAAAGATTGTTCTGAAACTTCAAGTCAAAGCCTGCATGGCATATAAATTCTGTGGTGAGATTTAAAAGAATCTGTGCATTCAGGATATCCCCAAACATGCCACAGCAAAAGCAATGCTGCATGGGAAAAAAATGGCTATTATTTGATTTTAGTTGCATGAAACCATGGTTTAAGTATGTCTCGAGTAAACGTGACAATACTAGGTATTGTATCCAAGAGTGTACCTGAGATTTTTTTTAGTTAATTGTTGAATAAATAAATGAGTCAAATTGCAAGAAAGAGCCAAATCAGAAACCAGGGGTCAAAAACCAATGACAAGAGCATACAATGAAGCCAAGTAACATAAGAAGCCAAGGTAAGGTTAAGCTGGGCTCCAGCCAGGTTGTTTTATCAGGAGGCAAAACATATTACCGTTTTTTAGATCCAGAACTGTTTAAGAGGAACATCGGAGGCCCTGGAGTCTAAAAGTATACTGTGTAAAACCCCCCAGAAGCCCGTTTCACTCACCTGGTCCTGGAGCCCTCGGCGCCTTTGCACCACGGCCGCATGCCGACTCATCTCTTTCCGTGCGCGCACCAAGCCTTTCTGAATAGGCAGCATGGGCTAGGAGGTGACCGAGGGATGTGGCCAGCGGAGCACTCGGCTCCCTCCAGGTGGCTTAGCCATCAGCAGAGCCAAAGGGAGTCGGGTGAAAGCAAGTGCGCTAATTGGCTGGATGTGGCGCTCAGCCAATCATCGTGCTCACTGCGCCATGGGAGCGACAGGAAGGTGAGTAAATCGGGTGACCTGGGGGCATACACGCAGCAGGGCATCCCAGTTCAGGATGCCCCCACTGAGAGGAACAACACCCTGAAAAGTGAAAATTGGGTTTGTTGTTCCTCTTTAAATACCAAAACACTGAAATAGGCCAAGTTCAGACATTTTGCAGCACCTACAGTTGCTATTATATTGCAGACATTTCTTTGTGCAGTCAGACATACTTTGAGTGACCACCATTTGAGGCACATTCCTGAGTCTGACCCTCACAGGTCCTAATAGGAGCCTGCTTTGTATTTCATACCAAAACATCATGATTTCATTTGACTTTGACTAAGCCAGAAACAGAGTTACACTAGGGTTGCAAAGAATCAGGGACGGAATGGCCATAGGGAGACCCGGGACAATGCCCGGTGGGCCGCACTACTTTGGTGCCAGTTTGACTGCTGCTTTTAACACCCTCATTCAATCCCTACCCCATTATTCTCCCTCTAAAGCCCCTGTATCCAGCCACTCTGTACAAACAAGCCAGGACACCCCAGCTCCCAAAGGCTATAACCCATCATGCATCATGGTTGGGGCGGGCCTCAGCAAGGATGTCTCGGGCCGGCCAGGGACTGGGAAAATCCAGGGCTGATATTTGACCCCAGTCCACCACTGCAAAGAATCAAAGTGGTTTGCAAACAAACAAACAAAAAATCTGTAGCAATAATCAAGAAAACTAGATTATATTTTCTTGATGATGTTTTGTTAGTCATCCAGTTAGGTGACAATTGAAACGTCTTTAAGTAAATGAAACACATCCACTTGCCCTGATTATTACTACATATATACTATGACTTGAATGACTTAGAACATCCATAGACTTACTGTACATCATGTAAAAAAACATTTTTACAGACAGGAAGTAAGAAACCGAGCATGACAGTTTACTGGGGAAAATCAATGATTTGCTAGCATCTTCACATGCCATAGTTCCTGCCACTGTTCTCTAGCTCGTTTGAGGTTTAGGTGCTTCTACCCATTTTTTGTATTTTAAAGGCTTCCGTTAAATTCTTTAAAACCAGAAGATCCTACCATTAAATCAGGGACCACTGATGGTGGTCCTGAAAAGTTTAATACTGAGATGGTACCACAAAGCTGAACTTTTTTTTGTTTGGAAAAACCAAAAAATTGGGAAATTCTTCGTCAGTTAGCTTTGTATTTGACTGGGACCCTATGAGGGGCATGCCAACCCATCTAACCCCATTCCATGCAGAAAATGTGTTCATGCGTGCGTGGCTGAATACAGAGGTTTCACTCTGTCAATGATGGTGTTTGATAACTGGAGGGTCAAAGAGGGTCAGACCTGAAGGAGACTATTAAAGCCCCTTCTTTTCTTTTTCATCTTTCAATTCTACTTTTTTCAATCTAAACCTTTACTGATCTTGATCTCTTCCTAATAGACACTTACATTTATATTGGTTGGTTTAAGACACGAGATTGAGAAGATAACCAGTCCATGAATGGTATCATATTAACACACTGTATCTTTCAATCCATAAGACACACTTTTTTCTGCCTAAGTGGGGGGGGGGGGGGGGGTGACTGCTTGTTTTATGGAGGGAATGTGCAGCCTATGGCGTGGCACAGCAAGGCTCCTATATTGGAATGCCTCTTCTTCCCTTCTTGACTCCCTAGAAACACCCAGAGAAAACCTCCAAGACTTACCCAAGCAGGCAGCCAAGGGGGTGGAAGAAGCAGCGGCTGCAGAAGACATTCACTACATGAGGATGGAGCAGGAGGAGGTGCTGCAGTGGCCCCATAGGGATGAAGGAGCCGGCAGCAGCTGCCCATTGTCTATTGGAAGTCAGATGTGCTTAAACTATTAGAATACAATACATTCAGTCTAAAATCAAAAGATACTATATTTTTATATTATAATTTATTGTGGGGCTGATTTACTAAGCGTCCGCCGGCCGTTCGCAATGCTTTCGCTTGTTTGCCACATTTACTATGTTAAAAATGGCCTATTCGCCAGGCAAAGGCAGCGTTTTCACCGGGCGAATGCTGTAGTGCGCCTTTTCGGTGCACCAGTTTTTAGCAGTGAACCCCATAGGAATCAATATTATTTTCAGCAAGAATGTCTTTTAAAGTAATTTTTATATCTTTGACTAACACATCAAGGTCAGAGAGTTAACTACTAATACTTTGGTTTTTCACTTTTTTCACATTTTGACCAGCGAACTGAGGCAAAGACACAGCGAAATGCTGGCACATAGTTGTTCTTAGCATTCATCGCTGCAATATAGCTTAGATCACGTGTTATTACACACTCACAGCACACACACCGCACCCGGCCAGTGCTATATTGGTGAATAGCTGCAAGTGTTGTATGTTGTATATGTTGTTTCATGTATTTAACTGTATTGTATACTTGCATTTTATCATTGTCTGTAATAAAACTCTATATAAACCTAAAATGTGTAGCAGATACATACTTACTATATAACATATTGATCATAGACAGAATACATGACATATTTGGCTTACCCTTACATCCTTCACATGTCAAAGCATTGTAATGATAGCCAGAGGCTTTGTCCCCACAAACTACGCACAGCTCATCTCCTTTAACCCTTCCAGTACAGGAGCTAACCCTGGGCTTCTTAGCAGGTGGCAGGTCCACTAGGTCAGAGTCAATAGAAAAGAGACTATCCGAGGGAATCCTTTTCAGATCATAGATTTCACTGGAACACCAGTTATCCATTTGTTGAGCGCAATATCCAGAACTGACGTGATACTGGGATGAAAGAAGAGGCTGGTGGATTGCAGGATACGGGATGTGGTTATAGTCAATGGAAAATGATGGTCCTTGTGAGTCATGGTCAGGTGAATGGTTATGCACTGAATGTAGACCTAATTTAAAAAAGAAGATAAGAAAATATATGAGCATACTTCCTACAAATATGTATCCAGATAGGAAAGAGTTGGGTACATAAAAAAGTCAAACTGTAGATTTATGTCTTTTAAATAAAAACAAAATAAGAAACATAGTTTTAGTTCTAGCAAAAACAGTTTTGATTTGAATTGTTTTTATCTCTTACCAGCAAAGAGAATTGTGGCCAGGAGCGAGCCTAAGAGGGGCAGGGGCCCATGTCATGACCCCCCCAAAAAATAACTATTGTACCAGGGAAGTGAATGACACAAATAATATTTTACAAAAAATGTAAAAAACAAAAGGGGTTTACAAACACACACCATGGACTTGAAAATGTATAAAACATGAATTGTATTTAGTTTGTAAACAAAGAAATAGATACTGTAAGACAGATGTGATCACTATGAGAGACTGTAACACTTTTCATAGAAAAGTATCTTATACAGGCAGCAGTGTGTGACATGTGTAACAAGACCGATGTAACAAAAATAATGATACATTATACAGTATGTACACAATCCACTTGGAAATCTTCCAAGCATTGTGGTTTGATAGGTATGATGATAGAGATGGTGTGCAATCTGAACAAAGGCGAGTTACAAGTGGTGTGCTGCAAGGCTCTGTCCTGGGCCCCATTCTTTTTAATATTTGTAAGTGACATAGGATAAGGCTTGGTAGGAAAAGTTTGTCTGTTTGCTGATGATACAAAGGTTAGTAAAAGGGTGGATATTCCTGGAGGTGTCTGCAACATGGAAAATGATTTAGCTTTACTGGATAGATGGTCAAAACTGTGAAAACTAGAGTTTAATGTCTCTAAATGTAAAATCATGCACTTGGGTAGAAGGAATCCCTGCTCTGAGTACCGTATGGGCAGCACTGTGTTAGCCAGGACCTCGGAGGAGAGAGATTTAGGGGTACTGATTACTGATAGCTGCAAGATGAGTGGACAGTGTAGCCAGGCAGTGGGAAAAGCAAGCAGGATGCTCGGCTGCATAGCTCGAGGCATCACCAGTAGGAAGAGGGAGGTTGTGATGCCGCTGTATAGAGCCCTGGTGAGGCCACAGCTAGAATACTGTGTGCAGTTCTGGAGACCTTACCTGCAAAAAGACATTATTCAAATAGAACGTGTCCAAAGGCGGGCAACGAAAATGGTGGAAGGACTTAAACTTAAAACTTATCAGGAGAGACTTAAAGAACTTAATTTGTACAATCTGGAGGAAAGAAGGGAGAGGGGGGACATGATTGAGACCTTTAAATATGTGAAAGGATTGAATAAGGTTCAGGAGGGAAGTGTTTTTAAGAAGAAACTTAATGATAGAACAAGGGGGCACAACCTGAAGCTAGTCGGGGGGAAGATCAGGAGCAATGTTAGAAAATATTATTTTACAGAAAGAGTAGTTGATGCTTGGAACAAACTTCCAGCAGAGGTAGTTGAAAAATCATCAGTAAGTGAATTTAAACATGCCTGGGATAAGCACACATCTATCCTAAGATAAAGAGAACATACAGTATACACATAAGGGCAGACTAGATGGACCGTATGGTCTCCTTCTGCCGTCAACCTTCTATGTTTCTATGTTTCTATAGTGATACACTGATTCAGATCTGATAAAATGAGCAGGGACACCGCTGCAGAGGAAAGCCCCTCTATTTAATGTTGCATTTGCACAGCGTAGGATCCCAAAATTAGATAAGTATGTGATTCTGACTTTGGGGGGTCCATAAGGTTTTCAAGATGCCCCCTAGCATGCATTCTATTTTGACTTTAAAATGGACAGAATCCTGTGATTTTGACTATTGTTATCTTATTCAGGATGCCCCACTGTGTGAAACCCCCTGCACCTGTCCTCTAGGTGATAAAAGCCCAAGGTAAGTCACATATTTTTTCCTTAGATCAATCCAATCTTTTGAATAATTAGGTCCTATGGTTTGAAAGAATCACTAACCTCCAGGCATGTCGATTTGCAATGTCCGTCTCCCTAATGGCCTATAAACATGCCCCTCTCTAAGTTCTCAGAAACTGTATTAATACACATACACAATATACATACACAACACAATACACATAGCTACCAGCAACCAATAGGGATTGCCATCTTGCAACATACAGAAAACAGCCAAAGACAAAAATGAATATTGATTTGATTAACAAATAGCTCTTTCTGATGGTATTGCCCGCATAAGGCTAGGTGCTGAAGATGGTTTTAGTTGCTGCTACAAGTGATAATAAAAAAATATGTATGTGTGAGAAGCTTCAAGGTCTATACCTTGCCAAGCTATATATCTGGTACAGGATTGTATTCAGATTATATCAGGCTAAAACTGCTCTAAATCTTTTTAGTTCTTCAAAATCTACAAATTGTAAAAACATGGCATCAATAGCACATGAGTTAAATGAAGTTTTCCAATCCTCACATTTGGCACTATTGATATACTGACAAAAGCGTACATTGACACTTGCTTAGAAATGTAATAAACTATAATAATAAAAACAGGTTGTGCGTCCACAAGTTACTCAACAATTTATGTGATTAACTGCCCCCCCCCCCCTCGCTGTTCAGCTTTCATGAGATAATTATGTAACCTACCTGCACCATGAAGGAAAGTGAATACATTGAGTTCCCAGCAGGATATTGGACCAAATAAGTCCTAAAACAGGTTGGATGTTCACAAGTTACTCAACCTGGGGTCCTTTACTGGGATGCCAGGTAGGACAGCAGAGTGTGTGTGTTACGCACCGGGTGCGAAGAAGTGGACCCGCTGGGTCTGCAGAACTGTTTTGGCGGATACCGCGTCAGGGGAGCGGAGTCTAAGGAGCCACTGGTCTTCACCAGAGCCCACCGCAAGGCGGGATGGTCTTGTGCGGCAGGTGACTCCCAGGTCGCTACCCCCCAACAGCGGCACAGTTCCACAAACTGCTGAAGTGACGTGCAGCAGAGACAAACAGTGGTCGGAGGAGAAGGCCGAGGTCAGGACTGGCAGCGCGGGTTCAGTAGCGGTGAGACAAGCCGAGGTCGGGACTGGCAGCGCGGGTTCAATAGCGGTGAGACAAGCCGAGGTCGGGACGGGCAGCACAGGTTCGAAGGTCAATAGGAGAGCCGAGGTCATACACGAGGAATCAAGCAATACAGCGATAATCATTCAGGGAACAACACCGAAGATCCGGCACAGGAAGTAAGGCAGGGTTTAATTTATAGGAAGCGCCAAAAAGGGATTGGATGGCAGAGACCAATTAACAGGGCCTTGGCCCTTTAAATCTGAGGAGGTTGACGCGCGCGCCCCCTAGTGGCCGGGGACGTGCGCGCAGGGAAGACGGAACAGACACAGAAGGAGGAAGCCGGCGGCCATGCCGGTCAGAGGAGGAAGCGCGGGGACCAGGTAAGGGGGAACCGCAGCCAGGGGGGCCAGCAGCAGACGCCCGGATGGCGGTGAAGCGGGGAGCGCTGCAGGAAGGGGACGCAGCGCTCGCCCGAGGAGAGGCACGGAGGGGGGCGCTGCGCGGGGAAGACGCAGCGCTCGCCCTAACAGTACCCCCCCCCTTAGGTCTCCCCCTCTTTTTGGGACCGAGGAAGTTTGAAATAAGGCTCCGATCGAGGATATTCTCCTCAGGCTCCCAGGACCTCTCTTCAGGACCGCAATTCTCCCAATCCACTAGAAAGTATCGTCTCCCTCTGGATGTTTTGGAAGCCAGAATCTCTCTCACCGAGAAGGCATCTTCGGTACCCGCGACCGGAAGTGGCTCCAACGTTTTAGAAGAGAATCGATTAGTCGTCAGAGGTTTTAATAATGAAACATGAAAAGAGTTGGGAATACGTAAGGAGGCTGGCAAATGAAGTTTGTAACAGACCGGATTAATTTGTTGCTTGATCCTGTACGGCCCTAAATAGCGAGGGCCCAATTTATAACTGGGTATCTTGAAACGAATGTACTTGGCTGAAAGCCAAACTTTATCTCCAGGAGAGAACACAGGAGCGATTCTCCTTCTTTTATTAGCGCTGCTCTTCATGCGGGTAGAGGCTAGAACAAGAGAATGTCGTGTTTCACGCCAGATAGAGGAAAAAAACTGTGTTAAGTCATCCACGGCGGGTACCCCCGACTGTGTAGGTAAGGGTAGAGGAGGCAAAGGTTGGCGGCCATAAACAATGAAGAATGGAGATTTCTTTGTGGCTTCAGAATCTTTGAAATTATAAGAGAACTCCGCCCATGGCAAGAGATCGACCCAGTCGTCTTGTCGGGCCGAAACAAAGTGACGTAGATATTGTCCTAGAACCTGATTGACCCTCTCCACTTGGCCGTTGGACTGGGGGTGGTAAGCCGAGGAAAAATCTAATTTCACCTTTAACTGAGTACAGAGAGCCCTCCAGAATTTTGAAACAAACTGAACTCCCCTGTCGGAGACAATGTGGGAAGGAAGTCCATGGAGCCGAAAAATATGTTTAAAAAAGTTCTTAGGAGTTCTGAGGAGCGGATGGGAGTCCTGGAAGCGGAACGAAGTGCGCCATTTTTGAAAAACGATCCACAACAACCCAGATCACTGTATTGCCTTGAGATGGAGGAAGATCCGTGATAAAGTCCATAGCGATGTGAGACCAAGGGATTTCAGGAATAGGAAGAGGATGAAGAAGACCCGCCGGTCTTTGGCGAGGCGTTTTATTACGTGCACAGGTGGTACAAGCTTGTACGAATTCTGCCACATCCTTCTCAATGGAGGGCCACCAATAATATCTGGCAATAATTGCGTTGGACTTTTTGATACCAGCATGCCCGGCAATACGGGAAGCATGACCCCATTTTAATATTTGGAGGCGTCGGCGAACCGGGACAAAGGTTTTCCCAGGCGGAGCCTGCACTAGGGAGGCAGGAGCGGAATGAACCAAATGATCAGGAGATATAATGAACTGAGGAGCAGCGTCCACGTCTGTGACGTCCGAGGAGCGAGATAGAGCATCTGCCCTGATGTTCTTAGAGGCAGGTCGAAAATGAATGCGGAAATTAAACCGCGCGAAGAATAGTGACCAACGAGCTTGGCGAGGATTCAAGCGTTGAGCAGTTTGAAGATACAAAAGGTTCTTATGGTCGGTAAAAATAGATATGGGGTGAAGCGACCCTTCTAGAAGATGTCTCCACTCTTCAAGAGCTAATTTGATAGCCAGGAGTTCACGATCCCCAATAGAATAATTTCGCTCCGCGGAAGAAAAAGTCCTAGAAAAGAACCCACAAGTATGATTTTTCCCTGAAGGAGACCTCTGTGTGAGAACAGCTCCTGCTCCGATGGAAGAAGCGTCAACCTCTAGAGAAAAAGGACGAGAAGGGTCTGGTCTGGTGAGCACCGGGGCCATAGAGAAGGTCTTTTTCAAAGTTAAAAAGGCTGCCTCCGCCTGTGGAGGCCATGACTTGGGGTTGGCTCCCTTTTTGGTGAGAGCCACAATGGGGGCCACGATAGTGGAAAAATGGGGTATGAATTGACGGTAATAGTTGGCGAAGCCCAGAAATCGTTGAATGGAACGCAGACCAACAGGCCGAGGCCAATCTAAAACCGCTCTCAATTTGCTAGGGTCCATTTGTAGTCCTTGGGCTGAAACAGTATAACCCAAAAAGGGCAGAGCGGTTTGGTGAAAGAGACATTTTTCTAATTTGGCATAAAGATGATGCTGCCGAAGGCGGGATAGTACCAGACGAACGTGCCGGTGATGCTCTTCGAGGGAAGAAGAGAAGATGAGGATATCATCTAAATAGACCACGACACAGGAGTACAACAAGTCCCGGAAGATGTCATTGACGAACTCTTGAAATACGGCAGGGGCATTACAAAGCCCGAAGGGCATCACCAAATACTCGAAATGACCGTCACGGGTATTAAAGGCAGTCTTCCATTCGTCTCCCTTGCGGATGCGGATCAGATTGTAGGCTCCTCGGAGATCCAGTTTGGAAAAGATCCTGGAGCCACGAAGACGGTCGAAGAGTTCTGGAATTAAGGGTAAGGGGTATCGGTTCTTTACCGTGATCTTGTTAAGACCCCGATAGTCGATACAGGGTCGGAGAGAACCGTCTTTTTTCTGTACAAAAAAAAAGCCAGCCCCAGCGGGAGAAGAGGACTTCCGGATGAAGCCCCTCTGCAGATTTTCTTGTATGTAAGTAGCCATTGCTTGAGTTTCGGGGACGGATAGTGGGTAGATACGGCCACGAGGAGGAGTGGTCCCAGGCAGGAGGTCGATCGGGCAGTCATAAGGGCGATGAGGCGGAAGAGTCTCAGCTTGCTTCTTACAGAAGACATCAGCGTAAGCCCGGTAAACTTCGGGTAGGCCCGGTAGAGATGTGGTAGGATGATCGGTTCGAACTGGTAAAGCTTTCAAGCAATTCTTGAAGCAGGTTGTACCCCACGCCTTGATGTCCCCAGTGACCCAGTCTAGGGTAGGATTATGAAGCTGAAGCCAAGGAAGACCCAATAGGATTGGGGAAGTACAATGGGGTAACACAAAGAGTTCCAAGTATTCCTGGTGAAAGAGGCCAATCTTAAGGAGCAAAGGCTTGGTACGGTACTGCACCATACAATTCAGTCTATCTCCATTAACTGAGGCGATGAATAACGGTTTGGCCAAGCGGTTAACTGCTATGTCGTATTTCTTGATCAGGGAGGCCTCTATGAAATTGCCCGCCGAACCAGAATCCAGGAAGACCGGCAAATTAAGCACAGAGGCAGATGAGAGACAAAGCTGTGCAGGTACGGTAAATCTTGGAGAGGAAGCACACACACCCAGAGACGCCTCTCCCACCCAGTCTAGGTGCGCCCGTTTCCCAGTCGAGAAGGACGAATGGGGCAATCTCTTAGAAAATGATCAGGACTGGCGCAATACAGACAGAGATTTTCATTTCTCCTGCGAGACCTCTCCACGGGGGTTAGGCGAGAGCGGCCGACCTGCATGGCTTCCACCTCTGGAGAAGATGGTACAGACAAAGGTTTCTGAAAGGTAGGAGCCAAACGGAACATCCTCCTGTCACGTTGGGAATCTCTCTCCAGGCGAAGTTCCTCACGCCTCTCAGCAAAGCGTATGTCAATGCGAGTGACGAGATGAATGAGTTCAGAAAGGGAGTCAGGTATCTCTCGGGCCGCTAGAACATCCTTGATCTTGCTAGAAAGACCTTTCTTAAAACAAGCGCAGAGGGCCTCATTATTCCATGCTAACTCGGAGGCCAAAGTACGGAATCGAATAGCATATTCACCAACAGAAAGATCGCCTTGCGTTAAATTCAATAGAGCGGACTCGGCAGATGAGGCCCGAGCGGGTTCTTCAAAAACCTGACGGAATTCAGTAACAAAGGCCTGAACGGTGAAGGTGAGAGGATCATTACGGTCCCACAAGGGAGTGGCCCAAGCCAAGGCTTTTCCGGAGAGCAGACTAATGATGAAGGCCACTTTAGAGCGTTCGGTGGGAAATTGATCAAACAATAATTCCAGGTGCATAGAGCACTGGGCTAGAAAGCCTCTGCACAACTTCGCGTCCCCCTCATATTTTGCTGGTAAGGAGAGGCGGATTCTGGATGGGGAAACTGCTGGAGACTGCGGTGGCGGCACCGGTGGCGGTGGAGAAGGCGACAGCTGCTGGGTCAAGAGTTGCTGCATCATAGCGGTAAGCTGATTAATCTGCCGAGACTGCAAAGCCACCAGCGCTGGGAGTTCGGAAGTCTCCGGCAAGGGCACCTCAGCGGGATCCATGGCCGGATCTTACTGTTACGCACCGGGTGCGAAGAAGTGGACCCGCTGGGTCTGCAGAACTGTTTTGGCGGATACCGCATCAGGGGAGCGGAGTCTAAGGAGCCACTGGTCTTCACCAGAGCCCACCGCAAGGCGGGATGGTCTTGTGCGGCAGGTGACTCCCAGGTCGCTACCCCCCAACAGCGGCACAGTTCCACAAACTGCTGAAGTGACGTGCAGCAGAGACAAACAGTGGTCGGAGGAGAAGGCCGAGGTCAGGACTGGCAGCGCGGGTTCAGTAGCGGTGAGACAAGCCGAGGTCGGGACTGGCAGCGCGGGTTCAATAGCGGTGAGACAAGCCGAGGTCGGGACGGGCAGCACAGGTTCGAAGGTCAATAGGAGAGCCGAGGTCATACACGAGGAATCAAGCAATACAGCGATAATCATTCAGGGAACAACACCGAAGATCCGGCACAGGAAGTAAGGCAGGGTTTAATTTATAGGAAGCGCCAAAAAGGGATTGGATGGCAGAGACCAATTAACAGGGCCTTGGCCCTTTAAATCTGAGGAGGTTGACGCGCGCGCCCCCTAGTGGCCGGGGACGTGCGCGCAGGGAAGACGGAACAGACACAGAAGGAGGAAGCCGGCGGCCATGCCGGTCAGAGGAGGAAGCGCGGGGACCAGGTAAGGGGGAACCGCAGCCAGGGGGGCCAGCAGCAGACGCCCGGATGGCGGTGAAGCGGGGAGCGCTGCAGGAAGGGGACGCAGCGCTCGCCCGAGGAGAGGCACGGAGGGGGGCGCTGCGCGGGGAAGACGCAGCGCTCGCCCTAACAGTGTGGTAGACATACTTTCCCGGCCTCACTGCTCAGTTGTCAATTATGTAATTACGTAATCTTCCTGAACCAGGAAGGAAAGTGAATGCATCGAATTCCCAGCAGGATACTGGACCAAATAAGTCTACAAACTCCCAACTGCATTTTTCCTGTTTGATGGTGCCTAACAACAAACTTCCTAGCCACACTCTATTGATTGGTCAATGCATTAAAGGGGTTAATCTGCTGACCACAATCTATCTATCTGCTGGCCTCTGCTTATCTATCTATACCCTGCTGACCCCCTATAAGCCGATTTGTATGTTGCTGATACTCATCTAAATCTTAAAGATGGCCATTTGTACCCTAAAACCTATGCTGTCAACATCTGCCTATCTATTCTGTGTATCTGTAACCCACAGGCATACCCTCATTCAGTTGTCTGTACAACCCAATCCCCAATTCTATCACCTGTGTTGTATGCCACCCCCACCTGAACAGCAAAATGACACTAAGCTGCCCATCTGTACTGCACACTACCCCATCTGCCCCCATCGCACACCAACCCTTCTTCAGTTCAGCACATCACTCCTTACCCACCCATTTGTCCAGCATGCTAACCCCCAGTGTGCGATTCAGCAGGTCCCCCTTGGTACTGCGGAACCAGTTGTTAAAATTGTAGCAGTTCTCAGAACCAAGGAGTAATGGCACAATTAATGTATACAGCCCCCAATATTACTTTTTTAAAAGTATTACACAATTTGGTGATTATTACATTGTATGCAAATATTTATTATAAAAATATAAATATATGTAAAATATAAATATATATATCTTTATGTATAGGGGGCCTGTTTCTTAAGTTGCCTAATTTTTTCTTTTTAGAACAATGTGGGTTTGGATTGCAGGTTTTCTGGTACAAGTTCAATGTTTGTTCACTCGATTAGTCAAATGAAATGTAATCTAATTAAAGCTAGCAAACTAAAAATGGAATATACATAATGCCTATATGTATTGTGAACAGTGTGCATTATTTTAGTGCTATATAAATGAATGAATTAATTAACAAGTCTATGCTAGTTATGCAAGAAACCATTAAGAAAATATATTATCAATCCAGGAGGGTATGAGTCCCTTTGCGATATTTTATTGAAAAGTATAGGAAAAGTTTGTCTGTTTGCTGATGATACAAACCTTTGCTGATGATACAAAGGTTACAAAGGTTAGTAATAGGGTGGATATTCCTGGAGGTGTCTGCAACATGGAAAATGATTTAGCTTTACTGGATAGATGGTCAAAACTGTGGAAACTAGAGTTTAATGTCTCTAAATGTAAAATCATGCACTTGGGTAGAAGAATCCCTGCTCTGAGTACCGTATGGGCAGTACTGTGTTAGCCAGGACCTCGGAGGAGAGAGATTTAGGGGTACTGATTACTGATGGCTGCAAAATGAGTGGACAGTGTAGCCAGGCAGTGGGAAAAGCAAGCAGGATGCTCGGCTGCATAGCTCGAGGCATCACCAGTAGGAAGAGGGAGGTTGTGATGCCGTTGTATAGAGCCCTGGTGAGGCCACAGCTAGAATACTGTGTGCAGTTCTGGAGACCTTACCTGCAAAAAGACATTATTCAAATAGAACGGGTCCAAAGGCGGGCAACGAAAATGGTGGAAGGACTTAAACTTAAAACTTATCAGGAGAGACTTAAAGAACTTAATTTGTACAGTCTGGAGGAAAGAAGGGAGAGGGGGGACATGATTGAGACCTTTAAATATGTGAAAGGATTGAATAAGGTTCAGGAGGGAAGTGTTTTTAAGAAGAAGCTTAATGATAGAACAAGGGGGCACAACCTGAAGCTAGTCGGGGGAAGATCAGGAGCAATGTTAGAAAATATTATTTTACAGAAAGAGTAGTAGAGTAGTGAGTGAGGTGATCGGCCCGGGAATCTTATAGATTCCCTGGCCGATCACCCCTGGGTGTTGGTCCACTTTAAATGCCATATGATTCTGTGTAGCGTTGAACTTCGTCCTGCACTATGTACTTGTTATACTAGTAAAACTATAAGTGCTCTTAACTGTTTCAGATAAAATATTCAAGTAGTGGATAAAAGGCACATAGGATTTAATTTGAAAGCTTTTACAGATGTCAGGTTTTACAGTAATAAAAAATGTCACAGAATGCACAGAATGTTCTATACCTGTAAATTCCCGTTCACAAGGCCTACATGTAAAAATGCCTACCTTTGGTCCTGCTCATTTTCACTATTTCCATCATAAAACCACCCTCTTCTTTAAAAACGTCTTCTTGTTTACTGTAGAGCTCTTGTGAACACAGTGACTGTTGCCATTGCATTCTGTACCAGGCTGAAAATGAGAGTTTCCTTCTATATCTCACATGCTAAGGTGTGACAGAACAGAGGTTATATGCTGATTACTGATTAACCCGTCTGGAGTACAGTAAATTGTAAATGGTGATGGGAATGATATCCACTGAGGTAAAGAAATGGAATATTCGCAACTAGTTTTTAATCATTTTTGTGGGTCACTATTGGAAGGGTCACTGCTGTTTCGTAACAAGTAATACTGGAGTATGCCCTTGCTCAGGCCAATTAAGGGCTACTGCTGTTTAATAACAAATATTAGTGGAGTATGAACTTGCTCAGACCACTTGGCTGTCACTGCAGTTTAATAACAATTGTTAGACGAGTTTACACTTGTTCAGGCCATGTCAGGCTCTTTTAAAAAAAAAAAAGGGTGTAGTGTCCATTGGTTAATAACAAATAGTAATTGAGTGTCCAATAGTTCAGGCCACTTAAGTGCCACTGCTGTTTAATAGCAATGGTGAATAATAGTGGGGTGTCCACTTGTTCAGACCACTTAAACTGGACTAACAACCTGGCACAGTTGGAAAAGAAAGATAGCGGCCATTTTGGAGCTTCCTCTCCCAGCATTTCAGCCATGCTGCTTCAGGGATTCAACTGACATAACTGACAATGCACAGTAATGGGAAACCCACTTCCTGATTGTAGGTAACCTGGACATGCTTGAGCTGCCATTTTGTTTTTGAAATTTACCACAGCAGGACTCACAAAAAGGTAATTTAATTAATGTGCAGAATAATTGCCCTGAGGAGGGATGTATAGGAGCACTGTTTGTTTGTTGTGTTGGTCTTATTTAAGGTCTAATTTTTCTATTACGCTACAGTGGTGGAATCAAGGATGTGATGTTATCTTTATAGCGAGGATCCAGAAGGGTGGCCACCCAGAAATTGGCACTGGTGACTATGCAGGTAACTCGAGCATGTAGTGGCTCATGTGAGCCAGGCTTCCCTGAGTCAAGTAGAAGCTGTCTTCAGTGGGAGGTGTCTCCTCCTGCACATCCCCCCGCCACACTCCAATGACACCCGTGAATTGCGCTGGGTGCCACTCTGCTGTGAGGAAAAGCCCACACCCTGTAAGCTACATGTGGACTGGCCTGACACCAGTGTAAATGTTCCTTCCTCTTTCTCCTCTGCTTCCTCCTGTGGCACCATTACGTTCTGCATCATGGCATGAAGTGTTTCTAACAGGCAAAGGATGGAGATGGTAACGCTGATGATGTCATCATCAGCACTGACCATATTGGTGGAGTATTGGAAGCAGTGCAGCACAGCACAAATGTACCTCATGGAGGCCCATTCATTGGAGGTGAAGTAGTGCACTTCGACCACCTGGACATTTTTGAGATAGAACTCCCCTACTGAGCACATATGCCAGACAACAGATGTGCCTCAACCCAGCTTGGCCCAAGCCTGCTACAAGGTTATGCCTATTGTCGCACACCATCTTGCCAAGCTTCAGGTTCAGCGGCAGCAACCACTCATCTGTCTGCTCCTGGATCCCATGACAGGATGAGGAGGCAGGAGAAGGAGGCAACGAGTGGAGGCATATAATAATACTAACAATGTTTTTCTGATTGCTTTGTAGGTTCCTGGCCATGGACGTGGTGAAAATTATCAAGTGTCCCAGCCTCCTGCAAATTTTAGTTAGTCATTTCTGAAGTCTGGCATGAAGGATTAATTCATGTTTCAGACCTGCACCTTATGACTTGAAGGCGTTGCCTCATCTTTTGATTTATGGTGTTCCAAGCACACAAGGATAGTCACTAATTGCCTTTATCACTATCTTACAGCATTGCAATGAAAGTTTAACTGCAAATTGTGTTATTAGAACTGCCAGTGGCAATGATTGAGTATAACACATTATAAGACTTAAGATGTAGGGCCAAGATTGTGACTCACTGGACAACAGAAAGCCATTTCCTTTTAATTATTCACATTTTAGATGTCAAACCATTTCCTGTATTATATGGTATTATAAACATTTAGAGTTTCAATGAGGCATCAAAGTGTACAATAATGATATTGACTACAACTAATTAGATTTTACTTTCTATTAGTTAAACTATCAAAAGTGTGCCAGATTGATCTCAGGATAAAATAGTGGGAATGAAATAATTAAATGATGAAATTATAAAATAATCTGGTTAAATCTGCCCTGTCCCAAGAAGGAAACCAAAGCTTGAAAAAGCTGTTATGTTAATATTCTAATAATACTTCTACGAGAGGATTCTACACAAGGATTGGGGTGCTGCTGATATAAGATGTCTTTTTTTCCTTCTGTCATATGAATAATGTTGTTTGCTAAGATGTTTAAAGTGAAAGGAAGGAAAGTTTACATCGTCCCCTTCCATCCTCAACCCAGTGCCCCAAAACAGACTGTGTTTCTTTTTTTACTAAAGCCTTTGTCCAATATTTATAACAGCACAAACTGGATGCAGCCGGCCATATCGCTCCGTGGCTGAGCAACCCCCCCCCCCCCCCCCCCATGCTAGTGAACATCCCAGGTTTTTTTTTGTTTGTAAGCAAATGTTACTGTTACCTGTAGTGGTGTGCGCAACAAATATGGTTCTATTCTGGCTGTAAATTGGAAAAAATGGAGAAACTGACACTGTTCTTATCTATCTACTTGATACTACATGTCAGAATATGTACAAGGAATGAGAAGAATTTACTGAAGCAACTGAATAAAAACATCTTTTGGCACAGATTTTTATTTCGATGAAAGTGGACCAAAACCCACGCCAGGGCCGCTAGATTCCCTCCCCCCGGAGCATCCAAAATTGGTGGTGTGAAACCCCCCAGGTCACCCGGAAACTCACCTTCTTTCCTGGTCCAACTGTGCATGCGCAAACAGCAGGCGCAACCCCTTAAGCAGGGCGCGTGTCCGCACCAGGCATTTGTGAATGACCGTCACGGGCACACTCCCTGTTAGAACCTGGGGGTTTCACACAGGAAACTCAGAATACTGGGTTTTGGTCCACTTTAATCATAGATAATCCAGGATACCTCCCCCCCCCTCCCAATACCCAACAACTCAGTGCCAGGTTAAACTATCATTATTTTCACTATGGTATCTATAGCTTAATATCAATGATAATTCATATGACATTTTGTGTGATATATAGAAAATTAATGTTGCTGCAATGACAAGAATAGCTTAACTAAGTCATGTCCAAGGTGAAGGACCCAAGCACAGGGGTTTAAGCACTTTCAGGGGTTATAATTGCAGAGGTTGTCTTGAATAATATTAAACTTACCATCAAACTGGGAGCTATCTATGAGGTGAATCCCTGTGTCTATTGGATGATGACAATATCCCGAGATATCGATTTCAGATTCCATCCAGGTATTTATATATTTAATTGTTACTTCGCTGCTTTAAAACATAAATCAATATTTTTTTTGTTATGACACAAGATATAAATGAAACAAAAAAGTTATTGTTATTATGTCACTTCACAGAATATTGAGCTTTAGCTGGTAAATAGTGAGGGGCGGTTAGCTAGCATTCATGTAGGTTGGCTAGTCACTCGCAAGTGTGGGGGGGGGGGTTACCTAAAAGTAATAGTAATAGTGCTAATGCTCACATATATTTTACCTCAGCATTTTTCCCATCTGTAAACTTGTAAACAACACTGTTCCGTGAACACATTAGTGAATAAACACCATAGTAGTGACTACAGACAGATAAACACTAGGTACACAAGGGACAGTGAAGTGCACATGTGCCCAGGAGCGGTGGGTGGGATTGAGGGTCAACTACATAAGATGGTTCTCTATAAGTATTCAGAGAGTTTCCTGTATCCCACCTAAAGCTGACAACATCTGCATGGCTATGCAGATATTTCTATCTGTAACTTAACATAGTGGCTCATGGACCTGCAGACCACCTGCAAACAGGAAGTGCTGCTGGGCTTCATGTTACTGTGCAATGTCAGTTGAATCAGTAGCATGGCTGAGATGCTGGGAGAGGAAGCTCCAAAATGGCCGCTACCTTTCTATTCCAGCTGTGCCAGGCTGTTGGTCCGGTGTGCAGTAATGTTGAATACGGGGTGACGAGTCGCTATTTGACAGGTTCCGCGATGTATGGGTGTGCATGACTGTAGCGACTGGTCACAGCGACCGGCTCCCACTATATTCATCAAAAAATCACGCTCAAAAAATTCTCGCGCTGTGAAATGCATGTTTAAACCCCAGAGCGCTAGCGGCGATGTGTTAAAAGTAGTTCTTTAACTCCCAAACCACCATATTTTTGGAAACCAAAAAAAAAAAATTTTTTAAGAATTTAGTAATATGAATACAATAATATCAGACCTGTAATATCAATTCTGCACAATTTTTTTTTACCTTAAAAAAATTATCTAACATGGCAGACGTGGTCACAGAATTTTTCACATTTAAAAAAAAAAAAAAAAACATTAATAACAATTAATTATGAATATTTAAAGATTGTTCCATTGAAATGCACTGGAGAGCGCCAGGTAGCGAGAGGTCATACCTGTCGCTGTTCAAGGTCGGACGCTGGCGCTGTGGGCTGAGGCTGGAATAATGATGAATGAGTGGCTATCTGGCGCTATCTCAGTCGCTAAGCAGGATTGGCTTGATAAATGTGTGATTGTGGTGGGGAGCCGGCGTTCTCGTGGCGGTGCCCGTCATTACCGGTCGCTCACCAGTCGCTACCTGACGCTATTCCTTCATAAATAAGGGCCTAACTATGTTTATTTCCTTTATTTAGTTTGCTTTAAACTAAGAACTTTCAGGGTGAGCCCTTTCATTCCTTAGATAAATGGAATTAAAACTCCTCATACTACTACTTGGCTCAATAGCATGTATTTGTAGTTTACAGAATAAATGGAACAGCTTAGCATTACTATATATTTCTATACGTATTTGGTTCCCTGCAAATCTATAGCTCTGTATTACTGTGTTATCGGTGGGGCATTTGCTCTTATCTGAACAGTGTACTTAATAACATTTGCTTTTAAATTAAATGCAAATATTGAAAGGAAGAAAATATTTAAAATCTTTAACCAACAAGTAGAAAAGTGCAAGGTCACTGCCTATGAAGGGATTGTATCATTACAAACACATATTGCTACTAAACCGAAAAAGCATAAGGGACATTGGACAATTAAAACAGAAGTAGAATACACCCTGCAAACACAGCACAGCCTGCTAATAAGTATCTATTCAATAACAAGTATATATAAACCAATGTAACATAGTAAAGCACAAGTGCTTATGTGAATAAATGCAAAAAACAAAGGGCGAAGTGTCACGAGAACACTTGGGTGACTTACAGTCCTTTTTTTGGTTTCGTGTTGGTTTGCTTGGGCTTATACAATAGGGAATCTATCAATACCGTAAGCACTGCATTCAGCCCGGGAATGGGTTAGACTGAACAAACACCTGTCATGGTAGGTTCTTCATTGCACTTGGATGAGCGCAGCCTCCTTTTCTTTTGCATTGTCTACACATTCATTCCAGGAGATTCTGTGGCTATTATGAGCTATTAACAGCTGATTTTGGAGCCTTAAAGCTCTACAGCCCCAATCTAGGGAAGGCTAACTTACGGCCTTATTTATCAAGGGCTAGCGCCAGGTAGTGTCTGACGAGCGCCAGGTACCGCCAGCTAACGGCGGCTACCGAATCAAGTACGGCCGGCGGCGGTCACAATGACGCATTTATCACGCTAAATGAGGCTAGCGCCGGCGAGAGCGTCAGCTAGCGCGGGATTCATCATGTAGCCGACTGCAACGAACAGCGCCGCTGCTAATCCCATCACAGCGACAGGTATGACCTGGCGCTCCCTGGCGTTGTCCAATGCATTTCAATGGAGCAATCTTTAAATAATCATAATTAATTGCTATTAATGTTTTTTTTTTTTTTTTTTTTTTAATGTCAAAAATTCTGTGACCACTTCTACAATGTTAGGATTTTTTTTTAAGTAAAAAAAAAAAAAAAAATTGTGCAGAATTGATATTACAGGTCTGATATTCATGTATTCATATTACAAAATGTTTTGAAAAACTTGTATAATTTTTACATAAAAAAAAAAAATGGTTGTTTGGGGGTTAAAAACTACTTTACACACATCGCCGCCAGCGCTCTGGGGTTTAAACAAGGAATTCACAGCGCGAGAAATTTTTGAGCGTGATTTGTTAATGAATCTGCAGCAAGCCGTTCGCTCTGGCCATTCGCTGTCAGGCGCACCCTTACAATGCGGAACCTGTGAAACAGCGACCCCTAACCCCGTATTCAACATTACCGCACACCGACTGAGTCGCTGTCAACAAGCAAACCCCGGCCAAGCACAGCGAATACTAGCTGGCACTGTGAAAATCACGCTACTGGCGCTCATCTGTCGCTACCTGGCGCTATTAATGAATCGGCCTCCCAGTCTGATTTTACACTACCGGATTTGATTCTTATGAACGCCATTTCCATTGTTTGTCTGGTAAAAGTCTGGCAGTTATTGTAGCAGGCACATGATGGTGAAAAGACGCATACAATTTGGGATTAATTGATCGCCTTGAGCTAGTAAGAAGCTCTGTGTTTTCTGCTGCTATTTATATTTGGACTTAATTTTGGGACTTAAGTCTTACACGTTGAGCTAAATATTTTTGATATATGTTTTAGCGCGGTATTGCACTTTACTTCCTGTTTGCAGGTGGCCTACAAATGCATGAGCTGCCATTTTGTTTCTAAAATTTACTACAGCAGGAGTTAGAAAAAGGTAAATTAATTTTTATGTGCTGCCTACAATCTAAATTGCTCTGGTGATGCATATGAGTACTGTTTGTTGTGTTGGTCTGGTTTAAGTCATTTTCGACTGTTGGTCCGCTTTAAATATAAGGGAAAGCTCAAGGTTGACTGAGAACATAGCTTTGTGTGTGAGAAGGACTTTATGCTGCTGTCATTTGTCTCCTACAAGTCATGTAGGAGACAAATGACAAGTCACATAGTGAATAACTAGTGAGCAAACTAGTAAATAACAAAGAATTATGAGCAGTATGGGGGAACCGATCTTAACTGGAAAAAAAAACTAGCTTAGGTTTTTAAGAGTTTGAAACAGTATATTATAGTAGCTTGTTTGGAAATGTTACCATATATTATAATGATGTTGATAAATTCACCTTAAGTTAAATAAAACTTTGGGTTCCATAACCACCCCTTGGAAAAGAGTGTCCATGGCTCAAAAGGTCATGTCTCTACACACATCTGGGTATACACTGTTGGTCCCTACATGCTTTACAGCGCTGACTGCAGCTGTGCATGTGCACATGATCCACCCAGCTACCTTTGCTTGCTAGTCTTTAATCACAAGCCCGAGGAGACCAATGGCTGTTTTATCAATATGACTGCCTATTGATTTTCCTGGAACTTTGCAGCTATTTATCAGAAGGCTTTGTTTTGGGAATAAGACATTTAATTTTCCACCTCTTCCATGTGCTTCCTAGAAGTGAATCTCATGAGTGTACAGAGTGCTGGGATAGAGTATGTAAGTCCACCAGGCAGCAGGAAGGAGAGGACCGTCAAGAGACTGTTATTTCTGGAGGGTACCGAGGAGTGAGCCATTGCAAGTGCTGCTCATGGTCAGAATGAGACTCTCTCATGAGTTCCATAAGACAAATGTTTATACTTCAAGCACCCCACCCTCTTGGCCTGGGTTGCAGCAAGAAATTCCTGCAAGACTTAATAAATACTGTATAAGCACTTTAGATTGTTTATATGGATTACATGTAGTGTAGTATGACAGATTGTGCCTTTTTTATTTAGAAACTTGTAAAAATGCTAAAATGGTTCTGGACTATTAAACGCAGTAGTTCAGTTACTATTTGTATGTATGTTGTATGTATGGCCTGAGGAAGCTGGGGATTACACCTGTGGAACGTGTGGCTGGTAGGTGGGATAATCCTGGTGAACTGTGGCCCTCTCTGTCCGGATCAACATTTGCTTTATAACTGGGGATATACTTTTTGTTGTGTTTTTCTCGTGTGCATTTACACTTCATTGTGTTTGGTTCATCTCTCTCTTGTTTACATGTTTTATCATTATAACTTCATTATAATAACACTCAGCATTTGTGCGTTTCACTTAGATGGCGGTACACTGCACATTGAAATAAACATCAGCTAAAGACTGGACTTTCACTTTTAGTACGCTAATGTAATATGGATTGTTGCTGAAGTAAGCAGACTTTAGATTGTAAGCTCACAAGACACAGAGCTGTCTCTTCAAATGTACTCATGCAGTTACACTTCTGTTACATCTAACTCATAATACTGTGTATTATATGCATTGTTGTGATTGTTGGACTGTAAGTATTTTACTTGCCTTACCCTCCTGTAATTTCTACCTTGTACAGCACCACAGGCTATGATGGTGCTCTATAAATAAACAATAATAATAAAGTTTTATACAACAATAAGCTGCGGCTTTATAAAAATCTTTCAAACAAAAATTACAAAACATATAAGCACTGGGTGGTGCAGCTTCCAGGAGACCGGAAGTGAGGTAGCACCGGAATGATAGGTAAACATGCCCGGCAACCTGGAATTGAATACATCGGGGAAACGAGGACACTTACGTGACATAATTTTATAACTATAGAACTGGAGTGCAGGGTTCGCTAGCCTTGAAAAAGCTCCGGTTGAAGCGAAACGCGTTGGCGGATTCGCACATAGGATTTTATTGTCAGGTCCCCCTGGAATCTCGGCAGCTACGAGAGGGAAGGACTGTCTCCTCTATATTCTGTTAACCAGAACTTTGGCACACCATTTTGTTTATTAGCTTCTTTTTACTGGATTACATGTGAGTGGATTACTTTTAAAATCAATTAATAGAGCTTTTTTATAGTATTACGCTATGTGGATTATTTTGCTTTTACAACACGCTCTGTGGAGTTACCTTCACCACCTGCAAGGAGAATAGTGTGGAAACTCCACAGCAGCATTGTTATGGGATTTGATGAGCTCAAGATATTTTCATTTATGGTAAGCAGATGTGTGACTTGGTATCGGGCACAATCAGGTAGATGTGATTGGCAGTGAAAATTTCCCAGCGGGTGTGTTCAGTGGACATTCATGCTGAACTAGTTTGATGTTGGATACACAACGAATGGAATTGCACACATACGTTAAATTGTAATTGATTTTAAGTTCCGTGCTGCACTTTTGGTCTTTAGAGCTTTACTTTGCTTTGTATACAATAAAGCCAATGTTATTGGAACTATTGTTCCCTCTGATCCGTTACAATAGATAGATGATCTGTCTGCAGAAATGTCACTGGAGAAATGTCACAAGCTTCCTTGTGAAGACAGGTATGCACACCGGCTGAAATAAATAATCTTGTCTGTTGGCACTCTCACACTTTTTTTAAACTTTAATTCAATAGTGCTGTTAAACTAATCTAAAGTTTAGCAGTCTTGTAGAGCCCCTTTCACTGGCTACCTCCACACAGACACCATTGAGAAGCATTGAAGATTTCAATTTAACAATGTTTACTCAACTCACACAGAGCGATTATTGAATGAGAAATCACTAAAACAACCCCCAATTAAGGGTATCATGGTACCCCGAGGACACTGACAATCTGTTGTCACAAATTTTTGAAATCTTGCACATTGCTCCCCCTGAGGTGGCTAAGAGAAAGCAGGGTGAGCTTTTTCGTCCTGGTAAACAGCGTCTGGAGTTCCCTGAGCAGGGCCATTTCACTTCTATGGTGCTTAGGGAGTGGGAACGTCCTAACAGGATGGCTGCTGTGCCCAAGGGATTGGATAAGAGATATCCCTTTCCTGCTGATATAGTAAAGGATTGGTCCTGTCCCCCTGAGGTGGACGCTCCCGTGCTAGGCCTGTCTAATACTTCGGTCATGCCTTCTCCTGACACTACCACTCTGAAGGACAGCGAGGACCGGCGCATGGATCAACTGGCCTGCCATGCTTTTACTTGTGTGGGGGCTGGACTGCGCCCGGCCTGTGCTGCTGCCATTACTGCTATTGCCCTTAAGAAACTGCTCAAGCATCTCTGTGATGGCGCTATGGCTGGTAGGAGGAGTGAGGATTATAGGGCCCTCTTGCTTTGCTCGTATTTTGTTGTATTTATCCTTACTGCCATGGATGATGCTGTGAGGCCGGGCAGTAGGGCCTCTGCACTTTTGGTGGCTATGCGCCGCTCTGTTTGGTTACATCAGTGGGCAGCTGATTCTGCTGCTAAGAAGGCTCTCACTGAGCTCTCCTTTGCGGGGCTGCGGCTTTTTGGTGAGCGTCTTGATGTTTTGGCCAAGGATGGCAGGCTGCCTCAGCGTAGGAGGTAGCCCCGGCCTTTTCGGGGGACCTCTGTCTCCCTCCTCTCCCTTCGTTCTTCCAGAGGAGGTCGTGGCTCCCTCTTCTCAGGTAGCCACAGAGAGTCTTGGGGCCGTGGCAGATCCCGTGGACGTCCCGGTCTCTCCTGGGGTTCCAAGCCCAAACCTCCTCCCAAGGCCCCCCAGGCATGAGGGGGTGGCCTCACCCATCCGGGTGGGGGGGCGGCTTCGGCTCTTTGCTCACGCCTGGAGGCTCTACGTTTCAGACCAGTGGATTCAGGAGGTGGTGTCCTCCGGTTTCAAGATAGAGTTTGCAGCCTGGCCGCCCCCAAAATTCATCAGATCCCGGATGTCTTTAAACCCCCTGTCAGCTCAAGGGGGTTTAAAGCCCCAGGTGGGGGGACGGCTTTGGCTCTTTGCTCATGCCTGGAGGATCTACGTTTCAGACCAGTGGATTCAGGAGGCGGTGTCCTCCGGTTTCAAGATAGAGTTTGCAGCCTGGCCGCCCCCAAGATTCATCAGATCCCTGATGTCTTTAAACCCCCTGTCAGCTCAAGGGTTACTTTCGGCGGTTCAATGCCTGCTGGAGTCCAGGGTCATTTGTCCGGTGCCCCATCAAGAACAGGGTCAGGGGTACTATTCCAATCTCTTCACGGTTTTCAAAAAGGACGACTCTCTGAGGCCCATTCTGGACTTGAAAGGCCTCAACAAGTTTGTCAGATTCAAACATTTTCGCATGGAGACGCTACGCTCTGCTGTCGGTACCCTTCGCCCGGGCGACTTCATGACCACCGTGGACATCAAGGATGCTTATCTTCATGTGCCTATCTTCCCAGGTCATCAGAGATTTCTGAGGTTCGTGCTAGAGGATCAGCATTACCAGTTTGTGGCCTTACCATTTGGTATCACCTCGGCGCCTCGGGTGTTCACCAAGGTGCTGGCGGGAGTGATGGCTCTGCTGTGAACCCGGGGCATTCGCATCCTTCCTTACCTGGACGACATCCTCATTGTGGCTCAGTCCTTTCATCAGGCCGAACTGGACACCCAGGTGGTGATCTCCACTCTGGAGTCCTTCGGCTGGGTGATCAATTTTCCCAAGTCTTCACTGTCCCCGTCCTTGGTGAGGTCCTTTCTGGGCATGACACTGGATACCTCTCAGGTCAAGGTGTTCCTTCCTCAGCAGAAGGTGGAGGGCCTTCAGAAGCAGGCACATGCTCTGCTCTTGTGTCCTCATCCCTCCATCTGGGGATGCAGTTGGTGGGCCCGATGGAGTCCTGCTTTGAGGCGGTCCCCTTCGCTCAGTTTCACATGAGACCTCTTCAGTTGCACCTCTTGTCAGTTTGGGATCGGGACCCTGTGTCCCTGGATCAGGAATTTGCTTTGTCTCCTCTGGCCAGGCAGTCCCTTTTGTGGTGGCTGGACTCAAAGAATCTTCTGGTGGGCAGGACCTTCCTGCCCCGGATGCCAGTATGACGGGCTGGGGGGGCTTTTGGAAGTCCCTACAGTTCCAGGGTCGTTGGGGTCCCCAGGAGGCCCATGCTCCCATCAATGTCCTGGAACTGAGGGCGATCAGGTTGGTTCTGTCCCGCCTGACCACACACCTTCGGGGTCGGGCTGTTCAAATCCGCTCAGACAACCAGACGGCGGTTGCCTACATCAACCATCAGGGAGGGACTCGGAGCAAGCGAGCCTTCAAAGAAGTGTCTCTGATACTGTCTTGGGTGGAACAGAATGTCTCCTGCATCTCAGCGGTATACATTCCGGGGGTGGAGAACCAAGTGGCGGACTCCCTGAGCAGGGGGGGCGTCTCATCTGGGGGAATGGTCCCTCAACTACCAGGTGTTTCTCTCCCTGTGTCTCCGCTGGGGTCAGCCGGATGTGGACCTGTTTGCGTCCCGTCACAATCACAAACTTCCCAGGTTTGTCTCCCTGTCACAGGATCCTCTGGCCTTCGCCACGGATGCACTGGCAATGCCTTGGCTGGAGTTTCGGCTTCCCTATGCTGGGCAGGGTCATGCGCAAGATTGCCCAGGAGGGGGTGTCAGCCATCCTGGTGGCCCCCTGTTGGCCAAGAAGGGTGTGGTTCGCAGATGTCGTGCAGTTGGCAGTAGACCAGTACGTCTTGCCCAAGAATCCAGATCTTCTCACTCAGGGACGGCTACGCCATCCCAATTTACAAACGCTGGCTTTAACGGCTTGACTGCTGAAACCTACATCTTGACAGAGAAGGGGTTGCCTGCCTCTGTTGTGGATACCATGATTCGGGCTAGGAAGAAGTCCTCGTCCTTTATCTATTACAGGATCTGGCATGCTTACATTGCCTGGTGTGAGTCCAAGTCTCTTCCCTGTCGGGTTTTTTCCATTCCCAGGATTCTGGAATTTTTGCAACATGGTTTGGATTCTGGCCTTCAACTAAGTACCCTCAAAGGCCATGTTTCAGCTCTGGCAATTTTTTTCCAAAGATCCTTTGCCAACCACCGGTTGGTTAAAACTTTTTCAGGGTGTTACCCATGTGCCTCCACCTCGTAAGCCTATGCTACCAGTCTGGGACTTGAATCTAGTGTTGTCTGCTCTGCAGGGTCCTCCCTTTGAGCCTATCCGTGGGGCTGCTTTGCCCATTCTGACTCTTAAGGTAGCCTTTTTGGTGGCTATCACTTCTGTAAGGCGAGTTTCTGAGCTGGCGGCGCTTTCCATCAAACCTCCTTATTTTGAAAGGCGTCAGGATAAAGTGGTGTTTCGGCTTAAGCCGGATTTCTTGCCTAAGGTGGTGTCTGCCAAGGAGCGGACACTGCATTCTCTGGATGTGGTCACGGCTCTGAAGTTTTATTTGGTCGCTACTGAGCCTTTCAGGAAATCTGATGCTCTTTTTGTTCTCACTTCTGGACCTAGGAAGGGTTTGCCTCCGGCTAAATCCACTATCAGCAAGTGGATCCGTCAGGCGGTGGTTCAAGCCTATTCTGCTAAGGGGAAGGAACCTCCCTTTAGAATTACTGCTCATTCCACTCGTGCTATTGGTGCTTCTTGGGCTTTTCAGCACCAAGCTTCTGTTGAACAAGTTTGCAAGGCCGCTACTTGGTCTTCTGTTCATACTTTTTCCAAGTTTTACAAGGTTGATGTTAAGGCCTCAGCGGATGTTGCTTTTGGCCACAAGGTGCTTTAGGCGGTAGTGACTTGAACTGCCAGCTGTTGCTCATTGGGGATCCCACCCTACTTTTGGACACTGCTTTTGGATGTCCCAACTGTTACGAATACCCAAGCAGGCCGTGCCATGCAATAAAGAAAAAAGCAATTCTGTGAGTACTCACCTTTAGAATTGTTTTTGTTCTAGCATGGCACGGCCTGCTTCGCCCCACCCTTGTTATTGTTATTCTTGGTTGCCTCTTTATGGTGATTGTTCCAAGTAAATTGTTTTTTTTTTTACCTTTTTTACATTTGTTACCTTTATTCTCTCCCGGCTTCTTGTCTCACTGCTTATCTATGCTGGGAGCTCTATAGTTAATCCCGTTTTTATAGGGGGCCGGGAGATGCCTCAGCTCTTCTGCAGTACACTGCGCCACCTTGTGGCGGAATAACCCCAACTGTTATGAATACCAAAGCAGGCCGTGCCATGCAAGAACAAAAACAATTCTACAGGTGAGTACTCACAGAATTTCTTTTTTTCTGATTTAATTTGCTAACAATAGAATTGGTCATGTTTGGTATATGTTGTTTTATAAGTTGTTTTTTTTAGATTGGTAGTGCAGAAAATACCAATGGTAATGCAAAAACTATACAGAGACCCAATTATTTTTAGTTAGAGGCCCAATAGTTTGTTGCCAAGAGCATTTTGTTAAAACAACTTTCAACATCTGAGAGTAAGTGTTCATTCATGTATTCTTTTTGCAGGATTGCAAAGCAGAATGGGTTGAATTATTTTGTTGATGTTTTGTTTGGTGACTGTATTGCTAGTTGGTGTGGACAACTTTCTGGGGTTGGATTAGCTCTGAAAATTACTGATTGCCCATTACATTTGTAGGTGTTCATGCAGATATAGAAAATATAAACATAAAAAAGAGACCAAAACAGAATAGTGAGGTTGGAGGAAAAGTACTACCTGCTAAAATAGTAAACTACACACCAACATTTGTAATCCATTTATTGAAGGTACTAACAGACAATAAAATCACACAAACACAGGAAGGAAAGAAACACAAGAAATTCTCAGGGACAAATAGTTCTAAAATACACAGTCCAAGGGTAAGGATTTGCTTCTGTTTGCATAGGAGGTGTGTCATGGTGGACCGTAAGGCCGTTAGGAAATATGTGAGAGAGGGCCAGGGACTGTTTTATACAAATTGTGGCCTCTTGGCAAAATATAGCTATGGGGCCCCAAGTTCTGAAATATTGTACCAGTCACATAAAGCCCCAGTGGCATTCAAATTTTAACTCCACCTCCCACCCATCACCTTTATCTAAAAATAAACCCCCACCCGGAGAAAAAAAAATACTAACCTTATACATTGGACCCCCTTTGGTGATAAGGGGCCCTAGGCAACAGCCTGGGGACAGTTTCATATTTGCCTCATCTTGGGTCTGCATACCTCCTGGCCTTATGGGGTATAGTTCTGAATTTGCACTGACACTTTTTAATATGGCTTTCTAATGTGGTTTTTTGTAACTATTTATCATTGCATGTTTCATGACTATAGACACAGTATATGTATATGAATGACTGAAAATGACATCCCACTCCAGCATGAATATGACAGCCACCTAGAATAAATATAAAAGCAAATTACCTTTCTATCATTTGCCTGGTGGGTGCCCCAGACCCTGGTAGTGAGTTTCCCCCTGCATTCTGTCTGCATGCTCCAATGCTGCACCCTCATTTCCACCCTGCTTCATGCTGCCCACCATCTCTGCCCTGTTCCCTGCTGCACCCATATCTTCTCCCTACTCCATACTGCACCCCCACCTCGCTCCATGCTGCACCCCCATCTCCACCCCACTCCATGCTACTCCCCCTATCTCTGTCCAGTTGCCTGATGCACCCATATCTATTCTCTTCCCATGCTGTACCCCACCTCAATCCATGCTGCACCCCCACTTTTACCCATGTAAGCATGTGCCTACCAAAATAAATTCCTTGTATATCTTGATGTACTTGGCAAATAAAAGTGATTTTGTGATTTTGACCCAGCTCCATGCTGCACCCCCATCGCCACCCTTCTCCATGCTGTACCTATAGATCTGCCCTGCTCCATGATGCACCCCATCTTGGCACTGCTCCATTCTGCAGCCCCATTCCTGCCCTGCTCCGTGTTGCACCCCCACCTCCACCCTGTTTTATGCTGCCCCCCCATCTCGGCACTGCTCCATGCTGCACCCCATCTTGGCACTGCTCCATTCTGCAGCCCCATTCCTGCCCTGCTCCGTGTTGCACCCCCACCTCCACCCTGTTTTATGCTGCCCCCCCATCTCGGCACTGCTCCATGCTGCACCCCATCTTGGCACTGCTCCATTCTGCAGCCCCATTCCTGCCCTGCTCCGTGTTGCACCCCCACCTCCACCCTGTTTTATGCTGCCCCCCCATCTCGGCACTGCTCCATGCTGCACCCCCATCTCCACCCTTCTCCATGCTGTACCCACAGATCTGTCCTGCTCCATGCTGCACCCCCATCTCCACCCTTCTCCATGCTGTACCCACAGATCTGTCCTGCTCCATGATGCACCCCATCTCAGCACTGCCCCATGCTGCACCTCCATCTCTGCCCTGATTATTGCTGCACCTCCATCTCTGCCCTGCTCCATGCTGCACCCCCATCTCTGCCCTGATTAATGCTGCACCCCATCTCTGCCCTGCTCCATGCTGCACCCCATCTCTGCCCTGCTCCATGCTGCATCCTCATCTCTGCCCTGCTCCATGCTGCACCCCCATCTCTGCCCTGCTCCATGCTGCATCCCCATCTCTGCCCTGATTATTGCTGCACCTCCATCTCTGCCCTGCTCCATGCTGCACCTCCATCTCTGCCCTGATTATTGCTGCACCTCCATCTCTACCCTGCTCCATGCTGCACCCTCATCTCTGCCCTGCTCCATGCTGCACCCCCATCTCTGCCCTGATTAATGCTGCACCCCATCTCTGCCCTGCTCCATGCTGCACCCTCATCTCTGCCCTGCTCCATGCTGCACCCCCATCTCTGCCCTGCTCCATGCTGCACCCCCATCTCTGCCCTGATTAATGCTGCACCTCCATCTCTGCCCTGCTCCATGCTGCACCCCCATCTCTGCCCTGCTCCATGCTGCACCCCCATCTCTGCCCTGCTCCATGCTGCACCCCATCTCTGCCCTGCTCCATGCTGCACCCCCATCTCTGCCCTGCTCCATGCTGCACTCCCATCTCTGCCCTGCTCCATGCTGCACCCCCATCTCTGCCCTGCTCCATGCTGCACCCCCATCTCTGCCCTGCTCCATGCTGCACCCTCATCTCTGCCCTGCTCCATGCTGCACCCCCATCTCTGCCCTGATTAATGCTGCACCCCATCTCTGTCCTGCTCCATGCTGCATCCCCATCTCTGCCCTGCTCCATGCTGCACCCTCATCTCTGCCCTGCTCCATGCTGCACCCCCATCTCTGCCCTGCTCCATGCTGCACCCCCATCTCTGCCCTGATTAATGCTGCACCTCCATCTCTGCCCTGCTCCATGCTGCACCCCCATCTCTGCCCTGCTCCATGCTGCACCCCCATCTCTGCCCTGCTCCATGCTGCACCCCATCTCTGCCCTGCTCCATGCTGCACCCCCATCTCTGCCCTGCTCCATGCTGCACTCCCATCTCTGCCCTGCTCCATGCTGCACCCCCATCTCTGCCCTGCTCCATGCTGCACCCCCATCTCTGCCCTGCTCTATGCTGCACCCCCATCTCTGCCCTGATTAATGCTGCACCTCCATCTCTGCCCTGCTCCATGCTGCACCCCCATCTCTGCCCTGCTCCATGCTGCACCCCCATCTCTGCCCTGATTAATGCTGCACCTCCATCTCTGCCCTGCTCCATGCTGCATCCCCATCTCTGCCCTGCTCCATGCTGCACCCTCATCTCTGCCCTGCTCCATGCTGCACCCCCATCTCTGCCCTGCTCCATGCTGCACCCTCATCTCTGCCCTGCTCCATGCTGCATCCCCCTCTCTGCCCTGCTCCATGCTGCACCCCCATCTCTGCCCTGCTCCATGCTGCACCCCCATCTCTGCCCTGCTCCATGCTGCACCCCCATCTCTGCCCTGCTCCATGCTGCACCCTCATCTCTGCCCCGCTCCATGCTGCACCCCCATCTCTGCCCTGCTCCATGCTGCACCCTCATCTCTGCCCTGCTCCATGCTGCATCCCCCTCTCTGCCCTGCTCCATGCTGCACCCCCATCTCTGCCCTGCTCCATGCTGCACCCCCATCTCTGCCCTGCTCCATGCTGCACCCTCATCTCTGCCCTGCTCAATGCTGCACCCTCATCTCTGCCCCGCTCCATGCTGCACCCCCATCTCTGCCCTGCTCCATGCTGCACCCCCATCTCTGCCCCGCTCCATGCTGCACCCCCATCTCTGCCCTGCTCCATGCTGCACCTCCATCTCTGCCCTGCTCCATGCTGCACCCTCATCTCTGCCCTGCTCCATGCTGCACCCCCATCTCTGCCCCGCTCCATGCTGCACCCCCATCTCTGCCCTGCTCCATGCTGCACCCCCATCTCTGCCCTGCTCCATGCTGCACCCCCATCTCTGCCCCGCTCCATGCTGCACCCCCATCTCTGCCCTGCTCCATGCTGCACCTCCATCTCTGCCCTGCTCCATGCTGCACCCCCATCTCTGCCCCGCTCCATGCTGCACCCCCATCTCTGCCCTGCTCCATGCTGCACCTCCATCTCTGCCCTGCTCCATGCTGCACCCCATCTCTGCCCTGCTCCATGCTGCACCCCCATCTCTGCCCTGCTCCATGCTGCACCCCCATCTCTGCCCTGCTCCATGCTGCATCCCCATCTCTGCCCTGCTCCATGCTGCACCCTCATCTCCACCCTTCTCCATGCTGTACCCACAGATCTGTCCTGCTCCATGCTGCACCCCCATCTCCACCCTTCTCCATGCTGTACCCACAGATCTGTCCTGCTCCATGCTGCACCCCCATCTCCACCCTTCTCCATGCTGTACCCACAGATCTGTCCTGCTCCATGATGCACCCCATCTCAGCACTGCCCCATGCTGCACCTCCATCTCTGCCCTGATTATTGCTGCACCTCCATCTCTGCCCTGCTCCATGCTGCACCCCCATCTCTGCCCTGATTAATGCTGCACCCCATCTCTGCCCTGCTCCATGCTGCACCCCATCTCTGCCCTGCTCCATGCTGCATCCTCATCTCTGCCCTGCTCCATGCTGCACCCCCATCTCTGCCCTGCTCCATGCTGCATCCCCATCTCTGCCCTGATTATTGCTGCACCTCCATCTCTGCCCTGCTCCATGCTGCACCTCCATCTCTGCCCTGATTATTGCTGCACCTCCATCTCTACCCTGCTCCATGCTGCACCCTCATCTCTGCCCTGCTCCATGCTGCACCCCCATCTCTGCCCTGATTAATGCTGCACCCCATCTCTGCCCTGCTCCATGCTGCACCCTCATCTCTGCCCTGCTCCATGCTGCACCCCCATCTCTGCCCTGCTCCATGCTGCACCCCCATCTCTGCCCTGATTAATGCTGCACCTCCATCTCTGCCCTGCTCCATGCTGCACCCCCATCTCTGCCCTGCTCCATGCTGCACCCCCATCTCTGCCCTGCTCCATGCTGCACCCCATCTCTGCCCTGCTCCATGCTGCACCCCCATCTCTGCCCTGCTCCATGCTGCACTCCCATCTCTGCCCTGCTCCATGCTGCACCCCCATCTCTGCCCTGCTCCATGCTGCACCCCCATCTCTGCCCTGCTCCATGCTGCACCCTCATCTCTGCCCTGCTCCATGCTGCACCCCCATCTCTGCCCTGATTAATGCTGCACCCCATCTCTGTCCTGCTCCATGCTGCATCCCCATCTCTGCCCTGCTCCATGCTGCACCCTCATCTCTGCCCTGCTCCATGCTGCACCCCCATCTCTGCCCTGCTCCATGCTGCACCCCCATCTCTGCCCTGATTAATGCTGCACCTCCATCTCTGCCCTGCTCCATGCTGCACCCCCATCTCTGCCCTGCTCCATGCTGCACCCCCATCTCTGCCCTGCTCCATGCTGCACCCCATCTCTGCCCTGCTCCATGCTGCACCCCCATCTCTGCCCTGCTCCATGCTGCACTCCCATCTCTGCCCTGCTCCATGCTGCACCCCCATCTCTGCCCTGCTCCATGCTGCACCCCCATCTCTGCCCTGCTCTATGCTGCACCCCCATCTCTGCCCTGATTAATGCTGCACCTCCATCTCTGCCCTGCTCCATGCTGCACCCCCATCTCTGCCCTGCTCCATGCTGCACCCCCATCTCTGCCCTGATTAATGCTGCACCTCCATCTCTGCCCTGCTCCATGCTGCATCCCCATCTCTGCCCTGCTCCATGCTGCACCCTCATCTCTGCCCTGCTCCATGCTGCACCCCCATCTCTGCCCTGCTCCATGCTGCACCCCCATCTCTGCCCTGCTCCATGCTGCACCCCCATCTCTGCCCTGCTCCATGCTGCACCCTCATCTCTGCCCCGCTCCATGCTGCACCCCCATCTCTGCCCTGCTCCATGCTGCACCCTCATCTCTGCCCTGCTCCATGCTGCATCCCCCTCTCTGCCCTGCTCCATGCTGCACCCCCATCTCTGCCCTGCTCCATGCTGCACCCCCATCTCTGCCCTGCTCCATGCTGCACCCCCATCTCTGCCCTGCTCCATGCTGCACCCTCATCTCTGCCCCGCTCCATGCTGCACCCCCATCTCTGCCCTGCTCCATGCTGCACCCTCATCTCTGCCCTGCTCCATGCTGCATCCCCCTCTCTGCCCTGCTCCATGCTGCACCCCCATCTCTGCCCTGCTCCATGCTGCACCCCCATCTCTGCCCTGCTCCATGCTGCACCCTCATCTCTGCCCTGCTCAATGCTGCACCCTCATCTCTGCCCCGCTCCATGCTGCACCCCCATCTCTGCCCTGCTCCATGCTGCACCCCCATCTCTGCCCCGCTCCATGCTGCACCCCCATCTCTGCCCTGCTCCATGCTGCACCTCCATCTCTGCCCTGCTCCATGCTGCACCCTCATCTCTGCCCTGCTCCATGCTGCACCCCCATCTCTGCCCCGCTCCATGCTGCACCCCCATCTCTGCCCTGCTCCATGCTGCACCCCCATCTCTGCCCTGCTCCATGCTGCACCCCCATCTCTGCCCCGCTCCATGCTGCACCCCCATCTCTGCCCTGCTCCATGCTGCACCTCCATCTCTGCCCTGCTCCATGCTGCACCCCCATCTCTGCCCCGCTCCATGCTGCACCCCCATCTCTGCCCTGCTCCATGCTGCACCTCCATCTCTGCCCTGCTCCATGCTGCACCCCATCTCTGCCCTGCTCCATGCTGCACCCCCATCTCTGCCCTGCTCCATGCTGCACCCCCATCTCTGCCCTGCTCCATGCTGCATCCCCATCTCTGCCCTGCTCCATGCTGCACCCTCATCTCTGCCCTGCTCCATGCTGCACCCCCATCTCTGCCCTGCTCCATGCTGCACCCCCATCTCTGCCCTGATTAATGCTGCACCTCCATCTCTGCCCTGCTCCATGCTGCACCCCCATCTCTGCCCTGCTCCATGCTGCATCCCCATCTCTGCCCTGCTCCATGCTGCACCCTCATCTCTGCCCTGCTCCATGCTGCACCCCCATCTCTGCCCTGCTCCATGCTGCACCCTCATCTCTGCCCTGCTCCATGCTGCACCCCCATCTCTGCCCTGCTCCATGCTGCACCCTCATCTCTGCCCTGCTCCATGCTGCATCCCCCTCTCTGCCCTGTTCCATGCTGCACCCCCATCTCTGCCCTGCTCCATGCTGCACCCCCATCTCTGCCCTGCTCCATGCTGCACCCCCATCTCTGCCCTGCTCCATGCTGCACCCTCATCTCTGCCCTGCTCCATGCTGCACCCCCATCTCTGCCCTGCTCCATGCTGCACCCTCATCTCTGCCCTGCTCCATGCTGCATCCCCCTCTCTGCCCTGCTCCATGCTGCACCCCCATCTCTGCCCTGCTCCATGCTGCACCCCCATCTCTGCCCTGCTCCATGCTGCACCCCCATCTCTGCCCTGCTCCATGCTGCACCCCCATCTCTGCCCTGCTCCATGCTGCACCCTCATCTCTGCCCTGCTCCATGCTGCACCCTCATCTCTGCCCTGCTCCATGCTGCACCCCCATCTCTGCCCTGCTCCATGCTGCACCCTCATCTCTGCCCTGCTCCATGCTGCACCCTCATCTCTGCCCTGCTCCATGCTGCACCCCCATCTCTGCCCTGCTCCATGCTGCACCCCCATCTCTGCCCTGCTCCATGCTGCACCCTCATCTCTGCCCTGCTCCATGCTGCACCCTCATCTCTGCCCCGCTCCATGCTGCACCCCCATCTCTGCCCTGCTCCATGCTGCACCCCCATCTCTGCCCCGCTCCATGCTGCACCTCCATCTCTGCCCCGCTCCATGCTGCACCCCCATCTCTGCCCTGCTCCATGCTGCACCCTCATCTCTGCCCTGCTCCATGCTGCACCCTCATCTCTGCCCTGCTCCATGCTGCACCCCCATCTCTGCCCTGCTCCATGCTGCATAATTGCAGCTCCACCACTGAAAGGCAGGCAAATTGTCTATATCTGGGGAAGAATTAAGGATTGTACCACAAATTAATCAGTGGAAGATGAGAGGAGCTGAGTTCATTCAAAAATATAACCATCCTCGGTAGTTCATATATATATATATATATATATATATATATATATATATATATATATATTAAACTGTGGGATGCCCAAAGTTTCTTAGGCAAACATCACACCCTGGGAAATTCAGGTGGGTAGAGTTTTCACTAAAAGAGTCTGAGGATATAGGATGGAACATTTATTGGGAGAGCACTGAAGTAATATAACATTTTCCATTTTTATGGAGTGTATCCATTCCAACCAGGAAATCTCTTGCCTGCTCTATGTATCTAGTACAAGTTGCTATTGGAAGTAACAGTAAGTAAATCTCCTTACTATCTGTGTGTAAACAGATTAGCTGGATCTCCATGCAAACGATAAAAAGTATACACGAAAGAAGACGCTATTACCTTGTCACTTTTCACAGGGATCGATTAGAAGCTTACATATTTTACTCTGACAGATTGGGCCAGTATATAGAGATTGAATATACTGTAAGCGGGCAAACAATCAGCAGTGACGGACAACGGATTTGAACGGCAAAAACGGCTTTTATTCAGCAAAGTTCAGTAGATAGTCCAAAAGATTGCAGCATAAATGCAGTAAGCAAAAAGGGTTACTTCACCAACCCAAATAGTCCTGGGCTGGGTACTCCACCCACCCACCTTCACCACGGTGCAGCTCAGCCTGGGCTCACTCCAACAGGCTGGTCATAGACAAAGGAAAGGCCGTGTGCTCTCTTCTTATACAGGCTTCTCCTGTAATCAGCGTGCACACTTGTGGAGGGCCTTGGGACATGTAACAACCCGTTAGGGAATTAGGGAAGTGACCTGAAAACCCGGCCCGGATTGTGCTTTATACAGCCAAGCAGGGGAGAAATTTTGATACAATTTACCACATATCCCACCCCCCTCTTCTTCAGACCCACGGTCTGACAACCTTCAGCGGCCATACAGTGGGTTTGGGACACAGCGACTACATTCCCCGGCTTATGTTCCGCTTTAAAGTTCACTTTTTCAGCCATGGGTACTATTCTCCGCACTCGGTCACCCTGATTACAGGCCCTCACCCTGGTCGGCCTATTACATAATGTGTTGGGGACCACACGTCTAACGGACTTAACGGGGAGGGTTACCAGTTCTGCCGGGGGTACTCCATTGTTGGCAGGAGGTATACACCTTTCCCACAAGGGCCAGAACAAGGGGAAATCCCACCCAACCACGACATCATAGCCCAGGCGTTTTACTATGCCAACCTCATGGGACAATGTTCCCGCGGGGGTCTCAAACTTACCCACTGCAACAGGGTAAGTCACGATATCCCCGTGGATGCAAAGCACGCTCAGCTTTTTCTTTGGTTTGCAACCACCATGCACTAGGTTGGCCCGGACCAAAGTTACCCGGCTACCTGAGTCCAATAATGCCTTTACTGGGCGACCATTCATCTTTAAAGACACAACCTGCGTTTCAGATTTTGACCGCTGACTGGCGGCACAACCGGGGTCTGCCAACAGGGATCTTCTGCGACCCGCATCACATTCCATAGGTTCAGGGCCGAGGGGGAAATCCGCGGCTATGTGCCCCCACTCACGGCACCTCCAACACTGGGGACCCCGGAACCTCCTTGCCCGGACGTCTTCCCTAGGGTTAGGGGGCCTCTGGGGGTCAGGGACAGTCTTTTGCCCTCTCACAGCGCTCCACACACCTCCCAGGGGAACTTGTTTACTCACTGGTCTGACGGACTTGTCAGGGGCATCCTGAAGTTGGTCCTCAGTCGCGACAAATCGTTCCACGACGTTAACTAGCCGCTCAGCAATCTGTGGGTCGCCCTGTCCAGCCCATTGCTGTAGCTTCGGCAGCAGTGCCCAAACAAAATGGTCCACCACGACTTTTTCGATGATCTGCGCAGGGGTCAAACGCTCTGGCTCCAACCACTTTTGGACCAGATGAATTAGGTCATACATCTGCGATCGGGCAGGTTTATCAACAGAAAAAGTCCAGTTGTGTACTCGCCTTGCCTGAACCGCTGGCGTGACTCCCAGGCGAGCAAGGATCTCCATTTTTAGCTTGGCATAGTCCCGCACATCCTGCTCCCTGAGATCAAACTATGCTTTTTGCGGCTCACCTGACAGGAACGCTGCAATCACATCAGCCCATTCCGTGACTGGCAGCTGCTCTCTCTCAGCCATGCACTCAAACACCGTGAGGTAGGCCTCCACATCATCCTCATGAGTCAGCTTTTGTAAAACCCGCTGAACGGTTCTTCTCGCCCCCTCCGTCTCAACCGGGCTTATCTCCGGTTGTGAAACTTTGGCACCAACAGTCTCTCTAAGCGCGGCCATCTGTTCAATCAACAGGCGATTTGTCTCCTGCTGGTTAGCCACAGTCTGTTGCTGCATTTGGAACTGTTCCTGTGCTCGCTGCTGTTGTGCCAGGGCCTGCTCATGCCGGAGGTCAGCTTGTATTAGGTGTTTTATCACCTCCTCCATTTGCTTTTGTTGAGAAATCTTGATTGCTGCCTTCGCCAACGACAACCAAAATGCAGTGCGTTTTGTCACTGCGTTGCCCCTAGCAACAGTCACTGTGCCCCTCGCATCCTCCACCAATTGTAAGCGGGCAAACAATCAGCAGTGACGGACAACGGATTTGAACTGCAAAAACGGCTTTTATTCAGCAAAGTTCAGTAGATAGTCCAAAAGATTGCAGCATAAATGCAGTAAGCAAAAAGGGTTACTTCACCAACCCAAATAGTCCTGGGCTGGGTACTCCAGCAAGCTGATCAATTCCAGTCCACTTTACAGGGCGTATCAGCCCTCTGCTCAATGTCCAGTGCTATCCTTCACCACGGTGCAGCTCAGCCTGGGCTCACTCCAACAGGCTGGTCATAGACAAAGAAAAGGCTGTGTGCTCTCTTCTTATACAGGCTTCTCCTGTAATCAGCGTGCACACTTGTGGAGGGCCTTAGAACATGTAACAACCCGTTAGGGAATTGGGGAAGTGACCTGGGTCCTGAAAACTCGGCCAGGATTGTGCTTTATACAGCCAAGCAGGGGAGAAATAGACATTTTGATACAATTTACCACAATACTTAGAGACATAATTCTATTTATCTAGCTCTTGTGTCTTATAAAGGTGTAAAGTATTTGGTGTTCGCATGTATGCCAGGTTTTTCCTTGTCTACTCAAGTCTGGCCTCCACCTCACAGTCTGCACTGCCTGCTCCTTCATGTCAGCTGAGCGTTGCCTTCATTGGCTGATTCCCTGGGGAGAGGGAATCAGGCAGCCCTGGAACCTTACAGACTCCATTTCTGACAAAAAAAACAAGGCTTTCTAGCGGTAAGTAAATTAAAGGGAATGATGACCGAAACAGTTTTATTTTTGTCCCAGTCTATCCTGGTAGTAAAGCAACAGTTTGGCTGTATTCAGGCTTAATTCTGGGCCTGTTTTCTGTCTGTCCACCAATGTAACAATATGCTGTTAGACATTCTCTGAATCCAATCTCCCACTCCCTTCTGCTCTTTCGCATATTCCCTGCTGGTCTCTTTATTTAGCTTATTTACCTGCCTTGACAATTACTTCAATTATTATGAGTCTAGTGAAATAGTTGTGTTTATTTTGTTTCTGATACTTCTCTTTCAGAAAGACTATGCTCACGCCTATCTATTGCGTTTAGAGCTGGTGTTTTGTGAGTATGCCAGAAGTGTATTGTATTGTGTTTATGTTGTGTTTTTTTTGCACAATAAGTAAATGGTAAAGTCAGTGGCAACACAAATACAAGTGCAACGCAGATATACTGCATTTTAGATGCATTGCCATAGACTTCTAATGGCCTATTCTAGTTTGTGTTTGTGTTGCAAGTTTGGGTTTCCAAACCCAAATACAGACTTCAGCCAGCAATTCATGTTTGAGGTCCAGGTCTGGCCCAAATGCAGAAATCTGAGCAGCCCATCAACCCGCTTCATCTAAGAGTGCAGCAGCAGGAGTTATATATATAACCCAAGCATATATAAAGTTACCTACTGTAGCTTGTGTCCATAGATCCACCACACAAATATATATGATAAATCAGAAATACATTTCAAAATATAATTACCTACAAATCAAAAACACTTTCATGTGGCTTTGACACAGTCAATACATTTCACACAGTGCATTATAAATGCGTAATATATATATATACATATATATATATATATATATATATATATATATATATATATATATATTAAGAGGTATATATAATGAGAAAACACAATGACATACCTTAAATAGCTTTTCCCACTATCCTATACGTGTGTATGTCCTTCCTGAGAGGTGAACTATCCGACGTGTAGAAATGAGACTGCTATTTTAGTGTCAGCCACATGCACCCGCATGTGTCCAGCAGATACACAGATTACTCATTAACTAGTGTCTTTACTTTGTATAAACAGATTTGGAATTCTCCGAAAGAATACGGTACAGGGCTGGCATCCAATATGGAATCTGTATACTTAACGCAACTAACAAAGCTAAAACAGGTTATCAGCAACAACTGTGGTCTACCCGCACGTGAAAAAGATATTTCTGGATCATCTCACTAGAATAGAGGTGAAGGTAAAGTGTTATTTTAGTGGAAAACAAAGGAGGAAGAAGTTAGATGTTTTCAGGTCATGGAAGCAATGAAATTAATACTCTTTTTTTTGTTGCAGAGTTGCAACGATAGTCCAAGTCTGCTGAATAGCTGTTATATTAGTCACAACCAAGTCTGCTCAAAAGATGACCAGAATGCACCTCCTGGAAGTGTGCCTGCATCTCTTACTTGGGGTCTTATTCATGAAGGGATAGTGCCAGGTAGTGCCTTGTAAGCGGCAGGTAGCGGCAGGTGAACGCCGGACATGGCACGCAATTCCACATTTATGAAGGGCGATTCTGGTCAGCGACTGGAACAACGCCATGTAGCGTACGATTCATCATTATCCCAGGCTCAGCTTACAGCTCTGGCGTTCAGCCTTGCAGAGCGCCACGTATTACCTCTCGCTACCTGGCGCTCTCCCATACATTTCTATGGACGATCCTTAAATCCCTTTCCTGATCCCAATTCTTTCAGACATGTATCCTGTCTGAAAGAATTGGGAACTTTTTTGATTAATAATATTTTTATGCAGAATTGTCCTTATATGTCTGGTATTAAAGTGTTCATGTTACAATTTAATAACAGTGTAATTACATATGTTTTCGCTTTGTTACCTGTAGATACATGTTCAAAAACAGACTTTAATCCCACAGCTTCTGGTGCTGTGGGATACATCGACCCAATTTTGAGAGCCCTGAACTGTCAGTCGCACTGAGCTGGCGCTACTATTCGCTTCCATACAGCGTAGTACTGCGATTCACATAACGTATTCAACAATGCCAGCCAGCGACTGAGGCGCTCTGAAACAACGAACCATGGCCGAGCACAGCGACTAGCAGCGTTCGCTCTGAAATCCTTGCTACACACGCTCATCTGTCGCTACCTGGCGTTAGTAATGAATCAGCCTGCCAGTAGAGATTGCATTCTGCAATGTGAATTTCTAGTGAGTCTTGCCATCCAAGCTGCCACATATGGTGGAGTATTGTGTACTAGTGCGCAATGGTTTCTGGCTAGGAACTCTAAAGTGCATCTTCTCTAATATCTGATTGACTAATAAATTATGTCAGTATCTGATGTTCTATTCAATGTGGCTTGTGTAAGACCATTATTTGGAAGTGTGCTATCCACACATGCTCAGCTCCCAGACAAATCCCATCTATCTTTTTGGCGGATGAATAGAATAGACTTATGTAATACAATCTTAAACAATCTTAGGGCCTTATTCATGAATGTATAGCGCCAGGTATTGGCCATTTAGCGACAGGAAGCAGGCGGTATCGGCAAGAGAACGCCGGCCACATCATGCAATTACAAATTTATGAAGCCGATCCTGTTGAGCGACTGGGATAACGCCATGTAGTGTTAGATTCATTATTATCCCTGTGTCAGCGTACAGTGCCTGCATTCAAACTTTCACAGCGCCACGTATTGCCTCTTGCTACCTGCCGCTCTCCCATACATTTTAATGGACGTTCCTTAAATCCCATTTTTTTTCAATACTACAAATGTTTTAGACATTATTCCTGAACTGTATGTATGTTTTTGATTTATTTTATTTTTTTAATCAAAAATGTATTTACTTGTCTGCCATTAAAGTGTTAATGTTACACCCCTCCAAAAATGTCATTCCAGTGTATTTCGCTTGCTTAATGTTGTTCATGTGTTCTAAAAATCACTTTAATCACACAACGACTGGAGCTATTTCCTCCATCCACACAATCTAGAACGACTGCATTCGGTCGCTGTGAAATTGTGCTGAATACGGTAGGATTCGCAGAGCTTCGGTCACACTGAGCAGTCGCTGTCGTTCACAGCATGCAGTGCTCCACAGTTGTTAAATATGGATATTGCATGTGTGGGTCTAGCGCCGAACATTGGTATGCGTACGCATTGTTAGATTTGCGTTTCGTAGTGGTATCATTGGCGTTTGTTAGCGTATTTTTATTGCAAGGAGTGTCCAAAGTTTTGCTTTCACTTTCATTTTTTGTACTTCCGGTTTGCCACCTACGAGGATCCACCATGAGGCCCAGACGCCCAGCAAGACGTCTCCCCAGCTCCTCCTCTGAATCTGAATCCTCCTAGTCCCTAGCTACAGCTGCGATTGTGAGTACAATGAAATTTAACCATAACATACATTTAAACCATATGTCTATATACATGACCACGCATAAAGGTTAATGTCATTATGGGGTTAATTAGGAGACATGTAGATGATATTTAGGCAAGCCACAGTCATAACTGCATGTATGCAGATTGTTGGCTCCGCTTAAGTTTAAATACATTCTACATGCAGGCTGTGAGTGTGTGTGCTCATTAACAAAATTCTTCAATAGATAATTGTAGAACTATAATTGTAATAGGTGAAGGATTTGTTTAATACTATGGACATGAGTAATTTAGCAAAACAGGAAGTACACCCTTCAAAAGCTTCAGTAGCCCTTATTTGATTATTTAAGGTAATGTAAAAAGTTAGGCTAGGGAGGATAAAAGCAAATGGTAGGCCACAAACTAAAATAATGATCTAAAATATTTAACTATAGTAACCTTATGTTAATTATCCCCAAAAATTAGTACCAACAATATTTAAGCAGTAAAATTCATGACCTCTCATAGGTTGCTTTAGATTTTTGTGATGTCCAAATAATAATGACATTTCCTTCACCCTACAGCTTGCAATATTGAGCATCGCAGACTGTGGCCAGCAGATTTATGCTGCTGGGGAAGAAGAAAAAGCATTAGGGTGGGGGGTATTAGTTTGGCCACTATGCGGCTTAGGGTTATGCCCAAGTTGGGCATTTTTTTTTTTTTTAAATAATAAAAAGTTTTTACATTCTGCATAACATTTGATGTTAGAGTTTCTTTCATTTTACACACAAAAAATAAATAAATAAATAAATTGGAAACATAATCTTATATTGCCTATGTGAGCATAGACAATATAATATTATTCTAAATGTAAGCATTCAAACAACATTAAAACGCCCAAACATTATTAGATTTGAGTGAGCGATTCTACAGTGGCTTGATAGCAACTGAGACACATTATATTCAACATTAGAGGCCAGGTTAATATAGCGACTGAGGAGGCCTGTAATAGCGACTGACGGCTGATCAGGGCGGCCACTAGCGGTCGATCATAGCGCCGCTGTACAGACGCTCATCTGTTGCTACCTGCCGCTAATAATGAATCAGCCTGCCTGTACTGTTAGAAAAGACATGTACATAACATGTAGATGATATTTAGGCAAGCCACAGTCATAACTGCATGTATGCAGATTGTTGGCTCCGCTTAAGTTTAAATACATTCTACATGCAGGCTGTGAGTGTGTGTGCTCATTAACAAAATTCTTCAATAGATAATTGTAGAACTATAATTGTAATAGGTGAAGGATTTGTTTAATACTATGGACATGAGTAATTTAGCAAAACAGGAAGTACACCCTTCAAAAGCTTCAGTAGCCCTTATTTGATTATTTAAGGTAATGTAAAAAGTTAGGCTAGGGAGGATAAAAGCAAATGGTAGGCCACAAACTAAAATAATGATCTAAAATATTTAACTATAGTAACCTTATGTTAATTATCCCCAAAAATTAGTACCAACAATATTTAAGCAGTAAAATTCATGACCTCTCATAGGTTGCTTTAGATTTTTGTGATGTCCAAATAATAATGACATTTCCTTCACCCTACAGCTTGCAATATTGAGCATCGCAGACTGTGGCCAGCAGATTTATGCTGCTGGGGAAGAAGAAAAAGCATTAGGGTGGGGGGTATTAGTTTGGCCACTATGCGGCTTAGGGTTATGCCCAAGTTGGGCATTTTTTTTTTTTTAAATAATAAAAAGTTTTTACATTCTGCATAACATTTGATGTTAGAGTTTCTTTCATTTTACACACAAAAAATAAATAAATAAATACATTGGAAACATAATCTTATATTGCCTATGTGAGCATAGACAATATAATATTATTCTAAATGTAAGCATTCAAACAACATTAAAACGCCCAAACATTATTAGATTTGGGTGAGCGATTCTACAGTGGCTTGATAGCAACTGAGACACATTATATTCAACATTAGAGGCCAGGTTAATATAGCGACTGAGGAGGCCTGTAATAGCGACTGACGGCTGATCAGGGCGGCCACTAGCGGTCGATCATAGCGCCGCTGTACAGACGCTCATCTGTTGCTACCTGCCACTAATAATGAATCAGCCTGCCTGTACTGTTAGAAAAGCTCTGCTTCCGAGCTAACTGAATGTTGTGGGCTATGCAGCCAATCTGATAACGTTATCAAATAAGTCTTATCCTAACAGGTTAAAATATGAGCAGCTCAAGTGAAGCCACCCAAACAAAGCCAGACATCAGTTTCAGACTGGGATGCCTGGGGTCCACCTGAAGACTTGCCTCTGGGACCAATGCCGCATTAAGATGTAAGTCTTAAAGACTTGTATTCAGAGCCCATGATCAGAAGTATTGTACCAGACTGTATTGGTAATGAAGGAGCTCCAGGGAATTACCTGGTAACCCCTAGTCCGAGCCTGCCAGGCACGATCAGAAACACCCTCCTGATTTCTGGCAGAGCATATGACAAAAGGGTTAATCAAGCCCTTACATTCCTCCAACATGCTTACACTGCTCTGGGAGCTGTCAGACATACACTAATTACATTTTTATCAAAGCAGATAGAGATGGTACAGGTAAAGGAGCTTCTAGGAGGCTGTAGTACACCACACTACAAAATTTGGTATAGTGAAATAGAAAGCAGATGCCCAGTCATCCGTCCTGTGCATTTAGCTGCAGGATAATGAGGATCACGTAGTTACTCCCAGCATCGGTTACAAATTTCATAAGCTATAGTGACAGCCAGCTCATAAGGTATTATGGTGACAATGCATAAAACATGAAAGTGTTTGTTATAACTCCATTATTTGTTACATTTAATAGCAAGTGAGGAGACATACACTTGCAATGCACCTGTTATTACAATCTTATAGGAAGCATTTTGATTCAGTAGATCAAGGGTTCCACAGTAACAAGAAAAAGGACAGCATAGTGCATGAAACATGAAGGTCGAAGCTTAGCTATCCTTGCAGCATTTACCTGCCATATAGTAAGGATGACAGATCATTCCTGTCTAAAACATTTGTAGTATTGAAAAAAAAAATGGGATGAGCAATGGGATTTAAGAAACGTTCACTGAAATGTATGGGAGAGCGGCAGGTAGAGGTAATACGTGGCACTGTGAAAGTTTGAACGCAGGCACTGTACGCTGACACTGGGATAATAATGAATCTAACGCTACATGGCGTTATCCCAGTCACTCAACAGGATCGGCTTCATAAATGTGTTATTGCGTGATGTGGCCGGCGTTCTCTTGCCGATACCTCCTGCTACCATCAGGAGGGGAGGGACGGGACTGATGTACCAGCCCTGAGTGATCTGGGGAGGGGCGGACTCAGCCCACCCCCATGGTGGCATTGGGTCAAGTCTAGTCACTGCTGCTGTACCCAAGATTGCTCAGGGCTCTATGGCTGTGTGTGAGCTAACAAAAAAAAACACAGCTCCCCCCGTTTTACCTGGTCTATTGGCCAGGAGTGAGGAGAGGAGAGGAGGGGACAAGCAGCTTGAGGGGAGAGACTCAAGGAGGTAAAGACATTTTTTTTAAGCCTGCAGAGAGATGTCAGCACTCGGCTGACTCCCATCAGCCTGCCACCCTGCCCCAGACTACTCTGGGATTTTTATGTTGCAGATTTCCCTATGGGGCTCTGATGCAACACTAAACTTGGGGCCCAGGGGTATAACTTGAGGAGGTGCAGGGGATGCAAATGCACCAGGGCCCAGAAGGTCAGGGAGCCCCCATCATTGTTGCTCCTCCACATATATCAAATTTGTGTCATAAAAGGGCCCAATTTAATGCCATTTAATGGCATAACATTCCAATTTGGGAAACCCCTTGGTTTCCCCAATAAAACCTTCCTCAAACTTTGAATAACTACTCTGAAGCCTTTGAATAACCACTCTGAAGGAAGAGAAAGGTAGCAGCCATTTTGGAGCTTCCTTTCCCAGCATCTCTGCCATGCTGCTGCCTGGAATCAACTGACATAATTGACAATGCACAGTAACAGGAAGCCCAGCAGCACTTCCTGTTTGCAGGCAGCCTGCACATCCATGAACCATGAATGCCATTTTGTTTTTAAAATTTTCCACAGCAGTATCGGGAAAAAGGTAAAATAATATTTATCTGCAGCGATGTAAATTGCCTTGTTTGTTGTGTTGGTTTGGTTTAAAGTGGACCAAAACACTCTGAACTTATGAAATACATTTGGCCAAAGCCCCTGCCGATACTCTCTTCTTAGGGTGTAGAACTAGAAATGGGTATTTCTGCTTTTTGAATAATCCAGGAACACAGATTTTTTTTATTGTCCCTCTCTGTAAGATGGCAGGTGATCAGTCGTTACATACGTGTGGCAATTACATCATTGCCACACACAACAGTTGCAATGAATGGGGGAGGCGGAGGATTACAGATAAAACGGGTGCCATTATCTGGCATTAGAGTGAAGCGGGAGCAATAAAAATTAGCAAAAGGTACTCCTCATAGGGGGAGCAATTCAGGGGATGCTAGTTAAAAATGTGGGTTTTGGTCAGCTTTAAGTCATTTTTGACTGTTGGTCCGCTTTAGGTAGGCTGATTATGGCAAGTGTGCATGCTGCCAGAGACCCCATGGGATAGAGTTTTAAGATGATTATGCAGGGGGAATCAGGGGTTTTCACACTGCAAAACATTCCAAATCAGGATGCCCATAGGACAGGGAATTACCTGAACCTAGACCTGTAGAGCTGGCTGACATGGGTTATAAATAAATGTGTGAAAACATGGTAGTTATTCTATGACTCTAGGCTTCCCCAGGCATAACTAGTTGTGCAAATGTGCAAATGTGAAAGGTGATAGAACTGCCAATGATTATATATTAAGGGCAGAAGTATCTGGATGTTATGAAATCAAGCATGGCAGAGTAGAAAACCACAGTAATATCAAATAAAAACCATAAACCAAAAAAATCAGTGAGGAAATAATTACAAAGTGAGAAAGGTGTGACGTATTTATGATGTACAAGTGAAATCAGAAGCTGATATTAAAGGAAGGAGACTCGGATGTACATATTAATAGGGGCAATGCAGGCCCGTGGAACAAGGGGGCCGGCGAAAGCTGCCTCTACCACCTTTTTGGTATCTACTCCCGGTACATACTTACCCAGCCATGCCTCTTCCTGGCTTCCTGCATTTGCACTGCAGCCATGTACGTGTCTCCCTTGCAACCGCAGTCATGTCTCTCCCTCCTCACCAATGAAGCCACTGTCGACCTACCGCGGAGTGTCTGTGGGGGGCTGCTGCTGATGGGGGCACCTAGTGGAGGGGTTTGCTGCTGCTGATGGGGGCCCGTGGTGGGCAATTGCCAGGGCCCCACTCAGGCTTACACTTGACCATGGTATTATTTTACAGTGGACCTGAACCCCTGAATGCCAGGTTTTGTGTGCAGACATGCTCAAGGCTGGCCTCAGTAACAGGGGATGATCAGCAACATTGGAGAAGGTGGCAAGGAATAGGGGTGGCGAGAACCAGGTGACAACTGACAGCAATGATGAAGTCTTTAGTGGCAGCAGAGCAAGCAGTAAGGGCTGAAGGATGCTTGGTGGCAGTAGAGAATGCAACAAGGACTAAAGGATGATTGGTGGCTATAGGGAAGGCAATAAGGACTGGGGGGCGATCAGCAGCAGACAAGGACCCACTTGCGGCAGTGTCATGTGATATACCACTTTGGGGCCCACTAAGACTCTTTTGCCCAAGGGCCCCCACAAACCTGAAGCCGGCCCTGGGGCCTGCTATGGGGCCCCATCAGGGCTATGTACTCCCCTGGAAGGAAATAGTATTTAGAGAAGTATTGTGGTTCATAAACTAAGGGTACACGTTTAATTTTACCACTGGTGGATCATGTATTTTCAAATGAGTTCCTGTGGTCAGGGCTGGTGTTTTGGACAGGCAAACCAGGCACCTGCCCGGGGCCCCTGGCCGACAATAGGGTTGCCATTTGTCTATTATCTTAACGGCCGAGCTGTATTTTCATCTGCAGCCTACCTGTGCCTGTAATTAATAGCCAGTGTTTTTTCATCTGACAGCATGGGCTATGGTAGGGGCTACATTAGAATGGCTGCCCCCCCCCCATGAGTGAGGACACAGGCAGCTGGCTGCTACAGTGTCCTCACTTAAGGGGTCGGCCATCTTACTGTAGCCCATGCTGTGCATGGAAGTGAGGGAAAACACCTGGGAAGGAGATGGCATTCTTTAAAGTGGACATATCACCAGGATTTGCACATGTACTGTGGGATTACTGGTCTGCAATTGTGGGGGTTTTACACAGAAGGGGAATGTCTTTTAGAAACCAGGGCTGGCTTTTGTTCCTCTTCAAAAGGACTGGGACTGGGTACATGGAGGAGAAAAGCAGGGGCTTTGCACATAGTGAGACTATGTAGGAGCTGATTTGGGACAGGATTACAGGCACTGGGCACAAGGTTGTTATATTTTATAGAACTTGGGGCCCCACTAATTGTTCCTAGGTCCACACTTTGTTCCTGCCTGTGGTAGATTGTAAAGATAGCTAGTGCAATTGCAGCTTTTATTTATATTTTTAACTATACGGATATATTTATGGATAGAAAAAAAAGTATTATTTGTAATCTCAGCTCTTTCTTAATGTATATGATGGCAAATCATAATGATTTTCCTAGAAGTGAAAATGTTTGCGCTGGCCTGAATTTGATAATCAGCCAACAGATATTATTGTTACAGGTTATCTAGACATCAGCTGTTATCAAGCACCTGCATATCTCTGTATTTATTACAGATTCAATACATCTTATCAAACATGGGCCACCACTTTTCAGATAACACTGCATGATTTCTACTACACTTTAAAAATAAGTTCATATATGTCAGTAATGCGTGCAGAGACACGGGGAATCACGTTTTGAAAGGTATTTAAAAATATCTATTATGTAAGATTTACAGTTGTCAGGGGTCCTAACTGGACTCTTGGTTTCAGTCCCTCTTGCACACTGTATTCCCACTTTGGGGCAACCCTTCAGAGGTACCCTCTGTCTTTTAAAGTGGACCAAAACCCACACCCAAACAAATCTTATAGATTTCAGGGCTGTTGGGGTGTGAAACCCCCAGGTTGTCCATAAACTCACCTTCTTTCCCGGTCCAACGGCACATGCGCATTTGTGAATGGCCAGTGCAGGCATGCTCCCTGTTAGAGGACAGCAGGGGATGTGGCCGCCAGCCAGGGCCGGATTAACGTAGGGGCGGACGGAGCTGCCGCTCCAGGCCCCTACGTTAAAACAGGCCCAGCAGCCTGCAAACGAGGCCCGCATAGGCCGCCCGGCGCCTGCTATCGCCGAGCAGGAGGAAAGACAGCGGCGGGGCAGGCGAGCAGGAGCAAAGACAGCGGTGGGGCCGGCGGCCAGAAGAAAAGACAGCAAGCGGGGCCGGTGAGCAGGAGGAAAGACAGGAGCGGGGCCGGCGGCCAGAAGGAAAGACAGCAAGCGGGGCTGGCAGGGGCGGGGCCGCAAGCAGGAGGAGACACAGGGGCGGGGCCGGTGGCCAGAGGGAAAGACAGCAAGCAGGGGCGGGGCCATGGAGCAGGACGAAAGACACGTGGTGGGGTCGGCGGGCGGGAGGAAAGACGGCGTGTGGGACAAGCCAGGAGCAAAGACAGCAGGCGGGGTTAAAGAGGAGCATCTGCTCAGCTGCCTGCTTTGATCGCAGGAGGCTGAGTGGCGCTCATTGAATGCTGCTTTTCCCTGGTTTTCCCTGGAGTTTTTCCAGGTGTTCACACAGCAGGGGCATCCCGATTCAGGATGCCCCTGCTGTGTGAACACCTGGAAAAACTCACCTTTCCCCGCTCCATCTCTCTTTCCCAGCTCTGTCCCATTCATCTCTCTCTTTTCCCAGCTCTGTCCCATTCATCTCTCTCTTTTCCCAGCTCTGTCCCATTCATCTCTCTCTTTTCCCAGCTCTGTCCCATCCCATCTCTCTCTTTTCCCAGCTCTGTCCCATCCCATCTCTCTTCTCCCAGCTCTGTCCCATCCCATCTCTCTTCTCCCAGCTCTGTCCCATCCCATCTCTCTTCTCCCAGCTCTGTCCCATCCCATCTCTCTTTTCCCAGCTCTGTCCCATCCCATCTCTCTTCTCCCAGCTCTGTCCCATCCTATCTCTCTTCTCCCAGCTCTGTCCCATCCCATCTCTCTTTTCCCAGCTCTGTCCCATCCCATCTCTCTTTTCCCAGCTCTGTCCCATCCCATCTCTCTTCTCCCAGCTCTGTCCCATCCTATCTCTCTTCTCCCAGCTCTGTCCCATCCCATCTCTCTATTCCCAGCTCTGTCCCATCCCATCTCTCTTCTCCCAGCTCTGTCCCATCCCATCTCTCTTCTCCCAGCTCTGTCCCATCCCATCTCTCTTCTCCCAGCTCTGTCCCATCCCATCTCTCTTTTCCCAGCTCTGTCCCATCCCATCTCTCTATTCCCAGCTCTGTCCCATCCCATCTCTCTTCTCCCAGCTCTGTCCCATCCCATCTCTCTATTCCCAGCTCTGTCCCATCCCATCTCTCTATTCCCAGCTCTGTCCCATTCCATTTCACTATTCCCAGCTCTGTCCCATCCCATCTCTCTTCTCCCAGCTCTGTCCCATCCCATCTCTCTATTCCCAGCTCTGTCCCATCACATCTCTCTTCTCCCAGCTCTGCCCCATCCCATCTCTCTATTCCCAGCTCTGTCCCATTCCATTTCACTATTCCCAGCTCTGTCCCATCCCATCTCTCTTCTCCCAGCTCTGTCCCATCCCATCTCTCTATTCCCAGCTCTGTCCCATCCCATCTCTCTATTCCCAGCTCTGTCCCATCCCATCTCTCTATTCCCAGCTCTGTCCCATCCCATCTCTCTATTCCCAGCTCTGTCCCATCCCATCTCTCTATTCCCAGCTCTGTCCCATCCCATCTCTCTTCTCCCAGCTCTGTCCCATCCCATCTCTCTTCTCCCAGCTCTGTCCCATCCCATCTCTCTTCTCCCATCTCTCTTCTCCCAGCTCTGTCCCATCCCATCTCTCTTTTCCCAGCTCTGTCCCATCCCATCTCTTTATTCCCAGCTCTGTCCCATCCCATCTCACTTTTCCCAGCTCTGTCCCATCCCATCTCTCTTTTCCCAGCTCTGTCCCATCCCATCTCTCTTCTCCCAGCTCTGTCCCATCCTATCTCTCTTCTCCCAGCTCTGTCCCATCCCATCTCTCTATTCCCAGCTCTGTCCCATCCCATCTCTCTTCTCCCAGCTCTGTCCCATCCCATCTCTCTTCTCCCAGCTCTGTCCCATCCCATCTCTCTTCTCCCAGCTCTGTCCCATCCCATCTCTCTTTTCCCAGCTCTGTCCCATCCCATCTCTCTATTCCCAGCTCTGTCCCATCCCATCTCTCTTCTCCCAGCTCTGTCCCATCCCATCTCTCTATTCCCAGCTCTGTCCCATCCCATCTCTCTATTCCCAGCTCTGTCCCATTCCATTTCACTATTCCCAGCTCTGTCCCATCCCATCTCTCTTCTCCCAGCTCTGTCCCATCCCATCTCTCTATTCCCAGCTCTGTCCCATCACATCTCTCTTCTCCCAGCTCTGCCCCATCCCATCTCTCTATTCCCAGCTCTGTCCCATTCCATTTCACTATTCCCAGCTCTGTCCCATCCCATCTCTCTTCTCCCAGCTCTGTCCCATCCCATCTCTCTATTCCCAGCTCTGTCCCATCCCATCTCTCTATTCCCAGCTCTGTCCCATCCCATCTCTCTATTCCCAGCTCTGTCCCATCCCATCTCTCTATTCCCAGCTCTGTCCCATCCCATCTCTCTATTCCCAGCTCTGTCCCATCCCATCTCTCTTCTCCCAGCTCTGTCCCATCCCATCTCTCTTCTCCCAGCTCTGTCCCATCCCATCTCTCTTCTCCCATCTCTCTTCTCCCAGCTCTGTCCCATCCCATCTCTCTTTTCCCAGCTCTGTCCCATCCCATCTCTTTATTCCCAGCTCTGTCCCATCCCATCTCACTTTTCCCAGCTCTGTCCCATCCCATCTGTTTTCCCAACTCTGACCCATCCCATCTCTCTTCTCCCAGCTCTGTCCCATCCCATCTCTCTTTTCCCAGCTCTGTCCCATCCCATCTCTCTATTCCCAGCTCTGTCCCATCCTATCTCTCTTCTCCCAGCTCTGTCCCATCCCATCTCTCTTCTCCCAGCTCTGTCCCATCCCATCTCTCTTCTCCCAGCTCTGCCCCATCCCATCTCTCTTTTCCCAGCTCTGTCCCATCCCATCTCTCTATTCCCAGCTCTGTCCCATCCCATCTCTCTTTTCCCAGCTCTGTCCCATCCCATCTCTCTATTCCCAGCTCTGTCCCATCCCATCTCTCTTCTCCCAGCTCTGTCCCATCCCATCTCTCTATTCCCAGCTCTGTCCCATCCTATCTCTCTTCTCCCAGCTCTGTCCCATCCCATCTCTCTTCTCCCAGCTCTGTCCCATCCCATCTCTCTTTTCCCAGCTCTGTCCCATCCCATCTCTCTTCTCCCAGCTCTGCCCCATCCCATCTCTCTTCTCCCAGCTCTGCCCCATCCCATCTCTCTATTCCCAGCTCTGTCCCATTCCATTTCACTATTCCCAGCTCTGTCCCATCCCATCTCTCTTCTCCCAGCTCTGTCCCATCCCATCTCTCTATTCCCAGCTCTGTCCCATCCCATCTCTCTTCTCCCAGCTCTGCCCCATCCCATCTCTCTTTTCCCAGCTCTGTCCCATCCCATCTCTCTATTCCCAGCTCTGTCCCATCCCATCTGTTTTCCCAGCTCTGTCCCATCCCATCTCTCTATTCCCAGCTCTGTCCCATCCCATCTCTCTTCTCCCAGCTCTGTCCCATCCCATCTCTCTTTTCCCAGCTCTGTCCCATCCCATCTCTCTTCTCCCAGCTCTGTCCCATCCCATCTTTCTTTTCCCAGCTGTGTCCCATCCCATCTCTCTCTTTTCCCAGCTCTGTCCCATCCCATTTCTCTTCTCCCAGCTCTGTCCCATCCCATCTCTCTTCTCCCAGCTCTGTCCCATCCCATCTCTCTTCTCCCAGCTCTGTCCCATCCCATCTCTCTTTTCCCAGCTCTGTCCCATCCCATCTCTCTTCTCCCAGCTCTGTCCCATCCTATCTCTCTTCTCCCAGCTCTGTCCCATCCCATCTCTCTTCTCCCAGCTCTGTCCCATCCCATCTCTCTATTCCCAGCTCTGTCCCATCCCATCTCTCTCTTTTCCCAGCTCTGTCCCATCCCATCTCTCTTCTCCCAGCTCTGTCCCATCCCATCTCTCTTCTCCCAGCTCTGTCCCATCCCATCTCTCTTTTCCCAGCTCTGTCCCATCCCATCTCTCTATTCCCAGCTCTGTCCCATCCCATCTCTCTTCTCCCAGCTCTGTCCCATCCCATCTCTCTATTCCCAGCTCTGTCCCATCCCATCTCTCTATTCCCAGCTCTGTCCCATTCCATTTCACTATTCCCAGCTCTGTCCCATCCCATCTCTCTTCTCCCAGCTCTGCCCCATCCCATCTCTCTATTCCCAGCTCTGTCCCATCCCATCTCTCTTCTCCCAGCTCTGCCCCATCCCATCTCTCTATTCCCAGCTCTGTCCCATTCCATTTCACTATTCCCAGCTCTGTCCCATCCCATCTCTCTTCTCCCAGCTCTGTCCCATCCCATCTCTCTATTCCCAGCTCTGTCCCATCCCATCTCTCTATTCCCAGCTCTGTCCCATCCCATCTCTCTATTCCCAGCTCTGTCCCATCCCATCTCTCTATTCCCAGCTCTGTCCCATCCCATCTCTCTATTCCCAGCTCTGTCCCATCCCATCTCTCTATTCCCAGCTCTGTCCCATCCCATCTCTCTTCTCCCAGCTCTGTCCCATCCCATCTCTCTTCTCCCAGCTCTGTCCCATCCCATCTCTCTTCTCCCAGCTCTGTCCCATCCCATCTCTCTTTTCCCAGCTCTGTCCCATCCCATCTGTTTTCCCAACTCTGTCCCATCCCATCTCTCTTCTCCCAGCTCTGTCCCATCCCATCTCTCTTTTCCCAGCTCTGTCCCATCCCATCTCTCTATTCCCAGCTCTGTCCCATCCTATCTCTCTTCTCCCAGCTCTGTCCCATCCCATCACTCTTCTCCCAGCTCTGTCCCATCCCATCTCTCTTCTCCCAGCTCTGCCCCATCCCATCTCTCTTTTCCCAGCTCTGTCCCATCCCATTTCTCTATTCCCAGCTCTGTCCCATCCCATTTCTCTATTCCCAGCTCTGTCCCATCCCATCTCTCTTTTCCCAGCTCTGTCCCATCCCATCTCTCTATTCCCAGCTCTGTCCCATCCCATCTCTCTTCTCCCAGCTCTGTCCCATCCCATCTCTCTATTCCCAGCTCTGTCCCATCCTATCTCTCTTCTCCCAGCTCTGTCCCATCCCATCTCTCTTCTCCCAGCTCTGTCCCATCCCATCTCTCTTTTCCCAGCTCTGTCCCATCCCATCTCTCTTTTCCCAGCTCTGTCCCATCCCATCTCTCTTCTCCCAGCTCTGCCCCATCCCATCTCTCTTCTCCCAGCTCTGCCCCATCCCATCTCTCTATTCCCAGCTCTGTCCCATTCCATTTCACTATTCCCAGCTCTGTCCCATCCCATCTCTCTTCTCCCAGCTCTGTCCCATCCCATCTCTCTATTCCCAGCTCTGTCCCATCCCATCTCTCTTCTCCCAGCTCTGCCCCATCCCATCTCTCTTTTCCCAGCTCTGTCCCATCCCATCTCTCTATTCCCAGCTCTGTCCCATCCCATCTGTTTTCCCAACTCTGTCCCATCCCATCTCTCTATTCCCAGCTCTGTCCCATCCCATCTCTCTTCTCCCAGCTCTGTCCCATCCCATCTCTCTTTTCCCAGCTCTGTCCCATCCCATCTCTCTTCTCCCAGCTCTGTCCCATCCCATCTTTCTTTTCCCAGCTGTGTTCCATCCCATCTCTCTTTTCCCAGCTCTGTCCCATTCCATCTCTCTTCTCCCAGCTCTGTCCCATCCCATCTTTCTTTTCCCAGCTCTGCCCCATCCCATCTCTCTATTCCCAGCTCTGTCCCATCCCATCTCTCTATTATCCCAGCTCTGTCCCATCCCATCTCTCTATTATCCCAGCTCTGTCCCATCTCATATCTCTTTTCCCAGCTCTGTCCCATCCCATCTATCTTTTCCCGATGTGACTTAGTGTATGTGCTTGTGTATCTGTGTGTGCATATACACTTGCCTGTGTGTTTGTGTGTGGGGGGGTTGATGTTGCTTTGTGTGTGTGTGCAGCGGTGGTTGACAAATTGGTGTGTGTGCATGGTTGGGAGAGTTCTGATATGTGTGTGTGCAATGGGGGGAGGGTGAAAGATGTGTTTGTGCACACAAGGGGTTACAGATTGTGTATGTGCGGGGAGCAGAGAGGGGTTCAAAATTGTGTGTGTGTGTGTGTGTGTGTGTGTGTTTGTGTGTGTTGGAAGGGTTTCATAGGAAGGGTCATAGGTGTGTGTGTGTGTGTGTGTGTGTGTGTGTGTGTGTGTTGGAAGGGTTTCATAGGAAGGGTCATAGGTGTGTGTGTATGTGTGTGTGTGTGTGTGTGTGTGTATGTGTGTGTGTTGGAGGGGTAGCAGACTGGTGTGTGTGGGGCCCTATAATAATAATTTTGTATAATGTGCTGGGGGGGCTTGGTCCAAAATTTGCTTTGGGGCCCAGCGGACTCCAGATCCATACAAGATAGAAATATCAGTGGTCGTGACAATCTTAAGGATGCATATGTGAAATGTGTAGCCAATAAAATATGAGAACTCAGAACGTTGCTCTGTTCCCCGTGTTATATCAGCAATGGCTTACAGCTTTTTGTTTTTATTTTTAGCTGTGGTGTCAATGTTTTCTCTCCCAGCCGTATATGACAAGTACCAGGTAAGGACATCTTAGTTTGGTGTAGTTAGTGGCATGCTGATTCATTCTAGCTTTTATGATTTTTGGGAGTGTCAGTGGTAAGTTCTCTTCTTGGGAATTCTCACAGTATGACTTAATTAGCCATTACATAATAAAGAGTAAGTTATAATGTGCTGTTTGCTCTATTGATTCTCGTTTTGAATAATATACCCAACTGGTGGAACACTTTAGGTGGTACATTGTAATAGTATACTTCGATAAATAGGCCTGTCAAAATCTACAGCACCAGGCCTGGGATGCTCTTAATCCGGCCCTGCCGCCAGCATCCTTGTTTAAACAAGAGTACTGATTGGACAAGAGGGCTGTGCATGCACTGTATGACACGGTGACTCGGGTGACCTGGGGGGGTCTCACACAGATTAGGGTGTGCCCTGGGGGCAGGGGACCAAAACCCAGGATAGTCAAAATCCTGGGTTTTGGTCCACTTTAAGGCAAACACTATACAGCCAACTGGCTGTTCCTTTCTACCCCTTCACCGGTGTCTCCATCGCTAGACTTTAGGTCTCCTTTACCCCGCCTCTTGGTTTGATTTGTGGCAGCAGGTACACCTGAAACAAGAATAGGAAACTTTAGACCCTCCTCCTAACGTGACAAAAATATACCATGATGTAACTGGCCAGCCTGCCGAATTGGTCTTACAGCCTAGGGACAGGAGCCTACCATGATGGATCCAGCCAGACAGACACATATACAGGACACATACAGGACACAATTAAAAAAAGTGGACAGAAAAAGTGGTGTAACAATCATTGGATATTAGTTCTGCTTTATGGACCTTGGGAGACATAAAAGAATATATTGAATTTACTGATTTATATTGCATCATAACTGTAACATACAAAATGGTCATAGTCCAAATCAGGTATGACAATTGCTGTATTATGTGTACTAGACATCTATATCTAATCTGATTTCAAACCTAAGATCTTATCCAAAGGGATTAGGTGGTTATCAGTTGCTGATAAGTCATAAAAAATTCATGGCCCTATTTCAGCATGCTCTTCCCTAGGCTATGTTATCACCAAAATGACACACATATGTGACACTTGGCACTCCATTCCCGAGTTAATGGACAGCAAGAACTTGCTGCTGGATTTTTTTATTACACAGTATACTGCAATGGATCTTGTAAGGACTAGCCATGTAGGAGATCCTCAAAAGGGTTCTTACCTACCCCCGGGGCTTCCCAATTCAGGATGCCCCGCTGTGCTAGACACCAAGGATCACCCAAATAAACATTATACAGGGTGTCACAGTATTTTCCCGGGCTTCCCTGACTTACCTTCAGCTGAGGTGCGCTCAGCCACTCAGATAGGCTGGGGCAGAGGGGTAGCTTTCTGGCACCCAGGGCAAAGATTCAAAATAGGACCCCCACCTGTGTTATATGCTCCCCCACCTGTGTGTTCATGCTCCGCTTTGGCACCCCCCTGACCTGCTGCACATGGGGCACGTGCCCCCTGCCCCCTCTAACTATGCCTCTGGGTTGGGGGCATAAGTTTTGCAGACTAGAGGAAAACCAGGTATGCGGCCATCAGGCTTGTCACGCCACTCGGCAGATGTAAGATCAGCCAATTGGCAATCTTAAATCTGCCGGGTGGGTATGGCTACGGCGAAGAATGTTTTTTTCTTTTAAACCAAGCCATGCCGCTGTAGCTGCATTGGCCAAGGCATGGGCATAGCTAGAGGGGGCAGCAGGTCAGGGGGGGGCCTATGCACAGTTGGGGGCACCATTTCGAATCTTTGTCCCGGGGTGCCAGAAAGCCTAGCTATGCTTCTGGGCCAAGGTACTCATTTGGGGGGCACAGGCGAGCAGGTAAAAGGTTTTGGTCTGCTTTAATTCTCTGGTGTCCCTGCAGAGTGTTGCCCTGGTAAGTGCACTGAAATGAAAGCAGTGCATACCAGCCTAATAAGTTGCAGCCAGCCTAAGCCTCTTTTAGGTTTGGAGAAAGATTATCTAGCAGAAAATCTATGAGAGTCAAAGAACCAGAGGGGTGCCTCTAGTACAAGAATATTACCCTGGTTATACCTCTTCCTAAAAAAGTAAAACAGCACTGCCAGGAAGACGGGGACATGTTCCACACCTGCAATCAGATTCTGGAGCAAAATTGTTGACCTACTATAGTCCAATCAGTTCTTGATGTCACATTTAAAAAAAGATCCTTGGGTGGGCCTCCTGCATTTTTAGCTCCCCAAATATACATAAAAAACAATTTAAAACACATCTTACTTGCAACAAAGCAAGGCATAGTTAAGGCCTAGAAAAAACCATTCATCCCATACATTGAAGACTAATGATAATAAACTAAATGGCTTTTTATTATTAAGTGCCTCTTGTTAGCATGGGAACCCTGGACACAATATTCTAATCCTTATATGGATGACCAAATGATGCTATTTACTTTGACTGGATAAACTGATCAGGTGGGTGTGGTGAAGAGACGTCTCATTTTCTAATATTGTAATCTGTAAATGCTAAGGCTGTAGAATCTATGTGGCTGCTTCTTCTAGCTGGCATTTTCCCACATTTACAGCCCCCCCCCCCCCCCCCAAAAAAAAGCTCACAACCATCAAGGATCTATTGCAGGGATCTCCCATCCCCCGGTGGCATCCGATCCCCAGTCCTTGGTCTTCATTGGGGTAGAGAATGCGGACTATGTGCCTCAGCGCTCCTTCTGCAGTAACCCAGGCTTCCTTCCCTTACTTTCGATAGGTGGCCATGTCTCTCTGTCTCTGTGGGTGTCTTTGTTTCTGTGCACGTGTGTATGTGTACGTGTGTGCATGTGTCTCTTTCTCTGTGCATGTAAGTTTGTGTATGTCTGTGTGTATGTGAGGGATGCCACTCACTGGCTATAATGAGGGATGTCACACACTGCCTGTAAAGGGGAGTACCACACACTGCCTGTAATGGGGAGTGCCACACACTGCCTGTAATGAGGGACAGTACTCACTGGCTGTTATGACGAATGCCACTCACTGCCCTGTAATGAGTGATGCTGTACACTGCCTGTATTGAGGGATGCTGCGCACTGTCAGTAATGGGGTGATTAGGGGGGATTTTGCACACTGCCTGGTATGGGGTGATTGGGAGTGGGATTTAGCACACCATTTGGTTCGGAATATTTTTTTTTTATTTTTCTCTTTCTAAACCCTGGGTGCACCTTATGTGGGCAAATACAGTAAACAAGTGCTGTTATATAATACCAAACAACAATTCTCAATACAGCATTAAGCTCAGCATCAAAGTTATGTAGAGAAAAATAATCCTACATTACAGCATATAGGAGATTAAAGGATTTTCCAATTGTTCAGACCCAGCAGTTCTGTCTTTCCTTAAGGAATTGAGTAGTGCTCACTAGAGCAGTCAGGGGGGGGGGGTTACATTTGGAGTGGAGAGTTTTGGTGGGCTTTACCATGCTTGATTCGTGACAGCCACTAGTGTCACTAGTATTTACCGCTGGGGTCCTGGCCTGACATCCATAATATGGCGCCGACACATGCACCTTGTTAACGGAAGGGAGGAGAGATTAAAACGGATAGAGCAACTTACTGGGTGGCTAGAGTTCAGAGGGGCTTGGTAAGAAGTAGAGATGAGCGAACTTCTTGAAAGTTCTATTCGGGCGATTCGCCGAATTTCCCCAAGAAATTCGGGTTCGCGCAAATCGAACTTTCACGAATCGCTCATCTGAAAAAAAATGCCGGCATGGTGGCAGCAGGCAGGCCGGCTACGCTGTCAGCGGGCCGCCGCCGGCCCGCTGACAGCGCAGCCGGCCTGCCCCCTCCCACCATGCCGGCATTTGTTTAAAAAGCAAACACTTACCTGCATGGTCAGAGCGTGGAGGCCGGCGCCGCTCTCAGGCGCCCTCTGATGACGCGTCCTCTGATGACAGCTGAGAGCGGCGCCGGCCTCCACGCTCCGACCATGCAGGTAAGTGTTTGCTTTTTAAACAAATGCCGGCATGGTGGGAGCCTGCCCGCTCCCACCATGCCGGCATTTTTTTTTTTTTTATTTCAGGGAAAATTCGATCGGCACGAACCAAAAAAAATTCGGGTTCGTGCCGAATCGAATTTTCCCTGAAATTCGGAGCGAATTCCGGTTCGTCCGAACCGGTTCGCTCATCCCTAGTAAGAAGCATCATTGCTTTACAAGCTTTCACAACAAAGTCCAAATCTGTAGTTCATATATACTCAAAGCGCAGCGTAGAGATGATGCATCATAGTAGAGTGAGTTGTTTGCCCCTCTGAAGACCATCATGTTAGGGTTCATTCGACACGGTTTTATTACTCTGTGCAATTCAGCACCACATTTGTGCACATCTGTGCAATGTCTTAAAAAAAATACAGTACTGAACAATCAACCCCAAGGGCCTTGGTTCAGTACGAGTTGAAAATAATTCTCATGTCTGTAAAAAATTCACTTTAAGTTGCCATCTGGAATTTAGATTAATCATTGGCTTTGCTTTCTATATGTTACACGTAGAAGGGCAAGATTGCCCACTAGTGTTTGACGAACATATTTCTCAAAAGAACTGTTTTCTATGCGGAATCACCTGTTGAAATACCATCTATACCAAGTCATGATACAAAATCCTCTGTCATGGGAGGTCATGCTAAATATTTGGTGTTACTTCCGGTGTGCATTGCGGTGTGCAATCCTGCATCCCGCTTTTTAGCAATAACACACAAAAAAAAGTGCAAAAAAGCCTTTGCCCTACATTTTCCCCAAAAAATCACTTGTACATGTGAGGGCACATTTTTACAGTTTAGGTACATTATTTTTTTTATATTTTTGAAGTTTGGAAATTACAGCACCCTATGCGCTATACTAAAGATTTCACCATTTATTTCTGCATAGCCCATATAGTTCTGTTGACTTTAAATTAAAATGTTGTTTTAATGATGTACTAACCTGAAAATATGCCCCATCACAGGTACAGGTCATTTGAGGGAATAAAAGGTAGAAAAAACATTTTTTAGAACTAAATGCTAAAAAGATCACCGAGATGCAAGTTGCAATCCAGACTGCAATGCACACTGGCTTTGCCAAGTGTTTAGCATGACCCCCACTATGAACAAATGTGGTGACATCATGTAAACAGTGTATATTTATTTTTTGAAAACACTAACATGCTATTTTTTGCAGCTTAAAGCGGTCCTTCACTCTGAACAAGACCCCAGGCTATCTCCTTAGCTTTAGACAACAACGCATCCCAAATCAGGAACATGCTTGTCAGTCAAAAAGTATTTTCCTACTTTTGGTCCAGATTTAGAAAGTTTTGAAAGGCTTATTTCCCGTACATCAAAGACAGAAGGTCATTATTCAATCTCATTATGTTACAAAATAGCCTTGATTTTTTTGAAAAAATTCTCATTGTAGTAAAAAATTAATTTCATGAGAAAAAAGCCTGAGAATGTCAATGTTGATGAAACATCAGATTGGAGGACAATGAAAGTCAATGGCACTTTTTACTACAGTGTAAAAAGGAGAAAAGTTCTCTATCTTTCTCAGGAGTAAAAAAGTACCATAGACTTTCATTGCCTTCCTAACTAGTGATTCATCAACAGTGACATTCTCAGGCTTTTTCCTCATGAAATGAATGTTTTACTACTATGATTGATGAAGTGCAATGTGTAACCGAGCATTCACTTACCACTCATGTTGTACCTCTTCTAGACAAATTATTTCTCCTTGATTTGCGCAAAGCCATGTTAACAGAGTTGTGTAGAAAGATTATTTTACATAGACTTAATAAAATAGGGGACATTTATTATAAGTTACCACAAAGAATGTCTATTTTATATGACATATAAAAATAGGATTTGAACACAAACGTACTCAGCCTAAACACACCATAAAGCATTGAAACTCTCATTATATGAATCCTATTAGTTTTTTGTCTGCCTTAAAGAAGAACTCCAGACAAAATGTATTCAAGCAGGTAATAATTGTTATCTGTAAAAGTTGTTCTCTGTGCTGCTGCTTTTTTTCTGCTCTACAACCCTTTTGGCCTAAGAGAAAATCATATACTACAGGTAATGATATACATGGTCTCCTCACACAAGGCTAATTCACTATTTTTGAAACCATATACAAACCAGACATGTTGCACATACTTGCATTGGAAGCTCATAGGTATTCATCTTCCCTTTTGATCCCAGATTTGTAATGCCCCTTCTCTTAAATATTCATAAGGCTCCAGAAATGGGCATTTAGCTCTGTATGATTGAAGATAAGAAACAACCGTGCATTGCTGTGAAACATGCCTCCTAAAGAACAAGGTGTGGGCGACCCATGTGTGGCTATATTCTTTCCACCTTTAGGTCATAAGGGGTGGATTAGGCCAGTTTAGTGTCTTGTTTGAGCAGGGCCTTCCCTGGCACAGAATTTAGCTTTAGCCTTAAAGTGGATGAACCCCCTGACCGGCCCTTGAGGACTGCCTGCTAGCCTTCCCTCGGGGCATTCTATATCGGTATGCCCCACCTTTACCAGCTACTCCTGCAACGCTGCAATCGTCGGCCAGCTGGCTGCTGCACGTCATGGTGCACCTCTGAGATCAACCAATCGGTGATCTTAAAAGTGATGGTTGGGCGTGGCCTCTGTGGTGGAAAACCGCCTTTTTGTTAAACCGGGCCACCACCTAGGGAGCAGCATCACCATCAGTACTCGGGTGGGGAGGGCGCGTGGCGGGGGAATAGAAATGCGTTTCCATCCACTTTAGGTTCTGTCTTCGCCCCTCCCCCATATCATCCCAATTTAGGATCCCAAAGCCAAAGGGAGCCGAGTGACAGTGAGCGGACTGATTGGCTGAGCGCACCACTCAGACAATCAGCGCTCTCGTCCAAGTCTGCACCGTGGGAGCAGAAGGAAGGTGAGTGAAACGGGCAGCCTGGAGGGGTACACACAGCGGGGCATCCCAATTCGTGATGATGCTGCACAGAGGAACAACATATGGGAAGGTGAAATTACTGTGTGTTGTTCCTCTTTAAGTGTGAAGAACTACTTCACTCGCTCAACATTGAATTAAAAGCAAAATGTTTTGGTCAATCCCTTACACCTGATTGGATGTTGAGGAAGAAGATCTCCAGGTAAGTCAGAGATGTTTTCAAGAACTTGTTCATCCTTTCAGGAACGTATTCATCCTTTAATAATTACACATAGAGAGGTCCAGATTTGCTGCTTTTCTTATTTTCTCTGGAGTTCTTCTGACTTGGGAGATATGAATAATGTAATAATTGGGGTGTCAGCAATAAATGATAAAACCAAATATTTATCCTAACGAAAAAATACTGACTGTAAATGCATACAATAATTCTTAATATAACAATGTTTCAATCAAGAGAGGTCTGTCAACAAGTTATCACTGATACATGCAAGTTAATGTAGCAGATAATGGAAAACAGAACATCATGTTCTACTATAGGAAATCAATGTTCAGCAACCAATCAAAATGTGACTTGTCCACATACACACAGCATGGAAGTCAATCACCAGCATCCACTTTGCTGTGGATTTCCTCTCATCCTCTGGACCTAAGAGACATCTGCAGACACATAAGGTAAGGCTCATGTAAACACTTGTACATTGCTTCTTCTAGATTATGAGTCCTGAAAACTCCCATTTTCATACTGATAAGTTGTTTGTTCATCAAAGTCCTGAGTCATCCCCTTCTGTTTCCTCCATCCTGCCCTGCGCACCTCATTACTCTGTATGGTGGCGCCATAACTCGTCTTTTTACTGGGAGCAGTGAATGAGTCATTGTTCAGTTCCGTTTCCTCTGCCAGCTCGTCATTATCGATAATGCCGCACTTATCTTCGCTGAGGTTCTCTGGATCCGCCCAGTCCTGTTTTTCACCTGAAGCAAAGATGCCATAAAATATAACGCCACTGTAGTGGACTATTGCTGCAATCAGAAACACATTCTGCCATTCTTCACGAGTCTGTAAAAAATATAAAGGTGAATGAATAACTATTTAATAATGACTATTAGCTAAAACTAATACTAGTGATATCACTGATATATGTATTGTACATACATTTTATCTTTTCTACAGGCAGATCGCACATATGGCCTTTACTCGCTGGGTGTTGGTAAGGTGATCTGTTGATTGCTTTCCTGCACCATTTGGTAATGGGCGGAATGCTGGAGACGGGGCTCTACAGAAAACTAACATATCATTCTCCAGATCAGTGTTTCCCAAAACGGAGGTCCAAAGTATCCTGTACATGGGGAGGCTGCAGACTAAACTGTACCCCATCTACTGTCATTTTTACTTTACCCAAAACTGCTCCAAAAGGTAATAGAAAATATATATAGTCATTTTGTATTTTGTGCATTTTGTATGGCTGTTTTGTGAGTTACTGATAACCCATTCCCTAATATAAGAAGACCTAAATAGAGGAAAAACACTAATACTACCAGGGAGCTCATCTGTTTAGCAGCAAATGGCAGCCAATCAAGTGACCACCAGCAACCAGGGATGTAACTATAGGGGGGTGCGACCCAGGGACCAGAAGGTTAGAGGGGCCCCATCATTGTTACTCCTCCACCTTATTTATAATATTGGTGCTCACTTGGCATAATTTAGAGAAAGTAAGCACTATTTGTTTTTCATGTTTCAGTCTTTAGTTGTTGCATCCAACTGAGTTAAAAGACAGAAAAAAGTTTACTGTATTATCTGTGATAGGACCTCATGTATTATTTTCACCAGGGACCCGTCACATTTAGTTATGCCACTGTCAGCGACCATTTAGGTTTTGATGTGCAAGCCCACTTGGCAAACCCTAATGCAAGGGCGTAGCTAGGGGGAGCAGAGGGGGAACTTTCCCCAGGTGCAGAAGCTCAGGGGGGCACCAAAGGGGAACTTGAGAATAGGTGCGGGCGCCATTTTGAATCTTTACCCTGGGTGCCAGAAAGCCTAGCTACTCCTCTGCCCTAATGGTTACTGGCATGTGATTGGCAGCCATAATTGAATGAGGAATTTGTATGACAGGACACAGGAAATAGCTGAAATGAAGCATGCCTCCTATTGGAGAAGGTATGGCTGCCAAAAATGTGTATGGCTGTTTCCTGTCCTCTAATGGATTATCTAGGACCAATCTGCTATTTTATGAAGAGGTGCATTAGGTTAGTTTAGTGTCCCTGTGAACCAAAACCCTCCATGACAACTCTCCCAGGTGCACTTTCAATAAGCATTATCAGTTATATAATTAAGCCCCAAACATAATAAAAACAATGTAGCAAAATACTCTGAATGTGCTCACTACTCTATCCACTTGACTGGTTAGGAGCTAGCAGCAAGAGGCTCCCTTAGAGCCTGTACATAGTTTACCTTGTGCCTTGTCATAGCACCAACAATCAGAGGACACACCATCCCAGATAAGGTTCCGACACCGTTTGAGATCCCCATGAGGATGCTGGCATAACGCGGAGCAATGTCTAGGTGGTTGACATTAAAACCTACAAGAACAAATGGGGAATTAGTAACAGTGTTTATTAGGACCCTGATCAGCAGATTTAAACTGGACCTTCAGCGTGATTTATTGAAAAGACCAAACCCTTATAAAACGATTCCCCAGCATCTAAAATTAATATATTTTACGTTTTTAGTCACTTACTTATTATTCTTTCCCCCACTGGGCTGCAACTCTGTTCAGCACTTTAGGATATGTGTGCCGACATCTTGCCTCAGAAGCATCACACTTACTGAGGAGAGGCGAGCAGGATAAAGTACAGGGGGGCAGGTTATAGCTGTGCTTTGCTCAGACAGAGCAGAGCTGGGGTCAGGAAAAGGTCAGCAATCCCAGAATGCAGAGCAGCACAGTCAGAAGGCCCTTCCTGTTTGCAGGCTGCCTGATGTTCTATGAGCTGCCATCTTGGATGTTTAAAGGCTCATAGCATGCAGTAGATGCAGGTAGGAGGATTTTTAATGTGAGCAATCTGTATGTACAGGGTGTGGGAAAGATATAAGATAGACTCTTATTCAGAGTGAAGGTCCGCTTTAACCTATTTTGCATAAATTATAACCTATTGATACTGCAGTCATGATAAGAGCAAAATAAAGCTCATATGATACTCATCTATATATATATACCAGTAATTTTACCAAGGTTGCCCGGATTTCAAGGGGGCACATGCTGCATGCATGAAAGGGAAAAGGCACTCAAACACCTTGAGTGCTGAAATATATTCAAGCCAGTGAGGTCAATATTTTCCTCTAATCAGATGACAGAAGTTGGATTTTTTTTCTTCATACACAGCAAAGCATTAAATATTGATCTGATCCAGCTAATATTGATCCAATCAGCTAAAATGTTTGTCATAGCTGTAGGCCATAACACCAAAAATATATATTTGACGCCTAGTACAATTTGACCTTTTAATACGGTCTTAAGACCCTTCGATTTCTTCAATTTAGGAAATAAAAAGAGGCAGTGCCAATGCATCCACCAGCTAGAGCAGTGTCCAGTGTTCGCCAGAGCAGTGGGCCGCCATCTTGTATAGGGAAGTCTTCTCTCCCCAGCCAGAGAGGAGAGACGGGCGAACTTGTGCATGCACGCAAGCGACGGAGCAGCGGTCCGCCATCTTGGAAGACCTGCTTCCCTGCTCTACGTCAACCAGAGGGGTGGCGACAAACAGGTGCAGCAGTCTGCAGTTTCAGGCAGTGCCATTTTTCTGATGAGCACAGCAGCGACATTTCAGTGCACGCAGCTGCATCGCCAAGAGACCAGCACTTATTGGGGCACGCAGGATGTCTACTCCCCTTCCTTGGGTATAAACAGTCTGCAGTTAAGACTTTGAGCAACATATTTAGGCTTTCCCTGAGGAGTATGGGGCTCCTGCACATGCTGCTTCACTATGCTTATGGTACACGTATTACCCTTGTTGTCCATCACAGGTATGGATAGCGCAAAATTCTACCCCCATAAGGTAATATTGCTGTTTTTTATCATGAACACCTGCCTAATACCTTCTATGTTAGATTCCTGCTATGCTTAGAAAAAGTCACAAAAGTCTTCTGATGCTTGACGCTCCAGTTTGAGTTCGCGACAGCCCAGGAAGGAACAGCGCTCACAATTCTGGTCAAGAATTCAGGTCAAGAAGATCAAAATTCAGGAGCTCCAGGAGATCTTTCTCTAGATCCTATCAGAGTAGTCACCCTTCTAGGGCCAAGAGGCAGGCAGATACCCATGTTGCAGAATCTGTGGTGCATCTCCCATGCTGGGCAAGTGGCTCTGTGCTAAATGTCTAGGAGAGGCAACTGCTAGGGACTCGGCAGCAATGGACCCACTTGAAGCCATTAGGACCATTGTCAGGGAAGAGATGGAAGCTCGACTGCATAGTCAAAAGCAACAGTCTACATCCTCAGCGACATCGGAGCAGGCACAAACTGCCCCTGTAGCCCAGACAGAAGCTGAAGAGGAAGAAGAGTGAAGTTATCCCAAATTAGGATTTAGGTATGCTATAGTGGACCCCTATGTTACGATTAGGGAGGTTGCAATGACAAGATCAGGAAGATGAGATGAAGGAATCAAAATATCTCCAGCAGAGCAAAGCATCTTTAACCTTTCCATTGTTCAAGGAAATTAAGAGAATATTCGAACAGGAGTGGGCTATGACTGAGAAGAAACAGTCTCTTTGAAACAGAACAACTAAGCTTTACCCACTGAAAAACAAAGATGTGTCAACTGAGTGTAGGAAATATTACCGAAAGAGGCATTATGAGGTTGCTGCGGACCCTAACAGCGACCATCCCCATGTAAAAGTGGGCTGCGTGGCGTACACAAATTCTGTAATGGGGTTTACTCAAGCAATGGGACAAACATTCTCGCTCAGAATGAGAACAAAGATTGCATGGTGGACAGGTCCTCAAAATCTACTCAACTACCAATACTTTCTCCCAAGTGGGTGGTACACTATCACTACATATGCCAGTTCCAGCAGCTGGGGAGTGCTATATGAGGGGTCTGCAGTAAGAGACAGATGGAGATGCACAACTCGAGGAGTAGTCCCGAACTCTCTGGAGGTGAGAGCGGCAAGGCTAGCTTTGCTAGCCTTCCAAAATCTGATAGAAGGAAAAGCAGTTATGCTCCGAATGGACAATGTCACAGCACATGCATATATAAAGATACAGGGCAACCTGTGGAGTGCCTCAATGATGAGGAAAGGCTCCCCCATAATGGAATGGGCCGTAGTTCCATATTACAATGACTCACATTTCGGGGAGGAGCAATCGGGCGGCGGACTATCTCTCACGTACTCCTAAAGACAACAAGGAAATCCAGGGTGTTTGACCAACTGGTGATGAGATGGTCCCTTCTGAAACCTCACTAAACAACAACAACAAATTATTCTCAATTTTCCCTCACAAGGAAGCAGCAGGCGTGGATGCAATTACCCAGACATGGTTATTTAACATGGGCTATGCTTCCCCCCCCCCCCCGATGCCCTAAATTTTCAAATTTCTCCAGATGTTCAGGTCTCGTGTAGCGAACCATACTTCCTTACTACACTACAGTTGAGATTCACAGCTTGACTGCTGAAAGGAAGATCCTGCTAAACAAAGGCTGTTCCCTGAGGTGATAGAGACTCTGCTCAAGTAAGCAAGTCATCCAAGAACACTTTGTACAACAGAGCAAGAAAAAGATTCCTTTGGTTTTTGGCCGAGTCATCTTCAAATCAATCTAATAATGTTAGTCAACTATTGGACTTTCTCCAGTTAGGACTAAAGAAAGGGTTATGTTTGAGTACCCTGAAGGGTCAAGTCCCAGCCATTTCGGTCGGCAGCTAACAATGGGCATCACACCCTTTGATCATTCAATTTTTTAAAGCTGCTTTAAATAAGCATAAGGCCACAGAGAAAAAAACCTTTTTCCCTAGTGAGACCTTGCGGAAGTTGACATTGAAATCTATTTTTCTTACAAACTTGGCCTCTACCTCCAGGATATCGGAAATAACAGTCTTGTGGTCGGAAGACCTAGTATATGCATTTTTTCCCAGACCTGGTAAAATTAAAACCCATCATGATCTTTATTCCCAAGGTGGCTACCAGCTTTCATCTAAACAAGCAATCTACCTACGTTACACGACAAAGCCAACCCGAGCTCTACACATCCTTTAGACATTGCCTCTTGGCTGAAGAGGTACATAGGTACATCTAACTAAGGACTTTCTAAAGGATAAAAATATTTTCAAAATTCCAGCCAGGGCAAGGAGAAGTTATGCCCCCTTGAAAAAAAAATTATCTTCCTAAAAACTATTAGGAAAGCTTATGAACTAAGACAATTATAGATACCCTCTCAAATCAAGGCACACTTGACCAGAGCCATAGCTATCTTTTGGGCCTTCAGTAATGGGGTCTCATTAGCAGTATCTGTAGGGACGCTATCTGGGTTTCCCCAATCACATTCCTAAGGCATTATCAGGTGGATCGTGTGGGTGCCACTAATCTTAAGTTTAATAAGAAGGTTTTAATTTGTGACATAAAATTGTCACTATTAAAAAATTCTGCATCCCTCCCTGGTACAGCTTGTTATTTCTCTTAGTATGACACCATGGAGGCACCAGGAAATCGGAAAATTGTATACTTACCTTTCAGTAATTTTCCTTTCCTGGCGCATACTCCATGGCATCAAACGCACCCTCCCTTGAAATTCATTGAGTTGAGGTGACAGGAATAGCTAGTCACAGAATACCTGGAAAGGGTGGGACAACACATTTTTACATCTGGTCCTATGAGGGTTAATAAGACGGACATTAACCCTTAGTATGACGTCATGGAGCATGCACCAGGAAAAGAAAATTACAGAAAGGTAAATATACAATTTTCCATTATTTAACACTAGCACTGAAAAGGATGCAGCGAAGGACGCTCTGGTTGAAGCAGCGCCAGTCGGCCCCTGGCGCGGTAGGTCAAGATAGAGCACAATGGGCAGAACTGGATTGTATTGTTTAATGCTGATAATTAATATTAAACACATGTATTTGTACAGAACTTGCATTGGAACTTGTTAGTAATGGAAACACAGGACCTAAATATCACAAAATGTTTTTGGGGGGTTATTAAAATTGATTTTAATGGCCTCTTTTGCTTAACAATGTGTAATTTGGGCATTAACAACTAAAATGCAGCCTAAATGCACTGTAAAGTTTGTCCTCATTAGTTATTTCTTGTAACTGCAGAGGCTAATTGCAAAAAAAAAGCAACAGGTTCTAAGCTTCATAGATAAAGGAAATGGAGAGTCAAGCATAAACAACTGTACTGACCATCTTCTTGATGGATCCTAGAAATCTGAATTTGCACCAATTAACCTACCCTCATCTCTGTGCACAATCACAGTATAAAATTTGCTCACTTGCCCTATTCGCATCAACTACCAAACCATATATGAGCCCACCATTTTCTGTGTACATCTTCTTATACCATCTTGTTGCCCCTGCTCTATTTAAAATGTCACTCTGCCGCCCTGTAGCTCAGTCATACTGGTTCAGGGTCTCTTAACAATCCTTATACTTTCCATACTCTAATGCCCACGTTATCCACTTATTCCATATACCCCTGAAAAATCTTACTATAAAAACCCACTTATATTGTCTATTGCTCCATATCTTCCTCATGTCCCATTAGACCCCTTTGCCACCTAGCAATCCGCTCATACCGATTTTAAGGCTTCCAAGCCACCCTCAATGTATATGTAAAAACCCATACAACATGCAAAGCAAGAAACAGTTTTACTGTTTTTAAAATAAAATGTTATTATCTATTGTAGGTAGGTGCCTATAGGTGCCAGCCTCAAGCAATAGGTCCAAATCATTCACCCAGTCTCTGCTTCCGCTTCGCTCTCATGTGACTGCCAGTGGAGCATGTGTGCCTGACTAACTTGATTGATCGGCAACTGAGAAGTGGACAAGCAAGCTGTGCCTGCCATAGTGATGTGAAAGGGTGTTTTTGGACTAACATTCAGATTCACAGGGATTTTTCTGCAGCAGGACATCCCAAACCATGATGCTATCAGGGAAACCTATATGGCATGATTCAGAGCCTGCTCGTGAATGCTTGTTTTTTCGGGAACTAATCTCGGTAACCGGGAAATTGCAAACACTTGTATTATTCACAGCTGCATCCTGGGAAAAGTTTATTCATGTGTAAGTGGGCGCATTTGCTTTGCGTATGCGTACAGTTTAGCCAACCAGTTAGGGTATTTGCAGCCGAAGTAGTCTCGGAAACCGAGTTTTTACCTGTTTTCGGACATAACTTGCTGTGAAGCCCTTTGTTCTCGTGTGCCGTATCGTTTGGTGGCATTCCAGCATACGCCTTTCTTTTTATTATAACCAGCTATTTTAATGTCCTTCCCGCCATCCCCCACAAGTGTACCCATGGTAGTCTGCATGTCCTAGCACATACTTACCTTCTCCCCCCTGCTGGCATCTAGGGCACCCCATGTAGTCTGCATGTCCTAGCACATACTTACCTTTGTATCTTGGTTGCCATGTCCTTCTACCCACTGTTACTCACCTCATACTTTGGCCACCTTCCATTTTAGTCTTCTGTTTTACACTGCTGTTTGTTTGCTCTGCATGTGCTTTATGAAGTTGCATAGAAAACAAGCCACCATGCAGCATATAAAACTCTTGGTTTATTAAACAATTTTTTTTAAATAACAAGCGTATTTACAAAAATTAAATAAAACACATATTTAAAATATGTTTAGATTTTTTTGGTGGGACCTGTACATGCACGAACATTTTTCCATATTTACCCAAACTGGTTGACACATATTTTTAGGGGGCTACCCTTCTCCGCAGCACCATCCCTTCTTCACGGTCTGTAGAGGGAAATAACCGGAGTTAGTATTTATGGGCATGTGTTGTTTGTGTAATGCTTGGGTATTGTTCTGCTTCACTGGCTTGACACGCCCCATCGCCGCATACTCACTTTCTGTTGAATCCGTAGGGACAGAGAAGCACACCACACAAGCACTTAGCAAACATGTTATTAGACTTTACATGTAGCACAACCTGTGTGTTGGGTATTGGCCTGCCGGAGTGTGAAGGAGCTGTGGGCAACTCCAAGCCTTTCTCTTCAGTGGGCTCCATGGCTGGAGTTGGTGCTGCTTCAGAGGAGGAAGAGGACATTGGCAGGATTCGGGGCCACCCACACACTGTATTCTTGGCCCCACTGGTTGGACCCTCCCACCTCTGGGTGGGCTTGATCTGCAGCAAGAGAAAATATAATTCCCACTCACATGGGCTGCCACTTCCTCTGCCAAAGACCTTTTTCATATGTGTTGGGCTTGAAGTTGTACCTTTGCTCCATGACAACAAACAGATGTGCATTCCACAGTAGTAGCGGATTGCATAGAAATGATCACTATCACTTAGGCACCCCTGCGTCAAATACAAACATGCCAGAATGGTCCATGTGACAGTGGCAGCAAAGTACTGTGGGCTGTAACGTTGGAAGACCAGGCCTCTCACATAACTGTGGCGCCATGTGCCTTCACTCGTATTTCGCGACAACTCTGTCACCTATTTGCACCTTGGCAGGAGTGTAATCTAGGCTGCTTGCGCCTTTGATGGTCTGTTAAATAAACCAAATTGTTTCCACCAAAATTACCCACTCAATTAGGTATAAAAGAACACAGCTGAGGGTCAGATTTTATTGCCACTGCGACTTAGGAGCTCACTATGCCACACCATAGGCACCACCACAGCCCCCAGAGCCAGGAACACAAGCATGGCCGAGGAACCGGCAGCACCACGCCCAAGATCCACAGTCCCACGACTCCATGTACACCCTGCAGGCACTACCCTGCTGATACACTAGCCACTCTGAGCAGGTCACCTGCAGAAGTTTAAGGCATCAGTAGCAGGAGTCAGAAAGCCAGGGCTCCCGGCACAGCCCACCACAGACCAACCAATGATCAGGACACTGGAGCACTATGCGGGCCCCAGGACAGACCCCAGTGTGGGCCCCACTGCGGAGTCCGCAGCAGAGCCCCATGCGGAGACAACGGGGTAGCCAAAGGCTGAGCAGCATTGCCACAGCCAGGTCTGCTCTTTCGCCGGCCAGTAGCCTGGAATCCATCTGTTCTGGGCCTGGCAGTGGACATAGTGACTCCCCCTTTAGCCAAGACACCACCCAGCAGACCACAGCATCGGCCATTCACCCTGGGCACAAACTAATAAGGGGCAAGTTAAGTGGCCGATTTAATGATGCCCAGCTGGAGGTTCTGCTTGATGGTTTTGCCAAAAATTATGATCGACTGGCTGGGTTCCGGTCCCGCTCAACTCCCAAAGTGTTGCGGGAGCAGTTATGGTTGGAGATTGTGGGCCCAGAACCCAAGGATGGTGCCCAAGCCAAGAAAAAGTGGGACGACCTGAAGGTGGTGGTTCCACAACAGCCTGTAGGCATGTTCAACTACAGCCCGTGTGTTGCAGTGGGACACCATATAAGCCTCCTGGCCAGGTGTCTGGGGCCTTAAGAATGGAAATTAAATTACCAACAGGCAACACAACATCAAAACAGCCTAGACCAAATATTAAGTATTTCAAAAAAATAGGGCCAATCAAGAAGGCAGGATGTTTGTACTAAGCATTTGGCTAACACAATAAACTTGGGCCAGTTACAAAAAGGGGGCACATAACAAAAGGAAAACACATTGCAAATGCTATATTAACAATAAACAGGCAGATCTACTCCCGCAATAAACAGACGTACCCACAAGCCAACCGTCAGTCAGCTCACCACTCTCAAAATGAGTGCATAAACTGGAACTCCTCAAGATAAATGCATTGTGGGTGTTAGGCACTTACCTCGTCGCCATCCCTGGTCCCGCGCCGCGCTGTCGGGTGGCCCTCGGCTGGCTGCTGCCCGACGGTCCCCGGGTGTGCCGACTCCTCGGCGCTGTCGTGAGGACCGGGGGTCGGCGGCGCTGGACAGTGTCGGTGGCCGCGCCGCAGCCCGCTCTGCGCGGCTGCGCGGTCCCGCCGGGCTCCCTCTCAGTGTGGCGCTTCCCCCTCCTAGCGGGGGCGTGCCCGATCCACAACGTGCCCGCGCGCGCGCGCGAGCACGTCCTTCTTATGCTTCCCGGCGGCGCTTTCCCCAGCGCGCGCGCCGGGGGCAAGGTTAAATCAGCGTATCAGCAGCTTGATCCTGGGAGCGGACCCAGGGACTGGTCGGCCTGTCTGTGTCTGTATGTGCACCAATCATTCCTTTTCCCTCCATTTGCCCCCTTCCTTAGTGGCCAGTATTCCCGATAAAGCAAGACTGCTTCAGTATCCCAGTGCCCGTTATAGCCTCTGGGTTCTGGGAGCGTTTCATATTGTCTTTTCCCTACATTATTTGGCTTTGGACTTTGACCACTCTCGTTTGCTGCCTGCCCTGACCTTTTGCCTGCCTGACCACGATTCCGCCTGACCCCTCTGATACCTCGCACCGTGACCTTCTGGATTTGACCTCGGCTCGTTTGACTATTCTTCGTTACTTCCATTGGATTCCTCGCCCCGTGACCTCCCGGCTCTGACCTCGGCTTGTAATTGGACTCGTTTGGGACTCCCTGCCGTTCATCAGTCTCCACCTTAAGCTGGTAATCTTTGCGCCTTATAAGTCCTGGGGGTAACTGAGTAGGAGAGGCATTACCCGCGTCTCTTACAAGCGGGGACTTGTCTATAGGCAGAAGAGGCGGTGGAGATTGGGGATTATCAGCTCAAGACAGACTGGTGTCCGGTACAGTCCTTACAGTGGGACAAGCCAGGGAAGCCGACCAAAACCCTTAAAAAGCGAATATCCGGCCCCACGACACATTGCATGTTAAGAGATTAGCTTATCTTGCGGTTGCTGATAAGAGGCCACAAATAAAAAAGGGTCACTAGACTGGCAACAACTAATGAACAGCAAAAATAAGGTAAACAAGGGCCAAATGGGACACAGGGAAGCTGTTTGGGCGAAGGGGAAGCTAGGCTAGCCTCAAGAGAGGAGAGTGGACAAGATGAGGGGGCAATGTGGACCTAACACCAAAACATATACTCTTGAGCAGCTGGGGGAACCAGGGTCACATGCATACAATCGATGGCACCCATGACACTTGGCATATTCGCAATGTTGAAAAAACCCAACCTCACCGCATTCTAGGCTGCAATTCTGTCAGGGGAAGAGAAGTATTTCTCCTGCAGGACAGACATGTCATCAAGAAATTTAGTAAGGGCCAACTGACAGTTCCCCTAGCCTCTGGAAGGCAGCCAAGCAATTTGCTCATACCTCCAACTGTATGCCCCTTTTTTGTGACGGGGGCCAACCATAGCAACAGCTCTGACTAAAGCTTCTCAAGAGAAAGGCCTGGTCTGGTCAGTTAGAACACCTGCTGATCGGTCATCTGAAATCCAGGCGACTGCGGGTAAGTCTAAGTTTCCGGAAAGTACATGGTTGACAGCCCATACTGCTGCAGACGCTCGTTCTCTTCACAGAACTCGTAAAGGGGCTTCATCGTAGGTTCGAAGGATGTAGGCTGTCTTTTCACTAGCGAAAAGATGGCGTAAGTTTGAACCGAAAACCTACGGCTTTTATAGGTCCGAAAACCCACAAGTCAGGGCTCTGAACCCCACGCAAGCGCAAAGCCTGTAAAATTATGGATGCACAGGCGCCTTGAGCCGTATTTATACAGCGAGCACTCGGTTTAGCATATGCATACCATAATTTCCCACAAAAAGGACAACTCACAAAAACAAAGCTCTGAATCACACGACATGGAAAATAGACCAAATACAGTCCTTTTATGTCATTCCCACTGCATGCATGTGAGAGAGGCTCTGAATCAGGCCGATAGTCTATGTTTGACTTTAGGTCTGCATGAAAGGCTTTAAACAGAAAATAAACATGAGATAAAGAATGATGATTGTTATCTGTGGAACAGCCACACATAATGAAGCAATAAAACAAATATTAAATAATAACAATTGCAGCCTTGCAGTGGATCATTTTAGTAAATAGTATGTTTTCTCTTTAATTATTTTATTCCCATGCAGACTATTTGGAATTCTCATTAATTGATTATCTAATCAGTGATAGGAGATTTCTAGGTGAAAACAAATTTCATTTGCATTAATAAATTAGAAATCCTTGGCAAACAGAGCAGATTACCATGATGTTATCAGGATGCCGTCTCCAAATTAATTAAAGGGACGCTTGAATGCTGGCATCAGTGTTTGAAGAAATTAGAACAAGAGATAACAGGGAATGAGATTTAATTAAGTGCCGATCACTGTAAAGTATCTGTGAATGGCAGTAGCAAAAAACGTCAAATGAAAAACTGATAGGCTGTGCCTTATAAGAGTTTCTGGCTGCTGTAGTGATTAGGGGAGGATACACAAGGTACACAAAATGGTGGTTGACCGCAGCTGGGGGGACACTGTGCATCAAGATACTCCACCTGTGCTCCACCTTAAAGCCCTGAGATTGACCAATGGCAGTTAAATGGTCTGAAGACATCTTCTGGAGTTATAGCTCCGAACAAACTCTGACTCAGACCAAAGTTGGGTTTGGCTCAAACTGAATTTGTAAAATCTGCTTAGTCAGCAAAACTTCAAATAAAATCGAATCTGAACAGCAACACTACAGCTTAGGATCTTCATTTCCATCCTATAACTAAAACAAATAGCACAAGATTACAACTATTTATGCTGCCATTGGATCTTACCGGATATTGCAAAGCCACTGAAGCCAACAGCAAGAACCAGGAAGGAAATTGCGATACCTTTTGTGTGCGAGTAACCAACCACCAGAAGGAGTGTGGCCTCCATTCCAAAACCTACACAAACATGTAACAGACAGGTTATTTTTGTGGGACAACCCCATGACTTTATACCCGCACTCCTCTGAAATGGTATAAAAATATAGTTAAGAAACTGTAAACCCCTAGGGAACTGCCCCCCCCCGCCTCTCCCCCCCCCTCCACCATTGCATAGAAGAGTGCTCTTTCCTTGCCGAGTAAAAGAAGAATAGAAGCATGGCCATTCCTCCTACATTTCACCATCTTACCCAAAAATAATTTTTTGTTAATATACAATGTCATTGTGTCCCAGTAAGCTGGTCCTATTAACTATGTATATAGTACAAAAGAGTTTTTAACCCTTTTAGATGGGATGAAATATAAGGGCTGATTCGGCACCTTGATATTTTTTTCTCACATTTTTTTGTGAGAATTTTTTTTATAATTTATTTTTTTCTCTTATACATTTCTTTCCTCAGAAAAATGTGAGAAAAAAATTCTCACGGTGCTGAATCAGCCCTATAATGTGTTTTTGTGAAAATTGAGAGTGTATATTGACAAACACTTTTCTTAAGTAATGTGGTAGAATTTAGGGGGAGGTAAATTGTGTACTGACACAAAGCCCCTAGCTGGAGATAATATCAGTACCTCCACAGTTCATGATTTTCCTTACAGTCGTAGTGCTCAAAATTTGTCGGCTCCTTAGGAAATCTGCCAGCTGCCCGCCAATGGGCACTATAATTGTCATAACCATGTGTGGCACTGCTGAAAGTAGCCCAACCTGTATAACAGATAATAATGATTAATGCAACAGGTATGAAATATTTCAAACTCATTAGAGTACATCAAGTTTACTTATCAAGACCAATTCAATAATAAATAATTCATGTCATAGAAAAAAAAACTTCTAAGCATTGCCTCTCTGTACTATTTGTTTTATCTTGTCTGTAATCATACATTGTAAAGCGCTACGGAAGATGATGGCGCTATATAAATAAACAATAATAATAATAATTGCCTGAACATCCAAAATCTTAAAGCAGAACAAAGCGCAGTGTGGCCATAACTGGAATGTAAACATTCCAGGGCTGCCCGCTGGCTTGCCCCCGGTGCATCCCAATTCAGGATGACCTGCTGTATGAAACCCCCCAGACTCCCTTGCTAGTGTAAACATCTGGCAGCCGCATTCCCCACATCTTTCGGCTGTTCGCATACCATTTGGATGACTGGGGGAAGGAGTGCACTCGCTGGGATGCCTGGGGAGCAAGGATCAAAACCCAGGATAGTCGAAATCCTGGGTTTTGGTCCACTTTAAGTATTTTTTATGGTAAGCAAAACTTAAGCCAAGAAAACAGAATATTTTATACTTACCTGTTATTTTCCTTTCCTGGTGCCTCCATGACATCATACGAAGGTGTATGCATGTCACAAACTGACAAACGTTGGCAGCTGAATTTGCGTATAAATTAAATGCTACTTTAGGTTCAAATTCTAACATTGGTTTCAGTTACACTCTCCAAGATGAAAAATGGATATAAGGGTCTTCTGCACCAAAAGCTCTTACTTCCGACATCCTGGGGGCCAATGTTATTGAAACCAAAAATACGGTTGTAGGACCTGGTAATAACTAGGAACACTTCAATTCACTAATAAGAATCCTTTAAATAGAGTTAACCATACATTAATTCACTTTTATGGTTTCTACCCATTTAAGTACATTGGAAGTGCCATCATCTAAATAGACACTAGATGGCAGTGGGGGTTTAGGCCATAGACTAACATTGTCCATAGGCTAAAATGGGGAACATTCTAGAAGGAGAGGTCAGAAGGGTTGTTAGTCCTAACACGAGGTAGACTACGTAACATAGTTACAACTGAAAGGTAGTGATTGGTCAGAGGGTTTACCAACCATCCTATCAGATGTCGGACACGAGGGCGAACATGTGATAGAAGGTTCTGGAAGGTAGTGAGAAGGGATATAGGGAAGCCCCCAACCCAAAGCGTGTGTGATTCACCATTTTAATTGCAAAGGAGCTGGAGCACAGACTCTAACAGAGAGAGAAAGGAGAGGTTCCAACCTAGGACATTATTCTCTATTGGAAGCAATGCTGATGATTGTACCTGATATTGGACAGAACCAGGATGTAACTGGAAGACATGTACTTGTTTTGTGTTTGCTGTTTGCTGGTGGAATAAATAAAGAGGAACTCTGCTTTCAACAGTTGGACTGCTGTACATCTTTCCAAGCGGCACCAGTGAGTACTTACCTTTCCCTGAAACCCTTACCTACTCACAACACACACATCGGACACCTGGGCCCAGAAGAACCTGCTCCCTGCCACCACGTGTCAGACAACCCGGTACGTGAGGGCTACACGGTCTTCATGGTTATATTCCACAGAGAGCAATCATTGAGAGGAATACAGGGATCACAAGAGAGACAATCTAATACTAATGATAAGTCTGTACAACATTCCTTTCTTGATGGTTTTATTTTTCGAGAGCTTAAAAGAATTGAATGATAAATGGATCAGCTGCCTACTGTCGACCATCCAAAGCTGATATGACTGGCACCTGAACTTTTAAATATTTTAAAGTGGCACAAAGCCTTTTGTCACAGCCCCCCCTGCGCCACCCAACCGACATCCCTGCCCGGGTATCTTGGTCGATGTAGCTGGCTTTTCCACTGCCAAGACCACGCACACATTGCCTTTCTGAGATAGCCAATTGGCTGATCTCAAGAATGCCTGCTGGCATGGCCCAGTCGGCTTGCTGTGTACCCATCCTATCGGAATAGCTGGGCGTGGAAGCACACTACAGTTACAGGAATGCCAGGGATGTGGCCACCGGTAAAGACAGCAACATGGGCGCTGCTGGTGAAGACAGCATCATGGGAGCTGCTGGTGAAGACAGTGATATAGAAGATACTGGTGAAGACAGCATCATGGGAGCTGCTGGTGAAGACAGTGATATAGAAGATACTGGTGAAGACAGCATCATGGGAGCTGCTGGTGAAGACAGTGATATAGAACATACTGGTGAAGACAGCATCATGGGAGCTGCTGGTGAAGACAGTGATATAGAAGATACTGGTGAAGACAGCATCATGGGAGCTGCTGGTGAAGACAGTGATATAGAAGATACTGGTGAAGACAGCATCATGGGAGCTGCTGGTGAAGACAGTGATATAGAAGATACTGGTGAAGACAGCATCATGGGAGCTGCTGGTGAGGACAGTGATATAGAAGATACTGGTGAAGACAGCATCATGAGAGCTGGAGATTTTGACCTTTAATATTTTTGTTCAATTGCTGCTTCTGATTGCTGTTAACAACAGTATTGAAATCTGGTAAGAGTGCACTCAAAGGGCAAGGGGCAGTTGGGTGTTGTGCATGCACCACAGAATAACCACTATATTGAATTTGTGGACTTATGTGAAGCTTGGGACTTGCTCTATGTAGTGCATGTGTTATGGGATAACCACTCCATCGAATGTGTGGATTTATCTCTAGCTTGGAATCTGCTATGTGTCTTATTTTTGGACATTATATTGGTGAACTTGTCTTGGGAATAAGAGGTTCAGCATGTCGAACAGTTAATAAGACTAATTTGTTTTTAATTTTACATTTATGCCAAAGATGCTGCCTCATCTATCTATTTGCTTGCATATGATGGAGGAGTGGCCAAGGAACCTCCGGGTGTGTGCATGGCAGGGGACCCATATCTGGAATGGGTGAGTATTTGACTGCGGAACCTTTTATGTTTGACAGACCATTTAAAGAGCAGAACTCCAACCAGAAAAAAACACAGCAGGCTTTGGGCTGCTGAATTACCCTCCACCCCTGGCAACCTGAGGGATGCCTATGTACAAAGGTCATATGAAGCTTAAAAATTGATCAGGAATACTTGTTCAGTAGTCCAAGATCCTACACCCCATATGCCCATTGTGATGGGCAATGGGATTCACAGAACGGCTTTACGTACAACATTAGTCCACTGTCCAGAAAAGTGAACATGCTGATGTGACTGCAAACCAGCAAGCATGAGTTTATTTTTTTATTTATTTTCTTATATATTTGCTTCACATTTTATAAGGAAAATTGTCCCAAATCAGGAGATCTTGGGGTTGTGATAAAATGTCCCTATAGGTTGTCTTGGGTTTATGTTATCTACAAAAACATTGTGGGAGTTGGTCTTCAAAGCCAGAAAAAAACAAACATTTTGCACACAAAAGACAGATAAGCCAATAAAACCTGCGCCTTACAGTGACCAATGCAATAAGCAAGGATGCACAACCTGTGGTCTGGGGGCTATATGCATCTCGCATTGACATCAGCTGCGGCCTTCAACACTTCTGTATACATCTACCCATCTTTGCCAGTCTCACCTCTGCTTACCTCTGGCCACCTGCTTCACTTCTAATCTTACCTCCTACCTCACCACTTCCAACTGCCCCTCAACCCCCATCACCTTTTCCTGTCTGATCCTACTCACGTCTTCCTATATCACCTCTTCCTGCCTCATTTCTGACCCTTTTTTCCACCTCACCTCTGCTCTCCTCAACTCTTACCACCTCACCTCTGCTCACCCCCCTTTCCCCAGTTATAACCATCTCACCTCTACCCACCTCACTTCTGCCCCTTTCTTTCACCTCACCTCACCTCACCTCTGCTCTCCTTAAATCTTGCCACCTCACCTTAGCCAACCTCCCCTCTGCTCATCTTCACTTTCCCCAATTATTACCGTCTCACCTCTCCCCACCTCACCTCTGCCCCTTTCTTCTGCCTCACCTCTGCTCTCCTCAGCTCTTGCCACCTCACCTTAGCCAAATTCACCTCTGCTCACCTCCCCTTTTCCCAGTTCTTACCATCTCAGCTCTACCTACCTCTACGCACCTCTGCTCATCATCTCAACTCTGCTAACCTCACCATTTCCCGCCCTACATTTGCCCACATCTGCATATACATAAAAGCATGTATAACACTTCATAGTTACAGCTTTCCTGCATTATCTGCATTATCTCTGCTTGGATTTTATTGCAGCCTATTGACGTGTAACAATGCAGACATTGGGCCACAAAACATTCTGCACCCCTGCATTATAGGAACACATTAGTGTAAGACAAAGCAGAATTCATTGCCCAGCAAAGTATCTTGATTGGCCACATGAAGGAATGTTATTTTTTGCTTTGATGCCAATTGTTACTTAGATAGTAATGACATTGTGTAATTAGCATAACAGTTATAATATATATGGGTTACAGGTAACAGTTAAAGACATTGCTGCTTTGGACTAGATACATTCAACAGTCATGAAACATAAAACTTCTAGTTAAACAAAAGCAGACAATTTAAAGTCACAATATAGTCAAAAAACACTATACTCACCTTTCATCCCCCCGCAGGCTATCGCTGCTAGTCTGGTGCTTACATACTTACCAGATTGCCCAATTCCAATGCCGCATCGCTACCGCTACCTTCGCCCCATCAATGCATCCACAAGTCTGTGCAGTAGACTATGACCCACCCCACGCCATCATCACAGAGACTATGGCCCCCCCTCTCCATTACAGTAAATGGAGAGGGGTGTGACATGTTTCCTGTGGTGATTTTGTTTTGCTCTATTTTTTGGCTATAGTGTGACTTGTACTAGAAAAATGCATTAGAAACCAAGTACCTTGCTGATAGGAAATCCAAACACCTCTTCAAAGTAAGCGGGCTGACTGATGAGCAACAGGTAGAATGTCCAACTTCTGCAGAAATTAGCTACTATGATTGCATAGACTGGCATTGAAGTAAAGAACTTCTTCCAGGGGGTTTTGAATTTCTACCAACAAAAAAAAAAAGAAATACAAAAAATAGTCACAGGGCATTTTATCAACTGTTGTATTTTATTAAAGTTGTCCAGATTTGAATTGCACTGAGTTGTGGCATCATAAATGTATGCACCCCGGGGTACAAGCTCCCAGGTTCAATGTGTTCCAGCATGCCATGGAGGTATGCTGTGTGCTCTCCAGCATCTCCCAGTATCCCTGCTCCATCCTCCCTGCACGCTCCCTCTAATGAAAATTCACAGTGCAAACAGAGCAGGAATGTTACTACAGAGCCATGGGATCATGCAAGAGTATCCTAGGTAAAAGGGGCTGCAAAAAGGTTTGGGTCCTCTCTTAGGAACTGTTCCTAAAACAAGATGCAAATGAAGACTTGTTACATGTACCTTTAATGGGGATGTTTCCCCAAATACACTTACACTAGTTGTGACTAAGCTGGTGCCTTCTCCTATACTTGATTCAATGTAGGATCGTTCCTCAGGGGTAATAGAGGGGTGTGCAGCCGGACTCGCTGTAGCATGCAGTAGCCAGAACACATACCAGATCATGCCAAACATCCCTGTATAAATAAACATACAAATATTAAATGACACATTTCCCATCCCTACAACATTTTTTCTCATTAGTTAGCGCGTATAAAGGAGCGAAACTCCGGCCAGCAGTGTGAAACATTCTGCCACCAGACGCGGGAGGGAAGAGATCGGGTGGATGCGTTTATAATATATTACACTCTGCAGAGCATGCATCGGGAGCGTTCGGCGTCTTACTATAAATCACCCAACCCACAATTGGACACAGCACAGAGATGGGGGTTCATCTGCTGGACCTCCATCTCTGCACTGCGCCTCTTTATTGTGAACTTCAGAAAAAAAACAGGGCAGAGATGTGAGTGCAGTGGGGAAAAGAGCAAAGCTGGGGAGCAAGGTGGATATGGGGGTGCAGCAGGGAGCAGGCCAAAGATGATAAGGGAGGTGGAGATGGGAGTGCTGCAGGGAACATGGCAGAGATGGGAGTGCAGCAGGGAGCAGGTCAAAGATTTGGGTGCAACAACAAACAGGGCAAAATGGGAGAGTAGGGTAGAGATGTTATTGCAGTAGGGAGCAGGGCAGAGATGGGGGTGCAGCAAGGAACCGGGCAAAAATGGGGAAGCAGGGTAGAGATGAGGGTACAGCATGGGGCCTGCAGCGTCACCACCACCCACCAGGCAATTTAAAGAAAGATAATATGCTGGTAGGGGGTGTCTTATTTATTCTGGGGGGCTCTCATATTCATGTAAGTGGGATGTCCTCAAATCCATCCATTTGGTGTAGAATATTTATTTTTTCTCCTCTAGAGCTTAGGTGTATCATTTAGTGCAAAAAATAATGCAGCAGCAGGGCAGCCCAACCCGGGGTGTGGAACGAGCCGCTAAATAAAAGAACATGGCCGCCCGGATACTCTCCTCTTCCAGGATCCTTCTACAGCTGCCATGTAGCAGCCTATCAGCTTGCTCCTGATTCAACAAAGCAAATGGCACAATCCATGTACTGTACATTTTACCCTGTCTGTAATTCCTACGTTGTACAGCTCTATAGAGGAAAATGGCACAATATAATAAAATAATATTTATTTAATAAAATACTAGGCACAGAGAATCAGTGCAATAAACATTACCTGGTGAAAGCCATAACTGAAGCGAGGTTTTGACTATAAATATTTAGAATGTAAAAAACTAAAAAAACTTGAGCAAATAGTGTACAAGTTTAATGTGATTTTCAAATCTTACCATAAATGTAAAAGACAGAAGACCAGCCAATATACTGCACAAGTACTCCTGCTAATGGCATGGCAACAACTGCCCCAGCATAGGATCCTGCAACACATAAGAAAATAATTGGGATCACTTCTAACTAAAGCTGGCTGTTCAGTGGTGAGTCTTCTCCAGAGAGAAGTGGGGTTAAATGTCTCAGCAGATGAGTTGTGAGCTTTGCCTTGCAGATGAGGACAAAATTCCAAGCTGTACTTAAATATTCTGTCCAGGCAAAATAAAAAAAAGAACCCTCACCTTTTCTTCCCCGCAGCTGCTTCCTCTAGGTCTGGTGGCCTGAATTTTACCTGTTTCCAAGGGCCGTCCAGCAATATGTACACATCCGTCTGAAACTGATAAAACTGAAACTGATGTACACATCGGTCTGAAATGGCCAGTAAAGTCCACTAAATTCTCAGTAGTAAATCAGTCAGTAAATTCTCAGCCTGCAGGCATGATCCCCCTCTCCCATAGTCCAGTGGGCTGTAGCATTTTTTCAGTGCTATAATCTCTGCTCCTATCTGCACCCTGCCACCAATTTGCCCCCGACAATAACATATGCTATGCTATGATTCTGGGGGCAGAGAGTTAAGTAACCTTTTTGTTGGGCTGCTTTTATAGGTACTTTAGGTTTCAGACCAGCAGAGGAAATCATTGCAGAAGACAGAGGATGAGTATTAATTTTTGTATTTGCCCAGATAGGGGCATTAATTGGATTTTACAAATGTCACAAATGCACATAGATGCTTGTAGGAAGTCTTTTCATACCACAAAAAGAAGTTGTTGCTAGTCTACTTCTCTCCATCGGGGGTGCCCACTTACTCCACATTCCATGGCATGCTGGGTATGTTACTCCCTAAAAACATTTAAAAAATGTTCAGAAAAAATAATAATAATAATAATATTTTTTTTTATTCTAATACACAAATTATATAATTAAATGGGATTGATTATTGCAGCTTACAAGTGTACCGCCCTGGTGCGAACATTAAATAGAGGGCTTTCACGGCCCCTGTTTTCTGTCTTTTAGAGGTATACAGTTGGCAAAGGTAATTGTTAGACCATTGTTTCGGGTTACGTTTGGCACTGTCCTGAACTGCTTTCCATTTTTCAATTGAAGAAGAAATGGCCAATATATCAAGATTTACAGTTTTACTTTATGATTTTTTCTGATGCAAATAGGCATGGCCTTTAGAGCTAATCAGCATAATAGGTGGTGTCTGTAAGAGACAGATACAGGGCCGAGCTATAGATCACCAGTGGAGCTCTATGATTGGTGGTCTATGTCAAAGGAATTCAGGAGGTGTGCCACTACTCTTTTCCTTGTTTCTACTTCCAGTAGCAGCTGCATTCTGACAGGAAGGGGAAGAGCAGTCACTGGGAGGTGAGCTGCTGAATGATAGTTTATGCACTTTGCCTACAAAGTCCCTTTAACTCAATTGGATGCGGCTAGACAACCTGCTGCAGTTGGCCTGAGAGCCAGTCCTGGCATGGCTTAATGCCTAGAGATGTTATCTCTTTCTCTCTCTCTCTCTTTCGATGGGCTTGGCACAGAGACCTGGCATGAAATAGGTGAATTGAGTTTACAGGCCTTGTGAATACATTTGAGAGAAGAGCCCACATCATACTCACGCACTACAGAGAATTAAGTTATGGGTCAACAATAAATCTTCTGGGCTTTAAAAAGTGAGGAGGGCACTGTACACTTTATTGCTAACAGGGTCATAAAATCAAGCATGAAACTGTGCAATATCCTTAGACAAACATTTGCAATCAAATGGGTCTTACCTAACAGCTTAGTGACTTTTAAACATGTACTGTCATAAGATGTCACCTGTCCAACAAATTAAGCATATTCTTACTCTGCTAGACCTACTTGGTCAATCATTACCTGTTGCTGTGCGAACATCTAGGAGCAACTATTTGACCCCCCACTCTCTATAAGCTCCACATAAAAGTGGATTTTGGCATATTAATGAGTCAGAGCCCGGAATAGCAAAAGCAAGTGCATCCCCGTCTCCTTGTGGTCTGTGACACACTCCCGTCCCAGTCTAACTGAGCGTGGGCAATAAACATGTGCACCTGGTAGACCCAAAGATAGGGATTTGGCCGCCCTACATTGCGGTTGGTTCTCTTTAAAAGGTTGCATTGCTTGCATACATATAAGTAAAGACTGCAATGTCTATACAGTCAAACTCCAGTATGCTTAGTAAAAGTAGGGGTGGGGCATAAGCAAGGAATGCCTTGATGCGGGTGCCTCTTTTAACTGAACCTTGCTTTTACAGCAGACCAAAACCCCCCATGACTCCCCCTTTTGTGCCACCATTGCCATGCCCACTCATGATGTGACATGACAAGCCTATTGGCCACATCCCTAGCTCTAGTCTGAGGCGCACTTCCACCCCAGCCTATCTGAATGGCTGGGCCTGGCAGGCGCCTCATCAAAAGGGATGCCAGGGATGCAGCCAAAGGGGTTTTTTGGGGGGGCAGTCTCCAGGGTTTCACAAAGTGGAGCACCCCAAGTCTGTTGGACACCAGGGCCAATGCAAAAGGGTTTTGCTTAACTTTATTTTGTATTAGCTAGCTTTTTAACAGAATGAGCGCGCACAGGGGTTCATTGCTTTTTTGAATGTAACTGCGTTGCCCAAGCCTCGTGTTACAGCTGTCAAAAATGTGTGCAACTATTTCTGTCCTGGATCGCCATATATAAATAAATAATTCATCCAAATCTATGGCTGTCCAAACAAATTATAACTTACTGCTAATATTATCCGATTTACAAATGAATCTATCCACATTCTATAAACTATTAAATAAAGTCTACTAAAACTGTAAACCCAGAGACATACAAAATGCAGAAGATAGAAAGATAAGGGTCAGGGATATTGAAATCATTTATACACTGTACTTACCTCCACAAGACCTTGTAGAATTCGAACACAGATAACACAGCCAAAATGGACTTTTGCTGCTGATGGAATCAGCATATTTAGGACTGAGGTTAAAAAAATAGCAGCACCAAACACCCTATAAAAAAATGTATTGCGTTACTAAAATTAAGAAAAGAAAAGAAAGTCTAACTCAAGACGTAATTCAATATTAACATAGAAACTGGAACACCAACCGAGATTTTGTACCTTTATCCTCGTTCTCCCAGTGAAATCGAGTCCCATAATTTGCTGCCAGCAACCAGATAGCCGGTAGACCATTGCGGACCGTGTGACGTCTCCACTCCACCAATCGCTGGGCTCAATTTTACCAGCAGAACATTTATAGCGGTAAGAAATCTCAGGTAATAGGTGGTTAATGTGCAGGGAAGCAAACTAACAGACATAAAGTACTAAAATAAAACTCTGGGGGTTATTTAAGAAAGGGTAGCGCCAGGTAGTGCTTTGTAGCGGCAGGTAGCGTCTGCTGAACGCTGGCTGCTGTAAGGGAAACCACATTTAAGAAAGCAAATCTGGTGAACGCCTCTAAGAGCGCCATGTAGCGTCACGTGTATTATTACAGGCGGCTCAACATATGGCGCCGGTGCTCTAGGTTCAAGAGTGCCACGTATTACCTTTCGTTTAGTGTCGCTTTCCCATACATTTCAATGGGCGTTCATTTGCTTGTGTTTAAACAGCGTGTTTGACAATTTTTTTTTTTTTTGCTCAAATCATTGTGTGACCTCTCCTGGCTGCAAACAAACACTTTTATAAATTTTTTGACTTTTTATATTTTTATGCAGAATTATATTTACAGGTCTGGCACTAAAGTGTCATTGTCACAGTGTTAAAACAATGTCATTCCATGTGTTTTGCTTTGTTACTGGTGTATATGTGTTCAAAAACAGACTTGGATCACACAGCGTCTGGTGCTCTATGCTAGAGCACCCAGCTTTAGAGCGCCGATGCTGTGTGTCTTTTTTTTTAAGTATGGTGTTGAGCGCCGAGTGCTGGAGGCATTGAGCTGGCACTACCTATCGCTCGCTGCCGCATTAAACTGTTGTTAGAGTGCCCAACACATATCATATTCATCAGTGCTGGCCAGGTTACTACAACGACCGCAATGCTAGGTTACAGCGTCTGATATCAGCTTACAGCGTCTACTAGCGGTTGCTCTAAGCTCCGCTATACAGACGCTCACATGCTGATACGCACTGCTAGTAGTAAATCAGCCTCCGCGAATTAAACAACTACACAGTAATAATAAAGACCTTTCACAGGTCTTTAAAAATAATATAAAGTTGGAATCCAGTCCTAATAACACCTACCAAGACGTCCTAAAAGTTGACTTCTGAACAGTTGATTCCAGTTCTTCAAGCTGTCATTCAGTGTGGGAATCATACTGAGGTCCTCAACTGCTACACATTTTTTTTTCTGCTAAGAGCCCTGGTGGTGAAACTGGTAAATTTTGGATCTTAGGTTTGGGGGAAATACTGGAGGTTGTGATATTAGATTCATACTTACTGTATGTTACTATGTTCTAGTTGTTTTTAAAGTCAATGGCCAGATAGGGGTTACATTTTACCACTGTTTTACCTCTCCCTTTTCCCCCCTTCTTTTCAATCATCTGAGCTCTCCAACTCCCTCTCTGCATGCTAAAGGAAAGGCTCATACTAATACAGGCAGTACTCCCAGGGAGAGGAGACTCCCACCACCTGGAAGGTGTAGAAACAAGTACAAAACATAAAGTACGTTTTTTCTGCTTTGCAAACTTTGTTTTATAAAGAAAAGGATGATGGCATGAGGAGATGCAAGGTTACTTGGTTATTACATCAGCAGCAGTGCCTAGACAATGACTTTAAACACTGCACATTCTGACTATATACCCCAGCTACAGTTGCAGAGTAAGATTGCATCTATGTTTCTAACCAGGGATAATCTTCTAGTGAAGCATGCCCTTTAGGAAAATATCCTAATGTTAAATCAGTTTTTAACATTGAATCCCAAGTATTCTACTTAGTAAGAGAGAGGCTTTTCCCCAAGCAGTGCAGAACCAAGGTTTAGTATAGGGAGTATAGGGAGTATAGAAGAAACATATAGAAGTATAGAAACATATTCAGCAAGCTGTAAACGATTAGTCCTGGAGTAAATTTTTAGAAAAAATTTTAGAACATAAACATATCAAACCAGGTCAGTTGGGCCAAGACTGGGCCTTTTTTGCAGGAATGTAGTGGCAAATCTGCAACTACCCAAAAGATTGTCTACCCAAAGTACTAAACTGCCCATAAGAGGACATTTGACTTTGCTTCTCTTCCCCTCCTGAGAATACCGCTTGATGTCCACTATTGAGTTGCTGTTGAACAGCTGCCTCTTTCTGTTTTCTCAGTGAATAAGAGCCAGCAACCCCCTCAACTTTCTCAGTAAATGAGAGCATGCCCTGCTTCATGCAACATGCTTCCTCATCCAGTTTTCTGAGCCTGCTCAGGGCTTGAATCTTTAATTGCCTAACGCTGGCGTGAGATCAGGTTTCCCTTAAACCGTCAAGACAGCTTCGGATATATAGTATTTCTGCAAGACAGACACTGAAGCCTGACTAAGCTTGGTTTAATATGCACCCAAATATTTAAGGGGGTGGGAAATTCATTTGGAGGTTAGGGGGTATTTGAGCTGCCCTATAATAGCTTAATTAAATTGGAGACCCCTACCAAGGAAGGTGGGAATGGACTTGCTCTATCCAGCTTTGTTTCTGCCTATGACAAAGGAAGTTAATTCATTTGTGATGGGGATGACCATCTTTATGGCAGCTATGTTGTGTATCAGGGATATAGCTTAACATATAAAACATATAGGGGAGGTTAGGCGACTAGAGTTGTAGATGATTGTTTGGCAGGTCCAGTATATTTTTTATTAAATGTATAAACATAGTTACCTATTGGCAGCAAGTTTGTTTGCAATAAATCCCCCAGGAATCTGGGTCACAATATATCCCCAGAAAAACGATCCATGAATTAGGCCAACAGTTTCTGGGTCCCAGTTAAACTGTGCTTCCTGTAAACATAAATTTAAGTGATCGTTAAGCCTTACAGTTACAGCATTTTAGCCATTACATTTACAGTTATGTGTTGTGCTTAGGGTGTAACAGTTGGGGTTTGGCTGTCCCAGGATAATGAAAGGTTTAAAGAACAATGAGGCCATAACAATTCATTCTTGATCCTAGCAGATGTTAAGGACTACTGTGTTTGTGGGCTCTCTTCTTATTAGTAGATCTTCAGTCAGATACTCTGCCCTGGAGCAGTATCCCCCCGGTTCTCTATCATGCCTATTTGTTGTTCATGACAATGCCAGAATTTGGACAATACTCATGCCCTCTGTTTCTGCACAGCCAAGAATGACCCACATAAATGCTGGCAGCCAGTGGCAGTGTGTCTCCCATTTAGAGAACCATACTGATCACTGGCAGTTACATGTAATGGCTGCCATAAGAGGGTGAGTATAATGTCTGATTTCTGAGCATTTCCAGAGACCCAATAGTACAGCCAAGTCAGGTAAAATAATGCCAACATTGGTCTATACATGTAATATAGAGAAAAAGTATGTGCTATTGTAGTTGCAGTTAAACCAAACCAACAGCCTTGCATATTTGAAAAAAACTGTCCAAAACTCACTTGTCTCATCTGTCTGCAAGATACTGAATTGTTAGCACCCCCCCCCCCCCCCCTGTCTGACTGATTTTCTCCTGGTCATGGCCATCTTGGAACACCCAGGGGAATTCTTCCTTTCCAGTATCCTACTTGTGTTGCTGCCTGGACTTAAACAACATAACCTACAATGCACAGAGGCAGGACTTCCTCTTTTCAGGCCACTGGCAGATCCATAGGACACCATTAAGGGAGGAAATCAGCCATGGCAGAAGTTTAAAAAAAGTACATTCATTTTTATGTGCAACAATCTGAATTGCCATGGGGGGTGCATATGAAGAATGTTTCTTGTAAGGGTGTTGGTCTAGTTCTCCTTTTCTCCTTCAGACACTTACTGAGCAGTTGGAAGTCCTTCCTTGACCTTTTCTCTTTTGATAAAGTTCAATTCACTTCTTTGTGACCCTTTCAAGATTAAGATGGAGTTAGGGGATTCTCATTCCCCCACAGGCATGTCAGATTACAGTGGAAGTATTATTAAATTCAATCAGTTTAAAATGTAAGCTCTAGGTGGGAGTTAAAGGCTTCAATACATGCCACTGAAGTTAAAGCCGTATTTTAATCATTAGGGTGGACATTTAAGCAAATATATTGAGGCATGTGGCCTTCATTTGAAAGCAATTATAGTAATTTATAATTGGTTGAAACCATAGGGTTTCTTGTAGTCGTCCCCCATCACGACCCAACCACGCCTACTCCCCTTCCTTATTGGTTGGGGCGGGTCTGGGTGGAGCACGGGTGGGGGGCAGCTAGATGGTTGGCCTTCTGGCTGACTTGATTGGCTGAGGGGAGAGCTAGAAGCTGATTAATGGGCTGCTCAGCAACTAGCTTTAGGGATGGGCCCAAATAGCGAACTCGAACATGGACATCTGGCTGAAGTCCGTGTTTGGGTTCGGGAACCAGAACTCACAAAGTTTGGTATGACCCCAAACTTTGTGGTTAAAAATAACAAATAATGCCAATGACCCGGTTCATGATGTGATAATGTTTATCACCATTGCAGCCCAACTGCCCTCTCCCAGATTGCGCTTGCGATTGTTGTTTACTATCGCACTGCATTTCGGAAGTTTGAACAGGGCCTATGTATGAAAGTGATCCTACACCCAGGAAGGTAGTTTATGTCATCACCCTCTATCCCCAGCCCCTGTGTTTCAGTTTTTACTAAATTCTTTGCCCACTTTTTGCCCAATATTGCTCACTGGTGCTTTCCAGAAATGAAATATTCAGTTAAACACAGCTTAGCCTTGGGGGTCCACTGGCTTAAATCTGAAAACTCTACAATCTAAACTGCCAGTATGAAGCAGTTTTGGTTGTAACTGAATTAATTAGCATATGTCTGCCATTTGGACATCATACTGCATCCTGTTTTTTTAAATTTTAGCCCGAAGCTTTATTAAAAATAAATTAAGAAAATAAATACAGACTATTTTGGAGCACTGGACTGGGAATAGATGGTGGCAACTTAAACGTCCTTTCCGGGTATAGGTACACATATAATGTATGTGCTATTTTGCAGAAAAAGGTACTTTTACTTGTTTGAGTGATATCTAGCATCACTTGTAACTAGAGGATGGATATACATTGGCATCCTCCTGGCCAAAACACAATAATCAGTCATTCTGAACTTCTCTGTATGAATAGTTACAGATGGTATTTGTATAAGAAGGCAAACATTAATATTTTATACAATGTTATACTTTAAAACATATGGAGATCCCACTACCATTTGCAATTATTATCTGTAGTAAATGACCACATACCTGAATTTCTGGCTTTCCATCAACATAGATTGTATTATTATTTACCATTTCCACAATGGCTACACCAAGATTACACCGGATTCCAAAGGAAATACAGAAACCTAAGCCACTCATAATGGCAATGATGTAACGCTTTGGGAGCCCACAACAATAGCAGTCAAATCTGGGGGGCGTGTGAATGGGAGTGTGTACCGGCTGTCCATCTTCATTCAGCTCTATATTTTCTTCCTCAACATTTCTTCCATCAATTTTCCTTTCAAAATGTAAGAATAGATGTTATTGAGCGTTAAACAATGAACTTGGTAAAAACATAATTTAGAGATGCCAACCTTGGAGATCATTTTACAAGGTGATGGGCAGTGGGGGGATGTTTTAGGGCTTATTTCCAGGCTATTGACCTACAGGATTATGCGGTGATCAAGTGCGGTATCAAGCAGAGTGCTCAGCAGTCTCTGCACTGTTTCTCCAGTTCCAAGGCTGACAGGGTATTATTGCCACAACCTAAGGAGAAATCTAGCCAACCAGACAATAGTGAGGAACTGGATGGCCAGCCAATCATTTAGTGGCATCTGCTAGCCATTAGGGCATGGCCTGGATATCTCTGCCAATCAATGGGGAGGAGGAAAAAAATCATGTTTTGCATGGTGATGACCAGGTGACTTGGTAATTCCATGCACTACAAAGACTTAGGGTTGATTCAGCACCGTGAGAATTTTTTTCTCATGCTTTTTGAGCACATTTACCACCATAATTAGCTATGATTGTTTTGAATTTGCACAGCTAAATATGGTGCTGAGCTGCACCGAAAAGTGTTTTCTCTCCACTAATGTGAGAAAAAAAATCTCACAATGCTGAATGAACCTTATTGTGTTATTGTAGGTAAAACAGCAGAGAATATGTGTAATGTGTGGCAGTGTGCTAAATCACTATTTCTTAACCTGCGGTACATGTACCCCAGGAGGTACTAAGGATTGGTCAAGGGTGCATGAACAAGGGGGGTCTGAAAGGTCTGGAATATGTTTTTAACAGTAAAACATTATTCTTTCTTGCTTCAGTAAGTGTTACAAGGTCAATTACCTAATTATTATGGTATTATTTAGTAATTGATCTCCTTCTTTGGTTGTAACAGCTTGTGGCTAGGGGATACTTGATGTAAAAAGGCTGAGAACCACTGTGCTAGATAATATTTAAACTTGTTAGATCTGTCTTTCAGGGAGGTATCACTAAGCCACAAGACAGATTTAAACCGGACCAACACCCGTTATTACATTAACAGGTGCTGGTCCGGCTCTTTGCCGCTAGAAAGAAGCTCGAGGGGGCATCCAGAACGCTGGAGCCCCCTCGCACCTAAATGCACAGGACACGTAGAATACTCACCTTCCTTACGAGCCAGCGGCGGGAAAGGAGTCCCGTGATTGGCCGCCCACCGGTCACGTGGGCTGTAGTCGCGTTCTCTGTGCCGGACGCTGGCAGGACCCGCCCACATGACCGGCCGGCGGGCAATCGCGGGACTCCTTTCCCAGCGCTGGCTCGTTACAAAGGTGAGTATTCTACGTGTCCTGTACATTTAGGTGCGAGGGGGCTCCAGCGTTCTTGATGCCCCCTCGAGCTTCTTTCAAGCAGCAAAGAGCCAGATCAACACCTGTTAATGAAATAACGGGTGTTGGTCCGGTTTAAACCCTGCCCCTCTTTCTTTATTGGACTGTAATTGGAACGTCACACATTGTAACTAGGTCAGGCCTTCAGCAGCAGCATCTTTCCTATGTATTTTGCACAGTATCCACAGTTGCTCCTACATTGTTAGTTGTCAAAGAATGCCAATCACTTTTATGTCTGCCCTATGCCTATCCAAACTGATTATGGAGTTGTGGTGTGGATGCACTGCCCATATGCAGTAATAGGAAGTGATGATTTCACCCAGAAGACCCAACACCACAAGAAGAACAACATTGTATGCAGTGAGGGTTAAAGTAGCCTGGTTTCTGCTTGCCCCATGCTGGCTGCCAGGAGCAGTACATTTCATTCAGTAGCAATTTACTTTGCCTGATAAACCCTCTAGAATGTTCTCCCTTCTGATGACTCATTTTGCAGGGTCCCCCTTACATTGAAGCATACATGGATGGTGGGGCCCTGTAGAAGCGAGAAAGTTCACTGGAAGTTATTGAGAAACAAAAAGCAGGCTAAATGAGGGCTGAATGAAAGCTGCTGATAGCCATCACTGTAAGCAGCTAATAAATTATACCAGCAACCAGTGACCCTAGCAGTCTAACTCTTCAAGAAAAGTCATTGACAAGTACATGAGATAAAAACTGAATGTCTACATTTAGCATTTTTGTGCGTCAACCTCTGATAAACACATCCATCTGTAGACGGTCACATGGTGCGCCCAGCTGCTCACTGGTAAATGAAGGCAGGGATATGCCTAAAAGATGGCCAGGAAGCAGGCAGTCAGCACAGGAGTTGGCAGCAGAAGAACAGAAGTGCAATGACATGACTGTGAGGGTAGAAGCAACAGGCAGCCATCTTAGTATAGGCTATTTTTGTAAATCAAATTATAGAAGTAAATGTCTGTCTTGTCTGTCTTAATATATATATATATATATATATATATATATATATACACACACACAAAAGTTATGGTACAAATTCTGCCTTCATTAACCTTTAAAAGCCTCCATTCTAACAGGCTAATTAAAGTCTAAGGCCTCGATCATAGTTATGTGAGCTCACAAATCTCTTTTCCATACTTTTGCAAGAACTTCTTTTCCTTTTGTGCACTTTAAAATTGTACCAAGCCAAAAAAATACACTAATATTGCTAATATTGGAAAGTGAGATATATTTAAATGTATGCCTTTTGAAAATCATCATCAACGTGTTCACAGTCACAGTAATTTTGATGATGGGTACCAAAAATATATCTTATTTTAGATCTTTTTTCACATACTTTGTCCAATTATCTAGACATTCTAATTCCTAAATACAAGTGGAAATAGTTAGATGAAGGATAAGACATTTGTAAGGGTAATAATAAATCTCACATTTGAAATGCAAATCTTCATGAATAAGTATAAAACTAAACCTCCTTTGCTAATAACGTGTTTTCAGACCTACAGATAGGAACACGTGTACGAGAAACAAAACTGTCCTGGGATAGGGTTCCTACAACTAAAACAAATAAATATAATAATAATCTGGTTGATAACCTAGATAGCTGTCTGCAAAATACTTTACAGGCTTAGATATATTTTACAATAAATAAACCACACTACACAGAGGGGTTTATCCCCTCAAAATACAGTATGTTTTAGTCCATGACAAATGCTGGAGCATCAGAAAACCACCACTTACTGTACAACATCTCGGCAGTTATCAGCCAAACGATTGAGAAGCCATCAATAGCAAGAGTGTCTAACCTCAACAACTGTTGATCATTTTGTAATCTGCACACTGCTATTTCATCAATTTTTTATTTATTTTATTATTTTAATTTATCATTTACCTAGTCTTACAAGAATTTTTAAAAATGTTTTTCTTTAATGTGCATGACACATGAGCAAAGTAGGTTGGGGAGCAGCTCTTTAAAATAGTATTGCTCATCTTGGGTCTTCAGGTCTACAAAATGTTCAAGGTTTCCAGAAGATTGCAACTGCATATTATTTAGGAGCATTTTCAAAATCATGATTTCTTATACCTGTGATATAGTAAAGAGAACAACATGACTTTTAGAAGTTATTTTTGAAAACCAACTAAGGTCTTTCAAGCAGATTATCTTCTCTTTAGCTGGGTAATTCAAAAGGGAATTGGCTTCTGATTTCCCCTGTCATTATTGGAGTTCTGAAAACATGACCTTTAAGCAACCATCAGTGATCATATGGAACATAGAAAAATAACATTGTACTAAACATTCCTACCTTTGCAGGTGCCCCAAGGAGTCGCTTACGTTATTCTTCACCTCTTCTTTTCCTGGATTGAAGATCTTCTCCTTGAATGAGCTAAGAGCTTGAAAAGGCATGGTTTATAATTACAGTCTTAACTCCCCTACAGACTTATCATCCTCACTCTTTCTTTTTCATTCAGATCTATCATTGGCTTGAAAAAATGGTTTAAAATGTTGCCAGCCACATTTCAGCAAAAGCTAAGTCTAAGACCCCAATGGGCCTTTTCCTTCGACGTTTTATATAAAAAAATGAATTGTCATTTGAATCCAAATGAGAAGTTGGTGCTCACTGGTCAATATGCTGGACAGATAGCAATTACTCTAGTTGTAGAGAGAAAGAGCAGTGGATCTCACATCAATGATCTTCTATCTGGAGGGGAAGCTGACAGCTGTGCAGAGCTGAGGTAAAGCCAAGCAACCTGTTTTCACATGTGGAGTGAAGGGTGACTGCGCTTGATGCTGCTACTCTGTAGGACTCAAGGCACAAAGCCTCCCATTCAGAGAATAAACAAGATGTATATTTTATGCAAATGTAGGGAAACTACAAAAAGAAAACAATTATCTAAATTTGTGCTTGTGCCCAGTCAGCGCCTCAGGATTCCGAGAAGTGATAACAATCCTAGTTGGTTGTCATGTGTCCCTGATATTGGAAGAGATGCTACCCCAGTAGATGCTATAGTAACGAGTATCCGATACGGCCCTGCCAGTTTAGTTATTAATAGCATCCCATACAAAAGAGAGACAAAGGACAGGTTTATTAAACATTTAAGGGTTCCTTCCCGTCTCCATGACGCATGCAGGTGGTCACGGGCTGAAATTCACATATATTATTACTGAGCCTTTTCTTTTTTTTCAGGAGCCACAGCTCCCATTAGTGTAGCTTTTTGTGTGCGTTCCAATTTCTGACATACATATGACAGACAGCAAACAATGCTTTGACAAGCTACCGGAAAAGAAACCCGCTGAGTGAAACTGTCAGAGAGGCGCAAGCATCCAAATGTATTATTCCTGGATAATAGAAAAAAATATTTGTATTAATGATGTTGAGATAGGGCTTTTTAAATGCTGAAATAAATATATAGAATGGTATTACACAGTTGTGTCAGATCAGATTTTGAAAAAAATGTGTTCTTTCAAATACAGTGAACAGGGTGGTAACTTACAAAGCAATCTCAGTATAATGGCCTCAATTTAGTAAGAGCTGAAAAAAATTCTCATGGTAGTAAAAAATTCACTTGAAAGCATGAAAATTTCACTGTTGCCGAATCTACAGCTAGGAAGACTATAAAAGCCAGTGGTTACTCCTAAGAAAAGTAGGGAACTTTTCACTCATTTTACACTGTAGTAAAAAGTAAAAAGTGAAATTTGCTAACTTTTTTTGTGTGTTTTGTTTACTACCAGGAGAATTTGTTCTCAACTCTTGCTCTTGAGGCCTATATTGTCTGTTTTACAGAGAAGGAATAGTATTAGCTCCTATGAGATTCCCAAGGTATGTATTCTGTGGACCATAATACATTTTAACTACCAATAAATTACTTTAAACAATAAAGGGTAATTACTAAGGGCAGAAGCTGCCAGACGAACCCAGTAGGAGAGGTGAGTAGAAGCCTGGGCAGCTGTGGATATAGTTTTTCTGGATTTTGCAAATGCATTTGACACTGTCCCCCATAGACGCTTATTGGGGAAATTGAGATCTTCGGGATTAGAAAATATAGTTTGTAACTGGATTGAAAACTAGCTGAAGGATCGTGTTCAGAGAGTTGTGGTTAATGATACCTACTCTGGTTAATGGTTGTAAGAGGTGTACCCCAGGGTTCAGTGCTGGGCCCACTATTATTCAACTTGTTTATAAACAACATAGAAGATGGAATTAAATGCACTTTCTCTATATTTGTAGATGACACAAAGATATGTAGCACAGTGCAGTCTATTGAAGATGTTCACAAGCTTCAAGCTGACTTGGACACATTGAGTGTCTGGGCATCCACTTGGCATATAAAGTTCAATGTGGAAAAATGTAAAGTCATGCACTTGGGGTCTAATAACCTGAAGGCCACACATGTCCTCGGTGGAGTAAAACTGGAAGAATCACTTGTTGAGAAGGATCTGGGGTACTGGTAGATCACAGGCTAAATAACAGCATGCAATGCCAAGCAGCTGCTTCAAAGGCAACCAGGATATTGTCATGCATTAAAAAAGGTAGGGATGTAATGTGTAAAATAAGCCATCTCAAAACCTCTGCGTATAGGTAAATACCTTATGTAAAGTAAGCAAAGACAATTTTTTTGCTTTAATTTCAAGGCCGTGGCTGACCTGGGAAAGGCATGTGATGGTGCTGATATATAATTCTTGAGCATGCTCCTCTATAGACAGAGACAGATGTGGGCCACTGTGGCTTGCCGTGCTCACTCATGCTCAAGCACAAGGGATATAATGTTGTATTGTGTTGTTTTCTTTCCAGTTTTACCCCATCTCTACGACCTGTTTATTAAGGCTACAGACTTCAAACTGGTCTCTATTAACATGTAGGAGGGTGTTGAACCGCCTGTAAAGCTGCACATAGATTCTGGGAATGCATGTAGTGGGAACAAGACATACTGAGTGATATTAACAACCATTTAAGCAAGCAAGCAGAGTAAACACTAAGGGGTTTATTCATCAAGGGATAGCGCCAGGTAGTGCCTCGTAGCGGCAGGCAGCGCCTGGTGAACCCTGGGCGCTGTACACAATACTACATTTATGAAGGCGATTCTGGTGAGCCACTCTAACAGCGCCATGTAGCGTACGATTCATCATTACAGACACCTCAGCGTATAGCTTCCAGAGCGCCAGGTATTACCTGTCGCTACCTGACGATCTCCCATACATTTCAGTGGACGTTCCTTTTATTCTGTTTAAACGGGGGGGGGGGGGGGGGGTCTCTCAATTAATTGTGTCACCTCTCCTGGCCTAGAAAAAGTCATTTCTGAAAACTTTTTTTGATTTTTTATATTTTTATGCAGAATTGTCATTACAGGTCTGGCATTAAAGTATTAATATCACAATGTTACAACAATGTAATTCCATGTGTTTTCCCTTTGTTACTGGTGTATATGTGTTCAAAAACAGACTTTAATCACACAGCATCTGGTGCTCTATGCTAAAGCGACCAGATCCAGAGCACCTACGCTCTGTGAGTCTGTTTTTTTGTTGAATATGGTGTGAGTCGCTGAGAGTTGGTCGCACTGAGCTGGCACTACCTTTCCCTGCATTGCTGTACTGGTGTTAGAGCGCCTAACATGCATCTCATTCATCAATGCCGGACAGGTTACTACAGCGACTGAGACACTCTGTTACAGCGCCTGATAGCCGATCACAGCGTATACTAGCGGTCACTCTAAGCGCTGCTATACAGAAGCTCATCTGCCGATACCTGCCGCTAGTAATGAATCAGCCTCCCCAGCAAGGGTTAAATACCCTACAGATGCCAAAAATCTTGCCGTAATTTTCGGCATCTGTAGGGTATTTAACCCTTTAGCCCTTGCTTTAGTGTTTACTCTGCTTGCTTGTTTGTATATCCCTGATGAAGGGGAGCATGCCCCCCCAAAACGTCAGATAAGGAATCATATGGACTTTGCATCTGTATGTTTTCTGGACTACTCAGTGAACTTTTGGAATATTGAATACATTTGATTTCATTTTCTGGAGTGCTGGCTCTCTGTTTCGTTTTGTTGATGTGGCCCCAACCGCTGGCCAGAGCACCCACTACAATCGTTTCATGGTAAGAGTGCTTCTGTGACATCAATTCTCCTTTGAGGAATTAGAGAAGTGTTAAGACATTCTAAAACTTTCTAAACTTTTTCTCATGTTTTTGTTCTATGTGCAATTCGGCACTGTATTTAGCTAAATATGGCGCTGAACTGCACCAGGCAAAACAGTCATGAGAAAAAGTGTTTTTTTGCAAGAAACATGAGAAAAAAATTCTCACAGTGCTGAATCAACCCTTTTGTCTCCGTTACCTATCACACAGTATAAATATATACACTGCTCTACAACACTGTCTGTGTGAAAAAACTGCATCAATGTATTAAGAAGAACAGCAACATCAATGATGGCGAAACTGCTGTAACTCGGCAGAACAGTTCTTATTAATTGGCAGGGAAAACAGCTGTTCTATTATGTAGGCAGCAGAATGAGATAAAAGCAATGCCGGAGGAATAGACACTCGTATGTCAGCAAACTTACCACCTAATTATCCCTCTGCTTATTGCGGAGCATCACTGCTTTATTAGGTAATTCTATGGGCTACATAATGGTATGAACACAGTTTAAACAGAAAAAATATATATACCCTCCTACTTTACAGATCGGATTACACAGATTACAATGGCAGAGCTCTGACAGTTTAGATACGTGGATTTGGTCAATCACCTGCTCAGCTACACCATTGTTTTAGCTTGGATGCTTACTGCTGTGTTTTTACCTACGGCTTGGTCACAAGGGTTTTTCTACTTAGGGCCTGATTTATCAAGCACCATCCACATTGGTGCAAATGAAAGTGGTGCAAATTATAAACTAAATATATATTTTATACTGCCACATGTTGCTTCACTGCAAGCACATTTACCAAGAAATAATGTTACAGCAACTTGATTAAAAAATTATAAATTATATTTTGCACTACTCCAATTTTCACCAGTGTGGTGTGGTCTGGCAGATAGTGCTAGATAAATCAGGCCCCTGGTGTGCTTCTTCTTCATCAGTGTTTCCCAACCACACGTACCTCTGATCCAGTGGTGTGTGGCGAGGTTGCAGAATGATCTGTATTCCAACCTGATCTGCTGCCATCTATACATTAGATAAGCCTGATTTGCTCCATAAATTAAAAACTTCTCCAAAAGCTGATGAACCTGAGAAAATTTTAAAAAAGGAAATTAGTACATGAAATTATAAAGGCTGTTCTTCATATTTATTTTATTCCTACCTTCAAAATGTCAGGCCTCGTGGGATACCTGCCTTCTAGGTAAGCTCACAACCCCCAATCTCCGCTGCTAGCTTCACCTTTAGTTAAGCCCCCATTTTCTGGGGATGCTTTACACGTCTCGCCAGACACGGTTGCCCCCAGGATTTTGTAGCACAGGATGTGAGCGTACAGGGGGTGAAGGCGGGTGAACCAGAGGCAAGACTGGGCAATGTCGGGTCATACATGGGAAGTCTGTCCTCGACTATCGCAGCACCAAAAGGAGAGACAAAAAAGGAGTCAAGGTCAAGCCAAAGGTCAATCCGGGAGGTCACGGGTACACGGCACAAGGGATGAGGCAGATACATGATCAGGGTACAAGCGAGAGTCGGTCCAGGCGGCAATCACAGAATGGTCAAACTAAACGAGGTCCGCAACGGGAAAATCTCAAGATCAAAACACACTCAGCTAAATGCTATCACTGGCGCCGACTGAATTACCAGGGAACACCTTTATAGGACATGGACGCAAGGGATGGCACGGAAGGGAACCAATCACAAAGAGGACATTAATAACACTTGGGCTGATCGCTCAAACTTTTTGAGCATTTCGGAAGGGAAGAGGATGGAAGGGAGTATGTTCATCTCGGTGCAGGGTGCTCTAGGTGTGTCTGTGTGGGTGGGGTGCTGGGGCTCTACCACAGGGGAGGTTAGTACTCACTGTGCAGCTCACAAAGATGATAGACAATCCAGAAGATGAAAGCAGAGCTCCTTTATTAACTTCAACAATTGACATAAAGACATGGCACAGGTTCATACATCCTTCCAGTTATTATCCTTGTTTCCTGTTGTATCCTGTTGCATGCACAGCCAAAGATCAGCCAGCTGGTCTTACTCCCAGATAAGGATTCCTAGAACTTCCTCTACTCACAAGTTCCCACCGGTGGCCACTGCTGTCAGACTGGAGCTCTACCTCACACACTCTGACAGAGACTGGTCTCACACCTGCTACTCAACAGTTCAAGTGGTATAGAACACTAGTTACAGGGTCTCTCTTCCCTCTATAACCTCTAGCTTCCTTCTGGAACCTTCTGTCACATGTTCATCAACATGCCAAACATGTGCTGGTCAGTTCCCTCCAAAACCTTCCAACCAATGGCTATCCTCCTGGTTGTTAAACTGTCTCTACCAAGACCCGTACAGGAAGCTCGCAATCGATTTTGGACATTCCATCTGTCACCAGTGGGGGGACCACAGATATGGACCTCTTTCTGACACACCTTAACAGAGAAGATACCATCTTTCTGGGGTGGTCAAGGTATACTCTAGCTTTAGGGATATATGCTCTTGTGTGGCCCTAGACAAATGTCAGCTTTAATTTTCTGCCTCTCCCTCTCCTGCATCATTTGCTTAACAGACTTTGACTGGAGTTGGGGACGATGATTCTGGCCGAGAAGGGCATGGTATGCCTTCATAGTTAACCTATCAACCTATCAGTGGATCACCCTTATAGGCTGCCTCTTTTAACAGACCTGTTGTCCCAGGAGACAATTCTCCATCCCAATCAAGATAACTCTTATTTTGACGACTTGGCTACTGAGCAGTTGGTTCTATAAAATCAAGGATTTCAATGCTGCAAAATTTAAAACTTTAAAGCGAACCTCCCGTTAGAAAGGTAAGTAAGTTACTACCCTAAACCCATTTTCGAGCAATCAGTGATGTAAGCTATTTGAAAGAGCTTTTCTCCATGCAGATGTTGTGGAATAGCCGGCAGGTTCTACGCTAATGAACTGCACTGGGGTGGCCATCTTGTCACATTTTGGTCAGCCCTGCTTCTGAATAAAACCTTCCTGCCGTCAAAATTATCCTAAAACTCTTTGAAATAATGCTTAATCTCTAACCAGGAGTAAAAATCCATCAGCTGTAATGGCTCATCACTGCTCAGAAAGTTCCTAAAACATTTTGAACAATTCTGCCGCAGCAGAGGCCATTGAGGTACATTGATACATATTTACACTCATCCCCTCCAGCAGCTGTTCATTCAGTGTCAGTGTGTGTGTAACATGACAGACATGTTGATGCCTTTTCTGAGGTAAATCTCTCTCAGTTTGGTGTGGCCTGCTTATAGCAAAATATTAGATATTAGATATTACAGCATTTTAACATTCAGTGTGAAAACAGATGAAATCTCTCTGACAGGTTGGGCTGATCATAAGGAAGCTCCCAGCTCAACTGCAGTGTGTCTGTGTGCAAAAGCTCTCCCCTCCCATTCATGCAGGACTCTCAGTTCTAATCCAAGTTGGCCACTCTAATTCTAGGAGTGCAGCTATTCCATCTGCATGTATTTAAACCTCTCAAACAGTATACGCCACTGATTATAAACGGGGGAACTTAGAGGAGCAAATGGCTAAACTGTATTTTCTTGAATGGAGGTCTGCTTCACAGTTTGAAAGTTTTAAGTTTCACGCATCCTGGATTTTCTTCAGTCTGGTCTGAAGTTATCAGTCAGCACCTTGAAGGGGTCAAGTGTCTGGCTTGACTATTGTTTTTCGGAGGCCTATTGCTAGAGATGAGTGGGTTGGTTAAAATTCGGTTTCGCCGAATTTGGCCGAACTTGCGCCAAACTTTGGGCCTGGATCCCCGAATCTGAACCCCATTGAAGTTAGTGGGAACTCAAATTTTTGGGCCCAAAAATAGCTGTAAAATGTGGCCAGCAAGGTCTAGAGGGCTGAAATTTCAAGAGGAACACCAGGGAGATTGCCCTGCACAAAATATGCTAGGGAAAGTACTCAAAACAATATCAGAGAACAAAAAATTAAAGAAATACATACATAAATAGGGAGAGAAGAGGAGAGAGGAGAGGGGGGTAAAGTACAGGGGGGGGGGGTTATAGCTGTGCTTTGCTCAGAATGCAGAGCAGCACAGTCAGAAGGCACTTCCTGTTTGCAGGCTGCCTGATGTTCCATGAGCCGCCATCTAGGATGTTTAAAGGTTCATAACATGCAGTAGATGCAGGTAGGATGATTTTTAATGTGAGCAATCTGTATGTACAGGGTGTGGGAAACATATAAGATAGGCTCTTATTCAGAGTGAAGGACCACTTTAAGGGCACTTTTAACCCTTCACGTAGCTGACTTTAGAGCCCCATAAAAAAAAAAAGTAAAAAAGATACAGACTTAGCTGACCCCTCGTTTGAAAGTGCCAGCGATTCCCTTCAATAGTCAGCCCCCCGGGCCTCTGATCTTCAGGAGGGGGCCCGGAATAGCCCCCCCCCCCCTCGCCATCTGAAAGAAAAAAAAAATCGACCCCCCCCTGGACTTATCACGCTTCGGGTGAGGACCCAGCAACGTGCCCCCACCGTCCTCTTCGGCCGGCACTGGCCCCGCCCCTAGCCCCGCCCACTTGTGGGAGGAACAGGATGACGTCATCCCGCTCCTCTATACCGGCACCCGGGCTCAATCACTTGTCGGTAGCGATCGGAGCAGGGAGGGTGGGAGGCAGGGTGGCTCTGATCTCCCTGCCTCCCACCCTCCCTGCTCCGATCACTACCGACAACTGTCATCTGCAGCGGTGCGGGACACGGGATCAGAGGTAAGTATAAGTGAAAACAAGAATAATAAAGAATTTTTTGTCTTAACCCTTTGTGAACTGGTAAGGGGTCCATGAGACCCCTTATACCAGTTCACAAGGCTCTGGGGCTGGCAATCACCTGCGGCTAGCGGGTGACTTGCCATAACCCCCAGCCCCCCCATTACCTGCCTCCCCAATGGCCGGGGGAGCAGAAGGCCCCAGGCCACTTAGTGGCTATGTGGGCTAGTAGCCTGCAGGGCCAGGGGCCACCAACGCTGGCCCCTGCGCCCTGTTCTACAAGCCCCCATAGCTGGTCCGGGTCGGTAATGCTGGGTAAGGGGGACCTTACGTCATTTTTTGGGGGGGATTTTAAGGGTTTTTAACCCTTAAAATTCTAAAAAAATGAGGGGGGACCCTATGTCATTTTTTTTTAAGTTAACCCCTTACAACTATTCAATCATATTGCATAGTTGTATCCTATCTGAAATCTCCTAAACTGCTGTTTCAGTTTGGGGGAGTTTCCTGGGCAGGAAAGGGTGTATACCAATACATATGTGGTACCGTTGTAACCGGGAGAAATAGGGCTTTCACACGCAATAATATTTTATTAACAAACTTACATTTTTTATCACAATAAAACACTACAAATTGTAAAAAATAGATTTTTTTTATTTTTTTGCACATATTTCACCCAAAAGAATTGAGAATACACTAAAAAAGGCCAAACAAGACATTTCATGTTGAAGCCCAGACTCTGCTGAAAAAAACAATATATAAAATATATATATTTTATATATATTTGTATATAATATATATATATATATATATATATATATATATATATATATATATATAAAATCCCTTCAAAAATCAAGGTTGAACATGTGTAGCGCAAAAACGTGAAAAGTAGTCTGGCAACAGAGTGTAACAAAAAATCTAGGTAGGCTGGCACTTAAAGGGTTAAAGGCTTGTAGCGATTGGAGAGTGACGGATTGAGCGGGGCACTGCAATATATACATATCATAATAAATATTTACATCAATAAATAAATATCTGGTGCAAACAGGTGGCAAGTTTGCAGCATATTCTTGTAGGCCCCGATACTGCTGCCAGAGTGGTGAGTCAAGACCAAGCTGAGGCAATGATGCAATGATAGATTAGACGCATTGCTTCAAGTTCTAGTTCACCAGGGACCTGCAAAGCAAACAAAAACACATTACTAGTATTTTATTGTATTCCCTGGAGCGGAAAAAATTAAAATTTGCAGGAGGGTGGGACACTGAATACTTCCCCACCCACGTCCATGCCCAGGAACCTGCAAGGCAAATGGAAAAACATTGTTACTATTTTAATATTATTGTTTTCTTTTTTTTCATACCTCCCCCTTTTTTTCTTTGGTGCAAGCACACCCCAGGGTTCTCCTAGGTCCCAACACTGCTGTGAGAGTGGTGAACAATTTGAAGCAGTGGCAGATTATACCTCCACCTTACCTCACCCCCCTTAAAATCAGCAAGGCCGTCCCAGCCACAGGTCATGGAGTGACTAATGCTCTGTGATGACACCCCTGGTAGGGACACTGTTGGCCACCCACCTGCCCCAGTTGCAGACATAGGGGTTCCCAGATGCACAACAAATTGTGTTGGAGAATGAGGACATGGCAGGACAGCAATGTGGTGGCTGAGAAGGAGAGTACCGGGGAGGGGTAGGTGGAAGAAAACCGAGGGGTGATGACAAAGTCCTAGAACAAACGTGGACTGAAGGCAATCAGAGGAGGTGGTGGCCATGCAGCCCCAGATAGCCAGCACAAGAGGGGGAAGGGTGCCAACCATCAGCAGTCGGTCCATTGCTACTACTGCCCACCATGCCCAGACACTGAGCACTTAAAAATCTGGCTCAGAGGATCTCCCCAGCGTGCCATTTTATTTTTTCAAGCAGTACACTGAGACATGGGTAATTCACATGCTGTGCCACCAGTCCCTGAGGCGAAGAAATAGCGTGAATAATCTCTGCCTCGCGTTCATAGTGAGGCACCTGTAAAGCAGACAAAAATAAAATTAGTAGTATCATTAAAAATTAAAAAACAATAAATAATTAAAATTCAATTAAATAAAAAAATCATTAGTAATTAAAATTAAAAAATAGGCCCATTTTCCCAGGTGTATGGTCACTCCACACGTGAGTGGGACCACTCCACAGGTGGGTTGCTGGATGGACGGTAGTACACCTAGGAACCCACCACAGTCTAGGTCTGCTATAAGGGTACACAGTCACACCATTAAGTACAGCTAGGTTTGGTATATGGAGGTACACACTTACCTCAGTCTTTACAGCTAGGTCTGCTATAAGAGTACACAGTCACACCATTAAGTACAGCTAGGTTTGGTATATGGAGGTACACACTTACCTCAGTCTTTACAGCTAGGTCTGCTATAAGGGTACACAGTCACACCATTAAGTACAGCTAGGTTTGGTATATGGAGGTACACACTTACCCCAGTCTTTACAGCTAGGTCTGCTATAAGGGTACACAGTCACACCATTAAGTACAGCTAGGTTTGGTATATGGAGGTACACACTTACCCCAGTCTTTACAGCTAGGTCTGCTATAAGGGTACACAGTCACACCATTAAGTACAGCTAGGTTTGGTATATGGAGGTACACACTTACCTCAGTCTTTACAGCTAGGTCTGCTATAAGGGTACACAGTCACACCATTAAGTACAGCTAGGTTTGGTATATGGAGGTACACACTTACCTCAGTCTTTACAGCTAGGTCTGCTATAAGGGTACACAGTCACACCATTAAGTACAGCTAGGTTTGGTATATGGAGGTACACACTTACCTCAGTCTTTACAGCTAGGTCTGCTATAAGGGTACACAGTCACACCATTAAGTACAGCTAGGTTTGGTATATGGAGGTACACACTTACCACAGTCTTTACAGCTAGGTCTGCTATAAGGGTACACAGTCACACCATTAAGTACAGCTAGGTTGGTATATGGAGGTACACACTTACCCCAGTCTTTACAGCTAGGTCTGCTATAAGGGTACACAGTCACAGCATTAAGTACAGCTAGGTTTGGTATATGGAGGTACACACTTACCCCAGTCTTTACAGCTAGGTCTGCTATAAGGGTACACAGTCACACCATTAAGTACAGCTAGGTTTGGTATATGGAGGTACACACTTACCTCAGTCTTTACAGCTAGGTCTGCTATAAGGGTACACAGTCACACCATTAAGTACAGCTAGGTTTGGTATATGGGGGCACACACTCACCACAGTATTTACAGCTAGGTCTGCTATAAGGGTACACAGTCACACCATTAAGTACAGCTAGGTTTGGTATATGGAGGTACACACTTACCTCAGTCTTTACAGCTAGGTCTGCTATAAGGGTACACAGTCACACCATAAAGTACAGCTAGGTTTGGTATATGGAGGTACACACTTACCTCAGTCTTTACAGCTAGGTCTGCTATAAGGGTACACAGTCACACCATTAAGTACAGCTAGGTTTGGTATATGGAGGTACACACTTACCACAGTCTTTACAGCTAGGTCTGCTATAAGGGTACACAATCACACCATTAAGTACAGCTAGGTTTGGTATATGGAGGTACACACTTACCTCAGTCTTTACAGCTAGGTCTGCTATAAGGGCACACAGTCACACCATTAAGTACAGCTAGGTTTGGTATATGGGGGCACACACTCACCACAGTATTTACAGCTAGGTCTGCTATAAGGGTACACAGTCACACCATTAAGTACAGCTAGGTTTGGTATATGGAGGTACACACTTACCTCAGTCTTTACAGCTAGGTCTGCTATAAGGGCACACAGTCACACCATTAAGTACAGCTAGGTTTGGTATATGGGGGCACACACTCACCACAGTATTTACAGCTAGGTCTGCTATAAGGGTACACAGTCACACCATTAAGTACAGCTAGGTTTGGTATATGGAGGTACACACTTACCACAGTCTTTACAGCTAGGTTTGGTATATGGGGAACATACTCACCCCAGTCTTTACAGCCGACACTGATCGGCCCTATCTATAAGAAGAGATCTATAAGATTCCTGGGCTGGTTTCCCCCCGGGGCATCCAAAACCGGGATGCCCCCCTATGTAAACCCCCCCAGGTCGCTCTATTCCCTTACCTCGTTTCCTGGTCCCACGGCGCGTCTAAGAGCATCCGGCTATCCCTTTAGCAGGGTGTGTGCCCACGCCAGGCATTTGTGAATGGTTGGCGCGGACGCGCTCCCTGTTAGAGGGAAACAGAGGATGCGGCCATCAGGGAGCTCAGAGTCGTTGCTCTTAGACGTGCCATGGGACCGGGAAGAGGTGAGCTGGTCTCGCAGTGGGACACCCCCAAATGGGGTGCCCCAGGGGAAAGGACCAAAACCCAGGATAGTCAAAATCCTGGGTTTTGGTCCACTTTAATTACAGCTGTGTTTGGTATATGGGGGTACACACTCATCCTAGTCTTTACAGATAGGTTTGGTATATGGGGGTACACACTCATCCCAGTCTTTACAGCTAGGTTTGGTATATGGGGGTACACACTCATCCCAGTCTTTACAGCTAGGTTTGGTATGGGGGGTACACACTCACCCGAGTCTTTACAGATAGGCTTGGTATATGGGGGTACACACTCATCCCAGTCTTTACAGCTAGGTTTGGTATATGGGGGTACACACTCACCCGAGTCTTTACAGATAGGCTTGGTATATGGGGGTACACACTCATCCCAGTCTTTACAGCTAGGTTTGGTATAGGGGGTACACACTCACCCGAGTCTTTACAGCTAGGTTTGGTATGGGGGGTACACACTCACCCGAGTCTTTACAGATAGGCTTGGTATATGAGGGTACACACTCACCTTTATAGCTAGGTCTGCTACAAGGGTTCACACAATCACCCCAGAGCTTAGAGCTTGATGAGGAATAATGGAACACCCAGACCCCAGTAGTGACAAGCCAGTGCTATTAGTGCAGTAGTAGTGACGACCCCCAGTCCAACCCTACTTTAGCCCCCACTCGAGCCATTATCCCTGACTATAGTTTGCCATGAAAAGGGCAGTTCTTTAAAGTGGACCATAGCCGAGCGCGACTTGCCCGGGAATCTATGATTCCCTGGCCAATCGATTCCATCCCCCCGGGGCATCCAAAATCGGGATGCTCCACTGTGTGAAAACCCCGCAGGCTGCTCCGTTCACTTACCTTGCTTCCCGTACCAATGGAGCATGCCCGAGCCGCATCCAGCTATCCCTCTAGCAGGGCGTGTGCCTGCTCCAGCCATTTGTGAATGGCCAGCGTGGGCATGCTCCCTGTTAGAGGGAAGCAGGGGATGTGGTCGCACATGCACCATTGGACCGGGAAGCAAGGTAAGTGAATGGGGCGGCCTGCGGGTCCCACTGGGCCAATGGAGGGAGGGGAAGGAATAACACTGATTGGCTGTCTGTTTGAAATCCATGTTCGGCTCCGGTCGCTCGAACCCACAAAGTTTGGTAAAGATCCGAACTTTGCGGGTTGGATCCACTCATCACTACCTATTGCTGAAGAAGCGGCTTATGTTTAACAAGCTTTCAAAAAGACATGGAATTATAATCTTGTTCTTTCTGCCCTGCAACATGCTTCTTCCGAACCATTATTTCTTTTTCTTTTTGTCATTGAAGGTAGATTTCTTAGTAAGCGGATTAGACTGGTGATTTCTAATGCCTATTCCACCAAAGGAAAACCACCTCCTACAAAGACCATTGCTCACTTCCCTAGATCAGAGCGGTCCTTTTGGGCTTTTCATCATCAGGTCCCAGTGTAACACATTTGCAAGACTGCTGCTTGGCCATCTGTCCATAATTTCACCAAATTCTACAGAACTGATAAATAGACCGAAGCTGCCTTAGGGTGGAAAGCTCTGTATTCTGTGGTTAATTAATGATCCTAATTTTCAGAATGAATAACAGAAACTAAGAGCGAGAATTCATGAATGAATGACAGAAACAGAGGACGGCTAAAAGTAATGACAGGAAAAAAGCAGGAAACAGAGAGACAAGGAATAGGAGAAAAAATAAGGGATTGAAGGAAAGAAAGAAAGAATAGAATGGCTGGCAGAAAAAAGTAGGAAAGAGAAAAAAATGGGAGAAAAAAAGAAGAGATGGAAGGAAAGAAAGAACAGAAGGCAAAAAATAATAGAATGAAAGGAAAAAAAGAAAAAAAAACAGAATGGCAGAACGAACAAATGAAAGAAAAAAAATCAAAGAATAGATGGAAGGAAAGAAATAAAAAAGGAAAAGGACTAAAATGAAAGAAAGAATAGGACTGGCAGGAAAAAAGCAGGAAAGAGAGAGAGAAGGAATGGGAGAAAAAAGAAGAGATGGAAACAAAGAAATAGGGTTGACAAAAAAGGAAGGGAAGGTATGACAGAAAAAAAAATATAACGAGGGAAAGAAGAAAGAAAAGGAATGGCAGAACGAGTAAATGAAAGAAAAAAAAACAGAACAGGTGGCAGGCAATAAAGACAAAGAAAGAAAGAAAAAAAGAACATATATAAAAGAGAAACAAAGAATAGATGGAAACAAAGAAGGAAATAAACAAACAATAGAAGGACTGACAGAATGAAAGGCTTGAGAACCCCTTGGGTTACAGGGACTGAGGTGGGTCCTCCCAAGGTATAGGGCCCCGGCAGCTGCCCGGGTAAGCCCAGTGCTGAAGCCCGGCATTGCCCTGCATGCAGGAAGGTGAAGCAGAACATCTGATGTCTTGCAGCTAAACCATTGAATTATTCTACTACTGCACACAACTACAACTCCCGGCACCCTCCACCCTCCACTTCGCCACATTGACGTCATCAGTTCTGCGACGGCGCTGCTTGTTTTGGAGCCGTGAAGATGGCGGCGGGGATCGGGAGTAAGTATTGGGCCTGGGCCGGGCAATAGGCTGGGTTTAGGGTGTAACGTATAGGGTGTGTGACTCTCCTGTTTCTGTCTCCGCTTAGAGCACAAGCTGCTGATCGCCGGCCCCACCGAACCATGGTCCATCCGGGAGAAACTGTGCCTCGCCTCCTCCGTCATGCGCAGCGGAGATCAGAATTGGTGAGTGACCCGGGGCCAGCACCCTGCTGCCCATCTCAATAAAGAGGACCTGTAATGGCCAGCCGATGTGTGCTGCAAATGTCACCCTGCTCTGCTTACACCCTGACATACACACTGGTCTCATTACCCATGTCATGCATCAGCCAGGAATATACGTCCAGACATACTGTTACCCCAGTGCATGCTGGGTGATGGGGTGATCTTCTAGTGGAGGTGTGATCAGGTTCCATAAAGCTCTATGTATATGCAGCACCTGGTCCAGGCAATTTAAAGCAGACCCAAACCCTGGATTCCCCCTTAGTTCTGGTATGCTTCCAGAGGCATCCTGAGTTGGCATGCCCTGCTGTGTTAAAGCTCCCAGTTTGCAGTATAATTGCCTCAATCTGGTCATCCCACAGCACATTCACGGGCCACCATCTGCATCACCAGTGTTCACAGTTTGGCAGACTTGAATGGCAGGCAGCAGGTGATGCACTCTGGAGACCCACGCATGCATCATTGGGCATTATAAAACCAGGATGCCCCAAGGGCAAGCTGTAACCTTTTAAAGAGGAAATTCGGAAAGCCGAGTTGCACTCCTTGGGGCATCCCAAATTAGGATACTCCGCTGTGTGAAACCCCCAGATTTACACACCTACTCTCGGAGCCCTCTGCTCCGCGGCTGCATCCCCCCTAGGGTTGACACCTGGCTGGTATTTTTTTTTTAATTTTTATTCTACTGGCCTGGTGGTGCTGGTATTTATTTTACTCGTCATTTTATTTGCGGGTATACTTAACCCATCCTCAATTACCAGTAAAAAAAATACCAACCAGGTGACAACCTCAATCCCCACTCACCTCTAGCCATGCACGCACCTGCACCCAGCCTTTCTGAAGAGACTTGGGCACGCCACAGTTAGAAGCTGAGTGGGGGACGTGGCCGGCAGCACGCTCGGCTACTTAGTCGTAAGCGGAACCAAGTGAAATCAAATGCGCTCAGTGGCCCTCTCAGCCAATTAGCACGCTCGGTTTCAGCCAAGCCTGATCCTTGGGAATGCAAGGAAGGAGAGTGGAATTGGCGAACTGGGGGAATACACACAGCGGGGCATCCCAATTCAGGCTGCTCTGTCTTAGAGGAACATCACATGGGAAAGTGAAATTCCTGTGTGGTGCTCCCCTCTAAATCTTTTAGATTCTAGAGTCAGGCTACATGGGTTTTGGTCTGCTTTAAAGCAGTCCCACACCTGTTTTCTACATAATAGGTGTTGGCCCGCATTGTGATGCGGGGGGCACCCAGATTGCCAAATTGGGATGTCCCACTGTGTGAAACGCCCCAGGTCTCTCCATATACTTACCTTCTTTTGCAGTCCAACAGTGCATGCACGAGCCGGGGCCGCATCCCAGCTATCCCTCTAGCAGGGCGCGTGCCATTTGTGAATAGCTGGCGCGGGCACGCTCCCTGTTAGAGGGGTAGCGGGGGATGCGTCCGTCGGCGTGCTCGGAGCCGCTTGCATTAGACGAAGGTTTAGACGTGCTGACTTGAGTGGACGAGCGGCCGGGAAGAAGTGAGTTTGTTTCGGCGCCCTGTGGGGTTTCACACAGGAGGACACCCAGATCGGGGTGCCCCAGGGGCATGGACCAAAACCCGGGATAGTCTAAATCCTGAGTTTTGTTCCCCTTTAAGCTTGTGGTTATTTACCCTGCACACACAAACAGCACACACACATAACACATATGCAGCTGCCTGCACACTTATTCTTATATATTTGTGTGGACTGCTGGTATTGATGATTGAAATATTGCCTATGGATCTACTGTACATATTACCCAGCCGCCAAAATAAAATAAAACTATCTTTTCATTTCAGGGTCTCGGTCAGCCGCGCCATCAAACCTTTTGCAGAACCAGGGCGTCCTCCTGATTGGTTCTCTCAAAAGGTATTTAGCAGTTTTAATTGGTTAAATATAAGTGTGATGGAGCTTTGTGTTTTATATTTTTTAATAAAGCTGTGTCAAATGAAAGCGGACCAAAACATAGGGGTTTTGGTCCACATTACTGGGGCATCCTGATTGGGGATGTCTCCCTGTGTGAGAGAACCCCAGTCTGGGTTGTTAACTCGATCTAAGCTCCCACGGTGCATGCACAGGCTCTCCACAGAATCACCGCTGTTACATAATTGTGACCGGCAAGGAGTTGTTAATGTAACTGATATATTAGAAGATGCATTGTTGTTTATTAGGGTTTATGTTTGTGATTTGCATGGCAGTTCAGTACAGGCCGGCTGACTTCTAGGGCCAGGTTCCTAATATCCTGTTTGTCATGCTACTTATACAATAAATCTGTAAAAAATGACCTTTGCAGTGCAGGCGTTTATTACATTGTACGTTGTTTATTCCTAGCATTGTGCCTCACAGTACTCTCAGCTTCTTGAGACCACAGAAACGCCAAAGTAAGTCTATAACCATGGATGATATTTTATACATTGATGATTGCATTTTTATTTATTGTACAGTATTTCCTTTGCACACAAGGCCACTAGAGATGAGAGGGACTAGAGATGTTGCAGATCTGAATTTCTTGGGATTTGTGTTGATTATTTATTTTTTATTTTTTCCTTGACGCAAGATGACTTGCCGGCTCCTCGTAACCTTTGAAATTGTATATGGGTCACAAGAACCCTTTAACCAATTCACAAGGGCTTAAGGGTATAAAAAGACACCACACACCAGTCCTAATAAATATTTCTTAACATCAATATTTACCCCCCGTCTTCAATATCATTTGCCGGGTGCTGTTCCACAATGACATCTGGATTTGGGATACACATTTCTGTGGGCAATGTTGCTTACACTTTTTTTTCTCCTACCCTGCTCTCTCCATGCATATTGTGGCTGCTACTGTACATGTACATGTAGCATGGAGAGGTAATATTTCTGTAGTCATGTATTGTACAGGCATCTCAAATCTGTCTGGAGTGGCCTTTAAGATTTAGGCCCACTTTAAAGCGATCCTTCACTCTGAATAAGAGCCTATCTTATATGTTTCCCACACCCTGTACATACAGATTGTCCACATTAAAAATCATCCTACCTGCATCTACTGCATGTTATGAGTCTTTAAACATTCAAGATGGCAGCTCATAGAACATCAGGCAGCCTGCAAACAGGAAGTGCCTTCTGACTGTGCTGCTCTGCATTCTGGGATTGCTGTCCTTTCCCTGGCCCCAGCTCTGCTCTGTCTGAGCAAAGCACAGCTATAACCCCACCCCCTGTACTTACTATACTATACTATCCCACTCTTCTCTCCTCAGTATGTGATGCTTCTGAGTCAAGATGGCGGCACCCGTATCCTAAAGTCCTGAACAGAGTTGCAGCCCAGTGGGGGAAAGAATAATAAGTGACTAAAAACTTAAAATATATTAATTTTAGATGCTGGGGAATCGTTTTTTAAGGGTTTGGGCTTTCAGTAAATCATGGTGAAGGTCTAGTTTAAGGGGGTATTTTTCAAATGAGAATAATACAGATTAATATTCTGTTTTTTTTTTTTGTTTTTTTTTGTTTTTTTTTATGGCACTGTACCAGGTAGACATTACTGACTGGGTAAAACAAATAATATACTTCTAATATATAGGGCATTATAGGTCTGATGTTAGGAGTAGCAAAATCGCATATATACTGCAGCACAATAGGAGTAAGGGCTGCGCCCTTGTGAGCTTACAATCTAAAGGACAAGGCTGGAGTTTGGGTCATGGATCCATCTGTACATTCGGTATCGGCATCTCATTCAATAGGAGACATTGCCTGCTACTTCCTGCCCCCCATCATAAAGGGCTTATTGCCCAGTTATGACTGACTAAAGAACTGTAACTGTAGAACAAACTGGGATGCCCCAGGGAGAGTGTTAATAGGACAGTCATTTTTTACTTGATTTTTGGGCTGCTTTAAGTATTCTGTTGCTGCACCCACATTTCCTAGGGTAGAACTGCCCCTCCTATTTTGTTTTTCCCTATATTTATAAATGACAGACATATTAGACTTATTACGAACATATATACAACAAGGAGGCTTCCACACAGCGCCCAACCCCAAGACACAATCTGCACCACTCCGTTTGCATGATAACAATCACTTTTATTAATTCATCTAAACACTATATAGGTTAAAATACATTGAAAACTGATTATATGAACATTCCACTAAGGGGGGCTGGTGGTAATGCACAATTAACTAGGTCAGATATCAAGCATATGTCCCTATGAAAACCAACTGAATCCTAGTGTTTCAAACAAAAAGTGCTATATATATACAATTAATAAACAACTCTAATGATACTATAAGTGCTAAAGTGACCAAGTGCACATGTGACGGCTGGCACATGTAAGATTTATGGTTGGTTGTCCCTCTTGTTAACCTGCTGTGTCCCTTGGTATGGTCATTTTTTCTTACCTTTTATGCATATGAAGGTTTACACTGCTTAATTTTTTCTTGCACTTGGTCACTTTAGCACTTATAGTATAGTATATTAGAGTTGTTTATTAATTGTATATATAGCACCATAGCACTTTTAGGATTCAGTCGGTTTTCATAGGGACATATGTTTCATATCTGACCTAGTTAATTGGGCATTACCACCAGCGCCCTTTAGTGGAAGGTTCATATAATCAGTTTTTAATGTATTTTAACCTGTGTAGTGTTTAGATGAATTAATAAAAGTGATTGTTATCATGCAAACGGAGTGGTGCAGATTGTGTCTTGGGGTTGGGGGCTGTGGGGAAGCCTCCTTGTTGTATATATGTTGGATTTCAGGTACCCAAGCCTGCACACTTCTTTGATTAATTGTTGTTGGTGCGGCCCTTTGCTCTGTATTCAATATAGACTTATTACGAAATTAAGAGCACTATATTACAGTATTTTCACCCTATAAGACGCACCTAAAATTTGGAGGAGAAAAATATGAAATAAAACATTCTGAACCAAATGGTGTGCTAAAATACCCCTCCCCAATCACCCCATTACAGACAATGTTAAGAATCCTCCCCGTAACAGACCCCACATTACAGGCAGCGTGCGGGCATCCCATTTAAAGGCAGTGTGCAGCATGCCTCAAAAACAAGCAAAGAAAACTTACACTTTCTGCCACTGCCCGCTGCAAGTTCAGAGCGAGCCGGTTGATGATAGTAGTAATCAACCAGCTTGTGCCTGCGTCCAACGCCCACCCAGAAGCTGAAGCCGTTTTGCTCGGAACTTGCGGCTGTTGACCGCCAATTACATAGCTGACAAAAGATCAGAGGGAGCCGGTTCCACCCGATGGGGCGTGGTCTGTGACTCGTGCCAATGCTCACCTAGAACCTGGCACAGACTCGCTCTCTCAAACGTGCGGCAGCTACAGAGACGGCGGGCAGCGACTGGCGGCTACGGCAGCGGCCGCAAGTTTCCGAGCGAGCTGGTCCCGGATTCTGGGTGGGCATGGCATAGGGCGACAAATACGGTAATTTGTTCTCGCTCTTTCTGCCTAACCCCACCACTATAATCTGCAGTCTTGCCTTAGTGTCATAAATTTACAGATTTCAGTTTAGGCCGGAAATGTACAGCCCAGCTTTATATTGATATTTTATTTATATTTATATTTTTCAGGCGGAAACGAGGTGAGCGCGGGGAAGTTGTTGAAACCGTGGAAGATGTAATTGTACGAAAACTGACTGCAGAAAGAATTGATGAAATAAAGAAGATGATTAAAGAAACACAAGAAAAATACAGGTATTCCTTGTTTTTAATGTGACCTGTCCTCTTCTGATGCACTCTCCATTTCTTTAAATCTTATTAGTTTTTCTATATCCTCCTAGCAATGCAGCTTTACTGTAATCTGGTTCTGCCAGTCCTTTGGTTTCTCACAATAGAGATTTTCTTGTGTAACATCTAAATTCCCTAACTGCCACATACACATGGATTGTTTGCAATACCAAGATTAGAAAAATCTTCTTTTTTAGCCTTTTAGGATCTTGTTCCTTTATAGTTTTGATCTTTTAGCCCATGCAATACTATGGCAGATGTTGGTGCCATATAAATATGTACTAACATTTCTGAAATGTCCTGTGGCCATGTTTTCATTGTATTTACTTTCTCATTCTGATTAGGAAACTAAAGAAGGAAGCAGAGCTGATTCAGAGTGGCCACATGGACAGCAAACTGGAGGAACTGTGGAATGACATTGTGGTGTAGGTTTTTTTTCTTTTTCCAGCTTTGCCACTTAAACCGGACCTTCACCATGATTTAATGTAAAGCCCAAACTCTTAAAAAACAATTCCTCAGCATCTAAAATTAATATATTTTACATGTTTAGTCACTAATTTATTATACTTTCCCCCACTGGGCTGCAACTCTGTTCGGGAATTTAGGATACGGGCGCCGCCATCTTGACTCAGAAGCATCACACTTACTGAGGAGAGGAGAGTGGGATAAGGTACAGGGGGGCGGGTTATAGCTGTGCTTTGCTCAGACAGAGCAGAGCTGGGGTCAGGGAAAGGTCAGCAGTCCCAGAATGCAGAGCAGCACAGTCACTTCCTGTTTGCAGGCACTTCCTGTTTGCAGGCTGCCTGCAAAAATGGCAGCTTCCATAAGCCGCCATCTTGGATGTTTAAAGGCTTATAAAATGCAGTAGATGCAGGTAGGATGATTTTTAATGTGAGCAATCTGTATGTACAGGGTGTGGGAAACATATAAGATAGACTCTTATTTAGAGTGTTGCCTGTAAATACTGTGAAAACTCTCTTTATTTTTTAGAAAGAAGAAACAAGAGGAGGAGGAAGCCGAGATAAGACGAAAGGCTACAGATGCTGCTTATCAAGGTCTACTTTCTATTTCTATTTTTTGTTTTTGATTTGATGTAAGTGGACCAGTGCCATTCCAGGAAGTGTTAACGCAGAACAAGACCCAAGTCGGCTGTTCCTGGAGTCTAAAAGGGATGCCCCACTGTGTGAAACCCCCCTAGATCGCCTGTTCCTAGAGCCCTCGGCGACACTGCTGCATTCCTCAGCAAATATTTAGCTGGGGATGTGTACCCATGCCAGGCCTTTCTGAATGGCCGACGTGGGCACACCCACAGCTAGAGGTGAGCTGGAATGCGGCAATCAATACACTTGGCTCCATTCGATTCTGCTATCTGAATGGAGCTGAGCGAAACTGAGCACAGTGATTGGCTGTGCGGCCCTTGTCTGCCCCGTGGAAAGGTGAGCTTTCTTGCTGATCCATGGGAATACACACATCGGGGCATCTGAAATAGAGAAGCCCCATCTGAGAGGAACACCACTCAAGAGAGTGACGTTCCCGGGTGTTGTTCCTCTTTAAGTTGGGTCATAACCTATGAGGGCTGACAGCCTGCCCCTGGAGTTTTCTATATAGGGATGCCAGCTGGCCTTTACCCACGGCTCCCACTGTGATTGTGGGCATTGCCGGCTTCCCTGCCCACACCCAGCTGGTGTAACCGGTTAACTTGAAAACTGGGCCACCTCTAAGCCAGTAGTGTGGGGTGTGGGGGGGGGGGGAATGTATCTTCTTATCAATAGTAAATGTGTACGTTTAGCCATTTTGGAATTCTAAGATAGTCGCCCAATGTTGGTGTTTTTATTTCAGCTCGTCAAGCAGCTAAGAACATTCCTCGCAGAACCTCAACTGCCATCGGCCGTTCTTCAGTGGGATCATCTTCTCCAGGTGGAGAGTTTGGCTTGGGAGACCTGACACCGGGCAGCACAGAGGAGGGAAGCGTGGGGGTAAGATTTGGGCAGATCTTGGGGCTTTATTTTTTATTTTCTTTGATGAAGTAGGATTTTCGTGCATTCACACTGTTGTTCTTTACAGGTAAGTGTGGGGTCTTTACCAAGCACCCCAATGTCATCCTTCATTGGCATTCCTGATACCCCTCCTCCTCCTGCCCCCTTGGAGTCCCCGTTGACCCCTGTGATGGACGACTCTCCCCAGAAAAAGACCGGGCAGAAAGCAACTCCACCCCCCTCCCCGCTGTTATCGGAACTCCTGAAGAAAGGCAATTTGTTGCCCACGAGTCCCCGGCTGGTATGGAATCCCCCCTCCCTGGTCCTCACAGGGTGCCCCAGCATTACCCACATTTTCTTCTAAGGGAGGAAAGTCTTCAGTTAGTCCAGGTTCTTGCCAAATCTCTTTTGTTTCTTACAGGTCAGCGATGGTGAAATGGCTTTAACATCTAATCACATGGGTGCCACTGGTGTCCTGATGGATGTTGGCGTTTTTCCCAGCATGCATGGAGGTGAGATGCACCCTGTACCTGGCACAATTCCTGCATCCCCTACAGCATCAGGTATGGGGCCTACCTGTAGATTAGATAGAAAAAAAAAAAGCTGTTTTCAATAGATTTTTTTTTTTTTTCATTGAACTTTTTTAGCATATAAGACGTGAGCATCTTGTTGATCCTTTTCTCTTTTTTCACTTTGTCCTGGCCTTTTGTTTATTTTAAACCATTTCCCTTTTGGTCCCTTGTCTCTTGTTACCTTTTCCTCGTCTCCTGTGTGGTTCTGTTGTCCCTTCCTGTTCTTACTGTTAGGTGCTCCCACTCTGTCCCGGCTTCTAGAAGCTGGTCCTGCGCACTTCGCTGCACCTCTCTCCTCCTTCTCTGCCACTGCAAGTGAATCTCCGTCTAAATCTATGCTGACCCCTATAGAATCCCAGGCTACTATCATTATGATGTCAGCCCTGCCAATGTCTGCAGCTGTCCCAGGTAACTGCTGCCTTGGCCTTTCTTCTTTAAGCTGCCAAGAAAGAACTGTAGCAAAGGTTGCAGTTGGTCTTGTAGGCTTTGCTTTAAAGGGACAGTCCAGAAAAAAAAAACATGGCATTTGCCTTCCTGTCTGCAGGCCTGATCCTATGGAGTCCTGTAAGCTGCAGCCCTCTGGTTTCAGCAATGGCTTCAGTGCTAACAGCACACTTTCATTGTTCTATTCTGGATTCAAACCTGCAAGGTCTGCTGCCAATTAATGCTGGAGCCTGTTATTATGTGACCTCCAGCAAGCCTGGTGCAAGAGTGTGAGCAGATGGCGCTGAAATCGGAGGGCTGCAGCCTGCATAGGGATCGAGCCTGTGGGCTGGTTCGCAAGTGGCATTTGTTATTTCTTGGAGCCTGGACAGGCACTATACGGACTCCAGACAAAGGGTTGAATTGGCCTGCTTTCTGCTCTTCTCAAGCTCTTTTTAAAGAGGAACTTCAGAGGCCTTGGGATGCCCTGCTGTGTGAAACCTCCCGGATCTGCCATTCCTCTCACCTTCTCTTGGAGCCCTCACCATGTCTTGACTCTAGCTGTGCGTGAACCCAGGTTTCTGAATGGGAGGCGCGGGCATGCCACAGCAAGAAGCAGAGCAAGGGATGCAGCCAGCGGCACACTCGGCTCCCTTTTGCTTTGCTTGGCCACTGACCGAGGGAGCCAAGTGAAATCGAGCACACTGATTGGCTGAGCGGGCCTCTTGGCCAATCAACGTGCTCGGTTTTGGCCGAGCATGTGCTGTAGGAACGACAGTGAGGCGAGCATCCTGGGACGATACACGCCCCCCCTCAAGAGGAACCACGTGGGAAAGTGAAATTCCTGTGCAGTGTTCCTCTTTAATAAATCCTAGTGAACTCCAAACCTTCTACACCCCCCTCAGCAGCAGAGGGTGACTCGCCCATGCAAGTCTCAATGCGAATGCATTTTGGGGACTGAGAAAAATGAGTCTGCATAAGCTAGCAAGTTCTATAGGGTTTATCAGGGACTGTAACATTCTGGTGAGTGAGGCAGCCCCTGACCGTCCGAATGGGGAAAGCAATAACCAGGCTAATATATCCTTTTGCATGGACTGTCCCTTTAAGTTTGCAAATCTTTCTTTCTAAAAGTAATCTGTAAAGTTTATGGCAATTGATACTTAAAAACACCCTTGTTGGTCCTGCAGTGACCCAGCCGGAGGACAGCGAGTCTTCTTCTGATCCACATTCCGTTTCCATGTCCATGGATAGCAGTGATATTTCCATGATCATAGACTCCATTAACAAAGAATGCTTGGCAAGTAGTGACAGGGGCATGCCATCAAAAGATGAATCGTCTGAAAGCAAAGGGGACCTAGACCTGGCAAAGATGGATATTGCCGTATCCTACACCGGAGAGGAATTAGATTTTGAAACTGTTGGTGACATCATTGCAATCATAGAAGATAAGGTAAAACTGCTTGTACTGGTTGTTATTCACATATATATTATAACACAATTATTACTGTGTGTTTTTGAAGCTTTTTAGCAGCAGCTGTTGAGTTGGGATCTGCCTTTCGGGCGCAGTTCCTGCCATGTTTTCATGATCACGATGTGCTGGACAAGTAAAGACTTTAAGGAAATACTTTCAAAGCAAAGGATGTTAAAGATTACATTTCAACATGAGACATTTCCAGCTCTCTTGAAGGAAGTTCCAACAGCACATTGCAGTCTTTCCAGTAAATCCAGCAGGGTTTCTGAATAGAAAGTGTGACATATGGGGGGTCCAAGGCCAAGCTTAAAGCGCTCCTTCACTCTGAATAAGAATCTATCTTATATGTTTTCCACACCCTGCACATGCAGATTGCAAATCATCCTACCTGCATCTACTGCATGTTATGAGCCTTTAAACATCCAAGATGGCGGCTCATGGAACATCAGGCAGCCTGTAAACAGGACGTGCCTTCTGACTGTGCTGCTCTGCATTCTGGGATTGCTGACCTTTTCCTGACCCCAGCTCTGCTCTGTCTGAGCAAAGCACAGCTATAACCCGCCCCACTGTACTTTATCCCACTCTCCTCTCCTCAGTAAGTGTGATGCTTCTGAGTCAAGATGGTGGCGCCCGTATCCTAAAGTCCTGAACAGAGTTGCAGCCCAGTGAGGGAAAGAATAATAAGCAAGTGACTCAAAACTTAAAATATATTAATTTTGGATGCTGGGGAATTGTTTTATAAGATTTGGGTTTACACAGTTAAGTTACACAGCCAGCACCCACCCCAAATCTTTTTTTAAGGTATTTTGCTATGAAGCTGAATGATCTGCTTGAAAGTGGAGAACCCCCAGCAGCATCTAAAAGATTTCTGAGCCAGCCGATGGCTTTTCCCCAGGGCATCCCGAATCGGGATTCTCCGCAGTGTGAAAACCCGTGGGGCGCCCTTAAAAACTCACCTTTCCTCGCCCCAACGGAGCATGTGCAGGCTCTTATCCAATGAGAGCCACCCACTTTGACTAAGTAATTTGGCAGACGGGTCTCATTGTTAACAAAGGGGCGTGCATGGCTGGGGATGCGGGAGCACATGCTCCTTATTCTGGTAAATGAGAGCTGCTTGCCGAATGACGTAGTCAAAACGGGTAGCTTTCATTGGACGAGAGCCCATGCATGTGCCATTGGGGCCTGGACAGGTGGGCTTTTTCCAGCTTCCTGGGAGGATTTTAGACAGCGGAATGTGGGCCACCAATACTTGAGGATAATCGAGGACTAGTCCAAACCACACCCCCTCTATATTGATGCTTTGAATGGCGAGCTCTCGCCCTAAAATCACTCGGGGGTGATGAGAATGCCGTTGTCTGAAGCAAGATCTCGGGCTCTTACAGATCCCACCCATTATGCCAAATATTATGCTGCATCACTACTCCAAGGGCCACACCCACATGCTTCAGAAGAGAAATCATTTACAGGCCCTTCCGGTGAGGATCCCTCAGAGTTTCCTTCAAAGAGTCAGAAGGCTTTTCACCAGGTTCGTCTGGAGGGGAAAGAAACCTAGATTGAACAAAATTGTGCTCTCGCGGGCAAAAGACACACAGGGGTTCCTAGAGAATCCGATCTCGGAAATCGCTTGGCTGAGTGACCCCGAGCTTTCGCAGGCCATGAAGCACCCCACGATTGGTGCCACCCTAAGAACATGTCGACGACACTTTGGGCACCCGGAGCTATCCCTGAGTCCCTCCCCTATGCTCCCAATCTTAGGGAACCCGCGTTTTCCCCCAGGTAACGAAGGCCCCACATCTAGAGAATGGAGAAAGGCGGGTGTTTACAGGGCGGGCCATTTCTAGGGGAGGGAGGGATGGTTGGAGCTAGAGACTCTCGCCCAAGACAAGGGCTTAACGGCCTGGACAAACTGGCAAAGCATCCAGATAGTGCATTTCCTTCAGTCGTTACGTGACTTCACGGGAGAATTAAGGAGGACCACCCCCTTTGAGACGTTGTGTGCCAGTCGAAGCGTGGTTAAGCACACGCTGTCCTATATATATGTTATTGATTTCCCCACCGGAGGGTGAGAGGCCCACCTTCGTGAGGCAGTGGGAGACCGACCTGGGAATTACTTTTTCCCCGGAACAAAGTAGGAAATTACTGGCCATGCCACATAAAACATCCATATGCACACGAATCCAAGAGTGTAACTACAAAATGGTACAGAGTACCGGCGACGATCAATAAATGGCTCCCAGAGGTCTCAGACAAATGCTTGAGATGTAGCGTCTCAAGGGGGGATATGCTCCGCATATTCTGGTCCTGCCCCGTGCTTAGACGATTCTGGGGACAGGTGAGAGAGGTGGCGAGTAAGGTTACAGAGACGGTGGTGCCTAATGACCCCGCCGCCTGCTTGCTCCACGTGACCAAGGCCCTCCTAAAAAGCTACAAAAAATCCCTGCTTTGTCATCTGCTCAACGCGGCAAAATTGTGCATTCCCCTAAAATGGAGGGCCCCGGACCCACCCTCGTTAGAAATGTGGATCATGAAAGTCAATGAGATCATGCGGTTCGAGAGCGTGATACTCTCTCGGGAAAATAGATTCAAGAGTTTCACGATTACTTGGTATAACTGGTTTAGATTCTCGGAGTCTGCAGAATGCAGAGCCTTGCTGGTCGATGCTGGTCGATGCCCCGGTGTTCGCACAACCCGCACCCACCCCCCACCTTCCCCATTTGATAGCTTAAGGACCACGTAGACTCAGGAAGTAGTCTCTGTATTAGAGTTTATTATCTTAGTCATATAATTACGCTGCATACTGTTGTCTCCTGTTTTAGGACCGATGTGTTCCCTTTACATCTCGGCCATTGCTTCAATTTAAAAACTCGAAAAATGCAGCCCGACGCAATGGTCTAACAATTGGCTTTGCCTGAAATGTTACATTTTGACTCTCCTGGGTTTTGGCCCTTGCCCCCGTGGCACGCCGATAGGGGGTGTCCCGCTGTCTGAAATCCAAACACAGCGGGGCATCCCGATTCTAGATGCCTCAGGGGAGGCAATCCAGGGGGCCTGGAATCTTATAGATTTCAGGGCCGATGGAGTGTAGATTTTGGTCCTCTTTAAGTTATTTTGCTATGAAGCTAAAGGGTTTGCTTTAAACTATATTAATGGATACAACAGGTTTTAGACCCCCACCTTTCTAATTCAGTTGTGAGAGTGTAGACGGCAGATATAGGAGTAGGAACAATTATTTTTTGACAGGTCTGCTGGCATGAACCAAAACCCCAGTTTGGGATGCCCCAATTTGTGAAACCAGTTTTTTTTTCAATGAGCCCACAGCGCAGGCGTGTCTCTCTTCCGATGACCTTCTCTGTCCGTGCATATTAATGTGTGACAGGAGAAGCTGAATGGAATCCTAGCCCCACACACACAAGCAGCATCACTTGCATCCTTAGGCTTATGCACAGCCATTCAGTTGCGGCAGGCTTGGCCGCCCACAGTCGGAATAGGGTGCAAGTGATGCCGCTGCTGGCCACACATATACTGTGGGCTTGTTGGACAGATAAGAAAAAACGGGCGGGCGGTGGGGTTTCACAGAGCAGGGTGTCCTGGGGGGAGAGAATCTGGTTTGGTCCACTTTAAAGCTGCATTACAATAACTGAGAGTAGGCTTTACCTTTGATTTCCCCACAACAAATTAGTTATACCCAGGTTCTGGACCGATAGAGGACCAATAAGGCTATAGGAGGTAGATGGTTGCTGAGAACTAGTTATTTAGTGCACCGGAAAATGAGACAAGTATCCATTTGTTATATGCGGTCATACAATGGGAATGCATAAGATAGGGGAGTGTGTGTGTATATTTTTCTATATCTAGTATGAGTTCTGCATCAGTTCATAATCTTTTTAAAATGCTACAATTGTTTTGCGTTCTAATGAATGTTAATTCCCAATGGGTAACAGGTGGATGACCATCCAGAGGTTCTAGATGTAGCTGCAGTTGAAGCAGCCCTATCGTTTTGTGAAGAGAATGATGACCCGCATGGTCTTGATGGGCCCTGGGATCATCCTGTCCAGGAACATACAACAAAACAAGACAGCATTGTGCAGTCTCTTCTCCCAACCCCTAAGGATACAGCTTGTGTTCCTCCTGAGCCAGTCATGAATATCATGGAGCTGACTCCTGAAATAAAATCTGAACCCCCGGAGCCTGAAGCAGAAGCTGCTCAGCCGGATGTGAACCCAGTCGTACCTCACACAGGCTTTCCACTTGATGAACCTGAAGAGATCAGTGGGGCTGCTGTAAATGACCCAATTAAGGAAGAGGAACCTGAGCCTATGGTTAAAACTGAGGTATGCCTACAAATGAAACAGATCAGTAAATCAGTAGTGGACCTACAACCAGGGGTTGCAAAATGGATCAAAACCCAAGATGGGGAAAACTCAGGGTTTTGGTCCACTTTTAGTCCTCTGTGTCCAGAGACACCTGGAGCATCTTCTCATAGGTCACTACAGGGCTCTGAGGGCAGTAGCAGGGGGTTCCTATGCTTAACCAGGACCCAAAACCATGGCCACTGATTCCCTGTCTCCTGGGGCATCCAGAATTGGGTTTCCTCACATTGTTAAATCTCTACATGTCCCTGGAAACTCTCCGCAATCATTGCTCCTATGGCATATGCTGCTCAGCCTGGGCTTCCCTTCTGTGCGTTCTTGGTGGACGAACATATGACAGAGAAACCAGGGGAAGCCCCAGGGTGCATGGTTAACGGCGTATCCCACGGCATACCTGTACTGACACCGATTCAAGTCTACCATGCACAGTTAATGCCCCCAGCAGGGATGCTAAGACATGCATGCACCGTCACCGGATTGAGGCTATATAGGATGAACTGGGAGGGAGGCAAACAGGGGCATTTTCAAGAGTTTTGGTCCTCTTTAATGCAGAGCTGGCCCTGGAATGTAAAAGGCTCCCAAATCAGGATGCCTCACTGTGTGGGTGCCACAGAACGCACCTTCTTCCTGGCCTCTAATATGTGCCCGTTGGGCTACGGGAGGAAAGAGTGGGCAGCACCAGCCAATATGTCTATAGGTGCACTGCTCTGTGGGCTAATACCCAAATAGACCCAATGAATTATTTTGGGGTGACCTCTAAACCCCCTGCCAAATAGCCACACAGAGACTCACCTATTGCACTCAATATAATCAATTTATAAATCCATTTTATTGTAGCATATTTAAAACCAATTTAAAACCAATTAAACTGAACCATATGCATGGTAAGCCACCAGGGGGCGCACTCCTTCATTAATAATGTAATCTCATATCTGTACAATTCATAGTGATTCCGTGTTAATTAATCAACAAATACATATATACATCTATAGCTTAAAATCTAATCCAAAATTAATGTCCTAATCCTAATAAAGTGCCAGTGCTTCCGTCAAAAATAGTGCCTTGTGCAAAGTATTTACACCCATTCACAAAGGGAGGGAACACAGACAACACATAACAAAAAGAGTTATAGACTATATAGTCTATGGACATTTGCTGAATAGTGTTATACGTAGCTGCTAATAGACAGTGGATAGTTCTACATGCCTTTGTCTGATTGAGTTGTTTTACTCGGGATCTTTATCCCCCTCTCCTCCTGCTGATGGAGTTCTATAATTATATGCATAGTGGCTTAACATTGGAATTAGAATTAGATATTGGGTACTGTTTTAAAAAAATCCCTATCTGTTTGAGGTATTTGTATTCTGGATCTTTATCCCCCTCTCCTCCTGTTTGTTTAAGCCTACTAAATTATATAAATAGATGTTGAGGTAATAGAGATGCAATGTAGTAGTTGTAAATAATAGTTATGTTTAAATGTGATGTATATTTAAGATGCCGCCAATTGTTAATATATAGTATATATAAATGTGTGTGAATACAGGACTTTATATTAGGCTAGTAGCAGTACACATTAGGAATCGGTGGGGTAAGGGTTAGGTGCATCCCTGAACGGTGGTCCGCGTGCCTGGCTTGTCTTGGCCCATTATCATCCGTCTCATCTGTCTCCCACCTGTGTGGGGGGGCGGGGCCGGCAACAGCGTGCGCTCCAGCGTGGAGCGCGGGCGCGCATGCGCAGTAGCGGGGATTGGCGTACTTCCGGCCGGAGTATGCAATCACTGCGTGCAGCTGGGGCCAGGCGTGGGAGCGATCGGGAGGGTATGTACTTAAGGGGGGTTGTTACCCTCGGTCCCTAGCCGCATACTGACCGTGAGCAAGAGTTCATACGGGACTCGAAACGCGTTGGTCTTTGCCTGAGGGGGGGTCCTCCTGCTCATCATATTGAAGTAAGCACTCTTTTTGTTATGTGTTGTCTGTGTTCCCTCCCTTTGTGAATGGGTGTAAATACTTTGCACAAGGCACTATTTTTGACGGAAGCACTGGCACTTTATTAGGATTAGGACATTAATTTTGGATTAGATTTTAAGCTATAGATGTATATATGTATTTGTTGATTAATTAACACGGAATCACTATGAATTGTACAGATATGAGATTACATTATTAATGGAGTGCGCCCCCTGGTGGCTTACCATGCATATGGTTCAGTTTAATTGTTTTTAAAGTGGACCAACACCGAGAGGTGATCGGCCCGGAAATCTATAAGATTCCCGGGCCGATCACCTCCCACCCCGCGGGACATCCGAGATCGGGATGTCCCGCGGGGTGAAACCCCCCAAAAAACCCCCAAACACCTTACCTGATCTTCGCCTCCCTCGCGCCCCTGTAGGCGTGCCCGCGCCGGCCGTCTGGGAATGGCCGGCGGGGGCGCGCGCGCGCCGAAAGTGACGCGAGGGAGGCGGCGGCGGCGGCAGCCGCTTGGACGTTCCTGATCCCCGCCTGGACGTTGGCGGGGATTGGACCGTCCAGTCACGTGGGAGCGGGGAGAGGTAAGATTTTGGGCTTTCTGGGGGGTTTCACACAGCGGGGCACCCCCGATCGGGGTGCCCCGCCGAAGTGGACCAAAACCCAGGATAGTCAAAATCCTGGGTGTTGGTCCACTTTAAATTGGTTTTAAATATGCTACAATAAAATGGATTTATAAATTGATTATATTGAGTGCAATAGTGAGTCTCTGTGTGGCTATTTAAAATAATTCATTCTTCCTGGCCTTATTATTATTATTATCATTGTTTATTTATATAGCGCCATCATCTTCCATAGCGCTTTACAAAGTAGTAATTACAGACAGGGTAGAAACATACGGTACATAGACTATTTCAAATGCAGTTTTACAGAGTTGACAATGGATATTCTGAGTACAAGATACAATAGGGGAGAGAGCCCTGCCCTTGCAAGCTTACAGTCTAAAGTCATCCGGCCACATCTCCAGCATTTTTGGGCTGTGCGCGCGTTACTGCCCGCATCCATTCGGATAGGCTGGGGGCGAGAGTGTGCCCCTTACTGTGGGCGCTTTTGCTTATGATTGCCATAAACAGAGCATATGCAGTGCAAACTGCTCTGATCGGACGAGAGCCTTAGCAAGCGCCGTAGGACCAGGGAAAGGTGAGTTTTTCTGGGTGGTCTCACAAATTGGGATGCCCCCAGGCAGGGAACAGAACCCTGGGATTTGTTCCACTTTTAAGATGATTCTTCACCCTCCCCTAGGCAGACTTCAGAGTAGCGTGTAGGTCAGTTTTAAAAATTACCTCATTTAAATGTGCATTTCACCCCTCTCACTAGAACTAGCAGGTTTTAATTTTGATAACCATTAATGTGTTGAATGCTAATTTAGCCAAAAGGTGTGTTAAAATAAATTGTAGGTGATTGTACAATCTGCTATGTGGTGGTTTTGGGCACTAAAGCTATAGTGTGGGTGGGTGGATACCTCTGTTTGCACTTTGCATAAAAAGTAATGTCTGAAATCTTCATCACTGTGATAACCACTGTGTGAATAAGGAAAAGGATACACAGCCAATGAATAGTGTTGGGTGAACCCGCTGTCGAAAAATGTCTTTGGCAGGGGTTTCAGAAAAATGGCTGCCCCATGAGTGCCCCCATTTAGCAGCAGCTAAAAATATAAAGTGTACTCACTCATGGGAGAGGCCATGTTTTTTGAAGCCCCTGTCACAGACATTTTGACATTGGAAAAGCAACCCCCGATGGATGGATTGCGGGGCTCAGGTAAATTGAATAGCCACTTTCTGCTCCTGCGCGTTGCATTAGGAGACCCTACACTCCTCGCCCACCTGCCTGTGCCCCATGAGCCCTTACCTGCCGGTAATTTTAATTCCAGTGGGGGGGAAGTTGGGCACAGAGGGGTGAAACTGTCATTTTTCGGTCCCAAAGTTCAGGTCAAGTTTGGCCAACACTACCAAGGAATACTAATAGTAAAATAGCCTAATAGCTAAAATGACTATGACCCCAATTATATTATCGTATATATATCGCAACAATACCCCCCCCCCCCCATAATTATGAAGTCCAGATACCTATACTTAGAGAAAGTAACAATGATCCAACCAAGTGGACCTACATTTAAGAATGCCAAGACAAACAAGCAAGAAATATAAATAAATGAAACCTAAAGTAGGACTGTTTATCACAGGTGCCGTCAGCTGGAGAGACCCCCACCCCCAGCCATTCCAGAGCCCATGCTTCCTGATGCTGTGCTCTGAATATCATGAAAATAGTTCTTACTGGGAGGGGATGGTTGGCTGGACCAGTGACAGAAAAATCCCAAAGCAGGGAATCTTGTCCCATCATAGAATGTAGTCCAGTAAGTAAAGAGGGTGGGTAGGAATGTGTCCTGTATTTGTACCTTCTATAAAGGGGAACTCCTATTGCATAATGGACAGCCTTGACAGGAAGACAGATTTTAATGCTAATGGACCAACTGGCATACAATTTGATGGTAGTAAATACACAATATAACTGTGCAGTGGGTTGTCATTTTATATTCCTAATCCTTCTTAATTAATTTTTTTTATAGGAACAGCAGGGCGATGCTTCCCCAAGTCAAGCTTTTTCCAGCGAAGAAGAAAAAGGAAATGGATCTGAAGAGACCCCAGCGCTAAGTGGTGTGCATTGAACTTTATAACCTTATTATTTCTGTGATTATATATTTCCTTTGCACTCTGTGCTCATTCTCCTTTCTCCCCTTTCCAGAACCAGTGAAATCGGAGCCTCCTCCTAGCAACCAAAACAAGGTATCAGTATGTGTGATTATTGATAACCTTTAAGATTACAGTTGGGGCATTGTTATACTGGTGTTTTAATTTTTATATAGGAGTCTCAAGGAGATGAGGAAGATGATGAGGATGATGTTGCAAGTGAGGTTGGCAGTCCAGAGGAGCCAAAGGAAGAGGAGGCGGGAGAAGAGTATTTATCTGAGATGGACAATGAGCCACAAGTTAGTGAGAGCGATGACGGATTCAGTATTCATAATGCTCAGCTCCAGTCCCACACTCTCGCTGACTCTATTCCTAGCAGTCCAGCATCTTCTCAGTTGTAAGTATTTTTTTCCGTCTTGTAGGTGGTTTCAAAATAAGTTTGTAAAAGTTGGAGCTTTGGAGGGGTCTTGGAGAAGTAAAATATACAACTTCTACATCTAGAGGAGGCCTGCAACTCGCCAGATACATTGGCCCCACCTACCAGAGGGCTGGGCACTACAGAGCTATTTACCAAAGGAGGGCCTATACATTATATAACTTATCCTTCACATAGAACGCTCTTCTGTTTTAGATTTAGCGTCTATATTAGATAGACACTCTGCCAGCTTAATAGCCTGTGATATCTCTTCTTTTCCAAATTCTCTTTTCTTTTTTTATTTGGCGGGGGGGGGGGGGGGGGGCACAATCCTCTCCATTTGGGGAGGTCAAACCGTAGTCCTTGGGCTCACCTAACAACCATGTGTTGGTTGATGACATTTTCTGACTTTGCAGGTGAGGTCAGGTCATTATATGCTTCCACAAAGAGCCCTCTATAATGGGTATCAAGGAGACACCCAACTTCTCTGCAGGGGGTGGTGGAAAAGCAATCCCATTGGGTTCTCAGGGTTGCAGCAGCCTGACTAGTCTTGACTTTACATATGGTCTTCTCTGAAGAATGTTCAAGGAAGAACTATTAGCAAGGCAGTTGAAGGCCTTTTAGGCTGTAAAGAATATCTAACATTAGACGCACATGCCACTAATTCCTGAACATTACCCACAGAGAGTGGTCCCTACAGAGCTAATATTACCACTGTGTAAAATCTCTGTGCACCATTTTGTACTCGCTATCCTGGCAGTCTAGTAAATAGTTTGCAGCTTGTCAGGGATATCGCAGACCTGTAGACTTCGACCCCAAACGCGTTGTTCCAAAAATGACCATTAGAGTCTTTGAGCATGACATGTCACAATTAGTGATTTCCTTTTTTGGCTTCAGGAAGGGGCCCTACAGCGCTTGATGGGTTGTCCTACCTGTCTGAAGGATACGCCACCTGTCTTACATTAATGGGCAGGTTTTATATATTTCCCACCTTTTTAATAGAAGTCCCCCCTTGTAGTTTTCAGGCACCTTGCAGGTGAAGACTATAGGCCAATATATATTGAAAACGGCACATATTTTATGTTGGTTCAAAGGTTTATATTTTATGTTGACCACACTAAGCACACTTTTTGCTGCATGTGGGATTCTACAGTGTTCAATATTAGATAATATAAAACTACAGAGACTATGAATTGTAAAATACTTACTTTTACTCTTTACATCTTTATACAAGTGTACGAGAAATTCCATACACATTGTTTTGACTATTGTATTTATTTTCTTAGTTCAGTCTGTAGTGAAGATCAGGAGGCTATACAAGCTCAAAAAATCTGGAAAAAAGCCATAATGTTGGTGTGGCGTGCAGCAGCCAATCATAGGTTTGTATCTGTACACCGATGTAAAATAAATATTGCTCTGTTGGGCTTTCATTTTATGACTACACTGGGGGAGGTTTTGCTTCATTTGTTGTTGGGTCACTGGGGGGCAAGAAGTAAATAGGGTGATTGGCACAATATATGGGGATTTGATACCATATAGAATAGACAAAAGAGGAAGTGCAGTGAGTGTCAAACTAACTGGCGTACTGGTGGTCTTGCTAATATGAATGTATGATTGCTGAGACATTCTTCCACCCCACCCCAACTGCAGGCATGAGCTGTCGGTGGCTAATATTGTTTGCCGGGTGGGCCTTACGCAATTGGTTGCCAGTGGTTGTTGGGGGGGGGGGGGGGGATTGGAATGCGATAAATATGGGTCTGCCTGGGCTAATGGGGGGCAATCAAGATACCCATATGCTGGATTAACGGGGTCCACTGTAAGACCTTTATGTACCAGGAATTGAAAGCTGTTTTTGTGATGTCTTTTCATGTCTCTAGGTATGCCAATGTCTTCCTCCAGCCTGTTACAGATGACATTGCTCCAGGCTATCACAGTATTGTACAAAGGTAAAACCTACAAGTGTTTATTGTGTAACAAAAGCTGACTTTTATTTTAGCTATTGTGCTCTGGGCACTTTTGTTTGCTTGAGTTATATGTGGTAGAAACCTGCTGTGTTTTTTTTTTTTTTTTTTTTTTTTTGCTTTAGTAAAACCTGTACCATTCTGTTGTGGTATTATAATACCCCTGATATACTATATGTAATTATGGATTAGCTTAAATAGCCAGAATAGAAATAAATTAAGCTTAGTAAGCCTCTGCATCAAGTCTTATATACTGCAGATGGTTTGGTTCCCCTGCTTTATCAGTACTTTAGTTTTGGCCTCCAAGATTTAAGTTGTTACCCTGTATATCCGAACTCACAAGTGCACCCAGCATTAAGGGTCAACCAGGCCATGTAGTAGTGCTTTCTACAGGGATGCATGTACTTATGTTTAGTAGCTCAAGCAAATTTGGTTATTACTTTAAAAAATTTAATTTAGTAATTCTTGTGTTTATAAAATCTCAAGTGATCAATTTCTAGGGGGAATAAAACAAACCAGGTTTGATCATGTGGTATCCTTAGCTGATCAGGTATCAATTCAGTATGGGGTAGCTTTTGAATCCTAATCATAAGAAACGTCTATGCCCTTGCATTCATTTTATGTATATACATCCTAAAATATTACCAAAACGGGCGCGCACATCCTTCTCCGCTTTTTTTTTTTTTTATTCTTTTTTTTATGTGAGATACATTGTGAAAAATAAAGTTCCATAGGATTCGGCATATATACAGTAGGATCAGTGCCGAAGCATTTTGACTACTTAATCAAGGGTATAGATTAATTATTCCAGATCTTGGACCATGCAATGCCTCTAGTAGAATTAACCCACTTTGAAAAAAGTTTAGCATGACCTACTAAATTCTTCAGTAGATCTATATGCAAACAAGGATACATGTGTTTGGAAGAAGTGCTTGGAGACACTCCAGGTAGTCTGATCATAAGGGGTCACTAGATAGCAGAAAGCAGACCTCCACTTAAAATGTAGAAGGAATATTGATTACGTAATGATCCGTATGTGCTGTTTTAAGAGGGCTTAAGCCCATGAAGATGTTGTGGCGTATATTAGAAGATGCTGCACGCCTGCCCTGCATGGGATTTTCTACACACCTGAGAGCCCTGCTTACACACGAACATGAGTGGGTGGGTGAGCAAGAGCTCCTCTGCCAGTACATAAACTGCAGCTGAGGTGATCAGATAATCCAGCCAGAGATTTTATCCATTTCCACACAGAATCTCTAGCTGGCTGCATTAATCAACAGAAGGCTCCCAGCTTGGCTGCAGTGTACCTGTGTGATTCAGACTCTCCACACAAGGTAGTGTGGAGGCCGCAGCAAGGTTTGGATTTTTTTATTTTTGCATACAGTGCAGACCAAACACAGCAATATATTTCCCCAAAAAGGGCGACGGTATCTCAACAGAAACACACACACACCCACATTGAATCCACTCATGGTTGGGTGTGAGGTGGGGCATGCCCAGGACTACCTGCCAGCATAATGATTTCTGCACACTGGTATGTGTAGGCAGCAATGTTTCAGGATGATGTACAGCTGCAACTGCCAGCGCCTTTCACCAGTTTGTTGGTCTTCATCTGGATCAGTTACCGTGTGTAGCTCACAGCCTTTTTGGCACTAGCCTGTTTGTCTGTAGTAGTGGTGACGACGCAGTGCACATTTATTCTGTTAGATCATGCTGAGGAACGCTCTGCCCGTTCCTCAGATTTAAAGTAATAAATTCAGGTGCCAAGGCTAGCCCTGCTTGCTCCTGGGCACTTCTCTAAAGCCCTGTAGAGCACTGAGCTTGGCAACACTCACAGTGAGTGAAATCAAGCAGCACCACTTGGCTGTAGCTGCAGTGGCCACAGAAGTCATGAGAGTACATTTCTAGATGGGGCAAAAGCAAGGAAATAAGGCAGGGGTGTAGGTCCTTTTAATTGAAAGTGTTACTTTGCGATTAAGTTATAAGGCTAGCATATAGGATAGGTTCCTTACTTGTAGTTTGTTTCTGAACATTTAAGTTTTTTTTTTTTCCTTTTTAAGGCCTATGGACCTCTCTACCATAAAGAAAAACATAGAAACTGGTATAATACGAACCACAGCCGAGTTTCAAAGAGACATCATGCTTATGTTCCAGAATGCTGTGATGTATAACAGTTCTGACCATGACGTTTATCACATGGCTGTTGAAATGCAGAGAGACGTACTGGAACAGATTCAAGTATGACTTTCATTACTAACCATTGCACCTGGAAACGTTTAACAATGTTTATCTTTCTCTTTGTTTTTTGGCTAAAAGTGGTCTATGCGTGATGAGAACAGATATATATTGCATTGTCATTTAATTCTCCCACTAAATCTTACAGCAATTTTTGGCTACGCAACTGATTATGCAGACATCTGAATCTGGGATCAGCGCAAAGAGCCTGAGGGGCCGAGATTCAACGCGCAAGCAGGACGCCTCTGAGAAGGTATGAACAGTGTATAGTTGTAGCACAAGCTCAGACTATATAACGCTTATGGCCTCCGGGGCATTTTTTTTTAAATTCTTTATTTAAATGAAACGCAAACTTGGCATAAACAATCATTTAAAGACTTTACCATGATGATACTATTATTGATATAGGACTATCACTAGATAAAGTGATTAGTAAACTAAGGCTAATGCCAATAACTTCTGTAGGTAGCTTACTTGTATTGACAGTTCGATGTGAAGGACATTGCTGTCTAAACCAGATGTCTTTAGTCCACGGTCTCACTACACCGTCAGAAATGTAACCAAGAAGTGATAAATATATGGACTTATTGTGGTGAATAACTTGTGAACAGACACTTCTACTCAACCAATAGACAATATAGTTAACTTTTAACGCAGTCGTCAAATGGGTGGGTGATCATTCGTTGCACATGTTAGAGATAAAGGTGGGGTCCAATTTGTAGGTGATAAACCTTGTTCTTATGTCTTACTTATGCTAGTACATAAGTAACTTCCACTGCATGTCTAGGAGCATAGGAATATACATTAAATGCTCAAATGATTGTGCTTATAAAAGACTTCAGCTGTTCAGTTGATAGTTCAGTTGGGCTTTTCAAGGGGACTTAGTTGGAAATTGCCACTCAGAAATGCTTACTGCAATTATAAATTCGACATCCCAGTTCCTGAAAACCGATAGTGTTGTGGCACTCGTGCTTCTGTTGTTATAGCTACTGCTGGTGGGTAGACACGCAGTCGTATTTCGCCTAGGTTGATGGAGAGCGGATCCTAGCAGGACCCCCCCCCCCCCCCCGAAGTGGGCCAACACCCATGTTTTGTCAAATCGGTGTTGATCCATCTTAAAGCTGAATTACAGTCAAAAATCGTCTCAGACAGGGCGAGGGGTGGTTACAAAGAAAAAAAACGAGCTCTGCTCTTCCTTTTCTGTGCTGTCACCACATACAAAAACACAAAATGACATCCCCTACGCCGTGCGCACAAGTGGATGTAAGCACAGAGCCGGGGGGAATTCCGCTTTGTGTCTTTCAGTGCAACGGCCGCACAGAAATTGGCCACTGGAGCATGGCTGAAGTAAGGTTTTTTTTTTTTTTTTTTTTCTTTAAAAACCTCCTTCCCCATCCTGCCTCAACACCAGTAGAGGGTGGCGGGGTTGGGTTGACTTCTGACTAAAATTCAGCTTTAAGAAAAATAACACAGGTCTGATGGGTACACAGAGCGGGGATGGCAGATCACTGTATTGATTGCCGATATGACCGCCGCAGGAGTCCGGTACTAGGTAAGTTTTACACGATTTAGTGCTCTTTACGGCTAAAGTAAAAGGTTACTGTGCACCAGGGCCCTTTCTGAAGCAGAATTAGGGCTTCTTTACGTTCTTGCTTGATCACATATGATGTGAGCCAAACTCTCTCCAGGGTCAAAGACAACACTTTGCTTGAATGTTTTCCTATTCTATCCAATCAGCTGTACAGTTTTTCAAATCTTTGAGTAAATAGTAATTATTTTTTTATTTTTTTAACAATGAGATTTGCTTTTTATGTGAGCAGCAAGAGAATCCAGGCTTTAAAGTAACTGTCAAGACTTGCATAATACATGTTCTAGGGAGAAATGTCAAATCCTGGCTCCTCTTCTACTTGTGTTGTCAGCTTGTCGTTGTCTTGTGTTGGAGAGTCTCCGTGGAATCTGACCTGTTTTTCTGTTTGTCCATTAACAGGACAGTGTCCCCATGGGCTCTCCTGCCTTCCTTCTCTCTCTCTTTGTAAGTATTGAATTGTTGAGGTGTGTTAGATAGTATGAATGCATCGCGAGCCACTAGTCTACAGTCATAACTCTTTGACAAAGTTGTCGGTGTACTTTCTTTGTTGTGCCGTGTGTCTGTCAAGCAAAGCCTTTTGTCCCACAAGCTAATGTTAATTCTTTAAACGCACGTACACAAAATGTTCTCAATCCATTAAGCCAAGATAGCAGAGTTAATGAAGTTGCTTTGATTAAGAAGCTCTATTCATTCCGCAGTTTAGCAGTTCAGTTAAATCGCCATTTCAGAACATATAATGCAGACAGGTGTAACACACCTGCAGTAAGATGAGAGAGCAGAATTTCCAGCTTAGCAGTATTTCAGGTATGTGAGCTGATTTTCATAGTCAAAGTCGTCATGCCTTTCATTAGTGGTTACATTTTTTTTTCTTTCATTTCTATTTAAGTGTTAAACCTATATTTTTCTGCTTTACAACGCTGATCTATTTCTCTTTTCTTTCTGAACAGGACGGAGGTACTCGAGGACGACGCTGTGCTATTGAAGCGGATATGAAGATGAAGAAGTGAAGTTGCTGTGATGTGCAACGTACTGAATATCATGCTGTGGTTGTGAAGCCATGTGATAATTGCTAAATATTTTGTCGAACCCCAGTATCTGGGCCTTATACTGAGCGCAGTCATGTTTGTGTGCCCTCTGTGAATGGTGCTACAGGCAGTAATGACTATTCTTTGTAAATGTGTACAGAAGCCTGCACTGCTTGTGAATTACCATTATACCAATGTAGTAGTTTATACGTTTTACTTGTTTGAAATGATGTAACCCTTTTACATTTTTTTTTTGCAACCGTAAAAATATAGCTTTTTTTAAATTAATTTGTAATAGCATAAACCAGTTACATGTGCTTTATTTTGATATGTTTGCTGTGAATGTAGGCAAATAAATCATGTGGACATAAGTAATATTTAAAAACTATAGTTCGATTTCATGTTTCAAATCATGACTGTGAGCAACTGACCTTGTGGATCTAAAATCAGGCAAATAAGCATCTCTGTTTTTTGTATCTATAGTGTTAAAATAGATTAGCTGACGGAAACTTTTGTATCTTGTATAGGATTCTTTTGTGCAATAAATGTCTAATTTATGAAGCCATTTGTAAGGCTGGGTGCCTAGTTTTATTTGTTTTATCTGAAATCCAACATTCAGAAATATTTTTAATGGTCCTTTTACCGCGACCGTGTTCTTGGCCAAACCCTGGGCCTGCTTATCCTATTGTCCAATTTGGTCAGATGCATCTGTCAGCTATATTACTATTGCTCTACTTTCCTTCATCCAGAATCCCTAGTTTCCTGAAATCCAGTTAGGGCAATGTAAGCTTTTTGTTGACAGTAAAGACCTCAATGTGACAAGGACATTGAGAGAAGGAAGACTACATTCTACAAAGGCCAAGCTACACCAAAACTGAATGAAGACTTGGAAGAGGCAAAAAGATTGGAGTATAGCAATAGACGCCTCACTATTTTAGGATAGATGTTAGTTTACCATAGTGTCTATAAAGACCATTGAAGAGGCAGACTCAAAGGGATCAGATTGTATACCTCAACTCTACTCCAAATACTCAGTGTGTTTAGGCACAAATGTCCTTTGAAGGGCATTTTGTCTGTGTTGCTAGGCCTAGTTTCTTCCTAACTAATGTAAGTATGCAGAAGAAAGGGGTTTATTGTTATAGCAGAGGGTAAATGCAAGCAGTTAACAGATGTTCCTTGATCACTCTGGACTGCACCTTTCTGCCAATGCAGTGGTGTGCAGCAGTTTTCAGGACAGCTATGGCAGTAGTCTTCCAGATCGTTTCTGTCCTGTTTTTTCCGTGACTCACATTCTAAGGGGTAGATACTTAGGGGTCGATTTAGAACCAGGTGAGAATTCATACTTCGTTTTTAGAAGAGAAAACTGACTTTCATTGTGTACCAAATGTAAATTTTCACCCGGCTCTGAATCAGCCCTAAGATAGACACTGAAAGTCAATGCCCGTTTCCTCTCCTAAAAAAAGGAGTGAGAATTCTCGCCTGGCTCTGACTCGCCCAATTCTTGGTTGAGTTTTTGGGAAGAAATTAGGTCAGCACAGCCAGGAGGACTCTAGCCCTCTTGGTGGTCTTCAAGCTGTCTAGTGATGTAGACATGTTTATTTTATGCCAACCAAAGAATATGGAAATTGTGTGTGCTAGACCACTGTTTCTTAACCTGCGTTATTCGTACCCCAGGGGATACTTGCCACTGGTCAAGGGTGCACCAACAAGGAGGTTCTGACAGGGTCTGGTATATTATTTTAACAGTAGAATATTCTTTCTTCCTTTGTTGTTACAAGGCCAATTACTCAGTTAATCGGTCTTAGTCGCTGATTTACTTAACAGCTTTTCGTTAGGAGGTACTTTGCTTTAAATGTTGAGAACCACTGTGCTAGACCACAAGTATTAACGAGGGACAACTCCCCAAACCCCCCCTGCCCCTCTGGTTTCACAACTTTTGACTTTCCTGTCCGGTAAAATCGTGCTCTGGCATCCCTCAGTCCCGCGCCATCTTGCCGTCCCATTATGCTCTGTGCTGCCCCTCAAATCAGGCACATGCACAGTGTCGCTGAATAGGCTGCGATGATACTCCCGCAAGATTTGAAGAGGAACAGCGAACGGTAAGTACGGCTAACTCACTCAGCGACGGCTAATGGGGAGGGGGTGCTAAGGGGCCAGGAATGCTGCCGGATGTTGGCGTTTTAGACAATGGTGACATCCAAAAGCCAGTGATAGATGGGAGAGGAATGTTTACTGAGGAACATCAGTAAAGGTTTGATGTTCCTTTTTAAGTATGGACACCTTATGTACTGTGTCCTGAGAACCCGGGGGGGGGGGGGATTTCTGACCAACATTTAGATGGCAGCTGCCCTAGCGTGCAGCTTCTGACTTGCTCTGGCTACTCAAAGGGATTGACCAGTGATTCTTTAAAATCATTTGTCAGGCAGCTTACCTGACTGTTGGTCAGGTGCAGCCTCTTGGGCCTGGTCGTAAAGAGGAAGGGGAAATTAATTCGCCTCCAATGCCTTCCCCGATCGAAATCATCCGTATAAGCCAGAGGCTTGTGTCTGGTTGACATCCCCTCTGTTAGTGATAGGCTTGCATGAAGCTCTTTTTTGCTTGAACATACACGATCTTTGACTTTTTATAGTTCTCAAGTTTCTCTAGATGGGTCTTGGACTTGATTTGTGCCAAAGTACTGATTTCCCCTTTGAAGGAAAATTATTTGGTTGGGACTAATTTATTAACAATCCACATAAGTCATGGACTGCACCCTGGTGATATTCCTGTTCTAGGAGCCACATATCCAGAAATAGTAGAGAAGATGGGGGTAAATATGAAGAGGTAAGAGTTGAAGGTGAGCATGGGATCTCCTTGAGCCATTTTTTATTCCATGGCCCCACATAGTTCAAGTAGAGAAGTAAAGATAGAAAAAAAATACTGGCGGTTTGGGGTTTGAGTTTCAAGCTCGAGATTGGTTAGAAAATGATTTGAAGGATAAAGTCAGTCTTGTGCTGGGCATCCAGACTTGGACTGCCATGTGGGTTGGAAATTGTTGATTAAAGTGGAACAAAACCCAAGAGTACCTGTCCTTGAATATTTTAGATCGCAGGGACAGCTGCTGGTCTACCCCCTGTGTGAACTCCCACCTCCCACGCTTCCTGGCTCCCTCACCAATGTAAATATTGGCAGCTGCATCCCCAGCCATTCAGAGAAGCTGGGGACGGGAGTGCGCCCACTGTTGGGGGTGTGGCTGCTTGTGCCCCCATTTGTTGAGTATTAAATATGCACAGCAAACTGCTTTGATTGGAAGAGAGCCTGTGCATGAGTCATAGGACCAGAAAAAGGCGAGTTTATATGGGCCGATCTGGGGTATTTCACACAGCAGGGCATCCCAAATTGGGAGCCCCGGATAGTCAACATTCTGGGTTTTGTTCTGCTTTAAGAAGCAGATCATGTGGTAGAGGGAGGCTGAAACATGGTTTGGAAGGAATGTGAAGCAGTGAGGTAATATAACTAGTGGCTTAAGTGGGTGGGGCAGCTTGTTAGACGGGTGTTTGGACTTGTGGGCCAATATGTTGAGCAGGGAAGTGGTGAGAATAGGGGGGGCAGGTGTGTGGGGAAATTTGAATGCAGGAGGGATGAAGGGGGGCAGCAGGAATACATCCCAGATCTATCATGGGGTGAAATGAAAGCAGGAGGAAAGAGGGAAGTTAAAACATGTGGAGTAAAGTAGGCAGTAGTGGTATTTAAAAATCTTCTAGTGATAGCGGCCAATTAGCATTCTTCTTTGCAGGCGGCCTGCAGCTCCAGGAGAGACCATTTATTTTTTAAAATTGACCAGTTAGAAAAAGGTAAATGAGTTTTTATGTGCAGCAATCGGAATTGCCCTGGGGAGGGATGCCTATGAGAGCTGTTTGTTGCAAGGGTGTTGGTCTGGTTTAAGTATAAACGTAATAGTGAATTGTACTGGACACCTATATCACTGGTTACAACCAATAAGTACTAAGCAGCAAATCTTGTGCACATGCTTCGTCTATTTCCCAGTGTCTGTCTCTTTTGTGCAATATGGCACATTTTGCCACGTTGTTACCCTCTGTTCATCCACCCTTTTAGCATTTTGTTCAAAGAGTTTGTGAGATAAATTAGGATGTGCGCAAAAATAGACTATAAAATAACCAGAAGAAAATGCAGGGCAATATCTGTATACAGTGGCCATGTGATAATTACTATACAATATCAAGGAAACACACAGGGAAAGGAAATTACCACTTATCCAGAGTTAATCTGATGTGGGTCCCCCACCTCTGGACATTTCAAAAAACCATGGTAAGCATTAAGTGCCTGATCAAATTCCCAGGTATTTGTATAAAAAACACTGTCAACCCTTAGACATCTCCCTAATAAAATTGTTCCATATAGTGTCCAGATATTAGAGTGGCACAGTCTGGCTCAGGGGACAAAGTAGGATGGTCGGGGCCTGGCACCCGTTCTTTCTTCATTCAGACCGTAGTCAGCACTTTTTTCTCACAATTTTTTAACATATTTAGATGTGCAAGTTTTGTAAAAAACTGTGCACAAATGTGCACATCTAAATATGGGGGTCGATTCAGAGGCAGGTGGGAATTCTCACTACTTTTTTAGTAGAGGAAACTGCCATTGACTTTCATTGTATACTTTGGGGCTAATTCAGAGCCTGGTGAAAATGTACACCTAGTAGACAATGTAAGTCAATGGCAGTTTTCTCTCCTAAAAAGGAGTGAGAATTTTCACCTGGCTCGAAATCGACCTTGTGGTGCTGAATTATACAGAGGGAAAGAAATCTTGAAAAAAAACACCTTTCCCCACTTAAAGTGGACCAACACCCAGGATTTTGACTATCCTGGGTTTTGGTCCACTTCAGGGGGGCACCCCGATTGTAAAACCCCCCAGAAACACCCCAATACTCACCTCAAAACGCTCCCACGTGGCCGGGTGACAGCGACGGACAAGCGCTGACAGCGACGGACAAGCCAGTGCATCCGCCGCCGCCTCCCGCACGTCCCTCTGACAGCGCGCGCGGGCACGCGCACGGCTAGAGGGGCGCGCGGGAGGCGGCGGCGGCCGCAGCCGCCGCCGGGGAGGTGAGTTTTTGGGGGTTTTCGGGGGAGTTCCTCACCGCGGGACATCCCGATCTCGGATGTCCCGCGGTGAGGGGGGTGATCGGCCCGGGAATCTTATAGATTCCCGGGCCGATCACCCCAGGGTGTTGGTCCACTTTAAGTAATCTACAGTATGGAGCAGCTAAGTGTAGACGGTTGCCAACTGCCCAAGCAAGGCAGTATAATAAAAATTAGCTTTTAATAGTCATCCTTTTAAATTCCAGTAGTGCAGTTCGCATGACGAGAGAAGGGGGGGAAGAGGCGAAGTTGGAAGTCGGTGACACGTTTCGGAAATAGCAGTCCCTTTCTAAACCATACTTCTGAAACGTGTCACCGACTGCTGACTTCACCTCCCCCCCCCCCCCCCCTACTGGATTTTAAAAGGATGACTAGTAAAAGCTAAGTTTTAATTTATATTATACTGCCTGTGAAGCGCAGGGATTTTTCTTATCTTTTATTTAAAAAAAATGCAAGTACAACAATTATGGTGCTTTAACCCTTATCAAGAATGTTTATAAGGATTTTGAATATTAAATAATTTTCTGATCCTAATATGTTTAGTTAATAACAAGTAATATCTAAATTAAAGTTGAGCTAAAAGCAGTGTATTTTTTCTTCTTGCAGACAAATTCTCACTCTGAACAAAAGACATTAAACAGAATACCAACATCTGCCATTTCTGAATTCATTATTAGCCAGGAGGAGCAGGAGCTTTTGGTACTTGGAATAAGGGACCTTGCTGTAGAAGACACATGCAGAGCTCAGGAGGTTACATTTTTTTCTTCTGTAGTAGATAGTAATAAGATTTCAAGAAGCCCCAATGAAAGGGTTATTTGTTTACACTTGCTGAACTGTTTTACCTATGCTGCCTATATATACGGCCTGATTCAGAGCCTGCCCGTGAATGCCTGTTTTTTTTGGGAACTGGTTTCGGAAACTGGGAAATTACCCGCTCGTATCATCCACAGTCGGGTTCAGAAAAAAGTTCTTAAATGCATAAGCGTCTGTATTTGCTTTGCGTACACACGGATTAGCCGAGCATTTACGTTATTTGCAGCCGAAGTAGTCTCAGAAGCCGAGTTTTTAGGAAGTAACTTGCCGTGGAAGCCCATTGTTCTCGGTGGGCTGTGTCCTGCAGTGGCTTTCTGGTATACGCCTTTTTTAGTTTTTCTAAGCTATTTTAACCCTACCCTCCAGCCTACCTGGAGTTTTTGTCACCAATTGTTGCCAGACCATTTATCACTATTTTGCACTACGCATGTCCAAATGTGATTTTTGAAGAGATTTCCCAGGAAAATTATATATTTTTTTTCAGCAGAGTCTGGGCTTCAAGATGAAATGTCTTGTTTGTAATTTTTTAGGTGCATGTTCAATATTTTTGGGTGAAATATGAGCAAAAAAATAAATAAAAATCTATTTTTTACAATTTGTAGTGTTTTTTTGTAATAAAAAATGTATTAATAAATGTATAAAATCTTATTGCATGTAAAATCCCAATTTCTCCCGGTTACAGCGATACCACACATTGTGTTGGTAGGCACCCTTCCTGCCCAGAACACGCCCCAAACTGAAACAGCGCTTTAGGGGATTTTCAGATAAAATACAACTATGTTATGCGCTATGCGCACCTTGCAGTTTTTCAATGAAAACAACCCTTTACATTTGAAATACCCCCAACAAACTATATATTCTCTGTAAGTACACACCTCAAGCTTTCTAGGCGTACTAGGCTTGTTGATGTGGCTACAGTTGTCTGGAAGTATTTCCTCAATGTATTCTTTGGTTGCAAAGAGCTTCCCTAAAAAAGCATACAAAAGCAGAATCAAAGCCACATTTTCCTAAAAAAAAAAAACTAAATACAAAAAAGAAAAAACAAGTTCAATCTGAAAAAGCAACATCATACAAACAGAACAATACCCAACATGCATAGCTACTGTCAAGGGAAGAGTTGGCAAACACAAAAGTAAAGCATGTGCGTAATGGTAATTTTCCTTGAAAATTTCAGCTCTGCAGACAAACTGCACACCTTGCGATTTTTCAACCAAAACAACCCTTTACACTTGGAATACCCCCCACAAACCATATATTCCGTGCAAGTACACATGTTAAGCTTTCTAAGTGTACCCAGCTTGTTGTAGTGGGCTCATCTTTCTGGAAGTAATCCCTCAAATAATTCTTTGGTTGCAAGGGGTTTCCCTAAAAAAAAAAGCAGAATAAAAAACATCTTTTCCTAAAATATCAATATGCAGACAAGAAAAAAATACAATTCTGTGATTACTCACCTGTAGAATTGGTATTATGAGTATACAGTACGTCCTGCTCCAAATATAATACTTACAATCGGGTAATACTCCGCCAGATGGCGCTGGACTGCAGAGACATCGAAAACAGGCCCCTCAAATACCCAGGGACCTCCCACAAATCCCTAGCATTGAAAAGCAGTTAATGAGAAGCCGGGAGAATTAATCAATCCAAACTATTAACTATAACAATGATAACAATCACCATACAGGGGATCCAAGAAAATGCAAACCAAGGGTGGGTTGGAGCAGGACGTACTGTATACTCATAATACCAATTCTACAGGTGAGTAATCACAGAATTGTATTATTCTTAGTATACAGTACGTCCTGCTCCAAATCTAATACTTACACTTGGGACATCCAATAGCAGTGTCCATAAAGTAGGGTGGGATCCCCAATAAAAATCAGCAGCAGACAGTTTAAACCACTGCCGCCTGCAGAACCTTTCTGCCAAAAGCATCAGCTGAGGCCCTAACATCAACCTTGTAAAACTCTGAAAAGGTATGAACAGAAGACCAAGTAGCGGCCTTGCAAACTTGTTCAACAGAAGCCTGGTGCTGAAAAGCCCAAGAGGCACCAATAGCACGAGTGGAATGAGCAGTAAGGCGGAATGGAGGATTCTTCCCCTTAGCAGAGTAGGCCTGAATCACAGCCTGACGAATCCACTTGCTGATAGTAGACTTGGCAGCAGCCAAACCCTTCCTAGGACCAGAAGGGACCACAAAAAGAGCATCAGTTTTCCTGAAAGGTGCAGTAGCCACCAGATAGTACTTCAGACACCTAACCACATCCAAAGAGTGCAAAACCCTCTCCTTAGCATTGCTAGGATTAGGGCACAAAGAAGGAAGAACAATATCCTGATTCAAATGAAAGACAGACACTACCTTAGGCAGAAAGTCAGGTTTGAAACGAAACACCACCTTGTCCTGGTGTCTCTCATAGTAGGGGGGCTGAATGGAAAGCGCCGCCAACTCAGACACACGCCTGACAGAAGTGATAGCCACCAGAAATACAACCTTGAGCGTAAGAATGGCCAAGGCAGCATCCTGCACAGGTTCAACAGGAGCACCCCGCAAGGCTGACAGAACCAAGTTCTGATCCCAAACAGGCACCATAGGCTTACGTGGGGGGCGCACATGAGTGACCCCCTGGAAAAAGTCCTGATCAGAGGGTGCTGAGCAAAGAACTTCTGGAAGAAAATAGCCAGAGCAGAAACCTGACCCTTCAGAGTACTGAGTTGGAGCCCCATCTCCAACCCATGCTGCAGGAACTCCAGAATCCTGGGAATAGAGAACACACGACAGAGAAGAGACTTAGACTCACACCAGTCAATGTAGGCACGCCAAACCCTTTAATAAATGGAAGAGGAAGACTTCTTCCTAGCTTTAATCAAAGTATCCACAACCGAGGAAGATAGCTCCTTCTCCATCAAGATGGAGGTTTCAGCAGCCAAGCCGTCAAAGCCAGAGTTTGTACATTGGGATGGCGTAGTGAGCCCTGAGTGAGCAGATCTGGCACCAAGGGCAGAGCGTAATGATCTACTGCCAGCTGTACCACGTCTGCTGGTTTCTGGGGTAGAGGCAGAGGACGTGGACGTCCTGGCTCCTCCTGGGGTCCCAAAGCAAAATCCTCTCCCAAGCCCCCTCAGGCATGATGGGGCGCCCTCACCCATCCGGGTGGGGGGACGGCTGCAGCACTTCGCTCACGTCTGGAGGCTTCATGTCTCAGACCGGTGGATTCAGGAGGTAGTTGGCAGGGCCCACCAGCTGCATCCCCTGCCTGATGGAGGGATGGGGACAAGCTAGGAGGGACTGAGCCTGTGCAATCAGACTGTCCACCTTCTGTTGAGGAAGGAAGATCCTTGCCTGAACTGTATCCAGATTCATTCCTAGGAATGGAGTTACCAAGGAAGGGGACAGTGAGGACTTGGGGTGGTTGATCACCCATCCAAATGACTCCAGAGTGGACACCACCAGCTGAGTATCCAACTCTGCCTGATGTAGAGACTGGGAAGTGATGAGAATGTCGTCCAGATAGGGAAGCATGCGGATGCCCTGACATCTGAGCAGAGACATCACGCCAACCAGCACCTTGGTGAACACCCTGGGAGCTGAAGTGAGGCCGAAGGGCAAGGCCACAAACTGGTAGTGTTGATCCATCAGAGCGAACCTGAGGAACCTTTGATGACCTGGGAACACAGGAATATGAAGATAAGCATCTTTGATGTCCACAGAAGTCATGAAATCCCCTTGGCGCAGGGAACTGATGGCAGAGCGCAGAGTTTCCATGCGAAAGCGCCTGCCCCTGACAAACTTGTTGAGGATCTTCAAGTCCAGGATGGGCCTGACTGAACCATCTTATTTGGGTACTGTGAATAGGTTGGAATAAAAGCCCTTGCCTTTTTCTCTTAAGGGGACCTGGCAGATGACCCCCAGCTCCAGGAGGCCTTGCACTGCTTGCACTTGCTCCTGAGCTAACACAGGGTCCTGAGGAATCCGGGATCTGATGAATCTTGGAGGGGGACCGGCAGCAAACTCCAACTTGTAACCGGAGGACACTACCTCCTGAATCCACCGGTCTGAGACATGAAGCCTCCAGACGTGAGCGAAGTGCTGCAGCCGTCCCCCCACCCGGATTGGTGAGGGCGCCCCATCATGCCTGAGGGGGCTTGGGAGAGGATTTTGCTTTGGGACCCCAGGAGGAGCCAGGACATCCACGCCCTCTGCCTCTACCCCAGAAATCTCCCCGGACCCCAGGAAAGGAAACCCCCCTTCCCTGTCTTGCACCACGGTAAGGGGAGGAGAAGGAACCCTGACCCCGGAAGAACCGAGATTGTCGCCTGCGCTAGGGTAACCTGCCTCCCTTAGCAAAAAGGTCCAGGCGGTCCCCAAACAGGCGCAGTCCTTTAAAGGGAAACCCAGTGAGGGCCTTCTTGGCAGCGTTGTCAGCAGCCCACTGGCGCAGCCAAACCGAGCAGCGTATAGCCACCACGAGGGCAGAAGTTCTGGCACACATTCTGATGGTGTCATCCAATGCTGAGAGGACAAAATTTACAAAAACATCACAACTGGAGAGTGCATTAAACACCTCACAAGGCAAATCATCAGGGGCACTATCAAGCATATTTCTGATAAGGGTTCTAGTGGCCACAGCAGTAATGGCAGAGGCACAGACCGGGCGCAGCGCTGTTCCCGCACATGCAAATGCGTGGGATGCCAGCTGGTCAATGCGCCAGTCCTCAGCATCCCGCAGGGTAGTAGAGTCAGGGGAATGCATGACAGAGGTGTTAGATAGCCCTAGGATCGGGGCATCCACCTCGGGGGAGAATGACCAACATTTAACCACCTCAGCAGGAAAGGGATACTTCCTATCCCAACTTTTTGGAACCCCGGGAAGTTTACTGGGGCGCTCCCATTCCTTGAGCACAAGGTTATGGAAATGTGCCTGCTGGGGAAATTCCAAACGTGATTTTGCTGTATGGAAAAGCTCCCCTCTTTGCCTGGGAGCCTCAACAGGGAGAGAGATGGACAGAACCTCAAAAATCTGGGTCCATAATCTGTCAGTGTCATCCGGGGGCCCAGGGGTCAGAGCCAGAATTGTCATGACCCCTTGGTCTCTCATCAGATGAGCCTGAATCAGAAAAGAGCTCCCCTTCATCAGACGGGGTATAGCCACAAAGATTCCAAAACTCCTCAGTTCCCATAGGGAGAACAGTGACATTAGGCGTCAAGTGCCGCTTCTTAGCAGGGGCCTTACACGCTAAGGACTTAGCAATCAACTGCTGAACAGTAGCCAGTCTAGAAGACACATCAGGCTGAGAATCCCCGCTAGTATGCAACTCAGTAGGAGTGAGGTTTAAGCTTGGGGGAGTAGGCGAAGTGAAGCGAGGTGCAGCCACTGGCAGGCCAAATTGCAATGCAAGCACCTGCTCAGCACAGGGTACACAGACCCGCGCCTTGTCAGCGTCAGCATGAGGCTGCCCACACGCTACACACAGCCGGTCTTGTCCCGAAGGGACCCCGGTCACATTGTCCTGGGATGCCTCAATATGGTGATTATAGCGGCGCTATACGCCGATAGGGAATAACGCTATATAGCAACCCCGGATGCCCCAATAACCCGCTAGGGAAGTGGGAGTATTATTTTTACAAAGCCTACAAGTTATATACTAATACAGGACCGGGAGAAGCCAAAAGGGTTCACCCCGCCTGAAAGACATAAGCAGACAAGACCTGTAAGCACACAGTAACAAAAGTGAAAGATATAAAGCCGCTCGCAAGGATAGTGGGGGGTGGTCATGGTGGTAGGGCATTGAAGACGCAGGGGTCTGGGGCTATCGCCAAATTCTGAGTGTTGGTCCCGGGATCCCATGGCAGGAGCCCTGGACAGGCAGCTGTATTGCTCCTAGAAGCACTGTGTTGATGGTCAGGTTGCATCCTGGACCCAGCGGTTTGCTGAGTTATTTGCATTACCAAATGTCTGTACACCATGTCTGTGACTTTGAAAATCTTTAATAAAAACCAGTGTGATATAAAGCCGCTCGCGAGGGCAGTAGGTAGGGGTCCGTCGCGCATGGGCCAACCAAGCAGGATAAAGATGGCGTCGGTATACCTTGAGGGGCGGGCCGGTATCAGCAATGACGCGGAGCGCGCCATAGACAGGCCCCGCCCCCACCGAAGAGCGCGAAGCCAGAACGTGCAAGCAGCCAATGATGGCGCACCAGCGCCTGAGGTAATGCCGCCGCCAAGCGCGGAACCAAGTCAGAACGTGGCGGCAATTTTAAAAAGACAGTAAAGACAAGCGGCTGACACAAGACTAAACAGAATGGAAAAAGAGTGTAAAACACAGAATGCATAGCATACATATTTACACACCCCCCCTCTCTTCCCCCGAAGGCTACAAGGAGGATGAGGGAGGACAGCGGCCACTTAAACAGGGCCCACCAATGGGCAGGGGCAAGGGGGCACTAGTGCGGGAGGGGCATCCCATAGAGGCTCACCATAAGCCTGAACCGCCTACCCTTTGGTGGGGGATTGCGGTGGAGCAGCGCTCCTAAGCACCTAACAGCGGTGCTGCCTACCTTCACCCGACCAGCGCAGCCAAGGCTGGGAGGCATATTACTAGTGGAATGGGTGGGAATAGTCCTACAGGACCGCAGGCTAATAGCCCCACTCACCTGCGAGTAGAGAGACATTTCTCGTCCTTTGCAGCCAGACTGCAGAGAAATTCTGGGGATTTGTGGGAGGTCCCTGGGTATTTGAGGGGCCGGGAGGAGCCTGTTTTCGATGTCTCTGCAGTCCAGCGCCATCTGGCGGAGTTTATCCCAAGCATAAGTATTAGATTTAGAGCAGGATGTACTGTATACTAAGAATACAAGCTAAATCTGAAAGCGCAAGGTCCCCCGAGCAGAACAATACCCAACATGCATAGGTACTATTAACGCTTTTGAATGCCAGCCTACTTGAGATGTTGTCACCCTCTGTTGACAGGTCATTTTTCCCCTTTTTGTGCCATGTTTTGCGCCATTTTTGCAGGAATTTCCAGGAAAATTATATATATATATATATATTTTTTGCAGCAGTTTAGGCTTTAACATGAAATGTCTTGTTTGTAATTTTTATACTGTTTATTAAAATATTAAGTAAAAAAAATATATATATATTTTTTAGACAATTGTCTTCTTTATTTTAAATAAAACATTTGTTTTATTAATGAAAACCATACTGCATGTGAAAGCCCCATTTCTCCCGATTACAACGGTACCACATATGTACTGGTAGCCCCCCGTTCCTGGCCAGGAGACCCCCCAAACTGAAACGAGTACTTTATAACATTTACAAATAAAATACAACTACTATCCACACTATAAAGGGTTAAATCAAGAAAAAAATTGGCGTGGGGGTGACAGAACATAAGGGGTTCATTTAAAACAATTGACTAGGAGTCCCCCCTCCCAGGGGGGGGAACCCCATTTTTTTTAATTTTAAGGGTTAAAAACCATTAAAAATAAAAAAAAATTAAATGGGGTCCCCCCTACCTGAAATAACCAGCCCGGGACCAGCTATGCAGAGTGTGTAGAAACAGGGTGCAGGGGCCAGGTTTGGTGGCCCCTGGCCCTGCAGGCTACAAGCCAGCATAGCCTATGGCCCGGGCTCTTCTTCCCCTTCCCCCGGGCTTTGGGGAGGCAGGTAATTGGGGTGCCAGGGGTTAATGGCAAGTCACCCGCTGGCCGCAGGTGACTTGCCAGCCCCCAGCCTTGTGAACTAGTATAGGGGTCTCATGGACCCCTTACCATTTCAAAAGGGGTTAAATGTAAAAAAAACAAAGAGACACACAGAAAAAAATATTGTATTTGTTTTATTTTTAATACTTAACTCCCACCCATCTTGCACTGTGTCCCTCGGCAATCACTGGCTTCTGCTCGTTAAAAACCCTTAAAATCTCCCCCAAAATGAAATGGGGTCCCCCTTCCCCAAAGTAACCAGCCCGGGACCAGCTATGCAGGGCTTGTAGGAACAGGGTGCAGCTTTGGTGGCCCCTGGCCCTGCAGGCTACAAGCCCGCATAGCCCATGGCCGGGGCTCTTCTGCCCCCCCCTGGGCTTTGGGGAGGCAGGTAATGGGGGTGCCGGGGGTTAATGGCAAGTCACCCGCTAGCGGCAGGTGACTTGCCAGCCCCCAGCCTTGTGAACTGGTATATGGGTCTCATGGACCCCTTACCAGTTCACAAGGGGTTAAATGTAAGAAAAAGACACTGACGCATAATAAAAAAAAGTTATTTATTTATTTTTTTAACACTCGCCTCCGATCCTGTGTCCCACGACGATTCTCTCCAGCTGACAGCTGTCAGGTCTGATCACCGGAGAGGGCTGGGGAGGCAGGGGACACATCCCCTACCCTCCAACCACCTCTGGTGATCAGACCCGGCATCTGACAGTCCGGAGCCGGCAGCGGGATGACGTGCCGTCACGAGCCCCACCCACAAGGGGGTGGGGCTAGCGGCGCGAACGTCGGAGAAGCCCGGGGGGGGGGGGCGATTGGAGGCCCCTCCGGTGAAGAGGAGACCTGACCCGAGGGATCGGGCACAGAGGTGAGTAACTGTCATTTTTTTTTTACTTTTTTTTTATTGTTAGCAGCAGTGGCTGCCGAAGCAGGGGGGGCAGGCTATTTTTTGGCAGAAGAGCCCCTGGGGGTATCCGATTACCCCCAGGGTGAAGAGAAGACCCGGCGGGTTCGAACGAGGGGTCAGGTGAGTGTTATTTTACTTTACTTTTTTAACTAGCAGGGGGGAATGCCAGCCCGTAGGTACTACGGGCTTGGCACTTAACGGTCGGAGAAGCAACCCCATAGTACCTACGGGCTTGGCACTTAAAGGGTTAAGGTGCTTCCCGCCGCCCCCCGCCAGTGTACCCATTTTAGAATGCATGCCCCTGCACATACTTACCTTTGTTACCTTCTTCCCCCTGCAGGCATCTAGGGCATCACATGTAGTCTGTACTTTGGGTGCCATGTCGTCTGCTTCCACCCACTGTTACTCACCTCCTACTTCAGACACCTGTTTTGGTGTTCTGTTTTACACCGCTGTTTGTTTGGTTTCTTCTATATGTAGCTGCATAGAAAACATGCCACCATGCAGCATATAACTTTAAAACATTTGTTTTCTTAAAATAGTTTTACTTTTTCACTAACTGTATTTACATAAAAATAAAATAGCCAGAATGTAAACATTTTTTAAAAATTTGTTGTTACCAACATGGCACCCGCAAAGAGAAAGAAATATACATTACCACTTGTTTGCCCATATGTGCCTGTACATACACGCACATTGTTACATACTTACCCAAACTGGTTGACGCATATTTTAGGGGACCACTCTCCTTTGCGGCACCATCCCTTCTTCAGGGTCTGTAGATGGAAAGAACCTGAGTTAGTATTTATGGCCATGTGTTTGTGTAATGCTTGGGTATTGTTCTGCTTCACTGGTTGACACCCACATGAGTCTTGCGCTGCTTCTTTATCAGGTGGCCCCATTGCTGCGTACTCACCCTCTGATGATTCTGTAGGGACAGAGAAGCACATCACACCAGCACTTAGCAAACATGTTATTAGACTTTACATGCTGCACAACCTGTGTGTTTTTTAGGGTATTGGCCTACCGGAGTGTGCAGGAGCTGTGGGCAACTCTAAGCCCAACACTCCTCTTCAGCGGGCCCAGTGGCTGGTAGTGGTGGAAGGGTTCGGGGCTGCTGCCTTACACCCTCACCTTGTCTTCTAGGCCCCACTGGTCGGACCTCTTGCCTTTGGGTGGGCTTGATCCGCAGCCAGAACTCCCCAGCTGGATGGTGTTTTGGCAAATTATGACCCTGGCTGGGTCACAGTCCAGCTCTAACCCCAAATCATTGCGGGAGAAGATGTGGGCAGATATTGCCTGCAACGTGATGTGTGCAGAGCCTAAGCCCAAGGATGTTGAGCAAGCCAAAAAGAAATGGGACAATCTCAAATGGTTGTCCAGAGGAAAATCAGCACCAGACGGGATGAGGGATAAGTGCTGAGTGAGTAGAGGGATGTTTTGGCATCACACATTCCAACACTCTCCTCATCATAAGACACTGATGAGGCAATTGTGTGTTCGTAATGAAGCAAGGGCAAGGAGCAGGGTGGAGGAGTCGGCTGAGCCCACATATATCTTGCTGATGCCTCCTCCAGCTGCTGCAACGCCTGCCACTGTGGAAAACCCCAGCTCTCCCAACCTTGACCCACAACTGCAGTCTGGCAGCAGCAGGCACACCACCTCCAGTGAATTTACCGGAGAAAGCCAGCCCCCCCTGTACCCAGGCCACTTGCCTTTGTTAAAGCGGTGCCAAATCATGGAGGCAAACTGGCGGGCCAATAGCCACACTTTTAGACACAACTCCACCTGTAGGTGTAGGAGCAGCGGCGCCACAGCAAAACATTGGAGCCGCTTCTGGGCCAAATGGTGGAGGCAAACCAGCAAAATGCCAGTATGCGCCCACTGCCTGAGGCATGCCAACCAGCAGAGAGTGTAAACCCGGCCACTTAACTGTAATCACGGTTGATAGACTTTTGGGGGGAGACCTTTTGTTTTTGCCGAGGGGCAAACATTTATTTTGGTGAATTCTTTTTTTTTGACTGTTCTAATTGCACGTATCAAAACAGAAAAGGGGGGGGTAAACAAAAACGAGGCAAAATACACAAATACATCAACACAAATTAGAAGAATGAGTTGGCAGCTAAATGCTGGCAAACAGATTGGGAAACACAGCTCAGTGTACCGGAATATAGTACATAGGGCTGGCTCCTCCTCATATGTCAACACCCTCTCTGTTAGGACAAAATTGTGTAGGGCAATACAGGCCATGATTATTTGAACAACCTTGTCAGGCTTGTATTGGAGGGCACCCTCTGTGTGGTCCAGACACCGAAACTGCAATTTCGATAGGCTAAAGGCGCACTCCACAACAGCCTGAGTGTGGCGGTGGGCCCGATTATAGGCCTTCTGGCCATCTGTCTGGGGCCTTTGAAAGGGGGTCAGAAGCCAGGGAAAGAACATCAAAAACCAACAGTAACACCAATTAAGGACCAAAAACACACAAACAGCATAAACCAAGTCCTAAGTGGAATCAGTGGGAAACACATTTTGTAGGAGGGAACAATTTAGTGTTGCCTATGGCAAACCACTGAGCAGTCAAGCAGAACAGAAGGCAGTATGCATGGACAAGGGATTTGATTAGCTACAGGGAGCAGGGTCATTTTAACTTGCCATGAGCATAGTAGTAGTGATGTAGAGCATGGTTAAAATTAGGTATCCACCACAAAGTAGCAACACAACAAAAAAGTGCAAATACCTTTACAGTGGATAAAACAGCGGAAATGCAATGAAAAAAAATAGACACACTTACCCTGAATTTCAGCCAACCGACACTCAGCTCGCCACTCTCAAAACGGGTATATAAACTCGAATTCCACAAGATGAATGCATCGTGGGATGAGCCTAAGAAGCCGGCCAAAGCGCTGAAAAAATGACTATCCGGTCCCACAACGCATTGGACATTGGTTTAGGGAAGCTGATGCAAGCGTAGTATAAAGACAGGAAAGGGGGCTATAATAGTGACCCTAAACACACTGTAACATATAGTCCTGAGCAGCTGGGGAAACAAGGGCCACGTACGTGCAGTCAATGGCGCCCATGACACTTGGCATATTTGCAATGTTGAAAAAACCCAACCCCATCGCGTTCCAGGCTGCCATGCAAGATGTATTTCTCCTGCAGGACAGCCATGCTATAGAGAAATTTAGTCAGGGCACAGCTCTGCGAAGGCTTGGACATTCCAACTGACAGTGTCTCTAACCTCTGTAAGGAGCCATTCGCCATGCCCTTTTTTTGTGGTGGGGGGGCAACCATGGCCACAGCTCTGAGTAAAGCTTCTCAAGACAAACCAAACACAAGGGGGACAGTGGACCACTGGTCCGCCTCCACCCCACCTATAGGAGCACCCCTAAATGTAAATACAACACCAATATAGTCAATATATACAGAAGTTTATTGTACAAAAAATGACACATACACAAACAATGACATAAAAACCGACAGTTTAAAAAGACACTGCAAAACCCCTGATACATACAGTGCTGCTAGACTACTGGCAGACAATAATATCTGGGAAACTCCACATATACACAGGATCGGAACTTACGGAGTCACAGTTAATATCTTTTATGCCGGCACAAAAAACCTGTTATAATTATTCCAAGAACAACCTATCTCATGTGAATAATAAAATGACAATGCAATAATTACAATTGTGAGTATTATAAAGTGCTATATTCAGGGTGAATAAATAAATAATTACTACCAGACAAAACGGGCAAAAGATCCCCGCCATTAAACCCCACCCCACATACCCATACGGTCCCCGGCACGCCCCCACCCACCCCACAGCACGGCCTCTGTGGGACCGTAGCATCCCTCGGAGGGGGGGGGGGGACAGACACGGGGGGAGAGCAAAGCAGATGGAATCAAATAAGGGGGGGGGGAGAAAGGCAGGGCAAAAGATGGAAGTGCGCAAGGCGGGGACCTGGCTCCTTAAAGGGCCAACCTCTGTAAGGAGCCATTCGCCATGTCCATTTTTTGTGGTGGGGGGGCAACCATGGCCACAGCTCTGAGTAAAGCTGGTTCAGTGGGGTCAATTCGAACACCTGCTGTTCAGACATCTGATTGATATCCAGGCGACTGCGGGTATGCCTAAGCTCTGGTTCACTAATGAGGGAGGTCTCACCGATCATAGAGTGGGCTTCGTCAAACATTGCGGGTATCACGGCAGCAGTCATTCTGGGATAGACACACTGGCTCAGACATGGAACTTCAAGAGAGGTTATGCATTTCCTCCAATCCCGTTAATTCACATATTCATGTAGAAGTTGATGTTCTCAGTCTGGTGATAGCTATCCTTCTGTTGTGGCCGAGGAGGCCCTGGTTCCCTCTGGCGAAGCTTCTCTGCGTGAAAGGATTTGTTGCCCTTACCTTACAGACAAGACATCCTGTCACACAATGGGGAGATTCATACCAATCCGAGCCAGTACAAACTGGCGGCATGGCTGCTGAAAGGCCCAGGCTAATCGAGTTAGGTTGGTATAGCAAAGTCATTCAAGTCCTACAAAAGGCCAGGAAGACATCGACCAATGCAGTATGTTCCTGTGTTTGGGAAAAATTTACTAGTTTCATGGAAGATTCAGGGAGGTCATCCTCAGCATATGGGGTTTCCGAAGTACTTGGCACTAGGAACCATACCTCAGGTTTTTTTCCAGAAAGAGTCCAGCTGTTACCTTTACTGGACTTTATTTCTAAGGTGACATCAGAATTTCATATCAATAAAGAACTACACTTCAGGGAAGAGTTTAACCCACAGGGGGTGCATCTGTCACGCTCGGGTAACTCTAATGTCACGCTTAGGTAACTCCAGCCCTCTAGGTAAGCCCTCAACCCCCAATCTTCGCAGCCAGCTTCACCTGTAGGAGCCCCCGCTTGGCGGGAACGCAGTATACGCCTGCCCGGGATCGGTTGCCCCCAGGACTTCAATGACTCAAAGGATGAGAGCTTACTGGTTGGAGGTCTGGAGAACCAATAACGAAGAGTGGAATTAGAGCGAGTCCAATTGTTGGAGGAGGTTTCACAAAGAAGTCCAAAGACAGAGCAGAGGTCAACACCGGGTAAGCAGAGATCGCAACGGTACAGTAGGATGAGGCAGCTCGAGGTCGGGGTACAAAGCAGGGGTCGGCAACGGAGATCAGACAGAGAATGGTCGGTTCTGGCAGGGGTCAGCAACGGAGATCAGACAGAGAATGGTCGGTTCAGGCAGGGGTCGTAAACGGAGATCAGACAGAGAATGGTCGGTTCAGGCAGGGGTTGGCAACGAAGATCAAACAGAGAAATATTCAGAAGACAAACAAGGTACAAGGCTCTATCACAGGCACTGAGTAAATGACGGGGTAAAGCTTTATAGGAACAGATATCATTGGGGATGGGGAAGAGAGTGCGTGATTGGTGCAAACTCAGAACTCACACAAGATAGGCCCAGATAACCAAAAGTGCGTATAGCCCCAACCCCTTTATTTGGGCTCATTGGCCCTAACCCAAAACTAGGGGAGTTACCCCCCAAATACTTTGGGCTCATTGGCCCTTAACTGAGCCTCCGGCAGGTGCGCTGTGTGCAGCGCCGCCGGAGGGCATACAAATCACGTGCCCGCGCACGCGAGCACGGGAGCCGGGTACGTGGAAGAGAGGGATTAGGGCGGCCGTGCTCGGCGCCGCACGAGCCGCCGCTCGGTGCGGCCGCCGAACAGGGACTGCTGCGGCCGGCCGCCCGGAGTCAACGCTAGAACGGGACCCAGGTAAGTGAGTTATGACACTACCCCCCCTTCACTAGGGGCCTCCGGACCCTTACCAGGTTTCCCTGGATTGTCACGATGGAATTTTTTAATAAGAATTTTAGCATGCACATCTTTTGCTGCAACCCAATATCTCTCCTCTGGACCGTAGCCAACCCAGTCAATCAAATATTGCAACGAATTACGGATTTAGAGTCTAGAATCTTGTTAACTTCATATTCCGGTTCGTTATCCACTAGGATTGGTGATGGAGATGGAAGTGGTGTATTCTTAGCTGGTTTCAGCAGCGACACATGAAAGGAGTTTGGGATTCTCATGATTTGAGGAAGCTGGACCTTAAAGGGTACATTGCTCAACTTCTGAGTAATAGGGAAAGGGCCAATAAACTTGGGTCGCAACTTACTGGAAGGTTGCCGGAGAGAAATGTTTTTGTAGAAACCCAAACAAGGTCCCCAACCTGAAGAGCGGGTTCTCGAGACCTGCAACGATCGGCGAGTCTTTTTCAAAGTCTCTTGGAGCCACTCTTCCAATGCCGGTAAATTGGAAGGTGACCCTGAGAGAGAAGAACCTCTGGGATTTTTCCCAAAATTGGAGAAAAATGGGGACACTTTGGTACTCTCACTCGGCGCATTATTGTATGCAAATTCCGCAAAATCAATGAATTCTGACCACTGTTCTTGAGCGTCAGAAACATAACACCGTAAGTACTGTTCAAGACTTTGGTTCTTTCAGTCTGCCCATCGGTTTGAGGATGGTATGCAGACAAACAAACATATCTGAATCCCCAACCGCGAACAGAAGTTCTTCCAGAAACGCGAAGTAAATTGTACACCCCGATCGGAAATTATATTAGACGGTATGCCATGGATACGGAAAATATGTGAAATAAATATTCGCGAGAGCTCAGGAGCCGACGGGAGTTTAGGTAAAGGAATGAAATGTGCCATCTTACTAAAACGGTCGACGACCACCCAAACCACAGTGTTCCCATGTGATTGAGGCAAATCAACTATAAAGTCCATGGAAATATGAGTCCACAGTTCTTTAGGAATCTCTAATGGAACCAAACACCCACTAGGGGCCTTGTGTACTCCTTTACTTCCCGCACACACAGAACATGCATCGATAAAGGTAGATATATCGCGCCACATAGTAGGCCACCATACATGGCGTCGGGCTAAAGTAAATGTCTTCCGATTTCCCAGGTGACCGGCAGTTTTAACATCATGAAATTTGCAGATAACATCGGGACGCAGGTGCGGCGGAACAAACTGACATCCCAAAGGTACATCTACAGGAGATTCGTTCTGGAATGGCGCCAAAGTATTAGATAGATCAGGAAGTAATGCCCCCACCACGCAACCTAGAGGCAAAATTGGTTCACACATGTCACTCCTATATTTACATTCCCCGAACATGCGGGACAGGGCATCTGCCTTAGTATTTTTAGCTCCCGGCCTAAATGTGATTATGAAGTTGAACCGCTAGAAAAATAATGCCCACGCGCCTGGCGAGAGTTTAGTCTTTTTGCTGAACTGATGTATTCAAGGTTTTTGTGATCAGTATAGACCATGATCGGATGCAATGAACCCTCCAGCCAGTGACTCCATTCGTCAAAGGCCAGTTTTACTTCCAATAATTCTCTGTTTCCCATATCGTAGTTCTGCTCCGCGGCGCTAAATTTCAGCGAGAAGTAAGCGCAAGGATGCAAACGCTCAGGTTGACCAGAGTATTGTGATAAAACTGCCCCCACACCTAACTCAGAAGCATCTACTTCAATGATAAAAGGCTTGTTTACATCAGGGTGAACTAACACAGGTGCCGAGGTAAAGGCTTGTTTCAAAGTCAGAAAGGCCTCGCTGACGGACTGTGACCAGTTTTCAGTAAAGGCGCCCTTACGGGAAAGGTTAGTAAGAGGTTCCACAACATGGGAAAAGCCCCTGATAAAGCGTCGATAGAAATTCGCGAAGCCTAAGAAACGCTGTAATTCTTTCAATGTCTTGGGTTGAACCCAATCCCACACTGCCGAAACCTTCACCGCATCCATCTCCAGACCCTGGTTAGAAATTACATACCCCAAGAAGGGAACAGTGGTGACCTTGAACATGCATTTAGAAATCTTGGCATACATATTATTCTCTCTTAATTTTTGAAGAACCAATTTTACATGACGTCTATGCTCAGACAAAGAATTAGAAAAAATGAGGATATCGTCTAAGTAAATGACCACGAATCTACCTAAATAATCTTGAAAAACATCATTTACGAAGTCTTGGAAGATGGCTGGAGCGTTACAAAGGCCAAAGGGCATGACCAGATACTCATAATGGCCGTCCTTTACGTTAAATGCCATCTTCCACTCGTCCCCTTGCCGAATACGAATCAAGTTGTAGGACCCTTTTAAATCTAATTTAGAAAATATCCGAGCGCCAACAACTTGATTAAATAAATCCCCAATCAAAGGTAAGGGATACCGTTTTTTTATAGTGATTTTGTTCAGGGCCCTGTAGTCAATACAAGGTCTCAAACCGCCATCCTTTTTTTCCACAGAAAAGAACCCAGCCCCCGCAGGCGATGTAGAGGGGCGAATAAATCCCTTACTCAAATTTTCAGAGATGTAATCTCTCATTGCTTGCTCCTCAGGCCGGGTAAGGTTGTAAATTTTTCCTATAGAAGGAATGGTCCCAGTGAGCAAGTCAATGGGGCAGTCATAGGCCCTATGTGGAGGAAGAGTGTCAGCTGAACGTTCGGAAAAGACGTCAGCCCAATCAGCGCACGGCTGAGGTAACCCTTGGGGGCAGTGGAAAAACAATGATTCGTACAGAAGTTACTCCATTTAACTAATTCCCCAGCCTGCCAGTCTAAAATGGGGTTGTGGAGTTTCAACCAAGGGTATCCCAAAACCACCGGAGTTTCAGGGCAATCAAAGACGAAGAAATCAATGAACTCAGAATGGGAGGACCCAACGACTAGTTTAAGAGGTGGGGTCTTAGTATTGACCGGACCCCCCTGAATGGCCTTCCCATTAATGGCCAGGACCTGCAGAGATTTCTCAAGGGGTACCAATGGAATTCCCAAGATGGAGAGCATGCTCCTATCCAGGAAGTTGCCCGCAGCTCCACTATCAACAAAAGCTGAAACTGACTGTTTGGAAGGGTCTACAGGGATTAACATTTTATTCAAGCAAGAGTAGTAAACAGACTCACCTAGATCAGCACTCTCCCCCTGATCTAGGCGTGAAAGTTTCCCGCTGAGTTTTCCTTGTTAGGACAGGATCTTGCAAAATGTCCCTGGTTCCCGCAATATAAACATAAGCCCATGGAGCGTCAGCGCTGCTTCTCATCCTGGGGAAGGCGAGTTCTCTCAACCTGCATAGGTTCCTCCTTAGAGGAGGAAGGTGTATTTTCCCTAAAGGAAGACGGTGGGTTAGGGTTTTGGAAGGGCTTGAAAGATGTGGGAGCCCTAGCTCTCTCCCTAGCTCTCTCCCTAAGGCGTCGGTCAATCTTAATGGTGACCTGCATCAATTGGTCTAGGTCCGACGGTGAAGGGAAATTCACAAGTGCATCTTTGATGCTCTCAGACAGGCCCATTCGGTATTGGCTACACAAGGCAGGGTCATTCCACCTGGACTCTACCACCCAATGGTGGAATTCAGCGCTATAATCCTCCGCCATATTCTGCCCTTGCTTCAGGGCCCGAAGCCTGTTTTCTGCAGTAGACTGTTGGTCCGGGTCAGCATATAATACGCCCATAGCAAGGAAAAAGGCCGTAACAGAATGTAGAGCGGCGTCATTGGGAGGCAAACCGAATGCCCAAGACTGAGGGTCTCCTTGTAACAGAGAGATTACCAAATCCACCCGCTGGGTCTCGGTGCCCGAAGATACGGGCCTCAACTTGAAATAGAGTTCACAAGAATTCTTGAAGTTAGAGAACTTGGCACGGTCTCCATAAAATATCTCCGGTAGCGGGACCTTCGGCTCTGACACATGAGGTGGTACAGAAGATGCTGGAATCTGTTGGTTTCTTGAGTGGCCACTCTTTGAGCTAGCTGATTAATAGCAGTGGCCATTGCCTGCACTTGCTGTACCAGGTCATCTATGGTGTTGGCCTGTGATAATGTCACGCTCGGCTAACTCTAATGTCACGCTCAGGTAACTCCAGCACTCTAGGTAAGCCCTTAACCCCCAATCTCCGCAGCCAGCTTCACCTGTAGGAGCCCCCGCTTGCCGGGACGCAGTATACGCCTGCCCGGGATCAGTTGCCCCCAGGACTTCAATGGCTCAAAGGATGAGAGCTTACTGGTTGGAGGTCTGGAGAACCAATAACAAAGAGCAGAATTAGAGTGAGTCCAATTGTTGGAGCAGGTTTCACAAAGAATTCCAAAGACAGGCCAGAGGTCAACACCGGGTAAGCAGAGATCGCAACGGTACAGTAGGATGAGGCAGCTCGAGGTCAGGGTACAAAGCAGGGGTCGGCAACGGAGATCAGGCAGAGAATGGTTGGTTCAGGCAGGGGTCGGCAACGGAGATCAGACAGAGAATGGTCGGTTCAGGCAGGGGTCGGCACGAAGATCAAACAGAGAAATATTCAGAAGACAAACAAGGTACAAGGCTCTATCACAGGCAGTGAGTAAATGACCGGGTAAAGCTTTATAGGAACAGATATGATTGGGGATGGGGAAGAGAGTGCGTGATTGGTGCAACTCAGAATTCACACAAATAGACCCAGATAACCAAAAGGGCGTATAGCCCCAACCCCTTTATTTGGGCACATTGGCCCTAACCCAAAACTAGGGGCGTTACCCTCCAAATACTTTGGGCTCATTGGCCCTTAACTGAGCCTCCGGCGGGCGCGCTGTGTACAGTGCTGCCGGGGGGCACACAAATCACGTGCCCGCGCGCGAGCACGGGAGCCGGGTACGCGGAGGAGAGGGAGAAGGGCGGCCATGCTCGGCGCCGCACGAGCCGCCTCCGCCGCTTGGTGCGCCCGCCGAACAGGGACTGCTGCGGCCGGCCGCCCGGAGACAGCGCTTGAACGGGACCCAGGTAAGTGAGTTATGACAGCATCCCTTGGATCTAACTTCTTGTATCAAGATATGCCTGGAAGTCTCGAAGTCCTTCAGGAAAGGACAATTTATTAATTATCCCCTTTGGCAAAAGAAGGGGTGAAGCCCCCTCAGGCAGAACTCTTAAAATCATCAAGAGAGCCTACGAGGCAAAAAGAAGTCAGCAGCACCAAATGGCATCACGTCACACTCCACGAGAACCATGGCCATATCGTGAGCCGCAGCAGTGGGAGTCCCCCTCCAGAAGGTCTGTAATGTGGCTACATGGTCTTCCTCCAGCACCTTTTTCAAGTACTATGCTGTAGACTTAACGAGATTTACCATTTTAAATTTTGCCAAAAAGGCCCTAAGAAGCAGTGATGTAGCTGCTTGATTCTGCCAAAAAAACTTGCTTGCACTAGACATGCGTCTCTCCCTTACTCAATACTTGACAGCAATTATACTTTTCTGGTGCCTATCCATGGCAGCATACTGCCCACCCTGGGTGAGTTGGTATGGAATGAGCTGAAGAGTATGAATGCAAAAATACTTAGATAGATTAAAGCTGGGCATACACTAAACCTGGGGGGGGGGGGGGGCAGGGGAATGGAATCTTCCACATTGTGGGTGTTTGGGGAGAAAGCTGTCACTCGATGCAAGAGTCATTTCCTGACAAACATAGCTGTGACAGGAAGGGCTGTAATTGGTGTCCATCCGGTCCTAAGCATTTTTAAGTAGAACAACACCCATGTGGTGGGGGTGTTGGTCCCTGCCGCTGGCGCCCCCCACGACCCCCCAAAACGTTCAGAAATCTTACCTTTCCCTCGGTCCTCTGCCCAGAATTCAATGACGCGATTGGCAACCGGTGCTCACGTGGGCAGGACATTCCGGCAGCCGGAACAATGACGCCGCTCGCTACCCACATGGGCGCGGTCCTGGAATTTTACGGGCATTCTGGGTGTCCCCCCCAGTCTATCTTTTAGCGGCGGAGACCAACACATGTGCCGCACTGGTGTTGCTCCACTTTAAGTGCTCTTCCCCTCTTATGTTAGGTTGTCGTTGGCTGCTTAAAAAAAAAAAAAATGTCTGGAGGGGGTAAATGGTTGCAAGGGGTTAAATACTGAGTGTGTGTGTTGAGGGGTAAATGGTGCAAGGGGTTAAATGCAGAGGGTGTGTGTGCAATGGCCCGAGATTCTACTGGCCCCTGGCCAGCCAATGACCAACCTGCAGCATCTTCAATGAACACCCCTATATGCTTCCCAGGTCGATGAGTGCATTCCAAGGCTGAGGCCATAGTATTACAAGGGTGGATTATGGCCATTCTTACATTTCTGGTACTGGAGCATTTGTGTTGTTAGAGCAAATAATGTAGCAGGGGTGGGTATGGCCCCACACAATCATGATATTGAGGCTATAGAGGCAGAAAATGGGCTGGGATTTTTTCTCTCACATACACACACATACACAGGCTCTACACCTCTTTGTGGCTGGGGGTGCTTGTCAGGGCGGCCTCCTGCTGGGGCCCCTGCAGTTACTGCTATAGCGGTAAAGGTGTATAAGAAATGACAGGTACCAACAGTACTTGAAAATATTGTGAGCAGACACATGCCCACCCCTCCTTCTTCCAGGCTTTGCAGCCCTGTAACTTTCTGCTGACATCCATCAATTTATGTGCTTTTTTAAACTTCAAGAGGGTAAAGAACAGAGGGGAACATTTTTTAATGAATTATATTAGTCAAATATTTTATTTTCACAAATGTTGTCCTTTAACTATACTGGCAGAGTATAGTTATATGCTATATTTACAGCAGCTTTATGTACATGTTTATAACTTAGCAAAAACTGACATACCATTTTCTGATCTATAAATAGGAAAGACTGAGTAGAAATACAACCAGTTGGCCCTTATAATGGGATAAACTGGCCGTATGTGTGTTCACATGTGCACAAGGTTAATTAAAAATAAATATTCATTACAGAACCTATTTTAATATAACTTTATTTGTATACTTTACAGACTTGAAAAATTCCACCAGACACTAGACGGATGGGGTTAACATGTATGTGAGAATCTAGTAGCCTAGTGGGAATTTTGTGTTGCTATGGACTCTTTGTTCTTTATTTTTTAGGACCCATGTGATAGTAAAGCAGGAAAAAGCAATGACCAGCAAAATATGGAACTCGAGGATTCTGCACAGCTTATTACATCTGTGACAGGCTTTAATAAAAGAACAGAGAGTGAAAGTGATACTCCCAAGTCTGACACAGAAATCATGGTTATTCCCAAGGAGATTACACTTCTTAAACTGTGAGTGCAGTTTTCATTCTGCTTTTGGAATCTGCCCTTTGTGTGCAGTACACTGTCTCTTTCTTTACTTTAGTTCTTAAAGCTGTCCAAAACCCTTTTTAGCCTCTCCGAGCGGCTGCTTGCCTACCACTAGGGAATCCCTTTCGGGATGTCCCGTTATCCCCAAAGAGGGACAAAAGGGGGGCAAGGGTTCAAAAACGGGACAGTCCCTACAAATGAGGGACACTTGGAAGGTATGCACATATAATAAAAGTAAAGTGTATTGTGAAAATAGTGAAGTGGTGAAGCAGCACACACTAACATCAACAAAAAAGTTTACAATATTAGCTCACCCCTAAACTAACCAAAAACACCACCACATTATCAGGCCTAAAAGCAACACTGTAAATGGCATACAGTATGTAGCAGCAAGGGGGGGCATGGCTACCCATTGATGGAGTCTGAGAATTCAATAGAAAGGGGGTGGCAAGATATAGGACTAGGGCAACAGGATACAGGGAACTGGCTGAACAGAATCCGGAGAATCAGGATGAGTGGTATTTGGTAGGATGATGGATTGTTATGAGCCAGATCAGGACACATCTGCACCATAGTGAATGTAATACTAGAGCATCCCCTCCCTGCTTGCAGAACCAATTGAAAGCCTGATTGCTGCTCTCGTGTGACAGCCAATTAATTTGAGCTGGAAGGTGAACAGAGGCAGCTGCTGGCACTGGGATGCCCTACTGTGTAGAACCCCCATCCCCACATTTAGACTCACCTCTTTCCGGTCCAACAGCACCTGCTTGGGCTCCCATCCAATCAGAGCTGCCCACTGAAGTGACGTAATTTGGAGAGCGGCTCTGATTAGAGTGAATGGGGAGCAAGAGAGGCCACATCCCCTGCTGCTCCGTGCTCGCTATCTGAATGGCTAGGACCTGCACGTGCGCACAGCCCAAGAATGTGGCCACTCTCACACCCCATAGTAAACAATCAGAGACACCTTGCCAAATTACATCAGTTCAGCTGGCGACTCTGATTTTGACGATAGCCCACACATGCGCTGTTGTACTAGTGAAAGGTGATTACCGGCATTCTGGTGGGTTTCACACAGCAGGCATCCTGATTCGGGATGCCCTGGCAGAAAGCCAGCGACCGGCCCTGGATTCCATTAGATTCCAGGCTGGTCGCTGGTGGGTTTTGTTCCGCTTTAGGATGCCACCAGCAGATAGCCTGGCGGAACTGCAGCCAGGATAGTAGCCACTTCATGAGAACAAGCTGGCAACTATCAGGGCTGTCTTCCTAGGCCACATATACTGGTCTGGACTTTTTTATGATTTAAAGAATATTTCATATCTGGTAGTAAAAAATAGATAACAAAATGTTAATGTTCTGAACAGATTATCTTTTGACATTTGTCATTGGCCTGTTTGTTGGAAGAATAATGAAGAAATATAGCCACTCCTGTATGTAACTGAGGTTTTCCATTAAAAGCTCCTCATGTGCTCAGGGCCAATAACTGTACATGGCATAAGCATATACCCTTTACTCATTACAGACTGCTTTTAAACACACACAAGTCCCATGACAACCACAAATCCATTAAAAAGATGCTGGTACCTGTTTGGAAGATCTTAGCTACTCACAGGTATGCCGTAATGATATTTAAATGCACCATCTTCATTGTAAATTACTAACCTTTGAGAAAGCATGTCCGTTTCCAAGCAAGTGCTAGATCATTATAGTCTGATACCGTTGACAGCGATAGCGCATGATGAAGTGTTCCTTTAGGAATTAGATTCACAGACGCCCCCAGGCTGATAGCTAAGTATTTTTTTTTTATTGTAATTCTAGTGCCTGGTTTTGAGCTATGATTAAATTAAATAAGATTATGAGCTGTTCTTAAAGCATAACTCCAATCAAAATGCCTAGCCCTCTGCATCATCCCCTACTGCCCAGGTGTTCTGTGGTTCTGGCAGAATAATCCTGTACTGGCTGGTGTGCACAGTGCTGTACATGCCCATCTAGCAAACCCCCACATGGCCACATGGGATACTTGAGCGGACCCAGAAAGTTATCTTCTGACAAGTTTCTGCTTCTAGCTGGTGTGCATCCCAGGGGGTGTTAGATAGCTCCTGGCGCTCTGCTGTGAGACACGTTAAACCGGACCAACAGTCTGGTAAGGTTGGTAAAGAAAGGCAGCATCCATTTTGGAGCTTCCTCTTCCAGCATCTTGGACATGTTGCTGCCTGGCTTCAACTGACATAACTAACAATGACAGTAACAGGAAGCCCAGCAGCACTTCCTGTTTGCAGGTGGCCTGCAAATACATGAGACGCCATTTTGCTTCTAAAATTCCTTATAGCAGGAGTTAGAAAAAGGTAAATGAATCTTTATGTGCAGCAAGATAAATTGCCCTTGGGAGGGATGCATATGAGCACTACTTGTTGTGTTGGCCTGGTTTAAGTCATTTTTAATACCAAAATAGCCTAGTTTCAGGCTTATAAAGCTTTACTTTGCCACAGCATCCCTGCTCCCTCCACCATATTTTACATAGTATGCCGAATAGGGATACTGCAGCACAGCAGACAACTCTGCAGATGCTGATATAGCTACTAGGTTAGTTTTACACTGCGGGAGACCACAATTTGGAATGCCCCCAAGAAGAATTTTCATATACCTCCAGCAAAAAAAAAAGAATAGTAAATTCCTCTCTAATGATCAATGGCATAAGCAGTTTGAGAGGGCTTAACCCAATGCAGATGTTGTGGAATGGCATAAAGATTAATCACTCTAGCATTACATGGGGACGGCCATCGTGCCACATACCTGATAGACCTGCTTACACACGAGAATTAGGAGGGTGCTGTGCCAGCAGCAATTCACACCAAATTGAGAGAGATATATGCCTCAGAAAAAAGGAGAGGCCTGTCTGTCATTTTTCACACACACAAACACTGAACAAACAGCTAATGTAGCAAAGAAAATCTGTGTGAGAGAACCTGCTACAATGTACCTCTATGACGGCGGCCACCGCAAAAGCATTCAGTCAGGGGATACAATGTATTTAGAAGATATCAGCTGTTAGCAAAGCAAAGCCTTACTACTTCTCACTAGAAATAAAAGATGATTGTAGAGCTATGAGGCAATTTTGACTGAGGGACTTCAAAAGCAGATCTCTCATGATGGTCGCTGCCATGCATGTTTAATGCTCTTCCAGACATCTGCATGGTGTGTTAACCCCTCTCAATAAGCTTATGTCATCGATTGACATAGGGACTTTAGGGGAGCAGTTTACTAAGCTTCAATATTTGATAGGAATCAACTTTGCCTATTTAAAGTTGTGTGCCCTCTTGTGAATAACCAGCTATGACAGGGGACAGTATCAAATGATTTGCCATTATGTAGAATGTCAACTTAATCCTGTTGATACATTAGGAAGTTCAGCATACACATTCTATAGGTGTCACCAACAACAGGGTGTTGTCCCCAATACTACTACACCCATTGCCAGCAATACTGAACAATTTCCAATTTTCATTCCTTGATCATTTTGTTGCAGATTTGCAGGACCTTTCTTGACTCCGGTGAAAGAGAGCCATGCTCCAGGATACACAGAGATTGTTAAGCGGTCAGTGCAGTTTCAACTCGAATTACATGTATATAACAAAATTAAGTACTTAAAGCGGACCCACTGAACTTGTGAAGTAAATTTGTCTAAAGCCCCTGGCGATTCTTCCTTCTTAGGGTGTAGGACTAGAAATGAAAATTTTTGCTTTTCAAATCGTCCTGGAACCCTTTTTTTTTTTGCTGCCCCCCTCTGTAAGATAGCAGGCGATCAGTCATTACATCTGTGTTGCAATGATATTGCCACACACAACAGTGGCAATGAATGGAGGAGGCAGAGCTTTACAGCTAAAACATGCGGCATTGTGAACGATTAGTGTGAAGCAGGCTCAGTAAAAACTGGCAAAAGGAGCTCTTCATGGGGAAAGAAATTCAGAGGATGTTAGTTAAAAATGTTGGTTTTGGTCCACTTTAAGAACCTTGTTAAAATTGCATTTATGTAATGTAAAGCTCTGTCCCTGAAAGAAGGCATTCTTCTGTTAGTGCTTTTGTCTATTAGCTTTTCCCCATAACGAGATCAATTGTAACATTCATTTTTAGTTTTAAAGGTTCAATGTTATTTATATATGGATATTCATTAATCTACAATTAAAACGATTGTCCAGTACATATTTGAAAATGTTATTTTTTAAATTTACTAATACAATATTAATAATGCTTCTTTCATACTTATTCCACTCTAGAGTGCCAGATACTTCTGGGTTAACTCCATCCGGCAGGCAGGACTGCAAAACATATGATCCTCCTGGCCACATACTGGTATATATACCGGTTGTGCCCACCTAATCTCATGCAGTGTGTGGCAAAAGGAGACTGTGAAGCATCATTTTTACAATCTTTTGTATTTTATTTCCTTACTCACTTTTATTTTATCTTAATTATTTTTTGTAGCAACACTTCAAAGAAAGCTTTGTCTTCCAGGCCCTCGCAGGATAACACTTTGGATGGACGCTCACCAAGCTGTCCCCTCATTTTCATCCCTTCAGGAAATTTGGGGGCCCTACAGCAGGTGCAGTGCGAGGACACCTCCACTAAGCAAAAAGCTCAGAGTAAGCACAAATACCCTTGGCAAAACTGGCCTAAAGCTTACTCTAAGCTTTCATATGCATGAAGGGGTACCCTCACCCTTTTGCTGGGGGGCCGATTTTCTTTTTATACTTATTTGATTTATGAAATCTGGAATCAGGAGAATCAGGAGTCTTGTTACAAAATCGAACTCCAAACCAACTCACCGTCAAGGGCAGCTACCCTTAAAATGGCCGTGACCCACCTAGTAGAGCTGAGGTTGGTAGTCACTGTGCCTTACTAGAAGAGAGGTTTTAGTTTTTGTTCCAACTTCTTCATAGTCCCCAAGAGGCATAGGACTGCAGTATGATTCTGGACTTAAAACATTTGAACTTGTGTAAGTAAAGAGGTTTTGCATGAATCCTTGAAGTCAGTCATCGTATCCTTGGAACAGTGGTACATTCTGATAAAGGTGGATATCAAGGATACTTATTTGCATGTGCAGAATTTTCTAGGCCATTAAAAGTATCTGCGGTTTACAGTGGACACCCACCACTTTCAGTTTGTGGCACTACCCTTTGTGTTTCCACACCTCCCTGGCTGTTCACAAAGATCCTGGTGGGAATCTTGGGTCTTTTGTGACAGCAGGGGATATGCATCTCTCTGTATCTGGTCAATCTCCTCACTGGGACCTTATCCATGCAGGAAGCATCAAAGGACGTGGACGTAGCCCTGGACACCCTTAAGAGGTTCGAGTGGATTGACAGTTTTCCCATGTCTCAGATCAGAGCAGCCTGAGTGGCTTCTTTTCTGGGAAAGACCCTGCACACAATAGAAGGAAATACTGTTTCCTGGGAAGAAATGTCTAGTACTTCAGGGCAAGGTGAGCTCATTACTGGCGGTCAAGCGAACCCTTGGTTCAGCAAGGCATGTGTCTATTGGGGCTAATTGTGTCCTAACTTGAGGCGTTTACCTATACTCCTTTCCATACTAGGCCCCTGCAACTGGTGCTATTATCTAGCTGGTAACGAACAGCGGAGTCCCTGGATCAAGTTTTTTCTGATGGACTGTCGAGGGAGTCCCTGAGTTGGTGGCTCGAATCTCTCTGTGGGACAGTGCTTCCATTGGACCATACTAACCACAGATGCTAGTTTGTCAGGCTGGGATGGTGTGTTGGGGAACCAGATGGCTCAGGGACCAACATAAGTGTCATATGCCCAGAAATTGACTGGAACCGAGGGCGATCCTGTTGTCTCTCAGACACTGGACTAGGGGCCTGGCAGGCCTCCTTGGAAGGATACAGCCGGAGAATGTCAGGGCGGTTGCCTTTGTCAACCATCAGGGCAGCACCAAGTGGAACTGTTCGTATCTCGACACAGTTGAAAGCTGCAGAGGCTTGTGGCCAGGATAAGAGATCCTTTGGCAAAAGCAGTGGACAATCTTGTGGCTCCTTGTACAGGGTTCAAACTGGTGTATGTGTTCCCACTGATTCCTCTGCCAGGCTGGTTACTAAAAAATGTCAAACTGGAAAGGGTCCCCACCATCCTAATCAAAAAGGCTGTAGTTTGCAGACCTGGTGTCAGGCTACCGGGTGTGAACCCTGATTGCGGAGACTAAGAACCGGCTCACCTCTCGACCGGGAAGCCTGGAATCTAAGGACCAACATGGTTTTCACTAGAGCCTCTAATGGTGAGGATAGACTGGGCTGCAGGAAGGCCCAAGCCAAGGTTGTGGTCAGGCAGATCAGGATCAGAGTCGTAAATAAACCGAGGTCGTGGGCAGGCAGACCAGGATCGGAGTCGTAAACAGGCTGAGGTCGTCAGGAGAACAGGAGAGTAGTCAGGATCAAGCCGGGTCGGCACACAGGAATGGATGACTGGAACTCAGGAACAAGCAGGAGAAATGACCAACTGGCAATGAAGCTCAGGGCTCGCCAGTATTTAAAGGCCCCTGCGCATGCGCAAAAGCGAGCGCATTTTCGCACATCTGCAATGCGTATGCATTATTGCACATGCGCACAAATCCATTGGCTCAAATGATGCACAAATGCGCGCGCATATTCGGACACTTTGGATGTGGTCCTTAAAGTACTATTTGATGGCCTAGCAAGAAGGACGCATTGTTTGTGATGCTGGAGGGACCGAGGAAGGTCCTAGCGGCTGCTGTCAGGTTTGCGGTTATTGATTGGATTAGAAAAGTGGTGGTGAGGGTGTATAATTGTAAGGCTAGGAAGGACCCTTTCTAGATCACTGCTCACTCTATCAGAGCAACTGGATTGTCCTGGGTTTATCACCATCAAGCTTTGGTGGACCAGGAGTGCAAACCAGTTACTTGGTTGTTCTTTTTTACGAAGTTCTATAAAGTGGGCATTAAGGCATTGGCCAATGCCGCATTAGGTTGTATGGTGTTACAGGACTCTCTGTTGAGGGTCTAGTACACAGCCTTCTCTGCAACGTTTTGGCCATGGTTGATGCAGTTGGGAACCCCTTGCTTTACAGCAGGCAGCGTTTACATTACAGTTAGCTGGACCTAGTGTGTGCTCAGAAAACATCCTTCAGTCAATCTACCATCATTGGTAGCATAAACCTATGACACAAGACAGAATGGATCTGTTGTATGCTAGGTACATAAAGACCATGCTTTAGGTAGTCCTATAACTATTTTATACAATCAAGTCACAATATTATGATCACAAGCTATTATCCAGTGTAACCTTGGTGCAGCATGGGCAGCAGCTAGATATTGTAATATTTACAAGAATGGATCCATACCTAAATTATCTGAGAATGCCTCCGACCATGGATGAGTGGATGAGCATGGCAGACCAACGTACATCTGAGTCATTGGAAAGGCAACTCTTAGAAAAGCGACGCCTTTTCAGTCTATACAACTTTGTTAGCAGAGGTGCAGTGACCATTTATCTACTGCAACCCTCATATGCACATCTGGTAGCCCTCCTGGTTCATTTTGGTGAGCTGCTCAACCTTAGTGTGCCACCTCACCCTGGCACACCTGCATTGCCGATGTTCACCTCTCACATCATTGACATGTGGTGCTCTGCAGTTTCCATGTCACTTATTCACAGAGATGTCATTTGTCCACTCATGATGCACTACAAACAAACCTTTTGCCACCACTGGGCAAAAAGCCAGTAATCCAGCTCTAATACATTGCCCCATCTACACATTACAGCAACAAGGGATATATGTGTGCAGTCTATCACACACTCGGGGCCAGATTAAGTGTGGTGGAGGCCCCAGATACAGTATTTTTTCCTTTGAAATAATAGTCCAGCCAAGTAATTGATCGGTGGTTGTCTGAAACCTGCCCGCATACTGTAGATCAGATCGAGTCCATTGTGCAGGTGCATGCTGCTCAGGAACTCCTGCTTTGTCATTCTGGGGGAAGGGGGGGTGTAGTCACCCAGTAGAAAACAGATCCCCTACATTGAGCTGCCAGCGGCTGGGCTTGGTGACTAATGTGCAGTGAGCGGCCGCCGATTGACAGCTCTGCACACACCCATCTCTGTAGCGTTGCTAACAGCGGCTTTGCTGCGCTAGAGTCTCTATACTGTCCTGTGGTGGCTTTGGCTGCAGGTTTACAAAAACAAAAAAAGGCCTGCCTGGGCACACGGAGGGCCTCCACTGCCACCAATAGCTTTGTCGCTGGCCCCATGGCATATCTGACCAAAGGCTGAAAAGCTCCTGGACCAGACCATAACCCAAAGGTTGGTGGAGGCCCCCTTTGCAGGACAAGTGGTGGAGGCGCAAGGACCCCTATTCCAAGTGTGACATACACTCCGCTTCAATTCTTCATGACATTTGGGTTATTCTCCAGTAGAGGGCGAACTTCTGCAGAGATGAATGCAAAAAAGGAGCTCCTCCCAGTCCATAAATACCTGGGACCTCCCAACAGTTCCCCAGTTCCTTCTCTGCAGGGAAGGCGACAAGACAGAAGATGAAGACTTCTCTTACTTGCAGGTAAGCCAGGCCTGCGCCCGGCCATTTATGGCCCCTATTGCTGCCAGGACTCTTTCTAATTTGTCCCTATTTGAGCCTCCCAGCTTTGGCTGTGGGTCCTGGTGAGGGTAGGTAGCACCCTATGGGTGCGGAAGGAGAATTGCTCCACCGTGAGACCTCATTATAAGGGGTAGGCAGTTATCCAGGTTTTGGTGATCCTGGTGTGGGATGCCCTGTCCCTTCATACCTATGGCCGGATTCTGGCCGGGTTCCCCCCTCCCTTCCCGATCCCTTACTTCCCTCCTTGGGGGGGGGGGGGGCTGGCTGGCCGTCATGCTCGGTTTTTAGTATATTCAGTGACTGTGTGTGTGATGGCAGTGACTCATCTGGAAGTAATCCCTTGATGATTTGATTACAGTGCATTGTTACATCGTTTGCCTAGCCTGCTGGTGTTTTTTTCTCTCAGCCTGGGGAGCTTCTCTCCCTCAGGCTGTGTTCAGGGAGGGGGCCGGGCTCTTGGCCCCACCCCCTCGTTTGGCGCGATTTTGGGCCCTGCCCCGGTTGGATCCGCGCTGCTGGGAAGGGCGGGCGTGGCCTGGAAAGCGCGCTTTTGCGCTGGCCCGCCCTCCTTCTCTTCCTGCTTCTCCTCACAAGGGTCTCGGGGGCCATCTTGTGCTGCTGCTTGCTGATCCATGGGGACGGTAAGGGCCGGGTGGCCACTTCCTTTGCTATGCGGGGGCCCCTCTCTAGCAGGGGGGCTCCCACTTAGTTGCGGGTATGAGTGATTTTGCTGGGCATGTCTGTTTTTTCTGATGTTTGTGTGTGTGTATATATATATATATATATATATATATGTTTATACACTGCTGTATAGTGACCGATTATGCCTTGTTGTGTGTTACAGATTGCATCATATATGTGCATGTTAAGGGGTTCCTCCTGGTCCTGGGGTCCCTAGTCTTTAAATTGATCACTTCAAATCCTCCCACTGGGACTTTTAAGGGTCATCCCGGGTTGCTTTTGCTTAAATCCCCTAAGGTCTTGCGACTGACCACAAAAATCTCCATATGGAGGCTCTGCAGGATACCGGGCTCGGGCTCCCTCTGGGACAATCCCGGCCATGTGTGGATTGTGGGGCATCCCTTACGGGTGAGAATGTGCTTATTTGTATACCATGTGCACAAAAGGCCATATTGCGGCAGTCGGGTGCCCAGCCTTCTGGGTCGGTGCCCCCCGCTTCATCGCCTTCCCCTCCCCGCCTTATCCGTACCCCAAGTGACATTGGTGTTAGCGGGGAGCATCGAGAAATTTATGGTTAGCGCGGTGGGCAAAAAGGCCCAGGCTAAAAAGGGACATTTGTCGTCGGTCCATTGATGATGATTCATTTGATATGTCAGATTATTCCCCGTTAGAGGAGGGGGAATGGTATGAGGAGTCAGAGGATGACAATGTACGGTTTGGCGAGGCTGGTGTTGAGCAGGCGCTGGGGGATGCTGTTGACATGGCCACGGTTTTGTCACATCTCTTGGAGGTTTTGGATATTGCGCCGCCTGAGGCGCCCCCTCTCAAGAAGGGGGAATTTTTTGGGGCCCACAAGCCTCGTTTGGAGTTCCCTACCCAGGGTCATTTTGATGCACTGATCCTTAGGGAGTGGGAGAAACCTAGTCGGCTTCCGGGCGTTCCTCAGGGATGGGATAAGAAGTATCCTTTCCCGGTGGAAGCGGTTAAGCGCTGGGCTTCTCCTCCCGAGGTCGATGCACCAGTTTTGGGGTTGACCAACTCCTCCGTGCTTCACACCCCAGACGCCACTTCCCTAAAGGATGGTGAGGATAGGCACCTTGATCAGATGGCATGCCATGTCTTTGCCAGTGTTGGGTCAGCCTTGAGGCCTGTTTGTGCATCTGCGCTTGTGTTGTTGGGTGCTAGGCCTCTGATTAGGGACTGGTTAAATGACGCTCACCTTGATCCGGCCAGCGCGGAGTTCACTACGCTTAAAAGGTTTGAATTGTTCATGAATTTTGTCTTGGCCGCTATGGAAGACACTATTGTTATGTGTAGTAGGACTTCAGCCTTATTGGTGGCCATGCGCCGATCGGTATGGCTCCGTCAGTGGACTGCGGACTTTGCGGCCAAGAAATCGCTCACAGCTCTTCCCTTCTTGGGTACGCGGCTGTTTGGAGATAAGTTGGATGCTGTGGCAAAGGGAGGTAAGTTACCTCAGCGGAAAAAACAGCGTCGTCCCTTTCGGGGGGCAGGCTCTTTCAATCCTTCCTTTCGAGGCGCCAGAGCTGGTAGGGGTTTGGTCTTCTCGGGTGTCAGAGGCTCTTCCTAGAACAGGGGCAGAGGTCGGGCCCGTCCCGCTTCGGCCTGGGGTTCCAAACCCAAGCCTGTGGGTAAACCAGCTCAGCAATGAAGGGGCGCCCTCACCCGCTCGGGTGGGGGGACGGCTGCGGCTGAAAAAGGGACAGGCCCAGGCTAAAAAGGGACATTTGTCGTCGGTCCATTGATGATGATTCATTTGATATGTCAGATTATTCCCCGTTAGAGGAGGGGGAATGGTATGAGGAGTCAGAGGATGACAATGTACGGTTTGGCGAGGCTGGTGTTGAGCAGGCGCTGGGGGATGCTGTTGACATGGCCACGGTTTTGTCACATCTCTTGGAGGTTTTGGATATTGCGCCGCCTGAGGCGCCCCCTCTCAAGAAGGGGGAATTTTTTGGGGCCCACAAGCCTCGTTTGGAGTTCCCTACCCAGGGTCATTTTGATGCACTGATCCTTAGGGAGTGGGAGAAACCTAGTCGGCTTCCGGGCGTTCCTCAGGGATGGGATAAGAAGTATCCTTTCCCGGTGGAAGCGGTTAAGCGCTGGGCTTCTCCTCCCGAGGTCGATGCACCAGTTTTGGGGTTGACCAACTCCTCCGTGCTTCACACCCCAGACGCCACTTCCCTAAAGGATGGTGAGGATAGGCACCTTGATCAGATGGCATGCCATGTCTTTGCCAGTGTTGGGTCGGCCTTGAGGCCTGTTTGTGCATCTGCGCTTGTGTTGTTGGGTGCTAGGCCTCTGATTAGGGACTGGTTAAATGACGCTCACCTTGATCCGGCCAGCACGGAGTTCACTACGCTTAAAAGGTTTGAATTGTTCATGAATTTTGTCTTGGCCGCTATGGAAGACACTATTGTTATGTGTAGTAGGACTTCAGCCTTATTGGTGGCCATGCGCCGATCGGTATGGCTCCGTCAGTGGACTGCGGACTTTGCGGCCAAGAAATCGCTCACAGCTCTTCCCTTCTTGGGTACGCGGCTGTTTGGAGATAAGTTGGATGCTGTGGCAAAGGGAGGTAAGTTACCTCAGCGGAAAAAACAGCGTTGTCCCTTTCGGGGGGCAGGCTCTTTCAATCCTTCCTTTCGAGGCGCCAGAGCTGGTAGAGGTTTGGTCTTCTCGGGTGTCAGAGGCTCTTCCTAGAACAGGGGCAGAGGTCGGGCCCGTCCCGCTTCGGCCTGGGGTTCCAAACCCAAGCCTGTGGGTAAACCAGCTCAGCAATGAAGGGGCGCTCTCACCCGCTCGGGTGGGGGGGACGGCTGCGGCTCTTCTTCCAAGTCTGGGCTCGGGAGGTCACAGACAATTGGATCTTGGAACTGGTCTCCTCCGGGTACAAACCGGAGTTCGAGTACTGGCCTCCTCCAAGATTTTTAAGGTCTCGGGTGCCCTTGGACCCTCAGGCGGCTCAGGGGCTCAGGGGCTCCTGTTAGCAGTAAAAAATTTCAAGGTCCTCAACAGATTCATCAGAACCAAGAAGTTCCGCATGGAGACTCTGCGCTCGGCCATCAATTCCCTTCGTCAAGGGGATTTCATGACATCCATAGACATCAAGGATGCATATTTGCATGTTCCAATTTTTCCAGTGCATCAGAGATTCCTCAGGTTCGAGGTGGACGATCTACATTTTCAGTTTGTAGCCCTTCCCTTCGGGTTGACCTCAGCGCCGAGGGTCTTCACCAAGGTTCTGGCGGGCATAATGGCCCTATTCAGAGCTCGGAATTCGCATTGTGCCGTATCTGGATGACCTATTGATTTCAGCTTCTTCCCTCCGTCAGGTGGAGCTGGACACCCACCAGGTGGTGTCGACCCTGGAGAGGTTCGGGTGGGTGATCAATCGCCCCAAGTCTTCTCTCTCGCCATCGCAAGTGATTTCATTCCTGGGCATGAATCTGGATACCATTCAGGCCAGAGTGTTTCTACCCCAGACCAAGGGGCAGGGGATTCAGGATCTGATCCGCCTTTTTCTGGCCAATCCTTGCCCTTCTATCCGACAGGGGATGAAACAGGTGGGATTGATGGTGGCCTCCTTCGAGGCGGTCCCGTTTGCGCAGTTTCACATGAGATCTCTTCAACTTCACCTATTGACGCATTGGGACAGGTGTCCGCTGTCGTTGGATCAACCGTTCAGGATGTCTCCCAGGGTTCGGCAGTCCCTTCGGTGGTGGCTGGAGTCGAGCAACCTGTTGAGGGGCAGATCCTTTCTGGTTCCTCGCTGGGAGACGGTTACCACGGATGCCAGCCTGTCGGGCTGGGGAGGTTTATGGAAAAGTCATCAGTTCAGCGGGGTGTGGGGTCCTCAGGAGACTCACAACCCCATCAATGTCTTAGAGCTCAGAGCCATCCAGCTTGTCCTGTCATGCCTGACGTTGCACTTGCAGGGTCTTCCGGTTCAGATTTGTTCAGTCAATCGGACGGCGGTAGTCTACATCACCAAGGAGGGACTCGCAGCAGGAGTGCCCTCAGGGAAGTCTCTCTGATCCTGCATTGGGCGGAGAGCAATGTCCCTTGCATTTCGGCAATCTACATTCCGGGAGTGGAAAACACGGAGGCGGACTCCCTGAGCAGGGGGGTTTTCTCGCCAAGGAGAGTGGTCTCTCAACCCCAGGGTTTTTCGGTTTCTTTGTCGCAAGTGGGGGACTCCGGAGGTGGATCTCTTTGCCTCACGGCACAATCACAAACTCCCGGCCTTTGTGTCTCTATCTCAGGGTCCTCTAGCTCTGGCAGTGGATGCCTTGTCCCTTGGTTGGAAGGATCTGGGCTTTCTGTACCTGTTTTCTCCCTTCTCCATGCTGGGCAAGGTGGTTTGCAAACTGGCTCTGGAGGGGGCTCCAGCAATTCTGGTGGCTCCAAGGTGGCCAAGAAGGGTTTGGTACGCAGACGTTGTAAGGCTGGCGGTAGATCAGTACCGGCTTCCCATGTTTCCGGATCTGTTATCTCAGGGTCAACTACTTTACCCCAATTTACAAACGCTGGCTTTGATGGCTTGGCTGCTGAAACCTTCCTCCTGAAGGAGGAAGGTTTGTCTGAGGCTGTGGTTCAGACCTTGATTAGAGCTAGGAAGCAGTCCTCTTCTGGCATCTACTATAGGGCTTGGAGGTCCTATATTGACTGGTGTGAGGCTAGGGCCTTGCCTTGCAGGGTGTTTTCGATCCCTAGGATTTTGGAGTTTCTTCAGCACGGTCTGGATCTTGGGTTCCAGCTTAGTACCTTGAAAGGGCAGGTCTCTGCTCTGTCTGTTTTCTTCCAAAGATCTTTTGCCTTACACCCGCTGGTTAAGACTTTTTTCCAGGGGGTCACTCATGTTCGATTTGGTTCTTTCAGCTCTCCAGGGTCCTCCTTTTGAGCCATTACAGGATATTGTTTTTTTCTGTTTTCACTCAAAAGGTGGCCTTCTTGGTGGCTATTACCTCTGTTCGGCGTGTCTCTGAGTTGGCGGCTCTGTCGATTCAGGCCCCTTACTTTGAAAGACACCAGGACAAGGTGGTCTTTCGCTTTAAGCCAGATTTCCTTCCTAAGGTGGTGTCGGCTTTCCATCTCAATCAGGATATTGTTCTCCCTTCCTTGTGTCCTAAGCCTAGCAATGACAAGGAGAGGGTTTTGCACAATTTGGATGTGGTTCGCTGTGTTAAGTGACTACTTCTTCTTTCCGCAAGACGGATGCCTTTTTCGTGGTGCCTTGCGGGCCCAGGAAAGGTTTGGCGCCCGCCAAGTCTACAATTTGCAAATGGATTCGTCAGGCCATTGTTGGGGCCTAGTCTGCTAAGGGAAGGACTACCCCTTTTAGTGTCACTGCGCATTCTACTCGTGCTGTTGGTGCGTCCTGGGATTTTCAGCACCAGGCTTCTGTTGAACAAGTTTGTAAGGCTGCTACTTGGTCTTCCATTCATACTTTTTCCAAGTTTTACAAGGTTGATGTGCGGGCTTCAGCGGATGCCGTTTTTGGCCGCAAGGTTCTCACCCATGATGGACACTGCTATTGGATGTCCCAAATGTCATGAAGAATTGAAGCGGAGTGTATGTCACACTTGGAATAATACTGTTTTGTGAGTACTCACCTTTAAAACGGATATAATAAGTGTGACATACACTCCGCTTCACCCACCCTTTTTGGTATTCTGGATCCTTTATATGGGGAACCATTGTTTCTTGGTTGTTAGTATTTTTATTTTTGGTTCTTCCTGGTCCCCTTACTGCTATTTTACACTGGGGAATTGGTGGGAGGTCCCAGGTATTTATGGACTGGGAGGAGCTCCTTTTTTTCCATTCATCTCTGCAGAAGTTCGCCCTCTACTGGAGAATAACCCAAATGTCATGAAGAATTGAAGCGGAGTGTATGTCACACTTATAATATCCGTTTTAAAGGTGAGTACTCACAAAACTGTATTTTTGCCCTCCACATAACCCAGCCATGCGCATACCTTCTATACACACCAACACAGCTAATAATATGTTACACTTTCATGAGCTGTGCACTGCCGATGTAGAGAAGTAGGAAGCACTGTCCCAATATTTTTGCTTCCATTTTCATGCAAGAAATGTTCGGGTGTTATGGGCGATTCAAAGGTACACTCAAACAGTTATCACCCTATGTGAGATGGCAGACAAGGGTTTTAGACTGGCATGAGAGCTTTTCATTTTACTTACCGGGGAAAAATGAAAAAGTAGCAGGCATGTTTTTTTTTACTGGAAAAGAAGTGGGAGTGCAACATATAGCCCTAAGACACCCAGGGCTCAGAGGCCTCTGGCCTTGTCGGCTCCCCAGCCCCTATGCCCTTCAGTACAGATCCAGTGTTTGTACAGGAGTACCAGGGTGCAGCCCTGGAAGAACACATTGCCCATACCGATGGGCACCGGGCTCCTCCGCATCCCCAGTGCCCAAGTTAGGGTGCGAGTAATGGGGCAGCAGGGTTTCAGCATACTACCCACATATTCCGACAGGTGGCACCCCAGCCCGCTACCCTCTGTAAGAATTAAATTGGTCGGGGAGGCTGTTAAGAAGCCTACATCAAAATTAAAAGAGCTGTATTTATGGCAACTACTGTGTGATAACAATCTCCTGGAATGGCCCAGTCAGAACTCAAACCTGTATACAAGTGAATATGTGGGTTGAACTGAAGAGGGCTAAACATGGAGGATGCCTTCACAATCTAACAGATTTAGAGATCTGTGCAAGAAAGAGTGGGCAAGGATTGCCAAGTCTTAATGTGTCATGCTGATAGACTCTCATCCCAAAAGACTGAATGACTCTTCAGTGTTCCAGCATGGTTTGTGGCCCCCACAAGACCACCAGAAGTCTGACCACTGCTTGATTAACTGTCAGTGGTAATGTTAATGGCAGTCGTGGCCTGGAGTGCAAAGTAGGTGATGGGGCGTGCAGCAGGGCGTTCAGATCCAGATGCCCTAGTCCTGCCACGGTTAAACTGAACTTTCACCATGATTTATTGAAAAGCCCAAACCCTTATAAAACAATTCCCCAGCATCTAAAATTAATACATTTTAAGTTTTTAGTCACTTATTATTCTTTCCCCCACTGGGCTGCAACTCAGGACTCTAGGATACGGGCACCGCCATCTTGACTCAGAAGAATCACACTGAGGAGAGGAGAGTGGAATAAAGTGCAGGGGGGCGGGTTATAGCTGCGCTTTGCTCAGACAGAGCGGAGCTGGGGTCAGGAAAAGGTCAGCAATCCCAGAATGCAGAGCAGCACAATCAGAAGGCACTTCCTGTTTGCAGACAGCCTGCACCCCCATGGGCCGCCATCTTTGATGTTTAAAGGCTCTAAAAATGCAATAGATGCAGGTAGGATGATTTTTAATGTGAGCAATCTGTATGTACATGGTGTGGGAAACATATAAGATATGCTCTTATTCAGAGTGAAGGTCCGCTTTAATGTATATTGACTTGAGGTCTTTATTAATAAAGTGTTGTAGTCTGACATCTGTTTTCAATCCGGATTAGTTTTTTGCAAAAAATTGCAAATTATTTTAACAAAGTCATCTTTCATTAAGACCAATGGATCTCCGAACAGTAAAACAAAGGCTATCTAAAGGATTGATTAAGAATAAAGTGGATTTCCAGAGAGATGTTTTGCTAATGCTTCAAAACTGCATCATGTACAACAGAATCCATCATGTTATACATCAACAAGCTTTAGAGATGCAAAGGCATGCCATGGAAATCATGGAGGTAATATTTAGCAAATGTTATTTTGTAGTATCTGCTTGATTTTGAGCTGCTCAATGAATAATGGTAAAGAATAAGAATATGTTGTTTATTTACAAGGAAAGTATCTACATATAGATATCAAACTACTCTATCAAAGGGATGGACAATGGGGGGGAGAGAGGAGGAAACATATGGGATGAAAGTGAGAGAGATTGGAGCAAGCTGCAGTTGAGTTGGGATCCTTTCACTTCAACTGTTTTCTTATATCTAGTCATACACATTTATAGGCCACAACCCTGCTCCCTTCCATTGGGAGTTGTTTTAGATAGCAGTCTTCTCACCTTCAGTCACTACTAGGCCCATCCATCCTGGGTGCTAGGGAGTCATAAACATGTAAATTGAGCCATAAGCAGGTAATGTGTTTCCATAAATTGTGGACAAATATGATCACTGTAGAAATAATCACAAGGCTGTGCAAAAATATGTTGTGCTTACTGAACTTTTGTTTGTTCTAGATTTTGAATATGCAAGTGTACCAAAGGTCTAAACCACATGACTGATATTGCATTTAAAGCCACCATACTCATTCTACCAATTGATGAACCAGAGTTCTTCAGGGCCAGTTTTGTTCTTGTTTGTAATAGTACTATTTTAGGTATAAGTAGCAAAAAATATAATGGATGTTACATTTTTTAGTTGTATTTGTTATATATTATAGTTAAGGGAAAAGGGTGTCCAGATCGAGATGTTGCACTATGCTTTTAGGGAATAATGCACATTACATTACGTTCCTAGTAACATCTACAGTAGGCACACCTTACCTTACACAAAGTTTTTTTTACAGCCAGTACACAGAATGTATACAGTCTGGTACCAGGAATAGGTCCTGCTGGAATTCCAGATAAAGCATTGTGAGCTGCTTTATTTAAAACACCACAACCTGTTTTAAAGGTATTTATCGAAGAAGCATGTAGTGGGAGGAAATGTGGATAGAGGGAGTGAAAGGCTAGTCCAAACACTTTCATACATGCCACTAGGCAGCTTATGGGACCTTACTGTGCGTGAACAACTTACCCACTGTATTACATGTTTCTGTTGTCTAGTTCATTTTGGTTACTTGTTATTAATAATTTAATGTATAATAAGAGTTTTAACTATTAAAGAAACACTAAAATCTGTAAAGTCATACTATAGTCAAAACAGAAAAAACACTATACTCACCTTTTATCCTGTGCAGGCTATCTCTGCTAGTCAGCTGTGAAGACACTTACCAGATCGCCCAATGTTAGTTCCGCGCAGAGAGTCACTCCCTCCTCCTCCGCTGCATCAACACTAATGTGCAGAGGGGACTATGGTGTGCCCCACTCCCTCTGCACAGGAATGCCCCTCTCCACTAAAGTGAATGGAGATGTCATAGTTCCTGTGACAAGGGGGTGGGTCACTCCTGATCGACAGTTGACATGGCTGATAGACATAGTTACATAGTTGGATGAAAAGTTGAAAAAAAGACACGTCCTTCAAGTTTAACCAAGGAACAGGGTTGGGGAAAGTTATTTTTTATTATTTACATATAACAGCTAATAGTAACTTTTAGAGCCCAATTCATGAAGAGCGCCATTTTGCTGGCATACCATTCCACCTTGGATCTAACATGAAATTTTCCCCATATTTTTCCCCATATTCTTTGTATTGGCCATTCATCAAGTCACCCGTTTGCTGGCAGTTGGCTTGCCAGCCCCTTGTGCCCTGTGAACTAGTATAGGGGTCTCATGGACCACTTACCAGTTCACAAAGAGTTAAATGTAAAAAACACACACAGAAAAAGTGTTTTATTTTTTTATTTATATTACATTTGATCCCGATGTCCGGTGCTGATCACTGACAGCTGGAATTGATCAGCGAAAGCCAAGTACGGGGGCAGGGGATCGGAGTCTGCTCTCACCTGCTGCCAGGAGTGGTCTTTTATACCGGCAGAGTGAGAGGACATCATCTCACTCCCGGTATAAAAGGCCCCACCCTGTGGCTAGGAATTCCATTCAGCTTCTCTAGCCATCCCGTAAGCTCGAGGAGAGGTGGGTTAGCTTGGCGTTCTGGGGGTTTCACACAGCGGGGCAAACACAAATTGGGAATAATGAAAATCTCATGTTTTGGTCCACTTTAAAGGAACTGACCAGTCAAACATGAAAATCCATTGCCTGGCAACTTACATGATGCATTGTCAGAGCCACGCTGTCTAATTGCTCCAGTCATTGAAAGAAGGAGGAAATGCCTCTTTCTCTTTGCTTCCTCCAAAGCCTCCCTGCTGATCCTGACCACCAACTGAAGTCAGAGGCTTGTGTCAAGTTGTCAGTGGTATGCTTGAATGCCATTTAAGCCCCTGTTTGCCAAGCCCTCTTCCTCTCACTGCTCTTCTATTTACTAAGGTGTTTGCATCACTCAGCCCAGACATTGCCATCAAGGGGGAAAGAAATAAAGCTGCTAAATCTTTAGTTGGTGATAATTCGGACTAAACAAAAACCCAGTGTTCCTACGAGTCCCTCAGGATGGCCTATGGAGAGAGCGGCTCCTCCCCCTAGAGAGGAAACACAAACTAAGACAGGTTAAAAGCCCCACCCCTTCCCCCAGTCCTTAGTATAATGCAAGAACTAAACCTAAGGACCTAACCTATTATGGGGGGTGGTTGTAAAGGCGGTCCTGAAGGACTCATAGAAATACTGTTACTGGTAACACTAACAGGGATTTCCTCCCCATGTCCTTCAGGACAGCCTACAGAGAGAATGAGCAAGAAAAACCTTATGGATGGGAAACTGCCTGCAAAACCTTCCTTCCAAAAATCATGCTGGCTTTCAGATAGAAGATCTAGCCTGTGTGTGGGGAAGACCAGGTGGCAGTCTTACAGACTTCTTCAATGGAAGCCCCTGACTTCTCAGCCCAGGAAGTAGCAACACTCTGGTGGAATGGGCCTTGATACTTGGAAGAGAAATCCCTACACTCTTGTAATCAAGATAAATGGCCTGCCTAATCCACCTGGCTAACGTGGACATAGAGGCGGATAACCCTCTATTTTTTTCCTGACAAGGCTAAGAAAAGTTTATCAATCTTACGAAAATCATTAATATGTTCTAAATAGAGCAAAAAAAGGATTTTTTCCAAATGCACCACTAATTATTTCTTAATGATATATAAATTTAGGTGTGCCTTAAAGGAATCCCCAAAGAAAAGGGAATATATCCAAATACACATATACAATATGGGTGGCCCCAGCTACCACCAGGGAAATCCCCAGGCACCACCAAATGAATTACTAAATCAAAAATATATCATGAATCTTCAATATTTATTAATGGTTACAAAAGTATCATCACAAATATATTAAAAACAAGATACTAATAGCAGGGACATATAGATAATCATTCCTCTTCCTCCTTGTGAAAAATATATACATCCCTATCTCACAATATATGATACAATATGAATAAAGTGACTAGTGCAATATAAAGGTGCTAAATGCTGAAAAGTGCTAAGTGCTATAACATTCAAAAACCTATATAAATTTATCCCATATAAAAAGAGAGAACAAATAACCAATCAAATTGCCCCAAACTGGGATAGAAGTAATAAAAAAAGTGCATAAGATATCACCAAATCAGAAGTTAAGAGGTGTCCCTGCTAGTAACTGGCGTCCTGATCCCCCACGCGTTCCGTAAGACAAGCTCACTTCTTCAAAGGTGCCAGAGCCTCTTCTGGCTCACATTGTGGGGGACACCGCTTTGCGTCAGGGCCTGTAAATCACTCTTCTAGCGCACATTGTGGGGGGTACCGCTTTGCGTCAGGGCCTGTAAATCACTCTTCTGGCGCACATTGTGGGGGATACCGCTTTGCGTCAGGGCCTGTAAATCACTCTTCTGGCGCACATTGTGGGGGACACCGCTTTGCGTCAGGGCCTGTAAATCACTCTTCTGGCGCACATTGTGGGGGACACCGCTTTGCGTCAGGGCCTGTAAATCACTTTTCTGGCGCACATTGTGGGGGACACCGCTTTGCGTCAGGGCCTGTAAATCACTCTTCTGGCTCACATTGTGGGGGACACCGCTTTGCGTCAAGGCCTGTAAATCACTCTTCTGGCGCACATTGTGGGGGACACCGCTTTGCGTCAGGGCCTGTAAATCACTCTTCTGGCGCACATTGTGGGGGACACCGCTTTGCGTCAGGGCCTGTAAATCACTCTTCTGGCTCACATTGTGGGGGACACCGCTGTGCGTCAGGGCCTGTAAATCACTCTTCTGGCGCACATTGTGGGGGACACCGCTTTGCGTCAGGGCCTGTAAATCACTCTTCTGGCGCACATTGTGGGGGACACCGCTTTGCGTCAGGGCCTGTAAATCACTCTTCTGGCGCACATTTTGGGGGACACCGCTTTGCGTCAGGGCCTGTAAATCACTCTTCTGGCTCACATTGTGGGGGACACCGCTTTGCGTCAGGGCCTGTAAATCACTCTTCTGGCGCACATTGTGGGGGACACCGCTTTGCGTCAGGCCAGTAAATCACTCTTCTAGCGCACATTGTGGGGGATACCGCTTTGCGTCAGGCCAGTAAATCACTCTTCTAGCGCACATTGTGGGGGACACCGCTTTGCGTCAGGGCCTGTAAATCACTCTTCTGGCGCACATTGTGGGGGACACCACTTTGCGTCAGGGCCTGTAAATCACTCTTCTGGCGCACATTGTGGGGGACACCGCTTTGCGTCAGGGCCTGTAAATCACTCTTCTGGCTCACATTGTGGGGGACACCGCTTTGCGTCAGGGCCTGTAAATCACTCTTCTGGCTCACATTGTGGGGGACACCACTTTGCGTCAGGGCCTGTAAATCACTTCAGGGCCTGTAAATCACTCTTCTGGCGCACATTGTGGGGGACACCGCTTTGCGTCAGGGCCTGTAAATCACTCTTCTGGCACACATTGTGGGGGACACCGCTTTGCGTCAGGGCCTGTAAATCACTCTTCTGGCTCACATTGTGGGAGACACCACTTTGCATCAGGGCTTGTAAATCACTCTTCTGGCTCACATTGTGGGGGACACCGCTTTGCGTCAGGGCCTGTAAATCACTCTTCTGGCTCACATTGTGGGGGACACCGCTTTGCGTCAGGGCCTGTAAATCACTCTTCTGGCGCACATTGTGGGGGATACCGCTTTGCGTCAGGGCCTGTAAATCACTCTTCTAGCGCACATTGTGGGGGACACCGCTTTGCGTCAGGGCCTGTAAATCACTCTTCTGGCTCACATTGTGGGGGACACCGCTTTGCGTCAGGGCCTGTAAATCACTCTTCTGGCGCACATTGTGGGGGACACCGCTTTGCGTCAGGGCCTGTAAATCACTCTTCTGGCGCACATTGTGGGGGATACCGCTTTGCGTCAGGGCCTGTAAATCACTCTTCTAGCGCACATTGTGGGGGACACCGCTTTGCGTCAGGGCCTGTAAATCACTCTTCTGGCGCACATTGTGGGGGACACCGCTTTGCGTCAGGGCCTGTAAATCACTCTTCTGGCTCACATTGTGGGGGACACCGCTTTGCGTCAGGGCCTGTAAATCACTCTTCTGGCGCACATTTTGGGGGACACCGCTTTGCGTCAGGGCCTGTAAATCACTCTTCTGGCTCACATTGTGGGGGACACCGCTTTGCGTCAGGGCCTTTAAATCACTCTTCTGGCGCACATTGTGGGGGACACCGCTTTGCGTCAGGGCCTGTAAATCACTCTTCTGGCTCACATTGTGGGGGACACCACTTTGCGTCAGGGCCTGTAAATCACTCTTTTGGCGCACATTGTGGGGGACACCGCTTTGCGTCAGGGCCTGTAAATCACTCTTCTGGCGCACATTGTGGGGGACACCGCTTTGCGTCAGGCCAGTAAATCACTCTTCTGGCGCACATTGTGGGGGACACAGCTTTGCGTCAGGGCCTGTAAATCACTCTTCTAGCGCACATTGTGGGGGACACCGCTTTGCGTCAGGGCCTGTAAATCACTCTTCTGGCGCACATTGTGGGGGACACCGCTTTGCGTCAGGGCCTGTAAATCACTCTTCTGGCGCACATTGTGGGGGACACCGCTTTGCGTCAGGCCAGTAAATCACTCTTCTAGCGCACATTGTGGGGGACACCGCTTTGCGTCAGGGCCTGTAAATCACTCTTCTGGCGCACATTGTGGGGGACAACGCTTTGCGTCAGGGCCTGTAAATCACTCTTCTGGCTCACATTGGGGACACCGCTTTGCATCAGGGCCTGTAAATCACTCTTCTGGCGCACATTGTGGGGGACACCGCTTTGCGTCAGGGCCTGTAAATCACTCTTCTGGCGCACATTGTGGGGGACACCGCTTTGCGTCAGGGCCTGTAAATCACTCTTCTGGCTCACATTGTGGGGGACACCGCTTTGCGTCAGGGCCTGTAAATCACTCTTCTGGCGCACATTGTGGGGGACACCGCTTTGCGTCAGGGCCTGTAAATCACTCTTCTGGCTCACATTGTGGGGGGCACCACTTTGCATCAGGGCCTGTAAATCACTCTTCTGGCGCACATTGTGGGGGACACCGCTTTGCGTCAGGGCCTGTAAATCACTCTTCTGGCGCACATTGTGGGGGACACCGCTTTGCGTCAGGGCCTGTAAATCTCTCTTCTGGCGCACATTGTGGGGGACACCGCTTTGCGTCAGGGCCTGTAAATCACTCTTCTGGCTCACATTGTGGGGGACACCACTTTGCGTCAGGGCCTGTGAATCACTCTTCTGGCGCACATTGTGGGGGACACCGCTTTGCGTCAGGGCCTGTAAATCACTCTTCTGGCTCACATTGTGGGGGACACCGCTTTGCATCAGGGCCTGTAAATCACTCTTCTAGCGCACATTGTGGGGGATACCGCTTTGCGTCAGGGCCTGTAAATCACTCTTCTGGCTCACATTGTGGGGGACACCGCTTTGCGTCAGGGCCTGTAAATCACTCTTCTGGCGCACATTGTGGGGGACACCGCTTTGCGTTAGGGCCTGTAAATCACTCTTCTGGCGCACATTTTGGGGGACACCGCTTTGCGTCAGGGCCTGTAAATCACTCTTCTGGCTCACATTGTGGGGGACACAGCTTTGCGTCAGGGCCTTTAAATCACTCTTCTGGCGCACATTGTGGGGGACACAGCTTTGCGTCAGGGCCTGTAAATCACTCTTCTGGCTCACATTGTGGGGGACACCGCTTTGCGTCAGGGCCTGTAAATCACTCTTCTGGCGCACATTGTGGGGGACACCGCTTTGCGTCAGGGCCTGTAAATCACTCTTCTGGCGCACATTGTGGGGGACACCGCTTTGCGTCAGTCCAGTAAATCACTCTTCTGGCGCACATTGTGGGGGACACCGCTTTGCGTCAGGGCCTGTAAATCACTCTTCTAGCGCACATTGTGGGGGACACCGCTTTGCGTCAGGGCCTGTAAATCACTCTTCTGGCGCACATTGTGGGGGACACCGCTTTGCGTCAGGGCCTGTAAATCACTCTTCTGACGCACATTGTGGGGGACACCGCTTTGCGTCAGGCCAGTAAATCACTCTTCTAGCGCACATTGTGGGGGACACCGCTTTGCGTCTGGGCCTGTAAATCTTCTGGCTTACATTGTGGGGGACACCACTTTGCGTCAGGGCCTGTAAATCACTCTTCTGGCTCACATTGTGGGGGACACCGCTTTGCGTCAGGGCCTGTAAATCACTCTTCTGGCTCACATTGTGGGGGACACCGCTTTGCGTCAGGGCCTGTAAATCACTCTTCTGGCGCACATTGTGGGGGACACCGCTTTGCGTCAGGGCCTGTAAATCACTCTTCTGGCTCACATTGTGGGGGACACCGCTTTGCGTCAGGGCCTGTAAATCACTCTTCTGGCGCACATTGTGGGGGACACCGCTTTGCGTCAGGGCCTGTAAATCACTCTTCTGGCTCACATTGTGGGGGGCACCACTTTGCATCAGGGCCTGTAAATCACTCTTCTGGCGCACATTGTGGGGGACACCGCTTTGCGTCAGGGCCTGTAAATCACTCTTCTGGCGCACATTGTGGGGGACACCGCTTTGCGCCAGGGCCTGTAAATCTCTCTTCTGGCGCACATTGTGGGGGACACCGCTTTGCGTCAGGGCCTGTAAATCACTCTTCTGGCTCACATTGTGGGGGACACCGCTTTGCGTCAGGGCCTGTAAATCACTCTTCTGGCTCACATTGTGGGGGACACCGCTTTGCGTCAGGGCCTGTAAATCACTCTTCTGGCTCACATTGTGGGGGACACCGCTTTGCATCAGGGCCTGTAAATCACTCTTCTAGCGCACATTGTGGGGGATACCGCTTTGCGTCAGGGCCTGTAAATCACTCTTCTGGCTCACATTGTGGGGGACACCGCTTTGCGTCAGGGCCTGTAAATCACTCTTCTGGCTCACATTGTGGGGAACACCGCTTTGCGTCAGGGCCTGTAAATCACTCTTCTGGCTCACATTGTGGGGGACACCGCTTTGCGTGAGGGCCTGTAAATCACTCTTCTAGCGCACATTGTGGGGGACACCGCTTTGCGTCAGGGCCTGTAAATCACTCTTCTGGCTCACATTGTGGGGGACACCGCTTTGCGTCAGGGCCTGTAAATCACTCTTCTGGCGCACATTGTGGGGGACACCGCTTTGCGCGAGGGCCTGTAAATCACTCTTCTAGCGCACATTGTGGGGGACACCGCTTTGCGTCAGGGCCTGTAAATCACTCTTCTGGCTCACATTGTGGGGGACACCGCTTTGCGTGAGGGCCTGTAAATCACTCTTCTAGCGCACATTGTGGGGGACACCGCTTTGCGTCAGGGCCTGTAAATCACTCTTCTGGCTCACATTGTGGGGGACACCGCTTTGCGTCAGGGCCTGTAAATCACTCTTCTGGCGCACATTGTGGGGGACACCGCTTTGCGTCAGGGCCTGTAAATCACTCTTCTGGCGCACATTGTGGGGGACACCGCTTTGCGCCAGGGCCTGTGAATCACTCTTCTGGCTCACATTGTGGGGGACACCACTTTGCGTCAGGGCCTGTAAATCACTCTTCTGGCGCACATTGTGGGGGACACCGCTTTGCGTCAGGGCCTGTAAATCACTCTTCTGGCTCACATTGTGGGGGACACCGCTTTGCGTCAGGGCCTGTAAATCACTCTTCTGGCGCACATTGTGGGGGACACCGCTTTGCGTCAGGGCCTGTAAATCACTCTTCTGGCGCACATTGTGGGGGACACCGCTTTGCATCAGGGCCTGTAAATCACTCTTCTAGCGCACATTGTGGGGGACACCGCTTTGCGTCAGGGCCTGTAAATCACTCTTCTGGCGCACATTGTGGGGGATACCGCTTTGCGTCAGGGCCTGTAAATCACTCTTCTGGCGCACATTGTGGGGGACACCGCTTTGCGTCCGGGCCTGTAAATCACTCTTCTGGCTCACATTGTGGGGGACACGGCTTTGCGTCAGGGCCTGTAAATCACTCTTCTGGCGCACATTGTGGGGGATACCACTTTGCGTCAGGGCCTGTAAATCACTCTTCTGGCGCACATTGTGGGGGACACCGCTTTGCGTCAGGCCTGTAAATCACTCTTCTGGCTCACATTGTGGGGGACACCGCTTTGCGTCAGGGCCTGTAAATCACTCTTCTGGCTCACATTGTGGGGGACACCGCTTTGCGTCAGGGCCTGTAAATCACTCTTCTGGCGCACATTGTGGGGGACACCGCTTTGCGTCAGGGCCTGTAAATCACTCTTCTGGCGCACATTGTGGGGGACAACGCTTTGCGTCAGGGCCTGTAAATCACTCTTCTGGCTCACATTGTGGGGGACACCGCTTTGCGTCAGGGCCTGTAAATCACTCTTCTGGCGCACATTGTGGGGGATACCACTTTGCGTCAGGGCCTGTAAATCACTCTTCTGGCGCACATTGTGGGGGACACCGCTTTGCGTCAGGCCTGTAAATCACTCTTCTGGCTCACATTGTGGGGGACACCGCTTTGCGTCAGGGCCTGTAAATCACTCTTCTGGCTCACATTGTGGGGGACACCGCTTTGCGTCAGGGCCTGTAAATCACTCTTCTGGCGCACATTGTGGGGGACACCGCTTTGCGTCAGGGCCTGTAAATCACTCTTCTGGCGCACATTGTGGGGGACAACGCTTTGCGTCAGGGCCTGTAAATCACTCTTCTGGCTCACATTGGGGACACCGCTTTGCATCAGGGCTTGGAAATCACTCTTCTGGCGCACATTGTGGGGGACACCGCTTTGCGTCAGGGCCTGTAAATCACTCTTCTGGCGCACATTGTGGGGGACACCGCTTTGCGTCAGGGCCTGTAAATCACTCTTCTGGCGCACATTGTGGGGGACACCGCTTTGCGTCAGGCCAGTAAATCACTCTTCTAGCGCACATTGTGGGGGATACCGCTTTGCGTCAGGGCCTGTAAATCACTCTTCTGGCTCACATTGTGGGGGACACCGCTTTGCGTCAGGGCCTGTAAATCACTCTTCTGGCTCACATTGTGGGGGACACCGCTTTGCGTCAGGGCCTGTAAATCACTCTTCTGGCGCACATTGTGGGGGACACCGCTTTGCGTCAGGGCCTGTAAATCACTCTTCTGGCGCACATTGTGGGGGACACCGCTTTGCATCAGGGCCTGTAAATCACTCTTCTAGCGCACATTGTGGGGGACACCGCTTTGCGTCAGGGCCTGTAAATCACTCTTCTGGCGCACATTGTGGGGGATACCGCTTTGCGTCAGGGCCTGTAAATCACTCTTCTGGCGCACATTGTGGGGGACACCGCTTTGCGTCCGGGCCTGTAAATCACTCTTCTGGCTCACATTGTGGGGGACACCGCTTTGCGTCAGGGCCTGTAAATCACTCTTCTGGCGCACATTGTGGGGGATACCACTTTGCGTCAGGGCCTGTAAATCACTCTTCTGGCGCACATTGTGGGGGACACCGCTTTGCGTCAGGCCTGTAAATCACTCTTCTGGCTCACATTGTGGGGGACACCGCTTTGCGTCAGGGCCTGTAAATCACTCTTCTGGCTCACATTGTGGGGGACACCGCTTTGCGTCAGGGCCTGTAAATCACTCTTCTGGCGCACATTGTGGGGGACACCGCTTTGCGTCAGGGCCTGTAAATCACTCTTCTGGCGCACATTGTGGGGGACAACGCTTTGCGTCAGGGCCTGTAAATCACTCTTCTGGCTCACATTGTGGGGGACACGGCTTTGCGTCAGGGCCTGTAAATCACTCTTCTGGCGCACATTGTGGGGGATACCACTTTGCGTCAGGGCCTGTAAATCACTCTTCTGGCGCACATTGTGGGGGACACCGCTTTGCGTCAGGCCTGTAAATCACTCTTCTGGCTCACATTGTGGGGGACACCGCTTTGCGTCAGGGCCTGTAAATCACTCTTCTGGCTCACATTGTGGGGGACACCGCTTTGCGTCAGGGCCTGTAAATCACTCTTCTGGCGCACATTGTGGGGGACACCGCTTTGCGTCAGGGCCTGTAAATCACTCTTCTGGCGCACATTGTGGGGGACAACGCTTTGCGTCAGGGCCTGTAAATCACTCTTCTGGCTCACATTGTGGGGGACACCGCTTTGCGTCAGGGCCTGTAAATCACTCTTCTGGCGCACATTGTGGGGGATACCACTTTGCGTCAGGGCCTGTAAATCACTCTTCTGGCGCACATTGTGGGGGACACCGCTTTGCGTCAGGCCTGTAAATCACTCTTCTGGCTCACATTGTGGGGGACACCGCTTTGCGTCAGGGCCTGTAAATCACTCTTCTGGCTCACATTGTGGGGGACACCGCTTTGCGTCAGGGCCTGTAAATCACTCTTCTGGCGCACATTGTGGGGGACACCGCTTTGCGTCAGGGCCTGTAAATCACTCTTCTGGCGCACATTGTGGGGGACAACGCTTTGCGTCAGGGCCTGTAAATCACTCTTCTGGCTCACATTGGGGACACCGCTTTGCATCAGGGCTTGGAAATCACTCTTCTGGCGCACATTGTGGGGGACACCGCTTTGCGTCAGGGCCTGTAAATCACTCTTCTGGCGCACATTGTGGGGGACACCGCTTTGCGTCAGGGCCTGTAAATCACTCTTCTGGCGCACATTGTGGGGGACACCGCTTTGCGTCAGGCCAGTAAATCACTCTTCTAGCGCACATTGTGGGGGATACCGCTTTGCGTCAGGGCCTGTAAATCACTCTTCTGGCTCACATTGTGGGGGACACCGCTTTGCGTCAGGGCCTGTAAATCACTCTTCTGGCTCACATTGTGGGGAACACCGCTTTGCGTCAGGGCCTGTAAATCACTCTTCTGGCTCACATTGTGGGGGACACCGCTTTGCGTGAGGGCCTGTAAATCACTCTTCTAGCGCACATTGTGGGGGACACCGCTTTGCGTCAGGGCCTGTAAATCACTCTTCTGGCTCACATTGTGGGGGACACCGCTTTGCGTCAGGGCCTGTAAATCACTCTTCTGGCGCACATTGTGGGGGACACCGCTTTGCGTGAGGGCCTGTAAATCACTCTTCTAGCGCACATTGTGGGGGACACCGCTTTGCGTCAGGGCCTGTAAATCACTCTTCTGGCTCACATTGTGGGGGACACCGCTTTGCGTGAGGGCCTGTAAATCACTCTTCTAGAGCACATTGTGGGGGACACCGCTTTGCGTCAGGGCCTGTAAATCACTCTTCTGGCTCACATTGTGGGGGACACCGCTTTGCGTCAGGGCCTGTAAATCACTCTTCTGGCGCACATTGTGGGGGACACCACTTTGCGTCAGGGCCTGTAAATCACTCTTCTGGCGCACATTGTGGGGGACACCGCTTTGCGCCAGGGCCTGTGAATCACTCTTCTGGCTCACATTGTGGGGGACACCACTTTGCGTCAGGGCCTGTAAATCACTCTTCTGGCGCACATTGTGGGGGACACCGCTTTGCGTCAGGGCCTGTAAATCACTCTTCTGGCTCACATTGTGGGGGACACCGCTTTGCGTCAGGGCCTGTAAATCACTCTTCTGGCGCACATTGTGGGGGACACCGCTTTGCGTCAGGGCCTGTAAATCACTCTTCTGGCGCACATTGTGGGGGACACCGCTTTGCATCAGGGCCTGTAAATCACTCTTCTAGCGCACATTGTGGGGGACACCGCTTTGCGTCAGGGCCTGTAAATCACTCTTCTGGCGCACATTGTGGGGGATACCGCTTTGCGTCAGGGCCTGTAAATCACTCTTCTGGCGCACATTGTGGGGGACACCGCTTTGCGTCCGGGCCTGTAAATCACTCTTCTGGCTCACATTGTGGGGGACACCGCTTTGCGTCAGGGCCTGTAAATCACTCTTCTGGCGCACATTGTGGGGGATACCACTTTGCGTCAGGGCCTGTAAATCACTCTTCTGGCGCACATTGTGGGGGACACCGCTTTGCGTCAGGCCTGTAAATCACTCTTCTGGCTCACATTGTGGGGGACACCGCTTTGCGTCAGGGCCTGTAAATCACTCTTCTGGCTCACATTGTGGGGGACACCGCTTTGCGTCAGGGCCTGTAAATCACTCTTCTGGCGCACATTGTGGGGGACACCGCTTTGCGTCAGGGCCTGTAAATCACTCTTCTGGCGCACATTGTGGGGGACAACGCTTTGCGTCAGGGCCTGTAAATCACTCTTCTGGCTCACATTGTGGGGGACACCGCTTTGCGTCAGGGCCTGTAAATCACTCTTCTGGCGCACATTGTGGGGGATACCACTTTGCGTCAGGGCCTGTAAATCACTCTTCTGGCGCACATTGTGGGGGACACCGCTTTGCGTCAGGCCTGTAAATCACTCTTCTGGCTCACATTGTGGGGGACACCGCTTTGCGTCAGGGCCTGTAAATCACTCTTCTGGCTCACATTGTGGGGGACACCGCTTTGCGTCAGGGCCTGTAAATCACTCTTCTGGCGCACATTGTGGGGGACACCGCTTTGCGTCAGGGCCTGTAAATCACTCTTCTGGCGCACATTGTGGGGGACAACGCTTTGCGTCAGGGCCTGTAAATCACTCTTCTGGCTCACATTGGGGACACCGCTTTGCATCAGGGCTTGGAAATCACTCTTCTGGCGCACATTGTGGGGGACACCGCTTTGCGTCAGGGCCTGTAAATCACTCTTCTGGCGCACATTGTGGGGGACACCGCTTTGCGTCAGGGCCTGTAAATCACTCTTCTGGCGCACATTGTGGGGGACACCGCTTTGCGTCAGGCCAGTAAATCACTCTTCTAGCGCACATTGTGGGGGATACCGCTTTGCGTCAGGGCCTGTAAATCACTCTTCTGGCTCACATTGTGGGGGACACCGCTTTGCGTCAGGCCAGTAAATCACTCTTCTAGCGCACATTGTGGGGGACACCGCTTTGCGTCAGGGCCTGTAAATCACTCTTCTGGCGCACATTGTGGGGGACACCACTTTGCGTCAGGGCCTGTAAATCACTCTTCTGGCGCACATTGTGGGGGACACCGCTTTGCGTCAGGGCCTGTAAATCACTCTTCTGGCTCACATTGTGGGGGACACCGCTTTGCGTCAGGGCCTGTAAATCACTCTTCTAGCGCACATTGTGGGGGACACCACTTTGCGTCAGGGCCTGTAAATCACTCTTCTGGCTCACATTGTGGGGGACACCGCTTTGCGTCAGGGCCTGTAAATCACTCTTCTGGCGCACATTGTGGGGGACACCGCTTTGCGTCAGGGCCTGTAAATCACTCTTCTGGCGCATATTGTGGGGGACACCACTTTGCGCCAGGGCCTGTAAATCACTCTTCTGGCTCACATTGTGGGGGACACCGCTTTGCGTCAGGGCCTGTAAATCACTCTTCTGGCGCACATTGTGGGGGACACCGCTTTGCGTCAGGGCCTGTAAATCACTCTTCTGGCGCATATTGTGGGGGACACCACTTTGCGTCAGGGCCTGTAAATCACTCTTCTGGCTCACATTGTGGGGGACACCGCTTTGCGTCAGGGCCTGTAAATCACTCTTCTGGCGCACATTGTGGGGGACACCGCTTTGCGTCAGGGCCTGTAAATCACTCTTCTGGTGCACATTGTGGGGGACACCGCTTTGTGTCTTCCTGTGCGGCAACTCTGTTCAGGACTCTAGGATATGGGTGTCGCCATCTTGACTCAGAAGCATCACACATACTGAGAGGAGAACGGGATAAAGTGCAGGGGGTGGGGTTATAGCTGTGCTTTTCAGACAGAGCAGAGCTGGGGTCAGGGAAAGGACACCAATCCCAGAATGCAGAGCAGCAGAGTCAGAAGACACTTCCTGTTTGTAGGCTGCCTGATGCTCCATGAGCCACCATCTTGGATGTTTAAAGGCTCATAACATGCAGTAGATGCAGGTAGGATGATTTTTAATGTGAGCAATCTGTATGTACGGGGGGGGGGGGGGGCATATAAGATATGCTCTTATTCAGGGTGAAGGTCCACTTTAACTCCCCAATACCTAAAATGTTCCTCTTTAAGGCCCTCTCACAAGTTGTATTTATAAATTGTGTTACTTTCCCATAGACTTCTATGGAGCCGTGTTTACATTGCATTGCAAACGCAGTATGTGACTTTTCCAGCGCAAACAGCTAGGTGTAAAAAGGGCCAAAAAGTGGAACAAAACCCAGGCTTTTGGTCTTTGCCATTGGGGCACCCCTCAAGTCACCCAGTAAAACTCACCTTTCCCCAATCCTACATCACATATTCAGACTCTCCAATCAGCGTGCTTGGCAACATTGCCTAACGCCCGTATCTAGCCAAAGGGATCCAAGTGCATCCCAGCTATCATATAACATGGCGCATGCCCACAGCAGCCATTCACAAGCAACTGCACACTCGGCAATGGTATAGCTGACAGCAGCCGCAGCTGGCGAATGTGCCGTCGTTGGATTGGCGAATGTGCCGTGGGAAGGATTTTTTAGGGGACTAAGCAAGTTTGTCACAGGAGAGGGAATGAGTATTCCATTGTAACCTAAACAAAATAGCCCGTTCAATTGTGACCTCTCCGCCAACTCTACGGAGATCGTGCCCCACTCCCACGAATCTGATTACACTGCAATGTTTCCTATTGCCCTATTAGGAGTAAATACCTGAGTGAGGCTTGGTTGCACCAACACTTACAGCACGTTTGATCATCTGACTTCCGTAGCCTCTCATTCCTATTGGACAGTTTAGAGCAGCTAAGTCTCCGATTGGCTGTTGTCTGTCGAGTTCGCTGTGACTGGCTGGATAGCACAGCGCCTGGTTTGAATGCGACAGTGTGTAACAGTCGGCCAGTGAGTGAGGAGGCTTCAGCGCCGGGAGGTAAGTGTGCTCTTATTATATATACACCTGTATGTATGTGTGTGCATTCATGCGCCCATAAGTGTATGTATGGCCTGCCGGGATATAGCGATAGACTGTACGAGGACCGTTGTAGCATGACATTCTCCCCTCTCAATGGTTTTAGTTTTGTGTGGAATGAGGGAGCTTTTAGGGTGTGAGAGCGCAAATCCATGTGTGTACTTACTAAACAGGAGAGTTTAAGTAGAAGCAATCACCCGGATTTTCACTAGCCCAGTAATTTTGCCTCCAGCTGATTTGGGATGCCCACTGTGTCTCTCCCTGGGGTTTGCTTGTTTCATTCCCCTCCCTGGTGATCTCATGTGTGGGCTCTCCTCCAATCTGCTTTCTAAGCTGTTTATACATATGAGTAGCTTAGTAAACTTTAAAGTGGACCAACATCCTGAGTTTTGGTCCTTGCTCTGTGAAGCCCGAACAATCTTGCATCTTCCTGGTCCGACGCATGTGTGGCCACTCATCCAATCAGCGCGCTCTGATCCGCTCGAGCCCCTTCGTCCAGGAGCTTGTCTAATGTGAGCGGATCCGAGCGTGCTGGCAGCCGCTACCTTCTAACAGAGAGTGTGCCCGTGCTGGCCATTCACAAATTCCTGGCGCGGGTGGATAGTGACCACTGCGCTGTTGAACTGGGAATAAAGGTGAGTTTTAGGGGCACCTGGGGGGTTTCACACAGCAGGGTGCCCTGGGGGGAGCAAGTATGCCTGCCCTGGAGTCTCATAGACTCCAGAGTGGGTTTTGGTCCTCTTTTAAAGTGGACCAAAACCCACGAAGATTGGCCAAGGAATCTTATAGATTCCGGGGCCGATTGATTCCCTCCCCTCTGGGGCATCCAAAGTTGGGGTGCCCCGCTGTGTAAACCCCCCCGCCGGTCGCACCATACACTCACCTTCTTTTTGGTCCAACGGTGCATGCGCGAGCTGCAGGGCGCTTGAATGGCCAGCACGGGCACGCTCCCTGTTAGAGGGTAGCGGGGATGGGCCCGTCAGCGTGCTCGGATCAGCTCGCCTTAGACGAGCTGACGTGAGCGGATCCGAGCATGCTGTTTGGACAAGAGGCTGCGCATGTGCCGTAGGACTGAGGAAGTGCGATTGGGGGACCAGTGGGGTATCCCCGATCAGGTTGCCCCCAGGGCAAGGACCAGAACCCAGGATAGTCAAAATCCTGGGTTTGGTTCTTTCCCCCGTGGTACTCTGATTAGGGATGCCCTGTTCTGAGAAACCCCAAGGTCGCCCGATCTGACTTACCCTTCCCTGGTCCTATGGCGCGTTGCGGCCTCTTGTTCAATCGGAGTGCTCGGATCCGCTCCCGCCCCTTCGTCTTAGAGCTTGTCTAAGGTGAGCGAATCCAAATGCACTGGTGGCCATATCCCCGCTACCCTCGAACAGGGAGCATGCCCACTAAAGAAATAGCGGGGTTCGTTTGGGTTATGATGCTCGCCAAGGTTGGGGGGTGGTGGAGCGGGGAGGGGGGTGGGTTTTGGGGTGGGGTACAGTTAAATTGTTGTATTATCTGTTATACTATCTGTTCTGTGTGTGGATGTCTGTTTGTGGGCTTGACTGTGATGTTTGCTCGCTGGACTCGAGGGTCAGGAGGATCTCTGGAAGGGGGGGGGAGCCACCCGGGGGCGGCTATTGATGGTTGCACTTCCTGGGGTAACAATGGGTGAGTGTAAATTTCTCTCCTGGAACGTTCGGGGGCTTAATGATAAGATCAAGAGGGCCACTGTCTTCCAGTTTATTAAGAAGTATAAACCGAATGTAGTTATTCTTCAGGAGACCCATTTGGTGGGCCAGAGGTTGCTGGCTTTGAAGAGGCCATGGATCCAGAGCTCCTTTCATGCCCCTTTCTCGGCCTATTCTAGAGGAGTTTCGGTGTTGATCTCGAAGGGTACCCCGTTTATGTTGCTCTCAGTTCATGTTGACCGGGAGGGTTGTTATGTTATTCTCCATGCTAAGGTGATGGACACTGTTATGATAATAGTCGGAGTATATGTTCCCCCACCATTTTCTGCTAGTATTCTAGATAAAATAATGGAGAAAGTGCTTTCTTACCCTCCGGCCCCGATACTGTTGCTAGGGGATTTTTAACATGGTTTTGGATACGGCGCTGGATAGGATGAGTAAGACCCAATTGGCGAACTGGGCGGAAACGCTAGGGCTGCAGGAGCTTTGGAGGTGGAAACACCCCACCGACAGGGCGTTCTCCTGCCACTCGGTTACACACAAATCTCTGTCTAGAATTGACCTGGCGTTCTCCTCGCCTGAAATTTTACCGAGAGTAGCAACCTGTTGTTATCTCCCAAGAGGGGTTTCGGACCACTCGCCCCTACTGATCACTGCCGAGCTGTCACTAAGGCGGGAGAACTGGGTGGGATGGAACTTGAACCCTCTATGGTTGGAAACCCCCGACATAATGAATAGTTTGAAATCCTCTGCTGAGGCGTTCTGGGATTGTAATACGACGGAGACATCGGTGGAAGTCAGCTGGGATGCCTTCAAAGCTGTTACCAGGGGTGCGGCCATTAGTGCCATAGCTGCTGCTAGGAAAAAGAAAGGGAGAGAAGTGGCAGAGCTTGAATGTAAGATGGCACGGGCAGAGGAGAGGTTCAGTGCGAGCTCAGATAGCAGAGACCATTCAGCACTGTTGGCATTAAAGAGGGAATATAACCTGCTTCTGACCGATTCGGCCAGAAAACTACTACTATATAAGCAGGCAACAATTTTTGATAAAGGGGACAAGAATGGTAAGACCCTAGCCTATCTAGCGAGAGCCGAAAGCCAGCCCAACCACATTGCTGAAATCCTGGATAACGGTGCGAGGGTGACGGGTGGGGAGGAGATTGCTCAGAGGTTTCTGGAATACTACTCGGCCTTATACTCCTCGAGGGTGAGTTATGGGACATCTGAGCTGGATAACTATCTGGACCGGATCTCCTTTCCTAGGTTGGCTGTGGAGGACCGGGAGGCTTTGGACTCCCCTATCACCATGGACGAGGTCTCCGGTGCGATTAGGATGCTCTCTAGCAGACGGGCGCCGGGGCCTGATGGAATACCGGCCGAGTGGTATAAACAGGACCTTGAACAAGTGACCCCTAGGCTGTGGGAAGTGCTGAAACAAGCGCTTGATAGTGAGCGCCTTCCGGCCTCTTTTTATGAGGCGCACGTGGTCCTCATTTATAAGGAGGGGAGACCCCCTGATTCCTGTGCGTCTTACCGCCCTATATCCCTATTGAATCAGGATGCAAAAATACTTGCCAAGATACTGGCCACTAGACTAAATAAAGTTATACTACAATTGATTGGGCCGGATCAGTCGGGGTTTATGCCTGGGCGTACCACGTGTGTGAATCTCCGCAGACTGATGTCCAATCTTCAAATTATACATGATAACCATGGGGAACGGGTGGTCATATCATTGGATAATGAAAAGGCCTTCGACTCGGTAGAGTGGGATTATCTTTGGGCGGTACTGGAAAGATTTGGATTCCCTCCCAGCTTTATTACGTACGTTAAACTGCTATATAAACAACCTACGGCTCGGATACGGGTCAATGGGTGCTACTCTAATCCATTTGCTTTGCATAGGGGGACAAGACAGGGGTGCCCACTATCACCGCTGCTTTTTGCTTTGGCTATCGAACCTTTGGCTATTATTGTCCGGAATTCCCCGGATATCTCTGGGTGGAAGCTGGGGGCACTAGAGGAAAAGATATCCCTATATGCAGACGATACACTGCTATACCTGGCGGACGGCCACAGATGTCTGGACGCAGCTTTGGACGCTATTGGAGTGTTTGGGAGGTTTTCAGGATTGAAGATTAATTGGGATAAATCGAGCCTAATGTTAGTGGATGAGCTTGCTGCCCCTGACATCTCTCCGAGGTCCCAATTAAAAATAGTCCAGCGTTTTAAATACCTGGGGATCATGGTTAGTAGGCTACCAAGTGAGTTCTTGACTCTGAATATCTCCCCTGTCGTGTCAAGGCTGAGGCAGCGGACTGCTCAATGGGCAAACCTGCCCCTGTCGGTCATGGGCAGAATCAATATTTACAAAATGATATTCCTTCCTAAATTTCTGTACATATATCAGGCCTCGCCAGTGTTGCTGCCCATTTCTCACTTTAAGATGTTGGATTCAATTCTGTTTGGCTTTATCTGGGGACAGTCTCCACCTAGGCTTAACAGACAAATTATGAAGGCACAGGTGGTGGAGGGGGGACTAGCGGTCCCACATATGCAGATGTATTTCTACTCCACGCAGCTCCTGTTTGTGCACTGGTGGCTCTGTCAACCGCAAGGCAACCCAGTGGTGAGTCTTGAAGCGGCGGTGCTGGGTTCTGCCGAGGGACTATCGCTCTTGGTGTATAGGGGGGTTCGAGGGGTCCGGGAGGCTACCGGATGCATGCGGGTAGTGTGCAATATATGGGGAAGGGTAGCCAAGCTGATCAAGAATCCAGATGAGGTCCAGTATTGGTCCCCCTTCACCCCTCTCTGGAATAATCCCAAGCTCCCTGAGTTGATTTCAATGCAGGACCCGCAGTTCTGGGTTGGGAGGGGCCTCCGGACGCTGGGCCAGGTGTACAGGGAGGGAGTGCTTATGGCGTTCGATCAGGTCCGAGAGACCTTTCAGGTTTCCCACCGAGATTTCTTCCGATACCTGCAACTCAGGCACGCTTTGCAAACTCAGTTCCACAGGGTCAGTCCGAATTTTTCGGTGTCCCAGGTGGAGAATGCAGTGAGAGGGACGGACTTGAGGAAACCGGTCTCTACGTTGTACAGGTGCCTGGTTGCTGGGTTGGAATCCCCCAGGGAGAGGATTGAAAGCAGGTGGCGGGTCCTGGACCAAACCTTAGACCGAGACGACTGGGAGGAAATCCTAGATAACCTACACTCATCGGTCATTGAAGCCAGAGACAGATTCATCCAGACCAAATGGATACACCAAGCTTACATTACACCGTTACGGTTGCATAAGATGGGATTACTGGCTAGTGACTTATGCCCCAGATGTGAGAGGGAAACTGGTACATGGGAACATGTGACCTGGTCCTGTGAAGTTCTGGTGGGATATTGGGGTGAGGTAATGGACTTGATTGGCGAAGTGGTGGGCATCCGGATCACCGGCTCAATCTCATTATGTCTCCTAGGGGTGGTCGAATCACTGGCGCTATCGAGCCCGCTGAAATCATTATTTAGACTGCTGCTCTTCTATGCCAGGAAATGCGTTCTGCTTAATTGGAAACACCCAGCCAAACCATCAGTGCGGGCGTGGAGGTCTCTGATTAACCAGAAACTCACTATGTACAAACTGACATATACGGCCAGGGGGGTGCCCGATAAGTTTGAGAAGATATGGGGTCCCTGGCTGCAAAGCCAGGACACAGCCTCAGAGGATGATTAGGACGGGTTCAGATCCATATTAAAGGCATAGCTGCTCACCCAGGTAGCTTGAGGCATTGAGCAAGGGAAGGTGGCACTAGGGAGATGAGAGTAGTATCCTGGAGAAGGGCTCCCCCGATGGGCCCTCCCACCCTGGTGAATATAAGATTAGACATTCGAGTCCAGAAGTGTGTGTGTGAATGTGGTGTGTGAATGGTGTTGTGTCTGTTAATTGAAACTATGCTACTGAGCCGGGTGCTGCGTCACCCGTGTAATATGTGACTTGTATGTGTACTAATGTTTGTTTAATTGCAAATAAAAAGAAACTTTTAAAAAAAAAAGAAATAGCGGGGATGTAGGTGCTGCTTGTGCATGTGTCGTTGGACTGGGAAAGGTGGTGAGTTTCTGGGCGACCTGGATGTTTTAATATAGCCAATCTTCTATTCCACTAAACTGTTCTGGAGCCCTCTGTGCCGAGAACACAGATTGGCGGGGCAGGCCACTCAGCCAATTGGTGCCCATGGTTTCGGCTGCGCCGTGGGAATGTCGGGTAGGTACGTTTCCTGTGAGGGGATACACACAGTGGTGCATCCCAAATCATGATGTCCCGTCTGGGAGGAACAATACCCGGTAGAGTGACATTTGATGTTCCTCATTAACCCCCTGTGCCTCCATGGCGTCCTGCTATGGGTTAATCTGCCTGTAATATGCCGTCACTGAGTAAGTGCCAGGAAAAGAAAATTACCAGAAAGTATAGACATTTTATTTTTTTTACTTTTATTAAAGGGGAAAAGCACTAGGCAAAACCTGAAGTCTGTTTGTATTTGGTCTGCTTTAATCAAGTTCAGCACTTTTTTGCTTTTAGTGGCACTATTATAGTGTTTTTTATTTTAATTTCTAAGACCAGATCAACCTCTCCAACCATCATGGCATGCAATGTAATTTCTCCTGGACTCGGAATACTATCGGATGATGATGAGTCTCCTGTGTTTGAATCTACAGCTGCTGACTATGCAGCAGGTATCAGAAAAGATCTTCTTGGCGAATTTTCAGTCATCTCCCCGGGGCTAGGGCACCCTTCTCAGGTAAGTGTGAATCTTTGTGCTCTTACAAACTAGCTGCCTTTTTTTTTTTTTCTTTGGGTTTCATTCCTTTCTTGCAAGGCTTCCTGTTTTGGGATGACCCGATGTGTATCTCCCAGGATCGCTGAAAAAAAATAACCTCTTCCTCATGATGCGGGTACACTCCCCAGATAGAAGTATGCGAGGGGAAGAGGTGAGTAAATTGGGGGGTTCACACAGCAGGGCGACACAATCTGAGATGCCCAGTAAGGAGGGAGACCACCCCTCGAGGTGTTCTGGTGTCTGTGGGCATCCTGATTTTGAATGACTTTCTGATGCATATCTATTAAAAAGTCTGAGCATCAATACTTTCCATGGCAACCACATCCAGTGCCCCCCTATCGCCATGTGAATCACACAGTGCATGTATGCCCAAACCTCAACAAAAGGCTGCCAGTAGCCATCTGCAGAGTTTTCTAGCTTGATCTCGGGGAAATTAATAGAGTATAAGCATTCTAATTTAGAATGCCTAATGATGGGGAAAACCGTCCCAAGGTGCTTTAGTTAATCAGGCTGGGGGTCCAGTGCAAATGCAGGCAAACTCAAAAAGTTTTTAACATTTTGGCCATTTTACTTACCTGTCAGGTCCCATGCTCTTTTTCCTAGGGCAGTACCATCTTGCCGTCCCATCATGCACTGCTCCTCAGATCAAGCGCATGTGCAGCGTAATTGCATATGCTGCAATGACACTTGGTGCCAATCCCGCAAGATTTGCTTAATCTGTCCCCTGCGTTATCCCCTCAGCTTTATGCAAGATGTGGTTTTAGATATGCTTATTCCTTGGAACCCTAAGAATGTTCTCCCTCCTAACCTGAAAATAGGGACCAGTGTCAACATTTTTGTCAAGCAGAAATTAATACCACACACAATACACTTTCAATTCTAATATTGCTATTACATCATTGTGCAGTTGTTTCCAGTATTCTGGATTGTGTTGAACTATCCAAAGTGTTTTTAATTCTGGGTTCAAACTGGAGAAAACTTGGTGCTGGTTTTCTATTCTGCTTGCTTTTTTAATTTTAAAAATATTTGACTAGGTTAAGGCTGAAGAAGAAAATGACAAAGTAATGGTATATGTCAGAGTGAGACCCTTTGTCGGTGGAGAGTTGGAGAAAAAAGAGGACCAGGTAAGATCAATTTATTTGTGCTATGTCATTTTACTAATTGTAGACTTGCTTCATTCCTGTTTGTCCTTTTAGTCTTGTGTAGTTATAGAAAACCCAGAGACACTAATCTTAAGAGCACCCAAAGATTCCTTCGCAATGAGGAATGTGGAGCGTGGTCTGGGACAAAGCATGCACAAATTCAGTTTTTCTAAGGTAACTGTCATCTTTTGTATGTGGTATCTTGCAGTTTATTTCATAGTATGTTCATAGCAGCACTTAGGCTTTTAATTTTTTTTAGATCTTTGGACCTGATATTGATCAAAAACAGTTCTTTGATGGAACTATGAGGCAAGTGGTGAAGGAGGCACTTAATGGGCTTAACTGGCTTGTTTATACATATGGGGTCACCAACTCTGGCAAGACTTATACTATACAAGGTACAGGTCTTTCATAACTTTTCTCACTAAGTTTTTTGATATAGTGTCCTGTGTGTAAAAATGTCTAAATGTAAAATGTTTTCCCCCTGTTTTCTGTTTAGGAACCAACAAGGATGGGGGCATTCTGCCTCGGTCTTTGGCTCTCATCTTCAACAGTGCTCAGGACCGGCTGTACAAAAGCTCTGATCTTAAGCCTCTCTCCAATGAAGTAGTTTGGTTAGACAGTAAGCAAGTGCGTCAGGAGGAACTTAAGAAGGTCTCCTTGCTCTGTAATTTGCGTGAGGTAAGTGGGGTGTCTTATATCCGAGGGCACCCCTGACCTGAGATCTAAAATAGTTGATTTGCCCTGTAAAAAAATTCCACATTAACTTGTCTTATATGGCAGCCAATCTTGTGACCACTACAACCATTCAGGGTTGATGTGCAAATTGATTTGTCCCTGATAGTAACGTGATTGGCAGCCATACAATGACTGAGGAAGTGATATGCGTTGGCTGACCTTTCATTCTTTATTCATAAGATAAAATATTAAAGATATGTTGACAAATGATGCCATCTGCAGATACAATTCCTGCAATTTCTGTCGTCATTGCCAATTCAAAGGGCCACCTGGATCAAAAAGTCTGGGTTTTATGTGAATTGGAGGATGGTGGCTTGGGGTTAACGTGGGACTATGAGCACAGACTCCCATGACTCTTGTGAACTTGGAGGATTAAAGGGACTCTGTAGGGAAAGCGCATACATTTTTCTCCCCATGTCCTTCCCCCTGCATAGGAAACGCATTGGCACAAAGTTGAAAAGCTCCACCCCTTCCTCCCATTCTTCAGTTTGTTTCCTTTCCAGGAAACCTCTAGGACCCACATTGTTAGTTTTTATGTTCGTTTATTTTCCCCCAGGAGTCACAGGAATCCCTCGGGGGGAGGGGGGGGGGGCTATACTTCCACAGGGTAGTCGCCTTGTGGCCTTAGGAGCCTGCTGGAACACCCTTTCCCTCATCTGTCTGCAGTGAGGAGATCCTACAGGCCAGGTCATAGGTGAAAATTGTCAGGCCCAATTGTTGGAATCCTGGAGCAGACCTTTTTGTATAGATGGATACTAAGTTGGGGTGGTGCAGAAACCTCATGTCTGACCTCACCTTAGAAATTTGCCAGGCTGCATTACTTCAGGGGCATGTACCCCATTGGCCCCACTGCCACCGACACAGATCTGACCACAGAGTATTTTGGGTTACCCCCAGGGTGATTCCTCTCCTGCCGCCTCCCCCTCCTTCTTCTGTCCCTAGGGAACCTGAGGGGGTAGACAGTGAGCGATAGGACACTTCTAAGGAAGACTCTCTAAATCAGGAGTTTGGGATGGGGCTTTCAGATGAGGTAAGTGCCTCAGAAGGGAAAAATATCAGAAGATACTGCGGCCTTATTGCTGGATATACGTGATACAATGCATATCACTAAAGAGGACCAGTCATTGTATGTCCAGGACTCTATGTACCATAAGCTGATGGCTAAAAAAGAGAGCCTTCTCTATCCATGCTTTATTTTCAGGTCTAATTAAGAGAGAATGGCAGTTCCCAGGGGGAAAATTCTTTCTTTTCTTTTTTTGAAGAACAGATTTTTTTACATCTATCACAAGAAAAAAAAGCCAGTCATTCATAAAAATTGTGCAACTTGTGATTTGACCTCGATTCTGAGGGGTCTTAACAAGTGTCTGTTTGAACCTCTGTCAGAGGCTTTAGGCAAGATTATCTCGCTAAAGGTGGCCTTCCTCCTAGGCATTACCTCGGTCAGCAGGGTAAGTGATATTCGGGCCCTACCAATTAAAGAGCCCTTTTGCTCTAGTCTTCCACACAGAGCAATTTTAAGACCAGCTCCATTATATCTCCCCAAAGTAGCTACTAGATTCACTAATTGCTCGAAACAAGGTGAAGACCTTGGCTTAGATGTGCGTAGATGCCTGATTTATTACCACGACTGGCGCGAGTCAGATAAATGGTCACCTTTAGTGGAAAGAATAGAGGTATAGCTGCCTCTAAGGCCACCATACACCCCCCTCCATGTATAGCAGCACACTCCACTAGATTTCCAGTTTTTCACTATATCCAGTCCAGGTCGTCCCACAATACTTACATGTGGGTATTCTGCCACCAGGTGGCGCAGTTTACTGCAAGATCCAAAGCTGTAGCTCCTCCCGCCCACCTATAAAATGAGGTGTCTCACAAGAATCCCCAGAGTTCGTCTTGCAGTGCTGCTGCTAGGATCGTCTGGATCTCTCTCCTGGATACTGCAGCTGAGCTGGGCCTTCTAGCCCGTCGGCCGCTGCACCCCTATTCCCACTGTTCCCGTGGACCCAACTCTGCCTCCCAGCCCTTGGCTGATCAGGACGGTAAAGGTAGGGTGAACGCCGGGGTCAGGCGTTGTCTGAGCTGGGCTCTGAGCCGCAGACCCTCCCTAAAGGGTAGCTGGCCATAGGCGATGGTGAGCCAATTGGGGGGGGAGGAAACACCTTGCTCATTATCCCACAAGCTTTATTATCTTTGTGTGTGTTTTTTACTCTGACTTGCACTTTATTACTGCGCTTTACTTACCTCCCTCGTTCCTTCTGGTGCCTCATCCTCCCTCTCTTCCTCCATCTGAACGCTGTGGGGGGGGGGGGGGGGGTTGCCGTTGGCCTGGGAGCCTACGGCCACTATCCGGGCGCGGGGACGCGCCGTGCTCTGAGCGGGGGCCCCGCCGCGGGCTGCCCTGCTTTGTCTTCTTGCCGGTGACCTCCGCCATCTTGTGGCCTCTGTGAGGCGGGCGCGGTCTTTGTGCTGTTGGGGGGGGGCGTGGCCGCGCCGTGACGCTTTTTGCGTCACTGCTGGTGCGGCCCGCCCCTCGAGGATCGTGTGCTCTGCGGCTGCCATCTTGACTTCCTGTTGGCCTCCGTGCTGCTGCCAGGACTCTGAGCTCGGTGTCGTGAGTCATTTATGGTTTCTTTTGCTTTTTTTTTTTTTTTTTCTGCTTGCACATGTGCTGTGGGATACTTATGGCCCCTTGTGTCTTTCAGGTCGGGCACTTATAGCTGGGTTGTGGTTCCTCCTGGTCTCTCCCCCCTCACCTCCTCCCTCTCCTCGCCCACCCCCTTTTTATTAAGAGGGATCACACAAAAGAGGGACTAAACAGGAGGGATCAGCGGTTTGGGCCGTTAGTGCCCTGTAACCTGTATAATTGTCTGCTAATCGCCATAATGGAGGCTTCTGGGGATAGTGAGCTAGGGGCCCCATCTGGTCCTTACAACCCCCGGGGCATCCCTGTTAGGAATGTTCTACTGTGTGAAACACCCGTGAAGCTCTGCCCCATGTGCGGTACCAGTCCTTTGGGCGGGCTCAGCACGGTTTGTCACTTGCTCCAGGTGCGTATTTTTGGAGCATGATAGGGCGGGCGTATCGGCCCCTAGCCCCTTATTGCCTGCCTGGGCTCCATGGAGGAAGGCTAGTGGTTAAGGATCCCTTTTCCACTGGGGATCATTCGGCCGGCTATGACAGCGAGCCTGGCTCCTCCTCGGGCGAGGATATGTGGCTTCCTGACGATACAGAGAAGTTGCTGACTTCTGTGTTTGAGACGTTGCATATTGTCCCTCCTAAAGCAGCTAAGAGGAAACGGGGTGATTTTATTCCGGCCTGAGAGACAGAGGCTGGTCTTCCCTGAGCAGGCCCATTTTTTCAATATGGTTTTCAAGGAGTGGGATAGGCCTAATAAGCTACCATCGGTGCCTAAGGGCCTGGACAGGCGGTATCCCTTCCCAGAGGAGCTGGTGCCCCCCCCCCCCCCCCCCCCCATGTGGGTTCCCCCGTGTCGGTTATGCTGTCACCCGATACTGCTTCCTTGCGCGGTCCAGCTGACAGGCGTATGGATCTACTGGTTTGTCTTGCATTCACCTTTGCTGGTGCTTTCCTTCGCCTCGTGTGTGCCACGGCTATGGTTTCCTTAGCCATCAGACCATCAGAAAGAAGGTGGACGGAAGCCGTCTTGTAGATATTGTCAAGCCTCGCAAGCGGCCAGAGGAGTATATAGAACTCAAAGCTTGCGTGGATTTTATTGCCTTTGTTGTCTCCGCTATGGGCGATGGTGTCCGGCTCGGCGCCAGGCTTTCGGCCCTGCTTGTTGCGCTCCGTCGCTCTCTGGCTGCGGCAATGGTCGGCTGATGCTGCGGCCAAGAGGTCGCTCACTGGTATCCCCTTCTTGGAGCACAGGTTATTCGTGGAGCGTCTTGACCTCCTGGTTAAATATGGGAGACTCCCTCAGCGACGGAAGCCTGCGCAGCCCTTTTGGGGTTCCTCTGCCTATCGCTCCTTTCATGGAGAAAGAGGCGCTTCCTTTTCAGGTGGCTGCAGAGATTCCTGGGGACGAGGTAGGTCCCGCGGCCGACCCAATCCCTCTTGGGGATCCAAGTCCAGGCCCCCCGCCAAAGCTCCTCGGGCATGAGGAGGCACCCTCACCCATCCGGGTGGGGGTACGGCTTCTGCTATTTGCTCACGTCTGGAGACAGCTCGGATCGGTGGATTCAGGAGGTGGTGTCCACCGGTTACAAAATAGAGCTGGCAGTCAGGCCGCCCCGAAGGTTCCTTCAGTCTTGCATGTCCCAGAATCCTGTGATGGCACAGGGCCTGAGAATGGCCGTTCATCACCTTCTGCGGCTAGCTGTCATTTGCCCTGTACCTCTTCAGGAGCAGGGTCAAGGGTTTTACTCCAACTTGTTCACAGTTCCCAAGAAGGATGGAACGTTAGGACCTATCTTGGACCTGAAGGGTCTCAACAGGTTTGTAAAGGTCTGGCATTTCCGCATGGAAACCTTACGGTCAGAGGTGAGCTCGCTTCGGCCCGGCGACTTCATGGCCACGGTGGACATCAGGGATGCCTATTTGCATGTCCCGATATTCCAGGGACACCAGAGGCTTCTGAGATTTGCTCTGGAGGACCAGCATTATCAATTTGTGGCTCTGCCATTTGGGATATCCTCAGCCCCCCCGGGTTTTCACCAAGGTGCTGGTGGCATCATGGCTATTCTGAGGAATCGGGGCATTCGTGTGCTGCCTTATCTGGACGATTTACTGATTGCGGCTTAGTCCCTTCAGCAGGCAGAGAGTGACACGCGGACGGTGTTATCCACTCTCGAGGAGTTCGTTTGGGTAATCAACTACCCCAAGTCTTCGATCACTCCCTCAACTGTGAAGTCCTTCCTGGGCATGACGATAGACACCTCCTCAGGTCAAGGTGTTCCTACCACAGCAGAAAGTGGTGGGGCTTCAGACGCACATGCTAGTCTTGCTGTCTTGTCAATGACCCTCGATTCCCGTCTGGGGATGCAACTGGTGGGTCTGATGGTGTCCTGCTTCGAAGCAGTGCCCTTCGCTCAGTTCCACATGAGACCTCTTCAATTGAACCTGCTGACCGTCTGGGATGCCCGAGTCGCTGGAACAGGAATTTTCTCTGTTCCCCCCCCCCCCCCCCCCCCCGGTCAGACGGTCTCTCTTGTGGTGGCTGGACCCCAAGATCCTGTAGGTGGGCAAGTCCTTTCTGACTCCCCAGTGGGAGATAGTTACCACGGATGCCAGTCTGACCGGCTGGGGAGGCGTCTGGCAGACGCAGACGTTCCAGGGTCAGTGGGGTCTGCAGGAGAACCATTTGCCTGTAAATCTCCTGGAGCTGAGGGCGGTTGGTGCTTCTTCAATTGACTTCCCAGCTAAGGGGCCGTGCGGTACAGGTTCGCTCGGACAATCAGACGGCTGTCGCCTACATCAATCACCAGGGAGGGACTCGGAGCAAGCAAGCCCTCAAGGAGGTGACCCAGATTCTGACTTGGGCAGAGGAGAATGTTCCCTGCATCTCGGCGGTTTACATCCCCGGGGTAGACAACCAGGAGGCAGACTCTCTGAGCAGGGGGGCCTCTCGTCTGGGGGGGATGGTCTCTAGGCAACAAGATCTTTCATGCTCTGTGTCTCTGCTGGGGTCAGCCGGATGTGGACCTGTTTGCATCCAGACACAATCACAAGCTCCCAAGGTTCGTTTCTCTGTCAAAAAATCCGCTGGCATTTGCCACAGATGCTTTAGCAATTCCTTGGATGGAGTTCAGGCTCCTTTTTATGCATTTTCTCAGTTTCCGTTCCTGGGCAGAGTGCTGCGTAAGATAGCCCAGGAGGGGGTCCCAACCATCCTGGTGGCTCCTCGCTGGCCGAGAAGGAGTTGGTTTGCGGACATAGTTCAGATGTCAGTCGATCGCTACATCATGCCCGACAACCCAGGGCTTCTCACTCAGGGGTCGCTGCGGCACCCCAATTTACAGACGCTGGCTTTGACGGCCTGGCTATTGAAACCTCAATCCTGACGGAGAAGGGGGTGTCTGCCACCGTGGTGCAGAGCATGATTCAGGCAGGGAAGAAGTCTTCTTCCATGATTTACTACAGAGTTTGGCATGCCTACATTGCTTTGTGTGAGTCCCAAGAGTTTCCCTTGTCGCACCTGCTCTGTCTCTAGGATTTTGGAGTTTTTACAACATGGTTTGGACTTGGGTCTCCAGCTGAGCACCCTCAAGGGCCAGGTCTCGGGCCTTGGCTATTTTTTTTCCAGAGATCTTTTGCCAATCATAGATTAAGACCTTCTTCCAGGGTGTTACCCACGTACGTCCACCTCGTAAGCCTGTTTTACCGTTGTGGGACTTGAATTTGGTGCTTTCTGCTCTCCAGGGGCCTCCTTTTGAGCCCTTGTGCGATGCTGCCTCATCTATTTTGACCCTCAAGGTGGTCTTTTTGGTAGCGATAACTTCTGTACGTCGCTTGTCGGAGATGGCTGCGCTTTGTATGAAGCCTATTTTGAGCTTTATAAGGATAAGGTGGTGTTTCGTTTTAAACCTGATTTTTTACCTAAGGTAATTTCTCCCTTTCACCTTAATGAGGAAGTTGTCTTACCTTCCCTGTGTCCAGCTCTGGCTAATTCCAAGGAATGGACCCTCCATGCCTAGGATGTGGTCAGGGCCGTTAAGTATTACCCATCTGCGACGGAATCCTTCAGGAAGTCTGATTTGCCCTTTGTCCTAACAGAGGGTTCTAGGAAGGGCTTGCCACCAGCTAAGTCCACTCTTAGTAAGTGGATCAGACAGGCGGTGGTGCAAGCTTATTCTGCCAAGGGGAAGGAATCGCAGCTTATTCTACCAGAGCTATTGGTGCCTCTTGGGCTTTTCAGCTGTCCTTCAGTTTTTTGTTAGAGAGTACATGCTGAAGCTATGTGATGTAACATGGTTTCTTGGCCTCCCGGCCTGTCTCCTTTCTTACTGCTTTTTGACCACTGGGGATTCTTGTGAGACACCTCATTTTATAGAGTGACGGGAGGAGCTACAGCTTTGGATCTTGCAGTCGACTGCGCCACCTGGTGGTGGAATACCCACATGTAAATATTGTGGGACGACCTGGACTGGTTATATTCAAAAACAATTCTACAGGTGAGTTTCACAGAATTGTATTTTCTACTTCCTTGGCAGAAAGGACAAGGTGAAACTGTAAACGTTTGTCTTGGCCATTTCTGCGATTTAACGGAAAACTGTTTAGGACAGTGGCAGATGTAGCCCAACACAATGGTCTAACAATTGCCTTTTGCCTGCTGTATCCCTTTAACACAAGTTTGATTTCCATGTAGTAGATGTTGAAATATCACAAAATATGAACGATTTGTACAACAATTTTTTTTATTTTTTTCTGTTTGGTTAATGTTCTTGTGAGCAGAAAGTGAGGTCGCAGAACATGAAAGTCAATTTAAACTGGTGGTACTCCTGCCCTGTGTGGTCAAAAAGAAAAAAAAATTTAGATGGTTTATCTGGTTGTTTTAGGAAGAACTGATGACACCAATGAAAAGGAGTGGCAATAATGAGTCTCAGCTTCGGGCTGGCACCAGTATTAGCTTTGACAGTGGTATTGGAGGATTGTCCTCAACAAGTCATGTCAATCAGACCAGCATTCATCTAGAAGGTAAACTAATGAAATCCGGTGTCTGTTGCAACATGTTCCTGCTGTGATGACCTTCAGGACTGACTAGGAATTTGCTTTTTCTATAACAGAGACTTGTTCACATTGGATTGATCAAGATGCAATTTCACTTCAGGAACCTTCTGACATTAAGCTGTCTATATGGGTGTCTTATTTTGAAATTTACAATGAGTTTGTGTATGACTTACTAGAGCCCCTGTCCTCTGGCCCAAACCGCAAGAGAACAACACTCAGGCTGTGTGAGGACCGAAATGGAAACCCCTATGTAAAAGGTAAGGTTTGTTTTTACCTAGAGATGGGCTGGAAGGAGGATTGCATGGAGTCCTGCCTGCCCCGTTTTCCTGCTATGCAGCCCTCAAATATTCTTCCTCCATATTCCCCACATAAATACAAGTGCAGCTTATTGGGTATAAAGACATCATTTAACAAGCAAGACTGGGATCCAGTGCTGCCATGACTGCTGTCTATAAATCTGTATTAGTGACACTGGGTGACCAGAGGAAGGCAATTACCTGTAAAGGCAACCTACTTTACTACGGGTTATCAAACTCTAGTTCAACCTGCACTATTGATATGTGCCTAAAAAGTCTGAGACTCCAGGGCAGGCATACTCGCTCCTCCTGATTTGGGATGCCCCGCTGTGTAAAATCCCCCCACCCCCTCCAAGGTCACCCAAAAACTCACTTTCTTATACAAGCTCTTGGGCGAAGGGGCGGAAGCAAATCCAAACGCACTGACTGGATGAGAGTCTGCGCATTCGCCGTAGAACCAAGCAAGGGATAGTGAGATCGGGCAACCTGGGGGAGGGGGGTTGTGTTCACACAGCGGGGAATCCCCAATTGGGGTGCCTGGGGGCAAAGACCAAAAACCCAGGATAGTCAAAATCCTGGGTTTCGGTCCAGTTTAAATTACCCTGATGCTGAACTCTTCTGCTCCAATGCCTTCGAAGACTCACCTGCCCTAAATATCTATACCCAGTCTTCCTGTGCATGCCCCTCCCTCGGAAGACCAGGGCTGGATCTCCTAGGAAAAGTTCCTGGCTGACCTAATTCAGTACACTAACCCCTCCTCCTATTTTTCTTCCAAAACAGACCTCAACTGGATTAATGTTCACAGTGCTGAAGAAGCATGGAAAGTGCTCAGGATTGGAAGGAAAAATCAGAGCTTTGCTAGCACTCATTTAAACCAGAATTCAAGCCGAAGGTAAGCGGAAACATTAGGGAAAATATTATTTGAAGCCCTGGCATGATTTTCCAACACAGATTTTTTTTTTTTGGAAGCTTGTTATTGCACTTAGTCTGGTTACCAATCAGACAAATTGAGCTACAAGAATGTTCTATTTAAAAAAAAAAAAAAAAAAAAGTCAAATTTTTTTGTTGAAAGAAATAAAAAATGTTTGAATACACAAAACAATAAAAACAGGATTTATAACTAACTCTGTAGCCATATGTTATAAAAAGACACTGAACAGCTGCCCCATTAATAACATGCATTTACCCTTGCTCCCTGGCACAGTGTCTGATTATACATGTTCTTGCTGGTAGCCTCCCCTCTTGAAACTAAATCGGAACACCAGGCTTGGGGGGGGGGGGGGGATGATGGGTTCCTCATGGCTCAGAGGCCTCAGGCTTCTCTCCTTTGCGCCGATGGGCCCCATCCTGACCATTGGGAGGGTTATGGCAAGTCTTTGGAATCCATGCCAACATGTAACTTGCCACCCCCCACCACCGTTCGAAATAGTATAGGGGTGCCCTGCTAGCAGAAGTGGAGCAGACCAAGTTCCTCCGAGGCACTGGAACACAGGGGAGGACACAGTCGGTGATGAAGATGGCAGTGGTAAGTATAGTGTAAATTCAGAACAATAAAATATAAGCTACCTTGGCACTTTGGGATTTCAGCCTACCCCTTAGTTTTGTGGCCTTACTGAACTATATTACTTATTTACAAATGTTTCTTTGTGTTTCAGTCATAGCATTTTCTGCATTCGGATCCTTCACCTACAAGGAAAGAATGACATGACTCCAAAAATCAGCGAGTAAGTGCATCAGCATTCTTTAGTGGTTTGGACTTATAGTGATTTGACCCAGATTAGGTCGCAAGTAACTGTTGTAGCACAATCGGTGCACCTTACAGTACATACACAGGGTATCTATATATGTGTAAGAAAGTGTGTGTGTATATATCCACTCCCAATAGGAAATAAGTGTCCAGGCTCTTTGGTGTCCGCAAATGTACTTTTAGAAGATAACTTTACATAGTCTTTGTGGCTTATGTAGCTTTTGGCTTTTTAAAATATATAATCTATCTAATGCTATAATCTTTTATTGAAGTGGTCAGAATTTGAGATTTTTATTATCTGCAGGCTGTCTTTCTGTGATTTGGCTGGATCTGAGCGATGTAAAGATCAGCGAAGTGGGGACCGGCTCAAGGAAGCTACAAATATTAATACGTCCCTTCATACTTTAGGTCGCTGCATCAATGCGCTTAGGCAGAATCAACAAAACAAGTACGTTGGCTTAACTTTAGAATTTGTAAACTTATTCTAATAATTATAATTTATAACTTATTCTTCAAATATTTACTGGTTTAAATGTTAATCAAACACTTGTTCTGAAAGTTATGTCTTCATGCTTATTGGAGCAGTGGGCATTTGGGCAGTGGTCCTTAGACATTTTCATGACTAATCTTCTTTTTTTTTTTTTTTTTTTCTATCAAATATGTTTTATAGACTTCGTCACAATGTGGTTCCATTCAGGGATAGCAAATTGACTAGAGTCTTCCAAGCCTACTTCACTGGCCGAGGAAAGTCTTGTATGATCGTTAACATCAATCAGTGTGCTTCCACCTATGATGAAACTCTACATGCCATGAAGTTCTCAGCAATAGCTAGTCAGGTAAGGAAATGTTCTGAAGCAGAGAATGTATTCTGCTTCCTGACATATATATATATATATATATATATATATATATATATATATATATATATATATATATATATATATATATATATATATATATATATATATATATATATATTTGGATACATATTTCTTTAAGCCATGTTATTTTCTTTGCAGCTGGTGCAAGCCCCTCCTGTGAAAATGAACCTCCCTACTATTCATTCCCTTATTAAAGAGAGCAGTATTTTGGCCAACCGTAGTTACACAGATGATGAAGACGTTGCAGAGGAGACTGATGATGAAAGTGAGGGTGAAAGAGACATCACAATGTTTAATAGAGAGGTTTGTCTAAAATGTTTGGTTCCTTTGTTTCCCCCCTCAGAAGAAGTATAGGTTTACCAATTTGCTATCTATCACAGGAGCTGCTCCAAGTCATCGAGAATATAAAAGAGCTAGTGATTAAGGAGCGTCAGGAAAAACTGGCCATGGAGATGACTATCCGAAGCGAGGTCTGCAATGAGATGATGGAAATGATGCAGCAACAAAAGACTCAGCTCGGGTACGTCTATGCCTTTTATATTACTAATGTGCTAATAATGTCCCACAAAAACATGTTAAGCTGACTTTTTCCTTTTTAAAGGGAGGACATGGAAAATGAGCGAGAGCTGCTGGAAGAGATGTATGAGGGCAGGCTGGAAAATCTGAAGGAATCTCTCTCAAATTATTACAAGCGAGAGCTGAAGGTAAGGCTAGAATATCTGTTATGAAAACATCAAGGAATTCCGATGGGCAACAAGATGGATGCAGGGGCTTCGGGCCACATATATTTAAGACTCTCCTCATACGCTTTATTGGGCCTAGAGCCATTGTCATAACTGCTGCACCTGACCCAATATCTTCCGCCTCCCCCCCACCATCATTTAAGATTGGCATTTTTGGGGGCAAACTGATGATTTCAGCTATAAAATGATCCTTCAGTCCACATCTCCCTTTTTTTCCCCCTGTCTGCTACTGCAAGTTCAGACCCATATAAGCTGCCCGGGGAAGGGGGGGGGGGCAATTTTTTGTGTGAGCAGCACAAAGGAGCATTTGGCCAACACCTGTAGTTTGTGCCCGCTTCTCCACATTATACCTACAGGGCACCGCTGCCTTGGTGATTTCTCGCTTCTAGGTGATGTAATTGACCCCCTTAAACATAATGCTGATGATATGCCTAAAAGAAATCTGTCTAAAACCCTCTTGCAAGTCTTATCATGCAACTGGTTAAAATATTTTCCACCCAGTGGCTCTTAACATGTGAAACATAGATGTAATACAGCACGCCAGTGGCATTGAACATTTTTTTTTTTTTTTTTTTCAATCTAGGAACGGGATGAACGAATTGAAGAACTAGAAGCTGCTCTGGAGGAGACCAAAGATGTTACTGAAAATGTGTTAAACACTACTAAATCTAAAGAGGAAATGGCTCCTGTCCGCCGATCCAAGAGACTGGCAACAACAGATATTTCTGACCTGAATAGACTTAAACAGGAAATCATTGATTTAAAAGCTGAGCTAAAGGCAAAAAATGAAGGTGAGATGTGACTCCCTACCCAACTTAGGTAAATGTTACCCTATTTTATTTGGGCATTGTTGCTATGCTTAAGACCAATGCCTTTTTAATTCTAAAACTGCAGATGTATGTGCATTTCTGGGTCTGGTTAAATACCTGCCCCCCCTCCCCCTGGTTAACCTTGATTTGGGGTGCCACACTGTGTATAACCCCACTGGTTGCCCATTATTCATACCTCACTGGTGATCCCACACCACATGTGCGGGGGCATCTCCTGCATCCATCTAGTCTGTGTGTCTGCCTGCCATAACTAGATGGCTGACATAGCCATAGTGGGGTGCTGCTGGTGATTGTCAAAGTGGCTGATCTGCCATATAGCTTATTTATATGCACAGCCAAAAAAGTTTATTGCAGGAGGGCCACATCTGTGCCGTGGGATCTCTGGTGAGATATGTATAAGGGGCAACAGGCTATGCAGAATTGGGCTGCCCCAGGGGTGCACAACAAAATCTGGGTTAGTGAAAATCCTGGGTTTGGGGCCACTTTAAACACATGCATTGTCAAAACCTAGCTTTGGCTCACATTTGCAACGTGTCACATTCACACAGCAAGATCAGAATAACAAGTAATAACCATTTTGGTCTAATCCAGAAATCGAAAGACTTAAAATGATACGTGAACCAGCTTCAACTGCCAGGACATTTACAGCAGATGTCGATCGAAAGATCCAAGAAGGGCAAAAGGTAGGTGTATATTTTATAACAAACTGTTCTGCTGTTTTTCCATGGCTAAGATCTATGCTACATGGATACTATTCTGAAACATATCAATGGCATAACTGTCATGAAAAACCAAGTAAACTTAAAATTATTTAAAGCAAAGGGACTCCTAAAGTAGTGTGCGGATCCACAGTTTTGGGGATGAATGGTTGGGGGTGGCTGCTCTGCAAGTAGAATTATGTGCTGCTCATACTTGCGCCACTTCCTTGCCACCCACTCAACTGCATGGCTCATCCAGCCACTTGTAATGCAAGTTTTAGCTCTGCTTTATCTTCAGACTCATAGGCATGCCTACTTTGTTAACCTGGGGCATTCAACCTGTCCTTTCATGTAGCAGTGTATGAATCAACTGCAGTGTGTTCCCCCAAGACTGCAAGTGGCAATAGGGTTCGCCAGACAGGCATTTTAGGGGGTTTGGTAAATCGGCTGGTTTGCCACAGGCCTCCCTATTGGGAGTGCGGTCTTTCATAGAACTGCAAACCCCAGCATCTCCTGCCACCTCAGACAGTTAAATATAATGCTGTAATCATTTCTACCACACAAATCAGTGCTTTTTGTGTCTCCAGAAATGGTAAACAAGGTGAAACTGTAAACTAGGCCCCTAGCTCCGACATGCAAATACCCACTGACCACACCAACACAAACTAGCAGAATGTGTTAATTCTCCAAGATTCAGCCATAAATAAGAGAGCAAATTCAATACAAACCTTGCTTTACCCTGAAGCAGTGTGTCTAGGGATATCCCATTTGTATTGTCTTTTTCAAGGGAACACTGGTTTTTGGAAAAACATTTCAAATTAGACCATATACTTGCGTGTGTCCTGTCTGACCTTACAAACGCTTTGTATGTATGCATGGACACCTACATTTTATTGGTGTTGGGGCATTGATTTTAATTTGATTAGTGCTGTGTGACAGACAAGTGTGGCTATAAATGTATTCACTGTTTGTGACAGAATCCTTATTTGTGTCTGTAAATGTTTCCTGTATTTTGCCTTTCCAGCACTGTTATCTGGGCTCTCGTCACACGTGCACAGATTTTCAGCACACAAGAGCTCTTTGGGTAACCACCTTATTGTCTGTCTTCACACTCCTGCCACCATCAGATTCTGGGGAACGCTGTGGTTCCATTGCTTTGCAGTTCTTGACTGCCCTTGCCTGTATTGTATGGGTTATTATGCTGGGCCCCTTTCTTTCTGGGTGACCATAGACCTGTGAATTAACACTATACAGTGCTTCTGTAGTTAAAAAAAATCACAAATGTCATGTCATGAACCTTTTTACAGACGCTTGCTAGTATAACAGAAAAGGGCTAACATCCCTAGTTTCTCCATTCCTCAACTCCTCTACCTCACTATACACTCATGAAAACTGGGGCCATTCATAATAGCCTAGTAATAGTGCTAGGTTGTGGGTTTATAGCAGACTCCACGTAAATGTCCTTTGTTTTGGAAGAAGTGGGGAAAGTTAAAGCAGACCTTCAGTCAAAAAATCAAAGTTCAGTAAATTGCTCGCCTAAGCCCACCTCTAGCAATTGGATATAAGCTATTTGAGAAGGTTTAACTTCATGCAGATGTTGTGGAATAGCAGGCAGATTCTATACTATACTACTCTATACTCTAAGTGCATGGGATATATTGTCTTGCAGCAATTCTGATAGCACTGCTCCTGAATAATCCAGTTCCACAGTCAAAATTACCCTAAATCTCTGAAATCTCTAGTCAGAGGTAAAAAACCTTTGGCTGTAAAGACAATCACTGCTCGGAAAGCTCTTTAAACGTTGTATCAACATTGTAAAAACTGTTGCCATTGACTTACATTGATACATAGTTACAATCATCCCCCCAGCAGCTGGTGATTCAGTGTGTAACATGACACATACTGAACCCTTTTCTGAGGTAAATGTTTGGTGTGGGCTGCTTATAGCGAAATTCTAAACTGTAAAATGTGGAAGCATGGTTCCCATGTAATTCTAGGAGCACAACTATTCCACAACATCGGCATGGGGTTTAAGCCCTATCAAATAGCATACGCCACTGATCGCCAAAGGAATTAACTAAACTTTCTTGACCACTGTTGTGAAAGCTTTGCTGTCTGCAGCAAAAAATCACAGGCATTACTGACGCCGTTTACTTCAGTCACACTACGCCCATCAGAGAATCTGCCCTGGATAGTGGGTCACATAATCAATTGCTCCAGTGTGGAAAACGTAACGCTGACGGCTCACTTTGAAAATGCTACTGCTGTTTGTGGGTGCTGGAGTACTTGGCTGAAATTCTAATTTGTCATGTCCCTAATTGTGTATCCCCATGGATTGCCTTCAAACTCGCCTACTCCCCTCCCCAGATGTCCCCTGATTGGCTGCCTCTCTGCAGCTCTGAAACCCCGCCTTTCTCTCTCTCTCATCACACTCATCACAGTGGGCTTACATCACATTACCACACCCACTGTTTCTGGTAAATTTTTCTATGAATCCCCAATGCTCTAATACTCCTAAAGTTAACTTGGGCTACACGGTGCACTGCTCTAAACTGCAATTAGTTTTCAAAAAGACCCTGTAGTTCCTGAGACGGTGGGACAACAATCTTGCTTGCTTATAGTATAACTTTACATTTGGGATGTGAGGGAGTTGTACACAAACATAAAAATCTAGTTACTGGGCCTTTGTGTTCCGTTCATTTTTCCCTACTTGCCTCCATTGTTCTGGACCCCATTTCAGGAGTCTGCTAAACTACAAAACGTTTTTGCCGCAGCACGAATCCTACTCTATCCAAGTGCCATACTGCATCATGTGACTAGCTGCTGTCCAACTGAATGCGGCACCCCAGAACCAGTAGATACAGGTCAGGGCATTTGACATGGCAGCCCTGCATGTATCTGCACAAACTGTTGTGTAAAGCTTACTTTGGACCACATGCTCCCCAGAATTTCATGTAGCAGTCCTGCTTTTGGCACAAAATCTGTTCCCTCCTTTTAATAGTGGGTTCAAATCATTAGGGCAGATGCTTAGGGTGGTGGGTTAATGTGAGAATTAAGATGGCAACACTTAAAACAGAAATTCGTTTTTTTCAGAATGTTCGACTACTTCGCACAGAAATTCAGAAATTTGGCCTATCCATGCAGCAAGTGGACAGAGCCTGCTGCCACAGCACTGGAGCCGAGAAACTGAGACAAGCTTTGCTTTCCTGTGATGATATCTTGTCGAAACAGGTTGGTCTCCTTTGTTGCATCCCTTGGAGGAAAAGCATTCATGTGTTTTCTTTGCTCTGTTTTTCCCACCTATCAGGCTTTTAGGAAACCATAGTTTGACTGAACCTTCACAGTGCCTGTACAGCACATATAATGGGAACAGCCTTTGATGGAATCCCATGCTCCGCTTTGGAGGAGACAATATTGGGCATAAGCCTGCCAAGTGAAGAGCAAAGAATTTTGCCACTTATTGTACACACCGTATTACACACCATACTTTTCCCAATGCACAGCACGGCCTGCTTCATGAAATCCTTACATCTGGGTATTCTGCCATAAGGTGGCGCAGTGTACTGCAGAAGATTTGTGGCTCCTTCCGGCCCCATATAAAAACGGTAATCACCCATAGACCTCCAGTGTTTCCTCTGCAGTGATACTGTGAAGATAGAAGATGGCTCTCTATGTTGCGCAGGTGAGCGGGGCAGCCAAGCCTGCGGCCCTGCATGTCTATTTCCACCCGCTTCCGAACCTCCTGTGCCTCCCAGCCTTGACCGACGGATCGGGTGAGGGTAGAGGAGCACTAGGGTCAGGTGCTCGGGAAGCGCTGCTCCAAGCCGCAGACCCTGTACCACAAAGGGTAGCCGGCCATAGGCTTTATAGTGAGCCTGCTGAGGGATGAGGAACTCCTGTCTCTGCTATGTGTGGGGGTGAGTCATGTCTTGTTTTTTTTGTTCTGTCCCTTCCCTTTGGTGTCCTCTGGCCCCCCTCCCTGCCATCCGGCCCCGTCTGGGGGGGTGGTAGCGGCGGTGGGTTTTTCGGTTGTTGTCCGTTGTGCTGTCTCGCCGCCGCGGTTGTACTACGCTCCGCGGCAAGGCCCATCTTTCAGCGTGCAGCGGTGACCTGTTAGCCTGATCCTCCACTCGGTGGCCCGGCTGTACGGCGATCGACTGTGCGCTGCACGTGCTGTGTCTTTGGTCCGTGAGTCCCCCTTGGGGGTTGATTATTCTTTTTGGGGCATGTACTGCGGGATGCTTGTGTGTTTTTGCTTATGTCTTTCAGGCGGGATAGCGGTGTATTGTGGTTTCTCCCGTCCCGCTCCCCCCCCCCCCCCACCTCTCCCCTCCTGGCCCTCTGTGGGCATCCCTTGGGGGGCATCCCGGGTGGCTTTTATTAGCCCTTACCCTTTATTGGCCTATTGCGCCTGTGTTAATCACCATATGGTGATTTCCGGGGATAGCATGCTCGGGGGTCCTTCGGGACAATCCCGGCTGTGTGTCATGAGTGGTGGTGGCGCGGTTTGTGTGCCATGCGTCCAAAGTATTATTGTGGACCAGGCTGGGATGAGTGCTTCTCTTCCCAGTTCTGCGCTCCCGCATCTCCTACTCCCCCGCGTCAGCATTTAGCCCCCAGTGAGTGGGATACTAGCAGGGGGTCCCAGTCTGATCTGACACTGCGCGTGGCCAGCATTGAAAGGCAGCTGGCCCGACCTGTGATGGGCAAGGCCTCTGGCAAGAAGCGGCATCTTGACACCGCGCCTTCCCTCTTTGCCGAGGAGGATGTGGGCCTTCGTGTGTTTGGCGGCCGTGACTCCCTAGAGGAGGGGGAGCTTTTCCATGATTCAGACTCATCTGAGGACCATCAGGAAGGGTACGACAGTGACCCGGGGTCCGCCTCTGATGAGGGAACCGGGCTCCCTGTTGACACTGATACTGTTGTTGGACATTTTTGAGACTTTGCACATCGCCCCCCCCTAAGGTGGCGAAGAGGAAGCAGGGTGAGCTCTTTCGCCCTGACAAGCAACGCTTGGAGTTCCTGGAGCAGGGTCATTTCTCCAATATGGTGCTCAAGGAGTGGGAACGTCCTAACAGATTGCCCAAGGGATTGGATCAGATTGTATCCTTTTTCTGCTGACCTGGTCAAGCGCTGGTCGTGTCCCCCTGAGGTGGACGCTCCTGTTCTAGGGCTGTCTTAACACTTATGTCATGCCGTCCCCTGACACTACTACACTGCGTGATGGTGCGGACCGCCGTATAGATCAGCTGGCCTGTCATGCTTTCACCTTTGTAGGGGCAGGCCTGCGTTCTGTTTGTGCCGCAGCCATTATGGCTATTGACCTTCAGAAGAAGATCAAGCATCTTGCGGATGGCGCCATGGCTGGTAGGAGGGAGGGAGGATTATAGGGCCCTCCTGCTTTGCTCTGATTTTGTTGCATTTGTGCTGTCCGGCTGGGCGGTAGGCCTTCGGCCCTCTTGGTGGCTATGCGCCGATCTGTTTGGTTGCGCCAGTGGGCAGCTGACCCTGCTGCTAAGAAGTCTTTCATCGGGCTTCCCTTCGCGGGGCTTCGTCTCTTTGAGCGTCTGGATGTTCTGACCAAGGATGGTAGGTTACCTCAGCGTAGGAAGCAGTCGGCCCTTTCAGGGGCCCTCCGCTTCCTTCCCCTCCTTTCGTGCTTCCAGAGGAGGTCGTGGCTCCCTGTTCTTGGGTAGCCGCAGAGATTCTTGGGGCCATGGCAGATCCTGTGGTCGTCCCGGGCTCTCATGGGGTTCCAAGCCCAGACCCCCTCCCAAGGCCCCTCAGGCATGAGGAGGCGCCCTCACCCGTCCGGGTGGGGGGACTGCTTCGGCTCTTTGCTCACGTCTGGAGGCTTTGCGTCTCGGACCGGTGGATTCAGGAGGTGGTGTCCCCCGATTACAAGATAGTTTGCAGCCTGGCCGCCCCCAAGATTCCTCAGATCCCGGATGTCCCAAAACCCTCTGTCGGCTCAGGGTTTGCGCCTAGCAGTTCAACGCCTGTTGGAGTCAGGAGTTGTCTGCCAGGAACCTTACCAGGAACAGGTTCAGGGGTACTACTCCAATCTTTTCACGGTTCCCAAAAAGGACGGTTCTGAGGCCCATCCTGGATTTGAAGGGTCTCAACAGGTTTGTCAGGTTCAAGCACTTTTGCATGGGGACGCTACGCTCTGCCGTCGGTACCCTCCGGCCGGGGGCGACTTCATGACCATTGTGGACTTCAAGGATGCCTATCTTTATGTACCAATCTTCCCGGGTCATCAGAGATTTCTGAGGTTCGCTCTGGAGGATCAGCACTACCAGTTTGTGACCTTACCGTTCGGTATCGCCTCGGGTGTTCACCAAGGTGCTGGCGGGCGTAATGGCACTTCTGAGGAACCGGGGCATTCGCATCCTCCCTTATCTGGACGACATTCTAATTGCTGCTCAGTCTCTCCATCTGGCCGAGAAGGATACTCAGGTGGTGACTTTCACTCTCGAGTCCTTCGGCTGGGTGATCGACTATCCCAAGTCTTCACGGTCTGCGTCTTTGGCAAGGTCTTTTATGGGCTTGACTCTGGATACCTTTCAGGTCAAGGTATTTCATCCTCAGCAGAAAGTGGAGGGCCTTCAGATGCAGGCACGGGCTCTGTTCCTGTGTCCTCATCCCTCTATTCGGCAGGGGATGCAGTTAGTGGGCCTGATGGTGTCCTGCTTCGAGGCGGTTCCCTTTGCTCAGTTTCACATGAGGCCTCTTCAGTTGCATCTCTTGTCTGTTTGGGATCGGGACCCTGTGTCCCTGGATCAGGAGTTTGCTCTGTCCCCTCGGACCAGGCAGTCCATCTCGTGGTGGCTGGACCCGAGGAATCTTCTAGTGGGCAGGACTTTCTGACGCCGTGCTGGGAGATCGTCGCCATGGATTCCAGTCTGGCTGGTTGGGGGGGGGGGGGGAGTTTGGAAGTCTTTGAAATTTCAGGGTCAATGAGGCCCATGCACCCATCAACATTCTAGAGCTGCGGGCGATCTGGTTGGTTCTCTCCCATTTGACCCCGCACCTTCGGTGCTAGCGATTCCTTGGACGGAGTTTCGACTCCTCTGTGATCCCTCCCTTTCCTCTGCTGGGCAGGATGCTGCGCAAGATAGCCCAGGAGGGGGGTACCAGCCTTTCTAGTGGCCCCCTTTTGGCCAAGGAGGGTGTGGTTCGCAGATGTCGTGCAGTTGGCAGCAGATCGGTACGTCTTGCCAAAGGATCCAGATCTTCTCACTCAGGGACAGCTGCGCCATCCCAATTTACAAACTCTGGCTTTAACGGCTTGGCTGCTGAAACTTCCATCTTGGATAAGGGGTTGCCGGCCTATGTTGTTGATGCTATAATTCGGGCTCGGAAGAAGTCCTCGTCTTTATCTACTACAGGGTTTGGCATGCTTGCATTGCCTGGTGTGAGTCCAAGTCTCTTCCTTGTCGGCTGTTTTCTATCCCCAGGATTCTGGAATTTTTACAACAGGGTTTGGATTCGGGCCTTCAACTTAGTACCCTCAAGGGACAGGTGTCACCTCTGACCTTTCTTTTCTAAAGATCCTTTGCCAATCACCGGCTGGTTAAGACTTTTTTCCAGGGAGTTACTCATGTGCGTCTGCTACGTAAACCTATGTTACAGGTTTGCGACCTAAATCTGGTGTTGTCTGCTCTGCAGGGTCCTCTCTTTGAGCCTATCCGTGGGGCTGCGTTGCCCATTCTGACTCTTAAGGTGGCCATTTTGGTGGCTATTACTTCGGTCAGGCGAGTTTCTGAGCTGGCCGAGCTTTCCATTAAACCTCTTATGAGCGGCATCGGGATAAGGTGGTGTTTCGGCTTAAGCCGGATTTCTTGCCTAAGGTTGTGTCTGCTTTCATTCTCTGGATGTTGTCAGGGCATGGAAGTTTTATTTGGTTGTCTTTCAGGAAATCTGATGCTCTTTTTGTTCTTCCTGCTGGACCTAGGAAGGGTTTGCCTCCGGCTGTTGGTGCCTCTTGGGCTTTTCAGCACCAAGCTTCTGTTGAACAAGTTTGTAAGGCCACTACTTGGTCTTCTGCTCATACTTTTTCCAAGTTTTACAAGGTGGTTGTTAAGGCCTCAGCTGATGCTGCTTTTGGCCGCAAGGTACTTCAGGCAGTAGTGGTTTAAACTACCTGTCGTTACTCTTTGGGGATCCCACCCTACCTTATGGACACTGCTTTTAGATGTCCCAGATGTAAGGATTTCATGAAGCAGGCCGTGCTGTGCATTGGGAAAAATACAATTCTGTGAGTACTCACCTGTAGAATTTTTTACTATGCACAGCACGGCCTGCTTCATCCCTCCCATCTTATAGTTATTCTTGGTTGCCTCTTTATGGTGATTGTTCCAAGTTAAGGGTTTTTTTTTTTTACCTTTATTACCTCCCGGCGGCTTGTATAACTGCTTGTCAACACTGGAGGTCTATGGGTGTTTACCGTTTTTATATGGGGCCGGGAGGAGCCACAAATCTTCTGCAGTACACTGCGCCACCTTGTGGCGGAATACCCAGATGTAAGGATTTCATGAGGCAGGCCGTGCTGTGCATAGTAAAAACAATTCTACAGGTGAGTACTCACAGAATTGTATTTTTCTGCTCCATAAGACACGCCTATTGTTTAGAGGGAAAATAAAAAATGGTATTCCGAACCAAATGGTGTGCTAAAATGCCCCTCTCCCAGGGCCCCGAAAGCAGCATGTAGTCCCCAGACCCCCCAAATCCCAATATACAGGCATTGTGGCAGAATTTCATACGAGCCTAATGATCGAGGACATGCAGGTGGGCAGGAAGCGGCTACACTTGCTGCCATCTTGCCCGCCGATCCTCCAATGTACGGTGCTCTTTTCTGCTTCCGACAGGTGGCCTATGTACGGCCGACTTCTGTGGAAAAGCCATGCCCACCCACCAGGGCTAGGGCAGCAGGAGCACCATAAGGTATGGACTAGTTTAACAACCCCCCTAAAAATACATATCTGTTCCATAAGTCGCACCATTATTTTTCCATCACTTTGGGGAAATAATGCATCATACAGAGTGAAAAGTACAGTAATAGTCTACTGTTATAGAATTTTGCCCCTATACTAGTGATATGCCTGCTTTTATCTGTGATCTTCCAGATAAGCCTTCATAAGACAATCTCATTGTTTTATGTCTTTTTTTTATTTATTTATTTTTTTTCCCCCCCTCAGGAAAAGACTCTAGGAGAGCTACAGAATAACATGGTCCTGGTGAAGATGGACTTGAGAAAAAAGACGGCCTGCATTGCGGAACAGTACCAAACTGTGCAGCGGTTACAGGGGACACCTGGCTTGAAGCGGGCATGCAATAATGAGAATGTGCAGCCAAACCAGGGCTCCGAGAAAAGGCCCTTCCTTCGCAGCCTCCTGGCCAGGACTCCTGGTCAGAAAGCACTGATGGAGAATAGTCCATACAGCCGTGTACTGCGAGCACGCCGCTCCCCTGTACTAAAGACTGTTGCTTTTGGCACCAAATATTAAATAGCTGTAAGTTTTCCTAGCTTGGACTCCAAAGAGCATTCAAATGTTGTGGACAAGGGCCTTGGTTTGCAGCAACTGTACAGTTTTTTTATATATATATATATTCTCCAATATTGTTTATAATCTTTTCTTCCAAAAGAAACTTTTTGGTTTCACTAAATGCTTTTAGTGGGCGATGCCACATTCGAAACATACCAACTGCACCATACAGAGTTAAGGGACACTTTTAATCGTTTTATCTGTTTTTGTTTTACCGGTTCTGACTTATCTCATGTGCAATAGTCATGTATGGTGTGATATGTTGGTAATAAATCACTTTGTACAGACCCTTGAAGTTTTATGAATTTTGAGATGGGAGTAAGTATGGTATCTTTGCTACTTTAACAATTTGCTGAAAACAGAAAGCCCCTCCACCCAAGTAAGCATGCATATCCCTATGGGCCAATTAACATTGACAACCAAATGGGAATCTGCTTCATTCGGACTTCCTCTGCTTACGTTTTCCTTTGGCTGCAATGTTTTTACCACCTCACTGCCAACCGGAAGGGTTTGCTAGGCAGGAGTGTGCGTGCCCATTGGTGCAGGCTTGGCGGGTAATTCTACATGGTTTCCAGACAATTTATCCTTTTACCTGGAGGGGGCACCCAAAACTGTGATGCCTTGACAGTTGGGAGTAAGCAAACCTAAACTGTTTTTGGACCACACCATTACAGGGGTGCTACAGTACAGTAGTGTGGCTTTCACATACATTTGCAGGTGTGTGCCACCCAAGACCTGTTTATCACCAGATTATTCTAAGTATGTCTCACACCCTGCTTCGGAAATAGTCATTACACTTGGGTTATGTCCAGTAGAGGGCGAACTTCTGCAGAGATGAATAGAAAAAAAGGAGCCCCTCCCAGTCCATAAATACCTGGGACCTCCCACACATTCCCCAGTCTTAGTCTCTGCAGACGGCGAGCAAGTCAGAAGATGAAGTCTCCTTGCAGGTAGCCGGGTTCACACCCGGCCATTTTTATCTCTATTTCTGCCCGGGCCTAGTTTTGTTTAAGCCCCCTAATGCCTCCCAGCCTTGGCTGAAGGTCCGGGTGCAGGTAGGGCACACCTTAGAGGTGTTTATACAGGAGCCATGCTCCACCGCAAGACCACACTGCGGGGTAAGCGGTTGTCAGGTTAGTGATCCTGACGTGGGATGCCCTGTCCGTATCTATGCCATCACTACTTAGTACATAGTTTCTGGCTTCCCCTCCACTACTCCCGGTCCCGGTTAGTTGGGGGGGGGGGGGGGGCTTACCCTCCATCTTGTCTTTTGTGTACTGTATTCTAAGCATACAGCACGTCCTGCTCCAGATATAGTAATAAAGTGTGGGTAATCCCCCGCCTCCGGCGCCGTGCACTGCAGACATGTAGAAAACAAGCTCCTCCAGGCCCTACATATACCGGAGGACCTCCCACAAATCCCCAGATTTCTCTGCAGTGCTGGAGCTGCGAAGACGTGAAGTATCACGCTCTCGCAGGCGAGCGGGGCTGGACAGCCCGAGGCCCTGCGGGACTATTTCCACCCGTCCTCTGTGTGAATTAATGCCTCCCAGCCTGGGCTGCGTTGGTCGGGTGAAGGTAGGCAGCACCTAGTGTGCTTACGGAGCTAGACTCCACCGCAATTCACCACCATAGGTAGGCGGTTAAGGCGAATGGTGAGCCTTCATTTGGATGCCCCTCCCGCACCAGTGCCCCACGCCCCGTGTAACTGTGAACCCCGATTATTGGGTCACCTTCCTCCCTAGATCCCCCCGTTAGTGGGGGGAAAAAGATGAGGGGGGGGTTGCGTGTACGATGGCTAAACCTTGCACTAATTACACTAGACACCTATAGCCCTTAACGGTTACTGGAGTCAGAGCCGCGCTTCACATTTAAGTCCTTAGTTATCCGCAGCGCCTTTATTGTATTCACTTGGCGCGTTAGGCGACTCTGTTCGGGAACGCTACGGCGTTTTTATTGCTTTATTCACCCTGTCAGATTATTTCTCTGAGGTGATTTTTTTCTAACACAACTGTTGTTTTCTACTGGCTGCGCACCTTCGAGCTTCGCGCTCTCCGAGGGGGGGCGTGGTTCGGTTTGGCGCGTTCCGCGTCATCGCCACTCTGGCCTGCCCTTCGAGGTTCGCTTGGCGCCATTTCCTTCTCACATGCACGTGGTGAAGACGGTCCTCCCCTCGCTGTTCTGTAAGTGCCCTCATGAGCGATTTTTCTCTAGCTTTTGCTTCTTCGCGCTTGGCTCTGACATCCCTGTTCTCCTTGTGTCTTTCAGACCGCGGACTTCGGCGGCTTCTCCCGGCCCGGTGTAGCGCCCGGTCCAGACCATTTTAAAGAAATCACTCCCACTTCCCAGCAGGTGTTTGGGGCATCCAGGGTTGCTTTACAGCGTCAATCCCTACTGGCATATTGAATATAATCACCATATGAATATAATCACCATATGGAGGCATCTCAGGATATTGTGAACGGGGTTCCCTCGGGACAAGCCCGTCTGTGTGTAGCTTGTGGGATCTTAGCAGCGGTGACAATGCACGGGTCTGCGTCCCTTGTGCCCAGCAGGCGCTAGCTGGCCTCCCCACCTCTTCCGAGGCTGGGCCCGCACCTCTCCTTGCTTCCCCTACTCCCCCTAGCCTGAGCCTAACCCCCAATACTAGCGGGGATTCCCATGCCGATCTGGCCACTAGACTGGCTAGTGTGGAAAACTTAATCGCTGGCTCCTTGGCTACTGCCAAGAGGCGTCATTTGAATCCAGAAGCTACAATTCTTCCTGTGGAATCTGACGATTTACAGCTGTCCTATGCACATTACCCCTCAGAGGAAGGGGGAACGGTTTTCTGAATCGGGGTCCTATGACGATGAGTCCAGGAGTCAGGATGAGTCTGGTTCTGATCATTGGTCTCAGGATGACGTTGATAGACTGCTGACCCAGATCTTTGATGTGTTATCCCTCTCTCCCCCTCCCGCGGCTCCACGGCAAAGGGGTGATCTGTTTCATACCGCTAGGGTGCGGTTGGAGTTTCCTGAACAAACTCATTTCAATAATCTCGTCCTGAAAGAATGGGAACATCCCAGCAAACTCCATGGGGTTCCTAAAGCGGTGGATAAGAAGTATCCATTTCCTGCCGACCTGATCAAGTGTTGGACATCGCCGCCCGAGGTCGATGACCCGATCCTTGGCCTATCCAATACCTCTATCATGCACTCCCCTGACACTACTACGCTGCGGGATCTGGAGGATCGGCAGGTTGACCAACTGGCATGTCATGCCTTTGCATTTGGGGGAGCGTCGCTCCGCCCGGTTTGCGCTTTAGCCATCACGGCGGTGGCACTCAGGACTGTGGTTAAGACTGCTCTTGAAGGGGCGGATGACTTGCCCTCTGACGCCGCCAATGCTTTGGCTACCTGTGAGACTTTTGTCAATTATATCCTATCGGCATCGGATGATGCTATTAAGCTGAGTGCTAGATCCTCTGCTCTGGTGGTAGCCATACGCCGTGTGGTCTGGTTACGCCAGTGGGCAGCTGACAATGTCGCCAAGAAGGCCCTTACGGGGCTTCCTTTCAAAGGGCTGCGCCTGTTTGGAGAAAGGTTAGATATCTTTGCCAAAGGGGGCAAATTGCCCCAGCGCAAGCGTCGGGTTCGGCCCTTTCGTGGTCCAAGGTCCCATTCGACCCCCTACCGTGGGGCTAAACAGGGTAGAGGGGTGTCCTTAGCAGGGTCTCGAGCAGATTCCTGGAACAATAACCGAGGACGCGTCCCAGTTCTTCCTGGGGGCCCAAGCCCAAAGTCCCTCCTAAGACCCCCCCAAGCATGAAGGGGCGCCCTCGCCCGTCAGGGTGGGGGGACGTCTACAGCACTTCGAGCACGTCTGGAGACGCCACGTCCCAGACCGGTGGATTCAGGAGGTAGTGTCCTCCGGTTACAAGATAGTTTGCTGTACTGTCCCCCACCAGGTTCGTCGGGTCCCGAATCCCACAGGACCCGGCCTCGGCTCGAGTCTTGATGCTGGCTGTGCAGGACCTTCTGGATCTCGGGGTCATTTGCAAGGTCCCCTTAAGAGACAGGGGGGACCTCGGCCATTGCCTTGCTGCACCCAGGGGACTTCATGACATCTGTGGACATCCAGGACGCTTACCTGCACGTCCCAGTGTTTCCAGGACACCAAAGGTTTCTCAGGTTTGCGCTACTGGATCAGCATTACCAGTTCGTGGCCCTGCCATTCGGCCTTACGTCAGCTCCCAGGGTGTTCACCAAGGTACTGGCGGGAGTAATGTCTCTGTTGAGGCTAAAGGGCATACGTGTGTTGCCCTATCTGGACGATATACTCATCACCTCTCGGTCTCTGCGGCAAGCAGAATTGGACACGCAGTTGGTGGTGTCCACCCTGGAATCCTTCGGCTGGGTGATCAATTACCCAAAGTCCTCTCTGTCCCCCTCCTCAGTGACCCCGTTTCTGGGGATGACTTAGGTCTTAAGCTTAGTACTCTGAAGGGTCAGGTTTCGGCCCTGTCTATCTTCTTTCAGAAGACCTTTGCCCAGCACCCTCTTATCAAGACCATCTTTCAGGGGGTCACTCATGTGCGTCCTCCTCGAAAACCTATGGTTCCTGTTTGGGATCTGAACTTGGTTTTGTCGGCCTGCAGGACCCTCCTTTCGAGCCTATTCATGGGGCCGCTCTTGCTGTTCTCACGCTCAAGGTTGTCTTCCTGGTAGCTATCACTTCGGTTAGACGTGTATCTGAGTTGGCTGCCTTGTCTATTCAGCCTCCCTACTTTGAGAGAGACCGGGATAAGGTGGTGTTTCGCTTCAAGCCAGACTTCCTGCCTAAGGTTGTGTCTGCATTTCATTTGAATCAAGATATTGTACTTCCTTCCTTGTGCCCTAATCCTAGTAACCCTAAGGAGAGGGTTTTGCATTCCTTGGATGTGGTTAGGTGTGTCAAGTCTTACCTGGTTACCACTCAGGCCTTTAGGAAGACGGATGCTCTCTTTGTTGTGCCTCATGGGCCTAGGAAGGGTTTGGCTCCCGCCAAGTCTACCATCAGTAAATGGATTCGTCAGGCTGTGGTTCAAGCCTATACCACTAAGGGGAAGACACCCCCCCCCTTTCGTCTTACTGCTCATTCTACTAGAGCTGTTGGGGCTTCTTGGGCTTTTCAGCACCAGGCCTCTGTGGAGCAAGTTTGCAAGGCCGCTACTTGGTCTTCCGTTCATACCTTTACAAAGTTTTACAAGGTTGATGTTAAGGCCTCAGCTGACGCTGTGTTTGGCCGCAAGGTTTTGTAGGCGGCAGTAGTTTAAACTGCTTGCTGTTGCCTTCTGTTGGGGATCCCACTCTTCTTTACGGACACTGCTATTGGATGTCCCACACGTTACTATATCTGGAGCAGGACGTGCTGTATGCTTAGAATAATACAACTCTGTGAAGTACTCACCTGTAGAGTTGGTATTATATGCATACAGCACGTCCTGCTCCACCCCACCCTGGTTTCACCTTGTTCTGGATCCCCTGTTTGGTGATTATCTTTGATGTTGTTGCCAGTTTTGGGTGGTTGTTTTCTCCTGGCCTCTCATTCTCACTGCTTTTCAATGCTGGGGATTTGTGGGAGGTCCTCCGGTATATGTAGGGCCGGGAGGAGCTTGTTTTCTACATGTCTGCAGTGCACGGCGCCGGAGGATTACCCACACGTTATTACTATATCTGGAGCAGGACGTGCTGTATGCATATAATACCAACTCTACAGGTGAGTACTTCAGAGTTGTATTTTTACTTCATGCGCTGGCCACAGCCAGCGCGCGCGTGTGTTTTATGGTGCTTGATTGTTCACCGGGGCATTCGTTATCATAGGCAGTGCACTGTTTTCTGGCGCCAGCACGCCCGCCGCACTGACTGCGGCGGCGGCTTGTTGCCGGCTCCGCAGTATTTCTGCGGAGCGCGGCGCTTCTCCCTCACTGAGGAGGGGGCCGGGCGCTCGGCGCTCTTTTACGGCCCGTCCCTCTCCTACGGCGCGTCTCGCGGCTCTCAGCCATTAGCTGGGAGCCGCTTGTCTTTCTCGGGTTGGAAGGGGGCGGGGCCGTGCGATCCGCGCTGGCCCGCCCTTCTTCCTGGTGCTGCTGCTAATGGGCGCCATTTCGGGTCGCAGGCTTCGGTGAGTGGCCTTCGGGGCTGTTGTCTTTATGATCATCCGTTTAATTTGCTATGTTGGCACTGCGCCGGAGGGGCTGGGGTCATCGGGCTACTCCTGTACTTAACCCCTTAATGGTCTTCCTTCACCTAATATGTGTGTGTGATTATATATATTTATATATGCTGCATATTTTGTGGGTGACAATGTTTTTTTCTGTTTATGGGGCCCTTATTGTGTCTTCTAGGGGGACTACTGTGCCTAAATAGATAAGGGGGTTCTCCCGGTCCTTTAGGTCCCTTGTTTCTAATAGGGGTTCCCTTTGTCATTGCCAAATCCTCCCACTAACGGATGCTAAGGGGCATCCCGGGTAGCTTTTAGCGTAATTCCCACTGGTCATTGCGACTACTATTAAAAAATCACCGTATGGAGGCTTCCCAGGATACCTGGTTCGGGATCCCTTAGGGGCAATCCCGGCAGTGTGTGGTCTGTGGGGTATCCCTTGTGGGAGTAAATGTGCGAATTAGTGCAGCATGTGCACAGCAGGCCATTGCACCGCAATACAGACCCCGTGCGGCCGGGTCGGCTCCACTGACCTCATCATTTACACCCCCATGCCTGGCCATGACCCCAAGTGACGTCATTAGCGGGGAGTCGCAGTCTGATGTCTGTGCTAGACTGGCCGACATTGAAAAGATGATTGCTAGCTCTGCGGCCAGGAAGGCCCCAGCTAAGAGACGACATTTTGGCGCCCCTGCGCCGGCCTTTGCTTATGACGATTATGACTTGTTTGGTCTTATTATTTCCCGCTTGAGGAAAGGGGAATTGTTTTCAGATTCTGAAGGCTCGGTTGATCAGCAGTACCTGGATTCTGATGCCGGTACGGAGTGTGGGGATACCGTGGATACCCCCGGATTCCTAACCTGTATTTTGAGGTGCTTGCTATTTCCCCTTCCGCGGGGGCCCCTCCGCAACGGGGGAAATTGTTTTGGGACTGCCAAACCTCGTTCGGAGTTCCCAGCTCAGAAACGCGTTAACAATCTGTTCCTTTATGAGGGGATAAGCCTAGCCGGCTCATTGATATCCCTCAGGGGTGGGATAGGAAGTATACCTTTGTGTGGATGTTGTGGATGTTGTCAGGCATGGTCGACACTACTAGAGGTCGACGCTCCAGTACTGGGATTGGCCAGTACGTCGGTTGTGTATTTCCCCGGATTCCACTACCTTGAAGTATAGTGAGGGCCGACGTCTTGACCAAATGGTTCCGCATGCCTTTGCTTGTGTGGGTTCGGCCTTGCGCCCGGTTTGTGCTACTAGAGCGTTATTCGGGGGTCGGCTGGATGGTTCCCAACTGAATCCTTCCAGTGCGGAATGTTACAGCATTGTCGCAGCATTGTCGCATTGTGAGATGTTCATTGCATTGTCTTATCAGCCTTGGATGATACTATCTGTATGTGTAGCAGGACTTCGGCATTGCTTGTTGCTATGCGCCGATCGGTCTGGTTGCGCCAATGGGCGGCCGCTATTGCTGCAAAGGAGGCGCTCCCAGGGCTTCTCCTCGTGGGTCTGCGCCGGTCGGTGGCGAAAGGAGGTGGGTTACCTCAGCACAAAAAAAAAAAAACAGCGCCGGCCCTTCCGGGGTTCGGGCTCGTTCCTTCCCTCCTTTCGTGGTTCTCGGATGAGCAGGGGAATTTCCTTCCCTGCGTTCAGAGGAGTTCCTGGGGCAGGGGCAGTGGACGCGCCCGACCCGGGACTTCCTTGGGGGCCAAACTCAAAGCCGCTGCCAAGCCCAGACAGCAATGAGGGGGCGCCCTCACTCTCATGGGTGGGCTGCGGCTCTTTGCCCAGGTCTGGACTCTGGAGGTCACAGACGACTGGATCCTGGAGGTGGTTTCCTCTGGGTGCAAACTGGAGTTCGCATTCCGGCCTCCTCCCAGATTCCTAGGATCTCGGATTCCTGCGGACCCTCGGACCGCACAGGGACTTGTCCTGGCGGTGCAAATCCTTCAGGATAGGGGGGTCGTTTCTACGGTTCTCCCCATAGAGAGAGGTTACTACTCCAGCCTCTTTATGGTGCCCCTAAAAGGATGGTTCCTTGGGGTACATTTTGGATTTAAAGTTTCTCAGCCGGTTACTCTGAACCAAGAGCTTTCGCTTAGAGATTCTGCGGTCTACTCCCTTCGTCCGGGGGACTTGTTGTCCTCCATTGACTTCAGGGATGCTTACCTTCCTGTGCCGGTCTTCCTGGGACACCTAAGGTTTCATGGTGGACAACCAGCACAGTTTGTGGCTCTTCCTTCGGGCTGACTTCGGCACCAAGGGTGTTCGCCAAGGTTTTGGCGGGCGTGAGGCCCTTCTCAGAGTCCGGGGCATTCGTTTCTTGCCTTACCTGGTCGATCTTCTCATTACGTCATCCTCTCTCCACCAGGCGGAGCTGGATTCCAGAGCGGTGGTGATGACGCTGGAAAGGTTCGGGTGGGTAATCAATTCCCCAAGTCCTCTCTATCTTCGTCACGGGGAACTTCGTTCCTGGGCGTGACTCTGGATACTATTCAGACCAGGGTGTTCCTACCCCAGCCGAGGGTGGATGTTCCTCAAACTCTTATTCGTTTTCTTCTGTCCAGCTCTCGTCCGTTCATCAGGCAATGCTTGAGGCTTCGAGGCAGTGCCATTTGCTTGGTTTCACATGAGTCCTCTTCAGCTTCATCTTCTATCGGTTTGGGACTAAGGTCCTCTGTCTCTGGACCAGTCTGGCAGGCTGGGGAGGCTTCTGGAGGGAACGTCAGTTCCAGGGGCTGGGGGGTCCTCAGGGGGCCCATATCCCCTTCAATATTCTGGAGCTGAGGGCGGTTCGGTGGTGCCGTCGCACCTGAAACATCACTTTCAGGGCTTACCAGTTAGGGTTCGCTCCGATAATCGGACAGCGGTCATTTACATCAATCACCAAGGGGGGTCTCGCAGCCGGAGTGCCCTCCGGGAGGTGTCTATGATTCTTGCTTGGGGCGAGAGCAATGTTCTGTGCATTTTGGCGGTTTACGTTCCAGGGGTGGATAACCTGGAAGCGGACTCTCTGAACAGAGGGACTTCTCGCTGGGGTGAATGGTCCCTCAGCAACAAGGTATTTCTATCCCTCTGTCGCAGGTGGGAGAGTTCGGAGGTGGATCTGTTTGCCTTTCGTTACAATCACAAGCTTACGGCATTTGTCTCTGTCCCAGGATCCTCTGGTTCTGGCAGTGGATGCCATGTCTCTGTCCTGGCGGGAGCTCGGTCTGTATCTGTTTCCTCCCTTTCCCATGGTGGGCAAGATGGTACGCGAGCTGGCTCAAGAGGGTGTGCCAGCAATCCTGGAGGCCCCAAGGTGGCCTAGACAGGTGTGGTTCGCAGACGTCGTCCGGCTGGCGGTCGATCAATTCAGGCTGCCTCTGCTTCCGGATCTGACCACACAAGGTCAGCTTTGCTACCCCAATTTACAAACATTGGCTTTGATGGCGTGGCTGCTGAAGCCTTCATCTTAAAGGAAAAGGGTTTATCTGAAGCCATTGTCCAGACTTTGGTCAATGATAGGAAGACATCTTCCTCTAATAGCTACTTCCGGTCCTGGCGGACCTACATTGATTGGGCTGTGGCCAGGTCTTTTCCTTGTCGGGTGTTCTTCATTCCTCGGATTTTGGAGTTTGTTTAGCTTGGTCTGGACATGGGGTTTCGGGCTTAGCTCTCCTTAAGGGGCATGTGTCCGCCTTGGCAGTTTTCTTTCGCAGATCTTTCGCTCTTCATCCTTGGTTAAGACCTGTTTTTCAGGGGGATACTCATGTGCGCCCTCTTCGCAAACCACATGTTTCCTGTTTGGGATTTAAATTTGGTGTCTGTCCTTCAGGGTCCTCCTTTTGGACCAGTGCAGGATACTGCTCTATACATTTTCATCCTTTAAAGTGGCCTTTTTGGTGGCTTTCACCTTTGTTCGTGTTTCGGAGTCGGCGGCTCTGTCCATTCAGGCCCCCTACTTTGAGAGACTTCGGGACAAGGTGGTTTTCCGTTTTTTAAAACGGACTACCTGCCGATGGTTGTCTCTGCCGTACACTTCGATCTGGACATTGTGCTTCCTTCGCTGTGTCCTAAACCTAGCAATGACAGGGAGAGGGCCTTGCACTCTCTGGACGTTGTTGGTTGTGTAAAGTACTATCTGGTGGCTTCTTCACCTTTCCGGCAGACAGACGCCTTGTTTGTGGTGCTTTCCGGGCCCAAGAGTGGTTTGGTGCCCGTCAAGCCTACCATTAGTTAATGGATTCGTCAGGCCGTTATTGGGGCCTACTTTACCAAGGGGAGGGATCCCCCTTTCCAGATCACTGCTCATTTTACTCGTGCTGCTGGGGCTTCCTGGGCCTTCCAGCACCAGGCTTCTGTTGAACAAGTTTGTAAGGCTGTTACTTGGTCTTCTGTTCATACACTTTCCAAGTTTTATAAGGTTGATGTGTGGGCCTCAGCGGATGCTGTTTTTGGCCGCAGAGTTCTACAAGCGGCAGTGGTTTAATTTGTGTTCTTTTGACTGTTAGGATCCCCACCCTTTTTGGACACTGCTATTGGATGTCCCAAGTGTAATGACTATTTCCGAAGCAGGGTGTGAGACATACTTAGAATAATACCATTTTGTGATTACTCACCTGTAAAATGGGTATTATAAGTATGTCTCACACCCTGCTTCGCCCCACCCTGAGTTGTATCTTGGATCCTCTGTTGGTGATACTTTTTTTCTCAGTTTTTATTTGCTCTTCCTGGTCCCCTTACTGCTGTCTTATACTGGGGAATGTGTGGGAGGTCCCAGGTATTTATGGACTGGGAGGGGCTCCTTTTTTTCTATTCATCTCTGCAGAAGTTCGCCCTCTACTGGACATAACCCAAGTGTAATGACTATTTCCGAAGCAGGGTGTGAGACATACTTATAATACCCATTTTACAGGTGAGTAATCACAAAATGGTATTTTTGCTTTTGCAATTGTAGTTGGCTAACGGGATTTAGGTGAAGTCTGTTAAGGTGTGGACTTCAAATATTGTTCCATTGGCAAAGATTTTAATATAATTATTCTGTATGTCACACACCCCGCTTCAAGACATTCATTACATGTGGGTATACTGACCTGTAGATGGCGATCTTGCAGAGATATCAAAAAAAGGTAAGACCCTCCCGGCCCACAAATACCTGGGACCTCCCACTCATTCCCCAGTCTTTCATCTCTGCAGTGGCGAGCAAGTCAGAAGATGTCTCCTCCTTGCAGGTAGCCGGGATGACTCCCGGCCTTCTTTTCTTCTATTCCTGCCCGGATCCCCTTTGTTTAATATTTCCTGCCTCCCAGCCTAGGTTGCTGGTCCGGGCAAAGGTAGTTGGCACCCCTGGTGCTTAGGGGCCGTGAGACCCCATAACAAGGGGTAGGCGGCTATCCGGGTTGGTGATCCCGGTTTGGGATGCCCCGTCCCTTGGCCAATCAGGGCTTCTCCTCTGGGCGGGGCCAGGTGCTCGCGTGTGCCTACGGCCTGCCCCCGTGCTGCGAGCGCGTGTTTCATTCCCGGTTCCTGGATGGGTGGGGCGGGGCCGGGCGCGACGCACGCACCCACCCACCCGTCCTCCCTCCTACAGCACTGCACGTCGTCATGGTGCCTGGCCTGCGGTACCGAAGGTCGGGTGAGGGGCCTCATGGCCATCACTTTCATCTGTTCTTTAACTCTTTGTACATTTTAGCATGGTCTGAGCGTGTGCTTGTATTCTAAGCATACAGCACGTCCTGCTCCAGATATAGTAATAACATGTGGGTAATCCTCCGCCTGAGGCGCCGTGCACTGCAGACATGTAGAAAACAAGCTCCTCCCGGCCCTACATATACCGAGGGACCTCCCACAAATCCCCAGATTTCTCTGCACCAGCAGGTGGTGCCGCGCAGGCTACCCACGGCGGAGCAGGTGATGTCTGGTTTGGCGGAGCGCTTGGGCGCTGGAAAGAAGCGGTCCCTGACGCCTCCTGGGTCTATGTTTCCCACTGAAACTGAAGAGTCTGCTGCTATGCAGGACCTTGATCCTTCTGATGACGGTGAACTGTTCTCAGGGTCCAGTTCCTCAGACGAGATGCTGTGGAGCCGTGACAATTCTGGCCCTGGTTCTTGGGGCCTGTGTGACACTGATGAGTTACTTATAAAGATCTTTGAAGTACTGTCCATCTCTCCTCCGGGAGAGTCTCCCAAGCCCAAGAGGGAGAGTTTCTACACAGCGACGCCGCGCCTGGAATTTCTGGAACAGGATTATTTCCAGACTCTTATATCTAAGGAATGGGAATCGCCTTGTAAACTTACAGGGGTTCCGGGGGTCTGGGACTGGAAGTACCCTTTTCCCCCTGATTTGGTTGACTGCTGGTCAGTCCCTCCCGAGGTGGATGCACCTATTATTGGGGTTGCTAACCCTCCCTTCATGGCAGCTTCTACTCATCGTACCCTTCGGGATGCTGAGGACCGGCGCACTGACAGACTGGCTTCCCACGCCTTTTCGTGTGCAGGGACGGCTTTGCGCCCGGTCTGTGCCGCAGCCGTAACTGCCGTAACTTCTTAGGAAGATACTTGACCAGCAGCCGGAGGATCTCCTTTGGGAGGTCTTTAATGCACTGTCTGATTGTGATGTTTTTGTGAGGTTTATTCTCTCAGCGATGGATGACACTATTAAAATGTGTGCTAGAACCTCGGTTCTTGTGGTGGCTATTCGCCGCCTGTTTTGTGTCAGCTCTCACTCACCGTGTCCCCGTTCCCGTGGCGTCCCCGGGCGGCTGGTGGCGCGGCTCCCGGCCCGAAGTCCTGGCCGTGCGGCATCTGCTCATGCGGAGGCTGCTCGAGCAGTGCCCAGCTCGGCCACGCTCTCAGCTCCGGCTCCAGTCGAGTGTGTCTTATTCCCTCCGGCGGCCATGTTCTGAGGCCAATTTTTAAGGGCCAATGAGCCCTAGTCTTCAGTAGGGCTTACGCCCCCCTCCTTGTCTGGGCCAATGAGCCCATAGATGGGCTTAGGCTAACTCCCATGATCTCCCAATTGATTCCTAGTTCCCAGTTGCATCAATCACACACTCAATTCCCCAGTCTCAATCATTCTAGCTTCCTATAAAGGGTTCATGCCATTAGATGCTCAGTGCCTGTGATAGCGCTTAGTACCTTGTTTGCCTTGTCTTGTGAAGTTTATCATGTTGCCGACCTTGATTGTACCGACCACTCTCGATCCGAACCCTTGTTGCCGACCTCTGCCTGAACTGACTCCTCTCGATCTGAACCCTAGTTGCCGACCTTGCCTGTACTTCGACTACGTTCTGCCTGACCCTTGGTGCCGCTACGATCTCAGCCTTTCCGTTGTCGACCTCTGGCCTGTCCCTGGACTTTCGTCACCCACGCTCTTGCTATTGGTTCTCCAGACCTCCCACATACAAGCTTACATCCTTTGAGCCATTAAGTCCTGGGGGCAACCGATCCCGGGTAGGCGTTTCTTGCGTCCTGGCAAGCGGGGGCTCCTACAGGTGAAGCTGGCTGTGGAGATTGGGGGTTGTGAGCTTATCAAGAGGGCTGGAGTTACCCCGAGCGTGACACTTTGGCTGCGACAGTGGGGGGCTGACAATGATACTAAAAAGGCTCTTACTGTTCTTCCTTTTAGAGGACGACGCTTATTCGGGGCCCGGTTGGACCTTTTTGGAAGAAAAGGTAAGGCACCCTCGCGCAGAAGGCCGTCCTGGCCGCCCAGGGGCAGGGCGAGAACCAGAAGTGTACTTCCAACTTTTTGGATTGGAGGGCCGCCCCGGGGGGGCAGGCAACGCCCTGGGACCTCCGGCAGGGCGAAGTCCAAATCTGCCAAAACCACTCAAGCATGAAGGGACGCCCTTGCCCCGTTGCAGGGCGCCATGCTTCGTTCAGGTTGTTACAGGAGATAGTCCCCCTGGATACAGAATGGAGTTTGCTGGGCGGTCCCTGTCTGAGGTTGTCAGGGTTCTTCTAGTCCCTGCTTTTCCTCCGTGGTTGAGGCAGGCCGAGTTCGGCGTGCAGGGTCTGGGCTCTCTTACAGGTTGGCCCTTGACTTGTGATTGCATCCATATTTCCTTATCCCTCTGGGATGAAGCAGTCTACCCGGGCTGGCATTCTGGACCTAGCATTTACATTTTCACAGGCAGTTCCTACATGGTATCTACCTGTTGGGCCGCAGGAGCTCTTGTCCAGTGGACATCTTGATGCCTGTGAGGATCTATATTCCTTTTAGTCCCCTGGGTCTTCAGGACACCTAGGCCATTTCCAGACAGTGTTGCAGGACCAACTCTGCGGATTGGGGTCTTGTCTTGGGTCCCTCTCCTGCTCCCAGACGGCTCACCAAGGCGAGTATGGGAGTGTTGTCTTGGACGTGTCCCGGTGACGTCCGTGCTAGGTTCTACTTGATTGTCATTCTTTTCCAATTTTTGCATCAGGCCGTGTTGGCTATTGACTTGGGGCTCCTTGGAGTCCTTTGGATTGGTGCTCAGGCACATCACTTACTTAGTGTACCCCGGTTCAGTATCTCCCTACGGGGTGGCATTTAGATGGGTTCACGTTAAGACCTTCCCTTCGGCTAGGTGTGGCCTTAGTATGGAAGGGGCCTTGCCCTCCTTGTTGTCACACTACCTTCACCTTGCAGCTGGTGGCCTGTTGGTGGCGGCCCAGATGCTGTCCTTTATTCTCAGATGCCCTTGGGGCGTGCGACACCTTAGGTTACTTATCCTGGACGGGGTTCCAACACCCCTGGAACTAGGTCAGTACGCTCCCCCTTGTTACGGGGGTTCCTTTTGAGTTTGTAAATTCAAGGAAGATGTCAGGGACCATCCCTTTCCTTCTTGCTTCTCCCTGTAGATGGTCAGCATGGGGACCAAGTCTGGCAGGTTGTCTAGGGGGGGTTTATTTCTTCTGAAATCCCCCGTGGTTCCTAAGGGGGTCCATTTTCCTACTGTTTTTCGGTTAATCACATTGAGCCTTTTGTGGGCTCTAAATTGCTGGACTACTCCCCTTCAGGACTTGTCTTTTTTGGGGACTCTCGGTCAGTCTGACGACAGTGGCCTGTCCTTTTTTATCTGTGAAGGTCTCGGAACAGGTTGACCCTTCAGGAAGGGTCTGGTTCTGATCTAAGTGGGGGTTTACATTCCTTGCACTTCATTGGTATTGGCTTGTTGGCTGTCCTACTGTGCTAGGAGGGTCTATTCTAGTGTCTCACTGAGCCCCTACTGGTGTGGCCCTGTGGGGCCCTGTTGCTATTACAGGGACTCTGTCCTGGGTTATTGTCCTGGGTTATTGTCCCAGAACTCGCTGGCCTTGGTCATGGGGGCCTAGTATTGCTTTCTGTCAGGACATTATACTCTATATGTCTTAACTTTTTTCACCCTGCTAGGTGGGGTTCTGCACAAGTTTGCTGTAGCAAGGGTGAACCGTTACGCTGGGGGCCCTGGGTGGCCCAGTGGGGTGTGGTTCGCAGATTCTGCTGAAGACAGTCGTACTGTATGCCCTCTCACGAGGGCTGTTCTGCCTATTCAGGCTCCTTACTACGTCGCCCCTATCTACAGGCCTTTTTAGGCGATTGGATGGTTTGCTCTTCACCCTATTGGAGATGGTTATCTCTGGGTGTCTTTTCTCTATTGGAGGACTAGGCCTAGCCCCCTCCTCTTCTTCTTCTCCCTTCTCTGCCGGCTATGTTGGGAGATGTCGTTCTAGTTTGCCTTGCTGGGACTAGCTGTCTCTCCTGCGGGATGTTGCCTGATCCCTGGGTCCTAGAGTTATTACAGCACAGTTTAAGTTGGCTCCCCAACTCAGTTCTCTGAGGGTTGTCAGGGCTCGCCCTGTTCGCCTACTGTAGAAGTCTAGTTCAATCTTCTGTGTTGAGCATTCCTCATGGGTTGCTCAGGTGCATTCCCCAGGGACTTTCTAAGCTCCCTTTTGGGGGGGTTACTTATCCTGATGCCCTGCTAAGGGTTCCCTTAGGTCTTATTCAGGTTCTTGTCTGAACTGTTCCTTCCCTCACATCCCTCTTCCGGGGCGGTTGCTTCAGTCAGAAGAGTGCCATAGGGGATGGCTCTGTTAGCGGTCCTAGTCATATATATATATATAAATATATAATATATATTATGTGTGTTTATATATCTGTACACCATTAGGTGAGGGTGTTTCGCCTTACACCGAGTTTGGATCCAGGCGGAGTTTTTATTCTCCTTTATTCCAGACCCTCCGGCCTCTGGGCTAGTGTCTTGCTTACTCTGAGCTAAAGGGATCTGTATCCCTCAACAGGCGTTGGAGATTCCTGGACTGTTCCCTGTCCCTGGTTGGGATTATGCCCCTTGGGGCTTATAGGCGTCTCCATCCTTATGTTACAGGATTTGATTGCTTCCACGGGTGTAGGAGCCCTTTGGATTGGTCTTGCTCGGTTGGTTTGTCCTTCTAAACGTTTCGGCTCTTGCTGAGCCTTGTTAGCATTGTTTTTCAGTATTCCCGCCGGTGTCGCCTGAGACCAGGGTTCATATTCCCCGATGGGGAGGGTTCTAAGGTTGCCATGGCTACCCTTTTTTTTTTTGCAGTAGCATGGTTAGGCGTTACTCTGGCCTACTCGTTTAAGGGAGATTCATTCTTCTCTCTTGGTTTTTGTTCTCTTTCTACTTGTGCTTGGCTTGGGCCTTTCAGCACTCCGTTCTGTTGAGCAAGCTGACTAGTTCGCTGCTTGTGTTTCACTCAGCCTTTGTAAGGTTTCATAAGTTTGAGTTAGAGCATTTGCTCACGTTGCTCCTGGTAGCAAGGTTGCGGGTGACAGCGCTGTTACTGTTGGCTGTGCCTTTTCTCATGGGGATCCCACCCTACTTTATGGACACTGCTATTGGATGTCCCACATGTTATTACTATATCTGGAGCAGGACGTGCTGTATGCTTAGAATAATACAATTCTGTGAAGTACTCACCTGTAGAATTGGTATTATACGGATACAGCACGTCCTGCTCCACCCCACCCTGGTTTCACTTTGTTCTGGATCCCCTGTATGGTGGTTATTATCTTTGATATTATTGCCAGTCTCTGGGTGGTTTGTTTTCTCCTGGCTTCTCCTTCTCCCTGCTTTTCAATGCTGGGGATTTGTGGGAGGTCCCTCGGTATATGTAGGGCCGGGAGAAGCTTGTTTTCTACATGTCTGCAGTGCACGGCGCCTCAGGCGGAGGATTACCCACATGTTATTACTATATCTGGAGCAGGACGTGCTGTATGCGTATAATACCAATTGTACAGGTGAGTACTTCAAAGAATTGTATTATTTGGAGCAGGACGTACTGTATACTTATAATATCAATTCTACAGGTGAGTAATCACAAAATGGTATTTTTCTGATGTCCCCCCGGGTGCGGCGTTCCCTTCGGTGGTGGCTGAAACCAAGCAATCTGACGAGGGGCAGATCCTTTCTGACCCCTCGTTGGAAGACGGTCACCATGGATGCCAGCCTGTCAGGTTGGGGGGGATTTTGGAAGGATCTTCAGTTTCAGGGCCTGTGGGGGCCTTTGGAGGCTCACGATCCCATCAATGTTCTGGAGTTGAGAGTCATCAGGTTGGTTCTGGCTCACTTGACTCATCAGTTGCGGGGCCTACCGGTTCAAGTTCGGTCGGACAATTGGACAGCGGTCGCCTACATAAATCACCAGGGAGGGACTTGCAGCAGGCGTGCCCTCAGGGAAGTGTCCTTGATCCTTGCTTGGGCAGAGAGCAATGTCCCATGCATCTCGGTGGTGTACATTCCGGGAGTGGAGAACACGGAGGAGGACTCCCTGAGCAGGTGCTCATCTGGCCGGGGGGAATGGGCGCTCAGCCCCAAGGTGTTTCGGTCGCTTTGCCACCGGTGGGGGTCACAATCACAAGCTTCCGGCATTTGTGTCTCTCTCGCGGGATCCGCTGGCTCTGGCCGCGGATGCCATGTCTCTGAACTGGAGGGTTCTGGGGTTTCTGTACTTGTTCCCTCCGTTTCCCATGAAATCCTGGTCGCTCCAAGGTGACTAAGACAGGTTTGGTTCGCAGACGTGGTAAGGTTGGCAGAGGATCAGTTAGACCTGCCCCTTCTGCCAGATCTGCTCACTCGGGGTCCACTGCTCTACCCCAATTTACCAACGCTGGCTTTGACGGCGTGGTTGCTGAAACCTCAATCTTGAGGGAGGAAGGTCTTTCTGATGCTGTCTTTCAGACTCTGGTTAGGGCTAGAAAGCAGTCTTCCTCTGCCATCTATTATAGGACTTGGAGGTCTTATATTGATTGGTGTGAGGTGAGGGCCTTGCCTTGCAGGGCGTTTTCTGTCCCTAGGATCTTGGAATTTCTGCAACATGGTTTGGACCAAGGTTTGCAGCTTAGTATGCTGAAAGGGCAGGTTTCTGCCCTGGCGGTGTTCTTTCAAAAGTCTTTTGCTTTTCATCCTCTGGTTAAGACCTTTTTCCAGGGGGTTACGCATTTGCGGCCTCCTAGGAAGCCTTTGCTCCCAGTTTGGGATTTGAATTTTTGTCTTTTTGAATAGTTTTGTCTGCCTTGCAGGGTCCTCCTTTTGAACCTTTGCAGGATATCGCACTTTCTACGCTTACTCAGAAGGTTGTTTTTCTGGTTGCCATCACTTCTGTTCAGCGTGTTTCGGAGTTGGCAGCCTTGTCTATTACGGCTCCTTACTTTGAGAGGCATCAGGACAAGGTTTTCTGCTTCAAGCCAGATTTCCTTCCTGAGGTGGTCTCTGCTTTTCATCTGAATCAGGATATTGTTCTTCCCTCCTTGTGTCCTAAGCCCAGCAATGGCAAGGATAGGGTTTTGCATTCTTTGGATGTGGTTCGCTGTGTGAAGTACTATTTGGTGGCTACTTCTCCTTTTTCGTAGGACTGAAGCCCTTTTTGTGGTGCCCTATGGGCCTAGGAAGGGTTTGGCTCCTGCCAAGTCTTCCATCAGTAAATGGATTCGCCAGGCCATTGTTGGGGCCTATTCTCCCAAGGGGAAGGTTCCCCCTTTTCGTGTTACTGCTCATTCTACTCGTGCTGTTGGAGCGTCCTGGGCCTTCCAGCACCAGGCTTCTGTTGAGCAGGTTTGTAAGGCTGCTACTTGGTCTTCGGTTCACACTTTTTCCAAGTTTTACAAGGTTGATGTTCGGGCCTCAGCGGATGCTTTGTTTGGCCGCAAAGTTCTGCAAGCTGCAGTGGTTTAAGTTGTACCTTGTTGCCTTGTTTTTGGATCTCTGCCCTTTATGGACACTGCTATTGGATGTCCCACATGTAATGAATGTCTTGAAGCGGGGTGTGTGACATACTTAGAATAATACCATTTTGTGAATACTCACCTGTAAAATGGGTATTATAAGTATGTCACACACCCCGCTTCACCCTGCCCTTTTGTATTCTGGATCCTTTATATGGTGAACCTTTGTTAGTTGTAATTGGCTTTCCTGGTCCCTTGATCTTACTGCTATCTTTATACTGGGGAATGAGTGGGAGGTCCCAGGTATTTATGGGCCGGGAGGGTCTTACCTTTTTTTGATATCATCTCTGCAGGATCGCCATCTACAGGTCAGTATACCCACATGTAATGAATGTCTTGAAGCGGGGTGTGTGACATACTTAGAATACCCATTTTACAGGTGAGTATTCACAAAATGGTATTTTTTAACGGAGCTAGAGGGACGGAATGGGGGGGGGGGTTACCTGGCAGCTTTCAAACCCATGGCATATATGGCTAGGGAGGGTCCAGCTCCAGAGGTTTTGTAGGCTGATGTCTTAGCTGAGCTGTCACCTTAAAGGTAAATAAGGCAATGGGTCCAGATGGCATTTCAACTCAGATTTAAGATTACTGCACCTCCTGCTGATCTGCTTTAACAGGTGAGGTTCCAACTGATTGGAGATTAGCAAATGTTGTACCTATCTGTAAAAAGGGAAATAGAAAAGAAGCCAGTAACTAAGTTTAACATATGTAGTATTGAAACTTATGGAAGCTATCTCGGGGAAGAAAACATAAATTCCCATCTAAAAATTAACACTGCATGGATTTACTGAGGGCAGATTATGTCAGACGGATCTTATTGATTTCTTTGACAATAACACAAAAGTGTTGTGTGAATGTGGTGCTCTGGATTGTGTGATAATGTTGTCTGAAGAAAGACTTGGTAGGTAAAGTTTGCCTGTTTGATACAAAGGTGAGTAATCGAGTGGACATTCCTGGAGGTGTCTGCACCATGGAAAATGATTTGGCTTTATTGGGTAAATGGTCAAAACAGTGGAAACTGGAGTTTAATATTTCTAAAAGGTCCGATATCAATTTAATAAAGTGTGTTTTTGAAGAAAATCATATTGCTATCTGCTATTAATCTATTCTTAGTATACAGTACGACCTGCGGCCCTGTAGGACTATTCCCACCCGTTCCATTATTAATGTGCCTCCCAGCCTTGGCTGCGCTGGTCCGGGTGATGGTAGGCAGCACCGCTGTCAGGCGCTTAGGAGCGCTGCTCCACCGCAATCCCCCACCAAAGGGTAGGCGGTATAGGCATATGGTGAGCCTCTATGGGATGCCCTCCCGCTTGGTGCTTCACTTGATTATGTGCTTCTTGTTTGTGTCAGTCTCCGCGCTGACTTGGTTGCACTGGTTGCGGTTTGAAAATGCCGCCGCCGCAGACTTCCACTGTGTTCCGCGGTTGGCGGCGGCATTACCTCAAGCGCTGATGCACCGTCATTGGCTGCTTGTCACGTGTGCTGATTCACGCTCTTCGGGGGCGGGGCCCGCGATTGGCGCATTCCGCATCACTGTCACCGGGCACCCTCGAGGTATACTCGGCATTATTTTTTCTCTGCATTCGTCTGCTGCGTGGCTGGCATCTACCTACCGCGGTCCATGAGTGCCCTCGCGGACCCTATGTCATTATACATGTCGCTTTATGGGGTTCTCTTCGCTTATGTCTTCAGGCAGGTCGAATTCTATTGGTTTCTCCCAGCCCTACTCCCTCTATTTAGTTATTAAACTTGTGAGGCCTAGTGTGCTAATTACTCCCACTTCCCTAGCGGGCTATTGGGGCATCCCGGGTTGCTTTTATGGCGTGAATCCCTATCGGCCTATTGTGCCGCTATAATCACCATATGGAGGCGTCTCAGGATAATGTGCTCGGGGTTCCTTCGGAACAAGCCCGGCTGTGTGTAGCTTGTGGGGTGTCCCCTGCTAGTGCTGACAATGTGCGGGTCTGTATAACTTGTGCCCAGCAGGTGCTTTGCGCTGCAGCCTGGTTTACCAGCGGCTGGGCCTGCGCCACGTATGGGTCACCTACTCCCCCAAGCTTGAATTTGACTCCCATTGAGTTGCATACCAGTGGGGATTCTCAGCCCGATGTGTCTTCAAGACTGGCTAGTGTGGAGAAGTTGCTTGCTAATACCTCAGCGCGTAAGGCCTCTGCTAAGAAGCGGCACTTAACGCCTGATGTCACTCTTTTCCCTATGGAGGCTGATGAGTTCTTGGAACTGTCTGGTTATACCCCCTTGGAAGAAGGGGAGTTGTTCTCTGACTCGGAGTCATCTGATGAGAGGCCCAGGGGTCATGATGATTCTGGCTCTGACCCCTGGGCCCCAGATGATACTGATAGACAGTACCTCAAAAATCTGAGCCAACAGCCTATCTCTCCCCCGGTTGTGGCCCCTAGGCAGCAGGGGGAATTGTTTCATACTGCTAAGCCACGTTTAGAGTTTCCTGAGCAAGCCCATTTTAATAATCTAGTGCTCAATGAATGGGAGCGTCCCAGCAGGCTCCCCGGAGTCCCTAAGTGTTGGGATAAGAGGTTTCCTTTTCCTGCTGAGGTGGTGAAGCGTTGGTCATCCCCCCCTGGAGGTGGATGCCCCGGTCTTAGGGTTATCCAACACCTCTGTCATGCATTCTCCTGACTCTACTACGAGGTGGTGTTTCGCTTCAAGCCTGATTTTTTGCCTAAGGTTGTGTCTGCCTTTCATCTGAATCAGGACATTGTTCTTCCTTCCTTGTGCCCTAATCCTAGTAATGCTAAGGAGAGGGTTTTGCATTCCTTGGATGTGGTTAGGTGTCTGAAGTACTATCTGGTGGCTACTGCACCTTTCAGAAAAAATACAATTCTGTGAAATACTCACCTGTAGAATTGGTATTATACGCATACAGTACGTCCTGCTCCCATATATAATACTTACACGTGGGTAATCCTCCGCCAGATGGCGCTGTTCACTGCAGACATGTAAAAACAGGCTCCTCCCGGCCCTTCATATACCCAGGGACCTCCCACAAATCCCCAGTATTGAAAAGCAGTGAGAAAAAGAAGCCAGGAGAAACCAACCACTAAACTGGTAATAATAACAATCACCATACAGGGGATCCAGAACAAGGTGAAACCAGGGTGGGGTGGAGCAGGACGTACTGTACCAATTCTACAGGTGAGTATTTCACAGAATTGTATTATTCTAAGCATACAATACGTCCTGCTCCATATATAATACTTACACGTGGGACATCCAATAGCAGTGTCCATAAAGTAAGGTGGGATCCCCAACAACAAAGGCAACGGCATGTAGCTCAGACTACAACCGCCTGCAAAACGGCCAAAAGCAGCATCAGCTGAGGCCCGTACATCAACCCTGTAAAACTTTGAAAAGGTGTGAACAGAAGACCAAGTAGCGGCCTTGCAAACTTGTTCAACAGAAGCCTGGTGCTGAAAAGCCCAAGAGGCACCAATAGCACGAGTGGAATGAGCCATAAGACGGAAAGGGGGAGTCCTCCCCTTAGTAGAATAGGCCTGAATCACAGCCTGATGGATCCATTTACTGATGGTAGATTTGTCGGGAGCCAAACCTTTCCTAGGCCCAGAAGGCACAACAAAAAGAGCATCAGTTTTCCTGAAGGCCTTAGTTGCTAGCATTGGAACACAGAGAAGGAAGAATAATATCCTGGTTCAAATGAAAAGCCGACACAACTTTAGGCAAAAAATCCGGTTTGAAGCGGAACACCACCTTGTCCTGGTGTCGCTCATAATATGGAGGCTGAATAGATAGAGCGCCCAGCTCAGACACACGCCTAACCGAAGTAATAGCCACCAAGAAGACAACCTTGAGAGTGAGAACAGCCAGAGCAGCATCTTGAATAGGCTCAAAGGGAGCACCCTGCAAGGCAGACAAAAACAAGTTTAAATCCCAGACAGGGACCATAGGTTTTCGAGGGGGATGCACGTGAGTGACCCCCTGAAAGAAGGTCTTAATCAGGTGATGTTGAGCAAAGGTCTTCTGAAAGAAGATAGACAGGGCAGAAACCTGACCCTTCAGAGTACTAAGTTTGAGACCTAAGTCCAGACCATGCTGTAAAAACTTCAGAACCCTAGGGACGGAGAATTCCCGGCAGGGAAGAGACCTGGACTCACACCAGTCCATGTAGGAACGCCATACTGCACCATAGTAGCCACCACAGAGGCAGACAGACCCTTCTCCATCAGGATGGAGGTCTCAGCAGCCAGGCCGTCAAAGCCAGAGTTTGTAAATTGGGATGGCGTAAGGACCCTTGAGTTAGCAGATTTGGTACCCTTGGCAGATCGTACTGATCTACCGCCATTTGAACTACGTCTGCGAACCACACTCTTCTTGGCCACCTGGGGGCCACTAGAATCACAGGTACCCCCTCCAGAGCAATCTTGCGCAGAACCCTGCCCAGAAGGGGGAACGGTGGAAACACATACAGGAGTTGAAACTCCCTCCAAGACATGGACAGGGCATCCGCGGCCATGGCCAGAGGATCCTGAGACAGGGAGACGAAGGCCGGGAGCTTGTGATTGTGACGGGAAGCAAACAGATCCACATCCGGTAGTCCCCAACAGTGACACAGGGACTGGAATACCTTGTTGCAGAGGGACCACTCCCCCTGAGTGGACATCCCCCTGCTTAGGTCGTCCGCCAACAGGTTCTCCGCCCCCGGAATGTAGACAGCCGAAATGCATTGGACATTGGCCTCCGCCCATGTCAGAATCTGAGACACCTCTTGGAGAGCACCCTTGCTCCGGGTCCCTCCCTGATGGTTGATGTAGGCAACCGCCGTTCTGTTGTCCGAGCGTACCTGGACCGACTGACCCCTCAGGTGTTGGGTCAATCGCTCCAGTACCAACCTGACTGCCCATAATTCCAGAATGTTGATGGGCAAATGGGCCTCCTGAGGACCCCACGTCCACTGGAAGCGCAGGGACTTCCAGAATCCCCCCCAACCTGACAGACTGGCATCCGTTGTGACCGTCTCCCAGGAAGGGGTCAGAAAGGACCTGCCCCCTGTCAAGTTCTTGAGGTCCAACCACCACGCAAGGGACTGTCTGACCGAGGGGGGAAGCACACAGACCCCGTCCAAGGACGCTGGCTTCTTGTCCCACACTGACAGAAGGTGAAGCTGCAGATGTCTCAAATGGAACTGGGCAAAGGGCACCGCCTCAAAGCTCGCCACCATCAGGCCCACCAACTGCATTCCCTGCCGGATGGAGAACTGTGGGCTCGAAAGCAGGAACCTCGCCTGCGCTGTCAGAGCTTCCACCTTCTGTTGAGGAAGGAATATCCTTGACTGAACCATATCCAGAATCATTCCGAGGAACGGAGTCACCGAGGAGGGGGACAGGGAGGACTTGGGCTAATTGATCACCCAGCCGAAGGACTCCAGGGTAGACACTACCAGCCGAGTGTCCAACTCTGCCTGCCGCAGAGACCGAGAGGTGATGAGAATATCGTCCAGGTAGGGCAGCACGTGTATGCCCCTTAGCCTTATCAGGGACATCACCCCTGCCAGCACCTTGGTGAACACCCTGGGAGCCGACGTTAGGCCGAATGGCAGGGCCACAAATTGATAATGCTGATCTTTTATTGCAAATCTGAGAAACCTTTGGTGTCCTGGAAATACCGGAACGTGAAGGTAAGCATCCTTGATGTCTACTGACGCCATGAAGTCCCCTGGGCGCAGTGAGCCAATGGTCGAGCGCAGAGTTTCCATGCGAAAGTGCCTGTTCTTGACAAATTTGTTGAGGATTTTTAAATCCAGAATGGGCCTGACTGACCCATCCTTTTTGGGTACTGTGAAAAAGGTTGGAGTAGAACCCCGTGCCCCTGTCTCCAAGGGGGACCTTGCAAATCACCCCTAGATCCATGAGACCCTGTATGGCCAGCAACAAGACCTGAGCTGAGGCAGGGTCTTGAGGGGTTCGAGACCCAATGAATCTGGTGGGGGCCGTACAGCAAATTCTATGTTGTAGCCGGAGGACACTTCCTCCTGAATCCACCGGTATGAGACGTGGCGCCGCCAGACGTGCTCGAAGTGCTGTAGACGTCCCCCCACCCTGACGGGTGAGTGCGCCCCCTCATGCCTGAGGGGCCTTGGGAGGGGCTTTGGGCTTGGGCCCCCAGGAGGAACCGGGACGGCGTCCTCTGTTCCTGTGCCAGGAATCTGCGCGGGCTCCAGCGAAGGACGCCCCTCTTCCCTGTTTGGCCCCACGGTAGGGGGTTGATAGATAGCCTTGGTCACGAAAAGGCCGAGTCTGCCTCCTGCGCTGGGGTAACTTGCCTCCCTTGGCAAAGAGGTCTAACCGATCCCCAAACAAGCGTAGCCCCTTAAATGGGAGCCCCGTGAGGGCTTTCTTGGCGGCATTGTCTGCGGCCCACTGGCGCAACCAGACCGCGCGGTGTATAGCAACCACCAGGCAGATGATCTGGCACACATCTTAATAGCATCGTCCGATGCGGACAGGATAAAGTTCACAAACGCATCACAGCTGGACAGAGCAGAGGTGTTGGACAACCCTAGAATAGGAGCATTAACCAAGTCAGCAGGGAAGGGGTATTTCCTATCCACGCTCTTAGGGACCCCATGAAGTCTGCTGGGATGTTCCCATTCTTTAAGCACGAGGCTATTGAAATGGGTCTGCTCGGGAAATTCCAAGCGAGCTTTAGCGGTATGAAAAAGATCACCCCTTTGCCGGGGAGCCGCAGCAGGGGGAGAGAGGGACAAAACCTCAAACATCTGAACCAGCAGTCTATCAATATCATCCGAGGACCAATGCTCGGAGCCAGACTCTTCCTGACCCCTGGACTCATCGTCATATGACCTTGAGTCAGAGAACAGTTCCCCTTCGTCCGAGGGGATATGGGCATAGGAATGCAACAAATCATCAGGTTCTATAGGGAAGAGGGCCGATTCAGGGTTCAAGTGCCGCCTCTTGGCGGTGGCTTTACGCGCTAATGAATTAGCAAGCAAGTTTTCAACACTAGCCAGCCTCGTGGCCAGATCAGGATGAGAATCCCCACTGGTATTGGGGGTTAGACTCAGGCTTGGGGGGGTGCAGGCCCAGCCTCAGAGGAGACGGGAAGCACCTGCTGTGCACAAGGAACACAGACCCGTGCATTGTCACCGCTGCTAGGTAGGACCCCACAAGCTACACACAGCCGGGCTTGTCCCGAAGGAACCCCGTTCACAATATCCTGAGATGCCTCCATATGGTGATTTAATCGGCACAATATACCAGTAGGGATTGACGCTGTCAGCTACCCTGGATGCCCCAAGAACCCGCGGGGAAGTGGGAGCAATTTTTATGGTCACGACCGGGAGCTACACTGGGCCGGGAAAAGCCACCGAAATCCGCGGTCTGAAGGACATAAGGGGGAACAAGGATGTCAGAGCCATGCTCAATGGAGATAGAAAACTAAAGAAGAGACGCCCATGAGGGCACTTACAGAAGAAGAGAGGACGATCTTCACCACGCGCGCATGAGAAGGAAATGGCGCCAAGCGAACCTCGGAGGGCGGGCCTGAGTCGACTGCGACGCGGAACGCGCCAATCCAGAACCACGCCCCTCCCCAGTGAGCGCGAAACTCGGAAAGCGTCCAGCCAATCAGTGACCGTAAGTCATAACGCCTGATGTAAATGGCGCTCGGAGCCTATACAGGCATGGCCGAGGTCTGAACTCGGGATCTCCTGTGGCTCCCCGTCGGGAAATTGTTCTTTTTAACCCCAGTCTGCTGCGATGACAGGCGGGGATACTGTACTGGACAGGCGCTATAAGCAACTAAGCCAGCGCAACCTAAGAAGAGCCACTAAGGCTAAGAAGGAGAAGGGAAGGAAGAAAAAAAGACGCCAAGGCGTCCACAAAGCCGCCGCCACCGTACATGCGGTGCGATCAGAAACAGAAACTAAAGCACTGCGTTAACAGTAAGATAAGAGCGTGGCTCTGATCCCCGTTCCCAGTAAAGCACAGCCAAGCCATAAGCCATAAGGATACACTGAGGCCGCCATACACACAACCCCTACCCCCCCCTTTCTTTTCCCCCTGGCTAAGGGGGAACGAGGAAGGAAGGTGACCCGTTACATAGGGTCCACCGCTACATGGGGCGTGGGGCAATGATGCGGGAGGGGCATCCCCTGAAGGCTCATCATCAGCCTTGACCGCCTACCCTATGGTGGGGGATTGAGGTGGAGCGTGGCTCCGTAAGCACACATGGTGCTGCCTACCTTCACCCGACCAGCGCAGCCCAGGCTGGGAGGCACATCACACAGAGGAAGGGTGGAAATAGTCTCACAGGGCCGCAGGCTGTAATAGCCCCGCTCACCTGCGAGAGAGTGATACTTCATGTCTTCGCAGTCAGCACTGCAGAGAAATCTGGGGATTTGTGGGAGGTCCCTGGGTATATGAAGGGCCGGGAGAAGCCTGTTTTTGCATGTCTGCAGTGAACAGCGCCATCTGGCGGAGGATTACCCACATGTAAGTATTATATATGGAGCAGGACGTACTGTATGCTTAGAATACTGATGCTTTTTTGTGGTCCCTTCTGGTCCTAGGAAGGGTTTGGCTCCTGCTAAATCTACTATCAGCCAATGGATCCGTCAGGCTGTGATTCAGGTTTCTGCTAAGGGGAAGAATCCTCCCTTCTGCCTTACTGCTCATTCCACTCGTCCTATTGGTGCCTCTTGGGCTTTTCAGCACCAGACTTCTGTTGAACAAGTTTGCAAGGCCACTACTTGGTCTTCTGTTAATACTTTTTCAAAGTTTTACAAGGTTGATGTTAGGGCCTCAGCTGATGCTGCTTTTGGCGGCAGTGGTCTGACCTGTCTGTTGTCCCCTTTGGGGATCCCACCCTACTTTATGGACACTGCTATTGGATGTCCCAAGAGTAATGATTCTTATCTGGAGCAGGATGTACTGTATACTAAGAATACAATTCAGTGATTACTTGCCTGTAGAGTTGAGTATACAGTACGTCCTGCTCCACCCCATCCTTGGTTTTGCATTATCCTTGGATCCCCTGTATAGTGATTATCATTGTTCATAGTTACTGGTTGGTTCTGTTATCATTCTCCCGGCTTCTCGTTAACTGCTTTTTAATGCTGGGGATTTGAGGGAGGTCCCGGGTATTTGAGGGGCCGGGAGGAGCCAATTCCGTGGTCTCTGCAGTCCAGCGCCATCTGGCGGAGTAATACCCAAGAGTAATGATTGTTATCTGGAGCAGGACCTACTGTATACTCATAATACCAATTCTAAAGGTGAGTAATCACAGAATTGTATTTTTAATCACCAAGTGCTGCCCTACACCCTCAATCACAGCCGGGAGCAGGGGTGGACTGGCCTTAGAGCATACCAGGACAATGTCCGGTAGGCTGCCACATCCCCTGCACTGGCCAGCCGCCGAGGCTCCTGGAGTAGCATGCAGTCAGCACTTGCAGGGCAGCTGGCAGCCTTCCTATGACGCCTGCGCGGCGCTCAGTGTCAGCATAGGAGTCCTGGCTCTGTCAGAACTCATGCTGCTGCTGTGTTCTGCCCCTCAGCCTGTGATGGTGGGCGGCTGCCATTTAGCATGTTATGGGGGATTTTGCCACTCAGCATGCTATTAGGATGGGGGGGGGGAGCTCTACCATTCATTCTGTGATGGGGGGGGGATTCTGTACACTGCTCGTTATTGGAGGGGTGTGGATACTGGGCCAGACACACCCAGTGTGACCAGAAAAGTCCCGGGCCATTTGTTTAACCCCAGTCCACCCTTGGGTGGGAGTGGGTTGGTGGATCTATGTTGCTTGCACTGCACTCCTGCTGCAGAGAGGGGCCTTTTATACAGGGGGTGTGAGCGGAAGTCAGCACACTTGTCAGTATAAAAGCCCCCGTCAGAAGTCTAGTCAGTGTTCTTTGCCCTGCTGAAGACCCTGGTCTGAGAATTGGAGGCCTGTTGGGGGATGAAGAGGCCACTGGTTCTGGAACGTGAAGGAAGGTGAGATTTTCTTTGGGGCTTTATATATGGGGGGGGGGGGGGGGGAGAAATGCCACCCTTGTAAATTTTACGTGGCTGCCAGTTAATAGCTGGAGATGCAGCCAGGTACATTTTTTGATTTTTAAAGGGTTAGATAATAACTGATGTGCCCGTTTCAGCCCATTCATTTAAAGCAGGACCTGGCCTAAGTGATCTTAAAGCAGCACAAAACCCTCTAATGCACCTCCGGTTGTGGTGGCTCAGTAAAAAAAAATTATAAAAATTTACCACCAACCCTGGGTGTTTCACACATTGGAGCTAGTGGCCGGCCCTGAAGTCTTAGATTCTCTTTACAGCTGCTTCCAATTCACACTGCTCAAAGGGGGCTTCTGGTCATAAAAAGAGGATGTAGCAAAAATCTAAATTGGTGACAATCATTTTATGTGCCACTGGGACCTAAATTGAAAGGACGGGATTCACCACAAGGTCTCATGTTAAACAGGTTGACGTGATTGAAGGGAGACATAAAGCTTCCACAGACTCTCCCCATCCCAAACCAGTCAATTCCCCTTATTGTTATCCCATAATAACGTACCATCTGTCATTTTTATTTTCTTTAGCCTATTCTATAATAGCATGTCATTTGCATGGGTGTTTGCTGCAGGACTAGTACTGTCTTAAGACAAAGTATTCACATGGTGCATATCACAAAGGCCTTTATTCACACAAGGTTGAAGATCGATAGCTTTGATAGCGTATGCCTGCACATTAGTGGTTACTGAAAATGCACTGCTAATCAGCTGGATGGTACTGCCGGCCATCTGGGTGGCGCGGCTTACCATAGCTGCCCGACTATGTGCGGATCATCTCCTGACTGGCAACTGCACGCCAGATAGGCTGTGGATCTGGAAACCTAAGGTCAGTCATCCGTTACTGGTCAGAATCATAGAGGGAGGCACTCAAGAAATTTATCCAAAAAATATTTTATTCCATATCACTAAATTATTAAAATCCCTTAAAAAACACGAGACAATACATATAAGACAAACCAACATGGAAGTGTGTAGGCGATGGGGAGAGCACTGGCACGTATAAATCAACATCTATATTTAAAACACAAGTGATCTAATCAGTGCAAATAATGTGCAAATCCTACCTATGATCTGGATCCTATATCAAATAACTATAAAGTGCAACCAATCAATAGATACAAATACAATGTATAATCACAAACAGAACCTACATGAATACCCAATAACTAAATACCCTATAAGAAATATAAATTACCACAAAATACCTCACCAATGTAGATGCTAGTATCAATCAACCATTGAATACCAAATACAGCACAAAAATATATCCAACCAAAATATACTCAAGGTATCACAGGTATGCCAGTAAAGGGTCTCCCCACCGCCTACAGCACCGTTACTGGTCAGATCTTACCTTCGGTAGGGGTGTTAAAGTGTCTTCTAGGGCCCTTTGCCACATCAGCACCAGACCCTGAGCTTTGCTCTAGGGGTCAACCTTGGCTGCCGCATTCAAAATACAAGGGGGATCTGAAGCCTGTGCCCAGCATGATGTCCATGCTGCATGGCACAACAGCCGCTTCTGATCAAGACGCAGGGTTCAGAGCTCCATACACAGGGCAGGAGGAAAACAAGCCAAGGTGTGCAAGGAATCCAAAGCACAGCTAGCCCACCTCACCGACCTTAATCTATTGTGGCATGGAATGCCAGGCTGCATATATAACTAAGGGCATAACTTTGCCTGAAACGTGTCATTTACCATGTATGTATTTTATTGCTGGACAATGATTTCATATTGAAGATAATCTCAAGTTAACGTTTTATACCTTCCATTGGAGCTTGATGTCAAAGGCGTCAGTTGTCCTAGCTCTGTGTCACTCCTGCCTCCTTCCCCGCTCCCATCCAGTCTGCTGTGCAGCTGACTCTGGCCAGAGTTGGGGAAACCATGCAGGTCAGGTGGCGCATGTACGCCGCATGCAGAGAGATTATTGCAGGAAATACAGCACCTTGTCATGGCAGGGCCCCCCATGTCTCTCTCTGAAGGAGCATTCACTGTGCCACAATACAGATTCTGAGGCAACAGACTGTGATGACCAGGACATCCTGCTTCTAGACAGATACAATTCTGAGTCCAGCGCCAAAGACACCAAGCCGGCAAGATTATTGCTGTAAGATTCTGATGAGATCCATCTTAAGACAGTCGATATGTAGATGTGGAAGGCTGTAGCGGCAGTCCTGATTATGTTGGGTAAAGACCCTGAAAGAAAAAAAGGGTTACATGTGTCCCTGTCATGAGCAATTTGGACACAGATCTCAAAGAGAGGGTCACATGGCAAAGACCCCAGCCATTCAAGGCCCATTGGCCTCTTTTGCCGTTTCACCAGTGGTGAATGTCTCATTCTCCACTCTGGGCAACTTGTTCTTGTTCCCTCTGTGGGAGGTGCATTGGTCGATGATGCTACCTACAGAAAGTGGAGTCTATGGGCCTTATTCATGAAGGGATAGCGTCAGGTAGTGGCTGGTTAATGAGAGGTAGCGACTGGTGAACGCCGGACACGGCACACAATTACACATTTATCAAGCAGAATCTGTTTAGCGACTGGGATAGCGCCATGTAGCGTCTGATTCATCATTTTCACAGCCTCAGTGAACAGCGCCGGCGTTCAGCCTTGCACAGCGTCAGGTATGACCTCTCGCTACCTGTCGCTCTCCCATACATTTCAATGGATGAACCTTTTCTTCTCTTTAAACGGGGTATTTTTTTATTTTTTCAAAAAAATCACAAATAATTCTGTGACCTCTTCTGGCATTGAAATAGCAGTTTTTTCATAATTTTTTCATTTTTTATATATTTCCTCAGAAATGACATTACAGGTCTGCCATTAAAGTGTTCATGTTACAATGTTGTTACAATGTAATTCCATGTTTTCGCTTTGTTACTAGTTGATAGATGCTTGAAAAGAGACTTTAAACACACCGCCTCCTGCGCTCTGGGCTTCAAACAAGTATTTTTCAGCTCCAGAGATTTGTGAGGCTGTTTTTTTGCTGAATATGGTGTGAGTCGGTCGCTATGAGCAGTCGCTAACATGCGCTCCCATACAGCGCTGTACTGGTCAAATAGCGACTCCTCACAATGTATTCAACATTACTGAACAGCGACTGAGTTGCTATAAAGTAGCGACCCACGGCTGAGCACAGTGACTACTAGCGGGCGCTCTGAAAATGCCTGCTACAGACGCTCATCTGTCGCTACCTGCCGATAGTAATGAATCAGCCTCCCGTCCAGACTACTTTAACCAGTAGCAGCTCTTCACCTGTTTTTTGCTTAAACTGTGGTCGCCATGGACTTGGTCCCTGGCTGGCGGCCTTGACAACCGGCTCTGCTCAGTCAGAAGCAAGGTGATAAAACAATACAATGGAGTTCCAGCAGCAAGCCAGCACTCACGTCCCGGGAGTGGACAACATCCAACCAAATTTCCTCACTCGGGAAGGACCCCAGCCCTGCAAAAAGGAGCTGTCGCAGTCTGTCTTCCACAAGATTTGTCAGAAGTGGGGCACACCACAGGTGGAACTCTTCACCTCAAGGCTCAACTGGACACTCAATCTCCTTTTGGCAAGAACACACAATCCACAGGCAGGGCAGTCGACCCATGGGATTCCATGACACCACTTAGGCCAGGTTTAGGTCTTCTACCCAGGATGCAGCAGTAGTGGTAGTAGTAGTGATATGTTGGCAGCAGAACACCCTTTCCATCTTCCGACAAGCTGTCTCAGGGTCCTCTACACCGCTCAAAATTATGCTACTTTAATAGCATGGTTGTTGAGACCGTAGGCCTTTACAAAGAAGGAGTTTTTAGACACAGTGGTCTGAATTCTTATCTGCCCAAGAAAGGCTTCATCTGCCAAGATCTTACGTCTAACTGGGCGGCATATATTTGCTGCTGTGAGTAGGGCCGGTACCTTGTCCGTTGCTTCACTAGAGGAAAACTGCTGGATACATTAGTTTGACCTAGGTAGTGGCAGGATGCTAAAACGTTAAGGGTCAGGTCCTTCCAGATTTTCTTTTAAAAGGGGGCGGCTCTCGCTAACCCCCATTCAAAGTGCAGGTTCCTCAGTAGGATCTTAATCTTGGCCTCTCAGAAACTCCAGGATCCTCCTTTTGAGCCCATGTCAGAGGACCAATTGCAGGGCCTTTCACAGAGGGGCCATTTCTAGGGCAGCAACATCCCTCTGCAGGAATATGAACTGGCAGTGCTGTCGGCATATTTCACTTATCTTGTTTTTCACAAGGACAAGACAATGTTTCACCTTCCGGCTCGTTTGCCAAAATGTGGTATCCTTTTTTCTGGTCAAGGATATTGTCCTGCTATCCTTGTGTCCGAACCCCTCCCACCCCAGTGATAGTATGTTGCATTCGCTAGCCGTAGTCAGGGCTTTGGAAGATTTGCCTGTCGCCTACTTTGCTCTTGCTTTGTGGTTTTCCCAGCTTAGGAGGCCAGTAGCTGGATCAGGAATGTATGGGATTGCATCTTATCGGTTTCAGGGCAGAACGTATCCTTTTAAACATGTGGCTCATTCCACCAGATCTATGGGCTCCTCCTGGGCTTTTCGGCCCCAGGCACGCATATCCCTAGTGTAAGGAATCCTGAGTGATGATTAAGAGAAAGGAATTATTACAGTAAGTAATTCATAAAATTCCCTTTTCTCATTATGCTATTCAGCACCAAACAATGCCAAATTGCACTGAGTAAAAAATATGAGAAAAGGCATTTTTTTTTCTCAAAGAAAGTGAGAAAAAATTCTCACAGTACTCAATCAACACTGTAGTCCCCTAAAAGCAGACAGACACCCTCTGTGGTGAGGGTGTTGCCCGCCGACACTGCCGCTATTTGACAGGCTGGGGGCACCCTGAATGCATCTTACCTTTCTCTGGCTCCCCCCGCCAGGAATCCAACGCTGCGACTGGCTGCCCAGCGCTCATGTGGGCAGTGACTTGGATTGAGAACTTCCTTCCCATGGGCCTTTATAATAAATCAAAAGCAATGTATAACCCCCACCCTTTTTTTCTTCTTTTCACAAAAATGACAAGGTCATCTATTAGGATAGGCCTTGAATATCAAAAGTGGCCGAGTTTGCAGTACAAGTTTTTTTCTGACAAAACATGAAGTCAGTAACACCTTAGGAGGTGTTGTGCTATATATAAAAAAAAATCAGGGAGGAAAAGAAAAATCATACCTTTCTGCCTCCTGCCAACCCCCCATAACAGCTTAAGATTTAAAATATATTATATATATATATATTCAACTTATTTGTAACCGCACTCTTGCTGGAAGTCCTGTGTTGCTACACTGAAAATCGCAGCCCCAGCACTGCAGGAATCCCGAATGACCCTTTAGTCGTCAATTGTGTGTTCATTTTGAAGCTCCAGGTAAGAGGACTTTGGAAGTAGCCCCCAGTGCGGCACCATGATCTTATAACACATCCTTCCTCACTGCAGTATTAACAAACCTATACAGGCACCCATCTTCTAGTGGTATACTGGTGCAATCTGGCAACTCTGTAGCCTCAGGCTTCCTTTTCTAGACTTGTTTACTGTAGCACAGCGCTGTAAAGTAGTCTGCGAATACACCAGATGCATTTTCTAGAAGGGGCTGTCCTTGTATGACACTAAGCTACTATAGGGGGAGAGGTAAGTAAAAAGTGTCCTAAACAGGACCAGCATCAACCAAAAACAAGAATATACAGGTAACAGCTGTACTGATTACTACAGGTTTTATCATCTTACAGAAAACATTCTGGAGACTGACATTTGAGGTCACTGTATAAAAATGTTTATTGACAAGAAGTACAGGAAAAAGCTGAAAATGTATAAAGTCTCTCAAGGACTCCGTGTAGAAGTCTGTGGAGAACATACCTGGTCAGCCTCAGAGCAGTTTTGGTGGCCATGATTTTTTGACTACTTGTCAGACATGGTTTGACTAGAGACTGCCTGGCTTCAATAGAAGCAACATTTCATCTGGTTATTGCGCTGTCAAACAGCAGACAAAGCACCAACAATCCTCACAGAGGATGACGCTATGGTGTGACTGAAGATAAGTTCAGTGGAGACACCCTTCTGGTAGGTGTGTTGCTTGCAGAGAGGGATTGTGGGAAATGAAAAGGAGCATTGGTTGGGAGATCAGTAGAAGGACTTTCATTCTGATTGCGGAGTTGAAGGATTTGGCGCAGTAGGGCTTTCCCTTCTTCTCTGGTCTGGAAATAAAAAGCACAAAAGCAACGCTAGTAAAATAAAAAGGAGATTCTATGAAACCCAAGCAGGAAGCTGCATTTTTCAGGTGTGGCTCTTTATTTGTGTGTGAAGAATCTCTAGAGAGGAACAAATGAGATGGCATTTCAAGAAAGCATCATCAGGAGACTTGGGGAGAATGTGGATCAGATCACTGTTTGGAGTGAGAAAGTAAGTGTTATCAACTTTGTTTAGGCTACTTCCCAAAATCAGACCTACACAAGTATATGGACAAAGTATTAGGAACCCCCTTAATCACTGAAGGTGTTTGAAGAGTTACCCTAGTTTCAGTGAAAGAAAATGTTAATGCTTTACCATACACATGCTCAACCTGTGGCCCATTTTATGAGGTCCCTAAACTTGCTGTGGGGGAAAATGGGAGGCATAAATAGGACTAACGTGTACGGGTAGTTAAATCGGGGGACAGTAATCATAGGCGATTGCACAGAGAGTGATGTACAGTAAGAGGGGTGCACAAAAAGGAGGCGACAGCAGTGGCTTGAAGCAACGTTGTGACATTGAGTGTGCAATACCACCCCTGGGTGAAACTGTGCCAGAATAAATTTGGTAAAATTGTTTTTCTACAATAACTGTACGCTTATTATTGGTGACAGCTTAGATGGGTTGATAAAGATGAAGGACTGAAGGAGGGGGGCTATAATAATGGACCCATATATTCAGAGAGGTAAGCCAATCGGCGTGTGTATTGCTAGCATGAGGGATTGTTACATATGAATGCAGGGCATCTTGATTGTTTTAGAAAATCTTCATTATGCTAAAAAGGCTGAACCTATTCATTGTGGCCCACATCCAGGTTCCAAATCTTTTAAGTGGTCCGTGCCCTTCTATTGGTTGAGCACCCCTGCTTTAGCACACAGACATTTTGGACGAGTGTAAGCTTCCAGCTTTGTAGAACAGTTGAGGAAACCCACAAACACTGAACATCAAGCATACTTACATCATTGAAATTAAAGCATTTCTGGGCACATGCGGAGGCCTCATCCCATAGTTTGCACTTGAAGTAATACTGAGCCAGATAGCGGAATGCAGTGCTCACTTCTTGATGTTCCACTATCTCCTGAAGAGAACACAATGCTTAGCCAAGGCAAAGTTTAAAAAAAAGAGGAAAACTACACATAAATGGGACTGGTCACTGCTTACCCCACAGGAATTTATGTCCTGAATGTATTTGATGTAACACTGTGCAGCCTGCTCGGATTCATTTAGTTGTTCGTGAAGTCTTAAAGAAAGAAACAATTGCTTGTGATTTAAAAATTGGAAGTCGATCGGCATAAAAATGAAAGTTTATGATTTGCAATGAAAAGTTTTTAGTCCAAAACTGTTGGGAAATGTTTTAAGTGATATTAAAAGCAAGGTAATAGTTGACCATTGCGTCGGGCTACATTTAGTTTTCCAATTTTTAGCTGAAGAAATGGCCAAGATATCAAGGTTTACAGGTTCAGCTTATGATTTCTCCTCAAGTGGGCAAGTGGGTGTCGTCCTTGGCTTTGTGGTGCTGCATAATAATGAGCAGAATGGGAAGAGTCTGCCTGAAATCCTGCTTCAAACACAGGCATTCGTTACACCCTTGCTGTGCTCCTTTTTTCTCTCCCAGTTGCTAGGCAACATTGGACCCTAGACCAGCACCACCAGATGCGCGTACTCTTTGATGCGTATTTGCCCTCCCACACATGCATAATCCCATTGCTCCTGCATGCGTGCGCTCCCAATGCAGTGAGAAGCCGTGGGGAGGCAGCTGCAAGAAGCTGGAGTACGGGGTGGCAGACTGGTGATTGCTGGCAGCCTGATCAAAGTGTGCTGTGAGAGGTGCGCATTCACAGCAAGAGAGAGGGGCGGGGTTTCGGAGCTGCAGAGAGAGGTAGCCAATAACGAGGTCTGGGGAGGGTGGGGAAGTGGGGGTGTTTCTGTTCTTGGTCCACTGAAAGTTGATTGAAGGACCAGGTCAGCGGGGTGGGGACCGAAAGCTGAATGAGGAAGTGATTTCCTCACTAAGATACAGACATAGCAGGAAGGACAGTGCTGGAGGGACTAAATGTAAGGTAAGCTAATGATTTTTTTTTTTTACTTTTGACTTGCCAATCACTTTAAATCTGATCAAATGAAGCAAATATTGGCCATTGATATTAAGTGCATGAACAAATACTTTGGGAAATAGGATGGATACGTGGTTGTAGTAGAAAGTGGCACATACCATACTGCTGGTTTTGGTAAGGTTGTACAAAGAAGATGTATAGTCCTGTGCCAATCTCAAACTGTAAACCAGTATCTACATTCTGCTTTCCAACTGTGGATGTACCCACAGCCATAAGCAACCGTCCTACTCCATGGATGTGTGTACTGATTGAGTGACTGTAATTTGCCAACAAACACCATAGGACAGCCCAATACCAATCCTGCCCCATAGAAAATATTACCAGATCCTCCCCAAATCTGCAAATTCTTGGGGTTGTATGGCAATTTTAGCAAAAGAGCCCCATGAATGAAAGGGATATAGATTTTTGTTTCAGATAAACACTTAATTTTGGTATCTAGATTTAGAAATTGAATATACCAAGTGTTAAATGGGCTGAACCATTCACAACTGCAAAATGCAGCTGACTGGATCCATGCAGACCAGGGGGAGTAATGGGCCAATGACCCTCTGAAAATCAACATACTTCTCAGTTAAAAGAGAAAAAGGAACAAAGGTTAAAGTGATTTTCTTTCTAAAGCATTTGAAGCAGAGATACTAACTTATTTCTGATTCAACAACAGCGAATAAAGAGAGGTAGTTCCTAATATGGAATTTTAAGTGGAAGTCCAGCCTCCAATTCCAATGCCCGGGTGGTGAAGTAGATTTAGGCATTTAAAATCACAAATGAAGCTTACCTTCACTGGTCATCTGTTCCCCAGTCAGAAACAGGGCTTCCAGGTTCTGACATCCCACCCCGGTCAAGAGTCTAGTCAACCATTTGGTGTGTGACAACCCTGCTGCAGCTACAATGATTGGCTGACTGAAAGCACACTGTCATAGGCAGGGGGCGGGCAGTTTCCCCATCGGCAGTGGAGGCCGGTTTAAAAAAAATGTGAGCAAGTCTTCTAGTAAAATGACAACAGGTAGGGTATACTCACTTTGCTAGTTTGACCAGTGCCATTTTTTCCACATCTCCAACAGCATAAGCCCGCCAGTAACACTGACAAGAAAACAAAAATACATTAGCAACCTGACAGATTTCTTATTTTTCCAGAAAAGTTTAGCCCCCAGAGTACAATAACCCTACCATCGGTATTATGACCGCCACTGCCCCAAAGATTAACAGATCTGGGTGCCCAGAGTGCTTACATTAGCATAGTGGTGGGCTATAAGCCCACACCTATATGCTAATAATGTGTATTTCCCTCTCATACCAGCCACAACTCTGCTTGTAAATACTTTCAGTGCCAGTGGGTGTATATATATATTTATAAATAAAATAGGGACTATATAATGGTTACAATGACGTGCACATATGCATCCCTCCCCAGGGCGATTCAGCTTACTGCACATAAATATTCATTTACCTTTTTCTAACTCCTGCTGTGGTCAATTTTACTAACAAAATGGCATCTCCTGAAGCTCCAGGCCACCTGAAAACAGGAAGTGCTGCTGGGTTTCCTCTTGCTGTGCACTGTGAGTTATGACAGTTCACTCCAGGCAGCATCACAGCTGGGAAAAGAAACTCTAATATGGCTGCTACCACTAGAAAATTGGTGAGGCTGCATTTTATCTTTGAGTGGCTGCAGGAGCAAATGTATGCGGACAATGATTCAGTATCATGCATGCAGATGGGGTAAGGGAGTTTTGGGGAGTTTTCTTTTCCAACTGTGCTGGGCTGTTGATCCGGTTTAAATCCAAAGACTTGCCCCAGCATTTACAAAGTAAGAAGCATAAAATCCGAATCCCTATGTGGGATGTCCTGTTCCTTACAAGGCTAAGTACTTGGGCCAAATTATTTACCCTGCCACACGTGTCTGAGAAAGTCATGCAATACAATTGCCACCATGAAGATCTGGGAAGGGCAATTATTAAAGGCCCTTCTTGGGATCTCAACTTTGTCAAGGAGGAGGATGTCTCCAAAAGAGGCTGTGCTGCAGTTCTTTAGTCTTTGGGTCTGTTTAACAACTGCATGTTTCATAAGTTTTCTTCTCATTAATTATTAGGTATACTGGGCTTTTAGAAAAGATTCTTTCTAAATGCAATCTGTGGAGTTCTTTAAGCTACTGCAGCCAAGGATTCCTGGGAAGAAATTTTAGGGCAACAAAACCTTTGAAGGTAGCTATAGAAAATATACATAAAAAACACGTCTCAATATCACGCTGCCTGATATTCTTTATAAATCACTCACTCATGATACCGTTTATCCGGGTTACATTTTTCCATAAATAAATAATGTACATACCTTTTTGGCTTCTACAAGTTGGTTGAGCTTTTCATAGCACTCCCCTAAGGCTACAAGCATTCTAGAGTCATTAGGTCTGCAAAAACAAGATTGCAATAGGATAACCCATTTAGAAAATAGCTACTGCACACCTTTTTGTATAGAAAATAGAAGGCGAATTACCTTAACTGGTGAGCCCGTCTGTAGTAATAAAGGCAGTAAAATGGCATCTTTAGGATCTCATAGGTCTGTCCTAATCCATACCAGGCTCGGTAATCTCTTTTATTGACTTCAATGGCATGTCTGTGAAAGTATTTAAAAATGCCATTAGCCTCCACACTGGCAGAAAAAATACATAACCACACTGGCACAGGTGATGGGATATATATATATATATACCGTATATATATATATATATATATATATATATATATATATTAGAGATCACCAACACCCTAAGGCCACTGAAGCAATATGAACAACAAGCTTTAGCCAACATATATCACTTGCAGACACAGGTACCCGTATTTGCATTACTTCATCGACCATCAAATGTGGATAGACAGCTCTTCCAAATATTGTAGATGGTGTCTTCTAAAGAGTTAGCCCCAGGGACCTAAATCTTTGCAAGCAGATTTGGATCTGACCATTTGATCACTGTTGGATCTGACCATTTAATAAGAATCAAGCTAATGTCAAATATATATATATATATATATATATATATGTCTCTGCCTTCCATATACCTAGACAGTCTAGGTTAATTAGGTGTCAAGATTTTGTATGAATTGCAAACATTATCACATCATTTCTTGGCACACATCTCCAGCTCTCCAAGAGAATATCCTCCAAACAAGCTCTTCTACAAATCTGACTTTCCTACATAACTTTCTTACCATGATGCAATGTAATAATCCTGTGGGCTTCTAGTGCAATACAGCCTCCCAAGCCCAATGCTTCCGCGACCCACTTAGCCTCCCTTTTAGCAGAAAATGGCTCCAATGGTGGCACTATGGATGGCCTGACAGCTGCAATTTCCTCGACGTTCCTACTCAAAGTAAGCTGAACTTCAGGATCTATCAGCAAAGAGGCCTGTCTGCCCTCTCAGATGTAAAGAGAGGGGATAACAAACATCAGTAGTACCCTGCAAGGTCATGACAAAGAGGAGGAAGAAGCAACGCCATGCCAGGGATAATCTGTGTCTTTGTCGATTTGTGGATTGATAAAAATCAGAAGGGCCAATATCTTCCCAGGCACATGATAGGAAACCTGTCTTATGTTGATTAGCCTAGCCCAATGCTTATTGAAAAAATATTATTAATATTGTATTTAGGCGATTATCAATGAGAAAAGCTTAATTTCCATTTATTTCTGTTACCTTTTATGCAATTCATAAAATGTATATTCTAATGTTAGATTCAGAATTCAGTTTTGCTTTATTAAATACTGAAAATAATTGAAATAATAAAAAGCCTTGGGCTCTTTGCCAGACCAGAGTTATCTCTCGCAGTTGTGATATTTGGCATGCTTGATTAGTTGACTTTGTAAAAATCCTCTAAATGCCAATGACATATCAGCCAGGAGTCATACCTATAAGCTTGGATGGCTGCAGAGGTGTTCTTCATCTCCATGTACTCATGGCCCATAAGAGTCCAAGCACCAAGATATCGCGGATTTAGCTTTAAGGCTCTTTGAAAATACAATGCTGCTTTTTCATGCTGAGAACGCAAGCTGTAGTAATTGCCTACAAAACACAGAACTCCATGGGACCAACTCTCTTATAGAACATCAAAAAGTTAGCCAATGCTCATAATTACCTATCACACAACAGGTTTCCACACGGTACTTGTCTATGTCACACAGGTTGTGCGCTAGATAACTCAATTCTGGCTTTAGCCCCTTAAAAAATAAATACACAAAAAAATCAGAAATACAAAGGCCCAGAGCAAACAGGCCAAAGGAGAAACCGATCCTTACTCTGACATATAGGAGGTTGGAAAACGTGTCCATATTCTCTATTCGGTAGGGATCTTGTTTTCTTAGCTCATTGAAAATAGACAGAGCTTTATCAATATCTAGCAAAAAACAGCTCAGATTAATCACTTATTACAATATCTGCTCTAACAACTATTGATTGCGAACAGGCCTTACCTCTAATGTTATGATAAGCAACAGCAATTTGGGAAATTATGTAAGTACTCTTGGAAAATCCTGCATCAATTAGGCTCTGGTATTTCTGTAAGGCTTCCTCAATCAACTGCTGCTCAGTATATATATGTGCAAGGAAAAACTCCTTTATCCAGCAGTCAGGCAGGGAGAGGAACTTTAGCTGCAAAGGTAAAGACCACAAGCCAAATAAAACAATTTGATGAAAAAGTACATCTGTCACCAAATCTGACCCCCTGAAGAAACAGTACAAGCATAAACCTCCTAATGCACAGGCATTGTTTCTGCTTATATTCTTTACTATTATATTTGCATAATTGTCCTGACTTTTTATTTCTATAAAGCCGAGCTGCCTATTGATTCCGACGTCAGAAAAGACATCTCCGTATCTTCAGGCTGTGGCGTGCACTCCCAGTCCCAGCTAGTCAGATAGGCAGGGGATGCAGCCGCTCGCGCCCCCAACAGAGACGTTTATTGAACATTAAATATGCATGACAAATGGCTCTGACTGGGCAAGTGCTCCCTTTAATCAGCCAGTAGATATCAAGTGACCGACTTAATGTCAATGAAGCTATCAAACAGAATTTTTTACCATTTCTTTGTCTGTAATAAGGTTGCAAAGCTCCAGCCATGTGCCCCAATGCAGGGGCAAGATGTGCGTCGCCTCCACAAATACATCTAGAGCTTCCTTCACTAGGTCCAGTTTCCGCAAAACAACCCCATACCTAAAGATATTAGATTAAAGACAAGAATAATGATGAAAAGGAAAAGCTGCAGCTGTGGTTGAGAACAATACATTTAAGGCTGCCAACTTACAGATAGAGGCCAAACCCATCCAGCTCTCTGGCCTTGTGCTTCTTACTGAGCTCTACACGCAGCTCACGCAAAGCCTCGTTCTTTACCTGCCCTTTCTCCAGCGGACCTGAATAAACGGTCCAAAATGGTGAAAAAGAACATTTTAAGACCTCGAGCAGAACAAGCAATGATGTACAGGGCTTAAAATAGGGCACAGGTAAAGGCAAAATGTATATTTAAAAAAAAAAAAAAAAAAAAAAAAAGCAGCTTACCCTTTCTCTCAGGTCAGCGCAGCGAATGAGGATGAGAGGAAGGAAGATGAGAATGTAAATTCCTCATTTGCAGCTCTGGCCACCTCCATTGCGGGTCCCAAATACCAGCTTATTCCTACCCAGCCACCTGCCCACTAACCCATCTTCCTACCTTCCCTCCCACCTCCCCAGCAACTACCTACTGATCAAGGTGTGCGCATGAGCCCGTCAGAGTACCCGCATGTGTATCTGGAAGTGCGCACGTTGGCCTTTAGGAGTGCCTGCCTCTGTGTCTGGGGGTGCGTGCATGCACCTGTGGGAGTGCCCTCATGTGCATCTGGTAGTGCACACATGTACATATGGAAGTGGGCGCATGTGTGCCTGGGAGTGTTGGTCTAGGTATCCAGTGTCACTTAGAAATAGAGAGAGCAGGAAAGAGACAGCTAGGGTGTAGAGACATCTCAGACAGACCCAGCTCATTATGCTGATTGCACATCACAGAGCCAAGGGCCATGCACACATGCTTCAGAAGAGAGACCATATGGTGAAACTGTAAACCTCAATATCTTGGCCATGTCTTCTTCAGTTTAAAAACGGAAAACAGTTTAGGACATTACCAAACAAAGCCTGAAGTAATGGGCTAATGATTGGCTTTGCCTACAATATGACTTTAAGCCAAAGGCATTAAAGCATTAGCTTTGGGGATTGGAAGGCAGAGATCCAAATGGGCCATTTCATCACAGTGGTGGCTTTGGGGCAACAATGTTTCAAGTCTGTGTCCAGGGCTGTTTGAGTAACTAGACTGAACAAAATCCAGTAAAGGGAATCATTATGTTTGCCTGATGCAAAGCAACACGTTACTCAAAATATCTCCTCTAACCATGAGCTCTGCATTCCATCTCGTTTGGCCCTGTAAAAATTCTATGCTGTACATTCGAGCTAAAAATATTCAAATAGGATTTTGTTTAGTTTCAGAATCAATTTATTTTATGTTTTAATGATTTGTGGTTGTGATTATTTGGCAGTTAGAATGCCCATCACCAAAAATGTAAAAATAAAGTCTGAAATATGAGTGGCAAAAAGAAGGTAGGGCTTCCCCACATGTTTTTAGGTGGCTGAGGGAAACATAAAGGACCAGTATAGCCCCCCCACCCCGCCTTCCTTAATAAGCACAAAAATTCTAAATTGCCCAATTGTTGACCCATTGTCTTGGGCTACACATTGCACTGCCCTAAACTTCAATCCATTTTCAAAAAAGACCCTGTTGTTCCTTAGTTATCCTTAAAAGTAATAGGTGGCTGAGGGAAACATAAAGGACCAGTCCAGCCCCCCCACCCCGCCTTCCTTAATAAGCGCTAAAGTTCTAAAAAACAAAAAGACACTTCCCTTGGCCGTACTCCAGCGGTGACCGTCGCTCGATCAATGTGTTGGGCGCTGCAATCTTCCCGGGGCTGCACAGTGCTACACTGCGCTGTGCGCACGGCTGCCCGCCTATTCGCTTTGGTTTTTAAAACATTAGTGGTGCTTTAGCTCTTATTAAGGAAAGCAGGGTGGGGGGTGAATTCAGATAGGGCAGTCAGTCTGACTGGACTGGCCCTTTAAAGCGGAACTTCAGTCAATATTAAAGAAACAAAAAAAACTTAACTTAACCCAGGGGCCCAGGATGCTCCTCCTGGTCTACCATGGCCACTGCAGGGAAAACAAGAAAGCGGCATCCCCCAGGTCCATGCACGCTCCTGTCAGCCATTAACTTGATTGGGCTGGCAGGGATGGGCACAGAGCTGGGGGAAGTGGCTCTGTGTTTTACATTAAAGACAACGGAGGAGCGGTGCAGGCCACTGGGTTAAGGCAAGGGTTTTCTTCTTTGTAACCCCCGCCCTGTCCTGTTTCAGCGTGGGGCGTCAGGGGTTAATATTGACTGGAGTTCTGCTTTAAGGTAAAGGTCCACTGTGAGGTATATAGCTTATCAAACAGGTCATATTCTCATATAGCAGAGGTTTAGCTATTTAATAATTATGGCCCACACTTAAAATTATATAGCCACTATAACATACAAGTGGAGCTATGCACTGGAAAATCATACAATATTTTGGGTATCCGTTATCTTAAAGTGTACCAACACATTTTCAACAAAATTTGGTGGCAACCAGGATGGATGACCCGTCCATATGTGCATGAATTTTCAGCGAACCTCACAGAAGGAGTGGTGCTGGTGGAGTATGGACTAGCGAGTAATAATGTCCATGGGCATATTAATGGGATTTAAACATACAGGCATTGCATATCCGCATACTTGAGGAGTAGGGAAGGTCCATTATAAAATCTATAAAATTTTATAAAACTCTTAACACATAGCACAGCAAGTATTAAATCGATGGGTCCGCAGGTATGGTAGAAGGTCCTAAAAAAAAAAAAAACTTAAAACTAAAAGCCGTGGAAGAATGCAGCAAGTATACCATAGATGAGAAATAAAATATATACAAACATGCAAAGCTTACCTAAACTATCTACAGTTTCATCATCCTTCTTCTTCTCTCCAGACTGAAAAAATTAAGAGTTAAATGAATAAGTTACATTGCTGTCAGTGTGATGCATGATATATTGGCACCCCTTTTCATAGGTGCAAATATAGGTTACTTCATTTGTCATGTCAAAATAAAGGGTAAGTAAACAATATTATTTACGGATTACTTTACTATAATAAATACATTATAATGTGGTCCTGGAGGAATAAAATTGAAAAAAGGGAAAACTTGGGAGCCCTGCTACTGCTTTTATCGGAAATAGGAGAGAGGCACATGGGACAGGCATCAGATTAGCTGCTTGGAGGCTAATTATTGCTGTTGGGTTTAGTGTCCTTTTATAGGGTCCTTGATAGTAAAAATAAACAACATAGCACTTACCTATCAGCAAGTATGCCCAATCCCACAGCCCTGCAGGCACCAGTTTCAGCATTTTCTATAATATGGACAGAATGATTCTTCCCCCCCCCCGGCCTTGCTTAGTCCCACGCCGAATTCAAACAAATGCTCTTGTACAGCCTTGCAATACTTACCTGCTGCTAATCAATAAGGGCTCACTCCTATGTGACTGGGGACGAAGCCAGTCCAGGGAAGAAGCATGCTGTCAAGAGCAGACATTACTAAAACCTGAGGATAGGAGTTCCGCGGGACTTCATAGGATCGAGACTGGCACTTAGTGCCATTTCCTTTTTTTTTTTTTTCCTTTTGCCTGCCTGGCCAGGGACTTTAAAGTTATGCTAAAGGCAAGCCCAATTGTTTACCCATTGTCTTGGGCTACACATTGCACTGCCCTAAACTTTAATCCATTTTCAAGAAAGACCCTGTTGTTCCTTAGTTATCCTTAAAAGTAATAAAGCATTGGAACTCATAGAAAAAAAATGAAGAGAAACAGTGGGTGTGGCAACAGCGATGTGGTGTAAGCGCAATGTGGTAAGAGGAGAGGGGAGGGCAACGTTTCAGGACATCTGGGCAAGGAGTGGGGGGTGTTTCCATTCTCGGTCCACTGAAGGCTACTTGATGGACCAGGTCAGTGGGGGTGGAGGACTGAAAGCTGAATGAGGAAGTGATTTCCTAAGAGAAATAGAAACTAAGAGAAAACTAATAGAAAGAAGAGAAAGCACAATGCTCCAGCCATTACTGATATTTATCACTTTAACTTATATTGTACACCAGTGATTGCCCTCACACATTAATATATAGTCCCACTACAAATCTCCCACTATGCTTATGTTTGTTCACACCCCACTATATATATACATATATATACACATATACACACACACACCCCCACTGTGTCTGTAGAAAATGTACTATCCTTATTTAGTCAAGTCACGATGAAATGAGAACATAGTTTAGAGGTGAATGTGTAATGTCTTTAAAAAGCACAGACACCACAACCTGAATAAATGTATCTATTGTGATAAAAATATAGAGTCTGCCATTTTCACTCTAGATAGACAGCAATAGGATCCACATTCTTTTATGATGTGTCTTTGATGATCTTATTGTACAGCCTAGATGCAAACTACCTGTGTATTTTCAGATCAGATTTGGCCTGTGTTTCGGACACTCTACAAGAAGGCCACTGCATTGTATGAGGAGTAAAGGTGAGCTATGTAAGGCGTTTTTATTCGACTTCCCAGCATCTTATGTGTGCTTGGCGAGTATATGGGAGCTCAGTCTAACTCAACATGTATACAGCATGCTCTTACCAAATACCTAGAGTACATGTACAGGAAGTAAGCCTTTTGACTCTTGCACCCTCGGAGGAAGTAAGCAGCTCTATCGTATTCTTTTAAGTCAAAGTAAGACTTAGCCAGCGTATATGCATCAAGATCCTGGGCATCGTCCTGGAAAGATTACAATGTTTATTTTAATATTATTTCAATATATGCCTCTTATCTTTGCTGGGATCAATGAAGGCCAAATAAAGAATTAAAGAAAAAGTCCACATCTGTGGACCTGTTGACAACATATTAACAATGGCGGTCTTTACAGAAGTTACACAGAAATTCCTGGAGCACAGCGGCAGCTATTGTTTTCAATGGGAGTCGGCTGTAAACGGGCCACACCCACCTGCTAGAAACAGGAAGTGCAGTTCCCGGCATTCACAAACCGGGGCTATGGGAGGATGATCGGCAGTAAGGTGAGCAAATCATCTAGTCACTGCTTGAACTGCCCGGCTCTGGAGTCTTAAGAAATGTCCACAGAAGTGATTTGTTTCTTTAAAGAGGAAGAAACACCAATTTGGCCAACCCTGGAATCTAAAAGGCTCCCAGTTATTCAGACAGGCTGCGGGTGGGGGCGCATATTAGAGCACAGAAAACCACAGCATACAGCTCCGATTGGAAGAGAGCCCATGCATGCATTATGGGATCGGTGGAAAGGTACATTTTTTTGGGATGCATCAGGGAGCAAAACCGTGAATAGTGAAAATCCATCAGCGGCCAGCATGGAATCTAAAATATTCCAGGGCCGGTCCCCAGCTTTTCCACATGGCATCCAGAAACACGACTGTACCCGACTATGTGAAAGCCCCCAGGTCTCCCGTACAAATGTACCCTTCCCCGCTCAGCGCATGCGCGGGCTATCATCCAGTCAGAGCTGTTTGCCTTTTAGGAGCTCTTTGCTGAATTACGTACTCAAGACAAAGGGCCTTGATTGGACGAGAGCCCACGCAAACGCCGTTGGAATGGATTTTTTTAGTAGGCGAATTGGTGGGTTTCACAGAGTGGAGAATACCAATTCAGGATGCCCTGGGGGGAACAAGGTTTTAAATTATCTTTAAATTATCAGCTGCAGCGAAAGGGGGTGCTATCAGTGAGGAATCCGACTGCTAAATGCCTTGCTAGCCATACCAACAAGGAAAGCCCAAACCCACAACGATATTTACCTAGAACATCCAGCAACCGTAGGTCTCAGAGGAGACATTTTTGACTACTAGTCCTCTTTGATTCTCGGTGGCATATTAGGGGGCTGGTATCTATGCAAAAACGTTTACATGTATACCTCACATTATTAAATGGTTTGTAAAGCTTACTATCCACAGGCTCATTCTAGAATCAGAGGTACAGAGGTTATTTACCAAGAAGACCAAGCCCATGGCTGCTGACAGTGCTCTTAACAGCATAGGCCATGTTAGTAGATCTCACAGACTGCCACTCAGAATCCCCACCAAAGCATCAGCAAACAGTTTGAGAGTAGAATTAACCTTTCCCCAGTCTAGCTAAGGAAAGGTTGGACCCAATACCTCCCCAGAGCTGGAAGAAGGTTGTGTGATTAGTGGGTACAGGGCAGTTGCCAAAAGAATTTACCAGGCAGTGGGCCAGGTCTAGAAGCACACAGCAACCATCACTCGACAGGTCAGTGACTAACCTCAGTAAGTGCAGGCATTGGTGGAAGCTCATTCAAAGGGATGGAATCTAATGCAAAAGCTAGTTCAGATGCCCTGCAAAAAGAGAAGAAAAATCATAGCGATATGCTTTGTGTTCAGTGGCCCAGTTATATCTGACAGTTGCCATCTTTGTATAGGTGTCAGCCAGGCAATTCAACAGCCAAAATACACCAAGGACACATCTATTTTCCGTTAGATCCTACAATGTCAGAGAACAGAACAGACTACTGGGGGTTAAACTTTTTCACACAAATATTAATTAACATGACTTTCCAAGTAAACCCTTGATGTTTCTCTGGAGCCAGGTCCTGAGTAATAAAGGGGGGGGGGGGGGGTCACTCATATGTCAGGCTCTTATTAGCTGAGCCCTGTGGGCAGGGTCCAGCCCCAAGGGCACATTCGGGATTCCTGTCCCTTATGGTGGCAACTACACTGTAAAGTTACCATTTTTCCTTGACGAATTTGCTTTGGAGCAGTTGAGCACGTGGGGGTCACTATCTTGTCTCCTGGATGATCTGCATGCCACTGGTGACACCTTCCTTCACAGGGCAGTATTATTTCATCCATGTGTACCCCGAGTTGGGATGCGCTTACTTTAGACACTTTTAGCAAAAGGGAGGAGGGAGGTTTCTAGCTGTATTTAATATTTAGGAATAGTTGTAGCGTTGGTCTGTATAATATATTGGGAATTTGTGTGCACTAACTTTTTTTGATATTATAATAATATATACACATATATATATATTGCTTATGTTTTTGTAGGTTAATTGATATGTATATTGATAATGTATTGTATCAATATACGGCGGGCGGGTGGTGCTCGCACCATTCAGATTTTCTTGCCCCTCTGTGCTCATAGCAGCAATGGAAACCTGAATAGAACGCAGGCTGATGACTGGCTGTAGAAAAGAGGAAAAGTTCATTTTACATGCATTTTTGGGGATACACACTGCAGGCCATCCCAAGTTTTGTTCCTTTTAGATCTCAGCCCAAGAAGAAATCAGAAGAGGTGTTATTAATTGCAGGAGCAGAGACATTCACACTAGCGCCCCCAGGTCCTTACTATCCTCCCCCATGTGTCCAGTCTCTGATGTCTTCCCCTACAAGTCCAGTCCCCGATATCCTCCCACGTGTGTCCAGTCCCCGATATCCTCCCACGTGTGTCCAGTCCCCGATATCCTCCCACGTGTGTCCAGTCCCCGATATCCTCCCACGTGTGTCCAGTCCCCGATATCCTCCCACGTGTGTCCAGTCCCCGATATCCTCCCACGTGTGTCCAGTCCCCGATATCCTCCCACGTGTGTCCAGTCCCCGATATCCTCCCACGTGTGTCCAGTCCCCGATATCCTCCCACGTGTGTCCAGTCCCCGATATCCTCCCACGTGTGTCCAGTCCCCAACACACTCCTCTGTGTGTCCAGTACCCGACATCCTCCCCACGTGTGTCCGGTCCCCGACTTCCTCCCACGTGTGTCCAGTCCCCGACTTCCTCCCACGTGTGTCCAGTCCCCGACTTCCTCCCACGTGTGTCCAGTACCCGACTTCCTCCCACGTGTGTCCAGTCCCCGACTTCCTCCCACGTGTGTCCAGTCCCCGACTTCCTCCCACGTGTGTCCAGTCCCCGACTTCCTCCCACGTGTGTCCAGTCCCCGACTTCCTCCCACGTGTGTCCAGTCCCCGACTTCCTCCCACGTGTGTCCAGTCCCCGACTTCCTCCCACGTGTGTCCAGTCCCCGACTTCCTCCCACGTGTGTCCAGTCCCCGACATCCTCCCACGTGTGTCCAGTCCCCGACATCCTCCCACGTGTGTCCAGTCCCCGACTTCCTCCCACGTTTGTCCAGTCCCCGACTTCCTCCCACGTGTGTCCAGTCCCCGACTTCCTCCCACGTGTGTCCAGTCCCCGACTTCCTCCCACGTGTGTCCAGTCCCCGACTTCCTCCCACGTGTGTCCAGTCCCCGACTTCCTCCCACGTGTGTCCAGTCCCCGACTTCCTCCCACGTGTGTCCAGTCCCCGACTTCCTCCCACGTGTGTCCAGTCCCCGACTTCCTCCCACGTGTGTCCAGTCCCCGACTTCCTCCCACGTGTGTCCAGTCCCCGACTTCCTCCCACGTGTGTCCAGTCCCCGACTTCCTCCCACGTGTGTCCAGTCCCCGACTTCCTCCCACGTGTGTCCAGTCCCCGACTTCCTCCCACGTGTGTCCAGTCCCCGACTTCCTCCCACGTGTGTCCAGTCCCCGACTTCCTCCCACGTGTGTCCAGTCCCCGACTTCCTCCCACGTGTGTCCAGTCCCCGACTTCCTCCCACGTGTGTCCAGTCCCCGACTTCCTCCCACGTGTGTCCAGTCCCCGACATCCTCCCACGTGTGTCCAGTCCCCGACTTCCTCCCACGTGTGTCCAGTCCCCGACTTCCTCCCACGTGTGTCCAGTCCCCGACTTCCTCCCACGTGTGTCCAGTCCCCGACTTCCTCCCACGTGTGTCCAGTCCCCGACTTCCTCCCACGTGTGTCCAGTCCCCGACTTCCTCCCACGTGTGTCCAGTCCCCGACTTCCTCCCACGTGTGTCCAGTCCCCGACTTCCTCCCACGTGTGTCCAGTCCCCGACTTCCTCCCACGTGTGTCCAGTCCCCGACTTCCTCCCACGTGTGTCCAGTCCCCGACTTCCTCCCACGTGTGTCCAGTCCCCGACTTCCTCCCACGTGTGTCCAGTCCCCGACATCCTCCCACGTGTGTCCAGTCCCCGACTTCCTCCCACGTGTGTCCAGTCCCCGACATCCTCCCACGTGTGTCCAGTCCCCGACTTCCTCCCACGTGTGTCCAGTCCCCGACTTCCTCCCACGTGTGTCCAGTCCCCGACTTCCTCCCACGTGTGTCCAGTCCCCGACATCCTCCCACGTGTGTCCAGTCCCCGACATCCTCCCACGTGTGTCCAGTCCCCGACTTCCTCCCACGTGTGTCCAGTCCCCGACATCCTCCCACGTGTGTCCAGTCCCCGACTTCCTCCCACGTATGTCCAGTCCCCGACTTCCTCCCACGTGTGTCCAGTCCCCGACATCCTCCCACGTGTGTCCAGTCCCCGACATCCTCCCACGTGTGTCCAGTCCCCGACATCCTCCCACGTGTGTCCAGTCCCCGACATCCTCCCACGTGTGTCCAGTCCCCGACATCCTCCCACGTGTGTCCAGTCCCCGACATCCTCCCCAGTGTGTCCAAATAGTCCCCAATACCCGATGTCCTCTTCGGCAGCAGTGCACACTGAGAAGTGACATGGAGTGGAGGACCACAGGATGCCCAAATAAAGTAGACTGCTGAATCTAGTAAAATCGCTTGAGTGGAGGTCTTTTGCTTTGGCAGCAAGGTTTACACCCTGGGCAATAGCAAGCACCTACAGCTAGGGGACCTGGGAAACTACCCACTGTGCCAGCCTGCACACTGATGGAGGGGTTCATGAGGACTATTGGGATAGACATAGGAGAAAGGTCTATGTGTGTGTGTGAGTGCAGAGCCTGCAGCCGCCAGACATACAAGCAGCAGGCCGATAGAGGAGACCTGGCAATGAGTAAGTAGCAGCAGTGTGGCCTCACCATTTCACACTGTGCATGAGCCCCCGCTCCCGGCACAGCCAGCTCACGCTTAGCAGTTGCTTTTTTATCTCCCGCAGATCAGAGAAGTATCCACTGGTCGCCGCCATCTTGCTCCGCTAGCAACGCCGCTATGACCACTAATTCCGCATCCCTTGCCTCCCTTGCAGTCGAGAGCGTTCACGTTACTGCCTCGCCGAGCATGCGCCCTTCTATTGCTCCCGAGACCGCGCGTACCACACACAAACTAAGCCGCGCCCAGCCCCGCCCTCATGCCTGGTTAGGTTGGAACGGGCAATGGTGAGGGGGCGTGGCTATGCTCCTCCTATTTACCATAGCCCCTGACAGAATAGCAGAGCTTGCCCACAAGAGTGTATGGAACTTGTCATTGCACCGGTAGCGCCTTCACATCCACCAATCAGGAGGCTGCTTCCTTCTCCCACGCTATAGGGGACCTCCAATAGGGTCGCGTCATGTAACTGCGCCAACTATAACGAGTCGGGTAGCAGTGACGCCGCCTCAGAGAGATACCAATGTCTTTTACCATATGTGGTTTTGTTTCTCCTATCTGAGAGAGCATTCTGATTTGGGATGCCCTGCTGAGTGTGTCCCCCAGAACTGGCCATAAACTCATCTTTTCCTTCCCACAGAGCATGTGCGGACAGCTCAGCCAATCAGCGGCACACATTTCATTCAGATTCACAAATCAGTCGGAGGCTCTATAGGGTCATGCGTGGATCCCAGGGGGTTGCAATCTCAGGTACCAGTAACCACAGCTGTAGTAGAGTGAAACAGCTTTAATGTGGACCAAAACCCAGGATTTTGACTATCGTGGGTTTTGGTCCTTTCCCCCGGGGCACCCCGATCGTGGGTGCTCTGCTGTGTGAAACCCCCCAGCGCGCTTGGAGCCGCTGACGTCACGTCGCCTAATCCTTCGTCTCAGAGCGCGCTGGCGGCTGCATCCCCCACTTACCTCTAACGGAGCGTGCCTGGCGCTGGGCACACACCCTGCTAGAGCGATAGCGGCTTGCGCATGTGACGTTGGACCAGAAAGCAAGGTAAGCATATGGGGCGACCTAGGGGGTTTCACACAGCGGATCATCCCAATTTTGTATCCCCCGGGGGGAGGGAATCTATCATTCCTGGGCCAATCTTGCTGGGTTTTGGTCCACTTTAAAGAGGAACAATCACCAGGATTTTTACTCTCCGTTCCTCTGATTTGGGATGTCCGCTGTGTTAAACATCAGGGATCTCCAGAAGGACTCACTCCTCCATTGATTCCATGAGCCATGTGCGGGCTGTAAAACTGAATAGAGCGACATGTACCAGCACCGGCCATTTAGAAATGCCTAGAGCAGTTACATGCATTGGTCACCACTGGTGTTATTTACTGTTCCTCTTTAAAGTGGCCTATAACCCCCCCGGACGACTAGGTGCTACTTTTCTGCCAGTTCCTCACCACGATTGCCGGCTCGTAGTCAAAAACAATGGCTTTATGCTGTGCATTAGGGATACAGGGGATGCGGCAGCACACTCCCCATTCAAAACAATGAGAGCCGTCTGCTGAATGACATAGTCACAGCAGCTCTCATTGGACGAGGGCCCGCGCATGCGCCGTTGGAGCATAGAAAGGTGAGTTTTGCCTCAGAGAAAAGCTGGCCGGATTTTGTTCTGCTTTAAAAGTTCAATATAACAAAATCCAAGAAAACAGAAATGAACACTAGATGGCACCAATACACTGCATTATTTTTTCACTTTTGTTCTGTAAATACAGGGAGTATATATAGGGGTTTATTCATCAAGCCATAGTGACAGGTAACGACTGGCAGAGACAGGTAGCGTGAGGTAGAGAACGGTGACCGCCGGCGCTGTACTCAATACCACATTTATCAAAGCGATTCTGGTGAGCGACTCTAACAGCGACACGTAGCAACCGATTCTTCATCACAGACGGCTCAGCATATACCTCTGGCTTCCAGAGTGCCTGGTATTACTTGTCGCTACCTGTCGCTCTCCCATACATTTCAATGGACGTTCCTTTTCATCTCTTTAAACTGGGTTTTATTTTATTTATTTTTTTATTATCAAATCATCATCTCCTGGCATAAAAAAAGTCATTTTTGAAAACTTTTTTGATTTTTAATATTTTTATGTAGAATTGTCATTACAGGTCTGGTATTAAAGTGTTCATGCCACAATGTAATAACAATGTAATTCCATATGTTTTCGCTTTGTTACTAGTGGATATGTGTTAAAAAACGGACTTTAATCACACAGCTTCTGGCGCTCTGGGCTGCAGCAACCCAATTTTGAGTGCCAGCGCTGTGTGGGGCTGTTTTTTTGATGAATATGGTTTGAGTCGCGCACACTGACCAGTCGCTACCGTTCGGTCCCATATAGGGCTTTACTGGTGTTATAGCGACTCACACATCAAATTCATTAATGCCGGCCATGTTACCACAGCGATTAAGGCGCTCTGTAATAGTGACTCACGGCCAATCAGAGTGACCACTAGCATTCGCTCTTAGCGCCGCTGTACAGACGCTCATCTGCCGTTACCTGGTACTAGTAATGAATCAGCCTGATAGTATATAGCCCCAGGCAGCACCATAGCAGGGCTATAGAAGATAGGTGATTATTAAAGGGGCACTATCGCGAACCTGTGTAATATTAAAAAGCCATATAAACGCATTGGCTAATGAGAGGATGGGTCAGTTATACACCTGAACTGAAAAAAAACTCCTGCCAACCTTGTGGTTTATTCTCTTACGGATGTCTTTTTCCTTGTCTAGTAAAATAAAGAAAAACAAGCCTGGCTGGATATTTCTGCCAGGTGTATAAGTGACCTATTCTCCCGCCATCCAGCATATTTATATGGATTTTTATCATTGGGACAGTTTTTGCGATAGTGCTCTTTTAATAAACGGAACACTAAGATACCGCACCCTAGACCTTGATGAATGAAATATTCCAGTTGCAAATCTTTATCACAAAGTGGATGCATTGAGAACAATAACACATAAAAAACGATCACTGGAAATCAAAATTAAAGGAAAACTCCATTGTCAGGTTTTTGGTGTTCTGCCGTATTGTTTTCCTCTTCTGGAATGTAAAATAAACAATTGTGTAAGGATTGTGCACCCAGCACGCTGTTTTTATGATTCTCATATTCCCGCGACTCTGTTTTTCTACAGTGGGAGTGGTTTGTTGTTGCTGACAGCTGTGTGGATACTCACCTTTCCTCGTTCCCTCACCTCTTCCTCTTCCCCTCCATCTTGAGGCTGTGAGGGGGGGGGGGGGTAGCGGCGTTTGAGGCGAGGCCTCGGCATGTGGTGGGGGGCTCCTCCGTGGGCCGCCCCCTCTCTTCCTGCGCTCTCAGTGCCATTTTAGGCTCTGCGTGGCGCCCCTGTTCGCGCCTGCAGCAGGGGGCGGGGCCGCGTGGAGACGCGTTTTGCGTCATTGCTGCGTGGCCCGCCCCACAAATTGCACCTTTACTGCCTGCGTTTTTTCTGGTGCCTGCCTTCCGGACTTCCCGCTACCTCGCCGGTCAGGTCCGTGAGTCCCTCTTTCATCTGTGTAATTTTTTTATGTGCATGTGCTGTGGGATGCTCATGAATACTTCCGCTTGTGTCTTTTAGGTGGACCCCCCCCTCCCATTGCCAGCTGAGGGTTTTGGTTCCTCCCGGTCTCCTACACCCCCCCTCTCTCCGCACCCTCTCCCCTTAAAGAGGGATTACTAAAAAGAGGGACAAAATTGGGTGTCACTTTGGGCCGTTACTGCCTTGTAACCTGTATTTTTATCACCATAATCACCATAATGGAGGCTTCTGGGGATAATGAGCTAGGGGCCCCATCTGGGCGGGTTAAAGCTCTGCCCCATGTGCTGTATCAGCCCCCCAGGCGGACTCAGCACGGTTTGTGTCACTTGCGCTGGGAACGTACTTTTGGAACATGTTAGGGCGGGCGTCCCTGCCCCTAGCCCTCTTTTACCTGTGGCCTCGCCAACACCCCCGCTGCTGCATTCAGCCCTCAGCGAGGGGGAAACTAGCAAGGGGTCCCAAGCCAATTTGACACACCGGGTGGCCAGCCTGGAGAGACAGTTATCTCGCACGGCTACTGGGAAGGCCACGAGTAAGAGGCGGCACATCGAGCCGGGTTACTCGGATTTTGCTGACGATGATGATGATCCTTTTGTAGGTCAGGACTCCATGGAAGAGGGAGAGTTGAAGGACTCCGCTTCCTCAGGGGATCGGTGGGTCGGCTATGATAGTGAGCCTGGTTCCTCCTCTGATGAGGATATGTGGCTCCCTGACGACACGGAAAAGTTGCTGTCTTCTGTGTTTGAGACTTTGCATATTGTCCCTCCTAGAGCGGCTAAGAGGAAGCAGAGTGATTTATTTCGGCCTGAGAGACAGAGGCTTGTCTTCCGGAGCATGCCCACTTTTCCAATATGGTGTTTAAGGAATGGAAAGACCTAACAAATTGCCATCGGTGCCTAAGGGACTGGACAGGCGGTATCCCTTCCCTGAGGAGCTGATCTGCCTCTGGTCCCGTCCCCCTGCTGTGAATGCCCCTGTGTCAGGGTTATCCAACACTACGGTTATGCCGTCGCCCGATACTGCTTCCTTGCGTGACCTGCTGACAGGCGCATGGATCAGCTGGCTTGTCATGCGTTCCCCTTGTGGGTGCTGGGCTTCGCCCTGTCTGTGCCGTGGCCATTGTCTCTTTGACCATCAGGAAGAAGGTGAGACGCCTTGTTGATTTTGCCAAGTCTCGCAAGCGGGCGGAGGAGTATAAAGACCTCAAAGCCTGTGTGGATTTTATTGCTTTTGTAGTCTCGGCCATGAACGATAGTGTCCGACTTGGCGTCAGGACTTTGGCCCTGCTTGTTGCGCTTTGTCGCTCAGTAGTATACCTTTCCTGAGGCTCAGGTTATTCAGCCTCACTTTCTGGTGGCTGCAGATATTCCTGGGGACGAGGTAGGTCTCGCGGCCGACCCAATCCCTCCTGGGGAGCTAAATCCATACCCCATGCCAAGCCCTCTCAGGCATGGCACCTGGGTGGGGGGACAGCTTCTGCTTTTTGCTCACATCTGGAGACAGCTTGTCTCGGATCGGTGGATTCAGGAGGTGGTCTCCTCCTGGTACAAAATAGAGCTGGCAGTTTGGCCGCCCCCCCCCCCAAATTTCTTCGGTCGCGGATTTTCCAGAACACATTGACGGCGCAGGGCCTAAGAATGGCCGTTCAACGCCTTCTGCTATTAGGTGTGATTTGTCCCATGCCTCGCCAGGAACGGGTTCGAGGGTTCTACTCCAATCTGTTCACGGTGCCCAAGAAGGACGGAACGCTGAGACCTATCCGACAGTCAGACATTTCCGCATGGAGACCTTACGGTCCGCGGTGAGCTCGCTTTGGTCCGGCGACTTCATGCGTGACAGTGGACATCAAGGATGCTTATCTGCACATCCCGATTTTTCAGGGACATCAGAAGTTCCTGAGGTTTGCGATGAAGGATCAGCATTACCAGTTTGTGGCACTGCCATTCGGAATATCCTCAGCCCCCCGTGTGTTCACCTGGTGGGCATCATGGCTATCCTGAGGAACCAGGGCAATCGTGTTCTTCCTTATCTGAACGATTTGCTGATTGCTGCTTAGTCCCTTCAGCAGGCCGAGAGCGACACCTGGACGGTGTTATCCACTCGGATGGCTAATCATTTACCCCAAGTCTTCTACCACTCCCTCAATGGTGAGGTCCTTTCTGGACATGACGTTGGACACCTCTCAGGTCAAGGTATTCCTGCCCCAGCAGAAGGTGGCGGGCCTTCAGACGCAGGTGCAGGCCTTACTGTCTTGTCAGCGGCCATCAATCCATCTGGGGATGAAACTGGTGGACCTAATGGTGTCATGCTTCGAGGCAGTGCCCTTTGCTCAGTTCCTCATGAGACCTCTTCATTTGAATCTGTTGACCGGTTGGGACTGGACACTGGAGTCCCTGGAACAGGAATTTTCACTGTCCCTCCTGGCCAGACAGTCCCTCTTGTGGTGGTTGGACCCCAGAAATCTGTCTGTGGGCAAGTCTTTTCTGCATGCCCGTTGGCAGATTGTCACCACGGACGCCAGTCTAACCGGCTGGGGAGGTTTTTGGCAAACGCTGAAATTCCAGGGCCAGTGGGGGCCGCAGGAGGCCCACTTGCCCATCAATCTCCTGGAGCTGAGAGCGATCCAGTTGGTGCGTCTTCACTTGACTCCCCATCTCAGTGGTCGTGCGATCCAGGTCCGCTCGGACAATCAGACGGCGGTTGCCTACGTCAATCACCAGGAGGTGACCCAGATCCTGACTTGGGCAGAGGAGAATGTTCCCTGCATCTCGGCGGTTTACTTCCCTGGGTAGAGAACCAGGAGGCAGACTCCCTGAGCAGGGGGGGCCTCTCGTCTGGGGGAATGGTCTCTCAGCAACAAGAGCTTTCACGCTCTGTGTCTCCGCTGGGGTTTACTGGATGTGGACCTGTTTGCGTCCAGACACAATCACATTTTCTTTTTTAGGATTTTGGAATTTTTACAACATGGCTTAGCCTTGGGTCTACAGCTGAGCACCCTCAAGGGCCGGGTCTTGGCCTTGGCAGTCTTTTTCCAAAGATCCTTTGCCAATCATAGACTGCTTTGTTCTTTTTTCCAAGGAGTTACCCATGTTCGTCCACCGCGTAAGCCTGTATTACCGGTGTGGGATTTGAATTTGGTGCTTTCTGCTCTCCAGGATCCCCCCTTTGAGCTTTTGTGCGATGCTGCCTTGTCTATATCTAAAGGTGGTCACCATCACCTCGGTACGCCGGGTGTCAGAACCGGCTGCACTTTGTATGAAGCCCCCTTACTTTGAGCGGCATAAGGATAAGGTGGTTTTTCGCTTTAAACCTGATTTTTTACCTAAGATCGTGTCTCCCTTTCATCTTAATGAGGAGATTATTTTACCTTCTCTGTGTCCAGGTCTGTCTAACTCTAAGGAAAGGGCCCTTTGTTCCTTGTATGTGGTCAGAGCCATTAAGTACTACCTGGTTGCGACTGAATCCTTCAGGAAGTCGGATTCTCTTTTAGTCCTCTCTGAAGGTGTTAGGAAGGGTTTGTCTCCGGCTAAGTCCACTCTTAGTAGGTGGATTAGACAGGCGGTGGTGCAAGCCTACTCTGCCAAGGGGAAGATTCCCCCTTTTCATGTTACCGCTCACTCTACTAGAGTTATTGGTGCTTCCTGGGCTTTTTAGCACCAGGCCTCTGTTGAACAAGTTTGTAAGGCCTCACCTGGTCTTCGGTCATACCTTTACTGAGTTTTACAAGGTTGATGTTTTGGCATCAGCTGATGCGGCTTTTGGCTGAAAGGTGCTTCAGGCGGTAGTGAAATGAACTACATGCTTTCCATTCTGGGGATCCCGCCCTATTTTGGACACTGCTGTTGGATGTCCCACATGTAAAGGGGTCTTCTGGGTAATTCTGGCCCTTATATGGGCCGGGAGGGGCCACAAGTCTTCCTGCAGTCGACTGAGCCACCTGAGGTGGATTACCCACATGTAAAGAATAGAAATGAAGCAAGCCGTGCTGTACACCGTAAAAACAATTCTACAGGTGAGTAATCACAGAATTTTTCTGGGGAAACAAAAAGCATGCAAGAATACCAGGACTTGCATGTGGCCACAGCATTTGATAATTTGTCTAAAATAGGTGTTGTTCCTCTGATGTCCTAGAACAGGTCTGACCCAGTCAATCCAGTAAAATTAGAAGATGAGGTTGGCATACCTGTTAAGAGTCAGAGGCACATAAAGAGGCATATGAAAGAGCAGTATTGTAGCCAGGAAAGCCATTTATTGTAGGAAGGTATTTAATGGAAGCCTACATATTTATTATAACACGTGTTTTAAATATATCTTTGTACCAAGATAATGATTACGTCAGCTGGACAGTAGGTGGCACTGTAAGGCAACGGCCCATGCAGCCATTATACAGAGACAGATTACTTGCTCTTAAGAATGTAATTACATTTCTTAGCCTGCCTTCATTATTCACTCTACTATTTTCTGCTATGATGAATGTGCCTTCATGCCAAGGGCTAATATTTAGTGTTTTGAACCTAATTAAAAATTCTTTGGATTTTATTAACAAGGACATTAATGGCTTTTGATTGTGCTATGTACAGCCTCCCATACACCATCATGTGACCAGCCTAAAAACACCTGTGAAAATGGAGGCAATTCAGCACGAGGAGTAGAAAGTACACTTTGCAATAAAAAGTGCACTCTAGGTGGAAAATGAAAGGCAAGTGCCATTTTCACTCCAGAAATGTTGTAGTGCACGTTTTACCCATGTGCTGAATTAAAATAAAATTTATTTCATTGCCGAAGTGTAAATGTGTGTGATTTGGTTGATGCCATTCCAAACTACAAATGACAGAAAAAATAGGTCAGATGTTTAGAATGTTTTTAATTATTAAAGAGGAACATTGGACATTTTGGGGAGTTCTCAAAAACTCCGCAAACTTCACCCTCTGTTCCCTTTTAACTTTCGCTCCTACATTTCAGGTTTAACTTACCTGTCTTCTGCTCTTCCTCCTGCACTCAACCATTCTTACATAGGGCAGCGCCATCTTGTCTTCATCTCTGTCCCACGATGCACTGCGCCGGCCACAAGATCTTGCGCCTGCGCAGTGTACTGCTCATCTCGGCCCAGGGCGGCTGCAGCAGGAAAGCCGCAAGGTTTCAAAGCAACTTGTGAGGGCGGGGGAGAGGAGGACGTCAGAGGACAGCAGGATGGCTAAGCTCCCCCGGCGTCTGTCACAGACAGCTAAGACACCAGGGGGGTGGAAAATACAGGAGAATGTCGGTGATTTGCTACAAGGTAGCAAAAGGTATGCAGCATTGCGGTGGGTGTTTAAGTGGACCTACTTGTTTACAGGTCCGTTCTTCCTCTTTAAAGATTTAATCAACCTGTCTATCATTTATTAGAAGCTCAGTCCATCTTAAATTAATATTTTTTTCTAGTATCCTACCTAAGACCCAGGAAAAGGTTGACTTCCTTTCTCATCTTCACATTTGCCTTGGTTAACAGATCTATATTAAAGTTTACCAACACCCATTTTAAAAAAAATTGGTTTTTGTTAAAGCACCAACTACTGATACCCCCCAACGCACACACCTCCCTCCAATTCCCCCAGGAAATCCAGCTGTGATACGTGCAGTGTGCTGTAAATGCTGTAGCAGATCCCCAAAGTTTCCACTCTCCTTTCCGAATCTCCATGACCACCTCCAAATGTGGTTGCACGGTTGTCAGTGCTCTCAGCGTGAGCGAGCACGGCAAGCCACTATGGTTAAAATTTACAGGTTTGCTCACTCTGGAAGTGAGGTTCACTTGAGAGGTAAAATTCTCAGTGACCTGGGGAGTTTCACACAGTAGGATGGAGAGAGTGGCAACAGAAGACCCAATTGAGATCAGAGGAGCCAGGGGTGGCAGCAGGAGAACTGGGAGGTGGCAGCAGCAGGACCGGAATGCCTGATTGCCGTCGAGGATGGATGGCTCATTGAGTGGTGGGGGACCTTGTATTTTGGACAAAGCAAAAGGTCCGGCTCATCTAGAGATACCATGGGAATGTGTCTATTGAACTTTCCAATGTGCCAACAAAATTGTCAGTACTAGTTTCCTTAGTGAGTGGAACTTTTCCATTCCATCCTAAATAGATGTTTGAGCATAGGCTAAAAGAAAGATAGGGAAGGATAGAGTCAGGGGAGGTCTCCTGATCCAAAATAATTTTGTCATGCCTCTCAATCTTTTTTTTTTTGTGCTCTGCATTTTAGTTTACAGAATCTATGATCTATGGCGCTTACCTATCACTGAAGGTTTGCAGGAGGCCCATCTGCAGGAGCAGAAATCCCTGCCATATAAATAATGACCCCTCACAGGTGTTGTAATGGACATGAGACACAAATCATATTGGTTCTCAATGAACTTAGACTTTTACTTTCTCTTTTTCATGTGAAACAAGGCAATTTTGACCTTATGCACAAAATGCTGAGACATCTGGAAATCATTTTCAACATCTGTAACAACTAAAGTATAGTATGGCCATTCAAATATGTTTTTCCTTTATTAGATATTTTCACTCCATTCCCCTCCCATGCTCATGGCCACATTAATGGAGTTATGTTTTCTTATTTTAAGCATGGCAATGCATAAAATAAAATAAGCTTTTTTTTCTGACAGAAAGCCATTGAACGCATCCTCCTTTGGTTGCTTGTCCAAGTTTAGTGATTGGGAAAAAATGATACATTTTGTTATAACACATGTAGATTTTGACATTTTGTGTAGGCGTGGGAAATGTGCATCTCCTTTAGTGGGACTAATGGGAATTGGAGGACTCCCAGTTTGGGCTCAGTGACCTTTTATTTTTTATTTTTGCAACCTACATGATTTATAGTGCCTGCAGTGATTAAAATGTTCAGGGCTATAAAACCCAGAGAGATTATTAAATGAGAAATCATTCAAAGGAGAGTAGAGTCACTAGTCATTAGTTGCTTTTCTAGTATGGCACTAGTATTATACCAATTGTGATAGGAGCTTAACTGCAAACCATAGACTCTGAATTAAATGTTCTTGGGGCCCAGTGCCTCCACTAAGTCAGTACAGACAGGATTCCTGTATGGGGCCCAATCATTAAGCGTGGCCCAATCATCAGCCCTGATAGCAGCCTTGCAGCACCTTCTGCCTGACCTGCTCCGGGCACTCCCAGTTCATCAGATTATTGTTGCAGCCTGGTACAGACTGCAGTCCACTTCCGCTACTTACCCACCTCTCACTAAGCTCCACCTCCTACCTTATAAGACTGTTCAGCATCACTCAGCACTCCATGCCATTTCTAAGCAATACAGGTAGTCCTCGACTTACGACGTTGATCCGTTCTTACGTCGGCGTCGTAAACCGAATTTCGACGTATGTCGGATCATACGTTCATACAGTACTGTACCATAATAACAGTACAGTACTGCAAACACTTAGCCTATCCAAACACCTATCCTAACACAGTACCCTACATAATTATCAATAAACATAGGTACAGTAAAATATTGTGCAGTATAGTACGTTTAATAATGAAATACTGTACTGTAAGTGCTGTAACAGTAATAAACAGTGTACTGTAATAAACAAAGATACTGTAACAATTCCAAAGAGAGAACAGGCTTACTTATTGGGAGGAAGCTGCAGAAGGTGCTGGAGATACTGGGGCAGGTGAGTCAAGAGGGGCAGGTGAGTCAAGAGGGGCAGCTGAGGTAGAGGGTACAGGATCTGTTGCAGGATTTGTAGCAGGCCTCTCTACCTTCTTGAAGTACTGCTGCAGGTTAGTTTGGAAGGAGACCATCTTCTTCTCCTCCAAGATCTCCTTGTAACAGCTAAGGGAATCCATGACTCCTTTGGCAACCCTATGACTTCCGGCGCACGTACAGTTTGACTTACGACGCAAAACCGCGTAAGTCGGAATGAGACGCCGTATAAAGCGTCGTAACCACGAAACGACGTAACTCGAGACCGTCGTAACCCGAGGACTACCTGTATAAAGCTTGACCCAAGATCTTGGCTGACTGATGGCAGCTGGTTTAAAAGCTGTCCCTGTGAAATAGCACAATGCTGACTGTATTGTCAGTGTGCATGCTGTTTCTTCCAGGGCAAGGTTTACCTGGTATCCAGCAAGCCTGCTGCTGACCATTATATTTCTCTGACCACATTTTTGCCAAGTGTGGTGCAAATCATTGCCTTGCCTGACCATGCCTTCTAGCAAAATTAATGCCAACATGTGCCTTGCCTGACCATGTCTTTACCAAATCTTCTGCCATCTTATGCTTTGCTTGTGTGACGGGTGGATACCATGGTCAACACTACACTTAGGAAACATTAGAGCCCTGTTAGTGGGATAGGCCCTGATAGTGATAGAAACTTTAATTATAACAGTTAAATACAGAACTTAGGTATCATTACATCATGAATCAACATGATGGCAGTGTTGCCTAAGGAATAAACTTAGATAATATTAATTAGTCTAGCGTACCCCTTAAAATAGATAAATAGAGCCAGGTGGCAACATTACCTGCCCTGCCATTGGTTGGGCCTGGCAACATAGTTGGGTAAGGCAACATTACAGAGGTTATATAAGGGAGAACCCAACCCTTCTAGAGTGTTCTTAAGCCTGAGTTCTAAGCTTGAAGAGGGGAAGTGTTAATGTAGTGGAGGAGCTGAGCAACAGTGAGGGAAAGAGCCCGAGATTGGAACTGGAAGCTGTAACCAATGGAGATTGCCTGTACTGGATTATGCTGTTTGATGTTGGAAGCCCTCAAATAAAGACCCTGTTGTTTGCAGCATGTTTGGAGACCAGCGACGACTGAACCAGTAAGTGCACCTCCACCTCACACATGCCACACCAACCTGGGTCGCCCTACCCTAGGTCCAAGAACCCCCCTCGCTCCGCAGAGCGTGTGCCAATGGCTAGGCATGTGCCCACTACACTTGACCATATCTATCACATTCCCTTCCAACCCCCGCCTTGCCTGACCACATCTTTACCAAATATCCTGCAGACCCATGCCTTGCCAGAGCTAATCTGGTAGTAAGCCTCCTACCAGCTCTCGCCTTGTCTTACCATGTCAGCACCGTGGCTTCAGGTCATCATACCAGGTAATACCCCCAGCCACATCACCAGCTGATGTTGCTGGGTCCCGTCATCAGGGCTGCCCCATCATTGCTTCTGCTACAAAGTAAGTGGCTGTAGTGACAGTTACTCTGCTAATTTGTTGCAAGCATCTATATCAATTAATATTGGTTTACATTCACTTGCAACAAAATTAAATCTGCCAGGACTCAAACTGCACCTACTGATTCTTCTGTTGAGTACACATCTCCATGTAATTCCTCTAAATTTGCTGTTATATATGCTAGTAGGAAATATTACATATAATATTCCTACTGTAGGTTCTGAAGGAGTGTTCTACAAAACTACCTGGCAAGGTCGTTTTGTTATTTTGCAGTTCTTTATCAACTGACAAGGTATAAAAAAATAAAAACACATGCTCACCTATTGTTCTGCACAGCTGGTCTGTTCTAATCCAGTTAAATAAAACTCCCCAGGCCCCCCTGTGTCCATGCTTGACCACGGCTCAGCGACACAGAAGACTAACAACCGACCCGTGTTAGTGACAGTAACTTTTGGAGGCATGCTGAGGCATGGATTGTCCCTCCATTGTAGTTAAAGCAGGCAGGGCTAATCACTGTGACTGACCTGGAGGAAAGGGCGGTGGTTCTCCCCAAAAAGGCTATGGTGAGTGGGAGACTCAAGAGCTGGTAAGTTAAATACTAGGAGATGGATCACTACCCTTACAAAAGGTGAATATGTGTTTCTGTTTTGTTTTTCCTTTCTATCTTCTTCCTCATTGCCAGCTGTAGTTTCCAGCGAGAGAAGATTTCAGCATAAAGCCTTAAACGCACCAAAGCATCTTGTTCCTAACACATGTCACAGGATATATGAAAGCTATTATCGACTGGAAACCCTAAAACAATAGTGAGTGATTATACAGTTACCTTTAAAGCAGGCTAAGCCATCCATATAAATGCACAATCCTACTGTCTGCTGAGCAAGCTATTACAGGTAGTCTGTCTCTCAGCAACTTACACTCTATTATCACTCTGGAATAGACGAATAAAAGCTTTAATTGTATTATAAGGATACCAGATTTATGCTCTGTAAGTATTTGGACTACTTCTGCATGTACTTTGCGGTATCTAATATGTTTTACTCGTGTTTCAGAAACAAATTAGAAAGGAAGTATGTCTCTCTTGACATACTGAATTTCCTAATAAGAGTAAACAGGAGTTGCATATGAGAGGGGCTTACTCCATTATATGAGTCTGTTAACAGGAGTAATGGACAGCTTCGTTTGATTTTCCAATCATTTGCTGCAGTGCTTTTCAGGCTTCAGTCCCGTAGGGGATGGTACATGATAGATTCAGACGAAAAAAAGAAGAGAGCTGGATGATTGAAAACAGCTTAATAACCATCATTAGGAAGACGGCAGGCTCTTTCTTCTCGACCAAAGACCCTTTTAGTCCTGACCTAAAGCTAACCGCATTGTGCACAGTGCTCTCTCTCTTTCAGCGCTGTATTATTCTGCAGATGCATTTCTCAGAAGGTGTTGTTTTAAGAATAAATGCATCTTATGCCCTCAGCAATTTATTTGTACATTATAAGTGTGTGTAAATATATGTTATAAAGCCCTGGTCAATAGGCTGTAGGTCTTCTTCAAACTGGTAAAAGAAGTAATGAAACATAATACAGCTCAGTCATTTGCTTTAAACTTACTCTGGAACACAGCTCAAAAAAAAAAAAAAAAACGTTAACGCCGGTGCAGCTGTTAGGACTAGTGTCTTATTTAACTATAGCGTCGAGCATGATGCAGCGCCAGATGAAACCTTGCTCAAGATCCCATAGAGCACAATGGGCAGAACTGGATTGTAGTGTTTAATGCTTATAATTATATTAAACACATTTATTTGTACAGAACTTGCATTGGGACTTGTCAAAAATTGAAACACAGGACCTCTGGCCTCTTTTTCACTATGGCTTTTTTTGTTTAATATGCAGTTTGGAAACCAATAACTAAAACACAGCCTAAATGCACTGTAAAGTTTTTCCCCTTTGTCCCCAGCAGTGATTTCCTGTAACTGTAATGACGAAATGCTGACCAGCGCTGGAAAAATACAGAGCCAAATATTTCAAGGAGGAAAAAATTCCCAAATATGGTGGGGAGCGCTGGAAAAACGGCAGAACAAAGTGGTGCTCACTGGCGCTGGGCTAATCAGTCGGCAGGTCCAACAGGCACTGACATAGGCCGGACAATACTTCAGTGCAACAATCAAATCTAATTAATTAGCATTTGGAGCAACGCTTCTAGGGTCAATGTAGTAAACAGCACAGCGCCAGATAAGACGGGAATGCAGGGGCTCGGAAGCTGGCGCTATAGCCACAAAAATGATGCTAACAGACGCACATCATAAATTAGGTTCTTAAACTTTTTAAATCATTGCTACAGATACAGGACAGGTGCAACAATACATGTATAAAGTAGATCACTATATAGTAGAATAAAGCAGATCACTATATAAGTCAAACTCTTAAAGTGGACCAAAACCCACTCTGGAGTCTGAGGCTCTAGGGCAGACTTACTCCCTCCCCCCCCAGGGCATCCTGAACTGGGATGCCCTGCTGTGTGAAATCCCCCTAGATGGCCCGATATTCTTACCTTTCCCCCAAGCCCACAGTGCATGCATGGTCAGCGCTGGCTTCACTTACATAGTTGCATAGTTAATACGGTTGAAAAAAGACATATGTCCATCAAGTTCAACCAAGGGTGTTGGGGTAGGGGAAGTTATTTTTTATTTTATTTTATAAAGGAAGCTATTTATTTTATTAGATTTTTTTTTTTTTTTTACTGATAACCGTGACTGTTAATGTTAATTTCTTCTAAATAAGCATCTAATCCTTTTTTGAAGCTGTCAGCGGTTGATGCTGTAACAAGCTTCTGTGGGAGGCTATTCCATAGATTTATAGTTCTTATGGTAAAAAAATGATTTTCACCTCCGGAGACTAAATTTCTTTTTTTCCAATCGAAGGCAGTGCCACCTTGTCTTTAGAGAGGAGTTTACCTGAAATAGTGTATTCCAGGTGAGGGCGCACCAGTGCCTTGTGAAGAGGCAAAATTGCATCCCTATCTCGTGGTTCCATGCCTCTTTTAATGCATGATAGTATCTTGGTGGCCTTGGAAGCAGCTGCTTGCCATTGCATGCTCTTATTTAGCCTGTGATCTACCAGTACCCCCAGATCCTTCTCAACAAATGACTCTCACAGTTTTACTTCCCCGAGTATATATGTGGCCTTCAGGTTGTTAGACCCCAAGTGTATGACTTTACATTTTTCCACATTGAACTTTATATGCCAAGTGGATGCCCAGACACTCAATGTGTCCAAGTCAGCCTGAAGCTTGTGAACATCTTCAATAGACTGCACTGTGCTACATATCTTTGTGTCATCTGCAAAAATAGAGACAGTGCATTTAATTCCATCTTCTATGTCGTTTATAAACAAGTTGAATAATAGTGGGTCCAGCACTGAACCCTGGGGTAAACTGCTTACAACTGGTAACCATTCAGAGTAGGTATCATTAACCACAACTCTCTGCACACGATCCTTCAGCCAGTTTTTAATCCAGTTACAAACTGTGTTTTCTAATCCTGAAGATCTCAATTTCCCCAATAAGGGTCTATGGGGGACTGTGTCAAATGCTTCTGCAAAATCCAGAAAAACTATATCCACAGCCGCTCCTCTGTCCAGGCTTCTACTCACCTCCTCATAGAAGCCAATCAGGTTAGTCTGGCATCTTCTGTCCCTAGTAAAACTGTGTTGGCTGTCACTTATAATATTATGGATAGTTACATATTCATGTATGTTGTCCCTTAATAGTCCCTCAAGCAATTTCCCCACAATGGATGTTAAGCTAACAGATCTGTAATTTCCCAGAGAAGACCTAGAGCCCTTTTTAAAAATGGCCACCACATTTGCCTTGCGCCAGTCCCTTGGCACTATACCAGTTGCTAGTGAGTCTTTAAAGATCAACAACAGAGGTGACGAGATAACGGAACTGAGTTCTTTGAGAACTCTCGGGTGAAGTCCACCTGGTCCTCCAGTCTTACTCACATTTAAATTATTTAGTTTTTCTTGGATGATATTCACATTTAGCTTGTTAATTATTATACTTGGGCTATTGGTATCAGTGGCATCTCCTGTGTTGGCTCCTTGCTCTTCTCTTGTGTACACAGAGCTAAAGAATCCATTTAACAGCTCCACCTTATCTGCATCCCCAGTGACCATTTCTCCATTATCATTCATTTGGGCACCTACCTGTTCTGATTTAATTTTCTTCGAATTAATATATTTAAAAAATCTTTTAGGGTTTGTTTTGCTTTCTTTGGCCACATCTCTTTCATTTTGTGCTTTTGCCAACCTTATTTCTTTCTTACACATTTTATTTACTAGTTTATGCTTTTCAAGTGTTACAGCTGATAGCTCAGTCTTGTAATGTTTAAATGCCCTTTTTTTGTTCTTTATTGCCCCTTTACCCCAGGTGTCAGCCATGAGGGGTTTAATTTTAGCTGCTTATATGTGTTACTCATAGGAATACATTTTGCAATGTTGGTAATCACAATTGATTTAAAGCACTCCCATTTGGCATCTGTATCCTTATTCCTAAACAGTCAATGCTCTGAAGTGCTGCCCTGAGCCTGGGGAAGTTGGCCTCATAAGTGCAGCTAGCTGCATCATTGGCTCGAAGAGAGGTGAGTTAGCTCGGCGAACGGCAGGGTTTCCCACAGCGGGGCACCTGAAACTGGAATGCCCCAGGGGAAGAACCAGAACCCTGTGAAAATAGTGAAAATTCTGGGTTTCGGCCAGTTTAAAGACTGGACAGTCCTGGCAACAACCATGATAAGGCAACAAGGAGCTCATGTGAAGCCTGTCACGTGTGCTTCTCCTCCATTTCCTACCTCTTCTTTTTTTCCATTTTTCAGGCCACACTCAAAATGTGCTTGAACAACTGCCCTGTCCCTCAGCACTTCCTGCTCAAGTGAGTCTGGCAAGGGTCAGTCATGACCACAAGTGGCCTTGTGGAGGGTGGCAGGTTCGATGCCCGGCTGGGACATGACTGAAGGCATCTAACCCCCAATTTCTCCCTGTGAGTGATGTACAGCTCACTGCTCTAGGCATGTGTATACTCACTGTTCATTGGTAAAATTCACTGGTGGGTTTGTGTTTGCACTAACTGCATGGATGGGTTAAATGCAGAGGACACATTCCTATGTGTGTAAAAAGACATTATAGGCAAATAAACACAATGTATTTATTTTATTTAAAACATCTGGAGGCTTTCTACAGCACACTGGAGGAAATGGAAGCCTTTAGTATGCCCCACTCAAAACTAGGAGGGTAGAAAACTGAATTCTACACTGGGTTCAAGATCTTTCACCACTCTTGCCTCCCACACAACCAATGGGTTGAATGGGGAGACATTTAACCCGTTTAGTTGCCATGGCTACGTGGAGCATAATCTGAAGTTGCAGATCACGGAGGTATGGGGGATCTGTAAGCTGAAGTGAAACTTGCTCACCCATACCACATCCAGCAAAATTAATGGTGCTCAACAACACAGCTACTGCTCTTTACAAAATGGCCCCCGAAAATCCAAAAGGGTAAGTTTAAAATGAACAAGAAGTATTTGAAAAATCAAATATATTAAGCAAATGATATAAAACATGTGACATCAAATTTCCTCTGTTCTATTTTTAGGGTGTTTAAAGAAGAACACTCAAGAAATTGATCTTTATTGTTGTTACAGTGCTTTCTGGCAGGGCATCACAATTTCGCTGTGGCTGTCACTCAGGATCGCCCATAAACACCTTATATTTGTTCTCACGGCTCATCCACAGGCTGCTCAGCCAATCAGCAGAGCTTGTTCCATCCATTTCTGAATGTAGTAAGCACCGCCACCTGCATCCCAACCTCTAGCTCTGGGCTTGCCCATGCCGGATATTTAGGTGAGAGGTGAGTGGATCAGGCAATCCGGGGTGGGGTGGGGGGTTCACACAGCTCAATAGACTTAAGAGGGGTGTTGCTCCTCTTTAAATTAGATTTTACAGTTATCTAAATTAAATGTTAAAAAAAAGAAAGGGTAAAGAAGGAAAGGTGTCTGTTAGAGAGCCTATTTATTACCTCTCTGGTTTGAGCCAAGCATCAACTGTTGTTTGCCTTATAGTAATAAATCTAAAAGATAATAACAGCCATAGGTTTTTACAGGGTATGTATTGTTCTATAATAAATGACTTCCCAGACATTCTGTTCCATTTTGTGATGTACAGTATGAGAACCTTTATTAAGTCATGACCCCAAGACCACTAATCTATTGCGCACGCCCAGAACATATGCAATAATAGTCCTTAAAGAAGGACCATCACAAAAAATGGCCCAATAATAAAAGTCCATATAAATATGTTGGATGGCAGGCGGAGGGGTCACTTATACACCAGGCATCTGGAAATATCCAGCCAGGCTTGATTTTTTATTTTATTGGAAGAAAGAGGAAATTGCGGATGACAGGTTCTGTCACCCCTCATAGACTAAACCTGTCACCCCTGAATTTTATTCCTACCAGGAGAAGAAAACCAAAAGCTTGGTGGGATTTTTATTCAGTTCAGGTGTGTAAGTGACCCCTCCTCTCATTAGCCAATGTGTTTATATGGATTTTTAATATTACTGCCCCTTTAATTATCAGCTGCGCAGTTTAGCATCTTTTTGGTGGCTATAGCGGCGAATTGAGCGCCGGCATCTTTTTCTTTTTTGCCTTTGCTATTTTGATTACAATGGAGCTGGGAGTCACAGCGCCCAATGCTAGCTAATTATCTTTGATTGTTGCACTAGGTATTGGCCGGCCTTTGATAGTGCCTGTTGGACCCGACTGCCGATTATACCAGTGCCAGTGTGCGCCACTTTGTACCGCTGTCCTTTCGGTGGAGCATAGCGCTTATTAATTTTTGTCACCCTGAGAAAATCGGCGTATTTCTCCAGCGCTGGTTGGCGTTTCATCATTACACTTACAATAGAAACATAGAAACATAGAAGGTTGACGGCAGAAGGAGACCATACGGTCCATCTAGTCTGCCCTTATGTGTATACTGTATGTACTCTTTATCTTAGGATAGATGTGTGCTTATCCCAGGCATGTTTAAATTCAGTGACTGTTGACTACCTCTGCTGGAAGTTTGTTCCAAGCATCTACTACTCTTTCTGTAAAATAATATTTTCTAACATTGCTCCTGATCTTCCCCCCGACTAGCTTCAGGTTGTGCCCCCTTGTTCTATCATTAAGTTTCTTATTAAAAACACTTCCCTCCTGAACCTTATTCAATCTTTTCACATATTTAAAGGTCTCAATCATGTCCCCCCTCTCCCTTCTTTCCTCCAGACTGTACAAATTTAGTTCTTTAAGTCTCTCTGTCAGGAACCGCTTACCTGATCCCCGTTCCAGCGACGTCTCCAGGCGGCCAGCTGCAGCTGTCACTGTGCGGCGGCCGCGCCGAGCGGCGTCGGCTCGAGCAGCGTCGGCTCGAGCGGCGCCCAGCTCAGCCACGCCCCCCGCTTCCTCCTCCAGGAGACGTGCTCGCGCGCGGCCGCGAGCACGTGTCTGTTATGCCCTCCGGCGGCGCTGTGCGGCGCGCACCCGCCGGAGGATCAATTAAAGGGTTAATGAATCCTAGGGGATTGAGAGCTTCGCCCTCTTCTGCTCTGCAGCCAATTACCCTTGGAATCCTATGTGCTCCAATCAGTACACTGCTTCCCTCAGACCTGTTCCTATAAAGGCAATTCCCTCTCAGTTGTGAATTGCCTGTGATAGCGCTCAGAACCCTGTGTTTCCTACTCCTGTGAAGTCTAGCCTGTTGCCGATTTGATTGTACGACCATTCTCGATCCTGAATCCTTGTTGCCGACCTCTGCCTGAATTGACGCCTCTCGATCCTGAATCCTTGTTGCCGACCTTTGCCTGAACTGACGCTTCTAGATCCTGATCCCCAGTTGCTGACCTCTGCCTGAACCCCGACTACGTCTTGCCTGACCCCTGGTACCGCTACAATCTCTGCCCTCCCGTTATCGACCTATTGCCTGTCTCTGGACTTCCGTCACTCACGCTCTTGCTATTGGTTCTCCAGTCCTCCCACATATAAGCTTACATCCTTTGAGCCATTAAGTCCTGGGGGCAACCGATCCCGGGTAGGCGTATCTTGCGTCCCGGCAAGCGGGGGCTCCTACAGGTGAAGCTGGCTGTGGAGATTGGGGGTTGTGAGCTTATTAAGAGGGCTGGAGTTACCCCGAGCGTGACATTATCACAGGCCTAAAAATGGATGACCTGGTACAGCAGGTGCAAGCTATGGCCACAGCGATCAACCAACTCGCTCAAAGAGTGGCCACTCAGGAATCTCGTCAAGTGCCAACTTCCGCTGTACCACCTCATTTCTCCGAACCTAAGATTCCACTGCCTGAGAAATTTTTTGGAGAACGAGCAAAATTTTCCAATTTCAAGAATGCCTGCGAACTATATTTTAAGTTAAGACCTATCTCCTCTGGCACAGAGGTCCAACGAGTAGGCCTAGTCATTTCCTTGCTTCAAGGAGACCCACAGTCCTGGGCCTTTAGTTTACCGTCCCATGACATTGCTCTACAATCAGTGACTGCCTTCTTCAATGCTATGGGCGTTTTATACGCCGATCCAGATATACAGTCTACCGCAGAGAATAGGCTTCGGGCCTTAAAACAAGGACGGAATTCGGCTGAAGACTACTGTGCTGAATTCCGCCGCTGGGCTATCGAAGCTAGGTGGAACGATCCAGCTTTGTGTAGTCAGTTCAGGGTGGGACTGTCGGCTAGCATCAAGGATGCCTTAGTCAATTTTCCCCCGCCAGCGGACCTAGATCAATTAATGCAGGTCTCCATTAAAATAGACCGACGTCTTAGAGAAAGGGCCAGGGAGAGAGTCGGGGCTCCCACGTCCTTTAGACCAGTCCAGAGTCATAGATCCCCGGTTCCCCGTGGAGAAAATACCTCATCATCCTCCCAGGAAGAACCTATGCAATTAGGGAGAACCCGCTTATCCCAAGAGGAGAAACAGCGTAGGCGATCCGAGGGGTTATGCCTGTATTGCGGGAATTCTGGTCATTTTGCAGGGTCCTGTCCCAACAAGGGGAAACCGGCGGAAAACTTCCGCACCCAGACCAGGTAGAGAGTACTGATCTGGGTGAGTCAGTTTGTAACTCTCGCCAGAATAAGATGCTTGTATCTATTGATTTGTTTTGGGGGTCCTCTAAGCAGACAGTTTCCGCCTTCATAGACAGTGGTGCGGCTGGAAACTTTTTGGACAGGAGCATGATCTCCACCTTAGGGATCCCTGTAGTTCCTCTTGAAAGATCCCTACAAGTTTTAGCTATCAATGGAAAGGCAATCCAGGGAGGTCCTATAAATACCAAGACCCCACCTCTCAGACTAATTGTCGGCTCTTCTCACTCTGAATTCTTAGAATTCTTTATTTTTGATTGTCCAGAAACTCCGGTGGTTTTGGGATACCCCTGGTTGCAACTCCATAACCCGGTGTTAGATTGGCGGGCTGGGGAGTTGGTCAAGTGGAGTGACCACTGTAAAGGTCACTGTTTTAATACAGGCCTCAGAAGCGTTCAAGTCTTACCACAGGAATTACCTCAGCCATACGCTGATTGGATCGATGTATTCTCTGAACGCTCTGCTGATACTCTTCCTCCACATCGGTCCTATGACTGCCCCATTGACTTGCTGCCTGGCACAATTCCCCCGAGGGGAAAGATTTATAACCTTACCCTGCCCGAGGAGCAAGCAATGAGGGAGTATATTACCGAAAATCTTAGGAAAGGATTTATCCGTCCCTCTACCTCGCCGGCTGGGGCCGGGTTCTTTTTTGTAGAGAAAAAAGATGGTGGCTTGAGACCGTGCATAGATTATCGAGCCTTGAATAAGATCACTGTAAAAAACCGATACCCCTTACCCTTGATTGGGGATCTGTTCAATCAAGTCACAGGAGCTCGAATTTTCTCCAAATTGGATTTGAGAGGGGCTTACAATCTGATTCGCATCCGACAGGGGGACGAGTGGAAAACGGCATTTAATGTGAAGGATGGGCACTATGAGTACCTGGTCATGCCCTTCGGTCTTTGTAATGCGCCAGCCGTTTTCCAAGATTTTGTTAATGATATATTCAGGGAATATCTCGGTAGATTTGTAGTCATCTACTTGGATGATATTCTCATTTTTTCTAATTCTTTACCGGAGCACAGACACCATGTTAAGTTGGTGCTACAAAAATTAAGAGAGAACAACTTATTTGCTAAACTGTCTAAGTGTGTGTTTGAAGTCACTACAGTTCCCTTCCTAGGGTATGTTATTACCAACCAGGGTTTGGAGATGGACGCGGGGAAGGTTTCAGCAGTTCAGGATTGGGTCCAACCCAAAACTTTAAAGGAATTGCAACGTTTTCTAGGTTTTGCAAATTTTTATCGGCGTTTCATAAAAGGCTTTTCCCATGTTGTTGCACCCCTTACCAACCTTACCCGCAAGGGGGCTTTTACTGCTAACTGGTCCCCCTCTGCCTGTGAGGCCTTTCTAACCTTGAAACGGGCCTTTACTTCGGCACCTGTCTTAGTGCATCCAGATATTCATAAAGCTTTTATTATTGAAGTGGATGCTTCTGAGCTGGGAGTGGGTGCAGTTTTGTCACAATATTCTGGTAACCCTGAGCGTCTCCATCCATGCGCTTATTTTTCGCGTAAATTCAGTACCGCGGAACAAAATTATGATGTTGGCAATAGGGAACTATTAGCTATTAAACTGGCATTTGATGAATGGCGACACTGGTTGGAGGGTTCATTACATCCTATAACTGTGTATACTGATCATAAAAATCTCGAATACATAGGTTCTGCCAAGAGGCTGAACTCTCGTCAGGCACGTTGGGCATTATTCTTCTCGCGTTTCAATTTTATTATTACTTTCAAGCCGGGTGTAAAAAATACTAAAGCTGATGCTCTATCTCGCATGTTCGGTGAATGTAAGGATCGGGGTGATTCTGGTGAACCAATTTTACCCACAGGTTGTGTGGTGGGGGCGTTACTTCCTGATCTCTCCAATACCTTGGCGCCGTTTCAAGATGAATCTCCTAGTGATGTACCCTTGGGGTGCCAGTTTGTTCCGCCGCACCTGCGTTCGGATGTAATTCGCGAATTTCACGATGCCAAAACTGCTGGTCATTTGGGTAACCGTAAGACGTTTATGCTTGCCCGTCGTCATGTATGGTGGCCTACCATGAGACGCGATATCACTGCCTTTATCGACGCTTGTGCTATTTGTGCTCGAAGTAAAGGAGTTCACAAGGCTCCTAGTGGCAGTTTGGTTCCTCTTGAAATTCCTGCTGAGCCATGGACCCATATTTCTATGGATTTTATTGTAGATTTGCCTCTCTCACATGGTAATACTGTCATTTGGGTGGTCGTAGATCGTTTCAGTAAGATGGCACATTTCGTTCCTTTGGCCAAACTTCCTTCTGCACCTGAACTTTCGCGGCTGTTTACTTCACATATTTTTCGTATTCATGGTATTCCGTCCAATATAGTCTCTGATCGGGGTGTTCAATTTACTTCCCGTTTTTGGAAACACTTCTGTTCGAGGTTGGGAATACAGATCTCTCTTTCTTCTGCCTACCATCCCCAGACTAATGGGCAGACAGAAAGAACTAATCAAACTTTGGAACAATACTTAAGGTGTTATGTTTCTGATGCCCAAGAACAATGGGCGGAATTTATTGATTTCGCCGAGTTTGCTTACAATAACGCGCCTAGTGAGAGTACCAAGGTATCTCCTTTTTATTGTAACTTAGGGAAAAATCCTAGAGCTTCTTCCCTTTCAGGGTCACCTTCCAATCTGCCGGCGTTGGAGGAGTGGCTTCAAGAACGGAAGAATATCTGGACACACGTTCAGGAGATTCTTAAGACCACTGGTTTGAGGTATAAGAAATTTGCCGACCGCCGCAGATCACAGGAACCTACTCTTCGAGTAGGCGATCTAGTTTGGGTCTCCACTAAAAATATTGCGCTCCGTCAGCCATCTAGCAAATTAGGTCCAAAATTTATTGGTCCTTTTCCAATCGTCAAGAAGTTGAATAATGTGTCTTTTAAAGTTCAACTCCCGCCAACTATGAAAATACCTAATTCCTTTCACGTTTCACTGTTAAAACCGGCCAAGAATGCTCCTCTTGCTGGTCCTGCACCAATTCTTCTTAATAATGAGCCCGAGTATGAAGTGAATAAGATCTTGGATTCACGTAAAGTGCGTAATTCTTTACAGTATTTGGTGGATTGGGTTGGCTATGGTCCGGAGGAAAGATGCTGGGTGGCAGCGAGGAATGTTCATGCCAAGGCTCTTGTAAGAAGGTTCCATCGTGACAATCCAGGGAAACCGGGTGAGGGTCCGGAGGCCCCTCGTGAAGGGGGGGGTAGTGTCAGGAACCGCTTACCTGATCCCCGTTCCAGCGACGTCTCCAGGCGGCCAGCTGCAGCTGTCACTGTGCGGCGGCTGCGCCGAGCGGCGTCGGCTCGAGCAGCGGCGCCCAGCTCAGCCACGACCCCCGCTTCCTCCTCCAGGAGACGTGCTCGCGCGCGGCCGCGAGCACGTGTCTGTTATGCCCTCCGGCGGCGCTGTGCGGCGCGCACCCGCCGGAGGATCAATTAAAGGGTTAATGAATCCTAGGGGATTGAGAGCTTCGCCCTCTTCTGCTCTGCAGCCAATTACCCTTGGAATCCTATGTGCTCCAATCAGTACACTGCTTCCCTCAGACCTGTTCCTATAAAGGCAATTCCCTCTCAGTTGTGAATTGCCTGTGATAGCGCTCAGAACCCTGTGTTTCCTACTCCTGTGAAGTCTAGCCTGTTGCCGATTTGATTGTACGACCATTCTCGATCCTGAATCCTTGTTGCCGACCTCTGCCTGAATTGACGCCTCTCGATCCTGAATCCTTGTTGCCGACCTTTGCCTGAACTGACGCTTCTAGATCCTGATCCCCAGTTGCTGACCTCTGCCTGAACCCCGACTACGTCTTGCCTGACCCCTGGTACCGCTACAATCTCTGCCCTCCCGTTATCGACCTATTGCCTGTCTCTGGACTTCCGTCACTCACGCTCTTGCTATTGGTTCTCCAGTCCTCCCACATATAAGCTTACATCCTTTGAGCCATTAAGTCCTGGGGGCAACCGATCCCGGGTAGGCGTATCTTGCGTCCCGGCAAGCGGGGGCTCCTACAGGTGAAGCTGGCTGTGGAGATTGGGGGTTGTGAGCTTATTAAGAGGGCTGGAGTTACCCCGAGCGTGACACTCTCCTGATAAGTTTTAAGTTTAAGTCCTTCCACCATTTTTGTTGCCCGCCTTTGGACACGTTCTATTTGAATAATGTCTTTTTGCAGGTAAGGTCTCCAGAACTGCACACAGTATTCTAGCTGCGGCCTCACCAGGGCTCTATACAGCGGCATCACAACCTCCCTCTTCCTACTGGTGATGCCTCGAGCTATGCAGCCGAGCATCCTGCTTGCTTTTCCCACTGCCTGGCTGCACTGTCCACTCATCTTGCTGCCATCAGTAATCAGTACCCCTAAATCTCTCTCCTCCGAGGTCCTGGCTAACACAGTGCTGCCCATACGGTACTCAGAGCAGGGATTCCTTCTACCCAAGTACATGATTTTACATTTAGAGACATTAAACTCTAGTTTCCACAGTTTTGACCATCTATCCAGTAAAGCTAAATCATTTTCCATGTTGCAGACACCTCCAGGAATATCCACCCTATTACTAACCTTTGTATCATCAGCAAACAGACAAACTTTTCCTACCAAGCCTTCTCCTATGTCACTTACAAATATATTAAAAAGAATGGGGCCCAGGACAGAGCCTTGCGGCACACCCCTTGTAACTCGCCTTTGTTCAGATTGCACACCATTTACAACAACGCTCTGATACCGATCCCTCAGCCAACTGGAAATCCACTGAACTATCCAGGGATTGAGTCCTACCTTCAATAACTTATCTATGAGCTCCTTATGTGGTACAGTGTCAAAGGCTTTGCTAAAATCCAGATAGGCGATATCCACAGCACCACCTTCATCTAACACTTTAGTGACATTGTCAAAGAAATCAATAAGATTGGTCTGACATGATCCGCCCTCAGTAAAGCCGTGCTGTTTTGGGTCCAATAGGTCATTAATTTTTAGATGGGAAATTATCTGTTTTTTTAAGAGTGTTTCCATTAATTTGACCACTATAGATGTTAAACTAACTGGCCTGTAATTACTGGCTTCTTCTCTACTCCCCTTTTTATGGATTGGTATGACATTGGCCATTCTCCAATCATCTGGAACCTCACCAGTTGAAAGGGAATGGTTAAGTAAATCAGTCAGAGGGGCTGCAATCACAAACCTAAGTTCCCTTAGAACTCTGGGGTGGATTCCATCTGGACCCATCGCCTTACTTACCTTTAGCTGTGCCAGCTCGGCTAAGACATCAGCCTCCAGAAACTCCGGAGCTGTGCCCTCCCAGCTGGATGCTGTGCTATGGCCATGCCTGCTACTATCTGAAAATACTGAACAAAAGTAGCTATTCAGATGGTCAGCCACAGCCTTATCTCCGTCAATATCTTTATTTTCCCCATTTCTAATTTTTGAGACTGCTTGTTTTTCTTCTTTCTGTTACCAATATATCGGAAAAAGGTTTTATCTCCCCTCTTCATAGATTTGGCCATTTCTTCCTCCTTTTAGCAGTCCTTATAATCAGTTTTGCTTCCCTCTGTTTAATTTTATACGCCTCTCTGTCAGCTACACTTCCACTTACATTATACTTCTTATAGGCAGACTTCTTATCTTTTATGATCCTGCTGACTTCCCTACTAAACCATAATGGTTTCTTCTTCCTTTTATTCTTGCTAGTTTGTTTCACATATTGCTTAGAGGCCGATTCATTAATAGCGCCAGGTAGCAACAGATGAGCGCCAGTAGCGTGATTTTCACAGCGCCAGCTAGTATTCGCTGTGCTTGGCCGGGGTTTGCTTGATGACAGCGACTCAGTCGGTGTGCGGTAATGTTGAATACGGGGTTAGGGGTCGCTGTTTCACAGGTTCAGCGTTGTATGGGTGCGCCTGACAGCGAATGGCCAGAGCGAACGGCTTGCTGCAGATTCATTAACAAATCACGCTACGAATTTTTTAGCGCTGTGAATTCCTTGTTTAAACCCCAGACTGCTGGCGGCGATGGATTTAAAATAGTTTTTAACCCCCAAACAACCATATTTTTTGATTGTAAAATTATACAAGTTTTTATAATCATTTTGTAATATGAATACATTAGTATCAGACCTGTAATATCAATTCTGCACAAAATCTTTTTTTTTTTTTTACCTTAAAAAAAAATCCTAACATTGCAGAAGTGGTCACAGAACTTTTGACATTAAAAAAAAAAAAAAAAAAAAAAAAAACCATTAATAGCAATTAATTATGATTAATTAAAGATTGCTCCATTGAAATGCATTGGACATCGCCAGGGAGCGACAGGTCATACCTGGCGCTGTGATGGGATTAGCAGCGGCGCTGTTCGTTGCAGTCGGCTACATGATGAATCCCGCGGTAGCTGTCGCTCTCGCCGGCGCTAGCCTCATTTAGCGTGATAAATGCGTGATTGTGGCCGACGCCGGGCGTACTTGAGTCGGTAGCCGCCGTTAGCTGGCGGGACCTGGCGCTCGTCAGACACTACCTGGCGCTATCGCTTGATGAATAAGGGCATTAGTTGCCTTTAAGATGGCCATTTTTAATAGTGACCACTGGGCACTCACTTCTGCTACTCTGTTCCACTCACCTAATTTTCTTTCTACATACTCCGTCATTTCCTTGAAGTTTGTCTTCCTAAAGTCTAGCACTTTGGTTCTGGTGTGTGATTGCACAATGTCTGTTTTTATTCTGAACAATATATCACTGCTGGTGAGAATGGGGAAAAAACTTTACAGTGCGCTTAGGCTTTGTTTTAGTTGTTGTTGTCCAAATTACACATTAATAAAGAAACCATGGAAAAAGATTTTACCCCCCAAAAATCTAGGTCCTGCATTTACATTATTGACAAGTCGCAATGCAAGTTCAGCACAAATAAATGTGTATAATAATTATTATAAGCATAAAGGACAAAAAACCTGAAACCATAAATCAGGGCTGGTGTCAGAACCCGGCAAGCCCCGTCAGCAGCCGAGGGCCCCCACCCACCAGGGGGGGCCCACTGACAGCTGGCACAATGTGGTTAACCCTTCTAGTGCCAGCTACGTGAGACTCACTAAAAACAGCTCCGATAGGGGGTTGGAGGGCAAGCTACCTTCTTAGTTTTGGCCAAGGAATTTATAGACCTCTAATCCAGGACTCTCCACAGCAAAGGGGCCCACTGAGACCACTAAATTTGAAGCTATTTGTAACTATTTAGTGAGATCCAAACACCTTTGATTTTTGGATAGGGGAGTGCTGCCCACACTTATTGATAATGGGGCGGTGCTCATCAGCAGCTCATCAGCTCATCAGCCTATTTATCTGGGTTATGGGGGTGGGGGTGACAGGTAGTGCCAGAGGAATGTCAGGTCCCAGTGCAAAAAGGTGCGCCTCTGATAGTGCCAGGTAGTGTCCCATGTATCATCAGCGCTGGAGATGGAATAAGTGCTGGCGCTGAGTTCCCTACAGTGCCAGATAAGACCAGGTGCTCACCCTGCATTGTGTGGCCTTATCCCATACATTTTAATGGGCTGGGTTGGTTATAATCTTTTGGGCATTTTTTTTGCTGGGCTGCTTCATGTGCCACGGGATCCCTGGGCTGTTTGGAATAGTTTTGTATGCATTTTTAGCACTTTTGTGTTGCGCTGCAAACTTGTGATTTGGGCCATGCAAAACCTGTGCCACGTCTTTCAAGTGTCCCCAATGCAATTCTTGTGCAATCCCTGTTTTTTTCATTATTGTGCTGCCATCCCCTCAAAATAAAAAAAACAGGCATTGCAACTGGCCTAGAATCCCCTTTTCACAGCACCCATACGCTAGGGGTCATTGGCTTTTAACAGGTCCGTGCTAGCGCACGCAGAGCGCTGCCTGTCTCCAGGCGACTCTGCAGTGCGGCCGCTGATCTAGCTCCCGTACAAAAAAAGATGAATTACGCTCCCTGCATATGTTTATATGGGTAACTGAGGGGAATAATGGATTCACATATTGATAAACTGGCACACAGAGCAGTGTTGAGCAATTCCTAGTGGATCTGGAGCAGGATTTGTTTGTGAGATGGAAACTGTTGAGGTGTGGACTGGCCATAGGGAAGCCCGGCAGAATTCCCAGTGAGCTGCACTGTTTGGGGCCAGCTGGGCTGCTGCTTCTAACACCTCCATCCAATCTCAGCCTCTCCTCATTCTCCTGTACTGTACCTGGCCCAGTGTACCTCCCAACCAACAAAACGCAGCCTTCAGCCATTGATGCTTTAACATCAGCATGATAGCTTTTGGGGGCCACGCCAACACCTGCCACATAATATGTCCTTATTAAAGTGGAATTCCAGTCTCTAGGTAACCCCCCTGGTGCTGAGGCAGAACGGGGGGTTAAAACCAAAAAAACCTTACCTTGCCCAGATCCTCCGCCATTCTCCCAGGCTCATGTAGCTGCTGCACAGATTCCAGGCTCTGGGTAATTCCAGTCTCTAAGTAAAGCCTCCACCCCCACCCTATCAACGTTCCATGGCGCTGAGGCAAGGTGGGCAGGTTCTAAAGTAAAGAAAAAACTCTTACCTCACCCTTGGTCCAGTGCAGTTCTCCCAGCACATTGTTTCTTGTCCATGATGGCAGCACCCAGGACCCAAAGCACCGGAAGTACTGCACTGGACCACAGGTGAGGTAAGCCTTTTTTTTCTTTGTAACCTCTGTCTTGCCTCAGCGCCAGGGAAGGGGGGAGTTACCCAAAGACTAAATAAAGCTTTAGTACCATTTAAACTAGCCTGGTTTTTGGAGCACATTTGTCAACCAGCAAGGAAGCACATGGGCTAGCTGGGGCTAGTGAAATCCTTGGCTGTTTCTTGACTCCAGTCCAGCCACTCCCTGGGAAGAGTTTGTTTAGTCATATGGAGCGCTGTGTGCAGGTCATGGTGTTAATTTTATGTTAGAGCTGTGTAAAATGCTGTGCTGTGCTTGCCATGAGAGCTTATTAGCTATTACTCTGAATGTATCTATTTACCACATCATGTCTCAGCCAGCAGTCTTTTGTCTACATCATTAAAGCTGTGGGAAAATGTGGGTTATCTGCAAACAAAAAATAACAGGAATTATAGGGGATAAAGAGAACATAAAAAGTTAAATGTATATTATCAGAATAAGAAAATATGTTCTGTTCATAAGCTAAAGACAAAATATTTCGGATAGCAGGAATCTTAACGCAGACCTGCACTCCTAAATCAAAAACTGTCCCAGTGGAACTGACTTCATTTCTCCACCCTAAACACCACCATTCCATACACACAGTGAGCAGATACCCGCCAAGTCCCTACAAGGTCTCCATTGTTTGGGTGACTGTAAGAGCCCTTATTTAGTGCTTAGAGCAGGGAGAAATGTGCTGGTTTCCTGCCATGAGAGCTTTTTAGCTTAGGAACTTCTCTGGCTATATCCGTTCATCCTATCACAACTTTGTAACATTTCATCTGGAGGCCAGCAACCTTTAGTCCAGATCATTAAAGTAGTGGGAAAGATTTGGTTATCTGCAGAAAAAATAAAAGTTAAAGTGATTAAACACCCAATAAAAATGAGTACTTCCCTTTTGTCCCCTGCGGCTGATTAGTCTGAGACTGGCATCAGCAACTTCCCAAGCTGCCCTGGGCCCCAGCTTCATTGATCGACGTTTCTGTGTCCATCCTGTGCACCCTGCCATCAGTCACTGGGGTACAACCATGCCCTCTTGATTCACTACAATGGAGGGGGTGTATCAGGCCTCAGCACACACCCTCTATTGCAATGAATGGAGAGGATGTGATAGTGTGCCTATGACTGATGGTGAGTCACAAGCCTGAGAGACTGAGCCATAAATCCCAACCCCATGTTTAGGGCTGGGATCCAGCATTTAGGTAAGTCGCTGTTCACAATAATTAAGTGCCCTTTTGTTTTTGTATTGGGTGTTCCATCACTTTAAAGTGAAACAAAAGCCACCCAAATCGGGATGCCCGGATGTGTGAACACCCCCGGCGCCCCTAAACGGCACATTAACAGGCTTTTGTCCAATGAAAGCAGTCTTCTGTGACTACGTGACTTGCCAAACGGCTCTCATTGCTGTCTATGGGGAGCGTGCGCTGCTGCATCCCTGGCGGCATGTGTGTGCTCCAGCCCCAGCCATTCAGATAAGCTGTGATGGGAGTGCGCACACCATCGGGGTTGCGGGAGATGAGACAGCATTCACTCCCCAAGCCTGCGCATTAGAACAAGGAAGAGGTGGGCTAATAGGAGCGTTCTGGGGAGTTTCACAAAGCTGGGTATCCCAGTCCAGTTGTGACCACATTGACAGACCAATTTTTTCCATGAGCAGAAGTCAAGAACCTGCTGGCTGGGGCTGCAGGCATACCGAGGAAAGCTGTCCAAGGTGCTCTCTTGGCAGCCCCCCCCTCCCCGTTAGGTTCCTGGAAGACACAGGTCTTTTTGCACAGGGTAAGCGGTTATTCCTTTCAGGAAGGGAGGGGTCAGTTTTGGACAGCATTAGGTGGACCCTTTGAACAAATGAAAAATTCATCTTCCAGCCAAAGAAAAAATATATACCTTACTTGGAAAGGACAAGGAAAGGAAGGTGGCACTGAACCAACAAAGATAAATATGTTATAAAATGACTATTTAAATAAATTCAAAAGATTTCTTTTGAATTACATTAACGCTTAAGACTTTATACTTTTATGTTTCTGCTTTCTTGCTTGTTTCTTTCTAAAATGTGTTCAATATATTGAAAAGTAGACAATTAAAGTCATTTACATATTGAACAGTGTATAACCTTGACAAAACTATTTGCCGACTTTTATACTAGGATTTAACTGTACCTGTCATTGGCCATTAATGTGAAGACTGAATTGGGAAGATCAGTGAGGGGAGAGAAAATGTTGATCCAAATTGTCTTTGAAACTGTGTGCTTGTGACTTTCTTAAGCGTGCCTATTCTTTTTCTAGACCCATCCCCCAAATAATTCCCATCGCCTATCTACCTGAATTAGGATAAAGTAACCACGGTCACACTAAAGAGCAGTAAGTGGAAGGAGATCTATATGTAAAGGCTTTTGGCCTCCAGTCTTGTCCTTTGTGAGTGCATTCTAGGAATGTCACATTGCTCCTGGGTGACCTGCACACACCACATCCCGCACTTATTAGACAACCCGCTTTTCATCCCTAAGATGGTTTAAAGCCCTGAAGCTAAAAACATGTCAGTTTGTGCAGTTTCCACTGTATGACTACAAATTTAAAATGTAATTTTAGCTAATTTTTATTTATTCTTTACTGTATTGACTACAATGCAAAATACTTTACCATAGATTCAAGTCTAGGTTTTTATTGTGTTAAAGTGGACCAACACCCAGGATTTTGACTATCCTGGGTTTTGGTCCACTTCGGGGGGGGGGGGGTACACCGATTGGGGGTGCCCCGCTGTGTGAAACCCCCCAGAAAGCCCCAAAAACTCACCTCACCACACTCCCACGTGACCGCGCCATCCAATCCCCGCCGACAGACAAGCGGGTGACAGTGACGGACAAGACAGCGCGTCCGCCTCCCGCACGTCACTCTTAAAGGCGCGCGCCCGCATCGGCCACTCACAAACGGCCGGCGCGGGTGCGCACACGTCTTGAGTAGGTAAGGTAAGGTTTTTTGGGGGTGTTTCACCCCACGGGACATCCCGATCTCGGATGTCCCGCGGTGAGGGAGGTGATCTTCCCGGGCCGATCACCCCTGGGTGTTGGTCCACTTTAAAGAACACAGTCTACTTTCTGAATGTTAAAATTAAACTGCAGTGAATAACGCATAGAATGGCCCACTTATGCTACTGCCATGCATCCGCAAAGATAATATTGAGCCTTATTTAAGAAGCGTCAGTGGCAGATTTAACAAGTGAAAAAATGCTAATGCCGATGCGGCTGCCGGGTAGCGTGTTAGTTAACTATAGCACCGAGAAGGTTGCAGCACCGGGCGCTCTGGTTGAAGCAGCACCAGATGAAACCAGGCACTGTGTCAAGATCCCATAGAGCACAATGGGCATAACTGGATTGAGGTGTTTAATGCTTTTAATTATATTAAACACATTTAGTTATTTATTTGGGACTTATCCATAATTGAAAAGCAGGACCTAGATGGGCCAAAATGTTGTTGTATTAAAAATTATTTTAATGGCTTCTTTTGCTTAATGTGTAATTTGGACACCAACAACTAAAACACAGCCTATGCTTTGTAAAGTTTGCCCCTCTGTCCTCAGCAGTGATTTCTTGTAACTGTAATGCCGAAATGACCGAATAAACTGAAATGGGAAAACTGCAGTACAAAGTGGTGTTCACTGGTGCTGGGATAATTGGCCGGCGGGTCCAACAGGAGCTGACATAGGCTATCCAACATCTCAGTGCAACAATCAAAGCTGATTAATTAGCATTCAGCGCAACGCCTGCTAGAGTCAATGTGGTACCCAGCACAGAGCCAGATTAGACGCGAATGCCGGCGCTCTGAAGCTGGCACTATAGCCACAAAACAGTTGGTAACAGGCACACATCATAAGTTAGGCCCTATATCTTTTCTTGAACTCTCTTAAAGAAGATCTAGCTCCAAAACTGTCTAATAGTAACTATAGTAAATGTGGATAAGACACCCCATACAGGGCGTGACCATCCACCAACTTAATTTATACGGTAAGCATTTATCATTTTTCCCAAAATGAAAAAAAAACATTTTAGCTGGAGATTAGTTTATGAACTCTTTACTTTGGGTAAGGGGCAGACTGGCCATAGGGAGAACTAGGAGAATGTCCAATAGGATGCACTGCTTTGGGGGTGGCTGGGCTGCTGTATATGCTTCCTGAGTTTACCCTCAGCCCACCCTAAACCTATCCTCCCATACCCCTTAGTTAAGAAGCACTAGCCCATGTTCCATATTGCATCAGCCTCATGGTTGTGGTTGTGGAGCGCATACCCACCTCTGCCACCTTATCTGCCTTATAACACCAAAGCTTTTGTACCATCACTTTAAGGAGTGCCACACCTGACTATGTTCTGACCCTGCAATGCTACAGCCTCAGTTGTGCACTAGTTGACTATCTGGGAATCCCACTGGAAGGTTCGGAGGGGGGGCTCAGCAGGGTGTTGCGGGTAACTTGTGATTTGGTCCTGGACCTGTAAATTTCCTGGGCCAATTTCAACTCAAAAACATCACTGCTAGGGGGTATTCCAAACACACCAATACCTCTAATCCTGCGGTGGTCATATTCACCAATAAGCAGAGTGCTCTCTGCTCTGTGTTGCATCAACAGCCTATCAGGTCTGCCTGGTGTACAGAGTGTACATAACACATACATAACAGAGATGCTGTGGCAATACAAAGCACTCTGCTTCCTGCCACATATGGCCACTGCAGGATTCCAGGACTTGGGGGGGTCAATTCAGAGCCTGGTGAAAAAAACCTGCTTCATTTTTAGGAGAGAAAATGCCATTCACTTTCTTTGTCTACTGGCTGTAAATTGTCACCTGGCTCTGAATCAGACCCAAGGTAGACAATGAATGTGAATGGCATTTTTCTCTCCTAAAAAAGTGAGTTTTCTTACCAGGCTCTGAATCAACCCCTATGTGATTTTAACACTGATGGGCATACTGATTTACCCCCTAGGAAAGGGTTTCTGCCAAACCAAAGGTCTTTTAAATGTGCCTACTGTATCTTGTGGTTGCATTCATTCTTAATGGCTGATACTGTTTCTGATTATATTTTCATTACAATCGTTGTACTGCTGTATGTCTGTTAGCTTGATTTCCTACAAGAAAACATACAGCCTTATTTATCAAGGGCTAGCGCCAGGTAGTGTCTGACGAGCGCCAGGTACCGCCAGCTAACGGCGGCTACCGAATCAAGTACGCCCGGCGGCGGTCACAATGACGCATTTATCACGCTAAATGAGGCTAGCGCCGGCGAGAGCGTCAGCTAGCGCGGGATTCATCATGTAGCCGACTGCAACGAACAGCGCCACTGCTAATCCCATCACAGCGCCAGGTATGACCTGTCGCTCCCTGGCGATGTCCAATGCATTTCAATGGAGCAATCTTTAAATAATCATAATTAATTGCTATTAATGTTTTTTTTTTTTTTTAATGTCAAAAATTCTGTGACCACTTCTGCAATGTTAGGTTTTTTTTTTTTAAGTAAAAAAAAAAATAAATATAAAATTGTGCAGAATTGATATTACAGGTCTGATATTCATGTATTCATATTACAAAATGTTTAGAAAAACTTGTATAACTTTTACATATAAAAAAAAAGGTTGTTTGGGGGTTAAAAACTACTTTACACACATCGCCGCCAGCGCTCTGGGGTTTAAACAAGGAATTCACAGCGCGAGAAATTTTTGAGCGTGATTTGTTAATGAATCTGCAGCAAGCCGTTCGCTCTGGCCATTCGCTGTCAGGCGCACCCATACAAGCCGAACCTGTGAAACAGCGACCCCTAACCCCGTAATGAACATTACCGCACACCGACTGAGTCGCTGTCAACAAGCAAACCCCGGCCAAGCACAGCGAATACTAGCTGGCGCTGTGAAAATCATGCTACTGGCGCTCATCTGTCGCTACCTGGTGCTATTAATGAATCAGCCTCCCCGTATATGTCCATGGCACAATAAGCAGCAAGGGTGATCAAGGGCCTATAGAAGGTTAGGGGGTTATTTTAATGGTGGAGAGACTGAGGTTGAAAAGATGGTGAGACATATTCTTGCACAGCACACAATTAAGTTAAATAAAAAAAGGTTTTAATATTTATTTAAGGGGCAGATTCCATTTAAATGTGTAGATATTTTATTTTAGGGAATCCAAACAAATTTTTGTGTATTTGGATTTCCCATTTAGTTTTCAGAGACCAGCCTTGCAGGACCTGGCAGTGGATCTAACTTTAGGCAACAAAGTCCTGCAAAGAAGAGAAGTCTGTACCTGCTGCACGTCTGTAGCCTATAAAGCCAATATTTATTTATGCACCATTTACTTTAACTAAAACCTAATTGATAATTCAATATTCAGCATTTAACAGAACCCTGATGACTGTTGTACAAGATGACTTGTCGCTTGATTTAATGATGTCAATATATTCCTATTTGTTCCTTATCTTGCTCCAGGAGACTAGAAAACGTGTAGTTAGTGGCTGCAAAAACAATTTAAAGCTATCAGTCACTGTCATAATAAATATCTTTGTCACTATAATATAACGACCAATGTTGTGTATGTTTTAAAATATACAACATTTTCCTTGTTGAACTTCTCTACCTCAGCGCCTAATAACACAGTTTATTATCCTCAACTCAAACTCCCCAAGTATATGTGGGGAGTCTTATCTTCCTCTGATGTAACCAAAGCCAAATGAATGGGATCTGACCATTAGTCGCGTTTTTGGATAGACCAGTGGCTTTTCCCAGCTTTCAGATGACCAGGCACAATGTAGAAATTAGGATGGAGGATTTATGGAAAGGCTTTTCATACACATTAAAGCGGGTATTTTGACTTTCCCGGATTTGTTCCGTGCCCCGCGGCATCCAGCTCCCCGTTGAAAACAATCAGAGCCTTTTGCTGAAAGGCAAGTGCCTCTGATTGGACGAGAGCACTCACATGTGCCATTGGATCGGAGGAAAGGTGAGTAGTTACCCGTGCCCTGGGGGGGTTCACACAGCCGGGGGAAGGCCAGGAGCCAGAATCGGAATAATTCAGATACCAGGGCTGGCTGGGACGAGTTTTATTTCGCTTTAACTTAGAATAACTCATAAAGTTACTTGTATACAGTTGAGGGATTAAAACGAGAGAGTCCGCTTTTGCAGTTTGCTGAGCCAATAACTTAGTCAATTTTGCCGACTGTATGATTGGATGGATTAGATCATAATTCGATGATAGCAGTAGTGTAAGCAGGAATATTACGTCAACACAAGCAGGAAGAGAAACCTTTTTTCACTGAGCCAGTTGGACTGCCACCTCCTCCTTCTGCCCTCTGCTGCTACCACCTCTTTCCACAGATACCAGGCCCCTCTTCCAGTGCCGCCCCACTCCACTCATCCCAGGTACTAGGTAGGTACCCTACCTTTCCAACACAAGCAGGAAGAGAAACCTTTTCCATTGAGCCAGTTGGACTGCCACCTCCTCCTTCTGCCCTCTGTTGCTACCACCTCTTTCCACAGATGCCGGGTCCCTCTTCCAGTGCCGCCCCACTCCACTCATCCCAGGTACTAGGTAGGTACCCTACCTTTCCAACACAAGCAGGAAGAGAAGCCTTTTCCATTGAGCCAGTTGGACTGCCACCTCCTCCTTCTGCCCTCTGCCACTACCACCTCTTTCCACAGATGCCGGGTCCCTCTGCCATTGCCGCCTCCCTCCACGCATCCCAGGTGCCAGGTAGGTACCCTACCTTTCCAACACAAGCAGGAAGAGAAACCTTTTCCATTGAGCCAGTTGGACTGCCACCTCCTCCTTCTGCCCTCTGCCACTACCACCTCTTCCACAGATGCCGGGTCCCTCTGCCATTGCCGCCTCCCACCACTCATCCCAGGTACCTCTGTCTCCTCCTTCCAAAGGCACAGCCCAGTACACGAAAGTGTTAAATTGCTTAAGTCTGACAAAGAAAGCATAAACTAGAGTCAAATATATCCCTGACCCTCAGCTGCAGCCATGAAATCAAGATTAGTTTACGGGGATAACTAGGGGTTTTTACACTGTGCTACGATGATGTCTAACTGGACAGCTGTAACTAAACTGTTACTTGCAAACAAAACGTGTAAATATCTCAATAAGCCATAATGTTTGTGCAAAACAGATTTTTTTGACACCAGGTTGGCGTCAAACGACCTGCCATGTTAATTGTGCTGGCTGTTATAACTTAGTTATGTGCTGTTATTATGACATTATATTGCACTTCTATCATCGTAAATTAAGGGATTGTGAATTACTTTCCCATTATTGATAACAAGCCAATTTTACTTTTTGGCAGCAATAGCCCGAGTGTGCTGCTAGCCAAGAAACAGTCATTATGCAGAAATTAAAGATGATTATTGTTTCTGATTTTAGGGTGACAAAGCAATTCAGGTAAGTATGTATACAATAATTCACCACACTTTATCCCAGAACTGAGCAAAAACAGCTACAATTACTTATAATTTAAAGTAGTAAATGCCCCCCCCTCTTGCAAAAACTATTTGACAGGGATTAACCCGATGCAGTTGTTCTGGAATAACAGGCAGATTCTTTGCTGCAGACCTGCATGGGAGTGGCCATCTTGTCACACATAAGCATGAGGGGAGAGTTGTGCCAGTTGCAGCCCACACCAAACTGAGAGATAAATGCCTCAGAAACACGGGCAAAGTGTATTATGTCATATAAACACACACTGAATAACCAGCTGCTATAGGGATTGTGCATGTGAAGGGAAAGATGCAACAATGTATCTTCATCACTCTTCACTGCAGACTCTGGATTTACTGCACTCCCATCCAGACAGTGTAATCAATATGTATCTTCTAAAATGATACAATTCTTTCAGCTGTGCCCCAGATCAATGAGTCATCACAGCTGATGGGTTTCTACTAGAAATAAAGGATTGCACTGATATATGATGCAATTTTCATGTATGTGGCAAGATGGGATCAGTTATAAATGTTACCAAAATAAGTTGGTCATGGGCTTCATAACATGTTTAAAGCAAGATCGGATAATGTTTGACTGGTAGAATAATATTGCAGGCCCTTCAGATTCCTTCTGTTGGTGCGCCCCTGAACATCACCTCTTACCCCCTGAAGTGTACCACAGGCTGAGTGGTACAGCATGTTCTTGGACCTGTGAGTGTGCATGTCCCTGGTTCTGTGTGTGCTACTGTGCCGCCTAGTGATGCAGTGGTACACGGCTATCCACAGTGGCAAAATAATTCTGTGGTAGTCATGAGAAAAATAAATCAGTGTCTACATCTGTGCTGGGCAAAACAATTCAGCATCTGCATCTGTCCTTGGCAAAATAATTCAGTATCTGTATCGGTCCTTGGCAAAATAAATCAGCGTCTGCATCTGTCATAGGCAAAATAATTCAGTATTTGCATCTGTCCTGGTCACTTATGTGGCCGAGAGCCAGACAACTGAGTGGGGCCTGTGTGTGTTGTCGTGCCGCCTAGTGATGCAGTCGTACATGGCTATCCACAGTGGCAAAATAATTCTGAGAAAAATAATTCAGTATCTACATCTGTGCTGGGCAAAAATATTCAACATCTGCATCAGTCTTGGGCAAAATAATTCCGCATCTGCATCTGTCCTGGGCAAAATAATTCAGCATCTGCATCTGAATCTGTCCGTGGCTGCCCTGGGCAAAAGATTCTGTGTTCTGTGAATACATTTCATAGGTCACGGCTGCATTTTGTTTTGCATTTGCCACTAACCGTCCCTTTCAAGGCAACAAGAATGCTGATGCGGCTCTCTGCGAAAATTAGTTTGTCACCCCTGGACTAATGGTCCATTTCCACAAACAGATTAATCAACCATTCGCCAGAAATTGGCATTCAGGTTTTTTTATGGTACTTTTTAGGAGAGAAAACTGTCATTTATTTTTTTTTTCTACCTTGATGTGGTTCAGCATGAGATAGATCCCCCCTCCAAGTTAGACAATAAAAGACTAATGAATAGCAGTGTTGTATCCTAAAATGTAGCATATCCTTTTTACCTGTTGCTAAATTGACCAATATATGTTGGTCAGAGCACCACAGAGCTACAAATATACAAAAAAATATTAAATAATAAACAAAAGGCTCCCAAAATGTTGCACCGGTATCTATTGGCATGTGTTTATCAAGGGAAATCATAACTAAATTTCAAACTTAACATGCTTTAACGTTTGCCACAGGTATTATAAAATGGATTATAATACATATACTAATATATAATATAAATATCAATTTTATTGGTAATGTTACCAAAAGTACAAAGACAGGTAATTTAATAGCTATAAAACTATAAACATTAAAAGTATTGGACCTTCTGCTTCTGTAGCTCTGGCATATATGATTAATCGATGTGCATATGATTAACAACAACTTAATCAAAATGCCTATGCTTATGCCAGGGGTTTACAACCTTTTTTGGTGAAGTACCACTTAGCATTTTTCATTTATTAGTACAACCTGTGAGATATGTATGAGCTGTCAGTCACCTAAAACCATGTTAGAAATGCACTGGACCATTTAAAGTGCATGACATGCACAAAAATACACACAAGTGTTAAGTATGGATGGCAGCAGATCAGTTTGTGGTACAGATCAACGCCCATTGCAATGTAAACCCCTGTCCTATATCATTCTATGAAAAATATATAGAATGACAGCATTTTAAGATAATAAAGTAACATTTCAACCCCTTTGAATCAATTGTCATACAAAGGCCTCGATTCAATAAAGTTAGAAAAAAATTCTCATGGTAGTAAAAGATTCAATTCATGAGAAAAAAGCCTGAGAATGTCACTGTTGCTGAATCACCAGCTAAGAAAACAATGAAAGCCAATGGCACTTTTTTACTCCTAAGAAAAGTAGAGAACTGTTTACTCCTTTCTACAATATAGTAAAAGCTGCCATTGACTTTCATTGTCTTTTTATCTAGTGATTCAGTATCAGAGACTTTTTTCTCATGAATTGAATTTTTTACTACCATGAGATTTTTTTTTTTACCTTTATTGAATCGAGGCCAAAGTGTGTAACCCCACTTAATTGAGATCACAGTACACACATTTGTGGTAGTCAAGGGAAGGGTTTAACCTATTCAGCAAGGGGATGGTAAAGCGATACCTTAGCAGACACAAGACTCAACAGCACTGCGGCGGTGAAAGAATCAGCTTGTTTTATTATTTTTTTAATTGTTACAGGGAAAAAGAAATATGTAATCCACTGCACGGTCAAATGCACAGTTCACAGGCCAGATAATCTTGCATTGCTCTCAGGCAGAGGACACAGGCACACTTGCTTAATAAGAACATCTCAGTATATGGGTTAGGCAGTCTTGTATGCATTTCAGGCAAAAGGATACAGGTACACTTGCTTCATCAGAACATTTCAGCATAGGGGCTAGACATTCTTGTATCTCTTTCAGCTAGAGGACACAGGTACACTCACTTCATAAGCACGTTTCAGCATAAGCATCAATCTAATCAACTATGGGCCTTATTCATGAAGGGATAGCGCCAGGTAGAGCCTGTACAGCGGCAGGTAGCGCCAGGTAGTGTCAGGTGAACGCCGGAGACAGCTCGCAATTTCACATTTATGAAGCCGAATCTGGTGAGCGACTAGAACAACGCCATGTAGTGTTTGATTCATCATCATTCCAGGCTCAGCGTACAGCGCCGGCGTTCAGCCTTGCAGAGCGCCATGTCTTACCTGTCACTACTTGGTGCTCTCCCATACATTTCTATGGACGATCCTTAAATCCCTTTCCTGATCCCAATTTTTTTTTTCCCCTAAAAAGAAACACAAACCTTCTGACATGTATTCTGGGCAAGAAAATGACATTTTTGCTAACTTTTTGGATTAATAATATTTTATGCAGAATTGTCCTTACAGGTCTGGTATTAAAGTGTTCATGTTACAATGTTATAACAATGGAATTCCGAAGGTTTCGCTTTGTTACTAGTGGATACATTTTCAAAAACAACCTTCAGTTACGTGATTTTGAGCGCCGGCGATGTTTGTGGCTGTTTTTTTGATGAATGTGGTGTGAGTCAGTCGCACTGAGCTGGCGTTACGGTTCGCTCACATACAGCGTAGTATAGCGACTCACATATCATATTCATCAAATGCTCTTTGAAACAATGATCTATGGCCGAGCATAGCGACTACTAGCGGGTGCTCTGAAATCCGCTCTACAGACGCTCATCTGTCGCTACCTGGCGTTAGTAATGAATCACAGTCTTTGCACTTTGGGTCCTGGGACCGCGGTACAGGACAGGGCCAGAGACTTAACACTGCTCCACCAGGCATCCTGGACAGGCGCACTCTAATATTTGCCACCAGCACTCAACCTCAGCAGGTTTCTGATCTCGGTTCACACTCCCCCAAGTCATCTCCACTTAGCTCTTGTCTTTTCACTCGCTTCAACTTCTCCCAGGACCTCCAGTATTCAGTAGCCTCCCAGCTGTGACACACATGGTTTGGGCTACAGCTAGACTAAAGTTTCTAAAGTTCTCCCTTATTTCACCTTTGTATTCCACAATATTGCCTTTGGTTTCCCTCCAACCCCCCCCCCCCCCCCCAACCAATGCCAGCAGTTTCCTCTTGTTTCCCAAATGTATCTTCTGTCTCCTGACTCACACTAAAAGGGAACTCTAACCTTCAATTTTAAGCCTGAATTTAATTCTATTCTCCCATTTGTGGTCTTCCATTATTATCTTGTATCTAAAGTTTGAACTACAATGGTATTTCAATTCTTCAGTCTATTCATAAGCCCCCTCTAGTATACCTCCTTGCAAACCATTATAAAAATAATGCAACTCTTCTTAAAGTGCACCTCCAATCCAAAAAATCAAAGCTTTTTAGAAAATTGCCCCCCTAAGTCCCTCTGTGGCAATCAGTGACATACGCTTATTTAGAGGGATTACCATCATGCAGATGTTTGGAATAGCAGGCAGATTCTGCACTCTTAAACATGCGTGGCGGCAGCCATCTTGCCACAGATATGAAGGAGCAGATTCTGAAAAAAATTTCTCGGTCAAAATAGCCTCTTAGCTCTGTTCAATCTTATTTCTAGCCAGAAGTAGTAGCTCTAATGAATCATAATTGAATAAAAAAACATTATATACATTGTATCCCCTGAGTTAGTGGTTTTGTGGCTGCCGTAGAGATACATTGTAACAGCTTTCCTCACATAGATGTATTTTGCTACATTAGCTGTTTATTGAGAGTTTGTGTGTGTGAGAAACAGGATTCTCCTTGTTTCTGAGGCATATATCTCTCTCAATTTGGTGTGGATTCTAATTCTCTTTTGTAAGCAGGTCTATCAGGTGTGTGGCAAGATGGCTGCCCCATGGAATTCAGAAGTGATTCATCTTTATGCCATTCCACAACATCTGCATGGGGTTAGCCCTTTCAAACTGCTTATGCCACTGATCATTAATTCTTGGCAAATGGCTCTGCACTCAACGACTCATGTTGGTGAATAGAGCGCGGCTGGTAGGTGCCATTCAAATTTATCTCAAAGGTGTTGGATGGGGTTCAGGTCTGAGCTTGGTGCAGGGCAGTCATTTCTTTATAGACCCTGATTTTTGCACAGGAAATTGTACTTCTAAACAGAAAAGAAATGGTCTTGTAGTAAGTAGTAAGCAGTTCTTTGTTTTGTTGTTTTATTGACATTATATTTACTTACCTGGCTGCACACAGGCTTAATTTCATGGAGTCCTGTGGGCTGAAGCATTCTGGTTTCTTCGCTGTTGGCTATGGTGCTCCGCCATTCTCAGTGTTCACCGCTTCTTATAGTCACAAGAAAGCTGGCTCCCTTGTTTACTGGCAGCAGAGGGCACAGCACATGCACAACCACCACTGATATGCTATCAGTGGTGGATGCTTAAATATGTGCCTAGGATCAGCAGGGTCAGCTTCAGAGTCAACAGCATAGCAGTTGGACTGATTTGGAGGTCTCTATGGGTCCCAACCTGTGATTAAAGCAATCAGGTATGAATTAATTATTTTCATTTGCCTAGACAATTCTTTTAGGAAGGACTACCCAGACCTCTACTGCTCAACTATTCCTGCAAGGAAGTTTCAGTCTTCTGGCAAATGTGTCCATCAAACTGCAGTGCACACTTACAATGTATTGCTACAGAGAAGGTTTTTTTCTTTAGAATAAAATGATGGCATGCTTTACACCTCTTTGGCAGACACATCTTGAACTGCTTGCAGCTCCCAAACCAATTCATGATGTTAGGAGTAGTTATAAACATAACAGAAGGTTGATGGCAGAAGGAGAGCATACGGTCCATCTAGTCTGCCCTTATGTGTATACTGTATGTACTCTTTATCTTAGGATAGATGTGTGCTTATCCCAGATGTATTCACTTACTGATTCTTCAACTACCTCTGCTGGAAGTTTGTTCCAAGCATCTACTACTCTTTCTGTAAAATAATATTTTCTAACATTGCTCCTGATCTTCCCCCCGACTAGCTTCAGGTTGTGCCCCCTTGTTCTATCATTAAGCTTCTTCTTAAAAACAATTCCCTCCTGAACCTTATTCAATCCTTTCACATATTTAAAGGTCTCAATCATGTCCCCCCTCTTCCTTCATTCCTCCAGACTGTACAAATTAAAGTGGACCATCACCCTCGGGTCACCTCCCTCCCCGCGGGACATCCGAGATCGGGATGTCCTGCGGGGTGAAACACCCCAAACCCCCTTACATTACCTTATCTTCCTCCCACGCGCCCCTCTAGGCGTGCGCGCGCCCGCGCCGGCCGTCTGTGAATGGCCGGCGCGGGCGCGCACGTCAAGAGGGACGCGCGGGAGGCGGTGGCGGAGGAGCCGCTTGTCCGCGGCTGTCAAATCCATTGTCCGTCGGCGCTGGGAGCGGGGAGAGGTGAGTTTTTAGGGTGATCGGGGGGGTTTCACACAGCGGGGCACCCCCGATCGGGACCAAGACCCAGGATAGTCAAAATCCTGGGTGTTGGTCCACTTTAAGTTCTTTAAGTCTCTCCTGATAAGTTTTCAGTTTAAGTCCTTCCACCATTTTTGTTGCCGGCCTTTGGACACGTTCTATTTGAATAATGTCTTTTTTGCAGGTGAGGTCTCCAGAACTCTACACAGTATTCTAGATGTGGCCTCACCAGGGCTCTATACAGTGGCATCACAGCGCCACAGTTGCTGTGCTGTGAACAGTAATATTGCATCTGACGGCAGAGTCTAGTTCCATGAATTTGTGTGGTTTCCACTTTCTCCGCCGGCTGTTGCTGGCCCTGGGTGTTTCACAGAACATGGCTGGGGCAGGTCGACTAGCAGAAATATTTTACCAAACAATATACTGGAAATGAAATCCTAGTGGCATAGAAATAAACAACCCATCCTGCTGCTAGAGAGATTGTTGTCTTTTTGATTGTATTACCTTTTTAATAAATAAGGGCTAATAAATGACTAAACCATAAAGCAATGCATACATGCGTATCATGTGGTCTACGTGTAGCAGGAATGTAAAATATATTTGTAACTTTTCATATGAAATAAAACAAGCAGGAGAATAAAACATTCCCATTTCTTTATATAGTCTGTAGACCGCGGCTCATGTTGTTAACTTGCTAACACTTGCCAGGCCTTGATGGAGGGGGTTAAATGGACAGCCGCTCTGAACACTGCTTGTTAAGAATGAATATTGACAGGAAAGGTCATGGTGGAAGATTAAGCATTTAATCAACTTGACTGTTTCCTGCACTGAAGGTGTCGAACTAACTGCGCTGATTAAAAAGGATGAAATGTTAGTGCTACCAGCGTGCTCTGGCTGATTACCTCAGGAGGGGGATGGATTGCAGCTCTACTTGTATATAATCATCAGCCAACTGATGCCAGTGAACTTTCGTCTAGCACAGAAACTAGTCAATTATATATGGGGGGGTGCCCAAAAAGCCCCCAAAGACCAGTAAACAAGACTGCGCCACCAGTGAATATAGGATGTAAATGATTACAAAGCTTTATTAACCAAGGCAGACATTACACACAAACAATATTAAAAACCTTTAAAAAAAATATATGACAAAATGACACAGAGATAGGGGAGCGCTGCCCAATACACTCATAGCCCATTACCTTTTTTATATTCCTTTGAAACATCTGCATGTTAAAGAATAGGTCTTCTTTAACACAATAATTATTGTGTATTGTTCATGATTGTATTTATAATAATGACATTTTACAGTAAAGGAATAATGCATCTTTAACTTTCTGCAATGTTAGAGAACCCTTTTTACAACAGAATAATGTATTTAGCTGCAAAAGAAAAAAAAAAACTTTTTCATGCCTTTATAAAATCTGTATGTGAAGGTAGAGGCCCCCTTTAACTGTGATTTTTGCAGAAATTTCCAAGAAAATCACATTTTTCTTGCATCAAAGTTTTGGCTTTAAAGTGGACCAAAACCCAGGATTTTGAATATCCTGGGGTTTGGTCCTTGTCCCCGGTGCACCTGATCGGGGAAACCCACCCAGGTTACCAGAAGAAACCTCTGCTTGGTCCTACGGTGCATGTGCAGCCGCTTGTCCAGTCGACCACATCGCCCGCTTTCTTCTAACAGTGGGAACACACCTTGCTAGAGGGATAGCGGGGATGCGGCTCGCGCATGCGCCGTTGGACTAGAAAAGAAGGTGAGTTTATGGGTGACCTGATTTTGGAGCATGTGAATACTGGGCGCCCGGGGCGGGATAATAGCGCACTGTGACGTCATTGCTCCGCCCACAAAAGGCGGGGCTGTGGGCGGGGAACACCAAGGTCCAGAACAGTCATCATTTTGAGGCCTTTCCTCACAGTGGAACAGCCTGGGTGGGGGCAATCGGAGCACCCGCCAACGCCCCCCCCCCCGAAGAGGAGACCCGGCGGGAGACATCGTGGCAACTGAGTGAGTAAATGTTATTTCTTTTTCTTTACAGTCAGTGGCTGGGGGGGGGGGGGCGGATGCTGAAGCTCATGTAACCGGGGGGGATCGGATGCACCCGGGTGAAGCAAAGACCCGGCCGGATGGTACGATGGGTCAGGTGGGTGTTTTTGTTTTGTTGTTTTATTTGGCCGCTAGCAGGGGGATGGCCAGGCACGTAACTCTCACGTGCTTGGCGATTAACTGTTGGAGAGTTACGTGCTTGGCGGTTAAACGGTTAAAGCTGGAGTTGCCATGGTAACAGCGAGGCTGGTGATGTCAGCAGAGCGGCGCTGCAGGCAGTGTCATTCCATGCGGGGCAGTGTGGAGGAGGGACGTGTTTGTTCGGAGCTCGACGCCCATTTCCGGGTTTGGCAGAATTTCTTCTTCTTTCACACCGTAAAGTCATTGGCCTCGCCCACAAAAGGCGGAGCTATGGGCGGGGAACATTAAAGTCCATAAGCGGGTTCATTTTGATCCTCTCCTCACGGCGGCAGAGCGGGGGGGGGGGCATTGGAGTCCCCCCGGGGGAAGAGGGGGAAGAGGAGACCCCATTGCGGCGACTAAGTAAATTTTCTTTATACTCAGTGGCTGGGAGGATCGCTGGCCCCTGGGGTGAACCAGGGGTCAGGTGAGTGTTTTTGTTTTTTTTGGCCGCTAGCAGGGGGAAGGCCAGGCACGTAACTCTCACGGGCTTGGCCATTAACTGTTGGAGAGGCAACCACGTGAGAGTTACGTGCTTGGCCTTTAAAGGGTCAAAGCTGGTTTGGCTGGTGACGTCAGCAGAGGTAAACAAGAGGAGGCGCTGCTGGCAGTTTCATTCTGTGCGGGGCAGTGTGGAGGAGGGAGGTGTTTTATCGGAGCTCAGCACCCATTTTAGGATTTGGCAATTTTTTTTTGTCATACACATAAAAAAAAAGGCAGAGGTCTTTTGGGCTCCTTTAGAATATCTGTATGCGAAGGTAGAAACTACCAGAATAATATGTTTTAACAGCAAGATAACGCCCTTTTTTTTAATATTACTTTGAAACATCTGCATGTTAAAGTATAGGTCTTCTTTAACACAATGATTATTGTGTATTGTTGATGATTGTATTTATTATTATAATTATTAATGACATTTTACAGTAAATTAATAATGCAACCTCCTGTAAAGTTAGAGAGCCCCTTTAACAACATAATAATATATTTAACTGTAAAAAAGAAAAAAAATCCCTTTTCATGCCTTTATAAAATCTGTATGTGAAGGTAGAGCTCTCCTTTAAAGCTGTTTTTTTTTCTTTTTTTTTGTCAAATCTCAGTTGCAGCATGATTTGGCAGTGGCTGGTGATGTTAGCAGAGCAGCAGGTATATGGTATATATAGGAAGATGCAATGCAGGCAGTCTCATTTTGTGTTGGGCAGTGTGGAGGAGGGATGTGGTGCTCATTTCAGGATTTGGAAGGATTTGTTTTTTGAGGTTTTTTTTTTTTAATTTACAACGATGGTGCAGTGTAGGATCGGATGCCGCGGACGCCAAGCTGCTTTATTTATTTTACTTCGGCATTGGTGGATCAGTGGGACGGGGGCGGGGCCACTGATCCCCCGATGCCGCAGTAACATAAATAAAGCAGCATGGCGTCTGCGGCACCCAATCCTCCACTGCATAACCAATATGAATAAGAAAACAGGGAGACTGGGCCCCAACTGGACTTAAGAGGGGAGGGTCAGCACGGACGCACCCAGGCAGGGCCGGCTTATCCATCAATGCCTGGGTAACATATATAAAGCATGGCGTTGTGCTGGGACGTGCTGCTCCATTAGACCACCAATGGCACAAGGGGAGACTTGCATGTATGTGTGTGTATAATGGGGGGGGGGGGTGCGCGCATGTGTATACAATGGGCAGTGGAAGAGGTGGTGTGTATAATGGTAAATTTGTGTATATAATGGGCAGGGAAGAGGGGGCTATATAATGGAAGGGGCAGACATGGGTGTGCTTATATAATGGAGGGGGCGTGTGTAAATAATGGAGGGGGAGTGCATGTGTGTACATAATAGGGGTAGGTGCGAAGGTGGCATTCATGTGTGTATATATCGAGGGGGTGTACATGTGCATATATAATGACCAGTGGAAGATGGGTGTGCATCTGTGTATAGAATGGGGACGGTGTGTATATAATTGAGGGGGCTCGTGTATGTGTGTATATAATGAGCAGGGAAGAGAGGGCCTGCATGTGTGTACATAATAGGGGGGAAGGGGCCTGCATGTGTATATATAATGGGGGCAAGGGGAGGAGCCTGCATGTGTGTATATGGGAGGGGGTGAAGGAGGCGTGTATATTGGAGGGGGAGGCAGCTGATCCTTGGCAGCCCTGTTTCCTACCTGCGTATACCCCCCCCCCCGTTTCTGCAAAACCACATTTCCTGGCCACTCCCTCAGCGATTTAAACGATCAGGAGCAAGAGTGTCCGGATCTCCAGCATCTCGGCCATTCAGATACGCTGTTTGCAGGAGAGCGCCTACGTCTGGGGATTTGTCTGCCTTTGCTCCCGATTGTCACAAGCAGAGCGGTTTGCAGAGCATTAATATCCACTACATCCGCTCTGATTGGTAGAGAGCCCTCACATATGCCATTGAACCAGGGAGTTTTTTATGTGCGATCTAGGGGGGGTCTCACACAGCGGGGCATCCAAAGTCACAATGCCTCCGGGCCAAGGAACAAAACCTGAGATAGTCAAATCCTGAGTATTGTTCCACTTTAACACGGTAAGGGATTTTACAGTGAGAATATAATTCAGATTTAAAGTGGACTGACATCCTTTCTGATTAAAGGGGCATCCTGATTTGCGATGAGTATTCCTTTAACTCTTTTAAAACATCTGTATGTAATGCTAGAGGTCCCCTTTAACCTTCTGTTTTGGATGTGTTTTGCCCTTTTAATAAAAGGAGCTTTTAGGTTTGGGTGATCACACTGCTTGCCCCTCCCCCTGTGTGCCACGACCCCACACTCTGCACTGTGTGTCTGCCCCTGATGAAGGAGATACATTGTTTGGTCACTAGGACAGTTTGGGGGTTACCAGAATAATGGATTTTTACAGCAAGAGAATAATTCCTCTGTAAAGATCCTCCCAACCCCCTAACTTGTGTACCTCAGGTCAGCCACCGCCCCAGCCACACCCACCTGGCCAATTTCAGAGAGTTGATTGGCTGCATTGCTGGTTTCCCTCTTGTCTGAGACCTGCTCCCGCCCCAGCCTGCTACAGGGAAATTATTAATCTGGATGCTGGCAAAGAGCGCTGTGGGAACCGCCATGAATGGTGAGTTTTTAGGTGACCCCAGGGCTTTCATGCAGCAGGGCATCCAGCATTGGGATGCCCAGGGATAGGCAAGCTGAATAATTTAATTTACAGTGAAAAATATTACCTCTTTTAATGTCTTTAAGGCCCCTTTTACAGTGAATTCCACCACATTTGGCTCTGTGCCTCTGGTGCATGCAACCCTGCACCGCCCTATTGTTTCCTCTCCCCTGGAGCAGATTGCGCACCTGGATGCGGCCGTGGCAGGGCAGGACAGAGGCGATGGACCAGGGTGTCCATGGACTTCTAACGCAACGCAAACATCCAGGTGTGAAATAGCCCTAAGACATCTGTATGTAAGATTAGAGGTCCCTTTTAACAGAATTCTCATTTATTTTGGCAGAAACCTGGTACTAATTATTTGTAGAAGCAAGTTTGCCTTCGCCTGTGAACTGAAACTTTAATCTCAGTTCGTTTTTTACTTAAACACTCAAAAGTGCAATGAAATATTCTTGTTCTCACTTTTTTCCTGAAAACGAACCTGCATCTGCGATGGAGAATGTGAGGTGCATCATGCCAGAGCCATCCACATGCTACACCAGCTCCTTTAACTCACAACCGACCATAGTTGACTCCCAGGAAGCTCCACCGATACAGAAAGCCAAGAGCAACTCGTCTGCAACAATCACAAAAGAACCAGCTGCCAAGATGCCATGTGAGGCCCAGCATCCTGCTCCACCTCGGGTAAGTCACTGATGTCTAGATTTAGTTTGGCTACAGGTTTATGGTTTTGGAGTTACATCCCAACTCTATAGGATTAGTGTGTGGTTTTAGCTGTAGCATGACCCCATGTTGCCTTTATTGGCCGAGATGTCTCCTGCTGGAGTTGATGTTATAGCTTAACTGACCAGATGTCACAATTGTGGTGGGACAGTGCCACTTCGAGGCCCACTGTCCCTCCGAAAACTCTGGCATCCCCTAAATGTCCTACTTTGCTGACATGGGTAAGACTGTCCCACCAAATGCAGAATGCTGGATGTCTGGGCAGTTTACAACCGCTCTGACTCTTTGGTTGAATGGGGGTAGTGGAAAGCATAGACTAAATCACCAACATCTTGTATTGACCAAATATTCCTAGAGCATGTGACTGGGAAATAAGCCACGCTCTAAAACATACCCCTAGCATCACCCACAAACTGGTTTAAACTGTCCCACTTTCAGGACCCCAAAGAATGGTCAGTTTAGTTATAGATGATCTTAGCAGACACTGGCCCTAGGCCAAGGTTAAGTGGGAGACTGGGCGTGGCAGGGGTGTGGTTTGGGGGCGGGGCTATTCAGACTTGAAAAAAAATAACCAGCGCTAGCTCACCAACAAATATCCTCCCCAGATTATGCAATAACTGACAGTACTAAAAATAATGCAAAAATACTTTTTTACCACGAGTAGATCAGCTGTACTTTCTACGTGTAAGATCCGTTGCTGTCCTGATCACTGACAAACACTGCAATCACCACACAGCCTCCATTTGTAACCAACAAATATCCCCAAACAATAAGTGACTGCCCCTACCACTTCAGTCTGTTATTTCTATCTGTGCCCCCAGACCCCGAGCAGAGCAGATCCGTCCCCTGATTCAAACATTAATATGCAAAGTGATATCAGAACATGCTGCATTGGTTGGTGAACAAATCCCACCATCTGCGTACTGCCCCAGTGCTCATTTATTATGACAGAACACACAATTTGTTTGGCTGCTGTACTGTAAAAGTCTGGTGATCCTGCTCTGTTTTTATACAGTGAGAAAGTCTCTGAAATTCATCTGCGTTGTTCCTCTTCAAGTTCACTTTCCTGTGTGTTGTCCCTCTCTGCGGCGACATCCCAAATTGGGATGCCCTGCTGCCCCCCCCCCCCCCCAAGTCGCCCCATTTCACTCACCTTCTTTTCGCTCCCACGGTGCAGACTCGGGTAAAAGCGAGTGCACTAATCGGCTAAGCAGCGCGCTCAGCCAATCGGCACGTTCACTATCAGTCGGCGATTGGTCGGGCCATTTTGCAGCTGTCGTGTGACCGCGTCGCCCATTAAGGAAGGCAGGGTGTGGGCGGGTGCATGGCTAGGGGTGAGCTGGCGATGCGGGCAGAGCGCACAGACGTGGCCAGGGCTCCAGGAGAGGGTGAGTGTTTCCAGGGTTCATGGGGGTTTTCACACACCGGGGATGCCCCCAGGACAGGAACTTGGGAGGCCCTGGAGTCTCCAAAATTCCTCTTTAACTCGTGAAGACGCCCACATCTATGGTGAAATGCATTGAGAGTTAATCTACTTGTCTCGTGGGGACTGGATCTATATTGCAGTAAATAACTGCATATTACTTTGTTAGTTATCATTCTGTATCTCAATTTGAAACTAGTTTATAATATGTTAATGTTATATAATTACTGTGCCTACTGTATATTATGCATTAATGTACACTGATACTAACCTAGAAACTAAAGTTGACCTAGCATATGCTTAAGCCGCCATGATTCCCACCCCACTGATATTCTAGTCTTAGAACATATTGACAAGTCTGATCCAGGCCACTTCTTCTTTTGAATCAATTTAAGAGTAATAATATATATGGTGGGACATTTTGGCCAACTCCAGCCCAGTATATCCAAGTGCTTTACACCCCTTGGCAACACCCCCTGTTTTTTTCTTTTTGTTTGTCCAGTTCTGATTCCTAGCCACAGGGGGGCAACCTGCTTTCCAGTGCCCCCCTGTGCATTAACCCGTTAATCCCAAGAAATGTTATCTTTCTCCTCAGTCCCCCGGCGAACAAATGTTTCGGTTTAATTATATTAATTTTGTATGAAATATCTGTTCTTTTCTTTCACTCCCCCCCCCCCCCCCCCAGCTTTTGAGCACTGCAAATTTCGCTGTCACACATTCATATTTGTACTCACTTTATTGTCTTTTTTTTTTCTTTATCTTAGATCCACATATAGTCCAACCTACAGTATATGTGATCTTGTGGTCCTGCAACAGCAGCAATACTAACTTGACTAACTTACTGGATAGATGGTCAAAACTGTGGAAACTAGAGTTTAATGTCTCTAAATGTAAAATCATGCACTTGGGTAGAAGGAATCCCTGCTCTGAGTACCGTATGGGCAGTACTGTGTTAGCCAGGACCTCGGAGGAGAGAGATTTAGGGGTACTGATTACTGAAAGCTGCAAGATGAGTGGACAGTGTAGCCAGGCAGTGGGAAAAGCAAGCAGGATGCTCGGCTGCATAGCTTGAGGCATCACCAGTAGGAAGAGGGAGGTTGTGATGTCGCTGTATAGAGCCCTGGTAAGGCCACATCTAGAATACTGTGTGCAGTTCTGGAGACCTTACCTTCAAAAAGACATTATTCAAATAGAACGTGTCCAAAGGCGGGCAACAAAAATGGTGGAAGGACTTAAAACTTATCAGGAGAGACTTAAAGCACTTAATTTGTACAGTCTGGAGGAAAGAAGGGAGAGGGGGACATGATTAAGACCTTTAAATATGTGAAAGGATTGAATAAGGTTCAGGAGGGAAGTGTTTTTAAGAAGAAACTTAATGATAGAACAAGGGGGCACAACCTGAAGCTAGTCGGGGGGAAGATCAGGAGCAATGTTAAAAAGTATTATTTTACAGAAAGAGTAGTAGATGCTTGGAACAAACTTCCAGCAGAGGTAGTTGAAAAATCAACAGTCACTGAATTTAAACATGCCTGGGATAAGCACACATCTATCCTAAGATAAAGAGTACATACAGTATACACATAAGGGCAGACTAGATGGACTGTATGCTCTCCTTCTGCCGTCAACCTTCTATGTTTCTATGTTTGATGATCTTATATATAGTAATGAAGAAAGTACATACGTTGGAATTCCAGCTTACCCTCATATATAGATATCTAGAGCGATAGAGATACCTAGCTGTATCTATTGCTATTTATAGTTTGCACTCCTCACCCTGCAAGCACCCGTCCATGGCTCCTGCCTATTGTCTTCTTTTTGTTTTTGATCTCTGGGGTTAGGGCCCCTTTGTTTGGGGGGAATTCCCTTTTTGTTTTGCAAATGTATTGTAACATTGTTACACATTTTGACTTATTTATGTACCAGTAGTACAGTAGTTTTGAAATCGATTTTCATATTTTCTTCTCCATCCATTCCAGGCCGTCCAGAAGTACTTACAGATGGGTGTTCGCCCCTAGGGGGCGCTGACTGCAAGATTAAAAGATGTAGCTCCTACCGGCCCCCTATAAAGGCAGCTGCCAGTCTATCAGTCCCCAGTTCTTCATCTTGCAGTTGGCTGCATAAGATCGCTACTCACTCTCTCAGAATTTGGCAGCAGAGCGGGGCCACCTAGCCTGTCAGCCGCTGCAGGACCCTTTTTACACGGATCTCCTCTGACACATCCTTGCCTCCCAGCCTTGGCTGCTACAGGGATCTGTGTACGGTAGGGTGAATTCCGGGGTCTGGGGTGTTCTGACAGAGCACATGCTCTGGGCCGCAGACTTTATTATTAAAAAGTAGTCGGCCACAGGCTTTATGGTGAGCCTGATGGGGAACCACAGATATATTTTTATATATGCCCTCCCTTCCCACTTGCTTTATTATTGTGTGTGTGTGGTGCTGTGCTTGGTGCTACTGGGAGCATTGGAGAACTCCATCACTGTCACTTGCGGTCTGCCGCTCATTACACTTCTTACCTCCCTCGTTCCCTCGCCGGCTCCCTCCCGGGGTGCGCGCCGAACGCTGGTGGACGCGCTGCGGGCTCACGCGTCTGCTTCTCTCGAGCGGGGGGAGGCCCGCCACCATGACAGGCGGCGCTCGTGGAGAGGATCTTTCTATTCAGAATCACCATAATGGAGACATCAGGGGATAGTTAGCTGAGCACCCCACTTGGGCATGACAGTCGCTGCCCCTTGTGCAGACGGAATCCCCTGGGCGGATTCAGCACAATTGGTTCCACCTGCGCCAGAGGCATTGCTTTGGACCATGAGGGTGCGGTCGCTCCTGACCCTAGCCCGGCCTTACCATCGGCCTCTCCGGATCCTCTGCTGCTGCAGTCAGCCCCTAGTGAAGGGGGAGCCAGCAAGGGGTCACATGCTGATTTTGCGCACAGGCTGGCTAGCCTCGAGAAACGGATCTCGTTGGCAGCCCCTAGGAAGGCCTCGGGTAAGAAGCGGCATCTGGAGCCGGTTTACTCAAATGATGATTTCTAGAATTTCTTGGGATCTGCGGAGGAAGGTGAGTTGCCAGATGACTCTCGGCGGCGGAGCTGCTTTCCGCTGGAGATGACAGCATCTCTGGTTCCTCCTCCGATGAGGATTCCTGCCTCCCAGATGACACGGAAAGTTTGCTCTCTTCCGTGTTTGATACCTTGCACATTGTTCCTCCCAGAATGGCTAAGAGGAAAAAGGGTGATTTATTTCGGCCTGAGAGGCAACGGTGGGTCTTTCCTGAGCAGCCTCATTTTTCTAACATGATTTTTAAGGAGTGGGAAAGGCCCAACAAATTACCGTCGGTCCCTAAGGGCCTGGATAAGCGGTACCCTTTCCCTGCTGAATTGGTTCAGTTATGGTCTCGCCCTCCCAAGGTGGACCCTCCGTTGTCAGGATTGTCCAACACTACTGTTATGCCATCGCCTGACTGAATGCTTCCTTACGTGATCCTGCAGACCAACGCATGGATCAGTTGGTCTGCCATGCTTTTACTTTTGCTGGTGCTCTTTTTCGGCCTGCTTGTGCCTCGGCAATTGTTTCGCTAGCCAACAGGAGAAAGGTTAAACACCTTGTGGCTAAGGCTGTCTCGCAAACGAGCGGAGGAGTATAAGGCACTCAAGGCCTTCTTAGATTTCATCGGCTTTGTTGTTACTGCCATTGATGTGGTCGGGCTTGGTGTCAGAATTTCGGCCTTGCTTGTTGCTTTACGCCGCTTGCTCTGGTTGAAGCAGTGGTCGGCTGATGCGACTGCCAAGAAGTCTCTCACAAGTCTACCTTTTGTGGGAAGCCGGCTGTTTGGGGAATGACTGGACCTTTTGGTCAAGGATGTTAAGCTCTCTCAGAGAAGAAAGCCTGCTTGGTCCTTTCGGAACCCCTCTTCTTATCGGTCCTTTCGGGGAGGAAGAGGATCTTCATTTCCAGGGGCCCGCAGAGATACCTGGGGCAGAGGTAGGTCCCGCAGCCGGCCCAACCTCTCCTGGGGAGCTAAGCCCAAATCCCCAGCCAAGCCTACTCACTCTTACAAGATAGAGCTGGCAGCCAGACCACCCACGAAATTCCTCTGTTCAGGCTTTGAGAACGGCTGTTCAACAACCTGTCCACGGTTCCCAAAAAGGACGGAATGCTGCGGCCGATCTTGGACCTGAAGGGTCTCAACAAATTTGTAAAGGTCAGACATTTCCGCATGGAAACGTTATGGCCGGTGGTGAAATCGCTTCGGCCCGGCGACTTCATGACCACGGTGTACAGGGACTCTTATCTGCACATCTAGATTTTCCAAGGACATCAGAAGTTCTTGAGGTTTGCACTGGAGGATCAACGTTACCAGTTTGTAGCATATCCTCAGCTCCCCGAGTGTTCACCAAGGTGCTGGCGGGCATCATGGCTATCCTGAGGAGTCAGGGTATTCGTGTGTTGCCCTATCTGACGACCTTCTGATTTTGGCCCGGTCCCTTCAGGAGGCCGAGAGCAACACCCAGACTGTACTGTCAACCCTGGAAGCCTTCGGTTGGGTAATCAATTACCCCAAGTCGTTTATCACGCCTTCAACAGTGAGATCCTTCCTGGGAATGACGGACGCTAGACACCCATCAGGTCAAGGTCTTTCTGCCACAGCAGAAGGTTTTGGGTCTCCAGACGCAAGTGCAGGTTTTGCTGGCTTGTCAACAGCCGTCGGTACGTCTGGGGATGAGATTGGTGGGCCTAATGGTGTCGTGCTTCGAGGCGGTGCCCTTCTCTCAATTTCATATGAGACCTCTACAGTTGAACCTGCTGACCGGCTGGAATCGGTCGCAGGAATCTCTAGAACAGGGATTTTTGCTGCCCCCCTGGCCAGGCAGTCCCTCTTGTGGTGGTTGGACTCTCGGAACCTGCTGGTAGGCAAGTCCTTCCTGACTCCCCTTTGGGAGATAGTTACCACGGATGCCAGTCTTACAGGTTGGGGAGGCGTTTGGCAGACCCAGAAGATCCAGGGTCAGTGGGGTCTGAAGGAGAATCGGTTACCCATAAATCTCTTGGAGCTGAGAGCAATTCGGTTGATTCTTCTCCGCCTGACTCCCCATTTAAAAGGTCTCGCGATCCAAGTCTGCTCGGACAATCGGACGGCGGTGACCTACATCAACCACCAGGACTCGGAAAAAGACATCCCTCAAAGAGGTAAGCTGAATTCTGACTTGGGAAGAGGAGAATGTTCCCTGCATCTTGGCGGTTTACATCCCCGGGGTGGAAAATCAGAAGGCAGACCCCCTGAGCAGGAGTTCCTTGTGCCTGGGGGAATGGTCCCTCAGCAGCGAGACCTTTCAGGCTCTGTGTCTCCGCTGGGGTCAACCAGACGTGGATCTTTTTGCATCCAGACACAATCACAAGCTTCCAAGGTTCGTCTCTCTCTCAAGATATCCTCTGGCGATCCCTTGGACGGAGTTCAAATTTCTGTATGCATTCCCTCTGTTTCCGCTCCTGGGCAGAGAAGGAGTTGGTTTGCGGACATAGTTCAGATGTCAATAGATCACTACATCATGCCCGACGACCCAGGTCTTCTCACACAGGGGTCGCTGCGGCACCCGAATTTATGGACGTTGGCTGTGACGGCCTGGCTATTGAAACCTCAATCCTGACAGAGAAGGGGTTATCGGCCACGGTTATTCACACAATGATTCAGGCACGGAAGAGGTCTTCTTCCATGATCTGCTACAGAGTTTGGCGGGCCTATTTTCCCTGTGTTCGGTCCGGGCTGTCCCAGTTATCCATATACGTGTGGGTAGTCCGCCACCACGTGGCGCCAGTTACTGCAAGATTCAAAGTTGTAACTCCTCCCGGCCTCCTATAAATAGACACTCTCTCTGGATCATGGCAGTTGAGCGGGGCGTTTGTAAACCTGTCTGCCGCTGCCGCCCTACTGTGGACCCAGTTTTGCCTCCCAGCCTCGGCTGACGGGAACAGGTGAACGTAGGGGGAATGCCGTGGTCGGGCGTTCACAGAGCTAGGCTCAGGGCCGCAGATCCTATACCAAGTGGGGGTCAGGAGGTTGGCCTGGGCCGGGGATGACCCCCCGGAGGGCGACAGACCATGTGGTGGAGGTGTCTTTAATGTGGGGCATTAATTCCCCCCTCTGTGGGGATATTTATTCCCCCCTCTGTATTGGTTAAACTGTCACCCAGGCTGCCCTCATTAACACACTGGGCAGGGAGAGACTCCTGTGCTGGAAACACCGACAGGTGCGAGACATCCGTGCGCGCAGCCCTCTGTCAGCACAGGCTCCCCCGGCGCCCGCCCCGGACCCCCGGCGCTGACAACAGCTGATTCCCCCAGCGGGGGAAGGCTCGGGTCTTCTTGGTGTCTCTGACGCTGGCCCCCACTATTCCTCGCGACGACTCCTCCCCGCCTCAGCGACGGACCCGCTCCCCGGCACCGGCAACCTCTCACTGGCGCAGGACGCAGACACGCAGACGAGCCTCACGGCTCCCGGCCCCAGCCTCGGATCCAAGGTAAGAGGCGTACCCGCAATGCCCTGGGGCACCACAGCCTCTGGCTCCTCTCGGCGCTCCTCCCGGCTCCTCTCCCCGCTGCGGGGTCCGCCAGACGCCATCTTGTCGGCCAGAGCTTTATGCCATGTCGGGTCCCGGGGTCTAAAAAAGGTGCCAAGGTCCTTCTTAGGGTGCTTCCTGGCTGATCCCCCAGGCCTCCTCTTCCTTCCGCTCCCCATTCTGCGTGGTTAGGGGTAGTCGGGAAGCCAAAATTGACTGTTTGATCAAGGGCCACAGCGGAGCTCACAATTCTGCCTCCTCACTCCTTCATGGCCAAGCCCCATTTATTTTTTTTTATTAATTTAATCTGTTGCCCAGCAGCTATAAAAAGCAGGAGAGTAGAGTGATTAGCGTGGGACACAGTGCCCAGTGATGGATGGGAGGTAAGTATTAAAAAAAATAAATAAATAAAATATTTTTCCTTCTTGTCTCTGTTTTTTTTTTAACACTTAACCCTTTGTGAACTAGTAAGGAATCCATGGGATCCATGAGACCCCTATACCAGTTCACAAGGCTGGGGGCTGGCAAGTCACCTGCTGCTAATGGGTGACTTGCCATTGACCCCCGGCACCCCCAATTACCTGCCTCCTCAAAGACCGGGGGGGCAGAAGGGCCCGGGCCCATGGGAGCTATGTGGGCTTGTAGCTGGCATGTCATTTTGGGGGGGCATTTTTAAGGGTTTTTAACCTTTAAAAATCCAAAAAAATGTCATGTTCTGTCACCCAGCAGCTATAAAAGGCTTCCAACAGCAGGAGAGCAGACTCCAGAGTGATTGGTAAAGGAAGGAGAGGAATGGGAAGTAAGTATTAAAAAAAAGAATAAAATATTTTTTTTCTCATTGTATGTGTTTTTTTTTTTTTATATTTAACCCGTTGTGAACTGGTAAGAGGTCCATGAGACCCCTATACTGGTTCACAAGGCTTAGGGGCTGGCACCCCCAATTACCTGCCTCTCCAAAGCCAAGGAGGGGGCATAATGGCCCGGGGCCAATTTAGGTGGTGCGGGCTTGTAGCCCACCAAAGCTGCCCCCCGAGAAAGGGACCACCATTTTTTAACCCTTTATAGTGTGGATAGTAGTTATATTTTATTTGTAAATGTTATAAAGTGCTCTTTCCAGTTTGGGGGGGGGGGTCTCCTGGGCAAGAATGGGAGGGCTAACAATACATATGTGGTACCGTTGTAATTGGGAGAAATGGGGCTTTCACATGCAATATGATTTTCTTTAAAAAAAAACACGTTTTATTTAAAATAATTTTTTTGTTCTTTTTATGCAAAAATAGTTTAAAAAACAGTTGAAAAATTACAAACAAGACATTTCATGTTAAAGCCTAAACTCAGCTGCAAAAAATACATATATAATGTTCCTGGAAATTCCTGTAAAAATCACGGTTAAACATGGTGCAAAATGGTGGTAGGCGTGCAAATAAAAGGGTTAATAGTACCTATGCATGTGGGGTATTGTTCTGTTCAGGGGACCTTGTGCTTTCAGATTTAGCTTGTTTTTTCTTACTTGTATATTGATATTTTAAGAAAACAATTTTTTTATCCTGCTTTTTTATACATTTCTTAAGGGAAACCTTGTGCAACCTAAGAATTCTTTGAGGGATTACTTACATAAAGATGAACCCACTGCAACAAGCTGGGTACGCTTAGAAAGCTTAACATGTTTACTTTCAGGGAATATATGGTTTGTGGGAGGTATTCCAAATCTAAAGCGTTGTTTTGGTTGAAAAAGGTACGCACTTTGTCTGCAGAGCAGAAATTTTCAAGTAAAATTATTCTTATGCACTTGCTTTACTTTGGGGTGTTTGGCAACTCTTCCCTTGACAGAACCTATGGATGTTGGGTATTGTTCTGTTTGAGGGACCTTGCTTTTTCAGATTTAACTTTTTTCTTGTTTGCATATAGTTTTTTTTTAGGAAAATGTAGCTTTGATTCTTCTTTTTGATTCTTTTTTTGGGAAACTTTGTGCAACCAAAGAATTCATTATGGGATTAATTCCAGAAACCTATGCCCATGTCAACAAGCCACCCAGGTACACCCTGGTACACCCAGAAAGCTTGAGGTGTGTACTTCCAAAGAATATATAGCGTTGTTTTTCTTGCAAAACTGCAAGGTGTGCATAGCATAGTTGTATTTTATCTGAAAATCTCCTAAAGTGCTGTTTCAGTTTGGGAGAGTCTCCTGGGCAGGAGAGGTTGTCTACCAATACATATGTGGTGCCGCTATAACAGGAGAAATTGGGATTTCACACGCAATAAGATTTTATTGACAAACTTACATTTTTTATTACAAAAAAACACTACAAATTGTTAAAAATAGATTTTTTTTATTTTTTGCACATATTTCACCCAAAAGTATTGAGAATACACAAAAAAAAGGCCAAACAAGACATTTCATCTTGAAGCCCAGACTCTTCAAAAATTACAGTTGAACATGTGTAGCGCAAAATAGTGCAACATGTTCTGGCAACAGAGGGTGACAAAAACTCTAGGAAGGCTGGCTCTTAAAGGGTTAATGCACCATAACATTACCATACAAGTTGTAGTTGAGAATCACTGGAATGCAATATAAAACAGCAACAACACATGCCTGAGATTTCATTTGCCCCCTGTACTTCTCATTTTGCCATTCTCATTTGGGCTGATTATTATGCTTAAAGTGAACGCCAGTCAACCAATCACTGCTGAGCAGATTGGTGCATAAGAATGTGCAAGCCCCTAAGTAAAGTCAGTGTCCTTAGAAAAAGGTAAGATTATCCTAGTAGCATCATGGCTAGTAGGGTTTGTCTTAGTGTGCATGTCCAGTCTAATGGAATGAATGACACTAACAATTGGGCAATTACTATTTGGAGGCAAATGATTGAAATTTGAGACTGTGGCCCATTGCTGGAAAATCTCCATGTGTTGCCTATTCCATTAACTGTGTTGTATTATCCTTTTTTGACTAACGCCCATTCCATTAACTGATTGATCCACTATTCAATGAAGCAGGCGCTTTGTGGTAGATTTCTGATTCCACGCATCACTGTATATGTGATGAATGAGAAAAATTATGTCAGTCAAATTGATATGATGCACGGCCATTTCCACAGATCGATTTTCATCTGACTGTGGACGATTTAGTGCCTTTTGTATATTAGATTTCAGTTCTTCTGATTCTGATTATGACGCGTTTTGTTGGATTGTGACAAAACTCTGTTCTGTTTTTTATTGACATTTTTCTTTAAACAGTATCCAGAGAATTGTCATTTTCAGGGAAGCTGCAAATTTGGAGTTTCCCTGCTGCTAAAGAAATTCGCACCATCTGGTGTTCGATAGACCACTAGCATATTATGAGAACTGGCATCCCAGCGCATTGCAGGCTTTTCAAACCTTTCATGCAAGTTGTGGTGTTTTGAGCTTTAATTTTTTTAAATTAAAACCACATAGAAAAAAGAAAATAAGAGGAAAATAATCCATAGTCTAATCAGAACCATCCATGGCAACCAAGTTAATAGGCTGAAGAGAACTCATTTGTGTTATATAGCAAAGTCTAGGTCAAGGTCCAACAAATCAATAATGCCAAGCTGTTCTGAAATAAACACAACTGCCATATCACAACTCATGGGTTCAAGCGGAAAGCAGGAAAAGGGTACACAAAAACATTTAAAATGCATTTCTTCATACAAAACTATGGATAAAATATTTCCAATAACCAAAATACACACATACATCTACACAATGTATTATTCTCAACACAGTCTATACAGAAATCATAAAAGAATTCCTGAAAGAACTAAATTCTAACAGTTTACATAGATAAAGGTCACCTATTACCGTGGTGTGTGAGGTGTGCTGTTCCACAGGACGCCGCCCCAACCTCTCTGTAAGGTGGCGCCCTTATCTCTTTTCTTTCTTGCATATTTCTTTATCATTCTCTTACTTACTTTTTTCCTTCTTCTTGAATTTTGCTTTCTCCTTCTTTCTCATTTCATGATCCTTCCATTTTTGTCTCTTTTGGTACCACTCGTCCTTTTTCATGTTGTTTCCATATTCCCTCAATCTTTCTCTTATCACCTTCCTCCCATATGCCTCTCTTTTCCGCCTTATTCACATCTCCCTCCTTTACCTTCCCCCCATCTCTTATTTCCAGTTTCTTTCTTTCTCCTGCTCTATCTTTTTTTCTCTGCATTCTTTTTGTTACTTTCTTTTCTAGCCCTATTCATCTCTCACTTTCTCTCTCTTTGTCCGCCACTCACTTGTTATTGTACATTCCTCCCATTTCTGTCTCATTCCCTCACTCATTTTTTTCTCTGTCTTTCTCTCATTTTCCCATTCTTTCCATCTTTCTCTTGTCACATTTATTCAATCTTTTTCTCACTTTCTATGGCATCCTATCTTCTTCTTAATTTTTTTTCCCTTTCTCGTTTTCACATTCCCGCCATCCTTATTCTTCTCCTTCTTTTCAAATTAGTGTCATTTTCCTTTTCTTTCACTCCTCTCTTTTCTGCCATCATTCTTTCTTATTGTGCATTCCCTCTTTTTTCTTGTCCCATCTATATATAATACACACAAGTTGGGGGTGGCATGCATTTGTTGGACTTTGCTTTGCTGGACTTTGGATACTAGCTATTCATAGATACTGATCTAATTCCGAAATCCCTCATTATGGCTGTCAGATTGTGGCCTCGCAACATGACCATAGGGGTTCACAAGGCAGACTGAGGCACAGTGCTGTGCAAGCCTGCCCTGCAAACCTAATTGGCCGCTAGAAGTCACATGGGGCCATGAAGCTGCAATGGAATCTGGAAGCAGGCAAGTCCTTCCGCCTGGTATCTGGCAGCTTCCAGCAGTATCTTCTGTCTGTTTGACCTTCCATACTAAAGACCTGTCTGCCATGTCCCTGTACAGTAAATGTACAGTAGCTGTGTCCTTTCACTGTAATACTAGCAAGGGCCAGTAGACCTGAAGACCTGAAACAGCCCCATGTAGAGTTAGGGGTCAAACTCCTGAATTAATAAGTGCTGATTATCCAAAATATGCTTGATGAACTATTGGTGCATAGTTATATGAAGTTTTGTCATTAGTTCCTGTGGTTCTGTGTTGCTAAAGTAGTAGTAAGTAAAGTAAATGCCTACAAATCCCAGATTCCTTCCACTGTAACAGGTGAGCTCACCAGCAGCTTTGGCAAAATCAACCAGCAGAAATTACTGTCCCTGATAATAATACTGCAGTAACCCTTTAGCTGCCGGAACACAAGATTGTGGTTTGAAAAGGTTGTTCGTGTATGCCGCTAACATGAACACATTTTCTTTTATAACATAGAGCTGCAAACAAAAAAAAAAGGAAGAAAGAACAGATAAGTTCATCACCTTAAGGACATTCTTTTGGCACACAATAATGGACATGTTTAAAAATAATCTAATCTAATCATCTAAAGTGGACATTTCCTTTAATGTTATCAAACAAATATAAATATAATTGTGAACACAAAAATGTAATATTATTAAACAATATTGTACAATTTAATCAAACAAAAATGTTAATTCACCTACAAAACTTGTGATCCCTCTACTTCTTGTAAACAATGTCTTATTTAGAGTGAAATTAGGTTTTATTGCTGCTTTTATCCTGCTGTGTGAAACCCCCAGAACACCCAGTACCCACCACTTCCCTGGTCCTGTGGCTTGCAGCCAATCAGAGATGTTTGCTGTGTGTACTGTGTTGACTCTCATTGACTGCAATAGGGATCATGTGATGCTGCATCCCTTGTATCCCCGGCGACATGCATGCTCCCACCCCAGCCTATCTAGATGCCTGTGGACATGCTCACCGCCGGGGATGCAGGTGATGCAGCAGTTTGAGTCCCCCACTGAAAACAATGAGAGCTTGCCGATTGACATAGTCACAACGGATGGCTCTCATCGGATGTGAGTCCGCCCATGCACCATTCGACCCAAATCGAATTTTGGGATGTCCCGGGGGAAACGCAGGTTTTGTACCACTTTAAACCGCTTAGTAGCTGAAAAGATACAATAGCTGTGTTTCAAATCCCTAGGTCTTTAATAAGCAGTTACTGGTAATAATGGTATTACTGGTAATTACTGGTGATAATTACAAACAAATACAAGGTAATTTTTACTAAAAAAATCTCTGCTAGTAGGAAGTTATTTAGCCTATATGTTAACTTTTTTGTTTCAACCATCTTAACATCACATTAATACATATATACGACATCACATTGCTATATATATATATATATATATATATATATATAGCACTGTATTTTTGCATCGCCTCAGGTACACTTTATGTACGAAACAGATGACCTGACCTACATATGTGCAAATTATTGCTGAACATAAAACCTCACTGAAATCTGGAAAAACTCTTGAGGAGTTTTGTTTTTCATAATACAAAAAAATACAGCAGTCAAGAAGAAAATCTAATATTTGTGTACACATGTTTGCTTGTTTGAAATATAGGAACATAAATACTGACCTAATTTTAAGTGCCATAAATTTCAGTCCGGAGTGAGCTCATTTACTCATTAAATAGATGAATGGCTGTACAAATGGACTGCATGTCACTAGGTAGTAAATGCAGACTGATATTGCATAATATATGGCATGCAAGATTAACATTGCATTACAATTTAAAATGAAATATAATTAGTGAAAGGCACCAATAAACACTGAAGGCATAGTTATACTCCGTACAATAAATATACAACATGTCTATACATATAAGCATGTCATGCAAGATGAAGCCTAATGCCCTGCCCCTGGAAGGTGGGCAATGTATGGAGTGTCAAGCCCATATTTGATATATGTTTTTTTGTGCATGGTATCCTATATTACATTGGGCCTAACCAGACATTGAAATTTGTCCTAAGAGATCTTAAAACTAAAGGATCGGTGCTCTCCCTCTTTGTGGGCAACCAAATTTGTATGTCCCGGTGTATGTATCACTTGGGATCACACAGTGTACTCAAATGCTTTATTCATTATACCTTTAGCAGAGGTGTGTACTTGTGCCAGGCATTTCTGAATGGCTAGCTCAGGTATGCAGAGGAGCAGGGGTGCAGCCAGTGGCACATGCTGCATTCTGCTTTACTTGCCGCTCTGAGCTTAAAGCAGCATAGTTAAAGCTAAATGGAATGTAAGCCAGTGATTGATGGTGGGCTATCCATGCACTGTGGGTTGGCTGGAAAGGTGAGTTTACAGGTGATGGTTACTATGGGATTTTAAACAGCGGGGCATCCCAAATCAGGAAATCAGGATGTCCCAGGGAAGAGGAACAAAACCTGGGATAGTAAAAAGCCCGGGTTTGTTCCACTTTAACAGCATGTGCTGTAGCTTTTGAACCCCAAACACAATATGATGAGTGAGCACAATGGGAAAGTGAGGGGCTTTAGGGTACCCAAGTAAAGCCTGGGCCATGGAGACAGACACCCCCTCAGTAAATCAGAGGGTGGGCACTTAAATAAAACTAGACTTTGCTTACGTACACTTTATAATGTGCTGGCTTGTAGCAGTTAAAGCAGACCCACTCCCATTTCCTAGCTAATAGGTGCAGGTCTGGCCCCGGGCGCTTCCAGACAGACTCGGAAGGCATCCATATTGCTGGAGCCCCCCTCACGCACCATCCCCACAACACTTGCAATCCTTACCTTATCGTCGATCCTCGTCTGGAAAAGCAGCCCCACAATTGGTTGCCGCCAGCCAGTCATATGGGTCGGGGTTGCGTTCTCAGTCCCGTTTGCTAAAAGGAGCAACTCATGCTGTTGATCAATCAATACGCAAGGGGGGCTCCGGTAATCTGGATGCCCTTAATGCAGCCGGACCCACACCCATTAACTAGAAAATAAGTGGGGGTCTATTAAAGTTAGGAGGATACAGGATACAACTAGTAAAGGACCCAGGATTTTCTGCCAGATTTCCTGGGGAGAGTCTGAACCCAGGATGCAGTAGCATGCATATACCCTGGATAAAACAACCTGGCTGCCCAGCAGAATGACTTTACACGCTATACTGTAAAATCCCTATCTTACCTGTGATATTGCACTTTGACCCTAATCCCCACCCCCCAGCATTGGCCTACTCCATTTAACTACTTTACCCTTGAAAACCACAATCCCCAAAAAACCAAAGTCCGTGAACACCCACAACCAATAAAGGTACTCACTCAGTTTAAACATCTTTGTAGAGCAGTGTAAAGATTGAGACAGTGGTATTTTATTTTTATGGGATGCCCCCTTTTATTATGGCACACAACAGAGTTCAGCACAGTTTCTTACCTGGCACATAGCTTGGTCCTCACTAGGCCTCCACTCCAGGAATCTTCACCAGAAATATGTGCCTGCTTCAAGAATCTCTATTTTGATGGGGGAAATCTAACATTCAGTGCCATTCAAGGTATCCCAGCGTGTAGTGTTCCAGGGGAGTCTCTTTCTGACTTCCAACTCTGAGGTCCCCAGTCTGTATTTCTTCCACCCCTCACTCTCAAAAAGGATAACTGACTCCAGGCGTCCTCTACCCAAACACAGGCCCACCATATACATGGCAACTCTGTGGCCACTCACAGGCCCACCCAACTCAGAGTATTTATCTGGCCCTTCCCAGGTCCATCTTCTCCCACCTGGAGGCCCCCAGCCACTGCTCTATATAGGCTGTCATCTGGTTGGTCACCTCCACCGGTTCCTCGCCGGTCCAGCACCCAGTGGGCACTGTAACAGAAGAGTACTACATCTTTTCTCTCTGACAGGGCTCTATTCCAATGCTCAACTCACAGAACACTTCCTGGGTCTTCTCCTTTATAACTCCAGGGACCAGTGGCATGAGGTGGTGGGCTGCAATAATAGCAAATTGGAAAATGAACCCCTAGTTGATAGGGCCCTGTAAGATTATCCTGTTACAACCTTCCCTCATGCTACATTCTCTTCTTGTGCTGGAAACTCCATTAGGACCAATGAAAGGGGAGTTTATCTGGCCAGTCTGGGGGGTTTCACAAAGAGGGGTATCACAAATTGTTGCCGGGGCAGAGAATCACACCCGGAATCTTCGAAATCCTGGGTTTTGTTCCATTTTAAGATTGGATATGTCTTAAAAAATGCTATGAGTAGAGTGGCATGAAATAAGGTTAATGGTTGCACTTTAGGAGTATGTTAACACCATCAGATGTTATAACTTTATATTGCAGGGTAGCTGACATTTACAATTATATATTGTTTTCTTCTTCTCTTCGTTAGCAGATGACACCTGTCTTCAGCACCACCGTCCGGTGGACAGCAGTCTAATGCACTGCTGCCCTGGGAGGGCTGTCTTATTTGTCATTATAATTGCCATGCTATTACAATCTGTTTACTTGTTTCAATTCAGCAGCGCTGCTGCAGTTGAAGGAATTTAGCAATATGTATACAGACAATCCAGCACTTTGAAGAATCAATGGTTCACAAATGTGTATTAACTTCTGGCTAAATACCTCTTTGGAGCGTTGTTTAAAAGAAGCCAGTGCCTACCTCTAAGGTTTAATCTTATTTCTATTGATTCTCTTTACTAATCTGAGCTCATGGAACTCAGTGAGCTTGACTTTTAGAGGCAAACAAAGTAAATGTATTAGAAATGCTAATTGAAGTGATATTGTATTTGCTCCAGTTGAAGGTGTTATTGAATACCTTCAGTAATAAATTAACACTACATGGAGTCTGTTAGCTAAACTGATATCAATATCATTAAAGACCAATTCCAGACATAGCAAAAATGGCCCTTTCCACCCACACTATCTGCTACCTGGTTTCTTTTGCAATGTATATTGAAACTGAGCTGAAATCTTCTCCCAGTTCAAGGCAGCAATTGGGCAGAGGAAAGCATTTTACAAAAACTGGTCTATGGCCCCAACAGAGCCAGTCTATGCATACAAAACAAAACTATTAGGGGCTTTATTTAAGAAGCGCTAACGCCACGTAGTGCCATGTAAACACCGGCTCAGTATGTGAAAACCACATATATGAAAGTCAACCTGGTGAGTGCCTCTAATAGCATCATGTGTCACTAGAGGTGGCTCAGTGTAAAGTGCCGGCACTGTATGTTCAGCAGCACCATGTAGCACCTGTCACTCAGTTGCGTTGTCCCATACAATTCAATGATCTTTAATTTTTTGTGTATAAATAGAGTTTGGATCCATTTTTTTCCACTATTTTATCATATGATGATTGTTTTGGTTCCTGGCCACCAACCAAAGACTTTTATTGTCATTTATTTAAATTATTTTACTTTTGTCAGAATTGTATATGCAGGTCTGCCATTGCAGTGTCAGTGTTACAGAGTAGAAACAATGTCATTCCATGTGTTTTCGCTCTGGTGCTGGTTGAGTTGAGGCACTACTCGCTACATCACCCAGTTTTATAGCGCCGACGCTGGCTTTGTGTTTTTTCTTCTTGAATATGGGCTTTAGAGCCGAGCGTCATCCACTCTTTGCTGGTGCTACCTATCGTTCGCTGCAGCGTTGTCCTGTTTTCCACATTCACAGAACAAACATGTGCTTATATGCATCCCTCCCCAGGGCAATTCAGATTGCTGCACATAAAATTTAATTTACCTTTTTTATAACTCCTGCTGTGGTCAGCTGTACAAACACAATGGCATCCCATGGAGCTACAGGCCATCTGCAAAGCATAAATGCTGCTGGGTTTCCTGCACTTTGCATTGTGGTTTATGTCAGTTGAATCCAGACAGCAGCACAGTTGGGCATGCTGGGAAAGGAAGCTTCAAAATGGCCTCTACCAGGAGAAAATTAGTGAGGTGGCGTTTCAGATTTGAGTGGGTGCAGAAGCAAAAGTAAAATGATTCACTATCATGCATGCAAATCGGGATGCCCCGCTGTGTGAAACCCCCCAGGAAGCCAAAAAAACTCTTGCACTTTTGTGTTATGAGAGCTGCCCGCTGTGACAATGTCATTGGGCAGATGGCTCTCATTGCTTACAATGGGAAGTATGTGCACTGCCGCATCCCCGCGGTCCCAGCCATTTATATATGATCGATTTTGATGTATACACAGCAGACAGCTCTCATTAGATGAGAGCCCCAACATGGGCTGTTAGAGCCCGGCAAGGTCAGTTTTTTCTGTCAAATTCCCGAGTTTTGTCATTCACTGCAGAGTTGCCAATGATTTCATAAGTGAGCTGATGTCTACATCTAGACATTTAGGGGCTAATTTACTAAGCGTTGGTCAATTCGCATGGTGAATACTGAAGAAAGGTCAGATAATTAAATAATATTGGAGAAGCAACTAATTTAACTGTTTTCATATGGTTTTTATTTTTTATAGCTATTTTCTGAGGCTTCCCAAACATCCCAGACACTCCAGAGACATCACACATACATTCTGAGACCCATTCCATACTGCCATAAGCTGTAAAGTGTTTTTTGTTTCTGCATGATTTCTTGTTGCGCTATCACAGCTTGCCTGCTGTCAAGCGCACCCTTTTGCACACATTGTGACCAGCAAGCTCCGCTGAAAACACAACAAAATGCCAGCAGATAGTCAGTTGTTCCCCATGTTTGCTGCCGCAATATTGCTCGGATACACACTTGCGGTACACCTGGCCAGCGCGCGGGGGGGGGGGGGGGCGTATTGGTTGAAAGAAGAGGTATTTATTTTTTCAGTTTGCTTGGACTATCACTTTAATATATATATATATATATATATATATATATATATATATATATATATATGGTGGAGCTGTATATGAATATATATATATATATATATATATATATATATATTCATATACAGCTCCACCTTCCCAGTATATTTGCATGAATATCTCCATTTTATCTAACGAGCATCAGCCCTGTGCTGTTATTTCATAGGATCATAGCTGGTGCTCTTTAATGTTTCACATATATAATCAATATAACAAATCACACAGTCAATGTACTTAGCAACTAACTGATGTCACAGGACAATTAGTTAACAGGTTTACCTTATAGATTTTTTTAGATGAGCACATACTATCTTTTTTCTTTGCTGGCCTTCATGTCAAAGACTTTACCTCTGATTAAGCGGCTGCTGAATCATTTCATCTTTAAAATTATTGTGACCTTATCAGAGATCGTCACCACTGGATCCAGAAGTATGACTGCAGTGTATTTATTAGAGTTCATCCAATGGGTGAGGGGGAGGAATGAGGTAATTTTTAGGTCAGTGAGAGAAAATAGGGGTCTTTTATATTAAACCGAATCAGCGCTGTATTTTATAGTAAGTCTTGAAATACAGGCCATGGGGGATGGGTATGAAATGCTGAGCACCTAGGCAGTTTAATATTACTCGGTCCTTACATGCAATACAATGTATAATAATTGGCTGGGTAACCCCAAGAGTTTAGGTCCCTGTCCAGGCACACACTAACCTTCTTCCCCTCAGGATCAGTATCAAATTAGCATTTCAAAGCATCATAAAATCTCCAAATTTTTGAAAAATATTCTGGGTCAAAGCTGACCTGGGAAGAGCATGTCACAGCATTTTCTGCTGTGGTCAGAGGCAGCTATAGAGCCACTGTAGTTTGCCAGGATTACAAAATAAACAAAACAGGCGGAGATAAACTGTGCAAATTAATAAATATAGAACAATACCTGCTTTGTTCCACACCAGGGACCAAACAACCTGAATGGAATAACAAAGATACTACACATAAGACATAGGTCATTAATACCTGTGTCTTGTGTGTAGCATCCTTGCCAGGATTACTAATGCTGAGCGCTCCAAAGGACAGAACAGAACTTTTTTGTATGGTCCCAGAGAAAAAAGATTGAAAGAAAGGTAAACTTTGGAGCCTGGCCACAGCTTCTATGCTGCACTGCACTGCAGGAAATGGAGGAGAGGCACAAAGGACAGGCATCAGGTAAGCTGCTTACTGCCCTATTATCGCCATTGGGTGTACAGTCCCTTTAAAATAGACCAAAACCCAGGATTTTGACTGTGCAGGGTTTTGGTCCTTGCCCCTTTTAACAGGGAGCGTGCCTGTGCCAGCCATTCACAAATGCCTGGCCCGGGCCTGTGCCCTGCTAAAGGGATGGCGGGGATGTGGCCACTGTTCGCAAATGCCCTGTTGGACTGGGAGAGAAGTTGAGTTTCTGGGTGACCTCGGGGGTTTTACACAACAGGGCATCCCAAATCTGGATTCCCCAGGGGGGAGCAAGTATGCCTTGCTCCCCCCTGGTTTTGGTCCACTTTAAAGGGAGTGGTAATCCAAACCATTTTTGTTTCAGCCTGTTTATTACTTGGCGGTTAATGTAAGTGTGTAGTTCATTTCATGCTGTGTCTGTGTTCTAGCTGTATAAAGCTGTCTAATTCTTAGGATTCAGTAGAATCTGTCCAACAAACGTAACAACATACTTCTCTCCCTTCTGCTCATTTGCTACCTTCTGCTGTTCTCTAAGCCTCTTTGAGTCATAGACTGTCAGGAACCTGCAACCTTCTCAACCAAGCCTAGTCAGTGTACACACAATGGATTATGCTAATGTAAGCACTATAGTCCTCGGTATGTGACCACAACCACTTTCCAGGATATTCTGAAATACGGCACAAAGTAAAAGTTAGTTTTCTCAACTTGTAAAAAAATGGGAACATTAAGAGCTTTAGAAGCTCTATTTACCTACCTAAATAATCACTTTTAATCACGGGGCAAATGCATTTGTACCCTGATTCCAGTGATCGAATCAGGACAGATTTAATACATGCAACTTTAGTGAAATCACTGGATGTATATGAATACAAAGTTCTCTAATAACTGCGAAGACTAAAAAAGATATATAAATCATGGAAGCCATATTTTTATACTTCTACTGGAAACTTAGGGAAACATTATTCAAATATTCGTAAAAGTTGCCTACAGCAACAAAACGCGTCGGCGGTGTCAGGCGGTATACTCTTTTATCGATTGTTCTGATCTATCTGGCCAGTTCTGGAAGTTTGGGGAGTTGGTGAAAAACCACCCCTTGGATTTTATATGCGTTGAATTGCTTTCTATCATGTGAGTGCATTTTGCTTATTAATAAACAGCCGTGTTATACAGTATCACACTAGATTTGTATTTTTTCCTCTTGTTCCCTATGCACTTGGGCACCTACTGGTGTTGAGAACTTTATTCATTACCAGAGTTGGCACTTTTGAAGCTGTGCATGCCACAAGGAATATTAGTACCATCATCTGAATCCATTGAGACATTTATTGTGGTGGAGAAGTTTATTTATGCCATGTTTGGTGTAAAGTGGCGGATGGACTGAGGAGCAAATGATTGTAAATATTGAAGCCTATCTACCAAATCAATCTGGTAAGAAGATTTACAAGGTGGTGGAGGATTAACATCAGCATTGTGTCTTGGAGTGCATGCACATTGGGATTTCAATAATATTTTAAATTATCGGTGCATGTTTTTCGGGACAGCTTAAAATTATTTGTAAATAAGGGAGCTCTGTGTTGTTCCTGTGCGATTTACCTAAACGCTGTGGACAGAGGAGTTTCTTGTCACGTTGAGCACCCGCACTATAAGGGTTGTTTTAAGATCTTGGGATTGTAATTGTGAGCGCTGTATTTTAACTGTAGTTATTATTCAAAATGTATTTTCAAGGAAGAAACACACACTCCAGACACATATGTTTATAGTCATTTGGCTCTGTCAGTGAGCCTGCCAGCTTAACATGGAATAAGGGATCAATGTAAGAGTCAGACAGCATGCCAACTGGCACTTAGCCAGTGGCTTATGTTTCCATTTATTAAAGAAAACATTCCCAGACTCATTACCAGTATTAGAATAATGTTTGCAATTAATACTAATGTCGTACAAATAAATGACTAAATATGAATTAACACCATGACCCTGAAATGAAGATTTCCAAGAACTTTGTGCAACAGACTATTAGTTCCTGTAAACTTTACACGTACTTCACATTAGAAGGCGATTGGTAGCTTGCACCCACCCAAACTGGGCGTACAGGATGGCATCGTATAGGCTGGTCACGCAGGCCAGGTACATTTTTACATTTAGAAATCGGGATGGGGGGGGATTGCAGGCTTTGTAGATCCGTTTTTAAATTAGTCTAATAGTCTATTTTGGGGAAAGAAAAGGGGGGAGAGATAGAAGAAGGTTTTTATAATGATTCTTTGTTCTGTCTCGGTCAGAGTTGTTGAGGGAAGTTTGGCCTATGAGGGGCACAAATTTGAACAGAGAAGGGGGGTTTTTCTGGGTCCACAAGACTGGCCCTGGATCCCCGAGTGACAGAGTATTGTCTAAACGGAGGTCCTCAGTGGGTCCTTGAACATACCTCTAAATTACACTCTGCCGTTGGTATTTCAAACTGTATATTATAGTACGTTTGTTTCTAGTTGTACACAAAATCTGCAATAAAAGAAATTAATAATATGAACATTTTCTGTTTAGGTTATGCATTGTCATTGTTACTGTTTATACATCAGTAATTAGAGCCTTTTTGGCTCAATGTCCTTATTTGAGTCTATAGGTAGATTTATATTGTTGGATGGGCTTGGGTACTTGCCCTTCCATTGGTGGTCAGTTTTGTTGGTAATTCCCTCAATTTGTAGAAAAAGTGGGTATAAGTTGTTTCTCCACAGTCTGTGGCAAGCTGTTACCCTTCAGTAAGTTGTAGCAAGGTATCGGTTCTCCATCACATACGCGTTTCGCATATAGCTTCCTCAGTGTGAGGGTCCATTGTTTCTATTGGCAGTATATACATATATGTGGGGGAAGGTAAGTATAAGGTTTGTAATCAAGCAGTGCGTAGAGAAAGGGTTAAATAAGTTACTTACAGTGTTTCCATGTGAGGGTGCCCAGGCGCCTGAAGTGTGGCTTGCTGTGGTTTTTCCTTTTTGTATTTTTGATGGGGAGGGTTAGTCCAGTCGTCCCTATAATTGTGTTAGATAGCGGGATGTAAGGAAGGGGGTTTGGTAGTCAGGTGCCCGAAATAGTAAGCTGCGCTCACCTTATTGTGGGTGTGGAGTCCGTCTAGAGATCAGCACTCTCTGTGTCCGTGGTGAGGTAAGTGGGGAGGAAGGGGGCAGTTATTGATTGGTGTAGACATAATTCTTGGTTATTCTGATGCAGATTGTATGAATGGTTGTTCACTGGTATTGCACTGCTTATAGTTAGAGGCCGTTTATTTTGCACAAGATGGTTTGCACATAATATTTTGCACTTTGCACTTTAGTTCACAATACATAAACTATCTATTTCTATATAGGACACTTATTACTTTTATTAACTCTTATAAATCTATAGCACTATTCCTAATTGCACTAGCACTTTCTTTGTAGCCATCCATACAAAAGGCATCAGAATACATTAATTCAATCATTATTAATTATGATAATAATTTGACCTTATTTGGTGTTAGATATGCATTAGCCCTAGAATTCCTCCCCACCAAGCTTTTCTTGATTTTATATTGTCTTATGTGTGTATGTTTGTGCTTATGTGTTTTTTGCATTGCTGGCATAACTTCTTATTAAATTATTAAAGTTTTCTAAGTGTGCGGCTATTTGTGTATGGGAAGTGCAGGGGGCTAGCTCTGGGGCTCCACTGGTTTGTGGTAAGTTATTATCCTTAATGAGTAGGCAGAGCCATAAAAACCATCTCCTTTTTTGTCTCTTGTGCTACCTCAAGCAATCAGAAAGAACCAGCTTTGCATGCAAAACTTGGGTATTTTTTCCAATATTTACTCAACCGTCACTTTTTACTTGTGAACATGTGTTTCAGAGTTGCGGCCCTTGTCAGCACAAAACTGCAGACCCACACTATTAAGCCTAACATGGTTCTCCACTAATGTGTCCCCACCCCCACCCCCACCATACAACCATCAAAAGGAACTGATGATTGTGCAAATAGAAAAAGCCGTAATATATAATAGGGCATTCCAAAAAGCCTATGCAACTTACACTCATAAGTGCTGAGAACTGTATTTTGGGGTGCACTGGTAGGTCTAAGGGGTAGGGTGGCTTCTCAGAAAGGCTGGTCTCGCTGCAGAGAGAACAGGATAGGGCCAGGCTGGGATGGCTAGTGTAGCAGGGACAGATTTGAGGGGAATGACACTTACCTATCCCGGGAGGTCTGGGTTCCATTATGTTATGAATTAAGTTATGAATAGGTGGGTGGTTAGTTCCTTCACGTGCTGGATAAATATTGTGCCAAGCCGGTCAGCATATTGGCCTGGTGATGGGGTTCTCTAGCGAGAGGTTGGGAGGCAGCAATCTTCCCTTCAATTTAGTGGGCCCCAACAAAATCAGACAAGACTTAGTCAAGAGACTGAGATCTCCATTATGGGGTTGGGGAGGAGGGACAGGCAGAGCACCGAGGAGAGGAGAGAGGCAGAAGTCATTGTCAGAGAGGGAGAAGTGTTGTCGGGGCACCCTGGAAGAACAATGGGCCATAACACTGGGCACAGAGTTCTTCCACACTCTGGAGTGTGCTGGTAATCAAGCAGTGATACTAGCATGTCACCCATCGGTACCAGCAGATGTCTTGCCGGCCCCCCTACCTTGTGAACTGGTTTAGGGGTCATCTGAACCCCTAACCACTTCACAAACAGCAGTAAAAAAAAAAAAAGACACAACACAAAAATAAATGTAATATTCTAAAACGTACTACCGATAGGTCTGTGTCTTCTACCCTCTGTCCCCCACCAGATGGCATCCTCCTCTGGATCTGGCGGGTCTTTGGGCCCCTCTCCAGGTTTAATGGGCAGGGGAATGACAGGGCACCTGCCCGACATGTTAGTGGGCGGTTTGCTTACCCCACCACTGCAATACATAATCTCAGTGGCCAGGGGGGATCCCAGTGCCCCTCAGCATGCCATCAGTCATAAGAGCTGGCAATAACTAGGGCCATAGGCTGGCAGTTAGGCCTTTGAGCCCTGGAATACCAGTTCCTATGCTTGGTACACTGGAGTGATAAGCTTTAGTGGGGAGGGCACATTTTTTGTTGGGGGGAGTTTTAGGGGATCCCCCCCAAAATACAGGAAAAAAAAACAATGTGCTCTCCCTCATCTAAAGCTTACAAGTCCAGCACACCAAGCATAGGAGCTGGCAAATGCTGGATCCTGGCCCTAGTTATTACCAGCCCTTATGCCTTATGTTGGACAGATGGCTTAACGCCTCCCTGCCCTTTGAACTGGAATTTACGGGGCCTTTGGTCCTTTTTCACTGGTGCTAAACCAACCAGAAAAATACATAAACACACCACTAAATACATTTTATTAATCTCTTAATAATTATACATACCTATTCGTGGCATCTGTCTCACGTCGACTGTCTTAATGTGGTGGCAGCACAGCGTCTATCTCAGGCCCTACCGGCATCTGGAGTGGAGGACACAGGTCCCTCCCCCTGGGGGGGGGGGCAAACTTTCACACTAAAGAGGCGAAATATCTCAGGACACTCCCCCATGTGACTTTGGCATTATTGGAGGGGAGGGGGATACCCCAGGAAATTCCCCTCCATACCCCTCTCTTCCAGTGCTGTATTTAATGAAATTGGGAGAATCCTCAGAGACTCTGTGTCCCCGTTTAAGTGGGAGTTGGTGGTGTCTGCCTTTGAAGACAAATAAGGCATGGTGAAGGACCCAGAAGACCTGCCAGAACAAGAGAAGGACACCACCTGTGTGGTGGGGCAGAAGGTGGAAGAAACAGACTAGTAAGTTGTCAAATTTAGGATATTAAATATTAAAAAGGACCACCACCACCTCTGTGATCCAACAATAGATTTTCCTTTGAAATCTACTTCCTGTCCATAATGATCAAAGGAAATACAGGCTGATCTCCTTAGTGGGGTCATAAATAATAAAAAGAGACCACCCATCAGTAAAATGTGAGGGAGTTGAGCTTTAAAGGCAGACATCCAGTCTGCTTTGTGCCACCCCCTGTGGCTCTTCTCCCATCCCTACCCATTTTGACAGCTCACTCACATGTATGGTGCAGGATCCCTTGGCACCCAGCATGTGCAGCTCCACTTCTGCTGGTAAAGCTGTTGTACAGAGTATGAGTGACTGCTTAGTCAGCCAATCAACCTTTCTCAGCAGGCATTTTCACAGAGCCATTCTCATATGGTTGTGGTTGTTTTTTTATTTTTTGTTCACAAATCGATTCATTGAAATTATGCTTTAGATCTCCTTATGATTAACTATCACACACTCGGTGGCATTAGCTTAGACTCCATGACCTGGAACTCAGTTAACTGGCTTTATATGCTTCAGGTTCTGGATAAGTAAAAACAGCCATATAACACTTAGGGTATATTTAATTAAAGTCATATAATGGCACTTTGCTTGTACATGATCCTTTTCTCAACCACTTATGTTTTCCTGTGAAAATGCTTGTGAATTTACTACCTTGTAATTATTTAGGTTGGATGACTATTCATCATGATACTAAAAAATGGCATCATAAGCTTTCTCTTATAACACAAAAAATGAAAACATGTTTGCTGTAGTTTAACATTTTATGTAGGATACCGCTTTTTGAAAAGAGGACCAATCGTGTTTTTGCCCATTAGTTACTTTAGGGGCATCCCAATCTGTGTGAACCCCCCGGAAATATTCACTTCAGCGCTTCCAAGCCCTGTTCTCAATCCGCCCCCGCATCCCTAGCATCTGCGAGACGTACTCTGCGCCTAGCTATTCAGTTAGGCTGGGACCGAACTGCACTACAGACTGCAGAGGGAATGGGGAGCTGTATGCCATGCCTTTCATAGCCATGTAGACAAAGATCTTTATGCATTCAGAGTGGCTATACTGCAAGGTGATATTGCAGTTCTTGATAGTATGGGAGGTCAGCAACAGAAGGATCCAGCATGGCATGGATATCTTTTAGTGGTACGGGGTGGGGTGGTATGAGATGGTTACAGAGATGTAAAAAAGGGGATTTGGTGGATTTTACAGGTGAAGTGACTGCGTAGCAAGACTATTTATAAGAATATATGGACAATGCACAGGGTTGGGATACATGTAGCCTTGGACACATGGATAAACCCTAGAGTTGGATGGCTGGGCTAGAAGTATGAGTGGATAAGAGAGTTGTAGAATGGGATGTTAGGACACTAGAGCAGCACTTGGCTTTTTACATCAGATCATAAAGAGATATGGGCAAAAGGAAAGCTGAGCAGAATGGCATAGTGGGCCCTTGAAATGCAGCAAATGTGCTGTCACAAAATCTGAAAATGATTGTAAGCCAATGTTTTTTTTTGGTAGTAAAAATGTAAACTTCAATATAGTAGCCATAAACACAAGCCATGTTGCAATTTATCAACATTGCCTCTCATTTTAATCCCGCTAAAACATCCAAAGATCATTTTTGTAGCCATTGTAAATACACTTAGGCCCTTATTTATGAAGGAATAGCGACAGGTAGCGACTGGTGAGCGGCCGGTAATGAAGGGCCCCGCCACGAGAACGCCGGCTCCCCACCACAATCACACATTTATCAAGCCAATCCTGCTTAGCGACTGAGATAGCGCCACTCATTCATCATTATTCCAGCCTCAGCCCACAGCGCCAGCGTCCGACCTTGAACAGCGACAGGTATGACCTCTCGCTACCTGGCGCTCTCCAATGCATTTCAATGGAACAATCTTTAAATATTCATAATTAATTGTTATTAATTGTTTTTTTTTAAATGTGAAAAATTCTGTGACCACTTCTGCCATTTTAGATAATTTTTTTAAGGTAAAAAAACAAAAAAAAAAATGTACAGAATTGATATTACAGGTCTGATATTAATGTATTCATATTACCAAATTATTTAAAAAACTTGTTTTTTTGGTTTCCAAAAATATGGTTGGGGGTTAAAAAACTACTTTTAACCCATCGCCGCCAGCGCTCTGGGGTTTAAACATGCATTTCACAGCACGAGAATTTTTTGAGCGTGATTTTTTAATGAATATGGTGGGAGCCGGTCGCTAGGGCCAGTCGCTATCATGCGCTCCCATACAGCGCGGAACCTGTCAAATAGCGACTCCTCACCCAATATTCAACATTACGGCAAACCGACTGAGTCGCTATCAACTACAGAACAACGGCCAAGCACAGCGACTACTAGCGGGCGCTCTGAAAATGCCGCTACAGTTGCTAAACTGTCGCTACCTGCCGCTATTAATGAATCAGCCTGCCAGTCTATATATGCAAAAGACTTTACACTTCTTCTTCCATCTTTTGGGGAACTGGTTCTCAATCTTTCCAAAAGTCTGCAAGTTTTGATGGACTAAACTGAGACACAGCACAGGCAGTTAACTTATAACTCATATGCGCTCTATTAGGCACTGCAACACTATAAAAAAATACACACAAAAACAACACAAACCCAATAATTAATAATACGAGTGCCAACGGACCCCCAGATGCAATCATTTACTTGCAGAGCACAAACATAAGTCAATGCACTTTGATGCTGGTTTCATAGCACCACATATGCGTAGCACTCACGCCTTTGGATGAAGTTTGTGCATTTGCAGAGCGCTCAGAGCACCCTGCTAGCAGCGTCCTGAGGGTGCAGTGCCAGTGATCTCCCCCCATGTGATTGCTGAATGTTTAGCATCGAGCGCTAAAAAGACACATTTGACATCTGTGGCATTATTTTAGTGACTCATCCCAATAGACATGAAGGAGAGCTTGTATGTCAGTGACTTTACTAGTCAATAGTCACTGTATAATATAACACTAGCTGCAAATCTGAGGCTAAGCTGTTTGTTTTAGGATTATGGCAATGGTTATGATCTTTTCCAAGTTGATAACCGTCTGGGGATTAACTTTAATGATGAGGAAGGTTCTACTACTGGTGCTTTCTGTATTATCAAGGCCATACTCTCTAGACCATACAATTGCAATGACGTTGTTAAATAATATCTTTAAATAGAACTTAATAGCTAGTCATGTCGTCAGCCCACACAAGCACGCCATAGAAAAACATTTAAAGTGAACCTATACCCAGAAAGTTTATGTCGTCACCTATCTCCAGCCCAGTGCCCCAAAACTGTTGCAGAGTGTGAGTGCTGGGTGCAGCGGAGTCCCATGCAGATAGACAATTGTGGTGTAATAGGAACTGGCTTTACTGGAACATGCATGCAGTATGAGAATGTCACCTTACATGGTAGCTAACACAGACAGGACAAAGTCAGAGAGCAGCTGAATATACAGGAAATAAAACACAGCACAGAATACATAAAGAGACTACAGTTAAACCGGACCTTCAGCATGATTTAATGAAAGGCCCGAACCCTTAAAAAACTATTCCCCAGCATCTAAAATTAATATATTTTAAGTTTTCAGTCACTTACTTACTATTCTTTCCCCCACTGGTCTGCAACTCTGTTCAGGACTCTAGGATACGGGCTCCACCATCTTGACTCAGAAGCATCACACATACTGAGGGGAGGAGAGCGGGATAAAGTACAGGGGGTGGGGTTATAGCTGTGCTTTGCTCAGACAGAGCAGAGCTGGGGTTAGGAAAAGGGCTGCAATCCCAGAATACAGAGCGACACAGTCAGAAGACACTTCCTGTTTGCAGGCTGCCTGATGATAGATGAGCCGCCATCTTGGATGTTTAAAGGCTCATAACATGCAGTAGATACAGGTAGGATGATTTTAATGTGGGCAATCTGTATTTACATGGTGTGGGAAACATATAAGATATGCTCTTATTCAGGGTGAAGGTCCGCTTTAAGCATTAGTAACAGTGACATTTAGTGTCCTAACTGTAAACAGCATTAATCTAGCAAATAAAAACAAAGCTAGGCTTCTGGTTTTACCTTTACCCAATATTCATAACAACACGAACTGGATGCAGTCAGCCATATTGCTCACTGGTCGAGCAACCCCACCCCCTGATTTCCAGTGATGATACATTCTGTTACAGTACACACACCTCAGCAACTGAATGAATTAGCATATGGCTGCCATTCAAACATCATTCTGCTTTCTGTTTTGTGTTTTATGAATATTGGGCAATGGCTTTAGTCAAAAAAAGAACAAACACAGGTTGTTTTGGGGCACTGGCCTGGGGATAGTAGGTGACAAAATAAACTTTCCTTCTGGGTCTAGAATCACTTTGACCACTGTGCAGCTCTGGAAGCGCATGGCAGTTATTGCTGTGGGCTTCTTCTTATTTTTGTGTTCCTACAGTGCCCCCATCTGTGTTCAGTCAAGACCTTGCTCCTGAATCCAGTTGCGTCCTGTCTTCTGTGTGAACCCTCATCCAGCTGTTTCTTATGTTCTATGGGCTCATGCATTCAACCATGGATTGTCTGCTGGGTACTTCCGTGTTCAGCCATGGTCAGTCAAAAGCTTACTACTGTGTCAAGTAATAGTCTATTTGTCTGCAAGTTGTGTGGCTACACCTGTGGTGTAGCAGCCTCTCTGTCATGTTTGTAATGGTGGTTCCAAAAGTTTGCTACTGTGTACATTTAGTGCCAAGGTCCAGTGACCATACTGCAAACCATAAAATATCAGGGTCCCTAACCTCAGAGCAGTCTGCCACCAAAGTCCATAAAGTCCTTGTGGGGCTTCTTGGTGAAAAGATCAGTATTCACCCTGCTCCGTGAAACATGTCTGTCTCATCATCAGAGCTCATGCATATGGGCACACTTAATGTGTACACTTTAAAGCGGCCCTTCACTCTGAATAAGAGTCTATCTTATATATTTCCCCCACCCTGTGCATACAGATTGCTCACATTAATAATCATCCTACCTGCATCTACTGCATGTTATGAGCCTTCAAACATCCAAGATGGCGGCTCATGGAACATCAGGCAGCCTGCAAACAGGAGGTGTCTTCTGACTGTGCTGCTCTGCATTCTGGATTGCTGACCTGTTCCTGACCCCAGCTCTGCTCTGTCAGAGCAAAGCACAGCTATAACCCACCCCCCTGCACTTTATCCTACTCTCATCTCCTCAGTAAGTGTGATGCTTCTGAGTCAAGATGGCGGCACCTATATCCTAAAGTCCTGAACAGAGTTGCAGCTTAGTGGGGGAAAGAACAACAAGTGAGTGACTAAAAACTCAAAATATATTAATTTTAGATGCTGGGATTTGGGCTTTTCAATAAATCATGGGGAAGGTCCGGTTTAAAGAAAAAAGTTGTAAAAGAAATTGTAATTGCCCAGCACAATTGGCTTAGACCCTTAGGACACCTCCAAGGACATCGGTTGTTCAAAAGATTGATGGAGATTAGATGAGTGTAATTCTTGCCATTTTTGATTAAGATAATTTGACAAAGTCACACAAAGCCCTGAGGCCATAAGTGATAACATCTAGCTGATGTTACCATGTGACTTGGAGCTTGGGAGTGCATGTCACAAGATTATTTAACATTCATCTGTCAAAGCTGCAAGTGTTTCACAGCTCTCAGTGGACTGTTTAATGGAGAAATCCTCTGGAGGACACTCAAGTGAAACCCTTGCATAATGCAGGAGGGCAATGTGCATCGTTGCTGGATCCTTCTTTTATTAGAAATGTCAGCTTGCATTTCCATTTTGCTAAATGAATTGTGCAGTGACACCTCCTTTTATTGGTAAGCACTGTTACCATTTTAAGATTCCTGTTGTGTATATAGTGATTTAAATTATTTTAGAAAACGTATTTGTACAGTATGCAGATCGAGGATTATGCCCTCTCTTAGAACTGGGATGATCCAAATATATAACTGCACACACTCTATTGATAATTTGGGCTTGTTTAGGTGTTTGCATTTACAATAGTATGTACATGTGTTATATACGGGGCTGGATTATGAGGGCGGCACACGCCCCGGGGCCTCCACCACTTGCCCTGCAAAAAGAGCCTCCACCAACCTTTGGGTTAGGAGTTCAGTCTTAGGTTTCATAAGCCACGGGACCAGCAACAAAGCCATCGGTGACAGTAGGGCCCGCCAGGGAGCCTGCAGCCAAAGCCACTACAGGGCAGGACGGAGAGTCTAGAGCAGCAAAGCTGTTGTCAGCAACGCTACAGTGATGGGTGCGTGCAGCGCTGTCAATAGGCGGCCGCCACTGGCGGCTCAATGCAGGGATCTATTTTCTGCTGGACCAGCTGGGCGACTACACCCTCCCACTCAGAATGGCATAGCAAGAGTTCCTGAGCAGTACACACCCGCAAAAAGGTGCACAAGGGACTCAACCTGACGTTCCAGTAAGTAGGCTGGTGCCAGACAACCACCAATCACTTACTTGACTGGACTATTATTTTAAAGGAAAAAAAAATACTGTATCTGGGGCCTCCACCAGATTTTGTGCCCAGGGGCCTCCACCACACTTGATCTGGCCCTGGTGACATATATGTGATTTATATATTATTGGAATGATGTCTTGCATTTTATGGGAACTAAAACCCTGCTCCAGGATGGATGTATATTTTGGGTAACTTTGGGTTTGTCATGAGCATCATAATGTGGGTTTCAATGGACAAATAGCTTTACATTAGCTTTAGCCTAAGACCACCCTATGTGTTGCCATATTTCTGCAATTAAATATCTGTGGAGGGATCAATCACGCCATCTGGCAAAATCTATAGCAGTTGGTATAGGCCTAGTTTTATGTTTCCAAAACATTAGCTTATAAAGCAATAAACCCAATCACTGTTAAAATTGAGTGCAGGTGGATCCTGATTTTTTGAAAAGTAGTAAAGTAGATAAAGTAGACAAAAGGTCCATAAGGTGGGTAAAAGGGGCCCTATTGGGCAATGGATTCCCTTAGCAACCAACCCCTGGACCGAACCCAGAATTCAGACAATCAATATTACTTAAAGCAGACCAAAAATATTTTGGGTAACTTTGGGTTTGTCATGAGCATCATAATGTGGGTTTCAATGGACAAATAGCTTTACATTAGCTTTAGCCTAAGACCACCCTATGTGATGCCAATGCTGGTATTACGGGTATTTTCTGCAATTAAATATCTATGGAGGGATCCATCACGCAAAATCTATAGCAGTTGGTATAGGGCTAGTTTTATGTTGGAGAAATATCTAATGCTAGCCTAATGGTTTGGTCTAAGCTCTTAACTTCAGTAATTGGAGATCTTAATGTCACAACATAAAATTCATGTTAGTGAATAAAGGTGTTTTGTGTCAGTACTTGAGATTTACAGTATAACTGTATTGAATTGCACCAGGGTCCACGCTGAACCCCCTTATTAGTCATTGAAGCGATACTATACCCATATGTTAATCACTTCCTTATGTGTGTGTGTATATGTGTTGCAGTGTGTGTGTGTACATATGCTGCTATGTGTTGCTGTATGTGTTAGTTAAAGCTCAACAAAACCCTTGTGGCATGGCCACCTCCAAGGCATCCCACTGCGTAAACCCCCCTTGGTGTGGCAATACTCACCTACATCCAGCCTCCCTCACTGAACATCCAGTGGCCACATCTTCAGGCTGCGAGAGTGCTCCCGCCCCAGTATGATCCTTAGATTGGATCCAGATTTGGGATGCCCCTCAATGTGTCCATCTACTGAAATACCCCAACCCATGCTATATACTCACCTACTTCCAGGAACCCTTGGTGGTGACCAGTTGCAAATAGCAGAGCACTTTGTCCCTGCTAAATGCCATAGATTACTGCCATAGTATCCCTGAGGGGCACACTTTGGGGCATCCAAATGTAGGTGCCCCCTAACGAGCATGCTATGTAGTCCAAAACTCTAGAGTTTTTTTCCACATTAAAGTAATCCTTTCCTGATTCACATGAGCCAGGCTGCAATTTATTTTATATATAATATATATTTAATATATCATTTTTTTTTTCAATGAAATGTGCAGGAATCTGTTTTTTTGTGCTTTTGTTGTATTCGAGAGTAGTGTTACCCCAACACAACAAAAGTGCTTAAAGCCAAATGTAAACTTGTAAGAATGTCATGCATATATATTATGCTCTGTGGTGGCACAATGGGTGACACCGTCATTAACACTTCACCTGTGATTTACTGCATCACAGTTCAATGTTTTGTATGTCTGGAAGCATGTACCCTGATGAAGGTGGCCTTTGTGTTTCCAAAACATTAGCTTATAAAGCAATAAACCCAATTTAAACTCGAGTGCAGGTGGATCCTGATTTTTTCAAGTCAGGTAGTAAAGTAGATCAAAAGGTCCATAAGGTGTGTGAAAGGGGCCCTATTGGGCAATGGATTCCCTTAGCAACCAACCCCTGGACCCAATCCAGAATTCAGACAATCAATATTACTTAAAGCGGACCAAAAATGACTTAAACCAGATCAACACAACAAATAGTCTTCATATGCATCCCTTCCAAGGGCAATTTAGATTGCTGCACATAAAAATTAATTTACCTTTTTCTAAGTCCTGCTGTAATAAATCTTAGAAACAGAATGACGACATTGGCAGGCCACCTGCAAACAGGAAGTGCTGCTGGGCTTCCTGTTTTAATGTTTTAATATAGACCATTGTCAGTTATGCCAGTTGAATCCAGGCAGCAGCATGGCTGAGGTGATGGGAGAGGAAGCTCCAAAGTGGCCGCTGCCTTTCTTATCCAACTGTGTCAGGCTGTTGGTCCGGTTTAATGCGGTACCCCTATATGGTAATAAGCCCATAAGCATATGATTATTACAAAAGATACCATATTTTTCGCACTATACGACACACTATAGTGTGAAAGTGTGTCTTATTGGGTGAATGTAAACAAAAATTATGCTTACATGAATCTCGCTCCCGCTGTCCCGCTCTGGCTTCTGGCACTGCCACAGCCTCTTGAGTGTCAGCACGAACTGACGCAAACACTCAAGTGTCAGCGTGCTCCGGCCTGAGAGGTGGTGGCATCACTGGAAGCCTGAGCAGGTACAGCATTCATGTAAGTATACTTTATTTTCCGAGGGGGTTGGGGGGAATGCCACACTGATTAAGGGGATGGGGGGTGCCACACTGCCTATATGGGGAATGGGATGGGGGGGATCCCACACTGCCTATGGAAAGGGGAGGGGGGATGCCACACTGCCTATGGTGAATGGGAGGGGGATGCCACACTGCCTATGGAAAGGGGAGGGGGAATGCCACACTGCCTATATGGGGAATGGGATGGGGGGGTGCCACACTGCCTATGAAGAATGGGATGGGGGGGTGCCACACTGCCTATGGGAATCGGAGAGGGGATGCCACACTTCCTATGGGAATAGGAGGGGGAGATGCCACACTGCCTTTGGAGAAAGGGAGGGGGAATGCCACACTGGCTATAGGAAATGGGATGGGGGATGCCACACTGGCTATGGGGAATGGGAGGGGGGAATGCCACACTGTCTATGAGATGGGGGAAATGCCACACTGCCTATGGGAATTAGATGGGGGGAATGTCACACTGCCCATGGGGAATTGGATGGGGGAATGCCATGCTTTCTATGAGGAATACTACACAGAATGGAGTGGGGGGGGGGATGCCACACTGCCTGTAATGGGGTGTTTTAGCACAACATTTGGTTTAAAATATTTTTTTCCTATTTTCCTCCTCCAAATCCTAGGTGCATCTTATAAGGCTAATGCCCTTATTCATCAAGCGATAGCACCAGGTAGTGTCTGACGAGCGCCAGGTCCCGCCAGCTAACGGCGGCTACCGACTCAAGTACGCCCGGCGTCGGCCACAATGACGCATTTATCAAGCTAAATGAGGCTAGCGCCGGCGAGAGCGACAGCTACCGCGGGATTCATCATGTAGCCGACTGCAACGAACAGCGCCGCTGCTAATCCCATCACAGCGCCAGGTATGACCTGTCGCTCCCTGGCGATGTCCAATGCATTTCAATGGAGCAATCTTTAATTAATCATAATTAATTGCTATTAATGGTTTTTTTTTTTATTTTTTTTAATGTCAAAAATTCTGTGACCACTTCTGCAATGTTAGGATTTTTTTTTAAGATAAAAAAAAAAAAAATGATTTTTCTGCAGAATTGATATTACAGGTCTGATATTAATGTATTGATATTACAAAATGTTTATAAAAACTTGTATAATTTTAAAATAAAAAAATATGGTTGTTTGGGGGTTAAAAACTATTTTAAATCCATTGCCGCCAGCGGTCTGGGGTTTAAACAAGGAATTCACAGCGCTAAAAAATTCGGAGCGTGATTTGTTAATGAATCTGCAGCAAGCCGTTCGCTCTGGCCATTCATTGTCAGGCGCACCCATACAACGCTGAACCTGTGAAACAGCGACCCCTAACCCCGTATTCAACATTACCACACACCGACTGAGTCGCTGTCAACAAGCAAACCCCGGCCAAGCACAGCGAATACTAGCTGGCGCTGTGAAAATCACGCTACTGGCGCTCATCTGTCGCTACCTGGCGCTATTAATGAATCGGCCTCTAAGTGAACAGGATTTGTTTGTTAAGGGTGTTAGTTTCTAAAATGATATTGAAATTAATGTGCCTAGTTTCCTTAATGGAAAGGTCAGGTGCGTCAAGATCTCTTGCATCACTTATCAGACAAATATCTCTCACTAAAAGAGTTTCATTCTATTTATCAGCAAGAGTTTGCCAGTAAAAAGAAGTCAATAAAACTGAAACTGACATATTCCATTATTAATCCATCAAGCAACCTCTGCGCTAATTAGTGTTGTTTGCTGGGTATAACCACTGAAAGGATTGCCTAATGCTCTGTGAAATGAGCAAAAACTAATCCTGAGGATTAACGCTCTCTGGCAAAAGAACCACTTATATTATTGCCTGGAATTCATGGGACACTTTTTTAAATTATTGATGTATAACTTGAAAAGTAATGTTTTTGTTTTCCATCAGGGTGTACAGAATTTTGTGTCTTTAAGCCTGTAAACACAAGTAATGGAACCTGGCTCTTGAGTATAAAAGCCTTTAAACTACAGGGAATATATGGTTTATGTGACCCACCAAACTTTTCATGGATGATAAATCCAGTAGATAGTTTAGGGCCTTGTTTATGAAATGCAGATTCTAGTGTCATTTTTGCAGGTCCACTTTGGAGCGCCGACACCTATTTATATTTTTGCGCTGTTATTCGTACAGAACGCCCGATGATAAATAATCAGCTTGGATTGGGGCACTCGGCCTATGTCAGCGCCTGTTGGACCCTTATGTCGATTATAACAGCACCAGTGAATGCCACTCTGCCCGCCAACTTTTAGACGCTGCTGTATTTAGTAACTTTCGGCAGAAAAGAATGGCACTGTATGTAACAAGCGCTGGTCAGTGTTTCATGATTACAGTATCAGAATATCATTGCTTAGTTGCTGTACTCCACAGTACACATTCGTTAGAAAAATAAATCTTCAAAAACGATTTTATAAGAAAAAAGATTAAACGACACATCGTGACATCTAAGTCCTGCGTTTACATTATTGACAAGTCACCAATGCAAGTCCTGTACAAATAATTGTGTTATTGATTATAAGCTAGAAACACTTTGGTATATTTCTGCCCATTGGACTCTATGGGATCTAAACCTTTAGCACCACTATAAACCGACGCAGCTTTGAGAAGAGCATCGATCACCGCAAACTGTTTGGCGACAGTTTGGGCACAATGTTAAATCAGGCACTAAGTGGCACTGACTGGCGCTGACGCTTGATAAATGAGGCTCTAAATATTTCTTGGCTACAGCAAGTTATATCAAAGTACTCTCAATGTGAAATGTCAGCTTTTGAGAATAATTTTACTCGCCCCATCCTGATCTTGCAGACTCATTAGACTTGTAGACAGGTATAGATGAATCTTGAAGGGCTTTTTCTCCTTAAAGTGGACCAACACCCAGGATTTTGACTATCCTGGGTCTTGGTCCACTTCAGTGGGGCACCCCCGATCGGGGTGCCCCGTTGTGTGAAACCCCCCCCGAACCCCCCGAAAAACTCACCTCTCCCCGCTCCCAGCGCCGACGGACAAGCCTTTTGACAGCCGCGGACAAGCGGCTCCTCCGCCGCCGCCTCCCGCGTGTCACTCTTGACGCGCGCGCGCGCGCCGGCCATTCACAGACGGCCGGCGCGGGCGCGCGCACGTCTAGAGGGGCGCGAGGGAGGCGTCGGCGGCCTGCCGCCGCCGAAGACAACGTATGGGGATTTGGGGTGTTTGGGGGGGTTTCACCCCGCGGGACATCCCGATCTCGGATGTCCCGCGGGGAGGGAGGTGATCGGCCCGGGAATTCTCACGGGAGGGTGACGGTCCACTTTAATACTCTTCTGCATTAAATGGCCACATGATTAGTACATACCTATCTATAGTAACCTATAGGCAAGCTCTGTATCTTTTGTGCTCAAGTTGCTCCTCAGTCTGTAGATTTGTAGATCTTACATAATATCAGATGGGAATAGTAGGATGCCCAGATCTCCATGCTGGTGGGGTTAAAGCAAAAAAATCACCCTATGCCATCCATGGTATAGTTTTATATTTTTGGAATCTTGCATAATACGAACCAGCAACTTAAAATTTTCAATCAAAATCAAATCTGATGCAATTTTGTGTCTCTTGAAAATAGACCTATGGTGGCGAGGACCAAAGAATAATCTGCAGCAGCGGTGGACCCTTTAGTGGCAGTGGAGAAAGCAGAGAGGATCAGAAGACAATTGGCAGCAATTATGGAAAAATCACACCGGAGAAGGCAGCAAGGACTGGGAGGGGGTTTGCGTGGGTAATTGGTGGTGGTGGAGAAGGCGAGAAGGACCAGAGAATGTTCAGCATCAGCGAGGACTAGAGCAGTGGTCCTCAATCTTGTTAAGCAAAGTACCCACTAGCAACAAGCAATTACAATCAAGTACCCCCGAGGAGGAAATCAATTATTGATGTTACCAAATGGTCACATGCCTTGTAGTGCAAAACAGGAAAGAATATTTTTTTACTGTTAAAATAATATGCCAGACCAATAATAACCTTCCTGTTGGTGCAACCCTGAGCTTTGCTGCATACCCCCTGGGGTACACATACTGCAGTTTGAGAAACAGTAGACTAGATGACAATCAAAAGAGAAGGCAGAGGAGAAAGCACTGAGGTCTGAAGTGTGACATGTTCATCAGAGCCCACTGAGACTCTCTCACCCAAGAGTTAACATAAGCCTAGAGCTAGCTCTGGCCTCAGCAAAACCAATACCTTTGAGGTGGCCTTCTCAGATAGCAGTTGTTCAGACAGGATAAAACAAATGCAGAAATCAATAATACTGGGATAAGACTTGTTTAGAAATGCCCCTGAGTTCTTAGGGAATGAGTTTAACTCCTTCAAGAAACTCTTTAAAGATGCATCATGAGCTAAAGTAATCAGCAGGTAATTCTAAAGAATTACTTTGTGAGGTTCACAATAAATATCATACAGTTTCCCTTATACGCAGAGCTGGAGAGACTCAAAAACAGTAACTCCTTTGCTGGTGCTTTGCTTTTTTAGTGGAACTAAGATGAGGGAAAATAGATTTATTCTACCCATAGACAGATATTTTCAGGTGGATTTTGGATCATTACAAACAATCCAGTAATTGCCAGCTATGCATTGCAATTGAGGGGATGTGCCTGGCGTCCCTTCTATTGCAATAAATGGAGGGGCTATACACAGGAACTGTGGCTGGCGCAGCAGCCAAAGAATTCTGGGGAGTATGACCACGGCACTCCTCATTCTCAGAAATGTTGTTGATAGAACAAATAAGCATTATCTCTTTATTAAAGCTGGACCCTCTAAATAGGAGAGAATTTGGTCATACATAGTCGGCTTTATGGTAAATATCAGAGAGAAAGAGTGAACATGGAAAAGAGTGAGAGGTTAAGGGAATGTGGGAGGTAGGAAAAGGGAGACACAGAGAGGTGGATGGAGCAGGAAAAAGAGAAAGTGGATTAAGGTATAAAAGATAAAGGGGTAACGAAATGTGTTAACAAGAAATATGTAAATGAGAGAAAAATGCAGGGAATGTAGAAAATAAATGAAATGGGGAATACAGAATTTCCCTCAGGCAGTGGCTTAACATGCCACAGAGCACATGGGTCTAGAGTAAGGGCGTTGCTGGGCGCCATTGTCCCCGGAGAGAAGGTTATGTGTCCTTAGGCTGTACAGTTCAATATTAGGCACTTTGGACTGACATAGTTTTCATGTACTGTTATTGATATTAATATTTATGAATTGCAGTGCACTAGGCATTTAAATAATTTTGGCAAGGCAATTGTTGGCAAGGTGTTAATGGAATATTCACTATAGTGAGGATATTTTTGCACATTGTTTGAAAAGTATATATTCCTTACTAAAGGAGCACTATCGTGACAAATGGCCCAATCATAAAAATCCATATGAATATGCTTGATAGTGGGAGGAGGGGTCACTTATACACCCGGCATCAAAAAAGATCCAGCCAGGATATGGGGAATGATATAGGGAATTTAGAAAAGAAGGGAAAAAGATGGGTGTAAAGAGAAAGGGAAACCTAGGAAGACTGATAGGAATAGAAGAACAAAGAAAAACAAAGAAAATGGCAGAGACGAGAGAGAGAGAGAGAGAGAGAGCTGCTGAGTCAGCTGAGAGCTTACTCTCTAAAGAGATATCTGAATTGTGTTTCCTGGCGCCCCCCTTACAGAGAGATTGGGATGGAGCCCTGTGCGACCACAAAGCTGGCACACCCCAAACCAGCCATGATAGTTAAGCAGTTAAGCATGTGGTTTTAGATTGTGGGAAAACCAACACTCTAGCTGAAATATAAAAAAAGATTTCACTCCACTTATTAAGAGTTTCTTCTAATATCACTGGATGTGCCTAAAAATGACCTACATCAGGTTAGGTGCCAAGGAGAAGTTGAACAAAATATATCCTAAAAACTTTCAAAACAGATTTTTGTCAAAAGTGCATCATTGATAAATACACATTTTTACTGTTTCTAGCTGACCTAAAAGCATAGCTGCTATACTGTATTAAGTGTATTTACTCTTTTCTGTATTTTACTCTATTCTGATTGCTATTTTTATGTTTATTCCTCAGTTTTACCCCATCCCTACAACCAAGTTATTAAAGCTACAGACTTCAAACTGGTCTTGATTATTAACCTGTAGGAGGGTGTTATCTGTCTGTAAAGCTGCACATAAATTCTGGGAGTACATGTAGTGAGAGCAGGACAACAAAGCAACACTGACACACATAAAAACCAACCCTGAACTCCTTATCACCAGTGTCGGATTAGCCCACTAGAGCAGCAGAGGATCCTTTGGGGGACCTCAGACATTGATCCAAGGCCACCATCATGACAGTACAGAAGGTCCAGGACTAACACAGTGTTTCTCTTCCATTTTACTTCAGGCAATCAGATTTAATTCAGAGACGATTGGGTTAACCTCTCCCGAAGGGTGTGGTCTGCAAGAACAAAGGTGTGTCTCCACCTCCCGGGCCTATATCCACCTGGCTGACTTGATGCACTTCAGTTTCCTTTCTTGTAGTGGTCACTGCAAGGACTTATCTGAAGTCCTCTCCCATTTACTTTTTGTTTTAAAGGAAGATTAAGCCTTGGAAGTGGAGGTAATGGAAACCTGACTGTTCCTTGGCCCTTATACTCCTTGGATCTGAATACACCCACTTCGGATCACTGATTCGGATCAGGATGGTAAGGTAAGCGCCAGGGTCTTGGGGCGCTGTGGGGTGTCACCTTTTTGTTTTTTAAAAAAGAGTGACACTCATGGCTGAGAATTCCGCCATAGGAAAAAACAGCCATAAGGCTTTTGTCTGGTGAGTCTGATTGAGGGGAACCAGGGGAATTAATTTCCTCTTTATTGCTCTTCCCATGTGTTTTTTATTTTACTTGTTAAAAAATTCAAAATTTGCCCCGCCGCTATGGAAAAATTTTTGGCTTAGCATAGCAGCGAGCACCGGCGTGCGGCTCTTTTCTTACCCCGCTCGCACTGGAAGATTTTCGGCCGGGACTAAGCGGCAAGTACCGCTAACATCGCGGTTCTCCTCCAGCCGACTTCAGTGGAAGATTTCCGGCCGGGCAAAGCGCCAAGTACCACTGAGATCGCAGTTCTTCTCCGGCCGCCTTCAATAGAAGATTTTCGGCCGGGCAAATATATTTATTCATATATACATATTAATGTTTTTTAATTGTTCTTGTTTAAAAATATATATATATATATATATATACCCTCTGAGCTCTCAGAATAGTCTTGCGACTATCGGGAACTGTTCACATACTAGGTTTTAGACCCCCTGGGAGGTAATCTAGTATTAATCACCATGACGGAGGCATCTGGGGTAATCGGATAGATTCAATTCATTGAATTATGGCTCACCCTCCTGTGGTGGACGCTCTGGGGCCAGGTCTTTTTAAGATTTTGGTTATGCCATCCTCGTATAGTGCTTCTCCAAAGGATCCAGCGAATAAGCGCGTGGATCAGGTGGCATGTCCTGCTTATTCTATTATGGGGTCGACCTTGCGGCCGGCCTGGGCTACATCCATAGCATTTTTGAGGAGCAGGAGGTTGTTAAAACAACTGGACTCGAAGACTCGTAGGGGTCATTCATGGAAGTCATGCTCCCAGGTGATCAAGACCAGTTTGGCTACAACAGGTATATGATACAGGCTATGGAGGATTAAGCAGGTTATGTGCCTGAAGCCTAGCTCTGGTGTTAGCCTTAAGGTGTGCTTTATGGCTTAAGCAATGGTCAGCTGACATAGCCTCCAAAAAAGAATGACAGGACTCCCCTTTAAGGTGGGGTGTCTGTTTGGGGGGTGCTTGGTTGACATGGTAAAGCATGCTGCTAGTGGTAAATCATCTAATCTGCCACAGAAGCCGAAGTCTAATACTGCTTCCGCAGGGCCTCTGATTCTCCGGGGTTCCGGTTAGAGGTTCGGCCTCTTCGGGATACCGAAGAGATTTTTGGAATAAGACAAAATTCCAAATTAAGGCAACAGGTGTCTGGCAGAATAAAGCCAGACCACCTTCAAAGCCTGTTCAGGCATGAAGGGACGGCCCAGCACTTGCAGGTGTGGGGGACCGCTTCTGCATTTTTCTCATATTTGGAGGCTTCATGTAACAGATATTGGTTACAGGAAGTTGTATCCTCAGGTTACAAGATCAAATAAGGAGCCAGACCCCCTTGGAGATTCTCTTGGTCAGGGGTATCCCGAATTCCGCAGAAAGCAGAAGCATTGAGATCTGCCGTATCTCGCCTTTTTAGACATTGGAGTTGTTGATCCACAGTGAAGTTACTCCAGCCAGGCAGTGTATATATATGGAAATATACCTACATTGCTGTAGGTGGCCTACATCTTCAGTTTGTGGCGTTACCTTTCCGTTTATCTTCAGCACCAAGGGTGTTTACCAAGGTGTTGGCAGGTCTCATGTTTTCTCTAAGAAGTCAGGGTATACATATAATCCCTTACTTAGACTATCTGTTGATATGGGCCCCATCATGTCAGGGGGCCCAGAAGAATACACAGACTGTCTGATTGACATTGGATAATTGACTATCCAGTCGAATTCTTAAGTCAAATATCATATCATAGCTTCAAGAGTTATTCTTTCTGGGACTGTCATTAGACATGTTTCAGGCAAAAGTGTTTTTTCCAACACAGAAGTGACTCTTACTCCAAGCCCTCACCCGACGATTCATCAAGGAATATGTCTGTTGGGCCTGATGGTATCTTGCTTTGAGTCAGTACCTTTTGCACTGTTCACACAAGACCCCTGCAGATGAAATTGCTCACAATCTGTGATCAAGACCAACACACTCTGGATCACTTGTTTGCATGACACCGTCAACAAGGCAGTCTCTAGTCCAGTACAGTGGAAGATCATCACCATGGATGCCAGTCTATCGGGTTGGGAGAGTGTCATGGAGTCACCAACACTCCAGGGACAGTGGAGTCTGAAGGACAGCAAACTCTCCATAATTATCCTGGAACTGAGAGCGGTTCTATAGTATCTCAGACACCGGGCATCCCATCCGGATTCAAACAAGCAATCGGATGGCGGTGGTATATTTCAAACACCATGGGGGCAGCTGAAGCAGTGAAGCCCTCATGGAAGTGAGCTGGTTTTTACTTTGGGCCGAGAAACAGGTTTCATGCATTTTGGCTGTACACATACCTGGAGTGGACAGCTTGCAGGCCGATCATCTCAGCAGAACGGCCCTGCTTTAGAGGAAATGGTCTCTTAGTTAGAGGGTTTTTTCAATCCCTATGCATGCGCTGGGGGATTCCGGACATAGATCTCTTGTGCATCACGACACAATCGGAAGGTTACAAAGTTTGTGTCTGGGTCCAGGGATCCTCTAACTATAGCAACAGATGTCCTGACTCTTCAGGGGTCAGCATTCAAGCTTCTTTATGCATTCCCTTCTATTCCTTCCTGGGTCAAGTACGAAGAAAGGTTAGCTCACAAGGGAGTCCCAACCATTCTGGTGGCTCCTTGGTGGCCAAGAGGAAGCTGGTTCTCAGACATAGTAAGGATGTCGGAGGGCAACTCCTGGATGTTACCTAATGATCCAGATCTTCTCACACAGGGGCCTCCAAGGCATCCCAATTCCCATGTTCTGGCTTGGACGGCCTGGCTATTGAATCCTTTATCTTGGCAGAAAGGGGGTTCTTCTGACATAGTCATGCAGACTATGATTCAGGCCAGGAAGAAGCCTTCATCAATGATCTACTATAGAGTCTGGCAAGCATTATCGCTTGGTGCGAATCCAGAAGGTTGCTGGTAGAATTTTTTCTGTTCCCAGAATATTTGATTTTTTTGGCAGAAAGGTCTTGATGAAGGTTTTCAATTGAGTAATTTAAAGGGACAGATATCTGCTTTATCTATCTTTTTATTCAGAAACCCATTGCTGTGAATAAATGTATCAAAGCTTTTTGTATAGGGAGTCGCTCATGTGCGGCCTCCTCATAAGCTACTTCTGCCGGTTTGGGACCTGAACTTAGTTTAATCAGCTCTTTATCAGAGTCCTCCTTTTTGAACTATTGGCAGATCATCATTAAGTTTAAGTAATAATTGATTCTTAAGGTTATCTTTTTAGTGGCAATAACCTCAGTAAGGAAGGTTTCTGAATTAGCAGCTTATCAGTTAAATCTACTTATTTAGTGTTACATAAGAAGAAGTTCGTCTTCTGCTTTAAACAGGATGTTCTTCCTAAGGTGGTTCCCATCTTAATGAAGAGGTGACTTGTCTTCCTTATGTCCTACTCCAGTGTCCTATAGAGAAAGGATTCTACATTGCTGAATGTAGGGAAAAGCACTAAGATACCATCTCACTGCTACACAATCTTTCCGTAGGTCGGACTCCTTATTTTGTCATATCTGAGGGTCCACGGAAAGGTCTTCCACCATCTAAGTCTACCATCAGCGATGGATTAGACAGGCAGTGGTAAGAGCCTATATTCCCTAAGGGGAAGGATTCTTCTTTTAGGACTACTGCTCATTTGACAAGAGCTATTGGAGCTTCTTAGACTTTTTAGCATCAAGTTTCAATAGAGCAAGTATGCAAAGCCGCTACTTGGTTTTCAGCTCATACATTTACCAAATTCTATAAGGTAGAGCCTTTGGTAGGAAGGAATTACATACAGTGGTAATTAGATGGTTTTGGAATGTCTTATTCCTGGAAAGAATAAGGGTTTTTGGAATGTCTTATTCCTGAATGGAATAGGGTTTTTTTAGATGTCTTGTTCCTGAAAGGAATACGGGCTTTTGGAATGTCTTGTTCCTGAAAGGAATAAGGTTTGGGATCCCACCCGAATTCGGGTACTGCTTTTGGAGGTCCCAATCGTCTCTGAATTAAATCTGATGGCCTGAAGTAAAATGGAAGAGAAAAGAGAATTCTGTGAGTACTCACCTGTAGAATTAATTTCTCTTACATTATTACTGCAGGACATCAGACCCTCCCTGTCTGCTAGGTTACTATGTCCAGGTGTTGGATGCCTAGTTTTAGTGGAGTGGTAAATATGTAAATAGTTGCTGTAAATAATGATCAGCATAATAAAAAAAAAAAAAGATTAAACGGAGAGAGGAGTCTTGTATTTTGTCTCCAGCCTTTTGTTTCCAACAGGATAGGTATGCCTCCCGGGCGGCTGGTTCTACTGCTTTTTAAATAAACTGAAGTGCATTAAGTCAGCCAGGTGGATATAGTCCCGGGAGGTGGAGACACACCTTTGTTCTTGCAGATCACACCCTTTGGGAGAGGTTAACCCAATAGTCTCTGAATTAAATCTGATGTCCTGAATTAATAATGGAAGATAAATTAATTCTACAAGTGAGTAGAGATGAGCGAGTAGTGAAATATTCGAAATTTCGAATTTCGATTCGAATAGACCGCGTTACTCGACTACTCGACCGATTATCGAATCCCATTATAGTCTATGGGAAAAAAATGCTCGCCACTTGGAAATCTCAATTCGACCACTTGGAGGTCACCAAGTCCACCCTGAAACATCAGAAAATGATGCCAACACTGCTGGAATGCAACTGGGACAGCAGGGGAAGCATGTCTGGGTGCATATAACGCGCCCAAGTCGCACTATTACGCCACTATCACAGCCTCTCAACAATACACTCCAAACACAATATAACTTCTACGTAAAGTGAGACAAGACAAGGAAAACTTCTTTCCTCTACATTGCCATGGACCCCAAGCCAAACTGTACAAAAAAGAAGAACAAAATTCTGCACCCCTTAAAATCACGTTGCCTATGACAACCACAGATGGCATAGGCAAGCGGGAAAACAAATAGACCCCACCCCTAATTGTCATTGTGTGTGTGTGTGTGTGTGTGTGTGTGTGTGTGTGAGATGTGGTCAGACATGTCTTCTTGTGTCATTGTGTCACCCCAGCAGTAAGGGAAGCTTAAAGGAGGAGGTTTGTTACAGTGTGTCACCCCAGCAGTAAGGGAAGCTTACAGGAGGAGGTTTGTTACAGTGTGTCACCCCAGCAGTAAGGGAAGCTTACAGGAGGAGGTTTGTTACAGTGTGTCACCCCAGCAGTCAGGGAAGCTTACAGGAGGAGGTTTGTTACAGTGTGTTACCCCAGCAGTAAGGGAAGCTTACAGGAGGAGGTTTGTTACATTGTGTCACCCCAGCAGTAAGGGAAGCTTACAGGAGGAGGTTTGTTACAGTGTGTCACCCCAGCAGTAAGGGAAGCTTAGAGCTGAGACCTCCTAAAAATTGTATTAAGGCCCAAGAGCTGAGACCTCTTAGAAATTGTGTGGAGGCCCAAGAGCTGAGACCTCTTAGAAATTGTGTGGAGGCCCAAGAGCTGAGACCTCTTAAAAATTGTGTGGAGGCCCAAGAGCTGAGACCTCTTAAAAATTGTGTGGAGGCCCAGGAGCTGAGACCTCTTAAAAATTGTATTAAGGCCCAAGAGCTGAGACCTCTTAAAAATTGTGTGGACTCCCAAGAGCTGAGACCTCTTAAAAATTGTATTAATGCCCAAGAGCTGAGACCTCTTAGAAATTGTGTGGAGTCCCAAGAGCTGAGACCTCTCAAACATTGTGTGGAGTCCCAAGAGCTGAGACCTCTTAAAAATTGTGTGGAGGCCCAAGAGCTGAGACCTCTTAAAAATTGTGTGGAGGCCCAAGAGCTGAGACCTGTTAACAATTGTGTGGAGGCCCAAGAGCTGAGACCTCTCAAACATTGTGTGGAGTCCCAAGAGCTGAGACCTCTTAAAATTGTGTGGAGGCCCAAGAGCTGAGACCTCTTAAAAATTGTGTGGAGGCCCAAGAGCTGAGACCTCTTAAAAATTGTATTAAGGCCCAAGAGCTGAGACCTCTTAAAAATTGTGTGGAGTCCCAAGAGCTGAGACCTCTTGAAAATTGTATTAAGGCCCAAGAGCTGAGACCTCTTAGAAATTGTGTGGAGGCCCAAGAGCTGAGAACTCTTAAAAATTGTATTAAGGCCCAAGAGCTGAGACCTCTTAAAAATTGTGTGGAGTCCCAAGAGCTGAGACCTCTTAGAAATTGTGTGGAGGCCCAAGAGCTGAGACCTCTTAGAAATTGTGTGGAGGCCCAAGAGCTGAGACCTCTTAAAAATTGTATTAAGGCCCAAGAGCTGAGACCTCTTAAAAATTGTGTGGAGTCCCAAGAGCTGAGACCTCTTAGAAATTGTGTGGAGTCCCAAGAGCTGAGACCTCTTAAAAATTGTGTGGAGGCCCAAGAGCTGAGACCTCTTAAAAATTGTGTGGAGGCCCAAGAGCTGAGACCTCTTGAAAATTGTATTAAGGCCCAAGAGCTGAGACCTCTTAGAAATTGTGTGGAGTCCCAAGAGCTGAGACCTCTTAAAAATTGTGTGGAGGCCCAAGAGCTGAGACCTCTTAAAAATTGTGTGGAGGCCCAAGAGCTGAGACCTCATAAAAATTGTGTGGAGGCCCAAGAGCTGAGACCTGTTAACAATTGTGTGGAGGCCCAAGAGCTGAGACCTCTCAAACATTGTGTGGAGTCCCAAGAGCTGAGACCTCTTAAAAATTGTGTGGAGGCCCAAGAGCTGAGACCTCTTAAAAATTGTGTGGAGTCCCAAGAGCTGAGACCTCTTGAAAATTGTATTAAGGCCCAAGAGCTGAGACCTCTTAGAAATTGTGTGGAGGCCCAAGAGCTGAGACCTCTTAAAAATTGTGTGGAGGCCCAAGAGCTGAGACCTCTTAAAAATTGTGTGGAGGCCCAAGAGCTGAGACCTGTTAACAATTGTGTGGAGGCCCAAGAGCTGAGACCTCTTAGAAATTGTGTGGAGTCCCAAGAGCTGAGACCTCTCAAACATTGTGTGGAGTCCCAAGAGCTGAGACCTCTTAAAAATTGTGTGGAGGCCCAAGAGCTGAGACCTCTTAAAAATTGTATTAAGGCCCAAGAGCTGAGACCTCTTAAAAATTGTGTGGAGTCCCAAGAGCTGAGACCTCTTGAAAATTGTATTAAGGCCCAAGAGCTGAGACCTCTTAGAAATTGTGTGGAGTCCCAAGAGCTGAGACCTCTTAGAAATTGTGTGGAGGCCCAAGAGCTGAGACCTCTTAAAAATTGTATTAAGGCCCAAGAGCTGAGACCTCTTAAAAATTGTGTGGAGTCCCAAGAGCTGAGACCTCTTAGAAATTGTGTGGAGGCCCAAGAGCTGAGACCTCTTAGAAATTGTGTGGAGGCCCAAGAACTGAGACCTCTTAAAAATTGTATTAAGGCCCAAGAGCTGAGACCTCTTAAAAATTGTGTGGAGTCCCAAGAGCTGAGACCTCTTAGAAATTGTGTGGAAGCCCAAGAGCTGAGACCTCTTAAAAATTGTGTGGAGGCCCAAGAGCTGAGACCTCTTAAAAATTGTGTGGAGGCCCAAGAGCTGAGACCTCTTAAAAATTGTGTGGAGGCCCAAGAGCTGAGACCTCTTAAAAATTGTATTGAGGCCCAAGAGCTGAGACCTCTTGAAATTGTATTAAGGCCCAAGAGCTGAGACCTCTTAGAAATTGTGTGGAGTCCCAAGAGCTGAGACCTCTTAGAAATTGTGTGGAGGCCCAAGAGCTGAGACCTCTTAAAAATTGTGTGGAGGCCCAAGAGCTGAGACCTCTTAAAAATTGTGTGGAGGCCCAAGAGCTGAGACCTGTTAACAATTGTGTGGAGGCCCAAGAGCTGAGACCTCTCAAACATTGTGTGGAGTCCCAAGAGCTGAGACCTCTTAAAAATTGTGTGGAGGCCCAAGAGCTGAGACCTCTTAAAAATTGTGTGGAGGCCCAAGAGCTGAGACCTCTTGAAAATTGTATTAAGGCCCAAGAGCTGAGACCTCTTAGAAATTGTGTGGAGGCCCAAGACCTGAGACCTCTTAAAAATTGTGTGGAGGCCCAAGAGCTGAGACCTCTTAAAAATTGTGTGGAGGCCCAAGAGCTGAGACCTGTTAACAATTGTGTGGAGGCCCAAGAGCTGAGACCTCTTAGAAATTGTGTGGAGTCCCAAGAGCTGAGACCTCTCAAACATTGTGTGGAGTCCCAAGAGCTGAGACCTCTTAAAAATTGTGTGGAGGCCCAAGAGCTGAGACCTCTTAAAAATTGTGTGGAGTCCCAAGAGCTGAGACCTCTTGAAAATTGTATTAAGGCCCAAGAGCTGAGACCTCTTAGAAATTGTGTGGAGTCCCAAGAGCTGAGACCTCTTAGAAATTGTGTGGAGGCCCAAGAGCTGAGACCTGTTAACAATTGTGTGGAGGCCCAAGAGCTGAGACCTCTCAAAAATTGTGTGGAGGCCCAAGAGCTGAGACCTCTTAAAAATTGTATTAAGGCCCAAGAGCTGAGACCTCTTAGAAATTGTGTGGAGGCCCAAGAGCTGAGACCTCTTAAAAATTGTGTGGAGGCCCAAGAGCTGATACCTCTTAAAAATTGTGTGGAGGCCCAAGAGCTGAGACCTTTTAAAAATTGTGTGGAGTCCCAAGAGCTGAGACCTCTTAAAAATTGATTGTATTAAGCCCAAGAGGTGAGCCATAATTTTTTTTATTAATACAGCAATTCTACGGCGGTTAAGGAGGAGGAGGAGGAGGAAATGGCACTTCATACAGATGGCACTTCACTCTTGGCTGCTTTCCACTGTTGTACAAGCAAAGTCCGGGTCAATCCACTTGCTGTTCATTTTGATTAGCGTCAGCCTGTCGGCACTGTCGGTTGACAGGCGGCTGCGCTTATCGGTTATAATGCCCCCGGCTGCGCTGAACACCCTTTCTGATAGCACGCTGGCGGCAGGGCAGGCAAGCACCTCCAAGGCGTACAGGGACAGTTCCAGCCACGTGTCCAACTTGGAGACCCAGTAAGTGTAGGGCGCCGAGGGATCGGGGAGGACAGGGGTGTGGTCTGCCAGGTAGTCCCGCAACATCCGCCGATACTTGTCCCTCCTGCTGATAGCGGGCCCCGCAGTGATGGAAGTTGCACGAGGGGGTGACATGAACGTGTCCCACACCTTGGAGAGTGTTCCCCTGGTGGCTGTGGGCCTGATCGATGTTGTCAGACTCTGGGAGACACTCTCCTCTCTGCCGCCAGTGATGGTGGGTGGGAAAATCTGCATCATGTTCTGCACGAGTTCCCTCTGGTATTCCAGTAATCGATTCGTCCTCTCCTCTACCGGAATAAAAGAGGAGAAGTTATCTTTATACCGGAGGTCCAGGAGTGCGAAGACCCAGTATAGTTTGTTCTCCAATATCCGGACAACACGTATGTCCCGGGAAAAGCAGCCCAGCATGAAGTCAGCCATGTGTGCCAGACTCTGAGTAGGCATGACGTCACTGCCCCCACCAGAAGGATCATTTTCCATTTCCTCCTCTTCCTCCTCCTCTCCGCCCCATCCGCGCTGAACCAATGGGACGCACACAGCCTGACTGCTACCCTCGCCGCCAGCATCCTCTTCCACAGCCACCTCCACGTTGTCCTCCTCCTCCTCATCCTCCTCCTCCTCATCCTCCTCCTCCTGCAACTGCCACCGAGCAGCAGACAAAAGTGTGGTCTGACTGTCTACCTGCGTTGCGTCTCCTCCTACCCCCGTCTCCTCTGTGTGCAATGCGTTCTCCCTTATTGCGATGAGCGATTCTTTAGGAGCGGGATGGTTACGCTCACTATAGCGTCCTGGCTGCTGACCTTCTTAGTGGACTCCTCAAAGATACGCAATACATCGCATATGTCTGCCATCCATGGCCACTCGTGGTTGGCAAACTGAGTTGGATGCACGCGTGGATGCATCATCTGGTACTCCATCAATGCTCTCTGCTGCTCACACACCCTGGCCAACATGCAATAGGTGGAATTCCAGCGAGTGGGCAGGTCGCACAACAGCCGATGTTGAGGCAAATGGAGGCGTTGCTGGATTTTTTTTAAGCTAGCAGCAGCTACAGTTGACTTCCGAAAGTTGACTTCCGAAAACTTCCGAGCGCACAAGCGCCGCACTTTCACCAGTAGCTCTGCCAGGTTGGGGTAAGTCTTTAGAAACTTTTGTACTACCAAATTAAAAACGTGGGCCAGGCATGGTACGTGATTGAGTTCTGCAAGCTCCAGAGCCGCCACCAGGTTACGGCCGTTATCGCACACGACCATGCCTGGTCCTAGCTGCAGCGGCGACAGCCACATCTCTGTCTGCTGCAATATGGCGTGCCTCACCTCTGCGGCGCTGTGCTTCCTGTCGCCCAAGCTGATGAGCTTAAGCACCGCCTGCTGACGTCTCCCCGCGCCAGTGCTGCAACGCTTCCAGCTAGGGGCTGAGGGTGATGTTAAGGCAGAGGAGGAGGAGGAGGAGGAGGAAGAGGAGGGGGGTCTATCAGAACCCGTGCTGGCAATCTTGGGCGGGGGTGGTATGTAGGCCATCCCTGTTTGCGACCCCGTCCCCGCTTCCACAACATTCACCCAGTGTGCCATCAAAGAGATGTAGCGTCCTTGGCCGCAAGCGCTTGTCCACGAGTCGGTGGTCAAGTGGACCTTTGCGCTGACTGCGTACCTCAGGGCCCGCCTGATGTTACGCGACACGTGCTGGTGCAGGGCGGGGACGCCACACCGGGAAAAATAGTGGCGGCTAGGGACGGAATAGCGAGGTGCGGCAGCCGCCATCAGGTCGCGGAAGGCCTGCGTCTCCACAAGCCTAAACAGCAACATCTCCAGGGCCAGCAGTTTGGAGATGAGGCAGGTTAAGGCTTGGGCTTGGGGGTGACTGGAGGCGTACTTCCGCCTGCGGTTGAACGCCTGCGAGATGGACAGTTGATGGGACGAGGAGATGGAAGGTGCAGACAAAGATGCGGGGGAAGGGGGGGCTGAAGGAGAAGGCCCCAAAGTAGCCGAGGCAGAGGCAGATGTGGAGGTGTCCTGGCTGGAGGTCTGGACCGCAGTGGCAGCACACAACAAAGGGGAAGAGGCAGTGGCAGCAAGACCGGGCGCAGGTTGTATTGCGTTTGCTCTCTCCCACTCAGCCCAGTGCTTGACTTCCAAGTGACGGCGCATGCCTGAGGTGGTCAGATTGCTTTTCTCAGAGCCCCTACTCAGTTTTGAGTGGCAGATTGCGCAAACCGCGCTCAGTTTGTCGTCCGCGCAAACATTAAAAAATCTCCACACCACAGAAGTACGAGGCCTCGATGGGGGAGCTTCGCGCGACTGCCTGCTGCCGGGAAGAGCTTCGGCCCTGCTGGCTGTGGCCTGCCTTCTCTGTCTGGACTGTCCTCTGCCTCTGGACTGTCCTCTGCCTCTTGCTGCCTTATTCGGTGATGCGCAGACCGCATCTCCACTGCTTTCCCCGCTGGACATCACCCCTGTCCAAGTGGGGTCGGTCATTTCGTCGTCCACCACTTCCTCTTCCACTTCCTCTCTCTGCTCCTCCTCCTGCCCACTGGACATTCCAACAGCCTCCCTTGATGGCAACTGCGTCTCATCATCATCGCTCATGATAGCAGATGCTGGTTACGGGTCCACATCACTAGGAGATGGCGGATACTCAAGTGTTTGGGCATCACTACAAACAAATTCCTCTGCTAGCTCCTGGGATTCTTGCAGCACATCTGGAAAAGGACCCGAAAAGAGGTCCTGGGAGGGGTCAAGGGTGGGCTGACTCTGTTGGCCAGGTTGGGAGGAAGGAGGGTCAGAGTGAGACTGTGTGGATGACTGGGTGGTGGACAAGTGATTGCACCACCTGTTCACGCTGCTCAGGCCTCAACAGAGGTGTACCCCGCCCCCCCGCTTAACTGTCCCATAAAGGCAGGGAAGCTGGATGAGCGTAATGCTGGCTGCCCCTCACCAGCACGCATTGTATCCCCACTGACTTCAACGCGGTTTGTGCCCCCACCAGCATTTCCGCGCCCCCGTCCACGTCCCTTTGCGCTAGCCCTCCGCATTTCAGACGTTTTACTTTTTTGGCCACGCGTTATGCCAAATATGAATATATTTTTTAGGAGAACACCTGGCTATACAGCCGTATACTGCCAGAAGGTGAAATGGTGCCTATACGCACCGGGTATATAACAGTGTTTTGTTGGCACAGAGGACACAAAATAGTAGTGCCAAATATAGAAGGTTTTTTTTAGGAGAACACCTGGCTATACAGCCGTATACTGCCAGAAGGTGAAATGGTGCCTATACGCACCGGGTATATAACAGGGTTTTGTTGGCACAGAGGACACAAAACAGTAGTGCCAAATATAAATATATTTTTTAGGAGAACACCTGGCTATACAGCCATATACTGCCAGAAGGTGAAATGGTGCCTATACGCACCGGGTATATAACAGGGTTTTGTTGGCACAGAGGACACAAAACAGTAGTGCCAAATATAAATATATTTTTTAGGAGAACACCTGGCTATACAGCCGTTTACTGCCAGAAGGTGAAATGGTGCCTATACGCACCGGGTATATAACAGGGTTTTGTTGGCACAGAGGACACAAAACAGTAGTGCCAAATATAAATATATTTTTTAGGAGAACACCTGGCTATACAGCCGTATACTGCCAGAAGGTGAAATGGTGCCTATATGCACCGGGTATATAACAGTGTTTTGTTGGCACAGAGGACACAAAACAGTAGTGCCAAATATAAATATATTTTTTAGGAGAACACCTGGCTATACAGCCGTATACTGCCAGAAGGTGAAATGGTGCCTATACGCACCGGGTATATAACAGGGTTTTGTTGGCACAGAGGACACAAAACAGTAGTGCCAAATATAAATATATTTTTTAGTAGAACACCTGGCTATACAGCCGTATACTGCCAGAAGGTGAAATGGTGCCTATACGCACCGGGTATATAACAGGGTTTTGTTGGCACAGAGGACACAAAACAGTAGAGCCAAATATAAATATATTTTTTAGGAGAACACCTGGCTATACAGCCGTATACTGCCAGAAGGTGAAATGGTGCCTATACGCACCGGGTATATAACAGGGTTTTGTTGGCACAGAGGACACAAAACAGTAGTGCCAAATATAAATATATTTTTTAGGAGAACACCTGGCTATACAGCCGTATACTGCCAGAAGGTGAAATGGTGCCTATACGCACCGGGTATATAACAGTGTTTTGTTGGCACAGAGGACACAAAACAGTAGTGCCAAATATAGTTTTGTATATAGGTGCTAATATACCACTGAAGTCTTTCTGTCCCTATTCCAGCAGCAGCAGCTACCCCTCACTAAAGCAGCCGTTTTGTGCAGAGTGTATATAGTTTTGTATATAGGTGCTAATACAGCACTGAAGTCTTTCTGTCCCTATTCCAGCAGCAGCAGCTACCCCTCACTAAAGCAGCCGTTTTGTGCAGAGTGTATATAGTTTTGTATATAGGTGCTAATACACCACTGAAGTCTTTCTGTCCCTATTCCAGCAGCAGCAGCTACCCCTCACTAAAGCAGCCGTTTTGTGCAGAGTGTATATAGTTTTGTATATAGGTGCTAATACACCACTGAAGTCTTTCTGTCCCTATTCAAGCAGCTACCCCTCACTAAAGCAGCCGTTTTGAGCAGAGTGTATATAGTTTTGTATATAGGTGCTAATACACCACTGAAGTCTTTCTGTCCCTATTCCAGCAGCAGCTACCCCTCACTAAAGCAGCCGTTGTGTGCAGTGTGTATATAGCTAGAATGAGCTATATACCGTTCAGCATAGTAGCCCTAATAATAAGGACTCTCAATGACTCTCTTGTCTTCTGGTAGCTGGTATATATGGTGGTAAATGCGATATTCTGAGCTTCTGGGGCCCTGCCTGCCTACATATGAGCTATATATACCGTTCAGCATAGTAGCCCTAATAAGGGCTCTCAATGACTCTCTTGTCTTCTGGTAGCTGGTATATATGGTGGTAAATGCGATATTCTGAGCTTCTGGGGCCCTGCCTGCCTACATATGAGCTATATACCGTTCAGCATAGTAGCCCTAATAATAAGGACTCTCAATGACTCTCTTGTCTTCTGGTAGCTGGTATATATGGTGGTAAATGCGATATTCTGAGCTTCTGGGGCCCTGCCTGCCTACATATGGGCTATATACCGTTCAGCATAGTAGCCCTAATAATAAGTACTCTCAATGACTCTCTTGTCTTCTGGTAGCTGGTATATATGGTGGTAAATGCGATATTCTGAGCTTCTGGGGCCCTGCCTGCCTACATATGAGCTATATACCGTTCAGCATAGTAGCCCTAATAAGGGCTCTCAATGACTCTCTTGTCTTCTGGTAGCTGGTATATATGGTGGTAAATGCGATATTCTGAGCTTCTGGGGCCCTGCCTGCCTACATATGAGCTATATACCGTTCAGCATAGTAGCCCTAATAATAAGGACTCTCAATGACTCTCTTGTCTTCTGGTAGCTGGTATATATGGTGGTAAATGCGATATTCTGAGCTTCTGGGGCCCTGCCTGCCTACATATGAGCTATATACCGTTCAGCATAGTAGCCCTAATAATAAGGACTCTCAATGACTCTCTTGTCTTCTGGTAGCTGGTATATATGGTGGTAAATGCGATATTCTGAGCTTCTGGGGCCCTGCCTGCCTACATATGGGCTATATACCGTTCAGCATAGTAGCCCTAATAATAAGGACTCTCAATGACTCTCTTGTCTTCTGGTAGCTGGTATATATGGTGGTAAATGCGATATTCTGAGCTTCTGGGGCCCTGCCTGCCTACATATGGGCTATATACCGTTCAGCATAGTAGCCCTAATAAGGGCTCTCAATGACTCTCTTGTCTTCTGGTAGCTGGTATATATGGTGGTAAATGCGATATTCTGAGCTTCTGGGGCCCTGCCTGCCTACATATGAGCTATATACCGTTCAGCATAGTAGCCCTAATAATAAGGGCTCTCAATGACTCTCTTGTCTTCTGGTAGCTGGTATATATGGTGGTAAATGCGATATTCTGAGTTTCTGGGGCCCTGCCTGCCTACATATGAGCTATATACCGTTCAGCAAAGTAGCCCTAATAAGGGCTCTCAATGACTCTCTTGTCTTCTGGTAGCTGGTATATATGGTGGTAAATGCGATATTCTGAGCTTCTGGGGCCCTGCCTGCCTACATATGGGCTATATACCGTTCAGCATAGTAGCCCTAATAAGGGCTCTCAATGACTCTCTTGTCTTCTGGTAGCTGGTATATATGGTGGTAAATGCGATATTCTGAGCTTCTGGGGCCCTGCCAGCTACAGCCTGTCTTTCCCTGCTGTGAGCGTCTATCCCTCACTAAGTTCAAGCTGCTAATGCTGACGAAGAGGAAGTGCTGAGTTTTGTAGATTCGAGGTCTAGACGCCGTTCTCGCGATGCCAGCGTCCTCCCAGGACCTGTCCCACGCCCCCCCCCCCCCTCTGCATGGTGATTGGTGTAAAAAACGCGCCAGGGAAGGTGGGAGGGGAAACGAATTGTAAGTGCGCCATCGCCGCTGTACTCGAAATCGAGTATGACGAATAGCGTAGTATTCGATCGAATACCGACTCGGTCGAATACTACTCGCTCATCTCTACAAGTGAGTACTCACAGAATTCTCTTTTTTGGTTTGTCCAAAGTGTTCTGTTAGTTCTCTCACCAGTACCGTATATACTCGAGTATAGGCCGATCCGTGTATAAGCCGAGGCACCTAATTTTACCCCAAAAAAGTGGAACAAGCTATTGACTCGAGTATAAGCCGAGGCGGCTTTTTTCAATTGGAATTGGAGTTGACACACAGAAGAGACACACACAGAAAAAGACACACACATACCTGTTCCATGCTGCCCCCCCCCCCATGTATGCCCTGCTGCACTCTTTACCCCCATCTCTGCCCTGCTCCATGCTGCACCCCAATCTCCACCCTGCTACACATTTCACTTCCATCTCTGGCATGCTGAATCTCTGTCTCTGTCCTGCTCCCCCTCGCCCCTATCTTTGCCCTGCTTTTTGCTGTGCCCCCTGGGACAGCAGACATTAAACATTCTTGGGGGGAAAGCAGGGACAGACAGGGTTAATGCTGCTGTGGACAGAAAAGGCATCTTGCACCATGCCACATTTTTTGGCCCTGCCCCTGCTCTAAAGGACTGTGCATAGAGATGAGAGGGAGGTCAGCATGAACCAGCACACACACGCGCGCACACAGGGGCGTAGCTAAAGTCTTGTGGGCCCCGATGCGAGGAGTCAAACTGGGCCCCCCCCCCACACACACACACACACACATTAGGAGGTATCTCTTTTATATGATGAACTGTAGGTACCAGCATGCCTTCACAGGGGTTATTAGGATGTATCTGTATTAGGGGGTATTAGGACTTAGTTACTACCTGATGAACTAAAATTCCCAGCATGCCCTCACAAGGGGCACTTGGAGGCACCTCAGATATATAATTAACTAAAAGTCCCAGCATGCCCTCACAGGGGGCACTAAGAGGTTATCTCCACTATCAAATACAAGTCTTATCATGCTCTCATCAGGGGTATTAGAAGGTATCTCTACTATATTATGAACTTAATGTCCCAGCATGCCCTTATAGGGAACATTAGAATGTATCTCTACTATCTGATGAACTATGAGTGCCAACATGCCCCCATAGGGGGCATTAGAGGTTATCTCCACAATGTGATGAACGATACAACCCAGCATGCCCTCACAGGGGCATTTCTTCAATCTGATGCACCATAAGTGCCAGCATGCCCTCACAGGGGGTATTTGGAGGCATATGGAATATTGGATGAACTACAAATCCCAGCATGTGCTCATAAGATACATTAGGAGGTATTGCTACTATCTGGTGAGCAGCGGGCGCAGAATGAATGTCTCCCGTCCAGCATCTCCCGGTGGCGGCTGCTTGTTCCCGGGGCAGTGCTGGCCCCCTCCTCCTCCTGCTCCTATATAGAGCCGCTGCTGTGTGCGGTGTGGCCCCGCTGCGCACAATGCGATCCCGAGCCCCGCTGCCGCTTCTCTCCCCACAGGCTTTGTCATTCAGGCACCGCAGAGCCCAGCGCAGGCCCCGCCCACCCACAAACTTCCAGCCAATGGCGGCGCCGCTACGCTTAACCCCTTGTCACCTGCAGCTGCTACTGGCCCAGAGGAATCCCCGGAGCGAGCGCGTGGCTGCACAAACCGCACATCACCGCAACACTACACAGCCAGGGGCGTAGCTAAAGTCTTGTGGGCCCCAATGCGAGGAGTCAAACTGGGCCCCCCCTGGCTTAGGGGCCCAGTCGCAATGGCGACCCTTGCGACCCCTATAGCTACGCCCCTGCGCGCGCGCGCACACACACACACACACACGGTACCTGCTGCGGCTGCCGCCGCCGCCGCCGCCACCACCACCACCAACCTTCTCCTCCTCCTGCCGTTCGCTCTCTGCAATCAGCGCCGACGTCAGCCGTTCCCGCCGCCGCCAGCCGCCAGCACTTCCTGGCTGTTGCGCGCTGGTCGTCGGTGGGCGTGCCCCATATGGCCGGCGTCCAATGTTTTCATTGGACGCCGGCCATATGGGGCACGCCCACCGACGACCTGCACGCAGCAGCCTGGAAGTGCAGCTCAATACCGTATTGACTCGAGTATAAGCCGAGGTGGCTTTTTTCAGCCCAAAAAGTGGGCTGAAAAACTCGGCTTATACTCGAGTATATACGGTAAGTTAATTTATTATTTAAATAATAAACATTACATTATATATTGTATCAAAATGTGATTAGGAGTGCTCTTGCATTATTTCTATATAGCTATATAGGATGGGCCCAATCATTGCCTTCAGTGGGCCCAGGGTAACCCCTGACCATTATCTACATGTCCCAAACATTACCACTTCTGGCATGTTTAATGTGCTCAAAACCTTTGCGTTTGTCTCTTTCGTATCTTGGGCTATAAATGTGTGGCTTTGGGATTACAAATTATGTAATATGCCTGAAGAAGAAATCCAATCTATTGAGTTAGCTAATAACTGGTATTACTTTAACATGGGATTTTCTAGTTATTTTTTGAATGTGAGGCTAAAAACATGTATAATATACTGCTAAAAAAATAACAATACTTAAAATAGACCAAATGTTATACGGCTGTTTTTTAATGAAGATGTACTAAGCATAGGTTCCTTGTTGAAATTTATTTTTTGTCTGCAATCATATTGTATTACTTTATAGTAAGGATATTTCAATATGCCTAAAACAAGGGAAACAAGAATTAACAACAACTTTGAGAGCTTATGAACAAATACATCAAACCCACCAGATTTGATTCAATTTTGAATCCATCATACTTGACTGTAGTAGACACCATCTGTATAATCACTCTGTCACCTTGCGTTAATAGCAGACTTAAAGCCTCCCTGATGCATTACTCAATAATGTAATATTCCATGACGTCAAGGACTATTGGACATATGAGCTGATCTGGTTGCCTGATATTAAGTTTGAGTCTGGACTAAGCCTAAATTTGGACTGTGTACAGATCCATCCCCAGCAAAGCTTCACAGTCCGGCACAGTGAATATTTATGGTATTTATACAAAATACATATAAAAAGCCTTGTTTTTTTTATTGGTGTTGTTATGTACATAAAATTATTTGCCTTGTGTATGAACACAGAGTAGATTTATTTAAAGGTCAAATGTTATGTAACAGTATTTTAAACACATCATACCATGGTCATTGCAGAATGTAGAGAGCAATGGTCCCAACCTATAGCTAGATAATTACTCGGAAACAACTTCACCATAAATGCACAAGAAGCATGAAGCCTTATTTATGAAGCATCAGCGCCACACAGAGCCACTTTTTTGCCTCAGCGTCACTCAGTGTGCGATTTAAGATACAAAAAACAGGCTGTGTCAGCCGCCAAAAGGTCACAGCACGCATATTATAAAGAAGCTACTATATATTTTTTAAGTTGCATGCTTAAAGTTCTCATCCATTTTATTCTGTGGGGCTACTGTTTTTTTCAGCAATAATTTTCTTTGTGGCCCATAAAGAGCATATCTGGTCTGTGTGGATATTAGAGTTCTTTGGAGGGAGGTTTAATAAGACCCATGTGCAAGTTTTGTGTAAAATCAGCTAGTATCTCTGATGTTATTCCATTTGGTCTTTGGAATATTCGGTCTTGCGTATTCCCACCAAAGATGTAGTAGGGTGCCCTCTGCATTCTTACACCACCAACATTCAAATGACAGGTATCTGTTATTATAGTCCGATGTGTGGTAGAATCTCAAAATAAATTACACAGAGAGGATTTTCAAGTTTGGAGAGTATTCTGAATTGATTTCAATACTTTACCACATTCTGGTACTTCCATTGTGATTTTCAAATCAATATCCCATTTTTTGTATAGTTTGGTAGTTTTTTTTGGTTTCATTACCTGGATGTAGTAACGGGATAGCGTGTTAGGAGTGGTTCTGGTGTTTAAGAACATTTCCTGAAGGGCTGTAGGTGTCTATAGTTCTGTTGGGAGTGTTAAGGTTTTAATATAATTTGTAGCCTAGTGAAAGATCTACGGTTCATTTTTACTTATATTGATTAGAAATCTCAGTAGTGGTAATCATATACGGATCACCCTTGTATGATTGACCTGTTGATGTTGTAGTAATATGTTGTTACCATTTCCTTGTGGAAATTCTTTTTTAACTCTGGTTACAGGTTTTGGAACCATTTTGATTTTGTATTCTGTTAATTGGCTTCTATGATCTATTCATGTTGAATGTGGCTCCTGACCAACTTTCAGCGCTGAATGTGGCTGTCATGGTAAGAGAGGGTGGGGACTTTTGGTTCTACAGTAGATGGTAAAATAATGTCTGAAAATACAGCTTTAACCCAGCTGAAAATGAATCTATATAAAAGAGATGAAGCCTATGAAAATGAGTTCAAATTAAATGTATTCATCCTTTTTCCATAAATAAGGTCTTATGTACGCAATCTAGGATGTACAATATTGCTGCAGAAAGACAGCAACATGGAAGTAAGGACCGGATAGGGTGCTACAGCTGCAGGTTAAATGAAGCCTATGATTAAAACAGGCCTAAAGTCAAAGACTGACATTGGTGAAGGAAAGTTAATTGGGTGGGGTTGACTTTTCCTGTTATAGAGCTAAAAAAAAAAGAGTTAAAAGTTGCTGCAACCGTAAGCACTAAAACTGTGTTTTTGTAACTGGGATAATGGTTAGCAACATTGGAGGTCTGCTTCAGTGCACAATTTATCATATGTATACAGCTCAGGAGCAATAGTTCCAGGGTGAATACCGCTGTGTTAAATGTGAGCATACTGCAAACTTGAAAGCTTGGGTTAGTGATCTGGAGGCGCAAAATACAACACCAAGGGAGATTGCCAATATAAAGGGCATTTTGCTCACGTAGCAGGCATTAACTGGGATAGAAACAGAGGGTGGAGCAGATAAGTAGCTTGGTAAAGAAGGTGTAGAAATGGAGCACAGAAAAGGAAGGCCATACCTATGTCTCTGCACCCAAGCAAAATTACCAAGTTGGGTAATGATACAAGAGTGTCAGTCTCAGGGAGAGCAGTATCCGCTAGGGCTGCTATTTCTAACAGCCGGGAGGACAGCCCAGCTAGTGAGTGGGTGGTTGGGACTGCAGGTAGGACTAGACAGTTAGTGGTAATAGAGGATTCTGTTACCAGGCTGATTGATAGAATACGTCACCAAGACCGCTTCAACCAAATGGTTTGCTGTCTCCCTGGTGCCAGGGTTCGGCATGTGGTGGAAAGGGTGGAAAAATAACTGGGAGGGGCTGGGGATGACCTAGCTGTCGTGGTCCACATGGGGACCAATGACAGAATTAATGGTAGATGGAGGATCCTTAATAATACATTTAAGTAATTAGGCACCAAGTTGAAGAGAAGGACCTAAAAGGTAGTATTCTCTGAAATACTGCCTGTGCCATGCACTACACATGAAAGACAGTGGGAACTTAGAGAGTTAAACGCACAGCTCAAGTCCTGGTGCAGGACAGAAGGAATTGAGTTCCTAGAGCACTTGGCTGAGTTTCATTGGGGTACAAACTGTATTCTACAGATAATTTGCACCTGAATGGAAGGGGGGCTGCTGTGCTGGGAACGAGGATTCTAGAAGGGGTGGATGGATATTTAAACTAGAGATGGGGGGGGGGAATAGATAAAACAGGGAAGAAATGTTACTTAGGGGACAGCATATGATTGTGGGTAGAGAATTAGAAGGGGGAGGACTGCTATGATGGATAAGGAGAACCATGTGTTGCAAACCATCAGTAAAAAATTAGGCGGATGAATTATGGCAAAAGCTAATACTAAAGCTCAATGCATTGGCGTAGCTAGGGGGGCAGGGGGGGCACATGCCCCGGGTGCAGGGGCGCAAAAAGAGGGGGTCCCAGGCATGGAGGTTAGTGCTGTGGAAGCCCCCAGAGACAAGAATCAGGAGCCGCTGATCGGCACGTGGACAGCAGGTAGTGAAGGGAGGAGAGGCGGAGGGAGAGCTGTGAGGCTGCACTTGCTTAGCCTGTGGAAACTCCAGGAAGGGGGGGGGGATCGACATATGCTATAGACTCAAGAAAGTAAAAAAAAAAGCCAAAGTAAAAAAAAAGTCTTGCTTCTGTCCAGTGTTTGAGGGCAGAGGGGTATTGTATTTGCTGCAGAGGGGAAGGGAGACTTCTGAGGCATTGTTATGGTTTAGCTGTTTGTTATCAAGGCAGACCAAAAAGACAAATGACTTCTGATCCACATAACCTAACTCTTGGTGTGCATCCTGATTCGGGATGCCCCACTATGCACCAGATAACGAGCAGCTGATACTGACCACATTCTTCTTCCCTTGCAGGAATCATTTAGGTTTGCTTGCCTGGTGAACGGGAATGTGCAGCAGGGCATCTGAAATCAGGATGTCGCCATGCTGCAAAGGTAAAAGGAAGTAAAGTCCTCTTTATTTCCTCTTTAAAATGTTGCTAAACCTGGTATTTTGCTCCCCTGGGGTTTGTCCCACTTCCTATGGACATCCTGATTTGGGATGCCCACTTTGTGGAACCCTGCAGTTCACCTGATGCCTTGATCCAGCAATCCTGCGCATACATGGGCCTCCAGTGGCATCCATGGTCATCTGCATCAGGCAGACTCGAATGGTTGCCATGGTGGCGGGTGCTGCAGCAATAAAAAGGTGAGTATCAGGTGAATTAGGGGATTTCACAAAGCGGGCACCCCAACTCAGGATGCCACACCAAGAGGGACACCAAAGAGGGTGGAATCTGCTTTAACTTTGATAATTACTTTTAGGTTCTTTTAGGGAATATGCTCACACTGTGTTATTTTTTTGTTCTAAGGGCACAGGAAGGCACATGGGTAGTAATGGGAGCAGGGGGGGCATTGGCATAAAGAAATGTGAAGGGGCCCTGGTGTGGACATTAAATAGGGCTGTATCAATGCTCATACAGTACATTTTTTCTGTCTTTTAACTTAATTGGAAGCAGCTAAACAACTAAAGAGTGAAACAGCAGAGACAAATGCTGCTTCCTTTATCTAAATGATGCCTAATAAGCACAAATATGATAAATAAGGAGGAGAAGCATCTATGATGGGGCCCCACTGACCTTCTCGGCCCTGGTGCGGTGGCACTCCCTATAGTTATGTCCCTGGTGGGGACATTGTGGTGCTGTGATGCAGGGATAGTAATCTACCATTGTGGACCGAGAAATAACTGCACACTGCAGCACCACCAGTACATCTCATCCCGCTTATGAGCTTGACATTGCAGAGATACCTTTTCTTTTAGTCACTCTTGGTGTTAACTGGAGGGGGTAGGTAAGTGCTACTTAGGACCTAGTGCTTTTTAGTGCCTCCAATTTAACTTTAAAAAGATTCTCCAGTCTTCCCTAACAACCCCTTCCCACCCTTTTTTAATTGCCCTGAGCAATTTTGAAATTTGGGGTAAAATACTTACCTTATTGCCACAACCCTCCTACAATCCTTGGCGTGCTCCAGTGCTGCGGCACCTGTAATTGGCTGCCTTTGGCAGGTATAGCTCATTTCCTGCCATGGAACAGTGCCTGGCTACCTCAGTGATCAGAGGAGGATAGCTCTGCAAGGTGAGTATTTTTCCCCCATTCTCCAAAATGAACATTTCTAAGGAGCAGTGACTGACATGATAGGCGGGGGGGGGGCGCCATTCTGGATATTTGCCCCAGGTGCCAGATAGCTTAGCTATGCCTCTGCTCAATGTGTCAAACTAGATAGGAACTTAAAGTGTATGTTCACAAATGCATGAAGTCTGGCAAGTAAAGTGGGGGAGCTTTAGGCTCTCGTACTGGAAGAAAATATTGATGTTATTGGTGTGGCTGAGACATGGCTGGATTCCACACATGACTGGACTGTCAATCTTCAAGGTTTTGCTCTCTTTCGGAAAGACAGAGTAAATAGGAGGGCGGAGTGTGTCTCTATGTAAAGCAAGAATTCAAAGCATATATTAATGCGGAGATACTAGCAGAAGATTGTGAGGATGTAGAATCCTTGTGGATAGAAGTGTGGGACAAAGTAAACATGTTAAAATACAGTTATTTCCTCATAACTGAGAAAATTGAAATCAGCTGCATAAACAAATAGAGCGGGCGTCACAGACTGGTATAGTGGTGGTGATGGGGGACTTCAACTACCCAGGTACTGGAGACATGGTTCTGCTTCTACTACAAGGGGGAGAGCATTCCTCAGCTTGCTACAAGATAACTATATGAATCGTGCATGGAGGCAACTAGTAGGGGTGATGCTCTTTTGGATCTGGTAATATTAAATGATGATGACCTGATAGGGTCATCATCATTTAACCCATCATTTTAAAAAATAATTTTAGAAAGGCCAACTTCCCCAGGCTCAGAGATGCACCCCAGGACATAGAGTGGGAGCATGTATTTAGGAATAAGGATACAGATGCCGCAGATACAGATCAGTTGTGAGTACCAACGTTGCAAAAATTATTCCAATGGGTAACACATATAAACAGCTAAAATTAAACCCCTCATGGCTGACACTTGTTAAAAGGGCAATGAAGAACAAGAAAGAAAAGGGCATTTGAAAATTACAAGGCTGAGCTCTCAGGTGTAACCCTTGAAAAGTATAAATTAGTAAATAAAGCATGTAAAAAAAAAAGGTCGGCAAAAGCACAAAATGAAAGAGCCGTGGCCAAAAAAAGCAAAACCCTAAACGTTTTTTTTTTAAATACTGTACATAAATTCAAAGAAAACTAAATCAGAACAGGTAGGTGCCCTAATTAATGATAATGGGGAAATGGTCACTGGGGATGAAGATAAGTCGGAGCTGTTAAATGGAGTCTTTAGCTCTGTGTACACAAGAGAAGAGCAAGGAGCCAACACAGGAGTTACCACTGATACCAATAGCCCAAGTATAATAATTAACAAGCTAAACATGGATATCATCCAAGAAAAGCTAAATCATTTAAATGTGAATAAGACTGCAGGACCATGTGGACTTCACCCAAGTGTTCTTAAAGAACTCATCTGCTTTATCTCATCACCCCTGTTCTTGATCTTTAAAGACTTACTAACAACTGGTATAGTGCCAAGGGATTAGCACAAGGCAAATGTATTTTAAAAAAGGGCTCTAGGTATTCTCTCGGTATTTACAGATCTGTAAAATTAACATCCATTGTGGCCAAATTGCTTGATGGCTTCAAGCAGACTTGGGCACTTTGAGTGTCTGGGCATCTACCTGGCAAATGAAGTTCAATGTGGAGAAATGTAGTCATGCTCTTTTGGTCTAATAACCTGAAGGCCACATGTCCTCGGGGGAGTAAAACTGGAAGAATCACTTGTTGACAAGGATCTGGGAGTACTTGTAGATCACAGGCTAAATAACAGCATGCAATGTCAAGCAACTGCTGCCAAGGCCACCAATATATTATCATGCATTAAAAGATGCATGGAATCACAGGATAGGGATGTAATTATGCCTCTTTACAAGGCATTGGTGTGCCCTCATCTGGAATAAGCCATTCAGTTCTTGGCACCAGTTCATAGAAATTACGCTCTGACAATGGGTGCTGAGGACAGCCACCAAACTAATAAGAGGAATGAAGGATCTTACTTATGGGAAAGATTACGAGAATTAGATCTGTTTAGTCTTCAGAGGAGATAACTGAGGGGGGACATGATTAACTTATATAAATATATAAATGGATAATACAAAAATATGGGGGAACACTATTTCAGGTAAGATCCTCTCTAAAGACAAGGGGGCACTCCGTTCGACAAATTCAATCTCCGGAGGCGGCAATCATTTTTTTACTAAATCTGTGGAATAGCCTCCCACAGAAGCTTGCTACAGCATCATCAGATGACAGCTTAAAAAAGGATTAGATGCTTATTTAGAAGCAAATAACATTAACAGTTACCTGATAGCTGTAAAAAAAAAAAAAAAAAAAAAATATAAAATAACTTCCCCTACTCCAACACCCTTGGTTGAATTTGATGGACATATGTATTTTTCAACCGTATTAACTATGTAACTATGAAAACTGGCCCACAAGGACACATGATCCCCCACTCAGACATATATTTCCGGCCTTTCAGTTTCCTGGGTCATTGGCAGCTGCTTTCATGTGTTCACATCACTGCAACCAATTGAGATTAATCCGATTAATCGATGGTGGTCATGTCATGTGGGCCACCTGCATGGGAGCATGGCCAGGTTAAGTCGAATGCCCATGTTTAGGCTTTTTACTTTGTTTAATAGAAAAACACAAGGCCGATTGTTGTTCCATTGTCGGGGAGGCCGATTCATTAATAGCGCCAGGTAGCGACAGATGAGCGCCAGTAGCGTGATTTTCACAGCGCCAGCTAGTATTCGCTGTGCTTGGCCGGGGTTTGCTTGTTGACAGCGACTCAGTCGGTGTGCGTAATGTTGAATACGGGCTGGGGGGTCGCTGTTTCACAGGTTCAGCGGTGTATGGGTGCGCCTGACAACGAATGGCCAGAGCGAACGGCTTGCTGCAGATTCATTAACAAATCACGCTCCGATTTTTTTCGCGCTGTGAATTCCTTGTTTAAACCCCAGAGCGCTGGCGGCGATGGATTTAAAATAGTTTTTAACCCCCAAACAACCATATTTTTTGATTGTAAAATTATACAAGTTTTTCTAAACATTTTGTAATATGAATACATTAATATCAGACCTGTAATATCAATTCTGCACAAAATCATTTTTTTTTTTTTTACCTTAAAAAAAAATCCTAACATTGCAGAAGTGGTCACAGAATTTTTGACATTAAAAAAAAAAAAAAAACATTAATAGCAATGAATTATGATTAATTAAAGATTGCTCCATTGAAATGCATTGGACATCGCCAGGGAGCGACAGGTCATACCTGGCACTGTGATGGGATTAGCAGCGGCGCTGTTCGTTGCAGTCGGCTACATGATAAATCCCGCGGTAGCTGTCGCTCTCGCCGGCGCTAGCTTCATTTAGCTTGATAAATGCGTCATTGTGGCCGACGCCGGGCGTACTTGAGTCGGTAGCCGCCGTTAGCTGGCGGGACCTGGCGCTCGTCAGACACTACCTAGCGCTATCGCTTGATGAATAAGGGCCTTAAGCTACAGGTTACATTGTCCCAAACTTCAATCCGTTTTCAAAAAAACCATGTAGTTCATTATTTGTAAAAGTATTAGAGCATTGGAGATGCAGAGAAAAAATTAGGAGAAACGGTGGGTGTGGCAACAGTGATGTGATGTAAGCACACTGTGTGCTTTACATATATTATAGAAAAAAATAAGAGTATTGTTGTGCCTCTAGTTATTACTGCCAGCACACCGTGTGATCAGGAAAAGGGGGTAAGAGATGCTGCAGGCTAAGAACTGCAGAGCTGTAGAGAGAGGCAACCAATCAAGACATCTGGGGTGAGCGTGAGGGGTTTTTCCATTCTTTGATGGAAGGACCAGGTCAGTGGGGTGAGGATTGAAAGCTGAATGAGGAAGTAGACAGACATAAAAGGAGAGCGCTGGAGGGACTCAATGAAAGGTAATTTACTGATATTTATTTTTTAACTTTTGACTTGCCAATCAATTTAAGACAAGTTACAGCCTTAAATTCAAGCCATACCCATAAGATAAACCGTGGACTCTAACTAGTCTACTTCCTGGCTTTACAATCTTATGTATATGCCTTCCAAGTTTGGCATGCGGCTAACAGTTGGCTAAGCGATCTCCTGGCGCCATCTTTGTAGCCCTAGCCAACTCACGCGCCGTTGGGGTTATTCATTAAAATTTATTGAGTGCGATTTCACTGGTAAACATCTGCACTTCACTGATACTTCACCTCACTTTTATTCATTTGATGGTTTGTTTAGAGGTAGATGCTTTCCAGAATTTCTGAATTACTGGCCAACTACGATTGAGAGTGCTCCACATGATGATGAATGTCTCTCTTAGTCCATCCACATGATATTTCACAACTGGTGATGGGCTCACACTTTTGCTATTGCCAGAGTTTGGTCCTTATCCCTGGGGCATCCTTATTTGGGATGCCCCACCGTGTGTAAAATCCTCTTGATCACCCTAAAAGTCATTTAGACTCCAGGGCCAGCAAAAAATACATGTTTTGTGCTTTTTAACCCCCTCTTAGAAAAATGTGCTAGAATAGATCAATATAAAGACAAATGTATTATACTGATATTTGCTTAGCAGTTAAGACTTCAATTTGAAATACGTCTCTTTTTCTATTATTTGTTTTTGTCATTTTCTAAAAGGTCCGCTGGTAAAAAAAAGACAGTGATTGACGTTTCTACCAAAGGAAACATTTACATGTATTGGACACGGAAATCAGGTGCTGTTGTGAAATAAAAAGGTTAAAGCGAAGGGCAAGTCTATGATTAATAGAGGAGAGTGCTCCTTTCTGAATGCACAGGGAAGAGCTATTGATGTCTGCTCTGCCTTATCGATTGGCCTGCGCTTTGATAGTGATGATTATAAGGGTGATAAAGTCACATTTATTGGAAACGTGTTTAAGCATGACGTAACAATGTAAAGCTGGCCTGCGGGTATAAACCAATACAACTGTTCCAGGCTTTGAGTATCAGAAACATATAATATCATTCATTCTAACAAATAATAATTATTCCAATGACAAGTTTTACAAACTATTCTACAACATTTGTACTTCTAAGTCTTTGAAGAAAACAGTCTTTGGATAAGGCATTCTATATTCTCTAATATATATATTTGTTATAGATGTAGTTTTTTTTTGCAAAAAAATCTGGCTCACTACATCCTTATCCGTTCTGATCTTTTTAGAAAATGTCTAAGCATATGTACAGAACCAAGAAAAAGGAAATAGTTAAAGGCATGTGTGAGAAATTACATTTGTATATATACTGACAGTATCAGTGATAAATATATGCACAGCTAGTAAACTTAAATTGAGTGAAAACCAAAAAATAAAAATAAAACCAAAAATCAAAGGATTCACCAACTTACTCTGATCTCTGTATCGAATCTGGGGCCCAAACACCAGACATCGGTGACTCTGTTTTGGACTCATGCCCCCCCCCCACCTCCCTCCTGCCACCAGCCACAGTGACGTTGCCACGTCCGCTTCATTCACTGCAATAGTTAGGGTTGCCTGCGCAGCTATATTCATGGGGGTCCCATGCTGTCATAACTAGATGCCTTCTTCACTGTGAATGTACAGTAATGCATAGCTACCCATGCTGGGGATTATTTGGGGCATTTCAAGGGCACAGAGTACTTTATAATAGACATGTTATCTAACAGGCCCTAAGGCAGAGTGTCCCACCAACAATGTTGCCAGTCTTCCAATACAACCTCTGCCAACACCAAATAGGAGGTAACTTTATCAATGACACCATTCTGGTCCTTGTAGCTCTTCTTTTAGGTGAAACGTGAAGGACACAGAAAAAACAACCTTTATAAACCAAATATGAAGCTTTATTGACAGAAACACTGCATGTATATAAAACACATTATTGCTAAAAAATATTTTTGGACTAAAATAACAAACAGCCCCGTGCTGTAATAGCTGTTCCAACACCACACCAAGCAAGATCTATAATTGCTGCACTTGGTTACTAACAAAACCATGCAAAAACAATGTTACAATGCTACATTACATGAACCATAAATTAAATTATGGAGCTGATTCAGAGCCTGCCCGTGAATGCTCGTTTTATTCGGTAACTCGTCTCGGAAACCAGGAAATTGCGAACGCTCGTATCATTCACAGCCATGTTCCGAGAAAAGTTTGTTCATGCATAAGCAGCCGTATTTGCTTTGTGTACGCAGGCGGCTTAGCCGAGCATTTACGTTATTTGCAGCCGAAGTCTTCTTGGAAGCCAATTTTTATCTATTTTCAGAAGTAACTATTGCCCTTATTCATCAAGCGATAGCGCCAGGTAGTGTCTGACGAGCGCCAGGTAGCGGCAGATAACGGCGACTACCAACTCAAGTACGCCCGGCGGCGGTCACAATGACGCATTTATCAAGCAGAGCGACGGCTAGCGCGGCATTCATCATGAAGCCGCCTGGACCGAACAGCGCCGCTGCAAATTCCCTCACAGCGCCAGGTATGAGCTGTCGCTCCCTGGCGATGTCCAATGCATTTCAATGGAGCAATCTATAATTATTCATAAATAATTTGTATTAATTTTTTTTTTTTTTTTTTAATGTCAAAAAATCGGAGACCACTTCTGCAATGTTAGGATTTATTTTTAAGTAAAAAAAAAATTTAAAACAAATTTGTGCAGAATTGATCTAACAGGTCTGAGATTAATGTATTCATATTACAAAATGATTCTAAACACATGTGTAATGTTACATTCAAAAAATATGGTTGTTTAGGGGTTAAAAACTAGTTAATACACATCGCCGCCAGCGCTCTGGGGTTTAAACAAGGAATGGACAGCGACAGCACATTCGGAGCGTGATTTGTTAATGAATATGAAGCTAGCCGTTCACTCTGGCCATTCGTTGTCAGGCGCTCACATACAACGCTGAACCTGTGAAACAGCGACCCCCCAGCCCGTATTCAACATTACCGCACACCGACTGAGTCGCTGTCATCATGCTAACCCCGGCCAAGCAAAGCGAATACTGGCTGGCGCTGAAAAAATCACGCTACAGTCGCTCATCTGTCGCTACCTGGCGCTATTAATGAATCGGCCTCCCCGTGTGCTGGTGGCTTTCTGGCGTACTCCTTCTTCTCCCCGCCCGTGTATCCATTGTAGTCTGCATGTCCTTGCAAATACTTACCTTTGTCCCCCCTGCTGGCATCTAGGGCATCCCATGGTAGTCTGCATGTCCTAGCACATACTTACCTTCTTCCCCCTGCTGGCATCTAGGGCATCCTATGCTAGTCCGCATGTCCTAGTAGTACTTACTACTTAGGCCACCTTCTGTTTTGATGTTCTGTTTCACACCACTGTTTCTGTCTGCTTTATGGAGCTGCATAGAAAATACACCACCACGCAGCATATACCTTTAAAACTCTTAGATTATTTAAAACCTTTTTTTTTTATTAGGTTTTATTTCCCAAAAATAAGTAAAAAAAAAGATATAATTTTTTTTTAATTGTTTGTGGAACCAACAAGGCAGCTGCAAAGAGAAAAAAAATATACATTACCACTTGTTTGTCCACATGTGTGCCTGTACCCAATCTGGTTGACGCATATTTTTAGGGGGCCACCCTCCCCCGTGTCGACATCTTTTCTTCAGGGTCTGTAGAGGGAAAGAACCTGAGTTAGTATTTATGTGCATGTGTTGTTTGAGTAATGCTTGGATATTGTTCTGCTTCACTGGCTTGACACCCACCTGAGTCTTGTGCCGATTTCATCTCGGGTCGCCCCATTGCCGCATACTCACCCTCTGATGATTCTGTAGGGAAGCACAACACGCCAGCACTTAGCAAACATGTTATTAGACTTTACATGCAGCACAACCTGTGTGTTTTTTTGGATATTGGCCTACCAGAGTGTGCAGGAGCTGTGGGGCGACTCCAAGCCCAACACACCCTCCTCTTCAGTGGGCTCTGTAGCTGGTGGTGGTGCTGAATTGGAGGAGGAAGCGGACATTGGCAGGGTTCAGGGCTGCCACCTTACATCCACACCCTGTCTTCTTGGCCATACTGATTGGAATCCTCACCTCTGGGTGGGCTTGATCCACAGCCAGAACCCCCCAGCTACAAAAGAAAATACAATTTTGTAAAATATGTTAATGATAACCGTGATATCTCACTTTCTCTGTTGTACATACACTTACCTGGGAAGTTTTGGCTCTAGAACCTCCGCACCCAGGCCCACTTTCACCATTTGAGGTCCGACCAGTGCTGCATTATTTAGGGGAAGGTGTAAGGTGATGTCCCCTCATCACACACATAGGCTGCCACTTCCTCATTTTATGTGTGTTGGGCTTGAAGTCATAACATTGTTTTATAAATGTCTGTAAACAACAAACTGATGGGCATTGTTAACTTATGTCCTGTTTGGGTCTCCTTTAGCTCCACATGCACACCTCCACCCCTTTACGGTAATTTTCTGGGACAGTGCAAGCACTTGCTGACCTCAGCCAGCAACAAGGTGAAGTCAGCTCTCCCATCCCACAGTAGTAGCGAATTGCTTAAAAATGTGAACGATTAATCACTTAGGCACCCCTGTGTCACATACAAACATGCCAGAGTGGTCCATGTGACAGTAGCAGAAAAGTACTGGGCCTGTAATGTTGGAAGGCCAGGCCTCCACCATTAATGTTAAGCCATGTGCCGTCACTCATATTTCACTGCCACTGTCACCTGTTTGCACCTTGACAGGATTGTAATGCGGCACACATGAGTAGGTGAATGGCATGAAAGTGTGACTTACCATCATAATGTCCTTCTGTTGCTTTGGATGTTGTCTGTATGACGCACCCCTGCACAGACCCCGGAAGTGTGTTTGCGTCCAGCTACCCATGTACCGTAGTACGGTCCATCTAGTCTGCCCTTATGTGTATACTGTATGTACTCTTTATCTTAGGATAGATGTGTGCTTATCCCAGGCATGTTTAAATTCAGTGACTGTTGATTTTTCAACTACCTCTGCTGGAAGTTTGTTCCAAGCATCTACTACTCTTTCTGTAAAATAATATTTTCTAACATTGCTTCTGATCTTCCCCCCGACTAGCTTCAGGTTGTGCCCCCTTGTTCTATCGTTAAGTTTCTTCTTAAAAACACTTCCCTCCTGAACCTTATTCAATCCTTTCACATATGTAAAGGTCTCAATCATGTCCCCCCTCTCCCTTCTTTCCTCCAGACTGTACAAATTAAGTTCTTTAAGTCTCTCCTGATAAGTTTTATGTTTAAGTCCTTCCACCATTTTTGTTGCCCGCCTTTGGACACGTTCTATTTGAATAATGTCTTTTTGCAGGTAAGGTCTCCAGAACTGCACACAGTATTCTAGCTGTGGCCTCACCAGGGCTCTATACAGCAGCATCACAACCTCCCTCTTCCTACTGGTGATGCCTCGAGCTATGCAGCCGAGCATCCTGCTTGCTTTTCCCACTGCCTGGCTACACTCTCCACTCATCTTGCAGCTATCAGTAATCAGTACCCCTAAATCTCTCTCCTCCGAGGTCCTGGCTAACACAGTGCTGCCCATACGGTACTCGGAGCAGGGATTCCTTCTACCCAAGTGCATGATTTTACATTTAGAGACATTAATTAATTAATATTCTTGGTGTTCAGTTGTCCATATTGCACCATAAACAATGAGTTCTATTGATTTTAGTAGTATAACATATTTATTGTTAAGAGCCACCTTTGGATAATCAAATATTTCTCCCTGTATTGCTACCTGTTTAAATTGGTTAGCAGAGCAGATGCAAAATATAATTAAAGTTGTTTAATTAAAGACTGCAAACATAAATCCACATACTAAAGCAGGAGTCACTCATATGTCCAGGAAAACAAGTTCCACATATTTGTTATTAGGACCTCGGCTGGAGTCTGACCTTGTGTTTCTCATGTTCTTCTAGCATTTACATGATCAATGATTATGATCTGAGTCATGAATAAACAAACTTAAAAATAACCCTTCAGAGGAACACAATTTGCAGTAAAGGCCCCTGTCAGCTTATGCTTTGCCCCCTTTCTCATATATTATCATTAATAAGACCTGTATAATCAAGAATATAGATAGACTCATCTTTCTTTCTTTACAGCAGATTGCAACCAGTCCAATAATTTAGTGCTCATCTGTTGAGAAGATCCAGCTCGTGATCTAGATGTGTTTTATGGCCCATCGCTTTTTAAGTCTTAATGAATGGAGTGTTTATTCATTTTAACAGAGGGGGCATGCCAGGTATATATTCTGGTATATATATGCTAAACAGATCATCTATTAAAGGGAAACTGCACTTGTGGACTTAGTGATCAGATCCCAGAGTAGAACTGATGACTAGCATCAGGATCCTCATCCTACCTGCTCTCCACAGCTCTGGCTTCAGGCCTGTTTGTGTGGATTATGAGCCAAGACCGAGCCAATACTTTGCTCAGCTTTGTGGGCTCTGGTTTTAGTGTTGTCAGATCTGTTGCAGATAGCGCACTTCTATGCTGGTCTCAGTGATAACCCCTTCTTAGCTCTGCCATAAAAAAATCTGGACTCCATACACCTAAGATTTCTGGAGGTCCTTCTGGACCCAAAAATGGCTGCACAATGCAATGCTGCTTATCCTCTATTGATAGAGGAGCATATTCTGTACATGGGTGCCCTGTTGAATGATGATTTGAGGAGAAATGTTAGGTATCTTGTAAATTCTTAGCTTACTGGTGGAAGTGGGTGGGCTAAAGTTGCATGGACCAGGGTGAGAATCGAACTGGGTGACAGAATACTAGAATGGAGGATGGGGTGGATGAGTGAAGCTGGGGGATGCATGGGAAGACCTGGAATGGTAAGCTGGGAGAGTTTGGTGGGTGCAGCTGGAATGGTGTGAGAGTAACTGGACAAGTGGATGGTAAGTGGCACTGGAAGGAGGGTGGAGCTGGGTGGTGGGATAGAGGTGTAGAGAATGTAGAGTGGGTGGGTGAGTGACATGGGAAGGCTGACTGGAGATGGTCACGCAGAAGTTCCAGATGGGCTGCCATTGAGGGCTGCCCTATACAGTGTCCTCATCAGTGATTCAGGAAACTTGCACCTAGGAAGTCATCGCCCAAGTCGTGGATGAAACAACTCCCACATCCCATTCTAGACACACATGTTTACTGGAACCATTCAACTCTACAATTATATACCTTCACTACAGCACAAATCTAGCCTTCAGAAATACATCAAGATGAGCATCGTCTACCCTCTGATGAAGCCTTTTTAGGCAAAACGCGTCAGGGTGCAGACAGACCTAAAGAGCACATTGACCATAAAATTAAAGCCTGAACACTGACCTTGACCCCTTCTCAGAAAGACAGAAGGTGTACCTTTGTGACTTACCCCCAACGGCACAATGTGTTGTTTTTCCTGGCTGACCAACCAGGATATTATATGATTTCATGTACTGTAAAATTGAATGTTAAAAAGCCTTGTATATTTTTCTGACTCTACCATGTACCGAATATATGTATGAATTCAAATATATATAGATGTAAAATTTAGTATGAATAAAATACCACAACACAACCAGGTGCTGAGGCCCCACTTTTATTCTGTTTTTCTTTGATCTATTTCCCCCATACAGTGCATCGCCTGGTCTTGTGCATAATGCACCCTCCCAAAGGTTGACGGGGAGGCCGATTCATCAATAGCGCCAGGTAGCGACAGATGAGCGACTGTAGCGTGATTTTTTCAGCGCCAGCCAGTATTCGCTGTGCTTGGCCGGCATTAGCTTGATGACAGCGACTCAGTCGGTGTGCGGTAATGTTGAATACGGGCTGGGGGGTCGCTGTTTCACAGGTCCAGCGTTGTATGTGAGCGCCTGACAACGAATGGCCAGAGCGAACGGCTAGCTTCATATTCATCAACAAATCACGCTCCGAATGTGCTGTCGCTGTCCATTCCTTGTTTAAACCCCAGAGCGCTGGCGGCGATGTGTATTAACTAGTTTTTAACCCCTAAACAACCATATTTTTTTAATGTAACATTATACATGTTTTTAGAATCATTTTGTAATATGAATACATTAATCTCAGACCTGTTAGATCAATTCTGCACATATTTTTTTTTTTGTTTTTTGACTTAAAAATAAATCCTAACATTGCAGAAGTGGTCTCCGATTTTTTGACATTAAAAAAAAAAAAAAAAATACCAATTATTTATGAATAATTATAGATTGCTCCATTGAAATGCATTGGACATCGCCAGGGAGCGACAGCTCATACCTGGCGCTGTGAGGGAATTTGCAGCGGCGCTGTTCGGTCCAGGCGGCTTCATGATGAATGCCGCGCTAGCCGTCGCTCTCACCGGCGCTAGCCTCATTTTGCTTGATAAATGCGTCATTGTGACCGCCGCCGGGCGTACTTGAGTCGGTAGTCGCCGTTAGCTGCCGCTACCTGGCGCTCGTCAGACACTACCTGGCGCTATCGCTTGATGAATAAGGGCCAAAGCCTATACCAAGTTGCATATATTATATAGCAGCCATGAGCCTACTATTAAAATGCAAACAGCTCACAGCTGACCTTATTTTTCTGCAATGTCTGAGTGTGTTTTCTGTGATTTTCAGTTTACAATGAAGAACACAGTGATCACCAGTTGCCAGGAAAAGTCCTGCCTGCAGTGATCTGTTGGGCAGTGATAGAGATTCCCCTCCATTGAAGGTCAATCTTCTGAGTAAATTGCTATCCCAGCACATTGTGGCACTGTTACGGTAGTTAAAGTGGACCAAAACCCAGGATTTTGACCATCCTGGGTTTTGGTCCCCGGGGCACCCCGATCAAAGATGCCCCGCTATGTGAAACCCCCAGATCACCCGATAAAGCTCACCTCACAGCGGTCCTGCGGCGCATGCGCGGCCGCTCATCGAATCAGCGCGCTCGGAGCCGCTGAGCTATGCAGCTTAGCGGCTCCGTGTGCCCTGGTGGCCGCATCTCGCTCTTCCCTCTAACAGGGAGCGCGACTGCGCAGGCCATTAACAAATGGCCGGCGCGGGCACGCGCCCTGCTAGCGGGATAGTGGGGATGCACCCCGCGGATGCCCCGTTGGACCGGAATTCGGGTAATTGTAGTTTTGGTCCACTTTAACACCAAGTAAGGTAGTCCCATTTGTTTAAGGAATGCTGTACATGTCTGTACATGTTTTCTCCTACTGTATGTAGCGTCTGGTGCTGCTTCTCAACATTTGTCAGTGACCATGAGAAATTTTCAAAATGTTGGAAATCTGAGTGTCAAAAGTTTCCACTCAGGGGGTTATTTAAGAAAGGATAGCGTCAGGTAGCGCCTGGTTAATGAGAGGTAGCGACAGATAGCGACTGGTGAACGCCAGACATGGCACGCAATTCCACATTTATCAAGCAGAATCTGTTTAGCGACTGGGATAGCGCCATGTAGCATCTGATTCATCATTTTCACAGCCTCAGCGAACAGCTCCAGCGTTCAGCCTTGCACAGCGCCAGGTATGACCTCTCGCTACCTGTCGCTCCCCCATACATTTCAATGGACGAACCTTTTCTTCACTTTAAACGGGTTTTTTTTTTTTTTTAATTTTCCCCAAAAATCACAAATAATTCTGTGACCTCTTCTGGCATTGAAAAAGCAGTTTTTTTTTAAATTTTTTACATTTTTTAAATATTTCTTCAGAAATGACATTACAGGTCTGGCATTAAAGTGTTCATGTTACAATGTTGTTACAATGTAATTCCATATGTTTTCGCTTTGTTACTAGTTGATAGAAGCTTGAAAACAGACTTTAAACACACCGCCTCCTGCGCTATGGGCTTCAGACAAGTATTTTTCAGAGCCAGAGATTTGGGAGGCTGTTTTTTTGCTGAATATGGTGTCGGTCGCTATGAGCAGTCGCTACCATGCGCTCCCATACAGCGCTGTACTGGTCAAATAGCGACTCCTCACAATGTATTCAACATTACTGAACAGCGACTGAGTCGCTATAAAGTAGCGACCCACGGCTGAGCACTGCGACTACTAGCGGGCGCTCTGAAAATGCCTGCTACAGACGCTCATCTGTCGCTACCTGCCGCTAATGATGAATCAGCCTATAAAATTTTTTTTTTACATTTTTCTACTGTCCAATCCAGTCTCAGTTCTCCACCTTGTTCTCAGCATCGGGTTAGCTACAAATTTCAGGTCAGTTTATGATTAATCTGTTTTAGGAAGCCGTTCATTTACTTGCATATATGTATTAACCTAATCTGTTCACAGCTGAGTGAGAGAGAACTGTAAACTTTGGACTGGTGCCCAGTAATTACTGTAAAAAACGGGATGTAATGTCTGTATGGATTGCTGTTGATCCTGACCTGCATCTGCATAAATTACATAAATATACAGATATTGCTCAATAGTTTGCCTTTAAGAGATCCCTGTGCCATAATACAAATTCGAGCACTTCTCTTCCAGTTTCAGGAAGGCAGCTACAATAAGTGGCATTTTTTGTTAGCGGAAAGTAAAGAATTAAGGTGATATCTTTTAAGGCTAACTGAGTATACTTAAGGTAAGCTTTTGAGAATACTTCCTTCCTTCCAGACATGATTTAATATTGAAAAACTGAAAACTCCCTCTTCCCTATACACACAAAGCACAGAAAGTGCACAGCAAAAGGTCATAAAAACACATTAAAAAGCCAGCCAGTTGCAGAGATATACAAATAGCTAATTACAATTAGCCAAGCCTTAAACTGCAAATTTGTGAGGCTTGATGAGGCTTCATTAGATCTGGTTCTCTTATCAGTACCCTTTCCAATTTACAATTTACATACACACTCCAGTACATGGGACATTATAAAGCTTACCTGGGTGCTAAGAGGTTATACATTTTTTGCGTACATTTATATTCCCATTTCATTTTAATTAATTTTTTTAATGCATAGATGGCCATTGTATGCTTGCGCACACATAGGAATTCGTCCTCCGCATTTAACCCATCCGTGCAGTGAGTGTACATGCCCGGAGAGGTGGGCTGCCCTAATTATTTCTTCCTCTCCCTGCTTTTTTAATTTTTTTAAGAGCATTTTGATGTTCCCAGTTCCTTGTGTATAAGATATTTTTTCTGTTTTCCAGTATAACATTATGTCTGATTAAATCGGACTTTCACCCTGAATAAGAGCATATCTTATACGTTACCCCCACCCTGTACATACAGATTGCTCCCATTAAAAGTCACCCTACCGGCGTCTAATGCATTTTATGAGCCTTTAAACATCCAAGATGGGGGCCCATGGAGTCTCAGGCTGCCTGCAAACAGGAAGTGTCTTCTGACTGTGCCAATCTGCATTCTGGGAAGCCTTTGAAAAAGTTGTTATTTCACAACGAAACGCGTTAGGCGGCAGGACACGGGGAATCTACGTATGTGCACGCGTTCTTCTTAACTTTTGAAGACTTCAGCTTCACCCTTCCAGCGGCCGCGGTGGGGAAGCGTGGGAACATCCTGCTCATTTTTTATGTATAAGCGCTGAGATCAAGAACATGTTTTGTGAGTAGTTTTTAAACATTATTAAAAATTCGTTTGGATCTTATTGCTGGGTTGCACTAGATTCTTTTTCCTTTTCTCTTCTATGGGACATGGTCTGAATGAGCATATCAGACATTTCTCCAACTGAAGAGCATACTGTTGTGACTTTGGATTAAATATATTGGAACCCCAAAGGGAGGATTTGGATAACTATTGGTTCTCTAATCGTGGAGGAGATTATGATGGAACAAGAGGCTTGATTTTTTATTTCACATTGGTAAGAGTATATAGAAGAGGTGGTGGGCACGTGTGGAAGTGTGCATGTCTTTTGGGACCCCCTCAGTACACCCTCGATTGATGAAGATTTACCTATAGGAAAATTGCTCTGTGCTTATTTACTATCATATATTTGAACTTTTTTTGGAATAAGAAGTTTTGCACGTTGTAACATATTTACTGTTTTTTTAAAAAGAAAAAAAATCTGTGGGCAGCGCGGTGTTCTATTTTAAGTTGCATTCTGGGATTGCTGTCCTTTTGCTGACCCCAGCTCTGCTCTGTCTGTGCAAAGCACAGCTATAACCCGCCCCCCTTGTACTTTTGCCCCCTCTCCTCTCCTCAGTATGTGATGCTTGTGAGGCAAGATGGCCGTGATCGTAACCTAGAGTGGGGGATAGAATAAAAAATAAGTGGCTAAAAACTTAAAATATATTAATTTTAGATGCTGGGGAATGTTTTTTGAAGGGTTTGGGCTTTTCTTTACATGATGCTGAAGATCCTGTTTAAGAGAAGTAAGTACCCTTGAAAGCTTACATTATAGTCCTTGTCTAGGCAAAGAAACAATAAAAGCTATGCTCACATTTTGTCCATTTTAAAACGTTGATCAATCGCTCAGATTGAGCATCCTGCTGAGCAGTTTGGGTCTCCATTTTCTGGGTTTTAAAACTCCAGCATTCCAAGTCCACAACTGATGCCCTGCTGAGTTAGCAAATGTAAAATAAAAAAGTGTGGCTGCTGCCACTGTAGATTAGTACAGAACAGTCACTCACAAACTGTTGCTGCAGCTGATGCGGATAAGAAACACGCTCTGAGCTCTAATTAAGTTTTTGTATTAATGCCCTAACTGCGACAAAGCTGGTTGTGACTGTTTTTGCCACTGTGATTTTATGTAGGACTGACTTATACTGCTTTCAGCTATTGTACTTGTACTGCTATCATCTAGGGCTGCTTGTATTGCTAAATCAAGGCCCTTATTTAACAAGGGATAGCGCCAGGTAGCGAATGGTGAGCGAACGATAATGACACTCACCGCCACGAGAACGCCGGCTCCCCTCCGCAATCACACATTTATCAAGCCGATCCTGCTTAGTGACTGACAGAGCGCCAGATAGCGAATCATTCATCATTATTCCAGCCTCACCCCACAGCGCCAGCGAGCGACCTTGAACAGCGACAGGTATGACCTCTCGCTACCTGGCGCTCTCCAATGCATTTCAATGGAGCAATCTTTAAATATTCATAATAAATTGCTATTAATTTTTTTTTTTATTTTAAATATCAAAAATTCTGTGACCACTTCTGCAATGTTAGATTTTTTTTAAGGTAAAAAAAAAAAAAAAAAAATTTGTGCAGAATTGATATTACAGGTCTGATATTAATGTATTCATATTACAAAATGTTTTGAAAAACATGTTTTTGTTTTTTTCTAAAAATATGGTTGTTTGGGGGTTAAAAAACTACTTTTAACCCATCGCCGCCAGCGCTCTGAGGTTTAAACAAGCATTTCACTGCGCGAGAATTTTTGGAGCGTGATTTGTTAATGAATATGCTGGGAGCCGGTCGCTATGGCCAGTCGTTATCATGCGCTCCCATACAGCGCGGAACCTGTCAAACAGCGACTCCTCACCCAATATTCAACATTACCGCACACCGACTGAGTCGCTGTCAACAGCCGAACAACGCCCAAGCACAGCGAATACTAGCGGGCGCTGTGAAAATAACGCTACTGTCGCTCATCTGTCGCTACCTGGCGCTATTAATGAATCGGCCTCCAAGTCTGATAAGGAATTTACATTTTCCAGATAGAAATGCAGTGTATATGTTACTTTATTAAATACTTTATTAAATGATATATTATAATTAATGAACGGTTACCGCATTATTACACATTCAAGTGGACATATTACCTGGATTTTTATGTTCCGGTACTAAGTTCTTGTCCCTGGGGCATCCTGATTGCTCCCTGCACACTTGATCACTCACCAATCGGCCCGATTACTCGGTTGGCCACCCAGTTTCCCCATGTCTGCCCCCGCACCACCCACACACAGCCCATGCTGCACGTGAATTTTGCAGCGCTTCAGAAGTGTTGCCTGCACATTGCTGTGTCAGAAAAGAAAACTGCTCCCCAACGTGCATGGTTGGTAGGGTCATACGAAAGGGGCGTCATGCTTACCTCTGAATCCCAATCCCTGGAGCATCCCAATGTGAGATGCTCCACTGTGTGAAGCTCCCCTGGGATTGCCGGTATACCCACCTTGCAAGCAATCCCATGGCACATGTGCAGGCTTTCATCCATGCAGCACTTTATTCTGTATATATTAATGCAGTACATAGAACTCTTTATTTCCACAGAGCCTGACGTGGAGGCTGATTCACTACTTACGCCAGGTATCGGCAGATGAACGTCTGTATAGTGGCGCTTAGAGCGACCACTAGTAGACGCTGTAAGCGAGGAGTGCCTCAGTCGCTGTAGTAACCTGCCCCGCATTGATGAATGTGATGTATGTTGGGCGCTCTAACACCAGTACAGATCGTCACTCGACCTTGGCATTCCTGGGGGACACTCAGAGCTATACACTCAGGTGATGTGTATGTTTATGATTTAAATTGGTTGTTGTATTCTGATACTTGAGTCTGTTTTTCTCTTGCCACGTTTTATATTAATAATATTGTATTTGCACAAATTTAGCACTAATGCAATTTATGGATTGGTTGTAATATTGGCACTTTATTGAAATATGATGTTTATAGGGTTGGGATTATGGGTAAAACTGGGATGCCCCTGGGAATGTGCGGTCTAGTCTTATATGTTTTTTAACTGTTTGTTATGTGATTCTTATGTGTATTTGTCAATAAATAATCTATGCATTCATGATATATATTTAGTTCATTTATTGATTACCGTGGAGGGGGTGCGGTGGTTTGGAGCTATTCTGGGTGAACTGCTGGATTCACCATTACAATATTACGATTCCAATTTAGGATTGAGATAGTCTCCCATCACTGCACGGCCACAGGTATTAAATTTAACTTCATATTGTGGTGCGGAATTTGTACATACTTTTTGACTAACACCAGTACAGCACTGCAGCGAGCGAAAGGTAGCACCAGCTCAGTGCGACCGACTCTCGGCGCTCCACTGCATACTTATCAAAAAAGGACACACACACAGCGTCGGAGCTCTAAATCTGGTCGCTATAGCACAGAGCGCCAGACGCTGTGTGATTAAAGTCTTGAACACATATACACCTGTAACAAAGCGAAAACACATGGAATGACACTGTTTTAACACTGGCCAATAACACTTTAGTGCCAGACCTGTTATAATAATTCTGCATATCAAAATATCCAACTTATCAAAAATGTTTGTAAAAGTGTTTGTTTCGCAGCCAGGAGAGGTCACACAATGATTTGAGCAAAAAAATAAATAAATAAATAAATTGTCAAACATACTGTTAAACACAAGCAAATGAACGGCCATTGAAATGTATGGGAGACCGACACTGAGCGAAAGGTAATACCTGGCACTCTTGAAGCTATAGCGCCGGCACTATATGCCATACCTCCCAACTTCTGAAAGCGGGACAAGCCATGCCCCCGACCGCACCCCCGTCACGCACCGGCCACACCCCCGTCACGCCCCGACCACACCCCTGTCACACTCTCCAGCTCCAGCAATGTCGGCTGCCTTCACCCCTGCATGCGTACGTTTTTTTATCCCCAACCCAGCATACCGCCCACCCATCCCCCGTGCGCCCGCCCCACTTTCTCACCCCACACGCCAGGAAGTTAGTATCTTCGCACCGGCGTCGTTGCGGCCCTGGGCACACTGCCACGGAGCAGGGCGTCCTGGGACATTTGTTAACGTTCCGGGACCGCGGGATTCTTTGCGAAAATCGGGACAATCCCGGGAAAATCGGGACAGTTGGGAGGCATGTATATGCTGAACCATCTTTAATAATACATCGGATAATACATGGCGCTGTTAGAGTCGCTCACCAGATTCGCTTTCATAAATGTGGTTTTGCGTACCAGCCATTCACCAGACGCTGCCTGCCACTACGAGGCATTACCTGGCTCTATCCCTTCTTAAATAACCCCCATAGAGAGCAGAGAGCAGCTGGTATTCCTGGTTTCCCTCCAGCATGGCAGCTCATCAGTGTGGCCCGTGCTTATATACTAACAATCCTGTCCTCCATACTGGACCAACAGTAATCTTTAAAAAAAAAATGGAAAATTGGTCCACCTTAAGTACGTCTGGGTGCTTTGCCTTCCAACAGACAAAAGGGGGGGTTAAAAGACTGGACTTGAACATGTGTCATTTTTTGCCCCTTAAAAATGTAACTGGCTCAGATGTTCTTGGTGTAAGTTACTGCACTTTGCATGGTACAGTGCCTTATAAAAAATGGCAGCTGGCACGCTGACTTTTACTGCCTTGTTCCAATAGCACGCAGACAGTGGCAGGCAGAGCATCATAGTGGAAATCAGTCCAGTATAAACTGGGCTCGCATCAGTAATTACTTAGTTGTATTTAATCAGCTGCTGTGTACATATGGAGAAGGTCTGTTTGTACAGAAGCCAATGTTTAACCCTTTTGTTAGCACAATCGATAGGTCCCTGGCTCAGCTTCTATAATGGAGGCCGGTCTCAGCTGTTTAACTCGTGCCTACATGTGTACAGACAGCATGGCGTTTGTCCAGCAGTCAGCCGACCATCAAGAATTGCATTTCTGTTCCAAGGAGAGCCTGGAGCCATCCATCTTTCTTTAATCAGTTACACCCACTGTAGACAAAGCTGTTAAGAGGAGATGGCTTGTTCCCAACTTTATGGACAGGTCAATCATTTCATGAGATAAAGACACAGTAAAGCAAGCAAGGTGTGTGTGGACAGATGCGCTGCTGCAAGCCGACTGTATATGTGATTGAAGAGTCCTTTTCACTATATTTACCCTGCAGCTCCATAACAGCTTTATTTGTTGGAAAAGGAAGGAGGAGTGGTCAACTGAAGGACAAAATATTGTTTTGAATTGTTTAAAGCAGAACAAAACCTTTAGATCAGAGCAGGCACACATCGAAAGGGTACTGGGGATGCGGCCAATCTCGCCCCTGATTGCTCGTCTATACAAAGCCATATTGCCATTAATTAATATGCACAGAATACAGGACTGATTGAATGAGAGCCCATACATGATGCACAGTGTATTGATACATAGGACTAGGAGAAGGTGAGTTTTTTCACAGCCTGTGATCAGAGCCACCCTGCCTTGCAAAGAGAGCTTAAGGCCCTTATTCATCAAGCGATAGCGCCAGGTAGTGTCTGACGAGCGCCAGGTAGCAGCAGCTAACGGCGACTACCGACTCAAGTACGCCCGGCGGCGGTCACAATGATGCATTTATCAAGCAAAATGAGGCTAGCGCCGGCGAGAGCGACGGCTAGCGCGGCATTCATCATGAAGTCGCCTGGACCGAACAGCGCCGCTGCAAATTCCCTCACAGCGCCAGGTATGAGCTGTCGCTCCCTGGCGATGTCCAATGCATTTCAATGGAGCAATCTATAATTATTCATAATTAATTGGTAATATTTTTTTTTTTTTTTTTTTTAATGTCAAAAAATCGGAGACCACTTCTGCAATGTTAGGATTTATTTTTAAGTCAAAAAAAAAAAAAAAATAAATATGTGCAGAATTGATCTAACGGGTCTGAGATTAATGTATTCATATTACAAAATGATTCTAAAAACATGTATAATGTTACATTCAAAAAATATGGTTGTTTAGGGGTTAAAAACTAGTTAATACAGATCGCCGCCAGCGCTCTGGGGTTTAAACAAGGAATGGACAGCGACAGCACAAAGCCAGCTCCGAGGGTCACACCCACATGCTTCATACCCACAAATTCCCAGCATTTTAGTAGCGATCTTGCCTGACATTGCTATTTATCATACAGCGGTTGCAAACGCCATCGCTGTAAAAAAACACCACTTGCGGGGCTTTTGCAGGGTGAGTGAAACAGCCCCGTAATCACCCCATCTGCATGTGAAAGCGCACACAGATGTCTATGAGCAGAGTTTCACTGGCGATTGCAGGGACATGGCGAACACTTTGCGTTTGTCCCTCAAACGTGAACACTTTGCGTTTTGCCCTACAATCGCTACAGTGTGGAAGCAGCCTAATAAGTGCTGTTAATACCACACATAAAGAAGTTTAGAAGACAACCAGAGTTTCATTGTTTATTATCACAATTTCTTAAACCTGCGAGTTTACTTTGTAAACATGTGAGTGCAGGACATTAATTGTCACCTAATGTGCCGATGACACAAACATTTCACACACCATATTTCTAGTGAAACTCTACTCTGACACTTGTACAAATAACTGGCCTGGCCACACACATCACTGCCTGAGGTGGCTACTAATCACACACAGGCCTGAGCCCACACACTTTCACTAAACACGTCTGTTTCTCACATCACACAGCAAGTCACAATTGTTGTGGTAACTTAAATGAAAGATTTAGGAAATCATTGCAGCCATGCTATTGCCTAGTGATTCAGGAAGACAATGAAAGTCAATGACACTTTTTACTCCTAGGAAATGTAGGGGACTTTTTACTCCTTTTTACACTGTAGTAATAAGTGCCATTGACTTTCATTGTCTTCCTAGCTGGTGATTCAGCATCTAGGTTCTGCTTAATTCAAAATCTATCTATTTGATGGGGGTTCAGGATGTAACCTACAACATTCTGCAACAGCCCATTGATCCACAATAGAAGTATCCGTCTATCCCCTATACAGTTATTGTATAGCTATATACGGTAGTTTACAAATCATCAATTAATACATATGTTCCCATAAGTCACCAACCACTGTATTATAACATATTATAACAATAATTCATCCACTAAATAAACATCTTCTTAATCTTGATCACCATAAAGTGGATCTGTATGCATATGTAATACAAAATATTTTTAGAATAAATCTGTTTAATAATTTTTTTTTCACATTTCAATATATGCATATCATTTCTATTTATATATTCACTTAGAGGCTGATTCATCATTAGCGGCAGGTAGCGACAGATGAGCGTCTGTAGCAGGCATTTTCAGAGCGCCCGCTAGTAGTCACTGTGCTCAGCCGTGGGTCGCTAATTTATAGCGACAAAGGCCCTTATTTAACAAGGGATAGCGCCAGGTAGCAAATGGTGAGCGAACGGTAATGACGGTCACCACCACGAGTACGCCGGCTCCCCTCCGCAATCACACATTTATCAAGCCGATCCTGCTTAGCGACTGACAGAGCGCCAGATAGCGAATCATTCATCATTATTCCAGCCTCACCCCACAGCGCCAGCGAGCGACCTTGAACAGCGACAGGTATGACCTCTCGCTACCTGGCGCTCTCCAATGCATTTCAATGGAGCAATCTTTAAATATTCATAATTAATTGCTATTAATGTTTTTTTTTTAAATGTCAAAAATTCTGTGACCACTTCTGCAATGTTAGATATTTTTTTATGGTTAAAAAAAAAAAAAAAAATATTTGTGCAGAATTGATATTACAGGTCTGATATTAATGTATTCATATTACAAAATGTTTTGAAAAACATGGTTTTTTTTTTTCAAAAAATATGGTTGTTTGGGGGTTAAAAACTACTTTTAACCCATCGCCGCCAGCGCTCTGGGGTTTAAACAAGCATTTCACAGCGCGAGAATTTTTTGAGCGTGATTTGTTAATGAATATGCTGGGAGCTGTTCGCTATGGCCATTCGCTGTCATGCGCTCCCATACAGCGCGGAACCTGTCAAACAGCGACTCCTAACCCTGTATTCAACATTACGGCAAACCGACTGAGTCGCTGTCAACAGCCGAACAACGGCCAAGCACAGCGAATACTAGCATGCGCTGTGAAAATTACGCTACTGTCGCTCATCTGTCGCTACCTGGCGCTATTAATGAATCGGCCTCAAAGTCGCTGTTCAGTAATGTTGAATACATTGTGAGGAGTCGCTATTTGACCATTAAAGCGCTGTATGGGAGCGCATGTTAGCGACTGCTCATAGCGACCAACTCACACCATATTCAGGAAAAAAACAGCCTCACAAATCTCTGGCGCTAAAAAATATTTGTTTGAAGCCCAGAGTGCAGGAGGCGGTGTGTTTAAAGTCTGTTTTCAAGCATCTATCAACTAGTAACAAAGCGAAAACATATGGAATTACATTGTAGCAACATTGTAACATGAACACTTTAATGCCAGACCTGTAATGTCATTTCTGAAGAAATATTTAAAAAATTTGAAAAAACTGTTTTTTTGGTGCCAGAAGAGGTCACAGAATTATTTGTGATTTTTTGGAGAAAAAAAACCCGTTTAAAGAGAAGAAAAGGTTCGTCCATTGAAATGTATGGGAGAGCGACAGGTAGCGAGAGGTCATACCTGGCGCTGTGCAAGGCTGAACGCTGGCGCTGTTCGCAGAGGCTTTGAAAATGATGAATCAGACGCTACATGGCGCTATCCCAGTCGCTAAACAGATTCTGCTTGATAAATGTGGAATTGCGTGCCGTGTCCGGCGTTGACCAGTCGCTATCTGTCACTACCTCTCATTAACCAGGCGCTACCTGGCGCTATCCTTTCTTAAATAACGCCCTTAAAGTTTAGGTCTTCTTTAAGACAATCATGGTTCCAAAGGACAATCAGTAAAATAATTATTCCCACATGTGGTGCCTTCCCCTTGCACAGAAATGTCACACTTGAGCTGGGAATAGATGATTAAGACAATCAACATTAAACAATCATGGAATTTTAATGGATGGAACACTAAATCTAATTTTTAAATATTCACAATACAGTGGTTGGTGACTTATGTGGACATATGTATTAATTGATGATTTGTAAGCTATATAGCTATGCATGACATATGGGTTAGTTCATTTTTTTTTTTTTTTCTTTCTTAGGTCCAGTAGGCTACCTTTAAGCTATATAGCTATACGATAAGTGTATGGGGCATAGACAGATACTTCTATTGTGGATCTATGGGCTATTGCAGAATGGTGGAAGAATACCACATGACCAGCAAAAAATAGGTTTCTTGTGCAAATAGCAAACGTGAATTGAATTTACTCTAACCAGACTAATTAGTCTGGAATTTCCACAAATAGAGATGAGCTTAAGGTGGAGAAACCACCAGGGCCAGTGGTCTCCCTCTTTATGGGGCATCCCAAATTGGCAAAACACAGCCACATCTCTGGCTATACCTTTAGCTGGGGCGTATTCCAGGCTTTTCCAAATGGCTGGCATGGATACAGCCTCAGTGACAGGAAAGCAGTCGGTGGTGGTGCTTGCTCCATTAATTGGTTAAGAATCCTGCATATGTGCTGTGAAAGCAAGGAAAATGGGAGTTTTTTGGTGAACTATGGGGATACACAAACCGGGGCATCGCAAATCGGAATGCCCCCACCCGGAGGAACAAAACCCATTATAGTGAAAATCTTGGGTTTTGTTCCTCTTTAAATTTAAACAAATCACAGGAAACAAATGCCCTCATTTAATAAAGCTTAGCATGGCATGGGTCCCTAAATAATGACCGATTTTAGGCTTCTTAGTGTTTGCCAGGAAAGTTAAGCAGACCTAAAGTCACTTTTAACTTTAGGTCCTTTTGAATTACATTGCATTACATAATAAAACCAGGCTCATCTTAATATTAAAGTTGTGTTATATAGCTCAGGGAAGGGGTAAATCCAATATAATATTCTTTTTGCTGTGAACTTAACAAAAGTGAAAAAGCATTAGATTCATTATAAAACCCTGTTGTCAGTTTTCTCTTGGGGACATCACTGCATCATATAATATAGCCTCACAATGCTCACTCACTGTATCAACTTGAAATGTAATGTTTCAAGTTACAAATGCAAGGGTTGTGTGGGACCAAAGCAGACCTCCACCAGAAATGACTTTAGGCCCCTTATAACAATTGCCCCAAGGGAATTCTGATTTATAATGCCCCTTCAGTTAAAGCCTTAATAAGCCAAAATCAGATATGGAAGTTAGATGGGCTGCACATTGGCGTAACCCATTCCTTCTAGTTCTATTGGAGAATGTCCGGCTGCTAGATGTGTGTTCTACCATTTCATGCCCCCCATCAGACTTAATTCCGCTTTAACTCAATTGGATACAGCTAGACAACTAAAGACTGAAACAAAGCAGAGACAAATGGTGCTTCATTTCTCTAAATGATTCCAAGTGGGCACATATGAGCTCCTGGACCCCGATGCGGTCACACCCCCTTTAGGTATGCCCCTGGTTAAGCCATTATTTTAGCATTTTGCGTAACTGAGGGTCTGTACACTCAGCTGACAACTCTGAGTCCTGGGCGGGGGAGGGCTGGTCATAGGGAGACCCAGGAGAATTCCCAGTGGGCCAAACTACTTTGGTACCTGTCGGACAGCTGCTTATTACATCTCCATCCAATTCCTGGCTCCCTAGTGGTTATACTAAAGATTCAGAACCATTATAGCTACTCCTGTCTAGGATATGTCCCTGCAATTCTATAGTCTCAGCCTTGGAAGGCACTCGGCTCTGCAGTAATGTCATTCCTGGCCTGATTTCTAGCCCCAGTCCACCACTGTTGCTGGGTATCTAGATTCAGAAAAAGCCTGGCTGCATGTTCTGTTAGCTTTGTTAGCTGAAATCATTCCACATCCAGGCTGCTTCCCACAATAGCCAGTAGATAGATGGCCTGCAGGGGTGATAAGTCATTTCCCCATCCTCATAACCTGGAAGGGTTTCCATGACCTAAAGAGTATTGAGGAAGGTCATTCTTCTTTCTGCATTAAGCTCCCGGTCTTCGGAAAGCTGGAATTGTTCACCTTTAAAAGGACACATAGATAACTTACTTATATTATTGCTTCAAACGGGTCAACACTTCAACATAAATCTAAGCTTAAAACTGTCAGGATTGTAGCTGCAGAGTTGAGCAATGGAAACAAAGTAATAGGAAAGCAGCAATAAACCTCGCTCTGGACAGCCGTGACCTCTGTTGGCAGTCTAAGGTCACTGAGAAGATTTGTTATACAAGTGACATTTGACTTTGGCTACTCTCAGTAGCTGTTTGTCTGAAATGCTAATCAAATGCTGTTATACAAAGAAACATAATGAATCCTGAAAACACGTATTCTAATATATATGAAATATTACAGGCTTTAATATTACAGATCTTACTGCTGTGCAATGAAAGGCATTCCCTGATGTTTACTCCTCCCGATGACCACAATGATCAAATGGTGGAGGTCCCCTTGACATAGCAAATGGTGGAGGGCCAGGGGCATGCACCACTTTGGTCCTGCTTTTGATTAGTCGGCTGCTCATATGAATATTTTTTTTTTTTGGGGGGGGGGTAAGTTGCAGATCGACTTTGTCAGCATCTTTTCCTGCTGAAGCCTAAGATCTTTGCAGATCTTCTGGTTCCTTGTCCTCATGCCCAAGTATGCCCAAGGCTGGTTTTGGACAATGTGTGGCCCCAAGAGGAGAAAAGGACAGGCACACACTAATTTTCTCCCACATTATCTCCCATTGGAACAGTGTAAAATGGGCCATTTGAAGGCACCTCAAAAGTGTCAAGAGTGTATCTAAATATCTAATGTGTTCTAAGCAACAACACTTTCTTAGCATCTGTTTCTGGGTAGTGGTTGAGCTGGGAAGGCAATGTTATGATGGAGGTTTCTAAGTAATGTGCATGACCTGTTGTGGTCAGATCCAGCTGTGAGACTATTGTCACATGCTGTGCTCATATACAACGAGAGCACCAAGGGACAGAGTGGCTGTTAGTCCACTTTTTTGCATGGTCCTGAATAAATAAAATTGAAAGAAGGGTAAAACTTTGGATCCCTGCTAGGGCTTTTCCTAGCTCTGTTTGTTGCCTTAATTTGGCAGACCCTTTAAACAGACCCCCACCCATTTGGCTTTGTGATAGGCTCAGGGGGGCATCCAGATTGCTCAAGCCCCCCCCCCCCCCCCCGTATTTCTTACCTTCACCTTGATCCTTGGTCGAAATGTGGCCCCGTAATTGGCTGTCAGCAGTGACGTGGGTTGGGGTCATGCTCTTTTTCCCAGCCGTTGATCAGAGCCGGCCCACTAGACTGCCGGTCAGCAATCGTGGGACTGCATTTTGGCCAAGGATCAAGGTGAAGGTATGGATTTTGGGGGGTTACAGGGGTCGATGCACAGGGTTGCTCCAGGAAGAGCTGGATGCCCCCTGAGCCTAACACAATGTGGACCCACAGCTTTTAAGTAGGAAATGGGCGTGGGACCGCCCCAACAGCAAAAATAAGCTCAGCTCAGCTCAGCTCACCTGATGTCCCATGTGCCTCTCCTCAATTTTCTGCAGAGCTGGGAAGAAGCCCTCGCAGGGCTCCAAAGATTTCCTGTCCTTTTAGTTTCAGGGTCCGCTTTAAATGTAGGACCTCAATTCCCATTTTCACTAGCTGACATTGCACAACTTTTGTGCCCATGTCAGCTTCCAGGGCCAGAGCTGCACAGCAATTATATATAAATATATATATATATATATATATTTATGTTTATAATTACCCCTTTTTCTCTACCATCCCCATGTAACAACACCAAATCAATAAAATAAAACAAAATAAAAATATGTTAAAAAAGTGGACCAGGCAGTGTCCACTTTAGAGATTGCCCAGTTTGATCTACCCAAACACTAGTCCTGCCTCTGACTGTGTGAAGGACACAGAGGAGGTCATGCGAATTATTTGTTGAGGCCAGTGTGTCTTCCGATGTGCATTGTGGTGTGCATTGAGACCTGCAAAAAATACCATGTACCTGCATTTTTAGGTAAGGTACATCATATATCCCATAAGATAAAGATAAGTTTGAAATTAAAAACAGCCTAAGGCTGCATAGCCCATAGGGCACTGTTGTTTCCAAATTAAAAAAAATATCCTTACCTCATAGAAAAAAAGATGTACTTACAGATACAGGTAATTCTTTGGGAAAAGTTAGAATAAACATGTTTTGCACTTTTTTGTCTGTAAAAACTTAAAAGCTCAAGAGGATGTAGGATGCAGCCCACCGCAAGTCAAACCCCCAAAGAGTGTCATGATAATTATTTGATAAAGCATGGTGCACCAGTGGTGTGCCTTTTGGTGTGAATTGCAACCTGCATCTGGGTGAGCTTTGTAATTTTAACACGCAAGACAAGTGCATTAAAATGCTTTTGTTTGACTTTTTCCGAAATACCACTTGTATCTGCGACGGGGCATTTCTAAAAGCTAGAGAAATCATCTTTCCAATGAGGAAAGAGAATTTTTGGGGAAAAGTTTGGAAATAACAGCACCCTATGAGCTATGCAGAATATTTTGTTTCTCAATATATTGCATTTTTTCACAAATAGACAGTTCCATCCAAACACTTTTATATTAAGACACATATACCTGTTTTCACAAGTAAAAAATACATACTCCCTCCCACTTTTATATTATCAATACAAAGCTTTTTACATAACATCTGTGCATTAATTATTTTCCAATTCCTTATTAACAAGTATATATCATATCTCAAACTATTGGGCATTTTCAGTTCTTTATACCATCTCGAATTGTAGATATATCTCCAATTTTAAAATTATGGGTATGTACTGTTTATACTCCGGATACTTTGATCTTAAGAAATCCTTATATATCTATTTTCTAAGAACACATAAGATTCAGACTAAAGTCATGCCGAATTCAATATGCATGATATCAATTGCCACTGGATTCTTGTTATATTCTGAGGTTTCCAACCCAAAAGGGCAGACTTCACGTGACACTGTAGGCCCACATTCATAATTTTCCTGATAAATTTAAAAACCTTATGCCTTATAGGAGGATCTGGGCAAATTGGGAAGACTTGCGGGATTCACAGCGGTTTAGAGTGTCATTATAGCGAACCTGTTGGTACCAGCAACAGAGGGTGACCCGAGACGGATTGTTTGCGGATACAGGTAGATGGGCAGGTAAGATTGGTAAAGCAGGCTCAACGGGGGCACTAACTTCCCCTTCCTCTCCCTTCCCCCTCCATAGATGGGTCTCTATACTGTTTCTTTTCTGACATTCTTGTTTCTCTATCTTTTTCCACTTGGTCAGGCTCTTTCTTAATAGCACGTGTCGTCGGATTAGTGACTCCTCCTGAAATGGGAGGGGGTGGCCCTGACAAAGATAGCAGGCAGGCGGCGAGTCAAGACGTATGGTCCAGAGTGGACATGAGGTCGGGGCACGTGGCGGGTTTTTAAGTTTGATGCTTTGTGGCACGAAGCCCCTCAGGTGTCTCTCGTGGATATGCAGTCTTATTATACTGTATACTGTATTATTTCTTTGTTTGATGCCTGTACCTGACGTGTTGATCTTCTGCTTCAATAAAATCTGATTAAACTAAAAACCCTATGCCGAAGAAAGCTCTAGGGTATAGCCACCAGATATGTAGAATGTCCCCTGGAACTTTACATACTCTGAAGCAATTCCAGGATAGGCCTGGGTGTATTTTCGCTAGTCTAATTTGTACCTGATACCACCTTATAATAGTCTTTAAGCTTACTTCAAGTAATGAAGTATTCATTGAGCATTTCCCTGCCGATTTCACTGCAACCCCTCACCACCACCCACCACCACTCAACTGTACACTCTTCTCCAATATCTCCTTCCAATTTTACTAATATATTGGAATTTGAGATTAATCCGGGAAATAACATTATAAGTAATATAAATGCCCTCTGCTCTTCCTGGAGATTTTAAGCAAATCTCAAATTCTAAATGGTCCCTTTTATTCGCTTTCCTATAGTCCTCACTTCACTTCACTTACCGGTAAACCCTTCTTTTTTTTCAGTTCACAGCAAGGTAAGAAGTACAATATAGGATACAAGTGGGCCCGTCCTCACTAAGCCTTTCTCCAAACAGGTTAATCCCTCTGATAAACCCTTATTAAATATGTGATTTCCCAAGATCAGGGATAGTGGAGATTGCTGAGTACATATCATAACAATTTAATTAACCTTATCCCATGTTCAAATAGCCTATTTTAATACTGGGCATTTCTGATGTCTCTCCTTCCTTTTGCCTGTAAAGAAGAGTTCAATGGGGTAATTTGGACAGGCTGTCTGTTCTATTGTAAGCCACCAAGGTTTATCACACTTGACATTTTTTTGATAATTGAGCCAGTCTGGCAGCAAAGTAGTAGTGTCTTAAATTCAGGCCCCCAGCCCTCCCTGGGCTTTCAGTGTTTATAAGACCTTTTTACTGAACCTTCCTTTCTTGTTATTTCATATCTAATGCAGAATATTTTGACATTTTTTCTGCATACATAGAAACATAGAAGGTTGGCGGCAGAAGGAGACCATACGGTCCATCTAGTCTGCCCTTATGTGTATACTGTATGTACTCTTTATCTTAGGATAGATGTGTGCTTATCCCAGGCATGTTTAAATTCAGTGACTGTTGATTTTTCAACTACCTCTGCTGGAAGTTTGTTCCAAGCATCTACTACTCTTTCTGTAAAATAATTTTTTCTAAAATTGCTCCTGATCTTCCCTCCGACTAGCTTCAGGTTGTGCCCCCTTGTTCTGTCCTTAAGTTTCTTCTTAAAAACACTTCCCTCCTGAACCTTATTCAATCCTTTCACATATTTAAAGTCTGCAACAAGTGGGGGTGTGCACTACTACATATGATAAATGGTGAATTATTAAAGGTGCTGGCTGCACAAGGAAAACAATATGTGAACAATATGTACAAAACGGGGACCCTAGACCTGTCCCCAGAAAAAACCCCTGTATTGCTGCCGCACACTGATATCAATATATATCTAGACAATGTTAGAAGATATATTAATTTGATTTATTACTACAAAGCATTCAAAATATACACTATTTACACATAAAAGACACATTAAAAAACATAAACACACTGCGTCTGAGGTCCAGACCCCTTAAATGGCTCCATAATCCTTAATGGCTAAATAAGTATGATAATGCCACTGAACCTATCAAATGGAATGGGGTAACAGGAATATTAAAGGTGAACCTATAATAGTGCCTATGTGCTAACATGTGAAACTCCAACTCACTTCTCTATCAGAAACAAACCAAAAAAGAAAACTTATGCAGATATAAAAAACATCAAAAACATCAAAAAACATGTGCAATGATCAACATATGAATCCATTAATTCAAGTGCCAAAGTGCATAGTGCAAAAAAGAATCCATAAAAGTATATTGTAAACACCCCAATGGTTCAGGTGATCTAATCAATCAAAATCCTATATAATAACAAATGCTGTTTACATCACCATATAGTCAGGCCTCCGGGGTCGCCTCCAAACGGTTCCCACCGACGCGTTGCGTGGCTATGCGCCACTTCGCCAGGGTGTATGAACCGTACCTGTCCTGTTCCCATTCATATATACCTGAGAAACCGGCTGTCAGGATGTCCGTCCGCGCGCGCCACCCACCACACGCACGCCCCGTCCGGCAGGAAGTTCCCCCGTAAGGGCAATGCGGGGTGAGTGCGTCACATCCGCCCAAACTGACGCCGAAAACCGGAAGTGCGTCAGGGAGCACCCGGCTCCGGCGCGCGTCCGCCCGGGCACACTCCCCTGCAGTAGGAGGTCCCGGGCGGGCGCGCGCCCGAGCGCGGGCGCACGGCCGACACACTCTCCAGTCCACCCTGTCAGTCAAAACTATCAACGGATCGTGGAAGGTAAGTATATCAAAGAAAACAGGACACAGTGCTGTATTTGCTCAATACATATTCCTACACTAATACAACTAATTGCATATGAATGCCTTAATTACAAACAGATTAGAGTAACTCATGATACTTATGGTGACAGCAATCATTTGACCCTAAATCATAATATATGTTCTGGCCAAAGCATCATACAGGGAGTAAATACTCCCACACTTTCAAGCATATTAAATAAATGAAGCCGGGCCAAAATGAGCCCTTAAACAGTGGAAAGTCTGCCGAACAAGCCCATTTCAAGTACACTGTACATGTGATCTTCAGGTTACTGCTAACCCCAAATGGGGCTTAACATATGTCTCCTAGTAACAAATACTTTGAGGTATATCAGGGCTGCATCGAGGAGATCTATGATATTTCCACAAGTTCTTTTAAAGGTCATTCCAACCTCATCCCGGGTGATAATACCATGATCCTTCATTCGACTCTATTATCCCCCAGGGATCAGACCCTTATATATATATATAAGCGGGGTTATTTAATGATCTATGGTCATTAATCCTCCTCCACGTCGAGGGATATATTGTCGCACAGCGTCCCCTCTCCTTTGCCCAGCCCTTGGAAGGGTTCCACAATTTTCACGGGGACATCCCCTCTCCTTTATCAAGTTCCTGGTGGGGCTAGGTTCCCAGGTAGACGGTCCTCATATGGGTACCTCAAAAAACATAAAAGACGCCCAAATTAGAACATACAGAAACAATCTCTATTAACCACACAAGTAATATCCAAAGAGAAGCTTTTACTGGAAATAAAATATATAATTGTAGGATCATGGGCCTATCTCGCTGCTGTTATAAGGGCACCCAGTCATCTACTTACCTGCTTGTATACAGGGTGCCTATGTGGTCCGGTAATTCCATGCGACTGTTACTAAAGTTAAAGCCACAGAAATGTCATCACCCCAATCATATACAGGGTGTCTATATGGTTAAGAAGATAACCACATGCGACTATTACTAGAGTTAAGGCCACAGAAGTGTCATCACCCCAATCATATACAAGGTGTCTATATGGTTAAGAGGATGTATTACGAGATTGTGCTCTGGGTGTCTGTTGTATACCGTTAGATCAATCTCGCCCTAAAAATGCCTGGAAAGAAAAGTCCTCATTCATTCCCAGTGGAGATCTAGTTTGAAGTGTGTAGATCCATTGGGTCTCTTTCTGTAATAATTTTCTCTTCCGATTACCCCCCCTAGCTCCCAGAATGACCTGATCTATGAGTACCACCTGCAAATCACTGTGATCCCCGCCATGGTGTGACAAAAAATGTGACGCCACTGGTGTCAGGATCTTGTTCTCACTGGCATCTCTCGCTGCCAACCTAATCGTGGAGAGATGCTTCTGAATCCTAGTCCTGGCCTCCTTCCCAGTTTCGCCCACATAATATTGTGGGCAGGTACAGCGTAGGACATAGATGACCCCCTCAGATCTACAGTTCAAGTGGCCCTTGATTTTATACTCCCTTCCATTTATGAGATGTTTAATGACAGCGGTTTTCACGACGAAAGGGCATATGCTACACCTACCACAGGGTCTACTACCCATCAAGTCCTTATTCGACATCATCCAGTGTGGAGCTCGAGTATAGTGACTCCTACATAGACGGTCCTTCAAATTGGGGGCTCGTTTGGCTACCATGGATGGTCCCCCAGTGATGTATCTCGCTAGTGTTGAATCCGATTGTAATATTGGCCAATGTTTCTGTAGGATAGTCCTCAATTTACTCCAATCATTATTGAAGGTCGAAATGAATCTTACCTCCTTCTGATCTGTTTTTCTGTGTTGGTATCTGAGTAGTTTCTCCCTTGGTGTATTTCTGGCACGTTGCTCTGCCCTCCGTATCACCTGGCGTGGGTATTCTCTCTGTTTAAAACGTCTAGTCATATTGGAAGCTTCTTTTGCAAATCCCTCATCTTCCGAGCAGTTGCGTTTGATCCTGAGGAATTGGCCAGTCGGTATGCCGTCCTTCAATTTCTTTGGGTGGAAACTGCTATAGTGAAGGAGTCCATTGGTCGCTGTTGGTTTCCTAAACAGGTCTGTGGAGATCGTACCATTATCATTGAGATGTAAAGTCAGATCTAAAAACTCAATGCTCTTTTGGGAGCGTTTATAGGTCAAGTGGATGTTATAGGGGTTATCATTAAGATTCCCTATGAATCTATCACATAGTTCCGGGGGTCCTTGCCAGAGGAGGAGGATATCATCTATGAACCTGTACCAGCCCAAAATATGGGGCTGGTACAGGTTCATCACCTCCCCCCAGACCACCTCTCGCTCCCACCAACCCATAAACAAGTTGGCCACCGATGGCGCACACTTCGCGCCCATCGCTACTCCCTGTTGCTGTCTATAGTATTTACCATCAAATACGAAGTAGTTGTGCGTAAGTACAAAGGCTAGGAGATCCAGTACAAATTTGTGCACCGGTCTTCTCTCAATGGACTCCATACTCAGGAAGTAAGCCACTGCTGTCAGTGCCATTGTGTGTGAAATGTTGGTGTACAGCGACTCTACGTCGCATGCCACCAAAAGTGTGTCCTCAGGGACTTGCAAAGACGTAAGGCGACTAAGTACATCCGTTGTATCTCGTATATATGAATCAAGAGTTGTCACATGTGGTTGTAATAGCCGGTCTATATACGTACAGGCATGTTCTGTCAGGCATCCTACTCCCGAAACTATCGGTCGGCCAGGTGGTCTCGCCAGATTCTTGTGGACCTTGGGTAATGTATAAAATGTGGGAGTTCTTGGATGTTCCACCTTTAAGAATCGAAACAGTGTTTGATTAATGACTCCACTTTCGTACGCCTCAGTTATCAAATAATCATACCCTTCTTTATACACTGAGAGGGGGTTACCTTGTAATCTCTGATAGGTGTTACAATCGTTCAATTGTCGCATTACCTCACTTACATAGTACTCTCTTGTAAGGAGTACAATGTTCCCCCCCTTGTCTGAGGGCTTGATAATCAATTCCGGGGAGTTCTGTAATGACTGGATAGCCTCCCATTCTTCCCTTGTAAGATTCTTATTGGTCATGGTAGGTCTCAGATCTCTAATTTCTTTACTCACCAGATCATAAAAGACTTTTAATGCTGGAATGTTACTCCATGTCGGAGAAAAGGTCGAGGGTTTCTTTAAGGTTGTCCCGCCTTCTTCTTCGATTTGCTGCTCTTCAAGGAGGTCCGTCAGATCTTGTAAAGCTTGTTGTTCCTGTTCAGTTGTCATTGGTATCTCTCTGGACCGAGCGGGGTCAGAAAAGTGATGTTTAAGAGAGAGTTTCCTACAGAACATATATAGGTCTTTTACCGTTTCAAATTTATTGATCATGTGCGTCGGGGAAAAATTAAACCCTCTACTAAGTACCCGTGTCTGTACATCCGTCAACTCCATATCTGTTAAATTAATGACTTTTAACTCTACATCCGCCGGTGTCGTGGCTGCTGTGGGGGTGAGACCCTCCTGCGCTTCGTATCTCTCGGGCGCAATCTGCGGTAATCCCGACTTCCCTGTTCCCTGTTCACGTCTCTGTCTTCTCCTCTTGTGGTGCCCCCTTCTGGTCTTCCTGCGTGCCCCTGTCCTAAAAAAGACAGGTCCGCTAGGGAGCCATCCAGGGACCCACTGATCTGGGAGGATGTCTGGGAGGAGGTCCTATACCTCGAATCATGGGAATGTTCTCTATCCTTATTTATTTTACCCCCTTGTTCAGAGGTGTGGCGGTTAAATGGTCGTGCTGATCTCTCATTACGCCCATTACCGTGATGCCGCCATCTATAGATTTTACCTTCTAATGCATCTCTTTTGTCCCTTTCTAACTTATCTCTCTTGTTGCTCATGACCTCCTGTTCATATCTTTCTAGTTCCTTAGTCAATGATTCTGTGAAACGATTAACTTGTTCTTCTAGTCTTAACAGACTCAATTGGGAATATAATTCCTGTAGACGTGTTTTCACAGAGGCAAGTATCTTCAAGTCCTCCTGAATTAATAAGTTGATCAGGGACAAGGAGCAGGTCTGTAATACGGCCTCCCATTCGGTTTTAAATTCAGGTGACACTTCCCATGCCGGGAATATTTGGACCCGTAGGCCTCGAGGGATCAACTTCTGATCTCTATAAATTTGGAGGCTCTCTATATTCCACCATACTTTTAAATAGTCCCGCCTTGCTCGTCTAATCGCCCTGAACAGGCCCTCTTGTGTGTGTGTGGTCCCATTCTGCCCCGCCTGATCATTGGCAGTTATGTTATCCCTCAAAAGGGCCAACTTGGTAGACCAATCTAGTTCCACTGCTTCAAAATTCAAGGCCATCATATATGTGTGCTACCCTCCCCAGGAATAGAGCTAACTATCCCGTCTAGAGAGAACATAAAATCTGCAACAAGTGGGGGTGTGCACTACTACATATGATAAATGGTGAATTATTAAAGGTGCTGGCTGCACAAGGAAAACAATATGTGAACAATATGTACAAAACGGGGACCCTAGACCTGTCCCCAGAAAAAACCCCTGTATTGCTGCCGCACACTGATATCAATATATATCTAGACAATGTTAGAAGATATATTAATTTGATTTATTACTACAAAGCATTCAAAATATACACTATTTACACATAAAAGACACATTAAAAAACATAAACACACTGCGTCTGAGGTCCAGACCCCTTAAATGGCTCCATAATCCTTAATGGCTAAATAAGTATGATAATGACACTGAACCTATCAAATGGAATGGGGTAACAGGAATATTAAAGGTGAACCTATAATAGTGCCTATGTGCTAACATGTGAAACTCCAACTCACTTCTCTATCAGAAACAAACCAAAAAAGAAAACTTATGCAGATATAAAAAACATCAAAAACATCAAAAAACATGTGCAATGATCAACATATGAATCCATTAATTCAAGTGCCAAAGTGCATAGTGCAAAAAAGAATCCATAAAAGTATATTGTAAACACCCCAATGGTTCAGGTGATCTAATCAATCAAAATCCTATATAATAACAAATGCTGTTTACATCACCATATAGTCAGGCCTCCGGGGTCGCCTCCAAACGGTTCCCACCGACGCGTTGCGTGGCTATGCGCCACTTCGCCAGGGTGTATGAACCGTACCTGTCCTGTTCCCATTCATATATACCTGAGAAACCGGCTGTCAGGATGTCCGTCCGCGCGCGCCACCCACCACACGCACGCCCCGTCCGGCAGGAAGTTCCCCCGTAAGGGCAATGCGGGGTGAGTGCGTCACATCCGCCCAAACTGACGCCGAAAACCGGAAGTGCGTCAGGGAGCACCCGGCTCCGGCGCGCGTCCGCCCGGGCACACTCCCCTGCAGTAGGAGGTCCCGGGCGGGCGCGCGCCCGAGCGCGGGCGCACGGCCGACACACTCTCCAGTCCACCCTGTCAGTCAAAACTATCAACGGATCGTGGAAGGTAAGTATATCAAAGAAAACAGGACACAGTGCTGTATTTGCTCAATACATATTCCTACACTAATACAACTAATTGCATATGAATGCCTTAATTACAAACAGATTAGAGTAACTCATGATACTTATGGTGACAGCAATCATTTGACCCTAAATCATAATATATGTTCTGGCCAAAGCATCATACAGGGAGTAAATACTCCCACACTTTCAAGCATATTAAATAAATGAAGCCGGGCCAAAATGAGCCCTTAAACAGTGGAAAGTCTGCCGAACAAGCCCATTTCAAGTACACTGTACATGTGATCTTCAGGTTACTGCTAACCCCAAATGGGGCTTAACATATGTCTCCTAGTAACAAATACTTTGAGGTATATCAGGGCTGCATCGAGGAGATCTATGATATTTCCACAAGTTCTTTTAAAGGTCATTCCAACCTCATCCCGGGTGATAATACCATGATCCTTCATTCGACTCTATTATCCCCCAGGGATCAGACCCTTATATATATATATAAGCGGGGTTATTTAATGATCTATGGTCATTAATCCTCCTCCACGTCGAGGGATATATTGTCGCACAGCGTCCCCTCTCCTTTGCCCAGCCCTTGGAAGGGTTCCACAATTTTCACGGGGACATCCCCTCTCCTTTATCAAGTTCCTGGTGGGGCTAGGTTCCCAGGTAGACGGTCCTCATATGGGTACCTCAAAAAACATAAAAGACGCCCAAATTAGAACATACAGAAACAATCTCTATTAACCACACAAGTAATATCCAAAGAGAAGCTTTTACTGGAAATAAAATATATAATTGTAGGATCATGGGCCTATCTCGCTGCTGTTATAAGGGCACCCAGTCATCTACTTACCTGCTTGTATACAGGGTGCCTATGTGGTCCGGTAATTCCATGCGACTGTTACTAAAGTTAAAGCCACAGAAATGTCATCACCCCAATCATATACAGGGTGTCTATATGGTTAAGAAGATAACCACATGCGACTATTACTAGAGTTAAGGCCACAGAAGTGTCATCACCCCAATCATATACAAGGTGTCTATATGGTTAAGAGGATGTATTACGAGATTGTGCTCTGGGTGTCTGTTGTATACCGTTAGATCAATCTCGCCCTAAAAATGCCTGGAAAGAAAAGTCCTCATTCATTCCCAGTGGAGATCTAGTTTGAAGTGTGTAGATCCATTGGGTCTCTTTCTGTAATAATTTTCTCTTCCGATTACCCCCCCTAGCTCCCAGAATGACCTGATCTATGAGTACCACCTGCAAATCACTGTGATCCCCGCCATGGTGTGACAAAAAATGTGACGCCACTGGTGTCAGGATCTTGTTCTCACTGGCATCTCTCGCTGCCAACCTAATCGTGGAGAGATGCTTCTGAATCCTAGTCCTGGCCTCCTTCCCAGTTTCGCCCACATAATATTGTGGGCAGGTACAGCGTAGGACATAGAGAACCCCCTCAGATCTACAGTTCAAGTGGCCCTTGATTTTATACTCCCTTCCATTTATGAGATGTTTAATGACAGCGGTTTTCACGACGAAAGGGCATATGCTACACCTACCACAGGGTCTACTACCCATCAAGTCTTTTCTGGGGACAGGTCTAGGGTCCCCGTTTTGTACATATTGTTCACATATTTAAAGGTCTCAATCATGTCCCCCCATCCCTTCTTTCCTCCAGACTGTACAAATTAGGTTCTTTAAAGCGGTCCTTCACTCTGAATAAGAGTCTATCTTATATGTTTCCCACACCATGTACATACAGATTGCCCACATTAAAAATCATCCTACCTGCATCTACTGCATGTTATGAGCCTTTAAACATCCAAGATGGCGGCTTATGGAAGCCGCCATCTTATCAGGCAGCCTGCAAACAGGAAGTGCCTCCTGACTGTGCTGCTCTGCATTCTGGGATTGCTGACCGTTACCTGACCCCAGCTCTGCTCTGTCTGAGCAAAGCACAGCTATAACCCGCCCCCCTGTACCTTATCCCACTCTCCTCTCCTCAGTAAGTGTGATGCTTCTGAGTCAAGATGGCGGCACCCGTATCCTAAAGTCCTGAAGAGAGTTGCAGCCCAGTGGGGGAAAGAATAATAAGTTAGTGACTAAAAACGTAAAATATATTAATTTTAGATGCTGGGGAATCGTTTTAGGGTTTGGGCTTTTCATTAAATCACGCTGAAGGTCCGGTTTAAGTCTCCCCTGATAAGTTTTATGTTTAAGTCCTTCCACCATTTTTGTTGCCCGCCTTTGGACACATTCTATTTGAATAATGTCTTTTTGCAGGTAAGGTCTCCAGAACTGCACACAGTATTCTAGCTGTGGCCTTACTAGGGCTCTATACAGCGGCATCACAACCTCCCTCTTCCTACTGGTGATGCCTCGAGCTATGCAGCCGAGAATCCTGCTTGCTTTTCCCACTGCCTGGCTACACTGTCCACTCATCTTGCAGCTATCTGTAATCAGTACCCCTAAATCTCTCTCCTCTGAGGTCCTGGCTAACACAGTGCTGCCCATACGGTACTCAGAGCAGGGATTCCTTCTACCCAAGTGCATGATTTTACATTTAGAGACATTAAACTCTAGTTTTCACAGTTTTGACCATCTATCCAGTAAAGCTAAATCATTTTCCATGTTGCAGACACCTCCAGGAATATCCACCCTATTACTAACCTTTGTATCATCAGCAAACAGACAAACTTTTCCTACCAAGCCTTCTCCTATGTCACTCACAAATATATTAAAAAGAATGGGGCCCAGGACAGAGCCTTGCGGCACACCACTTGTAACTCGCCTTTGTTCAGATTGCACACCATTTACAACAACGCTCTGATACCGATCCCTCAGCCAACTGGAAATCCACTGAACTATCCAGGGATTGAGTCCTACTTTCAATAACTTATCTATGAGCTCCTTATGTGGTACAGTGTCAAAGGCTTTGCTAAAATCCAGATAGGCAATATCCACAGCACCACCTTCATCTAACACTTTAGTGACATTGTCAAAGAAATCAATAAGATTGGTCTGACATGATCTGCCCTCAGTAAAGCCGTGCTGTTTTGGGTCCAATAGGTCATTCATTTTTAGATGGGAAATTATCAGTTTTTTTAAGAGTGTTTCCATTAATTTGACCACTATAGATGTTAAACTAACTGGCCTGTAATTACTGGCTTCTTCTCTACTCCCCTTTTTATGGATTGGTACGACATTGGCCATTCTCCAATTATCTGGAACCTCACCAGTTGAAAGGGAATGGTTAAGTAAATCAGTCAGAGGGGCTGCAATCATAAACCTAAGTTCCCTTAGAACTCTGGGGTGGATTCCATCTGGACCCATCGCCTTACTTACCTTTAGATGTGCCAGCTCGGATAGGACATCAGCCTCCAGAAACTCCGGAGCTGTACTCTCCCAGCTGGATGCTGTGCTATGGCAATGCCTGCTACTATCTGAAAATACTGAACAAAAGTAGCTATTCAGATGGTCAGCCACAGCCTTATCTCCGTCAATATATTTATTTTCCCCATTTCTAATTTTTGAGACTGCATTGTTTTTCTTCTTTCTGTCACCAATATATCGGAAAAAGGTTTTATCTCCCCTCTTCATAGATTTGGCCATTTCTTCCTCCTTTTAGCAGCCCTTATAATCAATTTTGCTTCCCTCTGTTTAATTTTATACGCCTCTCTGTCAGCTACACTTCCACTTTCTTTATACTTCTTATAGGCAGACTTCTTATCTTTTATGATAGCGCTGACTTCCCTAGTAAACCATAATGGTTTCTTCTTCCTTTTATTCTTGCTAGTTTGTTTCACATATTGCTTAGTTGCCTTTAAGATGGCCATTTTTAATAGTGACCACTGGGCACTCACTTCTGCTACTCTGTTCCACTCATACCCCTTAGGGCCTTGTTGCTTCTAAAATCCTAAAACAAATACTTATTGGAAAAATGATGGACCCCACCTAAAAGAATGCTTCATCGCAGGTATAGGTGACTTTTTGGGAAAAACTGTAATAAACATTTTTATTGAACTTTCTTGTATGTGTTTAAAAAGAAAAAAATACTATGTGCTCACCATCGGCTCATGGTCGTGCACCTTAAAACCCCAAATCAAGCACCAACGATTCCGCATGCGCCTACTCATCTGATTTACTGTTTTGTGGAGCATATGTGAAGAGCACCGAATGGCTTTCGTCCGGAGTGGGGCACCTCGTCAGGTGTCTTCCGCCTGAAATTCTGCTGCGGAAATGGCCCTGCCCCATGCGCTTTTGGATGGCTAAGTCCTTAACTAGTCCCGATGGCCCCCAAATTTCTCTACATTTTTACTGTTTCTCAATTGTGATATTGTCTTTCCAGCCTATGTTTTTGGCGAATCTCTATTCTCCATTTTGGTGTGTATTCCCTGTCAGCTGAAATATTTAGGTGTCGTTTATTTATAAGAGCTTATTTTAGGTGTTGTATTTTTTTGGGGATATTCTAATACCAGGTCACCTCCAGTGTTGTTTTAGCAAATGTTTAGTCCAAGATGTTCTCTTTACCCCTCCTTCCCTGGCCTGTTTGCGTATTAGGCAACATGCGGCTGACACTTTCATTGCTAAAAAACATGCCGGATGCTGGCAGCATGTGTTTTAGAAATAAATAAATAAATAAATAAGCCTGTTAGTCAGTGAAGTTGGCAGTTTATTCCAGCTTTTTGCTGGAGAAAAATCACTCTTGAAATGTATATATTTGCGACTGCTTTTCTGCCCTCTAAACACCCCATAAATCAGCCGCCAATTCGCGGTTGCAGAAAATTGCAGAGAAGTTTTCGCATTGGCACATGTTAAAGTGGACCAACACCCAGGATTTTGACTATCCTGGGTATTGGTCCACTTCCCCGGGGCACCCCGATTTGGGGTGCCCCGCTACCTGAAACCCCCCCAAACACCCCGAAAACTCACCTCTCCACGCTCCCACGTGAGTGCGCTGTCCAATGCCCGCCGACGGACAAGTGACGTCCGGCGACGGACAAGGGACCGCGCCCGCCGCCGCCTCCCGCGCGTCACTCTTGACGTGTGCGCGCCCGCGCCGGCCATTCAGAGACGATCTCGGATGTCCCGCGGTGTGTGAGGTGATCGGCCCGGGAATCTTATAGATTCCCGGGCCGATCACCCCTGGGTGTTGGCCCACTTTAAGAAGCAAATTTCATCCCCAAAAAATGCACTTCAAATTTAGAGAACCATGAATCAGGAAGAAGCGTGACTTGACGGTAAAAAAATGTGCGCAAGTGCACGTCCATGAATTGAGCTTCATGTTTTAAGACTAAGCCACCCTACACTTGCCAAAGATTCCACATGGGGTTCCTGTGGGTTTGGATGATCCCTAATGTTGGATTCTGTATTATATTGAAGTGAACAGCTATACAAAAAATGTAAACAGTGCCAGTGGCTTTGTTTGATATGTATGGGCACATCATATATGCATACATTGAACCCTTGTCCGGGCAAAGAAAGGAGGATAAGGATAATATACATATATCGCACCACTCTTCCTTCTATTAATAATACGCCTTGTGTTTGGCCAGCTTAACATTTATTAGCTATAACATTTTAGAGCATATTGAAATGGGATGGGCAGGAGCAAATGGAATAACAAACAGAAAGGTGAAAATAAAATATTCATACATGCGTTTAGCTACCATTAAAATAACTAATCTAGTCATTTCCAGTCTTAGTGTTGATATTATATTCGGATAATTATTTCTTTTCTCCCTTGCATTGCTCCATTTAATGGTTTGCAAAAGCCAGTGTGGTTTCCAGAGCCTCGACTGCTAAATGGGTTAAAGTAATTTGTGGAAAGACGAGTTGAAGCTGAGAAAAACTCCTCCAGTGAAAGCTCTGCTGTTGGTTTTATGAACAACATATGTGATCAGAGACATCACTGTTTTTGTTTACATGAACTATAAAATGAATGCCTCATGTTTTATTCGGGCAGGCTGATTCATCACTAACGCCAGGTAGCGACAGATGAGCGTCTGTATCAGGCATTTCAGAGCTCCCGCTGGTAGTCACTGTGCTCAGCCGTGGGTCACTAGTTCATAGCGACTCAGTCGCTGTGCAGCAATGATGAATACATTGTGAGGAGTCGCTATTTGACCAGTACAGCGCTGTATGGGAGCGCATGTTAGCGACTGGTCAGTGCAACTGATTCACAACATATTCATCAAATAAACAGCCTCACACAACTCCGGCGCTCAAAAATGCTTCTCTGAAGCCCAGAGCGCCGGAGGCTGTGTGTTTAAAGTCTGTTTTTCATCATGTATCCACCAGTAACAAAGCAAAAACATATATAATTACATTGTAATAACATTGTAACATGACAGAAGAGGTCACAACATTATTTGAGATTTAAAAAAAAAAATTATAACAAACACCCTGTTTAAAAAAAATTAAAAGAACTTCCACTGAAATGTATGGGAGAGCGACAGGTAGCGAGAGGTAATACCTGGCACTCTGCAAGGCTGAACGCCGGCGCTGTTCGCTGAGGCTGGGATAATGATGAATCGGACGCTACATGGCGCTATCCCAGTCGCTCAACAGATTCTGCTTGATAAATGTGTAATTGCGTGCCGTGTCCGGTGTTAACCTGTCGCTACCATTTACAAGGCACTACCTGACGCTATCCCTTCATGAATAAGGGCCTAAGCCTTGTTGCTAAGCCTTAAACCGGACCTTCACCATGATTTAATGAAAAGCCCAAACTCTTAAAAAACAATTCCTCAGCATCTAAAATTAATATATTTTACATGTTTAGTCACTAATTTATTATACTTTCCCCCACTGGGCTGCAACTCTGTTCGGGAATTTAGGATACGGGCGCCGCCATCTTGACTCAGAAGCATCACACTTACTGAGGAGAGGAGAGTGGGATAAGGTACAGGGGGGCGGGTTATAGCTGTGCTTTGCTCAGACAGAGCAGAGCTGGGGTCAGGGAAAGGTCAGCAATCCCAGAATGCAGAGCAGCACAGTCACTTCCTGTTTGCAGGCACTTCCTGTTTGCAGGCTGCCTGCAAAAATGGCAGCTTCCATAAGCCGCCATCTTGGATGTTTAAAGGCTTATAAAATGCAGTAGATGCAGGTAGGATGATTTTTAATGTGAGCAATCTGTATGTACAGGGTGTGGGAAACATATAAGATAGACTCTTATTTAGAGTGAAGGTCCGCTTTAACTTAAAAATAATGCCCATCAAAGCACAACCATCAGAAATATCTAAGGCGACCTCTAATCGGAGGTCTAAGTCTAATAGGGTTTATGTCAAAGGGGTCCGAACTTTATTTGCTTCTTCCTTCTTCATGCTTTTTACATTTTTAATTATGTTATTATCAAGTTTAATAAGCAGGGCTAATATTCAGAGCGCCCAGAGCTACCATCCCGAGCCAATCCAGATGGAGGGTGACAAGATACATATAGTTATTCAAAGTCAATTGTACAAATACAAATATATACAGTGTATCACAGTTGAATGGCATACATTTATTACAATGGTAATGCATCACTGTATTACTTCATACAGTGTGGGGTGTCATTATAACTTGATGTGTTTCATCCTATTGAAATATCTGGACTTCCTCAAGAGCACAGTGGACAGCGTTAAAGTGGGTATGATTGTTCTATATGTAGAAAAATTGGTTGTCAGAGAAAAGCACAGGCATTGTCTGCAATACAGTGTCGAAGTCCACAGATACCTGGGGTTGGAGGTAACCGGGGCTTGTGTTCGCTGTTGGATGGTGCTTCTAATGAAGGTTGTGTTGGTAAGGTGAAAGGAGGGTGACAAGAAATGTATACTATAACACAAGGGGGGGATAACTTAAAGTAAAGGGGAAATGGGAAAGGTAGTAGAAGGATATGAAATACTGACAATAATAACCTTTCTATAAAACCTGCTCCAAGGAAGACACCAGTATGCTCTAATGAAGTCAGTTTCATAATTGTTGTCTAGAAAAGATGAAAATGAAAGGCTAATACTTTACAATATATAAGGTGACACAAGACTGCAGGACCTCAAGACGGCCGACGTAAAAGCTGCCTCAGTGTTCTGACTGCGAACATGCAAAATCAACACATTGGTGTGTGTGTTTATATATATATATATATATATATATATATATATATATTTTTTTTTTTTTTTTTCTTTGTTGTGTTTTTTAGACAGTGACACCCCTGGGCCTTCTCCACACCACAGAGGTGAAGAAAAGCTCCTCATGCTGCAAAAGAGCAAACCTTTGGCTCTAACTTATATTTAAAACAAATAACAAAATTTAAAGTGGACCAACACCCTGCTGGATCGGCCCGGGAATCTATAAGATTCCCAGGCCGATCCGATCCCTCCCCGCGGGGAATCCAAAATTGGGATGCCCCACTGTGTGAAACCCCCCGGGGCGCCCGCTAACCTTACCTTACTCCCGGTCCGAAAGCGCATGCACGGGCTGCGGCCACATTTTGTGCCCGCTCCGGCCGTTTGTGAATGGCCGGCGCGGGCACACTCCCTGTTAGAGGGAAGTGCGAGATGCGGCCGCTAGCATGCTCGGAGCCGCTGCGGTAAGACGTCTCATTGACGCACATACCACAGAGGCTCCGACCGCGCTGATTGGACGGGCGGCCGCGCATGCGCCGTAGGAGCAGGGTGAGGGGAGTTGTATCTAGCGATCTGGGGGATTTCACATAGCGGAGCACCCCTGGTCGGGGTGCCCCGGGGAAGTGGACAAAAACCCAGGATAGTCAAAATCCTGGGTGTTGGTCCACTTTAAATTGTGACAGCCTAACTAATCGCTAGATTAATTTTCGATAGCGAAAAGATTTCATCATGTGTGACCAATGTTGTCGCTATAAAAAAAATGAACAATTTGTTAAGCTGTCCCAAATGTGTGCCACTAAAAAAATGGTCTGCTTATTCAATTGCAAAATGCTAAAATGATAAGTGAGTGGTGAGAAGAGGCATACAGAATGGAAGTTTCCTGGTCTGATCATTTGCTGAGCATAGCTGTATACAGATCAGGAAGGAGGATGCAATGACAACTCATCTTCCCATCATGATCATCATCATCACAAGTGAGAATATTTATATATTTAGTTTGTGAGTGAGTCCCTAGAGGTGCTCAAAATAGGAATAAAACAGAACCTAACTGAAACTCAGCTGGCACAGACACAATCAGATAAACCAAGTTGTCCGTTCTTGTCTTTTCTCCTTTAATTATCAAAAATGTCATTAATTTAAAAGGAGCTCTCATCCTCGGATTATTTAGTGCACACTTTAATGTCATTAAAATCTTCCAAAGGACACAATTTCTCTAAGAGCCTTATCTCTGCATCACTAATGGATGCCGTTTGGCCTGACTCCCTATAAAGGGAAAGAAAGCAGTTGTTTACCGGGAATCTAGGAGTACATTACAAAGGGAATTAGCTGTGAGCTATTAGTCTGATTAATGCACTTAACTATTCCTGACCATCCCATAGATAATGCACAGGGACCAGCTGGAAATGCACAGGATGCAGGGCCAGAGCAATGAGCTGTAGGAATTGGGGAATGCCCAAGACTGGTCTATACAGAGAAAACAAGTAAAATGCATTGCACGATAAACGACCTGTAAAAAATAAACAGCATTGTAACTGCAACTTATTGAACTCTACTTTTAACATACTCGTACACTTCTAAATCTAAACCCAAATACATATTTGTTAAAAGAAATAATAGTAAAAACTAGAATAAAAGCAGTTATACATTTCACTTGGAATATATGTAATCCTAAATGCAATATTTACATTAGATACATGTGATTAAAAATTCGTAATACTTTTTAGGAGATAATACTGCCATTCACTGTCCACCTTGGGGCTGATTTTGCAATAGCTGAAAATTTTCATCCAATTGTCGAATCACTCAAAAGGAAGCCTGGTCAGAAAACTCACTTTTCTTTTAGGAGTGAAAACTGCCATTGACTTAAATTTTCTTCCGGGTGTAAGTTTTCACCTGGCTCTGAATCAGGCCCAAGGTAGACAATGATAGTCAATGTCAATTTTCTCTCCTAAAAAAGAAGTGCGTTTTCTCACCAGGCTCTGAATCGACCCCCGATGAAAGTGAATTGCTGTTTTCTCTCCTAAAAAGTAGTAGAGGTTTCTCACCTTGTGCTGAAACAATCCTATTGTTTTTAATTATTTAATGATTTTACTTCTGAAAGAACTAATCATCTATTTGCTCATATTAAAGTCTATTTTTCCTTCTTTTCCTCTCAGCTTGTACTGCTATTAGGTTGATCTTCAGCATTTTGCTAGTCCAAATGCTTGGACCTCCCATGACCTGCAGTAGGGCTGCATGTTGAAGTGTGACAGAGAAGCGTCAAACTGGTGTTGCACAGGAGTTAAATTGCAGTCATCATTGGGGAGAAATGATAACCATTACCTTAAACCGGACCTTCACCCTAAATAAGAGTCTATCTTATATGTTTCCCACACCCTGTACAGATTGCCCACATTATCCTACCTGCATCTACTGCATTTTCTGAGTCTTTAAACATCCAAGATAGTGGTACATGGAGTTCCAGGCTGCCTGCAAGCAGTAAGTGTCTTCTGACTGTGCTGCTCTGCATTCTGGGATTGCTGTCCTTTTCCTGACCCCAGCTCTGCTCTGTCTGTGCAAAGCACAGATATAACCTCACCCTCTCCTCTCCTTAGTATGTGTTGCTTCTAAGGCAAGATGGTGGCACCCGTATTCTAGAGTCCTGAACAGAGTTGCAGCCCAATGGGGGAAAGAAAAAAAAGTAAGTGACTAAAAACTTCAGGAAATCATGCTGAAGGTCCGGTTTAAGTTAGTGCTTCATAGGTGTTTGTTAGAGGGCTATGTTTATGTCCTTCTTGATCTTTATTGTTCTTCTACTTTCTAGGGACAATATGACCATTTTTTTCTTCAGGTTACTTTAACTCTTAGTTTTTGCAGGATTTCTCTCTCACATGAAGGTATATGTAGTCTCTCTTCTTGCTGTATAACATGTTTGAGGATTTTGTCCAAAATGACCATAGTCCATTTTTAAAAGCCCTGTTGTGCATTGCACTGCTAAAAACAACTTGCAGGGGCGGATAGGCTTGGCTGCCGGCTGCGTTGATAGGCTGCTTGCGGTCATGTGGGAGCACAAACTGAAAGAGGAGAGTATCCGGGCAACTGCTCCTTTTTTTTAAGTGCCTCGAGGCATGGCCAGTGCCGGCCAAGCGGATAGGCTTGGTCTCCGGCTGTGTTGATAGGCTGCTCGAGGTCACGTGGGATTGCAACCTGGAGAAGGCGAGTATGCTTTTTTGCCACAATTTACAGCAGGGGAGCCCAGGTCAGATGACCCCACTGCTGCATATAAAAAGATGGACTATGGACATTTCTAAGCATAGTTCCTCTATAGTATTAGACCATCTTTGTGCTATATCCTCTTTAAGTAGGTGATCCCAGCAGCACTGGAACAAATAGCATAATACTGTAGACATCTTGTGCTGCCCATTTAGTTGCTACAATAAAATATGCCACACAATAGAGGGGGCATGCCTCGGCTGGCTCGCTTAAGGTTTGACACACCCCTCCATTGGAGTAAATGGCATATGCACTATCACTGGGCCGGGGGACATGTGTCTGACACAGAGGCAGGATTGAGGCCGGTGGTGCTGAGCTGCATCGAACAATCAGGTGAGTTTGCAAGCATTTGAATAGAAGTGATCAATTACAGGAAATAAAAGGTGAGTATAGCTTCTTTGTTTTTATGACTGTACAATCACAATCTCCCTGATTGATGGCTCTAAGATAAACTATTTTTCAATTTATTATTATTATTTTAGATTACATGGGTTAGTAGTATTTAAAACTGTCCCACACCCATTTTCTACATAATGGCGATAGCGCATAGACCCTTACCTGCACCTTGAACCCTTGAATCGCTGCCATTGGTCGACTAGACACCCCAGCAGCCAATAACATGGCTACATTGTGGGGGATAAAAGTGCAGGTAAGGATTGTGGGGGTCTATGAGCAGGGGGGGGGGGCTCTAGATGCCTGCTCAAGACTGTCACAATGCAGCCCCACACCTATTATGTAGTAATTGGGTTTGCGATCACTTTAACACACTCTCTAGCTACCAATAGTTTTTATGGCTGGATGAAAATGTAAATATGTTTATTTTGTCCCGCATAATACATAGGCAAACATTACTTTAACTAAATATACATATGCTTTATTTATCTTTTAGGAACAGATTGCACAATACTGTTTATAATACAGAATATCTAATTGTGTTTCTTCACACATAATAATATACCCATACATAATAATTTACATATACAACAGGATATTGCACAGCTCACTTCCATATAACAAGAAGCAAATATTACACTAATAAATGTGTATATATATCTAACCAGCAATATTGTATTATATCTGTGTGACAACACGTAATTGAACAACTATGTGTTATAGTTATAGTGGAAGTCCAGGCTTAAAGTGGACCAACACCCAGGATTTTGACTATCCTGGGTTTTGGTCCACTTCGGGGGGCACCCCGATTGGGGGTGCCCCGCTGTGTGAAACCCCCCAGAAAGCCCCAAAAACTCACCTCACCACACTCCCACGTGACCGCGCCGTCCAATCCCCGCCGACGTCCAAGCGGGTGACAGCGATATCCAAGACAGCGCATCCGCCTCCCGTACGTCACTCTTACAGGGCGCGCGCCCGCGACGGCCATTCACAAACGGCTGGCGCGGGCGCGCGCATGTCTAGAGGGGCTCGCGGTAAGGTTTTTTGGGGGGTTTTGGGGGGGTTTCACCCCGCGGGACATCCCGATCTCGGATGTCCCACGGTGAGGGAGGTGATCGGCCCGGGAATCTTATAGATTCCCGGGACAATCACCCCTGGGTGTTGGTCCACTAAGGCAGGGCAGCACTGGATTCCGCAACCCCCATCCCAAGGGAGGGGGCCGGGGGGGGGCCTTCATTTAATGTGAACCTGGGATTTTCACTATCCAGGGGTTTGGTCCTTGCCCCCAGGGGCATCCTGATTTGGCACACCCTGCTGTGTGAAACGCTGATAGTTTGTCCTCAAAAAACACACCTTTCCCTGGTCTCACAGTGTATGTGCAGATTCTTGTCCAATCAGCTCTTTATGCCATGTGGCATGGGTCCCCAACCCTCGTCAACAGGCCATATTTTGTGGATCTCCACACATAAGCACAGTTTTAGTAATTAGTGCTCAGACAGAGCTATAGAGCCAACTATGTGGAGATCCACAAAACATGACCAGTGGCTGGGCGCGGGAGAGCGTCAGCTATAGGGAGTCTGGGGATGCGGCTGGTGAGCACAGCATGGGAGCTCCATGAAGATGTGTGAATCCTGGCAATTTTAGGGGCTCATACTGTAGGGTATCCCGAATCGGAATGTCCCAAGGTCAACTGATCTGCTGACAAAACACTTCCGACCGGATTTCTGCTTTACTTAACCAAAGCCATTTAGTGATACAAGCAGGTACTGTGAATTTTTTAAAGATATTTTGATACATAAGGAGGACACTTACCAAAGTTTCTTAAATAAAATGATCAATATATTTTACAGTGCGATTGTATAACAGAGTATTTACTGCTGACATGTTTGTGCACACTAAAATGACACATTCAAGAATGCTGCTTAGGATGATGTAAAAAAATGCAGAAAGGAAGTATCCCAATTCCAACAGTCTTTCCTCGAAACTGATTCAGGGCAAATAGTAAATGTCTTTAACAAGCGATAAAACACCCTGTGTGGGCAAAAATGAGGTCCATCTTTTTTTTAAAATTTCCCTAGTGTCTGTTTAACACATTTCTGCCCCACGGATTATTGTGGATATATTTTAGTATAGCTTTTCCAGACTGTATAAGCCTGTGCGTTTTTGCATGATAGTGTGACATCAAAAATGTTCCTTGTACTTTTTGGAAAAGTCTTTCAAAGCTCCAAACAAGCTGTTAGGTTCCAGAGAAACACTGGTCAGCCACCCCCGCACCTTTTCTGAACAGCGTTGAATTTAATAGTCTTTGTGGTGGGTGGTCTGACACATGGCGGCTGATCTCAGGCTTGCATTTAGTCCAAGGTCAAAAACATATGTCATGTACTAATGTATTTTCCAGAAATACATTGATACCCAACATATCCATATTTTTTGTGCTGTTGTCACTCTAAAGCTGAGGGTCTCTTTGTTCCCTTAAATGTACATAACTTTTAGGAGCCACAGAAACAATGCAGGGTTCAGCAGTGCAAAAGCTAAAGATGGGGATGAAACTCCAGATGCTGTATTAGAAGGCATTTGCTGATTGGGGAGAAGTACTTTAGCATTGATTGTTCCAGGCACCTACAGAGCAATACAAGAAATATCAGGACATGGGTCAGTGGTATATAACTGCATTGCATTGGATTTATGTACAGCATCTTTTCATATGCCAAACATTTATTAGTCCACAAATCTACTTTTAAAGAAGAACATCAATTGTTAGACATACTTTAAAGTTAACCTGTCCTCAGAAACTCCCAGGTTGGCAGTAAAAAACTGCAGTACATTTCCATCTCATGTTTTTAACTGGACAAAAACCCTTGCAGGTTGGCCCTGATTCCCTTTCACTGATTTGGAATTTCCCACTGCCAAGGCACATGTGCGGGCCAAGATGCCATCCCTCTAGCTGATGCATGGTACTGTACTAGGCCTGTCTGAATGTCTAATGCGGGCACACAGAGCCAAGGCTGAGGCCAGTGGGATAATCCCTTCATAGTTGGTCAGGTTTTACTATTCACCACCATCTATTCTAGTTGGCTGGAAGTCTGCACATGCATTGTGGTTGCATGGAGAGGGGTGATAAATCTGGCAATCCCCGGGGTTTCACACAAAGGGGTATCCCAAAATGGGATGCCCAGTCTATGAAATCCTCCAATCCCATGGCACATGCACAGGCCACAGCAGCATCTCTGGCTTCCCTCTGGATGGTGCATGCTCCTGCACCAGGCCCATCTGAAGGGCCAGGGCGGGCACACAAAGCACAAGGCTGAAACCGGCAGGAGACATCCTGGCAGCCCTTCAACGTTTGACAGGTTTTAATATGCACCACTATTTATTCTGGTTGACTCGAAGCCTGCACATGAATTGTGGGAGCAAGGAGTGAGGTGAAAGATCTGTAATCCCCACGGTTTAACACAGGGGCATTCCTAATCAGGATGGCCCACTGTGTGAAATTCCCCCAATCCCAAGGCACATGCACAGGCCATGCCGGCATCCCTCTGGCTCCCGCACCATGCCTATCTGCACATTTAGCTCCCACCCCCTTTGTGCCCCTTATCCTGGCATTCCTACCCGCAGTGACGGGTCTCCTCTCTCCTGAGTACCAGAAGATGCTGCACTTCTCGATAAAAAATTGCCATTTGTGGAAGCATGTGCCAATAGCTTTCGATACCTGGAATAGGTATGCAAGCAGGAACAGTGTTTTAGGGTGCTGAGGAGAAGCCTGTCTAGCAGGGACATCATAATTATTTGAGCCATAAGGTTCATGCCTGGACCACTGTCACCGGCAGCAACACCGAACTGTATTAATATATACTATGAATAGCCGGTTCAAGACATACACTGCCTGGCCAAAAAAAGGTCACCGCCTGGATTTAACTGAGCACATAGACATGTAGGCTGAGGGATGTGAATCTAGTTTCAGGCCCATCACTAGTCATCATGTTCACCGCATCTGCAGCAGGGGAATGCAGAAGCCACGCCCCACCTGTGCCACACCCCCTACTGGACCCACATACAAATACAATTCTGGGGTGTTCCATTGGACAGATACACTTAACAAGTAGTTTTATGCATACAAAATAAAAACTCACCTGGTCAAGTGGGGAAAAAAATAGACTGGTGTCAGGCTTGTCCTCGAAAGACATTGGGAATTCCTCATCTACATTAACAAGCAAGTTGTGATGAATGGCACTCTCTAAAGGAAGACAAGGGTGAGCATGAGTTGTAATCCTTTAGGTTTTCAGAATGTCAACACATTACAGCGCCCTGATCCAAAATGAAACATTTGAAGTACCTAAGCATTTGAAGAAACCCAATAAACTCCACATACTCACCTATAGTCCTCACAATTCTGTTAATTTGAAAGTTACAAGCGTTGGTGATCTCGCCTCCATCATCCTGGCTGCCCAGAGCTGAGCATTCATTCCTTTGCTTCAGTCACTATAGCTTTTTACTGGAACTTAGCTTTAAGAAAGCATTATATCGGCATAACATAACATCCTTGCCCTCTCTTTTAATGTTACAGGTTCCCTTTAGACTTTGTTTCAGGTGACAGAATGATGAGAAGCACCCATGGTGCTGGTAAGGTAAATGAGCTACAGTACATATACAGCCTACCAACAGGCATTCAGGAATCGCAGCAGGACCGTGTTATTAACTGGAGACAGAAGAGATAAACCACAGCTTCCCTCTTTGCATTTGTCTGGAGTGATGCATAATGTTAACCTGCCGCCATGCCTAATGTATGAATCTTCTTGAACTGATAACATATGTGCTTTGGTACATTGTACATTTCTCCTGAAGACTTCCAGTGACCTACGTATTTACAAATGAATCTACAAAAACCACCCAACTCTTGGGTTGCAGGAGCCAAAACCCCTGACTTTCCCCAGTCGTTGGCCTATTTCACCCAATTACTTTTTCTTCAAATGCCTTTTTTGATGTTTCTACTAATATAAATCAGTTCTAGTTCAGTTATATGTCTAGAAATGACTGTACACTTACTGAGACACTTGTTAGATGTGAACATTGTACGGACGCTCTCGCATTCCTCCTCTCTATTTGCACTCCCTTCACAGGTGCACCACAGGGACACCTCCATGGAAGAGTTGCTTATGAAGTTTGGAGTCATTACGGTTCCTGTGGAAAAAGTAACTTTCTTAATTTCGGAAGCATTGTAGATTTTGGTACAATATGCTTATATAGAATGTATAAAATGTATGAATTGTGCTATAAGCAATATAGTGACTTAACATCCAAAATGCAGCTTTGCATTTTAAAGGGGAACAAAACCCAGGCTGGGCCAGGATGTCCCACTGTCTATCCCCCCCCTCCCCCCCAGGCTAGGAGCGTGTACACTGCAGGGGCCTCGGTCCAATTGCCAAGACCCAGCATGTAAAAAGAGGCATTTGCAGAACATTATATATGCACTGCAAACAGCTCTGACTGGATGAGAGCCAGCCCACACATAAGCCGTAGGACCGGAAAAAGGAGAGTTCGTACGGGTGTTCTGGGGGTTTCACACAGCAGGGAAACTCAATCTGGGATGCCTTTGGGGCATGGAACAAAACACAGGTTAGTCAAATTTCCCAGGTTTTGTTTGGCTTTAATACATAATGCATATTATGTAGTAATAATCAGAAATAGCACTAAAAACTCCCTATAGTAATTATACCACATCCTGGATGAATTATGCAGGATGGGCCAGGAGTAAGGTATGTACTGCCTACACCATTTTTCTTCATTTTTTTCTAGGCTCCAATTAGATTCTCTTCCATTCAGGAGAACTACCCTGTTTATGGCCAATATATTAATTGTCTGAGCAAGAGGAAAGACTTGACCCTATCTTGAAGCAGTTCTGGGTAGGGATATAGCTCCCCTGGTATGTCTAGTAGCAATTACATTTGAATGTGTGTTTCTTTGGAAATGAAGGGGGCCTGCTGGGTTGTGGTAGGAAATAAGAACTACCCCGATACTAACTAATAACGTCAGTAAAAGCACAGAATATAAACTTGCTTACTGGAACTATATTATTTCTATAATAAAACAAATGAATGGAAATACGACCACATCGGCTCTGTCTATATGTCTATCAGAGGCAATCTTTCATTCTGCTTTTTACCCTAATCAATGTATCATCATGGCACAAACTGGTTAGCCAAGCTTTCTAGTTGTGTAGACAGTGGAGGCAGTAGGATAATAAATAACAACCTAGATGGATAAGTCAAGTAAACATATAGGTAGGAAAGACTAAAGTACAAAAGAAGAATACATCAGAATTATTTGTGTCTATATATGCTCTACTCTTCATATTTAACTTCTATCAAAGACCAAAGTCATTTTAACAATGAATTTTATACGTAATGGTCGCTTAATAAGCAAATGATCACATCTCACCTATCATGCCCATGTAGGATTGGATACACTGATTGTGCTTCTCTGAAGGGCAGATGTCTGTCTTTTTGTCAAAGAGGTGGCAATTTTTTCGATAATCTAGCAAACGAGATCTGAAAAGAGAACAGTGCTTTCTTGGTTAGCAGTATTCAGTAATCAACGGCTGCATATACTGTATAATATTATATGCTAAAGCTGGGAGACAATTCTGGATCTGGACTCCTTACGATGGGGATGAATCATCTGATCTGGCCAAAAAATAGTTAGATCAGACAACACTAGCTTTGTTAATGGGCAGAAAAATTTGGGTATGAATTTTTCTAACACGTGCTATGTCTGGGCATAACTGGTACCTAATACATATACATATACCCTGACTTTATTTCACAAACAGGATGGCTAGAAAAAAGGCACCCCACTATTATATATATATATATATATATATATATATATATATATATATATATATATACCGGTATATATATATATATATTATATGTCTCAATTGCTTCACTCTTTTTGATCACCATTGTATTCTTAAAAAAATGAAAATTCCCACTTGTAGTGTAAACCTACTCAATGACTTTCTACATAATATAAACTACTATGTGTTTTATCTGACGAGTTCGGCTTTCCACAAACTTGAAAATCTGCTTTTGTGGCTATTATAAGCCAGCAAGGAAACATGTAGTACAAGCTGGGTCAGCAATGTGGTTGGTTGAAGAAGATCAGCCTCTGTCACTTTGATCTTAAATCTCATTCCTGACTGCAGACTGGGGCGGGTAAATCCCTGTGGAACATACTGCCTTGGCGCAGACTGGGTTGGGCGTACCCCCTAACACAGGGTTACTAGGAAAAAACCCAGTGGGCCTGAACTTTGTATAACTTATTTGTGCCATCCCAAGTGCACATAAGTAGACAATACAGTCTGGCATAATGTTTCTGAGCCCTGAATATAAGCCAGTAATACTAGCATCTAAATGTGCGGTTGGCCCCCAGAGTCAGTTCTACTGGTGGACCCAAGGCATCCCAGTCTGACACTGAAAACATACTCATACAAACTTTATTATGCATGCTGGGTGTTTATCTTTCTAATCATGTCTATTTTACTCACTTGCATATATTATCACTCATACAGGCATCATACAGCCCCAGGCAATTTTTCTTATTCTTGTCTTCAAAAGAACACTTTGGCACAATATTCTGGCGCCGGCGTTCCGCACAGGCACTGTCCTGGTTACATGGGCAAAATAACAGTCGCTTTGTAAACTCCATGGGCACTCTTGTGAAGAATTGTCGGAGATGATTATGACATTTGCGTTGGTCGCAGCCATCAGCAGTGCTGCTACTACAGTGCATGACATAGTTGTTTTTTAATTTTATACACTTTTCATTGTCATTGCAAATACTTGCTTCCTTCAGGCAAGGATTTTTGCTATCGCTGTACAGGCCAGACTCTGAAAAGAAAGGCAAAATGTAAGGCAATCTCAGGGGATGAGATGTGCATTTGAAACAGAAAGTGTAGTACAGTATTATACAATGGAAAAAGTAATTATTTTAATTTCTTTATGATTTTTTCATTTTTAGATGATAGATTTCAAAGTCATATGGAATTCCGACTTCATCGGAGCTGGATTTCTTTGAATTTCAGGTAAGTTGACAGTTAAAATGCTGGTGCCTTGTAGAAAGCTTGTCTACACTGCAACTGCATTTGACTATAGGCTGAAGTAATTTAGTAAGTTCATCTATACCAGGGGTGTCAAACTCATTTTTACCGGTGGCCACATCAAGCATTATGGTTGGCTTCAAAGGGCAATAACAAACACAAAAAAATGCAAATACGACCATGACCATTCAAATGTATGACAACCACAGATTTACTTTTTACCAGGACAGCCGCAGAATTATTTTACCCAGGACAGCCACAGAATTATTTTGCCCAGGACAGCTGCAGAATTAGCTTTTTTTTCCCAGGACAGCCACAGAATTATTTTGCCCAGGACAGCTGCAGAATTAGCTTTTTTTTCCCAGGACAGCCACATAATTATTTAGCCCAGGACAGCCACAGAATTATTTTGCCCAGGACAGCTGCAGAATTAGCTTTTTTTTTTTCCCAGGACAGCCACATAATTATTTAGCCCAGGACAGTCACGGAATTCGTTTTTTCCCAGGAAAGCCATAGAATTATTTTACCCAGGACAGCTGCAGAATAATTTTACCCAGGATAGCCGCAACATTTATTTGCCCAGGACAGCCACAGAATTCGTTTTTTCTCAGGACAGCCATATAATTATTTTGCCCAGGACAGCTGCAAAACTATTTTCCCACGACAGCTGCAAAACTATTTTCCCACGATGCCCACAAAATTAATTTTCCCAGGACAACCACAGCATTAGCTGTTTTTCCCAGGACAGCCACAGAATTAATTTGCCCTGCCACAGAATTATTTTTCCCAGCACAGCCACAGAATTCGTTTTTCCCAAGACAGCTGCAGAATTATTTTGGCCCAGGACAGCCGCAGAATTATCTTGCCTAGGACAGCCACAGAATTAGTTGTTTCCCAGGACAGCAACAGTTTTATTTTGCCCAGGACAGCTGCAGACTTTTTTCTTGCCCCCAGAACAGCCACAGAATGATTTTACCCATGACAGCCACAGTATTATTTCGGCCAGGACAGCCACAGAGTGTTTTTGTCCCAGGACAGCTGCGAATATTTTTTTTGTTTATAGAACAACACTCAGCTTCTAATTCTGTAACTGTATTACAATAATTTATAAACTATTGTGAAGTATACCAGATACAGTATTTTATTTCCTTTAAATAGTCCAGCCAAGTAACTGATTGGTGGTTGTCTGGCACCCGCCTACTTACTGGAACGTCAGATCGAGTCCCTTGTGCCACCCTTGTGCGGGTGCGTGCTGCTTGGAAACTCTTGCTTTGTGGGCGAGGGAGTGTAGTCACCCAGCTGTTTCAGCAGAAAACAGTTCCCTGCATTGAGCTGCCAGTGGCTGTGCTTGGTGGTTTATGTGCAGTGAGCGGCTGCCGATTGACAGCCCTGTACGCACCCATCAATGTAGCATTGCTGATGGCAGCTTTGCTGCTCTAGACTCTCCATCCTGTCCTGTGGTGGCTTTGGCTGGAGGTTTGCCAAAACAAAAAAGGCTTACCCAGACGCACCCCCACTGCCGACGATAGCTTTGATGCTGACCCCGTGGCCGTCAGACCAAAGACTGAAAAGTCTCCTGAACCAGACCATAACCGAAAGGTTGGTGGAGGCCCCCTTTGCAGGGCAAGTGGGGGAGGCCCTGGGGCACGTGCCGCTTGTGCCCCCCTCATAATCCAGCACAGTCCAGCGGGATGCTTCTGCCTCTCTCATCTTTTAAGGAGAACCAAAATCTGTGATTCTTGGGTGTTTTCTTCTCCAGCAGGTCATTCTGGTTTGCCCTGCTATGTCAATTCCCCTGGATCGCCCTTAAAGCAGAGCATAATCCGGGATTTTAACTATCCCAGGTTTAAATTCCTTTCCCTGTAGGGCATTCTGAAAGCCGGCAGCCGGGCCCTGGAATCTTTTGGCTGCACTTGGTTTTGTTCTGCATTAGACTCTCTGGCGATCCCATGGTGCATGTACAAATCGCCAGAGTGGCTTGTTTTTTATTATGCAACTCTGAACCCAGAGCAGCAGGTTCAAGCTGAATAGAGTGCGGGACACTGACCCTTGCTTCGCCACATATCTGTGGCAGCCATTCAGAAATGGCTAGCACAGGTACACACCTCAGATTAGCAGGGATTCTTTTGGGGCCTCTGTATGTGTTGTGGGATTGATGTGAGTTTACAGCCGATCTGGGGGATTTTACACATGGGGGAATTCCATTAAGAGAATCCATTCAAACATTAACACATTAAATAACTCATGCTTTCCTATGTGAGATGTTCCTCAGACCTGTAGCTGGAGATATTTTATTTTAGAGCGGCCATACTCAACTTGCGGACCAGGGTCTGAATGCGGACCTCTGCGCCAGATTTCCGGACCCCTGCCCTGACAGCCCTGTACTAAGAATAATGTTTAACTGTTAAAATAATAAACCAGACCAGTCAGACAACCTCTGTTTGTGCACCCCTGAACACTGCCAGGTACCCCCTGGGGTACGTGTACCACTGCTGAGCCTCCTGGCTGTGCCCCCAGTTTGAAATTCAGTTTTCTATATACTGGGCCCAAAAGCAACCAGGCTCACCCTAGTATTCAGACTATATAAGAAAACTGAAGTTCACTAATTGAACTAATCCAGCCATCACATAGATTATGGGAGGGCTCAGACATTGTGGTTGTAGAGTGCCCAAAATTCTAGATGAAGGCACTGCTATAAGGTACAGGAGAATCTGAATTATTTAATCCGTTTCATACATTACATAGATATCAGTAATTTGTTGTAGCATTAAAGCTCAGTACAATGTGTAGAGGTCTAATTCATAATAGAATAATGAATAGATAAGCACCGAATTAGGGTTAATTGTCAGCGAAAGGACCTTCCCAGTCCCAAGAGCCAATTTTGAGGTGCGACTTGGAGGGGTCACTGTCCCAGAGAAAAAGGTAAAGGGTAGCCAGTGGAGGTACATGGCCAGCATGAGATTACTTCTTGGGCACTTAAATCGGACCAACAGCCGGGCACAGATGTAAAACAAGGATAGCGGCTATTTTGGAGCTTCCTCTGCCAGCATCAACTGACATAACGTACAATGCACAGTAACAGGACGCTCCGAAGTGCTTCCTGATTGCAGGTGGCCTGCACATCCATCAGTGGTCATTTTGTTCCTAAAATCTACTACAGCAAGAGTTAGAAAAAGGTAAAATAATTTTTCTGTGGAAGGGATGCATATGAGCACTGTTTGTTGTGTGGGTCTGGTTTAAGTCATTTTTGACTGTTGGTCCTCTTTAAGATAAAATCAAAAGTGCCTGGGTCATGTCTGTGTAATTGCAATATGTCTGTACTTTTAATTGTAACTATTGACAGCATAACATTTTCCAAGTTTACAATCTAAAGGAAATGTGAGCTGGTTGTGGGTAATGTTACTGAAGGTGCCTTGTCATACCTTGGAAGAGCAAGCCTCAAGGGAGGTTCAGGCCGAATAATATGCTTATCTCAAAAGGTGAATATGAGCGTGTGTGTAGGTTTAGGATGGCTGTATGACACTCAGAATTGAAATTCAAATGCAAATGAAAAAAGATTTTAAAAAATGACCTTTACCTGCATGCCTGGCATATTCAGCTATGCCCTTGGTGTCAACTTCTTCATCTAGATACGGAGAGTCATATGAGCCAAGGTAACCTGTTTATGAAATTTAAAGGTCAGAAACTGTTAGATTTGTAGGGTGTATTGACAGACAATGAGAGACTAGTGATTGTTAAATTGTTTAAAAGATTTGAGTGTGATATCTTAGCCCTTTCTGCTAATAGGAGCAGGGTGGGTTACCTTAGAACTACAACACCAACTACCCAGTAACAAACAATAAAAGCACATATATGTAGTACCTAAAGCAGAAGAAAAGCCAGAGCAGTGACCCTGGAGCCTAAAAGACTCCAGGGCTGGCCCCCTCACTATCTATATTATATATATATATATATATATATATATATATATATATATTACTATATATATATATTTGTTGCCACACAACTCGCCTTTGCCCTCGCACCCATGCTGCCCGCATCCACAGAAAGTCTGAACTGAGATACACTCCTGTCCCGGGCCGTTCAGATAGGCTGGGAACTGGAAATGTGACCGCTCTCACATATGGAGTGTTAAGGGAACCCCCAAAGTTTGGGTTCTAGGACCCATTGAAATCAATGGGGACCCAAACTTTAACTTTTGCCTCTGCCCCCCCCCCCACTCCTCACCCACCCAGAACACAGTGTGTAGCAGGAAGCACTGCTGTACAACAACTGGTCGTCAGCGGCGAGACTGGTAGTTCTGGCACTAGCAGCATCCTCACTCATGACATATTTCTGTGGCCCTGGCCAGGGACCATTTAAAAGAAACACCAACGACAGGGGGGGGGCAGGTAAGTTGTGCAGTTGTACAACCAGCTTTTCTGGGTTTGGGATGAACACCGAACTCAAACACAAACTTCTGGGTTTGGGAAACCGAACCTGCTATTTCGCTGCGAACCTGAACTTTGCGGTTCAGGTTCGCCCAACACTAGTCATATGCATAAAGGGATTTTAAAGACCATGAGATGGGGATCCAAGTAACCATGTTAGTGGTTAGGAAATTGGGTTGGTGCTAGTTACGTTATTTGTTAGGGAATATGGATGTAATCTGTAGCACATCCTTCTGCTATGTGTGCCTTCTTTTAAGATGGATTCCATGAGCATATTTCGCAATAAGGAAATGTGATTTGGCTGGGGAAAGAAAGGCTTTCCCCAAAACATATTTTGTAATTAACAAGGTCTTGCTATATCCTAAATTAAAATTTTTGTAAGTTGTTTAACTAAACTGACTATTTTTTTTAGAACTCAAAGTGAGAAACTTAATTAAACTAACCACTTTACAGGGTGTTGCCTTTGGCAGGGGTGGAGTTTGGGGTGTTGCTTATCTGCAGGCTTTTGAGGAACAAAATTCCCCATTCCTCTGTGTGTAGGTAGTAGCCATGCCCCCAGGCCTACGCTTAAAGCACATTTTGGATATCTTTGACCTGTAAAGCATGTTGGTGAATAACCTAATGCTCAGCCAGTCCATACATTCCACAGCCACCTCTCATTCAATTAGCCAGAGCAGCGCCCCAGTTGTAAACTGACCAGGCGTCATGGATTTGGTGGGACAGGCTTCATAATCTCAGCAAAGTGGGACATTTAAGTGGGACAGTGGAAAAGCTCAAAGTGTCCCTCAGAATGTGGCCAGCTTATGTTTAACTAGCTACTGAGCTTGTAATGTACTGAATTGTCTACCTGTCATACAAAACTCTCTGAGACTGTAAAGACTGCTCAATTTCAAGAGGAGTATCGCGCTACTGCATCTTGTGTGCTAACCAAAGGTGGGTAATGTGAAAACATAAGGTCTTTTGGCCTGGTTCCTATAGAGGAAAAGTAATATAATAATTATTATGATACAAAAGAATATTTACCATTCACATAGTTAGGATGAAGAGTCCAATAAATGTTCAAGCAAAGCTCGTCTCTCCGCATTCTTCTGTGACATTTGCAGGTCATCAAGTTGTTCTTGGAAAGAACCTCAGCTGCATTTTTACATTTTTCTGAACCAACTGAGTCCAGGAAATCTGTGCCCGTACAGTTCTTGAAAACATTATAGCTGACCTCACACTCAGCGTCTTTCAAACAACTCTGTTCAAGAGATATACAGTCACCTATCTCCACAAAGTTAGCAGATAAGAGATCAGCTGTAAGAAAAATAAATAAAGGTTGTGTTGATAGAGTATTTGACTATTTTTGTTACAGAATAAAATGAGAATACTGACATTTACCCATTTTTACCATAGGTGCACAATAAAATTATGTGTGGCCAAAAATGCTCCTTCCCAGACCATTTGCAGAGGTCAAATCTGCCAATTTGACCAAGGCATGCTGCAATTGATTCACTCATCTCTGGTGATAAGGTCACAATAACAATTGTAATTAACTTTTTTTAATGTAAAGTCTTATTTTTTAACACTACGCCCATATTTTGTTTTCTGCTGCCTACCCCATTTAAGAAGCAATTACTTTTTTTTAGCTAGAGTATTTACTGTGCTCACTGGCTATACTAGATACACAACTACTAGATTTTGCAAAGGACTTTAATATCCTTGAATTTACATTAAACACTAATTACTCTTCAAACAATATTAACATTGGGGTTGGCTCAAAGCCTGGTGAGAAAACTCCCTTCTATGTGGTAAGTACAAATCCATCCTGATACACAAACACAATAGACACATAGTTCCAAGGTGCCTAGTATCAGAGCTGGCATTAGGGGAAGGTAAACTGGGCTATTGCCCAGGGTACTATCCCCATAGGTGCTGCTTCCTATGTACAGCCCTGATGATATGGGCGGGTGAGGAAAAGGAATAGGGATATTTTAATGTTCCAGGGTGGAGGTAGCTGGGGGTATGTGGAGCTGATTCATTTAATGTTGCTGGATAGTGGATGTTGTGCAGTGCTAGAGTCTGAAAATAGATGTGGGTACCGACGATCAATATTGTCAAGTGGGGTTTGTCTTAAACATGCCCTGCATAGTATACCCTTCTAGTATAGAGCAGGAGTATTGGTATCTACCAATAAAAGTAACCCCAGGGATGATGCTGGTCCACAACTGCTGCTCAAAAGCCTCACAATTCTGAGATACTCCTCCTTGCACTACTCTGTCTGACGGGAGACCCCCCTGAATGGGGTTTCACAGATCTGTAGGCTCATGGTGGTAGAAGGCAATAGGTTAAGCTTGATGGGGACCAGCACCCTGCCTAGAGCTGCGTTGCCAGTGGGGATTTTGGTCTGTGGTAAGGAGGTTTGCATTTTGGTTATTTACATATTACAAAAATATTTGGTGTGCACATTATGTTAGCAATAACTATGTAGACTGAGATAGCCATTAACAATGTATTAGCCTCATAGGATAAACCTATTGCACCTGACTTTTTATCTATGTGGCCATACAAGGGACTTAGAAGAACCATATTAACTGATGTAAAATGAAAGTTACTTAAAAACAAACACAAAGTACATAAACAGTAGTAACATGCTATAAAATGTAGGGGGAGATACAATCAGCTTCTGTATATCCTGGCTATCCTAAACTTATAGTGATAAGTGATAAGTGACTTATAGTGAGCAGGGAGCTCAACTGTCTCACACCACCTCCATACACAGGGCCAGATGGAAGAATCGTTTCCCATATGATCCCTCCAGATGGAAAAGTTTTTGTTTACTTAAGTGCAAACCAGCTCTTATGTTGGAACATACTGGCTAAACTGCCCTATCACGAAAACAATACAGTTAATTTATAACCCGCCATCAGTGACTTGTGCATATTTATTCTTACCACTGGGAAAAGTGACCTTTGCTGACAGGTCACTTTGAAAGCCAGGTGACAGTTTGTGTTTCTGATCAAAAACACTATGAGTGCTCAAGTTTATTTAACACACACTCATTTTTCATTTATCTGACAAAACCAAAAAGATTGCTTTTTGTATAACATGGTTTGTTTGCACATATTTGACTACAGGTGTTGATAAGACAGGTTGGGAATGTCTCTCAGTGGTCTGTTTTGCTTTCCATGAAAGTAAATACATTCACATTCACAGTCTTATCATGTTATTGCGGGTTGGGCTGTACCTTGGATATATAGCTAAACTCTCACTCATAGGGTTATATATAAGTAAACCTAGTGCAGAAAGGGCTCCCCAAAGGCTCCAAAAACATCCTGGCAGGGCTGCCATCATGGTAAAACAGACAGCCGAAGGCAGGACTTCTGTATGAAGCCCAGCCATGAAGGGGACGTCCTGGCAGGGCTGCCATCATGGTAAAACAGACAGCCGAAGGCAGGACTTCTGTATGAAGCCCAGCCATGAAGGGGACGTCCTGGCAGGGCTGCCATCATGGTAAAACAGACAGCCGAAGGCAGGACTTCTGTATGAAGCCCAGCCATGAAGGGGACGTCCTGGCAGGGCTGCCATCATGGTAAAACAGACAGCCGAAGGCAGGACTTCTGTATGAAGCCCAGCCATGAAGGGGACGTCCTGGCAGGGCTGCCATCATGGTAAAACAGACAGCCGAAGGCAGGACTTCTGTATGAAGCCCAGCCATGAAGGGGATGTCCTGGCAGGGCTGCCATCATGGTAAAACAGACAGCCGAAGGCAGGACTTCTGTATGAAGCCCAGCCATGAAGGGGACGTCCTGGCAGGGCTGCCATCATGGTAAAACAGACAGCCGAAGGCAGGACTTCTGTATGAAGCCCAGCCATGAAGGGGACGTCCTGGCAGGGCTGCCATCATGGTAAAACAGACAGCCGAAGGCAGGACTTCTGTATGAAGCCCAGCCATGAAGGGGACCTGATCGCCGACCCTAATAGCAGACCCACATCGACTTTTCTTGACCTGCTCCAGGCACTTATCAGAGCAATCATGGAGCCCACTTTATCTCTTAACCCCTCTTCTACAGCTCAACTCACTCACTCAGCTATACTTATCCACCCAGTTCTGCTCACCCACCTCCCAACCTCACTCAGGACCTCTGTGTAAGTGGGTCCAGAAATTTAAGTTGTAAGCCAAACTATGTATTGGCCAACAGGCCCCTTAGCACCTGAGGGTGTCAATGGCCCATAGGGTGGTATGGGAAGCCAAGGGGCTAGAAAAATAAATGATGTCAGAGTGTCTCAGTGGGCCTTTGCAGTGTGTCCCATCATGTTATGTTACTCCTCAGCTCTACTGGCACTGATGGGTCCTCCTTTGCTGCTCATCACCCTCCAGTCCTCACACACTTCTCCACTGTCACCATATGCACCCACCTGCGTTCCTGAGGCCAACTGTGAGCAGGTCTGCATACGGGACACCTGGCTCATCAGTCCAGTAGGTGGGACCCACCGAAGAATCATCCCATTGTCCCCTGCTTTAACTTTAGAAATGTATATGTTTGTAAGAGTATAGCACTCTATCACTAACCTCCCATAATGCTTGTATAAAGGAGCTAATTTTTTTCTAGAAAGTCAGGCCTAGTATTCCTAATCTAATTCTATTATTTCTAATTAATTATGGGATGTAAGTGATGACAGCCTTCAACTGTCATCTTGAGTCCTATTAAAGACAAGATTACTTTAAATAGCATCTGAGAGGCATGGTTATAAACCTAACTTAGAAATTAGACCCTTCTGTGGCAGCAGACCAGCATGGATGGTAAAGAAAGTATGCTTTGATATTACACTTAGCCTGTGTTTTGGGCCCACTAGAAGAAAGGCCTCTATTACCCAAAATCCAGCTTAACCTACTGTTCATATCATGGATGGCATAATCATCAATCAATGGAAAATGAATGTAAACAGGGCTGAAAGTAAGACACAGCTGATCATGTTGTTATCCAATGCTCAACTAGCATAGTGCCAGGATGGTTAACACCATGTAATTCAGGGAGCTCAGGGCAGGAGCCTCTTTGGGGATGAGGGGGCCCCTCATGATTGCCTGGTGGGCCTGTCTACAAATACCCTTTAAAGAAGAGGGTAAAGCCAATGTCTGCCTGTATGGAGGGGTTAGGAAGAAATGGGCAACTCCATAGCGGAGGTTAAGCCTTATGTTTTTTTTTGTTTCTGCTTTGTAATATTTTATGAGCCAGGAAGCCATATACATGAAATAAGGCTGGATAGACAGATTGTTTGGCTTAGCAAATTTATTGCAAACCAAACACAAGAAGTCATATGTTGTAAGCACCTTCTGTTCTGCTGCTCATTCTCTCCTGTCACAGGTACCACAGTTCTTTTTTCAAGCCCTTTCATTCATGAGACAATTTGTTTTAAATTTCAAGCAGATTGATTACTGACACCAAACATTAAGAACTTGATTTATTAAGCGTCAGCGCCAGTCAATGCCACTCAGCGCTTAATATTTTAGCCTCAGTGGCACTCAGTGTGCGATTTCTAAAACAAAAACAGGCAGTGCCTATGCAGCGCCCAGCCAGCATCTAATTTATCACTGGTGCCATAGAGCACCAGTGCTCTTGTTTAAGCTGCGCCAGATTATAGTGGTGATGTAGGTTAAGATCCCATATAGCACAAGAGGCAGATCTGTGACTTCCAGTGCCATTCTAGTCAAAATTGCATTGCAAAAAAGAAAGTGATGATGCTCAAAAATTGGCACTATGCCAGCAAAATGAAGCTAAAGGGCGCACTTCATAAATAAGGCTCTGAATTTCAGACAAGCCACGATGAGACTGATCAAGAGGCAGATGGGGGGAAATTATGAGAGGTCAGACAACATGACTACAAAAAATACCCTAATATGCAGGAAGTCAAGCTAATATTAGTTTTGTATTAGTCCCAAAGAAGTTTGAAAGGAAGACCTAATAGGAGAAATAAGACATGATGTCACCTACATTTGGAAAATGTAAAATAATCATCATTCTGTTAATAAGAATGCCGATAAATAATTCAAATTTATGGTAAACCAACCACAAATTGAGCAAAGGGATAAGAGGCAGGCACCATGTCTGACCTTCTAGTGAGAGGGGAGTCTGTGGCCAGACACATGCTGCAGAAAGCACTACAAATGGAACACATAGGCATCAGTAAACACCAGTGTATCTAATGTATGTTAAAATGAATTGAATAACTGAACTTTCATAGAATAGCCAAACTTACATGCATGCAGCATCTCCCAAAATGCACTGCAATGCAGCATACATGCAAATTGGTTTCAAGCCAGGATTCACTTCCCATGGTCGTCCTCACCTCTGCATTCCATTTGCTGCAATTGAGGGGGCGTGTCAAGCCTGGGTCCCCTCCACTGTAGTGAATGAAGCGGGCATGGACGGGGTAACCAGCCATCATGGAGGAGTCACCTTGTGAATGAAGACTAGCGGGTGCCCGATCGCAGCTAAAGGTATGTTTTAAAACACAGAAGCACAACAGAGGAACTGCTGGGACAGAAGCTGATAAACGTAGATTTTATTTTTCATTATGCCTGGACAGACCCTATTCATTTGACAAGAATTTTGTTGGTTCAGTTGGATCCAAACTAAACACTGGGAATATTCAGGTGAAAAAGATCACCTCATATATTTTCAGAATGAAAGAAGAATCCTCGTTCAACTAAAACATCTTTACATGCTGGAGTTCCCCTTAATAATGCATTTTAGAATGAAAAAAGAACCACCATTTGAAGCGGAAAATAATGATTTTAGGTCCATTTTAACACTCACTCCTCCAGTTAAAGATCCAAAGCCCCAAATCAGGCCTGAATACTTATCCAGTCTACTCTCCTGCCCTGCTCTCACTACCAAGTGACTGCTGACAGCCATCTAGCATGTGCATGCTCAACTGCAGAAACATAGGGATGTGCGGAGGAGATCCATGCAGCCACAGAAGACAGAGGGGTAATATAACTGATATTGGCTCTCTTAGATTCCTTTAACTGGGGGGAATCTCAAGTTTAAAGTGGAACTATAACCCAGGATTTTGACTATCCTGGGTTTTGGTCCTTTCCCCAGGGGCACCCCAATCGGAGGTGCCCCATTGTGTGAAACCCCCCCAATCTAATCTTTTTCTAATCAGTGTTCCTCAGGCATTTCATGGTTTGCTATGCAAGTTGAAGATATTTATCTGCTTTGGTAGCTTTTGGTTGCTTCGCACTACTACCCCTCCTTGGCCTTTTTAATTGATTGATTATGTTGGGGTAAATAGCTTACATTCAACCTGTTACATTGGGCGTCATGCTAAGGGGCATATTTAAGAACCAGGTAGTGCCATGTAGTGTGAACGCTTGGCGCTGTATGTGAAAACCACAACCAAAGTCAATTTGGTGAGCGCCTCTAAAAGCGTCATGTAGCGTCACATGTATTACCAGCGGTGGCTCAGTGTATAGCGCCGGCGCTCTGGGTTCGGCAGCATCATGTAGTACCTTTCACTCAGTAGGGCTCTGCCATACATTTCAATGGAGTTTCATTTGGTTGTGTATCAATAGCGTGTTTGCCAAGGAAACTGTACATTTTTTGGCTCAAATTATTGTGTGGCCTCTCCTGCCCTGCAAACAAGCACTTTTATTGTTTTTTGTTTTTATTTTCTTTTTTTTTTATGCAGAATTGTATGTGCAGGTCTGACATTGCAGTGTCATTGTCACAGTGTTAAAACAATGTCATTCCATATGTTGTCACTCTGGTACTGGTTTATTTGAGTTGAGAAACAGACTTTTATCACACAGAGCCCAGTTTTAGAGCACCGGTGATGCTTGTGTGTAGTTTTTTCTTCAATACGGGCTTCAGCGACAAGTGCTGGACGCTCTTAACTGGCGCTATCTTTCGCACACTGCAGCATTGTCCTATTGTTAGATGTAGCGTAGGCTTGGGCACTTTAACCTTGGGACACCACCTAGCGTACACGATTGGCTCTGCAGTGAATCAGAGAGAGTGCTTCTACAGCACCCTGCAGACACATTTATCAATGCTGGACAGGATACTACAGCGCCACTTGTCCACCCGATAAGCTAGGTCACAGCGCCCGACACCGCTTGCAGCGTCTACTAGCGGTCGCTCTAGGCACCGCTACACAGTCAGTCAGTCCGACTGACTCTCAGCGACTCACACTATATTCAACAAAAAAACAGACTCACAGAGCGTAGGCCCTCTTGATCTGGTCGCTATAGCATAGAGCAGCAGACGCTTTGTGATTAAAGTCTGTTTTTGGACACATATCCACCAGTAACAAAGCAAAAACACATGCAATTACATTGTTGTAACATTGTGACATTAATACTTTAATGCCAGACCTGTAATGACAATTCTGCATAAAAATATAAAAAATCTAAAAAGTTTTCAAAAATGACTTTTTCTAGGCCAGGAGAGGTGACACAATTATTTGAGAGAAAAAAATAAATAAAAACAAAAAACCCTGTTTAAACAGAAGAAAAGGAACGTTCATTGAAATGTATGGGAGAACGACAGGTAGCGACAGGTAATACCAGGCGCTCTGGAAGCTAGAGCGAGGGCACTATACGCTGAGCCACCTGTTATGATGAATCGTACGCTACATGGCGCTGTTAGAGTCACTGACCAGAATCGCCTTCATAAATGTGGTATTGTGTGCAGCGCCCAGCGTTCACCAACCCCTGCCTGTGGCTACGAGGCACTACCTGCCGCCATCCCTTGATGAATTAACCCCTTAGTTAGCATCGGAAGCTGTGTCCAGGTCCAATGTAGTCAAAATGTCAGCAACAAAATAGGAAGAAATCCTGGCGCTCCAAAACTGGCAGAATAGCCACCAGAAAGACACTAAAGGGCACACAGCATAGATAAGGCCCTCAATTTGATATTTATTGATCACTGCTATTAACATAAAATAACATTTAACATAATATAGAACATTTTTGTTATTTATCTATTAGTTTTATATTTTGTATTCCAGTATCAAACTGAAAAGTATTACACTTGTACATAGCATATAAAGTCATTCTTTAGGGCAGGCTTTGAGCACTGAAAGATACATCTGATGATTGGAGACCTTTACTGACCTCTCTATTCTGAGTAGTCCTTTTATCTGACTTGTCTACAGTAACAATCCTCCTTAGTACTAAACCAATAAGGAGAAATGTTATGAATTGTGTTTACTGTGCTTAGGCCGGACTGAGTAGTGGAATTTGGTCCAACATGCTGAAGGCATTGGAAGTTTGTCAATGCCTCTAATATCAAACAAATGCTCTGTTGAATAAAAGTCTTCATCACTGAATCAAAAGTAATACAAGGATGCTTTGTAAAATCACATTCCTATGTCACTTAAACCGGACCTTCACCCTGATTTAATGAAAAGCCCAAACTCTTAAAAAACAATTCCTCAGCATCTAAAATTAATATATTTTACATGTTTAGTCACTAATTTATTATACTTTCCCCCACTGGGCTGCAACTCTGTTCGGGAATTTAGGATACGGGCGCCGCCATCTTGACTCAGAAGCATCACACTTACTGAGGAGAGGAGAGTGGGATAAGGTACAGGGGGGCGGGTTATAGCTGTGCTTTGCTCAGACAGAGCAGAGCTGGGGTCAGGGAAAGGTCAGCAGTCCCAGAATGCAGAGCAGCACAGTCACTTCCTGTTTGCAGGCACTTCCTGTTTGCAGGCTGCCTGCAAAAATGGCAGCTTCCATAAGCCGCCATCTTGGATGTTTAAAGGCTTATAAAATGCAGTAGATGCAGGTAGGATGATTTTTAATGTGAGCAATCTGTATGTACAGGGTGTGGGAAACATATAAGATAGACTCTTATTTAGAGTGAAGGTCCGCTTTAAAGAGGAACATTGGAGGTCATGGGGAGTTAGTAAAAACTCCCCAGACCTGGCTTGCTTGCCCTCATTGCCCCTCCAGTTACCTCTCCCTCCATCGGGCATCATCCTCTGTTGGGCAGCGCCATTTTGGAATCCCGGCTCCACTGCGCCGCTCCTCAGATCTTAGGCAGCATAGGCTGCAATGACACTCAGCATGATATCTGAGGAGCGTCGCGGGACATTTGAAGAGAAGAAGGTGACAGGTAAGGCCAGCTAATTGTTTAGCCGTCACTCTGGGACAGCTAAGGGGGGGAGGGGGTGGAAACGGGCCAGAAATTCTGCCGGATGTTGGCGTTTTAGACGCCAACATTCAAAAAGCAGTGAGGGAGAGGGGAGGGATGTTTAAAGAGGACCAACACCCAGGGGTGATCGGCCCGGAAATCTATAAGATTCCCGGGCCGATCACCTCCCACCCCGCGGGACATCCGAGATCGGGATGTCCCGCGGGGTGAAACCCCCCAGAAACCCCAAAAACACCTTACCTGATCCGCCGCCGCTTCCGCCGCCGCCGCCTCCCGCGCACCCCTCCAGACGTGCGCGCGCCCGCGCCGGCCCTCTGTGAATGGCCGGCGGGGGCGCGCGCGCGCCGAGAGTGACGCGCGGGAGGCGGCGGCTGCAGAAGCGGCCTGGACGTTCCTGATCCCCGCCTGGACGTTGGCGGGGATTGGCTGCGGCGCTCACGTGGGAGCGTTGAGAGGTGAGTTTTTTGGGGTTTCTGGGGGGTTTCACACAGCGGGGCACCCCCGATCGGGGTGCCCCGCCGAAGTGGACCAAAACCCAGGATAGTCAAAATCCTGGGTGTTGGTCCACTTTAAAGAGAAACGTCAGAAAAGGTCTGATGTTCCTCTTTAAGGCTGATTATTTAAATCTATAGCTAATCCCTATTGTGATATATGAGGAGGCTAATTTATTCTTAAAGATGCGGGCGGTACTTGAGCGTCTCATCTGAAATGCTCGGCAGTGCCCGCACCACAATGTCAGCTTGAGGCTGGCGACGCTGTCTGCTGTATCACTCTTTTATATGCCTATGCACTAGCGACACCTAGCACCGGCCGGGAGCATCGCAAGTTGAATATATTTATGAAAAAATACATAGTGCTCCCAGAGACTATCAAAAATGGGATTTCAGGCACACAGTACCTATAGGAATCCCAATTTGTAATTTTTTAGGATCCTGGAATTTATTTATTTATTTAAATAAAAATGGGAGTTGCATTAGGGACACTTAAATAAACATGACATAGCTTTCTCACGTCCCAAAGTTTGCAGCACAACACAAAAAATGCATCCCAAAATAATCCCAATCAGCTCATGGATCCCGTGACACATGCATCAGCCCCAAAAAAAAGCCTAAATAATTGTAACCATTCAAGCCCATTGAATTTATAGGATAAGGCCACACAGTGCAGGGTGAGCACCTGGTCTTATCTGGCACTGTAGGGAATCCAGTGCTGGCATTCATCCCATCGCCAGCACTGTTAATAGATGGAACACTACTTAGCACTATTACAGGCGCCCTGGATTACTGACTTGATAAATATACATTCACCTGACATCATCTGGCTCTATTAAGTGTTTCTTAAAGTGGACCAACACCCACCGGTGATCGGCCCGGGAATCTATAAGATTCCCGGGCCGATCACCTCCCTCCCCGCGGGACATCCCGATCTCGAATGAAACCCCCCCAAACACCCCAAACTCCTTACCTTAGCTCCCTCGCGCCCCTCTAGACGTGCGCGCGCCCGCGCCGGACGTCTGTGAATGGCCGGCGCGGGCACGCGCGCGTCAAGAGGGACGCGCGGGAGGCGGCGGCGGAGGAGCCGCTTGTCCGCGGCTTGTCCGTCGGCGCGGGGAGAGGTGAGTTCGGGGGGTTCGGGGGGGTTTCACACAGCGGGGCACCCCGATCGGGGGTGCCCCACCGAAGTGGACCAAGACCCAGGATAGTCAAAATCCTGGGTGTTGGTCCACTTTAAATAAACCTCTAAATATCCCTATACTTTCCCCGTTAATATAAAATTGAAGTCTTCATTAAAGTAAAAAGCTATAATATTGCGGAAAATGTTTCTCTTGGTTTCCCTACCTGCTGTGATAGAGCTGAACCTAATTAAGTTAGGGATAGCGATATCTAAGGAAATCGCTGTGGCTGTGGTTAGATAATTATAGCTGTTTGTTGTGCTCACAGATGTCTTTTAGTAGTCATTGCATACATATTTACAGTAGAAATGATATGAGGTTCCCACAAATGTAAAAGAAAAAGATTCTACAACGTCCTTGGCCTAGCTGAGCACTCTTTGTTTGTTACAAAGAAGCTTGTATGTATTGTATGTATTCAGGTCAGGACTTCAGGTCCCCTCACACCCCTCCCCTGGGGCATCCCAATTTGGGATTTCCTTCTGATTAAGGAGAGATTATTACCCTTTCATTTCCCATCAGAAGTGGCGGCCATGCACACACCCGCCTGTTGGCTCCATTATTTGCTGGGAGTCACATGTGGCGTGAGCGCAGACCCATTGAGCAATTCTGGCTAATGTCAGTTTTTTTACTTTAGGTCTGCTTTAAAGTATCTTTTTACATTTCAGTTTTTAAACTAACCAGTTTCTTCCTCCCCTCTAATGCTGGTCTGCCCATATAGACATGCCAACATCTATTATCATGGAACATCCAATTTTACAGAATAATTCAATTCTGAACTCTTCACAATGGTACATTTGTGGCACATACGCATGAATAATACATTGTGTGCAGCATTATGAGCGAATACATTTTTTTTATTCACTTTGCCCTTGATAGTTAATTGGTGATGATGTCATCTAGTATGTGACTTGAATTATGACTTCATTTTAGGGCAGCCAGTCATAGGGTGCAGATAATGACACACAGTAATACTGATTTTCTTGGAAATGCTGTACCTTCGCAGAAAGCCATTTACCGGAGGGCAACGGATCTTTCCCAGTTTGTTAAGGTCATTTACAGTATTAGAATATAGGGGTGAACTTTATATTAAAGTGACCACAGGGGAGTATTTCTTTAGATGTGGAGATCTTTTTCATTTCAATAGAGGACTCTCCTACCTGATGTCTATTAGAGCCAGGATAGCTTCTCCAACACCTCAGTTATATGAAGCAAAAAATAATTTATATTAAATTTCTTGCAAATGATTGGGTTTTAAAGCCACTCAAGAGTCACCTAGTGCAGTACTGGAGTCTGAAATCCAGGGCTGGCCGTTAGCATGCGCCCGAAGCATATTGATTTTCGCTGTGTGAATCCCGAGGCTTCCATGATGCTGTCTTTGCTGGTAGCCGCATCCCTGGCTACCCTGTAGCTGAGGCACGTTTCCCCGCCCAGCCATTCAGATAGGCTGGTGATGTGGCCAGCAGGCTGGGTCATGTCAGCCAGCTTTCTTAAAAAAAGACAGGTGACTGTGGTCTTGGTGGTGGAAAATATTTTTTTTTAAACCAGGCCACCCAAGAAACTAGGGCTGGGAGGGCGGTGGGGGTTGCAAAAAAGGGTTCCAAAAAAGGGTTTTGTGCTACTTTAAAGCAGAACAAAACCCACCAGGGTCGGCCTGGAATCTAAATGATTCCTGCTGGCTTTTTTCTTTGGCATTTCTCCGACTTGTGAAACACCCCAGTTCGCCCATAGAAACTCACCTCTCCACGCTCCAGCGCTGCATGCGCAGGATCTTGTCCAATGAGAGCTATCTGCCCGGGTTTTGTTCCACTTTAAATTTGCAAAAGTCTGCTGAGGAGGCACAGAAGTTTTACAGCGAAGTAGAGACATTTTTCTAGAAAATAACTAGATAGGATATTCTGGAAATAGAGACACAGAGATTCTAGAAAAGGGTAAAATATTAATAAATTAAAATCCCTTACTGGGAGGCCGATTCATTAATAGCGCCAGGTAGCGACAGATGAGCGCCAGTAGCGTGATTTTCCCAGCGCCAGCTAGTATTCGCTGTGCTTGGCCGGGGTTTGCTTGTTGACAGTGACTCAGTCGGTGTGCGGTAATGTTGAATACGGGCTGGGGGGTCGCTGTTTCACAGGTTCAGCGTTGTATGGGTGCGCCTGACAACGAATGGCCAGAGCGAACGGCTTGCCGCAGATTCATTAACAAATCACGCTCCAAATTTTTTCGCGCTGAGAATTCCTTGTTTAAACCCCAGAGCGCTGGCGGCGATGGATGTAAAATAGTTTTTAACCCCCAAACAACCATATTTTTTGATAGTAAAATTATACAAGTTTTTATAAACATTTTGTAATATGAATACATTAATATCAGACCTGTAATATCAATTCTGCACAAATTTTTTTTTTTTTACCTTAAAAAAAAATCCTAACATTGCAGAAGTGGTCACAGAATTTTTGACATTAAAAAAAAAAAAAAACATTAATAGCAATTAATTATGATTAATTAAAGATTGCTCCATTGAAATGCATTGGACATCGCCAGGGAGCGACAGGTCATACCTGGCGCTGTGATGGGATTAGCAGCGGCGCTGTTCGTTGCAGTCGGCTACATGATGAATCCCGCGCTAGCTGTCGCACTCGCCGGCGCTAGCCTCATTTAGCGTGATAAATGCGTCATTGTGACCGCCGCCGGGCGTACTTGAGTCGGTAGCCGCCATTAGCTGGCGGTACCTGCCGCTCGTCAGACACTACCTGGCGCTAGCCCTTGATAAATAAGGCCGCTAGTTTTTTATGGACAACAAACAGATGTAATTAACAGAATGCATGCACAGCCAAAAAGATGCAGGGGATGCGTCAGACTGATGTTTACTACAGCGAAGGTGCCAGGAAAAGGTGAGTTTACCAGTGCCTTGGGGGGTTTCACACACTGGGGCATGCCAATTTGGGGGGATGGCCAGTGCCCGGCCCTGGAATCTATAAGGCTCCAGTGGATTTTGTTCCGCTTTAAGCTTACATAATAATTATAAGCATTACTCAAAGAATCAACAGTAGTTGTAATGAGTAATCATTCAGTTTCCTTTCCCAAACATAGAAATACCATCGAAATCACATCATTAGCCGACAGATGCAATCTTACAGAAACTAACCACAGTGGTCCCATTGGAGCATCCCAATTTGTCATAAATAACCATAGGAAATTTAAAGCAGAACAAAATCTAAGATTTCCACAATCCCAGGTTTTGTTACTTGCCCAGGAGGCATACGGTTTGAGATGCCCCTTTGTGTGAAACGCCACAGATCCCCCACACAACTCACCTTTATGCCATTTCCACAGCACATGTGCGGGCTCTCACCCAATCAGCACCGTATGCTGTGCATATTAATGCCCGGAATACGGCTCTGTTTAGACACAGAGCTCAGCAATAGAGAGAGGCTGCATCCCCAGTTTCCCTTTAGACAAGAGCAGGCGTTGTTTCTCTTTATAATTACTCTGTACACCTACACTGCTCAAGTTGTCCATGTCACCGACAGTGGCTAATGGGGATATGTTAGGCAGGTTTGCGCACACTGGCTGCCAGTGGTAACATGCGGCTGCTCCACATATCCATAACACTGCAGGAGATGGCCAAGCTGTCCATTTCTTAGGCATTTCCAGACAATACAAAAGTGGACCTATAGTCAAAATGTACTTTTGGTCCCTTTAAAGAGGGATCCTACTGAGGGCGTACACAGAAATAAGCAAAATGGCATCCCTGCTCCCACCAGCAGATCATTGGATATGATGGGGATTCAGAGCAGGATGCAGCAGGGGTGATCTGCTTATTGCTGAAGCTAGGTGAGTTTCATACGGCTAAGCATCCTGATTCGGAATGCCCCCTGGGGAAGAGTTTCTGCCAGACCTAAGTACTGGTCCAATTTAAAGGGAACCCTCAAGCCAAATAAAACGTAAGGGCCCATGAACTAAGCAGCAGGTGGGATTCCAAAGAGGCATGTCTGCATATTAGAGGGGAAAGCCCAATACCTGGATACGAGAAAGGAAAGCCTAAAAGGGATGACTAATTCCAGGAGCATTTACATTTTTCAGGTTGTAATAGTATATTTACACAGGAGGTATATCTGGCAATAGGAGGTCATTATAGCTTGTTTAATTGTTCTGATTACAAAGGTTTTTTCTGATAGAAATTCTCCTTTGTACATGTAAGGAGAATGAATGCAAGGCACTAATGGACTTTATTGATTACACTATCATTCAGGTTTATGACTTGCCATAAAAGAGGCTGTCTGAACATTAATGTACTTGTAGTTCCACAACAACTGAATGCTCACATGTTGCCAGTCAACACAGTCCAATCAGAATACAAGACAAGGATTACAAAGGACAACACAGACAGGAAGATATTACACCCAGATGAAACAAAGACCATTGTTTGCCTAAAAGTGACCACAGACACTGCAGGCTGTTCTTATGATCCGGCCGTCAGAAGCCGATCTCATGACTGTGAGCAGAAAGGATTCTGAGAGCAACAGCCAACAGGTTAAATATAGGTTTATTCCCTATTGTTCACTTGTCAGCCTTGCCTGCTTCCCACTTTTGCCTTATTATAACACACCTACTGTAGCTTCTTACTTGGGAGATTTCTAGGAAAAATAGCGCCCCTTGCAGAAAGGAAAAAAATCGAACCCATCCTATGGTGCTGCTGCTGTCCCATACAGGTATGTGCCATGCTGTGCCTCTATCTTAGCAGCAGACAGTGCCCCCTCCCCATGACTAAGCCAACTATAGGGGGATAAGGAGCCCGTCTTTAGAGTAGCCCTGACTCACTCCAGAAAACAGGATGGCTGGGATAAAGGTGCCTCCAATAGCCCTGTTTGATATATAACCATTTAAATCCTTGGCTACAAAAATTGTGCTGGCATGTCTGCCAATCCTCTAAATGTCCCCTAACTTCATTCCACCCTAAATAAAATCTGTCCTATGACTGACTGTATGGCAGAACATAGAACATTTGCAAAAAATAAAGTGCTAAAAAAGATGGATACCAAACTGAATATACTATTTAAATTTCCTTTTTTTTAAAAAATGTCCACCCCCCCATTACATGCCATTTTCTATGTGTGCATGTACAGCACCAGCGTAAAAACCTTATTAGACTGAGAGGCGGATTCATTAATAGCGCCAGGTAGCGACAGATGAGCGCCAGTAGCGTTATTTTCACAGCGCCCGCTAGTATTCGCTGTGCTTGGCCGTTGTTCGGCTGTTGACAGCGACTCAGTCGGTGTGCGGTAATGTTGAATACGGGGTTAGGAGTCGCTGTTTGACAGGTTCTGCGCTGTATGGGAGCGCATGACAGCGAATGGCCATAGCGAACGGCTCCCAGCATATTCATTAACAAATCACACTCAAAAAATTCTCGCGCTGTAAAATGCTTGTTTAAACCCCAGAGCGCTGGCGGCGATGGGTTAAAAGTAGTTTTTTAACCCCCAAACAACCATATTTTTGGAAAAAATAAAAAACATGTTTTTACAAACATTTTGTAATATGAATACCTTAATATCAGACCTGTAATATCAATTCTGCACACATTTTTTTTTTTTTACCTTAAAAAATATATCTAACATTGCAGAAGTGGTCACAGAATTTTTGCCATTTAAAAAAAAAAAAAAAAAAAAAAAACATTAATAGCAATTAATTAAGAATATTTAAAGATTGCTCCATTGAAATGCATTGGAGAGCGCCAGGTAGCGAGAGGTCCTACCTGTCGCTGTTCAAGGTCGCTCACTGGCGCTGTGGGGTGAGGCTGGAATAATGATGAATGATTCGCTATCTGGCGCTCTGTCAGTCGCTAAGCAGGATCGGCTTGATAAATGTGTGATTGCGGAGGGGAGCCGGCGTTCTTGTGGCGTGTCATTACCGTTCGCTCACCATTCGCTACCTGGCGCTATGCCTTGTTAAATAAGGGCCTGAGACATGATCTTATTACAGTATAATAGTATAATACATTTGTACCATATACACTATAAAACAGGGGTCCCAAACCTGTGGCTCAGGCACCACATGTGACTGGCTGACCCCTGCTGTGCAGACTGGAACACTTATGGGGGTCTAGCACAATGCCGGCTATATACATATATACCTATATACCTATATCACAGCTTCCAGGATCCACAGGGTGTTTGCTTTTAATTTTGCCATTTAACCTGTTTGAGGACTTGGAAACTGTCTACATAATAAAGTGACCCTGTTGTGAACTTGTCTACCATTAAAATCCATATGAACATGCTAAAGAGTGATAGAGGGGTTACCTATATACCTCAACCTAGACACATTTCTGCCAAGCTTGTGGTTTTCTTCTCCTGGTAGGAATAAAATCCAGAGGTAACAAGCATTTGAGTGTACCATTCCACTTTTACAGGGAAGGCCTGCTCACCTCTACCTGCTTGTCTCCTGAGACAGCCTTTCGGGAGCAGTAGCATTAACCACCTGCATTGCATAATGATCATCTACACACTGCAGAAGAATTGCAATAACAATAAGCTGTGTTTCCAACACAGGCTGGCTCCGGGGACAGGCCAGGCTGTCATTAGGAATGTGTGGGCCCCATATAACTGCAATGTCTGGGCCCGCAATCTGTATTCAATGTCTGGGCCCCTAGTTTGAACTGCCCAGACTGGAAGCTGAGGTTCAAACAAGAGGACAAGCATCACATTATAGGTTAAGGCTCTTTTAAAGCAGACCAAAACCCTTGTACAGCAAACTTGGTGGCTAAAAGACTACAGAGCCAGCCACTAACCTTTCCCTGGGGAAACCCAAATCGGGATACCTTGCTGTGTGAAACCCCCGGGACCGCCGGTTAATTCACTTTTCCCTGACTGTATCCCCAGCTTTCCTGTAACTGAGGTGCACCTCCATGCCCAGGCATTAAGATAGCCTATGGACGGGAGTGCTTCCCAAACTAGAGGGAACCTGGGGATGCTGTCATGCTGCCAGTGGGCTGTCCTTGTCAGCTGCAGCACAGCCAATCAGCAAACTCAAATATGCCTGGTAGGTACAGCCACGGCAGTGGAAAAACTGATCCCACCACATCGCCTGAGGTACTCAGGCTGGGGAGGTGTGCTTGGCACAGGGGATGACACAGGGTTTTGTGCCACTTTAAGTTTTGGACGATAGGGAAGATTTGTATGGACACTGAACAGTCAGGCTGATGCCTGCCAGTATTATGTTTCTAGTTATTTCCTGTTCTATACCAGCTAAATGGCTTCTGTGATCTATTCTCATTGAATGGGGATCCTGGCCAGCTCTTAATGCTGAATTATTAGAAAGTTTGGAGACAACTGCTGTAAGACATCTCAAAGTATATGTTATTCACAGAGTTATGGATGGTAAAATACCCCAAAGCATTATCATACTATATATTATCAACTCATTGTAGATAATTAGTTTTCATCGGAAATGAAAAAACTATGCATTGTCACTAGTGATGTGCCAGCATGTGGTTGTTATTAGTAGTTAAAGTTAAACCAAAACCCAGGATTTTGAATATAATGGGTTTTGGTTCTTGCACCCAGGGTACCCCAATCAGGGACACCTCGCTATGTGAAACCCCCAGATTGCCCGATCTCACTCACCCTTCCCCGCTTTGGATCTGCTCCCGCCCCTTTGTCCAAGAGCTCGTCTAAGGCAAGCAGATCTGAGTGCGCTGGCGGCCTCATCCCCCACTAAACATTATCGGAGAGCATGCCCGCGCAGGCCATTCACGAATGCCTGGCATGGGCATGCTACATGCGAAAGGGATAGCGGGGATGTGTCCGCTGTTCGCACATGTACCGCTGGACCGGGAAAGAATGTGAGTTTCCGGGTGACCTCCGGGGGTTTATACAGTGGGGCATCCCGATTCGGGATGCGAGTATGCCTGCCCTGGAGTCTCACAGACACCAGGGGCAGTTTGGTCCACTTTAAGTTAATGATACATTTTGTAAGAGGGATTACTCACTGGTTCTCTCAGAAAAGAGAATAAAGAGACACCCCCACAAACCTGTAAAGTGCTTGGTGAGTATGATGAGTGTAGCTGTCATCCACCCTCCTCAGTGTTGTACAGATGAGTCCTAGGGATATACTGTGATTGACAACCCTACTTTAAACACAAAGCATGCAGGTATCGGTTCAAGAGCCTGGAAATACTCACACATGCAAACCATCCTGTCTGTGGAGACCCATGCGCTTTAATGACATAATTAGTTTTAAACATGTTTTTCATGTAAGTTTTCTGGAACAGAACTCATAGACTACCCATCACGGTTCTACAGCTCTCCAGTGAGCCTAATGACATGTTCATGTCTACTTAAAAAATATACCTTCTACCATTAAATCTCCGTATCTACTAAAAATTATGCTGAATACTTTTCTGTTGGGCGTGATGACTTCATTTCCATTAAATGTAACCAGAAGATCGGGTTGGACAAGGTCCACATTCTCCTGTCTACTGCCTACCTTAAAAAAAACATCTGCCTATAAAAATATTCATTAAACATTAATTGTGAATCAGCGAGAACAATTGAGAAGATTACCGGCATGTATAAGAAGCACGATTATTCCCAAAGTGGTCATGATGGAAAGCAGCCACCAAATCTTCTATAGGTCACAGATTAGTCCAGGCATAGCATCCCTTGTCTCTAATGGAGGGTTTTATTTGATACTTGTCCTGGGAGGTGGTCTTCACAGGAGGGCAAGAAGGTCCAATTTTCCAAGTTGCAGGATACCAGAGTGAGCCTAGCAACAATAAGTTAAAAAGCAAAAAGAATTCAAAAGCTGCGCAAAAGGTCTATAACTGTCCAGTCCAGCCAGGTAATAGGCAGCAAGGCTGCAGTTGGGGATGGCAGAGCAGCAGGGTTAGTAGTTCTATTTGATGAGCTTGGATGTAGGTGTAGCGATGTCAGCGTAGGACTGACTGATGGAGGGATGGTGCTGGCTGAGCTTTGGGAGGCTTCAGCTTTGGTTAGAAGAATTAGCATCAGGCTGTTTCTGTTCTCTTCTGCCCCTCCCAGATCTGACTTGTCTGCCTCTACTCCTCCCTGCCTCTGCCTGCACAACAGCCACTCTGAAAAGGATTTCACTTTCTGCTCCAATGACCCTCTTTAATAATGGTGGTGGACACATCTCTGGTCCAAGCTATTGTCGGTGTATATTGCAGCAGTAACCTGCCTTGTTCAGTAATGCTATTGAATCATTTGACACCTGCCTTTCATTGACTTCATATTAGTCCCATTGTTTCCTCTTCTGTGTTTTTCCTCTGTCTACTGCCCTTTTAGTTCCCATCAGTCTTCTACACGCTGTCGCTGGACCAGCTATTTCTCTTCCACCCTATTTCTCCTTTATTGCTATGTTTTCTCATTAAAAAGGATCAAAAGTCAAAGGGCCTTATTTATCAAGGGCTAGCGCCAGGTAGTGTCTCACGAGCGCCAGGTACCGCCAGCTAACGGTGGCTACCGACTCAAGTACGCCCGGCGGCGGTCACAATGACGCATTTATCACGCTAAATGAGGCTAGCGCCGGCGAGAGCGTCAGCTAGCGCGGGATTCATCATGTAGCCGACTGCAACGAACATCGCCGCTATTAATCCCATCACAGCGCCAGGTATGACCTGTCGCTCCCTGGCGCTCTCCAATGCATTTCAATGGAGCAATCTTTAAATATTCCTAATTAATTGATTTTTTTTTTTTTTTTTTTTTTACTGTCAAAAATTCTGTGACCACTACGGCAATGTTAGATATTTTTTTTAAGGAAAAAAAAAAACAAAAAAAAATATGTGCAGAATTGATATTACAGGTCTGATATTCATGTATTCATATTACAAAATGTTTAGAAAAACTTGTATAATTTTTACATTTAAAAAAAATGGTTGTTTGGGGGTTAAAAACTACTTTACACACATCGCCGCCAGCGCTCTGGGGTTTAAACAAGGAATTCACAGCGCGAGAAATTTTTGAGCGTGATTTGTTAATGAATCTGCAGCAAGCCGTTCGCTCTGGCCATTCGCTGTCAGGCGCACCCATACAGCGCGGAACCTGTGAAACAGCAACCCCTAACCCCGTATTCAACATTACCGCACACCGACTGAGTCGCTGTCAACAAGCAAACCCCGGCCAAGCACAGCGAATACTAGCTGGCGTTGTGAAAATCACGCTACTGGCGTTCATCTGTCGCTACCTGGCGCTATTAATGAATCGGCCTCCCCATAAACTCTTCCTAATCCATATGGAGTCTCCTGTTTGGGATGCCCTGCTAGCTAACCCAAGTGCTGAACTAAGGTCTTTATTCATTAAGGGATAGCGAGGTGAGCGCCTCTTACAGCGAGACGGCTCAGCGGATCCCGGCGGCGCTCTGGCTTTCAGAGCGCCTGGTATTACTTGTCGCTACCTGTCGCTTTCCCATACATTTCAATGGAAGTTCCATTTTTTCTGTTTAAACAGGGTTTTTTTTTTTATTTTAAATAAAATCCTTGTGTGAGGTCTTCTGGCCTTTTAAAAGTTTTGAAAAGTTTTTTGATTTTTTAATTTTTTTATGCAGAATTGTCATTACAGGTCTAGTATTAAAGTGTTAATGTCACAATGTAATAACAATGTAATTCCATGTGTTTTTGCTTTGTTACTAGTGGATATGTGTTCAAAAACGGACTTCAATCACACAGCTTCTGGCACTTCGGGCTTCGGGCAACAACGACCCAATTTTGAGTGCCAGTGCTGTGTGAGGCTGTTTTTTGAGGAATATGGTTTGAGTCGCTCACACTGACCAGTCACTACCATTCGCTCCCATATAGCTCTGCACTGGTGTTATAGCGACTCACACATCAAATTCATCAATGCGGGCAATGCGACTAAGGCGCTCTGTAATAGCGACTCACGGCCGATCAGAGTGACCACTAGCGGTCACTCTTAGCACCGCGCCGCTGTATAGACGCTCATCTGCTGTTACCTGGCGCTAGTAATGAATCAGCCTGCTCTTTGGGAATTCTGCATGGCCATGATTTGTAGCAAAAAGAGGGCTCTGCTTTACCACAAGCATCCCTGCTCTCTTCACTCTGTCTGCTCCTGCTCACAGGCATTCAAGTGGACCAAAACTCATATATATATATATGTGTGTGTGTGTGTTGGCCGATGGACTGTTGGCTGATGCTACCCTGTTTCCCCGAAAATAATAAAAGCTAGTAAAATCTTTCAGCATTTTTTGCTAATGTGTGAAATATAAACCCTACCCCGAATATATGTCCTAGTTACAACTCATAATCCAGCTGCCACGCTTCAGCAGAGGGACGGGGGTAGCTATAAGGGAGAGTGAGGACACATCAAGTCACACAGATAAGCTTGTCTGTTGGGGGTAAATTGTCTGATCTTCCTGGTTCTACCCCAGCCTGCTGCACATGGCCAAATACATCCGCTAACAGCTGGCTCTGTTCATGTACTGTACTGGAGCTGCTGTACTGTCGCCACCATCTTGTAACCCGGCTATAATACATCCCCTGAAAATAAGCCCTAGCACCCATTTAAAAATGTCTGGCATGGGTACGCCTCCACAGCAAAAGTATAGTGGGGATACGCCCATGGGAGCCCTATGGGATTGCTGACTATGTGAATACACTGGCCCATTGCAGGGGGTTTCACCTCCTAAACTCAGACTCTTTTAGACTATACCCTGAGTAGTATCCACTTTAAAAATTGAACAGAACCTAACTTAATTGTTCACTTAGGTCTATAAGACTCTGGGTTTGTTTCCTCATATATTCACCTTGATCCTAAATCTCACAGCACAATATGTTTGTTTCATTCAGCAGCATCCCTGCCCTACGCCCAGCAGACTCTAATAATATGAGTAGTGATGCTGTGGGAGTCTGCGCAGTGCAGCTAAGCTTACAGTAGTTGCAGCCATAAGTTTGAGGTGAGTATACAGAGGAACCATATACAGCATATGCAATTTCATTCACTTTAAAGCTGACCTATATTAAAACATGACCTTAGATTCTTTTTAAGAATCACCCCCCCCCCTGGGCATCCTAATTTGGGATGCCGTTACAGCTAAAGCTAAACCTTAGGAAATCAAAATTGGGCATGGAGCTCTACTTGATGGGAGCAGGAAATGGATGCACACTGCAATAGTAGTCGCTGTGCTTCGCCGTTGTTCGGTTGTTGATAGCGACTGAGTCGGTGTGCAGTAATGTTGAATACGGGGTGACGAGTCGCTATTTGACAGGTTCCGCGCTGTATGGCAGCGCATGATAACGACTGGCCATAGCGACCGGCTTCCACCATATTCATTAACAAATCACGCTCAAAAAATTCTTGCGCTGTAAAATGCATGTTTAAACCCCAGAGCGCTGGCAGCGATGGGTTAAAAGTAGTTTTTTTAACCCCCAAACAACCTTATTTTTGGAAACCAAAAAAAAAACAAGTTTTTAATTACATTTTGTAATATGAATACAATAATATCAGACCTGTAATATCAATTCTGCACAAAGTTTTTTGTTTTTTTTTTACCTTAAAAAAATTTCTAACATGGCAGAAGTGGTCACAGAATTTTTCACATTTAAAAAAAAAAAAAAAAAAACATTAATATGAATTAATTATGAATATTTAAATATTGTTCCATTGAAATGCATTGGAGAGCGCCAGGTAGCGAGAGGTCATACCTGTCGCTGTTCAAGGTCGGACGATGGCGCTGTGGGCTGAGGCTGGAATAATGATGAATGAGTGGCTATATGGCGCTATCTCAGTCGCTAAGCAGGATTGGCTTGATAAATGTGTGATTGTGGTGGGCAGCCGGCGTTCTCGTGGCGGTGCCCGTCATTACCGGTCGCTCACCCGTCGCTACCTGTCGTTATCCCTTGTTAAATAAGGGCCTCAGGCTACCTTCACAACTGTCTGGTCGCATTTGTGACAAGCAATTTGCAGCAGTATTCGTGGTAGGAATTTTGTTTTGTGTTCGCGTTTTTGTTTGTGTGCACCTGCGTTATAAAAAATTAGTGTTTCCGGGTCCTACGCCCTGCCTTCCTGTCTGTTGAATCTCATTAAAATCTATGGGGCCCCCCGGACACAAAACACATGCGGTAACGTGTTTGCGGAACCATAAACTTTAATGGGGTGCATTTGCAGCCTGGACGCAACAGACAGGCCTTTTTGTGGCTGCGTTTTCCTCCTCGCAGCCACGCCAGATTCCATAGATTTGCCATTTTTAAACGCATGTGGTACCTGACAGGTGTGAATGAGGGCTAACAGCTTTAGGCATGTGCTGCAGCTTAAAGTGGAGCAAAACCCATTCTAAAAGATTCCATTTGCCTGTAAAAACTCACCATTCCACGCTCCAACTGCGCTCGTCCAATGAGAGCCACCTGCTGTGACTACATCATTCGGCAGGCAGCGCTGATTGACTTGAGTGGGGAGCTCACGTCTGCCACAGCCTATCAATAGCTGTGGTGGGAGAGTGTGCACGACGCTGGGGACGCAGGGAGTACAACAGTGCGCGCTCCCCATTCAATACAATAAAAGGCGACTGCAAATAGCATAGGGCCTTATTCATAAAGCGATAGCGTCAGGTAGTGCCTTGTAAACGACAGGTAGCGACAGGTGAACGCCGAACACGGCACGCAATTACACATTTAGCATGCGGATTCTGTTGAGCAACTGGGATAACGCCATGTAGCTTCCGATTCATCATTATCCCAGCCTCAGCGTACAGCGCCGGCGTTCAGCCTTGCAGAGCGCCACGTATTACCTCTCGCTACCTGTCTCTCTCCCATACATTTCAATGGACGTTCTTTTACTTCTCTTTAAACTGGGTGTTTTTATTATTAATTTTTTTTTTTTATTCTGAAATAATGTTGGGATCTCTCCTGGCCTTGAAAAAGCCATGTTTTCATTTTTTTTTTAATTTTTATATATTTATGCAGAATTGACATTACAGGTCTGGCGTTAATGTTTTCATGTCACAATGTTATTACAATGTAATTCCATATATTTTCGCTTTGTTACTGGTGGATACATGTTAAAAAACAGCCTTTAATCACATAGCCTCCGGCGCTCTGGCCTACAGCGAAGCATTTTTGAGCGCTGGCGGTGTGTAAGGCTGTTTTTTTTATGAATATTGTGTGAGCCGGTCGCAATAACCAGACGCTACCATTCGCTCCCATACAGCGCTGTACTGGTCATATAGCGACTCCGCACAACGTATTCATCAATACTGCACAGCGACTGAGTCGCTCTGCACTAGCGAACCATGGCCAAGCACAGCGACTACTAGCGGGCGCTCTGAAATGCCTGCTACAGATGCTCATCTGTCGCTACCTGCCGCTAGTAATGAATCAGCCTCCCCGTCACAGCAAGCAACTCTCATTAGATGAGAGCCCGCGCAGATTGGTGGGATATTTTTAATTTAGTTGGAATTTATACGTATATCCTCCTCACAGTATATAGCATGTTTATATGGATTGTTATATGTGCTATAAAATATGAGCATTCTAAGAGGTTGAGATACTAAAAAAATAATACAGCTGAAAGTTTAATGAAAACAATGTAATGTATTCTAACAATAAGAATTAAAAGCAGCTAAGGCAATACAATCAATATACAGTGTAAGCACAATAAAAAGGCATAAATAACGTCCTGTGCTATGACAATGTGGTTCTGTGCTCCCAGCCCAAGGTTATAAACAAACAACCAGGCAGCAACATACGCAACAGATGTCTGAAAAAAAAATAAAAAATACAAGACGGTCTCATCCTTGTAAATAGGTGCATGTGGCAGGCAAGAAACCCAAATCAATGTAATCTACAGTGTAAACTTGTGCCAAGACATGCTTGTTCTGTTCTAAATAACTAATAACTAATCTAATAACTGAAAATAGCAGAAAAAGAGCCGGCTCACCACTCTCATGTTGCAGGCACGGATAGGGAGAACCCTGGCAATCTTCCTCAAAGAATAGCGATCACAGTGTAAAGTCCAGCCTTGCGATAAAACGTAGGCCCTTATTTATGAAGGAATAGCGACAGGTAGCGACTGGTGAGCGGCCGGTAATGACGGGCCCCGCCACGAGAACGCCGGCTCCCCGCCACAATCACACATTTATCAAGCCAATCCTGCTTAGCGACTGAGATAGCGCCATATAGCCACTCATTCATCATTATTCCAGCCTCAGCCCACAGCGCCAGCGTCCGACCTTGAACAGCGACAGGTATGACCTCTCGCTACCTGGCGCTCTCCAATGCATTTCAATGGAAAAATCTTTAAATATTCATAATTAATTATTATTATTTTTTTTTTTTTTTTTTTTAAATGTGAAAAAATCTGTGACCACTGCTGCCATTTTAGATAATTTTTTAAAGGGAAAAAAACAATTGTACAGAATTGATATTACAGGTCTGATATTAATGTATTCATATTACTAAATTATTTAAAAAACTTGTTTTTTTTGGTTTCCAAAAATATGGTTGTTTGGGGGTTAAAAAACTACTTTTAACCCATCGCCGCCAGCGCTCCGGGGTTTAAACACGCATTTTACAGCGCGAGAATTTTTTGAGTGTGATTTTTTAATGAATATGGTGGGAGCCGGTCGCTAGGGCCAGTCGCTATCATGCGCTCCCATACAGCGCGGAACCTGCCAAATAGCGACTCCTCACCCAATATTCAACATTACGGCAAACCGACTGAGTCGCTATCAACTACCGAACAACGGCCAAGCACAGCGACTACTAGCGGGCGCTCTGAAAATGCCGCTACAGTCGCTCAACTGTCGCTACCTGCCGCTATTAATGAATCGGCCTCTTATCTTTTAATTAGTCCATTAAAACATAGCCCATAAGTGGAATAGCGTAAATCCGAATTGAAACAAGAAGTGGCCCAGACACAGCAACATCTGGTATGACTAAGAGCCCAAGAGGCTTGAAACGCGTTACGGGTGCTTGGCCCTTGTTGCTGTGTCTGGGCCACTTCTTGTTTCAATTCGGATTTACACTATTCCACTTATGGGCTATCTTTTAATGGACTAATTAAAAGATAGGTTTTATCGCAAGGCTGGATAGACTCCACCTTGAGAAAGCAGCTGGGGGCCTGACTGCGGAACGTGTGGGGGCCCGTTTCCAGACATTTCCGTGTGTGGGGGACTCGTGGAGACTCGCTATTTGATTAGGTGATGTGATTTGGATGAATTTTTGTGAACACTGTGCACTTTATTCCTCTTGCCATTTTTTGTGATTTAAAGAAATTCGATTATATGGGATTTTATTGTTACTTGCACAGATAGCACTTTATGCACTTTATAGATTATTGAGGGACAATTTATTTATTAGTATGTTTTTTGCACAAATTGGGATATGTTTGCGGGTCAAGACGGGATGCCCTTCATATGGATAATCCTGGGTATTTTTAATATGTATATTGTCTTATGTATTGTATGTAGATTTTAGATGAAAACCCAATAAATATGACGATATTTTAAAATCAAATAGTAGTAATTGTCTGTGGAGAAGGTGCGATATTTTGGGGGACTGCTTTTTGGGGGTTGTTGGGGCCACCTTTTTTGGTGATTATCGCAAGGCTGGACTTTACACTGTGATAAATAACTCTGATCTTTACTTCATTAACTCTTAAAGTAGACCAAAAGCTGCCCTGCCCTATAAGACTTCAGGGCCGCCTGATTCCCCTCCTTGATTCCCTCCCCCCTCCACTGTGTAAAACCCCTGAGTCCCCTTTAAAACTAACTCTCTCCCCAATCCAGTGGCACCGCTGTCAGGTATCCCTTTAGCAGGGTGCTTGCCCGTGCTAGGCATTTGTGATTGGCCGGCCTGGGCACATACCCTGTTAGAACGTAGCAAGGATGTGGCCACTGGCATGTTCAGCTCTTCTCGGCTGGAATCAGCCGTTAGCCAAGTCCTAGCTGATTTTGCAGGTTCGAGCAGGATGATTGGATGAGAGGCCGCACATGCACCGTAGGACTGGGGAAAGGTGAGTTTACTGGGCAACCCAGAGGGTTTCACACAGCACGGCAACCTGAATCTGGGTGCCCCGGGGGCAGTCAAAATCCTGGGTAAACCCCATGTTACCTTTGTCGCCGCAATCCAGTGGTGTTACCCCAATGTCTCTAGCCTTGGCCACAGTCATCTTGGTGAGGTTGCACTGAGCAGCATCCCCTGCTCCCCGCTCTAATAACTTGAATGGTGGGCAGGAGCGTGCCCAGAGCAAACAATGCATCTCTGTGGGGCCTCCCTGCGGACTCCACCCAAAGCACTAAGGACAGTGCTTAATTACAGACAGGTAAGTTGGGGCAAAGAAACTCACTACCTCTGACCTCCTCTCCTGTACATCACATTAGCGCAGGCAGGTTTTCAGGGCAGGCACGGCCTGCAGAGATCCATGAGCATCTGCATCAGCTGATAACCTGGAATGGAAAAGGTTGAGTATTATGCTTGATTTTGAGGCTTTGAATTGGGTTCTTAACAGACAGGCATACAAATCTAGGATGCCTAAGTGGTGGTAGGGACCATTTTGACATTACACTTTAAAGTGGTCCTTCACTCTGAATAAGAGTCTATCTTATATGTTTCCCACACCCTGTACATACAGATTGCTCACATTAAAAATCATCCTACCTGCATCTACTGCATGTTATGAGCCTTTAAACATCCAAGATGGCGGTTCATGGAACATCAGGCAGCCTGCAAACAGGAAGTGCCTTCTGACTGTGCTGCTCTGCATTCTGGGATTGCTGACCTTTTCCTGACCCCAGCTCTGCTCTGTCTGAGCAAAGCACAGCTATAACCCTGCCCCCTGTACTTTATCCTGCTCTCCTCGCCTTAGTAATTGTGATGCTTCTGAGTCAAGATGGCGGCGCCCGTATCCTAAAGTCCTGAACAGAGTTGCAGCCCAGTGGGGGAAAGAATAATAAGTAAGTGACTAAAAACTTAAAATATATGAACTTTAGATACTGGGGAATAATTTTTTAAGAGTTTGGGCTTTTCAATAAATCATGGTGAAGGTCCGGTTTAAGAATGATGAAATGATGAAAGGGATTGACCACACATACAACAAAAGGGCACTTTGTCCCCCGCAGGAACGCAGGATGCGACACCCGGGGCCCCAGACAGAAGTCACTAATGGATCCACCTCAGGCTCATGACACTGCAATCAGTCACAAAAGCGCTGCCAGGCCCTCTCCATTTTTTGCAATAGAGGGGCTAGGGTGGACTCACTAAAGTGAGCTCATTATCCCTAATCTACAGTATCTCTCACAATAGGGCGGATTCAGCAATAGAAACTTGACCCGTGCGCTCAACTTGCATGCACAAACTTTCACATTGTCACATGATTCAAGGGATACATGCAAGACCCATACGAGCATACGAGAAAGGTGTTTGAGGCTTTACTTAGGCCCTTATTTAAGAAGGGATAGCGTCAGGTAGTGCCTGGTTAATGAGAGGTAGCGACAGGTAGCGACTGGTGAACGCCGGACACGGCACGCAATTACACATTTATCAAGCAGAATCTGTTTAGCGACTGGGATAGCGCCATGTAGTGTCAGATTCATCATTTTCACAGCCTCAGCGAACAGCGCCAGGTATGACCTCTCGCTACCTGACGCTCTCCCATACATTTCAATGGACGATCCTTTTCTTCTCTTTAAACGGGGTATTTGTTTTTTGTTCTTTTTTCAAAAAAATCACAATTAACAATTCTGTGACCTCTTCTGGCATTGAAATAGCAGTTTTTTCGCAATTTTTTCATTTTTATATATATTTCCTCAGAAATGACATTACAGGTCTGCCATTAAAGTGTTCATGTTACAATGTTGCTACAAAGTAATTCCATATGTTTTCGCTTTGTTACTAGTTGATAGATGCTTAAAAACAGACTTTAAACACACCGCCTCCTGCGCTCTGGGCTTCAAACAAGCATTCTTCTGAACAGCGACTGAGTCGCTATGAAGTAGCGACCCACGGCTGAGCACAGCGACGACTAGCGGGCGCTCTGAAAATGCCTGCTACAGACGCTCATCTGTCGCTACCTGGCGTTAGTGATGAATCAGCCTGCCCCTCTCACAATCAGCCAGGTGAAGGCTGCACAGCCATTTAGTGTTGTAAATAATATTTCTGTGTCTCCGCTGGGTCTTTTATGTCATATGTTTGGATATGATAACCACATTGACCTAATATAATATGTGCTGGAAAGGGTCATCACACTCCGCAGAATATTTTTAAGTGCCAGAGAAATGTCATTCTAAGCAGTTTCTTATTGTTGGCAATGTCCACAGCCTCAACGTAATTTGAGCATTGGGGCACAAGGGCAGAAAATATAAATGGATCTCAAAGTTTCTCCCTAGCTCTCAATATACACCGAAAAGAGTGCCTGGCTGTAACAAGGTTTCATTTGCAGCAACTTGTGGCTTCCACAGCCAGCAAAATTGCAGTTTAATATATACTTCATTTAGGGGGCATTTAAAGTGGACCAAAATCCACCCTGGAGTCTATGAGAATCCAGGGCAGGCATACTCGCCCCCCCTCCCGGGGTCACCCCGATCGGGGGTGCCCTGCTGTGTGAAACCCCCCAGGTCACCAAAAACCCACCTTCATTTCTGGTGCAATGGTTCATGCACGAGCAGTGGCTGCTTCCCCGCTATCTCATTGTCAGGATGCCAGCCTGTGCCAGGCATTTGTGAATGGCCAGTGCGGGCATGCTCGCTGTTAAAGGGTACCAGGGGATGCAACCACCGCAACCCACTCTCATTAGATGAGCTCCTGGTTTCAAGTGGATCCAAGCGTGCTGATTGGATGAGAGGGCTGTGTCTGGGGGGCAAAGACCAAAACCCAGGATAGTCAAAATCCTGGGTTTTGGTCCACTTTAAAGGGACAGTCCTGCCTAAATAACTCTTGTGGTTTATAGGAGCTGCTACGATGGGAGTACTCCTTTCTCCTCTCAATAGAAGGCAATGGGGTGGCATGCTGCAGGAATCCCATCATGGCTGTTTCCATGAACCACAAGAGTTATTAGGACTGGACTGTCCCTTTAAAAGAGTAAGTCCAATTTCATTGGCATTTTTGAAAGTGTATATTTTTGTGTGCCAAAAGGATGTCCGCAAGATGCTGAGCTGATCTAGTAGTTTTTATTATGTTAGAAAATATATATGTTATGGATGCAGTTTTCACTACCTGCAACCTGTTGCTATTGGCAACTGTAGATGGGCAGGCTGATTCATTACTAACGCCAGGTAGCGACAGATGAGCGGATTTCAGAGCGCCCGCTAGTAGTCGCTGTGCTCGGCCATGGATCCTTGTTTCAGAGCGCCTCAGTCGCTGGCCGGCATTGATATTTATGATATGTGAGTCGCTATACTACGCTGTATGTGAGTGAACCGTAATGCCAGCTCAGTGCGACTGACTAACACCACATTCATCAAAAAAACAGCCACAAACAGCGCCAGCACTCAAAATCATGTACTTGTAGCCCGTAGCGCCAGAGGCTGTGTGATTAAAGTCTGTTTTTTGTACATGTATCTTCTAGTAACTAAGCGAAAACTTATGGAATTACATTGTTTTAACATTGTACATTTAACACTTTAATACCAGACCTGTAAGGATAATTCTGCATAAAAATATTATTAATACAAAAGTTTTCAAAAATGTAATTTTCTTGCCCAGAATACATGTCAGATGGTTTGTGGGTTTTTTGGGGGGAATAAATTGGGATCAGGAAAGGGATTTAAGGATCGTCCATAGAAATGTATAGGAGAGCGCCAGGTAACGATAGGTCAGCGCTGTACGCTGAGCCTGGAATAATGATGAATCGAACGCTACATGGCGTTGTTCTAGTCGCTCACCAGATTCGGCTTCATAAATGTGGAATTGCGAGCCGTCTCCGGCGTTCACCTGCCGCTACCTGCCGCTGTACAGGCACTACCTGGAGCTATCCCTTCATGAATAAGGCCCCAAGTCTGTACACCAAGATCTACAAGAAGAAAGAAGTGAACCCTGTACACACAGAACGCTGCTGCTGAGGTGAGGAATCTCGCTCACACACATGCCCAGAAGGAGTGTTCTGTGTGTACATGGCTCAGATTCTGGGTGCCATGCACCAGACCGGTGATCCAGTGGAGCAATGTAGAGGGCCAGGAGAATGGAGGGTGAATGGTCCAGTTCAGAAGGTGATAATGACCAGAGGAAAATTGACAGTATGGCAGTGGAGCTTTCAGCAGCAGTGTAGAAGACGCCAAGAATCAGAAAACAATTGACAGTAATGGTGGACCTTTCAACTTCAGCATGCATTGGTGAAGGCAGTAAGGACTGTAAGGTGATTGAGAAGTAGAGAAGGTGGCAGGGACCAGTGGATTATCAGAGAAGGTGCAAGAACTAGAGGATGATTGGTGTCAGTTGAGAAGACAGTGAGGACAAGAGGGCAATCAGCAGCAGATGCCTCACCCGAGATTCTCGGCAGCGACCGCACCACAACGCCGGCTTCAGGCTGGCGACGCCATCAGCTGTAGTGCCGCTAAGTGAATATTTTTATTGAAAAAATACATGGAGGGATAGGGCCGCACAGTGCAGGGTGATTGCTTGCGCTTATCTGGGACTGTAGGGAACGCAGCACTGGCACTCATCCCATCGCTGGCTGATGGGACAGTGTCTGGCACTATCACAGGCGCTCTAGACTTTACCCTTTTTTACTGGGCCCTGACACTCACCTGATGCTCATCTGCCACTACCTGGCTGTAGCATTTCTAAAATAAGTCTTCTGAGCTAAGGGTATTTTTTTCTCTCGCTTTCGTGAATGCTATTTAAAGGGATTTTTGGACAGAAACAGAAAAGCCTATACTCACTTTTTTCTCCTGCTGCTCACCCGTGTAGGTGTCGTGTGCCCCCACAGCTACTACGTGCTGTGCCAGCACCTTAATATTACTAATGGCTGGGATTCCATCTTCTGCATGGCTGCATCCTTGGAGCCTTGTTTACACCATCACACTTCTACACCATTGATTGCAATGGAGAGGTGTGCCAAGGCGGGTTTGGCATGTCCCCTCCATTGCAATGAATAGAGTAGGAGTGACCTTAGGGCATAAAGCCATGTTGATATAAGCCACCATGTCTGCCTTGAGATGGAGAACAGAATTGCTAATTCTCCCTCATTGGTAAGTATGAAGCTCCCGGGACTGCACAGAGGAACTGGCCAGTATCCTCACCGCTTACACTAAATACCAGGTTATAGTGGGGGTCCCACACAACGGGGCATCTGCAATCTTTTAGAATTCAGGGATGGCAATGTTCCTCTCTAACCTAGAAATCGCCTTGATAATCGGTTAAACTCATTTGACCCTCTGTTTTCACTAAGAGCCTGCCTGGAGGTTTTTTCATCATCTCTAGCTTGAAAGTTTTCTCTTTGTAGAAATATCAAATGCTGTCAATCCACCTACGCCTTTCAGACTCTTCTCACAGCTTCCGGGGCCACTCTCTTTTACTAGCTGAAGGGTTGTCCACTATTGACCCAAGACATCTCCAAATTAAAAGATCGATTAACAAAGCTCTTTGCTACTTTTATAACAAAAATAAAACAACAAATAAATGGATGAATATTATTTCATTACTTTGGCAGATGTGCCTGTCTGGAATAAAACAAATGAATTGCTTTGTGGATAGCTAATCCTCCTCTAGAAACAACATTTGCATTTCCCGAGACTGGCCCATGGTTGAACAGGTGAGGCCTTCACAGCCAAAAGTACACTCTTGCCCTGGACACCTTGATGTGGTCGGGGAGGCTGATTCATCATTAGCGGCAGGTAGCGACAGATGAGCGTCTGTAGCAGGCATTTTCAGAGCGCCCGCTAGTAGTCGCAATGCTCGGCCGTGAGTCGCTACTTTATAGCGACTCAGTCGCTGTTCAGTAATGTTGAATACATTGTGAGGGGTCGCTCTTTGACCAGTACAGCGCTGTATGGGAGCGCATGTTAGCGACTGCTCATAGCGACCGACTCACACCATATTTAGGAAAAAAACAGCCTCACAAATCTCTGGCGCTGAAAAATACTTGTTTGTAGCCCATAGCGCTGGAGGCGGTGTGTTTAAAGTCTGTTTTCAAGCATCTATCAACTAGTAACAAAGCGAAAACATATGGAATTACATTGTAACAACATTGTAACATGAACACTTAAATGCCAGACCTGTAATGTCATTTCTGATGAAATATTTAAAAAATTAAAAAATTATGAAAAAACTGCCAGAAGAGGTCACAGAATTATTTGTGATTTTTTTGAAAAAAAAAAACAAAAACAGTTTAAAGAGAAGAAAAGGATCGTCCATTGAAATGTATGGGAGAGCGACAGGTAGCGAGAGGTCATACCTGGCGCTGTGCAAGGCTGAACGCTGGCGCTGTTCGCTGAGGCTGGGATAATGATGAATCAGACGCTACATGGCGCTATCCCAGTCGCTAAACAGATTCTGCTTGATAAATGTGTAATTGCTTGCCGTGTCCGGCGTTGACCTGTCGCTACCTGTCATTAACCAGCCACTACCTGACGCTATCCCTTCTTAAATAAGGGCCTATATCTGTCTATTGCACACTGGGGAGCAACATAGACAGACATTTCAAAGTTTCTGCTCTGTGTACAGCCCAAGCATAATGCACAGGTGGGACACAATGTAATTGTGTGTTTGTACATTCTAGGAACAGCCAGAGAACACAGTTTGTCCACTCTGGTAGAAATGTGAGAACTATCAGTGAGGGAGAATTGTTTTGTCACTTCTTTGTATTGTATTTTGCATATACCGGTAGCAGCCCTGCTATGGCTATTTGTGGCACCCCAAATGCACACATACACACACTACATATGTGAATGAGCTCTAAAAATAAACAGGTAATAAATGTATGTCCTACAGGTGGGACTGAAACTATCTGGGCAAATGACACACCCATTATAAATTTCTGGTCTTGCTACCAAATGAAAAATCACGCAAAAGATGAAAACATTTCACACAAAAATTCTCGCAGAAAAAATATGCACGAGAATTGAAATTTTCACGCAAAAAAATATTGAGAAAGTGGCTTTGAATCAATGCTATAGACCATAAAGATTTTATTTATGTATAAGTTATATATAATTATGTATACTAGTGCATACTACAGTTCTGAATTAGAGGAATAGTTAGCATTGGGGGTGCACCTTTAAGGAGCCATGTGAGGCAGCCGCCTCAGGCGACACTGCAGAAGGGGTGGCAACTGCTTTATTATTTATATCCTCTTTACTATTTTTTTTATTTTGTTACTGTTGTCATGTTTTTAAGCTAAAAACATTACCTTCCCTACTTTTTTTGTAGAGGAGTGGAGGGGCGTCTTTCTGTAGTTTGTCTCAGGAAGCAGAGAAGCTAGGTTCACCCCTTGTTAGCATTGGCCAGTGATGGCAAACCCTTTAGTGCCCAAACTGCAACCCAAAACCCACTTATTTATCACAAAGTGCCAACATGGCTATTTAACCAGAATGCTGAGGTTTTAGTTGCTGCCTGAAACAATGCCTTGTCAAATAGTAAACTACCTGTATAAGCGGAAACTAATCAGAGGTTACTTTACTTAGTTTACCTATTTAAGATGCTGATCACTAGTCAGGTTTTGTCCTAGTGGGCCCCATTAATGGGGTCGGAAAACTCCCCAGGGAGCCAAGCAGTCTAAAAAAGTAGCATTGTGTGTGTGTGGGTGGCGGTGTTCCTTGCCCTCTGCTTTCTTCCTGGCATGGGATTGCATGTCACACTGGTTTGGGGGAATGGGTGAGGAACTGCAACCAGTGGCCATGCCAGCAGTAAAGTAAACCCAGCACATGTCAGTAGGGTGACAGTGCATGCCCACATAGAGGGCTCTGAGTGCCGACTCAGGCACCTGTGCCATAGGATTGCCACCACTGGCATAGACCGATATATAGTCCATTCTCTCTCTATAGGGGGCCCCTGGTTTCTCCCAGCCAAAGTGTGCATTTTTCTTAGAGAGTTGGAAAGTTATGTAGTGCTAAACTCTAACATCATGGAAAAACATGGGAGTGCAATCTACCGCTGCTACTATGATAAGTTTAGCAGTTGTGGGGCACATTTCTGTATCAGAGGGCATAGGGCACCCCAGTGGCGCACCCAGGATAGTGCCTGAAGGTCCGGCAAGGGGGTGTGGCCTAGAGGAGGTGTGTCCCAGGAGAGGCGTGGCACCTCACAAGAAGCATACCTTTTAACTTTGTAAGAGGGGGAAGGATAGGCGCACACAGCAATTAGGCCACTCCCCTGATCATACCCAAGCCATACCCCTAACTTTAAGATGACCTGGAAATAGCTGCACACTACTGCACAGCACACCTTCTTTTACGGGGTGTGACGGTTGGACATTAGTGCTGAATATTATTGGCCCAGTGTTCTGGCAGGGGAATTATCCACCATGACCACTAAACATTCCCCTATCACATGTCACCGTTTCTCGCCCTGATATGTATAAACATATTTAGTGGAATGTTCTACCTGCTGGAGAGGTTTTACAACAACTCCAGTATTTCAATGGAGTCTGAGGAATGTGTACACTTTTCTCCTCACATACACAGTTAGTACAGTCTGGAGGAAATAAGAGAGGGGACATGATTGCGACCTTTAAATATGTAAAAGGATTGAATATGGTTCAGGAGGGAAGTGTTTTTAAGAAGAAATTTAATGATAGAACAAGGGGGCCCAACCTGAAGCTAGTCAAAGGGAAGATCAGGTGCAACGTTAGAAAAATACCATTTTGTGATTACTCACCTGTAAAATGGTTATTACAAGTATGTCACACACCCCGTTTCCGAATATTCATGACACTTGGGTAACTGTCCTGTAGAGGGCGATCTTGCAGAGATGACATGAAAAAAAGGAGCCCCTCCTGGCCCATAAATACCTGAGACCTCCCACCATTCCCCAGTATAAGACAGCAGTAAAGGGACCAGGAAGAGCCAAATGTAAACAGCAAAGAAAAAGGTTCACAATATAAAGGATCCCAGAAAACCAAAAAAGGACGGGATGAAGCGGGGTGTGTGACATACTTGTAATAACCATTTTACAGGTGAGTAATCACAAAATGGTATTATTCCCAGTATGTCACACACCCCGCTTCTGAATATTCATGACACTTGAGACATCCAATAGCAGTGCCCATAATGGGTGGGGATCCCAAAAAGGCAATAATGCAAACTTAAACTACTGTAGCTTGCAGAACTTTGCGGCCAAAAAACAGCATCCGCTAAGGCCCGCACATCAACCTTATAAAACTTGGAAAAAGTATGAACAGAAGACCAAGTAGCAGCCTTACAAACTTGTTCAACAGAAGCCTGATGCTGAAAAGCCCAAGATGCTCCAACAGCACGAGTAGAATGAGCAGTAACACGAAGAGGGGGAACCTTCCCCTTGGCAGAATAGGCCCCAACAATGGCCTGTCGAATCCATTTACTAATGGAAGACTTAGCGGGCGCCAGACCTGTCCTGGGCCCGGAGGGCACCACGAAAAAGGCGTCCGTCTTACGAAAAGGAGAAGTAGCCACCAAATAATATTTCACACATTGAACCACATCCAAAGAATGTAAGGTCCTCTCCTTGTCATTGCTAGGCTTAGGACACAAGGAAGGGAGAACTACATCCTGATTGAGGTAGAAGGCCGAAACCACCTTAGAAAGGAAATCCGGCTTAAAGCAGAAAACTACCTTGTCCAGGTGCCTCTCAAAGTGAGGAGCCTGAATAGACAAGGCAACTCAGAGACACGCCGAACAGAGGTAATAGCCACCAAAAAGTCAACTTTCTGAGTGAGCAGAGAAAGAGCAATATCATGCACCGGCATAAAAGGGGGCCCCTGGAGAGCCGACTGAACCAAGTTTAAATCCCAAACCGGCAGCAAGGGCTTTCTAGGAGGCCGCACATAAGTAACCCCCCTGGAAAAATGTCTTAACCAGGGGATGAAGGGTAAAAGACCTTTGAAAGAAAACCACCAGGGCAGAAACCTGCCCCTCCAAAGTACTAAGCTGGAACCCAGAGTCCAGACCATGTTGAAGAAACTCCAGAATTCTGGGAATAGAAAACTTCCTTCAAGGCAAGGCCCTAGCCTCGCACCAGTTAATATAAGACCTCCAAGTCCTATAGTAGACGTTAGAGGAAGATCTCTTCCTAGCTCTAACAAGAGTCTGAACCACCGCATCAGAAAGACCTTCTGTAAGGTTCTTACCTGGTCCCTGCGCCCTGTCCCGCGGCGTCTCTGTGCGGCGGCGCCCGAGTCCGGTCTTCCGGTGGCCGCGCTGGGCGGCCGCCTCCGCCGCGTCTGCTGTGGCTTCAGCCGCCGGCGCTTCCTCTGCCTCGGCGGTGGCTGGGGTGGCTGGCATCGCGGGCCCCCCTCCGCTCTTGCTGGCGGTTCCTCCGCCTTTTCGGCCGGCGCGTCATCCCCTTCCCTCTCGGGGAGCGTGCCCGGCCTCCTGTCACGTGCTCGCGCGCGCGCATGTTCTTTCTATGCCGCCCGGTGGCGCTGCTCCCAGCGCTTTCGCCGGGGGCAAATTCAAATGGACCAGTCAGGTCCCTAACCTGGGTGGGGATGAACCCAGGGACTGGACAGCCTGACTGGCCAGGGCGGTCCAGTCCCTGGGCCTGCTCCTATCAGGAGCATAATCAAGTATTGCACCAATCACATTAGGTCACACCAATCTGACATTCCCCTCATCCCATTGGCCAGTTCCCCTTTAAAAGTGTTCCTGCCCCGACCATCAGTGCCCGTTATAGCCATTACCAGCTTGGGTGTGCTTTGAATTTGTGTCTAGCGTTTTCTGATCCAGCTCCGTTGTTGACCATTCCTGTCCGCTGCCCGCACCGACCATCTGCCTGTCTGAGCACGTCTTAGTCTAGTCCCTTTGATACCGCGCTCTGGTGACCACCCGGCTTTTGACCATTCTTTGTCTAACCCTTTGGATACCGTGCTCTGTGACCACCCGGCTTTGACCCCTGCTCGTCTTGAACCATTCTTGTCTGGACTCTACGTTTCAGATCCTGCCCACTCGAACTACCAGTTTGGGATACTCCGCTGTTCATCCTTCTTCACCTTAAGCCTGCAATCTTTGCGCCAGTAAGACCTGGGGGCAACCGAGTCTGGAGAGGCATAACCCGTGTCTCCAGCAAGCGGGGGCTTGTCTATAGGCAGAAGAGGCGGTGGAGATTGGGGATTGCTTGGCTTAAGAAAGAGGGGTGTCCGGCGATCCCTTACACCTTCCTCCTTTAAGATGGAGGTTTCAGGAGCCACGCCGTCAAAGCCAGCGTTGGTAAATTGGGGTAGCATAGCTGACCCTGGGTGATAAGAACTGATCTACTGCCAGCCGCACGACGTCTGCGAACCACACTCGTCTTGGCCACCTTGGAGCCACCAGAATTGCTGGTGCCCCTTCTAGAGTCAGCTTGCGCACCACTTTGCCCACCATGGAGAAAGGGGGGAACAGGTACAGAAACCCCAGTTCCCTCCAAGCCAGGGACATGGCATCCACTGCCAGGGCCAGAGGATCCTGAGACAGAGACACAAAGGCAGGAAGCTTGTGATTGTGACGAGAGGCAAAAAGATCCACCTCCGGAGTCCCCCACTTGTGACAAAGGGACTGGAATACCTTGAGGGCACTCCTGCTGCGAGTCCCTCCTTGGTGATTGATGTAAGTGACCGCCGTCCGATCGGACTTGAACTGGCAATCCCTGCAATAGAAGAGTCAAGCGAGACAGAACCAACCAAATGGTCCGTAGCTCCAAAACGTTGATAGGGGTATGAGCCTCCCGAGGCCCCATAACCCCTGGAACTGATGTTCCCTCCAGAAGCCCCCCCCCAGTCCGACAGGCTGGCGTCCGTGGTGACCGTTTCCCAACAAGGGGTCAGAAAGAATCTGCCCTTCAACAGATTGCTTGACACTAGCCACCACTGAAGGGACTGCTGAGCCCGGGGAGACAGCAGACAAGACTGATTCAATGACAGCGGACACTTGTCCCAAGTCGCTAGAAGATGGAGCTGAAGCGTCCTCTTGTGAAACTGGGCAAAAGGGACTGCCTCGAAGGAAGCCACCATCAGACCTACCAATCTTATCCCTAGCCGGATAGACGGGCGAGGATTGGAAAGCAGAAGCCGAACCAAATCTTGGATCAGAAGAATCTTGGGCTGAGGAAGGAACACCCTGGCCTGAAAGGCATCCAGAGTCATGCCCAGAAACGAAACCTCCCTGGACGGGGAGAGGGAGGACTTGGATATGTTGATCACCCAACTGAACCTCTCCAGCGTGGAAACCACCACTCTGGTGTCTAGCTCTGCTTGGCTAAGAGAGGAAGCCAAAATGAGAAGGTCGTCCAGGTATGGTACAATGCGAATGCCCTGTACTCTGAGGAGGGCCATCACCTCCGCCAATACCTTGGTGAACACCCTCAGAGCCGAGGTAAGCCCGAATGGAAGGTCCACAAACTGAAAATGCTGATCTTCCACCACAAACCTGAGGAATCTCTGGTGTGCCAGAAAGATAGGTACATGCAGATAAGCATCCCTGATGTCTATGGACGACATGAAGTCCCCCTGACGAAGAGAATCGACGGCTCACCGCAAAGTTTCCATGCGAAACTTCCTGAAGCGGATAAACCGATTGAGGAGCTTCAGATCCAAAATTGGTCGAAATGGAGCCGTCTTTCTTGGGCACCGTGAATAGATTGGAATAGAATCCCAAGCCCCTTTCCGCGAAAGGCACTGGGCAAATGACAGCCATGTCCAGCAGATAATTTACTGCCGCCCGGAGCCCCTGTGCGGCCAGTGGATCCGAAGGCACTCGACGCCTGAAGAATCTGGGAGGAGGACGGCTCTCGAATTCCAGCTTGTAACCGGAAGACACCACTTCCAGAATCCATTTGTCTGAGACCTCCTGGTCCCAGATCTGGAAGAAGTGCCGCAGCCGTCCCCCCACCCACAAGGGTGAGGGCGCCCCCTCATTGCTGAGCTAGCTTAGCAGCGGGCTTGGGTTTGGAACTCCAATTGTGACCTGGATGGGCACGACCTCTGCCTCTACTCCAGGAATCACCTCTGAGGGTAGAGAAGGCCAAAACTCTGCCAGTTCTGGCACCACGAAAGGAAGGGTTAAAGGATACCGCCCCCGAAAGGGACGACATTGCCTCTTACGCTGAGGTAACTTCCCTCCTTTTGTGACAGAATCTAATCTTTCTCCAAAGAGCCGCAATCCCACAAAGGGAAGTGCTGTAAGTGACTTTTTGGCCACAAAATCAGCCGCCCACTGGCGCAACCATACCGACCGCCGAATAGCTACAAGCAAGGCCGAGGTTCTACCACACATGACCATGGTGTCATCCAGGGCGGCAAGCACAAAGGACATGAACAATTCACACCGCTTAAGGGCGGCGAACTCATCACTAGCCGGGTCAAGCCTGGAGGTACTCAATAGGTCTCTAACCACAGACCTGGTAGCCACTGCCAAAAGCACCAAAGCACAAACAGGCCGCAAGGCTGAACCGGCACTAGCAAACGCGTGGCAAGCCATCTGATCAATGCGTTTATCCTCACCATCTTTGAGAGTGGTGGAGTCAGGAGAATGCAAAATAGAAGTATTGGATAACCCGAGCACCGGGGCATCCACCTCAGGAGGGGACGACCATCGTTTTACCATGTCCACCGGAAAGGGACTTTTTATCCCAACCTTGAGGAATACCTGGAAGCCGAGTAGGCTTCTCCCATTCCTTAAGAATAATGCCATCAAAATGCTTTGATTTGGTAACTCCAGGCGCGGCTTGGAAGTCCCAAAGAATTCCCCTTTTTGAGGAGCAGCCTCCTCAGGAGGAGAAATTTCCAGAACCTCAAAAAGGTGAGCCAAGACCTTCGGGGTATCCACAGCATCCCCCTGCCCTTGCTCAGTATCAGCACCAACAAACTGCTGATTGTCAGAACCCTCAGAATCCTCAAATAATTCCCCCTCTTCTAGCGGGGAATAATCAGACCAGTCAAGGAAATCATAATCATCAAACTCAAAGGCCGGCGCGACTGGAGACAAATGCTTTCGCTTAGCCGAGGCCTTTCTGGCAACAGAGCCAGAAATACATTTCTCAATATTAGCCAGTCTGGCACATACATCAGATTGCGACTCCCCACCTGTGACAACATCACTAGGGGTACGTATAAGGCAGGGTGGGGAAGGAGATGAGGCCGGGACCCCGGACCCAGACGCCTGGGCCCCCGACTGCTGCGTTATGGCCCGCTGAGCACAAGGTATGCAAACAAGTACATTATCCCCCGCAAGGGATGCCCCACAACCCACACACTGCGGGGGTTGCCCCGAGGGGAGCCCAAGCCCGGTATCCTGAGAAGCCTCCATATGGTGATTTTAATGTAGTCGCAATGACCAGAGGGATTTACGCTATTATGTTTTTTTTTTTTGGGAACCCTAAATTAAACTGTAAGGGACCCTAGGACCAGGAGAACTCCCTCTTTAAACTTCAAAAGAAGGGATCGCACCCAAGGGGCACAGAGGGACACGGTAGGGGGGAGAACCCACACCAATAGGTGAAAGCGTAAGAGGGACGGGGCATCCCAAGCCGGGATCACCAACCCGGACACCACCTACCCCTTTGTATGGGGTCTCACGGGGGAGCTAGCTCCCATATACACCACAAGGTGCAGCCTACCATTGCCTGGACCTTCAGCCTAGGCTGGGAGGCATACTGCTATAGTTTAAATTAAAAAAAGGTTCAGGCAGCAATAGAAACAAAAGGCCGGGGGGTTACCCCGGCTACCTGCAAGGAGGAGACAACCATCTTCTGACTTGCTCGCCGACTGCAGAGACGAAAGACTGGGGAATGGTGGGAGGTCCCAGGTATTTATGGGCCAGGAGGGGCTCCTTTTTCATGTCATCTCTGCAAGATCGCCCTCTACAGGACAGTTACCCAAGTGTCATGAATATTCGGAAGCGGGGTGTGTGACATACTGGGAATATATTATTTTACAGAAAGAGTAGTAGATGCTTGGGACAAATGTCCAGCAGAGATAGAGAGTTGACAAATTGTTAGTAAGTGAATTTAAACATGCCTGTGATAAGCACACATCTATCCTAAGATAAAGAGAACATACAGTATACACATAAGGGCAGATTAGATGGACCGTATGGTCTCCTTCTGACATCAACCTTCTATGTTCTAGATTTTTTTATACCTTTCATTAGATAAAAGTAAAAAGCAGGTGTCGGAGCTTCTCGGCCGGATGGGACGGTATTGACCCAACTATTTGTCTGACCTTACTACTGCCATGATATATATGACTCTAGCAATGTTTCTATTTTTTTTGTTTTTTTTAATAAGAAAAAGGAAAAAGTTAATCTATTTTCTAGGTTTATTATTCTGCACAATAATCTGAAACAAGGTGCACTTTTTTATTGCACTGTACATTTTAATAATTACAAAATAACAATAAAAAATACTAACTCTTCTAACATTTTAACTCTTGCTGTAGCAAATTTTAGAAATAAACTGGTAGCTCATGCATCTGCATTCCACCTGCAAACAGGAAGTGCTGCTGGGCTTCCTGTTAGTGCATTGCCAGTTATGTCAGTTGAATCCAGGCAGCAGCATAGCTGAGATGAAGGAAGCTTTTCCAACTGTGCCAGGCTGTTGGGCCAATTTAAACCGGACCAACGCCCGTTTTTCCTTTGATGGGTGTTGGTCCCTCAGACAGAGAATAAGAACAAGAACCTTCACTTCGGTAAAGGAGTCCCACGATTAGCTGCCGGACATGACCATGAGCCACGTGACCGCCCAGGGGCCAGTCACGGGGCTCCTTTCCCGGAGCTGGCTCGAAGTGATGGTAAGGATATTGGGCATTCTAGGGGGGTTATGTTCGGGGTGGCTTCAGCATTCTAGATGCCCCCCAGCTTGTTCTTATTCGCTGTCTGTGGAACCAACAACCGTTAAAGAAAAAACGGGTTTTGGTCCAGTTTAAGTGTGCGGACACTGAAATGAGGAGTAGGCTAACTGAATATATTTATAGGTGAGAATTCAGTTAGCTTACAAAAGGTATCTATTGCTTATGGCTAACACAGTACAGCACATTACTGCTCATATGCTATGTAGATTTATATAGGGTATATATTGTTTATTCTGGAGAAGTCTCATTCTGTATGCACTTTTGGAGGTGAATAAGGATGGTTTGGGTGTAACTTGGAGTTCTGAGAAAGTGCCAGAAAACAAACAATTGGACTCTTTTATCTTTTGTATGTACAATAAAAAAGGCTCACAACTCAGTTTTGGCTCTTGTTCTTACACCCACATATTTCAGCATTAAATTATTTGGGGTGGGGTAAAACAATAAACATTTCAGAAGCATATCAAGCAATACAAATGAGAGCAGCACTTACTGACAGCAATAATAATACTGTTGTCAATTAGTGCAGAACAAATGTTTTGTTTACTTAGTACCTTTGTCACCAGATTTGATGCTCCTAATTCATACTGTGGTAATAGGCCTACGGTATATTTAAGGATGAACAAAACCCAGAATTTTGACTAGCCCGGGTTTTGTTGTGTGCCCTGGGAGCATCCCGATATTGGATTCTCCGCTGTGTGGAACCTCCTAGTTTGCCTGTAAAAGTTTACCTTTCCCCAGTCCAGTGGCGCATGCTTGGCCTCTTGGGCCTATGCCATTCGGCAAATGGCTCTACCCTTCTCCAATGGGAAGCGCAAGTGGGCCCCATAAATTTCACCATTCCTTGAAGTATAATTAACTCAATGATTAATAACTTGAAAGAGTGTGGGACACCTGTACATCTCTATAGATGGGTGACTGTGCTAGAAAAGACCTATGACAGCTCTAAAGGATTCACAGGTTAGCACTAGGGGTGACCTGTGGATGTTTCGGTTTGCCCGATCATTAGCAAAATGTTCAGTTTGGGAACAAAACTTGACCCCGGGTCCCAAACTTGCTTGTTTGTGAAAATTGCTTGTTGTAGGGGCTAGGGATGTGTTATAGTTGTGGTTCCCAATTCTGGGACATGTACCTATACTGCGAACAAAGCCCCCATAGTTAAGGGTTAAATTTGCCATCTTTTAGCTTGTCCCCAAAATAAATATTGACATTTAAATATGGTGTCATCATCTGCTGCTGGGGAGGTCCTGCAGAAAAGATAGAGTTCACTAGGGGTTATTAAGGACTATAAAACAGGCTGAATGAAAGATGCAGCTCCTAAAAGCCAGCACATTGAAAGCATAAAGCAGGATAATTTAACCAACATGATATGTCCCTCTAAGACTGCCCACCAAGGGCCTATTGACAAAAGGTGAAGAACCACCCCAAGTAGGGCCACCATATGGAATTTCTGGGCCCCATACAGTGGCAGTGATTGAGCCCCCCTCATAACTAATGAAAACAGAAGGTATTTGCGTGGGACACAAGCCAAGGATAATGGAATTTCTCCTTAGACAACACTCACACATTCAAGCTGAAGCTTATAATACCATAGCAAAATTCAGGCACAATTTGAACATCAGACCCAATCTTGGACATATGTTTATTTTGCTGTATATGTGCGTGGGCTCAAAACAGCTCTCCGAAGCCTATATTATAATATATATATATGTGTTTGCGTTTATTTGGGATCAATAGTGATGAAAGCCATCTTGGGAATAGGTTTAAAGACCACCAAACAACTGGTCATCAATAATGTATGTGTCTTGGAGACCATCTACGTGAACTAAAGACATTGAACATTTTCTAACTTGCTCTGTCCTGACTCATTATGTTCAGCATAAGGGCAGACCTAGGATTTCATGTGACCTAAATATATTTTGATGTCAAATAGAAATATTAGACTACTGGGGAGATGTTCCAGAGGCAAATCTGTACATGTATTGAAATGGAAATGTATGGTATTTTTCTTTAGCTTTTTTAAACTTACCTTTATCTATCAATGTATATAACTACACATCACAAAATTATACCTACAGATTTTTTTTTCTGACATCCTATTTTAAATTCATATTTCCATTCCCCCCCCCCCCCCCCCAGTTAAAACAGTTCTCTCCTGTGTGAACCGTGTACAAAATATTAGATTGTATCTGTAGGAATGTTTGCTCATCCATTCATCCAGAAGAGCATTTGTGAAGCCAGACACTAATATTGGACAAGTGGGCCTGGCTCACAAAATGCATTCTAATTCACCCCAAAGGCATTCAATGAGGCTCTGTGTGAGGCAGTCCAGTTCTTCAACACCCAACCACACCTTTATGAAGCTGTTTCCACGGAGCTGGAAGTCTCCAGTTGTCCAAAATGCTTTTATATGCTGAAACATTGAAGTCCCTGTTCTGCTCAATGGTACAGCTTCATGAGCCATGAGCATGCTCTACTGTGGTCAGAGACAGCTGGCTGTAAGACTACTTTTTGACATGGCCTTGGAGAAATAAAATTGAAAGAAGGGCAAACTGTGGAGTCCTGCACAGCTTCTACCCTGCAGGTATCAGATGAGCTGCTTGCTACATTATTACTGACGTTGGCCTTATAGTCCCTTTAAGACTTTCCTTCCTTGGAACTAAAGCCACCTCCTGAATCACACATCTATATTATCCTGCCTCCACCAAACCTCAATGCAGTCAGGCAGGTAACATTCTCTTGGTTTTCACCAAATCCAGACTAATCCATCAAATTCCAGATAAAGAAGTGTGATTTGTCCACGGAAAATATTTCCACTGCTGCTGAGTGCAGTGGCGGCATTAAGACTGCACCATTTGACGCATGGCATTGAGCTTGTTGATGGCTTGCATGCAGCTGCTCGGTACTGGAAACCGGTCCTTTACGTTTTTCTGCCTATCTTGCCAGAGGGTAGTTACTGAGTTAGCTTTGGCAACTTTTCTGCACTATGCACCCTGCTTTGTAACATTATGTGGGCCACCACTTTGTGCATTGCCATGGTTCCTAAACACTTCCACTTTTCAATACTACAACTCCCACGTGATCATTGACCACTAGGGGGTGGATGTGATCCAACCTAGCTAGCAGAAATCCGCACACCATGCCACAGATCTAACATAATGAAATGAATTGATTAATAAAAGAGTAAGAGGGACAAACCTATATGAACACTCAGGACAATTAAAGACATACAGAAAAAATAGGTGGGATCATGTCCGTCCCACCAGTGATCATTGTTCATTTGAGTTGTTTACCCACTCAAGCACACCAGACTGGCAGAATAATACAAGTTACATGTGTGCAGTTCTATATAATCATCTGCTGAATTTAGGACATTTATGACTTTAAATTAAATACTTAACCGATCATTATTCAAGTATTTTATTATTCTTATAGACTTGATATGGCATAAGGCTGTTTTACGTCACTGAGCAATATCCTGGTGATGTTATTTTGGTAGCAATTCATCATTAAAAGTTTTGGGGAAGAAAAAGTAAAAAAAAATATTTGGGGGACATCTTTATGTTCTTTTGCCATAGAGAAGTACAATTTCCTATTAGTCTTGCAGTCTGCATTTGCAGGGGGCAGATCAGAATACAGCATGCTTTACTGGACACAGATGGTCTGTCGCCCGCAGGAGAAGCAACTGCTAAAAGGTTTGTTGTGGTACACTGCACTTAGTAATAGGAATGGACTTTCACAGGAGAAAACTAAGATTCTCGGCCTTTTCTACAAATTAAAACATTGATTTTTGTTCAATTTACTCGTGAGCCCACTCTTTTTTATTGGAAACATTAATATGTAAGGGAATGCAGCTTGTAGCTTTTATTACACTGTGAATGGGGTTAGCAGTGCAGAAAGCTCATTATGAAGTCTTGACTAATGAGTTCTATATAATCACCCTAAAGCAAACACTTTCTTATATATGCGAGTCTTTATAAACCTACCATCTCAATACAAACCCAGCAAATCACAAAATGCTGGAATCCAATGTATGTACTGTATATTGTGAAAGGTTTTCCTAAATCAACAACCCAACATACGCAGGTTATCGATAACCGGAACCTGGTAAAATCTGAAATGTTTAAGTTTTTTATTGAGATATTGATTGTCATATGTAACATTCATGTAATACAGTCCAATTTATCATCTGTCATTCTGTAAATACCATTTTGACAGTGTCTATAATAAAGAGGGAACAGGTGTCATAGGATTCGACTCTAGATTACTTCCGTTCTGTCTCAGTTCTTAACTATTTAACAATAAATTCAAAATCAGTGTTACACTTTGACTTTTCAAGTACAATTTGGGAGAGAATTATATAGAGGAGTGCTATGTGCTATGTGCTATTATTCTGGTGAGGATGCCTAAACTATAAATAAAAATATATAAGAAATATAACACATTTAATTATAACATTTTCTTCCATTATATATATGTGTACCTTAAGATACTGTATATCCGAACAGGAATAGAACGGCGGCATCCCATGCATGTGAAGACGTGGCACACTCCCTCTACTGTTATGGATGGCAGGGGTGTCCCACTGCCATAAATGTGAATGTCACTGGGGACCAGACTGGGAGCAAAGGATTTGGATCTATAAGATTCAACGCGCTGGACTAGGAGCGATCATCTGGGGGAACAAAAGGTGAGTATAATTTTTTTTTTTTTTATAGCCTTGACAATGACTTACTTAGCATTGTGTGTATCATTAATCTGTGACTAAGGACTAACTTATTGGTCGAAATTCATATCACCAAGTGTCCTGATGTCAATGCTCAGGCATCTACGTGTCGATGTTTTTTATGCATGTAATGATTTTTATGATTATGATTTTTGCCCCACTGTGTGAGCACCCCCAGATCGCCCACAAGAGCCTTACCTTTCCCGGGCTCTCGCTGTGCCATTTAGCTGGGTGCACGGGAGCATGCACTCTACAGGAGAGCTGAGGATGCGCATGCTGCCGCACCCCATGCCGGTACATGTGGTGGGGGGTTTCACACAGTGGGGAATTGCGGTGCCCCTGGGAGAAAAGACCAAAACACAGTTTAGTGTTTTGTAGAATTTTTATCCACTTTAATTCAGGCAAGGTTGAGCAATCATCATCTCTTTTATAAGTATCCCAACTACCAACCTGACTCATCTATACCACAGCTTAACCCTCAGACTCACTCTCATGTTGTGCAACTTGACCCTAGCCTAAACTTACCAGATGTCCCACTTTTGTTGGTACAGTCCCACTTTAAGGACCCACTGTCCCTGCTCTACTAATATTATAGGGAAGATTTTACCACCAAATGCAGGATCTGGTCTGGTCTGTTTACAACTGCTCTGATCTTTGGCTAAATGGTGGCAGTGAAGTGCATGGATTGGTGGAGCATTGTGTCAATCACCAACATATTTTATGGACTGAAGATTCCTATAGCATGTGACTGGAGGTGGGGTTACACCTACTTATATACATGAGTAGCATAGAAAATTTGTTCCTAAGAAGCCTGCAAATAAGCCTAACCTCTAAACCACACCCCCACCACCCACACATTGGTTGAAGCTGTCTCACGCTGAGGACCCTAAAACATGGTCAGTTTACCCTAGCCTCACTTATCTGTGCCACAAGATGATTGCCACTCCTACAGCATAAATATATATAGTTCACTGTACCCCATAGGTTGTCAGAGGGCACATGAAACACTAGGGGGGGGGGGTAATAATGCCCTATTTTGGCAGCTTCCAAGTCTAATTTAGCAGTTGTTTATCCTAATTGGGATGCACAGTGAGTAAGGCATGCATTGGCCCAAGTTAGATTGGAGGTCTGCATTAATGTCAATAAAAGGAGATATAAAATAAACAGTATATTACACAGTGGCACTTTAGAGACTTGTCTGCCTCCAGTGAGCTTTATAAAGGGCAAGCATAGCAGAGAGATTCACAGAGTATGCGCGGAGTATAGAGCTCAGACCAAGACCTTGAGATAAATAGAAATGCCAACTGTGACCCAACATCAGTGTCTGACCTCACTGTACTCTTGTGTCTAAATGGGAATAAATCCCTGCAGTCAAGTTCCAAGGAACTGAAATGTCTGGATCTAGAAAAAGGATCCTCTGTTCCTATCTGTCAATAGTGCAATGATTTGCCCTGCAGAACAGCCATTCTTTCCCTTGATCTGAGGAATTCCCTGCATCCGGAAAATGCACTAATTTCACTCCTAAAATTTACTAAGCCTTTTCGGAATACCTCTATTGTAGTCGATGCAGTATGGGTGGGGGCAGTTGTATTCATCAAAAGGCTGGACAGGCTGGCTTTTGGCCTTGACAAAAGATCTGACATCTGGCTGGTGCATTTCATGGCATTTCTACACTGCTGAAATTGTACTTAAAGGAGCACTATCACAGAAAAATGTACCAATAATAAAAATCCATATAAATATGTGGAATGGCAGGAGGAGAGGTCACTTATACACCCCGCATTAAGAAATAGCCAGCCAGGCTTGTTTTTTATTTTTATTAATGGAAGGAAGAGGAAATCGGGGGAGACAGGTTTTGTTACCCCTGATACACTAAACCTGTCACCGTGGGATTTTATTCCTACCAGGAGAAGAAAACTACAAGCTTGGTGGGAGTTTTATTCAGTTCGGGTGTATAAGTGACCCCTCCTCTCATTAGGCAACGTGTCTATATGGGTTTTTAATATTACACAATTTCGTGATAGTGCACATTTAAGGAGGTGTTTAGCAATGTGGCCCTTCAGTAAACTGAGCGGGGTCATAGATTACTGATGCGGAATTGATCACTGGGTTACAGATTCCAGATTCTCGGTGCAAATGGGGGTAATTTCTGTGCAGTGCTGTAATCTGCTAGCTACCAGTGATTTCCTAGCTTTGAATAATACATGTGGGCTTTTTAGTTTGTAGTGAAGTCATATATTCTATGTTCACACATTACTTTCCAGTTCATGTTTTAATTCATTATAACACTGCCTGTGCTTTTAGATTGTAAGCTATGATGTCATTTACTAGATGACTCGTGCAACACACTATAGGGTCAATTCATGGTCGTTCATTTGCTCACATTTTTTGGATCACCAAGTAACGCTTGGGCTTCCGTCTGCTTCATGGTCATCAAAATGGCATTTGTTTTTGCACCAATTTGCACACTAGTGTTCGCCAATGCACCAATTTGCCCTTTTTATTTTCCCATCGTGCAACTTTGGCACACTAAACTATCTCAGGCGTGTATGTGAATTTCCTCCAGCAAATAGGTGACGGAAACTGCCGATTCCAATGAGTAACAGGCTTATTTTATTCTGAAAACACATGCCGGCTGCGTCCAAAAATGTAAAAATTAAGGTAAAAACAAAAAAAATGTGGATATTGGGCCCCAAAGTTTAGTAAACCCCCCAAAAAATTATAGTTAAATTATTAATCATTAATATGCAAACCAAACAGGGGAGGGTTAAAAGAACATCTGGAACAAAATGATGGGCAAAAGAATGTTGAGGGAGTATCCTCCCAAAAAAATCTACCAATAAAATGGAAAACACATGTTCTTCAGAGAATACACTCCAAAATGGTGAATATAGCTTAGCAGAAAACACAGAAGCTGGAGAGATCAAATCGCTATGCAGAAACAGTTAAGGAAAAGGGGAGAAACATGGGGGACCACTGGGAACAGTTAATCGCTTGGCCAGCCAAATGTGCATGGGGCAAGGACATTTGCACTTCACAACAGCAGATCTTCCCTACGGAAGGCACGAATTGGTGCAGTAAGATGTGATTTGCGCTTCTCCATGCGCTTGCCTTTTGATGTGATTCACACGTGCGTCCGCCATGCGCCATGAATCATGCACCTAGGTGCATGCAAATTATTTTGCGTTCCACCTGAACTTATATGCGCACCCACCATGAATCGACCCTTATGCCTCATTAACTTGGGATTTTTCCTGTGTCCTGATTTTATGTTCATGAGAATTGGATCGTTTATAATACAGGTGATCTGGAAGCATTTCATGGGAAATTGGCCAAGGTGTTAGCTATGCTTGGCCAGTGAAATTCAAAAGCCTTGATTAAAATGTGTAATGACTGTTCAAAGCATGATAACCTGGGGTCAGTGAGAATTTCACTGCCTAATGCCTACTGGAATGACTTATGTATAAGCATTACTGACACTTTTTTATTCTTAATTTCTTCTATTGTTTTAGATTTTGTTCCAATTACTATGTAGGTTTAATTTGGTAGTGACTTGTATGGTTAGTTGTCTTGCCTTTGTTATTGTTCCAACAACTGACCATTGTTGTTTTACAATACACAGAAATAATAAGAACTGACAGCAGAGGCCTTCCTCTTCTGTTATCAACTGTCTTCGGCAGCCAAGGACTCTCCAGTCAGCTCCAACAACCTTACAATTAATTGTGAGAAAGCTCAGCCTGGCCATGCTGAGTGCTGTTATCTCAGTCTAGCCTATCTCAGAAAGCTACTGTATATGGCTTACAAAAATGGAGACCCCTTCTGCTATCAGCCTACAGCAGGAGCTATCAGTCTAGCCTATCTCAGAAAGCTACTGTATATGGCTTACAAAAATGGAGACCCCTTCTGCTATCAGCCTACAGCAGGAGCACCTGTCCAAGGGATAAACTAGCTATAGACTGTTTTTTTTTATTTGTTGTTAATGATGGTGGGAAGTAAAATAATTGGTAATTTGCTGGGTACCAGGAGATCCATATCTAGCTTTGGGTTGGGTATTAAGGGGGGCATGTCTACCCAAAAACAAAAGGCACTTTAATATGTTCTTTGAGGACAAGCAATGTTCACATTACTAGTCATCGAAAAACATATTACAGTGCCAGGAGCACAGGAAACAGGTGGTCAGATTCCTATTTTTTTCCAAGTCTCCAGGCCTTAAAGCAGATACCCAGTCAAAAAATCAAAACATAGGGCCTTATTCATGAAGGGATAGCGTCATGTAGTGCCTGTACAGGGGCAGGTAGCGCCAGGGATTGGCAGGTGAATGCCGGAGATGGCTCGCAATTACACATTTATGAAGCTGAATCTGGTGAGCGACTGGAACAACGCCATGTAGCGTTCGATTCATCATTATTCCAGGCTCAGCGTACTGCGCCGGCGTTCTTCCTTGCAGAGCGCTACGTATTACCTGTCATTACCTGGCGCTCTCCCATATATTTCAATGGACGATTCTTATATCCCTTTCCTGATCCCAATTTTTTTTCCTTAAAAAAACACTCAAAACTTCTGACATGTATCCTGGACAAGAAAATGACATTTTTGAAAACTTTTTTGATTAACAATATTTTTATACAGAATTGTCCTTACGACATGGTATTAAAGTGTTCATGTTACAATGTTATAGCAATTTAATTCCATGTGTTTTCGCTTTGTTACTAGTGGATACATGTGCAAAAACAGACTTTAATCACACCTCTGGCACTATGGGCTACAATTACATGATTTTGAGCGCCGGCGATTTTTGATGAATGTGGTGTGAGTCAGTCGCACTGAGCTGGCACTATCGTTTGGTCCCATACAGCGTAGTACTGTGACTCACACACCATATTCATCAATGCCGGACTGCGACTGAGGCGCTCTGAAACAATGATCCATGGCCAAGCACAGCAACTTCTAGCGGTCGCTCTGAAATCCGCTCTACAGACGCTCATCTGTCGCTACCTGCCGTTAGTAATGAATCAGCCTGTTAGTAAATTGTTACCCTAAAGTCCCCCTCTGGAAATTGGTGTTAGTGTTTTGTGAGGGCTTAACCCTGTTGTGGAATAGCATGCCAGCCAATGCCTGACAGCCCTGCTTCTAAAAAACCAAGCCCAACCAAACCCAAGTGCCCTAAACCGGAGCAACACCCTTAGAAGAAACAGTGTTCATATGCATCCCTCCCCAAGGCAATTCAGATCGCTGCACATAAAAATGAATTGACATTTTTGTAACTCCTGCTGTGGTCATTTGTACAAGAAAATGGCTTCTCTTGGAGCTGCAGGCCACATTCAAAGAGGAAGTGCTGCTGGGTTTCCTGCTGTGCATTGTGAACTATGCCAGTTGAATCTAGGCAGCAGCACAGCTGGGCTGCTGGGAAAAGAAGTTCCAAAATGGAGGCTGTCAGAAGAAAATTGGTGAGGCAGTGTTTCCACTTTGAGTGGATGCAGGAGCAAATGTAAGTGCTGATGATGGTTCAGTATCATGCATGCAGATAGGGCAAGGGAGTTTTGGGGGGCATTTTTTTCCAACTGTGCAAAGCTATTGAACCAGTTTAAAGAGGAGCAAACACCTACTTAGAGAATCTAGGGGATTCTAGAGCTGGTGGTTTTCCTGTTTCTGGAGCATCCTGCATTGGCTGTGTGTATCCCCAGGGATAGCCAGGTACACTCACCACACTGACAATCCTACTCCACAAACCCCTGGCTGCAGTCACATCCCTGCTATACTATTAGCCTAGGCATGTACCTGGCCTGGTTCCTTTTAGCTTTTCAGAATGGAGTGCCAGCCATGCGCAATGCGAACAAAAGAAAGGTGGGATTTCCTGCAAACCTGGGGGGTTTTCCAATCATAGATTTATATTTATGCAGTTATTGTGGTGTTGTTGTGTATCTGCTGGAGTGGTGTGGTTCTCCCCTGGGTCCTAGATCTACCTTGTTTAACCTCACCTGGTGTTCATTATGCTGTGTTGGTTCTTATAAAGGCATGTGTCTTGCCCTGTCCCTGTGCTGGATCATTGCATTGTCTTCCTGAAGTCTAGCCATGCTCGCCAACCCTCTGCTATACCTCCTTAAACTTGTAGAGCACACAGGCCTTCTGGTATCATGTAATTGGCCCTTGGGCCAACCAAAAAAAACGGGGTTCAATCCCTAAAATGAACTTGTGGCTGACAATTTCATTGTTGAAAAACATGCTGGAAGCACAGAACAGGGTGGTGGGTTATAGCTGTGCTTTGCACAGACAGAGCAGAGCTTAGGGACAGGAAAAGGACAACAATCCCAGAATGCAGAGTCAGAATACACTTTCTGTTGCAGAAAGCCTGAGACTCAACGGGCTTTTAACGGGATGTTAAAAGGCTCATAAAATGCAGTAGATGCAGGTAGGATGATTTTAATGCGGGCAACTTATATGTACAGGGTGGGAGAAACATAGAAGATAGGTTCTTATTCAGTTTGAAGGTCCGGTTTAAAGCAGACCAAAACCCACATTTTAACAAGCAACCCCCTAAATTGCTCCCCCCATGAATAGTAACTTTTGCCTATTTTTACTGCTCTTGTTTCATTCTAATCCCAAATAATGCCGCCTGTTTAATTGTAAAGCTCCCCCTCCTCCATTCATTGCTACTGCTGAGTGTGGCAATTATGACATTGCCGCACTTATATAATGACAGCAAAAAAATGTTCTAGGGCAATCTGATAGGCGAAAATATCCATTTCTAGTTCTACACCCTAAGAAGGGAGTATCGGCAGGGGCTTTGGCAAAATGTATTTCACAAGTTCAGTCGGTCTCGGTCCGCTTTACTTAAAGTGGACTAACACCCAGGGGTGATCGGCCCGGGAATCTATAAGATTCCCGGGCCGATCACCTCCCTCACCGCGGGACATCCGAGATCGGGATGTCCCGCGGGGTGAAACCCCCCCAAAACCCCCAAAAAACCATACCTTATCTGCCGCCGCCTCCCGCGCGCCCCTCTAGACGTGCGCGCGCCCTTTGTGCCGTTTGTGAATGGCCGGCGCGGGCGCACGCCCTGTAAGAGTGACGTGCCTGAGGCGGCGGCGGCAGACGCGCTGTCTTGTCCGTCGCTGTCACCCGCTTGTCCGTCGGCGGGGATTGGATGGCGCGGTCATGTGGGAGCGTGGTGAGGTGAGTTTTTGGGGCATTCTGGGGGGTTTCACACAGCGGGGCACCCCCAATCAGGGTGCCCCCCCCCCCGAAGTGGACCAAAACCCAGGATAGTCAAAATCCTGGGTGTTGGTCCACTTTAATGAACCTAGACAGAAGTTCTTTGTTGTAATCATAACAAATGTGTACTATTAAGTAATTTGTGCTTTTAGCTTGATATCCTTCATACAATTACAACTTACGAAAACATACTTTTTCACCACAATGCCAATGTTGATTTAAGGAATTTTTGCAAAGACTATAAATCCACAGCTAATGATGTTTACTTAGCACACACCCATCTGCTACCATTGACAACCTTCTGCTGCTGGTGCCATCCATGTTTTTCCTGTGCCATAAACACCCATGGCTTTTTTGCCCTGTGGCACCCACACTAATCTACACATTTACTTCTAACAACACTAATCAAGAAGAAATAATATAACTTTCTCAGATTTTTGTGTGGCTTTCACAGTTCATGCCGTCCTGCCGCATATATTTAACAGGTGTAATATTCATGTACAACTTTGACTCCATAAATAGACACCGTACATTTTGTGTCAATTTATCTTTGACCTTAATAAAGAAACTTAATTAAAATGAAGCAGAGATTTTGTCTGTATTGTCTGTATACCTTTCACTTTGCTGGTGATCTCTTAGGTCCGGAGCTGTCTAGAATAACAACTGTGCCCTAAGGATTATAGCTAACTTCATTATAGTCAACCTATCAATTTTTTATAATTAAATTAGGTAAATAGAAGAGATAGAGGCAGGCACATGTACAGAGCGATAGCACAAGCTGTGGCCTGCACGCCAACCCCTACTTTGCTTCTCTTATCAGTAGTATTTATATTAGCAGTCTGTATACACAGGCATATCTCCAGATCATGATGCACCTGCCACCGTCTGTACATACGTGAGGCTCAGCACTTTCTCCAGTCTGTTACAGGGGACAAGGTAAAGTCCCCACTGTTACACAGGTCTGTGCAAAATTGAAACCAGTTTAATGCCAAGAAATATGCATTTGACATGAAAATGACATTAGGAACTAGTCAGTTTACAATTATTTATGGGAGGAGGCTAATATAATGTAGGTGGGTTCAAAAGGCTCATCAACACTGACTTTGCAGTTCATTATATACTCAACAGCCACGAGTGGCTTGGGAACCCCTGCTGTCTGGCTTGTCAGCTGTTTGATAGACCAGAACAGTTGAAGCTCAAGGTAAAATAGCACCAAAGTCCAAACATTGTCAGCGCCATGAGTCAGTCAGACAGGGACGTGTACTGACTTAGGGCCTTATTTATCAAGGGCTAGCGCCAGGTAGTGTCTGACGAGCGCCAGGTACCGACAGCTAACGGCGGCTACCGACTCAAGTACGCCCGGCGGCGGTCACAATGACGCATTTATCACGCTAAATGAGGCTAGCGCCGGCGAGAGCGGCAGCTAGCGCGGGATTCATCATGTAGCCGACTGCAACGAACAGCGCCGCTACTAATCCCATCACAGCGCCAGGTATGACCTGTCGCTCCCTGGCGCTCTCCAATGCATTTCAATGGAGCAATCTTTAAATAATAAATTGAGTCTATTTTTTTTTCTTTTTTTACCGGCAAAAATTCTGTGACCACTACGGCAATGTTAGATTTTTTTTTTAAGGTAAAAAAAAAAAAATGTGCAGAATTGATATTACAGGTCTGATATTAATGTATTCATATTACAAAATGTTTAGAAAAACTTGTATAATTTTTACATAAAAAAAAAATGGTTGTTTGGGGGTTAAAAACTACTTTACACACATTGCCGCCAGCGCTCTGGGGTTTAAACAAGGAATTCACAGCGCAAGAAATTTTTGAGCGTGATTTGTTAATGAATCTGCAGCAAGCCGTTCGCTCTGGCCATTCGCTGTCAGGCGCACCCATACAACGCAGAAACATCGACCCCTAACCCTGTATTCAACATTACCGCACACCGACTGAGTCGCTGTCAACAAGCAAACCCCGGCCAAGCACAGCGAATACTAGCTGGCGCTGTGAAAATCACGCTACTGGCGCTCATCTGTCGCTACCTGGCGCTATTAATGAATCGGCCTCTTATATGTCTAGTTTCCTGTGTTGTCTTGCTACCTAGCCTCCCAGCATTGGTTAGGTTTTGATTCTACCATTTAAAGTGGACATTCAGGCAAAAATGCCTGAAGGTCCATCTATTTGCCATCCTCTGGTTAAAAAGAGTGTTAGCGGGCAAAAGGATTTAACAGGTCATGTGCTGACAGGGGAACTTTATTGGTGACCAGCGAAGCAGAGAATGTGAGAAAAGCGGTGTGGCATTGACCAGGTCCAACCCCGCACCATGGGACCTTGGAAAGGTAAATTATTTGCATAATTTTGACCTTCATGTTTATTTATCAGGCTTCCTGAAACAGGATTCCTTGGGGGTGGGCAAGCAAGTGTCCCCTTCAGTAATTTTTTACTGGAAATAAAGTGGTTTTCTTTAAACTTTTTGACAGAGGGATCTGCTTGTGTGGGGCACGGAGATTGCTTTTCTTGTTCTAGAAGGGTTGCATGGCTGCTACAACCTATTCATATCGAATGTGGCTCCTGGCCATCCCTCACTGATGAATATAGTTCTCATGTTCAGAAGGTTTGGGACTCCTGATATAGAGAATAAGTATAAACTGACCAGCTCCAAATTGAGTGATCAAATACAAAGTTTGTGTACATAGACACGCATGCACCAACTACAATAATTTGATTCAGTTTTTATCACGGATTATTTCGATCAATAATCTGGAATGTTGAAAAAATGTGTTGATTTTTTCCTTGTTTTTTCTGCCCTTTCTAAATTGATGCATAAAATAAAATATAATTGTAAACTGAATCAAACAGGATGTAATGCCATGTGGGGTGGTTCAAAAATCAAAAAGTCTACAATCAATTGATCAAAAAAGATGAAAAGTGAATGATCAATCAAAAAGAAATGCATGTGGCTAGCATTTGAGCAGGAAGATCAATTTCATGTTTTTATACCTGTTTAGATCAGTATGTATTTAGAATTTGTTTATGTGCACACACACATATATAAATATACACACATATATATATATATATATATATATATATATAAATATATAAATATATATATATATATATATAGCTTCCATAAGGGCAGGGGCGTATAGAGGTCCACTCATAAAAGGGAGGCCCAGTCACAGGCCTTTATGGAAGACCTGGTCGGAGACCTTTTGGGGAATGTGGGTATGATGCAATATTGCATATATGGGCACTGGAGAGACTGCAATGAAGAGTTGACTACAGGATCAGGTGTGACATGTTATGTTAGGTTGTGTGTTTTAGGGTAGCCCAGACTCTAAAGGCACGCCCACAACCTATAAAACCTGATAGCTTGGTTTCAGCCTTTGAATTCTGTAATAAAATAATTTATTTATAGAGACATTTGTCACATAACCAGAAGTTTGTAAGATAAGCCTATTCCCTCCTCCCCCCAAGGGTGAGGCTGTTCTTAGGGCCAAAAAAATCCTGATGGTATATTTTTAAACTTTCTTTGCAAAGAAAATATCTGGAAGCCTCTCAATAAATCCTGGAGGCTTAGCATGTGGTTGTATTCATATTATGTCTGGCACAGAAATCCCCCTGTTCTAAGTGTAGATGGAGATCAGAGACAACTGTCCATGTCAACTAAAGGACCAGAGAAAAAAATGCACAGATAGAACGGATCAGGATGAAGTCTTTGAAACTGGGAGGGTAGTCAAGGGGTTATAAACGAGCTGTAGGTATTAGAGAAGCCAAAAAAAGAGCTAAAGCAGGAAACAAGAATCTTTGCATGAACTTACTTGGATTGTACAGTATTTACGTATGCACCATATGATAACATTCAGCTGTGACAACCGAGACAACGGCAACATAACACATAAGCAGGTCAAGTTCAGATATGGTCTTGCTGGGTTTATTTGGGCTAAAAGATACAGGCAATTCATTTTTGACAATAAATATGTTTTTATGCTTTCATGACCAATTCCCATTAGTTAAGAATGTTTTCTATGTTATTAATTTGAGCTTTAGAGGAAAAAAATACATTGTATGGAATGTGACTGCTGTATGGTACCACCAGGCTCAGACATTTAATCAAGGATTTAAAACTGGCAACCGACGGGTTAGTGGCAAGGTGTGGGTGGAGCACATTTTGCATAATGCAAAGTTTATAGCTGGGAAGGGGCTGTACTTACAGTTTGCGACCTGATGCCAGAATTTCTTAAAGCCTCTCTGCTCTCTCTGCGCCACCCTAGTGCGGCCACATGAAAGAAAGATAGCAAAGAGTGTGGAACTGCTGTCAATACTAGCACCTGCTTCCCAGTTGCAAACTCTGTATTATGTACACTTGCCAGTCACCTGCCAGTTTAAATTATTTGATTAAAATTGGAGTTGCTAGAGGCCCCCCTGGGGACAAGGTATTTTTGGGCCCATCAACAGGGCCCACATCTGGGTCCCACCATGAATTTCATCCAGGCCACATTCCCCTGCCAGCCACTACAACTAGACAATTACAAGGAAGGCAGGGAAGAGATGGGGGTGCAGGGCAGGGATGGGGGTTCAGTGGAGAGCAGGGCAGAGATGGGGGTGCAGCATGGAGCAGGGCTGAGATGGGGGTGCAGGGCAGAGCAGGGCAGAGATGGGGGTGCAGTTGAGAAAAGGGCATACATGGGGGTGCAATGGAGAGCATGGCAGACATGAGGTGCAGCATGGAGCAGGGAAGAGATGGGGGGCAGTGGAGAGCAGGGCAGAGATGGGGTGCAGCATGGAGCAGGGAAGAGATGGGGTGCAGTGGAGAGCAGGGCAGAGATGGGGGTACAGTGGAGAGCAGGGCAGAGATGGGGGTGCAGTGGAGAGCACAGCAGAGATGGGGGTGAAGTGGAGAGCAGGGCAGAGATGGGGGTGCAGTGGAGAGCAGAGCAGAGATGGGGTGCAGTGGAGAGCAGGGCAGAGATGGGGGTGCAGTGGAGAGCAGGGCAAAGATAGGGGTGCAGCATGGAGCAGGGCAGAGATGGGGGTGCAGTGGAGAGCAGGGCAGAGATGGGGGTGCAGTGGAGAGCAGGGCAGAGATGGGGTGCAGCATGGAGCAGGGAAGAGATGGGGTGCAGTGGAGAGCAGGGCAGAGATGGGGGTGCAGTGGAGAGCAGGGCAGAGTTGGGGTGCAGCATGGAGCAGGGCAGATATGGGGTTGCTGTGGAGAGCAGGGCAGAGATGGGGGTGCAGTGGAGAGCAGAGCAGAGATGGGGTGCAGTGGAGAGCAGGGCAGAGATGGGGGTGCAGTGGAGAGCAGGGCAGAGATAGGGGTGCAGCATGGAGCAGGGCAGAGATGGGGGTGCAGTGGAGAGCAGGGCAGAGATGGGGGTGCAGTGGAGAGCAGGGCAGAGATGGGGTGCAGCATGGAGCAGGGAAGAGATGGGAGTGCAGTGGAGAGCAGGGCAGAGATGGGGTGCAATGGAGAGAAGGGCAAAGATGTGGGGCAGCATGGACCAGGGCAGAGATAGGGGTGCAGTAGAGAGCAGGGCAGAGATTGGGTGCAATGGAGAAAAGGGTAGAGATGGGGTTGCAGTGGAGAGCAGGGCAGAGATGGGGTGCAATGGAGAGCAGGGCAGAGATGGGGTGCAATGGAGAGCAGGGCAGAGATGGGGTGCAATGGAGAGCAGGGCAGAGATGGGGGTGCAGTGGAGAGCAGGGCAGAGATGGGGGTGCAGCATGGAGCAGGGAAGAGTTGGGGGTGCAGTGGGGAGCAGGGCAGAGATGGGGTGCAATGGAGAGCAGGGCAGAGATGGGAGTGCAGTGGATAGCAGGGCAGAGAAGGGAGTTCAGTGGAGAGCAGGGCAGAGATGGGGGTTCAGTGGAGAGCAGGGCAGAGAAGGGAGTTCAGTGGAGAGCAGGGCAGAGATGGGGGTTCAGTGGAGAGCAGGGCAGAGATGGGAGTGCAGTGGAGAGCAGGGCAGAGAAGGGGGTTCAGTGGAGAGCAGGGCATAGATGGGGGTGCAGCATGGAGCAGGGAAGAAATGGGAGTTCAGTGGAGAGCAGGGAAGAGATAGGGGTTCAGTGGAGAGCAGGGCAGAGATGGGGGTGCAGCATGGAGCAGGGAAGAGATAGGGGTGCAGGGGAGAGCAGGGCAAAGATGGGGGTGCAGTGGAGAGCAGGGCAGACATGGGGGTGCAGTGGAGAGCAGGGCAGAGATGGGGTGCAGTGGAGAGCAGGGCAGAGATGGGGGTGCAGCATGGAGCAGGGAAGAAATGGGAGTTCAGTGGAGAGCAGGGCAGAGAAGGGGGTGCAGCATGGAGCAGGGAAGAGATGGGGGTTCAGTGGAGAGCAGGGCAGAGATGGGGGTTCAGTGGAGAACAGGGCAGAGATGGGGGTGCAGTGCAGAGCAGGGCAGAGATGGGGGTGCAGTGGAGAGCAGGGCAGAGATGGGAGTGCAGTGGAGAGAAGGGCAGACATGGGGGTGCAATGGAGAGAAGGGCAGAGATGGGGGGGCAGCATGGAGCAGGGCAGAGATGGGGTGCAGTGGAGAGCAGGGCAAAGATGGGGGTGCAGTGGAGAGCAGGGCAGACATGGGGGTGCAATGAAGAGCAGGGCAGAGATGGGGTGCAGCATGGAGCAGGGAAGAGATGGGGTGCAGTGGAGAGCAGGGCAGAGATGGGAGTACAGAGGAGAGCAGGGCAGAGATGGGGGTGCAACATGGAGCAGGGCAGAGATGAGGGTGCAGCATGGAGCAGGGAAGAGATGGGGGTGCAGCATGGAGCAGGGAAGAGATGGGGGTGCAGTGGAGAGCAGGGCAGGGATGGGGTGCAATGGAGAGCAGGGAAGAGATGGGGGTGCAGCATGGAGCAGGGCAGAGATGGGGGTGCAGTGGAGAGCAGGGCAGAGATGGGGTGCAATGGAGAGCAGGGCAGAGATGGGGTGCAGCATGGAGCAGGGCAGAGATAGGGGTGCAGTGGAGAGCAGGGCAGAGATGGGGTGCAGTGGAGAGCAGGGCAGAGATGGGGGTGCAGCATGGAGCAGGGCAGAGATGGGGGTTCAGTGGAGAACAGGGCAGAGATGGGGGTGCAGTGCAGAGCAGGGCAGAGATGGGGGTGCAGTGGAGAGCAGGGCAGAGATGAGAGTGCAGTGGAGAGAAGGGCAGACATGGGGGTGCAATGGAGAGAAGGGCAGACATGGGGGTGCAGTGGAGAGCAGGGCAGAGATGGGGTGCAGTGGAGAGCACGGCAGAGATGGGGGTGCAGCATGGAGCAGGGAAGAGATGGGGTGCAGTGGAGAGCAGGGCAGAGATGGGGGTGCAGTGGAGAGCAGGGCAGAGATGGGGGTGCAGCATGGAGCAGGGCAGAGATGAGGTGCAGTGGAGAGCAGGGCAGAGATGGGGGTGCAGCATGGAGCAGGGCAGAGATGGGGGTACAGTGGAGAGCAGGGCAGAGATGGGGGTGCAGTGGAGAGCAGGGCAGAGATGGGGGTGCAGTGGAGAGCAGGGCAGAGATGGGGTGCAGTGGAGAGCAGGGCAGAGATGGGGGTGCAGCATGGAGCAGGGAAGAAATGGGAGTTCAGTGGAGAGCAGGGCAGAGAAGGGGGTGCAGCATGGAGCAGGGAAGAGATGGGGGTTCAGTGGAGAGCAGGGCAGAGATGGGGGTTCAGTGGAGAACAGGGCAGAGATGGGGGTGCAGTGCAGAGCAGGGCAGAGATGGGGGTGCAGTGGAGAGCAGGGCAGAGATGGGAGTGCAGTGGAGAGAAGGGCAGACATGGGGGTGCAATGGAGAGCAGGGCAGAGATGGGGTGCAGTGGAGAGCAGGGCAGAGATGGGGGTGCAGCATGGAGCAGGGCAGAGATGGGGGTTCAGTGGAGAACAGGGCAGAGATGGGGGTGCAGTGCAGAGCAGGGCAGAGATGGGGGTGCAGTGGAGAGCAGGGCAGAGATGAGAGTGCAGTGGAGAGAAGGGCAGACATGGGGGTGCAATGGAGAGAAGGGCAGACATGGGGGTGCAGTGGAGAGCAGGGCAGAGATGGGGTGCAGTGGAGAGCACGGCAGAGATGGGGGTGCAGCATGGAGCAGGGAAGAGATGGGGTGCAGTGGAGAGCAGGGCAGAGATGGGGGTGCAGTGGAGAGCAGGGCAGAGATGGGGGTGCAGCATGGAGCAGGGCAGAGATGAGGTGCAGTGGAGAGCAGGGCAGAGATGGGGGTGCAGCATGGAGCAGGGCAGAGATGGGGGTACAGTGGAGAGCAGGGCAGAGATGGGGGTGCAGTGGAGAGCAGGGCAGAGATGGGGGTGCAGTGGAGAGCAGGGCAGAGATGGGGTGCAGTGGAGAGCAGGGCAGAGATGGGGGTGCAGCATGGAGCAGGGAAGAAATGGGAGTTCAGTGGAGAGCAGGGCAGAGAAGGGGGTGCAGCATGGAGCAGGGAAGAGATGGGGGTTCAGTGGAGAGCAGGGCAGAGATGGGGGTTCAGTGGAGAACAGGGCAGAGATGGGGGTGCAGTGCAGAGCAGGGCAGAGATGGGGGTGCAGTGGAGAGCAGGGCAGAGATGGGAGTGCAGTGGAGAGAAGGGCAGACATGGGGGTGCAATGGAGAGAAGGGCAGAGATGGGGGGGCAGCATGGAGCAGGGCAGAGATGGGGTGCAGTGGAGAGCAGGGCAAAGATGGGGGTGCAGTGGAGAGCAGGGCAGACATGGGGGTGCAATGAAGAGCAGGGCAGAGATGGGGTGCAGCATGGAGCAGGGAAGAGATGGGGTGCAGTGGAGAGCAGGGCAGAGATGGGAGTACAGAGGAGAGCAGGGCAGAGATGGGGGTGCAACATGGAGCAGGGCAGAGATGAGGGTGCAGCATGGAGCAGGGAAGAGATGGGGGTGCAGCATGGAGCAGGGAAGAGATGGAGGTGCAGTGGAGAGCAGGGCAGGGATGGGGTGCAATGGAGAGCAGGGCAGAGATGGGGGTGCAGCATGGAGCAGGGCAGAGATGGGGGTGCAGTGGAGAGCAGGGCAGAGATGGGGTGCAATGGAGAGCAGGGCAGAGATGGGGTGCAGCATGGAGCAGGGCAGAGATAGGGGTGCAGTGGAGAGCAGGGCAGAGATGGGGGTGCAGCATGGAGCAGGGCAGAGATGGGGGTTCAGTGGAGAACAGGGCAGAGATGGGGGTGCAGTGCAGAGCAGGGCAGAGATGGGGGTGCAGTGGAGAGCAGGGCAGAGATGAGAGTGCAGTGGAGAGAAGGGCAGACATGGGGGTGCAATGGAGAGAAGGGCAGACATGGGGGTGCAGTGGAGAGCAGGGCAGAGATGGGGTGCAGTGGAGAGCACGGCAGAGATGGGGGTGCAGCATGGAGCAGGGAAGAGATGGGGTGCAGTGGAGAGCAGGGCAGAGATGGGGGTGCAGTGGAGAGCAGGGCAGAGATGGGGGTGCAGCATGGAGCAGGGCAGAGATGAGGTGCAGTGGAGAGCAGGGCAGAGATGGGGGTGCAGCATGGAGCAGGGCAGAGATGGGGGTACAGTGGAGAGCAGGGCAGAGATGGGGGTGCAGTGGAGAGCAGGGCAGAGATGGGGGTGCAGTGGAGAGCAGGGCAGAGATGGGGTGCAATGGAGAGCAGGGCAGAGATAGGGGTGCAGTGGAGAGCAGGGCAGAGATGGGGTGCAGCATGGAGCAGGGCAGAGATGGGAGTGCAGTGGAGAGCAGGGCAGAGATGGGGTGCAGCATGGAGCAGGGAAGAGATGGGGGTGCAGTGGAGAGCAGGGTAGAGATGGGGGTGCAGCATGGAGCAGGGCAGAGATGAGGTGCAGTGGAGAGCAGGGCAGAGATGGGGGTGCAGCATGGAGCAGGGAAGAGATGGGGGTGCAGTGGAGAGCAGGGCAGAAATGGGGGTGCAGCATGGAGCATGGCAGAGATGAGGTGCAATGGAGAGCAGGGCAGAGATGGGGGTGCAGCATGGAGCAGGGAAGAGATGGGGGTGCAGTGGAGAGCAGGGCAGAGATGGGGGTGCAGTGGAGAGCAGGGCAGAGATGGGGGTGCAGTGGAGAGCAGGGCAGAGATGGGGGTGCAGTGGAGAGCAGGGCAGAGATGGGGTGCAATGGAGAACAGGGTAGAGATGGGGGTGCAGTGGAGAGCAGGGCAGAGATGGGAGTGCAGTGGAGAGCAGGGCAGAGATGGGGTGCAATGGAGAGCAGGGAAGAGATGGGGTGCAGTGGAGAGCAGGGCAGAGATGGGGTGCAATGGAGAACAGGGAAGAGATGGGGGTGCAGTGGAGAGCAGGGCAGAGATGGGGGTGCAGTGGAGAGCAGGGCAGAGATGGGGGTGCAGTGGAGAGCAGGGCAGAGATGGGGGTGCAGTGGAGAGCAGGGCAGAGATGGGGTGCAATGGAGAACAGGGTAGAGATGGGGGTGCAGTGGAGAGCAGGGCAGAGATGGGAGTGCAGTGGAGAGCAGGGCAGAGATGGGGTGCAATGGAGAGCAGGGAAGAGATGGGGTGCAGTGGAGAGCAGGGCAGAGATGGGGTGCAATGGAGAACAGGGAAGAGATGGGGGTGCAGTGGAGAGCAGGGCAGAGATGGGAGTGCAGTGGAGAGCAGGGCAGAGATGGGGTGCAGCATGGAGCAGGGAAGAGATGGGGTGCAGTGGAGAGCAGGGCAGAGATGGGGTGCAATGGAGAGCAGAGCAGAGATGGGGGTGCAGTGGAGAGCAGGGCAGAGATGGGGGTGCAGCAGGGAGCAGGGAAGAGTTGGGGGTGCAGTGGGGAGCAGGGCAGAGATGGGGTGCAATGGAGAGCAGGGCAGAGATGGGGGTGCAGCATGGAGCAGGGCAGAGATAGGGGTGCAGCATGGAGCAGGGCAGAGATGGGGGTGCAGTGGAGAGCAGGGCAGAGATGGGGGTGCAGTGGAGAGCAGGGCAGAGATGGGGTGCAGCATGGAGCAGGGAAGAGATGGGAGTGCAGTGGAGAGCAGGGCAGAGATGGGGTGCAATGGAGAGAAGGGCAAAGATGTGGGGCAGCATGGACCAGGGCAGAGATGGGGGTGCAGTGGAGAGCAGGGCAGAGATGGGGGTGCAGTGGAGAGCAGGGCAGAGATGGGGGTGCAGTGGAGAGCAGGGCAGAGATGGGGTGCAATGGAAAACAGGGTAGAGATGGGGGTGCAGTGGAGAGCAGGGCAGAGATGGGAGTGCAGTGGAGAGCAGGGCAGAGATGGGGTGCAATGGAGAGCAGGGAAGAGATGGGGTGCAGTGGAGAGCAGGGCAGAGATGGGGTGCAATGGAGAACAGGGAAGAGATGGGGGTGCAGTGGAGAGCAGGGCAGAGATGGGAGTGCAGTGGAGAGCAGGGCAGAGATGGGGTGCAGCATGGAGCAGGGAAGAGATGGGGTGCAGTGGAGAGCAGGGCAGAGATGGGGTGCAATGGAGAGCAGAGCAGAGATGGGGGTGCAGTGGAGAGCAGGGCAGAGATGGGGGTGCAGCATGGAGCAGGGAAGAGTTGGGGGTGCAGTGGGGAGCAGGACAGAAATGGGGTGCAATGGAGAGCAGGGCAGAGATGGGGGTGCAGCATGGAGCAGGGCAGAGATAGGGGTGCAGCATGGAGCAGGGCAGAGATGGGGGTGCAGTGGAGAGCAGGGCAGAGATGGGGGTGCAGTGGAGAGCAGGGCAGAGATGGGGTGCAGCATGGAGCAGGGAAGAGATGGGGGTGCAGTGGAGAGCAGGGCAGAGATGGGGGTGCAGTGGAGAGCAGGGCAGAGATGGGGTGCAGCATGGAGCAGGTAAGAGATGGGAGTGCAGTGGAGAGCAGGGCAGAGATGGGGTGCAATGGAGAGAAGGGCAAAGATGTGGGGCAGCATGGACCAGGGCAGAGATAGGGGTGCAGTGGAGAGCAGGGCAGAGATGGGGGTGCAATGGAGAACAGGGTAGAGATGGGGTTGCAGTGGAGAGCAGGGCAGAGATGGGGTGCAATGGAGAGCAGGGCAGAGATGGGGGTGCAGCATGGAGCAGGGAAGAGTTGGGGGTGCAGTGGGGAGCCGGGCAGAGATGGGGTGCAATGGAGAGCAGGGCAGAGATGGGAGTGCAGTGGATAGCAGGGCAGAGAAGGGAGTTCAGTGGAGAGCAGGGCAGAGATGGGGGTTCAGTGGAGAGCAGGGCAGAGATGGGGGTGCAGCATGGAGCAGGGAAGAAATGGGAGTTCAGTGGAGAGCAGGGCAGAGATGGGAGTGCAGTGGAGAGCAGGGCAGAGAAGGGGGTTCAGTGGAGAGCAGGGCAGAGATGGGGGTGCAGCATGGAGCAGGGAAGAGATAGGGGTGCAGTGGAGAGCAGGGCAAAGAAGGGGGTTCAGTGGAGAGCAGGGCAGAGATAGGGGTGCAGTGGAGAGCAGGGCAAAGAAGGGGGTTCAGTGGAGAGCAGGGCAGAGATGGGGGTGCAGCATGGAGCAGGGAAAAAATGGGAGTTCAGTGGAGAGCAGGGCAGAGATGGGAGTGCAGTGGAGAGCAGGGCAGAGAAGGGGGTTCAGTGGAGAGCAGGGCAGAGATGGGGGTGCAGCATGGAGCAGGGAAGAGATAGGGGTGCAGTGGAGAGCAGGGCAAAGATGGGGGTGCAGTGGAGAGCAGGGCAGACATGGGGGTGCAGTGGAGAGCAGGGCAGAGATGGGGTGCAGTGGAGAGCAGGGCAGAGATGGGGGTGCAGTGGAGAGCAGGGCAGAGATGGGGGTTCAGTGGAGAGCAGGGCAGAGAAGGGAGTTCAGTGGAGAGCAGGGCAGAGATGGGGGTTCAGTGGAGAGCAGGGCAGAGATGGGAGTGCAGTGGAGAGCAGGGCAGAGAAGGGGGTTCAGTGGAGAGCAGGGCAGAGATGGGGGTGCAGCATGGAGCAGGGAAGAAATGGGAGTTCAGTGGAGAGCAGGGCAGAGATGGGAGTGCAGTGGAGAGCAGGGCAGAGAAGGGGGTTCAGTGGAGAGCAGGGCAGAGATGGGGGTGCAGTGGAGAGCAGGGCAGAGATGGGGGTGCAGCATGGAGCAGGGAAGAAATGGGAGTTCAGTGGAGAGCAGGGCAGAGAAGGGGGTGCAGCATGGAGCAGGGAAGAGATGGGGGTTCAGTGGAGAGCAGGGCAGAGATGGGGGTTCAGTGGAGAACAGGGCAGAGATGGGGGTGCAGTGGAGAGCAGGGCAGAGATGGGAGTGCAGTGGAGAGAAGGGCAGACATGGGGGTGCAATGGAGAGAAGGGCAGAGATGGGGGGCAGCATGGAGCAGGGCAGAGATGGGGTGCAGTGGAGAGCAGGGCAAAGATGGGGGTGCAGTGGAGAGCAGGGCAGACATGGGGGTGCAATGAAGAGCAGGGCAGAGATGGGGTGCAGCATGGAGCAGGGAAGAGATGGGGTGCAGTGGAGAGCAGGGCAGAGATGGGAGTACAGAGGAGAGCAGGGCAGAGATGGGGGTGCAACATGGAGCAGGGCAGAGATGAGGGTGCAGCATGGAGCAGGGAAGAGATGGGGGTGCAGCATGGAGCAGGGAAGAGATGGGGGTGCAGTGGAGAGCAGGGCAGGGATGGGGTGCAATGGAGAGCAGGGCAGAGATGGGGGTGCAGCATGGAGCAGGGCAGAGATGAGGTGCAGTGGAGAGCAGGGCAGAGATGGGGGTGCAGCATGGAGCAGGGCAGAGATGAGGTGCAGTGGAGAGCAGGGCAGAGATGGGGGTGCAGCATGGAGCAGGGCAGAGATGGGGGTGCAGTGGAGAGCAGGGCAGAGATGGGGGTGCAGTGGAGAGCAGGGTAGAGATGGGGGTGCAGTGGAGAGCAGGGCAGAGATGGGGTGCAGTGGAGAGCAGGGCAGAGATGGGGTGCAGCATGGAGCAGGGAAGAGATGGGGGTGCAGTGGAGAGCAGGGCAGAGATGGGGGTGCAGCATGGAGCAGGGCAGAGATGAGGTGCAGTGGAGAGCAGGGCAGAGATGGGGGTGCAGCATGGAGCAGGGAAGAGATGGGGGTGCAGTGGAGAGCAGGGCAGAGATGGGGGTGCAGCATGGAGCATGGCAGAGATGAGGTGCAGTGGAGAGCAGGGCAGAGATGGGGGTGCAGCATGGAGCAGGGAAGAGATGGGGGTGCAGTGGAGAGCAGGGCAGAGATGGGGGTGCAGTGGAGAGCAGGGCAGAGATGGGGGTGCAGTGGAGAGCAGGGCAGAGATGGGGGTGCAGTGGAGAGCAGGGCAGAGATGGGGTGCAATGGAGAACAGGGTAGAGATGGGGGTGCAGTGGAGAGCAGGGCAGAGATGGGAGTGCAGTGGAGAGCAGGGCAGAGATGGGGTGCAATGGAGAGCAGGGAAGAGATGGGGTGCAGTGGAGAGCAGGGCAGAGATGGGGTGCAATGGAGAACAGGGAAGAGATGGGGGTGCAGTGGAGAGCAGGGCAGAGATGGGGGTGCAGTGGAGAGCAGGGCAGAGATGGGGGTGCAGTGGAGAGCAGGGCAGAGATGGGGGTGCAGTGGAGAGCAGGGCAGAGATGGGGTGCAATGGAGAGCAGGGAAGAGATGGGGTGCAGTGGAGAGCAGGGCAGAGATGGGGTGCAATGGAGAACAGGGAAGAGATGGGGGTGCAGTGGAGAGCAGGGCAGAGATGGGAGTGCAGTGGAGAGCAGGGCAGAGATGGGGTGCAGCATGGAGCAGGGAAGAGATGGGGTGCAGTGGAGAGCAGGGCAGAGATGGGGTGCAATGGAGAGCAGAGCAGAGATGGGGGTGCAGTGGAGAGCAGGGCAGAGATGGGGGTGCAGCATGGAGCAGGGAAGAGTTGGGGGTGCAGTGGGGAGCAGGGCAGAGATGGGGTGCAATGGAGAGCAGGGCAGAGATGGGAGTGCAGTGGATAGCAGGGCAGAGAAGGGAGTGCACGATGGAGCAGGGAAGAAATGGGAGTTCAGTGGAGAGCAGGGAAGAGATGGGGGTTCAGTGGAGAGCAGGGCAGAGATGGGAGTGCAGTGGAGAGCAGGGCAGAGATGGGGGTTCAGTGGAGAGCAGGGCAGAGATGGGAGTGCAGTGGATAGCAGGGCAGAGAAGGGAGTGCACGATGGAGCAGGGAAGAAATGGGAGTTCAGTGGAGAGCAGGGAAGAGATGGGGGTGCAGCATTGAGCAGGGCAGAGATGGGGGTGCAGCATGGAGCAGGGAAGAGATGGGGGTGCAGTGGAGAGCAGGGCAGAGATGGGGTGCAGTGGAGAGCAGGGCAGAGAAGGGGGTTCAGTGGAGAGCAGGGCAGAGATGGGGGTGCAGCATGGAGCAGGGAAGAGATGGGGGTGCAGTGGAGAGCAGGGCAGAGATGGGGGTGCAGCATGGAGCAGGGAAGAGATGGGGGTGCAGTGGAGAGCAGGGCAGAGATGGGGTGCAGTGGAGAGCAGGGCAGAGATGGGAGTGCAGTGGAGAGCAGGGCAGAGATGGGGTGCAGTGGAGAGCAGGGCAGAGATGGGGTGCAGCATGGAGCAGGGAAGAGATGGGGGTGCAGTGGAGAGCAGGGCAGAGATGGGGGTGCAGCATGGAGCAGGGCAGAGATGAGGTGCAGTGGAGAGCAGGGCAGAGATGGGGGTGCAGCATGGAGCAGGGAAGAGATGGGGGTGCAGTGGAGAGCAGGGCAGAGATGGGGGTGCAGCATGGAGCATGGCAGAGATGAGGTGCAGTGGAGAGCAGGGCAGAGATGGGGGTGCAGCATGGAGCAGGGAAGAGATGGGGGTGCAGTGGAGAGCAGGGCAGAGATGGGGGTGCAGTGGAGAGCAGGGCAGAGATGGGGGTGCAGTGGAGAGCAGGGCAGAGATGGGGGTGCAGTGGAGAGCAGGGCAGAGATGGGGTGCAATGGAGAACAGGGTAGAGATGGGGGTGCAGTGGAGAGCAGGGCAGAGATGGGAGTGCAGTGGAGAGCAGGGCAGAGATGGGGTGCAATGGAGAGCAGGGAAGAGATGGGGTGCAGTGGAGAGCAGGGCAGAGATGGGGTGCAATGGAGAACAGGGAAGAGATGGGGGTGCAGTGGAGAGCAGGGCAGAGATGGGGGTGCAGTGGAGAGCAGGGCAGAGATGGGGGTGCAGTGGAGAGCAGGGCAGAGATGGGGGTGCAGTGGAGAGCAGGGCAGAGATGGGGTGCAATGGAGAGCAGGGAAGAGATGGGGTGCAGTGGAGAGCAGGGCAGAGATGGGGTGCAATGGAGAACAGGGAAGAGATGGGGGTGCAGTGGAGAGCAGGGCAGAGATGGGAGTGCAGTGGAGAGCAGGGCAGAGATGGGGTGCAGCATGGAGCAGGGAAGAGATGGGGTGCAGTGGAGAGCAGGGCAGAGATGGGGTGCAATGGAGAGCAGAGCAGAGATGGGGGTGCAGTGGAGAGCAGGGCAGAGATGGGGGTGCAGCATGGAGCAGGGAAGAGTTGGGGGTGCAGTGGGGAGCAGGGCAGAGATGGGGTGCAATGGAGAGCAGGGCAGAGATGGGAGTGCAGTGGATAGCAGGGCAGAGAAGGGAGTGCACGATGGAGCAGGGAAGAAATGGGAGTTCAGTGGAGAGCAGGGAAGAGATGGGGGTTCAGTGGAGAGCAGGGCAGAGATGGGAGTGCAGTGGAGAGCAGGGCAGAGATGGGGGTTCAGTGGAGAGCAGGGCAGAGATGGGAGTGCAGTGGATAGCAGGGCAGAGAAGGGAGTGCACGATGGAGCAGGGAAGAAATGGGAGTTCAGTGGAGAGCAGGGAAGAGATGGGGGTGCAGCATTGAGCAGGGCAGAGATGGGGGTGCAGCATGGAGCAGGGAAGAGATGGGGGTGCAGTGGAGAGCAGGGCAGAGATGGGGTGCAGTGGAGAGCAGGGCAGAGAAGGGGGTTCAGTGGAGAGCAGGGCAGAGATGGGGGTGCAGCATGGAGCAGGGAAGAGATGGGGGTGCAGTGGAGAGCAGGGCAGAGATGGGGGTGCAGCATGGAGCAGGGAAGAGATGGGGGTGCAGTGGAGAGCAGGGCAGAGATGGGGTGCAGTGGAGAGCAGGGCAGAGATGGGAGTGCAGTGGAGAGCAGGGCAGAGATGGGGTGCAGTGGAGAGCAGGGCAGAGATGGGGTGCAGCATGGAGCAGGGAAGAGATGGGGGTGCAGTGGAGAGCAGGGCAGAGATGGGGGTGCAGCATGGAGCAGGGCAGAGATGAGGTGCAGTGGAGAGCAGGGCAGAGATGGGGGTGCAGCATGGAGCAGGGAAGAGATGGGGGTGCAGTGGAGAGCAGGGCAGAGATGGGGGTGCAGCATGGAGCATGGCAGAGATGAGGTGCAGTGGAGAGCAGGGCAGAGATGGGGGTGCAGCATGGAGCAGGGAAGAGATGGGGGTGCAGTGGAGAGCAGGGCAGAGATGGGGGTGCAGTGGAGAGCAGGGCAGAGATGGGGGTGCAGTGGAGAGCAGGGCAGAGATGGGGGTGCAGTGGAGAGCAGGGCAGAGATGGGGTGCAATGGAGAACAGGGTAGAGATGGGGGTGCAGTGGAGAGCAGGGCAGAGATGGGAGTGCAGTGGAGAGCAGGGCAGAGATGGGGTGCAATGGAGAGCAGGGAAGAGATGGGGTGCAGTGGAGAGCAGGGCAGAGATGGGGTGCAATGGAGAACAGGGAAGAGATGGGGGTGCAGTGGAGAGCAGGGCAGAGATGGGGGTGCAGTGGAGAGCAGGGCAGAGATGGGGGTGCAGTGGAGAGCAGGGCAGAGATGGGGGTGCAGTGGAGAGCAGGGCAGAGATGGGGTGCAATGGAGAGCAGGGAAGAGATGGGGTGCAGTGGAGAGCAGGGCAGAGATGGGGTGCAATGGAGAACAGGGAAGAGATGGGGGTGCAGTGGAGAGCAGGGCAGAGATGGGAGTGCAGTGGAGAGCAGGGCAGAGATGGGGTGCAGCATGGAGCAGGGAAGAGATGGGGTGCAGTGGAGAGCAGGGCAGAGATGGGGTGCAATGGAGAGCAGAGCAGAGATGGGGGTGCAGTGGAGAGCAGGGCAGAGATGGGGGTGCAGCATGGAGCAGGGAAGAGTTGGGGGTGCAGTGGGGAGCAGGGCAGAGATGGGGTGCAATGGAGAGCAGGGCAGAGATGGGAGTGCAGTGGATAGCAGGGCAGAGAAGGGAGTGCACGATGGAGCAGGGAAGAAATGGGAGTTCAGTGGAGAGCAGGGAAGAGATGGGGGTTCAGTGGAGAGCAGGGCAGAGATGGGAGTGCAGTGGAGAGCAGGGCAGAGATGGGGGTTCAGTGGAGAGCAGGGCAGAGATGGGAGTGCAGTGGATAGCAGGGCAGAGAAGGGAGTGCACGATGGAGCAGGGAAGAAATGGGAGTTCAGTGGAGAGCAGGGAAGAGATGGGGGTGCAGCATTGAGCAGGGCAGAGATGGGGGTGCAGCATGGAGCAGGGAAGAGATGGGGGTGCAGTGGAGAGCAGGGCAGAGATGGGGTGCAGTGGAGAGCAGGGCAGAGAAGGGGGTTCAGTGGAGAGCAGGGCAGAGATGGGGGTGCAGCATGGAGCAGGGAAGAGATGGGGGTGCAGTGGAGAGCAGGGCAGAGATGGGGGTGCAGCATGGAGCAGGGAAGAGATGGGGGTGCAGTGGAGAGCAGGGCAGAGATGGGGTGCAGTGGAGAGCAGGGCAGAGATGGGAGTGCAGTGGAGAGCAGGGCAGAGATGGGGTGCAGTGGAGAGCAGGGCAGAGATGAGAGTGCAGTGGAGAGAAGGGCAGACATGGGGGTGCAATGGAGAGAAGGGCAGACATGGGGGTGCAGTGGAGAGCAGGGCAGAGATGGGGGTGCAGCATGGAGCAGGGCAGAGATGGGGGTGCAGTGGAGAGCAGGGCAGAGATGGGGGTGCAGTGGAGAGCAGGGCAGAGATGGGGGTGCAGTGGAGAGCAGGGCAGAGATGGGGTGCAATGGAGAGCAGGGCAGAGATGGGGTGCAGCATGGAGCAGGGCAGAGATGGGGTGCAGTGGAGAGCATGGCAGAGATGAGGGTGCAGTGGAGAGCAGGGCAGAGATGAGGGTGCAGCATGGAGCAGGGCAGAGATGGGGTGCAGCATGGAGCAGGACAGAGATGAGGGTGCAGTGGAGAGCAGGGCAGAGATGAGGGTGCAGCATGGAGCAGGACAGAGATGAGGGTGCAGTGGAGAGCAGGGCAGAGATGAGGGTGCAGCATGGAGCAGGGCAGAGATGGGGGTGCAGCATGGAGCGGGGCAGAGATGGGGGTGCAGCATGGAGCAGGGCAGAGATGGGGGTGCAGCATGGAGCAGGGCAGAGATGGGGTGCAATGGAGAGCAGGGCAGAGATGGGGGTTCAGTGGAGAGCAGGGCAGAGATGGAGGTAAAGCAGGGAATAGGGCAGAGTTGGGGTGCAGAGTACCTAATCATGTGATTATGATGCAGCATAGAGAGTTATCAGTGAAGAGCACAGCTTATCCACTTGTGGCAGAAATTGGAGTAGTCAGTTATTGTTATAGTGAGGAAGAATTGTGTAAGGCTGGTTTCCCACTGTGGCGATCATCGCTATCGCTAATGTGATCGCCTGTGTACTGGCATTTTAATGGCGAATGCAATTTCCCACAATTGCAGCAAAAACACAGCTTGCGGGTCATTTGTGAGACGAGTGGAATTGCCCCGCTGGTATGTGAAAGCACCCATAGTTCTCTATGTGCAGCGTTTCACTGGTGATTGCGGAGCGATCATGAGTTATTTGCAATCGCCCCAGTGTGAAAGGAGACTAAAATGTGTCATGGTTTTTGACATTATTTATTTAACAGCCCTGCATTATGTGCAGAACATCTGTGTGAGTGTATAAGTTATTAAAAAACAAAAAAACTGTTGATATTTGCATTTCATTGTAGGGTGGGCCCCAACCTGAGTGACATGTAAGAATTTACTGTATAATATCCATGCACAATATTTAAAGCAATGCAGACCACTTTATGATTTAGAGTTTTAGGGCCATTTACCTAAAATTAGCAATCAAGCTCCAGCACACGCTGCTTCTGTGCAAAGATCAGTTAAAGCATACCTTGTACTGCTTATAGTCAGAATCAGCTCACAGCGGAGTCCCATTCCCTCAACCCCAATCCTGCTACGCGTTTCAGGGTGGAACACCTTTATCAAGCAGTGGTCAGCACTTGCATTGAATTGTTTAAAGTTAGTAATGTTTGCACAAAATAATAGGAGCTCATTTCTTGGCCAGAATTATATGTTGTACTTACTTACACCCAGTACAAGTAGAACTTCAAAGGGCTCGACAAGCAACTCCCATCAATGTGTGGTGGATCAAAGGCAATAATCATCTTGTTTCTGCCTGGACAGATGACAGGCAGCAATCCATTCCTTCATCAATCACTGGTGTTTGTTGCCTTGTCACTTATAATTGCATTGGGTCTGAGATTAACTAAGAAACAAAAAAGTGTCTGCTACCTTTAGACCTGGGAGGCACAACCTAGGGCCTGCACTGCTGTTAGTTGAAACCCCTCTGTCTCTGTCTGGTACCTCTGTTTACCCCACTTCTGCCCACCTCACCTCATCTCACATCACTCTCCCTGTCTGACCACTGCCTACTTCTTCCCACCTCAGCCCACATCACCTTTTCTCGCCTGACCCCTGCCCACTACTTCCCCTACTTGCTGACTCACCTCTGCATTCCTTAGCCCATATCACCTTTGGCCACTTCTCTACTCATCTCACCTTTCCCGCCTCCCCCTGCCAATTTCTTTCCTCCTCATCTCATCCTGTTTCACCTCTGTTGTCCTCATCTCAGCCCACCTCTCTTCAACCTTCTGCCTGCCTCTGCTCACCTCTACATATACACAAAAGCATATACAGTATATTAAAAAAGGCAAAGCTTTTTGTGACCCCCTGGCTAACCTCTTTCTCCCTCTGGGCTAAGCCTGATTTGGGCATTAAAATAATAGAAACTCAATCACTCCAAACCCCTTCCCCGATTCTGGTGGAGGATGGGACTCTGCATGACAGCTGTACACTTGAATGACAGTTGGACTTGACAGTGACACTGCTACACTGGATAGGTAACTGACCTGTCACTCAAGGTCCCAGCTCCAACTTCCAAACAGATTAACTCCCCCAGAAATTGTTTATTATGTTATTGCCTAATTGGGCTTAACACAAAAGGAGGGAGGAATGGGGGAGGTGTTACAAAATGCATTAGACTTCTCCTTTCAATGTTTTATTAAAACGGGACAAACCAGGTAATGGCAATAATAAGGCAGCAAAGAGCTCACCTGAAGTCTGTCCCATGTGCCTCCCCTTCATTTCCTGCAGGGTGCAGTAGATGCTGTAGCAGGTCTCCAAAAGGTTGTCTCTCACTTCCCTTCCATTCCTCCATGACCATGCGCAAATTTTACATGCCTCTGTCCCTCAATGTCCTCAGGGTGAGACTGGCAAACCACAGTGGTCACCCTTGTGTGTCAAGCTTCTCCCCAAGTTACCTCCTTAATGTAACTTCAACCTCTCCCCGTCTTGCATCCCCTCTCCACATAACCACCATAACACTCTCCCCTCATCGTACCCCCATAAATCTTCATGTGGCCTCCAACACCTCCCTTCATGTAAACACCTATCCCTCTCTCCCTCCATGTACTTCCCAACAACACCCCCCTTTCACATAGCCACCCTCTCACCTCTGAGACACCCACCCTTTAGTTACCTACCTTCACCTACCTCCCCTCCATAAACCCCTACATAATCTAACCACCCTTACTCCAATTTCTGCCCATGATTCCCCCCATTTATACCTGGGATGATCTACATATAGGGGGGGCCAGGCTAAAGTTAGGAACAAAAAAATGACCAAAACATACAACTTTTATCATCATTCTTTAATTATCATTCACAAAAAGGGACAAAATGATTTTTCGTGACTCCCCAACCAAACCCCAGCAATAGCTGTCACAAAGCTGATAAGACCTATTGAAATTTCTCATCTAATTATACATCATAGGTTATGTTTGTAAAAAATTATAACTAGCAATGGCCAGTCAGCAGTGTACAGAATTTTGTTTCCACCCCTTATCCTTTAGATTATAAGCCCGCAAGGGCAGGGCCATCTCTCTTTGGGCCTTATTCATGAAGGGATAGCGTCAGGTAGTGCCTTGTAAACGACAGGTGGTGACAGGTGAACGCCGGACACGGCACGCAATTACACATTTATCATGCCAATTCTGTTGAGCGACTGGGATAACGCCATGTAGTTTCCGATTCATTATTATCCCAGCCTCAGCGAACAGCGCCGGCGTTCAGCCTTGCAGAGCGCCACGTCTTACCTCTCGCTACCTGTCTCTCTCCCATACATTTCAATGGACATTCTTTTACTTCTCTTTAAACAGGGTGTTTATATTTATTTATTTTTTTTATTCTCAAATAATGTTGGGACCTCTCCTGGCCTTGAAAAAGCCATTTTTTTCAATTTTTATATATTTATGCAGAATGGACATTACAGGTCTGGCATTAATGTGTTCATGTTACAATGTTATTACAATGTAATTTCATATGTTTTCGCTTTGTTACTGGTGGATACATGTTCAAAAACAGCCTTTAATCACTCTGGCCTACAGTGAAGCATTTATGAGCGCCGGCGGTGTGTAAGGCTGTTTTTTTTTTATGAATATTGTGTGAGTCGGTCGCAATAACCAGTCGCTACCATTCACTACCATACAGCTCTGTACTGGTCATATAGCGACTCCCCAGAACGTATTCATCAATACTGCAAAGCGACGCTCTGAACTAGCGAACCATGGCCAAGCACAGCGACTACAGACGCTCATCTGTTGCTACCTGCCGCTAGTAATGAAGCAGCCTGCTAGTGTATTTCAGTATGACTGTGTATTTGTGCTTTTATGTCATGTATTGTAAGTTAGTTGTTTTACCCTGTTTGTAATCTCATATTGTACAGCACTTTTTAAATAAAAAAAATAATAATAGTAAAGGGAGTGACCATTACATGATTATTACTAGAGTTATTTTGACTGATGATTATTGCATCAGTACCTAGTGTTACCCAATGCAGCTATAGATTCCCATGTGGATTCAGTAAATAAAACCAATATGAAACAAAACGCTCAGGTGGTCAACTACAGAAAAGCTTCTTAGCATGCAACAGCCCTGTAACAAGTTCTAATTCTGAACTTGGGCTTTACTGTTTTTTTAATGATCTGTATTGGATTGTTTTTTTTTTATATGCCTACATTCCTCTTGAAATGTTTACATTGTTATATTGTTGTATTGAGTTGTATTGATTGACATATTGAAGCATCATTAATTATTAAAACGCTTACAAAGCCTGTAGATCGGAAAACTGGTTTAACATGACTTGCTAAAAGTAAAATGTAACACAGAGGAACTGCATTTGTGCTAAAGGGAAAACTTGCAAAACAAGTGTTTAAAATCTTGTTCTGAAGTCAACATGCCAGCCCTGAAGCCATATTGTAAGAGAAAAAAAACTGGCGCATTATGAAGACTAAGGCATTGATCGACGCAGAGTAAATTTTCACCCGGCTCTGAATCAGCCGCAGGGTAGAGGAAAGTGAATGGCAATTTTCTCTCCTAAAAATGGAATGAGAATTCTCACCTGGCTCGACCCCTAAGATCTTGTAATTGTGTTTAGAACATTTTTTAGGCTCCCAATATATACCCATATATAATACAACATGCATCCAGATTAGATAACTATAAAATAATTCCTTTAGATATACTTGTGTCTGTGGTGATAGCAACAAATGAATGTAGACAAAATGGAAAATAGGTTGTTTTATATTCCAACCCAGGCATCTTGTTTTGAGATGCCTGTCAGTTTTTAAGTTTTTAAAAATCATCCTATTCATATTCACCCTTTGCTTTACGGGGTCTGTGGCTGTAATTGGCCCAGCACATCACTTCCTTATTTATCATGTGCAGCCTCTGCATGCCCACCCAAAGAACCCTATTGGCTGCTGCCCTTCACATGGGGCACGTGTACAGACTGCTGAGTAATTTGCCAGCATTGGTAGAATTCTAGGAACATTATAGCAGACCAGCATTCCTGTTTGGGGGATGGGGATTTGGTGGGGGCCAACTTTAAAGTGGACCAACACCCAGGGGTGATCGGCCCGGGAATCTCAAAAGCCCCAAAAAACCTTACCTTATCGGCGACGGATCAGCCGCCGCCGCCTCCCGCGCGCCCGCCATTTGTGAATGGGCGGCGCGGGCGCGCGCCCTGTAAGGGGGACTCGTGGGAGGCGGCTTGTCCTTCGCCGAAAAGGTACGTTTTTGGGGGGGGTTTCACACAGCGGGGCATCCGAGCCCGCTGAAGTGGACCAACACCCAGGATAGTGAAAATCCTGGGTGTTGGTCCACTTTAAGCCCGTGCAATATAAAAACTATGTAGTTCACATCACCACCTAGTGGCTATACCAGTTTGTGTTCGCACAGGAAAAATATTAGACATATGCCACTCCGATAAAAGAAAAATCTACTTTAGCGTTTAAGTCTCAAATTGTTGTGTTTTCATAAGAGGGTGAGAAATACACGATAAACCGATACAACATCTCCATCAATTATAAAGCAAATACGTAGGACAAGGTGTAACCATGGGGGGGGGGGGCAAAGGTAGAGACTACATCAAGACCCATGAGGTCAGGGGGCCCATTTATTGTTGCTCTTTCACCTTAATTGGATTTGTGCTCACATGGCATCCTGTACAGAAAGAACGCGTGATTTGTCTCCTCTATTTCAGTCCTTCGTAGTCTAGTTGTATCCAATTCAGGAAAAATAATAGAGCCCATGATTTTTTTAACGTCAGCAGCAGGGCCCGATCACGTTTAGTTACACCCCTGCCTGTAACGTTAGCTATCCAAGTGAATTCATATCAATCAAAATGATCAGGACCACAGATGATTCCATAAGGCAAAATGTGGGGCTGGGTGGTAGTGCTAGTGTTGGGTGGTAGTGCTATTGTTATTCACTAAACAAAAGCAGTCAATGGGGTAAATTCAAGCCCACACAACTGCACTTTGTCACCTATTCCTGGTCAGTACTTCCCAGTAGATGGTTGTAATTGGCATCAGGATCAAATCAGTTCTTCCCACCACCAAAGAGCTGATTCAGCACTGTGAGTATTCTTTTTTTCTCATATTTTAATGTATGGAATTTTTGCTTAGAACAATTCAGCCTCATATTTAGCTTGCAGATTTTTAAATACTCCACACAGCTAAATATGGTGCTACATTGCAAAAAGGAAAAACATTTTGAAATGTTGTTTTCTTATAAAACAATGTGAAAAAACAATTCTTACAGTGCTGAATCGCCCTCAAGTCTTTGATAAAGACATCCCAACACACAGAAAATACAGAAGTCATTGCTCAAAAGGTTTAGGCAATATTGCCAATAGAGACTATGAACCTTATGCTACAAGGCAATACTAACACTGCTTATATAGGTGATGCAGACTTTGCCATAAGAGGCAGAGCAGGTTTAACTTAAATCAAATTACAACCCACGTCAGATAGCCCTGGAGTCTAAAAGACACCAGGGCATCCCGATTTTGGATTGAGCCACCAGAGTTTTACACGTCAGCCAGAACATTTGAGATAAGCTAATGGACGATCTTAACTCTGCTGGCCGTGTGTGCCTACAGCATTGCGGTTTTGAAGTCTAAGCTAAATTTTTAAATATTACACATACACTTTTGCAACATGCTAAATGTGCCCTCTGGTGGACAAAAAAGTGTATTTGAAGAAGATGTTTTATTTGTCTTTTATACATCACTTTCACACCCATGTCTATCTACATTTTAGTTTCGATTTAAGGGAGCTTACTGATTCCCCCAACTTTATTTTTCCATGTTCCCTTCTGCTTACAAATCACTTAAAGCGGACCAACAGTAAAATGACTTAAATCAACACAACCAAGGGCTCATATGTATCCCTCCCTGGGGCAATTTAGATTGCAGCACATAAAAATGAATTTACCTTTTTCTACACCTGCTGTAGTTGTAGTCAATTTTAGAAACAAAATGGCGGCTCATGCATTTGCAGGCCACCTGAAAACAGGAAGTGCTGCTGGGTTTCCTGTTACCATGTGTTGTCAGTTAAATCCAGGCAGCAGCATGGCTGATATGCTGGGAGAGGAAGCTCCAAAATGGCCGATATCGCCCTTTTCCAACTGTGACGGTTGTTGGTCCGGTTTAAGCATACAGTCACATCTAATCTCTGATTTTAGCCAACCCACAACTACCTTCTGTAGCATGCTCCACCCTCTATCTTGCAAATAAACTCAATATACCAAGAAGATACATTGCAGCCACGGCTTCCTATCCAAGTCCACCTAGAAAGAGGAGACAAAGGAAGAGGAAGCCTGGGAAACAGAGCCAAACTTTCCCCTCTGGCAGAAGGCAGGGGTTAAAAAGGAAATTGGGGGGGGGGGGTTAATATGTATTAAAACTGTAAATAAACCTTTGTTTTTCCTTCACTGAGAACAGGTGCCGCAGCCTATTTATTGTATAAGAAAGACAAAGTAAGCTCCATTAAAACTGGCTTCTACAATCTATTTTTAATGCAAAGGTATCTACCTTGTCTTATATTTCTATGGCATTTCATCCACTTGTCTTCCAGATAGACACTCCTGAAGACATGTGGATATAACGTAGGATGTAAAGAATTAGAAGAGGACATGTGACACCAAAAAGTAGCACTGCAAATTATTTCTCTTCTAGTCTCTACTTCTCTTCAGGAATGTCAATCCTTAAAACAAGTAGTTATAACACAACATTAGGAGACTGGTGTCTTCCATATGATGCAAAAGAAATGGCCTTTAACATTTACTCCTCCCAGACCCTCTACAGTTGCAACCACGCAGCCTCGTCCTCCGGCAACCAATCAAATTTGCCCGAGGCCTTCATTAAAGTGGACTTACACTCTCCCATGCAATTATGTGCAAGGGTGGGTCTTGGTTCACAGGGACACTAAATTAACCTGACCTACCCCCTCACACCATCAATGACCCCTTCATTAGAGAGATACAGACCTTGATCCAGCAGAGCTGAGTCCATTGGGGGGCAGTGAATAGCTACACATGTGCAGAATCTGCATTTCATCGAATAGGGGACATGCTTTACTTCTCATCATAAAGGGCTTAATGCCGGGGTTTGGATTTTAACTGAAGAGGCACCCCAAATTTGGATACCCCCAGGGCAGTGTGTTAAAGGGACATAAAGCCAATTGACTGCTGATCAGCTTTAAGAAGCAGAGCATGTCCTGGGAGCTGGGTAGAGGTTGTTCAGTAGATCTTGTTTTTTTTTTTATTCCTAATAGGAAGACACCGCTATTAAGAATGACAAAGGTATCTTATATATTTCCCCCCTTTTCCCCACCGCGGCCACCCTGGCTAAAGTCCCTAGTAGGGACGAAACACGTAGGAGCGCGCGGTCGGCATCGCTTGGTTTTTATATATGCTTCAGGTGTTTGGAGGACGGGGGATCCGGCGGTGAGAGTTGATACCCTGATATGCTGGATGTTTTTATTGCTTGTCATACATTCTTTTTATTGTGAGTGCATTAACCCTATTAAATATTTTAAACGGATCATAGAGGTGTTGCACTAGATTCTTTTTTCTTTTCATCCCTCTTATGGTTCTCGCTGGGAGTGACATACTACATTTATATACCCTGTGGAGCAAACCTCATGATCTCCTTAGAATGAAATAAGTTCTGAAGTGTGGAGGTTTTTATAACATACAAGTCTATGTCCATCTGGTATACTGGTTATCCATATTTGACGACCGTGGAGGATGAAGGAGTTGTTCAATAAGGCTTTGGTTTAAAGTTTCTCTGGTAAGAGTTTATTTCAGACAGTGGAGGATTTTTGTCACTACAATTTTTCACTGGATGTCATCACGTTAAGGATTTTTTTCGAGTTTTATACACTAATAGACTTATTTTTCATCTTGTTTTCACATTGAAAGAATATGTGTGTTCTGTTCACATTTATAGCTCTGTGTTTCATTGTTTTATATGTTTTATTAAGAATGACTAGTTTTTTTTTTGTTCAAGTAAAAAATGTTATTTTCAAGCCAACACAGACCACCCACCTATCACATTTGTATAAATGTTCTTTTTCTGATTAAGTCCGGTATTTGTAATAGGAACCCATCTGATGGCACATTCAACCGCAGCCTGAAACTACGACCCTGAATCCGGGTATTGCTTATAAAATAAAAAAATCTGAACACAAAATTACTGCCGCTATTTCCAAGCCAATATTTAACTGAACCTGCTGCAGTACATTTTAAAGGTGGAGGCTGACACCCAGTGGTGAGAAACAAGCCATTCAACATGATGCTGTTTTTTAAAATTATAATTATGTTTTACATATGGCATTTAGAGGAAAGCCTAAACAGGGGATAGTAGCAGTAATAATTTACAATACAAGCCTTTAAATGGTAAATCTGTATTTAATAAATCAGAATTGAAAAGACATTACAAAATCATAGAGGCTGATTCATTACTAAAGCCAGGTATCGGCAGATGAGTGTCTGTATAGTGGCGCTTAGAGTGACCACTAGTAGATGCTGTAAACATGTATTGGGCGCTGTAACAGAGCGCCTCAGTCGCAGTAGTAACCTGGTCCGCACTGATAAATGTGATGTATGTTGGGTGCTCCAACACCAGTACAGCACTGCATGGAGCGAAAGTAGCGCCAGCTCAGTGCGACTCTCTGTGTTCCACACCATACAAAAAAGGACACACACACACACACAGCGTTGGCGCTCTAAATCTGGTCACTATAGCATAGAGCGCCAGGCGCTGTGTCATTAAAATCTGTTTTTGAACACATATACACCTGTAACAAAGTGAAAACACATGGAATGATATTGTTTTAACACTGTGACATTACACGCTTGGCCACCTGTAATAATACTTTGGACGCTACATGGCACTGTTCGAGTCACTGACCAGAATCGCCTTCATAAATGTGGTTTTGCCTACAGTGCCAGGCATTCACCAGATGCTGCCTGCCGCTACGAGGCACTACCTGGTGCTATCCCTTCTTGAATAACCCCCATAGCCAACGGAATCCTTTAAAGCCCAGAAAACTACATCAAGACAAGATTGTTTTTTTTTTTTATCCAGTCTTCTCTTGGGGTAAAACAAAAAAAAGTGCAATCCAAGGCCATTGTTCATATAAAAAAAAAAAAACTTAAAAAAGTTATCTGGTAACTCTGCCCCAGGTAGGAAGGAAAGCATGACAACCAGAAATTAATAAAGCTTTGGCTCCTCCTTCCAGTTGTTTTAGAGATCTGCAAAATACAAAGACAGACCAACAATAATGGTAATTAAGCATGAAAAAAATGCATCCAATGATAGCCTGAGGGAGGGAAACCTGTATGCTGCCCATTCGGATGTTTAGAAAAGAAGTTACCAGATAACCAACTTCCATTCTCTCAAAACATCCTCAGGGCAGCATACTTGAGAGGAAAAGCGAGATCTACCTCTACTGTGTGGGAGAGGCTGCCCGAAGCACACTCCTGCCAAAAGGACTCATCCTGTAATGTTACCAAGCCCAAACGGCAATGTCTAACAATCATCTTGGCTGAAGACCAGGTGGCTGCTTTACAAATCTGTTCAATAGAGGCCCCAGCTTCCTCTGCCCAGGATGTAGAGACACTTCTCATAGAATAAGCTGGAATTCTTCCTGGTACAGGGGATCCATTATAGGCAAAACTGATTGCACTCTTCCAACGGGCGAATGACACCCGATGATGACCCTTCCTAGGACCTGGGAATTAAATGAAATGAATAAGCTATCAACCTTCCTCCAGTCCTTGGTCTGGTGAAGGTATTCCAGAAGACATGCTCTGACATCCAACGATTTATCCACTGGCAGAAGAACAGTTTCCTGTGTTTGAAGAAAGTCAGAAGAGATCTTTGGTTGATAGTGGGGTCCACCCTTAAAACCTCACGATCCTAGAAAACCTGAAGAAAGGGTTACGGCAGGATAATGCTTGTATATCACCGATTCTGCAGGCATAAGTAATTGCCACTAAAAATAATACCTTCCATGTGAGAAATTTAATAGGCAAATCCGATACTGGTTCAAATGGGGGAGCCATCATGGCTGTCAGGACCCTAGCCAGATCCCACTGAGGTGCTAGTTTCATGCGAACCGGTCTATAACACCAGAAGAGAACTTCAGACCAACGGAAATGAGGATAATTTCTTATCCAAAAATACTGAAAGAGACGCCAGTTGGACATTCAGAGTACGGATACTGAGACCCAAATTAACTCCCTCCTGGAGGAAATCAAGTATAACCGGAAGGTTGGAATCAGGTCTTCTAATCTGGGTGTTTTTCCGGATTTTAAAGGTCTCTCAGATTTCAAATAAATATTTCTTGTCACCTCTTTCCTGCTGGAGAGTAGGGTCTTGATAACGTTGTCTGAAAAAACTCTTCTTAGAAGCATGGCGATTTCAGGGTCCCTAGACTCAAATGCCACCTCTGGGGATCTCGACAAAGCACTGGTCCCTGGGAGCTCTGGACAAGAATACAATTTTGTAAAACTCACCTGTAGAATTGTTTTTGTATCCATCCAGTCCATATCAATATTGTCACGGTTGGGTGTTCGCCCCTAGGGGGCGCTTGACTGCAAGATCAAAGATGTAGCTCCTCCCAGCCCCCTATAAAGGCAGCTGCCCCTCTATCATTCCCAAGTGGTTTAAAAGAGGGCAGGCTGGGAGGCCTAAGAAAAAGAAACTATGTTACTTCACATAGCTTCAGCTTGTACTCTCTCTAATGCAAAAACTAGAAGAACTAGTATCCTATGAACAAAAATGGTTGATCACCATAACAGCCATACAGGACATAATGAACACAAGGACTGGGTGGGACGGCCTGGACTGGATGGGTACAAAAACAATTCTACAGGTGAGTTTCACAGAATTGTATTTTTCTCTTCCATCCAGTCCAGGCCATCCCAATATCTTCACGATTGGGACTTCCAAAAGCAGTGTCCATTAGGGCGGGATCCCCAGTGCGGAACAGCATGTAGTTCATTTCACTACCGCCTGAAGCACCTTTCAGCCAAAAACAGCGTCAGCTGAGGCCCTGACATCCACCTTGTAAAACTTTGTAAAAGTATGAACAGAAGACCAAGTTGCGGCCTTACAAACTTGTTCCACCGATGCCTGATGCTGAAAAGCCCAAGCAGCACCAATAGCTCTGGTAGAATGAGCTGTGATCCGAAAAGAGGGGTTCCTTCCCCCTGGCAGAATATGCTTGTACCACCGCAGCCAGGTAATACCTTATGGCTCTGACCACATCCAAGGCATGGAGGGTCCATTCTTTGGAAGTAGCCGGAGCTGGACACAAGGAAGGTAAAACAATTTCTTCATTAAGGTGAAAAGGAGAAACGACCTTAGGCAAAAAACCACCTTATCCCTGTGCAACTCAAAGTAGGGTGGTTTCATACAAAGCGCGGCTAGCTCTGATACACAACGCACCGAGGTGATCGCTACCAGAAAGACTACTTTGAGAGTCAACATAGGCAATACAGCATTGCACAGCAGATAGCACTAGATTCAAGTCCCACGCTGGTAATATTGACTTACGCTGGACATGGGTCCCTGGAATAAAGTCCTGATCAACCTATGGTTGGCAATGGATCTCTGGCTGGTAAGGTCTCCAGCTGAGCACTCTGAAGTCTAAACCGTGTTGTAAAAACTCCAGAATCCTAGAAATACGATATAGGCCCGCCAAAACTCCAAGATTTCTTTCATGCCTGAATCATCGTACGAACAACCGTGTCCGATAACCCGTTCTCCATCAGGATTGAGTTTAATAGCCAGGCTGTCAAAGCCAGCGTCCGTAAATTGGGGTGCAGCAGCGACCCCTGTGTGAGAAGGCCTGGGTCGTCGGGCATGATGTAGTGATCTATTGAAATCTGAGATATGTCTGTAAATCAACTCCTTCTCGGCCAGCGGGGAGCCTCCAGGATGGCTGGTACCCCCTCCTGGGATATCTTGAGCAGCACTCTGCCCAGGAGTGGAAACAGAGGGAATGCATACAGAAATTTGAATTCCGTCCAAGGGATCGCCAGAGTGTCTGTTGCTATGGCCAGAGAATCTCTTGAAAGAGAGACGAACCTTGAAAGCTTGTGATTGTGTCTGGATGCAAACAGGTCCACGTCTGGTTGGCCCCAGCAGAGACAGAGAGTCTAAAAAATCTTGCTGCTGAGGGACCATTCCCCCAGGCGCAATAAACTCCTGCTCAGGGAGTCTGCTTCCTGGTTTTCCACTCCGGGAATGTAGACCGCCGAGATGCAGGGAACATTCTCCTCTGCCCAAGTCAGAATCCGGGTCACCTCCTTGAGGAATCTCTTGCTCCGAGTCCCACCCTGGTGGTTTATGTAGGCCACAGCAGTCTGATTGTTCGAGCGAACCTGGATCGCACGGCCTCTTAAATGGGGAGCCAAGCGTAGAAGAACCAACCGGATTGCTCTCAGCTCCAAGAGATTTATGGATAACCGTTCTCCTGCGGACCCCACTGACCCTGGATTTTTTGGGTCTGCCAAACGCCTCCCCAGCCTGTCAGACTGGCATCCATGGTAACTATCTCCCAATGGGGAGTCAGAAAGGCCTTGCCCACCAGCAGATTCCGAGAGTCCAACCACCACAAGAGGGACTGCCTGGCCAGGGAGGACAGCGAAAAACCTTGTTCCAGAGATTCCTGATTCCATCCGATTCCAGCCGGTCAGCAGGTTCAATTGTAGAGGTCTCATGTGAAATTGGGCGAAGGAGTATGACACCGAAGCATGACACCATACTCCCACCAATCTCATCCCCAGACTTACCGACGGCTGCTGAAAAGGACATCAAGGCCTGCACCTGCGTCTGGAGACCCAAAACCTTCTGCTGTGGCAGAAAGACCTTGACCTGAGCGGTGTCTATCGTCATTCCCAGGAAGGATCTCACTGTTGAAGGAGTGGTAAACGACTTGGGGCAATTGATTACCCAACCAAAGGCTTCCAGGGTTGACAACACCGTCCGAGTATCGCTATCGGCCTCCTGAAGGGACCGGGCCGAAATCAGCAAGTCGTCCAGATAGGGTAACACAGGAATACCCTGACTCCTCAGGGCTGAGGATATCCCAAATGGAAGTGCTACAAACTGGTAATGTTGATCCTCCAGTGCAAACCTCAGGAACTTCTGGTGTCCCTGGAAAATCGGGATATGCAAATAGGCGTCTCTGATGTCCACTGTGGTCATGAAGTCACCGGGCCGAAGCAATCTCATCGCCGACCGCAACATTTCCATGCAAAAATATCTGACTCTTACAAACCTGTTGAGACCCTTCAGGTCCAGGATTGGCCGTAGCGTTCCGTCCTTCTTGGGAACCATGAACAGGTTGGAGTAGAATCCCTGACCCTGATCCTGCCGGGGTACAGGGCAAATCACACCTATCCGCAGGAGGTGTAGAACAGCTGTTCTCAAAAACTGAGCTTTTAGCGGATTTCGTGATATTCTTGAACTGAGGAATTTTGTGGGTGGCCTGGCTGTCAGCTCTATCTTGTAACCGGAGGACACCACCTCCTGAATCCACCGATCCGAGACATGACGCCTCCAGATCTGAGCAAACAGCAGAAGCCGTCCCCCTACCCGTATGGGTGAGGGCTCCCCCTCATGCCTGAGTAGGCTTAGCTGGAGGTTGGGCCGGCTGCGGGACCTACCTCTGCCCCAAGTATCTCTGCGGCCACCTGGAAACAAAGATCCTCTTCCTCCTCGAAAGGATCGATAAGAAGAGAAGAAGAGAACATAAGAGAGAAAGGACCGAGCAGGCTTCCTTATCTGAGGGAGTCTACCATCCTTGACCAGAAGGTCCAGGCGCTCCCCAAACAGCCGGCTTCCCACAAAAAGTAGACTTGTGAGGGACTTCTTGGCAGCCGCATCAGCCGACCACTGCTTCAACCAAAGCGAGTGGCGTAAAGCAACAAGCAAGGCTGAAATTCTGGCGCCAAGCCTGACCACATCATCCATGGCAGTAACAACAAAGCCAATGAAATCCAAGCAAGCCTTGAGTACCTTATACTCCTCTGAATGCAGCAGCGGAGGGTCCGGAGAGGCCAACGGTAATACAGGGCTAGGGTCAGGAGCGACCGCCCGCTCATGGTCCAAAGCAATGCCTCTGGCGCAAGTGGGACAAATAGTGCTGAATCCGCCCAGAGGATTCCGTTTGCACAAGGGGCAGAGTCTGTCCTGCCCAAATGGGGCCCCCGGCTCACTATCCCCTGATGCCTCCATTATGGGGATTAAGAATAATATTCAGTAAGGCTACCAGACGCTAACAGCCTAAGCCTAATAACCGATCCTTCTAAATAATAAGGGGGACCGGGAGGAACCCCAACCCTCAACCTTAGCCAACGATCTAAACAAAAAGAGAGAGAGAAGAGCAATTACCTTAAAAGCCCCATGTCAGCCTTAAAATAAAAGACATATGGCATATGTGCAACAATAATCAAAAGAGGGACTCACGACAACGCAAGGAAGGCCTGAGCACCTGGCTCCCAGCACAGTAACAGCAGCAGCGCACGTCTGGCCACAACAGCGCCTTCTGGAAGGATCCTCGAGGGGGGGGGGCGGCACCGGCGAGACGTCAGTTACGCGCCGACGTCGAGCCCGTCCCCCCCATGCGCATCAGTAGAAGATCCTTTTCCAAGAAGAACGCTACCCTCCTGAATCCACCTGTCATGGCGGCAGCATGCACCCCCCCCTCCATCTCTCAACTCAGACAGCGCCTCACACGGCGGTGCGGAGGAGGCCCGCGGGGCAAGAATGCCGTGACAGGCGCGCGCCCCAGGCACACCGACAGGGGAATGCAGGGAGGTGAGTAAAGAGGTCAGAGAATGCTCCTCGCTGCCTGTCAGCGAGGAGTGAAATGTGAAAGTCGCACCAAACATGCTGTACACACAAATAATAAAGCTGTGGGCAGGAAGGGACAGATATAAAATATACATATTAGTGGTTCCCCATCAGGCTCACCATAAGCCTGTGGCCGGCTACCTTTTAGTAATAAGGTCTGCGGTCCAGAGCATGCGCTCTGCCGAACGCCACAGACCCCTGGCGTCCACCCTACCGTCACGGATCCCCGTAGCAGCCAAGGGCTGGGAGGCAGGGATGGGTCAGAAGAGATCCATGGGAATAGAGCCATGCAGCGACCGACAGGCTAGGTGGCCCCGCTCTGCTGACAATAGTCAGAGAGAGTCACTAACGATCTTATGCAGCCAACTGCAAGATGAACAACTGGGGAATGATAGAGGGGCAGCTGCCTTTATAGGGGGCCGGGAGGAGCTACATCTTTGATCTTGCAGTCAAGCGCCCCCTAGGGGCGAAAACCCAGTCGTGAAGATATTGGGACAGGCTGGACTGGATGGAAGAGAAAATGGAACTCCCCACTAAAGGGCATGGCACACAAGCGAATCTTAGAGGCCCGTGTCCCCTTGACCAGGTATGAAGCCACAAGGTCCTGCCAACCAAATTGGTCAGGGCCAGAAACCTTTGTCAGAAAAGAGGCAGCTGAAAAATACAATTCTGTGACTCACCTGTAGAATTGTTTTTATTGGTATCCTGCTCAGGTCGCCTCATCTTCATTCTTCACAATTGGGTTATCCACCACAAGGTGGCGCAGCTGACTGCAAGAAGACTTGTGGCTCCTCCCGGCCCAAATAAGGGCAGCAAATTCCCCATAATTCCCAGTGTTGAAAAGCAGCAATACAGAGAAAAGACGGAAGTCCAGAGACCATGTTAGTTCACACGGCCCCACAATAAACTCTCTCAACGGTAATCACCATAACAAGGCAAAAGAGGATAACGGAACAAGGGTGGGATAAAGCGACCCGAGCAGGATACCAATAAAAACAATTCTACAGGCGAGTAATCACAGAATTTTATTTTTCCCGGTATCCTGCTTGGGTCGCTTCATCTTCATTCTTCACAATTGGGACATCCAAAAGCAGTGTCCAACAAAAAAGGGTGGGATCCCCAGTGAGCAACAGCACGTAGTTCATGACACTACCGCCTGAAGCACTTTGCGACCAAAAACAGCATCAGCTGAGGCCCTAACGTCAACCTTGTAAAACTTAGAAAAAGTATGAACTGAAGACCACGTAGCGGCCTTACAAACCTGTTCAACTGAAGCCTGGTGCTGAAAGAAGCACCAATAGCTCTAGTGGAGTGAGCTGTAATACAGAAAGGGGGTTCCTTCCCCTGGGCAGAATATGCTTGCACCACCGCCTGTCTGATCCACTTGCTGGATTTGGCTGGAGGCAAGCCCTTCCTAGGTCCGTCAGGAAGGACAAACAGAGAATCCGATTTCCGAAAGGAATCCGTAGCGCCCTGACCACATCCAGGGAATGGGAAATCCAGGGAATGGAGGGTCTGTTCCTTAAAGTTAGAAGGTGCAGGGCACAAGGAAGGCAAGACAATGTCCTCACTGAGATAAAAAGGCAGAGACAACTTTGGGCAAAAATTACGGTTTCTAACGCTCAAAGTAAGGAGGCTTCATAGAAAGCACCACCAACTCAGAGACGCACCAAAGTGATAGCAACCAAAAAGACCACTTTCAGTCAAAATCGGTAAAGCAGAATCACACAAGGGCTCAAAAGTGGGACCCTGTAGAGCGGAAAGCACCAAGTTCAAATCCCACACCAGTAGCAAGGGCTTATGCGGCGGACGTACATGGGTAACTCCCTGGAAAAAAAGTCTTGATAAGTCTATGATTAGCGAAAGATCTTTGGAAAAAAATACAATTCTGTGAAATACTCACCTGTAGAATTGATATTATAAGTATACAGTACGTCCTGCTCCAGATAGATTACTTACACTTGGGTTATCCTCCGCCAGATGGCGCTGCACTGCAGAGACATGCAAAACAGGCTCCTCCCGGTCCCTCAAATACCCAGGGACCTCCCACAAATCCCCAGCATTGAAAAGCAGTGAACAAGAAGCCGGGAGAATTCAACCACCAAAAACTGGTAACTAGAACAATAACAATCACCATACAGGGGATCCAGAATAATGCAAAAACCAGGGTGGGGTGGAGCAGGACGTACTGTATACTTATAATATCAATTCTACAGTATTTCACAGAATTGTATTATTCTTAGTATACAGTACGTCCTGCTCCAGATAGATTACTTACACTTGGGACATCCAATAGCAGTGTCCATAAAGTAGGGTGGGATCCCCAGCAAAAAAGGTAACAGCAGACAGTTTAAACCACTGCCGCCTGCAAAACCTTGCGGCCAAAAGCAGCATAAGCTGAGGCCCTAACATCAACCTTGTAAAAACTTTGAAAAGGTATGAACAGAAGACCAAGTAGCGGCCTTGCAAACATGTTCAACAGAAGCCTGGTGCTGGAAAGCCCAAGAGGCACCAATAGCACAAGTAGAATGAGCCGTAAGGCGAAAGGGAGGACTCTTCCCCTTACCAGAATAGGCCTGAATCACAGCCTGACGGATCCATTTGCTAATAGTAGACTTGGCAGGAGCCAAACCCTTACTAGGACCAGAAGGGGACACAAAAAGAGCATCAGTTTTCCTGAAGGACACAGTGACTGCCAGGTAATACTTCAGACACCTGACCACGTCCAAGGAATGCAGAACCCTTTCCTTAGCGTTGCTAGGATTAGGGCACAATGAAGGAAGAACAATATCTTGATTCAAATGAAAAGCAGACACCACCTTAGGCAGAAAGTCTGGCTTAAAGCGGAACACCACCTTATCCTAGTGTCTCTCAAAGAATGGGGGCTGGATAGACAGAGCCACCAGCTCAGACACACGCCTGACCAAAGTCATAGCCACCAGAAAGACAACCTTGAGGTTAAGTACAGCCAGAGCAGCATCCTGAATAGGTCCAAAGGGAGCACCCTGCAAGGCAGACAAAACAGAGTTCAAATCCCAAACGGGACCATAGGTTTACGTGGGAGACACACATGAGTAACCCCCTGAAAGAAAGGCTTAACCAAAGAATGCTAAGCAAAAAACTTCTGAAAGAAGACAGACAGGGCAGAAACCTGACCCTTCAGAGTACTGAGTTGGAAACCTGACTCCAACCCATGCTATAAAAAACTCCAGAACCCTGGGGACTGAGAACACCGGACAGGGAAAAGACCTAGACTCACACCAATCAATATAGGTACGCCATACCCTATAATAGATGGAAAAATACGTTTTCTTCCTTGCCTTCACCATGGTCTCAATCACCGAGGCAGACAAGCCTTTCTCCATCAAGATGAAGGTTTCAGCAGCCAGGCCGTCAGAGTTTGTAAATTGGGATGGCGTAAGGGGCCCTGAGTGAGCAGATCTGGCACTCCCGGCAGAACTTACTGATCTACAGCCATCTGTACCATGTCTGCGAACCACACTCCTCTTGCCCACCTGGGGCCACCAGAATCATTGGCACCCCTTCCAGAGCAATCTTGCGCAGGACCCTGCCTAGCAGGGGGAATGGAGGAAAGACATACAGAACAGAATGTCCTGCCATGACATTACTAAAGCATCCGTGGTCACGGCCAGAGGATCCTGGGACAGGGAGACAAGGGCCGGGAGCTTGTGATTGTGACGGGACGCAAACAGATCCACATCTGGTTGGTCCCCACAGTGACACAGGGATTGGAACACCCTGTAGCAGAGGGACCCCCCCGGAATGTATACCGCTGATATGCAGGGAACATTGGCCTCCACCCAGGTCAGGATCAGAGACACTTCCTGGAGGATCCTCTTGCTCCGGGTCCCTCCCTGATGATTGATGTAGGCAACTGCCGTCAGATAGACCTAGCGCCCCTGAACAGGCAGGCCCTGAAGATGAGTAGTCAAGCGAGTTAGAACTAACCTGATCGCTCACATTTTCAAACATTGATAGGTGTATGGGCCTCCTAAGGGCCCCACCTCCCCTGGAACCGCAGGGACTTCCAGAAACCCACCCCCCCAAACCTGATAGACTGGCATTCGTGGTGACCGTCTCCCAGGAAGGGGCAAGAAAGGATCTGCCCCCCAACAGGTTCCTTGAGTCCATCCACCACGAGAGGGACCTCCTACCAAGGGGGGGCACACAGACCCTGCCCAGGGATGCTGGGTCCTTGTCCCATACAAACAATAGGAGAAATTGCAGAAGCCCCAAGGGGGACTGAGCATAAGGGACCGCTTCGAAGCACGCCACCATCAGGCCCACCAGCTGCATCCCCTGCCTGGTTGCCTGGTGGAGGGACGGGGACAGCCAGGAGGGACCGACCCGTGCAACCAGATTGTCCACTTTCTGCTGAGGAAGGAAGATCCTTGCCTGAACTGTATCCAGATTCATTCCTAGGAATGGAGTTACCAAGGAAGAGGACAATGAGGACTTGGGGTGGTTGATCACCCATTCAAATGACTCCCAAATGGACACCACCAGCTGAGTATCCAACTTAGCCTGATGTAGAGACTGGGAAGTGATGAGGATGTCCAGGTAGGGCAGCACGCGGACGCCCCTTGGTCTCATCAGAGACATCACCCCCGCCATCACCTTGGTGAGCACTCTGGAAGCTGGAGAGAGGCCAGATGACAAGGCCACCAATTGGCAGTGTTGGTCTTCCAACGCGAATCTGAGGAACCTTGGTGTCCTGAAGACACAGGGATATGAAAATAAGTATCTTTGATCTCCACAGACGGCATGAAGCCCCCAGGGGGCAAGGAGCTGATGGCCGAGCGCAGAGTTTCCATGCAGAAACCGCCTGTACTTGTCGATTTGCTGAAGATCTGTAAATCCAGCATGGGCCAGACTGACCCATCCTTTTGGGGAACTGTGGAAAGGTTGGTGTAGAGTCCCTTGCCTCTGTCTGTTAAAGGAAAACTGCAAATGACCCCCAGACCCCGCAGGCTTTGCACGGCCTGAGCCAACACCTGAGCAGAGGCAGGGACCAGGAGTACCCGGGACCTGATAATCTTGGGAGAGGCCGCACAACAAACTATCTTGTAGTCGGAGGACACTACCTCCTGAATCCACCGGTCTGAGGCGTGATGCCGCAGCCGTCCCCTCACCCTGACAGGCGAGGGCGCCCCATCATGCTTGAGGGGACTTGGGAGAAGATTTGGGCTTAGCGCCCCCAGAGGAGCCAGGGCGTTGTCTGCTGCTCCTGGGGCAGGAATCTGCGTGAGCTCCCGCGAAGGACACCCCTGGTTCCTGTTTAACACCATGGTAGGGGGTAGAAGGGGGGCCCTGGCCCCGAAGGGGCCGAGACAACCGCCTGCGCTGGGGTAACTTACCTCTCTTACCAAACAGGTCTAGACGGGCCCCAGACAGGCGTAGCCCCTTAAAAGGAAGCCCAGTAAGGGCCTTCTTCGCAGCATTGTCAGCACCCCACTGTCGCAGCCAGACCAAGCAACGTATAGACACCACAAGGGCAGAAGTTCTTGCACACATTCTGATGATGTCATCCAATGCTAATAGGATAAATTTTACAAACACATCACAACTGGAGAGTGCATTAAACACCTCCCAAGGGAGATCATCAGGGGCACGATCAAGCATTTTTCTGATGAGGGTTCTAGCGGCCACAGCAGTAATGGCAGAGGCACAGACCGGGCGCAGCGCCGTCCCCGCACATGCAAAGGCGTGGGAGGCCAGCAGGTCAATGCGCTGGTCCTCAGCATCATGAAGGGTAGTATAATCAGGGGGATGCAAGACAGGGGTGTTAGATAGCCCTATGATTGGGACATCCACCTCGGGGGGGAATGACCAACATTTAACCACCTCAGGGGGAAAAAGGATACTTCCTATCCCAATCCCTTGGAACCCCGGGAAGTTTACTGGGGCACTCCCATTCCTTGAGCACAAGGGTATGGAAATGTGCCTGCTCTAGAAATTCCAAACGTGATGTTGCTGTATGGAAACGCTCCTCTCTTTGCCTGGGAGCCTCACCAGGGATAGAGATAGACAGAACCTCAAAGATCTGGATCAATAATCTGTCAGGGTCATCCTGGGCCCAGGGCCAAAATAGTCATGACCCTTCGGTCTCTCATCAGATGAACCTGAGTCAGAAAAGAGCTCTCCTTCATCAGAAGGGTTATAGCCACACAGATTCATAAACTCCTGAGATCCCAAAGGGAAAACAGTAACATAAGGTGTCAAGTGCCGCTTCTTACCAGGGCCCTTATGCGCTAAAGACCTCGCAATAATCTGTTCAGCCGTAGGCAGTCTAGAAGACAAATCAGGCTGAGAATCCCCACTTGTATGCGACTCAGCAGGAGTGAGATTTAAGCTTGGGGGAGTAGGTGAAGTGAAACGAGGTGCAGCCACTGGCAGGTCAGATTGCAAGGCCAGCGCTTGCTCAGCACAGGGTACGCAGACCCATGCCCTGTCAGCGTCAGCATGGCGTTGTCCACAAGCCATACACAGCCGGTCTTGTCCCAAAGGGACCCCGGTCACATTATCCTGAGATGCCTCCATATGGTGATTTTTAGGCACAATATGCCAGTAGGGATTGACGCAATAAGCAACCCTGGATGCCCCAATGACCCGCTAGGGAAGTGGGAGAATTTTACAAGGCCCAACTATCAATTACACCGGGCCGGGAGAAGCCAATGGATTCACCCGTCTGAAAGACACAATGAGAAGAAAGGGTGTCAGAACCGAAAAACACTACAATGAGCATATAGCCGCCCGCGAGGGCACTTACGGACCACAGTAAGTAAGAACGTAGCGTGCGCGCACTGACAAAATGGCGGCGAGTACCTCGAAGGGCGGGCCAGAGCGAGCCGTGACGCGGAGCGCGCCAGGCCAGGCCTCGCCCCCCCCGATGGGCGCGAAGTCCAACAAGCAGCCAATGAGGACGCAGAAGCGTCTGAGATAACGTCGCCGCCCGGTGCGGAACATCCAAATGAAGGAAAAGGCGCACGCGGCGGCAGCCTTTGCCAGAGTAAAAAAGACAAATCAGCGCGGCGGCTGCCACCACAAATAAAGTCCAAAAGACATTATAAAAGGCCATATGCACGAATCACGATACACTGACACACGCACGCCCCCCCCTTTCTTTCCCCCCGAAGGCTACAGGGAGAATCAGGGAGGATGGCGGCCCTTTGTACAGGGCCCACCGCTACACGGGGCATGGGGCAATAATGCGGGAGGGGCATCCCATAGAGGCTCACCATCAGCCTATACCGCCTACCCTTTGGTGGAGGACTGCGGTGGAGCAGCGCTCCATAAGCACGCATGGTGCCGCCTACCTTCACCCGACCAGCGCAGCCCAAGCTGGGAGGCACATCACACGAAGGACGGGTGGGAATAGTCCAACAGGGCCGCAGGCTAATAGCCCTGCTCACCTGCGAGAGAGTGATAACTTCATGTCTTCACAGTAAGCACTGCAGAGAAATCTGGGGATTTGTGGGAGGTCCCTGGGTATTTGAGGGGCCGGGAGGAGCCTGTTTTACATGTCTCTGCAGTGCAGCGCCATCTGGCGGAGGATAACCCAAGTGTAAGTAATCTATCTGGAGCAGGACGTACTGTATACCAAGAATAGCCAAGGCCGAAACCTGTCCCTTGAGGGTACTCAGTTGAAGGCCCGACTCCAGGCCATGTTGTAGGAATTCCAAAATCCTGGAAAGGGAAAAGGTGCGACAAGGAAACAACTTAGACTGACACCAGCCAATGTAAGTGTGCCAGACCCTGTAATAAATCATGAAAGAAGATTTCTCCCGAGCCTGAATCATGGTACTCACAACCGAGGCTGGCAACCCCTTTTCCATCAGGATGGAGGTTTCAGCAGCCAAGCCGTCAAAGCCAGCGTTTGTAAATTGGGGTGGCATAGTAGTCCCTGAGTGAGGAGCTCTGGATCGCCGGGCATCATGTACTGATCCAACGACATCTGGACTATGACCGCGAACCAGCACCTTCTCGGCCAGCGGGGGGCCACCAGGATGGTAGGCACCCCTTCCTGGGCTATCTTGCGCAGCACGCGACCCAGGAGAGGAAAAGGAGGAAATGCATAGAGGAGTTGGAACTCCATCCAAGGAATTGCTAGGGCGTCCGTGGCGAAGGCACGAGGATCTCTTGACAGAGACGAACTTTGGAAGCTTGTGATTGTGACGGGACGCAAACAGGTCCACGTCCAGCTGACCCCAGCGGCGACACAGGGCGTGAAAGATCTTGTTGCTGAGAGACCATTCCCCCAGACGAGACGTCCCCCTTCTCAGGGAGTCTGCCTCCTGGTTCTCCACCCGAGGATGTAAACCGCCGAGATGCAGGGAACATTCTCCTCGGCCCAAGACAGGATCAGGGACACTTCCTCGAGGGCTCGCTTGCTCCGAGTCCCACCCTGATGATTGATGTAGGCGACCGCCGTCTGATTGTCCGAGCGGACCTTCAGCGATTGTCAAAACCCTCCCCAACCGGTCAGACTGGCATCTGTGATGACAATCTCCCATCACGGAGGCAGAAAGGACCTGCCCACTAGAAGATTTCTCAAGTCCAACCACCACGAGAGGGACTGTCTGGCCAGAGGGGACAGAGCAAATTCCTGCTCCAGGGACTCCTGTGTCCGATCCCAAACGGACAAGAGATTCAACTGAAGATGTCTCATGTGGAAGCAAGACACCATGAGACCCACTAACTGCATCCCCAGACAGATGGAGGGGTGTGGGCACGATAGCAAGGCCCGTGCCTACGCCTGAAGACCCTCCACCTTCTGCTGAGGGAGGAACACCTTGACCTGAGAAGTGTCCAAAGTCATGCCCAGGAAGGACCTCACCAATGACGGAGTGGTCGAAGTCTTGGGATAATTGATCACCCAACCGAAGGCTCTGAGAGTGGACAATACCTTCTGAGTGTTGCTCTCGGCCTGTTGAAGAGATTGAGAAGCAATCAACAAGTTGTCCAGGTAAGGAAGAATGCGAATGCCCTGGCTCCTCAGGAGGGCCATGACACCCGCCAACACCTTGGTGAACACCCGAGGGGCCGAAGAGATACCGAACGGCAGTGCCACAAACTGGTAGTGTTGATCCTCCAAGACAAACCTCAGGAACTTCTGGATGTCCCCGGAAAATAGGAACGTGCAGATAGGCATCCTTGATGTCCACCGTGGTCATGAAGTTGCCAGGCCGAACGGGAACTCACCGACGACCGTAAGGTCTCCATGCAGAAGTGTGCACAAATCTGTTGAGACCCTTCAGGTCCAGGATGGGTCTCAGAGAGCCGTCCTTCTTGGACACTGTGAAAAGATTGGAATAGAAAACTCGACCCCAATCCTAAAGAGGCACAGGACAAATCACTCCGGACGACAGAAGTCGTTGGACAGCCAACCTCAGGCCCTGCGCCAAAGGGTTCTGGGAAATCCGGGACTGAAGAAATCTTGGGGGAGGCCAAACTGCCAGCTCTATCTTGTAGCCGGAGGACACCACCTCCTGAATCCACCGGTCAGAGACGTGCTGTCTCCAGACGTGAGCAAAAAGCAGAAGCCATCCCCCCACCCCGATGGGTGAGGGCGCCTCCTCATGCTTGAGGGGCCTTGGCGGGGGGCTTGGACCCCCAGGAGAGACAGGGACGACCGCGGGACCTACCTCGTCCCCAGGAGTCCCTGCGGCCACCAGGGAAGGAAGAACCTCGTTCCCCTTGGAAGGGACGAAAGGAAGAAGAGCCCAGAAAGGGCTGTGCTTGCTTCCGGCGCTGAGGGAGCCAGCCATCCTTGGCCAAGAGATCATGACGCTCCCCAAAAAGATGAAGTCCCAAGACGCCTTACCTTCTTTTTAATGGCAATAGAGACAATGGCCGCGGCGCAGACAGGACGCAGACCAGCCCCCTCAAAAGTGAAAGCATGGCAAGCGAGTTGATCCATGCGCCGGTCAGCATTATCACGTAAGGTAGTAGTGTCCAGAGACAGCATAACAGAAGTATTGGAGAGCCCCAGGACAGGAGCGTCCACCTCCGCGGGACAAGACCATAGACGAACCAACTCCTCCGAAAGATACCGTCTGTCCAACCCCTTAGGCAGCGAGGGTAGTTTATTAGGCCTCTCCCATTCCTTAAAAACCATTTTGGAGAAATGGCCCTGCTCTGGAAACACCAGGTGCTGTCTATCAGGGCGGAAAAGATCCCCCTGCTTCTTTTCGGCCGAGTTCGGGGGAACAATGTGCAAGGTATCAAAGACCGCAGACAAAAGCCTTTCCGTGTCATCGGGGAGAAACATTTCCTCGTCAGAGGAGGACCCGGGGTCACTTTCCGGGTCAGTTGTCCGGGAGGTCCCCTGAAGAGTCAGAATCATGGAATAACTCACCCTCCTCCATGGAGTTCCGGTTCCTAATGCCGCTTCTTACCGGCGGCTGGACGGGACAATTGCCGTTCAAGGCTGGCCACGCGTAACGCCAGGTCCGAATGGGACTTTCTGCTGGCTTCCCCCTCACTAGGGGCTAAATGCAGGCGCGGGGGTGTCGGCGATACCGTAGGTAAAATAGGGCTGGGGAGAGTAGCGCTCGCCCCATCCTGTTCCGCAATGATGCGCTGGGCGCAGGGAACACAAACCGCGCTGCGACCGCTCAAAGTGGATGTACCACACAAGAAACACATCTTAGTCCGCCCCGAAGGGGCCCCAAGCTCGCTATCCCCAGAAGCCTCCATTATGGTGATTATAAGCCAAAAAGGGGTTTAAAAGGCACAATGGGCCCAACCCGGACAATCCCCAATAATATCTCCCAAAAACCCGAGACGGGAGGGGGGGGTGGATGGACCTGGAGGAACCACAAGTACTATATGGGACCAGCCTGCAAGACACAAGAAAAAGGGGCACAATAAGCATCTCGCAGCGCATGCACCATTACAGCACATGTCAGAAAAAAAATAAAAACAAAGACCGGACTCACAGACCCACAGCGTCGGACCCGGGCCGGGGAGAGATCAGGATGCGGCTGGACAGAAGAGCTGAAGGCGAGCGCAGCAGGGCTCCCATGCCGAGAAGCCAAGACCGCAGCACCTCGGGGGGCGGGCCACGTCGCCCCACCCGGAGCGCGCAAACTCCGGGCGCCTGTGGACAAGAGAAAATGGCGCCCCGGACCGGTGTAGGCAAGAAGGGACCCCCACTTTCCTCCCACTCCTGCCGCGGAGCACGTTCGGTGCCCGCAGCAGGCGGAGAACGCGCCGGGGGGACAGCCGCCCTCCAGTACTGAGAGGGCGCCCCCCCCGACGACCGCACCAGGCAGGAGAAGAGCAGGAGCGAGGGAGGTAAGAATAGATCATGCCCAGGAAGGTCACAGCCAGCATCAGTCAAGTAAACACAAGCACAAACAATGAATAAAGCTTGTGGGAAAAACACAAAGAGGCAGGCATAGGGGGATCCAAAGTGGTCCTCCCCCCCCCCCCCATATAGGCTCACCATAGCCTATGGCCGGCTATGCTTCGGGTACAGGGGCTGCGGCCCAGAGCATAGCTCTGTGAACACCCGATCTCCGGCGTTCCCCCTACTGTCACCTGAACCGCAGCCAGGGCTGGGAGGCAGGATGGTTCCCGTAACAGGTGGGAATAGGCAGGGCCGACAGGTTTGGGATGCCCCGCTCGCCTGCGATAATCCAGAGAGGGATAGTCTTCAATCTTCGCAGCCAGTCTGCAAGGAAACTCTGGGAATTATGGGGAATTTGCTGTCCTTATTTGGGCTGGGAGGAGCCACAAGTCTTCTTGCAGTCAGCTGCGCCACCTTGTGGCGGATAACCCAATTGTGAAGAATGAAGATGAAGCGACCCGAGCAGGATACCAGGAAAAGGGAATAGGTAAAGCCTTCATAATTTCATCAATACTAGTCTGCTTTAGCAAACATGACTTAAGCTGCTGGAGGCAATAATTCCTAGAAACACAGGTAGATGACAGAATCTGTATAAGAAAACAAGATTCTGCCTGCCAGGATCTCTTTAAAAGGGAATCCATCATCTTGTCCTTTGAGGATACCAAAATTAGTGGGATGCCCCACTAATTCACTACGCCCAGCCGAATCGTGTGAGGTCTTCAGGTTCTCAAAGGAGGAAAAAAACTGATCCTACAGAACTTTCACCATGCTGGTCATACTGGGCTCTTTGTCAATCCTGTACTAAAAGTCAGAGAGTCATGAGTAAAGAAAATTGTAATAGGAACCAGCCAACTTGATTTCACACATCAGGCATCTCCTACTCTTATTTTCGGCCAGGTTTAGCCTTGGATAATTTCAAGGCAGATGAAACAAATAAAACCCCCTCTGCCTGGTCCTCCATGCCTGGAGTGAGGTATCCAAGCAATTCATGTGAGCTCAGAAAGAAGGGATATAGCTAGCGCTTGTGCATTCCCCTTTTACTGGGAACCCAGAGGCACATAGGAATGACATCACAGTGCTGCCGGGAGGAGCACCCCCTGTACAACTGGAAGGAAAGAGCACCCGGCGGTAACAGCTGCAGTCCTTGCCCTCCCTCTCCTCTCAGCGAGGCAAGTTAACACCTGCTGCTCTGCCGCGGACTTCTCTGCTCCAGCCTAGCTGCCACAACTGTACTCTGCTTCAGATTGTTGGAGTGATTGGGAATTGCCACCCCCCCCCAACTATCTTTCTTAGTAAAAGGGTAACAAAAGCTTCCCACCCCGCACGAGTATCAGGTCTGGGAAAGGAGAATCTGGCCTATCCCCTAGGGGCATGCTAGGTCCCTGGCAGGCTGCTTCAGTAGCCGGGAAATTGGTCTGCCCTGCACCAGAACTTACCTAAAGCCGTCAGTTCAGGAGCTGGTGGTCTGGCTCCTGCCCAATGCAGGAACACAAACTGAAGGCTGGGAGGAGCCAAAGCATTATTCATTTCTGTTGGTCACATGTTCCTACCTAGGAGCAGAGCCATAAAGTCTCAAGAGTATGCCCTGAGGATGTTTTGAGAAAAATGTTATAAGCAGTAGTAGAGTGTTCTAGTGGGGATACAGGGAAGATTGGAGAACTTATCCACCGTCTTATACTATAATATTGTAAGGGGTTAGGTAGCGGGTTAGTCGTCTCCTGGGTAGACGGGCACACTTTCAGCAAGCACAAAGTCCACAGAACAAGGAAGAATCATTTAACTGACCTCAGCCAGTTTTATTGCCAGCTTGTGGTATAAAGTAAAACAGAACTAAACAAAAGAAATCCTATGCCTGTCCGGCTCTAACTAAACATTAGGTGCTCCTGACTAACCCAGTGCCGGCCTAGTACCGGGCACCATAACATAGCAGATCATAACATACCACTGGCAATGCTCCCACAGGCTCATAGCAGATGTCCTGCTCCCAGGATGAGAGAGACAGAGTGTGTGTGAACTCCCTCCTTCTATCAGGCAAGCACACCTTGGACTAATCAGACAGCCCAAGACCCGGACTGTCCGGGTGGAGTGGGGCCCACCCTCTCTTCCCCACTCCAGCAACACAGGCCCTGTACATGGGTTTTTTCTCAAACCCTAAACTAGAGATCCTAGATCCCTAGTTTCTAAATTCCTGGTTGCTTTTAGCTGACAGATACAAGAAATCTTGGGCAGATATACACACCCTCTATGACTTGTCCAGACACTCTGTCACACATCCTCCCCCCCTGTTTCAAACCCGGGGCTGGAACACAACTGGACATCATACAATGGACCCGAGATAAGGCATCAGCATTTTTCATTTGGGTCCCTGGCCTGTGTTTTACTGTAAACCTGTATTCCTGTAAGGCCAAGAACCATCTTGTAACCCTCCTATTCTTTTCCTTATTTTCACACATCCACTTGAGGGGAGCGTGGTCCGTAACCAATTCAAACTGACGGCCAAGCAGGTAATAACAGAGGGCTTCTAGGGCCCATTTAATGGCTAGGCATTCTTTTTCTACAATGGCATACTTTGTCTCGTGATCATTTAATTTTCTACTTAGGTACAGCACCGGGTGTTCCTCACCATTCCGCACCTGTGACAGTACTGCCCCCAGTCCCACATCAGATGCATCCGTTTGAAGGACAAACTCTCTCGTAAAGTCTGGCGTTATCAGCACCGGCTGAGCACACAGTAGGCTTTTAAGGGTCTGAAATGATTTTTCCGCCTGTGGCGTCCACTTAACCATGACAGAGTCTTTGCCTTTCGTCAGGTCAGTTAAAGGGGCCGCAAGAGAGGCAAAATTAGGTATAAACCTTCTATAATAGCCTGTAATTCCCAAGAAAGCACGGACTTGCTTCTTGTTAACGGGCTGAGGCCATCTTTGTATGGCTTCAATCTTGTTTAGTTGGGGTTTTATCAAGCCACGGCCTATGTTGTAACCCAGGTACTTAGCCTCCTCCAGTCCCATGGCACATTTTTTTGGATTGGCTGTAAATCCTGCCTCACGCAGAGAATTGATAACAGCCTGTACTCTAGGTAAATGGGAATCCCAATCTGGACTTTGGATGATTATATCATCCAGATAGGCTGCTGCATACTGTCTGTGAGGCCTCAAAATTCTATCCATAACCCTCTGGAAGGTGGCAGGTGCCCCATGCAACCCAAACGGCAAAACAACATAATGAAACAACCCGTCCGGAGTGGCAAAGGCAGTTTTCTCTTTGGCCTCATCTGTTAATGGTATCTGCCAGTACCCTTTGGTTAGATCTAGGGTTGTTATATAACGGGCATTTCCGAGTCTATCAATGAGCTCATCTACACGTGGCATTGGGTAAGCATCAAATTTAGATATGGAATTAAGCTTACGGAAGTCATTGCAAAACCTCCAGCTGCCGTCTGGCTTGGGGATCAGAACCAGGGGGGCTGGACCATTGGCTATGGGACTCTTCTATTACCCCAAGTTCTAACATTTTCCTCACCTCCCCAGAGATAATCTCTCTCCTGGCCTCTGGTATTCTGTAGGGCCTCAGCTTAACCTTTTCACCTGGTTCAGTCAGAATGTCATGTTTAATGAGAGAGGTACGACCTGGGGTATCAGAGAAAAAACCCCTGTTCTTAAAGAGGAACCCCTGTACTTCTACTTTCTGTGTATCTGCAAGGGAGTCGGGTACTGTTACTTCTGGCAACAAGGGCTTTGCAGAGGCCAACTGCTTTGGTTGGGATGAGGTGTCTGCAGCAAGTGACAGTCGATCTTTCCACGGTTTTATAAGATTGACGTGGTACACTTGCTCCGGCTTCCGTTTACCTGGCTGGCGGATTTTATAGTTCACCTCATTTACTCTTTCTAATACCTCAAAGGGCCCTTGCCATTTAGCCAGAAATTTACTTTCTACTGTAGGGATCAGCACTAAAACCCGGTCACCGGGTGCAAAGGTACGTATTTTGGCACTGCGGTTATATACTCTTTGTTGTGCCTCCTGAGCATGGGCCATATGTTCTCGCACAATAGGCAACACGGCCGCGATTCGATCCTGCATTTGGGCCACGTGTTCAATGACACTCCTATAGGGGGTAGCTTCTTCTTCCCAGGTTTCCTTTGCTATATCTAGAAGGCCCCTCGGGTGACGGCCATATAGTAATTCAAATGGAGAATACCCTGTAGAGGACTGAGGGACCTCACGGATGGAAAACATTAGGTAAGGGAGAAGGAAGTCCCAATTTTTCCCATCTTTATCCACCACCTTCCTTAACATGGCTTTTAGGGTTTTATTGAATCTTTCTACCAGCCCATCGGTCTGGGGATGGTAGACAGAAGTACGCAGCTGTTTCACCTGGAATAATTTACACAGCTCTTTCATGACCCGGGACATAAAGGGGGTACCCTGATCTGTAAGGATCTCTTTTGGTAGTCCTACCCGGCTAAACACGTGCACCAACTCTTTAGCTATAGCCTTGGATGACGCATTGCGTAGGGGTATAGCTTCCGGGTAACGGGTGGCATAATCCATAATTACAAGAATATGCTGGTGGCCGCGGGCAGATCTTACAACGGGCCCCACCAAATCCATTGCTATTCTCTCAAACGGCACCTCAATAATTGGTAGAGGAACCAGGGGACTCTGGTAGTGTGGCCGAGGAGCTGAAACCTGGCACTCTGGGCAGGAATCACAATAATCTTTTACATCTTTGTAAACCCCCGGCCAGAAGAACCGTTGAAGGACTCTATCTATAGTTTTCTCTGTCCCCAAATGCCCCCCCATAAGGTGACCATGTGCCAGATCTAGCACAATCCTTCTATATGCCTTAGGGACCACTAGTTGATCCACCAGATCCTCTCCCCTTTTTACCACTTGGTATAGCAAGTCATGTTTTACCGCCATGTATGGATAGGACAGTCTGGTGTCAGGCTCCACCAGGTTACCATCAATCATTTTAACATTTTCCCGGGCTCGGGTAAGAGTGGGATCTTTCAACTGTTCAGCACCAAACTGATCCTTCCGCACCTCAAGATCAGGCATACTGTCAATAGGGGGCTCTAGACTGCTATGACCCTCTGGGGACACCACATTGTGGGGTTCAGCTTCTTCCCCAGCCATAACCGAAAAGGGAAAAGTTTCCTCCTCAATTAGGGCCCCACTTACTGGCAGTGTATTTGAGACCCTCTGTTCCCACATCTTCCAGAAATGTGGGAAGTCCCGCCCCATGATGACATCATGCATTAATAATGGCACTATCCCCACCATGAATTTTACTGCACCAAACTGTGTATGTATGTCCAATAAAGCCGTGGGGTAATGTCGAGTATCCCCGTGAATACAAGTAACCCCGATAGTTTTCACCCGACGGGTTATTGGAGGCACCAAATCTGCGTTTACCAGGGTCACTAGACTACCTGAGTCTAACAGTGCATTTACAACTTTACCTTCGACCGTAATAGGACACATGTGTTTCTCATCCCCAGCATTTGGTAACGCTACACACGCAAGCTGAGTATACAGTGATAAGCGGCGGTTTATGTATGAGACATCACATTGCATGGCATCATCATACATTGGGCAATTGGCAATAATATGACCGGGCATTTGACATCGAAAACACTTTATAACGTCCTTACTGAGTCTCTTATAGGCCCCCAACTTCCCTGGCATGGCTTGCCAGCTTCTAGAGCCTGGGCCTTCAGTCTCTCCACTTGCATGCACCAACCCATCAGATCTACCAGCCCCCTTTTCCCTTAGAACAGTCTTACCAGGAAGTCCTGGAGATCTCCGCTGTGGGACTAGGGGGCGCTGTGGCAGACTCATCAGTTCCTCAGCGGCTTTGTACCTCTCCACCATCTCCACCATTTGGTCAGCATCTTTAGGGTCTCCATGGCTCACCCACTTGCGCAAGGTAACGGGGAGGGATCTTAAGTACTGGTCCATCACAACCCGTTCCACCATCTGGGGGCCTGTCAGGACCTCTGGCTGCAACCACTTCTTGGTTAGGTGAATGAGGTCATGCATTTGAGAGCGTGGAGGTTTGTCCATGCTGTAGACCCAGGTGTGCACGCGCTGTACACGGACAGAAACTGTGACTCCAAGGCGTGTTAAAATTTCCTTTTTTAGCTTGCCATAGTCCATAGCATCCTGGGTTTCCAGGTCAAAATAGGCCTTTTGAGGTTCTCCTGAAAGGAAGGGTGCCAAAAGACCTGCCCATTGTTCCTTTGGCCAACACTCTCGCTCGGCAGTCCTTTCAAAGGTTGTCAGATAGGCTTCCACATCATCAGCTGTGGTCATTTTTTGTAGGAAATGACTAGCTCTTATGGAGGCTTGAGTAGCGTCTGCAACACCTGGGGCCCGCTCAGTGACACTGGCTAGCTGCTGTAGAACAACTTTTAAGGTCTCCCGGTCTTTTCTTTGCTCTTCCTGTGTCACCTCCAGTTGAGCTGTCAGCCTGCGGCTTGATTCCTCAAGTGCTCTTTGCTGCACCATGGTAGCCTCCTGCTGCACTCGGGTAGCCTCCTGTTGAGATGCCACAGCTTGCAACATAGCTTTAATTACATCCTCCATTTTCCAGATGCAAAGAAACAGTCTGCAATAAAAGGGACTCCGGCCCTTTAAATTTCCAGTTTTGTTTTCTTTTGCCAAAAATTAGTGCCTAAATCATCCTCCACCACTTGTAAGGGGTTAGGTAGCGGGTTAGTCGTCTCCTGGGTAGACGGGCACACTTTCAGCAAGCACAAAGTCCACAGAACAAGGAAGAATCATTTAACTGACCTCAGCCAGTTTTATTGCCAGCTTGTGGTATAAAGTAAAACAGAACTAAACAAAAGAAATCCTATGCCTGTCCGGCTCTAACTAAACATTAGGTGCTCCTGACTAACCCAGTGCCGGCCTAGTACCGGGCACCATAACATAGCAGATCATAACATACCACTGGCAATGCTCCCACAGGCTCATAGCAGATGTCCTGCTCCCAGGATGAGAGAGACAGAGTGTGTGTGAACTCCCTCCTTCTATCAGGCAAGCACACCTTGGACTAATCAGACAGCCCAAGACCCGGACTGTCCGGGTGGAGTGGGGCCCACCCTCTCTTCCCCACTCCAGCAACACAGGCCCTGTACATGGGTTTTTTCTCAAACCCTAAACTAGAGATCCTAGATCCCTAGTTTCTAAATTCCTGATTGCTTTTAGCTGACAGATACAAGAAATCTTGGGCAGATATACACACCCTCTATGACTTGTCCAGACACTCTGTCACAATATATATAATATACTAAATAAAAATACCATTTTGTGATTACTCACCTGTAAAATGGGTATTATAAGTATGTCTCACACCCTGCTTCGGAAATATTCATTACACGTGGGTTATGTCCAGTAGGGGGCGAACTTCTGCAGAGATGAATAGAAAAAAAGAAGCCCCTCCCGGCCCATAAATACCTGGGACCTCCCACACATTCCCCAGTATAAGAAAGCAGTAAGGGAACCAGGAAGAGCAAATAAAATCTATGAGAAAAAAGTATCACCATACAGAGGATCCAAGATACAACTCGGGGTGGGATGAAGCGGGGTGTGTGACATACTTATAATACCCATTTTACAGGTGAGTAATCACACACCCTGCTTCGGAAATATTCATTACACGTGGGATATCCAATAGCAGTGTCCAAAAAGGGTGGGGATCCCAACAGGCAAAAGTGCACAAATTAAACCACTGCCGCTTGTAGAACTTTGCAGCCAAAAACAGCATCCGCTAAGGCCCGCACATCAACCTTATAAAAACTTGGAAAAGGTATGAACAGAAGACCAAGTAGCAGCCGTACAAACTTGTTCAACAGAAGCCTGGTGCTAAAAAGCCCAGGAAGCCCCAACAGTACAAGTAGAAAGAGCAGTAATCTGAAAGGGGGATCCCTCCCCTTGGCAATATAGGCCCCAACAATGACCAGACATATCCATTTACTAATGGTAGACTTGACGGCGCCAAACCCTTCTTGGGCCCAGAGGGTACCACAAGCAAGGCGTCCGTCCTACAGAAAAAAGAATTAAGCCCCCAAATAGTACTTCACACAACAAACAATCATCCAAAGAGTGCAGGGCCCTCTCCTTGTCATCGCTAGGCTTAGGACACAAGGAAGAGAGAACCACATCCTGAATGAGATGGAAAGCAGAGACCACTTTAGGTAGGAAATCTGGCTTAAAGCGGAAGACCACCTTGTCCTGGTGTCTCTCAAAGTAAGATGCCTAAATATACAGAGCCGCCAACCCAGAAATACATCGAACAGAGGTAATGGCCACCAAAAGGGCAATCTTTTGTGTAAGCATAGAAAATGCAAAATTCAAATCCCAAACAGGCACAAGGCTTTCGAGGGGGCCGCACATGAGTGACCCCCTGGAAAAAAGCTTTAACCAAAGGATGAAGAACAAAGGACCTTAGAAGAAGACAACCAGGGCAGAGACCTGCCCTTTCAAGGTACTAAGCTGGAGCCCCAGGCCCAGACCGTGTTGAAGAAAGTCCAAAATCCTAGGGATCGAAAACACCCTGCAAGGCAAGGCCCTAGCCTCACACCAATCAATATAGGACCTCCAAATCCTGTAGAAGATGTTAGAGGAAGATCACTTCCTAGCCCTAACAAGTGTCTGAATCACAGCATCAGACAAACCTTGCAGCCACGCCATCAGAGCCAGCGTTTGTAAATTGTGGTACGAACCAAACCTGTCTTGGCCACCCTGGGGCCACCAGAATTGCTGGCGCACCCTCTTGAGCCAGCTTGCGCACCACCTTGCCCACCATGGAGAAGGAGGGAAACAGGTACAGAAACCCCAGATCCCTCCGGGCAGAAGACATGGCGTGCACTGCCAAAGCCAGAGGATTCTGAGACAGAGACACAAACGTTGGGAGCTTGTGATTGCGACGTGAGGCAAAGAGATCCACCTCCGGAGTCCCCCACTTGCGACAGAGGGACCGGAATACCTTGTGGTTGAGATATCATTCCTCTCGGTGAGAGGATCCCCTGCTCAGGGAGCCCGCCTCCGTGTTTTCCACTACCGGAATGAATACCGCTGAGATGCATGGAACATTGCTCTCCGCCCATGCAAGATTCAGAGAAACTTCCCTGAGGGCACTCCTGCTGCGAGTCCCTCCTTGGTGATTGATGTAAGCGATTGTCTGATCGAACCTGAACCGGTAAACCCTGTAAGAGATGCGTCAAGCATGACAGAACCAACCAAATAGCTCTGAGCTCCAAGACATTAATGGGGGTGTGAACCTCCTGAGGACCCCACAGCCCCTGGAACTGAAAATCCATCCAGAGACCTCCCCAGCCCGACAGGCTGGCATCCGTGGTAACAGACTCCCAACAAGGGGCCAGAAAAGATCTGCCCCTCATCAGATTGCTTGGTTCCAGCCACCACTGAAGGGACTGCCGAACCCTGGGAGACAGCAGAAAGGACTGATCCAAGGGCCGGGGACATCTGTCCCAGTTCAGCAATAGATGGAGTTGGAGCGACCTCATGTGGAACTGAGCAAAGGGGACTGCCTCGAAGGAAGCCACCATCAATCCTACCAGTTTCATCCCTAGCCGGATAGAGGAGCGAGGATTGGCCAGGAGAATACGTATCAGATCTTGAACCCTCTGCACATTTGGGTGAGGTAGGAACACTCTGGCCTGACTGGTATCCACATTAATGCCCAGGAATGAGATCTCCCTTGATTGGGAGAGAGAAGACTTGGGGTGGTTGATCACCCATCCGAACCTTTTGCAGCGTCGTCACCACCCTGGAGTCCAGCTCCGCCTGACATAGTGAAGAAGCTGTAATAATCAGGTCGTCCAGATACGGCACAATGCGAATGCCCTGGGCTCTGAGAAGGGCCATTATGCCCGCCAGCACCTTGGTGAACACCCTTGGTACCGAAGTCAACCCGAAAGGGAGGGCCACAACTGAAAATGCTGATCTCCCACCACAAACCTGATAACTCTCTGGTGTGCTGGGGAGAATGGTACATGAAGGTAAACATCCTTGATATCTATGGATGTCACGAAATCCCCCTGGCGAAGGAAATTGATGACTGAGCACAGGGTCTCCATGCGGAACTTCTTGGTTCTGATGAACCTGTTAAGAAGCTTCAAATCCAGAATGGTTCTGATGGATCCATCCTTTTTGGGAACCATGAAGAGGTTGGAATAATAGCCCCGGCCTCTCCCTGAGAAAAGCACCGGGCATATGACCTCCATGTCCAGAAGATTTTGCACCGCCAACAGGAGCCCCTGCGCAGCCCGGGGGTCCGAGGGGACCAGAGAACTGAGGAATCTGGGAGGAGGCTGGTACTCGAACTCCAGCTTGTACCCAGAAGAGACCACTTCCAAGATCCACTTGTCTGTGACCTCCCAGGCCCAGACCTGGAAAAAGTGCCGCAGCCGTCCCCCCACCCGCAAAGGTGAGGACGCCCCCTCATTGCTGAGCTGGCTCTGCAGCGGGCTTGGAACCCCAGACAGGTCCTGAACGGGCCCATCCTCCGCCTCTGCTCCAGAAATCACCCCTGAATATAGAGAAGACAGCACCTCTGCCGGCTCTGGCACCGCGAAAGGAAGGATTAAAGGAGCCTGCCCCCCGAAAGGAGCGACGCTGCTTCTTGCGTGGCGGTAGCTTTCCTCCTTCCGCTACTGAATCCAATTCATCTCCAAACAGCCGCCTACCCAGAAAGGGTAGCCCTGTAAGTGACTATTTAGCCGCAATGTTAGCCGCCCACTGGCGCAACCAGACAGAGCGTCATATAGCCACAAGCAAAGCTGAGGTTCTGCTATACATACATATTGTGTCATCCAAGGCAGACAAGACAAATGGTCATGAACGATTCACACCGCATAAGTGCTGCAACTTCATCACTGGCTGGGTCCAGCTGGGAACCCCTCAACAGGACCCTAACCACAGACCTGATAGCCACAACCGTAAGTACAGAAGCACAAACAGGCCGCAAGGCTGAACCCACGCTAGCAAAGTCATGGCAAGCCATCTGATCAATACGTCGGTCCTCACCATCCTTAATCGTGGTGGCGTCTGGAGAGTGCACCACAGATGTGTTGGACAATCCCAGTACGGGCGCATCGACCTTGGGAGGGGACGGCCAGCACTTCACCACATCCACCAGAAAGGGATACTTCCTATCCCACCCCTGAGGAAAACCGGGAAGCCGGCTAGGTCCTTCCCATTCCTTAAGAATCAAAAAATGTATCTGATTTGGGAACTCCAGACGAGGCTTAGAGGTCCCAAAAAATTCCCCCTTCTGCGGAGGGGACTCCGCCGGAGGAGAAATAGCCAACACCTCAAATAAATGGGCCAGGATCTTGGGGGTATCCACGGCATCCCCTGCCCAGCATCAGCATCCAAAAACTGCTGATCCTCAGAGCCATCAGATTCCATAAACAGTTCCCCTTCCACAAACGGGGAATAAACAGACCAGTCAAGGGAATCATGATCATCAAGAACCGGTGGGCCGGTGACAGATGCCTTCTCTTAGCCGGGGCCTCCCTGGCCGCAGAGCTAGAAAGCAATTTCTCGATGTTGACCAATCTAGCACATACATCAGATTGCGACTCCCCGCTAATGACAGTGTCACTTGGGGTACGGATAAGTGAAGGTGGGGTAGGTGATGAGGCCGGCGGCACTGACCCAGACGCCTGGGCCCCCGACTGCCGCGTTATGGCCTGCTGAACACATGGTATGCAAACCAGCACATTATCCCCCGCAAGGGATACCCCCCAACCCACACACTGCCGGGATTGCCCCAAAGGGAGCCGGAGCCCGATATCCTGGGGAGCCTCCATATGGTGATTTGTATGGCAGTCGCAATGACCAGCGGGAATTACGCTAGAAGTAAGGTACACCATAGACAAGCACTCATACATGCAGAATGTACAAAGAGCGTGGCAACACATATAAAATAATACCATTTTGTGAATACTCACCTGTAAAATGGGTATTATAAGTATGTCACACACCCCGCTTCAGATAGTCATTACACTTGGGTTATACTGACCTGTAGATGGCGATTTTGCAGAGATGTCAATAAAAAAAGGAAGACCCTCCCGGTCCATAAATACCTGGGACCTCCCACTCATTCCCCAGTATTAGAACAGCAGAAAGGGAAACAAAGGGACCAGGAAGAGCCGAAATAACCAGTAACAGTAAAAAAGGTTCACCATATAAAGGATCCAGAATACCAAAGGGCGGGGTGAAGCGGGGTGTGTGACATACTTATAATACCCATTTTACAGGTGAGTATTCACAAAATGGTATTATTCTAAGTATGTCACACACCTCGCTTCAGATAGTCATTACACTTGGGACATCTAATAGCAGTGTCCATAAAGGGCGGGGATCCAAAACAAGGCAACAATGCACAAACTTAAACCACTGCAGCTTGCAGAACTTTGCGGCCAAAAATAGCATCCGCTGAGGCCCGCACATCAACCTTGTAAAACTTGGAAAACGTGTGAACTGAAGACCAAGTAGAACTTACAAACTTGCTCAACAGAGGCCTGATGCTGGAAAGCCCAGGACGCCCCAACAGCACGAGTGGAATGAGCAGTAACACGAAAAGGGGGAACCTTCCCCTTAGCAGAATAGGCCCCAACAATGGCCTGGCGAATCCACTTACTAATAGAAGACTTGGCGGGAGCCAAACCTTTCCTAGGCCCGGAGGGCACCACAAAAAGGGCGTCAGTCCTATGAAAAGAGGAAGTAGCCACCAAATAGTACTTCACACAGCGAACCACATCCAAGGAATGCAAAACCCTCTCCTTGTCATTGCTGGGCTTAGGAAACGAGGGTAAAACAATGTCCTGATTAAGATGAAAGGCAGAGACCACCTTAGGAAGGAAATCTGGCTTGAAGCGGAAAACAACCTTGTCCTGATGCCTCTCAATGTAAGGAGCCTTAATGGACAAAGCCGCCAACTCCGATACACGCCGAACGGAAGTGATGGCAACCAGAAACGCAACCTTCTGAGTAAGCGTAGAAAGTGCAATATCCTGCAAAGGTTCAAAAGGAGGACCCTGCAAAGCAGAAAGAACCAAATTCAAATCCCAAACTGGGAGCAAAGGCTTCCTAGGAGGCCGCACATGCGTAACCCCCTGGAAAAAAGGTCTTAACCAGAGGATGAAGAGCAAAAGACCTTTGAAAGAAAACCACCAGGGCAGAAACATGCCCCTTCAGCGTACTAAGCTGCAAACCAAGATCCAGACCATGTTGCAGAAATTCCAAAACCCTAGGGATAGAAAAAGGCCCGGACCTCACACCAATCAATATAAGACCTCCAAATCCTATAGTAGATGGCAGAGGAAGACTTCTTTCTAGCCCTAACCAGAGTCTGAATGACAGCATCAGAAAGACCTTCCTCCTTCAAGATGAAGATTTCAAAGCCAGCGTTGGTAAATTGGGGTAGAGCAGTGGACCCTGAGTGAGCAGATCCGGCAGAAGGGGCAGATCTAACTGATCCTCTGCCAACCTTACCACGTCTGCGAACCAAACCTGTCTTGGCCACCAAGATTGCGGACGCGCCCTCTAGGGCCAGCTTGTGCACCACTTTGCCCACCATGGGAAACAGAGGGAACAGGTACAGAAACCCCAGATCCCTCCAGTTCAGAGACATGGCATCCGCTGCCAGAGCCAGCGGATCCTGCGAGAGAGACACAAATGCCGGAAGCTTGTGAATGTGACGAGAGGCAAAGAGGTCCACCTCCGGAGTCCCCCACCGGCGGCAAAGCGACCGAAACACCTTGAGGCTGAGCAACCATTCCCCCCAGCGAGATGAACCCCTGCTCAGGGAGTCCGCCTCCGTGTTCTCCACTCCCAGAATGTACACTGCAGAGATGCATGGGACATTGCCCTCTGCCCAAGCCAGGATCAAAGACACTTCCCTGAGAGCACGCCTGCCGAGAGTCCCTCCCTGGTGATTGATGTAGGCGACCGCCGCCCGATTGTCCGACCAAACTTGAACCGGTAGGCCCCACAACTGATAAGTCAAGTGAGCCAGAACCAACCTGATGGCTCTCAGCTCCAGAACATTGATGGGATCGTGAGCCTCCTGAGGCCCCCACAGTCCTTGAAACTGAAGATCCTTCCAAAATCCCCCCCAACCTGACAGGCTGGCATCTGTGGTGACCGTCTCCCAACGAGGGGTCAGAAAGGACCTGACCCTCGTCAGATTGCTTGGTTTCAGCCACCACCGAAGGGAACGCCGAACCCGGGGGGACATCAGAAAAGACTGATCCAATGACAGCGGGGACCCGTCCCAGTCCGCCAAGAGATGGAGCTGGAGCATCCTTGTGTGAAACTGGGCAAAGGGAACCGCCTCGAACGATACCACCATCAATCCGACCAGTCGCATCCCCAGCCGGATGGACGGGCGAGGGATGGATAGGAGACGCTGAGTCAATTCCTGAATCAGAAGAACCTTGGCCCGGGGGAGGAACACCCTGGCCTGAGAAGTATCCAGAGACATTCCCAGGATCTCCACCACCCTGGAGGGAGAGAGGCAGGACTTGGGATAGTTGATCACCCAGCCGAATCTCTCCAGGGTGGCTACCACAGTCCTGGTATCTAGCTTCGCCTGGCTGAGAGAGGAAGCCACAATAAGAAGATCATCCAGATAAAGGCACAATGCGGATACCCTGGGCTCTGAGAAGGGCCATCACCCCCGCCAGCACCTTGGTGAAAACCCTTGGAGCCGAGGTGAGGCCAAACGGAAGAGCCACAAACTGAAAATGACGGTTTTCTACAAAGAACCTGAGAAATCTCTGGTGTGCCGGAAAGATTGGAATATGCAGGTAAGCATCCTTGATGTCTATGGACATCATGAAGTCCCCTTGAGGAAGTGAGTAGACAGCTGAACGCACAGTTTCCATGCGGAACTTCCGGGGACGGACGAACCTGTTGAGCAACTTCAGATCCAGAATGGGATGAACGGAACCGTCCTTCTTGGGCACCGTGAACAGATTGGAATAGTAGCCCAGGCCCCAGTCCGAGGGGGGCACTGGGCAAATGACAGCCATTTCCAGAAGATATGCTACAGCCGCCCGGAGCCCCCACGCGGCTAGAGAATCTGAAGGCACCTGAGACCTGAACAATCTGGGAGGGGGCCAGAACTCGAACTCCAGCTTGTAACCGGAAGACACCACTTCCCGAATCCATCTGTCCGAGACCTCTTGGTCCCAGACCCGGGAGAAGAGTTGCAGCCATCCCCCCACCCGCAAGGGTGAGGGCGCCCCCTCATTGCCGAGCCGGCTTGGCAGCGGCCTTAGGCTTAGAGCCCCAGCTGTGTCCTGGATGGGCACGGCCCCTGCCCCAGTTCCAAGAATCACCTCTGGAGGAGGAGAAGGCCACTCCCCTGCCAACTCTGGCCCTACAAAAGGAAGGAGTGAAGGAGGCTGCCCCCCGAAAGGGACAACGCTGCTTCTTACGCTGAGGTAACTTACCACCCTTCGCAACCGAATCCAATTTTTCTCCAAAGAGCCGCAACAAGGGAAGGGCCGTAAGCGACTTTTTGGACACAAAATCAGCCGCCCACTGGCGCAACCAAACCGACCGCCAGATAGCCACAAGCAAGGCCGAAGTTCTACTACATATCACCATTGTGTTATCCAAGGCGGCCAGCACAAAAGACAAAAACAACTCACATCGCTTAAGGCCGGTGAACTCACTAGCCGGGTCAAGCCCGGAAGAGGTCAACAGTCCTCTAACAACCGACCTAGCAGCTACTAATAAAAGCGCCGAAGCACAAACAGGCCGCAAGGCCGACCCAACACTGGCAAAACCATGACAAGCCATCTGGTCAATGCGTTTATTCTCACCATCCTTGAGAGTAGTGCAGTCCGGAGAATGCAAGATGGAGGTGCTGGACAACCCCAAAACAGGAGCATCCACCTCGGGAGGGGACGACCAGTGCTTCACCGCGTCCACCGGAAAGGGATATTTTTTGTCCCAACCCGGCGGAACACCTGGAAGTCGAGTAGGCCTCTCCCATTCCTTGAGAATAATGCCATCAAAATGCTTTTGATAAGGGAATTCCAAGCGCGGCTTGGTCACCTGAAAGAACTCCCCCTTTTGCAGAGGAGCCGCTTCAGGAGGAGAAATAGCCAAGACCTCAAACATATGAGCCAGGACCTTAGAGGTATCCAAGGAATCCCCCTGACCCAGCTCGGTATCAGCACCAACAAACTGCTGATCATCAGACCCATCCGACTTCTCAAACAGCTCCCCTTCCTCTAGCGGGGAACAATCGGACTAATCCAGAGAGTCAAACATCCAAATCAAGGGCCTGCGTGGCTGTATACAAATGTTTTCTCTTAGCCGGGACTTTTTTGGCAACAGCACTAGAAAACTATTTTTCAAGATTGGCCAATCTGGCACACCTCAGATTGCGACTCCCCACCCATGACCACATCACCTGGGGTATGTATCAGGCGGGGGGGGGGGGGGGGAGTAGGAGAAGGGACTGGCGGAGCAGAACCAGACGCCGGGGATCCGGACTGCCGCGTAATAGTCCGCTGCGCACATGGTACACAAAGAAATACATCATCCCCCGCAAGGGATACCCCACACCCCAAACACTGCCTGGATTGCCCCGAGGGGAGCACAAGCCCAGTATCCGGGGAAGCCTCCATATGGTGATTTTTTTAAAAAGTAAGTCACAATGACCAGAGGGAATTACGCAGTAAATGCTACCCGGGATGCCCCTTTAAGTCCCACGTGGGAGGAATTTACAGAACCCAATTTTAACCAGGGACCCTAGGACCGGGAGAACCCCGCTTTAATAGAAAACAATGGTCCACCTGGAACACAAAAGACAGACACAGCAATCAGACCCTCATTATACAGCAACATGTCCAACATGTCAAAAAAATACAATTCTGTGAAATACTCACCTGTAGAATTGGTATTATAAGTATACAGTACGTCCTGCTCCAGATATAATACTTACAACTTGGGTTATCCTCCGCCAGATGGCGCTGCACTGCAGACATGACAAAAAACAGGTTCCTCCCAGCCCTTCAAATACCCAGGGACCTCCCACAAATCCCCAGCATTGAAAAGCAGTGAACAAGAAGCCGGGAGAATTAAACCACCCAGAACAACTGGTAACGATAACAAGATAATCACCATACAGGGGATCCAGAATAATGCAACAACAGGGTGGGATGGAGCAGGACGTACTGTATACAAATAATACCAATTCTACAGGTGAGTATTTCACAGAATTGTATTATTCTTAGTATACAGTACGTCCTGCTCCAGATATAATACTTACACTTGGGACATCCAATAGCAGTGTCCATAAAGTAGGGTGGGATCCCCCAACAAAAAAGGTGACAAAAGGCAGTTTAAACTACTACCGCTTGCAAAACCTTGCGGCCAAAAGCAGCATCTGCTGAGGCCCTAACATCAACCTTGTAAAACTTCGAAAAGGTATGAACAGAAGACCAAGTAGCAGCCTTGCAAACTTGTTCAACCGAAGTCTGGTGCTGGAAGGCCCAAGAGGCACCAATAGCACGAGTAGAATGAGCAGTAAGACGGAAGGGGGGACTCTTCCCTTTAGCCGAGTAGGCCTGAATCACAGCCTGACAAATCCATTTGCTAATAGTAGACTTGCCGGAGCCAAACCCTTCCTAGGACCAGAGGGGACCACAAAAAGAGCATCAGTCTTCCTGAAGGCCGCAGTGACTACCAGGTAATACTTCAGACACCTGACCACATCCAAGGAATGCAGAACCCTTTCCTTGCTAGGATTAGGACACAATGAAGGAAGAACAACATCCTGATTCAAATGAAAGGCAGACACCACCTTTGGCAGAAAATCTGGCTTAAAGCGGACCACCACCTTGTCCTGGTGTCTCTCATAGTATGGGGGCTGAATAGACAACGCCGCCAGCTCCGATACACGCCTGACCGAAGTGATAGCCACCAGAAAAAACACTTTGAGGGTAAGTACAGCCAAAGCAGCATCATTAATAGGCTCAAAGGGAGCACCCTGCAAGCCAGACAAAACCAGGTTCAAGTTCCAAACAGGAACCGTAGGCTTAGGTGGGGGACGCACGTGAGTGGCCCCCTGAAAGAAGGTCTTAACCAAGTGAAGCTGAGCAAAAGACTTCTGAAAGAAGACAGACAGGGCAGAAACCTGACCCTTCAGAGTACTGAGTTTTAAACCCAACTCTTATCCATGTTGTAAAAATTCCAGAATCCTAGGGATGACAAACTCCCTGCAGGGAAGAGACCTAGACTCACACCAGTCTATGTAGGAACGCCATACCCTGTAATAGATGGCAGAAGACGTTTTCTTCCTAGCCTGTACCATGGTATCCACCACTGAGGCAGACAAGTCTTTCTCCATCAAGATGGAGGTTTCAGCAGCCAAGCCGTCAAAACCAGAGTTTGTAAATTGGGATGGCGTAAGGAACCCTGAGTGAGAAGATCTGGCGCCTCTAGGACGTACTGATCTACTGCCATTTGTACCACGTCTGCGAACCACATCCTTCTTGGCCACCTTGGGGCCACTAGAATCACTGGCACCTTTTCCAGGGCAATCTTGCGCAGAACCGTGCCCAGCAGGGGGAACGGGGGAAATACATACAGGAGCCGAAATTTCTTCCAAGACAATGACAGAGCGTCCGTGGCCACGGCCAGGGGATCCTGAGACAGGGAGACAAAGGCCAGGAGCTTGCGATTGTGAAGGGATGCAAACAGATCCACATCCGGTAGACCCCAACGGTGACACAGGGACTGGAATACCCTGTTGCAGAGGGACCACTCCCCCTGACGGGAAGTCCCCCTGCTCAGAGAGTCTGCTAGGAGATTCTCCACCCCCGGGATGTAAACAGCCGAAATGCATTGAACATTGGCCTCCGCCCATGTCAGAATCCGCGACACTTCCTGGAGGGCACCCTTGCTCCGGGTCCCTCCCTGATGATTGATGTAGGCAACCGCCGTCCTGTTGTGTGAGCGCACCTGAACAGACAATCCCTGCAGGTGATCGGTCAACTGCTCCAGAACAAACCTGACCGCCCGTAGTTCCAGAATGTTGATGGGTAAATGGGCCTCCTGAGGGCCCCACCTGCCCTGGAACCTCAGGGACTTTCAGAATCCCCCCCAACCTGAAAGACTGGCATCCGTGGTGACCGTCTCCCAGGAGGGGGCTAGAAAGGACCTGCCCTTCAGCAAATTCTTGTGGTCTAGCCACCACGAGAGGGACCTTATGACCAACGGGAGAAGCACACAAACCCTGTCCAGGGACGCAGGATCCTTGTCCCATACCGAGAGGAGGTGAAGCTGCAGAGGCCTCGAATGGAACTGAGCAAAGGACATCACTCCCGCCAGCACCTTGGTGAACACTCTGGGAGCTGAAGTGAGGCCAAATGGTAGGGCCACAAACTGATAATGTTGATCTTTCAATGCGAATCTGAGAAACCTTTGATGTCCCGGAAGGTAAGCATCTTTGATGTCCACAGTCATAAAATCCCCTGGGCGCAGAGAGCCAACGGCCGAGCGCAGAGTTTCCATGCGAAAGCGCTTGTTCTTGACAAATTTGTTGAGGATCTTTAAATCCAGAATGGGCCTGACTGACCCATCTATTTTGGGTACTGTGAAAAGGTTGGAGTAGAACCCTTCTCCCAATTCTCTCAAGGAAACCTGGCAAATAACTCCCATATCTAGAAGGCCTTGCACTGCCTGCAACAGGACCTGAGCAGATACCGGGTCCTGGGGGATCCGGGACCTGATGAATCTTGAGGGGGGCCGCACAGCAAACAATTTTTTAGCCAGAGGTAACTACCTCCTGAATCCACCGGTCCGAGACTTGGTGCCTCCAGACATGCGAAGTGCTGTAGCCGTCCCCCCACCCTGGCGGGCGAGGGCGCCCCATCATGCCTGTGGGGTCTTGGGAGGGGCTTTGGGTTTGGTCCCCCAGGAGGAGCCGTGGCATCGCCCCCTGCTCCTATGCCAGGAGTCTGCACGAGCCCTCGCGAAGGACACCCATTCCCCCTGCTTAACACCTCTGTAGGGGGCTGAAAAGGGGCCCTGGTTCTGAAAGGGCCGAGGCTGCCGCCTGCGCTGTGGTAACTTACCTCCTTTAGCAAAGAGGTCTAGGCGGTCCCCAAACAAGCGCAGGCCCTTAAATGGAAGCCCAGTAAGGGCTTTCTTAGCAGCATTGTCAGCCGCCCACTGGCGCAGCCATACCGCGCGGCGTATAGCCACCGCCAAGGCGGAAGATCTGGCACACAGCCTAATAGCATCATCCGATGCAGACAGGATAAAGTTCACAAACACATCACAGTTAGACAGTGCATTAATAGCATCAGTAGGCAACTCGTCTGGGCAGTCAAGTGCATTCCTGACCATGGCCCTGAGCGCCACAGCAGTAATGGCCAAATGGCCAAGGCGCAAACCGGGCGCAGCGCCGCCCCTCCGAATACAAAGGCATGGCATGCCAATTGGTCAATGCGCCGGTCCTCAGAATCCCGCAGCGTAGTGGTGTCGGGGGAGTGCATAATATAGGTGTTAGACAGCCCTAAAATAGGAGCATCGACCTCGGGGGTGATGACCAGCACTTGACCATATCAGTAGGAAAAGGATACTTCCTGTCCAAGCTTAGGGATCCCGGGAAGTCTACTGGGATGTTCCCATTCCTTCAGCACGAGGTTATTGAAATGGGTTTGCTCCGGAAATTCCAATCGAGCCTTAGCAGTATGAAATAGCTCACCCCTTTGCCTGGGAGCCGCAACAGGAGGAGAGATGGACAAAACTTCAAAAATCTGAAGCAGTAGTTTGGCAGTATCATCCGGTGTCCAGTGGTCAGAACCGGAATCGTCATGACCCCTTGACTTCTCATCAGAAGATAGTCAGAAAACAGCTCCCCTTCGTCCGAAGGGGTATGGCCATAAAAATGTGAAAACTCCTCAGGCTCCGTAGGGAAGGGAGCAGAATCAGGGATTATGTGCCGCTTTTTAGCAGTGGCCTTGCGCGCTAGAGATCTAGCAAGCAATTTTTCAACACTGGCCAGTCTAGTAGCCACATCAGGATGAGAATCCCCGCTTGTATTGGGGGTTAGACCCAGGCTTGGGGGAGTAGGCGAGGTGCAGGCCCAGCCACAGGAGGGACGGGAAGTACCATTAGCGCCTGCTATGCACAAGGGACACAGACCCGTGCATTATCACTGATGATAGGCGAGACCCCACAAGCTACACACAGACGGGCTTGTCCCAAGGGAACCCCGTTCACAATATCCTGGGATGCCTCCATATGGTGATTAATGGGCACAATAAGCCTGTAGGGATTGACGCTATAAGCTACCCTGGATGCCCCAAGACCCGCAGGGAAGTGGGAGTAATTATACTAGGTCCACTGGTAATTAAACCGGGCCGGGAGAAGCCACTGGATTCAATCGCCTGAAAGACATAATGGGAATAGGGATGTCAGAGCCATGCGCAGTGAGCAAGATGAAGAAAAAAAATCGCCCGCGAGGGCACTTACAGACCTAGGGAGGAGGACCGCTACACGTGTGCGTATGACCAGCATCAAAAAGGCGCCAAGAACCTCGAAGGGCTGGCCAGACTCGGAGCGCAACAAACCAGGTCCCCATCCCCCCCCCCCCCCCCCCGAAGAGCGCGAGGCTCTGAGCCGAGCCGCCGCTCATCGCAGCACATTCACAAGGAGTGCTCGTGGCGGCGACAGATGCATAATAAAAAATTCAACAGCGCAGCACTGACACCAAGAATACCAGTCAAAGACAGTACTAAGGCCATAAGCGTGTAAACATCCACTGAGACCACCACACACACCCCCCCCTTTCTTTCCTCCAGACTACGGGGGGGGGGGGGGGGGGGGAACGAGGGAGGATGGCGACTCTTTGTACAGGGCCCACCACTACACGGGGCATGGGACAATAGCGCGGGAGGAGCATCCTCTAAAGGCTCACCATCAGCCTAAACCGCCTACCCTTTGGTGGGGGACTGCGGTGGAGCATGGCTCCATAAGCACACAAGGTGCTGCCTACCTTCACCCAACCGACGCAGCCCGAGCTGGGAGGCACATCACAGGGAGGACGGGTGGGAATAGTCCGACAGGGCCGCAGGCTTTGATAGCCCCGCTCACCTGCGAGAGAGTGATACTTCATGTCTTCGCAGTCAGCACTGCAGAGAAATCTGGGGATTTGTGGGAGGTCCCTGGGTATTTGAAGGGCCGGGAGGAGCCTGTTTTTTGTCATGTCTGCAGTGCAGCGCCATCTGGCGGAGGATAACCCAAGTGTAAGTATTATATCTGGAGCAGGACGTACTGTATACTAAGAATACAAGCATTGCCGACAATCACACAGAGGGGCATGGATAATTACAAGGCAATGGGGCCCAGAAGGCCACTCACCAACCACAGTCAGCCGACCAACACACACGTGCCCGGCGGAGTATGAGAAAATGCGCGTAAGCAGAAGGAGGAAGGAGTTCGCGCGTTGCTCCCAGCCAGTAGCCGGGAACTAACAGCGGCGCCAGCAGCCCGGGGGCAGGCCGTAGGCGATCACGCGAATGCCCGGCCCCACCCCTGAGGGGAAGAAGCTCCCCGCCGCCATGGCTGACAAGAGGCCGGCGCCGGCTAAGTACAGTAAAAGCAGTGAAACACACACGCACACAGTGAACAGTGGTATGGGGTCTCACGGTGGAGCGTAGCTCCTAAGCACCTAGGGTGCCATCTACCCTTGCCCGGACCAGCAGCCTAGGCTGGGAGGCAAGGTAATTCAATAAGAGAATCCGGGCAGAAATAGATCAAATGAAGGACCGGGAGTCATCCCGGCTACCTGCAAGGAGGAGACATCCATCTTCTGACTTGCTCGCCGTCTGCAGAGATGAAAGACTGGGGAATGAGTGGGAGGTCCCAAGTATTTATGGACCGGGAGGGTCTTCCTTTTTTTATTGACATCTCTGCAAGATCGCCCTCTACAGGTCGGTATAACCCAAGTGTAATGACTGATCTGAAGCGGGGGTGTGTGACATACTTTGAATATATATATGTATATATAACATTGTATATAACATTGTATATAATATAGTATATAATACTAATAGTAATGTAAATAATAATAATAATAATAAAAATAATAATATATGCACAAGTAGTACAATAAAACTAATGGCTGCCACCGTGCTAGATAAGGAGCAAAATCACAACAACAATGCACAACAAGCAAAGCCTCGCAGGGCATTCACAGCACGACAAATAGCGATCCCTAGCCTGAGCAGAAGGCAGAAAAGGAAGAAGGGCGGGCCGGCGCAGATCGCGCGCCACGCCCCCTCCCCATCCTCACCCAGCAATGCGGATTCCCAGCCATTGACCGGGCCCCGCCGAGGGCGCCAGAGAGAGTGGGGCGAGCACCCGGCCCCCTCTCCTCACAGAAAGGAGGGGGAGAAGCTCACCTCTAGCCTGAGCAGCCACACGTGCAGAGCCGGACAGGGCGGCCGGCTCTCAATACGGGTGCCGCATGTATCAATGTACAGTAAAATCACACACACACACGCATACACAAGGAAAAGATCAACTGAAGTTAAAAAACAAGGGAGAAGTCACAGCCCCCCCCCCCCATTGTGAATAAAGGGAATGAAGTAAAGGGAGGGAGGGATCCCCCAACTACGGTAGTAGAGCAGGGGGAAACGGACAGGGCATCCCAAACCAGGGTCACCAACCTGGTAGCCGCCTACCCCTTGTAATGGGGTCTCACGGAGGAGCGGGCTTCTATCAGTACACCTGTTAAGGTGAATCCTACCCTCACCCGGACCTACAGCCAAGGCTGGGAGGCATCAGGGGACTTAAGCATAACTAGGTCCGGGCAGAAATAGGGACAAAAATGGCCGGGTGTGAACCCGGCTTACCTGCAAGGAGGAGACTTCATCTTCTGACTTGCTCGCCGTCTGCAGAGACGATTACTGGGGAATGTGTGGGAGGTCACAGGTATTTATGGGCTGGGAGGGGCTTCATTTTTTCTATTCATCTCTGCAGAAGTTCTCCCTCTACTGGACATAACCCACGTGTAATGAATATTTCCGAAGCAGGGTGTGAGACATACTTAGAATATATATATGCATCCTAATCTTTTATACACTCAGAAAAGCACCATAATCATAGGGGACTTTGCAGTAGCAATCTCTTTGGTATCTCTCCTGGAATTGTCTCACTTACACAAATTTGTTAATTATATAGGCCACTTATGAACTATTCAGAGCATAACAGAGGAACATTGGTTTACCGACTCCCCTCAGCCCCATATTCAGCAATCATAATACTCAAGTTCAGTTTTGGATAGCAACAATGTTTAAAACTTTTTTTTCTTGTATATGGATCTTGGCTGTGAGGAAAGAAGCCCATCCACCAAAAAGCAGCTTCCCATTTGACCACCCAGATGCTAACCAATCACCCAGAAGCCACTGCCCACCTGCCCCTCCCTACCTGCCTGGATGCCACTACCCGCTGTTAGAGCCCATAGCCCAAGCCCTACTTGCCCAACCACCTGTCTGCCTAAACCATCCCATCCACCTGACTATCCTCACACCTACTTACCCGCCTGCCCAACCGACTGCTGAAACACAAATAAGGAATCCTCAATGCTAAATGTAGGCGGTTTCAAAAGGGTTCCAGCTGACCTCTGTACAGCAGCGCCACCTTGAATACCATCAGACACTGCATGCATCCCCCAATCTTGCACCTGCGTAGTGCTGATCAATGTGTTGTACTGGAAACAGAGCTAATACTGCAGAGACAGAGTGGCTAGCAGCGCACTTTCAAGCCGAGGAGTGTGGCTAAAGCCGCTGTTACTTTCAAGATGCTAAGCCAGCAGGGGGCAGAGAATAGGGCCCAGAATCACCAGGATGTTGCCATATTAGCTGGTGCCGACATCCAAAAGGTAAGCAGGGCTCTGTGGGGTGGGTGGTGGGAAATCGTCCATACTTAAAATGATGTCTGTTCCTCTTTAAAAATGGCCTGACGGCAGAAGAACCATTACATTTTGGCACCCTAAAAAGCCCACTTAATCAGAAGGACAGGGGGACGTAAATGTCAATGGAGAGGTTATGGGTTCAGAGTCTAACCAGAGACTACAGCTTGTAGGTCACCACATGAAATGAGAGGAAATGGCACAGCACCGATTTATCATTTAATAAAACAGACTTTCACAGTTATTTTAAACAACCATAAAATGTTTCAGTTACAGATTTGCATTTATAAAAAGGCCCTTCGATCAATTTAGTCTGGAACAGATTTGTTTGGAATTGGCTATATATTCACCTCCAAAATGTTTGTTATTCTCCAGTAAAATAACAAGCATTCATTATAAACAATTAAATATAAAGAAAATAAATAAGGCAGTAAACAGTGCATGCATAAAATCACTGTTAGTGGCGTTTTAGGTCCGTTTCAATCTAGAGATTTCATTCAGCGATTAGGACCTTTAAAAACGTGGATTATGCAGGAGTAGCAGCACTACAGATCTAGATTACTAAAAGATGCTTAGGAATTATAGACTCTGGCTTCCACCACAACTGCATTCAAGTAAAATAGGGAGTGTTTTAGCTCCCCTCAACAAGAGTTGGAAAACTGAAGATCTTTGTAGTTCCATGCATTAAGATCATTTGCCTTTGTCTAGGAATGCTTCCAGTCACCCACTTTTAGCCTTGGTATGGTGTCACAGGGATCAGAGAGTAGGGATCATGGATTTCCTATTAAATGCACTTACGGTTTTTAGCTCATTCCTCAATGGGTAGAAAATGTTCAAAGGAATAGGCTTTAAATTATGTAGATTCCCATTTTATGTAAAGTGAATATTGTACTTTAGTGTATATTGACTGTAGACTATTAATTCATTTCATATTACCAAAAAAGGTTCTTTTCAGTTTACAATAGACAGGTAAAATACCATTTTGTGAATACTCACCTGTAAAATGGGTATTATAAGTATGTCACACACCCCGCTTCAAGACAATCATTACAAGTGGGTATACTGACCTGTAGATGGCGATCTTGCAGAGATGATAAAAAAAGGTAAGATCCTCCTGGCCCATAAATACCTGGGACCTCCCACTCATTCCCCAGTATAAAGATAGCAGTAAGATCAAGGGACCAGGAAAGCCAATTAAAACTAACAAAAGTTTCACCATATAAAGGATCCAGAATACAAAAGCGCAGGGTGAAGCGGGGTGTGTGCGACATACTTATAATATCCATTTTACAGGTGAGTATTCACAAAATGGTATTATTCTAAGTATGTCACACACCACGCTTCAAGACAATCATTACATGTGGGACATCCAATAGCAGTGTCCATAAAGGGCGGGGATCCAAAAAACAAGGCACAAACTTAAACCACTGCAGCTTGCAGAACTTTGCGGTCAAAAACAGCATCCGCTGAGGCCCGAACATCAACCTTGGAAAACTTGGAAAAAGTGTGAACCGAAGACCAAGTAGCAGCCTTACAAACCTGCTCAACAGAAGCCTGGTGCTGGAAGGCCCAGGACGCCCCAACAGCACGACTAGAATGAGCAGTAACACGAAAAGGGGGAACCTTCCCCTTGGCAGAATAGGCCCCAACAATGGCCTGGCGAATCCATTTACTAATGGAAGACTTGGCAGGAGCCAAACCCTTCCTAGGCCCAGAGGGCACCACAAAAAGGGCGTCTATCCTACGAAAAGGAGAAGTAGCCACCAAATAGTACTTCACACAGCGAACCACATCCAAAGAATGCAAAACCCTCTCCTTGTCATTGCTAGGCTTAGGACACAAGGAGGGAAGAACAATGTCCTGATTAAGATGAAAAGCAGAGACAACCTTAGGAAGGAAATCTGGCTTGAAGCGGAAAACAACCTTGTCCTGATGCCTCTCAAAGTAAGGGGCCTTAATAGACAAGGCTGCCAACTCCAAAACACGCCGAACAGAAGTGATGGCAACCAGAAAAACAACCTTCTGAGTAAGCATAGAAAGTGCAATATCCTGCAAAGGTTCAAAAGGAGGACCCTGCAAGGCAGACTAAACCAAATTCAAATCCCAAACTGGGAGCAAAGGCTTCCTAGGAGGCCGCACATGCGTAACCCCCTGGAAAAAGGTCTTAACCAGAGGATGAAAAGCAAAAGACTTTTGAAAGAAAACCGCCAGGGCAGAAACCTGCCCTTTCAGCGTACTAAGCTGCAAACCTAGGTCCAGACCATGTTGCAAAAATTCCAAGATCCTAGGGATAGAAAATGCCCTGCAAGGCAAGGCCCTGACCTCACACCGATCAATACAAGACCTCCAAATCCTATAGTAGATGGCAGAGGAAGACTTCTTTCTAGCCCTAACCAGAGTCTGAATGACAGCATCAGAAAGACCTTCCTCCTTCAAGATTGAGGTTTCAGCAACCACGCCGTCAAAGCCAGCGTTGGTAAATTGGGGTAGAGCAGTGGACCCTGAGTGAGTAGATCCGGCAGAAGGGGCAGAACTAACTGATCCTCTGCCAACCTTACCACATCTGCGAACCAAACCTGTCTTGGCCACCTTGGAGCCACCAGAATTGCTGACGCGCCCTCCAGGGCCAGCTTGCGCACCACTTTGCCCACCATGGGAAACGGAGAACAGGTATAGAAACCCCAGATCCCTCCAGTTCAGAGACATGGCATCTGCCGCCAGAGCCAGCGGATCCCGCGAGAGAGACACAAATGCCAGAAGGTTGTGATTGTGACGAGAGGCAAAGAGGTCCACCACCGGAGGCAAAGCGACCGAAACACCTTGGGGCAGAGCGACCATTCCCCCCCGGTGAGATGACCCCCTGCTCAGGGAGTCCGCCTCCGTGTTCTCCACTCCCGGAATGTACACTGCCGATATGCATGGAACATTGCCCTCTGCCCAATCCAGGATCAAAGACACTTCCCTGAGGGCACGCCTGCTGCGAGTCCCTCCCTGGTGATTGATGTAGGCAACCGCCGTCCGATTGTCCGACCGAACTTGAACCGGTAGTAACTGATGAGTCAAGTGAGCCAGAACCAACCTGATGGCTCTCCGCTCCAGAACATTGATGGGATCGTGAGCCTCCAGAGGCCCCCACAGGCCCTGAAACTGAAGGTCCTTCCAAAATCCCCCCCAACCTGACAGGCTGGCATCCGTGGTGACCGTCTCCCAACGAGGGGTCAGAAAGGACCTGACCCTCGTCAGATTGCTCGGTTTCAGCCACCACCGAAGGGAACGCCGCACCCGGGGGGACATCCGAAAGGACTGATCCAATGACAGCGGGGACCCGTCCCAGGCCGCCAAAAGACGGAGCTGGAGCGTCCTTGTGTGAAACTGGGCAAAGGGAACCGCCTCGAACGACGCCACCATCAATCCCACCAGTCGCATCCCTAGCCGGATGGACGGACGGGGGATGGATAGGAGACGTTGAGTCAATTCCTGAATCAGAAGAACCTTGGCTCGGGGAAGAAACACCCTGGCCTGAGAAGTATCCAGAGACATTCTCAGGAACTCCACCACCCTGGAGGGAGTAAGGACTTGGGATAGTTGATCACCCAACCGAAACTCTCCAGAGTGGACACCACGTTCCCGGTATCCAGCTGCGCCTGACTGAGGGAAGACGCCATGATGAGAAGATCGTCCAGATAGGGCACGATGGGGATACCCCTGGCTCTGAGGATGGCGGCTCATTGCTGAGCCGGCTTGGCAGCGGCTCTAGGCTTGTAGCCCCAACTGTGTCCTGGACGGCCCGACCCCTGCCCCTGGTCCAGGAATCACCTCTGGACAAGGGGAAAGCCGAACCCCTGCCAATTCTAGTCCCATGAAAAGACTGAGAGAAGGAAGCCGCCCCCCGAAAGGGGCGACGCTGCCTTTTACGCTGAGGTAACTTACCTCCCTTTGCTACCGAATCCAATCTCTCTCCAAAGAGCCGCAACCCCACAAAGGGAAGGGCCGTAAGCGACTTTTTGGACACAAAATCAGCCGCCCACTGGCGTAACCAAACCGACCGCCGGATAGCCACAAGTAGGGCCGCAGCTCTGGGGGCGGATGTGGACCAGTGCTTCACCGCGTCCGCCGGAAAGGGATATTTCCTGTCCCAACCCGGTGGGACACCCGGAAGCCGAGTCGGCCTCTCCCATTCCTTGAGAATGATACCATCAAAATGCTTTTGATAAGGAAATTCCAAGTGCGGCTTGGTCACTTCAAAGAACTACCCCTTTAGTGGAGGAGCCGACTCGGGGGGAGAAATAGCCAGGACCCTAGAGGTATCCAAGGAGTCCCCCTGGCCCTGCTCGGTATCAGCGCCCACAAACTGCTGATCATCAGAGTCCTCAGACTCCTCATACAGCTCCCCTTCCTCACGCGGGGAACAATCAGACCAATCCAGGGAGTCAAAACCCTCCCTATCAAGGCCCTGCGCGGCCGTATACAAATGCTTTCTCTTTGCCGTGGCCTTTTTAGCAACGGCACTGGAAAACTATTTTTCAAGATTGGCCAATCTGGCACACACCTCAGATTGCGACTCCCCGCCAATGACCACATCACACAGGGTACGTGTCAAGAGAGGGGGAGACGGAGGGGAGACTGGCGGAGCAGAACCGGACGCCTGAGATCCGGTCTGCTGGCCGTAGACGCGCGCGCGAGCGCCCAGCCCCGCCCTGAGGAGAAGAAGCCTTCATGGGCGCTCACAGCCGCCATTGCTGAACCGCCGGCGTCAGTCTAACGTTAAAACACACACACACAGTTAAGGCACCAACACACATACACAATAAATGGGAAGAATCCTTAAAGGACCCGGCCCCCCCCCCTCTAAGGGTATCCGGGAGAGGGGGAATCCATGCCAGGGTAGGGCCAAGGGACGGGGCATCCCAAACCGGGATCACCAACCCAGATAGCCGCCTAACGCTTGTTATGGGGTCTCACGGCTCCTAAGCACCTGGGGTGCCAACTACCTTTACTCGGACCAGCAGCCTAGGCTGGGAGGCAAGCAATTTAAATAAGGGGATCCGGGCAGAAATAGAAGAATAGAAGGCTGGGAGTCATCCCGGCTACCTGCAAGGAGGAGACATCATCTTCGCCTCTGCAGAGATGAAAGACTGGGGAATGAATGGGAGGTCCCAGGTATTTATGGGCCGGGAGGGTCTTACCTTTTTTTATTATCTCTGCAAGATCGCCATCTACAGGTCAGTATACCCACTTGTAATGATTGTCTTGAAGCGGGGTGTGTGACATACTTAGAATAGTTGTTTCACTGTAAAGACATATCAGACCCCCCTCCCCAAAAAACTTTTCAAATAATGTAATTGAAATATAATACAATACATATGGCACTTCAGTGATTCAGGCAGCATTTAATATCAACTTAAGGCTGTGTGAACCCCTCACCCACCAAGCACAGCAGACCTCACCTGCTTCCTGGCAACCTTGGTGAAGTAAAGGGCTGTATCCCCACAGCTGTGAGCACGCTCCCGTCCTCAGCCATTTACATAGGATGGGGCAGGAGCGTGCATGCCACTGGAGATCTGCGCCGCTGCGTTCCTGATTGCCGAACCCCTTCATGTAAGAAGAGACGTTTGTTGTGCATTTTATATGACAAGAGCCCCTACATGGCCCGGAAGAGGAGTTTTTCTGTGTGTTCTCAGGGTTTTCACACAGCAGGGCATCCCAATTTGGGATGCTCCCGGGGCACAGAACAAAACCAGGATAGTCTATATTAAGGGGTCTATATTATTATGTTAACACCTCACTAGCATGCAGCATTATTAATCTACTGGGACCATTAATGGTCCAACAGTACAAGGGTGCAATTTAAAATCAATATACAAAATATGGCATTGGCCATTAACGGTTATGAATCAGCAATGTAAAACTGATTTTTCAATTTGAAAGATGAAATAAACTAAGTGGACCAAAACCCACAGGGATCCATCCTCTCCCCCCCGGGGCATTCAAAATCGGGATGCCCCCCGGTCACCCATAAACTCACCTTTTCCAGTCCAACGGCGCATGGTCGAGTCGCAGGCCAGCTATCCCTCTAGCAAGATGCGTGCCCATGCTAGCCATTTGTGAATGGCTGGCGCAGGCATGCTCCCTGTTAGAGGGTAGGGGGGGTGCCTACACCAGCCATTTAAAAATGTCTGCCACAGGCACGCGCCCTGCTAGAGGGATAGCGGGGATTCGGGTGCGGCTCATGCATGCGCCATTGGACTGGGAAACAAGGCAAGTGTATGGGGCAACCTGGGGGGTTTCACACAGGGTATCTAGATTTTGGATGTCGGGCCGTTTACAGTGGGTTTTGGTCCACTTTAAACAGGGCCTACACTGTCCGTAGCTACTTTCCCCCATGGAGGTGTAGGTCTCCAAGTACACAAACTCTTTCTCCACCAGCCCCAGCCATGCCTTGCTATATTCACCTCCCCCCCCCCCCCCCTCAACGTGGCTCTATAAACACAAGGAACAGGAAACGGTCCCAACAGAAGGTGCAACTTCCTGATGAGTGCAGCCAAGCGAGTTCTATAGTGACAGGCTTTCCCACCACGACTTACCCAGTGTATAGCTGGTGTAATGATGTGACCCATAGCAAATGTTAGTCCTTCTAGTTCATCTGGAAAGTTTCAATTTTCTTAATGCTTTTTAATAAAAAAAAAAAAGAAACACAGTCTCCGAAATAATGACATATCCCCAGCCCCGGGGAGAGCCTGCTGCAGGGGTTTATGACAGGAGCTTCCAAATATAAATTTCAATAGCAGCATCCATTACAAATCCACTTGTAGGCCATTCAAACATGATTTACAGACAAGTTGCAGATACTCTCAAATACTAAATATACTCAACAGAAACATACCATTAGCAACCATCCTTCTACACCCAGACAAGCTCCTACGTATGCACTCATCCTCGCCTAGATTTTCCATTTCTGATGTATTAAATTCCACAGTGGCAGTGATACACTTATACCATTACTAATCTTTCATAGTGAAAGCAGCTGACTAATGGAACATTAATGTCTGGAACGTTATCTCATGAGTGATGCAGTTTATGTTCTCTCAGCAGATAGGTTACAGCTTCATCAGCCTAGCAATTTGATCCCGTCGCCTGCGATCCCCTGCCCAGGATTTGCTCTTTGTGCGGCATTTCAGTAGTTCTTCTCTGTAGTCCTGATGATGCATTGGACAGTATCCCTGAGGCTCACACAAGATCTGTTAAATGGCAAAAGCAATAGATTACAAAATTTGCCAAAATATTAACGTACTGCATGGGGACTTTTGGCCCCGGTAAGTCTCGCATAATGAACACGGCAAGTCCGGGACCCCAACCTGTAAGCTCAGGTGTCACGTGCGGCTTGTGGCCCATCAGCTAGACTAAAACTTTTGGAGATCTAGCACACTGCTGAGGCATTGTGCATGGGGGCAAGTTGAGCTTTATGGCTTACCTTGTCTGAGCAGCTTGAAGTGCCAAACTGTTTCCCAGACACTCTGCAGTGTCACGTGTAGAGTATAGAGTATAGAAGCTGGGGGGCTGTAATACAGCAACCTTCTCCATCTTATGGGGGTTTGGTGCACACACTGAATATTTCTGTGTCAGGAGAGCTATTCAATGTTTTGCTATCCATGCACTCTTATGCATCTGCTTAGTGTATATCTGTGTTCACTAAGTACATCCATTTTTTTCAATCTTACTTTTAGGGGTTGGAGGGGGATCTGCTAAACTGAACTTTCAAATAATACAATTCTGTGAAACTCACCTGTAGAATTGTTTTTGAATATATACAGTCCAGGTTGTCCCAGAAGTGATGACATATGGGTAGTCCGCCACCAGGTGGCGCAGTTATTGCAAGATCCAGAACTCTTCCCGGCCCCCTATAAAATGAGGTGTCTCAGTAGAATTCCCAGTGGTCAAAAAGCTGTAATAGACGAGACAAGCCAGGAGGCCAAGAAACCATGTTAAATCACATAGCTTCAGCATGTACTCTCTCCAACAAAAGATTAAGGACAACGGTCCAATATAAAAGGTAATCACCATAAAAGGCAAACAAGATAATGAACCCAAGGGCAGGGTGGGACGACCTGGACTATATAGATTCAAAAACAATTCTACAGGCGAGTTTCACAAAATCGTATTTTTCACTATATCCAGTCCAGGTCGTCCCAGAAGTGATGACATACGGGACATCCAAAAGCAGTGTCCATTAGAGCGGCATCCCCAGTGCGGAACAGCATGTAGTTCATTTCACTACCGCCTGAAGCACCTTTCGGCCAAAGACAGCATCAGCTGAGGCCCTAACATCAACCTTGTAAAACGTAGTAAATGTATGAACTGAAGACAAAGTAGCGGCCTTACAAACTTGTTCAACAGAGGCCTAGTGCTGAAAAGCCCAGGAAGCACCAATAGCTCTAGTAGAATGAGCTGTAACACAAAAGGTGGTTCCTTCCCCTTGGCAGAATATGCTTGCACCACCGCCTGTCTAATCCACTTACTGAGAGTGGACTTGGCCGTAGGCAAGCCCTTTCTGGAACCCTCAGTTAGAACAAAGAGTGAATCAGATTTCCTGAAGGATTCAGTCGCAACCAGGTAGTACTTAATGGCTCTGACCACATCCAAGGTATGGAGGGTCCTTTCCTTAGAATTAGTCGGTGCTAGACACAGGGAAGGCAAGACAACTTCCTCATTAAGATGAAAGGGAGGAACGACCTTAGGCAAAAAATCAGGCTTAAAGCGTAACACCCTTATCCTTATGCCGCTCACAGTAAGGAGGCTTCATACAAAGCGCAGCCAGTTCAGACACGGAACGCACCGAGGCGATAGCTACCAAAAAGGCCACCTTTATGGTCAAAATAGAGCATATACAGCATCGCACAAAAGGCTCAAAGGGAGGACCCTGGAGAGCAGAAAGCACCAAATTCAAATCCCACACCGGTAATACAGGCTTACGCGGTGGACGAACATGGGTAACTCCTTGGAAAAAAGTCCTGATCAGTTTATGATTGGCAAAGGATCTTTGGAAAAAGATGGCCGAGACCTGGCCCTTGAGTGTGCTCAGCTGTAGACTCAGGTCTAAGCCGTGTTGTAAAAATCCCCAAATGCTAGAAATAGAGAATGTGCGACAAGGGAAACTCTTGGATTCACACCAAGCAATGTAGGCATGCCAAACTCTGTAGTAAAGCATGGAAGAAGACTTCTTCCCGCCTGAATCATGGTCTGAACAACCGCGACCAACAGCCCCTTTTCCATCAGGATTGAGGTTTCAATAGCTAAGCCGTCAAAGCCAGCGTCTGTAAACTGGGGTGCCGCAGCGACCCGAGTGAGAAGCCCTGGGTCGTCGGCATGATGTAGCGATCGGCTGATATCTGAACTATGTCCGCGAACCAACTCTGCCTGAGCCAGCGAGGAGCCACCAGGATGGTTGGTACCCCCTCCTGGGCTATCTTGCACAGCACTCGGCCCAGGAGTGGAAACGGAGGAAATGCATAAAGAAGCCTGAACACCGTCCACGGAATTGCCAGAGCGTCTGTGGCTAAGGCCAGAGGATCTCTTGACAGGGAGACGAACCTTGGGAGCTTGTAATTGTGTCTGGACGCAAACATGTCCATATCCGGTTGACCCCAGCAGAGACACAGAGCATGAAAGATCTTGTTGCTGAGTGACCATTCCCCCCAGACGAGAGGCCCCCCTGCTCAGGGAGTCTGCCCCGGGGATGTAAACTGCCGAGATGCAGGGAACATTCTCCTCTGTCCAAGTCAGAATCTGGGTCACCTCCTGGAGGGCTCGCTTACAAGTCCCGCCCTGGTGATTGATGTAGGCGACAGCCATCTGATTGTCCGAGCGGACCTGGATCGCACAACCCCTGAGATGGGGAGTCAACCGAAGAAGCACCAACCGGATTGCTCTCAGCTCCAGGAGATCTATGGGCAAGTGGGCCTCCTGCGGCCCCCACTGACCCTGGAACTTCAGCGATTGCCAAAAACCTCCCCAGCCGGTCAGACTGGCATCCGTGGTAACAATCTCCCACTCGGGAGTCAGAAAGGACTTGCCCACCAACAGATTTTTGGGGTCCAAACACCACAAGAGGGACTGTCTGGCCAGGGGGGACAGTGACAATTCCTGTTCCAGGGACTCCTGCGTCCGGTCCCAACCAGTCAACAGATTCAGTTGAAGAGGTCTCATGTGGAACTGTGCGAAGGGCACTGTTTAGAAGCATGACACCATTAGGTCCACCAGTTTCATCCCCAAACGTATGGATGGCCGCTGACAAGCCAGTAAGGCCAGCACCTGCGTCTGGAGGTCCGCCACCTTCTGCTGGGCAGGAATACCTTGACCTGAGAGGTGTCCAATGTCATGCCCAGAAAAGACCTCACCATCGAGGGAGTGATAGACTTGGGGTAATTGATTACCCATCCAAAATCCTCGAGAGAGGATAACACCGTCCGGGTGTCGCTCTCGGCCTGCTGAAGAGACTGAGCCGCAATCAGCAAATCGCCCAGATAAGGAAGAACATGAATGCCCTGGTTCCTCAGGATAGCCATGATGCTCGCCAGCACCTTGGTGAACACACGGGGGGCTGAGGATATCCCAAATGGCAGCGCCACAAACTGGTAATGCTGCTCCTCCAGCGCAAACCTCAGGAACGTCTGATGTCCCTGAAAAAAAATCGGGATATGCAGATAAGCATCCTTGACGTCCACCGTGGCCATGAAGTCGCCCAGCCGGAGTGAGCTCACAGCGGACCATAAGGTCTCCATGCAGAAATGTCTGACTCTGACAAACCTGTTGAGACCCTTCAGATCCAGGATAGGTCTCAGTGTTCCGTCCTTCTTGGGCACCGTGAACAGATTGGAGTAGAACCCTCGACCCCGCTCCTGGCGGGACAAATCACCCCTGACAGCAGAAGGCGTTGGGCGGCCAATCTTGGGCCCTGTGCCATCATGGGTTCTGGGATATCCGGGACTGAAGAAATCTTGAGGGTGGACAAACTGCCAGCTCTAACTTGTAACTGGAGGAAACCACCTCCTGAATCCAGCGATCCGAGACGTGCCGTCTCCAGACGTGAGCAAAAAGCAGAAGCAGTCCCCCCACCCAGACGGGTGAGGGCGCTCCCTCATGCCCGAGAGGGCTTGGATTTAGCTCCCCAGGAGGGATTGGGTCGGCCGTGAGACCTACCTCGTCCCCAGGAATCTCTGCGGCCACCTGAAAATGAAGAGCCTTTTTCCCCTCGAAAGGAGCGATAGGCAGATGAACACCGTAAGGGCTGCGCAGGCTTCTGTCGCTGAGGGAGTCTCCCATCCTTCGCCAGGAGGTCCAGACACTCCCCGAATAACCTGAGCCCCAAGAAGGGTATACTAGTGAGTGACCTCTTGGCCGCAGCGTCAGCCGACCATTGTCGCAGCCAGAGCGAGAGACGAAGCGCAACAAGCCGGACACTATTCCATAGCAGAGACTACAAAAGCAATAAAATCCACGCAAACTTTGAGGCCCTTATACTCCTCCGCCCGCTTGAGAGACTTGGCAATATCAACAAGGCATCTCACCTTCTTCCTGATGGCTAAGGAGACAATGGCCGCGGCACACAGAGGCCAAAGCCCAGCGCCCACAAAGGTAAAAGCATGACAAGCCAGCTGATCCATACACCTGTCAGCAGGATCGCGCAAGGAAGCCATATCGGGAGACGGCATAACAGTAGTGTTGGATAACCCCGACACAGCGGAATCCACATCGGGGGGCGGGACCAGAGGCGGACCAGCTCCTCAGGGAAGGGATACTGCCTGTCCAGGCCCTTAGGCACCGATGGTAATTTATTAGTTCTTTCCCATTCTTTAAGAACCATATTGGAAAAATGGGCCTGCTCAGGGAAGACGAGCTCTGTCTCTCAGGCTGGAATAAATCACCCTGCTTCCGCTTAGCCGCTTTAGGAGGGACAATATGCAAAGTCTCAAACACTGAAGACAGCAACTTCTCTGTATCGTCAGGGAGCCACATATCCTCTCCTACGGGAGAACCAGGATCGCTGTCATAGCCTACCGACTGATCCCCTGAGGAAACGGGGTCCTTAAACAACTCTCCCTCCTCCATGGAGTCCCAACCGCCAAAAAGATCACCGTCATCGGCAAAATCCCAGTAATCCGGCTCGGTGTGCCGCTTCTTACTCGTGGCCTTACCAGTAGTCGAGCGAGATAGCCGTCTCTCCAGGCTGGCCACCCGGTGTGCCAAATCGGCTTGGGACCCCCTGCTGGCTTTCCCCTCGCTGAGGGCTGAATGCAGTCGTGGGGGTGTTGGCGAGGCCGTAGTTAAAAGAGTGCTAGGGGCAGATACGCCCGCCCTATCATGCTCCAAAAATACGCTCCTAGCGCAAATGACAAACCGTGCTAAGACAGCCCAGGGGGCTGGTACCACACATGGGGCAGAGCTTCACCAGCCCAGATGGGGCCTCAAGCTCACCATCCCCAGAAGCCTCCATTATGGTGATTATAGTGAAAATTATATAGGTTACAAGGCACTAGTGGCCCAAACCTAAGAGATCCCCAATTTAGTCCCTCTTTTTGTGATCCCTCTTAAGGGAGAGGGCGCAAGGAGAGAGAGGAGGGGGGTGTGGTAGGAGACCGGGAGGAACCACAACCCTCAGCTGGCAAAGGGGGCCCACCTAGAAGACACAAGCAGACAAGGAGCCATGAGAATCCCACAACACATGCATCAGAATAGCATAAGAGAAAAAAAGAGGGACTCACGGGACCACCAGCGTGGGGACAGCAGGCCTCAGCCCAGGACAAGGAAGATGGCGCCGGACACCAGCCTCGAGGGGCAGATCGCGCAGCCGTGACGCAAAAAGTGTCATCGCGTGCCCCCGCCCCCCGCTACGGGCGTGAAAAAGAGCGCCCCTCACATAAGAAACATGGAGGATCCCCCCCACCCCCCCAACGCGGAGCGCCCCGCACAGACCCCGCGGTCCTCAGAGCAAGGCCTGCCAGAAGCGCCGCTCCCGAACCCCCCCCTCCCCCAGCGCTTCAAGACAAGGAGGGGAGAGGACAAGGAGCTGAGGGAACGAGGGAGGTAAGTATGTCAGCCGGAGTACAGCACAGTAAAAAAAAAATAAAAAAAAAAATACAGCAGGAAAAACATGCACAAGACAAATAATAAAGCTTGTGGGAGACACGGGCATAAATGTGGTCCCCCCAATAGGCTCACCATCGCCTATGGCCGGCTACCAGAGCCTAGCCCCCCTTGACCCCCGGTGTTCACCCTACTTTCACCTGTCCCGTCAGCCAAGGGCTTGGAGGCAATAATGTGTCCACGGAACAGTGGGAATAGGGATGCAGCGGCCGTCAGGCTTAGAATGCCCTGCTCAGCTGCGGTATCCAGAGAGAGTATCCAAGACGATCCTAGCAGCAGGACTGCAAGAAGAACTTTGGGAATTCTACTGAAACACCTCATTTTATAGGGGGCCGGGAGGAGTTACAGCTCTGGATCTTGCAGTAACTGTACTACCTGGTGGCGGACTACCCATATGTCATCACTTCTGTGTGACGACCTGGACTGGATATAGTAAAAGTTTTATTTTCAAGTACATAACAACATTGGTATTTAGAACAGGTTCCAGTTGTTTCCTGTAAGCGGATGTCAAATCAAGAGAATAAAGTTTAGTAATTTTCTCCCCTAAAGCCCCCCTTTGATAATCAGTGGCGCATGCTGTTTAAGCGTGCTTAAACCAATGCAGATGTTGTAGAATGGCTGCGTTCCATGAGAGCGGCCAACTCCGATTACACACAGAACGTTAAAAGGAGGTAAAATTGTTCTATATCTGGATGTGTTGATGCAGCATGGCTGCAGTGTACCTATGTGATATTGTTTCTCCACACAATGCAAGGTGACTGGAGTTTGGAATATTGCTATAAGCAGCCCAGAGATATTTACCTCAGAAAAAGGGATCAGCATCATACATGCTGAATCAACAGCTGCTGGAGGGGATGAATGCAACTATGTATCAAAGAAGGCCAACGATCTGGCTGGCCAAAAAAGTTATTTACGTTGATACAATGTTTAAGAGCTTTCCGGGCAGAGTTATTACAGCCGATGGCATTTAACTTCTGGATAACATACATTTCAATTAGATTTAGGGTTATTTTGGACTTTTTTCCAGAAGCAGGTTTGTCAAAATTCTAGCAAGATGCCCCCCCCCCCAAATGAAGTTTATTTACATAGAATCTGTCTGCTATTGCACAACATCTGCACAGAGATAAGCCCTCTCAAATAGCTTACGTTACCGATTGCAAGAGAGGGGGTTTAGGGAAGCAATCTTCTAAACTTGTAATTTTTTGTCTGAAGGTTTGCTTTCAAGTGGACCAAAACCCAGGTCCTTTGGCGCATGTGCTGAGCTATGGACGTCTAAGCCGACGTCTTAGCACAGCGGCTCCGTTCACATTTGCGGCCGCGGCCCGTGCATGCGTCGTTGGACCGGGAAGTAAGGTAAGTGTAGCGGGCGACCTGGGAGGTTTCACGCAGCGGGGCATCCAAAATCAGGAGGGGGGGAGGGAATGGATCCTGCTTGGTTTCGGTCGACTTTAAAATTAATGTATTGTAGCCATCTAACCCTTAAAGGCTCCATCCAGGTACATGCTTGAACCTCTGTCCTGCTTATCCCCTGTGGGAACAGTGTAGACTGAGCCATTTCAGAGCAACTCAGATTATATTTAAATACCTTACGCATTTGAAGCAAAGCTGCTCAGCGGCTCCGAGCACGCTGGAGGCCGCATCTCGCGCTTCCCTCTAACATTTGTGAATGGCCGGCGCGGGCACACGCCCTGCTAGAGAGAAGTGCGAGATGCAGTTACAGTCTGCACATGCGCCGTTGGATCGGGATGCAGGTAAGGTGAATGGGGCGTCCTGGGGGTTTCACACAGCAGGGCATCCCAATGTTGAATGCCCCGCTTATAGATTCCCGGGGTGATCCTGCAGGGTGTTGGTCCACTTTAAGGTTGGGAACCCTTGCTGTAGTTGAAGTGCTCTATACTTTTAATAACTATTAAAAAAGCCAGACGGCAAATACAAAAAAAAAGCTAAGACAAAAAGGAAATGTTGAAATTTCTACCTTGTAATCTGGAAAAAAGTCTTTGTATCCCCCTTTGAGTAGATAAATTTCAGGGTAATACAGATTTGGATATTCATTTCTGGCTCGGTCTTCCTCTCTTAACAAACGGCTCCTTTATCAAAAGACATTAAGCACATCATTAGCAAGAGGACTATCTTACACAGAGAGGAAATTATTAACTTAGCAAGGAACAAAACTTGTGAATGTCCCTCTCTGGTAGTGACAACTCTTCCAGGGGGCATGGCAATTTGGCAATCTCCAATCCATGCAAAGTAATTAGCAGCATAGAAAGCTTGGTGGGGGTGCGGCACATGTGCTTTTAAATCTCTGGTAAACACAGCGACCCCGGACTCTTACAGACTTTAGGCTGGTGGCTGACCCTTTACATATACAAGGTGGTAGCCAGCTCACTGGTTGTACAACCTTAAAACATTCATTTGATTTGCTTTTCCTTAAAGAGGAACTAAACCCAGGATTTTCACCATCCTGGGTTTTGTTCCTTCTCCCTCAGCCATCACGTTTTGGGATGCCCTGCTGTGAAAAAACACAATTCTGTGAGGTACTCACCTGTAGAATTGTTTTTTCTGGGAATCCATTCCAGGCACTCCTTACGCTTGGGATTACCTCCTCCTTGCTGATCACGTGACTGCAAGAAAGAAAACAGGTGTGGCCCCTCCCGGCCCAAAAGTAGCAGCTGCCTCCTCACCAAGATCAGTTTACTTAAAAAGCAGTAAAAAAACAGAAAAACAGAGGCAGGCCGGGAGGGCCTATATAGGAGTCCATGTTACTTTACACCGAACTCCGCGAAAATACTCTCATAAATTAAGTTTTGTTCTTTTCACTTTCTCTTACACTTTTTCTAATTTTCTTTTTTTTTTTTCTTTTTTTTTTTAAAAGCTAATGAAATAAATTGACTAAACACCATCAAAAAAAGCATCAAAAGATAGATCATGACCCAAAACGGGTGGGCCGGAGTGCCTGGAATGGATTCCCAGAATAAAAACCATTCTACAGGTGAGTACCTCACAGAATTGTGTTTTTTCTTCCAATCCATTCCAGGCACTCCTTACGCTTGGGATCTCCAAAAGCAGTGCCATCTATGGGCGGGATTCCCTAACGCAGAACAGCAGGTAGTTCATTTCACTACTGCATGAAGAATCTTTCGACCAACCACAGCGTCAGCTGAGGCTCTAACATCCACCTTGTAAAATTTGGTAAATGTATGAACCGAAGCCCAGGTGGCAGTTTTGCAAACCTGTTCCACCGAAGCCTGATGCTGAAAAGCCCAAGAAGTACCAATGGAGTGGAATGGGCCATGACCCAAAAAGGGGGTTCCTTCCCCTTGGTCGAGTAGGCTCTTCCTACTGCCTGCCTAATCCACTTACTGACAGTGGCTTTAGCTGGCGGAAGCCCCTTTCTCGGCCCTTCCGATATAACCAAAAAAGGAAATCCGTTTTGCGGAAGGAATCTGTAGCTGCCAAGTAATATCTTACGGCTCTGACTACATCTAAAGAATGAAGCGCCCTTTCCTTAGCATTAGCCGGAACTGGGCATAAAGAAGGTAAGTTACCTCTTGATTAAGGTGAACTTGTGACCGGAGGGCTGCAGGATCGAATCCCGGTCCTGGGACAAGACCGAAGTGCTCTTGAGCAAGGCACCCAACCCCGCAACTTCTCCCCGGGCGCCACAATTAGGGCAGCCCACTGCTCCAAGCATGTGCACACTCACTGCACGGATGGGTCAAATGCGGAGGATGAATTCCTATGTGTGCGCAAGCATACAGTGGCCATCTACGCATTAAAAATTGAAAAATTTAAATTAAGTCCTACACTGGTAAAATAGACACGCAGAGGTCGGACATGAGTGACCCCCTGAAAAATAGTCTTAATGAGCCTCTTACTAGCGACAGACTTCTGGAAAAAAAAAAATAGCCAAGGCCGATACATGCCCTTTTAGGGTGCTTAACTGTAGGCCCATTTCTAAGCCATCTTGTAGGAATTCTAGAATTCTAGAAATTGAATACTTCTGCACGAAAAATTCCTAACCTCACACCAGGATATGAACGACCGCCAGACCCTGTAGTACATCATGGAAGACGACTTCTTCCGGGCCTGAATCATGGTATGAATAACCTTGGCCGATAAACCTTTCTCTGCTAAGATCGAGGTTTCAATAGCCAAGCCGTTCAAGCCAGCATCTGTAAATTCGGGCGCCGAAGCGCCCCCTGAGTGGGAAGATCTGGCTCGACCGGTAGGCGCCGATGGTCTACCGACCTTGTTATGTCTGAAAACCAACAACTTCTTGGCCAATGCGGAGCTACTAGAATGGTAGGTACCCCCTCCTGAGCTATCTTTCCTAATACACGGCTCAGTAGCGGAAGCGGGGAAAAAAAGTACAGAAGCTTAAACCTTGCCCAAGAGACTGACCGGGCATCCGTTGCTATGACCAGAGGGTCCCTTGATAGGGACATGAAATTTGTCCGTTTGTGATTGTGTCTGAATGCAAAAGATCCACTTCCAGACACCCCCAGCGAAGACAAAGGGCTTGAAAGACCTTCCGACTGAGGGACCATTGTCCCCAATGCAGAACCTTCCTGCGGTGGTCGGACATGAGTCTCAGAGCGTCGCCTCCTGGTTTTCTACCCCCGGGATGTAAACTGCTGAGATGCAGGGAACATTCTCCTCTGCCCAAGTCAGAATCCGGCTTACTTCCTGTTGAGCACTCTTGCTCCGGGTACCCCCGATGATTGATATAGGCTACAGCCGTCCGATTGTCTGACTGGACCTGGACTGCCTGCCCCTTTAAGCTGGGGGTCAGATACTGAAGCACTAGTCTGATTGCTCTTAATTCCAATATATTTATGAGAAGCTGACACTCCTTTGGCCCCCATTGTCCCTGGATCTTCTGTGTCTGCCAGATGCCCCCCCCCCAACCTGTGAGACTGGCATCCAGGAAAACGATCTGCCACTGCGGTGTCAGAAAGGACCTGCCTACAGACAGATGAAGAGGGTCCATCCACCACAGAAGAGATTGCCTGGCCGAGGGCGTTCGAACAAAAAACTTGATCCAGCGACTGTGGGGCTCGATCCTAGTTTGCCAACAGATTCCACTGAAGAAGCCTCATGTGAAACTGGGCAAAAGGTACAGCCTCAAAGCAGGCTACCATAAGGCCTACTAGCTTCATCCCTAGCCGAATGGTCGGCTGCCGGCAAGCACTGGTAGAAACACTTTGACTTGAACCGTGTCCAGAATCATTCCTAAGAAATTCCTTACTGGCACCGGAGTGATATGGGACTCCAGCCGAACTCTTCCAGAGTTGATAGGACCGTCTGCGTATCTTTCATGATCCGCTGAAGAGACCCGCTAAAATTAAAAGATTGTCCAAATATGGAATGATGCATATCCCCTGGCTCCTGAAAAAGGCCATGAGACCCGCCAAACTTTTTGGTGAACACTCTTGGAGCCGAGGATATCCCGAATGGAAAAGCCACAAACTAGAAGTGCTGGTCTTCCAGGGCAAACCTCAGGAACTTCTGATGCCCTGGAAAAAATACAACTCTGAAGTACTCACCTGTAGAGTTGGTATTATATGCTCCAGAATATTCATAACGTATGGGTATACCTCCGCCTTCAGCGCCGTGTACTGCAGAACACGAAGAAAACAAGCTCCTCCCGGCCCTACATATACCGGAGGACCTCCCACAAATCCCCAGCATTGAAAAGCAGTGAGAATGAGAGGCCAGGAGAAACAACCACCCAAAACTGGCAAAAATATCAAGGATAACAATCACCAAACAGAGGATCCAGAACAAGGTGAAACCAGGGTGGGGTGGAGCAGGACGTGCTGTATGCATATAATACCAACTCTACAGGTGAGTACTTCACAGAGTTGTATTATTCTAAGCATACAGCACGTCCTGCTCCAGAATATTCATAACGTATGGGACATCCAATAGCAATGTCCGTAAGAAAGGGTGGGATCCCCAACAGAAGGCAACAGCAAGCAGTTTAAACTACTGCCGCCTGCAAAACCTTGCGGCCAAACACAGCGTCCGCTGAGGCCTTAACATCAACCTTGTAAAACTTTGTAAAGGTGTGAACAGAAGACCAAGTAGCGGCCCTGCAAACTTGCTCCACAGAGGCCTGGTGCTGAAAAGCCCAAGAAGCCCCAACAGCTCTAGTAGAATGAGCAGTAAGATGAAAGGGGGGAGTCTTCCCCTTAGTAGTATAGGCTTGAACCACAGCCTGACGAATCCATTTACTGATGGGGCCTGTGAGGCACAACGAAGAGAGCATCCGTCTTCCTAAAGGCCTGAGTGGTAACCAGGTAAGACTTGACACACCTAACCACATCCAGGGAATGCAAAACCCTCTCCTTAGGGTTATTAGGATTAGGGCACAAGGAAGGAAGTACAATATCTTGATTCAAATGAAATGCAGACACAACCTTAGGCAGAAAGTCTGTCTTGAAGCGAAACATCGCCTTATCCCAGTGTCTCTCAAAGTAGGGAGGCTGAATAGACAAGGCAGCCAACTCAGACACACGTCTAACCGAGGTAATAGCTACCAGAAAGACAACCTTGAGCTGCTTCATGAATAGGCTCAAAGGGAGGACTCTGTAGGGCCGACAAAACCAAGTTCAGATCCCAAACAGGAACCATAGACTTCCGAGGGGGACGCACATGAGTGACCCCCTGAAAGAAAGTCTTGATAAGAGTGCTGGGCAAAGGTCTTCTGAAAGAAGATAGACAGGGCCGAAACCTGGCCCTTCAAGGTACTAAGCTTCAGACCTAAGTCTAGACCATGTTGTAAAAACTCCAGCACCCTGGAGACTAAGAATTCCCGGCAGGGAAGAGACCCGGATTCACACCAGTCAATGTAGGCACGCCATACCCTATAATATATGGCAGAAGAGGTCTTCTTCCTGGCTTGCACCATGGTAGCCACTACAGAAGCGGACAAACCCTTTTCCTTTAAGAGGGTGGTTTCAATAGCCAGGCCGTCAAAGCCAGAGTTAGTAAATTGGGGTGGCGTAGAGACCCCTGAGTTAGAAGATCTGGTAACCTTGGTAGATCGTATTGATCTACTGCCATTTGAACCACATCTGCGAACCACACTCTTCTTGGCTACCTTGGGGCCACCAGAATCGTGGGTACCCCTTCCAGAGCGATCTTGCGTAGCACTCTGCCCAGAAGGGGAATTGGTGGAAACGCATACAGGAGCCGAAACTCCCTCCAAGACATTGACAGAGCATCCGAGGCTCGAGCCAGAGGATCCTGAGACAGGGATACAAAGCTCGGGAGCTTGTGATTGTGACGGGACGCAAACAGATCCACGTCTGGGACACCCCAACGGTGACACAGGGACTGAAATACCGAGTTGGAGAGGGACCACTCCCCCTGATGGGACGACCCCCTGCTCAGAGCATCTGCTAGCAGATTTTCCGCCCCCGGAATGTAAACAGCCGAGATGCATTGAACATTGGTCTCTGCCCATGTTAGAATCAGAGACACCTCCTGGAGAGCACCCTTTCTCCGGGTTCCTCCCTGATGATTGATGTAGGCCACCGCCGTCCTGTTGTCTGAGCGCACCTGAATCGCCAGACCCTTCAGGTGCTGGGTCAATTGTTCCAGCACCAATCTGACCGCTCTGAGTTCCAGGACATTGATGGGTAGATGGGCCTCCTGAGGGCCCCACCTCCCCTGGAAACGCAGAGACTTCCAGAATCCCCCCCAGCCCGAGAGACTGGCATCCGTTGTGACCGTCTCCCAGGAGGGAGCCAGGAAGGATCTGCCCCTTGTCAAGTTCCCATGATCCAGCCACCACGCAAGGGATTGTCTGACCGAGGAGGGAAGCACTCAGATCTCGTCCAAGGACGCTGGGTCCTTGTTCCAAACTGACAGAAGGTGAAGCTGCAGAGTTCTCAAATGGAATTGTGCAAAGGGCACCGCCTCGAAGCTTGCCACCATCGAGCCCACAAACTGCATTCCCTGCCTGATGGAGGGATGAGGGCTCGAGAGCAGGGACCTCACCTTGTCAGAGCTTCCACCTTCTGTGGAGGAAGGAATATCTTTGACTGAACGGAATCCAGAATCATCCCCAGAAACGGGGTCACTGAGGAGAGGGACAGAGAGGACTTTGGGTAATTGATCACCCAACTGAAGGACTCCAGGGTGGTCACCACCAACCGCGTGTCCAGCTCTGCCTGCCGCAGAGACCGAGAGGTGATGAGTATATCGTCCAGGTAGGGCAACACTCGTATGCCTTTTAGTCTCAACAGAGACATTACTCCTGCCCGCACCTTGGTGAACACCCTGGTAATGCTGATCCAGCAGCACAAATCTGAGAAACCTTTGATGCCCTGGGAACACTGGAACGTGCAGGTAAGCATCCTTGATGTCCACAGATGTCATGAAGTCCCCTGGGCGCAGCGAGGCAATGGCCGAGCGCAGAGTTTCCATACGAAAATGCCTGTTTCTGACAAATCTGTTTAAGATTTTTAAATCCAGAATGGGTCTGACTGACCAGTCCCTTTTGGGCACCGTGAAAAGATTGGAATAAAACCCCACGCCCCTATCTTTTAAGGGGACCTTGCAAATGACCCCAAGGTCTAGAAGGTCCTGCAGCGCTAGCATCAAGACTTGAGCTGAGGCAGGATCCTGTGGGATTCGGGACCCGATGAACCTGGTAGGGGGCAGTACAGCAAACTCTTTTGTAACCGGAGGACACTACCTCCTGAATCCACCGGTCTGGGACGTGGTGTCTCCAGACATGCTGAAAATGCTGTAGACGTCCCCCCACCCTGACAGGCGAGGGCGCCCCTTCATGCTTGGGGGGTCTTGGGAGGGGCTTTGGGCTTGGGCCCCCAGGAAGAACTGGGGCGGCATCCTCTGTTCTTGTTCCAGGAATCTGCGCGAGCCGCGGCGAAGGACACCCCTCTGCCCTGCTTAGCCCCACGATAGGGGGTTGAATGGGAGCTTGGGCCACGAAAGGGCCGAATCTGACGCTTGCGCTGGGGCAGCTTGCCCCCTTTAGCGAAGATATCTAATCTTTCTCCAAACAGGCGCAGCCCTTTGAATGGAAGCCCCGTAAGGGCCTTCTTGGCGACATTGTCAGCGGCCCACTGGCGTAACCAGACCGCACGGCGTATGGCTACCACCAGAGCAGAGGATCTAGCACTCAGCTTAATAGCATCGTCCGATGCAGACAGGATATAATTGATAAAAGTCTCACAGGTAACTAAAGCATTGGCGGCGTCAGACGGCAAGTCATCCGCCCCTTCAAGGGCAGTCTTCACCACAGTCCTGAGCGCCACCGTCGTGATGGCTAAGGCGCAAACTGGGCGGAGCGACGCTCCCCCAAATGCAAAGGCATGACATGCCAGTTGATCAACCCGCCGATCCTCCAGATCCCGCAGCGTAGTAGTGTCAGGGGAGTGCATAATAGAGGTATTGGACAGACCAAGGATCAGGGCATCGACTTCGGGCGGCGAAGTCCAACACTTGATCAGGTCGGCAGGAAATGGATACTTCTTATCCACAGCTTTAGGGACCCCCTGGAGTTTGCTGGGATGTTCCCACTCTTTTAAGACGAGATTATTAAAATGAGTTTGTTCAGGAAACTCCAACCGCACCCTAGCGGTATGAAACAGGTCACCTCTTTGCCGAGGAGCCGCAGGCGGGGGAGAGAGGGATAACACATCAAAGATCTGGGCCAGCAATCTATCAACGTCATCCTGAGACCAAAGATCAGAACCAGATTCATCCCGACTCCTGGACTCGTCGTCATAGGACCCCGAGTCAGAAAACAGTTCCCCTTCCTCTGAGGGGGAATGTGCATAACACAGATGTAAGTCGTCAGATTCTACAGGAAGAATAGTAGCTTCAGGATTCAAATGGCGCTTTTTGGCAGTAGCCTTGCGCGCCAAGGAGCCAGCGATTAAATTTTCGACGCTAGCCAGTCTAGTGGCAAAATCAGCATGAGAGTCCCCACTAGTATTGGGGGTTAGGCTCAGGCTTGGGGGAGTAGGGGAAGCAAGGCGAGGTGCGGGCCCAGCCTCGGAAGAGGTGGGGAGGCCAGCTAGCGCCTGCTGGGCACAAGGGACGCAGACCCGTGCATTGTCACCACTGCTAGGTGTGACCCCACAAGCTACACACAGACGGGCTTGTCCCGAGGGAACCCCGTTCACAATATCCTGAGATGCCTCCATATGGTGATTATTATATTTAATATGCCAGTAGGGATTGACGCTGTAAAGCAACCCTGGATGCCCCAAACACCCGCTGGGAAGTGGGAATCATTTGTTTAAAATGGTCTGGACAGGATGCTACGCCGGGCCGGGAGAAGCCGCCGAAGTCCGCGGTCTGAAAGACACAAGGGGAACAGGGATGTCAGAGCCAAGCGAGAAGAAGCCAAAAGCTAGGAAAGGAATCGCCCATGAGGGCACTTACAGAACAGCGAGGGGAGGACCGTCTTCACCACACGCATGTGAGAAGGAAATGGCGCCAAGCGAACCTCGAAGGGCGGGCCAGAGCGGGCGATGACGCGGAACGCGCCAAACCGAACCATGCACCCCCTCCGGAGAGCGCGAAGCTCGAAGGCGCGCAGCCAATCAGAAGCGACAGATATTGTCAGAAAAAAATCACCTCAGAGAAATCTGACAGGGTGAATACCGTGATAGAACGCCAAGCGTCAATCGAATAGAGCCGACGTACGCGCCGAGAAAATGCAATAAAAGCGCTGCGGAAAGCTAAAAGCTGAATGTGAAGCACGTCTCTGACTCCGGTAACCATTAAGACAATGGGTGACTAGTGTGATTAGGGCAAGGTTTAGCCATCGTACACACGACCCCCCCCCTCCCTCTTTTTTCCCCCACTAACGGGGGAATCTAGGGAGGAAGGTGACCCAATATTCTGGGTTCACCGCTACACAGGGAGTGGGGCACTAGTGCGCGAGGGGCATCCAATTGAAGGCTCACCATACGCCTTAACCGCCTATCCTATGGAGGGGGATTGCGGTGGAGTCTAGCTCCATAAGCACACTAGGTGCTGCCTACCTTCACCCGACCAACGCAGCCCAGGCTGGGAGGCATTAATTCACAATGAGGACGGGTGGAAATAGTCCCGCAGGGCCTCGGGCTATCAAGCCCCGCTCGCCTGCGAGAGCGTGATACTTCATGTCTTCGCAGTTCCAGCACTGCAGAGAAATCTGGGGATTTTGTGAGGTCCTCCGGTATATGTAGGGCCAGGAGGAGCTTGTTTTCTTCGTGTTCTGCAGTGCACGGCGTAGAAGGCGGAGGTATACCCATACGTTATGAATATTCTGGAGCAGGACGTGCTGTATGCTTAGAATATTGGAACATGCAGATACGCGTCCCTTAAGTCTATAGTAGTCATAAGATCCCCAGGCCGAACTACTCTTGTCGCTGACCTTAGCGTCTCCATGCGGAAAGGTTTCACGCGGATATCCTGTTGAGACCTTTTAAGTCTAAAATGGGATGCATCGACCCATCCTTTTTGGGGATTGTGAACAGGTTGGAGTAAAACCCCTGATCTTCCTCCTAAAAGGGTACTCGACAAATTACCCCTTTTTAAAGGAGATGCTGAACTGTGGGTCTCAGGGCATCTATCTTTGACTGGTTCCGGGATGCCCCTGACCAAAGGAACCTTGCGGGTGGTCTGGCTGCAAACTATCTTGTAGCCTGATGACACAACCTCTAGGATCCAAAGATCCGCCACGTGGTGCCTACAGATATAAGCAAAATGCAAAAGCCGTCCCTCCACCTGCTCGGGTGAGGGCGCCCCCTCATGCTGGAGTGGGCTTGGCTGGAGGATTAGGCCCACTTCTCCAGGCCCCTCCTGCCCTACACGCTCTGCCTCTACCTCAAAAAATCTCTACGGGAGCAAGGACGAAAGGTCCCTCTGCCAGTCCAAAAGAGTCGATATGATGAAGTCCTCTGAAAAGGCTGAGTCGTCCTCTTCCTCTGAGGCAGTTTGCCATCCTTCACCATACTGTCCAGTTTTTCTCCAAAAAATAATCTGCTCCCTAAAAAAGGTAGATCTATAAGAGCTTTCTTAGTGGCGGCAACCGCCAACCATTGTCTTAGCCATAAGGAATGGCGCAAGGCCACAAGCAGAGCAGAAGTTCTAGCAGCTAGCCTGACTGCATCATCCATCGCAGTGATAGCGAAACGAGTTAAAGTCCAAACAATCCTTAAAATCTTTGGACTCTTGAATAAGCCTGCGAGACTTAGCCCTGGCTAAACCTTATCTTCTTCCTTGAAGCCAGGGACACAATGGCCATGGCACAACCAGGATGTAGAAAGGATCCTTTCATAGCAAAAGCATGGCGGGCCAATTGATCCATTCGTCTCCCCGTGGGATCTCTTAAAGTTCCCATAGTAGCAGAATGATGGAAGTATTAGACAAGCCTGCTACTGGAGAATCCACCTCAGGTGGGTAAGACCAAAGCTTAATCATGTCCGCCGGAAAGGGATACCTAGAGTCTAGTATCCTAGGAACAGCCGGTAATTTGTTAGGATTTCTTAAGAAGATTGTTTTCCCTGACCGGGAAACGAACACGGGCCCCGGCGGTGAGAGCGCTGAATCCTAACCACTAAACCACCAGGGACACATCCATTTTAGAAAAGTGCGGCTGCTCCGGGAACACCTGCCTTTGCCTTACTGGCTTAAGCAGATCATCCTTTCCTCTTTTTGTCACCTCAGGAGGGGTGATATTATTAATATTATTGTTCATTTATATCATCTTCCGTAGCGCTTTACAAAGTAGTAATTACCGACAGGGTAGAACATAAAGTACACACACTATTTCAAACGCAGTTTTACAGATTTGACAGTGGATATTCTGAGTACAAGATACAATATGGGAGAGAGTGATATTCAAAGTTTCAAAAACCGAAGAGAGCAGACACTGTGTTTCGCCAGGCCCCTCCTCCTGCGAGGAGGGGGTCCTCATCAGAAGAAAAAAAAAAAAAAAAAAAAAAAAATAGAGTTACTATCTTCCTCACCCGAGCGTAACTCGCCTTCTGAGAGCTGCTCATCTATATACCCTTGTTCCTCCCACTCTCCAAAAGAGGCAAATAAATCTCTTTCCTCCGCAACAGGTTCCAATGGCTCCTCTTATAGGTGGCCTTCTTCGGAATAACCAAGGATAACTGTCTCTCCAGGTTATCCAACCTGTGCACCACATCTGACTGCGCCTCGCTGCCTTCCCCCTTCCAGGGGAAGGAAGGGATGGGTGAGCCGTTGCGCTCACACCAGTAATAACTGGACTAAAGACCTGAGCCGCCGCTCTATTATGGTCTAACCAATTCTCATGGCGCAAGCGGAAGAAACTGTGCTGAAACTACCCAGGGGATCCTGCTTACATAAGGGGCAGAGCCCACCCTGCTCAAATGGGATGTCCGAATCACTATCCCCTGATGCCTCCCTCATGTTTTTTTTTTTTTTTTTTTTTAATTTGGCAATCAGACCTAAAAGGCCCTAAGCCTAAAACCAATCCCAAAAGGGACCGGGAGGAACCACAACCTTTTCTATCCTCCTTCCAAATTCTAAAAAATAAAACAGGAGAACAAAAAGGAGCATTAATAATCTCACTCTTTTTTTTTTTTTTTTAACTGATAAAAAGATAAAACTGACAATCATAATAATAAAATATAGAATATATATATATGAATAAATATATATATTATAAACATATACAAATATATAATATAAATAATATAACTTACTGAAATATGAAATTGATAATGCAATTAATCAAAAAAATGTATATAAAAATTGATAATGGCAATGTCCACTCACCACCACCGCTCTTCTCTCACCGCTATACAAAAGAAATGGTCAAACACATAATATATATATCATAGCTTAGTACAAACAACGGCAAAATCAGCTTGCCCTGAGGCAGCAATATGAATAAACCAGCGGAACCCCTGAAAGCCATTCTAATCACAAGGCATTTCTAGGCCAGCACCTTGGCCCTTTCCTCGCCCGGGGAGAGAGACAACTGAATACACGCCCTTGTGGTTCTGGGTTAAACTCTGCCCTTGCGTGACCTCAGCCACGTCCCTTAAAGGCATACATAAATTTTTAATTTTTTTTATTTATTTATTTTTTTTCTATTATTAATTTCTCTTTCGCCGCTTCTATTTCTCGGTGCCTTACCTTCACAGACCCCAAAACAGCCAACGCTGTGGAGGCATAAACTTGGGTCTTGAGGGATCCATGGGAATAAGGCTACGCAGAGAGCAGACAGGGTTCAGTCGCCCGCTTGCGGCCAATCCTTGAGAGCTAGCTTCTTGAACAACCTTTACAGTCACTTACCACTGCAAGAAAGAAAACTGGTCTTGGTGAGGAGGCAGCTGCTACTTATGGGCCGGGGAGGGGCTACACCTGTTTTCTTTCTTGCAGTCACGTGATCAGCAAGGAGGAGGTAATCCCAAGCGTAAGGAGTGCCTGGAATGGATTGGAAGAAAAACAGATGTACAGGCATCACAATCAGGAGTGGCATGTCTGGCAATAACTCTAGGATAGCTGGGTGGTGACTAAAGGAAAAGAACATAGGTATTCTGTGGGTATAACTAGGTGCTTGTTTTTTTTCTCTGGCTGTTTATCTGGTAATTCTGCATTGTTGGTTTACACCAAATAATAGTTTACTTACATTTTTGGACCCCTTTCTGAAGAGAACTCGCAATGAAATATCAATATAATTCGCTTTTGTGGTACAGATGGAACCAACGGTTGAGTTAGAAAATAATTCAGCAACTGCTCTGGTAGATGGAAGTTTAATGCACCCTAAAATAAAGAGCCATAATTACTGCTGCAGCCTTTAATTTTTAATTACACTTGCCATCCCCAATAGAATTTAAAATAGAATAAAAACAAAGACTACTTAATTATCCCAGGTTTGGGTCTGTCCCCCTGGGGCACCCCCATTTGGGGTTCCCCGCTGTGGGGTGGTGGATTTGGTGGAAAGGCTTGTATACTGCATGCCCTGGGGGTTTCACACAGCAGGGAATACCAGTCGGGATGCCCCCAGAGGAAAGAGTAAAATGTTAGAGATTTCCTGCAGTAAACTCTTCTGCATTTTATTGCGTCCTTTGAAGCAAGTTTTGATCTTTGCCCACAGGGCATTCCGATTTGGGATGCCCCACTGTGTGAAACCCCCATAGGTTGCCACCAAAAAAAACAGTCCCCGATCCCACAGCATATGCATGGGCTGTATGCTGTATATCAGGGCTGCTCAACCTTTTGACAAGCTGGGAGCCACTTATATAATTGGGAACCTAGTCGGGGGTTACAAATAGGCTCCGAATTTTCTCATGTGGAACAGCATTAATGCAGATATTCTGCAACAATCATGATGCCCAATGTCTCCAAAAACTCCACTCCCATGTCCTCCCACCACAGTCCTATATTCATAAGTAACAATCTAGCTATACACATGCCGAATGGCTTACCCAGTCGATCTTTATCTATAGTCCTCCATTATCAGTCCCACGTTCCAAATATTCAACCCATCTAAGCACCCAACAATGCTAAACATGCATTCTCCTTACTGTACCCCATTTAACTACATTAGTGTAAACTTTCCCCACAGCAGGTCAGGGGCCAGGTTGAGGTTGAACAAATGTGCTGTACACATTACACGGCATACTGCCCTGTTTAGACACAAAGCCCGGCATAAAGGAGCTTCATTCCCGGTATTTACAGAGTGTAGCGAGTTCCCATCCCCAACCACCCACCCCATCTGAATGGCAGCCGGCAAAAGGAAAATGGAACTGGAGAATATCTGCTACCGATATGAAGGGAAACAGTGAGGCATCCCAAAGCCAAGTCTTTTTTTTTTTTTTTTTTACTTTACTTCAAGTTAATATATATATAAAAAGGTTTTTCACATTTAATGTAAACTAAATGGTTACTGTAGCACATAGCACATTCTGGGAAGGGTAACACATGCTGCACACCCATACCTTATGTAGTCAAGCATATCTAGTTGTATCCAGATGTACTAGTCATATTCAAGTTTATGCAAACATAATATATGTATATATATTTCTCACCTTGATATGCCCCCCTTCATATTCATAAGGATATCGGCAATCTATGACGTAGAATGTTTCCACAAGACTGTTGAACACCCCTTCATATAATGCTGCCAACTAATGCAACCAAAGAGTGATTAATAAAACAAAATTATAGTAATTAACAAATAAGATACATGAACAGTCACAAACCCGCACCAAATGTACAATGTACACTCACAGTCTCTCCAGTGATGTATCGGAGATCTTGATGCCGTCCAGTTACAGTAGGTAAAGCATAAACCTATAGCAAAGTACAGAAAATAACCACAAGACCGCTTTGTATTGTAATCCCTATGGCAAAACCTATAGAGAAAATGTATGCACAGCTATATGGCCAAACACTACGACATGAAGCACAGGACAGCGCGATTTTATGAACAAAAATAATCAGGACGTATTGAGGGAGAATGGGAGCCTCCTAACACTGTAAATCTTCCACGAAACCACATTTTCAATGCTGTCAATCATTTCCAAGCGAAAAGATATTACAGTATTAAAGTGCCTACAAATAAAGGCTGTGGGTGTTTTTTTTTTGTTATGCAGCCGACAGTTGTATTGTATTACCTTTGTAAAGTCTCCAATTAGTTGTCGATGACTATAATCCTCATCCAAAGCTTTCGTAATATCCACATCACAAAGCGAGAGGGTCTTTTTCAGAGAGGCACCCTTTAAAATATATGAAATTGAACAGCAAGTTTAATCTAAGTTTAAGTGCACGCCCTGGTCATATCCCGACTTGACTACTGCAACACCCTCCTTTTGAGGTTTTTACCAACCGTCTGGCACCGCCCAATCTATTCTGAATTCTACTCTCGTCATCTACCTCTCCTCTGTCAATCCCCTCCACTGGTTACCCATTTCTCAGAAAGTTCAGTTCAAAGTTCTTACACTAACATACAAAGTTCTCTCCAGCAAGGCCTGTACCTACATCTCCCCTCGGATCTGGTGATACAAACCAGCCACAACCTCCACCCTGCCTTGTACCGTCTCCTGTCCTCTTCCTTGGTCACCTACTCATGCTCCTACCTTCAAGAGTTCTCCTGTGCCTCTCTACTTCTCTGGAATGCACTCCACCACTCTCCAAAGCTCCAAGCAACTCCAATAACGTTCACTGTGCACATGCTGCCAAACTCAAGCTCTACCACTTTTGATCCCTTCCTTTGGTCTCCACCGCCTTTCTTAAAGGAGCAGCCTTTCTGGATGGCTGGGCATTGGAGAGCGCCTCAGCCTAGAGATGTTGTGGAGGGGCCAATGCTGTTTATATTGTGTGGGAGCCAGGTTAAAGGCAAGTTTTGCGGTGCCCTGGAGGGTGCACACAGCAGGGCAGCCCAATTTGGGATGGAAGGCCAGAGTGAGCACACAATAGGCAAATCACAATTTTCCACAATCCTTCCCTGATGCTAGGAAGGGGCAGTGCTGTGCATGGCAGCTGTACATTGACCAGTGCAATCACAAAGCTGCAAAGGATTGGGTGACTGATCTGTCATGCAATGTCCCAGCTCCAGCTGCCGCACAGATTGCTCACACCCAGAGAACAGTATTTATGTCATTGCCTAATACTGCTTGCATTGGGTGTTATAAAATGCTTCCTCTTTAATCTGATGCCATTTTTGCACTGCCTTGAGATGCTACAAAGTTTTAAATAAGAACAATAAAGACAGAAAAATCATTCACAGACCTGCACAAAATACCATTTTGTGAGTACTCACCTGAAAAATGGATATTGTCAGTGTGCCACACACCCCGCTTCACCTTTAAATTCTTCACGATTGGGTTACTCACCGCCAGGTGACGCTGTTGCAGAGAGGAAGTCTTGTAACGAGCCCCCTTCCGGCCTATATATACCTGGTACCTCCCATTTATCACCAGTGATTTAAAAAGCAGAAAGACAAGGTACCAGTAATCTACCGGTAACCTCAAAATAAATAAAAGCTTCACCATATGAAGGATTCGGGATACCGAAAAGGGTGGGAGTGAAGCGGGGTGTGTGGCACACTGACAATATCCATTTTTCAGGTGAGTACTCACAAAATGGTATTATTCTCAGTGTGCCACACACCCTGCTTCACCTTTAAATTCTTCACGATTGGGACATCCAAAACCAGTGTCCACAAGGGATGGGTATCCAAAGGCAAGGTGAAGCATAACTTAAATGACTGCAGTCTGCAGCACTTTGCGGCCAAAAACAGCATCCGCTGAGGCTCGCACATCAACTTTGTAAAACTTAGAAAAAGTATGAACAGAAGACCAAGTGGCAGCCTTACAAACTTGTTCAACAGAAGCTTGGTGCTGAAAAGCCCAAGACGCTCCAACGGCGCGAGTAGAATGAGCAGTGATACGAAAAGGGGGAACTTTCCCCTTAGCAGCATAGGCCGCAATAACGGCCTGACGTATCCATTTGCTAATGGAAGATTTGGCCGGTGCCAAACCCTTCTTAGGCCCACAGGGCACAACAAAAAAGGCATCCGTCTTACGAAAAGGAGACGTGATAATCAAGTAGTACTTAACACAGCGTACTACATCCAAACAATGCAAAACCCTCTCTTTGTCATTCTTAGGATTAGGACACAAGGAGGGAAGAACAATATCCTGATTCAAATGAAAAGCAGAAACAACCTTAGGAAGAAAGTCTGGTTTGAACCGAAAGACCACTTTATCCTGATGCCTCTCAAAGTAAGGCGCCCTGATAGACAAGGCCGCCAACTCCGAGACACACCGGACCGAAGTGATAGCTACCAAGAAGACAATCTTCTGAGTCAGGGTAGACAAAGCAATATCTTGCAGAGGCTCAAAAGGAGGAGCCTGCAGAGCAGAAAGAACCGAATTCAAATCCCAAACCGGGAGTAATGGTTTCCTGGGAGGCCGCACATGCGTAACCCCCTGGAAAAAAGTTTTAACTAAAGGATGAAGCGCAAAACGCTTCTGAAAAAAGATAGATAAGGCAGAAACTTGCCCTTTCAAAGTACTTAGCTGAAGACCAGAGTCCAGCCCAGATTGTAAAAACTCCAGAATCCTGGAGACCGAAAAGACCCTACAAGGAAAAGATCTCATCTCACACCAGGCGATATAGGCTTTCCAAGTCCTATAGTAGATGATAGAAGAAGACCTCTTCCGGGCACTGATCAGAGTCTTAACGACTGAGTCAGAAACACCCTCCTCCTTCAAGATGGAGGTTTCAGCAGCCAGGCCGTGAAACCCAGCGCTGGTAAATTGGGGTAACACAACCGACCCTGAGTGAGTAGATCGGGCCGAAGAGGCAGAACGAACTGGTCCACTGGCAGCCGAACGATGTCTGCGAACCACACTCGCCTTGGCCACCTTGGGGCCACGAGAACGGCGGACACCCTTTCCAGAGCCAACTTCCGAACCACCCTGCCCAGCATGGGTATCGGAGGAAACAGGTATAGAAATCCCAGATCCCCCCAGCTCAGGGACATGGCGTCCACTGCCAGAGCCAGAGGATCCTGGGAGAGCGACACGAAGTTCGGGAGCCTGTAATTGTGACGAGAGGCAAACAGGTCCACCTCCGGTGTCCCCCATCGGAGACACAGTGAGCGAAAAACCTGAGGATGGAGAGCCCATTCTCCCAGACGGGGAGAGCCCCTGCTCAACCGGTCCGCTTCCTGGTTCTCCACTCCTGGAATGTATACCGCCGAGAGACAAGGAACATGGGCCTCTGCCCAGGTCAGGATCAGGGACACCTCTCAGAGCACTCAGACTGCGAGTCCCTCCCTGATGATTGATGTAAGCAACCGCTGTTTGATTGTCTGACCGCACCTGGACCGGAAGGCCCAGAATGTGTTGAGTCAGGAGAGCAAGCACCCAACGGATGGCTTTCAGTTCCAGAACATTGATGGGTAAGTGGGCCTCTTGAGGTCCCCACTGCCCCTGGAACTGAAGCTCCTTCCAGAATCCGCCCCATCCCGACAGACTGGCGTCCGTGGTGACAATTTCCCAAAGAGGGGTCAGGAAAGACCTGCCCCTCACGAGATTGGCCGAGACCAACCACCACTGGAGGGACTGCCGGCCCCGGGAGTACAACTGGAAGGGCTGATCCAGCAACCGAGGCTGCCGGTCCCAGGACGCCAACAGATAAAGCTGAAGCGTCCTTGTGTGAAATTGAGCAAAAGGAACTGCCTCGAAAGAGGCGACCATCAACCCTACCAGCCTCATCCCCAGACGGATGGACGGCCGAGGATTGGAAAGAAGGACCCGAGCCAACTCCTGAATCAGATGAATTTTGGACTGGGGGAGAAACACTCTGTGTTGATGAGAGTCCAACTGCATCCCCAGAAAGGACACCACCCTGGCCGGAGCGAGGGAGGACTTGGGGAAGTTGATCACCCAACCAAAGCTTTCCAGCGTGGAGACCACCAACCTGGTGTCTGTCTCCGATTGATTGAGTGACGGAGCCATGATGAGAAGGTCGTCCAAATAAGGTACGACACGAATGCCCCGAGATCTGAAAATGGCCATCACCCCTGCCAGCACCTTGGTGAACACTCTTGGAGCCGAGGTAAGGCCAAACGGAAGTGCCACGAATTGAAAATGCTGATCTTTCATCACGAATCGAAGAAAACGTTGATGAGCCTGGCAGATGGGAACATGAAGATAAGCATCCTTGATGTCTATGGACGTCATGAAGTCCCCCTGCCGAAGGGAACCGACGGCCGTACGCAAAGTTTCCATGCGAAACTTCCGAATACGGATGAACTTGTTGAGCAATTTCAGGTCCAGGACGGGACGAACCGACCCGTCCTTTTTGGGGACTGCGAAAAGATTGGAGTAGAAACCGAGGCCCATCTCTAAGCACGGTACCGGCCGGATGACCGCCATTTCTAACAGATTCTTTACCGACGCCAGGAGCCCCTGTGCGGCCAAAGAATGGATGGGCACCCGAGACCAAAAGAACCGTGAAGGAGGGCGAGACTCGAATTCCAGTTTGTAACCGGACGACACCACCTCCCGGATCCATCTGTCCGGAACCTCCTGGTCCCAAACCTGGGAGAAGTGTCGCAATCGTCCCCCCAACCGCACAGGTGAGGGCAGCCCCTCATTGCTGAGCGGGCTTACCAGCAGGCTTGGGCATGGTGCCCCAGGACTGAGTGGGACGGCCACGGCCCCTCCCGAGTCCAACCTGCACCTCTGGTAGCGGGAAAGGAAGCCCCCCTACCCGCTCTGAATCCCCGAAAGGAAGGCCTAACAGTACTTGCCCCCCAAAAGGGACGACGAGGCCTCTTGCGTTGCAGCATTTTACCACCTTTTGCAACTGAATCAATTTTATCACCAAACAGTCGCAAGCCCAAAAAAGGGGAGAGCTGTGAGCACCTTTTTAGAAACTAAGTCCGCCGACCAATGGCGCAGCCACACTGCCGCTGTCCTGCTACTCATAGCCAGCGCATCGTCCTGAGCGGTCAGAACATAGGAAACAAAAGACTCACACTGCTTGAGAGCAGTAAACTCCTTACAAGTGGGATCAAGATCCACACACAGATCCTGAATAACGGACCTAACCGCCAATAGAAGAAGTGCCGAAGCACACACCGGGCGCATCGTTGATCCGGCACTAATAAAACCATGGCGAGCGTACTGGTCAATCCGACGATCCTCACCATCCTTAAGGGCAGTGGTCTCAGAAGACTACACCATAGCCGTGCTAGAGAGCCCTAGCACAGGGGTATCGACGTCAGGGGGAACCGACCAAAGCTTCACCAATTCTGGCAGAAAAGGATAAGGTTTCTCCCAACTGGAAGGAATTCCAGTTAACCGCGTGGGATGTTCCCATTCCTTAAGCACAACCCTCTCAAAGTGTTGTTGTCTGGGAAAAACCAAACGCGGCTGAGGCACATTAAACAACTGACCCTTTGGCAGGGTGACAGCCTCAGGCGGATCTAAATTCAAAATTTCAAACATTTGAGCCAGAATGGAGGGGGTGTCAAGGGAAACCCCTGCAGCCAAATCGCCAATAGCATCAACCTCAAGCTGATCTGCAGGCTCATCTGACTCCACCAGGAATTCCCCCTCCTCGTCCAGGGAGCAATCGGACCAATCCACAGGCTCACATACCTCATCCTGTGAAGCCGGAGGTACAGGAGAAAGGTGCTTCCGTTTCGCAGTGGCCTTCAACCCTGCTTTGACGGAAATTATCTTCTCGAGGTTGGATAATCGTGCAGACACCTCGGATTGCGAATCCCCACCTTTGACAATGTCACACGGGGTCCGGAACAGGGAGGGAGGGGTAGGGGATGATGGAAGTTGCGAAGAGCCAGCAGCCGGAGCGACAGACTGACTCGCAATATTTTGCTTTGCACAAGGAATGCATAATATAACATCGCCTGGGAGCGGAGTCCCGCAGCCCCCACACAGCCTGGATGGCCCAGAAGAACCATTTCCGGTATTATCGGAAGCCTCCATATGGTGATTTATGGTATTCGCATAACCATGGGTTTAAGGCATAAGCCACCCGGGATGCCCCTTTATGTTAATGTCCCGGGAGGGAGGATTAAATTTATAATAATGATCCTTTTTTATTTTTTCATTATATATATATATATATATATATATATATATATATATATATATATATATATATATATATATATATATTATATATATATATATTATATATATATATATTATATATATATATATATATATTATATATATATATATTATATATTTATATATATATATTTATATATTATATATTATATATTATATATATATATATATATATATATATATATATATATAGTCCCAATTTAGAGAAAAAGGACTATCCAGGTATAATAGAACAGGGAAGCCACTGCATTGAGGGAATCCCAGGATCTGTGGGGGAAAAAACCAACAGTAAGATCCCCAGAAAACAAATGGCAGCATGCAATACAACATTCAAGCAACAATGTAACACATAATACACACACCAAAGTGCTTTAAAGAGGCCAAAGAAAAACTCGTCCTTTGTTTTTCCTCTTTTTTTTTTTTTTTAAATCAGTCATGATAACAATAGACGGCCCCACGCGAGGTGAGGCCGCTTACCTGCCCAAGTAAGGCTGAATAGCCAAGGCACCCGAACAGCAGCAATGGCAGCAGTAGCAATAGCAGCAGAGACGAAAACACATATGTGGCTGAGTGCCCCGCACCTGTACTCCTAATGAAAGGAAGGAAGTGCGGCTGGGGCCGGGTTGAATGACGCAGCCGCCGCAACCACGCCCCCCTCTGACGTCATCCGGGCCCCGCCCCCCTCCAGATTCAAACCGTGCGGCCCGCCAGACGGCGGTGCCGCAAAACAAGAGGGCGCACAACGCCCTCAGTAGATGGAGGAAGGGGGGGGGGGGGGAGACGAAAGCTTGCTAGGCAGCCTGCGCTGCCCAACCGACAGTGCTGACAACGTGGCCCACCGAACGGCGGTGCCGATTCAAAGAGGAGACAAGGGGGGAGGGGGAGGGGAGCTGTGAGCACCTAAGAAAGGATGCAGGCAGCATCAGGCATGCCTGCCACAGCGCGGCCCGCCCCGGCCGCCCTAAAGCTGACCCAAACTCTGGCCATTCAGGCCAGCAGCAGCCCGCCAAAATGGCAGAACTGCCAGTGAGGATAAACAACGTGCCATGTGAGGAAGAATTAGCCAGGCCAAGTGCACCCTTGCTTGCGGTGCAGCCTGACAAGTGTTAAACAAGTAAAAAACATACAAAACACACATGCATATACACACCCCCCCCCCCCCCATAGTGAGGGGAGAAGGGACCATAACGGGAGAGCAAGGGGCCAAGGGGAACCTCGGGACGGGCATCCCAAATCCAGATCACCATGCCGGACAGCCGCATTGCCCCCAAAACAGGGGGTCGAGCGGAGGAGATAAGCTCCTAGGCACCTATAGTGCCATCTACCAATTGCCCAGTGAGCAGCCTAGGCTGGGAGGCTTCCATTTAACCAAAAAGGTAACAATCAAAACCGGGCAGAAATAGACCAAAGGGGGTGCCGGGGTAAGACCCCGGCTACCTGCAAGCAGGAGACTTCATTCTTCTGTCTTGTCATGCAGAGAGAAAAACACTGGTGATAAATGGGAGGTACCAGGTATATATAGGCCGGAAGGGGGCTCGTTACAAGACTTCCTCTCTGCAACAGCGTCACCTGGCGGTGAGTAACCCAATCGTGAAGAATTTAAAGGTGAAGCGGGGTGTGTGGCACACTGAGAATACAAGACTATCTACCAAGAGGTTGCCATGCAGAGCTGTCTAGTTTATACTCTGTTGCTTTTCTCTTCTGAAAATATATTTAAAAAAAAATTAGCATCTTCCTCAGCTTGACTAAGGTTTGGGACTGGAGGCTCTAGTGATCATTGTGCCATTGTGTACCTTGAAGCAGTCCATCTACACCGATCCTGGAGCTCTGCCTGTTTACACTAAAGCTGCAATTAGCTGTACTTGCTGCCTTTAAGCTATGAAAAAAATGGGGAGTGTCCAGAGATGAATGTGGCTGGAGATGTTGCATCATGGGACCCATTGTATACTTAGCAGCAGTGCCTTTGTACAGTATTTGTCGGGAGCAGTCGCCATAACCAGTGCTGCAGTTTAGTAAATTGCTCCCCCAAACGCAATCTCTTGCCAATCAGTGATGTAATATACTTGAGAGGGCTCAACTCCATTCCAATGTTTTGCAGGTTGATTCTAGGCTATTGAACTGCACGGGGACAGTCATCTTGCCACAATTCTGACAGGCCTGCTTGTGAAACACCAAGTCCTACAGTCAAAAATTACCCCCAAACCCTTCAAAAAAGAAAATTCTGTGAGTACTCACCTGTAGAATGGCTTTTACCATGCATGGCACGGCCTGCTTCACGAAGTCATAACATCTAATCTGTACAAATGACCAGCACTCCGTTATATAATTCCACCAAGTGTATCATAGAAAGACAAATGTGGTATGAAACATCCATCAAAGTGTCCAAAGTCCATATTAGGTCAAATGGTAAGCAGTGTCCTGAATTCCAACGTTTCGGGGGAGCAGCCCCCTTCATCAGGGACAGACAGACATGTGCCAAGAGGGAGGTCCTTATAAACATTGTAATCAGGAAGTCCCACCTGACATAGTGACGTCAGCGGGAGTTAATAAAGCTCATTAGAAAAAAAAAAAAATTTAAAATGAGCATCATGAACAACAATGCTGAAGTAGTAACACCTTGCCTGCACCCGTAAGGGTCCCTGAACAGCGGGAACCCCTCCACTGCCAACCACCGCTCGCTGCATGAGCGAGCGGCAATGTCCCTGCCTGTCAGCGGGCCAGGGAGAGAGCAGCCGGGCGGCAAAGTCTGCCCGGCAACCCATGACGTAACGGCCGCCGTGCTCCCATTGGGCAGCAGCGGCCGCATTCACAGGGTACATTGTGGCAGGCGGCGCTGATCACGGCGGTCACAGGCTCCAGTACAGGGCCTGCGGGTACGCCGGACTGTGCCCCAAATGTTGCGGGCGCTCCCTGGAGGCAGTGGGAGCAAAAGCTCATGGGCGCATATACATAAGCAATACATTTAAAAGGTAGAAGGCGAACAGTGTATACCAGGAGGGAAACTAGGTGGGGAGATGAGGGGGGTGCCAGGCAGAAACAACAGGGGGACTGCCATTTAGGACAGGGGGGTGCAGGGAAGACATTAGGGGGCAAGGGGGGACCAAAGATCCCGAGGGAAGGAAGAGAGGGATCACAGGAGAGGAGTCCAGGGGAAATGGTGTTCAGATGGCAGGTAAGCACAGGAGAGGAGAGAAGGAGAGCACAGAAGAAGAGAGAAGGAGAGTAACCGGAGGGGGGAAAGGGAGAACGGAGAAGAGAGGGAAAGAGGAAAGGAAAGGGGGAAGAAAGGGGGGACAAAGCAAAAGAGGAGGGGGAAGGGGGGATCTAGGCGGTACAGGGAAACGGGGACAGGTGGAGGGTATTCAGCGGATGGTAGTGCCGTTCCCTGGACATGGTATGAAAATAATTCAAAAAATACCATTTTGTGAATACTCACCTGTAAAATGGGTATTATAAGTATGTCACACACCCCACTTCAGACTTTAATAATTACACTAGGGTTAACGCACCTCTAGGTGGCAGCATTGCAGAGAACTTCTCCAAAAAACTTCAACAGGCCCCTCCCGGTCTATACATACCTGGTACCTCCCAAGAACCTCCCAGTATTAGAACAGCAGTAAGACAAGGTACCAGAACCAAACAATGTAACCCTCAACGTAAAGAACCAAACTTCACCAAATAGAGAGCCAGGATACCAAAAAGGGCGGGTGAAGTGGGGTGTGTGACATACTTATAATACCCATTTTACAGGTGAGTATTCACAATATTATTCTAAGTATGTCACACACCCCACTTCAGACTTTAATAATTACACTAGGGACATCCAACAGCAGTGTCCAGAAAAGGGTGGGTATCCGAACAGGCAATAACGCAGAAACAATTCAAACCACTGCAGCCTGCAAAACCTTGCGGCCAAAAACAGCATCCGCTGAGGCCCGCACATCAACCTTATAGAACTTAGAAAAAGTATGAACAGAAGACCAAGTTGCAGCCTTACACACTTGTTCAACCGAAGCCTGGTGCTGAAAAGCCCAGAACGCACCAACCGCACGAGTAGAGTGAGCAGTAACTCGAAAAGGGGGATCCTTCCCCTTGGCCGAATAAGCACCAACAATGGCCTGACGAATCCATTTACTAATGGAAGATTTGGCCGGAGCCAAACCCTTCCTAGGCCCACATGGCACCACGAAAAAGGCATCAGTCTTACGAAAAGAAGACGTAGCACGTAGATAGTACCTGACACAACGTACCACATCCAAGCAGTGCAAAGCACTCTCCTTGACATTCTTAGGCTTAGGACACAAAGAAGGAAGAACAATGTCCTGGTTAAGATGAAAAGCAGAGACCACTTTAGGGAGAAAATCTGACTTGTAACGAAAAACCACTTTGTCCTGATGATCCTCAAAATAAGGAGCCTGAATAGACAAGTCTGCCAGCTCAGAAACACGCCGAACCGAAGTAATGGCCGCCAGGAAGGCAACCTTCTGCGTAAGAATGGACAAAGCAACATCCCGCAAAGGCTCAAAAGGAGGAGCCTTAAGAGCAGAGAGAACCAAATTCAAATCCCACACTGGGAGCAAAGGCTTCCTAGGAGGCCGCACATGCGAAACCCCCTGGAAAAAAGTCTTGACCAACGAATGACTAGCAAAAGATTTCTGGAAAAAAATTGACAAAGCAGAAACCTGCCCCTTCAAGGTACTCAGCTGAAGACCAGAGTACAGCCCCGCCTGAAGGAACTCCAAAATCCTAGACACAGAAAAGACCCGGCAGGGCAAAGACCTAGCCTCACACCAATCAATATAAGATCTCCAATACCTGTAATAGATGGAAGAAGAAGATCTCTTCCTAGCACTAATAAGAGTCTGAATGACCGCATCCGAAAGACCCTCCTCCTTTAAGATGGAGGTTTCAGCAGCCAAGCCGTCAAAGCCAGCGTTTGTAAACTGGGGTAACAGAGTTGACCCTGAGTGAGAAGATCTGGCCGAAGAGGCAGATCGAACTGATCTACGGCCAGACGAACGATGTCCGCGAACCACACCCGCCTTGGCCACCTTGGAGCCACGAGAATGGCGGGAACTCCTTCCAGAACCAACTTTCGCAGAACCCTGCCTAGCATGGGAATCGGAGGAAACAGATAAAGAAACCCCAGAGCCAGAGGGTCCCGGGACAGGGACACAAAGGACGGAAGCTTGTGATTGTGACGAGAGGCAAACAGATCCACCTCCGGTGTCCCCCACCGGAGACAAAGTGACCGAAACACCTGGGGATGGAGAGACCACTCCCCCCGACGGGACGCACACCGGCTCAGAAAATCCGCCTCCGTGTTTTCCACTCCCGGAATGTAAACTGCCGAGATGCAAGGGACATGAGTCTCCGCCCAGACCAAAATCAGAGACACTTCCCTGTGGGCACCCAGACTGCGAGTCCCTCCTTGGTGATTGATGTAAGCAACCGCCGTCTGATTGTCTGAGCGAACCTGAACCGGCAGACCTTGTAAATGATGCGTCAAGTGAGACAGAACCAACCTGATGGCTCGCAATTCCAGAACATTGATGGGCAAGTGGGCCTCCTGAGGGTCCCACTGCCCCTGAAACCGAAGATCCTTCCAATAACCTCCCCAGCCTGACAAACTGGCATCCGTGGTGACAGTCTCCCAAAGTGGAGTCAGAAACGACCTGCCCTTCAGAAGGTTGTCCGAGACCAACCACCACAGAAGGGACTGCCGAACCCGAGGGGACAACCGGAAGGACCGATCCAACGACCCCGGACACCGGTTCCAAGACGCCAAAAGATGAAGTTGAAGAGTCCTCGTATGAAACGGAGCAAAAGGAACTGCCTCGAACGAGGCCACCATCAACCCCACCAGTCTCATCCCCAGACGAATGGACGGATGAGGATGGGAGAGGAGCAGCTGGATCAATTCCTGAATCATCAGAACCTTGGCCTGAGGAAGAAACACTCTGTGCTGGCAGGAGTCCAACGACATCCCCAGAAAGGTCACCACCCTGGCCGGAACCAGCGAGGACTTGGGGTAATTGATCACCCAGCCGAACCTCTCCAACATAGACACCACCGTGCTGGTGTCCCCCTCTGCTTGACTGAAGGAAGGAGCCATGATGAGAAGATCGTCCAGGTAAGGCACAATGCGAATCCCCTGAGCTCTGAGCAGGGCCATCACCCCCGCCAACACCTTGGTGAACACTCTCGGAGCAGAGGTGAGACCGAATGGAAGAGCCACAAACTGAAAATGCCGATCCCCCACCACGAAACGGAGGAACCGCTGATGAGCAGGAAAGATCGGCACGTGCAGGTACGCATCCTTGATGTCTATGGACGTCATAAAGTCCCCCTGCCGAAGCGAACCGATCGCAGACCGCAGGGTTTCCATGCGAAACTTCCGAGGACGAATAAACCTGTTGAGAAACTTCAAATCCAGAATAGGACGGAAGGACCCGTCCTTTTTGGGGACCGTGAAGAGATTGGAGTAAAACCCGCGCCCCACCTCTGAAGGAGGAACCGGGCAAATGACAGCTAAATCTAGAAGATTCCTTACTGCCGCCAGGAGCCCCTGCGCGGCCAAAGGATCCAAAGACACCCGAGACCTGAAGAACCTTGGAGGAGGACGGGACTCGAACTCCAACTTGTAACCGGCCGAAACCACCTCCCGGATCCATCTGTCCGGGACCTCCTGGTCCCACACCCGGGAGAAAAGTTGCAACCGTCCCCCCACCCGAACGGGTGAGGGCGCCCCCTCATTGCTGGGTGGGCTCGGCAGCCGGCTTGGGCTTGGCACCCCAGACGCGAGTGGGGCGGCCATGGCCTCTGCCCCTATTCCAACTGGCGCCCCTGGGGGCCGAGGAGCCCGCACCTCTACCGGCGCCGACTCCCCGAAAGGACGGATTGAACGAGACCATCCCCCGAAAGGAACGGCGAAATTTCTTGCGCTGAGGTAATTTACCTCCCTTGGCAACAGAGTCCAGCCTCTCACCAAAAAGCCTCAAACCCAAAAAGGGCAGAGCCGTGAGCGATCTTTTAGAATTAAAATCGGCCGTCCACTGTCTCAACCACACACAGCGCCGGATAGCCACCAGCAAGGCAGTAGCCCTGCCACACATCAGCATGGCATCCTCCTGAGCGGCCAGGATAAAAGACAAAAAAGCATCGCAGCGCTTAAGCCCAAGGGACTCATCACTGGTGGGCTCGAGATCCACCCCCAAGTCCCTGACAATAGACCTGACAGCAAAAGTCAAAAGAGCCGAGGCACAGACAGGCCTTAACACCGAACCCGCACATAAAAAACCATGACGGGCAAGCTGATCAACCCGGCGATCCTCGCCGTCCCTGAGCGAAGTCGTGTCAGGGGAATGCACGACCGCCGTGTTGGACAGTCCCAGGACCGGAGTATCTACCTCAGGGGGAACAGACCAACGCTTCAACAATTCCGCCGGAAAGGGATACTTCCTATCCCAGCTAGACGGCACACCAACAAGACGTGTAGGTTGCTCCCATTGCTTGAAAACAATTTCTTCAAAATGCTGTTGACTGGGAAACTCCAGACGCTGCTTGGACACCCCAAAAAGCTGACCCTTGGGCCTAGGAGCAACCACCGGAGGCTCCAAATCCAAAACCTCAAACATCTGGCTCAGAATGGTAGAGGAATCGAGAGGGAGGCCATCATCCTGATCCCCCTCAGAACCCAGCAACTGCTGAACATCAGAATCTTCTTCCTCAATGAGCTCACCTTCTTCACAGGGACGATCCGACCAATCCAGATCTCCCACCACTTCCTTATCTGAATCCGGCGGGGGCGGAGACAGATGCTTCCGCTTAGCTGAAACCTTCTGAGCGGCTATAGCAGAAAACCGCTTCTCAAGGCTGGTCAAGCGGGCACATACATCAGACTGCGAATCCCCGCCCAGGACAACGTCACACGGGGTCCGGAATAAGCGAGGGGGAGAGGGAGATGGCGCGGCCGAAGAAGTGCTAGGCACCGGAGTACTGGACTGCCGTGCAATGTTCTGCTGTGCACAAGGAATACACAAAATGACATCATCTCCCTGGAGCGGAGTCCCACAACCCCCGCACACCTTGGATTGTCCCGAAGAACCATTCCCGGTATCTGTGGCAACCTCCATGTGGTGAAATTTATGGTATTTGCAGAACCCAGGGATTTATGCGGTACGCGACCCGGGATGCCCCTTAATAACCTAACACTTGTCTAAGGACAGTCACAAGATCCTGACCCAGGGGAATAGCATAAGACCCTTATAAAAATATATATAAGTGTATATATATAAATTGCAAAGAAAAAAAAAAAAAACCCCACGAGCCAGGTATATATGACCGGGAGAGCCCTGCCAGACGGGATTCCCAGGATCTGAAAAACACAAAGGGAGAGGGACAGGCGTCAATCCAGCACCATAGCCAAAAAACCAAATATACAAAACCCCCCCTCACACCACCCCCCCCCTCCTCATTAACCAGAGCAACGGAAATGGTTAATGCCAACCAGCACCAAAAAGATGCGCCGGAGCGAGGAGGAAGGAGAAGGAGGACGAAAGGATCCGAGGGGTCATTGCAAGACAAGCCAAAAACGCCTACCTGGAGAGGAGAGGAAAACCGCGCAGCCAGCAGAATATGGCGGCCCGCACACATGCATAGAAGGAGGAAGAGAGAAGCTCCGGGAGCGCGGGAGCCGAGAAGGCCCCGCCCCTCCGGGCGGCCAATCCGTGCGCGGCCCGCGCGCGACCCCGCCCCCAGGCAGCGTCTGCCGGCGGGGACCGCAAGCAGACCTCTATGACGGGACCGGCGGAGCCACCCGCCGGCTCCCAGTGTACAGCGCCGGATAGTAAAAACACAGACCCACACACTGATAAAAGGTCCCCCCTGAGCAGCCGGACAAGCAGGCTGCAAGCGCCGGGTACGGCGCTCAGCCACCGGCGGGACCGCGGCGCAGCACGCCGCGAGGCCCCGCCCCCCCCCCCGGCTCCTGAGGGGAGATACACACAGACATGGGGAAAAAAACGGCAGGCAAACATAAAGTGAAATCAGACAATGTAAAATCACAAAGGGAATCACAATGTAGAGCGCAGCAGCACACTCACACAGCATGTCACAGATTAAAAGCATGACACCGTCCCAAGCGCGTCCCACACCCCGGAAGAGACACAATATCCCAGGGCAAAGGCACAACCTGACCACTAACTCCTATAAAATGGGGCATCCCACATCCGGATCACCACTCCGGGAATCCCGCTATGCCCCGCAATGAAGGGTCGAGGGGAGGAGCTAATCTCCTAGGCACCAATGGTGCCGGCTACCTTATTGCCCGGCCTACAGCCGAAGCTGGGAGGCTGCCATTAAATAGAATACATTCAAACAAAAGCCGGGCAGAAATAGACCACGGGGGGGGGGGGGGGGCCGGGGGGATACCCCGGCTACCTGCAAGCAGGAGACTTCTTTCTTCTGTCTTGTCGCCACCTTGCAGAGAACAACACTGGGAGGTTCTTGGGAGGTACCAGGTATGTATAGACCGGGAGGGGCCTGTTGAAGTTTTTTGGAGAAGTTCTCTGCAATGCTGCCACCTAGAGGTGCGTTAACCCTAGTGTAATTATTAAAGTCTGAAGTGGGGTGTGTGACATACTTAGAATAAACCCCATGCAAACAAGCACCCCCCCCCCCCAAAGCGAAGGGAGAAGGGACCGAGCAGGAGAAGGTGGCCAAGGGGAACCTCGGGACAGGGGCATCCCAAATCCGGGTCACCATGCCGAATAGCCACATTGCCCCACGCGTGGGGTCGAGCGGAGGAGATAAGCTCCTAGGCACCTAAAGTGCCATCTACCTTTGCCCAGCCAGCAGCCTAGGCTGGGAGGCTTCCGTTATCTAACTAGGCATAAAAAACACAATTGACTGGGCAGAAATAGACCAAAAGGGGGTGCCCCAGCTACCTGCAAGCAGGAGACTTCTTTCTTCTGTCTTGTCACCTCATGCAGAGAGAAAACACTGGGTGATAAGTGGGAGGTCCCAGGTATATATAGGCCGGAAGGGGGCTCATTTTCAAGACTTCTCTCTGCAACGTCGCCACCTGCTGGTGGAGTAACCCGATCGTAAGAATTAAAGGGGAAGCGGGGTGTTTGACACACTGAGAATATCCAAGCTCCATTTTGCCCTGTGTTGCTCGAGAATCTCGCACAGACATACTGCAGCCATGCTGATCTTCAATGCAGCCAGCATTATCACCTAACATTCTGCGTGCGAAACAGATTAAAGATCTTTGGCTGGTTGGGCCGATCATAAAGTTGCTCCCAGCTCAACTGCAGTGTGTCAGTGTGCTATGGCCCAGGGGTGAGCAGCTAAGGATATAGTCCAATTTCCATGGAGGTAGGACATATATATTTCTATATTTTAGTAGTAGTAATAAAAAAGGAGAAGATAAACAACCCCTGGTGCAATCTGTATGAATTACAGTGGCCCTTACCCGTCTTCTTGGTTGAAAGTTTTCATCATCAGCCTGCATTGGACTACTTGTACTACGCCTCCTTTTTACACGGACAGGAGTGTCCCCATCCTGGGGTCGCACTGGCCTCTTTAACACAGGCCTATCCAGATTATCTGGCACAGAGGGTGATCGATAAAGCCGACTCCGATTCATTGACACCTTAAAAAACAAATCAAAGCTTCATTAACTGGAATTTGGATTTTAGTATACTGGTAATACTAGAACAATAGTGACTTCCAAGTCCATTGCGTGGTATGGCTTCGTTTGGCACCAGCCTAAATGTTTTTCAGTTTTTAAATTTAAGAAGTATTGGCTATGATATTGAGGTTTACAGTTTCACCTTAGAAATTCTCTTTTGAAGCACAAGGGAGTGGCCCTTAGAGCAGCGATTGTACATATTTACAATCAATATAGGCGTCGGGGAGGGGCCTTTCACTGGACAAGGCGATTGACTGGATACATGTATAGAGGCAAGGGGGGGGCGGGGAGGTTATCAAAGGAAGGGAAGAAAAAAAATCCCCATTAGACTTACGAGAGAGAGAGAGAGAGAGAGAGAGAGAGAGAGAGAGAGACACAGAAAAACTGAACAGTTTAAAACACCACCCCTTCCTTTCCACCTCAGTCTTAAGCAAGTAACAATGTAAACCATAGGACAATAGGCGGGAACCAAGGGGCCTTTACCGGTTACACGGAGAGGATTAGCAAGTAATTAAAACTTAGGGGTGGGAAGCTGCTTATTAGACCGTTCTACCAAACGACTGATGTTTTGCAGAAAGGAGGTCTAGTCTATAATACTCGAGGAAGGTGTGGGGTGTTGATCACATTGCTGTTTTACTCTTCTATAGAAGCATCTGTCCTCTCTGCCCAGGAAGCAGACATAGCTCTTGTTGTTGGTGCTGAGACCTGTGAAGGAGGAACTCCTCTGGATGTTTAAAGAGGACCAACACTGATCTATAAGATTCCCGGGCTGATCAGCTCCCTCCCCGCGGGGCATCTGAAATCGGGATGCCCCGCTGTGTGAAACCCCCCCAGACGCCCACAAACCTTACCTTCTCCCCGTTCCAACAGCGCATGCGCGGGCCGCGGCCGCCTCTCGCGCTTCCCTCTAGCAGGGCACACACCCAGTTAGAAGGAAGCGCGAGAGGCGGCCTCCAGCGCGCACAGCTTGTCCGCCGCTCACCCGTCCGCTCTGATTGGACGAGCACTCGCGTATGCGCCGTATGAGCGGGGTAAGGTGAGTTTTTCGGGCTTTCTGGGGGGTTTCCCACAGCGGGGCACCCCCGATCGAGGTGCCCCGTGGAAGTGGAACAAAACCCAAAACATCTTGGGTGTTGGTCCACTTTAAGTCTGCATAATAGTATGTTTTATTCGCCTCGAAATAGTGGATTTAGAGGCAGCTAGGACTCTTCTCATGCCGATGAAAATGATCAAAAGCTGTCCTGCTATTCACCATTCTCTAGATCTTTCTAAGTAAATGATTAGAGCTCTTCTCACATCTAATAGTGAGAGATCATCTTCTATTCCGCTATAGAGGGTTAAGTCGGGAGCACTACATCTTGGGACCTACTGAAAGATGTAGTATTCTTTGGCAAAAATAAAGGATCGGGTCTCAGTATGGCCTTATCTGGAAAAATTGTGCAGTAGGGTTCCTTCATCGATAGAGCTTGCAGCTCGCTTACCTGGCTGATGTGATAGCAAACAGAAAACACAATTTCAAACGACTTTTCTGGTAATTCCTCCAATGGCTCAAATGGAGGTTCCAGTAACCCTTTCAAAATGACAGTTAAGTACCAAGTCATTAAAAACCCTTTAAAAAAAAAAGGTGCTGGCCTTACGGGTAATCCCTTTAAAGAACCGATTAATAAATTGATCCTGTCTCAACCGGTAGTCTACAAAAATGGATAAGGCTGAAGTCTGAGACTTTAGCGTATGTATTTACTGCTAGCCCCTTCTCAAACCCTTCTACAGGAATTCTTCCATTTGCTGGTTTAACAAAAAGAAAAAATACAATTTGTGAAATACTCACCTGTAGAATTGGTATTATAAGTATACAGTACGTCCTGCTCCAGATATAATACTTACACTTGGGTTATCCTCCGCCAGATGGCGCTGCACTGCAGAGACATGCAAAACAGGCTCCTCCCAGCCCCTCAAATACCCGGGGACCTCCCACAAATCCCCAGCATTGAAAAGCCATGAACAAGAAGCCGGGAGACTTTAACCACCAAAACTGGTAACTATAACAATGATAACAATCACCATACAGGGGATCCAGAATAATGCAAAAAAAAAAAAAAAAAACAGGGTGGGGTGGAGCAGGACGTACTGTATACTTATAATATCAATTCTACAGGTGAGACAGTAAATTGTATTATTCTTAGTATACAGTACGTCCTGCTCCAGATATAGTACTTACACTTGGCACATCCAATAGCAGTGTCCATAAAGTAGGGTGGGATCCCCAACAAAAAAGGTAACAGCAGACAGTTTCAAGCACTGTCACCTGCAAAACCTTGCGGCCAAGAGCAGCATGAGCTGAGTCTCTAACGACAACCTTGTAAAAACTTTTGAAAAGGTACAAACAGAAGACCAAGTAGCGGTCTAGCAAACTTGCTCAACAAAAGCATGGTGCTGAAAAGCACGAGTAGAATAAGAAGTGAAGCGAGAAAGAAGATTCTTCCCCTTAGTGGAATAGGCCTGAGTAACAGCCTGACAAGACCAAACGCTAACAGTAGCCTTGGCAGAAGCCGAAAACCCTTCCTAGGACCAGAAGGAACCATCCCCATCCAAGTAATGACCAGGCCCAAAGCCGCCTAACCCCCCCCCCGAGAGCAGACGAGATCAGGCACATACAGGATGAGTTGGTCGTAGACCCAGAGGAGCATCAGTTCTCCTAAAGGGCACAGTGACTACCAAGGAAACACTTCCAACACCTGTTCAAGGAATGCAGAACCCTTTCCTCAGCGTTGCTAGGAATAAGGCACAGAAGGAAGAACGATATCTTGAACCAATGAACATAAGACACCACCTTAGGCAGAAAGTCCGGCTTAAAGCGGACCACCTTATTCTGGTGTATCTCAAAGAATGGGGGCTAGATAGGCAGCCGCCCGCTCAGACACACGTCTGACTGAAGTAACAGCCACCAGAAGGACAACCTTTGAGGGTAAGAACAGCCAGACAGCATCCTGAATAGGTCCAAAGGGAACACCCTGCAAGGCAGACAGCATCAATTCAAATCCCATCAGGGACCATAGGATTACGTGGGGGACGCACATGAGTAACCCCCAGAAAGAAGTCTTAACCAAGGAAAACTGAGCAAAAGGCTTCTACAGGAAGGCGGACAGAGCAGAACCTGACCCTTCAGAGTACTGAGTTGGAGAATTCCAACTCCAACCCATGCTGTAATAACTCTAGAACCCTGGGAACAGAGACTGCCCGACAGGGAAGAGACCTAGACTCACACCAAACAATATGGGTACGCCATACCCTATAATAGATAGAAGAAGAAGCTTGCTCCTTGTCTTCCCATAGTCTCAATCACCGAGACAGATAAGCCTGTCTCCATCAAGATGGATGTTTCAGCAGTCAGGCCGTCTAGGCCAGAGTCTGTAGATTGGGGTGACGTAAAGGGGCCCTGAGTGAGCAGAGCTGGCACTCCTGGCAGAACGTACAGATCTACTGCCCTCAGTACCACGTCTGCGAACCACACTCAACTAAGCCACCCGGGGGCCACCAGAATCACTGGTCCCCCTTTCCAGAGCAATCTTGCGCAGAAACCTGCCTATCAGGGGGAATAGAGAAAAGACATACAGAACAGAATGTCCTGCCATAACATTACTAAAGCATCATGACCACGGCCAGAGGATCCTGGGACAGGGAAACAAGGGCCGAAAGCTTGTGATAGTGACGGGGCACAAACAGATCCACACTGGTTAGACCTCATAGTGACACAAGGATTAGCACATCCTGTCGCAGAGGGACCTCCACCGGAGCGAATGCCACTGATATGCAGGGAACATTGTCCTCCACCCAGATCAGGATCAGATACCTTCCTGGAGGACCATCCTGCTCCAGGTCCCACACAGATGATTAATGTAGGCCACTGTCGTCAGACAGACCGAGCGCCCCCAAACAGGCAGGCCCTGAAGAGGAGTAGTCAAGCGAGATAGAACCAACCTGAAAGCTCACTGTTTCAAACATTGATAGGTGTATGGACCTCCTAAGGGCCCCACCTTCTCCCTGAACCGCAGGGGGTTTCAGAAGAACCCCCCCCCCCATCAACCTGATAGATTGGCATCCATGGTGACCGTCTTCAGGAAGGGGCATGAAGGGGGCTGCCCCCAGACAGGTTCCTTGAGTTCAACCGCTCCAAGAGGGACCTCCTTACCAGGGGGGAAGGCACACAGACCCTGCTCCAGGGGTGCAGGATCCCTGTCCTGTACTAACAATATAAGTTGCAGAAGGGCCCGAGGGGGACTGAGCATGAAGGACTCCTTCTAAACAAGCCACCAACGGCCTACCAGCTGCATCCCCGCCTGGTGAAGGGACGGGGACAGCTATGAGGGACTGAGCCCAAGCAACCAGGTTGTCCAATTTGTTGCTGAGGAAGTAAGATTGTTGCCTGAACCGTATCCAAATTCATTCCTAGGAATGGAGTTACCAATTAAGGGGACAATGAGGACTTGGGGTGATTAATCACCCATCCAAGTGACTCCAAATGGACAGCACCAGTCTAGTATCCAACTTAGCCTGACGTAGAGACTAGAAGGGGAGAAGGACGTCCAGGTAGGTCAACGCGCCGACGCCCCTTGGTCCCATCAGAGACTTTACCCCCGTCAGCACCTTGGTGAGCACTCTGGGAGCTGAAGAGAGGCCAGATAACAAGGCCACAAATCATCAGTGTTGGACTTCCAACGCGAACCTGAAGCCCCGGTATCCAGAAGACACAGGGATGCGAAAATAAGCATCTTTGATCTCCACAGACGGCAAGAAGCCCCCATGGCGTAGGGAGCTGATGGCCCCGCTAAGAGCCTCCATGCAGGAACTGCCTGCAATTGACGAGTTGCTGAAATCTGTGAATCCAGAATGGGCCAGACTGACCCATCCTTATGGGGAACTGTGGAAAGGTTGGTGTAGCGGCCCCTGCCTCTGCCTGTGAAGGGCAATCTGCAAGTGACCCCCAGATCCCACAGGCCTTGCATGGCCTGCACCAGCACCTGAACAGAGGCAGGGACCCGGAGTACCCTGATAAACTTGGGGGAGGCCGCGCAGCAAACTCTATCATTAATTGTATCCGGGGGACACTACCCCCTAAAACCACCAGAATGAGGCGTGATACCTCCTGACAAGAGCAAGGTGCTGCAGCCATCCCCTCACCCAGACTGGCGAGGGCGCCCCATCATGCTTGAGGGGATTTGGTGGAAGATTTAGGCTTAGCCCCGCCGGAGGGGCCAGGACGTTGTCTGCCGCTCCTGGGGCAGGAGTCTGCACCCAGGAAGGACACCCCTGGTTCTTGTTTAACACTATGGTAGGAAGGGGGAGGGGTGCCCCTGCCCCGAGTGGGCCGAGACGGCGTTGGGGTGATTTGCCCTTTTTACCAAACAGGTCCAGACGGGCCCCAAACAGGCGTTGCCCTCTAAAGGGAAGCCCAGTCAGAGTCCTTTTAGCAGCATCGTCAGCACCCCACTGTCGCAGCCAGACCAAGCGACGTATAGCCACCACAAGGGCAGAGGTCCTTGCACACATTCTAATGGTGTCATCCAGCGCTAAAAGGATAAATTTTACAAATACATCACAACTGGAGAGTACATTAAACACCTCCCAGGGGAGATCCTCAGGGTGATGATCAAGCATCTTTCTGATGAGGGTTCTAGCGGCCACCGCAGTAATGGCCGCGGCACAGACCGGGCGCAGCGCCGTTCCTGCACAAGAAAAGGCGTGGGAGGCCAGCCTATCAATGCGCCGGTCCTCAGCATCCCGAAGGGTACTATAAGCAGGGGCTGTGATAAAGGGGGGGTTAGGAACCCCTATGATCGGTGCATCCACCACGGGGGGTGATGACCAACAATTAACCACCTCAGGGGGAAAGGGTATTTCCTATTCCAGTCCCCTGGGACCCCTGGAAGTTTACTGGGGCATTCCCATTCCTTGAGTACAAGAGCATGGAAGTGAGCCTGCTCTAGAAATTCCAAGCGCGCCGTCGCTGTATGGAAACACTTCCCTCTCGGCTTGGGAGGCAGGGAGAGAGAGAGAGACAGAACCTTAAAGACCTTAATCAACAAATCGTCAGTGTCACACTGGCCCCAGTATTCAGGGCCAGAATCGTCATGACTCCTCGGCCTCTCATCAGCTGAGCCTGAGTCAGAGAACAGCTCTCCATCAGAAGGGGTATAGGCACGCGGAGTAGTGAACTCCTCAGTTCCCATAGGAAAAACAGAAACAGGAGGTGTCAAGGGCCGCTTCTTACCAGGGCCCTTGCGCTCTGACAACCTCGCAATAATCTGATCAGCCGTAAGCAGTCTGGAAGACACAGCAGGCTGCAGATCCCCACTTGTATGCGACTCAGCAGGAGTGAGATTTAAGCACGGGGAAATAGGTGTATTGAAACGAGGTGCAGCCACTGGCAAGCCTGATTGCAGGGCCAGAGATTGCTCGGCACATGGTGCGCAGACCCGTGCCCTGTCAGCATCAGCATGGGGTTGTCCACACGCTATACACAGCCAGTCTTGTCCCAGAGGGACCCCGGTCACAATTCTGAGATGCCTCCATATGGTGATTATCTAGGCACAATATGCCAGCAGGTATTTACGCTATAGGCAACCCTGGATGCCCCAAAGACCCGCTAGGAAGGTGGGAGAATTTTACAAGGCCCGCTATAATTTAAACCGGGCCGGGAGAAGCCACTGGATTCAACCGTCTGAAAGACATAATGGGAATAAAGGGTGTCAGAGCCATGCGCAGTAATAAAGAATCATGAAAATCGCCCGCGAGGGCACTTACAGACCAAGGGAGGAGGAGGGTCGTTACCACGCGCGCGCGACTAGCATCAAAATGGCGCCAAGCGAACCTTGAAGGGCGGGCCAGAGAAGGCTGTGACGCGGAGCGCGCCAAACCAGGTCCCCGCCCCCCCAAAGAGCACGAAGCTCTAAGACAGTAGTCAATATTGTCAAGAGAAGCAAAGTGTATGACACACATAGAATAGATGATATGCCAATGGAGACGCCGCAGCGTCTGGGGCGCCGCCGCCCCGGCGCAGCAGATCCAATAAAGGACAGAGACGAGCGCGGCGGCGGCAGATACACAATAAAAAGGCAAACAGCGCGGCTCTGACACCAAGTTACAAGTCAAGGGCAATACTAAGGCCATAAGCGTGTAATCACAGTACATTTGAGACCGCCACACACACACACACACCCCCCCTTTCTTTCCCCCCGAGCTACGGTGGGAACGAGGGAGGATGGCGACCCTTTGTATAGGGCCCACTGCTACAGGTGCACGGGGCAATAATGCGGGAGGGGCATCCACTAGAGGCTCACCATCAGCCTAAACCGCCTACCCTTTGGTGGGGGACTGCGGTGGAGCAAGGCTTCAAAAGCACGCATGGTGCCGCCTACCTTCACCCAACCAGCGCAGCCCAGGCTGGGAGGCACATCACAAGAGGACGGGTGGGAATAGTCCAACAGGGCCGCAGGCTGTAATAGCCCCGCTCACCTACGAGAGAGTGATACTTCATGTCTTCGCAGTCGGCACTGCAGAGAAATCTGGGAATTTGTGGGAGGTCCCTGGGTATTTGAGGGGCCGGAAGGAGCCCGTTTTGCATGTCTCTGCAGTGCAGCGCCATCTGGCGGAGGATAACCCAAATGTAAGTACTTTATCTGGAGCAGGACGTACTGTATACTAAGAATACATTTCCAAACCTTTGCATAGATGCGTATGTGGTCAATTTTACGATTGTCCAATAAAGTTTTAATCACTCTGCTCGAACAGCCCTTCTACTCTAAGATGGCCCCTAAGATCAATGCTGTCAGTTGAAGCTTTGCTGGCTCTGGATGCAGAATGGGACCCAGATTAAGCAAATGAGGAATATTTGGTTGTTGTCATGGCCCCTTTCTCACCATCCTTTTCAGTTCTGAGAAACAGGATCTTCTCGGCCAAAACAGAGCTTTGAACATAGCGTTGACCTCTTCTTGTGCCATCTTCCAGATCACTTGCGGCAGTAATCTGGAAGGAGAGAAGGCATAAGCTAGATAAAAGTTCCAGGTATGAGCATCCACTGCTAGGGCTCTGCCTTCCCTCTTCAGCGAATTAAATTGTTGGCACTGGAAGAGAGGTCTATCTGAGGAAAACCCCAAAGGGTTACAATTTGGAGGGAAATCTCCTGGTTTAGACACCACTCGGTCTGTTGTACTCTGTCCAGACATTGAAAATCTGCAAGTGTGTTCAGGAAACTAAAAGGTGGTCAAGCTGGCATTGGATAATTTTTTTACCAGTAATCTCAGGAAGAGATGTCCAGATCAGACAATGATTCCACAGGAGCATACCTAAATCATCACGGCGGAACCAGGTCATTGTCCCCGATTTCAGGGCAGAAGAAAAAGATGGACAGACGAGGCCGCAAGAGAAAGGACAGTCTGCTCTGCAAACTCTCAGAGGGCTTGCCTTAGCTGTGATGGTCTCCTCTGAGGCATTAGCTAAACAGGAAACTCTAAAGCTCTAAAGAGAGTAAGGTCTCAAGAATACCCTCCTTAGGAGTGTCACTCTCTAAATAACCCTTCAGGTTGTTGAGCCATGTTTACATACTCCTGATGACCCCATCAGCTGCCAGGGCAGGTCTGAACGTGAAGGATGCAGCATCCCAAGCTCTCTTTAGGGTGCCCTCGGCCCTTCGATCAATTGGATCACGCATTGCCCATATCCTTGAAACTTAAGCCTGCCCCTCTGCATATCAACGGTGCATCTAATTCTGGACATTTGTTCCAAGGCTCCATGTCGTATATGAAAATGAAATTAACATTGCTTGGACGCGCATAGCAGCTCAGCGGCTCTGAGCGCTGGAGGCCGCGTCTCGCGCTTCCCTCTAACAGGGAGCGCGCCTGTGCCGGCCATTCACAAACGGCCGGCGCGGGTGCGCGCCCTGCTAGAGGGAAGCGCGAGACACGGCCGCGGCTCGCGCATGCGCTGATGGAACGGGGCTGAGGTAAGGTTTGTGGGCCTCCTGGGGGGTTCCTCCCCGCGGGACATCCCGATTTCGGATGCCCCGCGGGGAGGGATCTGATCGGTCCGGTAATCTAGAGTAATCTATAGATTCCGGGGCCGATCCCCCCTGGGTTTCAAGCCACTTTAAGGGCTGCATGGACTGGGAATGATTTGGATTTTTACTCCAAAAACCTCCTTACTCTTGATTCCCCATGTAGCATAAATGTTGTTTAATAAACCTGCCAAGTCCTCTGGCAAGGCTCAAGAGGAACCGGAGGCCCTCTGGCCCCTCTTATCTAACTGTATACCCCGCTACCTCTGATCTGGGCCTGCTTAGTTTGAAACCAGAATTGTGGGTGTCTGCAAAAGGAATAGAAGCAGTAAGGGATACTATTGGTCTAGGATCCTGGGTTAACTGCACTGGTTGAGGTATGGGTGTTCATGAAGCTGCCAAGCTGAAAAACTAGCCAAGATTAAAAAAAAAAAAAAAAAAAAAAAAAAAAGAAGGTGTCCAGTAGTTTCCTTAGGGAGGAAACACTAAGAACTGAGGTGGAGAGAAGGGGTGGGATTTTAACTTCTGTTCAGTTTGTATTTCCTCCCAGGGGGTGGAACCGCTTTCTCTCTGTGGGTCATCCTGGAGGATGAAGGGAGAAAAACACGTTTCAACAAAGAAAGCAAAAATGTGAGACCCATTAGTCATTACTACTTGTGTAGTGTATGTCTCCTACATTATTACATATTACAATATTACAATACAATATTACAACCATATTACAATATGAACTTCAAATCCTCATTTTACTTACATTGCTGACTTCCACATCTCGAGTCATCAGAGGTCCAGATAATAAGATTGCCATGGATGATGACAAATTAGCAGCAGTGGTGGAGGTATTCTTTTGGATAAAAAAATGATTATTAGAAGGAATCAGATAGAACTGAAAAACCCATTAGTAGGTAAAGTTTTTCTTGCCAGTTTAGCAGTAACACTTAATAAAGCTATACCCTCCTTTTCTCCCATGCAGATCGTTGCTCCAAGGCCAGGGCTGCAGTGCTTACCTGAAAGGCTTCATCCTTCATCACTGCACCGGCACCTCGCGCACCGCTGCTCTCATTGGGCTTCCCTTCCTGTCTCCCTCTAACATGGCAACGCCCCCGCCATCAGTCACAGTGAGCTGCCACACCCCCTCCCTTGCAGTGAATGGAGGCGAGGGCATCACCACATCAAAGGGACACGGGAAAAGAAGCCCAACGAGAGTGGCGCTGCACAAGGTGCCGGTGCAGTGAGGTACCTGGATGAGGCCCTTCAGATAAGCACTGAACTCCCAGATTAGGAGCGACAGTCTGCATGGGAAAAAAAGGGTGAGCATAGCTTTTATGTTTTGACTGAAAATATACTTCAATTGCTTTGATGTTCTTTACAAAGAAAAGTCATGTTGTGCTGGACTAAAGTGGCTGGATTCATAGATACAGATTCATCTTGTTCTTACCTCTGGTGATTCCTCTTCATCCATAGCTAAAAATTCAGAGAACCCGTCAAGATTTTCTACATTTTCATCCACACCAACTGGAACAACACTTATAGGAGAAGCTACTTCATGTAGATCAGAGTCATCCTCTATAGAGGGATCATCCTACAGACAGATATTAGAATACATTTCAAGTTGATACCAGCCAAGATTTGGCACAAAAGCTTCAAATATACCATTAGCCAGCATGACGCAACCATAAAAGACTTCCGGACCGTTTGAATGATTGAATTCTAAAAATGTAAATTAAAAATTGGGTTAAAATGTTAACGATTGCCCCTCTAGTGTAACCAGGGCTATACCACCAGGTGAATCCTTTTCCCTCATCTGCTATTCTCCTGCCAGCAGAAGGGGACATTTTAATCAGGCACTGGGGCAGGGAGCAAATGGGAATGATTTTGAGTAGTGACAGCAGCTCTGACACATTCAAGGACTCCGATTACTGGTCAGGTATGCTAGGGAGGCGCCAGAAGGATTTCCCCTTCTCGGCATGGCGCAGGGAGAAGAAAGAAAAAAAGAAAAAAAAAAAAAAAAAGGCACACCGAGCTGATGCGGCTGAAGGTATGCTGCATCAAATTGTGAATTAGACATCACTTTGAGCAAAAGAAAAAATATTTTACAAACATTTGCCGGCAATGCAAGGATTTAACATAGTCTGTTATTTCTTCTATTAGTACACTGTAGAACTTGGTAAGTAAAAAAGGCGTACACGCAATAATACAATTCTGTGAATACTCACCTTGTATAATTGTTATTATAAGTATGCAGCACGCCCTGCTTCAGTAATGATTCATTAAGTCTGGGATATAGTCCACAAGAGTTTACTGCATAGATGGCAAAAAAGAGACCCTCCCAGTCCTTATATACCCGGGACCTCCCACCAAATTCCCCAGTATAAAAAAAAGCAGTAAGGGAACCAGGAGAAGTCAATAACAAGATTAACAACATTAACCAGGAAACATTCACCATATAGAGGATCCAAGAATAAGTACTCAGGGTGGGATGGAGAAGGGCATGCTGCATACTTATAATAACAATTCTACAAGGTGAGTATTCACATAATTGTATTATTCCAAGTATGCAGCACGCCCTGCTCCAGTAATGATTCATTACGTCTGGGACATCCAATAGCAGTGTCCAACAAACGGGTGGGGATCCCAAAACAACAATGTGCAGTTCAAACCACTGCCGCCTGCAGAACTTTGCTGCCAAAAACAGCATCCTCTGAGGCCCGAACATCAACCTTGTAAAACTTGGAAAAAGTATGAACAGAAGACCAAGTAGCAGCCTTACAAACTTGTTCAACAGAAGCTTGGTGCTGAAAGGCCCAGGAAGCCCCAACAGCATGGGTAGAATGAGCAGTGAATCGGAAAGGAGGATCCTTCCCCTTAGCAGAATATGCCCTAACAATGGCCTGACGAATCCATTTACTAATGGTAGACTTAACAGGCGCCAAACCCTTCTTCGGACACGAGGGTACCACAAACAAGGCGTCCGTCTTCCTGAAAGGCGCAGTAGCCACCAGGTAGTATTTCAAATGCCTGACAACATCCAGAGAATGCAAGGCCCTCTCCTTGTCATTACCAGGATTAGGGCACAAGGAAGGAAGCACAATGTCCTGATTGAGGTGAAAGGCAGAGACAACCTTAGGCAAGAAGTCTGGTTTAAAGCGGAAAACCACTTTGTCCTGGTGTCTCTCAAAGTAGGGGGCCTGAATGGACAGAGCCGCCAACTCAGAAACACGGCAGACAGAAGTGATAGCCACCAAGAATGCAACCTTCAAAGTGAGAATAGACAGCGCAGCCTCATGCACAGGCGGACAGGAGGACCCCGAAGGGCAGACAATACCAAATTCAAATTCCAAACCGGTAAGATGGGTTTGCAGGGAGGGCGCACATGAGTGACCCCCTGGAAGAAAGTCTTGACCAGAGGATGAAGAGCGAAAGACCTCTGGAAGAAAACAGCCAAAGTGGAAAAACATGCCCCTTCAGAGTGCTGAGCACCCAAATCCAGACCATGTTGAAGGAACTCCAGTATCCGAGGGATGGAGAATACCCGACAGGGAAAGGCCCTAGCCTCACACCAGTCAATGTAGGTCCACCAGGTCCTATTGTAGATGGTAGAAGAGGATTTCTTCCGAGCCCTGACCAGAGTCTGAACGACCGAATCAGACCTTTCTCCCTTAGGATGGAGGTTTCAGCAGCCAGGCCGTCAAAGCCAGCATTTGTAAATTGGGGTAACAGAGCCGTCCTTGAGTGAGAAGATCCGGAACCAGGAGCAGAGGGTACTGATCCACCGCCAGCTGCACAACGTCTGCGAACCACACCTGTCTTGGCCACCTGGGGGCCACCAGAACAGCTGGCACTCTTTCCTGAATCAGCTTGCGCAGAACCTTGCCCAGAAGGGGAAGAGGAGGGATGAGGTACAGGAGACCGAACCCCTGCCAAGACAGAGACATGGCATCCACCGCCAGAGCATCCTGGGACAGCGAGACAAATGCTGGCAGCTTGTGATTGTGGCGAGAAGCAAACAGATCCACGTCTGGCATCCCCCACCTGTGACAAGGGGGATAGGAAGACCTCGCTGTTGAGGGACCATTCTCCCCCCGTTCAGAGAATCCGCTTCTAGATTCTCCGCTCCCGGAATGTAAACCGCAGAGATGCATGGGACATTGTACTCGGTCCAAGACAAGATCAACGACACCTCCCGGAGGGCACTCTTGCTCCGAGTCCCTCCCTGATGATTAATGTAAGCGACCGCAGTCTGGTTGTCAGAGCGAACCTGAACCGACAGGCCCTGGAGGCGAGACGTCAGCTGCACCAGCAGCAACCGGACCGCCCTCATCTCCAGAACATTGATGGGGGCGTGTGCCTCCTGAGGGCCCCACAGCCTCTGGAATTGAAGGGCTCTCCATAACCCCCCCAACCTGACAGACTGGCATCCGTAGTGACCGCCTCCCAACACTGTGTAAGAAATGATCTGCCCCCCCCCCCCCCCCCCCCAGAAGATTCCTTGAGTCCAGACACCACAGGAGGGACTGCCGGACCAGAGGAGATAGAACAAAGGCCTGATCCAGAGACAGGGGCCTCTTGTTCCAGACTGACAGAAGATGGAGCTGAAGGGGTCTCATGTGAAATTGAGCATAAGGGACTGCCTCGAAGCAGGCCACCATCTGTCCCACTAATTGCATCCCTTGCCAGATGGATGGATGAGGGCTGGACAGCAAGATATGAGTAAGAGCTTGAAGAGAGTCCACCTTCTGCTGAGGGAGGAAAATCCTGGCCTGAATGGTATCCAGATTCATGCCCAGGAAGCGGGTCACCCGGGATGGGGAGAGTGAGGATTTGGGATAATTGATCACCCATCCGAACATTTCCAGAGTCGCCACCACCGTCCGGGTGTCCAATTCTGCCTGCTGGAGTGAATGGGACGTAATGAGAAGGTCGTCCAGATAAGGAAGAATGCGAATACCCCGGGCTCTGAGAAGGGCCATCAGCAGGGAGCTGATAGAGTGGATGGGTCTGATGGAACCATCCTTTTTGGGCACTGTAAAGAGATTGGAATAGTAGCACTGACCTCTCTCTCCCGGAGGGACCTGACAAATGACCCCCATGGCCAAAAGGTTTTGTACCGCCAGAAACAAACCCTGAGCTGCCCGAGGGTCCGTAGGAACCCGGGACCTGAGGAATCTGGGAGGAGGCCAGTCCGCGAACTCCAGCTTGTATCCGGAGGAGACAACCTCCAGAATCCAATTGTCTGAGACTTGTTGAGCCCAGACCTGAGCGAAAAGCTGCAGCCGTCCCCCCACCCAGAAGGGTGAGGGCGCCCCCTCATTGCTGAGCTGGCTTGGCAGTAGATTTGGGTTTGGCACCCCAGGAGGATCCGGGCCGGGCACAGCCTCTGCCCTTGTCCCAGAAATCTCCCCTTTGCCCCGCAAAGGATACCCCCCTGCCTGACCTAGGTCCACGAAAGGAGGGAGTGAAGGACCCGGAGCCCCGAAAGGGTCGCGGCTGCTTTTTCCTTGGGGTAACTTACCTCCCTTAGCAAAAAGGTCCAAACGATCACCAAACAGGCGCAACCCCTTAAAGTGGACCAACACCCAGGATTTTGACTATCCTGGGTATTGGTCCACTTCCCCGGGGCAACCCCCCAGAAAGCCCCCAAAACTCACCTCTCCCCGCTCCCACGTGGCCGCGCCGTCCAAGCTGATTGACAGCGACGTACAAGCAGCTTGCCCGTCGGTGCCTCCCGCGCGTCACTCTTGACGTGTGCGCGCCCGCGCCGGCCATTCAGAGACGGCCGGCGCGGGCACGTCTAGAGGAGCGCGAGTGAGGCGGCGGCGGAAGCAGCGGCTGGAGAGGAAAGGTTTTTCGGGGGTTTTGGGGGGTTTACACCCCGCGGGACATCCAGAAGGTCCTAATAGCCACGGCCGTAATAGCGGAAGCACAAACCGGGCGCAAGGCCGAACCCACACAGGCAAAGGCGTGGGAAGCCAGTTGGTCAATACGCTTGTCCTCACTATCCTTCAAGGTAGTGGAATCAAGGGAATGCACCACAGAAGTGTTAGACAACCCCAAAACAGGGGCATCCACCTCAGGGGGAGTTGACCAACATTTGACCACATCCGAGGGGAAGGGATACCTCCTATCCCACCCCTTAGGGATACCGGGGAGCCGGCTAGGCCGCTCCCATTCCTTGAGAACCAGATTATTAAAATGCGTTTTGCGGTACCAAACAATTCCCCCTGCTGCTTAGGTGCCGCTGCAGGAGGGGAAAAGGAAAGTACTTCAAAAATTTGAGTCAAAAGTCTATGGGTGTCATCAGCATCCCAATGTTCTGAGCCGGCATCAGCGCCAAGACAATGCTGATCGTCAGATAAATCTGAATCTGAGAATAATTCCCCTTCCTCAAGAGGGGTATAGTCAGAAAAATCAAGGAAATCATCTTGTTCCATAGTAAAGGCTGGCGCAGCAGGCGCCACATGCCGTCTTTTAGCTGGAGCCTTACGGGCTGCAGAGCTAGCAATCAGTCTCTCAATGTTGGCCAGTCTGGTGGAAACATCAGATTGAGACTCCCGGCTAGTGTTAAGCTCACTAGGGGTCATAATCAAGCGAGGGGGACGATGCAGTGGGTGCTGACCCAGACACATGTAGCCCAGATTGCCGCGCAAGCGCCTGCTGGGCGCAGGGTACACAGACCCGCACATCATCGCCCACATGGGATGCCCCGCACACCACACACAGCCGGGCTTGCCCCGAGGGGACCCCAAGCACAACATCCTGAGAATCCTCCATATGGTGAATTTCAATGTCACAATGATTAATGGGAGAGAAACCTCTAATTAGGTTGTCCTGTCTGAAAGACACAACATAAAAACACACAGTCAGCATGGTATAACAATAAATAATACACATAAGTAAATTAAAATACAAGCCCGCATGCCACCCTATGTGGCAACTATAGACCGATATCTTTAATTAATATCGATCTTAAGCTCTATGCCAAGATCATCGCCATGAGATTGCAGCCGCTGCTCCCGGCTCTGATTCACTTGGACCAGGTGGGATTTGTCCCGGGGAGGGAGGCCAGTGACAACACCAATAAGCTTCTTGACTTAATATCTTATATTACTGCCGTTGGGGAACCTGCATGCCTTCTCTCGTGTGATGCGGAGAAGGCATTTGACAGAGTCAACTGGGATTTTCTGAAAGCTTCTCTCCGGCAGGTTGGTGTTGGACCTGGTCTCCTTTCCAAAATCCTTGCACTATATACTTCCCCATCAGCCAGAGTCAGAGCTAATGGACTTCTCTCTACACCCTTCCCCATAAGTAATGGTACGCGCCAGGGGTGCCCGCTCTCCCCCCTTCTCTATGTTCTCACAATGGAGCATTTGGCTAGAGCCTTACGGGACAACCCGGACATTAGGGGGATCCAAATAGCGAACTGCCATTATAAGACTTCCTTATTCGCGGATGATTTATTATTACACCTAACCTCTGCACACATTTCCTTCCCATCGGTCCTGAAAGAGTTCCAACGGTTTGGCAGAGTAAGCAATTTCAAGTCAACTATTCGAAGTGTGAGGCTCTTAATATTTCCCTTCCAGCACAAGACGTTAAGCAATTGGAGAGTAACTTCCCCTTTAAGTGGAGGCCTCAAGCTATTAAATACTTAGGTGTGCAAATCCCAGCCGACCTTACTAAATTATATGAGTTAAATTATGCACCACTTCTTACTAAAGTTCTAACTGACCTTGGCTCCTACACAAAGAAGCCGATCTCTTTGTTTGGGAGGATTAACAGCTTAAAAATGGACACGCTCCCCAAACTCTTATATATATTCCAAACAGTCCCAATTAAAATTCCCAGTGGGTTTTCCCGCAAGCTGAGGTCAGCATTTTCCACTAAACCAAGAATTAAACTTTCTACTCTCACAAAAAATAGGTCTGGCGGGGGGGGGTGGGACTCCCGGACCTGAAGGGCTATCACACAGCCGCGATTCTTCAGCGGATGATTGATTGGTCCCATAGAGGGAATGATAAACTATGGGTTCAGCTTGAAAAATCAATATCCACACTTAACCCCACCTCCCTGGCGTGTGCCGGCCCTCTCACCAGGTCTCAAAAGGAGTCCATGCCTTTCCTGGTAAAGCATTTCTTGGAGATTTGGGACCCTCTGCAGGGGAAGCACAAGCTAATACGCAGGCCGGGCCCTCTCACCCCATTGTTCGACAACCCAGCATTTGAGCCCGGAATACGGGCCAAGAGCTTCCTTATTTGGAAAGCCTCTGAAAACACCACGTTTGGCCACATAATAAAATCAGGGGCAATTCCTTCGCTGGCAGGCTTGAGAGAGGAAGCGGAGGGGAGACACGTTTCGTGGCTCCTCCACAGGCAGTTGAGTACATTCATAAACTCCAACAATATGTTGGAAATCTCCCGGAACCCACCTACGGAACTGGAATCCCTGATCACCCGGGATACCCCCCCTACCCGGGTCATATCATATATCTACTCACTTGTGAATAGATCACTCAACTCATCTCAGCCTAAATATATAGATAAATGGGAAAAGGAGCTGAGTATCCAAATTTCTGATAACGATCTTGCAAAAATACTTGTGGGTACCAGTGGCATGTCTATGGCAAGCACTGCCCAGGAGAGGAATTACAAGGTCCTGGCCAGATGGTACAGGTGTCCAGAAGACATTCACCGATTCGCAGCATTACACTCAGATAAGTGTTGGAGGTGCCAGAGGGAGGTGGGCAACATGTCCCATATCTGGTGGGGTTGCCCGGTTATTAAAACCCTTTGGGACCGAGTCTTCACTATATATGAGGACATCACCAGGACCAAGGTACACAATACACCACAGGCGGCACTGCTTTCACTTGTCCCTGGCCCAGTCTCTGATATCAAGAAAGGTATCTTGAGACATTTTATAACAGCAATGAGATCCATTATCACGAGACGTTGGAAGTCACAGGTCCCTCCCACGCTGATGGAGTGGGTGCAAGAACTAGAGGTGATCCGCAGTATGGAGGAGATGGCTGCTGCCAGGGGAGATGCCATGGGTCGGTTCCTGGCCACCTGGACGGGCTGGATAATATATCGTGACACACGTTTGTCGACCCTTCTCTAGCCTGGCGGGTGGTGGGGGGCTCGCCTGGAGAATCTTGGTTGAGTATGATATATGGCAGATCAGCAGGCTATCCAGAAGTCCAAGTGAATGCAATAGTCCGCTACCCCATCCCCTTTGATTATCCTCCCCCCCCCCACTTCTTTTCTCTACTTCCCGTACTTCATAACTAAGTATGGGGCCTAATACCCATAAGTACATGGTCCGCTGCTATGTGTCAGTACGTCATTTTCTTTCTTCCGACCATAGCCAGATCTGTATGGCTTACTAATGTGGCCTACACATGCTTAAGCGCATCTAGTGAAAGGAGATGGTTACATCGTTCATGGCAACGTTGCTATGGAGAACTAACAAGGGGATGACAGGACTCCTTAAGACAGTCAACAAACCCTCCCCTCCCTTAAACTAAAATATTGACTCTCTATGTGTATAGGCTTAATTGGAATGCTTAAAGGTACGGAAGAATGTTATTGGCACCAAATATCTATATGTATACATATTTATGGTTATTGAAGTACTGCTGCCCCCCTCGAATACCCCTATGTACTTGTTTGTTTTGTCCCTTTGCTTACAATTGTATGCATATTCCCTTTGTTACTTACATTTAAAACCAATAAAGCTTGATTACAAAAAAAAAAAAAAAAAAAAAAAAAAATACAAGCCCGCTGACGGCACCCACGGACTTCGCAGAGCTTGCAATCTACAGCGATGCCAGGGCAAGATGGCGCTGATCAGCTCAGGAGGGGGCGGGCCACTTGCAGAACGCGCCGAGTGCTAGGTCCCGCCCCCTCCAGGAACGTGGGGACAGGCCGCCCGGCGGCCAAAACGCAGCTGGCCCCAGTGACGTCACCGGCCCGCCGCAGAGCGCACGCACGGGCCTTACAAAAAAACTGACACGCATGAAAGAATGACTGAGGAGGAGGAAGGAGCGCTGAGCCTATGTGCCAACACTTAACAGTACAGTGTCACAGAGTCAAATCACTCATACAATAACGTACACCAACACCTATGGGAGTATAAGCCCATAGTTACATTTGGAGCATGTAATGAGGGCTAACGCGGACGGGGCATCCCATATCCAGGCTCACCAACCTGTGCCGCCTACCCTTTTGGTGGGGGATTTGCGGTGGAGCAATACTCCATTAAAAACACCTCTAATAGGTGCTGCCTACCCTCACCCGACCACGCAGCCAAGGCTGGGAGGCAAGTAACAGTGGAACATGTGGGAATAGAACACAGGGCCAGGGGCTGTGCAGCCCAGCTTACCTGCGAGGAGAGAAGCCATCATCTTGACCTTCGAAGCCCTACTGCAGAGAAGGAACTTGGGAATTTAGTGGGAGGTCCCGGGTATATAAGGACCGCGAGGGGTCTCTTTTTTGCCATCTCTGCAGTAAAGCGCCCTCTTGTGGACTATATCCCAGACGTAATGAATCATTACTGGAGCAGGGCGTGCTGCATACTTGGAATAAGGGTATTCTGTAGAAAGACGCAATGAGACATTCAAAGAAATGTTTTTTGTTATTTTTTTATATCTCACCTTGGCTCCAAATGTTGGAGATAGATGCATATTCGCTGCCTCCCTGAGAAGCAGCATAGAGCGTGGTTTACCTGGATTCTTAAAGAGCCCACGATCCTGAAAACAGGAGAAAGGGACTACTACAAAATAAGCATACTGGGGGGGGGGGGGGGGGGGGGGGTTGGTGAGGGATGGAGACAAGACATCAAATCATATAATTGCAGAATTACAAACCATAATGGTAAGAAAATGGCGCCCAAATTCAAAGACCCTACTCTTGCAGGAATACAGTCTGATAGCAAACAATGTTTAAAATGGAAGTACCGCTTAGATAAAAAATAAAATAATCAACTAATCATTAACCAATTGATCAGTATTATGTAAAACTTACATTTTCCTTATTACTGGAATCTAAATTACGTCCAGAAGCCTTTTTAAAGCTTGGGGTGCTGCAGAGAAGTATTGGCTAAATACAAATAGGAAAAGTAATTACTTTAAGTAGGTCATAAAAAAAACAGCAAACACACATAGGTAAAAAAAAATACTCCAGTATTTAAAGTGGACCAAAACCCAGGATTTTGACTATCCTGGTTACGGTCCTTTGCCCCTGATCGGGGGAGCCCCACTGTGTGAACCCCCCCCCAGGTCGCCCGAACAAACTTGCCTCTTCCAGGTCCTACGACGCATGTGCGGCCACTTGTCTGGATCCGTTTAAGCCTCTTCGTTCTGGAGCTTGTCTAATACAAGCGGATCTGAGCACGTGGACGGTTGTATCCACCGGCACCATCTAACAGGGAGCATGCCTGCACAGGCCATTCACAAATGCTTGCCATGTGCTTTGCTAGAGGAATAGCGGGGATGCAGATGCAGATCACAAGCGCGCTGTTGGACCAGAAAAGAAGGCGAGTGTATGGGCAACCTGGGGAGGGGGTTCACACAGTGGGGCATGCCGATTTTAGATGCCCTGAGGGAGGGGGGAATCAATCGGCCCCAGAGTCTTATAGATTCCTGGGCCGATGTCTTGGGTTTTGGTCCACTTCGAACACACCCCTATTTACCAGCTACACAAAACCACTGAAGCAGGCCTACACCTTGGAAGTAATACTGGACCACAGAGGAGCTCTTCCCAAGCCTCCTTGTCTTTTCAGCTATTGGTAAGTTGGCAGTCTTCATAAATGATGCAATAGCACCATCGGCAACTACAATGGAACCAGCGCCTTACCAGCAGGACATGCAGCCTCCCTGTAAATGACGCATCCTACTGCAGAAGTCCATGTGACCGGACTTGGGGCTTCAATCAGGCTGCCATCCATAACCACCATGGAAGTAAATACTAAGGGTCCACATCTATTAGAGTAAATGCAGCACCTTAACATGGTTTACTTCAATATCATTTCAAACGTGTGTCCTGGTCTGCTTACCAAGCTAATAATCTGCATTAGATTGGTTGATCTCACATAAGCTCTGAGGCAACATACATCAAAACAAATTGTATTCAACCTGCAATTTGAAAGCCTATAAACCCCTCAATTAGTATGCATGCAGCCTTATGCTGCTTAAAGTGGACCAACACCCAGGATTTTGACTATCCTGGGTCTTGGTCCACTTCGGTGGGGCACCCCCGATCGGGGTGCCCCGCTGTGTGAAACCCCCCCTAACCCCCCGAAAAACTCACCTCTCCCCGCTCCCAGCGCCGACGTACAAGGGAAGATCTGGAACGTCTAAGCGGCGGCGGCCGCCGCCGCCTCCCTCGCGTCACTTTTGACGGGCGCGCGCCCGCGCCGGCCATTCGCAGACGGCCGGCGCGGAGGCGCGCACGCCTACAGGGGCGCGAGGGAGGCGGCGGCGGCCGGCCGCCGCCGGAGATAAGGTAGGTGAGTTGGGGTGTTTGGGGGGGGTTTCACCCCGCGGGACATCCCGATCTCGGATGTCCCGCGGGGTGGGGGGTGATCGACCCGGGAATCTTATAGATTCCCGGGCCGATCACCCGTGGGTGTTGGTCCACTTTAACTGGGAACCTCCAGGGAAGTGCCAATTGGTGTGCAGAGATGGACACTGGATGCCAGACTTTCCTAGCTTACTTCCAGGTACAGGGTGTCAGAAGTGTAGGATACAGTTAGGAAATAGTTGGAAATCCAGAAATTCATTATTGGTTGAACTTTACAGTGGTCCAAAACAGGCCCTGGCGTCAATGAGGCTCCAGTGCTGACTGATTACCCCGCTTTCCGGGCATCCCACAATTCTTACCTTTCCGACAAGCCTGTAGTGCATGCGTCACATTGCACATGGTAACAGCAGCCGCAACAGAATGGTTTTGGGAGGTCGCGCACAGCCAATACGGGTGATGCAGCACACCATCAGTGTGCGCGGATGGGGATTCTATTCAGCTTCTCCAACTATACATTATTATGCAATGCCGGGGAAGCTGTTTGGACAAGCATTCTCACATGCATTGTTGGACCGAGGACAGGCAAGTTTCCTGGGTGAATGGGGGGGGGGGGGGGTTCACACAGCGGGGCACCCCAAACCGGAATGCCGTTGGTGGGCAGACCAAAACCCAAGATAGTAAAATCCTCAGATTTTGGTCCACTTTAAGGATATAGGTCTTTTAAGCAACCGCATTAACTATGGTTATCACCAGCTAACACAAATGAAAAGGGTCCCCACAGAGCTGCAAGATGTCTGCCTAGCACAGCAGCTTCTGTCCACAGGGGCAGGCAAAGCTAGAACCCACAGATGCACCAATAACCTTGAAGTCTCTCATTCTTTCCACCTTTCTCCTCATCTATGCATGCTTCCCTATTGCCTACAAAGACAATAACAGAACAGGTCCTTGGTTTGCAACGTATACCAATTGACAGCAATGGAGATTTTATGCATATAATCCTAGCAATGAGTTTACAAAATTCCCAAATTAAGTTTTAAAGCAAAAATACAATTAAAAACTAAAAAAGGACCTACCAGGCAAGTTACATTTTCATTCTGGCATTTTCTAGAATACAAGATTGAAGAATTAATTTAGAATACTCTATGTAATAAAATAACCCATCTACATAATATGTGTCCCAAAAGGACAAAACATGAGCAGCTAGTGTTACATAGTCATTTCAACAAACTGGCCGCAATTCGGCCTTAAAGCTATGACCCAGCCAAAGGGTTAAAGCTGACCTGAACACTGCAACTATGTGCCAGGGAGGATCCTGGTTCACAGAGACACCCCCCCACCATTTTCCTAGCAAAGCTGCGTACACTCTGGGAGAGTTTTTAGCCACACATGCAGAACCTGCAGCTCATCTAATAGGAGAAATGCTTCATTGGATTTTGCAAGCATTTCCTGCCACTCACCACAAAGTTAAATTGTAATTGGGATGCCCCAGGGGGTGATTTTTATTGAGACAAGTCATTTTGTTCCTTTTGGTGCTCTTTAAATAGGCATATTTACTTGCCATTACATGTTTGTGTCAGGGGGTAGCTCATCCATCTTTACATAACTTAATTTATCCGCTGCTACTGATTGAACTGCTGAACATCCCTCATAGAATTTCCTGACTTAAGACATGCCAAACACAATGTCTGACCAAGAAAACTTACCTTAAAATAAACTTTGCTGGCCTGAAAGGCATCAATTTGAATTGCCTAAAGACATACATTAATGGTTCGAATACAGACTTTCGTGTGTAGCATCCAGCTGTGTGCCTGTCCCCCATACAAACTCCACCGCATTGCTAAAGCTAGATAGCTTTAAAAAAGCCCCCCTCCCCCAAAGCCAACTAGCCCCTGCACCAGGCAGCTGTCTTTTTCACCAATAAAAACCATGCTGGATGGCAGTGAAATAATTTAGAACTCTCATACAGTGATTCAGTAAACAATAAAATGGTCCAAGAGGAGCAAAGCTTCATGCACATTTGCAGCCACTAGTAAAGTTTCACGTTTCATGGTTCAGCACAAGCAGGAGTAAAACTCCAACCCACGCTGAATAGACCCCAATATGCCCTAATAACAGCTTTATGGCAAGAACCCACTAGTCACAAGACCTTCCAGTCAAGTACCTAGCAACTGAAAGTCAAACCAAGCATCCCCAAGGAGGGGATAACTTATAAATGTTACCAATATAAGTCACATGCTTTGTAACACTTTTAACCCTTTAAATGCCAGCCACGTAAAATTTACGTGGATGCCTCTCCGCCACTTAAGTGCCAGCCACGTAAATTTTACGTGCCTGGCATTCCCCAATCACAATAAAAAAAGTAAAAAAAAAGTCACTTACCTGACCCCTTGTTTGATCCGTCCGGGTCTCCTCTTCAGCCAGCAGGGCTCCTCCGGAAGAGGGTGCCCCCCCCCCGTTTCAGCAGCCGCCGGGATTGCCTGTTAAAAAAAAAAAAAAAAATGACAGTTACTCACCTCCGCTCCCGCCGCCTCTCCTCTTCATGGGGGGGGCTCCGATCACACCCCCCGGCTCTTCTGTCCTCTGGAGGGGGGCATAACAGCCCTCCCTCCGCCGCAGCTTCCGATGGCGGCCGCCATCTTGGATTTTAGCCCCGCCCCATTCGGGGGCGGGGCTAATGACGTCATCGCCGGGTGTCATCGGGGCACCCGGCAGTTCTCCTGTCAGATGCCGGTGAGGGCTGGACAGAGGAGGAGGAAGGTAGGCGATCCTCCGATTGCCTGCCTCCCCCCTTCTCTGCCCAGCTGTCACCTGCATCAGATCGCCGCGGGACACTGCTTCTGAAGATCGGAGGTGAGTAAAGGTAAAATGTTTTTGTTTTTTTTTTAAATAAAGTTTTACAAAAGCCTGTGTGTGTCTTTTTTTTCATACTGTTAACCCTTTGTGAACTGGTAAGGGGTCCATGAGACCCCTTATACCAGTTGTGACAGACTCTCTGCCCCTTTGGACTTTACACAGGTTCATTACTTTCCTTTTCTTAAGCATGTTACAGTGTATTGATTGATTACGTTATTCATTGTTCTGACTGCCATTGTATTGATTGATTACGTTATTCATTGTTCTGACTGCCATTGTATTGATTGATTACGTTATTCATTGTTCTGACTGCCATTGTATTGATTGATTACGTCACACACAATGGCATTGTTCGGATTGAGTGTATTAAAGACGTCTATTGTATTGCTGATTGCGTCACCGGCAGAGTTGAGGGATTGTGTGCCCTGCTGCTATTGGTCGGTGTGTGTGTCATGCAATGGAGACTTGTGTATATAAGGCCTAGAGTGGCACTAATAAAGTCTACTTAACCTTCACCCTCAATACTGAAGTTCTGCCTCTTATTGGGGGAAACGCTATATTACAATTCACTAGCCCTTGTAAGGGCTGTTCCTGTTTCCTCACGGATGACTCTGGAATTCCAGCAGCACCTCTTACGATTGGGAAAAGGACGTCTCGGGTGGTGAAGCCCTCCGGCGATAAGGGTTATCGCTACACCAGTTCACAGGGCTCGGGGGTCTGGCAAGTCACCTGCGGCAAGCGGGTGACTTGCCATTAACCCCTGGCCCCCCAAATTACCTGCCTCCCCAAAGCCCAGGGGGGGGCAGAAGAGCCATGGCCCTAGGCTATGACGGCTTGTAGCCGCAGGGCCAGGGGCCACTAAAGCTGGCCCCTGCGCCCTGTTCTACAAGCCCCCATAGCTGGTCACAGGCTGGTTACGCTGGGTAGGGGGGACCTCACGCCATTTTTTGGGGGGGATTTTTAAGGGTTTTAACCCTTAAAAATCCCCCCCAAAAAATGAGGTCCCCCTCCCTTCGAGGGGGGACCCTATGTCTTTTTTTTTTTAAATTAACCCTTTATGTGGAAAGTAGTTGTATTTTATTTGTAAATGTTATAAAGTGCTCTTCTAAGTTTAGGGGATCTCCTGGACAGGAACAGGGGGCTACCAATACATATGTGGTATCATTGTAATCGGGAGAAATGGGGCTTTCACGTGCAATATGGTTTTCTTTAATAAAATAAATGTTTTTGTTAAAATAAAGGAGACAATTTAAAAATATATATATATTTTTTTATTTTTTTTTACTTATTTACTTAAAAATATTAAAAAAGTAGAAAAAAATATATAAAAAAAATAAAAAAAAAATACAAACAAGACATTTCATGTTAAAATCTAAACTCTGCCACAAAAAGAAAATTTGCAATTTTCTTGGAAATTCCTGCAAAAATCACAGTTAAGCATGGTGCAAAATGGTAAAAAATTACCTGTCAGCAGAGGGTGACAAAATCTCAAGTAGGCTGGCAGTTAAAAGGTTACAGGTACCTATGCATGTTGGGTATTGTTCTGCTCGGGGGACCTTGCGCTTTCAGATTTAGCTTGTTTTTTCTTATTTGCATATTGATATTTTAGGAAAAGGTGTTTTTTATTCTGCTTTTTTATACAATTTTTTGTGAAACCCTGTGCAACCTAAGAATTCTTCGAGATATTACTCCCAGAAAGATAAGCCCACTACAACAAGCTGGGTACGCTTAGAAAGCTTAACATGTGTACTTTCAGGGAATATATGGTTTATCGGGGATATTCCAAATGCAAAGGGTTGTTTTGGTAGAAAAAGCACAAGGTGCGCACTTTGTCTGCAGAGCTGAAATTTTGAAGTAAAATTACCATTACGCACATGCTTTACTTTGGGGTGTTTGGCAACTCTCTCCTTGACAGAACCCATGCTGGGTATTGTTCTGTTTGGGGGATGTTGCTTTTTCAGATTCTCAGTTTTTTTCTGGTTTGCATATAGTTTTTTTTTTTTTTAGGAAAATGTGGTTTTGATTCTGCTTTTTTATTAATTTTTAGGGAAACCCTTTGTAACCAAAGAATACATTGAGGGATTACTTCCAGAAAACGGCACCTATGTCAACAAGCCTGGTATGCCTAGAAAGCCTGAGGTGTGTACTTCTAGGAAATATATAGTTTGTCGGGGTATTTCAAATGTAAAGGGTTGTTTTTCTTGAAAAACTGCAAGTTGCGTATATTGCAAAGCATAGTTGTATTTTATCTCAAAATCTCCTAAAGTGTTGTTTCAGTTTGGGGGAGTCTCCTGGGCAGGAAAGGGTGTCTACCTATACATATGTGGTACCGCTGTAACCGGGAGAAATTGGGGTTTCACACAAAATAAGATTTTATTGACAAACTTACCTTTTTTTATTACAAAAAAACACTACAAATTGTAAAAAAAAAAAGGTTTCTTTTTATTTTTTTGCACAATTTTCACCCCAAAATATTGGGAATACACTTAGAAAATGACAAACAAGACATTTCATGTTAAAGCCCAAGCTCTGCTGAAAAAAACAATATATCATTTTCCTGGGAAATCCCTTCAAAAATCACAGTTGAACATGGGGAGCGCAAAATAGTGCAAAATGGTCTGGCAACAGAGTGTGACAAAAACTCCAGGAAGGCTGGCACTTAAAGGGTTAAAGGAAGAAGATATGCAATACTATTAAAATGATATACGAAACCCATCAGACACACAATGCTGGTGCACCCCTAAAAATCTCTGCGTACCCCTTCAAGCTGTGACACAGACACATACCCCCTAGGGTACGAGTACCGCAGGTTGAGAAACTGTGTCCTAGACAGAAGGCCACTTCAGATGCTCCCATGGTATGTGACAGTGATGAAAACTATGGAGACATATGGAGGGACATGATGCTGCTTACCAGGTCGATGTTAACCCTCCCCCCAATCTGCAAAGCTATCCACTGGTGGCAAATCCTTTCAAGCTTCGGATCCACAGCACATTTAGTTGCGTCGGGACACATCATATGGTGGCATATGGTGGACAGGGCTGAGCATTGTTCGTGCTTTGCAGGAGTTTATTCGTAAAGTCACAATGTGCCAGAAAACCTGTCTTAACAGTTCCCAGCAAGTAATTTATGGGGGACTGGGGGATCAGGATGAACATATTCAGGCCGCTTCAGAGGCAGGTGAGACTTCACTCTTTTTAGGAGAGAAAACTGCCATTGACTTTCATTGTCTACCAGGTGTACATTTTCACCTGGTTCTGAATCAGTCCCAAGGTAGGCAATGAGTCAATAACAGTTTTCTCTTCTAAAAAGGAGTGGGAGTTCTCACCTGGCTCTGAATAGCCCCCATTGTGTTTGGGGGGGGGGGGGGGGGCTTCCATCTCCATACTGAACTGCCAGGTTTAATGCTTTTGAGAATTTCCTGGCATTATTAATTGAAAATACTTGAGGTTTCCGATTCTATATGGGCGATATGGTTTCTACAATCAATTAAAGCAGTGGCTTCCAGACATCTCAGTACAGATTGTGGCTTGCATGGTAAAAAAGGTTCATGATCCCCACATCTCAGGTTCTGACCTAGCTGATTAAAAGTTAGACAGTACTCACTTTGTTTTGTTTTCAGGCTCTGGTGTAAATCTGCAGAACAAATACAAAAATAATGCTTAAAAAGAAAAAAACATTTCATCTTGTGTAGCATTACCAGTATGCATAGGAAGTGGATCCTCCATAATATATTACAAACATGAAAACAATTTACTTAAATGAAATCTTAGTTACACTGCAAAACGAACATCTGATCTATGTTTAGTAGCAGATTTAGTGTACAGACCTACGTCCCATCCAATACTAAGCCCAAATATCTTTATGAATGAACAAATACTTACCTGCTCTGTGCTAACCTGCTGGAACCACTATGCTGTTTGAGAGTGGCCTTTGTTACCCAGTCCCTGCAGCGGCTCATTATTTAACGCAGATATTCAGCAGGACTCCTTTAGGATAAATGGTACTCTCACTGCAAGTGGTACATTTCAGCGTTTTGGATTGCAGTTTTTTTTTTGTGGCCGCTGTTCTGGAACTGGTATGGGCATTTATCTGAGAGCTTGAATAAAAATGACGAGGATACCCATGAACGAAATGAAAAATCTGCCATCGGTCTTATTAGCAGGCGTATTTGAAAATTAAGGTTTAGCAGTGTGTCCATGCAAAATGCAGAGTCCGGTCCTGGAATAAGACCTAGGTCAGAATATCTCAAAACTCATATCTAGACAAGCTAGACAGGACAGGGACCTTCCTTTGTATGCTGTATGTGGTTGCCAGGCCCTCTTTTCTCACATGTTCGCTGAATGCAGACATGATCCTGGATGAGCTTACTTATTTGTAAACCCCCCAGTTCACCCAGTAAAACTTACCTCTCCTCGGAAAGGTGAGTGTGTATGGGATTCCTGGCAGGTTTGACAAGGGGAAGCCTTGCTAAATGTACATTCTTAACGATGGTGTTCTATGTAAGCAGAAGGTTCACATTGGTACACACTCATCCAGCCCTACCCCATACTGTTCAAGAAAATCAGTACTGAACAACATGTCAGTGCACATCATAACTTCTAATACAGCACCACAATTTAGATTAATTGGCTTTTACATGTAGCTCATTGCAGACAAGGATTCAAGCTAATGCTCTCATTCAAGGCCCTAAAACACAGGTGAAAAATAATGGATCAGTTTACCAGGTTTATTTCCTGACTATACATGGACATTACCCTTTCCTCAAGGAGCCCTGTACTAGGAGAGGAAATGAAACAACTGCACTCATTGCCAGCTGTATCCTTCCCCTAGTAGATCGAGGTCCTCTAGAAAAGGGGGAGTGACTCTCTAATTCAGGGCATAGTAATAGTGGTGGGTGGGTGGGGTAGGTTAGTGTTCCTGGGAACCAGGAGCCTCCCTGTAAGAGCTGTCAAGGAGCAGGTAGGTCCGCTTGGAGACTTCTATGCAGGGAGTGGCTCATAAGGCACCCGAATATCCCTGGTTTCACAATGGGTCCTTGATCAAGTTGTCTTGGCTTAACAGAACTCAAAGCGGATGGAAACCCAAGTTTTGGTCAACCGCTTTGTGCCTGGGCACCTCGTGTCAGAGCGCTGCGGTTGCCTCGGCGGTGGCCCAGGTTTTCGGGGAAAAAAAAAACTTTGCCAATTCGCTCTCTCCAAATTGACGAGGTGCAGTCAGCTGACCGCATCCCCAACATGCTGTTCGGGGCTACACGCTCCCCATGTGGTTTTCCATCCACTTTAAGAAACTGTCACCTCAAGTTTTTACATGAGGAATGCATTTGTGATCCTGAAAGTGCAAGGCAAATGCTTTCGGATGCAGTTCATGATCAAAGTGCCCTATAAGAGCAAGTGATTGTCTCTTCCTGGGCATTTTGCTACCAAAGATTAGCACAAATATACTATCATTACAAGCTGGGCTTGTGGGCAAACTAGTAGGCAGCAGTTCGGGAGGGTTTTGTTGTAAGGCTCTTGAATTGTTTAGTTAGGGTGTTCCAGCTGCATTCCTTTGGAAGCTGTAACACTGGATATTTTCATGTAAATTATCTGGTAGAACAGCTGATAACGCTAAGGCCAGTAAAAACTACACAAGGACCACATATGATCAGCCTATGGCCCCTGACCTGCTGTGGGGAAAGTGGGGGGTTAAATAGCACTGGCATGTAAAGGTAAATAGAGGCTTAGTAAGGATGAGAGGTTGCAAGGAAAGCAGTGTAGCAGGTGCCCATTAACCAGAGGTGGTGGCTGCTTGGAGGGATGTGGGGCATTGATAGTGCTACACTACCCCTGGGTGACATCTCTAGCACCATAACAGAATAAGGATCTTTTTCTATATTTCATTGTATGTTTAGCATTGGTAGAGATTTTTATGAGCGGAGTATTGGGAATACAGTTTTGATTTGGGACTGATGGGGGTGGGCTATAAATATGGGACCCATATATATGGAGAGGTAAGGCAATCAAAATGTGTATTAGTAGCATGTGGGGATTGTTACATATAAATGTTATTAAAAAATCTATGGAGTTTGTAGAGACAGTTGGGACCCTGATTGTTGTAGAAAATCTTTGTTATGCCATTTCAAATGAAATATCCGAAACATATACATTGAGGCCCGCAACCAGTTTTCAAATCTGTTATATGGCCTGAGCTCTTTAAAACGTTGAGCGCCCCTTGATTAGACCAACCAGAGTAACCAGAACAGAATGTATAACATATATAAAATGATGGTTGGCTTAGAAAAAGTTCTTGGACTACTTACAAATCTTCTAGCCGTACACACTGTGCCTCTGGGGAGTCTTCCTTACCTGCATGCACCAACATGTATAGAAAGAAACAGTTTTATTACCAAGAACTACAGCAAAACCAAATGTTTCATATTTACACATTTTAAGAAAATATTTTAGATTATTGGTTTATTAACAGCCTACATCCCAGTTTATAACAACTAAGCAATAGGCACTACAAGTAAAGGAGAATATTTACCCTAGGGATGCGGGAGTTTCTTTTACAGATGTTGCAAGAAAATTATGCCTGATGTTGCATTTTATTTTATTGGCCATCTCTCGGTCATGTCTACAGCAAGTTATTCATCAGCCTCAGTAAGGGAGCAAAATAATCTGACAGGGCCATTCTTTTCCCAGGGCATCCAGATTTGGAATGTGCCACTGTGTGGAATCCACCAGGATCTCTGTAAATCTTATTTAGGTGGTCCCACGGCACATGCACAGGCTGCATCTCCACTCAGAGAGTCAGGGTGCAGGAGCAAGCATTAGACCCAACAAAAACTGGGGATGTGGTTGCTCCCCTAATTATGCCGGACTCTTTATAAGCTTTTGACAGCGTTTTAGGTCGGGTACATTAAAGGGGTACTCACCTCTTGTCCCCTGCAGCCAAACGGTCTATGCTGGGAAGGTAATCACTTTAAGGGCATAGTGCACCTATTGGACGAGAGCATGCACATGCACCACGGTACCAACAAGGAGAGTATACCAAATCAGGATGCTTCGATTAAAGGATAAAAAGCTGGGATGGTCAAAATGTTGGGTTTGGGTCCACTACAAGTGAAGTTTATGAATTTCTAAATTGAGTATATAATCCTCGTTTGCAGCGATAACCAGAGGTTGGCAGGTAGGAGACCGGAAGCTGCTGCACACAGCAGAGCTGCCTGTGATGGCATGCCTCCGATTAGTGGAGGCGGTGCTATGACATGCTCTATGTGCAGCGACTTCCTGTGTCCCCTAGCAGCAGCATTTCCCATTTTTTGAAGTAGAGGAAAGATATCTGGATGAGGGGGGGCTTCATGCTATTGTGCATAGAAGCTTTACACTGCTGTATTAGCACCAGGAGAAGTTGTGGAATGGAGAAGCTGTCTGTACTGGCAACTATTCTCTTAAAGCAATCCTTAGAAAATGGGTGTTGGTTGCCATAGTACCATAGATCCAGATTGCCGGTGGTCCCCTGCCTGTACACCCCCCCCACCCAAACCCAGGTTTTGCTTGCCTGCAGTGCTCCCTCAACAGTCACATAGTTCAGCAGCAGCTAGAATCATGAAAGACTCCAGGCCACAAGAATACTAGCGGCAGATACCGGGGGATAACAGTGCAAGCGGGTGAATATGGGGTTGCCGGGGTCTAATGCCTCCCCCCATCCCAGATTACCAAATCAGGATGCCCTGCTGTGTGAAACCCCCCGTTTCGTGCAGTAAAACTCACTTTTCCCCGGTCCAACAACGAATGTGCAGGCTCTCATCCAATCAGAGCCCTTTGCAGTGTTTACAGCCTTTGCGAATAGCCGCCGATTTAATTCAATGGGGGGTGTGCATTTCCGCATCCCCCGTATCTCTGGACCGGAGAAAACTGATTACTGGCATGCCTCATGAAAAAGCCAGTAGCCGGCCCTGGAATTTTCTGGGTTTTGTACCCCTTTAAAAATGCACGTTGGTCCATATCATATTTACTCCCAGTACACTGATCAGTGATTTGAGGCATATACTTCATTTTCTAGGTGGACAGCACAGCATCCACAGTCAGTCCTTCACATATTAGCACATGCCCCAAAGTAATGGGTCAGATTGCTGCACATAAAAAATTGTACTGTATCTTTCTGGTAAACCCTGGCTGTGGTCAATTTTAAAAACAAAACGGCATCTCCTGGAGCTGCATGCCGACAGCAAACAGAAGTGCTGCTGGGTTTTCTGCATCCCTCGCTACACTTTAGCAGGGCGCATGCCCGTGCCAGGCATTTGTGAATGGCTGGCGCGGGCACACTCCCCATTAAAGGGGATGCGGCCTACAGCATGCTGGGATCCGCTCGCATTAGACAAGCTCCTGGGCGAAGGGGCTGACTAGATGAGCGGTCGCACATGCACCATAGGACCGGGAAGAGAGTTTGTACCTGGCGGGGTTTCACGCAAAGGGGGAACCCCCGATCGGGGTGCCCTGGTGGCAGGGACCAAAACCCAGGATAGTCAAAATCCTGGGTTTGGTACACTTTAATCCCTCCCCATGAAATTTGCTGCACATAAAAGTTAATTTACCCTTTTCTAACTCCTGCTGTAGTAAATTTTAGAAACAAAATGGTGGCCACCTGCAAACAGGAAGTGCTGCTGGGCTTCCTGTTACTGTGCATTGTCCATTATGTCAGTTGAATCGAGGCAGCAGCATGGCCGAGATGCTGGGATTGGAATGCAGAGGTGTTCCTTGTTGGGTGTTAGCCCTCTTAAAATATCGTAAACCCCCATTCCATAGTTAAGACTGTCTGCCTCTGGCCCAAATACTGGCCAGTACTAATATGATGAGGTATGACGGGGCAAATATATACATTTTTTTCTTTTTTATTTTACATAAATTACCTGCGGTTCTTTTAACAGGCGACACGAAAGCTTGCAAACCTCCCTCATCGACACTTATATTGGACAGATCCAAACATAGTTTTGGAGTTTCGCTAGGAAAGGAAGAAGTGATTGTAGTTTAGATTTAGGTTTACAATAAAGCAAAGTGCTGGTGTTCTCACTTTACCCAAACATGCGTTTATTAAGTTTATGTCATATTTACCCAGTGCAGGTACTGAGGCTACTGAAACCCAGGGCAAGGTCGGTGACTGGTGTTAAAGGCTGATCTGGAGAAAATATCACAGATGCATCTCTATCCCTAAGCAGATTTAAAATCATTCGACAGTTGGTGCGGACATTAAGGCCGGATGCCCTTGAGTGACCATCAGATGTTAAAGATCCTTCAGCCATGGCTTCACACTTCAAGTACTGGCATGGAACCTGGAGAGCTAATAAGGGAAATTAGACTTAGTTAAAAATTCAACAAACAAACCACAATACAGTCAGGCTTAAACATCTGGACTGTTCTTTTCAGCCAGATTAAGACTGCAGTAATGTTTTGGACCTTGACTGTCCCTCTAAAGAGTGCAAGCTTTCCTTAACTGCCTCACATATTAAAAGGATCAGAGGTCGTGCTGGAATTTTTCCCAAGGAGTACAAATACTTCTCTTTATTCCCCATGTGGAGGGCCCAGGTGCGCAATGTGCCCCTGTGTAGATAAGGGCCCTCGAATATTGTCATATTCGGACAATCATAGTTTTGAGCTTGGTGACTTAATGAATTGTAACACTAAGAGCGTTGTGTATGTAATTTCATGTAAATCATGCAAGGTCCAATATGTGGGGTGCAGGACCCGCCCACCAAAAAGGAGGATTGCTGAACACCTGTATGGGGTTAAATCGGGGGACCTTTCAAGACGCTCAAATGTGGCGAGACATCTCTTAGAACACCATGGAGGGGAAACTGACAGCATTATAGTGGCGATTTACATCGGTTTTTATTGAAAGCAGAGGCCAAATGGATCTTTAAGATGAAAAGCAGGCTTCCCTTAGGTCTGAATTCAAGGTGGGATATCCCTTTGTTTCCAGAATCCTAGTTTATGGATTAATAGTCACCCCTAATATATTTAAAGTGGACCAACACCCAGGATTTTCACTATCCTGGGTGTTGGTCCACTTCAGCGGGCCATCCGAGATCAGGATGCCCCGCTGTGTGAAACCCCCCCAAAAAAAACTTACCTTTTCGGCGACGGACAAGTCCCCCTTACAGGGCGCGCGCCCGCGCCGGCCATTCCCAAACAGCCGGCGCGGGCACTGCTAGAGGGGCGCGCGGGAGGCGGCGGCGGGTGATCCGTCGCCGATAAGGTAAGGTTTTTTGGGGCTTTTGGGGGGGGGGGGGGTTCACCCCGCAGGATATCCTGATCTCGGATGCCCCGCGGCGAGAGAGGTGATCGGCCCGGGAATCTAATAGATTCCTGGGCCAATTACCCCTGGGTGTTGGTCCATTTTAATGCATGCATTTATCACATTTATTATGTACTCTTATGAGTATCATTGTTTATACACTATTTATATATTTTTAATTGTATTATCTTATGGTATTTAGGTGTATACATTTGGGTGAATTCATGTTTCTACATGCTTTTGTACGCTTCTTCAATATGGTATATGTGTACATATAATTGAGTACTAATACAGAGCATGAAGGACTATTATCCAGTTGCCTTGAGTTGTTGTTGCACCCAGCCTGACAGGCAGGAAGTTCCAGCATAATTTTCCCTTGAGCACACCTAGCAAGGTGGAAGAGTCCCTCCCTCCCACAGCTTTGCACTTTCATTTTCATCTTCTAGTGCCTGCTTTCAAGGGATAGTGCTGTTTTTTTTCCCCTTCCTGCTTGTGATGTCAGGTGCAGCACTTGGAGGGTGAGTGGCAATATGCTTACATGCTTTTGTACTATGACCATGTGATTATAATTAACCTTAATTGCAGTAACTTTATAGTGAGTACTTGTTAGACCTTGTGATACATTTGAAAAAGGGAAGCGGTCGCGCCCGAAACACGTTTGATTTTATCCCTGCATTTGCACTGATGGGCTGCTTTTAACGATTTTTGATAATAAATGGATGTTTTATGGGAGTGCAGACCGGCATCATTTTTCGGATTTATCATGGTTGTGGACTAACCAGGTCGGGCACCCGATTTCCTACAGCTGGAGAGCGAGTCTTCCAATTTATTAGTACAAAATACTTATCCCAACATCTTGGAAGAGTATTTTCAGACATGGGGGGGAGTACGCAATTTGCAGGAATTAAATGAAATACAGGAGGTATAGGTGGCTGTGTCAAAGGCTTGTATCTGTAGAAGGGGATGTTGCTGCAAATCAGGATGCCCCTGCTAAAGTGGACCAACAATCTTATAGATTCCCGGGCCGATCCAGCTGGGTTTTGGTCCACTTTAAATGATGCTGACGGTCTGGTTTAATTGCTACAGAAGATAATGGCACTTTACAAAGGATACATCTGTGCAGGCAGCAAAGGTTTTAAAGCGGACCTTCACCTTGAATAAGAGTCTTATATGTTTTCCACACCCTGTACATACAGATTGCTCACATGAAAAATCATCCTACCTGCATCTACTGCATGTTATGAGCCTTTAAACATCCAAGATGGCGGCTCATGGAGCAATGGGCAGCCTGCAAACAGGAAGTGTCTTCCGACTGTCGCTCTGCATTCTGGGATTGCTGACCTTTTCGTGACCCCAGCTCTGCTCTGTCTGAGCAAAGCACAGCTATAACCCCACCCCCTGCACTTTATCCCACTCTCCTCGCCTCAGTATGTGTAATGCTTCTGTGTCAAGATGGCGGCGCCCGTATCCTAAAGTGCTGAACAGAGTTGCAGCCCAGTGGGGGAAAGAATGATGAGTAAATGACTAAAAACTTAAACTATATTAATTTTAGATGCTGGGGAATAGTTTAAGGGTTTGGGAGTTTAACTACCCGTCTCTGATCACTGCAACTGAACTCCAAACCAAGCAACAAGTTTTTATATAAAAGAGGGTCATTCAAACATTTAGTTAGTGACACTATTAGGATGGTCCCCTCTGAAATGGCTGGGCCAGGGCTAATTAGGCGTTGGGTATAACTGAAAAAAGGACTATAAAGCAGAATAAGTAATGCGACAATAAATGCCTGCAGCCAATATGCGGCTACACAGGGGGAAACAACGGCCATACTAAAGCCTATACTGGATCTTACACGGCGAGCGGATGGCCACATCCAGGAAGGTGACGTTACCCCGCCATGGCGGCACAGTCTTCACCCTGTACGGTCCCGGTGGCCCGTCTCCTCCGCCAGGCCGGATACCAAATGCAAAGAAAATACTACCCGGCTAATAGCCAGGGGACACACGGGGAATTGAAATCTTCCGCCCCAGCCTCTGACCAATCACCGGACGGTATCCGGGTCAGTACCCAGATTGTATCCAATCAGGTTATAAGGCTAAGAAGAGCTTGCGCCAGATAGGCGGGGTCACTCGTTTTAAAATGGTCTATTCAGCAATTGGTCACTATTGCTAACTGTGGGAAACGGAGGCCTGTGATTGGCTCTGTGGTTCCTGCGAATAGTAAGGTAACTCCCACTCACTGCTTTAGTTATGCATGCAAACCCCGCCCAGCGTGACGTCGACGAGACTTTTAAAAGAGGTGTGGTGATGCGCGCGCCTCCGATCAGCTGATTCTACAGCCATGCAGCGGTAATGTGGCCGGTGTGCTGTGTGAGCCGAGCTGTGCGCCTGCCTGCATGGGCAATGGCTGATTGGGGTGTACTGCTCGGATTTCCTGTGTTTGGCTGCGGTGGGCTTTGAGGGGCTCGTTTTAGTACGGATTTAGGGTGTAATGTTTGTTACCATATTACTGTACTTGCATGTGGCAGTGTATATTTCTCTATTGCTTTGAATGGTGGTCCACGCCTTCACCTTCTACCAGCGGGGGACGTGCTCGACCACCCACCTTATGGAGCTTCAGGCTGACTTGTAGTTGGCAGTTGTTGGTTGTAAATGTGGCTTAACTAAGTTTATCCTTCATTCTACCAGCCATTTGCTTAATGATATTTATATTTAATGACTGCATAGTTGTATTTGGGTCTATTTGCATAGTTTGGTCTTGAGGATAGAAATCTGCCATTTTCAGGGTAGCCTTAGGTGATAATGGTGCGCTTTGGGTATGTGGCACCTTTTAATGGACTGTTATCTGCAAGATTGGCAGAGCTGGCCCTTAAATTAGTGCCCCTCTAGGTGTGACAGGTGGCTTTGTGCTGATGGAGGTTTTTTAAGTGGCTTTGGGTTGGACAAGGTGTGCCATTGCACCAGGGGCATAGCTAGGGGGGGCATGTGCCCTGGGTTCAGCAGGTCAGGGGGCACAAAATGGGTAGTCTGAGCGCAGGTGGGGGGTACCATTTTGAGTCTTTGCCCCGGGTGCCAGAAAGCATAGCTACTCCTCTACATTGCACAGGGTGCCATGATCAGGAGTGTCATGCAGCTGTGCCTGCTCACTTGATGCCCTAGCCCAGCTGCCAGCTTCATCAACCCACTTATTTTACTGCTTTGCCTTTTGATCTCCTCTAACCCCTCAGTTTCCTGCTTTTTCTGGCGGGGGGGTTAATTGGAGCTGCTAGGGATGCACAGTTGGTTGGGTCAGAAGGTAGTGGGGCCATGCTCACCTCTGTACTTCCCTTTAAAGTTGACCAAACAGATCAGATTCCTTATCCCCAGTGTGGTATGCTAACAATCCCATGGCACAGGCTTTCATCCAGTTGCAGTTCTATAGCGTATAAATGCAGTGCATGGAACTTTTTTGTCCAGAACCTGGCATAGAGAGCTAGGACTGGCATGTGGCTGGTGCATGCACCATGGGAGTGCTTGTCTGGTAAGTATACCAGCAGTCCTACATAGTTTAATCAGCGGGATTGTGAATCAGCGGACTCTGGATTCTTTTTCAACTTCAGGGCCAGAAAATACAGGTTTTACTTTAAAGCAGGCTGGTCGTCAAAAGTGACTGCTGACCCACTTGCCTCTAGCATCATGCCTAATACTGAAGAACCTCCCCAACTTCTGCATTGCCTTGCCACCATCTGCCAGTTCTCCACCCAACATTAATGGTAACATTGGGCAATGAACAGGCAGCCAAATGTTAGCTACTGCAAGTGGGTGCCTCTGCCTAGTGTCATGCTTTATGCTAGGTTATGCCCAGAGGGCTTCCAACTAATCCCAGTGGCTCTCTGCAACCATGTGGGACAGTGGGCTAATAGGAAGTGCAGTAGTGTTGGTGCACCGTCCTATAGTTCCACACAGGGCACCTTTCATCCTATTAAAGGAGCACCTTTGATATGGCCCCTTAAATAGTGGGGCAACAGGCGGAGTAAAGGTGGTTCTAGTGTTTTGGCAGACTCTTCTTGGACATTATGGGTGACCCCGGGGTGATAAGTATGTTGCATCTTCTTCTAAAAGTGGAATGAAACCCAGGGTTTTGCACACCTTGAAATACACTTTTAAGGACATCCTGATTTTGTCTATTTGCCCAATAACTAACTTGATCCTGTGGCATGTACAAATCCACATCTGCATATTGCATGGAAATGAATTCTCACTAAATGAATTGTGTGCAGCAGACTGAAGGTTGAACAAGAGGGCTTCGCACAGCAAGGCAACCCAAATAGGGATACCCCAAGGGCTAACTGTAACGCACCCCTGAAATGTTAAAATCTAGAGGGTGTTGGGTTGCTTGAATGCTATGGGAACAGCATAGGAGAGGTGTTAAAGCAGAACAGGACCCTGGGCATCTTGGCTGAGATGCAGCCCAGCCATGCTGCCCCCCAACATCCAGGACTGCTAGCAATCATGATCCTCCTACCTGGAACAGGAAACACAAAAACTTTTCCAAGGCGTGAAGGATAGCTTTCTTCTTGTCTCCTCCGTGGAGGAGGAAACACAAACTGGAACAGCATTAGATTCCCTCCCCTTCTCCTTTGTCTCCTGTGTCCGTTTCCTCTTCCAGGAAACGTGCTGAAACAGCAGCTCAACTAACTTTTCTGCCATCATCCTTCCAGTCGGCCATGGAGAGGGGCTTCACCCCCCTAGAGAGGAAACACAAACTTGGACAGGTTTAACCCCCCAGTCCTCAATATTGTTTCCTCTCCAGAAAACCTCTGGGAAATTCTTTCAACCAAGTTTAATTATTTTTTTTTAAATAAACTGAACAGCGGTTAAAACGCCACCCTTTTACACCACTTCAGTTCTTTGTTTCCTCTCTAAGGAACTACTGGACAAAGAAGGCTAAACTACAGCCAATTTAGTTAATTTTTTTGTTTTCAGCTCTAGGAGTTCTGGAAGCGGCCAGAGCAGTCACTTAGTATGACAGCACACTAGTTGTGCGCCTCCTCCTTTAAATCCTGGCCAAAGGGTGTGTGATGCCTAGTGGGCCCCTGGCAGTCAGGCTGAAGGAAGCGGAACAGAACTGGTGGCTGTCTAGTGAAGTAACGGCGTTTGTAAGCGGCCACACACCTCGAGGTGCAACAGCAGCAGCAATCCGAAATTGCCTCAATGCTGGAAGTCCATAGTTCCCCGGGGCTGCACCCAGGGGCATCTGCTGCTGCCACATTTATCCCTAATTTAGGCCAGGGGAATCGGGAAGTGAAATATTTTCCCTTACCACAGCTATCCCAAATACACTCAGTTCAGGTCCGCTTCAAGCTGAAGTAGGGTCAGAAATAGAGAGGAGCGTGAAGGTGAACTCTCCTACTGAGGATTCCCTTAATGAAGAAATACAAGTTAATAAAAGCAGAGTGGCTTCCAGTACCTCGGGATGCCTGCTGGAGGAGTTAGCAGGGTTATTAGATGACACATGGGCATTAAGAGTGAGGATAAGCCTCTGTCGGGACAGGACGCTATGTAGAAGAAATTTTGGGGAAAAACGCTCCGAAGCATTCCCTATCCATTCAGCCCTTAAAGCGGTCCTTCACTCTGAATAAGAGTATCTTATATGTTTCCCCCACCCTGTACATACAGATTGTCCACATTAAAAATCATCCTACCTGCATCTACTGCATGTTATGAGCCTTTAAACATCCAAGTTGGCGGCTTATGGAAGCCACCATCTTATCAGGCAGCCTGCAAACAGGAAGTGCCTCCTGACTGTGCTGCTCTGCATTCTGGGACTGCTGACCTTTACCTGACCCCAGCTCTGCTCTGTCTGAGCTAAGCACAGCTATAACCGCCTCCCTGTACCTTATCCCACTCTCCTCTCCTCAGTAAGTGTGATGCTTCTGAGTCAAGATGGCGGCGCCCGTATCCTAAATTCCTGAACAGAGTTGCAGCCCAGTGGGGGAAAGAATAATAAGTTAGTGACTACAAACGTAAAATATATTTATTTTAGATGCTGGGAAACCGTTTAAGAGTTTGGGCTTTTCATTAAAGTGGACCGTCACCCATGGGTGATCGGCCCGGGAATCTATAAGATTCCCGGGCCGATCACCCCCCTCACCGCGGGACATCCGAGATCGGGATGTCCCGCGGTGAGGGACCCCCCCAAAACCCCAAAAGAACTCACCAGATCGGCAGCGGCCGCCGCCTCCCGTGCGCTCCTCTAGCCGTGCGTGCGCCCGCGCCGGCCGTTTGTGAATGGCCGGCGCGGGCGCGCGCACTGTCAGAGGGGCGCGCGGGAGGCGGCGGCGGACGCGCTGCCTTGTCCGCCGCTTGTCCGTGGGAGCGTGGTGAGGTGAGTTTGGGGGTTTCTGGGGGGTTTAATCGGGGTGCCCCCCTGAAGTGGATCAAAACCCAGGATAGTCAAAATCCTGGGTGTTGGTCCACTTTAAATCACGCTGAAGGTCCGGTTTAATGATTACATGAAGTCTGAATGGGAACACCCAGAAAATAATTATGCCTAATTTGCTAAATAGAAAATTCTCATTTCACGAGCAGGACATAGAGCCTTGCAGCAAATGTCCAAAGCTAGATGCTGCACTGGGTCAGATATGGGAACATTGCGTGATCCGATCGCAAGCTAGAGGGCATCCTAAAAGGGTTTGGGATGCTGCATAATTTGCATTCAGGTCTACACTGGCAGCAGAAGGTGTCATCAGGAGCTTGGAAACATGGCTTAGTAAACTTAGGCGTTATAGGGAAAGTGATACTCCTAAGGAGAGTATCCTAGATAACTTTTTAGAGCGGTTTCCTTTCTAACAAGTGCTAAAGAATCCTTAGATGTGGATGGCACCAATTATTTAAACATCAATGTGATGCAGCGCTCTGTATATAACCCAAAAATATATGTGCAAAAAAATTGGGGATGCCCAGACACCCCACCCGGACTATGCCAGAGACTTATTATTGCACACACCAACATTTTTTATAAAATAAATTAATTGCCATAAAGACACTACATCCAAAAGACAATATTAAAAAACATAAGACACAAAATATCAGATTCTGCCAGAAGGGGGCGCTGTTGTACCTAGCTGCCATAGTACCTCACTATACATCTATATACAATAAATGTAAACTTTCAAAAACAATCATGATTGTAATATAAAGTGCAAGGTGCCTAGGGTTACAGTGCATCAATAATTAGTAGAAGCTCATTGTAAATCAATATCCTCATATACTGTGTTATGTCAATCAAGCCCAAATCATTAGGAAAAAAGTGCTACTTATCTCATAAAAGATCTTCAGGCCAGCATGTGCGCCCCCCCCCCCCCCCCCCCCAAGAATAAGCCCATGCGTTCCGAGAGATAGCCTTTTTCTAACAAGTGCTTTGGAGGAGACCATAAGGGCCTCTACTCTCCTGCACCAGAAGAGCACTTTGTCTTAAGACCTGGTCAGGCGATCTGGTTTCCAAAGCCAAGCTTTGCGGCATTTCTTTTCATAGTAATCTCCTTTTTGGAGAAGAGCTAGATACCATCCTGACCCGTTCCAGCAAAGGGGGGAAAAATTCCCACTAAGCGTTTCAGACTCGCAGCACTAATAGAGGCTGAACTACCTTGCGACTGACTCAGAATAAGCAAAGCGAGCAGAAAAAGCATTGGACACAGACTAGTCCTCAGACTAGTTGCTCTGCAAACCCTCAGAGGGCCCAAAGTCTTGACGGAACCGATGGCAGGAGGAAATCGTAGTTATTCCTTATCTCAACGATCTTCTACAGTTAAACAGTCAGTCCTAGCAGATCTAGGGGTAGGGTTGTCCATTTGGAAAAATCAAGTTTAACACCAGTCATCTGGGCAGATTCCTCAGGTACCATATAGACAGTATCTGTCAGATTCCGTTTCACAGGAAAAGATACAAAGGATCTTAATGACCCCCGAGATTCATCAGTTCTCCGGTTTCTATTCAGGAAATCATGACTCTGCTCGGCCTCATGACTGCAGCAATCCCGGCAGTACCATGGGCTCAACTACATATGAGAACTCTGCAGAAGTTCCTCCTATGGAACAAGTGCCTAGACTCGCAGGATCAGGTGGTCCAAATAGAGACGAATGTCTTAGAGGGTCTCCTATGGTGGACAAATCCAGGGGTACTAGAGAAAGGACACAGTGGAAGAAAATAAATCATTTAGTTATCACAACAGATGCCAGCAGGTGAAGTTGGGGCAGTCAACATGTCCATAGTAAGTGACCACCAAACGTTGCACAGAACCTCAAACTTGTGGGAGCTTCTGGCGGTCAAGCTGGCACTAAATCATTTTCTGCCAGTCATCTCAGGCAGAGATGTCCAGATCCGCTCTGACAATGCTTCCACAGTAGCTTAACTAAATACGGGTGGGACCAGGTGCTTGCACTGACAAACCTCTCAAACTCGATACTGTTTTCCTTACAGGAACAAGCCTTGTCAATTTCAGCAGTGCATCTAAAGGGGACCCTGAACACTCTTGCAGGTTATCTAAACTGAGTCAGGGTTCATGAGACAGTGGTGTCTAAACCAAAAAGTTTTTTCCTTCAGATTGTGAATGCATGGACTCTCCTTCAGACCTCTTTTCCTCAAATTTCAAGACATTTTATTCCCTGACAAGGGGAATTTTTACCTAGCTTGTGCCTTCCCTCCTTTCAGATTGCTGCCACAGGTAATCTGGAAGATGGCACAAAAAATCAAGGTTATCTTCATAGATCTGTTTTGGCCTAGAAGATTCTGGTTCACAGAGCTGAAAAGGATGGTGAGGAAGGGGCCTTGGCAGCTTCCAGATATTACAAATTGCTTCATCTGGGTCCTATTCTGCATCCAGACCCATCAAAAGCTTCAACTGACAGCATGGATCTTGAAGGGGCCATCTTAGAATGGAAGGGTTGTTCGGCAAGAGTTAAACTATCCTGGCTAGTCAAAAATTGACCACTAAACTCATTTATGCAAAGGTTTGGAAATGATTTTTTGTTTTGTAAAGCCAACAACCTGAAGAAACATATACCCGCAATCCTCTAATTCCTGCAGGAAGGATTTGAGAAGGGGCTAGCCGTAAGTATGCTGAAGACTCAAACCACACAACTGATCAATTATTACCTACAAAAGACCAGCGCCCTTTAATAGGTTTCCAACATGGGATTTATCAGTCGGTATCAGACAGATTTGTCTAAAGCTATGGCCTACATCATTGACTTTTCTACAGAAGCTCTGTGGGCCAAGACTTGGTGTACAGTAAGTCAAAGAACCACCTATGTGGTATCCCATTGGAGGGGAAGCTACTCCTTTGTTCTGAACTAGTCAGTGCTAACAAGATCCTAAAGAGGAAATCATTGCAACCCATGAAGACTTCAGTCCTGAAAAACTTGTTTTCGCCATAAGGATTTCATGAAAGGGGACCCAAAGTTGTGGATCCAGCAGAGGGCCAATGGTGGTAACGCGAGGGTGATTTTATTTAATCCTCAGGCTGCCAAGCAGCTGCCCTGATCTCCTGGTGAGATGCAAGATTCAGGAGGAAGTCAATATATTCAGTTCGGAACATCCTGCAGACTACTTCTTAGTTTGGACGTCCCTATTCATCCAGACTACTGAAAATGTCTAAGATTTGCAGTCAGAATAGAGGGAAGGATGCATGCAATATTGGCAATTCAGGGCCCTACCACTTTGGCATCTCTTCTGCGCCAAGAATTTTTCCAAAAAATCCTGGGAAGTGAGGGTGTTTCTAAGACTCCCAACGAGTAAACATGGTGGCATAATTATTGCTGTTTGCCCCCAGCAGGGAGGATTTGGGAAAGTCAACAGACTGTAGCTCTCCTGAAGCACCTGAGTGGCTAGTAAATCTAGACAAATCCAGCCTAGAACTCTGGTTGACTGGTCAATACTTAAGTTAGTTACTGAACAACCATAAAAAATATACAGCAGGAGTTTCCTGTACCCTAGAGCAACCAGTGTTAGCCCTTAAAGATCTCCTCTGATAGGGCTAATGGCATCTGACATTCTTGCGTTAACCTGGGGTCACTAGATGCAATAGAGCTACCAGGTCCTGAGAGATCCAGCCTCCTATGGTGGCCTCAGTACGGATGCCAGCAGTCAAAAAGGTGTGGAGCTCACTGAATTTTCTTTCAGTCACAAGGCTCCTGGGATGTGGCTGTGACCCAGAAGTCCTCAAATTTCTAAACTCTTGGGGATGAAGTTGGTATTCTAGGAGTTAGGGGATTGGGCAGGCACACATCCTCTCGGACAACGCTTCTACCTAAACCACCAAGGGGGGAAAAGGTCCAAGGAGCTTATGAGCCTGTCCAATTCCATCTTCACACTGGTAGACGGAGCAAGAGCGGTCCATCTAAGGCAATTGCAGAGTTCTGGCAGACTATTTGAGCAGGACAACGATAAGTCAGACAGAATGGAAGTTCAACCTGCCTTTCAACAGGTGATGCTAAGATGAGGCACCCCAGATGTAGACCTCTTGGCGAACAGGGGAATGTGAAGCATTGAGTTTTTTCCCTTGGGCAAGACCAAAAAGTGGCATCACTTAGGACTGGAGATAATTCAACCTCTGCTATGCCCAATAAAGATCATTCTGGATCAAGCCAGGGTCATAGTGATTGGCCAGTACTGACCTGTACAGGACACCCTTTTTCTCCATGTTACAAAGAATGTCCAAAAGAACCCCATGGCCTTTTCCAGCAGGACAGGACGTAGTGTGCCAGAGGCCAGTCCTTCACGCATAGGAGGAATTGCATCTTTTGGATGCAAAGAATATCCTGACTTGGGGACCGGAGGAAATCTGACCATCCATTTATAGGGGAGGAACAGAGCGACAAGGATCCAAGGCCACCCTAGCAAGATGGGTTAGAGGAAATTCTTAAAACATACCAGGAGCTAAATATGCATTGAGTGAGGGCTCACTCAATGAGATTGGTAGCTACATCTTGGGCCAACCAAGCGGGAGTTCCACTGGACCAGATTTGTAATGCTACGACTTAGAAAAGTCTGAACATGTTTCTGAGGCACTTCAGGGTGGACCATCAAAGCTCAAGACAGTCTTTGGGAAAAGGTCCTCCAAGCGGTTATCCCAATCTGAAGGTAGTAGGCTACAGGGTTTCTTCATTGGTGAGCTGTCCACCAGTTGAGTTCCGGTGTTTTCTCTCCCAGGAAACTGCCTGGATTCAGTGTACTGTTACCTAGGGAAGATGGTGTTCCTGGTGAGCCACATAATCTCCCCTGAAGTGGAGCAAAACCCAGGATTTCGACTATCGCAAGATTTGTTTGTGCCCCGGGGGCATTCTGATTTGGGATGCCACTCTGTAGGAAATCCCCCAGATCGGCACTAACGGTCTACCTTTTCCCTGTTCAACCATTCCTTTGCCATACCAGTCATTCAGCTCTGTTCTGGAATGGGGAGCACAAGCAGCTGTATCGCCAGCCGTGCACGCTCACATCCCAGTCTAAATCTGAATAGCTGAGGCAGGAACATGCCCCCACCCTGAAGATGTTCCGGATCCACCTGCATTGCAAAATGACAGATGCGGCAAATGGCTGATTGGACGAGCCTGCGCAGGAGCCAAAACGTTTGATTCCAAGGCTGGCTGCACAGGGTTTTGTTCAGTGAGTGATTAGGTTCCCTCCTCTTTATGCAGTATGCAGCACTGCTCTTGTTGCCCCGGTGACAATCAAGTTACTTTTATCTACTGGTTAGGGGAAACAGAAGAGGGATGCAGTAGATACTGAGGAGATTGGGTAATTTGTTTATATAGTGCCATCTTCTCCCGTAGTGCTGTACAGGGTATATTATATATTAAAGTGAAACTTACTATACAGGGATCATTATAAACTAGATTTTAAAGTTAAACCAAATGTGAGAACGAGGCAATAGTAAACTGAGCCCTGCCCTTGCAAGCATACAGCCTAAAGAATGGAGTGGAGACAGAGGTGGGATCGCAGGTTGTAGAGCTTACGTTGAACAGCATGTGCCCAATGAAGGTTATGTTTAAGCCAGGTTATATGCTTGTCTGAAGAGTTGAGTTATGAGAACACGTTATAAGGCATGGAGCGTTGGGAGAGTGATTGGTTGAGTAGGGGAGTACACTCCAGAGAAGTGGAGAGGAACGGGAAAAGTCTTGAAGGCAGGAGTGCGAGAAGATGACCAAGGACAGGAAAATGTCAGAGGCAGACCAGGTTTTGTCTGGTATGGCATCACTAGATTAGATATGTAGGTAGGGGCCTGGTTAGAGAGGGCTTTGTATGTTAGAAGTTTGAACTGAATTTTGACAGGTAAGATGTGGAAGATGGTGTAGAGAGGAAGAGTTAACTTAGAGGATGTGGTAGGCAACCCTAAAGGTGGGTAGTGACAGTGGGGAAGAGACCAAGGAGTCGAAAGAATGGGTCAGAGGTGCATGGGGTAGGGCAAGAGAGGTGTCTGGAGACTTATGGCTGGGTCAAATATGGAGCATGCGCTTACAGGTAGGTTAGGTGCTATAGGGAAAAGGACACTTCTTTTCTCTTGGAAATAGTTGGCCAGATATTCAGCGCTTTTGGACTTAGTGACTGGAAAGTGACCTTTTAGGATTTTTGAAGAATGGGTTAAAGAAATAAATCTGTTTAGCAAGGTGAACAGTTAGGAGTAGAAAGCATACATTTGCAATGTTTGAAATCTTCAGGAGTATGCGTTTCTCCATAGGAGTTCAGCACCCCCGAAGTATTGCAGAAGGAAGAGTTTGGGTTGTATTGCTTCATTCTTGGTTTGGAGAGTTTGCATGTAGGGGGTGCTAGTTCATTAAGGGTACATCTTACGGTATCGCATTGATTTATCAGTAGATTGGAACAGGAGAAATAAGTGATATGGGATGGTGAGCACTCTAGTGTGCTTGATGTGTTGAGGGTCAGTGCCTTAAATAGTATTTAGGTTTCTGAAGGTGTGATAACTAAGTTTTCCGAGAGGCACAAGTTTGTGATGGAGAGAAGGCTGTGTTCATAGTGGTAGAAGATAGTAAGGTTAGAGACTGAGCAAAGTCGGAGGAAGCTGAGGTCAAGAACATTGCCATTTGTCTGGGAATATGTAAGCTGTGTAAGGCCAAGGAAGGATGTTAGAGGCTTGGAGACAGATGGGGGCGCTATTGTTTAGGGCATGTTGATGTCCCCTAAAATAAGGGTTGGTAAATCTGGAAAGGAAGTGTGGAAGCCAAGCAGCAAAACAATCCAAGAATTTGTTGGGTGAGCCAAGGGGCCGCTATATGACACTCTGAGGGCGTTTGTTTCAAAAGATGGGAATGAGTGATGGTACTGAGGGTATGGCCTGGAGATTTAATTGCAGGGAAAGTAGTAAGCCAACTCCTCTGCCTCCTCTGCCATGTCTCATGAATTCTAGATATGTGAAAAATGTAAGCTGCCATAGACCAAGGCAGCAGGTTTGGGTGGTATTAAGGAAAAGGTCATATGAAGGAGTTTGCTTGCAGAGCCTGGGTTCCTAAGAGCACTGTTAAAAGCAGGAATAGAAGGCATGTATTGTATACTGAGGTTGGCAGGGTTCCTTTGTGAGTTTGGGATGGTTTGCATTAGCAGGTGTATGGGGATTAGGAGATTATATCCAAAACTAAAAAAAAGTTAGGAAAGCAAGTGATTAAGTGAATTGTGTAAATGTATTTTGTGCTGCTCCCTGGGACAAGAGGTGTTAAGTAGTTTGAGGAAAATGAATAACGCATGTGAATTGTACATGGGTGAGGGAAGGACCGATTTGGAATGAAACGGATGTAGTTAGCGTGCGGTGGTTGGAGCATTGTACAGATTACAAACCGTAAAATATGTATACAGTGTAATGCTTGGATAGGCCTACCTGTCTCCTGCCTTGTACTGTCATGTTAAAACTGCTTGACCCTTAAAAATCAACCACTGAAAGATCTGCTTGTTGCCCAGTGTCTGAATTTTAAGAGCAGTGGGTGCCTCAAGCAAGGCTAATCGGCTCATTAAAGCAAATTGATACAGACTATATATAAAGGCCAGAAAGGATGAGCTAGGTGAAGCTAATCAAATGACTCTAGGTGCTCTGTAAATCTGATAGTCATACTTCATCTCGCTAATAAGTCTGTTTGTAAACTGTGAAACTGATTCCTAGTTTTCAAAGACCTAAAGGAGAAATGGTCAGTGTTCATACCTGTATAAGAGATGAAGATGGTGGTTGGGTAACTGCCATTTTAAAGTTCAGACATTGACCAAGCAAGAGTCTTGCGGGTGGCTCCGGCAGCAGGTTTGCCACCTTAAATTGTTGCGGAATGTGGGTGCCGAGTCAAATCCAGATATACATTAGTGGTCTAACAGGAACCAGCATTAATGGAACATGAATGTCACCTTAACATGGTGGCTAAAACAGACAGAAAAAGCAGCTGAATATACAGGAAATGCAACGAAAAATGCATAGAGATTAGTTAAGCACTGGTAACGGCGACATCTTTTGTCCTAACTAGATTTTTTTTTTACGAAGGATTAGCTAAATTTATACAGCCATACACATCCAACTAGTGGACATTTGTTTTGTGCTTTAGGCTCATCAGCACTCGGACAGATGTTTCTGGTTGTATGGGGAGTGGGACTTGGTGAGTACCAAGAGTCGCAAGCCAGTATGTGGAGAGACAATGTTGGGCTTAATATAGTGGGGCTAAAGAGACCAAAAAACCCTCTACTTAAACGAAAAGAGGAGCTTTCCTAAAACGGAAAATATTTGCACATTTGTATATGGCTGTGTAAATTTAAAGCTAATCCTTGGCATTGCACCCTTAGCGTTTCTAAGGGCCTTGGATGGCACAGACATAAGAGATGATTTGCATAGCTCCACCTGCTGCAAGGATTGATGGGTAATGCTAGCTGTCCTTGTATTGGGTACTGTGCAAATACTTTCCGTTTTAGGAAAGCTCATCTTTTCCTCCTGTTATCTCCAACATAAATGAGCCTTTGGAGGCTTCAGTGCATGTGACAGATGGCTGTCAATAGAGGATCGGGCTCAAAAACGCATGACATTTTTATGCAAATTTACTGGTGGAGCCTTATTTGAAATTAAAAGTAGCACTTTTAACTATGCATTAGGAGATATTTTCAAACCACATGTGGCTCCCAAACTAGAGCCATGAACATCTTACAGCAGATTTGTATCACATCAGCATTTTAAAGCTCTGCTAGTATCTGTGGTGTGATTGTTTTGCTGAGTATTGCTGAGTCTTTTGTTCTTTGGTTTATAGGCTAGATCCTCAGCTGTCGCCATGTATGCTACCATTGAGCCACCAGGAGCCCCGACTACCTCCACTGTCAAATTCCCTTCTTCCAGAGCCATGGATGCTAATAAGCAACAGTTCAGCTATGGAGGACATATTTGGGTAACTATAATTGAAAAGCTCTTCTGTACCTTTAACCCCCTTGGCGGTGATCCCGAGCGTGACTCGGGGTCAATTTGCGCAGTAAGTGGAGGTGACCCCGAGTCACGCTCGGGATCGATTAGGGAGCAGGAGTGGGCGGTGCAGCCTCCTTACCTTCTCCCTGCGATCCAGCGATGTCTCCGCCGCGATCGCAGGTGAGAGCCGGGGCTGCGGCGTCCCTCTCCGCTTCCGGGTTCCGTCTCTGTGAGCCGCAGAGGCTCATGGGGGCGGAGCCGTGCGTCAGAGACAAATGCAATGGCAACGCTTTCGTTGCCATTGCATTTGTCGGTATCAGAACGCCAGGGAGGTTAAGCGGAGGAGGACCCAATGATAAAAATCTATATAAATATGCTAGATGGCGACAAGAGTGGTCGCCAGGTAAGTCGCCATCAAATATTGAGCCATGCTTGTTTTCTTTCTTTCATACACTCAAGTCATGGACTTTTAATATTACACAATTTTGCGGTACTCCTCCTTTTAAAGGTTAATTCCACTTTCAATGAACTTATTCTAAGTATGTCACACACCCCACTTCAGAATAGTCATTACACTTGGGTTATGTACAGTAGAGGGCGAACTTCTGCAGAGATGACTAGAAAAAAAAGGAGCCCCTCCCGGTCCATAAATACCTGGGACCTCCCACACTCCCCAGTAATCGTCTCTGCAGACGGCGAGCAAGTCAGAAGATGGCTGTCTCCTCCTTGCAGGTAAGCCGGGTTTACACCCGGCCATTTTATTTCCCTATTTCTGCCCAGACCTTCCCTATGCCTCCCAGCCATGGCTGTAGGTCTGGGCGAGGGTAGGGTACACCTTAGTGGTGTACTAACTGGGGGCCATGCTCCTCCATGAGACCCCCTCTAAGGGGTAGGCGGACGTCAGGTTCCTGATCTGGGATGGAATGCCCTGTCCGTTTTATATTCCCTGCGCTACTTTAGGTTGTTTGGGACCCCCCACCCATTGCTCCCCGTGCCTGGATTATAGGGGGGGGGGGGGGGCGTCCCTCCATTTTGTGACTTTAATATCGAATTTGCTTTTCACTTGCTGGCTGGGCCAGCGTGTGGGACGAGTGTGGGTGATGGTGTGTTATGCTCGTTTAGATGCTGTTGCCAGGCCCGCTCTGCGTGGTTAGAGGCTGCGGGCTGGTTTTCCGGGCCAGCTCCGCAGCATTGCTGGGAGCGCGGCCATTCCTTTCCTTTCTGTCAGGAGAGGGGGCGGGGCCGGGCGCACGGACTGCGGCCCGCCCCCCTCTTTTGGCACCCTTTGCGGTTCTCAGCCAATTGGCTGGGAATCGCTGTCTCTGGCCATGTCGGGAGGGGGCGGGGCCACGTGCGGCGCACGATCCGCGCTGGCCCGTCCTCCCTTTTCACTCTGGTGTCTGGTCGGTCGCCATTCCTCCGGTGTTCTGTAAGTGCCCTGCGGGGCCTGTTTGTTTCTATGTATCTCATTGCCTTAACCTGTCTAGTTCTGCGCTCTTGGAAGTAAATATTTTGACACATGTATATATCGTTTTTGAATGTATGCGTGTTGTGTTTAGCGCTTGGGGTGATTTTTATGGTGCCATTGTTATTGGGTCTTTCAGGGGGAATACCTTGCCTGATATAAATGGGGGTTCTCTCGATCCTTAGGTCCCTTGATCATATTGGGGTTTTTTTCCTTGTCATTCATAAATCCTCCCACTAACGGACATTAAGGGGCATCCCGGGTAGCTTCGTAGCGTAATTCCCACTGGTCATTGCGACTACCATAAAAAATCACCATATGGAGGCTTCCCAGGATACTGGGCTCGGGATCCCTTCGGGGCAACCCCTGGCAGTGTGTGGTTTGTGGGGCATCCCTTGTGGGGGATAATGTGTTAAATTGTATTCCATGTGCACAGCAGGCCATTACGCGGCAGTCGGGGTCCCAGGCGTCTGGGTCTGGGCCGCCAGCCTCATCACCTACCCCACCCTGCCTTATCCGTACCCCAAGTGACACTGTCATTAGCGGGGAGTCGCAAGTTGATGTTTGTGCTGGGCTGGCCAACATCGAAAAGTTGATTTCTAGCTCTGCGGCCAGAAAGGCCCCAGCTAAGAGAAGGCATCTGTCGCCGGCCACGCCAGTACTGGATTTTGCTGACTATTATTCCCTTGACTGATCTGATTATTCCCCACTCGAGGAGGGGGGAATTGTTTGAGGAATTTGATGCTGAGGATCAGCAGTTTTTTGGATACTGATACTGGGCAGGCGCTGGGGGATGCCGTGGATTCCCCCTAGTTCCTGGCTCATCTATTGAGGTTCTGTATATTTCTCCGCCAGTGGAGACCCCCCTGCAGAAAGGGGACATTTTTTGGGTACTTCTAAGCCCCGCTTGGAATTCCCAAATTTGAATCATATTCATTGCATGTTTCTTTAGGAATGGGAGAGGCCTAGCCGGCTCCCCGGTGTTCCTCAGGGATGGGATAGGAAGTATCTCTTCCCGGTGGACACGGTGAAGTGCTGGTCGTCCCCTCCCGAGGTCGATGCGTCCGTTCTGGGATTGTCCAACACCTCCGTTGTACAATCTTCAGACGCCGCCATTCTTAAAGATGGTGAGGAGAAACACTTTGATTAGGTGGCATGCCATGCCTTTGCCAGTTTGGGTTCAGCCTTGCGACCTGTTTGTGCCTCGGCGCTCACGACTGTGGCTACCAGGTCTGGGGTTAGGGGCCTGTTGAGTGGTTCCCAGCTTAACCCGGCCAGTGATGATTTCACAGCCCTTAAGCGGTGTAAATTTGTGACCTTGTTTGATCTGCTAAGGATGTGATTTTGTGTAGTAGAACCTCGGCATGGCTGGGGTTGGTTCGCCGATAGGTCTGGCTACGCCAGTGGGTGGCTGACATTGTGGCTAAGAAATCACTTGCAGCGCTACACTTCCTGGGTATGAGGCTGTTCGGAGATTCAGTGGAGAAGGGTGGAAAGTCAGCGTAAGTAGCAGCAATCCTTCCTTTCGCGGTGCCAGAGCAGGCAGAGGCTTTGCTTACTCTAATTTCAGATGTGATTCCTGGAACAGAGGCAGAGGACGCACTCGTCCAGGCCTTAACTGGGGTCCAAGCTCAAGCCTGCTGCCAAGACAGCTCAGCAATGTGGGGACGCCCTAACCTTTGCGGGTGGGGGGATGGCTGCGGCACTTCTTCCTGGTCTGGGCCCAGGTCACAGACGAATGAATCTTGGATGTGGTCTCTTCCGGGTACAAACTGGAGTTCGAGTGCCGGCCTCCTCCCAGATTCCTAAGGTCTCGGGTCCCCTCGGATCCCCGGGCTGCGCAGGGGCTCCTGTTGGCTGTAAATAATTTTCTAGTCATGGATGTCATAGGCCCGGTGCCTTTCTCAGAGAGGCCGGGCCTATTATTCCAACCTCTTCACGGTTCCCAAACAGGATGGATCTATAAGATCCATTCTGGATTTGAAGCTTCTCAACAGGTTCAGAACCAAGGAGTTCCGCATGGAGACTCTGTGCGCAGTCACAAATTCCCTTTGTCAGGGGGGTTTCATGACGTCTATAGACATCATGGATGCTTACATTCATGTACCAATCTACCCAACACGCATTTTCAGTTTGTGGTCCTCCCTTTCGGGTTGACTTCGGCACCAAGGGTGTTCACCAAGGTGCTGGCGGACATATTGGCCCTTCTCAGAGCCCAGGGCATTCACATCGTTCCGTATTTGGACAACCTCCTCATTACGGCGTCCTCTCCCAGTCAGGCGGAGCTGGACACCAGGTATGGTGGTGGCGACGCTGGAGAGGTTTGGCTGGGTGATCAACCATCCCAAGTCTTCTCTCTCCACCTCAAGGGAGATCTTGTTTCTGGGCATGATTCTGGATACCATTCGGACTAGGGTTTTCCTTTCTCGGTCCAAGGTGCAGATGGTCCAGGATCTGATATGTCTTCTCCTGTCCAATCCTCGGCCTTCTATCCGGCTAGGGATGGGACTGGGGGGATTGATGGTGGTTTTCTTCGAGGCAGTTCTCTGTCCAGTTCCACATGAGGTCACTCCTGCTCCATCTATTGTTTGCCTGGGACAGATGTCCGCAGTCATTGGATCAGTCATTCATGATTCTCCCTGGGTTCAGCAGTCCCTTCAGTGGTGGCTGGAACCAGGCAATCTGATGAGGGGCAGATACTTTCTGACCCCTTGTTGGGAGACTGTTGCCACGGATGCCAGCCTGTCGGGCTGGGGAGGTTTTGGTAGACGCATCAGTTCTAGGGGCTGTGGGGTCCTCTGGAGGCTCACACCCCCATCAATGTCTAGGAGTTGAGAGCTATTCGGTTGGTTGTCATGCTTAACGCATCACCTATGCGGCTTACCGGTTCAGGTTCAATCAGACAATTGAACTGCGGTAGCTTACATCAATCGCCAATGTTCCATGCATCTCAGCAGGGTACATCCCGGGAGTGGAAAACATGGAGGCGGACTCCCTGAGCAGGGGATCCTATCGCCGAGGGGAATGGTCTCTCATTCACATGGTATTCCGGTCCCTCTGTCATACGTGGGGGTTTCCAGAGGTGGCTCTGTCTCACATAACAATCGTAAGCTCCCAATGTTTGTGTCTGTCTCAGGTTCCTCTGGCCCTGGCAGCGGACGTCATGTCTCTTGCCTGGAGGGATCTGGGGTTCTTGTACCTGTTTCCCCCCTTCTCCATGGTGGGCAAGGTGGTGCGCAAGCTGGCTCAAGAGGGTGTGCCAGCAACTCTGGTGGCCAAGACAGGTTGGTTCGCGGACGTCGTACAGCTGGCGGTATCAGTACAGGTTGCGCCTGTTTCCGTATCTGATCACTCAAGGTCAGCTTTGTTACCCCAATTTACAAATGCTGGCTATGACGGCGTGGCTGCTGAAACCTCCAGCTTAAAGGTTTGTCTGATGCTGTGATTCAGACAAATGTTGGGGCTAGGAAGTGATCTTCCTCTAACATCTACTACAGGATGTGGAGGTCCTATATTGATTGGTGTGAGACTAGGGCCTTGCCTTGCAGGGTGTTTTTGATCTCTAGGATTCTGGATTTTCTTCATCACGGTCTGGACCTGGGGCTCCAGCTTAGTACCTTGAAAGGGCAGGTCTCTGCCCTGGTGGTCTTTCAAAGGTCCTTTGCTCTTCATCCTTTGGTTAAAATTTTTTTCTAGGGGGTCACTCATGTGCGGCCCCCTCGAAAGACTTTGTTGCCTGTTTGGGATTTGAATTTGGTTCTGTCGGCCCTCCTGGGCCTCCTTTTGAGCCGGTGTAGGTGGTTGCACTTTCTATGCTTACACAAAAGGGTGACTTTTTGGAGGCTATTACCTCTGTTAGACGTGTCTGAGTTGGGGCTCTGTCTATTCAGGCCCCTTACTTTGAGAGACACCAGGACAAGGTGGTTTTTAGTTTGAAGCCAGATTTCCTTCCTAAGGTGGTTTCTGCCTTACATCTCATTCAGGATGTGGTTCTCCCTTCCTTGTGTCATAAGCTTAGCAATGACAAGGAGAGGGTCCTGCACTTTTTGGATGTGGTTCGTTGTGTGAAGTACTTTTTGGTTGCTACTAATCCCTTTCGTAGGAAGGATGCCTTGTTCGTGGTGCCCTCCAGGCCCCGGAAAGGTTTGGCACCTGCCAAGTCTACCATTAGTAAATGGATACGTCAGGCCTTTGTTTGGGCCTATTCTGCCAAGGGGAGGACTCTCCCTTTTAAGTTCACTGCGCATTCTACTTGTGCTGTTGGTGCTTCTTGGGCTTTTCAGCACCAGGCTTCAGTTGAACAGTTTTGTAAGGCTGCTACTTGGTTTTCCGTTCATACTTTTTCCAAGTTTTACATGGTTTTTGTGCGGGCTTCAGCGGATGCCGTTTTTGGCCGAGATTCTGCGAGCTGCAGTGGTTTTTGTGCATTATTGCATTGTTTTGGATCCCCGCCCTTTGTGGACACTGCTATTGGATGTCCCAAGTGTAATGACTATTCTGAAGCGGGGTGTGTGACATACTTAGAATACCACTTTGTGATTACTCACCTGTAAAATGGGTATTATAAGTATGTCACAAATCCCGCTTCATCCCGCCCTTATTTTATTCTGGATCCTCGATAGGGTGTACCTTGTTTTGGTTAATAGGTTTTTATTGGCTCTTCCTGGTCCCCTTACTGCTTTCCACAGTGTGTGGGAGGTCCCAGGTATCTATGGACCGGGAGGGGCTCCTTTTTTTCTAGTCATCTCTGCAGAAGTTCGCCCTCTACTGGACATAACCCAAGTGTAATGACTATTCTGAAGCGGGGTGTGCGACATACTTATAATACCCATTTTACAGGTGAGTAATCACAAAATGGTATTTTTTAAAAAATTCCATTTTGTGCCATTGTGAAATGTCTTCGTGTATCTGTTTTCTTTACAGTTTGCAACTCAGTTTTCCCTAGCAAAAATGTGCAATCGACTGGTGCATTTGATGTACAGATCAGACTGGTTTGCTAATGGCGGAGACAGATTTAATTCAACTTTTAGATGGGGGGAGCTCGATCTTGTTTTCCAGTAGCTAAAGGGTTACCGGCAGTGTTCACCTGGGGAGGTAATTGCTGCTGTTTGACTTGAAGCTGCTGGTTAGCTTACCTGTTATAGTGGACCAATTCTGGGTTTTGTAGTCGGTAGTCTTTTCTCAAGATCAGGTCAACACTAAGAATATAGGGAACTTGGAAAGTGCATGCTAAGTAATACACCAAAAACCTGACAAAAGGAGCTTTCCTATTAATGTAGGACTGTTCTGATCTCACTACTTGTAATTTGTCCACCCATATTTGATACCGGGGTGATCATCCATAACTTGATTCAAATATTAGTTGTGTACTGTACCTGGTATCGTAGTACTTTAATAAAGGGACTGTAAAAAGCGGCTTACCTGATGCCTGTTGCATGTGCCTCTCTATTTCCTGCAGTGCTGGGCTGTTTAATGGCCTCTGTCCCTTGGTGCTCTCGGTATGAGCAAGCGTGGCAAGTCTATAGTCTCACAACTGTCTGCAGCAGGGTATGTGCAAAACTCATAAAACTGCACCACTACTTGCCTTTCCTAGCTCGGCCGCAACCCATAAATTGAAGTAAAGGAATCTGCTTTACTTAGAATGCATACAGTGTTTACATATAATTGGAAATGCTTTGAAATGGCTAATTTTACACTATTCCTAGGGGAAGGACGGAAGTTGGGGTGTGCCTGGACAGGGGTTTAATAATCTTGTCTCCCCCAGGGTGCCCTCAAGATCTCGTTTCCTTAGTACCCATGGGTTTCTGACAAAGACAGAAGATCGATCGGATGCTTCTCAGAACACAAGGTACAGATTTTACACTGGCAGAAAATTAACATTCATAGCATAATGTTGCTTTACCTTTGTAGATATTTGTAGTAGTGGTCAAATAGTTCCAGACATTTTTAAAGAAAACTTTCTATTTGAACCTTGCAGGTTGCTTTACCCTGAAGAATCTTCCCCTGGCCGGAGCTGTACTGTAACTAGGGTTAGTGTTGGTGTTGATACCCAACTGGACTTACTGGAATTGGATCTGTCAGACCCCAGGTAGGTATTCACTTAGGGATCCGTCAGACCCCAGGGTTGCCAGGAGCCTCCATTACAAGCGGCTCCCGTAATGCTACTGATGCTCACGGCCGTATCCCTGGCTTCTCTTCAGCTGAGCTGCACTTCCATGCCCATCCATTCAGTAGGCGTGGACCAGGAGCGCTCCCTAAACTACAGGGAAAACAAATGAGGCCAGCGGGCTGGGCCATGTCAGCTAGCATTCTTTATTGGCTAAATCAATATCTGGACATCCACAATGAGAGCGTGTCTCTCCTCCCCTGCTGGAAAAAAACTTGGTGGCAATTGAATGTCCCTCCCACTGCCTAAACCTCAGTTCAGTTTGTGTTTCCAAGCCAAAAGCACAGTAGTTTCTCTCCAGGCTCAATGTTTTCCAGGGGACAGCTGGGGCAGAGGGACTGGCTCCCCACCTTCTGGGGGGGGGGCTCCCTTTACATAGTTCGAGTCCCTGATAGGTTTATAAGAAGGGAGGGTGGGCATGCACAGCTAAGTTATCTATATCTGAATGCTAATGGGTGCTAAGGGACAAAATACCAATCAATTACCAAAGATACTGGGCCCTAGAACAGGCCAAAATGTCCGATCGGGGTGCCCCGCTGTGTGAAACCCCCCCTAACCCCCCGAAAAACTCACCTCTCCCCGCTCCCAGCGCCGACGTACAAGCCAGGTCCAGGAACGTCTAAGCGGCAGCCGCCGCCTCCCTCGCGTCACTTTCGGCGCGCGCGCGCCCCCGCCGGCCATTCGCAGACGGCCGGCGCGGGCACGCGCACGCCTACAGGAGCGCGAGGGAGGCGGCGGCGGCGGCCGGCCGCCGCCGAAGATAAGGTAAGGAGTTTGGGGTGTTTGGGGGGGTTTCACCCCGCGGGACATCCCGATCTCGGATGTCCCGCGGGGTGGGGGGTGATCGGCCCGGGAATCTTATAGATTCCCGGGCCGATCACCCGTGGGTGTTGGTCCACTTTAAATCATCCTTAGAACAACAACAAACATCACAAGACTTAATTAAAAAACATATACAGGTAGTCCTCGACTTACGACGTTGATCCGTTCTTACGCGGCGTCGTAAACCGAATTTCGACGTATGTCGGATCATACGTTCATACAGTACTGTACCATAATAACAGTACAGTACTGCAAACACTTAGCCTATCCAAACACCTATCCATGGTGATGGCCTTCCTTTTGTTTGATGCACTGGTATCAGATGAGTCTACCTTTCGTCTGGGAGCCATAATGAAGGGTGTTATGGCGTGCAGGAGACTCGTTTTTCTCATGTACAGTAACCGGGTACAGTGTGCAGTACTCTATGACTTCCGGCGCACGTGCGTTGTAACCACGAAACGACGTAACTCGAGACCGTCGTAACCCGAGGACTACCTGTACACACTTGTTGAGGAGAGGGGTTTGTCCTATTAAGAGCTATTAATAATCATTAATAAAAGGTTGATCAAATAAATACATAATTGTTAATAATTGGTAAATATTTTTTTATGTCTATATGGTGGCGTGTTAAGATGAAAAATGGTAAGTGCATAAGGATGAAAGAAGAGAGTTCAAAGTGATAAAGTGTAATAAATGTGCAAAGTGCCTAGGTGACTGCAGTGCAAAGAAAAATATAAAAGTAAAGTGCTGTGGTATATAGTCCACAAAGATCAAGTGCATGGAAGGTGCTCCACCTAATATTGTGTGAGTAGTGCACACGCCAGCATATTGGCCAATAAATCTAGAATGACAAAGTTAGTTTGAAAAATATTAACATCACCGCATCCAAGAGCTCAGGACCCCCAGAACAGCAACTATCTTAACACGCCACCATATAGCCATAAAAAGATATTTACCAATTAACAATTATGTATTTGATCAACCTTTTATTAATGATTATTAATAGCTCTTAATAGGACAAACCCCTCTCCCCAACAATTGTGTATGTTTCTTGTGATGTTGGTGGTTCTAAGAATGATTTAATAAATTTTCATATATTTTTTTACATCCCTGATAGGTTTAGAGAATTGCTATCAGGGCTCCAGGGTAGGTATATACCATGCTACCTGGGCTGCTCCTGAAGTGGGGACTGCTAGCGGGATCCTGCCTGTGGTAGTCAAGCTTGGGCGAGGGGAGCCATCAGCTCTGGCCCTGAGGATCCACAATCCGCAGCGACCCAGAAGCTGGGGTCGTGCGACGGACAGGTGACACCAAAATCTCAGTACAGTACTTCCGCTTCTGGGTACAAGGGTGCGGATTCCCCAGAAGGGGGACAGAGGAGACGTAAAAGGAGAGTCCATGGCAGCGGCAGGCACAACTGTAGAAAGACGGCGGGTTAAAGATCCCATGCATAGGAAAGTGGATTCTCTCCTGTGGGAGGCTGTGGCCATATGTTAGGGCAATGTATGTATGTGGCTGAGGTTAAGGGCTTGCTGCTAGAAATAAATTCAGGAACCCCAGTTAAAAATATTTTAAAATCCATCCTGATAGCTGTGGTGACCGCGTACTTGGCAGATGCAGCTGCAGAATCTCTGAAACGTGGCTACAAGAAGCACAGCTTTAGTAAAGGCAGCCAACCCTATGGCTAAAAGCCTGTGATGGAGACAAAGCCTCTAAATCAAAATTGTGTAGTATCCCCTTGGGAAGAGTTCCTTTTAGGGCTGAGCTGTAATCCATATTGGATAGATCCACCAGGAAAGCGAAACAATTTCCTTCCAAGAAAAAGTGCTTTATACCACAGCAGTCCATTCAGCCTATGTCTAAAGGGGCACGGAACTGAGACAGACCTCAGCTTTCCAGGCAATACTGGGAATTTCCCAGCAGAAGGGTTAGAAATGGATTTCTGTTCAGTCTTCCTGCATCCGCCCCCAAAAACTCCCATTGACTTGTTCTGTGGGGTTCGTCTCCTAAGAGCCTTTGAATGTCTGGCCTCTTCTGGCTCCCAACCTTTTTGTTTGCAGTTTTTTTTTTGGTCTGCCAACAGATTCTCGCCTGTTCAAATCTTTTGGCAAAAGTTGTCTCAATTCTAAGATTGACGGGGGTCCACATAACGTAGCTCGACAATTTGTCTTACACAGAACAAAACATCAGAATAGACCTGCAATATAATCTGGACCTGTTTGCCAAGTTGGGCTTATTGATCAACTTTAAAAAATCTGGTTCTATTGCAATCAATGGAGTTTTGGGGTCTAAGAATCGAGTAAACGGAGAACTTTCTGGTAGAAAAATTAAACCTGTTGACAATTTGTAGAACTGCTTGCATCAACAGTTTCATTAATAAGATCTTATGAAGTCATTGGGGTTCATGAAGTCAACCATCCCTGTGGTGCCTTGAGTGCAGTTTCACTCAAGGACATTACAGGCTTTTCTTCTTCAGTCCTGATAGAGCACAGAACACTCTTGATATGAAATCAGAGCTACCTCTGAATTATAAGTTTCTTGTTTGGTGGACATGCCCAGACTTATTGCAGGGAAGGTAATAGAGGCAGGAAAATCCAGTTTTGTTGACCGCGGATACAAGTGTATGGGGTTGGGGAGCACTCTATGGCAGATTTCTGCCAGGGTCAGTGGCAGGACACCTCCCTGTCCATAGGGAACTTTTGGCCCTGAAGGTGGCTTTGGTTTCATTTCAGGATCACCTAATGCAGAAAGATGTGAAAATTCTTTCAGACAACATGGCAACAGTGTTTTATATAAACAGGGTGGGGTAAGGTCTAAATAACTACAGAACATTTTTCCAAGTCATCCTTCAACTTGACCACATGGAGAAATTATGCTCCATCCCCTGGGAAATCAGGAACAGAGGTTAAAATCCCCATCTCTTCCTCTCCACCTCTGTTCTTTGTGTTTCCTCCCTGGGAAAATATTGGACAGTGTTATGCCAGGTTATGTTAGACTTTGGCCCGTTATTTTGACTTTTTGTTTTTGCAGACCAGAGTCTTCACTGGAGCAGCTAGTTCAGTTGGGCCCAAAAGTGATAAAAGGTCTACAATGGTGGCTAGATCCAGAAAATATGGGGAAAAGGAAGAGTGGAGACAGCTCATAGTCACAACAGATGCAACCAACTGGGGTTGGGGAGCCCATCTAGGACCTCACTAGATTCAGGGAACGGGGTCAAAAAGCATGTCAGCCAGATCCTCGAACTTCAGTAAACTTCTGGTAGTCAAGCTAGCACCAGGTCACCAGATACTGGGCAAGGAAGTTCAAATAGGTTTGGACAATGCCTCAAAAGTGGCGTATCTAAATCGTCAGGGAAACCAGGTCCTTAAGTCTGAGCTCAGCAAAAGACATCCTATTACCTGTCCAACATTAAAATCCGGTCATTGTTGACAGTTCATCAGTCCAAATAGTGTTTAAATCAGGAGGTTTACCAAAGTGTGGTCACCCACAGATGTGATTGCCAGGAATGCAAAATGCAAAACTTTTTTCCCCCAACAAGGGAGGAAGGTGCATTGACAATGGATGCTCTTGCTTAGCCATGGAATTTTCATCTTGCTCATGTCTTCCCTCCTTTCAGAATCCTGCCTCAAGTGGTCAGAAAGATTTCGCAGGATGAAGTGAAGATGATTCTCATTGCTCCATTCTGGCCAAAGAGAATTTGGTTTGAAGAGCTAATGAAGATGGCAAGAAAGGGTCCTTGGAGGTTTCCAGAAATTCATCCATCAGGACATAATTCTGCATTCGAATCTGTCAAGACTACTCCTGACAGCTTGGGTGCTGAAGGGACTTTAAGAAGGGTTGTTCACTGAAACTCTTCTGGCCAGCCGTAAGTTAACCACTAGGAAAATCTACGGATTGATAAGGGATTGGCTGCAATTAAAGTGGACCAGCACCCAGGGGTGATCGGCCCAGGAATCTATAAGATTCCCGGGCCGATCACCTCACTCACCGCGGGACATCCGAGATCCGGATGTCCCGCGGGCTCCTTACCTGATCTGCCGCCGCCTCCCGCGCGCCCCTCTAGACGTGCGCGCGCCTGCCGAGAGTGAGAGCTGTCACCCGCTTGGACGTCGGCGGGGATTGGACGGCGCAGTCACGTGGGAGCGGGGAGAGGAGTTTTTTGGGGTTTCTGGGGGGTTTCAGAGCGGGACAACCCGCGATCGGGGTGCCCCGCCGAAGTGGACCAAAACCCAGGATAGTCAAAATCCTGGGTGTTGGTCCACTTTAAGACTCAGATTACTGGGGAAAAAAGGCTCGGCAGCTTCCAAATCCACTATAGCCAGATGAATAAAACAGACTATTGCTCACTTATCCTGCTAGGGGGGTATCTCCCCCAGAAGTCCCTGCCCACTCTACAAGAGCCATGGCCACGTCATGGGCAGAAAGAACAGGTGCTTCTATAGATAAGATCTGCAAGGCAGCAATGTGGTCATCACCCCACACCTTCCTCATAGACTTGATTATTATCTGCAAAACACCAGGCCTTTTTTTCGAAGGGTACTATTTACAGTTTCCCACCCCTAAAGTAAAATTACTTGCCTAATCCTCTCCATGTGGTCAAGCTGAAGAATGACTTGGGAAAAAATGCCATTAGACTTACCGTTAACTGATTTTTTTTTTTTAGGAATCCTTCAGCTTGACCGCTTATTATCCACCCATAGTCCAAGGGTGTTTATATTGAGTTACTTTACGATTACTTAGGGGAGGATGAGGTGGGACTTTTAAATTGGTTTTGTTTCCACCTGGGGGCGGAGCATAAAAACACTTGGGCAGAAAAAATGTACATGTAAAGGAGCAGGGGAATCAATCGGCTAACTTAAGCATGTGTCGGAGGGAGAGTGGAGTCTAAGTGACCTGGTGTTTCAACAGATGTGCAGTTAGCCTCTTGTAGATCTTTTGCCAAATGTAAAACTGCCTTGATTTTTTTCCCGCTGTTTAGGAGAGAAATTAGCGAAATGGGTGCCCTTTTAAATAATCTAATCCCCAAATCATCTTTAAGCCTTCCTCTGGTACTACAAAGAATCGAGGAACAAAAGGAAACAGTTATGGTTTGTCCCTTCTGGCCCAAGCGGGCCTGGTTCCAGAGTTTATGGAACCTAGTATCCAGGGAACTTTATGGCGTAAACCGATTCTGCATCCATCCCCGTAGAAGTTAAGTTTGGCAGCTTGGGTCCTGAAGTAACCATGTTAGAAGCCAAGGGTCGTTCCTCATAAACCTGTCACTAGAAGAATTTTTTGTTTGGCATGTTTATCTAATGGAGAAATCATAAGGGTTTAGCAGCTGACTCTTCTACTACCCCGCCGATATTAGATTTCTTTCAGGATGGCCTAGTTAGATGACTGTTAGATGAAGTACAGGCAGCAGCCTTATCAGTTTTTCTAGACAAGCAGAAGAATTAGATTCTTCACGGCAGTGTCTCAATCTGTGCCACTTAAGATGATCACAGTTCCCTGGGACCTTTGGTTAGTTCTCCATGTATTAGTAAAGCATCCTTTTGATCCTCTTCCAGAATGTTCCCCGAAGAGGTTAATTCTTAAAACAGTATTTCTTCCCGCAATAACTTCAGCCATAAGGGCCCGCAAACTCTGCTTTATTCGTACTTCAGTCTTACCAAAAAATCCTAACTCCAGATCCAACCTTTCTATCTAAAAGGACTTTTAAGTTTCATAGAGCACAAGTTGTATTAGTCCCCTCATTTAGTCAAAATGCCAGATCACCAAAGGAACTGGAATACCATTGTTTAGACGTTAGATGTCCAGATTTCCATGGCCTGACTATGGTCAAATTCTCCCTTCCATTATTCAGGCTTCTACAAGTTCCTTAGTGGTTTCCTGGGTGGAAAGAGGGCTGACAAGATTTGCAGAGCAGCTGTGGTCCCTTGCTGATTGGTAAAGTGAGTGGATCTTCTTTCCAAACAAGACTGTAGATTTGGAGGAAAAGTCCTTCAATCAGTTGTCATCCACCCCTCCCCAATGGTATGCACCCATCTACCTCACAACCTCATGGTGGACCATCCCATATCTGATTTGGGAAAATTGTGGTTACTTACCGGTAACTTTTAGAGAATAATCCAGGACGGTGCATACTACCCACCCTTGTTCTGCTTCCTAACACTGTACTAATTAGATCACTTAGGGTTACCTCTACTCTCCTTGGCCTTGGTTTGTTCTCTTGCACATGAGGTTTAGGGGGTGGGAGGGACTCTAAATTGCTATCTCATTTGTTTCCAGCAGGGGCAGGTGAGACCGTCCCGGATTCTCGGAAAGGAAGTTGCTGGTAAGTAACCCCAATTTTTTTTTATTCTAAGCATACAGCACGTCCTGTTCCCGAATAGTAATAACATGTGGGTAATCCTCCGCCTCAGGCACTGTGCACTGCAGACATGTAGAAAACAAGCTCCTCCCGGCCCTACATATACCGAGGGACCTCCCACAAATCCCCCCCAGATTTCTCTGCAGTGCTGGAACTGCGAAGACATGAAGTATCACGCTCTCACAGGCGAGCGGGCCTTACGGCCCAAGGTCCTGTGGGACTATTTCCACCCGTCCTCTTCAGAAGAAATATGCCTCCCAGCCTAGGCTGCGCGGGTCGGGTGAAGGTAGGTAGCACCTGGTGTGCTGAACGGAGCCATGCTCCACCGCAATCCCCCTCCATAGGGTAGGCGGTCAGGCTGATGGTGAGCCTCTAGAGGATGCCCCTCCCGCAATTTTGCCCCTGCCCCTCAGACCTAGTCCATGGACACCGTCAGCTTCCCCCTCGCTTCCTCCCGTAACTCGGGGGAAAAGGGGGGGGGGGGTGTGGCAGTCCTAGTGCTAATTCGCCTTAGACCTTGGTTCTTTAAGGGGTCAGTGTCGCGCCTCGCTATACAGCGCAAGCTGTCTTTTTCACTAACAATCTGCTTGTTCAGCAGCATCATTCCAGAGTGTCAGCATTAGAGGTATGCTTATTCTCCGCTGTTCTACCTTTGCCGTTTGTTAGAGCTTCGCGCTCTTTGGGGGAGGCGGAGACTCGGCATGACGCGCCTCGCGTCACAGCCTGGCCTGGCCCACCCCTCGGTTCGCTGGCGCCATTTCCTCTATCTTCGCGCGCGTAGTGTGGTTCGCCTCCTCCCTCGGTCATGTAAGTGCCCTCCGAGGCGGCATGGTTCTATGTTTTTCAGACAGCGCATGGCACTGACTCCACCCTCCTTGTCCCATTATGTCTTTCAGATGCCAAGACTTCGTTGCCTTCCCCGGCCTAACATATTACAGCGGGTCCTCTTTACAAATTATCCCACATTACTAGCGGGTTTTTGGGGCATCCAGGGTTGCCTATTGCATAAATCCCTGCGTCATACTGCTTAATAATCACCATATGGAGGCATTTCAGAACTACGTGACCGGCTGTGTGCAGTGTGTGGCCAGCCCCTGGCTGAGGCTGACAGGGCACAGGTCTGCGGACAGTGTGCTGAACAGGCAGGTTTGCTAACAGAGGAACCTCCTATCTCCCCGCTCCCAAATATCACTCATGACGAGTGCCACTCCAGCGGGGATGACCTGCAATCAGTGCCACGAGCGTTGCCCACGGCGGAGCAGGTGCTTTCTGGATTGGGGGAGCGTATGGGCCCTGGTAAAAAGCGGTCCCTGACGCCTCCAGGCTCCCCGGTGCCTGACGAAACCGATGAATGATATGCAGGACCCTGACCCTTCTGAGGAAGGTGAGCTATTCTCACTCAAGCTCCTACCATGGGATGCCCGGGGGCTGTGATTCTGAGCCCGTTTCCTGGGGTCTGTGTGACACAGATGAAATCCTTATCAAGATTTTTGAGGTTTTGTCAATCTCCCCTCCTGGGGAGATCCCCAAGCCGAAAAGGGAGAGTTTCCATACAGCGCCGCCGCGCTTGGAGTTCCTAGAACAGGAACATTTCCAGAATCTTATATCCCAAGAATGGGAATCGCCTTGTAAGCTTAAAGGGATTCCAGGGGCCTGGGAATGGAAGTACCCTTTCCCTCCTGATGTGGTTAATTTATGGTCAGCTCCCCTGGTGGTGGACGCACCGGTTATAGGGGTCACAACCCCCCTTTTATGACTGCTCCTTTTTACCGTACCCTTCGGGATGCTGAGGACCGGCGCATTGACAGACTGGCTTCACACGCCTTCTCGTGTGCTGGGACGGCCCTGTGCCCGGTTTGTGCCGCGGCCATCACTGCGGTGGCCGCCAGGACTCTTGTCAGAAAGATACTAGATCACCGCCCTGAGGACCTCCCTTGGGGGGTGTTTAATGCGCTATCAGACTGTGAAGCGTTTGTGAAGTTTATTCTATCGGCACTGGATGACACCATTAAGATGTGTGCTAGAAACTCAGCACTTGAGGTAGCCGTTCGCCGCCTGGTCTGGCTGCGACAGTGGGGTGCTGACGGAGCTATGAAAAAGGCTCTCACTTGCCTCCCCTTCAGAGGACGGTGTTTTTTTGGGGCCCGCTTGGACCTTTTTGGAAAAAAGGCTATAGCACCCTTGCGCAGAAGGCCGTTCCTTCCTCCACGAGGCAGGGTCACCCCTCCACCTCCCTACGTTGGTGTCAAACGCGAATCTGAGGTGTTTCCAGCTGTTCGGTGTGTATTTCCAACATGGGGCGGGCAGGCAGCGCCCTGGGCCTTCTGGCAGGACCAAGCCCAAATCTGCCAAAACCTCTCAAGCATGAAGGGGCGCCCTCCATCCAGGAATATGCCTTCTCCTTCTGGTGGTTCTGGGATGTAATCCCCCTGGACACAGGATGGGTTTTTGCTGGGCGGTCCCCCTCATTGATTGTCAGGGTGATTCCAGTCCCTGTTTTTCCTTCTGAAATTGGCGCAGGCCGGACTGGGCCTACAGTGTTGGGCGCACTTGCTGATTGCCTTAAAGGTATGGGGCTATGGCCTCTATTATCCTTCCTCCCCCCTCAACAGTATGAGGTAGTCTGGACCTCGTTGGCCTATGGCAGGCTTAGCAATTCTACCTTCACAGGTAGTCCATATATGACAGGTCACGGGCCCCCTGCTCGGGGGGGGGGCTTTCGGCCTCTTGCGAAGCACTAGATCTTCTTAGTCTCCCTTGGGTCTGCTGGACGCCAAGACTATTTCTAGACAGTGTCGCAGGATCAACCCTGCGGATTGAGGCATTACTTGGGGCCTCTTTCGTTCCCAGGCTACTAGCCTGGCGCGACTGGGGACACGCCTGAGGGGGGGGGGCGTCTGCGTTAGGACCTACCGGGTCGTCTTCCTTATTCCCCAGTCTCTGCATCAGACCGAAGTGGATCGGTTGGCCGGCATTGTCCCCTGGGAGCTACTGGATGGATCTGGTTACTTAACCCGAGAGAGAGAGAGACTAGCCATGGGCTTATTCTTAATAATTCTATTATGAGGGCCTACATCCCTCTACAGGTATTGCACTTCTCCCCATGTGGGCCTTCTTGGCCTTTAGGGTGACTGCTGTTCTTGGAGTCTACAGGCACCTCTTTATGTATGCGCCTGATATCTATTTCCAGTGCCATTGCACCTTGGATTAATCCTTCTGGATGTCCCCTGATCCTGAGGAAGCCTTGGCTTCCTGATAATTAGGAGTCTGTATTCCCGCCTTGGTCGGGTGACCTGTTTCTGTTTCCCTTTGGGGGTGTTACAAGTGTTGCCACAAGGCTTCCTTGCCTGTGAGCTGGTTGGGTCATTACACTGACCTATGTTGCTTTCAGGGGAGTGATTTTTCCCTTTTGCTGTTTACTCCGTTATCTGGGTGCTTGGGTACCGCTGGCCCTTCAGCACCAGGGGTTTTTCTGTTAATTCAGTTACTAGACTTATGGCCTGTCTGTTCATACCTTCATGGTCCTGTTATGAGACGTTAGAGCCTTTGCTCATGTCATGCCTGTTGCAAGTTTTGCAGGTGACGGCGCCTTTACTTGCGCTGTGCCTTGTTTTTTTCTGGGGATCCCACCCTGCTTATGGACACTGCTATTGGATGTCCCACATGTTATTACTATTCGGGAGCAGGACGTGCTGTATGCTTAGAATACAACTGTGAAGTACTCACCTGTAGAGTTGATATTATACGCATACAGCACGTCCTGCTCCGCTCCACCCCACCCTGGTTTCACTTATTCTGGATCCCCTGTATGGTGATTGTTATCATTAGATATTGTTACCAGTTATTCTGGGTGGTTTGTTCCTCCCGGCTTCTCTTCTCACTGCTTTTCAACGCTGGGGATTTGTGGGAGGTCCCTCGGTATATGTAGGGCCGGGAGGAGCTTGTTTTCTACATGTCTGCAGTGCACGGTGCCTGAGGCGGAGGATTACCCAAATGTTACTATTCGGGAGCAGGACGTGCTGTATGCGTATAATATCAACTCTACAGGTGAGTACTTCACAGTTGTATTTTTAAATCCAGGCCACTGCCCAGCTTTCGTGCCAATTTTAAAGTGCATCATGGCTGACGGTGCAAAAATGGTAACTATTCAGCCAATAGGGGCATTTGGATTTAGTTACCCTTACTGCAGCCGGTTTCAGGGTTGTTGACTTGTGTAGCGACACTGTATATACTGTGTGAGCAAATTCAAGACTAAACCAAATTATCCCATAGTAGTTGCCTGAGTCCACACATACAAGCTAGTTACGCAGCTCTGAGCTTGTAAGACAAACCCCATTGAATGTACTATGAAACTCTATATAGGCAGGAAAAGGTATATACTCTTGCCAGCCATCAAGTGATTCCACAATGCTATGCGAGCTGCAGCCCTCTGGTTTCAGTGCTATTTGCTTTGGTGCAACAGTACTCTTCTCTCCTGGTCTCGCTGCGCATCCCTGCTACTGGTCAGCACAGGCTCCCTCATTGTCAGCATGGGATGCATCTCGCAAACACCCAAAGCCAATCAGAGCTTGCTCTCTGCACTGAAACAGACAATGCTGAAACTGAAGGGCCGCAGTCTGCCATACTCTATGGTATCAAGCTTCCTGGCTAGCAGATGTTTGTCCATTTTTCTCAAAACATCCTTCGGGCAGCATACGCCTGAGACCTCCGGGCTCCTCCTACCAATTTGGAACACCTGACCACCAGACAGAACAAAATCCCAACTCCTCCTTCCATTCCTCAGTTGTTTTCGTGTTCCTCCGTGAAGTAGGAGCCAGACCACTAGCTCCTGAACCAGGAAGGTTTAGGTAAGTATTTCCGGCGCTGTGGGCCTTTGCAGGGGGCTCATTTCTCGGTCCTGGAGGCTTGTATTGTTGCGTGGGGCCCGGGATACCCTCGGGATTTTTAGGCCAAGAAAGGGGGGTAAGCTTTATTTTCCCTCTTACTAAAGATGACTGTTTGGAAGAAGTTGGGGTGGCCGGCCCTAAAATAGTATTTATGTTGTGATGGCTCAGAGGAAGTTTTTTCCTGAGAATTGGTTGCACTGGATATGTTCTTCATTTGTGTTTGAATGTTTTCACATTGTACCTTTAAGAGACAGGGAAGAGAGGTGAATGACGCTTCTCTCTTCCCCGCCTGACATTACTACAACGCTGATTCCGCTTACCTCAGTGTCAGCGGCCGGGTAGCGTTCGGCCCGGGGGATCGATCGGCGGCAGTGCAGCCAACCATCATGCGTTCCTCCACAGGCGGGACGCCCTCCCCTTCCTCTTCCTCCATGGCAGTGACTGCATTCCCTGGCGCGTGCCAGGGAATTTGAACTTGCTTTTGGAAGGAAGGGGAGTCTGTGGAAAAACCTCACGGATTCCGGTGGAAGAAGCAAATTTCCGGGAATCCTGCCCGGGAAGAAACACGTGTTTTGTCTTAAAGGGACAGCACCCGTGTCTTTCCATCTTTGCTATTGGCCTCCCTCTTGATTTCCAGCAAATAGAGGGTTAAAAGAAATTAAGGGGATTTCGCTCCTGCCCTATTTAGGAGGATTCAGGAAGCTAATTCCCCTGGTGCCTCATACCAGAAAATGGCGGATCAGGCAGAGAACATTTGCATTGTGGAAATACCGGACCCAGAGGGAAAAAGCATCCACAGATGTAATAAATGCAGACCAAGATACAGCACCAGCTAATCTGTCTGCTGCCGGTTCTGGGCCAAGGAGGCACAGCTCTGCCCGGTGAGTTAATATACATTTATATATGTATATATGTTTTATTGTCTTTTAGGCAAGACCCCGGATAAAACTCATTAAAGTGTACCTAAAATATTCTTTGAGATTTAAATCACTAAAGACTGGCATGATACCTTATATGTGAGAATAATTCATATAAGAATACCCCTATGTCCATACTGCATGGAAAAGATGTTTGTACGGAACAAGAATCCACTTTGTTTCAAGATGGAAAATGTTTCTTAAACCATTTACCATTTCTAACATGTGCCAGACATTACCTAAGGTTTAGGTAACCAGGTTAGTTTTTTTCAAACAACCACAGGGCCCTTTAATTCCTCTCCACTGTTGGGACATATGAGGGGTTTCTCCTATTTTATCCAATCTAGAGTCATATATATCATATATGGGGGCCTCCGACTCTTCATTTTTGTATCCCCCTGGGGGCTTACATTCCTCTTACGGTTTATATATTTATCAATGGGTATAGAGGAAAAAGAGCCGGGCCCCAGATCCATATAGACCTACGGCCACACCACCCTGAATGCGCCCTATCTCGGAAGCTAAGCAGGGTCAGGCCCGGTCAGTGCTTGGATGGGAGTCCGCCTGAGATTACCGGGGCCCCAAGGCTTGATGGGTTCTACTATGATTGGCCCTTGGTTCGACATCTCCATTCCCTTTCCATAATTTTCTAAAACATATGATTTTAGAAGAATGAGAGCAGGGTGCTCGCCTTTTGCTAAAGTTCCCGAAGGGGCAAGGTTAACCTTTGAAGATTTGGGGTTCTGTGTGATCCCCTAGATAATATGGATTCCCTGCTCTTGGCAAGAAGAATCCAATTCTTTAATGCCAATTTTTGGCTTCCACGTGTCTTTTAAATTGGGAGATACTAAAAGCCTTACCTATCCTTTTTGTCAGCAACAAGATGCCATGGCTGTATAGTATGGCTGTGACCAATTCCGGGCACAGGACTCTGGTTGAGGACCTGGTCCAGAACATCGGGTCAAAGATGGGTCTTTCCCTGCCTGACCTAGGCCTCCTGTAGTAATGGAGTTCCTTCCTAGGGCCTCTTTTAGACAATCCTGATACAGGGACACTACTAGATGTCCCGGGGGTACCTTCCTCCTCTACCTTTTCTGCAGGAAAGGAGGATTTAAAGGTTCCACTCTGTATAGAACTGGGCGGTACAACCCAAGAAACAATTATGCAATGTCTCGGGTTGGGGCCTGACTAAACTTTTGTTCAGTGTTGGACGATACCTTGAATTGCCCATTTGTTTCCAGGGACAAAAAAGATGGGTTCACTTAGAATTTACTTGTACCCCTCAAAATTCTGGTTTCTCCTATACCCATGAGGTTGGAGGAACGATCAGACATTCAGGAAAGTCTGCTAGACATGGGGGCCAGGGGAGTCATTATCCCAGTTCCCCCGTCACCAGCGAGGAATGTTTTTTTTTTTTTTTTTTTTATGCCACTATTTCTGGTGAAGGAAGCCTTGAGTAGAGACTCATTTTTATTTTATAGGAATCATCTCTGGGTTGATAGACATTTGGAATAAAGCATTTATTCTAAGTATGTCACACACCCCACTTCATTTACTAATTATCATTACACTTGGGCAATCCCACCGCTAGGTGGCGCAGCTGCAGAGATCTCCAAAAAAGCAGCAAGCCCCTCCCGGTCTATACACACCTGGCACCTCCCATCAATTCCCCAGTGTTGGTCTCTGCTAGATGGCGACAAGACAGAAGAGAAGTCTCCTGCTTGCAGGTAGCCGGGGTATCACCCCGGCCCCCCACCCATGGTCTATTGCTGCCCGATCCTGTTTTTTGTATTCCCCCTGTTAACTGGCAGCCTCCCAGCTTTGGCTGTAGGTCGGGCAAGGGTAGCTGGCACCTTAGGTGCCTAGGAGATTAGCTCCTCCGCTCGACCCCATATATTGGGGCATAGCGGGATTCCCGGAGTGGTGATCCGGACGTGGGATGCCCTTACACTTACTCTAGGCAATGGTACATTAGGCACAGAGGCTTTATTTCCCTCCCAATTCAGTATGGCTTTTCTTATGCTTGTGTGGTGTGTGAGGGTGTGCTTGGACGGGGGCTGGGCCGCGCTGGCCTGCCCGTTTTTGTCTGGCTGATGCTTGCTGTGCGGTGTGGCTCGGCCTTGGGTCACTTATGGCGGAGTTGGGCGTGTTCCGCCGGCCCGCCGTTTTAGGTTTGCTCAGGGGCTATCTCAGTGGGCGCCCTGTTTTTGGCGCCCGTACTCAGGGGTCCCTGTGAGGCATTGCAGTGGGCGGGGCCGGGCGGCCGCCTGGCTGGGGAGCGCCGTGGTCCTCCCGGCGCTCGCGGCGTGTGGTTTACTAGGGGGCCTTCCCCCCGCCTTAACGTCTTGTGTGTGTGTGTGTGGTGACCGTTTTGTTCAGGATGGCCGAGCGGTGGGGTACGCGGGCGCCATCATCGCTGGCGCCCGCTGCTCGGCGGCGTAGGAGTGGGCCGGGCCGCATCCTGCGCGGCCCGCGTCGTGGTTGGAGGGGGCGGGGCTGCTGTGGCTCCCGCGTTTCTGTGGGCACACCCCTCGTTCTTCCCTCTCCTTGGCGGTGCGGTTGTCTGCGTTGTTGGCAGGGGCCGCCATTTTCTCCTCGTCGCGCTAGTCATAAAAGGTAGGCTCCGCGGATTGTTTAGTTCGGGGGGCCTCTTGCTAGTCTGGGGTCACTGTTTGAGCCTCTTTCCCCCACCACCCCCCCCCCCCCCATCCTGGCCCGTTCGCCTCCGTTTGTTGGGGGATGTTAGCAGAGCTATTACTAGTTCTCGGGGCATGGGGTTAAAGGGGGGGGTCGGCACTGTTATAAGCGCTGTGTGTAGGTGTGCCTGTATTGGTTTTGTGTTTTTGTGTCTTTGTCAGATCCTGGGACCCCATCCCACTGGGTTCTCCCGGTCTTATATACCGGGCTAGCTGGGGGCTGGTGGCATTCCATTCTTTAATTAGGATGTTTTCCGGCTAAAATTCCCAGGGTCAGGGTTACATAAATACACATGTGTATATGTATACATATATATATATATATATATCTACATTTACATATATAGTAGATATAAGGGCATCCCGGGTCGCTTATTGCGTAAATCCCTGGGTTCTGCGAATACCATAAATTTCACCATAGGGAGGCTGCCAAGGATACCGGATCTGCTCCTTCGGGACAATCTAGGCTGTGTGGGGGTTGTGGGACTCCGCTCCCGGGGGATGATGTCATTGTCGGCGCTCCATGTGCGCAGCGGAGCATTGAACGCCAGTCCAGCACCCCGGTGCCTGGTACGTTATCGTCCGCGCCATCTCCCTCTCCTCCTCGCCTGTTCCGGACCCCGTGTGACGTGGTCACGGGTGGGGATTCGCAATCGGAGGTGTGCGCCCGGTTGGCCAACCTCGAGAAAATGTTTTCCACCATGTCCGCACAGAAGGGTACGGCCAAGCGAAAATACCTATCTCCGCCTCCGCCGGACTCGGAGGAGGAAGTGATTGAGGACCTGGCTTGGTCGGACCGTCCCCTCGAAGAGGGTGAGCTCGTGGAAGAATTGGATGATTCAGAGGGCCAGCAGGTGCTGGGTGCTGAGGGGGACCAGGTGAATGGTCCCGCCCCTGATACACCTATTTTGACCCAAATGTTTGAGGTTTTTGGATTTGGACCCTCCCGAGGTTGCTCCTCGGCCTAAGGGCCAGCTCTTTGGGGGCTTCAAGCAGAGTCTGGAGTTTCCCAGTCAACAGCATTTCGAGGACGTTGTCCCTAAGCAGTGGGAGCTTCCTACACGGCTCGTCGAGGTACCGCCTAGCTGGGATAAGAAATATCCCTTTCCGGCGGACTTGCTGAAACGTTGGTCTGTCCCTCCCGAGGTGAATGTTCGGTTTTGGGGCTGTCTAATTCGGCGGCTGTTCATTTTCCTGACACTACTTATCTGAAGGATGGAGAGGTTCGCCGGATTGATCAGCTGGCCCGCCACGGTTTTGTCTGTGCGGGTTCGGTTTTGAGGCCTGTTTGTGCTTCGGCTCTTTTGGCCTTGGCGGTTAGGTCTATGGTCAGGGATTTATGGGTGGATCTTGATCCCTAGGGTGATGAGTTTCTTGCGCTTAAGCGTTGTGACTCCTTCTTGTCATTTATCCTGGCCGTTCAGGATGATGCCATGTTGATGTGTGGCAGGGCTTCTGCCCTGTTGGTGGCTATTCGCCGATCTGTGTGGTTGAGGCAGTGGTCGGCTGACTTTAGTTCTAAAAGATCACTCACAGCTCTTCCTTTTTTGGGTTTGAGGCCTTTTGGTGAAAAACTGGATTCTGTTGCCAAGGGAGGCAGGTTGCATCAGCGCAAAAGGTTTCGCCGTTCTTTTCGGGGGGCTGCCCCCTTCAATCCGTCCTTTCGGGGAGCCAGAGCCGGCAGAGGTGCGGGCTTCTCGGCTTCCAGGGGCGCGGGTTGGAACAAGGGTAGAGGCCGTGGCCGTCCCGTTCATGCCTGGGGTGCCAAGCCCAAGTCAGCTGCCAAGCCCGCTCAGCAATGAGGGGGCGCCCTCACCCGTACGGGTGGGGGGACGGTTACGATTCTTCTCCCGGGTATGGGACCAGGAGGTCTCGGACAGGTGGATCCGGGAGGTGGTGTCGGCCGGTTACATGCTGGAGTTCGAGTCCCGCCCTCCTCCAAGGTTTTTCAGGTCCCGGGTTCCTTCAGACCCTGTGGCCGCGCAGGGGCTCCTGGCGGCGGTAAGGAATCTTCTGGATTTGGCAGTCATCTGCCCGGTCCCTCCTTCGGGGGTGGGAAGCGGGTATTACTCCATTCTCTTCACTGTACCCAAAAAGGACGGGTCCTTCCGTCCGATTCTGGATTTGAAGTTTCTCAACAGGTTTATTCGTCACCGGATGTTTCGCATGGAGACCTTGCGGTCGGCGATCGGCTCGCTTCGGCAGGGGGACTTTATGACGTCCATAGACATCAAGGACGCGTATATTCACATTCCGATCTTTCCGGCACATCAGCGGTTTCTTCGCTTTGTGGTGGAGGATCGGCACTTTCAGTTTGTAGCTCTTCCATTCGGTCTCACCTCGGCTCAGAGAGTGTTCACCAAGGTGTTGGCAGGGGTGATGGCCCTGCTCAGAGCTCAGGGGATTCGCATTGTTCCTTACCTGGACGATCTTCTCATCATGGCCCCTTCCTTCAGTCAGGCGGATAGGGACGCCAGCACGGTGGTGTCTATGTTAGAGAGGTTCGGCTGGGTGATCAATTACCCCAAGTCCTCTCTGGTTCCGGCCAGGGTGGTGACTTTTCTGGGGATGTACTTGGACTCTTGCCAGCACAGTGTGTTTCTCCCTCAGGCCAAGGTTCTTCTGATTCAGGAGTTGGCTCAGCTTCTTCTTACCACTCCTCACTCGTCCATCCGGCTAGGGATGAGACTGGTGGGGTTGATGGTGGCCTCGTTCGAGGCAGTTCCCTTCGCTCAGTATTCACACGAGGACGCTGCAGCTTCATCTTTTGGCGTCTTGGGACAGGCGCCCGCGGTCGTTGGATCGGTCCTTCCGGATGTCTCCTCGAGTTCGGCAGTCTCTTCGGTGGTGGTTGGTTCCGGACAATCTTTTGAAGGGCAGCTCGTTTCTGACTCCGCTGTGGGGAACTGTCACCACGGATGCCAGCTTGTCAGGATGGGGAGGTTTCTGGAAGGATCTTCAGTTTCAGGGGCAGTGGGACCCTCAGGAGGCCCACTTGCCCATCAATGTTCTGGAGTTGCGAGCCATCAGATTGGTTCTGTCTCACTTGACGCATCTGTTACGGGGCCTGCCGGTTCAGGTTCGATCGGACAATCAGACGGCGGTTGCTTACATCAATCACCAAGGAGGGACTCGCAGTCTGGGTGCCCTCAGGGAAGTGTCTCTGATTCTGGTTTGGGCGGAGACGTATGTTCCTTGCATTTCGGCAGTGTACATTCCAGGAGTGGAGAACACGGAGGCGGACTTCCTGAGTCGGTGCTCGTCTCGCCGGGGGGAATGGTCCGTCCCCATGTGTTTCGGTCCATGTGTCTTCGGTGGGGGACGCCGGAGGTGGATCTGTTTGCCTCTCGTCACAATCACAAGCTTCCGACATTCGTGTCGCTGTCTCGGGACCCTCTGGCTCTGGCGGCGGATGCCATGGCCTTGAGCTGGAAGGATCTGGGGTTCCTGTATCTGTTCCCTCCGATTCCCATGCTAGGCAGGGTGCTGCGAAAGTTAGTTCAGGAAGGAGTTCCCGCCATTCTCGTGGCTCCAGGGTGGCCAAGGCGGGTGTGGTTTGCAGACATCGTTCGTCTGGCAATGGATCAGTTCGATCTGTCTCTTCGGCCGGATCTGCTCACCCAGGGTCAACTGTGTTACCCCAGTTTACCAACGCTGGCTTTGACGGCTTGGCTGTTGAAACCTCCATCTTGAGGGAGGAGGGTCTTTCGGATTCGGTCATTCAGACTTTCGTTAGTGCTAGGAAGAGGTCTTCCTCTTCCATCTATTATAGGGTCTGGTGATCTTATATTGATTGGTGTGAGGCTAGATCTTTGCCCTGCCGGGTCTTTTCTTTTTCTCGGATTTTCTTCAGTCAGGGCTGGATTCTGGTCTTCAGATGAGTACCTTGAAGGGGCAGGTGTCTGCCTTGTCTATTTTTTTCCAGAGGTCTTTTGCTAGCCATTCTTTGGTCAAGACTTTCTTCCAGGGGGTTTCGCATCTGCGGCCTCCTAGGAAGCCTTTGCTCCCAGTTTGGGATTTGAATTTGGTGCTCTCTGCGTTACAGGCTCCTCCCTTTGAGCCTTGGCAGGATATTGCTCTGTCCACTCTTACTCAGAAGGTTGTCTTTTTGGTGGCCATCACTTCGGTTCGGCGTGTTTCGGAGTTGGCAGCCTTGTCGATTCAGGCTCCTTATTTTGAGAGGCATCGGGACAAAGTGGTCTTTCGTTTCAAGTCAGATTTTCTCCCTAAGGAGGTATCTGCTTTTCATCTTAATCAGGACATTGTTCTTCCTTCCTTGTGTCCTAAGCCTAGGAATGACAAGGGGAGTGCGTTGCACTGCTTGGACGTTGTGTGTTGTGTTAGGTACTATTTGCGTGCTACATCTTCCTTTCGTAAGACTGATGCCCTTTTCGTAGTGCCCTGTGGGCCCAGGAAGGGTTTGGCTCCGGCTAAGTCTTCCATTAGCGAATGGATTCGTCAGGCGGTTGTTGGGCCTATTCTGCCAAGGGGAAGGATTCCCCTTTTCGCGTTACCGCTCATTCTACTTGTGCGGTTGGTGCGTCCTGGGTCTTTCAGCACCAGGCTTTGGTTGAACAAGTTTGTAAGGCCGCTACCTGGTCTTCGGTTCACACTTTTTCCAAGTTTTATAAGGTTGCTGTGCGGGCCTCAGCGGATGCTGTGTTTGGCCGTAAGGTTCTGCAGGCTGCAGTGGTTTGAGTTTTATCTGCGTTATTGCCTGGTTTGGATACCCGCCCTTTTTGGACACTGCTGTTGGATGTCCCAAGTGTAATGATAATTAGTAAATGAAGTGGGGTGTGTGACATACTTAGAATACCATTTTGTGATTACTCACCTGTAAAATGGGTATTATAAGTATGTCACACACCCCACTTCACCCGCCCTCTTTTGGTATCCTGGTTCCTTATAGGGTGAAGTTTTGTTATTTACAGTTGAGGGTTACATTTGTTTATTCCTGGTACCTTGTCTTACTGCTGTTTTAACACTGGGGAATTGATGGGAGGTGCCAGGTGTGTATAGACCGGGAGGGGCTTGCTGCTTTTTTGGAGATCTCTGCAGCTGCGCCACCTAGCGGTGGGATTGCCCAAGTGTAATGATAATTAGTAAATGAAGTGGGGTGTGTGACATACTTATAATACCCATTTTACAGGTGAGTAATCGCAAAATGGTATTTTTCTTCAGTGAAAAATATGCTTCCACAGGGCCCTTTCATGGTCTCAATAGATCTGAAGGATGCTTGCTGACAAGTTCCAATGAGCCTTGGACTTAGTCCTGCTTTTAAGATTCACAGTAAAGGACTGGGTTTTTTTACACTTCCAATTAGATTGCTTCCCTTTGGGCTGGATTCAGCCCGAGAATTTAGATATTGGCAGAACCTCTGGGTCTGGTTCCCTCTCAGGCAATGAGTTATTTGGGATTTGAAGTCAACACTTTTCTTCAGACTCTTATTCTGCCTTCTCAAAAGATTTCGGCCCTTCAGGAAGCCGTTTGATTCCTTTGTGCCAGTTCAACATCTTCTATAAGACAAGCCATGTGGGTATTAGGACTGTTAACATTGGCATTTTTCTGCAGTAAAGATGACTTGTATTCAAGGACTCTTCATGTACATATCCTGAGCACATTAGTGATCCTTATTGGTTTAGAAGAAAACCTGAAGTCTCCGTCACAAGTGTTCCAAAAGGAACTTTGAATCATGTGGCAGATTTTCTGAGTGCTTATTATGAGAGGGTCAGATTGGTCAGTCACCTCTAGGGCAGATCGGCTTTTAAGGGACTTTTCAAATATGGATCTATTGCTTCAGCAAGAAGTCACAAGCTGGTCAAGTACTTTGAATCCAGAGGGTCCAGCAGTGGGAGCAGACACCTTATCCCTTACACGCCATTTCAATCTAGCCTATGTTTTTTTCTGGTTCACTGGTGGTATCCATTCGGGTCCCTATGCTGTCTCTAACCCGAGGGGGTTTCTCTAACCCGAGGGGGTTTCTCTAACCCGAGGGGGTTTCTCTAACCCGAGGGGGTTTCTCTAACCCGAGGGGGTTTCTCTAACCCTGGGCCGTCTCTGGCACTAGGCTAGCCCTTACTCTTACCCAAGTAACTTTTAGGGTTAAGATTTTTATTCAGGATCAAGTGTTCAACCTTTTTGAGATTTTTCCCAGATCCAGTATTCTGAGAGTGGATCCTTGCTATTGACCTTAAGGTCTCATCAGTTTTCTTGGACTCAAGGAATGGTCCTTCTTTCTATAACTGATGAGGAAGCTTCGTATGATATTCTTTAGATGTTTTACACATTGATGTCCCTTTACCAGACTAAGGGAGATCCGACAGTGGGTTCATATACGTTGTAGGTCCGAGTAAAGGACAAAGAGGTTCTAGTCGTCTTTACAGGATTTGGCTTATCGGAATTGTCAGGCCAAATGTTATCACGTCTCATTTACAAGAAGTGATGCTTTATCTGGGGCAGAGCAGGCTGGGGTTAAGCAGCCACTTGGTCCTCCAGCGAAGGTTTTTTTTGCTGGACTCTTTCAGTTGGATCTTCTGTCCCAGAAGGATCTGCCTTTTGGCAGAAGTGTCCTCCATGCTATTCTTCCCACCCAACGAGGTAGTACTCGCCTATCTCTCAGGCGTATGCTGCCCGAAGGATGTTTCGAGAAAACTTAAGTTAGGTACCTGGTAACTTTTTTTCTAAACATCCGAAACGGCAGCATACGCCGGCTTCCCTCCCTTTTTTTCTTATGTGGTGTTGGATTATGTATTGATTTTATGTTGGAGTTGTGGGTCTGTTTCTTTTCTCTTTCAGATCTCTACAACAACTGAGGAATGGGAGGAGGAGTCGGGATTTTGTTCTGTCTGGTGGTCAGGTGTTCCAAATTGGTAGGAGGAGACCGGAGGTCTCAGGCGTATGCTGCCCTTTCGGATGTTTAGAAAAAGTTACCAGGTACCTAATAAGATTTTTCCAGCCTGCAGTGTCCTTTTAGGAGGTGTTGTGTGTTCAGTCTGTACCACTGGAGGTGCAGATTAAAATTAATAGTTCTATCCAACCACAAAATTAAAATGCTAAAAGGGAAGGTGAAAATTTAAGTTTTGTTTAAAATATTAGACCAAGGAGCACACGGGTATACAATTGTGTCCTTAGTTCCTTATTTTGTTAAACTTTTTCTAGCAGTCCTGAGATGTTGCAACATTCTAGGCTTGAGACAGATGATGGTGTTTTACAGAGGAGACAGAAGCAGTTGGATTATGGCAAAAACACTGTTGGCTATAGGTGTTATCGTCGGCAGGTACCCAGGTAAGTAAAATGGTGTAAAGTGCTTTAAAAGTCAAAACTGCCCTTGGTTGCAATATACACTAGAATTCTGTACACCGTCTTGAATAGATGCCTCCACAAATATAGTCCTTTGTGACCTGCAAAAGGCTAATATTGCAAATGGACCACGCAATACTGGACATTCCTGGTGGATTTATCTAGGGTGAAGAATGCTACCTTCCTACTTGTATGGTACCAACTGACAAGCTTATTGAGTGGTTTGGGGGTCTTTTTCTGGGTTGGGCTTCGCTTTGTAATTTCTGAGGCATGAAATTGGCATGTAACCTGTAGGTCCTGCTGTTACAGGCCTATCCTCCATTCACTGGAAGCCATAGGGTGCGGACAACTTGTTGGTAATTTTCAAGATGCCCACTTAATTTATTGCAGTAGACAGGGCCCCCTCCTTTGCAGTGAATGATGAGTGTGCTGTTGACACTGCCTGATGGGGAGGGAGGGACTTTAAGGTCTTTAAAGAAGATCTATAGTCAAAAATGACCATAGTTCTGCAGTAATAGTAGCAGCGGGGAAGCTAGACCCTGGCCGTGCATCGCTGCTGTTAAACAAGCCATGCTGATGGGATGCTCCCTGTCAGCTTGGCCAGCGGGAAAGCCTATTGACGCTGCGCCACGGCCACAGTAGGCCTGGAAGCATTGAATATGCGGACGAGTTTCTTGTTTTAATGGTGCGATACTCAGAGGAGCTGTCTCGCTGCTGACTAGTACTGTGGAACTATGGTCATTTTTTGCTATAGTCTCAAATGATTGTTGGAGTGTGAGCAAAATCCTTGTCAGCTTAAGCATAATATAGCATGAGTGTTACAGAAATGCCTTGGACAGAACAGTATTCCAAGGTGAATATAAGATGTATTAAGAATAAGTTACAAATAAAGAGATAAGGGGACATAAATGATCATGGTGGCATCCACAGCGGATAAATTTAATCCCAATGTTATCAGTAACTATTTTTAATGCCAGTTTTCTGACAATTTGCCAAATACATACGCAGGCATAATTACAATAAAGGTATTGACAATAGTCCAAGGGCTCAGATGGGCAGGGTTGTTTAAGCGAACCCAATAGTCTAAATAAAGCATTTAGACTAAAAATAGCATCATAGCTGTAGTGACAAATAACCTCCATGTAGAAAACATGTCGGACTACCAACATTTTTTGTTAATCAAATCAGTTGTTGAAAAAATACCCATGTTAAAAAATATTTTAAATGATCCATATAGATCAGTCTAGTGTGGCAATTATATTTCTCACTCTAAGATGCACTATTCTAAGTATGTCACACACCCCGCTTCAAGATATTCATTACCTGTGGGTAGTATGGTCCTGTAGAGGGCTTCTGCAGAGATGATTGGAGGAAAGAAAGCCCCTCCCAGTCCATAAGTACCTGGGACCTCCCACTCATTACCCAGTCTTCATCTCTGCAGACGGCGAGCAAGCAGCAGATGATATTCTAAGTATGTCACACACCCCACTTCAATCATTAATTATTACACTTGGGTTACTCCACCAGCAGGTGGCGACGTGCAGAGAAGTCATGAAAAACAAGCCCCTCCTGGTCTATACATACCTGGTACCTCTCACTCATTCCCCAGTGTTTCTTCTCTGCAAGATGGCGACGAGACAGAAGAAAGAAGTCTCCTGCTTGCAGGTAGCCGGGGTATCACCCCGGCACCCCCCCATGGTCTATTTCTGCCCGGTTCCTCTTGTTACTTTCCCCTGATTATGTGGTAGCCTCCCAGCTTAGGCTGTAGGCCGGGCAAGGGTAGATGGCACTTAAGGTGCCTAGGAGATTAGCTCCTCCTCTTGACCCCATATTATGGGGCATAGTGGTTATCCGGTTGGTGATCCGGATGTGGGATGCCCCAGCCCCTAGGTCATTTCTGCCCCCCTCCCACCCTTGTACTTGTGTGTGTGCTTTCTTTAATTTCTCCCTGCGTTGGGCCTTTTAGGAGCTCTTGTTATGTGTAAGGGGAGTGTGTTGTGCTTTTGGCAGGGACGGGTGCCGCGGTCCGTCCGTCTGCCGTTTTACTTGTTGTTTTGGGGGCTCCTTGAGCCCCCTGGTCGCTTTTCCTTGTTGGCGTTGGGGCGGGTCGGGCGGCGTATGTGTCGTTGGGGCGCCGTGGATTCCCGGCACCCGCTGGCTAGACTGGGGGGCGGTTTCCAGGCGGCTCTTGTTCTATGGCCATCTGGCGGCTTATGTCAGCGCCATTCTGTGCGCGCTGTTCGGCTCTGTGAGGATGGTGGGCGGGGCTGCGTTTTTGGCGCGGGCTGCGTTTTTGGCGCGGCCCGCGCCGTGTCTACTGTGCTGGGAGGGGCGGGGCCACGGCATCTCCCGCGCTTGTGGGTCTGTTCCCTCCGTCTCCATCCTCCTCCGTTCGCTGGCGCCATACTTCCTCGCTTCTTTTGGTCCAAGCAGGCTGAATGGTTCAGTAGGTAGAGCATTTAGATATGATACAATGAGTCTAAGGTTTGAGCCCAGCTCAGAATTGTATTTTAGGTAGGACACTTATCGTTGGGGGTGACGGCAGGGCCCTTGCTGGGAATCCTTCTGGGTTCTCCTATTTCACGTTATTATGCAGCGTGTTTATTTAATATATATATATATATATATATATAATATATATATATATATATAATATATATATATATATATATTGCATATATATATTGCATATATTTTTCCCGTTATGCTGCCTCATATGGGTCTCTGCCTAGTTTTGTTCTTGTTGATGTGGTGCATCTGGAAGTAATCCCTCAATGAATTGGTTTTTGTTTTTTGTAATGTATGTGTGTGTTTTCAGATTACTGTACAGGGTGTGACTGTTTTCTTCTTGTTTTTCAGATCTTGGGATCCCATCCTTCTGGGCTCTCCCGGTTTTAAATACCTGACTAGTTGGGATTGGCTTTTATTGTTGTCTTTTTCCCATTGGGGCTTTTCATATATGGGAAAAAAAAAAATTTCATTAGAGGGGCATCCCGGGTCGCTTACTGCGTAAATCCCTGGGTTCTGCGAATACCATAAATTCACCATATGGAGGCTACCAAAGATACCGGATACGGTCCTTTGGGACAATCCAGGCTGTGTGGGGGGTGTGGGACTCCGCTCCGGGGGGATGATGTCCTTATTTGTATTCCATGTGCGCAGCGGAACATTGAGCGCCAGTCCGGCACCCTGGTGCCCGGTCCTTCCTCGGCCGCGCCATCTCCCTCCCCTCCTCGCCTTTTCCGGGCCCCTTGTGACGTTGTCATTGGGGGTGATTCGCAATCTGAGGTTTGCGCCCGATTGGCCAGCCTCGAGAAAAGGTTTTCCGCTGTGGTCGCTTAGAGGCTCCGGCTAAGCGGAAACACTTGTCCCCGCCTCCGTCGGACTCAGATGATGAGGTTGTTGGGGCTCTGGATTGGTCAGATCGTCCCCTTGATGAGGGTGAGCTTATTGAGGATTTAGATGATCCTAAGGTTCATGACCAGGCCACGGGGTCGGTCCCCGACACGTCTTCCATTCTAGCCCAAATGTTTGAGGTTTTGGATTTGGACCCTCCTGAAGTTGCTCCTCGGCCATAGGGTCAGCTTTTTGGGGTGTCCAAGCCGTGCTTGGAGTTTCCCAGTCAACAGCATTTCATGGATGTTGTCCTTACGGAATGGGAGCAACCTACGCATCTCGTTGGGGTGCCGCCTAGCTGGGATAGAGAGTATCCCTTTCCGGCGGACTTGGTTAAGCGTTGGTCTGTCCCTCCCGAGGCTGGTGCTCCGGTTTTGGGACTATCTAATACGGCGGTTGTACATTCCCCTGACACGACTTCTCTTAAGGACGGCGAGGATCGCCGGATTGATCAGCTGGCCCGCCGTGGTTTTGTCTGTGCGGTTTCGGTCTTGAGGCCTGTTTGTGCTTCGGCATTTTTATTGTTGGCGGTTAGGTCTATTGTCAGGGATTTATGTGTGGATCTTGATCCTACTTGTGATGCGTTTTCTTGCCCTTAAGCGTTGTGAATCCTTCGTTTCATTTATCCTTGCCGCTCAGGATGATGCCATGTTAATGTGCGGCAGGGCTACGGCTCTGTTGGTAGCTTTCCGACGCTCAGTGTGGCAGTGGACTGCTGATTTTAATTCGTAAGATCGCTCACGGCTCTTCCCTTTCTGGGTTTGAGACTTTTCGGTGAGAAGATTGATTCTGTTGCCAAGGGAGGTAAGTTACCTCAGCGCAAGTAATTTCGTTGCTCCTTTTGGGGGGCGGCCCCCTTCAATCCTTCCTTTCGGGGAGCCAGAGCCGGCAGGGGTGCAGGCTTCTCGGCTTCCAGGGGTGCCAGCTGGAACAGGGGTAAAGGCTGTGGCCGTCCCGTTCACATCTGGGGCGCCAAGCCCAAGCCAGCTGCCAAGCCCGCTCAGCAATGAGGGGGTGCCCTCACCCTTACGGGTGGGGGGACGGCTGCGACTCTTCTCCCGGGTATGGGACCAGGAGGTCTCGGACAGATGGATCCGGGAGGTGGTGTCGGCCGGTTACAAGCTGGAGTTCGAGTCCCGCCCTCCTCCAAGGTTTCTCAGGTCTCGTGTCCCTTCAGATCCTTTGGCCGCGCAGGGGCTCCTGGCGGCGGTAAGGAATCTTCTGGAAATGGCAGTCATCTGCCCGGTCCCTCCTTCGGAGGTGGGGCGCGGGTATTATTCCAATCTCTTCACAGTGCCTAAAAGGATGGGTCGTTCTGTCCCATCCTGGATTTGAAGTTTCTCAACCTGTTTGTTCGTCCCAGGAATTTTCGCATGGAAACTCTGCGGTCTGCGATCAATTCGCTTCGGCAGGGGGACCTTATGAGGTCCATAGACATCATGGGTGCATACCTTCACATTACGATCTTTCCAGCTCACCAGAGGTTTCTTCGCTTTGTGGTGGTGGATCGGCATTGTCAGTTTGTGGCTCTTCCATTCGGCCTCGGCTCCGAGAGTGTTCACCAAGGTGTTGGCGGGCGTGATGGCCCTGCTCGGAGCTCAGGGGATTCGCATTGTGCCTTATCTGGGCCTTCCTTCAGTCTTGCGGATGGGGACACCAGCACGGTGGTGTCCACTCTGGTGAGGTTCGGCTGGGTGATCAACTATCCCAAGTCCTCTCTGGTTCCGGCCAGGGTGGTGACCTTTCTGGGGATGTCCTTGGACTCTTGCCAGCACAGAGTCTTTCTCCCTCAGGCCAAGGTTCTTTTGATTCAGGAATTGGCTCAGCTTCTTCTTTCCAATTCTCGCCCGTCCATCCATCTAGGGATGAGACTGGTGGGGCTGATGGTAGCTTTTTTTCGAGGCAGTTCCCTTCGCGCAGTTTCACATACGGACGCTTCAGCTTCATCTGTTGGCATCTTGGGAACGGCGACCGCGGTCGTTGGATCGGTCCTTCCGGATGTTCCCCGGGTTCGGCAGTCTCTACTGTGGTGGTTGGTCTCGGACAATCTCTTGAAGGGCAGGTCATTTCTGACCCTGCTTTGGGAAACTGTCACCACGGTCGCCAGTTTGTTGGGGGGGGGAGGTTTCTGGAAGGATCTTTGGTTCCGGGGGCGGTGGGGTCCTCAGGAAGCCCACTTGCCCATCAATGTTTTGGAGTTGAGAGCCATCAGGTTGGTTCTGTCTCACTTGACGCAGCATTTACAGGACTTGCCTGTTCAGGTTCGATCGGACAATCGGACGGCGGTTGCTTACATCAATCACCAAGGAGGGACTCGCAGTCTGGGTGTCCTCAGAGGGGTGTCTCTGATCCTAGTTTGGGCAGAGACTCATGTCCCTTGTATCTCGGCAGTGTACATTCCAGGAGTGGAAAACACGGAGGCGGACTTTCTGAGCCGGTGTTCTTTCCGCCGGGGGAATGGTCTCTCCACCCTCAGGTGTTTCGGTCGCTTTGTCTCCGGTGGGGGACGCCGGAGGTGGATCTGTTTTCCTCTCGTCACAATTACAAGCTTCCAACATTCGTGTTGCTTTCCCAGGATCCTCCGGCTATGGCGGCGGATGCCATGGCCCTGAGTTGGGGGGACCTGGGGTTTTCTTTATCTGTTTCCTTCGATCCCCATGCTAGGCGGGGTGCTGCGAAGGTTGGTTCTGGAAGAGGGTTCCCGCCATTCTTGTGGCTCCAAGGTGGCCCAGGCGGGTGTGGTTCGCAGACATCGTTCGTCTGGCAGTGGATCAGTTCGATCTGCCTCTTCGGCCGGATCTCCTCACTCGGGGTCAACTGTGCTACCCCAGTTTACCAATGCTGGCTTTGACGGCTTGGCTGCTGAAACTTCCATCTTAAAAAGGAGGAGGGTCTTTCGGATTCGGTCATTCGGACTCTTATTAGTGCTAGGAAGAGATCCTCTTCTTCCATCTATTATAGGGCTTGGAGATCTTATATTGATTGGTGTGAGGCTAGATCTTTGCCCTGTCGGATCTTTTCTGTTTCTAGGATTTTGGAATTTCTTCAATCTGGGCTGGACTCTGGTCTTCAGCTGAGTACTTGGAAGGGGCAGGTTTCTGCTTTGTCTATCTTTTTAGATCATTTGCACTCCATCCTTTGGTCAGGACTTTTGGTTCAGGCTCTTCACTTTGAGAGACATCAGGTCAAGGTGGTTTTCCGCTTCAAACCGGACTTTCTTTCTAAGGTGGTCTCTGTTTTTCATTTTAACCAGGACTTTGTTCTTCCTTCCTTGTGTCCTAAGCCTAGGAATGACAAGGAGAGGGTTTGCACTGTTTGGATGTGGTACGCTGGGTGAAGTACTGTTTGTTTACTTCTCTTTTTCGTAAGACTGATGTCTTTTTCGTGGTGCCCTGTTGGGCCTAGTAAGGGTTTGGCTCCCGCTTAGTCTTCCATTAGCAAATTGATTTGTCAGGCTGTTGTTGGGGCCTATTCTATCAAGGGGGAGGTTTCCCCTTTTTTCGTATCACTGCTCATTCTACTCGTGTTGTTGGAGTGCTTTAAGTTTTTCAGCACCAGGCCTATGTTGAACAAGTTTGTAAGGCTGCTACTTGGTCTTCTGTTCACACTTTTTCTAAGTTTTTACTAGGTGATGTGCGGGCTTCAACGGATGCTGTGTTTGGCCGCAAGGCTCTGCAGGCTGCAGTGGTTTGAGTTTTGCATTATGGCCTTGTTGGATACCCGCCCTTTTCTGGACACTGCTGTTGGATGTCCCAAGTGTAATTGATTGAAGTGGGGTGTGTGACATACATAGAATAATACCATTTTGTGAATACTCACCTGTAAAATGGGTATTATAAGTATGTCACACACCCCACTTCACCCGCCCTTTTGGTATCCCGGATTCTTTATAGGGTGAAGTTTTCGTTTACAGTTTGAGGGTTTTTTTCCTGGTACCTTGTCTTTACTGCTGTTTGAATACTGGGGAATGAGTGAGAGGTACCAGGTATGTATAGACCAGGAGGGGCTTGTTTTTCATGACTTCTCTGCACGTCGCCACCTGCTGGTGGAGTAACCCAAGTGTAATAATTGATTGAAGTGGGTTGTGTGACATACTTATAATACCCATTTTACAGGTGAGTATTCACAAAATGGTATTATCTCCTCCTTGCACAGGGGGACTTTAAGGTAGCCGGGTCTACTCCCGGCCTATATATATTTTTATTTCCGTTCGGACTCTTTATTCCCTTTATTAATATATAGCTATTTAAATGCCTCCCAGTCTTGACTGCTGTCCGAGCGAGGGTATAACAGCACCTCAGGTGCTCAGGAGCTATGCTCCACAGCGAGACCCTATAAAGAGGGTAGGCGGTTATACCGGGTTGGTGACTCCGGTTTGGGATGCCCTGTCCAAGAGTTTAATTTTCCCCTTAAATGGCCTATTCCCCTTTTTTAGTTGTGTGGAGGCCTCTTATTCAGCTTCTGGTGTTTTTCTATGGGGGCGCCTGGAAAATAGATTTATTTGAAATGTTTGTTTAAAATGTTTACTTTTCTGGTATGAATAGTTATAATGTAAACTTGTTGCAATCTTTTTTGCTGACAGACACTGGATTTTTACCTCAGAGCTGAGGGGAGGATTTCTCCCCTCACGCTCTTCAGTGAGGGGGCGGGGCCGGGCCTTCGGTATGAGGCCGCAGCCCGCGCCCTTTAGGAGTTTGGAGCTGGTAGCGTGAACGAGCGGGGAGCAGCTCCGCTTGTTATGCGGGCTGCTACCGGCTCTATTATGCGCCCGGTGCCGCGGCACCGGTGCGCGAGTGTTAATGGAGGGGAGCTTCCCCTCACGTCTGACAGACACTGTGCTGGGTTTTTTTTCCTCAGAGCTGAGACAGGTGCTGGATTTTACCTTCAGCTTATTCAGCTTCTGGTGTTTTTCTATGGGGGCGCCTGGAAAATAGATTTATTTGAAATGTTTGTTTAAAATGTTTACTTTTCTGGTATGAATAGTTATAATGTAAACTTGTTGCAATCTTTTTTGCTGACAGACACTGGATTTTACCTCAGAGCTGAGGGGAGGATTTCTCCCCTCACGCTCTTCAGTGAGGGGGCGGGGCCGGGCCTTCAGTATGAGGCCGCAGCCCGTGCCCTTTAGGAGTTTGGAGCTGCTGGGCGGAGCCTTGCAGCGCGCGATCCACGCTGGCCACGCCCCCCTGCTGCGTCTCCAGCTCTGATCTTACCTCAGGCAGAGGACAGTGTATTGGCGCCCAAAGACTCAGTGAGTGGCCCTGCGGCCATTGCTTATCTGTACATATTTGCATATATATATGTGTATATATAGGTATAATAGATATAGGTTTATATAGGGAGAACCTCTTACTGTCTTTTTCTATGTTTTTCAGGCTGAACTGCCAGGAATTTTTTCAGGTTTCTCCTGGTCCTAGAGTACCTGGGTACTTTTGCTATTTATTACAAAACCTCCCACTTGGACAATATAAGGGCATCCCGGGTTGCTTATTAGCGTAATTCCCTCACTCATAGCGACTATTCAAGTTCACCTTATGGAGGCATTCCAAGATTCCGGGCTCCCCTCGGGACAATCCCGGAAGTGTATGGGTTGTGGGGTATCCCTAACAGGGGATGATTTTTTCCTATGTATATCATATGCACAGCAGACTATTACACGGCAGTCCGGTCCCCAGGCATCTGGGTCAGCGCAGCCGGCTTCATCCTCTCCCCCTCCCACTTTGACCCGTGCCCCGTATGAGATTGCCACGGGGGGGGGGGGCAGTCGCAATCTGATGTTTGTGCCAGGTTGGCCAGTATTGAAAAATTCATTTCTTCCACGGTTGCCAAGAAAGCACCGGCTAAGAGGAAGCATTTATCACCGGTTAATCATTTTGAATATGATGATGACTAGGACGGCCTGGATTGGGCAGATTATTCCCCTCTAGAAGAAGGGGAATTTGAGGATTCAGATATTTCTGATGATCAGCAATTTGTTGTTGCTGATTCCGATCGGAGTTCAGGGACTTCCTTGGATACTCCTAAAGTTCTGACTCAGATGTTTGAGGTGCTTGCTATCTCGCCTCCGGCGGAGGTTCCTCAACAGCAAGGGGAGTTTTATGACGAATCCAAGCCGCGGTTGGAATTCCCTAATCACGCCCTATCAGGCGTTCAATTTGGTTACGCCAGTGTGCGGCTGACTTTGGGTCAAAAAAGTCACTAACAGCTCTACCCTTTGTTGGGTTACGGCTCTTTGGAGACAAGCTGGATGCCGTGGCCAAGGGGGGCAAACTACCTCAACGCAAGAAGCAACGTCGCCCCTTTCGAGGAGCATCTTCCTTCACTCCTTCCTTTCGGGTATCTAGAGCAGGAAGAGGTTTCGCCTTCCCTTCTACAAGGGGAAATTCCTGGAATAGGGGCAGAGGACGTGCCCGTTCAGAATACAGTTGGGGCTCAAAACCCAAACCCGTGGCCAAGCCCGCTCAACAATGAGGGGGCGCCCTCACCCGTGCGGGTGGGGGGATGGCTACAGCACTTCTCCCAGGTCTGGAACCGAGAGGTCTCGGACAGGTGGATCAGGGAAGTGGTGTCTTCCGGCTACAAGCTGGAGTTCGAGTCCTACCCTCCCCCGCGTTTCCTCAGGTCTCGGGAGTCCCCGGAGGCACTGGCTGCGCAGCAGCTCCGGGCGGCAGTATCGAGTCTTCTGGAAATGGCAGTCATTTGCCCAGTTCCCTCATTAGACCGGGGTCGGGGTTTTTACTCAAATCTGTTCACGGTCCCCAAAAAGGATGGCTCCATCCGGCCCATACTGGACCTAAAGATTCTCAACAAGTTTGTCAGACTGCGAAGGTTTCGCATGGAAACGTTGCGCTCGGCTATTCATTCTCTTCGCCAGGGGGACTTCATGACGTCCATAGACATTCAGGACGCTTACCTCCATGTTCCCATTTTTCCCGCACACCAGAGTTTTCTGAGGTTCGCGGTGGAGGATCGGCACTTTCAGTTTGTAGCTCTTCCCTTCGGTCTCACCACAGCTCCAAGAGTTTTCACCAAGGTGCTTGCTGGGGTGATGGCTCTCCTCAGAGTGCAGGGGATTCGCATTGTGCCATATCTGGACGATCTCCTCATCATGGCACCGTCTTTCAGCCAGGCAGAATTGGACACCAGGACGGTAATATCCACTCTGGAGAGGTTCGGCTGGGTGATCAACTACCCCAAGTCCTCCCTACACCCGTCCAGGACAGTATCCTTTCTGGGAATGTCTCTGGATACAGATCTGGCCAGAGTTTTCCTTCCTCAGTCCAAGGTTCTTCTGATTCATTGGTTGGTTCGGTCGCTCATGTCCATGCCTCGACCGTCCATCCGTCTAGGGATGAGACTGGTGGGTTTGATGGTGGCCTCATTCGAGGCGGTTCCCTTTGCTCAGTTTCACACAAGGACACTTCAGCTCCATCTGTTATCGGTCTGGAACAGGTCTCCTCAGTCGCTGGATCATCTTTTTCAGATGTCTCCCCGGGTTCGTCGCTCGCTTCGGTGGTGGCTGAACTCAACCAACCTACTGAGGGGCAGATCCTTTCGGACTCCTCAGTGGGAGATAGTCACTATGGATGCCAGCCTCTCAGGATGGGGGGGCTTTTGGAAGGATCTGCAAGTTCAGGGTTTGTGGAGTCCCCTGGAAGCTCACGAGTCTATCAATGTTCTGGAATTGAGGGCCATCAGGTTGGTTCTTTGTCATTTGACTCATCAACTGCGAGACTTGCCGGTCCAGGTCAGGTCGGACAATCGGACGGCGGTGGCCTACATCAATCACCAGGGAGGAACCCGCAGCAGGAATGCCCTCAAGGAAGTGTCTCTGATCCTGGACTGGGCAGAGAGACATGTCCCGTGTATCTCAGCAGTTTACATTCCAGGTGTGGAGAACACGGAGGCGGACTCTCTGAGCAGGATGTCAGCCCGCAAGGGGGAATGGTCTCTCAATCCCAGGGTCTTTCACTCAATTTGTCTCAGGTGGGGGTCACCGGCGGTGGACCTATTTGCCTCCCGTCACAATCACAAACTTCCGGCTTTTGTGTCTCTGGCGAAGGACCCACTGGCTCTCGCGACGGACGCCATGTCCCTGAACTGGAGGGATCTGGGGTTTCTGTACCTGTTCCCTCCGTTTCCCATGGTGGTGCGCAAGCTTGCTCTGGAGAGAGCAACAGCAATTCTGGTAGCTCCAAGGTGGCCAAGACAGGTCTGGTTCGCAGACGTGGTAAGGTTGGCAGAAGAGCAGTTCGTTCTGCCCCTGCTGCCAGATCTGCTCACACAGGGTCATCTTCGTTACCCCATTTTACCAACGCTGGCTTTGACGGCGTGGCTGCTGAAACCTCCATCTTGAAGGAGGAAGGTCTTTCTGAGGCTGTTATTCAGACTCTCATTCGTGCTAGAAAGAAGTCTTCTTCATCCGTGTACTATAGGACTTGGAGGTCTTATATTGATTGGTGTGAGGCTAGGGCCTTCCCTTGTAGGGAATTCTGTTTCTAGAATTTTGGAGTTCTTGCAACATGGTCTGGACTTAGGGCTCCAACTCGGTACTCTGAAGGGGCAGGTGTCTGCCCTGGCGGTATTTTTCCAAAAGTCTTTTGCACTACATCCTTTGGTTAAGACCTTTTTCCAGGGGGTTACGCATGTGCGGCCTCCTAGGAAGCCTTTGATTCCGCTTTGGGATTTGAATTTGGTTCTTTCTGCGCTACAGGGTCCCCCCTTTGAGCCCTTGCATGATAGTCCTTTGTCTTCCCTTACGCAGAAGGTGGCATTTTTGGTAGCTATCACTTCAGTTAGACGTGTTTCTGAGTTGGCGGCTCTGTCTATTCAAGCTCCATATTTTGAAAGACATCAGGATAAAGTGGTTTTCCGTTTTAAGACGGACTTTCTTTCAAAGGTGGTTTCGTCCTTTCATTTAAATCAGGATATTGTTCTGCCCTCTCTCTGTCCTAACCCCAGCAATGACAAGGAGAGGGTCCTGCATTCTTTGGATGTAGTTCGTGTTGTGAAGTATTATTTGGTGGTAACGTCTGCCTTTCGCAAGACTGATGCATTCTTCGTGGTGCCTTTTGGGCCCAAGAAGGGTCTAGCACCCACAAAGTCTACCATCAGCAGATGGATCCGTCAGGCCATTGTAGGGGCCTATTCTGCTAAGGGGAGAGATCCTCCCTTTCGTGTTACTGCTCATTCTACTCGTGTGGTTGGGGCCTCCTGGGCTTTTCAGCACCAGGCCTCTGTTGAGCAAGTTTGCAAGGCCGCTACCTGGTCTTCTGTTCACACTTTTTCAAAGTTTTACAAGGTTGATGTGCGGGCCTCAGCGGATGCTGTTTTTGGCCACAAAGTTCTGCAGGCTGCAGTAGTTTGAGTTGTGCTTTATACCTTGTTTTTGGATCCCCACCCTTTATGGACACTGCTATTGGATGTCCCACAGGTAATGAATATCTTGAAGCGGGGTGTGTGACATACTTAGAATACCATTTTGTGAATACTCACCTTGTAAAATGGGTATTATAAGTATGTCACACACCCCGCTTCAACCCGCCCTTTGGATTCTGCATCCTTCATATGGTGAACTTTGCGTATGACTGATATTTGGCTCTTCCTGGTCCTTTACCTTACTGCTTTCTTTATACTGGGTAATGAGTGGGAGGTCCCAGGTACTTATGGACTGGGAGGGGCTTTCTTTCCTCCAATCATCTCTGCAGAAGCCCTCTACAGGACCATACTACCCACAGGTAATGAATATCTTGAAGCGGGGTGTATGACATACTTATAATACCCATTTTACAAGGTGAGTATTCACAAAATGGAATTTTCTCCCCCAGAAGTGTGTGGGGGGGGGGGGGCATTATATGGTGCAAATGCTATTTTTCTTTATATCCGTTCACTCATAGGTGGACTATATGCCCGACCAGGAGCAATTTGTTCTTGGCTACACTTTGGAAAATTAAGTGATACTGCAGGCAAAGGTAATTACACCATTGCATGAGGCTACATTTAGCACTGTCCTAAATGTTTAAACCAGAAATGGCAGAGATATTGAGGTTTACAGGTTCAACCAATGACGATCTTGTATTGCAAAAACTATAAATTAAAAACACCGACCAGTGGAAGACTACTATGAAATATTAAAGCAATGCGAAATTAGAGACCGTATAAATAGTATCCTAGGACTACTTTTCTATTGCAGTATGACCTATTTGCCTGCATTGACTTGCATTAAATTCTGTTTTTATATACAGCACCATCTCCCGACGTTTGCTAAGATGACGATTTATATAGAGCAATTGCTGTATTTTATTCCCGAAAAAGTGAGGGGAAATGTGTGCGTGTTTTATGGGGTGAATGTAAAAAAAAACAAAGTATACTCCACACTCCTGCCCATTCTGCCACAGCTGGCCTGAAGATCGAAGAGCGGTGGGCAGGGTTACTGAAGCGAGTGGACGTTTGGCAAGCTACGCCCACCCGTTACATAAAGCCTGGTGTTGGCATGTCGTCCCTCCCAGGAGAAGCAGATCTGGTCTCCCGGCAGCCGTGGGAGCTCCAGGACATGAGTATACCTTTTTCTTTTGGGGAATTGGATGAGGGGTAATGCCACAATGCCTATGGGAATGGGATGGGGGAAAGCCACAATGCCTATGGGAATGGGATGGGGGAAAGCCACAATGCCTATGCGAATGGGATGGGGGAAAGCCACAATGCCTATGCGAATGGGATGGGGGAAAGCCACAATACCTATGAGAATGGGATGGGGGAAAGCCACAATGCCTATGCGAATGGGATGGGGGAAAGCCACAATGCTTATGGGAATGGGATGGGGGAAAGCCACAATGCCTATGGGAATGGGATGGGGGAAAGCCACAATGCCTATGGGAATGGGATGGGGGAAAGCCACAATACCTATGGGAATGGGATGGGGGAAAGCCACAATGCCTATGCGAATGGGATGGGGGAAAGCCACAATGCTTATGGGAATGGGATGGGGGAAAGCCACAATGCCTATGGGAATGGGATGGGGGAAAGCCACAATACATATGGGAATGGGATGGGGGAAAGCAACAATGCCTATGCGAATGGGATGGGGGAAAGCCACATTCCCTTTTGGGAATGGGATGGGGGAAAGCCACATTCCCTTTTGGGAATGGGATGGGGGAAAGCCACATTCCCTATGGGAATTGGGATGGGGGAAAGCCACAATGCCTATGGGAATTGGGATGGGGGGGAAAGCCACAATGCCTATGGGGATGGGGGAAAGCCGCAATACCTATGGGAATGGGATGGGGGAAAGCCACAATACCTATGGGAATGGGATGGGGGAAAGCCACAATACCTATGAGAATGGGATGGGGGAAAGCCACAATGCTTATGGGAATGGGATGGGGGAAAGCCACAATGCTTATGGGAATGGGATGGGGGAAAGCCACAATGCCTATGGGAATGGGATGGGGGAAAGCCACAATGCCTATGGGAATGGGATGGGGGGGAAGCCACAATGCCTATGCGAATGGGATGGGGGAAAGCCACAATGCTTATGGGAATGGGATGGGGGAAAGCCACAATGCCTATGGGAATGGGATGGGGGAAAGCCACAATACCTATGGGAATGGGATGGGGGAAAGCAACAATGCCTATGCGAATGGGATGGGGGAAAGCCACAATGCTTATGGGAATGGGATGGGGGAAAGCCACAATGCTTATGGGAATGGGATGGGGGAAAGCCACATTCCCTTTTGGGAATGGGATGGGGGAAAGCCACAATGCCTATGGGAATTGGGATGGGGGGGAAAGCCACAATGCCTATGGGGATGGGGGAAAGCCACATTCCCTTTTGGGAATTGGGATGGGGGAAAGCCACAATGCCTATGGGAATTGGGATGGGGGGGAAAGCCACAATGCCTATGGGGATGGGGGAAAGCCGCAATACCTATGGGAATGGGATGGGGGAAAGCCACAATACCTATGAGAATGGGATGGGGGAAAGCCACAATGCTTATGGGAATAGGATGGGGGAAAGCCACAATGCTTATGGGAATGGGATGGGGGAAAGCCACAATGCCTATGGGAATGGGATGGGGGAAAGCCACAATGCCTATGGGAATGGGATGGGGGAAAGCCACAATGCCTATGGGAATGGGATGGGGGGGAAGCCACAATGCCTATGCGAATGGGATGGGGGAAAGCCACAATGCTTATGGGAATGGGATGGGGGAAAGCCACAATGCCTATGGGAATGGGATGGGGGAAAGCCACAATACCTATGGGAATGGGATGGGGGAAAGCAACAATGCCTATGCGAATGGGATGGGGGAAAGCCACAATGCTTATGGGAATGGGATGGGGGAAAGCCACAATGCCTATGGGAATGGGATGGGGGAAAGCCACAATGCCTATGGGAATGGGATGGGGGGGAAGCCACAATGCCTATGCGAATGGGATGGGGGAAAGCCACAATGCTTATGGGAATGGGATGGGGGAAAGCCACAATGCCTATGGGAATGGGATGGGGGAAAGCCACAATACCTATGGGAATGGGATGGGGGAAAGCAACAATGCCTATGCGAATGGGATGGGGGAAAGCCACAATGCCTATGCGAATGGGATGGGGGAAAGCCACAATGCCTATGCGAATGGGATGGGGGAAAGCCACAATGCTTATGGGAATGGGATGGGGGAAAGCCACAATGCCTATGGGAATGGGATGGGGGAAAGCCACAATGCCTATGGGAATTGGGATGGGGGAATGCCACAATGCCTATGGGAATTGGGATGGGGGGGAAAGCCACAATGCCTATGGGAATGGGATGGGGGAAAGCCGCAATGCCTATGGGAATGGGATGGGGGAAAGCCACAATACCTATGGGAATGGGATGGGGGAAAGCCACAATGCCTATGAGAATGGGATGGGGGAAAGCCACAATGCCTATGAGAATGGGATGGGGGAAAGCCACAATGCCTATGCGAATGGGATGGGGGAAAGCCACAATGCTTATGGGAATGGGATGGGGGAAAGCCACAATGCTTATGGGAATGGGATGGGGGAAAGCCACAATACCTATGGGAATGGGATGGGGGAAAGCCACAATGCCTATGAGAATGGGATGGGGGAAAGCCACAATGCCTATGAGAATGGGATGGGGGAAAGCCACAATGCCTATGCGAATGGGATGGGGGAAAGCCACAATGCTTATGGGAATGGGATGGGGGAAAGCCACAATGCCTATGGGAATTGGGATGGGGGGGAAGCCACAATGCCTATGCGAATGGGATGGGGGAAAGCCACAATGCTTATGGGAATGGGATGGGGGAAAGCCACGCTGCCTATGGGGATGAGGGGGAATGCCACCCTGCCTATGGGAAAGCCACGCTGCCTATGGGGATGAGGGGGAATGCCACGCTGCCTATGGGGATGGGGGGGAATGTCACGCTGCCTATGGGAATGGAAATGGGGGCAGGGAATACCACACTGCCTATGGGGAATGGGATAGGGTAATGCCACACTGCCTATAATTGGGGAATGGAATGGGAGAGGGGGGAATGTCACATTGCCTATAATGGGAAATGGGATGGGGGAATGCCACACTGCCTATGTGGAATGGGGTGGAGGGAATTCTACACTGCCTATGGGAACTGGATTGGGGGGGATGCCACACTGCCTATGGGAACTGGATGGGGGGATGCCACACTGCCTATGGGAATTGGATGTCGGGGATGCCACACTGCCTATGGGAATTTGATTGGGGGTGGGATACAACACTGGCTATATGGAGAATGGAGCCACAATGCCTATGGGAATGGCATGGGGGAAAGCCACAAGGCCTATGGGAATGGCACGGGGAAAGCCACAAGGCCTATGGGAATGGCACGGGGGAAAGCCACAAGGCCTATGGGAATGGCATGGGGGAAAGCCACAATGCCTATGGGAATGGCATGGGGGAAAGCCACAATGCCTATGGGAATGGCATGGGGGAAAGCCACAATGCCTATGGGAATGGCATGGGGGAAAGCCACAATGCCTATGGGAATGGCATGGGGGAAAGCCACAATGCCTATGGGAATGGCATGGGGGAAAGCTACACTGCCTATGGGAAAGCCACGCTGCCTATGGGGATGAGGGGGAATGCCACGCTGCCTATGGGAATGCCACGCTGCCTATGGGGATGAGGGGGAATGCCACGCTGCCTATGGGGATGAGGGGGAATGCCACGCTGCCTATGGGGATGGGGGGGGAATGTCACGCTGCCTATGGAAATGGGGGCAGGGAATACCACACTGCCTATGGGGAATGGGATAGGGTAATGCCACACTGCCTATAATTGGGGAATGGAATGGGAGAGGGGGGAATGTCACACTGCCTATAATGGGAAATGGGATGGGGGAATGCCACACTGCCTATGTGGAATGGGGTGAAAGGAATTCTACACTGCCTATGGGAACTGGATGGGGGGATGCCACACTGCCTATGGGAATTGGATGTCGGGGATGCCACACTGCCTATGGGAATTTGATTTGGGGGGGATACAACACTGGCTATATGGAGAATGGAAGGGGGAATGCCACACTGCCTGTAATTCTGCACCTTGCCTATTTGGTCCTTGAGGGGATGGTGTTTTAGCACAACACTTGTGGTTCAGAATATTTTCCCCGTCATCCTTCAGCTTGACCACGTGGAGAGGAATCATGCTCCACCCCTGGGAGGAAACACAAAACAGGAAACAGAGTTTAAAAGCCCCACCCCTTCCTCCCCACCTCCAGTTCTTTTGTGTTTCCTCCCTTAAGGAAACCCTGGGACAGAGTGTAGGCTGATACTTATTAGTCAACGGCCGGTTTATTTTATTTTATTATTTTTAAAACCCTCCATAGTTTGGAGATAGCCAGTGGCAATAGCTAAAGATCAATAAGGAGATCCTGTGTGAGCTATTTGCACCTGGGGCTATAACCCGCATAGTCTGGGATAAAAAGCAGATAGTGCAGAAATCCCATTTATAAAAGTCATTATTGAAGCAGGCGGGCTGGGAGAAGTCATTCCCATTTTTTAATAAGATCGCTATTCGTTCTTATTTCTCCCTCCAGTTTTTTAAATTCCGGAGGTGTGGCGATGACGTCATCCGCGTCATCTTCCGGTTTTGTCGGCTGTTGGCCGGAAACCGGAAGAAGGAACCAGCGTGGCTGAGCTGATCAGCGCGGATTGCGGCATATCAGCCAGTTCTCAGGAGCAGCGGAGGCAGCAGCTGCACTTTCCCAGCTCCCACGGACCCCACCAACGAGGCAGACGCTGCGGTGAGGCAGTCATGTCGGAGGCGCCCGACGATAACCAAAAGGCGGTAGGAACTTACGTTTTTCTGCCTGTTTTTTTTCAGTGGTATGAGTTATGCAATGGGCTTTGGTGTATTGTTGATTCTATAGCGTGTGTTTATAGAATACATCTGCTTTAGCAATGACTGGTGTACTTATTTTTGACTAGATATATCTTTTGTTATATAGGTTTATTGACCAGCAACAGGGTTTACCATTGTATAACTTATATCACTGTTATAACCTGCATAATTATGAGGTACATAAGTATGCAGATACATGTTATATATCTATTTATATCTATACTGATAGGTATTAGGGTAGATATGAATATATGTATATATATGTATGGCTTCCACATTGGTGTAAGTGGTCCTGCTAAAATATGCTTGCGTCTTGCATTTTTAGAGAGTCTAAATCGGAAGATAAAAAGCATGTTAAAGCTACCAAGAAATCAAAGAAATGTCAAGTTTGTAATATTACACTTCCGGATTCTTGGCAGTTGGTTCTGTGTATGGGGTGCGATAAAGCCAAACGAGATAACGATTCGGCTGCCATCCTCAGGGAAATTTTTAGTTTGAGGCAACAATTAGCTTCAGTTGAAAATGCCCAAAGAGGATTTGTAACCCATGATCAATGGTCACTTGCTGCTGCACCCATTCCTAAGGCTAACACAGAGAACCAAGGTAGTGGGGTCTCAATAGTGAATTTGGGTAATGAGAATGTATCATTACCTCCTGTTCAGATTGAGGTTACCTCGGAGCCAGAGGAAGAGGGGGAAAACCCGGATTCCTCTAGAGATTCTTTGGATGAGGAAAGCCATTCTGAAGAAAGGCAGTGTACCTCAAATAATTTTATCAGAGGACTTGGAATTATTATTAAAGGATATTTATCAAACATGGGGTATCCCTCTGGAAGAGAACGCTTTCACAGCAGTATGAAATGTATAGAGAAATATTGATCAAGAAGTCAGCTTTTCCAATCCACTCAGTTTTGAAGGATATGGTCAAGACTGAATGGGATAATCCAGAGAGTTTTTTCTGCCTAAGGCTTTAAAGAGGAAATATCCCTTTAAGGATCCCATTATGGATATATGGACGAAATGTCCTAAAGTTGATGCACCAGTTGGTCAAATGTCAAGAACATCTGATTTGAGTTTTGAAGACATGGGGTCTTTGCGTGATCCCATGGACCGCAGAGGAGAGCACATTTTGAGAAGGGCTTGGGATACTACCCTTTTTCAATTTAAACCAGCAATGGCTTCCGATGTAGTCCTGAGAAGTATGTCTAAATGGATAGACAACCTTAAAGCTCATATTGGGAATAGAGTGCCACCACAAGAGGTCTTGGCAACTCTTCCCACTTTATATAGAGCAATGTCTTTCCTTACACATGCATGTCAGGAAATCATTAGGGCTTCAGCAAAAACGTCAGCTTTAATTTCCTGTGCTCGCAGAGCAATTTGGCTTAAGACGTGGTCTGGGGACAACAGTTCAAAGAATAGATTATGTTCTATACCTTTTCAGGGGGAACGGTTATTTGGTACAGACCTAGATAACATCCTCTCGAGGTCCACAGAACTGGGAAAAAAGTTTCCTGCAAAAACAAAGGCCTACTCTGCTAAACCAGTTAATAGGAATAGGCCTACCACTAGTCAAACCCACAGAAAGGTAGATACTAGAAAAAGCTGGGCCCAATCAAGACCACAAAGGAAGTATTCCTTAGTAAATAAGACCCCCGATGGGCCTAGACAGCAGTCCTGACAACCCGGGTCCAGTGGGAGGAAGACTCTCCAGATTCACAAACGCTTGGGAAAAGGTTACCAAAAGTCAGTTTATATTAAAAACTCTGAAAGAAGGGTATCGCTTAGAATTTTCTTCCCTTCCACCATTTATGTCCTTGGTGACAGTTACCGAAAGATCAAAAACTAAAAAATGCCTTCCCGGTAGTTTTGCAAGAACTTTTACTGAAGGAAGTAATAGAAAAAGTTCCTCCGAGCCAGATTCAAAGGGGTTATTACTCCCAGGTTTTTCTGGTAAAAAAGTCGTCAGGAAGTTACAGAATGATTCTGAACCTAAAGACTAAACGGGCTCATTCGGTACAAAAGATTCAAAATGGAGTCAATGTTCTCGGTGAGGCAAACCCTGACTCGGAATGTGTTCATGGCAAATCTGGATCTCCAGGACGCCTACCTGCACATCCCGATTCTGAAAGCTCATCGAAAATACTTGAGGTTTGCAGTGAGATTAAACCACAAGATTTTGTATTATCAGTACAAGACACTTCCCTTCGGCCTATCATCGGCCCCCAGGATTTTTACAAAAATTCTGGCAGAACCAATGGCCTTCCTGAGACAGTTGGGGATCAGCATAATACCATATTTAGACGATCTGCTGGTCCTAAACAGTTCCAGGGAAACACTGTTGGTACAGCTGGAAAAGACTATGGCACTGTTAAAAGATCTGGGATGGATCATCAACTTAGAAAAATCCAACTTAGTGCCCTCACAACAGTGCACCTTTCTGTGTCTTCTGATAGACAGCACAGAGAGGAAAATCTTTCTAACAGAAGCAAAAGCCCAGAAATTAAACGAAATTTGGGTGTTGGTGAAAGAACCAAAAGTTTCCCTAAGAAACATAATGAAAGTGCTGGGACTCATGACGGCAACGATACCAGCAGTAGACTGGGCTCAGTTGCAAATGAGACCGCTGCAGAAATTCCTGTTAGAAAGATGGGACAAAAAACAAACTTCTCTGGACCAGTTAGTGATTTTAGATGTAACGGTCCTGAAAGAACTACTCTGGTGGACAGAGAGCAGAAATTTGTTGAAGGGAAGGAAATGGAGTCAGACCAATCCGGTGGTAATAACCACGGATGCAAGCAGCTGGGGATGGGGTGCGCATCTAGAGATGCACCAAGCCCAGGGCAAGTGGTCAAAGGAGATTTCAAGAAAGTCGTCCAACTTCAGAGAACTTCTAGCAGTCAAACTAGCCCTAAGTCAATTTCAAAAAGAAATATGGGGGAAAGAAGTGTTGGTAAGATTAGACAATGTAACGACCGTGGCTTACCTAAACCGTCGGGGGGGGACAAGATCAAAGCAGCTGGCAAGCTTAGCCCAAAATCTGTTGAATCCCTTACAAAATCAAATAAGGTCTCTAAGAGCAGTCCATCTGAAGGGGACTCTAAACACACTAGCAGATTCCTTAAGCAGGAAAAAAGTGAGTCAAACGGAATGGTGTCTGAAGCAAGACATCTTCCAGTTGATCACAAGTGTGTGGGGTCAACCTCAGATAGACCTCTTTGCAACCAAAGAAAATACCAAATGTCAGAGGTTCTTCTCCCTGGAAAAAGAGAAGGGTGCAGTAGCAATAGACGCACTTGCTCAGGTATGGAATTTTCAACTTGCTTATGCTTTTCCACCCTTCAGAATCCTGCCACAAGTGATCCGGAAGGTGGCCCAAGAAAGCACACAGGTGATATTCATAGCCCCATATTGGCCGAAAAGAATCTGGTTCGCAGACCTAATCAGAATGGCGGTAAAGGGACCTTGGAAGTTACCAGAGAGTCCAGACATTCTACAACAAAATTCAATTCTTCATCCAAGCTGGAAGACTCTTCAGTTAACAGCATGGATATTGAAGGGGAACTGCTGAAAAGAAAAGGTTTGTCACGCAGAGTAATAGAAACGTTGCTCGACAGCAGAAAGGCAACTACAAGAAAAATTTACGCAAAGGTATGGAAAAAATTTTCTTCATTTTGTGAGGTTAACAATCTGAAGGAAAAGGATATAGCTTCAGTATTGGAATTTTTGCAAGAAGGGTTTGAAAAGGGACTGGCAGTAAGTACCCTGAAAGCTCAAGCCTCTGCGATATCAGTTTTCCTAGAACGTAAACTTAGACAAAATGATCTGGTTAACCGTTTTTTCAAATCCATTTCACGTAGGAGACCGGCTATATTTAAAGGTTTTCCTACTTGGGACTTGTCAATAGTGCTCAAAGGACTGTTAGAACCACCATTTGAACCGTTGGAAGAAGTTCCAGATAAATGGTTGTCTATGAAGGTTTGCTTTCTTATAGCAATAACATCTGCTAGAAGGGTACCAACCTCAAGCAACAGGTCGCAAGAAATAGTTCTCCCGACGCTGCCTAATGCGGCTGGAAGGGAGGAAGATCTTTCATTACTTGATGTAAGAAGAGCTTTAATCATTTATCTGGAAAGATCAAGAGTGGCGTCTAGCAAAGCAAATTTTTGTAACATTTAGTGGCAAAAATAAGGGTTCAGCAGCATCCAAAGCTACGATTGCATGGTGGATAAAGCAAACCATCGCCAAAACATATGAGATTAAGGAAGTTACACCACCAGAGGTCTTGGCTCACTCGACTAGGGCTATGGCCACTTCCTGGGCAGAAAGATCGGGGGCGGCTATTGAAGAAATTTGCAAAGCTGCCATGTGGTCTTCGCCCCACACCTTCCTAAAACATTATAGACTTGACTTACTGTCTGCAAAACATCAGTCCTTCGGAAGAAGTGTACTACTTGCAGCATCCCACCCCTAAGGTATATTAGCTTTTCTAGTCCTCTCCACGTGGTCAAGCTGAAGGATGACGGGGAAAAACCTCCGTTACTTACCGGTAACGTCCTTTTTAGGAATCCTTCAGCTTGACCGCTGATAACCCGCCCAGTAGTCAAGGGTTGGAGTACGGTTACTATATTAAGAACTGAGGTGGGGAGGAAGGGGTGGGGCTTTTAAACTCTGTTTCCTGTTTTGTGTTTCTTCCCAGGGGTGGAGCATGATTCCTCTCCACGTGGTCAAGCTGAAGGATTCCTAAAAAGGACGTTACCGGTAAGTAACGGAGGTTTTTTCCAAGTCATCCTTCAGCGTGGAGAGATATTATGCTCCACCCCCTGGGAGGAAACACAACAAGAACAGAGGTTAAATGCCCCTCCCCACCTCAGTTCTTTGTTTCCTCCCCGGGAAACCTTGGAACAGAGTTCATGGTGTTAGACTTCTGACAGTTTATTTTTTTAGTTTGTTTTTCTGTACCCTCCAGAATTTGGAGCTAGTCGGCTGTACCAGACATATTCTTGGAAAGTTCCTTGGGATCCAGTTACTCTATTCCTATTTGAAGGACTATTCCCTCATAGACTTTATATTTAGCACTAGTTGTGCTATTGTCTCTTTAAATCCTGTGTTTTGATTAATGCAGGATTAATGCCCTGTGTCTTTATTTTGTCATTTCGGTATTTTGACAATTACCACTATATTGGACTCGAGAGAAATTTCCCTCCAAAATGTTGAATTTGGTGGGCGGAGCCGAGTGACGTGTTCGGGGCGTCGGTTTGGGCAAGAAAACTGAAAGAATGACCAGCGTGTTCCTCCATCCCGGCACAAGTAGCAGGCGGGTTAGGAGGCCGGCTGGGGCAGAGGCGGCAGCGGCCAGAACAGAGACCAATGAGGATGCTGAGCGGCAGCAGCAGGGATTCATGTAGCGGTGCCGGCCAGCCCGGCAAGGGCTACAGCCATGATGGAGTACGCTGACAATGGCCAACAGGCGGTAGTACCGCAACAATGCATTATCAATTGTAGTCATTGTTTTCTTAAAGGAGCAGTAGCAAGTAATGCTATATATTTTGTTTTAGAAAGAAATTGATTTCCAAAATAAGTAGATAAAAAGCATGCCAAGGCCCCCAAGAAATCCAAGCATTGTGAATCTTGTAATGGCATGCTTCTGGACACTTGGCAGTTGAATTTGTTTGGGGTGTGACAAAAACAGAGTCAGACTCAGCGGCATTGTTATAGGAGATTTTAAATATGAAGCAACAGTTAGCTTCTAAATGCCCAGAAAGACGTCACTCGGTCTCAGTGGTCTCTTGCTTCTGCACCTACTCCCTGCCCTAAAACGGATGATCAGGTGAAGAGTCGAGGTTTATCCCTGATCACCTCTGACTCTGGTAATCTCCCTACAATTCCCGTTCAGATTGACATCATATTTGAGCCCGTGACGGGGGAAAAAAACAGACTTTTCACAAGACTGTATGGATGAAGGGGGTCAGAAAGAACAGGAACATGCTCATACACTTTCAGATGATCTTGAGTTACTCCTGCAAAATATCTGAAACTTCAGCAGGAAGAGACGCCCCTATCACAGCAGGATAAAATGTACAAGGAAATTCTTGCTAAACTTTCAGAGTAAGCTTTTCCCATACATTCAGTTTTAAAGGATATGGTTAAAAATGAGTGAGATACTCCAGAAAGAAATGATTTTTGCTCAAATCCTTAAGTAAATTACCCTTTAAGGATCCAATCATGGACACTGGAGTAAGTGTCCGAAAGTATATGCCCCTTTAGGTCAAGTGTCCAGGGCTTCTGACTTTTTGAAGATATGGGTACCTTAAGGGATCCTATGGATCGCAGAGGGGATCACATTTTGAGAAGAGCATGGAATGCTACTTTTTGGCTTTAAAAATGCTATGGCTTCTGATGTGGTCCTGAGGAGCATGCCCAAGTAGGTGGACTTTAGTAATAAGGTACCTGCTCAGGACCTTATTGATACACCTGATGGTTTCATTCCTAAATAATGCTGCTCAGGAAATCAGAACTTTAGCCAAGAGACTTCTACCTTAGTGGCTTGTGGCCACAGGGCAATTTGGTTAAAGACTTGGTCTGGTCTAAGACTAAATTGTGTGGGATTCCATTTCAGGGGTGTTGCCTGTTCGGTGAGGACCTGGATGAGATTATCCAGGTCCAGTGAGTCAGGGGAAAAAATTCCTGCTAAAGAGGCCCTTTTATTCTCGCCCGGTCAGTAAGGCGAGAGCAGGTACCAGTCTAACTCGGTCTAGACAACCAGATGTGAAAAAATGGTGGAATCCGCCTAGACCCCAAAGGAGAAGTCAGCAATCCTGACAATTACCAGTAGGGGGAAGACTTTCCAAGTTCATACCCACTTGGAAAGAAATTACCCCAAATCAGTTCGTCCTACAAACTCTAGAAAAAGGGTGTCAATTAGAATTTGCCTCTCTACACCAGTCCTTGATAACGAAACTGCCAAAGGTCCCAAAAAAGAGGGAGGCCTTCCCATTAGTCTTGCAGGAACTTATTACCATGTGTTTATGGTACAAAAAATGCCTGGAAAGTACAGGATGATTCTGAATCTAAAAAGACTGAACAGATTCATGAAGTACCAAAAGTTCAGAATGGAATTGATTTACTCAGTCAGGAGAATACTGAGGCAAGAGGCCCTTATGGTCAGTCTAGATTTACAGGATGCATATCTACATGTGCCAATTTTGCCTGATCACCGCAAGTATTTGAGGTTTGCAGTACAGCTAGAACAGAAGACGCTTTACCTTCAATACAGGGCGCTTCCATTCGGGCTGTCATCTTCCCTAAGAATATTTACAAAGATACTAATTGCCTTTCTCACAGTCCAGAGCCCCATTGTTGGCAGACCTAGAGGAAAACCTTGACAATGCTAGTCATAAACCTGGAAGTCGAATTTAGAACCCTCCCAACAATGCAAGTTCCTGGGCTAATCATAGGCAGCACCCAGAAAAAGTTAATTTTCCCCGTGGAAAAAAGGGAAAAGTTAGTGGCAGAGATTCTGGCGCTATTAGGAAGCCCTAGAGCAGTGGTTCCCAACCCTGTCCTCAAGGCACACCAACATGTCATGTTTTTTTGGATCTCCAAATAGCCAGCTCTATTGCTCAGCAGCTGCACTAATTACTCCACCTGTGCATCTTTGTGGAGATCTCCAAAACCTGGCCTGTTGGTGTGCCTTGAGGACAGGGTTGGGAACCACTGCCCTAGAGTATCCCTAAGACTAATAATGAAAATACTGGGGTTAATGACCTCAGTCATCCCAGCAGTTCACTGAGCACAATTGCACTCAAGGATTCTTCAATTCCTCTTAGAAAACTGGGACTAGAATCAAGTTACTAGAGCAGATAGTTCAGCTGGATCCATTGGTACTAAAGGATCTACAGTGGTGGACAAACACAGAAAACCTGAAAAAGGGAAGAGTGGAAGCAGGCCAACCCAGTGATGATCACCACAGATGCAAGCAGCTGTGGTTGCGGAGCTTACCTAGAAAATCTGCAGGTTCAAGGGAAATGGCCCAAAAAAGTTGCTATATGATCCTCTAATTTCAGGGAGCTGCTGGCAGTAAATTTAGCGCTAGAACACTCAAAGAAAATTTGGGGAAAAGATGTACTGATAAGGTCAGACAATGTGACAGCAGTGGCTTATCTAAACCACCAAGGGGGATCCAGGTCATGGAAATTAATGACAAGAACAGGACATTTTAGTTCCACTTCAGGATCAAATCCCATTCCCTGATGGCAATCCATCTGAAGGGGAACCTAGACACACTGGCGGGCCTGCTAAGTTGTGTAGAGGACACAGACCGAGTGGTGGCTGAATCAGTTGGTCTTTCAACTGATCACAAGCACCTTGGTTCACCCTCAGACTTGTTTGCAAGCGAAAAGAATGCAAAATTCAGAAAATTCTTCTCGATTGCCGGATTGCGGAGATAACCAAGATGGCGGTAAGAGGGTCATGGAGGCTCCCGGATATTCCAGACATCATTCACCAGGGAGCCATTCTGCATCCAAATCAGTCAAGACAAATGCAGCCAGCCTGGATCCTGAAAGAAAGAGGTTGTTCCCTGAAAGTGACTGAAACACTATTGGAAAGTCGTAAGTTAACTACCAGAAAAATCGATGGAAAACATTTTTCTTTTTGTGACGTTAAATAAATTGAAGGAGAAAAAAGAAATTGCCACAGTGCTAGAGTTGCAGGAAGGATTTGACAAGGGACTGGCTATTAAGTACCCTGAAAACAAACTTCCGCTTTATCAGTTTTTCGAGAAAAGAAATTAAGACAAAATGAGCTGGCTAATCGGTTTTACAAATCTGATACGTAAGACCAGCACCCGTCAAGGGTTTTCTTACCTGGGATTTAATTGTATTAAAAGGGTTAATGGAGACTCAATTTTAGCCGCTAGATGAAGTTTCAGAAAAATGGATGTCTTTGAAATGTTTCCTTCTAGCCATTACTTCTGCAAGAAGGGTGAGCGAACTTCAAGCCCTTTTAGTTAAGGAACCATATTGTGCTATACTTCTAGACAAGGTCATACTTGGACCCAATTTATTTCTACCTAAAAAATAACTACAGATAACAGGTCGCAAGAGTGGAGCAGGAAAGGAAGACATCTCGCTGCTTGATGTCAGATGAGCCCTGATCATTTACTTAAAAGATCCAGAGACTGGCGAGTGGCAGAACAGTTATTTGTAACTTTTAGTGGGAGAAATAAAGGCTCAGCAGCATCTAAATTTACAGTTGCTAGATGGATCAGACTATTGCAGTTCTTAAAGATACAATGCAAATACCGCGCTTACAGATGTTTTACCAACATAAAAGGATGGGTGCTCAACGTGTAGGAAACTCCTCCATCCACAGAGTTCAATTATATGTTCAGATATCAACACAGAGCTCCCTTGGTTTTAAAAGTTCTTAAAATGTCCCAGAACACATGCACCAAACACTGCAGAGTATTTTTGAAAGGTATCCCAAAAGTGTGGAAACGCCTAGCCACAGTGCTGATCCCAATCCTTCACCACAGTGTGAATCTTCTTACCAGATCCATGTAATCAACAGGGCCTTATTTGGTTCCAATATGCAATTCACAATCCGGTCACTCCTTTTAAGCAGACATCGGTGGCTCAATAAAAGTTGGATACATTCAGCCAATACAACTTTAAATAATCCCAGTCTGCAGTTCTCAATCAAGTAGTCTCTTTTAAACAGACCTCATTGGCTCAATAAAAATTGGAAGTGCATGGAAAGTGAAGCAAAGAAAAGAAAACACAATCTAGTGTAATTCCATAAGACAGACTGTTTAATGCTAAAGGAACACACTCACATATGCACAGAGCAAAGCGTTCTTAAAAGTACAATGGATGACTCTCACCGACTCCTCATAACATTTAGACCTGGCCAGATCCAATAAAATATTATATACTGCCGCCGATGCGTTTCGTTGCCAATAGCAACTTTAACGGCGGCAGCAGGCGGTATATCATTTCTTTTTTTTCTTTTTCCTGCTCCAAATCCGAGGTGCATCTTATAGGGCAAAATACAGTATGTGCATTTAATTTATCTGTTAGCAGCTTTATTAGTAGTGCCTTAACCCTACTGAGCATTCCCTCTGGCTATTAAAATTTCTGGCATGTAGTTTCCCAGACACCCCCTTGTTCTTAGTCCAGCCCTCTTTCTAGACAAAGGCCATCTTATAAGCAAGAATTTCATACACTATCTCAGCAATCCGGTGCCATCCTTCCCTTCCATCCTTCACATAGAAGTCAGTAAGTCCTATATATGCTATACAGTAGTCTTCTCTATGGTATAGATATATTTTTGCTTGACATCCTTCTGTTCTGCAATTAAATCCCATATGTTCCCCTACATGTGCGTCTGTCCATCATAATCCTGCCCAGGTATTAGACTATCCCTTGCTCTATATCTGCCATGTTTAGTCATATCTAGTGTATAGCAATGTTTTACCGTACTTCAGATAGTAAGAATGCTTATTGTTTTCAGTTTTACATAGTTTTTCATAGAAGATGAATCAAGCCAGCGTCAGGTTATTTCATTTGAGGAGAGGAGTTAGCTGGATGCACTGCTCTCTGCCCATGAGTGAGAGTGACAGAATGGCCTAATAAACAGACATTATAGCAAAACAATTGCAGCTCAGCTGAATGAGATGCCACCTTGCTTTTAGTGCCCAGCATCCATAATGAACAGTCCCTCAAGGAAGCAGGTTATCTGAATTTGTCAGGAATTGTATGTTCCCCATTCATCCCAATCAGAGCCGCTTGCCGAATTACATTGCAAGTGGCTCTGATTGGATGGGAGCCTGTGAATGTGGTGTTGGGACTGGGGCGCAGGTAAGCAGATTGAGCCTGATTCTGGATGCCCCAGGTAAGCGGAACAAACACAAAGTAAACAAAACCTGGTTTTGTTCCACCCCAGGTTAAGCTGAATAGGTTCACTGGGGCTCCCCTTGTTGTCGCTTGTTCTGGGTTTTCCCCAGCATACCTTAAGGAGAGCTCTTTGAAGCCGGTTGTGATTTTAGCAGGATGGCTTAGGTTCTGCTGGCCAAAGCTCAGTGGGTTAACTTTGTCTTGTGTTCATAGCAGAATGTCTATACCTTTACTGGCTGGTCACAATAAACCCCTCCTTCACTGCTCCTAGGTTTAGGTATTTAAAAATACACTTGCTGCTGCTCCAGACATTCCCCTGACGGGAGCCGCGCAGTACTATTGAAGCTGCCATCCTGACCATGACTGACTGCTTATTCAGCCATTAGGTGCGGTGTAGCTTGTTGGAAGTTGGTTGCTGGTTTGTTCTTGCCATTACTGAGAGTGGCCCTGTAGAAGTTACCATCAATCAGATGCCCTTAGGATGTAAATTTGATTTTAGTACTGGTAAAAAAAAAAAAACTTTGGTGTCCTGTAGAGGTCACAGACTCAGCCACTGACTTCAGCAGTCTTCAGTTTTTCTAATGTGTTGGTTGTTTGAGAAAATGGAGGGTTTATATTGCACCAAAGGCAGAACTACTAAGTGTCAACTCCAGGTGGGCATGGTTATAACGTACATCTGATCAGTTGTCTTTTACAGCACCCAGGGAATTTAAACTAAAATCCACTCTAGCATAATTTAATGAGGTTCCCCCAATATGCTCATGTTTTGCGATTTTTGCACAGATCTGAAAGGTTACCAGGAATTCACCCTCGAACGCCCAACAAATATAGGAAATACAGTCGACGGTCATGGGATATGCAGATTAAAATTTGGAGACGTGCTCTTCATGCTTGGGATCCCCGTGAAGAGCAGGAACCTAAGTAAGTTTTATATAACTGCTTTAGTAAAACTGAGAAATTTAGCAGATTAGCTCATGTGGTTAGCTATAGTACCTATGCAATAACCTTGTATACTGTATACAGTAGGTGTTTTGTCATTTGTCATGATCCCCCCCCCCCCTCTACCTCATCCCCATGCATTCCTACAAGCATCCTATTAGAAAATAAACATTCTTCAGAGACTTCCTGAGCATAGGGCCATATATACCTATCCTTTCCACAAACTGCTATAGCCCCTGAAAAGGTAGGGGGAGTGCAGCTTGGAGTATATAGTTACTACAAACTACAAATTTGTCCCATAACTTGAATGTGTTATGCTTGCATCCTACAGACACGCTATAAGATTTATCAAATCTGTTCCCCATATTTGATATTGGTCTGTGTGGAAACAGGAAACCTCTTACTCCTGCCCAGGACATGCCAGCAATGTCAATTTTGATATCTTTAGAAAGCTTACATCCCAAACAAAATTATGAACCCCATATTTACCAAGTGGGACCTTTCCAGTCCAAGTTAGGGCTCAAATTATAAAAGGTTCATTTTTGTCCCCCCAGCCTAAAACCTAATAAAATAGCCTCCCCCCAGCACCTACCCAAGGGGGCAGACCGTCTTCCAGCCCCTTTGGAATCTAGCATGAATCAAGGGGGAGAAATTGCTTGATTACCTACAGAGACCAATCTGCTATTGTGTGTCTGACCCAACTGCTCCTCCAACCCTCGGAATCTGGGGTATAGGATTTTCAGTGTTTTCTCCCATTTATTTTAGAACTAGTTTTCTGCACATGTGTATATATTTTTATTTTTAATTAAAATTTTCCAACTAAGAATTGGCTTACCTTTTTAGCAGTTAGAAAACTCCTAGCATGGTTCCCTTGAATCTCTAAAAACTACGCTCAGACTAGATCGATCGTACCTAATCCGTCTGACTCAGAATGCGTATCTAATTATATAGGGTAACAAGGGTGAATGAGTCATAATTAACTTGGAGTGCTGCATAGTGACTGTGTATAAACCAGCAGATTGCAAGCTGATTGTAACTGATCGCTTGACAGCAGAACTGATCACTCTCCCTGTGGTAAGTGGGGGATGGAAACTGTGTGGATTGCCTGTGCCCTGCTTGTATGTAGAGGGGTGACTGTCATAATTACACGCCAGCAGAATTTGATCGGATGGTGATGGGGGGGGGGTTCCACGTTTAAAGTAGTTATGGTGGTTGCAGATTCTGTGTGTGGGTGTTTCTGGTGTGATGGTTCTGTGCTGGAAGCAGCAACACTTGTTGCAGATCGCTCAAACATTGAACGATCAATTTTGTGACCAATCAACTTTTTTGCTCTTAGCAATATATGAAATACATTTCGTATATTTCTAAGTAGCTGGTGTATTGCCAGCAGTATTGGAGCTAGTATGTTCCAACTAAATCCAGTCTGTCAAAAAATCACTTTGGATTGACTATACAGCAGTAAGAATGTTTGGGCTGATAGATTTCATCAGCAGCACAGCTACTATATAGCTGGCACCTTTTTCACTTCTCAATTTGCCTTTATAACATATGCTACACAGGTAATTTCTGCATTTTGGCATAAAGTCCTTATGATCATAGACTGGGTGTTTGGTTGAGCAATTGTTGGGTAACCTGGTAATAAACATTCACACACAGAAGTAGGCCCCTAATATCCTTAAATTAAATTTACAGGCCCAACTATATAGGGCATTTTGAAAAGCTGGCCAACACTTTGCTTTTATCCAATCCTACAATCCTAGCAAATGCATTGGGTTTTACCAGTAGGAAATATAAATCTGCAGCATGTCATTATTGGTGGGGGGGGGGTCTCAAATATAGTAGTGATTTTAACGTGGTCACATAGGAAAACTGATCCCCAAAATATTGTACAGATATGCACTTGGAGGATCAAAAACTATCCTTGATTTTCACACTAAGACGCCCTTGACAAAAAACGCCTAGGGTTTAGAGGAGATAAATACGAAAATGGCATGCTAAAATACCCCCTCCTGAAAATATAATGGGCAGTGTGGCAGAGCCACCACCAAGAGCTCAATGGGCAGTGTGCAAAATCTCCCAATAACCCATAACAAGCAGAGCCCAAAAATAGTTCAGCTATCCCCCCTTTGCGAACCCAATAAGACGTGGCAGGACCTCCTCTGTGGGGGGCATGACCTGTGTAAAACTGGTGGTCATTGTTTTCAATGGGAGCCGGCAGTCAATGGGTTGTGCCCACCTGCCAACTAGAACCAGGGCTGCAGGAGCACAGGTGGACTCTTCTTTACCAGTGCCACTCCACAGTGGGGAAGTGCATCTTTTAAGGGAGAAATATGGTAATCTAAGATTACTAAATCTGTACACTGATATATATGTGCTTGGACTTTTATAGGGTGATTTGTTTCATGACTCCGACTCCTCAGGGGACCGGGTGGCTTTGACAGTGACCCTGGGTCTTCCTCGGACGAGGACAGGTGGCTCCCCGATGACACGGAAAAGTTGTCTGCGGTATTTGAAACCTTGCACATTGTACCCCCAAAGGCGCCAAGAAGCAGCAGGGGGACCTATTTCAGCCTGAGACAGCGTCTTGTTTTTCCTGAGCAAGGGCACTTCTCCAATATGGTTTTGAAGGAATGGGAGAGGCCTAACAAATTGCCGTCGTTGCCTAAGGGTCTGGACAGACGGTATCCATTCTCTGAGGAGTTGATTTGCCTTTGGTCCCGTCCCCCGGAGGTGGATGCTCCCAACTTGGGGCTCTCCAATACCACGGTTATGCCGTCTCCCGATACTACCTCCTTGCGTGATCCTGCTGACGGGTGCATAGATCAGCTGGCCTGTCACGCTTTCACCTTTGTGGGTGCTGGCCTCCGTCCGGTCTGTGCCGCTGCCATTGTCTCCATAGCCATCAAAAAGGTGAGACACCTTATCACCAGATCGCGCAAGCGGGCGCAAGCTTTCATTAAAAGCACAAGCTTTCATTGCCTTTGTAATCTCGGCCATGGACTATACCGACCGGCTTGGTGGCAGGGCTTCGCCCTGCAGGTTGCTCCTCATCCTATCTGGCTGCGGCAGTTTGCAGCTGACGCCACCGCCAAGAAGTCTCACTGGTATTCCTTTCTTTGGGCTTCGGCTATTTGGGGAGCGTCTGGATTTCCTGATGAAAGATGGCAGGCTCCCTCAGGGTCGGAAGCCTGTTCGCCCCTTTCGAGGGGGAAGAAGCTCTTCCTTTTTCAGGTGTCCGCAGAGACTCCTGGGGACGTGGTAGATCCTGCGGTCGTCCCAATCCCTCCTGGGGGTCCAAGCCCCCTGCCAAGGCCCCTCAGGCATGAGGAGGCGCCCTCACCCATCCGGGTGGGCTTGGCTGCTGAAACCTCCATCTTGACGGAGAAAGGGCTGTCTGCTCCGTTCGTGTGTACCATGATGCAGGCTTGGAAGAAATCCTCTTCCATGATTTATTACAGAATCTGGCACGCTTACATTGCCTGGTGTGAGTCTAGGGGTCTCCCCTGTCGCACTTTCTCCCTCTCTAGGATTTTGAAGTTCCTACAACACGGTTTGGATTCGGGTCTCCAGGCAAGTACTCTCAAGGGTCAGGTTTCGGCCTTGGCTGTTTTCTTCCAAAGATCTTTCACCAATCAGACTTATCAAGACCTTTTTACAAGGAGTTACTCATGTACGTTCACCGTGTAAACCTGTGTTACCGGTGTGGGATTTGAATTTGGTGCTTTCTGCTCTCCAGGGTCCTCCTTTTGAGCTTTTGTGCGATGCTGCCTTATCCATTCTGACTCTGAAGGTGGTCTTTTTGGTAGCTATCACTTCGGTGCGTCACGTTTCAGAGCTGGTGGCGCTTTGTGTGAAGCCTCCTTACTTTGAATGGCATCAGGATAAGGTGGTTTTTCGACTTACACCGGACTTTCTACCTAAGGTTGTTTCTGCCTTTCATCTCAATGAGGGCATTGTCTTGCCTTTCTTGTGTCCCGCGCCTTCTAATTCTAAGGAGAGGACTCTTCATGCCCTGGATGTGGCCAGAGCCCTTAAGTACTACCTGATTGCTATGGAATATTTCAGGAAATCTGATTCTCTTTTTGTCCTTCCTGACGGGCCTGGGAAGGGCTTGCCTCCAGCCAAATCCACTATCAGCAGGTGGATCAGACAGGCGGTGATACAAGCGTACTCTGCCAAGGGTAAGGAGCCCCCCTTTCGTGTTACAGCTCATTCTACTAGAGCTATTGGTGCTTCTTGAGCTTTTCAGCACCAGGCTTTGGTTGAACAGGTTAGTAAGGCCCGCTACTTGGTCTTAAGTTCATACTTTTACAAAGTTTTACAAGGTTGATAGGGCCTCAGCTGATGCTGTTTTTGGCTGTAAGGTGCTTCAGGCGGTAGTGTCATGAACTACGTGCTGTTGCTCACTGGGGATCCCAGCCTTTTTTGGACACTGCTTTTGGATGTCCCACTTGTCAAGAATGGCCTGAACAGGACACCAGGAACAATACAATTCTGTGAGTACTCACCTGTAGAATTGATTTTGGTGGTGTCCTGTTCAGGTCGCTCCACCCCACCCTAGTTCTGTTATCCTTTTGCCTGTTATGGTGATTAATGTTGTATTGTTTTTTTCTTGAGTGTTCATGCTGAGGCTGTGTAAAGTAACATGGTCTCTAGCCTCCCGGCATGTCTGTTTTTACTGCTTTTCAACCACTGGGAATTCTTAGGGAGAAAGATGCCTTTTATATGGGCCGGGAGGAGCCACGATTTTCATCTTGCAGTCACTGCGCCACCTTGTGGCTGATAACCCACTTGTCAAGAATGGAGTGACCTGAACAGGACACCACCAAAATCATTTCTACACGTGAGTACTCAGAATTGTATTTTTTAAAGGTTTGCTTTTGAGAATTCTTAGTTTGAAATTGCGAGACGCAGTTATGTCTGAAGAACAGAACTCTCCTTCAAAAATATATCCCAAATCTTCACTGTAGATCTGATTTCTCATACCTGTGAAAACTATAAGGCTCTGTTCACACCTCTGCGCTTTCTCTGGAATAGTTCACATATCTGGGCTGCGTTACACAACACATTAAAAAAGCGCTGCAGGCACCGTTTTCAGCGTAACATTGCAGGTCAGTAGAAGTGTATGGCAATGCAAACGCAATGCACGTATAACGCAGTGTACTGCATTGTGTTTACATTGGGTTTTTATAATGAAAAATGTGCATAAGTTAAGTTGCTATACACTTCTGTTGTCCTGCGCTGTTACATTGCACTGAAGGTGTTGTGCAACACATTAAAAAAACTTTGCAAACTAAGCACAGATGTTTGAACTATCACATCTAGAATAATGTACAGTGTTTTAACTGTGCTACAATGCAGCACAGAGGTGTAAACAGAGCCTAAATATTTTTTCCAATCTATGGCATTTGCTGCCACCGCCAGCAATTTTCTATTACACATTAAATTGACTTTTCACGTTCTGCAGAATCTAAGGTAAATGTTTGTCGCCTGTGATTTGTTGTGCAGAAAAGAGATTCCACCTGACCCAACCCAAAGTTTGCTGGATTCCTGGCTTGAAAGCACTTCCCTTCATGGTTTAGAGGCAGATCTCTTTGACTTACAGGTATGTTAGTTTCTGCAATTATGTACACATTACTAAAACCTGACTAGAATTGATGAATGTCTCTGCATTGCCGATATTCATAAAACCTTAACTTTGCTATACCTCGTTTTTGTATGTCCATGGTCAGTGACTTTTTGGAAGTTTGTAAAGTGTTTACAAACTTCAAGTGAGCTTCAAAAGTCATTGACCAGAGACCTCCAAAAGGAGAGGGTAGGACTAGGGTACATACAAAAATGAGGTATATAAGTTGCAAGATCAACAGTTGGCATAGGGGGGATTCTGCCATAGTCAAATTCTTGCTGCTTTTTTAGGTGTGCCCACTTTTCCTTTTTGAGAATACTGGGGATAATGAATACTGGGTTTTGGTCCACTTTAATGCCGCCATATTATGCAGGGCTTGCCAAAATCCAAATAAGTCTATCAAGCTGCACTATATGTAGCCAGCATGGAGGTGCAATACAAATTGTGCATCCACACCTCTGTGGGATTCCAGAATAAGCTTCTGCCCTTTGGTCCCTCATCTGATCTGAGGGTATTAAAAAAGGTGATCAGACATATTGCTGCATCGGGGGTTAGGGTTGCACATTTAGAACAGTGGTGGTCCAACACTTAAGTGCCTCTGCCACATAGTTACTTCACCTGGAAGTGTGGAGGTCCACAGAACATGATCTGTTGGGCCTTGAGGAGGGATGGGGACCCCTGATCTAGACTATCTGATGGTGGCTTTAAGATGTAGATGGTTGTGTCCACTCTGCATTCTGACCTAAAGCCTGGCATCTGTCATGGCATGATCCACCCAAACTCTTCAGAGTGGTGCATACCACTCTATCGACTGAAAATCAAGTTGCCAATGAAGTTAAGCGCTAAACAATGGACCTTGCTGGCTGCATAGATCACACGTATGGGAGAATCAAGTAGCATAGAGATAAGACTAGCTTCTTGAGGTGGGCAGCGCATTGTTTTCTGAGTATTTAAGCATTATTTCCCCAGAGTGGGCAATGTACATGCAGTCAGGTTATTTGCAACAAATGGTGTGCATCGGGGAACCAGGAACTGGTCATCCTCAGGCCCTGGTGGTTGATGCTCTAGTGAGTTTATACTATTCTTCCACTAGTTTCCGTCAAAGCCTATAAGCAAGGTAAGATTAGAGTGCATCCTGATCATACTGATTACCCCAAACTGGCCAGGCAAACCTGTTGCAGATGTGTTAAGGGTGGGGCCGAAGACCACTGTTGCAAGTACCTGATGTATTCTTAGTATACAGTACGTCCTGCTCCAGATAGATTACTTACACTTGGGTTATCCTCCGCCAGATGGCGCTGCACTGCAGAGACATGCAAAACAGGCTCCTCCCGGCCCCTCTAATACCCGGACCTCCCAGATTTCTCTGCAGTGCTTACTGCGAAGACATGAAATTATCACTCTCGCAGGTGAGCGGGGCTATTAGCCTGCGGCCCTGTTGGACTATTCCCACCCGTCCTTCGTGTGATGTGCCTCCCAGCCTGGGCTGCGCTGGTCGGGTGAAGGTAGGCGGCACCATGCGTGCTTATGGAGCGCTGCTCCACCGCAGTCCCCCACCAAAGGGTAGGCGGTATAGGCTGATGGTGAGCCTTTATGGGATGCCCCTCCCGCATTATTGCCCCATGCCCCGGTAGCGGTGGGCCCTGTACAAAGGGCCGCCATCCTCCCTCATTCTCCCTGTAGCCTTCGGGGGGAAAGAAGGGGGGTGAGCGGGTGTGTGGGTGAGCGTGTATCGTGATTTGTGCATACGGCCTTTTGTCATGTTCTATTCTTAGTATACAGTACGTCCTGCTCCAGATATAATACTTACACTTGGGTTATCCTCCGCCAGATGGCGCGGCACTGCAGAGACATGGAAAAACAGGCTCCTCCTGGCCCTTCAAATACTCAGGGACCTCCCACAAATCCCTAGATTTTCTCTGCAGTGCTGACTGCGAAGACGTGTCACTCTCTCACAGGTGAGCGGGGCTATTAAAGCCTGCGGCCCTGTTGGACTACTCCCACCTGTCCTCTTAGTGATGTGCCTCCCAGCCTGGGCTGCGCTGGTCGGGTGAAGGTAGGCAGCACTACGCGTGCTCATGGAGCCATGCTCCTCCGCAGTCCCCCACCAAAGGGTAGGCGGTCTAGGCTGATGGTGAGCCTCTAGTGCAGGGGTACTCAAATGGCGGACCGCGGTCCGAATCCGGACCGCAGACGCCATTTGTCCGGACCGCTGCCCAGCCCGGGATCCGGCGGTGCCGGTGACAATTGCCGGCCGGGGCTTTCAGAGCTGGGGGCGGGCACATGGGCAAGGCCAGGCCGGGGAAGGTGGAAGCGGCTCGGGCCTCGTAGGCGGGGGGGGGGGAGGAGTGGAGACGAAGAGGCGCAGGAGGAGAAGCTCTGTGACGTCACAGATCGCTTTTGCCGGCAAGGACATTTGGCATAGGTAGAGGGGTTTCCGCGGCCCGGCGGCTACACTGAGCTGGGGGCGGGGTTAGCAGTGCACGGCGTTCTGTCTCCCCCTCCTCTGCCGGAGCAGTGGTACAGTCCGGGTCTCCGATGTCAAGGCGCTGCCCTGTGTACGGCTGCATCTCCGCTCTGGGACGCTGTGCAGGTAACACCGGGTGGGGTATAATAACTGGGGCAACTAATCGTCCAGCTGCCCCCGGTACTGACCCTCACATGCTATGTAATCTGTCTGCTACTCACCTAACCCTGCGCTGCTACTGACATTAAGTGTTGGAGTAAAGAGGACCTGTCACCGGCCTGGTCACTCCTTATAATGGAGCCTGTACGGAGATCAGCTGACACCGGGAATAGGAGGACCTTTAATTATTAAAGAGGACCTCCAAACATGAATTATGTCCCTTTCCCTTGGACATCCATTTGGGATACCCCTCTTATGACATCCATATTTGGGATACCCCTCTTATGACATCCATATTTGGGATACCCCTGTAAATAGAAAACTAGGAAGCCCAAATTGGGGCATAATGCCCACCTTTACATGGTTCATCTGCATCGGGTGATTTCCCTAATCCTCCAGCAACAGAGCGGGTTCTCAAACTTCATTGGCCGACAGTTCCTATAAGGGCCTGACCCCATGCTGTGTAGAGTGCAAGCTTTTCAGCCAACAACATGCTGGGAAGGGAGACCTGAGCAATGACCCTTCCTGTGCCGGACAGGCCCGTGCTGTTTTAAAACTTTTGCTCCACCTTCAATAGAAAAGTCAGCCTCCCAGGAAGGCATAATTCCTCATCCCTGGGGCATCCCAAATCAGGACCTAGGCCTGTCTCTGAGACTCTGTGCATCCCCAGGGATCCCCAATTGATCCCACGGCAGGTGTGCAGGCCACAGCTGCAACCCCGGCTGAGAGGCATACTGCGTCAGCCAGCTACTGACCTGCACCCCCACCTACCTCCTTCCCAGCTACTGACCTGCACCCCCACCTACCTCCTCCTTCCCAGCTACTGACCTGCACCCCCACCTACCCCCTCCTTCCCAGCTACGGACCTGCACCCCACCTACCTCCTCCTTCCCAGCTGCTGACTTGCAGCCCTCACCTAACCCTTCTACACATCCACTGACCCTCACCTACCCCCCCCCCCCCCAGCAGCTGATCTGCACCCTCCCCTAACCCTTCTCTCAGCCCGTGACATGCACTCTTACTTACCCCCCCCGACTCCCTCACACCAAAATGGCCTTATTGCTAGGGGACCAGGGTTCTTTACTGTCGGTGTGCAGGTCGGACCTTCATCCCACGGCAGACCCTGGTAAGTGGACCTCCACTGAAAGTAGTTGAGTACCCCTGCTCTAGTGGATGCCCCTCCCGCATTATTGCCCCATACCCCGTGTAGCGGTGGACCCTATTCAAAGGGTCACATCCTCCCTCGTTCCCCCCCGTAGCTCGGGGGGAAAGAAAAAGGGGGGGGGGGGGCGGTGTGTGGGGTGGTCTTAGTGTATTCAGTACACGTTATGGCCTTAGTATTGTCCTTGACTCATACACCTGGTGTCAGAGCCGCGCTGTTTGGTTTTTTATTGCCGCCGCGCGATTCTCTTGCCCTTATTGGATGGGCAAGCAAACAGGCGGCGGCGTCTTTGGTAAACGTTGTCGGGCGCATCTGGAAGTAATCCCCGGTTTCCTTCTATAGTGTCATACACTCTCCTGCTACTGTCTGCGCTGACTACTGTCTTCAGAGCTTTGCGCTCTTCGTGGGGGCGGAGTTCTGGCTTGGCGCGCTCCGCTTCACAGCCCGCTCTGGCCCGCCCTTCGAGGTTCGCTTGGCACCATTTAGATGCTCATCGCACGCGTGGTAACGGTCCTCCTCCTCCCTCGATCAGTAAGTGCCCTCGCAGGCGATTTTCATCTTGCTTACTGCGCATGGCTCTGACATCCCTATTCCCATTATGTCTTTCAGATGGTCGAATCCAGTGACTTCTCCCGGCCCGGTGTAATTGCCAGTTGGACCTAGTATAATTACTCCCACTTCCCTGCGGGTCTTTGGGGCATCCAGGGTAGCTTATTGCGCCAATCCCTACTGGCCAGGATATTGTGAACGGGGTTCCCTCGGGACAAGCCCGGCTGTGTGTAGCTTGTGGGGTCTCATCTATCAACTGTGACGGGTCTGCGTCCCTTGTGCACAGCAGGCGCTAATGGTACTTCCCGCCCCTCCTGTGGCTGGGCCTGCACCTCGCCTCACTTCACCTACTCCCCCAAGCCTGAGTCTAACCCCCAATACAAGCGGGGATTCTCATCCTGATGTGGCTACTAGACTGGCCAGTGTTGAAAAATTTGCTTGCTAGTACTCTAGCGCGCAAGGCCACCGCCAAAAAGCTGCACATAATCCCTGACTCTGCTCCTTTCCCTACGGAGTCTGAGTTTTCGCATCTACATGGCCATACCCTTTCGGACGAAGGGGAGCTGCTCTCTGACTCAGGGTCATCTGATGAGAAGTCTAGGGGTCATGACGATTCTGGTTCTGATCACTGGACCCCGGATGATGCTGATAAGCTACTGCTTCAGATTTTTGAGGTTTTGTCCATCTCTCCCCCTGTTGCGGCTCCCAGGCAAAGGGGTGAGCTATTCCATACTGCTAAGGCTCGATTTAAATTTCCTGAGCAAACCCTTGTGCTTAAGGAGTGGGAACATCCCAGTGGACTTCCCGGGATCCCTAAGAGTCTGAAGTATCCATTTCCTGCTGATATGGTGAAGTGCTGGTCATCGCCCCCCCTGAGGTCGATGCTCCTATTCTAGGGCTAACACCTCTATTATGCACTCCCCCGACACTACTACGCTGTGGGATTCTGAGGACCGGCGCATTGACCAATTGGCATGCCATGCCTTTGCGTTTGGAGGGGCTGCGCCTGGTCTGCGCTCTGGCCATTACTGCCGTGGCACTCAGGGCCATGGTCAGGAATGCACTTGACGGCCCAGACGAGTTGCCTACTGATACTATTAATGCACTGTCTAACTGATGTATTTGTGAACTTTAACCTGTCTGCATCGGATGATGCTATTAGGCTGTGTGCCAGATCTTCCGCCTTGGCGGGGGCTATACGCCGCGCGGGAAAGCCCTTACTGGGCTCCCCTTCAAGGGACTACGCCTGTTTGGGGACCGCCTAGACCTCTTTGGTAAGGGAGGTAAGTTACCACAGCGCAGGCGGCAGCCTCGGCCCTTTCGCAGCCAGGGCCCCCTTTCAGCCCCCTACAGAGGTGCTAAGCAGGGAAAAGGGGTGTCCTTCGCGGGGGCTCGCGCAGACTCCTGGCATAGGAGCAGGGGGCGACGCCCTGGCTCCTCCTGGGGGACCAAACCCAAAGCCCCTCCCAAGACCCCTCAGGCATGATGGGGCGCCCTCACCCGCCAGGGTGGGGGGGCGGCTACAGCACTTCGCGCACGTCTGGAGGCGCCAAGTCTCAGACCGGTGGATTCAGGAGGTAGTTACCTCCGGCTACAAGATAGTTTGCTGTGCGGCCCCCCTCAAGATTCATCAGGTCCCGAATCCCCCAGGACCCGGTATTGGCTCAGGTCCTTATGCAGGCAGTACTAGGACTTCTGGATCTGGGAGTTATTTACAAGGTTCCCTTGAGAGAATTGGGAGAAGGGTTCTACTCCAACCTTTTCACAGTACCCAAAAGAGATGGGTCAGTCAGGCCCATTCTGGATTTAAAGATCCTCAACAAATTTGTCAAGAACAAGCGCTTTCGCATGGAAACCCTGCGCTCGGCCGTTGGCTCTCTGCGCCCAGGGGACTTTATGACGTCTGTGGACATCAAAGATGCTTACCTTCACATCCCTGTGTTCCCGGGACATCAAAGGTTTCTCAGATTCGAGTTGAAAGATCAACAATACCAATTTGTGGCTCTACCGTTTGGCCTCACTTCAGCTCCCAGAGTGTTCACCAAGGTATTGGTGGGGTGATGTCCTTGATAAGGTCAGGGGGCATTCGAGTGCCGCCCTACCTGGACGACATCCTCATCGCCTCATGGCCTCTACAGCAGGCGGAGCTGGACACTCAGCGGGTGGTGTCCACCTTGGAGTCCTTCGGCTGGGTGATCAATCGTCCCAAGTCCTCCCTGTCCCCTTCACCGGTGACCCCATTCCTGGGGATGATTCTGGATACGGTCCAGTCACGAATATTCCTTCCTCAACAGAAGGTGGAAGCTCTGACTGTGCAGGTGCGGTCCCTGCTCTCGTGCCCCCAGCTCTCCCTCAGACAGGGAATGCAGCTGGTGGGCCTGATGGTGGCGAGCTTCGAGGCGGTGCCCTTTGCTCAGTTCCATTCGAGGCCTCTGCAGCTTCACCTCCTATCAGTATGGGACAAGGACTCCGCGTCTTTGGATGGGGTTTGTGTGCTTCCCCCCCATTGGTCAGAAGGTCTCTCTCGTGGTGGCTAGACCACAAGAACTTGCTAAAGGGCAAGTCCTTTCTAGCCCCCTCCTGGGAAACGGTCACCACGGATGCCAGTCTGTCAGGTTGGGGGGGGGGGGGGATTCTGGAAGTCCCTGAGGTTCCGGGGAGGTGTGGCCCTCAGGAGGCCCATTTACCCATCAACATTCTGGAACTACGGGCGGTCAGGTTGGTTTTGGAACAGTTGACCGATCACCTGCAGGGACTGTCTGTGCAGGTGTGCTCAGACAACAGGACAGCGGTTGCCTACTACAACCATCAGGGAGGGACCCGGAGCAAGGGTGCCCTCCAGGAAGTGTCGCGGGTTCTGACATGGGCGGAGGCCAATGTTCAATGCATCGCGGCTGTGTATATCCCGGGGGTAGAGAATCTTCTTGCAGACTCTCTGAGCAGGGGGACTTCCCGTCAGGGGGAGTGGTCCCTCTGCAACAGGGTATTCCAGTCCCTGTGTCACCGGTGGGGCCTACCGGATGTGGATCTGTTTGCATCCCGTCACAATTACAAGCTCCCGGCCTTTGTCTCCCTGTCTCAGGATCCTGTGGCCTTGGCCACGGATGCTCTGTCACTGTCATGGAAGAAATTTCGGCTCCTGTATGCCTTTCCCCCTGCTGGGCAGGGTTCTGCGCAAGATTGCCCTGGAAAGGGTGCCAGTGATTCTGGTGGCCCCGAGGTGGCCAAGAAGAGTGTGGTTCACAGACGTGGTACAAATGGCAGTAGACCAGTACGTCCTGCCAGAGGAGCCAGATCTACTCACTCAGGGCTCCTTACGCCATCCCAGTTTACAAACTCTGGCTTTGACTGCCTGGCTGCTGAAACCTCCATCTTGATGGTACAGGCTAGGAAGAAAACTTCTTCTGCCATCTATTATAGGGTATGGCATTCCCACATTGACTGGTGTGAGTCTAGGTCCCTTCCCTGCAGGGAATTCTTAATCCCTAGATTTCTGGTGTTTTTACAACATGGATTGGAGTTGGGTTTAAAACTCAGTACTCTGAAGGGTCGGGTTTCTGCCCTGTCTGTCTTCTTTCAGAAGTCTTTTGCTCAGCATCCCTTGGTTAAGACCTTCTTTCAGGGGGTCACTCATGTGCGTCCCCCACGTAAACCTACGGTCCCTGTTTGGGACTTGAACCTGGTTTTGTCTGCCTTACAGGGTGCTCCCTTTGAGCCTATTCAGGATGCTACTCTGGCTGTACTTACCCTCAAAGTTGTTTTTCTGGTGGCTATTACTTCGGTCAGGCGTGTCTGAGCTGGCGTCTCTGTCTATTCAGCCCCCATACTACAAGAGACACCAGGACAAGGTGGTGTCCTGCTTTAAGCCAGACTTTTTGCCGAAGGTGGTGTCTGCTTTTCATTTGAATCAAGATGTTCTTCCTTCATTGTGTCCTAACCCTAGCAACGCTAAGGAAAGGGTTTTGCATTCATTGGATGTGGTCAGGTGTTTGAAGTATTACCTGGTAGTCACTGCGGCTTTCAGGAAGACTGATGCTCTTTGTGGTCCCTTCTGGTCCTAAGGGTTTGGCTCCTGCCAAGTCTATTAGCAAATGGATTCGTCAGGCTGTGATTCAGGCCTATTCTGCTAAGGGGAAGAATCCTCCCTTCCGCCTTACTGCTCATTCTACTCGTGCTATTGGTGCCTCTTGGGCCTTCCAGCACCAGGCTTCTGTTGAGCAAGTTTGCAAGGCCGCTACTTGGTCTTCTGTTCATACCTTTTCAAAGTTTTACAAGGTTGATGTTAGGGCCTCAGCTGATGCTGTTTTTGGCTGCAAGGATTTGCAGGCGGCAGTGGTTTAAACTGCTTGATGTCACCTTTTGTTGGGGGATCCCACCCTACTTTATGGACACTGCTATTGGATGTCCCAAGTGTAAGTATTATATCTGGAGCAGGACGTACTGTATACTAAGAATAATACAATTCTGTGAAATACTCACCTGTAGAATTGATATTTTTTGTATACAGTACGTCCTGCTCCACCCCACCCTGGATTTTGCATTATTCTGGATCCCCTGTATGGTGATTATCATTATTACCAGTTGTTCTGGGTGGTTTAATTCTCCCGGCTTCTTGTTCACTGCTTTTCAATGCTGGGGATTTGTGGGAGGTCCCTGGGTATTTGAAGGGCCGGGAGGAGCCTGTTTTTCCATGTCTCTGTAGTGCAGCGCCATCTGGCGGAGCATAACCCAAGTGTAAGTATTATATCTGGAGCAGGACGTACTGTATACAAATATCAATTCTACAGGTGAGTATTTCACAGAATTGTATTTTTGGACCAGTATGTGGTGTCAGCCACGCTGACTTGTCTTTTTACTATTGCAAATGCCGCCGCGCGCCTTTGGATGTTCCGCGGCGGCGTTACCTCAGACGCTTCTGCGTTCTCATTGGCTGCGTGTCGGTGGACTTCGCGAGCTTCAGAGGGGCGGGTCCTGGCGTGCCCTGCGTCACGGCTCGCTCTGGCCCGCCCTTCGATGTACTCGGTGTCAGGTCGCGCGAGCGTGTGACGTTCTTACCTACCGTGGTCCGTAAGTGCCCTCGCGGGCGGCTTTATACTCATTGTAGTGTTTGGTTCTGACACCTTTTCTTCTCATTGTGTCTTTCAGACGGGTGAATCCATTGGCTTCTCCCGGCCCAGTGTAATTGATATTTGGGCCTTGTAAAATTACTCCCACTTCCCTAGCGGGTCATTGGGGCATCCAGGGTTGCTTTATAGCGTCAATCCCTACTGGCATATCTTGCCTAATAATCACCATATGGAGGCATCTCAGGATAATGTGACCGGGGTCCCCTTGGGACAAGACTGGCTGTGTATGGCGTGAGGACAGCCTCATGCTGACGCTGACAAGGCATGGGTCTGCGTACCCTGTGCTGAGCAAGCGCTGGCCTTGCAATCTGGCCTGCCAGTGGCTGCACCTCGTTTCATTACTCCCCCCAGCTTAAATCTCACTCCTGTTGAGTTGCATACTTGTGGGGATTCTCAGCCTGATGTGTCTTCTAGACTGCCTACTGCTGAACAGATTATTGCGAGGTCTTTAGCGCGTAAGGGCCCTGGTAAGAAGCGCCACTTGACGCCTTATGTTACTGTTTTCTCTATGGGATCTCAGGAGTTTATGAATTTGTTTGGCTATACCCCTTCTGATGGAGAGCTCTTTTCTGACTCAGGCTCATCTGATGAGAGACCAAGGGGTCATGACGATTCTGGCTCTGACCCCTGGGCCCCGGATGACACTGACAGATTGACTCAGATCTTTGAGGTTCTGTCTATCTCTCTCCCTGGTGAGGCTCCCAGTCAAAAAGGGGAGCATTTTCATACATCAACATCACGTTTGGAATTTCTAGAGCAGGCACATTTCCATACCCTTGTGCTCAAGGAATGGGAGTGCCCCAGTAAACTTCCCGGGGTTAAGGATTGAGATAGGAAGTATCCTTTTCCCCCTGAGGTGGTTAAATGTTGGTCATCCCCCCCCTGAGGTGGATGTCCCGATCCTAGGGCTATCTTAACACCCCTGTCATGCATTCCCCTGATTCTACTACCCTGCGGGATGCTGAGGACCGGCACATTGACCTGCTGGCCTCCCACGCCTTTGCATGTACCATCATAATGTGTGCAAGAACTTCTGCCCTCGTGGTGGCTATACGCCGATTGGTTTGGCTGCGACAGTGGGGTGCTGACAATGCTGCGAAGAAGGCCCTCACTGGGCTTCCTTTTAAGGGGCTACGCCTGTTTGGGGCCCGTCCAGACCGGTTTGCTAAGAGAGGTAAGTTACCCCAGCGCAGACGGCTGTCTCTGCCCCTTCGGGGCCAGGGCCCCCCTTCACCCCCCTACCATGGTGTTAAACAAAAAACAGGGGTGTCCTTTGCGGGGGGCTCGCGCAGATCCCTGTCACAGGAGCAGAAGACAACATCCTGGCTCCTCCTGGGGGGCTAAGCCCAAATCCTCTCCCAAGTCCCCTCAGGCATGATGGGGCGCCCTCGCCCGTCTGGGTGAGGGGACGGCTGCGGCACTTTGCTCAAGTCTGGAGGCATCAAGCCTCAGACTGGGGGATTCAGGAGGTAGTGTCCTCCGGCTACAAGATAGCTTGCTGTGCTGCCTCCCCCAAGATTATCAGGTCCCGGATACTCCTGGTCCCCGCCTCTGCTCAGGTGTTGGCGCAGGCCGTGCAAGGCCTGCTGGGTCTGGGGGTCATTTGCAGATCTCCCTTAAAAGACCGAGGCAAGGGACTCTACACCAACCGTTTCACAGTTCCCCAAAAAGATGGGTCAGTCAGGCCCATTCTGGATTTACAGATCTTCAGCAAAATTTTCAAGAACAGGCGTTTTTCGCATGGAAACCCTGCGCTCGGCCATCAGCTCCTTGCGCCCCAGGGGTTTCGTGACATCTGTGGATATCAAAGATGCTTACCTTCACATCCCTGTGTTTTCAGGACACCAAGGTTCCTCCGATTCGCGTTGGAAGATCAACACTGCCAATTTGTGGCCTTTGCCATCTGGCTTCTCTTCAGCTCCCAGAGTGCTCACCAAGGTGCTGGCGGGGGTGATGTCTGAGGCCAAGGGGCATCCGCGTGCTGCGCTACCTGGACATCCTCATCACTTCCCAGTCTCTACATCAGGCAGAGTTGGATATTCAGCTGGTGGTGTCCATTCTGGATGGGTGATCAACCACCCCAAGTCCTCACTGTCCTCTTCCTAGGAATGATTCTGGATACAGTTCAGGCAAGGATCTTCCTTCCTCATCAGCAGGTGGACAATCTGCTGGCACTTGCTCAGTCCCACCTAGCTTGTCCCCATCCCTCCACCAGGCAGGGGATGCAGCTGGTGGGCCTGATAGTGGCTTGCTTTGAAGCCGTCCCTTATGCTCAGTTCCACTTGGGGCTTCTGCAACTTCTCCTATTGTCTGTATGGGACATGGGCCCAGCATCCCTGGACAGGGTCTGTGTACTTTCCCCCCTGGTAAGGAGGTCCCTCTTGTGGTGGATGGACACAACGAACCTGTTGGGGGGGTAGACCCTTTCTTGCCCCTTCCTGGGAGACGGTCACCACGGATGCCAGTCTATCAGGTTGGGGGGGGGGAGAGGTTTCTGGAAGTCCTTGCGGTTCCAGGGGAGGTGGGGCCCTCAGGAGGCCCACACACCTATCAATGTCTTGAAGCTGTGAGCGGTCAGGTTAGTTCTGGCTCACTTGACTACTCATCTTCAGGGCCTGCCTGTTCCGAGGCGCTCGGACAACCTGATGGCAGCTGCCTACATCAATCAGGGAGGGACCTGGAGCAAGAGGGCCCTCCAAGAAGAGTGTCTGGTCCTGACCTGGGTGGAGCGGTATACATTCCGGGGGGGTCCCTCTGCAACAGGGTGTTCCAATCTGTGTCACCGTAGGGGCCAACCAGATGTGGATTTGTTTGCGTCCCGTCACAATCACAAGCTCCCGGCCTTTGTCTCCCTGTCTCAGGATCCTCTGGCCTTGGCCACAGATGCTCTGTCCATGTCCTGGCAGGAATTTCGGCTCCTGTATGTCTGTCCTCCATTCCCCCTGCTGGGCAGGGTCCTGTGCAAGATTGCTCTGGAACGGGTGCCAGTGATTCTGGTGGCCCCCAGGTGGCCAAGAGTGTGGTTCGCAGACATGGTGCAGATGGCAGTAGATCAGTACGTCCTGCCAGGAGTGCCAGATATGCTCACTCAGGGCCCCTTACGCCATCCCAATTTACAAACTCTGGCTTTGACGGCCTGACTGCTGAAACCTTCATCTTGATGGAGAAAGGCTCGTCTGACCATGGTGAAGGCTAGGAAGAAAACTTTTTTCCATCTATTATAGGGTATGGCGTACCTACATTGACTGGTGTGAGTCTAGGTCTCTTCCCTGTCGGGTGTTCTCAGTTCCCAGGGTTCTGGAGTTTTTTTTACAGCATGGGTTGGAGTCGGGTCTCCAACTCAGTACTTTGAAGGGTCAGGTTTCTGCCCTGTCTGTCCTTCTTTCAGAAGTCCTTTGCTCAGCTTTCCTTGGTTAAGACTTTCTTTCAGGGGGTTACTCATGTGCGTCCCCCACGAAAAACCTATGGTCCCTGTTTGGGATTTGAACTGGTCTTGTCTGCCTTGCAGGGTGCTCCCTTTGAACCTATTCAGGATGCTGCTCTGGCTGTACTTACCCTCAAGGTTGTCTTTCTGGTGGCTATTACTTCGGTCAGGTGTGTGTCTGAGCTGGTGGCTGTCTTCCAGCCCCCATACTTTGAGAGACACCAGGATAAGGTGGTTTTCCGCTTTAAGCCGGATTTTCTGCCTAAGGTGGTGTCTGCTTTTCATTTGAATCAAGATATTGTTCTTCCTTCATTGTGCCCTAATCCTAGCAATGCTAGGGAAAGGGTTTTGCATTCTTTGGATGTGGTCAGGTTTCTGAAGTGTTACCTGGTAGTAACTGCGTCCTTCAGGAAAACTGATACTTTTTGTGGACCCTTCTGGTCCTAGGAAGGGTTTGGGTACTGCCAAGTCTATCAGCAGAATAGGCCTGAATCACATCCTGACAGATCCATTTGCTAAGGGGAAGAATCCTCCCTTCCGCCTTACTGCTCATTCTACTCGTGCTATTGGTGCCTCTTGGGCCTTCCAGCACCAGGCTTCTGTTGAGCAAGTTTGCAAGGCCGCTACTTGGTCTTCTGTTCATACCTTTTCCAAGTTTTACAAGGTTGATGTTAGGGCCTCAGCTGATGCTGTTTTTGGCCGAAAGGTTTTGCAGGCGGCAGTGGTTTAAACTGTCTGCTGTTACCTTTTTTGTTGGGGATCCCACCCTGCTTTATGGACACTGCTATTGGATGTCCCAAGTGTAAGTAATCTATCTGGAGCAGGACGTACTGTATACTAAGAATAATACAATTCTGTGAAATACTCACCTGTAGAATTGGTATTATACATATACAGTACGTCCTGCTCCACCCCACCCTGGTTTTTGCATTATTCTGGACCCCCTGTATGGTTATCATTGTTATAGTTACCAGTTTTTGGGTGGTTAAATTCTCCCGGTTTCTTGTTCACTGCTTTTCAATGCTGGGGATTTGTGGGAGGTCCCCGGGTATTTGAGGGGCCGGGAGGAGCCTGTTTTGCATGTCTCTGCAGTGCAGCGCCATCTGGCGGAGGACCCAAGTGTAAGTAATCTATCTGGAGCAGGATGTACTGTATACTTATAATACCAATTCTACAAGTGAGTATTTCACAGAATTGTATTTTCAGATCCCCTGTCAGAGGCTTATGTACCACCCCAATCCACAGTGGTAAACTGTACCTGTACTGCGCCATTAACCACTTTAAATATCTGGCCAAGGGATTGCATGATGGGGAGGGGGGCAGCAACTACACATAGGAAATATAATATTCCAAGTATGGCACACACCCCGCTTCCACTATTCATGACATATGGGTTATGGTCCAGTAGAGGGCGAACTTCTGCAGAGATGAAAGCAAAAAAGGAAGCCCCCCCGGTCCATAAATACCTGGGACCTCCCACACATTCCCCAGTTCCTTCTCTGCAGGACGGCGAGCAAGTCAGAAGATGTGGGCTGCTCTTCCTTGCAGGTAAGCTGGGCTTACTCCTGGCCATGCGGTGCCTTATTTCTGTCCGGACCTTTATTTTTTAATTCCAATATAGCCTCCCAGCCTTGGCTGCAGGTTTGGGTGATGGTAGGCTTCACCTTATAGGTGTTAGGGAGCCATGCTCCCCCGTGAGACCCCATACTAGGGGGTAGGCGGCTTCCGGGTTGGTGATCCCGGTTTAGGATGCCCTGTCCCCATTCACTTCCCTGGCACTTTACGGTGAGAAACTCTCCCCCTTCCGGGTCCCCTCGGATACCCTCCAGTGAGGAGGGGGGGGGAGGCATTGTGCTTATATTTTTCAGCTTGTTAAATGTGTGTCTGTGCATTTTTGCTGCATGTTTCGCGCTTTGCGCTCTGGTGCCGGCCGGGGAGCTTCTCCCCCTCAGGCTGAGTTGTGAGGGGGCGGGGCCAGGCGCTCGCACGTTGCCTCGGCCCGCCCCCCTTCTGTTTGGCGCCTTTGCGGGCCCATCCCATTGATGGGATCCGCATTGCTGGACTAGGAGGGAAGGGGGCGGGGCCTGGCGCGGTGCTCGATCCGCGCTGGCCCGCCCCTTCTCCCTCTCTCTCTGTCACGGAGGCTGCTGCTGCACTGGACGCCATTTTGTGGTGTGAGTGCCCTGCCAAGTTTCCCATTCTAATTACTTGGCCAGTATGTCCCAGTCGCGCTTGGGGCAGCGCTGGCCCCCCTCTGCCACTGTGTTTCATTACATGTATAATATTCTGTGGTGTGCATGTGCTTCTGGCCATATTTTCTTTCAGGAGGACTCCCTGTGCATTGCTTAAAAGGGGGTTCTCCCGGTCCTAGGGTCCCTAGCAGTATTTTGTGGCACTTATAAATTCTCCCACTCGGGACAAAAAAGGGGCATCCCGGGTTGCTTACCAGCGTAATTCCCTCTGGTCATTGCGACTACCTTAAATCACCATATGGAGGCTCCACAGGATACCGGGCTTGGGCTCCCTTCGGGACAATCCTGGATGTGTGTGGGTTGTGGGATACCCCTTACGGGGGAAAATGTACTGGTTTGCATACCTTGTGCGCAACAGGCCATAACGCGGCAGTCTGGTTCCCAGGCTTCTGGGTCAGGGCCGTCCGCCTCATCGCCTACCCCACCCTGCATTACCTGTACCCCAAGTGACCCTGTCATTAGTGGGGAGTCCCACTCGGAGGTCTGTGCTAGGCTGGCCAACCTCGAGAATTTTTTCTAGCTCAGTGGGCAAAAAGGCCCCTGCTAAGAGAAGGCATCTGTCACTGGCTACGCCGGTAATTGATTTTGATTATGACTCCCCTGACTGGGCTGATTATTCCCCGCTTGAGGAGGGGGAACTGTTTGAGGAATCAGACTGAGGAACTGCAGTTCTTTGATTCGGATGCCGGGCAGGCGCTGGGGGATGCTGTTGATACCAAGGTTTTGGCCCATCTCTTAGAGGTTCTGGATATTTCCCCTCCAGCGGAGGCCCCTCCTAAGAAGGGGGAATTCTTTGGGTTCTCTAAGCCCCGCTTGGAGTTTCCAAATCAGAATCATTTTGACTGCATGATTCTTAGAGAATGGGAGAGGCCGGGATGGGATAGAAAGTATCCCTTTCCGGTGGATGTGGTGAAGCGCTGGTCTTCCCCTCCCGAGGTTGATGTGCCCGTTTTTAGGATTGTTCATACTCCTGATGCCACTAACCTTAAGGATGGCAAGGACAAGCGCATTGATCAGATGGCATGTCTTGCCTTTGCCAGTGTGGGTTCAGCCTTGCGGCCTGTCTGTGCATATGCACTCGTGGCTGTGGCTTCCAGGTCTGAGATTAGGGACATGTTAAATGGGTCCCAGATCAACCCGGACAGCGTTGAATTCACAACCATTAAGAGGTGTGAATTGTTCATGAATTTTGTTTTGTCGGCTATGGAAGACACTATTGCCATGTGTAGCAGAACCTCGGCTCTTCTTGTGGCCATGCGCCGATCGGTCTGGCTACGCCAGTGGGCGTCTGACATTGCGGCCAAGAAGTCACTTATTGCCTTGCCCTTCCTGGATACGCGGCTGTTTGGAGACTAATTGGATTCTGTGGCGAAAGGTGGAAGGCTACCTCAGCATAAGAGGCAGCGTCGCTCCTTTCGGGGGGCAAGCTCCTTCAATCCTTCCTTTCGCGGTGCCAGAGGGGGCAGAGGTCTTGCCTACTCTGGCTTCAGAGGTGATTCCTGGAAAAGGGGCAGAGGACGTGCCCGTCCAGCCTCTACCTGGGGTCCCAAGCCGCTGCCAAGCCAGCTCAGCAATGAGGAGGCGCCCTCACCCTTACGGGTGGGGGGACGGCTGCGGCTCTTCTTCCAGGTCTGGGCCCGGGAGGTTACGGACAAGTGGATATTGGAAGTGGTCTCGTCTGGGTACAAACTGGAGTTCGAGTACCGGCCTCCTCCCAGATTCCTAAGGTCTCGGGTGCCTTCGGATCCTCGGCCGGCACAGGGGCTCCTGTCTGCTGTAAAGAACCTCCTGGACACGGCGGTCATATGCCCTGTGCCTCTTTCAGAGAGGCCGGGGCTGCTATTCCAACCTTTTCACGGTTCCCAAAAGGGATGGCGCTCCATAAGACCCATTCTGGATTTGAAGCTTCTCAACAGGTTCATCAGAACCAAGAGGTTCCGCATGGAGACTCTGCGCTCAGCCATCGGTTCCCTTGTTCAGGGGGATTTCACGTCCATAGACATCAAGGATGCTTACCTTCATGTACCAATTTTCCCAGCACACCAGAGATTTCTCAGGTTTGTGGTCGGAGATCAGCATTTTCTGTTTGTGGCCCTCCCGTTCGGGCTGACCTCAGCACCGAGGGTGTTTACCAAGGTTCTGGTGGGTATTATGGCCCTGCTCAGAGCCCAGGGCATTCACATTGTGCCATATCTGGACGACCTGCTCATTACAGCTTCCTCCCTCTGCCAGGCGGAGCTGGACACCAGGACGGTGGTGACGCTGGAGAGGATTGAAGGGGTGATCAACCACCCCAAGTCCTCTCTCCCAATCAAGGGAGATCTTTTCTGGGCCTGAATCTGGATGCCAGTCAAGCCAGAGTGTTCCTACCTCAGCCAAAGGTGCAGAGGGTTCAGGATCTGATACGTATTCTCCTGACCAATCCTCGCCCTTCTATCCGGCTAGGGATGACTCTGGTAGGTTTGATGGTGGCTTCCTTCGAGGCAGTCCCCTTTGCTCAATTCCACATGAGGTCACTACAAATCCATCTATTGCTGAAATGGGACTGATGTCCACAGTCCTTGGATCAGTCATTTCTGATGTCTCCCAGGGTTCGGCAGTCCCTTCAGTGGTGGCTGGAATCAAGCAATCTGGCCCCTCGTTGGGAGACGGTTACCACGGATGCCAGCCTGTCGGGCTGGGGAGGTTTCTGGAAAGATCATCAGTTCCAGGGGTTGTGGGGTCCTCAGAGGCTCACACCCCCATCAATGTCTTGGTGCTCAGAGCTATTCGCTTGGTTCTGTCGCGTCTGACACTTCATCTACAGGGTTTACCGGTTCAGGGTCGACCAGACAATCGTACTGCGGTAGCTTACATCAATCACCAAGGAGGGACTCGCAGCAGGAGTGCCCTCAGGGAAGTCTCTCTGGTTCTGACATGGGCAGAGAGCAATGTTCCTTGCATCTCGGCAGTATACATCCCGGGAGTGGAGAACACGGAGGCGGACTCCCTGAGCAGGGGATTCTCTCGCCGAGGGGAATGGTCTCTCAACCACAGGGTGTTTTGGGCCCTGTGTCTCAAGTGGGGGACTCCGGAGGTGGATCTCTTTGCCTCTCGGCACAATCACATTCTCCCAACCTTTGTATCTGTGTCAGGATCCTCTGGCCCTGGCAGTGGATGCCTTGTCCCTTGCCTGGAGGGATCTGGGGTTTCTGTACCTGTTTTCCCCCCTTCTCCATGGTAGGCAAGGTAGTGCGAAAGCTGGCTCTAGAGGGGGCACCAGCAATTCTGGTGGCCCCAAGGTGGCCAAGACAGGTTTGGTTTGCAGACGCAAGATTGGCGGTAGATCAGTACAGGCTGCCCCTGTCTCCGGATCTGATCTCTCAGGGTCAACTACGTTACCCCAATTTACAAACGCTTGCTTTGACGGCGTGGCTGCTGAAACCTTCATCCTGAGGGAGGGAGATTTGTCTGAGGCAGTTATTCAAACCTTGATTGAGCTAGGAAGAGGTCCTCTACCATTTACTATAGGACTTGGCAGTCCTATATTGACTGGTGTGAGGCTAGGGCCTTACCTTGCAGGGTGTTTTCGATTCCTAGGATTTTGGAGTTTCTACAACACGGTCTGGATCTGGGGTTCCAGCTCAGTACTTCGAAGGCTCATGTTCGGCCCCCTAGAAAGCCTTTGGTTCCCGTTTGGGACCTAAATTTGGTTTTCGGCCCTCCAGGGGCCTCCCTTTGAACCAATGCAGGATGTGGCTCTTTCTGTGCTCACTCAAAAGGTTGCCTTTTTGGTGGCTATTACCTTTGTTCGGCGTGTCTCTGAGTTGGCGGCTCTGTCTATTCAGGCCCCTTACTTTGAGACACCAGGATAAGGTGGTTTTTCGCTTTAAACCAGATTTCCTTCCTAAGGTGGTTTCTGCCTTCCATCTCAATCGGGATGTAGTTCTCCCTTCCTTGTGTCCTAAGCCTAGCAATGACAAGGAGAGGGTTTTGCGCTCTTAGGATGTGGTTCGTTGTGTGAAGTACTATTTGATTGCTACTTCTCCTTTTCGTAAGACGGACGCCTTGTTCATGGTGCCTTCTGGGCCCAGAAAGGGTTTGGCGCCCGCCAAGTCTACCATTAGTAAATGGATATGCCAGGCCATTGTTGGGGCCTATTCTGCTAAGTGGAGGGTTCCTCCTTTTAAGATCACTGCTCATTCTACTCGTGCTATTGGGGCTTCCTGGGCTTTTCAGCACCAGGCTTCCTGTTGAACAAGTTTGTAAGGCTGCTACTTGGTCTTCCGTTCATACTTTTTCCAAGTTTTATAAGGTTGATGTGCGGGCCTCAGCGGATGCTGCTTTTGGCCGCAGGGTTCTGCAAGCTGCAGTGGTTTAAATTGGTGCAGTTTTTTGCTGCATTTGGATCCCCACCCATTATGGACACTGCTATTGGATGTCCCATATGTCATGAATAGTGGAAGCGGGGTGTTTGACATACTTGGAATAATACCATAAATATTTTGTGATTACTCACCTTTAAAATGGGTATTATAAGTATGTCACACACCCTGCTTCATCCCACCCTTTTGTATTCTGGATCCTTTATATGGTGAACCTTTTATGGTTAAGAATGTTTTATTAGCTCTTCCTGGTCCCCTTACTGCTGTCACATACTGGGGAATGTGTGGGAGGTCCCAGGTATTTATGGACCGGGAGGGGCTTCTTTTTTGCTTTCATCTCTGCAGAAGTTCGCCCTCTACTGGGCCATAACCCATATGTCATGAATAGTGGAAGCGGGGTGTGTGACTTATAATACCCATTTTAAAGGTGAGTAATCACAAAATGGTGTATTCCATATGCTTTTGTCCGGACACATGCTAACTTGTCTTGAATGTTTTGAAGCGGTGAGTTCTCTTGCTACCTAGTACATTTAGATTTTTATTATTGTACTATTTCACCATAGCGCTTTTTTAAACTGTACAAAAACACAAATGCAAAATGCTGCTATATCTGCCAAACACAAACCTTCTTCTTTATAGATATCGGATGTTCCAGTAAATCCATGTGCTTCTGAACCCTCGGCTCAAGATTTCTACAACTGGTTACAGTGCAGTGGTAATGAACAGGCTTTAAACTATCCATATTGGATAGGGCAATAGAAGAAAAGAACTTGGAGAAGGGGATGGATTTGGAGAATGGCAAAAAAATTGCAAAAATAAATTGCACTTGGTTATATGATGGAGATGTTTAGTTTGTCTGCAGTATGACGGTCTCATTAGCCATGCTTCGGAAATGTTAGGTCACTGCTATGTAGTGAATGGATGGGCTAATTTCTAATGCTTATTGGATGCTGTCACAAATGCAGCTTTCACTGTAATGAAGGTTTCTGGACAAACCTAGCTTTAGTTCACAGCTAGGTTTGTCACACAAATACATGTAGTATTTTGTTTCTATAAAATCAGTCTTGCAGCAAGCACACATTTTCTGATAAAATATTTGATGTACATTGTGTGATGTACAAATGTGTAAGTTCTTTTCTTATCTTTCCAGCATTAATTTGTCCTTGAAATGTAAATGTCTTTGTTGCGGTGACTAAATTGGCATGAAACGGACAGCCTGCATATCATGTATGCAGTTTTTTCTTTTAAGACTATAGACTTTAGTCTAGTTCATTAAAGCTGATGGAAACACATATTTGGGACCACCGCTCAACGTGTGCACCCCCCACAGGTTTTTGTTTTCCACCTCCCCCTCTGCAATTTTGAGCCAGTTGACTCTCTAAATTGCCGCTGTGACAAGGCGCAGCCAGCTGACCACATTCCCGGTATGCTGTTCGGGTGTGCATGCTCCTGCACAGAAGCCGTGCGGCATCGGCGGAGATCGTGTTGCAGTATCAGGTGAGAACGGTACCCCAGGGGGTTTCAAATAGAGGAGCATCCAGTGTAGGATGCCCCAGGAGTAGGTTGGCGGTGGGGCTTGGAATATTTTAGGGCCCATTCCAGGGCCCAGGCATGTGGGGTTTGACCCACTTTAATACCAAAAATTGTAGAATTTCAGAAACTAATGTAGTCTTGTGAAAATAAGTTGTATTTTTATATTTAAAGAGGAGGCTTATGCAAAACTACTTGAAATCTGGACCAACTGTCAAAAATGACTTAAACCAGACCAACACAGCAAACGGTGCTCATATGCATCCCTCCCCAGGGCAATTCAGATTCCTGCACATAAAAATTAATTTACCTTTTTCGTACTCCTGCTGTAGTAAATTTTAGACACAAAATGGCAGCTCATGCATTTGCAGGCCACCTGCAAACAGGAACAGTAACTTCCTGTTACTGTGCATTTTCAGTTGTTTGGGAGAGGATGCTCCATAATGGCCACTACCTTTCTTTTCTAACTGTGCCAGGCTCTTTGTCAGGTTTAAGTTCCTTAATTAGATTAGTTAGAAAAAGGTAAATTAACTTTTATATGCAGCAATCTAAATTGCCCTGGGGGAGGGATGCATATGAGCATTGTTGTTCGTCTGGCTTCAGTCACTTTTGACTGTTGGCCTGCTTTAAGACAGTAGTGAGCACTATCCAGTCAGATTGAGATGGGAAGGGACTAGGTTTGTTTTCTATACCAGTAATATTTAAATGGCTGGTCACCAAGCTGGTTGAGATAAGGGGAGGTGGTTAGTAGGCCTGTCCATATATTACGTTTTTGGAATTGAAGTGTTAATCATGTGACATATGGCTATATAAAATATTGGTCAAATTCCAGCCTCATAATGCCTTCTAGAATTTAGCAGTCAGATCACATCTGTATCTGGTGTCATGTTCTGCAAGAGTATTTCAAATTAGAATATAGAAAAACAAGGTAAATGTAATAGTGGCACTGGGGTTGCTTTATGGTAAGTGTAGCCTTAGAACATCTAAGCTACAGGTGAAGTGAACTTTAAATGGATCCTGCCCAGATGGTCATGTGGGGGCTGCTTTACTGGTGATCATGTTGGCTCACATAATGTAATACTTGTTTCAAGTCAATTTACCTTAGTGTGTATTACAGAAGTGACATACGCATTGTAGGCTTGACTTTGGTCCTTCTCCAACTGGAATTGGTCAAATATTGGTCTTTTTAAATCGCCATCAATAGTGACAGACATCACGTTTGGAGGCAACCACATACTATTGCGAACCGGAGTGGCATGGCTTGTCGAATATTGTGGGCAAATATTGTATGCCTAAATCACCATAATTGGGCTTAATTTATAGTTCAAAACAGTAAAATCCTTGTAAGTGTTATGTTTTTAATAAATTATTTTCAAAATGTTGCAAATTGGGTCATTGATGGTGGCTGCTGTGTAAGCATGTAGCTGGAATGCAGCCTGGAGTTCTAAGTTGCTGATAGGGGAATGGTTCACCCCTCTAGTCTCTTGTATGATTTAGGTTAACTTCTTGAGTCCTGTACCACGTATACCCAGAATATTTGTGTAAAAGTTCTTTGCATGTCCCTGATCTGCAGCTGCTCAATACTGCCATGTGTAAAGTAGGGGTGGCACACAAGGTTTTCTTGGGAATCTGGTTTCCAGGATAGCTGTATCCTTATCACTGTTGGCATACCTTGGTAGTTGCACCTTTTAGCAGCTGAACATGTAGCTACATTGGAAAGTTGCTGTCCTATGCCCATCTGATAGACCCTTTCTTAAACACTAGACCCTATATATAAGTCCAGTCCAAGCATACAGGAGGTTTCTGAACATTCAGCTATGGATTTTGTTACCATGCTGCTCTTGTGGAAACCGGCTTAGAAAGAAATGGAGAATGTAGGGAATGGTTTGTGATCCTATGCCCAGAAAGGAAGTTTATGTAGCCTAATCACAATAATTCTGAAAGAGCTACAAGGTAAACTGCACTCAGACAAGTGTTTATAGACGCATACAATCCTGTGCCATATGCTTGTCTAAAGAGCCCCTTCCTCCTCGCCAACCTGTCAGTACTGGTGAGATGCTGCTCTCTAATTTACCTTAGACACGATGGGATCAACTCTGGCCACACCCTCTGTTCAATGCGGAGTTATGTTAGACTGAATCAACCTTGGTGAGCTCGGGGGGGGGGGGGTCTGCCGCACATCCAGTGAGCCATATGGCTGCCATTCAGACATCCTGCATCTGGCCAGTTGTTTACTAAAGCCTTTGCGCAATATATGTAAAAGACAGGCTAGTTTGGAGCTTGGGGTAGGAGTACATAAACTTCATTTCTTGGTTATAGGATTACTTTCATCCTTTACTACCTCTCAGAATCTAGTTGGTGGGAAAAGGTTAAGCAAAAACTGCCCATTACCAGCTTCCTTGAGTTATGCAAGTATCTGGTGTTGTTTGGACAATATAAACCAGTATGGCATGCAGGGGTGTATGTGTGAGAATAAGCTGCCTCCATGTAGGTGGTCTGCAGGTGTGGTCATGCGATAAACTTCTATACAGAATACATATCTATATATTCCAAGTATGCAGCACGCCCTGCTCCAGTAATGAATCATTACGTCTGGGATATAGTCCACAAGAGGGCACTTTACTGCAAAGATGGCAAAAGAGGCCCCTCCCGGTCCTTATATACCTGGGACCTCCCACTAAATTCCCCAATTCATTCTCTGCAGTAGGGCTGCGAAGGTCAAGATGGCTTCTCTCCTCACAGGTAAGCTGGGCTGCACAGCCCCTGGCCCTGTGTCCTATTCCCACCCGTTCCACTCTTTACTTGCCTCCCAGCCTTGGCTGCGTGGTCGGGTGATGGTAGGCAGCACCTATTAGAGGTGCTTTTAATGGAGTATTGCTCCACCGCAAATCCCCCACCAAAGGGTAGGCGGCACAGGTTGGTGAGCCTGATATGGGATGCCCCGTCCGCTTTAGCTTTCATCACATGCCCCGAATGCGGCTATGGGCTCCTATCCCCCTGTTGGTCCGGGGGGGGGTATCAGTGTCCGTGTGGTATGAGTGATTCATCTGTTTTTGACTGACACTGTGCTTTGGAGCGCTGGCACTTAGGCTCAGCGCTCCTTCCTTCTCTCCTCTGCCTTTCATTCACATGCGCGCTCCACTGCGGCGGCCGGCCGGTGACGTTACTGGGTGGTGATTGGCTGTCGGGCCGCCAGTTCCTGGCCTGTCACTGGAGGGGGCGGGGCCTGGCGCGTTCCAATGGTGGCCCACCCCCTCCTGAGCGGATCGGCGCAATCTTGCCCTGGCGATGTCCGTGAGTGCCCTCTGCGGGCTTGTACTTTATTTTACTGTTCTATTTAATTGTATTTACGGTTATACATGCTGACTGTTTTTATGTGGTGTTTTTCAGATGGGACGAATCTACTTAGAGGTTTCTCCCAGTCCTGTGCCCTATGTTATACATGGTTAAATTGGGGGCTTAATTTTTAAATCCTCCCACTAGCGGACATTAAGGGGCATCCCGGGTAGCTGCACAGCGTAATTCCCATTGGTCACCCTGACATAAAAAATCACCATATGGAGGCTTCTCAGGATGTTGTGCCATCGGGGCAAGCCCGGCTGTGTGGTGTGCGGGGCATCCCATGTGGGTGATGTGCGGGTATGTGTACCCTGCTCGGCAATCTGGGCTACGTGCGTCTGGGTCGTCCCCCACTGTGTCATCCCCCACGCCCCCTCGCTTGATTGACTCCCAGTGATATCAACACTAGCGGGGAGTCTCAACCTGATGTTGCCACCAGGCTGGCCAACATTGAAAGACTGATTGCTAACTCTGCGGCCCGTAAGGCTCCAGCTAAGACGGCATGTGGAGCCTGCTGCGCCGGCCTTTATTATGGAACAAGATGATTAACTTGATTTGTCTGACTATACCCCTCTCGAGGAAGGGGAAATTATTCTCAGATTCAGACTTTAGACTCAAATTTTTTAGGTACTTTCCATTTCCCCTCCTGCAGCGGCACCTAAGCAGAAGGGGGAATTGTTTGGGACCGCAAAACCACGTTTGGAATTCCCAGAACAGACGCATTTTAATAATCTCGTTCTCAAGGAATGGGAGCGGCCTAGCTGGCTTCCCGGTATCCCTAAGGGGTGGGATAGGAGGTATCCCTTCCCCTCGGAGGTGGTCAAGTGTTGGCCAACTCCCCCAGAAGTGGATGCCCCGATTTTGGGTTTGTCCCAACACTTCTGTGGTGCATTCCCCTGATTCCACTACCTTGAAGGATAGTGAGGACCGGCGTATTGACCAACTGGCTTCCCACGCCTTTGCCTGTGTGGGTTCGGCCTTGCGCCCGGTTTAGAGCCTTGTCACAATGTGAGATGTTCATCACCTATGTTCTCGCTGCCTTAGAGGACACAATTCGGATGTGTAGCAGGAACTCTGCCTTGGTTGTCTCTATCCGCCGTTCGGTCTGGTTGCGCCAGTGGGCAGCTGACAATGCCGCTAAGAAGGCGCTCACGGGGCTCCCCTTTAAGGGGTTGCGCCTGTTTGGTGATTGGACCTTTTTGCTAAGGGTGGTAAGTTACCCCAACGCAAAAAAACAGCCGCGACCCTTTCGGGGCTCCGGGTCCTTCACTCCCTCCTTTCGTGGGCCTAGGTCAAGCAGGGGGGTATCCTTTGTGGGGCAAAGGGGCGATTTCTGGGGCAAGGGCAAAGGCCGTGCCCGGCCCGGATCCTCCTGGGGTGCCAAACCCAAATCTACTGCCAAGCCCGCTCAGCAATGAGGGGGCGCCCTCACCCTTGTGGGTGGGGGGGACGGCTGCGGCTCTTCGCTCAGGTCTGGGCTCAACAAGTCTCAGACAATTGGATTCTGGAGGTTGTCTCCTCCGGATAAAAGCTGGAGTTCGGACTGGCCTCCTCCCAGATTCCTCAGGCCCAGAGTTCCTACGGACCCTCGGGCAGCTCGGGGTTTGTGTCTGGCGGTACAAAACCTTTTGGCCATGGGGGTCATTTGTCAGGGAGAGAGAGGTCAGTGTTACTATTCCAATCTTTTTACAGTTCCCAAAAAGGATGGTTCCATCAGACCCATCCTGGACCTAAAGCTTCTCAACAAGTTCATCAGGACCAGACATTTTTGCATGGAAACTCAGCTCCCTGCGTCCGGGGGACTTTATGACCTCAATAGACATCAAGGATGCTTACCTTCATGTGCCGGTCTTCCCAGGGCATCAGCGGTTCCTCAGGTTCGCAGTAGAGGAACACTACCAATTTGTGGCACTTCCCTTCGGTCTCACCTCGGCCCCCAGTGTTCACCAAGTTGTTGGCGGGTGTGATGGCCCTTCTCAGAGCCCTGGGTATTCGCATTCTTCCTTATCTGGACAACCTTCTCATTTTGTCCCATTCACTCCAGCAGGCAGAATGGGACACCCGGACGGTGGTGGCGACACTGGAAATGTTCGGATGGGTGATCAATTATCCCAAATCCTCACTCTCCCAGTCCTGGGTGACCCCCTTCCTGGGTATGACTCTGGATGCCATTCAGGCCAGGATATTCTTAGTATACAGTACGTCCTGCTCCAAATCTAATACTTACAGTTGGGATATACTCCGCCAGATGGCGCTGGACTGCAGAGACATCAAAAATAGGCTCCTTCTGGCCCCTCAAATACCCAGGGACCTCCCACAAATCCCCAGAATTTCTCGGCAGTCTGGCTGCGAAGGACGAGAAATTGGCTCTCTACTCGCAGGTGAGCGGGGTTATTAACCTGCGGCCCTGTAGGACTATTCCCACCCATTCCACTAGTAATATGCCTCCCAGCCTTGGCTGCGCTGGTCGGGTGAAGGTAGGCAGCACCGCCGTTGGTGCTTAGGAGCGCTGCTCCACCGCAATCCCCCACCAAAGGGTAGGCGGTTCAGGCTTATGGCGAGCCTCTATGGGATGCCCCTCCAGCACTATTGCCCCTTGCCCCTGCCTATCGGTGGGCCCTATTTAAGTGGCCGCCGTCCTCCCTCACTCTCCTTGTAGCCTTCTGTGCTTTCACTTTTCACATGTCTTTATTCTTGTCAGCCGCCGCGCTGACTTGTCTTTATTGCTTTTAAATTTACCGTGCGCTGAATTTACCGTGCGCTGAGGCATTGCCTCAGGCGCGGGTGCGCCAACATTGGCTGTTGGCCTTTCTGGCATTCCGCGTCGCTATTACTGGCCTGCCCCTCGAGGTATACCAACGCCATCTTTTCTGACTTGGTTGGCCTATGCGCGACGGACTACTGCCTACCGCGGTCCGTAAGTTCCCTCGTGGGCGGCTTTATCTGCTTCACTTTTGTTACGATGTACTTAAGGTCTTGTCTGCTTATGTCTTTCAGGCGGGACGAACCCTTCTTGGCTACTCCCGGCCCTGTTTTTAGTATATTACTTGTAGACCTTGTAAAAATTATACTCCTACGTCCCTAGCGGGTTAGTGGGGCATCCATGGTTGCTATATAGCGTTATTCCCTATCGGCATATAGCGCCGCTATAAACCCCATATGGAGGCATCTCAGGATAATGTTACCGGGGTCCCTTTGGGACAAGACCGGCTGTGTGTAGCGTGTGGGCAGCCTCATGCTGACGCTGACAAGGTGAGGGTCTGTGTACCCTGTGCTGAGCAGGTGCTTGTATTGCAATCTGGCCTGCCAGTGGCTGCACCTCGTTTCACTTCACCTACTCCCCCAAGCTTAAATCTCACTCCTGCTGAGTTGAATACTAGTGGGGATTCTCAGCCTGATGTGTCTTCTAGACTGGCTACTGTTGAACAGATTAATGCGAAGTCTTTAGCGCGTAAGGCCCCTGCTAAGAAGCGGAACTTGACGCTTAATGTTACTGTTTTCCCTATGGGAACTGAGGAGTTTTGGAATCTGTGTGGCTATACCCTGTCTGATGAAGGGGAGCTCTCTTCTGATTCAGGCTCATCTGATGAGACCAAGGGGTCATGACTATTCTGACTCTGACCCCTGGCCCCCGGATGACACTGACAGATTATTGACCCAGATTTTTGAGGTTCTGACTCTCTCTCTCTCTGTTGAGGCTCCCATGCAAAGAGGGGAGCTTTTCCATACAGCAAAATCACGTTTGGAATTTCCAGAGCAGGCACATTTCCATAACCTTGTGCTCAAGGAATGGGAGCGCCCCAGTAAACTTCCCGGGATTCCAAAGTTGGGATAGGAAGTATCCCTTTCCTGCTGAGGTGGTTAAATGTTGGTCATCAGAGGCAGAGGACGTGGACGTCCTGGCTCCTCCTGGGGTCCCAAAGCTAAATCCTCTCCCAAGCCCCCTCAGGCATGATGGGGCACCCTCACCCATCCGGGTGGGGGGACGGCTGCAGCACTTCGCTCACGTCTAGAGGCTTCATGTCTCAGACTGGTGGATTCAGGAGGTAGTGTCCTCTGGTTACAAGTTGGAGTTTGCTGCCGATCCCCCTCCAAGGTTCATCAGATCCCGGATTCCTCAGGAGCTAGTGCAAGCAGTGCAAGGCCTCCTGGAGCTGGGGGTCATCTGGCAGGTCCCTTTAAGAGAAAAAGGCAAGGGCTTTTATTCCAACCTATTCACAGTACCCAAAAAGGATGGTTCTGTCAGGCCCATCCTGGACTTAAAGATTCTCAACAAGTTTGTCAGGGGCAGGCGCTTTCGCATGGAAACTCTGCGCTCTGCCATCAGTTCCCTGCGCCAAGGGGATTTCATGACTTCTGTGGACATCAAAGATGCTTACCTTTATATTCCTGTGTTCCCAGGTCATCAAAGGTTCTTCAGGTTCGCTCTGATGGATCAACACTACCAATTTGTGGCCTTGCCCTTCGGCCTCACTTCAGCTCCCAGGGTATTCACCAAGGTGCTGGCTGGTGTGATGTCTCTGCTCAGATGTCGGGGCGTCCTCGTGCTTCCCTATCTGGACGACATCCTCATCACTGCCCAGTCTCTACATCAGGCAGAGTTGAATACTCAGTTGGTGCTGTCCACTCTGGAGTCATTTGGGTGGGTGATCAACCACCCCAAGTCCTCATTGTCCCCTTCCTTGGTAACTCCATCTTCCTTCCTCAGCAGAAGGTGGACAGTCTGATTGCACAGGCTCAGTCCCTCATAGCTTGTCCCCATCCCTCCATCAGGCAGGGGATGCAGCTGGTGGGCCTGATGGTGGCGTGCTTTGAAGCGGTCCCTTACGCTCAGTTCCACTTGAGGCCTCTGCAACTTCACCTATTGTCTGTATGGGACAAGGACCCAGCGTCCCTGAACAGGGTCTGTGTGCTCTCCCCCCTGGTCAGGAGGTCCCTCTTGTGGTGGATGGACTCAAGGAACCTGTTGGGGGGCATATCCTTTCTTGCCCCTTCCTGGGAGACGGTCACCATGGATGCCAGTCTGTCAGGTCGGGCGGGTTTCTGGAAGTCCCTGCGGTTCCAGGGGAGGTGGGGCCCTCAGGAGGCCCACACACCTATCAATGTCTTGGAGCTGCGAGCGATCAGGTTAGTTCTGGCTCGCTTGACTACTCATCTTCAGGGCCTGCCTGTTCAGGTGCGCTCGGACAACCAGACGGCGGTTGCCTACATCAATCATCAGGGTGGGACCCGGAGCAAGGGGGCCCTCCAGGAAGCGTCTCTGATCCTGACCTGGGCGGAGGCCAATGTCCCCTGCATTTCAGCTGTGTACATTCCGGGGGTGGAAAAATCACCTGGCGGACTCTGAGCAGGGGGACCTCTCGACAGGGAGAATGGTCCCTATGCAGCAGGGTGTTTCAATCTCTGTGTCACTGTTGGGGCCAACCAGAGGTAGATCTGTTTGCGTCCCGCCACAATCATAAGCTTCCAGCTTTTGTCTCTGTCCAGGGATCCTCTGGCCCGGACTTCGGATGCGGAGCAAGGGGGCCCTCCAGGAAGTGTCTCTGATCCTGACCTGGGCGGAGGCCAATGTCCCCTGCATTTCAGCTGTGTACATTCCGGGGGTGGAAAAATCACCTGGCGGACTCTGAGCAGGGGGACCTCTCGACAGGGAGAATGGTCCCTATGCAGCAGGGTGTTTCAATCTCTGTCACTGTTGGGGCAAACCAGAGGTAGATCTGTTTGCGTCCCGCCACAATCATAAGCTTCCAGCTTTTGTCTCTGTCCAGGGATCCTCTGGCCCTGACTTCGGATGCGCTAGCAATGTCATGGAAGGACTCAGTTCCTGTATGTCTTCCCCCCAATTCCCCTGCTGGGCAGGGTTCTGCGCAAGATTGCTCTGGAAGGAGTGCCAGCAATTCTGGTGGCCCCCCAGGTGGTCAAGAAGAGTGTGGTTCGCAGATGTGGTACAGCTGGCAGTAGATCAATACGCTCTGCCCTTGGTGCCAGATCTGCTCACTACGCCATCCCAATTTACAAACTCTGGCTTTGACGGCTTGGCTGCTGAAACCTCCATCTTGATGGAGAAGGGGCTGTCTTCCTCAGTTGTGGATACTTTGATTAAAGCTAGGAAGAAGTCTTCCTCTTCCATTTATTACAGGGTTTGGCATGCCTACATTGACTGGTGTGAGTCTAGGTCTCTTCCCTGTCATGTGTTCTCTATTCCCAGGATTCTGGAGTTCCTGCAGCATGGGTTGGAGATGGGGCTCCAACTCAGTACTCTAAAGGGTCAGGTTTCTGCCCTGGCTATTTTTTTTCCAGAAGTCCTTTGCTCAGCACCCTCTGATCAGGACTTTTTTCCAGGGGGTCACTCATGTGCGTCCCCCACGTAAACCTATGGTGCCTGTTTGGGATCTGAACTTGGTTCTGTCAGCCTTGCAGGGTGCTCCCTTTGAACCTGTGCAGGATGCTGCCTTGGCCATTCTTGTGCTCAAGGTTGTATTTCTGGTGGCTATCACTTCTGTCAGGCGTGTGTCTGAGTTGGCGGCGCTTTCCATTCAGCCCCCCTACTATGAGAGGGACCAGGACAAGGTGGTGGTTCGTTTCAAACCTGATTGTCTGCCTAAGGTAGTGTCTGCCTTTCGTTTGAATCAGGATATTCTTCCTTTGTGCCCTAATCCTAGCAATGCTAAGGAGAGGGTTTTGCACTCTTTGGATGTGGTTAGGTGTCTGAAAGTACTATCTGGTGGCTACTGCACCTTTCAGGAAAACTGATGCTCTTTTTGTGGTCCCTTCTGGTCCTAGGAAGGGTTTGGCTTCTGCCAAGTCTACTATAAGCAAGTGGATTGGTCAGGCTGTGATTCAGGCCTACCCTGCTAAGGGGAAGAATCCTCCCTTCCACCTTACTGCTCATTCCGCTCGTGCTATTGGTGCCTCTTGGGCTTTTCAGCACCAGGCTTCTGTTGAACAAGTTTGCAAGGGTGCTACTTGGTCTTCTGTTCATACCTTTTCAAAGTTTTACAAGGTTGATGTTAGGGCCTCAGCCGATGCTGTTTTTGGCCGAAAGGTTCTGCAGGCAGCAGTGGTTTAAACTGCCTGCTGCTGATTTTTCTTGGGGATCCCACCCTACTTTATGGACACTGCTATTGGATGTCCCAACTGTAAGTATTAGATTTGGAGCAGGACGTACTGTATACTAATACAATTCTGTGATTACTCACCTGTAGAATTGGTATTATGAGTATACAGTATGTCCTGCTCCAACCCACCCTTGGTTTGCATTTTCTTGGATCCCCTGTATGGTGATTATCATTGTTATAGTTGATTGGATTGTTTAATTCTCCCGGCTTCTCCTTAACTGCTTTTCAATGCTGGGGATTTGTGGGTGGTCCCTGGGTATATGAGGTGCCGGGAGGAGCCTATTTTCAATGTGTCTGCAGTCCAGCGCCATCTGGCGGAGTATATCCCAACTGTAAGTATTAGATTTGGAGCCGGACGTACTGTATACTCATAATGCCAATTCTACAGGTGAGTAATCACAGAATTGTATTTTTCCTCCCTCAGCAGAAGGTGGACTTTTCAAGCTCTTACTAATTTCCTTCTGTCCAGCCCTCATCCATCCATCCGGCAGGGGATGCAATTGGTGGGACAGATGATGGCCTGCTTCGAGGCAGTCCCTTATGCTCAATTTCACATGAGACCCCTTCAGCTCCATCTTCTGTCAGTCTAGGACAAGAGGCCCATGTCTCTGAGTCAGGCCTTTGTTCTATCTCCTCTGGTCCGGCGGTCCCTCCTATGGTGGCTGGACTCGAGGAATCTTCTGGGGGGCAGATAATTTGACACCGTGTTGGGAGACGGTCACTACAGATGCCAGTCTGTCAGGTTGAGGGGGCTACTGGAGAGCCCTCCAATTCCAGGGGATGTGGGGTCCTCAGGAGGCCCACGCCCCCATCAATGTTCTGGAGCTGAGGGCGGTTCGCTTGGTGCTGGCGCAGCTGACTTCTCACCTCCAGGGCCTGCCGGTTCAGGTTCGCTCCGACAACCGGACTGCGATCGCTTACATCAATCAGGGAGGGACTCGGAGCAAGAGTGCCCTCCGGGAGGTGTCGTTGATCCTGTCTTGGGCCGAGGACCATGTCCCGTGCATCTCTGCGGTTTACATTCCGGGAGCGGAGAATCTGGAAGCGGATTCTCTGAGCAGAGAGGGCCTCTTGCTGGGGGGAATGGTCCCTCAACAGCGAGGTCTTCCTATCCCTTTGACACAGGTGGGGGATGCCGTATGTGGATCTGTTTGCTTCTCGCCACAATCACAAGCTGCCAGCATTTGTCTCACTGGCCCAGGATTCTCTGGCGGTGGATGCCATGTCTGTCTTGGCAGGGGTTCAGTCTACTGTACTTCTTCCCTCCTTTTCCCCTTCTGGGCAAGGTTCTGCGCAAGCTGATTCAGGAAAGAGTGCCAGCTGTTCTGGTGGCCAAGACGGATGTGGTTCGCAGACGTCGTGCAGCTGGCGGTGGATCAGTATCCTCTGCCCCTGGTTCCAGATCTTCTTACTCAAGGACGGCTATGTTACCCCAATTTACAAACTCTGGCTTTGACGGCCTGGCTGCTGAAACCTCCATCCTGAAGGAGAAAGGTCTGTCTGATTCGGTTCAGACTCAGGTCAGGGCTAGGAAGAAATCTTCTTCTACCATCTACTATAGGACCTGGCGTACTTACATTGACTGGTGTGAGGCTAGGGCCTTTCCCTGTCGGGTGTTTTCCATCCCTCGGATACTGGAGTTCCTTCAGCATGGGCTGGATTTGGGTTTTCAGCTCAGCACTCTGAAGGGGCATTTTTCCGCCTTGGCTGTTTTCTTCCAGAGGTCTTTCGCTCTTCATCCTTTGGTCAAGACTTTCTTCCAGGGGGTCACTCATGTGCGCCCTCCCCGCAAACCCATGTTACCGGTTTGAGATTTGAATTTGGTATTGTCTGCCCTTCAGGGTCCTCCTTTTGAGCCTGTGCATGAGGCTGCGCTGTCTATTCTCACTTTGAAAGTTGCCTTCTTGGTGGCTATCACTTCTGTCCAGCGTGTTTCTGAATTGGCGGCTCTGTCCATTCAGGCCCCTTACTTTGAGAGACACCAGGACAAGGTGGTTTTCTGCTTTAAACCAGACTCAATCAGGACATTGTTCTTCCTTCCTTGTGCTTTAATCCTGGTAATGACAAGGAGAGGGCCTTGCATTCTCTGGATGTTGTCAGGAATTTGAAATACTACCTGGTGGCTACAGCGCCTTTCAGGAAGACGGACGCCTTGTTTGTGGTACCCTCGGGTCCCAAGAAGGGTTTGGTGCCTGTTAAGTCTACTATTAGTAAATGGATTAGTCAGGCCATTTTTAGGGCCTATTCTACTAAATGGAGGGATCCTCCTTTCCGAGTCACTGCTCATTCCACCCGTGCTGTTGGGGCTTCCTGGGCCTTTCAGCACCAGGCTTCTGTTGAACAAGTTTGTAAAGATGCTACTTGGTCTTCTGTTCATACTTTTTTTCCAAGTTTTACAAGGTTGATGTTCGGGCCTCAGCGGATGCTGTGTTTGGCCGCAAAGTTCTGCAGGCGGCAGTGGTTTGAACTGTGCATTGTTGCCTTTTGGGATCTCCACCCGTTGTTGGACACTGCTATTGGATGTCCCAGACGTAATGATTCATTACTGGAGCAGGGCTTGAAATACAATTCTGTGAATACTCACCTTGTAGAATTGTTATAAGTATGCAGCACTCCCTGCTCCATCCCACCCTGAGTACTTATTATTGGATCCTCTATATGGTGAATGTTTCCTGGTTAATGTTGTTAATCTTGTTGTTGGATTCTCCTGGTTCCCTTACTGCTTTTTTATACTGGGGAATTTAGTGGGAGGTCCCGGGTATATAAGGACCGGGAGAGGCCTCTTTTTTGCCATCTCTGCAGTAAAGCGCCCTCTTGTGGACTATATCCCAGACGTAATGATTCATTACTGGAGCAGGGTGTGCTGCATACTTAATTCTACAAGATGAGTATTCACAGAATTGTATTTTTGACACATTAGGCTTCTACTAACCTAGCTTTACAGGAAGTATTCTGGGCTAAGTTACAAATTGTTTCACTAGTAAGTAAACTAGCAGCCACTCGAATGTACAATTATTTTAAAAAATGAACAAGCTTTTGAGTGTTGGAAAGCTGAGCAGTCTGGACATGCAACATACAGCGTACAGCAGTTGTTCAGCCTGGTGAAAGCACTGCAAGTAGCAGGGTAGTACATTGTGGGTCTACCACAAAAGTGGGATTTTGGAGCTTTGTTCCTTAGGCTTTATATTCTAAGTGTCACACACCCCGCTTCAAGACATTCATTACACTTGGGTATACTGACCTGTAGATGGCGATCTTGCAGAGATAACAAAAAGGTCAGACCCTCCCGGCCCATAAATACCTGGGACCTCCCACTCATTACCCAGTTTTCCATCTCTGCAGAGGTGAGCAAGTCAGAAGATGTCTCCTCCTTGCAGGTAGCTGGGATGACTCCTGGCCACTTTTATTCTATTTCTGCCCTGATCCCCTTGTTTTATATCCCCTGCCTCCCAGCCTAGGCTGCTGGTCCGGGCAAAGGTAGTTGGCACCCCTGGTGCTTAGGAGCCGTGAGACCCCATAACAAGGGGTAGGCGGCTATCCGGGTTGGTGATCCCGGTTTGGGATGCCCCATCCCTTGCCCTTCCCTGGCATGGACTCCCCCTCTGCCAGGTACCCTTAGAGGGGGGGGGGTGGGCGGGTCCCTTATGGATTCCTGTATTCGCATGTGTGCGTTTACACGTGTGTGCTTTTTACTTCCTTTTCATGGCGCCAGAGGCCCCGCGGCGCCGGCCTCCGGCGTGCTAAGAGTGCTGGCCGCAATGGCAGCGGCGAGCCCATGAGGGCTGCTTCTCCTCCTTATGGGGGGCGGGGTCGGGCGTGCCTACGGCCCGCCCCTGTGCTGAGTGTGGCTTTCACATCCCGGCTTCTGACTGGGAGAGACGGGGAGGGGCCGGGCGCGACGCGCGTACCGTGCCGGCCCTTCCTCCTCCTCCTCCTCCTCCTCCTCCTCCTCCTACTACACACTGCGCGCGGTATCGATGGTCGGGTGAGGGGCCTGATGGCCGTCGCTGTAAATTTACTGGCTTCCTTACATTTGCATGGTACTGAGTGTGTGCTTGTGTTGTGTTCCAGGTGGACCATTGAGCATATTAAAGGGGGGTTCTCCCGGTCCAGGTCCCTGGTTAAATTTTAGCTGGCCTAAAATCCTCCCATTCGGGACTTAAAAGGGGCATCCTGGGTGGCATAATTGCGTAATTCCCAAACAATATGAAGCGCATTGTACACATTTGTTGTATATACAATATATAGTACTAAAAAATCACCATATGGAGGCTTCCCCGGATACTGGGCTTGTGCCCCCCTCGGGCTATCCAGGCTGTTGGGGGTTTTGGCGTCTGGTTCTGCTCCCCGTCTCCCCCTCGCCTGACACGTGCGTGTGATGTGGTCATTAGCGGGGAGTCGCAATCTGAGGTGTGTTCCAGATTGGCCAATCTTGAAAAATTGTTTTCTAGTGCCGTCGCCAAAAAGGCCACGGCAAAGAGAAAACATTTGTATTCGGCTGCGCAGGCCTTTGATAGGGAGGACTTTGACTCCCTGGATTGGTCTGATTGCTCCCCGCATGAGGAAGGGGAGCTGTATGAGGGGTCTGAGGACTCCGACGATCAGTTTGTGGGCGCTGCTGCCGAGCAGGTCCAGGGGGATTACTCGGATACTTCCAGGGTCCTGGCTCAGGTGTTCAAGGTCCTGGCTATTTCTCCCCCCGAGGCAGCTCCTCCGCTGAAGGGGGAGTTCTTTGAAGAAACGAAGCCCTGATTGGAATTTCCTTATCAAAAGCATTTTGATGGTATCATTCGCAAGGAATGGGAGAGGCCGACGCGGCTTCCGCGTGTCCCACCGGGTTGGGACAAGAAATATCCCTTTCCGGCGGACGCAGTGAAGCACTGGTCGTCTCCCCCCCCGAGGTGGATGCTCCTGTTTTGGGGTTGTCCAGCTCCTCAGTCCTCCATTCTCTGGAGTGCACTACTCTCTAGGATGGTGAGGATAAACGCATTGACCAGATGGCTTGTCATGGTTTGCCAGTGTTGGATCGGCCTTGCGGCCGGTTTGTGCTTCTGCGCTTGTACGTACTGGTTGCTGCCTGGTCGATTGTTAGAGGATTGTTGACCTCGTCCGGGCTTGACCCGGCTAGTGAGGAGTTTGCCGACCTTAAGCGCTGTGAGTTATTCTTATCCTTTGTTCTGTCCGCCCTGGACGACACCTTGGTCATGTGTAGCAGAGCTACGGCTCTGCTTGTGGCTATGTGTAGCAGAGCTACGGCTCTGCTTGTGGCTATCCGCCGGTCGGTTTGGTTACGCCAGTGGATTTTGTGTCCAAAAAGTTGCTCATGGCCCTTCCCTTTGTGGGGTTGCGGCTCTTTGGAGAAAAATTGGATTTGGTGGCAAAGGGAGGTAAGTTACCTCAGCGTAAGAAGCAGCGTCGCCCCTTTCGGGGGGCGGCTTCCTTCTCTTAGTCCTTTCGTGGGGCTAGAGTCGGCAGGGGTTCGGCTTTCCCCTCGTCCAGAAGCGATTCCTGGGGCAGGGGTCGGGCCTGTCCAGGACACAGTTGGGGCTCCAAGCCTAGAGTCGCTGCCAAGCCGGCTGAGCAATGAGGGGGCGCCCTCACCCTTGCGGGTGGGGGGACGGCTGCTACTCTACTCCCGGGTTTGGGTTCAAGAGGTCTCGCACAGGTGGATTCAGGAAGTGGTGTCTTCCGGTTACAAACTGGAGTTCGAGTTCCGGCCCCCTCCCAGTTCTCGGGTGCCGTCAGATCCTCTGGCCACCCAGGGGCTTCGGGTGGCAGTAGCAAGTCTCTTGGACATGGCTGTCATCTGCCCGTGCCCCACTCAGACAGGGGCCTGGGCTTCTATTCCAATTTGTTCACGGTGCACAAGGACGGATCCGTTCGTCCCATTCTGGATCTGAAGTTGCTCAACAGGTTCGCCCGTCCCCGGAAGTTCCGTATGGAAACTCTGCGCTCAGCCATCCACTCACTGCGTCAGGGGGACTTCATGACGTCCATAGACATCAAGGATGCTTACCTGCATATTCCAATATTTCCGGCACACCAGAGATTCCTCAGGTTTGTCGTGGACAATCAACATTTTCAGTTTGTGGCTTTTCTGTTTGGCCTTACCTCGGCTCCAAGGGTTTTTACCAAGGTGTTGGCAGGAGTGATGGGCATCCTCAGAGCCAGGGGTATCAGAATCGTGCCCTATCTGGACGATCTTCTCATCATGGCGTCTTCCCTCAGTCAGGCGCAGCTGGATACCAGGAATGTGGTGTCCACTCTGGAGAGTTTCGGTTGGGTAATCCACTATCCCAAGTCCTGCCTCACTCCCTCCAGGGTGGTGGAGTTCCTGGGAATGTCGCTGGATACTTCTCAGGCCAGGGTGTTTCTCCCCCGGGCCAAGGTTCTTCTGATTCAGGAATTGACTCAGCGTCTTCTATCCATTCCCCGTCCATCCGGCAAGGGGTGCGGATTGATGGTGGCGTCGTTTGAGGCGGTTCCCTTTGCCCAGTTTCACACAAGGACGCTCCAGCTCCATCTCTTGGCAGCCTGGGACGGGTCCTCGCTGTCATTGGATCAGTCCTTTCTGATGTAAACCCCCCCCCCCCCCCAGGTGCGGCGTTCCCTTCGGTGGTGGCTGAAACCAAGCAATCTGACGAGGGGCAGGTCCTTTCTGACCCCTCGTTGGGAGACGGTCACCAAGGATGCCAGCCTGTCAGGTTGGGGGGGGATTTTGGAAGGATCTTCAGTTTCAGGGACTGTGGGGGCCTCTGGAGGCTCACGAGCCCATCAATGTTCTGGAGTTGAGAGCCATCAGGCTGGTTCTGGCTCACTTGACTCTTCAGTTGTGGAGCCTACCGGTCCAAGTTCGGTTGGACAATCGGACAGCGGTCGCCTACATCAATCACCAGGGAGGGACTCGCAGCAGGCGTGCCCTCAGGGAAGTGTCCTTGATTTTTGCCTGGGCAGAGAGCAATGTCCCATGCATCTCGGCGATGTTCTTTCCGGGAGTGGAGAACACGGAGGCGGACTCCCTGAGCAGGGGGTCATCTCGCCGGGGGAATGGTCGCTCTGCCCCAAGGTGTTTCGGTCGCTTTGCCAACGGTGGCGGTCTCCGGAGGTGGACCTCTTTGCCTCTCGTCACAAGCTTCCGGCATTTGTCTCTCTCGTGGGATCCACAGGCTCTGGCAGTGGATGCCATGTCTCTGAACTGGAGGGATCTGGGGTTTCTGTACCTGTTCCCTCCGTTTCCCATGGTGGGCAGAGTGGTGCGCAAGCTGGCCCTAGAGGGCGCGTCGGCAATCCTGGTGGCTCCAAGGTGGCCAAGACAGGTGTGGTTCGCAGACGTGGTAAGGTTGGTGGAGGATGAGTGAGACCTGCCCCTTCTGCCAGATCTGCTCACTCAGGGGCCACTGCTCTACCCCAATTTACCAACGCTGGCTTTGACGGCGTGGTTGCTGAAACCTCCATCTTGAGGGATGGTCTTTCTGATGCGGTCATTCAGACTCTGGTTAGGACTAGGAAGCAGTCTTCCTCTGCCATCTATTATAGGACTTGGAGGTTTTATATTGATTGGTGTGAGGTCAGGGCCTTGCAGGGCGTTCTCTAACCCTAGGGTTTTGGAATTTCTGCAACATGGTCTTGACCAAGGTTTGCAGCTTAGTACGCTGAAGGGGCAGGTTTCTGCCCTGGCGGTTTTCTTTCAAAAGTCCTTTGCCCTTCATCCTCTGGTTAAGACCTTTTTCCAGGGGGTTACGCATGTGCGGCCTCCTAGGAAGCCTTTGCTCCCAGTTTGGGATTTGAATTTGGTTTTGTCTGCTTTGCAGTGTCCTCCTTTTGAACCTTTGCAGGATATTGCACTTTCTACGCTTACTGGTTGTTTTTCTGGTTGCCATCACCTCCGTTCGACGTGTTTCGGAGTTGGCAGCCTTATCTATTAAGGCTCCTTACTTTGAGAGGCATCAGGACAAGGTTGTTTTCCATTTCAAGCCAGATTTCCTTCCTAAGGTGGTCTCTGCTTTTCATCTTAATCAGGATATTGTTCTTCCCTCCTTGTGTCCTAAGCCCAGCAATGACAAGGAGAGGGTTTTGCATTCTTTGGATGTGGTTCGCTGTGTGAAGTACTATTTGGTGGCTACTTCTCCTTTTCGTAGGACTGACGCCCTTTGTGGTGCCCTCTGGGCCTAGGAAGGGTTTGGCTCCTGCCAAGTCTTCCATTAGCAAATGGATTTGCCAGGCCTATTGTTGGGGCCTATTCTGACAAGGGGAAGGTTCTCCCTTTTCGCGTTACTGCTCATTCTACTCGTGCTGTTGGGGCGTCCTGGGCCTTCCAGCACCAGGCTTCTGTTGAGCAGGTTTGCAAGGCTGCTACTTGGTCTTCGGTTCACACTTTTTCCAAGTTTTACAAGGTTGATGTTCGGGCCTCAGCGGATGCTGTTTTTGGCAGCAAAGTGCTGCAAGATGCAGTGGTTTAAGTTTGTGCCTTGTTTTTTGGATCCCCGCCCTTTATGGACACTGCTATTGGATGTCCCAAGTGTAATGAATGTCTTGAAGCGGGGTGTGTGACATACTTAGAATAATACCATTTTGTGAATACTCACCTGTAAAATGGGTATTCTAAGTATGTCACACACCCCGCTTCACCCTGCCCTTTTGTATTCTGGATCCTTTATATGGTGAACCTTTGTTAGTTTTTATTGGCTTTCCTGGTCCCTTGATCTTACTGATATCTTTATACTGGGTAATGAGTGGGAGGGTTCAGGTATTTACGGGCCGGGAGGGTCTGACCTTTTTTTTATCATCTCTGCAAGATCGCCATCTACAGGTCAGTATACCCAAGTGTAATGAATGCCTTGAAGCGGGGTGTGTGACATACTTATAATACTCCTTTTACAGGTGAGTATTCACAAAATGGTATTTTTTTTTAAATAACCTTATGGCAGCATACCACTGAGATATTATGGCTCTGTCCCAAGGAAGACCACCACAATACAGAAAAGCTTTAGCTCCTCCTCCAGACCCCAGTTCTTTGTGTTTCTGGGGCAGGAGCCAAACCACCAGCTCCTGAACCATTGGATTAGGTAAATATGACCGGGTCACTGTGGGTCTGATTGGATGGACCCATTCCCTGGCTCTGGAGGCAGCCTCCCAGGGGGCAGGCCAGATTCCCCTGTCCCTGACTGTTAAGGTGAGCCGTTTCTGGCCACCCTCTTTATATCAGAGGGTTACAAAATTCAGCAATTAGGGACCTCCCTGCTTGCTTATTTATTGAGCCTTGGGGGGGCCGCCTTTACCCCACACTAGACTTCAGAATGGTGGGGAGACACTGTTGCGGATCAACATCCTTCGATCAACTCCGATTTCATCTGACTGGCCGTTCAGTCTAGGTAGAAGGTCAAGCTCTGCTACGGTAAGTCCCCTTTTTATTTATGGGCAGGCTCTTGAATTTTTAAGGGCTACTGTGTTCTTTTCATAGGATTGGGGGCGTTGTATAGGATCCTCACAACCTACTACTCCACCAAGCCCTCTAAGAAAGTATCCAAGACTAAAACTGGCTCCAACTCGAAGGATGAAAGTAGAAGATGACTGATATGTGAAATCAAGCTACTAGATTCCTATAGGAAACCTCTTTGCAAGCCCTGTACCGATAAAGTTGAGTAAGGAATGTCAGCCCAGCATGACGTATATGATGAGAGTGAAGGATCACTTTTTTCCTACCTTTGAGAATCTTAGGAACCGGATGGACCCACAGGACTCGGCTGGACATAGGAATGTTTTTCTATAGGGCAGGCATCATAGGTCTGATGCCTCCCTTTGAGGGCCCTTCCTCCTCCAAGTAGGGTCCTTGTTTTGGTTCTGATTCAGTTTCACCTTTAAAATTTTTCCTCCAGAAGATTTACCATATCTCTGGCATAGGTTCATCTTTCTGCAGGCACTGAGGGTAGAAGCTGCACCCTTAAGTTTAAACATGATGGGTTCTATCCCGATTCTGTTCCTGATTCCCTTATGACCTTCCCCATTCATAACTTTATTTAGGAGGATATCCTTAATGAGTGGAATGAACCAGTTAAAAAGATTTATAGACCAGGGGCTCTTAGGAGGCGTTATCCGTTCATTGAGTAAGACTTGGGATAAATGCCCCAGACAAGGGGGTGGATTTAGCCTTTAAGGACTTTGGTATCCTTAAAGATCCTTTAGACAAGAAGATGGATACCCTCTTGAAGAAAGCATGGCAGGGTCAATCTTGTACTCTCAAAACCTCTTGCGTTGCCAGGATTCTTAGTTATTTGCTTCAATAGCTTAAATCAAGTCTCTTGAAGCAAACAGATATTGAGATTATGAAGGCTTTACAGATTCTTTTTTTTCAGTGGCCTGTTTTCTGTCTGCCACGGTGGAATTAGTGAGATTTTTGGCTCGGGTCATAGCCCTCACCAATTCGGTGCATAGGACTTTGTGGCTGGGTACCTGGAAAGGGACTACAAGTTTAAAGATGCATCTGTATCAAAATTCCCTTTTAAATAGCAAAAAGAGTCCCTTAGGTATCTGGGAGTCTGCCTTCCTTCTGACCTTGGCCACCTATACAGGTTGAATTACGCCCCATTACTCTCCAAGACTTTAGAGAACCTAAGAAAATACAACAAATCCCAGTATTCTTGGGTGGGTCGCATAAACATAATAAAAATGGATATTTTGCCATGTTTCCTTTATATCTTCCAAGCTATCCCTATCGTACCAGACAGGGGTTACTTCAAAGCCCTAAAAACAGCCCTTCTCAACAGCCCTTCTCAAATGTATTTGGAACGATAGGAGACCGAGGATCAGTTACAAAGCCCTAATTAGAACAAAGGAGAGAGGGGGCCTGGGGGTGCCGGACTTCAAGCTATACCATACGGCGGCGATCCTGGTCAGGATGTCGGACTGGTTTCACCACAGATCGGATAAAATCTGGGTGGCCATTGAAGGTGTGTCTCCGCTGAGCCTTACAGCGCTCCCGTACCCGTGTGGGAAGACCAGAGTATGACCTCTGAGGCAGTATGGAATTGATTTAGTAGGCTATATGCCGTGACCACCTTGGCCGTCGGCGGGGGGGTGCTAGGGGATCTACGCCCTACCGTTTGGCGTGGCCCCCGGGCGGACCCCCCCTCTGGCTGGGGGGGGGGGGCGGGGGGGAAGGAACTAAGAGATGGATAACAATGACATCGGTATCTGTTGTAATATTATATATAATCATGGACGACACAGGTTGTGATAAAATAGCACTCCATTGCTGTATTTGCTTTACTTGTATTGTCTGTTTTTTCAATAAAAACAAATTAAACAAAGATGCGCCTGTATGCCATACCCTTTAACAGGGAATTCCTCTTTGGCCCAGAACTAGAGAAAGTGCTAAAGGTCTGCTGACAGAAGTCTCTTCCCACTAAGTGTAGGGATTTCAGAAATAGGATTTTTTTCAGTCCACCTAGATGGCTTTCTTATCAAGGACTCGTTTAGAGGCTCCACTTTGTTTGGTACCAGTCGGTCTCTAAGAAGCAATGACGTTGGGTCCTTAATAGGTGCCTAGTTAAAAACGTTCACATTTGGTGGGAGACTACTGAATTCCCCATGTATTTCTAGGGGAATACGTGAGGGTTTCTCAATAGAATTCATGCACGTCCCTTCCAGGAACTTTGCTACTCCTCTCCAAGGGGGCAGGGAGGAAAGGCTGGCCATTCGAAGCAGTTTACATTCTATGTTGTATATGGGAGTGATTGTCCCAGTTCCTTACCAACATGGGGGGGGGGTTCTACTCAAGGTCTTGTGGGGTTCTGCTTCTCAATTTGAAGAAACTGAACCTGTCTGTATGCTAAACACTTCTGCATGGAGTCCATCTTCTCTGTGAGGAATCTCGAGCCTTTTTGAGATTTGCAGTAAAGTTAGTTGAGCAGATACTCCACTTCCAATTTTTATGTCTACCTTTTAGGCTGGTGTTGGCTCTGAGAACTAGTCTCACTGCGTACTCCAGTTGGTCAGTTTCTGTTTGTCAAGCTATAGGAGGTTCCTGGGGTTAATGATCAAGGCACTCGAGGCCTCTACAGCTGCATATTCTTACTCTTAGGACAAATAGCAGGAGTCCATACACAGGATAATCGAAGTCCCAGACTTGGTGAAGGAATCTGAGTTGGTGGCAAGATGAACACAGGTTTGTTGGTGAGTTATTTTGGGCCGAACTCAAAGACATGGTGTTGATGATGGAAGCCTCTTCATGAGGTTTGGAGGACCAATTGGGGGTTCCTGACCACTCAAGGGATATGGTCCAGAAGACTGAGCCTTGCATTAATTCTTAGAGAATTGATAGCTGTGAAGGAGTCATTTCTAGCCACCTTTCCCCACCTTGAAGAGTCATCATGTACAAATCCAAACAGACAATGCTGCTACAATGGAATATATGAGGGAGGACCAAGGTCATCTGTCCTACAACACACTGCAAATGAAATTCTGATATGGGCAGAACTGAACCTTTTTTATTCTGGTTAGCCCTTCACTTAAAGGGTTGCCTAAATCACGTTGCCGATTATTTGAGTTGCTCTTTGAAGCAGAATGGTCTCTAAACCAGGAAGTGTTCAATCAGATTTGAGTCCTGAGAGGAGCTCCAGAGGTGGATCTTTTTGCCTCTGGTTGAAACAAGCGGAGGAAATTTTTCTTCCTCAATCCCTCCGATCAAGCTCTAGGAATAGATGCCATGACTAACGTATTCATCCAGTACAGATCCTCTCTCAGGTTCTAAACAAAATATCCTGTTACCCAAAGAGACTATGGTTTTCAACTCTGAAGATGCTCTCGGTCCAAGAGCCTTGGGAACTCCCAGTGAGACCAGATCTGATCCAGATTAGAAAATTCAGAAAACTTAGATTACGAACCTTCCAGTTCGTTAAGTTATGATTCTAGTCTCCCAGTTGTATTGGATTACCTTCAGGAAGGAGTCAACCTGGGTCTCAGCAGCAGTACCCCGAAGGTCCGAATAGCAGCCCTTTCAGGTTTTAATAAGGGACTTTAATCGTTCATGATGGTCAGGAGTTTTTTGCTAGCTGTCTGGCAGTCCAGACTGGTCTGTTTTAGGTTGGTTCCACAATGGGACCTCACCTGGGTCTTTAGAGCCCTAGCCGCACCACCCTTTGAACCTCTGTCGAGCTCTCGTATTAAACTTCTTACATCTTTTTGGTGGCAATAACTTCAGCCTGCAGAATCGGTGATATTCAGGCTTGATCCTGCTTCTCTACTTTTTTTTCAAGTTTTCCAGGATCGTATAATTTTTTTTGTATGTGCCATAAATTGCAGGCCACGTTTATGAAAGATCGTCTGGTTAATATTAGTGTGTAAAGTGTGTTAAAGACCATCTTGAATGCTTAAGGACATTAACTGAACTACCAGCCCTTCTGGGGCTTCCTCTGTTATGCTATTGGACCAGGAAGATCTTGACCAAAACTTTGGGATATCATTTTATTTGATGGTATTAAATTCTTATGATTATCGTCAACCATTGGGCTTCTTGCTTCAGAGATTTTTCCTCAAACATTTCATTCAGCAGCACTCTAAACTCTGGTCTAGTCTAAATCAGTTAACACATTTTGAAATTGCAATCGTGTATCCAAATGCCTCATAGATGAACGTCCTTGCTACTCCTCAAATGGATGGAATACTTATTGGTTTTCTTGGAATGAGAAGAAAATGTGGGCTAAAACTTAGAATACCACTCTCAACTCATCCTCACTTTTCTACATCCAGACTGCAGCCAAAATAAGTTCTCACCATTTCCTTTTTGTTAAAAAAAAAAAAAAAAAATTATATGCATAACGGTGGCCCCTGGGCGATCTTTGGCCAGCAAAATGGAAGTGCCTGCTCAGTTCCTAAATAAGCAGTTTACTCCCCCAGCTCTCAAATCTCTCCCTGCACATTGTTGAAAGGGGGGTGCCCTTGTGATTGCCCATTAAGTGGGTGCATGCGTCAGGCCTGCCGGCTTCTGACCTAGCATGTGCAGGCAGCACTATTGCAGCCAGCGGGGGTGCTCCGCTCACTCAGGATCTGGATTGCTGGCCAAAGCGGCTTCCATTTTGATGCTCGAAGATCACCCGGGGCTGCCATTATGCATATAAACATTTTTTGCACAATGCAGAAAAGGTGAGAACTTTATTTTCTGCTGCAATTAGATTAACAAGAATGCAGCAAATGTATTGGGGGGGGGGGGGGGGGGGGTTATTCCGGTTTAGTAAGATTGTCCATATTAATTTAATACCCACCCCTGACACTATTACCTAAGCCACCAGGATGCAACCAACTGCAATTTTCAATAATGCTACATATTTAAATGCCCAAGAGCATGAGAGAAATGAGTTCCCAAATGGAGAAATAACTTCCCATGTAAGTAAATAACATAATGGTCTTGGAAAAGTTACTCAATCTTGACTGACTCCCAGGCTAAATTTGGAAAAAAGGACACCATGGGTTCCACATTAACAGTCAAGCAAAATCTCTTCCTCCTTTTTAAAAGTGGACTAAAAGCAGTCCTGGAGCCTATAAGACTCCAGGGCCACCTGGTTCCCTCCCGAATTGGGATTCCCTGGTGTGTGAAACTCCCCCGGAGTCCCCTGTAAACGTACCTTCTCCCTATCCAACGGCGCTATACCTTTACCCAGGTGCGCACCAGGCATTTGTGGATGGGCCGCAAATAGTAGCGGAGATGTGGCCGCATGTGCTGTAGGAACAAGTTTTTACTAGGCGACCTGCGGGGTTCATACAATGGGGCATCCTGAATCGCTCCACACTCCTGAGCTCCTGTTATAATTAGGCCTCTTTTTAGAAGAGGGGATCAAAATCTTGTATTCCAGTAGCTAGCAGCTCTCATTGATAAGCTCTCCCTGATAAGTATCACAGGTACAATCCCCCCAAAAACCTGGCAAAAACTGCATTTTACTTTAACTATTAGAGTTGCCCTCCAACATTGCAAAATTCCAATTTTTCCTGCTGAAGTCTCATTGTATTCTTTTCTTTTTAAATTCTTCCACTACCTTTTTTTTCTTAAACCGGACCTTCACCATGATTTATTGAAAAGCCCAAACCCTTATAGAATGATCCCCCAGCATCTAAAATTAATATATTCCTAGTATGTCACACACCCCGCTTCCAACATCCATGACACTTGGGAACCGGCCTGTAGAGGGCGATCTTGCAGAGATGACATGGAAAAAAGCCCCTCCTGGCCCATAAGTACCTGGGACCTCCCAGCAATCCCCAGTCTTTTCATCTCTGCAGATCGGCGAAGCAAGTCAGAAGATGACTCTCCTCCTTGCAGGTAGCCGGGGTAACTCCTGGCCTTTCTCTATTTCTGCCTGAACCTCATTTTTTACTGTTATGCTTACGATATGCCTCCCAGCCTTGGCTGAAGGGCTCGGACAATAGTAGATACACCCTTGGGTGTATATGGGAGCTTTTCCCCCGTGAGACCTCAAATAAGGGGTAGGCGGTATCGGGTTGGTGTCCACCGGCATGGGATGCCCTGTCCCTATAAAACTCCCTGTGCCTTAGGGTGCTTCCTTGTGCCTTCCCCCTTTGCTCTCCTGGGCCCTGCAGGGGTGATAAGGAAGGGGGGGTCTTTATTGGAAGGGAGTGTTGTTGTCCTATGCACTTTTGAGAATATAAGTGAGAGTAAAGTAGAGAGGATAAGATCTGGTAGATTTTCCTTTTTTCTCTGGCCTACCTGTGGTTCTTTCCTGGTGAGGGATTTAAATTTCCCTCTTTTTGCAGCGTGCGGACCTGGATGTGGGTGGGGCTTGGCGCGCGGCGTCCGGCCCCGTTCTATTGCGTCCTGGCAGTCGTTTCTTTCTGGCCCGCCCTCTGTTTTCTGCAGTTCTGCGTGTGGGCGGGGATTCTCGATGGCGTCACATATGGATGGCATTTTCTTTTGCGTACACGCGGTTTTGCCTGCTCTGCGCTGATCCCGGTCACCTGTCCTGTCGCTGGTGCTGTGAGTACCCTTTAGCCCTGCTAAAGGGATGTTTTTGTTGGTCTCTTTACTCTTTATGTGCATAGGGTTGATAGGGTTGATTACTGTATCTTCTAGGTGGAAACTCTTCATTAGGGGTTTCTCCTGGTCCTTTATTAAATCCTCCCACTTGGAATTATTTAGGGGCATCCCGGGTAGCTTTTTGCATAAATCCCACATATTTGGCGACTATAAATAAGTATTTTTTAATAAACACCATATGGAGGCATCTCAGGATACAGGGCTTTCAGTGCCCTCGGGACAGACTCGGCAGTGTTTACGTTGTGGGGCATCCCTTGTTGGGGATAATGCATTTCTTTGTGTATCTTGTGCTCATTTGGTTGTAATGCAGCAGTTAGGGGCCCAAGCCTCAGGGTCGGTGGCTCCTGCCTCTTCCCCCACACCACCTTGTCTTGTCCATACCCCCAGTGATAGTGTCATGGGTGGAGAGTCGCTTTCTGATGTATGTGCCAGATTGGCTCACATTGAAAAATTAATGTCTAGCTCGGTGGCCAAGAAGGCCTCAGCTAAGAAAAAACATTTAACTCCTGCTGCTTCGGCTAGTGAGTTTGAGAATTGCGAGCGCCTTGATTGGTCGGACCTTTCTCCATTGGAGGAAGGGGAATTTTTTGAGGGAACTGATATTTCTGATGCTCAGCAATTTGTGGGTATTGACGCTCAACTAGGAGAAGGGGAAGTTTTTGACACCCCTAAAGCTCTTGCTCAATTGTATGAGGTATTGGCAATCGCTCCTCCTGAAGCAGTCCCTCCTCAAAGAGGAGTTCTTTGGAGCCCCCAAGCCTCGTTTAAAATTTCCTAATCAAAAGCATTTTGAGGACATCATTCTTAAGGAATGGGAGAAACCTGCGCGGCTTCCTGGCGTTCCTCTAGGCTGGGATAAGAAATATCCCTTTCCAGCAGACACTGTTAAGAGTTGGTCATCCCCCCCTGAAGTGGCTGCTCCTGTGCTCAGTTTGTCCAATTCCTCTATTTTACATTCCCCGGAATCTTCCCCTCTTAAGGATGGGGAAGACAAATGTATTGATCAAATGGCTTGTCACACTTTTGCTAGCGTTGGCTCGGCCTTGCGGCCTGTGGGTGCTTCGGCACTTATGGCAGTTGCTATTAGGTCTGTTGTTACCTATTGAATACCTCAGGGCTTGATCCAGCCTCTGAGTTTGTCGCTCTCAAGCGTTGTGAATTGTTTGTGTCTTTTGTACTTTCTGCTTTGGATGATTCCTTGGCCATGTGCAGCAGAACTTCCGCCTTGCTAGTTGCTATTCGGCGGTCTATATGGTTGTGCCAGTGGGCGGCTGATACTGTGGCTAAGAAGTCACTTACCGCACTTCCCTTTGGGGGATTGCGCCTTTTTGGTGAAAAGTTGGATTCTGTCATTAAAGGAGGCAAATTGCCTCAGCGTAAGAGGCAGCGTCGTTCCTTTCGGGGATTGGCCTCTAAGTGCCAGCCTACCTGGAGTTTTTGTCACACTCTGTTGCCAGATCATTTTGCACTATTTTGTGCTCCCCATGTTCAAATGTGATTTTTGAAGGGATTTCCAGGGATTTCCCAGGAAAATTATATATTGTTTTTTTTTAGGTGTATTCTCAATATTTTTGGGTGAAATATGTGCAAAAAAATATATATATATTTTTTACAATTTGTAGTTTTTTTTTGTAATAAAAAATGTAAGTTTGTCAATAAAATCTTATTGCGTGTGAAATCCCAATTTCTCCCGGTTACAGCGATACCACATATGTATAGATAGACTCCCTTTCCTGCCCAGGAGACTCCCCCCAAAATGAAACAGCGCTTTAGGGGATTTTCAGATAAAATACAACTATGCTATGCAATATGCGCACCTTGCAGTTTTTGCAGAAAAACAACCCTTTATATTTGAAATACCCCCAACAAACTATAGATTCTCTGGAAGTACACACCTCAAGCTTTCTAGATGTACCAGGCTTGTTGATGTGGCCATAGTTTTCTGGAAGTAATTCCTCAATGGATTCTTTGGTTGCAAAGAGTTTCCCTAAAAAAACGGATAGAAAAGCAGAATCAAGCCACAGTCCCAGCCTACGAACAGAACGATACCCAACATGCATAGCTACTGTCAGTGGAAGAGTTGCCAAACACCCCAAAGTAAAGCATGTGCGTAACGGTAATTTTGCTTGAAAATTTCAGCTCTGCAGACAAAGTGCGCACCTTGCGATTTTTTTCAACCAAAACAACCCTTTACATTTGGAATATCCCCCATAAATCATATATTCCCTGAAAGTACACATGTTAAGCTTTCTAAGTGTACCCAACTTGTTGTAGTAGGCTCATCTTTCTGGAATTATTTCCTCAAAGAATTCTTTGGTTGCGCAGGGTTTCCCTAAAAAATTTATAAAAAGCTGAATAAACACCTTTTCCTAAAATATAAATATGCAAACCAGAAAAAAACAAGCTAAGTCTGAAAGCGCAAGGTCCCCCGAACAGAACAATACCCAACATGCATAGCTACTTTTAACCCTTTTAATTGCCAGCCTACTTGAGATTTTGTCACCCTCTGTTGACAGGTCATTTTTCCCCATTTTGCGCCATGTTTTGCGCCATTTTTGCTGGAACTTTCAGGAAAATTATATATATATAATTTTTTTTTTTTTTGCAGCAGAGTTTAGGCTTTAACATGAAATGTCTTGTTTGTAAATTTTATTTTTTTTACAATATTAAGTAAAAAAAAATAAATAAATAAAAATTCTTTTAGAAAATTGACTCCTTTATTTTAAATAAAAAATGTATTTTATTAAGGAAAACCATATTGCATGTGTGAGCCCCATTTCTACCGATTAGAACGGTACCACATATTTATCGTTAGCCCCCCGTTCCTGCCCAGGAGACCCCCCCTAACTGAAACAAGTACTTTATAACATTCACAAATAAAATACAAATACCATCCACACTACAAAGGGTTAAATCGAGAAAAAAAATGGGGGACCCCATTTTTTTTATTTTTATGGGTTAAAAACCCTTAAAAATAAAAAAAAATTGACGTGGGGTCCCCCTTACCCAAAGTAACCAGCCCGGGACCAGCTATGCAGGGCTTGTAGGAACAGGGTGCAGGGGCCAGCTTTTGTGGCCCCTGGCCCTGCAGGCTACAAGCCCGCATAGCCCGTGGGCCCGGGCTCTTCTGCCCCCCCCTGGACTTTGGGGAGGCAGGTAATGGGGGTGCCGGGGGTTAATGGCAAGTCACCCGCTAGCGCAGGTGACTTGCCATCCCCCCAGCCTTGTGAACTGGTATAGGGGGTCATGGCTGGCTGGTTTCGGGCCCCCTCCTGAAGACTGAGGACGACAGGGGGGGGATCTGAAGAGGGGACCCCAAGCTTCACGGGGATACCAGAGGTAAGTGGGTTATTCTCAGTGTGCCACACACCCCGCTTCCCCTTTAATTCTTCACGATTGGGTTACTCACCGCCAGGTGACGCAGTTGCAGAGAGGAAGTCTTGTAACGAGCCCCCTTCCGGCCTATATATACCTGGTACCTCCCACTTAACACCAGTGTTTTTCTCTCTGCATGATGACAAGACAGAAGAAAGAAGTCTCCTGCTTGCAGGTAGCCGGGGTCTTACCCCGGCACCCCCTTTGGGTCTATTTCTGCTCAGTTGATTGTTACCTATATGGTTAATGGAAGCCTCCGCCTCCTCCGCTCGACCTCATGCGTGCGGCAATGCGGCGATCCGGCATGGTGATCTGGATTTGGGATATATGCATGTGGTGTTTTTACTTGTGTTTTTAACTTGTGTTATAACCATGTCAGTTTCAGGTCAGCGCCGCTGGATGTGTGCACTGCCTGACCTGCTAACACTTTTTTGTTTACAGGTGTCCCCCACTGATCAGCGCTCTCTCTTGCGGCTCCACCATTGTGCAGGCCGCGCTGTTGGCAGTTTCAGGCACGGCCTGAACTGCCAGAGTTTAGCTCCGCTTTAGGTGCGACCGCTGTTGGCGGTTCAGGCGCATGGCCTGAAGCTGCCAGATATGCTCCCTCCTCCCCTCCCAATAACCGAGGGCGTCGGGCGCCCTCTCATTTTGCGGCACCGCCATTTGGCGGGCCGCACTGTTGGCGGTTCAGGCGCATGGCCTGAAGCTGCCAGAGATGTTCTCCCGTCCCCTCCAATAACCGAGGGCGTCGGGCGCCCTCTCGTTTTGCGGTGCCGCCATTTGGCGGGCCGCACTGTTTGAATCGGGGGGGGGGGGGGGGCGGATGACGTAATGAGGGGGCTTGGCCTGAGCGGTTTCGACGCGCAGCTAGGCCCCAGCCGCACTTCCTTCTTATTAGGAGTCAGGTGCGGGGTACTCAGCAGCAGCAGAGACAATCCACTTCCTGCAGCTGAGTACCCCGCACCTGACTCCTAATAAGAAGGAAGTGCGGCTGGGGCCTAGCTGCGCGTCGAAACCGCTCAGGCCAAGCCCCCTCATTACGTCATCCGCCCCCCCCCCCCCCCCAGATTCAAACAGTGCGGCCCGCCAAATGGCGGCGCCGCAAATCGAGAGGGCGCCCGACGCCCTCGGTTATTGGAGGGGACGGGAGAACATCTCTGGCAGCTTCAGGCCATGCGCCTGAACCGCCAACAGTGCGGCCCGCCAAATGGCGGTGCCGCAAAATGAGAGGGCGCCCAACGCCCTCGGTTATTGGGAGGGGAGGAGGGAGCATATCTGGCAGCTTCAGGCCATGCGCCTGAACCGCCAACAGCGGTCGCACCTAAAGCGGAGCTAAACTCTGGCAGTTCAGGCCGTGCCTGAAACTGCCAACAGCGCGGCCTGCACAATGGTGGAGCCGCAAGAGAGAGCGCTGATCAGTGGGGGACACCTGTAAACAAAAAAGTGTTAGCAGGTCAGGCAGTGTGCACACATCCAGCGGCGCTGACCTGAAACTGACATGGTTATAACACAAGTTAAAAACACAAGTAAAAACACCACATGCATATATCCCAAATCCAGATCACCATGCCGGATCGCCGCATTGCCGCACGCATGAGGTCGAGCGGAGGAGGCGGAGGCTTCCATTAACCATATAGGTAACAATCAACTGAGCAGAAATAGACCCAAAGGGGGTGCCGGGGTAAGACCCCGGCTACCTGCAAGCAGGAAACTTCTTTCTTCTGTCTTGTCATCATGCAGAGAGAAAAACACTGGTGTTAAGTGGGAGGTACCAGGTATATATAGGCCGGAAGGGGGCTCGTTACAAGACTTCCTCTCTGCAACTGCGTCACCTGGCGGTGAGTAACCCAATCGTGAAGAATTAAAGGGGAAGCGGGGTGTGTGGCACACTGAGAATAACCCACTTACCTCTGGTATCCCCGTGAAGCTTGGGGTCCCCTCTTCAGATCCCCCCCCCCGTCGTCCTCAGTCTTCAGGAGGGGGCCCGAAACCAGCCAGCCATGACCCCCTATACCAGTTCACAAGGCTGGGGGGATGGCAAGTCACCTGCGCTAGCGGGTGACTTGCCATTAACCCCCGGCACCCCCATTACCTGCCTCCCCAAAGGCCAGGGGGGGGGCAGAAGAGCCCGGGCCCACGGGCTATGCGGGCTTGTAGCCTGCAGGGCCAGGGGCCACAAAAGCTGGCCCCTGCACCCTGTTCCTACAAGCCCTGCATAGCTGGTCCCGGGCTGGTTACTTTGGGTAAGGGGGACCCCACGTCAATTTTTTTATTTTTAAGGGTTTTTAACCCATAAAAATAAAAAAAATGGGGTCCCCCATTTTTTTTCTCGATTTAACCCTTTGTAGTGTGGATGGTATTTGTATTTTATTTGTGAATGTTATAAAGTACTTGTTTCAGTTAGGGGGGGTCTCCTGGGCAGGAACGGGGGGCTAACGATAAATATGTGGTACCGTTCTAATCGGTAGAAATGGGGCTCACACATGCAATATGGTTTTCCTTAATAAAATACATTTTTTATTTAAAATAAAGGAGTCAATTTTCTAAAAGAATTTTTATTTATTTTTTTTTACTTAATATTGTAAAAAAAATAAAATTTACAAACAAGACATTTCATGTTAAAGCCTAAACTCTGCTGCAAAAAAAAAAAAAATTATATATATATAATTTTCCTGAAAGTTCCAGCAAAAATGGCGCAAAATGGGGAAAAATGACCTGTCAACAGAGGGTGACAAAATCTCAAGTAGGCTGGCAATTAAAAGGGTTAAAAGTAGCTATGCATGTTGGGTATTGTTCTGTTCGGGGGACCTTGCGCTTTCAGACTTAGCTTGTTTTTTTCTGGTTTGCATATTTATATTTTAGGAAAAGGTGTTTATTCAGCTTTTTATAAATTTTTTAGGGAAACCCTGCGCAACCAAAGAATTCTTTGAGGAAATAATTCCAGAAAGATGAGCCTACTACAACAAGTTGGGTACACTTAGAAAGCTTAACATGTGTACTTTCAGGGAATATATGATTTATGGGGGATATTCCAAATGTAAAGGGTTGTTTTGGTTGAAAAAAATCGCAAGGTGCGCACTTTGTCTGCAGAGCTGAAATTTTCAAGCAAAATTACCGTTACGCACATGCTTTACTTTGGGGTGTTTGGCAACTCTTCCACTGACAGTAGCTATGCATGTTGGGTATCGTTCTGTTCGTAGGCTGTGACTGTGGCTTGATTCTGCTTTTCTATCCGTTTTTTTAGGGAAACTCTTTGCAACCAAAGAATCCATTGAGGAATTACTTCCAGAAAACTATGGCCACATCAACAAGCCTGGTACATCTAGAAAGCTTGAGGTGTGTACTTCCAGAGAATCTATAGTTTGTTGGGGGTATTTCAAATGTAAAGGGTTGTTTTTCTGCAAAAACTGCAAGGTGCGCATATTGCATAGCATAGTTGTATTTTATCAGCAGCAGAGACAATCCACTTCCTGCAGCTGTCTTTGCTCTCAGCCTTGGGCAGGTAAGCGGCCTCACCTCGTGTGGGGCCGTCTTTTGTTTATACTCATGATTGTTTTGAACTGGTTCAAATTCTTATTGACCTCTTAAAGCACTGTGGGGTGTTTTACTATATGGTGGTATATGCTGTTTTCTGCATGAATGTTGTACTGAATGCTGCCCCTTTTTTTCTGGGGATCTTACTGTTTCTTTCCCCACAGATCCTGGGATTCCCTCACTGCAGTGGCTTCCCGGTTCTATTACACCTGGCTAGTCCTATTACTCTAAATTGGGATATATATATATATATATATATATATATATATATATATATATATTTATATTATATTTATAATTTAAATCCTCCCTCCCGGGACATTAATTTAAAGGGGCATCCCATGTTCCTTGTCTCTCGGCGGTGTACATTCCAGGGGTGGAGAACCAGGAAGCGGACCGGTTGAGCAGGGGCTCTTCCCGTCTGGGAGAATGGTCTCTCCATCCTCAGGTTTTTCGCTCACTGTGTCTCCAATGGGGGACACCGGAGGTGGACCTGTTTGCCTCTCGTCACAATCACAGGCTCCCGAACTTCGTGTCGCTCTCCCGGGATCCTCTGGCTCTGGAAGTGGACGCCATGTCCCTGAGCTGGGGGGATCTGGGATTTCTATACCTGTTTCCTCCGATACCCATGCTGGGCAGGGTGGTTCGGAAGTTGGCTCTGGAAAGGGTGTCCGCCGTTCTCGTGGCCCCAAGGTGGCCAAGGCGAGTGTGGTTCGCAGACATCGTTCGGCTGGCAGTGGACCAGTTCGTTCTGCCTCTTCGGGCCGATCTGCTCACTCGGGGTCGGTTGTGTTACCCCAATTTACCAGTGCTGGGTTTGACGGCCTGGCTGTTGAAACCTCCATCTTGAAGGAGGAGGGTCTTTCTGACTCAGTCGTTAGACTCTGATCAGTGCCCGGAAGAGGTCTTCTTCTATCATCTACTATAGGACTTGGAAAGCCTATATCGCTTGGTGCGAGATTAGATCTTTTCCTTGTAGGGTCTTCTCGGTCTCCAGGATTCTGGAGTTTTTTACAATCTGGGCTGGACTCTGGTCTTCAGCTAAGTACTTTGAAAGGGCAAGTTTCTGCCTTATCTATCTTTTTCAGAAGCGTTTTGCACTTCATCCTTGAGTTAAAACTTTTTTCCAGGGGGTTACGCATGTGGGGCCTCCCAGGAAACCATTACTCCCGGTTTGGGATTGGAATTTGGTTCTTTCTGCTCTGCAGGCTCCTCCTTTTGAGCCTCTGCAAGATATTGCTTTGTCTACCCTGACTCAGAAGATTGTCTTCTTGGTAGCTATCACTTCGGTCCGGCGTGTCTCGGAGTTGGCGGCCTTGTCTATCCAGGCGCCCTACTTTGAGAGGCATCAGGATAAAGTGGTCTTTCGGTTCAAGCCAGACTTTCTTCCTAAGGTTGTTTCTGCTTTTCATTTGAATCAGGATATTGTTCTTCCCTCCTTGTGTCCTAATCCTAAGAATGACAAAGAGAGGGTTTTGCATTGTTTGGATGTAGTACGCTGTGTTAAGTACTACTTGATTATCGCGTCTCCTTTTCGTAAGACGGATGCCTTTTGTTGTGCCCTGTGGGCCTAAGAAGGGTTTGGCACCGGCCAAATCTTCCATTAGCAAATGGATACGTCAGGCCGTTATTGCGGCCTATTCTGCTAAGGGGAAAGTTCCCCCTTTTCGTATCACTGCTCATTCTACTCGCGCCGTTGGAGCGTCTTGGGCTTTTCAGCACCAAGCTTCTGTTGAACAAGTTTGTAAGGCCGCTACTTGGTCTTCTGTTCATACTTTTTCTAAGTTTTACAAAGTTGATGTGCGGGCCTCAGCGGATGCTGTTTTTGGCCGCAAAGTTCTGCAGACTGCAGTCATTTAAGTTATGCTTCATTTTTGCCTTCGGATACCCATCCCTTGTGGACACTGCTTTTGGATGTCCCAATCGTGAAGAATTAAAGGGGAAGCGGGGTGTGTGGCACACTGAGAATAATACCATTTTGTGAGTACTCACCTGAAAAATGGATATTGTCAGTGTGCCACACACCCCGCTTCACCCCGCCCTTTTCGGTATCCCGGTTCCTTTATATGGTGAAGCTTTTCTTTATTTTGAGGTTACCTTTAGATTACTGGTACCTTGTCTTTCTGCTTTTTAAATCACTGGTGTTAAGTGGGAGGTACCAGGTATATATAGGCCGGAAGGGGGCTCGTTACAAGACTTCCTCTCTACAACTGCGTCACCTGGCGGTGAGTAACCCAATCGTGAAGAATTAAAGGGGAAGCGGGGTGTGTGGCACACTGACAATATCCATTTTTCAGGTGAGTACTCACAAAATGGGTTTTTTTTCAATTTTTTAACTGTTAGGGGGAAATGCCAGGCACGTAGTTTCTACGTGCTTGGCACTTAACGGTAGGAGAAGCAACCACGTAGAAACTACGTGCTTGGCATTTAAAGGGTTAACCCTTCCTTTCCTGGTTCCAGATCTGGTAAAGGATCAGCCTTTTCAGCCCCAAGGGGGACTGCATGGAACAGAGGTAGAGGACGTGGGCGTCCAGGTCAGAGTTGGGGGTCTAAGTCTACTTCCAAGCCTGCCCACCTTACGGGTGGGGGGATGGCTGCGTTTTTTTTTTCCAGGCTTGGGTCAAGGAGGTATCAGACAGATGGATTCTGGAAATTGTGTCCTCCGGTTACAAGCTGGAATTCGAGTTCAGGCCTCCTCCCAGATTTTTCAGGTCCCAGATGCCCGTGGATCTGTTGATCGCGCAAGGGCTCCGGGCGGCGGTGGCGAACCTCTTAACCTCCCTGGCGTTATAATGGTAACGCTTTGTACACAAAATTGCACATATAATCATGTTTAAATCTGCCGCCCAGTTCCGCCCCCATGAGCCTCTGCAGCTCACAGAGACGGAACCAGGAAGTCAGATGGACGCATCTGCCGGGGCTCTCACCGGTGATCACAGCGGGGACATCGCAGGGAAAAGGTAAGGAGACTGCTCCTCTGCCTAATCTACCCCGAGCGTGACTCAGGGTTACCGCTACTTGCAGCGAAAATTAACCCCGAGTCACGCTCGGGAACACCGCCAGGGAGGTTAAACATGGATGTCATCCATCTGGTGCCTCCAGTGGAAAAGGGTCGGTTTTTATTCCAACCTTTTTACGGTACCCAAAAAGGACTGCTCTGTTCGGCCTATTCTAGATCTAAGACGGCTCAATCTATTTATCTGTTTCAGAAGGTTCCGTATGGAATCATTGCGTTCAACGGTTGACGCTCTCCGTCAGGGAGACTTTGACGTCTATAGACATCAAGGATGCTTATCTGCACATTGCCATCAGTTCCGCTCACCAGAGATTTCTCAGGTTCACAGTAGAAGACCAGCATTTTCAGTTTGTGGCCCTTCCATTCGGTCTTCATCCCCAAGAGTGTTTACCAAGGTGTTGGCAGGAGTATTGGCTATTCTCAGGGTCCAAGGCATTCGCATTGTGCCATTCCTGGACGACCTTCTCATCACAGCCCCGTCCTTCAATCAGGCGGAATTGGACACCAGAACGGTGGTGGCGACACTAGAGAGAGTTGGGTGATAAACCATGCCAAATCTTCTCTTTGCCCCGTCAGGGAGATTCCCTTTCTGGGTCTGATACTGGATACCCTTCAGGCCAGGGTATTTCTTCCTCAGTCCAAGGTTGTTCTGATTCAGGATTGAATTCGTCTGTTCCTGTCCAATCCTCGTCAGCCTATCCGCCTGGGGATGAGGCTAGTGGGGTTGATGGTGGCCACTTTCGAGGCGGTCCCGTTTGCACAGTTTCACATGAGGTCTCTTCAGCTCTTTCTCTTGGCAAGGTGGGACAAGCGACCGCTGTCTTTGAATCGGGTTTGTCTGTTGTCTTCCCGTGTTCGGCAGTCCCTTCAGTGGTGGCTGACTTGGAGCAATCTCAGAAGCGGCAAGTCGTTTGACCCCCTGTTGGGAATTGGTCACCACAGATGCCAGCCTCATGGGCTGGGGGGGCATCTGGAGGGAACATCGGTTCCAGGGTTTGTGGGGGCCGCAGGAGGCTCACTCTCCCAATCAATTTATTGGAGCTTCGGGCCATTCGTTTAGTCCTACTTCAATTAACTCATTTCTTGTGGGGTCTGCCGGTTCAGATTCGGTCAGACAACCGAACAGCGGTTGCATACATCAATCACCAAGGAGGGACTCGCAGTTGGGGTGCTCTCCGGGAAGTGTCTCTGATCCTCCATTGGGCAGAGATCAATGTTCCCTGCATATCGGCAGTTTACATACCGGGGATAGAGAATGTGGAGGCAGACTCCCTGAGCAGAGCATGCGCTCGACAGGGAGAGTGGTCTCTCAATCCCAGTTTCTTTGTCACAAGTGGGGGACTCCACGATTGGACCTGTTTGCTTCTCATCACAACCACAAACTTCCAGTGTTTGTCTCTATCCCAGGATCCTCTGGCAGTGGATGCCATGTCTCTGGCCTGGAAGGATCTGGGGTTCCTGTATCTGTTTCCCCCATTCTCCATGATAAGCAGGGTGGTGCGCAAGCTAGTTCTGGAAGGGGCGCCAGCAATCCTGGTGGCTCCAAGATGGCCAGGACGTCTGTGGTTCACAGACATCACAAGGCTGGCACAGGATCAGTTGCATCTGCCTCTTCTTCCAGATCTCATCACCCAGGGTCAACTCTGTTACCCCAATTTACCAACGCTGGCTTTGACAGCGTGGCTGCTGAAGTCTCCATCTTGAAAGAGGAAGGTTTTTCTGATGTGGTTATTCAGACTCTTATTAGAGCTAGGAAGAAGTCTTCCTCTGTCATTTATTACAGGACTTGGTGGTCCTATATTGATTGGTGTGAACCCAGGGCTTTGCCCTGTAGAGTATTTTCTATTCCTAGAATTCTGGAATATCTGCAACGAGGTCTGGATATGGGATTCCAGATTAGTACTTTGAAAGGGCAAGTCTCTGCCTTGGCTATTTTCTTTCAAAGGTCGTTTGCACTTCATCCTTTTGTTAAGACTTTTTTCCAAGGAGTTGCGCATGTGCGTCCTCCCAGAAAGCCTATACTTCCTGTTTGGGACCTTAACCTAGTGCTTTCAGCTATGCAGGCCGCTCCCTTTGAGCCTTTGCAGGATATTCCTCTTCCTATTCTTACTCAGAAGGTTGCCTTTTTGGTTGCTATTATTTCTGTCCACCCAGTTTCTGAACTGGCGGCTTTGTCTATTCTAGCCCCTTATTTTGAGAGGCATCAAGATAAGGTTGTTTTCCGTTTTAAACTGGATTTCCTTCCTAAGGTGGTGTCTGCTTTCCACCTAAATCAGGATATAGTTCTTCCTTCCTTGTGTCCTAAACCTAGTAACGACAAGGAAAGGGTCTTACATTCTTTGGATGTAGTTCGTTGTGTTAAGTATTATTTAGTTACTACTTTGACCTTCCGCAAGACGGATGCCTTTTTTGCTGTGGCTTCTGGGCCCAAGAAGGGTTTTGCTCCTGCCAAATCTTCCCTTAGTAAGTGGATATGTCGGGCCATCATTGGGGCCTATATGGCTAAGGGAAGGTTCCCCCTTTTCATGTCACTGCTCATTCTACTCGTGCTATTGGAGCTTCCTGGGCTTTTCTGCAACAGGCTTCTGTTGAACAGGTTTGCAAGGCTGCGACTTGGTCTTCTGTGCATACTTTTCTAAGTTTTACAAGGTTGATGTGCGGACCTCAGTGGATGCTGCTTTTGGCCGCAAAATTCGGCAAGCTGCAGTCATTTCAGTTATGCATTATTCCTTGGGGATCCCCACCCATTATAGATACTGCTATTGGATGTCCCAAGTGTCATGAATATTTGGAAGTGGGATGTGTGACATACTAGGAATAATACCATTTTGTGAGTACTCACCTGTAAAATGGTTATTACGAGTATGTCACACACCCCACTTCCCCCGCCCTTTTTTGTTCTAAGGGATCCTTTATATGGTGAATATTATTTTCAAACTATTTTTCAATTATCAAATATAATTTTCTCTTCCTGGTTCTTCACTGCTTTTTAAAAAGACTGAGGAATAGTGGTAGGAACCCAGTACTTATGGACCAGGAGGGGCTCCTTTTTCCATGTCATCTCTGCAAGATCGCCCTCTACAGGCCGGGTTCCCAAGTGTCATGAATATTTGGAAGTGGGGTGTGTGACATACTCGTAATAACCATTTTACAGGTGAGTACTCACAAAATGGTTTTTTTGGGAAGTATTTTTTTGTACTTTTGTGTTGCGCAGCAAACTTGTGATTTAGGCAGTGCCTGAGCGTGGGAGCGCACCACAGACTGCAGGGAGGCCAAGGATATGCCGAGACTCATGAATCTGGCGTGGATCCACAGAAAGATATTTATGGGGGTTCCTAGGGTGTTTCACATCCCTAATAGGGATGCCCCGGGGGTTGTAAGTTGCCCGCGTGTATTTTAAGTGATCTTTTAGACCTCATGGCTGCCCAGGCGAATCTTCCTCTTTAAAGTGGACCAGTTGCCCCTATGGAAGGCCCTGGAGTCTAAAAGGCTCCCCAGTATTCCTACTGATGTGTGCGCTCCCACACCCATCCATTCAGACAGTCCAAATGCATGGTAACGTGCACTCCACAAGGAAACCTGCACCCTATGCCGACGCTGAATCTTAATCAACGGCTTTATGCCCTACATTAGTATGCACGGCATAAATCACTGATTGGATAAGCTCATGCACTGTGGGAACAGCAGAAAGATGACTGGAGTGGGAGATCAGGGGGTTTGTAACAGCAGGACATCAGGATGCCCGTAGGGCAAGGATAGTGAAAATCCTGGTGATTGGTCCACTGCCCCATGGGTGAAACCCCCTCAGAATGTCGCTATTCACTCACCTCTTCCTCGTTCCAGCGGCGCATGCCCGGGCTTTCGTCCAATGACAACTGTCTGCCATGACGGTCATTCAACAAATGGCTCTCATTGACTTTAATGGGGGAGTGCGCGCTGATGCATCCCCAGTGGCACCCGCTCCTGTCTCAGCCTATATGATTGGCTAGGGCAGGAGCAAGCACATGCCACGGGGGATACGCCGGCATGCGATCTCCATTAAAGTCAATGAGAGCCACGGCAGATGCCTCACATTGGAGGAGAGCCTGCGCATGCGCCATAGGAATGAGGCAGAGGTGAGTGAATAGTGATATTCTGGGAGGGGGGGGGGGGTTCTCACAGCATGATATCCTAACTCAGGATGCCATGGGAGAAAGCCAGTGTACAGTGAAATATTTTAGATTGTTGTTAAAGTGGACCCAAATCCAGCTGGCTCTGCAGTCTAACAAACTCCTAATGCGGCCAAATCCCTATCCATGGGCCATCCCGCTGTGTAAAACCCTTAGGGATCACCTGTATACTCATCTTGCCTGTGATCCCACAGCTCATCCCCAGTTTGTTCGGGCAGGAGCTCAGACAGACAACCTGGGTGCTGGAGCACACGCATCAGTCGGAGGGAAACCGGGATGCTGTTCATTCCCTGCTCTCTATGCCGTGCTCTGTCTGTGGACAAACCGAATTCTATGCCCTGCATTAAAGTGGACCAGAAGCGGCCATGAAGTCTATAAGACTCCAGGGCCACCTGATTCCCTCTCCTTGGGGCCTCCAGTTAATGATTTGTGAATAGCTGGCACAGGCATTCGCCCAGCTGCAGGCCAACAGGGATACAGTTATCGGTGCACTCGTCTTCATCGGGGCCTTGGCCGATAAGACCTTTCGACAACTGAGCAAAACAGAATGGAGCCAACTGACTGCCTGCACACTTGCGCATGTGCCGTTGGGTTGGCAGTCAAGTATGTTTTACAGGCAAACCGGGGGGGTTCACATAGTGGGTCATCCCAATTTGAGTACCAAAACCCAGGATATTTAAAATCCTGGGTTTTGGTGCACTTTAAAGTCGATCGATTCCCTCCCCACGGGGCATCCAAAATCGGGATGCCCCACTGTGTATAACCCTCCATGTCGCCCATACACTTACCTTCTTTCTCGGTCCAACGACGCATGCGTGAGCTGCATTTCCGCTATCCCTCTAGCAGGGGGCGTGCCCACGCCAGGCATCTGTGAATGGCCGACGCGGGCACGCTCCCTGTTAGAGGGTAGCACTCCCTGTGTCGGTACGCTTGGAGCCGCTTGCCTTAGACGATGTGACGTCGGATCCGAGCTCGCTGATTGGATGAGCGGCTGCGCATGCGCTGTAGAACCGGGAATAAGTGAGTTGGTTTCAGCGACCTGGGGGCAAGGACCAGAACCCAAGATAGTCAAAATCCTGGGTTTTGGTGCACTTTAATATGTGTGGTGAGTATACCGGTCATCCCAAGGGGATTCACGGGGCCGCACAAGTGACGTGACACAAGGGGCGCGCTGGGACTCTGGAGCTGGCCCTGGATGCAACAGAAACCTTTAATGTGGTTTGGAAATGTAAGTACATCAGGACTATATGGGGCGACCAAACCAATATCTATGCTGATGACACTCATGGCAGCACTCACATTCGTATATTAATGGATCCACAGAGCAAAGTCAAAACTAAGAACTGTTAATCTACAAACCACCCAAATAAATCGGTACAATAACAATAGATGTAAAGCAATGCAAAGCAACACTGCCAAAAGGGCACCTAAACCACCATCACCAAAAAATGATGCATCAAACCAATGCAAAGTGCAAAATTAAACATAATTAAACATCAACAATGACATGTACTAGTTCACATCAATTAGAAAGTCCAGAAACACAAAGCAAAAAAAAAACAAAGGGCAACGAGGGATCATACTGCTCTGCTACAAATTAAGAAGCAGTAGAAAAAATTCTGACACAGCATTTGGGTATGGAAGTTTTCCGTTTGTAAAGTGATTTTCAACTGTGCACGAAAAAATTTGCCCGCAAATTCGCACGCGCAAATTTAATTCAACTGCCTTTGTGAATCACTCCTAGGTTTGAAAAATTATCGCATGCGAATTTATTTTCCAAGCGTTAATTTTTCTCTCTACCTTTTAGTGAATCGAGGCCATGGTCTGGATTTGGGTTTCCAGATTAGTACTTTGAAGGGGCAGGTTTCTGCTTTGGCTATTTTCTTTCAAAGATCTTTTGCTCTTCATCCTTTGGTTAAGACCTTTTTCCAGGGGGTCACGCATGTGCGGCCTCCTAGAAAGCCCTTGCTTCCAGCTTGGGATCTTAACTTGGTGCTTTCTGCCATGCAGGCTGCTCCTTTTGAGCCATTGCAGGATGTTCCTCTTCATATTCTTACTCAGAAGGTTGCTTTTTTGGTTGCTATTACCTCTGTCCATCGGGTTTCTGAATTGGCGGCTCTGTCAATCCAGGCCCCTTATTTTGAAAGGCATCAGGATAAGGTGGGTTTTCCGTTTTAAACCGGATTTCCTTCCTAAGGTGGTGTCTGCTTTCCACCTTAATCAGGATATAGTTCTTCCTTCACTTTGCCCTAATCCTAGTAATAGCAAGGAAAGGGTTTTGCATTCTTTGGATGTGGTTCGTTTTGTTAAGTATTATTTGGTGACTACTTCTGCTTTCCGTAAGACGGATGCTTTTTTTGTTGTGCCCTCTGGGCCTAGGAAGGGTTTTGTGCCCGCCAAGTCTTCCATTAGTAAATGGATACGTCAGGCCATTGTTGGGGCCTACTCTGCAAAGGGGAAGGTTCCCCCTTTTCGGGTTACTGCTCATTCTACTCATGCTGTTGGGGCTTCTTGGGCTTTTCAGCACCATGCTTCTGTTGAGCAGGTTTGTAAGGCTGCTACTTGGTCTTCGTTCACACTTTTTCTAAATTTTACAAGGTTGATGTGCGGGCCTCAGCGGATGCTGCTTTTGGCCGCAGAGTTCTGCAAGCTGCAGTAATTTAAGTTATGCATTTTTTCTTCTTGGGTCCCCACCCATTATTGACACTGCTTTTGGATGTCCCAAGTGTCATGGATGTTGGAAGCGGGGTGTGTGACATACTAGGAATAATACCATTTTGTGAGTACTCACCTGTAAAATGGGTATTACGAGTGTCACACACCCCGCTTCCCCCGCCCTTTTTTGTCCTAGGGTCCTTTTTATATGGTGTTTCTTATATTATATAATTTGCTCTTTCTGGTTTCCCACTGCTTTTTTAAAAGACTGGGGATTGGTGGGAGGTCCCAGGTACCTATGGACCAGGAGGGGCTCCTTTTTTCCATGTCATCTCTGCAAGATCGCCCTCTACAGGAAGGTTCCCAAGTGTCATGGATGTTGGAAGCGGGGTGTGTGACATACTTGTAATACCCATTTTACAGGTGAGTACTCACAAAATGGTATTATTTCAAGTTTTTAGTCACTTATTATTCTTTCCCCCACTGGGCTGCAACTCTGTTCAGGACTTTAGGATACGGGCGCCACCATCTTGATTCAGAAGCATCACACTTACTGGGGAGAGGAAAGCGGGATAAAGTACAGGGGGCAGGTTATAGCTGTGCTTTGCTCAGACGGAGCAGAGATGGGGTCAGGAAAAAGTCAGCAATCCCAGAATGCAGTGCAGCACAGTTAGAAGCCACTTCCTGTTTGCAGGCTGCCTGATGTCCCATCTTGGATGTTTAAAGGCTCATAACATGCAGTAGATGCAGGTAGGATGATTTTTAATGTGAGCAATCTGTATGTACAGGGTGTGGGAAACATATAAGATATGCTCTTATTCAGGGTGAAGGTCCGCTTTAATTTACCATACCTATGTTTATTTTTTTAGAAATACATTTTCACTTTTTCTTATCAGTAAATCACTGATAATTGTGAGGGAACTATTGTTAAATGTAACCTCTATAAGCTTACTATGTCAATAATATTCCTGACGACAAAGTATGTGTTGTCTATTTTTAGCACTATTTTTGTCACTCCCTGACATTTGTATAATTATTGCTACTCCACTATACAACTTGATTTACTGTACTTTTACAATAAAACTATTTTTATTTTATTTATTCTGTCTTCAGATGTATGTGTCCGAGCATAACTTCAATAAAAACATTTGAAGAAATGTTGTGTAGAATAGTCAGCTGAACCTGAACAGATTTTTGTGATACAGATAGTGATTTATTACTGGAATTCATGCTACACACAACCGTTACATGAGACATGCTTGCTTCAACAATGTAGCCATTACATGAGGCACCCAAAGAGAAATGCAGTGGGAAGTTGTCGGTAGGCATGTTGCAGCAAAAGTCTTGCAAATCACAAGCTATCAGGGAATGCAGCTTCATGGAGCTTTAAAGGGATTTTTCAGTCAGTTATTAAAAAAAGCTACCTCTTCATGGTACCGCAGCTGCCTGGGTTCTGGATAGAAGGGGAAACATGAGGTAATTACCCAACCGCCCATACCTTCCCCTTCACAGGTGGCCAGCAATTGCATCTTGATATTGCTTAATGTGTAGCTGCCCCCTATGCATTCTACCCATTGTACCCCCCTACTCAATATACCCCATGCCTTCCCCTTCACACGTGTCCAGCAATTGCATCTTGATATTACTTGATGCATAGCCGCCCCCCTACTCATTATACCCCTTATGCCAACCCCTATCCATCAGCTTCAGTCATGCTCCTAAGTGGCAGCACAAAATGCCGCAGTCCAAGGATAATGTTGGGTGCAGGCCAGGTGACGGTATGCTTTTAGCATACATGTAGGGAGTGTGCAGCATTGTGCCCTGGGGGTGAGACAGGCACCTCTTGATTAGGCATGAGAGCTGGTCACAACATGACACCCCAGGTTGCCATATGCCTACCTCACTCTGGGATCTCTACTTTGCTGCGGCATCCCTGCATGCTTCTGCCAGCAGAACAGTGCAGTGATGTGGGACAAGGTGATTAAACGTTGCATCCCAAATTGTGTATCCTAAATAAAGGTTTAAACTGCGATTTGTCCAAGTTTTCAAGTGGGCATCTAGATTTGGGATGCCCGCAGTGCAAGGTGAGTTGCCTTTCTATAGTTCATCTCAGACAGCAAAAATACCTTGTTCACCCCGGGTCCTGCCCCTAGCATACATGTGGGAATAGCGAGCTTTAAGAGCTGAGAATAGTGATGTGGATGGCCCCAGCATTGCAACTCAACGTAAGACCCCAGTCGCTTCAAATCACTTTTGCATAAGTATACCTGCCTTCCCTATATCCCGCACACACTGCTGTGCCGTGGCATTTTACATCTGGGTCTTTATTCTAAGCATACAGTACGTCCTGCTCCAATATAATACTTACACGTGGGTAATCCTCCACCAGAGGGCGCTGTTCACTGCAGACATGCAAAAACAGGCTCCTCCCGGACCTTCATATACCCAGGGACCTCCCACAAATCCCCAGATTTCTCTGCAGTGCTGACTGCGAAGACATGAAGATATCAACTCTCTCGCAGGTGAGCGGGGCTATCACAGCCTGCGGCCCTGCAGGACTATTACCACCTGTCCTCTTCGATAAGATGTGCCTCCCAGCCTGGGCTGCGCTGGTCGGGTGAAGGTAGGCAGCACCTTGTGTGCTCACAGAGCTACGCTCCACCGCAATCCCCCACCATAGGGTAGGCGGTTTAGGCCGATGGTGAGCCTCCATTAGATGCCCATCCCGCATTATTGCCCGTGCCCCTCATAGCGATGAACCCTGGGTGCAGGTTCGCTTCTCCCTCGCTTCCTCCCGTAGCTCGGGGGAAAAGAAAGGGGGGGGGGTTATGTGTGTGGCTGTCCCAGCGTAATGTTAACATGTTTATGGCCGTTGACTTTTTATTTAAACTTGGGTGTCAGTGCCGCGCTCCTTGCTCCACAAAAACCTTGTCTGGTTGTGCGCGTGTGTGTCCTTTCATTACAAGAAGTGTGCAGCCCGAGCGGCAGCATCATTCTCTAGTGTCGAGAGCAATCTCCTTAATTACACTCTGTATGTGTGTCCTAGCCACTTCTGTCATTGACGTTGCGCTGGTTAGAGCTTCGCGCTCTTTGGGGGAGGCGGTGACTAAGCTTGACGCGCCCCGCGTCACGGCCAGATCAGGCCCGCCCCTCGAGGTTGGCTTGGCGCCATTTTGACGGTCTTCGCGCGCGTGGTTGCGATCCGCCTCCTCCCTTGGTCATGTAAGTGCCCTCCTGGGCGGTTTTTGTTCCTATGATTTTTTTATTCAGCTGTGCATGGTACTGACACCCCCCTCTTATCCCCTTTATGTCTTTCAGATGCCAAGATTTCGGTGGCTTCTCCCGGCCTGACATATGTTATAGCGGGTTCACATAAAAAATTCTCCCACATTCTTAGCGGGTTTTGGGGCATCCAGGGTTGCCTATTGCGTAAATCCCTGCGGGCATACTGCTCAGATAATCACCGTATGGAGGCATCTCAGAATTATGTACCCGGGGTCCCTCGGGGACAAGACCGGCTGTGTACAGTGTGTGGTCAGCCCCATGCTGATGCTGACAGAGCACAGGTCTGCGGACCGTGTGCTGAACAGGCACTGACCCTGCAATCAGGTTTGCCAGTGGCTGCACCTCACTTCAATACACCCGTCTCCCCGGACCTAAATCTCAATCCGGATGAGTCTCACTCGAGCGGGGATGACCAGCAAGTCGTGCCGCGCAGGCTGCCTATGGCTGAGCAGGTGCTGTCTAGTTTGGCGGAGCGCTTGGGCCCTGGAAAGAAGCGGTCCCTGACGCCTCCTGGTTCTCCGGTTCCTAATGATACTGATGAATCTGCTGCTATGCAGGACCTTGATCCTTCTGATGAAGGTGAGCTATTCTCCGATTTGGGCTCCTCGGATGAGATGCCCTGGAGTCGTGATGAGTCTGGGCCCGGTTCTTGGGGCCTGTGTGACACAGATGAACTACTTATTAAGATCTTTGAGGTTTTGTCAATCTCTCCTCCTGGAGAGGCTCCCAAGCCTAAGAAGGAGAGTTTCCACACAGCGCCGCCATGCTTGGAATTCCTGGAACAGGAGCATTTCCAGAATCTTATATCCAAAGAATGGGAATCGCCTTGTAAACTTAAAGGGGTCCCGGGGGTCTGGGATTGGAAGTACCCTTTCCCTCTTGATGTGATTAACTTTTGGTCAGCACCTCCTGTGGTGGATGCACCGATTATAGGGGTTACTAACCCCCCTTCATGACTGCTCCTCATTACCGTACCCTTCGGGATGCTGAGGACCGGCGCATTGACAGACTGGCTTCCCACGCCTTTTCGTGTAGGGACGGCTCTGTGCCCGGTCTGTGCCGCGGCCATCACTGCGGTGGCCGCCAGGACTCTCATTAGAAAACTACTTGATCACCAACCTGAGGACCTTCCCTGGGAGGTCTTTAATGCACTCTCAGATTGTGATGTGTTTGTGAGGTTTATCCTCTCAGCGCTGGATGACACCATTAAGATGTGTGCTAGAACCTCTGCCCTTGTGGTAGCTATTCGCCGCCTGATACGATGATACGAAAAAGGCTCTCACTGGCCTTCCTTTCAGAGGACGGCATCTATTTTGGGCCCGTTTGGACCTTTTTGGAACAAAGGGTAAGGCACCCCTACGCAGAAGGCCGTCTCGGCCTCCTCTGGGCAGGGACACCCCTCCCTACGTTAGTGTCAAACGCGAACCTGAGGTGTGCTTCCAACTTTTCGGAGTGGATTTCCACCACGGGGTGGGCAGGCAACGCCCTGGGCCCTCTGGCAGGGCTAAGTCCAAATCTGCCAAGACTTCCCAAGCATGAAGGGACGCCCTCGCCCTTCTGGGCGAGGGGACGGCCACAGCACCTGACTCCTATCTGGGAGTGTATCTTCGGGTGGTACCTTCTGGTGGTTCCAGGAGGTAGTTCCCCTGGACACAGGATAGAATTTGCTGGGCCGGTCCCTCTCAGAGGTTGTCAGGGTGCTTCTGGCCCCTGTTTTCCCCTCAGGAGTTGGTGCAGACCGTACTCGGCCCACAGAGTCTGGGCTTACTTACCGGTTGCCCTTAACAGAATGGGGCTATGGCCTCTATGTTAACTTTCCTCTTTCCCTCAAAATGATGAGGCGGTCTGGGCCATGCTAGCCTATGGTAGGCTTGGCAATTCTACACTCACAGGTAGTCCCTGCATGATATCTCTGTCTTGGGACACAGGCGCCCTGTGCAAAAAGGGGGCTTCTGGCCTCCTGGGGAGATCTAGATCTCTTTAGTTCCCCCTGTGTCTTCTGGACACCAAGACCTTTACTAGTCAGTGTTGAAGGACCAACCCTGCGGATTGGGGCCTTATTTTTGGCCTCTCTTCTGCTCCCAAGCTACTCGCCAAGGTGTGGATGGGGGTTATGTCTCTGACATGCCGGTGGGGCGTCCGCACTAGGACCTACCAGATCGTCCTTCCTTACTTCCCAATCTCTACGTCAGGCCGCATAGGTTAGTCGGCCGGCGGTGTCCCCTGGGAGTTACTGGATGGGTGCTCTCTCACCTCAATCCCTCATGGTCCCTTACCTGATATCTCCATTCCTTGGATTCGGTTCAGGCTAGAGCCTTCTTCCTTGGCAACAAGTGGACTCCTGGTTACGGGGGCTCTGTCCCTCTTTGCCGACATATTACTTTCACCAGGCAGGATTGCAGCTGGTGGGCCCGTTGGTGGCGTATCAGATGATGTCCCTTATATACAGAGCCTTTGGGCTCTTCGGCACAGTAAGTTATTGATCCTGGATGGGTTCCAGCACCCCGGGAGCTAGGTCTGTGCTCATTCCCCTTTGGTACGGTGGTTCCTCTTGAGCTGGTTATATTCAAGGACCCTGTCAGGGGGCACCCCCTTCTTTGCTTGCATCTTCCTGTGAATGGTCACCTTGGGTACCAAGTCTCGCAGGTTGGCGGGGGGGGGGATTTCTTCCAAACCCCCCGTGGTTCCTAGGTAGGGTCCCTTAGAGGGTCCATCTTACCTACTGGCTTTGTTAAAACAATGAGCCTTCAGTTGACTCTATACTGCTGGACTTCTCCTCTTCAGGACCTGTCTATTTGGGGACTCTTGGCCTGTTGGAAGACAATGGCCTGTTTTATTATTGGTCTGGAGCTTGCAGCAGGATGATTCTCCTGGAAGGTTCCTGATCTGGGTGGGGGTCTAAGTCCCCTGCTCCTCAGTGGTATTCGCTCCAATGGATGTCTTTCAGTGGCAGGTTGTGCTATCCTGGTGTCCCTCTGAGAGCCAACTTGGGTGGCTCTGTTGGGTCTCGCTAATATCACAGGGGCTCTGCCCTTGTTTTTACTGCCCCAGAATATTCTGACTCTGGTCATGGGGGCTTAGTAAATTTATGTATAGACTTTCTATTTTATATGTCTTCTCTTCATTCACTCTGCTATGTGGGGTTCTGCGCACGGTCGTGCTGATAAAGAGACCCGTGAGATTGATGGCCCCTGGGTGGCCTAGTGAACTGTGGTTCGCAGATGCTTCTGAGAGCGTACAGGTCCGCTGACCTCAGCAGGAGTGCGGAACTGCCCTTGTCAGGCTCCTTCTTATGTCGTCCCAATCTACAGACTCTAGTCTGAGGGCTTGACAGCTGATTCCTTCACCCCTTTGGAGACGGGTTTATCTTCTGGGTGACTTGGTCTATGGGGGGCTAGGAGCAAGCTTCCTTGGCTTCTTCTTCCTCTGTCTATTTTGGGTTATGGTGTACCCATATTGATTGGCATGAGTCTTGGTCTCTCCCCTGTTGGACGTTCTCGGTTCCCAGGGTTCTAGAGTTGTTACAGCATAGGTTGGGGTTGGCTCCCCATCTAGGTACTCTGAAGGTTCAGGTTCTGTCCTGTCTGCCTACCTGTAGAAGTCTGGTTCGGTCTTCCTTGTTAGGAGTTCTCTTGGGGATTGCTCAAGGGCATCTCCCAAGTAGTTCTATGGTCCCTGTTGGGATCAGTTTTCATTCTGTTTGCCCTGCGGATTGTTCCCTTGGGACTTCTTGGGGTTCTGGATGCTGTCTGAGCTGTTTTGTAGTTCAAGTCGCCCCTCCGGGGGCTGTTGCTTCAGTCAGACGTGTGCCTGAGAAGGTGGCTCTGATTACTTAGCCCTCGTTCATTATATATATACACACACACCATGATGTGGTGGTATTCCGCCTTACGCCGGACCCTTTTGTCCAAGGTGGTGTTTTATGATCATTATTTAAGTCCTTTTAGTCTGCCTATGGGCCTTATTCTTAGTAATGCTGAAGTAAGGGGTCTACATTCCCTCAACAGGTGTTGAAATTTTCCTGGTTGTTTCTTGTCCCTTAGGGGGACTGATGCTCTTCGGGGTCTGTGGGCGCCTCCATAGGTATGTGCCTGATCTTGTTTGCTTCCAGGGCCTATGCGCCCTTTGGACTGATCTTACTTGGATGGTTTGCCTTCCTGGTCCTGAGTAAATGTTTCGGCTTCTTGCTGATCCTTGTTAGTGAAGGGGTCAGTATCCCCGCCTGTCTTGCGGGAGACCAGTTTTCAATTCCCTGTTGGGGAGAGTTCTAAGTTTTACCGAGGCTTTTGTTGCTTTTGGGCTGGTTAGGCCGTTACACTGGCCTATTCCTTTAAGGGGGAAGAATCGCCCTCTCTTTTTATTCTGTTCTACTGGTGTTTGGGTACCTTTGGCCCTTCAGCACCAGGTTTTCTGTTAAACAGGTTTGCTAGACCGCTGCTTGTTTCTGTTCATACCTTTTCAAAGGTTTTGTTATGAGATTGACGTTAGAGCCTTTGCTCATGTCGTACTTGGTAGCAAGGTTTGCAGGTGACAGCGCCTTTACTGTCCCACCCTACTTTATGGACACTGCTATTGGATGTCCCACGTGTAAGTATTATATTGGAGCAGGACGTACTGTATGCTTAGAATAATACAATTCTGTGAAATACTCACCTGTAGAATTGGTATTATACGCATACAGTACGTCCTGCTACACCCCACCCTGGTTTTACATTTTCTGGATCCCCTGTATGGTGATTGTTATCATTGCTATTGTTACCAGTTTGGTGGTTGGTTTCTCCCGGCTTCTTTTCTCACTGCTTTTCAATACTGGGTATTTGTGGGAGGTCCCCGGGTATATGAAGTTTTTGCATGTCTGCAGTGAACAGCGCCCTTTGGCGGAGGATTTGCATGTCTGTAGTGAACAGCGCCCTTTGGCAGAGGATTACCCACGTGTAAGTATTATATTGGGGCAGGATGTACTGTATGCGTATAATACCAATTCTACAGGTGAGTATTTCACAGAATTGTATTTCTGGGCTCCACCAAAAGGACAGCCTGTGGGGCCCATCGCACAACAAGTGGTTGCCACCAAAAAGGGGTGCAGAGATGGGGGTTCAACTGCTGAAACCCAACCCCTTTATGGAGAAACACAGCAATCGGTGCATAGAGGAATGCAGGTCAGATATGGGGTCAATTCAGAGCCTGGTGAGAAAACTCCCTCCTTTTTTAGGAGCGAAAACTGCCATTCCATTTCATTGTCTATCGAGTCTACATTTTCACCTGGCTCTGAATCGGCCCCAAGGTAGATCGTAAAAGTGAATGTCAAATTTCTCTTCTAAGAAATATTAGTGAGTTTTCTCACCAGGCAATGGTCTAACAATTGGTTTTGTCTGAAATATCACTTTAAGCATTTTCATTTTTACTGTGGCTGCTCCACTCCAAGTGGAGTCTATCTAATGCTGGGTTTACCTATTGTTATGGGCATGGTGAATGAGGATCCTCCCTGTCACCAAGTTGTAATGATGGGTTCTTGTTACTGCATTTTAACAAGGTACCATTTTAAATCAGACTTTCAGCAGCCCTTTGGTCCACTGCATGTCCTGGCCCCCGAAACAAGGAAGTCTATACACATTGTAGCCTTGTAAATGTCAGAGAGTGGGGCTAAAGCAGACCCACGCTCTTAAAGCCCCTGTCCAGGCACACCTTAACTTCCTCCTACCTCATCCCCCCCCCCCCCCCCCCCGGGAAATATGTAAAATTAGCCATTTGAAAGCATCTCAAAGGAGATTATATTCAAGTATATGTATATACCTTATGTATTCTAAGAGAACCACTTTCTTCTCTTCAATTTCTGGGTCATGGCACAACTTTATCCTGAGCATGCTCTGCTAGGGTCAGACATCTGCAGAACCACTGTAGCTTGTTAGGCTCCCTGGCATGGAGAGCACCAAGGGACAGGAGGTAGCCGTAAGACCACTTTTTTCCATGGTCCTCGAGGAATAAAATTGAAAGGAGAGGCAAACTTTGAAGATTTGCTACTGCTTCTTCCCGATCCTGTAGAAAGTGGAGCCAAGGCAAATGGGTCAGCCATCAGGTTAGCTGCTTGCTGCCTTGAAGTGGACCAAAAACCTGTGATTTTCACTATTCTGGGTTTAGCTCCTTCTGCCTAGGGCACCCAGTTTGGGATACCCTGCTATGTGAAACTCCCCAGAAACCTGAGCTAACTCGCCTCTCCTTGAGCATAGGCTGCAGGCGTGGAGGCTTGTCCAATCAGCTTATGCTTATTAATGTGCGCTAGGGAAGCTGCATGGAATTCCTCGCTGCACTTAGGAGTGGCATGCAACATCACTTCCTCCCTTTACTGGACACGCTGGTAGTTTGGGATGCTGTGGGAGGGAGTAAGCCTGCCCTGGAGTTTCATAGACTCTAGAGTGGAATGCCCTACTATGTCAAACCACCATGTTTGCCCAAAATACTTCTGTCAGTTCCATGGCGCATTGGTGGCCCAGGGCTGCCTTCTCAGCATCTCATGGCTCTGGCACCCAGACCATAGGGAGACCGGGAAATCGGCTGCTCCCCTATCCATCAGATTGAACAAAAGCCACAGGACCGGCCTCCAGAAAAGTGGTAGGTTTAGGTAGGTAGGAGCTGTGGCTCTTCTTGGGCAATACTGTCCCTTTAGCGTTATTCGCCTCTGACTGACTATAGCTGACTATGTAAGATGAATACATATATAGGTGTACAAATATTCTGTAGCCCTAATTTTACAGAAAATCCCTCCTTGACCTTAAGCATACATAGAGACACCAAAAAACACCTAACATCTCCAGTACTTGAGCACCGATTACAATAAGAGGGTATGGTCCAGAAATTATAAAGTATGGTTTGGCTTGCTTTTTGAAAGCTAACACACATACCAACTACAGCAGACATTTTTTTGAGGGCACTGTACCACTTATGAATCCTAAGTTACGAGGGGTATTCAATAAGTTCTACCTTAATATGAAAACATTTTCTGAGAAAGTGTATCTATTTTTCAATGTAATCCCCATTGACTTTAACACAATTTTTTCACCATGCCTCTAGAATTGGATGCCTTCAGAAGAGGATACTTCTTGCTGCTTCAGTTATGGTCTTTTTGACTGCATTATCATCAGAAAAATCATTGTCTTCAGTTATAAAAGTAATAACTGGGAACTAGGTCTGGGCTGTGGGGTTGATGGTTAAAGGAGCATTATCGTATAAAAAAAAATTGTCCAATAATAAAAAAATCTTATAAAAACAAAATACTTATTCACCCAATCAGGGGTGGCTGGTTTTGAATGTTTTATTCTGCTTTTACAGGGGAGATCTGCTCAACTCCCATGATCTGTCTCCTGAGCTGGTCTTTGGTGCAATAATAGCCTTTTGCTATTGGAACTCTTCTGATGTGTGCGTATTGTTTTACCCATCACGCAATACTTTTCTTAGCAGAATGGAAAATGCTGCTACTCCCCATAGGCTGGTTCAGGGCCCATGTATTGGAATGAATCAGATCATATAGATAGAAGTTAAATGCAGGGCCAATTGGTTTTTGAGTGTTCCATTCAATATCTACCTGGAAAAGATAACCTCAAGCTCAGCTGGGGTGTATGAGAAGCTCCTCTTCTCACTATAGGGTCGATTAAGCAGGAGGTGAGAACTCGTAATTTTTAGGAGAGAAAACTAATGTTCACTTTTATTTTGTACCTTAGGGCCAGGTGAAAATTTACATCCCATTGCTGAATCACCCCCAAGCTAGACAATGAAAGTGAATGGCAGTTTGCTGCTAAAAAGTAGTAGAGTTTTCTCATCTGGTGCTGAATCAACCCTTTTCTAGCATGCTTGTATGTTAATATGACATCATTTTGTGATATAGCTTCTTTAAAACCATTTAATTTTAAAAGACAATGTCTTGAGCCATTGTTTAATAAAAGCAGACCAAACCACTGGTAACCCTGCTCTAAAAGACTCCAGGGCCGGGTTACCTTGTTCCCGTTTTAATGTGTTCATGCTTTTAAGTAGCATTACAAGGTTTGAGGGACATGTCGGGCCCCCTAATCCCTGTGCAGCTCTAACTGTGAGCTACACGCAGCCATGAAGCAGGGCTGTGTTTCTGCTGCGAATGGCTGTGAGTTTTTAAATGCCTGGGTATAATGTTGGGGAACTTTAATCTTTGGAGGTTCTCTTTGAAGGTAAAGTCTATGAAGGCATTGGCTGCCAGAGAGGCACACGTCTCTCTTTCACCTGGTCCTGTAGCTGTGATTGCTCTTCTGTAGCCCCAATATCTGAAGCTGGCTGCAGGAAGAAGGCATGGACATACACAGGTTTAACAGGGCACATAGCTTAAGTCACATTGGGCCCGCCTGTAAGAAAAAATAGACAACACCTAGCTTTAAAGGTAAACTCCCTTTTGGTAAGGTTTTTGGTGTCCTGCCATATTGTTTTCCTCCTGTGTTAGGATTGTTGCAGCCAAACCTGTGGCTTACTTATCAGCATGCTGTGTCCAAGTTTCTTACACCGTGTGTGTGTCTGTCTGTCTGTCTTGGTAAAGTAGGAGTGGCTTGGTAAAGTAGGAGTGGTTTACTTGCCATTTAGTTAAGCTCTGGGTGGTCCTGGGTGTACATAGCCCTTCATCAGCTAACCCGCACAACATGGATCCCCCTCACGTTGTGGATACTCATCTGCCCTGTCCGACGAAGGCTGCTACTGTCAAAGATGCAGGGCACGTGCAGGGCATTTTATGAATAAAATGATGGCACACTTTCTTTGCCAGAGATCATGATGTCACTGGGGTGAAGGGTGGGCACAGCTCGGGGAACACTGGCATTGCTTTGGTCAGCAACTACCTTTGACTGTTCCTCTGAAAGTGTGGCATCTCTTCATCTGCAGCTGCAGGTGCGGTTGAGTCTTCTGAAAATTCTACTGATACGGCCAATGAAGGCTCATGCTCTGCTCACTCTTCTGGTGTTCTGTGGAGCGGTGCTGTTCTGCGCTGGGCTTTATTCTCCAGGCCCTGCTTCTCCATTGCCCTCACGTTGTATTTTTTTGATCTTTGCATCATTGACACTATATAGTAATATAGTATTATAATAAATAAATTTAAAAAATAATAAAATAATAGTGCTCCCCCTCTCTTTCTTCCTCTTTTTGCTCCTTTCTCACTGGCAGACACAAGAAAAACAGGTCCTCATTTGCAAGAACTATTAAAGTGACCAGTGGGGTGGTCCTCCTTTAATAGTTTTTAGTTGTTTATACCACAGTTGTCTTGGCAACAATAGCAGCAACAGCTGACAGCATGATGACATCATCAGCTCTGGGCATCCTATTATAAGAAACATGCACAAACTCTTGGCCTATAATTTCCTGGAATAAGGAATCATGGGTGTTGAGTACTTTATCACCTACTGTGATAAATTTTAAAAACAAGATGGCCGCTCATGTGCTTGCAGGCCACCTGCAAACAGGAAGTGCTGGGCTTCCTGTTGCTGTGCATTTCCGTTATGTCAGCTGGGAGAGGAAGCTCAAAATGGCCGCTACCTTTCTTTTCCAACTGTGCCAGGCTGTTGGTCGGGTTTAAAGAGGAACATCGGACCAAAAATAAAAAGGGGCCGATTCTCCCCCCATTGGCCCTAACTTACCTTTTGGATGTCGCCACTGCCTGCTGGGATGACATCCGGCGTCTTCGGGTCTTGTCCTCTGCTCCCCTGCTGGCTTAGCTGTCTGTAAGCCATGCTCTTCAAAGTCCCACCCCCGCTCATCAAAATCTCGCAGGATTTCGGGTGGCTCCATTGCATCCCATTCTTGAGCACTGCACGTGCGCAAGATCATTGGCCATGCGCAGTGCCTGATGGGATGCAAGATGGCGCCGTCTGTTGGAAGGTCGCCCGTAATCCGAGGGAACCAGAAGATGAATCCCCCAGGCGAGGTGAGTAAATAGTGCCCAAAGGTAAAACCAGAGATGGGGGGCAGCAGATCAGTGAAGTTTGGAGGAGGTTTTAACCTCTTTAATGGCATTATATAGGAAAAGCATACGGACCCATCAGAGTAGGGCTTATATTAAGGCAACTAGAGACACAAGCTCATTATTTTGAATGCAAATGTATTTTATTCTATAAGCTTTTATATAGAACCCTTAAATAATGAATTTGTTTTTTAATTGCCATTAGAAAAAGAACCTAGTGGTCAGCCCAAACTTTTGTGGAGAACATTATTCCTCTTGCCAGCCTGGATAATGGAGGGTCAGGCTATAGGGTGCTCAGCACACCCACTGCTTATAAGGGGCAACTGCAGCAACCGGGAGAACTACACTTCCCGGCATGCACCTCTCCGCACGGCGCCGATATGGACGGTGGGGGTGTGTGTCTGTGGCCTGGGATGCGGCCGGCCGAGCCCAGCTTCCCGCACAGGGCCCATTAACGGCGCAGAGCCAATATCCCCGCAGCGCCGTGGTCCGCCGCTCCCGCCCGCTCGGGTGCTGCTTCATATACCGGCGCCCGGGCCGCAGCATCACCGGCGTTCAGCCGTTCGCCCCGTCTATAGCTGGTGATGGTTTGTTCCGCACTGGGGGACCGGTCCGGCCGACCGCTTTTTAGGGAGGTCTTATAAATAGCGCCTGGTTTTTTATACCCCGCTGCATCCCAGTTGCTTAACCCACAGGAGTTATTGCTGTGTTTATTATCTACTGCTATGCGAACATAGATTAAATGGGGTTTCGGCCGGCCGCCGCTGGTTCTTAGCTGGCAGGAGCCGTGCGTTTCCCCTGGCAAAGTGGAACATTCCAGACGCTATTTAAGGGCTCTGCAGGGCCGCTGGTGGCTCAGAGCTGCTCTGGGTCGTTGGGAGGGTCGTAGTCGGGGCAGGTAACGCGAGCGCAGGTGGGGGCGGCGGAGACAAGGTGACAGGGAGGCGGGCTGACGATGGAGGAGGCCTGCATGGCGGCGGAGACGACGGTAGCGGTGTAGAGGATGCGGCCCGGGGAAAGCGCCGGCCCGGCCATCTCCCGCGGAGGGAGATAAACAAGCCTTTAACTCTTCATGCTCCAGCGCTGCAGTCACCGGGGGGGCCTGTCACCGCTGCCATCCTCACAGCACCGCGCTCCTCCGGAAGATGTCACCGGGCAGACAGGCCGGCTCTGCACTGGCTCGGAGGTGGTGAGAGATGCTCTGCTCCCCCCCCCCCCCCTTCTCCCCGCTCCATCATCCCCATCCTCCATCCTCAGCATCCCCATGTCATGGTACCCGAGCATCATCCGTGTCTGCTGCTGTGACATGTATGTTTGTGTTCATGCCACAATCAGGCCTCCTCCGTGTGTTCACCTTCTACCTAGGCCTGGTGCATGTTCATCTCGTGCACACATAACATGTAAGGTCAATGTGTCTGCTCACATGAGAATGCCATTGCAGATGGGTACTGGGCCTAGCGCCCCATCATCTCCATAGTGATCACCGGCAGGAGAACGAGGGAGCGCTAGGCCCTCAATCTGATGCCTTGCCTGTTATTGCAGTGGCCCCACAAATGCCAGGCTCAAAGACCTCTGCAACTTTTGATACCTGGCCTAGTGTTTCCAATAAGCTCACATGGACGTCCGTATTACAGAAGTTGACAGGCTTTACATTTGTAGTATAAATCTTACTGACTCTGGGCTGCATACTTATTGGGCTATCTATGACGTTTCTCATTGATCCAGGTCATGGTGTAGCTGTCAGAATAAATCAAGGTAACTGGACTTGCTGTTTGTTTTTCTTGACACTAGTCTTCCAATTGGCTGTCTCAGTTCAGATTCTAAATTGAGGTCATAAGCCAGGCTAGGGAGTGACCCTTGTTAGGTGGTATAAACTCTCAAATAAGAAAGCCAGCGAAACGGCTTTAAAGTGGACCAAAACCCAGGAGCTTGACTATCGTGGGTTTTGGTCCTTGCCCCCCGGGCAACCCGTTCGTGGGTGCCCCACTGTGTGAAACCCCCCAGACTTGCCCATCCCTGGTCCCACGACGGCTGCGTAGTCTCTCATCCAATCAACGCGCTCGGATCCACTCCCACCCCTTCATCTAAAATCTTGCAGGTGAACGCATCCCCTGCTACCCTCTTCGAGGTTTTACACGGGGGCATCTCGATTCTGGATGCCACAAGGGCGGGAATCAAGCGTCCCTGGAATTGCCATCGGACTGTGGGTTTTGGTCCACTTTAAAATGGAACAAAACCCACCAACAGCCGGCCTGAAATCTAAAAGATTTCAGGGCTGGCCGCTTTCCACTGAATTGGGGTGCCCTGCTGTGTGAAACCTCCCAGGATGCCAGTAAAAACTCACCTTTCCCTGGTCCACTGGCGTATATGCAAGCTCTTGTCCAATCAGAGCCATTTGCTTTTCAGAAAACTGCTTTGATTGTTTACAATGGGGAGCATGCACTGATGCACCCCCTGCGACATGCATATGCTCTTGCAAAAGCCATTCAGATAGGCTGGGGAGAAGGCGTGCACAAGGCAGGAGGATGCAGCAGGCCGTTTTTCGATTGAAGTCAAAGAGAGCAGTTTGCAGAAGGGGGTAAAAATGGCGAACGGCTCTTACAGGCTGTGCGCATGCACCATTAGAACGTGGAAGAGGTGAGTTTGGGGCTTTCTGGGGTGTTTCATGCAGTGAGGCATCCCTTATCGGGGGCATGGGGCAAAACCCAGGAAAGTCAAATTCCCAGGTTTTGTTCCACTTTAGAAAATAAAACCAAGTCCTGCTTTTTTTTGTAGATCCGTTTCCTAGTTCACTATGTTGTTTGTTTTTTAAAACAAAGCTCAATGAACCTTAACACAAAGTGATGTTTAGACTTGGAATTGTGTTTTTACTCTGAAGTTCAGTTCCTCTGAACTTGGCCTAAGGCAGTGTTCAACAGATCTCCACCTAGATGAACAGGTGAAGTTATTCATGCTTAGACAGAGCTATACAGCCAGTTATGTGGGTTTCAACAAAACCTGGTCTGTTGGATTCTAGGGAGATGGTTAGGAAAAACTGGCCTAAAGCAGTGTCTCTCAACCCTCTTTTCAAGAGCCACCAACATCTCATGTTTTGCAGTTCTCCACATAGATGTACAGGTGAAGTAATTCTTAGAGCTACAGAGCCAGCTATGTGGCTATCCCCAAAACATGGCCTGTTGGTGGATCCTGAGGAGAGGGTTGGAAAAACTGGCCTAAAGCAGGGTTCCCCCAACCATTTCCTTAAAGATGGACTATGGTCAACCCAGGTTGCCTGCTGTGAATCGACGTTGGTCGCCTCTTTCGAGTCCTCTTCTATGGCTGCCGTGGAGCAGCCTATTGGCCTCCGTTGCCACACTGATAGGCTGTTTGCGGCTATGTGGGCGTGTCACCCCAAGCAGCCTATCACCACGGCCAGCAGCCAAGCCTATCAGCGCTGGCCAGGGAGGTGGATAGGCTGCTCAACGTCAGCCATAGAAGATGACCTGAAAGAAGTCAGTATCCGGACGTGCCTATACACATTGGGGCAACCCAGGTCACGCTGCTGTATAGTAAAGATGGACTCCTCTGACCATAGTTCCTCTTTAGGAGCCACCAACAAGTCATGTTATGCAGTTCTCCACTAAGACATTCAAGTGAAATATTTTGAGCTTAGCAAGCACTATAGAGCTAGGTATGTGGACATCCCGGTCATGACCTATTAGTGGCTCTTGAGAGAACAGTGGGCTTAAACCGGACCTTCACCATGATTTATTGAAAAGCCCAAACCCTTAAAAACGATTCCCCAGCATCTAAAATTAATATATTTTAAGTTTTTAGTCACTTATTATTCTTTCCCCACTGGGCTGCAACTCTGTTCAGGACTTTAGGATACGGGCGCCGCCATCTTCACTCACACTTACTTAGGAGAGGAGAGTGGGATAAAGTACAGGGGGCGGGTTATAGCTGTGCTTTGCTCAGACAGAGCAGAGCTGGGGTCAGAAAAAGGTCAGCAATCCCAGAATGCAGAGCAGCACAGTCAGAGGGCACTTCCTGTTTGCAGGCTGCCTGATGTTCCATGAGCCGCCATCTTGGATGTTTAAAGGCTCATACCATTCAGTAGATGCAGGTAGGATGATTTTTAATGTGGACCGCTTTAAAGCTGCGCCTAGATACTCAACTTTTCTGTGCCTCTTCTGTGGCCACCGCTGTGAAGCCTATCCGCTTATACCCTCGTCAGATGGCGGCGCTGATAGGCTGCTCGCAGTGACGTGCCCGGGAGCAGCCTATCAGCGCAGGCAAGCTTATCAGTGCTGGCCACAATGCTGATAGGCTGCATTGAGGTGGCTGCAGAAGAGGCTTGGAAGTGGTGAGTATCCAGGCAGGCGCCTGGTTGTTGTTTTAATGGCGGTGATGGGCAGCCTGGGTCGTGCTGTCTCACTGCTAACTAGTACTACAGAACTATGGTAATTTTTTACTATAGTTCCCCCTAAGTCTTCTCATTTGCCCATTATTTTTTCACCATTCATTTTTTCCATGGGGAAAAAAGGCATTAATACATTAAAGAGGGAACAACACTAAAAAGTTAGTATTGTTTGTAGCAGGGGCCATCAGAAATAGATACTTTATTCCGCCAAGTAAGTACGGGATACATACAAGGAATTCTCTTGGCAAGGAGACACACCAGAGCTATTAAAAATTATGTACAATAACATAAGTAGTAACAGGTACTTATGGTACTTTCAGTACTGAAATGGAGCATAGCAGTTAGGTTTGCCAGACATGCTTGCACATCTCGATATGTGTGCCTGGCAATTCATACTGGATGCCAGCAGGAACATGGGGTCTCATGGACGTGAGTATCGGGGATGGGATTTGGCATCTCTGGGTGGTATGTGGTTCAGTCTACCAATTAAAGGTGGACAACACTAATTTTTAGTGTTGTTTAAATATGTAAACATATACTTTATTCAAAAATATTAAAAGTATATTTCATAATGATTGAGAATATATCTCTACAAATCTTTTTCCTAGAACTTTTCACCCCAACAATCCATTACATCAAAATCAGAACCAGATGATGGTTTGGTTTCCTTTCATAAAAAGCTTTATCAACATTGTTATGCTGGGAAAAAATATCCATCTGAAATAATGTATTGGAGTGAAGGAAGATCGCTATGTATTTCTAGTTTGGATAAACCATTAGTGGACCATACCAAAGTGATGTTAAGACTTTTTATGGAGTGAAACTCGTCCATCGTCTGGGTTGACTTTGACATGATAGGCTGGCTGTCTAAGAAAGATGTATTGTTGATCAATATGGAATAAACGTTTTTATTATTTATGAATTACTTACACATTTTAGATATTTAATGTAATAACAAATATATTCATATGGAGAGAGACAAACATCCCAGGGGCCCTAACTGATGGCAGTACAGGCCACATGTGGCCCCTGGCCCAAGGTTGTGCATCCTTGGTCTAAATTATAAATGATCTTGCAGTTAATAAACTCTGCAGATCGCTTGTGTTGTAAAGATGTTCTCTTTACATTGTAGTGACCTGGAGATCCATGCTAAGTTGGAGAACTAAGTTTGGATGTGTTGATTTTAGACATTTTTTTCACCATGATATTGATATAATAGTTTTTATAGGTCCTTCAGATGTTTGTGCTAAGAAATATTCAACACCCATGTATCTCCCAATGGACTAAAACACGAGTTCTCAACATGTTTTCATGAAGTACCACTTTCCATTTTTAAAGTATCTAAAGTACCACCTGACTAGTACAAATGGGCTGTCGGCACTTAAACAATGTAAAAACACCAATTCACTATATAAAGTGTACAGAAATGCACATCTATAATGCCCTTGCTTGGAGCAGTCTGTTTACCTTTTGGAGATAATTTGGCTTGATACCTGATAGGACCTCAAGTACCACCAGTTGTATTTGCTCCACTGGCTGGGAACCCCTGGACTAGAACAATTGAATTAAAAAAGTATATATATATTTTTTATGCAAAAACCGAATGGGCACAAACCTAATGCACAAAGCAGCACCACCACCACCATTATAAATATAAAAAATACTGTCACTGTGTGGTTATCAGGGCACCATGAACTCGCATTGAAAAAAAATTATAGCATTAACTATAAATAAAAGATGACCCCCAGGATCTTGTGGGGAGTACTGATTTCTGTCATCTAAAAGATACAAAACCAGCATGCCTGGGATAAACATACATCTAATATTAAAAAAAAAACATATACACCTAAAGGCAGACTAGGCCTCTTTTGCAATTAAAGTGATCCACTACCTATTTTTCTAGAAAATGTGTGTTGGGCTTCAATGTACTGAGGGAGGGGAGATTTTTTTCTGACTGCTGATGGAAGCCTAGACCACGTGACTGGGAGTTTGATGCTGTGCTCCAGAAATCTGAATGCCCCCTTTACCCAGTTCATTGATGTCTTAAAGTGGACCAAAACCCAGGATCTTGACTATCCTGGGCTTTGTTGATTGGGGATGCCCCGCTGTGTAAAAATCCCAGGTTGCCTGATGTGACTTGCCCTTCCCTGGTCATATGGCGCATGCACACCCTCTCATCCAATCAGCACGCTCAGATGTGCTTCCGTCCAATCTGAGCACGCTGGCTTGCGCATCCCCTGCTATACTCAAACAGGGAGCGTGCCCGTGCTGGTCACTCCCAAATGCCTGGGCATGTTTCCTGCTAAAGAGCTGCTCGCGCATGCGCCGTTGGGCCGGGAAAGCAGGTGAGTTTCTGGGCGACCTGGAGTTGTATTAAAGTGCGATCTTAAATTTCAGGAGCGTGTTTTTTTTTTTTCGTAATGGGTGTTGGACTGCAAGAGTATAATGAAGGAAAACCGAGCACCTTGGTCAGCGGTTGTATTAAAGTGTAATACCTACACAGTTTCTTGAAGGTGGGTGTAAGTACACCCTATTCTACATAAAAGTCTGGAGAATGATGAGGGTTTGTTTACTCTTACTGTCATTCTCTGCTCCCCTAAGTTTTCCCAAGTTTCTGTGTAAATTATAAAACCATACCTGCAAAACCTTAGCTCTGTTGTGAGCCAGTGCAGTTATTTTATTTAGTAGAGACTTCTTAGCACTTATGTCCCTTAACTGGGCACATCTCAAAAGGATTTTCCTGTCCAAGTGTAAAAACAAATAATTGCATACCTGCTCTGCAGAAGTTGCATCCTGGTGAGCTGTTGAATAAAATTGTTGTTGCTGAGATTCAGAAGCTTATTTGGAGGCCAGCCCTTGGATTTAATTTATTTATGACCACCATTTTTTTTTTTAGCACTGAATGGTGGCCTTTTACAATGACGCATGGAGAAATCTGACAAACTAAAGCAGGGTTCAGCTATCCTCCAAGCAGCTCTTTGTCCCACACAGTATGGAGGCCGATACACAATTTCCAGTCAAAGATTAACCCACCACCCTGCCACTTGTCCCTGGCACTGAGGCAGGACATGGGAGTCACAAAGAAAAACCCTTACCTCGCCATGATCCAGCGCATTGGGTCCAGGGCTTCACCATCTTGGGAGTAAGCACTCCGTGCACACTACCACCTGGCTTTTCACACAGCCAGGCAATGTTTTTTTTTTTTGCTTCGTAACCCCCTGCCCCCCCCCCCCCCCCCATCCTGCCTCAGCGACAGGGGAGGGTGGGAGGTTAATCTTAAACTGGAATTTCGCTTTAATGCTTAAAAAAAGGTGGCCATTAATAAAATTAAAGGGCTGAGCTTAAAAAGGTTAAATCTCAACAACTGCTTTATTCAGCCGCACAACAGGATAAATCTTGTGTATGGCAGGTAAGAAAACAAGGATTGTTGTTTAACTTAGCCTGGGCAATCCCTTTAACATTTCTCATGCAGAAGGTCTCTTGCAACCCGCCACAAGTAAATTAACAGCAAATCAGAAAATTCAAAACCAATTTATGCACACCACAAAAATGGTTGGAAAACTTGCTAGAAGTGTAATTATTCGTTCTTGTCTTGGCTAAAGTAGTGAGATATGTAAGATTGTATGTTATGAAGGCTTTGCTGTATGGCCTGTACCAGGCACTTCTAACTTGTTTTCAGCAAGCACTGCTTTTCACCATTTGGGTACTATGTTTGGGTCGTCGGTCACATAAAATCATGTTGAAAAGACCCCTGAGACCAGGCCCCCAGCATCGAACACCCCAATTACCTTCTCCTACGTCGCACATCTCCCTCCTCAAGCGCCTGCACGAGAAGCTGACACGGCAGGTGAATGTGGCAACAGTACAGTGCTCTCCCATTGAGATCAATGGGCTCCAACCTAAAGGAGGAAGCAGGTGAATGGAAAGTGGGATTTTTTTCATGCCAAAGGGCAACCCTGATCTGGTGTCTGCTGTGGAAGTCCACAAAGATTAAAGTGGCTGTAAACCCAACAGCAATAATAGGGAAGCAAGAAGCTCTCTTGCTGCCTTTGCCATGTGTCTCTCCTCTATTTTCTGCAGTACTGACTTGAAGCCATAGTAGAGATCGAACATTTGCCTCTCCTTTCAATTTCATTACACCACCTAAAATTTGGCCTAACAGCCACTCTGTCCTTTGGAGCTCTGCGTGAGCCTGGCAAGCCACAGTTGCCCGCAGCTGGCTCTTACCACTGTAGACCACCGCCATGACATTGCTCCAGCTTTTGCTTTACCAATTGAGAATCTTAGTTCAACTTTTAGCGATTTGACTCGATTGTGGCCTTTCATGAACCACATTTGTACAATGGTTTGGAAAAGAAATTTTGAGTATTGTGGTCTACCCACTCCAATATCAGCTGAACTTTTGATACATTGAATACCCTAGAATGGAACTTCATCTAAATCCATTTGTTAAAAACTTGAAGTTGCACTGGTTCTGCCCCACTGGCATACTGCCTTGCCTTTTGAAGATGCAGACTTGTTTAAGTGGCACATTTTTCCAAGTATACAGCACGTCCTGTTTCACTTATTCCTTACGTCTGGGTTATCCGCCACAAGGTGGTGCAGTGGACTGCAGAAAGACTTGTGGCATCTCCCGGCCCTATAAAAAGCCAGGAACCTCCCACAAATTCCCAGTTTTCCTTCTGCAGTCAGACTGCGAAGATAGAAGATGGCTCCCTCTCTCTTGCGCAGGTGAGCGAGGCAACCAAGCCTGCGGCCCTGCAAGTCTGGTCGAATGACAGATCGGGTGAAGGTAGAAGAGCACTAGGGTCAAGTGCTCCAGGAGCGCAGCTCCAAGCCGCAGACCCTGTACTACAAAGGGGAGCCGGCCATAGGATTTATGGTGAGCCTGATAGGGATGCAGAGTTCATGCACTGCCTTCTGAGGGGGTGAGTTATTAGGGGACTATGTCCTCTTCTTTAACTTCTGGGGCTCCCCCCCTCCCCTTCCTGGCCATGGATACTCGCCGCTGCCTTCCCTTGTCTCCCTCTCTTCTACCCCCTCTCTGATTCCGTTCGGGGGGGGGGCGGGTGGCAGTGGTGGTGAGTACTACGCTTTGTACTACGCTCCGCGGCTGTGGGCGCTATAACCTGAGGTAATTTTGCTTTGTCATGGCGCCGGCCAGGTCACGTGTGGTGTTTTCTGAGGTAGTTTGGCGATTTTGGTGTGTTTTTAGCTGCCACGCAGCTTTGTACTACGCTCAGCGGCTGTGGTACCTGAGATAATTTTGCTTTGTCATGGCCCCGGCCGGGTCACGTGAGCGCCGTTTTCGCGCTCTTTGAGGGGGGGGCGGGGCCTGGTGATGCTGTGGATCGCACTGTTCCCCTGCGGGCCCCCCCCCCCTCGAGGTACCTCAGCCAGCGCCATTTTGTACAGCCTGCGTGTACTTATGTCTTTCAGGCGGGAAACCATTGTGGTTTTCCCAGCTCCACTCCTTCCTCCCCCTCACTCCTCCACAAAATAGACTTCTGGCGGCATCCCATGGGAGGGCATCCGGGGTGGCTTCTGTCTTAAGCCTTTACCCACTACTGGTCTATTGCGCCTGTGTTAATCACCATATGGAGGCTTCAGGGGATAGCGTGCTTGGGGGCCCTGTGGGGCAAGCCCGGCTATGTTCCATGTGTGGGTATACCCTGTGAGTAACAGTGTCACGGTGTGCGAATGCCGTGTGCTGACAGTGTCATTGCGCTACAAGCTGGTTTGCCTGCTTCGCTTCCCAGCTCTGCGCCTCCCTCTGCGTCCCCTACTCCCCCGCTCCTGCAACTAGGCCCCTGTGAGGGCACTGTTAGCAGGGAGTCTCATTCTGATTTGGCTCTGCGGGTGGCTAACATTGAGAGGCAGCTTGCCAGGCCTGTTCCTAGGAAGGCCTCTGGCAAGAAGCGGCACCTGGATCCCAGGCCCTCCCCCCTTGCTAAGGTGTATGTGAGGATTGATGAGTTTGGTGGCTGTCACCCCTTTAAGATGGGGGGACTTTCCCAGGATTCTGACTCCTCTGGGAACCAGCAGGAGGGTTGCGATAGTGACCCTGGTCGGTGTCCGGAGGGGATTCATGGTACCCTGAGGACACTGATAATCTGCTGTCACATATTTTTGATATATTACACATTGCTGCCCCTGAGGTGGCTAAGAGAATACAGGGGGAGCTCTTTCACCCTGGTAAACAGCATCCAGAGTTCCCTGAGCAGGAACATTTGACCTTTTTGGGGAATGGGAACGTCCTAGCAGGCTGCCTGCTGTACCCAAGGGTTGGATAAAAGGTATCCCTTTCCTGCTGATCTTGTTAAGAAGGCTTGTCCAATACTTCAGTCATGCCTTACCCTGACACTACCTCTCTGAGGGATGATGAGGACCGGCGCATGGATCAATTGGCCTGCCATGCTTTTATCTGTGTGGGAGCTGGATTGCGTCCGACCTGTGCCGCTGCCACTACTGCTATTGCCCTCAAAAGGCTGCTCAAGCGTCTCCTTGATGGTGCTACAGCTGGTAGCGGGGGGGAGGGACTATGGTACTCTCTTACTTTGTTCTGATTTAGAGGCCATTTCGGGGGTCCTCCTCCCTTCCTTTCGGCTCCCAGAGGAGGTTGTGGCTCCCTCTTCTCTAGTGGCCGAAGAGATTCTTGGGGCCGTGGCAGATCCTGTGGTCGTCCCGGTCTCTCCTGGATACCAAGCCCAAACCCTCTCACAAGCCCCCTCAGGCATGAAGGGGCGCCCTCACCCATCTGGGTGGGGGGACGGTTTCGGCTCTTTGCTCACGTCTGGAGGCTTCACGTCTCAGACCGGTGGATACAGGAGGTATTTTCCTCGGGCTACAAGATCTGAAGGGACTTAACAAATTGTCAGATTCAAGCATTTTCGTATGAAGACGCTACGCTTTGCTGTCAGTACCCTTTGCCCGGGCGACTTCATGACCACTGTGGACATCTAGGATGCTTATCTTCATGTGCCTATCTTTCCAGGTCATCATAGATTTCTAAGGTTCACGCTGGAGGATCAGCATTACCAGTCTGCGGCTCTGCCCTTCGGTATCACCTCGGCACCTCGAGTGTTCGCCAAGATACTGGCGGGAGTGATGGCTCTGCTACGGATCCAGGGCATCCGCATCATTCCTTACCTGGACGACATCCTGATTGTGGCCCAGTCCTTTCCTCGGGCCGAGCAGGACACTCAGATGGTGACCTCCACTCTGGAGTCCTTCGGCTGGGTGTTCAACTTTCCCAAGTCTTCTCTGTCCCCGTCCTTGGTGAGGTCCTTTCTGGGCATGACTCTGGATACCTCTCAGGTCGGGGTGTTCCTTCCTCAGCAGAAGGTGGAGGATCTTCAGATGCATGCTCGGGCTCTGCTATCATGTCCTAATCCTTCCATCCGTCAGGGGATGCAGTTGGTGGGCCTGATGGTGCCCTGCTTTGAGACAGTCCCCTTTGTTCAGTTTCACATGAGACATCTTTAGTTACTCCTCTTGTCAGTTTGGGATCGGGACCCTGTGTCCTTGGATCAAGAGTTTGCTCTCTCCCCTCTGGCCAGATGATCCCTCTCGTCGTGGCTGGACCCAAGGAACCTTCTAGTGGGCAGGACCTTCCTGCCCCCGTGCTGGGAGAAGGTCACCAGATGCCGGTCTGACCGATTGGGGAGGCTTCTCGAAGTCCCTGAGGTTCCAGGGTTGGTGGAGCCCACAAGAGGCCCATGCTTCCATCAAAGTCCTGGAACTGAAGGCAATCAGATTGGTTCTTACTCGCCTGACCACTCACCTTCGGGGTCAGGCTGTTCAGATCCGCTCAGTCAACCAGACAGCGGTTGCCTACATCATTCATCAGGGAGGAACTCGGAGCAAGCAAGCCTTCAAGGAAGTGTCCCTGATCCTGTCTTGGGCAGAACAGCATGTTCCCGGCATCTCAGCGGTCTACATTCCGGGAGTGGAGAACCAGGAGGCGGACTCCCTGAGCAGGGGGACGTCTTGTGTGGGGGAATGGTCCCTCAACAACCGGGTGTTCTCTCCCTGTGTCATCGCTGGGGGCAGCCGGACGTGGACCTGTTTGTGTTTCGTCACAAACTTCCCAGATTTGTCTCTCTGTCTCAGGTTCCTCTGGCCTTCGCCACGGATGCAATGGCTGTTCCTTGAAAGAAGTTTCAGCTTCTCTATGTGTTCCCTCTGTTTCCTTTCCTGGGCAGGGACATGTGCAAGATAGTCCAGGAGCAGGTACCTGCCATCCTGGTGGCCCCTTGTTGGCCAAGAAGGGTTTGGTTCGCAGACATCGTGCAGTTGGCAGTAGACCGGTACGTCTTGCCCAAGGATCCAGATCTCCTCACTCGGGCAGCTACGCCACCCCAATTTACAAACGCTGGCTTTAACGGCTTGGCTGCTGAAACCTCCATCTTGATGGAAAAGGGGTTACTTGCTTCTGTTGTTGATACCATGATTAGGACTAGGAAGAAGTCCTCGTCTTTTATCTATTATAGGGTCTGGCATGCTTACATTGCCTGGTGTGAGTCCAAGTCTCTTCCCTGTAGGGTGTTTTCTTTTCCCAGAATTCTGGAATTCTTGTAACGTGGTTTGGATTTGGGCCTTCAACTTAGTACCCTCAAAGGCCATGTTTCAGCTCTGGCAATTTTTTTCCATTGATTTTTTGCCAATCACTGGCTGGTTAAAATTTTTTCCAGGGTGTTTCTCATGTGCGTCCACCCCGTAAGCCTTTGCTACCAGTCCAGGATCTGAATCTGGTGTTGTCTGCTATGCAAGGGCCTCCCTTTGAGCCTATCCGTAAGGCCGCCTTGCCCATTTTGATTCTTAAGGTAGTCTTTTTTGTGGCTATCACTTCTGTAAGGGGAGTTTCTGAGCTAGCGGCGCTCTTCATCTCAATCAGGACATTGTCTTGCCTTCATTGTGTCCTAATCCTGCTAATTCCAAGGAGCGGACTCTGTATTCTCTGGATGTGGTCAGGGCTCTGAAGTTCTCTTTGGTTGCTACTGAGACTTTAAGGAAGTCTGATGCTCTGTTTGTTCTCACTTCTGGGTCTAGGAAGGGTTTGCCTCTGGCTAAATCCACTATCAGCAAGTGGATCCATCAGGCGGTGGTGCAGGCCTATTCTGCTAAGGGGAAGGATCCTCCCTTCCGTCTTACTGCTCATTCCACTCGTGCTATTGGTGCGTCTTGGGCCTCTTCAGCACCAAGCTTCTGTTGAACAAGTTTGCCCGCCGTTTTTTTTGGGGATGCCACCCTACCTTACGGACACTGCTTTTGGATGTCCCAGACGTAAGGAATAAGTGAAACAGGACGTGCTGTATACTTGGAAAAATACAATCTGTGAGTACTCACTTGTAGAATTGTTTTTGTAGTATACAGCACGTCCTGTTTCATCCCTCCCTTGTTATTATTATTCTTGGTCACCTCTGTATGGTGATTTGTTCAAATGTTCATTTTGGGATTTCTTTCATTATTGTTCTCCCTGCTTCTTGTCTAACTGCTTTGTAACACTGGGAATTTGTGGGAGGTTCCTGGCTTTTTATAGGGCCGGGAGATGTCCACTGCGCCACCTTGTGGCGGATAGCCCAGACGTAAGGAATAAGTGAAACAGGACGTGCTGTATGCTACAAAAACAATTCTACAGGTGAGTACTCACAGAATTGTATTTTTTGCACATCTATGAAAAGCCGATAAAATGCTGGTTAGTTATCTGTAATGGCTCTTAATTATCAAGGCAACTGACTGGCTTTCACAGTTCTGAATAAATCTAGTCACCATGACTTATGCCTGCAGATTTATGGCTATTAAAAATCAGGATAGTAGTTTTTGGTGGTGAGCAGCAGGTAACCAGGTAGTTTATTGGAATGCATGACCGCTAATTGGCTTCTTCGAACATAGCCTTGATCCCTAAGGTTCCTTTCACATTGGGGCGAGGGATTTGCAATTTTAATCGCCACACAATCATCAGTGAAATGCTGCCCACTTTCATGCAGGGTGCTGCGTATGTTCTGCTTCGGTTGATGGTGGATGGTGGAGGCTTTCCTGACAATGCTCACACTGAAGATTGTTTTTCTTTTGGCAATCACCTCCATCCGGCGTGTTTCGTAGCTGGCAGCGCTTTTGATCAGATCACCCTTTTTGGTGCTGCATGAAAACAAAGCGGTGTTTCATGTGAAGCAGGATTTTTTGCCCAAGGTGGTCCCTCCATTCCATCTTAATCAGGAGATAGTGCTACCCTCCTTGTGCCCAAGCCCCACTCACCATAAGGAGTGACTCCCTTAATGTGGTCAGGGCATTAAAGTATTACTCGGCTGCTACTCGAGAGGTACGTAAGATGGATATCTTGTTCATGATCCCAGAAGGATCGGCTGCCATCTCCACTCTTAGCAGATGGATTAGGCAGGCGGTCATACAAGCCTACGCCTGCAAGGGGAAGGAGGCGTATATAACCAGACAGCGAGACCAGTCTTTTATGCTTAAATATTTGTGTACAATTGCTCCCCTAGGTACAATGTCTTGTTATAACCACCCTCTAATACAGATAACCTCCACTTGACCTGATCTTACATTCAATTTCTCTGATTACCACAAAGGTAGCACAAGATAATATTGGTCTTATTTATATGATGTAGCTAATATTGGTCTATTTTTATATCTACCTTGGGATGAAAAAAAAAGTTGTCACAGGACAACAATATTTGGGTAGCAACTACAGAGGAATTTAAAATGTGATCGTATTTGTATTTGGGCAGATTGTCTGGACATCCCAGGCCAAATGCAAAAGTACAGATTACATAAATATACACATTATACATGTGTATGCTCCTAAACCTGTTGTGATCTATAATTGTCCATTTTCAAGCCAGCCAGCCAGCCAGCCCTGTAGCTGAGCTTCTATTTACCATGAACATTTTAATCGATTATCAGTAGTTCCTTTTACAATGGTAATCTGTGTGCTGTTAATTAATGCTTGTGGTGGTTACGTCTGTTTCTGGTTGATTATAGTTGGTTTTATTGTTCAAATTGTGATTGGCAGGTGCCATTTTTCCGATCTCTCTCGGGTACACATACCACTTGGAGGAAAATAAAGGTAGAGTAGGGAAACACCCAATATGGAAGATCCCTTATTCAGTAAACTGATAATGTTGGGAATTGGACATTGGGCTTTAGGATAAAATTAAAAAATTAAACCTATTTACTATATTACCTATTTTTGCCAGAACAGTGGAGGGGAGGAAATATCATTGCATTTTATTGTATGAATGTAAATGCCTATGGGGGATGGGAGGGGAAATGCCACACTGTCTTTGGGAAATGGTATGTGGGGGAATGGGATGCGGAAAATGTCACACAGTCTATGCAGAATGGGAGGGGGGAATGGCACACTGCCTATGGGGGATGGGATGGGGGAATGTCACACTGCATATAATTTGGAATGGGAGGTGAGGGGAGTGCCACACTGCCTGTAATTAGGGAATTCTGGATATTATTTGGTTCTTGGGGGACAGTGTTTTGGCACAACATTTGGTTCAAAATATTTTTTCTTATTTTTCTCCTTCAAATCCAAGGTGCGTCTTATAGGGCAAATATTGGTAACATTATTTATGCGCCCCTGAAGATTTATTGGTGTCATATTTATTATTCTTGATTGGAAAAGGAAAGAGCTTGATTTAAAGGAGTCAACCTCTATACAGGGTTGTGCTAAAACTGATTAGTTAATAGGAGCCATCAGAGAACAGGGAAAGTGCAAGGTGCGGTTGCTGCAGCGCCAGAGCGGGTAATTCTGACCAGAGCTTCCTATGGCGGATTGATGGATTAGGTCTACTACTTTATTTATTTATTTATTTTTTAAATTAAAACCGTTCCAAAAGAAGCAAACCATTATAGAGACCCAATTGGTAAATGGTGTATTGCGCTTTGTATTAAACAGCAGTGTGTATCTGGATGACCACCTAATGGCCAGCCATTATCTGTGGATAAACCTCCTTTTAGTCATTATGATGAAGTTGACGAAATATATATAAACCATATAATTCATGTGCTATACAACAAGCTTTGCAAAATGCATCTAAATGGTGCGGTTGTATGGATTCATTGGCTGGGTGGTGGTATCAAGACTGCAAATTGCATCGCAGAGGGCATCTAGTGCTGCCTTTTCTGCAAGACCTGTCACCCAGTTTTCTCATTACAGCAGAGAATTAGCCAGACACAAGGTCATGTAATCAATTCAGATATGCAGTTATTTTTTTGCAGAAATGCAGCTATAAAAGTTATGTTGTTTTCCTTCAGTTTGGCTTTAAAGTTATTCTTAAAGTTGTAAAGTAACAAGAGGCCCTGTGATCCAAAAAGGTTGTCAAACTGACCTGATCTGAGCACTGGAAAGTTACTGTCCTTCCTCCTGCAAGCCCAGGGTCTCATGCTAATAATTGAGCAGGTATCAGTTTAAAGGGATTGTCCATCCCCTGTCCTTTCCTCCTCGCCCACTTCAGCCACTACCTGCTGATCTCGACCACAAGCTTGTGGCATGTGTCAAGTTGATACCCCTACAAATCTTAGAAGGCTTGAATGTTGTTCTAAGAGCTGCCTGGTAACCCCTCCCTCCTCTACTATGTTCTTTCTCAGCTACTGCATACTGTGGAATACAGTGCATTCGCAATATATGCTGATGCAAAGCACACAGCATACACCTGGGCCATTCCGACTCCTCCTCCATGATTCCAAAAAATAAATAAAGTTAAGATTTGGGATACCCATATCTCTGGCATTCTAACAGTTTTTGACAATTGTAGCCCTACACAATAGGCTTATACTTGGCTGTGCCTGGACAATTCCTTTAAGTAGTACCTGGCGCTTGAGCTTAGCTTTATTAGGGCCTCTTGCCAGGTGCCTGTTTTTATCCTGGTTGTCAGATTGACAATGTTTTTGCACCACAGTGTCTCCTTAGAATTGTCTCTTCTACGTATTAGTTAATGTTTTACTACTGCCTTAATGTCTAAGGTTGTGTTCACATCTGTGCACCGTAAAGCATCTAGAGGTGCACTTACAATGTGCAGGAAAGAGTGGGAGGTTTTGAGAGAATGCGGTACAGAGCCACCACATTCAGAATGCTATGCTGAAAACTATGGCACTTTCCGCATATGCATGTTACATCTGATAGTTAGAAAAATGGGGAAAAGCTGGGACAAAACACAGTATACATTTCAAGAAGCACCGCACAGATGTGAACATAGCTTATTTCCCAAAATAAAAAGTCACTTACAATGTGTTGTGTGGTGCCAGTCACATGTGTACCAAGAAGGAGAAATGTCTATCTGTATTACTTTAAAGCGGATGGAAACCCTTATCTTTTTTTACCCGCCCAAGTACCGGTTTCTCCATGCTGAAGCCACGGCCAGCGGCAGTTTTGAGATCGCCAATTGGCTGATCTCAAAACTGCCGTATGACATGCACCAGCTGGCTGGCTGCATCCCGGCTTTCTGTTTGGGCGTGCCAAGCAATTCATATAGGCTGGGCGCAAGAGTGCGCACAACTGCAGGAAAGCTGGAAATGCAGCGAACGATGACTGCAGCATCGTGAGAGCTGCCACTAAATGGATGCATGGACCCCAGGGGTTTCCGACACCAAAGCATCCTGCTATAGGATGCCCCAGGGGCAGGCTAGTGGCTGGCTCTGGAGTCTTTTAGATTCCAGGGTTGGCCCCATCATAGATTTTGATCCGCTTTAAAAAAATGCCCCCCATTAGCCTGTTTGAGTTTAATGTAGAGCAGTGCCTATTGTGTAGAAATTTTTTTTTGCTTTCAATTTGAATGATGATGAAAGGGGGCCTCTTAGATGCTTTATATCGCTTGTATATGTTGCCATTCTATATAGTCAAGATAGGTTGACCAGCCTATGTTGTCGCACTATGTGATCATGTGACTCATCCATAACTGCTTACTCTGATTGCTTTATTCAAGCTTCGTCTGCATGAATGACTCTTGTGTTTGTTTAACGCAGGCTGGAATGATGGGGCCAAAGTCAAATTAAACTTGTCGGGCCCAGTCAAGACTGGCACTAAGTTTGCCATCATGTCATATACTTCTTACTGAGAAGACACATGAGAAGCCCTTCCTAGGCATCATGATCTCCATGATTACAGAACAATTACAAAAACAAAGTCTGGAGGACCTGAAATGCAAATCTTTCAGTATAAGCCTGGTAAGGTTTGAGCTGGCAAATGATATAGCCTTTATATGAAGTTCCTTGCCTATAGCCAATCATGTTTTAGGCATTTGCTTAGCTTTTAGGGGCTGACACTGACATTTCAGGTGTATTTTAAAAGTAGTCCCTTTTTTTTCCAAGTTCATAGTTAAAACCTACCAGGCTTTCAAGAATGACTTTGTATAGCTGTTTGAACCTAGCTCGGCCTCTTTGACATGTTCTGTTTTCATATAAAGCTTTTAAGTTTTAGTCATTTCTGGCTTGTAGTAAATTATCTATGGGAGGAAATATTTGAATTATTCCAGTAGTAATGTGCAGTCATCACTTGTACATTGACCAATGTTCATTTTTTAGCAGGAGGTAGGCTTCTAAAGTTCAAGCAAATGAAGATACTGACTAGTAAGAGCAGACATGAATGCTTATTAGTGACACCTGATTATTGCTTCTTAAGCAGTAATTGGAAGATCCCAGCTATCATGCACTGAATGTTAGATGTGCTCCCAAGGATCCAAAACCACTTTTACTGAATGTTGCCATTTGAATGGACAATTCATAGCAATATTTTGGAAGTCTCTGAGTCTCATGTGTTATCTTACAGGGCTCTGTTGGTTTTCTTTTTAACAAAAAGCGGGCCTAGATTCAGGACTTTTATGGAAAAACTTGGAAACTTACCACTAATATTTAGTATGTTTTACTAAAGTGTATCTAAGGCATAAAAAGGGCCCATGCTTTTTCTTTATTGTGCAGCTGCTGAGGAGATGTCTAATTCTGCAAAACTTGCATGCCTATGTTGCTTCTCAGCCAGGGGAGTCTGGCACACTCTCACAGTGAATAGACTCGTACCTTCCAGTCACTGTAATAGCAGGGGGCTGGGGGGCAGCTGAGTCCTCTTTGCGTTCAAATGGCAAACGCATCAGAAAAATAGACTTGTACATATTAGGAACTAATCTCTGAGACATGTATATTTTAAATGTCCAAACCTCACGCCATCTGCTGTATGTAAGATTAAAGAGGAACGATGGCCAAAAAAAAAACACCCGTGCGGATACTGACTGCTTCGAGGTCCTCTACGGACCTTGACTTGAACACCAAATATGGTAACACAGCCTTTAGTTTCAGAAAAGACAGATCTTGGCTCACAGTTCCCATCATGTTTGTCTAATGTCACATGAATGGTAACCAGGCTACTGATAAAGCCTTACTATTGATAAGGACCATGTGTATGACCCAGACCCAAGATGTGGCACATAGGAAGCTTCCTTCAATACAAACATTGAAGGCAAACAAAAGGTGCAGTTGGCAGTGATAAGTGCCTGGCATGTGTGAGGTACGGTATATACAAGTTTTTATATTGGGTATATTTGTCATATTTGTAATAGGTCCGCTTGTACACAGCATGTCACCTGCCTATATTTTAATCCAGGATATTGGTTTCATTAAAGCCCTGTAGAATGGCACTTGAGACCAGATATCTAAACTTGATGAAGTTCTTATTTGAAAGATTTTGAGACCAGTTTAAAACCACACTTGCATTGCATGGATTGCGTTTGCATTAACAAAGAGTTCAATTATTCTCTATGGAAAAATGCAGTTGCAGGGCACGTGGCATCTAGACACTGCACCAGCATTTTGTCATACAGATTCATACGTAGCTGGCCTTTGTAAAGGCAGATTGCAGCAACGCAGATGCATTTCCAAATGTGGGCTGGTATTAGGAGGACTCGCCAGCAAATACGTAAGATGCTCCTTTGCCGATAGGCGCAGTGTTTGCAGACATGCCTAGACTAGCCCAGACACCTCTGCAAGACTGTCAGCCTTGGGTAGACCTTTTCTTACGGAGCTGCTATTCTCCCAAGATGAGACTGGTATTACAGGTATGTGCTCAGAATAGAAATATATATATAATATAAAATATATAAATATATATATATATATATATATATATATATATATAAACACACACACACACGTGGTTAATGCAGCAGCTTCATCTTTTTCCAGCCTCGTCAGTCATCTAACCATCGGGTCTGTAAATGCACTTATATGGTTATGCTCCAATCTTTTCTATCTCAAGGAATTGAAAGAAAAATGGCTTTGCTTGTATAGACTATATAATAAAATAAAGTAGGATCCAAGGGGGTTGCTGACCCCCCCCCCCCCCCCCCCCGTGCATTGCCCTAGGCAGGTGAAAAATACTGCCCAGTTACAAACCTTGGCCTAAAAACAGTGTTACTTTACAATGAAGTGGTAATGCATCATTCAAGGTTACACAGGTAAATCTAGCTCCAGTGCCAAAAACTGGGCTTGGATCCATGGGCAGGGATGGGTTGCAGGTCAGTGTTATGTCGCCAGGGCTTCCGCTTTACAAAAAATCTTTAAGGATAGGAATTTTTTTCTGATCGCCGTCAGTGTGACTTTCCAGCTACAGTGCTGAATCGCCCCTTATAAGACACTGCGTGAAACCCTCCCAGGTCACTACATCTACTCACCTCTTCCATGAGACCTTGCTGCATCCACATCTCACAGTCACATTTCTAGCATACCTCTAGCTGGGCATGAACTCATGCCAGGCCGTTCTGACTGGCTGGCAAGGGCACGTCCACAGCCTGAGGTGAGCGGGGATGTGGCTGGTGGCGCTTGCTCTTTTAGATTTCTTTTTCTTTAATGCAAGGCACGGCCCGCTTCGGTATTCATAACTGATGGGTATTCCGCCACCAGGTGGCGCATCAGCACTGCAGAAAGCTGTGGCAGCTCCCGGCTCCCTATAAAAACGTGATTAACCAACAAGTTCCCAGTGTTGTCTCTGCAGTGACACAAGTTAGAAGATGGCTATCTCTCTTGCGCAGGTGAGCGGAGCAACCAAGCCTGCGGCCCTGCATGTCTATTTCCATCCGTTTCTGGACCCTGCTTGCCTCCCAGCCTTGGCTGACAGATCGGGTGAAGGTAGAAGAGCACTAGGGTCAAGTGCTCCTGGAGCGCAGCTCCAAGCCACAAAGGGTAGCCGGCCATAGGCTTTATGGTGAGCCTTCTTGGGATGAGGAGTTTCTGCCCTAGCTTCTGAGGGGGTGAGTTGTTGGGGACTGTGTCCCCTTATTTTCCTTTTGGGGTCCCTCCCCCCCTTCTCCTCCCTGGCCATGGCTGCTCGCCGCTGCCTCCTTGTCCCTCTCTTCTCCCCCTCCCCTCTCTGACTTGTTTGAGGGGGGGGGTGTTAGCAGCGAGGAGTAATATCTGTGGTGTTCTGACATTTTTTGGTGTTTTTAGCTGCTACGCCGCTTTGTACTACGCTCTGCGGCTGTGGGCGCTATAACCTGAGGTGATTTTGCCTTGTCATGGCGCCGGACGGGTCACAACGTTTTCGCGCTCTTCGGGGGGGGGGGATGGGGATGGACTTGGGTGTCCTTCGGGGCAAGCTCGGCTGTGTTCCATGTGTGGGGTATCCCCTGTGAGTAACAGTGTCACGGTGTGCGTGCCGTGCACTGAGAGTGTCCTTGTGCTCCAAGCTGGTTTGCCTGCTTCGCTTCCCAGCTCTGCACCTCCCTCGGCTTCACCTACTCCCCCACACCTGCAATTGGGTCCCAATGAGGGGGACACTAGCAGGGAGTCTAGCCCTGATTTGGCTATGCGAGTGGCCAAACTTGAGAAACAACTTGCCAAGTCTGCTCCTAGGAAGGCTTTTGGTAAGAAGCGGCACCTGGATCCCAGATCCTCCCCTATTCCTGAAATGTATGTGGGGATTGATGAATTTGGTGAATGTCACCCCCTTGAGATGGGGGAGCTTTCCCAGGATTCTGACTCCTCTGGGAGCAAACAGGAGGGTTGTGATAGTGACCCTGCTTCTGCGTCCGGAGAGGATTCATGGTACCCTGAGGACACTGATAATCTGCTGTCACATATTTTTGAAATTTTGCACATTGCTGCCCCTGAGGTAGCTAAGAGAAAGCAGGGGGAGCTTTTTTGCCCTGGTAAACCGTGTCTAGAGTTCCCTGAGCAGGAACATTTCACCTCCCTTGTGCTTAAGGAATGGGAACATCCCAACAGAATGCCTGCTGTGCCCAAGGGGCTGGATAAAAGGTATCCCTTTCCTTCTGATCTTGTCAAAAGGTGGTCCTTTCCTCCTGAAGTGGACGCTCCTGTGCTAGGTTTGTCCAATACTTCGGTCGTGCCTTCCCCTGACACTACCACGCTGAGAGTGAGGACAGGTGCATGGATCAGCTGGCTTGCCATGCCTTTACCTGTGTGGGGGCTGGTTTACGCCTGGCCTGTGTTGCTGCCATCACTGCTATTGTCCTTAAGAGGCTTCTCAAGCATCTACAGGATGGTGCTACTGCTGGTAGCGGGGGGGGGGGGGGGGGGGACATAGAACCCTATTACTTTGCTCTGATTTTGTGGTCTTTATCCTTACCACTATGGATGATGCTGTGCAGTAGGGCCTCTGCCCTTTTGGTGGCTATGCACTGTTCTGTCTGGTTGCGCCAATGGGCAGCTGGCGCTGCAGCCAAGAAAGCTCTCACTGGTCTCCACCTTCGCGGGGCTGCGGCTTTTTGGGGAGCGTCTTGATGCTTTAGCTAAGGATGGCAGGCTGCCTCAGCGTAGGAGGCAGTCTCGTCCTTTTAGGGGATCCTCCGTCCCCCTCTCTTCTTTTCGCACTGCCAGAGGAGCTCGTGGCTCCCTCTTACCTAGTGGCCGCAGAGATTCTTGGGGCTATGGCAGATCCCGTGGTCATCCCGGTTTTTCCTGGAATACCAAGACCAAACCCTCTCCCGAGCCCCCTCAGGCACGAAGGGGCGCCCTCACCCATCCGGGTGGGGGGATGGCCTTGGCTTTTTACTCATATCTGGAGACTTCACGTCTCAATCCGGTGGATTCAGGAGCTTGTATCCTCTGGTTCCAAGATAGAGTTTGTTGCCTGGCCGCCCCCAAAATTCATTAATCCTGGATGTCATTTAAATCCCTTATTAATGGATGTTTCTTCTGGCTCCTTGACTATTAGAGTCAGGAGTCTTTTCATGGTCCCCCACAGGAAGGCTTTTTGAGGCTCATTCTGGCCCTGAGGGGCCTCAACCAAGTTTTTTGATTCATACAGTTTTTCTGCTTTAAGCCGCTAGCCTACTGTCAGTACCCTTCATCTGGACGATTTCAGGTCCTCTGTGAACATCATGGCGGCTTATTTTCTGGTGCATATTTTTTGGGGTTGTCAGATTCTGCGGTTAGCGCTTGAGACTTAGCATTCCAATTTATGGCCCTTTAGGGTGACCAGATGGTTCACCATGACAATGGCAAGGGTGATGGCTGTGTTAGGGATTCAAGGCATCCTCACCATTCTTGACCTGCACATCAGTCTGAATGTGGCCAAGTCCCTCAGCTGGGACTCAGCTGGTTATCTTCTTTTTAGAATCCATTGGCTGGGTAATCTGCCATTCCTAGTTTTATCTGTTCCCGTCCTGGATGCTGTCTTTTCTGAGTATCTCCCAGATCAGGGTGTTCCTTCCTCCGTAATAGGGGAATGGTTTTTCAGATGCAGGCTTAGGCTCTGCTATAGTGTCCTAACCCCTACATTGTCAAGGGATGCAGTTAGTGGGTCTGTTGGTGTCCTGCTTCAGGTAATCCTCTTTGCCCTTTTCCCATGAGTCCTCTTGTCAGTTTGGAATTGGGACCCTGCGTCCTTGGAGCAGGATTTTGATCTGTCTTCTCTTGCCAGATGGTCCTTCTGGTGGAGACTGAACTCCTGGTACCTCTGGGGGTTAGGTCCTCTCTGCCCCCATGTTGGGAGATGGTCTCTGCAGATGCCAGTCTGCCGTTTGGGGGAGACTTCTGAAACGCCCTGAGGTTCCAGGGACGGTGGAGCCCACTGGAGGCCCAGGTTCCCATCAGCTCCCTGAAACTGAGGACGATCAGGTTTCTTCTTCTTCCTGTCTGCTCACCTTCAGGGTTAGACTGTTCTGTCCGCTCAGACATCCAGTGGGCTGTTGCCTATTTCATTCGTCAGGGAGTTACTTGGGGCAAGTCAGCCTTCAAGGGATTCTCCCTGATTCTCTCTTAGGTGGAACAGAATGTTCCCTGCATCTCAGCGGTCTACATTACAGGGGCGGACAACTGGGAGACTGATTTCCAGAGATAGGGGGCTGCCTCAGCTGAGGATATGGTCTCGCAACTAATGGGAGCTTCTATTCCTGTTTCACCGCAGGGATCATCCGGTCATGGAACGGTGGTGTCCCGCCATAATCATACATCTTCAGAATTTGTCTCTGGTTCAGGATCCTATGGTCTTCACTTCGGATACCTTGGCATTCCCTTGGACGGAGGTCGGGTTCTCTATGAGTTCCCTCTGTTCCTCTCCTGAGCAGGGTTATGGGCTCCATAACCCAAGAGCGGGTACCTGCCACCCTGGTGGCCTTTTTGACTGTTGAGAGCTTCCATCTTATGGTCTAGCAGTGCTTGATTCTGTTGTTGATACCAGGATTGGGGCCAGGAGGAAGTCCTCGTGCCTCGCCTATTACAGGGTCTGGCATGCTTTCATTGACTGGTAGAACTCCAAGTCTTTTTCCTGTAGGCTGTTTTTTCTATTTCCAGGATTCTGAAATTCTTGCAACTTGGTTGAATTTGGACCTTTGTCTTAAGTACACTCTAGGGCCATGTTTGTAGCTGTGGAAAAGTTTTTCCAATGGGCCCTTGCCATTATCTGCTGGTGCATGCGTTTTTTTCCAGGGTGTTTTTTCACGTGCGTCCCCCCAGGTAGCCTTGCTATCTGTCTAGGATCTGAATCTGGGGCTACTGGTTATGCAGGGGCCTCCTTTTGAGTCTATCCGTGAGGCCGCCTTGCCCCTTTGTTGACTCCTAGAGTAGCCCCCCTTTTTGTATGACTATCGCCTCTGTAAGGCGAGTTCTGAATTAGCAGTGTTTTTTTTCATCAAAAATACTTATTTTGAGTGTCTTTAGAGTTAGGCGATGTTAGACTTAGGCCAGATTTCGGCCTATGGTTGGGTATGCCTTTCATCTTATTCAGGGCATTGTCTTACCTTCCTTGTGTTCCAATCTAGCTACTTCCATGGAGCGGACTCTGCATTCTATGGATGTGGTCTGGGCTCTGATGTTCTTTTTGGTGCTATGGAGACTTTTGGGAAGTCTAAATTTCTGTTTGTTTCACTTTGAGACTGGGAATGGTTTGCCTCCTGCTGGATCCACTGTTGGTAAGTGGATACGTCAGGTGATGGTTCAAACCTATTCTGCTAAGGGGTAGACTCCTCCCTTTAGGGTGACTGCTCTTTCCATGCGAGCTACTGGACTCTCTTGGAGCTTTGTCAGCACCAAGCTCCTTTGGAACAAGTTTGTAAGGCCGTTTTTTGATATTCTGTTCATACTTTTTCTAAGTTTTTTTTTTTTACATGGTTGATATTTAGGCCTCAGCTGATGCTGCTTTGGGCCACAAGGTTTTCAGGCAGTAGTGACTTGAACTACTGGCTGTTACTCATTAGGGATCCCGCCCTACTTTGGACACTGCTTTTGGATGTCCCATCAGTTATGAATACCGAAACGGGCCGTGCCATGCATTAAAAAAAAAAAGCATTTCTGTGAGTACTCACCTGTAGAATTGTTTTTGTTTTTGCATGGCACGCCCCTTTTCGCCCCACCCTTGTTATAGTTGTTCTTGGTTGCCTCTTTCTGGTGATTGTTCCAAGTTAAATCGGGGTTTTTTACCTTTTTTACATTCTTACCTTTATTCTCTCCCGGCTTCTTGTCTCACTGCTCGTCTACGCTGGGAACTTGTTGGTTGGTTCCATTTTTATAGGGAGCCGGGAGCTGCCACAGCTTTCTGCCGTGCTGCTGCGCCACCTGGTGGCGGAATACCCATCAGTTTTGAATACCGAAGTGGGCCGTGCCATGCAAGAACAAAAACAATTCTACAGATGAGTACTCACAGAATTGCTTTTTTGTGGCCTTTATTCTTGCCACTATGGATGATGCTGTGCGGCTAAGTGCCAGGGCCTCCGCGCTCTTGGTGGCTATGCGACGATCTGTCTGGTTGCGCCAATGGGCTGCTGATGCTGCTGCTAAGAAAGCTCTCACTGTTCTCCCCTTTGCGGGGTTGCGGCTTTTTGGAGAGCGTCTTGATGTTCTTGCTAAGGATGGCAAGCTGCCTCAGCGTAGGAGGCAGTCTCGGCCATTTCGCGGGTCCTCTGCCCCCCTCCCTTCCTTTCGTGTTCCCAGAGGAGGCCGGGGCTCTCTCCTCCACAGTGGCCGTAGAGATGCTTGGGGCCGTGGTAGACCCCGTGGTCATCCCGGTCTCTCCTGGAACTCCAAACCCAATCCCTCCCCTAAGCCCCCTCAGGCATGAAGGGGCACCCTCACCTATCGGGGTGGGGGGACGGCTTCGGTTTTTTGCTCACGTCTGGAGGCTTCACGTCTCAGGCCTGTGGATACAGGAGATATCTTGTGTCCTCCGGCTACAAGATAGTTTTACAGTCTGGCCCCCCTCAAGATTCGTCAGATCTAGGATGTCTTTAAACCCCCTGTATGTTCAAGGGTTGCATCTGACGGTTCAATGCCTGTTAGAGCCAGGAGTCATTTGTCCAGTGCCCCCTCAAGAACGGGGTCAGGGGTACTATTCCAATCTTTTCACAGTCCCCAAAAAGGACGGCTCTCTAAGGCCCATTCTGGATCTAAAGAGCCTCAACAAATTTGTCAGATTCAAGCATTTTTGCATGGAGACGCTACGCTCTGCTGGCAGTACCCTTCGCCAGGGCGACTTCATGACCACTGTGGACATCAAAGATGCTTATCTTCATGTGCCTATCTTCCAAGGTCATCAGAGATTTCTAAGGTTCGCGCTAGAGGATCAGCATTACCAATTTGTGGCTCTACCCTTCGGGATCACCTCGGGTGTTCACCAAGGTACTGGCGGGAGTGATGGCACTGCTCAGGAACAAGGGCATCCGCATCATTCCTTACCTGGACGACATCCTGATTGTGGCCCAATCCTTTGCTCAGGCCGAGCAGGACACTCAGATGGTGATCTCCACTCTACAGTCCTTCGGCTGGGTGATCAACTATCCCAATTCTTCTCTGTCCCCGTCCTTGGTGAGGTCCTTCCTGGGCTTGACTCTAGATACCTCTCAGTTCAGGGTATTCCTTCCTCAGCACAAGGTGGATGGTCTTCAGAAGCAGGCTCGGGCTCTGCTATCGTGTCCTCATCCCTCCATCTGTCAGGGGATGCATTTAGTGGGCCTGATGGTGTCCTGCTTTGAGGCAGTCCCCTTTGCCCAGTTTCACATGAGACATCTCCAGTTGCACCTCTTGTCAGTTTGGGATCGGGACCCTGTGTCTTTGGATCAGGAATTTGCTCTGTCTACTCTGAACAGGCAGTCCCTCTCGTGGTGGCTGGACTCAAGGAACCTTCTGGGGGGGCAGGACCTTCCACAGATGCCAGTCTGACAGGTTGGGGAGGTTTCTGGCAGTCCCTGAGGTTCCAGCGTCGGTGGGGCCCTCAGGAGGCCCATGCTTCCATCAACGTAGTGGAACTAAGGGCGATCAGGTTGGTTCTTTCTCACCTGACCACCCACCTTCAGGGTCGGGCTGTTCAGATCCGCTCAGACAACCAGATGGCGGTTGCCTACATCAATCATCAGGGAGGGACTCGGAGCAAGCGAGCCTTCAAAGAAGTGTCCCAGATTCTGTCTTGGGCGGAGCGGCATGTTCCCTGCATCTCAGCGGTATACATTCCGGGGGTGGAGAACCAGGAGGCGGACTCCCTGAGCAGGGGGACGTCTAGTCTGGGGAATGGTCCCTCAACAACCGGGTGTTTCTCTCCCTGTGTCACCGCTGGGGTCAGCCGGACAAGGACCTGTTTGCGTCCCGTCACAATCACTAACTTCCCAGATTTGTCTCTCTGTCTCCAAGATCCTCTGGCCTTCGCCACAGATGCCCTGGCGATTCCTTGGACGGAGTTTCGACTTCTATATGTGTTCCCTCCATTTCCTCTACTGGGCAGGGTCATGGGCAAGATAGTCCAGGAACGAGTACCGGCCATCCTGGTGGCCCCTTGTTGACCAAGAAGGGTTTGGTTCGCAGACGTCGTGCAGTTGGCAGTAGACAGGTACGTCTTACCCAAGGATCCAGATCTCCTCACTCAGGGGCTGCTACGCCACCCCAGTTTACAAACGCTGGCTTTAACGGCTTGGCTGCTGAAACCTCCATCTTGAGGAAAAAAGGATTACCGGCTTCTGTGGTCGATACCATGATTAGGGCTAGAAAAAAGTCCTCGTCTTTCATTTATTACAGGGTCTGGCATGCTTAAATTGCCTGGTGCGAGTCCAAATCTCTTCCCTGTCGGATGTTTTCTATTCCCAGGATTCTGGAATTCTTGCAACATGGGTTGGACTTGGGCCTTCAACTTTGTACACTCAAGGGCCATGTTTCAGCTCTGGCAATTTTTTTCCAAAGATCCTTTGCCAATCACCGGCTGATTAAAACTTTTTTCCAGGGTGTTTCTCATGTGCGTCCGCCACGTAAGCCTTTGCTACCAGTCTGGGATTTGAATCTGGTGTTGTCTGCTCTGCAAGGGCCTCCCTTTGAGCCTATCCGTGAGGCTGCCTTGTCTATTTTGACTCTTAAGGTAGCCTTTCTGGTGGCTATCACTTCTATAAGGCGAGTTTCTGAGCTAGCGGCGCTTTCCATCAAGCCTCCTTATTTTGAGCGGCATCAAGATAAGGTGGTGTTCCGGCTTAAGCCAGATTTCTTGCCCAAGGTTGTGTCTGCTTTTCACCTTAATCAGGACATTAGCCTCGATTCAGAGAGACACAAAAAAACTTCAGTTTTAGTGCCATTGTCGTATCATTTTCAAATGTTCCCACTCTCGTATGAATGTGCGAGCGATTTTATGCATGCATTGTAAACCTTCTGTAAAGTTTCCGTCTGCTCGTATGCCAGAGTACGAGGATGTCATTTTCCATCAAGACTTTTCAGATTCATTTTCTCAGGTAACAACGTAGCCTTTCGTTTTTGCCCTTTTCCCATCGTATCCTCACACGAATCCTTTACGTTTCCCGATACATTCTGTTTCACTTTTTCCAAAAATAATCGTCCAGACGAAATCCTTACGATCTTGCGCCTGCGCACTACAAACTTAACTCATTAAAGTGCTTGCATACATATTTCACTCCCATCCACTCCCATCACTTCTACTACAATGTTTAGCTAAACCACTTAGCGCTATCCTGCCTTTTCCCTTTTGATCCCTTAAAGCTCACCCTAACCCACTTAGCGCTATCCTGCATCTTCCCTTTTGATCCCTTAAAGCTCATCCTAACCACTTAGCGCTATCCTGCATCTTCCCTTTTGATCCCTTAAAGCTCACCCTAACCACTTAGCGCTATCCTGCATCTTCCCTTTTGATCCATTAAGGCTCACCCTAACCACTTAGCGCTATCCTGCATCTTCCCTTTTGATCCCTTAAAGCTCACCCTAACCACTTAGCGCTATCCTGCATCTTCCCTTTTGATCCCTTAAAGCTCACCCTAACCAATTCGCGGTTAGGTTCTTCTTCCATTTTCGGTCCCTAAAACTTACCCAAACCACTTCCCGGTTAGTTTCTTCTTCATTTTCAGCACCCTAAAACTTACCCAAACCACTTCACGGACATCACAATCTTGATTTATAAATATGTCATTGGCCCTTTGTTTTGTGTAAATGTATTTGTGCAAATAAATGGCACACCATTTTTTGGTTAGTTGAAATGTGTTTAATATTCAACTGCCATGTTTGGGTGGCATTGTTCAAAATATTTTAAATTTTTTTAAATTTTTGGATAAAATTAAAAAAAAAAACTATATACAATTTACATTGTTAAAAAACTATTTACAATTTAAAATTTATAAAAACTTTATACAAAGATACAGGGCCAGGAACCAGGACACTACTCTTCCTCTTCTGTTGTCCCCAACGTGTCACGCATCGCCTGCAGATCGGCCACCAACTCAAGGACCCTCCGATTCATGTCCGCCAGTCTTTGTCGTGTGGTCCCTGGAGCAAATTTCGACCCAAATATTATTTGGAGAACAATACATGTTTATCACCTGTGGATTTAATGTATTTTAGTTAACAAATTAACTAAAAGCCACATATGTCATTCTTGCAAGTCATTAAGCTAATGAAGTGGCCACAGGTCAGTTTGGCAAGTCATTAAGCTAATGAAGTGGCCACAGGTCAGTTTGGCAAGTCATTAAGCTAATGAAGTGGCCACAGGTCAGTTTGGCAAGTCATTAAGCTAATGAAGTGGCCACAGGTCAGTTTGGTAAGTCATTAAAGTGGACCAACACCCAGGATTTTGATTATCCTGGGTGTTGGTCCACTTAGGTGGGGCACTCCGATCGGGGGTGCCCCGCTGTGTGAAACCCCCCCCCGATCGCCGCAAAAACTCACCTCTCCCCGCTCCCACGTGACCTCGTCCGGCCAATGACAGCAGTCAGAGCCGCTCTGGGATGCGTGACCAAAGCCGCTTGGACGCGCATACCAGAGCGGCTCTGAGCGCTGTCATTGGCTGCGTCTCTCGCTTCCCTCTAACAGGGAGCGCGCCTGCGCCGGCCATTCACAAAACTGGGGATCTGATCGGTCCGGGAATCTTATAGATTCCTGGGCCGATCCCCCCTGGGTGTTGGTCCACTTTAAGCTAAGGAAGTGGCCACAGGTCAGTTTGGCAAGTCATTAAGCTAAGGAAGTGGCCACAGGTCACTCTTATATTGCCATTGACTAGGGCATGATGTATTTGTGTGTTCATGTGAAGTAACACATAAATGGCAATAATGACATGACTACTTACTTGGTTGGTGGCCGAGAGATGGCTCGTTGGGGACAACACAATGTCCTGGTTCCTGGCTCTGCTGTGAAGAAGTGCCTATAGAAACATGGGTTATTTTTAATGTCTGATTCAGCAGTCCTCAAATGTTTTTAGCTAAGTCTGGGTCACATCACTCACCTTCTCCAGGTTCTTGTGGGACCATATCTGCTGCCTCCTCAACCACTACCTCACCCACACCCGAAGCATCTAAAAATACAGAATCAAGGAATCAGTTTGGTGATATCAGGAGCTAGCATGTATATGTGTGTGCGTATACATGAAGAGTGACATACCAGAGGCTCCCGCATGCGTGGCAGGGTACGACTGCCTGCCCACGCTATGCCGCCCCTCCTCTGTTGTAAGGTCCAGGGGCTGGTCTGAGGACCCCACAGAGGAGGGGTAGGCCCGTCGCCCTGGAGATCCACCACCTTCACTCCCAGCTGCAGAATCATGCAGCACTGGTCGGCCTGTGCGCCTCCGGGTGCGGCGAATGCGGTAATCCATTTCCAACACTACCAAAGAAAAGGCCTTATAAATAAAAGGCCTACCTTCTGTCGTAGTTACATCTTGCATGCAATCGCTATGTACTTACTTGGGAAATGGATCCCGAAAAACCTCCGCACCCGGGGCATGTGCAGTCGTTTCAGGTCCGACCAATGCTGCATGATCTGTGTGTGGGTGAAGGTGGTGTCGGTCTGTTGTTGGATCTCCGAGATGATCTCCAGGGCCTTATTTAAAGGTCCCTGCACACACAGCTCATTCTCTTTGAGAGTCCATGCAAAATTCCAGCCAAAAAAGCAAAAAAAAAGTAAATCACTTCTCGGTCATGTGAATATTCATCTTTAAATATTTCTGGGCCCATTAGTTTTGTGTTAATGTATTTTGTAAATGAAATGACAATGTAACCTTTTTTTTTTTAGACCATCATAAAATATAAAAATTTTGAAAAATTTAGAAAATTTCAAATTTTTTTTATTACAACTATAAAAAACAAAATACCTAGCAATGGCAGGCCACTGAACATTATTCTTCATCTGTGGTCCCCAACGAGTTGCGCAGCTCCTGCATCTCGCCCACCAACTGAAGGACCTTGACACTCAGTTGTGCCACTCTGGCACGTGTGGTCCCTGTTAAAAAAACGTAAATTAAAATTTGGGTATAACCTTGTTGGGGTCATACTGCAGTGCCCCCCCCCCCCCGTATGGTCCAAACACCTAAATCTGGACTTCAAAAGCCAGAGGGCCCTCGCCAACGCGGCCCGGGTTTTGCATAGTGCCCGATTAGAGAACCCCTGGCCCGCATTCTGCAGGCAAAGAACGGGCATCAGGAGCAAGGACGAGTGGCACATCTTGCAGTTCCTGCAACCAAATATAAAACAATTACACAAAGCAAAGGTAACCAACTAAAACAATAACTACAACAAATTAAGATTCAAGTTCAACAATCCAAATATAATTCACAAAGGACATAAGTCTAAAAAAATATAGCAATTATATGGATGTGTAGAAAAATAAATGTTTACATGCTAAGGACTAATTAAGGTCAGCATTAAAATGCATCTATAAGGCATACATGAAATGTATTAATTCAGGTATGCATTGCTATACAATTTATGGACTCGGCCATGGTGATACATGCAATGCCTTGGTGCTAAAGGCGTGCAGACTCCTCCACATAGCCGCAAAACATTTTCAACAATAGCAATCCCAGCCCTCAAAGGTCTCGTAAGTGGTTCGGAAATGAAACGGATTTATAGGGTGGTGATCTGTCGGAAATCAGCTCTCTGAATCAGACAGAAACCCATCCCAGCAACGGAAGTTTTCTGAACGAACGGAAAATTTCCGATTTTGTTTGGAAAATGATCCGAACTAACGGAAATGTTCCGATTTGCTTCCGTTCATCGGAAGCGTATTCCCGAACGTTCGTGCGAGTAGAAAATGGACTAAAAAAAAAAGATTAAAAATTACAAACACCCACCAAAACTTTCACAGACCGCTACGGAAGTCCGGACGAATGTGTCTCTGAATCGAGGCTATTGTCTTGCCTTCCATATGTCCTTATCCCACCAATTACAAGGAGCGGAATCTGCATTCTTTGGACGTGGTTAGGGCTCTGAAATTCTATTTGGTTGCTACTGAGACCTTCAGGAAGTCTGATGCTCTGTTCGTTCTCACTTCTGGGCCTAGGAAGGGTTTGCCTCCGGCTAAATCCACTATCAGCAAGTGGATCCGTCAGGCGGTGGTTCAAGCCTATTCTGCTAAGGGGAAGGAACCTCCCTTTAGAATTACTGCTCATTCCACTCATGCTGTTGGTGCCTCTTGGGCTTTTCAGCACCAAGCTTCTGTTGAAGTTTGCAAGGCCGCTACTCGGTCTTCTGTTCATACAATTTTTACAAAGTTGATGTTAAGGCCTCAGCGGATGCTGCTTTTGGCCGCAAGGTGCTTCAGGCGGTAGTGGTTTGATCTACTGGCCTTTACTCATTTGGGATCCCAACCTACTTTTGGACACTGCTTTTGGATGTCCCATCAGTTATGAATACCGAAGCGGGCCGTGCCATGCATTAAAGAAAAAGCAATACTGTGAGTACTCACCTGTAGAATTGTTTTTGTTCTTGCATGGCACGGCCCGCTTTGCCCCACCCTGTTATAGTTGTTCTTGGTTGCCTCTTTGTGGTGATTGTTCCAAGTTAAGTTGGGGCTTTTTACCTTTTTTACATTCTTACATTTATTCGCTCCCGGCTTCTTGTCTCACTGCTCGTCTACGCTGGGAACTTGTTGGTTAATCCCATTTTTATAGGGAGCCGGGAGCTGCCACAGCTTTCTGTGGTGCTGCTGCGCCACCTGGTGGCGGAATACCCATCAGTTTTGAATACCGAAGTGGGCCGTGCCTTGCAAGAACAAAAACAATTCTACAGGTGAGTACTCACAGAATTGCCTTTTCTGCTCTGAGCTAAAAATGGCAAGGAAAATTTTAATGAAATGAGTGCTGCTGAGTGGCTATTAAATGTACCATGGGAATGAGGAAAAGGTGATTTTGCGGCCTTTTCGGGTGGATGCACACAGTGAGGCATCGCAAATCAGGGAGCCCCGTCAGGAAAAAAGTGGAACCTCAGTCACAACTGCCTCCCCCCTGCCCTGGCGCTGAAGCAGGATGGAGGTTATGAAAAAAAACTTAAAAATCTTATCAGGTCAGCTCTGCTTCTCCGATCTTTGTGCGGCCGCTGCTGAGAGTAACACAAAGATGCATCCCCTGGCTCCATGCGCCTTTCCGCCCACTCATTCGCGTTGATGTTCATTTGAGGCAACATGCGGCGCCCAAGATTTTTCTTTTTAACACCCTCTTCCTGCCTCAGCGCCAGGGTAGGGTAGCAGGGAGGGGGGAAGGGGCTGTGACTGAAGTTCCACTTTAACCCAAGAAAGTCAAATTGGATGTATTCCTTTTCAAGGTCTAAACCCCTGACAACAAAAGTGCGTACAACCCCAAGTGTAAATTGTGCCCAATATTTTGTGTGGCCACTGTTATTTTCTAGCACTGCCTTAACTCTTGGGCATGGAGTTCACTAGAACTTCACAGGTTGCCACTTCCATTCCTCCATGGCGACATCATGGAGCTGGTGGATGTTAGAGACCTTGTGATCCCTCACAGACTCTCAATGGTGTTTAGATGTGGAAGCATGCTTGGCCAGTCCAGCACCTTTATCAATTTATTTAGCAAGGCAGTGGTCCTGTGGAGGTTACGTTGGAATACTGTCCTGTGACCCAGTTCTGAATGGAAAGATCATGCTATTCAGTCAATCCAACGATGCAACTATACCTTTATGCAGGTGCATGTCCACTACAGGAATTTGTGAATGGCTGGCACAGGCACACCCCTGGCTAAAGGCTTGCTGGGATGCAGCCGACAGTGTGCTTGGCACTGGTTGGTTCCATTCCGCCCTCAGCCGACCAAAGGTCTTGTCAGCTAAGGGGCAAATGGAGCCGAGCTGTGCCGAATTGAGCCGTGCTTGCTGTTTGGCTGTGCACCAATGCATGCGCTGTTGGATCATTGATCAAGTAAGTTTTATCGCCCTTTCACATAGGGGCAAAAACCAAGCCCCAGGATAGTCAAAATCATGGGTTTTGGTCCACTTTAAACTCTGCAGCAATGCTGGCAGCACTCGTATGTCCATTTTGAAAAGGCAACCTCTGAATAGGATTTTGAGCACACACTGCATGGAGAGGCCTGTTCTAAATGCAACATGTCTTAGTAAAGCACTGTATGGTCTTGTTTACTGTGCTGAAGCCCAGTTTTCAAGTGTTTGTAATCTTTTTATAGCCCAGCCCAACTTTATGTTCATATCAATCGTATCAATATTTTTTTTCAGAGTTCATGAGGTGCATATTGAACTTCCAATTACCAGTTTTAAAAAAATGACCCCAAATTTAACACACCTGCTTTCCATTCACACCTGAAACCTCGTAACACTAAGGAATTACATGACCGGGGAGGGAAATGGCTACTTGGGCACTATTTGAATATCTACTGTTATGGGTGTATTCACTTTTGTTGCCTGGGGCTTAGATATTGACACATGGCTATGTGTTGAGTTATTTTGAGGGCACCCCAAATTGACACTGTTAAACAAGCTGTACACTGATTAATTTACATATATATATATATAGATCTTCAGTGGTGACTGCACTTACATGACCTGACCTCCAATGGAGGCTTCTTGTAGAGCAGACAAGTATTTTTAATATGGTTACATAGTTAATACGGTTGAAAAAATACATATGTCTAACAAGGAACAGGATTGAGGAAAGTTTTTTTTTTTACCTACAGAGTCCCTTTTAACTGTTACTATTAGCTGTTATTTAAAGTGTATAAACTGTCATTCAGCAGCTTCCTTCCTGTCAGAACACAGCTGCTCCTGAAAGCTGAAAGTAGTGGCATACTTCCTTTTGCCATAGACCACCAATAATAGGACTAAGCTGGTGGTCTAAAGCTCTGCATCATCAGACTGTGGACACTTAGGGAGAGGGAGAACAGCCAGGGTGATGAGAATGCCTGTCTTAAAGACCCCACCCATAATGCTGATTATTACTTCCCCAATAAGCATCTATGAGGGACAGTGTCAAATTCTTTTGTAAAATCCAGAAAAACTCAGCCACCTCTCTGTCCAGGCTTCTACTCACCTCGTCATAGAAGCCAATAAGGTTAGTCAAGAAGCTTCTGTCCTTAGTAAAACCATGCTGGTTGTCACGTAATATTATGCATAGTCCCCTAATCCAGTATGTAGTCCTTTAAGAGCCCCTCGAGCAGTTTTCCCACAAAGGATGTTAAGCTTATAGGTCTCTAATTACCTGGAGAATACCTAGAGCCCTTTTTAAAAATGGGCACCACATTTGCGTTGTGCCAATCCCTTGGTACTATACCAGTTTTTAGTGAGTCTTTAAAGATCAATAACAGGGCAAAGAAATAACAGCCAATTACTTCAAGAACTGCAGTGGCATCGTCTGTATTGACTCCATGCTCCTCTTAAAGGAGCAGTATCGCAAATTTTTCTTGGTGACTTATATTTAAATGGTACTTTGAATATAGGTAAGTGTTGGAGTAAGAATTACAAATTTAGAAAAATTGATGTCTGTGTTGTGCAGCTGGAGACTAATAGCTCATGTTTATATCTGCTGAGTGTCGGCCCACACTCTGGCCTGTTCCATGCTGAGGAGAGGGGTAAACAATGTAACAAAGTATCAGCTGTTCAGTGCTGGCAGCCGTCCAGCATAAGATAACATTGCCTGGCCAGAACTCATATATCTAAAACAGAGAGAAAAGCTCTAGAAGTCATCAAGCTGATTGGTAAATTAAATGTCAGTTCGAACCAGAGAATAATTGGTTCGAATCTCAGACTCACCAGTTTTTTTTTTTTCTTTCTTTTTTTTTTGGGGGGGGGGGGGTTATTTTATTTCAGAATTGGATTTTCATGTTTACATCCTGTTTTTTTGCTCTAAACATTTTTTTTGACAGTTTTCCCTTCATGTTGGCTCTGCTGCAGAATCTTTCAGTTTACCATTTTCTCTCTCTTTTCTCAACACATTCTTTCAGCTTTGTGTGTTTTGAGCAAAGACCAACCCAGGATTTTCACTATCTGGAGTTTTGTTTTGTGCCCCTAGGGGCATCCTGACTTGGCATTCCCTGATATGTGAAATCCCCAAGTTCGCCTGTGAAAACGTACCTTTCCCTGTCCCACAGCGCATACTGATTACAGTGTCAGCCTCTGAGGTAAAGTGTTGCTAGGAGACCAGTGGGCTAAATGAAGCAGCTCACTAAATACAACCCAGCAGATCCCCCTATTCAGCAAATGGACTGAGCCATTGTCATTATACAATTTAAAAGTAAGGCATATATTTTTCCTTTTTCTATCGCCACATTATTTATACACATGTTAGAAGCTATTGTGTGGCTATTTAATGATTTATCTTTTTTAATGCAAATTTCGCGATACTGCTCCCTTAACCCTTTCAGTGCCAAGCACGTAGATTCTACGTGCTTGCTTTCACTCCACTTAAGTGGCAATTCTACGTGCCTGACTTTCCCCCCTGCTAGTTAAAAAAATAAAAATAAAAAATACTCACCTGACCCCTCGTTGGATCCGTCCGGGTCTCCTATTCAATTTGGTGCCATCCGATCCCCTATGGGGGGTCGGATGGCTCCAGGAGAGCCCCCGGAATAGGCCACCCCCCCCCCCCCCGCTTCGGCAGCAGCAGCTGCTAACTGTAAAAAAAATAAAAATGACATTTGCTTAACTGTGGTCGCGCTGCCTCCCGCCGGGTCTTCTCTTCACTGGGGCTCTTCCGTGGTGAGGAGAGGGCAGAAAATGCCCTCTCCCCCCACTTCCTGGATCGTGACTGCTCCCCCTGGGGGCGAGGCCAGGTGACATCATTGTGATGTCACCAGCAGCCGGCTTCTTACCTCCAGCACCCGAGACTCTGAATCAGTCTGCTCGTTGCTTGGAGAAGAGAGCAGAGGAGGATGAGAAGGCTGTGATCGCCCCCCCCCCCTCCCCAGGCTCTCTCTTTCAAACACGCGAGCAGACTGTCAGCGGAGATCTCCGGGGGACACAGGATCGGAGGTGAGTAAAGTAAAAAAAAAAAAATAATAATAAAGATACTTTTTTTTATTTATGTGTCTGTTTTTTTTATTCAACATTTAACCCCTTGTGAACTGGTAAGGGGTCCATGAGACCGCTTATACCAGTTCACAAGGCTGGGGGGGGTGACAAGTCACCTGCCCTAGTGGGTGACTTGCCATTAACCCCCGGCACCCCCATTACCTGCCTCCCCAAAGCTCAGGTGGGGGCAGAAGAGCCCGGGCCCACATAGGCTATGTGTGCTCGTAGGCTGCAGGGTGCGGGGGGGCCACAAAAGCTGGCCCCCCCACTCTGTGCCTACAAGCCCCCATAGCTGGCCCCGGGCTGGTTACTTTGGGTAAGGGGGACCCCACGTCATTTTTTTTTTTTTTTTTTTTTTTTTTTTTTTTAAGGGTTTTTAACCCTTAAAAATCCCCCCAAGAAATGGGGTCCCCCAGGAGGGCAGCCCATATGTCATTTTTTTTTAAATTAACCCTTTGTGTTCTGTCATCCAGCAGCTATAAAAGGCTTCCAGCAGGTGAGCAGAAGCCAGTGATCGCCGAGGGACACAGTGCTCCAGGATGGATGGGAGGTAAGTATTAAAAAAAAAAATTAATTAAATAATTTTTTCTCGTTGTGTGTGTCCGTGTTTTTTTTTTTACATTTAACCCCTTGTGAACTGGTAAGGGGTCCATGACCCCTATACCAGTTCACAAGGCTGGGGGGGGGTGGCAAGTCACCTGCGACTAGTGGGTGACTTGCCATTAACCCCCGTCACCCCCATTACCTGCCTCCCCAAAGCCCGGGGGGGGGCAGAAGAGCCCGGGCCCACGGGCTATGCGGGCTTGTAGCCTGCAGGGCCAGGGGCCACAAAAGCTGGCCCCTGTGCCCTGTTTCTACAAGCCCTGCATAGCTGGTCCCGGGCTGGGTAAGGGGGACCCTATGTCATTTTTTTTTCTCGATTTAACCCTTTGTAGTGTGGATGGTAGTTGTATTTTATTTGTAAATGTTATAAAGTACTTGTTTCAGTTAGGGGGGGTCTCCTGGGCAGGAATGGGGGGCTACCGATAAATATGCGGTACCTTTCTAATCGGTAGAAATGGGGCTTTCACATGCAATATGGTTTTCCTTAATAAAATAAATTTTTTATTTAAAATAAAGGAGTCAATTTTCTAAAAAATATTTTTTTTACTTAATATTGTAAAAAACAAAATAAAATTTACAAGACATTTCATGTTAAAGCCTAAACTCTGCTGCAAAAAAAAATATATATATATAATTTTCCTGAAAATTCCAGCAAAAATGGCGCAAAACATGGCGCAAAATGGGGAAAAATGACCTGTCAAGAGAGGGTGACAAAATCTCAAGTAGGCTGGCAATTAAAAGGGTTAAAAGTAGCTATGCATGTTGGGTATTGTTCTGTTCAGTGGATCTTGCGCTTTCAGACTTAGCTTGTTTTTTCTGGTTTGCATATTTATATTTTAGGAAAAACAAGCTTAATCTGAAAAAGCAACATCCCCCGAACAGAACGATACCCAACATGCATTGCTACTGTCAAGGGAAGAGTTGCCAAACACCCCAAAGTAAAGCATGTGCGTAACAGTGATTTTACTTGAAAATTTCAGCTCTGCAGACAAAGTGCGCACCTTGCGAATTTTTCAACCAAAACAACCCTTTACATTTGGAATATCCCCCATAAACCATATATTCCCTGAAAGTACACATGTTAAGCTTTCTAAGTGTACACAACTTGTTGTAGTGGGCTCATCTTTCTGGAATTAATCCCTCAAAGAGAGGTTGAGCAGGGTTTCCCTAAAAAATTTATAAAAAAGCTGAATAAAAAACACCTTTTTCTTGTTTGCACATAGTTTTTTAGGAAAATGTGGCTTAGATTCTGCTTTTTTATCCTTTTTTTTAGGGAAACTCTTTGCAACCAAATAATACATTGAGGGATTACTTCCAGAAAACTATAGGCACATCAACAAGCCTGGTACGCCTAGAAAGCTTGAGGTGTGTACTTCCAGAGAATATATAGTTTGTTGGGGGTATTTCAAATGTAAAGGGTGGTTTTTCTGGAAAAACTGCAAGGTGTGCATATTGCATAGCATAGTTGTATTTTATCTGAAAATCCCCTAAAGCGCTATTTCAGTTTGGGGGAGTCTCCTGGGCAGGAAAAGGTGTCTACCTATACATATGTGGTATCGCTGTAACTGGGAGAAATTGGGATTTCACACGCAATAAGATTTTATTGACAAACTTACATTTTTTTATTACAAAAAAAACACTACAAATTGTAAAAAAATATATTTTTTTATTTTTTTTCACATATTTCACCTAAAAATATTGAGAATACACCTAAAAAAATTGCAAACAAGACATTTCATGTTAAAGCCCAGACTCTGCTGAAAAAAACAATATATCATTTTCCTTGGAAATCACATTTGAACATGGGGAGCGCAAAACAGTGCAAAATGGTCTGGCAACAAAGGGTGACAAAAACTCCAGGTAGGCTGGCAGCGAAAAAGGTTAAGTACACAGAGCTACCTCTCTTTTCTTTTACCAGTTTTATTTCTTTTTGGCTTTATTTACTGCTTTTTGATTTTCAAAGGTTACTGCTAAGTGCTCAGATCTCTAATTGGTTAATGCCCCTTTTTCCAGCCCCTTACAAAAAAATAACTTAATTGGGTGGGCAGGAACATGCGCAATATGGAGAGCGCCAGCTCCCAGTGGCTGGTCGAGACTTCCGGGAAGATGGTGGTGGGCGCTCAGTGCCGCATTTCCGGCATCACAGACGGTGGCTGGATTCGGGGTGAAGGTGAGTGTCCTCTTCTCTTCATACAGGTTTCCCACATTAAAAATAATCCTACCTGCATCTATTGCATTTTCTGAGACTTTAACCCTTTAAGTGCCAACCTTCCTGGAGATTTTGTCACCCTTTGTTGCCAGACTATTTTGCGCTCCCCATGTTCAACTGTGATTTTTGAAGGGATTTCCCAGGAAAATGATATATTGCTTTTTTCAGCAGAGCCTGGACTTTAACATGAAATGTCTTGTTTGTCATTTTCTAAGTGTATTCCCAATATTTTGGGGTGAAAATTGTGCAAAAAAATAAAAAAAAAACTATTTTTTACAATTTGTTTTTTTGTAATAAAAAATGTAAGTTTGTCAATAAAATCTTATTTTGTGTGAAACCCCAATTTCTCCCGGTTACAGCGGTACCATATATGTATAGGTAGACACCCTTTCCTGCCCAGGAGACTCCCCCAAACTGAAACAACGCTTTAGGAGATTTTGAGATAAAATACAACTATGCTATGCAATATGCGCACCTTGCAGTTTTTCAAGAAAAACAACCCTTTACATTTGAAATACCCCCAATAAACTATATATTCCCTAGAAGTATACACCTCAGGCTTTCTAGGCGTACCAGGCTTGTTGACATAGGTGCAGTTTTCTGGAAGTAATCCCTCAATGTATTCTTTGGTTACACAGGGTTTCCCTAAAAATTAATAAAAAAGCAGAATCAAAACCACATTTTCCTAAAAAAAAACTATATGCAAACCAGAAAAAAACTGAAAACTGAAAATCTGAAAAAGTAACATCCCCTAAACAGAACAATACCCAGCATGCATAGGTTCTGTCAAGGAGAGAGTTGCCAAACACCCCAAAGTAAAGCATGCGCATAACGGTAATTTTACTTCAAAATTTCAGCTGAGCAGACAAAGTGCGTACCTTGTGCTTTTTCTACCAAAACAACCCTTTACATCTGGAATATCCCTGTTAAACCATATATTCCCTGAAAGTACACATGTTAAGCTTTCTAAGCGTACCCAGCTTGTTGTAGTGGGCTCATCTTTCTGGGAGTAATATCTCGAAGAATTCTTAGGTTGCACATGGTTTCACAAAAAATTGTATAAAAAAAGCAGAATAAAAAACACCTTTTCCTAAAATATCAATATGCAAATAAGAAAAAACAAGCTAAATCTGAAAGCGCAAGGTCCACCGAGCAGAACAATACCCAACATGCAAAGGTACCTGTAACCTTTTAACTGCCAGCCTACTTGAGATTTTGTCACCCTCTGCTGACAGGTAATTTTTCACAATTTTGCGCCATGTTTAAGTGTGATTTTTGCAGGAATTTCCAAGAAAATTGCATATTTTATTAAAGAAAACCATATTGCACGTGAAAGCCCCATTTCTCCCGATTACAATGATACCACATATGTATCGGTAGCCCCCCGTTCCTGTCCAGGTGATCCCCTAAACTTAGAAGAGCACTTTATAACATTTACAAATAAAATACAACTACTATCCACATAATAAAGGGTTAAATAAAAAACATTGGTGTGGGGTCCCCCTTCACAGGGGGGGAGGCACCATTTATTGGGGGAATATAAGGTTTTTTTTGGGAGGCAGGTAATGGGGGGTCTCGGGGTTAATGGCAAGTCTCCCACTAGCCGCAGGTGACTTGCCAGACCCCCGAGCCTTGTGAACTGGTATAGGGGTCACATGGACCCCTTACCAGTTCACAAAGGGTTAAAAGTAAAAAAAAACACACAGACACACTTTTTCAAAATAACTTTATTAAAAAAAAAATATATATATTTTTTTATTATTATTTTTTAATACTTACCTCCCATCCATCCCTGTATCCCACGCTGATCACTTAGGCTCCTGCTCTCCTGCTGCTGCTGGAAGCCTTTTATACCTACTGAGTTACAGGTAACATAGGGTTAATTTAAAAAAAAAATGACAGGGTCCCCCCTCCCAGGGAGGGGAACCCCATTTTTGGGGGATTTTTTAAGGGTTAAAACCCTTAAAAATAAAAAAAAATGGTGTGAGGTCCCCCCTACCCAGCGTAACCAGCCAGTGACCAGCTATGGGGGCCTGTAGAACAGGGAGCAGGGGCCAGCTTTAGTGGCCCCTGGCCCTGCCGGCTACAAGCCGTCATAGCCTAGGGCCACGGCTCTTCTGCCCCGGGCTTTGGGGAGGCAGGTAATTTGGGTGGCCAGGGGTTAATGGCAAGTCACCCGCTTGCCGCAGGTGACTTGCCAGACCTCCGAGCCTTGTGAACTGGTATAGGGGTCACATGGACCCCTTACCAGTTCACAAAGGGTTAAAAGTAAGAAAAACACAAAGACACACTTTTTAAAAATAACTATTAAAAAATATATATGTATATAAAATCCAAGATGGCGGCTGCCATCGGAAGCTGCTGCGGAGGGAGGGCTGTTATGCCCCCCTTCCAGAAGACGGAAGAGCCGGGGGGTGATCGGAGCCCCCCCCGCCCCATGAAGAGGAGAGGCGGCAGGAGCGGAGGTGAGTAACTGTCATTTTTTTTTTTTGCAGGCAATCCCGGCGTCTGCTGAAACGGGGGGGGGGGTCACCCTATTCCGGGCCCTCCCCTGCAGCCGGAGGAGCCCCAATCGGCGATCGGAGCCCCTCTGGCTGAAGAGGAGACCCGGCCGGATCGAACAAGGGGTCAGGTAAGTGACTTTTTTTTTTACTTTTTTTACTGTTATTGGGGAAAGTCAGGCACGTAAAATTTACGTGGCTGACACTTAAGTGACGGAGAGGCAACCACGTAAATTTTACGTGGCTGGCATTTAAAGGGTTAAACATCCAGGATGGCGGCCCATGGAGGTGCAGGCAGCCTGCAAACAGGAAGTGTCTTCTGACTGTGTGGCTCTGCATTCTGGGATTCTTGACTTTTTCCTGACCCCCAGCTCTGCTCTGTCTGTGCAAAGCACAACTATAACCCCGCTCCCCTGGACTTATAACCCCTCTCCTCAGTGTGATGCTACTGAGCCAAGATGGCGGCGCCCGTATCCTAGAGTGCTTAACAGAGTTGCAGGCCAGTGAAGCAAAGAATGAAAAGTATGTTATTAAAAACTTTAAATATATTAATTTTAGATGCTGGGGAATAGTTTTTTAAGGGTTTGGGCTTTTCATTAAATTATGCTGAAGGTCTGCTTTAACTGCAGGTGTCAGCCAGGAGGGATTTCATTTTATGCTTGTTACCTATAGGAATACATTTTGCAACATTGGTACTCACAGTTCATTGGTGCTTCAAATGAACTGTGAGTACCAATGTTGCAAAATGTATTCCTATAGGTAACAAGCATAAGTAGGGATTTCATTTTATGCTTGTTACCTATAGGAATACATTTTGCAACATTGGTACTCACAGTTCATTTGAAGCACCGCCACTTGGCATCTGTATCCTTATTCAGCAGATTTTCCCAGTCTATGTCCAGGAGTGCAGCCTTGAACCATGGGAAGATGGTCTTACAATTTAGTGTTTTTGCACTCCCAGCCAGAGAATGTTTTTCACAATTTATGTTGAATGCAGCTATATTGTGGTCACTGTTACCAAGGTTTTCATGCACTGTTACAGTCTCTGCAAGTTCATCATCATTTGATATTACCAAATTTAGTAGAGCATCACCCCTAGTAGGGGCCTCTACAAACTGGCTCATATTCCTAGACTCTAGGGTTGATTCAGAGCCCCTTTCTCATCGTTTTTTGGAGGTGTAATCATGTAAAAATGAAAACAGTTCACACAAAAAGTCTTACAGAAAAAAAGGCTCTGCTGAATTAGACGAGGGGGGAAAATGAACGAGAATGGAAATTTAAAGCAAGAAATTAGCAAGAAAGGGGCTCTGAATCAACCCTTCTATTTCCTCAGTCATGTTGGGGGAGGTGGGTCTATAGACAAAATGTATTTTAACACTGTTTACATCACCTCGTGGGGGAGTAATGAAATTGGAGGGCTTTATTTTCTTTAATGTCTACAGAACCTGAAAGGTCCACTTGTGTGCTAGGTTTATAGAAGATCCAAATCCAGTATTTTCACTATATTGTTCTTTGCCCCGTGGGCTTCCAGCTGTGTGAGGCCCACAGGATTGCCTTTCTACGTGCAATCTCATGACACGTGTATGGGATCTCCTCTTCTCTTCTGGATTACTGGTAAGGTAAAGGGCACCCCTAATTAGGATGCCCCTCAGAGTGCGACCACTGACCCTAGAATCCCATTGACTCTAGGCTGGTGGTTGCTTCTCTTTAAGGTTGCTGAAAAATTAATTCCACAGTAGTCAAAGTCAGAGTCAAGAGGATTTCGGATATCCAGGTTTTTTATAGATTTGCAATTGAAAGTGGCTACTTTTGTTCATTTCTATACCACACTTTACATTTCAGCTGAACAAATCTCTGGTATGAAACAGAACATTTATTCTGTTAGTCCCAGTAAAAGCTCTTATCTAATTGCTTAGGGACAATCCTGCCACTTCGCTGGCCAGTGGTGGTGATGGACACAAGTCTTGCTGGCTTGATTGTTAACAAAACCATTAAATGGGGGGTGTGGACATGTTGGCACTGTCTTTTTGTTAAAAGAAATCGGTGATTACCACACCATGTTCAGTGTGATTAAGCAGTCCTAGGCAGATTTGTATCCTGGGAGCTGGCTATCCGGCAAGTATTCTATTACGTCCCTATATTCTTGTTTTTGACCCGTTCATGTTCATGTATTTTAGCTTTTGGTGTTACATTAACTTGGCACCATATAGCATCTAACCCAAAAACTATACTTTAATAATATTATACCCTGTTATTAAAAGCAAAAAGACGACTTTTAAAGCATACCAAAACTGTGTGAAACCCCCGGTGTCATTGGATAAACTCAGTGTTCCCGGTGCCCCCCCCCCCCCCACCTCACCATTGCTGCCCATGGCCACATCCCTGGTTTTCTTGTAGCTGAGGAATGCTTGGGTTGGGAGGGGGGCTATAAAGAGTGTTGTGCCCGCCTTAACAGTATTTTTCCGTTAAAGGGAGGCAGCCATTAAGGCCTTCTTTTCTCCACACTAGGCAGGCACAATGGCTTCAAAATTGACCTGGAAATTACTGAACCTTTTTGAAAAACAAGATTAATTAAGTCTTATGATTGTTTACATTGTTTATTGACAGAAACAAATGTTAATTCTTGTACAGTTAGCATATAGCATGTTTGAATGCTGAGTTTTCAATGTTTCTTCTGTGTATCACTGTGTGTATGGTCTGCAGTCAATTTACACCTCTCATGCTTCAATAATATCAAGAAGAATGTAGCAGTTGATATAGAGCATTAGTAAAAACAAATCATTAATACTGGCTACTTTCAGGACACGCACCCATGCCTTTTAAAATGTATTTCTTGACTTGCCTCCTTTTCCGGCTGAACCTGGATTTAACCAATGTTTGGCACCTGTGGGCTAAACATTGTTCTTCGACAGGAGATTGTAAATGAGCTTGTCATAGAACAAAATCCTAGTGTCTGCAGCTTACCATGTGATTTTTCTCCTAGCGCCTTGAGAGAGAGGATAAGGCGCTTCTCTTCCTCCAGTCTTCCCTTACAATCCAGTTCAGCAATAAAAGCCTGTGGCTTCTGATTGGACCACCCCAATTTTTTTCTGGTGTACAGCACGGCTTGCTTCATTTCAATTCTTCACATTTGGGTAATCCGCCACAAGGTGGCGCAGTCGACTGCAGAAAGACTTGTGGCTCCTCCCGTCCATTAAAAGGGCAGGAATCACCTAGAGACCCCAGTGTTTCTCTGCAGTCCTGACTGCGAAGACAGAAGAATTCTCTCTCCAGTTATTCGCAGGTGAGCGGGGCGTCCCAAGCCCGTCTGCCCTGCAAGCCTATTCCCACCTGTTTCCGGACCCTTTCTGCCTCGGCCTCGGCTGATGGATCAGTTGAAGGTAGGGGAACACCTGGGGTCGGGTGTTCGGTGAGCTATGCTCCGGGCCGCAGACCCTGTAACCAAAGGGTAGCCGGCCATAGGCAAATGATGAGCCTATTTGGGGGAGAGGAGAACCACCCTTGTTGTGTCCCACTTTATTGTTGGTGTTTTTTCATACTTGTGGTGTCTTATACTGTGTATGCTTCTTTGCTGGCTTTTTCTTTTGGGTTTCCACCCTCCTTCTGTGTTGTGGTTTCTCCCGGTCCAATCCCCCCCTACCCCACCCTCCTCTTCTGTAGGGGAATCCCGGGTGGGGCCCGTTAGCCCTTCTCCCGTGCTGGCCGTTTTGTGCCTTATTGATAATCAACATATGGAGGCTTCTGGGGATAGCCAGCTTGGGGGCCCGGCTGTGTCTCATGTGCGGGGCATCCCCTTTGAGTAGTTGCGGCGCAGTTTGTATTCCGTGCGCCCAAAGTATCATTGCGGATCAGGTTGGGCCGAGCGCGTCTACCTAATCCCGCTCTACCTGCAACTTCGCCTACTCCCCCACGCCTGCATTTAGCTCCCAGCGAGGGGAAGACAGCAGGGGGTCTCATTCGGACCTGGCGCTGTGCGTTGCCAGCATTGAGCGGCAACTGGCCCGTCCGGCCGCCGGCAAGGCCTCTAGTAAAAGGAGGCACCTGGGTGCGGGCTTGTCCCTCTTTGCCGATGATGATGAGGTTTATGATACCTATGGCGGGCGTGAATCCATGGAGGAGGGGGAATTGTTCCGTGATTCCGATTCCTCTGGGGATCGTCATGGCGAGTCTGATAGCGAACCAGGGTCCTCCTCAGACGAGGATTCCGGGCTCCCGGTTGATACCGACAGACTTTTGTCGGCCGTTTTTGATGCTTTACATATAGTTCCCCCTAAGGCGGCGAAGAGGAAGCAGGGTGAGCTCTTCCGCCATGACAAGCAACGCTTAGAGTTCCCGGAGCAGGGACATTTTTCCAATATGGTCCTCAAAGAATGGGAACGGCCCAACAGGTTGCCCTCGGTGCCCAAGGGGCTGGATAGGAGGTATCCTTTCTCGGCCGACTTTGTTCGCGCTGGTCTTGTCCACCCAAGGTGGACGCCACCGTCCTGGGGCTGTCCAATACAATGGCAACACGTCTGGAGACAACGCGTCTCGGATCGGTGGATTCAGGAGGTGGTGCCCTCCGGTTACAAGATAGAGCTAGCAACCGCCCCCAAGATTCCTCCGGTCCTGGATCTCCCAAAATCCTGTGATGGCGCAGGGCCTGAGGTTGGCCATCCAACATCTTCTGTCATCCGGAGTGGTTTGTCCGGTGCCTTCAGGAACGGGTTGGGGGTTTTATTCCAATCTGTTCATGGTGCCCAAGGACGGCTCCCTGAGACCCATCCTGGATCTAAAGGGTCTCAACAGATTTGTCAGGTTCAAACACTTCCGCAAGCAGACCTTACAGTCGGCGGTGAGCTCTCTTCGGCCAGGCGACTTTATGACCACTGTGGACATCAAGGATGCCTACCTGCACGTTCCTATCTTCCCTGGGGCATCAGAAGTTCCTGAGGTTCGCTCTGGGGGATCAGCACTACCAGTTTGTGGCCTTGCCGTTCGGTATCACTTCGGCCCCTCAGGTGTTCACCAAGGTGCTGGCGGGTGTCATGGCCCTCCTGAGGAGCCAGGGCATTCGCATTCTTGCTTACCTGGACGACCTGTTGATTGCTGCTCCATCCTTTCATCAGGCCGAGAGGGATACTCAGGTGGTTGTGTCCACCCTCGAGTCCTTCGGTTGGGTGCTCAATTATCCCAAGTCTTCGCTCACTCCGTCATTGGTGAGGTCCTTCCTGGGCGTGACGCTGGATACTTCTCAGGTCAAGGTGTTTCTTCCTCAGCAGAAGGTGGAGGGCCTTCAGATGCAGGCGTGAGCCCTGCTGTCGTGTCCTTATCCCTCCATCCATCTGGGGATGCAGTTGGTGGGACTCAGGGTGTCTTGTTTTGAGGCTGTGCCCTTCGCCCAGTTCCACATGAGACCTCTTCAGTTGAATCTCTTGACCGTTTGGGATTGGAAACAGGAATCCCTGGAGCAGGAATTCGCTCTGTCCCCTCTGGCCAGACAGTACCTCTCGTGGTGGTTGGACTTGAGGAATCTTCTAGCGGGCAGGTCTTTTCTACCTCCGTGCTGGGAGATTGTCACCACGGATGCCAGTCTGACTGATTGGGGAGGGTTTTGGCAATCGCTGAAGTTCCAGGGCCAGTGGGGCCCTCAGGAGGCCCACACGCCAATAAATAGCTTCGATTCAGAGAGAAACAAAAAACTTCAGTTTTAGTTCCGATCTGGTTTTTTTTGTGAAATTTTTCCGTTCTCGTATGAGTGTACTAGCGATTCTATGCATGCATTGAAAACCTTCTGTAACGTTTCCCTCCGTTCGTACGGCAGATAACGAATACGAGGATGTCAGTTTCCATCCAGACTTTTCCGTTTCATTTTCACATGTTACAACGTAGGCTTTCGTTTTTGCCCTTTTCCCATCATATCCTCCAACGAATCCTTTACGTTTCCCGTTAGATTCTGTTTCCCTTTTTCAATAAATATTCGTCCAGACAGAAATCCTTACGATCTTGCGCCTGCGCACTACAAACTTAACTCATTAAAGTGCTCGCCTACATATTTGACACTCTCACTTCTAATGCAATGTTTAGCTAAATCACTTAGCACTATCCTCCATCTTCCCTTTTGGACCCTTAAAGCTCACCCAAACCTCTTAGCACTATCCTCCATCTTCCCTTTTGGACCCTTAAAGCTCACCCAAACCACTTAGCACTATCCTCCATCTTCCCTTTTGGACCCTTAAAGCTCACCCAAACCACCTCTTGGTTAGGTTCTTCTTCCATTTTAGCCCCCTAAAACTTACCCAAATCACTTCTCGGTCATGTGAATATTCATCTTTAAATATTTCTGGGCCCATTAGTTTTGTGTTAATGTATTTTGTAAATGAAATGACAATGTAACATTTTTTTTTTATACCATCAAATTTTTACAACTATAAAAAACAAAATACATAGCAATGGCAGGCCACTGAACATTATTCTTCATCTGTGGTCCCCAACGAGTTGCGCAGCTCCTGCATCTCGCCCACCAACTGAAGGACCCTGACACTCAGTTGTGCCACTCTGGCATGTGTGGTCCCTGTTAAAAAACGTAAATCAAAATTTTGGTATAACCTTGTTGGGGTCATACTGCAGTGCCCCCCCCTGTATGGTCCAAACACCTAAATCTGGACGCCACCACGGCCCGGGTTTTGCATAGTGCCCGATTAGAGAACCCCTGGCCCGCATTCTGCAGGCAAAGAACGGGCATCAGGAGCAAGTTTTCTGAATGAACGGAAAATTTCCGATTTTGTTTGGAAAATGATCCGAACTAACGGAAATGTTCCGATTTGCTTCCGTTCATCGGAAGCGCATTCCCGAATGTTCGTGCGAGTAGAAAATGGACGAAAAAAAGCAAAAAAATGACAAACACCCACCAAAACTTTCACCGACAGCTAAGGAAGTCCGGACGAATGTGTCTCTGAATCGAGGCTAATATCCTGGAGTTGAGGGCAATCAGGTTGGTTCTCTTCCAGTTGACTCCCTACCTTCGGGGTCGTGCAGTCCAGGTCCGTTCGGACAATCAGACGACTGTCGCATACATCAGTCATCAGGGCGGGACTCGGAGCAAACGAGCCCTCAAGGAGGTGTCCCTGATATTGACTTGGGCAGAGGAGAATGTTCCCTGCATCTCAGCGGTTTACATCCCAGTGGTGGAGAACCAGGAGGCGGATTCCCTGAGCAGGGGGACGTCTCGTCTGGGGGAATGGTCCCTCGAGAACAAGATTTTTCATGCCCTGTGTCGCCGCTGGGGTCAGCTGGACGTGGACCTGTATGCGTCCCATCACAATCGCAAGCTTCCAAGATTCGTCTCTCTGTCAAGAGATCCGCTGGCCTTCGCCACGGACGCTCTAGCCATTCCCTGGATGGATTTCCGGCTCCTCTATGCGTTTCCTCCATTTCCTCTCCTGGGGCGGGTGCTGCGCAAGGAGGGGGTACCGACCATTCTGGTGGCCTCCCGCTGGCCAAGGAGAGTATGGTTCGCGGACGTTGTCCAGATGGCGGTGGATCACTTCGTCATGCCCAACGATCCAAGGCTTCTCACTCAGGGACAGTTGCGCCATCCCAATTTACGAGTGCTGGCTTTGACGGCTTGGCTGCTGAAACCTACATCCTGATGAATAAGGGATTGCCGGCTGCAGTAGTCAGTACTATGATTCAGGCTCGGAAGAAATCTTCTTCTTTGATTTATTATAGGGTCTGGCATGCCTACATTGCCTGGTGCGAGTCTAAGTCTTTTCCTTGTCGCACTTTCTCCATTTCGAGGATTTTGGAGTTTTTACAACATGGTCTGGAGTTGGGTCTACAACTGAGTACCCTCAAATGCCAGGTTTCGGCCCTGGCAATCTTTTTCCAACGATCTTTCGCCAATCATAGGCTTGTCAAGACTTTTTTTTCCAAGGAGTTACTCATGTACGTCCACCGCGTAAGCCCCTGCTACCGGTGTGGGATTGGAACTTGGTGCTTTCTGCTCTCCAGGGTCCTCGCTTTGAGCCCTTGTGCAATGCTGCGCTGTCCATTATGACTGTTAAGGTGGTCTTTTTGGTGGCTACCACTTCGGTGCGTCGTGTCTCTGAGCTGGCGGCGCTTTCTATTAAGCCTCCAGACGGAAATCCTTACCATCTTGCGCCTGCGCACTACAAACTTAACTCATTAAAGTGCTTGCCTACATATTTGACACCCTCACTTCTACTACAATGTTTAGCTAAATCACTTAGCACTCTCCTCCATCTTCCCTTTTGGACCCTTAAAGCTGACCCAAACCACTTAGCACTATCCTCCATCTTCCCTTTTGGGCCCTTAAAGCTCACCCAAACCACTTAGCACTATCCTCCATCTTCCCTTTTGGACCCTTAAAGCTCACCCAAACCACTTCTCGGTTAGGTTCTTCTTCCATTTTAGCCCCCTAAAACTTACCCAAATCACTTCTCGGTCATGTGAATATTCATCTTTAAATATTTTGTTAATGTATTTTGTAAATGAAATGACAATGTAACATTTTTTTTTATTCCATCATAAAATATAACATTTAAAAAAAATTTTGAAAATGTAAAATTTTTACTACTATAAAAAACAAAATACATAGCAATGGCAGGCCACACAACATTATTCTTCATCTGTGGTCCCCAACGGGTTGCGCAGCTCCTGCATCTCGCCCACCAACTGAAGGACCCTGACACTCAGTTGTGCCACTCTGGCACGTGTAGTCCCTGTTTAAAGTGGACCAAAACCCAGGATAGTCAAAAGTTTTGACTATCCTGGGTTTTGGTCCTTTCCCCGGGGGCACCCCGATCAGGGTGCCCCGCTGTGTACAACCCCCCAGGACGCCCGAACGGACTCGCCTCTTCCTGGTCGCGTGGTGCGTCTAAGAGCAGCGGCTCTGACAGCCGCATCCTCCGCCTCCGTCTAACAGGGAGCATGCCCGCGCCGGCCTTTCACAAAAGGCTGGCGTGGGCATGCGCACTGCTAGAGAGAAGCGAAGGATGCGGCCGCCAGAGCCGCTGCTCTTAGACGCGCCGTGCGACCAGGAAGAGGTGAGTCCGTTCGGGCGTCCTGGGGGGTTTTACACAGCGGGGCACCCCTGATCGGGATAGTCAAAATCCTGGGTTTTGTTCCACTTTAAAAACGTAAATTAAAATTTTGGTATAACCTTGTTGGGGTCATACTGCAGTGCCCCACCCCCCCCGTATGGTCCAAACACCTAAATCTGGACTTCAAAAGCCAGAGGGCCCTTGCCACCACGGCCCGGGTTTTGCATAGTGCCCGATTAGAGAACCCCTGGCCCGCATTCTGCAGGCAAAGAACGGGCACATCTTGCGGTTCCTGCAACCAAATATAAAATAATTACTACAACAAATTAAGATTCAAGTTCAACAATCCAAATATAATTCACAAAGGACATAAGTCTAAAAAAATATAGCAATTATATGGATGTGTGGGAAAATAAAGGTTTACATGTTAAGGACTAATTAAGGTCAGCATTAAAATGCATCTATAAGGCATACATGAAATGTATTAATTCAGGTATGCATTGCTATACAATTTATGGGCTCGGCCATGCTGATACATGCAATGCCTTGGTGCTAAAGGTGCGCAGACTCCTCCACTTTGCCGCAAAACATGTTCAACAATAGCAATCCGAGCCCTCAAAGGTCTCGTAAGTGGATCGGAAATGAAACGGATTTATAGGGTGGAGATCCGTCGGAAATCAGCTCTCTGAATCAGACAGAAACCATCCCAACAACGGAAGTTATCTGAACGAACGGAAAGTTTCCGATTTTGTTTGGAAATGTTCCGATTTGCTTCCGTTCATCGAAAGCGCATATACACATTTTCCCGAACGTTCGTGCGAGTAGAAAATGGACGAAAAAAAGCAAAAAAAAAAGACTAACACCCACCAAAACTTTCACAGACAGCTACGGAAGTCCGGACGAATGTGTCTCTGAATCGAGGCTATTGTCTTGCTTTCCTTGTGTCCTGCCCCTTCTAATTCTAAGGAACGAAGCCTTCATTCTCTGGAAAAGTCGGATTCTCTGTTTGTCCTTCCTGCGGGGCCTAAGAAGGGTTTGCCTCCAGCCAAATCCACTATCAGCAAGTGGATCAGACAGGCGGTGGGGCAAGCGTACTCTGCTAAGGGGAAGGAACCCCCTTTTCATGTTACTGCTCACTCCACTAGGGCTATTGGTGCCTCTTGGGCTTTTCAGCTTCTGTTGAACAAGTTTGTAAGGCCGCTACTTGGTCTTCCGTTCATACTTTTTCTAAGTTTTACAAGGTTGATGTTAGGGCCTCAGCTGACGCGGTTTTTGGCCGCAAGGCTTGCTCACTGAGGATCCCACCCTTCTTCATGGACACTGCTATTGGATGTCCCAAATGTGAAGAATTAAAATGAAGCAAGCCATGCTGTACACCAGGAAAAATACAATTCTGTGATTACTGACCTGTAGAATTGGTTTTTATGGTGTACAGCATGGCTTGCTTCATCCCCCCATTGTTATCCTCTTTTGCCTTGTTATGGTGATTTTGTGAGAGTTATTTTTTAGTGGGGCTGTGTTTTTTGTTAACATGGTCTTGCCTCCCTGCTTCTTGCATTACTGCTTTCAAACACTGGGGTCTCTGGATGATTCCTGCCCTTTTATGGGCCGGGAGGAGCCACAAGTCTTTCTGCAGTCGACTGCGCCACCTTGCGGCGGATTACCCAAATGTGAAGAATTGAAATGAACCAAGCCATGCTGTACACCGTAAAAACAATTCTACAGGTGAATAATCAAAGAATTGTATTGTTGGGATGCATCACATGCTCCAGTCACCTGTCAATCACCTCCCTCACTATATGGCTGATTCAGTACAATATTTAGTTGTGCAAATGTAAAAACAAATTGCACAGCTAAATATGGTGCTGAATTGCTCCAAGGAAAAAAATCATGAGAAAATGCGTTTTCTCTCAAAGTCTCTCAAATTATCACAATGCTGAATCCGCCATTCTGTGTATGTATATGCATATAAGACTTATAAGCCTCATCTTGAGAAGCATTGGAATATAAAAATATACCTGTTGATGTGATTTTTATCTTTGCACGGACTATGACTTTAAAGTGGATCAACCACCCCCCTCCCCAGGCCTGCTCTGGAATCTAAAGATTTCAGGGTCGGCCGCTAGCCTCCCCCGGGCATCCTATAGCAGGATGAATCGCTGTGTGAAGCCAGTAAACTCAACTTTACTGGGCCTCTCATGCAACGCTGCACTTGTGGGAATGCATGCGCACCTGAACAGAGTGGCAGGGATGTGGCTAGCTGGCTGCACCTTGTCACAACGACTCCTTTGAGATCAGCAAATCGCTGATCTCAAAAGTGCCGTGGTCTTCGGCGGTGAGAAATCCCCATTTTTGTTTGAAAATCGCGCCACCAAGTCGCTAGCGATTGTGGGGAGGGGAAAAAGACTTTTGATCTGCTTTAAAGGTATTAACCACCCAAATTAAAAAAAAAATAGGGTACTCGCTTATGTCCCCTTCAACTGATCATTGCTACTTTGGTGTTCAGAAAATCACCCGATCACTGGAGGCACTGCTATGCCCTCTCCGTTTACTCCATTCACTGTGCCAAAGCCTGACATGCCCACTCCATTGTTCTAAATGGTGACTGATGGAGCCCAACTGTGCAGGATGTAAACGGGTAAATTGCTGATTACTAGAGCAGGAAGATCGGCTTCGGGGGACTAAAGGTGAGTACCCTTCTGTTTATTGCTGCGAACATGTGACCACCCAAATAAAGTTTCTTTGAAACCATAAACTAATATATATTACTTACCAATAAGCTCCAAAGCAAAAGTGTATTATATGTCAAATTCATCCTAGTTACATGTGGATGAAGGAACCTTGTATTTTATTTCTCCAACAGCATGATAACCATGAATCCAATCATGAATCTTACTCTTTGGGAATCTGATAATCTGTGTAAGATGCAGCTACGTTTTGAAGTCTAGCTAAACAATCATACTGCTACCCATTCTAAGTAATCTTTGTGCATAACTATTTTCTATTATTTCTTTGGGTTTTTCAGCTGTGCCGGTAAATGTGAGGAAAAAAAACTAAAATGCACACAGTAGTTTTAGTCAGAAATATACTGGAACAGCAAGCACACAGAGAAAAAAATGCTACACTCTCCAGCAACTGCTTTTACCCTCATTGACATATTAGCTGTTTTTACACTGAGCCAAGAGTATTTATTCACCTGACCCCTAGGCACACCTAGATAAATGAAGCGGGTTTGCCATCAGACAGTACAGACCATACTTCTATAGAGCTGCCCAGTCATCCACCAGGTACTGGCCCGAATGGCAGCCTTGTAAATTCTCACCCGCTGTCATTTTTTGGGAAACTGTTCACTATTTACTGATGGTGGTGTTCACAGCAGCTGCTCATTGCCATGCCTATGAAAGTTCATGGAGGAATACAATGGAGGTACTGACATTAAGGTTGTATAGGGCCCAGACCTTTCTAAAAGCGGCCTTGAGAGGTAAGAACTCTCCCAGTCAAGTAGTCGCTGTGCACAACCCCCTAAATTCCGACTGCAAATTCCAAATGTACATACATTTGTATCATCTGTAGGATTGACTAAAGCTACACTGAATTATACTGTAGCTCTGAGTAAGTGTGCATATAACAAGCCTATGACATTTTGCAATAGTCTGTACAAAACCCTGTAACCAAAGTGTGTAATGGTAAACTACAGCCAAAAGTAGATTTGTGGACTGACACATATGCATAAATAAACAGTAATTTCTTTAAACTTTGGCATGCATGACGTTCGAAAGAGTAAGCCACTCCCTGGTTCTCACTCTTGTTTTTTTCTCTAATTTAGCCTTTGCCTGATCATCCCGACCCCGAGGGGTGCAGCAGTCCATACCATTTTGTGACAGGTAACTCGAAAATGTTATGTCTTTAAGTGGTGTTAAGGAACCCTTAATGTTCCTATTTATTAACTGCTGTATGCACATATCATGATTATCTGTTTATGATTTAAGACCAATTGTGAAATTGTGTTTTAAGAATGAATAAAGTGATAAAAAAAATTAAAATCTGACAAGCAATGGGCTTAAAGCAGACAAAGCCCTAATCTAATAGACCTCAGAGCCGGCTGATGTCCTTCCCCTGGGGCATCCCAAATTGCAATGCCACGCTGTGTAAACATCCCTGTGTGGCTGAAAAAACCCTATATGCCCTGGCTGCCTCAGCGATGTAAACAGTGCCAGACAACCCCCAGCATCTCTGGACTGAGGAGCACTCTCCAGTATAAAAGGAAACTAGGGATGTGCCCACTCTATTGCCTGGCTCTTTGTCTATACAAAGCAATATGTCGGGAATTAATACGCAGGGCATACAGTGCTGATTGGATGAGAGCCTGCGCATGCGCTTTGGAACAATCCTTTTTTTTAAGGGGGGGTTCAGGGGTTTCTCATAGTGGGACACGGACCAAAACCCTGGATAGTGAAAACACCAGGGTTTGGTTCACTTTAAAGCTAGAAGTCTCCTGAAGATGTGCAGTTCCAAATTATGATTTTGGCCATAATGGTTGTGACCTTTTGCATCTAATCTGAAACAAATAGAATTTGTTTTAGAAAAAACAAATCTTCTAGCATTTCTGCCCAAGCAGGGCTCCAGCAGTTTAGCTTTGTTTACATACGTTTAGTAAGAGCTAACCTGCAAGTAACTCACCTAGCTGGTGGGTCTAGTGCTGGACTTTCCATTTCCCACCCTCCTTTTATGGTGCCATGTGATGCTTGTCTCACACTGATGATCCCTGTGGAGGACAGAGCCTGAGAAGTTCAGCGCTGTACCACTGACTTGGTGCTTCCCACATTGTGGACTCTGCTAGTTTGCCACAAGGGGGTGGGAAGGGGAATTGAGCCCACATAGACAGTAATTAATAATGGTGGGGGTAGGGGTCTGTTGCCTACAAAAACATTTATGGGGGGAGGGAAGCAGCAGCGCAGTTTGCAAGAAAGAGGAGTCATTTCAGGCAGGAGTCCAACCCTCTACACATAAATGTGTGTATATATATATATATATATATATATATATATATATATATATATATTATTGTGGCATTAGGTCTTCCATGACACTATTAACTATGCATTTGGAGGCTTGTGCATGTGTGATGTTTTTAGAGGGTCACATCAGTTCATACCCTCATGCAAACTGCCCTATTTTTACTCTATTTATCACATTTGCGAAGATGTGTGCATGCGCAGGAACTTTCCAGGGCTTTCAGAGAGTAGCTATGTGCACATGCGCAAAACTGCGCGTGGGCAGGAACTTTTACATACATCAGTCATCAGGACAGCATCAAAATCAAGACCACCTTAGGCAAAGTCTGATCCTTTAATAGGCAAGAAGATCATGTTGCAGTCCTGTCAGCAATTCGCATTTTTAGAGTAAACCGTTTGACAGCAAACTACCTGAGCACACAACAGGTGTCTGTCTCATGGGGTGTGGGTGCTGACCTTGGATGTGTTCTTTTAGCTCTGTTGCCATTTGGGGACCTTAGATGTGGACATGCTCATGTCCAGGACCAACCCCTTTGTTAGTCGAGAAAGTGATGCTCTCAAGCACCCTATTTTACAGTCCTTGGCTTTGATGGCAAGGCCATTGAAACTAGTGTGCAAGAGGGGAAAGTACTTATTTCTGTGGTAGTCTGTGGCAAGCCTGATTGTTGTTCCACTGTCTTTGGCTACACGTTGCACTGTCCCAAACTTTAATCCATTTTCAAAAAGACCCTGTAGTTCCCGAGTTATTGTAAAAGTAATAGAGCATTGGAGAAGCAGAGAAAAATGAGGAGAAACTGTGTGTGTGGCAACAGCGATGTGATGTAAGCATACTGTTCACTTTACATATATCATATTAAAAAAAAGTGCATCGTTGTGCCTCTAGTTATTACTGACAGAAAAAGGGGCTGCAGGTTAAGAGCTTCTCCAGCCTGCCAGCACATAGTGTGATCAGGGAGGAGGGCGGGGTTTCATAGCTGCAGAGAGAGGTCGCCAATCGGGACATCTGCAGAGGGAGTGTGGGGTGTTTCCACTGAAGGTTGATTGAAGGATCAGGTCAGTGGGGTGGGGATTGAAAGCTGAATGAAAAAGTGATTTCCCCAATAGGGAGACAGACAGAGGAGGGGTCACAGCACTCCAGCCACTCAATGAAAGGTAAGCTCCTTTTTCTTTTTTTAACTTTTGACTTGCCAATCACTTTAAAGCCTCTGTGTAGGCGCACATCAAGTTTCTCCAACCCTGTCCCCATGGGTACGTCTGTATTATGCTAAGCTGACACACCTCCCTCGAGAAGGTGTAGATGATGAGCCAGGACCCATGATGTGATTGTTCCACTGTTAGACAGTTTTAATGTGGTGTTCCGACTATTAGACAGTTTATGATGAGGCATCAAGGGGCTGATGGTAAAGCCCAGCTTTGTACCCTTTATATTTATCTATTTTTTAAAACCCTGCCTCTACTCGGTCATCAAGCTTTTGTTATTTTCCAGTAATTTGGCTTTTGGCCTGCAAGGCTTATAACCTGCCCACCTAAAAGCCCTGGGGAAAATACTTCTCTATCGTTTTTGTTAAATTAGGGAAGTATAAGTCACATTCTTCCTTGACATGACCCACTAGCTCTGCACCTTATTGCAGATATTTAACAGAAATAGAAGGTACGTGTTATGGGTCCAAGATATGTCAATACATGAAGGTAGGGTACACTAAAGTCAAATTGTGTGTTTGTGCGTGCACTGCCTGGCAAAATAAAAAGGTCAGCATTTGAATTTAACAAAGCAAATAGTTACAAGTGTCTCATTAGTTAGTTAATTAGGGCATGGGTGATTGTTTCAAACATGCCAGCAGGTCATGCTCCTACTTCTCTTCTTTCATCTCAATATCTTGTATTCTTAGTATACAGTACGTCCTGCTCCAGATATAATACTTACTATCGGGTAATACTCCGCCAGGTGGCGCTAGACTGCAGAGACATCGAAAACAGGCTCCTCCCAGCCCCTCAAATACCCAGGGACCTCCCACAAAACCCCAGATTTTCTCTGCAGTCTGGACTGCGAAGGACAAGAAATGGCTCTCTCTCTACTCGCAGGTGAGCGGGGCTATTAGCCTGTGGCCCTGTAGGACTATTCCCACCTGTTCCATCAGTAATTGCCTCCCAGCCTTGGCTGCGCTGGTCAGGTGATGGTAGGCAGCACCGCTGTTAGGTGCTTAGGAGCGCTGCTCCACCGCAATCCCCCACCAAAGGGTAGGCGGTTCAGGCTTATGGTGAGCCTCTATGGGATTCCCCTCCCGCTCTATTGCCCCTTGCCCCTGTCTATCGGTGGGCCCTATGTAAAGTGGCCTCTGTCCTCCCTCACTCTCCTTGTAGCCTTCGGGGGAAAAGAGGGGGGGGGCGTGTGCGTGTATGTATGTATATACGTGTACTGGCTTTGTACTTTATTTCATCGCTTGTGTCAGCCGCCGCGCTGACTTGTTTTATTATTTACTGTACTTAAAATTGCCGCCGCCACGCGCCTTTTTGTCACCATGTTCTGCGCTGGGCGGCGCCGTTACCTCAGGCGCCGGCGCGCCATCATTGGCTGCTTGTCACGTGTTAGCTTTGCGCTCTTCGGGGGGGCAGAGCCTGTCTCTGGCGTGTTCCGCGTCATGGCTTGTGCGGGCCCGCCCCTCGAGGTATACCGACGCCATTTTGTCTGCTTGGTCAGCTTCTGCTTGACGGACCTCTACCTACCGCGGTCCGTAAGTGCCCTCGCGGGCGGCTTTATTTCCACTTCTTATTATTGTCTGCTTACGGCTCATTTGATTGTGTCTTTAAGTTGGTTAACTTGTGAGGCCTAGTGTAATTACTCCCACTTCCCTAGCGGGTTATTGGGGCATCCCGGGTTGCTATTTAGTGTTAATCCCTATTGGCCTATAGTGCCGCTGTAATCACCATATGGAGGCATCTTAGGATAATGTGACCGGGGTTCCTTCGGGACAAGCCCGGCTGTGTGTAGCGCGTGGGCAGCCTCATGCTGACGCTGACAAGGCGCAAGTCTGTGTACCCTGTGCTGAGCAGGTGCTTGCGCTGCAATCTGGCCTTCCAGTGGCTGGGCCTGCACCTCGTCTCACTTCACCTACCCCCCCAAGCTTAAATCTCACTCCTACTGAGTTGCATACAAGTGGGGATTCTCAGCCTGATGTGTCTTCTAGACTGGCTAGTGTTGAGAAGTTAATTTCTAATACCTTTGCGCGTAAGGCCCCTGCTAAAAAGCGGCACTTAACGCCTAATGTCACTCTTTTCCCTATGGAAACTGATGAGTTTTGGCATTATGTGGCTATACCCCTTCGGACAAAGGGGAGCTATTCTCTGACTCATCTGATGAGAGGCCCAGGAGTCACAATGATTCTGGCTCTGACCTTTGGGCCCCAGATGATACTGATAGATTGCAGGCCCAGAGTTTTGAGGTTCTGTCCATTTCCCCCCCTGTTGCGGCTCCCAGGCGAAGGCGGGAACTTTTTCATACTGCTAAGTCACGTTTGGAATTTCCAGAGCAAGCACATTTCAATAACCTGGTGCTCAAGGAATGGGAACGGCCCAGTAGACTTCCCGATGTACCTAAAAGTTGGGATAGGAAGTATCCCTTTCCTGCTGATGTGGTAAAGTGTTGGTCATCCCCTCCCGAAGTGGATGCCCCGGTCCTGGGGTTATCCAACACCTCTGTCATGCACTCCCCTGACTCTACTACCCTGCGGGATGCTGAGGTCCGGCGCATTGACCAGCTGGCGTCCCATGCCTTTGCATGTGTGGGGACGGCGCTGCGCCCGGTCTGTGCCTCGGCCATTACGGCTGTAGCCATTAGGACCCTGCTAAGAAATATACTTGATAGTGCCCCTGATGATTTGCCTTGTGAGGTGTTTAATGCACTCTCTAGTTGTGATGTTTTTGTAAATTTTGTCCTCTCTGTCTTGGATGACGCCATTAGAATGTGTCCCAGAACATCTGCCCTTGTGGTGGCTATACGCCGCTCGGTTTGGCTACGCCAGTGGGCTTCTGACAACGCTGCGAAGAAGGCCCTCACTGGGTTTCCCTTCAAAGGACTACGCCTGTTTGGGGACCACCTGGACCTTTTTGCTAAGGGAGGCAGGTTACCCCAGTGCAGGCGGCAGTCTCAGCCCTTTCGGGGTCAGGGCTCCTTCTCCTCCCCCTACCGTGGTGCTAGACAAGGGAGGAGGGTTTCCTTTACTGGGGCCTGGGGAGACTTCTGGGGTAGGGGCAGAGGATGTGGACCTCCTGGCTCCTCCTGGGGCCCCAAGATTAAGTCATCTCCCAAGCCCCCTCAGGCATGATGGGGGGGGGGGGGGAGGCTGCAGCACTTTGCTCATGCCTGGAGGCTTCATGTCTCAGACCGGTAGATTTAGGAGGTAGTGTCCTCCAGTTACAAGAGCGAGTTTGCTGCCTGCGACCCCCCCCCCCCCCAAGATTCATCAGATCCCGGATTCCTCAGGACCCTGTGTCAGCTCAGGAGCTAGTGCAAGCAGTGCAAGGCGTCCTGGAGCTGGGGGTCATCTGCAAGGTCCCCTTAAGAGAAAAAGGCAAGGGCTTCTATTCCAACCTATTCACAGTACCCAAAAAGGATGGGTCACTCAGGCCCATCCTGGACTTGAAGAGCCTCAACAAATTTTTCAGGAGCAGGCGCTTTCGCATGGAAATTCTGCCATCAGTTCCCTGCGCCCAGGGGATTTCATGACTTCTGTGGACATCAAAGATGCTTACCTTCATGTTCCTGTATTTCCACGTCATCCAAGGTTCCTCAGGTTCGCTCTGGAGGATAAACACTACCAGTTTGTGGCATTGCCCTTTGGTCTCACCTCAGCTCCCAGGGTGTTCACCAAGGTGCTGGCGGGCGTGATGTTCAGGGGGCTCAGGTTTCAGGGCATCCGCGTGCTGCCTTATCTGGACGACATTCTCATCACATCCCAATCTCTACATCAGGCAGAATTGGATACTCAACTGGTGGTGTCCACCCTGGAGTCTTTTGGATGGGTGATCAACCACCCCAAGTCTTCACTGTCCCCCTCATTTGTAATTCCCTTCCTAGGAATGAATCTGGATATAGTTCAGGCAAGGCTTTTCCTTCCTCAACAGAAGGGGGACAGTCTGATTGCACAGGTCCAGTTCCTGCTATCTTGTCATCATCACTCCATCAGGCAGGGAATGCAGCTGGTGGGCCTGATGGTGGCGTGCTTCGAGGCGGTCCCTTATGCTCAGTTCCACTTGAGGCCTCTGCAAGTCTGCTGTTACCTTTTTTGGGGATCTCACCCTACTTTATGGACACTGCTATTGGATGTCCCGATAGTAAGTATTATATCTGGAGCAGGACGTATTGTATACTAAGAATAATACAATTCTGTGATTACTCACCTGTAGAATTGGTATTATGAGTATACAGTACGTCCTGCTCCACCCCACCCTTGGTTTTACATTATCATTGGATCTCCTGTATGGTGATTGTTATTATTGTTATAGTTACTAGTTTGGGTTGTTTTAATTCTCCCGGCTTCTCGTTCTCGTGCTTTTCAATGCTGGGGATTTGTGGGAGGTCCCTGGGTATTTGAGGGGCCGGGAGGAGCCTGTTTTCGATCTCTCTGCAGTCTAGCGCCATCTGGCGGAGTATTACCCAATAGTAAGTATTATATCTGGAGCAGGACGTACTGTATACTCGTAATACCAATTCTACAGGTGAGTAATCACAGAATTGTATTTTTTGTTTGTCACTTTGCTAGAGGTCAAAAAAGGTGAGAACCACCAACTCGATGGTTTAAAGAATTTTTGGCACACCCTCGCCTTCTGTTTCCTGTTGCAGCTTCTTTACCTGGTAGCAGCTTTCTTGGTCTCTTACAAGAGAGGGTCCGGCAATGAGTTCACACTCCTCCTCTGCTTTGTAAAGAGGAAATATTGAGGTAGTGCTTGGTACGTCTCCACTGTTACAGTGGAAAAAGCAGCGTGCTACATTCATTGTGACAGAGGCATGGGGTGGGGCTCCATCCACCTGTGTGCTAGCAAGAGGTGGGCAGGTTGTACTTGTGTAATTGAATGAATATCTTACACTGGTAAGTTTTGACCAACAGGACTACAAATAAGCTGCTGCAGGGGAGAAAAGTTGAGTATTTTTGTTTTCAGTATGTTAAAATGGATTACCCTCAAATCAGACAATGTAGCTTTGATTAGGTAGCACTGGAGTATGCATTTTAAAAAAGTTAAAATATCTGTTTTGAGTGAGGTAAACTCCTAGTATTTGCAGTGGTATCGGCTTTAACATTTTTTTTCTTTTTAGCAGAAGAACGCTCCTGGGGAATTATAAGTCATTGTCCAAGAATTGAACTTGAAGAAGGAGTTCACCTTGGTTGCCATCACCACTCAAGCCTGAATCTCCACTTGCCCGGTGTCAGTAGGGAGAACTCACCTAACTGCAGGAGCCCTTCCCAAACACCTGAAGCTGCGAACTCTGCCGCTCCTCCAGCTCCCCCTACCAAAAGACACTGCCGCTCTTTATCAGTGCCAGAGGACCTGTCACGTTGGCGGCCTATTTGGAGGCCCAGTGGGTCTAAAGTTTGGACTCCTGTCAAGAGGAGATGTAATAGTAGCGGGGTTGGAGCAGTACTGGGGGTGCAGACTCAAAGTCCATCCCAAGGGGTCTCCGATCTCAGGTTCCAAAATGACCCCAGTGCCTCTTTTCGATGCATTCAAGCCAACAGTCCTCCCTTTTTCAGCCTGGCTTTGTGCCGGGAGTCTCCATGTCCATACACCCTTTCCCCAACCACTATATGTTGGGGAAACACAGAAGGGCCAAGCTGCTTTCCTTTGCAGCGCCGATTTTCCCTCTCACCTGTACTCTTCAAGGATACAGGACGATTACTTCCTTCAGCCAGCAGCTCCCCTCCTTCCACGCCAGAGCTGGTCCGTCGACAGCAATGTATGCCTCGTAGCCAATCTCAGCCCTGTGATCTTGATACCAGAAAATGTGGAATCAAGCGAAGACATGAGGAGGATACAAGATGGCACCGCCCTTCGCTGGACTTTTACAAGATGAACCAGGTAAAATTTATTAAGCTATCATTTAATTACTTAGAAAATTGTCAATTGCGCAGCATCCAAATAATTATGTCCTTTACTGATTGCATAGAGGGAGAGACTGTGGAAAACTGTATGTACACTACCATGGATTATCAATAAAGGACATGTTTATTTGGATGCAGGCAATTGATGTTTTCCATCAGGCCAAGTCAGGTTTTGGGTGGTGGCTAAAACTTCCCAAGATATACCAGGGATTCTTCCTGCAAATCGAAGATTCTCATCATAGATGCCAGCCCATATGAATATGAAGCCCTGGAAGACCAGATAGTCCAAAGACTGTGGTTCGGAAGAAACAACCCACCCTCAATTTACTGTAACTGAGGGTCATAATGGTCCCGAGCTCTGAAGGAACATGCAGTCAGAGTTCAGTAGGGCAATGCAATAGTGGTGGTATACATCAGTCACCAGGAATGTGCAATAATTCGTAACATGGCAGAAGAATGATTAATTTTTCTATATGCAGAAAGTCACATTCCAGCACCATCGGCAGTTCAGGGGTTGTGGGAGGGTGGGTGGTTTAGTAAGTATTTCTGCCTCCAATTGGACTTCCTCCAAAAAACAGTTTTCTTCTGCCTAACTTAGCCTAAGTGTAGGAGCTTTTGTGTTTGAACAGTTGATACTGCTTGGCATCAAGGCCACATAAGACATTTTGGGGAATGTCTTGAAAAAAATTCTCACGGTAGTAAAAAATTCACTTCATTTTTTCTCATAAAGTGAATTTTTTACTATCAACTTTTACTGAATCAAAGCCTACATGTAAAAATCTATGTAAAGGATAATAATTAATTGTGTGATTATTTCCTTTTCAGAATGCTGGTGCTATGTGTTATTTGGATGAAGGCAGCTCATCTCCTTTCATGGCTTGCCATGGGGAGTCCCCTTGCACTTCTGGAAGTCCTGTCACCACTTGCACACTGGCACTTAGTGAAGAAAGCCTCTGTAGAAGGGATCATTCCTCTTGCTCCCAGGCAATGCTCTTCCAGCATGATTTTGCAGACCTGGATTTGAATCTAATTGAAGAGAATTAACACTCTCAGGAAACATCTATCTTTAAAAGGAGTTCTCTTACGGAGAGCACGAGTGAGAGTGTCTGACTTCCGTCTGCCGCTAGGAGACTTGCACCAGGAGCATTCCACAAAACATTCTGATCTTAAAAACTGATGTGTGGGAGAGTAAGGCAACAGGGAGTGAGCCAAAGCTTCATCCTTTTTCTGAAGGAGAAGCCTAGAGCTGGGTCATCCGCACCCCAACCACACATATTCATTCTGGAGTTACAGAACTTTACATAAAGGGTGCTGTGGGATTGCTTTATTTTTATACAGATGGCTTTTGGAAGGATGTTCTGCACTGCCTCAAGGGGATCACATACAAATCTAGGTGTGTGATTTAATTCTTCATGCTTAAGTGACTCTTGGAAAAAAAAAAAAAAGTAAAACCAACATGGCAAATCTGGTTGCGCACAAAGGCTTAGGCCCTGTTTTCAATTGAATACCCCAAGACATGAGTTCAGAGCTTCACAGCAAGGAAGCCCAGTTCCTGTGTGTTCCATTATGGACACCTTTTTGTTTTCAAATTCATACCGAAGAAGGCTGACAACAGAACAAATGTTTTTAAATGTAGTATGTGTGAGTGTTTTTGTTTTTCATTTTCTTTTTATTTTATTGGATCATATTTGCCTGTGGCAAATGGTTTAGAAGCTGTTATGAATTTGTTCATTTGCTGACCAGTTAAAAGGGAGCTTCCAGGTTAACCCATATGTCCGCACTGCCATGTAGGTCTTGCATATAGTGACCACTCCATTACCTCAGCCCGGTATTAATTTCTTTGTGCTGCATAACAAACACCCCCACGCCTGAGCGTATGATTCCTCCTCCGCTATGAGTCTTAATGGAGAGAAAAGGTTAGAGTGTGAATGGTGGTTTGGTTTCAGTGTTCATGTTCCCCTCATATACTCAGAAAAACGGAGGAGGGTGAACGTTTCTCTGATGCTGTTCTGGAGCCATGTGGCCCTTCAGCGTACTGCAAGTATTATGCTATGTTTTGCCTGGAAAGTCTGTTGAATTTTGCAGTTACACATAAGATTGATGTGTATGTGCCCATTTTACCTCATGATTTTCTATGCATTCTGGCCTGTGCACATCTAAAGTGAAGCTACAGTTTTCAATCATCCATAAATAGATGAATTCTATTAATCTTATAGTTTACATGTTATTCATGTTTACATTTCAATGACAGGAAGTCTTGCGATAGTCTCTCATATTTGTTTTTAAGGAAACCATTTAGTAAATAGGTCAGTGTGTGTCTCTCAGATCCATGTCTCCACAATCTTTTTCAACCAAAGTGACCATAGAGATATTTTGAATGAAATCCGAGATAACACATGACACATGGGGCATGTGCAACATGTGAGTTTCTGAGGAAAAAAAACAAGGAGGTAAGACAGTTTCCTTAAACGTGTTTTCATTAAGTTAACTTTACCTGTGTACCAAATGTGTCCTTTAAATTGAGATGCTAAACGATACCAGGTACCAACTACTACTCCTGTTCTCATGACTGTTAAATGATAAATTGAATTCTTTCAGAATGTGTGGTGCTCTATTACATTTACGTGAATGTGGCACAAACTCGTTTTTCCAATCATTTATTCCATTAGAGTTTTACAAAACAAAATAAGATTTTTTTGTTTTTAATGGACAGCAATCTTGATTTTATCCAGGTCAGGCTTTGACATTCATAATGTAGTTATGAGCATCAAATTCATATTTATTATTTAGCCTTTGTGTGTTTAATTGTATTAACAAAGCTTTATAGTTCCTTTTTGTGATCTTCACATCACTCAGATTGTCCTATTGGAACAAGTAGTTGGCCTAACTCCTTGCAACCTGGTTATATAAAGTATTAGTCAATTCAAAAATTCACCTACAAATTACATAGTTTTTGTAGGATTGGGGCTGCTTTCAAATAACCCCCTCCCCCCATGCTTGCCTAAAACATCACAAGTCCTCAGCTGAAAGCAGAAAGCCTATGGTCTACGTCCATTGGATGACCATACACACACATGCACTATATCACATTTACAAACTGTAAAAAAAAAAGTCTGTAAAGGTTCTTCGGGTCATGGTATAACTGTAAGGATAAATAAAGGCAACTGGATTTGCCATTTTACTTTCTTGATGATGGTTTGCTAGCCATCCGGTTGCCTTGATTTATTCCTGCAGATATTTAAACAGCAAACTTTTCATTGGACTTGAGCAACCTTCTGAAATGATTTGAGTTTCCCCTATTGCTGTTTGGCTTAATTGCTCAGCAAACAAACTTCATGTTAAAGTGGACCAAAAACTGCAAAAACTGCAAAAACAACTCGTTTTGCTTTCCCATCCCAGGTACATTACTGTTTGGATGTTTTTTGCCCTCATTGCTGCTTGGTATTCCTGTTATAGTGATTTTAATTTTCGTTTCCCCCAGCTATGCTATTGGTTTCTGACAGGATACCATTGTAATAAACTAGCTGTTTAAGGCCTCCTTGCAATTTCATGCTGGGGGCAATTAGAGCCTGTTGAACATTGAAGGAAGACTAAGAGCCAAAATAAGATGTCATTTTCCCTTCATCCCCATCTCCCCCCCCCCCATTTCTTTCCTTTGGGCAGACTAGATGGACCGTATGGTCTCCTTCTGCCGTCAACCTTCTATGTTTAAAATCGTTTGGGAGTATTTGTATCCAGTTGATTACCAGGAAACTAAGGGGAGATGATACATGTTTTTTTTTTAATTCCTTCCATATTACTTGGTTGGTCTACTTTAATATTTACTCAGAACTGTGTAGATTTAAATGTCAGTAAGGCCCATCACAGCATTCAAAATCCCATAGTCCACAGATTTCCTGTTTTGGGTTTACTGGTCCTAAAATGTTAAAAACTGCAATTGCCAGTGTGATATTCTGCAGTGGCTTATATTTGTGATGCCCGTCTGCTAGAAGCCACATAGGAAACCCACACATCATGCAGGAATACATAAAACCGTTCATGCTCCAATGCCACGTTTACCAGGTGGGCTTGTGTATGTCTTATACAGAGTGCGCATTCGTCTACGATAAGCCCTATTAGTTACTTCAAACATATGGGCATTCCCACATAAGGCTGGCTGGGGTGGGGGATGAAACAGCCCTATGGCCCATAGGTCTGCTTTAACTATGTAATATGCCAAACTTAAGTATATTCTTGTTCTAAATTCCTCCCCAGATTCATGCACACCCTTGTGTTAGCTTTATACTTGATGCCTTTATTTGAACTTCATCCATATGTTATGAGATGAGTTGCTGTATCATTTTCAGGTTTCATAGTTGCTAGCCTGTGTTTTTTGTGTTCTTAAGGTTTACATCAAATGGAAACTGTGATCCCATCTACTTCATGTTGTTTTTCTTTGCTGTGTGCCACTGCCTTCTCTGTATTGGGGAAGTTTGGCATATCATTTTGTTTGGCAATTTCATGTATTTCACCCTTGAAGCAGAGTTTTTGTCAATGAAACACTGTGGAGGTAGTGATTTGCTAAGCTAGGTGAGAAGGGTCTTAGGTATTCTTCAGTATTGACATAGGAATTAGCAATACCTAAGGGAGATTTGATACTACAAGAGCCACAAGAGCTCATCATTTAATGAGAGTAAGGTTGGACGGTCATTGTTGACTACCTAAAAATACTGGGTGCCTGGCTAAGCGGCATTACTTGGTGACTCATTATGAGGGTTGGGACAGTAAAATAATGTAGACTTTTCTGCTTCACAGTTTAGAATCTTTTTCCTGAAAACAAGCATTCCCCCTAAACGTAATTTATAATTGTGTGTTTATTTATCACATGCACCTTTCTGCTTAACGCCTGCAAAGGGCTGTGCCTTCAACAAGTGGTGGTCATAGCCTAGCCACTGTGAGGCATCATAAGTGTAGGATGTTTCAGTTTGGGATACTAGATTATATTCATAGGCCTCATGCCATTGTCTATCCCAACATATCAGATCGGCAATCTCTGCCTATGATTAAATCGCTCAATACAGCTATCAAATACTAGTAGCCGTCACTGTAGCAATGCTATGTGTAGACAATTCTGTCTAGTGATATTATTATTCAAAAATATACTTGATATGTTGATCATCCTGAGCCTTGTGATATATATGTGTCTGAGCCAACTTATGTCCCTAATTTTGAATAAAAACACTGGAAAGTTTCTAGGCTAATCAAAATACTTGGGACTACTACAGTAAGCAGAACAGATGTGTAGCAGCCAATATAACTCGGCATCCAACACATGTATAGTCCTTGTAAACCATATCAATGTAAGCAAGTGACAAATCTTTCTGATCTAAAATACACAACTAAACAGGTTCTCCTAAATTCTAGATCAATTACCTAGAGGCGCACAGCAATGCCTTGCAGTGTTTCCTGCTCCTCAAACATGATGAAGGCTTGTTGAACAGGAAGAATGCACGCAAGCCATTACTGGCATTTTAGTAATAGTAGATGTATATTCCAGGTTTGGCCATGTGGCTCTACATGGCATTTTTACTAAAAATCACTTCTTCAGTGATGCTAAAACTTTACAGAGCTTGAATTTTTGACGGCCCCTTTACTTACTTCACTTTACCAGCAGGAAGCAGGTCTGTAGTAAGCTTCCAAATGCCCCAAACAAAGGCTTAAATATGCGTATGTTTATGGTGCTTCTCAGATTCTTTATTAGTTTACATCAAATTTCTGGTGCTCAAAATTAGTTAATCACTTAAATGCAAAATGGCTTCCTCCACTGTGTGAAAAAAAGATAAAAGACCTGCTTACAAATGGTTTTATTTTTGTTTCATAGTTTGTGTAATGAAATTAAAATGATTTGTTCACACACTGGCCTCTACTAAAGTTGAGTTTTTAAAAAAACAAACTCTGATTAACTAAAAATTCTTCTACACATTCTTCAGAGATGATGTTATCATTCTAGTATTGTAAATGTAATTGTTCCTTCCTATTTTTATATTTCGAATGTCCGTTTTATTTATTTTCTGTTGTTGGGTGAGTGACGGTCACCAAAATGCCACTATGGTGGGTGACCTATGTAACATACAAAGATGAAGTGCAGGCATCATTTAATGATTTGATGCCATTTGAGATGATTACTGAAACATTTCTGGAAAAAAAAAATGTGAATTCCTGTTTGGCGGTTCCCAACCTTTGTGGCTTAGTGACATATCTGCATACACAGGTGCACACACAATTCATTTTTATAACAATATTCTAATAAATGGAATCACAATTGTGAATAAATATATGTATAGTTGAATGATATCTAAATGGTGCCATTTGCAATTTAACACAGTTTATGCATAATATCCATTGCCTAGCCTCTGACTTGTGCCAGTTCCAGTCTGGCCTTATGCTGCATAGATACACACTGGTTGGGAATCTCTGACATAGAAAATTGGAGAGTCAATAAAGATTGCAGATAATGAATTAAACATTGGTTAATTGATCTGGACTAAAGTTCTGTATTTTTTAAAACGGTGTACCGTAAAAGAATAATAAAAGGGGGGGTTTCCTGCACTGGTAATCGTTCATCCGATTTAATAAAGACTTTGGTAATTCATAAACAGCTGTAAAACTAATCACTTTTTCAGATTGCATTTCAGATTCATTTTATGTGTCTATGAAGAGCTCTCTATACATGTCTATGATGTGTTTCCCTTCAAATTATTGGCCTAGATATATTAAGGAATAAAAACCAAGATGAATTGAGAAAATGGAGAGTATTGTTGTTTTAATAAAGATGTTCATTGTAAAATTAAGAAGACTTGCTGCCACTGTTTTACAGATGCATATATGAAAAAATGACTTTTTTTATTTCCTGTATCAATCTGTACATTCATAAAGTGTCCTTAAATTGCACGTTGAGTAGCCCACTGCAAATAACAGGGCCCTCCAATGTAGTCTCTCATGACTGGGGTAAGGGTCATGTTCTGATGCTGGCGGGGAGAGTGGCCATCAAGTCTGGAAGGTTTAGATCAAAAATTGGGCAATGTACTGGGGGAGGCGACTGGACTGCTTAAAAGGCATCAGCTTGTTTGCGATAAAAAGAGCAGACTGATGGATGCTGGCAGATCGGTGCAAGTCAGTTACAGCCACAATAACCCCCAGTAACAAAATACATCTAATTTGGGGTTTTGGAAGTGATGAAGATGAGAGTGGAAAATTAATGAAGTGCGCATGCATGCGGGGCAGTGCTGGACTTGTTCCAGTGTGGTGCCTGCTCACGGCCCTTAAAACACCACCACAGCTGACTCGAGAATGGTTTTGGGACCCCTACCACTCCCCCCCCCCTCCCATAGCTTCGAACGTTGCTGAGTGGATCAGCGAAATGGCCTACTGTGCCCACCCGCAGCTGGAGATACCTTGCCTGAGGTCAATTCTGCAGCCCCCATTCTAAGCTCTGACATTTTGATTTGCAGTAGTAGTAGCCCCTACATTATTCAGATAGATCAATTGAATTCTCACCCTACAACATCCCCTTCATTTCTGGAAACATTTCTGAGGGGATCAGAAAAACAGCCCTCCTAATGCACCTGCTCACAGCTAACAGATATTTCGCCTGAAGTAAATTCTGTAGCCCCTATTATAATACATATCAACTATTAGCATTTTAGGGCTTTTAATGGGGAAAAGGAAGCTCCACCAGTTTGTTATGCAGCAGTAGCAGCCCTGCCACGTTCTTTAGTTACATCAATTAAAGTCTCCCCCAATACCCCCCCCCCAGGAGAGTCAGCAAAGTGACTCTCCTGTTGCACCCTCCCACAGCTGACGTGTTCTAGCATTGGAACATAAGACCCACAACCTGGAATTCCATATAAATAGGGCACTCCACCACATTAAATGAAGGTATTTTATTATGTGACAAACTTCAATCTTAAAAACCATACAACACAAATGCACAAAATACAATTAAAAAACTATGACCACTGGACAAAACAGATTACTCTGATAAAATATCTGAAGTATTTTTACATCTATCTACAAATATATCAAGTTAAATAATTTCATATAATTCTATCTAAAACAAACCAATACAGGTACTGGCAAAGATATAGCAATATTATATATAAGATAATAATAATCAAAATGCAAACCAGGCCTCTACTGCCCCCTAGCTGGTATTGTAATTAGATGTAAAGGGTCAGATGAAGATATCAAACTATTAATACAATAATATATAATTAATAAATTACCAGAAAAAAGCATCCAGAGAAAAAGTACAAAAAGTGCTATAGATTATCATATAAAGTGCATAGTGCCAAGTGATTTCCCACTAATCTAGAAATTAAACCCTAATATATACAAGTGCAAAAAAATCAAACACAATACAATACAAATCAATCAAGCGTGTAAAGTGTAAATTTAATGCCTATTCAGCTAACCCTGTAAGATCTGGAGTGTATTCAATAAGGTTTTAGAGACCCAAGGCTTGCAAACAATCGGAGCATATCAATCAACATCAAGATAAAAATAAACCGCTACCACCATGCACGTGTTGCCAGTGGTCCTCTGCTGCCCCCGCACGCTCCGCCAAGCGCCCAAGGCTTCTAAGGGGGTAATAATGAACTCTTCATGAGCCTCCTTTATAGTGCGGTGGGTAGGTCCCCCACCTCATCTTCCAACTTGAAGCTTGAAGGGACATTCCAGGCAAAAGGGTTAAAGAAGCCTGCTTTATGCAGTGATTTGTTTTCTTTAGTTCAGAATAATTTTAGCTGTCCAAAGTATTGTTTAATCAAGGAAAAATCATAAAAAGTAATTCTCACAAAAGAAGGTGAGAGAATTCTCCTGGTGCTGAATAAACCCTATGAAAACATGCATAGATAAGTCATCATCTACTGCTGAGGAGGCCCTGTATAGGGGACAACGTTCACTAGGAGTATTTACGAAATAAGCAGACTGAATGAGAGCTGGATGGAAGATGCAGACCCTTACAGCCTGCATGGGGAAAGAAGAAAGACGGCTTATATATACCTTTGCCTGGAATATCCCTTTCATGATGATCTCTTAAGTGACAAGTCTATCTGAAAGAAGGTTCAACTTGAAATGTTTTATAAATGTAACTCAGGTTCTGTAGATTCACCAACTGTAGTATAGGAAACTCACAAAGTGGTCCTAAGAGGGGTTCTTATTCAACTTGCAGTCCAGAAAAATAAGATCTGATGTTAGAAACTCACTGATTGAACTGATTTTCTAGAACACCGGTAAAAAAACAATGGCAATGCTGCTGGCTTTGGATATTAAAAAGGCCTTTGGTACTGTGACTTGGGGCTATCTTGTTTATATCCTGAAATTCTGGGGTTCAGGATCAAACTTCAAGTGGATCTTTTCCCTGTATGCCAAACCCTGTACCGTTAAGCAGGAGATCAGACAGGGGGCCAAATTTCGCCATTACTTTTTGCTCTTAAAATTGGGCTATTATCAAAACTGACTATATAGAATAATATCCCTGGGAGATATACAAGATAGAATGCGTCGGTGGTGGCTGGGCGGCGATCAAGGTTTGTTTTTCTTTATTGCATGGCACGGCCCGCTTCGGTATTCATAACAGCTGGGTTATTCCGCCACAAGGTGGCGCAGTGGTACTGCAAAAAGCTGTGGCATCTCCCGGCTCCCTATAAAAACGGGATTAACCATAGAGTCCCCGGTGTTTCCTCTGCAGTGATACTGCGAAGTTAGCAGACGGCCCTATCTCTTGCGCAGGTGAGCGGGGCAACCAAGCCTGCGGCCCTGCATGTCTATTTCCATCCGTTTCTGGACCTCACTGCCTGGCAGCCTCGGCTGACAGATCGGTAGGTAGAAGAGCACTGGGGTCAGCTCCAAGCCGCAGACCCTGTAACACAAAGGGTAGCCGGCCCTAGGCTTTATGGTGAGCCTAATAGGGATGCAGAGTTTCTGTCCTAGCTTCTGAGGGAGTGAGTAGTTTGGGGACTGTGTCCCCTTATTTTCCTTTTTGGGTCCCCCCGCGCCCCCCCCTCCCTGGCCATGGCTGCTCGCCGCTGCCTTCTCGTCTCTCTCTCTTCCCCCCCTCTCTGACTTCGTGGGGGGGAGGTGGGCGGGTGGTAGCGGCGAGTGGTGTTTTGACTTTTTTTGTGTATTTTGTGGTGTTTTTAGCTGCCGCGCCGCTTTGTACTGCGTTCCGCGGCTGTGGGCGCTATAACCTGAGGTGATTTTGCTTTGTCATGGCGCCGGCTGGGTCATGTGAGCGCCGTTTTTCGCGGTCTTTGGGGGGGAGGGGCCGGGTGATGACGCGTATCGCGTCGTCCCCCCCCCCCCCCCCCGCGGCCCGCCCCTCGAGGTACCTCTGCCGGCGCCATTTTGGACAAGCTGCACGTCTGGATTTTTCCCTTCCTGGCTGCAGCGCTACTTCCTCCGGTGAGTCGCCTTATCCAGCGGTCTGTGCCTGTGTGACCCCGCGGTGTCTTTGGTCCCTAAGTTCCCCTTGGGGGGGGTTTTATTGAATTGGGGTGTATTTGCTGCGGGATGCTCTTGTGTGTTTTTACTTATGTCTTTCAGGCGGGATACCATTGGGTTGTGGTTTCTCCCGGCTCCACTCCTTCCTCCCCCTCATTCCCCCTTTATTGACTTCTGGGGGCATCCCATGGGAGGGCATACCGGGTGGCTTCTGTATTAAGCCTGTACCCACTGCTGGCCTATCGCGCCTGTGTTAATCACCATATGGAGGCTTCTGGGGATAGTGTGCTTGGGGGCCCTTTGGGGCAAGCCCCCATGTGTGGGGTATCCCCTGTGAGTAACAGTGTCACGGTGTGCGTGCCGTGCGCTGAAAGTGTCCTTGCGCTTCAAGCTGGTTTGCCTGCTTCGCTTCCCAGCTCTGTGCCTCACTCGGCTTTACCTACTCCCCCGCTCCTGCAGTTAGGTCCCAGTGAGGGGAATGTTGGCAGGGAGTCGCATTCTGATTTGGCTCTGCGGGTGGCTAACATTGAAAAGCAGCTTGCCAGGACTGTTCCTAGGAAGGCCTCTGGCAAGAAGAGACACCAGGATCTCAGGCCTGCTCCCCTTACTGAGATGTATGTGGAGATTGATGATCTTGGTGGCTGTCACCCCCTTGAGATGGGGGAGCCCTCCCAGAATTCTGACTCCTCTGGGAACCAGCAGGAGGGTTGCGATAGTGACCCTGGGTCTGCGTCTGGAGAGGAATCATGGTACCCTGAGGACACTGATAATCTGCTGTCACATATTTTGTAAATTTTGCACATTGCTGCCCCTGAGGTAGCTAAGAGAAAGCAGGGGGAGCTTTTTCTCCCTGGTAAACAGCATCTAGAGTTCCCTGAGCAGGAACATTTTACCACCTTGGTGCTTAAAGAATGGGAACGTCCTAACAAGATGCCTGCTGTGCCCAAGGGTTTGGATAAAAGGTATCCCTTTCCTGCTGATCTTGTTAAGAGGTGGTCATTTCCCCCTGAAGTGGACGCTCCCGTGCTAGGCTTGTCCAATACTTCGGTCATGCCTTCCCCTGACACTACCACTCTGAGGGACGGTGAGGACCGGCGCATGGATCATTTGGCCTGCCATGCTTTTACCTGTATGGGGGCTGGCTTGCACCCGGTATGTGCTGCCGCCATTACTGCTATTGCCCTTAAGAAGCTGCGCAACAGCTGGTAGTGTGAGGGAGGAATATAGGACTCTCTTACTTTGCTCTGATTTTGTGGTCTTTATCCTTACTGCTATGGATGATGCTGTGCGGCCTCTGCGCTCTTGGTGGCTATGCGCCACTCTGTCTGGTTGCGCCTAAGAATGCTAAGAATGCTCTCACTGCCCTCCCCTTCGTGGGGCTGCGGCTATTTGGGGAGCATCTTGATGTTCTAGCCAAGGATGGAAGGCTGCCACAGCGTAGGAGGCAGTCTCGGCCCTTTCGGGGGTCCTCTGCCCCCCTCCCTTCCTTCCGCATTCCCAGAGGGGCCGTGGCTCCCTCCTCTCCAGTGGTCGCAGAGATTCTTGGGGCCGTGGCAGACCCAGTGGTCGTCCCGGTCTCTCCTGGAATCCTAAGCCCAAACCCTCAGGTATAAAGGGGCCCAAGCCCCCTCAGGCATAAAGGGGCGCCCTCACCCATCCGGGTGGGGGGACGGCTTCGGCTCTTTGCTCACGTCTGGAGGCTTCATGTTTCAGACCAGTGGATTCAGGAGGTAGTGTCCTCCGGTTATAAGATAGAGTTTGCAGCCTGCCCCCCCCCCCCCAAGATTCATCAGATCCCGGATGTCTTTAAACCCCCTGTCTGCTGAAGGGTTGCTTCTGGCAGTTCATTGCCAGAGTCCGGAGTCATTTGTTTGGTGCCTCATCAAGGAAGGGGTCAGGGGTACTATTGCAATCTTTTCACGGTTCCCAAAAAGGACACCTCTCTGAGGCCCATTCTGGATCTGGCGGGCCTCAACAAATTTATCAGATTCAAACATTTTCGCATGGAGACGCTGTGCTCTGCTGTTAGTACCCTTCGCCCGGGCGACTTCATGACCACTGTGGACATCAAGGATGCTTATCTTCATGTGCCTATCTTCCCAGGTCATCAGAGATTTCTAAGGTTCGAGCTGCAGGATCAGCATTACCAGTTTGTGGCTCTACCCTTCGGTATCACCTCGGCACCTCGGGTGTTCACCAAGGTGCTGGCGGGAGTGATGGCTCTGCTAGGAACCAGGGCATCCGCATCATTCCTTACCTGGATGACATCCTGATTGTGGCCGAGTCTTTTTTCCTCAGGCCAAGCGGGACACTCAAATGGTGACATCCACTCTAGAGTCTTTCGGCTGGGTGATCAACTATCCCAAGTCTTCTCTGCCCCCGTCCTTGGTGAGGTCCTTTCTGGGGGATACCTCTCAGGTCAAGGTGTTCCTTCCTCAGCAGAAGGTGGAGGGTCTTCATCTGCAGGCTCGGGCTCTGCTGTCGTGTCCTCTTCCCTCCATCCGTCAGGGGATGCAGTTGGTGGGCCTGATGGTGTCCTGCTTCGAGGCAGTCCCCTTTGCTCAGTTTCACATGAGACCTCTTCAGTTGCACCTCTTGTCAGTTTGGGATCGGGACCCTGTGTCCCTTGATCAGGAATTTGTTCTGTCTCCCCTGGCCAGACAGTCTCTCTCGTGGTGGCTGGACTCAAGGAACCTTCGGGGGGGCAGGTCCTTCCTGCCCCGTGCTGGGAAACGGTCACCACGGATGCCAGTCTGACTGGCTGGGGAGGCTTCTGGAAGTCCCTGAGGTTCCAGGGTCGGTGGGGCCCACAAGAGGCCCATGCTTTCATCAACATCCTGCAACTAAGGGCGATCACGTTGGTTCTTTCTCGCCTATCCACTCACCTTCGGGGTCGGGCTGTTCAGATCCGCTCAGACAACCAGACGGCGGTGGCCTACCTCAATCATCAGGATGGGACTCGGGGCAAGTGAGCCTTCAAGGAAGTGTCCCTGATTCTGTCTTGTGCGGAACGGCATGTTCCCTGCATCTCAGCGTTCTACAGTCCAGGGTTGGAGAACCAGGTGGCGGACTCCTTGAGCAGGGGGGACGTCTCGTCTGGAGGAGTGGTCTCTCAACAACCGGGTGTTTCTCTCCCTCTGTCACCGCTGGGGTCAGCCGGATGTGGACCTGTTTGCGTCCTGTCACAATCACAAACTTCCCAGATTTGTCTCTCTGTCTCAGGATCCTCTGGCCTTCGCCACGGATGCCCTGGCAATACCTTGGACAGGGTTTCAGCTTCTCTATGTGTTCCCTCCATTTCCTCTCCTGGGCAGGGTCATGCGCAAGATAGCCCAGGAGCGGGTACCAGCCATCTTGGTGGCCCCTTGTTGCCCAAGAAGAGTTTGGTTCGCAGACGCCATGCAGTTGGCAGTAGACCGGCACGTCTTGCCCAAGGATCCAGATCTTCTCACTCAAGGGCAGCTACGCCATCCCGTCAACATAGATCATCGGTTCTGGAGGAGAGTGAGTTCACCACTGTTAACGCTATTACTGGTACCATTACTGATATTGGCTTGAGTATCGTTATCTCAATATGCATAGTATTTCCTTTTTTTTTTTTTTTTTTATATACCCCCTTGTATTTCCATCCTCCTGTTTCTCAATCGCTAATTGTATGTATTCCCTCCCTTTTTTTTTTTTCTTTTTTGTTTTATTCATTGAAAATCAATAAAGTCTGATTATACTAAAAACAATTCTACAAGTGAGTACTCACAGAATTGCTTTTTAGCGCTTTTAAGTCTTCTTGAGTTAGACCTGACTCATTGAGCCTACTGCCTCTCTCTCCTAGCGGCCATGTTGGAGGGAAACTGAAGGATTACCCAGGGTGAGAGCACTTTTACAAGTTTAATGTACATTGTACATGTTTTATTACATGCTATGCTGTGTGTGTTCTATCTTTTTATGCCTTGTTTGGGAGCACCCCTTTCTAATGGATTTGGGCACAGCACTGAAAATTGTTACATGTTGATGTGAGGCTTCCTAGCTGGTGGCGGGAATTTTAAAGAGGAATTGTTTAGTCTTTGCAGTGGGAGAGGTTTCCCTATATTATATGCTGATTGACACACAGCGAATGAGGTGTGGGGAAGCACCTGTATTGACATTATTCATATACGGATGGATGCTATATTGGTGCCAATTCAGACCCAGGTGAAAATTATATCTTATTCCTTTTTTAGGAAAACATTTGCTATTGACTTTCATTGTCTGCCTCATTATTACAAGTCAATGGCAATATTTTCTCTCCTAATAAATGAGTGTGAATTCTCACCTGGCTTTGAATGGACCCCATTGGTGGAATTAGCTACATTAGACACACCTGGGGTTGGGGGGGGGGGGTATTCTGAACCAAATGTGCTAAAATACTGCCTCCCCCCACCAAGAACCAAATGATAGGCAAGGTGCAGTATCCTCCCCCCCAAATCACCCCACAGCAGGCAATGTGCCAGCAACCCTCTCTCATTACATGCAGAGTGGCAGTCTTCCCCCAAGCCCCCCATTATAGGCAGTGTGGCATCTCCCCTCCACCCCCCCATCATAGGCTGTGAACCATTCTCACCTCACTCCGATTCACCCATTATAGGCAGTGTGGCATTCCCTCCACTACTCCCCCATTATAGGCAGTGTGACATTCTCTCCCCCCACTATAGACAGTGTGGCATTCTCCTCCCTCCAATTCTCTCATAGGCAGTAAGGCATTCTTCCCCCTCCTATTTCCTCATTATAGGCAGTGTGGCAGCTCAATCAACGGATGCTGGTCGCGGGCGGGTGGGATAACTGATCTCTGGCCACCGGTGCTGCTGCTGATCCTTGGGTGTGGTGCATGGACACACAGTTGGGTCCATGCAGTGAGTTAGTGGGTGGGCGTGGCCTGCGGCCAGCTTCCGTTAAGGATAATGGGTACAGCCACACCCATCTGTTGCATGGACCCGAGTGTGTATGTATGTGTAAGCAGGCAGGGATCAGTTACCCTGCCCACTGGCTGCTTCTTCATTGTCTGGCACCCCGTTTTGGGATGTCCTGCTAGGTAAAACCCCCAGGATCAACCAAGGAAACTCGCCTTTCCAGTGCGCCAATGGCATCTCTGGGCTAAGGTGCGCTCTGGCACCTAGCTATTCAGACAGGCAGGTGGTGGGAGCACACCTCAGGCTACAGGGAGCCTGGGGATGCAGCCAACGGCTGTGCCACATCACCTAGCAAATTTTAGATGAGCCAATCTGCAAACTCAAACTTTCTGGGTTGGCGTGGCTAAGGTGGCTAAAGACACCCATTTATTTTAAGATCGAGCCAACACAGAGAAAAAAGGATGTCTACAGGTAATCGGTTGGGGGGGGGGGAGTGTACGGGGAGCAGAAAGGGTTTTGGTCTGCTTTAAGGTTGTCTGTAGGAATATAAAGAAATAATGCACCCTCTTTCCCAGATAGGAGTCTGGAACGGAGACACACCTAAGTGACCAAGAGGTTGGGCTACAGCAACCTATGTCTATCCTCCTTGGGCACTTCAATTAGTCGTCCAATGCTCCTGGAAAGTGGAGCTTTACTTTGTTTTACACAAATACTTGAACAAACGTGTTTTTTTTTTCTTTTATTTAAATCTGTATTTAGTATAAGAAAATGGACATAAAGCAGCACAGTGAACATTTCAGCCTTGGGGTATTTGGTTACAAGAATAAGAGTTAACTGTTCAAACATCAGAAAATGTTATCTAAACTTTCAATCTTCTTGTACAACATTACATATAGTACTTACACTTATAAACATAAAAGGAAGGTGACAGAAAGGGTAGAAGTTAGATGGGAAGGAATGTCAAGGGGGGAGCATTCACTCATCAATAATTTTCTAAAAATGCAGCAACAGCCTTATTTTAAATAATATAAAACATGTAATTTTATATCACCCTGTCCAGAGTGATAATGACTAGTGTTGGGCTAACCCGAACCACAAAGTTTGGGTTCGTACCAAACTTTGTGAGTCCGGGTTCCCAGACCCGAACACAGACTTCAGCCGAACAACTGTCCGCTGCAGCGTTCAGTGGCGGCTGGATACACCTGGAGGCACGAGGGCAGAGAACCTGCCGGTGCGCCCTATCTATAACAAAAAACAAAAAGAAAGACAGCGGCCGGAACCAAGTGCTAGGTGGCTCATGTGTGCTGCGACTTCTGGGTGCAGTGTTGCGCATATCGCATTTACTGCTGTAATCCATATTTAGCGAATGAGTTTTGGGAATCCCAGTACCAGCCTCAAAGCCACAGCGGTCCATACCAGCATACCAGGGTGATCTGACTAAGAGCCGAAAAAGAATTTAGAATGTATTGCTTGGAATTTTACTAATATCTTTTAAAAAGTAACAAAATAAACTGCAAACCTTTTTTTTTTAGTAATTTAGTGATGTGGTCAAATGAATGGGCTAAAGAAAAGTAGGGGTTACGCCTAAAAACCCCCAAAGGAAGACTGTATTGTATTTTCAGCCTAACATACGAACCAATCAAAAACATGATATCAAAGGGTGAGGTCACCTTATAGGTGATCCGAATAGGAGGATCACCTTATTAACAATTAAGAAGAGTTTAGAAAATAGTTTGACATCTACATTAATCAATGATATAGACCTAGGATTGGAACAGAATGTGTGGTGGGGTCTTTGCCTGTTATGATAGAACTATATTGTGAGCATCTCTATTGATTGTTTTCATGGTCTACCTGGAAGTGCTTAATTGTTGTTGCCCCCAAACATACACTATAACTAAGAAGGTTGTCATTTAAGCACCAGGTCCCGGTTACTCAGGAAGGACAGGAAGAGAGGAGCATGATCTGACAAAACTTTAATGCCAATAAGTGAGTTTGTCGATCCAGCTATAAGACAAGTGACCATCAGAGAAGTAAATATAATCCCTGTCCTTGGGATGGCATACTCTTCATGCATCCACTAATCTTCTATCTGCCAGAATTTGTAAGGTCCTCAACCAGTTTTTCCAGAATACATATTAGGGGTTGGTTCCATTAACATATTAGTTTTTCCTCCTTCACAAAACCTCATCCATATTGGGGGGGGGGGCTGGGGGGTAAGCATTGGCTAAGGTATTCATTTTGTTCCACAATAGTACTTTTAGCAGTAAACCCCCCCCTTCCCTCCCAGTTCTATTAACAAGTCCTTGACCTTACACAAGATAGACTTAAGATTTGCAAAGAGACCCCTTTTGAGCTACCCTTGGGATTAAGAGCATTAAAATGAATTGAGTACTTGCCTTTACAGCTAGATACATGATCCAGTTTAAAATGTGTTCTTGAATGAATAATAAATTCACAATTTGTGCTTGCATGGCTCTCAAAACTTGGTAGCACTTCAGTGCGCCAATTACATTAAGGGAGCACAGCTTGATTGGAAGAACTTGCTGCCTTTTACCAAGCACACCTTTCTCTCCTACAGGGTATATGGTAGGAGGGTGGGGAAAGCAGAAGACAAAACAGGGATTAGTACACAGTAAATAACATTTAAAATATGCCTTTTTTTAAACTATTTTATAGATATTAGTACAATACTATGTAAAAGGTGGAGAGGACCCCCTCCCCTATTGGAAGTGGATATGTTTCACAAAACTTCCCAATCAGGGAAAACCCCCTATGGGGAAGCGGACTAATTTGGAGGATGAAGCGTACACAAGATACCCCTACACCTGCGGTTTTGTATTGGTTAAGCTGAACCAGGGTAAGTATTAGTAGACATTTCAGGCATAACTTTTAAACCTCTAGGAAGGCAGGATAAACAAGAAATTTACAAAATGATACACAGTGAAACAGCCATCACACATTTTGTAAACAACTATATTCAAATATCCCAACCACAAATTCAATAGATAATTCTATTTATCTCACCTCTAATTCCTGATGCATCCGGGTCCAGCTTGCTCCCACCACTGTAATCAACCGTCAGTCTCAAAGGAGGTCTCAGGGTGGTTCAATTTGGAATAATACCAAAAAGACGAGGGATCATCCCACACCGAGAGGCACCACAGGAGGCATACTCAGATCAACTGAGAATATCTATTTGAAATTCTGAATAACTGAAAGTTAAACTAAACTAACTTAAGGATGTGTGGCATAATAGCGAAAGTCTCTTTGTAAGTGCTCCTTATTTATAAGTTGTGCTGAGGTTTGGGGCCTGGATCTGTGTCTTCCCATAGTACGGCGATCCTGGCGGTTTAAGCAAAAGTATTCTGTCTTTTAGCTCAATTAGATGCATCTAGACAACCTAAGACAACTGTGTTCTTTGTCTAAATGATACCAAGTGAGCACAAGATAAATATGGTGGAGGAGTAACAATAATGCAGCCCCCTGACCCCTGATGTGGTCACATCTCCTGCACCCCCTATAGTTGCACTCCTGGGGGTAGAGGAGCCAATTTGGGATTTCCACTGAAGAGCATTCTAGTAGGGAAAACCAATCAGGAAGATTGGAGGGATACCTCAGGACAAACATAGTGGATCTCTTATGAATGAAAATAGGTACCCCCATTTATATGTAGCTCCTGGTTTTTGTATCTTGGTAAGTAAGGGTCAATGTAGGCATGTAATGTTCTTTTAGAGTCATTTGGAAAAATTTGCATAGTGGCACCATCAAAGGTAATCTGAACAGGCCTTTCGGAAGATTTCTTGCCCTAAATTATAATAGTGAATTCAGCAGATGACATCTCGCCGCATGTCTCGGTCTGTTGTTCGATGACTGAGGGCTCTGTGTATGTGATCTATCAGTATTTGTGCCCAGTGCTCCTCCCTGAGGCTCCCAGTGAGTAGAGGGCGGCGAACCCCGGGAAAGTGGCTTCCAAAGCCTGTCCGAATACTTGCATTCGAATCCGAGGAAAGGCAGGCTGCGGAGGCCGCTAGTACTGGGGCTAGCTACTATCGAAAGCAGGGCGCCGAAGCCGAAGATCCAAGTACCTGGTCGGGCAACCGCCGGGGAAAGGTAGGCTGAGGGAGTTTACGCCTTAGTCCACGGGGAAAACTTTTGTTAGTACCCGAGGGCGAAAGCGGCCCCGAGGTCCTCGGACTGAGGGGTAGTATGTACCCAATCCTGTCAGGGGGTTCGTCCTCCAGGGATGGGACGGGGTTCTTTGCTTCGGGAAGGAGCCAGAATGGGCGCCTAGTGTGTTTTTGAGTGCCCCCGCACTTTTTTCACATTATGGCTTCACGTTAAACGGTGCTTATGCACACACGACGGCTCAATAAAAAAAATAAAAAAAATCAGTATTTGTGACATAGCTGAGTGACTATATCCCTGGAGTAACTCATATTGACCCATTGCCCCTGGAAGGCCATTCTATTTCTGTTTTCCAAGTCATCCAGTAGTCACTGCATACCCTTGTGATTGCAGATTTCTACTGACTCTCTCAGAGCAGAAAAGTACATTCTAAAGGTATTCTCCATTCTCTGGAAACGTTTATCCAGGTTAGCTTTGGATGGTAGAGCTCTGATTTCCTTATCTTCTAGAGGCATTATTATGCACAGTATAAATGGCAAATTGGAAGAGAGCCCATGCATGCGCCAGGGGAGTGTCAGAAAGGTGATTTGTTTGAGCGACCTGGGGGGTTTCACACAGCCCACATGCCAAATCGGGATGCCCCAGGGACAAGAACCCATCACAGGATGGTGAAAATCCTGATCCACTATAAGGAATCATATATGCTATTATGTATATGCAAAGGTGAGCAGGGGTGAGGCGGGAAGAGGTGGGGTGAACAGACATGGGAAAAGGTGAGAAGGACAGAGGTGGGTAGGTAGAGATGAGGCAATGGAGTTAAAATGGAATAAAACCCACTAGCGGCTGGCCTGGAATCTAAAAGATTCTAAGAATCAAAGATTCCAGGGCACGCCACTGGCTTTCCCCTGGGGCATCCCAAATTGGGATGCTTACTGCGTGAAACCCCCCAGGGATTGATTAGCATGCACCATAGGAACAAAGAAGAGGTGAGTTGTACTGGGTGTTCTGCTGGGTTCACACAGTGGGGCATCCCAATTCGGGAACCCCCCCAGGGAACTTGACTTTCCCCAGTTTTTTTCCGCTTTATGCAAAGGTATGACAGGTAGAAGTAAAAATAAAAGTCAGAGGTGAGGTGGGCAGATGTGAGATAAATAGAGGTTTGTCGGACAGAGGGTAGGTGGGCAGGGGTGGGGTCATCAGAGGTGGATGGAGGTAGGCAAATGTGAGGTCAGCAGAGGTATGATGGGCAGAGGTGAGGCAGAGATAAATGATGGACAGAGATGAGCAGTGACAGACTGGGATTTTACCAGCCCATGGTTGGCCTGAAACACCCCCTCCCCCAGCCATGATTCTGGGGTTGTAGCATTGAGAGCTGGGGTTCCTTGGCTTGAGGGTACAGAGGGCTGAGAGACTACAGGGGGGAGCTAGTAGCCCCAGTAGTCGCCTAGGGGTTTCAGACAGCGGGGAATCCCGATTTGCGATGGCCCCTGTGCGGCTATACACTTTACGCTCCCCAAAAGCCGGCCATGATGATGGGGCTCCCTGACCTCCCTGGCCCTGGTGTAATTAACTGCACCTCCTCAAGTTATGCCCCTGGGTCTTTTAGGCTTTTGTGCTGCTTCAAATTGGATTTATGACTTTAAAACATCATTACAGAGGAAAGGTTTTGTCTATGTTAAAAGATCATAGCACATAAACTATTTATGGTTTGTGAATCTGTAGTGTACCTCTCTTCTTTGCTTGGTATGCTTCCTGTGTTTGAATTGAAGCTAAATTACCCAATGGTCATACCTCCCAACTTTTCAGGGTGGGAAAGAGGAGCAATTGTTAAATTAAGCCACGCCCCCTTCTTTATTAATGTATAGGTTGTAACAGTTAAAACAATAGAAACACTTTGAATAGGCAAATGAATAATTTATTGATACAGATTGCCATATTAAAGTGGACCAACACCCAGAATTTTGACTATCCTGGGTTTTGGTCCACTTCCCCAGGGCACCCCGATCGGGGGTGCCCCGCTATGAGAAACCCCCCAGATCGCTAGCTTCAACTCACCTGCTCCTACGGCGCATGCATGGCCGCGCTTCTAATCAGCACGCTTGGAGCCTCTGCGCGTCAAAGCGACGTCTTAGCTCAGCGGCTCTGAGCACTCTGGCCGCTGCATCTCGCCCTTCTCTCTAGCAGGGCGAGCGCCCTGTTAGAGCGTTAAAACTGCGGCCTGTTAGAGCGTTAAAACTGTGGCCCGCGCATGCGACGTTGGACTGGGATTCAGGTAAGGTTAGCGGGCGTCCTGGGGGGTTTCACACAGCGGGCCATCCCGATTTTGGATGCCCCGCGGGGAGGGATTGGATCGGCCCAGGAATCCTGCTGAGTGTTGGTCCACTTTAAACCTCAAAGAAGGACAGAGAAGAACAACAAGGAACAAGAGGATATGACTCAAAAGAGGGACAGTCCCTCCATATCAGGGACACTTGGGAGGTATGCCCATGGTGGCAGTCTCAAAGCAAAACACTGACGTGGTTCAAACCTGAAAAAGAACACGCGCCGCCTTCAAGTATGAACATAAATAGTAAGCAGTTGAGCGTTAAAACTTGCTCGTCTATTATTAGCACGAGTTGGGACGCAGTTGCCGCTGGCGTGCAGCAGGTGTCGCGCTCGCTACGGGGAAGCTGTAGCCACTCGTGCCACCGCTGCTCTTCATGACTCTCAAGCGCCACTTCCTGTTTCCTGTGTGAGCCGCTGCCGAGAGCGCGACGGGTCCGGTGGGGCGGAGAAGGTGAGGCGGGCAGGGAGGGAGGAGTAGGATGCCGGGGGTGGGTTGGGCTATCGGGGCCTGAGCCGGTTAGGCTCGTGACACCGGTAGGGTGTAAGTGTGCGGGTTGTGTGTGTGCCCTTATTGTGCCCGGAGCAGTACGGTAGCACTGAGCTTCTCTCGCCTCAGTATTGCGGGTATTGTGCTTGCTGGGTGCCCCCCTCTCTACACCCTGGGGCTGCTCTCTGACCTCCTGTAATATTGGGGCAGCTGTGAGCTCTCCATGGGGCTGCTGGGGTAATAGACAGGAGCTCGGGGGAGGAAGCCAGCATTCTGAATGAAGGCTCACACTTTGGTGCCATTCGGCCCTGATATAACACCCGAGCTGTGTATGACCCATAAACCAGAATGTTCAGCTGCTTGCATTTTGTACCTTTACCATGATTATTATTTATAGAGCACCCAACATCTTCCGTGGTGTTGTACAAGCTAGTCAGACATGTTAATACAAACACTATACATATAGTATTATGGGTCAATGTGACAGGTGCAGCAAATACACATTGACACTGGGGAGGACCCTGCAAGCTTACACTATAATGGGTGAGAGGTTGGGTCACAGGTAGTATGTACTAAGCTTTGAAGGTTGTCGAGATTATAAAGCGGGTTGCTGAAACTGAAATTTTGACTATCCTTGTTATTGATTCTTCCCCCAGGCGTACCCTGAATTACCCTTCTGTGTGAAACCCTCCAAATTGCCCACTGTACTCACTTTCCAACAGCACATGCACAATCACCGCTTTATGCCATACATACCAATGCACGGCCTAAAGCTGCTGTTTTGAACAACGCACCAGTACAGGGAGCGGGCGTCCCTCAGTTCCCCTGTGGAGTGCCCACGCGCCCAGCTGCAGCAGTGGCGGAGGGTCCAGGGAAAGGTATGGCTCTTGCATGCGATCTTGAGGGGCTCACACATTGGGGTGTGATGATTATTTCGCTGGCCCTGGAGTCTTTTAGACTTCAGGGCCAGCATATTGAGTGATTGGTCCACTTTAAAGTGAAACGGGATGCAATGCAGCCGGCCATGGAATTCTAAATCCTGGCCGCTGGCCTTACACCCCCCCCCCCCCCACCGGGGCATCCCAAACTGGGTAGGCAAAACTCGCCTTCCTGTCTCCCTCGCCATTGTAAACTCTGGTGCCACATCCCCGCATCTTTGGAATGTGCACTATCAACCCCAGCCATTCAGATAAGTTTGTTCCGCTTTGAGGTTGACTATCCAAAAGTTTCCTTTTTGGTGGAACATGCCCCCCCCCCATCACTGTCAGCAGTCCCAAGGTGAATGTGCATGTTTTTGTCCAATTTGCGTGACATGGAAAGCGGTCACATCCCTGGCCTTCCTCCAGTTGACGCACATGCTTCCAAGCCAGCATGTCTGAGTGCCAGAGATGCGGCCCACACATATGCAGCGGAAACACAGGCAACGTGAGGATAGCAGACCCTGGGGTGTTTTAGACCCTAGAGCTGGATTACGAAGGCTTTATACAGCTGTAAACCAAAAAATAGGCTTGTTTGAAAAGTTGAGTTTTGAGGACACTTCTGAAGGTTTGGAGGGCTGGCTAGTGGTGAATTGTAAGAGTGAAGGGTATTTCAGAGGACTGTAGAGGCATGTGACATCCTGAAGTGGCTAGTACGAGCCGGTCCTGGACAGAGTAGAGGCCTGTGCATCTGTTTGATCAAATTAATAGAACAGGGGATATGCCTTGCCAGCCAGTTGGATGCCCTGCTGTGTGTATTCGCCAGTTTCACTCACCACCTCCTGGAGCTCTCGCCACATATCCACTCGCCTCTAGCCGCGCGTGCGGTGTCGGCACGTCGCGGCTGCAAGGTGGGCAGCGGATGCAGCTGGCAGCTCTTTTTGGCTGCTTAGCCATACAGATGGCTTAGCTCTCAGCGGAACTGAAGGGAGCAAGTGACAGCGAGAGCGCCGAATGGCTGAGCAGCGTGCAAGCGGCACTCTCGTCCAAGTCTGTGTCTGAAATGGTGCGACCTGGGTGTGTACACACAGCGCGGCATCCCAGATCGGGATGCCGCTGCACAGAGGGACAACACACGGGGAAAATTTAATTCCTGTGTTTTCCTCTTTAAAGTGGACCAACACCCAGGGTTTTGACTATCCTGGGTTTTGGTCCACTTCCCCGGGGCACCCCGATCGGGTGAAACCCCCCCAGATCGCTGGCTATAATTCATCTCACCCCGCTCCTACGGCGCATGCGCAGCCGCTCGTCCAACCAGCATGCTCAAAGCCACTGAGGTATGCGCATCAAAGCGACGTCTTACCTCAGCGACTCCGAGCACGCTAGCAGCCGCATCTTGCGCTTCCCTCTAACAGGGTGTTGGTCCACTTTAAGACACCTTTAGTATGTGTGACACCTCTGCTCCCCTGCTTCTGATCCACTTGACCTGTTGTAGAGGAGTGATTGGCAGACCTACCTAATAACTATGAGGTGTCTATGGTGCCTTAGGCTCTGATCTTTCAGCATTACACGGATCCATGTCAGCTGCTTTAGGACTTGTTTTAAGGCAATCAGATATTATCTGATAAATATGTACCGCTTCTGCTCCATTGCTTTGCAGCGGCCCCTCAATCTAATGTCCACGTATTCCCAAGACCAGGCAACATTCAACTGCCCTGGGATATCCTGGGCCCTGGTACACCATTTGTATGCAGATTTGTCAATTGGGCAGTGACTATTCAGAGGGGGCTTGCATGGTATCTGTAGCAGGGACGCATCTGAATACCACAGACCTGATTTTGGTGCCTGTACTAAGCTGCTGCACCTCAGTGTTACAGGGGTGGGAAGTATTTACCAGTTCTTATTTTAAACATGGCCCTTGAAGATCACTAGGATGCCAAAATTGGGCATGGAGGCCTGTACATAAATAAGGACGCAATGAGTTAGATTAGCGTTCCTTGTGCAGCAAGCTGCAAGGGAGGTTTTTCCCCTTTTTTTAAATCGCCTTTGTTTTTTTTTTCATTTCATTTCTGCCACGCTACTTGTTTTTATTTAGATCTGGGCACATATGTTCACAATTATTCCGCTTATTTTAAGTTGGCCACCAACAGACAGATTCTTCAACAGATATTTGCAATTTGGTAAAACAAAAGTGTTTAATATAGAATTTATCAGCAACCTTTGTCTAAGAGTGGCCTTCCTGGGGACATCTGATGAGCAGATTATATCGTAAAACAGTACTTACTGACTACTGTAAGTGGAAGCAATGTGACCCCAATACATTACACACAAATGCCTGGTTATTCCTTTTAATAGCACAGCAGGGCAACCCAAGGAGTGTTCTGTTTGCTTTATTAGATAGCATTTTCTAGTCTTCATCATGTGGTCGCTCTTTACCAATAGAGATATTTTGCTCAACAGAAACTCATGCATATAAAATGCACAGAGCTAGCCATTTTGACTTTTTTTTACATTTTTGTATTTAACTTAACTGACTTAAGATTTGTCTAATTCCCGTCTTTTGAAAAGACCATGAATAAAAGTGATCGCAGAACTTGGAAGCCAGGAGCAGTCTTTATCTCACAGTGAAAGTCCCTTTTTTGGACAGAATATATGTGCCTTATCTAAGCCTTAGTAAATGACGTGGGCTGGACCACTTCATTGGTCTATTAGAACTGATGATTTGTGATGATTAGTGGTGACAATAGTCAATATGGTGGTTGTAAATGAGGGTCATGTGTAGTTCAGCATGATGTGTTTTGAAGAAAATGCCTATTAATAACATTATTGTTAAAAATGTTAAACTGTTACAAACATCCCTGTGATCTACTTAGATACTATGTATTTGAACTCACAGTATTAATGAACATAGTGTGTTAAAATATGTTGTCGCTAAAAGGGGCTTGATGTTAAGGAGTTAAACCTTGCTACCTCCTGCTCATGAAAGGGGGCTCTTTAGTGATTTACACTCCCCAGCTCATTAGTCTCCACCAGAGAACTTGTCTAGTATAGACCAGCTGAGATAGAGGGTTTGTTAGGGGAATTGCTGCCATAGAGACCTATTCAGTGTTTACCAAAAACTAAAGTATTGGTGTGGGGTGTACTGACCCTTAAGGGCAGATGTGTCCTCCTCAATTACATAGGGCCATCTATTGTATAAAGCTGTTGATATTCCCTATGCTCTCACTCTTAAACAAAAAGGCATGTTTGATATTATTTGACTGAGCCATTTGATATTATTTGACTAATGATGAATTACTTCAGTAATCAACAATCAACCTTTTTCTAATATTTTCTAATGCTGTTCTTTGTTCTCCTTAATATCATTGAAACAGGTAGATGATATTGTATATAACAACTTTGCTACAGTTGCAACCCCCCCACTCTATTCCTTCCTACTAGTGATGACAAAGCGGCTTTTAAAAACAGAAAATATACCTGGTCCTGATTCACAGGAAGCTGGGTGCTGGGATGACAGTATCCTTATCCAATCATAGCAGCAGAGCTCCTCATCAATCCCAGAAGCCAATGAAGCTCTGGACATGTGTCCCATGTTTGCGGCAGTAGTGGGCAGAAAATCCACAGTTTTTGGGACAAGGCAGTCTGAGTGCTTATTGAGTAGAGAACCTCCGGTCAGATGTCCCACAGTGGGTACCCCAAGCTGCTGTACCTTCCTATTTCCCCAGGATTCTGATTTGGAGTGTCGATTTACTGTTCGTCCTAAATGGCCAAATTCTGACATTACAACTTGCCCCTTCAGAGCCTTGTGAAGAAAGGAACCCAGATACTGATACTTTATTTGGTGCATCCCCCGCCCTTACCATCTGCCGAGCACCAGATTAGAGAGGAATGAAACCTGGAGCCCCACTAGTGCAGCCTGTAGAACAGTTCTTTTTGTGGAGACATTGGCTGTGCGGTCTCAGGTCTTATAATCAATTTATTGCTTCTCGTAGACCTAAAAAGGACTGCCGAGCAGTGGTAAGCCACATTTGGGTAGAAGTTTAAAGCTTCTGTATGAAGCCAAGTGCCTTCAGTGATATATCAGTCACCCAATTCCTGCATGGTGGCACCTTCATACTGCAGAGCCAAGTCGCTCAAGCTGCCAGATCCACAGCAGCTGTGTAGCAAGTCCATTCATTTTAGTAACCAAATCCAGTTTAGCACCGAGTTGGGGGGGGGGGGGTGAAAAATGGCTAGAGGCTCATATTAAAGGACAGGTATCATTTGCCAACTGCTCTGGTGACAGGCTATGTGTTTATTTTCATTGAAGACCCATCTCTGCCTCTTGGGTGATAAATGTTACTTCTAGCGCAAACTTGTTACATTTAGGTTAGATTCGGTTACATATGTATCTAAATGTAACACTCTTCCCCCTGCACTAGAAGCAACATATTTATTGTCTGATAGGCAGAGAAATGTCATTAAAGAGGAACATCGGGTCTTTTCTGATGTTCTTCTGTAAACATCCCCCCCCCCCCCGCCCACTGCCTTTTGAATGTCGGCGTTCTCTAAGACGCAGACATCCGGCAGAATTCCTGAGCCCTTTGCATCCCCTTAGCCACTGCTGACTAATTGCATTGGGCTTAGCCGTACTTACCTCCTAGCCATCTTCTCTTCAAAACTCCAGCGCAGCTCCTTATATATTGCGCTCTTCTGCGCAGTGTCATTGCAGCCTATGCAGTGACACTGCGCATGCGCGAGATCTGAGGGGCGGTGCAGTGCATGATGGGATGGCAAGATGGAGCTGTCTGACGGAGACGATGCGGGACCGAGGGATGCTGGAGAGCGATGTGCCCGGGCAGGTAAGTAAAGTTTTAAATTGTTAAACCATAGGGCAAGGGAGGGCGAGCAAGCCAGGTTTGGGGAGTTTTTATCAACTCCCCAGTATCTGAAATGTTCCTCTTTAATGAAAATAAACACACAGTCCCATTGCCAGTGCAGTTGGCAAATGATAATTTTTATACGTTTTAACCTCACCGATCTTCTGCCCCCCTACGGTTTTACTCACCTCGGAGTAGGAACCATCTTCTGAGTCCCTTGGATTCTGGGCAGCGCTGTCTTGCATCCCATCAGGCACTGCGCACCACCACCTGAAATTACGTGAGACTTTGCAGTCGCAGCACAGCTAAAACCATACTGTCGTTTACATGCAACTAAGCCGGCGGGGGGAAGAGGATCGGGCTCTGAAGCAGCCAGATGTCGCCGCAGCAAGCAGGGGTAATTGGGGGGGGGGGGGGGGTGGAATGGGCCCCTTTCTTTGGTCTGATGTTCCTCTTTAAGCAATGTTCCACTCCTAGCAATATCTGCCATAAGGGTGATCAGAGGGGTATGATTTTTTTACTGTAAACACAAGTAATCTGGAAAAGAGATGCCAATAGTATAATTTCTGACGTATTGTAGTTTTGTCTTTGAAGGGAATGATGGTTCAGCTTGGTAATATGTATATGTTTGTATGCTAACTGATCTTTTTTGCGTGTCTCTACCCAACTTAATCTAACAGTGTAGAATCAGTCGCTGCTCGGTGTGAGGGTCCGTGATTCTTGCAGGGATCAATCTATATGCGTGACCAATTTGAGAGAATTGTGCATATTATGCATTTATCAGCATGTTTCCATCTCCTTTATTTGAGAACAAAAGTGACTCAGATCATTTTGTTGCTACCCAAAGGAATATCCAAGCTGGTGGACCAGATAGTTGCTATTCAGAGCGTACCCAATAATTATGCCAGTTGCTCACAATTATAATCCCTCAGGGTGAGGAGTAGCTTTGGGAGTATGAATATCCGCCGTTAAGCAGCTGCCCGATATGTCTTAATGTTTAATTTCTTGTTATGCAATGTTCGAAATCCAATGTCATTTGAAGTATCTATCCTTTTTTGAACACACGTGTTTATGTATCCATTTACATATTAAAAAAAGAAAAAAAAAAGGATTCTGTTTGTTTGCTTGCCTTCTGTGGCTAGCTATCCTGGAGGATGCCTGGGGAAATCCCAAGTTAGTCTTACTGGTAACAGTATTTCCAATAGTCCTCCAGGACGGTACCCTAGCCCCCCCCCCCACACCCCCACACACACACCTCATATCTAATCGGCCTTGGTTGCACAGGTGTTACTTCTTGCCTGTCTTGGACTTTCCTGTATGATTGCCTAAAAACACTGAGGGCTGAGGTGAAGGTGCAGGGCTTTAATACTCTGTCAGTTTGTGTTTCCTGTTTAGGGGAAGGGAGTGAGTGGCTAGGCATCCTGGAAGACTATTGGAAATATTATCGGTAAGACTAACTGGGGGTTTTATGCAACCAGTAGGAACTTAGGTTCACATGATAGAATGCTATCTCATTATGTATGGTTGCTTGAGGGACCTGGAAGGGCCTTGGTGTGGTTCTACTCTGTAAATTGTTGTATATTAGCTATAATAACCCTTCTAAAGTCAATATTTACTGTATATTTTCAGCAGGTTTCCTAGACCAGAGCAATGGACAAACACAAAGTGAAGAGACAACGCCTGGACCGAATCTGTGAGGGTTAGAGAATATGAATTGTGATTGCTGGGTTCTTTTTATTGTGTTCTCTTTAGATTAATCCAATTTAGTAAATGACAAGGTGGATTTAAGAGTTCCTGTACTCAGAGGGAAGTATATGTAGTCGCCTTCTATCCCCAGTGCCCCAAAACAGCCTGTTTGTTTTTTTTTTTTTTTTTTTTTAGTAAAGCCTTTGCCCAATATTCATATCAACACAAACTGCATGCAGTCAGCCATATTGCTCCCGGTCTTGCAGCCCTGCCCCCTGGTGCTTTCCATCGATGATGCATTACACACACCTCAGCATTAAAATGGACCAACTGTCTATTATAAAGAAATACCTGCGCTGCTATTAAAAAAAAAAAAAAAAAAAAAGGAAACTGAGTTAACTTACACTAACTTTCAGATTTGTAGCTGTAGATTTCAGGCATATTTCCAGCTTTGTGGGCTGTGGAGTTTGCAACCTAGGTAGATTCCCTCTCAGCCAGTTGCTGATCACCATCCCTCCCGCAAGGCCATTACTATATGGCTCTTGTGGGGACACACGCCAGGTTGTGACGCGGTCACGGCGTACACACACGTGAGTGGCTGGGACTTGAATAGCTGTGGGCAGCACTGATTGGTTGATAGGCCTCCCAGCACCTCTCATACAGTTGAGTGAGCCAGTCACATCTTCTGGCACATGCGCAGTTCTTTAAACAGCCGAGATTAGAGGGGAGCTCTGTTTGATGGCTGTTGTACTACAGGCGCATGCCTGAGGTTCGCTGTGCCCCGGGGGACGCTGGGAGATAACCGTGCACTGATGGCGATAATGGTGGAAAAATGTCTGGATTACCAGGTGCACTGCTTTGTTTTTTTTGTGATTGATAACGATTTATATTTAGTGTGCAGGGAAAGTTTGTATTGTTTTTTTGTTTTGTCACACTGTTGGTCTCCTTATCAGTTATAATAACTGAAAGCACTCCAACCTTACTGCCATTATGTGACATTTTAATGTGTAACTGAATTAATTAGCTTATGGCTGCCATTCAGACATTATACTGCTTCAAAAAAACATGGGCTGTTTTGGGGCACTGGGCTGGGGTTAGAAGATGACGATATAAACTTCCTTTTTGGGTATAGGTTACTTTTAAGCTTTGTTTGCTGTTTAAAAAAAAAAAATAAAGTGCATCTATAGGTAGAAAAGGGGTCAGTCTAGGTCGAAACAACAAACATGAATACTTGCCTTTTTCCCCCTGCAGTTGAGTTGCCGTAGTCCGGTTGATAATTTCCCTCTGCCTGGCGGGCAGCTCCGCTAACTAATGGCCTCGGTGTCAAGCAGCTGCCCCCAGCGTCAGTCACAGTGGCTAGCCACACCCACTCCCTTCCTTGCAATGAATGGATGTGCCAGGCTGTGCCATGCCTCCTCATTACAGGAAGGGAAGTGAACATGGCCAGGTAAGGTGAATGACGGCGGCAGGCATATGATTCAAAAGCCTTCTGACAGCAGAGAGGGTGCAATCCTGGATCTCAGCAAACCAAAACCAGAGTAGAAAGGATCAGCTGTGAAGGAGAAAAGGTGTGTGTTTTTTTTTTTTTTTTTTCCCACACAGGGACTTTTAAAGTTAACCAAATCCAAACCCCAGGGTTTTTGTCTGTTAATGCCCCAGACCAGCAACTCCAGCAATGAGCTGAAATTGTTTGCTGACTTAAATGTGTTAAATACACACATAATCACCTTACTCTCCAGGAGAGATCTAGTGCCACCTGACCTGACCTTTTCTGCCCCTTTTCAGCCAGGCCCAAGGCTCTCTCCCCTCACTTACTTCGGTGTCTACAACTTCCCAAGTAATATGGCAACAGGCTCACTTGCTGCTTGCAGGGAGTGGGTTGTGCCCAGAACATCACCACTGACTGCTCTTGGCTTAATGTTGCCGGTGGCCTTGGTAATTGGAGGAAAAGTATGCGGCTGTGTTCATCTATGCAGGGGTGAGGTGAGTTTCCTACAGGATCTTTACAAAGTGAAAAAGGCTTATCAAACCTTAGGACAGTTGCTTTATATTTGATAATACAAAACCGAATACATTATATATTGTTGACTGTATTTTTTAACAGATGTCAATGTAATTGATTGTATTGTGACTGATTATATTTTTGATATATTTATTTCCATATGTAAACTCGTCAATGTGTTCCTTCTCTAATAAGTAAATGCCTTGTGACTTATGCAATGTGTTTTTTTTTTTTTTTTTTTTTTTTTTTTTAAACTTGAGCATTAAAATATTGAAGTCGTCTTTTCGTTCCTATATATGAAAGCTGTATATGTGCAATGTCTGCATTTAGTTTTAGAGCAGTTGACCTCAGTTTACCATTGATTGCTTTGCATACAAAAGCCAACGCTGCTCTTAGACGCGCCGTGGGGTCGGGATTAGGTGAGTTTGCTGCGGAGATCTGGGGGGTTCACGCAGCGGGGAACCCCCGATCGGGGTGACCCCGGGGAAAGGACCAGAATGACTTTAAAGACTTGCCTACAGTGGTCCTTTTTGAGTGTGTTTAAACAGTGGTTTTATGTCTTATTTTGCACGAATTTAGGTGAGATTGCAGGGCCCTCTTGGTTTAATAGCATGGTGGAATCCTAATTCACGATACCCCACAGCCTGGGTCTATGCTACTGACCCTTGTCTATGTAACAGAGGAGCTAATCTGGTTCTCCCAGCACCCTCAGGTTGGCAGCTGGTGGGTGGTTACTTGGACTACTGCTGCGTGACACAAGGCAGAGGAATATGAGCATGTGGGACCCAGGCTGTGGTGGGGTGCTTTGAATAGGGGTGTCCCACTGCAAGAACCTCTCGTCGCTTTTGACTAGAGGTCCTATTTAATCCACAGTTTATATATTTTTAATAACCATAATATTATAGGTATATATTCCAAGTATGTCACACACCCCACTTCCACTATTCATGACATATGGGTTATGGTCCAGTAGAGGGCGATGAAAGCAAAAAAGAAGCCCCTCCTGGTCCATAAATACTTGGGACCTCCCACACATTCCCCAGTTCCTTCTCTGCAGGACGGCGAGCAAGTCAGAAGATGTCTGCTTCTCCTCCTTGCAGGTAAGCCGGGTTTACGCCCGGCCATTTTTTGCCCTATTTCTGCCTGGACCTTTATACATTAAGCCCAATATTGGCCTCCCAGCCTTGGCTGCAGGTCCGGGCGAGGGTAGGAATCGCCTTATTAGGTGTTTAGGGAGCCATGCTCCCCCGTGAGACACCATAGAAAGGGGTAGGATATGCAATCTATATCCCTTACACCATATTTGGTACGGGATTATCCCCCTTCCGGGTCCCTCTGTTAACCCTCCAGTGGGGGGGGGGGCTGTCTTTTCCTCTTTATTTCTAGTGTGTATGTGTGTTTGGTGCTGCACTTTACTGGCTGGTCGTCATTTTTCACTTCTGCTGAGGGGAGCTTCTTCCCTCAGGCTGCGGCTTTAAGGGGGTGGGGTCGGGCGCTCGTGCGTTGCCACGGCCTGCCCCCCCTTCTGGTTTGGAACCAATTGCGGAGCCCAGCCCATGGCCGGGCTCCGCTGCTGGTTGTGTTAGTAGGGAGGCGGGGCCAGGCGCAGCGCGTGATCCTCGCTGGCTCGCCCCTTCTTCCTCTGAGCTGATGAGTGGTGGCAGCCATCGTACAGAGCACGTGAGTGCCCTCCCGGGCTCTCCCCTTTTATTTACCTGACTTAGCCTTGTGCCCCGTTCTGTCAGGGGACAGCACTAGTCCTTGTCACCTTTTTCCTTGATTATGATGATATAGTTAAATATAAATTATATATATATATATAATTTAATTAGTGTGTGTGCATGTGCTTATGGCCACTCCTTTGTGTCTTTCAGGAGGACTCCCTGTGCCTTGCTTAAAAGGGGGTTCTCCCGGTCCTAGGTCCCTAGCAAAAATTTGGGGCACTTAAAAAATCCTCACACTTGGGACTTAAGGGGCATCCCTGGTTGCTTACCAGCGTAATTCCCTTGGGTCATTGCGACTACCTTAAAATCACCATATGGAGGCTCCATAGGATACCAGGCTCGGGCTCCCCTTGGGACAATCCCGGCTATGTGTGGGTTGTGGGGTATCCCTTACGGGGGAGAATGTGTATTTGCATACCATGCAACAGGCCATAACGCGGCAGTCGGGACCCCAGGCGTCTGGGTCAGTGCCGCCCGCCTCTCCTACCCCACCCCGCATCATCCGTACCCCAAGTGACACTGTCATTAGTGGGGAGTCGCACTCGGAGATATGTGCCAGGCTGGCCAACCTCGAGAAAATTATTTCTAGCTCAATGGGCAGAAAGGCCACTGCTAAGAAAAGGCATCTGTCACCGGCTACGCCGGTAATTGATTTTGATGATTATGACTCACCTGATTGGGCTGATTATTCCCCGCTTGAGGAAGGGGAATTGTTTGAGGAATCTGAGACTGAAGAATTTCAGTTCTTTGATTCTGATGCCGGGCAGGTGCTGGGGGATGCTGTTGATACCCCCCAGGGTCCTGGTCCATCTCTTAGAGGTTCTGGATATTTCCCCACCAGCGGAGGCCCCTCCGAAGAAGGGGGAATTCTTTGGGTTCTCTAAGCCCCGCTTGGAGTTTCCAAGTCAGGATCATTTTGACAGCTTGATTCTTAGAGAATGGGAGAAGCCGTGTCGCCTTCACGGTGTTCCTCAGGGATGGGATAGGAAGTATCCCTTTTCGATGGACGCGGTGAAGCGCTGGTCTTCCCCTCCCGAGGTTGATGCGCCCATTCTAGGATTGTCCAACACCTCCGTTGTACATACTCCTGACGCCACTACCCTTAAGGATGGCGAGGACAAGCGCATTGGTCAGATGGCATGTCATGCCTTTGCCAGTTGGGTTCTGCCTTGCGGCCTGTCTGTGCATATGCACTCGTGGCTGTGGCCACCAGGTCGGAGATCAGGGACATGTTAAATGGGCCCCAGCTCAGCCCAGACAGCGTTGAATTCACAACCCTTAAGAGGTGCGAATTGTTCATGAATTTTGTTTTGTCGGCTATGGACGACACTATTACCATGTGTAGTAGGACTTCGGCCCTGTTGGTGGCCATGCGCCGATCGGTCTGGCTGCGCCAGTGGGCGGCTGACATTGCGGCCAAGAAGTCACTTACGGCTTTGCCCTTTTTGGGAACGCGGCTGTTTGGAGACAAATTGAAGGGTGGGAAGCTACCTCAGCGTAAGAAGCTGCGTCGCTCCTTTCGGGGGGCAAGCTCCTTTAATCTTCCTTTCGTGGTGCCAGAGAGGGCAGAGGTCTTGCCTACTCTGGCTTTAGAGGTGATTCCTGGTACAGAGGTAGAGGACGTGCCCGTACAGCCTCTACCTGGGGTTCCAGGCCCAAGCCCGCTGCCAAGCCAGCAATGAGGAGGCGCCCTCACCCTTGCGGGTGGGGGGACGGCTGCGGCTCTTCTTCCAGGTCTTGGCCCAGGAGGTCACAGACAAGTGGATATTGGAAGTGGAAACGTCTGGGTACAAACTGGAGTTCAAGTCTCGGCCTCCTCCCAGATTCCTAAGGTCTCGGGTGCCATCGGATCCTCGGGCGGCGCAGGGGCTCCTGTTGGCTGTAAAGAATCTCCTGGACATGGCGGTCATACTCCCGGTGCCTCTTTCAGAGAGAGGCCGGGGCTATTATTCCAACCTCTTCACGGTTCCCAAAAAGGATGGCTCCATAAGACCCATTCTGGATTTGATGCTTCTCAACAGGTTCTTCAGAACCAAGAAGTTACGCATGGAGACTCTGCGTTCAGCCATCGGTTCCCTTCGTCAGGGGGATTTCATGACGTCCATAGACATCAAGGATGCTTACCTTCATGTACCAATTTTCCCAGCACACCAGAGATTTCTCAGGTTCGTGGTGGGAGATCAGCATTTTCAGTTTGTGGCCCCCCCGTTCGGGCTGACCTCGGCACCGAGGGTGTTTACCAAGGTTCTGGCGGGCATAATGGTCCTGCTCAGAGCCCAGGGCATTCGCATTGTGCCGTATTTGGACGACCCACTCATTACAGCTTCTTCCCTCTGCCAGGCGGAGTTGGACACCAGGACGGTTGTGGCGACGCTGGAAAGGTTCGGATGGGTGATCAACCACCCTAAGTCTTCTCTCTCCCCATCAAGGGAGATCTCCTTTCTGGGCATGAATCTGGATACCAGTCAGGCCAGAGTGTTCCTACCTCAGCCAAAGGTGCAGAGGGTTCAGGATCTGATACGTATTCTCCTGACCAACCCTCACCCTTCCATTTGGCTAGGGATGACTCTGGTGGGTTTGATGGTGGCCTCCTTCGAGGCAGTCCCCTTTGCTCAATTCCACATGAGGTCGCTACAACTCCATCTATTGCTGAAATGGGACGGATGTCCTCAGTCCTTGGATCAGTCATTTCTGATGTCTCCCAGGGTTCGGCAGTCCCTTCAGTGGTGGCTGGAATCAAGCAATCTGATGAGGGGCAGATCGTTCCTGGCCCCTTGTTGGGAGACGGTTACCACGGATGCCAGCCTCTCGGGCTGGGGAGGTTTCTGGAAAGATCATCAGTTCCAGGGGTTGTGGGGTCCTCAGGAGGCTCACAACCCCATCAATGTCTTGGAGCTCAGAGCTATCCGCTTGGTTCTGTCGCGTCTGACACTTCACCTACAGGGTTTACCGGTTCAGGTTCGATCAGACAATCGTACGGCGGTACATCAATCACCAAGGAGGGACTTGCAGCAGGAGTGCCCTCAGGGATGTCTCTGATTCGGACATGGGCGGAGAGCAATGTTCCTTGCATCTGCAGTATACATTCCGGGAGTGGAGAACACAGAGGCGGACTCCCTGAGCAGGGGATTCTCTCGCCGAGGGGAATGGTCTCTCAACCACAGGGTGTTTCGGGCCCTGTGTCTCAAGTGGGGGACTCCGGAGGTGGATCTCTTTGCCTCTCGGCACAATCACAAGCTCCCAACCTTTGTGTCTGTCACAGGATCCTCTGGCCCTGGCAGTGGATGCCTTGTCCCTTGCCTGGAGGTATGTGGGGTTTCTGTACCTGTTTCCCCCCTTCTCCATGGTGGGCAAGGTAGTGCGCAAGCTGGCTCTAGAGGGGGCACCAGCAATTCTGGTGGCCCCAAGGTGGCCAAGACAGGTTTGGTTCGCAGACGTCGTAAGATTGGCGGTAGATCAGTACAGGCTGCCCCGTCTCTGGATCTGATCTCTCAGGGTCAACTACGTTACCCCAATTTACAAACGCTTGCTTTGACGGCGTGGCTGCTGAAACCTTCATCCTGAGGGAGGAAGGTTTGTCTGAGGCGGTTATTCAAACCTTGATTAGAGCTAGGAAGAGGTCTTCCTCTACTATTTACTATAGGACTTGGCGGTCCTATATTGACTGGTGTGAGGCTAGGGCCTTACCTTGCAGGGTGTTTTCGATTCCTGGGATTTTGGAGTTTCTACAACACGGTCTGGATCTGGGGTTCCAGCTCAGTACTTTGAAGGGTCAGGTTTCTGCCCTGGCTGTCTTTTTTCAGAGGTCTTTTGCTTTGCATCATCTGGTCAAGACCTTTTTCCAAGGGGTCACTCATGTTCGGCCCCCTAGAAAGCCTTTGGTTCCCATTTGGGACCTAAATTTGGTTCTTTTGGCCCTCCAGGGGCCTCCCTTTGAACCGATGCAGGATGTGGCTCTTTCTGTGCTTACTCAAAAGGTTGCCTTTTTGGTGGCTTTTACCTCTGTTCGGCGTGTCTGAGTTGGCGGCTCTGTCTATTCAGGCCCCTTACTTTGAGAGACACCAGGATAAGGTGGTTTTTCGCTTTAAACCAGATTTCCTTCCTAAGGTGGTTGCTGCTTTCCATCTCAATCAGGATATAGTTCTCCCTTCCTTGTGTCCTAAGCCTAGCAATGACAAGGAAAGGGTTTTACACTCTTTGGATGTGGTTTGGTGCCCGCCAAGTCTACCATTAGTAAATGGATACGCCAGGCCATTGTTGGGGCCTATTCTGCTAAGGGGAGGGATCCCCCTTTTAAGATCACTGCTCTTTCTACTCGTGCTGTTGGGGCTTCCTGGGCTTTTCAGCACCAGGCTTCTGTTGAACAAGTTTGTAAGGCTGCTACTTGGTCTTCCGTTCATACTTTTTCCAAGTTTTATAAGGTTGATGTGCGGGCCTCAGCGGATGCTGTTTTTGGCCTCAAGGTTTTGCAAGCTGCAGTGGTTTCAATTGGTGCATTTTTTTGCTGTATTTGGATCCCCACCTATGACGGACACTGCTATTGGATGTCCCATATGTCATGAAAAGTGGAAGCGGGGTGTGTGACATACTTGGAATAATACCATTTTGTGATTACTCACCTTTAAAATGGGTATTATAAGTATGTCACACACCCCGCTTCATCCCGCCCTTTTGTATTCTGGATCCTTTATATGGTGAACCTTTTTATGGTTAAGAATGTTTTATTAGCTCTTCCTGGTCCCCTTACTACTGTCATATACTGGGGAATGTGTGGGAGGTCCCAGGTATTTATGGACCGGGAGGGACTTCTTTTATTGCTTGTATCTCTGCAGAAGTTCGCCCTCTACTGGACCATAACCCATATGTCATGAATAGTGGAAGCGGGGTGTGTGACATACTTATAATACCCATTTTAAAGGTTAGTAATCACAAAATGGTATTTCTTTACGACCACATAAGTTATAAGGTTATTATACGCTGGTCCTGTTTTTAGTTAACATTTTGGTTTTTCTTTGTAGGTATTCGCCCACCAATCCTTAATGGTCCTATGCCAGTCCGCCCTCTTGTGGCTCTCCTTGATGGAAGAGACTGCACAGTTGAAATGCCTATACTAAAGGATGTCGCTACAGTAGCATTCTGCGATGCACAGTCTACACAAGAAATTCATGAGAAAGTAATGACTTCTGTGTTTTTCCTGTATTTTTTGTTTTGGTTTTAAAGATGCATTTGTGAAAAAGGGGGAAAAGTCCAGTTTCAATGGCATTTTTAGTTTTATAAATGTTTATTTGAGAAATGGGATCATTGCACGATTGAGTCATCAAAAATCTGTTGGTTTCACAGATATTACAGTAATTCCTGCTTTAGAATATGAAAGCAATGGTAAAATTACATACAAGCAATTGTGCACTAGGAAGAAAAATAAATGTACAAGTCCTTAGATTTCTCAATTTTCCTCATACAATCTTCAGTGGCATTTAAAAAAGTGTACCGTATTTTTCGCCCTATAGGACGCACCTGCCCATAAGACCCACCTAGGATTTGGGGGAGGAAAATAAGAAAAAAAATATTTTAAACTAAAAACGCACAATTACAGACAGTGTGGCATTCCCCTATCCCATTCCCATAGGCCGTGTAGGATGCCCCCATCCCATTCCCCGTATACCCAGTGTGGCATGCCCCTCCCATTCCCCATATAGGCAGTGTGGCATCCCCCTCTTCCATAGGCTGTGTGGCATCCCCCTCTTCCATAGGCTGTGTGGCATCCCCCTCTTCCATAGGCTGTGTGGCATCCCCCTCTTCCATAGGCTGTGTGGCATCCCCCTCTTCCATAGGCTGTGTGGCATCCCCCTCTTCCATAGGCTGTGTGGCATCCCCCTCTTCCATAGGCTGTGTGGCATCCCCCTCTTCCATAGGCTGTGTGGCATCCCCCTCTTCCATAGGCTGTGTGGCATCCCCCTCTTCCATAGGCTGTGTGGCATCCCCCTCTTCCATAGGCTGTGTGGCATCCCCCCAATTCCCATAGGCTGTGTGGCATCCCCTCAATTCCCATAGGCTGTGTGGCATCCCCTCAATTCCCATAGGCTGTGTGGCATCCCCTCAATTCCCATAGGCTGTGTGGCATCCCCTCAATTCCCATAGGCTGTGTGGCATCCCCCCAATTCCCATAGGCTGTGTGGCATCCCCCAATTCCCACAGGCTGTGTGGCATCCCCCCAATTCCCACAGGCTGTGTGGCATCCCCCCAATTCCCATAGGCTGTGTGGCATCCCCCCAATTCCCATAGGCTGTGTGGCATCCCCCCAATTCCCATAGGCTGTGTGGCATCCCCCCAATTCCCATAGGCTGTGTGGCATCCCCCCAATTCCCATAGGCTGTGTGGCATCCCCCCAATTCCCATAGGCTGTGTGGCATCCCCCCAATTCCCATAGGCTGTGTGGCATCCCCCCAATTCCCATAGGCTGTGTGGCATCCCCCCAATTCCCATAGGCTGTGTGGCATCCCCCCAATTCCCATAGGCTGTGTGGCATCCCCCCAATTCCCATAGGCTGTGTGACATCCCCCCCCAATTCCCATAGGCTGTGTGGCATCCCCCCCCCAATTCCCATAGGCTGTGTGGCATCCCCCCCCAATTCCCATAGGCTGTGTGGCATCCCCCCCCAATTCCCATAGGCTGTGTGGCATCCCCCCCCAATTCCCATAGGCTGTGTGGCATCCCCCCCCAATTCCCATAGGCTGTGTGGCATCCCCCCCCAATTCCCATAGGCTGTGTGGCATCCCCCCCCAATTCCCATAGGCTGTGTGGCATCCCCCCCCAATTCCCATAGGCTGTGTGGCATCCCCCCCAATTCCCATAGGCTGTGTGGCATCCCCCCCCCCCAATTCCCATAGGCTGTGTGGCATCCCCCCCCCCCAATTCCCATAGGCTGTGTGGCATCCCCCCCCCAATTCCCATAGGCTGTGTGGCATCCCCCCCCCCAATTCCCATAGGCTGTGTGGCATCCCCCCCCCCCCAATTCCCATAGGCTGTGTGGCATCCCCCCCAATTCCCATAGGCTGTGTGGCATCCCCCCCCCAATTCCCATAGGCTGTGTGGCATCCCCCCCAATTCCCATAGGCTGTGTGGCATCCCCCCCAATTCCCATAGGCTGTGTGGCATCCCCCCCCCCCAATTCCCATAGGCTGTGTGGCATCCCCCCCCCCCAATTCCCATAGGCTGTGTGGCATCCCCCCCCCCAATTCCCATAGGCTGTGTGGCATCCCCCCCCCCCAATTCCCATAGGCTGTGTGGCATCCCCCCCCAATTCCCATAGGCTGTGTGGCATCCCCCCCCCAATTCCCATAGGCTGTGTGGCATCCCCCCCCCAATTCCCATAGGCTGTGTGGCATCCCCCCCCCCCCCAATTCCCATAGGCTGTGTGGCATCCCCCCCCCCCCCAATTCCCATAGGCTGTGTGGCATCCCCCCCCAATTCCCATAGGCTGTGTGGCATCCCCCCCCCAATTCCCATAGGCTGTGTGGCATCCCCCCCCCAATTCCCATAGGCTGTGTGGCATCCCCCCCCCCAATTCCCATAGGCTGTGTGGCATCCCCCCCCCCCAATTCCCATAGGCTGTGTGGCATCCCCCCCCAATTCCCATAGGCTGTGTGGCATCCCCCCCCCCAATTCCCATAGGCTGTGTGGCATCCCCCCCCAATTCCCATAGGCTGTGTGGCATCCCCCCCCCCCAATTCCCATAGGCTGTGTGGCATCCCCCCCCCAATTCCCATAGGCTGTGTGGCATCCCCCCCCCCCAATTCCCATAGGCTGTGTGGCATCCCCCCCCCCCCAATTCCCATAGGCTGTGTGGCATCCCCCCCCCCAATTCCCATAGGCTGTGTGGCATCCCCCCCCAATTCCCATAGGCTGTGTGGCATCCCCCCCCCCCCAATTCCCATAGGCTGTGTGGCATCCCCCCCCCCAATTCCCATAGGCTGTGTGGCATCCCCCCCCCCCAATGCCCATAGGCTGTGTGGCATCCCCCCCCCCCAATTCCCATAGGCTGTGTGGCATCCCCCCCCCCATTCCCATAGGCTGTGTGGCATCCCCCCCTCCCAATTCCCATAGGCTGTGTGGCATCCCCCCCCCCAATTCCCATAGGCTGTGTGGCATCCCCCCCCCCAATTCCCATAGGCTGTGTGGCATCCCCCCCCCCCCCAATTCCCATAGGCTGTGTGGCATCCCCCCCCCCCAATTCCCATAGGCTGTGTGGCATCCCCCCCCCAATTCCCATAGGCTGTGTGGCATCCCCCCCCCAATTCCCATAGGCTGTGTGGCATCCCCCCCCCCAATTCCCATAGGCTGTGTGGCATCCCCCCCCCAATTCCCATAGGCTGTGTGGCATCCCCCCCCCCCCAATTCCCATAGGCTGTGTGGCATCCCCCCCCCCAATTCCCATAGGCTGTGGGGCATCCCCCCCCCAATTCCCATAGGCTGTGGGGCATCCCCCCCTCTCCCCCAGGCTGTGGGGCATCCCCCCCTCTCCCCCAGGCTGTGGGGCATCCCCCCCTCTCCCCCCAATTCCCATAGGCTGTGGGGCATCCCCCCCTCTCCCCCCAATTCCCATAGGCTGTGGGGCATCCCCCCCTCTCCCCCCAATTCCCATAGGCTGTGGGGCATCCCCCCTCTCCCCCCAATTCCCATAGGCTGTGTGGCATCCCCCCCTCTCCCCCCAATTCCCATAGGCTGTGTGGCATCCTCTTGCAGAGTGACGGGCAACGTGGGAGCGCCGGGAACGGGTGAGTTTTTTTTTTTTTTTTTTTTTTGTTACATTCGCTCGATAAGGCGCACAGATATTTTCCCCCCACTTTTGGGGAAAAATAAGTGCGCCTTTTATAGGGCGAAAAATACGGTATATATATTTTTTCTCCCCAGACGCTGCAAGGGGGTCCAGCTACTTGGCTGGGCTCCCTCAAGTCTTTCTTTATTTGCTGACATGCTGGTAGCATCCAGGCTGAGCTAGCCTGCGGCTTTGTCATCCAAGAAGGATAGTCCAGTTCGGCTGATCCTGGATTGCTGCCATCTGAGCAGTTTTTTTTGTTTGGGTGCGGTAGTTCCGTATGGAATCTCTAAGATCCGGAAGTCATGATCTTTAACCGGGGATTTTCTGGTCATGGTGGACATGAGGATGCTTATCTACAGATTTTCCCCAGTCACCAGCGGTGTTGCTTCCTGCGGTGGGAATCCGTCATTACCAATTTGTGGTGCTGCTGTTTGGCCTGTCCGCGTCTCCATGGGTGTTCACTAAAGTCTTGGCGGCGGTGATGGTACTCTTGCGGAGTTGGAGTGCCCATCACCCCATACCTAGATGAGTTGCTCATCAGGGCGCTATCACTGCCAGAAGCACTGCAGGACATCAGGATGGTGCTCTTCTGGGTGGATTATCAACTACCCCAAGTCCCAGATGGTTCCCTCCAGGGTGGCAACTTACTTGGGAATTGTTGGATACTCACCTAGCCCGGGTCCTCCTCCTGGGGCAGAGGTGCATGGCTCTGCAGGAGGGGGTGACGTCTCTGTTGGCGGACGATTATCCCACGGTCCAACTGGGAATGCGTCTCTTGGGCCTAATGGTATCCACAATGGATGCGGTTCTGTACGCCAAGTTTCACACCAGGCTGCTACAGCTTCTGCTCCTGTCACAATGGAACAGGATGATACAGACTTTGGACCGTCGCCTTACCTCAACGGACTTGGTATAGTGCCAAGGGACTGGCGCAAGGCAAATGTGGTGCCCATTTTTAAAAATGGTTCTAGGTCTTCTCCGGGAAATTACAGACCTGTTAGCTTAACATTCATTGTGGGGAAATTGCTTGAGGGGCTTTTAAGGGACAACATACACGAATATGTAACTATCCATAATATTATAAGTGACAACCAACACGGTTTTACTAAGGAAGAAGCTACCAGACTAACCTGATTGGTTTCTATGAGGAGGTGAGTAGAAGCCTGGACAGAGGGGCGGCTGTGGATATAGTTTTTCTGGATTTTGCAGAAGCATTTGACACAGTCCCCCATAGACTCTTATTGGGGAAATTGAGATCTTCAGGATTAGAAAATGCAGTTTGTAACTGGATTGAAAACTAGCTGAAGGATCGTGTGCAGAGAGGTTGTGGTTAATGATACCTACTCTGGTTAACGGTTGTAAGCATTGTACCTCAGGTTTCAGTGCTGGGCCCACTATTATTCAACTTGTTTATAAACAACATAGAAGATGGAATTAAAAGCACTGTCTCTATTTTTGCAGATGACACAAAGATATGTAGCACAGTGCAGTCTATTGAAGATGTTCACAAGCTTCAGGCTGACTTGGACACTTTGAGTGTCTGGGCATCCACTTGGCATATAAAGTTCAATGTGGAAAAATGTAAAGTTCAATGTGGAAAAATGTAAAGTCATGCACTTGGGATCTAACAACCTGAAGGCCACATGTCCTCGGGGGAGTAAAACTAGGAGAGTCACTTGTTGAGAAGGATCTGGGGGTACTGGTAGATCACAGGCTAAATAACAGCATGCAATGCCAAGCAGCTGCTTCCAAGGCCACCAAGATACTATCATGCATTAAAAGAGGCAAGGAACCACGGGATAGGGATGTCATTTTGCCTCTTTACATGGCACTGGTGCGCCCTAACCTGGAATATGCCATCCAGTTCTGGGCACCCATTCATAGAAAGGGCTCTCTGACTATGGAAAGGGTGCAGAGAGCCACCAAACTAATAAGGGGAGTGAAGGATCTTAGTTATGAGGAAAGATTACGAGAATTAAATCTGTTTAGTCTTGAGTGGAGACGGCTGAGGGGGGGACATGATTAGCTTGTATAAATATATAAATGGCCCATATAAAAAATATGGGAGAACACTATTTCAGGTAAACTCCTCTCTAAAGACAAGGGGGCACTGCCTTTGATTGAAAAAAAAAAAAAAAATTTAGTCTCCGGAGGCGACAATCATTTCTTACCATAAGAACTATAAATCTATGGAATAGTCTCCCACAGAAGCTTGTTACAGCATCAACCACTGACGGCTTCAAAAAAGGATTAGATGCTTATTTAGAAGAAAATAACATTAACAGTTACTATTAGCGGTTATCCATTAAAAAAAAAAAAAAGAATAACTTCCCCCTACCCCAACACTCTTGGTTGAACTTGATGGGCATATTCAACCGTATTAACTATGTAACTCGGGCAACCTCTGGACTGGTGGCTGGACCAGAGCAAGCTGGTGGTCGTTCGGTCCTTCTTGCCGGTTCAGTGGATCATCCTGACCACAGATGCCAGTCTGACAGGGTGGGGTGGCGTTCTGGACAACCAGGCAGTCCAGGGTCACTGGGACCAGCGGGAGCGCCATCTCCCAGTCAGTGTGTTGGAACTGAGGTCCGATCTGTTGGCCATCAGGCATTGGACTTGCCAGCTCTGAGACCTCCCAATCAGGGTACAGTCAGAAAACTCCACGACTGTGGCCTTCATAAACTATGAGGGGGGGTTACCAGGAGCTGGCAGGCATCCCGGGAGGCAAGTTGCATTATGAGGTGGGTGGAGCTTCACGCTTCTTGCATCTCAGCGATCCACATTCCTGGGGTGGATAATCTGCAGGACGATTATTTGAGCAGGCAGATGGTGGTCTGGGGGAATGATCCCTGCACCAGGACATGTACCAAGCCCTCTTTTGGGGTCTGCCGGAAGTGGATCTCTTTGCGTCTCAGCATAACCGGAGGGTGCAGGGTGCAAGACCACCTGTCCATACCAGTCGACGCACTAGCATCCCCTGGTCAGGGTACAGCTTGCTGTACGTGTTCTCACCACTGCTGCTGGTGGGGCGCGTCTTAAAAGTCAACGTTGAATGGGTTTCCATCATCCTGATCGCCCCACACTGGCCAAGAAGGGTGTGGTTTGCAGATCTGGTAAGCCTAGCAACGGAGCCCCCATGGCGACTCCCCAACCTTCCGGGTCTTCTACAGCAGGGTCCTCTGCGGGACCCCGATTTTCAAGCAGTGGCTTTAGTGCCTTGGCTGTTGAGACGAGCATCTTGGAGAGGAGCCTACCCGCCGCAATAATTTGGACCTTGATTCAGACACGAAAGGAGGTTCTGGTTCCCCAGGATACTAGAATTTCTTCAGAAGGCCATGGATGCTGGCCTGCAGCCCAACCTGGTGCTACTGGGTCCCCCTTTGAGCCCATGAGGGAGGCCTCTCTGGCGGCACTTGCTTTGAAGGTGGATCAAATTTTGGTGCTGCACGAAGACAAGTCCATGTAAACAGGATTTTTTGCCCAAGGTGGTCTCTCCCTTCCATCTAAATCAGAAGATCGTACTGCCCTCTTTGTGTCCGCTGAGTGCCCCACTCATCATAAGGAGCAACTCCTGCATTCCCTGGATGGAGTCAGGGCATTAAAATATTACTTGCCGGCTACGGAGGAGGTACGTAAGATGGCCGTTTTGTTTGTGATCCCAGAAGGGCCTGACGGATGTCAGGTCTATTCTTAGCAGATGGATTAGGCAGGCAGTCCTACAAGCCTACAATGGTAAGGAGTCACCGCTCACTCTACCGGGGCGATTGCTGAATCTTGGGCCTTCCAGCGGCGACCTGGTCCCCCTTCACAGCTTCACCAAGTTTTACCTAGTTGATGTCCGGGCATTTGCCAGTTCTGTTGACGCAGTCGGCCAGTTGCTGTTGTAGCATCGTCCCACCCTTAACGAGGGTACCGCTTTGGACATCCCACGCGTTGCTGATGGTGCCCCAGAATGGAAGGGATGGCCCTACTGTTTTTGTTGCGACTGCTTTTCATGCCTTGTTAGTATTTTTTGCTAGTTTTGGAGCAGGTTAAGCATAGGTTAGAATTGCTCCCCCCCCCTCCCCCGGACTGTGGCTGGACTGCTTTTTAATTAACTGGGGGTGTCCGGCCACAGCCTGCCCTATATATGCTAGGAGGAGCTTAGTTTCTTGCAGTCCCCATCTACGGCTGCGGGTAACCCACACGTTGCTGATGGTGGTGCCCCAGAATGGGAGATGGTGAGAAAAGAAATTTACTGGTGAGTACACAAATTTCCTTTTTTACTTTTTGTGCAGTTGACAATAGCAACAGATTGCAGGTAGTGAAAACTGCTTCTGTGAAACACATTTGCTAACATAAGTAAAAAGGCTAGATAAGCTCAGCACCTTGAGGACATTATTTTGGCGTACAATAATATACACTTTCAATAATGCTATTGAAAGCCAGAGAAAAATGTTACTGCCCGCAGACTTGATACCATGGAGTCTTGTAGCCTGGAGCCAGTTTCAGCCTTGTCAGCGTGCCTTCTTGCCGGCCTCTGCACATACCCTATTAGGCTCCCTCATTGATTAGCAGCAGGAGATGCACCATGTTAGGGGAGTCGACTTGGGAGAATTTTTTTTTTTTAGCTTGCAGTGCCCCATGAGATGGTCTTACCGGTGCCTACATTTGTTTTTTTGAGACACTTTATTCAATCTATCAGGTACAGACAGTCTAAATAAAATGTACCCCTTAAAATATGCTCCCAGTTCTGCAGAGGGAGAAAATGTAACCTTCAGACATAGTCTGTTTACCTCTTAAATCAAGTAGACTGTTATTGTCTTTCCAGAGATAAGACCACATAACCCATGTGATGGGTTATTTCAAACCCATGCCAAATCCCTATGCCATGTCTTGTCCTTTAACGGTATACGAACGCATATAAAATAGAAACCACTATAATTCTAGTCTGATCTTTGACCCATTGTTGAGGTTTGGTAGTGCCTCCTGACTGCTGAGAAATTAATGTTAAATGGCAGTCGTATGAATATAGATTTGCAGCCACCAGGCACTGTGATTAGGGCCTCTCACTGCTCCAGGCTTGTGTGTTTCACTGAATGTGGAGGAAAAACTCTTGTGTGCCCCCTAACATGCAATTGCCATATATGCACACGTCAAAAAAAGATTAAAGCTCTGCATGGAGGCAGGTGTCCTCATCCCTGGTGCATCCATATTTTGGGATGTCTTGCTGTGTGAAACCTTGGTATACTTATACAAACTTGCATGTGCAGCATCCCCACTATATCCTCTATCTGTCTCGTATCCCTGCCAGGCATTTGAGAATGCCAGGCTCGGGATGTGGCCAGCGGCACTCCATTCTCCAATTTTAGCATTTCTGATGGATTAGCTAAAGAAGTAATGAATGGACAAGCAATTTCTTATAGAACATAAATATCTTATAATATGCTTATTTTGTGGTTTGAACAGGTATTAAGTGAAGCAGTTGGAGCCCTCATGTACCACACCATTTCTCTATCTCGAGAAGACTTGGAGAAATTCAAGGCCCTCCGTATCATTATAAGGATTGGAAGTGGATATGATAATATTGATATTAAGTCTGCAGCAGAACTGGGTAAAATATGTATATTATAAGGTTTTTTTTCATTTACATTTGTGCAAAAGTAATGTTGTTTTCTTCACTAGGGATTGCTGTGTGCAATGTTCCCTCATCCTCGGTGGAGGAAACGGCTGATTCAACCCTTTGCCATATTCTCAACCTATACCGACGAGTCACATGGCTGCACCAAGCTATGAGAGAAGGGAACAGAGCATCCAGTGTGGAGCAAATCAGAGAGGTGGCTGGAGGTGCTGCAAGAATCCGTGGGGAGACTTTAGGCATCATTGGACTTGGTAAGTTTCAGTTTGCTAGTAACAAACTATAGCTACAAAGTATAGCTTCAGAAATAGCTACATTTAGTCATTTTCAACCTTCCAAATCTGGGAATGCTTGATCTGTACGTAAAAGTAATTATATACGTTTTTATTTTTAGGGCGAATTGGCCAAGCGGTTGCTTTGCGTGCCAAGGCTTTTGGTTTTACTGTCATATTTTATGATCCCTACCTTGCGGACGGAGTGGAACGTTCACTTGGCCTACAGAGAATGGGAACTCTTCAGGAACTTCTAATGCACAGTGACTGCATAACTCTGCACTGCAGTCTGAATGAGCACAACCATCACCTCATCAATGATTTCACCATAAAGCAGGTACTTATTAACAAATGCCTCAACCATCTCACAAAAGTCCAAGTCAATTGACCCCCCCCCTTCTCTCCCCCTTTAATAAGTTCTATTCGGCCTTTAAAACAATAAAACAACTCACCTGCATGCTGAGCTCCTCCCCTGATGCCGGCCAGGAGTGGGTGTTAAAATGGTTGTGCTGCGGGCAATGTTGCAACGCTGCTCAACAGATTGCGTGACTGGTCCCAGCCTCGGCTTTACTAGTAGAGTAGTAGATGCTTGGACTGAACTTCCAGCAGACAAAATTCAACAGTGACATTTAAACTTGCCCGGGATAAGCATACGTCTATTCTAAAAAAAAAAATACACACAAATGCAACATATGGTCTTCTCTTGCTGTCGACCTTTTTATGTTTCAATTTTATACAAAGCCAAAATAAAGGTGCCTAGTAACATAGTATGTAAAGCTGAATAAAGACTTTAGTCCATCCAGTTCAGCCTGTTTAACTCCTTCCAGTGGTCTAGTAGCCATAGCTGGAAATGTTATTACATGCCAGGAAGGCATCAAGGCCACTTTTGAATGTTTTTACTGTATCCATCATTACTACCTCCTCTGGCGGCGAGTTCCACAGTCTCACTGCTCTTACAGAGAAGAATCCCCTCCTATGTCGGTGGAGAAAGCACCTTTCCTCTAACCTTAGTGGATGCCCTCGGGTTATGGTTACACTCCGGGGTATAAATAGATTGTGGGACAGATCTTTGTATTGACCCCGAATATATTTATACATAGTTATTAGATCACCCCTCAATCGTCTCTTTTCTAGACTAAATAAACCTAACTTCGACAATCTTTCCGGGTACTCTAGCCCCCGCACTCCTTTTATTAACTTTGTTGCCCTTCGTGCTCCAGTTCTGATATGTCCTTCTTAAGCACAGGTGCCCAGAACTGTACACGGTATTCCATATGGGGTCTGACCAGTGACGTGTACAGGGGTAAAATGATGCTCTGGTCATGAGCACCTATGCCCCTCCTGATGCACCCCATGATCCTATTTGCCTTGGCAGCAGCTGCCTGGCATTGATTGCTACAGTTGAGCTTTTTGTCAACTAAAACCCCTAGGTCCTTTTCCATTGTTGTTTTACCAAGTGTTTCTTTATTTAGTGTGTAATCATGACACAGATTTCTCCTTCTCATGTGCATAACCTTACATTTATCTGTGTTAAACTTCATTTGCCATTTAACTGCCTATGCTTCCAATTTATCTAAATCTGTTTGTAGCTGCCTGCTGTCCTCTTTTGTTTTAATTACTTTACTCAACTTGGTATCATCTGCAAAGATTGATACTTTACTGTTTAATCCATACCCAGTGTCATTTATTTATTTATTTATATATATATATATATATATATATTGAAGAGAATTGGTCCCAGAACTGACCCTTGTGGTACTCCACTAGTAACAGTGACCCAATCTGAGTGTGTACCATTGATGACCACCCTCTGCTTCCGATCATTAAGCTAATTTCCCACCCATCTGCACACGTTTTCCCCCAGTCCAAGCATTGTCATCTTTTGTACCAGCCTTTTATGTGGCACAGTATCAAATGCTTTAGAAAAGTCAAGATATATGATATCCAATGACTCCCCCTGATCCAATCTTGAACTTATTTCCTCATAAAAGCTGATTAGGTTTGTCTGGCAGGAGCGATTCCTCATAAATCCATGCTGATATGGAGTAATAAGGTCATTTTCCCCAAGGTGCTCCAGGATAGTATCCCTTAAGAAACCTAGAGTCTAGAGGTGTATACTGACAACATGTTAGAGATATACTGGTTATATTCTTAGTATACAGTGCGTCCTGCTCCAGATATAGTACTTACACTTGGGTTATCCTCCGCCAGATGGCGCTGCACTGCAGAGACATGCAAAACAGGCTCCTCCCGGCCCCCTAAATACACGGGGACCTCCCACAAATCCCCAGATTTCTCTGCAGTGCTGACTGCAAAGACATGAAGCATCACTCTCTCGCAGGTGAGCGAGGCTATTAAAGCCTGCGGCCCTGTTGGGACTATTCTCACCCGTCCTCGTTGTGTTGTGCCTCCCAGCCTGGGCTGCGCTGGTCGGGTGAAGGTAGGCAGCACCACGCGTGCTTATGGAGCGCTGCTCCTCCGCAGTCCCCCACCAAAGGGTAGGCGGTGTAGGCTGATGGTGAGCCTCTATGGGATGCCCCTCCCGCATTACTGCCCCATGCCCCGTGTAGCGGTGGGCCCTGTACCAAGGGCCGCCATCCTCCCTCGTTCCCCCGTAGTCGGGGGGGGGGGGGGGAAAGAAAGGGGGGGTGTGCCTGTGTGGTCTGTATTGGATCCTTGTACGTATATGGCCTTTGTCTGTCTTTGGACTCTTATAGATATGGTGTCAGCCGCCGCGCCCTTTTTATGTATTTTACTTGTATGACTGCCGCCGCACGCGCTTCTTTCCTTTGTTGAAGGTTCCGCGGCGGGTGGCGGCGTTACCTCGGACACCTCTGTGTCCTCATTGGCTGATGTTGGACTTTGCGCTCTTCAGTAGGGCGGGGTCTGGTTTGGCGCGCTCCGCGTCATGGTACGTTCTGGCCCGCCCTTCGAGGTACATGGCGCCATTTTGCCTGTTCGCACGCGACGTGTGGGACACTCCTGCTTACCGTGGTACTGTAAGTGTCCTCTCGGGCGGCTTATTCTCGTTATAGTGTTTTCGGTTCTGACACCATGTTCTTCTCTGTGTCTTTCAGACTGGTGAACACCATTGGCTTCTCCCGGCCCGGTGTAATTTATAGCGGGCCTTGTAGAATTCTCCCACTTCCCTAGCGGGTCTATGGGGCATCCAGGGTTGCTTATAGTGTAAATCCCTACTGGCATATTGTGCCTAAATAATCACCATATGGAGGCATCTCAGAATTATGTGACCGGGGTCCCTCTGGGACAAGACCGGCTGTGTATAGCGTGTGGACAACCCCATGTTGATGCTGACAGGGCACGGGTCTGCGGACCCTGTGCCGAGCAAGCACTGGCTCTGCAATCAGGCCTGCCAGTGGCTGCACCTTGCTTAATTTCACCTATTTCCCCATGCTTAAATCTCACTCCTTAAAAATCCAAGAATTTAGTGCGTCCCACAGTGCGTGCTCCTAACGTAATCCTGGAGTGAAACCGCCACCGGGCACCCAAAACTCTTACCAGATGTATCGTGGGCAAATTGCACCACTAACCACGCATATGAACTCCTGGTATTAAATCATCAATACTTGATAGAGAACAATTTCCAGTGATGGAAGTGAATATAAATAGAGATTATCCACTTTTTGTTTCTTTCCAGGTTCAATTTCCTCCAAATAGCTCATATAGCATCATGCAGGAAAGAGAGCACCAAAAATAGCCGCACTAGTGTAATATGTTCTTTAAAGCACAAGCTATTTAATAGTAAAAAATACACTCAGAAACAACCAAGATTAAAACGCTTATCAAGTAAAAGAAGTCCAGTGATCCTCACCGCCAAGTTCTCCTTCCTCCACACAGTGAGATATAAAGCAAGTAATTCCTACGCGTTTCGCCGTCAGCACGGCTTCTGCTGGGATACTTGCTTGCAAAAAAGTACCGGTTTATAAACCGGAAGATCCAGGGGACGCGTGTCACCATGCCCGGTGGCGGTTTCACTCCAGGATTACGTTAGGAGCACGCACTGTGGGACGCACTAAATGCTTGGATTTTTAAAGATAGCTCTGTGTTATTTCTACTATTTGGACTTTGCATATGCATTAGGGGACTTTGCACACGTTGAGCTCTGTATTAACATTTAGTGTTTTTGCCCGGTAATTTTGTTTGTTTTTAAATCTCACTCCTGCTGAGTCGCATACAAAGGGGGATTTGCAGCCTGTTGCGTCTTCCAGACTGCCTACAGCTGAACAGATTATTGCGAGATTGTCAGAGCGCAAGGGCCCTGGTAAGAAGCGGCACTTGACGCCTCCTGTTACTGTTTTTCCTATGGGAACTGAGGAGTTTTCTACTCCGTGTGACTATTCCCCTTCTGATGGAGAGCTATTCTCTGACTCAGACTCATCTGATGAGAGGCTGAGGAGTCATGACGATTCTGGACCTGAATACTGGGCCCAGTATGACACTGACGATTTGTTGATTAATATCTCTTTCCCTGGTGAGGCTTCCAAGCTGAGAGGGGAGCGTTTCCATACAGCAACAGCACGTTTTGAATTCCTAGAGCAGGCTCACTTCCATGCTCTTGTTCTCAAGGAATGGGAATACCCCAGTAAACTTTCAGGGGTCCCAGGGGACTGGGATAGGAAATGCCCTTTTCCCCCTGACGTGGTTAATTGCTGGTCATCCCACCCCCCCCCCCCCCCCCCCGTGGTGGATGCCCCGATCATAGAGGTTCCTAACCCCCCCTTTATTACAGCCCCTGCTCATAATACCCTTCGGGATGCTGAGGACCGGCGCATTGAGCTGCTGGCCTCCCACGCCTTTTCTTGTGCAGGGACGGTGCTGCGCCCGGTCTGTGCCGCGGCTATTACTACAGTGGCCGCTAGAACCCTCGTCAGAAAGATGCTTGATCATCACTCTGATAATCTCCACTGGGAGGTGTTTAATGCACTCTCCAGCTGTGATCTGTTTGTAAAATGTATCCTATTAGCGTTGGACGACACCATTAGAATGTGTGCAAGAACTTCTGCCCTTGCTGTGGCTTTACGTCGCTTGGTTTGGCTGTGACAGTGGGGTGCTGACGATGCTACTAAAAAGGCTCTTACTGGGCTTCCCTTTAGAGGGCTAAGCTTGTTTGGGGCCCGTCTAGACCTGTTTGGTAAAAAGGGTAAGTCACCCCAACGCAGGCGGCCGTCTCTGCCCCCTCAGGGCAGGGGCACCCCTACTCCTCCCTACCATAGTGTTAAACAAGAATCAGGGTTGTCCTTCGTGGGGGCTCGCGCAGACTCCGGCCCCGGGAGCAGCAGACAACGCTCTGGCCCCTCCGGCGGGGCTAAACATAAATCTTCCACCAAACCCCCTGCGGGGGATGGCTGCGGCACTTTGTTCTTGTCAGGAGGCTTTACGCCTCATACTGGTGGATTCAGGAGGTAGTGTCCTCCGGATACAAGATAGTTTGCTGCGTGGCCTTCCCCAGGTTTATCAGGTCCCAGGTACTCCTGGTCCCTGCCGCTGTTCAGGTGCTGGCACAGGCCATGCAAGGCCTGCGAGGTCTGAGGGTCACTTGCAGATTGCCCTTAACAGGCAGAGTCAGGGGCCGCTACACCAACCTTTCCACAGTCCCCCAAAAGGATGGGTCAGTCTGGCCCATTCTGGATTCACAGGTCTCGGCAGTTTTTACAGGCAGTTTTCTGCATGGAAACTCTGAGATGGGCCATCAGCACCTTGCGCCCAAGGGGCTTCTTGACGTCCGTGGAGCTCAAAGATGCTTATGTTCACACCCCTGTGTTTTCTGGACACCCAGGCTATTCAGGTTCGTGTTGGAAGTCTAACACTGCTAATTGGGGCCTTGTTATCTGGCCTCGCTTCAGCTCCCAGAGTGCACACCACGGTGCTGATGAGGGTGATGTCTCTGAGACCAAGGGACGTCCGCGCAAGACCTACCTGGACGTCCTTCTCACTTCCCAGTCTCTGCGTCAGGCTAAGTTGTATACTCGGCTGGTGGTGCCCATTGGGAGTCATTTGGACGGGTGATCAATCACCCCAAGTCCTCATTGTCCCCTTATCGGTATTCCATTTCTACGAATGAATCTGGATTCTGTTCAGGCGAGAATCTTCCTTCCTCAACAATAAGTGGACAATCTGGTTGCATAGGCTCGGTCCCTCATTGCTGTCCCCGTCCCTTCACCAGGCAGGGAAGCTGCTGGTGGGCCCGTTGGTGGCTTTCTCAGAAGAGGTCCCTTATGCTCAGTCCCCCTTGTGCCCTTCTGCAATTTCTTTTGTTAGTACAGGACAGGGATCCAGCATCCCTGGAGCAGGGTCTATGTGCCTTCCCCCTCTGGTATGGAGGTTCCTCTTGCAGTGGATGAACTTAAAGTGGACCGTCACCCATGGGTGATCGGCCCGGGAATCTATAAGATTCCCGGGCCGATCACCCCCCTCACCGCGGGACATCCGAGATCGGGATGTCCTGCGGTGAGGGACCCCCCCCAAAACCCCAAAAGAACTCACCGCCTCCCGCGCACTCCTCTAGCCGTGCCCGCGCCGGCCGTTTGTGAATGGCGGGCGCGCGCACTGTCAGAGGGGCGCGATGGAGGCGGCGGCGGACGCGCTGCCTTGTCCGCCGCTTGTCCGTGGGAGCGTGGTGAGGTGAGTTTGGGGGTTTCTGGGGGGTTTTACACAGCGGGGCACCCCTAATCGGGGTGCCCCCCTGAAGTGGACCAAAACCCAGGATAGTCAAAATCCTGGGTGTTGGTCCACTTTAAGGAACCTGTCTGGGGGCAGTTTCCTTCCTTGCCCCTTCCTGGAGAAGGTCACCATGGATGCCAATCTATCAGGTTGAACGGCGGGGGGTTTCTCTTCTGAAACTCCCTGCGGTTCTGGGGGAGGTGGGGCCCTTAGAAGGTCCATACACCTATCGATGTTTGAAACAGTGAGCGTTCAGGTTTATTCTGTCTTGTTTGGACTACTCCTCTTCAGGGCCTGCCTGTTCGTGGGCGCTCGGTCTGTCTGACGACAGTGGCCTACATTACTCCTCTGGAAGGGACCTGGAGCAGGAGGGTCCTCCAGAAAGTGTCTATGATACTAATCTGGGTGGAGGACAATGTTCCCTGCATATCAGTGGTATTCGCCCCGGTGGGGGTCTCTCTACGACAGGATGTGCTAATCCCTGTATCACTATGGGCTCCAACCAGTTGTGGATCTGTTTGTGTCCCGTCACTTTCACAAAGTCTCGGCCCTTGTTTCCCTGTCCCAGGATCCTTTGGCAGTTGTCAGGATGCCTTGGTAACGTTATGTCTGGACAATTCTGTTCTGTATGTCCTTTCTCCATCCCCCCTGCTAGGCAGGGTTCTGCGCAAGATTGCTCTGGAAGGGGGACCAGTGACTCGGGTGGTCCCCGGGTGGCCTAGTAGAGTGTGGTTCGCAGACGTGGTATTGAGGTCAGTAGTTCTGTACGTTCTGCCAGGAGTGCCAGCCCTGCTCACTCAGGGCTCCTTTACGTCACCCCAGTCTACAGACTCTGGCCTAGACGACCTGACTGCTGAAACATCCATCTTGCTGGAGACAGGCTTATCTGTCTCTGTGATTGAGACTATGGGAAGACTAGGTGCAAGCTTCTTCTTTTTCTTCTTCCATCTGTTATAGGGTATGGTTTACCCTTATTGATTGGTGTGAGTCTAGGTCTCTTCCCTGTCGGGCGTTCTCGGTTCCCAGGGTCCTAGAGTTGTTTCAGCATGAATTGGAGTTGGTTCTCCAACTCGATACTCTGATGGGTCAGGTTCTGCCCAGTCCACCTTGCTTTAGAAGTCTTTTGTTCAGTCTTCCTGGTTAAGACTTCTTTCAGGGGGTACTCATGTGCATCCCCCATGTAATCCTATGGTCCCTGTTGGTATTTGAATCTGAATTTGATTCTGTCTGCCTTGCAGGGTTTTTGTCCCTTTGGTCCTATTCAGGATGCTGTCTGGCTGTTCTTACCCTCATGATTGTCCTTCTGGTGACTATTACTTCGGTCAGACGTGCGTTGGCGGGCGGCTCTGTCTACCTAGCCCCATTCTTTCTTTACACCAGAATAAGGTGGTGTTCCGCCTGAAGCCGGACTTTCTGCCTCAGGTGGTGTCTTATGTTCTTTGATTCGAGATATTGTTCTTCCTGCTGTGCCTTATTCCTAGCAACGCTGAGGAAAGGGTTCTGCATTCCTTGAACAGGTGTTGGACGTTTTTTCCCTGGTAGTCACTGTGTTCTTTAGGAGAACTGATGTTCCTTTGGGCCTATGGTCACTACATCCTGAATGTGCCCGATCTCGTCTGCTCTCGGAGTTGGGCGGCCTTTGCCATGGTTATTACTTGAATGGGATGTTCCTTCTGGTCCTAGGAAAGGGTTTTTTTGGCTTCTGCTAAGTCTACTGTTAGCGATCCCCTACTGTTAGGGGAAGAATCTTCCTTTTCGCTTTGATTCTTATTTTACTCGTGCTTTGGTGCCTCTTGGGATTTTCAGCACCAGGCTTCTGTTGAACTGGTTTGCTAGGCCGCTGTTTGGTCTTCTGATTCATACCTTTTTTCAAAGTTTTACAAGGTTGATGTTTGGGCCTCAGCTCATGCTGTCTTGGCCGCATGGTTATGCAGGTGACAGTGGTTTTAACTGTCTGCTGTTGCCCTTTTTGTTGGGGATCCCACCCTACTTTATGGACACTGCTATTGGATGTCCCAAGTGTAAGTACTATATCTGGAGCAGGACGTACTGTATACTAAGAATAATACAATTCTGTGAAGTACTCACCTGTAGAATTGATATTATTTGTATACAGTACATCCTGCTCCACCCCACCCTGGTTTTTGCATTATTCTGGATCCCCTGTATGGTGATTGTTATCATTGTTATAAGTTACCAGTTTTTGGGTGGTTAAATTCTCCCGGCTTCTTTTTCACTGCTTTTCAATGCTGAGGATTTGTGGGAGGTCCCCGGGTATTTAGGGGGCCGGGAGGAGCCTGTTTTGCATGTCTCTGCAGTGCAGCGCCATCTGGCGGAGGATAACCCAAGTGTAAGTACTATATCTGGAGCAGGACGTACTGTATACAAATAATATCAATTCTACAGGTGAGTACTTCTCAGAATTGTATTTTCTATATGCATTGAGTTCTTGTCTTTATCTGGTAGAGCAGTTGCTATTGGAGATAAACGGATTCCAAAGTTCTAGCGCTATCACAAATTAGGCTAAAATTACTAATTAAGATAAACATGCTAGATCGCCTATACACCCTATAACACATATCCGTCCAAATTTATAGTTTTCCTTTACTTCATAAAATAATAAGTGGGGGGAGGCAGGATTCATATTATTTCATTTTTACAGGACTGCTCTTACAGCGTGTGTTCTGAGGCAGATTATGGAAAACTGCAGCACAAAACAAACCGCAGAGATTCTTGGGGCCGTGGCAGATCCCGTGGTCGTCCCGGTCTCCCCTGGAAGTTCCAAGCCCAAACCCTCTCCCAAGCCCCCTCAGGCATGAAGGGGCGCTCTCACCCATCTGGGTGGGGGGACGGCTTCATCTCTTTGCTCACGTCTGGAGGCTTCATGTCTCGGACCGGTGGATTCAGGAAGTCGTGTCCTCCGGTTACAAGATAATTTGCAGCCTGGCCGCCCCCAAGATTTATCAGATCCCGGATGTCTTTAAACCCCCTGTCTGCTCAAGGGTTGCTATTGGCGGTTCAATGCCTGTTAGAGTCAGGAGTCATTTGTCAGGTGCCCATCAAGAACGGGGTCAGGGGTACTATTCCAATCTTTTCACGGTGCCCCAAAAAGGACGGGCCTCAACAAATTTGTCAGATTCAAGCATTTTCGTATGGAGACTGCTGTCAGTACCCTTCGCCCGGGCGACTTCATGACCACTGTGGACATCAAAGATGTGTATCTTTATGTGCCTATCTTCCCAGGTCATCAGAGATTTCTAAGGTTCGAGCTGCAGGATCAGCATTACCAGTTTGTTGCTCTACCCTTCGGTATTGCCTCGGGTGTTCACCAAGGTACTGGCGGGGTGATGGCTCTGCTCAGGAACAAGGGCATCCGCATCATTCCTTACCTGGACGACATCCTGATTGTGGCCAAGTCCTTTCCTCAGGCTGAGCAGGACACTTAGATGGTGACATCCACTCTAGAATCCTTCGGCTGGGTGATCAACTATCCCAAGTCTTCTCTGTTCCCGTCCTTGGTGAGGTCCTTTCTGGGCATGACTCTGGATACCTCTCAGGTAAAGGTGTTCTTTCCTCAGCAGGAGGTGGGAGGTCTTCAGATGCAGGCTCGGGCTCTATCGTGTCCTCATCCCTCCATCCGTCAGGGGATGCAGTTGGTGGGCCTGATGGTGTCCTGCCTCGAGGCAGTCCCCTTTGCTCAGTTTCACATGAGACCTCTTCAGTTGCACCTCTTGTCAGTTTGGGATCGGGACCCTGTTTCCCTGGATCAGGAATTTGCTCTGTCTCCTCTGGCCAGACAGTCCCTCTCGTGGTGGCTGGACTCAAGGAACCTTCTGGGGGGCAGGTCCTTCTGCCCCCATGCTGGGAGACTGTCACCACAGATGCCAGTCTGACCGGTTGGGGAGGCTTCTAGAAATCCCTGAAGTTCCAGGGTCGGTGGGGCCCTCAGGAGGCCCATGCTTCCATCAACGTCCTGGAACTGAGGGCGATCAAGTTGGTTCTTTCTCGCCTAACCACTTACCTTCGGGGTCGGGCTGTTCAGATCCGCTCAGACAACCAGACGGCGGTTGCCTACATAAACCATCAGGGAGGGACTCTGAGCAAGCGAGCCTTCAAGGCTTTGTCTTTGATACTGTCTTGGGAGGAACAGAAAGGTCCCCTGCATCTCAGCGGTATACATTCCGGGGGTGGAGAACCAAGTGGCAGACTCCCTGAGCAGGGGGACGTCTCGTCTGGGGTAATGGTCCTTTAACTTCCAGGTGTTTCTCTCCCTGTGTCACCGCTGGAGTCAGCCGGATGTGGACCTGTTTGCGTCCCGTCACAATCACAAGCTTCCCAGGTTTGTCTCCATGTCGCAGGATCCTCTGGCCTTTGCCAAGGATGCACTGGCAATGCCTTGGATGGATTTTCGGCTTCCCTATGTGTCCCTACCTTCCCTCTACTGGGCAGGGTCATGCGCAAGTTTGCCCATTAGGGGGTGTCAGCCATCCTGGTGGCCCCCTGTTGGCTGCTGAAACCTACATCTTGACAGAGAAGGGCTAGGAAGAAGTCCTCGTCCTTTATCTATTACAGGGTCTGGCATGCTTACATTGCCTGGTGTGAGTCTAAGTCTCTTCCCTGTCGGGTTTTTCCATTCCCAGGATTCTGGAATTTTTGCAACATGGTTTGGATACTGGCCTTCAACTAAGTACCCTCAAGGGCCATGTTTCAGCTCTGGCAATTTTTTCCCAAAGATCCTTTGCCAACCACCGGTTGGTTAAAACTTTTTTCCAGGGTGTTACTCATTTGCGTCCACCTCGTAAGCCTATGCTGCCAGTCTGGGACTTGAATCTGGTGTTGTCTGCTCTGCAGGGTCCTCCCTTTGAGCCTATCCATGGGGCTGTTTTGCCCATTCTGACTCTTAAGGTAGCCTTTTTTTGGTGGCTATCACTTCTGTAAGGCGAGTTTCTGAGCTGGCGGAGCTTTCCATCAAACCTCCTTATTTTGAGAGGCATCAGGATAAGGTGGTGTTTCGGCTTAAGCCGTATTTCTTGTCTAAGGTGGTTTCTGCCTTTCATCTCAATCAGGACATTGTCTTGCCTTTATTGTGTCCTAATCCTGCTAATTCCAAGGAGCGGACACTGCATTCTCTGGATGTGGTCAGGGCTCTGAAGTTTTATTTGGTCGCTACTGAGCCTTTCAGGAAATTTGACGCTCTTTTGTTCTTCCTGCCGGACCTAGGAAGGGTTTGCCTCCGGCTAAATCCACTATCAGCAAGTGGATCCATCAGGCGGTGGTTCAAGCCTATTCTGCTAAGGGGAAGGAACCTCCCTTTAGCATTACTGCTCATTCCACTTGTGCTATTGGTGCTTCTTGGGCTTTTCAGCACAAAGCTTCTGTTGAACAAGTTTGCAAGGCCGCTACTTGGTCTTCTGTTCATACTTTTTCCAAGTTTTACAAGGTTGATGTTAAGGCCTCAGCGGATGCTGCTTTTGGCCGCAAGGTGCTTCAGGCGGTAGTGACTTGAACTGCCGGCTGTTTCTTTTTTATATCCCGTTTTTATAGGGGGCCAAGAGATGCCACAGCTTTCTGCAGTACCACTGCGCCACCTTGTAGCGGAATAACCCAACTGTTATGAATACCGAAGCAGGCCAGAACAAAAACAATTCTACAGGTGAGTACTCACAGAATTGCTTTTTTTTTTGTAATCCGTAGTCTGTAAACTTAATCCACTTTCGTGGATTCCCAGTAGATCTGAGATCAGTGGTGCCATCAGACATGGGGCATCCCACTTACCCTCTCACCCTCAGTGCCTGTTTTTGAAGTTTGTGCGGTGGTCGGGCATGACCTCTGTACGGCTCACATTCATTGAGATCAATGGACGTCTCATGGAAATTCCTTGTGTATGGAGGTCCCGTTCTTAGGGTGAGAGTGGGTGGAGTATCTTGTACTCGAGGGCAACCCTGATTTGGGGGGTAAGTCCACTGCCAGTTCAGTTTGTTTAGTGCATTATCATAATTCTACATTTAGCTATGCATATGTTTTCTATGCTTACCACCTTTGTTTTTAAAATTATAAAAAAAATGGGCAATTATATATATTATTTGTGCAGATAGAATAAGTGGTGTCACTGAAAAGCTGTGAATGGACCTTTTTATTAAGCTTTAATATTTCTACTGCTGCACTAGACGTGTGTGGGTGTGATATTTTATATGAATAAGATTGCTGTCACCTAACAGAGAAAACATTTGGATGCTTTTAAGAAAATTCAATGTCTAGCAACAGATTGCCTATATTTTTTTCATCCTCTTTACACAATCTTTGACTTTTGATATTTTAACCAGATGAGGCAGGGTTGCTTTTTGGTAAACACTGCTCGTGGAGGACTTGTTGACGAGAAGGCACTGGCCCAAGCTTTAAAAGATGGTCGGATTCGTGGAGCTGCTTTGGATGTTCATGAGTCTGAACCTTTTAGGTACTGTATACTCTTTAAGCTTTTTACCATTTATGAAGAAGAGTGTTTTGCCATCACAACCCGTTCCATTTCATGCTAATTTTTGCCTCGCCTATAGTTTTTCTCAGGGACCCTTGAAAGATGCTCCTAATTTGATCTGTACCCCGCATACTGCCTGGTATAGTGAGCATGCTTCAATTGAAGCACGAGAAGAGGCAGCAAAGGAAGTTCGTAGAGCCATTACAGGTGAATATACATGTCCCCAAAATATCTTCAGTGAATTACATTTGGGCTGTACATATTTTGTTTGTCCAAAAAGTTCTGTCCCTTACACTTAGCATTGCCTTGATTTTCTTCTACAGGTCCAATTCCAGATTGTTTGAGAAATTGTGTAAATAAGGAATATTTGTTGACAGCTGCACAGTGGCCAGGAATAGAACCAGTTCATCCAGAGCTCAATGGGGCAACAGGATATAGGTAGGTCAAATTCAGGTAGTCAACTGTGAACTTTAAGTGCAACAAAACCTAGAATGGCCACTCGTGGGATTCAGGATGCCCCCGGGGCTCATAACAAAACCTGGGTTAGTCAAATCCCCGGTTTTGCTCCGATTTAACTTTGACCTTTTTCTGGTTTGTATTAATGTACACTAATATAATTTGAAACATTCCTGTGTTCATCGCTGTTTAAAAAAAGATTGTGGTGGTGTGTGCTTTAAAAGTTACAACTTTGGAGACTGCTCCCCATTCATTTCACTCACAGCTCTTTTCTAGTTGATGTAGTATGGGCAAAGGGCTCTGATTGGACCAGAGCCCGCTTAGGGAAAGGTGAGTGGCATCCCGATTCACAATGCCCGGGAACATGGAACAAAAGCTGGGAAAGTCAAATTCCTGGGTTTTGTTCCACTTTAAAGTGATTCAGCAGCCAAATATAAAAACACGGCACTTAACTTTCTCCTATACACTGCCACACCTCTATAGGCCATTCATTACACATGGGTTGTCACTCAACTAGCAGGCATGTCTGCAAAGCTGAACAGCTGTAGCTCCTCCCACCTAGCCTATATAGGTCTCTGCTGCCCCCTCAGGCCCAAGTTTAGTCTTTGCAGGCAGTCTTCTTCACATTTAGTTTACCTTCATTTGTTTTTAAGTGGATCAGCGGGCTCCTGGGTCCTTTCCCCCATGCTCCGGGAACTCGCACTAGGTTCCTTCCCAGAAGACCCACCATATATGCCTGCTGGCCGGTATCCAAACCGGGAAGCCAGGGAAGAACATGAAGCTGTCTGTGGGGATGTGCCTTTGGGTCAGGTAGGCCTGTGTCTGCACCTTTGTAATGACTGTGTGTGGCAGGCAGACCCTGATTGAGAAGGGAAGGCCTGCGATGGGATTAGCTCGTTGTCCCTGCCTGATTTAGTGTGTGTGTGTGGACTGGGTCCCTGGGTTAGGGCCTAGAATTGGGGATGCCCCTTTCTCTGGTATGGCACTAGATTGTATAGGCCTTAAATGCTTTCTCCCGTCTCCTTCACTGCGTAAGGCTGCTTTAACATGCTCAGTTGAATCAGTTGAGTTGTTACCTGTGGTGCCCATTCCATCTAGGCTTTCGAGTCCTTGGACGTTGATTTCCATAGCTGAGGCATCTATAGCATTGGGGTCTCGAAATCTAGCGGGGAGTGATGCTGTGTCTTTGGTGCTGTTAATGGCTTGCAGTAGGGACATATTTCGCTGCACTATGACACTATTTGGGTTGATTAGAGGATGGACTTCCAGGGTCTCCTCTCTTATACAGTCTGGCACTCGTCCTTGGGTCTGCAGCACCCCATGTTTTCCTGCAACCACGTGCTAACTTCCTGAGGGTGGGGGGTGATGCGCCCCTGATGTGGTTGCACGTCTTGAACACCAGAACAGATGACTCATGATTGATGTTCTCCAGCACGGGAGAGGTCACATGGGCACTGGCAGGACATCGCTATGCAAACACAGCACCTGCAGCTGCATGAGTAATCTAGCTCTTCGTTTAAATATGTATCCATCGCTCTGACTCCCACAATTTCTTCTGAAGGGGAGATACACTCCAGTGACTCCTAATCAGCCGGGGATCTGGTGCTGGATGCAGCCCAGGACAAAGGTGCTGGCCGGTTTTCCATGGTCCTTGTGGTGCTTCACGTTAAGGGGACAATTACAGTCCAAGGTTAAGGCTAGGCTTGGACGGGGAGCTTGAGAAGCCAGATAATCTGCCTGAATCTCCCAAGAGTTTGGCAATCTGAATTCCTTTCGCTGCTCCTCTGGTAAGTTACGGGTCTAAATCCCCCTGAGGTATGTGATCCCACCTCCTATCTGACTAGGAATACACCTATTCTTAGTATACAGTACGTCCTGCTCCAGATAGATTACTTACACTTGGGTTATCCTCCGCCAGATGGCGCTGCACTGCAGAGACATGTAAAACAGGCTCCTCCCGGCCCCTCAAATACCCGGGGGCCTCCCACAAATCCCCAGATTTCTCTGCAGTGCTTACTGCAAAGACCTGAAATTATCACTCTGTCGCAGGTGAGCGGGGCTATTAAAGCCTGCGTCCCTGTTGGGACTATACCCACCCGTCTTTCGTTTGATGTGCCTCCCAGCCTGGGCTGCGCTGGTCGGGTGAAGGTAGGCAGCACCATGTGTGCTTAAGGAGCCCTGCTCCACCGCAGTCCCCCACCAAAGGGTAGGCGGTATAGGCTGATGGTAAGCCTTTATGGGATGCCCCTCCCGCATTATTGGCCCATGCCCCGGTAGCGGTGGGCCCTGTACAAAGGGCCGCCATCCTCCCTCATTCTCCCTGTAGCCATTCGGGGGAAAATGAAAGGGGGGGTGGATGTCAGTGTATTGTGATTACGTGCTTATGGCCTTTGTAATGTCTGCTTGGACTATTATACTGTATGTGGTGTCAACCGACGCGCTGACTTGTCTTTTTACACTGTAAAATGCCGCCGCCGCGCCCGCGCGCCTTTCCTACATTCGGACGTTCCGCGCCGGGCGGCGTTACCTCAGACGCTTCTGCATCCTCATTGGCTGCTTGTCGGTTGGACTTCGCGCTCTTCAGGGGGGCGGGGCCTGGCATGGCGCGCCCCGCGTCACGGCTCGCTCTGGCCCGCCCTTCGAGGTACTCGGCGCCATGTTGTCTGGTCGCGCGCGTGTGACGTTCTCATTTACTGTGGTCCGTAAGTGGCCTTGCGGGCGGCTTTATATTCACTGTAGTGTGTTTCGGTTCTGACACCCTTCTTCTCATTGTGTCTTTCAGAGGGTGAATCCATTGGCTTCTCCCGGCCCAGTGTAATTGATAGTTGTGCCTTGTGAAATTACCCCAGGGTTCTGGAGTTTTACTGCATGGGTTAGTCTGTCTCTAACTCAGTACTTTGAAGGGTCAGGTTACTACCCTGTCTTCTTTCAGTAGTCTTTTGTTCAGCATTCCTTGATTAAGACTTCTTTTAGGGGGTTGCTCATGTGCGTTCCCCACGACAACCTATGGTCCCTGTTTTTGGGATTTGGAATTGGTCTTGTCTGCTTTGCAGGGTGCTCCCTTTGTACCTGTGCAGGATGCTGACTTGGCCTTTCTTACGTTCAAGGTTGTGTTTCTGGTAGCTATCACTTCTGTCAGGCGTGTGTCTGAGTTGGTGGTGCTGTCCATCCAGCCCCCCTACTTTGAGAGGCACCCGGACAAGGTGTTTTGTTTCAAACCTGATTTTCTGCCTAGCGGTAGTGTCTGCTTTTCATTTGAATCAGGATATTGTTCTTCCTCCTTTGTGCCCTAACCCTAGCAATGCTAAGGAGAGAGTTTTGCACTCTTTGGATGTGGTTAGGTGTCTGAAGTAATATCTGGTGGCTATTGCACCTTTCAGGATCACTGATGCTCTTCTTGTGGTCCCTTCTGGTCCTAGGAAGGGTTTGGCTCCTGCCAAGTCTACTATCAGCAAGTGGATTCGTCAGGCTGTGATTCAGGCCTGCTCTGCTAAGGGAAAGAATCCTCCCTTCGCTTTATTTCTCATTCTACTCGTGCTATTGGTGCCTCTTGGGCCTTCCAGCACCAGTCTTCTGTTGAAGAAGTTTGCAAGGCCACTACTTGGTCTTCTGTTCATACCTTTTCAAAGTTTTACAAGGTTGATGTTAAGGCCTCAGCTGATGCTGTTTTTGGCCGCAAGGTTTTGCAGGCGGCAGTGGTTTAAACTGTCTGCTGTTACCTTTTTTTGGGGGGATCCCACCCTACTTTATGGACACTGCTATTGGATGTCCCAAGTGTAAGTAATCTATCTGGAGCAGGACGTACTGTATACTAAGAATAATACAATTCTGTGAAATACTCACCTGTAGAATTGGTATTATGAGTATACAGTATGTCCTGCTCCACCCCACCCTGTTTTTTTTTTTGCATTATTCTGGATCCCCTGTATGGTGATTGTTATCATTGTTATAGTTACCAGTTTTTTGGTTGTTTAATTCTCCCGGCTTCTTTTTCACTGCTTTTCAATGCTGGGGATTTGTGGGAGGTCCCCGGGTATTTGAGGGGCCGGGAGAAGCCTGTTTTACATGTCTCTGCAGTGCAACTCCATCTGGCGGAGGATAACCCAAGTGTAAGTAATCTATCTGGAGCAGGACGTACTGTATACTTATAATACCAATTCTACAGGTGAGTATTTCACAGAATTGTATTTTTTGTTAGTTTTGGACAGCACACCTCTTGCGTATCGATGGATAAGTGTTGAATCTGCTGTTCTATCAGGTTCTCCATGGCAATTTGGCCTTTCACCCAGCTTTGCCACATTTGTCCTCAGTTGAGTGGTCAGCTGGTTACCTTAGGAGCAGTATAGTGCTGCCTCATGCCTTTTGGCGGTTAATGCCATCTTCTCCTTCAATATACGCTGGTCACTATGACCACGGGCAAGCACTTGAACGACAGGGACTGTTCCTTGCTGGTCATCAATAGCCACGCTGTGGGACTGCACCAGCACACAACCGTTATTTGGTCGACAGGATGGTTACAGGGTTCCCTGATGTAGTGCAGCCCTGTCAAAAAAAAAAAAAATAGGGGTTTTTATAATATAAGGAATGGGGCCACGAGTGGAGATTCCACAGATTCCCTCAATGGCCTGTACAGGAGCCATTTCTTTCCAAGTCTGTTCCCTTTCGCCCCTACAGGCGATATGCTGACTAAGTAGACTGTTAACAGTTAGTGCAGCCCTATAGTGTCGGCAGAGAGTGGGACAAACCTGAGTCATCTTGACCAGGTGACCATAGTCTTCGGACAAGCCCTACCAAGTGTAGAGAAGGTCCTCACCCAACAGGTTGGGGAAGGGATGTTCCCTCCTTGTTGCACCTGTTTGACAGAATCCTTACCAGAGTCCTGGGTTAACAGGTGGCCACTACAGGCTACAAGATAAGATCAGGTCTACCTTTCAGCTGTGTTCATTTTTTTTTTTTTTTTTTTTTTTTTTTTTACGGTAACGGGGCAGTTGCATGCGATTTTCCTAGTGCCATCTGTGGAGAGGGTCCGGGGGGGTTCTACTCTGACCTGTCCTTGGTTCCCTAGTCAAATGGCTCCATTCTTTCTTATTTAGACCTTTGGTGCCCCCCCCCCTCCCCCATTCGGCAGTGGTCGGTTTTTAAACTAAGAGGTTCTCTGTATCAGTGGACATATAGGTCCCATGTTTCTTGTTTAGTTTGCGGAAACATAAGGAAATTGAGATTTCTCTGGGCCCACAACAGTTCCAGTGTCTTTTCTGCTCGGTCTTTTCATGGCCTCTGGATTTTCTCAGTGGTGTGGCAGGGATATTGGCCCTGCTGTGTTCCTCTGTGGATTCTCAATGTCCCTACTTGGCTGATCTGCGTTCCGGGCTTCCTCCTGGATTAGGCAGTATTTGATGTCACTTGACTTTGTCCACTCCGGTCCATAGCTATTTTGATTTCCAATTTTACATCCAGATTGGTTTTGTCCTGACCTGATCCAGTTATTGGAATGCACATGGTTTTCGTACTTCCAGAATAAGGTGTTGGGCCGTTGACCTGGTACCTGGATTCCTCTGGAATACCTGTAGCATGATCTTGCTAGGACACACATCTTTTGGATTGATCATCTTTGCCGTGGATACGGCTGCTTTTTCTTGGGTTGCTTCATACCACTTCAGTTACAACTCTTGCCATATTGTAACAAGTCTATGAGGCTAGTTTGGTCTCCCTCATTCACAAATCAGGGATTCCTTAGTCTTATGACTGACACACCATCTGTTTTTCTGGTGGATTAATCGTTTCCTTCACCTCCTGTGGTTTTTTGTTTGACGATGGATGCCAGTTTCCAGGCTGTGGTGAGATGTCTCCCTGGCCACTGGAGCCACAGGCGAGTCAACTGTTCATTAATTGTTACATCTGCTGGTGTTTTTTCCTGTTCTCTCCTTGCTATTGGGCTGTCCCCTTGCAAGATCGATAGCTCCAAGTGCTGTCAGTTTCCATGGTGGCCACGTGCCTGAAAAGATCATGGTTAAGGAACTCCCTCTGTACCTCCCGTAATTGTTTTATTTCACAGGCACTAGATTTCATGGCCTGTTACTTAAACTAGGACTTTGGTTGTGCAGGGGCTTCTTAAAGGCTCACAAGTAATTTTGTTGCCGATTTGCTCTTGGGTTTGGGTCATTTTACCGGCGTACAGATAAGCATATTTGGTATCGCCTCCTTTCGGTTCAAGGCTCCTGTTGTTTTTTTTAGGTGCTGGCCTGCAGTGCCGCTCTTTCTTGGCCTGCTGCTAATCTGAGGTGTGGTGCTTGCATAGGAAGATTTAGCTGTGAAGAAAACGCGGTCAGGGTAGGGTGGGGGTGGGGTAATATTGACTGAAGTTTTGCTTTAATCTTTGAAAACAGAAAAAAATGCTACAATATTAGTAGTGTCAAAATCTATAGTTTGATACATACTGAGAAAGAGAGCACTGGTAATCCAAATACCTGGACACCCGTGGATGTAGGCGTATCAATATCAAAATCTGCTATAAAGTGAAAACTGCATGAAAGTAAATACAGAGGGTTCACTGCACTCTGCAAGCCACTCATAAGCCTCAAGAATAAAAAGGCTAGATTGGACGTTGCTAAAAAAAAAAAAAAAGCCAGCACAGTTCTGGAAGAACATTCTTTGGACATATGAAACCTCTACCAGAAGGATGGGAAGGAAAAAGTATGGCGAGGCGTGGTAAAGCTCATGATCAAAAGTATAGCACATAATCTGTAAAACATGGGGTAGGCAGTGTTATGGCTTGGCCATGCATGGCTGCCAGCGTTACAGGGTCACTAGTGTTTATTGATGTGACTCAGGACAGAAGCAGTCAAATTCTAAAGTATTCAGAGACATACTGTGTGCTCAAATTCAGCCAATTGGTCAGCGTTTCATAATACACATGGACATTGACCCAATGCATAAAGCCAACGCTACCCTTGAGTTTATTAAAGCAAAGAAGTGGAATATTGTTGAATGGCCAAGTCAGTCACCTGATCTCCGCTCAATTGAGCTGCATTTCACATGTTAAAGACTAAACAGGCCCACAAACGGCAAGCAAAAATCACTGCAGTAAAGACCTGGCAGAGCATCAAAAAGGAGGAAACGCAGCGTCTGGTGATGTCCTTGAGTTCAAGACTTCAGGTAATCATTGCCAGAAAAGGGTTTTCAACCAAGTATTAGAAATTAACATTTTATTTACAATTCATGTCCAGTTACTTTTGAGCCCCTGATCTCTCTCTCTATTTGTAATCCAAATGAATATATACTGTACACTATAAGCACATTTTTTATATAACCTTAGGCAAATTATAGACAATAAATATGGCAATATTTTATGTGCATTTATAAACTTTTACCAATGCTTTAATGCAATGGTTAGAATCCGTTCCATTGTCTTCCATTGTCTTACTCCGAATAACTACTGTAAAACTACACGTGCGATTCAAGTGCTAATTAGGTGAGACTGTGTTTGAAACACTAATTAGGTGTGGTGGCTATATGCTAAATAGGGTCACAGATGGTGAAAGTCATGGGGAGAGACAGGCTGATGGCTGACAAACGGGGGGTGGAGCTGTAGACCAGCAGGCAAGACGTATGCGAATGGTAGTCTACAGCAAAGGAATGCAGGGGGTGTGCCACTACTCTTTGCCTTGTTTCTTGTTCCAGGAGCATCTGTGTGCTGACAGTAATGGAGAGTGCAGCCATGGTGAAGTGAGATGCTGAATTATTGTTTATGCATTTTCTTGAAAATTAAAGCGGACATACTAGGATAATTTTCCGCTTGTTGATTTATTTGCTTAATACATGTTTTGAGAACCTTTTCTTTTTTTGCTTGTCTTGTAGGTTCCCCCCTGGAGTTGTAGGAGTAGCAGCTCCTGGACACCCAGCTACAGTGGAAGGTTTGGTGGCTGCTGCACACCCTTTAATCCCCTCTGTTTCTCACACTCCATCACCTGGACAGACCAGCAAACCTGACCCAGACAGAGAGATTCCTACTGACCAGTAGCAATATTGGGCCTAGTTTGGTTCCATTTTTGTTTATTCTTTTTCTTTCTTTCATTTTTTTTAAACCACCACTCCCATGTTGTGCTCTGGCCCCCCCTCAGTGTGGTTTATGGGGACATGGGCATGAATCCAGGTTTTTTTTTTTTTTTTTTTTTTTGCAGCTTTATCTGGTTGATGGAGTCAGGCTGCAAGCCCTGAGGTGTATCAACTCTCCTCACACCTGAAAGGGGAATGTTTTCACATATGTCTGGAAACCTTTAAATATTGCCTTTTCAACAGATCTATTTTTTAATGGATTTAGTTTTAAGTGAAATACAATACGGGTGGTTTGTGCTTCTGTGTGCTGGGGTATGCTGATCTCTCCTGCTTCCTCTAGTACAAGACATGCCCGGTTGTCTCAGGGAGCTGGGGCATCACCAAATTTTTATACACAGTAGGTGTCTGCATGTTCACCCCTGTTTGTGCTGGAGGATCTACAGTTTTTTTAATTTATGACTTTCCTCCCAGAGGGTTGAAAAAGGAAGGGTAGTATTTATATCAGTTTTACATAGAGATCATTGTTCACCAGGAAATGATTAAAAATGTGTTAATAATTAAATGCATGTAAGTGTTTGTATGTGTGACCTTTTTCCCTCGGGTGGTACTAGACCCCGTATTCATCTCTGTATGGAGGGGAACGGTGACTGGATATTAATGGGGTAACTGCACACCATCTGCAAGAACTCTGGACAGTGTACAAATATCTTGGGCATTAATTGAGTTGTCTTTCAGCATTACATCTGTTCGTGTTAGGGGTTCAGTGAAATGAATTTGAACACCCTCAGCAACGTACCTAGGTAGAGTTTTAAACTGCATAAACCTTTGTATTAGTGAAGATTATTGGATTGATTTGGATCGGTTAGTGTATTAATATAAAGCTAGTCATTTGTACTGATCCTCTACAGTGTGGGGCTCTGTTGCTGCAAAAATATTTATTCTTAAATTAACTGACATGTTTATGGGTGGGATGCAGGAGCATGTTTTGGATATTTTTGGGATATTAAGAATCCGTGCTCCCTATCTATCGTAGTATAGGCCAAATGTGCCTCCTTGAGGCTTTGACCATCAATAGTTCATTGATCTGAACCTCTTCTGCCACGCCTAAATTCAAACTTTCATAAGCACTGTCATTTGCTATTTAGACCATTTTCAGGCAAATAAAAAAAAGCTATACTCGTACAGGAAGAGAAACCAGACGAGAGAGTGTCACTTTGCAAGGCGGCGAGGGACCTGCATCCAGCCTTTCAGGTGAGCGCTGCTGCCACTAGACTAGGAGCGATGGTCTGCGTGGGAGAAAAGGTGAGTATAGCTTTTTTGTTTATTTGCCTGAAAATGTAACTAAATATAGGAGTGCTATTAATATATGCAAACTATGTTGGAGGACAGGACTTAAAATCTGACATCCACAGATGGGCTGTGCCACATGAACACTAACTGCTCTAAACTACCATCTCTGGGTGAGCTTAGTAATGGTTCCTGTGTAGGGAGCTGTTGCACAAATCTGGGTTTGCCAGCCTGCCCAAAAGTGCACTTACCAACAGCCATGCACAAAAGCAGTAATTGGATTTGCTGCCAGGATTTGGCGGTTTACGAGGGGAACGGTGGCACTGGTCAGTCAGGTAATGGTGTCTTTAAATTGAAAAGTAGAATTATAATTTATTTTTGTATTCTGCCCATGACTTTCTGCCAGAAGCATGACACTGACCAGTACACTACTTCCTTAAACTACCAAGTCCTGAACTGCCCACTGCACATCCAGGAGCAAGTTTGGAAGGGATTACTATACAGGGACCCCCTGGTTATTCCTTCATACTGTGGGGTTTAGGGAACACTGGCCAGTCTGAAGAGTCTTCTAGATGGACATGAAGAATTCTCTGTAATTATATATATATTTTGTGTTCTGCCAGAAACTTTCTATGCTATTGAATTTTTGTATGGGCAAACTTCAGTTCATTTATTTAGGTAATGAGGGCCACTGTGATCTATTGCTGGTTGGGAATTTTACTAGGAAAGGGTTAAAATTTGCTCCATCAGTTTTAATTATCTGTTATTCCTTGTGCCGCTTTTATGTATTTGATTATTATTATTTTTTTTACCTTTTGTGAGACATCACATCGCTGTATTTACATCTAGACGTTTATCTGGATGAAGAGAAGTCAGTGAAGGGATTACCACTAATGTTTACATGCTTGCATTTTTTTTTTCTTTTTATTAATGCATAAAGTATTTCACAGGTCAGTGAATACAAGATACAGATATGTCATACCCATTGCATCTATCCAGCCTTTTTATGTCCATAGTTGCCACTTGGTTTCTATTACGTAATTTGTCATAACACTAGTCCATATATAAAAAATACATTGATTATGCATTTATCAACATAAAATGTTTAATTTCACTCTTAAATGTGCGATCACTGTTTCTTTTATCCTGACGTACTTAATCCGACCTTCACCCTGAATAAGAGTCTATCTTGGTTCCCCCACCTTACACTGCCCACATCAAAAATCATCCCACTGCACCTATTTCATTTTTTTTTTATAGCCTTTAAACATTCCAGATGGCGGCCTATGAAGTCTCAGACTGCCTGCAGACAGGAAGTGTCTTCCGACTATGCCGCTCTGCATTTTGGGATTGCTGCCCTTTTCCTGACCCCCAGCTCTGCTCTGTCTGTGCAAAGCACAGCTATAATCTGCCCCTTGTACTTCTCACCGCTCTCCTCAATATTTGATGCTTCTGAGGCAAGATGGTGGTGCCCGTATCCTAGAGTCCTAAACAGAGTTAAAGCAGAGTGGGGGAAAGAATAATATGTAAGGGACTAAAATCTTAAAATATGTTAATTTTAGATGCTGGGGAATGTTTTTTTTAAGGGTTTGGGCTTTTCATTAAATGATGCTGAATGTTCGGTTTAAGCTAATGGGCAGTGCCATTTACCTTCCCGTGCTCTTTAGGAATATTATAATGCTTAGAGAGGGTATAAGGCCCCCTAGGGGATTGGCATGCTGAAACTTTACTTAAAAATGGACTCTTTTCTGCAGTAGCCTTTTCTGGTCCAGTCTCTAAAATGTACCAGTTTTGGAGTTTGGTTCCCTCGATGACCTAGAGCATGTCTTCCATATCGCACAAAGATTTTGTATTACCTGGAATTCCCCTTTAATGGTGACCAGGTTTATAACAATTAGCCACTGCATAAACACAGGCCCTTATTCTTGCTATTCATGTGGGTGGTACAGGTTTGCAGCCAAGCATATAGCGGTTTTGTAAGGAGGTTGGCAATGCCAGACACAGTGCCCCCCCCCCCCAATGACAATAGCTTTCATATTAACCCAAATCCAATACTAATTGTGTATCGTGTACAAACTGGAATAGAGCTTCACATGTTAATGGGCAAAGCTTGGCAATTTGTTGCTGGGAGATGTGTTAGAACGGACGGTAACCAGTAGCATTGTGTGTTTGGAAAGCCACTACATGTTAACACTCAACTCAGCATCAAATGGACAGGAATCCAGTCACAGCTGGACTGTTCTACAACCCCATATCCCTACCTAGTGCTGATCCCAGTTTGGGTGTTAAAAAAACAAAAAACAGGGCTTACCTGACCAGCAGCTTAGTCTGTCAATTAGGGCAGCAGCAAAGGGATGGGTGTAATTGGCGGTCAGGTGAGCCTGTTTTTTTTTTATTTTTAATACCCAAATCGGGAAAGGTACAGCACAGCAGTGACAGCCTTAACCAAGTTTTCTCAGAACATTTAATTATACATTTCTTACAAGCACAGTTGATCACCTATCTTATATCTGTAGTTCTCCATATAATCATGTAAAAATGAATTTTCTAGCTCAGGTTACACTCCTTTTACAGTGCACTTTTTTTTTTAAAGATTAAAAAAACACCTCTGAAGTAAAAACATGGCATCTGTTATTGGGCAGGTTGTTGGCAGGTGAATAAAATGGCTTATACTGGCCTTACAGTGTGTTTGCTTTGTGGAAAGCACTGCACCGACCTCTACCTTCCTTAAATCCATATGGCATGTTCATTAGCTAATAAGGGCTTACATTATAGTGCAACCAAATATATATTGCTATTTGTGTAAAAAACATGGAATTGCTAAACCTTAGGATGCCAGGTGCTCTTGGTTGAAGCCAGGCCCACACCCTCTGCTTGAATGCTAGGGAACCTGTCCTGTTGCCCTGCAAACCTTTCATCTTTTACCATCTCTGGGAACAGCTTGCTATTGGGGGAGCGCTGGAGACCCAAACTTGTATGCTGCATTTTTTTTTTATATTCCAGCAAACAGTCACATCCCTTGAGATAGAGAGCATTTGTTTGAGCAGTGAAAGCCTGCCTGGTAGAATTTTAGAGTGTAAAACTACCTATCCTTTAAAGTTGATCTAAGCCAAACAGTAATGACCCTTTAAGCCTGACTCTAGGCAAAGAATGTAAAACCAATTTTATCTATTTTTCTTTTAAATGATTTCATCCTCTTTGGTTGTATATGTGACAAAGCTACCTTGGATGCTGTGCTTAGTTCAGTGGGGATTCCGGTTTCTGGTGGAGCTTTGTCATGTGACAGGGATGCAGTTCTCTTATAACAGAATGGGGGGGTTGGGGAGATGGCCATTGTGTAGATTTATTAATGGCCACACCAAGAGAGCAGGTTGGGTATATGCTCATGTATTTAATAGGAAGATATTTAGTATTGTCAAAGAAGACTTACATCTATAAATGGAGGGTTGCTACACTCTTCCTTACTACATATATTCAAAAGAGAACTTTTTCCCTTTCACAGGGGCTCTGAGTACACCAATGCCAGGGGATGTTTACTATGCTACTAAAACCAAAGCAGGAGTTAGATTTTTTTACCATGTCCCATCAATTGAGCTTTAACCCTTTGAGTGCCGGCCTACCGAGATTTTTTGTCACAATCTGTTGCCAGACGACTTTTCACGTTTTTGCGCTACACGTGTGCAACCTTGATTTTTGAAGGGATTTCCAGGGATTTCGATGAAAATTATATATTGTTTTTTTCAGCAGAGTCTGGGCTTCAACATGAAATGTCTTGTTTGGCCTTTTTTTAGTGTATTCTCAATACTTTTGGGTGAAATATGTGCAAAAAAATGAAAAAAACCAATTTTTTACAATTTGTAGTGTTTTTTTTGTAATAAAAAATGTAAGTTTGTTAATAAAATATTATTGCGTGTGAAAGCCCTATTTCTCCCGGTTACAATGGTACCACATATGTATAGGTATACCCCTTTTCCTGAAACAGCAGTTTAGGGGATTCCAGATAGGATACAACTATGCAATATGATTGCATAGTTGTAAGGGGTTAATAAAAAAAAAAAATGACATAGGGTTCCCCCTCCCAGGAGGGGGGACCTCATTTCTTTTTTGGAATTCTAAGGGTTAAAAACCCTTAAAATCCCCCCCAAAAAATGACATAGGGTCCCCCTTACCCAGCATTACTGACCCGGACCAGCTATGGGTGCTTGTAGAACAGGGCGCAGGGGCCAGCGTTGGTGGCCCCTGGCCCTGCAGGCTACTAGCCCACATAGCCACGTGGCCCGGGCCCTTCTGCCCCCCCCCTGGCCGTTGGGGAGGCAGGTAATGGGGGGCTGGGGGTTATGGCAAGTCACCCGCTTGCCGCAGGTGACCTGCCATACCCAGAGCCTTATGAACTGGTATAAGGGGTCTCATGGACCCCTTACCAGTTCACAAAGGGTTAAGTTAAAAAAAAGACACCAGACAAGTTCTTTATTATTCTTTTTTCACTTATACTTACCTCCCATCCAGTGTCCCACGCTGCTGCAGATGACAGTTGTCGGTAGTGATCAGAGCAGGGAGGGTGGGAGGCAGGGAGATCAGAGCCACCCTGCCTGCCACCCTCCCTGCTCCGATCGCTGCTGACAACTGACAGATCGGAGCTTGGGTGCCAGTAACCCGAGGAGCGGGATGACGTCATCAAGTGGGCGGAGTTAGGGGCGGGGCTAGGGGCGGGGCCAGCGCCTGCCGAAGAGGATGGTGATGGCCCGTTTCTGGGCCCTCACAAGCAGCGTGGAAAGCCCAGGGGGGGGGGGATCGGAGCCCCCCCTGGTGAAGAGAAGACCCGGGGAGAGCCATCGCGCTGCCAGGTGAGAAAATGTCATTTACTTTTTTTTTTTTCAGATGTCGGCGCCGGCGGGGGGGGGGGCCTATTACGGGCCCCCTCCTGAAGATCAGAGGCCTGGGGGCAGAAATCTAACAGCGGATTCCTGTACAGAATCGCTGGCTTTTTCAAATGAGGGGTAAGGTAAGTCTGTATGTTTTTTACTTTTTGTTTTATGGGCCTCTAAAGTCAGCTACGTGACTCTCACGTAGCTGGCACTTAACGGTTGGAGAGGCAGCTACGTGAGAGTCACTTAGCTGGCACTAGAAGGGTTAATGTTTTCCTTTAGTAGTTTGCAAGTGGTGATACTAGTGACTTATTTAAACTGCAACAACGCCCTCTTTTCACAAATTGGGTATTGCTCTCCTTCATGTGCTGGTAACACCCATCTTGTGTGTGTGTGGGGGCGGGGGGGCAGTTTAATTTTTATTGTATCATTTAAATTCTACCATTATTTAGTCTGCTTTATATTTTTTCATAGTCTCTCTGTTCTGCTGGACCTCTTCATGCACGCACAAACATTCAGATCTGTTGTGTGAATGCAGAAGGTTGGCTAGTTTAACACTTTCCTAAATTATTGCGCTTTCTGCTCATTATTGGGGGCTGCACCTTTTATTAGTTAGATCTCCTGATAAGCCCTAGTGATCTTGCTCTCTCCAACACAGACTGCATCACAGGGTCCTGTCCGGTGCTGCCCTCAGGACTCTGAACATCCATAACAAGTGTAAATTTATTGAGCGGACACAACATGAGGAGGTCAGTGGGAGGGAGGAGCGTTAAGTGGAATACAAGCACCTTACAATCAGAGGTGAGGAGAAGGTAGGAAAATGTAACCCTTGGTCTGGAATGTCCCTTTAAAAAAAAAGGGGAATTTTGAAGGGAATGACTGAAAGCAAAAATAAAAATAAATGGACTACACGGATTAAAACTAAAGAGAAATGGGTCTAGTAACGATCCGGAGCACGATCTCAAAGTTTGTATGTACACCTATAGAAATCCATTTTTTTTTTAAATCCATGCGTTTCATCCATCCTCATTGAGACAGTCTTCTGAATATGGCTAAAGTCTAAGGACAAAAGATCAGAAACCTTTAGTCCTTTTTCAGCAGATCATTTATGATCCTATTAAAGTTAGACAGCTCAAAGGAAAATCAATGTATATGTATAGATCCTAAAAGGAACATGTCAGGACAGAGGCCAGGGGATAGCAATTGCAGCTATAGAAAATACTGATTTCCCGGCTGTAATAATTACTAGGATCCATACTAGAAACCTGTGTGCAGATTACGAGGTCGGGCATATTTGTAATTTACTGATGACACTTTCTAATTTACTGATGATATGTTTAGTCCATGTCAGTGGCTCACTGGGTTTTTCGGTAAAGGGTGCAGCATATTGGTTTGCCTTTTGGCTTTTCAAAGGGCAGCCAGCAATAATCACCTGAATCTGGGCAGTCTCTACTACGACCAATTACCTTGCTGTTGGATGGATAAAATGGGTGCAGTTCTGGTAGTGCGGATGTAACGACTTCTAACTGGGATGTCTGGGAAGTAAATCACCAAAGTCTTAAAGATTTTTGTCTCTGACAGCCACCCAGCACACAGAAAATAATCTCTTCCTCCTGTGAAATAACATGTATTTTATCCGCTCTCCTTTAAAAGGAGCCTTTTTTATACTGTTTAAAAAACCAGCTTCATAAATCAGCTCAATGCAAGACTTTTCTGCATCTCAGTACGACATGCATATATAGCAGGTTCATTTTTCTCCCGTTCAACTTTTTCGTGAATGACTAGGAGTTAACAGGTTCTGGCTACTACACAAGTAAACAAGGAGAGAGAGGGCCCCTGTGATCTGTGAATGCGGGTCACAACTTAACGATCAGGCTAGTAGCTTTAAGCCTTTGTATTCTAATTATTTTATTTTAGACTTTTCCTCTGTATATGTGAAATTCTGATATTTCATTTTTACCCCCTGACTTTCCCATGTGACCTGGAATACACAATGAGGGAGCTTCAAACCCTCATCACACTCCTCCTTCCTGGAGCCTTGCCTAGTTTAATTTTGCTGTATTGGTGATGTGACGTCCCAATCTGCATGGAGAGGATATTAGAGCGTATGTCTCCCTGTACAGTGGCCCCACATCTGCAATGGGTGATCTTGTATTAACCCTGCATGGACTGAGCTGAGATGTGACCCTGTGTCTTAAAGGTGCAGTGTTGTGTGGTCAATCTTGTGTTGGTTTGTTACAGGTTATGCATAGCTGACCAGCTTTTTATAAATTACTCGAGTGTCAGAAATATATTTTTGTAGACAATGAACAATATGCCTTTTTTCAGCTGGATAGCTAAAACTGTGAAACATTGAAAAGCTGTCTGTAAACAAGTGTTCTGTACTTTCATTTTTTTTTTTCCATTTCAAAACGTCTGACTGCAAATACTTTAATTTTTTTCACTTAGTACTTAGAAAATGATTTGTTAGAGGATAGTTTTGTCTCCTAATCATTTCTCTATAATATTTTAATAAAGTCATACAACCAGTGGTTTGCCTGTGAGATATTTTCTTCTTGTTTTTCTCCTGTAAAATATTTTTTTGCTGTGCTTTCAGTAAACACTTGAATAGTGTGTTATTCCAAGTATGTCTTACACCCTGCTTCTGAAGTATTAATTACACATGGGTTATGGTCCAGTAGAGGGCGAACTTCTGCAGAGATGACTAGAAAAAGAAGCCCCTCCCGGTCCGTAAGGTAAGCCGGGTAGCACCCGGCCCCTCTCTATTTCCACCCGGACCTCTTTTTATAATGTCTTTATGCCTCCCAGCTATGGCTGCAGGGTCCGGGTGAGGGTAGGTGACACCTTTAGAGGTGTTTGACTAGGAGCCATGCTCCACCGCAAATCCCCCACCAAAGGGTAGGCGGTCGTCAGGTTCTGGTGATCCTGACTTGGGATGCCCTGTCCGTTGAAGCCCTCGCTACATCATTAAACGTAGCTATTGGCTTATCCCTAACCTTCCCCTTTTCCCGGTTAGTGGGGGGGGGGGGGGTAGCGGCCCTCCACGTTAATTTTGTGTTTCACCTGTTTTGTGTGTGTATGAGTGTTTGGTGCAATTACTTCATACGCGCTGGCTACTGTCAAATAACACGTGTATTCTTAGTATACAGTACGTTCTGCTCCAGATAGATTACTTACACTTGGGTTATCCTCCGCTAGATGGCGCTGCACTGCAGACACATGTAAAACAGGCTCCTCCCGGCCCCTCAAATACCCGGGGACCTCCCACAAATCCCCAGATTTCTCTGCAGTGCCGACTGCGAAGACATGAAGTATCACTCTCGCAGGTGAGCGGGGCTATCAAAGCCTGCTGCCCTGTTGGACTATTCCCACCCGTCCTCCTCGTAATGTGCCTCCCAGCCTGGGCTGCGCTGGCCGGGTGAAGGTAGGCAGCACCATGCGTGCTTACGGAGCCATGCTCCACCGCAGTCCCCCACCAAAGGGTAGGCGGTTTAGGCTGATGGTGAGCCTCTAGGGGATGCCCCTCCCGCATTATTGCCCATGCCCCGTGTAGCGGTGGGCCCTGTACAAAGGGTTGCCATCCTCCCTCGTTCCCCCCGTAGCTCGGGGGGGAAAGAAAGGGGGGGGGTGTGTGTGTTTGGTCCCAGTGTATTGTGATTACACGCTTACGGCCTTAGTAATGTCCTGGACTTGTATATGTGGTGTCAGACGCTGATTTGCTTTTTTACTTGTGTAACTGCCGCCGCCGCGCGCACCATTTTTCTTTCATGGATGTGCTGTGCCGGGCGGCGGCGGCGGCGCCTCAGACGCTGCGGCGTCATCCTTGGCAAGTCATCTATTCTAAGTGTGTCATACACTTCGCTCCTCATGACAACATTGGCGGCTGTCTTAGAGCTTCGCGCTCTTTGGGGGGGCGGGGACCTGGCTTGGCTCGCTCCGCATCTGGCCCGCCCTTCGAGGTTCGCTTGGCGCCAATTTGAGGTGTAGTCGCGCGCGCGTGGTAACGGTCCCTCTCCTTTCGTTGGTCTGTAAGTGCCCTCGCGGGCGATTTTTATGCTCCTTGCTTACTGTGCATGGTTCTGACACCCCTTATTCTCATTGATTTTCAGACGGTTGAATCCAGTGGCTTCTCCCGGCCCGGTGGTTCATTGGGGCATCCAGGGTAGCTTCAGTGTCAATCCCTACTGGCCTGTTGTGCCTATTAATCACCATATGGAGGCATCCCAGGATATTGTGACCGGGGTTCCTTCGGGACAAGCCCGGCTGTGTGTAGCTTGTGGGGTCTCGTTTATCAGCGGTGACAATGCACGGGTCTGTGTTCCTTGTGCACAGCAGGCGCTAATGGTACTTCCCTCCCCCCTGGTGGCTGGGCCTGCACCTCGCCTCACTTCACCTACTCCCCCAAGCCTGAGTCTAACCCCCAATACAAGCGGGGATTCTCATCCTGATGTGGCTGCTAGACTGGCCAGTGTTGAAAAATTGCTTGCTAATACCTTAGCGCGTAAGGCCACTGCAAAAAAGCGGCACTTAACCCCTGATGCCACTCTTTTCCCTACAGAGGCTGATGAGTTGTTGCCTCTATATGGCTATATCCCCTCGGACGAAGGGGAGCTGTTCTCTGACTCAGGGTCATCTGACGAGAAGTCAAGGGGTCATGACGATTCTGGCTCTGTCAGTATCATCCGCGGTCCAGTGATCAAACTGCTGGTTCAGATTTTTGAGGTTTTTTCCATCTCTCCCCCTGTTGCGGCTCCCAGGCAAAGGGGTGAGCTATTTCATACTGCTAAGGCTCGATTGGAATTTCCTGAGCAAACCCATTTCAATAACCTCGTGTTTAAAAGTGGGAACATCCCAGTAGACTTCCCGGGATTCCTAAGAGTGTGGACAGGAAGTATCCTTTTCCTGCTGATATGGTCAAGTGCTGGTCATCGCCCCCTGAGGTCGATGCTCCTATTCTGGGGCTGTCTAACACCTCTATTATGCACTCTCCCGACACTACTACGCTGCGGGACTCTGAGGACCGGCGCATTGACCAATTGGCATGCCATGCCTTTGCATTTGGGGGGGCGGCGTTGCGCCCAGTCTGTGCCTTGGCCATTACTTCTGTGGCGCTCAGGGCCATGGTCAGGAATGCACTTGATGGCCCAGACGAATTGCCCCCTGATACGATTAATGCATTAATGCATTAATCTAACTGTGATGTGTTTGTGAACTTTATCCTGTCTGCATCGAATGATGCTATTAGGATGTGCCAGATCTTCTGCCCTGGCGGTAGCTATACGCTGCGCGGAATGGCTGCGCCAGTGGGCTGCTGACAATGCCGCTAAAAAAGCCCTTACTGGGCTTCCATTTAAGGGGCTGCCCCTTTTTGGGGACCGTCTAGACCTCTTCACCAAAGGAGGCAAGTTACCCCAGCGCAGGCGGCAGATTCGGCCTTTTCGAGGCCAGGGCACCCTTTCAATCCCTACCGTGGGGCTAAACAGGGAAAAGGGGTGTCCTTCGCTGGGTCCCGTGCAGATTCCTTGGGTCCAAGCCCAAAGCCCCTCCCAAGACCCCTCAGGCATGAAGGGGCGCCCTCGCCCGTCGGTGTGGGGGACGTCTGCAGCACTTCGAGCATGTCTGGAGGCGCCACGTCGGTGGATTCAGGAGGTAGTGTCCTCCGGCTACAAGATAGAATTTGCTGTATGGCCCCCCCACCAGATTCATTGGGTCCCGGATCCCACAGGACCCTGCCTCAGCTCAGGTCTTGTTGCTGGCCGTGCATGGGGTCTCCTGGATCTAGGGGTCATTTGCAAGGTCACCTTAGGAGACAGGGGCATGGGGTTCTATTCCAACCTTTTCACAGTACCCAAGAAGGATGGGTCAGTCAGGCCCATTCTGGATTTAAAGATCCTCAACAAATTTGTCAAGAACAGGCACTTTCGCATGGAAACTCTGCGCTCGGCCATCGGCTCTCTGCGCCCAGGGGACATCAAGGGTGCTTACCTTCACGTCCCAGTGTTTCCAGGACACCAAAGGTTTCTCAGATTTGCACTGAAAGATCAGCATTACCAATTTGTGGCCATTCGGCCTCACGTCAGCTCCCAGGGTGTTCACCAAGGTACTGGCGGGGATGATGTCCCTGATAAGGCTAAGGGGCATACGCGTGCTGCCCTACCTGGACGATATACTCATCACCTCTCGGTCTCTGCGGCAGGCAGAGTTGTACACTCAGCTGGTAGTGTCCACCCTGGAGTCCTTCGGCTGGGTGATCAATTACCCCAAGTCCTCTCTGTCCCCCTCCTCGGTGACTCCGTTCCTGGGAATGATTCTGGATACGGTTCAGTCAAGGATATTCCTTCCTCAGCAGAAGGTGGAAGCTCTGACTGCATAGGCGAGGTTCCTGCTCTCGTGCCCACAGCCCTCCATCAGGCAGGGAATGCAGCTGGTGGGCCTGATGGTGGCGAGCTTCTAGGCGGTGCCCTTTGCCCAGTTCCATTTGAGACCTCTGCAGCTTCACCTTCTGTCAGTATGGGACAAGAACCCAGCGTCCTTGGACGGGGTCTGTGTGCTTCCCCCCTCGGTCAGACGGTCCCTTGCGTGGTGGCTGGACCAGGGGAACTTGATAGGGGGCAGGTCTTTTCTGGCCCCCTCCTGGGAGACGGTCACAACGGATGCCAGTCTGTCAGGTTGGGGGGGATTCTGGAAGTGCCTGCGCTTCCAGGGGAGGTGGGGTCCTCAGGAGGCCCATTTACCCATCAACATTCTGGAATTGCGGGCAATCGGGTTGGTACTGGAGCGGTTGACCCAACACCTGAGGGGTCTGTCGGTCCAGGTACGCTCAGACAACAGGACGGCGGTTGCCTACATCAACCATCGGGGAGGGACCCGGAGCAAGGTGTCTCAGATTCTGACATGGACGGAGGCCAATGTTCAATGCATTGCGGTTGTTTACATTCCGGGGGCGGAGAATCTGCTTGCAGACGCTCTGAGCAGGGGGACGTCCTGTCAGGGTGAGTGGTCCCTCTGCAACAGGGTATTCCAGTTCCTGTGTCACCGTTGGGGTCTACCAGATGTGGACCTGTTTGCATCCCGTCACAACCACAAGCTCCCGGTCTTCGTATGCCTGTCGCAGGATCCTCTGGCTTTGGCCATGGATGCCCTGTCCATGTCATGGAAGGAGTTTCGGCTCCTGTATGTATTTCCACCATTCCCACTTCTGGGCAGGGTTCTGCGCAAGATTGCTCTGGAAGGGGTTCCTGTGATTCTAATGGCCCCCAGGTGGCCAAGAAGAGTGTGGTTTGCAGACGTGGTTCAAATGGCAGTAGACCAGTACAATCTGACAGGGGTGCCAGATCTGCTAACTCAGGGCTCCTTACGCCATCCCAATTTACAAACGCTGGCTTTGGCTGCTGAAACCTCCATCTTGATGGAGAAGGGTTTGTCTGCCTCTGTGGCAGGTACTATGGTGCAGGCTAGGAAGAAGTCGTCTTCTGCTATCTATTATAGAATATGGCGTACCTACATTGACTGGTGTGAGTCTAGTTCTCTTCCCTGTAGGGAGTTCTCTGTCCCTAGGGTTCTGGAGTTCTTACAGCATGGTTTGGAGTTAGGTCTAAAACTCAGTACTCTGAAGGGTCAGGTTTCTGCCCTGTCCGTCTTCTTTCAGAAGTCCTTTGCTCAGCATCATTTGGTTAAGACCTTCTTTCAGGGGGTCACTCATGCGCTTCCCCCTTGTAAACCTATGGTCCCCGTTTGGGATTTAAACTTGGTTTTATCTGCCTTGCAGGGAGCCTATTCACGATGCTGCTCTGGCTGTTCTTACCCTCAAGGTTGTCTTTTTGGTGGCCTTAACTTCGGTTAGGCGTGTGTCTGATCTGGCTGCTCTATCCATTCAGCCTCCGTACTATGAGAGGCACCAGGACAAGGTGGTGTTCCGCTTCAAGCCGTATTTTCTGCCTAAGGTTGTGTCTGCCTTTCATTTGAATCAGGACATTGTTCTTTCCTCATTGTGTCCCAATCCTATCAACGACAAGGAAAGGGTTCTGCATTCCTTGGACGTGGTCAGGTGTTTGAAGTATTACCTGGTAGTCACTGCGGCTTTCAGGAAGACTGATGCTCTCTTCGTTGTGCCTTCTGGGCCTAGGAAGGGTTTGGCTCCTGCCAAGTCTACTATCGGCAAATGGATCCGTCAGGCTGTGATTCAGGCCTATTCTGCTAAGGGGAAGAGTCCTCCTTTCTGTCTTACTGCTCATTCTACTCGTGCTATTGGGGCCTCCTGGGCCTTCCAGCACCAGGCTTCTGTTGAACATGTTTGCAAGGCCGCTACTTGGTCTTCTGTTCATACCTTTTCAAAGTTTTACAAGGTTGATGTTAGGGCCTCAGCTGATGCTGTGTTTGGCCGCAAGGTTTTGCTGGCGGCAGTATTTTAAGCTGCCTGCTGTTGCCTTTTTTTATGGACACTGCTATTGGATGTCCCAAGTGTAAGTATTATATCTGGAGCAGGACGTACTGTATAATTAGAATAATACTATTCTGTGAAATGCTCACCTGTAGAATTGGTATTATACGTATACAGTACGTCCTGCTCCACCCCACCCTGTTTTTTTTTTTTGCATTATTCTGGATCCCCTGTATGGTGATTTTTACCATTATTGTTGTTGTTACCAGTTTCGGTGGTTAAATTCTCCCGGCTTCTTGTTCACTGCTTTTCAATGCTGGGGATTTGTGGGAGGTCCCCAGGTATATGAAGGGCCGGGAGGAGCCTGTTTTTGCATGTCTGCAGTGCACAGCGCCATCTGTCACATTTATTGGAGGTGTTGGATATTGAACCGCCTGAGGCGCCCCCTCTCAAGAAGGGGGAATTTTTGGGGGCCTGCAAGCCCCATCTGGAATTCCCTACCCAGGGTCACTTTGATGCGCTGATCCTTAGAGAATGGGAGAGGCCCAGTCGGCTTCCTGGTGTTCCTCAGGGATGGGATAAGAAGTATCCTTTTCCGGTGGAGGCGGTTAAGCGCTGGTCTTCTCCTCCCGAGGTCGACGCGCCAGTTTTTGGTTTGACCAACTCTTCTGTGCTGAACACCCCTGACGCCACTTCCCTTAACGATGGTGAGTATAAGCGCCTTTATCAGATGGCGTGCCACGCATTTGCCAGCGTGGGCTCGGCCCTGGGGCCTGTTAGTGCATCTGCCCTGGTGTCGCTTGCTACCAGGTCTCTTATCAGGGACTGGCTGAATAACGCAATATCTGCATGTTTCGATTTTTCAGGCACATCAGAGATTCCTCCGGTTTGCGGTAGAGGATCAACATTATCAGTTTGTAGCTCTTCCCTTCGGTCTGACCTCGGCGCCGAGGGTCTTCACCAAGGTCTTGGCGGGAATAATGGCTCTGCTCAGAGCTCAGGGCATTCGCATTGTGCCTTATCTGGACGACCTGTTGATCTCAGCTTCTTCCCTCAGTCAGGCGGCGCTGGACACCCACCGGGTGGTGTCGACCCTGGAGAGGTTCGGGTGGGTGATCAACCGCACCAAGTCTTCTCTCTCCCCGTCTCGTGTGATTTCATTTCTGGGCATGAATCTGGATACCATTCGGGCCAGAGTGTTTCTGCCCCAGTCCAAGGTGCAGGAGATTCAGGGCCTGATCCGCCTTCTTCTGGCCAGTCCTTGTCCCTCTATCCGACAGGGGATGAAACTGGTGGGCTTGATGGTAACCTCCTTCGAGGCAGTACTGTTTGCACAGTTTCACATGAGATCTCTTCAACTTCACCTATTGACGCATTGGGACAGGTGCCCGCAGTCATTGGATCAACCTTTCAGGATGTCTCCCAGGGTTCGGCAGTCCTTTCGGTGGTGGCTGGAATCGAATGGAATCGTTACCACGGATGCCAGCCTGTCGGGCTGGGGAGGCTATTGGAAAAGGCATCAGTTCAGCGGGGTGTGGGGTCCCCAGGAGGCTCACACCCCCATCAATGTCTTGGAGCTCAGAGCCAACCGACTGGTTCTGGCTCAGCTGACCTCACATTTACGGGGTCTACCGGTTCAGGTTCGTTAGGACAACCGAACGGCGGTAGCTTACATCAATCACCAAGGAGGGACTCGCAGCAGGACTGCCCTCAGGGAAGTCTCTCTGATCCTGCACTGGGCGGAGAGCAATGTTTCTTGCATTTCGGCAGTCTACATTCCGGGGGTGGAGAATACGGAGGCGGATTCCCTGAGCAGGGGATCCTCTCGCCAAGGAGAGTGGTCTCTCAACCCCGAGGTTTTTCTGGATCTTTGCCGCAGGTGGGGGACTCCGGAGGTGGTTCTCTTTGCCTCGAGGCACAATCACAAACTTCCAGCCTTTGTGTCTTTCTCAGGATCCTCTGTCTCTGGCAGTGGATGCCTTGTCACTGGCTTTGAAGGAGTTGGGTTTTCTGTACCTGTTTCCACCTGTCTCCATGCTGGGCAAGGTAGTTTGCAAACTGGTTCTAGAAGGGGCACCAGCGATTCTGGTGGCTCCATGGTGGCCAAGAAGGGTTTGGTACGCAGACGTCGTAAGGATGGCCGTAGATCAGTACCGGCTTCCTGGACCTGCTATCTCAGGGTCATCTACTTTACCCCAATTTACAAACGCTGGCTTTGACGGTTTGGCTGCTGAAACCTTCATCTTGAAAGAGGATGGTTTGTCTGAGGCTGTTGTTCAGACCCTGATTAGGGCTAGGAAGCGGTCCTCTTCTGGCATTTACTATAGGACTTGGAGGTCCTATATTGATTGGTGTGAGGCTAGGGCCTTGCCTTGCAGGGTTTTTTCGATACCCAGAATTTTGGAGTTTCTTCAGCATAATCTGGATCTTGGGTTCCAGCTTAGTACTTTGAAAGGACAGGTTTCTGCTCTGTCGTTTTCTTCCAGAGGTCTTTTGCCGTACACCCGCTGGTTAAGACCTTTTTCCAAGGGGTCGCGCATATGCGGCCCCCTCTGAAGGCTGTAGTTCCTGTAAGGGATTTGAATTTGGTTCTTTCGGCTCTGCAAGGTCCTCCTTTTGAGCCGTTACAGGATATTGCCCTTTCGTTCTCACTCAGAAGGTTGCTTTCTAGGTGGCTATTACCTCGGTTCGGCGTGTCTCTGAGTTGGCGGCCCTGTCGGTTCAGGCCCCTTACTTTGAGAGACACCAGGATAAGGTGGTTTTTCGTTTTAAGCCGGATTTCCTTCCTAAGGTGGTGTCTGCTTTCCACCTCAATCAGGATATTGTTCTCCCCTTCCTTGTGTCCTAAGCCTGACAATGACAAGGAGAGGGTTCTGCACAATTTGGATGTTGTTCGCTGTGTGAAGTACTATTTGGTGACTACTTCTTCCTTCCGCAAGACGGACGCTTTTTCCGTGGTGCCCTGCGGGCCCAGGAAAGGTTTGGCGCCTGCTAAGTCTACAATTAGCAAATGGATTCGTCAGGCCATTGTTGGGGCCTATTCTGCTAAGGGGAGGACTCCCCCTTTTAGGGTCACTGCGCACTCTACTCGTGCTGTTGGTGCATCCTGGGCTTTTCAGCACCAGGCTTCTGTTGATCAAGTTTGTAAGGCTGCTACTTGGTCTTCCGTTCATACCTTTTACAAGTTTTACAAGGTTGATGTGCGGGCTTCAGCGGATGCTGTTTTTGGCCGCAAGGCCAAGCTGCAGTGGTTTGAGTTGGTACATTCTTTACTGTTTCTGGTTCCCATCCATGACGGACACTGCTATTGAATGTCCCATATGTCACGAAGATCGAAGTGGAGTGTATGGCACACTTAGAATAATACTGTTTTGTGAGTACTCACATTTAAAACGGGTATTATGAGTGTGCCATACACTCCAATTCGTCCCACCCCTTTTTTTCTGGTATTCTGGGGCTTTTATATTGTGAACCATTGGTTTTGATTGTTAAGGTTTAATTGGTTCTTCCTGGTCCCCTTACTGCTTTTTTACACTGGGAAATTGGTGGGAGGTCCCAGGTATATATGGACCGGGAGGGGCTTTCTTTTTTTTGCATATTCATCTCTGCAGAAGTTCGCCCTCTACTGGAGATTTCCCATATGTCATGAAGATCGAAGTGGAGTGTATGGCACTCTCATAATACCCGTTTTAAAGGTGAGTACTCACAAAACGGTATTGTATGTATGTATTTTTTACTTACTATGACACTCTTGTATGCATGTTTTGCTTATTTGGGTCCCCAATTGTGTCTTTCAGGACGGGATTACCAAAGATTAGGGGTTTCTCCTGGTCCTATGGCCCTTGCTCAAATTTAGGGGTTCCATTAGTTCATTGGTCTTAGTAAAATCCTCCCACTAACGGACGTTAAGGGGCATCCCGGGTAGCTTTGTAGCGTAATTCCCCTTTGGTCACTGCGACTACCCAAAATTCACTATATGGAGGCTCCCCAGGATACTGGACTCGGGGGTCCCTTCGGGACAACCCCGGTTGTGTGTGTTATGTGGGGCATCCCTTTTTGGAGATAATGTGCAAATTTGTATACCATGTGCACAACAGGCGATTGTGCGGTAAGCTTGGCCCCGCGCTGACGGTTCAGCCCTGCTGGCCTCATCACCTACACCCCCACGCCTGGTTATGACCCCAAGTGACGTCACCAGTGGGTAGTCGCAAACTGATGTATGCGCTAGGCTGGCCAACATTGAGAGATTGATTGCTAGCTCTGCGGCCAGGAAGGCCCCAGCTAAGAGATGGCACTTGGCGCCCCCGGCGCCGGCCTTGGATTATGCCGATATTGAGCCATTTGATTGGTCTGATTGTTCCCCGCTCAAGGAAGGGGAACTGTTCCCAGACTCTGACTCATCTGAGGATCGGCAGTACCCTGGCACTGATGCCGGCTCAGAGCGCGGGGATACTGTCGACACACATAGGCTCCTTACTCAAATTTTTGAGGTACTTGACATTTCCCCTCCTGCGGAGGCCCCTCTGCAACGGGGGGAATTTTTTGGGACCGCCAAACCTCTTTTGGAGTTCCCGGATCAGAAGCACTTTAACAATCTGACCCGTAAGGAATGGGAAAAGCCTAGTGAAAAGAATAAACCTGCACAGCTTCAAATAGATCCCATATAACAAAACACTGGATGCAGGCTAAAGTGGACCCAAATGCCCAATACAGGCAATTCTCTATATACAAAAAGTGGGCCTGCCAGCACAGACCCAAAGGTTCCACCCGTTTAGCCGCTCAACAGAATCATCAAATTAATGAATATTAATCAAAAAGCTTTATTCAATGCTGACCTAAACATATTAAAAACAGCTAAAAACATGATTGTTGGGATTGGAGTGTAACGGACTAATCAATATACAAATAGAGGTATGTAGGCAACTAGAAATATATACAATACAATCCTGGCTTGGGACTAAGCCCTTGCCCTAAGGATCTATCTCAAAGTCTATTTATTGGTTGATGCCCAGGAGTTTCATGGAAATTGTGTACGTGACTAAATAATGTTTCATGCAAAGCTGGAAAGTAGTGTGTACTTAAGGAATATATAGGTAAAAGCTCAGATGAGTATGAATGCTCAAAAATGCTATATAAGAAGTAAAGTGCTCAGTGCATAAAAGTGCAAGTTCTAACTAGCACTTGCACTTTTATGCACTGAGCACTTCTTATATAGCATTTTTGAGCATTCATACTCATCTGAGCTTTTACCTATATATTCTTTAAGTACACACTACTTTCCAGCTTTGCATGAAGCATTATTTAGTCACGTACACAATTTCCATGAAACTCCTGGGCATCAACCAATAAATAGACTTTGAGATAGATCCTTAGGGCAAGGGCTTAGTCCCAAGCCAGGATTGTATTGTATATATTTCTAGTTGCCTACATACCTCTATTTGTATATTGATTAGTCCGTTACACTCCAATCCCAACAATCATGTTTTTAGCTGTTTTTAATATGTTTAGGTCAGCATTGAATAAAGCTTTTTGATATTCATTTGATGATTCTGTTGAGCGGCTAAACGGGTGGAACCTTTGGGTCTGTGCTGGCAGGCCCACTTTTTGTATGTAGAATGGGAAAAGCCTAGTCGGCTCGCTGGTATCCCTCACGGGTGGGATAGGAAGTATCCCTTTCCTGTTGAGGTGGTTAAACGTTGGTCGACATCCACAGAGGTCGACGCACACGTCCTGGGAATGTCCAATACTTCAGCCGTGCATACCCCGGATTCCTCTACCTTGAAGGATGGTCAAGACCGACGTCTCGATCAATTGGCTTCGCATGCCTTCGCTTGTGTGGGTTCGGCCTTGCGCCTGGTTTGTGCCTCTACGCTCACGGCCGTGGCTACTAGAGCTCTAATTAGGGGCCTTTTGGATGGTTCCCAATTGGATCCTTGCAGTGAGGAGTTTGCAGCCTTGACTCATTGTGAGATGTTCATTGCTTTTGTCTTGTCAGCCTTGGATGATACTATCCGTATGTGTAGCAGGACCTCGGCATTGCAGGTTGCTATACGCCGGTCGGTCTGGTTGCACCAGTGGGCGGCTGATAACGCTGCTAAGAAGGCGCTCACAGGTCTTCCCTTCGTGGGTCTGCACCTGTTTGGTGATCGTTTAGACTTTGTTGCCAGAGGGGGTAAGTTACCTCAACGCAAGAAGCAGCGCCAGCCCTTTTGGGGTTCGGGCTCATTCAACCCTTCCTTTCGTGGCTCTCGGTCAAGCAGGGGAACGTATATTCTTAGTATACAGTACGTCCTGCTCCAGATATAATACTTACACTTGGGTTATCCTCCGCCAGATGGCGCGGCACTGCAGAGACATGGAAAACAGGCTCCTCCCGGCCCTTCAAATACCCAGGGACCTCCCACAAATCCCCAGATTTCTCTGCAGTGCTGACAGCGAAGACATGAAGTATCACTCTCTCGCAGGTGAGCGGGGCTATCAAAGCCTGCGGCCCTGTTGGACTATTCCCACCCGTCCTCCCTGTGATGTGCCTCCCAGCCTGGGCTGCGCTGGTCGGATGGAGGTAGGCAGCACCATGTGTGCTTAATGGATCCATGCTCCACCGCAGTCCCCCAACAAAGGGTAGGTGGTTTAGGCTGATGGTGAGCCTCTAGGGGATGCCCCTCCCACACTATTGCCCCATGCCCCGTGTAGCGGTGGGCCCTGTACAAAGGGTCGCCATCCTCCCTTGTTCCCCCCATAGCCCGGGGGGAAAGAAAGGGGGGGTGTGGTGGTCTTAGTGTATGTTTACACGTTATGACCTTAGTCTTGCCCCGGACTGGTATTCCTGGTGTCAGAGCCGCGCTGTTTGCATTTCACTGTGTATTTGTCGCCGCCGCGCGCACCACTTCCTTTACTGGATGTGCTACCGGGCGGCGGCGCCTCAGACGCTGCGGCGTCTTCATTGACAAATCCTTTTCTAAGTGTGTCATACACTTCGCTCCTCATGACAACGTTGAAACTATCTCAGAGCTTCGCGCTCTTCGGGGGGAGCGGGGACCCGTTTTGGCGCGCTCCGCGTCACAGCCCGCTCTGGCCCGCCCTTCGGGGTTCGCTTGGTGCCATTTTGATGCTGGTCGCACGCACGTGTGGTAGCGGTCCTCCTCCTCCCTTGGTCTGTAAGTGCCCTCGCAGGCGATTTTCATGATCCTTGATTACTGCGCTTGGTTTTGACACCCCTTTATTCCCTTTATGTCTTTCAGACTGGTGAACACCATTGGCTTCTCCCGGCCCGGTGTTAAATTATAGCGGGCCTTGTAATATTCTCCCACTTCCCTAGCTGGTCTTTGGGGCATCCAGGGTTACTTATTGTGTAAATCCCTACTGGCATACTGTGCCTTGAATAATCACCATATGGAGGCATCTCAGAATTATGTGACCGGGGTCCCTCTGGGACAAGACCGGCGGTGTATAGCGTGTGGACAACCTCATGCTGATGCTGACAGGGCACGGGTCTACGTACCCTGTGCCGAGCAAGCCCTGGCCCTGCAAGGTCGGCCAGTGGCTACACCTAGCTTCAATTCACCTATCTCCCCAGGCTTAAATCTCTCTCCTGCTGAGTCGCCTACAAGTGGGGAATTGCAGCCTGCTGGGCCTTCCAGACTGTCTACGGCTGAACAGATTATTGCTAGGTTGTCAGAGCAAATGGGCCCTGGTAGAAAGCGGCACCTGTCGCCTCATGTTTCTGTATGTTCTATGAGAACCGTGGGGTTTACTACTCCGTGTGACTATACCCCTTCTGACGAAGGGGAGTTGTTCTCTGACTCGGGCTCATCTGATGAGAGGCCGAGAAGTCATGACGATTCTGGCCCTGAATACTGGGGCCAGTGTGACACTGACGACTTGTTGATTAAGGTCTTTAAGGCACTGTCTATCTTTCTCCCCGGTCAGGTCCCCAAGCCTAGAGGGGAGCGTTTCCATACTGCGACTGCACGTTTGGAATTTCTAGAACAGGCTCATTTCCATGCCCTTGTGCTCAAGGAATGGGAATGCCCCAGTAAACTTCCAGGGGACTGGGATAGGAAATACCCTTTCCCCCCTGAGGTGGTTAATTGTTGGTCATCACCCCCCGTGGTGGATGCGCCGATCATAGGGGTCCCTAATCCCCCCCTTTATTACAACCCCTGCTTATAGTACCCTTCGGGATGCTGAGGACCGGCGCCTTGAGCTGCTGGCCTCCCATGCCTTTTCTTGTGCTGGGACGGCGCTGCGCCCGGTCTGTGCCGCAGCTATTACTGCAGTGGCCGCTAGAACCCTCTTCAGAAAGTTGCTTGATCATCACCCCGAGGATCTCCCTTGGGAGGTGTTTAATGCACTCTCCAATTGTGATGTATTTGTAAAATTTATTCTATTAGCGCTGGATGACGCTATTAGAATGTGATCTTCTGCCCTTGCGGTGGCTATATGTCGCTTGGTCTGGCTGCGACAGTGGGGTGCTGACGATGCTACTAAAAAGACTCTTACTGGGCTCCCCTTTAGAGGGCAACGCCTATTTGGGGCCCGCCTAGATCTGTTTGGAAAAAAGGGCAAATCACCCCTTCGCAGACGGCCATCTCGGCCCCCTCTGGGCAGGGGCACCCCTCCTCCCCCCTACCTTAGTGTTAAACAAGAACCAGGGGTGTCCTTCCGGATTTTTCGTGCAGACTCCTGCCCCACGAGCAGCAGACAACGCCCTGGCTCCTCCGGCGGGGCTAAGCCCAAATCTTCCACCAAACCCCCTCAAGCATGATGGGGCGCCCTCGCCCGTCTGGGTGAGGGGATGGCTGCAGCACCTTGCTCTTATCAGGAGGCATCTCGCCTCATTCTGGTGGATTCAGGAGGTTGTGTCCTCCAGATACAGGATAGAGTTTGCTGCACAGCCTTACCCAGTTTTTATCAGGTCCCAGGTACTCCTGGTCCCTGCCGCTGTTCAGTTGCTGGCACAGGCCATGCTAGGCCTGCAAGGTCTGAGGGTCTCTTGCAGATTGCCCGTAATAGGCAGAGGCAGGGGCCGCTATACCAACCTTTCCACAGTCCCCCAAAGGATGGGTCGGGTTGGCCCGTTCTGGATTAACAGCAATTCTCTAATTACAGGCAGTTTTCCTGCATGGAAACTCTTGAGTTGGTCCATCAGCACCTTGCACCCAGTGGGCTTCTGGGGAACTCTAAAATGCTTATGTTTACATGTGTGCCCTCAGGTCTCTGAGGCTCTTCAGGTTCATGTTGGAAGTCCAACACTGTTAATTGTGGCCTTATCTGGCCTCTCTTCAACTCCCAGAGTGTTCACTCAGGTGCTGACGATGGTGATGTCTCTGATGAGACCAAGGGGCGTCCGCGCGATGACTACCTGGACGCCCTTTCTCACTTCCCTGTCTCTGCGTCAGGATAGTTGGATACCCGGCTGGTGGGTCCATTGGGATTCATTTGGATGGGTGATCAATCACCCCGAGTTCTCACTGTCCCCTTAAGTGGTAACTCCATTAATAGGAATTAATAGGAATGATTCTGGATTAGGTTCAAACCAGATTCTCCCCTTCTCAGCAATTTGGTGGGCAATCTGGTCTCATGGGCTCAGTCCCTCATTGCTGTCCCGATCTCTTAACACCAGGCAGGGATGCAACTAGTGGGCCCGTTGGTAACTTGCTCGGAAGAGGTCCCTTATTCTCAGTTCCCCTTGAGCCCTTCTGCGACTTCTATTGGTAACACAGGACAGGGATTCAGCACCCCTGGAGCAGGGTCTGTGGGCCTTCCCACCTGTAAGACATTTTTTTCTTGGAAGTGGATGAACTCAAGGGACCTGTCTGGGGGCAGTTCCTTCTTGCCCCTGCCTGGAAACGGTTACCATGGATGCCAACCTATCAGGTTGAAGGGGGAGGTTTTCTTCTAAAACTCCCTGCGATTCTGGTGGTGGTGGGGCCCTTAGAGGGTCCTTACGCCTATTGAACAGTGAGCATTTTTCAGTTGGCTCTATCTCGCTTGACCACTTCCCTTCTGGGCTGGCAAGTTTGGGGGTGCTCGGTCTGTCTGACGACAGTTGTCCTACATTAATCATTGGAAGGGGCCTGGAGCTGGCGGACCCTCCAGGAAGTGTCTGTTCCTTTTCTGGGTGGAGACAATGCTCCCTGCATGTTAGTGATATTAGCTCCGGCGGAGCCCCTCTGCGACAGGATGTGCTAATCCCCGTGTCGCTATGGAGTCCAACCAGTCGTGGATCTGTTGTGTTCCGTCACCTTCACAGGCTATCGGCCTTTGTTTCCCTGTCCCAGGATCCTATGTCAGTGGTCTGGATGCCTTTAGTACCGTCTTGACAGGACGTTCGGTTTTGTATGTCCTTCTCCATTCCCTCTGCTAGGCAGGGTTCTGCGTAAGATTGCTCTGGTAAGGGGACAAGTGATTCTGGTGGCCCCCAGGTGCCCTAGTAGAGTGTGGTTGCAGACATGGTACTGAGGTCAGTAGTTTTCTGTACCTTGCCAGGAGTGTCAGCTTGATCACTCGGGGCCCCCTTTTCATCACTCCAATCTACAGTCCCTGGCATAGTCGGCCTGACTGCTGAAACATACATCTTGATGGAGACAGGTTTATCTGTCTCGGTGTTTGAGACTATGGGAAGGCTAGGAGTAAGCTTCTTCCTCGTCTTCTTCTATCTGTTGTAGGGTATGTCATACCCACATTGATTGGGGTGAGTCTAGCTCTCTTACCTGTTGGGCGTTCTCGGTTCCCAGGGTTCTAGTGTGGTTTTCGGCATGAATTGGAGTTGGTTCCCCAACTCAGTACTCTGATGGGTCATGTTCTGCCCTGTCCACCTTGCCTTAGTAGTCTCTGGTTCAGTCTTCCTTGGTTAAGACTTCCTTTAAGGGGGTGCTCATGTGCATCCTCCATGTAATCCTATGGTCCCTGTTGGGATTACAATTGAATTCATTCTGTCTGCTTGCAGGATTTTGTCCCTTGGTCCTATTCAGGATGCTGTCTGGCTGTCCTTAACCTCAAGGTTGTCCTTCTGGTGACTGTTACCTTGGTCAGGCCTGTGTTAGCGGGCGGCTCTGTCTACCTAGCCCTCATTCCTTGAGATACACCAGGATAAGGTGGAGTTCCGCCTGAAGCTGGACTCTGCATCTGGAAGTGTCTTATGTTCATTCATTCGAGATATTGTTATCCACGGCTGTGCCTTTTTCCTAGCAACGCTGAGGAAAGGGTTCTGCATTCCTTATACAGGTGTTGGAAGTTTTTTTTTTGTTTTTCCTTGGGAGTCACTGTGTCCTTTAGGGGAACTGAGGTTCCTTGGGGCTTGTGGTCATTACATCCTGAATGTGCCCGATCTCGTCTGCTCTCGGGAGTTGGGCGGCTTGGTCTTGGTTATTACCTTATTGGATGTTACTCCTGATACTTTGTTCGGCCTTTGGCTTCTGCCAAGTCTATTGTAGCGATTGGATTCGTCAGGCTGTTACTCAGGCCTACTCCAGCAAGGGGAAGAATCTCCCTTGTCGCCTTGATTCCGTTTCTACGCGTGCTTGATGCCTCTTGGGCCTTTCAGCACCGGGCTTCTGTTGAACTGGTTGGCTAGGCCGCTACCATTGGCCTTCTGCTCATACTATTTGCAAGGTTTTTTTTTTTACAAGATTGATGTTAGGGCCTCAGCTCATGCTGTCTTGGGCGTATGGTTCTGCAGGTGACAGTGGTTTTAAACTGTCTGCTGTTGTCGTTTTTTGTTGGGGATCTCACCCTACTTTATGGACACTGCTTTTGGATGTCCCAAGTGTAAGTATTCTATCTGGAGCAGGACGTACTGAATACTAAGAATAATTCAATTCTGTGAAGTACTCACCTGTAGAATTGATATTATTTGTATACAGTACGTCCTGCTCCACCCCACCCTGGTTTTTGCATTATTCTAGATCCCCTGTATGGTGATTATCATTGTTATCATTACCAGTTGTTCTGGGTGGTTTAATTCTCCCGGCTTCTTGTTCACTGCTTTTCAATGCTGGGGATTTGTGGGAGGTCCCTGGGTATTTGAAGGGCCGGGAGGAGCCTGTTTTCCATGTCTCTGCAGTGCAGCGGCATCTGGCGGAGGATAACCCAAGTGTAAGTATTATATCTGGAGCAGGACGTACTGTATACAAATATCATTTCTACAGGTGAGTACTTCACAGAACTGTATTTTCACTGCATTCCGAGGAGATGCCTGAGGTAGGGGCAGAGGACGTGCCCGACCCGGGACTTCCTGGGGTACTAAACCCAAATCCGTTGCCAAGCCTGCTCAGCAATGAAGGGTCGCCCTCACCCTTGCGGGTGGGGGGACGGGTGCTGCTCTCTGCTCAGGTCTGGAACCTAGAGGTCATAGACGTCTGAATCCGGGAGGTAATTTCTTCCGGGTACAAGCTGGAGTTTGCATGCCGGCCTCCTCCCAGATTCCTCAGGTCCCAGGTTCCGTCAGATCCACGGGCGGCACAGGGCCTTTTTTGGGTGGTGCACAACCTTTGGGATATGGGGGTTGTTTGTCCGGTTCCCCCTACAGAGAGAGGTCTGGGTTACTATTCCAACCTCTTTACGGTGCCCAAAAAAGATGGTTCCATAAGACCCATTTTGGACTTGAAAACTCTCAACCGGTTCATCAGAACCCAAAAATTTTGTATGGAGACTCTGCACTCTGCTGTTGACTCACTGCATCCGGGGGACTTTATGACCTCAATAGATATCAAGGACGCTTACCTTCATGTGCCGGTCTTCCTGGGACACCAAGAGTTCCTCAGGTTCGTGGTAGACAACCAGCACTTCCAGTTTGTGGCTCTTCCCTTCGGGCTGACTTCGGCGCCCAGGGTGTTTACCAAGGTTTTGGCGGGCGTGATGCCCTTCTCAGAGTCCGGGGCATTTGTATCTTGCCTTACCAGGACGACCTTCTCATCACGTCATCCTCTATCCACCAGGCGGAGCTGGACACCAGAACGGTGGTGACGACGCTGGAGAGGTTCGGGTAGGTAATCAATTACCCCAAGTCCTCTCTATCCCCGTCAAGGGTGGCTTCGTTCCTGGGCATGACTCTGGATACCATTCAGACCAGGGTGTTCCTACCCCAGCCGAAGGAGGATGTTCTTCAAGCTCTTATTCGTTTTCGTCTGTCCAGCCCTCGTCCGTCCATCAGGCAATGCATGAGGCTGGTAGGTTTGATGGTGGCTTGCTTCGCGGCAGTGCCATTTGCTCAGTTTCACATGAGACCCCTTCAGCTCCATCTTCTATCGGTTTGGGACAAATGTCCTCGGTCTCTGGATCAGACTTGTGTTCTGTCCCCTCTTGTCCGGCGGTCCTTCCAGTGGTGGATGGACCAGAGGAATCTCCTGGGGGGCAGGTCCTTTCTTGCTCCCTGTTGGGAGGCGGTCACCACGAATGCCAGTCTTTCAGGCTGGGGAGGCTTCTGGAGGGAACATCAGTTCCAGGGGCTGTGGGGTCCTCAGGAGGCCCATATCCCCATCAACATTCTGGAGCTGAGGGCGGTTCAGTTAGTGCTGTCACACCTGACGCATCATCTTCGGGGCTTACCAGTTCAGGTTCGCTCCGACAATCGGACAGCGGTCGCTTACATCAATCACCAAGGAGGGACTCGCAGCCGGAGTGCCCTCCGGAAGGTATTTCTATCCCTCTGTCGCAGGTGGGGGAGTCCGGAGGTGGATCTGTTTGCCTCTCGTCACAATCTGTCCCAGGACCCTCTGGCTCTGGCAGTGGATGCCATGTCTCTGTCCTGGCGGGAGCTCGGTCTCCTGTATCTGTTTCCTCCCTTTCCCATGGTGGGCAAGGTGGTACACAAGCTGGCTCAAGAGGGTGTGCCAGCAATCCTGGTGGCCCCAAGGTGGCCAAGACAGGTGTGGTTCGCAGACGGCTGGCGGTCGATCAATTCAGGCTGCCTCTGGTTCTGGATCTGATCACACAAGGTCAGCTTTGTTACCCCAATTTACAAACGGCTTTGACGGCGTGGCTGCTGAAACCTTCATCATAAAGGAAAAGGATTTGTCTGAAGCAGTTGTCCAGACTCTTGTCAGGGCTAGGAACAAATCTTCCTCTAATATCTATTACAGGACCTAGCGGACCTACACTGATTGGTGTGAGGTTAGGGCCTTTCCTTGCCGGGTGTTTTCCATTCCTCGGATTTTGGAGTTTCTTCAGCATGGTCTGGACATGGGTTTTCAACTTAGCACCCTTAAGGGGCATGTGTCCGCTCTGGCGGTTTTCTTTCAGAGATCTTTCGCTCTTCATCCTCTGGTTAGGACCTTTTTTCAGGGGGTCACTCATGTGCGCCCTCCTCGCAAACCCATGTTGCCTGTTTGGGATTTAAATTTGGTGTTGTCTGCCCTTCAGGGTCCTCCTTTTGAACCAGTGCAGGATGCTGCACTATCCATTTTCACCTTAAAAGTTGCCCTTTTGGTGGCTATCACCTCTGTTCGACGGGTTTCTGAGTTGGCGGCTCTGTCTATTCAGGCCCCCTACTTTGGTTTAAAGCGGAAAACCACCTTGTCCTGATGTCTCTCAGCCTTCCTGCCAAAGGTTGTCTCTGCTTTTCACCTCAATCAGGACATTGTACTTCCTGCATTGTGTCCTAAACCTAGCAATGACAAGGAGAGGGCTTTGCACTCTCTGGATGTCGTTAGATGTGTAAAGTACTATCTGGTGTCTACCTTTCCGGAAGACGGGACGCCTTTTTTGTGGTGCCCTCTGGGCCCAAGAAGGGTTTGGCGCCCGTCAAGTCTACCATTAGTAAATGGATTCGTCAGGCCGTTATTAGGGCCTACTCTGCCAAGGGGAGGGATCCCCCTTTCCAGATCACTGCTCATTCTACTCGTGCTGTTGGGGCTTCCTGGGCGTTTCAGCACCAGGCCTCTATTGAACAAGTTTGTAAGGCTGCTACTTGGTCTTCTGTTCATACTTTTTCCAAGTTTTATAAGTTTGATGTACAGGCCTCAGCGGATGCTGTTTTTGGCCGCAAAGTTCTGCAAGCTGCAGTGTTTTAATTTGTGCACTATTGCCTGTTGGGATCCCCACCCTTTTTGGACACTGCTATTGGATGTCCCACGTGTAATTAATACTTCCGAAGCAGGGTGTGAGACATACTTGGAATAATACCATTTTGTGATTACTCACCTGTAAAATGGGTATTATAAGTATGTCACACACCCTGCTTCGTCCCACCCTGAGTTGTATCTTGGATCCTCTATATGGTGAAACTTTTTTGCTCATAGATTTTATTGGCTCTTCCTGGTTCCCTTACAGCTTTCTTATACTGGGGAATGTGTGGGAGGTCCCAGGTATTTATGGACCGGGAGGGGCTTCTTTTTCTAGTCATCTCTGCAGAAGTTTGCTCTCTACTGGACCATAACCCACGTGTAATTAATACTTCCAAAGCAGGGTGTGAGATATACTTATAATACCCATTTTACAGGTGAGTAATCACAAAATGGTATTTTTGATAATATGACTAAAAATGTACTACTTGCCTCACACTTGCCCTATAACAAGTGGATGAAAACCCAGGACTTTGACTATCCTGGGTTTTGGTTCATGTTCCGCTGTGTAAAACCCCTTAGGTTGCCTGATCTGACTCTTCCCCGGTCCTATGACGCATGCACAGCCTCTCATCCATCCAATCGGCGCACTCTGATCCACTCCCACCCCTTTGTCTAAGGCAAGCAGTCCCGAACGTGATGGCAGCAATTACAATTGCCGGATGCAGGCACGCACCCTGCTAAGGGGATAGCAGGGATGCGGCCGCTTCTCACGCATGCAGCATTGGACTGGGGATGGAGAGTTTCCTGGGTGGTTTCACACAGTGGGGCATTCTGATTTTGAAAGCCCCGGGGGGAGGGAATCTAGAAGTCCTGGAACCTTAAACACAATACTTTACAACCACATTAATAAAGGAATGATGAGATATAGAATTTTTTTTTTTTTTTTTTTTTGTCACACTGATTTTTATTGAGAATTTTTGGAGTCGTAGACATAGCATACATACAATTGGATATGCAAATAAGACAACATACCATTGGGTCCAGGATGCAACCTGCCCATCAAAGCTTCCAAGCAATGCATCAACAATCATTACAATGTCCTACAGCTGCCTGTCCGGGGCTCCTGCCATGGGATCCCGGCATTAAATTAGCCAAAGTAGCTATAACCCCAGACCTCTGCGACTCCAATGTTCTGCTACTTTACTCCTCCTCCGGTGTAATGTAGACCTGGACTCTGCGAAGGAGTCCAGAGAGAGAACAGAGCCCCTAAAGGGCAGAAAAAGGGAAGGAACGGAACCAACAACAGAGGGGCCAGAGGAAAGAAAAATCAGAGGGGGGAAAGGGAACATATAAAGGGAAGGCAGAGACAGAGAGGCTCCCGGGGGAGGGGGGGAGAGGGGGGAGAAGCGGGGGGGACCAAACAGGGGGCCCGCGAGACCCCAGCACCCCCCACTGCCGTACCGACTTTCCTCTTGACTCCACTACCAACCTGTATTCTTCAGTCCTGCTCCATTGCAGCCTTGTATTCAGGTGAGGACCTAAAATCAGCCCAGATAGACCAGACCTTCCTGTAGGCTTCCGCCCTATCCTGTCTCAGGTGTAGAATTTCTTCCATTTCCTCTACATGGTTTAATTGCTGCAGCCATTCTTTGACCGTTGGTGCTGACGGTGATTTCCATTTCCGAGGTATCACCCTCCGTGCCGCATTAGTGAGGTGGATCCCTAGTGGTCCTAGATCACATTCGCCTGCTTTTTTCCTCTGCCAATTCAGTAAATAGAAGGCGGGGTCCCATTCAGGAGAGAGGCCCACTACCTTCTCAATCATACCCTGAATGTTCTTCCAGAAGGGGACAATATTAGGGCACGACCACCAAATATGCAACACATCTGCGCCTTTCTGATTGCATCTCCAGCAAGTGTCTGGGATAGCCGGGAACATTTTATGTAGCATCTTTGGGGTCCTGTACCATCTAGTAATTAGTTTGTAATTAGTCTCCTGCGTAGAGGAGTTTGCCAAGCCCCTGTATGCCCTTTGATATATGCATTTCCAATCTTCTTCTGTCAAGTCTAGGTTCAAATCTCTCTCCCATTTTCCTTCCCAGGGTCTCCTCTGGGTAGGGCCCCCTTCCAGCAGCAGACCATATGTACATGACAGGAGGTGGTTCCTAGGACCCTCTCCCAGGCAAGCTCTTTCAAATACTGTGGGCTCCCTATCCACTTTCCCCTTCAGGTTCTCCGACTGAGCAAAATGCCTAATCTGTAGATATTCCAAGTGGGAGAGTTCCCCTCCAATAACGTCCTGTAGGTCCTGCTTCTGTCTAAATACCCCTCCTGAGAATAAGTGAGCCGCCCTTAGTGGGTGCAGATATTTGCCTTTCCTCAAAAAGGATCTCTCTCGCCCAGGAGGGAAATCCGGGTGGTCATGAATCGATAACAGAGGTCCCGGTATTGACGACACCCCTTTATATCTTCTACAGATCTGGCGAAAAATTTCCAATGTGGTGCCAATAAAAGGGTGGGATCTAATCTTCTCCGGGATGTCACTCCTGTTGAAAGACCATAGCTGTCTCAGGGTACCCTGACTAGTTTCATCTTCTATGGAGACCCACTCTTTGTGGGAGCTATTCACATTCCAGTCAATAATTCTTGCTAAATGCGAGGCTTTCACGTATGTGTCAATGCAGGGCAGACCCAATCCACCCTGAGATCTCGGCAGAACCAGGGTGGTTCTTTTTGCCCTGGGGGGCTTACCTGCCCATAAGAATCTCGTGAACGTTTTCCTGATATCTAAAGCAAAAGAGCCAGGGAGTTTGATTGGGATGCATTGTATCAAATATAGCAGTCTCGGGAGCGCATTCATTTTCAGAACCGCCAGCTTCCCGAACCACGACAGTTTCAGGCATCTCCATCTATTTAGGTCCGCTTTTACTTTACTGATCAATGGGGCAAAATTCAGTTGAAATAGCTGTGAGAGGTCCGCGGGCAGTTGGATCCCCAGATATGTGAGACTACGTGTCCCCCATCTAAACTGAAAGGATTTCTCTAGATTCTCTTTCTCCTGAGCAGGGAGTGAGACATTCAATGCTACTGATTTAGAGTAGTTTATTTTCAAATTGGACATTTTACCAAAAATCTCAAGCTCTTTCAGCAGGCACGGTATCGAAACCCAGGGAGAGGAAAGAAAAAACAACATATCGTCCGCATAGGCGGCCACTTTTTGTTCCTTAACCCCTATCTGAACCCCTCTAATGTCAGGGTTCATTTTCACCATCCTCAGGAATGGTTCCAGCGTGAGCGCAAAAATCAATGGGGACATAGGGCATCCCTGCCTAGTACCATTACGAATCAGAAATCCGTTTGAGGTCACATTGTTAACTCTAACCCTTGCACGTGGGTCCGAGTACAGGGCCAGAATTCTGTTCCGAGCCACCTCCCCCAGGCCGATATGCTCCAGAACCACTGTAATCCATTCCCAATCAACCCTATCAAATGCCTTTTCGGCGTCAGTAGATAGCATCATAATCTTCAGCCTGTGGGAGGTGGCCCACCAGTGTACATTCATGGCCTTCACTGTATTGTCGCGTGCTTCCCTTCCTCCAATAAAGCCCACTTGGTCTTGTTGGACCAACTCTGGCAAAAGACCCGCTAGCCTCTTGGCTAACACCTTCGCGTATAATTTGATATCAACATTCAGTAATGATATAGGTCTGTAGTTCTGGCACTGGGTGTCATCCTTCCCCTCCTTCGGGATTACCACTATGCGAGCCTCAAGAGACTCCGGGGGGAATACCCCTGTCTCGCCCGCACTGCTAAAAGCCCGTACCATGTGTGGAAGCAGTTGGGGGGCAAACGCCCTATAATACTGGCTGGGGAATCCATCAGGTCCCGGGGCCCGTCCAGGTCTAATTTCTTTGAGCGCCACCATACATTCCTCACTGGAAATCGGGCTCTCCAGAAATTCAATTGCTTCCTTAGAAAGTCGGGGCATCTTAGCTCTTTCACAATAATCTATCATCTGGGATTTGTGTCCCCCTTCTGAGGGGCGCCCCGGGAGATTGTACAATGTGGAATAATATCTCTTAAACTGTTCGGCGATATCTGACTCCTTCTGGTACAAGGTCCCCGTTGAGTCTCTAATTCCCTGCACATGAGCCCTAGAGCCCTTTGGGTTAAGGCCACTCGCTAGAAGCCTACCAGGTTTATTACCTTGCTCATAATAAAGCCCATTGCGGAACGTGAACGCTCTCTTGGCAGCCCCCCATAAGGCAGCTCTCAGCTCCTTCCTTTTTTCCAAGAGCTCCTGTAGGTGTTTCTCCAAAAGCGTTTTCTTGTGTTGAGATTCCAGAACCGAGACCCTGTGAGCAAGTCCCTCTATTTTAGCTAATCTTTCCTTCTTCATTCGTGCACCCTCTTGTATGAGAAAACCCCGTATCGTGCACTTGTGTGCCTCCCAAATTGTGATTGGGTTCAGCTCTTCGGTTGCATTTTCACGGAAGTACTGAGTGATCTGCTGTTTAACCCTCTCTGCTCTAACTACGTCCTTTAGAATACTAGTGTTCATTCTCCAGTTCCATTCCTTGTGTACCTGTCCCGGTAGCAAGAGCCTCATAATTACTGGGGCGTGATCAGCAAATGTAATCGTCCCTATCTCCACTCCCGCTATCCAGCTAAGGTCTCTCTGGGACAAGAACAGATAGTCTATCCTCGAGTACTTTGAGTGGATGGGGGAAAAGTAGGTATAATCCCTACCGTCTGGGTGTGCGAATCTCCATGTGTCAATTACCTGCACAGTCTGAAGAGCTGTTTTAATTCGCTTAAGATACCTGTATGCAATGGAGGAGCTAGCGTTAGAGGTGTCTACCAAGGGATTTAATGCACAGTTCAGGTCTCCCCCTATAATCAAGGAACCCTCCTGAAAGGATTGTAATTCCTTAAGCACTGAGGTCATGAATTGGTGTTGTAGTCTATTGGGGGCGTAGATGTTTGCCAGTGTGAGGATCTTTCCAGACGGAAGCTTACCCTTGAGGAAGATATAGCGCCCCTCCTTGTCAATGACCTCTGAGGTCACAGAAAATGCCAGAGTCTTGTCCACTAGGATAGAAACCCCTTTAGTCTTGGAAGATGGAGATGGCGCTGTCCAATGAAAGGGAAACGATCTATTACCTAGATAGGGGACTTTACCCCTCTGAAAGTGTGTTTCCTGAATCAAGGCAATATGTGCCTTATATTTCTTCAATTCCCTCATAAGAGAGTGTCGCTTAGCTGGTGAATTAAGACCCTTCACGTTTATAGTCATTATCCTCACCTCCATATCTCCCATTGAGGTCATTGCTAACAGGAAGGGGTCACACAGGTCCACCCGGGCCCCCCAACCTCACCCCCCACACCCCCCCACCCCCAGAGCCAAAGAGAGGAGTACTTATAGGTACCCCACCAGATACTGATGGGGAAGAAGAAAAGACAGGGATAGAGAGAATGGGAACAGAGATGGGGGTCCTGACCTTAATCAAGATCAGAAACAGAACCCCAAAGCGCACCCTTATGGGGTGTAAGAGAGAACACGGAAGGGAAAATAAGAGGGCGTAACGCAGGGTATAAGACCTCCTGCGACCGCCCAGCCCCACCTGAAGCTACACCAGGGGGGGGAAAAAAAAGAAAAAAGGAGAAACCCCTGGATTCTTCAGGAAGTAGAGACCCACAAGGAGTCCCTAAATAATCCCACTTACCGTGAAAGTCACAAAAAACTTGGGGACCATGGAAGGCCAGACAGGCAGAAGTACTACGTTTTCAAATTTGTGATAACACGAAAATTATCTATACTGTGAGCAAAATCAAGTATACCTTTATATAGTAACCTGGTGTTGGACCCATTTAACACCTATTGAACGTCCCCTTATTCCATCCCGTCCAGTTGCAGGGCAAAAATTTGTATTGCATCCTTGCTTGCCCATCTTGACCCCGCAATTTTCTCCTGGGTTGTCGCCACCTTCACCTAATTGGAGAGTCCCCAAGCAGTCCCCTGCAGAGTTGCTAAGGGGGAGGGGGGGGGGGGGGGAAGGCCCCTCCACTCAGCCACCAGCCCCACATGACCCTTGATATGCTCACATATTGATATTTCGCCAAGCCATCTACGCTTGTGCTTCCCAAGGATCCATAATGTGCCCATTCGAGGGCATCAAACCCCTGCAGTTTAGTTACATCCCCAATAGCCCCCCCCCCCCACCGATCCCCGTCCCCCAATCCCCTCCGGAGAGGGCCACGCCGACAGCCAGGGCCCCCCCCAGAGGGGAGGGAGGACAGCCAACCCCATTCCCCCGCAGACCACAGACCCGAGAGGTCAGGATACAGTAATCTAAGATAGAGCAAAGTAGCCATCATGTTTCCCGTGGTCTCAGATCACGCAGTCAATTAATCTGCCACCTATATCATATGAGAAGTATAGGAAAGCTAAGCTCGGGGGGGAAGAGAGCGAGGGACATGGTCCCATATGCTGCCAGAAGACAGTGCCCCAGATCCTGATGCCGAGAGCTGCTACGGTTCCAGGACCCTCTCACCGCACCGCCCAAGAACTCGTTCATTTTCTTGCAGCTTTTACCCCCAAGACGGGGGGAAGAGGCCTTTCTATCCTCTAGTCCCCCCGGCGCTCGGCCCCCGGAGTCGTTCAGAGGCAGATCACCAACTAATCTAGGCTTTTAATCCCCTGATCGCCCTTGAGCAGCTAATGCATACCTGTATCCCCCGTCCCATCCCCCCCCACCACCTCCCGTCCATCCGTCCCCCCCGGGACGGGCCCCCCCATCCGGCGAAGCCCCCCCCGAGGAGAAGGGAGGACGGAAGGCCCAGAATCCCCCACCCCCCCAGACCAAACGAGCCATATTGGAGCGGCGGGACCCTTCAAGTTTACTCATTATGACACACCAAGACTCCCATATGAGGTCTCCAATTGGTCCATCCCCATCCCCCCAGCCCCCCGGCAGAGGGACCCGCGGGACCCGCGGGTCCCCCCCCACCGGAGGAGGGGGGGGGAGGGGGAAGACATGCCCCCTCCGATCTATGCTCCCCACATCCCATAGACGAACATAATAGAGCATGATAACACACTAGAAGTTGACTGTGAACTCTGCAGCGAGTTTTAACCCAACAAGAAGAAACTGTGGCATGCAAGAGAAACTTGAGGAGCAGTAAGTATTGCAACACAGGGGTGGGGGAGGTATTGTCCACCGCCAGATATTACCTACGCAACCAATATGCTAGGCCTAAAGCCAGGGTTCTGCTACAGCGTGGCCCCACCATCCCCTTCGCATCCCGCCTCCCAAAGGGACGGTGGAACCTCTCAAGTCTACTCCTTGTAACACACAGAGAATCACATGTGAAAACTCCAGTTGGTCCATCCCCCTCTCCCGGTCCCCCGACAGAGGGACCCGCGGGACCCGCGGGGACCCCTCCACCGGAGGAGGGGGGGAGGAGGAGAGAAGCCCCCTCCGATTCCTGCACCCCCCCACCCACAGGCAAACCAAATAACACATGATAAAACCTGACAAAACACGAGAAGCTGTCCGTGGACTCTGCATCATGGTTTCACCCAGTAAGAGATAGCTGTGACATGCAGAAAACACAAAATATGAAAAGCAATGAGCATTGCAGCACAGGGGAGAGGGAGAGAGACAAGGCCCACCGCCAGATACGGCTCGCGCAACCAACATGCTAGGCCCAAGGCCAGGGATTCGCTACAGCAGGGTCACTAGGGACTGCAAAAAGCTGAGACTGTCACACTGGGGGGGGAATGAGAAGGGGGAATGTGTAAAAATGAAGAAAAATACCGTCACCGTCCCTCCACGTCTCTGCACATCAGGCCAGAGAAAAGCGTCGAAGGGTTAGTCCAGTAATTCCGCTGGAGCCTAGAACTCCTCTCTTCTTGGGGCCTCATCCGGGGATCGACGCCCGGGGGGCACCGCTGGAGTATCCAGATGTGGGGCCCCGGCAGATAGGTCCGGGATCCGGAAATCGCTGAACCAGTCGGGAACCCCTACCGCAGGGATCCTCAGGAATTCGAAGAACGCAGGGAGGTCTTCTGGAGTGCGCAATACCCCGGTCTTCCCGTTCCTGGCTACCACCAGCGCAAATGGGAATCTCCATCTGTAGGGAATGCCCCTCTCTCTGAGAAGCGATGTCAGTGGCCTGAGAGCTCTACGGTGCTGTAAAGTAATCCCAGACAGGTCTTGGAAAAGCTGCACTTCGGCGTTGTTGAATAAAATGGAATCTCTCCCTCTCGCTCTTGCCATGATGTCTTCCTTCAAGGGGAAACTCTGTAGGCAGCAGACTATGTCTCTGGGGGCCATTTCATTCATATTTCTGGGTCGCAGCGCGCGATGAGCCCTCACGAATTCTATTGGCGTGTCCGGGGGTCTGTCCAGTAGTGAGTTAAATATGGAGGTCAAGGCTCCGGGGATCTGATCCTGCGCAACTGCCTCCGGCACCCCGCGCACCCTGACATTGCATCTCCTGGCCCTGTTGTCGAGGTCTTCAAGATGTCGGTGCACATTCATGAGGTGACCGTTGTGCCAAGCCACCACGTCGCTCACCTCTCGTAGCTTGCGTCCCGAGCTCGCTGCTTCGCGCTCCACCCTTTCAATTCTGCGGCCTAGCTCCCTCACGTCCGCTTTGAGTTCAGCCACCGCTTCTGTAATGGAGGATTTGATTTCTCCAGCAAATCTCGCTAGTTCAGACCTCGTAGGTAATTGGCTGAGCTGCGCCGTCAGGCCTTGAGGTTCATTGCTGAGCGAGCCCTCCGTGCTCCTCTCCGGTGAGCTTTCTTGCGACGTAGGTGACGCCATCTTGGAGGCCCGGCCTGGGACTTCCTCCGCGCGCTGGGAACGGAACATCTCCGGGAGGCTTCTGCCGCTCAAAGTTGGGTCTCGGGGTGCCCTGGGTGTTCTAGAGGTCACCCCTGATCTACTGCTTTTGCCCATGATGCGTTAGGGAGACTGCAGCCGTCGCACTCGGGTCAATACACCAGGAGCTCCGATATCAAGCAGCCATCTCCTTCGCTGGCCAAGCCACGCCCCCCGAGATATAGAATTTAGCTCCACTTAGACTCTATATCTCATCATTCCTTTTATTAATGTGGTTGTAAAGTATTGTTTAGTATGTTGATTGACATTTTGTAAGTTAAATTTTAATTGATTATTGCGCGGGGATTGAGATTTTTGATCGATAAGACAAAAACCTCAGATTCTTCTGTTTGCACATAACAATTAATCCTGGCTCATGAGTGATTGGTTATACTTAGTTTTTAATTATTTTTATATCATTGATCAGTTTGGTGTATTATTATGAGCGTGACCCGATAAGCTCTTTAGATCATATTTTTTTATTTCCTGATGTAGCGTCGCCCCTATGTTGTCTCTTTGCTCTGGTCACTTAAAAGGTAGGGGAATTTCTTTCCTCTGTCTCCAGTGCTTCCCCCCTTCCCCCTTCAAACCAGACCACAAAAACAATCCTGTGGTTTGTGTCAAGTTGACACTCCATCTTAGTGATAGGATAGAAAGAAGACTCCACATTCTTTTTCAGCTCATTCCAATACAATGCAAACAGTGTGCTTGTGTGAATCTGCCCCTCCACACACATCACAGAGAACATGAGGTAATACCTCTGGCAATATACCTTTTTTTTTGCCATGCCATTGCCAAGTGTAGCCCAACATTTGAGGACAATGCATTTTAACTAAATTATGAGTATAAAACTACACTTCACAAGTATCGCTTTATTAAAGAAGGGGTATGGGTCGTTGGTCACATAAATCTGTTACAATGCACAAAACCATTAAAAAAAAAAAATGAACATGGTTTTGGTTAACACATCCATTTTGTATGTATCGTGAAAATCATGCTTGGGTAGGCAGTAGATCAGTCTGCAGCCTTGCCAAGTACCACCTTTGCAAACCCCTGCTTTAGAACAAATGGATTCCTCATTAATATAAACTCGCAAGCATTAATGCTTTAAATCAGAAATGTATTTCTATCTGGAAGCCTTAGATGCTGCATACCCATGAAAATTTGAATTCCATAGCATAAACACATGTCTCGAACTTGAAGGGACTGTAAATGCAATGGCAATAATTAGGCAGCAAGCAGCTCACCTGATGCCTGTCCCATGTTTCTTTCCTCCAGCATTGGGTGGAAGTTGTTGCAGACCTCCAAAGTTCGCCCTCCTTTTCAGTTATTCCAGTGAACCTCTAAACTCCTGCCCCCCACCACCACCCTGGCGCTAATACAGGACAGGGGGTTACCAAGATAAAAAAAAAAACCCTTCCTTGGGCCAGCGCCGCTTCTCCCGAGCCTGAGTGGTGGCCGCCGGAAAATGGGCACGCTCTCGCTGCCTATTCACTTGATTGATATCTGGTTCTCCCATCTAATGGTATTGCCTGCTGGGGGTCACATGAATTACAGATAATGCCTGTGACCTGGATTGTGGATGACCTAAGTAACTCATGGTATAGGGCCTCCCAGGGAGGCAGGTGTGGAGTAGGGCATCTGAATCTTGATGTTCCTAATCGGTCCATTTAAGGTCCACATTGTGGCATCGCTTTAAAGTGGTATAAAACCCTTGATGGCCTTCCCCTGGGGCACCCCAAATTGGGATACCCAGCTGTGTGACCCCCCCCTCCAGGTTGCTGCAAATCCTACCTTTGCCCTGACTCCCACTGTAAGTAAATCATTGTGGCCACATCCCCAGCATCCCTGGGCTGAGGCGCTGTCTCGCGCCCAGCCATTAACATAGGCTGGGGATGTGAGTGTGCTGTTTATAGAGAGCTGGGGATGCATCCGTTCCCGCTCACTATTGCCAAGCTCTGCGTATAAACAGCCGTATTGCCGATCATTAGTATGTTCAGCAAATGGCTCTGATTGGATGAGACCCACTCATGCATCGTAGGACCAGGGAAAGGCAAGTTATTATTGCAGATATGGGAGGATTCACATAGGGGGCATCCCAAATCAGGATGTCCCCTGGGGCAAGAAATAAAACCCGGCTTATTGAATTTGCTCCACTTTAAATGTAAATGACTGTTCTGGGTCTTGTGACCAAACAGGAAGTCCGGCTTATTTTCTCCATTGGGACACAAAAATGCATTTTTTTACATTGACCCTGTCTTCAAGTCAAAATAGACTGCTAGTTGTCCAACCATGATGACACACAGGCATCCCAATTTGGATGTCCTGCTGCACACCACCCTCCAGGATGCCTGATTCCAGGTAAGGGATTCCTCACCTTTTCCATGTTTTAGCCGTGGCGTCACTTTAAAATGGACCAAAACCCAGGATTTTGACTGTGTAAAACCCCCCAGGTTGCCCAGGAAACTCACCTTTACCTGGTTCTACACAGCAAGCATGGCCTCTTGTCCAATCCAATTGGACTGAATTCATGCCATATTGGCTAGTCTAAGGCTAAGACTAGCCAAGTGTGCCAGAGGGTGCATCCCTGTGGCGCTCACTCAAATACTTGGTGCAGATGCGTGCCCTGCTAAAGGTGTGCATGCACTAGATCTGGGAGAAGGTGAGCTTACTGGGTGACCTGGGTTTTTTATTACACAGCAGGGAATCCCGAATCTGGATGCTCCTGGGGGAGAAAATCAGATGGTCCTAAAGTCTTATAGATTCCAAAGCTGCTTTTGCTCCAACAGCAGCACATAAGCATGTGCCTAAGGGGGGTATTTCGATTTGTAATGCCCTCACACAAGCCTGAGAACCCAGACATCAGAACTCACCTTTACCGAGTTCTGGACCCACATGGCTACCACTTACGTTGTTCTGGAAACAGCGGCATGGTTACCACTTTCGCTGTTCTGGTAATCAGCAGACACAAGCAGCGATTCAGGAAGCCCTGCTGTGTGAAACCCCCCCAGGTCACCCAGTAAACCCACTTACCCCCGGTCTTCGGTCTTACTGTGCATGCGCGAGCTCTTGTGAAAACTGGCTAAGGGCCGAGTCTAACTGAGAGGAACTGAGTGTGCCGGAGGCCGCATCCCCTCTACATGGGCCATTCACAAATCAATGCCTGGCGCGGGCTGCAACCTGTTGAGGGTACAGCTGATGGCGGCTGCAGCTCGTGCCGTTGGATTGAGGAGCAGGTAAGTTTTATCCCCCTCTCCCACCAAATGCATAAACCTAACACTCTGAGAATGAATTGGGGCACACACTGCTACTGGGCTAGGAAACAGGTTATCTGGGGAGATTAAAGAGGAACATCGGACCTAAAATAAAAAGGCTTAAACCGGACCTTCACCATAATTTATTGAAAAGCCCAAACCCTTAAAAAAACTATTCCCCAGCATCTAAAATTAATATATTTTAATGTTTTAACCACTTATTATTCTTTCCCCCACTGGGCTGCAACTCTGTTAAGGACTTTAGGATACGGGCGCCGCCATCTTTACTCAGAAGCATCACACTTAGGAGAGTGGGATAAAGTACAGGGTGGCGGGTTATAGCTGTGCTTTGCTCAGACAGAGCAGAGTTGTGGTCAGGAAAAGGTCAGCAATCCCAGAATGCAGAGCAGCAGAGTCAGAAGACACTTCCTGTTTGCAGGCTGCCTGACGTTCCATGAGCCCCCATATTGGATGTTTAAAGGCTCATAACATGCAGTAGATGCAGGTAGCATGATTTTAATGTGGGCAATCTGTATGTACAGGGTGTGGGAAACATATAAGATAGACTCTTATTCAGGGTGAAGGTCCGCTTTAACTGTCTGTAAGTGACAGCCGCGCTGTACAAAGTCCTGCGCCGCTTAGCAAAGTCTCGTGGGATTTCATGCAGCTCCATTGCTTCCTATTCATGAGCACAGGCGTGAGATCAGGGGCTGTGTGCAGTGCCTGATGGGAAGCAAGATGGCGCCGGCCGTTGGAATCCGAGGGACCCAGAAGATAGATCCCCCAGCGAGGTGAGTAAACACTATGAGAAACCCGATGTGAGGGGCATCAGATCAGTGAGGTTTGGGGGAGGTTTGAATCCCCGATCTTCCTCTTTCCTGGTCAGACTGGGGCCTTGTAGTGATTATCAATGCTGGCTGTTGCTGTTCTATAGCAGAGGAGCATAGCTTATCCACTCATGGTAGAGGGAGCCTTGTGTTTATAGTTTTAGTTACTGTAATACAGGTGGAGGTATGAAGCAATAATCGTTATACCCTTGATTAGAGATTCAGGGCGGGTATATATTTTGTTTTTGGCAGATTTCATGGGCAGAAAATGTAAGCCACGCCTCCAGTCCACGCCCATCACCTTTGTAATGCATGTAAACCCCCTGAATAGGTGGCTGACACTCTCTTGTCTGCAAATGGAATGGCCAAGCTGAACTATGCAGAGAGTGGCACTGGGATGAATTCTGGCGAGACTGCCCTGTTTGCCTACACGTCCCTTTTAAAAACTGCGATTAAAGGGGACCTTCACCCTGAATAAGAGTCTATCTTATATGTTTCCCACATCCTGTACATACAGATTGCTCACATTAAAAATCATCCTACCTGCACGTACTGCACCTTTAAACATCCAAGATGGCGGCTCATGGAGCATCAGGCAGCCTGCAAACAGGAAGTGCCTTCTGACTGTGCTGCTCTGCATTCTGGGACTGCTGACCTTTCCCTGACCCCAGCTCTGCTCTGTCTGAGCAAAGCACAGCTATAACCCGCCCCCTGTACTTTATCCCACTCTCCTCAGTATGATGCTTCTGAGTCAAGATGGCGGCGCCCGTATCCTAAAGTCCTGAACAGAGTTGCAGCCCAATGGGGGGAAGAATAATAAGTGACTAAAAACGTAAAATATATTAATTTTAGATGCTGGGGAATCATTTTTAAGGGTTTGGGCTTTTCAATAAATCATGGTGAAGGTCCGGTTTAATCAACCAATAGCAACCTTCGCCCTGTCGCGTCAAAGACGACTTCCTGGAGTCTACGCCAACCAATGACGTTACCCCTGGGTGCTGTAGTAAGCACTCCGCACCAGTAGGGGCGCTGTGGCTTCCTTAGGCGCTGGGCCTAGTTGCACTCGCTGTGAGTCTCGGGCTCCCTGCCGGGAGGGGGCGCTTCTCGGCATGGCACACAGTGTGAGAGCCTCATAGGGGCGCATTGTTCTCGGCGCGCTTCTCCTCCTGGCCGCGCGGGGCGCTGTAGACACGCGGCGCAGCTTTCCCAGCCGCAGGGAGGCGTTGTTGTGTAACGCGCTCTCTCCCGCCGCTGCTGCAGCACAGGCCTGGCCTCGGTGCGTGTCCGGTGCTCGCTCGTTGCAACACACGGGCAATGGCGGCCCCCGCTGTCTCCGGTCGGGAAGCGGCTAAGGCTCCTGTTTGACGAGAGCTCCTCCGGACGGGAGGGAGGCCCGGTGGACCCGCCTCTGCCGCTGGGGAAGCGGGCCTGGGAGGGCGGAACCGTGCGGGGCCTGAAGGGAGCGGCGCCCGAGGAGTTGGCGGTAAGTGGCCACTCCGTACGGGGGCTTCTCCGCTGCTACTCGGTGGGTGTCCCGCCTGGGCCTAGCCCGCCTCCAATCGGGTGCTGGCAGCGCTATGACTCTGGCCCCTCCCACCAATTTGTGTAAACACGATCAGTGTGTGTGTTTGTGTAGACATAGGAAACTGCCCCCTCCCCACCTGTCATCAGTACAGCTATGGTATAAACCAGTGTGCCTAGTGATTATAGACACTGTGTGTACATACACATCTATACTATACACCAGTGTGCCTAGTGATTATATACACTGTGTGTACATACACATCTATACTATACACCAGTGTGCCTAGTGATTATATACACTGTGTGTACATACACATCTATACTATACACCAGTGTGCCTAGTGATTATATACACTGTGTGTACATACACATCTATACTATACACCAATGTGCCTAGTGATTATATACACCGTGTGTACATACACATCTATACTATACACCAATGTGCCTAGTGATTATATACACCGTGTGTACATACACATCTATACTATACACCAGTGTGCTTAGTGATGATATACTGAGTGTGTACATACACATCTATACTATACACCAGTGTGCCTAGTGATTATATACACTGTGTGTACATACACATCTATACTATACACCAGTGTGCCTAGTGATGATATACAGAGTGTGTACATACACATCTATACTATACACCAGTGTGCCTAGTGATTATATACACAGTCCTGTATGTATACATACACATCTATACAACCCAACAGTGTGCCTAGTGATGATATACGCAGTGTGTACATACACATCTATACAACCCAGCAGTGTGCCTAGTGATGATATACGCAGTGTGTACATACACATCTATACTATACACCAGTGTGCCTAGTGATTATATACACCGTGTGTACATACACATCTATACTATACACCAGTGTGCCTAGTGATTATATACACTGTGTGTACATACACATCTATACTATACACCAGTGTGCCTAGTGATTATATACACTGTGTGTACATACACATCTATACTATACACCAGTGTGCCTAGTGATGATATACAGAGTGTGTACATACACATCTATACTATACACCAGTGTGCCTAGTGATTATATACACAGTCCTGTATGTATACATACACATCTATACAACCCAACAGTGTGCCTAGTGATGATATACGCAGTGTGTACATACACATTTATACAACCCAGCAGTGTGCCTAGTGATGATATACACTGTGTACATACACATTTATACTACACACCAGTGTGCCTAGTGATGATATACACAGTCCTGTGTGTGCACATAACACATCTATACAACACACCACTGTGCCTAGTGATGATATACACAGTGTGTACAGACACATCTATACAGCACACCAGTGTGCCTACTGATGATATACACAGTGTGTACAGACACATCTATACTACACACCAGTGTGCCTAGTGATGATACACAGTGTGCACCCTGTGTGTACAGACACATTCATACAACACACCAGTTTGCCTACTGATGATATACACAGTGTGTACAGACACATCTATACTACACACCAATGTGCCTAGTGATGATATACACAGTGTGGGTACATACACATCTATACTATACACCAGTGTGCCTAGTGATGATATACAGAGTGTGCACCGTGTGTGTGTGTACATACACTTCTATACAACACACATCTATACAGCACACCAGTGTGCCTAGTGCTTATATACACAGTCCTGTGTGTGCACGGATACTTTATTGACCGCCAAGTAAGTACAGGATACATACAAGGAATGCTTTTTGGAAGGGAGGTACCCCTTCGTGTTCGTATTTGTGTGCCTAGTGATGATACACACATCTATACAGGTTGCATAGTGATGATATAAACACAGTGTGTGCCCTGTGTGTCTACAGATGATATACACAGTGTCTACCCCTGTGTGTGTATATATACAGTGCACAAGTATGTGTACATATACCGCTATACAACGCACTAGTGCACCTAGTGATATACACACTGTGCACCCTGTGTGTGTATCTATTCAGCACACCAGTGTGCCTAGCAATGATAAACACACTGTGTACATACACCGCTATACAATGCACCAGTGTGCTTAGCGATGATATACAGCAGGGGATGATCTGGAACCTGGTCCGGGGCCACAATAAATAGGTTCAGAATGTTTGTATTTGGAATAGCATAATGAAGATTTTCTACAACAATCAGGATACCCACTGTCTACACAAACGCCACTCGTGTCCTTCCAACACTCCCCTACAATCACGTGTATCAATCCCAGCATGCTGGCAATGCACATTCTGATTGGCTTACCTCTCTGTATATGATTATATATTATAATTATTATTTTTATCCCTCCCACATCAGTCCCACATCTTAACTATGCTCCCAATACTTAACCCATCTAAGCTCCCACCAATGCTAAGCATACAATTATTATAGAATACAATTTTGCCAAATTTTTGTGCCAAAGATCTCACCCAGGGGTGCTGGTGTACAATCCTCCAAGCCATCGCTGTCCCCTCTATTTGCCAATGCGCTCCTCCTATATCACTCGCTGTGCAATCGTCCATCCTTACTGTACCCTTATTTAACTACCAGTTCTATTTACCCCTTCCACTTTCCCCACAGCAGGTCATGAGCCACAGGTTGAGCACATGTGATATACACACTGTGTACCGTGTTTGTGTACATATACATCCCACCAGTGTGCCTAGTGATGATATACACACATTGTGTACCGTGTGTACATACACATATCTATACAACACACCAGTGTGCCTAGTGATGATATACACACATTGTGTACCGTGTGTACATACACATATCTATACAACACACCAGTGTGCCTAGTGATGATATACACACATTGTGTACCGTGTGTACATACACATATCTATACAACACAGCAGTGTGCCTAGTGATGATATACACACATTGTGTACCGTGTGTACATACACATATCTATACAACACACCAGTGTGCCTAGTGATGATATACTCTGTGTACATTGTGTGTATATATATATATACACACACACACACACACACACACACACACACACACACACACACTCGCACACTCTCTCTCCACCATCGGTTAGCATTTTGCAATGTTCTACACGTGTGTATACTACAAAGAGTTATAAACAGCGTATTAACCCCTTCCTTGCAAATGGTGCACTATATGAAATGAGGGGGCTCTATATCTGCACCATGCACAATGTCCGAGAGTACACATCACATCATTAGAGGAGCCTATAACAATGCTGTTGGCTGGACACTTTTTCTTTTTAGATTCTCAGTGGAAGAGGTATCACTAGGCAACTCTGCCTCTATATCTCACTTATGCTGGTACAGATGCATCTGAGGACCTCCAAATATTTTATCTAGAGAAACCACTACTTTGGCCTCACTCAACCATTTTCACATTACTCTATAATAATATAAAGTAAAATAACAAATGGCCTATTCTGCATCTGTTACTGCCAAGTACAGTCATTCATACATGATCGTATGGCGTCATTTGAAAGATAAAAAAAACTGAAATATTAGCCGTGGATTAGGAAGTTTATACTGTATTTGTGCGTTTTTTCCAGAGGGTCAGATTTGATGACATAAGTACTTTACGTTTAGGTTACAATAGTGTTTTCTTCTTAAATAAAAAGGTAGTGAAGATTGGAGCCAGTTTAATAAAGGAAAACTCCCTTTTTGTTGTGTTGTTGGTGTTCTGCCTTATTATGTTCCTGTTCTGGGATGTAAAATAAACATTTGTGTTAAGATTGTGCTGCTAGACCTGTGATTTACTTATCAGCACGGTGGTTCCAAGTTTCTTATATTCCTGTGTGTCTGTTTTGGTAAAGTGGGAGCAAGGCTTTCCTTGCAGATGAGGTTAAACCTGTCATCTCTTCCTCAGCCAATTGGATGATTAGCAGGCCATAGTCAGGAAGTTTCTGATCTGTACATCAGAACACCACTTTGATGTGCTTTGCTAGGGTAAACAGAGGGGAAAATGTTTTAATTTGGGAGTTGCAAAAAAATAGAGAATACAAAAATTTACAGAAAAGTTCAGCACCTTGTGCACATCATACAAATAATAGAAACTTTTACGTCTATCATCAAGAGTGGAATTGCTGGTCAATGTCCCTGTCCGGGCAAGTAACAACAAAATAAACTTCCCTAAACCCCCTGCCTGCCCTGTTATAGTGAATGGAGTGGCACAATTTTGACATTGCAGTTAAATGTGGAAGAGGGAAGCCCAGTCCACCAATTGTCCTGTAAATGGTAGATGGGCTACAAAAGAATCCCGGGTGAGTGCATGCGACAGGAACCGATCTTTGAATCGGGAACGTCAGGGACATCTAAGGTGGTCCAACATTCTGGTCACACTGGAGTGTGATTGAAATCTGATTGAAAGGGACAGCTGCTGCGGGTGACAGGATTTTTTTCTATTAACCTAACTGCAGAGATCAAGCAAACATTTTATTTTCTAGATCCCCAACATATGGATTTAGGACAGATAGTTTTTTTTATATTTATAGCCATATATGTTACTACAGAAAAATGTTGAGAGAACTGCGGCCAATGATTTGGGAAACATTTCATTTGACCCATGACTTTCCTGGGAGCTGCTATTGATGAAGCAGGAGCATACTTCCAATAATATATTTATTATAGGTATGTGGTAATGCTCAATACCAGCAGACTCTTTTGATAAATAAATAGGCTTAGAAATTGCTTATAAACTAATTTCACAGTTTCTGACACCATTTGTTAAATATTGCCTCACTTGACGTCTTCACTGATCTAAACATCAACAGAAAAGCCATGGGACCTGTGAGTGGCAGTGCCAGAGGATCCCCATATGAACTGCTAACTACATATTGGTTCCAATTGCACTTGAGAATTTTCTCTCTCCAGTTGATGTCTTACAGATATTTCAGCGTTTAGTGATTTAAAACAACATTTAAAAGTATAAATATAAATAATATAGAGACACCTATGTTCTAAACCCAAAGATGTTAATATGGTGTTACCCCCGCTCCCTGTAGCTGAAATAACGTCCACTCTTCTCAACCATATAGCATTAATCTTGCTCTAGACTAGAGTTAGCACAGTGTAGTAAGACAAGTAAGGTTCTCGCAGAGTCCTCCATTATGCTACCTGTTAGAGAAGCATGATTGGTCACTGTGTAGAACATGTCTCCATGAGTTCAGTGGCAGCATTGTTCTTTACACCACTTCATCAAACCTTTTGCACTATGCTTGGTGATTTAAAGTGGACCAACACCCAGGATTTTGACTATCCTGGGTTTTGGTCCACTTCGGGGGGGCACCCCGCTGTGTGAAAGCCCCAAAAACTCACCTCACCACGCTCCCACGTGACCGCGCTGTCCAATCCCCGCCGACGGACAAGCGGATGACAGCGACGGACAAGACAGCGCGTCCGCCGCCGCCTCCCGCACGTCACTCCTACAGGGCGCGCGCCCGCGCCGGCCATTCACCAACGTCGGGCGCACGCACGTCTAGAGGGGCGCGCGGGAGGCGGCGGCAGCAGATAAGGTAAGGTTTTTTGGGGGGGTTTCACCCCGCGGGACATCCCGATCTCGGATGTCCCGCGGTGAGGGAGGTGATCGGCCCAGGAATCTTATAGATTCCCGGCCCGATCACCCGTGGGTGTTGGTCCACTTTAAGGCTTGTGCACAACTGCTCAGCCATGGGATGCGCGGCAGCACACGCCAGAACAATGTGCCCGGGAATGCGGCACCTTTGAAATCAGCCAGTTGGTGATCTCAAAAGTGGAAGCGCGCACAGCTGCAGCGAAACTAGGGATGGGCCACCGGCGGAGATTGTGTTGTGGGACCTGCCGGGATCAGGTAAGATTACTGGTGCCCAGGGAGTTTCACACAGCGGGGCATCTGATACTGGGCAGTTTAGCGGCCGGACTCTTAGATTCCAGGGCACGGTCACATGGGTTTTGACAATTTCTCAGCACTTGAAATTTGAAATTTTAAAACTTGTTGCACTGGTGGCATTCTGGAATTCAGTGAGATCTTTAGAATGACTCCTACTTTCATAAATCTTAACCTCACTACATTACAATTTAATGTAGGGAAATGGGCTGAACAGCAGCTTTATCCAATATAATATATTAATTATTAGGTAGACCAAAGACATACAACACATAAAGGACTATTAAAATTGTGGAGACCCAGACCAGTAATATATCGGTAAAATGAATTAAATCCTGAACGAGGCAGTAGATAATATTAACAGTTTTTTATGGAATCTGAAATTGAGGAGCGGTGTGTTTTCCCCACATAGTTTTTCATCTAAGTGCTATTTATCACCAGCCCAGCATGACTACATTGGACAGCATAACGTTAGTGGCTCTGCTGCTGATAAGGGCATATAGACCAGTGTTTTTGTGTTTCCTCCTAGGAAACATGCTGGAATCTACAAAAGTCTTAAAGGAGCCACAGCACTCAAACCAGTTAGCTTGCTGACCAACCTATAATCTGTTAAAAACAGAGGGCTCGGTCACACACATCTGCAGAAGTATGCTTAAGCTGCACCACCAGCGAATCTACGTCTGTTTTTTTCCCCAGGGAAGATGGCGGGTTTAAACTTCTCCCCTCTCTCCAGCAGGCTCAGGTGGTGCTCCGGGTGACCCACTGTTACTACCCCCCTGGCAATTAGTCCCAGTGGCAGTCTCCAGGGTGGGACCCAGAATGCAGTCTGGGCTTGGATCCGCCATTTTCCCCTTACGGGCTATGCATAATTGAGGGAGTCGGTGGAAGTGATTAAGTACAGGGCTCACCTTTGGGGCAGGTTAAGCCCTCACTTTCAGTATTTCTGACTGGTATGATATTCTGTACATGGGGCATGCTCTGGCTCTGACACAAGTAGATTCAAGCCAGCTTGTGGCTTCCGAGTCAGGGGGCAGTGTACTCAACTTTAGTGCTTTTGGTTTTAACAAGACTTGTGCAACTGTGGCACAGGCTTGCCAATGCCTACCTGCAAGCCTGGTTTTGGGCACCACACTCCCCCTCCTCACTCACTGAATCTAGGGTTCCTCCACTTTGGCACTTTTAGCACCCCCCCCCTCCCCGCTGCGATCAGGTGTGATCAATACATATTTTTTAGCAAACGGATATTGAATATTGGATCACATTAATCAATGTTGACTAGCTTGCTTTTGGTTTGCTATTGTTAACCTGAGCTGTTAATATCTTTGCCTAGGCCCCTGACATTTTGTCATCCCCTGCATGTGTATAACGAGCCTGAAGCACTAATGTTTCCTGTTCTAGCAGATTCACGTGTGGTTGCATTTTTCTCATACAGTTTTTTTTTTTAAATTAGCATTTGTTTTATATAACTGCCCTGCCCCCCGATTTGCGGGAAGCACCTCTAGTTACTGATCCCTAGAAAGCTAGAATTCCCCTTCTGGGCTTCAGTTGCCTCAGGCTGCCTGTTCCTTTCTCTGTAGGTGACCGGTCAGGTGTGCTGGATGGGCTTGCACATATCCCAGTATTGTGAACCCCATGGCCCACAGGCGGTCATTTTTCCTGATGTTAGGTTTTCTATGGATTGGTAAATAAAGGAGCTTCCTGGATCAGGATACCACAGAAGTGTGGTTGTAAGCAGACCTAAAGTTGACGTTTACTTTTTAAGCATACTTACTTTATCTCGCACTCGGCTTATACCTCCTGGTCTACACACTAAAAAGGCTGCTACTGACATCTAGTACCGGTGGTATAGCCCCCCCCCCCCCACTTCTTAATCAGGGTGTAAGTGTATCCGTTCAATGCCCCCGACCACTTGGAGGTCATTGGTGTGTCAGTCAGATGCTTGGCACTACCCTCAACAGATGTGTTCAGTTTTAGACGCCTGGCTGCACACTGTATATAAGAGAGCTAGTTCCACGTTTTTAATGCTACCTACAAATGTTCTTTAATGAGTTACCTGGTTATAACTTGCTTCCTTTCAGGTATATGTGGAGTTTGATGAAAAAAGTTCCAGGCCATCTTCATGGGTACAAGTTCATGGAGAAGATATCCTGGTGATTTTACTAGAAGGACCACTTGTTTGGTCCCCACGGAAGGAACCAATTATTATTCAAGGGAGTCGAATTTGCCCCACCCATTGGCCTGCACTGGTAAGTTACCTCATGTTCGGCAAATTCTTGTAATTGAAAGAGAATTTAAAGCAGAATAATACCAAACAGCCAGCCATGGAATTTAAAAGGTTCCAGGGCTGACTGCTAGCCTTACCCTGCAATGCCCCACTGTGTAAACCCCCTCCCCCTTCACCACTGCAAAACTCACCTGCTTCCTTGCTGATGTAAATATCAAGTCGCCACATCCACTGCATCTTTGGGCAGGGCACTAAACCTCAGACTGAAATCACAGGTTTTGTGCCGCTTTAAAGAGAATGTACCGAACTGAATTATATTATAACTAGAGCTATTTTGTGCATACCATCAGTGTTGTATGTATGTTTTTTTAATTATGTATTTGTATTAAGTGTTGTAGTTAGGTATCTTGTCATAATAAATTATATACTTTTTACGGCATTGAATTGCATTGGGGCATATCTGGGGGCCCATTATTCGCTTGTCTATTTGTATTTAGGTTACTCCCCTTGCCAACATCTATAAAAAATTGTTTATTTTTAAAGTGGACCAACACCCAGGATTTTGACTATCCTGGGTCTTGGTCCACTTCGGTGGGGCACCCCCGATCGGGGTGCCCCGCTGTGTGAAACCCCCCCGAACTCACCTCTGTCAGCGGCGACGGACAAGCCGCGGACAAGCGGCTCCTCCGCCGCCGCCTCCCGCGCGTCCCTGTTGACGCGCGCGTGCCCGCGCCGGCCATTCACAGACGGCCGGCGCGGGCGCGCACGACTAGAGGGGCGCGAGGGAGGCGGCGGCGGCCGGCCGCCGCCGAAACTAAGGTAAGGAGTTTGGGGGGTTTGGGGGGGTTTCACCCCGCGGGACATCCCGATCTCGGATGTCCCGCGGGGAGGGAGGTGATCGGCCCGGGAATCTTATAGATTCCCGGGCCGATCACGGGTGGGTGTTGGTCCACTTTAAGGCTGTGCTTGGCCCACTTGGCTTATCACGAGATTCAGTGGCTGTTCCAGTTCACAGCAGGGGAAATAAGGAGGTATACATAATACCGGTGGTGAGTGGTACAGTGAAACCCTTGTGATGCCTTTTGGGGTATCAGACTAAGTGCATGTCCAAGGAGGTCCGATCCCCCAAAATGCGCGACGGTTTGTGCATACCATCAGTGTTGTATGTATGTTTTTTTAATTATGTATTTGTATTAATTGTTGTAGTTAGGTATCTTGTCATAATAAATGATATACTTTTTACGGCATTGAATTTCAGTGGAGTGATTTTGGGCATATCTGGGGGCCCATTATTTGCTTGTGTATTTGTATTTAGGTTGCCAACATCTATCAAATTGTTTATTTTTAAGGCTGTGCTTGGCCCACTTACAATACCGGTGGTGAGTGGTGCAGTAAAACCCTTGTGATGCCTTTTGGGGTATCAGACTAAGTGCATGTCCAAGGAGGTCCGACCCCCCAAAATGCAAGACTGTTTCACAGTACCACTCACTACCGGCATTTGATTTGCCTCCTTTTTAATGGATAATGTATAGTTAGGGCATTTTTTACGCAAAAATTAGTCTTAACACATTTATTTTGAACATTTCAGACATTCACAACTTTGGTTGATAAGGTGGGATTAGGAACAGTTGTTCCTATAGAATTCCTCCTAGAGGAAATACTGCATTTTCTTCCAGATGCCAGCACCCTTCGTCTTTATCAGGTAAACCCATTGTTATGCTAGTTCACGTGCATGTGGCTGCGCACCCACACAAACGTACACATTTTACTGACTTTGTTTTGTTTTCTACTACAGCAGATGGGAGTAGACAGCCACAAGCTGGTTTTGAAAGAACAACCTCTGCTAAAGGATGCTGTAACGGATGTCATTAATTCAAGAAAGATCCAGGAGATTATTTTACGAGGTTCTGTTTCCAAACATTCTTTTGTTTAAAGTCCCTTTGACGGCTCAATCAGCTCTGTCAGCTCCGTTAGTATGCTTATAGCCTTATGCAGGAAAGCTATGCTTTCAGTGGTGGCCACTCAGATGCACTTTAAAGGGATAGTTTGGAGCATGCGCTGAGCTTCAGAGCTTCATTGGGAGCCACATAGCCAGCAGGGTGGTAGATAAATGATTTTTGTAATCCATTTATAAATCTTCACAGCATGAACCGTTTAGGTCGTTCCTCTTTATTTCACGCAAGCCTATATTTAGCTAAGCAGCAGCATTGGGATAAACTATAGCTGCTTAAATGTTCGGTCAATATTTTTCCGGTCAGTTTAGTAGCCAAAGGTTTAAAGCGGACCAAAACATTCTAACCAACCCCTCTGTGCCTCCCACCTGAGCACATTGGGCGATTTGTTGGGCTCAGCGATGGCAGCACAAGTTTCCCCGGGAGTAGGCAAGCGGCTGTCCCTTTGGTCTTTTTGACTCCAGGGCTGTAATGCAAGGATTTGCTCCCCTTTAGAGTGGACCAATCACCCCTCGGAGTCGCACTGGAATCTAAAAGATTCCTGGTCCGTGCACTATCCTGCCCCTATGGCATACTATAATGGATGGCCCACTGTGTAAGCCCCCCGGGGCGCTGGAATTCTTACCTGATCCTGGTGGGGCCCGCAGTGCTGTCCTTGCCTGTGGCCGCATCCAAGGCTTCCCTGTAGCTGTGCACGCTAGATAGGCCGGGAGAGCACACTACACAGGGGAGCTGGGGATACGCCCGCCAGCGCACCTATGCCAGGAGCATACTATGTGCCACATGAAGTGCTGATTGGAGGAGTGCCCCTGCATGTGCCAGGGGTACAACCAGAAGGTGCATGAAAGTGGGCGATCTGGGATTTTTCACTTGGGGGCATTCTACACTGGGATATTCAAAATCCTGGTGATTGGTTCACTTTAAAATAGTTGATCCATGACCTTCCTTTGTATATAGTATCACATTCATGCTTGTTGAAAGAATTGCACGTTGTTTTTAGTTCTATAGCTGACTTTTATTTTATTGTTTAATTTAAAAATGCTCCTACAGTATATCCTCAAAGTGGCTACTTCCCTCAAGACATGCAGCACAGTGGGCACAAAGTGTCCCCAAATGTGATTTTGGGTATAGATTCACTTTTTTAGCAAGGAAAATTGGCACCTCTGGGCCAGCAGTGGTGGATGGCAGCTGGAAACTCAGCATTTGACAGTCTCTTTGTAACTATAAGTCGAATATTCTGAGACATAGGATATACATAATACAACATTTACCCCCATTACATACCAAGTCAAGTTTAGTATCCTCAAATTACATAAAATGTAGCAGATATTTCACATAAATGGGCTTCTCTGAAACATAATGAGGCATTGTTAAGAAACAAAGGTGTTTGTAATTTTACATGTTTGCACTTGCTTGTTACAGTTTTTCCATGTGCATCCACCTCGCTGTAACATTTCTGTAAGCTGCTTTTGATCCAAATGATTGATGTTTGCTACAAGTGCAGTTTAGTTTAGTTATTTAAATAACAGTCTGTGCACTTTTTCTTATTTCCAACTTTTTAGGTATTTGCAGTATTCAGGGTCAGGAGGTTAAAGTGTTTAGACCGGATGAGGATGAAGACTGGGTCTGTGGTATTGTCACTCATCAAGATCCCATAAGCCGTTTGATAAATGTTGCAATGCACAAGGTACATTTACACCTATGGTTATCATTTTGGCTGAGGATGAGTTGCTTGACTGTTGGCTTTGCGGGGGGCTTGCACACAGTAGATAAGACAGAAAAATTGTGCCCGAAATCATGACATAAGTGAAGAAAGCAATCGGTTATTTAAAATATATTTCAGTAAGCATTTTCTTCATGACCTGTATTGCACAATTACAAACTTTTTATACTTTTTATATTCCAACATTGCGTCAGTAATACATACTATTACTTATACAAAACATACTTATTACTATACATACTAATTATTTGGAGGGGAGGGGCATTTTGGGACACCAATAGTTAGCACCATAAAGTCAGGTACTTATCTAACTCTAAAATTGTAATGATGTATACCTGTACTTTAGAGTTAGTTCTTCTGAAGTGTTGCACTGGTAAATCATGGTCTGCACTGTAACTTGAATTTACAAAGTTTGTAGCACAGGCGCATTTCGCCAGACTTGGCGTCCTCAGAGGGGATGGGGAAGGGGTGGGTTGTTTGGATAGAACCTAATGGGTAAGCAAGTACAGCCTTGGGTCAAAGGACTTGCTGAAAAGACTATTCAGTAATGGAACAACATACTGATTAGTTCTCTAAGTAGTTGCTAAGCTATGATTTGTCAGCCATTTGTAATCAAGGACAGATAAAGGTGGGGGGGAGATGCCACTATGTAACATTGCATTATGCAAGTTGGATTGATCACTGGCAGCCACCATTAAGAGAACACAAAAGTGGGTAATTACACTTGACTGGTCTCTAGCAGTTTGTTGGTGGCAGTGAGGCTGGGCTTCCCAGTTTGGGGGTCAGCAGACCTTTGCTAATTTTGAATATAAAGATGTCCACTTTAATAATTTTCAGGTTGAGAATCCAAACCCCAGCTAAAACATTTGCTCAAGTTTTGGGTGGAGTAGGGATGGTTATATGTCTGTTTTGATGGCTTTGACCCAGCTGGAAATCTTTGAATATGTTTGTTATGTCAAAACAGATACTATTCTTGGTGTGCCACACACCCCGCTTCACTTCTTGAATATTCATTACTTCATGGGTTAATCACCTGCAGGTGACGTAGTGCAGAGAGGAAGTCTTGTAACGAGCCCCACCTTCCGGCCTATATATACCTGGTACCTCCCTTCAATCACCAGTATTTTTCTCTCTGCGTGACAAACAGAGGTTGGAAGTTTCCTGCTTACAGGTAGGTCGGGGTATTCTTACTCCGCCACCCCCCTTTTGGTCTATTTCTGCCCGGTTTTGAGTTTGTGTACCTTTATGGTGGATAGGAAGCCTCCCAGCTTAGGCTGCTCACCGGGTAATTGGTAGATGGCACTATTGGTGCCTAGGAGCTTATCTCCTCCGCTCATCCCCCTCTTTTGGGGGCAATGCGGCAATCCGGCATGGTGATCCGGAAATGGGATGCCCCTGTCCCGAGGGTCCCCGTAGCCCCTTACTCTCCCGTTTCGGTCCCTTCTCCCTTCACTGGGGGGGGGGGGGTGTATGAGGGTGTGCTTTAGTAGGTGTGTTTCACTTGTATCACTGCATGTTAACATATGTGTCATGTTTATGCATTCACTGTAGCATGTGTATATTTTTGGGTCTGCTTTAAGGGCAGGCTGCGCTGGGTAAAGGCTGGCCACTTCTCTTGCAGTTTGTTGCTTGGTGGCCCCCTACCCCCTCCCCCCTCTCCTCGCCTGGCATTCATGTTTGCATTGTACAGCACCATGTGGTTTTTTACCCTCCCCCCCTCCGCCGCCTGGGCGCACGTATTGTGGCCCAGCTGTAAGTGATTCCAGCTGATCGGCGTAAGGGGGGGGGGGGCGGGTCCCGCTGACGCGCGGCGCGACGTCATGCCGCGTCTGCGGCGGGCCCAGCGTTTTGCTTCCTTCAATGCAGGAAGTCGCATGGGCGCACGGCCGCACTTTGTCTTCCATGCTCGCTGCTGGCTGCAGTCTTGTTCCGGCTGCTGCCTTCGCTGACCAGGTAAGCGGCCCCTCCCGTTGGGGCCGTTAAATGGGGAATGCATTCCTTGCAGTAATATAGTGGGGAGTCACTCTGTTAAGGGGGCGTGATTTAAGGGCACTTTGGTGCCATGCTTATACGTTTGTTTATACACATGTGAGGATCTGATGGGTTTTCCTTGCAGATCCTGGGATCCCTGCTTATGGTGGCTCTCCGGCTCTTTGTGCCTGGCTAATTATTGGGATATCTTTGTGAATGTATATATACATAGGCTATATATAAATATATATATATAGTTCTTTAAAGGGGACCTTAACTTAACTTAAAAAAAAAAAAAAAAAAAAATATCCTCCCTTCCAGGACATTACTAATAAAGGGGCATCCCGGGTTGGCTTATGCCTTAAAAGTCCCAGTATTGCGAATACCATAAATCACCATATTGAGGCTTCCGTAATTTCCGGAAACGGTTCTGTGAGCCGTTTGGGGGGTGCGTAGGTTTTAGGGTTCCACTCCCAGCTGATGATGTCTTTATTTGCATCCCTTGTGCAAAACAGACTGTTGCGCGCCTGTCCGTTGCTTCGGCTGCGGGGCCATCGCATCCTTCATCTTCTCCTACCTCTCCCTCCCTATTTCCGGACCCCGCATGACACTGTCAAAAGTGGGGATTCGCATTCCGAGGTGGCAGTACAGCCCAGCCCCCGGAAAGTAATGCCTGTTAAAGCAGCGTTTAAGGCCGCTGCAAAACGAAGGCACCTGACTCCGGTACCTTCGGCTCCACAGGGCCAGTTTTTGTGTACCTGTGGAATGGTCCGATGGATCCCCAGACGAGGATGAATTCCAGTCTGAGTCAGATGAGCCGACAGGTCAGCTTGTGGCTGATGAGATTGGCGATTGGTCAGAGGGGGTTGTTTTGGACACCCCCTCTATTCTGGCTCAAATGTTTAAAATTTTGAGTTTAGATACGCCTGAGGCGGCCGCCCCGCCAATGGGTCGGTTGTTTAAAGAGCCGCGTTTGGTTTTTCCCCAGACAACACCTCTTTGAGAGGGTGGTTCTTAAGGAATGGGAACATTCCACGCGGTTATCTGGAATTTCTTCCAGTTGGCCATTGTGCTAATGATTTGTTGACTATAAGAGCACAAGGGGGCATATGCTAATTGCATTTATTGAGGCCTACGGCCACACCTCCCTGAATGCGCCCGATCTCGTCTGATCTTGGAGGCTAAGCAGTGTCGGGCCTGGTCAGTACTTGGATGGGAGACCGCCTGGGGTTACCCCTGTACTAGGGCTCTCCAGCTCGGCTATGGTACAATCTGCTGAGACCACTGTCCCCAAAGATGGGGAAGATCGTCTGATTGACCAAATACGCTCGACATGGTTTTAATCTATTCCGGGTCAGCATTGCGCCCGGTATGTGCTTCAGCCCTTCTGCTATTGGCAATTTAATCCTTAATTCAAGGGCTATAGGAGGATCTTAATCCCGCTTGCAAACAGTTCACTGCGCTTAAGCAGTGTGAATCTTTTGTGGCTTATGTCCGGGCTGCTCAGGACGATGCGCTGACTATGAGTAGCAGGGCGGCAACTATGCTGGTGGCTATTTCGCAGGTCAGTATGGCTGCGTCAGTGGTCAGCGGACACGGCTTCCAAAAGGGGGTGCTCACAGCTCTCCCCTTTTTGGGGTTGCGTCTGTTCGAGGAGAAAATTGATTCTGTCGCAAAGGGTGGTAAGATGCCACAACACAAGAGGCCCCGTGGTCCCTTCAGGGGAACAAGTTCCGGTAGGCCTTCCTTTCGAGGATTCAGAGCGGGCAGGGGTGCGTCCTTTCCCGCTACCTGTGGCGCAGGTTGGACTCGGGAGGGGCCGTGGCCGGCCCACTCAGTCCTGGGGCACCAAGCCCAAAAACCTGCTGATAAGCTCACTCAGCAATGAGGGGCTGCCCTCACCCGTGCGGGTGGGGGGACTATTGCGACACTTCTACCATTGGAACCAAGTGGTTCCAGGCAGATGGATCCAGGAGGTAGTGTCGCCCGGTTACGACCGGAAATTCGAGTCTCACCCTCCTTCACGGTCCGTTCATGGGCGGTTCATCCTGGCCTGAACTCTCATCAAGACAGAGTGTGTCTTTCTTTTGCCAAATTCACATGAGAACGCTTCAGCTATTTCTGTTAGCGTGTTAGGATCAGCAACCTCTGTCGCTGGATCAGTCCTTCCAGTTGTCCTCCCGTGTACGGCAGTCCCTCCTGTGGTGCTTGGTCTCGACCAATCTTGTGTAGGGCAGGCTTTTCCTGACCCCCCTTTGGAAAATTGTCACCACGGACGCCAGTCTGTCGGGATGGGGCAGATTCTGGAAGGAGCTGCGGTCTCAGGGGCAGTGGAGAGCTTAAAGGCCCCACTGTCCCATCAATATTCTGAATCTGAGAACCATCCGTCAGGTGCTTGCTCTCCTGACTCAGTACGTGCTGGGCCTTTTGGTCCAGATGTGTTCAGACAATCGATCAGCGGTTGCTTATGTTGGTCTTCAGGGTAGGACGCGCAGTCTGAGTACTCTCAGAGTGGTGTCCCTGATCCGGACATGGGCAGTGTTCCATGTTCCCTGTCTCTCGGCGGTTCACATTCCAGAGGTGATGAAACAGGTAGTGGGCCGGTTGAGCAAGGGCTCTCCCCGCCTGGAAGAATAGGTTCTCCATCCTCGGGTGGTTCGCCTACTGTGTCTCCAATGGGAGACCCCGGAGGTGGACCTGTTGGCCCCTCATCACTATCACAGGTTCCCGAACTTCGTGTCGCTCTCCCAGGATCCTCTGGCTCTGGCAGTGGACGCCATGTCCCTGATCTGGGGCGTTCTAGGATTTCTATACCTGTTTCCTCCGATGCCCATGCTGGGCAGGGTTCTTCAGAAGTTGGCTCTGGAAAGGGTGTACGCCGTTCTCGTGGCCCCAAGGTGGCCAAGACGAGTGAGGTTCACAGACATCATTCGGCTGGCAGTGGACCAGTTCGTTCTGCCTATTCGGCCCGATCCGCTCACTCAGGGTCAATTGTGTTACCCCATTTTACCAGCGCTGGGTTTGATGGCCTGGCTGCTGAAACCTCCATCCTGAAGGAGGAGGGTCTTTCTGATTCAGTCATTTAAGACTCTGATCAGTGCCCGGAAGAGGTCTTCTTCCATCACCTACTATAGGACTTGGAAAGCCTATATCGCTTGGTGTGAGATAAGATTTTTCCTTGTAGGGTCTTTTTCGCTCTCCAGGTTTTACAATCAGGGCTGGACTCCAGATAAGTATCCGGGTCGAGCATACAGCACAACATGCAGGGACGTGTATTGCTGGGCGGGCTCCTTTAGATCTGCCCTGGATGGTTACCAGGCAGACCAGCGGATTACATCTAAGCTGAGAGAGCGGACCCCAAGCCTGTGTTTCTGCTTCCCTTATCATTGAGGGATAGGGAACCTCGCAGCATAGCGCAGACGCCATTCCTTCATAATTGGCGAACGGAGCACTAACTAACTTGGGATATCTAAACCTGTCCATCCAGCATCAATTTTGGGATTGTGCACCTGGACATGAGGCTTTTGGTAATAATCTAACGGGCCTGGATGGGCTGATCAAGTGCCCTTAAGTGTGGTTTGGTACTGAAGAAGCCCCCTAGTGGGGGTGGAACTAGTTTTACCGCTTATTACATGATATTACTCACCGCTATGATTTGGGAAAGTGAATCATTGAGCAAGTTTTTATTGTCTGTAAGGTACAATATGTCCAATTGTATTAGTAATAACCTGCGCATTGGCAAGTAAGACAGTTGACAACTGTTAAAAAAAAAAAAAAAAAAAACAATTTTTTTGTAGTACAATGATGATTACATTTGCATTGGGGAATTCATTGGTTGTATTTTAACTAAAATAAATTAATGTACTTGATTCTTATAAAGGTGTGATAGTCAATTTTACTTCAGGCGTGGTCACACTTTGAGTTCCCACAAACATTGGGTCGGTTCATACCCAGAAATACCTCTGGTATACTCCAGCTAAGTACGTTGAAAGGGCAGGTTTCTGCCTTATCTATCTTTTTTTTTCAGAAGCGTGTTGCGCTTAAGTCTTTAGTTAAAACTTTTTTCCAGGGGGTTACGCATGTGCGGCCTCCCAGGAAACCATTACTCCCGGTTTGGGATTTGAATTTGGTTCTTTCTGCTCTTCAGGCTCCTCCCTTTGAGCCTTCGCAAGATATTGCTTTGTCTACCCTGACTCAGAAGATGGTCTTCTTGGTAGCGATCACTTCGGTCCGGCGTGTCTCGGAATTGGCGGCCTTGTCTATCCAGGCGCCTTACTTCGAGAGGCATCAGGATAAAGTGGTTTTTCGGTTCAAGCCAGACTTTCTTCCTAAGGTTTCTGCTTTTCATTTGAACCAAGATATTGTTCTTCCCTCCTTGTGTCCTAATCCTAAGAATGACAAAGAGAGGGTTCTGCATTGTTTGAATGTAGTACGCTGTGTTAAGTACTACTTGGTTATCACGTCTCCTTTTCGTAAGACGGATTCCTTTTTTGTTATGCCCCATGGGCCTAAGAAGGGTTTGGCACCAGCCAAATCTGCCATTAGCTAATGGATACGTCAGGCCGTTACTGCGGGGGAAAGTTCCCCCTTTTCGTATCACTGCTCATGCTACTCGCACCATTGGGGCGTCTTGGGCTTTTCAGCACCAAGCTTCTGTTGAACAGGTTTGTAGGGCCGCCACTTGGTCTTCTGTTCACACTTTTTCTAAGTTTTACAAAGTTGATGTGCGGGCCTCAGCGAATGCTGGTTTTGGCCGCATAGTTCTGCAGACTGCAGTCATTTCAGTTATGCTTCACCTGGCCTTGAGATGCCCTTCCCTTGTGGACACTGCTTTTGGATGTCCCATGAAGTAATGAATATTCAAGAAGTGAAGCGGGGTGTGTGGCACACCAAGAATAATACCATTTTGTGAGTACTCACCTGAAAAATGGATATTGTTGGTGTGCCACACACCCCGCTTCACACCCGCCCTTTTCGGTATTACCGAAGCCTTTATATGGTGAAGCCTTTTTATATCTAAATTTGATTTTTTGAGGTTACTGGTGGAATACTGGTACCTTGTATTACTGCTTTGTTGATTATACTGGTGATTGAAGGGAGGTACCAGGTATATATAGGCCGGAAGGTGGGGCTCGTTACAAGACTTCCTCTCTGCACTACGTCACCTGCAGGTGATTAACCCATGAAGTAATGAATATTCAAGAAGTGAAGCGGGGTGTGTGGCACACCAACAATATCCATTTTTCAGGTGAGTACTCACAAAATGGTATTTTTGGATACTTCGTTAACTCCTATAGCATGTTTATGTTTCAAAAAAGTAAAAAAAAAAAGTCTAAACTCACCTTATTACCCCTCGTAGTGCCCACGTGCTGTGCAGCAATCTTACTTAATGATAACAGAGAACAAATGATTCTGGCATCCAGCGCAGCTGCATCCATCAGGCTGGCCTCCTGCCCCCTAAAACACTTACTCTGAAGTCGCTTTGCCACATCCCCTCTATTGCATTGTTTGTAGTAGGGGTGGAAACAAGCCCACCCAGGATGCTGCAGAGAGGGGCTGCGTTGCAGGAATTTCTGCTGGATCTCTGCCCTCGGTGGGTATGCTGATTCCGTGCTGCATGGACACAACAGAGGGGAGCTACGGGGTACAAAAGGGGATTATAGGCTCTATTCTAAGCATACAGCATGTCCTGCTCCATCTATAATACTTACACATGGGTAATCCTCCGCCGGAGGGCGCTGTTCACTGCAGACATGCAAAAACAGGCTCCTCCCGGCCCTTCATATACCCAGGGACCTCCCACAAATCCCCAGATTTCTCTGCAGTGCTGAACTGCGAAGACATGAAGTATCACGCTCTCGCAGGCGAGCGGGGCTTTACAGCCCGTGGGCCTGTGGGACTATTTCCACCCGTCCTCTTTATGAAGAATATGCCTCCCAGCCTGGGCTGCGTTGGTCGGGTGAAGGTAGGCAGCACCTTGTGTGCTTAACGGAGCCATGCTCCACCGCAATCCCCCACCATAGGGTAGGCGGTTAGGCCGATGGTGAGCCTCTAGTGGATGCCCCTCCTGCATTGTTGCCCGTGCCCCTCACAGAGTTAGTCCCTGGACGTAGGTCCGCTTCTCCCTCGCTTCCTCCCGTAACTCGGGGGAAAAGAAAGGGGGGGGGGGGGTATGTGTGGCAGTCCTAGTGCAATGTAACACGTTTAAGGCCTTTGATCTTGGGTACTTGGGTGTCAGTGTCGCGCTCCTTGCTCCACATAAGTTTATGGTTGCGAGCCTGTTTGTCCTTTCATTAACATTAGTGTACTGCCCAGACCGCAGCATCATTTTCCAGCGTGACAGCAACTTTATGTATGTGCGTTCTATCCACTACTGTCTTTCTCTTTTCGTTGGTTACAGCTTTGCGCTCTTTGGGGGAGGCGGAGACTCGGCATGACGTGCTCCGCTGCCTACGGCGGAGCAGGTGCTGTCTGGATTGGCGGAGCAGGTGCTGTCTGGATTGGCGGAGCGTATGGGCCCTGGAAAGAAGCGGTCCCTGACGCCTCCTGGCTCTCCGGTTCCTAACGATACCGATGACTCTGCTGATATGCAGGACCTTGATCCTTCTGAGGAAGGTGAGCTATTCTCAGATTCGGTCTCCTCGGATGAGATGCCCGGGAGCCGTGTTGTTTCTGGGCCCGGATCTTGGGGCCTGTGTGACACAGATGAACTTCTTATTAAGATCTTTGAGGTTTTGTCAATCTCCCCTCCTGGAGAGGCTCCCAAGCCTAAGAAGGAGAGTTTCCACACAGCGCCGCCGCGTTTGGATTTCCTGGAACAGGATCATTTCCAGAATCTTATATCCCAAGAATGGGAATGGGAACTTAAAGGGGTCCCAGGGGTCTGGGATTGGAAGTACCCTTTCCCTCCTGATGTGGTTAATTTTTGGTCAGCACCTCTTGTGGTGGATGCACCGATTATAGGGGTTACTAACCCCCCCTTCATGACGGCTCCTTATTACCGTACCCTTCGGGATGCTGGGGACCGGCGCATTGACAGACTGGCTTCCCACGCCTTTTCGTGTGCAGGGACGGCTCTGCGCCCGGTCTGTGCCGCGGCCATCACTGCGGTGGCCGCCAGGACTCTTGTTAGAAAAGTACTTGACCACCGACCTGAGGACCTCCCCTGGGGGGTGTTTAATGTGCTATCAGACTTTGATGTGTTTGTGAGGTTCATCCTCTCAGCGCTGGATGACACCATTAAACCGGACCTTCAGTGTGATTTAATGAAAAGCCCAAACCCTTAAAAAACAATTCCCCAGCGTCTAAAATTAATATTTTTTACGTTTTTAGTCACTAACTTATTATTCTTTCCCCCACTGGGCTGCAACTCTGTTCAGGAATTTAGGATATGGACGCCGCCATCTTGACTCAGAAGCATCACACTTACTGAGGAGAGGAGAGTGCGATAAGGTACAGGGGGGTGGGTTATAGCTGTGCTTTGCTCAGACAGAGCAGAGCTGGGGTCAGGTAAAGGTCAGCAGTCCCAGAATGCAGAGCAGCACAGTCAGGAGGCACTTCCTGTTTGCAGGCTGCCTGATAAGATGGCGGCTTCCATAAGCCGCCATCTTGGATGTTTAAAGGCTCATAACATGCAGTAGATGCAGGTAGGATGATTTTTAATGTGGACAATCTGTATGTACAGGGTGTGGGAAACATATAAGGTAAACTCTTATTCAGAGTGAAGGTCCGCTTTAAGATGTGTGCTAGAACCTCTGCCCTTGTGGTAGCTATTCGCCGCCTGGTCTGGCTGCGACAGTGGGGTGCTGACGATGCTACGAAAAAGGCTCTCACTGGCCATCCCTTCAGAGGACGGCGACTATTTGGGACCCGTTTGGACCTTTTTGGGAAAAAGGGTAAGGCACCCCTGCGCAGAAGGCCGCTCCGGCCTCCCCGGGGCAGGGCCATCCCTCCACCTCCCTACGTTAGTGTCAAACGCGAACCTGAGGTGTGCTTCCAACTGTTCGGTGTGGATTTCCACCATGGGGTGGGCAGGCAATGCCCTGGGCCCTCTGGCAGGACTAAGTCCAAATCTGCCAAGACCTCCCAAGCATGAAGGGACGCCCTCGCCCTTCTGGGCTGTCTCCTATCTAGGAATGTACCTTCTCCTTCTGGTGGTTCCAGGAGGTAGTTGCCCTGGACACAGGATAGCACTTGCTGGGTGGTCCCTCTCAGTGGTTGTCAGGGTGCTTCTAGCCCCTGTTTTTCCCTCAGGAATTGGTGCAGGCCGTACTGTGCCTACAGAGTTTGGGCTTACTTACAGGTTGCCCTTAACAGTATGGGGCTATGGCCTCAATATTAACCTTCCTCCTTCCCTCAACAGTATGAGGCAGTCTGGGCCACGCTGGCCTATGGTAGGCCTGGCAATTCTACTCTCACAGGTAGTCCCTATATGACATCTCTGTCTTGGGACACAGGCGCCCTGTGCAAGGGGGGCTTCCGACCTCCTGTGGAGTTCTAGATCTTCTTAGTTCCCCCTGTGTCTACTGGGTGGCCTCTCTTTCGCTCCCAGGCTACTCGCCATGGCGCGAATGGGGGTGATGTCTCGGACATGCCTGGGGGGGGGGGGCGTCCGCATTAGGACCTACGGGGTGGTCTTTCCTTACTCCCCAATCTCTACGTCAGGCTGAGTGGATTGGTCGGCCGGCGGTGTCCCCTGGGAGTTACTGGATGGGTGCTCAGTCACCTCAATCCCTCTTGGTCCCTTATCCGCTATCTCCATTCCTTGGATTCGGTTCAGGCTTGAGCCTTCTTCCTTGGCAACAAGTGGCTCTGCCCCCCTTTGCTGACATCTTACTTTCACCAGGCAGGATTGCAGCTGGTGGGCCTGTTGGTGGCGTATCAGATGATGTCCCTTATATACAGAGCCCGTGGGCTCTTCAGCACAGTAGGTTATTGATCCTACATGGGGTCCCAGCACCCCTGGGGCTTGGTCTGTGCTCATTCCCCCTTGGTAAGGCGGTTCTTCTTGAGCTGATCATATTCAAGGGCCCTGTCAGGGGGCACCCCCTTCTTTGCTTGCATCTTCCTGTGAATGGTCACCTTGGGTACCAAGTCTCGCAGGTAGGCGGGGGGGGGGACTTTCTTCCAAAGCCCCCCGTGGTTGGGGGTAGGGTAGGGTCCCTTAGAGGGTCCATCTTACCTACTGGTTGTTGAAACGGTGAGCCTTCCGTTGACTCTATACGGCTGGACTTCTCCTCTTTTAGGACCTGTCTATTTGGAGACTCTTGGTCTGTTGGAAGACAATGGCCTGTTTTATTATTGATCTGGAGCTTGAAGCAGGATGATCCCTCTGGAGGGTTCCTGATCCTCAGCGGTATTCGCTCCAATAGATGCCTTTCAGTGGCAGGTTATGCTACCCTGGTGTCGCTCTGAGAGTCAACTAGGGTGGCTCTGTGGGGTCTCGCTTATACCACAGGGGCTCCGCCCTTGTTTTTACTGTCCCAGAATATTCTGACTCTGGTCATGGGGGCTTAGTAAAATTATGCATAGATTTTCTATTTTACATGCCTTCTCTTCGTTCACCCTACTATGTGGGGTTCTGCGCACGGTTGTGCTGATAGAGAGACCCGTGAGATTGATGGCCCCTGGGTGGCCTTGTGAACTGTGGTTCGCAGATGCTTCTGCTGAGGTCTGCTGACCTGTACGCTCTCTCAGGAGTGCGGTTCTGCCCTTGTCAGGCCCCTTCTTTTGTCGTCTCAATCTACAGACTCTAGTCTGGGGCTTGACAGCTGATTCATTCACCCCTTGGAGACGGGCTTATCTTCTGGGTGACTTGGTATATGGGGGGCCAGGAGCAAGCTTTCTTGGCTTCCTCTTCCTCCGTCTATTGTGGTCCATGGTGTACCCATATTGATTGGCATGAGTTTTGGTCTCTTACCTGTTGGACGCTCTCGGTTCCCAGGGTTCTAGAGTCATTACAGCATAGTTGGGGTTGGCTCCCCATCTAGGTACTCTGAAGGCTCCCCATCTAGGTACTCTGAAGGCTCAGGTTCTGTCCTGGCTGTCTTCCTGTAGGAGTCTGGTTCTGTCTTCCTTGTGAGGAATTCTCTTGGGGTTTGCTCATGGGCATCTCCCAAGTAGTTCTGTGGTTCTTGTTGGGATCCATTTTCATTCTGTTTGCCCTGCGGATTGTTCCCTTGGGGCTTATGCTGGATGCTGTCTGAGCTGCCTTGTAGTCCAAGTCGCTTCTCTGGGGGCTCCTGCTTCAGTCAGACGTGTGCCTGAGAAGGTGGATCTGATTACTTAGCCTTGGCTCGATATATATATATATATATATATATATATATATATATATATATATATACACACCATGACAAGGTGGTATTCCGTCTTGCGCCGGACCTCTTTGCCCAAGTGGTGTTTTATGATCATTGTTTAAGTCCGTTTAGTCTAACTTTGGACCTTATTCTTAATAATGCTGAAGTAAAGGGTCTACATTCCCTCAACAGGTGTTGCAATTTTTCCTGGTGGTTTCTTGTCCCTTAGGGGGACTGATGCCCTTGGGGTCTGCTGGCGACTCCTTATATATGCGCCTGATATCGCTTGCTTCCAGGCCACTGCGCCCTTTGGATTGATCTTACTTGGATGCCTTCCTGGTCCTGAGTAAAGGTTTCGGCTTCTTGCTAATGAAGGGGTCAGTATTCCCGCCTGTCTGACGGGAGACCAGTTCTCATTCCCCTTAGGGAGAGTTCTAAGTTTTCCACGAGGCTTCTGTTGCCTGTGGGCTGGTTGGCCAGTTACACTGGCCTATTCCTTTAAGGGGGAAGAATCTCCCTTTTTCATTTTATTCCTTTATATTGGTGTTTGGGTACCTTTGGCTCTTCAGCATCAGGTTTTTTTCTGTTGAATAAGTTACTAGACTGTTGCTTGTCTCTGTTCATACCTTTCAAAGGTTTTGTTATGAGATTGACGTTAGAGCCTCTGCTCATGTCGTACCTGGTTGCAAAGTTTTGCAGGTGACAGCGCCTTTACTGTCGTCTGTGCCTTGTTTTTGGGGATCCCACCCTACTTTATGGACACTGCTATTGGATGTCCCATGTGTAAGTATTATAGATGGAGCAGGACGTGCTGTATGCTTAGAATAAAACAATTCTGTGAGATACTCACCTGTAGAATTGGTATTATACGCATACAGCACGTCCTGCTCCACCCCACCCTGGTTTTACATTTTTCTGGATCCCCTGTTAGTGGTTGGTTCCTCCCGGCTTCTCTTCTCAATGCTTTTCAATACTGGGGATTTGTGGGAGGTCCCTGGGTATATGAAGGGCCGGGAGGAGCCTGTTTTTGCATGTCTGCAGTGAACAGCGCCCTCTGGCGGAGGATTACCCATGTGTAAGTATTATAGATGGAGCAGGGCGTGCTGTATGCGTATAATACCAATTCTACAGGTGAGTATCTCACAGAATTGTATTTTTCTTGCTATGCCTGGACAATTCCTTTATGTGCCAGATTGGTATTAGGAAAGCCGACCAGTAGTTCGCTATATTGGATGCACTCACTGCTCAACATGTCTTGAACTATTCCCAGATAAGGAACGGACCGTTTTTTTATTTGTTTTTGTGCAATAATTAGTAAATAGGGCTACACCGGTGTTGGACATTAAAGCTAAATTATAGTGAAAATAAATTTCTTTTTAATAAAAAAAAAAATCTAATTTAATCTAGGGTGCAATTTCATTGGGGGGATGGTTCGGAGGTGGTCTTCTTTCACTTTGAACTGTGTTGCTTCTTATCTTCCTTGGGCACAGCCTCTCTGGTGAAGAAAAAAATATTATTGCGTATTATCATCAGAAGCAAGGCATTTCATGTATTCTACAAGAGTCACCTAATTTGTTTTATACAATACACACGTTTTGATTAATTTACTTAACCTAATACAGCATACTAGGTGCCTAGAAAATACAGTATATAAATATATAGGGCTTGATTCAACAAACATGGAAAAAATTTAGTTTTGGCTGGAAAATTGGATTGCATGCAAAATACTTAAGTAACTTCGAGTGATTCAACAAAGCTGGCTAATTAAATTTCCAGTCGAAAATGCGAGTGAAAAATGTACGCTTCCATACGAAAAAATTCCATACTTAGCAAAAATTTCACTCAAATTTTCCAGCTGAAAATCGCAAATCTCTGAAAGCATCTCTGGTGCTGAGAAGTCTTTACCCAAAATGCTGCATTCGTTTTCTAAATTTCACACCGCTTCAGAATGATCTGGTGACTTCCCATGAATTTGTGACATTTGTTTTTTAATGCACTTGTGCAACTAGTCTTTTCCTATAGCCAGTCCAGGTCGTCCCATTGATGACATGTGGGTATTCTGCCCCCAGGGGGTGCTCGACTGCAAGATCAAAAAGCTGTCGCTCCTCCTGGCCCCCTATAAAGGCAGGTGTCCCTCTATCATTCCCCTGCGTTCATCTTGCAGTCTAGCTGCTGAAGAGAGTATCCTTTCTTGGAATTTGGGCAGCTGAGCGGGGCCTTCTAGCACGTCGGCCGCTGCGGACCCTATTCCCACTGATACCGTGAGACACACTCTTGCCTCCCAGCCACAGCTGACTCGGGATTGTGACTGTAGGGAGAACGCCGGGGTCAGGCGTTTTTTGGCAGAGCTAGGCTCTGGGCTGCAGACCCTGTTTAATAGGCTCACCATCAGCCTATGGCCGGCTACCCATCTGGGGGAACCACATTGCAGGCTAGATGTGCCCTATATCCTGCCCCATCCCACAAGCTTTATTTTGTGTGCTGTGTGTTTTTGTGCAACTTTACTGGGCTGCTCTTTGAGCTTCATACTTACTCCCTCGCTCCCTTGCGGTTCTGGCTGTCTCCCTCTCACCTCCATCTTGCTCTTCATAGACGCCGCTCGTGCGGCTTTCTGTGACAGGAGGGCGGAGGAGAGCTGCTCCTGCTATGGTCTCGTCCTCCCGAAGTGGATGCCCCTGTGTCGGGGTTGTCCAACACTACTATTATACCTTCACCTGATACCGCTTCCTTACGTGAGCTAGCTGACAAGCGCATGGAACAACTTGTCTGCCATGCCTCCACCTTTGCTGGTGCCTTGTTTCGTCCTGTGCGTGCCGTGGCTATTGTCTCCCTGGCCATCAGAAAGAAGGTGAGATGCCTTGTGGATAGAGCTAAGGCTCGCAAGCGGGCGGAGGAGTAAATGGACCTCAAGGCTTGCGTGGATTTCATTGCCTTTGTTGTCTCTGGCATGGACGAAGGTGTCCGGCTTGGTGCCAGGATTTCGGCCCTGCTTGTTGCACTTCGCTGCTCGCTCTGGTTGCGGCAATGGTCGGCTGATGCCGCGGCCAAAAAGTCGCTTACTAGTATCCCTTTCGTGGGGCAGAGGTTGTTCGGGGAGCGTCTGGACTTCCTGGTCAAGGATGATAGACTCCCTCAGAGACGGAAGCCTGCCCGGCCCTTTCGGAACTCATCTGCCTATCGCTCCTTTCGAGGAGGAAGAGGCTCTTCATTTTCAGGTGGCCGCAAAGATACCTGGGGTAGAGGTAGGTCCCGCGGCCGACCCAATCCCGATTGGGATGCCAAGTCCAAGCCCCCTGCCAATTCCCCTCAGGCATGAGGAGACGCCCTCACCCATCCGGGTGGGGGGGACGGCTTCTGCTATTTAGCTCATATCTGGAGACGGCACGTCTTGGATCGGTGGATTCAGGAGGTGGTGTCCTCCGGTTACAAAATAGAGCTGGCAGTCAGGCCGCCCACAAAATTTCTTCGGTCTCCGGATATCCCAAAATCCATTGAAGGCACAGGGTTTGAGAATGGCCGTGCAGCACCTCCTGCGGTTAGGTGTGATTTGTCCTGTTCCTTGTCAAGGTTTTTACTCCAATCTGTTCACGGTTCCCAAGATGGCTGGCACGTTAAGACCTATCCTGGACCTGAACTGTCTCAACAGGTTTGTCAGTCAGACATTTTCGCATGGAAACCTTACGGTCAGCGGTGAGCTTGCTTCGGCCCGGCGACTTCATGACTACGGTGGACATCAGGGATGCTTATCTGCACATCCCGATTTTCCTGGGGCATCGGAAGTTCCTGAGGTTTGCTCTGGAGGACTAGCATTACCAGTTTGTGGCTCTGCCATTCGGGATTTCCTCAGCGCCCCCCGTCTTCACCAAGTTGCTGGGGACATCATGGCCATCCTGAGGAATCAGGGCATTCGTGTGTTGCCCTATCTGGATGACTTGCTGATTGCTGCCCAGTCCCTGCAGCAGGCCGAGAGCAATACCCGGACTGTGTTGTCAACCCTGGAGGCCTTTGGCTGGGTAATCAATTACCCAAAGTCTTTTATCACTCCCTCAACAGTGAGATCTTTTCTGGGAATGACGATAGACACTACTCAGGTAAAGGTCTTTCTGCCACAGCAGAAGGTGTCCTGTCTCCAGACGTAGGGGCAGGCCTTGCTGTCTTGTTAACGGCCATCGATCCGTCTGGGGTTAAGACTGGTGGGCCTAATGGTGTCATGCTTCGAGGCAGTGCCCTTCGCCCAGTTTTACATGAGACCTCTTCAATTGAACCTGTTGACCGGCTGGGACTGGATGCAGGAGTCACTGGAACAGGAATTTTCACTGTACCCCCTGGCCAGGCAGTCCCTCTTGTGGTGGTTGGACTCCAGGAACCTGTTGGTGGGCAAGTCCTTTCTGACTCCCCATTGGGAGATAGTTACCACGGATGCCAGTCTGACGGGCTGGGGAGGTGTTTGGCAGACTCAGAACATCCAGGGTCAGTGGGGTCCGCAGGAGAACCGTTTACCCATAAATCTCTTGGAGCTGAGAGCGTTCCGGTTGGTGCTTCTTCACTTGACTCCCCAATTAAGGGTCGTGCGATCCAGGTTCACGCGGACAATCAGACGGCTGTCGCCTACATCAATCACCAGGGCAGGACTCGGAGCAAGCGAACACCCTAAAGAAGGTGACCCAGATTTTTACTTGGGCAGAGGAGAATGTTCCCTGCATCTCTGCGGTTTACATCTCCAGGGTAGAGAACCAGGAGGCAGATTCCCTGAGCAGGAGCGCCTCACGCCTGGGGAAATGGTCTCTCAGCAATCAGATCTTTCATGCTCTGTGTCTCCGCTGGGGTCAGCCGGACGTGGACCTGTTTGCGTCCAGACACAATCACTAGCTCCCAAGGTTTGTCTCCCTCTAAAGAGTTCACTGGCCATGGCCGCAGACGCTCTGGCAATTCCCTGGACGGAGTTCAGGCTCATTTATGCATTCCCTCCGTTTCCACTCCTGGGCAGAGTGCTGCGCAAGATAGCCCAGGAAGGGGTACCAACCATCCTGGTGGCTCCTCGCTGCCCGAGAAGGAGTTGGTTTGCAGACATAGTTCAGATGTCAGTAGATCGATACATCATGCCGACGACCCAGGGCTTCTCACACAGGGGTCTCTGTGGCACCCCAATTTACAGACGCTGGCTTTGACGGCCTGGCTATTGAAACCTCTATCCTGACGGAAAAGGGGCTGTCGGCTACGGTTGTACATACCATGATTCAAGCACGGAAGAACTCTTTCTCCATAATATACTACAGAGTTTGGCACGCCTACATTGCTTGGTGCGAGTCCAAGAGTCTTCCCTGTCGCACATTCTCTATTTCTAGGACACTGGAGTTTTTACAACACGGCTTAGACTTGGGTCTCCAGCTGAGCACCCTCAAGTGCCAGGTCTCGGCCTTGGCCATCTTCTTCTAGATATCCATTGCCGATCATAGGTTGATCAAGACCTTTCTCCAGGGAGTCACCCATGTCCGCCCACCACGTAAGTCAGTGATACCGGTGATACCTTTGTGCGATGCTGCATTGCCTATTTTGACCTTCAAAGTAGTCTTTTTGGTACCAATCACCTCGGTGCGTCGCGTATCAGAGCTAAACCTCCCTATTTTGAGCGGCATAAGGATAAGGTGGTTTTACGCTTTAAACCTGATTTTTTGCCTAAGGTTGTTTCTCCCTTTCATCTTAATGAGGAAGTTGTCTTGCCTTCCTTGTGTCCAGCACCGACTAATTCTAAGGAAAGGACCCTCCATGCCTTGGATGTGGTCAGAGCCATTAAAGTGGACCAACACCCGATGCTGATCAGCATTGGGCCTGCGGTGCACCCCGATCACCCGACCTAGAAAGCCCCGAAATCCCTACCTGCTCCTCGATCCAGCGGTGCATGCGCGAGCCGCCGCTGTAAGAGTGACGCGCGCTCTCGCTCGCTTGTCCGGCGGCGGGGATTGGCTGCAGCGGTCACGTGGGAGCAGGGACAGGCGAGTTTTTGGGGCTTTCAGGGGGGTTTCACACAAACGGGGTGCCCCACCGAAGTGGACCGAAACCCAGGATAGTCAAAATCCTGGGTGTTGGTCCACTTTAAGTATTACCTGGTTGCGACTGAGTCCTTCAGGAAATCGGATTTGCTCTTTGTCCTAACGGAGGGCTCTAGGAAGGGTTTGCCACCAGCCAAGTCCACTCTCAGTAAGTGGATCAGACAGGCAGGGGAGCAAGCCTATTCTGCCAAGGGGAAGGAACCCCCTTTTCGGATCACTGTTCATTCTACCAGAGCTGTTGGTGCCTCCTGGGCTTTTCAGCACCAGGCATAGGTTGAACAAGTTTGTAAGGCCGCCACTTGGTCTTCTGTTCATACTTTTACAAAGTTCTACAAGGTTGATGTTAGGGCCTCAGCTGACGCTGTCTTTGGTTGAAAGATGCTTCAGACGGTAGTGAAATGAACTACATGCTGTTCCGCACTGGGGATCCCGCCCTATATGGACTCTGCTTTTGGATGTGCCACATGTCATCAATGGGACCACCTGGACTGGATATAGGGAAAAATACAATTCTGTGAAACTCACCTGTAGAAATGTTTTTGAATATATCCAGTCCAGTTCGTCCCACCCCACCCTTTGTTCATTATCTCTTGTTTGCCTGTTATGGTGAGTAACATTTTTTATTCTTGGACCTGTTGTCCTCAAGTGTTGTTTGAGAGAGTACAAGCTGAATCTATGTGAAGCAACATGGTTTCTTGGCCTCCTGGCCTGTCTCCTCTTTTACTGCTTTTTAACCACTGGGGAATGATAGAGGGACACCTGCCTTTATAGGGGACCGGGAGGAGCGACAGCTTTTTGATCTTGCAGTCAGGCGCCCCCTGGAGGCGGAATACCCACATGTCATCAATGGGACGACCTGGACTGGATATACTCAAAAACAGTTCTACAGGTGAGTTTCACAGAATTGTATTTTTGTTATGAAGGGTCACATTCATGTAATGCAGGAGAAGTATTTAATAGTAGATCAAGGCAACTGGACATGCTAATTTATTTTGCTTCACCCTTTGTTATTCATCCCATTATTAGGAAAGGCTGCTTGATGACTTGTGAAATGTGTTAAAGTAAAAAAAAAAACTATTGCAGTTGCATGGATGTATTCCTACATATATGGGGGAGTTCACTTTATTTTGTAACTGTTTCAAGTAAAATGAAAAAAAGAATAATGACCCATCCTCCAGATTATTAGGCTGGTGCTCCAGTCTGGTTATGGCAACTCACTAGCCCCTTTAGCCTTTGGCCCAAGTTTGGTGCTCTGCCTGGGGTATCAGCCGTTTTAAATTAAAGCAGTCATAAAAAATATAAAGTTATATTTGCATGTCTTTTACACTGATTAAAAAACATGCTGGCAGTTGCTAACCTGCCTTTTTTGGTTAAAAAAAAAAACTATAAGGGAATGTGCTGAGAATTTTATAATTGGTTCAAAAGAGTTGTAAACTAGAGTCGAAACTTTGCTGAATCTCACAAATTTTTTACGCTTGTACATTTCAGTTTTATTCACTCTAACAAATCTTTTTCACTTCACGAGAGAAGACAAATGAAAGAAATTAGTGTAGAAAATGAAGCATAGTTTTTTCTTTGTTGAATCACAAGAATTTGAAAATGCTAAAACAGTAGTATTTTTTTCTCATAAAACAGACTAATTTCTTGTTACAAACTTTGTTGAATTGAGCCCATAGTGGCAATGATAGGGACGTGTCTGTTATCTTTAAATATATTTCATTGTCCAATTTTTTGTTCTAAAGTTTTGCTCTTTTTAACAGGGCAGTGAACCTGTGAACCTGACAATTGATCCAAAACTGGTACAAGTGGTTTTAGTTGATGAGTCTGTACTAGAACCTGAGGTGATTTTTCTTTGTGTTATTTGATGTATTTGATCAACCTTACAAATTCTGGTAGATCTGTCTCTCTGCAAAAATTTATTACAAGAAAAATAATGTTTCTATTTATATGTGTGGCCGGAGAAGCTCACAAGCGTGCTGTAGGGCGACCTGAGAGTTTTGACACAATGGGCATTCCAAACCGGAATGGGGCAAACCAAAAATCCTGGGATTTGGTCCACTTTAATGAGGATGGGATGCCCCGCTTTGTGAAAACTCCCAGGCTGCCATCCCATTAGGGATGCCTGGGTAATTGAAACCCCCTGGATCACCCATAAACAATCACCTCTAGGGATCCCATCCTCCATCTGAGGCGTGCTCCTGTGCCCAGCCACTCAGATACCAGTAAGTTGCCCTCTTGTAGCACTAGTCATATGTACCACTAGGAACTGCTTATACTCACCTCTTCTAGGAGCGTATTTGGCAGCTGTCCAGCAAGCATGATATGATCGGGGGCACATGGGGCATAAAATGCAAAGAGGCAACTATCAGTAGCCCTGTTTCCTGCAGTACTGAGGGCCAGTTTAAACTGCTGCTGATGAATGAGAAGTCCAGTAATTTTTTACTGCATTTCCACTTTAAGGTAAACCAAAACCTATTTGTAGGTACAATGTGTTTTGGTACCCATGTACTAGGCATCCCGAATTCCACTTGGCCTGACTGCCTGCACCCAATCAAAGCTATAACCCAAATAGTGTTCCCCATAACAGTCCATCGGCAGCTGATCTATCTGCAGAACAGTGTGTCAGTAGTAAATCCATTCTGTGAGTCATTAATATGTCTCCTGCTACATACAAAAATATGAAAGCAGGAAAGGCTTTCGTATAAAATTCCTTTTAAACTGGAAGTAGTAAAATATGCTAAGGAACATGGAAACAGAGCAGCGGAGACACATTTTGGGCCACCTCCAACTGAAAAAATGGAGTGGGGGAAACAGGAGCATCAGCCACAAAAAGCAGATAAGAGTAAGCAGTCTTTTCGTGGGTGTGCTGCAAAGTGGCCAGAGTTAGATGTGGACATGAAAGAATGGATCATACGTCACAAGGATAATGATTGATCTCTTTCTACAAAAATGATCATATATGAAGCCAAACCTATAGCTGCAGAGAAAAGCAGTCAGGATTTTACTGGATCACCATTGTGGTGCTACAGATGTATGCGCATCAAAACTAGAATTGCCAAAAAAAATTCCAAGATTCTTTCATTCTACAAATTTGTAATAGACACTAGAAAGAAAAATGATTTTTAAATTAGCCAGTTTGGGAATATAGATGAAGTCCCACTAACATTTGATGTGCCATCTAACAGGACTGGTGATCTGAAAGGTGCCAAAACCATAACTGTGAAAACATCAGGACATGAGAAAACCTGTTACACAGTTGTGTTGTCCTGCTGTGCAGATGGCACCAAACTGCCGCCAATGCTAATTTTCAAAAGGTAGAACATGAGAAAAGAAGTGATCACATGAGTAGTTGTGCACGTTCATGAGTAAGCATGGATGGACGAAAATAGAATGAAAGTGTGGATTTAATTCATGTTTGGTTCAAACTTCCAGCAGGGCTTCTAAAAAAAAAACCTGCCCTATTTATGTTTGACCAGTTTAGAGCACATATTAGCGAAACTACTAAAACATTTTTTTAAGAAGTGAAGACTCATCTAGCTGTGATTCCTGGTGATCTTACCAGCCAGTTGCAACCTCTCGATGTTTCAATCAATAAACCGTTGATTGAAACATGCAGGGACGGTTGAACAAATGGATGGCAGCTGGTAATCGTGATCTGACGCAGACTGGATGAATGAAGAGGTCCACTGACGTTTGCGAATAAGTGAAAACATCATGGGAGTCAGTAAAGGATGAAACAGTTGTACGGTCATTCAAAAAAAGTGGCATTAGCAATGCATTAGATGGCACTGAAGATGGGATCATATATGAAGTTAGTGAAGAAACTGATGCCAGTGATTGTGAGCTATGGAACTTGAGTTCCTGGGGTTCCCGGACAATTAGTTGAGAACTTGAATGTTAAAGTCTCCCCTCATTTGTTGTTGACAGGGTTGATGGTTCTTTTTTTTTTTTTGAAATTCTTTATTTTTCTTTCTCTTTTCTTTTTCTTTTCTCTTTGAAACATATATATACATCTATGATGCAACTACTAACAACAAAAGAAATATTCATCAACATCTATATAGTACATGGATCTCTTACAGATCTATCTACCACGATAAACCTCATTCAGAGCTTATATAATTTCTATACAACAAATAAAAAGAGAAAGAGATATTTTATACCCAGGGAGTGTAAGATAATATAAAATAATGTAATAATAACAGAAGAAAAAAAAAAAAAAAAAAAGGGGGGAGGGGAGAAGGAAAAGAGGGAGAAAGTTGAACCATGGGGGGGGAACCCATCCCCTAGTATCTTCCAAGCATGTCCACGGTTTATGTCCACTTACCAACTCATTATCTAGAGATATATATCTCTTAAGCTACGGCTACACAATCATAAGCTATTTCAGAGAGACTAAGAGGATGATGGGAGGGGGAGACCAGCAATCATTAATTGCTTATATCTTACCGTCTCTCTAAAGAGGAGCCATGGCGTCCATGTCTGTTGATACTGTATTTTGGTCTCATGTACCACGGCAGTGAGCTCCTCCATTTCTCTAATATGATTAATCTCCCCAATCCAATCCTCCACCGAGGGAATTGCTTCCGATCTCCACAGCCTAGGTACTATTACCTTTGCTGCATTAATAAGATGTCTCAATAGAGATCTCTTATAATTTTTCAGGGGAATATCCGTCAAATGTAAAAGAAATAAAGAGGGGTCCTGATGGATCGGTCGACCCAAAATCTCACTAGAAATATCTGCCACTGCATGCCAAAATGGGGTGATTTTTGGGCAATCCCAGAAAATGTGGAAAAAACTACCAACTGCTCCTCGACATCTCCAGCACTCGGTGGAATAAGTCGGAGAAAAACCATGCAGCCTCTTCGGGGTGTAGTACCACCTTGTAAGATACTTATAGTTAATTTCTTGAACTTTAGAAGACACTGAGGTATTATGTGTGGCCCGAAAGATATATTTCCATTGATCTTTCGTAAGATGTTTATCCAGATCCCTCTCCCATTCCGCACAGAATCGAGGTGTTTCATCCTCTCCATCATCCCCCAGCAAAGCATATATTTGGGAAATTAGATGCGTAGGGGGGTCCCCTTCTCTTATTAATCGCTCAAAGGGTGTTAAGGGTCTAAGGAACGCTTGTCTGGGTCCTACGCTCAAAAGAAAGCTTTGGAAGATAAACAGGAGCCACTGATCGAATAAAGGTGAATCCCAATTATCTCTTAAATCATCCAATTGTGCCCAACCTACAGGTAGAATAAGATGCAGCCCTCTTGGGATCCCCTTTTCCTCAAAGCTCTTACGAAGGCGGGGAAGTATATCTATTGGGAGAGATGGATTATGTACCAGTGGTATCAGACGGGTTGGCCATGGAGATATTTCTTTTCTATCTCTTAGCTTATCAAAAATTCCAAGCGTAGTAGAAATAAGTGGATGATCTCTGCATAGGCTCTTCCCTGTTCTGATCGCCCATGGAACGTCTTTTAATGGAGTCTGAAGCCAGGAGGCTTCTAAGGTCACCCATTTCTTCTTTGTGGCTTGGTAATACCAATCTAAGATACGTTGAAGATGGATAGCACGCCAATATCTCAACAGATCTGGGCAAGCGAGCCCTCCTAGCTGTTTCTTTTTAAACAAAAGCTGAAGTTTCAATCTGGGTTTGCGCCCTTTCCAAATAAATTTAACAAACAATGAGTTAAGGGACTTAAAATATGCTCTGGGAATCCAAATTGGTAGGGTCTGGAGTAAATATAAAATCTTTGGTAATATCGACATCTTAAGAATGCTAATTCTTCCTAGCCATGTAAAAGTAGGTAAGTCCCAATTCGCCAAGTCATCTTTAATTTTGGAAAGCAGGGGACCAAAGTTTGCTGCATAAATCTCGTTTACTCTTTTCGTAATCTTAGTGCCTAAGTATGTAATAGCTGAGGGAGGCCATCTAAAAGAAAAAGATGTTCTCAACTGGGCCTCCAGGTTGATGGTTCTTTAAACTGGTTTTGAGTTTACATGGTTGAAATAGTATTGTGTTATGTTTTATTAAATATTTTAGTTCATCATTTGGTTTAGAATATTTTTTTTCCTCCTCCAAATCCTAGGTCCGTTTTATAAGCTGACAAAAACTGTATTTTTTAAATTTTTTGGGGACCTTCTGGACTTTTAGGCATATGCCTCCCTCAACTGGGGTAATACACAAAATACCTTTATTATGTAGGAGAAAATGTCCTTAAAATACATTTAGCAAAGAATGTTTCTATTAGTTTTTGTGGTTGGTTGTTTCATTTTAATTTCTTTTAACTAACTATTGATTTTTTTGCAGGACACCCTCCTAAAAATAAAACCTTCAAAGACAAAGAAGAAAAGGGAAAATGCAGAAGGGAAGGACAGCCGTAGAAGAAAAATTCCTGATGCACCAGGGGATTCTTCTGCAAAGAAACAGAAAGCAGAGAAGAAAGATTCAGACTGCAGTGGTGGGGACTTAAATGAGGTCAGTCAGGGATCCTGGAAAGGAAGTGGCAGTTCAGACTCTGCAGCAGACACAAGAACCAAACAAATGCTGAACTTTGTTCCACAAGTTAATCCTAATATTCGCTTTGCAACGTACACCAAAGAAAATGGCCGCACTTTAGTTGTACAAGACCAGCCAGTTGCTGATGGGGCATCTCTAGCATTTCCATCATTTGGTTCAGTGGCTAATCAAACGTCTTTGCAGCCAGAAGCCATTAGATCTGGGAGCAATGGTGATAATGTTGAAAGCACAGCTGATACAATGATGTCAAATGAAGTAATGCCAACAGCAATACGTATTTCTGACACCGGTCTTACCAGTGTGACAGCAGAGGAAAATAAGAAGCCTGGCTGGGCCATTGGAGAGGTAATTTCTATAGTGCAGTGTTGTGCTACACAGACAACACAAAGCAGATACTACAGTCACTGGGGTTAAAATGATTTTCTAGGCATATAACCCTCCCCCCCAGGCATTTACTTTACCAACCTTACCTAGCATGATATAAATGCATATATTCATCTCCAGAGATTGTTTTTGTGCTGCGGCTAACTTAGTACTCCCTCATGTAAACCACTCATCCTGTCTGGGCAATGGAGAGGGCACACACCGATTCCTTGAGAGCTCTCCACCATTTGCAAGCACTTTGGTGGGCAAAACCATGATTTAACTAATCCACCCCATTTCCAAAACAGAGGGAGTGTGACAGGCGCTGGCTTGGCATGCACCCTCCGCACAACGTAGTGGTTGCACGTGAGAACGTCGTTAGACCTGAACTTTAAAATTAGTAAGTTTTAGAGGACTAAACAGTGCACCAGATGCTGTGTGGGAGCGGTGAGATTGAGTTGAGATTTTCTTTTTTTAAACTATACTATTCTAAGCAGACAGCACGTCCTGCTCCAGACATAGTCCTTACATGTGGGTATACCTCCGCCTTCAGCGCCGTGCACTGCAGAACATGAAGAAAACAAGCTCCTCCCGGCCCTACATATAACGGAGGACCTCCCACAAATACCCAGATTCCTCTGCAGTGCTTGAACTGCGAAGACATGAAGTATCACGCTCTCGCAGGCGAGCGGGGCTTTACAGCCCGAGGCCCTGCGGGACTATTTCCACCCGTCCTCGTTGTGAACTAATGCCTCCCAGCCTGGGCTGCGTTGGGTCAGGTGAAGGTAGGCAGCACCTAGTGTGCTTATGGAGCTAGACTCCACCGCAATCCCCCTCCATAGGGCAGGCGGTTAAGGCGTATGGTGAGCCTTCTATTGGATGCCCCTCCCGCACTAGTGCCCCTCGCCCGGTGTAGCGGTGAACCCAGTATATAGGATCACCTTCCTCCCTAGATTTCCCGTTAGTGGGGGAAAAAAGAGGGGGGGGGGGTCGTGTGTACGACGGCTAATCCTTGCCCTAATCACACTAGTCAACCATTGTCTTATTTGGTCCTTGGAGTCAGAGCTGCGCTTCACTCTCAGCCTTTTGCTTTTCTACTGCGCTTTCATGTATTACTCGGCGCGTGCTTCAGTTTTATTCAATTGACGCTTGGCGTTCTATCACTGTATTCACCCTGTCAGATCTCTCTGAGGTGATGTCTCCCTGACAATATCTGTCGCTTCTGATTGGCTGCGCGCCTTCGAGCTTCGCACTCTCCGGAGGGGGGGCGTGGTTCGGTTTGGCGCGCTCCGCGTCATCGTCCGCTCTGGCCCGCCCTTCGAGGTTCGCTTGGCACCATTTCCTTCTCACAAGCGCGTGGTGAAGACGGTCCCCCCCTCGCTGTTCTGTAAGTGCCCTCATGGGCGATCCCTTTCCTAGCTTTGACTTCTTCGCGCCTGGCTCTGACATCCCTGTTCCCCTTGTGTCTTTCAGACCGCGGACGTCGGTGGCTTCTCCCGGCCCGGCGTAGAGTCCGGTCCAGAACCTTTTAATAAATCTCTCCCACTTCCCAGCGGGTGTTTGGGGCATCCAGGGTTGCTTTACAGCGTCAATCCCTACTGGCATATTGAATACAATAATCACCATATGGAGGCATCTCAGGATATCGTGAACGGGGTTCCTTCGGGACAAGCCCGTCTGTGTGTAGCTTGTGGGGTCACACCTAGCAGTGGTGACAATGCACGGGTCTGCGTCCCTTGTGTCCAGCAGGCGCTAGCTGGCCTACCCACCTCTTCCGAGGCTGGGCCCGCGCCTCGCCTTGTTTCTCCTACTCCCCCAAGCCTGAGTCTAACCCCCAATACTAGCAGGGACTCTCATGCTGATTTGGCCGCTAGACTGGCTAGCGTGGAAAGTTTAGTCGCTGGCTCCTTGGCGCGCAAGGCTACCGCTAAAAAGCGCCACTTGAATCCTGAAGCCACTATTCTTCCTGTAGAATCTGATGATTTACATTTGTCTTATGCACACTCCCCCTCAGAGGAAGGGGAACTGTTTTCTGACTCGGGGTCCTACGACGATGAGTCCAGGAGTCAGGATGAATCTGGTTCTGATCTTTGGTCCCAGGATGACGTTGATAGATTTCTGGCCCAGATCTTTGATGTGTTATCCCTCTCTCCCCCGCCTGCGGCTCCTCGGCAAAGAGGTGACCTGTTCCATACCGCTAGGGTGCGGTTGGAGTTTCCTGAACAAACTCATTTTAATAATCTAGTCTTAAAGGAGTGGGAACATCCCAGCAAACTCCAGGGGGTTCCTAAGACTGTGGATAAGAAGTATCCATTCCCTGCTGACCTGATCAATTGTTGGACTTCGCCGCCCGAAGTCGATGCCCCGATCCTTGGTCTGTCCAATACCTCTATTATGCACTCCCCTGACACTACTACGCTGCGGGATCTGGAGGATCGGCGGGTTGATCAACTGGCATGTCATGCCTTTGCATTTGGGGGAGCCTCGCTCCGCCCGGTTTGCGCCTTAGCCATCACGGCGGTGGCGCTCAGGACTGTGGTTAAGACTGCTCTTGAAGGGGCGGATGACTTGCCATCTGATGCCGCCAATGCTTTGGTTACCTGTGAGACTTTTATCAATTATATCCTGTCTGCATCGGACGATGCTATTAAGCTGAGTGCTAGATCCTCTGCTCTGGTGGTAGCCATACGCCGTGCGGTCTGGTTACGCCAGTGGACAGCTGACAATGTCGCCAAGAAGGCTCTTACGGGGCTTCCTTTCAAAGGGCGGCGCCTGTTTGGAGAAAGGCTAGATATCTTTGCTAAAGGGGGCAAGCTGCCCCAGCGCAAGCGTCAGATTCGGCCCTTTCGTGGCCCAAGCTCCCACTCGACCCCTTATCGTGGGGCTAAACAGGGAAGAGGGGTGTCCTTCGCCGGAGCTCGCACAGATTCCTGGAACAAGAACAGAGGATGCCGCCCCAGCTCTTCCTGGGGGCCAAAGCCCCTCCCAAGACCCCCCAGGCATGAAGGGGCACCCTCGCCCGTCAGGGTGGGGGGACGTCTACAGCATTTTCAGCATGTCTGGAGACGCCACGTCCCAGACCGGTGGATTCAGGAGGTAGTGTCCTCCGTTTACAAGATAGAGTTTGCTGTACTGCCCCCTCCCAGGTTCGTCGGGTCCCGAATCCCACAGGACCCTGCCTCAGCGCGAGTCATGATGCTAGCGGTGCAGGACCTTCTAGACCTCGGGGTCATTTGCAAGGTCCCCTCAAAAGACAGAGGCGTGGGGTTTTATTCCAACCTGTTCACGGTGCCCAAAAAGGACGGGTCGGTCAGACCCATTCTGGATTTAAAAATCTTAAACAGATTTGTGAGAAACAGATATTTTCGTATGGAAACTCTGCGCTCGGCCATTGCCTCGTTGCGCCCAGGGGACTTCATGACATCTGTGGACATCAAGGACGCTTACCTGCACGTTCCGCTGTTCCCAGGGCATCAAAAGTTTCTCAGATTTGCGCTGCTGGATCAGCATTACCAGTTTGTGGCTCTGCCATTCGGTCTTACATCGGCCCCCAGGGTATTCACCAAGGTGCTGGCAGGAGTAATGTCTCTGTTGAGACTAAAAGGCATACGGGTGTTGCCCTACCTGGACGATATACTCATCTCAGTCTCTGCAGCAGGCAGAGCTGGACACGCGGTCGGTGGTGACCACCCTGGAGTCCTTCGACTGGGTGATCAATTACCCAAAGTCCTCTCTGTCCCCCTCCTCAGTAACCCCGTTTCTGGGGATGATTCTGGATTCAGTTCAGTCAAGGATATTCCTTCCTCCACAGAAGGTGGAAGCTCTGACAACGCAGGTGAGGTTCCTGCTCTCAAGCCCTCATCCCTCCATCAGGCAGGGAATGCAGTTGGTGGGCTCGATGGTGGCAAGCTTCGAGGCGGTGCCCTTTGCACAATTCCATTTGAGAACTCTGCAGCTTCACCTTCTGTCAGTTTGGAACAAGGACCCAGCGTCCTTGGACAAGATCTGGGTGCTTCCCCCCTCGGTCAGACAATCCCTGGCGTGGTGGCTGGACCACGGGAACTTGACAAGGGGCAGATCCTTCCTGGCTCCCTCCTGGGAGACGGTCACAACGGATGCCAGTCTCTCGGGCTGGGGGGGATTCTGGAAGTCCCTGCGTTTCCAGGGGAGGTGGGGCCCTCAGGAGGCCCATCTACCCATCAATGTCCTGGAACTCAGGGCGGTCAGGTTGGTGCTGGAACAATTGACCCAGCACCTGAAGGGTCTGGCGATTCAGGTACGCTCAGACAACAGGACGGCGGTGGCCTACATCAATCATCAGGGAGGAACCCGGAGCAAGGGTGCTCTCCAGGAGGTGTGTCTGATTCTAACATGGGCAGAGACCAATGTTCAATGCATCTCGGCTGTTTACATTCCGGGGGCGGAAAATCTGCTAGCAGATGCCCTGAGCAGGGGGAGTGGTCCCTCTCCAACTCGGTATTTCAGTCCCTGTGTCACCGTTGGGGTGTCCCAGACGTGGATCTGTTTGCGTCCCGTCACAATCACAAGCTCCCGAGCTTTGTATCCCTGTCTCAGGATCCTCTGGCTCTGGCCTCGGATGCTCTTTCAATGTCTTGGAGGGAGTTTCGGCTCCTGTATGCGTTTCCACCAATTCCCCTTCTGGGCAGAGTGCTACGCAAGATCGCTCTGGAAGGGGTACCCACGATTCTGGTGGCCCCAAGGTGGCCAAGAAGAGTGTGGTTCGCAGACGTGGTTCAAATGGCAGTAGATCAGTACGATCTACCAAGGATTCCAGACCTCCTAACTCAGGGGTCTCTACGCCATCCCAATTTACTAACTCTGGCTTTGACGGCTTGGCTATTGAGACCACCATTTTAAAGGAAAAGGGTTTGTCCGCTTCTGTAGTGGCTACCATGGTCCAAGCCAGGAAGAAGACCTCTTCTGCTATATATTATAGGGTATGGCGTGCCTACATTGACTGGTGTGAATCCAGGTCTCTTCCCTGCCGGGAATTCTTAGTCTCCGGGGTTCTGGAGTTTTTACAACATGGTCTAGACTTGGTCTGAAGCTTAGTACTTTGAACGGCCAGGTTTCGGCCCTGTCTATCTTCTTTCAGAAGACCTTTGCCCAGCACTCTCTTATCAAGACTTTCTTTCAGGGGGTCACTCATGTGCGCCCCCCTCGGAAACCTATGGTTCCTGTTTGGGATCTGAATTTGGTTTTGTCGGCCCTGCAGGGTCCTCCTTTTGAACCTATTCATGAAGCAGCTCTTGCTGTTCTCACGCTCAAGGTGGTCTTTCTGGTAGCCATTACCTCGGTTAGACGTGTGTCTGAGTTGGCTGCCTTGTCTATTCATCCTCCCTACTTTGAGAGACACCGGGATAAGGTGGTGTTTCGCTTCAAGCCAGACTTTCTGCCTAAGGTTGTGTCTGCATTTCATTTGAATCAAGATATTGTACTTCCTTCCTTGTGCCCTAATCCTAGTAACCCTAAGGAGAGGGTTTTGCATTCCCTGGATGTGGTTAGGTGTGTCAAGTCTTACCTGGTTACCACTTAGGCATTTAGGAAGACGGATGCTCTCTTCGTTGTGCCTCACAGGCCTAGGAAAGGTTTGGCTCCCGCCAAGTCTACCATCAGTAAATGGATTCGTCAGGCTGTGGTTCAAGCCTATACTACTAAGGGGAAGACTCCCCCCTTTCATCTTACTGCTCATTCTACTAGAGCTGTTGGGGCTTATTGGGCTTTTCAGCACCAGGCCTCTGTGGAGCAAGTTTGCAAGGCCGCTACTTGGTCTTCGGTTCACACCTTTACAAAGTTTTACAAGGTTGATGTTAAGGTCTCAGCTGACGCTGCATTTGGCCGCAAGGTTTTGCAGGCCGTAGTAGTTTAAACGGCTTGTTGTTGCCTTCTGTTGGGGATCCCACCCTTCTTTACGGACACTGCTATTGGATGTCCCACATGTAAGGACTATGTCTGGAGCAGGACGTGCTGTCTGCTTAGAATAATACAACTCTGTGAAGTACTCACCTGTAGAGTTGGTATTATATGCAGACAGCACGTCCTGCTCCACCCCACCCTGGTTTCACTTTGTTCTGGATCCCCTGTTTGGTGATTGTTATATTTTATATTTTTTTGCCAGTTTTGGGTGGTTGTTTCTCCTGGCCTCTCTTTCTCACTGCTTTTCAATGCTGGGGATTTGTGGGAGGTCCTCCGGTATATGTAGGGCCGGGAGGAGCTTGTTTTCTTCATGTTCTGCAGTCACTTCACGGCACTGAAGGCGGAGGTATACCCACATGTAAGGACTATGTCTGGAGCAGGACGTGCTGTCTGCATATAATACCAACTCTACAGGTGAGTACTTCACAGAGTTGTATTTTCCCAATATAAACCACTTCTGGTGCCCCCCCCCCCCCCGCCCCCCAGTGCGGAGGGCGATGGCGGAGTCAAAAAAACAAACAAAGCTCACATCTTGCTGCACTGATTGACTGGCTAGATACTTGATCACGGCTGTAGTGGGAAGTCTCCCGACAGCCGCTGCCAATCAGTGAAGCTAATCCATAAGAGGAGCTTCGTTTTTTTTATGCCCATAATCCACCTCAGCACCGATTGGGGGCATCAGCAGCGCGGAGACTGGGCTTCTGCTTTAAATTATATTCTAATGCTAAAGTTAAAACACTGCATTAACGTTTTAATTGGGCTTCTGTATGTGTATGTAATACTGAATATTCACAGACTTTCAGGCAATCTGCATATGCAGTTAGGTTCAAACATAGACCGTGGCTTTGACATGAAGATAAGCTAGCTGCTGGTTTGAAGTCTGTTGAGTCATTTTAAAATGGGGATAATATTGGCTGGTAAAGGTTAGCACTGGGATCCTGGCATGTCATTGAATAATGATAGTATGGGGTTGCCTGGTTTGAAATAGCTGTAGGATATTGAAGAGAAAAAAAAGGAACTTTCCCAAAAAAAGAAACTCAGAGACAAAATACCGCATGACTAGCAGGTGCCCATCCCCCATATAGTCTCCCCATGGATATAGCCCCACCCGCTGTTCAAAGTAAAATTTCAAAGTCCCGGGGGACCGAGTTGGATACCCCCTCGCTCCACCATCCCTCGCAATCCCCAGAGAAGATTGACTCCTATACGCTATGAAAAATCCAGCGTTTGTGGCTGTTAGGGTTCTAAAAAATTTTAAAGTGGGTCGGGCGTACTGCGCTGCTGTATGAGGAGAGAACAAATAGGAAAAGAAAAGGCAGTAAGATAGTTAAGTAGAGAGAGGGAGAAGCTCAGAGCTGGAGAGAAGTCTTGAAAAAAAAATGAGCCCCCCCCGGTCTATACATACCTGGGACCTCCCACTTATCTCCCAGTGTTCTTCTCTGCAAGATGGCGACAAGACAGAAGAATGAAGTCTCCTGCTTGCAGGTAGCCGAGGTAACACCCCGGCCCCCCCTTTTGGTCTATTTCTGCTCGGCTATTTTTATATGCCCCTTATTGTAACGGAAGCCTCCCAGCCTAGGCTGCCGGCCGGGTGAGGGTAGACGGCACCACAGGGTGCCTAGGAGCTGGACTCCTCCGCTCGACCCCATATTATGGGGCAACACGGTTGTCCGGCCTGGTGATCTGGATTTGGGATGCCCCGTCCCGTTTCTCCCTATGGTGATGCCCTTCTTCCCAGCTTGGTCCCTTCTCCCTGTGCTACGAGGGGGGGGGGGGCACATGCTAGCTTAGGTTTCGGCGGTTGTGTGCGCTCCTAGGGGATGTTGTTGTTGGCATGTGTATGGCTGTTTTTTTACTGTTACTGTGAGGCAAGCCTCTTCACCTCAGGCCTTCGGCGGTTGTGTGCGCCGGCCTGGGTGAGTGTGGTTGCCTTGGCTGGGGGCGGGGCCGGTCGGCGCGCGTGGCGCTGTCCCGTTTGCCCACCGGGTATTGCCTTGGCTGGGGGCGGGGCCGGTCGGCGCACGTGGCACTGTCCCGTTTGCCCGCCGGTTACATGGACCTGTTGTGGCCCTTGTTGGGATGCGGGGCCGGGCGCCATGTCCGTCCGGCGCCCGCCTTTTCTGTCTGTCAGGCGGCGGCGGTTCGGGAGAGGGGGCGGGGCCGCGCCTCGCGCGGCCCGTGCTGCGATGGTGTCTGGCTGAAGGGGTCTCCCGGTCTTAGATACCTGGCTAGTGGGGTCTTAGTTGTTCCTTGATTATTTGCATTAAATTCCTCCCACTACTGGGACACTTATAGGGGCATCCCGGGTCGCATACTGCATAAATCCCTGGGTAATTGCGAATACCACAATTTCACCATATGGAGGCTTCCAAGGATACCGGAAACGGCCCTTCGGGGCAATCCAGGCTGTGTGGGGGTTGTGGGGCTCTGCTCGGGGGGATGATGTCATTATATGCATTCCATGTGCACAGCGGAACATTGCGCGCCAGTCTGGTACTCTGGCTTCTGGCTCCTCGCCGCCCGTGTCATCTCCTACTCCTCCCCGCCTGTTCCGGACCCCGTGTGACGTTGTCATGGGTGGGGATTCGCAATCCGAGGTGTGCGTCCGGTTGGCCAGCCTTGAGAAAATGTTTTCTGCTGTGGTCGCTCAGAAGGCTCCGGCTAAGCGGAAGCACCTTTCCCCGACTCCGCCGGACCCAGATATTGATGTTTTTGAGGCATTGGACTGGTCCAATTGCCCCCCGGCTGAAGAGGGGTAGATCCTTGAGGAATCGGACGACCCTGATGTCCAGAAGTTGTTTGGTGCTGAGGGTGACCAGGCTGCGGGGGTGGTCTTTGACACCCCTTCAATATTGGCTCAAATGTTTGAAGTTTTAGCTTTAGACCCTCCTGAGGCGGCTCCCCCGCCTAAGGGTGAGTTGTTTGATGTGGCCAAGCCGCGTTTGGAGTTTCCCAGTCAACGACATTTTGAGAATGTCGTCCTTAAAGAATGAGAGCAGCCTACACGTCTTGTTGGTGTTCCGCCGAGTTGGGATAAGAAGTATCCTTTTCCGGCGGACTTGGTGAAGCGTTGGTCTTTTCCTCCCGAGGTTGATGCCCCGGTTTTGGGGCTGTCTAACATGGCCGTGTTGCATTCTCCTGACACTACTACCCTTAAGGATGGTGAGGATCGCCGGATTGACCAGCTGGCTCGCCACGGTTTTGCCAGTGCGGGTTCGGCTTTGAGGCCTGTTTGTGCTTCGGCACTTTTGTTGTTGGCGGTTAGGTCCATTGTCAGGGGTTTATTTGCGGGCCTTGATCCTACTTGTGAAGAGTTTGTTGCTCTCAAGCGTTGTGAGTCCTTTGTTTTGTTTGTCCTTGCCGCTCAGGATGACGCTATGGTGATGTGTAGTAGGACCACGGCTTTGTTGGTGGCTTTCCGACAGTCGGTGTGGTTGCGGAAATGGACTGCTGACTTTAATTCTAAGAAGTCGCTTACAGCTCTTCCCTTTTTGGGTTTGCGCCTGTTTGGTGAGAAATTGGATTCGGTTGCCAAGGGAGGTAAGTTACCTCAGCGCAAGAAACTACGTCGTTCCTTTCGGGGGGCGGCTTCTTTTAATCCCTCCTTTCAGGGAGCCAGAGCTGGCAGAGGTGCGGTCTTTTCGGCCTCCAGGGGTGCAAGCTGGAACAGGGGTAAAGGCCGTGGCTGTCCCGGTCACTCCTGGGGCGCCAAACCCGCTGCCAAGCCTGCTCAGCAATGAGGGGGCGCCCTCACCCTTGCGGGTGGGGGGACGGTTGCGACACTTCTCCCTGGTGTGGGACCAGGCGGTCTCGGACAGGTGGATCCGGGAGGTGGTGTCGGCCGGTTACAAGCTGGAGTTCGAGTCCCGACCTCCTCCAAGATTTTTCAGGTCTCGTGTGCCCTCGGATCCTTTGGCCGCGCAGGGGCTCCTGGCGGCAGTGAGGAATCTTCTGGAAATGGCAGTCATCTGTCCGGTTCCTCCCTCGGAGGTGGGCCTCGGGTATTATTCCAATCTCTTCACAGTGCCCAAGAAGGACGGGTCAGTTCGTCCCATCCTGGATCTGAAGTTCCTCAACAGGTTTATCCGTCCCCAGAAGTTTCGCATGGAAACTCTGTGCTCTGCCATCAATTCTCTTCGGCAGGGGGACTTCACGGCGTCCATAGACATCAAGGATGCCTACCTTCATGTTCCTATCTTTCCGGCTCATCAAAGGTTTCTTCGCTTCGTGGTGGAAGATCGGCATTTTCAATTTGTGGCTCTTCCGTTCGGCCTTACCTCGGCTCCAAGAGTGTTCACCAAGGTGTTGGCAGGCGTGATGGCCCTTCTCGGAGCTCAGGGGATTCGCATTGTGCCTTATCTGGACGACCTTCTCATCATGGCTCCTTCCTTCAATCAATCGGAGACGGACACCAGGACGGTGGTATCCACTCTGGAGAGTTTCGGCTGGGTGATCAACTATCCCAAGTCCTCCCTCGCTCTGGCCAGGGTGGTGTCCTTCCTGGGAATGTCCTTGAATTCTTGTCAACACAGAGTGTTTCTGCCTCAGCCCAAGGTTCTCTTGATTCAGGAATTGGCGCAGCTTCTTCTTTCCAATCCTTGTCCGTCCATCCGGCTAGGGATGAGATTGGTGGGGTTGATGGTAGCCTCCTTCGAGGCAGTTCCCTTTGCTCAGTTTCACACGAGGACGCTTCAGCTTCATCTGTTGGCGTCTTAGGACCGGCGACCGAGGTCGTTGGATCGGCCCTTCCAGATGTCCTCGGCAGTCTTCTTCAGTGGTGGATGGTCTCGGCCAATCTCTTGAGGGGCAGGTCTTTTCTGACGCCTCTTTGGGAAACTGTCACCACGGACGCCAGTTTGTCGGGATGGGGAGGTTTCTGGAAGGATCCTTAGTTCCCGGGGCAGTGGGGTCCTCAGGAGGCCCACTTGCCCATCAACGTTCTGGAGCTGAGAGCCATCAGGTTGGTTCTGTCTCACTTGACACAGCATTTACAGGGCTTGCCGGTTCAGGTTCGGTCAGACAATCGGACGGCGGTTGCTTACATCAATCACCAGGGAGGGACTCGCAGTCAGAGTGCCCTCAGAGAGGTGTCTCTGATCCTAGCCTGGGCGGAGATCCATGTCCCTTGCATCTTGGCAGTGTACATTCCCGGAGTGGAAAACATAGAGGCGGACTTTCTGAGCAGGTGCTCTTCCCGCCGGGGGGAATGGTCTCTCCACCACCAGGTGTTTTGGTCGCTCTGTCTCCGGTGGGGGACGCCGGAGGTGGATCTGTTTGCCTCTCGTCACAATTACAAGCTTCCGACATTCGTGTCGCTCTCTCAGGATCCTCTGGCTCTGGCGGTGGATGCCATGTCTCTGAGCTGGGGGGACCTGGGGTTCCTTTATCTGTTTCCTCCGATCCCCATGCTAGGCAAGATGTTGCGAAAGCTGGCCCTGGAAGGGGTTCCCGGCATTCTCGTGGCTCCAAGGTGGCCAAGGCGGCTGTGGTTCGCAGACATCGTTCGTCTGGCGGTGGATCAGTTCGAGCTGCCTCTTCGGCCGGATCTTCTCACACAGGGTCAACTGCGTTACCCCAATTTACCAACGCTGGCTTTGACGGCCTGGCTGCTGAAACCTCCATCTTAAGGGAGGAGGGTCTTTCGGATTCTGTTATTCAGACTCTTATTAGCGCCAGGAAGAGGTCCTCTTCTACCATCTACTATAGGACTTGGAGATCTTATATTGATTGGTGTGAGGCTAGATCTTTGCCCTGTCGGGTCTTTTCTGTTTCCAGGATTTTGGAATTTTTCAATCGGGGCTGGACTCTGGTCTTCAGCTGAGTACTTTGAAGGGGCAGGTTTCTGCCTTGTCTGTCTTTTTTCAAAAGTCTTTTGCGCTTCATCCTTTGGTCAAGACTTTTGTTCCAGGGGGTCTCGCATGTGCGGCCTCCTAGGAAGCCTTTGCTCTCTGTTTGGGATTTGAATTTGGTTATCTCTGCTCTTCAGGCTCCTCCTTTTGAGCCCTTGCAGGATATTGCTCTTTCTACTTTGACTCAGAAGGTTGCCTTTTTGGGGGCCATCACTTCGGTTCGGCATGTTTCGGAGTTGGCGGCCTTGTAGATTCAGGCTCCTTACTTTGAGAGGCATCAGGACAAAGTGGTTTTCCGCTTCAAACCGGACTTTCTTCCTAAGGTGGTCTCTTCTTTTCATCTTAACCAGGACATTGTTCTTCCTTCCTTGTGTCCTAAGCCTAGGAATGACCAGGAGAGGGTTTTGCATTGTTTGGACGTGGTACGCTGTGTGAAGTACTATTTGATTACTACATCTCCTTTTCGCAAGACTGATGCCTTTTTCGTGGTGCCCTGTGGGCCTAGGAAGGGTTTGGCTCCGGCTAAGTCTTCCATTAGTAAATGGATTCGTCAGGCTGTTGTTGGGGCCTATTCTGCCAAGGGGAAGGTTCCCCCTTTTCGTATCACTACTAATTCTACTCGTGCTGTTGGAGCGTCTTGGGCTTTTCAGCACCAGGCTTCTGTTGAGCAAGTTTGTAAGGCTGCTACTTGGTCTTCTGTTTACACTTTTTCCAAGTTTTACAAGGTCGATGTGCGGGCTTTAGCGGATGCTGTTTTTGGCCGCAAAGTTCTGCAGGCTGCAGTGGTTTGAGTTATGCTTTTTTGCCTTGTGGATTCCCACCCTTTGTGGACACTGCTTTTGGATGTCCCAAGTGTAATTATTAAAGTTGAAGCGGGGTGTGTGACATACTTAGAATAATACCATTTTGTGAATATTCACCTGTAAAATGGGTATTATAAGTATGTCACACACCCCGCTTCACCCGCCCTTTTTGGTATCCTGGATCTTTATATGGTGAAGCTTCGTTTACAGTTTGAGGGTTACCAATGGTTTTTCCTGGTACCTTGTCTTTACTGCTGTTTGAAAACTGGGAGATAAGTGGGAGGTCCCAGGTATGTATAGACCGGGAGGGGCTCGTTTTTTTTTTTCAAGACTTCTCTGCAACATCGCCACCTGCAGGTGGGTTAACCCAAGTGTAATTATTAAAGTTGAAGCGGGGTGTGGGACATACTTATAATACCCATTTTACAGGTGAGTATCCACAAAATGGTATTTTTCCTGTCCTAGCTTCCGAGGGGGTGAGTGTTTTTTGGGGACTATGTAACTTGTTCTGGTGTTTGGGGTCCTCCCCCATCCTGGCCAGGGCTCTCGCCGCTGCCTGCCTCTCCTCTCCGACGTGTGTGGGGGGGGGGGGGTAGCGGCAAGTGCTTTTAGCTGTCTTTTAAGCTGTTTTTGACTGTTTTCGCCGCCGTCGCCGCTTTGTACTACGTTCCGTGGCGGGCGGCACTATAGTATTTAATTTCCTGTGTGATGACGCCGGCGGTCACGTGAGCGCCGTTTTTTGCGCTCTTGGGGGGGGGGGGGGGGCGGGCCCGAAAGATGACGCGTATCGCGTCGTCCTCCCGCGGCCCGCCCCTCAAGGTTCCTCTGCCGGCGCAATTATGATTCTGCTGCGAGTCTGGGGCCCTTCTTCCTCCCTGCTGCTGCGGCGGTGATCTCTGCCTGTGTCGCTTCCTCCTGTGGTCTGGCGGCTTGGTGATTTTGGCGAGCTTGTTCCGTGAGTCCCCTTTGGGGGTTTTTGGTTTCCTTGGGGCATGTGCTGTGGGATGCTTATGTGTCTTTATGTTTTTCAGGCGAGACAACTATGGGTTGTGGTTTCTCCCGGTCCTACCCCTTATCCTCCCTCATCTCCGCTTCCTGGCTTCTGGGGGCATCCCTTGGGGGGGGCATCCCGGGTGGCCTTTTATTAGCCCTTACCCTGTGCTGACCTATTGCGCCTGTCTTAATCACCATATGGAGGCTTCTGGGGATAGAGTGCTTGGGGGTCCTTCGGGGCAATCCCGGCTGTGTTCCATGTGCGGGGTATCCCCTGTGAGTAACAGTGTCACGGTGTGCGTGCCGTGCGCCCAGGGTATCATTGCGGCCCAGGCTGGGCTACCCGCTTTGCTTCCCAGCTCTGCGCCCCCTTCTGCATCGCCTACCCCTCCGCGCCTGCTCTGGCCCTGCGTGTAGCCAGCATTGAAAGGCAGCTTGCCAGGCCTTTTCCACGTAAGGCCTCTGGCAAAAAGCGGCACCTGGCTCCCGCACCCTCCCTCTTTCCTGACGAGGATGAGGGACCTGATGTTTTTGGGGGGCTTTACCCTCTAGGGGAGGGGGAACTCTTCCAGGACTCTGACTCCTCTGGGGACCAGAAGGAGGGTTACGACAGTGACCCTGGGTCTGCGTCTGGGGAGGACTCGTGGTTCCCTGAGGACACTGATAACCTGTTCACAGCTATTGCCCTTAAGAAACAGCTTAAGCGTCTCCTGGATGGTGCTACGGCTGGTAGCAGGGGGGAGGATTATAGTGCCCCTTTGCTTTGCTCTGATTTTGTTGCCTTTGTCCTTACTGCCATGGATGATGTGGTACGGCTGAGTGGTAGGGCCTCTGCCCCTTTGGTGGCTGTGCGCCGCTCTGTTTGGCCTGTTTGCGTCCCACCACAAGCTTCCCAGGTTTGTCTCCCTGTCACAGGACCCTCTGGCCTTCGCCACGGATGCGCTAGCAATGCCTTGGACGGAGTTCGGCTCCTCTATGTGTTCCCTCCCTTTCCTCTGCTGGGCAGGGTGCAGCGCAAGATAGCCCAGGAAGGGGTACCAGCCATTCTGGTGGCCCCCTGTTAGCCAAGGAGGGTGTGGTTCGCAGACATCGTGCAGTTGGCAGTAGATCAGTATGTCTTGCCCAAGGATCCAGATCTGCCATCCCAATTTACAAACGCTGGCTTTAACGGCTTGGCTGCTGAAACCTCCATCTTGATGGATAAGGGGTTGCTGGCTTCTGTTGTTGGTACCATGATTAGGGCTAGGAAGAAGTCCTCGTCCTTTATCTACTACAGGATCTGGCATGCTTACATTGCCTGGTGTGAGTCCAAGTCTCTTCCTTGTTGGGTGTTCTCTATCCCCAGGTTCTGGAATTTTTGCAACATGGTTTGGATTCGGGCCTTCAACTTAGTACCCTTAAGGGACAGGTGTCCGCTCTGGCAATTTTTTTCCAAAGATCCTTTGCCAATCACCGGTTGGTTGAGACTTTTTTTCCAGGGAGTTACTCATGTGCGTCCGCCACATAAGCCTATGCTACCGGTTTGGGACCTGAATCTGTTGTTGTCTGCTCTGCGGGCTCCTCCCTTTGAGCCTTTCCGTGGGGCTGCTTTGCCCATTCTGACTCTTAACGTGGCCTTTTTGGTGGCCATTACTTCGGTCAGGCGAGTTTCTGAGCTGGCTGCGCTTTCCATCAAACCTCCTTATTTTGAGCGGCATCAGGATAAGGTGGTGGTTCGCCTTAAGCCGGATTTATTGCCTAAGGTTGTGTCTGCTTTTCATCTCAATCAGGACATTGTTTTGCCTTCTTTGTGCCCTAATCCTGCTAATTCCAAGTAGCGGACCCTTCACTCTTTGGTGTCAGGGCTCTGAAGTTTTATTTGGTTGCTACTGAGTCTTTCAGGAAATCTGACGCTCCTTTTGTTCTTCCTGCTGGACCTAGTAAGGGTTTGCCTCCGGCTAAATCCACTATCAGCAAGTGGATTCTTCAGGCGGTGGAGCATGCCTATTCTGCCAAGGGAAAGATTCCTCCTTTTTAGGGTTACTGCTCATTCCACTCGTTCTATTGGTGCGTCTTGGGCTTTTCAGCACCAAGCTTCTGTTGAACAAGTTTGTAAGGCCGCAACTTGGTCTTCTATTCATGCTTTTTCCAAGTTTTACAAGGTTGATATTAAGGCCTCAGCTGATGCTGCAAGGTACTTCAGGCAGTAGTGGTTTGAACTGCCTGTTGTTACTCTTTGGGGATCCCACCCTACCTTACGGACACTGCTGTTGGACGTCCCATACGTAAGGACTTTTGGAAGCAGGTCGTGCCATGCAATGGGAAAAAGACAATTCTGTGAGTACTCACCTGTAGAATTGCTTTTACCATGCATGGCACAGCCTGCTTCACCCCACCCTTATCGTTATTCTTGGTTGCCTCTTTATGGTGATTGTTCCAAGTTAGTTGGGGTTTTGTTACCTTTTTTACCTTTATTAGCTCCCGGTTTCTTGAATAACTGCTTGTGAACACTGGATAAGTCTATGGTGATTCCGTTTTTATATGGTACCGGGAGGAGCCACAACTCTTCTGCAGTACACTGCGTCACCTTGTGGCGGGATTACCCATACGTAAGGACTTTTGGAAGCAGGCCATGCCATGCATGGTAAAAGCAATTCTACAGGTGAGTACTCACATATTTGTCTTTTTTATATTGTGCCATGCTATCGGCAGTGTGGTGCAGTAACGTAAGAGCTGGGCAACATGGGACCCATGAGCCGGTAATCTCCGCCATGATAAATGTCACGCTAGTCCAAAACGACGTTATCTTAAGACATGTCCAAACGATGTGGAAGAGAGAACTTTCCTCCTCCCCACACCTCCAGCAGTTGGGTGACGAGCCCCGGTAAAATGATGCTAAGTGCTTCAGGGTGTAATACCACCTGGACAAGTACTTGTAGTTTGTCTCTTGCATTTGGACTGAGATAGATGATTTAAGGGTAAGGGTGAAGATCTTCTCCCATTCCTCCTCTGTGAATCTTCTCCTCAGGTCTCTTTCCCATTCCCTACAGAAGGAGGGGCCCGAATTCCGCTCCATATTTAGGATCTGGTAAATCTGTAACATCACCCCGGAGGGTGTCGGAGGGTCTTGCCTCCAAGGATGATGACCAATGACCAAGGGTTCAAAACTGGTAAGGTCTCGTCCCAGCGAGCCCTTAGGGCCTATCCTCTGCAGATAGTGCTGAAAAAGTAATAAATGCCAGGGGTCTAGACGAGGGTTCTCCCCTCGGGCCTAAGTTCCTCTGTGGAGCACCAGTCCGAGGTCGCACCCTCTGACCGTCTCCACCTCCCCCAAAGCCCAAAGATTCTATTATCCTACTTTTAGGTGGACATGTCCTTAAGCTGTGGTCTTCAAACCTAGATTCTGACTTGGAGGCTATTAAATAGAAGCTGGTGGAACTGGATTTTGGAGCTTGTTCCTGTCATTCTGGTACTTGACATTCTTGTCCAAATATCCCTGAATTGGACAGGCTTTTATATTTTTGCTATGCTTCATATTCTTGGGGCTTACCAGCCGTTTACACAATATGCAAAGTTTTCTGCTTTACTTTTATGACAAGTTTTCTTGATTGTAGATATGTACATTGATGCACCTAACCCATGGAGTGTGTTCTTGTGAAGGATTTTTGATGTGATTGATATGCCAGCACAGTTGTTTTCTTTGGTTATGTGTTGATTTGTATAGTTTCAGCTCTTCAAATCTTAGGTTGCAAGTTAACAACTGAAGCTTCTAAATGTAGGAAGGACTGTTAAATGAACTGATATTATTGATACATAGCTGATAATTACTGATATAGAAACCTGTTTTAAGGAGTACTGTGTTGACACTAGCAATTGTTTTACCTACTGGGATCGATTCAGAGCCAGGTGAGAATTCTCACTCCTTTTTTAAAAGCGAAAACTGCCATTACATTTCATTGTCTACCAGGTGTAAATGTTGACCTTGCACTGAATCAGAACCAAGGTATATAATGAAAGGGAATGGCTGAGTACAAATTCTTATCTGGCTTTGAATCAGCCCCATTGTAGAGTTAATTTAGGATTCTTTGCTTTATGTGACTAAATATGTGATATTTAGCGTCCCTTACTGTTTGGTTAGCACAGACAGACAGGGCAGGAGATGTAACGGACAAGAAACGATGGTGGTGACCAGGATTTAATCAAGGGACCCCTCCTGTGGCAGTGATTTGTTCTTGTGATACCTATTGTTAAAAAAAAAATTTAATTGGAGTTAGTTAAATAACCTGTGTAACTTTTTTCTCTCTTCTTTAAGAATTTCCAAAAGCCAGTTTCATCAAGTATTGGCTTTGGGATGTCTGCTCTACAGTCAACATTTGGGGAGGACCGAAATCAATCAAATGGTACTGTACAAGCAAGCAGTTCAGCTGGGTTCCAGTTTGGGGCTGCTTCTCAAGAGGGTGAAAAAGACATAGATACAGACTTATCCAAAAACCTGTTTTTTCAGTGCATGTCCCAAAATGTGTCTCCAAACAACTATTTTACTTCTATATCCGACAGTACTGTAGAAGGACTTTCACAAAAGGACACTTTTAAACAAAGCAAAGAGGGTCTGCCTTCTACCCTTTTTAAGCCAACACCTCTTGTTTCTACAGAAACTAAAGTAAATGCAAAACAGCCCTTTACTGACTCTATGCCTAAGCTTACTCCAGCATTTCCTGGAAGAGTGGTCACTGTTAAGCCACCGGAAACTCATGAGCCTCATGAAAATCTTTTTTTGCAGCCGCCAAAGTTATCCCGTGAAGAACCATCAAATCCTTTTTTGGCCTTTTCAAATATGAAAGATGTTGCAACATTTGGTTTTCCTGCCCAGCCTGGTTTAGGTTCATTAACACCTACTCTTTGGCAAGACAAACCCAAAAGTGATGACCCTGCTTCTTTAATAAATAATAAATCCCTGTTTCTTTCATCTGAGTCATTGAAACGGTTGACTATACCCTCTGGTTCATCAGTCAGTGAATCACTTCAAAGCTCTGCAATTCTGGGCAATGGGCGATCAAATTCTCCTGTGAGTAGCTTAAATCAGCCAATTGAAATGCCAACACTGTCATCAAGTCCAACTGAAGACAAGCCTGCAGTTGGATCGGGGCAGCTGGACAATCCATTGTTAAGAACCTTCACAGCTTTATCAAGTCGACTACAACCTGGGGTTTCCTCATCAGAATTCTCTCATGATGGAAGAGCAGCTTTTGAATCTGTTAATAGATTCACCCTAGATGAGCGAAGCAGGACCTCAAAGCAAGATTCTGATTCCAGCACAAATAGTGATTTGAGTGACTTGAGTGATTCAGAGGAGCAGCTGAATTCCAGGATTGGTTATAAAGGCATACCAGAACATTTTGTTGGTCGAATGGGGCCTAATGGAGAGCATGTTGTGGACATGTTCTTAGGAAAAGGGAGGGGAAAGCAGGTGACCAAAGGAAGGCCGAGAACTACTCCCCTTAAAGGTAGGCTGAAATATGGAATAGAATGTAAATTCCCTGCTCTTTTGTTTAATTGGTAAAAATTTTAGTTTAAGTTTAATTACTATATAATTTCAAATACATTTTTCTTTATTATAGTAGGACAATCTATCTTAAAAGATATGAGTAAAGTAAGAAAGCTGAAGCAGTCAGGAGAGCCCTTTCTTCAGGATGGATCTTGCATCAATGTGGCACCACATTTGCACAAATGCCGTGAGTGCAGGTTAGAAAGGTACCGCAAGTTTAAAGAGCAAGATCAGGATGATTCTACAGTGGCTTGTCGATTTTTTCACTTCCGGAGGTATGTTTTAAGCTGCAGCTTAACTATTATTGTTTTTTTTTATTCTAGAGTAGATTTAATTATTTTCAATAATTTATTAAGGTTTAAGAAGCCTGAAAAAGTAAGTAAACCAACCAATTATTCTGTTTGCCATAGTAGATAAATGTCGTAATGTGTACATTCAAATCTGTTGCCATTAAAAAAATTGGTCATAGAGACATTTTTCACTATTTCTTTAATACTGTTGATAGTAAAATTCTTCTGGAGGACACGGTGCTAATTTCATATTCATTACATCTGTGATGTCAGGGTATCCATAGGAGATTTGTAAATAAAGTTGATTAAAATCTGGGTATATCCCATTATCATCATCCCAGCATCTCTCAGCATGCCAGTTAAAAAGAAAGTCCTAAAGATTGGATCACGCAGAGCTTGCTCTATATATCCTTTATTTTATTCAATTTATTTTAATTTTATACATCTTTTGGTTCCACCCGGACAACACCCACCCCCCCGACTCCGTCCAACAGGGAAAACACCGCTGGTTTCAGTGAGCACACTGAGCACACAAAAAAAAAGAAAACCGTGTGACTGGATATTTGGCTTTAAATCGGACCTACCACTGGCAGGCTCCACCAATCAGAGGTAATGTTTACCTTGGCACTGTTTAAAAAATGTAGCCTATTTATTTTTGGCCTTTGTTGCCTATTTTTTTTTATTATCATCAAAGGCATTCGGCAGTTAATGGGTATACTCTTAGTATACAGTACGTCCTGCTCCAGATATAATACTTACACTTGGATTATCCTCCGCCAGATGGCGCTGCACTGCAGAGACATGGAAAACGGGCTCCTCCCGGCCCTTCAAATACCCAGGGACCTCCCACAAATCCCCAGATTTCTCTGCAGTGCTGACTGCGAAGACATGATGTATCACTCTCTCGCAGGTGAGCGGGGCTATTAAAGCCTGTGGACCTGTTGGACTATTCCCACCCGTCCTCCCTGTGATAGGCCTAGGTTGGCGCGCTCCGCATCACTGCCCGCTCTGGCCCGCCCTTCGAGGTTCGCTTTGGCGCCATTTTGATGCTGGTCGCACGCACGCGTGGTGGCGGTCCTCCCCCCTCCCTGGATCCGTAAGTCCCTCGCGGGCGATTTTCATGATCCTTGTTTACTGCGCATGGTTCTGACACCCTTTATTCCCATTATGTCTTTCAGACTGGTGAACACCATTGGCTTCTCCCGGCCCGGTGTTAAATTATAGCGGGCCTTGTAAAATTCTCCCACTTCCATAGCGGGTCTTTGGGGCATCCAGGGTTACTTATTGTGTAAATCCCTACTGGCATATTGTGCCTTGATTAATCACCATATGGAGGCATCTCAGAATTATGTGACCGGGGTCCCTCCGGGACAAGACCGGCGGTGTATAGCGTGTGGACAACCCCATGCTGATGCTGGCAGGGCACGGGTCTGTGTACCCTGTGCCGAGCAAGCCCTGGCCCTGCAATCTGGTCGGCCAGTGGCTACACCTAGCTTCAATTCACCTCCCCAGGCTTAAATCTCTCTCCTGCTGAGTCGCCTACTAGTGGGGAATTGCAGCCTGCGGGCCCTTCCAGGCTGCCTACGGCTGAACAGATTATTGCTAGGTTGGCAGAGCGAATGGGCCCTGGTAGAAAGTGGCACCTGTCGCCCCATGTTTCTGTATGCTCTATGAGAACTGAGGGGTTTGCTACCCCATGTGACTATACCCCTTCTGAGGAAGGGGAGTTGTTCTCTGACTCAGGCTCTTCTGATGAGAGGCCGAGGAGTCACGATGAGTCTGGCCCGGAATACTGGGGCCAGTGTGACACTGACGACCTGTTGCTTAAGGTCTTTAAGGCACTGTCTCTCTCTCCCCCCGGTCAGGTCCCCAAACCTAGAGGGGAGCGTTTCCATACTGTGACTGCACATTTGGAATTTTTAGAGCAGGCTCATTTCCATGCCCTTGTGCTCAAAGAATGGGAATGCCCCAGTAAACTTCCAGGGGACTGGGATAGGAAATACCCTTTTCCCCCTGAGGTGGTTAATTTCTGGTCATCGCCCCCTCGTGGTGGATGCGCCGATCATAGGGGTCCCTAACCCCCCCTTTATTACAACCCCTGCCTATAGCGCCCTTCGGGATGCTGAGGACCGGCGCATTGAGCTGCTGGCCTCCCATGCCTTCTCTTGTGCCGGAACGGCACTGCGTCCGGTCTGTGCCGCAGCCATTACTGCGGTGGCCGCTAGAACCCTCATCAAAAAATTGCTCGATCATCACCCCGAGGATCTCCCCTGGGAGGTGTTTAATGCAATCTCCAATTGTGATGTATTTGTGAAGTTTATTCTATTAGCGCTAGATGACGCGATTAGAATGTGTGCAAGAACTTCCGCCCTTGCGGTGGCTATTCGTCGCTTGCTCTGGCTGCGACAGTGGGGTGCTGATGATGCTACTAAAAAGACTCTTACTGGGCTCCCCTTCACAGGTAACGCCTATTTGGGGCCCATCCAGACCTGTTCGGTAAAAAGGGCAAATCACCTCTTCGCAGACGGCCGTCTCGGCCCCCTCGAGGCAGGAGCACCCCTCCTCCCCCCTACATTAGTGTTAAACAGGAACCAGGGGTGTCTTTCCGGATTTTTGGGGCAGACTCCTGCCTCACGAGCAGCACAACCAACTTTAAATGGATAAGCACAGCCTGATAGATAATAAATAAATAAATCACAAGCAGCAGACAACGCTCTGGCCCCTCCTGCGGGGCTAAGCCCAAATCTTCCGCCCTCGCCCGGCTGGGTGAGGGGATGGCTGCAGCACCTTGCTCTTATCAGGAGGCATTTCGCCTCATTCTGGTGGATTCAGGAGGTTGCGTCCTCCACATACAGGATAGCGTTTGCTGCACGGCCTTCCCCAGTTTTTATCGGGTCCCAGGTACTCCTGGTCCCTGCCCCTGTTCAGTTGCTGGCACAGGCCATGCTAGGCCTGCAAGGTCTGAGGGTCTCTTGCAGATTGCCCGTAATAGGCAGAGGCAAGGGCCGCTATACCACCTTCCACAGCCCCCCAAAGGATGGGTAGGGTGGCCATTCTGGATTCACAGCAATTCTCTAATTACAGGCAGTTTCCTGCATGGAAACTCTTGAGTTGGGCCATCAGAACCTTGCGCACTGTGGGCGTCTTGTCGTCTGGGGAGCTCTTCAATGCTTATGTTACATTCCTGTGCCCTCAGATCTCTGAGGCTCTCCAGGTTGTGTTGGAAGTCCAACACTGTTAATTGTGGCCCTGTTATCTGGCCTCTCTTCAACTCCCAGAGTGTTCACTCAAGTGCTGTCGATGGTGATGTCTCTGATGAGACCAAGGGACGTCCGCGCGATGTCTGCCCGGACGCCTTTCCTCACTCCCCTGTCTCTGTGTCAGGATAGTTTGGTTACCCGGCTGGCGGCCATTGGGAGTCATTTGGATGGGTGTTCAATCACCCCGAGTCCTCGCTGTTCCCTAAAGTGGTAACTCCATTAATAGGAATGATTCTGGATCAGGTTCAAACCAGATTCTCCCCCTCTCAGCAATCAGGTGGGCATTCTGGTCTCATGGGCCCAGTCCCTCACTACTGTCCCGGTTTCTTAACACCAGGCAGGGATGCGACTGGTGGGCCGTTGTTAACTTGCTCGGCAGGAGCCCGAGTAGCTAAAGAGGTCCCTTATGCTCAGTTCCCCTTGAGTCTGTCTGCGATTCTATTGGTAACATGACTGAGATCCAGCACCCCTGGAGCAGGGCCTGTGGGCCTTCCCACCTGTATGACGGTTTTCTCTTGAAAGTGGTTGAACGAGAGGGACCTGTCTGGGGGTAGTTCCCCCTTGCCCCTTTCTGGAAACGGCCACCATGGATGCCAACCTTTCAGGTTGAAAGGGACGGTTTCTTCCGAACCCCCCTGCGATTCTGATGTTGGTGGGGCCCTTAGAGGGTCCTTTTACACCTATTGAAGTCTAAACAGTGAGCGTTTTTCAGTTGACTCTTCTTGCTTGACTGCTCCCCTTCTGGAATTGCCAGGCTGGGGGTGCTCGGTCCGTCGTACAGACGTACTACATTAACCATTGGAAGGGGCCTGGAGCTGACGGACCTTCCAGGGAGTGTCTATGTTCCCTTCTGGGCGAAGACAATGCTCCCTGCATGTTAAGTGATAATTAGCTCCGGCGAAGCCCCTCTGCGACAGGATGGGCTAATGCCCGTGTCGTTATGGAGTCCAACCAGTCGTGGATCTGTTGGGTTCCGTCACCTTCGCAGGCTATCGGCCTTTGTTTCCCTGTCCCAGGATCCTATGTCAGTGGTCCGGATATCTTTAGTACTGTCTTGACACGACGTTTGGTTCTGTATGTCCTTCTCCATTCCCTCTGCTAGGCAGGGTTATGCGGAAGATTACTCTGGTAAGGGGACCAGTGATTCTGGTGGCCCCAGTTGACCTAGTATATGTAGCTGCAGACATGGTACTGTGGTCAGTAGTTCTGCACCTTGCCAGGAGTGCCAGTTGATCACTCAGGGCCCCTTTACGTCACTATAATTCATGGTCCCTGGCCTAGTCGATCTGACTGCTGAAACATACATCTTGATGGAGACAAGTTTTAGCTGTCTCGGTGTTGTGACTATGGGAAGGCTAGGAGTGAGCCTCTTCCCCGTCTTCTTCTATTGTTGTAGGGTATGGCATACCCACATTTATTGGGACGAGTCTAGTTCTCTTACTTGTTGGACGTTCTCGGTTTCTAGGTTTCCAGTGTGGCTTTCAGCATGAATTGGAGTTGGTTCCCCAGCTCAGTTCTCTGATGGGTCAGGCTCTGCCCTGTCCACCTTGCCTTAGCAGTCTCTGGTTCAGTCTTCCTTGGTTAAGACTTCAGGGGGTGCTCATGTGCGTCCTCCATGTACTCCTATGGTCCCTGTTGGGATTGGAATTGAATTCATTCCGTCTGCTGGCAGGATTGTCCCTTGGTCCTATTCAGGACGCTGTCTGGATGTCCTTACCCTCAAGGTTGTCCTTCTGGTGACTGTTACCTTGGTCAGGCGTGTGTTAGCAGGCGGTTCGGTCTACCTAGACCTCATTCCTTGAGATACACCAGGATAAGGTGGAGTCCTGCCTGAAGCCGGATTCTCTACATCTGAAGGTGTTTTATGTTCAATTATTCGAGATATTGTTTTCCACGGCTATCCCCCTTCCTAGCGACGCTGAGGAAGTGGTTCTGCATTCCTTATACAGGTGTTGGCAGTTTTTTCCTTAGGAGTCACTGTGTCCTTTAAGGGAACTGAGGTTCCTTGGGGCTTGTGGTCATTACATCCTGAATGTGCCCGATCTCGTCTGCTCTCGGGAGTTGGGCGGTTTGGTCCTGGTTGTTACCTTAACCCTTTAAGTGCCAGCCTACCTGGAGTTTTTGTCACACTCTGTTGCCAGACCATTTTGCACTATTTTGCGCTCCCCATGTTCAAATGTGATTTTTGAAGGGATTTCCAGGGATTTCCCAGGAAAATGATATATTGTTTTTTTCAGCAGAGTCTGGGCTTTAACATGAAATGTCTTGTTTGTCATTTGTTAGGTGTATTCTTAATATTTTTGGGTGAAATATGTGCAAAAAAAAAAAAAAAAAAAAAAATTTTTACATATTGTAGTTTTTTTTGGAATAAAAAATGTAAGTTTGTCAATAAAATCTTATTGCGTGTGAAATCCCAATTTCTCCTGGTTACAGCGGTACCACATATGTATAGGTAGACACCCTTTCCTGCCCAGGAGACTCCCCCAAACTGAAACAGCGCTTTAGGAGATTTTCAGATAAAATACAACTATGCTATGCAATATGCGCACCTTGCGGTTTTTCCAGAAAAACAACCCTTTACATTTGAAATACCCCCAACAAACTATATATTCTCTGGAAGTACACACCTCAGGCTTTCTAGTGGTACCAAGCTTGTGGATGTGGCCATAGTTTTCTGGAAGTAATCCCTCAACGTAATCTTTGGTTGCAAAGAGTTTCCCTAAAAAAAGGATAAAAAAGCAGAATCAAAGCCACATTTTCCTAAAAAAACTATATACAAACAAGAAAAAACAAGTTTAATCTGAAAACGCAACATCCCCCGAACAGAACAACACCCAACATGCATAGGTTCTGTCAAGGGAAGAGTTGCCAAACACCCCAAAGTAAAGCATGCGCATAACGGTAATTTTACTTGAAAATTTCAGCTCTGCAGACAAAGTGCGCACCTTGCGATTTTTCAACCAAAACAACCCTTTACATTTGGAATATCCCCCATAAACCATATATTCCCTGAAAGTACACACGTTAAGCTTTTTAAGGGTACCCAGCTTGTTCTAGTGGGCTCATCTTTCTGGAATTAATTCCTCAAAGAATTCTTTGGTTGCGCAGGGTTTCCCTAAAAAATTTATAAAAAAGCTGAATAAAAAACACCTTTTCCTAAAATATAAATATGCAAACCAGAAAAAACAAGCTAAGTCTGAAAGCGCAAGGTCCCCCGAACAGAACAATACCCAACATGCATAGGTACTATTAACCCTTTTAATTGCCAGCCTACTTGAGATTTTGTCACCCTCTGTTGACAGGCCATTTTCCCCATTTTGCGTCATGTTTTGCGACATGTTTTGCGCCATTTTTGCTGTAACTTTCAGAAAAATTATATATATATTTTTTGCAGCAGAGTTTAGACTTTAACATGAAATGTCTTGTTTGTATTTTTTTTTTTTTTTTTTTACAATATTATTAAGTGAAAAAAAAATAAATAAATAAAAACATTTTTTTAGAAAATTGACTCCTTTATTTTAAATAAAAAATGTATTTTATTAAGGAAAATCATATTGCATGTGAAAGCCCCATTTCTACCGATTAGAACGGTACCACATATTTATCGGTAGCCCCCCGTTCCTGCCCAGGAGACCCCCCTAACTGAAACAAGTATTTTATAACATTCACAAAAAAAATACAAAAACCATCCACACTACAAAGGGTTAAATCGGGAAAAAAAATGACATAGGGTCCCCCCTCCCAGGGGAGGGAGACCCCATTTTTTTTTTGATTTTTAAGGGTTAAAAACCCTTAAAAATCAAAAAAAAAATTGACGTGGGGTCCCCCTTACCCAAAGTAACCAGCCCGGGACCAGCTATGGGGGCTTGTAGGCACAGAGTGGGGGGGCCAGCTTTTGTGGCCCCCCCACCCTGCAGCCTACGAGCCCACATAGCCCATGTGGGCCCGGGCTCTTCTGCCCCCCCCTGGCCTTTGGGGAGGCAGGTAATGGGGGTGCCGGGGGTTAATGGCAAGCCACCCGCTAGCGCAGGTGGCTTGCCATCCCCCCAGCCTTGTGAACTGGTATAGGGGTCATGGACCCCTTACCAGTTCACAAGGGGTTAAAAGTAAATAATGACACACACACATAAAGAAAAAAATATTTTATTAATTTTTTTTTTTTTTTACACTATACTCACCTCCCATCCATCCTGGAGCACTCTGTCCCTCGGCGATCACTGGCTTCTGCTCACTTGCTAGAAGCCTTTTATAGCTGCTGGATGACAGATTACAAAGGGTTAATCAAAAAAAAAAATGACATAGGGTCCCCCCTCCCAGGGGGGGCGGACCCCATTTTTTTTTTGATTTTTAAGGGTTAAAAACCCTTAAAAATCAAAAAAAAAATTGACGTGGGGTCCCCCTTACCCACAGTAACCAGCCCGGGACCAGCTATGGGGGCTTGTAGGCACAGAGTGGGGGGGCCAGCTTATGTGGCCCCCCCACCCTGCAGCCTACGAGCCCACATAGCCCATGTGGGCCCGGGCTCTTCTGCCCCCCCCTGGCCTTTGGGGAGGCAGGTAATGGGGGTGCCGGGGGTTAATGGCAAGCCACCCGCTAGCGCAGGTGGCTTGCCATCTCCCCAGCCTTGTGAACTGGTATAGGGGTCATGGACCCCTTACCAGTTCACAAGGGGTTAATAGTAAAAAAATGACAAACACACAGAGAAAAAAAAATCTTTATTTTTCTTTTTTACACAATACTCACCTCCGATCCGACGTCCCTCGCCGCTGTCCCGCGCCGCTGTCACTGACAGATGCCGGTGGTGATCGGCGCAGGGCGGGTGACAGGTGAGGGGGCTCCGATCGGAGCCTCCTCACCTGACACCCGCTCTGCTCCGATCACCACCGGCATCTGACAGATGCCGGAGCTCGGAGGGGGTATAGGAGGAGCGGGATGACGTCACCCCGCTCCTCCCACAATGGGCGGGGCTAAGCGGCGGCGGCCGTCGCCGCCATTACAAGAGGTGAGGACCCGGAAGAGGGTCCTCACCTGAAGACTGCGCAGCCCAGGGGGGGGATCGGACCCCCCCCTGGTGAAGAGGAGGCCCGGACAGAAGGCTCGGGCGCGGAGGTGAGTAAATGACAGTTTTATTTTTTTTTTTACAGCGGCGATCGGCGATCAGCGCTGGAAACGGGGGGGGGGGCGGCTGGTTTCGGGCCCCCCCCTGAAGACGGAGGACGACGGGGGGGCGATCGGATGCCCCCCCAAGGAAGAGGGGACCCCAGGCTTCACAAGGATACCGGAGGTAAGTGATTTTTTTTTTCTATTTTTTAACTGTTTGGGGGAAATGCCAGGCACGTAGTTTCTACGTGCTTGGCACTTAACGGTAGGAGAAGCAACCACGTAGAAACTACGTGCTTGGCATTTAAAGGGTTAATGGATGTTACTCCTGGTACCTTGTTTTCGGCCTTTGGCTTCTGCCAAATTTATTAGCGATCGGATTGTCAGGCTGTTATTCATGCAAGGGGAAGAATCTCCCTTGTTGCCTTGATTCCTTTTCTACACGTGCTTGATGCCTCTTGGGCCTTCAGCACCGGTTTTGCTGTTGAACTGGTTGGTTAGGCCACTACCATTGGCCTTCTGCTCATACCTTTTGCAAGGTTTTTACAATGTTGATGTTAGGGCCTCAGCTCATGCTGTCTTGGCCGTATGGTTCTGCAGGTGACAGTGCTTTAGACTGTCTGCTGTTGTCGTTTTTTGTTGGTGATCCCACCCTGCTTTATGGACACTGCTTTTGGATGTCCCAAGTGTAAGTATTATATCTGGAGCAGGACGTACTGTATACTAAGAATAATACAATTCTGTGAAATACTCACCTGTAGAATTGATATTATTTGTATACAGTACGTCCTGCTCCACCCCACCCTGGTTTTTGCATTTTTCTGAATCCCATGTATGGTGATTGTTACCTTGTTATCATTACCAGTTGTTCTGGGTGGTTTTAAATTCTCCCGGCTTCTTGTTCACTGCTTTTCAATGCTGGGGATTTGTGGGAGGTCCCTGGGTATTTGAAGGGCCGGGAGGAGCCTGTTTTTCCATGTCTCTGCAGTGCAGCGCCATCTGGCGGAGGATAACCCAAGTGTAAGTATTATATCTGCAGGACGTACTGTATACAAATAATATCAATTCTACAGCTGAGTATTTCACAGAATTGTATTTTTTTCAGCAATTTTTTCCCATCCTGTTTTTTTCCCTATTACTGCTTGGGACATCCCAGATGTAATGAATAGGGAATCAACACCGCACACTCCACATGCTCCAGAAGAAAGCAGTTTTAGTACTCGCCGTAAAGATATTTTCTTCTGGGCATCAGGAGGACGTGGCTCCCTCCACAGTTACATTAACTGACTCAAACAAATTATTTAGTTCTGGTTAAGTAGGTTTTTGTTCTTAGTATACAGTACGTCCTGCTCAAGATAAGAATCATTACACTTGGGTATTACTCCGCCAGATGGCGCTGGACTGCAGAGACCGCAAAATTGGCTCCTCCTGGCCCCTCAAATACCCGGGACCCCCCACAAATCCCCAGAATTTCTCTGCAGTCTGGGCATGCGCCACGTATGGCCTCACCTATATGACCTCAAGCTTGAATTTGACTCCCATTGAGTTGCATACCAGTGGGGCTTCTCAGCCTGATGTGTCTTCCAGACTGGCTAGTGTTGAGAAGTTGCTCGCTAATACCTTGGCGAGTAAGGCCTCTGCTAAGAAGCGGCAATGACTCCTGATGTCACTCTTTTCCCTATGGAGGCTGAGGAGTTTTTGGAACTGTCTGGTTATACCCCCTTGGAAGAAGGGGAGTTGTTCTATGACTCTGAGTCATCTGAGGAGAGGCCCAGGGGTCATGATGATTCTGGCTCTGACCCCTGGGCCTCAGATGATACTGATAGGCTGTTGGCTCAGATTTTTGAGGTATATGTCTATCTCTCCCCCAGTTGCCGCCCCTAGGCAGCAGGGGGAATTGTTTCATACTACTAAGCCACGTTTAGAGTTTCCTGAGCAAGCCCATTTTAATAATCTCGTGCTCAAGGAATGGGAGCGTCCCAGCAGGCTCCCCGGAGTCCCTAAGTGTTGGGATAAGAGGTATCCCTTTCCTGCTGAGGTGGTGAAGCGTTGGTCATCCCCTCCAGAGGTGGATGCCCTGGTCTTAGGTTTATCTAACACTTCTGTCGTGCATTCCCCTGACTCTACTACGCTGCGGGATAGTGAGAACCGGAGTATTGATCAGCTGGCGTCCCATGCCTTTGCCTGTGTGGGGACGGCGCTGCGCCCAGTCTGTGCCTCTGCCATTACAGCTTTGCCCATTAGGACTCTGCTTAGAAGTGTCCTGGATGGTGCTCCTGATGATGTGTCTGGCGAGGAGTTTAATGCACTCTCTCGTTGTGAGGTTATTCTTAGTATACAGTACGTCCTGCTCCAGATAGAATACTTACAATCGGGTATTACTCCGCCAGATGGTGCTGGACTGCAGAGACATTTCGAAAATAGGCTCCTCCCGGCCCCTCAAATACCCAGGGACCTCCAACAATCCCCAGATTTTCTCTGCAGTCTGGACTGCGAAGGACAAGAAGATGGCTCTCTCTTCTCGCAGGTCAGCGGGGCTATTAGCCTGCGGCCCTGTAGGACTATTCCCACCTGTTCCATCAGTTATTGCCTCCCAGCCTTGGCTGCGCTGGTCGGGTGATGGTAGGCAGCACCACTGTTAGGTGCTTAGGAGCGCTGCTCCACCGCAATCCCCCACCAAAGGGTAGGCGGCATAGGCTTATGGTGAGCCTCTATAGGATGCCCCTGCCGCACTATTGCCCCTTGCCCCTGTCTATCGGTGGGCCCGATCTTAAATGGCCGCTGTCCTCCCTCATCCTTGTAGCATTTGGGGGAAAAGAGGGGGGGTGTGTGTGTGTGTGTATTTAGGTATATACATGTATTAGCGTTATGCTTTATTACATTACGCTTTGTGTCAGCCGCCGCGCACGTTTTTTCCCAGTGTTCCGCGCTTGGCGGCGTTACCTCAGGCGCCGGTGCGCCGTCATTGGCTGCTTGTCACGTGTTGGCTTCGCGCTCTTTGGGGGGGCGGGGCCTGTCTTTGGCGCGTTCCGCTTCATTGCTCATGATAATGTGACCGGGGTTCCTTCGGGACAAGCCCGGCTGTGTGTAGCTTGTGCGGAGTCTCATGTTGACGCTGACAAGGTGCGGGTCTGCGTACCCTGTGCCAAACAGGTGCTTGAACTGCAATCTGGTCTTCCAGTGACTGACTCTGCGATTAGCTTCGCCTCACCTACTCCCCCAAGCTTAAAACTCACTCCCAGTGAATTGCATACAAGTGGGGATTCTCAGCCTGATGTGTCTTCTAGACTGGCTAGTGTTGAGAAGTTAATTGCTAATACCTTGGCGCGTAAGGCCCCTGCAAAAAAGCGGCACTTAACGTCTGATGTCACTCTTTTCCCTATGGAAGCTGATGAGTTATTCCTAGTATGTCACACACCCCACTTCCAAATATTCATGACACTTGAAAACCCGGCCTGTAGAGGGCGATCTTGCAGAGATGACATGGAAAAAGGAGCCCCTCCTGGTCCATAAGTACTGGGTTCCTCCCACTATTCCTCAGTCTTTCCGTCTCTGCAGTCGGCGAAGCATTCATAAGATGACTCTCCTTCAAGCTGCAGGTAGCCGGGTTTGCTCCTGGCCCCTTTTTTTTTTTTCTCTATTTCTGTCTGAAACTCTTTAAACCTGTTTGGTTTTATTGTATGCCTCCCAGCCCTGGCTGTATGGTTCAGGCAAAGGTGGAACACACCTTCTGGTGTATACAGGAGTTTTACTCCTCCGTGAGACCCAAATGTGGGTAGGCGGTTTCCGGGTTGGTGTTCCCGGCATGGGATGCCCCTGTCCCTTTATAATCCCCTTGTGCCTTATGGGTGCATTTCTATCCTCTCCCCTTTATTTCTCCTTTACCCTGCTGGGGTAAAAAGGAGGGGGGGGACGTTAACTGGGCTTATTTGTCACCATGCACACAAATAATAAAAAAAAAGAAAAAGATATATAAAATAAATCTTTATTACATATATATTATTATGTATGTTTACTATACTATTTAATAGGATATGTTTTATTTAGATTTTCCTATCTCTGTCTAGGCAGCATTCTTTTTTGCTTACCTTTAAAGCTCTTTGTTTCTGGCTGTGTTCAGATTTGAATTTCCCTCCATTCTTGGTCATGTGATTCTGGGGGTGGGCGGGGCTTAGGCAGACAGCATCATTTCATTCCCAGAGCACCTTGGTGTGCTCTCTTTGTCTGCCTGGCTCCTGCTGCTTCCCTATGGTCCTCCCTCATGGTGCGAGCTGATTTCCTGGTGCTGTGAGTACCCCTCAGCTTGCTGAAGGGAGTTTCTGCCATTTTTTTCATGCTTTGTCATTTATTGTATTGTGTGCATTGGTGACTGTTTGTTTTCTTTGTAGGTGGAAACTCTTTATTTTAAAGGGGTTTCTCCTGGTCTTAGCCCTTAAAGCCTTATTTGGGGGTCCATTTGTGTTAATATCCTCCCACTTGGGACTATTTAAAGGGGCATCCCGGGTAGCAATTGCGTAAATCCCATATATACTTGGCGACTATAATCAATTATAGTATAATACTAAACACCAAATGGAGGCATCTCAGGACAACGGGCATGCAATTCCCTCTGCACAGACTCGACAATGTTTTGGATGTGGGGCATCCCTTGTTGGGGATAACGCAATTCTTTGCGTCCCTTGTGCTCAATTAACTATTATGCAGCAAACTGGGGCCCAGGCTTCGGCGTCTGCGGCTTCTGCCTTATCTCCTACTCCGCCATGTCTTGTCCTTACCCCTAGTGATATTGTCATGGGTGGTGAGTCGCATTCTGATTTATGTGCCAGGTTGGCTCATCTTGAAAAATTAATGTCTAGCTCTGTGGCCAAGAAGGCCTCAGCTAAAAGGAAACATTTGACTCAGGCCGTTCCTGTAAGTGAGTTGGATAATTGTGAAATGCTTTATTGGTCTGATCCTTCTCAGTTAGAAGAAGGAGAATTATATGAGGATTCAGATGTTTCTGATGAACAGCAATTTGTTGGTACTGTGATTGAGCAGGGTGAAGCTAGTGTTGTGGATACCCCAAAGGCTCTTGCTCAGTTATTTGAGGTTTTGGTTATCACTCCTCCTGAAGTAGTCCCTCCTCCAAAAAGGGGAATTCTTTGGAGTCTCTAAACCTCGTCTAGAATTTCCAAATCAAAAGCATTTTGATGAAATTATTCTTAAAGAATGGGAGAAGCCTGCGCGGCTTCCTGGCATTCCCTTGGGCTAGGACAAGAAATATCCCTTCCCAGCTGATACTGTTAAGAGTTGGTCATCACCACCTGTGGTGGATGCCCCTGTGCTTAATTTATCCAATTCTTCTGTGTTGCATTCTTCTGACTCCACTACACTTGAAGATGGAGTGGATAAGCGTATTGATCAAATGGCGTGCCACGCTTTTTCAAGTGTGGGCTCGGCCTTGCTGCCTGTTGGTGCTTCTGCACTCATGACAGTGGCTATTAGGTCTGTTGTGAGAGACCTAATGAATTACTCAGGGCTTGATCCGGCCTCTGATGAGTACGCCGCTCTTAAGCGATGTGAGATGTTTGCATCTTTTGTACTTTCTGCCTTAGATGATACTCTGCTCATGTGCAGCAGAACCTCTGCCTTGTTAATCGCCATTCGGCGGTCAGTATGGTTGCGGCAGTGGGCAGCTGAAATTGTAGCCAAGAAATCGCTTACAGCACTCCCTTTTGTGGGATTGCGCCTCTTTGGAGAAAAATTGGATTCTGTCACTAAAGTAGGTAAATTACCTAAGCGTAAGAAACAACGTCGTTCCTTTCGTGGAGTGGCCTCTTTTAACCCTTCTTTTCGGGGGTCTAGATCCGGGAGAGGATCGGCCTTTTCAGCCCCTAGAGGGAATGCATGGAATAGAGGAAAGGGACGTGGCCGTCCAAGTCAGAATTGGGGGTCCAAAACCAAATCTGCCACTAAGCCTGCTCAACAATGAGGGGACGCCCTCACCCTTACGGGTGGGGGGGCGGCTCCGGTTCTTCTTCCAGGTCTGGGGTCAGGAGGTATCAGACAATTGGGTTCTGGAAGTAGTCTCTTCCGGGTTACAAACTGGAATTCGAGTTCCGGCCTCCTCCCAAATTTTTCATGTCCCGGATGCCGTCAGATCCGGCATTTGCGCAGGGACTGCGGGCAGCAGTAGCGAATCTGTTAAACATGGCTGTCATCTGCCTAGTGCCTCCAGCGGAAAGGGGTTTGGGGTTTTACTCCAACCTATTCACGGTACCCAAAAAGGACGGCTCTGTTCGGCCTATCCTAGACCTAAGGAGACTCAATTAATTTATCCGTTTCAGAAAATTCCGCGTGGAGTCTCTGCGATCAACGATCGATGCTCCCCGTCAGGGGGACTTCATGACATCCATAGACATCAAGGATGCTTATTTGCACATTCCTATTATTCTAAGCATACAGCACGTCCTGCTCCCTAATAGTAATAACATGTGGGTAATCCTCCGCCTCAGGCGCCGTGCACTGCAGACATGTAGAAAACAAGCTCCTCCCGGCCCTACATATACCGAAGGACCTCCCACAAATCCCCAGCATTGAAAAGCAGTGAGAAGAGAAGCCAGGAGGAACCAACCAGAATAACTGGTAACAATATCTTAATGATAACAATCACCATACAGGGGATCCAGAATAAGTGAAACCAGGGTGGGGTGGAGCAGGACGTGCTGTATGCGTATAATACCAACTCTACAGGTGAGTACTTCACAGAGTTGTATTATTCTAAGCATACAGCACATCCAGCTCCCGAATAGTAATAACATGTGGGACATCCAATAGCAGTGTCCATAAGCAGGGTGGGATCCCCAGAAAAGGCAAGGCACAGCGGACAGTAAAGGCGCTGTCACCTGCAAAACTTGCAACAGGCACGACATGAGCAAAGGCTCTAACGTCAGTCTCATAACAGGACCATGAAGGTATGAACAGAGACATGCCGTAAGTCTAGTAATTGAACTAACAGAGAAAAAACCCTGGTGCTGAAGGGCCAGTGATACCCAAGCACCCAGATAACTGAGTAACCAGTAAAAGGGAAGAATCATTCCCCTGAAGGAACATAGGTCAGAGTAGTGACCCAAACCAGCTCACAGGCAAGGAAGCCTTGTGGCAAAACTTGTAACACCCCCAAGGGGAAACAGAAACTAGTCACCCGACCAAGGCGGGAATTACCCGGAGGATTACCCACATGTTATTACTATTCGGGAGCAGGACGTGCTGTATGCGTATAATACCAACTCTACAGGTGAGTACTTCACAGAGTTGTATTTTTCCGGGTCACCAGAGATTTCTCAGGTCCTCGATAGAAGACCAGCATTATCAATTTGTGGCCCTGCCATTCGGCCTTACCTCGGCCCCAAGTGTCTTTACCAAGATGCTGGCAGGAGTGATGGCTATATCCGCATCCGCTTTGTGCCTTTTCTGGACGATCTTCTTATCATGGCCTCCTCCCTTGAACAATCAGAGTTGGACACCAGGACGGTGGTCTCTACGCTAGAGAGGTTCGGATGGGTAATAGGTTACCCCAAATCCTCTCTCTGTCCGTCCAGGGAAATTTCCTTCCTGGGCCTGATTCTGGATACATTTCAGGCCAAGGTTTTTCTTCCTCAGTCCAAAATGGTTCTGATTCAGGACTTGATTCGTCTATTCTTGTCCAACCCTCGTCAGTCTATCCGTCTAGGGATGAGACTAGTGGGATTGATGATAGCTGCATTCGAGGCAGTCCCGTTTGCCCAGTTTCACATAGGGACGCTTCAGCTCTTCCTCTTGGCAAAGTGGGACAGGTGCCCACTATCATTGAATCAGACTTGTCTATTGTCTCCCCACGTTTTGCAGTCCCTTCAGTGGTGGTTAATATCGTTCAACCTCCCGAACAAGTCATTTCTGACTCCGTGTTGGGAACTGGTTACCACGGATGCCAGCCTGGTCGGCTGGGGGGGCTTCTGGAAGAAGCATCAGTTCCAAGGATTGTGGGGGCCTCAGGAGGCTCATTCTCCAATCAATGTATTAGAGCTTCGGGCCATACGTCTTGTTCTACTTCGACTGACCCATTTCTTACAGGGTCTGCCAGTTCAGATTCGGTCAGACAAGCGAACAGCTGTTGCATACATCAATCACCAGGGAGGGACTCGCAGTTGGGGTGCCCTCCGGGAAGTGTCTCTGATCCTTCAGTGGGCAGAGATCATTGTTCCCTGCATATCAGCAGTTTACATTCGGGGGATAGAGAATGTGGAGGCAGACTCCCTGAGCAGGGGATGTTCTCGCCAGGGAGAATGGTCTCTCAATCCAAGGGTCTTTCAATTCCTCTGTCACAAGTGGGGGACTCCACGGTTGGACCTGTTTGCTTCTCGTCACAATCACAAGCTGCCTGTTTTTGTGTCTCTATCCCAGGATCCTCTGGCAGTGGCAGCGGATGCCATGTCTCTGGCCTGGAAGGATCTGGGGTTCCTGTATCTGTTTCCCCCATTCTCCATGATCAGCAAGGTGGTGCGCAAGTTAGCACTGGAGGAGGCACCAGCAATTCTGGTGGCGCCAAGGTGGCCAAGACGTCTGTGGTACGCAGACGTCGTAAGGCTGGCAGTGGATCGGTTCCATCTGCCTCTTCTTCCAGATCTCATCACTCAGGGTCAACTTTGTTACCCCAATTTTCAAACGCTGGCTTTGACAGCATGGCTGCTGGAGTCTCCATCTTGAAAGAAGGTCTTTCTGATGTGGTTATTCAGACTCTTATTAGAGCTAGGAAGAAGTCTTCCTCTGTCATTTATTATAGGATTTGGAGGTCCTATATTGATTGGTGTGAATCTAGGGCCTGTAGATTATTTTCTATTCTTAGAATTCTGGAATATCTGCAACGAGGTCTGGATATGGGATTCCAGATTAGTACTTTGAAAGGGCAAGTCTCTGCCTTGGCTATTTTCTTTCAAATGTCGTTTGCTCTTCATCCTTTGGTTAAGACCTTTTTCCAAGGAGTCGCGCATGTGCGGCCTCCCAGAAAGCCTATACTTCCTGTTTCGGACCTTAACCTGGTGCTTTCAGCTATGCAGGCTCCTCCCTTTGAGCCTTTGCAGGATATTCCTCTTCCTATTCTTACTCAGAAGGTTGCCTTTTTGGTTGCTATTACTTCTGTCCGCCGAGTTTCTGAACTGGCGGCTTTGTCTATTCTAGCCCCTTTTTTTGAGAGGCATCAAGATAAGGTTCTTTTCCGTTTTAAACCGGATTTCCTTCCTAAGGTGGTGTCTGCTTTCCACCTAATTCAGGATATAGTTCTTCCTTCCTTGTGTCCTAAACCTAGTAACGACAAGGAAAGGGTCTTACATTCTTTGGATGTAGTTCGTTGTGTTAAGTATTATTTAGTTGCTACTTCGGCCTTTCGCAAGACGGATGCCTTTTTTGTTGTGCCTTTTGGGCCCAAGAAGGGTTTTGCTCCTGCCAAATCCTCCCTTAGTAAGTGGATACGTCAGGCCATCATTGGGGCTTATATGGCTAAGGGGAAGGTTCCCCCTTTTCGTGTCACCGCTCATTCTACTCGTGCTATTGGAGCTTCCTGGGCTTTTCAGCACCAGGCTTCTGTTGAACAAGTTTGCAAGGTTGCGACTTGGTCTTCTGTGCATACTTTTTCTACGTTTTACAAGGTTGATGTGCGGGCCTTAGCAGATGCTGCTTTTGGCCGCAAAATTCTGCAAGCTGCAGTCATTTAAGTTATGCATTATTCCTTGGGGATCCCCACCCATTATAGACACTGCTATTGGATGTCCCAAGTGTCATGAATATTTGGAAGTGGGGTGTGTGACTAGGAAAAATACCATTTTGTGAGTACTCACCTGTAAAATGGTTATTACGAGTATGTCACACACCCCACTTCCCCCGCCATTTTTTGTTCTAAGGGATCCTTTATATGGTGATTATTATTTTCAAACTATTTTTCAATTATTGAGTATAATTTGCTCTTCCTGGTTCTTCACTGCTTTTTAAAAAGACTGAGGAATAGTGGGAGGAACCCAGTACTTATTGACCAGGAGGGGCTCCTTTTTCCATGTCATCTCTGCAAGATCGCCCTCTACAGGCCAGGTTCTCAAGTGTCATGAATATTTGGAAGTGGGGTGTGTGACATACTCGTAATAACCATTTTACAGGTGAGTACTCACAAAATGGTATTTTTGCATCTATCTGGCTATACCTCTTTGGAGGAAGGGGAGCTATTCTCTGACTCGGGGTCATCTGATGAGAGGCCCAGGGGTTATGACGATTCTGGCTCTGACCCCTGGGCCCCGGATGATAGTGATAGATTGTTGGCCCAGATTTTTGAAGTTCTGTCTATTTCTCCCCCTGTTGCGGCTCCCAGGCAAAGGGGGGAACTTTTTCATTCTGCTAAGTCACGCTTGGAATTTCCTGAGCAAGCACTTTTCAATAACCTTGTGCTCAAGGAATGGGAACGTCCCAGTAGACTTCCCGGTGTACCTAAGAGTTGGGATAAGAAGTATCCCTTTCCTGCTGATGTGGTAAAGTGTTGGTCATCCCCTCCCGAAGTGGATGCCCCGGTCCTAGGGTTATCTAACACCTCTGTCATGCACTCCCCTGACTCTACTACCCAGCGGGATGCTGAGGACCGGCGCAATGACCAGCTGGCGTCCCATGCCTTTGCATGTGTTGGGACGGCTCTGCGCCCGGTCTGTGCCTCTGCCATTGCGGCTGTGGCTATTTGGACCCTGCTCAGAAGTATCCCTGATGATTTGCCTTGTGAGGAGTTTAATGCACTCTCTAGTTGTGATGTTTTTGTGAATTTTGTCCTCTCTGCCTTGGATGACACCATTAGAATGTGTGCCAGAACCTCTGCCCTTGTGGTGGCTATACGCCGCTTGGTTTGGCTGTGCCAGTGGGCTGCTGACAATGCTGCTAAGAAGGCCCTCATTGGTTTCACCTTCAAAGGACTACGCCTGTTTGGGGACCGCCTTGACCTTTTTGCTAAGGGAGGCAGGTTACCCCAGCGCAGGCAGCAGTCTCGGCCCTTTCGGGGTCAGGGCTCCTTTTCCTCCCCCTACCGTGGTGCTAGACAAGGGAGGGGGGGTTTCCTTTACTGGGGCCCGGGGAGACTTCTGGGGTAGGGGCAGAGGACATGGTCGTCCTGGCCCCTCCTGGGGCTCCAAGCTTAAGTCCTCTCCAAGCCCCCTCAGGCATGGGGGCGCCCTCACCCATCCAGGTGGGGGGACGGCTTCAGCACTTTGCTCACGTCTGGAGGCTTCATGTCTCAGACCGGTGGATTCAGGAGGTAGTGTCCTCCGATTACAAGATAGTTTGCTGCCTGGCCGCCCCTAAGGTCCATCAGATCCCGGATTCCTCAGGACCCTGAGTCAGCTCAGGATCTAGTGCAGGCAGTGCAAAGCCTCCTGGAGCTGGGGGTCATCTGCAAGGTCCCTTTAAGAGAAAAAGGCAAGGGCTACTATTCCAACCTCTTCACAGTGCCCAAAAAAGATGGGTCAGTCAGGCCCATCCTGGACTTGAAGATCCTCAACAAATTTGTCAGGAGCAGGTGCTTTTGCATGGAAACTCTGCGCTTTGCCATCAGTTCCCTGCGCCCAGGGGATTTCATGACCTCTGTGGACATCAAAGATGCTTACCTTCATATTCCTGTATTTCCAGGTCATCAAAGGTTCCTCAGGTTCGCTCTAGAGGATCAACGCTACCAATTTGCGGCACTGCCCTTTGTTCTCACTTCAGCTCCCAGGGTGTTCACCAACATGCTGGCAGGAGTGATGTCTCTGCTCAGGTTTCAGGGCATCCGCATGCTGCCTAATCTGGACGACATTCTCATCACCTCCCAGTCTCTACATCAGGCAGAATTGGATACTCAGCTGGTGGTGTCCACCCTGAAGTCATTTGGATGGGTGATCAACCACCCCAAGTCCTCTCTGTCCCCCTCCTTGGTGACTCCATTCCTGGGAATTAATATGGATACAGTTCAGGATTTTTCTTCCTCAACAGAAGGTATACAGTCTGATTGCGCAGGTCCAGTTCCTGCTATCTTGTCATCATCCCTCCATCAGGCAGGGAATGCAACTGGTGGGCCTGATGGTGGCGTGCTTCAAGGCGGTCCCTTATGCTCAGTTCCACTTGAGGCCTCTGCAACTCCACCTCTTGTCGGTATGGGACAAGGACCCAGCATCCCTTTCCCCCTTGGTCAGGAGGTCCCTCTCGTGGTGGCTGGACTTCAGGAACCTGCTGGGGGGCAGATCCTTTCTGACCCCCTCCTGGCAGACGGTCACCATGGATGCCAGTCTGTCAGGTTGGGGGGGTTTCTGAAAGTCCCTGCGGTTCCAGGGGAGGTGGGGCCCTCAGGATGCCCACACACCTATCAACGTCTTGGAGCAGCGGGCGATCAGGTTAGTTCTGGCTCAGTTAACTCCTCACCTTCGGGGCCTGCCTGTTCAGGTGCGCTCGGACAACCAGATGGCAGTTGCCTACATCAATCATCAGGGAGGAACCCGGAGCAAGAGGGCCCTCCAGGAAGTGTCTCTGATCCTGACCTGGGCGGAGGCCAATGTTCCCTGCATATCAGCTGTGTACATCCCGGGGGCGGAAAATCTCCTGGCAGATTCTCTGAGCAGGGGGACCTCTCGCCAGGGAGAATGGTCCCTCTGCAACAAGGTTTTCCAATCTCGGTATCACCGTTGGGGTCAACCAGATGTGGATCTATTTGCGTCCCAAGCTCCTGGCCTTTGTCTCCCTGTCCCAGGATCCTCTGGCCTTGACCACGGATGCCCTAGCAATGTCATGGCAGGGCTTTCAGTTCCTGTACGTCTTTCCTCCATTCCCCCTGCTGGGCAGGATTCTGCGCAAGATTGCTCTGAAAGGGGTGCCAGCAATTCTGGTGGCCAAGAGGAGTGTGGTTCGCATACGTGGTGCGGCTGGCAGTAGATCAGTATGTTCTTCCTAATGTGCCAGATCTGCTCGCTCAGGGCCCCTTACGCCATCCCAATTTACAAACTCTGGCTTTGACAGCCTGGCTGCTGAAACCTCCAACTTGATGGAGAAGGGGCTGTCTACCTCGGTTGTTACCATGATAAAGGCTAGGAAGAAGTCGTCGTCTTCCATTTATTACAGGGTTTGGCATGCCTACATTGACTGGTGAGTCTAAGTCTCTTCCCTGTCGTGTGTTCTCTATTCCCAGGATTCTGGAGTTCCTGCAGCATGGGTTGGAGATGGGGCTCCAACTCAGTACTCTGCAGTGTCAGGTCTCTGCCCTGGCTGTTTTCTTCCAGAAGTCCTTTGCTCAGCATTCTCTGATCAGGACTTTTTTCCAGGGGGTTACTCATGTGCGTCCTCCACGTAAGCCTATGGTGCCTGTTTGGGATTTGAACTTGGTGTTGTCAGCCTTACAGGGTGCTCCCTTTGAACCTGTGCAGGATGCTACCCTGGCCATTCTTACTCTCAAAGTTGTCTTTTTGGTGGCTATCACCTCTGTTAGGCGTGTGTCTGAGTTGGCGGTGCTTTCCATTCAGCCCCCCTACAATGAGAGACACCAGGACAAGGTGGTGGTCCGCTTCAAGCCAGATTTTCTGCCTAAGGTAGTGTCTGCCTTTCGTTCGAATCAGGACATTGTTCTTCCTTCATTGTGCCCTAATCCTAGTAATGTTGAGAGGGTTTTGCATTCTTTGGATGTGGTTAGGTGTCTGAAGTACTATCTGGTGGCTGCTGCACCTTTCAGAAAAACTGATTCTCTTTTTGTGGTTTCTTCTGGTCCTAGGAAGGGTTTGGCTCCTGCCAAGTCTATCAGCAAATGGATCGGTCAGGCTGTGATTCAGGCCTACTCTGCTAAGGGGAAGAATCCTCCCTTCCGCCTTACTGCTCATTCTACTCGTGCTATTGGTGCCTCTTGGGCTTTTCAGCACCAGGCTTCTGTTGAACAAGTTTGCAAGGCCGCTACTTGGTCTTCTTTTCATACCTTTTCAACGTTTTACAAGGTTGATGTTAGGGCCTCAGCTGATGCTGTTTTTGGCCGCAAGGTTCTGCAGGCGGCAGTGGTTTAAACTGTCTGCTGTTACCTTTTGGGGATCCCACCCTACTTTATGGACACTGCTATTGGATGTCCCCAATGTAAGTATTCTATCTGGAGCAGGACGTACTGTATACTAAGAATAATACAATTCTGTGATTACTCACCTGTAGAATTGGTATTATGAATATACAGTACGTCCTGCTCCACCCCACCCTTGGTTTTGCATTGACTTGGATCCCCTGTATGGTGATTATCATTGTTATAGTTACTAGTTTGGGTTGTTTTAATTCTCCCGGCTTCTCGTTAACTACTTTTCAATGCTGGTGATTTGTGGGAGGTCCCGGGTATTTGAGGGGCCGGGAGGAGCCAATTTCGCGGTCTCTGCAGTCCAGCGCCATCTGGCGGAGTAATACCCAAGTGTAATGATTCTTATCTGGAGCAGGACGTACTGTATACTCATAATATCAATTCTACAGGTGAGTAATCACAGAATTTTATTTTTTCCTAGTGCACAGCACGGCCTGTTTCATGTAGTCCTTACATCTGGGTATTCCGCCACAAGGTGGCGCAGTGTACTGCAGAAGAATTGGGGCTCTTCCCGGCTCCATATAAAAACCGGAATCACCCATAGACCTCCAGTGTTTTCTCTGCAGTAATACTGCGAAGATAGAAGATGGCTTTCTATGTTTTTCAGGTGAGCTGGGAAACTAAGCCTGCGTCCCTGCAAGGCTATTGGCACCCGTTTCCTGGACCCTATTTTCCTCCCAGCCTCGGCTGTCAGTTCGGGTGATGGTAGAGGAGCACCAGGGTCAGGTGCTCGGGGAGCCCTGCTCCAAGCCGCAGACCCTGTACCACAAAGGGTAGCCGGCCATAGGCTTTTATGGTGAGCCTATTGTGGGATGAAGAAGTACTGCTGTCACTATGGTGTAGGGGGTGAGTTGTGCTTGGGGACTTGTGTTCCTAGCCAGTCTTCCCGTTTGTCTTCTTCCCTGTGGGGTTTGTCTTCTGCCCCCCCTCCCTCCCCTCGGACCCCCTTTTTTAGTGGGCCCCCGCCGCTGCCTGCCCTCTCCTCTGCTCCCCCTTTCCCCGACGGGTTTATGGGCGGGGGAGGGGTTGCGGCAGGTGGTGAGTTGGTGTTATGTCCCGCTGTTGTGTTTTCTCGCCGCCGCGGGTGTACTGCGCTCCGCGGCGGGCGGCGCTATTACTGGGTGTCTGTCTGAGGTCTGTCATGTCGCCGGGTCACGTGGGCGCTTTTTCGCGGGGGGGGGGGGGCGTCGGGGGATGACGCGTATCGCGTCATACCTCCGCTGCCCGTCCCTCGAGGTTCTCGATCTCGGCGCCATTTTTGCTCAGGCTGCGAGCTTGTGACCGGAGGACCAATTTCTGTGTGGGCTGCGGCGGTGACCTGCTTGGATGATATCTCATCCGTGGGTCTTACGGCTGTTCTGCGATTGCATGTGTGTGCGGCGCGCGCTGTGCTATTTGGTCCGTGAGTCCCCTATGGGGGTGTTTTCTTCTTGGGGCATATACTGCGGAATGCTTATGTGTATTTTTGATTATGTCTTTCAGGCGGGATAACTGTGTATTGTGGTTTCTCCCGGTCCTATAGCTCTCCCCTTTCCCCTCCTGGCCCTCTCTGTGGGCATCCCTTGGGGGGCATCCCAGGTGGCTTATTTTATTTGGCTTATTGTGCCTGTTATAATCACCATATGGAGGCTTCTGGGGATAGCCTGCTCGGGGGTCCTTCGAGGCAATCCCGGCTGTGTGTCATGTGCGGGGCATCCCCTTTGAGTGGTGGTGGCGCGGTTTGTGTGCCGTGTGCCCAAAGTGTTATTGCCGACCAGGCTGGGATGAGAACTTCTCTTCCCAGTTCTGCGCTCCCTCCGGCATCTCCTACTCCCCCGCGCCTGCATTTAGCCCCCAGTGAGGGGGATACTAGCAGGGGGTCACAATCTGATCTGGCACTATGCGTGGCCAGCATTGAAAGGTAGCTGGCCCGACCTGCGATGGGCAAGGCCTCTGGCAAGAAGCGGCATCTTGATACCGCACCGTCCCTTTTTGCTGAGGAGGATGAGGGCCTTAATGTGTTTGGCGGCCTTGACTCCCTAGAGGAGGGGGAGCTTTTTCATGATTCAGACTCATCTGGGGACCATCGGGAAGGGTACGACAGTGACCCGGGGTCCGCCTCTGATGAGGATACCTGGCTCCCTGATGACACTGATAGATTGTTGTTGGACATTTTTGAGGCTTTGCACATCGCCCCCCTGAGGTGGCCACGAGGAAGCAGGGAGAGCTCTTTTGCCCTGAGACAAGCATTGCTTGGAGTTCCCGGAGCAGGGTAATTTCCCTGGTATGGTGCTCAAGGAGTGGGAACGTCCTAACAAATTGCCCTCGGTGCCCAGGGGATTGGACAAAAGGTATCCCTTTTCTGCTGACCTGGTCAAGCGCTGGTCGTGTCCTCCTGAGGTGGACGCTCCTGTTCTAGGGCTGTTTAACACCTCTGTCATGCCGTCCCCTGACACTACTACTCTGCGTGACAGCGCGGACCGCCGTATGGATCAGCTGGCCTGTCATGCTTTCACCTACGTCCTGTTTGTGCCGCAGCCATTACGGCCATTGCCCTTAAGAAGAAGCTGAAGCATCTTGCGGATGGCACCATGGCTGGTAGGAGGAGGGAGGATTATATGGCCCTCTTGGTTTGCTCTGATTTTGTTGCTTATGTGCTGACTGCCATGGATGATGCCGTCCGGCTGGGCGGTAGGGCTTCGGCCCTCTTGGTGGCTATGCGCCGCTCTGTTTTGTTGCGCCAGTGGGCAGCTGACACTGCTGCTAAGAAGTCCCTTCACGGAGGTTCTTCTCTTTGGTGAGCGTCTGGATGTTCTAACCAAGGATGGTATGTTACCTCAGCGTAGGAAGCAGCCTCTGCCCTTTCTGGGGCCCCCGGCTTCCTTCCCCTCCTTTTCGTACTTAAGAGCAGGTCGTGGCTCCCTCTTCTCTGGTAGCCGCAGAGATTCTTGGGGCCGTGGCAGATCCCGTGGTCGTCCCAGGCTCTCATGGGGATCTAAGCCCAAACCCCCTCCCAAGGCCCCTCAGGCATGAGGAGGCGCCCTCACCCGTCCGGGTGGGGGGGACGGCTTCGGCTCTTTGCTCACGTCTGGAGGCCTCGTGTGTCAGACCGGTGGATTCAGGAGGTGGCGTCCTCCGGTTACAAGATAGAGTTTGCAGCCTGGCCGCCCCCAAGATTCCTCAGATCCCGGATGTCTCGAAATCCTCTGTCAGCTCAGGGTTTGCACCTAGCAGTTCAACGCCTGTTGGGAGTCAGCTTACCAGGAACAGGGTCAGGGGTACTACTCCAATCTTTTCACGGTTCGCAAAAAGGACGGTTCTCTGAGGCCCATCCTGGACTTGAAGGGTCTCAACAAGCTTGTCCGGTTCAAGCACTTTCACATGGAGACGCTACGCTCGGCTGTCAGTACCCTTCTGCCGGGCGACTTCATGACCACTGTGGACATCAAGGATGCCTATCTTCACTTACCAATCTTCCCAGGTCATCAGAGATTTCTCAGGTTCGCTCTGGGGGATCAGCACTACCAGTTTGTGGCCTTACCGTTTGGTATCACCTCGGTGCCTCGGGTGTTCACCAAGGTGCTGGCGGGCGTAATGGCACTTCTGAGGAACCAGGGCATTCGCATCCTCCCTTACCTGGACGACATTCTAATTGCTGCTCAGTCTCTTCATTGGGCCGAGAAGGATACTCAGGTGGTGACTTCCACTCTCGAGTCCTTCGGCTGGGTGATCAACTATCCCAAGTCTTCACTGTCTTTGGTGAGGTCTTTTCTGGGCATGACTCTGGATACCTCTCAGGTCAAGGTATTTCTCCCTCAGAAGAAAGTGGAGGGCCTTCAGACGCAGGCATGGGCTCTGCTCTTGTGTCCTCATCCCTCCATTCAGCAGGGGATGCAGTTAGTGGGCCTGATGGTGTCCTGCTTCGAGGCGGTTCCCTTTGCTCAGTTTCACATGAGGCCCCTTCAGTTGCATCTCTTGTCAGTTTGGGATCGGGACCCTGTGTCCCTGGATCAGGAATTTGCTCTGTCCCCTCTGGCCAGGCAGGACCTTTCTGCCGCTATGCTGGGCGATTGTCACCACATATGCCAGTCTGACCGGTTGGGAGGGGAGTTCGAAAGTCCTTGAAATTTCAGGGTCAGTGGGGCCCCCAGGAGGCCCATGCACCCATCAACATTCTAGAACTGCGGGCGATCAGGTTGGTTCTCTCCCAGTTGACCCCACACCTTCGGGGCTGGGCTGTTCAGATTCACTCGGACAATCAGACGGTGGTTGCCTACATCAATCATCAGGGGGGGACTCGGAGCAAGCGAGCCCTCAAGGAAGTGTCCCTGATACTGTCTTGGGTGGAAGAGAATATCCCTTGCATCTCGGTGGTCTACATTCCGGGGGTGGAGAACCAGGAGGCAGACTCCCTGAGCAGGGGAACGCTCGGCTGGGGGAATGGTCCCTCAGCACCAAGGTATTTCACTTCCTGTGTCACCGCTGGGGTCAGCCGGATGTGGACCTGTTTGCGTCCTGCCACAATCAAGAGCTTCCAAGATTTGTCTCCCTGTGGCAGGATCCTCTGGCCTTCGCCACGGATGCGCTAGCGATTCCTTGGACAGAGTTTCGGCTCCTCTGTGTTCCCTCCCTTCCCTCTGCTGGGCAGGGTGCTGCGCAAGATAGCCCAGAAGGGTGTACCAGCCATTCTAGTGGCCCCCTGCTGGCCAAGTAGGGTGTGGTTCGCAGACGTCGTGCAGTTGGTAGTAGATCGGTACATCTTGCCCAGGGATCCAGATCTCCTCACTCAAGGACAGCTGCGCCATCCCAACTTACAAACGCTGGCTTTAACGGCTTGGCTGCTGAAACCTCCATCTTGATGGACATGGGGTTGCCGGCCTCTGTTGTTGATACTATGATTCGGGCTCGGAAGAAGTCCTCATCTTTTACCTACTACTGGGTTTGGCATGCTTACATTGCCTGGTGCGAGTCCAAGTCTCTTCCTTGTTGGGTGTTTTCTATCCCCAGGATTCTGGAATTTTTACAACATGGTTTGGATTCGGGCCTTCAACTTAGTACCCTCAGGTGTCGGCTCTGGCTATTTTTTTCCAGAGATCCTTTGCCAATCACCGGCTGGTTAAGACCTTCTTCCAGGGAGTTACTCATGTGCGTCCACCACGTAAACCTATGCTACTGGTTTGGGACTTGAATCTGGTGTTGTCTGCTCTGCAGGGTCCTCTATTTGAGCCTATCTGTGGGGCTGTGTTGCCCATTCTGACTCTTAAGGTGGCCTTTTTGGTGGCTATTACTTCGGTCAGGCGAGTTTCTGAGCTGGCTGCGCTTTCCATCAAACCTCCTTATTTTGAGAGGCATCAGGATAAGGTGGTGTTTCGGCTTAAGCCGGATTTCTTGGCTAAGGTTGTGTCTGCTTTTCATCTCAATCAGGACATTGTCTTACCTTCCTTGTGTCCTAATCCTGCTAATTCCAAGGAACGGACCCTTCATTCTCTGGATGTTGTCAGGGCTCTGAAGTTTTATTTGGTTGCTACGGAGTCTTTCAGGAAATCTGATGCTCTTTTTGTTCTTCCGGCGGGACCTAGGAAGGGTTTGCCTCCGGCTAAATCTACTATTAGCAAGTGGATACGTCAGGCGGTGGTACGAGCCTATTCTGCTAAAGGGAAGGTTCCTCCTTTCCGGATTACTGCTCATTCCACTCTGGCTGTTGGTGCCTCTTGGGCTTTTTAGCAGTAAGCTTCTGTTGAACAAGTTTGTAAGGCTGCTACTTGGTCTTCTGTTCATACCTATTCTTAGTATACAGTACGTCCTGCTCCAGATAGATTACTTACACTTGGGTTATCCTCCGCCAGATGGCGCTGCACTGCAGAGACATGTAAAACAGGCTCCTCCCGGCCCCTCAAATACCCGGGGACCTCCCACAAATCCCCAGATTTCTCTGCAGTGCCGACTGCGAAGACATGAAGTATCACTCTCTCGCAGGTGAGCGGGGCTATCAAAGCCTGCGGCCCTGTTGGACTACTCCCACCCGTCGTCCTCGTATTGTGCCTTCCAGCCTGGGCTGCGCTGGTCGGGTGAAGGTAGGCAGCACCATGCGTGCTTATGGAGCCAAGCTCCACCGCAGTCCCCCACCAAAGGGTAGGCGGTTTAGGCTGATGGTGAGCCTCTAGGGGATGCACCTCCCGCAATATTGCCCATGCCCGTGTAGTGGTGGGCCCTGTACAACGGGTCGCCATCCTCCCTCGTTCCCCCCGAGCTCGGGGGGAAAGAAAGGGGGGGGAGGGTGTGTGTGTGTGTGTGTGTTTGGCCCCAGTGTATTGTGATTACACGCTTACGGCCTTAGTAATGTCCTGGACTTGTATATGTGGTTTCAGACGCTGATTTGCCTTTTTACTCGTGTATCTGCCGCCATCCTTGGCAAGTCATCTATTCTAAGTGTGTCATAAACTTCGCTCCTCATGACAACATTGACGGCTGTCCTAGAGCTTCGCGCTCTTCGGGGGGGCGGGGACCTGGCTTGGCGCGCTCCGCATCTGGCCCGGCCTTCGAGGTTCGCTTGGCGCCAGTTTGAGGTGTAGTCGCGCGCGCGTGGTAACGGTCCCTCTCCTTTCGTTGGTCTCTCGGGCGATTTTTATGCTCCTTGCTTACTGTGACATGGTTCTGACACCCCTCATTCTCATTGTCTTGACGGTTGAATCCAGTGGCTTCTCCCGGCCCGGTGTAATTGCCAGTTGGGCCTAGTATAATTACTCCCACTTCCCTGCGGTTCATTGGGGCATCCAGGGTAGCTTCAGCGTCAATCCCTACTGGCCTATTGTGCCTATTAATCACCATATGGAGGCATCCCAGGATATTGTGACCGGGGTTCATTCGGGACAAGACCGGCTGTGTGTAGCTTGTGGGGTCTCACCTCAGCGGTGACAATGCACGGGTCTGTGTTCCTTGTTCACAGCAGGCGCTAATGGTACTTCCCTCCCCCCCGGTGGCTGGGCCTGCACCTCGACTCACTTCACCTACTCCCCCAAGCCTGAGTCTAACCCCCAATACAAGCAGGGATTCTCATCCTGATGTGGCTGCTAGACTGGCCAGTGTTGAAAAATTGCTTGCTAATACCTTAGCGTGTAAGGCCACCGCAAAAAGCGGCACTTAACCCCTGATGCCACCCTTTTCCCTACAGAGGCTGATGAGTTGTTGCCTATATATGGCTATACCCCCTCGGACGAAGGGGAGCTGTTCTCTGACTCAGGGTCATCTGACGAGAAGTCAGGGGGTCATGACGATTCTGGCTCTGATCACTGGACCCCGGATGATACTGACAAACTGCTGGTTCAGATTTTTGAGGTTTTGTCCATCTCTCCCCCTGCTGCGGCTCCCAGGCAAAGGGGTGAGCTATTTCATACTGCTAAGGCTCAATTGGAATTTCCTGAGCAAACCCATTTCAATAACCTCGTGTTAAGGAGTGGGAACATCCCAGTAGACTTCTCGGGATTCCTAAGAGTTTGGACAGGAAGTATCCTTTTCCTGCTGATATGGTCAAGTGCTGGTCATCGCCCCCCGAGGTCGATGCTCCTATTCTGGGGCTGTCTAACACCTCTATTATGCACTCTCCCGACACTACTACGCTGCGGGACTCTGAGGACCGGCGCATTGACCAATTGGCATGCCATGCCTTCGCATTTGGGGGGGCGGCGTTGCGCCCGGTCTGCGCCTTGGCTATTACTTCGGTGGCGCTCAGGGCCATGGTCAGGAATGCACTTGATGGTCCAGACGAATTGCCACCTGATACGATTAATACACTGTCTAACTGTGATGTGTTTGTGAACTTTATCCTGTCTGCATCGGATGATGCCATTAGGATGTGTGCCAGATCTTCCGCCTTGGCGGTAGCTATACGCCGCACGGTATGGCTGCGCCAGTGGGCTGCTGACAATGCTGCTAAGAAAGCCCTTACTGGGCTTCCATTTAAGGGGCTACGCCTGTTTGGGGACCGCCTAGACCTCTTTGCTAAAGGAGGTAAGTTACCCCAGCGCAGGCAGCAGTCCCGACCCTTTCGGAGCCAGGGCCCCCTTTCAGTCCCCTACCGAGGCGCTAAGCAGGGGAAAGGGGTGTCCTTCGCGGGGGCTCGCGCAGATTCCTGGCGTAGAAACAGAGGACGATGTCCTGGCTCCTCCTGGGGGTCCAAACCCAAAGCCCCTCCCAAGACCTCTCAGGCATGATGGGGCGCCCTCGCCCGTCAGGGTGGGGGGACGGCTACAGCACTTTGCGCACATCTGGAGGCGCCAAGTCTCAGACCGGTGGATTCAGGAGGTAGTGTCCTCTGGTTACAAGATAGAGTTTGCTGTGCTGCCCCCCACAAGATTCATCAGGTCCCGGGTCCCCCAGGACCCTGTATCAGCTCAGGTCTTGATGCAGGCCGTGCAAGGACTGCTAGATCTGGGGGTCATTTGCAGGGTCCCTTTAAAGTGGACCAACACCCACGGGTGATCGGTCACCTCCCTCCCCGCGGGACATCCGAGATCGGGATGTCCCGCGGGGTGAAACCACCCCAAACCCCCTTACCTTATCTTCGGCGGTGGCCGGCCGCCTCCCTCGCGCCCCTCTAGGCGTGCCCGCGCCGGCCGTCTGTGAACGGGCGGCGCGGGCGCGCGCGCGTCAAGAGGGACGCGCGGGAGGCGGCGGCGGAGGAGCCGCTTGTCCGGGACTGTCAGATTCCTTGTCCGTCGGCGCGGGGAGAGGTGAGTTTTTCGGGGGGGTTTCACACAGCGGGGCACCCCGATCGGGGGTGCCCCACCGAAGTGGACCAAGACCCAGGATAGTCAAAATCCTGGGTGTTGGTCCACTTTAAGAGAATTGGGCAAGGGGTTCTATTCCAACCTTTTCACGGTGCCCAAAAAACATGGTTCAGTCAGGCCCATTCTGGATTTAAAGATCCTCAACAAGTTTGTCAAGAACAGGCGCTTTCGCATGGAAACTCTGCGCTCGGCCATCGGCTCTCTGCGCCCAGGGGACTTTATGATGTCTGTGGACATCAAAGATGCTTACCTTCACATCCCTGTTTTCCCGGGACATCAAAGGTTTCTCAGATTCGCGTTGAAAGATCAGCATTACCAATTTGTGGCCTTACCATTCGGCCTCACTTCAGCCCCAGAGTGTTCACCAAGGTGCTGGCGGGGGTGATGTCTCTGATAAGATCAGGGGGCATACGCGTGCTGCCCTACCTGGACGACATTCTCATCTCAGGCAGAGCTGGACACCCAGCTGGCTGGCAGGTGTCCACCTTGGAGTCCTTCGGCTGGGTGATCAATCACCCCAAGTCCTCTCTGTCCCCTTCGTCGGTGTCTTCTCTGTCCCCTTCGTCGGTGATCCCATTCCTGGGGATGATTCTGGATACGGTTCAGTCACCGATATATCTTCCTCAACAGAAGGCGGTTCTGACTGCGCAGGCGAGGTTCCTGCTCTCGTGCCCCCAGCCCTCCCTCCGGCAGGGAATGCAGCTGGTGGGCCTAATGGTGGCGAGCTTTGAGGCGGTGCCTTTTGCTCAGTTCCATTTGAGGCCTCTGCAGCTTCACCTTCTGTCAGTATGGGGCAAGGACCCCATGTCCTTGGACGGGGTTTGTGTGCTTCCCCCCTTGGTCAGAGGGTCCCTCTCGTGGTGGCTGAACCACAAGAACTTACTAAAGGGTAGGTCCTTTCTGGCCCCCTCCTGGGAGACGGTCACCACGGATGCCAGTCTGTCAGGTTGGTGGGGATTCTGGAAGTCCCTGCGATTCCAGGGGAGGTGGGGCCCTCAGGAGGCCCACTTACCCATCAACATTCTGGAACTACGGGCAATCAGGTTGGTACTGGAGCAGTTGACCGATCGCCTGCAGGGAATGTCTGTGCAGGTGCGCTCAGACAACAGGATGGCGGTTGCCTACATCAACTATCAGGGAGGGACCCGGAGCAGAGGTGCCCTCCAGGAAGTGTCGCGGATTCTGACATGGGCGGAGGCCAATGTTCAATGCATTTCGGCTGTGTATATCCCGGGGGCAGAGAACCTACTGGCAGACTCTCTGAGCAGGGGACTTCTCGTCAGGGGGAGTGGTCCCTCTGCAACAGGGTATTCCAGTCCCTGTGTCACCGTTGGGGTCTATTGGATGTGGATCTGTTTGCATCCCGTCACAATCACAAGCTCCCGGCCTTTGTCTCCCTGTCTCAAGATCCTCTGGCCTTGGCCACGGATGCTCTGTCAATGTCATGGAAGGAATTTCGGCTCCTGTATGTCTTTCCTCCGTTCCCCCTGTTGGGCAGGGTCCTGCGCAAGATTGCTCTGGAAGGGGTGCCAGTGATTCTGGTGGCCCCAAGGTGGCCAAGAAGAGTGTGGTTCGCAGACGTGGTGCAAATGGCAGTAGACCAGTACGTCCTGCCGGAGGCGCCAGATCTGCTCACTCAGGGCTCCTTACGCCATCCCAATTTGCAAACTCTGGCTTTGATGGCCTGGCTGCTGAAACCTCCATCTTGATGGAGAAAGGCTTGTCTGCCTCGGTGGTGGATACCATTGGGCAGGCTAGGAAGAAGTCTTCTTCTGCCATCTATTATAGGGTATGGCGTACCTACATTGATTGGTGTGAGTCTAGGTCTATCCCCTGTAGGGAGTTCTTAGTCCCTAGGGTTCTGGAGTTTTTACAGCATGGTTTGGAGTTGGGTCTAAAACTCAGTACTCTGAAGGGTCAGGTTTCTGCCCTGTCTGTCTTCTTTCAGAAGTCTTTTGCTCAGCATCCCTTGGTTAAGACCTTCTTTCAGGGGGTCACTCATGTGCGTCCCCCACGTAAACCTATGGTCCCTGTTTGGGACTTGAACTTGGTTCTGTCTGCCTTGCAGGGTGCTCCCTTTGAGCCTATTCAGGATGCTGCTCTGGCTGTACTTACCCTCAAGGTTGTCTTTCTGGTGGCTATTACTTCGGTCAGGCGTGTGTCTGAGCTGGCGGCTCTGTCTATCCAGCCCCCATACTTTGAGAGACATTTCCTGCCTAAGGTGGTGTCTGCTTTTCATTTGAACCAGGATATTATTCTTCCTTCATTGTGTCCTAATCCTAGCAACGCTAAGGAAAGGGTTTTGCATTCATTGGATGTGGTCAGGTGTCTGAAGTATTACCTGGTAGTCACTGCGGCTTTCAGGAAGACTGATGCTCTTTTTGTGGTCCCTTCTGGTCCTAGGAAGGGTTTGGCTCCTGCCAAGTCTACTATCAGCAAATGGATTCGTCAGGCTGTGATTCAGGCCTATTCTGCTAAGGGGAAGAGTCCTCCCTTCCGCCTTACTGCTCATTCTACTCGTGCTATTGGGCCTTCCAGCACCAGGCTTCTGTTGAACAAGTTTGCAAGGCCGCTACTTGGTCTTCTGTTCATACCTTTTCAAAGTTTTACAAGGTTGATGTTAGGGCCTCAGCTGATGCTGTTTTTGGCTGCAAGGTTTTGCAGGTGGCAGTGGTTTAAACTGTCTGCTGTCACCTTTTGTTGGGGGATCCCACCCTACTTTATGGACACTGCTATTGAATGTCCCAAGTGTAAGTAATCTATCTGGAGCAGGACGTACTGTATACTAAGAATAATACAATTCTGTGAAATACTCACCTGTAGAATTGGTATTATGAGTATACAGTACATCCTGCTCCACCCCACCCTGGTTGTTGCATTATTCTGGATCCCCTGTATGGTGGTTGTTATCATTGTTATAGTTACCAGTTTTTGGGTGGTTAAATTCTCCCGGCTTCTTGTTCACTGCTTTTCAATGCTGGGGATTTGTGGGAGGTCCCTGGGTATTTGAGGGGCCGGGAGGAGCCTGTTTTACATGTCTCTGCAGTGCAGCGCCATCTGGTGGAGGATAACCCAAGTGTAAGTAATCTATCTGGAGCAGGACGTACTGTATACTCATAATACCAATTCTACAGGTGAGTATTTCACAGAATTGTATTTTTCCAAGTTTTACAAGGTTGATGTTAAGGCCTCAGCTGATGCTGCTTTTGGCCGCAAGGTACTTCAGGCAGTAGTGGTTTGAACTGCCTGCGGTTACTCTTTGGGGATCCCACCCTACCTTTCTGACACTGCTTTTGGATGTCCCAGACGTAAGGACTCCATGAAACAGGCCATGCTGTGCACTAAGAAAAATACAATTCTGTGAGTACTCACCTGTAGAATTGTTTTTACTATGCACAGCACAGCCTGTTTCATCCCTCCATTGTTATCGTTATCTTTGGTTGCCTTTTGTATGGTGATTTGTTCCAAAGATAGTTGTGAGGGTACTTTTTACCTTTATTACCTCCCGCCTTCTTGTATAACTGCTTTTCTCCTATGGATACCTGGACATCCCAGATCGGTGGCATGTCCTCCACATGCCCAGAAAAGTATTAACCCTTTCAGTGCCAAGCACGTAGATTCTACGTGCTCGCTTCTACTCCACTTAAGTGCCAAGCACGTAGAATCTACATGCTTGACTTTCCCCCCTGCTACAGTAAAAGTAAAATAAAAAAACACTCACCTGACCCCTTGTTCGATCCGGCCGGGTCTCCTCTTCATCCGGGGGGGTCCATGACCCCTCTACCAGTTCACAAGGCTGGGGGGGTGGCAAGTCACCTGCGACTAGCGTGTGATTGCCATTAACCCCCAGCACCCCCATTACCTGCCTCCTCAAAGCCCAGGGGGGGGGGCAGAAGAGCCCGGGCCCACGGGCTATGCGGGCTCGTAGCCTGCAGGGCCAGGGGCCACAAAAGCTGGCCCCTGTGCCCTGTTTCTACAAGCCCTGCATAGCTGGTCCCGGGCTGGTTACTTTGGGTAAGGGGGACCCCATGTCAATTTTTGGGGGGATTTTTAAGGGTTTTTAAAGATCCCCCCAAAAATGGGAGGGGGACCCTATGTCATTCTTTTTCTCGATTTAACCCTTTGTAGTGTGGATGGTAGTTGTATTTTATTTGTAAATGTTATAAAGTACTTGTTTCAGTTAGGGGGGTCTCCTGGGCAAGAACAGGGGGCTACCGATAAATATGTGGTACCGTTCTAATCGGTAGAAATGGGGCTTTCACATGCAATACAGTTTTCCTTAATAAAATACATTTTTTATTTAAAATAAATGAGTCAATTTTCTAAAAAAAATGTTTATTTATTTTTTTCTACTTAATAATATTGTAAAAAAAACAAAATAAAATTTACAAACAAGACATTTCATGTTAAAGCCTAAACTCTGCTGCAAAAAATATATATATAATTTTCCTGAAAATTCCAGCAAAAATGGCGCAAAACCTGGCGCAAAATGGGGAAAAATGACCTGTCAACAGAGGGTGACAAAATCTCAAGTAGGCTGGCAATAAAAATAGTTAAAGGTAGCTATGCATGTTGGGTATTGTTCTGTTTGGGGGATCTTGCGCTTTCAGACTTAGCTTGTTTTTTCTTGTTTGCATATTTATATTTTAGGAAAAGGTGTTTTTTATTCAGCTTTTTTATACATTTTTTAGGGAAACCCTGCGCAACCAAAGAATTCTTTGAGGGATTAATTCCAGAAAGATGGGCCCACTACAACAAGTTGGGTACGCTTAGAAAGCTTAACATGTGTACTTTCAGGTAATATATGGTTTATGGGGGATATTCCAAATGTAAAGGGTTGTTTTGGTTGAAAAATCGCAAGGTGCGCACTTTGTCTGCAGAGCTGAAATTTTCAAGTAAAATCACTGTTATGCACATGCTTTACTTTGGGGTGTTTGGCAACTCTTCCCTTGACAGTAGCTATGCATGTTGGGTATCGTTCTGTTCGGAGGATGTTGCTTTTTCAGATTAAGCTTGTTTTTTCTTGTTTGCACATAGTTTTTTAGAAAAATGTGGCTTTGATTCTGCTTTTTTATCCTTTTTTTAGGGAAACTCTTTGCAACCAAAGAATACATTGAGAGATTACTTCCAGAAAACTATGGGCACATCAACAAGCCTGGTACGCCTAGAAAGCTTGAGGTGTGTACTTCCAGAGAATCTATAGTTTGTTGGGGGTATTTCAAATGTAAAGGGTTGTTTTTCTGGAAAAACTGCAAGGTGCGCATATTGAATAGCATAGTTGTATTTTATCTGAAAATCCCCTAAAGCGCTATTTCAGTTTGGGGGAGTCTCCTGGGCAGAAAAGGGTGTCTACCAATACATATGTGGTATCGCTGTAACTGGGAGAAATTGGGATTTCACACACAATAAGATTTTATTGACAAACTTACATTTTTTATTACAAAAAAAACTACAAATTGTAAAAAATTATTATTTTTTATTTTTTTTCACATATTTCACCCCAAAATATTGAGAATACACCTAAAAAATTACAAACAAGACATTTCATGTTAAAGCCCAGACTCTGCTGAAAAAAACTATATAATTTTCCTGAGAAATCCCTGGAAATCCCTTCAAAAATCACATTTGAACATGGGGAGCGCAAAATAGTGCAAAATGGTCTGGCACCAAGGGTGACAAAAACTTCAGGTAGTCTGGCAGCGAAAGGGTTAAATCTTTTTTCTTCACACAGTAGTTCTTTAAAGTGGACCAACAGTCAGAAATTACTTAAACCAGACCATTACAACAAACAGTGATCATATGTATCCCTTGCCAAGGCAATTTAGATTGCTGCAAATAAAAATTATTTTACCTTGTTTCTAATCCTGCTGTGGTAAATTTTGTGCAGGCCGCCTGCTGCTGGGTATCCTGTTACTGTGCATTGATAGTTATGTCAGTTGAATCCAGGCAGCAGCATGGCTGAGATGTCGGGAGAGGAAGCTCCAAAATGGCCACTACCTTTCTTTTCTAACTGTGCCAGGCTGTTGGTTCGGTTTAAGCAATAGTCCAGCCAAGTAACATAGAGGAATAATCACGTACCAAAAGACCGGGGCCATCAGCTTTTTTGGACTTTCCATCAGCAAGCCTCAGTGGAACCAGGGGGGACCTGGTCTTCTGTGCACATATTCTCTCCTGAGGTGGATGTCAGAGGTGATGGTGCATTTGGGTGCCATGTCCTCGTGTCTGGCTTGACAGCCAAGGTTGCTATCTAGTTACAGCTCTTACTCTTAGCAGACGCAAAGTTTTTGTTGTTTCCCACACAATTATTTTCTGCTTTGGGACATCCCTAAAGTGTGTGACGTAAAAAGAAAAAGGAATTTTAGTACACTCACTGTAAAAATATTTTCAGTCGTGCTACACCATTTATTCTGCTTTACATTGTCAGTGCTGGCCTTCTGCACATTGATTGTTGCCTTACCAGGCCACTGTTTTCTGTTTTGCAATGTTCTAATCATTTGGAGAGACCCTCTGGGTGCTCTTCCCCACTGCTTCATTACTACTGGGTCTAGCGGTATCTTCCAATCAGAGGAGGATCTGACAGGAGACATTCAAGCTTTGTATTTTCCAGACCACATCGGATTCTACTAGTCTATTCTATCTGCAGGGAAATTTAAATCCACAGTTAAGAAGGTTTCTGTGTGACTGAGTGAAAATGAAGAAAAAATTATTTTACGAAGAGTGTGTCAACATTCTTTTTCCTCTTAGAGAAGCAAGATGAGTCCTTTGTAGATATTCCTAACAGGTGACTGATGTCTACAAGATAAAGACAATTGATCCACCCACCTTCTATATAACCCATTAGACAGGGTGGGAGGGCTCACCACATATTGTGTTTTCCAACATTTGGCTGTCACCATTATGCAGGTGTGGTTGCTGAGTGCCTTAAGGGCATCCTATTCATCAGTCTGCTCCCTGGGTTCAAGAGGTCTTAACATTGGGGCCTGCAATGGGCAAATCGCCAGTTTAGTACAGCAAGGAGAGGGAATTAGTCCATGTACTTACCACCTGTAAACCCCCCCCCCCCCCAATTGCAGATGTTCTGCACCAAATCCCTATTCTAACAAGCTTGAACCAGCTATGGGATCTAGCGACTTCTGAAGCTATATGATTAAAGTAATTGTCCAGACCGTAAAATAAGGAGGCGTCCTTCCGGGTCACTGCTCACTCCACCAGTCTTGGGCTTTCCAACACCAGGCGTCGGTGGAATAGGTCTGCAAGGCAGTGACCTGATCGTCTCTCCACACCTTCACAAAGTTCTACAGACTTGATGTCAGGGCATCTGCCAATGCCACTTAGGGGCGTAAGGTGTTGCAGGCGGTGGTTGACACAGTTGGCTGTTCTTGCATGGTCCCGCCCTTATTGAGGATGTGTGTGTCCCACACGTTATGTCCCATGCATTTCTACTGGTGGTGCCCCGGAATGGAATAAATGAGAAAGGTAAATTTGTGTACTCACCGGTAAATTTCCTTTCTCGTCATCCTCCATTCTGGGGCACCACTAGTGGCAATGTGTAGGTTAATCTCAGCTGTAGGAGGGGACTGCAAGATAGAAAAAAAACTAGATCCTCCCAGCCTATATAGGGCAGGCTGTGGCAGGATCTCCTTGGTAAACTAAAAGGCATTGCAGCCACAGGCTGGGAGAGGAGAATGCTAACCTGCACTTAATGTGCACAAACCGTGTAGAAGGTACCAACCACCACTGACACAGTAGTAACAATAGAAGGGCAGGTGTGTTGCCCCTGGAATGGAAAAGGATGAGAAAGGAAATTTACTGGTGAGTACACAAAGTTCCCCTTTTTCTGCTCTGATGTCAGCTGGGTTTAAAAAGGACCCCCCCCCCCCATTGCTCAGGGAGAAAATAGATTTTTTGGGAAGTGACTAAAATGCCTGTTTTCCATTTCAGACTGGTCTTCACAAGAAAGGGAATTCTCCGTGTTGAAGGCTTCCTGAGTCCCCAGCAAAGTGATTCAGAAGCTATGCGGCTCTGGATTCCTACCTCCATCCCTACTGAGGGCATTGACTTGGAGACCTCCAAGTATATTTTGGCCAATGTTGGAGATCAATTTTGTCAGCTGGTTATGTCAGAGAAAGAAGCTATGATGATGGTGGAGCCCCAGCGTAAGTCTTTTTAGTTTTTAAATCAAGGGGAACTGATTCCTGGTGCCGTGAGATTTATTGTCTTTTATAAACTTAGTTTCACCGTGAATACAGTGAATGCCAGTGGTGCGTATTTAGTTGGACCAAATGTACTATATACAGAATACTATTTTTGTCCACTTTAAACATTTGTGTAATTATATATACATTCTCAAGAAAAATAAACATGCACAGCCAACCTATACAACATCTTAAGTCAAAAATAGATTTTTCTGTCTGCCTAAAAGTGCCTTCATCAGGGGTGCCTCAGAACATTTTGTTTGCTCTGCTGTATGATTGGTTGGAGGTGGTCACATGGTCCAGTGTCCTCTTTTCCAAAAGAACTCTGGACTTGAGCAATCCTGTTCAAGGTTGTCTTGTCCCTCCATATGAACTACTGTAGGTGATTGTGTTTTGCTCCATTGTCCAGTCCATTCCTATCCTGCAGCAAAGTGCCTGCATCTCCTAGATGTGCTTCAGGCCGTAAAATTCTGTCTTGACAAAACAAGGATTTCCAGAATATCTGACACCATGTTGTTCCTCGCAAGGGAGCAGGAATTGGTCACTCCAACACTAGCAATGGCTCGAGGAAGCAGTTGTGGAGTCATTGGCCAAATGTAAGACTTCACCATTTACTCCAGGGTGGTCAGATCCTCTTGAACCTTCAGCCACTATGCTACAGCAGGCCAGATTTGCAAGGTCCCCAGTTTACAAAATTCTACAATGACAAGTTTCAGCTTTTGGATGCAGTATACACATTCCTCTCCAGGCTGGTGAATGACCCATTGGTGATGCTGGTTGTGTTTGTTTGCTTTGGGGTTTGGTTCTTGCTTGCTATGACATTCATACTGTTGTCATGTTACTTAAATAATGTTAAAGTGATGCATGTATGTTTAAGTATGTACTGCTTTTATACTTCTTAGCACCCCATATGCTAATATCTGGTGATTACTAGGGCAAAGACTTTATTTACAGTATGTATATATTTATATGACTTGTCTGACATCTTTCACCATTCTTTATGTTTATCTAGAAAAGGTAGCCTGGAAGCGAGCAGTCCGAGGTGTTAGAGAAATGTGTGATGTCTGTGAGACAACACTTTTTAATATTCATTGGGTGTGCCGCAAGTGTGGATTCTGCGTATGTCTTGATTGCTATAGACTAAGAAAGAGCAGACCCCAACATGGTAAGAATTGTTTTAGCTGAAATCTTGGTTAGGGCCTATCATAAGCTCTTAGAACAATGAAAACGGTGAAGATGAATTGCTTCCTGTCTCATAGGCATTAAAGAGATCCTTCACTCTGAATAAGAGTCTATCTTATGTTTCCCACACCCTGCACATACAAATTGCTCACATTAAAAATCATCCTATCTGCATCTACTGCATGTTATAAGCCTTTAAACATCCAAGATGATGGCTCATGGAACATAAGTGACTAAAAACTTAAAATATATTAATTTTAGATACTGGGGAATAGTTTAAGGGTTTGGGCTTTTCAATAAATCATGGTGAAGGCCCCCAGAAGGTCTGTGTCAGAAAATATGAATTTGGCTGAGGATCTATCCATTTGCAGAATAAACTATTAGACATTTGAAAATAGCCCTGATGATGTTAAAGTGGATCAACCACCCCCTGCGCCCGGGGCACCGGTAATCTTACCTGATCCCAGCAGCTCCCACAACGATGTCTTCGCCGATGTCTGCATCCCTGTAGCTGTGTTCGCTCTCCGCACCCAGCCATTCAGATAGGCCGGGAGTGCGCACTCCTGGGGATGCGCACCTATGCTGGCACAAAGTTCAAATCAACGACTTTATGACACGCATTTGTTTGTGTCGCATAAAATGCTGATTGAACGAGTGTCGGAAAGGTGAGTAAAAGTGGACTGGGGGTTGCACACAGGGAAGTCATCCTACATTAGGATGCCCCGGTGCAGGGAACAATCACCAGGATAGTCAAAATCTTGGTGATTGGTCCACTTCAAGTAAGCAAAGGCTTTAAATATTTTTTTTCTTTATCAGTTTAAAGCAGTGGAAACCTGTTCCCCCCCACCCGTACCTTGGTCGCTGATGTTGATCATGGCTCGGTTTTAAAAAAAAAAAAAGGGCTTTTCCACCGCCAAAACCACGCCCAGTGGCACTTTTGAGAACGCCGATCTCAAAGGTACCGTTGTGAAAAGTTGCAGCCAGGTGGCCACATCCCCGGCACTCAGTTCGGGCACATGGGCCTTTCTACAGCTACAGGGAAGTCAGGGGTGTGGCTCCAGCGATCATAGCATTGTAGCCGCCTGGTAAAGGTGAGTTACACAGCGGGCCATCCTTCAGGCTAGCATGGGTTTTGTTCCACTTTAAAGCGTTTCCTATTTCCACTTAAAATTTTTTGGGCTGCCTCCAAACTCCAAACATGAATACCTCCCGGATTTAAGCATCACCAACTCCTGCATTTCAGGCAGTTACAAAGTGGTTAAAGCAGATGGGGATGCCCCAGGCATGTGTTGCAGTGTTTAGGTGACTCCTGGCTAAAATACAACATAAATTCAGGCATTGACATTTATGTCATTTTTAACTGATTCACATTCAGAAATGCCTGGTGCAAGTGCGCCCCTAGCTAGAGGTATGCTGGGGATACAGCCCTGATAAATCCCGGATTAATGACTCTGATAAATAAATGCAAAGTATAATATTAATTTATGGTACTGCGTTATATAAATCTGTTATTTTAAGTGTGCCATACACTCCACTTCAGTCTTCATGACATCTGGGCAATCTCCAGTAGAGGGCGAACTCCTGCAGAGATGAATATGCAAAAAAGAAAGCCCCTCCGGGTCCATATATACCTGGGACCTCCCACCAATTCCCCAGTTCCTTCTCTGCAGGGAAGGCGACAAGACAGAAGATGAAGACTTGTTTACTTACAGGTAAGCCGGGCTCGCGTCCGGCCTTCTATTATCCCTATTACTGCCAGGACCCTTCTAAATTGCCCTATATTGAGCCTCCCAGCTTAAGCTGCGGGTCCTGGTGAAGGTAGGAGCACCCTATGGGTGCGGCAGGAGCACGGCTCCACCGCGAGACCTCACTATGGGGTAGGCGGTTATCCAGGTTTCTGGCAGGGTTCCCCCCCTTCTGGGTCCCTTATTCCCCCGGGGGGGGGGGGGGAGGTGTTGCCTGGCCTGGCCTAGCCTAGCCGATATTTCGTTTTCCCCAGCTTGTGTCCCTGTGTGCTGAGTGTTTTTACTGTGTGTGTGAATGTCAGACTGCCTTTACTGGCATACCAGGGACTAGTGGCAGCTTCTCCCCCTCAGGCTGCGTTCGGGAAGGGGGCGGGGCCGGGCTCTCGGCGCGGCCACGGTAGCCCCGCCCCCTTCTTTGGCACGATTGCTGTGCTCGTTTCTAGGGGTCCGCGTTGCTGGGAGGGGGCGTGGCCTCGGAAAACGCGTGTTCTGCGCTGGCCCGCCCTCCCCCTGCTCTTCCTCCTCATACATGAGGCTTCGTGGGGGCCATCTTCTTGAGCAGGCCGCATAGCAGATCGGTGTGGTAAGGGCCCGATGGCCACTTCCTTTGTGTGTGTGGGGGCTCCTCTTTAGCGGGGGCCCCCACTGGTCTAGAGCATGTGTGTGTGTTAATTACACTGTCTGGCTGGGATATGGTTAATATATATACATGTATATACATATTGTGTGGCTGCAAGATCAAATGCTGTGGTCTTTTACAATGTAAGGTTATGGCCACTTTTACACAGCTCTGCACTTATGTTGCTTGTTTTGTGTGTTACAGGTTGCCCTGTATATGTGCATATTAAGGGGTCCCTCCTGGTCCTGGGGTCCCTAGTGTAAAATTGTCCACCTAAAATCCTCCCACCGGGACTTTTAAGGGGCATCCCGGGTTGCTTATGCGTAATTCCCTGCGGTCTTGCGACTGACCACTACAATTCACCATATGGAGGCTCCGCAGGATACTGGGCTTGGGATCCCTCTGGGACAATACGGGGGAGAATGTGCTGATCTGTATACCATGCTCACAAAAGGCCATAACGCGGCAGTCTGGTACCCAGCCTTCTGGGTCGGCTCCTCCCGCTTCATCGCCTTCCCCTCCCCACCTTATCCGTACCCCAAGTGACATTGGTAACAGTGGGGAGTCGCTTTCGGATGTTTGGGCTAGGTTGGCCAGCATCGAGAAAATTATTGCTAGCACGGTGGGCAAGAAGGCCCAGGCTAAAAAGAGACATTTGTCGTCGGCCCAGCCATTGTGGGATGTTGAAGACGAGTCCGCTGATTTGTCAGATTATTCCCCGTTAGAGGAGGGGGAATTGTATCAGGATACAGAGGCTGACTATGTTCAGTCTGGGAATTCCAATGTGAGCTGATCCTTAGAGAATGGGATAGGCCCAGTCGGCTTCCTGTTGTGCCTCAGGGATGGGATAAGAAATATCCTTTTCCGGTGGAGACGGTTAAGCGCTGGTCTTCTCCTCCTGTGGTCGATGCGCCTGTTTTAGGTTTGACCAACTCTTCTGTGCTGAACACCCCTGACGCCACTTCCCTTAAAGATGGCGAGGATAAGTGCCTTGATCAGATGCCATCCATTTGCCAACGTGGGCTCGGCCCTGCGGCCTGTTAGTGCATCTGCCCTGGTGTCGCTTGCTACCAGGTCTCTTATCAGGGACTGGCTGAATAACGCTCAGTTTGATCCAGCTGGCGCTGAGTTCGCTATCCTTAAGAAATGCGAATTGTTCATGGATTTTGTCATGGCTGCGATGGAAGATTCTATTGTCGTGTGTAGTAGGACTTCAGCCTTACTGGTGGCTATGCGCAGATTGGTCTGGCTCCGCCAGTGGACAGCGGACGTTGGGGCCAAGAAGTCGCTCACAGTTCTTCCCTTCTTGGGTTTGCGGCTGTTTGGAGATAAATTGGATGCTGTTGCTAAAGGAGGTAAGTTACCTCAGCGGAGGAAACGGCGCCGCCCCTTTCGGGGGGCGGGCTCGTTCACTCCTTCCTTTCGAGGGGCCAGAGCGGCTAGGAGTTTGGCCTTCTCGGGTGTCAGGGGCTCGTCCTGGAACAGAGGAAGAGGTCGGGCACGTCCCGCGCCTGCCTGGGGTTCCAAGCCCAAGCCTGCCGTTAAACCGCAAGGGTGCGGGGCCGGCTGCGGCTCTTCTTCCAGGTCTGGGCCCGGGAGGTCACAGACAATTGGATCTTGGAAGTGGTCTCCTCCGGGTACAAACTGGAGTTCGAGTACTGGCCGCCCCCAAGATTCTTAAGGTCTCAGGTGCCCTCGGACCCTCAGGCTGCACAGGGGCTCCTGTTAGCAGTAAGAAACCTTCTGGACATGGGGGTTATATGCCCGGTGCCTCTGTCGGAGCGAGGCAGGGGTTACTACTCCAACCTTTTCACGGTTCCCAAAAAGGAGGGTTCGGTGAGACCCATTCTAGATCTCAAGGTTCTCAATAGGTTTCTCAGAGCCAAAAAGTTCCGCATGGAGACTCTGCGCTCGGCTATCAATTCCCTTCGCCCAGGGGATTTTATGACATCCATAGACATCAAGGATGCGTATCTGCATGTTCCGATTTTTCAGGCACATCAGAGATTCCTCCGGTTTGCGGTGGAGGATGAACATTGTCAGTTTGTAGCTCTTCCCTTTGGTTTGACCTCGGCACCAAGGTTTTGGCGGGCATAATGGCTCTGCTCAGATCTCAGGGCATTCGCATTGTGCCTTGTCTGGACGCTCTGTTGATATCAGCTTCTTCCCTCCATCAGGCGGAGCTGGACACCCACCAGGTGGTGGCGACCCTGGAAAGGTGCGGGTGGGTGATCAACCGCACCAAGTCTTCTCTCTCCCCGTCTCGTGTGATTTCATTTCTGGGCATGAATCTGGATACCATTCGGGCCAGAGTGTTTCTGCCCCAGTCCAAGGTGCAGGGGATTCAGGGCCTGATCCGCCTTCTTCTGGACAGTCCTTGTCCCTCTATCCAACAGGGGATGAAACTGGTGGGTTTGATGGTATCCTCCTTCGAGGCGGTGCCGTTTGCACAATTTCACATGAGATCTCTTCAACTTCACCTATTGACGTATTGGGACAGGTGCCCTCGGTCATTGGATCAACCTTTCAGGATGTCTCCCAGGGTTCGGCAGTCCTTTCGGTGGTGGCTGGACTCAAGCAATCTGGTGAAGGGCAGATCCTTTCTGATCCCTTGTTGGGAGACGGTTACCACGGATGCCAGCCTGTCGGGCTGGGGAGGTTATTGGAAGAGTCATCAGTTCAGCGGGGTGTGGGGTCCCCAGGAGGCTCACAGGCTCACACCCCCATCAATGTCTTGGAGCTCAGAGCCGTTCGACTGGTTCTGGCTCGGCTGACCCCACATTTACGGGGTCTTCAGGTTCGTTCGGACAACCGAACGGCAGTAGCTTACATAAATCACCAAAGAGGGACTCGCAGCAGGAGTGCCTCAGGGAAGTCTCTCTGATCCTGCACTGGGCGGAGAGCAATGTTTCTTGCCTTTCGGCAGTCTACATTCCGGGAGTGGAAAACACGGAGGTGGATTCCCTGAGCAGGGGATCCTCTCGCCACGGAGAGTGGTCTCTCAATCCCAAGGTTTTTCTGGATCTTTGCCGCAAGTGGGGGACTCTGGAGGTGGATCTCTTTGCCTCGAGGCACAATCACAAACTTCCGGCCTTTGTGTCTCTTTCTCAGGATCCTCTGTCTCTGGCAGTGGATGCCTTGTCACTGGCCTGGAAGGAGTTGGGGTTTCTGTACCTGTTTCCACCCATCTCCATGCTGGGCAAGGTAGTTCGCAAACTGGTTCTAGAAGGGGCACCAGCGATTCTGGTGGCTCCAAGGTGGCCAAGAAGGGTTTGGTACACAGACGTCGTAAGGATGGCCGTAGACCAGTACCGGCTTCCCTTGTTGCCGGACCTGCTATCTCAGGGTCATCTACTTTACCCCAATTTAGAAACGTTGGCTTTGACGGCTTGGCTGCTGAAACCTTCATCTTGAAAGAGGAAGGTTTGTCTGAGGCTGTTGTTCAGACCCTGATTAGGGCTAGGAAGCGGTCCTCTTCTGGCATTTACTATAGGACTTGGAGGTCCTATATTGATTGGTGTGAGGCCAGGGCCTTGCCTTGCAGGGTTTTTCTATACCCAGGTTTTTGGAGTTTCTTCAGCATAATCTGGATCTTGGGTTCCAGCTTAGTACTTTGAAAGGACAGGTTTCTGCTCTGTCGGTTTTCTTCCAGAGGTCTTTTGCTTTACACCCGCTGGTTAAGTCCTTTTTTCAAGGGGTGGCGCATGTGCGGCCCCCTCGGAAGGCTGTGGTTCCTGTTTGGGATTTGAATTTGGTTCTTTCGGCTCTGCAGGGTCCTCCTTTTGAGCCGCTGCAGGATATTGCTCTTTCGGTTCTCACTCAGAAGGTTGCCTTCTTGGTGGCTATTACCTCTGTTCGGCGTGTCTCTGAGTTGGCGGCCCTGTCGATTCAGGCCCCTTACTTTGAGAGACACCAGGATAAGGTGGTTTTTCGTTTTAAGCCGGATTTCCTTCCTAAGGTGGTGTCTGCTTTCCACCTCAATCAGCATATTGTTCTCCCTTCCTTGTGTCCTAAGCCTAACAATGACAAGGAGAGGGTTCTGCACAATTTGGACGTTGTCCGCTGTGTGAAGTACTATTTGGTGACTACTTCTTCCTTCCGCAGGACGGATGCTTTTTTCGTGGTGCCCTGCGCGCCCAGGAAAGGTTTGGCACCTGCTAAGTCTACGATTAGCAAATGGATTCGTCAGGCCATTGTTGGGGCCTATTCTGCTAAGGGGAGGACTCCTCCTTTTAGGGTCACTGTGCACTCTACTCGTGCGGTTGGTGCGTCCTGGGATTTTCAGCACCAGGCTTCTGTTGAGCAAGTTTGTAAGGCTGCTACTTGGTCTTCCATTCATACTTTTTCCAAGTTTTACAAGGTTGATGTGCTGGCTTCAGCGGATAGTGTTTTTGGCCGCAAGGTTCTGCAAGCTGCAGTGGTTTGAGTTGGTACATTCTTACTGTTTCTGGTTCCCACCCATGACAGACACTGCTATTGGATGTCCCAGATGTCATGAAGATCGAAGTGGAGTGTATGGCACACTTAGAATAATACCATTTTGTGAGTACTCACCTTTAAAACGGGGATTATGAGTGTGCCATACACTCCACTTTGCCCCACCCCTTTTTTCAGGTATTCTGGGGCTTTTATATGGTGAACCATTGGTTTTGATTGTTACATTTGGTTCTTCCTGGTCCCTTTACTGCTTTTATACACTGGGGAATTGGTGGGAGGTCCCAGGTATATATGGACCGGGAGGGGCTTTCTTTTTTCCATATTCATCTCTGCAGGAGTTCGCCCTCTACTGGAGATTGCCCAGATGTCATGAAGACCGAAGTGGAGTGTATGGCACACTCATACCCGTTTTAAAGGTGAGTACTCACAAAACGGTATTTTTAGATAGGCTTGTGACATCAGCATTTTTCTCCTTATAAGATGCACAATTTCCCCCAAATGTGGGGGTGTCAGTGCGTCTTATGGGCCAATGAAAAAACGTAAACTTACACGTGCTTTTCTCCTGCACTGCGGCCCCTGGAAGGCCAGCCGATGGAGGAGCGGCAGACAGACGGGCAGGCAGGCCCTCTCTGGCTTTCGGCACTGCCACTGCTACTCAGGCCGGGGTGTGCTCTAACACAGCTTGTGAAGCGGTGGCAACCAGAACGGGACAGCAGGCAGGGTTCATTTGTCCTCTCCCTGGCTGGCCCGTGTTAGGCCCTCCTTTATTCCCAGTATGTCACACACCCCGCTTCCGAATATTCATGACACTTGGGTAACTGTCCTGTAGAGGGCGATCTTGCAGAGATGACATGAAAAAAAGGAGCCCCTCCCGGCCCATAAATTCCTGGGACCTCCCACCATTCCCCAGTCTTTCGTCTCTGCAGTCGGCGAGCAAGTCAGAAGATGGTTTTCTCCTCCTTGCAGGTAGCCGGGGTAATCCCCCAGCCTTTTGTTTCTATTGCTGCCTGAACCTTTTTTTAATTTAAACTATAGCAGTATGCCTCCCAGCCTAGGCTGATGGTCCAGGCAATGGTAGGCTGCACCTTATGGTGTATATGGGAGCTTGCTCCCCCGTGAGACCCCATACAAAGGGGTAGGCGGTGTCCGGGTTGATGATCCCAGCTTGGGATGCCCCGTCCCTCTTACCCTTTCACCTATTGGTGTGGGTTCTCCCCCCTACCGTGTCCCTCTGTGCCCCTTGGGGGGGGGGGGGGAGGACTTTTCTCCTGTGGGTTGTTTTACTTTATTTGGGGGACAAGGTGTATGGATTGTGTTTGTGTGTTTGTATGTGTTTTTGCGGCCGTTGTTGCTGGGCCGGTTTCACTTTCAACAGGTGCAATTAAGGAGGGGGCGGTGCCGGGCGCTCGCTGTGCTCGTTGTGGCCCGTCCACCCCCCCCTCGAGGCCGGCTTCTCTCAAGCACTCTTTCCAGCCTCGCTGCCTGCTTTGCTGCTCTCCCTCTCATTCCCTTGCTGCTGTGAGGGTTGACGGTCGCTGCTTTGCTGCGGTGAGTGGATTTTATTTATTTCACCATTTTTAACTGTCTTATATGGTGGGTGATGTGCATGTTGACACTTAGTCTGTTCTCATGTCTTCTAGGTGGGATCCCTTCTTTTAAAGTTTAAAGAGGGAGTTCTCCCGGTCCTAGGGTCCCTTAGAGTTTAATTTAGGGTTCCCCCAAAAAAAAATAAAAAATCCTCCCACTCGGGACCTGAAGGGGCATCCCGGGTAGCTTAATAGCGTAAATCCCTCTGGTTATTGCGACTACATTAAAATCACCATATGGAGGCTTCTCAGGATACCGGGCTTGGGCTCACCTCGGGGAAACCCTGGCAGTGTGTGGGTTGTGGGGCATCCCTTGCAGGGGATAATGTACTTGTTTGCATATCTTGTGCTCAGCGGACCATAACGCAGCAGTCGGGGGCCCAGGCGTCTGGGTCCGGGGTCCCGGCCTCATATCCTTCCCCACCCTGCCTTATCCGTACCCCTAGTGATGTTGTCACAGGTGAGGAGTCGCAATCTGATGCATGTGCCAGACTGGCTAATATTGAGAAATGTATTCTTAGTATACAGTACGTCCTGCTCCAAATCTAATACTTAGAGTTGGGATATACTCCGCCAGATGGAGCTGGACTGCAGATACATCAAAAATAGGCTCCTCCCGGCCCCTCAAATACCCAGGGACCTCCCACAGATCCCCAGAATTTCTCTGCAGTCTGGCTGCGAAGGACGAGAAATTGGATCTCTACTCGTAGGTGAGCGGGGTTATTAACCTGCGGCCCCGTAAGACTATTCCCACCCGTTCCACTAGTAATATGCCTCCCAGCCTTGGCTGCGCTGGTCGGGTGAAGGTAGGCAGCACTGCCGTTGGTGCTTAGGAGCGCTGCTCCACCGCAATCCCCACCAAAGGGTAGGCGGTTCAGGCTTATGGTGAGCCTCTATGGGATGCCCCTCCCGCACTATTGCCCCTGCCTATCGGTGGGCCCTATTTAAGTGGCCTCCGTCCTCCCTCCTCCTCCTTGTAGTCTTCGGGGCAAAAGAGGGGGGGTGTATGTGTATAGATATGTATGTTATGCAGTCTGTGCTTTCACTTTTCACATTTCTTAATTCTTGTGTAAGCCACCGCGCTGACTTGTCTGTATTGCTTTTAAATTTGCCGCCGCCGCGCGCTGACTTGGCTCCGCGCTTGGCGGCGGCATTACCTCAGCTGCTGGTGCGCCATCATTGGCTGTTGGCCTTCTGGCTTTGCGCTCTTCGGGGGGCGGGGCCCGTCTTTGGCGCGTTCCGCGTCAGCGCTATTACTGGCCCGCCCCTCGAGGTATACCGACGCCATCTTTTCTGACTTGGTTGGCCTATGGGCGACGGACTCCTACCTACCGCCGCCCGTAAGTGCCCTCGCGGGCGGCCTTATCTGCTTCACTCTTGTTACGATGTACTTAAGGTCTTGTCTGCTTATGTCTTTCAGGTGGGACAAACCCTTCTTGGCTTCTCCCGGCCCTGTTTTTAGTATATTACTTGTAGGCCTTGTACAAATTATACTCCCACATCCCTAGCGGGTTATTGGGGCATCCAGGGTTTGCCATATAGCGTCATTCCCTATCGGCGTATAGCTCCGCTATAATCACCATATGGAGGCATCCCAGGATAATGTTACCGGGGTCCCTTTGGGACAAGACCGGCTGTGTGTAGCGTGTGGGCAGCCTCATGCTGACGCTGACAAGGCACAGGTCTGTGTACCCTGTGCTGAGCAGGTGCTTGCATTGCAATCTGGCCTGCCAGTGGCTGCACCTCGTTTCACTTCACCTACTCCCCCAAGCTTAAATCTCACTCCTGCTGAGTTGCATACAAGTGGGGATTCTCAGCCTGATGCGTCTTCTAGACTGGCTACTGTTGAACAGATTATTGCGAAGTCTTTAGCGCGTAAGGCCCCTGCTAAGAAGCGGCACTTGACGCCTAATGTTACTGTTTTCCCTATGGGAACTGAGGAGTTTATGAATCTGTGTGGCTATACCCCGTCTGATGAAGGGGAGCTCTTTTCTGATTCAGGCTCATCTGATGAGAGACCGAGGGGTCATGACGATTCTGGCTCTGACCCCTGGGCCCCGGGTGACACTGACAGATTATTGACCCAGATTTTTGAGGTTCTCTCTATCTCTCTCCCTGTTGAGGCTCCCAGACAAAGAGGGGAGCTTTTCCATACAGCAAGATCACGTTTGGAATTTCCAGAGCAGGCACATTTCCATAACCTTGTGCTCAAGGAATGGGAGCGCCCCAGTAAACTTCCCGGGATTCCAAAGAGTTGGGATAGGAAGTATCCCTTTCCTGCTGAGGTGGTTAAATGTTGGTCATCCCCCCCCCCCCCCCCCCCCGAGGTGGATGCCCCGACCCTAGGGCTATCTAACACCTCTGTCATGCATTCCCCTGATTCTACTACCCTGCGGGATGCCGAAGACCTGCGTATTGATCAGCCGGCATCCCACACCTTTGCATGTGCGGGGACGGCGCTGCGCCCGGTCTGTGCCTCTGCCATTACTGCTGTGGCCACTAGAACCCTTATCAGAAATATGCTTGATAGTGCCCCTGATGATTTGCCTTGTGAGGTGTTTAATGCACTCTCCAGTTGTGATGTTATTGTAAATTTTGTCCTATCAGCATTGGATGACACCATCAGAATGTGTGCCAGAACTTCTGCCCTCGTGGTGGCTATACGCCGCTCGGTATGGCTGAGCCAGTGGGCTGCCAAAAAGGCCCTCACTTGGTTTCCCTTTAAAGGACTGCGTCTGTTTGGGGACCGCCTGGACCTTTTTTGCTAAGGGAGGCAGGTTACCCCAGCGCAGGCGGCAACCTCGGCCCTTTCGGGGTCAGGGTTCCTTCTCCTCCCCTTACCGTGGTGCAAGACAGGGAAGGGGAGTGTCCTTCCCTGGGGCCCGGGGAGATTTCTGGGGTAGAGGCAGAGGACGTGGACGTCCTGGCTCCTCCTGGGGTCCCAAAGCTAAATCCTCTCCCAAGCCCCCTCAGGCATGATGGGGCGCCCTCACCCATCCGGGTGGGGGGACGGCTGCAGCACTTCGCTCACGTCTGGAGGCTTCATGTCTCAGATCGGTGGATTCAGGAGGTAGTGTCCTCCTGTTACAAGTTGCCGATCCCCCTCCAAGGTTCATCAGATCCCAGATTCCACAGGACCCTGTGTCAGCTCAGGAGCTAGTGCAAGCAGTGCAAGGCCTCCTGGAGCTGGGGGTCATCTGCCAGGTCCCCTTAAGAGAAAAAGGCAAGGGCTTTTATTCCAACCTATTCACAGTACCCAAAAAGGATGGTTCTGTCAGGCCCATCCTGGACTTAAAGATTCTCAACAAGTTTGTCAGGGGCAGGCGCTTTCGCATGGAGACTCTGCGCTCTGCCATCAGTTCCCTGTGCCAAGGGGATTTCATGACTTCTGTGGACATCAAAGATGCTTACCTTCATATTCCTGTGTTCCCAGGTCATCAAAGGTTCCTCAGGTTCGCTCTGATGGATCAACACTACCAATTTGTGGCCTTGCCCTTTGGTCTCACTTCAGCTCCCAGGGTGTTCACCAAGGTGCTGGCTGGCGTGATGTCTCTGCTCAGATGTCAGGGCGTCCGCGTGCTTCCCTATCTGGACGACATCCTCATCACTGCCCAGTCTCTACATCAGGCAGAGTTGGATACTCAGCTGGTGGTGTCCACTCTGGAGTCATTTGGATGGGTGATCAACCACCCCAAGTCCTCACTGTCCCCTTCCTTGGTAACTCCATTCCTAGGTAACTCCATTCCTAGGAATGAATCTGGATACAGGTTCAGGCAAGGATCTTCCTTCCTCAGCAGAAGGTGGACAGTCTGATTGCACAGGCTCAGTCCCTCCTAGCTTGTCCCCATCCCTCCATCAGGCAGGGGATGCAGCTGGTGGGCCTGATGGTGGCATGCTTCGAAGCGGTGCCTTATGCTCAGTTCCACTTGAGGCCTCTGCAACTTCACCTATTGTCTGTATGGGACAAGGACCCAGCGTACCTGGGCAGGGTCTGTGTGCTCTCCCCCCTGGTCAGGAGGTCCCTCTTGTGGTGGATGGACTCAAGGAACCTGTTGGGGGGCAGATCCTTTCTTGCCTCTTCCTGGGAGACTGTCACCACGGATGCCATTCTGTCAGGTTGGGGGGGTTTCTGGAAGTCCCTGCGGTTCCAGGGGAGGTGGGGCCCTCAGGAGGCCCACACACCTATCAATGTCATGGAGCTGCGAGCGATCAGGTTAGTTCTGGCTTTCTTGACTACTCATCTTCAGGGCCTGCCTGTTCAGGTGCACTCGGACAACCAGACGGCAGTTGCCTACATCAATCATCAGGGAGGAACCCGGAGCAAGGGGGCCCTCCAGGAAGCATCTCTGATCCTGACTTGGGCCGGAGGCCAATGTCCCCTGCATTTCAGCTGTGTACATCCCGGGGGTGAAAAACCACCTGGCGGACTCTCTGAGCAGGGGGACCTCTCGCCAGGGAGAATGGTCCCTATGCAGCAGGGTGTTTCAATCTCTGTGTCACCGTTGAGGCCAACCAGATGTGGATCTGTTTGCGTCCAGCCACAATCACAAGCTTCCAGCTTTTGTCTCTCTGTCCAGGGATCCTCTGGCCCTGACCTCGGATGCGCTAGCAATGTCATGGAAGGACTTTTAGTTCCTGTATGTCTTCCCCCCCCCAATTCCCTTGCTGGGCAGGGTTCTGCGCAAGATTGCTCTGGAAGGGGTGCCAGCAATTCTGGTGGCCCCCAGGTGGCCAAGAAGAGTGTGGTTCGCAGACGTGGTACAGCTGGCAGTAGATCAGTACGCTCTGCCCTTGGTGCCAGATCTGATCACTCAGGGCTCACTACGCCATCCCAATTTACAAACTCTGGCTTTGACGGCTTGGCTGCTGAAACCTCCATCTTGATGGAGAAGGGGCTGTCTTCCTCAGTTGTGGATACTTTGATTAAAGCTAGGAAGAAGTCTTCCTCTTCCATTTATTACAGGGTTTGGCCTGCCTACATTGACTGGTGCGAGTCTAGGTCTCTTCCCTGTTGTGTCTTCTCTATTCCCAGGATTCTGGAGTTCCTTCAGCATGGGTTGGAGATGGGGCTCCAACTCGGTACTCTGAAGGGTCAGGTTTCTGCCCTGGCTATTTTTTTCCAGAAGTCCTTTGCTCAGCACCCTCTGATCAGGACTCTTTTCCAGGGGGTCACTCATGTGCGTCCCCCACGTAAACCTATGGTGCCTGTTTGGGATTTGAACTTGGTTCTGTCAGCCTTGCAGGGTGCTCCTTTTGAACCTGTGCAGGATGCTGCCTTGGCCATTCTTACGCTCAAGGTTGTGTTCCTGGTGGCTATCACTTCTGTCAGGCGTGTGTCTGAGTTGGCGGCGCGGTCCATTCAGCCCCCCTACTATGAGAGGCACCAGGACAAGGTGGTGTTTCGTTTCAAACCTGATTTTCTGCCTAAGGTAGTGTCTGCCTTTCATTTGAATCAGGATATTGTTCTTCCTTCTTTGTGCCCTAATCCTAGCAATGCTAAGGAGAGGGTTTTGCACTCTTTGGATGTGGTTAGGTGTCTGAAGTACTATCTGGTGGCTACTGCACCTTTCGGGAAAACTGATGCTCTTTTTGTGGTCCCTTCTGGTCCTAGGAAGGGTTTGGCTCCTGCCAAGTCTACTATAAGCAAGTGGATTCGTCAGGCTGTGATTCAGGCCTACTCTGCTAAGGGGAAGAATCCTCCCTTCTGCCTTACTTCTCATTCCACTCGTGCTATTGGTGCCTCTTGGGCTTTTCAGCACCAGGCTTCTGTTGAACAAGTTTGCAAGGCTGCTACTTGGTCTTCTGTTCATACCTTTTCAAAGTTTTACAAGGTTGATGTTAGGGCCTCAGCTGACGCTGTTTTTGGCCGAAAGGTTCTGCAGGCGGCAGTGGTTTAAACTGCCTGCTCCTGATTTTTCTTGGGGATCCCACCCTACTTTATGGACACTGCTATTGGATGTCCCAACTGTAAGTATTAGATTTGGAGCAGGACGTACTGTATACTAAGAATAATACAATTCTGTGATTACTCACCTGTAGAATTGGTATTATGAGTATACAGTACGTCCTGCTCCAACCCACCCTTGGTTTTCATTTTCTTGGATACCCTTTATGGTGATTTTTATCATTGTTATAGTGGATAGTTTGGATTGGTTAATGCTCCCGGCTTCTCCTTAACTGCTTTTCAATGCTGGGGATTTGTGGGAGGTCCCTGGGTATTTGAGGTGCCGGGAGGAGCCTATTTTCGATGTCTCTGCAGTCCAGCGCCATCTGGCGGAGTATATCCCAAGTGTAAGTATTAGATTTGGAGCAGGACGTACTGTATACTCATAATACCAATTCTACAGGTGAGTAATCACAGAATTATATTATTTCTGGCTCTGTTGCCAGAAAGGCCTCAGCTAAGCGAAAGCATTTGTCTCCAGTCGCGCCGGCCTTTGAGTTTGATGATTATGATTTCCTTGACTGGTCTGATTATTCCCCGCTAGAAGAGGGGAATTATTTGAGGATTCTGAGGGTTCTGACAATCAGCAGTTTGTTGGTGCTGATACTGAGCAAGGGCAGGGGGATGCTGTGGATACCCCGAAGGTCTTGGCTTACCTTTTTGAGGTTCTGGCAATTTCTCCCCCTGAGGAGGCGGCTCCTCAAAAAGGGGAATTCATTGGGACTTCCAAGCCGCGCCTGGAGTTCCCAAGTCAAAAGCATTTTGATGGCATTATTCTTAAGGAATGGGAGAAGCCTACTCGGCTTCCAGGTATTCCTCAAGGTTGGGATAAAAAGTATACCTTTCCGGTGGACGTGGTAAAACGATGGTCGTCCCCTCCCGAGGTGGATGCCCCGCGTTGATCAGATGGCTTGCCACGCGTTTGCTAGTGTCGGTTCAGCCTTGCGGCCTGTTTGTGCTTTGGCGCTTTTGGCAGTGGCTACCAGGTCTGTGGTTAGAGACATGTTGAGTACCTCCAGGCTTGACCCGGCTAGTGATGAGTTCGCCGCCCTTAAGCGGTGTGAATTGTTCATGTCCTTTGTGCTTGCCGCCTTGGATGACACTATGGTCATGTGTGGTAGAACCTCGGCCTTGCTTGTAGCTATAGGCGGTCGGTATGGTTGCGCCAGTGGGCGGCTGATTTTGTGGCCAAACAGTCGCTTACAGCACTTCCCTTTGTGGGATTGCGGCTCTTTGGAGAAAGATTAGATTCTGTCACGAAAGGAGGGAAGTTACCTCCGCGTAAGAGGCAATGTCGTCCCTTTCGGGGGGCGGCCTCCTTTAACCCTTCCTTTCGTGGTGCCAGAACTGGCAGAAATGGATTCTGGAAGTGGTGTCTTCCGGTTACAAGCTGGAATTTGAGATCCGGCCTCCTTCCAGATTCTTCAGGTCTCTAGTGCCTTCGGATCCACTGGCTGCACAGGGGCTCCGGGCGGCAGTAAGTTATCTGCTGGACATGGCTGTCATTTCCCCAGTGCCTTTCGCGGAAAGGGGCTTGGGATTCTATTCCAATCTATTCACGGTGCCCAAGAAGGACGGCTCCGTTCGACCCATTTTGGATCTGAAGCTCCTCAATCGGTTTATCCGCTTCAGGAAGTTTCGCATGGAAACCTTGCGGTCAGCCATCGATTCTCTTCGTCAGGGGGACTTCATGACGTCCATAGACATCAGGGATGCTTATCTGCATGTACCTATCTTCCTAGCACACCAGAGATTCCTCAGGTTCGTGGTGGAAGATCAGCATTTTCAGTTTGTGGCCCTTCCATTCGGGTTTACCTCGGCTCCGAGGGTGTTCACCAAGGTATTGGCGGGGGTGATGGCCCTCCTCAGAGTCCAGGGCATTCGCATTGTACCATACCTGGACGACCTTCTCATTTTGGCTTCCTCTCTCAGCCAAGCGGAGCTAGACACCAGAGTGGTGGTATCCACGCTGGAGAGGTTCGGTTGGGTGATCAACTATTCCAAGCCCTCCCTCTCCCCGTCCAGGGAGGTTTCATTTCTGGGCATGACTCTGGATGCCTTTCAGGCCAGGGTGTTCCTTCCTCAGCCCAAGATTCTTCTGATCCAAGATTTGGTTCGGCTTCTGCTTTCCAATCCTCGCCCGTCTATCCGGCTAGGGATGAGATTGGTAGGTCTGATGGTGGCTTCCTTCGAGGCAATCCCTTTTGCCCAGTTTCACATGAGGACGCTTCAGCTCCATCTTCTAGCGACTTGGGACAAGTGTCCGCTGTCATTGGATCAGTCTTGTCTGCTGTCTCCCCGGGCTCAGCAGTCCCTTCAGTGGTGGCTAGTGTTAAGCAATCTGTTGAAGGGCAGATCCTTTCTGACCCCTTGTTGAGAAACGCTCACCACGGACGCCAGCCTGTCGGGCTGGGAGGGCTTCTGGAGGGAACATCAGTTCCAGGGGTTATGGGTGCCTCGGGAGGCTCATACCCCTAACAACGTTTTGGAGCTACGGACCATTTGGTTGGTTCTGTCTTGCTTGACTCTTCTATTGCAGGGATTGCCAGTTCAAGTCCAATCGGACGGCGGTCGCTTACATCAATCACCAAGGAGGGACTCGCAGCAGGAGTGCCCTCAGGGAGGTATCTCTGATCCTTGTTTGGGCAGAGAGCAGTGTCCCATGCATCTCAGCCATTTACATCCCGGGAGTGGAGAACACGAAGGCGGATTCCCTGAGCAGGAGATCCTCTCGCCGAGGAGAATGGTCTCTCAGTTCCAAGGTATTCCAGTCCCTTTGTCAAAAGTGGGGGACTCCGGAGGTGGATCTTTTTGCCTCTCGTCACAATCACAAGCTTCCTGCCTTTGTGTCTCTGTCTCAGGATCCTCTGGCCCTGGCAGTGGATGCCATGTCCCTGGCTTGGAGGGAACTGGGGTTTCTGTACCTGTTCCCCCCCCCCCCTTCTCCATGGTGGGCAAGGTGGTGCGCAAGCTGACTCTAGAAGGGCAATTCTGGTGGCTCCAAGGTGGCCAAGACGAGTGTGGTTCGCAGACGTCGTGTGGCTGGCAGTAGATCAGTTTTATCTGCCTCTTCTTCCAGATCTTATCACCCAGGGTCAGCTACGCTACCCCAATTTACCAACGCTGGCTTTGACGGCGTGGCTGCTGAAACCTCCATCTTAAAGGAGGAAGGTCTTTCTGATGCGGTGGTTCAGACTCTTGTTAGAGCTAGGAAGAGATCTTCCTCTAACTTCTACTATAGGACTTGGAGGTCTTATATTACCTGGTGCGAGGCTGGGCCTTGCCTTGTAGGGTGTTTTCTATTCCCAGAATTCTGGAGTTTCTTCAACATGGTCTGGACTCTGGGTTCCAGCTTAGTACTTTGAAGGGGCAGGTTTCTGCCCTGGCGGTTTTCTTTCAAAGGTCTTTTGCCCTTCATTCTCCTGGTTAAGACATTTTTCCAGGGGGTTACTCATGTGCGGCCTCCTAGAAAGCCCTTGCTGCCGATTTGGGATTTAAACTTGGTTCTGTCGGCTCTCCAGGGGCCCCCTTTTGAGCCTGTGCATGATATTGCTCTTTCTCTGCTCACTCAGAAAGTTGCCTTTTTGGTGGCTATTACCTCTGTTCGGCGTGTCTCTAAGTTGGCGGCCTTGTCTATTCAGGCTCCTTACTTTGAGAGGCACCTGGACAAGGTAGTTTTCCGCTTTAAGCCGGATTTCCTTCCTAAGGTGGTTTCGGCCTTCCACCTCAATCAGGATGTAGTTCTCCCTCCCTTGTGTCCTAAGCCTAGTAATGACAAGGAGAGGACCTTACATTCTTTGGATGTGGTTCGATGTGTGAAATATTATTTGGTGGCTACTTCTCCTTTTCGTAAGACGGACGCCTTTTTCGTGGTGCCCTCCGGGCCCAGGAAAGGTCTGGCGCCCGCTAAGTCTTCCATTAGTAAATGGATTCGACAGGCCATTGTCGGGGCCTATTCTGCCAAGGGGAAGGTTCCCCCTTTTCGTGTTACTGCTCATTCTACTCGTGCTGTTGGAGCATCTTGGGCTTTTCAGCACCAGGCTTCTGTTGAACAAGTTTGCAAGGCTGCTACTTGGTCTTCCGTTCATACTTTTATACGTTTTATAAGGTTGATGTGCGGACCTCAGCGGATGCTGTTTTTGGCCGCAAAGTTCTGCAAGCTGCAGTAGTTTAAGTTTGCATTATTGCCTTTTTGGGATCCCCACCCATTATGGGCACTGCTATTGGATGTCCCAGGTGTCATGAATATTCGGAAGCGGGGTGTGACATACTTGGAATAATACCATTTTGTGATTACTCACCTGTAAAATGGTTATTACAAGTATGTCACACACCCTGTTTCACCCTGCATTGGTTTTCTGGGATCCTTTATATGGTGAACCTTTTTTTGTTGCTGTTTACTTTTGGCTCTTCCTGGTCCCTTTACTGCTGCCTTATACTGGGGAATGGTGGGAGGTCCCAGGTATTTATGGGCCGGGAGGGGCTACTTTTTTCATGTCATCTCTGCAAGATTGCCCTCTACAGGACAGTTACCCAAGTGTCATGAATATTCGGAAGCGGGGTGTGTGATATACTTGTAATAACCATTTTACAGGTGAGTAATCACAAAATGGTATTTTCTTTTTTCTTTTGAGAGTCTGACACACTACATATGGGAATGGGATGGGGAGAATGCCACACTGCCTATATGGGAAATGGGATGGGGGGAATGCCACACTGCATATGGGATGGGTGGGAATGCCACTATTTATGAGCCGGGAGGGGCTACTTTTTTCATGTCATCTCTGCAAGATCGCCCTCTACAGGACAGTTACCCAAGTGTCATGAATATTCGGAAGCGGGGTGTGTGACATACTTGTAATAACCATTTTACAGGTGAGTAATCACAAAATGGTATTTTCTTTTTTTTTTTTGAGAGTCTGACACGCTACATATGGGAATGGGATGGGGAGAATGCCACATTGCCTATATGGGAAATGGGATGGGGGGAATGCCACACTGCATATGGGATGGGTGGGAATTGCACACTGCCTATGGGATGGCAGGGGAAATGCCATACTACCTATGGGAATGCCACACTTCCTATGGGAACAGTATGGGGGAATGCCTCACTGCCTATGGGGAACGTGGTGGGGGGAGATGCCACACTGCATATGGGAATGGGATAGGGGAAGGCCACACTGCATATAAGAATGGCATAGGGAAATTACACACTGCCTATGAAAATAGAATGGGGGAATGCCACACTGCATAGGGGATGGGAGGGGAAATGCCACACTGCCTATGGAAATGGGATGGGGGAGATGCCACGCTGCCTATGGGAATGGGATGGGGGAATGCCACATTGCCTATGGGGAATGGAATGTGGGAATGCCACACTGCCTATGGCTACTGTAATGGTGGAATTCCACACTGCCTATGGCTAATATGATGTGGGAATGCCACACTGCCTATGGCAATGGGATGGGGGATATGCTACACTGCATATGGGAATGAGATGGGAGAATGCCACTCTGCCTATGGGAATTGGATGGGGGAATGCCACTCTGCCTATGGCTAATGTGATGTGGGAATACCATGCTGCCTATGGGAATGGGATGCGAGTAATGCCACACTGCCTATGGGAATTGGGTAAGGAGAATGCCACAGTGCATATGTGAAAGGGGCATGAGGGGAATGCTACAGTGCATATGGGAATGGGATGGGGGAATGCTACACTGCATATGGGTATGGGATGGAGGGGGGGATGCCACACTGCCTTTCCTCCAAATCCTAGGTGCGCCTTATAGAACGAAAAATACGGTATACAAATAATAGGCTGCTATTTAGGAAGTGTGCTAATACATTTGTTTTCTCATACAATTGAAAATCTAGGTCTTATTTCCCTTTCTGAAGAGGATGCAATGACAGAGGAAGAAGTGTTTTCTTGGTTAAAATGTGCTAAAGGACAGCCCCACGAACCTGAGAACCTCATGCCCACTCAGATAATCCCTGGCACTGGTAAGATTGTTTTATTTGTAGGTTTATTTTACTATTTTTAACCAAAGAGTAATAACTGATTTTTCACTTATGCTTTTACACTGTATTAGAGGTTGTTTTCAATGGGCAGGTACTTATCTATGCACTGTGATGCTACAAAACACTACATACAATGCCATAGACAAAAAAATGTTTAAGGCAGGTAGGAAGCGCTACACAGAATGTATTGTATTGCTCTCTAATACTTGTAAAACAATGCCGCACTAGGTGTGAAAGAAATGTAAAACATTTTTTTCCAAGTATACAGCACGTCCTGTTTCACTAATTCTTTACATCTGGGTTATCCGCCACAAGGTGGCGCAGTGGACTGCAGAAAACACTTGTGGCATCTCCCGGCCCTATAAAAAGCCAGGAACCTCCCACAAATTCCCAGTTTCCTTCTGCAGTCAGGACTGCGAAGATAGAAGATGGCTCTCTCTACTGCGCAGGCGAGCGGGGCTTACCAGCCTGCGGCCCTGCAGGAATATTTCCACCCGTTCTGGACCCACTGCCTCCCAGCCTCGGCTGACGGTTCGGGTGAAGGTAGGACAGCACCAGGGTCGGGTGCTTGAGGAGCGCTGCTCCAGACTTCAAAACCCTGTACCACAGGGGTAGCCGGTTCAGGCCTTTGGTGAGCCTGTTGTGGGATGCTGGAAACCTCGCTGTTCCCCCCCCCCCCCCCTTTGGGTAAGGGGTCCACCAACCCCCCCCCCCCCCCTCCTTCATCTTCCCTGGTTGGGCCCGCGCCGCTGCCCTGTTGCCCCCTCGCTTCTCCCTTCGGCTCGGGGAGGGGGGATTACGGGCGGCTGGCGGGGGTGCCCTGGGGGGACTGCTGGTGTATTTTTACTGTGTTTCTCTGTGTTTCTGACTGTTTTCGCTGCCGGGCCGCCTTGTACAACGCTCCGCGTCGGGCGGTGCTATATCTGAGATGTCTTTTCTTCAGTTCTGTCATGTCGCTGGCGTGTCATGTGACCGCGATTTTGCGCTCTTCGGGGGGGCCGGGACCTGCGGATGACGCGTTCCGCCTCATACCACTGCGTCCCGCCCCTCAAGAACCTCTCCGGCGCCATTTTGTGTTCACTAGGCTCTGGGACCCTCGTTTATTCTGGAGCTGCGCCGTGCTTTCCCTGTGGTGTGGTCGGTGCATCTTATCCTCTTGGTCCGTGAGTCCCCTGTGGGGTTGTTTTTAATGTGTATATATATATTGCTGCGCTGCAGGATTTTTATATGTCCTTATTGTGTCTTTCAGGCGGGACAACCGTGACTGTGGTTTCTCCCGGCCCTGCCCTTTTCATCTCCCACCTTTCCTAGCGGGCTTCTGGGCATTCCTGGGGGGGGCATCCCGGGTGGCTCTGGTTAGCCATGACCCTATACTGGCTGTTTGCGCCTATAATAATCACCATATGGAGGCTTCTGGGGATAATGTGCTTGGGGTTCCTTCGGGACAAGCCCAGCTGTGTGCCTCGTGTGGGGTATCCCCTGTGAGTGATGGTGTTAGGGTATGTGTGCCCTGCACCCAGAAGGTACTTGCGCTGCAGTCTGGGTTGCCTGCTACGCTGCTCAGCTCTGCACCCCCTTACACACCACCTACCCCCCTGCGCCTGCATTTGACCCCTAGTGAGGAACATGCTAGCGGGGAATCATAGGCTTCTGGCAAGAAGCGGCATTTGACTCCCGCTTTTTCCCTTTTTCCTGAGGAGGATGAGGGACATTATTCTTTTCCTGGCCATTACCCCCTAGAGGCGGGGGAACTTTTCTCTGATTCCTCTGGGGAGCAGCAGGAGGTTTATGGCGGTGCTGGGTCTCCTTTTGGAGAAGATCCATGGTCTCCTGAGGATACTGATAAGCTGTTGGCTCACATTTTTGAAGTACTATGTATTACCCCTCCTGTGGTGGCTAAAAAGCAGCAGGGTGAGCTTTTTCACACTGTTCAACAACGCTTGGAGTTCCCTGAGCAGAACCACTTTAATAATCTGGTGCTCAAGGAGTGGGAACGTCCTAGCAGGTTGCCCGCGGTGCCCAAGAGTGGGGACAGAAGGTATCCCTTCCCTGCTGCTGTGGTTAAGCGCTGGTCGTGTCCCCCCCGAGGTGGATGCTCCCATGCTTGGGTTGTCCAATACCTCGGTCATGCATTCCCCTGACACTTCTACTCTGAGGGATGGTGAGGACCGACGTGTGGATCAGCTGGCCTGTCACGCTTTTGCTTGTGCGGGAACTGCGCTGCGCCCTGTGTGCGCTTCTAACATCATGGCTCTTGCTATTAAAGGGTTGCTCAAGTGCCTTCTGGATAATGCCTCAGATGGCAATAGGGGGGAGGACTATAGATCCCTCCTGCTTTGCTATAAATTTGTTGCATTTATTCGTTCTGCTATGGATGATGCGGTCAGGATGTGTGGTAAGACCTCTGCCCTTTTGGTGGCTATTCGTCGTTCTGTTTGGCTGCATCAGAGGGCAGCTGATAATGCTGCTAAGAATGGTCTCACTGGATTCCCCTATACAGGGCTATGGCTCTTTGGTGAATGCCTGGATCTGTTTGCCAAGGATGGTAGGCTGCCTCAACGCAGGAGGCAGCCGCGGCCCTTTCAGGGGGCCGGTTCTTCCCTTCCCTCCTTCCGTGCTCCCAGGACTGGACGGGGTGCACCATTTGCGGGGACACGTAGAGACCCTTGGGACCGGGGTAGAGGCCGTGGACGTCCCGGTCTCTCATGGGGTCCCAAGTCCAAATCTTCCCCCAAGCCCCCTCAGGCATGAGGAGGCGCCCTCACCCACCCGGGTGGGGGGACGGTTGCGGCTCTTTGCTCACGTTTGGGGACTGCGCGTCTCAGACCGGTGGATTCAAGGCCTTTTGGAATTGGGTGTCATCTGCCCGGTGCCCTTCCGGGAAAGGGGCAGAGGCTTCTACTGCAAGCTGTTCACGGCTCCCAAAAAGGATGGGTCCCTGAGGTCCATCCTGGTTATGAAGCGCCTCAACAAATTTGTCAGGTTCAAGCATTTTCACATGGAGGCTCTGCGGTCAGTACCCTGCACCCCGGCGACTTCATGACTTCATGTTCCAATCTTTCCAGGTCATCAGAGATTTCTCAATTTCCGTCTGGAGGATCAGCACTACCAATTTGTGCGGTCTTAACTTGGCTTCTCAGGTTTTCACCAAGGTGCTGGCGGGGGTGATGGCTCTGTTGAGATCTCCGGGCATACACATCCTTCCTTATCTGGACGACATTCTAATTGCATCTCAGTCCTTCCATTAAGCCGAGCTGGATACCCAGATGGTGGTCTCCACACTTGAGTCCTTCGACTGGGTGATCAACCATCCCAAGTCTTCACTGTCTCCGTCCTTGGTGAGGTCCTTTCTGGGCATGACTCTGGATACATCTCAGGTCAAGGTTTTCCTGCCTCAGCAGAAGGTGGAGAGCCTGCATACGCAGGCACGGTTTCTACTTTCTTGTCCTCATCCCTCTATTCGGCAGGGGATGCAGTTGGTGGGCCTGATGGTGTCATGCTTCGAGGCAGTCCCCTATGCTCAGTTTCACATGAGACCACTTCAGCTACACCTCTTGTCAGTGTGGGATCGGGACCCTGTGTCCCTGGATCAGGAATTTGCTCTGTCCCCTCTGGTCGGTCAGTCAGTCTTTCTCGTGGTGGCTGGACTCAAGGAATCTTATACGGGGGATCGGATGGCACCAAATTAAAGAGGAGACCCGGCCGGATCCAACGAGGGGTCAGGTGAGTAATTTTTTTTTTTTTTTTGCCCACTAGCAGGGGTAAATGCCAGGCACGTAAATTTTACGTGGCTGGCACTTAAGTGACGGCGAGGCAACCACGTAAATTTTATGTGGCTGGCATTTAAAGGGTTAAGGGTCATCCACTCTCTCCCCTCTCTCCCCTCTCTCTCCTTGTTCCGTCGGGGGGGGGGGGGGCATGTGATTTTATCTCCTTTTTGTTGTGTTACACTTCTTCCTTTTCAGGGCTCCGCGCCCTGTCTTCATTTTGAATTTGCCGCCGCTGACACGCGCGCCCTGTGGCTTCCGCGGTCAACGGCGGCATCATTAGCTATTTTCCCTGCTTTCCTATTGTCTGCTGCTGCAGACCAATTGCGCGCTCTGCGGAGGGGCGTGGCCTATCAGGGCTCGTTCCGCGGCGTCCCCACATGCGGCTCGCTCCTCGAGGTCTCTCCAGTGCCATCTTGCCTTCCTCCTGGAGTGTCTGCTGCCCCCCTGGTCTGTGAGTGCCCTTGGGGGCTTTATTTTTCGTTATTCTTTTATCACTGTTGTGTGCTTATGGGTGCTCCTTTATTATGTCTTTCAGACAGGAAAACATTGTATTAAAGAAGTTTCTCCCGGTCCTGGCCCCTCTATTAGTTTTCTATAACTTTATTAGAGGCCTAAATTGTTAAATTAAAACTTCCCTGCGGACATTTGGGGCATCCCGGTTTGCTTGTACGGCGTAATTCCTATTGGCCAGTTGTGCCACCTTAATCCCCATATGGAGGCTTCACAGGATATTGTGCTCGGGGTCCCCTCGGGACAAGCCCGGCTGTGTGTAGTGTGTGGGGCATCCCCTGTGAGTGATGATGTGCGGGTCTGTGTACCCTGCGCCCAGCATGCACTTGCACTGCATTCTAGGCTATCTGTGATTGGGCCTGCGCCCACTATGCCCTCACCCACTCCCCCTCGCCTGATTATGACTCCCAGTGAGCTAAATACTAGTGGGGAGTCTCAACCTGACATGTCTTCCAGGTTGGCTAACATTGAGAGGCTGATTGCTAGCTCTGCGGCCTGTAAGGCCCCGGCTAAAAGGTGTCATGTGGCGCCGGGTGCGTCTGCCTTTCCTATGGAGACGGAGAACTATCTTGATTTGTCTGACTATACCCCACTTGAGGAGGGGGAATTGTTCTCTGACTCAGAGTTATCTGATGATCAGCATTTCAGTGGTGCTGACCATGGCACTGATCATTGGGATGCTGATGACACCAATAGACTGTTAACTCAGATTTTTGATGTGCTTTCTATTCTTAGTATACAGTACGTCCTGCTCCAGATATAATACTTACACTTGGGTTATCCTCCGCCAGATGGCGCTGCACTGCAGAGACATGCAAAACAGACTCCTCCCGGCCCTTCAAATACCCAGGGACCTCCCACAAATCCCCAGATTTCTCTGCAGTGCCGACTGCGAAGACATGAAGTATCACTCTCTCGCAGGTGAGCAGGGCTATTAAAGCCTGCGGCCCTGTTGGACTATTCCCACCCGTCCTCTTCGTGATGTGCCTCCCAGCCTGGGCTGCGCTGGTCGGGTGAAGGTAGGCAGCACCACGCGTGCTTATGGAGCCATGCTCCACCGCAGTCCCCCACCAAAGGGTAGGCGGTTTAGGCTGATGGTGAGCCTCTAGTGGATGCCCCTCCTGCATTATTGCCCCATACCCCGTGTAGCGGTGGACCCTGTGCAAAGGGTCGCCATCCTCCCTCGTTCCCCCCGTAGCTCGGGGGGAAAGAAGGGGGGGGATGTGTGTGTGGTGGTCTTAGTGTATTGAGTTACACGTTATGGCCTTAGTTTTGTCCTTGACTTATACACCTGGTGTCAGAGCCGCGCTGTTTGCCTTTTATTGTATATCGGCCGCTGCCGCACTAGTCTTTTGCCTTTATTGGATGTGCATGCGAACGGGCCGCGGCGTCGCCTCAGACGCTGCGGCGTCTTCATTGGCAAATCTTTTTTTCTAAGTGTGTCGTACACTCACGTTTCTTGTCTGCGTTGACTACTGTCTCAGAGCTTCGCGCTCTTCGGGGGGGCAGGGACCTGGCTTGGCGCGCTCCGCGTCACAGCCCGCTCTGGCCCGCCCTTCGAGGTTCGCTTGGCGCCATTTAGATGCTCGTCGCGCGCGTGGTAATGGTCCTCCTCCTCCCTCGGTCTGTAAGTGCCCTCGCAGGCGATTTTCATCATTCTTGCTTACTGCGCATGGCTCTGACATCCCTATTCCCATTATGTCTTTCAGACGGTCGAATCCAGTGGCTTCTCCCGGCCCGGTGTGATTGCCAGTTGAACCTAGTATAATTACTCCCACTGCCCTGCGGGTCTTTGGGGCATCCAGGGTAGCTTATAGCGTCAATCTCTACTGGCCTATTGTGCCTATTAATCAGTTTGGGACTTGAATTTGGTTTTGTCTGCCCTTCAGGGCCCTCCATTTGAGCCTGTGCATGAGGCTGCTCTGTCTATTCTTACTCTTAAGGCTGCCTTTTTGGTGGCTATCACCTCGGTCAGGCGTGTTTCAGAGTTGGCGGCCCTTTCTATTCAGGCCCCCTACTTTAAGAGACACCAGGACAAGGTGGTTTTCAGATTTAAACCCGATTTCTTGCCTAAGGTTGTCTCTGCCTTCCATCTCAATCAGGACATTGTGCTTCTCTCCTTGTGCCCTAATCCTGGTAATTCAAAGGAAGAGGGCCTTACATTCCCTGGATGTGGTCAGGAATTTGAAGTGCTACTTGGTGGCTACTGCACCTTTTAGAAAGACTGATGCCTTGTTTGTGGTTCCTTCGGGTCCCAAGAAGGGCCTGGCCCCTGCTAAGTCTACTATTAGCAAATGGATTCGTCAGGCTATTTTTAGGGCCTATTCTGCTAGGGGAAGGATCCTCCTTTCCGTGTTACTGCTCATTCTACCCGTGCTGTTGGGGCCTCCTGGGCCTTCCAGCACCAAGCTTTTGTTGAACAAGTTTGTAAGGCTGCTACTTGGTCTTCTGTTCATACCTTTTCCAAGTTTTACAAGGTTGATGTTCGGGCCTCAGCGGATGCTGTTTTTGGCCGCAAAGTTCTGCAGGCGGCAGTGGTTTGAACTACGCGTTGTTGCTTTTTGGGATCCCACCTTATTTACGGACACTGCTATTGGATGTCCCATCTGTTATGAATCATTATCTGGAGCAGGACGTGCTGCATACTTAGAACAATATAATTCTGTGATTACTCACCTTGTAGAATTGGTATTATAAGTATGCAGCACGTCCTGCTCCACCCCACCCTGTTTACATTATCTTGGATCCTCTGTATGGTTAACCTTGTTAATTTCATTGGTTTCTTTGTGGGAATTTGTATATGGACCGGGAGGGGCCTCTCTTTGCCATCTCTGCAGTCAAGCGCCCTCTGGCGGAGGTAATCCCATCTGTTATGAATCATTATCTGGAGCAGGACGTGCGGCATACTTATAATACCAATTCTACAAGGTGAGTGATCACAGAATTGTATTTTTGGTGGCTATCACTTCTGTCAGGCGTGTTTGTGAGTTGGTGGCGCTTTCCATTAAACCTCTTTATTTTGAGCGACACCAGGACAAGGTGGTGTTTCGGTTTAAGCCAGATTTCTTGCCTAAGGTTGTGTCTGATTTTCATCTCAATCAGGACATTGTTTTGCCTTCATTGTGCCCTAATCCTAATAATCTTAAGGAGCAGACTTTGCATTCCTTGGATGTAGTCAGGGTTCTGAGGTTTTATTTGGTAGCTACTGAATCCTTCAGGAAGACTGATGCTCTTTTTGTTCTTTCTTCTGGACCTAGGAAGGGTTTGCCTCCGGCTTAATCCACTATCAGCAAGTGGATCCATCAGGCGGTGGTGCAAGCCTATTCTGCTAAGGGGAAGGGGCCTCCCTTCCGCCTTGCTGCTCATTCTACTCGTGCTATTGGTGCCTCTTGGGCTTTTCAGCACCAAGCTTCTGTTGAACAAGTTTGCAAGGCCGCTACTTGGTCTTCTGTTCATACTTTTTCCAAGTTTTACAAGGTTGATGTTAGGGCCTCAGCTGATGCTGCTTTTGGCCGCAAGGTTCTTCAGGTGCAGTGGTTTGAACTGCTCGCCGTTGCTTTTGGGATCCCACCCTACCTTACGGACACTGCTTTTGGATGTCCTAGACGTAAGGAATTAGTGAAACAGGACGTGCTGTATACTTGGAAAAATACAATTCTGTGAGTACTCACCTGTAGAATTGTTTTTGTAGTATACAGCACGTCCTGTTTCATCCCTCCCTTGTTTTCATTATTCTTGGTTTCCTCTGTATGGTGATTTGTTCAAATGCTCCTTTTGGGATTTCTTCGTTATTGTTCTCCCGGCTTCTTGTCTAACTGCTTTGTAACACTGGGAATTTGTGGGAGGTTCCTGGCTTTTTATAGGGCCGGGAGATGCCACAAGTCTGCAGTCCACTGCACCACCTTGTGGCGGATAGCCCAGACATAAGGAATTAGTGAAACAGGACGTGCTGTATACTACAAAAACAATTCTACAGGTGAGTACTCACAGAATTGTATTTTCTGCCACAGAATAACTCTTGTCTTTTTTATTACAGCTTTATACAACATTGGGGATTTGGTGCATGCTGCAAGGGGAAAATGGGGTATCAAAGCAAACTGTCCTTGTATTACAAGGCACAATAAAGCAGTTTTAAGACCAGCAGTCACAAATGGAATATCCCAGGTATTTTGTTTTTTAATTCATTATTTCTCTCAGCAGATGTTATATTTTCTACATTTCTCTCATATTCCACTCCAGGCTGCCAGGAAGTCAGAAGCGAATGGGTCAATTCTCGCCCAAAGGGCGGGGACTGCAAGACGAAAGGTGTGGTTCCTCCCGGCCTATATATACTTCCTGCTTCTCTCTGCAATCCAGTTTCATTCTTGCACTTGGACTGGACTGCGAAGGTGTGCCTGGATTTATTTTCCTCTTACTCATTTATTTTTTTCTTTCATGTAAGTTCTTACTTAGGAAGTGAGGGATTTAACCCTATCTCTCTTCCTTGCCCTTACGGTCCCGCTGATCCAAGGGATCCACTTATGCCTCCTGGAGTCGGTTAAACCGGATCAAGGTGACTTAAGGGTAGGCGCCAGGGTTCTGTGGATGCTACGGGGTGTCACCTTGTTTTTTAAGCTGACCCTCAAGGGCTGTTTCCCGCCTGAAGGAACAACCAGCCGCAGATTTGTCTGGTGGGCTTGCAGAGGGGGACCTTGGGGGTAATATTGCCCTTTTGCCTTTCCTTATCACAATTGTATTACTCTGTTTAGGTGTTCACATGTGCATGAATTTTAATTTTGCGCCTTTAAAGGTGCGGGAATGGACTGGTGGGGGCGATGGTGTGGGAGGGTTCTCTCCTTGGATAGGAAGGAGGATGTCACGGCTTCCTTCCCGACAGCTGAGTAGAGGCCCGATAGACCCTCTACATTCTTTACGCCGGCTTGCTCTTTGGTAACATCGTTTTGTTCAGGCACCGCTCTCCCAGACTGCTGCTTCAGTGTGCCGCTCTTCGGCATAGCAGGGTCGCTTCTTCGGGGCATAGCGGTCCCCTGCCTTGGCTCGCTGACCATTCTTCCGCATAGCGGTCCCAGACGATATAGCAGGGTGGCTGACGCCCATCTGTGCCTCTACCTAGCATCAGCCTTGCCTCCATTGAAGTCCACAGAGGAGCTCCAGTGTGTGTGTGTGTACCTTCCTTCAGAGGAGCAGGTAGGTCTTTTTTCTGATTATTTGACTTTTTTTTTTTTATAGTCACGATGACTGAGGAATCTGGGGCAAACGGGTCTGGTACATTAGTAGACAGGGTCGCCCCATGTTCTGTGTGCCTGCAAAGGTCTCTAAAAGAGGATAGCCCTATTTGTGCTTAGTGCGCCACTGTGGTACTCTCCAAATTTGGGAGGCAGTTATCACCTTCAGAAAGGTTTCCTATGGAACCCTCTGGGTCGCAACCTAGAGCTTATGTCTCCTTCAACAGCTCGACCTCGCTTGGATATTCAGGGATATATTGTCCAACTTGATATTGTGGAGAGGAGGATATTTATGCTGCCTTAGATTCTCGCAAACCGTTATCAGATGGTGAACTTTTATCCAGTAGGGAAGAGAGTATTTAGGATTCAGGGTTTTCAGAACAGGGGGGGCTCTCTGTTTAGAAAACAGATGGAAGGTCTGATATTTCCTTAGAAATTTTGGATATCTTGGCTCCTAAAGTTCCCAAGAGAAAGAAGGGGTATCTGTGTAAGCCAGAAAAACAGAAGCAGCTGCTGTTTCCTGAGCAATCTCATTTTGCCAGACTTATCCAAAGAGAATGTGAAAAGCCAGACAGGCTGCCCTCCATTCCTAGCGTTCTGTATACTAAATACTATTTTTCCTTAGACCTGATTAGGTTAGGGATGAACCAGTTTTAGGACTCTCTAGTAACACTATTATTCCTACTTCTGATAGTGCCTCCCTAAACGATCCAGTGGATAAGCGCATGGATCAGGTGGGTACGGCATGCCTCTTCAATAGTAGGATTGGCTTTGCAGCCAGCCTGCACCCCATCTATAGCAGCCTTGGCGGGCATAAAGTTGTTAAAGTAACTGGATTCTTAGACTCGTTCGGATCATTCTTGTAGTGTATGCTCCAGACCAGTATGATATGTCATCTCTTCTATTGATGATGTGGTCAGGTTAAACGTTAGAGGTTTAGCTCTGCTGGTGGCTCTAAGGCATTCATTGTGGTTAAACAAGGGTCAGAAGGCGCATCTTCTGTCGGGGGTGTCCGTTCGGAGAGCGTTTGAATGATCTGGTAAAGAAGGCTACTGGGGGCAGGTCTACTAGACTCCCACAAAGAAGGAAGTCTAACCCCTTTTTTTTTGTAGATCTTCCAAATCCCAGCCCTTTCTTGGGGGTAGAGGTTCCGCCTCCTTGGGACAGCAAACTGATTTTTTGAATAAACCAAGATTATTTTCCTAGTGCATGGCACGGCCTGCTTCACAAAGTCATAACATCTGGGATTCCGCCATAAGGTGGCGCAGTGGAACTGCAGAATAGTTGTGGCTCCGCCCGGCACCATATAAAAAACGGAATCACCATAGACTTATCCAGTTGTTCTCTGCAGTGCTTACTGCGAAGATATTAGATGGCTCTCTCTCTATGCGCAGGTGTGCGGGGCAACCATGCCTGCGGCCCTGCATATCTGTTTCCACCCGTTTCCGGACCTTCTGTGCCTCCCAGCCTCGGCTGTCGGATCGGGTGAAGGTAGCGGAGCACTGGGGTCAAGTGCTCAAGGAGCGCTGCTCCAAGCCCGCAGGCCCTGTACCACAAAAGGTATAGTGAGCCTACTAGGGATGCGGAGTTCCTGTCCTAGCTTCTGAGGGGGTGAGTGTTTTTGGACATGTTTTCTATGTTTGGGGTCCCCCCCTCTCCCACTGGCCTGGGCTTCGCCCCCTGCCTGCTCTCTCTCCTCCCCCCCCTTCTCTCCCCGATGGGTGTTCGGGGGGGGGGGGGCGGTAGTGTGTGTGTATTTAGCCTGTTTTTAGACTGTTTTTTGTATGCTTTTGCCGCCGACGTCGATTTGTACTGCGCTGCGGGGCGGGCAGCACTATATTTGTGACGCATATCGCGTCGTTCTCCCGCGGCCTGCCCCTCAAGGTTCCTCTGTCGGCGCCATTTTGTTTCTGCTGCGTGTCTGGGGCCCTCTTCAATCCCTGGGCTGCGGCGGTGATTTCTGCCTGCGTTGCTTCCGGTGGTCTGGCGGCTGGCGATCCTTGTTCTGCTTTGTCCGTGAGTCCCCTCTGGGGTTTTTGGTTATCCTTGGGGCATGGGCTGCTTGATACTTATGTATTTTTGCTTATGTCTTTAGGCGGGACACCCGTGGTTGTGGTCCTTACTCCCCCCCCTTCATCTCCCCTTTCTCTGGGGGCATCCCTGGGGGGGGGGGGGCATCCCGGGTGGCTTTTATTAGCCTTTACCCTGTGCTGGAATATTGCGCCTGTATTAATCACCATATGGAAGCTTCTGGGGATAACGTGCTCGGGGGTCCTTCGGGACAATCCCGGCTGTGTTCCATGTGTGGGGTATCCCCTATCAGTAATGACGTCACAGTGTGTGGGCCGTGCGCCCAGGCTGTCCTTTTGATTCAGTCTGGGCTGCCTGCTTCTTTACCAAGCTCTGCGCCCCCCTTCGGCATCGCCTACCCCGCCGCGCCTGCACTTAGCCCCCAGTGAGGGGGACTCTAGCAGGGGGTCACAATCTGATTTGGTACTTCGTGTGGCCAGCATTGAAAGACCTCTTGCCATGGCTGTTCAGCGTAAGGCCTCTAGCAAAAAGCGGCACCTGACTTCCTCGCCTGCACTGTTTACTGAGGAGCAGGAGGAAATTGATCTTTTTGATGAATGTTATTCCTGGAGAAGGGGGAGCTTTTCTCTGGCTCTGACTGCTCTGGGAACCAGCAGGTGGGCCGCGACAGTGACCCTGGGTCTGAGTCTAAGGATTCCTGGTTTCCTGAGGACACCGCTAATCTGTTGTCTCACATTTTTGAGGTTTTACACATGATTTGGTTAAGCGGTGGTCAGGTCCCCCCGAGGTAGACGCGCACGTTCTTGGATTGCCCAACACTTCTGTCATGCCTTCCCCTGACACTACTACACTGCGGGACAGCGTATGGATCAGCTGGCCTGCCATGCCTTTGTGGGGGCTGGTTTGCGTCCGTCCTGTGCCGCTGCCATAACTGCTATTGCTCTTGAGAGACTGATCAATCGTCTCCTTGCTGGCGCTACAGCTGGAAGGGATGAGTATAGGACCCTTCTGCTGTGCTCTGATTTTGTTGCCTTTATTCTTACTGCCATGGATGATGTAGTACGGCTGAGTGGTAGGGCCTCTGCCCTCTTGGTGGCTATGCGCCGCTCTGTTTGGTTGCGTCAGTGGGCAGCTAACGCTGCTGCTAAGAATGCTCTCACTGCTAAGAATGTCGTGGCAGATCCCGTGGTCGTCCCGGTCTCTCATGGGAACCCAAGCCCAAACCTTCTCCCAAGCCCCCTCAGGCATGAGGAGGCGCCCTCACCCATCTGGGTTGGGGGATGGCTTTGGCTCTTTGCTCACGTCTGGAGGCTCCGCGTCTCAGACCGGTGGATTCAGGAGGTGGTGTCCTCCGGTTACAAGATAGTTTGCAGCCTGGCCGCCTCCCAGATTCCTCAGATCCCCGATGCCTCACAACCCTCTGTCAGCTCTGGGGTTGCGCCTTGCGGTTCAACGTCTGCTGGACTCAGGAGTCATTTGCCCGGTGCCTTCCCAAGAACGGGGTCAGGGTTTCTACTCCAATTTGTTTGCGGCCCCCAAAAAGGATGGGTCCCTGAGGCCAATCCTGGACTTAAAGGGTCTCAACAGGTTTGTTAGGTTCAAGCACTTTCGCATGGAGACTCTTCGTTCGGCTGTCAGTTCCCTTCGCCCGGGCGACTTCATGACCTCTGTGGACATCAAGGATGCTTATCTTCATGTGCCAGTCAAGTGGAGGGCCTTCAGAAGCAGACTTGGGCTCTGCTCTAGTGTCCCCATCCCTCTATCCTGCAGGGGATGCAGTTAGGGGACTTCGAGACGGTCCCCTTTGCTCAGTTTCACATGAGGCCCCTTCAGTTGCACCTGCTGTCCGTTTGGAATCGGGACCCTGTGTCCCTGGATCAGGAATTTGCTCTGTCCCCCCTGGCCAGACAGTCCCTCTTGTGGTGGCTGGACTCAAGGAACCTTCTAGTGGGCAGGACTTTTCTGCCCCAGCGTTGGGAGACTGTCACCACAGATGCCAGTCTGACAGGTTGGGGGGGGGGGGGTTTGGAAGTCTCTGCAGTTCCAGGGTCAATGGGGCCCCCAGGAGGCCCATGCTCCCATCAATGTTCTGGAACTGAGGGCGATCAGGTTGGTTCTTGCTCAGATGACCTCACACCTTCGGGGTCGGGCTGTTCAGATCCGCTCGGAGAACCAGACAGCAGTTGCCTACATCAATCATCAGGGAGGGACTCGGAGCAAGCGAGCCCTCAAGGAAGTGCCCCTGATACTGTCTTGGGCGGAAGAGAATGTGCCTTGCATCTCGGCGTTTTACATTCCGGGGGTGGAGAACCTGGAGGCAGACTCCCTGAGCAGGGGGATGTCTCGGTTGGGGGAATGGTCTCTCAGCAACAAGGTATTTCACTCCCTGTGTCACCGGTGGGGTCTTCCGGATGTGGACCTGTTTGCGTCCCGCCACAATCATATGCTTCATAGGTTTGTCTCCCTGTCACAGGACCCTCTGGCCGTCGCCACGGATGCGCTAGCAATGCTTTGGATGGAGTTTCGGCTCCTCTATGTGTTCCCTTCTCTTCCTCTGCTGGGCAGAGTGCTGCGCAAGATAGCCCAGGAAGGGGTACCAGCCATTCTGGTGGCCCCCTGCTGGCCAAGGAGGTTGTGGTTCACAGACATCGTGCAGTTGGCAGTGGATCAGTATGTCCTGCCCAAGGATCCAGATCTGCTCACTCATGGACGGCTGTGCCATCCCAATTTACAAACGCTGGCTTTAACGGCTTGGCTGCTGAAACCTCCGTCTTGATGGATAAGGGTTTGCCGGCCTCTGTTGTTACCATGATTAGGGCTAGGAAGAAGTCCTTGTCCTTTATCTTCTATAGGATTTGGCATGCTTACATTGCCTGGGGTGAGTCTAGGTCTCTGCTTTGTAGGGTGTTTTCTATTCCCAGGATTCTGGATTTTTTGCAACATGGCCTGGATTCGGCCTTCAGCTTAGTACCCTCAAGGGACAGGTGTCAGCCCTGGCAATTTTCTTCCAAAGTCTTTTGCCAATCACCGGTTGGTCTAGACTTTCTTTCAGGGAGTTACTCATGTGCGTCCACCACGTGAACCTATGCTACCAGTTTGGGATTTCAATTTGGTGTCTGCTCTGCAGGGTCCTCCTTTTGAGCCTATCAGTGGGGCTGCCTTGCCCATTATGACTCTTAAGGTGGCCTTCCTGGTTGCCATTACCTCGGTTAGGCGAGTCTCTGAGCTGGCTGCTCTTTCCATCAAACCTCCTTATTTTGAGCGGCATCAGGATAAGGCGGTGTTTCGGCTTAAGCCGGATTTCTTGCCTAAGGTTGTGTCTGTTTTTCATCTCAATCAGGACATTGTTTTGCCTTCTCTGTGTCCTCTGTGCTAATTCCAAGGGGTGAACGCTTCATTCTCTGGATGTTGTCAGGGCCCTAAAGTTTTATTTGATTGCTACTGAGTCTTTCAGGAAATCTGACGCTCTTTTTGTTCTTCCTGCTGGACCTAGGAAGGGTCTGCCTCCGGCTAAATCCACTATCAGCAAGTGGATCCGTCAGGCGGTGGAGCAGGCCTATTCTGCTAAGTGGAAGGTTCCCCCTTTTAGGGTTACTGCTCATTCTACTCGTGCTATCGGTGCGTTTTGGGCTTTTTTAGCACCAAGCTTCTGTTGATCAAGTTTGTAAGGCCTCAACTTGGTCTTCTGTTCATACTTTTTCCAAGTTTTATAAAGTTGATGTTAAGGCCTCAGCTGATGCTGCTTTTGGCCGCAAGGTACTCCAGGCGGTGGTGGTATAACCCGTCTGTTGTTACTTTCTTTTTGGGGATCCCACCCTACTTTATGGACACTGCTTTTGGATGTCCCAGATGTTATGACTTTGTGAAGCATGCCGTGCCATGCACTAGGAAAAAGACAATTCTTTGAGTACTCACCTGTAGAATTGCTTTTACTATACATGGCACAGCCTGCTTCACCCCACCCTTGTTACGTTGTTCTTGGTTGCCTCTTTTTGGTGATTGTTTCGGTGATTTAGTTTCGGTTGTTATCTTTATTTGTTCCCGATTCTTGTATCACTGCTTGTCAACTACTGGATAAGTCTGGTGATTCCGTTTTTATATAGTACCGGGCGGAGCCACAACTCTTCTGCAGTGCCACTGCGCCACCTTGTGGCGGAATCCCAGATGTTATGACTTTGTGAAGCAGGCCGTGCCATGCATGGTAAAAGCAATTCTACAGGTAAGTACTCACAGAATTGTCTCTTCCTCAGGTTACAAGATCAAATTGGGGGCCAGACCTCCTCGGGGGTTCTTTTGGTCAAGGGTATCCCTGATTCAAAAAAAAGCATAAGCATTGAGATCTGCTGTAGCCCACCTATTGCAGACTGGAGTAGTCTGTCACATTCCCCTTTTAGGGAGAGGTCATTGTTTATATTCCAATTTGTTCATAAGTCCCAAGAAGGACAGTTCAGTTTGCCCAATATTAGATCTCAAGGGCCTCAACAGTTTCATCCGTTGAGGAAATTTTGCATGGCATCTTTAAGATCCCTAATGGGGACACTTCAGCAGGGGGATTTTATGATCACAGTGGATATAAAGGATGCATACCTACATACCCCGATCTTCCCAGGTCATCAAAAATATTTGCGCTTTGCAGTTGACAGCCTACACCTTCTGTTCGTGGCTCTGCCGTTCAGCCTGTCTTCAGCCCCAAGAGTGTTTACAAATGTCCTGGCTGGTCTCATGGCCCTTCTAAGAAACCGGGATACAAATAATTCCTTACTTAGACGATCAGATTGAACAAGGCCCCAGCCTTGACTCATCAAGTCTAGAAAAATTTGGCTGGATAGTCAACTATCCAAAGTCGCATATCATGCCCTCAAGAGTTATCTCTTTCCTTGGAAAGACATTAGACACAACTCGGGGCATAGTATTTCTTCCGGAACAAAAGAGACTCTCACTTTAGGCCAGGGTACAGGCTCTTTTGACCTGCCCTCACTCGATACGTCAGAGAATGTGTCTGTTGGGCCTGATAGTGTCTTGCTTCGAGGCGGTGCCTTTTGTACAGTTTTACACAAGACCCCTGCAGACGGAATTGCCCTCAATCTGGGATTACGTGAACTCAGCAAGGCAGTACCTGGTGGGTTGGGGGGTGTCATGGGGTCACAAACGATCCAGGGACAGTGGGGAGCGGGGAAGAGCAGACTCCCCATGAATATCCTGGAGCTGAGAGCGATTCTATTTTCTCACACATTAGACCTCTGATCTCCGAGGTCATCACATCAGAGCTCAAACCGACAACCTGATGGCGGTAGCATATATCAACCACCAGGGGGGCAGCAGGAGTCGGGCTTTGGGCTGAGAAACATGCTCCATGCATCTCGGCAATCCACATACCAGGAGTGGACAACATGCAAGCCGATCATCTAAGCAGAGTAATCCTGCATCAGGGAGAATGGTCCCTCAGTCAGAGGGTTTTTCAGTCCCTTTGCATGCGCTGGGGGCTCCCAGGCGTATATATCTCTTCGTGTCCCACCACAATCTGAAGGTTCTGAGATTGTGCACTGACCCTTCCTTGGTCAGCATTAAGGCTTCTTTATGTATTCCCTCCATTCCCACTCCTGGGTCGAGTACTAAAGAAATAGGCCACAAAAGAATCCCTGCCATTCTGGTGGCTCCTCGTTGACCAAGGAGAGGTTGGCTTTTAGCATATTAAGGAAGGCGACCATTGGCGGCTTCCCAACAATCCAGATCTCCTCACACAGCTTGGCTATTGAAAGGGGCCTTTCTGCCAGAGTTATTCAGACCATGATTCACACTCGAAAGCAGACTTCATCAAAAATTTACCACAGAGTCTGGTGAGTATTTATCGTTTGGTGCAAATCTAGAGGTTTTGCTTGTAGACCCTTTTCTGTTTCCAGCATTTTGGGATTTTTGCAGAAAGGTCTTGATGAGGGGCTTCAATTGAGCACTCTAAAAGGACAGATATCTGCTTTATCCATCTTTTTTCAGTAAAACCATTGCTGAAAATACAATTATTAGGACTTTTTTGCAGGGGGTCACCCATGTGCATCCTGCCCGTAAGCCACTTCTGCCTGTCTGGGACCTGAACTTAGTTTTATCAGCTCTTCAGGGTCCTCCCTTTGAACCACTGGCTGCGGCATCACTAAGCTTAATGACACTTAAACCGGACCAACACCCGTTATTACTTGGAGCCCCCTCGCCCCTAACTGCACTGATCGCACGTAATACTCACCTTCATTACGAGCCAGCGATTGGCCGCCCATAATAATGGGTGTTTGGTCTGGTTTAAGGTGATCTTTCTAGTGCCAATTACTTTGGTGTATCAGGTTTCTGAGTTAGCAGCCTTATCGGTTAAGCCTCCTTATTTAGTTTTACACAAGAACAAGGCTGTCTTCTGTTTTAAAAAGTACTTTCTTTCTAAGGTGCTTTCCCCTTTTCATCTTAATTAAAATGTGGTGTTGCCCCCCTTATGTCTCGCTCCGGTCAGAATCCTTCACTCTCTGGACGTTGTGAGAGCACTGAAATATCTACTGCTAGCTAAATCTACTGTCAGCCGATGGATCAGACAAGCAGTGATAAGGGCCTACATCTCCAATGGGAAGAATCCTCCTTTTCAGTTTACAGCTCACTCTACACAAGCTATTGGGGATTCCTGGGCTTTTCAGCACCAGGCCTCGGTAGAGCAGGTATGCAAGGCTGCTACTTGGTCTTTAGTTCATACCTTCACCAAATTTTATAAGTAGATAGATGTCAGAGCCTCGGCGGATGCCGCCTTTGGTAGGAAGTTATTACAGACAGTAGTAAGCTCTTCAGCTAAAGTTCTCCTCATGTGAGGGAATAAGGTTAAGCCCTGAGATAAGGGCACTGTTTTTGCAGTCCCCATTCATTTGACATCCTGACGCCCTGGAGTGGAATATGAGAGAAAATACAATTCTGTTATCCTCACCTTTGTTTTCTTTCCTTTTTCAATCCAGGAAAGGCAGATTCTCCCTGTATTCTACACTGCTGTATTCGATCCTCTCCATGGTCAAGCCAATAGCCAATAAGCCATAGAAAGAGAGGGGCTTATTTAGTCTCTCCATTGTCTCCAACAAGACATAGGGATTCTTAGGATGCCTTATCCTCTTGGGCAGCTGTGTCTACTGCTTTTCAATTACTGGATTGCAGAGAGCAGCTAGAAGTATATATAGGCCAGGAGGAACCACACCTTTTTGCCTTGCAGTTCTCGCCCTTCGGGCGAGAATTATCCCATTCGTTTCTGACTTCCTGTTGCCCTGGAGTGGAAAAAGAGAGAAAACAATTCTACAGGTGAAGATCACAGAATTTTTTTTTTCTGACCTTATGTTAGGTAATATTTGCAAGATAGTAAAGAAAATGTATTTTATACCCCTTTTTAATTTATACTTGTGACCTTAACATGTAGATTATCATAACTAGTTGGTCTTTGGGCAGCTACAGCTAGGAAATGGACACCAGACAAAAGACCTGCTCACTGCCTACATTTCACTATGGTGTCTCGCTTAGATGGACATGCTACTATGCATCTGACCTCTGTTGGAACTTAAATGTCATATAGTACAGCTTTGTTTAAATGCCCTTTTATAACTTGCAGATGAAGTTTTACTGTGCACTGGCTTTGTCATGGACTCCATATGAGTTTCTTCTGTTTGTGTTTTCTTTTGTTTCTTAATGTGTGTCATTTATATTTTTTAACGGTGTTCATAGCTTCCAAGTGGAAATTCATCTGCCACCTCTGAGGCCATTGTTTCATCGACTCCTGAAGAGTGTAGTGACGGCATTAAAAGCGAGGAGGACTTAAAAACAGATAGTACTAAAGAAATGGAGGAGGATTCAAAGGCTGAACCAAATATTATTCATAGCAGCACAGAGAACAAAGCTAACAAGCAGGGCCCAGAATCCACCCCCTCGTCTGCCTTGCACTGGCTGGCAGATCTAGCAGCACAAAAAGCAAAAGAAGAGACTAAAGGTGATGGCATTGCATTTTGTTCTGGTAAAATTATAATTGTGTTTCTAGTCAATGAATTGACACTTGGTAATTTTGCCAAGTTATACAAGGGAGAGTAAATCATTTTGACATTCACATTTACTGTACAGAGCTGCTTCAATATACACCTGTATACAATGCATTTGTGTCAGTCTTCATGCTAAGTCTCTGCTTACTTATTTTTACGAGGACTCTTTGGTAACTCTCCTACCTTACCACTGTTTACCTGTAGGTGAAGTGTGTGTTCCTCCTTGGACATTGATAACCTTTTATGGCTAGTACACCACCCAGATCTTCCCTGGCGAAAGTGTACTTTTCCTTTAAAGTCCCTGTCTAGGCTAGCCTGAAAAGAATATATTGTAATATACCTCTTCTACCCCACAGCTGCTTGTGATGTCCAGATCTATCATACCCTGTTGACCTTCATGTTCCACCTGCACCCATGTGTCTTAAGGAGTCTTGTACATTAAATGAGTACCTGTCATAAAATGGGGGGTGATGACATGATGTAAAGCGTGTAGCTCGGTTTCATCCAATTAATTTTGAAAGATGGATGAATGCCCAAAGAATCCCTAGGTGCATGCACACTGCAGAGTATTACAGAGCCGAATATTCACTTTTTAATTGTAATATGTCTGTTTATTTGCTCCCTGGTATTTGTCAAATCCAAAGTTAAAAGTAACGTTTTTTTTATTGTTCGTTCTTTTTTTAGACCCTAGCTCTGTGGGGGTGGCCCCACCTAAAGAGTCCTCTGCTGGTTCAGACATGTTTAATTCCAGTGTGAAGAGTTCTCCTTCTCCCAAACTTTTTAATAGCCTTTTATTGGGCCCAGCCGCCTCCAACACAAAGACAGAAGGCTCCAGTTTAAGGGATCTTCTCCACTCCGGTCCTGGGAAACTGTCACAAGGAACAGTGGAGGGAGGAGTGCCATTTCCCCCTGTGTTTAATTCTACGGTTTGTACAATTTTTTACATTTTGTATCTTCTTGAGCATGCTGTAATTGCACAAATAATCATGGTATCATTCAATACCATGCAACTTACTAAAGTCAAGCTCAATAATTTTAAGTATTTTCAGCTTAATTTAGAACTATTTATTATTTTAGAAATAAATGTTTAAAACATATTTGGTGATGAGATGTTAACAACATAAAATGTGGCATTTGTCAAAGCAACCCTTTTCTAAAATTAAAGCTGTGCAGTCCGAAATTTACTTTCCTGAGTACTTTGTGCAGTATATGATTGCAATCTAAATGAAGTCCTAACAAACACAGCAGATCACTTTAGATAAATGTTACCTTTTTTGCTCATAAAAACTACATACAAAAATTACACAACCCCTCTTAAAGCCACCAAAAAAACTGAAAAAAAAACATTTTCCCTATGAAGACTTTTTAAAAAATATATTTTACTATGTTTCACTTAAAAGTATTTTTCTCTACTTTACATTACATATCATTTATACACCATATTGCTTGCTACAATGCCATGAGCAGTCAGATGAAGTTTATCCAGTGTCCTTTAAAAATAAAAACGGGTACAAGCTGTTAAAATAACATTTTTAATTTTCCCCTGCCAATAGACTGTAGTTGTGTCAGAAATAGAGTCTCTTTGCGTCTCATAAGCCTTCTTTTCACCGGTGTATTGGCTTGACTTGATGCATAAACTGGTTACAGAATCAGGGAGCATATTATTCCTTTGTAGAGAGACCATAACTCTTGAGAAAAATAAGCCTGCTAAGCTTAAATGTGTTTGCTGTTCTAGTTTGTTCTTTATTCACCTGACTAATGTAACTAAAAGGAATGTACCTATTTTAGGCAAAAGGGAAATCCAGCTTGCCGAATTTCCTGGACCACATTATTGCATCTGTGGTAGAAAATAAAAAGACATCAGATGCTGCAAAGAGAGCTGGTAACTCAGCAGAGAGCTTGAAAGAGGGCAAAGAGATGGTGATGGGTTTAAATGTTCTAGACCCCCACACGTCACATTCATGGTTATGTGATGGTAGACTTCTCTGTCTTCATGACCCTAGCAACAAAAATAACTGGAAGATATTTAGAGAATGTTGGAAACAAGGACAGGTAGGACTTTATTTCTCTTAAAATACTGAATGTCTATTGAGCAATAAAGATGGGAAATAATCCTTTTTTGCCTTTTCAGCCTGTACTTGTTTCTGGAGTACAGAAAAAACTGAAATCTGAATTATGGAAACCCGATGCCTTTAGCTTGGAGTTTGGTGACCAGGATGTGGATTTGGTGAATTGTCGTAACTGCGCTATCATTTCAGATGTAAAAGTGCGAGATTTCTGGGATGGCTTTGAAGTTATTGAAAGTAAGTGGCCTGCTATTTGGAAGGTTCAAACTCAGCAGGTGTATATAGTGAGTGAATCTTCAGACCATATAGAGGACCTGTCAGAATTTTAGACTTGAAGTGCCATTGCTGCTCTGAGTCACCAATGGTTTCGCCTGAGTCTGAGCTCTGAGTCACTAAGGACAACAATGCTTAGATACTTAAGCTACCCCCCAGAACACCCGTTATCTTCACCATAGCCTAGATTCTCCAGCCGAAGTACAGCGCCACGATTGGCCACCGGCGCTCAAGTGGGCGGGGCTTTCTGGCGGCCAATCACAGCACTGATTGAGGCTAAATGTAAGAATATCTGCGTTCCGGGGGGTTTTGTGCAGGGAGCTCCAGCATTCTGGATTTCCCACCAGCCTGTCTTATAGCAGCACTGCCAACACCTGTGCCTACATGTCAGCTTTATCCCTTACCCACAGACCAATGATAATCGGTAATTATGTAGAAGCCTCGTGTGCCCTGCTAGTTCCAACATGGTCCAAATGAGTAAAACTTAAATAAGAGCTCTAAATGTGGCCAATCTGGGCACTCCTCCCCCTGATGCCAGCAAGGGCAGACTTCAAAATGTGTGACTAGTTCTTGGGGGGGGGGAAATAGTATGCAACCACTTGTAGACACATCAATCACGACCCTGTCCCTCCTGAATTCTTTAAAAAGGAACATCTCAGGCACTTGAGTAACAAAAAACCACAGGGCTGCCCGAGTCCCACTCCCTGGGGCATCACGAATTGGGATGCTCCACTGTGTGAACCCCCCTGGATCGCGAGGTTGCCTTACCTCTTCCTAGAGCCGTCGCACACATCTCATTTCCGAAGGACACCCCTATCTCGGACATATACCTGCGCCAGACCTTTCTGAATGGCCGGCGCATGCATGTCCACAGGTATAGGTAAGCGGGTATGTGGCCAGCAGCTACCTTCTAATAGTGAAATTCACAGGTGGTGTTCCTCTTTTAGAAAAGATTTATAAAAGATTTAAACTTTGCTTGTTTAAATTTATTAGACATATGATTTCTAGAACACATGCAGGCAGCAAAAACAATTGATTGCATTTCTGGATTTGTATTTACATTTTGAGGCTAGGCTAGCTTTTTTAGCGAATATAGTGCTGAATGTTGCTGAAAATTTCTACAGAAAGGTTACGAGCAGAGGATGGTTCTCCTATGGTCCTTAAACTGAAGGATTGGCCTCCAGGGGAAGACTTCAGGGACATGATGCCCACAAGGTAAAGTGCACATTTTCCCTGCATATATCTGTTTTTACATGTTTTTTTAAGAAATTGTTTTTTGTGAACAATAGGGGTGGTAGTCGGTTGTAGTGTCAAGGGGATATAGGTCATTCCAGAATGGAAAGGCGAGTCTGCCAAGTAAAAAAACACAAGACCTGCTGTTGCCTGTAATGCAGTTTTGTCCCCAGCAGAATTGGGTTAAATTAGGCTTAAATGCTTTCTACTTGACCCATGTTGGCTGTCAGCTGCAGCATCTTTCATTCACCAGTGCTTTGCATTCCTTGTTAAACCCTATAGATTTGCACCCTCTGACTTGAAAGTCTGATGAAAGTCTTGAAAACATAGATGAATGCATCATCCTCTTCTGCTGAGGAGGCCCTGAAGAAGAGTGTTCACTGGGAGAAATATAAAGCAGGCTGGATGAAAGCTGCAAGCATGCGGAGAGCAGAAAGCAGGATTTTAGGGCCAGCACTTTCAGATGCAGCTGTAGTGCACTGCTTGTTCGGGAGTGTAGTAGCGCTTCCGTTTTGCCGGCCAAAGGAGCTTCTGCTTTAGCGGCCACTGACCGGCCAGGAGCCGACAATTTTTAAAATTGTTTATTGCCCATATTTAGACACTGGTCAATCTGCCTTACCAGTTGAACCTTGGTTTCATTGGACACTAGAAGATCCATTACGCCTCTCACACTTTAACCTCTGCCACAGAGCACACCCTATTATGTTTTGGCTTATGTCCTAAGGAGATTAGATTAGTTACAATGTGCCTGCAATAAAATCGGACCACGATTCAGATTTTTCGGATCGGATTTTTCCAGAAAAAAAAGTAACCAAAATTATTTTAACACTTTTTTTCTTCTGGAACATGTGAAGGATGCGGCCTGATATTATTCACAACTTCTGGGTTTTGAAGTTATGAATAATATCAGGCCTTGTCCTCCACAGTTGCAGAAGGAAAGAGCTTTTTGGTAAGTACTAAAACTCCTTATTTTTTACACAATTTAATTGACTTCAAGACATTCTACTGTATTTCTGTTAAGTAATGTTATTAAATTGTCTAGATTCATCATTTAGATTGCCAGGTCTATGGCTAACATTACTGGTAATTAAATTTATAAACACTTTTTATCAATCATTTGCAAATTAGCTGGGATGGTGTATACCTATACCCATGTGGCAGTTCTTTTGTGGTTGTGTGTTTTTGAACTGCTTTAAAGGTATTGGCTGTTTCTCCCATTGTCCTGAAAAAGAAATTTGGCCAGAGAAAAAAATCCCCATCTGTATTGTTATCCATCCAGTGGATATCTTTGAAAAACATTTTATCGTAAAATTGCTAAAAATCTTTTTACTCTTTTGACTAATGACACAAATGTGTTTATGAATTGGTTACAGAAACAGATATAGTTAGAAATGTTTCAAACATGCTCTGATGGGATTTTCATTTCAACTTTTAGATTTAATGACCTGATGGATAACCTTCCTTTGCCTGAATATACAAAAAGGGATGGTAGGCTTAATTTGGCTTCCAGGTTGCCCAGTTATTTTGTCCGTCCAGATCTTGGACCTAAAATGTACAATGCCTACGGTACGTTTTACATTTTATTATATCTTTGTCTACAGATGTATTAATTTATGTCTTGGTATGCTAAAGAAACTATGTTTCCGATATTTGCAAACACATTTAGTTCTATTAAGGATTTAGTTTAAAAAAAGTCCTTTTATTTTACTTTCATGAAAATCATCTGTCCATAAACCTTTTTCTCCCTTTATTCATGCAGTCAGCATTGTAACACGAGAAGACTGTGGATCTCCCCTTCTTCAGGTCAAGGGGTGACTTCCCTGGAAGCTTGTCACCTTTACAGTGCTGACTGCATGGATAAACTGAGGGCTATTGATCACAAATCAGAGTGTCCAGAGTTTATTGGAGGATTACTCATTTGAGCTGAAAGGAAAGGTCTATCAGGTACCGCCTTGCTCACTAATTTCTTATCCTTCTGTTTATTTTTAATTAGTAACTCAAATGTTAGGACTGCCAGGTTACTGCAACTACACAAGGCACCAAACACGGGTTATTGGTACTGTAAGGGACTGTAAACCCAGCAGCAGTAACAAGGTAGCAAGCAGCTCACCTGATGGCTGTCCTTGTGCCTCTCCTCCATTTCCTTCAACTCAGGGTAGAAGTCACAGCAGGGCTCCAAAGTTTGCCCTTAATTTTTTTCAGTTCTTTAGGACCACGCAAAAAGTGGTCTAGCTGGAACACAGAAGATGTATGGGCTGGCGGGACCCTAAGCAATACTGGTGGGGGATATACAGCAGGGAATACCAAATTGGGCTGCCCCTGTGTTGCAAGTGTGAGAGTAGGTCAGGTCATTTTCAACTGGACTTTCTCTTTATATTGTAGAAAAAGGTGACAATTGACACCACTTTTTACAAATAAATATGTAACGTGGTGTCCTGCTACTATGCAAATAAATAAAATGGCATTAAGGGTAGTGTTTTATCCAGCCAATGCTTTATGCAAGTGTAGGTCCTGGACTTGGTCACACTAGTTTCAGAAAAGCAGCCTTTATGTTTGCTACTAGGGGTAGGGTAAAGTGGGTCAGGAAATCCTACATTTAATGTGCTGCACGTTTAGGCCTTCTGCTGCCTTCAAGCAAGACTAATAGGATATTTAAAAAGGGACAACAGTTTTGTAGTCGACACTAAACTGTCTGTCTGTCTGTCAGTTATTGGTCTGGCTAATATTAATGCTTTAATACATGTTCAACTACGTTGTTTTTTCTTTCCAAATCTGTAAAGGCTTAATCACAGCAGAAGATAGGAAAGTTGGTACAACAAACCTGCATTTGGACGTATCGGATGCAGTAAATGTCATGGTTTACGTAGGAATCCCAGCGGGGGAGAGTGCCCATACAGAAGGTAAGACGTTTGTAAACTGCTTTAGAAAGCAAAAACCCATAAGCTGTATCTGTTAGACCAGATAGTTGTATTAGGCTACAGTAAGTTTCCACTATTGAATAAAGAACTGTACATTTTTGGAGGGTATTCATTTTACTTTATCTACCTCTATCACTTTATAGAGGTGCTTAGAACAATTGAGGAGGGAGATGCTGACGAAGTTACTAAAAAGCGTATCCATGATGGTAAAGAGAAGCCTGGAGCATTGTGGCATATTTATGCTGCCAAGGATGCAGAGAAGATACGTGAGCTGCTTAGAAAGGTACTGTGAATATATATGATATTTACCTTCTCTGGTCATACTAACAAACATAAAACAATGCCTTACTTTGGTCCAAACTTTTGTAGGTTGGTGATGAACAAGCACAAGAGAATCCACCAGACCATGATCCAATACATGATCAAAGCTGGTACTTAGACCAGGCATTGCGTAAGCGGCTCTATGATGAATATAGTGTACAAGGATGGGCAATAGTGCAGTTTCTAGGTGATGCTGTGTTCATTCCAGCTGGCGCACCACATCAGGTATTGAAACTTAACCATTTGTTTGGATTTTAGACAAACTTTTGTAGATTGTGCTTATAAAACCATTAGTTTCCCTTAAAGTCATACTTTAATCACAATATCGCTGATAGTCCGGTGCTTTCAAACTTACCGGATAGTCCCACCACACGCTGCTCCTTCTTCCTTCGCTGCATCGTCTCTGACACCTCTGTGCTGTTAGAGATGATTCGACTTATCACAGGAACTATGGCACCCCCCTCCATTGCAGTGACTGGAGATGGGTGTGCAACAGTTTATTTGATGCGCTGCATCGTCTACAATCGTATATCTATGTCATGGGACTATTTGGCGGAGAAGGAAGGAGTGGCGCGCAGCGGGGCTCTGACATTGGGCTATCTGGTAAGTTTGAAATCACCAGACTAGGAGTGATAGCCTGCAGGGGAATGAAAGGGGAGTTTAGCGTTTCTAATATTGTGACTTAAGTATGACTTTTAAGTCAACTGGAAGGTGAGCTTAAATATAATGTCCTATATAAGTGCCAAACCTAGCCTCAGAAGCCCGAGGATTACCCTTTGGGGGATACACCAGTCAATCTCAATGTTTCCTAGGAAAAGTAGGCCACTTTCCCATTAGATGCAGTTGTCCTGCAGGACATTTCCCCTTCCTTTTTTATTCTGTGAGTTTAGTAACAATTTAACTTGATTTTCTTCTGTCACTACAGGTCCACAATTTATACAGTTGCATTAAAGTAGCTGAAGATTTTGTGTCTCCAGAACATGTGAAACATTGCTTCCGCCTAACTCAGGAGTTTAGGCATTTGTCAAATACCCACACAAATCACGAGGACAAACTTCAGGTAGTGTATCTTCTGTGTATTAATTTACAATTTTGCCAGATTTACTTGTTATCTCCGTTTATCATTTTGATGGGATGAGCCAGTCCAATGCATTGCTGCACTATTAGGTATCAGTCAGTGGCTCCGCTACCGTATGACGAGCATATTCCTGAGCAGGTCTCTCATGTTTTACTCCTGCTACCTGTGTCTGCTTGATCGGCAATACTTAGGGAGTAAGGAAGTGGGCAATTAGATGCAAATAATATGTATTTCGGGTTTTCCGATTTTGTTATAAATGTAAATGTTATAAAAATGCTGTGTAAAACTGTAGGTCAGGGGTTCCCAACCAGTGGTACAAAGTACTTGACAACCTAACAGGTGGAACTTGGTAAGGCTGCGACACTGATCAGAGCCATAACATGATCTACTGTCATCTATACTTTACCCAATCCAAATTTGTTCCATAAATACAAAGCTACTCTAGGTGATGTAAACTGTTTGTGCATTTTCTTGCACATTAAATAGGTGCATGGAAAATGGAAGGTTTTGGAACGCCTGCTGAAAGTCGTTGATTCAGCGTTCTGTGCCACTCATTATTATGCACAGAATAAAACGCTGATTGGAAGAGAGCCTGTGCATGCCCCAAAGGAACGTGTCAGAGGAAAGCAAACCCAGCATTCTGGGGCATTTTCACAGCAGCAAACCCCTGGATAGTGAAAATCCTGGGCAAGACTGTGTAACATTTTGTTGCTAATCTGCTCCTCTGTGCAAGCCCTGCTGTGTAGCCCCTATTTGTCTAAGACATTGTCATTTTCAGCCATCTTCAGTATGTGTCCTTCAATACCTGATGGGCCACCCTGCGCCATCTTCACAGGAACTAAGGCATGCCCCCTTTTTTATACGACATCCAGGACAACTGAGGGGGATGTGACTTTGTCAATAGCGCAGGACCACTGGTTCGAGGACCAGTGATTGGAAAATGGAGCCGTGGACCATCGCGGCAGCTGTGCGAGCGGCACAGGACTGGAATCAGATGTTCCATTAAGTGTCAGCTGTGTATTCTAAGCATACAGCACGTCCTGCTTCCGAATAGTCATAACATGTGGGTAATCCTCCGGCGCCGTGCACTGCAGACATGTAGAAAACAAGCTCCTCCCGGCCCTACATATACCGGAGGACCTCCCACAAATCCCCAGTTTTTTTTCGGCAGTGCTGGAAATACGAAGACATGAAGTATCACGCTCTCGCAGGCGAGCGGGCCTCACGGCCCAAGGTCCTGTGGGACTATTTCCACCCGTCCTCTTCAGAAGAAATATGCCTCCCAGCCTAGGCTGCGCGGGTCGGGTGAAGGTAGGTAGCACCTGGTGTGCTGAACGGAGCCATGCTCCACCGCAATCCCCCTCCATAGGGTAGGCGGTCAGGCCCATGGTGAGCCTATAGAGTATGCCCCTCCCGCAATTTTGCCCGTGCCCCTCACAAATTTAGTCCATGGACACCGTCAGCTTCCCCCTCGCTTCCTCCCATAACTCGGGGGAAAAGAAGGGGGGGGGGGGGTATGTGTGGCAGCCCCAGCGCTATTCGCCCTTAGACTTCCGTCCCTATACAACGTGTGCTGGCTTTTTACTAACTATCTGCTGCTCAGCAGCTTCATTCAGCATGTCAGCATGAGACTTATACATCCACTCTGTTCTACCTTCTTCCGGCGGTTGGAGCTTCGCGCTCTTTGGGGGGGGCGGAGACTCGCCCTGACGAGTATTGCGTCACAGCCTGGCCTGGCCCTCCCCTTGAGGTTCGCGGGCGCCATTTTCTCTATCTTCCCGCGCGCGCGTGGTGTGGCTCGTCTCCTCCCTCGGTCATGTAAGTGCCCTCCGGGGCGGTATGGCTTCTGGGTTTTTCAAACAGAGCATGGCACTGACTCCTCTCCCCTTGTCCCATTATGTCTTTCAGAAGCCAAGACTTCGTTACCGGCCACGGCCTAACATATATTATAACGGGTCCTCTTTCCAAATTCTCCCACATTACTAGCGGGTTTTTGGGGCATCCAGGGTTGCTTATTGCATAATTCCCTGTGTTATCACCATATGGAGGCATTTCAGAATTATGGAACCGGGGTCCCTCCGGGACGTGACCGGCTGTGTGCAGTGTGTGGACAGCCCCTGGCTGAGGCTGACAGGGCACAGGTCTGCGGACAGTGTGCAGCACAGGCATTGCTAACAGAGGATCCCTTCCTCACTCCCGTCTCCCCGCTCCCAAACATCGCTCATGATGATTCCCACTCCAGCGGGAATGACCTGCAAGAGGTGCCGAGAGCGTTGCCCGCGGCGGAGTAGGTGCTTTCTGGATTGGCGGAGCGTATGGGCCCTGGTAAAAAGCGGTCCCTGACACCCCCAGGTTCTCCGGTTCCTAACGATACCGATGATTCTGCTGATATTCAGGACCCTGACCCTTCTGAGGAAGCTGAGCTATTCTCAGACTCAGGCTCCTCCCATGGGATGCCCGCAGGCTGTGAGGAATCCGAGCCTGGCTCCTGGGGTCTGTGTGATACGGATGAAATCCTGATCAAGATCTTTGCGGTCTTGTCATTCTCCCCCCTGGGGAGATTCCCAAGCCAAAAAAGGAGACCTTCCATACAGCGCCGCCGCGCTTGGAGTTCCTAGAACAGGAACATTTCCAGAATATTATATCCCAGGAATGGGAATCGCCTGGTAAGCTGAAAGGGATTCCAGGGGTCTGGGAATGGAAGTACCCTTTTCCCCCCTGATGTGGTCAATTTATGGTCAGCCCCTCTGGTGGTGGACGCGCCAGTTATAGGGGTCACAAACCCCCCTTTTATGACTGCCCCCTTTTATCGTACCCTTCGGGATGCTGAGGAACGGCGCATTGACAGACTGGCCTCACACGCCTTCTCGTGTGCTGGGACGGCCCTGCGCCCGGTTTGTGCCGCGGCCATCACTGCGGTGGCCGCCAGGACACTTGTCAGAAAGATACTGGATCACTGCCCTGAGGATCTTCCTTGGGGGGGTGTTCAGTGCGAAGCCTTTGTGAAGTTTATTCTATCGACACTGGATGACACCATTAAGATGTGTGCTAGGAGTTCAGCACTTGCGGTTACCATTCGCCGCCTGGTCTGGCTGCGACAGTGGGGCGCCGATGGAGCTACAAAAAAGGCTCTCACTTGCCTTCCATTCAGAGGACGGAGGTTATTCGGGGCCCGCTTGGACCTTTTCGGCAAAAAGGATATAGCACCCTCCCGCAGAAGGTCGCTCCGGCCTCCACGAGGCAGGGTCACCCCTCCACCCCCCTACGTCAGTGTTAGACGTGAATCTGAGGTGTGTTTCCAGTTTTTCGGCGTGGACTTCCAGCATGGCGCGGGCAGGCAGCGCCCTGGCCCTTCTGGCAGGACCAAGTCCAAATCTGCCAAAACCTCGCAAGCATGAAGGGGCGCCCTCGCTCCTTTGGGCGAGGGGGCGACTGCACAGCTGTCTCACATCCAGGAATATGCCTTCTCCTTATGGCGGTTCCGGGATGTCTCGCTGGCGGTCCCCCCCCCTCAGTTTCCTGTCAGGGTATTTTTAGCCCTGCTGTCCCTTCTGAACATGGCGCAAGCCGGACTAGGACCTGCAGTGTTGGGCGCGCCTTGGCAATTGCCTTAACGTATGGGGCCATGGCCCCTATACATTTTTTCCATCCTCCCCCCTCATCAGTATGAGGTAGGCTGGACCCCATGTGCCTACGGCAGGCTTAGCTATTCTGCCCTTGCAAGTAATCCATATATGACATATCTGTCTTGGGCCACGGGCCCCTGGGTGGGGGGGGGGGGGTTCGGTCTCTGGCGAGGCTCTAGCACTTCTCAGCTTCTCTGGGGTCTGCGGCACACCTTAGACTATTCTAGCCAGTGTCACAGGTTCAACCCTGCAGCTTGAGGAACTGCAGGGGCCTCCCTTCGTGCCCAGGCTACTAGCCTGGCGGATATGGGGATGCCTGAGGTGGGGCTTCGGCGTTGGGATCTACCGGGTCGTCTTCTTTACCCCCCGCCTCTGCATCAGACAAAGTGGGTCGGTTGGCCGACAGTGTCCCCTAGATGCTACTGGATGGTTGCTTAAACCCCCCCATCCCTTCACCGTCACTTAATCACTATTCCCCGTCCCGGGGAAATCGGTTCAGGCTTGCTGCCTTCTTCCCTGGCATTAGGGGACCCCTGGTTCCGGGGGCTCTGCCCTCCTTCACTTGCGCCCTACCTTCACAAGCGGGGTGGCAGCTGGAGGGTCTGTCGGTGGCACATCCAGATTATGTCATTTATGTACCGAGCCCTCGGGCTCCTCGGCGCAGTAGGTTACTAAGCCCTCATATGTCCCAGCACCCCGGTGCTTGGTCTGGGCTCAGGCCTTCTTGGTAAGTTGGTTCTTCTGGAACTTCCCATTGGCAAGGGCCCCTTCAGGGGGGCACATCCCTTCCTTGCTAGCATCTTCTAGAGTATGGGCCCCCTGGGTGCCAGTCTAGCAGGTTTGGAGAGGGAGAGCCAAATCTCTCCCACGAACCACGGGGTTCTAGGTTGGGCCCTTAGAGGGTCCATTTTATCTGCTGGGCTCGCTGTAACGGTGGCCCCCTTTGATTCTATATGGCGGGCCTCCCCCTCCTTTAGGTCCGGTCGGTTCATGAAGGATGCCTGGCCTGTTGCAAGATGAGGGCATGTTTGTATTGCTGATTAAAGATTGTGACAGGTTGCTACCTCTGGAGGGTCCCTGTCCCTGGCCTGGGTGGGGTTCCACCCCGCCTGCTTCTCAGCGGTATTCGCTTCTATGGTTGCCCTTAGCGGCAGGTGTTGCCATCTCGGGTTGCCCAGGGAGCCTAGAGCGGCTCTGATGGGTCTCCCTTCTGACACAGGGCCTCTGCCCTTGTCTCTGCGGTCCCAGAATATTCTGGTTCCTGTTGGTGGGCCTGAGTATCTAGGCTTAGCCTTATTATTTCACATGCCTTATTTTCACCAGCCTACCTTTGGGCTCTGCGCACGGCTGGCTGGCTAGTGAGTCCCATGGGATCTATGGCCTAGGCGGCCTTTGGAGTAATGGCTCGCAGACGCCTCTGCCGAGGACTGCGGAGCTGTGATGTCCCAATTGGGGTGCGGTCCTGTCCTTATCAGGTCTCTTCCTGTTTCCAATCAAAGGGGGGTTGATTGCTAATTCCCCCTTGGGGGCGGGCCTCATCTTCTGGGTGACCTAGTATGAGTGGAGGTTTGGAGGCTAGCTCCCCAGCTTCCCTTTATTCCACCTATAATGGCTGGGTGGTTCCCATATTGACTGGCAGGGGCCTTAGTCTCTCCCCTGTGAGTCGTTATCGGTCCCCAGGGCCTTAAAGCCATTACAGCTTAAATTGTGGATGGCTCCCCATCTGGGGACTCTGATGGTGTAGGCCTGCCTTGGCCTTTCCTACAGGAGTCTGGTTCTGTCACCCTTCTAGATTATTCTCTTTGGGTTGCTTAACTGCACCCCCCCAGTAGTTCCATAAGTCCCTGTGGGGATCAAACCTTTCATCCTGTTACCCTGCGGACTTCCTGGGGATCCTGCTTGGATACGGTATCGGCTGCCCTGGGGGCCAGACCGCTCTTCTGGGGCCTCCTGACTCCGTCAGACTTGGGCCTGAGACGATGGTTCTGGCTAGTTTTTCCCTGACACTATGTATACTCATATATACATGTACGGCTATATGCGGCTACAGGTACCCCATGCCTGGGGGTGTTTCCCTTTATCCTGGGCTTCTGGCCCAGGTGGTCTGTTGGACCCTTGGTTCAGACCCTTTTGTATAGCCATGGGCTGATTGCTAATATACTAATTGTGAGGGCCTACATCCCTCTTCAGGTTTTTTGCACTTCTTCCCGTGCTGGCCTACTTGGCCTTTGGGGGACTGCTGTTCTAGGAAGTCTACGGGCGCCTCCTTAGTTATGCGCCTGATACCTATTCCAGCGCCATTGCACCTTGAAGCGCTCCTTCTGGAGGTTCTCTGATTCTGGGGAAGCCCTGGCTTCCTGGTAATTAAGGGTTGTATTCCCGCCTTGGTCAGGTGCCCTGTTTTTTTTTCCCCTTGAGGGTGTTACAAGAGTTGCCACAAGGCTTCCTTCTTGCCTGTGAGCTGGTTGGGTCACTACACTGACCTATGTTCCTTCAGGGGAGCTTTTCTTCCCCGTTATTGTTTACTCTGTTATCATGGGTGCTTGGGTATCACGTTTCCTTCAGCACCAAGGTTTTGTTTCTCTGTTAGTTCAATTACTTGCCTTATGGCCTGTCTCTGTTCATACCTGCTTGGTTCCGTTATGAGACTGATGTTGGAGCCTATGCTCTTGTCATGCCTGTTGCAAGTTTTGCAGGTGACAGCGCCTTTACTGTCCGCTGTGCCTTGTTTTTTTTTTGGGGATCCCACCCTGCTTATGGACACTGCTATTGGATGTCCCACATGTTATGACTATTCGGGAGCAGGAAGTGCTGTATGCTTAGAATAATACAACTCTGTGAAGTACTCACCTGTAGAGTTGATATTATACGCATACAGCACGTCCTGCTCCACCCCACCCTGATTTCACTAATTCTGGATCGCCTGTATGGTGATTATTATCAGTTGTATTTTTTTTTTTTTTTTTGCCCCAGAGCAGAGTTTTCTGAATAAAATTGTACAGTATAAGCTAAGGAACTTTTATCTGGAAAACTAACAAAGTGAAGATGAGAAATTAATATATGTATTTGCTTTTTTAGGTGAAGAATATTATCTATCATGCAGTTAAAGATGCTGTTGGGACGCTAAGATCTCAGGAGGCAAAGTTGGTGCGAACATAGAAAGCTGATTTGTACTTGCTGAGAGGAATATTGTAAGGCAAACTCATTTGTCATTTTTGGATTATTTTTTTTTGCTTGAGGTGACTGCTGCAAGAAGGGAGAAATCTATTAGCAAATCCAGCTACATTTTCTATACAGCCTCATAGCTCATGAATTATTGACATGTCTCACTTATGCCCTTAACTCAAAGGCACCTTTTTTCTGTTGCTGCCTTGAAATGTAATCATTTTAGCACTGGACGGCTATGCTTTTTAGTATGGTGGAAAATTGAGAAGATAAAGTAGAAGAGCACATTTGGCTTTTTGTGTTAAACTTTCTGCACTTTGAAGATGTCTTCAAACTGGAATTTGGACTAATATAGGTCATGTTTTACAGAAGAAAAGAGAACGTTTTACCCGGATGTCTAATGCAATTGTCTAATTTTAACTTCTAGTCATTTGCAATACCAGTGAGGGTTGTTAAATGTTTTACACAGCATAGTTCAATATGCTAGCTCTAAACACAAAGGTGGGGTGCTGAATTATTAATTTTTCTTTAAAAAAGGGGGTTGCAAATATGTATTTATTAAGAAAAATACGTTTGTAGTAAACTTTACTTTTACCTGAAATAAGACCTTTATAGATTCTTCAGACATCCCTGCACCTGTGTTATCAAACAGCACGTTATATTTAGTCTTCCTTTTTACCTTTCACGTTGACTCTTCCCTCTAAGTCATTCTTGTAAGCACTTGGGGAAGATCCAAGATCTCACAAAGAGAACACATGTTCACGTTGACAGAGTAAGCCATTATTGGGCATCTTAACACAGCTACGGAATTAGGCATATGAACAGTTGCAAACTTTGTATAAAACACGCACATGTATTTTCATGCTTAGTATATCATGAAAAATTGATGAATAATGTTAGCAGTTTAGCTTATTTAGGATAATGCTCACACAAATGGTTTTAAACTTTCCACATTGACTTTTGGAAAGTTAAGAATTCCCTCACCTGTAAAGCTGTGTCACTGCAGGTCTGTTTATATTTATATATATATTCAGTAACAATTTTTTAAGTGTTATACTGTAGAATACTTTTCATTTGATTTCCTGTACCTTGATTTTGTGAAGGGCTGATTAGGGTTTCCATGTTCTTATTAAAGTACAATGAATCTCTAACTTGAGTTTTAAAATCATTTTATTTAGGAGCATGTGAAATTTCACACTATAAGTATATGTATTGTTCACACTATAAGACGCACCCAACCATAAGAGGCACCTAAGGTCTAGAGGAAGAAAATAAGAAAAATTATTCTGAACCAAGTAGTGTGCTAAAATACCCCCTCCCTGAACCCATAATAAGCATTTTGCAGAGCCTCCTCTCCAAGAGGCAAATAATAATCAGTGTCACCCCCCCCCCCAAGAACCCCATAACAGGTAGTGCTACAGAACCCAAAAATAGCAAGTGTGACAACCCCTACCCAAGAATCCCATAACACGCCACCAAGAATCGCATAATAGACACGCTTCAGAAACCATACAGAACCCAAAGATAGCAAGTGTATCACCCCCCCCCCCCCAAGCATTCAGTGTGCAGAACCCCACCCGGGTCAAACCACCCCCACATCCATCCTTGTGCAGACACAGATGAGTCCACTGGCGCATGCTGCCCTCAGCGACTTAGGCAGGTTGAAAGAAAAACTGTAACATGTCAAAATACTTAGGCTGGTCCTAGACCAGCTGGATTATGGGACGCTCCCGCTTTACAACCATCGCCGACAATCGCTGGTGTTCAGCTAGTGCCACACCCTTCAGATGCTGCTGACAAAATCAGATGTGAAAGTGCCCATTACCATGGGCAGCAATTCACATTCGATTGTGGGGAGATTGCCTGAAAGCGCGGGCACACAGCAATCACGGTTGTTAAACCAGCCTTAGCCCTCACTATTGGATGAGGTGCAGCTGGTGCAACTATTCTTAGTATACAGTACGTCCTGCTCCAGAATGATTACTTACACGTGGGTATTACTCCGCCAGATGGCGCTGGACTGCAGAGACATCGAAAACAGGCTCCTCCCGGCCCCTCAAATGCCCAGGGACCTCCCACAAATCCCCAGAATTTCTCTGCAGTCTGGACTGCGAAGGACGAGAAATGGATCTCTACATGCAGGTGAGCGGGGCTATTAGCCTGCGGCCCTGTAGGACTATTCCCGCCCGTTCCATTCGTAATATGCCTCCTAGCCTTGGCTGCGCTCGTCGGGTGAAGGTAGGCAGCACCGCTGTTAGGTGCTTAGGAGCGCTGCTCCACTGCAATCCCCCACCAAAGGGTAGGCGGTTCAGGCTTATGGTGAGCCTTTATGGGATTCCCCTCCCACACTATTGCCCCTTGCCCCTGCCTATCGGTGGACCCTATTTAAGTGGCCGCTGCCCTCCCTCATTCTCCTTGTAGCCTTCGGGGGAAAAGGGGGGGGGGGTGTAACTGTGTATGCTATGCATTCTGTGTTATACACCTTATAATTTATTCTTTCTGCCTTGTGTTGGCCGCCGCGCTGGCTTGCTTTCCTTTTCTGTTTTCAAAATTACCTACACAATATATTCTGTTAAGCACAACCCCCAAAAGAATATATACCCAGGGAACTAAGAATGTGGCAATACCGGCATCCCAAATTGATACAACAATACACCAAAAAGCTTATGTGGTTCCAGCAATCCGCAGAAAGGGGACTAATACCAAAAAGGCACCACTCTCACCCTAATAATAATTCAATAACACCATTAAAGCTTGATATCCATCTATTTAATTCATCCAAAAAATGTTTATTCTTAGTATACAATACGTCCTGCTCCAGATATAATACTTACACTTGGGGTTATCCTCCGCCAGATAGCGCTGCACTGCAGAGACATGGAAAAACAGGCTCCTCCCGGCCCTTCAAATACCCAGGGACCTCCCACAAATCCCCAGATTTCTCTGCAGTGCTGACTGCGAAGACATGAAGTATCACTCTCTCGCAGGTGAGCAGGGCTACCAAAGCCTGCGGCCCTGTTGGACTATTCCCACCCGTCCTCCCTGTGATGTGCCTCCCAGTCTGGGCTGCGCTAGTCGGGTGAAGGTAGGCAGCACCATGCGTGCTTAACGGTGCCATGCTCCACCGCAATCCCCCACCAAACGGTAGGCGGTTTTGGGCTGATGGTGAGCCTCTAGGGGATGCCCCTCCCGCACTATTGCCCCATGCCCCGTGTAGCGGTGGGCCTTGTACAAAGGGTCGCCAGGGTCGCCACAAAGGGGGGGGTGGTCTTAGTGTATGTTTTACACGTTATGGCCTTAGTCTTGCTCCGGACTGGTATTCCTGGTGTCAGAGCCGCGCTGTTTGTTCTTTACTGTGTATTTGTCGCCGCGCGCACCTCTTCCTTTACTGGATGTGCTGCGCCGGGCGGCGGCGTCACCTCAGATGCTGCGGCGTCTTCATTGGCAAATCATTTTTTCTAAGTGTGCCATACACTTCGCTCCTCATGACAACTTGTAAATCTCAGAGCTTCGCGCTCTTCGGGTGGGGGGGGGGGGGGCGGGGACCTGGTTGGCGCGCTCCGCGTCACAGCCCGCTCTGGCCTGCCCTTCGAGGTTCGCTTGGCGCCATTTTGATGCTGGTCGCACGCACGCGTGGTAGCAGTCCTCCTCCTCCCTTGGTCTGTAAGTGCCCTCGCGGGCGATTTTCATGATCCTTGTTTACTGCGCATGGTTCTGACACCCTTTATTCCCATTATGTCTTTCAGACTGGTGACCACCATTGGCTTCTCCCGGCCCGGTGTAAAATTATAGCGGGCCTTGTAATATTCTCCCACTTCCATAGCGGATCTTTGGGGCATCCAGGGTTACTTATAGTGTAAATCCCTACTGGCATATTGTGCCTTGATTAATCACCATATGGAGGCATCTCAGAATTATGTGACCGGGGTCCCTCTGGGACAAGACCGGCGGTGTATAGCGTGTGGACAACCCCATGCTGATGCTGACAGGGCATGGGTCTGCGTACCCTGTGCCGAGCAAGCCCTGGCCCTGCAATCTGGTCGGCCAGTGGCTACACCTAGCTTCAATTCACCTATCTCCCCAGGCTTAAATCTCTCTCCTGCTGAGTCGCCTACAAGTGGGGAATTGCAGCCTGCTGGGCCTTCCAGACTGCCTACGGCTGAACAGATTATTGCTAGGTTGTCAGAGCGAATGGGCCCTGGTAGAAAGCGGCACCTGTCGCCTCATGTCTCTGTATGTTCTATGAGAACTGAGGGGTTTGCTACTCCATGTGACTATACCCCTTCTGATGAAGGGGAGTTGTTCTCTGACTCAGGCTCTTCTGATGAGAGGCCGAGGAGTCATGACTATTCTGGCCCTGAATACTGGGGCCAGTGTGACACTGACGACTTGTTGCTTAAGGTATTAAGGCACTGTCTATCTCTCCCCCGGTCAGGTCCCCAAGCCTAGAGGGGAGCGTTTCCATACTGCGACTGCACGTTTGGAATTTTTAGAGCAGGCTCATTTCCATGCCCTTGTGCTCAAGGAATGGGAATGCCCCAGTAAACTTCCAGGGGTTCCAGGGGACTGGGATAGGAAATACCCTTTTCCCCCTGAGGTAGTTAATTGTTGATCATCACCCCCCGTGGTGGATGCGCCGATCATAGGGGTCACTAACACCCCCCCCTTTATTACAACCCCTGCTTATAGTACCCTTCGGGATGCTGAGGATCGGCGCATTGAGCTGCTGGCCTCCCATGCCTTTTCTTGTGCTGGGACGGTGCTGCGCCCGGTCTGTGCCGCAGCCATTACTGCAGTGGTCGCTAGAACCCTCATCAAAAAATTGCTCGATCATCACCTCGAGGATCTCCCCTGGGAGGTGTTTAATGCACTCTCCAATTGTGATGTATTTGTGAAGTTTATTCTATTAGCGCTGGATGACGCGATTAGAATGTGTGCAAGAACTTCCGCCCTTGCGGTGGCTATTCGTCGCTTGGTCTGGCTGCGACAGTGGGGTGCTGATGATGCTACTAAAAAGACTCTTACTGGGCTCCCCTTTAGAGGGCAACGCCTATTTGGGGCCCGTCTAGACCTGTTCGGTAGAAAGGGCAAATCACCCCTTCGCAGACGGCCGTCTCGGCCCCCTCTGGGCAGGGGCACCCCTCCTCCCCCCTACCTTAGTGTTAAACAGGAACCAGGGGTGTCTTTCCGGATTTTTCGTGCAGATTCCTGCCCCACGAGCAGCAGACAATGCTCTGGCCCCTCCGGCGGGGCTAAGCCCAAATCTTCCACCAAACCCCCTCAAGCATGATGGGGCGCCCTCGCCCATCTGGGTGAGGGGATGGCTGCAGCACCTTGCTCTTATCAGGAGGCATCTCGCCTCATTCTGGTGGATTCAGGAGGTTGTGTCCTCCAGATACAGGATAGCGTTGCTGCATGGCCTTCCCCAGTTTATCAGGTCCCAGGTACTCCTGGTCCCTGCCGCTGTTCAGTTGCTGGCACAGGCCATGCTAGGCCTGCAAGGTCTGAGGGTCTCTTGCAGATTGCCCGTAATAGGCAGAGGCAAGGGCCGCTATACCACCTTCCACAGTCCTCCAAAGGATGGGTTGGGTTGGCCCATTCTGGATTCACAGCAATTCTCTAATTACAGGCAGTTTCCTGCATTGAAACTCGAGTTGGGCCATCAGCACCTTGCGCCCAGTGGGCTTCTTGCCTTCTGGGGAACTCTACAATGCTTGTGTTTACATTCCTGTGCCCTCAGGTCTCTGAGGCTCTCCAGGTTCGTGTTGGAAGTCCAACACTGTTAATTGTGGCCTTGTTATTTGGCCTCTCTTCAACTCCCAGAGTGTTCACTCAGGTGCTGTCGATGGTGATGTCTCTGATGAGACCAAGGGGCGTCCGCGCGATGTCTACCCGGACTCCCTTCCTCACTTCCCTGTCTCTGCGTCAGGATAGTTGTATACCCGGCTGGTGGGTCCATTGGGAGTCATTTGGATGGGTGTTCAATCACCCCGAGTCCTCGCTGTTCCCTAAAGTGGTAACTCCATTAATAGGAATGATTCTGGATTAGGTTCAAACCAGATTCTCCCCCTCTAAGCAATTAGGTGGGCAATCTGGTCTCATGGGCTCAGTCCCTCATTGCTGTCCCGATCTCTTAACACCAGGCAGGGATGCAACTGGTGGGCCCGTTGTTAACTTGCTCGGAAGAGGTCCCTTATGCTCAGTTCCCCTTGAGCCCTTCTGCAACTTCTATTGGTAACATAGGACAGGGATCCAGCACCCCTGGAGCAGTGTCTGTGGGCCTTCCCACCTGTATGACGTTTTTTCTCTTGAAAGTGGATGAACTCAAGGGACCTGTCTGGGGGCAGTTCCTCCTTGCCCCTTCCTGGAAACGGTCACCATGGATGCCAACCTTTCAGGTTCCTCTGAAACCCCCTGCGATTTTGGTGGTGGTGGGGCCCTTAGAAGGTCCTTACGCCTATTGAATTCTAAACAGTGAGCGTTTTTCAGTTGGCTCTATCTCGCTTGACCACTCCCCTTCTGGATTTGCCAGTCCTGGGGGTGCTCGGTCCGTCTGACGACAGATGTCCTACATTAACCATTGGAAGGGGCCTAGAGCTGGCGGACCTTCCAGGGAGTGTCTATGTTCCCTTCTGGGCGGAGACAATGCTCCCTGCATGTTAGTGATATTAGCTCCGGCGGTGCCCCTCTGCGACAGGATGTGGATCTGTTGGGTTCTGTCACCTTCACAGGCTATCGGCCTTTGTTTCCCTGTCCCAGTATCCTATGTCAGTGGTCCCGGTGCCTTTAGTACCGTCTTGACAGGACGTTCGGTTCTGTATGTCCTTCTCCATTCCCTCTGCTAGGCAGGGTTCTGCGTAAGATTGCTCTGGTAAGGGGACCAGTGATTCTGGTGACCCCCAGTTGACCTAGTAGAGTGTGGTTGCAGACATGGTACTGTGGTCAGTAGTTCTGCACCTTGCCAGGAGTGCCAGTTGATCACTCAGGGCCCCCTTTACGTCACTCCAATCCACGGTCCCTGGCCTAGTCGGCCTGACTGCTGAAACATACATCTTGATGGAGACAAGTTAGCTGTCTCGGTGTTTGTGACTATGGGAAGGCTAGGAGTAAGCCTCTTCCTCGTCGTCTTCTATTGTTGTAGGGTATGGCATACCCACATTGATTGGGGCGAGTCTAGTTCTCTTACGTGTTGGGTGTTCTCGGTTCCCAGGGTACCAGTGTGGTTTTCAGCATGAATTGGAGTTGGTTCCCCAGCTCAGTTCTCTGATGGGTCAGGTTCTGCCCTGTCCACCTTGCCTTGGCAGTCTCTGGTTCGGTCTTCCTTGGTTAAGACTTCCTTCAGGGGGTGCTCATGTGCGTCCTCCATGTACTCCTATGGTCCCTGTTGGGATTGAAATTGGATTCATTCTGTCTGCTTGCAGGATTGTCCCTTGGTCCTATTCAGGATGCTGTCTGGCTGTCCTTACCCTCAAGGTTGTCCTTCTGGTGACTGTTACCTTGGTCAGGCGTGTGTTAGCGGGCGGCTCTGTCTACCTAGCCCTCATTCCTTGAGATACACCAGGATAAGGTGGAGTTCCGCCTGAAGCCGGACTCCCTACATCTGGAGGTGTCTTATGTTCATTTATTCGAGATATTGTTATCCACGGCTATCCCCTTTTCCTAGCAACGCTGAGGAAGTGGTTCTGCATTCCTTATACAGCTGTTGGCAGTTTTTCATTGGGAGTCACTGTGGCCTTTAAGGGAACTGAGGTTCCTTGGGGCTTGTGGTCATTACATCCTGAATGTGCGCAATCTCGTCTGCTCTCGGGAGTTGGGCGGTTTGGTCCTGGTTGTTGCCTTAATGGATGTTACTCCTGGTATAGGAGCACCTTGAGAAAGTAGCACAGCGCTACGGAACGCGTGGGTGATCTGATCGGCCCAGCAGGAGTTTTTTGCTGCACATATAGAGGTGAATGATTATTGATTTGAACAATAGATCATATTTTGCACTGGTCACTTTAGGTATTGGCACTTTATATTAGGTAATAGGTTTTTAACATAGGGGTATATTTGGGTATACGGGATAATATGGGGCTGCTGGTGCTATATTGTAGATATGTTGTGTATACATATATGTTTTTAAATGTATGGTATGATGTTGTATGGATTTGTTGTATGTTTTTTATGTACTCTTTGTAGATGAATTGATTAATTAAAAATGAATACTTAGATCAGTTGGCATTATTGATTAATTTGGTGTGGGTTAGAGTGGTGCCTCTCAAGTAATCGTGTCTATAGTAGGCTGGAGCTATAGAAATTGTATATATGTCTTGTGGTAGCAACTTGGGTTACTGATTTGGCACACTATCTATCCCCTCATTGACTAAAAATCAGGTGGTGCTATATAGGAAAAATACTGTTGTTCTCAGATGTTACTCCTGGTACCTTGTTCGGCCTTTGGCTTCTGCCAAATTTTTTAGTAGCGATCGGATTCGTCAGGCTGTTACTCAGGCCTATTCCGGCAAGGGGAAGAATCTCCCTTGTTGCCTTGATTCCTTTTCTACGTGTGCTTGATGCCTCTTGGGCTTTTCAGCACCGGGTTTCTGTTGAACTGGTTGGCTAGGCCACTACCATTGGCCTTCTGCTCATACCTTTTGCAAGGTTTTTAAATGTTGATGTTAGGGCCTCAGCTCATGCTGTCTTGGCCATATGGTTCTGCAGGTGATAGTGGTTTAAACTGTCTGCTGTTGTCGTTTTTTGTTGTGGATCCCACCCTACTTTATGGACACTGCTTTTGGATGTCCCAAGTGTAAGTATTATATCTGGAGCAGGACGTACTGTATACTAAGAATAATACAATTCTGTGAAGTACTCACCTGTAGAATTGATATTATTTGTATACAGTACGTCCTGCTCCACCCCACCCTGGTTTTTGCATTTTTCTGGATCCCCTGTATGGTGATTGTTATCTTTATCATTGCCAGTTGTTCTGGGTGGTTTAATTCTCCCGGCTTCTTGTTCACTGCTTTTCAATGCTGGGGATTTGTGGGAGGTCCCTGGGTATTTGAAGGGCCGGGAGGAGCCTGTTTTTCCATGTCTCTGCAGTGCAGCGCCATCTGACGGAGGATAACCCAAGTGTAAGTATTATATCTGGAGCAGGACGTACTGTATACAAATAATATCAGTTCTACAGGTGAGTATTTCACAGAATTGTATTTTTCCTTAAAACCACATTAAAGGCAATACAACATTGCTACAGACATTTAACCCTTTAAGTGCCAGCCTACCTGGAGTTTTTGTTACGCTTTGTTGCCAGACCATTTTTCACTATTTTGCACTATGCATGTTCAACTGTGATTTTTGAAGGGATTTCCAGGGATTTCCCAGAAAAATTGTATATTGTTTTTTTCAGCAGAGTCTGGGCTTTAACATAAAATGTCTTGTTTGTCATTTTTTAAGTGTATTCTTAATATTTTGGGGTGAGATATGTGCAAAAAAATAAAAAAAATCTATTTTTTACAATTTGTAGTGTTTTTTGTAATAAAAAATGTAAGTTTGTCAATAAAATCTTATTGCGTGTGAAATCCCAATTTCTCCCGGTTACCACGGCACCACATATGTATTGGTAGACACCCTTTCCTGCTGAGGAGACTCCCCCAAACTGAAACAGCGCTTTAAGAGATTTTCAGATCAAATACAGCTATGCTAAGCACTATGCGCACCTTGCAGTTTTTCAATAAAAACAACCCTTTACATTTGAAATACCCCCCACAAACTATATATTCTCTGGAGGTACACACCTCAAGCTTTTTAGGCATACCAGGCTTGTTGATGTTGCCACAGTTTTCTGGAAGTTCTCCCTCAATGTATTCTTTGGTTACACAGAACTTCCCTAAAAAAGGATAAAAAAGCAGAATCAAAGCCACATTTTTCTAAAGAAAACTATAAGCAAACAAGAAAAAACAAGTTAATCTAAAAAAGCAACATCCCCCGAACAGAACGATACCCAACATGCATAGCTACTGTCAAGGGAAGAGTTGCCAAACACCCCAAAGTAAAGCTTGGGGAGACGGTAGTTTTGCTTGAAAATTTCAGCTCTGCAGACAAAGTGGCACCTTGCGCTTTTTCTACCAAAACAACCCTTTACGTTTGGAATACCCGCCACAAACCATATATTTTCTGAAAGTACACATGATAAGCTTTCTAAGCATACCCAGCATGTTGTAGTGGGCCCATCTTTCGTTGGTCGCACAGGGTTTCCTTAAAAAATGTATAATAAAGCAGAATCAAAAATGAGTTTTCCTAAAATATCAATATGCAAACAAAAAAAAACAAGCTAAATCTGAAAGCGCAAAATCCCCCGAGCAGAACGATACCCAACATGCATAGGTACTACTAACCCTTTTAACTGCCAGCCTACTTTAGGCTTTGTCACCCTCTCTTGACAGGTCATTTTTCACTATTTTGCGCTATGCTTAACTGTGATTTTTGCAGGAATTTCCAGGAAAATCATATATTTTTTACTGTTTTTTTAAAATATTTTTGAGTAAATTAAACAAAACAAAATAAAAAAAATTTTTTTAGAAAATTATCTCCTTTATTTCAAATAAAACATTTGTTTTATTAAAGAAAACCATATTGCATGTGAAAGCCCCATTTCTTCCGATTACAACGGTACCACATATGTATCGGTAGCCCCCTGTTACTGTTCAGAAGACCCCCCCAAACTGAAAAAACATTTTACAACATGTAAAAATAAAATACAACTACAATCCACACTATAAAGGGTTAAATCAAGAAAAAAAATTGGTGTGGGGTTCCCCTTCCTGGGGGGGAGGTAACCCCCATTTTTTTTATTTTAAGGGTTAAAAACCCTTAATAATTCCCATAAAAATGACATGGGGTCCCCCCTATCCAGCATAAGTAGCCCAGGGATCAGCTATGCAGGGATTGTAGAACAGGGCGCAGGGGCCAGCTTTGGTGGCCCCCCCGCCCTGCCAAGTACAAGCCAGCACCGCCTAAATCAGCCCGGGCCCTTCTGCCCCCCCCCCCCCCGGGCTTCGGGGAGGCAGGTAATAGGGGGGCCGGGGTTAATGGCAAGTCACCCACTAGCCGCAGGTCACTTGACAGCCCTCGAGTCTTGTGAACTGGTACAGGGGTCTCATGGACTCCTTACAAGTTCACAATGGGTTAAAGTGGACCAACACCCAGGGCTGATCGGCCCCGGAATCTATAAGATTCCTGGACCGTTCTATTCCCTCCCCCTGGGGCATCCAAAATCGGGATGCCCCCCTGTGTGAAACCCCCCGGAACACCTGCTACCACTTACTTGAATCCGGTCCTACGGCGCATGCGCGGGCCGCATCCCCGCTATCCCTCTAGCAGGACGCGTGCCCAGGCCGACTATTTATGAATGGCCGCCGCGGGCACGCTCCCTGTTAGAGGGAAGTGGGGGATGCGGCCGCCAGTGCGCTCAGAGCGGCTGAGCTTAGATGTCTCTTAGACGTCCATAACTCAGCCGCTCTGAGTGCGCTGATTGGACGAGCGGCCGCGCATGTGCCGTAGGACCCGGGTAAGGTGAGTTATTGTGGGTGATCGGGGGGGGTTTCACGCAGCGGGGCATCCCCAATCGGGATGCCCCAGGGGAAAGGACCAATACCCAGGAAAGTCAAAATCCTGGGTGTTGGTTCACTTAAAATGTAAAAAAAAAAAACACACCACACCACAAAATGCTGGAAGCATTTATTACCAGCTGGGTGACAGGACATAAGGGGTTAATTAAAAAAAAAATTGACATAGGGTCCCCCCTCCCAGGGTGGGGGACCCCTTTTTTTTGGAATTTTAAGGGTTAAAAACCCTTAAAAATAAAAAAAAAAAAAAATGACGTAGGGTCCCCCCTACCCAGCGTTACCGACCCGGGCCAGCTATGGGGGCTTGTAGAACAGGCCCACATAGCCATAGTGGCCCGGGCCCTTCTGCCCCCCCCTGGCCTTTGGGGAGGCAGGTAATGGGGGGCTGGGGGTTAATGGCAAGTCACCCGCTAGCCCGCAGGTGACTTGCCAGACCCAGAGCCTTGTGAGCTGGTACAGGGGTCTGATAGACCCCTTACCAGCTCGCAAAGGGTTAACTGTAAAAAAAAAAAACACACAAATCTCCTGCCACCTCCTTCCAGTGCACCGATCACCGGCATCTGACAGCTGAAACAGCTGAAGCCAGTGATCGGGACCGGGATGACGTCATAGCCCCCCCCCCCCCCCCCCAAAAGGGACGGGGCTTGACGGGAGACTGAACGGGATGACGTCATACACAAGGGGCGGGGCTTAGTGGGAAGATGGCGGCCGCCATCGAGAAGGAGAGAGGAGAGAGCCTCCCGGGCTCTCTCCTGAAGATCGGCAAGCCCTGGGGGGGGGATCGGAGGCCCCCCAGGTGAAGAGGAGGGTCGACGGGAGCCAGCGCACATGCAGGTAGGTAAATGTCATTTTTATTTGTATTTTTTTTTTACAGGAAAGCCAGTGGCAGCTAAAACGGGGGGGGGGGGGCACCCTATTCCGGGCCCTCCCCTGTAGCCGAAGGAGGTCCCACGGACGATCGGAGCACACCATCTTAAAGAGGAGACCCGGCCGAATCAAACGAGGGGTCAGGTGAGTGTCTTTTTTTTTTTTTTTTTTTTTTTTTGCCAGTTAGCAGGGGGGAAAGCCAGGTACGTAAAATTTACGTAGCTGGCGTTTAATGACAGGAGAGGCAGCTACGTGAATTTTACGTAGCTGGCGTTTAAAGGGTTAAAAAACATATACAAAACCAGCCACAGCAGGAGTGACCTAATCAATCCCCATTAATTACATTATACCTACATCATTCCTCAACATATATATGCCCTATCAAAAATTATTAAAGTGCCAATGTGCAAAGTGTCATAAGTGCAAAGCAAATCCAATGAATGTACTGATCAAATATACATATATATATATGAAAAGATAAAAACTACCTAAAAAAAACTTCACCTCAGTGTAAAATGATCCCCTCCTGCTGAGCAAAGTATACAATTCACCCACGCGTTCCGTGACCAACCGTCACTTTCTCAAGGTGCCACAGCTAGCGCAGCCAGTGCCCCTACCTTTATAGTCCAGGAGAAAAAGCGCGCCACCACGCGCCCACATCCCCCCCGGAAGCGTGCAACGGCTGCGCCCACACCGGAAGAGGAGCGGCGCAGGTACACACTCCATTCTCCTCCCCCCGCAGATGGACAGGGCGTCACAGCCGTGCCCCCGCACGCCCCCAGACCACACCCCCGACACGCCCCACACAGCAACGCCGCATGACGGCGTGCGTCCATGGAGACGGTCGGGAGTGCAAGGGGGGTGGGTGGGGGCAGAGTCGACGCTGCGGTGATACAGTGAGCAGTGACAGACCGCACGCTGAGAGAAGCACTGGCTGCGCTGCAAGCATCTCCATATCAATAACCCCACAAAAACAAAAAACAGTGTATACAATAAACAAATCATATGTACAAGTGTTTAGAACAATTATGAATATTAATGTCTATAGTGTATCAGAGAATATAATTCAATTCAACCAACACATGGCTCCATGATAGTTAACACAATAGAATATATTGGAGTAAGTTCAACACACAAGATGTATAGGAATGTTTTCAAAAGATATATAGTGATCAAAAAGATACATAATTGACTGATAGTGATGATCTCATTTCTATATAGATACAAGACAAACAATTTCATAATCTGCCACCAAGGGGCGCTGTTGTGCCGTGCTAAAGTACACCCAGTTACATGAGTAAATATATTTAATATTAAGATCCCCAAACCCGTTCCAGCATAAACATATTCTTATATATATAATATATTATTTACAAAAAGTGCTAAGTGCATTATGCTGACTTGAAAGAAGTGCATCAATCCCAAACAAACATCTGTGCAAGTAAAAACCTTTATAAATCTAAACCCCTAGGAGACATAAATCACAACAAAAAACAGTGCTACTTATCTGGAACTGGGTGACAGCAGAGCGCAACCCCCCGTAGAGCCCACGCGTTCCGAGACTCGATATCTCTTCCTCAAGGCAGAGTGGGAAATGGAAGGTGCTGTGAACTCCCCAGGCTGTATACCCACCTATCCCCGCTCCCCCGCTGCTATTGATGGAAAGCCGGTGTGGCGTGGACACACCCCGGCCGGAAATGCGTCACACCACCGAAACCGGAAATGACGTGGAGCTCGGAAGTGCGTCGAACTAACGCTCCACAGAAACGAGCCCATCCTCCCCCTGCAGAAGGGAGGTGTCCAGGGCCCATCTCAGAAGGAGCGCGGCGCGGGACTGGGAGCGAGGGAGGTGAGTGTTACCCGGTGGAACCCACAACCAACCATTATTTACACAAAAATAGAAAATGACATATTTTAAAGGACATTTATCTAAACATCCTAATCACTGTAAAGTATTTACAAAATATATACAAACAATACAATCAGCATTATCGGCGTCTTGGAAGATAACAATACATAACATCAGTAATGGTGTCAAGGGAACCACATAAGGGAAGGAGGGTCCTCACAAAGGAGCCAGATGACAATATAACCGCGGGACCCTATGGTATACAGATATTAGGTTCGGCAGTCACCATTTATACTACGGTTAATTCCATGTGTGGATCTCCACCTATATGACAGGGTAAGTCCTCAGTATGCATATCAGGGACAGGATTAAAGGAAGGAGGGAGGAGCCCTCTACTCCAAGAAGGGCAGGGGATTAGATCAATATCGTTGCATAAAATGACATGCACTCTACAGGTCCATTATATTACGGCCTTAAAGTCATGCATGTGTTAAATGGCTACAAGCATAGAGGTCGCAGAAGAGTGAACAGCTATGAGGAAGGGGAGAGGAACCAGACAAAAAGTAAATAGGATCCCCCACCCTCACATAAATATATATAACACACCATAAGAGAGGACTTCTTGGCAAAGGGACCAGTTTACTAGGGCTACATAAACTGCTCCAGTTTAAACTGAAAATGATCTTACTCTATGCTGGAATTTTACAATACACAGATAAAGATGAATACGGTACAGCTGCGTGTGATTGGCCGGTGAGTGGAACATATGTGTTCCGCGATTGTCTCCCCTGTCGCCTTGCTGTCCAGTCTATGCGTGGGCTGGTGGGTCGATGGGGGTGCCACGATTGGCTTCCCCGGCAATGCCCCTTTCTCACGCAGCAAGTCCGTGCATCAGCCAGGTAGAAACACAGTGCAGAGGCCAGCCGCAAGTCTTGCGAGGCTTGCTTGCGATTTATCGACAAACATATGGCGTCTACAATGGTCGGTTGTGGTCTATAGGAATAACCTGCCTCAAATTAGTGGGAAAAAGGCAGGAATGTGACATGAAAATAGCCACATATGTAGTGCTCACTGAGGAAGTTTTCAAATCGATTACGGAATGTGTGAGAGGGTAGACATGTCGCTTATGGGGTTCTCTTCGGTTATGGCTTTCAGGCGGGTTGAACTCCATTGGTTTCTCCCGGCCCTACCCCTCTTTTTAGTTATTAAACTTTGTGAAGCCTAGTGTGCTAATTACTCCCACTTCCCTAGCGGGCTATTGGGGCATCCCAGGTTGCTGTTATAGCGTGAGTCCACCCAACCAGATGGATGAGGGCGCCCCTTCATGCCTGAGGGGGCTTGGGAGAAGACTTAGGCTTGGAGCCCAAGGATGAGCCAGGGCGTCCACGTCCTCTACCCCTACCCCAGAACTCTGAAGGGTCATGTCTCTGCCCTGGCTGTTTTCTTCCAGAGGTCCTTTGCCCAGCATTCTCTGATCAGGACTTTTTTCCAGGGGGTTACTCATGTGCGTCCCCCATGTGAGCCTATGTTGCCTGTTTGGGATTTAAACTTGGTCTTGTCTGCCTTGCAGGGTGCTCCCTTTGAACCTGTGCAGGATGCTGCCCTGGCCATTCTTACTCTCAAGGTGGTCTTTTTGGTGGCTATCACTTCTGTTAGGTGTGTGTCTGAGTTTCCATCCAGCCCCCCTACTTTGAGAGACACCAGGACAGGGTGGTTTTTCGCTTCAAGCCAGATTTTCTGCCTAAGGTCGTGTCTGCCTTTCATCTGAATCAGGACATTGTTATTCCTTCCTTGTGCCCAAATCCTAGTAACGCTAAGGAGAGGGTTTTGCATTCCTTGGATGTGGTTAGGTGTCTGAAGTACTATATGGTGACTACTGCACCTTTCAGAAAAACTGATGCTCTTTTTGTGGTCCCTTCTGGTCCTAGGAAGGGTTTGGCTCCTGCTAAATCTACTTCTACTATCAGCAAATGGATCCATCAGGCTGTGATTCAGGCCTACTCTGCTAAGGGGAAGAATCCTCCCTTCCGCCTTACTGCTCATTCCACTTGTGCTATTGGTGCCTCTTGGGCTTTTCAGCACCAGGCTTCTGTTGAACAAGTTTGCAAGGCCGCTACTTGGTCTTCTGTTCATACTTTTTCAAAGTTTTACAAGGTTGATGTTAGGGCCTCAGCTGAAGCTGCTTTTGGCCGCAAGGTTCTGCAGGCGGCAGTGGTCTGACCTGTCTGTTGTTACCTTTGGGGATCCCACCCTACTTTATGGACAATGCTATTGGATGTCCCAAGAGTAAAGAATCTTATCTGGAGCAGGATGTACTGTATACTAAGAATAATACAATTCTGTGATTACTCACCTGTAGAATTGTTATTATGAGTATACAGTACGTCCTGCTCCACCCCACCCTTGGTTTGCATTATCCTTGGATCCCCTGTATGGTGATTATCATTGTTTATAGTTACTGGTTGGTTCTGTTATCATTCTCCCGGCTTCTCGTTAACTGCTTTTCAATGCTGGGGATTTGTGGGAGGTCCCGGGTATTTGAGGGGCCGGGAGGAGCCAATGTCGCGGTCTCTGCAGTCCAGCGCCATCTGGCGGAGTAATACCCAAGAGTAAAGAATCTTATCTGCAGCAGGACGTACTGTATACTCATAATGACAATTCTACAGGTGAGTAATCACAGAATTGTATTTTTACCACACTACAAATTCAGGGGGGACCCCCGTATTGTAGCCTGTTTCCGGGAGCCTGGACATATACTTTAACCCCCCTCACATTCATCAATTACAGCTATTCATTACTCATTTATTAAACAATGGGTATTGATGGCATTTATTGACATATTGCCAATGTCCGGAAATCCTTGCAATCAGGAAAGAAAAACTGGGTTTCAGGTGAAATGCATGGGAGGACTATGGGATGGCCCCTGCACTGTTATCAAAACCCAATATTAATAAAATGGGTGGTGGATCGCTTGAATCCTCTTGCACACCAGCTGGCCCCATAGCAAAAGTCATATTGGGACTCCTGCTGTGGCCATGCAAAGCTCTGCAAGAAAAAGTATCTTCTATATGTCAGTTTCAAAGGCAGTAAGAGTGACCCTCCCTGGCACAGAGGTTTGGGGGTGCTTTAAATTGTTAAAGCGTTAACAGTGTACCTACTGCTTGAAGTTGACCTCAACTTCCGTTACAATCCTGGTGATTGTTTCTCATTTAACCTCCCCCACATCTTATGCCACCTGTGGGACCTGCAGTGCAAAGCTTTATTTGAAGGGGGACTTAAAAATTCTGGGTAAATGAACTGGGATAGGTTCATTTACAATTACATGTTTGGCATTGTATTCTGGGAAAGCCTCTTCAGTACTCACCACCACTTCCAGTTCCTTTTCAGTCTCCCAGTGTTCTCTGCTGCCGATTACCCTCTGGTTCCTGCTGCTATCTACGTTGCTGCTGATGGGTCCTTGATGCTGCTGAGCCTTCTGCTAGGTTAGGTCAGAGGCGTGGATCAGTGGCCGGGGAGAGGGGTTAGTTGAGGAGAGTGGCCAGGGAGAGGGGTTAGATGAGCGGTAGAGGACAGTGGCAGAGCTTTAAGAGGCTAGGTGAGTGGTAACGAATAGCAGAAGGGGGTGGGGGGTTAGGTAAGTAGTAGTGGAAAGAGGCAGGGGGTGAAGGGGTTAGGTGAGCAATAAAGGACAGAGGTGGGGGTGGCAGAGTTAGGTGAGTGGTGGAGGACAGTGGGAGGGGATAAAGGAGTTAGGTGAGCAGTGGAAAACAGCAGCAGAAGGTTGAGGGGTTAGCTGAGCAGTGGAGGACCGCAGCAGAAGGTTCAGGGGTTAGCTGAGCAGCGGAGGACAGCGGCAGGAGGTTCAGGGGTTAGCTGAGCAGCGGAGGACAGCGGCAGGAGGTTCAGGGGTTAGCTGAGCAGCGGAGGACAGCGGCAGGAGGTTCAGGGGTTAGCTGAGCAGCGGAGGACAGCGGCAGGAGGTTCAGGGGTTAGCTGAGCAGCGGAGGACAGCGGCAGGAGGTTCAGGGGTTAGCTGAGCAGTGGAGGACAGCGGCAGGAGGTTCAGGGGTTAGCTGAGCAGCGGAGGACAGCAGCAGGAGGTTCAGGGGTTAGCTGAGCAGCGGAGGACAGCGGCAAGAGGTTGAAGGGTTAGCTGAGCAGCGGAGGACAGCGGCAGGAGGTTGAGGGGTTAGCTGAGCAGCGGAGGACAGCGGCAAGAGGTTGAAGGGTTAGCTGAGCAGCGGAGGACAGCGGCAGGAGGTTGAGGGGTTAGCTGAGCAGCGGAGGACAGCGGCAAGAGGTTGAAGGGTTAGCTGAGCAGCGGAGGACAGCGGCAGGAGGTTGAGGGGTTAGCTTAGCAGCGGAGGACAGCGGCAGGAGGTTGAGGGGTTAGCTGAGCAGCGGAGGACAGCGGCAGGAGGTTGAGGGGTTAGCTGAGCAGCGGAGGACAGCGGCAGGAGGTTGAGGGGTTAGCTGAGCAGCGGAGGACAGCGGCAGGAGGTTGAGGGGTTAGCTGAGCAGCGGAGGACAGCGGCAGGAGGTTGAAGGGTTAGCTGAGCAGCGGAGGACAGCGGCAGGAGGTTGAGGGGTTAGCTGAGCAGCGGAGGACAGCGGCAGGAGGTTGAAGGGTTAGCTGAGCAGCGGAGGACAGCGGCAGGAGGTTGAAGGGTTAGCTGAGCAGCGGAGGACAGCGGCAGGAGGTTGAAGGGTTAGCTTAGCAGCGGAGGACAGCGGCAGGAGGTTGAGGGGTTAGCTGAGCAGCGGAGGACAGCGGCAGGAGGTTGAGGGGTTAGCTGAGCAGCGGAGGACAGCGGCAGGAGGTTGAAGGGTTAGCTGAGCAGCGGAGGACAGCGGCAGGAGGTTGAGGGGTTAGCTGAGCAGCGGAGGACAGCGGCAGGAGGTTGAAGGGTTAGCTGAGCAGCGGAGGACAGCGGCAGGAGGTTGAAGGGTTAGCTGAGCAGCGGAGGACAGCGGCAGGAGGTTGAAGGGTTAGCTTAGCAGCGGAGGACAGCGGCTGGAGGTTGAGGGGTTAGCTGAGCAGCGGAGGACAGCGGCTGGAGGTTGAGGGGTTAGCTGAGCAGCGGAGGACAGCGGCTGGAGGTTGAAGGGTTAGCTGAGCAGCGGAGGACAGCGGCAAGAGGTTGAAGGGTTAGCTGAGCAGCGGAGGACAGCGGCAGGAGGTTGAGGGGTTAGCTTAGCAGCGGAGGACAGCGGCAGGAGGTTGAAGGGTTAGCTGAGCAGCGGAGGACAGCAGCAAGAGGTTGAAAGGTTAGCTGAGCAGCGGAGGACAGCGGCAGGAGGTTGAAGGGTTAGCTGAGCAGCGGAGGACAGCAGCAGGGGCACATCTTCAGGCTGTGAGCACGGTCCCCAACCCCAGCCATTCAAATAGGTTGGGTTCTGGTGGGAATGCAGCCCCTCATGCTCCACAAACTGAGCCATTTGCCTAACATTACATATGTATAGCAAAACGTCTCTGACTGGATTAGAGCCTGCGCATGAGTTTTGAGAGTCATGAAAGGTGAGTTTTACATTTCACATAGCGAGCATCTCAATTTGGGATGCCTCAGGGGCCCTTAACGAAACCCAGGATAGTCAAAATTCTGGGTTTAAACCAGATCTAGAGTCAGAAACACACAAATGTATCAGCAGTCCAGCACTGTCTTCACATCCCCGGCATCTCTGCAGCTGAGGCGCCATCCCACACCCCTCCATTCAGAGCGGCTTGTGCGGGAAACCGGAGATGAGGCCACCCTCACTGCTATAAATGGCTAATTGGAAAAGCGCCTGCGCATGCACCTTGGGAGTGGTGAAAAGGGTGTTGTTAAACCGGACCTTCACCATGATTTACTGATAAACCCAAACCCTTATAAAACGATTCCCCAGCATCTAAAGTTCATATATTTTAAGTCACTTATTTATTATTCTTTCCCCCACTGGGCTGCAACTCTCTTCAGGACTTTAGGATACGGGTGCCGCCATCTTGACTCGGAAGCATCACACTTACTGAGGAGAGGAGAGTGGGATAAAGTACAGGGGGATGGGTTATAGCTGTGCTTTGCTCAGACAGAGCAGAGCTGGGGTCAGGAAAAGATCAGCAATCCCAGAATGCAGAGCAGCACAGTCAGAAGGCACTTCCTGTTTGCAGGCTGCCTGATGTTACATGAGCCGCCATCTTGGATGTTTAAAGGCTTATAACATGCAGTAGATGCAGGTAGGATGATTTTTAATGTGAGCAATCTGTATGTACAGGGTGTGGGAAACATATATGTTCTTATTCAGGGTGAAGGACCGCTTTAATCCGCAGGATTTTACACGGCAGGGCATCCCAAATCGGGACAGCATAGTTAATACACACATATATACAATCTGATCTTATAATCTCTCTAAACCTCGTGATCAGATCATGGAGATGCTGGGAGAGAGCTGCAGACAGACACACACACACAGGCAGGAATCAGTGATCAGCGCCATCACCCATCAACAGGCAGCAGCCTGGTCCTCAGCGCGCAGCATCCGCATTTCTTGTCCTCCGACACAAAGTAGCTCATCCTAGCGCCGCCTTTAAAGGCCGGGCCCCACCTCCCGGATTGCTGCAGAGTCGGCGGTGGCGGCGCCTGTCATCCCATCGGCAGGATGGTGTCCTGGATCATCTCCCGGCTGGTGGTGTGAGTATGCCATGTGCCCCCTCGTGCCCCAGCACCCATAGTGAGCCCAGGAATGTGCCATCACCTGCTCGGGCCCGAGCCAGTCCTAGCATGGGCTTATCTTGTCTATCAGGTGCCCCCCGGATGGCATGGTGGGGTGTCAGGTTGCCCGAATTTTCTGTTTATGCCTTTACTGATCCTTTGATTGAATAGTGATCCACCTCTGATGCCCTGACCTACACCCTAGTAACATTAGGGAGGAGGAGGTGGAACCCATTGCAACCAGATTTGTTTACTGGCAGTGCCTATTGGTTGCTATTAGATACAGCACTCTACATAACACTTGTAACCCGCCTGCATGAGGGGTGGGCACACCCCTCCCCCCACCTACATAGCTTCGCAGGATAGGGGGTGCCAGACTTTACTGTTATTTGGCAAGGTTTTTTTTTGGTTTTTGATGGTCCAGGTGGGGGCAAGAAAGGAAATGATGGACTTCCGCTTGAAAAACCCCTAGTGAACCCACAATCAGGCAGAATCAAGCACGCACTCCACTGTTGCACCCTATGATTGCTAACATGACGTCTGCGTGGTCCACCAGGAACACGTGCACACACAGATGTGCCCTTTGTGTAAAGACCATTCCCAGGGTGCAGTCATTGTTGACTTTAGGTCCACTTTAGGAATCACTCCACTGTTGCACCCTATGATTGCCGACATGACAGCTGATGGTCAGCGTGGTCCACCAGGAACGCATGCACACAGGACACACAGATGTGGCCCCGTATAAATACTATTCCCAGGGTGCAGTCATTGTTGACTTTAGGTCCACTTTATGAATCACTCCACTGTTGCACCCTATGATTGCCGACATGGCTGTTGATGGTCAGTGTGGTCCACCAGGAACACGTGCACACACAGGGGACACACAGATGCGGCCCCTTATGTAAAGATCATTTCCAGGGTGCAGTCATTGTTGACTGTTGATATTGTTGAAGTGTTAGGTCCACTTTAGGAATATATTATATTCAAGTATATATATATTAATACCAGTACCTGTTCCAAGTCTATGTGATTCCCTTAAGTCTCAGTAGGCCTCCTTGGATGCAACCCAAATATCAGGGGCCCAGAGACTTATCCTTCTAGGATTCACAACTATGGAGATGCAGCTGCAGTTGCCAGTTCTGTTCCAGGTTCAAGTTCAAGTGCAGAATCAGGACAGTGAAGCTGGCCAGAAACAGCATCTGCACCTGATCTGCATAGGTGTGAACAGGAGCTTAGACCCTCCTCAATTTCTTACAGAACAATGACCAGGGACCTTCCTTGTTGTTGTGTATAGCAGCCCTATATGCCTCCTTAGCATTCACTGCCCAAGCTAGTACACACACACTCTGAATGTAGCAGCCATCATTGGAGTGACTGTATTATAAGAATACAAAATCATACTGTTTTTTTTTTCTATAATTACATGATGGCATATATCACTGATGCATCCCTGCAATGCTGAAATAACAGCACTGGTTGGCCTGTGAGCTCCTTGTGACCTCCATGAGCGTCCTAGAGGAACCCAGTAGAGCCAATCCAGGCAGCGAATGCTGCTGAAGACAGGTAGACATGAGGTGGACATCTTCTGCTGCAAGCCCAGCACAGGATCATCTGACCATAGGGAAGTATAGTGATGCTTTATTGGCTGCTGTAGCCACGCTCAGACTTGAGACTACCGATTGCCTGATCTCAAATGTTGCGGCTGATGTGCTCAGCTAAAGGGAAAGCAGACCAAAACCCATTTGTCCCATCACTCCAGAGCACCACCTGGTATACTTACTGATCTGGCAATCCCACGTCACCCCAGCTGAAGCACTTACCTGCGCCAGCCTTGTCTAACTGGCCAGTGTGTGCGCTCATCAGAATGGATAGCTGGATGACCCAATCCATTCCATGGCATGTGAGGTTAGTGTCCTCCATGGCAAATAGTTGGAAGGTCTACTTGAATAGAACAGATAGGGCATCTGTTGCTCTTCAGACCAGCAATACAAGCCCTGGTACTTACCTACTGCAGAGATCCCTTGTTTTATTCTCTGGATTGTGACAAATCGTGAGCTATGTGGTAGAACAAATGTTTTCATATGACTGATTTACCATCAATCTACTGTGCTGCCACACACGCATCAACCATTTGTCTGCTTGACACATAAACAATCTATGGCCCCATTGGTTAAACCCTGCACAATATTGTGTAAGGAACCTCCTGTGGCACTGCGTGGTAATGCAGGACTTTTCCAATGCAAAGGGCTAGGTGTGAAAGGGTCCTTAAACCGGACCTTCACCATGATTTATTGAAAAGCCCCCACCCTTAAAAAACGATTCCCCAGCATCTAAAGTTAATATATTTTAAGTTTTTAGTCACTTACTTATTATTCTTTCCCCCACTGGGCTGCAACTCTGTTCAGGACTTTAGAATATGGGCGCCGCCATCTTGACTCAGAAGCATCACACACACTGAGGAGAGGAGAGTGGGATAAAGTACATGGTGGAGAGTTATAACTGTGCTTTGCTCAGACAGAGCAGAGCTGGGGTCAGGAAAAGGTCAGCAATCCCAGAATGCAGAGCAGCACAGTCATGAGCCGCCATCTTGGATGTTTAAAGGCTCATCTCATCTATAAGATTCCCGGGCCGATCACCTCCCACACCGCGGGACATCTGAGATCGGGATGTCCCGCGGGGTGAAACCCCCCAAAAACCCCAAAAAGACCTTACCTGATCCGCCGCTGCCTCCTGCGCACCCCTCTAGACCTGCGCGCGCCCGCGCCAGCCGTCTGTGAATGGCCGGCGTGGGCGCGCGCGCGCGCCGAGAGTCACGCGCGGGAGGCGGCAGCGGAGGCGGCTTGGACGTTCCTGTCACCCGCTTGGACGTCGGCGGGGATTGGACGGCGCGGTCACGTGGGAGCGGGGAGAGGTGAGTTTTTTGGGGGTTTCTGGGGGTTTCAGGGAGCGGGACACCCCCGATCGGGGTGCCCCGCCGAAGTGGACCAAAACCCAGGATAGTCAAAATCCTGGGTGTTGGTCCACTTTAAATTTTAGAAACAAAATGGCGGCTAATGCATCTGCAGGCCGCCTGCAAACAGGAAGTGCTGCTGGGCTTCCTGTTACTGTGCATTATCAGTTATGTCAGTTGAATCCAGGCAGCAGCATGGCTGAGATGCTGTGAAAGGAAGCTCTAATTTGACCACTAACTTTCTTTCTAACCGTGCCAGGCTGTTGATCCGATTTAAAGCAGAACAAAATCCACCCAGTTCTTATAGATTCCCCTTGGGGAATAAACACCATAAACACTCACCTTTCCCCGCTCCAATGGCGCATGTGCGGGTTCTCCAATGAGAGCCATCTGCCATGTGAATGGTGAGTATGTGCTTCTGCATCCCTAGCGGCGTATGCCATTCAGATGGGCTGGGGCGGGAGTCCATTCTAGTCAGTGAGAGCTATTAGTCATGGCAGATGGCTCTTTTTGGACGATAGCCCGCGCATGCACCATTGGAACCAGGAAGAGGTGACGAGCACCATTCTGGGGGATCACAAAGCTGGGATGCCCCAGGTGAATAGAACAAAACCAGGGAAAGTCAAAATCCTGGGTTTTTTTCTGCTTTAACACACAATAAAGACACAGCATAAAATATATAGAGCGCGTAATTGTGTTTCAAGATGGGGCAGTTCCACATGCTCAGTACTGATTCTGTCTAATAACACAGAACATCAGCAGCCTTTAGATTATTCAAACACGCTTTAAGTGAACCTCTACAAATCTACACATGTGTTTAAATTCCCTGGGTGACGGGGGCTCTTTCACACAGTCTTCTATGAGAATGATGGGGAGCTCTGTCACACAGTCTTCTATGAGGATGATGGGGGGGGGGGGTTCTGTCACACAGTCTTCTATGAGGATGATGGGGGGGGGGGGTTCTGTCACACAGTCAGCTATGGGGTGATGGGGGGGGGTTCTGTCACACAGTCAGCTATGGGGTGATGGTGGGGCTCTGTCACACAGTCAGCTATGGGGTGATGGGGGTATTCTGTCACACAGTCTGCTATGAGGGTGATGGGGGGCTCTGTCACACAGTCTGCTATGAGGGTGATGGGGGGATCTGTCACACAGTCTTCTATGAGGATGATGGGGAGCTCTGTCACACAGTCTGCTATAAGGGTGATGGGGGCTCTGTCACACAGTCTGCTATAAGGGTGATGGGGGGCTCTGTCACACAGTCTTCTATGAGGGTGATGGGGGGATCTGTCACACAGTCTTCTATGAGGATGATGGGGAGCTCTGTCACACAGTCTTCTATGAGGATGATGGGGGGCTCTGTCACACAGTCTTCTATGAGGATGATGGGGGGCTCTGTCACACAGTCTTCTATGAGGATGATGGGGAGCTCTGTCACACAGTCTTCTATGAGGATGATGGGGAGCTCTGTCACACAGTCTTCTATGAGGATGATGGGGAGCTCTGTCACACAGTCTTCTATGAGGATGATGGGGAGCTCTGTCACACAGTCTTCTATGAAGATGATGGGGGGTTCTGTCACACAGTCTTCTATGAGGATGATGGGGGGGCTCTGCCACACAGTCTTCTATGAGGCTGATGAGGAGCTCTGTCACACAGTCTTCTATGAGGATGATGGGGAGCTCTGTCACACAGTCTTCTATGAGGCTGATGAGGAGCTCTGTCACACAGTCTTCTATGAGGATGATGGGGAGCTCTGTCACACAGTCTTCTATGAGGATGATGGGGAGCTCTGTCACACAGTCTGCTATAAGGGTGATGGGGGGGCTCTGTCACACTGTCTGCTATAAGGGTGATTGTGGGGCTCTGTCACACTGTCTGCTATGAGGGTGATGGGGGGCTCTGTCACACAGTCTTCTATGAGGATGATGGGAAGCTCTGTCACACAGTCTTCTATGAGGATGATGGGGGGCTCTGTCACACAGTCTTCTATGAGAATGATGGGGAGCTCTGTCACACAGTCTTCTATGAGGATGATGGGGAGCTCTGTCACACAGTCTTCTATGAAGATGATGGGGGGTTCTGTCACACAGTCTTCTATGAGGCTGATGAGGAGCTCTGTCACACAGTCTTCTATGAGGATGATGGGGAGCTCTGTCACACAGTCTTCTATGAGGATGATGGGGAGCTCTGTCACACAGTCTTCTATGAGGATGATGGGGGGTTCTGTCACACAGTCAGCTATGGGGTGATGGGGGGCTCTTTCACACAGTCAGCTATGGGGTTATGGGGGGCTCTTTCACACAGTCAGCTATGGGGTTATAGGGGGCTCGTTCACACAGTCTGCTATGGGGTTATGGGGGGCTCTTTCACACAGCTATGGGGTTATGGGGGGCTCTTTCAAACAGTCTGCTATGGGGTGATGGGGGGCTCTTTCCCACAGTCTGCTATGGGGTGATGGGGGACTCTTTTACACCGTCTGCTATGTGGTGATGGGGGACTCTTTCACACAGTCTGCTATGGGGTGATGGGGGGCTCTTTCACACAGTCTGCTATGTGGTGATGGGGGAATCTGTCACACAGTCAGCTATGGGGTTATGGGGGGCTCTTTCACACAGTCTGCTATGGGGTTATGGGGGGCTCTTTCACACAGTCAGCTATGGGGTTATAGGGGGCTCGTTCACACAGTCTGCTATGGGGTGATGGGGGCTCTTTCACACAGTCAGTTATGGGGGGCTCTTTCACACAGTCAGCTATGGGGTTATGGGGGGCTCTTTCACACAGTCTGCTATGGGGTTATGGGGGGCTCTTTCACACAGCTATGGGGTTATGGGGGACTCTTTCACACAGTCTGCTATGGGGTGATGGGGGACTCTTTCACACAGTCTGCTATGGGGTGATGGGGGCTCTTTCACACAGTCAGCTATGGGGTTATGGGGGGCTCTTTCACACAGTCTGCTATGTGGTGATGGGGGAATCTGTCACACAGTCAGCTATGGGGTGATGGGGGGCTCTTTCCCACAGTCTGCTATGGGGTGATGGGGGACTCTTTTACACCGTCTGCTATGTGGTGATGGGGGACTCTTTCACACAGTCTGCTATGGGGTGATGGGGGCTCTTTCACACAGTCAGCTATGGGGTTATGGGGGGCTCTTTCACACAGTCTGCTATGTGGTGATGGGGGAATCTGTCACACAGTCAGCTATGGGGTTATGGGGGGCTCTTTCACACAGTCTGCTATGGGGTTATGGGGGGCTCTTTCACACAGTCAGCTATGGGGTTATAGGGGGCTCGTTCACACAGTCTGCTATGGGGTGATGGGGGCTCTTTCACACAGTCAGCTATGGGGTTATGGGGGGCTCTTTCGCACAGTCAGCTATGGGGTTATGGGGGGCTCTTTCACACAGTCTGCTATGGGGTTATGGGGGGCTCTTTCACACAGCTATGGGGTTATGGGGGGCTCTTTCACACAGTCTGTTATGGGGTGATGGAGGGCTCTTTCCCACAGTCTGCTATGGGGTGATGGGGGACTCTTTTACACCGTCTGCTATGTGGTGATGGGGGAATCTGTCACACAGTCAGCTATGGGGTTATGGGGGGCTCTTTCACACAGTCTGCTATGGGGTTATGGGGGGCTCTTTCACAGTCAGCTATGGGGTTATGGGGGCTCTTTCACACAGTCTGCTATGTGGTGATGGGGGAATCTGTCACACAGTCAGCTATGGGGTTATGGGGGGCTCTTTCACACAGTCTGCTATGGGGTGATGGGGGGCTCTTTCACACAGTCTGCTATGGGGTGATGGGGGGTTCTTTCACACAGTCTGCTATGGGGTGATGGGGGACTCTTTTACACAGTCTGCTATGTGGTGATGAGGGACTCTTTCACACAGTCTGCTATGGGGTGATGGGGGAATCTGTCACACAGTCTGCTATAGGGTGATGGGGGAATCTGTCACACAGTCTGCTATGGGGTGATGGGGGAATCTGTCACACAGTCTGCTATGGGGTGATGGGGGAATCTGTCACACAGGCTGCTATGAGGTGATGGGGGAATCTGTCACACAGTCTGCTATGTGGTGATGGGGGAATCTGTCACACAGTCTGCTATGGGGTGATGGGGGAATCTGTCACACAGTCTGCTATGAGGTGATGGGGGAATCTGTCACACAGTCTGCTATGAGGTGATGGGGGAATCTGTCACACAGTCTGCTATGGGGTGATGGGGGGATCTGTCACACAGTCAGCTATGGGGTGATGGGGGCTCTTTCACAAAGTCTGCTATGGGGTGATGGGGGGCTCTTTTACACAGTCTGCTATGGGGTGATGCGGGGCTCTTTCACACAGTCTGCTATGGGGTGATGGGGGGCTCTTTCACACAGTCTGCTATGGGGTGATGGGGGGCTCTTTTACACAGTCTGCTATGGGGTGATACGGGGCTCTTTCACACAATGTTACTTTTGTAAAAAAATCAATATATACATCTATAGCTACCACACTGCAAGAATACAGTACCTTGCCTGTCTGTATAACTGCCTCGTTGAAGGTGCTTGGTATTTTCTCAAACAATATGTTTTTTTTCACACATTTTTATTGTGTGTTGAGTGTGAACATCTCTCTTACCTCAGTGTCTCCAAAAATTGCAGATGCCCTCAAAATTATTTGGATTGCCCTCAAAGACTTAATTTATATCAGAGAAGGAGAAAAAGTCCCAACCTGATAGTGTTAGTTAAATTACCTTGAATCAGTTAGAATCACATTGTTGCAACATGGGATTAGCAGAATAGCAAACTATTTTCTATGTTCCTATTATATAGTTGTGCAGCCAGCATAAGATCATTAGGAACACTCCGACCCCCAGATATGTTATGAGTATGCTCACAAGATATAGGGGAGTGAATCTGGTGTTTCAGGCTGCTTCTGTGTGTAGAAATGCAATTGTGTGGTCAGCAGAAATATTTGCTGGATCTCAGAAGCTGATCTGTTAGAATAGTGTCAGAGGGAGGGTCAGAGAGGATCACAGGTGTCATCTCATTGCACAAACATTTCAGGCTTTTGGCCTATTTCATCAAGGTAACAGAGCTAAGATTCTCCCCCTCAGCACTCTGAGGTACCCACAGCTCATTATTTGTAGGTTGCCCGCTGATGTGCATGGGTTCCTCTGGGTCAGAGCTGGCTCTCAGTGGTATCTTTGCAATAAAACTGCATGTATGGTACACCAAACATGAACCCCTCTGAGCTTCCCCACCGACGTCACCCTAAGGTGCAAAAATGTCTTCACAAACTGCACCACCCTCCTTATGTACAATAGGTCCTGACATCTTCCCAGTTATGCCTGGTTCTGACACCAGCACTGTTGTATGTAATCCAGTTTACTCGGTTGACAACATAACCACATGATCCAATTTTTCTAGAAGCTCTCAAAATGATTTGTATGCTATGCAAAGTTATGTTGACTGGGTTGTAAGTGTCACTAGAGTGGTTGGTCTTCAGTCCCTTCGGGAAGTTTTGTGAGCATGAAACATTTTTCACGACTTGTGCGACTTCATTACTAGCGTGTTTGAGGACTTCTGAGTTTGTACTAAAGTATTCTATACAAAGGGAAACATAACATTTCACATCTGAGTTTTCTTTTGGAAAAAAGGTGTATAATAGCTGCTGTTTGTAGTATTAATGGCAGATTTTCTAGTTTTGCGTGACAGCCCTGTTTAAACAGAAACTGTTTTATAGTAGAGTGCAACCAGAACTAGCAACGCTTTGTATGATCTCAGGTTTATACCTAATCTAGTGTGATACCTCTCCTGACCCAGCTAAGGCTGATCATATCTGTATCCACCTTAAAGTGGACCTTCACCCTGAATAAGAGCCTATCTTGTATGTTCATACAGATTGCTCACATTAAAAATCATCCTACCTGCACCTATTGCGTTTTTTAAAACCTTTTAACATCCAAGATGGCGTCCATTGAGTTTTAGGCTGCCTGTAGACAGGAAGTGTCTTATGAATATGCTGCTCTGCATTCTGGGATTGCTGTCGTTTCCGTGACCCCAGCTCCCTGCATTTTTAACCCCCTCTCCTCAGTATGTAATGCTTCTGAGGCAAGATGGTGGTGCCCATATCCTAGGGCCCTAGACAGAGTTGCAACCCAGTGGGGGAAAGAATAATAAGTTACTAAAAACTTAAAATATATTAGATGCTGGGGAATAGTTTCTTAAAGTGGACCTTCAGCATCATTTAATGAAAAGCCAAAACCCTTAATAAACAATTCCCCAGCATCTAAAATTGATATATTTAATGTTTTTAGTCAATTTTTATTCTTTCCCCCCACTGGGCTGCAACTCTGTTCAGCACTCTAGGATACGGGCGCCGTCATCTTAGCTAAGTAGCATCACATACTGAGGAGAGGAGAAGGGTCAAAAGTGTAGGGGAGTGGGGATATATCTGTGCTTTGCACTAACAGAGCAGAGCTGAGATCAGGAAAAGGTCAACAATCCCAGAATGCAGAGTGGCACAGTCAGAAGGCACTTAGAAACATAGAAGGTTGACGGCAGAAGGAGACCATACGGTCCATCTAGTCTGCCCTTATGTGTATACTGTATGTACTCTTTATCTTAGGATAGATGTGTGCTTATCCCAGGCATGTTTAAAGGACACTTCCTGTTTGCAGATAGCCTGCACCCCCATGGGCTGCCATCTTTGATGTTTAAAGGCTCTGAAAATGCAATAGATGCAGGTAGGATGATTTTTAATGTGAGCAATTTGTATGTACAGGGTGGGGGAAACATATAAGATATGCTCTTATTCAGGGAGAACGTCCGCTTTAAGGGTTTGGGCTTTTCATTAACTGATGCTGAAGGTCCAGTTTAACTAACATGGGACAACACACTATTGCCCCTGTGGGTGTCATCATTGGAAATTTCTCTGCTTCAGACTTTGGGTGGTGGCAACTTCCAGGACTGGTAAATAGCCTTAGCTCTGCCAGACAACAGCTTACATAACGGGTTCCCTTTAAATACAAGGTTAGCCAGGTAAACTAAGTTTTGTGCTTAACTCTGATGGCTGACACTCTTAGCAAACATTGACTTTTCCAGAGTCTATTCCTCATGCTGAAACACAATGAGACCAACCTGTACAAACACAAATATCTCTCATTCTGTGCAATCCCACGGTTACAGCTCTTTTATTTTTTGAATTGTCATAAGTGGCGTAACTAGTGGGGGTGAAAAAATTGCAGTCGCACTGGTGCCCATCAGGTCATCATTGGTGCGCCTCCAGATCACATTTATGCTCATGTGATCATGTTCAGAAAGGAAGCACAATAATTGGTCTTTAGTAGTCTAGCTGTATCCAATGCTATTAAAAGAAAAAGGGTTACTGTATGAGCAGTAATGGACCGGATTAATGAAATGCCCAAAACCCTTAAAAAACGATTCCCCAGCATCTAAAGTTAATATATTTTAAGTTTTTAGTTGCTTACTTTTTATTTTTTTCTCAGCTGGGCTGCAACTCTGTTCAGGAGGTTATGGGCGCTGCCATCTTGCCTCAGAAGCATAACACACACTGAGGAGCGGAGAGTGGGGGTAAAGTAGAGGGGGGTGGGGTTATAGATGTGCTTTGCAATCCCAGAATGCAGAGCTGCATAGTCAGAAGACACTTCCTGTCTGCAGGCTGCCTGATGATCCATGAGCCACCATCTTGGATGTTTAAAGGCTCAGAATACGCACTAGGTGTAGGTAGGATGATTTTTAATGTGAGCAGTATGTATGTACAGGGTGGGGGGAACATACAAGATAGGCTCTTATTCAGGGTAATATCCAAGCAGGGCCCAGTGACACTTAGTTATGCCTCTGATTGTCATTTTTCTATTTTTTAGGCTGCTGTTTGGCACCTTATATCCAGCATATTCATCATACAAAGCTGTGAAGACAAAAAACGTTAAGGAATATGTAAGTTCTAATTCCTGTCTCTTAAATTAAAAATCCACTTTAGGACTTTTTCTGAAGACTCCACACCTGAAGATCCTGGTGTACGAAGGCCCCCTTTGTTTACAATGGGAGCCGGCCATACAGAAGCCATGTTCACCTACTGTGAACCAGCAACCACTTCTCCCAACTTCACAAGTTCTAATTCATGCCCCTTAAATGAAAAATCCACTTTTGGACTTTTCTAAAGGCTCCATGCCTGAAGAACCTGGTGTACAAAGGCCCCCGCTGTTTACAATGGGAGCCAGCCATACAGAAGCCATGCTACCCGCTGTGAACCAGCAACCACTTCTCCTAGCTTCACAAACTGGGACTGCAAGAGACCAATCAGTGGCGCAAAAACAGCAGTAAGGTCCTTGGATGGTCTAGTGCTCTGGAGTCTTTGGAAAAGTTTACAAAAGTGGACTTTTCTTTAAAGTGTTTTTGATTTTGGTACAGATAATAATGTACGTTGTTTACCCCTCAGACAGAGCATCTAAAACAAAGCTGGCTTCTGTAAGAACCCTTTTCTGCCCTCTTCATTAGGGCAGGGAAGCATTGATGCCCTGACAATCAGGCACAGTGGATTAGGCTTTGAGCCTAAGTGGAGAAGGAAGAAGGAGGCTATTGAGAATAATGGCGCCTCTGTACCCAGGCCTTGCCCACCTACACGCTGGATTGTGGAGATGGGCTGGGGCCAAGCAGGCTTGTGCACGTCAGCTGGCACATTTGAGATCAGCCTAAGGGCTAACTTAAATCTTCCAACTGAGCATGGCTACAGAAGCGAGAAAGCCATTATTTTTCAAAACTGAGGCCTCAAGAGAGCCAACAGCATTGCTACAGGTACTCGGGTGGAGGGGACAGGTAAGGGGCATGGGGTATGGTTTAGATGGTTTTGGTTGAGTCAAAAAATGACTGGTGAATGTCTCCCCAAGGTTTTACAGATGTCTAGATTATTTGAACCCTGGAATGTGCTCTACTTAGCGACTTTTGCAGCCATTGCCTTCTATTGAAGTGATGGGATGAGTGACCCCCCCCCCCCCCCATTCAGGTAGCTTCACGCCATTCTCTAGTCCCACAGCCAATATTGCTACTGGGCTTTGGGCATGGAGAAATCATCCAGCCACAGCATGGCTCTGTGATTAAATGCTAGAGCCTCACTATTTTAATAGAAGACACTGGAAGGCAAAGCACAATCCGGCGGTCAGATGAGATGAATTGCAGACATGGATGAGACCTTGTTAGTTTATATTATTTATTTAATATTATTTATATTATAAATGTGTGTTGTTGTCAGAATTTGTATCAGGGCTTAAAGTGACATTTCAGGCAAAGGGTTAAATAAGCCTGCTTTCTGCTTTCCCCATGATGACTGTCAGGGGCTGCATCTTTCATTCCCCAGCACTTTGCATTTCCTAAAAAACCCTAAAGAACTTACTTTCTTCTGCTTGTATTTATTTTTACTTTACTGGCCTGGTTGGGTCGGTATTTGTTTTTTTACTAGTAACTGAGGATGGGAAAATTATACCCACAATTACCAGTAGTGTTGGGCGAACCCAAACCGCAAACATCAGATTCGTACCAAACTTTGCGAGTTTGGGTTCCCAAACGCGGACTTCAGCTGTAAGTGCCCTGGGGGATGGACAAAATCCCAGGTAAAATTTTGGTCTACTTTTAAATCTTTTGGGCAAGTCGGGCAGACATTGTGACTGTATGGAGCCCCAAAATTCCTGGTGGCTGCCCTGCAGTCTGCTATGGGGTGATGGGGAGTTCTGTCACACAGTCTGCTGTAAGGGTGATGGGGAGTTCTGTCACACAGTCTGCTGTAAGGGTGATGGGGTATCTGTCACACAGTCTGCTGTAAAGGTGATGGGGGGATCTGTCACACAGTCTGCTATAAGGGTGATGGGGGGCTCTCTCACACAGTCTGCTATGAGGGTGATGGTGGGGCTCTGTCACACTGTCTGCTATGAGGGTGATGGTGGGGCTTTGTCACACAGTCTGCTATAAGGGTGATGGGGAGTTCTGTCACACAGTCTGCTGTAAGGGTGATGGGGGATCTGTCACACAGTCTGCTATAAGGGTGATGGTGGGGCTCTGTCACACAGTCTGCTATGAGGGTGATGGTGGGGCTCTGTCACACTGTCTGCTATGAGGGTGATGGTGGGGCTCTGTCACACAGTCTGCTATAAGGGTAATGGGGGGGATCTGTCACACAGTCTGCTATGAGGGTGATGGGGGGCTCTGTCACACAGTCTGCTATAAGGGTGATGGTGGGGCTCTGTCACACAGTCTGCTGTAAAGGTGATGGGGGGCTCTGTCACACAGTCTGCTATGAGGGTGATGGGGGGGGCTCTGTCACATAGTCTGCTGTAAGGGTGATGGGGGGCTCTGTCACACAGTTTGCTATGAGGGTGATGGGGGGATCTGTCACACAGTCTGCTATGAGGGTGATGGGGGGCTCTGTCACACAGTCTGCTATGAGGATGATGGGGGACTCTGTCACACAGTCTGCTATAAGGGTGATGGTGGGGCTCTGTCACACAGTCTGCTGTAAAGGTGATGGGGGGATCTGTCACACTGTCTGCTATGAGGGTGATGGTGGGGCTCTATCACACAGTCTGCTATGAGGGTGATGGGGGGCTCTGTCCCGCAGTCTGCTATGAGGGTGATGGTGGGGCTCTGTCACATAGTCTGCTATGAGGGTGATGGGGGCTCTGTCACACAGTCTGCTATGAGGGTAATGGTGGGGCTCTATCACACAGTCTGCTATGAGGGTGATGGCGGGGCTCTGTCACATAGTCTGCTATGAGGGTGAAGGGGGGCTCTGTCACACAGTTTGTTATGAGGGTGATGGGAGGCTCTGTCACACAGTTTGCTATGAGGGTGATGTGGGGGGCTCTGTCACACAGTCTGCTATAAGGGTGATGGTGGGGCTCTGTTACACAGTCTGCTGTAAGGGTGATGGGGGGCTCTGTCACACAGTCTGCTATAAGGGTGATGGTGGGGCTCTGTCACACAGTCTGCTGTAAGGGTGATGGGGGGTCTGTCACACAGTCTGCTGTAAGGGTGATGGTGGGGCTCTGTCACACAGTCTGCTGTAAGGGTGATGGGGGGCTCTGTTACACAGTCTGCTGTAAGGGTGATGGGGGGGGGGATCTGTCACACAGTCTGCTGTAAGGGTGATGGGGGGGATCTGTCACACAGTCTGCTGTAAGGGTGATGGTGGGGCTCTGTCACACAGTCTGCTGTAAGGGTGATGGGGGGCTCTGTTACACAGTCTGCTGTAAGGGTGATGGGGGGGAGTTCTGTCACACAGTCTGCTGTAAGGGTGATGGGGGGGACCTGTCACACAGTCTGCTGTAAGGGTGATGGGGGTATCTGTCACACAGTCTGCTGTAATGGTGATGGGGGAATCTGTCACACAGTCTGCTGTAAGGGTGATGGGGGCTCTGTCGCACAGTCTGCTGTAAGGGTGATGGTGGGGCTCTGTCACACAGTCTGCTGTAAGGGTGATGGGGGGCTCTGTTACACAGTCTGCTGTAAGGGTGATGGGGGGGGATCTGTCACACAGTCTGCTGTAAGGGTGATGGGGGGATCTGTCACACAGTCTGCTATAAGGGTGATGGTGGGGCTCTGTCACACAGTCTGCTGTAAGGGTGATGGGGGGCTCTGTTACACAGTCTGCTGTAAGGGTGATGGGGGGGAGTTCTGTCACACAGTCTGCTGTAAGGGTGATGGGGGGGATCTGTCACACAGTCTGCTGTAATGGTAATGGGGGAATCTGTCACACAGTCTGCTGTAAGGGTGATGGTGGGGCTCTGTCACACAGTCTGCTGTAAGGGTGATGGGGGGCTCTGTTACACAGTCTGCTGTAAGGGTGATGGGGGGGAGTTCTGTCACACAGTCTGCTGTAAGGGTGATGGGGGAATCTGTCACACAGTCTGCTGTAATGGTAATGGGGGAATCTGTCACACAGTCTGCTGTAAGGGTGATGGGGGAATCTGTCACACAGTCTGCTGTAAGGGTGATGGGGGGCTCTGTCGCACAGTCTGCTATGAGGGTGATGGGGGCTCTGTCACACAGTCTGCTATAAGGGTGACGGGGGGCTCTGTCACACAGTCTGCTATAAGGGTGATGGTGGGGCTCTGTCACACAGTCTGCTATGAGGGTGATGGTGGGGCTCTGTCACACAGTCTGCTATGAGGGTGATGGTGGGGCTCTGTCACACTGTCTGCTATGAGGGTGATGGGGGGCTCTGTCACACAGTCTGCTATAAGGGTGATGGGGGGCTCTGTCACACAGTCTGCTATAAGGGTGACGGGGGGCTCTGTCACACAGTCTGCTATAAGGGTGATGGTGGGGCTCTGTCACACTGTCTGCTGTAAGGGTGATGGGGAGCTCTGTCACACAGTCTGCTATGAGGGTGATGAGGGGGCTCTGTCACACAGTCTGCTATGAAGGTGATGGTGGGGCTCTGTCACACTGTTTGCTATGAGGGTGATGGGGGCTCTGTCACACAGTCTGCTATAAGGGTGACGGGGGGCTCTGTCACACAGTCTGCTATAAGGGTGATGGTGGGGCTCTGTCACACAGTCTGCTATGAGGGTGATGGTGGGGCTCTGTCACACAGTCTGCTATGAGGGTGATGGTGGGGCTCTGTCACACTGTCTGCTATGAGGGTGATGGGGGGGATCTGTCACACAGTCTGCTGTAAGGGTGATGATGGGGCTCTGTCACACAGTCTGCTGTAAGGGTGATGGTGGGGCTCTGTCACACAGTCTGCTATAAGGGTGATGGTGGGGCTCTGTCACACAGTCTGCTATGAGGGTGATGGTGGGGCTCTGTCACACAGTTTGCTATGAGGGTGAAGGGGGAATCTGTCACACAGTCTGCTATGAGGGTGATGTTGGGCTCTGTCACACAGTCTGCTATAAGGGTGATGGTGGGGCTCTGTCACACTGTCTGCTGTAAGGGTGATGGGGAGCTCTGTCACACAGTCTGCTATGAGGGTGATGAGGGGGCTCTGTCACACAGTCTGCTATGGGGGCTCTGTCACACAGTCTGCTGGGGGCTCTGTCACACAGTCTGCTATGAGGGTGATGGGGGCTCTGTCACACAGTCTGCTATAAAGGTGATGGTGGGGCTCTGTCACACTGTTTGCTATGAAGGTGATGGGGGCTCTGTCACACAGTCTGCTATAAGGGTGACGGGGGGGCTCTGTCACACAGTCTGCTATAAGGGTGATGGTGGGGCTCTGTCACACAGTCTGCTATGAGGGTGATGGTGGGGCTCTGTCACACAGTCTGCTATGAGGGTGATGGTGGGGCTCTGTCACACTGTCTGCTATGAGGGTGATGGGGGGATCTGTCACACAGTCTGCTGTAAGGGTGATGGTGGGGCTCTGTCACACAGTCTGCTGTAAGGGTGATGGTGGGGCTCTGTCACACAGTCTGCTGTAAGGGTAATGGGGGGATCTGTCACACAGTCTGCTATGAGGGTGATGGGGGGATCTGTCACACAGTCTGCTATAAGGGTGATGGTGGGGCTCTGTCACACAGTCTGCTATGAGGGTGATGGGGGGATCTGTCACACTGTCTGCTATGAGGGTGATGGGGGCTCTGTCACACAGTCTGCTGTAAGGGTGATGGGGGGATCTGTCACACTGTCTGCTGTGATGGGGGGGGGGCTCTGTCACACAGTCTGCTATGGGGGCTCTGTCACTCAGGCTGCTGGGGGCTCTGTCACACAGTCTGCTATGAGGGTGATGGGGGCTCTGTCACACAGTCTGCTATGAAGGTGATGGTGGGGCTCTGTCACACTGTTTGCTATGAGGGTGATAGGGGCTCTGTCACACAGTCTGCTATAAGGGTGACGGGGGGTTCTGTCACACAGTCTGCTATAAGGGTGATGGTGGGGCTCTGTCACACAGTCTGCTATGAGGGTGATGGTGGGGCTCTGTCACACAGTCTGCTATGAGGGTGATGGTGGGGCTCTGTCACACTGTCTGCTATGAGGGTGATGGGGGGATCTGTCACACAGTCTGCTGTAAGGGTGATGGGGGGATCTGTCACCCAGTCTGCTATGAGGGTGATGGGGGGATCTGTCACACAGTCTGCTATGAGGGTGATGGGGGGCTTTGTCACACAGTCTGCTATAAGGGTGATGGTGGGCTCTGTCACACAGTCTGCTATGAGGGTGATGGGGGGCTCTGTCACACAGTCTGCTATAAGGGTGATGGTGGGGCTCTGTCACAGTCTGCTGTAAGGGTGATGGGGGGATCTGTCACACTGTCTGCTATGAGGGTGATGGGGGGATCTGTCACACAGTCTTCTATGAGGGTGATGGGGGGATCTGTCACACAGTCTGCTATGAGGGTGATGGGGGGCTCTGTCACACAGTCTGCTATAAGGGTGATGGTGGGGCTCTGTCACACAGTCTGCTGTAAGGGTGATGGGGGGATCTGTCACACTGTCTGCTATGAGGGTGATGGTGGGGCTCTGTCACACAGTTTGCTATGAGGGTGATGGGGGGCTCTATCACACAGTCTGCTATGAGGGTGATGGTGGGGCTCTGTCACGTAGTCTGCTATGAGGGTGATGGGGGGCTCTGTCACACAGTCTGCTGTAAGGGTGATGGGGGTATCTTTCACACTGTCTGCTATGAGGGTGATGGGGGGGATCTGTCACACAGTCTGCTGTAAGGGTGATGATGGGGCTCTGTCACACAGTCTGCTGTAAGGGTGATGGTGGGGCTCTGTCACACAGTCTGCTGTAAGGGTGATGGGGGGATCTGTCACACTGTCTGCTATGAGGGTGATGGTGGGGCTCTGTCACACAGTTTGCTATGAGGGTGATGGGGGGCTCTATCACACAGTCTGCTATGAGGGTGATGGTGGGGCTCTGTCACGTAGTCTGCTATGAGGGTGATGAGGGGGCTCTGTCACACAGTCTGCTATGGGGGCTCTGTCACACAGTCTGCTGGGGGCTCTGTCACACAGTCTGCTATGAGGGTGATGGGGGCTCTGTCACACAGTCTGCTGTAAGGGTGATGGGGGTATCTTTCACACTGTCTGCTATGAGGGTGATGGGGGGCTCTGTCACACAGTCTGCTATGAGGGTGATGGGGGCTCTGTCACACAGTCTGCTATAAGGGTGATGGGGGGCGCTCTCACACAGTCTGCTATAAGGGTGATGGTGGGGCTCTGTCACACAGTCTGCTATGAGGGTGATTGTGGGGCTCTGTCACACTGTCTGCTATGAGGGTGATGGGGGCTCTGTCACACAGTGTGCTATAAGGGTGATTGTGGGGCTCTGTCACACTCTCTGCTATGAGGGTGATGGGTGCTCTGTCACACAGTCTGCTATAAGGGTGACGGGGGGCTCTGTCACACAGTCTGCTATAAGGGTGACGGGGGGCTCTGTCACACAGTCTTCTATAAGGGTGAGGGGGGCTCTGTCACACAGTCTGCTGTAAGGGTGATGGGGGGCTCTGTTACACAGTCTGCTGTAAGGGTGATGGGGGGGAGTTCTGTCACACAGTCTGCTGTAAGGGTGATGGGGGGGACCTGTCACACAGTCTGCTGTAAGGGTGATGGGGGTATCTGTCACACAGTCTGCTGTAATGGTGATGGGGGAATCTGTCACACAGTCTGCTGTAAGGGTGATGGGGGCTCTGTCGCACAGTCTGCTGTAAGGGTGATGGTGGGGCTCTGTCACACAGTCTGCTGTAAGGGTGATGGGGGGCTCTGTTACACAGTCTGCTGTAAGGGTGATGGGGGGGGATCTGTCACACAGTCTGCTGTAAGGGTGATGGGGGGATCTGTCACACAGTCTGCTATAAGGGTGATGGTGGGGCTCTGTCACACAGTCTGCTGTAAGGGTGATGGGGGGCTCTGTTACACAGTCTGCTGTAAGGGTGATGGGGGGGAGTTCTGTCACACAGTCTGCTGTAAGGGTGATGGGGGGGATCTGTCACACAGTCTGCTGTAATGGTAATGGGGGAATCTGTCACACAGTCTGCTGTAAGGGTGATGGTGGGGCTCTGTCACACAGTCTGCTGTAAGGGTGATGGGGGGCTCTGTTACACAGTCTGCTGTAAGGGTGATGGGGGGGAGTTCTGTCACACAGTCTGCTGTAAGGGTGATGGGGGAATCTGTCACACAGTCTGCTGTAATGGTAATGGGGGAATCTGTCACACAGTCTGCTGTAAGGGTGATGGGGGAATCTGTCACACAGTCTGCTGTAAGGGTGATGGGGGGCTCTGTCGCACAGTCTGCTATGAGGGTGATGGGGGCTCTGTCACATAGTCTGCTATAAGGGTGATGGTGGGGCTCTGTCACACAGTCTGCTATGAGGGTGATGGTGGGGCTCTGTCACACAGTCTGCTATGAGGGTGATGGTGGGGCTCTGTCACACTGTCTGCTATGAGGGTGATGGGGGGCTCTGTCACACAGTCTGCTATAAGGGTGATGGGGGGCTCTGTCACACAGTCTGCTATAAGGGTGACGGGGGGCTCTGTCACACAGTCTGCTATAAGGGTGATGGTGGGGCTCTGTCACACTGTCTGCTGTAAGGGTGATGGGGAGCTCTGTCACACAGTCTGCTATGAGGGTGATGAGGGGGCTCTGTCACACAGTCTGCTAAGAAGGTGATGGTGGGGCTCTGTCACACTGTTTGCTATGAGGGTGATGGGGGCTCTGTCACACAGTCTGCTATAAGGGTGACGGGGGGCTCTGTCACACAGTCTGCTATAAGGGTGATGGTGGGGCTCTGTCACACAGTCTGCTATGAGGGTGATGGTGGGGCTCTGTCACACAGTCTGCTATGAGGGTGATGGTGGGGCTCTGTCACACTGTCTGCTATGAGGGTGATGGGGGGGATCTGTCACACAGTCTGCTGTAAGGGTGATGATGGGGCTCTGTCACACAGTCTGCTGTAAGGGTGATGGTGGGGCTCTGTCACACAGTCTGCTATAAGGGTGATGGTGGGGCTCTGTCACACAGTCTGCTATGAGGGTGATGGTGGGGCTCTGTCACACAGTTTGCTATGAGGGTGATGGGGGAATCTGTCACACAGTCTGCTATGAGGGTGATGTCGGGCTCTGTCACACAGTCTGCTATAAGGGTGATGGTGGGGCTCTGTCACACTGTCTGCTGTAAGGGTGATGGGGAGCTCTGTCACACAGTCTGCTATGAGGGTGATGAGGGGGCTCTGTCACACAGTCTGCTATGGGGGCTCTGTCACACAGTCTGCTGGGGGCTCTGTCACACAGTCTGCTATGAGGGTGATGGGGGCTCTGTCACACAGTCTGCTATAAAGGTGATGGTGGGGCTCTGTCACACTGTTTGCTATGAAGGTGATGGGGGCTCTGTCACACAGTCTGTTATAAGGGTGACGGGGGGGCTCTGTCACACAGTCTGCTATAAGGGTGATGGTGGGGCTCTGTCACACAGTCTGCTATGAGGGTGATGGTGGGGCTCTGTCACACTGTCTGCTATGAGGGTGATGGGGGGATCTGTCACACAGTCTGCTGTAAGGGTGATGGTGGGGCTCTGTCACACAGTCTGCTGTAAGGGTGATGGTGGGGCTCTGTCACACAGTCTGCTGTAAGGGTAATGGGGGGATCTGTCACACAGTCTGCTATGAGGGTGATGGGGGGATCTGTCACACAGTCTGCTATAAGGGTGATGGTGGGGCTCTGTCACACAGTCTGCTGTAAGGGTGACGGGGGGATCTGTCACACAGTCTGCTATGAGGGTGATGGGGGGATCTGTCACACAGTCTGCTATGAGGGTAATGGGGGGCTCTGTGACACAGTCTGCTGTAAGGGTGATGGGGGTATCTGTCACACTGTCTGCTATGAGGGTGATGGGGGGCTCTGTTACACAGTCTGCTGTAAGGGTGATGGGGGGGAGTTCTGTCACACAGTCTGCTGTAAGGGTGATGGGGGGATCTGTCACACTGTCTGCTGTGATGGGGGGGGGGGGGCTCTGTCACACAGTCTGCTATGGGGGCTCTGTCACACAGGCTGCTGGGGGCTCTGTCACACAGTCTGCTATGATGGTGATGGGGGCTCTGTCACACAGTCTGCTATGAAGGTGATGGTGGGGCTCTGTCACACTGTTTGCTATGAGGGTGATAGGGGCTCTGTCACACAGTCTGCTATAAGGGTGACGGGGGGTTCTGTCACACAGTCTGCTATTAGGGTGATGGTGGGGCTCTGTCACACAGTCTGCTATGAGGGTGATGGTGGGGCTCTGTCACACAGTCTGCTATGAGGGTGATGGTGGGGCTCTGTCACACTGTCTGCTATGAGGGTGATGGGGGGATCTGTCACACAGTCTGCTGTAAGGGTGACGGGGGGATCTGTCACCCAGTCTGCTATGAGGGTGATGGGGGGATCTGTCACACAGTCTGCTATGAGGGTGATGGGGGGCTTTGTCACACAGTCTGCTATAAGGGTGATGGTGGGCTCTGTCACACAGTCTGCTATGAGGGTGATGGGGGGCTCTGTCACACAGTCTGCTATAAGGGTGATGGTGGGGCTCTGTCACAGTCTGCTGTAAGGGTGATGGGGGGATCTGTCACACTGTCTGCTATGAGGGTGATGGGGGGATCTGTCACACAGTCTTCTATGAGGGTGATGGGGGGATCTGTCACACAGTCTGCTATGAGGGTGATGGGGGGCTCTGTCACACAGTCTGCTATAAGGGTGATGGTGGGGCTCTGTCACACAGTCTGCTGTAAGGGTGATGGGGGGATCTGTCACACTGTCTGCTATGAGGGTGATGGTGGGGCTCTGTCACACAGTTTGCTATGAGGGTGATGGGGGGCTCTATCACACAGTCTGCTATGAGGGTGATGGGGGGCTCTGTCACACAGTCTGCTATGGGGGCTCTGTCACACAGTCTGCTGGGGGCTCTGTCACACAGTCTGCTATGAGGGTGATGGGGGCTCTGTCACACAGTCTGCTGTAAGGGTGATGGGGGTATCTGTCACACTGTCTGCTATGAGGGTGATGGGGGGCTCTGTCACACAGTCTGCTATGAGGGTGATGGGGGCTCTGTCACACAGTCTGCTATAAGGGTGATGGGGGGCGCTCTCACACAGTCTGCTATAAGGGTGATGGTGGGGCTCTGTCACACAGTCTGCTATGAGGGTGATTGTGGGGCTCTGTCACACTGTCTGCTATGAGGGTGATGGGGGCTCTGTCACACAGTGTGCTATAAGGGTGATTGTGGGGCTCTGTCACACTCTCTGCTATGAGGGTGATGGGTGCTCTGTCACACAGTCTGCTATAAGGGTGACGGGGGGCTCTGTCACACAGTCTGCTATAAGGGTGACGGGGGGCTCTGTCACACAGTCTGCTATAAGGGTGATGGGGGGCGCTCTGTCACACAGTCTGCTATAAGGGTGATGGGGGGCGCTCTCACACAGTCTGCTATAAGGGTGATGGTGGGGCTCTGTCACACAGTCTGCTATGAGGGTGATTGGGGGGCTCTGTCACACTGTCTGCTATGAGGGTGATGGGGGCTCTGTCACACAGTCTGCTATAAGGGTGATGGGGGGCGCTCTCACACAGTCTGCTATAAGGGTGATGGTGGGGCTCTGTCACACAGTCTGCTATGAGGGTGATTGGGGGGCTCTGTCACACTGTCTGCTATGAGGGTGATGGGGGCTCTGTCACACAGTCTGCTATGAGGGTGATTGGGGGGCTCTGTCACACTGTCTGCTATGAGGGTGATGGGGGCTCTGTCACACAGTCTGCTATAAGGGTGACGGGGGGCTCTGTCACACAGTCTGCTATAAGGGTGATGGTGGGGCTCTGTCACACAGTCTGCTATGAGGGTGATGGTGGGGCTCTGTCACACAGTCTGCTATGAGGGTGATGGTGGGGCTCTGTCACACTGTCTGCTATGAGGGTGATGGTGGGGCTCTGTCACACAGTCTGCTATAAGGGTGATGGTGGGGCTCTGTCACACAGTCTGCTATAAAGGTGATGGGGGGCTTTGTCACACAGTCTGCTGTAAGGGTGATGGAGGAATCTGTCACACAGTCTGCTATGGGAAGATGTGGGCTCTGTTACACAGTCTGCTATGAGGGTGATGGGGGGAGTCGTCCATGTAGCCTGTTATGGGGAAGTTATTATAATTTTTTAGTATACATAATTTTAGTACTGTCCCTACCCCATTTTGTGCAGTGCAATCACCCTGGTGTTACCCCCTATTTGCAGCCCTCTACCACTCACTACCTCCATTCTAAACCCTATTTTGGGCCCCCAAGTTAGTGTCCCCGTAGACTTTAATGGGGCTCATGTTCGGTTCAAGTTTGGGTACCCAAACCTGAACTTCTACAGGTTTTCCCATCACTAGCTCATCCTTTCGCCTGTAATGTCCCTTTAAGCAAATTTTTGACTGGTCTTCCACTTTATGTTCTTCCATAAACTCAGGTCTCATAGCTGTTGGCACGTACAGAATGTGTCAGCTTTATATCATTTGGAATATGATCCATGCACCTGATACTGGCAACCATTATGAAATCTTCAGCACAAATAAAGCTTTTTTATTTCTGACATGCTTGACAGCTTAAGTAATGAGGTTTACGTTGCAGTGGGTAATTGGAGTCTCCATTCAAGAATTTGAGTGGCTTTATCTTTAACACTGACCATTACAGGATGTACTGTAGAATGTACTGGCAGCACTAGGGTCACCATCAGGAATTTTGGGCTCCATGCAACCACAATTTTCAGGCCCCCCGTAACTCATATGCGATGGCTGGGTCCCTTGTTTTACGCGAGCCCCTGGACCCAAGACAACCATGCTTGCCCCAGTAGCTAAATTCTTAAGGTCAATGAAGTTCAAACAAAGAGCCTAGCTATTATGTTATAGGTTATCGGGGGGGTGTATAACGTCTGCCTCACCCCTGTAACCTATATGTGATGACTGGGCCCCTAGTTTGAATTGGACCGCAAAGCAAACCAATCTGATTGCCCAGGGGCCAGGCTATTATATATAGGTTACAGATGGGGTAGATATCCTCATTTATCTTCAGCACCAATAGAGATGGTGTGGCAGTCAGCAACACTCAGGGAAGGGTTGCCATCAGGTTTTACTGCCTGGGGCCTTCCTATACAGCCGGCACCATAGTGGAGTCTTGGCCGGTTGACTTTGATGGTGGCCCTAAAACATGCTAAAACGCAATCTATAATTATTTTACACAAACTGATTTGTTTTGTGATTTTTCAGGTGAAATGGATGATGTACTGGATTGTATTTGCTTTTTTTACAACTGCAGAAACCTTGACGGATATTATCCTTTCTTGGTAAGTAGTAGACATTCCCTGTGTAATTGTTAGCCAGACATTTTATTGGTCCCCTGCTTGGGTGGGGGATTGAACATAAATGCTCTCCTTGCCGAGGAACCCATATACAGATATTTGGAAAGGAAAGGCAGTGAAGCTTCCAGACCAGATGTGACATGATTTGCCCACCTGGTCCACAGCATGATGAGATGGGGGGGGGGGGGGGGGGTTATAAATGTAATTAAAGTCCAGGCGAATGGTTAAATTAACCTTGGTCACTTGATGCTGGTGAGGGGACATGTCTTTCATTCAGCCTTGCTTTACCTTTCCTTATAAACCCTAGTAAACTCTTTCCCTTCTGAGTCATGCATGTATGAGGCATCCCTGTGCCTCTCTCACAATGTTAAGTGTAATTTATCGACTGCGTATGATGAGACAGCAAAAAGGAGCATGTTCAAATGGCGAATAAAAGACACGGCCCCTGCATTTAGCATTAAGAGAGCTAAAAGCAGGCTAATTTAACCCTTAGCCTGGAATGTCCCTTTAAATGTATTCATAAGTAGCGATAAAAACCTATGAACATCATAGTGTGGAAAATAATTGGAGAAAAATGATTATTGTTATTGCCAGCTTAGTTAATTTTTCCCAACCCTAAGCAAGAAATAAATATTGTCTGGGAAAGTGTTCCCCGACCCTCTCCTGGAGAGCCACCAAAGGTCATGATTTGTGGATCTCCACATGGCTTCTGCACTCCACCTGTGCATCTGTATGGAGATCGGCAAACCATGATCGGTTGGTGGCTTTCTAGAAGAGGGTTGGGGAACACGGGTCTAAGAGGTGCTTTAGTGTAGTGTAGTGGTTGCAGCAAGGGTGCGATGATCCAGCCTGGTCAAAGAAAGAATGCTCAGAACCACAGTACATTGCCAAGACAGGTTCACTTTATGAGATTTACATTCACATGCTGGGGTTTCCAGTCCCCTGCTAAAGGAAGACTAGGATGGAATAGGTGAGTATATACTCACTGGGGCCTTGGATTGGAAGTAAGTCTTACAGGGGGCCCTTCCAAAGGTAAACATGGAAAGACAGTGTAGGTCCACTTTAAGAGCATAAATGTGGAGAATAAGCACACACAGATAAGTTATTTACAGCAGCACTACAGTATTGAAAGTCCACTGGTTGTAAACAGCGATGGGCATCACACACACTTATGGCGATCTCTTGAACCTCTGCCAAGCTTTTCTCTCCCAGTCTGAAAATAGCTGCACAGCATTGATGTTAGTTCGGTCATGAAGCTGCGTGTTGGCAGCCTATTCGCTGATGTGTAAGGCGCAAGAAGTCACTGCAGCACTGCAGTCATCCATAACAAGCACTGTATTCACAGCTTTAGAACAAACATGTTCAGAAAAAAACACTAAACACATATTGCGGTGACCATTATTAGTTCTTAATAGCGGGACCCCCATAGATTTTTTTGCATATTTAGGAGATTATTAGCAAATAAATAGTGGATATGTAGTTTAGAATTTGTACTCTGGATTAGAGTGAACCTACACCTTCTTAGGAAGTCTGTGCTATACTTCCCCATGCCCTGGTTGGGTCTCTGTGATAAAGGATTCTGAACACACACATTGCAGTGGGCGATGTCGCCTCCAATAAGAGGCACCAGCTGGAATGAACAAGATGTGCATTTTAGATGCCAAGCCACTTAAGAGTATGTGTTTGTTGAATTTTCATCCTCATCCAAGGGGCATCCAGATTTGGTATGCCGCTCAGCTGTGTGAAACCCCCAGGAATGCCCACTGTGCTTACCTCTCCTGCGATCCCACAGTGCAACACAGGCTCTCTCTGTGCATATTCAGATAGCCCGGGTGTGAGAGCTCACACCAGCCAGGGGGATGCCATAGCATTTAACAGCAATCCTGGGGGGTTCACTTTCAATTGAATTTTTTAAAGTATATTTTTTGTGCCAAAAGCTGATCTAGTATTTTTTTTATTTTCTCCAATGTTAGCAAATTATGGAAGCACTTTTCTCTACCTGCAATCTCTTGCTATTGGCAATGTGCAGCGAGGAGTCCTTTACACACAGAACACTGCTGCTATAGCCACTGCTGAGGTGAGGGAGATCACTCATCCTTACACATGCCCAGCAGCAGTGTTCTCTGCAGCTCTTTGCAATCTGTTTCTATTGCCAACGTACACCAAGAAGAGAGGAGTGAGTCCTGTACACACAGAACACTGCTGCTATAGCCACTGCTGAGGTGAGGGAGATCACTCATCCTTACACATGCCCCGCAGCAGTGTTCTCTGCAGCTCTTTGCAATCTGTTGCTATTGGCAATGTACACCAAGAAGAGAGGAGTGAGTCCTGTACACACAGAACACTGCTGCTGTGGCCACTGCTGAGGTAAGGGAGATCACTCATCCTTACACATGCCCAGCAGCAGTGTTCTGTGCAGCTGTCTGCAATCTGTTGATATTGGCAATGTACACCAAGTGTGTTCAATTCAAAAATTGAATTGAAAATGGACTTTCTGGCTTAATCTAACACCGTTATTAGTGAGCAGCTCCAGTACTGATATCAGGCTCCTGGGCTGGGCAAACAAGACAACGCTGATGATGATCCCAGCATCCAATCAATGAGAGAGGCTACTCCCTTGTGACTGGTGCAGCTGGCCCAGGAGCATGCTATCATCACCATGACTGAAAATGTATTGAGGCAGCAGGTAGACAGGAAAGTATTACGCTAAAAAAATCACTATATACTACAGTGTGGCTTTATAGCATTAAAAAAGAAAATGCTGCAGCATGTAAAACATCAATATAATTTTGTTGGGCAGTTGCACTGGTTAATGTTTAGTCAGTCTACTTCTGTGGTCGGTGTATGTGTCAGTGATCAGGTGTCTCTCTTCATATAAGAGGTCCATTTATACTGTATATAAATGGTAAGCCTCTGAGATCTTTGGGGCATTACAGGCATAACACAGGGATTAAACTCATATGCTTTATTTTCTCCCAAAAAATAAATATTAAACAAGCTTTCTTCAGTACAGAGAATAATAAACCATTGCAAAGGCCCATTTGATCAGAAACGGCCTCCTGGCGTAATCGCTGTTAGCCACAACACTGGGCTCTAATAGGAAACAGGCCTCTCAGGCTTCCTTTCCATCTGAGCTCTTCACTCCAAGTTACCAAATGCTTCCTCCTAGCTTTTGGTGCTTCTGTCCTGGCATCACTTTTGGTGTACAAGCATGACTGGCTGCGGCCCCTGTCTGATGCTCATCAGCCTTTTTATAGGCTTCTGGAATAGGACTGGGCTACCCATCCAGTTTCCCTTATTGACCAGACATCCGGGGACTATAGAGCACCTTACTGGAAACCCCTTAAAGGGAATTCTCGATGGCACTCTCCCCTGGAGTCCTTGTGTAGCCCAATCCATCCCTTTCCCCATCTAGAAATGCCAAGAAAAAGCACCCTAATGATGTATACATAGCATGTAGTTGTGTTACTATATAACTGAGAGATTACACTGTATCTTTGTATGTATTGTTCGTATGTGTTTTTAATGGGCATAATGAATGAATGGATTTTAAAGTAGAACAAATCCCACCAGTGGCCAGCCTGGATGCCCCGCTGTGTGAAATTCCCACGATGCCTGTAAAAACTCACCTTTTCTCGCTCCAATGGCGCATGCTCTGCCTCTTATCCAGTGAGAGCCGCCTGCTGTGACTACGTCATTCAGCAGGCAGCAGTCATTGTTTTGAATGGGGAGGGGCTGGGGCTGTTAGACTGGGGTGGGGCTGGGGCTGGTCCCCATTCATTTTATTTCAGAGCCCTTAGCCGAAAGGAAGTAAACACGGCAAAGGGCTCCAATTGGACGAGGTCCTGCACATGCACCGTTGGAGTGAGGAAAAGTGGGTTTTATTGGGGTTTCTGAGGGGTTTCACACAACGGGGGCACGGAACAAAACCTGGGAAAGTCAAATTTCCGGGTTTTGTTCTGCTTTAAATCCTTGTTGTGTCCTTGTGGTGCAGTCTGACATAGCCCGGCTTACTTGTATTTAGCTAATAGAAGAGGATAGAAAGTATACAGTGTTCAGTATGTAGCGGATTCACACTGCGGGTCACACGCTGTGGGTCACACGCTGTGTCAAGCATCTAGAGGTTTTGTTTTCACAGAAGCTAATTTAAGTCTTTTGTTCTTCTCAGGTTTCCTTTTTATTTTGAGTTAAAGATTGCTTTTGTAATTTGGCTGCTTTCACCTTATACTAAAGGCTCGAGTGTGCTGTATAGGAAATTTGTTCACCCTACACTATCTAGTAAGGAAAAGGTAAGTGTCTATATTATAGCACGCATCTAAATATTTGCATTATTTTTGTGTTACAGTCTAATTGGTGCTTTGGAATGCTTAGTCGATGGCCACCATGACAACCTTTTATGTCTCACTGCCTCCCACATGTGTCCACCCACCTACATTTTGAGAATCCATTCATAATGTCATTGGCTCCAAGATGTCCAAAGAAGCCCATACACACAGTTGCTTTATATTGCTTGTGTGTTTTTTTTCTTACTGGTATTAGAATACGTTTATTCTTCCTTGTATCGATTCTGCAGCTTTTCTAGGACCTGCAGGGTCTCACCAAGGGTAAGGGTAGGGCACCACCAAGGGCACACATCCCTCTTTGCCTGACAGACTATGAAAAAACAAAATGCTATAGGTTTAAAGATCCCCTCAAACCATAGAGAAGCTATCACTATTGAACCCATATACAGAGAACGTACCTTTTCCTTCCAATCCATTCCAGGCCGTCCCTTCTTCATTATATCTGGGTCTTCTCCGCCCGAAGGGGCGGGGACTGCAAGATCAAAGATGTGGCTCCTCCCGGCCCCCTATAAATAGCAGCTGCCTCTTAACCAAGCCCCAGTCTACTTCTTGCAGTGGAACTGCGAAGATCGCTTACACTCTCTCAGGGATTTAGCAGCAAAGAGGGGCCTCTAACCTGTCGGCTTGCTGCATGACCCTATTTCCACTGATTCCTCTAACCCATCTGATGCCTCCCCAGCTTTGGCTGTTTTCCTGGGATCCGTGACGGTAGGGTGAAACGCCGGGGTCTGGGGCGTTTTACAGGGTATATGTCTCTGGGCTGCAGGCTTCCATAGAACAAGCAGGTCAGCTGCAGGTCTTTTTATGGTGAACCTGCTGAAAAACCATGATATATATTTCATATGTCACCCTCCCTTCTCCCACATGTATTTTTATTTTTATTGTGCGTGCGTGCTCGTGTACTTTACTGCGTGGGGGAGTGGCGGAGAACTCCGTCGCCATAGCAGACTACGGCGAGGAGCGGTCCGCTGCCGCTCCTCCCACATACTCACCTCCCTCATTCCCTCGCCGTATGGAGGCTGCTAGGCTGCAATTGGTGCTGGCCGGGGGGGGGGGGGATGAGTCACGAGCGAGCGGCGCACAGGCCTGGCTGTCGCTCCAGTGACGGTTCCCCGGCCAGAAGCTTCTGGAAGACGCATGCTGCTACTGCGTGTCCCTGTACAGGCAGGCGCTGGTGGAGTGCGGTATCGTGAGTCCTGATATTCCAAGTATGTCACACACCCCGCTTCCACTATTCATGACATATGGGTTATGGTCCAGTAGAGGGCAAACTTCTGCAGAGATGAAAGCAAAAAAGAAGCCCCTCCCGGTCCATAAATACCTGGGACCTCCCACACATTCCCCAGTTCCTTCTCTGCAGGACGGCAAGCAAGTCAGAAGATGTATGCTGCTCTTCCTTGCAGGTAAGCCGGGCTTGCACCCGGCCATTTTTTGCCCTATTTCTGCCTGGAGCTTTATATTTTAAGTCCTTTACTAGCCTCCCAGCCTCGGCTGCAGGTCCGGGTGAGGGTAGGAATCACCTTAATAGGTGCCTAGGGAGCCATGCTCCCCCCGTGAGACCCCACACAAGGGGGTAGGCGGTATCCGGGTTGGTGATCCCGGTTTGGGATGCCCTGTCCCCATTTACTTCCCTTACACTTTACGGTTTAGGGTTCTCCCCCTTCCGGGTACCCTCCACTAACCCTCCGGGTTTTTCACTTGACATGTGTGTGTGTGTGACTTGACTTGTGTGCTTATCACGTTGCCGCCTTGCGCTCTGCATGCAGTCTGGGGAGCTTCTCCCCCTCAGGCTGAGTCTGTAAGGGGGCGGGGCCGGGCGCTCGCGTTGCCGCGGCCCACCCCCTTCTGTTTGGCGCCATTGCGGGCCCATCTTCTGGCTGGGAACCGCATTGCTGGACTTGGAGGGAAGGGGGCGGCCAGGCGCGGCGCGCGATCCGCCCTGGCCCGCCCCTTCTTCTCCCTCCCTCTCTCTCTCTCAGGAGCTGCGGATTAGCTGGACGCCATTTTCTGTGTCTGTGAGTGCCCTGCCGGGCTTCCCCCCGTTCTTACTAGGCTTAATGCCCCAGTCGCGCTTGGGGCAGCGCTGGCCTCTCTGCTTTTTATGTTCCTTTTACATGTTTTTATTATGCAGTTGTGTGTGTGCATGTGCTTATGGACATCCCTTGTGTCTTTCAGGAGGACTCCCTGTGCCAATTGCTTAAAAGGGGGTTCTCCCGGTCCTAGGGGCCCTAGCAAATATTTGGGGCAATTATAAATCCTCCCACTTGGGACTTAAAGGGGCATCCCGGGTTGCTTACCAGCGTAATTCCCTTGGGTCATTGCGACTACCTTAAAATCACCATATGGAGGCTCCACAGGATATCGGGCTCGGGCTCCCTTCGGGACAATCTCGGCTATGTGTGGGTTGTGGGGTACCCCTTACGGGGGAGAATGTACTTATTTGCATACCATGTGCGCAACAGGCCATAACGCGGCAGTCGGGACCCCAGGCGTCTGGGTCAGTGCCGCCCGCCTCTCCTACCCCACCCCGCATCATCCGTACCCCAAGTGACACGGTCATTAGTGGGGAGTCGCACTCGGATGTATGTGCCAGGCTGGCCAGAGAAAATTATTTCTAGCTCAGTGGGCAGAAAGGCCCCTGCTAAGAAAAGGCATCTGTCACCGGCTACGCTGGTAATTGATTTTGATGATTATGACTCCCCTGACTGGACGGATTATTCCCCGCTTGAGGAGGGGGAATTGTTTGAGGAATATGAGACTGAGGAATTGCAGTTATTTGATTCTGATGCCGGGCAGGCGCTGGGGGATGCTGTGGATACCCCCAAGGGCCTGACCCATCTGTTAGAGGTTCTGGATATTTCCCCACCAGAGGAGGCCCCTCCGAAGAAGGGGGAATTCTTTGGGTTCTCTAAGTCCCGCTTGGAGTTTCCAAATCAGGATCATTTTGACAGCATGATTCTTAGAGAATGGGAGAAGCCGAGTCGCCTTCACGGTGTTCCTCAAGGATGGGATAGGAAGTATCCCTTTCTGGTGGACGCGGCTAAGCGCTGGTCTTCCCCTCCTGAGGTTGACGCACCCATTTTAGGATTGTCCAACACCTCCGTTGTACATACTCCTGACGCCACTACCCTTAAGGATGGCGAGGACAAGCGCATTGATCAGATGGCATGTCATGCCTTTGCCAGTGTGGGTTCTGCCTTGCGACCTGTCTGTGCATCGGCACTCGTGGCTGTGGCCACCAGGTCGGAGATCAGGGACACGTTAAATGGGTCCCAGCTCAACCCAGACAGCGTTGAATTCACAACCCTTAAGAGGTGTGAATTGTTCATGAATTTTGTTTTGTCGGCTATGGACGACACTATTACCATGTGTAGTAGAACTTTGGCCCTGTTGGTGGCCATGCGCCGATCAGTCTGGCTGCGCCAGTGGGCGGCGGACATTGCGGCCAAGAAGTCACTTACAGCTTTGCCCTTTTTGGGAATGCGGCTTTTGGAGACAAATTGGATTCTGTGGCGAAGGGTGGGAAGCTACCTCAGCGTAAGTAGCTGCGTCGCTCCTTTCGGGGGGCAAGCTCCTTTAATCCTTCCTTTCGCGGTGCCAGAGGGGGCAGAGGTCTTGCCTACTCTGGCTTTAGAGGTGATTCCTGGAACAGAGGTAGAGGACGTGCCCGTACGGCCTCTACCTGGGGTTCCAGGCCCAAGCCCGCTGCCAAGCCAGCTCAACAATGAGGAGGCGCCCTCACCCTTGCGGGTGGGGGGACGGCTGCGGCTCTCCTTCCAGGTCTGGGCCCAGGAGGTCACAGACAAGTGGATATGGGAAGTGGTCTCGTCTGGGTACAAACTGGAGTTCAAGTCTCGGCCTCCTCCCAGATTCCTAAGGTCTCGGGTGCCATCGGATCCTCGGGCGGCGCAGGGCCTCTTGTTGGCTGTAAAGAATCTTCTGGACATGGCGGTCATATGCCCGGTGCCTCTTTCAGAGAGAGGCCGGGGCTATTATTCCAACCTCTTCACGGTTCCCAAAAAGGATGGCTCCATAACACCCATCCTAGATTTGAAGCTTCTCAACAGGTTCATCAGAACCAAGAAGTTCCTTCGTCAGGGGGATTTCATGACGTCCATAGACATCAAGGATGCTTACCTTCATGTACCAATTTTCCCAGCACACCAGAGATTTCTGAGGTTCGTGGTGGGAGATCAGCATTTTCAGTTTCTGGCCCTCCCGTTCGGGCCGACCTCGGCACCGAGGGTGTTTACCAAGGTTCTGGCGGGCATAATGGCCCTGCTCAGAGCCCAGGGCATTCGCATTGTGCCGTATTTGGACGACCTACTCATTACAGCTTCTTCACTCTGCCAGGCGGAGTTGCACACCAGGACGGTGGTGGCGACGCTGGAAAGGTTCGGATGGGTGATCAACCACCCTAAGTCTTCTCTCTCCCCATCAAGGGAGATCTCCTTTCTGGGCATGAATCTGGATACCATTCAGGCCAGAGTGTTCCTACCTCAGCCAAAGGTGCAGAGGGTTCAGGATCTGATACGTGTTCTCCTGACCAACCCTCGCCCTTCCATTCGGCTAGGGATGACTGGCCTCAGTCTGGGTTTGATGGTGGCCTCCTTCGAGGCAGTCCCCTTTGCTCAATTCCACATGAGGTTGCTACAACTCCATCTATTGCTGAAATGGGACAGATGTCCACAGTCCTTGGATCAGTCATTTCTGATGTCTCCCAGGGTTCGGCAGTCCCTTCAGTGGTAGCTGGAATCAAGCAATCTGATGAGGGGCAGATCGTTCCTGGCCCCTCGTTGGGAGACGGTTACCACGGATGCCAGCCTGTCGGGCTGGGGAGGTTTCTGGAAGGTTCATCAGTTACAGGGGTTGTGGGGTCCTCAGGAGGCTCACAACCCCATCAATGTCTTGGAGCTCAGAGCTATCCGCTTGGTTCTGTTGCGTCTGACACTTCACCTACAGGGTTTACCGGTTCAGGTTCGATCAGACAATCGTACTGCGGTAGCTTACATCAATCACCAAGGACGGACTCGCAGCAGGAGTGCCCTCAGGGAAGTCTTCTCTGATTCTGACAGGGGCGGAGAGCAATGTTCCTTGCATCTCGGCAGTATACATTCCGGGAGTGGAGAACACGGAGGCGGACTCCCTGAGCAGGGGATTCTCTCGCCGAGGGGAATGGTCTCTCAACCACAAGGTGTTTCGGGCCCTGTGTCACAAGTGGGGGACTCCGGAGGTGGATCTCTTTGCCTCTCGGCACAATCACAAGCTTCCAACCTTTGTATCCTCTGACCCTGGCAGTGGATGCCTTGTCCCTTGCCTGGAGGGATCTGGGGTTTCTGTACCTGTTTCCCCCCTTCTCGTGGGCAAGGTAGTGCGCAAGCTGGCGCTAGAGGTGGCACCAGCAATTCTGGTGGCCCCAAGGTGGCCAAGACAGGTTTGGTTTGCAGACGTCGTAAGATTGGCGGTAGATCAGTACAGGCTGCCCCTGTCTCCAGATCTGATCTCTCATGGTCAACTACATTACCCCAATTTACAAACACTTGCTTTGATGGCGTGGCTGCTGAAACCTTCTTCCTGAGGGAGGAAGGTTTGTCTGAGGCGGTTATTCAAACCTTGATTAGAGCTAGGAAGAGGTCTTCCTCTACCATTTACTATAGGACTTGGCGGTCCTATATTGACTGGTGTGAGGCTAGGGCCTTACCTTGCAGGGTGTTTTCGATTCCTAGGATTTTGGAGTTTCTTCAACACGGTCTGGATCTGGGGTTCCAGCTCAGTACTTTGAAGGGTCAGGTTTCTTGTTTGTCTTTTTTCCAAAGGTCTTTTGCTTTGCATCATCTGGTCAATACTTTTTTCCAAGGGGTCACTCATGTTCGGCCCCCTAGAAAGCCTTTGGTTCCCGTTTGGGACCTAAATTTGGTTCTGTCGGCCCTCCAGGGGCCTCCCTTTGAGCCGATGCAGGATGTGGCTCTTTCTGTGCTTACTCAAAAGGTTGCCTTTTTGGTGGCTATTACCTCTGTTTGGCGTGTCTCTGAGTTGGCGGCTCTGTCTATTCAGGCCCCTTACTTTGAGAGACACCCGGACAAGGTGGTTTTTCGTTTTAAACCAGATTTCCTTCCTAAGGTGGTTTCTGCTTTCCATCTTAATCAGGATGTAGTTTCCCTTCCTTGTGTCCAAAGCCTAGCAATGACAAGGAGAGGGTTTTGCACTCTTTGGATGTGGTTCGTTGTGTGAAGTACTATTTGGTTGCTACTTCTCCTTTTCATAAGACGGACGCATTGTTCGTAGTGCCTTCTGGGCCCAGAAAAGGTTTGGAGCCCGCCAAGTCTACCATTAGTAAATGGATACATCAGGCCATTGTTGGGGCCTATTCCTCCTTTTATGATCACTGCTCATTCTACTCGTGCTGTTGGGGCTTCCTGGGCCTTTCAGCACCAGGCTTCTGTTGAACAAGTTTGTAAGGCTGCTACTTGGTCTTCCGTTCATACTTTTTCAAAGTTTTATAAGGTTGATGTACGGGCCTCAGCGGATGCTGTTTTTGGCTGCAAGGTTCTGCAAGCTGCAGTGGTTTAAATTGGTGATTTTTTTTGCTGTATTTGGATCCCCACCCATGACGGACACTGCTATTGGATGTCCCATATGTCATGAATAGTGGAAGCGGGGTGTGTGACATACTTGGAATAATACCATTTTGTGATTACTCACCTTTAAAATGGGTATTATAAGTATGTCACACACCCCGCTTCATCCCGCCCTTTTTGTATTCTGGATCCTTTATATGGTGAACCTTTTTATTGTTAAGAATGTTTTATTAGCTCTTCCTGGTCCCCTTATTGCTGTCATATACTGGGGAATGTGTGGGAGGTCCCAGGTATTTATGGACCGGGAGGGGCTTCTTTTTTGCTTTCATCTCTGCAGAAGTTCGCCCTCTACTGGACCATAACCCCATATGTCATGAATTGTGGAAGCGGGGTGTGTGACATACTTATAATACCCATTTTAAAGGTGAGTAATCACAAAATGGTATTTTTCTTTCCTTCATGTTGCTTAGCATTTTGAAAAAAAAGGAAGAGAGGGGTAATGGTTATATATATATATCTGGGATAAGAATATTTTTAAGATCATATGTATCTTTATCTGTTTATGTTATGGCAGTGTGGGCCATATTGAGATTCCTATCTCCTCTCTTTTTGATTTTAGATTGTGGGAAGAAGGTTGAGGGTTGTGGTTTCTGCCGGTCCCCGTTGTAAGGGATCAGCTATAGGCTTAGGACACTAGCGTCTATTTTTCCTTTCACGATTATAGCATATTCCAAAATCACCATAATGGAGGCATCAGGGGATAGTGAGCCGGGCACCCCACTTGGGACAGGCTCTGCCCCTTGTGCAGACGAAATCCCCTGGGCGGGTTCAGCACAATTTGTTCCACTTGCGCCAGAGGCATTGTTTCGGGCCATGAGAGGGCTGTCGCTTCCGACCCTAGTCCTGCGTCAGCTCCTGCCTCTCCGGATCCCCCTCTGCTGCAGTTAGTCCCTTGAGAAGGTGGAGACGGCAGGGGGGCACACTCTGATTTTATGCATAGGCTGGCTAGCCTCGAGAAACAGATCTCATTGGCAGCCCCAAAAATGCCTCGAGTAAGAAGCGGCACTTGGAGCCGGCTTACTCAGACTCTTCAGAGCTTCGCTCGCTTGTGGGGGGGGGCGGGACCGCGCGATGACGCATTACACGTCGTCGCGTGGCCCGCCCCTCGAGGTTCCACTGTACCGGCGCCATTTTATGGTGCGCGCTGGTGCGGTGCGGAACGGTCCCCCCTCGCTGCGTGGGTTCCGTCGGATCTTCTCCTCGGGGCGCTGGCTTACGGCCCTGCTGGCTATCCGGAATCTGGGTGGGAGGCTTCTGTGTTGCTCCCTCGGATCCTGCCCCACGCTGCTGCCTCTGCGGTGCATCTGCCTGTGCCTGCTCGTGTTCTGATCTTATACGGTCCGTGAGTCTGATCCTTTTTCATGTATTTTATAGTGCATGCTCTGTGGGATGCTCAATCCTTGTTTATGTTGTGTTTTTCAGGCGGGGACATTGTACTTGTGGTTTCTCCCGGTTCTCATTCACCCCCCCCCCCCCACGCGCTCCTGAGGCTGGTGGGTATCCCGGGTCTGGGGTCCAGCGTCCGTTATATTAATCACCAATTAATTAACCACCATATGGAGGCTTCTGGGGATGGCGAGCTTGGGGGCAGGCTCGGCTGTGTATCATGTGCAGGACATGCCCTTTGAGTGGTCGTGGCATGGTTTGTGTTACGTTCGCCCATAGCATCATTGCGGAACAGACTGGGCTGAGCGCCTCTTTACCCAGTCCTGTTCTCCCTGCATCTTCACCTACTCCCCCATGCCTGCATTTAGCCCCCAGTGAGGGGGAAGCCAGCAGGGCATCCCAGTCTGACTTGGCGCTGTGCGTTGCCAGCATTAAGCGGCAACTGGCCCGCCCGACCGCCGGCAAGGCCTCTAGTAAAAAAAGGGACCTGGCTACGGGCTTGTCACTCTTTGCCGATGATGATGATTTGTATGTTTCCTATGGCGGTCGTGAGTCCATGGAGGAGGGGGAATTGTTCCATGATTCCGATTCCTCTGGGGATCGTCATGGCGAGTATGATAGCGAACCAGGGTCCTCCTCGGATGAGGATTCCGGGCTCCCGGATGATGCCGACAGACTCTTGTCGGCCGTTTTTGACGCTTTACACATCGATCCCCCAACGGGGTTAAAGACGAAGCAGGGGGAGCTCTTCCGCCATGACAAGCAATGCTTAGAGTTCCCGGAGCAGGGACATTTTTCCAATACGGTCCTCAAGGAATGGGAATGGCCTAACAGGTTGCCCTCTGTGCCTAAGGGAATGGATAGAAGGTATCCCTTCTCAGTCGACTTGGTTCGCCGCTGGTCTTGTGCCCCCGAGGTGGACGCCCCCGTCTTGGGGCTCTTCAACACTTCTATTATGCCGTCTCCTGACACCACTACCTTGCATGATAATGTCGACCGGCGTATGGATCAACTAGCCTGTTATGCCTTCACCTTTGTGGGAACGGTCTGTGCCGCGGCTATTGTTGCCATTGTACTTAAGAAGACGGTTAGACGCCGTCTAACCGTCTTCGAGAGGACTACAAGCTCCTTTTGCTTTGCTCTGACTTTATTGCCTTTGTGCTGTCTGCTATGGACGATGCCGTCCGGCTTGGTGGTAGGGCCTCTGCCCTGTTGGTTGCCATGCGTAGGTCCGTTTAGCTGCGTCAGGGGGCGGCTGCCGCTGCCGCTAAGAAGTCCCTTACTGGGCTTCCCTTTACGGGACTACGTCTCTTTGGGGAACATCTTGATGTTTTGACCAAGGATGGTCGGCTCCCTCAGTGTAGGAAGCATTCTCGGCCCTTTCGGGGGTCCTCCTCATTTTGTCCTTCCCATGGGGGACGCGGAGCTGCCTTCGCAGGTAGCCGCAGAGATTCTTGGGGACGGGGCAGATCCTGTGGTCGCCCCGGTCTCTCCTGGGGTGCTAAGCCCAAGCCCCCTGCCAAGGCCCCTCAGGCATGAGGGGGTGCCCTCACCCATCCGGGTGGGGGGACGGCTCCGCCTCTTTGCTCACGTCTGGAGACAATGCATCTCGGATCGGTGGATCCAGGAGGTGGTGTCCTCCGGTTACAAGATAGAGCTAGCAGCTTGGCCGCCCCCAAGTTTCCTCCGGTCCCGGATCTCCCAGGGTCCCGTGACGGCGCAGGGCCTGAGGTTGGCCGTCCAACGTCTTCTAGCGTCCGGGGTGGTTTGTCGTGTGCCCCTTCAGGAACGGGGTCGGGGGTTCTACCCAAGAAGGACTGCTCCCTGAGACCCATCCTGGATCTAAAGGGTCTCAACAGATTTGTCAGGTTCAAAAACTTCCGCATGGAGACATTACGGTCGGTGGTGAGCTCTCTTCGGCCGGGCGACTTTATGACCACTGTGGACATCAAGGATGCCTACCTGCACGTTCCTATCTTCTTAGGGCATCAGAAGTTCCTGAGGTTCGCCCTGGGGGATCGGCACTACCGGTTTGTGGCCTTGCCGTACGGTATCACTTCGGCCCCTCGGGTGTTCACCAAGGTGCTGGCGAGTGTCATGGCCCTCCTAAGGGGACAGGGCATTCGCATTCTTCCTTACCTAGACGACCTGTTGATTGCTGCTCAATCTTTTCATCAGGCCGAGAGGGATACTCAGGTGGCTGTGTCCACCCTCAAGTCCTTTGGTTGGGTGATCAATTATCCCAAATCTTCGCTCACTCCGTCATTGGTGAGGTCCTTCCTGGGCATGACGCTGGATACTTCTCAGGTCAAGGTGTTTCTTCCTCAGCAGAAGGTGGAAGGCCTTTGAATGCAGGCACGAGCTCTGCTGTCGTGTCCTCATCCTTCCATCCATCTGGGGATGAAGTTGGTGGGACTTATGGTGTCTTGCTTCGAGGCGGTATCCTTCGTTCAGTTCCACATGAGACCTCTTCAGTTGAACCTCTTGACAGTTTGGGATCGGAAACAGGAATCCCTGGAGCAGGAATTTGCTCTGTCCCCTCTGGCCAGACAGTCCCTCTTGTGGTGATTGGACTCAAGGAATCTCCTAGTGGGCAGGTCCTTTCTGCCTCCGTGCTGGGAGATTGTCACCACGGACGCCAGTCTGACCGGTTGGGGAGGGTTTTGGCAATCACTGAAGTTCCAGGGCCAGTGGGGACCTCAGGAGGCCCACACGCCCATCCTGGAGCTGAGAGCGATCAGGTTGTTGCTTAGATCACTCATCAGCTCGGGACTCGGAGCAAACGAGCCCTCAAGGAGGTGTCTCTGATATTGTCTTGGGTGGAGGAGAATGTTCCCTGCATCTCAGCGGTTTACATCCCGGGGGTGGAGAACCAGGAGGCGGACTCCCTGAGCAGGGGGACGTCTCGGCTGGGGGAATGGTCCCTCGACAACAAGATCTTTCATGCCCTGTGTCGCCGCTGGGGTCAGCCGGATGTGGACCTGTTTGCGTCCCGTCACAATCACAAGCTTCCAAGATTTGTCTCTCTGTCAAGAGATCCGCTGGCCTTCACCACGGATGCTCTAGCCATTCCCTGGACGGAATTCCAGCTCCTCCATGCGTTTCCTCCTTTTCCTCTCCTGGGGCGGGTGTTGCGCAAGATAGCCCAGGAGGGGGTACCGACCATTCTGGTGGCCCCCCCGCTGGCCGAGGAGAGTATGGTTCGCGGACGTCGTCCAGATGGCAGTGGATCACTTTGTCCTGCCCGACGATCCGGGGCTTCTAACTCAGGGTCAGTTGTGCCACCCCAATTTACAAGTGCTGGCTTTGACGGCTTGGCTGCTGAAACCTCCATCCTGATGGATAAGGGACTGCCGGCTTCGGTAGTCATTACTATGATTCAGGCTCGAAAGAAACCCTCTTCCATGATTTATTACAGGGTCTGGCATGCTTACATTGCCTGGTGCGAGTCTAAATCTTTTCCTTCTCTCACTTTCTCCATTTCCAGGATTTTGGAGTTTTTGCAACATGGTCTGGAGTCAGGTCTGCAACTGAGTACCCTCAAAGGCCAGGTTTCGGCCTTGGCAATTTTTTTCCAAAGATCTTTCGCCACTCATAGGCTTGTCAAGACTTTTTTCCAAGGAGTTACTCATGTACGTCCACCGCGTAAGCCTCTGCTGCCGGTGTGGGATTTGAACTTAGTGCTGTCTGCTCTCCAGGGTCCCCCTTTTGAGCCGTTGAACAATGCTGCGCTGGCCATTATGACTCTTAAGGTGGTCTTTTTGGTGGCTATCACTTCTGTGCGTCGTGTTTCTGAGCTGGCGGCGCTCTCTATTAAGCCTTCTTATTTTGAACGGCATCAGGATAAGGTGGTATTCCGTCTTAAGCCTGAATTCTTGCCTAAGGTCGTTTCTGCCTTTCATCTGAATGAGGACATTGTCTTGCCTTCCTTATGTCCTGCGCCTTCTAATTCTAAGAAACAAAATCTTCATTCTCTGGATGTGGTCAGGGTGCTCAAGTTCTATTTGATCGCCACTGCTTCTTTTCGGAAGTCGGATTCTCTGTTTGTCCTTCCTACTGGACCTAGGAAGGGTTTGCCTCCGGTCAAGTCCACTATCAGCAAGTGGATCCGACAGGCGGTGGGGCAAGCATACGCTGCTAAGGGGAAGGAACTTCCTTTTCGTGTTACGGCTCATTCCACTAGAGCTATTGGTGCCTCTTGGGCTTTTCAGCACTAGGCTTCTGTTGAACAAGTTTGTAAGGCCGCTACTTGGTTGTCTGTTCATACCTTTTCTAAGTTTTACAAGGTTGATGTTAGGGCCTCAGCTGACGCGGTTTGCGTCAGGTGGTAGTGTCTTAAACTGCCTGTTGTTGCTCGCTGGAGATCCCACCCTTTTGTTCTAGGACACTGCTGTTGGATGTCCCAATCGTTAAGAATTGAACTGAGGCAAGTCGTGCTGTACACAAGGAAAAATACAATTCTGTGATTACTCACCTGTAGAATTGTTTTTACTGTGTACAGCACGGCTTGCCTCATCCCTCCCTTGTTATCGTTATCCTATTTTGCCTTTTTATGGTGATTTTCTTGAGAGAGAGTTATCTTAGTGGGCTGTGTTTTTGTTATCATGGTCTTTCCTCCCGGCTTCTTGTTTTACTGCTTTCAAAAACTGAGGTTCTCTGGGTTATTCCTGCCCTTTATATGGACCGGGAGGAGCCACAAGTCTTTCTGCAGTCGACTGCGCCACCTTGTGGCAGATTACCCAAATGTTATGAATTGAACGGAGGCAAGCCATGCTGTACACAGTAAAAACAATTCTACAGGTGAGTAATCACAGAATTGTATTTTTATACAATTTTATTTTTTTATACACTTTACACATTGTTACACATTGTTCCTCCCAAGATGGCCAAGAGAAAGAAGGATGATTTGTTTCGGCCTGAAAAACAGCGGCGGGTTTTTCCTCCGCATTTTTCTAACATGGTGCTTACGGAGTGGGAAAGGCCCAACAAGCTGCTGTCGGTTCCTAAGGGCCTGGAGAGACGGTATACTTTCCCTGCCAAGTTGATTAAATTATAGTCGCATCCTCCCGAGGTGGACCCTCCGGTTTCAGGTGTGTCTAACACCACTATTATGCCGTCACCTGACAATGCTCCCTTACAAGATCCTGCGGACAAAGGCATGGATCAGTTGGCTTGCCATGCTTTTGCCTTGGTGGGTTCCCTCTTACGCCCTGCGTGTGCCACGGCAATTGTTTCCCTAGCCACGAGGAAAAAAGTTAAGCAGCTTGTGGCTAAGGCTAAGTCTCGCAGACAGGAGCAGGATTCTAAGGAACTTAGCGCCTGTTTGGATTTAATCGGCTTTGTTTTTACTGCAAGGATGATGTCGTCAAGCTAGGTGCCAAGACTTCAGCTTTGCTTGTAGCATTACGCCGGGTCGGCTGTTCGGGGAGTGGCTGGACCTTTTGGTCAAGGATCGTAAGCTGCCTCAAAGAAGGAAACCTACACTGCCCTTTCGGCACTCCTCTTCTTACCGGTCCTTTCGGGGTGGAAGAGGTTCTTCCTTATCCAGTGGCCGCAGAGATTCTTGGGGCAGAGGTAGGTCCCGCAGTCGGCCCAATCCCGCCTGGGGAACTAAGCCCAAACCTACAGCCAAACCTACACAGGCATGAGGGGGTGCCCTCACCCGTACGTTGGGGTGACGGCTACTGCTGTTTGCTCCGATCTGGAGGCATCACGTCTCGGATCTTTGGATTCAGGAGGTGGTGTCGTCAGGTTACAAGATCGAGCTGGCAGCCCGACCACCCACAAGATTTCTATGGTCAAGGGCATCCCGAGACCTGCTAAAAGCGGAGACTTTGAGAGCCGCTGTTCGGCACCTCCTGCGGATAGGGGTGATTTGTCATGTGCCCTGGCAGGAGCAGGGTCAGGGATTTTAATCCAACCTATTCACGGTTCCCAAGAAGGACGGATCAGTGCGGCCAATCTTGGACCTAAAGTACATCAACAAGTTTATAAGGGTCAGACATTTTCGCATGGAAACATTGCAGTCGGTGGTGAGGTTGCTTTGGCCCGGCGACTTTAGAACTACGGTGGACATCAGGGACGCGTATCTACACACCCCTATTTTTCCCCTTCGGGATATCCTCAGCTCCCAGGGTGTTCACCAAGGTGCTGGCAGGCCTCGTGGCTATCCTGAGGGGTCAGGGTATTTGTGTATTACCCTCTTTGGATGACCTTCTGACACCCGGACCGTGCTATCAATGCTGGAAGCTTTCGGTTGGGTGATCAACTACCCTAAGTCGCATATCACTTCGTCAACATGAGATCCTTCCTGGGGATATCCCTAGACACCATTCAAGTCAAGGTCTTTATTCAGCCACAGCAGAAAGTCTTGTGTCTCCAGACGCAGGTACAGGACTTGCTGGCTTGTCAACATCCATCAGTTCGCCTAGGGATGAGATTGGTGGGCCTAATGGTGGCTTGCTTCGAAGCAGTGCCCTTTGCTCAATTCCACATAAGGCCTCTTCAGCTGAACCTACTAGCCAGCTGGGAATCGGTCCCCGGAATCCCTGGACCAAGGATTTGTGCTGTCCCCCCGGCCAGGCAATCCCTCTTGTGGTTGGATACTCGGCATCTGCTGGTAGGCAAGTCCTTTCGGACTCCCCATTGGGAAATAGCTACAGGCTGGGGAGGCATTTGGCAGACCCAGAAGATCCAGGCCCAGTGGAGTCCGAGAGAGAACCAGTTGCCCATAAATCTCTTGGAACTGAGAGCAATTTGGTTTGTTCTCCTACATCTGACCCCCAATTTAAAGGGCCATGCGGTTCAAGTCCGCTCGGACAATCGGACGGCTGTAGCCTACATCAACCACCAGGGCGGTACTCGGAGCAAGAGATCCCTCAAGGAGGTAAGTCGGATTCTGAGTTGGGCAGAGGAGAATGTTCCCTGCAGCTCGGTGGTTTACATCCCGGGGGTGGAGAACCAGGAGGCGGGCGGACTCCCTGACTAGGAGGTCCTTGCGTCTGGGGGAATGGTCTCTCAGCAGGAAGGCCTTTCAAGCTCTGTGCCTCCGCTGGGGTCAACCGAACGTGGATCTTTTTGCGTCCAGACACAATCACAAACTTCCAAGGTTCGTATCTCTCTCAAGAGACCCTCTGGCCATAGCAACAGACGCCCTGGCGATTCCTTGGACAGGGTTCAATCTTCTGTATGCTTTTCCTCCGTTCCCCCCCTGGACCGAGTACTACGCAAGATAGTCCAGGAGGGAGTACCAACCATCCTGGTGGCTCCTCGTTTGCCAAGGAGGAGTTGGTGTGCGGACATAGTAAGCATGTCAAAAGATCACTTCCTCATGTCCGACGATCCGGAGCTTCTCACACAGGGGTCGCTTCGGCACCCGAATTTACAGACGCTGGCTTTGACGGCCTGGCTGTTGAAACCTCCATCCTGAGGAGAAGGGGTTATTGGCCACGGTTATTCACACAGTGATTCAGTCACGGAAGAAGACTTCTTCCATGATATACTACAGAGTTTGGCGGACCTATATCGCTTGGTGTGAGGCCAGGAACCTTCCATGCTGGAGATATTCGGTTTCTAGAATTCTAGAGTTTCTGCAATATGGTCTAGACTTGGGCCTCCAGTTAAGCACCCTCAAGGGTCAGGTCTCGGCCCTATCCATTTTTTTCCAGAAGTCTATTGCCAATCATAGATTGACCAGAACCTTTTTTTAGGGGGTCACTACAATAAGGAGGAGAAAACAACTTGCTGCAAAGTGAAAGGAACCTATAGATGTGAAAGCTGCAACACATGCAGATACATAAAACAAGGTAAAGACATCCAATTACAGAACGGTCAAACACATACAATCAAACACTACATAAACTGCAATACCAGCCATGTAATCTATCTCCTAACCTGTACCTGTCCCCGTTTCTATGTAGGAAAGACAGATAGAAAATTCAGAACCAGAATCTATGAGCACACAAGAGACATCAGAAAAGGGACAACCACAACACCGATAGGGAGACATTTCCTGACACACCACAGATCAGATCCCAATAAAGCAACCTTCCAAGCACTTGATAGAATTCATGTCAGCCCCAGAGGAGGAAACGTAGAGAAAAAGACACTGCAAAAAGAAACCAGATGGATAGCAAAACTAGAAGCCACAAGACCCCCGGGCCTGAATGAGTACAACAGCTATGTCCCATTCCTATAAGCGAAAAAATTCACAGCTTGCCAAAAAGAACCTACACACACCAAACAACAACTGGTCACACAAAAATAATAAAAATATAAACAACAACAAATACCAACCTACACACCATCCACACCCACTACTGACAAACCAAAATCAGAGGAATTAGCAATACAAGCACAGAAAATTCATGTATACACCAATGAGCCACTGTGCATAATATCCATCGGCAACTGCCTTCAACTTGTAACGCCGCTGCCTTAACACAACAGTAACACTAAAAATGACAGAACTACAATAAAATGGAGTCTCTAAGTTAAACTCCATGGACCAACACAAAATGGCGCTGCACAGACCGCAGACTCCATGAAACGCTGCTGCCCGACAGCAGAAGTAACACCAACAAGAAACATAACAAAAAACAAACCCCATGGACTACCACAGTATGACAGCTCACAGCCCGCAGACTCCAATACGCCGGGACCCGAAAACAGCAGCAATACAATGTCCAAAACTAACAGAACTACAGAAAAATGGCGTATCCATTACAAACCCTACAGACTAACACAAAATGGCGCAGCAGAGACCGCAGACCAGACAGGAGGGGCTGACACAAACGGAGGTGCACTTCCGGTTTCTAGGGTGGGAGGAGCAAATCCCTCCCACCAACAGGGTAAACAGCCCCCAATCTAGGCGCGCTGCCCATAAAAAGGAGCACGCACCGCAGGCCCCCCATTAAGCACAGCTACAAGACGCAGACCACGCTGAAAGCACGTGGGACCTAAATACAGAGTCCGAAAAGATAAGAAAACCTCCCCGCTTTTCCAATCTGGGGAACCGGATGAGCCTGTAGAAGCGGATTCCATTTACAAGGTACTAACACCATCACATACAATAATGTGCTAACCAACAAAAGCGAGATCCAGACACTGACCTAGAAATATTTTCACAGGACATTCCCCCCACACAGTAATGAAAGGACTGAGGAAGGCAGTTCCCGAATGGTTCACAGTGAGTAACATAAAGCAAAAATTATATCACAAAAAACATATACCTTCGCTGGGCATCCATTACTCATCCCTGCATAATCTTCATGTAGACCTAAACGCACTGAAAGGACTGAGGAAGGCAGTTCCCGAATGGTTCACAGTGAGTAACATAAAACAAAAATTATATCACAAAAAACATATACCTTCGCTGGGCATCCATTACTCATCCCTGCATAATCTTCATGCAGACCTAAACGCACTGAAAGGACTGAGGAAGGCAGTTCCCGAATGGTTCACAGTGAGTAACATAAAACAAAAATTATATCACAAAAAAACATATACCTTCGCTGGGCATCGATTACTTATCCCTATATAATCTTCATGCAGACCTAAACGCACTGAAGAAGCCGTTAGAGCGAAACGCGTGTGCAAATTTACCTCACTTGCTACAAACGAGGGATTACATGCAAACCTATTTTACTTGCTACAAAAGAGGGATCACAAGCCCAACATTCCTGCTACAAACAACACTTGCTACAAACAAGGGACTATAAACCCAATATACCTGTTATAAACAGGAGAGTAAACAGAGAAACAACCCTGAATTAAGGGCTGCTCACCAAAATAATCGGTGAAAAGAAACCCTTTGTATATAGTATATATTGTAAAATATTTTCCTTTTTGTTTTTCTACCGTTATATGCTTAGTTTATTATATTTCTTATATATTTTTTGTATTTTGTATTGCTTATGAAAATGTAGATGTAATTGCTAAGAATAAAAACTGCTTATTGCATTTAAAAATTCAACAAAAGCAACCTTTAATGGGAAACAACAAGGCGCACCTGGAACCCGCTTAGAGGGTGCCACACAGGGCAATTACGTAAGACCCTGAAGACACCACTCTAAGGGGGACCAACCCAAACTTATTCGTCACTCATATTCGCCCACCGCAAAAAACAGTTTTACCGGTGTGGGATCTAAATCTGGTGTTATCTGCTCTCCAGGGTGCCTCCTTCGAGCCTTTGTATGACGCTACATTGACTATGCTGACAATCAAGGTCATCTTTTTGGTGGGGATCACCTCTGTTCTTCGAGTATCGGAATTGGCCGCGTTATGTATGAAACCAGCTTATTTTGAATTGCACAGGGACAAGGTGCTTTTTCGCTTTAAGCCTGATTTTTTGCCTAAGGTCGCTTCTCCTTTTGACCTTAATGAGGAGGTTGTCTTACCTTCCTTGTGTCCAGCACCGGCTAATCCTAAAGAAAGGACTCTTCATGCTTTGGATGTGGTTAGAGCCATAAGATATTACCTGGCTGCAACTGAATCTTTCCGGAAATCGGATTTGCTTTTTGTCTTACCGGAAGGCTCTAGAAAGGGATTTCCACCATCCAAATCCACACTCAGTAGGTGGATTAGGCAGGCGGTGGTACAAGCCTATTTTGCCAAGGGGAAAGAACCGCCTTTTCGGATCACAGCTCATTCTACTAGAGCCATTGGTGCTTCCTGGGCCTTTCAGCATCAGGCCTCGGTGGAACAGGTTTGTAAGGCCACCACTTGGTCTTCAGTTCATACGTTTACCAAGTTTTACAAAGTGGATGTGAGGGCCTCAGATGACGCTGTTTTTGGCCGAAAGGTGCTTAGTGAAATGAACTACCTGCTGTTCCACATTGGGGATCCCGCCCTTATTGGATGTCCCAAATGTAATGAAGAAGGGACGGCCTGGAATGGATTGGAAGGAAAAACGCAATTCTGTGAGACTCACCTGTAGAATTGGTTTTATTTCCTATTCATTTCAGGCCATCCAACCCGCCCTCTTTGAGGTTTATTATTGTCCTGCATGCCTTTTTTATGGTGATTGAACCATTCTTGTTCATAGGACACTTGTTATACAAATTTAGGATATATGTTCGAGGGAGTACAAGCGGAGGCTATGTGAAGTAACATGGTCTCCTATGTTCGGGCCTCCCGGCCTGCTTCTTGCTGTTGAGTTACTGCTTTTTAATTACTGGGGCTTGGTTAAGAGGCAGCTGCTATTTATAGGGGGCTGGGAGGAGCCACATCTTTGATCTTGCAGTCCACGCCCCTTCGGGCGGAGAAGACCAAGATGTAATGAAGAAGGGACGGCCGGGAATGGATAGGAAATAAAACCAATTCTACAGGTTAGTCTCACAGAATTGCGTTTTTATCCTTCCAAGTGGACTCAACTCAACTCAAAATATATATTTGAAAATGTGGGCTAATTAAAAACAAAAGTGTACTTACCTTTTGTCCCGCACTGCTAATCAGTGCAGGTCAGGGGATCAGGAACTCGCCTAATCGCAGGATCTTTTTTTCACTATATCCAGTCCAGGTCATCCCAGAAGTGATGACAGTTGGGTAGTCTGCCACCAGGTGGCACAGTCACTGCAAGATCCAAAGCTGTAACTCCTCCCGGCCCCCTATAAAATGAGCTGTCTCAGTAGAATTACCCAGTGTTCGTCTTGCAGTACCTGCTGCTAGGATCGTCTTCGTCTTGGATACTCTCTTCGGATACGGCAGCTGAGCGGGGCATTTTAAGCCTGTCGGCCACTGCACCCCTGTTTGCCACTTGTTCCCTTGGACCCACTTATGCCTTCCAGCCTTGGCTGAAGGGACAGGTGAAGGTAGGGAGAACGCCGGGGGTCAGGCATTGGCAGAGCTAGGCTCTGGGCCGCAGACCCTCACTTAAAGGGTAGCCGGCCATAGGCGATCGTGAACCTATGGGGGGGGGGGGGGGGGAGGAACCACCTATTGCCCGGGGTTATCCCCTTATCTGTACCCACAAGCTTTATTATTTTGTGTTGTGTCTGCTTCACTGATATTCTGACTTGCTTCACTGATCTGTCTGGTCTGATATACCTACCTCCCTCGTTTCCTCGGCTCCTTCTCTCCTCTCTTGTCGATGTGAGGGGGGGGGCGGGAGTGGTGCGTCTGCAGGCTGTCTCTGGAGGCCGAGGCCTCGGTAGTGTGTGCCTGAGCTCGCTGCGCTCCGCTTCGGGGGAGGGGCCCCCTCCGTGGGCCACCCTCCCTCCCTGCATTCCTTCGGCGCCATTTTGGATTAGGAGAGCGCTCCTCTTCGCGCCCGCAGCCAGGGGGGCGCGCGATGATGCGTTTTGCTGTGTGGCCCGCCCTTCGGGTTCACATGTGCGGGCTTCTCTGTGCCATTTTCTGCCTGCTATCCTGCTGGCCATCAGGATCGCCCGCTGGTCTTCTCATTCTGCTGCCGCTCCTGTGCCATTAGCCTTCAGGATCCTTCGTCCGCTGGTCGGTCCGTGAGTCCTCTTTGTTTTTCTATTATTATTATTTTTTTTATATGCATGTGCTGTGGGATGCTCATGGCCTCTTCCGCTTGTGTCTTCTAGGTGGGCCCCCTTTGCCAGCTGAGGGTTGTGGTTCCTCCCGGTCTCCTACCACCCCCCTCCCCCTCTCTCTCCTCATCCTCTCCCCTTAAAGAGGGATTACTAAAAAGAGGAACTAAATTGGGGATCACTTAGGTTTGGGCCGTTAGTGCCTTGTAACGTGTATTTTTATCACTATGATCACCATAATGGAGGCTTCTGGGGATAGTGAGCTAGGGGCCCCATCTGGGCGGGTTAAGCTCTGCCCCATGTGCGGTACCAGCCCTCTGGGCGGACTCAGCACGGTTTGTGTCCCTTGCGCTGGGAGTGTACTTTTGGAACATGTTAGGGCGGGCGTCCCTGCCCCTAGCCCTCTTTTACCTGTGGCCTCGCCAAAACCCCTGCGACTGCATTCCGCCCTCAGCAAGGGGGAAGCCAGCAAGGGGTCCCAAGTTGACTTGATACACCGGGCCAGCCTGGAGAGACAGTTATTTTGCACGGCTACTGGGAAGGCCACGAGTAAGAAGTGGCACATCGAGCCGGGTTAATCGAATTTTGCTGCTGATGATGATGATCATCTTTTTGGAGGTCGAAGGACTCAGTTTCCTCGGGGGATCAGTCGGTTGGCTATGACAGCGAGCCTGGTTCCTCCTTGGACGAGGATATGTGGCTCCCTGGCGACACCGAGAAGTTGCTGTCATCTGTGTTTGAGACCTTGCATATTGTCCCTCCTAAAGCGGCTAAGAGGAAGCAGGGTGATTTATTCTGGCCTGAGAGACAGAGGCTTGTCTTCCCGGAGCAGGCCCAATTATCCAACACTACGGTTATGCCGTCACCCGATATTGCTTCCTTGCGCGACCTTGGATGGATCAGCTGGCTTGTCAGGCGTTCACATTTGTGGGTGCTGGGCTTCGCCCTGTGTGTGCCGCGGCCATTGTCTCCTTAGCCATCAGGAAGAAGGTGAGACGTCTTGTTGATATTGCCAAGTCTCGCAAGCGGGGGGAGGAGTATAAGGACCTCAATGCCTGTGTGGATTTTATTGCTTTTGTAGTCTCGGCTATGGACGATAGTGTCCAGCTTGGCACCAGGGCTTCGGCCCTGCTTGTTGCGCTTCGTTGCTCGCTCTGGCTGCGGCAGTGGTCGGCTGATGCTGCGGCCAAGAAATCGGTCACTAATATCCCCTTCCTGGGACTCAGGTTATTCGGGAGCGTCTGAACCTCCTGGTGAAGGATGGGAGACTCCCTCAGCGACAGAAGCCTGCACGGCCCTTTCGGGGCTCATCTGCCTATTGCTCCTTTCGAGGGGGAAGAGTCTCTTCATTTTCAGGTGGCCGCAGAGATACCTGGGGATGAGGTAGGTCTTGCGGCCGACACAACCCCTCCTGGGGAGCTAAATCCAAGCCCTCTGCCAAGCCCTCTCAGGCATGAGGGGGCGCCCTCACCCATCCTGGGGGGACGGCTTCTGCTGTTTGCTCACGTCTGGAGGAAGCACGTCTCGGATTGGTGGATTCAGAAGGTAGTTTTCTCAGGTTACAAATTAAAGCTGGCAGCTTGGCCGCCCCCAAGATTTCTGCAGTCCCGGATATCCCAGAACCCATTGACGGCTCGGAGCAAACGAGCCCTCCAGGAGGTTACCCAGATCCTGACTTGGGCAGAGGAGAATGTTCCTGGCATATCTGCGGTCTACATCCCCGGGGAAATCCAAGAGGCAGATTCCCTGAGCAGGGGGGGCTCTCGTCTGCGGAAATGGTCTCTCGGGAACAAGATCTTTCATTCTCTGTGTCCCCGCTGGGGTCAGCTGGATGTGGACCTGTTTGCGTCCATACACAATCACAAGCTCCCAAGGTTTGTCTCCCTCTTAAGAGATCTTTTGGCCATTGCCACAGACGCTCTGGCGATTCCCTGGACGGAGTTCAAGTTCCTTTATGCATTCCCTCTGTTTCCACTCCTGGGCAGAGTGCTGCGCAAATCGCAGGAAGGGGTACCAACCATTCTGGTGGCTCCTCGCCTGCCGAGAAGGAGTTGGTTTGCGGACATAATTCAGATGTCAGTCGATCGCTACGTCATGCCCGACGACCCAGGGCTTCTCACGCAGGGGTTGCTGCGACACCCCAATTTACAGACGCTGGCTTTGACGGCCTGGCTATTGAAACCTCAATCCTGACAGAGAAGGGCCTTTCCACCACGGTTGTTCAGACTATGATTCGGGCGCGGAAGAAGTCTTCCATGATATATTACAGAGTTTGGCATGCCTACATTGCTTGGTGTGAATTCAAGAGTTTACCTTGTCGCACATTCTTTATCTCTAGGATATTGGAGTTTTTGCAACACGGCTTAGACTTGGGTCTCCAGCTGAGCACCCTCAAGGGCCAGGTCTCGGCCTTGGCCATCTTTTTCTAAAGATCCTTTGCCAATCATAGGCTGATCAAGACTTTTTTCCAAGGAGTTACACATGTCCGTCCACCGCGTAAGCCTGTATCACCGGCTTGGGACTTGAATTTGGTGCTTTCTGCTCTGCAGGGTCCTCCCTTTGAGCCTTTGTGCGATGCTGCATTGTCTATTTTGACTCTAAGGTGGTCTTTTTGGTAGCTATCACCTCGGTGCGTCGCGTGTCAGAACTGGCGGCACTTTGTATGAAGCCTCCTTACTTTGAGCGGCATAAGGATAATGTGGTACTTCGCTTTAAACCTGATTTTTTGCCTAAGGTTGTTTCTCCCTTTCACCTTAATGAGGAAGTTGTTTTGCCTTCCCTGTGTCCAGAACCGTCTAATTCTAAGGAAAGGACCCTCCATGCCTTGGATTTGGCAGAGCCATTAAGTACTACCTGGTTGTGACTGAATCCTTCAGGATATCGGATTCACTCTTTGTTATCACTGAAGGTTCAAGGAAGGGTTTGCCTCCGGCCAAGTCCACTCTCAGTAAGTGGATCAGACAGGCGGTGGTGCAAGCATATTCTGCCAAGGGGAAGAATCCCCCTTTTCGTGTTACTGCTCATTCTACTGGAGCTATTGGTGCTTCCTGGGCTTTTCAGCACCAGGCATCGGTTGAACAAGTTTGTAAGGCTGCTACTTTGTCTTCTGTTCATACCTTTACAAGGTTTTACAAGGTTGACGTTAGGGCCTCAGCTGATGCTGCTTTTGGCCGAAAGGTGCTTCAGGCGGTAGTAAAATGAACTACATGCTGTTCAGCACTGGGGATCCCGCCCTAATGGACACTGCTTTTGGATGTCCCAACGGTCATCACTTCTGGACTGGATATAGTGAAAAATACAATTCCGTGAAACTCACCTGTAGAATTGTTTTTGAATATATCCAGTCCAGGTCGTCCCACCCCGCCCTTGGATTTATTATCTCTTGGTTGCCTTTTATGGTGTTTACCTTTTGTTGTGGATCGTTGTCCTCAGTCTTTTGTTGGAGAGAGTACATGCTGAAGCTATGTGGTTTAACATAGTTTCTTGGCTTCCCGGCCTGTCTCCTTTTTTACTGCTTTTTGATTGACCACTGGGTAATTCTACTGAGACAGCTCATTTTATAGGGGGCCTGGAGGAGTTACAGCTTTGGATCTTGCAGTGACTGCGCCACCTGGTGGCGGAATACCCAACTGTCATCACTTCTGGGACGACTGGATATATTCAAAAACAATTCTACAGGTGAGTTTCACAGAATTGTATTATCCCCATGCCATCCATAGATAGTGGGAGGGGTTTGATGGTGGGTCGGAATCGCAACCATCAATTACAGATGTGCTGCCACTGTCATGTCCCATGGCCCATGTTTCATTTTACCCGGGGTAACATTTGATAAAGTGTTTATTTACATAGGCTGGGTGGTGTGCATTTAACTGCTTTGTCCCTTCCTGGCTCCCTTAGTCTAGCTGTGATGCAAGCAGCTCCTCCCTTCTTCCTCTCTCTCCAGCCATTTTCTAGTTTGTATCCAAGCAGTGCACATTTGCTGCTCCCGCCTGCAGTCTACAGTCTTTTTACCTGCTGCTGTTATGGTTTCCTGTTGTATTGAACATACATTTCAAGATTCCTGCTGTAAGACGTGTAAGATTCTGTATTGAAATATAGCTTCTGAAACTTATTCTATGTAAGCCAACGAGCAGCCGAGTTATCTGTCAAGCCTAATGGAGTAAGAATACATCCATCATAGACACACGCACAGACAAGGTGAAGCTGTCTACAGGATTCACATTACTGCCATCTGGTGAGTCAGAATAGCCACGCCCTCTCCGGACAGCGCAGGGTCACAGGCTGCCTCGGGGGCTCGGATCAAGTGATCAGGCAAGTTCCCAATCACTGGACCTGCACCAATCAGTGGCACGGGACAAAAGGTAAGTACCCTTTTTGTTTTTTTATTAGCCTGTTGAATAACTTTAAAGTGACCCTAAAAAAATTCACCTTGAGTACCTTTTATTCTGCTAACCCCAATTACCATAAAAAAAAAATAAAATAAAACTTCTACTCACCTAGTTGGCAATAAGAGCACTCTTCTCAGATGGAAGCCTTGTTCTGCATTTACAGCGGCGGTGGTCCTGGCACTGCTGGGACCTTGATGGCAACTTATGTCAGCCAATCACTGCAACAGCTGGGATTGGGTGATGAAAGTGTCACTCAAGGTCCTAGCAGCGCAGCACTGCAAACTCTGATACAGCAGCACAGGCCTTCCAACAGAGAAGAGGACTCCCAGCACCTGCCAGGTAAGTATATGTTTATTTCTTTAGGTTTATTAGGGTTAGGTAGTAGAAGGGATGTTGAGTATCTCTTTATTGTGGGGCAACTGAAGGGGAATGTTCATGTTGCCAAGGAGAAGCTTGGTCCACATGTACCTTAATGCGGACCAAAACCCATTTTAGATAATTGTCTAAAATAGGCATTGGTCCAAATGCAGCCCTGTTCTCCTTACCTGCGCAGTACTTGGGTGAAATCCAGCCCATGGGAGGTCACATGGTCTGGGCTCTTTCAGCAACTGTAAGCAAACCTGACCACATTAAGTGCATTGCAGCATTTTGCTTACCCCAAATGGCCCAATATTTAAAATCAACATAAATTTGACATTTTACACCCCGTAGAAACTTCATCCAAGCTTATTTTTTTACTCCTACTGAAAGTGACACGTTTTTAAAGCAAACCATTTTACTTTTAGAGGACTGCTAGTAGAGGGCAGGTAGGTAGAGCTCAGCAGTTTTCCCCTAGGGTTGGGTGGTAGGTTTTTTTTATTACTCAGAGACCGGAATCAGTAAGCCCCACTTTTTTAGCATGTTTTCTACATTTTCAATTTTCATCCCTTTGTTGACGTTTAATGATAGATAGATAGATAGATAGATAGATAGATAGATAGATAGCATTGACCTCTAGCAATTGTTATCCTCATTGCTACATAGTCCATGTATCAGTGTGAGACACATGTACATGAAGTATGGCTGGAACCTGCTGCTACCAGCTTTCCAACCCCATTTCCTGTATGTAGTGGACAAGCATTCACAGCTTCACAAGACAACTATAAAATGAATGATTTCTTCTAGGAAATTGATGAGTACATCGCTCAAGCGAGGGACAAAAGCTATGAAACAATGATGCGTGTTGGTAAAAGAGGCCTAAACATCGCTGCTAATGCTGCTGTGACTGCAGCTACCAAGGTAATAGCATGGGACAGCTTATATCAAGTGGTTATATTGGTAATCATAATGAAATATTTTCTGTGACTAAACTGTATTCTGCATATTACCTGCAGTGGTTTCTAATTTAAAGGGACAATCTAGGCAATGGCAACAATAAGGCAGCAAGGAGCTCACCTGAATCCTGTCCCATGTGCCTCACCTCCATTTCCAACAGGGGGTTGTAGATGCTCTAGCAGGTTCACAATCTTTCTCCTGCCTTTTTATTCTATTCCTCTCTAACCATGCTCCAAATGTGGTTGCATTTGTCTTAGAGCGATTCCAGTGGGCATGCCAACCATGACCACATGCCTTGCTGGGCTTGCTCACACTAAGGGTTCTGAGGCACAGGGGTGCTCATGTAACCACATTTGGAGCGTGGTCATGGAGGAATGGAATTGAAAGGAGGGAAAACTTTGGAGACCTGCAACAGAACACTGTAAGAAATGGAGAAGAGGAAGATGGGACAAGCTTCAGTTGAGCTCCTTGCTGCCTGTCTATTGCCATTGTCTGGGCTGTCCCTTTAAAATCATCTCAATATAGTATGGGCACATTTTTAGGTAATTTACTGCAGTCATAAACTCCCTATTGGCAACTTAACTCAGTTCAGGTATTAGATAGTGGTCTACCAATGCTTATATAGACTTAGTATTAACAACAAATTTATGGAGTGGACGTGGTAACACCACACCTCCCTCACATTTTGGAGCACCAAACAATACACATATCAAATATTTAATACTCAAAAAATAAAACATTTTATTAAATGACCAAAGAATGATTAAAAAACATACACAAAACAAGACATTTGAAACCAAGGCAAATCCCCCTAAGTAGTCTCTATTAACATTTGATAATAATAAGCCACTACTACTAATCTAAATCAGTGGTTTAGATTAGTAGTAGTGGCTTATTATTATCAGATTTTTTTTTGAGTATGAAATATTTGATATGTGTATTGTTTGGTGCTCCATAATGTGAGGGAGGTGTGGTGCTACCACGTCCACTCCATAAATTTGTTGTCTTTACTTAAGGTGTGAGCACAAGTTAATTTTTGATCGGTGGTGCACCCCATAATATCCATTAGACTTGGTATTAACTTAAAGTGGACCAGTCACTAGGATTTTCACTATGCCGGTGATTGGTGCCTGCCCCTGGGGCATCCTGATTTGGAATGCCCCACTGTGTGAAACCTCCCAGAGCACTTACCCAACGTGGCTCTCTGCCACTCCCACAACGCATGTGCGGCCTCTCGTACAATCTCCGCTTTATGCCGTGCATACTAATACACTGCATAAATCTGTTGAATTGGACTGAGTAGCCGCATAGGGAGGGGGCAGCTGCATCCCCAGTTTCCCTGCCTGCCCACACTCCTGCACCCTGCCTATCTGAACTGCTGGGCGCTGGAGCTTGCCTCAGCTGCTAGCATGTTGGAGATGCATCCGCAGCACGCGATGGCGGCGAGGGGCTGGAAAAAAAAGGTAAGGGTTTCATGCAACATGGGGGGGGGGGGGAGTTACACAGTGGGGCATCCCGAATCATGATGCCCCCAGGGCACGTAGTCGGATTGCCCAGGAATCTGGCAGAAACTCTTTGGTCCACTTTAAGTAACAGGATATGAGTGATGTAAATTGCTGCATTTTTTATTGTGAATCAGGGATTCTCAAACTTCTTTTAATCAAGTACCACTTTTCTTTTTCTAATTTTTTCAAGTACCTCATAGGTAGTAGGTATGGGTTACCAGCCACCTAAAAGCTCATTAAAATTGACCAAAAGCACCTGTAAAGGAATAGGTTTGGAATAGTTTTGTACATATGGAGCAATCAGGCTTGGGGTAATTATAGATATGGTGGTTGATCTAGTTCAAGTCATACTATCTCATATCTCCAACAGTACACATACAACTGGTTGGCAAGCCCTGATCTAAATGGTAATGGCAGTGTTCATCTATGTATGTGCTGCTCTGCTGTTTCTGGTTAATAACCTTTTTAGGCATACAAAATGATCAAATATATCTTATTAATATACCATGTATTTAAGACCGTTAGGGAACTTACTGTTTCTTTAACATGTAATATAGGGACAAGGAGTGTTATCCGAGAAACTGCGAAGTTTCAGCATGCAGGACTTGACTCTCATACAAGATGATGATGCCGTGCTTCTGCAGAGTCCAGAGCCTCGGCTACGCAGTGCTTCCAGTGGACTTGTGGAAACTATTGTGGATACAGGTAAAATGCCTAAAATGTATATATATCTAAAGCTATCTCACCCAGGGCTGTATTTACCATTAGGCAAACCTAGGCATGTGCCTAGGGTGGCAACCTGGAAGGAGGGGTGCTGCCCTTACTACTGTAGTAAAGAAACAAAATTACAACTCTCGTATCCTGAATATTAATGCCTTCTAACAAGCACCCCCCAGCCAAAGAAGGACTCAGAGTGTATTTGTGTAAAGGGGGGGGGGGTGCAATGGGTTGAACACAGGCCAAAGCATCTCCTCTCCACTGCTTTGGTCATGTGACTCCTGTATGTCAGAATGCAGTAAAAGTTGGAACAATCTTGCCTGCTTCTCTGCATTTCCCCCTTTGTGCCCTCTCCCTCCTCCACACACTCTACATCTAGCCAATTGCATGGCTTCCAACTTTTCAGGGTGGGAAAGAGGGACAATTTGAAATTATGTAAATTAGACCATGCCCCCTCGTTGATTGATGGATAGGGGATGTGTATAACTGTTACAACAATAGAAACACTTTGAATAGGCAAATGAATCATTTATTGCTGCAGATCTGCATGTTACACCTCAACAAATGAGGGACATAGGGACATGGACTCAAAAGAGGGACTGTCCCTCCAAATCAAGTGCCTAGGGCACCATGAACACCAAATACGGCCCTGATCTCACCATTGTCTAAAAGGTAGAAGTGTGGCTCTTATAAAGCACCAGTGAGGTTATTATAGGAGATCCAGGCTGTTACACACAAGGAAAGATAGTTGTCCAGCCCTGGAATCCTGTAGACTTCATATCCAGCCAAGGGATGATTGCGCCTCTTTAAATAAATAAAACCAATAATAATACATTTTTTAAAATAAATCCATTAAAGTGGACCTATCACCAGGAGTTTTACTATTCTGGCTATAGGTCCTAGTCCCTGCAGTATCCCAATTTGGGATTTCCCACTCTGTTAGACTCCCAGATCACCCTTGAAATGTACCTTTCCGCCGGTTTCACAGTGCATGTGTGTGTTCTTGTCCAATCAGCTCATTAATGTACACGGCACACAGCTCTGTTTTTACACAGAGCTCTGGCATACAGTGGCAAGGGCAGTGATCACACCTGATCTCCATATGGTTTACAGCACTGTTCCATCCCCAGCTTATCTGAATAGCTGGGCACAGGAGCACTCCTCAGCCACAACTGGCTGGGGATGCGGCATGTGAATGCTGCATGGAATTGACCAGAAAGGTGAGTGTTTGCAGAGCGATCTGTGGGGTTTCAGCAGTGGAGCTTCCCAAATTGGGCAGTCATACTAGCTAATAGGCCCACTTTAAATAACCCCACTAAGTGTATGCCCCCCCCATTGGGTTCTGGCGGCTTGGTCCTGGTTATCATCTACGTGGCCTGATTGCGGTTGAGCCCTGGGTTGTAGTTTGGAGGGCCTGGTTAATGGTGGCTTGGCCCTCCATCATTGCCTGGAAGACCTGGTTTCTGGTGGCTTTGCCCTGGGGCATCATCTGGAGAACCTAGTTGCTGGTGGCTTGGCCCTTGGTTGTCACATGGAAGGCCTGGTTGCTGGTGGTTTAGCCAATGGTGATCACCTGGAGGGCCTGGTTGCTAGTGGCTTTACCCTGGGACATCACCTGGAGAGCCTGGTTGTTGGCAGCTTGGCCCCGAGTCATTGTCTGGAGGGCTGCTGGGCCCCAGCTCTGAGGTGGCTGCAGGGACCAGGTCGTGCACAAACAGCAAGGGACAGTGGTTAACATTGGTGCTCAATCTACAGCTCCAGCCCCTGGCATGCATTACTACCCTCAGTTGTGGCTTTACCAGCTTGGGGCACCACTCCCAGGGCTCCCATCAGGGCCGCCTGGCAGGTGCCAAGGCCCCTCTTCCAGGGACTGGGCCCTTAGGCTTGGTACCCCGCACCCGGCTGTCCTACCCTGATGACAGCGCTGAGATGGTACAACATATTGATTAGCATGTCAAGTTTTTATTCTTTCATGTGCCATGATAGTGATTTCTCTAATATTTATTGACCTCAGCAATTTGGTCAGCTGCTATGGACCCAGTTAAATGTTTGTGAACAATCAGGCCCTCAGCCAAGCTTATTTCTTAGCCTAAAAGTTCTAAGATTTGGCTATAAGGCTGTATGCAGGAGCTAGCAGATTACTGCTGTCTGGCTGTATTAGATCACATCTGTTGGCAATGCCTAGCCTACAGTGCTGCTGGCATCATCCACAGGGGAATCTTTGCTTGAAAATGCCAGAAACATTGGTATCAGAGAGTTATATGACCACTGCTGAACATGGTTACTACACATGGTTAATAAGATTATACAGAGATTGTTTATGGCCATTAGATGGAAATAACAAAATATCATAAAATTTGATTTTTCAGTTATCTTATATCTTTGGATTGGAGAGAGTATGTACAATCAGCATAGTGTATGGCTAGCATTAGATTACAGCAGCCGCCTAAGATATTATGTCATAGTCATGCCTTTGTTAAAACACTATACTAACACTATAACTTTTTCTCCTTTCCTGCTTTCATGGATTTTGAGTAAGTGCAAAACCTACAAATACGTTTCTCTTGTTTCACCATTTTATTTTTGCGCCTCATTTCTTTTACGCTTCGCCTCTGGGTTGGTTGTGCCCTGAAGTTGCCTGTGAAACACTGTCCATAGCAACCTATGGATGATTTCACATCTGGCATTTGCAGAGCGATCACATTGCCCTGTAAAAACCTTGCCAGCAGCTTTTGGAGGGCATCTGCGATAACGATTCCACTGTATTGAGAGGCAATCACAAGAGGTTTAAAACGCTGTGCAATCGTGATCTCTAACTCATCGGAACGTCCCAGTGTGATACCACCCTGAATGTGCATTAATAATGTGTGCTGCATATAAGAAGATTTTATTTATTTTCTGGACTTCACCAACCAAACAGGAATTTCATTGAAAGGACAACTATCATTAAACACCAGTGAAATTTAAATGCTATTATTAATAGGCTACAGAAAAAAATTGACTATACATTATTAAAAAATGTTACCCTGTTTTTCCACTTGAAGCCTGAAGCCATCATATAACAGCTTTCACTATATCCAGTCCAGGTCGTCCCAGAAGTAATTATATGTGGGTATTCCACCACTACGTGGCGCTCACTGCAAGATCAAAAGCTGTAGCTCCCCCGGCCCCTATTAAGGCAGGCGTCTCTCTATCATTTCCCAGTGTTCATCTTGCAGTGCTGCTGCTGAAGATCGTTTGGATACTCTCTCCTGGATATTGCAGCTGAGCGGGGCCTCCTAGCCCGTCGGCCGCTGCACCCTTAATCCCACTGTTCCCATGGACCCAACTCTGCCTCCCAGCCTTGGCTGATCGGGACGGTGAAGGTAGGGTGAACGCCGGGGTCAGGCTTTGAAAGACCTAGGCTCTGGGCCGCAGACCCTGACTAAAGGGTAGCCGGCCATAGGCGATGGTGAATTTATAGGGGGGGGGGGGAGGAACCACTCTATGCCCACGGGTTATGCCCTTCCCTTTCGCACAAGCTTTATTATATGTGGTGTCATTTGTGCATTACTGTGCCTCTCGCATACTCCTGTGTGGATATGCGCCGTTTTTTTCTTGCTGGCATATTTACCTCCCTCGTTCCCTTCTCCTCTCCTCCCTCCATCTTGGACAGCACGTGGGGGGGGGGAGGGCGGCGATGCTCGGCGGAGGCATTTGTCTTCTGAGGCCGCTGCTGTACTGTGTGCGCGCGCGACCGCGCTGCCGCCTGGCAACTGTGGGGGCCCCTCCGTGGGCTGCCCTGCTCCCCTGGCCTCTTTCCTCACAGTTTTTCTTCAGAGCCATTTTTAGGAGGCGGGCGCTCGGTTTGCGGCTTCGGCGGGGGACGGGGCCACGCAATGCCGCTTTTCGCGTCACTACTGCGTGGCCCACCCCTCGAGGATCGCATGAGCTGCTGCCCTGCGCCATCTTGAGCTGCACGCTGCCTGTCGTCCTCCACGCTCCGTCACTGGTGGTGCCGTGAGTCCCTCTTCTTAACTGATTACGTTCATGTATTTTGCGCATGTGTTGTGGGATTCTCATGGCCTTTCTGGCTTGTGTCTTCCAGGTGGGCCCCTTGATAGGTTAAGGGTTGTGGTTCCTCCCGGTCTCTGACCACCCCCCCCCCCCCACTCCCCTCTCTCTGCATCCTCTCCCCTTAAGAGGGACTAAATTGGGGTCTCATTAGGTTTGGGCGGTGTTGTGCCTTGTAACCTATATACCATTCATTCTAATCACCATAATGGAGGCTTCTGGGGATAGTGAGCTAGGGACAGGTGAAGCTCTGCCCCATGTGCGGTATTAGCCCCTTGGACGGACTCAGCACTGTTTGTGTCACTTGCGCTAGAAGCGTCATTTTGGAATATGAGTGGGCGGGCGTATCCGCCCCTAGCCCCTTATTGCCTGTGGCCTCTTCAGAGCCCCCGCTGCTGCACTCAGCCCCCAGTGAGGGGGGAGCCAGCAGGGGGTCCCAAGCTGATTTGGCATCCTGGGTGGCCAGCCTTGAGAGACTGTTCTCTCGCACGGCTCCTAAGAAGGCCTCGAGCAAGAGGCGGCACCTCAAGCCCATTTATTCTGATGATAATGATGATTGTTTGGAGGCCCGTGCTCTGTCGAGAAAGGCGAGTTGCACGAGGACTCGATATCCACTGTGGATTATGCTGCCGGCTATGACAGCGGACCTGGTTCTTCCTCGAACGAGCACACAAAATGGCTCCCTGATGATACGGAGAAGTTGTGGGCTTAAGTTTTTTGAGACGCTGCACATTGTCCCTCCTAAAGCGGCTAAGAGGAAGCAGGGTGATTTGCTTAGACCTGAAAGACAGAGGCGAGTCTTTCCGGAGCAGGCTAATTTTTCTAATATGATTTTCAAAGAGTGGTAAAGGCCTAACAAGGCTCCGTCAGTGCCCAAGGGCCTGAACAGACGGTATCCCTTTCCTGAGGATCTGGTCCGACTATGGTCCCGTCCTCCTGAGGTGGATGCCCCTGTGTCAGGCTTGTCCAACACTACGGTTACAGTATCGGGTCACCAGATACTGCTTCCCTATGCGATCCAGCTGACAGGCGCATGGATCAGCTGGTCTGTCATGCCTTCACCTTTGCCGGTGCTTGGTTCCGTCCTGTGTGTGCCCCGGCTGTTGTATCTCTGGCCATCAGAATGAAGATAAGACGTCTGGTTGACATTGATAAGTCGCAAGCGGGCGGAGGAGTATAAGGACCTCAAGGCTTGAGTGAAGTTTATTGCCTTCGTTGTCTCGGCTATGGATGATGGTGTCCGGCTCGGTGCCAGGGTCTCGGCCCTGCTGGTTGCACTTCGCCGCTCGCTCTGGTTGTGGCAATGATCGGCTGATGCCGCGGCCAAAAAGTCGCTCACTAGTATTCTCTTTGTGGGCCACAGATTGCTCGGGGAGCGTCTGGACCTCCTGGTCAAGGACGGAAGACTCCCTCAGCGACGGAGGCATGCGCGACCCTTTCGCGGTTCATCCACCTATCACTCCTTCGAGGAGGAAGAGGCTTTTCATTTTCAGGTACTCGCGAGTTTCCTGGGGACGAGGTAGGTCCCGCGGCCGACCCTATCCCTCCTGGGGATCCAAGTCCAAGCCCCCTCAGGCGCCCTCACCCATTCAGGTGGGGGGACGGCTTCTGCTATTTGCTCACGTCTGGAGACAGCACGTCTTGGATCGGTGGATTCAGGAGGTGGTTTCCTCTGGTTACAAAATAGAGCTGGCAGTTTGGCCGCCCTTAAGATTTTTTCGGTCGCGGATATCCCACAAGCCATTGATGGCACAGGGCCTGCGGACGGCCGTCCAACACCTTCTGCTGTCAGGAGTGATTTGTCTCGTGTCTCGTCCGGAACAGGGTCAAGGCTTTTACTCCAATCTGTTCACAGTGCCCAAGAAGGACGGAACACTGAGACCTATCTTGGACCTGAAGGGTCTCAAAAGGTTTGTCAGAGTCAGACTTTCCGCATGGAGACCTTACGGTCCGCAGTGAGCTCACTTCGACCTGGCGACCTCATGCCCACGTTGGACATGCGTATCTGCACTTTCCGATATTCCAGGGGCATCAGAAGTTCCTGAGGTTTGCGCTGGAGGATCAGCATTACCAGTTTGTGGCTCTGCCATTTGGGATATCCTCAGCTCCCCGTTTGTTCACCAAGGTGCGGGCGGGTGTTTTGGCTATCCTGAGGAATCAGGGCATTCGCGTGCTGCCTTATCTGGACTATTTACTAATTGCGGCTCAGTCCCTTCAGCAGGCCAAGAGCGACACCCGGATGGTGTTGTCCACTCTCGAGGTTTTCAGTTGGGTAGTCAATTACCCCAAGTCTTCATTCACTCCCTCTGTAGTGAGGTCCTTTCTGGGCATGACTTTGGACACCTCCCTGGTCAAGGTTTTCCTGCCACAGCAGAAGGTGGTGGGCCTCCAGACGCAGGTACAGGCCTTGCTGTCTTGTCACCGACCATCGATCCGTCTAGGGATGAAACTGGTGGGCCTTATGGTGTCATGCCTCGAGGCAGGGCCCTTTGCTCAGTTCCACATGAGACCTCTTCAATTGAATCTGTTGACCGGTGGGACCGGACGCAGGAGTCACTGGAACAGAAGTTTTCACTGTCTCCCCTGGCCAGGCAGTCCCTCTTGTGGTGGCTGGACTTCAGGAATCTACTGGGAGGCAAGTCCTTTCTGACTCTCCGGTGGGAGATTGTTACCACAGACGCCAGCCTGACCGGCTGGGGAGGCTTTTGGCAAACGCAAAAGATCCAGGGTCAGTGGGGGCCGCTGGAGGCCCACTTACCCTTAAATATCTTGGAGTTGAGAGTGATCCGGTTGTTGCTTCTTCGCTTGACTCTCCATTTAAGGGGTTGTGCGATCCAGGTTCGTTCGGGCAATCAGATGGCTGTCGCCTATATCAATCATCAAGGAGGGACTAGGAGCAAGCGAGCCCTCAGGGAGGTGACCCAGATCCTGACTTGGGCAGAGGAGAATGTTCCCTGCATATCGGCGGTTTACATCCCTGGGGTAGAGAACTAGGAGGCAGACTTCCTGAACAGGGGGGCCTCTCGTTAGGGGGAATGGTCTCAGCAGCAAGATCTTCACGCTCTGTGGCTCCTCTGGGGTCAGCCAGATGTGGACCTATTTGCGTCCAGACACAATCACAGGCTCCCGAGATTCGTCTACCGGTCGAGAGATCCTCTGGCCTTTGCCACAGACGCTCTAGCGATTCCTTGGACGGAGTTCAGGCTCCTTTATGCTTTCCCTCCGTTTCCACTCCTGGGCCGAGTGTTGCGCAAGATAGCCCGGGAGGGGGTACCAACCATTCTGGTGGCTCCTCGCTGGCCAAGGCGGAGTTGGTTCACGGACATAATTCAGATGTCAGTCGATCGTTGCGTCATGCCCGACGACTCAGGGCTTTTCACGCAGAAGTCGCTGCGGCACCCCAATTTACAGACGCTGGCTTCACGGCCTGGCTATTGAAACATTTTTTGGTGTGAATCCAAGAGCTTCCTTGTCGCACCTTCTCTGTCTCTAGGATTTTGGAGTTTTTGCAACACGGCTTAGACTTGGGTCTCCAGCTGAGCACCCTCAAGGGCCAGGTCTCAGCCTGGGCCATCTTTTTCCAAAGATCCTTTGCCAATCAAGACTTTTTTCCAAGAAGTTACCCATGTACGCCCACTGCGGGAGCCTGTATTACCAGTGTGGGACTTGAATTTGGTGCTTTCTGCTCTCCAGGGTCCTCCCTTTGAGCCATTGTGCGATGCTGCATTATCTATATTCCAAGTGTGTCATACACTCCGCTTCCATAATCATGACATCTGGGTAATCTCCAGTAGAGGGCGAACTTCTGCAGAGATGAATGCAAAAAAGGAGCTCCTCCCGGTCCATAAATACCTGGGACCTCCCACTAATCCCCCAGTTTCTTCTCTGCAGTAAGGCGAGCAAGACAGAAGATGAAGACTTCTATTCCTTGCAGGTATGCTGGGCTCACGCCCAGCCATTATTGCCCCTATTTCTGCCTGGACCTTTATCTTTTAGTCCTGTAGAGCCTCCCAGCCTTGGCTGCAGGCCCTGGTGAGGGTAGGCAACACCTATTAGGTGTTGAGAGAGCATTCCTCCTCTGTGAGACCTCATTACAAGGGGTAGGCGGATGTCCGGGTTGGTGATCCCGGTTTGGGATGCCCTGTCCCTTACATTATCCTCTGACCAGAATCTGGTTTTGGATTCCTCCCCCTTCCTTAACCCTCCGGGGGGGGGTATGGCTTTTTCCCACAGTTTGTAATTTCACTGCGTATACTGTGTGTGTATGTGGTATGAGTGTTTTACTTTGTGTCAGGGTGTTTGGTGCTGACTGTTCTTTTTACGTTTTTTTCTCAGCCTGGGGAGCGTCTCTCCCTCAGGCTGCGTTCTGGGAGGGGCGGGGCTGGGCCCTTGGCGCGGCCGCCCCTCCCCCTCATTTCGGCGCCCTGCTGCGGCCCAGCCCATGGCTGGGATCTGCGTTTCTGGACTCGCTGGGAGGGGGGCGTGGCCTGGCGAGCGCGTGTTCTGCGCTGGCCCGCCCCCCCTTCTCCTTCTCCCCTTCACTCTGAAGCTGTGCTCTGGTGGCCATTTTGACTGTCCCTGCTGCTGCGTTTCCCGCCGGTCTGTGAGTCCCTGTGGGCCCCTTTCCTTAGCTTATAGGGGTGGTACCCCTCTCCGTGGGGGCTGCCCTTAATACTTGTATTTTTGCATTTTTACTTATTGGTTTCTCATGGTAATTCTTATATGTTTATGTATATATATATATATATATATATATATATATATATATATATATATATATTTATATGAGTGAGTTTTCCTGATGGGCCCTTTTCAATTATGTTTTTCAGATTGTCATCTGTGTGTGTATTTTAAGGGGTTTCTCCTGGTCCTAGGGTCCCTAGCCTTAAAATTACTCATTTTCAAATCCTACCACAGGGACTTTAAAGGGGCATCCCAGGTTGCTTACCAGCTTAATTCCCTATGGTCATTGCGGCTGACCACAAAAATCACCATATGGTGGCTCCGCAGGATACCGGGCTCGGGCTCTCTCTGGGACAATCCCGGCCGTGTGTGGTTTGTGGGGTATCCCTTACAGGTGAGAATGTTCTTATTTGTATACCATGTGCACAAAGGGCTATAACGCAGTAGTCGGGTACCCAGCCTTCTGGGTCGGCACCTCCCGCTTCATCGCCTTCCGCTCCCCGCCTTATCCGTGCCCCAAGTGACTCTGTCGCTAGCGGGTAGTCGCACTCTGATGTTTGCGCTAGATTGGCCAGCATTGAGAGATTTATTGCTAGCGCGGTGGGCAAGAAGGTCCATGCGAAAAAGAGACATTTGTTGCCGGCCCTAAAAGCGGCTTTGGATTTTGATGATGATTCCCTTGATGGGTCGGATTATCCCCCCTTAGAGGAGGGGGAATTGTTTGAGGTGACAGAGGCTGATGATGTACAGTTTTGTGATGCTGACGTTGGGCAGGCGCTGGGGGATGCTGTTGACACTTCCAAGGTTTTGGCACATCTCTTGGAGGTTTTGGATATTGCCCCTCCTGAGGCACCCCCTCTTAAAAAGGGGGAATTTCTTGGGTCCTCCAAGCCACGTTTGGAGTTTCCTACTCAAGTTCATTTTGATGCATTGATCCTTAGGGAATGGGAAAAACCGAGTCGGCTTCCGGGTGTTCCACAGGGATGGGATAAAAAGTATCCTTTTCCGGTGGAAGCGGTTAAGCGCTGGTCTTCTCCTCCCGCGGTCGATGCGCCGGGATTGTCCAATACCTCTGTGATCCACACCCCAGACGCTGCTACCCTTAAGGATGGCGAGGACAAGCGCCTTGATCAGATGGCATGCCGTGCTTTTGCCAGTGTTGGCTCAGTCTTGCGGCCTGTGTGTGCATCTGCGCTAGCGACAGGGGCTTCTAGGTCTCTGGTTAGGGACTTGTTAAAAGACGCCTACCTTGATCCGGACAGCGCTGAATTCACTACCCTTGAAAGGTGTGAATTGTTCATGGAATTTGTCTTGGCTGCTATGGAAGACACTATTGTCATGTGTAGTAGAACTTCGGCCTTATTGGTGGCCATGCGTCGATCTGTCTGGCTTCGCCAGTGGGCGGCGGACTTTGCGGCCAAGAAATCGCTCACAGCCCTTCCCTTCTTGGGTACGCGGCTGTTTGGATGCGGTTGCAAAGGGAGGTAAGTTACCTCAGCCTAAGAAGCAGTGTCGGTCCTTTTGGGGGGCGAGTTCCTTCAACCCGTCCTTTCGAGGTTCCAGAGCTGTCAGAGGTTTTGCCAACTCCGGGGTCAGAGGTTCTTCCTGGAACAGAGGCAGAGGTCGGGGCCGTCCTGCTGCGGCATGGGGTTCCAAACCTAAGCCCACTGTTAAACCAGCTCAGCAATGAGGGGGCGCCCTCACCCGTACGGGTGGGGGGGACGGCTGCGGCTCTTCTTCCAGGTCTGGGCCCAGGAGGTCACAGACAGATGGTTTCTGGAAGTAGTCTCGTCCGGGTACAAACTGGAGTTCAAGTACTGGCCTCCTCCAAGATTTTTAAGGTTGCGGGTGCCGTCGAACCCTCAGGCTGCACAGGGGCTCCTGTCAGCTGTAAAAAATTATGGAGTCATATGCACAGTGCCCCCCTCAGAAAGAAGCAGGGGCTATAATTCAATCTGTTCACGGTTCCCAAAAAGGATGGTTCCATAAGACCCATTCTGGATCTGAAGATCCTCAACAGGTACATCAGACCCAAGAAGTTCCACATGGAGACTCTGCGCTCGGCCATCAATTCCCTTCGTCGAGGGGACTTTATGACATCCATAGACATCAAGGATGCGTACCTGCATGTTCCAATTTTTCCAGCGCATCAGAGATTCCTCAGGTTTGCGGTGGTCGATCAACATTTTCAGTTTGTAGCCCTTCCCTTCGGGTTGACCTCAGCGCCGAGGGTCTTCACCAAGGTTCTGGCGGGCATAATGGCCCTGCTCAGAGCTCAGGGCGTTCGCATCGTGCCGTATCTGGATGACCTGCTGATTTCAGCTTCCTCCTTTCCACAGGCGGAGCTGGACACCAACAGGGTGGTGTCGACCCTGGAGAGGTTCGGTTGGGTGATCAACTGCCCAAAATCTTCTTTTTCCTTCAAGGAAGATTTCATTCCTGGGCATGAATCTGGATACCATTCAAGCCAGAGTGTTTCCACCCCAGTCCAAAGTGCAGGGGATTCAGGAGCTTATTAGCCTTCTTCTGGCCATTCCTTGCCCATCCATCCGACTAGGGATGAAGCTGGTGGGATTGATGGTGGCTTCCTTCGAGGCAGTTCCCTTTGCTCAGTTCCACATGCGATCTCTCCAACTACACCTATTGACGCACTGGGACAGGTGTCCGCAGTCCTTGGATTAGCTGTTCCTGATGTCTCCCAGGGTTCGGCAGTCACTCAGGTGGTGGCTGGAGTCAAGCAACCTGATGAGGGGCAGATCATTTCTGGCCCCTCGTTTGGAGTCGGTTACCACGGATGCCAGCCTGTCGGGCTGGGGAGGTTTCTGGAAGAGTCATCAGTTCAGCGGGTTGTGGGGTCCTCAGGAGGCTCACACCCCCATCAATGTCTTAGAGCTCAGAGCCATCTGGCTTGTTCTGTCGCGGCTGACACCTCTCTTACAGGGCCTACCGGTTCAGGTTCCCTCAGACAATCAAACGGCGGTTGCCTACATCAATCACCAAGGAGGGACTCGCAGCAGGAGTGCCCTCAGGGAAGTCTCTCTGATCCTGACTTAGGCGGAGAGCAATGTTCCTTGCATTCTGGCAGTTTACATTCCGGGAGTGGAGAACGGGGAAGTGGATTCTCTGAGCAGGGGGTTCTATCGCCGAGGGGAGTGGTCTCTCAATCCCAGGGTTTTTCGGTTCCTGTGTCACAAGTGGGGGACTCCGCAGGTGGATCTCTTTGCCTCTCGGCACAATCACAAGCTCCCGTCTTTTGTGTCTCTATCTCAGGATCCTCTGGCTCTGGCAGTGGATGCCTTGTCCCTTTCCTGGAAGGATCTGGGGTTTTTGTATCTGTTCCCCCCTTTCTCCATGGTGGAAAAGGTAGTTCACAAACTGGTGCTGGAAGGGGCACCAGCAATTCTGGTGGCCCCAAGGTGGCCAAGACGGGTCTGGTACGCAGACGTCGTAAGGCTGGCGGTAGAGCAGTACAGGCTGCCCCTGTTTCCGGATTTGATATCTCAGGGTCAACTACTTTACCCCAATTTACAAACGCTGGCTTTGACGGCTTGGCTGCTGAAACCTTCATTCTGAAGGAGGAAGGTTTGTCGGAGGCTGTTGTTCAGGCCTTGGTTAGAGCTAGGAAGCGGTCTTCCTCTGGCATCTACTATAGGACTTGGTGGTCCTATATTGACTGGTGCGAGGCTAGGAGCTTACCTTGCAGGGTGTTTTCGATACCTAGGTTTTTGGAGTTCCTTCAACACGGTCTGGATCTTGGTTTTCAGCTTAGTACTCTGAAAGGACAGGTCTCTGCTCTGGCTGTTTTCTTCCAGAGGTCTTTTGCCTTGCACCCGCTGGTTAAGACTTTTTTCCAGGGGGTCACTCATGTGCGGCCCCCCTAGGAAGGCTCTGGTCCCTGTTTGGGATTTGATTTTGGTTCTTTCGGCTCTGCAGGGTCCTCCCTTTGAACCTTTACAGGATATTGCTCTTTCTGTTTTCACTCAAAAGGTTGCCTTCTTGGTGGCTATTACTTCTGTTCGGCGTGTCTCTGAGTTAGTGGCTCTGTCGATTCAGGCCCCTTACTTTGAAAGACGCCAGGACAAGGTGGTCTTTCGCTTTAAACCAGATTTCCTTCCTAAGGTGGTTTCTGCCTTCCACCTCAATCAGGATGTTGTTCTTCCTTCCTTGTGTCCTAAGCCCAGCAACGACAAGGAGAGGGTCTTGCACAATTTGGATGTTGTTCATTGTGTACTATTTGGTGGCTACTTCTTCCTTCCATAAGATGGACGCTTTTTTCGTGGTGCACTGCGGGCCTAGGAAAGGTTTGGCGGCCCGCCAGGTCTACCATTAGTAACTGGATTAGTCAGGCCATTGTTGGGGCCTATTCTGCTAAGGGGAGGACTCCCCCTTTTAAGATCACTGCGCATTCTACTCGTGCTGTTGGTGAGTCCTGGGCTTTTCAGCATCAGGCTTCAGTCGAACAGGTTTGTAAGGCTGCTACTTGGTCCTCATACTTTTTCCAAGTTTTACAAAGTTGATGTGCGGGCTTCAGCGGTTGCTGTTTTTGGCCGCAAGGTTCTGCAAGCTGCAGTGGTTTAAGTTGGTACATTCTTTTACTGTTTTCGGTTCCCACCCATGACGGACACTGCTATTGGATGTCCCAGATGTCATGATTATGGAAGCGGAGTGTATGACACACTTGGAATAATACCATTTTGTGAGTACTCACCTTTAAAATGGGTATTATAAGTGTGTCATACACTCCGCTTCACTGCACCCTTTTTGGTATTTTGAGACCTTTATATGGTGAACCATTTTTTTATTTTTGATTGTTAAAGTATTGTTATATTGGTTCTTCCTGGTCTCCTTACTGCTATCATACACTGGGGGATTAGTGGGAGGTCCCAGGTATTTATGGACCGGGAGGAGCTCCTTTTTTGCATTCATCTCTACAGAAGTTCGCCCTCTACTGGAGATTACCCAGATGTCATGATTATGGAAGCGGAGTGTATGACACACTTATAATACCCATTTTAAAGGTGAGTACTCACAAAATGGTATTTTTGACTCTTAAAATGGTCTTTTTGGTAGCGATCACCTCGGTGCGTCGCGTATCAGAGCTGGCCGCGCTTTGTATGAAACCTCCCTATTTTGAGCGGCATAGGGACAAGGTGGTTTTTCTCTTTAAACCTGATTTTTTGCCTAAGGTCATTTCTCGCTTTCACCTTAATGAGGAAGTTGTCTTACCTTCCTTGTGTCCAGCGCCAACTAATTCTAAGGAAAGGACCCTCCATGCCTTGGATGTGGTCAGAGCCATTAAGTATTACCTGGTTGCGACTGAATCCTTCAGGAAATCGGATTTGCTCTTTGTCCTAACAGAGGGCTCTAGGAAAGGTTTGCCACCAGCCAAGTCCACTCTCAGTAAGTGGATCAGACAGGCGGTGGTGCAAGCATATTCTGCCAAGGGAAAGGAACCCCCTTTTCGGATCACAGCTCATTCTACCATAGCTATTGGTGCCTCTTGGGCTTTTCAGCACCAGGCATCGGTTGAACAAGTTTGTAAGGCCGCCACTTGGTCTTCAGTTCATACCTTTACCAAGTTTCTACAAGGTTGATGTTAGGGCCTCAGCTAATGCTGTCTTTGGCCGAAAGGTGCTTCAGGCGGTAGTGGAATGAACTACATGCTGTTCCGCACTGGGGATCCCGTCCTAATGGACACTGCTTTTGGATGTCCTACATGTAATTACTTCTGGGACGACCTGGACTGGATATAGTGAAAAATACAATTCTGTGAAACTCACCTGTTGAATTGTTTTTGAATATATCCAGTCCAGGTCGTCCCACCCCGCCCTTGTTTCATCTTCTCTTGTTTGCCTGTTATGGTGATTACCATTTTTATATTGGACCGTTGTCCTTGAGTTTTTTGTTGGAGAGATTACATGCTGATGCTATGTGAAATAACATGGTTTCTTGGCCTCCCGGCCTGTCTCTTTTCTTACTGCTGTTTAACCATTGGGAAATTATAGAGAGACGCCTGCCTTTATAGGGGGCCGGGAGGAGCTACAGCCTTTGATCTTGCAGTGAGCGCCACCTAGCAGTGGAATACCCACATGTAATTACTTCTGGGACGACCTGGACTGGATATATTCAAAAACAATTCTACAGGTGAGTTTCACAGAATTGTATTTTTAATTTTCACAGGTGTTTAAAGCAGACCCAACCCCTCCAGAATTAAAAACAATGCACCCCCTTCCAGCCCTTACCCGATATTGATTAAAAAGTTCACTGGTGTACAGTGGAGCCTATTGAATTCAATTTTTGTTTTTGGGGGTTACAGCTGCTGCAGCGGCAGCTGCCATGTACATAGCCATAATTTCAAACATTCAGAATTTCAAATCAGTCTGTTGCCTGTTTTTTTACATTTTTTAGGTTGAACTTCCTCTTTATTACAATTTTAAGGGCCCCTAACGTGTATTAAACCATGCTGTATATTACCATTCACAGATGTGTATAACAATCAGTAGAACTAGTTGTAAGAGAATAATGATGACAGACTCTTTAGAGAACAGTTTTCCCAGTTGACATGCTACTTCATCTGCTTTATTTTCATGCTGACATCAAAAATTACAAGCCACTTCTGAGTCAGTGGCAGCTGCATCTATCGTACTTTGTATAGTGGAATAAATACCCATATTTTACGCACCTGCCCATAGGACGCACCTAGGATTTGGAGGAGTAAAATCAGAAAATAAATATTTTGAACCAAATGTTGTGCTAAAACATCATTCCCCCAGGAACCAAATTATAAGCAAGGTGCAGAATCCCCCCATTACAGGCAGAGTGGCATTCCCCCCAATCCCATTCCGCATGGGCAGTGTGGAATTCCCCCCCTCCCATTCCCATAGGCAGTGGGGCAATCCCCCCTCCCATTCCCATAGGCTGTGTGCCATTCCCCCCATTCCCCATGGGCAGTGTGGCACCCCCTTCCCATTCCACATATAGACAGTGTGGCATTCCCCCCTCCCATTCCCATATGCAGTGTGGCATTCCCCCATCCCATTCCTAAAGGCAGTGTGTCATTGCCCCCATCTCATTCCCATATGCAGTGTGGCATTCCCCCATCCCATTCCTAAAGGCAGTGAGTCATTGCCCCCATCCCATTCCCATAGGCAGTGTGGCATCCCCCCCTCCCATTCCCCATAGGAAGTGTGGCATTACCCCTCCCATTCCCCACAGCCACGGGAGGCCAGAAGATGGAGGAGCGGCAGGTGGGCGGGCAGGGCAATCGATCCCTGCCCGATGTTTCCACCATTCGCGATGTCCCCGCTGTCTCTGCGGCGCATGCACACACAAAGCAAACACCTGGTTCCATACAGCGAGTGGGCGTGGCTGACGCTTGAGCATCGGGCACGGCCACTCTTTGCACAGAGCAGGGGGGGTTCTCTGTCTGTGCAGCAGCCGTGGAGAAGAGACAGCGTTGACGGTAGTGACAGCGCGAATGGCAGAAACATCGGGCAGGGACCGGTTTCCCTGCCTGCCCGCCTGCTGCTTCTCTATCTAGTGGCCTCCCTTGGCTGTGGCGGTCTGGCCATCAGCATGGAAGCAATGTGAGTTTACAGTTTTTTTTAACATTCGCCTAATTAGACGCATTTACATTTTCCCCTAACTTTTGGGGGAAAGTAAGTGTGTCTTATAGGGCGAAAAACATGGTATATTCACACCAGTGTTCTCCCCTGGGGCTTTCAGCCAGGTTCACCCAACTTTTTGGGATTTTAGTGTCCGCTTTAACCCTCACCCTGTATAATGTAAATGTTTATTAATATAGAAAAAAGTCACATGTAAGAACTAGTATATTCACCCCAGCAAAGTACAGCTTCCCTATATATTTGGCATAGAAAGGTTTCCTGCTCCATGATCCTTGCCTTGGGCCAGGGGTTCAAAACAAGCTAAACCTTCTTCCATCTGTTGAGGTTAAACAATGATTTTGCATGTACACCATGCATTAGCCTTGGCTAACTATGCTTTCCTTACCCAAGTGTTTTGGAATAGAAAATGTCTTTTGTTTCCAATGCAGACAACATAATATCATTATTTATTTCTCATATACATTATTGTTATTTTTATTAAAGCTTTTTGTTGCAAAAATGTTTTTGTTTTCAGCAGTTACCATTTACAGCTTCTCATACATTCTACACAGTCCTGATCTCACAATCTGATGGGATGCTGATGTAAGTCAAATTGAAACAATGGATAAATTAGCGGTGCATCATTATATTCCTTCCACACCATTGGTGTTTAGGGGCCAGCGACCTCCATCTTTAACTTCATTTACATTTAGCATCCACTGCGTACTTCTTCATGTCACGTTCCTCCCTGATTGACAGTTTAGATTAGTACCAGTGGACTTATTCAGGCAGAGACTAAAGGGAATTGCAGTCATTCATATCAGGGAGAAACAATCCTTCACTGATATGGACATGGCACACTGATGCATATTATTGTCTGTAATGCGGCTTTAAAGATCTTTGTCAGTTTAATTTGTTTCTCTTTATTTTGCAGCTTCAACTGCTTGTCTAGCTTCTGAGGACCAAAAGTCTGGTGCAAAGTCTGATGGGGAACAATCCGATGTTAAAACTGAACAATCAGATGAAGATGCCACTGAAAAAGTGCCCAAACGGACTGCAAGTGTCAAGAGTGTTAAAAAGGTTACAAAAGTGGAGGTATGTTTTGTTACATTTGCTGTGACCTGTCTAACATACAAATGATAAAAGAGAGACCGCAGCCGTACATGTAAATGCTTTCTATCCTATTTATGCGTCTGTTTTCGCTGTTTCCTTCGTGCTTCTGTTTTTACTGGGAGCAGTCCTATCCAGTGACGGCTTGATTGCAGGTTGTGTAAAAAGCAATTATCTACTCAGCATTGTGTGCAAGTTTCAGGGAGAGAAAAGAAACACTTAAAGTCTGTGTGCCTGCTATTTAGATCAGCAATGAAACTGAAGATGAATTGCAGGGGTGATGAACCATATTTACATGATGTCATTTTTATCAAAGGGATGAACACGACTGATGCTCCTGATTTGAGCACTGCTTGTTACAATTAGGCCGTCTATACTAGAATAGGACAATGAAATTGTCTGCGTGGGAAGATTTTATAATATATAAGGCAAATGGTTTGCGTACATGGTTTGCGCACAAGCATAGATGATCGATATTTGGTAAACTGGATTATTTAATCACATTACAGAAATACCATACTTTGAATTACATTTTTTTTTACTATAGGCTTTAGTCTTTGCCATTGGGATCAAATGATCCAGTATCGATCATCCACAGACTAAACCTTATATGGCAGCAGATGGGAGTGGCTGCATGTGTTATTATAATTACTTAAAGAGTAACTACGGTCACAAATGATGAGTCCCTATATAATATGCAGCAGTGGGACAGCCTTTGATGAGAGGGATCACTGTCAGGAGACTAGGTAAATGTAAGCAGTGGAGCCTCGTGCCCCCTATTACACCCCTGATCTTTACATATTTTAACGCTATTTCCATTCCAGCCCCAAAACAAGACGGTCAAGGCTCGGCCCAAGAAGAAGGCTACAGGAAGTGGAGAATCCGCATAAAGCCTCACCTCTCTCTTTCTAGAGAATACCGTACATGCTGCTCATTTGGAACTCCTTGGAGGACTGTGTGCTATAATAGTGACAAGTACTACTTCTTAAGGGATCACTCCACATTTGGGGATCAGTATTTGCTCAATATCTAGATAAATCTTTTAGTGCAGCACACTGATATGTGTTGTACAAGTGACATTAGATTGGTGCTGGGATGCAGTTTATGCACACAGACTCAGTTCATGAAAAAGCTCTAGAACGACTCTGAGGAGCTTAAAAGATGAACAGAAGCAATCACTTCTGTGTCTTATACATATGCCTCCTGGACTGTTTTTGAGCTACTGTCAACGTGAACTTATACTAAATGACTTAGTCTTCTGCTGAAATGTTTCGTTTACAGTGGCCTCACTAGTGCAAATAACAGGTACTTTTCTATGCTGTAGCTGACAGGTGCCAATAGTTCATGTTCCTTTATTTCACTTATCTTGGCTGTAATGTCAAGCTTGTAGTGCACTGTAGTATACACAGGATGGCACTTTGGCGTTATTAACACTGACAAATGACCGAAAGCTTGCTGTAGTTTGAGGTGAGCCAAGTGTAACACAAATATACAATATATAGCATACATGGGCTTTGCTATCAGTTACTAAGAGGGGATAGAATATTATATTTAAGACTGGAGCCTGAAGTAGCACATAAAAATCAAATTGCTCACTATAAACTGGATATGGCAGACCCATGTGATAAAAACTTGTGACAGCTTAACAAATCGCAACTTTCATTTTCGATAGCAGCAACATTGTGTGATGTATGACCAATGTTGTCTCTATAGAAAATCAACCTAGCGACTTGTTATGTTGTCACAATTTAAGCTTCCCAAATTTGTCCCTCTGAAAAAAATGGTTCGCTTAGGTCCCCCCCAACCTTCCATTTCTTGTAAGAAATACTTATTTTTTAAATACAGTGTGCCACATAGTAAAGAACACCTGTCTGATTATTCCTTAGTTGAGAGCTGGCAAATATGCAGGTAAACACTAAAGGGAGAGCAGACCTTCTTTTGTGCATTGTCACCATACATTGAACCTATATGTGACCTATTAAAGGACAATCCAGGAAATAATAAGGTAGCAACGAGCTCACCTGAAGCCTGCCCCCAACTTATTTTCCTCCATTTCCTGCAGGGAATTGTGAATGCCATATCAGAGCTCCAAAGTTTGCTCCTGATTACAATTTCATTCCTCCATGACCACAAGTGTGTTTAGCTGTCCCTGTCCCTCAGCATTACCAGTGAACCACAGTGGTTGCACTTGATCGGGTCGCTAATGCTGGGAGCACTGGGGCAGCTGTGTGACCACATTTGGAGTGTGGTCATGAAGGAATGAAATTGCAACCACATTTGGAGTGTGGTCATGAAGGAATGAAATTGCAACCACATTTGGAGTGTGGTCATGAAGGAATGAAATTGCAACCACATTTGGAGTGTGGTCATGAAGGAATGAAATTGCAACCACATTTGGAGTGTGGTCATGGAGGAATGAAATTGCAACCACATTTGGCGGTGGTTCTGGAGGAATGGAATTGAGGGCCAAACTTTGGAGTATCAGTCTCAGTCAGTTTTTTCTGCACACTGCAGGCGGTGGAGGAGAAGCACATGTGACAGGCTTCAGATGAGCTACTTGCTGCCTTATTACAGTCATTGCCTGGACCCCTCTTTTAATGTCAAACATAGAATTGTAAAGGCCTGTACACATATACATTTTCCTTTGATTGATCATATTTGGTCAGATCATTTAAACAGGGATAAAGTTGAAATTTGACTACTCTACAGTTAGCCCTTGTTCACACCTGTTTGGTACCGCGCGCATTTCTGCGTTTACGGCAGGCGCTGTGGTACCGCTAACATAATCCAGCAACGGCACCTCTGTGGCCCATTTCATACCTCTTTCGTGTGGCAGAGAGGAGAAAAACGCAGTCGCAATATATCCTGCATTCTGTGATCGGGCCACAAGCGCATCCTATTAAAAAGGGATTGTTTTAGAACGCAAACGCAAAACCCATGTTGCAAATGGACCGGACACATGTGAATGTTGCTTCAGTAAAGAGCCATTACAATCTCCTTTATACTTCAGAAATCTTGCTGACCCAGCATGGCCTTCCCCCTTAGTGTTTATCCCATAAGGGAATAATTGGCTTACATAGCTGGATAGGGCTTTGAGATCTTATGCCTCCTGTCCTGGCCTAAAGTAATCGCAGGAAAACATTTCAGGCTGGTGCGAGCTTGGATTTGTTATTCGTGTGCATCAGGTTACAGCTATTATTTGCTTAAATATTACGAGCATACCAATAATGACATTAATTTACCCTTTTAATGACCTTTTTCTTCTCTCACTTCATTATAAAGGGTCATATCCCGAAAACCTATGTGCAGGTTTAGATGTTAATGGGACATTATATGTGATGGGGGTCATTCAAAGCGATCCAATACCCATTTAACACAAAATGGACATTAAACCCAGTGAGGATGCCCGCACACAACCCCAGCAGGCCTATTAATAGGCCCATTTCACAGAGGGAGCTTCAGGGAGGTATGTACAGTGGTACATGGGCAATTGTTATGTCCTCCTGCATTGCAGTCAATACCTATTTTGTGTACATGAGTGTTATATTGCTTTAAACAGCCACCATAAGCACATTTTCCCAGCCAGGTTGCAGCCAAGGTTTTTTCACCCATAGGTTTGCATTCTAAATTGGACCAAAACCTACATTTTTAACTAGCATCCTCTAGCAATGCTTCCTCCATAATGAGTAACTTTTGCCAGTTTTCAAAGCTCCTGCTTTACTTTTCTCACTACTAATGCTTCCTGTTTCATCAGGAAGTCCCGCCCCCTTAAACCATTGAGTGGCAAGTAAAGTTATTACCTCATTTTTGCAGTGACCTTTCCTTGATTGCCACAGCAGAGATCTCACGGTGGTTTCCCTGTAACGCTCAGTCTACTTAAGGTACAGCCACAGAACCAGCCTGGGGATATGCGCCAATTCCCATGGCACATCTTGGGGCTACATGGAAGCATGTATTGATAATGTAGGGCCCCCAGAAAGGAAGAGCAAAGAAATAAGTGTTCCAGGTCAATATGGCTATCTTCAGTTCTACACACTAAAAGAGGAGTATCAGCAGGTGCTTTGGATACATGGATTTATCATGTCGGTCAACTCCATTTTTTTAGGAAATGCTTCAGTTGCTCTAATTCATTCTAGCTAGTTCTTAGATCTGGAAGTAACAAAGAACAAAGTAATCTTCAAACCATTTGCACCTCTAATAATAACATTATAAAAGTTCTGTACAAAGCCTTAATACTCTTAGAGTGCTTAATATTAGCTGAATGACTAGGAGACACGTTTGGTCAATTATCAAGCAGCAGAAATATGGTAACAGTCGACTTGATTAATTTGGATACATTTTAACTTTATTTACTACAATAGTGCCAAAACCATGAATATGCTTGCAATCACTGTGTACCTGTAAATTGTATGAGTGGTGGACTTCTGAAATAGGGTGTGGGCTCAGTCGATTGCCAGCTCCTTACATTATGTTAAATCAGACCCACAAACACATGCTGAAATGGGCCAGTAAAGGCATATCAAAATATAAACTACAAACATCATTTACCTCCCAGCCCACAGGCTCAATCCCTCATAGTCCTGAGTGCTGCAGCACCTATCAGCTCTGAAGCTGGCAGTGTGCTCCCACCCAGCCCCTGGCTCACAGATGAGCATCCATTGTAGAAGGTAAATTGATAGAGGATGCTAACATGCTAACGTGCCCCTCTGCGGCCAGTCAGCAAGGCAACCTGCACCCTTGTGAATGGCATCAGGGCGCGTTCACCAGCACACAGGTAAGTTAGTTCTTTTACTGGGAATTTAGCTCTATACTTAGTCGTGTTGGCACACTTTCTCCTCTTTCTTGGCCCATTTAGACCACGGGTGCTTTTGGATTAATCTGAGAAGGAGCAGACAATAATGATGGGCTAGGAGATTACTGATTGTAGATTTGATTTGTACTTTTGATTGTATTAAGTTATTTCACTTTGTATTTTTTTTATCTAGATGATCTTTGCTCTAACTTTTTTTCTTTTCATATAAAAGACCGCTGGCTGCTAGTGTTTTTTTTTTTTTTATTTATCTATTTTACATTATTTTATAGGATCCTATATTATAGGATTGTAGAGCATACTTTTTCATAATTTTCGGGATAAAACAATATTACATTAAGAAATTGTTTTGGATTGTATTTGGTCACATGGTGGTTTATGTGGACATGCTCACTAGTCACAGAGATGCAAGATAGTTCTTTCCACTAGGTACTTAAAGTAGGTACCTCCCAAGTGCTCTCTGGCTGTTGCACACCAAATCCTACCCTGTGCTAATGTTTTCGGACTATATGAATGTGTACTAACTGGCATTTAAGTGTTCTTTACATTTAGGGATCATATGCTTAAAACTGAGAGGTTGTATAAAACTGTTATGCCAAAAGAGCCTAAACATGCTCATATTGGAGGAATAAATAACATAGCAGGCCCAGTTCCATGTTTGCCCTGTCAAATGTATTTATGCCACTGATAGCAGGCCTTTTAATGTATGCCTAATCAGTACATTAATTCCAGAATGTTTCACACCATGGACTCACTGAGTAACCATTTCCTTTGAAGAAATACACAGGAAATTGTGTTATTTTGCACAGTGCTGTGTTTGGGGGAAGTTCTAACTACTGTGCATGCAATGTACCACTCTAGCTTTTATTTGGGAAAAGGTTTATTAATGTGCTGTCCCCACTGTGTCAATGCTTATGTGACCTGCACATACCATTATGGTCATGCCGCTGTCATTGTATAGCCTGATATTCGCTCATCAAACACTTTAGTTTTGATATTTGGAAATATGACATTTCCTGCAATTGGGCTTTAAAGCAGGCCAAAACACCAAATTATCAACTCAGGTCCGGGTTTTGGTCTACTTTACAAGGGCATACAAATTTGGGATGCCATTTTGTGTGAAATGCCCCAGTTGAACATACAGTACATACTCAGCTTGATCCCGTGATCCCATGATACCTTCTCCAATGAGCATTCATTGCCCTGCATTATAATGCACAGCCATAAGTAAGAATTGTATTCTTTGCAAGGGATTGAAGGGGCAGAGGATTCCAATAGAGGCCTGTGCATGCACCATGGAATCCATGGATGGTGTATATAGCGAACCAGGTTTCATACTACAGGACAAATTGGGATGCTCCCGGGGAGCATTTTACCTGGCTCTAGAGACTGTTAGCCTAAAGGGCCGGTTGCTAAGGGCTAATTTAATGTAAATCACTACCAGTGTACTGGAAATAATTCCCTTTCTTTTTACATATAGAAAATTCTAAGTGGCAATGATTTGAGCTCCCAAAGCTAGATCATGCCCCAGTAGTGCACCCTCCTCAGGGTTAGGCTCTAAGTATATAAATTCTGCTCACAATGGCGGTGTGTTGGGGACTCACAATGGACCACACTAAGAATGGCCATTAGACGCCTATCTAGTGCCATGAATACTGTACAGATACTGTTTTATGTGCAAGACTATACAACGTAATGCTCAGATTTGGATTGGCTGATAAATATGGGTCACATAACTTTTTCTATAGGGAAACTGGAAATTGTGCACTTTTTTTGCTGTAGAGAGATACATAAGATGCACATGTTAAGGTGTATGTGGTCAATCATATTACTACTAGGTTAATTATGTCATAATGCTGCATTTAAGTTGTTTCTAAGAACAAATCAATGACTGTGGCTGCTCCATGATGAGGTCTTCATGCGGCTACTACAAAGATGTCTCCAACGGTGGAGCTTTCACACTCAATCCTAGAATAAACAGCTTTGTGACGAAATGCTTTTGGGTCATTTTGTAAAATGCAATGTTAAACATCCCATTGCTGGATACCGTTTTTTTTTTTTTTTTGCTTTAGTATTGGAAAACTGACCACCCACTTTCAGTATTTTTTTGTGACTTACAGAAGCATTGCTGTTGAATGTTTTATTTCTAGCACCAAAAACAGTAATGATCCTTTCACAGCATTAACATAAAGAATTTCTAAGGTGGAACAGAGGTAGGGGCAAGTCTTAAGTTGAGAATGGGGGGGGGGGGGTAACAATGGTAAAAGGGTGGCTGATCGGGTGTGGTATGGACACACACAATTCTCTCAATGCACTGATGTTACTGTAAAATGATACTGCTATTGCAAGAATACCCTTGTAGAAAATCCTTAAGGAAAGTGAATGCAATATGAACAATGGTAACTGATATGAATATAAAGAATGTAACAATAAATCACTGAACTACAGTCTGTTGTGTATCTGCATTATTGTTTCTGTTGAAACACACACACACACACACACACACACACACACACACACACACACACACACACACTTTGGCCATATTTATAAAGGAGATGTACAGCAAAAGGTAAGAACTTTTTTCTTGTCAAAATCATTTAAGCATATCTATAAAGGTAACATACAAAGGTTGGACAAGAAAGTTTCGAGAAGTAGCATAAACAGCACATTGTAAATTGTGTGTATAAAATTTGTGTACAAAAATGAAATACATCTATAAATCAGTGTACAAAGCCAAGAATTTGCTGCCATATTCCTATTTTTTTATCGACATCTATTGAACTACTGACAGACAATAAAGTGGCAGTGGTATTTTCTTTTTCAATGAAAGTTTGTTGTATGCAAAAAGGTATAAAACATGTGAATTTTAGATGAGGCTTTATAAATATGACATGTGTATAAAATCTACATAGGTAAATTAATTTATTCACTTTATTAGTTTGAATATTGCCCCGCTGCTGTGTAAATTTGAAGCTCTTTATTTCACCCCTCAGCCTTCAATGATTGAGCATCATCACACTTTGCTCGCTTATCCCTTTCATCATGGGCATCTCAACTTGGTAAAATAATTCTGCCATGACACTTAGCACAATATCGGTACACCACACTCCTCAGATCAGGAATGTTATAGGGCAGTGATGCTCAACCCTCCTCCTCAAGGGCCACCAACAGACCAGGTTTTGCAGATCTCCACACTGATGCACAGGTGTGGTCATTAGTTCTACAGCTCTGTCTGAGCACTGCTGATGTCACCTGTGCACCCATGTAGGGTTCTGTAAAGCCTGACCTGTTGGTGGCCCTTGAGAAGATGGGTTGAGCACATGTGGTATAGCGGTACGTGGCTCACCTCTATACCTTCCAGTGCACAAATGGCCCTGATTGTGCTCCCACAGTCCTAAAATATATAACTGTATTTTTTTTGCACCTCCACCTTCCAGTCTGTAGATGGGCATGTGCAGCATACAAGGCAATCTAAACTAAGCGTCATACATCACCATATATCTCCAGCCAGGCTGGAAGTGCAAGACCTGGCTTCAGATACCAGGGTTGCGGGAGAGTGATGGACATCGCAAGAACATCTGAGTTTAGCACCTCATGAATCACCCCCTGATCTGAGTCCTGTTAAGAAGAACACCTCCTTTGAATTTACAAGACTCCTGGGAAGGGTTGGGCTACCTCTTTAAGAGACCACTTAAATTGGGATACTCTGCTGTGTGAACCCCCCTCCCCCGATCCCCTAATCCACTCAAGCCCTTGCCATTTCTCAGAGATGCGGACCCATCCTCAGCATAACTTTTAGCTAGGTGCATTTCTTAGCCGGTCTGTGCTCAGTGAGCCAAAAGAAATCTAAATGGAATGAGCACAGCTGATTAGCTTAGCGGCAGGCAAAGCACTGTGGGAAGGAGGGAAAGTTGAGTTTATGGGCAATACCAAGGATACAGGGACAGGGGGTGGGGACAAACTGGGCAGGGCTGGGCCTAAATATACATATGTTTGTGCTCTTTGGAAATATGCTCGCGCGTGAGCACGGGCTGTCAGAGAGGAGAGGCTCTAATGAGGAGAGGGGGCGGGCACGCTCGGCCCCGCTCACTCCGACGCCGCCTGACGGAGACGAGGCTGCCAGGCGGGGAGGGAGCCTGATGGGCGCGGGCTGCAGACACCGCGGGACTGGCGAGAAGATGAGTTGTCCGTGACACTACCCCCCTTCACGAAGGGCCTCAGGACCCTTCCTTGGTTTGTCAGGATTGTCTCTATGGAATTTCTTAATCAAGACGTTGGCATGTACATCCCTAGCCGGAATCCAACATCTCTCCTCAGGACCAAAACCCTTCCAATCTATTAAATATTGTAACGAATGCCGTACAAATCAAGAGTCGAGAATTCTGTTAACCTCATACTCAGGTTCATCTTCCACCACGACTGGCGGAGGAGATGACACCTGAACATTCCCGGCGGATTTTAACAATGATACGTGAAATGTACTCTGAATTTTCATTGACGGGGGAAGCTTAACTTTAAAGGTAACATTGTTCAGTCTATGAGTGATCGGAAAGGGACCAATATACTTAGGACCCAACTTCGGCGAGGGTTGTCGAAGAGCAATATTTCTAGTGGATACCCAGACCAAATCTCCCACCTGAAATGGTGGTTCTTGTGACCTATGTTGATCGGCGAAAACTTTATACCATAACAGAAGCTTTCTTAAGATTTCCTTGTGCCTCAGACCAAACGTTTATTCTTTCTTGTAACCATTCCTTCAAGGCCGGAAAATTGGAGGAAGGGCCAGAGAGAGAAGAGGCCTTAGGATTCTTGCCGTAATTACAGAAAAAAGGTGCGTTATTAAAGGCAAATTCCGCAAACTCAATAAATTCCGCCCACTGTTCTTGATGATCTGACACAAAGCAGCGCAGGTATTGCTCCAGACACTGATTCACCCTCTCAGTCTTCCCGTTAGACTGGGGATGATAGGCTGAGGAAAGAGACACTTTAATACCCAACCGTGCACAAAACTCTCTCCAGAAGTGGGATACAAATTGAACAATTGAATTGAAACTATATCTTGCGGTATGCCATGGAGACGGAAAACGTGTTTAATAAATAGTTGCACCAGCTCCGGTGCTGATGGAAGCTTTGCCAGGGGAATAAAATGCGCCATTTTACTGAAGCGATCGACCACCCAGATTACAGTATTACCCTGTGACCGTGGCAGGTCGACAATGAAATCCATGGATATGTGGGTCCACGGTTCTCCGGAAATCTCCAGTGGTACTAACAACCATGGACTCCCTTATTACAACCACAAACAGAACATGCTTCGACAAAGGCGGTCACGTCGCGTCTGATGGTTGGCCACCATACATGGCGCTTGGCGAGAGCCAGTGTTTTCCGGTACTCTAAATGACCGGAGGTCTTGGTGTCATGAAATTCCTGCAGGATGGAGAGACGCAGATGAGGTGGGATGAACTTGCATCCAGGGGGTTTCCCCGGAGGAGCATCAACCTGATACGGGATTAATGAGCTAGACAAATCAGGGAGAAGGGCACCAACTACACAACCTAAGGTTGTGGGACCGAATCGATCCTTACATTCTCCAAAATAGCGTTATAAGGCACCCGCCTTGGTATTCTTTGCTCCCAGCTTGAAGGTGATGATGAAATTAAAATGAGAGAAAAAGAGCACCCAGCGAGCCTGACGAGAGTTGAGCCTTTTGGCTGATTCTATATACTCTAAATTTTTATGGTCGGTATATACAGTAATGGGATGCAGAGAGCCTTCCAGCCAATGTCGCCATTCTTCAAAGGCCAGTTTAATACCCAACAGTTCCCAATTCCCAACATCATAAATTTGTTCAGCAGGACAGAATTTTCTCGAAAAGAAGGCACAGGGATGTAATCTCTCAGTATCACCTGAATACTGAGAGAGGACAGCACCCACACCAAGTTCTGAGGCGTCTACTTCCAAAAGGAATGGGCGATTGATATTGGGGTGGATCAAAACTGGATGTAAACCAATGTAAAAGTCTCTTTTAAAGTCTAAAAGGCGCTTATTGCTGAGGGAGGCCAACTCTCAACAAAAGCACCCTTCCGAGTTAAAGGGGCTACTATAAAATCCTAGAAACCTCTGAAGCGCTTTTAGGGTCTTTGGTTGCTCCCACGCCAATACTGCAGACACCTTGGAGGGATCCATAACCAACCCATGCTTAGAGATCAGATACCCCAAAAACGGAATTTCAGAAACCTTGAATACACATCAAAATTTTGGCATATAAACTGTTCTCCTGTAATCTTTGTAACACTGTCTTAACATGCTGGCGGTGTTCCAGCAGCGAACGGGAGAAAATTAGGATATCGTCAACATAGACTACCATAAATCAGCCTAAATAATCGCGAAATATGTCGTTTACAAAATCTTGGAAGCGCGCGGGAGCATTGCATAGACCAAAAAGCATAACCAAGTACTCGTAGTGCCCATTTTTTACATTAAAGGCTGTCTTCCATTCATCTCCCTGGCGTATCTGAATGAGGTTATATGCCCCTCAGAGATCAAGTTTTGAAAAAATCTGGGCCCCAGATACTTGGTTAAAGAGGTCGTCGATTAAAGGTAACGGGTATCTATTCTTAACCGTGATCTTATTTAGTCCCCGATAATCGATACAGGGACGTAGTCCACCGTCCTTCTTTTCGATAAAGAAGAACCCGGCGCCAGCTGGGGAGGTAGAGGGACGGAAAAATCCTTTGTTAAGATTCTCCGCAATATATTCCTTCATGGCTGTCTCTTCTGAGCGGGTGAGATTGTATATCTTCCCCCTAGGGGGAATGGTACCTGGTAGCAGATTGATGGGGACAATCATAGGCCCTATGTGGGGGAAGCAAGTCAGCTGATTTTTCGGAGAAAACATCCGCCCAATCTGCATAGGCCGGAGTTAAACCCTCAAGAGAGACATGAGTTGATCTTAGGGCGGTACAAAAACAATGATCTAAACAAGATGGACTCCATTTAACCAAGTCCCCAGATACCCAATTGACAACCGGGTTGTGGATTTTTAACCATGGAAATCCAAGTACTATAGGAGAAACAGGACTCTCCAAGATCAAAAATTCTAGTTTCTTGGAATGGGAGGAACCCACCACTAGAGTGAAAAAAGGGGTTTTATAGGAAACCAATCCCCCCACGATAGGTTTGTTATTGACAGCCAGGAGTGGATTGCAAAGGGATATCTAAAGTGGAAGCAAGAGACCTATCCATGAAGTTGCCAGCCCCCCCACTATCAATGAAGGCGGTGACAGACATCCTGGAAGGTCCCCAAGAGATCATAGCGGGCAAAAGTAACTTATTTATATGAGGGAGTGGTACCTGATCGCCTAGATGAGTTCCCTCAACCGGATCTAGCCGCTGAAGTTTCCCGCCACCGGGCCTTGTTAGGGCAATTTTTTGCGAAATGGCCATGATTTCCGCAGTACAGGCAAAGCCCTTGCGATCTGCGTCTTATTTTCTCAGCTTGGGAGAGGTGAGTCACGCCAAGTTGCATGGGCTCCTCGTGTGCCAAAGAAAAAGAGGCAGCGGAACCCCTGGGGCTGAATTCTTAACGAGGAGGACCCCACGGCTGGTCCTTAACTTTCTCCACACGTCTCTCCCTGAGCCGTCTGTCCACTCTAATGGCTAGCTGCATGAATTCATCAAGACTCTTTGGCTCTTTGGCCGTATTCTTCAGCCGACCGTTTCCCCTGCTTTAAACTCCGCAACTTAGAGTCTGCCGTAGAAGCCCGGTCTGGGTCCGCATCCAGGACCTCCATGGCGGAAAAGAAGGCAGAGACTGACTGCAAGGCCTCATCGGTAGGTGCCAGTCCAAAGGCCCAGGTCTGTGGGTCACCTTGAAGGAGTGAAATGACTAGGCCCACTCTTTGCGTCTCAGACCCAGAGGAATTGGGCCGCAGGCGGAAGTAAAATTCACAAGAATTCTTGAAGTTAGAGAATTTCGAATGTTCTCCCAAAAATTTTTCTGGAAGGGGAACCTTCGGCTCGACAGAGGAAACAGGTGCCAGTGGTGGAGATAGTTGGTGATTTTCTTGCGTAGCGACTCATTGGGCTAGTTGATTGATGGCGGTGGCCATGCCTGCACCTGTTGCACAAGCTCCTCCATTATAGCTTTTGGGCCCGTGATAATGTCAGGTCCCGTGGGACACCCGCCTTCTAAGTAAGTCCGCAACTCCCAATCTCCGCTGCTAGCTTCACCTATAGACAAGCCCCTGTCTGCCGGGACACTTTATACGCCTCACGGGGCACGGTTGCCCCCAGGACTTCATAGCAAATAGGATGCAGACTTACGGGGAGGAAGGCAGATGAACCTGGAACGAGACTGGGCGAGGTCGGGAAAGCTGGGGTCATACAGGAGAGATCAGTCCAAACAAGCGCGGCACCAAAGGATGAGACGGAAGAGTAGTCAAAGTCGAGCCAGGGGTCAAGCCAGAAGGTCACAGGTACGCAGTACAAGGGAGCAGGTAAATCATAGTCAGAAACAGACAATGGTCGGTCCAGGCGGCAATCACAGGATGGTCAATACACAGCAAGATCAATCACGGGAACGTTCAGATTCAGATAAACACCCAGCAGCACGCTATCAAGGGCAAAGAACAAGTGTGAGGGAAACACCTTTATAGGATGTGGGCTGACATGATTGGTGGGAGAGGGGACATGATTGGTGCGACTTGGGATACCTGGGCTGATTGCCCAATTCAAACTATAGGGCGTTCCGCTCAGCACAACTTTGGGCTCATTGGGCCTTTTAATTCAAGCTTCCAGTGGGCGTACTGCCTGCAGTGCCGCCGGAGGTCGTAAGACAGCCGTGCTCGAGCGCGCGCACGAGCACGGGCTGCCAGAGAGGAGAGGCTCTGACGAGGAGAGGGGGCGGGCACGCTCGGCCCTGCTCGCTCCAACGCCGCTTGACGGAGACGCTGCCGCCGGGCGGGGAGGGAGCCTGATGGGCGCCGAAGCCCACGCCGCCTGCAGATACCGCGGGACCGGCGAGAAGGTGAGTTGTCCATGACAATGCTCTGTTAGGGGCAGTCATGGCCTGGATAGGGAAGCGACCTTGCCACCGTAGGGTTGCAGGTCAAATTCCTGGCCATGGGACATGACTGAAGTGCATAGACCAGCCTATTGATATCAGTGGGGACCTACCTACCGTAGTGCTGCATGCACAGATGCCTATAACTGTCATCCAGACACTTCCTGGCAACATCTTTACTTCAAAGAACATAACTTTATTACTACTATTACTATTCATATTGACTCTGCAGCCAGCCACATTACTCTGTATGTCACTATTAAAGTGGACCAAAACTCATCACAGATGCACCAGAATCTATGAGAATCTTATAGATTCCCGTGCAGATCAGGCTCGGTTTCAGTCCACTTTAATCACCCAGCACCGTAGAGGTGTGAAAAGGAGAAGCTATTGTGGGATCTTTTGCTAGTACTGCTGTGTATGTGGTGATCACATGGTACCGGACAGGTGTGAACAAGCCATTAGGAAGAGAGTTAATTTAATTTTTTAAACCTATACATTCATCTAAAAATGTACTTATTGTTCTGGTCATCAATGGCTTTGTTGTATTGTAAATGTAGTGCTATCAACTCATCCGTCAGATGATTGTATAGCGCTGCGGAATATGTTGGTGCTAGATAAAGATTATTTTAGTGATGGTGGGTTTTATCAGTATTTTCTGTTAAACAAAAGCTATTGATTGTGCTCATAGGTCTTAAGACATTGGTATACTTTTCAGCACACACATTGGGACCTTTAGACTGCTATGCTGTCTAGTATCATACTGTGTTGGACTAGTCTCATACATTTAAAATGACTGCCCAGTCTAAAAAATGGGAGCAGACATGATGTGATTACCTGTGGCTCCCTATTTCCTTTTATTGAGACATATAAGACAAAGCAACTCTGTCTCTCAATATAAGTCGATAGAGTAGCAGCTACAATAATCCCATCATGGCTGCTTCCATGAACCACAAGAGTTATTTAGACTGTCCCTTTAAGATAATATTAAAATTTAAAAACACAATAGCAGGCCAAAAGGGCAAGTACACATGTATCAACTTTTGTGATATCATTCTGGATTTGACCAAATTTGATTTGATTGACTAATAGAAAGGGAATTCATCAATAAACAGTTAAAGCCATTTTGATAGGTTAAATTTAATCTAAATTTAATCTAAAGAAAATCTATTCCTGATCAATTTAATAATTTAAAGCGAAGCATTGGACATTTTGTTTTCAAGTTTTGCATAGAGTAGGGAAGGATTTGGTCCTTTAATTTTTTACTGCCATTTCCTCACTGAGGCAAATCACTTAAAAGAGATGCGTGTTTCTAACAGGTACAAAAAATAAAGCTAGGCACTCAGTTTAATTGCCTAGATACATTCAAAAGTATTCTGATTGTGTTGGGCGACACATGATAATCTTCTAATTTTTTTATTTTTTATAAATGAAGTTACATCGTCATAGTAATTATAAAATAAAGTTTCATCTTGTGTTGTGCTGTTCTTTGTTATGGAAGTGGCATAGCTGATTAATGCTAGTGCACTGTGTGCTTTGTATTAATGTGAACTGGGATTGATTCTAGCCTGTCACAACAGAGGGGGTGTCAACCTGACACGAGCCTTAGGGTTGAATTGGTGGTCAGGATTGGGGGGGGGGGGGTGCTGGAGGCAAAGAGACAGCTTGGAACTGACACTGCATCAGGGGAGCTGCCAGGCAAATAATTTTAAGTTTGACTGGTCAATACCTTTAAAAACACAACTAAAAACTTTCCAGATTTTAGTCATCCTATCCACCCTCTAGGACACCTTTTAGGACGGGCGTCATTATTACCTGTTCGTGTAACTGTCAGGTCATGGCATATGACTGGATGAAGATCCAACTTGTCCGTTCTTCTTTTTGACAGACACTTTGGTGCCAGCAGTCACACACATTCTTTACCCTTTTGCTAATAAATGTAGAACAATCTAACTGGAATTGTTCATGGAGAGTTTAGGAAGAGTATTCCAAAATAGATTGGTGGCCAGGGTAATTGGTGGCTCGAACAAAATTCAGAGTCAGTAGGAAGAAGGAAGCTTTTTAATATAAATGCTGCTGATTGATCGGCATAACATTAGGCTACCTCTAACCCATTCCTTACACAAGTAATAGCCAGATTGCTGTAAAATGGGCCCTTTCAAGTCCACTTCCACTTATCCCATCTTTATGTGACCTCTGAGAATTCTCTGCAGCCACCAGACTATTGGAAGCTCCCATGTTCTCTTTCACTCTCCCTTAGGCCCCCCAGTGTGAAACCTGAACATTCGGTTCTTTACTTTATCATTGACCTTCTGTTGTGGTTCCATCCGTTACGACAGTAACAGTGCCAGAAAGAACGGCCAACTCTTTTAACTGCTTTGGGGGTGTTCCCTCTGTAGGCGGTGGCAGGAGTGTGCATGGACCACTGGAGATCAGAACTAGTAGTTTCTTAGCAACAAAATGCAGCAATGAGCTCACCTGAGCCTGTCACATGTGCTTCTTCTTCATTCCCATAGATGCTGTAGCAGATATTCAAAGTTGGCCCCTCCCTTCCTTTCTATCTTTCCATGACCATGCTCCAAATGTGGTTGCACAGCTACTCTTGTCCTTCAGTGCCTCCAATGTGAGCAAGTCTGAAAAGTGCAACCACTCACTTATGCTGGGAGAGTTTAGGGACAGGGGCGGCCATGCGAACATATTTGATGGTGATCATGGAGGACTGAAATAAAAAGAAGGGGCCAACTTTGGAGCTCTGCTGCAGCACCTAGTGTACAGTGCACTGCAGGTAATGGAGGAGCGGAGCATGGGATCAGCTTCCTTGCTGCCTCATTATTGATAATGCCTGGCTGGCCCTTTAATGCCTCTTGTTCTATGATTGGTTGTTACATAGAGTTGTTTGATATGACCTTTTGAAAACTCAAGATAAAGAAAGAAAAATGCTGACCCCCTGCTATGCATCTCCTGGAGTGCCCCTGGACACAGGGCTTCTTTTGAGGGCCTTAATCACCAAAACCTGAACTACAAATTGTTTGTTTTTGTGGTATCAAACACAGAAACAATACGATTTGACATAAGGTTTCTGTGTATGAAACCTGAATATAAGCCAATAAAACCTACAGTACATCGAGGCATGGGGTGGACACCCCAGTTCGACATGATACATGACTTTGGACCCTTAAAGATTAAACGAGACTAACTTTCTGTTACATAATACATATATCTACAAAATATAAAGTGGTATTAGTTTCAGGTTTGTGCACTAGAGGGCAGAAAAGGCCTTTGTATTTGATTATTTTTGAATTCCTCCATCATTCAAACAAGAGAATGAACATGATGTTCTAGGGCATTACTTATTTGATGGAAATATAGTACAAGATAACCACTTCAGGGTTTACTTTACAGAAAAGCCATTGGACCTTAATATTATAAATACAACTTTTAAATACATTTCAGCATAATAATGAAATGCTGCACTATTCTTAAAATAGATGGTACATTCCTATTTAGAGGGACAGTCCATGCAAAAAATGTTGTCTCCCACAGCTGATCTGCCCTTGTTTAGTACTATAAAACTTAAATGTTTAATTAAAGTCAAACTAACCTATTAACTCCCTCCCCCACTTTGCAAGTTGGGGTAAACTAAACTGGCATATCTTCTGGCCTTGCTTACTCACGCAAAAAAAGTATGCCAAACATTGCCAATCTGGCCCAGGCCAGTGACTTAAAAGTACCTGTCTGAATTGTAAAATGTCTGCATTTCTTTTTAATTCCAGTAAATTAGCATAAACGTCCTAACTTTTTCTGAAAAGTGTTAGACCCGCCTATTGATTCCAAAAGGGACCTAACTTCTGCCACATTGACTGAAGCCTCCAACTGCCATCCTGAGCCTTCCAGGTGACAGATTCACTTTAATGTCCCTTGTAACCAAATGTGACCCCGTAAAACATCCAAACTTAGAGTCTCATACATGTTTGCTTCTCTTCCAGTAAAATACACAGTTAAAGTAGTTGCCTATAGCAACTAACTTGGACATATTGCTCTGATTTTCTTAGTAAAAAAACTTGTTTTAAAAAAAAAGATCAGTAAAGGCAACCATAGATTTATACCAGTGACAGAAATATATTGTAATGAACACCAGTGCCAAGAACGCCTTCCTACTAGATTGGAATATTTCCTTATCCCAATACCTATTCTTAACCCTGACCACCTGTCCTGCAGGGCTGTGTTTTTTGTGCTTCCCCTATGGGGTCCAATTGTTCCGAGTGACACCTCCATAAGAGCTGGTCCACACAATGTATGGCCTTGATTCAACAAAGGGTGATCACACTTTAAAAGGCCAGTCCAGCCACTTTCACCATTTCTAAGTGCATTAAATGAATCTTGTAATTAATATAAAGATATAAAGTTTCACATGAAAATGAAATTACCCGATGTATACATAAAAGAGCTCCAATCATGATACTCACAGTCCCACCAAAGTTGTTATTACGATATACTGTGTTGGAGATTTATCTTTATCAATGAGGAAAAAACACCTGGATTTAAATATTGGACCAAGAAAGAACAATGAAATAAAACTATCCATTACAGATTTAATAGTAGTTTAATCAATTTTTGTAACAATTACGTGTGTAAAATATAATTAGTCATTAACAAATTAATAAAAATACAATTCTGTGATTACTCACCTGTAGAATCGTTTTTACGGTGTACAGCACGGCTTGCTTCATTTCTATTCTTTACATGTGGATAATCCACCGCAGGTGGTGCAGTCGACTGCAGGAAGACTTGTGGCCCCTCCCGGCCCATAAAAGGGCCAGAATTACCCAGAGTACCCCAGTGTTTGAAAGCAGTAATGCAAGAAGATGGGTGGCAAGGACCATGTTAGTAAAAACACAGCCCACAAAAGAGAAAACTCTCTCAACAAAATCACCATAGCAAGGCAAACAACGATAACAAGGGTGGGATGAAGCAAGCCATGCTGTACACCGTAAAAACAATTCTACAGGTGAGTAATCACAGAATTGTATTTTTTCAGGTGTACAGCATGGCTTGCTTCATTTCTATTCTTTACATGTGGGACATCCAAAAGCAGTGTATAAAAAGAAAGGTGGGATCCCCAGAGAGCAATGGCAGGCAGTTCAAGCCACTACCGCCTGAAGCACCTTGCGGCCCAAAACAGCGTCAGCTGAGGCCCTAACATCAACTTTGTAAAACCTGGAAAAAATATGAACCGAAGACCAAGTAGCGGCCTTACAAACCTGTTCAATTGAAGCCTGGTGCTGGAAAGCCCAAGAGGCACCAATAGCTCTAGTGGAGTGAGCAGTAACACGGAAAGGGGGTCCCTTTCCTCTCGGCAGAGTACTCCTGCACCACCGCCTGTCTAATCCACTTGCTGATAGTGGATTTGGCTGGAGGTAAACCCTTCCTAGGTCCGGAAGGAAGAACAAAAAGAAAATCAGACTTCCGAAAAGACTCAGTGGCGACCAAATAATACTTGAGTGCCCTGACCACATCCAGAGAATGAAGGTTCCGTCCCTTCGAATTAGGGGCAGGACAATAGGAAGGTAAGACAATGTCCTCATTGAGATGAAAGGCAGATACGACCTTGGGCAAGAATTCCGGGTTAAGAGGGAACACCACCTTATCCTGATGCCACTCAAAATAAGGAGGTTTCATGGAAAGCGCCGCCAGCTCAGAGACGCGATGCACCGAAGTGATAGCCACCAAAAAGGCCACCTTAAGAGTCAGAATAGAAAGAGCAGCATCGCACAGGGGCTCGAAAGGGGGACCCTGAAGAGCAGAAAGCACCAAGTTCAAATCCCACACCGGTAGCAGAGGCTTACGCGGCGGACGTACATGAGTGACTCCCTGGAAAAAAGTTTTGACAAGCCTATGATTAGCAAAAGATCTTTGGAAAAAAATTGCCAAGGCAGAAACTTGTCCTTTGAGTGTACTCAGTTGTAGACCCGACTCTAGACCTTGTTGAAGAAACTCTAGAATCCTGGAAAGGGAGAAAGTGCGACAAGGGAAAGCCCTAGACTCACACCAGACAATGTAAGCATGCCAGACCCTATAATAAATCATAGAAGAGGATTTCTTTCGAGCCTGGATCATAGTACTGACGACCAAAGCCGGCAATCCCTTATCCATCAGGATGGAGGTTTCAGCAGCCAAGCCGTCAAAACCAGCGTTTGTAAATTGGGTTGGCGCAGCTGTCCCTGAGTGAGGAGATTTGGATTTTCGGGCATGACGTACTGATCCACCGCCATCTGAATGACGTCCGCGAACCATATCCTCCTCGGCCAACGGCGGGGCCACCAGGATGGTTGGTACCCCCTCCTGGGCTATCTTTCGCAGCACACGATCCAGCAGAGGCAATGGAGGAAATGCATAGAGGAGTCGAAACTCCGTCCAAGGAATTGCTAGCGCGTCCGTGGCGAAGGCTAGAGGATCGCTTGACAGGAAGACGAATCTTGGAAGCTTGCGATTGTGACGGGATGCAAACAGATCCACCTCCGGCTGACCCCAGCGGCGACACAGGGCAAGAAAGATCTCGTTGTCTAGAGACCACTCCCCCAGACGAGCAGTCCCCCTGCTCAGGGAATCTGCCTCCTGGTTCTCCACCCCAGGGATGTAAACCGCGGAGATGCAGGGAACGTTCTCCTCTGCCCATGACAAAATCAGGGACACCTCCTTGAGGGCTCGTTTGCTCCGAGTCCCGCCCTGGTGATTGATGTAAGCAACAGCCGTTTGGTTGTCTGAGCGGACCTGGACCGCACGACCCTGTAGATGGGGAGTCAACTGAAAGAGAACCAGCCTGATCGCTCTCAACTCCAGGGGGTTGATGGGTGCGTGGGCCTCCTGAGGACCCCACTGTCCCTGGAACTTCAGCGATTGCCAAACCCCTCCCCAACTGGTCAGACTGGCGTCCGTGGTATCTACCATCGCTGCGGCAGAAAGCACCTGCCCACCAGAAGATTTCTCGTGTCCAACCACCACGAGAGGGACTGTCTGGCCAGAGGGGACAGAGCAAACTCCTGCTCCAAGGACTCCTGACTCCGATCCCAGATGGTCAAGAAATTCAACTGAAGAGGTCTCATGTGGAACTGAGCGAAAGGCACAGCCTCGAAGCAAGACACCATGAGACCCACCAACTGCATCCCCAGATGGATGGAGGGATGAGGGCACGATAACAAAGCCCACGCCTGCATCTGAAGGCCCTCCACTTTTTGCTGAGGACGTAACACCTTGATCTGAGAAGTGTCCAGCGTCATTCCCAGGAAGGATCTCACCGGAGAGGGAGAGAGTGAAGACTTGGGATAATTGAGCACCCAACCGAAGGACTCGCGGGTGGACACTACTAGCCGAGTATCTCTCTCGGCCTGATGAAAAGATGGAGCAGCAATCAACAGGTCGTCCAAGTAAGGAAGAACGCTAACGCCCTGAATCCTCAGAAGGGCCATGACACCCGCCAGCACCTTGGTGAACACCCGGGGTGCCGAGGTGATGCAAGGCCTCAAACTGGTAGTGTTGATCCCCCAGAGCGAACCTCAGGAACCTCTGGTGTCCCAGGAAGACAGGAACGTGCAGATAGGCATCCTTGATGTCCACAGTGGTCATGAAGTTGCCTGGCCGAAGAGAGCTCACCGCCGACCGTAAGGTCTCCATGCGAAAGTGTTTGAACCTGACAAATCTGTTGAGACTCTTTAGATCCAGAATGGGTGTCATGGAGCCGTCCTTCTTGGGCACCGTGAACAGGTTGGAGTAGAACCCCCGACCCTTTTCTAGCAGAGGCACAGGGCAAACCACTCCCGATGACAGAAGATGTAGAACAGTCAACCTCAGGCATTGCGCCATCACGGGATTTTGGGAGATCCGGGAACGAATGAATCTTGGGGGCGGCCAAGCTGCCATCTTGTATCCGGAGGACACCACCTCCTGAATCCACCGGTGCGAGACGTGTTGTCTCCAGACGTGAGCAAAGAGTCGAAGCTGTCCCCCCACCTGGTTGGGTGAGGGCGTCCCCTCATGCCTGAGGGCCTTGGTGGGGGGCTTAGGCTTGGATCCCCAGGCGAGGCCGGGACGGTCCAACCTTTCCCCGAACAGCCGAAGTCCCAGGAAGGCAATACCTGTGAGAGCTTTTTTGGCGGCAGCATCCACTGCCCACTGTCGCAACCAGATAGAGGGATGTAGCGCGACCATCGCAGCCGTTGCCCTACCACCAAAACGGACGGCGTCATCCATAGCCGATATGACAAAAGCAAGAAGTCCGCACAAGCTAAAAGCTCCCTATACTCCTCCGCACGCTTGTGAGATTTGGCGATATCTACAAGACGCCTCACCTTCTTTTTAATGGCCATGGAAACAATGGCCGCAGCACACACAGGGCGCAGACCAGTTCCCACAGAAGTGAAAGTGTGACAGGCTAGCTGATCCATGCGCCTGTCAACATGATCACGCAAGGAGGAAGTCTCAGGAGACGGCATAACCGAGGTATTGGAGAGCCCCAGAACAGGAGCATCCACCTCCGGGGGGTTGGGACCAGAGGCGAACCAAATCCTCCAAAAAGGGATACCGTCTGTCCAGACCCCTAAGCACCGACGGCAACCTATTAGGCTTCTCCCATTCCTTAAAAACCATCTTAGAGAAGTGAGCTTGTTCAGGAAAGACAAGGTGCTGTCTATCCATCCGAAAAAGGTCCCCCTGTTTCCTCTTGGCTGCCTTAGGAGGAACAATGTGCAGGGTATCAAGTACCACCGACAACAGATGCTTGGTATCATCCTGGGGCCACTCGTCCTCATCAGATGAAGACCCGGGGCAACTGTGAAGGTCCCCCCGACTGCTCCCGGAGGAGTCGGACCCCTGAGCAACTCACCCTCCTCCGTGGAATGTCGGCCACCGAAAGCCTCATAATCCTCATCATCATGGGCAAAAATGGCGTGAGCCTGCTTCAAATGCTGCTTCTTAATCTTGGCCTTGCCAGCGGCCGAACACACCAACTGACGCTCAATGCTAGCCAGTCTGAGCTCAAAATTACTACGCGAGTCAATGCTGGCCTCCCCCTCACTAGGGGCCAGATGCAGACGTGGGGGAGTTGGAGAGTAGTGCATGCACCCCCATATTAAGCTACACGGACTCACGGACCAAAGGCACAGTGAAGAGCCAGAAAAAAACTGTGCAGCCAAACAGCAGAACCGCAGCAGCGCAGTAATAAGACCCCAGGAGCGTAGTATATAGGCGGGAAGAGCCTTTCAGGCGCATGAGGCAGCGGGGAGCTCCAATAGAAAATGGCGCCGGGCCAGGCCAAGCAGCACCTCGGGGCCAAAGACCCCGGGCGCCAGAGGGACAAAATGGCGCCCGGGACAGTAATAGACAGGGTGGGAGGGACTCCCCCTCCTCCCTCCGCCGCGGAGATCACCCTGGCGGCGAGCAAGGCATAAAACCGCCGCCCATACGAATGAGGGTGCGCGCAACCCCCCCCCCCGACACCATAACGTGAGGGAGGCGAGAGGAGCAGGAGCGAGGAAGGTAAGCATAAAATGAGGTAAAAATATGAGAAAAATATAAGTAAAACACATCACATCAATTGCATAGTAATAAAGCTTGATTGATACATATGAATCAGGGTCACAGGGTGGTTCCTCCCCTCCCCCTCTATAGGCTCACCATAGCCTATGGCCGGTTTACCCTGAGGAAAGAGTCTGGGCCCAGAGCATAGCTCTGCCGAATGCCTGACCCTCGGCGTTCCCCTACCGTCACCTGATCTGCAGCCATGGCTGGGAGGCAAGAAGGGTCCTGGAAGAAGGTGGGAATAGGGCTTGCAGCAGCCGACGGGCTTGGGATGCCCCGCTTATCTACGAATTTCATGGAGAGAGAGAAAGAGACCATCTTCGCAGCCAGACTGCAGGAGAAGACTGGGGTATTCTGGGTAATTCTGGCCCTTTTATGGGCCGGGGGGGGGGGCCACAAGTCTTCCTGCAGTCGACTACGCCACCTGCGGTGGATTACCCACATGTAAAAAATAGAAATGAAGCAAGCCGTGCTGTACACCTGGAAAATCCTTATTTATGTGCCCAATTTATATGAACTATATGTGTATATATAAATTCATTTTTCATTTCATTAATGTATTAATCCAATATCAGAGTCAATTAAAATACAACTAGATAATTAATAGTAATAATTATTGTAAGCACAATTGCACATAATCAAATGATTATGATATAGAAGAATTGATCATAATATACCTGGTTTAATGCGTTTGTAACTGTTAATGTAACCTGAATCTAAAAAATATATGTATATCTCTCAATGTCCAGCGTATTATCAATGAGAATGTAAATGAAAAAACAAAAACAACCAGTACCTTCCAACTTGCCCTACTGCGTCACCTGTGTCACACTGCTTTGCGGCCAAATGGGCTGACACCTGACCTCGACCTAATAACAGAATTCACTCCTCTTCTAACAGGCCTCTTACCTACACCCCATAACCATAACTGGTTCCACTGTACCCAGCCCACATTGCCCCTTCAATGCTTATATAGCCCCAGCATCATGCCAACATCTGCACCTATAATGCACAAGGTCCAGTAACACCTCTTTAAGAGTGGCCATTTCTACCCCTGCCCATGATCTTCCCCTGCAGGGCTATAGCCTCATCTGTCTAACGTGCTCGTTTACCAGCTTTGAAGCCCCCTGGGGGCATGGCTCAGCAGTTTGTGGGCTGGTCAAAGGCTGGTCCAACTCCAGGGCTAATATTTGGTCTCAGTCCCTTTACTTCTCCCATCAGGATCAGCATGTGATGGATTATTTTAAAGTCACTGAATGTATTGTCAGTATGTCTGTTGTTCCGGCCACTCTTTGAGCTTCACTTGCTTCTTCCTGTGAACCAAAAGCGGAGCAGCCATACCTCCTTCCATTTATCCAGCTACTCAGAGTTAAAAGTAAGTATTGCCTAAATTCAGGGTTTACAGCCAGCAAAATGGATGGGTAAAGGGCTCCCCATGGACTAGGGCCCTCGTTCACACAAAGTTGCCAGGGAGGGTTGACATCAACTTTAAGCTTTATGATTAAAACATAGAAAGAAAAGCCCTGCGTGTTATTTTATTGCAGTTAGTAGAGCATGAAATTCTTAATACGATCTCTTAAAGTCAATAATGTGCAGCATTAGACTCTCATGACCACATTGTATGAAACAATACATGGCTTAATTTACTTGGCAAAAGCAACATTTTCTTTACTGAATGCAAAGTGCAAAGCTTTCGCACCTAAACCAATCATACAATCATACATTTTCTATACAAAGGAAGCGACTACATAAATAGTGTACTTTAGACAACACTTGACTGAGGTTACCATGGTAACTATTTATTTTGAAGTTCGAACAATACACTGTATAAAGCATTCATACATTATGTGGATAAGCCATTTTCCCTTTGAGTGCAATATATATATATATATATATATTTCCAGGTTAGATGCAGACAGACGTAAAGCTTTGTAGACCAGCCCCTGCATGCTTCCGCCATAGGAGCTGCATTCCACCACACAAGTCCCCTAGCTCCTCCAATAGGATTCCTAGGTGGCCAAGGCATAAGGCTGCAGGCATGCAGGATCCTGGAATGAGGGCATTTCTGGCTTGCCCTGTTAGGCCATGGGAAACACTTTTATTAAAGGTCCTTTTAGGCAGTGGACCTTCATGACCTTCATCTTTCTGTATTTAGTGGTACTTTATTATACATAAAAATAAAGTGATACTTCATAAAAAAGGGGTGGGGTAACCCTGCATTAGAACAAATTTCATAGATTTATACATGTATAGCATAATTAAAAAAAACAATGTAAGCACAATGTTTAAAGTGATTCAGCATACACCCCCAAAAAACAAAAAGCTCCGTACCTTTTGTCCACCGCAGATTATTGGTGCTAGCCTGTTCATTAATGTTTCCATGCTGGCTCCCGCCATCAGTCACAGAGGCGCAGCTATACCCAGTCCATCTAGGAGGTGTGTGTCAGGCTGAAGCACACCCACTCCATTGTAATGAATGGAAAGCTTTTAACTTTCCTCCATTTATCTTTTCCAGTTTCTTTCTTTTTCTGTTCTTTCTTTCATTCGCTCTACCTTCCTAATATTCCAATGCTGACTGTCCTCTCTCTTTTCTCTTTGCCTTCCTAAGTTTTCACTCTCTTTTTCTAGACCTATTCAACTCTTTCTTTCTCCTCCACTCTTGTTTTTCTACATCCTGATCTCATTCCCTCATTTATTCTCTCTCTTTTGCCCACATTCCCTATTATCTTGCTCTCGTTTTAACAATCTCTCCATCTTTCACATTCCTTCAATCTCTTTCTCTCTCACTTTCTATGTACTCTTATATCTTTTTTCCACCTTTCTCCTCATTCCCTCCATCCTCTGTCTTTTCTTCTTTTTTTCATAGTAGATTTTTTTTTCACTCTCTCCATTTCTTTTTCCACTTATGTCTCCCTTATCTACTTTCAGTCTATTTTTTCTGCATTCACTCTGTCTTTTCTGGTCCATCTCTCTTATCTCTGTCTCCCTACTTTCTTTCAATCCTGGCAGGCTGGTCATAGTGAGAGTTGATGGAATTCTTGGTGGGCCAGCATGCTTAGAGCAGGCCAGGGTGGGTTTAGCTCCCAACATGTAGCTTGTGCTGAAACTTACTCTTTCTTGTTAGTGCATTGCTGCTTCTAACACACAGCACCTGTGTCCCCTTTCCCTGCCCAGCCAAGACATAGGCTTAGTGCATCACTCCCAGGCCTTGGACTGCTCTGCACTCTGCTTGACTCCTCCACCCAGCCACATTATTTGCTCCCTTTAAGAAGGGATAGCGCCAGGTAGTGGCTCGTAACGGCAGCCAGCATTTGGTGAATGCTGGGCGCTGTATGCAAAACCACATTTAAGAAAGCGAATCTGGTGAGTGCCTCTAACAGCACCACGTAGAGTCACATGTATTAATCCTGGCGGCTCAGCGTATAGCGCCGGCGCTCTAGGTTCCAGCGCGCCATGTAGTACCTGTCGCTCTGTAGCGATCTCCCATACATTTCAATGGGCTTTCATTAGTTGTGTATAAATAGCGTGTTTGGTAATTTACATTTTTTTTACTTAATTCATTGTGTGACCTCTCCTGGCTGCAAGCAAAAACTTTTAGAAACTTTTTTGACTTTTTATATTTTTATGCAGAATTGTATATACAGTGTTATTGTCACAGTGTTAAAACAATGTCATTCCATGTGCTTTTGCTTTGTTACTGGTAGATATGTGTTCATAAACAGACTTTAATCACACAGCGTCTGGCGCTCTATGCTGGATCGCCGACCCCCTGTGTGTTTCTAGTCTTTTCTTGAATATGGTGTGAAGCGCCGAGTGCCGGACACACTGAGCAGTCGCTACCTCTCGCTCGCTGCAGCACTGTACAGTTGTTACAGCACCCAACATCAATGCTGGCCTGGGTTACCACAGTGCCCGATACCCGCTTACAGCGTCTACTAGCGGTCATTCTAAGCGCCGCTATACAGGCGCTCATCTAGCAATACCTGGCGTTAGTAGTGAATCAGCCTTCACGGTTCTGTGCTATCACTTTAAAGATGGCCATATCCACTCCTTGTCCCTGTGATGTTATATCCTTAGCCATGGAGAACACTACTGACCAGTTGGGAAGCTTAGGGGAGATGTCCTGGGCTAGCAGAAGACCAGTAAGATCCCTGGCTGATTATGCTTCCCAGCCAGCCATTGGCTTCCAGCACATAACATAAAGTCACTTCAGGGATCTCTCACACTGGTACTTCACCTGCCCAGCCTTAAACAGGAACAAAACCCAAGATTTTCATTATCTAGATTTTGTTGCTCCTGCCAGAGGTATTCCACCTTGGTATACCCTGCTGTGTGTATCCTCTCAGCCCAGGCTCCATTTGTTCTTGCTGCTCTGTGTGTGCAGCTGACCACCTCCCCGCTCACCTCTAGCTGTGGGGAGTGCCTGAGCCAGCCCTTCAGAATTGCCTGGCACGGGTACATGCCTAGGCTAAAAGTATAGCGGGAATACGGCTTGGGATCGCTGATGAGGTGAATGAACTGGACAATCCTCATGGATACACACAGTGGGGCATCCTAGTTGGAGATGCCCCATAAAATGGGAGACCACCGACCTCCCTCTGGTGGGTGGTTTCTCCTCTTTAAGGTATTTTTCTTTGTGGTGCTGTATGAGACCTCTTAAAAAGTAGCCAAATAAAGTTTGGTATTTATTCCTCTCATGGGCCCAAGGTGCTCCAATCCTACACTAACTAGAGCACAGACCATTTGGGCAAATTTTGCTTCTGGACACAGATAGGCTTGTAGGTGCAGTTGGCTTGAGAGCACAAAATATCACACAAATCACTTGAGGGCACACAATTTTGGAACCATAGATGGATTTGGGGTGCAGTGCACTTGGGCTCACCTCACAGATTTCTTAGGGGCACTGTCCGAAAGTGAAAAAACACAGTGGCATTTACTACATGATTACGGTCTCATTTAAGAAACACTAGCGGCACATAGCGGCGGGTGTTTATCTGCAGTGCCACCAGCAAGCCACATTTATGATGCGGAAAAAATGTTTAGCGCCACACACAGCGCCATGTAGCGTTCCATATATCAAGAGCACCGGGTGTTTGGTTAGCGCCGGTGCGGTGTTCCCTACAGTGCCACATCACATCAGACACTCAGTGTCAGTCTCCCATAGACTTCAATTAGCCATTCCAATTTTACAGGTTTATTTTTTGGTGAGTTCAGGTTACCGTTTTTGTTTTTTTTGGTGCCCATTCAGCTGACGCAGGATCCCTGGCCTGTTCAGAATGTTTCTTTCTTAATTTATTGTACTTAGGTTATCTGCAGCTAACTTGTGTTTTCATGTCTGCCAATCATGTGTCATGTCATTTGTGTGTCCCCAATGTCATTTCATGTGTTTTCTCTTTGTCACTGTGCAGCCATCCATTTTAAAAGCCCTTTTTGCCATTGCACCTGGCGCTATATGCCTGAGAGTCATGGTTTTAGAGCGCCAATGTTAAACATGACATGGAGCAGAGGAGCACCACCAGCGCTACCTGTCGCTATATATATTACAAAACGCTCACGTAAAGGTACAGCGCCGCATAGCCTTCAGTGCCGAACACTAGCAGCACCGCCTGCATGTGAGTTGCGTTGCGGCTGGCGTCTCTCGACAGACACTCAAGTGGCGCTATGAGCCGCTTGTAATAAATTGGGTCCCAGAGTAGATCTGTTGATGGATCCATGCTGAGTGATTACTGTATTTTATTTTTCAGTGATCAGGGGAGTGTGAAGGCTGAAGGTATGCTTTGTTTCTTAACAAATTTGATGGCATTTTAAAAAAAGTTAGACTTATTATTTTATGTTTTTCATCAGTTCAGAGACCAGCCAAAAACTACTGCTAACCTATCTGTGCCAAAATACCAAATTAGCCACACCGACACACATTCATGGTGCCAAGTCACCTGTTGCACACAGTAGGTAATATAAGAATGATTATATTGGAAATCAAGCTATTAAACACTTACCCCGGTTAGTGTGTCTTACCACTATTCATCCACCTACTAGTTCCCCTGTGCCAGTCATTGGGTAATCAGTGTTTAGACCCCCTCGCTCATCTTAAGATTTAATTAGGCACATTGCGTTTTGGTTACAGTTTAAACCTTAAACCAATTGGTCCTTGGCAGTCACCAAGTCTGCCTTGGCATAATTCGATTGTCTTGCTAGGTGATCGTCACTCCTGGTAAGGTATTGGCAAGCAGGTTAAAGTGGAATCTGTAAGATCACCTCCCTCACCGCGGGACATCCGAGATCGGGATGTCCCGCGGGGTGAAACCCCCCCAAAACCCCCAAAAAACCTTACCTTGCCACCTCCCACGCGCCCCTCTAGACGTGCACGCGCCCGCGCCGGCCATTTGTGAATGGCCGGAGTGGGCGCGCGCCCTGTAAGAGTGACGCGCGGGAGGCGGCGGCGGACGCGCTGTCTTGTCCGTCGCTGTCACCCGCTTGTCCGTCGGCGGGGATTAGACGGCGCGGTCACGTGGGAGCGTGATGAGGTGAGTTTTTGGGGCTTTCTGGGGGATTTCACCCAGCAGGGCACCCCCAATCGGGGTGCCCCCCCGAAGTGGACCAAAACCGAGGATAGTCAAAATCCTGGGTGTTGGTCCACTTTAAGGACTCCCCCTCGGCAAAAATACACTTGTTTATTTACAACTGTGGCTGCACTAAATAGGACCTGATCTAAATTAATTTTATCTACTTTAGGAGCTCAATCCGAGTAAACAGTCAAAACGAAAGGGAAAAATACAGGCATGGATATTTTACTGCCCATTAAATCAGCTGAAACCTCTTAAAAATTGACTAAAATGTTTTTTTTCATTAAAATGTCAAAGCTTTTAGTAATACACCCCTACTATTATTGGGTGCAAGTGGACATCTTCTTGTATTAGCCGTTATAAGACGACTTTTCTTTCATGACAAAAAAAATGTTTTTCAACATAAAAGACTACTAGCATTAAATATGGCGGCACCAAGCCTTCTGCAGCACTTAATTTAGCCAAAATACCTATGCACACTAATGAAGCATTTTTTAGTATCATTTATATTACATATTGACCATCACACTTTGCTGTAAATTTCATTTGTAACCAACCTGCTTCAAAGCTTAAAAACATTGGCAGTTAAGTAGGCATATTAAGTGACTATTTTGACCACCAGCAAGTTGTGCTACATGGTTTTGCCTTAAAATGTACAAAAGTATGAGTGCTCATATGCGTCCCTCCCCAGGGCAATTCAGATTGCTGCATATTAAAAAAATAATTTTTTGTAACTCCTGCTGTGGTCAATTTTACAAACAAAACGGCATCCCATGGAGCTGTAGGCCGCCTGCAAAGAGGAAGTTTCCTGCTGCTGTGCATTGTGGGGTTATGTCAGGTGAATCCAGGCACCAGCACGGCTGGGATGCTGGAGAAGGAAGCTCCCAGAGAAAAATGGCGAGGCTGCATTTCAGCTTTGGGTGGATCGAGTAGAAAAATGCTGACATTCATTCTGTATCATGCAGAGTCTTGCCAGAACCAGCCCTGAAACAATTCTAATAGCTGGACCACAAGGGCGCTCCATGTTGGCCATGTCTTGTAAGTCAAAGAGTGACATTCTCACACAACCTAAAATGAGAATTCTTAATGAGAAATTATCACTAAACTAACTGGGAAAAGATAATGACAAAATGTAAGACTTTAAGTTAAAGTCCCTCTCCAGGAAAACACTATTGTCTTGCACCTTAATCCTCCTTGGGAGCAGTATGAGCACCTGAAAATCTCTGTTTGTATCTAAATAGCATAAGTATTCTAAAGCAAAACTGATTTCCTTGCTTCATTGGCTGAGCTGGGAAGGACTTGTCATGGAGCAGATTTAGGAGACTTGAGCTTGCTCTGCTGTGGTCAGAAAACAATGTGGGACTTCTGTCGCTTGCTATGCTCACTGAAACTGAGAGCTCCAAGGGACAGAGTAGCTGCAGGACCACTTTTTTTGCGTGGTCCTTAAAAAATGAAAATGAAAAATGACATTTCAAACTGTGGAGTCAGTTTCTATCCTATGCTGCAGGAAATGAAAGAGAAGCACACGGGACAGGCATCAGGCCAGGCTGCAGACTGATCTGTACATACACTTGATCTGCTACTATCTATACTTTAGCCAAGCCCGATTTGCCCCATAAATACAAAGCTGCCTTAAAAGCTGATGGAAAATGTACATTTGTTGTTTTGTGTATGTTCTAATATGGTTAGGACATACCATATGTAACACACAGATGTTACCTGAGATAATTAGAGAATGGAAAGTTAAATTGACCATTTTTGTGGGCCTCAAAGAGGGAAGGCTCAAACCATTTTGTGGGTGATGGGCTTGGTGAGGTTGAAATGTATTTACAGGAATTTTAGGAACAAATATCCAGAGTGTTCTATCACCAATATTTTTCATGGGCCAAAGATCCCTGGAGCATTTAACCGGGGTGGCGCTACACCTACATAAAATCTTGAGTAGTCGTGTGTTTAGCGCCACCACGGATCACTTGTTCCAGGGATCTTTAGCCCATGAAAAATATTGGTGATTGGGCCAATGCTCAGCCAATCCATGCATTTCACTACTGCCATTCAGCCAAAGAGTCGTAAACCACCCAGACATCCTGCATTTGGTGGGACAATCTGCCCCAAATGTCAGCAAAGTGGAATATTTAGTTGGCCACAGACTTTTCAGAGGCACAGTGGGCCTCAAAACTGAAATGTCCTACTAAAAGTGGGACACCTGGTCAGTTTAGGGAAAAGATAATTGATAAAAAATAGGTTGGAAACTCCTCGTTTAGGAGGATAAGAAGCAGTAGAAAGCAATGATACATCAAGAGGGATAGGAATCGCTGGACTGCTGCACTCATGTTTTTACAGTCAATCATTGGTGTCTCAGTTGCTGCAGCCCTGCCCTCTAACCTCTGCAGCGAGTGGGTCCCATCATAAAGAAGACATCATAGACGCGAGGTTCACTCCTGGGGACAACACTGAACCAAGTGTAGGGTTCAAAAATATCAGGGAGCACCGCTGCACTCATGTTTTTACAGTCAATCATTGGTGGCTCAGATGCTGCAGCCCTGCCCTGTACCCTCTGCAGTGAGTTGGTCCCATCATAGATGGGGGGGTCACCTTAGACAGCATAGAGACTAGGGCCCTTATTTAACAAGGGATAGCGACAGGTAGCGACTGGTGAGCGGCTGGTAATGACGGGCCCCGCCACGAGAACGCCGGCTCCCCACCACAATCACACATTTATCAAGCCAATCCTGCTTAGCGACTGAGATAGCGCCAGATAGCCACTCATTCATCATTATTCCAGCCTCAGCCCACAGCGCCAGCGTCCGACCTTGCGACAGGTATGACCTCTCGCTACCTGGCGCTCTCCAATGCATTTCAATGGAACAGTCTTTAAATATTCATAATTAATTATTAATTTTTTTTTTTTTTTTAAATGTGAAAAATTCTGTGACCACTTCTGCCATTTTAAATAATTTTTTTAAGGTAAAAAGAAAAAAAAATGTACAGAATTGATATTACAGGTCTGATATTAATGTATTCATATTACAAAATTATTTTAAAAACTTGTTTTTTTTGGTTTCCAAAATTATGGCTGTTTGGGGGTTAAAAAACTACTTTTAACCCATCGCCGCCAGTGCTCTGGGGTTTAAACATGCATTTTACAGCGCGAGAATTTTTTGAGTGTGATTTGTTAATGAATATGGTGGAAGCCGGTCGCTAGGGCCAGTCGCTATCATGCGCTCCCATACAGCGCGGAACCTGTCAAATAGCGACTCCTCACCCAATATTCAACATTACAGCAAACCGACTGAGTCGCTATCAACTACCGAACAACGGCCAAGCACAGCGACTACTAGCGGGCGCTCTGAAAATGCCGCTACAGTCGCTCAACTGTCGCTACCTGCCGCTGTTAATGAATCGCCCTCCCCGTTCACTCCTGGGGACAACACTGAAGCCAGTGTAACAGATGTACAGCCAGTAATCATGATGGCTATAAAAGATTGTACGCTGGTAATTCTGGAAAGCTTCATAGTTTGTCTCCACGGTATACGTTTCATTGATCTTAAAGTAAGCCATGGTCTCTAGGTAGTCAATCTTTATCTATAAAAGTAACATCTGAGAATATTCTGAAAGGGAAAATGAAACATAACTAGTTGCACCTTTTCACCCTATTTTGCTAGTATAATAAACAAACAAAATAAAAAAAACCTGCTGCTCAGTTTAATGACTGGTGAAACTAAAAGAGTCAAATGAAAGTCAGAGTACAGGATTGCATAATGCTCAGACATGATCAGGGATTATTATAGCTCTTCTCCTAGTTCTTATTCTCACTATGAATTCAGGTCATTTCAGCATTACGCTTTGCACTGCTCTGCTGAGACGCGGGTTCCAGGCCAGTAATGTTGGATACAAGGCTGATCTCGCCATTTTACTGATGCTAGTAACAGCCACATGGAAGATGAATATTCTATCTCTTTCTTTTTCTCTGTGAATTTTGATTGGTCTGGGATCCCATGCCTTTGAAGTACAGTCTGCGTTCTCTGCAGCGTGGGTTTCCCTTGGGATGCCTTGCGTAGGTGGAAGTCTACCTCTCCGGCTGCCCAGAGGAGATCTTATTAATGTCAGAGATGTGCCATCCCCGCTCCCACACAAATATCTAGCTAAAGAGGCGGGATCACTACTGCGGTAGCAAAGCGAGGATCCCCATCAGCACTGATGATATAAGAGGAGGTATCCCATCAATGTGTTTCTGTGTGTGTGGGAATGCTGCATCTCTGACTCGCTTCCTTTCATTTATTTCAACCTGTTATATTCAGCTTGGGGGAAACACAAGAAGATGATGCTTATGGGGTTAACTGCATAATGAGGACGCACATGTACATATAAGGCGATATTGCAAATTATTTTTAGGAGCTGTCTGCATTTTAATTGGGTTTGTGGGAGGAAGGATGAGTCAGTGCAGATAAGAAGGAAGACATTTGAATGTAACACAGAAAAACAGATAAAATGACTTATCAGGGATACTTAAGTAATATTCATATGGGAAAGTACAGGATAAGAAAAAAAGATTATCTCTTTATCTCTTATTTTTACAGCAGTTCCAAAAGATAGCTGACCAAGGACAACAAGGAAAATTAAATAACTACCATTGTCTCCAGGTTTTAAAATCAGTTCATAAAACATAGTTATAAACAATATAAAACATTGCAAACAACCAACAAAATCCCCATCCAAAAACTCATGCTCCTTGTTTCATAGGTATGTTGCTGGATTTTTAAAGCTAAGCTTGAATTATGTATAGTGTGACCAATTTGCCAACAGAAGAGCTCACACAGTTTCCATGGCTAATTAAGTATAAGTAACTAACTGGTCCCAATTAACTTAATTTGGATAAAAAAGTAGATAGGGAGGCCGATTCATTAATAGGGCCAGGTAGCGACAGATGAGCGACTGTAGCGTGATTTTTTCAGCGCCAGACAGTATTCGCTGTGCTTGGCCGGCATTAGCTTGATGACAGCGACTCAGTCGGTGTGCGGTAATGTTGAATACGGGCTGGGGGGTCGCTGTTTCACAGGTCCAGCGTTGTATGTGAGCGCCTGACAACGAATGGCCAGAGCGAACGGCTAGCTTCATATTCATTAACAAATCACGCTCCGAATGTGCTGTCGCTGTCCATTCCTTGTTTAAACCCCAGAGCGCTGGCGGCGATGGGTATTAACTAGTTTTTAACCCCTAAACAACCATATTTTTTGAATGTAACATTATACATGTTTTTAGAATCATTTTGTAATATGAATACATTAATCTCAGACCTGTTAGATCAATTCTGCACATATTTTTTTTAATTTTTTTTTTTGACTTAAAAATAAATCCTAACATTGCAGAAGTGGTCTCCGATTTTTTGACATTAAAAAAAAAAATAAATAAAAATTAATACCAATTAATTATGAATAATTATAGATTGCTCCATTGAAATGCATTGGACATCGCCAGGGAGCGACAGCTCATACCTGGCGCTGTGAGGGAATTTGCAGCGGCGCTGTTCGGTCCAGGCGGCTTCATGATGAATGCCGCGCTAGCCGTCGCTCTCGCCGGCGCTAGCCTCATTTTGCTTGATAAATGCGTCATTGTGCCTGCCGCCGGGCGTACTTGAGTCGGTAGTCGCCGTTAGCTGCCGCTACCTGGCGCTCGTCAGACACTACCTGGCGCTATCGCTTGATGAATAAGGGCCTAAGTAACTAACTGATCCCAATTAACTTAATTTGGATAAAAAAGTAAATTAATAATTAACCAACTCTGCACCCTGCTAAATAATTTTAAGCTTTATTAATCATTGCTTTCAAACTGACCTGTATTCAGAAACTACCCTAACATGGACCTACTACATTTGTATATAACAGCCTTTGCATGCTCTTGGGATGGCAACTACTTCTTCTTGAATCAGATCCTGTCTTGTCTGATCCTGAGTATACATTTGTAAAAAAACAATGCAGAGGGAGCTACAGGCTCACAGGTTAAGATGAATGTTTCTGCTTGAAAGAACAGCTGAAATAGTTTGACATTATTGATAGTCTCCTCTTCACTGAAGCAGTGTAATACAGTTTTATCTTAGATAGAATAGCTAGCTAGAGTAGGATGGATTATGTTTATGTTGTCTAATAACTTATAGACAGTACACATGGATATACATTCTAAAAGGTTGTTGCAAGGCTTGGCTTTAAACATAGCAACATCTGTATATTTAGCGGAAGGGAAACTCACGGTACAACAGGTGGAGGCTGATTCACTACTAACGGCAGGTATCGCCAGATGAGCGCATTTATAGCGGCGCTTAAAGTGGACCAAAACCCTCCCATGATCGGCCCGGGAATCTATAAGATTCCCGGACCGATCAGCTCCCTGACTGCGGGGAACCACGATTGCTAAATCCCTACCTGCTCCTCGATCCAGCGGCGCCCGCGCGTTCCTCTAGCAGGACGCGCACCCGCGCCGGACGTTTGTGAATGGCCGGCGCGGGCGCGCGCCCTGTAAGAGTGACGCGCGGGAGGCGGCGGGCGCGCTCTCTTATACGTCGCTGCCTCCCGCTTGTCCGCCGGCAGGGATTGGCTGCAGCGGTCACGTGGGAGCGGGGAGAGGTGAGTTTTTGGGGCTTTCTGGGGGGTTTCACACAGCGGGGCACCCCCGATTGAGGTGCCCCACCGAAGTGGACCAAAACCCAGGATAGTCAAAATCCTGGGTGTTGGTCCACTTTAAAGCGACCGCTAGTAGACGCTGTAAGCGGGTATCGGGCGCTGTAACAGAGCGTCTCTGTCACTCTAGTAACCTGTCTGGCATTGATGAACTTAATGTGTGTTGGGCGCTCTAACAACAGTACAGTGCTGCAGGGGGGCAACAGGTAGCACCAGCTCAGTGCGTCCGGCACTCGGCGCTCCACAGCACAACAAAAAACTACACACACAAAGCGTCGGCGCTCTAAAGCTGGGCGCTGTAGCATAGAGTTCCAGATGCTGTGTGATTAAAGTCTATTTTTGAACACATATTCACCAGTAGCAAAGCGAAAACACATGAAATTACATTGTTTTAACACTGGGACAATAACACTTTAGTACCAGACCCGTAAATACAATTCTGCATAAAAATATAAAAAGTCCAAAAAATGTATAAAAGTGTTTGTTTGCAGCCAGGAGAGGTCACACAATGAATTAAGCAAAAAAATATGTAAAATGCGCAACTATACACAACTAATGAAACACCATTGAAATGTATAGGAGAGAGCGCTACAGAGCAACAGGTACTACATGCCGTTCCTGGGCCTAGAGTGCCGGCGCTATACGCTGAGCCGGAAAAACTTTTCCACAGCATCTAAAATTGATATATTTTTAAGTTTTAGTCACTTATTATGCTTTCCCTCCACTGGGCTGCAACGCTGTTTAGGACTCTAGGACACGGGCACCACCATCTTGCCACAGAAGCATCACATACTGAGGCGTGGGGAGGGGGGCAGGTTATAGCTGTACTTTGCACAGACAGAGCAGAGCTGGCGTAAGGAAAAGGATAGCAAACCCACAATGTAGAGTGGCATAGTCAGAAGACACTTCCTGTCTGCAGGCAGCCTGAGACTCCATGGGCCACCATCTTGGATGTTTAAAGGCCCAGAAAACGCACTAGGTGCAGGTAGGATGATTTTTAATGTGGGCAATCTGTATGTACAGGGTGGGGGAAACATACAAGAAAGACTCTTATTCAGGGTGAAGGTCCGGTTTAATAAAACATACAGTAAGTCAAAAGTTATGATAGCCACACATGACCTAAGATCTTGGAATTGACTGCAATTTTACCTTGACTTTGAGTGTTAACATTTAATATTTCTGAACCAAAAATACTACAAAAATTACTATAAAGTTCTCCTAAACTTTTCTATTGCCAATCACTTATGTTGCTGCAGATAGATCTCCTATGGGAACTTTGGGATATAAAGACACATTAAAAACATTAACAGTAATGAGATGCTTTTCTGTTCTTCTTGTTTTTCAATTTGGTGCTACAGTATAGAGTTAGATTACTGTCCTACACTGTACTTGACTTGATTTTATTGTAGTGAAAAAGATGTTTAACATAAAGCCCAGGGGATCTATGCAACTAACTGACATGCAGCTCTTTAACAACTTTCTTGGGAGAAATCTAAGCACCTGGGAGGTGGCTGTATATGCTGATGCCCTGTACCAACCATACTGGAAGCTGAGCTCTGTTTTACTTGTTGGCCAGCTGTCACACATTCCCATTGTGCCACTGCTAGTAAAAGCAATTGGAGGATAGAGGTGCCACAGCTTTTTACTTTACATTAAAACCGACCACTGCTGCTCTGTACGATTGAATAGCAGAAAGCACAGATAGGTCCTGTCCTGCTGCGAACTTTTAAAGGGTAAGCCCACTTCATAGACCTCAGACCATGTGCGCCAACAGATACAAGGTGAACCTCTTACCTTCTCCCAAGTCCTCAAAAAGGAAATCATAGCCGTAAACAGTGTGATTAAATAAACCCTTTAACTACCAGCCTATCTAGAGATTGTTGTCACTATATGTTTAACTGTGATTTTTGCACAGAGTTTGGACTTTAAAATGAAATGTCTTGTTTGTCATTTTTGTAGTGCTTTCACAAAATTTTAGGATGAAATTTATGAAAATAAAATTAAAGAAATCGATTTTGTCTTAAATGTTGTCGCTTATTTTTAAAATAAGAAATGTAAGTCTTAAATCATCCTGCTTTTAAAGGCCCCTTTCCTCCCAATTACAGCAGCACCCCATATGTATCGGTAGACACACGTTGCTGTCCGGCAGACACAGCAAACTGAAAGAGCGAGTTTTTCAAATGAAATACAACTATGTGCACTGTCAAGGGTTAACCCCCTTGGCGGCGATCCCGAGTGTGACTCGGGGTCAATTTGCGCTGTAAGTGGCGGTGACCCCGAGTCACGCTCGGGATCGATTTGGGAGCAAGAGCGGGCGGCGCAGCCTCCTTACCTTCTCCCTGCGATCCAGCGATGTCTCCACCGCGATCGCAGGTGAGAGCCGCGGCTGCGGCGTCCGTCTCCGCTTCCGGGTTCCGTCTCTGTGAGCCGCAGAGGCTCATGGGGGCGGAGCCGTGCGTGAGAGACAAATGCAATGGCAACGCTTTCGTTGCCATTGCATTTGTCTATTTCGCAACGCCAGGAAGGTTAAACCTGGCATAGGGTCACCCTCTCCAGGGTGGGGGTCCCACACTTTTTTTTTTATTGTTAAGGCTTAAACCCTTAAAAATAAAAAATAAACAATCGTGTGCCCCTCATTAAAAACTGCTGGGGATGGGGGAAATGCCAAGCACATAGAATTCACTTAATTGTAGGAGAAGCAACACCATAGATTCTACAGGCTTGGTGCTTAAGGGTTAAAGGGATAGAAGGAGGGGATTCAGGTCATAGATGTCATTTGATAGAGCTTGCGCCCAATCAATTCCAGTGCATACAGAAACATGAAGCTGTCTGGGCTTCATGCCATGGAGACATTTAGAGGGTCAGAGGAATGATAATATTATAATTACAATAAAGATCCACGCTCAATATAATAAAAAAACGTTAAAAGCAGAAAACTTAAAAAAACGTGATAAAAATGACTCCACTGTTCACATGTCATAACATCATTGAGAAGCAGTAAAGAATCATTAAGCGGAGAACTTCAAAAAGTCCTTTTTCATGTTAGCTCATCATAGGTAAAAAAAATATTCTTTTCACCAATGTCTTTCAACGCATTTCAAGTTTCCTCCACCATACAGGTGTGCTTACCAGGTATATTTTTGTTAAAGAAGCAGAGCAAATGTCAGTTATTCTCCACTGTATTGCTCTCACAAGCCCCAGCTGATCCTCTATTTCAGTCCTCAGTTCATTTATACTGGGTTTAAATAAAAAGGCTTATGTATTTAATTTATTATAAATGCAGTGACAAGATTGCCACCAGATCAGGCATATACAAGTATCCAAAATTCAACCATTTAAAGTGGACCAACACCCAGGATTTTGACTATCCTGGGTCTTGGTCCACTTCGGTGGGGCACCCCGATCGGGGTGCCCCGCTGTGTGAACCCCCCCGATCACCCGAAAAACTCACTTCTCCCCGCTCCCAGCGCCGACGGACAAGCGATTTGACAGCCGCGGACAAGCGGCTCCTCCGCCACCGCCTCCCGCGCGTCACTCTTGACGCGCGCGCGCCCGCGCCGACCATTCACGGACGGTCGGCGCGGGCGCGCGCACACGTCTAGAGGGGCGCGAGGGAGGCGGCGGCGGCCAACAAGGTAAGGGGATTTGGGGTGTTTGGGGGGGTTTCACCCGGGCCGATCACCTCCCTCCCCGCGGGACATCCGAGATCGGGATGTCCCGCGGGGAGGGAGGTGATCGGCCCGGGAATCTTATAGATTCCCGGGCCGATCATGGGAGGGTGATGGTCCACTTTAAGCTCTTGCTCCAGATTTTCCACAGTTTTGGCCGTCCCCTAATTAAAATATGTTGCAGGAACTGTTAGATGTCAGCAAAGCTCTCTAGGTCAACATGATTCATGCCCAGGGACATTAACCAAACTTGAACTCTGAAATATGTTGAACGACACTGCAGAGAAGAGAATAGTTTTTAATCCTAAAATGGACTGCCATGCAAAAGGATAATACTATTAGAAATAAACTATGCTACTATTACAGCAAAAATCATAGGGCAAATACCAGCACAAGGCACAACATAAAATATGAATTGTGTGGTCTGGAGCAGAAAAAGCATTGATGTGCATAGTAGGCCAACTTAACCAACAATAACCTGACAACTTGTGCTAAAGGCCAAGAAAATACTAAACAGGTGTATTATAAACAAGCTTGTCATGAAAAAAGAAATAAATTATTAGTAAGTAAATCTTAGACCTAGCTATTGTCACTTGGTGTTTGTGGGCTCTCAATACCTCTTTTGTCATACTAACTACCAGTATTGATTATGGTTGTGCTTCTGATCTAGTCACATGCATTCATTTTTGCTTGACACTTAAATCGATCAGACAAGAAAGGATCAATGAACATACCATTCCTTCCTTTGTTTCCAAATGATTCTTTCATATGATGATAAGTTGACCCATCATATAATTAACGGATATTATATGCAGTATTGCTTCTTATGTTGGACACTATGCTAGCAGGAAATGAGCATTTCCAAACTTTTTTAACTTTAGGTAAGGCTGAAGTATTTACCATAAGATGTCTTCAAGTATTCAAGTTCTAAGATACATATTTAATTCAAACAGGAACAAGTGTAATTTACTGATAATTATCAGTATTCAATGCTGATATAGTTTGATATGGTGGCTCCCAGACAAACAGGTGGGGTGCGTCCAGAGATTTTCATCAAAAACACTTTATAGCATGAGCAGTAAATCAAATTGAATGCGTATATCCAGCTATTCTTTCCAGGGCATGTTGAAAAGTATTGTTGTGTATTGTTTTATCTGTTTTGGAGATCCCCATGTTCCTCAGAAGTAGGACTCCTCCTACTTCTTTTAGGAGATCTGATGGGTTGAAGAAGCCATACAAATCTATTTCAAAGATTCAGGCTGTAATCAAATTTTCTGAATGTTAGGTTTGCTGGTACACACTTTGTAGGGGAAGTTTGCTTGCATCTCACAAACGGTATCCAAAACTTGGGTCATGAGATTTGGGTTCTAGGTACAGATACAAATTAGAGACTGCTGACACCTTTAAAGTTGCACAACCAGAGGTCAAGTCAAGCATCCCTGCATACTTTTGTTAATATGTGTCCATAAGAAGGCATGTGTCAATTAAGAGAATGTTATCAGCAGTTTGAACATAGAGACATAGAAGGTTGATGGCAGAAGGAGACTACTCTGCCCTTCAATCATATGAATCACAAACCTACTTGTGTCACTCAAGCTGTCTGAGTATGTCTTGTCTATAAGCAATCTGATAGTTCTCTACTCTCCTTTACTTGGACTATATTTCTGCACTGTGTGCTACATGGAGTTACTGGAGGTCTGTGGCCCAACTACTGCTCCACATGGGTTTATTCTCATCCAGTTCCCTGCAGTCTTTGAGTTCTTTTAAGTCATGAGGTCCAGTGACTATTCCAAGTCAGCTACTCCCATGTTCCAGACCCATGACATAAGGGCTTTAGCTTTTAACTGGCAGAGCTGGCCTTAGGTTGAGTGACTCTTTGTGCAAGATATTAAGATGTTGCCCCCACCCTAAGCACATATTGCTTACATGTTACAATGAGTTGTAAGAGGGCACTTACATGTTAAACAAGAACACAGTGATCACAAGTTGAAGAGGGGATTGCATGTTAAACCAGAATGCTGTAATAGGACACTTACATGCTACACCAAAACGCTGCCAAATATCAAGTTCAAGTTAATTTCACCAAGTACATATAAGCATACATACACTGATTTTTTCCTGCTGTGTGTGATAAAAAAAGAAGTACAATCAAATAATATCATAGCTAAAAAACATAACCAAAACACCAATATTGCATTCTATATACATAGCTACATAGTAACATAGTATGTGAGGCTGAATAAAGACTTGACCCATCCAGTTCAGCCTGTATAGTAAAATAAGTTCTCCTTCTAAGGGTCTAGTAGCCATAGCTGGTAATGTTATCACATGCAAGGAAGGCATCCCGGGCCACCTTTGAACACTTTTAGTGTATTCTTCATAATTACCTTCTCTGGCAGAGAATTCCATAGTCTCTCTTACAGAGAAGAATACCGTGTCGGTGGAGGAATCGCATTGAAGAACCTATACTTAAACCTCTGTGGTATAAATAGATAGATTGTATTGACCAGGATATATTTATACATAGTTATTAGATCACCCCTTAGGTGTCTCCTTTCCAAACTAAATAAACCTAACTTTGACGATCTTTCAGGAGTTCCCTCATTCCAGTTAATAATTTAGTTGCCTTCTTTTGAATGCGCCCCAGTTCTGTTGTCTCTCTTGTGCACTGGTTCTCAAAACTGTACACCATATTCCATAGGGGGTCTGACCAGTGACTTATACAGGGGTTTAATGATACTCTGGTCATGGTCATACACTTAAGCTAATTCTGGAATGTCCTGCAATATTCTAGAAGATATGGGTATTCAGCTGAATTCAGGTTTTTAATTGCCAGGGGGGAAACCTATTCCTGTGTCTTTCAGATCTTATGCATGGCAGCATGAGAGGAATCTCTATTCATTTTGAGTGCTTCTGAACTCTCTAGCTGTTTGAGGAGATCATCTGCTTTAGGGAGAGGGGACCCTATAATCCCTTCTGGTGTCATTTTCTTGGAACTTTGTGTTATCACTGTATGTAGGCTGGTGAAGCAGGACAGGGATGAGAATGCACGCATGTGGTGCGGACACGGCGACTAGGGTGGCATGTAGGCTGCATGTGCACAGCAGCAAGTGAGGCATGCGCGGCGAGGGAAGCACTGGAGTAAGTATAGGGTAAGTATGAAGCTGGTGCAGGTAGCTTGTGCTGGGCCCGTTGGCTCCACGTGCCATGGGGCACTGCCTCAATGGTATGTACACCTCTGTGTAGGGAAAATGTCCTGCACACTGGTGTGTGGGACAGTCCTGTGGAACCTGAAAATTTTGGGGAATATTCACCTGTATAGCCGTTCCAGGTGCCCCCATGGAGAAACATGAAGTCCTGTGGGATTGCATAGGTTACACACCCCAAAGGCTGGCCAAGTCAGTTGGTTATGATCACATGTTCAGCACTTTTTTATCTTACTTCCGTCTTTTTTTTCAGGCGATGTTGATATCCGGACAACTTTTTTTTTTGAAGATTTCCATTCCTGCAGCTTGCAGAGAATACATTCAGCCTAATAGACATCATTAAGCTTGCAATTGAATATTTTATAGATGGAACAAGACATCACAGCTTAGCTGATCACCTCCAAAAAACGTTTTTGCGTTTTAAAGTATTTATAGATTCAGTTTTTAATCAATGTTGCTGGTAATGTAACTGTGCCTGTTGTCACGGGCTCAGAAAATGTGCTGTTGCCATGGTGATGCTGCCATCACATATAACCCTACATTCTTCAGCCTTTTAACTACACAGGCTTTAACATGATGAATTACACAATAACAGCTGTATTGACCTTCTATTACATTGCTTTTTTTGTCCTTACTCAGATATATACTACTATATTTTATGTGAGATCACCTGTGTATGATTTATTATTCCCTAATTATGCAAAGACGTTTGATACAGTTAAGTCATAGATATTGTCAAGGCAATTTCCCATCAATGCTACTTGTAGAAAAAGGGTGTTTCCCATCTGATGGGAGTGCCTCTGAAATCCTGCATTCGTCATGAAAGAAGGTTTTGTCCTTTGCAGACACTAACCTTAACCAACCTTATTTGAAGCGTCATTGCATAAGTAGTAAAATATGACAATAAATGCTGCTGTCAGCCATAGGAACATTGCAGGAGCTGAATGGTATCATGGAGGCTAGGCAATATAATGTGGCTAGTGGTGGTGGTGAGAGGGGGGTCTGTGGATAGGTATATGAACAGTGTTACTAGAGTAGTCACAGAACAATTATAGCTATAGTGTTGCTTTGAAAGGCTCATTTAAAACGTTATGTTTACAGAAAAATGTAAAGTAATACTTTAGGGATTAAAGTCCAGCATATTACGCTATAACGTTACTCACCTAGGTTTAGCAGGTGTTCACCTATAATAGATTTCCCTGCTGTTTATTAGTATAGCAAACTGACATCTTACAAAACACATGTTTGATATGTTCTACACAAATGAAAGGTTATTCAATCAAGGTTATATGTATATACAGTGGCTGACTGGGGCCAAATATCTGCCTGGGATTTTCCCCTGGCCCTGACAAGCCCATTTGTGGCATGCAGCATACCCACTGAGCACCCCCAATGTGCTTCCTGATTAGTCAATGGTGCATTTCACGAATGAGGCTAGCATTGCAGGAATAGATGAAGGGGGGGGGGGGGGCGTATTCCACTTTTGATGGCATTTTTAAAAGTTTCCATTATTGTGTGCCAAATGATGTGCTCAAAAGCTTATCTGTCATTTTTCTTCTTTGTTATTTGGTTGCAACAATATGGTTACCTTAGCAACGTACACAAAATGGTAGGGCTGGTGTACCCGACAGAGACTTCCTGGCTCTGGCTGGCTAATCAACTGACTGGCTCAGGCAATGCCACATTGACACTGGATTTCCTTGAATATGTTCAGTATGATCCTAAAAAAAAACAGAACCATAGTTAAGAATCCCCCTAAGGATTGCCCCCATTGTACCCTAGGTACAGGCCCTTCAATGCCTAATGGGAAATACAACCCAGGTTATAAGTAGTGTGGGCAACATCAGGGCTGGAATATCAAAATCAAGTTGTGTCATTGTAGGAAACAATTTAGCGTCTGAAGAAGCAGCCAGGTGATTGGGATATCTGGGATCTGCCATCCCAGCAATGAATTTGTTTGGATGAGTGATTGTAGTTTGTGGTGTGCAAAGGGTGACCTAAAGTGGATATAAAATATAATTTCCCTTATTACGTCACATTACATTAGTAACAACTTTCTGACCTTGAATAAGCCCTACAGAAAAGTAGGCACAGTATCCTTCTAAACTGATCTACCTTTAGGTCTAGTTTATATCGACATCCCCTTGCCTGGGAGAAACAGACTAAGAATTTGACTAAGAAGATAGTAACATCGGGGTAACAACTGAATAAAAAGGCTGTGGCCAGACCAACCACGGTAATGATCTGGGTACAATAACCCATGTTTTTTTTTGTATTACTCAAGGTCTGAAATCTCCAAGGTTGACCAAAGGGGTATTTTTAGTCTTGTAGGGTCACCATCGCTAATGCTGCATAGGAGAATATGAACCCTAAATACAGCACTGGGTAAAGGATGAAAGGAAACACGTGAGCTGAGTTGGGCATCAAAAACTGGATTTTGGAGGAATGAATGGCTGTGTGTACAGTAGGTCCCTAAAAGATTCACAATCTAATCTCTGGCCATTTGAGCTTTTAGTGACAAATGAACATTTACTGTTTCAACTTTTTGTTTTTATTTACCTATTTATTTTTTTTGCATAACATTGTTGTAGTTTTCTTCCCCTGTTCCCCTTTATCCCCTTGATTTAATAGGAAAACAAAACTAGTGATGCGGCACAGGGCCGTGCATCCACCATTGCCCGCTGTAAGGTTTTACGGGTGAGTTTCAGGATAGGGAGAGCACCAGACCTAGATTTTCATAGACTCTGGGGCCATTTATTGGTCCACTTAGAGGCCACCCATGACTAAAGCTGCTTTTAAGGGGAAATGCAATGTGATAAAAATGGAAACAAGTTGCTAATATTCTGTTTATTAAGGAATGTCATAGGATCTTAACAAATTATACAATGGTCTGCAAATCCTAAAGAGGAACTACTGTCAGAGATGAACTATGTTAGAACTACTAAAGACTTAAAGGAGCCGCAGCACTCAACCCTGTTAGCTTGCTGACCAACCTATAATCTGTCTCTAAATCTGGTAAAAACAGAGGCTCAGTCACACACATCTGCAGAAGTATGCTTAAGCTGCACCACCAGCGCCAAGGTGCCTCTGTGGGGTGCAGTCCTAACTCTAATCTCTGAGAGCCCCATTTGGGACATACAATGCAAGAGATAAAATGGGAGCAGCTTACCTGAGGTTGCCCTAAACCTCATGTGCAAGCCATGGGGTGGAAGGGTCAAGACCTTGCAATACAGCCTAGACCCCACACACCATGTGCTTGCACAAATTCAAATGAACAAAGGGGGAGTGACAGCTGCTCAGACCATTTTATAACTAACCTGGGAGGTGCAAGTCAGCAGGGCAATTAGGTTACTAAAGACTTAAAGGAGCCGCAGCACTCAATCCTGTTAGCTTGCAGACCAACCTATAATCTGTCTCTAAATCTGGTAAAAACAGAGGCTCGGTGACACACATCTACAGAAGTATGCTAAGCTGCACCACCACGCCAAGGTGCCTAAGGTGCTATGTTAGAACTACAGCAGCCATAGAAGGATCTGGTAGAGGTAAGTACCCGGGCAGCCCGGTTCTTTCTTTTAGTGGCGCATATTAAAAGAAGGACATTTCTGGCCATAGTTCCTCTTTAATAGCTGCTTATATATGGGTCAACCTCGGCTAAAGTTCCGGGTGACTCATACTACTAATAATTTTTGGAAGTTGTTTTGTAATCATGATTGTATTGAAACACCCACTTTTGAAGGACGTTGTTGTATTGTACTGTGCCTTCCATAAAAAAAGTTTGAAAACCAAAAGGAACGGTGCTGGCAGTGAGCTTGCAACCTATGGTATGAAGTAAAAAGCTTTATAATAAGTAGCAGCAAACATGAGGCGGCAGTAGCATATCACTCGAAGCATGACTGATTTACTCCCTGTAGCTTCCAAGTTTTCTGGCAGTTGTCATGGCGACAAAGCCTCGGGAACTCTGTAACAAATGGGGGGAGCAGAGGTTTTTATGGGACAATGGTCCTCCTGCTGTTGGAATTCAAAGCTTAAAATAAAACGCTCTTGGTGCATTGTTTTAGCTCAGGTAATCATTTCTGCTCTACCTTTAGTTTCAAAACACTTAAAATTACCACTTAGCTCAAAATGAATGCATTTATACAGCTCTGGATGCGGCTGTAATTCATGTTCTTGGTATCATGGCAGTTATAATTTAGGCTATTTTGTGCATTTACGTCTTTCACATGAATTGTATGTAGTTGTCATGGTTATATGCCACGGTTCAGATAAACCAAGCTATCTACTTTGTTTGTTCTAGAACAGTTAACCTCTTGCCTGCCACCCAGCCTTTCCTGCTCTGCTGAAAGCGGTGCTATGGGGGAATAAGTGCTCCCAGGTCTCTCAGCTCTTTAATCCTGAACAGTGGAGACCAAGCCTTCCTGCTGATCGCAGCACACGCCAAGACACTTCAACGCTTTTTATTACTTGATTGTTCAACCTTTGTCAATGATTGGCATCAAGGATAAGTGGAGCCTTTTATTTCCTTAGGCTTCTTTTTTTTACTCTGTTTTATGTTTTTTTTTAATGGTAAATGTAAATCAATACTAAGGCGCAACATATTATTTTGCTTTTAGAACTTTCACAATATTTAGATATACATCAGTAAATAAAAGAACTGAACTAAGAAGTTTTTAAAGAAAATGTCCCCCTTCAGATTACTCTTGCTGTATTAACTTCTCACTTAATAAAAGGAAATCTTTATTGTTTACTCTTTTTAACATCATGGGAACATGATAGGGTCGATTCACTGGAAGTAAGGGAAAAATGTGAGTAAATGGGTTTTTACTCATGAAGAATTACTGCATTCGAATGACTTACTTGTATTACTAATTACTTAATTAATTTATTAGCTGCTTATATTTTGCAGTGAACTCAGAAATCATATATGGTATATGTCTCTGATCCAAGTATTTTTTGGGAACATTTAGTCAAAGAGGTCTGTTCCATAAGCTTTTTTTACAGGAAGGTCCCCCTCTGGAAGCAAGCACAAATAGCAATACAAAGAGGCCGATTCATTAATAGCGCCAGGTAGCGACAGATGAGCGCCAGTAGCGTTATTTTCACAGCGCCCGCTAGTATTCGCTGTGCTTGGCCGTTGTTCGGCTGTTGACAGCGACTCAGTCGGTGTGCGGTAATGTTGAATACGGGGTTAGGAGTCGCTATTTGACAGGTTCCGCGCTGTATGGGAGCGCATGACAGCGAATGGCCATAGCGAACGGCTCCCAGCATATTCATTAACAAATCACGCTCAAAAAATTATCGCGCTGTGAAATGCTTGTTTAAACCCCAGAGCGCTGGCGGCGATGGGTTAAAAGTAGTTTTTTAACCCCCAAACAACCATATTTTTGGAAAAAAAAAAAAAACATGTTTTTACAAACATTTTGGAATATGAATACATTAATATCAGACCTGTAATATCAATTCTGCACACATTTTTTTTTTTTTTTTTTACCTTAAAAAAAATATCTAACATTGCAGAAGTGGTCACAGAATTTTTGCCATTTAAAAAAAAAAAAAAAAAAAAAACATTAATAGCAATTAATTAAGAATATTTAAAGATTGCTCCATTGAAATGCATTGGAGAGCGCCAGGTAGCGAGAGGTCATACCTGTCGCTGTTCAAGGTCGCTCGCTGGCGCTGTGGGGTGAGGCTGGAATAATGATGAATGATTCGCTATCTGGCGCTCTGTCAGTCGCTAAGCAGGATCGGCTTGATAAATGTGTGATTGCGGAGGGGAGCCGGCGTTCTCGTGGCGGTGAGCGTCATTACCGTTCGCTCACCATTCGCTACCTGGCGCTATCCCTTGTTAAATAAGGGCCAAAGAGTGATACTTCTAAACTATATTACTGTTATCCCCATTTCCTCCAAACTGTCTTTGACTCACTGACTCCTAATTTGCTCTTTGCACTTCATACTGATGGGTTGACACCTGTTGGCGAAAGTGATTTGGCCTTTGCGAGTCATTTAGTTTATTAGAAGTTTACTGTAATGTTTGATTTCCTGTATAATGAATCAGGGCTGCCAAAAGGGTAGGACAGACAAGACTCCAGTTTAGGGCCTGAGAGGGATGGCTACAAAATGGGAGTCCTAGTAGGAAAGCCTTGCCCTAAGCTCTGCTGCCTGCCACATTATTGCTGCAGGTGCTGATGTTAAATGAGTTTGTTCACCCCCCAGTCCCTAGTTTTACTGGGTCCCAAAGGAAACCAGGTTGGTTTCTCTTGGGGCCCAGTTCAAACTAGGGACCCAGCTATCACATATAGGTTATGGAGGGTCAGACTCTATACAGAATATGTTGGGACTGGACCCCTATATTGGTTGCTTTTGGCCAGGGGTCCAGCCATCACTATAGGTTACACGCAGACATTGTAGATGTACGAGGCTCTTTATGGAAGCCCTGTAATAAATGTTCTGGTAGTTTGGAAAAAAGTCCATATTTATATGGCCTGTTTCCTTTTGCCCATAGGAAATGATTTTGTTATCCCATACCATGACTATATTTTAAGCCAACCACTCTCCTGGTTTAGGGGGAACTGGGCTTTCTCTGGAGTGCTCATTCTCACGTCTATGATAGACAGCGTCACTGGTTTTCCCTACATAGCTTATCTTTTAGCTAGCTATCTTGGCTCTCGATTCTGTAAAGGGCCAAACAAATGTGCAAACATGTGATTATTGGATTACAGAGGTAAGCTATTCTGCAAATTGTGCCAGTGTGCAACCTGCTTATTTTCAAGAGCCACATGCAAAGTTTTCATTTTGTTTGCAAATGATAACGAAAAAGTGGCCCCTGTTCCCCAGTGCACTAGGAATAGTGGCTGGCAGCCCAGGGCCTAGGGAATTATAATCCCCTATGCCAACTGGCACAGGTCTGGTACACTACACCCTGGCGAAGTGTCGTGACGACACGCAATGCGTCGGTGGCGGCTGCGGCGGGGGAACCCCAAGTGACACGGTGATGTAAACGTTTGTTTATTTTTGTATGCTACCACTGTTATCCATTGCTCGGTGGCCCAGCCGGGCTCATTTTAAGCCTGTTGTTTTCTTCACATGAAATCTGTTCACCACACGGTATTCACTGTGCTCAGTGTCGGGCTATATATATATAGCCCGGGATATTTGGTCACTTCTGTACATATGCTATTTTTGCACATTTTTTATACGGCCATTTTGCACACACTTTTGCTATTTTGCACATACTGTAGGTTTTTGATTTTTATCACATACGCTCAGTGTTTTTTGGTCTTTTTCTTTTTTTCACACATTATGGTTATTAAATAGCCTTTTTGTTTTGCTTTTTTGTTAATACATTTGATCACCTTTATTGGTACAATTTTTACAATTTTTACTATTTTATTGCTGTTTTATCTGGGCACACCAGTAGCATTCATATTTAGTCTTTCATATTATATAATAATGGCGGCATCTTCTAAATTGTATATGTGTTAGTCACTATTGATTGGGCTCCTCCTGCTTGTGTTTTTTGTGTTTTTTAATCTTGTAAGTGTTTACAGTAGTGTCTTATCTATGTACATAACATTCATTAAAATTATATACTTTTAGTGTCCGGCCTTTTCTAAGGGTTTTTGGGGGTTTGTCTAGGCCCCCCCTTTGTGTTTATCTTAGGTCCCAGGTTCCCCTTATGGCCGGCACCTTTACAGTGATAATATCGCGGTGCACCCTCCAAACACGTTTGTAGTTCACTACAGGGCTGAAGGGAACTAGGTTCTTCCACACCTGCCAGCTGGTGGCTTGCTGTTCTCCCTGCTCTTTGACCTGGTTATGTTTGACCTTCCTCATTTAGTTTTGTACCTTATGACTAAAGTTATGAGACACGCAATGTTTTCCTTTCTATAGAAATCATGTATGTGCTGTGATTGTGTATATTGTGTATATATATTGTGGTAAGGTGTATGGAAAAGTAATAAATGGTGTCTATTTTTCCCCTGCTATGCTCTATCAGGCACGATCCATGCTGGGTTTTCAGGACCCAGTTCCCATTCCCCAGTCCTTTACAGGTTTGTTCCCTGATCCCAGGCCTCGCACAGGTGATGAGGCTGATTGCAGGGGAAGCCTGAATAAACGGAGCCACTGAGCCTTTCAGTTTGCCGTTGACCAGCCTGGAGTATGGAGCCCCAGGCCGTACTGCTCAATGTGAATGAGAGAACTGGACTAAAGCAGAAGGACTTTGCTTCTGTCACCCCAAACTTGGACTTGTGGGGGATTAACAGCGTGGGCTCGTGTGCCCTGAAAGTGGACCTTGTCCAACAAGGACTTTTCCAGCTTGCTGCATTTTTCCTACCCTGGACTTTGCTAAGAGCTGGTGAGGTAACTGCTTATACTGCGTTTTGTGCTGCGAGACGCTTTGGCTGTTGAATTCTTATTTTCAATAAATTACCTTTGATTTGAAGGAGAACCGTCGTCTGAGTCACTGCCGTTCACCCCAATCTCTGACAATATCTATAATCATGCAATGTAAACTTGAACCAAACCAAAAAATAATTTTGGTGGCTACTTCAAAACTGTAATTTTTCTACAGTTATGATTCAGAATGTAAAACCTGATATGCATTATGTATTCTCTTTGCTACAATTCAAACATAATGTAAACATAGTGATTAATCACAAAAACAATATATAATTATATGTTGAGAAATATTTATTACAAATTCTAATAAATAACATTTCACCATGGCATAGCATGTGTCGGAAACTGTAATTTCTCCGCCTCTTATTGAAATTAATAGGAGGCTGCGGCGGATTGTGTGGTAACTCGAGATTCTCAGGAGCTCTCTTCTACAAAATCTGCCGCACTCACAATGAAATCAATAGGAGGCGGATTCAATGCAGGAAACCGCTGATTTCAGCAGTTTTCTCATTCAGAATATGGGAAAATAGTGTGAACTACATCTTATAGTGGTATCTTACAGTATAAGGGCCGATGTAGTTCACACTGTGTAAATGTATGGTGCTTTGTGTAAGTGTAAGCTGCTTTGTGTACTGTGTAATGATTACACACAAAGCACCTTACACTTACACAGTATTGTGTGTATGGTGTGTGTGCTGTTTTTACATTATTAACCTTTTTTACACCAGCAGGCTGTCTCGGAGGCTCTCTTGCCTCTCGTCCTTCTAGGCTTCTGTCCTCCGGCACTTGCTGCGTCCGCCCACTGATGACGTCAGCAAGTGCCGGACACACGTAATGTGCTGCTATGGACTGTGGGGCGTTACCCCCGCTTCCCCCGCCCCTTAGGCCCCCGGATGGATGATGCAATCACGTCTGGGCATGCGCGCAGGCGTTCAGTTTGGAACGTGCATCCATAACGGCGAGCGTTCCAGCTGAATAGCGCTGCTGCAGACGGTAGCGCGACTTCTCAGCAGCAAAAGCCATCGGAAATATGTATTTTCCGATGGCTTTAGGCGACCCCTGTGTTTTGGTCGTTCGACCCCCGCCGGGGTCCCGACCCACAGGTTGAGAACCGCTGTTCTAAAGGGAGTGTTTCCTATGCACCATACTCTAGTGCTAACTAACTACTGGTATCTTTTATTGGACCCCTGGGAACTTTTATAGAAATAAGAAAATATTATAAATTATGCAGGGATAATTTTAAAAACAAATTTGGCATGGCATGGGGCTAATAACAACCAAAGCCCACTTTAAATCAACATAACGCAAGAGAATGATAGGAGAGACATCTTAAAGTGGACCAACACCCAGGATTTTGACTATCCTGGGTTTTGGTCCACTTCAGGGGGGCACCCCGATTAGGGGTGCCCCGCTGTGTAAAACCCCCCAGAAACCCCCAAACTCACCTCACCACGCTGCCGCCACCGATCAGGTGAGTTCTTTTGGGGTTTTGGGGGGGGTCCCTCACCGCGGGACATCCCGATCTCGGATGTCCCGCGGTGAGGGGGGTGATCGGCCCGGGAATCTTATAGATTCCCGGGCCTATCACCCATGGGTGACGGTCCACTTTAACAGTATTCAAAGAGCTTAACTGTACTCCCACCAACACCTCTGTTATCATATGCAGGCACCAGACTCAAGGGTCATCGTAGCATATCCAAATTTATATGAACCTCTGTGTCACACCTTGTTCTACTTTAAAAAGCAGACTCCATACTTTGTAATATTTGAATTAACAAATTGCTCAATCTTTTATCCTACAATTTCTATACAGATTTCTCCAAAATGGAGAACAGGAAAGTGGTATTTTGCAGGGTCCGACGCGTTACCTAATCAAACTTTTACTAGTTTGTCTATTTTATTTTAGTAAAAGCTTGATTAAGAAACGCGTCGGGCGTTGCAAAGGGCCACAATAGCTAACTTTATTAGCTCTGTGCAAGTGTTTTATAGTTGTTATCCTTACTACAGATTTTTTGCATGTGATTTGAGCTATATGAGGTATACAGTATTTGTTTTCCGTTGAAAGCCACACCCAAACCAAAGGTGGTCATGCAAATTTTCTGGTGAAGCCAGTGTGACTTGCAGGTTGGATTGCAGTGTAGATTGCATCTCAGTGAGCTTTTTAGTGTTTAGACACAAATGCAAAAAAGTTTTACCTGTAATGGCGCATTTTTGCAGTTGAGTTTGAAAACAACAGAACCCTATGGGTTATGCCGAAACAATTGGTGAACTCTTTAGCATAGCCCATAGGTTGCTGTTATTTCTAAAATTTAAAAAAGCTAAAAGTTCACCGAGGTGCAAGTTGCAATCCAATTGATAATTAGCATGACCCCCTAAAGCAGCGGTACTCAGCTGGTGGACCGGGTCCGAATGCGGATCTTGGCGCCAGATTTCCAGACTCTTTCCCTGACAGCCCTGCCCCCTTTACCTCATCAGTGTAGTGCTTAGTCTCCCTCCCAGTGTCATGACTTCCTGGCACCTAGCATTGCAATATGAAGTACTGCACGGGCAGGAGGTGGCATTCATGTTTTTTTGCCCCATCCATCCATGTTCTCCCATCTCTGCACCATCCATCCCTGTCCTGCCATCTCTGCGCCATCCATCCCTGTCCTCCCAACTCAGCCCCATCCATTCCTGCCCCCCCAGCTTTGCCCCATCCATTCCTGCCCCCCAGCTTTGCCCCATCCATTCCTGCCCCCCAGCTTTGCCCCATCCATTCCTGCCCCCCCCCCCAGCTTTGCCCCATCCATTCCTGCCCCCCCCAGCTTTGCCCCATCCATTCCTGCCCCCCCAGCTTTGCCCCATCCATTCCTACCCCCCCAGCTTTGCCCCATCCATTCCTGCCCCCCCCAGCTTTGCCTTATCTATCCCATCCCCATCTATTCCTGTCCCTCTAGCTTTCCCCCATCCATCCCAGTCCCTGAGCTCTACCCCATCCATTCCTGCCCCCCCCCCCCCAGCTTTGCCCCATCCATTCCTGCCCCCCCAGCTTTGCCCCATCCATTCCTGCCCCCCAGCTTTGCCTTATCTATCCCATCCCCATCTATTCCTGTCCCTCTAGCTTTCCCCCATCCATCCCTGTCCCTGAGCTCTGCCCCATCCATTCCTGTCCTTCTAGTTCTGCCCATCCATCCCTTCTCCCAGCACTCTCCATCCCTTTCTGCCATACCTGTTCTGTTTATCCATCCCTCTTCCTTACAGCTCCTCTCCAATTCATTCCTCTCCCCAGAGCTCTATCTATCCCTTCTTGTTACCATGCACTGGGGGGAAGAGCAGTGTGCCGTAGGCTAGAGCTGTAGGTTCTGTGGGGCAAAAAAAAAAAGCTCTTGTCTTTTCCCAGTGTCCAATAGGATTCCTGGGGTGGGGTGGTAAGCAGCCTTTTTAAATTTTGCCTGTGAAATATATACCCCCCCCCCCCTCCGATGCACTGATTTCTATCTATTTCCTGGTAGATGGCTAATAATTTTATCAAAGGTAAAGTCACCTTCACAGATGGAAAGCTCTTCTAATGAATCTATTTGGATGTTTATTTGCGGCTAATTACTATAATAAGCATAAAAGTACACAGTCCTGCAATCCCCTTAGACAAATACAGACCTGACCCAGTCAACTTTTCTACTACTGCGAAGAAAGAAGGCCAAAGTCACAGCCCATCACAAAGATGTTGGTTACGTGACCTTACATGTAACAGAGCAATCAGGGGGCATAACTATAGGGGGTGCAGCGGCTGCAGCCACACCGGGGTTCAGGGCCCATCATTGTCGCTACTCCACTTTATCATATTTTTGCTTACTTGTCATCATTTAGAGCAAGAAAGCACCACTTGTCTCTGCTGTTTCAGCCTTTAATTGTATAGTTGCATCCAACTGAGTTGAAAGACAGAAAAAATTTATACTGTATGAGCCTAAAGAGGGCTCCATTTAATGTTCGCTACATTTAGTTACACAGTGCACTGAGAGCAATAATATGTGCACATAGAAACCTCGACTGGCTCCACACTGGCTCAAAAAGCATCATCCAAAAAAAAAAAATGTGAGCTTCATAAACTGGGTCTCTGTGGCAGAACAGCTGTACACAAATGTTACCAGTGGAGCCCTGGAGGAATGAAATTGTGAATGAAATTTCACTATCTGTGATTCTATTTGGGGAGCTGTAGCCTCACTTACTATCTAAAGGAAAATATATGGCATCTAGAATGATGTGGGCCACTTGTGGCAGACAATGTGCCCCCCTCTGTTTCACACTGTAAGCTCCCAGCAGCCCCCTCTTATCCATGTTTCTTGTTTTACCCCCAGCTACCCTATAGGATGCTCCCTGCAGTCCTCTCCACATTCCTGCAAACTCTTCTGCTTTTTAATTGTCCTCACTTACCCCCATGTACCTTGCACAGGACCTCCCTGCAGCCCTTCCTCATCCATGGGTCCTTGCTGTCTCCCCACTAACATTTTCACTTTTGAACCTCTCTAAACTGGGCCAACCACCTACTAACCCTAACCCCAGGACTAGAAACCCTCCAAGTTTCTACCTAAATTGGCTGTCTGGGCACTCAGTGGAATACCTCCCACTTCTAGACTTTTCTGTATCTCTTATTCTGTTTAACCCTTTAATCACCATCCACATAAAATTGATGTGGCTGGCATTTCCCATCCTTCAGAGCTCCCCAAAAGAAAGCTCGCTTCCATCCAGGCCCCTGCGCCAGGGGTCTCCTCATCCCTCGGTGGGGCAGAAAACACTGATATCTCATTCCTCTTGTGTATAATCTACTGTTGACAAAATGGAAATATAATTTAATCATACTTCATTTATTAATTTATGTTTCTCTCTTACAAATGTCCAGTATAAATCACTGCATCAGCTTATTGCTATCATTAGTGAAAAGAGGTCATCTTTGAGACTCGGCGATGGAGAATGTTTTCTGCATTGCACATGTTCAGACACTAGAGGTCAGCAGTGCGCATTGCTATCTAGCACTAAACAGCTTTCAGACCAGTTCCTGCAGAGCAAACTGATCCTAAGGTGCAGGGGGGCCCAGCACCTGCCGGGGTTTTCCTGGTGCTGCTGTCAGCCATAATTACAATAAAATACAAATATAAACACTGCTGTGCACCCACGTTAGATAAACCCTACAAATACATTAAATTGACCAATTTACTACCCCCCTTCTTGCTCCTGCCTGCCAATACCTGCTTATGAGACCTGCAGCCAGTTGGCTCTGTTCAGCGATGTGCTGAGCACAGTGGTTGTCCATAGTGGGTGTAACGGGGAGGCCGATTCATTAACAGCGGCAGGTAGCGACAGTTGAGCGACTGTAGCGGCATTTTCAGAGCGCCCGCTTGGCCGTTGTTCGGTAGTTGATAGCGACTCAGTCGGTTTGCCGTAATGTTGAATATTGGGTGAGGAGTCGCTATTTGACAGGTTCCACGCTGTATGGGAGCGCTGTATGGGAGCGCATGATAGCGACTGGTCAGAGCGACCGGCTTCCACCATATTCATTAACAAATCACGCTCAAAAAATTCTCGCGCTGTAAAATGCATGTTTAAACCCCAGAGCGCTGGCGGCGATGGGTTAAAAGTATCACACACTGGTGCACCACTAATCATCAAAAGTGACGGCGTGCTCACTAAAAATTGTCACAAATATAGATAGAGTGAACCCCAGGGCCAAATTGTTCCCTGGGTTCACCAAAAAAGGAGCACAACCGATATACAATATATAGAAATTTTATTAAGCCAAACACAGACAATTAAAACAACATTTAAGACACATTAAAAAAAGGCCTCCAATCGCCTGAGTACTAATTAATTACAGATATATATAAATATATAGTCCTCAATAATAATCCGTTTGGTAAATGACTGCTACCCTGATGTAAAATCTACTTCCCACAAGACAATAATCCTGTCATGTGGAGCCCCCCCAAAACTAAATTGAATTCTTTTTTGTGCCGGCACAAAAAACACCCCAAAAAGTGAACCCACACAGTTGAAAAAACACCCAAACACCCAGAGGTCCTACCTGCCGCTGTTCAAGGTCTGACGCTGGCGCTGTGGGCTGAGGCTGGAATACTGATGAATGAGTCGCTATATGGCGCTATCTCAGTTGCTAAGCAGGATTGGCTTGATAAATGTGTGATTGTGGTGGGGAGCCGGCGTTCTCGTGGCGGGGCCCGTCATTACCGGCCGCTCACCAGTCGCTACCTGTCGCTATCCCTTGTTAAATAAGGGCCTATATGTGATAAGTCCCTGGTGCGAACATTAAATGGAACCCTTTCATGGCTTATATGGTAAACCTTTTTCTGTCTTTTAACTCAGTTGGATGCAGCAACGAAAGACTGAAACAGACAAATGTTGCTTCAGTCATCTAAATGATGGCAAGTGAGCACAAATATGATAAGGTACATGAGAAACAGTGATGGGGTCCCTGGTGTGGTCACACCCCCTCAAGTTACACCCCTGGTTGTTCTGTATAACCTATTGGTCACTGACAGGTAACACGGACAGCAGAGTGGGGTGTGTACACTTCCCAGTTATGGACATTTTGTTGGGGGCTGGGGGTAGGACTGCTGCGAGTCTGGTTTATGTTTAGGTTTCTGTCTCAAAAAGTTTTTTTTTTATTTTTAGTAATACACATATACAAGGTTACATTTGCATGCTCATGTATGCACTGTCACTGGTCCAAAAAAAGCATATTTTTAGTCTCTTTGCATCCAGTTGAGTTAGAACAGAAAAAATGTTTACTGAATGAGCCGTGACAGGGCCCTATCTAACATTTAGTTATGCCTCTCAGGAATATAAGAGTCTAGAAGACTGGTCCCCAACCTGTGGCTCGTGGACCCTTGCTGTGTGGCTCATGGCCTGTCTGGTGGCAATGAGTTGAGCATATGGAGAAGCATTCCAGCTTGCATGTATTTGCAGATTCCAGACTTGTACTCCCATTTGTGTTGTGCAGGAAAAGCTGCAGGTAAATGAATGGGTAAGCCAAAACACTTTTCTGCCTGCTTGCCAATTTATGGGGTGAGGGTAGTTGTGCATTCACCAATATCTTCAAGCTGAATGTGGCTCGGGACCATCTGTCGGCGATCTAGACCATTCAAAAGATATATGTTGGGGCACAGTAACCAGTGGGCAGAAAGGGAAAGTGTTGGGGAGGAGGGGAAAGTAGAGGAGGGACTAAAATGGTGCCAAACTCCTTGAATTGATATTTGGGTTTACAGATTTCATGTGGGGACCCCATATTTTTAAAAATTTATGGTGTAAGTCATTAATTATTCATTTACCATGAAGCTATCAATCCTGCTATGGAACAGAAAATGGCAAAAAAAATTGCCAATCTTTGTAGTTTCCTTGTGAGAACGTCAAACTACTGGAATACAAAGGCCTTCCAAGGATCTCTAGTTTTGTTCTGCCTAAATCAAGTGGCGAGTAGTCCAGGCACTTTGGTACGGAATCTGACCACTTATGTGCAAGTCCGCCATATATGGAGCATTGTGGCCTCTGCACCACAGCCTCTTAAAGTGGACCAACACCCAGGATTTTCACTATCCTGGGTGTTGGTCCACTTCTGCGGGGCACCCCGATCGGGGGTGCCTCGCTGTGTGAAACCCTCCAGAAAGCCCCAAAAAACGTAACTCACCACCGACGGACAAGCTGAGGCCGCCGCCCGCGCATGCGCCGTTGGAACGGGAGAAAATAAGGTTTGTGGGCGTCCGGGGGGGGTTTCACACAGAGGGGCATCCCGATTTCGGATGCTCCGCGGGGAGGGAGCTGATCGGCCCGGGAATCTTATAGATTCCCGGGCCGATCAGCCATGGGTGTTAGTCCACTTTAATCATCTTTCCGAACAAGATGGAAAGGCTCTTGCTACTCTGGAGGCGACCAAATACCATCTCATGATTAAACTTGAACATTTGGATATTGTATAACATATTTTTGTCCCTTTTTCATTGATCTACCTATGCTTAGGCTTAAAACAAGTTCTGGGTTGCACCCATCTTGGCTTTTGCATGCCAAGGAATGCTGCTGCTGGGAGCACCTCTTCTCTATACATACCTGCAATACATATCACTTGCTATACCATAGCACCGCATATTTCTTTCTCCACAAGACAACTCAATCTGTGGTACCACAAATAGAAACCTCTGCCTGCTAAACCCTCCACAAAGCCATTCCTGGATTGTTGCTAGGCAGAACTAATATCTTGTGATATGTACAAGTGCTTGCTGCAGCAGTGACAGATTTCTGTAATGATTTTACAGCTATTCTCTCTTGACTTTGAATTCTAAGAGTGAATGCCGTGTAATGATAATATGATTATATTTTAAACTTTGGACACATAGATTATTTTATTTAGTAGAATAAAAGCAGATAGCTTGACCAGTATATTGTTACTTGTGGTGTACTATTATGTGAAGTAGTTACAGACAATGCTACAATAATGTTTTGTAGATGAAAAAGCCTGTACAGAAGAGAAGGTGGGGCATTGGACAGCTAGTTATGGCCAGTCCTGTTTAACAACCACTAACTACTTCCAGAAGGATCACGCACAAGGAGAAATTCATGTAAGTGCTAAGACCCTGCTTTTATACTTTTATACATGGGCTAGAAAAAACTCCATCGCAATAAAAGTGTGGAAGAAACCATGCTCTTGGAAATGAACAGACTACGTTATGTTTTTGGAAAATGCTGCCCACAGCTCAATCACAACACAGCTCTGTGTGCAAAGCAGGTAAAGAGCATGTATCATGCTTTACCTTTGCTGCACCTCCCAGTTCATTGCCAACAGTCCCTGCTGCCATCTCACGTCCACTCTGGGTCCTCTATCTTCTTTGGTGCCTCCCGGGTTTCCATTTCTGGCTCTCGCTGCTCCCCCCAAAGGGGTTTGTCGAGAAAAAAAGATCTATTAATATTTTAAGACATGAAGGTCAGTCAACCCAGGGAATTTCGAAAACGTTGAAGACAGCCTGAAAGGTAGTCAATAGAAATGAAAGCCAGGAGAAAAGAAAGAAAGACAAAGCATTGCTTTTGATGCATCGGATAATTTCAGTAGATTTACTAGCCTCAGAAGCTGCAAATTACCAGCACCTCAGTATAGCTCACTTAAAGTGAACCAAAACCCACTGCGATCGGCTCAGGAATCTTATAGATTGATTCCCCGCGGGGCATCCAAAATCGGGATGCCCGCTGTGTGAAACCCACCAGGCCGCCCCATACTTAGCTTGTTTCCCGGTCCAACGGCGCATGCATGAGCCACGGCCACATCCCCACTACCCCTCCAGCATTTGTGAATAGCCTACGTGGGAATGCTCCCTGTTAGAGGGTAGCGAGGGATGTGGCTGTCAGCACGCTCTGAGCCATGGCCTTAGACAATGTGACGTCAGAGGCTTGAGCGCACTAATTGGACGAGTGGCCGCGCATGCGCCATAGGACCTGGAACAGGTGAGTTGGCTATGGCGATCTGGGGGTGCCCCAGGGGAAAGGACCAAATCCCAGGATAGTTAAAATCCTGGGTTTGGTCCACTTTAATGGCTCCCAGACAACAAGTACGAGGCACTTATCAACATTAACTGGAGAAGACTGTGAGACCCGATGATTTATGGCTGCAAATCCACTATTTAGGATAAACATCAGAAGAAGTGTTTGGGCCAAGAAACACAAGTTATGGCCATTAGATCAGTGAAAATCCATACTTTTGTCTTAAGAGCCTTGAGATTTTTGGTTACAAATGCTATTTTGTTGTCGGATCCAGAAAAGGTAAGTGGAACTGTGGAGGAAATGAAGTTATTTGAGAAAATGCCTGGAGTAAGCTGTCATCAATGAAAAAAGAGAACTACTTCTTAATAGTTTTTACATTTTCCATGCTGCTTTTATGTCTTCCGTATAAATCTACAATTAAAAAAAAGAAGAAACAATTGATTGGCACTGTACATTAACATAATTTAAATGAATATATTTATTTAAATGTGTATTTTACTGACCCGTCTGGTAGAAGGTTGCTCTTAGTAACCAAAGGCAAAGTCTTTCTCTATCTGGTTTGTATATGTATATATATGTGCAGGCGCAGTAGGATTTTTGTAGAGTATTTATATAAGAACCTGGATTTGTTGCATTGCAAGCTCTGCCAAAAAGCAATCTGGAAGAACCTTTACCTCTATCATGGGCAGACCTAACTGAGACTCCAGCACAGAACAATGAAGTACAGTGGCTTCCACAACAGATACCCCAGGAGAATGAAAGTCTATTAAAAGGCTAGACTCTTTACTAGAACAATGGCTTGTATTCTGGGATTGCTCCTCACACCAAACACCTTGACTGTACCTGTAACAAAGATAACTGCATTGTTGTAATTGAAACATAAATATATTATAACTCTTTGTTAAAGCTTCTATAAATATTTCACAGTGGGATTAGATCAACAAGAAAGCAGTATATTACTTATTTAGAGGCTCAGCTGCTACCAACAAAAGTACAGCTGTAATTATTTTGCCGCTTGGCGATTTCACTGTTTGGCTTTTTGAAATATATCAACTCCTGACAAGGGCTAAACATAAAATATTATGTAGGAAATGACAGCCTTTGTTTCATAGTCATGGTTACTGAGCCTTTTCCTACATCTAGCACACGTCCCATCTCTTCTGCTTTAAAATGATAGTACGTGTATATAGTATAAGTCTATTTATCTATCTATCAGGATTTCATTACCTCATTGGTAAAGGCACATCCCTAAGGCAGTACCGTAGCAAACCTCACAATTCATACCCACACTTTGTGGATTTATGCCTTCATACAATCCTATATGTAAAAACTTTTGCATACTTACTGTCCCGCTCAGGCGTTCGGATAACGGGGAACCAAAGTCTCACTGCGAGCAAGACGGGCACCAAAGATTACTGGCCAGAACCTAAGAATCGAGGGCTTGAGCAGACAAATGGTGCTTAAGCAGCACAAATGCAGGAGCAGAGTCAAAACATAGCCGAGGATGAGGGTTGAAGAGAGCACGCTTAGTCAAACCCCTAATCCTAAGGTCATAGACAGGCAGCAGGTAGCATAATCCAGGTGCAGACAGAATTCAGCAATGAAGAAAGCAAAAACGAAAAGCAAGGCTCTCTTAGGAACAGATAGGGCGCGCCAAGACAGATCCTCTGAAAACCTTCAGGTGCCATCTTGCTGCTGGGACGTTATATTTATAAAAAGCTCAGCATCCTGTGATGTCAAACACAAGACTTCCCAATTAAAGTCATGGTCCAGGCATGAAAACAAAGAAGGCTATACTCACTATTTATTCCCTGCAGAATAATTGCTCCTAGCCTGGCCCTCTGACACTTACTGGATTGCCCAATCCAAGTCCCACCCTCCCTGCCCATAGTATTGATGATGGACCGTCCCCCCACCATCCATCACAGAGACTATGGCATGCCCCATTCATTGACTGCAATGAAGCATGCGTATCGAGACCTGGCATGCTCTATCTATTGCAGTGAATGCAGGAGTGCCAAAGTCTCTGTGACGGATGGTGGGGCAGTCAATCCTCAATACTACAGAAGCAGTGGATGATCAAGCCGTGTGGTGCAAAACTTGGACTGGGCAATTCGGTAAATGTCAGAGCCCTGCACTAGGAGCAATAATCTGTGGGGGGGGGGGGGGGGGGAGGGTAAAAAGGTGTGTACACCTTTTTTGATGTCTGGGAAGTTGACAAATCCTGATTTGATGATGGGGTGAAACCCCCAGGATCATTTGCAAAACACACCTTTCCGGTGGTCCCACAACACATGCACAGGCTAATCAGCACTGTATGTTGATTAGCCCATGCATGTGGCACATCCCCAGTCTCCCTGCAGTCTGCGGAGTGCTCCTGCCCCCAACCTACCTGTATGGCTAGACGCCGGAGCATAACTCAGCCAAGAGATGAGGCAGCAGGTGCTTTGAGAATTAGATTTGCAAGTGACCCTGGGGAGTTCCAAATCGCGATGCCCTGGGGACAAGGAAGAAGCCAGAGTCCGTGAGTTTGTCAGTTGTGCCCAATGCACACATGGCTGTGGAAATAGTAACAAGGAGTGACGGGAGGGCATTCTTCTGAGGTGCCCCGTGTGGGGCACTTGTGGGGTGTGGGAACAGACAGACTAACTTACACACTCTTGCAGTAGTACAAACACAGTCCCAGACCAGTCTCATATATATCATTTTGTCCACTTAATTTATTAAAGGTGAACTCTACTTTATATCCAACTGTTCTAGCAGTACGCTTCCACAGTAGTAGTTATTATAACACAGTCACCGTAGGATCTCCATTCAGCAGAACCAGACCATTGTTCCCCTTTACCAGCTCCAACTGGCACAGCACTGACTAACACAAATTGGCTGGTATCAGTACTCTGGTGGGACACTGTTTGTGGAGACTGCCTGGAAAGGATAGCCCTGGTGCCCACTGCCCAGATCCTAATACTCGACCCTGTAGCCTGGAGTCTAAGGAACCTCCCTGGTCCTTTCAAGAGCAACCTCGCCACCTGCAAAAAGGATAGGTTTTATGCTTGGGAGGTCCAAGGTCATGCCTGGGGAGTCAATGAACTGTGCAGGCAGGCAATAGTTATCCAGGTCCAGATAGTAGGTGGCACTCAGAAGCAGAATCATGGTCACATGTAGTAGAGGTCAAGGACTGGAGAAGGTAAGATAGTCAAACTCTAAGCCAATGCAGGAAGAGCAATTAATGTGCAACAGGAGTGGTTGGGTTGAAGTCCCTGTATTACAGCAGTACGGTCCAACAGTGCTCCCCAGCCAACAGCTTTACCTAAAGTGTAGGAAACATTTTTTGATACTTACCTGCCTTCCCACTTCCTTGATGTTGTGCAGCGTTATCAACTGAGCCTTTTTGCTGCTATCAGATCTGGTGCTGATGCACAATCTTGGTCTGGCCGCAGCTGGAAATCAGACAGCTCTGAGCTAATTCTGAGCACCCTTGCTGTTGGCATATGGATGAAATGTGTATCGGGGCATGACACTACTACTACAATACAACATTGAAATAATAAATATAGTATCATTGGTTGTTGTGGGACTAAGCACCTTGCATATTGCATTCTGACCACCATCTCCCTCACACTATGTTTTCTATTAGATTGGTGACTTCTTTGAAATAGATTAGCTTAATTCCCATTTGGTTAGACAATAACTATTACTTATTTGAAGCCAGCGGAAGGAACTGCCATGGAGCTGAAATTGAAGCAGGTGCTGTGAATGCCCTGGACAGTTCACAGAGCTACAAATCAATGCATGGATATTTTCCTGTAAAGGTTATATATTGCAAGATATTAATAACTGTAACAGCTATAACTGTAACCCAGCAATCACCTAGATAATAACACTGCAAGCATTATTATAATATCAGTAATGTCTATCTGTAGTGAAAAAAAACCCCCGGAACCAGTTGATCCAGTGCTGAGGGATTCACATGCTCATGTCCCCTGTCAGGTGAAGTTTCACAAGGGTGGGCAACTCTCTATTGCAGGCTCAATGCTAGCATGAGGGAGTGAATTAGATTTTGCTTTCACCATGGCTGTGTGGAAACATCCCCATATGTACCACAACAATGTCACAAACACTCTAAATGGCCTTAAAGTAATAATTGTCCACCCAATCAACACAGTGGTTTTTGCACCTTGCACCTCCCAGGTTAGTTATAAAATGGTCTGAGCAGCTGCCACTCCCCCTTTGTTCATTTTGAATTTGTGCAAGCACATGGGGTGTGGGGTCTAGGCTGTATTGCAAGGTCTTGACCCTTCCACCACATGGCTTGCACTTGAGGTTTAGGGCAACCTCAGGTAAGCTGCTCCCTTTTTATCTCTTGCATTGTATGTCCCAAATGGGACTCTCATAGATTAGAGTTAGGACTGCACCCATAGAGGCACCTTGGCGCTGGTGGTGCAGCTTAGCATACTTCTGCAGATGTGTGTGACCGAGCCTCTGTTTTTACCAGATTTAGAGACAGATTATAGGTATATATTACAGATATTGGTCTGCAAGCTAACAGGGTTGAGTGCTGCTTTTAAGACTTAAGTGGTTTTTGTACTTGTCACGCTGACCACTGGGTTTTGGTTTCATCATCTTCCTTGTAGCTTATGTTTTTTGTCCTAGTTTGCTGACCCTTCCTCTCCCCCCCCCCTTGCCATCGTCAGCGAATTGGGTCTCTAGTCTTGGACAATGGACAGCCCCCTCTCATTGTCTGAATGGCCGCTCAGTGCCTCTTCTCTAGCCCCAGCCATTCCTACTCTCTCTCCCAGTGTGACCTCCAACTTTGTACACACACAGCCCATTCATAACATATGTGCTGCCGAGCTTGACAGGCTTGTTTTCTAAAAAAAACAGCATTGAGCCTCAGCATAATCCCGGGTATTTGAAAATAGCCCTGGTTATGTGCATTTTTAAAAAATGATTTGTGGTCCCCCCTTTTACCCTCCAGTATATATCTAGAGCTCCCTTAGGGGTGAACACCTGGCCATCGACGATGGCCACTGGTCTCTTCCATACCCCTTGGCTGTTGGGGGTACAGGTAAGGGAGAAATGACAAGTCACCCGCTGCCATGACATCAACCCTTACCCTTTGAACTAGTATAGGTAGTCCTGTCTCCTTTAGTTCAAAAACGTACTAGTCCAGAACTAGTAAGGGGGCAGGGCATCCCTATACTAGTTCAAAGAATAAGGGTGGATGTCATGGCAGCGGGTGACCTATCATTTCTCCCACCCCTTATCTGTACCCCCAACAGCCAGTATGGAGCATGGAAGAGCCCAGTGGCCATCGTTGATGGCTAGGTGTTCACCCTTGAGGGAGCTCTGGATATATACTGGAGGGTAAATGGGCTGATGTCCTGGAGGCCGGGCGTTCAGGCCTCCAAGCCATGAGGAACCAAGCCCTTATGCCTCTGTTGCCAATTGGTAGCCTCAAAAGGTCGGGACCGCACATATTTTGATGCTCAATCCTGATGCTCAATCCTGTTTTTTTCTTTAGAAAACAAGCCTGGCAAAATTTAAAAAAAAACACCAGACAAAAATGTTTTATTGTTTTAAATTTAGACTGTAATTACCTCCACTTACATCATCTAGTGCTGGGAGGCTTGTCCTCACTGTCTGGCATCTGTGGGGTCCTTTGTCTGCTCCACTTCTCCCAACAGAAGTGGTCAAAATACTGCCGGCGTTTGTTAGGAAGCATTACAGGGCCCCCCTTCCATACAGGCTGTCTGCCAGGCTCTAAGCTCTTCCTGATAAAGGGAGGGGTATTTATACCCCAGTACATGGGACCGGCATCAGGTGAGCTGCTTGCTGCCTTATTATTGCCATTGCCTTTAAGTTTAAATAAAGATGCAAAATAGATCTTCCTAGGGGTGCTTGATCTTACTGTGTGAATTTACTTACTATCTCTTTCCCGCCAGCATTTTCATTCTCCCTGCATCTACCTGGAGTGATGCTAAGTGATGTATTCATGCTCAGACCCAGGAAGATGTGATCCTAAGCGTATCCAGCAACAGAGAAACTGCCGTGATGGATGTGTTAGGATTCCCTTTGACGTCAGATGCTGGAAATCCCATTTTAATTAGGTTTGCCGGGCTCATGTGTCCCTACAGGCCAGTTAGAAAATAAAAGAAAGAGACAGGGGGCAGAAAAGCAAACATTATAGAAAGATAGTCTAATCTTCCCACTTACAAGGAAAATAAATTAATACTCCGGCATGTGCTGCTTATTAGATGTGTCCTCTGCAATATCATTTATTTGAAAATTGTCTCCTACAAAGGTAAGGATGGTATATAGTTCATTCCAGTGTTTAGCGCTGTACAACCACTGTTTCATTGCGCATTATGGGAGGTTATCTAAATGAGTTTAGAGAAGCAGCAAGAGCTTTTATCAATTAGCACACAATAAGGTGAAATACTAAATTGCTTTCTTCTATTTAAAAATCTCCTGCAATGGGGCAGTTCTACAGGGGAGGTGCAAATGATTTTATGTGGAGATAGTCTATTAAAAGTAAATACAAAATAAATAATACATTTATAATAAATATTATAAAATATATATAATAATAATAATATCAGCCTAGAGAATCCAAGCACAACAACTGCTTTATTGTAAGTGCAGGGGTTTGGGGTTTTTATTTAACTTTCTGGTGTGCTGAGTGAGAAAAGCCCTCACTGCTTCTCAAAACTCAGCCTCATCCTCAAATCATTTGGAAAACCCCCTATGATAAGAACCACTCAACTAAATAAAGAGAAACAACAGTCCATACTTTCTTTTAAAGTGGACCGAAACCCAGGATTTTGACCATCCCAGGATGCCCCGCTGTGTGAAACCTCCCAGACTGGCAAATCTCACTCACCCTTCCGTAGTCCTATGGTGCCTGCGCAGCCTCTCGTTCCAGTCAGTGCGCTGGCGGCTTCATCCCCCCACTACCCTTCAATAGCGAGCATGCCCGCGCCGGCCATTCCCAAATGCCTTTGTGTACACGCCCTGCTAAAGGGCCATTGTTCACGCTGTTGGACTGGGAAAAAGCTGAGTTTTCGGGCAACCTCAGGGGTTTTACACATCCCCAATCTGGATGCCCCGGGAGGAGTGAGTATGCCTGCCCTGCAGTCTCATAGACTCCAGGGTGAGTTTTGGTTCACTTTAATGTCGAACAACTACCGACCTAGAGTTTAAAAGATTCTAGGGCAGGTGGTTTCTCTCTTTGTAGGGCACTCTGATTTGGGATGCCCTGCTGTGTGAAATCCCCAAGATTGCTGCAAAACTTTATTTTCCAGTGGGATCGGGATGTCCCTAGGGTGAGAAACAAAACTGAGTAGAATGAAGATCCCTGGTTTCGTTCCTATTTAAGACTTGAAGGCACTGTATTTTTCACCCTATTAAACGCACCCAAGGTTTAGCGGAGGGAAATAACAAAAAATATATTCTGGACCAAACGGTGTGCTAAACTCCTCCCTCCTAATCACCCCATAACAGGCAGTGTGCAAAATCCACCCAATCACCCCATTACAGGCAGTAGCCCCGATTACAGGAGTGGCACCTTAGATTAAAGGCAGTGTTTGGCATCCCACATTACAGGCAGTGTGCGGCATCCCACATTACAATTAGTGTGTGGCATTCCACATTACAGACAGTGTGCAGCATCCCACATTACAGACAGTGTGTGGCATCCTGCATTACAGGCAGTGCGCAGGACCCTGTATTACAAGCAGTGTGAGGCATCCAACATTAAAGGCAGAGAGCGGCATCCCCTATTACAGGCAGTGTGGCACGCCGCATTACAGGCAGTAAGCGGCATCCTCTATTACAAACAGTGTGTGGAATTCTTATTACAAGCAGTGTGAGGCATCCAACATTAAAGGCAGAGAGCGGCATCCCCTATTACAGGCAGTGTGGCACGCCGCATTACAGGCAGTAAGCGGCATCCTCTATTACAAACAGTGTGTGGAATTCTTATTACAAGCAGGGGGCATGGAACAGAACCAGGGAAAGTCAAAGTCCCGGGTTTAATTCTACTGTAAGCCAACACAATGTTTAGTCTAGATTCCCATGGAAGAAGGGGACCTTTGTTTTGAGAGTGCATTAAGACCAGTGGAATAAAATGAAGGTGAAGGGGCAGGAAAATATAGTGTAGGGGTCAGACTGAGGAAAGTGTTGGACTGGACCACCAGAGAATCCTCTGATGGGCCCCAGGCACTGAGCACCACTGGACCACCATCAGGGGAGTACAGAAGATTTAAATAGCCACTCCAGCCCCTTCCTAAAAAAAAAAGGGAGAAAAGAAGATAATAGGACCCCTTATGCACAGTGTCTGTGCTACAATATTTAGTATTTTATTTAGTTACAAAATTAAGAGCCTGATTTATTACGCACTTTCTGCCCAACAGTGCCACTTCGGTGCAAATTAGTACAAAAAACAAATATTTTTTTTCACACTTGTGCATGTTGCTGCAGTGCAAGAAACACATTTACTAAAACATTAGCAGTGCAGCAACATGCTGAAAAAATAATAAATCATTTTTTGCACTACTCTAATTTGCACTAAAATGGCATTGTCTGGCAGAAGTGCTTGATAAATTAGGCCCTAAGTACTTTTCTATTGTGCTCTTCAGGATCTGACTGCAGCTAAGTATACAAAGCATTTTCAAATCCTTAGAAAAAATTTACACACTAAGCAATTAGGATCACTTACACAGAGCAAACTGTCAGCTTTACTAGAGAAGCAATTAGATGAATATTACCACATTAACAGCTTATCTTTGCTGCTATAAAATTTGAACTGGAGCCATGTAGTGTGTGTTAGGATTGTGTGTATCTCTAATAGCTTAAATGTCTTTAGACATGTATGTAATTAGGTCATACAATCCAAATGAAAAAGCTGCAACCGAGCCTACTGGTGCTGTGATAAACATTGCAAAGATAATTGCCCCAAGTGATAATTACTTAGCAAAGGGATAATGATCATAGCTGTTTTTGGACTGTTTAGAAGTGTGTATACAACTCTACTAAAAAGAATGCCAGGTGATTGAAGAACATGTTTCAGGACAAATAGCCGTGCATGATTCTTGGCTAGGCCTAATCAAAATCTTGCTTGCAGCTTTTGGAAAAGTAAGGATGAGATTATGGCCTTGATGCAAGAAGCACTATTTCTCAAGATTTTTCCCTCGGTACAATTCAGCACTATATTTAGCTGTGTAATTGTTTTAAAAAAAGTGCACAGTTAATGAAGGTGCTAAATTGTATTGAGGATAAATGAAAGATTTCCCTGCACCGCTGGGTACTGAAGGTGCCTAGCTGTCCAGGAGGCCTAGCAGTCAGGGGTTCAGAAGTGAGTCGAGCGACAGCGAGCACGCTCAGTCAATCAGCATACTCACTCTCACCTAAGTCTGCATCATGGGAGCGGAAGGGAGATGAGGAAATGGGGAGACCTGGGGTACACAGCGGGGCATCCCAATTCAGAATGCCCCCCTTTAAGCACCTCATGTTTCTGGATCAAACCTAATGAGGGTCTATGTGGTTGTATCATTTTCCTGACTGGAGGATGTGGAAGGATAGAGTTTGATATTTTTTGTTTATAAGCAAATTTAGTTTTCATGTTGTCAGAATAAAGGTTTAATATAATAAAGAAATAACTAGTAAGACACCATACTGTCAGACTAAAAAAAACTAAAATAATACCTCATCTGTGGTGCAGCTGCCTAGTTTAAAACTCAATGATCAGGTCCACCAGAATACACAAAACGACCCCAAAAGCCTCTTACAGAGGGGACGTAGCCAGGTAGTGCTTGACAACCATTGCAATAAATGGAGTGGACATGCATTATGCAGGACTTGATCTCAAGACCCAGAAAGTTTTAAACAGTCAGACTTTAAAGAGGACCTATCACCTGAAATGCCTCTGGTGGACTATATCCCCAATACCAATTTGGGATGCCCCACTGTGTAAACTCCTCATGCAGGTCCACAATCACTTACCTATCTGACACCCCCACGCTGCATTCTCGGGTGGTGGGCGCTTTCCCCACCTTCCTGCAGCTAAGTGTGCGTCAACACCCGGCCTTTCACATAGGCTGGGGGCGGGAGTGCACCACAGACTGCAGAGACACTGAAAGGTGAGTTGTGTGGGCGATCTGTGGGGTTTCACACAGCGGAGCATCCAAATTTAGGATGCCACCGGAAAAATGACCTTTCACCAGGGTAGTGAAAATCCTGGTGATAGATCCACTTTAGATGCAGTACGGGGCTGTATGTAGGGGAGGGCGAGCAGGACGATCGCCCTGGGTGCCATGGCTATTGGGGGCGTCTTTATCCCAGTCATCCTGTTTCCAGCAGATGAACTGGGGCCAGTATTAGTGGTGCAGACCATATGTCAGGCCAGTTATCCCCCATGTTAGTTTCAGTTATAGGAAACTAACACTGCCTGCTGCTTTGTTAGAGGCACAGAATGGCACATACCAGTATGGGACAGCAGCAGCATCATATGCCGGGTGAGGAGGGGGCAGATATTTTCCTTCCCGCAATGAGCTTGATTTTTTCTAGAAACTGTCCTGATGTAGTAGAGGGGGTAGCAGAGGAGTAGCAAAGCTTTCTGGCACCTGGGGCAAAGATTCAAAATGGTGCCCTCCACCTGTTCTCAGGCCCCCCTTTAGTACGCACCTGGGGGGTAGAATTTTGTTTTTTAGCCTGAACGCACTCATTTATAATGCTCAGCTTGGCGTATTGCTACAGGTATGTGGCCTATATGGATTTTTAGTTTTAGACAATATTGTGATAGTGCTCCTTTATTGCAACGGCATCCACATAATGGTTTCTCCACTGTACTAATGCCAGATCTTAAATTTTGGAAAAATGGATTCGGCTCAGCTCTATCTTTAAATATGCTGCAGAGTTTGTCATAGTCCCTCCTCTTCCTTCCTTGGCTTTCAGCCAAGGGTAATGACAGACCTTGTGGGGCTTTTATACTTGCTTTTATACTCACTTATCAAGCAAAACAAACGCAATTTCCACTTTGCCCAGGACCTCCTCCTGTTCTCAACCCTAATCACCTCCTCCCACTCCTACATCCAGGACTTCACACATGCCGCCCATTACTCTGGAATGCCCTCCCATATACAATTTGCCACTCTCCAAGCCATCAAGCCTTTAAAGTGAACCAACACCCACGGGTGATCGGCCCGTGAATCTATAAGATTTCCGGGCCGATCACCTCCCTCCCAAACACCCCAAACCCCCTTACCTTATCTTCGGCGGCGGCCGGCCGCCGCCGCCTCCCTCGCTCCCCTCTAGGCGCGGGCGCGCGCGTCAAGAGGGACGCGCGGGAGGCGGCGGCGGAGGAGCCGCTTGTCCGGGACTGTCAGATTGCTTGTCCGTCGGCGCTGGGAGCGGGGAGAGGTGAGTTTTTCGGGTGATCGGGGGGGTTTCACACAGCGGGGCACCCCGATCGGGGGTGCCCCACCGAAGTGGACCAAGACCCAGGATAGTCAAAATCCTGGGTGTTGGTCCACTTTAAGTGCGCCTTCAAAACCCACCTATTCAGACGTGCATATCACTTGGCCTAAATAAGAGCCAAAGCTTCTTCAGATCACTTACCATCATACGTATGTGTTAATTGTCTCCATCCCTTATCCTTTAGATTGTAAGCCTGCAAGGACAGGGCCACCTCTCCTAGTGTATTTCAGTCTGACTGTGTTTTTATGCTTTTCTGTCATGTATTGTAAGTTAGTTGTTTTACCCTGTCGGCAATTTCACATTGTACAATGCCATGGAAGATGATGACACTTTAGGAAGACAATGAAAGTCAATGGCACTTTTTACTACAGGTAAAAAGGGGTAAAAAGTTCAATACCTTTTTCAGGAGTAAAAAAGTACCATTGACTTTCATTGTCTTCCTATCTGGTGATTCACTAACAGTGAAATTCTCAGGCTTTTTTTCTCATGAATTACATTTTTTACTACCATGAGAGTTTGTTTCAACTCTTTGTAAATCAAGGCCATTGTGCTTAAGGCAGAATTTGAAATTCAGGGTCAGTGGCATAATTAAATGTAATGGGGCATTGGTGCCAACATTAAATGGGGCCCGTTCAAGGCTCATACAGTAAAGTATTTTAATTAGGCTGGATGAGACCAAGTGAGCACAAATATGATAAATAAGGTAGAGGAGCAACAATGATGGGGCCCTCCTGACCTTCAGAACCCTGTTGCGGTCGACCTATGCACCCCCTATAGTTACCCTCCGGTCAAGGTTCAGATGCTTCAAAACTATATGGATATTAGATGTTGTATGGCAAGTGCCATTATTCAATATAGCCGTACACTTGGCACTATTGTCTGGTCTGGTAACCAGCCCAGTCTGCATAAGGTTTGGATCCCTTGGCATCTATAGATATTATATGCCAAATTGTTTAATATTTAGGGGGAATTTTACATGGTGCATAAAAACTCCATGTAATAAGGTGTAATTAAGGTTGCTGATTTACAGTCAATGAAATATATATATATATATATATATATATATATATATATATATATATATCATTTTGAAATGTTCAAGAGAAATGACACACATTATTTTAACTTCACCGGCAAATCCTGCACCATGTCAGTTCGCAGAAATAGTCTCCATTTCTTAACGCTGCATCTAGCTTTCAATGCAAAGCAAAAGGGAAATGCCTAACAATACGATTTAAATCAACAGCTTTCACCCCGGATGAATATTCTGACAGCAAAGTGCTAGATCTGTTGGATTCAAAGATGTGGAGCTGCATGACATCAACAGTGAGCAATTAAAACTGTTACCATTCAACACATTTCCCTTCCCAGCTGCTAGAAAATGGCACCTTTTCACTAGTGCCTGACATTCGCAGTTCTTTCCATGTCATTCCCAGCTATTTTTAGGCTCTTTTTGTGGAGGAGTCAGGGATAATTAGTGTGTGCAAAGACCTACATATATTAAACACTTTAGAGGGGAAAAACAGGAGATATGTGAAAATATAACATTAATAACGCGCTAAGCAAGCTGGCAATATTTACGCTGTGCAGCATTGTTTCGGCATGTGGTCCCCTCAACCTCCCTCCTTGGGACTGCCTGAAATGTAGCATGGAAATCAGGAGGAGGTGACTGAAATGCCGGCCGCAGCTTCAACAGCTTCATTTGGAAGGCATTGAACTATTGCACTATTTTCATATATGTTGTATACAAACCTACATGAAATGTTTTTCCGATCTAGTCATTGTTTAAACCAGACCTCCAGTCACAAAAATGGCCTAAACTTTTTAAAAGTTTAGTAACTTGCTCCCCTAAACCTATCCTCTTACAATCAGTGATGTAAGTTTTTGAGAGGGCTTAAAATGCACCAATACTCATTCAGAGGAAAGTATATGTAGTCACCTTCCATCGCCAGCCCAGTGTCCCAAAACAGCCTGTGTTTCTATTTTTTTTTACCTCAGCCTTTGCCCAATGTTCATAACAACATAAACTGGATGCAGTCTGCCATATTGCTCCCTGGCTGAGCATCCCCACCCCCAGTGATGATGCAATCAGTTCTAGTACATAGAGCTCAGCAATGGGGAGCACTTTAGCCTAACTGCCATTATGTGACAGTTTGGTTGTAATTTAATGAATTAGCATATGGCATGCCATCTACCATAATACTACTTTCTGTTGTTTTTTATGGATATTGGGCAAAAGATGTGGTAAAAAAAGAAGCATGGGCTCTTTTGGGGCACAAGGCTGAGTATGGAAGGTGACCACATAAACTTCCTTTCTGAGTACAGGTGCAGATGCACCTATATGCAGATATTGTGGAATATCAGGAAGATTCTATGCTCCTGAACTGCATGCGGGTGGCCATCTTGCCAATTTTGACAAAAAAAAAAAAAAATAATACATTATCTCTAGTTTATCACCAGAAAGAAAAAAAGGAAATCAGCTGAAATGACAATTACTGCTCAGAAAGCTGCTCTTAAAACATTGTAAACAACTTTTGAAATGCTTTGCATCAGCAAAGACATTGATACATAGTTACATTCATCCCCTCTAGCAGCTAGTGATTAAGTGTGTGTAACATAGCAGACATGCTGATCCATTTTCTGAGGTAAATCTCTTTTTGGTGTGGGCTGCTTACAGCAAAATCACAAGCTGCTCTCAGCCTGCCCAGTGTGGAGAAACAATCATGGAAGAACATGGAAAAGATGGGCATGAGCGCTCTCACAATTGATCTCAGTTGTGTGTTTGTTCACTCAACAAGCAGCCAATTTATCTGTTCATGGAAATGAGCCACAAGGGAGGAAGTGGAGAAAGATACACAAAGGGCTTTGATGCTTTATAAGTTCCTTTTTAATTTCAGTACAACATGGTTACATTTGTCTAAATTTTTCTATTAGAGACAGAAGTGGCTGCTTCAGTTGCATGACCAGTGAGGAAGCTGCAGCAGGAGATTAGGGATATAATATATATATATATTGGCCTAGGCCAAAGAACTACAACTAGAAAATACACAATGTAATTCCACTGAATTTCACCAATTCTACAGTTTATCTGTAATTAAATTACCTCTCGATTTCAAGCCGCAGTCAGTTAAAAATAGGTAAAAAGAAACTAAAAAAAATGTTTACTCCCATTTCAACTATTGTGAGCAGTTCTTCTGTAGACCTAAAACTCACTACTGAACCCAAGAACGTTAATCTCACTTAACAGATCAAAGTGTGTACTTTTGCAGGTGAAGGTCTTCATTTGTGTGAAGCTGTTCTCTTCTTGGATCAGGATGTGAAGCAATTCAAGAGAACTTAAGTATACTCCCTTTGCATCTACAGAACAGAAGCATATATAAATGCTCAGTCTTTGAAACTGACACTAACATTTTTTTGTTGCTTCAGTTTTTTTACAGGCAGTTTGCAATAAATCTATAGTTTGTTTTTAAAGCATGATCAGATAAAATGCATTGAGTTGATAAGCCATTCCTTGGCATGAAAATTTCAGCGATGCCACAAAATTACCTGCTAACATAATTTGCATGATTTTCTCTTCCGTTTAGGAAGCTGAGTTTTATTATTTATGAAAAGGTGTTGACATTTATGTTTGCATTTTGCTTTGAGAATTGGAGATGATCCTGTCCACACATCATCTGGGTAACAAATCCTTCATATACATCAGTGCAATGTACTCTTTTTATCTGGACCTTCTCAAGCTCTTGAGGACTTCTATACATTCCCTCTTTTCACCCGTGTACCGTCTATTACCCCTATACCCTTATGCATCCTCCTAAAGTGGAACAAAAACCCAGTGCAGCCACACCGAAGATCTAAAAGATTCCAGGCACGCCCACTGGCCTTCCCACAATTGCTGTGCCTAAGGTATGTCATTTGGCAAACAGCTCTGATGTTCTGCAATGGGAAGAACAATTAGGCGCATCCCCAGCAGTGCGCAGCAGCGCTCCCGTCCCAGCCTATCTGAATTGCAGAAGGGCTAAGCTGTTTTCTTAATGACATAGGCAAGGAAAATGGCTCTGATTTGACGAGAGCCCACACATTTGCCATAGGACTGGGAAGAGGTGGACGTACTGGGCAAACTGGGGGGTTTCACACATCGGGACAGGAAACAAAACCCAGCATAGTCAAAATCTTGGGTTATGTTCCACTTTAAAGGCATATAGATCCATGATCCTGTTACAGCAAAGGGCAAGGGGCTAGGGGACAATTAATAAAAGTTTGATGATGTTTATTTCAGATCAGCTAACTGGTTATGCCTGCCTTTTCTCCGGCAAGGTCCTATCTCTGCCAGTTGCTCATTTTTTACTATATTATCCAATAAGGAATCCATGTAAAAATAATTTGTTTTGCCTCTCCTTGTGAAGTAATTATAATTTGAATGCACATTAAACATATGGTTGCAAAGTCACACCTACTGTCAGTATGATTATTAATAGACATAAGCCAAAACAAAAAAAACGATCTACATATGGCAGCCATATGTATGAAGAGATAGATCGAAAGAAGGAGACTTATTCTTTAACATCCACCAGATTCAAAACTGACCTAAAAATGTACACAAACATAAAAAATCTAATCAGCTACCAAGTGGAAAGAAAATGTTAAATCTCCATTTTATTAAGTTGGAATAAAGAAATAGGATAATCGTATTTCTAGAATGTGTAGGATGGGGCAAATACACATCTAATGGAAGCAAGCAATGCAGAGTCCTACAAGAGCCTAGAGTTGGGCTTTCCTATAGTAGCCATTGGCAGGAGAACAGAAGTCAAATCTGCCTTTTGCACATGCAATGCATTGTGGAAAACCAAACTGCCATGCAGGCCCTCTACTGCCAGTAAGGTTGTAACTGTAGTCCACATGTAGGAAGAGAAGTACCAGCGATATGGAATCTGCCATGCAGACACACTGGGAAAATACTGTATATGTTTATACAGCCAGATAAAAGAGTCGATGCACATGTTTATGTAGCAACTAGAACTATGGTACCATTAGTAGTAGTAGTATCTATAAGATTCCTGTGCCGATCGATTCCCTCCCCCTGGGGCATTCAAAATCAGGTTGCCCCACTGTGTGAGACCCCCAAGTTCGCCCCATATACTTACCTTGTTTCCCAGTCCAATGATGCATGCGTGAGCCGCAGCCGCATCCCCGCTGTCCCTCTAGCAGTACCAGACATTTGTAAATGGCCGGCGTGGGCACGCTCCCTGTTAGAGGGTAGCGGGGGATGTGGCTGCCTGCACGCTCGGAGCCGCTGGTCTTAGACAAGGCCTTAGACGACGTGACGTCAGCGGCTCTGAGCACGCTGATTGGACGAGCGGTCAGGCATGTGCCATAGGACCAGGAAGAGGGGAGTTGGCTTTGGTGATCTGGGGGGTTTCACGCACCGGTCGGGATGTCCCGGGGTAAAGGACCAAAATCCAGGATAAGACCAAAACCCACTTTAATGCTACTGCTAATGATATTGTAGTTCTAGAAGCTACATAAACATGCATCTTTTGGTTGATGCATATTGGGAAATGTTGCCGTGTGTCATAACTAGCAGGACATACATGCAGCAAACTGGTAAAAAGCAACGAATACAATCTAGGCAAAACTATGCAAGCCCAAAACCCCAAAAACTGAATACATTGAGTGGCCCTGCATAGGTTGCTTAGTTGTTTCCCAAAGAAATGGTGCATGCAAGATGATGATCAGGTTTGCTCTACCCATAAACTATATCCCCTACACTTGAGCCCACCCTTTCCAAAAGTCATTGAAGACAGGTTTCACCCAAGCAGTATTTACTCTTTGGAACTTATTTACACATATCTTGTAGAATCAAGGCTCCACTCTCTGTGAACCCAGAAAGAGAGTACTTGGCATCATGGTTAATGAGGAGGGATAGCTTTTAGATTGTCTAATGCTAATAGCTAATTGTCTTAGATGGTAATAAGGGTTGGTTGGGCAATGAGGAAGTCTGAAATGCCAATCGGGAGAGAGGACCAAAATGCTAGTAGCTATAAATAATTGGAACAGAAGCCCTAGATGTTAAATGGTGCATCTGAGTAGCCAGTGGGGAACGAATGTAAAGGAGAGGGGGTAAAGGGCTTTTTGACCTGATTTAGGTTGTATGTTGACCAGGCATTTATGGTGGCCCTTGCCTGACTGCTTAGGAGGCTAAGTAGTTACACGACAATACTTTCTTCTCTCTGAAAGTATACCGCTTCCTTTTTGCAGTGGTGGAATGGGACCATAAATAAACACAGGATTTCACCTGCCCCTGACCAGTCCCACACAACCCCACTGAACCCACCCCTCCCCATGTGCTTTTTAGCCAGTCAACAATTGCAATTCATGGCTAATGGCCCATTTCCACAGATCGATTTTCGAAAGAAAAAGTGATAAAGCGACCGCGATCATGGGAAGTGGAAGATGTAGCCACTCTTACATCATTTGTACTGAAGCTTTAGTATTGTAGATAGATAATGTGGTGGGGGGACGGACCCACACTGTCACGGTGCAGAGGCTATAGTGGGGCACAGTGGGGCTAGGTACAAGCGGCTAGGGGAAGACCAGGGAGGCAGGTATTGGGTGGGGGTGTTGAAAGCAGCAACCCAGCCAGTCCAAAAGCAGTGCAGTATGAAATTTGCCTTAGGCCCTTATTTATGAAGGAATAGCGACAGGTAGCAGCTGGTGAGCGGCCGGTAATGACGGGCCCCGCCACGAGAACGCCGGCTCCCCACCACAATCACACATTTATCAAGCCAAGCCTGCTTAGCGACTGAGATTGCGCCATAAAGCGACTCATTCATCATTATTCCAGCCTCAGCCCACAGCGCCAGCGTCCGACCTTGAACAGCGACAGGTATGACCTCTCGCTACCTGGCGCGCTCCAATGCATTTCAGTGGAGCAATCTTTAAATATTAATAATTAATTGTTATTAATGTTTTTTTTATTTTTTTTTTTTTTTAAATGTGAAAAATTCTGTGACCACTTCTGCCATTTTAGATAATTTTTTAAGGGAATTTTTTTTTTGTTTCCAAAAATATGGTGGTTTGAGGGTTAAAAAACTACTTTTAACCCATCGCCTCCAGCGCTCTGGGGTTTAAACACACATTTTACAGCGCGATAATTTTTTGAGCGTGATTTTTTAATGAATATGGTGGGAGCCGGTCGCTAGGGCCAGTCGCTATCATGCGCTCCCATACAGCGCGGAACCTGTCAAATAGCGACTCCTCACCCAATATTCAACATTACGGCAAACCGACTGAGTCGCTATCAACTACCGAACAACGGCCAAGCACAGCGACTACTAGCGGGCTCTCTGAAAATGCCGCTACAGTCGCTCAACTGTCGCTACCTGCCGCTATTAATGAATCGGCCTCTTAGGCCCTTATTCATCAAGCGATAGCGCCAGGTAGTGTCTCACTAGCGCCAGGTAGCGCCAGCTATCTGCGGCTACCGACTCCAGAACGCCAGGCGGCGGACACAATCACGCATTTATCACGCTAAATGAGGCTAGCGCCGGCGAGAGCGTCAGCTAGCGCGGGATTCATCATGTAGCGGACTGCAACGAACAGCGCCACTGCTAATGCCATCACAGCGCCAGGTATGACCTCTCGCTACCTGGCGCTCTCCAATGCATTTCAATGGAGCAATCTTTAAATATTCATAATTAATTGATATGAATGTTTTTTTTTTTTTTTTTTTTTTTTAAATGTCAAAAATTCTGTGACTACTTCGGCAATGTTATTTTTTTTTTTTTAAGGTAAAAAAAAATAAAAAAATAAATTTGTGCAGAATTGATATTACAGGTCTGATATTAATGTATTCATATTACAAAATGTTTAGAAAAACTTGTTTAATTTTATAATCAAAAAATATGGTTGTTTGGGGGTTAAAAACTACTTTTAAGCTATCGCCGCCAGCGCTCTGGGGTTTAAACAAGCTTTTCACAGCGCGATAATTTTTGGAGCGTGATTTGTTAATGAATATGCTGGGAGCCGTTCGCTATGGCCATTCGCTGTCAGGCGCACCCATACAGCGCGGAACCTGTGAAACAGCGACTCCTAACCCCGTATTCAACATTACCGCACACCGACTGAGTCGCTGTCAACAAGCGAACAACGGCCAAGCACAGCGAATACTAGCGGGCGCTGTGAAAATCACGCTACTGGCGCTCATCTGTCGCTACCTGGCGCTATTAATGAATCGGCCTCCCCGTCTCCCTGTAGCCAGTCCACCCCTGCCTACTTGTATCAATTAACATTCCCCATCCCAACTTTAAGCTTCTGACCAATGACCAAAGAGATTTGACCTAATCTAACTGTGAGTGGGCTGACCCCTTCGCCAGTACTTTATGTACTCAGGACCCCATAGCAGCCTTGTAATCTGCTATGGCTGTGCTTGTGTGTGGCTCTGCTGTCAGATGCTAGCTTTCGACTAGCAAACACTTGTGACTACAGTGCTTATTAGAAAAAATGTTAGTTTGCTGTTGTTTGTCTTCATCTATCTTGTATTGCACCTACTTTGTATATTTACATGTGTGGAAACATATTTTCTCATGAAAAGTGCCTAGTGGAAACGCTGCATACATTTCATTTCCAACACGCATACTTTCTGCACCTTAATGATGAATTTTGAATGTAAGCGCATCCCTAGCCCCAGGATTCATAACGCCAGAACAGCATTGCTTGCTCATCTCCAGTGACAGCTCTTTTCCGGGCCGAGCCTAGAGATGGGCGTTTCTGCTGTGCTTAAACCGGACCTTCACCATGATTTATTGAAAAACTCAAAACCTTAAAAAACGATTCCCCAGCATATAAAAGTAATATATTTTAAGTTTTTACTCACTTACCTATTACTCTTTCCCCCACTGGGCTGCAACTCTGTTCAGGAGTTTAGGATACGGGCGCCGCAATCTTGACTCAAAAGCATCTCACTTACTGAGGAGAGGAGAGTGGGATAAAGTACAGGGGGGCGGGTTATAGCTGTGGTGACAAAGAGAGAGAGGTGGAGAAGTGCGCTGGAATGGAGATTAAGCTGCTGCCTTATGTAAGGGGTCACGTCTTACAGATATTTGAGAAAAGAGGAAAAGGTAATCTCTACTTCAGAAACTAACTCGTGGATGAGGCAGTTGCTGGGGGAGAAATTAGTTTAGGAGCGCTTGGAACTGTATCAGACCGAGGGTTATCCAACAAGAGTGTGTAATTTCTTATTGGAAGTCTTCCTCGTCTGATTTTTTCTATCTGCTGTTTTTCACTTTTATCAATTTCTTATCGTTTGTATTTGTGTGAATTCTGCAGATATTATAAAACTGGTTATACTAATAAATGAACATGAAATGAAATGACAGAATAAATTCCTTGAAATTAATACTTATTTGTCTGCAAATACTCACCGCCGCGGCCCGGGGGTTCGTAACCCACCCTGGGCCTCTGAGGATATGCGGCTCCTTATTTAAAGCTGAGTATCTGCTACCTCTTAGTGTTGGTTGCACTTCTGTGTTGTTTCCAGTACAGGCTGCGCTGAGTATCCTGAGATGAATTGGCTGCTGTTTAAATGATGATCAGGCTTGTCCAGAAGCGTTCCACACTATTTTATTTATGTATATTAAAACAAGGGACAAATAAATAAATGGGAATAACAAGTGGATAAGATTCACTTAATAAAGTCTGGGTGGTCAATTGTGTGGTCTTTCCTGGTTTATAGCTGTGCTTTGCTCAGACAGAGCAGAGCTTGGGTCAGGAAAAGGTCAGCAGTCCCAGAATGCAGAGCAGCACAGTCAGAAGGCACTTCCTGTTTGCAGGCTGCCTGATGTCCCATGAGCCGCCATCTTGGATGTCTAAAGGCTCATAACATGCAGTAGATGCAGGTAGGATGAGTTTTAATGTGATCAATCTGTATGTGCAGGGTGTGGGAAACATATAAGATAGACTCTTATTCAGAGTGAAGGACCGCTTTAAATGAAAACCGAACAGAGCTTTCTGATTTTGCTTTGACATATTTCACCTATTTCTAGAATTTATCTCGCAGTTTGTGAGAAAGCTCAACTTCTCATATTCTCATTGAGATGCTGGAAGGTCTGTGTGACATTTGTGTGGTACCTCCTCTATCTCCTGGGATTGATGACTCATTCTGCACCAGCTAGCTCCCCGCCATTGCCTAGAAACTCCGCTCAGGACTGGCACACTACAAGAAAAAAGATAGACAGACAGACAGACAGACAGACAGACAGACAGACAGATAGATAGACAAGTTTTTCAGAAATTGTATGTCAGAATGTTCAATATTTCTGCATAAATGTGGCCTAAAACAGCATCAGATTTTCACACAGGTTCTAAAAGGAGATAAAGAGAACCACTTTAAGCAAATGAGTTAAACATAGAAACCAACCTGGCCCATGTCTGCATGGTGATTCTTCTTCGGTCCTGCACTTAGCACTGATCATTTACCTCAGTGCACTTGGGCTCAGACAATTTTTTTGCTTGAATAAGAGTTCTACTTATCTAAGAGGGTTATTCATCAAGCCATAGTGCCAGGTAGCGACAGGTAGCGAACGGTGACCACTGGGCGCTGTATACAATACCACATTTATCAAAGCGATTCTGGTGAGCGACTCTTACAGAGTTACGTAGCGACCGATTCATCATCACAGATGGCTCAGCGTATACCGCCAGCGCTCTAGCTTTCAGAGCGTCTGGTATTACCTGTCACTACCTGTCGCTCTCCCATACATTTCAATAGACGTTCCTTTTCTTCTGTTTAAACAGGGTTTTCTTTTAATTTTTTTTTTTTTTATTAAATCATGGTGTGACCTCTCCTGGCCTATTAAAAGTCATTTTTGAAAACTTTTTTGGTTTTTCTTTATGCAGAATTGTCATTACAGGTCTAGTATTAAAGTGGTAATGTCACAATGTAATAACAATAATTCCAATAACAGTAATTCCATATGTTTTTGCTTTGTTACTAGTGGATATGTGTTCAAAACCAGACTTTAATCACACAGCTTCTGGCGCTCTGGGCTACAGCGACCCAATTTTGTGCGCCCGCGCTGTGTGAGGCTGTTTTTTTGATGACTATGGTTTGAGTTGCTCACACTGACCAGTCGCTACCGTTCGCTCCCATATAGTGCTGTACTGGTGTTATAGTGACTCGCACATCAAATTAGTCAATGCCGGTCAGTGACTGAGGCGCTCTGTAACAGGGACCCATAGCTGATCACAGCGACTACTAGCGGTCACTCTGAGCGCCTCGCTACAGATGCTCATCTGCCAATATCTGGCACTAGTAATGAATCAGCCTCTAAGTCAGGGTGCGTTGAGGTAAATGATCATTGTGAAGTGCAGGACTGGAAAAAAATCACCCTAAATGAATGGGCCAGGTTGCCATCCCTGCAATAACTGCATCTACATTTTTTTTAATAAATGTTGATTACTTTGGCCAATGGGCTTAGAGGAAATGTTGCCTATTATGCTGTTAAAAACGGCTACGATTTGCTGTATGAACACAGGCACCCATTGCAAATGTCTTTTCCTCATTGAAGCAGAACATATACAGTAATGTGTACACCAGTGGTCCCCAGCCCTGTCCTCCAGGCCCACCAACAGCTCATGTTGTGGATCTCCACATAGCCAGCTCATACATTGAGCTTATGCTTGGAGCACTACAATCTCTATCCCTCCAGGTCAGCTCTCAAAGGAAAAATCCCAACATCCATCCCTATGACATACTAGTTAATTTGAGGGGCACCAAAGTAATTTCCAAACAATGTAGGGGGAGGGGGAATAGTTCAGCTAGATATAGGCAAACTGACTATTTTATTGAGGCATCAAAGTGGGACAGTGTGGTTTAGGAGTTTTTGAGTAACAAATATCCACAGCATTCTATGGTACTCATGGGGCAGCCTAAGAGTCAGGGCAGTTGTAAACTGACCAGACATTCCGAATCTTGCATTCCATGGGACAGTCTGCACCATAAAGTCAGCAAAGTGAGACATTTAAGTGTCCTGAGAGTTTTCACGAGGGACAAAATTGCCCTAAATTGGGATTGTCCCACTGACACGGACATCTAGTCAGTTGAATCACAGGTAATATCTTTAGGAAGGAGCCCAAGCTAAACATTTTTATGTTTTTATTTTAAAGGGGTAGTCCAAGGTAGGTGCAGAAACAAGTAATTGATTGAGTACCTGCCATGCTGATGATGCAGACGATTCATACTGGTGAGCTGCTGAATAAAGCTGTTGTTGTTGAGAACCATCCCCTTTTCTGTAGCCTAGATCATGGTTTTTATTTATTCATGTACGCTGTAGACCAATACAAGAAAGCAGAGAAAATACACACAAGTTAAGTGGGGAACAGCTATCCTTCCCTACAAACATAAATACTGGTAGGTCCGACACAGTCTGATGCAAGAGAGGTATAAATAGGCCCACCTTAATGCTAAAAAGAAAAGTGGTAAATAAATAAAACACTGGGGCTGGGCTACAGAAAAAGTACAAAATCTCATCAACAACTACCCGTATATACTCGAGTATAAGCCGAGTTTTTCAGCCCACTTTTTGGGCTGAAAAAAGCCGCCTCGGCTTATACTCGAGTCAGTGGCCGCTCTCACACACACTGACACTTACTGGCTGTTGCGCGCAGGTTGGTGGGAGGCGTCCATTGTTTCTATTGGATGCCTACCACATGGGGCACGCCCACCTGTTGGTGGGCGCGCGTTTGTGAGAGCGGCGGAGGCAGTGGCGGCGGCAGAGGGAACGGAGGTGGCCAGCGCGCGTTTGTGAGAGCGGCGGCGCAACAACAGGTAAGTGTGGGGGGGAACCACTGGGTTTTTTTTATTTTTAATTGTTGTTAACTGTTAATGATGCCAAGTGAGCACACATATGATATCCAGGGCCAACCTGAGGAGAAGAAAAGATGGGAAAAAGAGTAATACTTCCAGAAGTTGGAACAAGAGATGGACAGAATGTGGAAAAGAGAATTTAAAAAGTAGTAAAGTAGTAAAGAGTGAATTTAGAAAAGGGAGAGAGGGGTAATGAGGAAACATGAAGGAAGAGAAGGTGATAGAAACCTATGTGTGACGGCTTGGCCCCTAGTTTGAATTGGGCCCCAGCGCAAACCAGCCTGGGGGGGGTGGGGGGAGGCAGGCACTCTCATTTATAAGCAACACCAGCAGTAATAGTGTGGCAACCTGCATGTCTCAGGTCAGAGTGGCCATTATTAGGGCCACCTAGCCGGGCCCCCTTTTCATCCCTTGGACCCCTATACCTGAGTCCCTAATGGCTGCTGTCATCACATCCACAGCCTGCATTTCCCACCCTAGGCTTATACTCGAGTCAATAACTTTTTCCAGTTTTTTGTGGTAAAATTAGGTGCCTCGGCTTATATTCGGGTCGACCTATACTCGAGTATATACGGTACTTAATTCAGTAACACACAAGGATGAATATTCTGCATGGCAGGTAAGCAAACATTGGATCTGCTTTTACACTTGCCTGGACAATAGGGTTGATTTAGAGCCCCTTTCTTACCTTTTTTTGAGTGAATATTTTCATTCTCGTTCATTTTTTCCCCTCATCTGATTCAGCAAAGCCTTTTTTCTGCGAGAACTTTAGTGTGAAATGTTTTCATTTTTGCATGATTTTTCGTTTGGTAGCAAGACCTCCATGAAAATGATGAGAAAGGGGCTCTGAATAAACCCTAATCCCTTTAATGAATGAATTACACCCCTGCTTTCCTTTAACTATCCACTGTTTATTGTAATAATCCTAAAACAATAGTTTGATCAAACTCATGGAGAGCCTGTTTATATTGCATATGCAGTCTACTATTCTAGTTTGGACCCAGCTGCTGACATTTGAAGACTACATAGATTTCCCTAACTAGGTACATTATGGAAAGCATTTTTACTTGCCTGGTGACATAAAAAAGGTATTGCCAGTGTAACCACCGAATAATACTTATAAACAATAGAGATACTGAACTGAATGAATAATAAATAATGATATATTTTCACATCAGGATGCTCTTAACAAAGAAAAGAACAGAATAACATGAAGTAGGACAAAAAAAAAGAACAAAAGAAAGAAAGACAATTGGCTTCTGGCTGCCAGTTCACACTCATTTTCATGCTAAATCTTAAATGGTGCCCCACCCAAATGACACACTTGTGCTGTATATGCAGCCCTAGTGTAAGCCAGTATTAAAGTGGAACAAAACTGCTGATTTTTACTATCCTGGGTTTTGTTCCATGCCCCAGGGGCATCTGGAATGGGGATGACTCTGCTTTTGCTCTGTGCCCTGGGGACATCCCGAGGCTCTTGTCTAATCAGAGTCATTTGCTGTGCTTATGTCACTCAGCAAACGGCTCTGAGAGTCTTCAATGGGGAGAGCAAGCAGATGCAACCCTAGCAGCACGTGTACTTCCACCCCAGTGGGAGCGCTGCAAAGCCTGATGATGCCAAGGGATGTGGGCACTCGCGCTCCCCATCATAAACAATCAGAGCCATTTGCTGATTGACATAGGCACAGCAAAAGGCTCTGATTGGATGAGATCCCGCACATGTGCAGTTGAACCAGGAACAGGTACACTTTTATTATCGGCCTGGGAGGTTTCACACAGCAGGGCATCCCAATTCAGATCCCAAAAGTGGCCAACCCTGAAATCTTTGGAATCTTGTGAAGTGTTGGGTGTCATTAGTTATGTACCTTTTTGATTATTTCCAGTTTTCAGCAAAATACACTGGCCTCTTTAAAAGAAATCTAGTTAAGGAGAGGCCATGGAATGAAAGCTACAGATCCTCTAGCTACATGAAGTTCTACACCATGGCCTGCATTTCGAAATGTTTTGTAGATACCTGTGGTAGTAAACATGCTTGTATTCCAACATAAGCTGAATATAAGTATGTCACCCTTTATTCTTCCTTTCATTTTTCTAAGGATATAATAGGATCCTGAATTGTCCATTGCCATGGTTACAAGTATTGAACAATCTAGCGTGAAAACACATATTATTGAACTGTATATAGTGCGTACATTGAACACAAATTTATGGGACAATTGGAACACAAAAGGCATTACAGGAAAATTCAATTTAATTTATGGCAGAATCAGAGGTTATACACCTAAAACTAGCTACTGTCAAAGGGTAGGAAAAAAAGCTTTCTAATCCAGCCCACAACATATCACGGGCACTGTTATATGTTTAATCTGCATAATCTGACCATTTTTGTGACAGTTTAAACCAGCTTGTGGGTGATGGGCATGATAGGGGTAATTTTGGGTAGCATGCTCTAGGAATATTTGGTCCATAAAAGATGTTTGTTATGTAGCCAATGCTCAGAAGTCCATGAATTCCTCTACCACCAATAAACCAAAAGCGTCAGAGCAGTCATACACCACCCAGATATCCAGCATTCTGCATTTAGTATGACAGACTTCCCCATGTCAGCAAAGTGGGACTGTCCCACCGAAATTGGGATATCTGGTCAGTTTATATCTGCACCATGCACCATAAAATGCTTTAGTGTATTGAAAACTGGAGGTAATCAAAACAGCACAAAACCAATGACACCCCAACACTAGAATCCAAACATTCCAGGGCCGGACAATTTTGGGATCTAAATTGGGATTCCCCCGCTGTGCGAAACCCCCCAGATCGATAGCAAAAGCGTACCTGTTCCCAGCCCAACTGCGCATGCTCGGGGTTTTATCCAATCAGAGCCAATTGCTGTGCCTATGTCAATGTCAGCTCTGATGGTTTACGATGGGGAGCTCGAGCGCCCGCTTCCCCTAGCATCTTCGGTCTGTGCCGCGCTCCCACTGGGATGGAAGTGCACATGCTGCTGGGGGTCCATCCGCTTGCACGCCCCATGGAAGACTCTCAGAGCTGTTTGCCAAGTGACATAAGCACAGCAAACGGCTTTGATTAGACAAGAGCCTGCGCATGTGCCTTTGGACTGGTAAGAGGTGAGTTCTACACAGCGTCCTGGGGTGTTTCACACAGACAGGCATCCTGGCATTGTCCATCCATAAAATAGGGAACTGTCCGGTAATTGCCCATATTGCCGTCCAATTTCTACTCTCTGCTGCATCCCATACTCGGATGCCCCTCTGTGTGAAACCTTATTAAATCACTGCACCCACTCACCTAACCTTGTCCCAATGATGCATGTGCAGGTCAAGGCTCACCATACCTTTAGCTAGATGCATACCTGGGGCAGCCATTTTTGATTGGCCGACCCGGGCACACCCCAGCTAGAGGTGAGCAGGGAGGCAACCAGTGACCCACTCTGCACCGCTCTGTCACAGCATCTTGCATAACCGAATGGGCTGAGCGTGCTGATTCTGCAGCAGCTGGCTCATGTAGATGTACAGTGGCTTCCTATCTGCTGCATACTCTGCATTGTGTTATACAGCATCCCTCACTAGCAGCCCAACTGCTGAAAAAGTTGCCACTGATTGGACCCTGCCTCTGGGGGCCCCCTTGCAGGTGGGGGTCCCATGCATTTGCATGGTTTTCATGGTGGTTATGCACGACGGCATTTGTGAAAATGCTAAAAAATTGTGGTAGGGCTTACGGTAGGTGAAATCTTTGGCAATAATCACCATACTTGCAGCTTTATAACCATGTGTGTCCAGACACCCCACAATGGGCCCACTGAGCCCTTTGCATAACCCTCAGCCCACCCTGGCATTGAAAACTTCACTGCCTTACAGTGGTGACCAGAGTTCTTCAGGTACTTGCAACTTTGGCACTGGATCAATGGTCTAATTAAAGCGGAGTAAGAGGCCGATTCATTAATAGCGCCAGGTAGCGACAGATGAGCGACAGTAGCGTTATTTTCACAGCGCCCCCTAGTATTCGCTGTGCTTGGCCGTTGTTCGGCTGTTGACAGCGACTCAGTCGGTGTGCGGTAATGCTGAATACGGGGTTAGGAGTCGCTGTTTGACAGGTTCCGCGCTGTATAGGAGCGCATGACAGCGAACGGCCATAGCGAACGTCTCCCAGCATATTCATTAACAAATCACGCTCCAAAAATTCTCGCGCTGTGAAATGCTTGTTAAAACCCCAGAGCACTGGCGGCGATGGGTTAAAAGTAGTTTTTTAACCCCCAAACAACCATATTTTTAGGGAAAAAAAAAACATGTTTTTCAAAACATTTTGTAATATGAATACATTAATATCAGACCTGTAATATCAATTCTGCACACATTTTTTTTTTTTTTTTACCTTAAAAAAAAATCTAACATTGCAGAAGTGGTCACAGAATTTTTGACATTTAAAAAAAAAAAAAAAAATTAATAGCAATTAATTATGACTATTTAAAGATTGTTCCATTGAAATGCATTGGAGAGCGCCAGGTAGCGAGAGGTCATACCAGTCGCTGTTCAAGGTCGCTCGCTGGCGCTGTGGGGTGAGGCTGGAATAATGATGAATGATTCGCTATCTGGCGCTCTGTCAGTCGCTAAGCAGGATCGGTTTAATAAATGTGTGATTGCGGAGGGGAGCCGGCGTTCTCGTGGCGGTGAGCGTCATTACCGTTCGCTCACCATTCGCTACCTGGCGCTATCCCTTGTTAAATAAGGGCCTAATTGTCAAAAATAACTTAAACCAGACCAACACAACAAACAGTGCTCATATGCATCCCTCCCCAGGGCAAGATTGCAGATTGCTGAACATAAAAATGTATTTACTTTTGTCTAACTCCTTCTGTAGTGAATTTTAGTAACAGAATAGCTGCTCATGCATTTGAAGGCCACCTGCAAACAGGAAGTGATGCTGGGCTTCCTGTTACTGTGCATTGTCAGTTATGTCAGGTGAATCCAGGCAGCAGCATGGCTGAGATGCTGGGAGAGGAAGCTCCAAAATGGGCGCTACCTTTCTTTTCCAACTGTACCAGGCTGTTGGTCCGATTTAAGGATTTCACCTTGTCCCCCCTCCCTCCCTTTGAACCTTCAGCCTCCTGTATGTAAAGTCTTTGGATATGGGGAAAGAAAAATCTAAATAAGATCACAAAGTTGTGTTATATTAAAAATTCATCTAAACACATCATCTAATTTAAGGAGGGGTCACTTATACACCCAAACTGAATTAAACTCGCAACAAGCTTGTGGTTTTCTTCTCCTGGTATAAATAAAATCCAGAGGTGACAGGTTTGAGTGTATCAGGGGTAGCAGAACCTGTCCCTCCGATTTCCTCTGCCTTCCATTAAAAGAAAAACAAGCCTGGCTGGATATTTCTTGATGCCAGGCGTATAAGTGACCCCCTCCTCCCGCCATCCAGCATATTTATATGGATTTTATCATTGGGACAGTTTTACATGATAGTCCTCCTTTAAGTGGCCAATGTGAAGTGCTCCACTAATGTGCTACATTTGCCGCAGCCTACCAATCTATAGCTATAATATCTAAAATCTATAAATCTATAATGCCCTGGTTCCTGCTTGGCTTCCTACTAGGATCATTCATGCGATATCAGGCTCTTCGTTTCTTTCACGGGGTATAATCAGCCTTCCAACCTTTCAGGGTGGGAAAGAGGGTCAATTTTTTAATTATGCCACACCCCCTCATTGAGAGATGGATAGGAGATAGGGTGTAACAGTTACAACTAGTATAAACACCTTGAATAGGCGAATCATTAATTGATGCAGATCTGCATGTTACACCTCAAAGAGGGACAAATGAGAGTACAAGGGACATTGGGACATAGACTTAATAGAGGGACAGTCCCTCCAAATGAGAGACAGTTGGTAGGTATAGCCAAATTGCTATATATTTGTTGAAAATGCCCGATGGTGGGCAGACTTTGGTCCAGATTCTTTGGCCTTGCGTTTCCCCTGTTTGGCCTGCAAATTAGAAATGTTCTTGGATGGCACTAATATACCAAAAAGCTGATGTTTTAACTAATCGTCCACAGAAATTGTATGACTGTAATGAGGGCTAATGTCATACTATTCTTCACCGACCCATTGACACATTTTATTTATTATTAATATGCTTTTTATATTGTACCAATCAATTTTTACCTTTACATAATTATAGGGTAATATGTATGTTATATGTACAACATATGCTACTTAGAATTAGGTACCCAATGATGTGTGAGAGAGCGACACTGCAGAAAGTAGCCTGGGGACATCTGACCTTTATAGTTGCACTGTAATTATTGTTTAGATACACAACACACTTCAGCAAATTAAAGTGCACACTGAGGTCGTTTATTTTGTCAGCTCTAGATGGCGCTATTGGAATGATGCCCTTCCTTTAAAAGAATTATGGTGCAACATTTTCAGTCTCATTGACAATTTCACATTTATTTTTGGGAGCATTTTTTATTTATTTATTTTTTTAAAAGAATTTGCATTTACATCATAACATACATCTAAAGTGTGAGACTTTGTTACTAAAATTTAAAACAAAAACTTCTATGGGGTTTCCAGAAAATTTAGGAGGGGCTGTCAAGTCTGTCCATTTTAGGATGGAGAGGCCTAGAGAGGCTCACTAATTTTTGGGGATATCATATAGGCTTCTGTCATTCACAAATTTGTAGAAAACCTAATTTACAGAGGATTTTATTTTCTTGTGTATTGAGTGAGTACTCTCCCCAGATTTAGTGCACAGGTATCTAAGAATAAAATTAAAATTAAAAGGAGCCTGAAGATCCCATTTCGATTATCCCCAATGTCAGCCTGGTAGCAGGTATCAAAGAGGACCTCCAGACAGAACTGACTGTGCTGGAAAACCTTTTTAATATTAAGAGGCCGATTCATTAATAGTGGCAGGCAGTGACAGTTGAGCGACTGTAGCGTTTTTTTCACAGCGCCCGCTATTAGTCGCTGTGCTTGGCCGTTGTTCGGTTGTTGACAGCGACTCAGCCGGTGTGCAGTAATGTTGAATACAAGGTTAGGAGTCGCTATTTGACAGGTTCTGCGATGTATGGGTGCGCATGATAGCGACTGGTCAGAGCGACAGGCTCCAACCATATTCATCAAAAAATCATGCTCAAAAAATTCAAGCGCTGTGAAATGCATGTTTAAACCCCAGAGCGCTGGCGGCGATGGGTTAAAAGTAATTTTTTAACCCCCAAACCACCATATTTTTGGGAACCAAAAAAAAAATATTTTTAAATAATTTAGTAATATGAGTACATTAATATCATACCTGTAATATCAATTCTGCACAATTTTTTTTTCCCCTTAAAAAAATTATCTAACATGGCAGAAGTGGTCAAAGAATATGTCACATTTAAAAAAAAAAAAATTAATAACAATTAATTCTGAATATTTAAAGATTGTTCCATTGAAATGCATTGGAGAGCGCCAGGTAGCGAGAGGTCATACCTGTTCGGACGCTGGCGCTGTGGGCTGAGGCTGGAATAATGATGAATGAGTCGCTATATGGCGCTATCTCAGGATTGCCTTGATAAATGTGTGATTGTGGTGGGGAGCCGGCGTTCTCGTGGCGGGGCCCGTCATTACCGGCCGCTTACCAGTCGCTACCTGTCGCTATTCCTTCATAAATAAGGGCCCAAGTTCAATCACCAAGGCAGCAATATTGAGGATCTCTATGCACATGAAATTTAAAAAAAAGAAGCATTTTAAAATATTGTACACGCCATAAAACATACAATATAAAATTGTACTATACTGAAAGCATCACCGGTGAAATATCTCTCTGTATCAAATAAGACTCATGAAGTCTTATTTGATACAAGAGACATCTAGAGGACAACTTGCCCTTGATCTCTCTGTACCCATTTATTGCCACAATGTCCTAAAAAAAAAAAAATCGTGGAAATGGTGTTTTCAAAATACTGTATAGAGCAGGGTCATGGCACGTTGTAGACACAATATATCTGGATGCATACAATTCAAGTATACAACCCAGAGGCCATAATACAAGGAAGGTGTTCTGTTTATTATTAATATACATTAAATGCGATAAAAAGATAAAAGTGTTGGGCATCATTTTAATGCATTAAAATGTACTGTACTTCCAGCGTGTGACACTTCTGCAATGGCATTGTATTTGAAATACTAAATGGTTGCCTCCGTGAAACCTGTGATCACCTTCCGGTGATCCTATGACGCATGTATAGGCGATTGGCTAACAGAGACAGAAGAAATGCACTGGTGGCACTGTAAATTAATAAACCAAAGCAAAGCAAAGCCTGGTGAGGGAACACAAACACCAAAACCCAAAAGCAGCCCCCTGGGGGGACACGTTGCCCACAAAGAGCCACAAAAGCCCCACACACACACAATTGGCTGCCCAAAGGGTATTATTTTTTTTAATTATTATTGAATGAAAATAAAACACAAACACAGAATAAAAACAAGGGATTAACCCCCCAACGGTACATCAGTGCACTTATGACCATGGATTATATCAATATTGCCACACATCCAACTACACACCAAAGATACCTTAGCAGATAATAAACTCAAAAAGTCCATACAAAAAACCTTAAAGTGACTCAATAAAGTGCAAGTGCAAGTGCTTAGCACATGTGGCTACATGTAGTAAAACAAGAAAAAAGCTTTTTTTAAAAAAAAGTCTATGCAAACCAGATAACTAGATAAAGTGGAGAATAACTATTATGCCTAACCTATTGTACTCCTTGTTTTTTTCCCTGTATTGTATTTCAGTGGACAGTGTAAAAATGCCAAAAAGAAATCCTTATGCACTTTGTGTACTTGGCGAATAAAGTTCTATTGTAAAAGCTAATGCAGCTTGCTGAAGATGGAAGGTACCAGAAAGAAACAGGCACACAGTTTTGTTCCTCCTCCCTGGAATTTCCCCGATGTTTAAAATCCCCCGAGTGGCCTGATTTACTTATCTCGCCGGCATTCCCTCAGAGTATGCATGGGCTCTCCTACAATTAGTGGCTAGCGCTCCATTCTGCTTCACTTCTGACATCTCCATTTGCTCCATTCTGCTTCTGACATCTGAGCGGCTTAGTAAAGCTAAATGGTGCGCTCCCTGTTGGCTGCTCCCCTTCGGGCATGCTTACTGGAATGCATTCAGAAATGCTTGGTACAGGTGCGTGCAGCAGCCAGAGCGGAGCTGCCATCGGCCATAGTGGAATCGCCTCCTAGGTGAGTATACTGGGTGATCAGGGGGATTGCACACATCAGGGCATCCCAAATTCAGGGTGCCCTAAGGATAGGAAATCTACTTTTATACTCTAGGGCTGTGCCACTTTGAAGCAATGATCCTCAACCTGTAGATTTGGAGCCACATGTGGCTCATATAGTCCTGCTATGGGGCACATGAGCTGTCTGCCAGACCAGAACACTTGCAGATGTCTAGAAAACACTTTAAGTTAGGAGAGGGGAAGTACATGGCAATTGAAGGCCTGAGCAGGTGCCAGCTTATCGTTATTGGCTTCTCCCCATGCTCATGTTCCATTCCTGGGCCATGCCCAGCACAGATGTTAATAAAGTGTGGTGCTGGACGCTACAGAAACAGGTAAGCTAGTTCAACCTGCCCAATTTTGTCATTTAACCTCTTTGGAGCTGGAAAGTCCACTTGTTTGGGGAAAGTATTTTATTGGGGGGGGGGGGGTGTACTCTGATTAACCAATCAATGGAAGCTAGATGGATTCACACTCACTATGATGGGATGGGATCTACCTGCTGTTCATTTTTGGGTGCTGGGGGAATCCACATTTACACTGAATCATCAGGTTTGATGCTTTCCAGTACCTCACTGCATTGTATTTATTTCAGGTCCCAAGAGTGGGAGTTGCAGGAGGGTTACTAATGGGCAAGCCCTGGAAATGGGTACAGGGAATAGAGAAGAATTATGAGGAAGGTGCTATGTAGAGAAGAGCAGGTGGTAGACTAGAGCACTGCTTCTCAACTTGCGGTACGCGTACCCCAGGGGGTACTCTGCAATGTTCAAAGTTTATTATGCTTATTATGGGTCTGGTATATTATTTTGAAATAAAAACATTATTCATTCCTGCTTGAAAAAGTCCTACAAGGCCCATCACCTACTTATTTTGGTAACATTGGCAATTGATCTACTCTTTGGGGGTACTTGATTGTACCAGCTTATCACTAGGGAGTACTTGAAATAAAAAGGCCGAGAACCACTGGACTAGAGAATCTTATTGGGCAGACACTTCTGGTATTCCCACTTATTCCAACTTAGCTGTATACCCCTTTCTTTCATCGGAAAACCTCCCCCACCGAAGAATCCTCTGCATGTTCCTTGCTTAAGCTAACCCCCCCCCCCCCATATAAAAATAAAGAGCTTAGTGGAATGGTTGGCCACATGGGCACATCAAACACTTTAACCTGGCTTTAGCAAATTGATTTGTTCATCACCAAATAACCAGTTTTAGTTTTTACTATAAAGTGACCCTACATGCATATGGCAAATTTAATATGTTGTGAAACTCCCTACTAGAGTTAGCATGTGGATTAAGCATGGGACACAGTAACACTTACGGACTGTGCCGATCCCTTAGCGGACTATACAGTTCATTCCTGATTTTAGGCAGCTGAACACAGACTCGCTATTTGGAGGAACACAGCATACATGGAGGAAGCATTTAGGATGACTCACTAGTGATACATGATCTCATAACATGAGGCAAGGCATGAAGGGCAGTGTGTGCTGGAGTAACCACAAAACATTGGGATCATGTGGGTGGACAGACACATATAACAGACATATATGTGTATTAAAAGAAAAACAATCAACTACCGTACTGTATTACCACACAGTGGAGTTGTGAGGGATTTTTGGCTCCTTGTTAATTTGCACTTTACTCATGTTCTGTAAAGTTCATTGCACAATGACCACAGAACAAACATATGTGAACCATGGAACACAGTTTACACAAGTGACACACTTAGCCTCACAGAGCCAGCATTAGATCTATAATACCACAGCAGATGTGAAGCTTATTTTGTGTGAGGGAAAACATAGGATTCATTTTAATTTATAATACTTCATATCATAACTTTATTTAAACATCCTGGAGGCCAGTCATTTATACATTTTCCTATGCAGAACAAGACAGCAGTTGGTCAAAATTCAAAATAATTTTTATGTGATAATTGGTTCCATCTGGTATCTACTCTACCTAAAGCCCAAAAAGAAAGGGACACGTGTGTGCAATATTAATTTTGCCATAAAGAAGACTAGACATATTTCTTAGACTAATATACTGGATCTTCTGAAGATAGTGAGGTGCTGCTAGCTAGCTCAATTCCAGGCACTTTAAAGCCACCAATGTCCTGCCCTGGCCAGTATCAGTAGCCTATCTGCCATATTTCTTTTAGGGGGGGGGGGTAGGTTGTAGACTGTTGCCTTTGTGTTTTTCTGCAAAAGCTTTAAAATTGTAGGCCTACTTTGTCGCAACAGTAGGCAGGCATTGAATTACATTAGCACACAAAGTAGTAGGTGCAAAATAAATTCGGCCGTTAATTTTACCATTAGTGAAATCCAAAACTTTGATCTCAGATGCCATGGCACTCTTTTAGTTTAATGATTTAATCTAAATACATTTGGGAGTAGTGGTGGATTTTGGTCTGTCTGTAAGGTATCTTGACTGTGGATTTTGGTCCGGCTGTTATACTTGCACTGACTTTTCAGAGCAGACCGTGACACTGTACCCACAGGCAAAGCAAAAAGTGGAGGAGTCTGTTTTTACATAAACATTGCATGGTCACAGGACACCACCATCTTAAACTGGACATTCACCCTAAATAAGAGTCTATGTTATATGTTTCCCACACCCTGTACATACAGATTGCCCACATTAAAAATCATCTTACCTGCATCTACTGCATTTTATGAGCTTTTAAACATTCAAGATGGCAGCACATAGAATCTCAGGCTGCCTGCAGACAGGAAGTGTCTTCTGAGTATGTCGCTCTGCATTCTGGGATTGATGTCCTTTTTAAAATTAAATTATGCTGAAGGTCTGGTTTAAGCAAGTACTGTTGAAGCCCCTAGCCTTGCTTAGTAGACCCTTCTATTCCCCACAGGAATTTTTTACACTCTTCCTAGTGTGAGTGTACATCCCACCCACTGCTGATGTCAACATGGCCCAATCCACACTTGCAGAAGCCATCTTACGCAGGGAGAGGAAATTCCCAGAAGCATTTATAATAATCCTCAACAAAGCTTGCATCCATAAAGAGCTACCCAAGTACCACCAACATATCACTTCACCAAATAGAGGCAGATAGACTGTTGGCGCCTCTCAACTATCTGTTCCCCACTAACCATCAATGGAGTTGGGACACAGAGAGTCCGGGAGACAAAGAATTCCTGGCCACTCTGTGTGCTTGGCGATTAAGGCTCTATTGTATTCTATTTTGCTCTAGTGAAGGGTCACCTACTCATCCAAGCCAATAAAAAGAAAGGGAAACTATTGGAGGTACAAGCAAGACTTCTGCCAGAATGGGGCTAAAACTTCAGGCTCTTCATAGAGCAAAGAAACCCTGGGGATCTGAGGACCCTGAGGAAGTGGCCGGTGTTACTGGGCCACGGAACACTTGGGATCCTTTATCTCCTGTTTAGGAGCAGCGGGGCTACCATCCTTCTGGGCATTACTTTTTAGGTGAATTTTTTCCTTGTTGTTATACTTGCACTTAGTCAATCATTTGGATGTCTGTTATGTACATTGCTTTAGCACTTTATTCAGCACATTAGCACTTTCTTATGAGATTGATTGAACATATATATACACAATGAGTTTTGATATATATTTTGTATTGGCTTTTAGATAGGATGAATATTAACTTGGATTATTAGTTTTGGGTTTTCCTTTGCCCAGGGATGGGTTCCAGCGATGGATTTATATGTGTGTGTAAGTGTGTGTTTTATATGATTATGAAACGGTGAATAGTCATTTATCTTAAGGGATTTTTGGTGCAGTGGGTTTGAGCCGCTTTTTTGCGGTAGCTGGAGCCGTAACTTGCTTATTTAGGATTGGTGGTGCACTTATTTGTTGCTTGGTGTTCTAAATCCCTGGGGATCCTGTAGAAATCATGATGTTATAGCAAAGGGCTTAAAGAATGAAACAGTGCCTGGTCAGATAGCAAGATTAGGAGGCCGATTCATTAATAGCGCCAGGTAGCTACAGATGAGCGACTGTAGCGTGATTTTTTCAGCGCCAGCCAGTATTCGCTGTGCTTGGCCGGCATTAGCTTGATGACAACGACTCAGTCGGTGTGCGGTAATGTTGAATACGGGCTGGGGGGTCGCTGTTTCACAGGTCCAGCGTTGTATGTGAGCGCCTGACAACGAATGGCCAGAGCGAACGGCTAGCTTCATATTCATCAACAAATCACGCTCCGAATGTGCTGTCGCTGTCCATTCCTTGTTTAAACCCCAGAGCGCTGGCGGCGATGGGTATTAACTAGTTTTTAACCCCTAAACAACCATATTTTTTGCATGTAACATTATACATGTTTTTAGAATCATTTTGTAATATGAATACATTAATCTCAGACCTGTTAGATCAATTCTGCACATATTTTTTTTTTTTTTACTTAAAAATAAATCCTAACATTGCAGAAGTGGTCTCCGATTTTTTGACATTAAAAAAAAAAAAAAAATTAATACCAATTAATTGCGAATAATTATAGATTGCTCCATTGAAATGCATTGGGCATCGCCAGGGAGCGACAGCTCATACCTGGCGCTGTGAGGGAATTTGCAGCGGCGCTGTTCGGTCCAGGCGGCTTCATGATGAATGCCGCGCTAGCCGTCGCTCTCGCCGGCGCTAGCCTCATTTTGCTTGATAAATGCGTCATTGTGACCGCCGCCGGGCGTACTTGAGTCGGTAGTCGCCGTTAGCTGCCGCTACCTGGCGCTCGTCAGACACTACCTGGCGCTATCGCTTGATGAATAAGGGCATAGGACTAATAAGTCCCTTGCAGGTATAAGGAGCATCACATACAGGCAGGAACCCAGTATGATATAGAGATTTAGCACTGGATCCCACTTCTTATATTAAATATTCATATTTGTGGGCTGCAAGTATATATTCATATTAGTGGGCTGCAAGTTTGGAAAGTAAGGTTAGTTCTCAGAGTAGTACAAGGGACCTTAAAGTGGTCCTTCACTCTGAATAAGAGCATATCTTATGTTTCCCACACCCTGTACATACAGATTGCTCACATTAAAAATCATCATCCTACCTGCATCTACTGCATGTTATGAGCCTTTAAACATCCAAGATGGCGGCTCATGGAACAGCAAGCAGAAGTGCCTTCTGACTGTTCTGCTGTGCATTCTGGGATTGCTGACCTTTTCCTGACCCCAGCTCTGCTCTGTCTGAGCAAAGCACAGCTATAACCCACCCCCCTGTACTTTATACCCCTCTCCTCTGCTCAGTAAGTGTGATGCCTCTGAGTCAAGATGGCGGCACCCGTATCCTAAAGTCCTGAACAGAGTTGCAGCCCAGTGGGGCAAAGAATAATAAGTAAGTGACTAAAAACTTAAAATATATTAACTTTAGATGCTGGGGAATATTTTTTTAAGGGTGTGGGCTTTTCAATAAATCATGGTGAAGGTCCGGTTTAAGTTATGAACTAGTCTAAAGCTTGCATTGGTTGGCTACAGTTGTGTAGAGGGGTCTATTAACACTATATAAATGTGCCCCATCGTGGAAGGGCAATACAAGCTTGTATAGAATGGTGTGTAGGGTGGCACTGTGGGTCATTGGAAGGCAACAGCTCATTCATATTAGTTCTTGCCTCTGCTTATATATTTTAAATAAGACCCCACCTAGCAGATTTGCATTTTTAGAATGTAATTTAGTCCAAACTCCAGGGAGAAGGCTGAATTCATCTTTGAAAGCAGTTACATCTAATCTGGAATTACACAGTGTTTACGCAACATTATTTTTGTTGGCAAGCTTGTCCAGCTGTTGTAGTTGCTCCAATTTTAGTTGCTATCTCAGTTGTGCCATTAAATGCATTTTATTTAACTTTCATAAGAGCTGAAAATAAATTGCTTAATGATGTCCCAAAGGAACATTTCTAAGTGGAGGTAAAAAATAGAAGATATGATTTGACAGGAACACACGTGTGTAGTGCATTCTATAAAATACGAGGTAGTCAAGAATCCTTCAAGTTTAAGTATAAAGAACAAAGCAGTAATTATTATGGTAATTGCAGCACTACAGAAGTTTCATATATATATATATATATATATATATATATATATATATATATATATATATACATACAGCCTGGTTCTGAACAAAGCAAACGTAGTGCAGCATTTCCGTTAGACCTTAGATTACCTACCAACCAAATGCCAGTGAAGAGCATAGACAGTAGGAAAAAATATTCACCCCCACTTTTGCAAAATTCACAAACTTTTTAATAGTTCATAAAAAGCAGACTAGCACAGAAATAATTTTATAATACAAAACACAACTAATACCCTGTTTCCCCATAAGTATTACTCCAAATATAAGCTCTAGTTACAGACAAAAAAGTCAATTTAAACAGTGTACAGGCAGCTAGTCATATAAAAAAGGAAAAACAATTGGCAATAGTATGCAGCAGGCAAGTACTGGGCACACATATGGGGTATTGTTTGCAGTGGCAATGACTAAACTGTTACCTTGTGCCTCATCTGTGTACACAGCGCTAAAAATCCCATTGAGCAGCTCCGCCTTTTCTTGGTCCCCAGTGACCCATTAATTAGGGTACCTACCTGTTCTGATTTTGGTTTCTCAGAGTTTACATATTTAAAGAAACATTTAGGGTTGGTTTTACTTTCCTTGGATTTCTTTAATACTTCTTATAGCACCATTTTGCTGTTGTAATCTGTTGTAAATGCTAGACACCAGCTACTGGCAGCGTTCTGTGAAATCTTAGCCACTGGTCATGGGCAATGGCTTTCAGTCCACTAATATTCTACAACCCGCCATCTGTTACAAAACATTTACCATGGGGCTTCTTGTAGGAATAAATCAAGGCAATTTCCTGTTTTGCTGTTTTAAAGTGGACCAACACCCAGGATTTTCACTACCCTGGGTGTTGATCCACTTCCGCGGGGCACCCCGATCTGTGTGAAACCCCCCAGAAAGCCCCAAAAACTCACCTGACCCCGCTCCCACGTGACTAGCTCCACCAATCACCGCCGACGGACAAGCAAGGTCCGTCGACGGACAAGGTGAGAGCGCCCGCCGCCGCCTCTTGCACGTCCCTCTTACAGGGAGCGCGCCCGCGCCGGCGCATACGCCGTTGGAACGAGGAACAGGTAGGATTTGCGGGCGTCCTGGGGGGTTTCACACAGCGGGGCACCCCCGATCATTCTATTTGTCAACACAGCAGCAAGATTAGCCCAGATGGCAATAATGAGGCCAGTAAAGGCTCCGCAGGGGGGAACAAAGATTCTGCTAGCATGCCCCCCCCGCGCTCCATAGAGGGAGCACAGGGAAACAAGCTACCAGCATCTCTTCAGCTAGAGGAAGGAGACCTTGAGTAGTGATGGTGAGGATTGGAGACGAGGATCAAACAGGTGAAGAAGAAGAGGTTCGGCTGCTAGGGCAGAAGGATTCCCCAGATCAGCAGCGACTGGGGTGAGGCAGCCGGTGGCACCGTGGCTTTGTGTTAAGGAGGTGGTTTGCACCAGATTTTCTGCGCAGGGGCCTTTATTCCTTAACTCCGGCCATGGTCTTGAGCATATTGGAGCTGACTTTTCTTGTGCTTTTAGATCTGTAGAAGTGTACATCTTGGAGGTCAGGCATGAGGAACTTTTTTACCTCAGTGCAAGCTGCCACTAAACTCTCTGGATTTATTCAAAGAATTTAACCCGTTGAGTTCTCAGGAATCTGGTGGCAGCTGGTGGTAGCATCCCTCTGCCCAGTCCAGGTAATGTCACCAAGATTTATTTAACTTTGAACTTATGAACTATGCTTCCAACTGTATCTCTACAGTTCTCTACAGTTCTGAAGTTTTGAATCACAGGGTGGTTGAATAAATCAGCTACAGCAGTAATCATTTAAAATGGCATTTTGTGTTGAATTTGGAGAAACCACTTGTTGTATTGAGCCATATTTATTGTTCTTGTTTGTTTCACTTGCACACAGGTAAAAGATTATGTTTTAATTTTGTGAATAACAAAATAACAACTCACAATGGGAGTGAAATGATCTAGTAAAGGTCAGAGATCAGACAATGCAATACTCTAAATTTCTGGTACCCTAAGTTGTACGATGCGGAATACAGCAGCACCATCTCAGTGACAGCCCAGAGAAGAGAGAACAGAGATGGCACTGCATATCGGGCTTTACTAGATTGGAAAATTCTAAATTGTTATGAAGCCCCTGCAGCCTTAGACAGACCAAATGTCTATTACGTTTTTCCAGAAGCAGAACCAGCCAAACACTATTGTGACTCCATCATATGTGCTGTCACCATGTGGATGTAAGCATACTTGATCAATCAATATAGATAGACTGTTAGCATGAAACCAGAGAATATCTTATGAAGAGGCACACAGCTCGAGTTCAGTGATGATGGAAGGCATGACAGTACCCTCAACATATATATTAACAACTCTTAACTTTAGCTGTAATCTCTACAGCCCCCCTGCTTACAAAGTCATTTCCTGATGAGAGATAAGTCAGTGATGTAGCTAAGACAAAGCATCACATTGGTGACACTTCACTCTGGATGTGTGTTCCTCTTGTTCCTGCTGCCAAATCGTTTCACTTTCACTTATGTTTGCTTGTTTTATACCTGACTATGAGGCTTAGAACTACAATTTGGAGAATCTTTACTATTCTGGGTTCATGTGTGAATTGTGTTAGCTGATGAAATACTAGTCACACTGGAGTACCTGGTTTTTACAAGCCCAGAATGATTGCTTAAACCTCGTGTATGTGAAGTGTAGGGGTCTAGTTGTAAATAGGCACCTATGAACTAGGTTATAAAAACCCTGTAAATAGCTTTAAAGTGGACCAACACCCAGGATTTTGACTATCCTGGGTCTTGGTCCCCTTTTCCTATGTGATACCCCCCAGATCGCAAGTAAAAACTCACCTCACCCCGCTCCTACGGTGCATGCGCGGCCGCTCGTCCAATCAGTGCGCTCGGAGCCACTGTGGTATGCGCGTCAATGAGACGTCTTACCACAGCGGCTCAGAGCACGCTGGTGGCCGCATCTCGCGCTTTCCTCTAACATTTGTTAGTGGCCGGCACGGGCATGCGCCCTGCTAGAGAGAAGCGCGAGATGTGACCCGTGCATGCGCAGCTGGAGCAGGTTCCAGGTAAGGTTTCTGGGCGTCCCGCGAGGAGGGATCGAATCGGCCCGGGGCATCTTATAGATTCCCAGGCCGATCCGCCTGGGTGTTGGTGCACTTTAAACTGGACCTTTAGCAACATTTAATGAAAATCCCAAACTTTTTTATATGAGAGGACCATGCACCGCTGAAGTCAATAGGTGCTGGCATGAGCAAAAAACCTCCAATTAAGGGGGGATTTACTTGAATGGCAATACAAATATGTGTGGGTTACCAGATCAGCCCACACTAGCAATTTTTGCTTGGAAGTTATGCCGCACACTAGAGTTATTAAAAGTTATATCTTTTATTTCAATTCATTAAGCACATACTGAACACAACACAAAACATTTACTACATACATTTAAAACCAATTAAAATTAGTATGTTGGATGGACAGACCTCTAATAAGAAGGTAATTTTCCAGGATATTTTAAGCTGTTCCCTATACCAATTAAGGTAATAAACCTACTTTATAAAAATTAAGAACTAAACCAGTGCATCATATAATTTATCTGATCAAAAAGTGCCAGTGCTACCATTAGAACAATACAAAAGGTGTCAAGTGCTGCTTATAAAGTGTCAGGTGCCAAATGATTTATATCCTATGTCTATAACCCAACACTATATATAATGATACAATCCAGAAAATGCAAAGACTGGGAACTATTGAGTAATAAAGTATATCACCAAACAATCAATGGAGCTGCCATCCAATATGGCCACCGACGCGTTGCGTGGTGGAGACCCCCACCACTTTGTCAGGATGCTGTGCTTAATGAATTGAAATAAAAATGTTAATAACTCTAGTGTGTGGCATAACTTCCAAGCAAAAATTGCTAGTGTGGGCTGATCTGGTAACCCACACATATTTGAAAATCCCAAACTCTTAACAAACTATTCCCTAGCATCTAAAATTAACCCTCACTGGGCTGCAACTCAGGACTCCAGGATATGGGCACTGCCATCTTTCCTCAGAAGCATCACATGCTGGGGAGAGCAGAGGGGTAAAAATGCAGGGGGCGGGGTTATAGCTGTGCTTTGCACAGACAGAGCAGAACTGGGGTAAGGAAAAGGATAGCAATCCCAGAATGCAGAGCAGCACAGTCAGAAGACACTTCCTGTTTGCAGGCAGCCTGAGAATCCATGTGCCGCAATCTTGGATGATTAAAGGCTCAGAAAATGCAGTATATGCAGGTAGGATGATATTTAATGTGGACAATCTGTATGTACAGGGTGGGGGGAACATACAAGGCTCTTATTCAGGGTGAAGGTCCATTAAAAATCCCGTTTACAGTTATCTTCAATACAGGTTAATGTAAGTTGCAGTACCTTAAATAACAATATACAATCAGTAGTGAGAGAAGGCCATAAGGAATTGTTCGGCCAGAGGTTACAATGTAGAATGTTCTAGAGGGAGAACCAAGAGAGTAGTAAGTGGATAATATGTTAGTGAGAGAACAGCCTATCAAATGTTGGCAGTATTGTGATCATGTGACAAAAGGTTCTGGAAGCCCTAGAGAAGGTTATATAAAGGAAAGAGTAGAAGTCCAATACCACTTGAATTGTCCAAGAGCTGAACTTAAAAGAGACAGCAGCATTGACAGGAACCCAGCCAGTATACAGTGGACCCATAAAGTATAATATCCAGGGAATAATATTCTGGGAGTAAAACCAGCTGGATTGTATGTGAAAAAGGACAGCTGAATATTTGGGGAAAGGATTGTGTGGCTGAGTTTTGTGTCGATCCTGGAAGAAGTTAATAAACAGGAACTCTACTTTCTATTAGATTTCTTTTGTTTTACTTAGAGCACACAGTGAGTACTGACAGCCCATGTGGTAGAGCCCCTGGCACCCCCCAGCCACACAGACACACATAGAGCACCCTGGGCCCAGAAGATCCTGCTCCCTGCCGTCCTCATCAAGACCAAGGTGTGTGAGGGCTACAGAAAGCTCTGTGGCTTCTCTTTATTTATGGTACTCCTTGTGCACAGTATGAAGACTACTCCCTTCTCCTGAATTTAGACAGACTAATGGCAAAGCCTAGCCTAAGGGTCCCCAACGCCCAGTCCGTGGCCCACTACCGGGTCATGGCACCCTGCCAGGTGGGCCATGGCGTGGTTACACTTCACCCGCATTCGCAGAGACCAGGCAGATGCTGCTTGTTGCCAATCCTCATTCATTGGTGGTGCAGCAGCCCTGTCTCCAAACCCCCGAAGCGTGTGCCGGACTTGCTTCTGTCACAGAGAGAGCAAGGGCTGGTTTGTAGCATGAGGTTTGGGGGTGGGGCCGCTGTGCCACCAATGAATGAAATTTAACAGCAGGGCCCGTCGGGTCTCTACATGCTGGGGGGGGGGGGGTGCTGGCTGTGGCACCTCACATGGGCTGCTGTTGTTCTTGCCACTTTAGCCAGCATCTGGAGGGTCAGAGCTAGGGTTCGAGGCATTCATCTGGCAGGTAATATTTGTTTTCTCCTTCATTTTTTCAATCAGGCCTTTAGCTGCACTGGCACCACTCTTGGTTTCCCACAGCAGGGCATCACAAATCAGAATGCTTTGGGGCTGTGGAACAAACCTATTATAGTGAAAATCATGGATTTTATTCTTCTTTTAGAACCCCCCCAGATCCCCAGTAAAACGTACTTGACCCCGATACAGCGGTGCATGTGTGGGCAGCGCACTGCTATAGCTTTAGCCAGGCATGTGTATATGCCAGGCATTTGTGAATGGCACACCCCAGCCTGCTTCAACCCCACACGGCCCCAGAACAATTGCCTGCAATGAAAGCGGTTCCTGGTTGGGAACCACTGGTCTAGCCCAATGGTAAAGCACCAGTCACTTCAAGCAGAATGTTGTGCTGAGGGCATAGTGCATAATAGTCACAGATGCTCTGCTGATTGAAAAAGTCTAGATTTCCAAACCTATGCTGGCATAAGCACAAAAACCTTTTGGTAGGAGCATACCACTGAGACAGCAAAGGCAGCTTCCCCTGGGGCCATGGCAAAAGGGGGCACAGAGCAAGCTACTGTAGTGCCTATATAGTCTCTGTGGCACCTGACACCGGTGGCTGCAGAGCGTGTTTAAGAAGTGCGATGACACCATGCTTCGACCTTCCTCTTCCTCATCATACCAACACAGCCATGCTGCCTCCTTTCTCCAATGGTCCATCAGCTCCTCATGCAATTTCCAACCACATCCTCAGCAGATGTGTCCCCTGCCAGGATGGGGGGTGCTTATGGGGGCCCATGGAGATGACTGTGATGAGGCCCTGCTATGGGGCCCCATCAGCCCTATATACGCCAGTGGGTGGGAGCATCATGGCATGGGTTTCATTGGCAGAGCAGCTGGATGCTCACTTTATGCCCTGCTATGGGCCCCATCAGGGCTACGAATGCCCCTGATCATAATAAAGCAGTAATGGTATTACAGTAATAGTACTAATACTCTCAGGAGGGAGCAAGCTGCTTAGTTGTTTGGCCACAGACAGGGCCATATTTCCCATTAGACAACCCTAGCCTGCATCTAAAGTGGACACCTGCAGGTAAGGTTGTCTCCTGGCCAGGATTTTTTACTTTCTACTGGTCTGCCGATGTGTTGTTTTTTTTTAAATTGGTAATTGTAATTGTCAGCATACCTTTCAGGCTGTCAGGCTGTTGGTAAAAAAATACTGGCTATGTGGTTAAACCCCGGCTAAATGGAAATCTTACCTGCAGGGGGGCACTAGTTTATTTCTTGGGCGCCGGATTGTACACCCCCAGCATCCATCTTTGGCCGCCACTGGACCGCATGCACGCAGCATCCACCAGCCCTGGTTAGTGACGGACGGGGCAGTGGGCAGAGGCTGCATAGGAAGCACAGCCATGGCAGATATTGCTTCCATAGCACAAATACAATATATTATCAAAAGTGGATGGAATGGGGCATCCATCTTCTGGGTCCCTCGAATTCTGGGCAACCTCCCGATGGGTGGTGTAATTTTGCATCCCATCAGGCACCGCATGAAGCCCCCGATCTAGGGCCTGCAATGCAATGGAGCCACCCAAAATCCTACAAGACTTTGCAGAGCTGCAAGATCAGCGTGGGACATGAGGATCTAAAGCTGTGCTTGTCAGCCAGCGACGGCAGGGTGAGAATTGGGCCCTGAAGAAGCGGCATCCAAAAGGTAAGCAGGGGCAGATGGGGGGAGGAATCCTCCCCTATTTATTTTCGGTCTGATGTTCCTCTTTAAACACAGACTTAGCCTGTTTGATAATTGATATTTTTGGGATCCTTGACAAGAAATGTGAGTGACGGGGCTAAGTGGCACTAGTTTTTGATGAAGTATAAAAACCATAGCAACAACAGGAGATGTGATTTACAGAAATAGCTGCATGAAATCCATACAGTACATCACACTGATACTTTATAGACATTTCTCTGTAGTTTATTGTCATTTCCTAGCTCTCTATTAAAGTGGACCAACACCCAGGGGGGATCGGCCCGGGAATCTATAAGATTCCCGGACCGATCAGATCCCTCCCCGCGGGGCATCCGAAATCGGGATGTCCCGCGGGGAGGAACCCTCCAGGAGGCCCACAAACCTTACCTCAGCCCCGTTCCATCGGCGCATGCTCGAGCCGCGGCCGCGTCTTGCGCTTCCCTCTAGCAGGGCGCGCACCCGCGCCGGCCGTTTTGTGAATGGGCGCGCTCCCTGTTAGAGGGAAGCGCGAGACGCGGCCTCCAGCGCTCAGAGCCGCTGAGCTGCTATGCGCGTCCAAGCGGCCTTGGACGTGCATACCCCAGCGGCTCTGAGCGCTGTGATTGGCTGGAGCGGTCACGTGGTGAGGTGAGTGTTTCTGGGCTTTGGGGGGGTTTCAGACAGCGGGGCACCCCCGATCGGGGTGCTCCACCGAAGTGGACCAAAACCCAGGATAGTCAAAATCCTGGGTGTTGGTCCACTTTAATGTTGTGAGTCAGAGGTCAATGTGAGATCACTACCCATTCTCATATAGTATTGTGTAAACCTATACTTTCATCAGCATCCAACTTCAGAAGTGCTTCTAATAAATAAACCATCTCCATAAATCTCCATACAGAAGCTTATAATTCTCCTGGAGTGATAGTATTCGTCTACATAATAATCTAATAAAATAGGATATATTTAAAGTCCATCTGTCACAAATTTAGCCAATGTTTTTGTGGACAGCCATGGAAGCAAGGTCAGTATATTTTTTTTAATAGCTGAATCATCGGTCATTTCGAAATAAAAGTGTGCTGCTGAGTACAATTGCAATATATTTTATCATTTACTTTTGAAATACTTTTCTAAAAACAAAAGTATTAAAAACACATTGGGCAATATATTACCTGCCTCTGTTGTGTGTGGCCCACAACTCCAGATAGCAAAAAAGCCTAGCCTAGGCAAATGTCACATTTCTTTTACACTGATAGCTAAAATGAACGGAATAACGTTTCACTGCTAGTAAATGCAACATACACAGTCATTTTAAGTTTGTCATTTTAATTCTTAGTCAATATAATTTACAGTGGAGGGAAGGAAATTGCAATGGTTATGTATCAGAGAAATGTTTCCATTACGCCCTTTAAGGAAGTAACCAATATTAGCATTAGAACCAATGCTGAAAATAGTCAGTTTCACTTCCTCACTGTGAGCAATAGTGGAACAGTCTGAGTGAGAATTGAATAAGTGATGCTGTAATAATAGAAAAGAATCTGCAATGCAAATGTATTCATTGATGGGTGTAATAATGCATGCAGCTCATATATAACCTTTTCCATATGTGTGTATAATATTTCTACATACATTTGTATTATATTTATGGTAAAGCAAAACAAAAATATATATTACATTTCATTCTGGATTCTCAGCTCAGGTTCTAATCCACCCAGGTCATGGTATAGCTAAACCAATAAAGCAACATAAGTGAACTTGCTGTTTTTTCTTGAAGATGTTTCTCTAGTCAACTGACTGGCTTTCTCAATTCAGAATTCATGAAGTCATTCCGATGGCTGATTTACAATTCTTAGAGGGCGATTCATTAACAGCGGCAGGTAGCGACAGTTGAGCGACTGTAGCGGCATTTTCAGAGCGCACGCTAGTAGTCGCTGTGCTTGGCCGTTGTTCGGTAGTTGATAGCGACTCAGTCGGTTTGCCGTAATGTTGAATATTGGGTGAGGAGTCGCTATTTGACAGGTTCCGCGCTGTATGGGAGCGCATGATAGCGACTGGCCATAGCGACCGGCTCCCACCATATTCATTAACAAATCACGCTCAAAAAATTTGTGCTGTAAAATGCATGTTTAAACCCCAGAGCGCTGGCGGCGATGGGTTAAAAGTAGTTTTTTAACCCCCAAACAACCATATTTTTGGAAACCAAAAAAAACAAGTTTTTTAAATAATTTTGTAATATGAATACATTAATATCAGACCTGTAATATCAATTCTGTACATTTTTTATTTTTTTTACCTTCAAAAAATTATCTAAAATGGCAGAAGTGGTCACAGAATTTTTAACATTTAAAAAAAACAAAAACAAATTAATAACAATTAATTATGAATATTTAAAGATTGTTCCATTCAAATGCATTGGAGCGCGCCAGGTAGTGAGAGGTCATACCTGTCGCTGTTCAAGGTCGGACGCTGGCGCTGTGGGCTGAGGCCGGAATAATGATGAATGAGTGGCTATCTGGCGCTATCTCAGTCGCTAAGCAGGATTGCCTTGCTAAATGTGTGATTGTGGTGGGGAGCCGGCGTTCTCGTGGCGGGGCCCGTCATTACCGGCCGCTCACCAGTCACTACCTGTCGCTATCCCTTGTTAAATAAGGGCCTTATTCAGGAAAGATACAGCAAGTCCAGTTACCTTAATTTATCACTACAGTAATTCATCTATAGTATACGTTGTACAGAAAAGACCAGAGCTTCCAGCTCTTGGTTAAATTGCATTATTACTGCAGCAACACTTCTTCTTAGATCCAGCAATCAGGTAAGAGCTGGAGCCCCAGAAAATAAGCGATGGTATGCATTGGACACAAGGTGAGTATAGCGTTTTGTTGTTTTTGCCTGAAAAAGAAGTATTTTTTAACCTACAGATTCATTTTTAAATACATTTTTCTGCTTGATCTATACAACACAAAATAGTAACTGCAAGACACTTAAAACTAAGGTCAAAGTAATATATAATAAATAATAGTGAATTACAGCTAGCATCTAATGGCACTTAGTATTAATGTACTTTATGCGTATAATAGGTCTGTAATTCACAATCAAAGCATTCACTTAATACTGCTGTGGCAATACATAAGCTTTGTATATTGGAAAGCAGAATTGGTCTGAATCTATTCACTGTAAGCAAACAAAGCCACAGCAATTTATGCTGAAAGATGACGCCTCAAAAGCATTATATAATTGAGTATCAGAGGGAAACCATAGCTAGAAATAAAATGAATAATATCTGTTAAAACTTTTGTGCTTTCTTTAAAACAGCAAAGACAGGAAAAAGGCAGAAACTCTAATATATACTGTATAACAAAATACAAAATGTTTCCCCCTAGAGCCTACAGTTTAAATAAGGAATATAGATTCACATAAAAAGGGCAGTAGCAGCAATATAATGTTGTAATCAAGTCACAAGTCCTTCTATACTTATTAAATAACTGCATAAGAATCAAGAACTAAAGGCCACTCCAGTTACCTATGAATACACATGCAGCTTTTGCCAAGTAGCAAACATATGAGGAGATATAATTACATAAATAAATAATCAGGACCTTGATCATCCAAAGAATAAACGTCCCAGTAAGTAACTTCTGTTTTCCTCTATTTTATGAGTGACGTTGCTCCTTGCTGTGCTGTCTGATTGCAGATGTTCATGGAAACTGTGATATAAGAGAAACGAAGCACTTCCTGAGTGACAACTAACCACAATTCTACTCTAGCCACACTTGTTTTTCTCAAGTGACACAGCTTTGTGGAAACAGATCTGTCGTGGAAAAAGTATCTTTTTTGGTCTTTCTAAAAAAAGATACATTTATTTATAGGATTCGGAAGCAATGTGGTTTGAACTTTCCATTGCCCCTAAAAAACGAAAATGCTATAAAGGTACAATATCTTCATAGATTACAGCTAGGTAAGCTGTCATATGTAACATACTGTATGTAAAAATGACTATTTTTGTTATGGACCAGTTGTCTCCAGCTCCTTTCCTTTAGAATGTAAGCTTGCAAGGGTTGGGTCCTATCTCCTAATGTATTCTTGCAACTCTAGGCCCTACTCAGAGCCTCTCACAAATGCATTCCCGCATGCAAGAGTGGTTATTGTCCTCAGTTTTGCATGCGTATGTATCTTGTGTGATTCAGTAGAGTCCTTTTTGTGTGCATATTCTTTTTCAGGAAATTTGGTTTTGTGTACGCACAAATGAGAATTAGACGTATTATTATATACGTTTTCCAAATAAGAAATTCTGCAACACGTGGAGGCTAATTCACTACTAACGCCAGGTAGATGAGCGTATGTATAGCGGCACTTAGAGTGATCGCTAGTAGACGCTGTAAGCGGGTATGGGGCACTGTAACAGAGCACCTCAGTCGCTCTAGTAACCTGGCCGGCATTGATGAATGTGTTGTATGTTGGGCGCTGTATCACCAGTACAGCGCAGCAGGGAGCGAAAGGAAGCGCCAACTCAGTGCGACTGACTCTCAGCGCTCTGCACCATACTTATCAAAAAACTACACACACGCACAGCGTCGGCGATCTAAAGCCGGTCGCTGTAGCACAGAGCACCAGACGCTGTGTGATTAAGTTTGTTATTGAATACATATCCACCTGTAACAAAGCGAAATCACATGGAATTACATTGCTGTAATATTGTGACAATAACACTTTAGTGCCAGACCTGTAAATACAATTCTGCATAGAAAACAAAAAAATCTAAAAAGTTTTCAAAAATGACTTTTTCTAGGCCAGGAGACACAATTATTTAAGAGAGAAAAAAATAATAATAAAACCCTGTTTAAACAGAAGAAAAGGATTGTCCACTGAAATGTATGGGAGAGCGACAGGTAGCGACAAGTAATACCTGCCGCTCTGGAAGCTAGAGCGTCGGCGCTATACGCTGAGCTGCCTGTAATGATGAATTGTACGCTACATGGCGCTGTTCGAGTCGCTTATCAGAATCGTCTTCATAAATGTGGTTTTGAGTACAGCGCCCAGCGATCACCAGACGCTGCCTGCCGTTACGAAGCACTACCTGGTGTTAGACCTTCATGAATAACCCCCATACTAAATTCTGGAGATTCTGGCCTAAATCCAATTTTTGCAGGCCGCAGTTTCTACCAGCTAAAAGATGTCAACAGCAACTGGCTTAGCACAGGTGAAGTGGTTTAAAATCATGTCGTCCATGGGGCCATATTTTAAAACACTTCCAAATAATTATTACATTAATAGTTTTATATTTTTTCAGTAGATACAATTTTTATCTTACGAAAAAATGTTGGTTCGGTTCTTGGGGGGGGAAATTCTATGTTATTTTTCCTTATTTTAATGAATGCCGCATAACCGGCATTCACTAAAGCCAGGAAAGGGACAGCAGGGTTCTTTTTAAATGTATTTATTAAAAAAAGGATGAAACATAAAAAAAGCATTAAAATAACCCAGCTGTCACTTTCCAGGGCATTTTTTAGAGAAAATTGTATCTAACAAAACGTACCAAAAAAAAAAAAAAAAAGACAAAAATGACCCCAAAAAAACTGCTGCCAGCTATGGTAGCAAGACCCAATTGCTAATTCAAAAAACTCGCGGAATTCCAGTCACAACCCCTCCCCATGCTCTGCCACCCTACCCTCAAGCTGAGGAAGGATGGGGGGGTACAAAGAAAAAAAGCCCCTACCTATCCTTTTTTTTAATCATACTGTTTTTATTTGAATTTTTCAAAAGTTCACATAATACAGAGTTACATGAGAAAGGAGAAACAAGAAATCACATCAGTCACATATAATGCTCAAACATGTCATCAGACAATCCACCTGCAGGTTATACATAGCAGGATCCAAAGGTGCTATTCAAGTGCAATATCACTTACATTTCTTAACAGAGGAAACCCCCAACTTCAATCTGTGCCTTATCAACCCTGCAGGGTTTGCGAATTCTATCTAGAGTGGGGAGAACCCCCCCCCCCCCACTGATAGCCTAGGATCCGCTGCTGCCAGAGCCCAAAACCCGCCAGTAGCCTCTCCCGAGTGACAATTTGCACTCCAATGTTGACGCTAGTGACCATGCATCCCTCTCCTACTCCCCACGGTCCCCGTCACAATCCCGGCGGGCCGAAACGGACCGGGGGGAGAGGAGGAGAGACAAAGCATTAAGGAAAGGAAGGAGGGGGGCAGAGAAAAAAGGGGTAGGCCAGACAGATGAACAACAAACAAGTCATCCAAGGGAGACTTATATTGCAAGAGAAAGAATTAGGAGGGAAGAGCAAGGCCAGGAGTGCAGAGGGGAGAAAAGGGTGCAATCTCAGGCAAGGAAAAAAGAGAAAGAGTAATAGAGGAACAAGACGGGGGAAGGGCAATCAAGGGGGGGTAAGCGAAGGAGAAGTGAAGACAAGGAAAGGGGGGGGGAGGGAATAGGGTAAGGAAAGGGAAAGGGTAGGTATAGGGGCAATGAACAGAGTGGGGGGGAAGGGAGAAAAAAGAAGGGAGGGGGTGGGAGGAGGAGAGAGGGAGGGGGGAAGAGCAAGCCCAGCTCCCCACCGAGGCACCACAACAGGAACCCTCTCCAACGTGCCCGGGCAGGAAGAACCATAGTTCCCTAACCTTTTAAATCTTTTCATCTTTTTCTCTCACCTTATCTAATCCACTATCCCTTTCTGCTATGTCTCAACTTTTATCTAAAGGCATCTTTGTATACATCAGAATCTTTAAATATATCCCAAATTGTCCAGGTCTTTCTAAAGGTTTGTAGTCTGTCCTGTTTTGTCAGTAAGATTTCCTCCATTTCTTCCAGATAACTAATTTGAGTGTACCATTCTTTAAGTGAAGGGGTCTTCTGAGTTCTCCAACCCCTAGGTATCAGAACTCTCGCATTCATCAGATGGATCCCCAGAGGACTCAAACTCCCCACACCTCTCCCATCAGCTGACCAATTCAGAAGGTATCCTGCTGGTTCCCAATCCAAAGAGCAACCCAAAATTTTCCCCGTAACCTCGTGAACTTTCTCCCAGAAAGTAGCTATTTTCGGGCACGACCACCAGATGTGAAGAAAGGAAGCACCCCGGGAATCACACCTCCAGCATTGATCCGAGACTCCAGGAAAAATCCCATGAAGACCTTCTGGGGTTCTATACCAACGAGTGGCTATTTTATAATTAGTCTCCTGTATGGAGCTATTAACAACCCCTTTATGCAGTCTCTTGTACAAAGCTTCCCAGTCATCAGGTGCAAGGTCCAGGCCCAGGTCCTTTTGCCACTTGTCCTCCCAAGGTCTCTTGATTTCTGATTTAGCATCACTCAGGACAGAGTAGGCCCAGGATAACAAGTGGTCCCTGGGACCTTCTCCCAAGCATGCCTTATCCACCCCTGAGAGCGCCCTTGCTCCTTTACCCTTCATCTCCTTGCTCTTAGCAAAATGACGCAATTGGAAGTATGAAAGAGCCGGAACTGGACCCCCCCCCCACTTTTCTTGTAGCTCCTGTCTTTCCAATAACTGACCTCTATCATACAGGTGTATCATTCTAGGGGACTTCAAACCCCTGCAATGTGCTAGGAAGTTTTTATCCAACCCTGGGGGGAAGGCTGGGTTGTTCCTGATTGGGGTGAGTGGGCCCGGAACCAAGATCAAATCTGAATGCTTCTTGCCCATTAGTCTGACCTTATTTAGTGTCTCTCGAATCAGTGGGTGCGCTTCAACAAAACCTGGGGCATCTTTCTTTTCCAAAAAGCAGATACTACACAATTTCTCCTTACCCACCTCATCCTCTATCTTGACCCAATCTTTTCGGGATTTGTTGATCTGCCAATCCAGGAATCTGCCCAGATGGACCGCCCTAAGATAAGTTTCAATACAGGGAAGACCGGTGCCCCCTCTTTCCCTCCTGCAGACCAAAATCTCTCTCCTTATTCTTGAAGGTTTCTTGTGCCACACAAAATCCCTGAAAGCCTTATTCATATCTTTAATGAACTGGGGAGGTATCGTGATTGGAATGCATTGCAGAAGATAGAGAATCCTGGGTAAGATATTCATTTTCAGGACCGCTATTCTGCCAAACCAGGACAATTTCACCTTACTCCAGGTCTCTAGGTCTTTCTTCAACCTGGCCCCTAGGGGAGCAAAGTTTAGATGAAACAACCCTTTCAATACCCTAGGAAGTTGTATCCCTAAATATGTGATGCTATCTTTTTCCCAAGGAAAGGGAAAAAGCTCTTTCAAAGCTTCTGCCTCTTGTGTTGGTAGAGAAATATTGAGGGCGCAAGATTTGCTATAATTAATTTTCAAATTTGAGATTTTACCATATGTTTCAAATTCCTTTAAAAGAGATGGAATCGATATCCTGGGGGAGTCTATAAAAAAAAGCATGTCATCAGCGTAAGCTGCCACTTTCCTTTCCCTGTCACCTATCATAATACCTCTAATCCCCTCATTCAGGTTTACCTTTCTAAGGAAGGGTTCCAAGGACAACGCGAAAATCAAGGGGGATAGGGGGCACCCCTGGCGTGTTCCATTCCGGATCTCAAATCTAGGGGAGGAGATGTTGTTCACTCTCACTCTCGCTACTGGATTAGAGTAGAGGGCTAGGATCCTATTGAGAGCCGCTTCCCCTAAACCAATATGCTTCAGAACTGCTTTTACCCAATCCCACCTTACCCGATCATGCCTTTTCGGCATCTGTTGACAGCATGATCGACTGGGATTTGTGATTTGTAGCCCACCAGTGGACATCTATGGCCTTAATGACGTTGTCTCTTGCCTCTCTGGAAGTAATAAACCCACCTGATCCTGCATGATCAGATCAGGCAAAAACTTTTTATTCTTGCAAGAGCCTTGGCAAAAATGTTCAGGTCTACAGTCAGTAGGGCAATTGGTCTATAATTCTTAGTCTGTAGCATCCTTGCCAGCTTTATGAATGACAACTATCTGGGCTTCTAGGGAAGAGGATGAGAGGGCACCGGTTTCAGCAGTTGTTTCAAAAGCCTTGGCCAAATAGGGGAGGAGCTGAGGAGAGAATGTCTTATAATATTGGCTCGGAAAGCCATCAGGCCCAGGGGCTTTATCTGGCTTCGTACCCTTAATAGCCTCCTGCAATTCAGTGACAGTGATTGGAGCCTCTAGCTGTTCTAAAATCTCCTCTGTAAGGCTGGGCATCTGGGAGTCCTTCAGATAAGACAGCATCTTCTCCCTATAAGCTTCCCTTTGTCCCTGGTTTGGCAAATTATAAAGTGCAGTGTAATAGGTTCTAAATTCCCTACCTATCCTTGAGCCATCGTCGCTGCTCCGGATCCTGGGCACCGCCATCTTGCCTCAAATAAACAGAGCTGCATCCCCCATCTCCATGCCCGCTCCCGTTCACCCATTCCCTTGAATAGGCAAGCAGGAGCGTGCACGGAGCCAGGGGATGAGGCTTTGTGTCATTCTTAGTGGCACCACACAGAGACCAGAGGAGCAGCGCTGATCTGAGGGTATGGTAAGGGTTTTTTATTTTTGTAACCCCCCCTTCCTGCCTCGGCACAAGGTTAGGGTGAGGTCGTGACTGGAATTCCGCTTTAAGATGCACTCTAGCATGCCAAAATCGTAAAGGTTCACCTGGAACGAAAGCATATACCAAGCATTTTCGCTGGCATTCGTACGGGCGAATTAATCTCGCAGGTGGCTTAGAATCACACTCGGCTGCAATTTCCCGCCTGCGTGTTGCCATATGCACAAAACCGAGCTTTTCATTTATGTGTTAGTTACTCTTCTGTTTCATATGACTCATAATACCATGTGGATTGTATGCATTGTATTCAACTTGTCTTACTCCCTGTAATTTTTACCTTGTACCGCGTCATGGCCTATGATGGAGCTTTATAAATAAACAACAACAATAATAGTATATTAATATGAATATAATCATATGAATATGAAGTCATTGGGTTGGATTCCATGGTTTATTTAAAAAATGAATAAGAAAGGTGACACATTTTAATTGATACAATGCAAATTCTAATTTATTATCTTCCATATTAAACTATGTATCTAGTGCATATATGCTCAACTTGTGGCCCAGGGGGCAACCAATGGCCCTCGGGGCGATCTAATGTGGTCTCTGACCTGCTGGAGGGAAAGTGGGAGAGGTAAATAGAACTGGCGTGTTAAGGTAGCTAAAGTGGACCAAAAACACTTGATTCACTCCCCCTGGGTCCCCTGATCCAACGGTGAATGTGCAAGCCCCTTAGCAGACTGCGCGGCCCGCCAGGCATTTGCAAATGGCCGGTGTGTGCACACACTCTTTTAGAGGGTAGGTGGGATGCGGTCGCCGGCGTGCTTGGCTCTTCTCGGCTAGACTCGGCTCTTAGGTGCCTCTGATTGGACGAGAAGCCGTAGGACTGGCGGAAAGGTGAGTTTACTGGATGACCTGGGGATTTCATACAGTGGGGCACCCCGCTGCTCCGTGGCCAGTTTCTAAAGTGCCCTCCTTTTCAAAGACTGAGCACCCCTGATCTAATGCAAGCCTGCAAGAGTGAGGTCATACGCCACTGAAGGTTTTCATTCATCCAGATATTATATCTGTAGTCAGAGGTCAAAAGGATTGTGTCCTGATGTTTCGCACTGGGACACTACTCTGTAGAAAGATTGGAGGAGGGGAATTAAAAAAAGACTCACCTTATTTGTGGCAAGTGTGTGTGAAACTGCTGCAAAGATTGTGTGCAGTGTGGAGGGCCAGTCATGGGGTATCGCCCCGTCCTGCCACCCTCCTCTGAGGCTGAGGCAAGATGGGGGTTTACAAAAAAATCCCTTACCTCGGGAACGGCCCAACTGTGTTCTCACAGCACTCGGGTACTGGACACCATCTTGGGAGAAAGCATAGAGTGGCTTCCCCCGGCTCTGTGTGCACTCCTATCCGACCATTCAAGTGAAGAGGGGCCGACCATTCAAGTGAATGGGCAGATGGGAGAGGGGGGGATGCCGCTTTGTGTCTTTCTGTGTGGTGGCTGCACGTGCTGGACCGTGGGTGAGGTATTGTTTTTTTCATTTGTAACCCCCAGTCCTGCCTCAGCAACAGGAGAGGGTGTCAGGGCAGGGGGTTAACCCATGACTGCTGGATGGGGGGGGGGGCAGTTGGCCAGTGGCATGAGTCATTAACAATGGGTTTACAATACACAGTTATTGTGAAATATGTTATATAATATACATTGTGCCTTCAGTGCGACCTTGACATTTTCAGGGCCACACAATTGGTTTCTGCTGCCCCTTTCCTCTATTTAATGTAAAATACAACATTGAATAGCTTTTCAGAAGGGTGACATTGGAAGCACAATGAAAGTACCGAAAGCTACACAGATCAGATTATTTTCTACTGTGTAGAATGTGGAAACCATGAATATCTAGAATGTCATCTTTCAATGGTGCTTTATAAAGTGTTAAAAGGGGGGCATACACATCAATACAGTTCAGGGAATTTATGAGTGAAAATTATATATTGTATTAAAAGTATATCATAGATGTTACAGGGAATGCACAAAACTGTGCATCTGTGTTCAGAGAGCCACATCTACTCTATACCACTTACAGGGACTGTAAAAACCCAATACTAAGGCAGCAATCAGCTTACCACATGCCTATCCCTAATCCCCATTTGCCTCTCTGATATCTCCTATAGTGCTGGGTAGAAGCCGTAGCAGGGCTCCAAAGTTTGCCCTCCTATTAATTTTGTTCCTCCAGGATCACACAAAAAGTGGTCTGCCACTTTGTCCCTTGGTGCTTTCAGCATAAGTAAGCATGGCAAGCCAGAGTGGTCCCATCTCTGACCACAGCACCAAATGACTATGATTAAGGGCCTCTTACGGCCCGAAGTGCGTTACAGGTCTCCGCAGTGGGACATCTTTGGTTCTGGGTCCCTCTTCTTTTTGATTTATGACACTTGGTTTTGGATATCTTCAGTTTTTGGCTACATTTTAAATTGGATCAATAAAAGTTATTTTTTAGCCGGATAATTCACTGCACCGACTTTCTATTGACTGCCAAGGGGTTCTCCTTTTTCCTGGCTTTTTTCGAGTGAATTGGGTGAGCTGGCTGGTTTCTACTTTATGTCACAGCACCACATGCTCATGACTCATGATAAAGCTGCACCATGACAGGCCCTTCCCCAGCTCAACTACAACCCAGAAATGGAAGCAAAGAAAGGGGCTTTGCTTAGAATACAAAAGGTACTTACATATAATCAGAGATTTTGAGATGCTTTGAATTGATTTCATTTACACCGTACTGGTGGGAGGGAGATACTGGGTGCCTGGACAGTGAATTTATGTGTGCCTAAAGTGTTAACCTTATAAACCTTTTACTGATTCTATTCAATTAGTCAAGGCCTCAATTAATCAAGGAAGAGCAATTTACTACAGATCCAATTATTTATTCCCTTAATGACTGGATATCAGTTCCTGCCCCCACAGCTGAGGGCTCATCTTTCTCTTTCCATCTATGGGGCATTAAAGCAAGAGCTGTCAATCACTACTCATTTTTATAACAAAATAACTGAAACATTAAACCACAAGCCCCAGTAACCCCCACAAAAACAATGGTTGCCCAAAATGTTAGATCTGTCAAAACTCAGTTGGCAGATGCCATCTCTATTGAAACATAAAGTATAGCAGTCAAAACTGCTCCTATAATATCAGACAATATGCCAGGAGATATCGCCCCAAAAGTGAGCAACATACCTGACTTTCAGGAGAAATTTGCTAGCTGGTGCTTTAAGAATTAGGCTTGATCCACCAACGACGGTATGTGTGCTGTTTCCTTGGTGGCACTGTTCACTCTTTTTTTGCCCCTTTAATACCTGCATTTTGTTCCTTCTGCATCACGGGCAATAAAATTGCTGTTAACCTAATTTTTGCTGTTTTCTGTGTATGTTGTTCACATTGTAGCAGGCTGTGGTTTCTTCCTAAATTTGAGCCTGGTCTTCAGAATCTGGCTTCCGATTTTTCTACTTGGCCCCAACCCCTGTGAATCTGGCCACCAAATTCATTGTCTGGCTTTCTTAGCCTTAATGAATGTTTGGCCTTTCATTCCAGCATGTTCTGTCTGTGGTTGCTCTGCCAGTCAATTTCATTGTCAGGTCCTATGATGCAGGCCTGCCAAAGCACCTGGTCAGTATCTCTGTGAGCAGCTCATCTGCTTCATAAACTGTTCTAATGGCCAGCAAGCTTGTGTGTTGAATCGCTACTGACCCATGATTAAGCCACGCCCCTAAATGACACCCCTGTCACACCCATCCCCCTGTAAGCTGGTCTCCAAGTTTGGTGACCTTTGTATGATGTTTCGTTTGTCTTCCCTTACTGTGATCACTGGATGACACCCAAATGAGGCCAAGCTAAGCTTAATTTCTTTTAGCAGCATGCCCTCCTGTAGTCCTGGCCATGTTAAGCTCAGTTGATCATTGTGTTCTCCTGGGATGGCTGCAGCAAACTTGAAAAAGATCACATTGAACTGATTTTGTGATGCTGGATGCCCCTGCATCCAATTAATGAGAGAACCTGAGAGAGCCTGCTCCCTCATGACTAGTAGAATGGGCCTGCTCAAGAGTGCACCATGAGCATCCAGCCGATGGAGCCAAAACTGCAGAGTTGTGGGACTCAGGACCAATGCATCTATAGGACAGGTAATACATAGATAAAAAAAAAAGTAAAAATGTGCTAGTTTTAAGTAAAAATGAGATGTTGTACACTGTGCTGATCCAAATAGGTTGATGTCTCTCACTCCTATTTCTTATGCCAAAAAAAACTGTAGGATAAAATGTGGGTTCCTTTTACCAGTTGTTTTTGAACTGTGATCTTAATTCGCCATTTCACACCAGGACCTAACAACACAGCAGGATCCCTATTTTGGGACTTTTTAGTACACCTTGTATAACGTACAGACTTGTACAGACATTAACAGTGTAAGTAAGAAACTAAAATGTGGACCTTATTACATTTCTTATTATTACTCTTTGTGGCATAGACATTCCTATTGTATTTGTTGCATTAAAATTCCCATCAATGCATAAGTGCTGATTATCCCATCACAGGGCCTGCAGCAATCCCAGGTTAAACTGAATTGCGGTTATTTGTTAGGCTCATTAAATGTGCTTGATAAAAATGATGCAAGGGATAGATTACAATGCATGGCTCTGTTTGTATAGAGGGATGGGCTAAGATCAGTTCTAGTATGCATGGGCTTGTCTAAACCTGAAGCCATCTATGTTCTAATTGCTTGTTATTAAGTGAGAGAAGTAAAAATATCTATTGTTTTTACTGTAGGACATGTTGGGCCACAGCTTGCAATATACTAGTGCGGAAACAAATTCCAAAAATGGAAAGGTAATCCTTTAATATGATTTCCTGCATAGTTCATGAACGTTAAAAACTGCCAAGGCTAAGGGCGCCAATTCACTTCCTCACAATTCCACACATATTTTGTAATAAACCATAGCTTCCAATGTCTTATAAAATTATTTAACCAAAGCTAATAAATAAAAAACCTGGCTATTAATTCTCTATTAATAAGTGACAGAAGCCTACCACAATGCATTCTTCATTTCAGTCCATGCAGCAGTTTATTTCCTTTCCTCACTGACACAAGAGATAAGGCAGGTACAGAGTTTGGCTTGTATGTGTTTACATGGCACAGTAATGTAAACTCGAGAATTTAATACTAATAGATTGTGCTAGGTAATTGGCATTCAGTACTCATTCCATTAGCTCCCAACTTAAAGACCATTCAGATCCTGGACAGAATATCCATTATAAAAATGTACATGCCTTGGCAACAAAATGTGACCTGGCGCCTATCTGTATAAAGTTACTTCTCATTTTAAAGTATGTGTGGATGTGGTATATGTTTTGGAAGCTATTGGAGTAGCTCTAAAGAACCCAGTGCATGCTCGGATGAGTATTCAGGGCAGCTTTTCCCAATCAAATGATGGACCCTACTGGGGTTGTAAACATGAACTTCAGCCTAGCCGAAAGTGTATTTTTTTCCCTGTATTTTAGTAAGAGCCTTTTTTGTCACTGCTATTTTTCCTGGTTTCACTGAAACCCACTTAATGACTAATGCTATCTTTACACTAGCAGATCAATTGGCTGTTCGTTCAGCAAGGAACAGCCATCGCTAATAAAATCACTTGTTCTTACAGCAAAAACTTTTTATAAGGGTGACTTCTATTTACACATTCCAACAATCCAACAAAAAGTTTTGGTCAGCCGAAACGATACGATGGACAGCCGATTAATCCAATCTTGTTCATTGCTGGATCGTAGCAGCCTTTCCATGGAGCGATTACCACCAAATTGCGATCACTTTAGCGATTTCTCACTCACTACATGTAAACGGGCCATACGTTGCAATAACAATACAATAACAAGTTAATTGGTTGCCTTAGGTTGTGTGGGGGGTCTTGGCTCTGGTGGGTCAGGTTAATTCTTGTCTATTACATTTTTTCTTTTACACAACATGACTGGGTGGGACAGGCTTAAGGGGAACTTATCCCGCAGACCATAGATAGGTAGTGTCATTTGAGTTCTGCAAGGAACCTTTTTCTATTGCAACTCTGATGACTGTTGATTCTGTCATGGTATCCAGCAACTTAGTGAGCTCTGCATAGTTATGGCTTCCAGTCCAAGATTGAGCCTAGATTGAGGCATTATCTAGTGTTTTGGCCAGGTCTTGTACTCCCCTGTACACATCTGGCCAGACGTAAGCCAGAACTGCAGGGAGCTCACCAAGATGCTGAGTGCTGTATACACTAAACAAGCACCATAGAGACAACATCAGGTAAGAGGGTCTGTCTTGTGCCTCGAATGGCACTCCTGCAAGAATAATCAACAGAAGTGATTTTCCCTTTAAAATCTTATATCAGGAAAGGAAGTTCCTGTTGTCACCTTCTATCCCCAGCCCAGTGCTCCAAAACAGCCTGTGTTCCTTTTTTTAAAAACAAAAACACTTTGCCCAATATTCAGAACAACATGAACTGGATGCAGTCTGCCATATTGCTCCCTGGCCAAGCAGCATTGCTCCCTGGTGCTTTCCAGTGATGATACATTCAGTTACACTACACACAGCTGAGCTTTGGAGGGTTTAGCTTTTAACTGAATTATTTAGCGATATTCGGCTGCGATTTGACATCATACTACTTCCTGTTAATGTTTATATAAATGGAAACTCAGGCTTTTTTGGGACACTGGGTTGGGGATAGAAGGTGACAACATAAACTTCCTTTCTGTATATGTATAAGATCACTTTAAGAGCTGCCTTTTTATCACACTTAGATAGTTGAAGGCATGCAAGACCACCACAGGCCCTTATCAGACAGAGCAACACCAGAACAAGAAAGTGTACTCAATTTACTCCAAACATTGATTTCAAAGACATACCAGTATTGCTGGATCCCGTGCCTGCCGGGCCCACACACTTTCCCAGTCTTGTGTACTGCTCTGCTGGAAAATAAACAGGAACACTTAGCTGAGCTACTGGAGGGCCAAGCTTGGAATGCTGCACCAGAATGCAGCAAAAGAAACACATATCTGCAGCTTTATTTTGAATCATGATGTATTTCCTAAACATAAAGTACTGATTCAGTTTATAACAGCATATCATTTCTATTAAAATCAAAACCCCCTTTTCTTTTTATGTTCTTATCTTTAAACTAATTTCATGAGTACAGTTGATCTGTTTGGCATTATACACGCAACAACTATTCAATCACTAGAAATAAGCAGCACAGACTCTGCCCTTCGAGGAGGACTCCTATACAGTTGTACAGAGGTGACAAGCAGACACTGAAAAATATTGCGTGCGTTCCACTCCAGGCAATGTCAGCGGCATGTCTCTTGGCCGGGAGCCAGCTCTTTACCATTTTTAGCAAGAACTTCCTGATGAGGAAACTGTGTGTAAAAGAAGAAGCTGGGTGCAGCACAGAACAGCCGGTTAGATTGGCAGCACTTATTATGAGGTTGAGAAAACAGCCTGACGTGCTATAGAGTGTGACAGACTATAATAAACACAGATCTTTCCAGCTTCCTAGGAAAAAAAAAGAAGAAGCTCGTCATGCTAACTGCAAAGCCATCAAAGTTGTACTGTAAGGCTATATAGAAGATATTTCCCTTTTTTAGTGACTTTTGCAGTTAATCATTTTTAGAAATAAGCATGCTGCATTTTTAGAAAGGCTGTCACATTTTCTGTAGAAAAGCTTCTAGTAAGCCCGTACATCAAAGGCAAAGGCAGTATGGAGAAGTTTTAGGGGTTTATTTAAGAATCGCTAAGGATACGTAGTGGCAGATGAGCGTCAGGTGAGTGTCAGGTCCTAGTGCAGAAGGTGTAGTTATCAAGTCAAAAATCCAGAGCGACAGAGGTAGTGTCCCATCTATCAACAGCACCGGCGATAGGATGAGTGCCAGCACCGAGTTCCCTACAGCGCCAGATAAGACCAAACGCTCACCCTGCACTGTGTGGCCTTATTCCATACATTACAATGGGCTGGGATGGTTACAATTATTTAGGCATTTTATCATTTGTTTTATTTTTGGGGGGTGGTGCATGTGCTATTGGATCCCTGGGATTACTTTTGGATACATTTTTTTACACTTTTGTGTTGCGCTGCAAACTTGTGATTTGGTCTGTGAGAAAGCTATGTCATGTCTTTCAAGTGTCCCCAATGCAATTCCTATTTTCTCTGACCCTAAAAAAATAAGGTGCTGTGTGCCTGGAATCTCAATTTTTGAGCTCCCCTGCAAGCGCTATGTATTTTTTTCTTAAATTCTTACAACTTGAGGCGCTCCCGGCCAGCACTAGGTGTCGCTAGCGCATAGGCATATACAAGCCGTGCGCTGTGAACACTGCCTGGCTGGAGCGCCACAGCTGATAGCGCCAGCAGGTTGAAGCCGACGTTGTGCAGCAGGGCGATGGCAAGCGCCTCAGACGAGGTGCTCAAGTGCCATCCGCACCTTTTACAATAAATCACCCTCCCCATATAAACACTATTAAGGGTGCCAGGAGCCACCATTTCATTTGTAATATTATGAAGTAAAAGGCATTGCAAAGCATCGAAATGGTCGAGGAGACAGAGGTTTTCCTGTCTTCTCAACTGTTTTTAAGGTTGCTTTTAGTTACTTAAAAAATACATAGGATACATAGGAAAACAGTAATATTTCCGCTATCCTTTTCTCTGTACTGTATGTTACAGATGCAAATAATTACGTCAGACTGAGCCCCGGAACAGAACTCAAAGCCATGTTTGTGATTAAAATGATCTTAAATAAGGAACAGCTTTTAGAGCTGTAATCTATTAGCATGATATAGAGGTGCAGTATGAAGAAGAGGCCAGGGCTTAGCTCCCTTTTTATAGGCACAACAAAACAATTCAGTTATTGAGAGCCAGCAATGTAAGCTTTGCCATAAAACAAAATGGAGAAATGCCACTTGACGTCACAATGGAAGGTCATATGTTTGAATATGACAACTTCTCATATTGAAATATATGTCTTCATGAGTCAATCTTTCCTCCTCTATTGTGTAATGTGTGTCACTTTCCCTTTGACTTGACTATGTCATTTGGCATAAGGCTCTGAGGAGCGCAAGCTGCCACATTCCCTGTATCGCCCGGCCTTGTGTGCACCCCTTCCCCACCATGAATGGCTGAGACATGAGCACTCATTTTAAGCAATAAGAGCAGTTTGTCACTCTGATTTGATGAGAGCCCACGCATGCGGTGTGGGAGGGTGAGTTTTTACAGGCTGGCCGCTGGTGGGGCTTGTTCTGCTTTAAACCAGACCAACAGCCTGGCACAGTTGGAACTGACATAACCAACATGCACAGTAACAGGAAGCCCAGCATGACTTCCTGTTTGCAGGTGGCCTGCAAGCCCATGAGCGGCCATCTTGTTTTTATCCCAATAGTCGTTAGAGAAAGGTAAATTATTTTTTACATGCAGCAATCTAAATTACCCTGGAGAGGGATGCAGGAGGAATGTTAGTTGTGTTGGCCTGATTTAATTCATTCTTGACTGTTGGTCCGCTTTAAGCCCCTTGAGTAAACTCAAATTATGGCCATTCATCCCTACACTCACAGCATAACCAAATATTGGGGAAAGTTGGGTTGGTTTTCCTTGTCACCTTTACAAATAAGCCGGGGAGGTCGATTAATTAATAGCGCCAGGTAGCGACAGATGAGCGACAGTAACGGCATTTTCAGAGCGATCGCTAGTAGTCGCTGTGCTTGGCCGTTGTTCGGTAGTTGATAGCGATAGTTGGTTTGCCGTAATGTTGAATATTGGGTGAGGAGTCGCTATTTGACAGGTTCCGCGCTGTATGGGAGCGCATGATAGCGACTGGCCCTAGCGACCGGCTCCCACCATATTCATTAACAAATCACGCTCAAAAAATTCTTGCGCAGTGAAATGCTTGTTTAAACCCCAGAGCGCTGGCGGCGATGGGTTAAAAGTGGTTTTTTAACCCCCAAACAACCATATTTTTTGGAAAAAAAAAAAACATGTTTTTCAGAACATTTTGTAATATGAATACATTAATATCAGACCTGTAATATCAATTCTGCACAAATTTTTTTATTTTTTTTTACCTTAAAAAAAAAATCTAACATGGCAGAAGTGGTCACAGATTTTTTGACATTAAAAAAAAAAAAAAAAAAAAAAAAACCTTAATAGCAATTAATTAAGAATATTTAAAGATTGCTCCATTGAAATGCATTGGAGAGCGCCAGGTAGCGAGAGGTCATACCTGTCGCTGTTCAAGGTCGCTCGCTGGCGCTGTGGGGTGAGGCTGGAATAATGATGAATGATTCGCTATCTGGCGCTCTGTCAGTCGCTAAGCAGGATCGGCTTGATAAATGTGTGATTGCGGAGGGGAGCCATTGTTCTCGTGGCGGTGACCGTCATTACCGTTCACTCACCATTCGCTACCTGGCGCTATCCCTTGTTAAATAAGGGCCTAAGTTTTTCCATAGACAACCTGGATACTAGACTGCACCAATGTCCCAGTTTTAGACAGGGTCTGGGAGGCTGTTGCTGCTTTTTAGTGAGGAAACCCCAGTCCCATTGATGCAATATTTCTATGTACATGTATTTGCCATTCATTAGCTTTCCTCAATCCCATTCCTTGGTTGAACTTGATAGGCATATATATGTAAATGGATAAATACTTGGAAAGAAGAGGAATGGCAGATGTCTAATCAGCAGTGTTTCAAGGCTTCCAAACAGTGTACAATGGTTTTTTCTCTGCAGCTCGATACCCAATACCTAAGGTGCCCTTCAAAGTTATCCTACCTGTATTTTACATGATCTAAAGCCTGTCTGTGGCACCACAGGAGTTGTCTACCAGTAGAGAAGTTTGCACTGCAGAGAATGAAGTGGAAAGTTACATCATGGTGATCATTTCTATATTATCATGTTAATTGTAGTTGTATCTCCTGAGGTGGTTTTATCATTCTAGGTCAGCCAATTATCTTTAACTGTTGCTTTGTTGTTTTCAAATTGACAAATACAGTGTCTGGTTCCCAATTTCTTAATAGGTGTTGATGCACTCAGCATAGGTTAAATTAGTTCCATAACATGAAGTTATATTTTATATATATTTTTTTACCCCAAAAACAGCTTCTCTCCTAAAGGTTCACATTAAATAATTAACCCAGTGATTATGGATATTCAGCCTCATAAATGATACATTAAAGCTCCCTGATGTTCTCTTCAATCATTAAAGCAAAGGAAAGTACCCTGCAGCAAAACATGAACACTGACATTTTCAGCAAGCAGCAGACTTCATGAAAGTACCATAATCATGGATAGACTGACCTGCTGGACCTGTCAGTTCATCATTCTAAAGGATTCAAACTGGGCAACCTCTAAGCAATTGGGTTGGCCAATCACTATGAAATATACAAACATTCAGTCATGGTTTAACTTTTCCACAAATTGAAATGTTACAGCCTTTTGTTTCATGTGTTTTATGCTATTTAATATGATAAGGCAACACAAAGTAGCAAGTATTTGTGAAGTAAAAAGAAAATGATACATGCTTTTCTAAATTTTAAAAATAATAGGTGTGGTGTGCATATTTTCAGCGCCCCTGTACTCTGATACCCCTAAAGAAAATACTGTAATAACAACAGAAATGGCAAATACTTTAGCATACCCCATAGGGTGCTGTTGTTTCCAAGCTTTCAAGAAATGATTCTTACCTCATTGGAAAAATGATGTTCCTTCCCTGTAACAATGCCCCATTACAGACACAATTGATTTTTTTTTAGAAAAAAACATTTTGTAACACTTTGTGTGTTAAAGTAGGAAAAGCACACTCAGATATGAGTTTCAGTCCACACTTAAAGGTGTACTCAGAGCTTTACCAAATACTTGATAACATGACCCCCATTGTTTCAATGCTGATACCTAGCTCAGAAACTATCTATAGGGGCTTATTTATAGCAGTGATTTGTTTGACTTTATTATGCTATTTTCTGGCATCTTCAGGAATACCGGTTTATCTCTCCTTGAAGGGATTGTTTCATCTGTATCCCATTTGTATTTTTAATGGAGTTATATTTGGTCTGTGTATCTACATATTCATAAAAATAATTCTGTGATACTTAGAGGCTGATTTATTAATAGCGACATGTAGCGACAGTTGAGCGACTGTAGCGGTATTTTCACAGCGCCCGTTAGTAGTCGCTGTGCTTGGCCGTTGTTCGGTTATTGACAGCGACTCAGTCGGTGTGGCGTAATGCTGAATACAAGGTTACGAGTCGCTATTTGACAGGTTCCGCAATGTATGGGTGCGCATGATAGCGACTGGTCAGAGCGACCAGCTTCCACCATACTCATCAAAAAAATCACGCTCCAAAAATTCAAGCGCTGTGAAATGCATGTTTAAACTCCAGAGCGCTGGCGGCGATGTGTTAAAAGTAGTTTTTTAACCCCCAAACCACCATATTTTTGGAAACCAAAAAAAAAAGTATTTTAAATAATTTAGTAATATGAATACATTAATATCAGACCTGTAATATCAATTCTGTACAATTTTTTTTTTTATTTTTTTTCCCTTAAAAAAATTATCTAAAATGGCAGAAGTGGTCACAGAATGTTTCACATTTAAAAAAAAAAAAAACATTAATAACAATTAATTATTAATATTTAAAGATTGTTCCATTGAAATGCATTGGAGCGCGCCAGGTAGCGAGAGGTCATACCTGTCGCTGTTCAAGGTCGCTCGCTGACGCTGTGGGCTGAGGCTGGAATAATGATGAATGAGTGGCTATCTGGCGCTATCTCAATCGCTAAGCAGGATTGGCTTGATAAATGTGTGATTGTGGTGGGGAGCCGGCGTTCTCGTGGCGGGGCCTGTCATTACCGGCCGCTCACCCGTCGCTACCTGTCGCTATTCCTTCATAAATAAGGGCCTTAGAGTATTGTTGTCAGTTGCGTTGTCTTACTTGGTTTAAGTCCTTGGTTTTCAGCAGTTTCACATCAGAGATAGTACGTTGGTTTCAGTAGTCTTTTGTGTTGTGGAGGAAAGCTAACACTAGACATCACCCTGAACACACTATTCCTACAATGAAACATAGTGGTGGTAGGACCATGCTGCAGGGGTGAATTTCTTCAACAGTGACTGAGAAGCTGGTCAGAGTTGATGGGAAGATGGATGAAGCTAAATACAGAGCAATTCTGGAGGAAACCTGTTAGAGGCTCGCAAAAGACTTTACACTAATGTGTAGGTTTACCTTCCAGCAAGACAACAACCATAAAGCCAAAGCTACAACAGATTAGTTTAAATCAACGCATATTCATGTGTTGAAATGCTTCAGTCTTCCTCCAACCTGATGGAACTAGAGCTATTTTGCAGGGAAGCATGAGCAAAAATGTCAGCCTCTAGATATGAAAAGCTGGTTGAGACAAACTCCAACAGACTTGCAGCTGTAATTGTAACTTAAGGTGCTCCTACAAAGTGTTTACACAGTGAAGGCTGAATACACACCTTTCAGTTTTTTGTGTTTAGAAATGTGGAAAAGCATGTATTATATTCTTTATACTTCACAAATACATGCTACTTTGTGTTGCTCTATCACATAAAAACTCAAAACAGCCATTAAATATATTTAGTTGGTGGCTGTAAAGTTTAAAAATGTGAAACAATTTAAGGGGTTTAAATACTTTTTCAAGACACTGTAGATCAGGGGTACTCAACCCCTTCTTGTAAAGGTCCACATACAGGCATCCAGTGAGAGGTGAAGGTCCGGGTGGGGGGGGTGGATAATTAGAAATCCGCGCACTGGAGGAGGAGGGCAATAGGTTACACAGGCAAAACTAAAAAAGGCTAGGATGGATGGGGCAGGAATGGATAGGGCTGACATGGGGGAACGGAGATGGATGGGGCAGAGATGGCGAGACAGGGATGGGGCAGCGGGATAGGATTGGATGGGGCAGAGAGATTGAGAAACAAAGTTTGTGTGCACCTTGCAATACCACTTTCCACCCATACAGTACTTCATATTGCAATGCCAGGTGCCAGGGAGCCATGACACTGGCAGGGAGACTAAGCACTACATCAACTATCAAGTAAAGGGGGCAGTGCTGAGCATGGCAACACAGTGCAAGTCTGTCAGAGCAGGGGTCCGGAAATCCGGTACCGAGGTCCACATTCGGACCCCGGTCCGCCAGTTGAGTACCGCTGCTGTAGATTATACATTTTCCTAGTGCAGCCAACAATACATACTTACCTGTAGTAGTTCTATAGGGTTTGTCAGGGAATGCAAAGTGCTGGGGAATGACTGGAGGCAGCAGTGGGGATCGGCCCAGCCACAGTGGTTTGACCAGAGGCAGCAGCCTTGGGGATCGGGCCGGCTGTAGCAGTGGTGACCATAGGTGGCAGCAGGGATTTGGTCTGGCCGCAGAACTGGTGGCTGAAATAATCGAACGCTAGTATTGACAAGGGATTGGTCTAGACACACAACAATCAATCAAGTTGACTACCGCTGCACAATGTCTGGCTGCCCCATAGAGGGTGGGGTGCCCCCCCTCATTGATGTAGATGTCCATATGTCCCCAGCTCCCTATACATGCTACTTCCTAGGTGTCCCAGCACCCCTCCTCCAACATGCATGCTGTCCATATGACTCTCTATCCTGCATGCATGCTGTCCTCTACGTCACAGAACCCCTCCCCCCACATGTGTGTTGATGCTCCATATGTTCCAGCACCCCTGCCCCAACACATGCATGCAGTTCCTCACATGCGGTTTTTCTCCCAACACCAAACCATCAGCTTTTGAATACTCTTCCTACAATCCTTGTCTTACACTATTATCCCCGTATTAAACTAGGGCCTTTACCATTTGGTACCTGGAATGGTTATGGCTGTCTGAGTGGGAGGGCCTGGTATAAGGAGTTCCTCTTGCTTATTGCAACTCTGTCTCTTTCTTTATACCTAAACGAGTTACTTTCTTCTCCTTTCCTGGATCTGGAAGTGGTGCCTCAAATTGCAATGGCAGCCTGGGTGGAAAGCAGTACAATGAGTTCCTCTTACTTCTAATAACTATATCTATACTTCCACTAGTATCAGGACAGTTTCTAGGGCAAATAGCACTCAGCGTGGGAAGGAAAAAATGATGTCTCTTTCGCTCATCCTATGGGCTGCTGCTGTCCCAAACAGGGATGTGCCTGGCTGTGCCTCTTCCTTACCAGCAGGCAGTGGCACCACCACATGACTGAGCCCAATATGGGGGGATGAGGGGCCTGTTTTATAGTTGTCATCCCTAACAGTGGTCCTTACTCATCTGCAGAATACAGGATTGCCGGGATAAAGGCTCCTAGGGCAATCACCCTGCTTGCCCTCCTGTACAGCCCTGACTTTCTCTTACAGTCCGGGAACTTCTCCATAACCCTGCTTTTGAACTTCTTACCTTACTCTGCACTCCTGAAATTGTTAAACATAACCCCCCCCCAACTGTTGTATCCCTGTAGCCTTATGTCTCTAAATAATCACAATCACACAAAGTGACGGGGCAGGTTTCTGTAGTAGGGGTTCCTAAAATATGTCCATATATTCCCATATATACGTGACTCATTATGCCAATAGTAAGTCTGTCCCTCTTAGAGCTTTCCAGCGACGGGCTTTCCTGTGGCATCAAACAAGCCGTGGGTCAACCTAAGCAATGCTAGTGCTTCTTGTGCTGGCTGAAACAATAATGTCAGGTCAGTCTTGTAATACAATTTATAAGGGAGAAACCCGCGCTTATACCTTTTCAATATATAATGTTCACAAGATTAAATACAATGCTCAACGTGTGAATGCCTATTATCCCTCTAGGTTAAATGAACATCAAAAAAAGTGAATATAAACAGAGCATGCAATTTTCAACAATAATTAAAGTCCAAAGAAAATTGTTAAACATCCACAGTTAATTTCTTGGAACTTGGCATCAAACAGCTTCTATCCAAATCCAGAAAGGATGTCCCAAAGCACATGCAGTTGTACCAGAGTGTTAATGTTATCCACAATCACTCCACTTCAGTTTTTCACCACGTGCCCACCACCTATTTCAATTACTCTTACCAGATAGTATGTGGAGTAGTGTACTCCAAATGAAGCTTTTCTTTTGCTGCTAAATAAATCTCTTTCTTTCCACCACATTTAGTCCTTATCCGGCCATGAGACTCACAATTGTGGTTATTAAAATGAATATATCAGAACCGGATAATACCATAAAATAAAAACAATAAAAGTATCTAGTGTAATACCATTTTAATATATCTCTTAAAAATGGTTAAAAATGTGCACTCACATTTCAGAAGGTTAAAAACAGCTTAAGTTCAGTGTTAGACGGGAGCCTTCACCCTGCTCCTTCTGCACCCTGGCCAGCGATGCTAATTCAGGAAGAGCTAACAATCTTATTCTGAACACACAAAAAACAGTTGAACTTATAATTGACTTTAGGCGATCCCACCAATCACACCACCCCATTCTGATTGGTGAGGAGGCCGTCAAGATTGTCACTAGTGCCAAATTTCTTGGTACCCACATCACACAGGACCTGAAATGGAGCTTGCAAGCGTCTGCCATCCTAAAGAAGGCCCAACAGAGGTTATTCTTCCTCAGGCAGCTGATAAAATTCGGATTGTCCAAAAAGATCTTGAAGGCATTCTACAATGGTGCCATTGGATCAATCCTGACCAGCTCATGCACAGTGTGGTACAGTGGGGTGTCAACAAAAGGCAAGCAAAGGCTGAGAAGAATTACCAAGATCGCGGAGAGGTTGATTGGATCCCCCCTACCTTCCTTGGATGATCAACACATGTGTAGAATCTCCTCAAGGGCAAAGAAGATCTATGGCGACGTGACGCATCCGGGTCATCACTTCTTCAGGCTCCTACCATCAGGCCGTAGATTTATGGCTCATGCTACCAAAACCTCTAGACACAGGAACAGTTTTTTTCCACTCGCAGTCATGGCGATGAATAATCTCAAAGCATTTCTCAAGTCACTTTATTAAATCCTGTCCTACATCACTGACATTTGTTAGTCAATTCAGATACCTGAACTGTATCATTATTCCTTTTTACTTTGTTTTTATGTAAATGTTATAGCTCTCATGGAGTTTCTCCTTACCAAAAAAGCATTCCTTGTCTGTACACTGTACTTACTTGGCGGTTCAATAAAGTATTGAAAGTAAAGTATGAAAGTAAAAGTTAAGAGGAGGATGTCTGCTGACAATTTGAATTGAAAGTAGCTGTAGTTATAAAGCCGCCCCGCCGCCCAGTCTTGTAATACAGCCATCCTCTGGTGCTCAGAGGCCAGGTCACATGCTGTCATTGAAATTTGGCCAATAAGTAGTGATATCTAATCCAGGTTTAAGTCTGTAAAGATAAGGAATGCAAATGACAGATCATGTTCTTTCATAGAGAATGACCCAGGCTTCCTATAGACTAGCAGAAGTGTGTCCATTTACTAAATGGCATGAAGGTACGGTATGTGACTACATTACTTTCAGGAAATAGTGTAAAACGCTTAGTAGCAAATACAAAGGCAAAGTGAGCTTTCTTAAAACTGAAAGTATTCACATGGCACATAGAGATGCCTCTCTGTTAATAAATAAGAATAGGTATTGCTAGCTGAGACCTGAACTAAGTCGGTAATTACAGTCCTGTGTAGATCAGTAGTAAATGTAAGAATAAAACTACTTTATAGTAGTGTGCGTTTCTGTCAGCAAAAAAGAACAATATTAAAGTGGACCAACACCCAGGATTTTGACTATCCTGGGTTTTGGTCCACTTCGGCGGGGCACCTCGATCGGGGGTGCCCCGCTGTGTGAAACCCCCCAGAAACCCCAAAAAACTCACCTCTCAACGCTCCCACGTGAACGCCGCAGCCAATCCCCGCCAACGTCCAGGCGGGGGACAGGAACGTCCAAGCCGCTTCCGCCGCCTCCCGCGCGTCACTCTCGGCGCGCGCGCCCCCCCCCCGGCCATTCACAGAGGGCCGGCGCGGGCGCGCGCACGTCTGGAGGGGCGCGCGGGAGGCGGCGGCGGATCAGGTAAGATGTTTTTGGGGTTTCTGGGGGGTTTCACCCCGCGGGACATCCCGATCTCGGATGTCCCGCGGGGTGGGAGGTGATCGGCCCGGGAATCTTATAGATTTCCGGGCCGATCACCCCTGGGTGTTGGTCCACTTTAACATGCACACACACCTAAATGGATGGGAAAGGGTTAATAAGAGCTATAGAAGTGTATACCCGTGTGCTAATGTATAATATAGAGAGGGTGTGTACACGTGAGAATGAAGGAGGTGTGTTACAGGAAATGCAGGCGTAGTGAAGTGACAGGGAAAAAGTTCATGACAAGTGTAAAATGCAGAAAAGCTAAACTAAATGTATGAATGAAAGGTGAGGCTAGAAGCGTGCGTGTGACCTTGTTATTGCAGGCATGTGAACTTGCCATACATTTCCAGAGAAGTCTACAAAAAATCTAAGTATGTGTCACAGGAAATCATATTTACAGGTTGACAGTCAGTAACAAGCGAGTGTGGCAAAAGCCCCTCACCCCAGGCCAGGGGCGTAGCTAGGGGGGTACAGGGGGGGCACTTGCCCCGGGTGTGGCAGGTCAGGGGGGTGCCAAAGGGGAGCATAAGAACAGGTGGAGGGGCGCCATTTCGTCATTTCGTTTTGTCTTATTGTTTTCCTCTTTTGGAATATAAAATAAACATTTGTGTTAGAATTCTGTCCCCATACCTGTGATTTTGCTACAAGTGGGAGTGGTCTTCATGGCCTTGAGTACAAACAATAGACTACAAGTCCCACAATTCTTCCAATGTGAACAGGGGAATTCCTTATCAGCTTTGGCTAAGCCCAAGCAGCCTAATGACCTCTCCAGGTGAGAACCCTGCCATTAACCCTTTTGCTGCTAGAACACATGATCCTTCCAAACTGAAGAAGCTGAATTTCAGCAGAATGGGTAAACCTGTCACCCAGATGATTAGCAAACGTGAGTGAGGAAGTCTATGATGTGTACTCAAAATCACCACTTTGGTGTACATAACTAAGGTAAACACACTGTTGCTATGGAAAATAGTTTTCATTTAAAACTCAGAGTTGCAAACAAATACAAATTTAAAATATAACAGGAAGCGGGGTGGGTGGCACACTGAGAATATAACAGATACACTTAGCACATTGAAGACAACATTTTGCCACACTATGAAAACTATTAAAAATGCCACTGAATGTGGCATTACCCTGTAATTGCTGCAGAGCAGAGCATAAAGACTGGCTGCTTGTTTATGTCAGAATGCTTCTAGGAATTCTACGTTTTCACACATGTGCAGATCCCCGCACATCACAGACCCCACCACTGACCAGGTCTCCACCACATCCTGGACCAACTGCCAGCAGCCAGAGTCTGCTGACAACAACCAGGCCCAAGCCGCCAGCAAACAGGCCCCATCAACGATGACCAGGGCTAAGTCAGGAGAAACTAGGGCCTGCTGACTTCATCCAGGAACAGACCACCAGCAACCAGGGTTCACTGATTCCAACCAGGGCCAAGACATCAGCAACCAGGACCCACTGCCATCCAGTGTCAAGCAACCAGGCCCCACCACCACCCCCTGGGCCAAGCCGGCAGCAACCACGGCAAAGCTAAGCCACCCAGGACCAAACCCCAACAACAAGCAGGCTCCATTTTCAATGACCACAGTCAATTCACCAGCAGCCTGGGCCCTCTGATACCATCCATGACCAAGCTGCACCAACCACAGCCAAGCGAACATTAACCAGACTCCTCAGACCTGCTGCCCACCAGGACTTGTTTCCACCAACCAAGCCCACCACTGATGATCAAAGCCAAGCCAACAACAACCAGGCCCCACTGTGGATGACTATGGAAAAGTAACCAACAAGGTCAAGCTGCAATCAACTCCTGTTGACCAGGGCCAAGCCGCCAGCAATTAGGCCCTGTCAACACCAACCAGGGCTTTGCAGCCGTTGACCCAGGACACACAGCTGCCGTCACGACCCTTGCTGAGCAGGTAATGTGTTCCTGTCTCCAGTCTTTCCTGGCCACCTGTCTTGCTCCTTAGTCACTCCCCCGAAGCAAAACCTGATTTGGAGAAATACCTCGCCACATTCCCTTCCTCCTTTGCCCAGTCTCATTGCAGCAACTGTAATTGGCTAATTTCAAGATCATGGCAGGTTGTAGCTCTACCATGGAAAGTGCCCGACTGCTGCAGGAATTGGAGGAAGATGGCAACTGCAAGGGTTGTATCCACACTTATTAAGAGATTGGACACCATAAGAGATGTTCTGTCTTCAGGGCTGTAAAACCATCCATGCCCAGTAGGCTTCAGTCTTACCAAACATCACACAAGACATAAAAATAAGAAAGTGCAGCCTCTGGATAGGGAAGCTGTATCTTCTATGGGACTAAAAAAAATTCAACTTATCTTAATTGTCCTGTAAAAAACACAGCCAACTAATCACATAAACTTGTGACATCCCAAAGTAGTGTGTAAAAGGGAGGAAATATACAAGTCGTATAAAATGCAACCTATGGAACGAGAATTAAACCCAGTGAACAAGACTGGGATACAAAACCACCTGCAACATCTTGAGGCCAAACAGGAAGTCAGCTACTGACAAACTCTTTAGCGACGAAATGACTGCCTTGAAACCACAGTAGCCTTATGTTAAGGCCCAGGAGCAACCTAATGAATAGGGTCTCACAGAAATAGGGAAGGTCTTACCTAGGGGCATACATACCATAGAGGAAGTGCAGGCACATGGAATGCGGGTCGGCACAAGCCACCTACACCATTTCTATTGACTATACACCTGGCCAGCTTACATACTTACCTATCCATCCACGCTGCCTCCCTCGCCGCCGTGCGGGTGCCACTGCCGCCTTCCTCATCATCCTGTGTATCATAGCTTCCCTCGAGAGTTGTTACGCGCACACGCCTTGATCTTTAATATGTGGGCGACGGTCGTTTCCTGCTTGGACTCCGGACGGTAAGTGTTCGCTGCTGATGACTATGGGGCCCCATTAGGGCTATGTATGACACTGGCCCTACCCCTTACCAAATAGTTGGGTGGAGGCTAACCCACCCAACTAACAGCCCACAGAAGAGGTGCAACATCTGCTGCCAGGTAGAGTGGGAAAAAATGAAGTGCCATCCTGGGCAAAATAATTCTACATCTGCCCTAGGCCAAATCATTCTGTGTGGTTTATATCATGGGATAGCGGCAGGTAGCGTCTGGTGAACGCTGGGCGCTGTACGCAAAACCACATTTATGAAGGCGATTCTGGTGAGTGACTTGCTGTGACTGCTGTAACAGCACCATGTAGCTTCTGATTCATCCTTACAGGTGCTCAGCGTATAGCGCCGGCGCTCTAGCTTCCAGAGCACCAGGTATTACCTGTCGCTCTCCCATACATTTCAATGGACGTTTCTTTTATTCTCTTTAAACAGGGTTTTTTTTGTTTTTAATGTTTTTCTCTCAAATAATGTCACCTCTCCTGGCCTAGAAAAAGTCATTTTTGAAAACATTTTTGATTTTTTATATTTATATACTGAATTGTCATTACAGATCTGGCATTAAAGTATTAATGTCACAACAATGTGATTCCATGTTTTTTCCCTTTGTTACTGGTGGATATGTGTTTCAAAAACTTTAATCACACAGCGTCTGCTCTCTATGCTAAAGCGACCAGAGCGCCTACGCTATGTGTGTCTGTCTTTTTGTGGAATATGGTGTGAGTCGCTGAGAGTCGGTCGCAATGAGCTGGCGCTACCTTTCGCTCCCTGTAACGCTGTACTGGTGTTAGAACGCCCAACATGCATCTCATTCATCAATGCTGGCCAGGTTACTACAGCGACTGAGGCGCTCTGTTACAGCGCATGATAGCCAAATCCAGTGTCTACTAGCGGTCGCTCTAAGCGCCGCTGTACAGATGCTCATCTGCCGATACCTGGTGCTAGTAATGAATCAGCTTGTATGTTGGTAACCATACATTTGAATGGTCATGTTTGCATTTTGTCTTTTATTAACCAGCCCTTTGAAGGCGACTAGAATGCTGAGGTGGCCCTTGGTGAAAATGAGTTTGCCACCCCTGCTTTAGAAGCACTGACTGTCAGTTAAATTAGCAGCATGGTATTGCCCTGCTCATTAATCCATGGTGCCCTCCCGGTAGGCGGCACGGGGAGTCCTGGCAGCCTACACAGAGAGTGACGGAGGAAGGGAGTCTCGGATTATGTAAGGAGAGCGCCAATTCTCCTCAGTCTGCAGGGGAAACACACACACACACAGCAGAGAGGGGGCTAAGCTCCGAGCATGCGCACTGCAATCTCAATGCGTCTTTAGGCCAAGGCTGGCAGGGCGCCAGGTGAATTGGTGTGGGCTGTTCACCCATGAGGTGCCAGGCGCAGTCACATAAGCAGCGTCCCTGCTATTCATTTATAGCATGGCCGCACTGCTTGCTAGTGACCAGGCTGCTGCCGAGCCAGCTGCTTCTCAGCCAGACACGTACAATGGGAAAGTGGAGCTGCGCACCATTTATTTCTGTTGAATCATTACCGACTTCCGCCCCCTCAGCTGCAGAGCAATTGCTCCCCCCTCTTTCCCTAAGATGGTTTGATCGACTGTATAGTGAATGTTGGTCGGTCCCTGGAATAGGGTCAGGGAGGGAGGGGGAGACTGGAGAGATTCCAGGCTTCTTGTATCATCAGGAATTTCCCTTTCAAAGCACAATGCAGTCATTTAGCCTGTTACAGTAATGGAGATGAAAGCAAACCAGTCCCAGTGCTCACACGATGCCAGCCCCGTCCCGCCCCTCACCATGTTGTTGTTCTGGAAACCTCTGGCTTTAACCATGTCATTGCAGGAACAGGTTGTGACATAAAAAAGGACAATATAGTATGATGGCAAATATGCTGTGCCACAGGGGCATGTGCTATTATACACAAAATGCTTAAATAAAGCTTTTATAGTATTAAGGACGTTAAACACCCATGCTAAAAATGGCATGCTATTATATGAAAGGCTGCTGAAAAGAAAAATATTTCACCTATATTTTATAAAAAAAAAAAAATAGGCAGCAGAACTGACGGGTGTTGACGGAAAGTGACAGGGCTGAGCAACCTGACAGTGTGTGTTGTTGACAAACCTTTCAAGCCCTTGCTGTGTTCTAAAATAGCACAAGTCATGTCCCATTATGAGTTTCAGTTGTGTGCTTGGAATTTCCAGACACACAAACATAGTTACAGGTGTTTAAAGCAGAACAAAACCTGGGATTTTCACTATCTTGGATTTTGTTTCTTACCCCGGTGGCATCCCGATTTTGATGCCACATTATGTGAAACTTACCTGTGAAATGTACCTTTCCTCAGCCCCACAGCACATGTACGGGCTTTGGTATACAGCTCTGTTTACACACAGCCCCTAGCCTATCTTAAAGTGGACCAAAACCCACCGCGATCGGCCTGGTAATCTATAAAATTCCTGGGCCGATCGATTCCCTCCCCCAGGGCATGCAAAACAGGGATGCCCCGCTGTGTGAAACACCCCAGGTGGTCCATACACTTACCTTGTTTCCCGGTCCAATGGCGCATGCGCGAGCCATGGGCGCATCCCCGCTATCCCTCTAGCAGGGCGCATACCCGCGCCAGGCATTTGTGAATAGTGGGTAGCAGAGGAGCCGCTGGCCTTAGACAAAGCGTTAGACAACGTGATGTCAGTGGCGCCGAGCCCACTGATTGGACGAGCAGCCATGCATACGGACCGGGAAGAGGTGAGTTTTTTTCAGCGACCTGGAGGGTTTCACATAGAGGGCCCCCCGATCAGGATGCCCCGGGGGAAAGGACCAAAACCTGGGATAGTCAAAAATCCTGGGTTTTGGTCAAATTTAATAGCTGGGTGCAAGAACATGCCTCAGCCCAAATAGCTGGCATTGCTTACATCCCCATGGGAGTCAGGCAGAGGAGAGTTCTGCAGTGACCGTGGGAGGGGGTTCACACAGCGGGGCATCGCAAATTGGGATGCCCTGCTGTTTGAACTCCCCCCGGGTCACTGGGGATGGCCAGCGGAAGGTCCTAGAGTCTTTCAGAATCCAGGTCTGGCCACACTGGGGTTTGCACTGCTTTTAAAAGGGCTGGGGCATCCCGAAAATCCAAGACGTTGGATGCCCTCTACTGCCCTGATGATGGCCATAAATCAGTGCCTGGGACCCACCAGTGGATCTATCAGTCCAAGGAATCTTAAAAAATCTCCCGGCACATGCACACTATGGGACTTGCTCTTTGACCAGTAGCCAAAATAAATGACACCCACAACCATTTATTCAACTAAAAGGGGTTTTATAAAGGGGGACAGAAAAGGGTTTGGATGGATAGGAAGGGGCAGGGTTATCAGATAGGAAGATTAATGCTCACTGGCAAAGGTAAGTAGTCACAGGGTGCGTCTCCTAGCCCCACACAGAAAAGAGTGGAAGGGGGTCCGCACTCCTTAAAAATCCATAACTTTATTTAGTAAGTATTAAAAACATCTCCAAATGATAGTGATGCAGCCATAAAAACAGTCATACCGGACCCGAGCAGGTGGAAAGATTGCAGAATCCTCTGACGCGTTTCAAACGCTTATAGGTCCCGGGTTAACGGGGTCTACTGGGGGGCTTCTCTCCTGGAAGTGAGATTGCTGGAGGGAAGTAGGCGCCTGTCAAGATAAATAAAAGGGCCTTAGTTGCTGGGAACATGGTCTGGTGTCTTACCCGGGCAGTGGCATGCTCAACCACCACGGGAAACAAAGGGTGAGTACTAAATGTTTTATGTTTTAGTTATACTTGGCAGGATGCCTCATGTTATAAATGGTCCTAAATGTGCCCCAGAGAGCCCTCACAGGAGCTTCCCATGCCTCGCATTTCTTCCTTAACCCTGCTAAACTATGGACCTACCTCCTACACACAGCCTACCAAATAATCCACTATAACCTCTGTGCTGAAGGCCGATAGATTAAAAAGTCCAGATATACAATCAGAGTGGACTTTAGGGTAAATGTGACCCTGTGTGAAATTTTGGGTGGTGCACCGAAACACATATATGGGTCTTGATTCAGTAAGAGTTGAAAAAAAATCTCATGCTTTTTTCTTCTAAAGTGAATATTTTAATCTCTTACTGAATCGAGTTCCATTTTTTTGAAGGAGAGGGGAACTTACAGGCCGAGACCATGGTGTATGAAAACGAATGGACAATATTCCAGTGTGCCGTATTAGAGCCTTTAATGGGACCGTTAGAGGCAAGTCCTAGCAGTTTGTAGCCCCTGGCTGATTTTCTTACTATGATTCTCAATAGAAAACAGAGGCTTGTGTTATTGTGACTGCACTAGACCTGCTTCTCCCAGACACTCCTTTACAGACTTAAAGAGCTGGAATAATTCCATTACACCTCTGGGCGTACAATGAATACTCCAAAATCTCAAGCTTTTAATATTTTGTTACTTACATGAAAGGCATAACTGCAATGACAATAGTGGAGTGGGTGGGGTGGGTTATACTTAGCATCTTTAATATAACTAATACAACAGTTTCATTATGATGTCAGTGCCCACAAACCCCTTTCTTTAGTCCATATAGTTTAACAGAGAAAAATGATATTTAGCTGCACCAACCTCAAATAAGAGTCACTATAGTCGACCATGCATGATTAGATAGGTCTCCCAAGGACACGGCTTCTGTCATCTAACGGTTGGCACCATTCAGTCACAGGGGATTTTAAATGTTGCATTTTTATAACACATATGCAAAGGAAATTTACATCACCTTTTCCCAACTTTAAATTGGACCAACATCCTTACAACAAACAGTGATCATATGCATCCCTACCCAAGGCAATTCAGATTGCTGTACATAACAAATCATTTACCCATTTCTAATTCCTGCTGTGGTCAATTTTAAAAACAAAATGGCATCTCCTGGAGCTGCAGGCTGCTGGGCTTCCTGTTACTGTGCATTGTCAGTTATGTCAGTTGAATCCAGGTAGCAGCACAGCTGGGATGCTGGGAGGGGAAGCATGGCTGCTACCACTAGTAAATCTGTGAGGCAGGGTTTTATCTTTGATTGGATGCAGTAGCAAAAGTGCTGACAATGATTCAGTATCATGCCTGCAGATGAGGCAAGGTAGTTTCCTTTTCCAGCAGCACCAGTGCTGGTGAGTGTTAGGTCACATTGTCGCGCTTTTACAACTGTCCACCAACTGTCACTACTCAAGGGGTAGAAACATGACCAAAGTCCAACAACAGGCCCACAACATCAACCCCTAATAAAGTATAGTACTTCTCAGGGACACAGTTCCTCTCTTATTAGCACCATTCGTCTAATATGAATATTTATTTATTTAAATATTTATTTATATGAAAATATGGTCATTATATGCACATCCACATTTACCCATGATGCAGTGACTGGTTGGCGGCCCAAGCCATGACACCCAGGGAGCAGTTGGGGTGCTAGGTGCCTTGTTTAAGATTTCCGTCATGTCCCGGCTCCAGACCTGCAACCCTCTTGTCACAAGATCAGTTCCTTAACTATTACGTCATGACTTAGGCCCTTATTTAAGAAAGGATAGCGTCAGGTAGCGCCTGGTTAATGAGAGGTAGCGACAGGTAGTGACTGGTCAACGCCGGACACGGCACGCAATTCCACATTTATCAAGCAGAATCTGTTTAGCGACTGGGATAGCGCCATGTAGCGTCTGATTCATCATTTTCACAGCCTCAGCAAACAGCGCCAGCGTTCAGCCTTGCACAGCGCCAGGTATGACCTCTCGCTACCTGACGCTCTCCCATACATTTAAATGGACGATCCTTTTCTTCTCTTTAAACTGTTTTTTTTTTTTTTTTTTTTTTAAATAAATAATTCTGTGACTTCTTCTGGCATTGAAATAGCAGTTTTTTCACATTTTTTATATATTTCCTTTCAGAAATGACATTACAGGTCTGGCATTAAAGTGTTCATGTTGCAATGTGGTTACAATGTAATTCCATATGTTTTCGCTTTGTTACTAGTTGATAGATGCTTGAAAACAGACTTTAAACACACAGCCTCCTGCGCTCTGGGCTTCAAACAAGTATTTTTCAGCGCCAGAGATTTGTGAGGGTGTTTTTTTGCTGAATATGGTGTGAGTCGGTCGCTATGAGCAGTCGCTACCATGCGCTCCCATACAGCGCTGTACTGGTCAAATAGCGACTCCTCACAATGTATTCAACATTACTGAACAGCGACTGAGTCGCTATAAAGTAGCGACTCACGCCCGAGCACTGCGACTACTAGCGGGCGCTCTGAAAATGCCTGCTACAGACGTTCATCTGTCGCTACCTGCCGCTAATGATGAATCAGCCTCTTAAAGGCAGCTGACCTCCTACAATGTATTTATTTGTCTTTAGTATTTATAGTATTTCTTTTTTATATAAACTAGTCTTGAGTGCAGTCATAAACACCTATATTGAAAATCTTTGGTTAAATGCATTTTATTAAACCAGACCTTCACCCTGAATAATAGCATATCTTCTATGTTTTCCGCACCCTGTACATACAGATTGCTCACATAAATAATCATCCTACCTGCACCTATTGCGTTTTTTAAACCTATTAACATCCAAGATAGCGACCCCTGGAGTCTCAGGCTGCCTGCAGACAGGACAAGCGCTCTACATTCTGGGATTGCTGACCTTTTCCTTACCCCAGCTCTGCTCTGTCTGAGCAAAGCACAGCTATAACCCACCCCCTGCACTTTTGCCCTCTCTCCTATCCTCAGTATGTGATGCTTCTGAGGCAAGATGGCAGCACCCATATCCTGGAGTTGTGAAAACAGTTGAAGCCCAGTGGGGGAAAGAAAAGTAAGTAAGCAACTAAAAACAAAAAAAATACTTATTTTAGATGCTGAGGATTCGTTTTTAAAAGGTTTGGGCTAAATGTTGCTGAAGGTCCGGTTTAAGGAGCTACTGCTTTTTCTATCTCCCTTCTGGACAGCCAAAGAGCTTCCCCTTACTGCCTATTGTACCCCTCTATCTGGCCCACCCTGCTCCTATTTTATATTCTGCCCCCAAAATATGCTCCAAGCTCTCCCTTTGCATCCTTTGCTATTTCAGGTTTCTGCTGCTTTTGCTGCTCAGAACACAACAAAAGTTATTTTCAGAAACAAATGCTGTTGACTTTTTGTGCCAGCTCCTATCACCAGATCTAGGGGCAGGCAGGGGCCTTCCTTGGGGTGTTCCGAGTGTGCAGCCACACAGGGCGCCATTGTCACAGGGGCACTAGCTGTGGCTACACCAGTGTTTTCTGGACTTTCTGAATTTTTTCAAATGACAAGTAGTGCCACTACTTCTACTTCTACTTGCCCACATGGTCACCTTCATCTGTTGGTTATGACTTGTGCCCCCACTGACCTGGCTAAGACGAGGCAGAGACAGGAAGCTGCATCCTCTCTTTTAATAGGGGGTGGGGGTTGGCAGAGGTGGCCAAGTAGTGCCCACCCAAGACCCAACAGACTTGATTGGGTAGTACAGCCTCCAATCAACACACTTAGTGGGGCACATTGGCAAACAGAGGAGACAGCGGTGGCTTGGAGGAACATGGTGACATTGATTGTACAGCACCACCCCTGGGTGAGATCTTTGGCACATAAATTTGATAAAATCGTTTTTCTATAATAATTGTATGCTTAGCATTGGTGGGAGCTTAGATGGGCTGAGTATTGGGAGCATAGTTGTGGGGTTGATGGGGAGGGATATAAACAAGTCACCCATATGTTCAGAGAGGTAAACCAATCGGCATGTGCATTTCTAGCATGTGGGGATTGTTATATATGAATGTAGGGGTGTGGTGGAAGGAAACAGAAGTAGAGTTTGTCAAGATAGTAGGCATCCTAATTGTTGTAGAAAATCTTCATTACGCTATTTCAAAAAATTCTGAACCTGTTCGATGTGGCTCGCGACTAGGTTCCTGATCATCAAGTGGCCCACACTAGTTTGTTGTGTTGGTCTGGTTTAAGTCATTTTTGACTTTTGATCTACTTTAAGCCTAGAACAGGTGCCAGGTCTCATCTCAAGGATCTAGGAGGAAGCCAAAGCCTAGATCAGTTATGGCAAAACTTTTGGCAACCGAGTGCCAAACTGCAAGCCCAAACTTTAAGTGCCCAACTGATGGCTCTGGTGCCAGGGGGAGCTGAAAAAAACCCCAAAATGCGTGTAATGGAAAGATGACAGATGCCCAGAGAGAGAGCTCTGAGTGCCGCCTCTGTCACGGGTGCCATAGGTTCACCACCACTGGCCTAGGGAGCAAACCAAGCCTGTGTAAACGTCTTCCCAGAAGACTGTGCTCTCAGAGGATGTTTAGAGAAGCATCTGTCTGCAACATGTACAGAAGAACTGCGTGTAAGCTATGCTGTAACAACATCATGGAAGCCAGTAAAGAGGATCCTTGTTTTTAGGAATAGCAGAGGGTGGTTTTGTTCTGGACCAGACAGTGAGAAAGGGACCTGTTATTTACTGCCCCACTAGCATAGTCAGGACACCCTGGGCCTTAAAGGAACAACCAGGCTTGTGGGTGATGCATTAACAATACTCCAATGCAGCAGAATCAAGAATAGAATTGTTCCCATTCAAATCAATAGGCTCTTCCATATCTATGTACCTTATTAGATTCGTCTCTTCATAAGAAAAATGAGGGGAGGCCCTAAACATTTTCTGATTCAGAGGCAAAAGGAATCCGCATTTGGCAATACCTTTGTCATGTTTTTTACACATTCCCTCCATCTTTATCTTGTTACCTTCCTCCAGTCTGCCTCTGATCAGCGTCCTCGCATGTTCTTCCTTTTTTACCCATCCTCCATCTTTCTTTCCACTTTCTTTTTACCCTCTTTCATGTGTTTTATTTTTCTTTCTCTAACCTTTTCTTCCTTACTTTGTTTCTTTGTCTGTATTTCCAATTTTTACCTCTCCTTTTTTTTTTTTAGCCGTATTTAAAGCGGACCAAAACCCACCTTTTTAACAAGCATCCGCTGAATTGCTCCATGTATGAAGAGTACCTTCTGTCAATTTAATACCTGCTTCAATCTAATACCAGATAATGACGCCTGTTTTAGCTGTAAAGCTCCGCCTCCTCCTTTTATTGCCACTGTTGTGTGTGGCAATGATGTCATTGGCACACTGATGTAATGAATGATTGACTGCCAAAAAACAGCGTTCCAGGACAGAATAAGTGAAAATATCCATTTCTAGTTCTACACCCTAAGAGGGGTACATGACAGGGGCTTTGGCCAAATGTATTTCAGTGGGTTTTGGTCTACTTTAACTCTCTCACTTTCTCTCTTATTTTTCCACATTCTCTCTGTTCAGCTTCCTCGCATGTTTTTCCTTTTTTACCCATTCTTCATCTTTCTTTCCATTTTTTTCCACTTGCATTTTTTCTTGCTCTCTCTTTTTCTTACTAATGCCCTTATTCATCAAGCGATAGCGCCAGGTAGTGTCTGACGAGCGCCAGGTCCCGCCAGCTAACGGCGGCTACCGACTCAAGTACGCCCGGCGTCGGCCACAATTACGCATTTATCAAGCTAAATGAGGCTAGCGCCGGCGAGAGCGACAGCTACCGCGGGATTCATCATGTAGCCGACTGCTAATCCCATCACAGCGACAGGTATGACCTGTCGCTCCCTGGCGATGTCCAATGCATTTCAATGGAGCAATCTTTAATTAATCATAATTAATTGCTTTTTTTTTTTTTTTTTTTTTTTTTAATGTCAAAAATTCTGTGACCACTTCTGCAATGTTAGGATTTTTTTTGAAGGTAAAAAAAAAAAAAATGATTTTGTGCAGAATTGATATTACAGGTCTGATATTAATGTATTCATATTACAAAATGTTTATAAAAACTTGTATAATTTTACAATTAAAAAATATGGTTGTTTGGGGGTTAAAAACTATTTTAAATCCATCGCCGCCAGCGCTCTGGGGTTTAAACAAGGAATTCACAGCGCGAAAAAATTCGGAGCGTGATTTGTTAATGAATCTGCAGCAAGCCGTTCGCTCTGGCCATTCGCTGTCAGGCGCACCCATACAACGCTGAACCTGTGAAACAGCGACCCCTAAGCCCGTATTCAACATTACCGCACACCGACTGAGTCGCTGTCAACAAGCAAACCCCGGCCAAGCACAGCGAATATTAGCTGGCGCTGTGAAAATCACGCTACTGGCGCTCATCTGTCGCTACCTGGCGCTATTAATGAATCGGCCTCCCCCTTTCTTTCTCTGCATTTCCATTTTCCTTTCCTTTTTTATCTGTATAGCTGTATTTAACTCTCTCACTTTCTCTCTTATTTTTCCACATTCTCTCGTCACATGCCTTCAATTTCCCCTCTTCTCTCCCACTTTCTATGTCATCCCCAATATTTCTCCTTCTTTCTTTTTTCCACATTCCCTCCATTGTCTCTCATTTCACTTCTCTCATTTGTGTGTTTTCTCATTGCTCGCTCCCATACCTGTTTGTATCAATTAATGCAGCTAATAGGTTTTAATGCATTGGGAGGCTAATTGTGTTGGCTGTCTAAAATGCTTCATAATATGACAAAGAATCAGAAATGCATTTCTAGTACACATTTTAATTCAGGGGAACAAAATGTTCTGTGTAATTTAGATTTTAAAATAATTGCAGAATAATGAAAACACTTAAAATTGTTCCAAAGATGAAGCAAGATAAATAAGGCAAGCATTGTACATTTACATTTGACTAAATAACTATAATTGCACAATACAAATCAAAATACATACAAGCCATATGGCTGGATGTGTTAATGAACGCTGTTATTAGGAAAGAAAACCCATGCTGAATAGTTCCTGATGATGTACGGTAACAGGCCAAGTCTGAGCTATCTCTTGCTGTCAGCAGAGGTATTGATACACAATCCTGAAATGAAATAACTCACTGCTATAGCGCCTTCTTCTCTTTCCAGTGCTCAGTTACCCAGAACTATTGAAGTGTTTCTCTTGACATCTTAAATGAGAGACCTGATAATGCAGAGGAGTAGCTGGGCTTCCTGGCACCCGGGCAATGATTGGGAATGGCGCCCCCGGCCTGTGCTCAGGCTCCCCTTTGGCGCCCCCTGACCTGCTGCACCCGGGGCATGTGCCCCCCCTGCCCCCCTCTAGCTACACGCTTGAATAATTTCACTTAAACATAAAGAGCAACCATTCCACTGTAGAAGCTTCTAGGTATTATGTATTTGTAAAAAATGCAATGTAACCGTTCACCAGGGCTGGCCTTAGGGCAAGTGTTACACTTTGCAAGACTTCAGAATGGCGCCCCCCCTCCCCCCTGCCACAGAAATAAAGGAGACAGAGAGATGAGACAAGAAAGACAGAGGGAATGCAGAAAACGAAAGACTGAATATAAGGTGACCTAGAAAATAAGAGAAAGAAGGAGACTGTGAGAGAGGGAATGTGGAAATGTGAGCAAGATGAGGGGAATGTGGGGAAACTAGAGAAAGAGAGAGAATGAGATGGGAGGAATGTAGAAACACAAGAAAGTGAAGGAGAAAGAAAGAGGATGAGAGAGTTGAAAAGAGCTGGAAGAACAGAGGGAAAAAATAAGAACGCAGAGACCGAAAGAAAAAAGAGAGAGAAAGTGGAATGCAGGAAAGGAAAGACTGAAGGTAGACAAGAGAGAATAAGAGGAGCAATGTTATATAAAGAGAAAGTGAAAAGAGAGATGGGGTGGAGGGAAGGTGGAAAAAAAAAGAAATAAGGAGAAAGATAACAAAAAATAAAAATAACATGACCTAGAAAGTGAGAGAAAGACGGAGAGAGAGAATGTGGTAATGAGAGCAAGATGAGGGGAATGTGGGAAAACTAGTGAAAGAAGGAGAACGAGACAGGAGGAATGTAGAAAAACGAAAGAGTGGAGGAGAAAGAGAATGAGAGAGTTGAAAAGAGCTAGAAAAAGAGAGGGAAAAAAGTAGGATTTCAGAGACCAAAAGAAAGCAAGAAAGAAAAAGAGAGAGAAAGAGAAAACAAGTAAGAAAGAAAGAAAGGAAAAGAGAAAAAAGGGGGCCGGTAAGAAAGCAAGACAGAGAGAAAAAAAATGGGAAAGAAGGAAAATGAGAGAGAGCGAGAGAGAGAGAGAATGGATGGTGACAAGAGAAAGATGGAAGGAATATTGAAATTACATGAAAAGGGGGGTATGAAAAGAGAGGAAGATGGCAGGATCATGAAATGAAAGAGAAGGAGGACGAAAGAGAAATGCAGGTAGAAGTAAAAAGATAAAAGAGAATTATAAATAAATGAAAAAAAAACAAAGGAGAGAGATGGGGGTATTTTAGAAATGAGAGCTGGGAGAGGTGTGAGTGAGAGGTGTGAGTGACCACACACCTTGCACACCCCAAAGGCCGTCCATGCCGCTCACCACTATTGTGGTGTATGTCCCTATACAGCTACTGTATAGATAATGAGCCTGGAAAGGTGGATAGGTAGATTGAGATATACAAATAGATTGTAGCTGGATATGTAAGTATGAGTGCTTGCTGGGTTTGGCATGGGGAGGGGGGGGGGGGGGGGGGTCCTGGAAAAGGGACACAAAACAAACCAGACCTAAAAACGTTAAAGCTTTAAAGAGAATCAAACAGCTTGAAAACTCTCTTGCCTTCCTAGCACAGGGGCATTCTGATCCAGCAATCTGGTTACTTACAACTTATACATTCTCTCTTATGGTTACCGTTCACTTGACAGCCAGCAGCCAATCTTGGCTGGGGGGGGGGGTGTATATTAATGTGTAACACCACTTAGGATCAAAACGTACTAAATAAACGCTGCAATGGTTGCAACATAACAACTATTCAGATGAACCCCTAAGCACAACATTTATGTAGACTACATAATTAAAACCTGAATATTTTAACATCATCAGTAAAGACAACTTGTAAGTAAAGAACCACCTATATTAAAAACCTATAAGCACCTCAATCTCTGAGCATTAGTGATGTAGTAGCATGAACTGTCACACAGAATATGTATCATTCTGCCCCAGTCTATAATAAATATATTGCACAAATATTTAGAATAAATCCTACAGATATCCTACATCACACAATGATATCCTAATAGCACAGTCTCATATATCTAGGCTGGGTGAGGCAATGAAATCATACATTATTCTGTAACATCCTAATGGGAAAACTCACAGGGCAGACCAGATTGGCAGCTGGAAATTTCGTCAAAGCCTTATGCATATATTATGAAAGCTCTGTATAATGAATCTCATCCACATAATATACAGTGTCTGTGTGATATATTACATCACAACCACATATACTCAGTGGTGTTCAACAACATGAAGACCTGATAATTCACTGTTTTTGGTATAACCAATATTTCGAAATAGCAAATAATTTACTTGTAACTATAGTAGAGTAACGGAAAAAAAACAGACCCAACAATTAGAATATGGATACCGCTCATTTTGAGTAATTGGTTAAGTCATTCTGTGGAATAGCTGTTAATTTTAGCCCCTATTTAAAGTGGACTGAAACCTATATAAACGAGTTTGGCCTCTTTAACAGATTTCTCAAAGGACATCATAACTTGGGATGCCTTGCAGTGGGATGCAGGGAAACCAGGGGGAGGTCACACTACTGAGCATTCCAAAATAGAGAAGAGTGGGCCAAAATATCTACTGCAAATGCACTTTACTAAGGCCGAGGAGCATTACCCTGGACCTCACCACCAGCCTCCACCCCAATGCTTAGATTTTCCTGGAGTAGCTTGTGGCAACCCCTATTAGTGGGCATAGCTGTGGGTTCCATGGTCAAAGATTATCACTTTCTTACATTGGCCAAGTGAGAGCCATTGCCCACCCTGAAGTCCTAAGCTACACCGACCTAGGTAAGGTTTTAAAATGGCCACTGGCATCAGCCATGGGTGGACCTTTATCTACAAGAAGGAAATGTACCATATTTTTCACCCTATAAGACGCACATTTTCCCCAAAAGTGTCAGCCGAGCAGTGGGCGGATGAGCAGGGTAAATTACCGCTGTCCCGCTCTGGCTTCTAGCGCTGCCACAACCTTGCGTTGACACCCGAGTGTTTGTGTCAGTGCGCGCTGTGGAGCGCTGTGGAGTGGAGCCTCCGGAAGCAAAGCGGGGACAGCGTTCATGTAAATATTTTTATCTGAGGGTTGGGGTGATTTTGCCACATTTCTTATGGGAATGGGAAGGGGGAAATTAAACACTGCCTATATGGAGAATGAGATGCAGGGGATGCCACACTGCCTATGGGGAATGGGGGGATGCCATACATCCTATGGGAATGGGGGATGCCACACTGCCTATGGGGTATGGGATTGGGGGTGCTATACTGCCTATGGGGAATGGGGGGGATGCCATACTGCCTATAGGAATGGGATGAGGGATGCCATGGAAGGGGAGAATGCCACATTGCCTATGAGATAGGGGAATGTCACACTACGTGTGGGAATGAGATGGGGGGAATGCCACACTGTCCATGGGGAATGGGATGGGGAATGCCACATTGCCCATGGAGAATAGGGTGGGAGGGGGGAATGCCACACTGCCTGTAATGGGGTGTTTTAGCACAACATTTGGTTTAGAATATTTTCTTTTCTTATTTTCTTCCTCCAAATCCTATGTGCGTCTTATAGTGTGAAAAATATAGGTATGTATATCCTATAGTTTCCACAATGTAGTAAGTCATTTTTGATACAGGATAAATCTCACATTGGAGTTCTGGAGTGCTTTGCATATCAGGTGGGTCTACTCCTCAGGGCAGATTTGGATACTGTGCCGCCCCAAGCTATTTTCAGCACAAGCCTTTCATATGCAGCAAATAAAGCGACACAAACCTGAGGTCATGTTCAATCATTGGCAGCCTATTTAGACAGTCTCCTTTATTTGCAGCAGTCTCTTGTGACATGTGAGAATACATTTTTGGCAGGGATATTGTTACAACCTTTGTGGGTTGTTTTATGTTGCCATCAGGGGTGTTCTGGCCTTAGAGAGTCCCCCCACACCCAGCCCTAGTGTACCCCAACAGCCAAGACACCTCTGCATATGCAATGCTATAGCCTTAGCATCACCTCTGTGGGGGGTGCCACCTACAATGTTAAAGCTGTAGTACAATCTCCATATCCATCCCTGCCCATGATATGCCCCTACAATGCTATAACCTTAGTTGTGGAGCATTTGGGCTGGCCCCTAACAGGGATGTCTTGGACTGGATGGCAGGAAGTAAAAACCTAGGATGATTTTTGGCCCCAGCTGCTCCTGTGTTTAAGACCTGAAAAGATTGAAGGTAACGGCCACCCTGTGTGTGGGTGCAAAAAAACATATCTCTGCTTAAGGACTTAAATTTCACAGAAGTAATAAAATAAACACCTCAAGGTCCACTGACATTAGAATATAACACAAATAAATGAATAATGTGCATGAAGGTCTTAGTTATCTAGAAAGGGTGATTAAAGTAATTTAATGGATATTTAAAAGATAAACTCAATCACAGCACATTTAAATACCTTTATAAAAACATCAGGGTCAAGCTGTTTATTGTAAGGTCACCTGAAAGACACTCTACATTCCTTGTAAGCATGGCCCTCCAAGGGTGGCCACTGATGCCTGAAGTACAGTAGAAAGGATTGGCCTTCATTTTAAACCAATATTATTTATAAATGGGAAGGTCATGCAAGTTATTTTCAACCATCACAACAACTTGGCCTTTTAATTATCATAAAGGTGCAAGTGTAGTTGGTTCTAATGGATATTCAAGGTAAAAGTGTAAATTGGGTTGTAATTCAAACCTAACAGATCACATCTGTCAGGTGTCTACCACCAGCAGTGTCAATGGGCTAATCTCTAGGTACCACCTACCTACCTCTGGGCCAGCTCAGGTAAAGGTCTCTTCATCATACAGCTATCTCATTTTAATAACCCAATTAGATGCAAGGTTTAAAAAAATTGCACCAATGTGTGTGGGGAATGAGGGTCTTCCTGGATCCTGAGGTGCCCTGTGGGCGCTATAGCACAGTCTCTCAAAGAAGGTTCATTTATTTTATCAAAGAACCAACTTCCACAATCACTTCAGCAGTGCAGCCTCTTACATGGTTTCAGTTTACACACACGATGCACATTCTTCCCAATTCCAGGTCTGTTTCTCCTTTTCTAGCTAGAAGATGGTCTCAGCAAAGCCATTTTTCCAAGATACCTGTCCCTTTATTTCTCCACAGGGTACATTAGCTGACTGGTATTCTCTTTAGTTTTTCTGGGTTTGCAGTCCTGCATTCTGCTTCCTGATATCTTCAATCCCAGCTCAATAACAACCTATCTATGCTAGTCTGGCACCTTTGAAGAAGTGAGCTTGTCTTACGGAACGCGTGGGCGATCAGGACGCCAGTTACTAGCAGGGACACCTCTTAACTTCTGATTTGGTGATATCTTATGCACTTTTTTGTTATTACTTCTATCCCAGTTTGGGGCAATTTGATTGGTTATTTGTTCTCTCTTTTTATATGGGATACATTTATATAGGTTTTTGAATGTTATATTATAGCACTTAGAACTTTCCAGCATTTAGCACCTTTATATTGCACTAGTCACTTTATTCATATTGTATCATATATTGTGAGATAGGGATGTATATATTTTTCACAAGGAGGAAGAGGAATGATTATCTATGTCCCTGCTATTAGTATCTTGTTTTTAATATATTTGTGATGATACTTTTGTAATCATTAATAAATATTGAAGATTCATGATATATTTTTGATTTAGTAATTCATTTGGTGGTGCCTGGGGATTTCCCTGGTGGTAGCTGGGGCCACCCATATTGTATATGTGTATTTGGATATATTTCCTTTTCTTTGGGGATTCCTTTAAGGCACACCTAAATTTATATATCATTAAGAAATAATTAGTGGTGCATTTGGAAAAAATCCTTTTTTGGTATGCTAGTACCTTAAGTTATATTAAAAGGTGCTACAGCAGGAAAAGGACACCATTGCATTGGGCTACATTTGGCACTGCCTTAATCTGTTTCCATTTTTAAATTGATGAAGAAATGGCCGAGATAGCAAGGTTTACAGGTTCACCTCATGATATCAATTCTGAAGCAAGTGGGCGTGGCTCTTGGATCTGTGATGCTGCATAATAATAAGCATAATGGGTGGGGTCTGTAAGATTCCCAGAATTTGCACAAGACACCCTGGCTGTGCTTCTCCCTTTTCCCCCTGTTGCTAGACGACATTGGAGCCTGGACCAGTACTCCCAGACACACTCCCAAAGTGCATGTGCGCACTCCTAAAATGCATGTACGTGCTCCCAAGGTGCATACATGCACTCAAGGGAGAAATGAGGAGGTTGTGCGGCAGGTGCCGATGACCTCTCCCGGCTATGCTCTGCTGCTGACTGCTGAGGGGCCGGCAACAAAGCTATCGTGGCAGTGGGGGCCCCTGTGCAAGTTTTTTTTTGTTTTCGTAAACCTGCAGCCAAAGCCACCACAGGGCAGGACGTACAGTATAGAGCAGCAAAGCCGCCATCAGAAATGCTAAAATGTCAATTGGCGGCCGCTCACTGCACATAAGCCCCCAAGCACAGCCGCTGGCAACTCAATGCAGGGAACTGTTTTCTGCTGGACCAGCTGGGTGACTACACACCCCCCACCCAGAATGGAAAAGCTGGAGTTCCCGAGCAGCACGCACCCGCACAAGGAACACCAACCACCAATCAGTACTTGGCTGGACTATTGTAACAAAAAAGATGATGGATCCGCACTTCCTTAAAAAAGTGGATTCTTTATTTCAAAAATTATTAAAAACATCAGTGTCTCCAAACCAAATCAAGACACCCAAAGCCAGGTAAAATCAATATAGATTCGGGCAAAAGAGAGAAGTGGGGCCCTCTGACGCGTTTCGGGTCCTTCAACGGCCCTTAATCATAGATAGAAGCCCAATAATTTTTGGAATAAAGAATCCACTTTTTTAAGGAAGTGCGGATCCATCATCTATTTTGTTACCTTGGATTATTGGGGCTTGGGACCACCCCGGATCGAGCACCCTTTCCCACTGGAGTGCGGAAACTTTCTTTGTCTTTTCCTATACATTGGCTGGACTATTGTTTTAAAGAGAAAATAAATTGTATCTGGGGCCTCCACCATACTTAATCCGACCCTGGGCGCTGCTTGTGCTTCTTCCCCCCCCCCCCCTGCTGAGTAAATGAGGAGCGGGGGAGGAATGGGCTAGGCCCAGTGGCAATGTAGCTCTCCCCACTGCTGGCCGGCAGGGAGGGGAAAGCAGCAGTGTGTCAGCGTCCACTGGGGGTATGATGTCCCCGGTGGACGCTGACATCCCTGCTGAGTGCGGCGTGAAGCAGCAGGGAGGCTGTGAAGCTGGAGGAGGCGGAGGGAGGGACCCCCCAATTCCATTCTGCTCTGCTGAGCTGGTGAAACTGTAAACCCCGATATCTAAGCCATTTCTTCTCCAATTTAAAAAGAGAAAACGGTTTAGGGCAGTGCCAAATGTAGCCCAACACAGTGGTGTAACAGATACCTTTGCCTGCTGTAGCCCTTCAAGTCTGCCCCCCTCCCAGACCAACAAATGTATCCACACATGCACCTTTTTTGCCATGTACTGAAGGTTCTGGATCAGGAGGGAGCAGGTCTATAGCTTTCACTGATTACATTCCCGACCAAAGTGAAAGGGTTCCCATGCATGTATCTGTGGTCACTCTACTCTGAGGTGGAGTCTGGCCCACCATGCTATCTACCTCTGCAGGGACTGGTAGTACCATTTGAAACCTCAGAAAATGTCCTGTTCCTGAACATTGGAAAGAGAAGCATTTCACCAATATACTTGATTTTTCCTTATGTACTTTTTTCCCTACTTGAATGTTACAAAAGTTGCCGAGCTCAGCAGAAATCACTATTGATGCTATGCACAACACTGGCCCTTACGACGGTGCGAGGGATTGTGAAGCAACACTGTTCTTGAAATCTTTGTAAGCAGAAACTTACATAGTAGGACACAGCAGGGGACATACTTAGTGGGGGTGGGCTGATTTGCTTTTATTTGGGAGAGGGGGCATCATAAAATGTATAGGCTTTTGTGTGTGGAGCCCCATACCGGGTTCTTACTTAGAAGGAGCCACCGACTTGAACCCACCAAAACCATATAATGATGTACATCTAACTTGCAGGTACCTGACCTGTACCTGATGTTATAAAGTAATCACCATATATCAAGGCCAAGTCTAATTCTATTTGGTTTTGCTCAATGGCTATGTGATTATGTCTCATTAGGACACATTTTTCTATTGGATTCTAAATTGCTTTCCATTAATCATGCTGCGGTGTAAAAATCCAATCGTTTCAATGACACATTGTTTCTTTTGTTTGATAGGTTTAACAGAATCAAACATTTCTGTCATGTATTGCCAGAATTAGGCGCACACACATAAATCAAAGAGGTTAACCTTAGAAACTAGTTTTTAGGGCGGGCTGTGGTTTAGGGGCATGTCCTATGCACAGGCTTTAAAGGAACAAGTATTTTCTATCAATACATGGCAATCTGCTTCAAAGTTATGCACAGTGCAGGGCGGGTTGATAAATGTACAGTGTCAGACTGGAGAACCTTGGGCCCGCCAGAGGAAATCATTCTTGGAGCCCACCCCTCAGCTATGTAAAAAAATTCCCATCTTTTGTACTGCCTTGAAGGTGGATCTGGGTCAGTGCCTGAGACCCACAGGAGCATCCTCTGGTCCTGCGTTGGGCCATTCATACACTGTAAATGTATTTTAATACATAGCGGTTGCATAGTAATTCTGCCCTTACACAGACATTCCTCATAACTCCCTCTGTATCACAAAGAAACAAAACACAAGCCTTCCCTGCCATGAGTAGATAAACTACTGTGTTCTCCTCCATCATAGAACCAAGCTAATCAGCATCACTAAGGCTTTCACACCAGGGCAATTTTGGGGAGGTTGCCTGGGAACGGCCCTTGCAAAGCAATTGCCTTACTGCTGCCATCTCTACCCTGGCATATGAATAACCTCCCTGGAATAAAGTGAACATCCGGTTGAGAATGACTGGGTGGGGGGGTCAATCAGTCAGGCAGTGATGTAAAGTTCCTTCTATGCAGACCACAGCTGGAGCCCGGTACTGGGCACAGACACTCACCTACTTCTGTGTTCCCACACTACAGCTGTTGGGTTGCTGTTTCTCAAGACCTCCAGGATAATAGAGCCAGGCTCAGACTGGCTGACAGGTTTACCAGGAAAAAACTGGTGGGCTCCTGAACCCAGGGGCCCCTTTGAGGGTCTTCAAAACCAAACCTGGAGAGACAGCAATCCATAGTTACATCAATCCATAGTTACATTACTATGGATTGCTGTTTCTCAAGACCGCCAGGGATCATAGAGCCAGGGCCACAGGGTTACCAGGAAACAACTCGGTGGGCCCCTTTGAGGGCCTTTTAACACCAAAGCTGAACTAGGCATCCCAAGGGCACGCACAATACATACACAATCAATGCAGTCTGGCATAATGTTTCGGTGCATGAGCCCTGCATATAAGCCAGTGATACTTGCATCTAAATGTGAGGTGGGCCCCCCAGGGTCAGTTCTACTGGTTGGCCCCAGGCATCCCAGTCCGACACTGCATAGAGCCATAGGGGTTTGCCAGACTGGTGGGTGCACTGTGCTGTACAAACACACCCGTGGACCTTACTGGCCACTGGAAATCACATGGGGCCCCGAACCTGTGTGGAAATGCTAAAATAGGTCAATAATGCATCCTCCAGTGGTGCTATGCATGTCAGAGCAACCCTCATTGGTTGATTCACCCTCAAGTCATTTTCCCCAGAGGGCTGCTTCAACTAGTAACTTCCCCAAATATATATATATATATATATATATATATATATATATATATATACTGTGAAAGATTTCAGGACGGTGCCCCTCTCCCTCTCCAAAACAACATATGGAAATTCTAAAGAGGAACATAAAAAGAGAGCGATATGGATGGATGGGACAAGAGAAAGGGGAGAAAGATTTAGGGCACAGGGGTATGAAGAGTATGAAGAGATGAAGGGAACATGGGAAAAGGAGAGAGAGAGAGAGAGAGAGAGAGAGAGAGAGATAAGGTACAATGGAAGAAGGGAGAGAGATAGAGGAAACAATGAAAAAGGAGATATATATATATATAGAAATGGGGGGTATTATGGAAAAAGAGAGAGAATGGAGGAAACAAGGATGAGAGAGAGAGAGAGAGAGAGAGAGAGAGAGAGATGGGTGCAAGGGAAAAATACAGTGATGGGGATGGAAAAAATAAGGGGAAAGAAAGAGAGATGGGGTATAAGGGTAGGAAAGGGATGAAGGGTACAGGGGTAAAGGCGATAGAAATAAATGTAGGGTACAAGCGTAAGAGAGAGAGAAAGGAAAGAAAAAAAGAAAGGAATGAAGGATGGTGGGTATAGAAGGAGTTAGGTTAAGGGAACAAGGGAAAAAGAGAGAGATATAGAGGAAACAAGGGAAATGGGAAGGATGGGGAGAGATATAGGGAAAAAAGAACGATGGTGGAGACAAGGGCAGGGGTGAGAGAGAAATGGGGGAAACAAGAGGAAGGGTGAGAGAAAGAGAGATGGGTGAAACAAGGGGAAAGAGAGATAGAGAGAAATGAAGGAAACAAAGGAAAGAGGGAGATGGCAGAAACAAGGAAAAGGGAGAGAGAGGGAAAACAAGGGAAAATGAGAGAAAAAAAGGGGAAAGAAAAGAGAGACAGGGAAATAGGAAACAATGAAAATGGAGACAGAGAAGGAGGTAACAAGGTGGAAAGAGTTTTACTTGAAGACAGAAAGAGGGATAGAGAAAGATGGGGGGGAGCAAGGGAGAAAGAAAAGACAGAGAGATGCAATACTGAAATCAGGAAGACAGAGACAGATAAGGCAGAGCAGAAACAGAGAGCACATGAAACAGAAGGAAGCGAAGATGGAAGGAACACATAAAAGGAGAAAAAGACTGTAGTAAAAAGAGATAAAAGGAAAGTGAAAGGTGGAAGGGAGGTGAAAAGGAAAGGGTGATGATTGAAAACAAACGAAGAAGCAAACCCTGAAAAGAGATGGAGTAAGGGAGTGTGCAGATGCAGGTGCCAGTGAGGAAATGCAAAGAGAATGAAATGGATAGGGAAAGAAGGGAAGACAGGAGCAGTGTGTAACATAAGCATTGTGTAGAGAAAGGCAACAAAGAGAGAAAGAAAAATTAGAGGGAAAACAAGAAAATGCCGGAGGTAAACGACCGGAGAGAAAGAATGGTGGTGTGCAACAGAGAGACCTGCTGAGCCTGCAGAGAGCCCTGTGTGGTGATACAGATCCATGCCACACGATGGTGGGTGACAGCTGTCAGTAGCAGTGCCAGCGGTGTGCGGGTGACAGGCAGCAGTGTGTGGCGGGTGTGCGGGTGACAGGCAGCAGTGTGATGCGGGTGTGTGGGTGACAGTGTGCGTGTGACGGGCGCCATTGGCAGCAGTGTGTGGCGGGTGACAGGCGGCAGTGTGGTGTGGCGGGTGACAGGCGGCAGTGTGGTGTGGCGGGTGACCTGCAGCAGTGAGCCGGGTGTGCGGGTGACAGGCAGCAGTGAGCCGGGTGTGCGGGTGACAGGCAGCAGTGAGCCGGGTGTGCGGGTGACAGGCAGCAGTGAGCCGGGTGTGCGGGTGACAGGCAGCAGTGAGCCGGGTGTGCGGGTGACAGGCTGTCAGTAGCATTGGCAGTGTGCGGGTGACAATGTGCCTGGCGCTATTGGCAGCAGCATCAGAGGGCGAGTGACAGGCAGCAGTGTGCAGGTGACAAGCACCATTGGCAGCAGCAGCAAAGTGGCGGGTGACAGCAGTAGTGTGGCGAGTGACATTGGCACTAGCAGCAAGGGGGCGATGCTGTGGCTCCCGGTACCGGTGTCCCTCCTCCCGGTACTGGTCGGTGTCCCCTCTCCCTCCCCCCGGTGCCGGTCGGTGTCCCCTCTCCCTCCTCCCGGTGTCGGTGTCACCTCTCCCTCCTCCCGGTGTCCCCTCTCCCTCCTCCCGGTGTCGGTGTCACCTCTCCCTCCTCCCGGTACTGGTCGGTGTCACCTCTCCCTCCTCCCGGTGCCGGCTCTCCCTCCTCCCGGTACCGGTCGGTGTCCCTCCTCCCGCAGTTTCCAGGCCCCGGCACCTCATCAGCACTTTTCCCCCCACGTGAGGCGGGAGGGGAGCGGGAGCGCGGCCGGAATGCCCTTACAAGGCGCAGGAAGGAACCCCGCCGGAAGCGCTCCATACATGGGCATCCCCTTACATGGACTGACCGGCCGGGGTTTCCGGAAGGTGGCGGGGGAGGGCGGGCAGTGGGTGGTGCCCGGGGACCCGGCTCCGGGGTTCCTGTGTGTCGGGTGACCGGGAGGCCCTGGCCGGTACCCGGCGTGTCCCGCGCTTGGCACTGTGAGCGGGGCTCTCCCTGGCGAGGGCTGGCCCGGGCACGGCGGCGGCCTTTCCGTAGGAAGGCCCGGGGTTCCGTCGCCAGTCTTCCCCCTTCCGAGTGCGACGTCACGGATCCTCCAGCAGCCTCCAAAATAGGGCTTCCTGCACTCCATATATGGCCATGTACGTCACGGCGGGGGCGTGGCCAGGCGGCGCCGAACGCTTTATATAGAAGCGGATCCCGGGGAGCCGCGAGAGATTCCAGCAGCAGGCAGGAGCGGGGCAGCCGTGCGGGGGCCGACACTGCAGAAGCGCCGAGCAGCCTGGCACCAGCCGCCCGCCCTCCCGCCCGCTATCCAGCAGCCACACACACATATATAGACACCCCCCAGCCACCCTCCCCGAGGTGCTGCATGCAGCTTCTCCCCCCGGCATCCCCGAGGACCTGATGGCAGCAGCCAAAGCAGAGATGCTCATCTCACCTCTGCAGATCTCTGACCCGTTCGCGTCCTTCCCACACTCCCCCACCATGGATAACTACCCCAAGCTGGAGGAGATGATGCTGCTCAACTCCGGGGGAGCCCAGTTCCTGGGCGCCTCTGTGCCCGAGGGTGGCGGATTCAACCCATCGGGGGAGGCAGCAGAGGCTTTCGATCACCTGGCAGCAGGTAAGCATTGCTTCTTCCCATCCACACACACAGACTGATCGTGGGTTCTATTAAACCTGTGCATGGGAATGACTGTGATGTGCATGCTCAGCTGTGCTTCTCTCTGATTCCTGTCCCCCATTGCATTATAAGTAGGGCAATTGGATGTGCATGTTTAGCTGTGCTGCAGCCTGATTCCTGTCCCCCAGTGCATTGCATGACTAGTAGGGCAATTGGATGTGCATGTTCAGCTGTGCTGCTGCCTGATTCCTGTCCTCCATTGCATTGCATTAGAAGTAGGGCAATTGGATGTGCATGTTCAGCTGTGCTGATGCCTGATTCCTGTCCTCCATTGCATTGCATTAGAAGTAGGGCAATTGGATGTGCATGTTCAGCTGTGCTGATGCCTGATCCCTGTCCCCCATTGCAGTGCATGATTAGTAGGGCAATCTGATGGGCATTGTCAACATTGCTGCTGCCTGATCCCTATCCCCCATTGCAGTGCATGATTAGTAGGGCAATCTGATGGGCATGTTCAGCATTGCTGCTGCCTGCATTCCTGTCCCCCATTGCATTGCATTATAAGTAGGGCAATTGGATGTACATGTTCAGCTGTGCTGATGCCTGATCCCTGTCCCCCATTGCAGTGCATGATTAGTAGGGCAATCTGATGGGCATGTTCAGCATTGCTGCTGCCTGATTCCTGTCCTCTGTTGCATTGCATGATTAGTAGGACAATTGGATGTGCATGTTGATTGTGTCCTGAATACTAAAGAGAGGAAGGGGGAATTCTGTTTGCGTCAGATCCTGCAGAGCATCTTTCCCCCAGTTCTGCCCATGGAGCCTGCATGGGAAGACACTGTGCATGATCACAATGACAGTCATGCTGCATCCATTTACAGCTTCTCATGTTTGGTTTGTTTTATTCCAGATGCCTTCTCTGAAATGTCACTGAGCAATGACAAGCCCGGCATTGAGACCACCTATGCCAACCAGACCACCAGGCTGCCATCGCTGACCTACACTGGCCGCTTCTCCCTGGAACCTGCTCCTAACTGCAGCAACACCCTGTGGCCAGAGCCCCTCTTCAGCCTGGTCAGTGGACTAGTGGGGATGGCCAATGCACCCACCTCAACCCCTTCATCTTCACCATCTTCTTCATCCTCCTCCCAGAGTCCTCCTTTGAGCTGCTCAGTTCAGTCAAGTGAAAGCAGCCCCATCTACTCTGCAGCACCCACATTTCCTAACTCAAGCACAGAAATCTTTTCCGACCAGTCATCTCAGTCTTTTCCCAACACTTCTACTTCTTCAATCCAATATCCACCCCCTGCATATCCCGTGACAAAGACCAGTTTCCAGGTGCCAATGATCCCAGACTACCTGTTTCCACAGCAACAGGGAGATGTCAGTCTGGTGACTCCTGATCAGAAACCCTTCCAGGCTATCGAAACCAGAACCCACCAGCCTTCCCTCACGCCCCTGTCTACCATCAAGGCCTTTGCTACACAGACTGTTTCACAAGACCTCAAGACTATCAATAACAGTACCTATCAATCTCAGCTAATCAAGCCAAGCAGAATGCGGAAATACCCCAACCGCCCAAGCAAGACCCCTCCTCATGAGAGACCTTACGCTTGTCCCGTCGACTCTTGTGACAGGAGGTTCTCCAGATCCGATGAACTGACCAGGCACATTCGAATCCACACCGGCCAAAAGCCCTTCCAGTGCCGTATTTGTATGAGGAATTTCAGTCGGAGCGACCACTTAACAACTCACATCCGTACACACACAGGGGAAAAGCCATTTGCTTGTGACATTTGTGGTAGAAAGTTTGCCAGAAGTGATGAGCGTAAAAGGCACACGAAAATTCACCTGAGGCAAAAGGACAAAAAGACTGATAAGGCAACTGTGTCTGTTGCATCTCCCATCTCGTCCTACTCCCCATCAGCCTCAACCTCTTATCCATCTCCAGTGCCAACATCCTATTCCTCTCCTGTATCCTCTTCTTACCCCTCACCGGTCCACAGTTCTTTCCCATCTCCGTCCGCAAGTGTTACCTACCCCTCTGTAACCTCTACCTTCCAGGCCCCAGGGGTAACCAGCTTCTCCTCAGCGGTCACCAGTTCCTACAGTTCGCCGTTGTCCTCATCACTTTCTGATATGTCCGTCACATATTCTCCCAGGACAATTGAGATCTGCTGAAAGTTGGGAGTGACAGGTGCACAACACATATAGGCACAAACTGAAGACTTCCAAAGCATGGTCACCAAGTGAAAGGTTGACCTGCTGCCTTGGGCAAAGGGAAAGGCCATTATAAACTGATAAGCTTCAAATGCCTAAGAAACTGCCATTTTAATTTCCCATTACTTTCAAAAGACTTAATTTGCATGCATAATTAAAATAATTTCAACATGATCCTTTTAAAGATCAACTTTTATTTGCATAAAGGGATTTTTACTCTATACATAATGTATATTGTATTACGTGCAAGGTTTTGTTTACTTTTTTTATGTTTTGTTTTTGTTTTGTTTTTTTTTGGTACTCTTGATGTGAATTTTTCCCCTCTTTGCATATTCACATTGTATTATCTGAAATGAATAGGGACGCCGTTTGTAAATGGTATCTATCATGTGATAATGCTACCATGATTTTTCAACTTATTTGAGGATCAGCACTTATGTATTCGAGCATGTGGAAGAGTAACGTTTCGTTCCTCATTTTACGTTACATTTTTTTTTTTTCTTTTGTAAATATCATCAGATGGTACTCACATGTCAAAAAAAAGTTTTGTTTTTTAGTAACTTGGTGCCTTTTTTGTGAAGCCTTGCTGATGTCTTGACACGTGTATTTGCGTGTATTGATGCATTGCATCTAGCCTTAAGGTGAAAAGGGAATCCTCGAAAGAATGTATCCGAGACCTGCAAAAAGGTACAGGGAGGGAACCGAAGCACCGCTTCATTTTCTGTCGAATGTAAGCAAAAACTCAAAAAAAAAAAGTCTATTTTTGTAATTGAAATGTAAATTTATAAATATATATTCAAGAGATGGAATGTTGTAGTTACCTACTGAGTAGGCATGGAATTTTGTATGTTATAAACATGCAGTTCATTATTTTGTGGTTTTTATTTTTACTTATATTTGTGTTCGTTTAAACAAAGTGACTGTTTGGCTTAAAACACATTGAATGCGCTTTTACTGCCAATGGGATATTTGGTGTACAACATATCCTTGAGAAAAAAATAAAATACCTAAAAGATTTTATTTCTTGCAGTTGTTGCATTTTATTGGTAGCCTGGTTTGGCCTTGCATTTTGGTAGAAGTATGATATGACGTACAGCTGTACGTGCAATCTTTTGGCCACTAGTAGATTCAAGTCAGGACTGCATTAAAGTAGACCAAACCCATGCGCGAAAACCCTGGAATCTGTAAGGCCCCTCCAGAGCATCCAGGTTCAGGATGTACCCACCCCCCCCCCCATGCCACCTGGTAAACTCGTCTTATTCCCCAACCCAATGGCGCATGTGCGAGCAGGTCCTCAAGTGTTACCATGGGATCCCTGGTTTGCCCATCCTTTAATCCAAACCTGGATAATATGACACTGCACCTACTGTCTGCCTGTCTTTAGCAAGAAAACCTGCTTCCTCATTCCACTTCCCTGGCATAACAGGGTCACTACCCCTGAGACCAGAAACTACTGCACACTACTAGCTGCTCACACTTCTCCAATGGCAGTGGCAACGTGCACAGAGGCTTCCAGTCTCCAAGTAGACCCATTGCTGAAATAGATGTGACAGGGGATGGGGCATGAGGATTTAAAGGGGTTCTCTTTTTTATGTAGCATATAGCTTTCTGCTTTAGGCAAGCCTTTGCATTTCTAAGAAATGCATAGTTGTTTTTTATGGAGAAATGCTGTTGTGTGGATGAGCTTGTCTAGACTGCACCTGCATTACTATAAAGTATCATTCTAAAGTGACCTATTTGAAAGCTAAGTAATGGTCATATAAATGCAGTTTGAAGCCCATCTACACAAGCCTTTAAAGTGGACCAAAACTTAAACGAATTTGCCCTCTTTAAAGTGGACCAAAACACATGATTTTGACCATCCTGGGTTTTGGTCCGTTGCCTTAGGACATTTGATTAGGAATCCCCAGGATCGCCAGCAAATAACTCGCCATTCTGGCAGTTCCATGGCACTTTTGCATGCTCTTATCCGATCAGTGATGTATGCTGTGCATATTAATTCACGGCATAAAGCTTTGTTTGGCATCAGAGCTCCAGCATGGGGAGGGTGGAGCGGCCGCATCTCCAGTCTCCTTGTGGTCTGTGGCATAATCTTGTCCCCAGCCTATCCTAATGACTGTGTGCTTCAGCTGCAAATTGCAAGGGATAAAGCTGCAGCCCGCAATTGTGCTGTGGGATCACTGGAAAGGTGGATTTTTTATGCGATCAGTGGAGTATCACAATGCAGGGCATCCCAAATGGAGATGTCCCAGGGGTAGGTAATCAGCCTGCTTTGGAGTCGTTTAGACTCAAGAGCTGGGCAAATTTGAACACTTTAAGAGATTTCCTTTTGGGGCATCCCAAATCAGGATGGCCCACAGTGTGAAACCTTTTGGTATCCCTGTAAACTCACCTTGATGCCATAGCTCCCTCTAAGCTTAGTCTCACTCCAAAGCACCATGGAGCATCCCCTCTTCTTCAGTCCATGTGGTTCTGTCGGCAGACATTCAAGGTCCCTCGCATGTGCAGTTGGAACGAGTTGAGTATACGGGTTAACCAGGGGATTTCACACTGTGGGGCATCCCAAATCAGGATGACACTTAGGAAAGGATTTAACCTGGTCTAGAGACTTTTATGCTCTAGTACTGCATTTGGTCCACTTTAACCTGCCGGCTCTCTGCTGGGAACACAGTTTAGTATTCTGGATTGTCGTCTTTAGCAAACTGGGTCATACAATTTCACTTTAGAGACATAGGGGTCGATTCAGAGCTTGCTGAGAAAACTCAGTTCTTTTTTAGGAGAGAAAGCAGTCATTGGCAAATTTTCATGGCAGTAAAAAATTCATTTAATGAGAAAAACGCCTGAGAATGTCACTGTTAGTGAATCACCAGATAGGAAGACAATGAAAGTCAATGGCAGCTTTTACAGCCTTATTTATCAAGGGCTAGCGCCAGGTAGTGTCTGACGAGCGCCAGGTACCGCCAGCTATCGGCGGCTACCGAATCAAGTACGCCCGGCGGCGGTCACAATGACGCATTTATCACGCTAAATGAGGCTAGCGCCGGCGAGAGCGTCAGCTAGCGCGGGATTCATCATGTAGCCGACTGCAACGAACAGCGCCGCTGCTAATCCCATCACAGCGACAGGTATGACCTGGCGCTCCCTGGCGTTGTCCAATGCATTTCAATGGAGCAATCTTTAAATAATCATAATTAATTGCTATTACTGTTTTTTTTTTTTTTAATGTCAAAAATTCTGTGACCACTTCTGCAATGTTAGGATTTTTTTTAAAGTAAAAAAAATAAAAAATAAAAATGTGCAGAATTGATATTACAGGTCTGATATTCATGTATTCATATTACAAAATGTTTAGAAAAACTTGTATAATTTTTACATATAAAAAAAAGGTTGTTTGGGGGTTAAAAACTACTTTACACACATCGCCGCCAGCGCTCTGGGGTTTAAACAAGGAATTCACAGCGCGAGAAATTTTTGAACGTGATTTTTTAATGAATCTGCAGCAAGCCGTTCGCTCTGGCCATTCGCTGTCAGGCGCACCCATACAACGCAGAACCTGTGAAACATCGACCCCTAACCCCGTATTCAACATTACCGCACACCGACTGAGTCGCTGTCAACAAGCAAACCCCGGCCAAGCACAGCGAATACTAGCTGGCGCAGGGAAAATCACGCTACTGTCGCTACCTCATCTGTCGCTACCTGGCGCTATTAATGAATCGGCCTCTTACACCCTTTTACTCAGTAGTAAAAAGTGCTATTTACCTTCATTGTCTTCCTATCTGGTGATTCACAAATTCTCAGGCTTTTTTCTCATGAATTGAATTTTTTACTACCGTGAGAATCTTTTTTCAACTCTTAGTGAATCAAGGCCATTGACTAGGTGGACAATGAAAGTAAATGGCAATTTTCTCTTCTTAAAAATGAGTGAGACCCCTAACGCTAATATAGTTAAAGCAGACCCAATGTCTAAAAATAATTTTGCCACACATACAAAGCTCCATAAGGGTAATTGGTAATAAATGCCCTGGGTTGGGCTACATTTTCACCTAGTTCTAGCATCCTGTGCTGGCTAAGCATGCTGCAAAGCATCGGCACCCTGCTTCCTCCGCCTGCAAACCATCAATTTGCTGGGTGCACAGAGCCAAGGGAGCAGGGAGCCCCTTCTGTGCAGTGCCATTTGCTATATTGCCATAATTAGCCCAGAACTAGGTTAGTATGCAGCATCTTGGGGCCTGGGAAGGGAGGCAGGTGGGGGTGTTAAAAAAAAAAACAAAAACTAGGCATTTCTTTATGTTTTTCATTTTACACTGTTCCCACAAGGATAAGGTGGGAGGAAATTAGTGTGTGCCTTTGAAGGAAAAGACCATTTTCAAGGGCATTTTTGAAAGTATTTTTGGTGCCAAAAGTATGTCCTCAAGGTGCTGGGCGCATCCTGTAATTATTTTTTTTTTATTATGTTAATAAATCTGAGTTTTATGGAGACAGTTTTCATTACCTGCAAACTGTTGCTATTGGCAACTTTACACCAAGAGGCTGATTCATCATTAGCGCCAGGTAGCGACAGATGAGCGTCTGTAGCAGGCATTTTCAGAGCGCCCGCTAGTCGTCGCAGTGCTCGGCCGTGGGTCGCTACTTTATAGCGACTCAGTCGCTGTTCAGTAATGTTAAATACATTGTGAGGAGTCGCTATTTGACCAGTACAGCGCTGTATGGGAGCGCATGTTAGCGACTGCTCATAGAGACCGACTCACACCATATTCAGCAAAAAACAGCCTCACAAATCTCTGGCGCTGAAAAATAGTTGTTTGAAGCCCAGAGCGCAGGAGGCGGTGTGTTTAAAGTCTGTTTTCAAGCATCTATCAACTAGTAACAAAGCGAAAACATATGGAATTACATTGTAACAACATTGTAACATGAACACTTTAATGGCAGACATGTAATGTCATTTCTGAGGAAATATATAAAAAATGAAAAAATTATGAAAAAACTGCTATTTCAATGCCAGAAGAGGTCAAAGAATTATTTGTGATTATTTTGAAAAAAAAAAACAGTTTAAAGAGAAGAAAAGGATCGTCCATTGAAATGTATGGGAGAGCGACAGGTAGCGAGAGGTCATACCTGGCGCTGTGCAAGGCTGAACGCTGGCGCTGTTCGCTGAGGCTGTGAAAATGATGAATCAGACGCTACATGGCGCTATCCCAGTCGCTAAACAGATTCTGCTTGATAAATGTGTAATTGCGTGCCGTGTCCGGCGTTCACCAGTCGCTACCTGGCGCTATCTGTCATTCACCAGCCACTACCTGACGCTATCCCTTCTTAAATAAGGGCCCAAGTCTCTACAGCAAGAATAGAAAACTGTACACAGAACACTATTGAAGTGAGAAAGCTTACTTACTCTTACACATGCCCAGCAGCAGTGTTCTGTGTGTACAGGGATCTCTTCTATCGTGTATAACTTGGTGTACAGACTTGGTGTACAGTTGCCAATAGCACTGCAGATAGTGAAAACTGCTACATAAAACACATTTGCTAACAGGAAAAGCTCAGCACCTTCAAGAAATAGCACACAAAAAATGTACACTTTCATAAACGCTGTTGAAAATGGACTTTTCCTTTATGGATAAATTAAATGCAACTGCTAATGAAGCACACATTAAAATGTGGTGGTTGATCATATTAATATATAGCAAATTAATCACTTGGACCGTGAGGTACAAAGATAAGGGCTTTACCAACCTCTATTTATGTAGTGTTATATATGTCTTATCCCCCTTTCAGACAGCTCATCCAGTGCAGCGGCGACTAAAGGGGAAGATAAATAATAGCTTTCCCATGCTATTCTTGCTTAATAAAGCACCATCATATTTCTCGGCGCTGTACAAAGTACAGGATGGTGAGATGAGAAACGTATTTATAATACATTATAATACATTACGAGTCGTATATAACAGTCATATACACAGTGTTATGAGTCAGACGCAGCCAAACACATTAATACAGGAGTATGTTAGAAGACAGAGCCCTGCCAATGCAAGCTTACAATCACTTGTCCCCAGCCTGTATCTTGGAAGCCTCTTGTGGCTCACGGAACCTTGCTGTCTCTGTCCTGTCTCTGGTTAATGAGCTGGACAGGTGGACAAGGGTGCCATGCTTACCTGCCTTTGCAGCTTTCAGTGGCCTTCTTCCCAGACTCCTATTGAGTGCAAGTACACACCTCACTGCCTGCCTGACTGTGCTATTTAACCTTTTTGGGGAAAGTATTTTATGGGGTGGGGGGGGGTTCCACACAGTCACCAACTTCTTCATGCCAAAAGTGGCTGAAGATGGTCTCTCAATGCTGACTGTAAGAAAGGTCAGGCCATCTGATCTAAAGGATGATGGTGGAGACAAGAGGCTGGGTGTCCTAAGCATGTCACCAAGTGCTCTGAAAGGTGACAAGACTGTAAAGTAGATTGGTTGTGCCATAGATTTCCACTTGTCTAATGTCCATTCCTGGTGTTTCTTAGTCCAGACAGTCTTCTTGTTGCTCCAGTGGTGGTTTCTTAGTTTTATTTCAGCCATAAAGGTATGATTCTCACTGTATTCTCAGGTGATGTTGGCATGTGTCTGGTACTTGATGTCTGTGAATTTATTTCAGCTCTAATTTGAGGTGTTGTTAATTTACACGTACTGAGATTAGTACCTTTAATTACCTTATCCTCTTGGTTTTCCCCTCCTTGGGAGTTTCTCAGGAGAGTTAGTTTCCTCATAGGGTTTAGAGTGGATGGAAACCCAAAGGGGCCAGCCCTGGAATCTAAAAGACTCCCAGGCCGCTAGCCTGCCCCCAGGGCATCCTATAGCGCATATATGCACTGCGAAGGGGGGTGCATGTGGCCCGTACTGCCCTCACTTGTGGCCCCCAGCACCCCTAAGGAGTTAATGCAAGCAGCTGACTACTAGAGCGCAGTGTGTCTTTAATTTCCAAGGCAGAAAGTGGGTCACCAAAGAAATTCTCTGTAGAGGTGGGTGACACACATGTGCTACTGGGGTGTTGTTTGTGCTGGCTGTGTGTGGAGTTGCCCATGTAGATTCTTCTCAACTCTGCCCACCGCTTTTCTCCTTAACAGTGTTCATTTTACCTCTGCCTACCTCTACTCACCTCCTTCTGCTTGTCCCAACTTACCTTCATTCCCCTCACCCCTACCTATCTCTATCCACCTCAAGTCTACGCTCAAGTCTACTCAAGTCAGAGGAGCTGCGGAGGACTTATTTTAGTATCTACGTTTTTTTCTAATGATTAACGGGATGCCAAGAGTGTGCAAAGCTGTCATCATAGTAAAAACAGATTATATTTTCAATTAAATTTATAAATTACGATTTAAAAACCTTGAATGGCTGCTGGTAGGTGCATACATACCATATATCCTGGTTCCTCAAAGCAGCTTACAATCTAATATCACATTTATACATGCCCTATATCCACGCCAATTACCTAACAGGATCTTTTGAGTGTTGAGAAGAAATAAGAGACCCACACAGATATGGGAGGAGGGGAGATTATATTATAAGTAGTTTAATTGTACCTTGTACAGCACCACGGAATATGATGGCACTCTATTATAATAATAGAGTAATTTTGTTACAGAGCTAAAAGAATGTATTAGGGATGTATATGGTCATCTTCATCTACCATTGTTAACCGTTTTAGGAGGTTATCTGCTGGGAGCGTTCTTATATTGTAAGTTTTCAGGCATTAAACCTCTGATCAGGTGTAGAGGAAATTCTATTTTTATTCCAAGCTCCAGCGCTTCATCAGCTGCTTGAAGTGAGAGAACTCTGAAGAGAGAAGAGCTCTCCTTAATGGAGGAACTCCCTCACAACCAGTTATATGCACACAGTAAAAAGGAGAGATCAATTTTTTTGGGGGGACTCCTGTAAACTTTTTACAGTGCGTTGTACAGCATTCAATGTTACTCCTTTGTAGGTGCAGCCCTGCTCCCAAATATTCCCCTAAAGCACAACTTTAGCTATGGTCCATAAAGGATGTTGGCGATTGCCCTAATGTTCCCATATATTCCACAAGCACCATTCGGCCTATGATCCAGAGCAGAGCCTTAGTTGTAACCTGACCAGACATCATGGATGTGGCGGAACAGTCCCCTTAATGTCAGCAAAGTGGGACTTTCTGAGGGGGGCAGTGAAGCAATAGGGTTGTACATTCATTACATTCATTTTTGAGAGCAAACGCTTTATTTGACCATTTTTTCTTCGGTACAATTCAGTGCCATATTTAGCTGTGCAATTTTTAAAAAGAAAATGTTTTTAGCTAAATATGGGAAACTCAGCCAGGGGAAAAATCCTCAGGGAAAAAAAAAGAGTAAAGAAATTACTCACAGTTCTGAATAAACCCTAAATTGTACAATAAAAATTGGGACATCTGATCAGTCTAGGTATGTCCATCATTAAAGAAGAACATAAGAGGCCCTGGAGTGTAAAAGACCCCAGGGCCACCCCAGCTTCACTCCTTGGAATCCCCCAGAAGCCCCGTTTCATTCACCTTGGCCCTTATTTATGAAGGAATAGCGACAGGTAGCGACTGGTGAGCGGCCGATAATGACGGGCCCCGCCACGAGAACGCCGGCTCCCCATCACAATCATACATTTATCAAGCCAATCCTGCTTAGTGACTGAGATAGCGCCATATAGCCACTCATTCATCATTATTCCAGCCTCAGCCCACAGCGCCAGCGTCCGACCTTGAACAGCGACAGGTATGACATCTCGCTACCTGGCGCTCTCCAATGCATTTCAATGGGACAATCTTTAAATATTCATAATTAATTGTTAAAAATTCTGTGACCACTTCTGCCATGTTAGATAATTTTTTTAAGGGAAAAAAAAAATTGTGCAGAATTGATATTACAGGTTTCCAAAAATATGGTGGTTTGGGGGTTAAAAAACTACTTTTAACACATCGCTGCCAGCGCTCTGGGGTTTAAACATGCATTTCACAGCGCGAGAATTTTTTGAGCGTGATTTTTTGATGAATATGGTGGGAGTCGGTCGCTCTGACCAGTCGCTATCATGCGCACCCATACATCGTGGAACCTGTCAAATAGCGACTCGTCACCCCGTATTCAACATTACTGCACACCGATTCAGTCGTTATCAACAACCGAACAATGGCCAAGCACAGTGACTACTAGCGGGCGCTGTGAAAATACCGCTACAGTCGCTCAACTGTCGCTACCTGCCGCTATTAATGAATCGGCCTCCTTGTCACAGAGCCCTTGCTCACTGCTTGGTCAGGGGCCAAATGATGAGCGATGGACCCAGAAATGGGTTTCCATCCTCTTTAAGAAATGTCAAACCTGACACCCTTGTGTACTAGACAGAAAGGCTGCCTTATGTTTATCACAGTGGTACATAGTAAATATCATTGGACATTGCTGTGTGTATATATATATATATATTATTACTATTATTAGAGAGAGAGAGAAGGGCTGTTTCAGCACTGTGTGAATTATTTTTACCTCACATTTTTTTGTGAGAAAACATTTTTTCTCATGATTTTTTTCCTCAGCGCAGTTCGGCACTGTATTTATCTGTGCAAATATACAAACAAACTGCACAGCTAAGTATGGTGCTGAATTGCACCGAGGCAAAAAAACATGCGAAAGATTGTTTTCTTACAAAAAATGTGAGGAAAACAAACACAGTGCTGAATCAGCTCTAGTGAGAGAGAAAGAAAGAGCAAGAAAGAGGCCTCAGGATGGTGTAGAAGGTTTAAACCGGACCTAGCGTAATTTAATGAAAAGCCCAAACCCTTGAAAAACTAAAATTAATATATTTAATGTTTTAGTCACTTACTTATTATTATTTCCCTCACTAGCCTGCAACTCTGTTCAGCACTCTAGGATACGGGCGTCGCCATCTTGGCTCAGTAGCATCACATACTGAGGAGTTGAGAGGGGTCAAAAGTGCAGGAGAGCAGGGTTATCGCTGTGTTTTGCACAAACAGAGTAGAGCTGAGGTCAGAAAAAGGTCAGCAATCCCAAAATGCAGAGCGGCACAGTGAGAGGACACTTCCTGTTTGCAGGCAGCCTGCACATCCATGAGCAGCCATCTTAGATGTTTAAAGTCTCAGAAAATGCAATAGATGCAGGTAGAATGATTTTTAATGTGAGCCATCTGTATGTACAGGTTGAGGGAAACATATAAGATAGGCTCTTATTTAGGGTGAAGGTCCGCTTTAAATGTACTACTTTACTTACTCATTATAAATATTATTTATATTAATATTTAAGTCATTAGTATTCTCTATATTATTCTATATTAGCAGCTACTCTAAAATAGAAATGCATCCATTCTAAAAATCTAATCCTTTGATGCACATCCTAAAGTCATGGTTGACAAAGGAGAGAATTTCACTTAAATCACCCTGTTAGACTGAATTTGTATTAATGATGATGGGATTGGAACAAGAAAGCCTTTTGATTGAGTATTCTCTTTTTAGTACACTGGGGGTCTGATAATAGCATTAGGACCTGATTTCAGGAAAACCTCAAGTGCACTCATTAGAAGCCCCAGCATGCTTTGCTATTTAAACCATTTGAAAGCAGCCTGCAAATAAATCTATTAATGGACTCCATCTTGCACTGCTGCAAGCCTGAGCTTTGTATATTGTCTATGTGTTTTGCCAATTGGCTGGACACATACAGCTCTGTGCATGCCTATGCGCACACCAGACATGTTGGCCAGCAAATCCCATCAGGTGTTTGCAGGTTAGGTGACTGGCTTTCAGAGCTTGCATGCACAGTAAAGCATTTCAAAAAGGTCCAATATTATGTGCATATGGCTCCTGTGGGCCATGTTAAATTCAAACACTGGACCCATGTGCAAGTCTTAGGTGCTTAGCTATTTAAAGTGATTTACCACCCATATAGAAAAAAAACAAAAGGGTACTCACCTTTTGTCCCCCGCCTCTGATTGGTCTGACTCCAGTGATTAGTAACTCACCTGATCTCTGGACCACATCTCATGCCATCCCTGACCTGAACAGCAGTTGGCTGCACTTCCATGTCTGTCTCACAGGAGCACTGACATGCACTCCCTATTCACTTCAATAGGAGGTAGCACATTAATATAGAGGCAGGTATGTTTCTGCCTGCATTTTGGACATTTCTGGGGGTTTTCGAGCAGGCTGGCATCCTCATTTGGAAGGTGATGGGGGTAGTGAATGCAGAGTTTATTAGGGTTAAATTTGACCTTCAGTCAAAAATGACTAAAGATTCCCTTACCCCAGGGCATCCTGTTTTGGGATGACCATCTGCACAAATAGTAAGAGGAGGCCTAAAATAATTTTGAACTATTCATGGGATCCAAATTACAGCTGATAGCTCCTAGATACATTAATTGGACTGCCGCACGATTGAAGAAACACTGTAACATCTTCCCTCTCACTCAGAATTCCTCCAGCAGCTGGAGAGAGAGGTAGAGAGAGAGAGATGGAGAGAGAGAGAGCATTGTCATAAGCCTGGTTAGGGAGAGACCCATGTTAGGTGATGCAGGAGGATTAAAGGGGTCAAAACGCCTTCTATTACAAGGCAGGGAATGCTTTACTAAAACTGAAATATTTGCATGGGACATACAACCAAGTATTCCAAGACTCCCTTGCAGTAGGTGGGCCCATGCAAATGATCTCTTTCCACCTCTTAAAACTATATCCAAAGCATCCTGATCCGCCAGCAATAGCATATAAAATAATATATCCCCATCCACTCCTACCTGTGTACACGTGTTTCGGCCTTTTGACCGTCATCAGTACAGGGCTGGGATGGACTGTCAGGTGTGTAGTAAGATGGCCACTCACATGTAATTCAGGAGTTTAGTTATTCCAACATCTGCATGGGGTTAAGCCTTTTCAAACAGTTTATGTCACTGATCATCAGAGGGGAGGGTTAAGGGAGCAATTTACTAAACTTTTTTTTTGACTGGAGGGTTGCTTTAAGTGTAGTTGAGGTTTCTCACACAGTACCTGTATATATAATGGATGACTGGGTAGGCTGATTGATATATACATACTGTAGATAGATATGTATGCTTGCTGGGCATGGTGAGGGAGGGGTTGGGTGGTATCCAACAGAATGGGGGCAAAGGACATATTGCAGCTGCTATGTACCCATCTTTCACAGCAACTGCCATCCTCTCGTGCCATCCTTACACTTCACAGCACACCTTTTTGGCAGGGGCAGGCAGACATCCACACATGAATCTAGGGGCAAAGCATGCCAACCCGACCAAGGTGGCCAGCATTGCTTACTGCACCATAGGAAATGAAGGTCCGCTAGTGGTGGAGGCCCCATTGTATAATCCAGCCCAGATGGGTGGTGTCTTAGGGTTCCCAGTGATCCTTGCAATAGAAACAATGTACGAATATATCCATTTACTTTAGTTATGTGAATTGCTTCAGCCATGATGTTCCTCTTGCCATTCTAAGCAATCTATCACCGCATACAAATGATACATCCGATTACACTTTGGTAAGAAGTAATATAAACAAAGAATTATAATTATTTGCCATTGACAGCTAGGCTTTATCTGGTCGAATGAGGGTAATAATAATGAGACAAGGCAATGCGAGTGGCTGTGATTTGCCGCCATATGAGCGGTCTCTTCTGCAGCTCTGCGCCAGCTCCAGCACACGCCTCTGACTCATCTGAACTAAAGATCTGTTAAGTGACGGCTTTAGTGATTATGTATTTCTAAGCATTGTTTTTAGTCATTTGTTATTTTTATTAGCAGCCAGACATTGTAGAAATGCTTGTTATTTTTGAAGTGAATAGTGAATTCATGTTGTGGAGCTTAAACAAAGGCTACAAAAGATTTGAAAGTCATAAATCTGCTTAGCAAAACATACTTTGCTATCCGTGCCTTTATAGTTATTATATTTTCAAGGTGCTGGAACTGTTATTGCGGGTGATCTATTGCCTTTTCAGCCAGTGTTATGTGATGGAGAACCCAGAGTGTGATGCATGGGGGGCAGTACAGTAATGGTGGAGGGAGATGGAGAGCCAGGCCTGTTTAAAATGTGGCTTTCCAAAAATGTAGAGAAGGACAGAAGGCAACAGGAAAAGGTTCTCTAGCAACTAAGAAGAAAACACGGGGAGGCCAATTCATTAACAGCGGCAGGTAGCGACAGTTGAGCGACTGTAGCGGCATTTTCAGAGCGCCCGCTAGTAGTCGCTGTGCTTGGCCGTTGTTCGGTAGTTGATAGCGACTCAGTCGGTTTGCCGTAATGTTGAATATTGGGTGAGGAGTCGCTATTTGACAGGTTCCGCGCTGTATGGGAGCGCATGATAGCGACTGGTCAGAGCGACCGGCTTCCACCATATTCATTAACAAACCACGCTCAAAAAATTCTCGCGCTGTAAAATGCATGTTTAAACCCCGGAGCGCTGGCGGCGATGGGTTAAAAGTAGTTTTTTAACCCCCAAACAACCATATTTCTGGAAACCAAAAAAAACAAGTTTTTTAAATAATTTGGCAATATGAATACATTAATATCAGACCTGTAATATCAATTCTGTACAATTGTTTTTAAAACTGGCAGAAGTGGTCACAGAATTTTTCACATTTAAAAAAAAAAAAAAATAATAATTAATTATGGATATTTAAAGATTGTTCCATTGAAATGCATTGGAGAGCGCCAGGTAGCGAGAGGTCATACCTGTCGCTGTTCAAGGCTGGAATAATGATGAATGAGTCGCTATATGGCGCTATCTCAGTCGCTAAGCAGGATTGGCTTGATAAATGTGTGATTGTGGTGGGGAGCCGGCGTTCTCGTGGCGGGGCCCGTCATTACCGGTCGCTCACCAGTCGCTACCTGTCGCTATTCCCTCATAAATAAGGGCCTAAGGTGCACCCCCCCTCCATATCCGCTTCCATCACTAGTTTGTGTGCCTCAGTGAGTTGTACCTTTTCAATTGTAGCCCATCCAAAGTAGTGCTTGCCGCCCTTTGCATTGCAGTCTTCTACCCTTGGGTGTAGTGTGTCTGTAAATAAATAGACTTGCGATGCTGAGGTTTCTTACCCCATTTTTGTGATGATACTGTGATGTAATTGCCCAAAATTCAGAGCATTTCAAATGTTGGATCTTTGCTAGTGATGACCCTCTGGAGCTTTCCTGGAACAAGAATTTTAAAATGCCACCCGCCCCATACAGCTCTCTAAACAAGAATAATCACTGTATTGATCATCAGATCTCCATGTGCAAGGGGACTCAAAGCCGCAGCTCACCCACTGGTCACAAATGTCCCCTTAAATAGTAGGATCTAGCTAGTTTGCGCATCTTCAGCAATGGAACCATGATAATGCTGGATGGTGGAGTAGAAGGTGTTTAGAGTGCTAGGGGATTTCTGTCTGTTAGCTATACCTAGGTTTAATTGTTTTTTAATTTTTAATGCATAGATGGCCATTGTATGCTTGCGCACACATAGGCATTCTTCCTCCGCATTTAACCCATCCGTGCAGTGAGTGTACACATGCCCGGAGCGGTGGGCTGCCCTATTTATGGCACCCGGGGAGCAGTTGCGGGGTTAGGTGCCTTGCTCAAGAGCACTTCAGTCATGTCCCAGGACCGGGATTCGAACCTCCAGTCACAAGTACGCTCCCCTTAGCTCTAGGCCACAACTGCCCATGCGGTTGTGGGTTTCCATTAGGTAGGAAGCCTGGGGTCTGTAGCAGGGCAGTTTGTAGGTAAAATAGTGCTCAATGCGAAAAGGAAAACAATCCGCCCCTTCCTTGCCCATTCTATGTGATTTCCCTGCTTGCCCTCCCCTAGAAACAGCCCTGGTTTGTAGCTGCAGCCTGTTGGGAGCTGTATGTATCATATCAGCAGAGCCATTCTTCAGTTGGAGGGCCCTCGAGCAAGGTTCTCCACCTCAAAACCAAAAATGTAATCTAACATGTGATGCTTCGTCATTTGGCACAGAATACACAGCACTCCAATGAACCCCCCATAGAAGCAATCTGGCAAATCTTGGGGTGAGTGGGTAGCACCCCTCCCAGACCCTTCTGCCCTGCATGCTTCCGAGGCTACATGCTACAGCACAATGAGAGAGCATAGGAAGAGCACCCAGCCTGCCAAGCAAGGTAATAGCAGCCCTAATACAGATTAACTGCCCCCAACAGTGGTGGGTGTGCCAAGGACAACCTAATCCACTAATTCATTCAAGTTTAAAAGTAGTAATGGACTTCGAATTTGGGCCAAATGTAGATTTGACCGTCCCAGATACAGGCAAGATCCGGGTCATATTATCCCGCATGCCACTGGCCAGGGAGGGAAACTTTTATACCCCACTGTTGGAGCCTCTGTGGAATCCCTCAATGTGATTACCCCAGGAAATCCCCTCCATGCTCCTCCCCTCCCATGATGTAGATTGTCGGTATAAAAGATGCCCTCACCGGCAGCCATTACCCTTGTAGTGGGAGGGGAAACCCCTGTGTCCTTCTTCACACCTGATACACGAGGAGGTGCTGCAATAGCCACCCACCAGCATCAGAAGATGACAGCCTGCTGGACCAGGAGTTTGCCTCCCAGACCTGAGAGGATAGTGAAACCCCTGTCCATGCAAGGGGTTAAAAAAACCTACAGCCTCCTCGCCTCTCAAAGTGACATTTAAACAAAGGGCCTTATTCATGAAGGGATAGCTCCAGGTAGTGCCTTGTAAGCAGCAGGTAGTAGCAGGTGAACGCCGGACATGGCACTCTGGTGAGCGACTGGAACAATGCCAAGTAGCGTACGATTCATCATTATCCCAGACTCAGCGTACAGCGCCGGCGTTTATCCTTGCAGAGCGCCACATCTTACCTGTTATTACCTGCCTCTCTCCCATGGGGCAGTTGTGGCCTAGAGGTAAGGGAGCAGAATCCCGGTCCTGGGACATGACTGAAGTGCTCTTGAGCAAGGCACCCAACCCCCCAACTGCTCCCCGGGCGCCGTAATTAGGGCAGCCCACCGTTCCGGGCAGACTAATCAAACAGCCTCTGGCGCTATGGGATACAACTACACGATTTTGAGCGCTGGCGCTGTTTGAGGCTGTTTTTTTGATGAATGTGGTGTGAGTCAGTTGCACTGAGCTGGTGCTACCGTTTGCTCCCATACAGCGTAGTACTGCGACTCACACATCATATTCATCAATGCCGGGCAGCGACTGAGGCGCTCTGAAATTATCCATGGCCGAGCACAGCGACTACTAGCGGTTGCTCTTAAATCCGCGCTACAGACGCTCATCTGTCGCTTCCTGGCATTAGTAATGAATCAGCCTGCCCGCCAATACTTAGACCATTGTGCTGGGTTATGTTTGGCACTGTCCTAAACTCTTTTCCGTTTTTTAAAGAAGAAATGTCCGAGATATTCTTCTGAAGCATGTGGGTGTGGCCCTTGATGCTGTGATGCTACATAATAATCAGCATAATGTCGACACTGGGAGCAAGAATGCTTGCTGGGAGGAGGCTGTGCGTAGAGGAGGGAGGAAGGGGCTTAAATGGCAGCTTTAGAATGCTATCAATACAGAGGGGGATGTGCTGGACTAACTCCTCAAGCTAGTATTGGTGGTCCACATCTGCAGAGTGGTGCTGAAGGGTCAGATTAGTAAGTGTATTTCCTCATTCACTGTGCCGAGTAAAGAGGAGGTACAGCACTGGAGGAACACTTGGCAAGGTAAGCCGCTGATTATTTGTTGAATATTGTTTAGTTGTCTTTGGGCCTTCTGTGCAGCTTGGAGCAATATTTACAGTGTCTGATTGCTCCCATTGGGCTCTGCTTTGATACTCAACAAATAAAAATGTTACCAAGGGCCAGCCCCAGCTCCCTTTCAGCTTGTGCACAAGCACATCATTACAACCCAGTGCACTGCATGGCCACGCCCACTCTCCCTCTGTGTGTGAGAAAGATTAATTGAAGGTAAGAAAATTAAACTGTATTTCTCAGCAACAGGGGCTTTTTGCTTTAAAACTGAAAAAAGTTTAGGACATTGCCAGGAGTAGCCCTACACAGTGGGCCAAAGCATCGCCTGCTAAGTCCCTTTAATGTTTTTTTAACTGTTTGTGAACTAGGAGAGACCCCTATACCCAGGATACTGGGGACTATCTGGCTGGGGGGGCAGATAGACCCCGCTCCAACTCATCACTAGCTAAAAGTGTTTTCTTGTAAGAATGAAACAGAAAGTGTTGTCTTGAACCTATAGACAGACATTTTCGCTCACAGTTGATCCTTAAAAAATGGATCTGTTGTGGAAACTGGGGAAGCTGTATAACCTGTTGCTTTTGTTGGTAGAAAAAGCTTGCTTAGGCTACATTTACATCAGTGTGAGAAGTTAAAGCGGGCCATAAGCAACCACTCAGCAATCTATTCTGATTGGAGGAGAGCTGAGGCATGGGATCACCACATATGCCATAGTACTGGGAACAGATATAAGAGAGTTAAGAATACTTGGCTTTCTCTGGAGGTTTCACACACACAATACACACAGCTGAGTAAAAACAAAAAAAAAAGAGTTCTGGTCTGCTTCTAATATGGTGCTGCCCTGAGGCATAACTCCCGGCTTCGGAAACCTAGTGCAACTATTTCTCTTGGGCCACATTTTTGGTTATGCAAAACCTCTGACTTCTAATTTATCAGTGTCTCGGTGATCGTACTGCAGACTCAAAGGGAGTCAAACAGCTCTCATTGGACGAGAGCCCGCACATGCGCTGTTAAACCGGGAAAAGGTAAGCAATTACTCGCTCCCAGGGAGGTTTCACACAGCAGGACGCCCCAGCAGAAAACTAGCAGCCAGCCCTGGAATCGTCTAAAACATTGACACAGACATTGTGAAACAAGACAATTTGAGCTCTTTATAAGGAAAATAACTCTACCGACTTTTTTTTTTACCAGGTATGACACAGAAAGCCTGACACGCTAACTTGTTTCAGGGTAAAGCTACTGCGTGTTGTTACTCCAAGCATTCAAACAATTCCATTGAAGGCCGTCAATGAAAAAGAAGCTCTACAAACTGAAAGTGTGCCTGTCAACCAGACCAGAATAAAGCATACAGGCCTGTGTACACATCACACCATTGTAACGAGAGGGACATACCTCAGCCCAACAAACCTGAATATATGCATCGGGGTGTGACTGGGCCTAAATATGGCCTCTGGCCTTCTTGGCATCCTATCTTGGGCCTCCACTCTGTTGGTTAAGGAAACTTAAACAAGGACAAAACCCTAGCAGCATAGCCCTGGCCTTCCCCCAGGGAAGGCCAGATTGGGATACCCCGCTGTTTTATCCCCCTACCGCCGCAACACTCAACTGCTTCTGGGGCTCTCCGATGTAAACAAGGAAGGCCATATCCCTGCATCTATGGGCTGTGTGCACACTTCCATGCGCAGCCATTCAGATGGGGGCAGAAGTGAGTGCACTGTGGCCGCTCTTACTCCTTTTGCCGAAGCCCTGCATGAAAACAGAGCCAGGTTTTGTTCCACTTTAAGGAAAAAGACAGAGCCTAAAATCATGTATTATATCATGCCTTACCTTCCTGACATTAGACCTCTGGCAGTCTGGTCTACCATAAAAGAATAGTTGGGAGCCATGCTGCAGCTTTTTGTGTGTCTCTGTGAAACACAGGCTCAGATTGTTTAAAGTGTTTGGGAAGAAAGGAGGGGGCATATATGTGTAGTTAAAATTAACTTACAATATACTTTAAGTCAGCCATTATTGACAGTGCCTTTAAAGTAGACCAAAACCCTCGGACACCCCATCAAAGACGGCAAATCCGCGCCGGCCATTCACAAATGCCTGGCACAGGCACGCGCCCTACTAAAGGGAAAGCGGGGATGCGTCCGCCAGCGGGCTGATTGGACGAGCAGCTGCGCATGCGGCGTAGGACCGGGAAGAGGTGAGCTGGGTTTTGGTCCACTTGGAACCACATAATTATCACTTAAAGCGGTCCTTCACTCTGAATAAGAGCCTATCTTATATATTTCCCCCATCCTGTACATACAGATTGCTCACATTAAAAATCATCCTACCTGCATCTACTGCATGTTATGAGCCTTTAAACATCCAAGATGGCAGCTCATGGAACATCAGGCAGCCTGCAAACAAGAAGTGCCTTCTAACTGTGCTGTTCTGCATTCTGGGATTGCTGACTTTTTCCTGACCCCAGCTCTGCTCTGTCTGAGCAAAGCACAGCTATAACCCAGGCCACTATACTTTATCCCACTCTCCTCTCCTCAGTAAGTGTGTTGCTTCTGAGTCAAGATGGCGGCGCCCGTATCCTAAAGTCCTGAAAAGAGTTGCAGCCCAGTAGGGGTAATGAATAATAAGTAAGTGACTAAAACTTAAAATATATTAACTTTAGATGCCGGGGAATAGTTTTTTAAGGGTTCGGGCTTTTCAATAAATCATGCTGAAGGTCCGGTTTAAAGTTAGAATAGTGTTTACAGGGACTGGGGACCGGTTGCCCTTTTATTTTTGCCATGCATTTATTTACTGCTTGTTCAGACTTTGTTCTTTAGTGGGTGTAGCAGCTTTATTCAGCAGCACACCAGGCTCTGTGTATTGCATAGCAATGATTTGTTTTTACACTTAGTCAAGACAATCCCTTTAAAACTTGCCTCACTAAACTAACATAACCTACCCCTCACACCATCATCTCTGGGGACCAGAGCTCCATTCCAAAGAGGACAGGAAAAAGTTGCACACACATGCACCAGTCATACTTCCTTTAGTAGCAGGAGGGTTTAGGTCCGCATTAGAAAACCCCAGGATTTGATGGACAACGAAGCCACAGGAAGCTTCTGTAATGATGACACTTTATCTGGTACTAATCAAGCCCATTGGTGTTGCTCAATAATGGAAAGATGGTGGCCCATCCCTCTTCTGTGGACATAGATATATAAACATGTTTATCAAGTGGCTGTTGCGACAAACAATTCCCACTGTGCAGTGTTGTTTTATAGGGCGGATGCACCGAGCTGTGTTATTTGTGGACACGGGATGAATCAGTTCCTCTTAATGACAAGGTACAGCTTCATTTGTCCACCGCCCCCCCCCCCCCCCCCCGGGTTTTTCACTATTCTTGGTTTTAGACCTCTTCAGCAGGACATCCTGATTTGGAAAATACCCGAATCACCCGTCAACACACATCGCCACTGATCCCATGGTGCATGCGCAGGTCACCAGCCAACAGCTCGCACTCCTCTTACAATTCCACTCGGAGGTCAGAGCAGCAAGTAAAAGCTAAATGTAGGACGTGCCAGAGCTATTCAGAAATGCCTGGAGGTCAGCGGGGATGTGGCAGCAGCCAGTGCATGGGCCGTGGGATTGTTGGCAAGAAGAGTACTCAAAGAATGAGGGACTGACAAGTCACCTGCAGCAAGCGGGTGACTTGCCATTAACCCCCAGCCCCATTACCTGCCTCACCAAAGCTCGGGGGGGGGGGGCAGGAGAGCACGCAGCCCATGAAGGCTATATAGGCCTGTAGCCTAATATGGGCTGGCCTCTGCGCCCTGGCCTACATACCTGGTGCCTGGGGTGATTTTGCCCAGGCTATTTTGGTTTATTTTTAAAGGTTTTAACCTTTGATAGTGCACGTAGTAGTTGATTTTTATTTGAAAATGTCATAAAGCGTCCTTTATAGTTTGGGGCTACCGACACATATGTGGTAGCACTGTAATCAGGAAGAATGGGGCTTTCACACTCAATATTTTTTATTAAGAATGCAGCAAAGTTCCAAAAATATAATTTTTATGTTATACAAAATTATTATAAGAGCATGGAAAAATACATACAAAATATTTCATGTTAAAATATAAACTCAAAGAAAATTATTTGTAATTTTCCTGTGAAATTCCAGCAAAAATCACAGTTAAACACAGTTAAGCCCAAAATGGTAAAAAATGGCCTGTCAGAGGGTGAAAATCTCAAGAAGGCTGGCAATTAAAGGGTTAAATGTACCTATGCATGTTGGGTATTGTTCTGTTTGGAGAACCTTGCAGTATCAGACAGCTTTTTCCTGTTTGCATATTGATATTTTAGGAAAAGGTGATTTTTATTCCTCAAGACTTTGTGTCCAGAAAACTGCACCTATGACAACAATCCTGGTATGCCTAGAAAGCTTGATGTGTGTACATCCAAGGAATATATAGTTGGTGGAGAGATTTCAAATAAAGTAAAGGGTTGCAAGGTGGGCATAGTAGTTGTATTTTCTTTAGAAAACTCCTAAAGTGCTCTTTTAAGTTTGGGGTGTCTCATGGGCAGGAAAGGGTGTCTAGCAATACATAGGTGTTACCATTGTAACTGGGGGGAATGGGGCTTTTACACACAATATGATTTTATTGAAAAACACAGCCAAATGTAAAAGATATATTTTTCATATTTTGGCACATATTTCAGCCAAAAAAATAGAGAAAACACTAACAAAAATGACAAACAAGACATTTCATGTTAAAGCACAGACTGCTGAAAAAAACTATATAATTTTCCTGTGAAATTCCTAGACATTCCTTCAAAAATCACAGTTAAAACTGTATTTCACAAAATAGTGAAAAATGATCTGGCAACAGAGGGTGACAACATTTTCAACATCTGTCGAAGAAATATGTAATTTTCCAGGGAAATTGCTGCAAAAATCACAGTTAAACATAGCCCAAAATGACTATGGGTGACTATGCATCTCCAGGTAGGCTGGCACTTAAAGGGTTAAGGAATATCACCAAATGGGAAAGACATTACAATAGCAACATACTGTTATACTGTTTAGCAGTGTTCCGTTTATCAATATTATCAAAACCTCCTCTGGCTCCAGCCAGAGTTCTAACCATGCTGATGATCTAGCGGGGCCAGGCAAAGCACACATGATCAGGGGAATTATTCTGATAGAGATGTCAGGGATAGGGGTTAGGTAAGTATATACTTTTTTTTGTATTTTATGTCTGCAGATGTGATTTTATACAATTGTTGAAACTAAGAATCATGTATTTCTGTTACTGTTGCAGTTTTGTTATTAAAGTGGACCAACACCCAGGATTTTGACTATCCTGGGTTTTGGTCCACTTCGGGGGGGGCACCCCGATTGGGGGTGCCCCGCTGTGTGAAACCCCCCAGAAAGCCCCAAAAACTCACCTCACCACGCTCCCACGTGACCGCGCTGACCAATCCCCGCTGACGTCCAAGTGGGTGACAGCGACGTCCAAGACGCCGCCGCCTCCCGCACGTCACTCTTACAGGGCGCGCGCCCGCCTAGAGGGGCGCGCGGGAGGCGGCGGTTAATAAGGTAAGGTTTTTTTGGGGTTTTGGGGGGGTTTCACCCCGCGGGACATCCCGATCTCGGATGTCCCGCGGTGAGGGAGGTGATCGGCCTGGGAATCTTATAGATTTCCGGGCCGATCACCCCTGGGTGTTGGTCCACTTTAAAAAGGAACATCAGACCTAAAATAAAAAGGGGCCGAATTCCCCCCATCGGTCCTTACATACCCTCTGGCTGCTTCAGGGCCTGATCCTCCCTGCCGCCAGCTTAGCCGGTGCTGACAAGCATGTCTTTAGACGTGCTCGTCAGTGTCCCACACCGATCTCACAGCTCTGCAAAGTCTCGTGCTCCATTGCATCCCATTCATGGTCACTGCGCAGGAGCGAGATCAGAGTCTGCGCGCAGTGCCTGATAGGATGCAAGATGGTGTAGCCCAGAATCCGAAGGACCCAGAAGATGGATCCCCCGGCAAGGTGAGTACAAACTGCCAAAGCTGAAACCGGAGAGAGGGGGGCAGTCTGATGAAGTTTGGAGGAGGCTTTAACCTCCCCTGATGTTCCTCTTTAAAGAAGCATTATGGCGAAATTGTGTAATATTACAAATCCATATAAACACATCAGCTAATGAGAGGAGGGGTCACTTATACACAGGAACTGAATAAAACTCTCACCAGGCTTGTGCTTTATTCTTTCATGGTAGGAAAAAAATCCAGGGGTAACAGGTTTATTGTATCAGGGGCGACAGAACCTGTCACCCCAGATGTCCATCAAAATAAAAAAAAACAAGCCTGGCTGGATATTTCTTGCTGCTGGTTGTATAAGTGACCCCTCCTTCCTCTATCCAGCATATTTATGTTTTTATCATTGGGCCATTCCTTTGCGATAGTGCTCCTTGAAGTTTTGTGTGAAAGGCCTTTCTGGCCTCCTCTGTTACGGCCCTGGAGCACAGATGGCAATGTAGGCTCATGGCTGGGAAATGAGATTCCTGCATCGTTTCCCAAGCGTATCGCACCCATGGTATTAGGTGTGGTGTGCGTACACAGCATTGTAGGTTTAGGCTAAGAAAACTATTGTTACAGACATTGTGAATTGTGACAACTTTTACCAGGTATGACACACTTTCCTCATTTCAGGGTAAGGTTACTGTGCTGTGTTACTGCAAACATTCTAAGAATCCCATTGAAAAAACAGATCTTCAAACCGAAAGTAAGCCCATCCCGAGTGAGAAAACCACAGTTTGTATCAGTCTCAAAACTTTTGCCTACAACTTTTAAAGCGGCAGTCCAACCATGACAAAGTAGGGGATAAAATAAACTCACCTTAAGGGAGGCAAGTGCCCTAACCCCCGCCGGCTGAAGTGCTGAGCAGTTGGGTTTCCAACGGCCACACCGAGCTTGAGTGACTGATGAGTTGCCCAATCAGAGCTGCAGCAGTGTGGCTGATCTGTAGATACTGATTGGGTGGCTCAGGCACTGAAGCTGTTTGCTCACAGGTGACAGCATAACGCCGGGGAAAGGGGTACAGCAGAGCTCAGTATTATTTAACAGGGCTTCTCAGCTAGCTTTTAAAGCCCAGCCAACCAGCAGCTACCTTAGCACCTACAACCTGAACCAAAACTATATCATTAGAGAAATTTCATCTACATAAACCCAAGAATGATTTCCTGCCCCCCCCAATTCAATTGTAGGAGACTTTGAATTTCCAAAACATATTCCTGAAAGTCAAGCACCTTGCCATGAGGTCCATGCCTGGATGATCAAATTGGCCCACTCATCTGATTGGCTAATCCAGCTGTGCGAATGTTTGATTGGGGGGGTGCACCAGTTAGTGGCTTTGAAGCAGACCAGCCCTAGTTTTACTGGCGATATGGTCTGCATCCCAATATGGTATAACCCTGTGTGTGATGAACTCCTAGGGTTTGCAGGACTTCTTACCTCTCTCCTGCTTCTACAGTGTATGTGAATGGATCAACCAAACAGGATAGATTGCAGTACATAATGATGTCTCATCAGCACTTCCTGCCGACCACTATCTCCATCTGTGCCATTCATACAGGACTGGGGACAGGGGAGTGCACAATAACTAAACAGATAGATGCCTCCATTGAAGCTGCATGCACATTGAGGCACTGGAAATGTATGTTGTTCTGCCAAACAGGAGGATTTTACACAGCAGGGCCTCCCAAATTGAGATGTCCCAGGGACAGGTTGGCCCTGGAGTTATTTAGGATTTTGGTCCACTTTAAAGGCAGATTAAATTAGCTTGCTTTCTGCTATTCCCTGTTAACCCTGATAGAGACATGCATGGAAGTCATCCTCTGCTGGGGAGCCCCTACAGAAGGGAGAGAGCTCATTAGGACTAATAGCATTAGCAGGCTAATGAAGCCCTTTGTCTGGAATGTCCCTTTAAGGATGTGGCAGGAGTAGAGCCAGGTGACTAGCGCTAGCCTTGATCCTTCTCTCACCTCTCTCTATGGTAAAGGCTGACACGTATTTTTAGATCCCAGAGACAAAGCCATGAGAAAGAAAGCGGCAGAGCTACAAGACAGAAGGGACTTTCCAGATCGGCTCGGAACTTGCGTCCCACCCTGACTCGCTCAGATATGGTTTAGATTTCCAGCCTGTTCCCAGTCACTGAGCATTTAGAAAATGACATCACTGCTCATTTTGTGCTATTACTGTCTTATCAGTGTCATCACCAAGAGGACCCGGGACACCAGGCAGGACAGTGACTGCGAGGGGACGCGCCATTTCCCCCGCTCCATCTGCATATAAAGGGGCTTCATGGGATTGGTGGGCTGACATGCCCGCTAATGCTGCTGGATCTACCTGCCCCGACTGAGGAGCTTCTCCTGTAGGTTCCCTCTCTGTTACCAAACACAGGATGCTGTGGTGACAGCTATGCCATGGGTGTCTCCAGGGGAGAATGCTGCAGGACAATATTAACCTCTATTAAAGTGCTTCTAAAGTGTATGAACAGGGAGGGCAGAATGAAGAGAAGGGAAGGCAGAATGAAGAGAAGGGAGGGCAGAATGAAGAGAAGAGAGGGCAGAATGAAGAGAAGGGAGGGCAGAATGAAGAGAAGGAAGGGCAGAATGAAGAGAAGGGAGGGCAGAATGAAGAGAAGGGAAGGCAGAATGAAGAGAAGGGAGGGCAGAATGAAGAGAAGGGAGGGCAGAATTATGAGAAAGGAGGGCAGAATGAAGAGAAGGGAGGGCAGAATGAAGAGAAGGGAAGGCAGAATGAAGAGAAGGGAGGGCAGAAGGAAGAGAAGGGAGGGCAGAATGAAGAGAAGGGAGGGCAGAATGAAGAGAAGGGAAGGCAGAATGAAGAGAAGGGAGGGCAGAATGAAGAGAAGGGAGGGCAGAATGAAGAGAAGGGAAGGCAGAATGAAGAGAAGGGAGGGCAGAATGAAGAGAAGGGAGGGCAGAATGAAGAGAAGGGAGGGCAGAATGAAGAGAAGGGAAGGCAGAATGAAGAGAAGGGAAGGCAGAATGAAGAGAAGGGAAGGCAGAATGAAGAGAAGGGAAGGCAGAATGAAGAGAAGGGAGGGCAGAATGAAAGAGAAGGGAGGGCAGAAGGAAGAGAAGGGAAGGCAGAATTATGAGAAAGGAGGGCAGAATGAAGAGAAGGGAAGGCAGAATGAAGAGAAGGGAAGGCAGAATGAAGAGAAGGGAGGGCAGAATGAAGAGAAGGGAGGGCAGAATGAAGAGAAGGGAGGGCAGAATGAAGAGAAGGGAGGGCAGAATGAAGAGAAGGGAGGGCAGAATGGTGGGAAAGGAGGGCAGAATGAAGAGAAGAGAGGGCAGAATGAAGAGAAGGGAGGGCAGAATGAAGAGAAGGGAAGGCAGAATGAAGAGAAGGGAAGGCAGAATGAAGAGAAGAGAGGGCAGAATGAAGAGAAGGGAGGACAGAATGAAGAGAAGGAAGGCAGAATGAAGAGAAGGGAGGGCAGAATGAAGAGAAGGGAAGGCAGAATGAAGAGAAGGGAAGGCAGAATGAAGAGAAGGGAAGGCAGAATGAAGAGAAGGGAGGGCAGAATGAAGAGAAGGGAGGGCAGAAGGAAGAGAAGGGAGGGCAGAAGGAAGAGAAGGGGGGGCAGAATGAAGAGAAGGGAGGGCAGAATGAAGAGAAGGGAGGGCAGAATGATGGGAAAGGAGGGCAGAATGAAGAGAAGAGAGGGCAGAATGAAGAGAAGGGAGGGCAGAATGAAGAGAAGGGAAGGCAGAATGAAGAGAAGGGAAGGCAGAATGAAGAGAAGGGAGGGCAGAATGAAGAGAAGGGAGGGCAGAATGAAGAGAAGGGAAGGCAGAATGAAGAGAAGGGAAGGCAGAATGAAGAGAAGGGAGGGCAGAATGATAGGAAAGGAGGGCAGAATGAAGAGAAGGGAGGGCAGAATGATGGGAAAGGAGGGCAGAATGAAGAGAAGAGAGGGCAGAATGAAGAGAAGGGAGGGCAGAATGAAGAGAAGGGAAGGCAGAATGAAGAGAAGGGAAGGCAGAATGAAGAGAAGGGAGGGCAGAATGAAGAGAAGGGAAGGCAGAATGAAGAGAAGGGAGGGCAGAATGAAGAGAAGGGAGGGCAGAATGAAGAGAAGGGAAGGCAGAATGAAGAGAAGGGAGGGCAGAATGAAGAGAAGGGAAGGCAGAATGAAGAGAAGGGAGGGCAGAATGAAGAGAAGGGAGGGCAGAATGAAGAGAAGGGAAGGCAGAATGAAGAGAAGGGAAGGCAGAATGAAGAGAAGGGAGGGCAGAATGAAGAGAAGGGAAGGCAGAATGAAGAGAAGGGAAGGCAGAATGAAGAGAAGGGAGGGCAGAATGATAGGAAAGGAGGGCAGAATGAAGAGAAGGGAGGGCAGAATGATGGGAAAGGAGGGCAGAATGAAGAGAAGAGAGGGCAGAATGAAGAGAAGGGAAGGCAGAATGAAGAGAAGGGAAGGCAGAATGAAGAGAAGGGAGGGCAGAATGAAGAGAAGGGAAGGCAGAATGAAGAGAAGGGAGGGCAGAATGAAGAGAAGGGAGGGCAGAATGAAGAGAAGGGAAGGCAGAATGAAGAGAAGGGAGGGCAGAATGAAGAGAAGGGAGGGCAGAATGAAGAGAAGGGAAGGCAGAATGAAGAGAAGGGAAGGCAGAATGAAGAGAAGGGAGGGCAGAATGAAGAGAAGGGAAGGCAGAATGAAGAGAAGAGAGGGCAGAATGAAGAGAAGGGAAGGCAGAATGAAGAGAAGGGAAGGCAGAATGAAGAGAAGGGAAGGCAGAATGAAGAGAAGGGAAGGCAGAATGAAGAGAAGGGAGGGCAGAATGAAGAGAAGGGAAGGCAGAATGAAGAGAAGGGAAGGCAGAATGAAGAGAAGGGAGGGCAGAATGAAGAGAAGGGAGGGCAGAATGAAGAGAAGGGAGGGCAGAATGAAGAGAAGGGAGGGCAGAATGAAGAGAAGGGAGGGCAGAATGGTGGGAAAGGAGGGCAGAATGAAGAGAAGAGAGGGCAGAATGAAGAGAAGGGAGGGCAGAATGAAGAGAAGGGAAGGCAGAATGAAGAGAAGGGAAGGCAGAATGAAGAGAAGGGAGGGCAGAATGAAGAGAAGGGAGGGCAGAATGAAGAGAAGGGAGGGCAGAAGGAAGAGAAGGGAAGGCAGAATGATGGGAAAGGAGGGCAGAATGAAGAGAAGGGAGGGCAGAATGATGGGAAAGGAGGGCAGAATGAAGAGAAGGGAGGGCAGAATGAAGAGAAGGGAAGGCAGAATGATGGGAAAGGAGGGCAGAATGAAGAGAAGGGAGGGCAGAATGAAGAGAAGGGAGGGCAGAATGAAGAGAAGGGAGGGCAGAATGAAGAGAAGGGAGGGCAGAATGAAGAGAAGGGAGGGCAGAATGAAGAGAAGGGAGGGCAGAATGGTGGGAAAGGAGGGCAGAATGAAGAGAAGAGAGGGCAGAATGAAGAGAAGGGAGGGCAGAATGAAGAGAAGGGAAGGCAGAATGAAGAGAAGGGAAGGCAGAATGAAGAGAAGGGAGGGCAGAATGAAGAGAAGGGAGGGCAGAATGAAGAGAAGGGAGGGCAGAATGAAGAGAAGGGAGGGCAGAATGAAGAGAAGGGAGGGCAGAATGGTGGGAAAGGAGGGCAGAATGAAGAGAAGAGAGGGCAGAATGAAGAGAAGGGAGGGCAGAATGAAGAGAAGGGAAGGCAGAATGAAGAGAAGGGAAGGCAGAATGAAGAGAAGGGAGGGCAGAATGAAGAGAAGGGAGGGCAGAATGAAGAGAAGGGAGGGCAGAAGGAAGAGAAGGGAAGGCAGAATGATGGGAAAGGAGGGCAGAATGAAGAGAAGGGAGGGCAGAATGATGGGAAAGGAGGGCAGAATGAAGAGAAGGGAGGGCAGAATGAAGAGAAGGGAAGGCAGAATGATGGGAAAGGAGGGCAGAATGAAGAGAATGGAAGGCAGAATGATGGGAAAGGAGGGCAGAATGAAGAGAAGGGAGGGCAGAATTATGAGAAAGGAGGGCAGAATGAAGAGAAGGGAAGGCAGAATGATGGGAAAGGAGGGCAGAATGAAGAGAAGGGGCGACAGAATAAAGAGAAGGGGCGACAGAATAAAGAGAAGGGGCGAAAGAGTGAAAGAGTGTGCAGAATAAAGGAAGGTAAAAAGGACAGGGATGAAGGAAGTGGGAGTAGACAAAGAATAGATGGCAGAATAAAGGAAGGGGGTGGAGTAAAATTAAAGAATGGAAGACAGAATGGATGAAGCAAAGGCAGAATGAAGGAAGGGAGGACAGATTCAGAATATGTAAAGCAGACAAAATAGAAGAAACTCAAGTTGGGTCATGGATGTGCACAAATGAGGGGGCGGTGGGTTAAAGAAATGCTGCTGTTTCCCTGGCATTTCAGTCTCTGGGCGCGGCCATCTTGGAGAGGCCATGTGCTGGCCAGACAGGAGCACACAGAGCCGGGGATGCTGCTTTATGCAGACCAGTGCAGATTACAATGATGGACTAAGGGCAAGGTAGGTGTTTTTCTTTGGTAACCCGCATTGCCTCAGTACCAGGAGAGGGGAGCTACAGCTGACTGGATTTCCTCTTCAACTGCAACCTACACATTGTGCCACATTAATGGTGGCATCACTCCAACAGCTGGCACATAGCAGAGGGGTGGCCAGTAGGATGCGTGTATATGCATAGCAGTAAGTTCTGATTGGGCAAGAGCCTCCACATGCCTCATGGATTGAGGTAAGCAAAGGATTTCACACACTGGGGCATCCCAAATCAAGTGAGGGATCAGGTGTGCAGCAGTTTCTTGTACCCATTATACACTGCTTCATTACACATTTTGAACTTCCTACGGGTCACTTGTAGAGGCATCTCAAATACAGCCCGTGAGACAATTATTACATGGGACCTAGTAAATCTTTAGCTTCAGGTGCTCTTTAAAGCTGACTATAAACGCTGCAATCTGTGCAAATAATTGCATTTATGTGGGATCGGGGTCACACACACATTACACTGCTGCCTAGATCATCTCGCCGGGTGTATGCAGTAGATGGTGGCTGTGGCGGGTCACCCTATCCCGGCCCGGCTAGCCGGCGGAAATGTCACTCGCGGCCGCCAGACAGGAAGCGCCCCGCCCCCTCTGCCATACATGGCGCTTCCGGACACTCCATATATGGCGCTTCCTGCGCCCCATACAAGGCGCGCGCTTCCCGTCTGCGGCTACAGCCAGGAGCTGGCAGCCCTCTCCAAACCACGCCCCTCTCCAAACCACGCCCTCTCCCACATGACAGCGCTCGCCGCCGGGACTCCAGGGAAGATTAACCCTTTGCTCTCCCAGGCTCTGCTGACCAGTGTCTGCCTAGATACTGCCGTGCCTTCACCTTACCGGAGAGGTTAATCCCTTCCTGTACGGCACGCGTAACGATTCCTGTGATTTCAGTGCCATGGACACTTGCCAGTTCCAGGAGCATTCAGATTGGGGGCTGCCCCAAAGTGTAAAACTCCCCGATCCACCGGTGCTTGCGATCACCTGTGCACACATGATTTGCGGACATTTGTGACGCGATCATGTCTGCGATTTAGCAATCGCAAAGGGTAACCGTGTCAAAATGCTGCTTGCAGGACTTTTGTGGGGAAATCTCAATTGGCCCACAATCACCAAATGCAGGTATGAATGGGCCCATATGTAACCAGGGGTGGACTGGCCATAGGGAGACCCGGGCCAATGCCCAGTGGGTCGCATGGCTATGGGGTAATCTGGGCTACTACCTTTACTAACACTCCCATCCAATCCCTGCTTCCCACCAGCCCTCCATCCCCTTCCCCTTTCTACCCCCTCAGCCAAACAATTCCAGCCTATGCCCTTCCCCCAGGGGTGGATTAGGGAGACCTGGGACAATGCCCGGTGGGCCGCACTGCTTTGGGGCCAGTTGGGCTGCTGCTTTTAACACCCACATTCAATCCCTATCGACTAAGTCCCCTTCCAGCTCTCTGTACTCAGCCCCACTGTATCACAAGCCAAGGAACCCCAACCACCAATGCTATAGCCCCGGCATCATGGTGGGGGGCTCACAGGGCTGTATTTACCATTAGGCACGTGCCTAGGGTGGCAACCTGGAAGGGGGGGAGACACTGCTTGTACTACTGTAGTAAAGAAAAGAAATTAAAAATCCCATAGCCAGAACATTAATGCCTCCTAACAAACAACCCCCCAGCCACAGAGTGTTGTAGGATGCAGAGTGTATTTTTGTGAAGGGGGACAATGGATTTAACACAGGCCAGAGCATCTCCCCTCTACTGGTGTGGTCATGTGACTCCTGTATTGTCTGCTTATCTGCATTTCCCCCTTTGTACCCTCCTCCACACACATTCTCTGCATCTAGCCCCTGGCACCCTTTCCCCCTACACACTTTTTTTTGTATGCACCGTGACCTAACTTATCGCCATCACTTAAATTGCCTAGGGCACAATGAACACCAAATACGGCCCTGGGGCCTCAGCAAAGATGCCTCAGGCCGGTCAGGGGCTGGTCAAATCCAGGGCTGTTTTGTGATCCCAGTCCACCACTGCCTCCCCCTAATGATTTAGCCTCACCCTTGAAGCACACTGGTTGACTGGCCAGTAAGGAGCAGAGATGCCACTGGCTGGTCATGGGCAGCCCAGGTGCTGGGCCCAGTCCACCACTGTATGTAAGTATGGCAGCGCTCTGACTGCGGGGTGATCAGGCATTTGTGAACAGCCAGCATGGGCACACAGCCTGTTAGAGTAGCTGGAATGTGGCCGCAGGGACGCTCAGCTCTTCTCGGTTAGACTCTTAGCCAAGTCTTAACCAATTTTGACGAGAGCTTGCACATGTGCTGTAGGACCAAGGAAAGGTTTCTCACAGCGAGCAAACCAAAATCCAAGATGGTCAAAATCCTGGGTTTTGGTCCACTTTATTAGGGAGAGCTGGAAGTCTAATCCCCGGCCCTGGTACTCACCTTATTCTGGAGCATTGGCAGTGGTGGAGGCAGCACAACCCAGTAGTAAAAGCAACCAGGATGGCAGCAGCATAACATACTGTAGTGGAGGACCCAGCGGAAGGACCTACAGAGACAGCTGCACTGGACGCTTGCAGCAGCGCCCACCTAAAGGAGAACCCAGCGATGGACCAGGAGGTGGCCAAGAGTCTGTCCAGACACCTATAGGCTGCGTTGTAACTATGTTGTGCGTCGTTGAAGTGCAGACACACATTAAGGGCACAATTCTCATCCCAATTTTTCTTTGTGTGGGAGTGTTTTTTTTTTTTCCAGACGATGGTGATGTGACTTGTGACGCAGTATCCAGGATTGGCACCTCATACAGCCAGTGCTGCTTATAGGTGACACAGAGAGCCAAGGAGCTGCTGCCTGATACACATTCCTTGGAATACCCACCCCAGCCTTCCGCTGCCAGCATCACAATGCACTGTACAGGCCCCGAGCTGCTGGCTGCCACCCACTGCAATTTGGCCAACAGCAAGTCTTAGGAACATACTGCTCCACTCCCTCCTTTACAGTTCCTTTTCCAAGCATGTATGCATCACCGATAGATATATCTATATATATATATATATATATATATTATATTCCTCATATAGAATTGGCACTTCACTCGACTCAAAATCTTTAATTTTGGGCCATAGACTAGACTTGACACTTATTTCCAAGGCAAGTATTGCTCAGATCGCTGCACAATCGCATAAAGCAGATGGTCTGACCTGGAACAATGTGTCCTAGAGCGCCATATGTTTCATCCGAACTGCTAGCTAACTAGCAGGTGCTCAAGAGGGATGTGACCAATATATTTAAACCAGACCTTGATCATTTATTTAAAAGCCCAAACCTTTTAAAAAAAATACTAGCTTAAGGAGCTAGTCCACTCTGAGGGCCACTCTGATCATTCAAGCCCAGCTAAACCCTCCCAGCCTTCTCCTAGCAAACACTCTTACTACCAGCGCCATATATCCCATTATGCTGAATATTATGCAACTGCACAGTTTCACGGGCCACAGCCACTTGCTTCTGGGGAGAAATCATGAGTTTAAACTTAAAAACCTTGATATCTTGGCCATTTGTTCTTCAATTTAAGAAAAGGAAAACAGTTTGGGACAGTGTCAAATGCAGCTGACATAATGATGTAACAATTGCCTTAGCCTGAAACATCACTTTAATATATTTTAAGTTTTTATTTGCTTACCTATTATTATTCTTTCCCCTGTTGGGCTGCAACTCTGTTCAGGACTCTAGGATAGGTCCACGGCAGAAGCCATTCCTTGTTGCTTCCCAGCATCATGTGCTAAGGAGAGGAGAGGGGTCAAGGGGGTGAGGTTATAGCTGTGCTCTGCACAAACAAAGCAGAGCTGGGGTCAGGAAAAGGACAGCAATCCCAGAATGCAGAGCGGGATATTCAGAAGACACTTCCTTTTTGTAGGTAGCCTGAGACTCCACGGGCCACCATCTTGGATGTTTAAAGGCACAGAAAACACACTAGGTGCAGGTAGGATGATTTTTACTGTGAGCAATCTGTATGCACAGGGTGGGTAAGATATGCTCTTAATCAGGGTGAAGGTCCAGTTTAATGTATTTTCTAATTTATTTTTTTAAAGTGGACCAAAACTCATACAAAGGAGTTGGCCACTTTCTATAGATATCAAAGGGGTTCAATTGGGCAAGGATACACAGAAGCGTTCTTGGTTTGCTGGTTATATTTTATTGTACTTGTCGGATCCCTTATTGTCATTACCAAATCTTATTAAAATATTCCGGCAATTGAATGTTAAGGTGATTGGTAAGTCGAAAGTTAAGAAATAAATATCAATAGCTTACTTTACATTGAGTCCCTCCAGTGCTCTCCTTTCTGCTATGCCGGTCTACTTAGTAAGGAAATCACTTCCTCATTCAGCTTTCAGTCTCCACCTTGCTGACCTGGTCCTTCAGTCAACCTTCAGTGGACCAAGACCACTGCTTCCTCAGATGTCTTCATTAGCTACCTCTCTGCAGCTATGAAACCACACCCTCTTACCTCTTCTCTGGTCACACTATGTACTGGCAGGCTGGAGACACTCTTAGCCTGCAGCATCTCTTACCCCCTTTTTCTGATCACACTATGTGCTGGCAGTAATAACTAGGGGCACAGCAATGCACTTATTTTTTTACTATGATATATGTAAGGCACACAGTGTGCTTACATCACATCACTGTTACCACACCCACTGTTTCTCCTCATTTTTTCTCTGCATCTCCAATGCTCTAATACTTTTATAAATAATTAGGGGTCTTTTTCAAAACTGTTTGAAGTTTGGGACAATGTAGCACATAGCCTAAGACAATGGGACAACAATATGTCCATAGGGATATTCATTTTTTTTCCACGGCATTGCTATTGTTATTTCAGCAGCCAGGGTTACATGGCCAACACATTTTCTGGTATGTTTGGGCATAGATGAGGGGCAGTCATTCAGTAACATGAATTTGGGACCCATTGAGAAATTGATCTTGAGCACTTGGGATAATAATTCTAATTCATGTGATGGGTACATGGGAGAGAAAAGTAGGGACTGTGCACATAGGGAAGCTGTATAGGAAGTGGTCCATGGGACAGGACTATAGGCACTGGGCATAGGGTTCTTATACATGTTTAGAACTTGGGGCCCCACTTTTAATTTTGCCTATGGCCACACTTTGCCTAAAACCGCCCTGGGCTGTTCCCAACATACCTTCTCTGTAGCTCCCATTCCCGGTTTACAGACTTTTCATGCCTACAAATGGCTTTTGATGCCCTTTTCTTGTTTCTGTTAAACTTGATGCAGGCATCATAGCAACTGCTTCTTTACCTTCATATTGCTAAGGGTGCGTGAGAAAGTGACATATTGCTTTTTGACTTTGGGTGTTCAAAAGTAAAGGTAATCATGAGTGCTGGGTGAGGATACACTCTGGAAATCGCTGGTTCTGACACTCGGAGGAAATTGCCAGGTCTATTACTGGAAAAGAGGAGAAGACAGGATGGCGAAACCATCCAAAAGATACTATCTGTGGGGTAAGGGTGATATTAGTCACAATGGTTTTGTTCTGCGATAAATAAATAACAAATATGTAAATAAATAATACATGAGGCTACTACTTATCCTAAGAAGCATTGTGGAATATGCAAATAAGCTTTTTATTTTTTCTGAATATAGCATATATAGAACACATATAAAGCCTAAAATTGCACAGCCATGGGTCCTTGCGTGTTTCTAAGCAACAATCACCATTGTTTTGGTTGGGCCAATCTAATTAAAGGTTAACCCTGAGTGGCAGCTCTTTGCACATATTCCTTGGTTAATTACAACTTCCTAAAATGACCTTAAATTACATTGCTCTAATTACAGCTAGTAATAAGCTTAACCCAAGGATTGCCAGTGTTGATATCAGAACAGTAATGATGATGATGTTGTACTGGACATCATTTGGAATAGCATAATGAAGATTTTCTACAACTATCAGGATACCCACTGTCTCCACAAACTCCACTCCATTTCCTTTCACCACACCTCTACATTTATATGTCCCCACGTGCTAGCAATACACATGGTGATTGATTTACCTCTCTGAATAGATGGGTCACATATTTATAGCCTTCCTCATCAGTCCCACATAAGCTCTAAGCTTTGGTTTCCTGTAGTCCTGCTCTCCAAACCTCTGTGATACCTCCTAGTCCTTGTGGGGCCTACAAGCCTTTCTGTTTCTTGATATTGGGCTTATCGCCTTCTCGTCCTTGCTGGGCCTCACGGCCCCTCTTCGTTCATGTCTTTGTCTGTGCTGGGGCTAACTGCCCTTCATAGTTCCTGTCTGTGTCTGTTCTGGGGCTTACAGCCTTTCATAACTCATGTCTTTGTGCTGTCTGTGCTGGGCTTTGCGATCCTCCACAGTTTGTGTCTTTGTCTGTATTGGGCCTACAGTCCTTCCAGTGTCTTAGCCATTGTCTCTCCTATAGATTTGCATTGGAGCCTAGCTCCGCCAAAGCCTGTACTGGGGCCCAGCTCCGTCATAGTCTGCACTTGGGCCCAGCTCCACCAAAGCCTACACTGGGGCCCAGCTCTACTACAGCCCGCAATGGCGCCCATCTCGGCCATAGCCTACATTGGGGCCCAGATCATCTGTTTGTGTCTTGTGTACGTCTGCCCTGTGTTTCCCCTCCCCAAGTCTGTGACCACCAAGCGACTACCTGGGGCCTGCGCATCTCCACCTTTAGGTGAATAACTAGTGGATTACAGGCTCTACATCGAGAGGTCGGCAGTTTGCCTCTTTGGTCTTTTGTCCCTCTGTTCCCAGTCAGCTACCTAGCTTCCTTTGTCCCCAGACAGTGACCCCTGACTATGGCCTCCAGGGAGGAATGAACTGCCTGGCTGAGAGCCACCTCCCTGTCCCGAGTTCCGATTCCTAAACCCAACACACCTTGATTGCCCAGCAATGTTATTCGCCTAGGCCTGACAGTAGGCCTATGTTCATTTCTTACACCAAAGCAGTATGTGCAAGGGCCACTCAAGGGATACCATCTGTTATCAGGGCCCCTAAGTGCAGCAGCAGATGGCAAGGCTGATTGGTCAACCTGGGATTTCAGGCAGTGCTGTTGGACAGAGATGACCCCAGTGCAGTGATGTAGTCAGGCAAGGAATCAGTCAGCATCGGGCTTGGCAAATCAGACGTGGTCAAGCATGCCTAGGTTGGCAACAGGCTTGGCAGATCGGACATGTCATGAAGGCACAGGTCAGCAATGGTCTAAGCAGATCTGACATGGTCACCTAGGCACAGGTCAGCATGGACTTGCCAGGAACAGGCTGGAATAATACACATGCTGGCAAAATGGTTAGTGGTGTGCTCGTTCCTGGAAAGCTTTTTAAATGAGCTACTCTGAGCTGATATGGAAGCTGGACTGGACAGCTGCTTGGGAGTGGCAGTCAAGTCATGTTCTGCGTTATTTCTAAATATTGTAATGCTGCCTTTGGTAGACCGTTATAACACTGCCAAAACCATTCCATAGAAAGTAACTGCCATTACATTTTATAGTTTTCACACCACTTATATCTGTCAAACATTTGAGGAAATTGTTAAATCTACACTGGGTGAGCTTGTGTTTTCATACAACCATTATCAGGTTCAACTACTAGATAATAGTTTTTCCTAAATTATGAATACAGAACTAGTATCAAGGGTATATTTAGGAGTACAGGTGCATTTCCTGTGACATACCTATTTGGCCTCAGTTGGCCCTCGGCAGCACCTACCAGTTTGGTCTGCTTTAAGGCCTTGATCTAGTCTTAATCTAGCTCCTTATTACAAAGTTTTCTGATGTGTGGTAAAATCAGCTGGCTAGCCACCATGCCTGAATGAGCTCCAATGCCATGCCCCGGCATCATCTGTCTGATACTGGCACATCCTGAAGCCATCTTTACTGATGACATCTTTATGCTAAAGGGAAAGTCTAGTTTTAATGTGTATGGATACAGTTCAGCTAAACCATTGAATTGTATCTATATATATCATCATGGTAAAACATACACACAGTAAATACTTAAAGGGATTGACCAGTCAAACTTTAAAATAAATTGCCTGGCAGCTTACCTGATGCAGTGTCTGTCCCATGTAGTCTCTTTGCTCTGGTCACAGAAAGGAAGGGGGATTTCTTCCTATTTGCTGCCTCCAGCACCCCCCCCCTCCCCCCCCACACCATCCAGACCAGCAATTCAATTCTGAGGCTCAAGTATATGGGGAAACGGGGGGGGGGGGGGGGGGGGGATGCATCTCAAATTGGGATGCCCCTAGGACAGGGAATGGCTCGGCTCTGGACTTTAGGGTTTAAATAGTGTGTTGGCACAGGTTGACACCCTCTCTCTTAGTGACAGGATAGAACCAATCTAAGGTCACTTCAATGCAATGCATGCACACAGTGTGCCACTCCCAACACAGAGGACATGAGAATCAGGAGGTAAAACTTTATTTTATTATTACTCTGGCAATATAGGTGTAGCCCTACATAATGGGAATACATTCGAATGTGCCCAGACAATTACTTTAAATGACTTAAAACACAAGCTTCTTGATATCTACAGATAAAGATTACGGCATGCAGTAATAGTTTAGCAAACAGAGCCCAGTACACACACTAGTAATAATGGAAAATAGGATAAGTTGTGTGCCCTCGACAACCTGTCCCCTTACAATGAAAATTACAAATGTTATAATAAGACAAATCGATAGATCTGTGCAACTGTCACTTATAAGCCTCTTCATTGTAATACTGAACCAAAATTAGCTGTCTATGTATTATAAATAATACAGATCTTTTGTCACTGTGGTAAGCACATGTTGCTATAGCAACTGATCACTAGCAGCGTATATAAAGTCTTGTAGAAGAGGGCCCCTCACCCCTGGTAAAACATGTAATAGTGTAATAACCCTCCAAAGACACAGCCTATTTGCTTTAATAAATACCAATATTACTAGGCACTATGGGACCAAAGTGACACACTTTCCAACTAAACTCCAGGCAAGCAAATTGTTGTTAGGAAGACTAGAGTGCGAAATATTCACAAGCACATTACTACAGGGGTCCAGTAATGTGTTTTCTTCCCACTACTAACCCCTGAATTACCTGCATATTGACCTTGGCTACATGGCAAAGCACTCCAGGAGGTGTTTTCTATTGGAGGAGATCGCTCTGGTGTCAGCAGTGGCTTCCTTTTACTGCTCTGTACCTGTTCTATAGAGTTGAACCTACTGAAAGAAAGTCATTAGCTCAGTCACACATAGGCTCCAGTGCCACAAACACTACATATTAAACCGGACCAACAGCCTGACACAGTTGGAAAAGAAAAGCAGAGGCCATTTTGGAGCTTCCACTCCCAACTGACCATGCACAGTAACAGGAAGCCCAGCAGCACTTCCTGTTTGCAGGTGACCTGCAAATGCATGAGCCGCCATCTTGTTTTTAAAATTGACCCCAGCAGGAGTTAGCTTTACATAGAGAATAACTGAGAACAACAAAACCCTGGCTGTACTGTAAATGTGTAGGCAGTCATAGTTCACTAAAACTATGGTCACAGGCAAGGTAAGTGTTGATAGAACTTTGATTTGATTGAAAGACAATAGGGTCGATTCAGAGGCAGGTGAAAATTTACACCTGGTAGGCAATGGCAGGTGTGAGAAGGCTCTGAATCGACCCCAATGATTTCCGTCCCCTCTACCAGCAAAGATGGGTTCATTCCCAAAGAGCTGAGGACCAGGATGGTTTACAGCAGTGAAATGTATCCACACTAATGATTTTTAATTGGAATCTATGGATTACAGCACTTTTCTTAATATAATGGGCAGCTTGGACAATGGTGGACTATGTTACTTACTTGTAAATATCCCCATTCAGCTAACTCTAATTTCTAATCAGGGCCGGATTAAGGGTGGTGGAGGCCCTAGATACAGTATTTTTTTCCTTTAAAATAACTGGTAGTAACTGGTGGTTGTCTGGCACTAGCCCCCTTACTGGAACGTCAGATCGAGTCTCTTGTGCCACCCTTGTGCCGGTACATGCTGCTCGGGAACTCCTGCTTTGCCATTCTGGATTGGGGGGGGGGTGTAGTCGCCCTGGTCCAGCAGAAAACAGTTCCCTGCATTGAGCTGCCATCGGCTGTGCTTGGTGGCTTGTGTGCAGTGACAGATCTGCACGCACCCATCACTGTAGCGTTGCTGACGTCGGCTTTGCTGCTCTAGACTTTCCGTCCTGCCCTGTGGTGGCTTTGGCTGCTGGTTTGCAAAGAAAAGGTTTGCCCAGGAATGGGGGCCCCCATTGCCCCAATAGCTTTGTTGCTGGCCCCGAGGCCTGTCAAACCAAAGACTGAAAAGCCTCCTGGACCAGACCATTAGCCAAAGGTTGGTGGAGGCCCCCTTTGCAGGGCAAGTGGTGGAGGCCCCTGGGCACATGGCCCTTGCTCATTATCCGGCCCTGTTTCTAATGAAATTCAGCCTGACACCAGGCTAACACACATAGGAGTATCCTTACTTGCTTTATATAAACTGTCAGCCATTCTATAGCACAGAGAATATTAGAAATAAAAATAATAAGCCTAGTAGAAAATGTGGAGCAGGTTTATGGAAGATTAGCAGGGAATACCAGAGGAGGAGGAAGGGTTTTGCACCATAAGCATTACACAGATAGTGACCTAGTTCTGTGTTGCCTGGGCTCTGCTTTGATTACAAGCAATGTCGTATCCTATCCAGTGCTATTATGACACTAGGAAAGTGAAATCCATATCATGAAGTGTTGTTTACTACAGAACACACACGCTAGGATAATTGTTCCACCATTTTTAATATATATGTGACTTCAAGCTGGAGAAAAGAGCAGAGGGATAATTGACATAAATTTAGAGAACGTGAAATAATCACTCAGGATCCAGTACGAACCCATATATAACCCATAATCCGGGCAATTATTATATGGACAAACAAATAACTTTAAGCTCTAACAGGAGCAAGCCTTACAAGAGCAGGGGGTGGACATGCATTATCAGAAGCCCTTCAATACCTGTGGAAGATGGACTTTACAAGAGAAAAATGGACAAAAACCCACCCTAGAGTCTATGAGACTCCAGGACATGCATACTCCCTTCCCCTGAATACTCCTGAATCTGGATGCCCCCCTTTGTAAAACCCTCAGGTGGCCCAGTAAACTCACCTTCTCCCCGATCCAACGGTGCATGCGCGAGCAGCACCGCTCCCTGCTATACCTGATTGGACAGGAGGTCGTGCATGTGCCGGGAAAAGGTTGGAGTGGGTGTCCTGGGGGTTTCACACAGCAGGCCAACCCGAATCAGAGTGCCCCAGGGGACAGGGACCAAAACTCAGGATATTCAAAATCTTGGGTTTTGGTCCACTTTAAAGCAGAACAAAACCCACCAGCAGCCAGCCTGGAATCTAAAAAATTCCAGGGCCAGCCGCTGGCTTTCCCCAGAGCATCCCAATTTTGGATTGTGTGAAACCCCCCAGGGCGCACTCACCAACCTCGTCCAATGAGAGCCACCCTCTAAACTGACGTAATTAGGCAGGTGGCTCTCATTGTCAAACGGCTGCACATGCTGCTGCATCCCCAGTGTTGTGCACATGCTCCCGTCCCAGCCATTCACATAGGCTAGGGTGGGAACTTGTGCAGGGTCGGGGATGCTGCAGCGCTCGTTATAGCCAATAAGAGCCATTTGCTAAAAGTGCTAAACATAGCAAACGACTCTCATAGGCTGAGCTCCTGCGCCGTTGGACCGAGAAGAGGGGAGTTTAACTGGTCAAACTGTGGGGTTTCTTACAGCAGGGCATCCCCTAACGGGACATCCCCAGGGATAGGCACAGGCTAGCCTTGGGCAAAAGACCAGCCCTACACAAATTGGACACACACAAAATTCATCCCAGGCCAAGGGAAACTCCAAGAAGATCTATGGGAATGAAACAAAAAAAACCCACCGCATTCATGGTCTTGGCAAGCCAGGGTTGAAATATGCCCCGCCTAAGACTTTGGATAAATTTGAGGCGTATGTGGATATGCAAAAACATTTCCGCAGACTCAATGTTAAAAGGTTCTTTTTGAATAAACCCATGACGGTTGATACATCAGGACCAATTGGATCTGATGATAAATGATCACCCTACCAACATTCTCAGTTAAAAAATAAATCTTTATTTAACCCCCCAGGTTATATGAACTCACAAATAGAGACCTTTAAAACACTGGTCCTAAAAGATCTGGATACCATTAAGTAGGGATGAGCGAATCGATCCGGACGAACCCGGATTCGATCCGAATTTCAGGAAAAATTCGATTCGGATCGAATCCGAATTTCCCCGCGATTCGATCACTCGAAGTTTTCCTTTAACATCCATTCATTTACATTTACAGGCATTCTAAGATGGCGGACGGGACATGTCTGGACATCTATCCCGCGCCAGTGCAAGCTGGGGCAGTCACATGCAGCCTATCAGCAGCCAGCAAGCCCGGTGACGTCACACAGCGGTATTTAACGGCGGCCATCTTGCTTTTCCTCATTTCTCTATTGCATTCGTGACAGACAGAACGCTGTGTAGCTGAGGCAGTTAGACAGGCAGGGACAGACAGGGACAGGCTGGAGACAGGCAGGAGACAGACAGGAGACAGACAGGAGACAGACAGAAAGCCAGGAAAAACGGAGCTGGCTGACAGGGAGATTTTTTTTTTTTCATCCAGCCTTTGTTAGCGTTTTCAGGCTGCTTATAGTAACTAACTGTGCATATATACTGAACTGATCTTAAGTCTGCTGTGAGGCATCCCATTCTGTGAGTAAAGCAGCCTCTGTTTAAGACCATATAAGCATTTGCTCTTATCATATTTGAAATTAGCCTGATAAAGACACTTTTGCTGGGCAAAGCACTACTGGACCCTGCCAGGTCCATTCCTGCCCAGGGCATCCCATTCTGTGACTAAAGCAGCCTCTGTTTAAGACCATATAAGCATTTGCTCTTATCATATTTGAAATTAGCCTGATAAAGACACTTTTGCTGGGCAAAGCACTACTGGACCCTGCCAGGTCCATTCCTGCCCAGGGCATCCCATTCTGTGACTAAAGCAGCCTCTGTTTAAGACCATATAAGCATTTGCTCTTATCATATTTGAAATTAGCCTGATAAAGACACTTTTGCTGGGCAAAGCACTACTGGACCCTGCCAGGTCCATTCCTGCCCAGGGCATCCCATTCTGTGACTAAAGCAGCCTCTGTTTAAGACCATATAAGCATTTGCTCTTATCATATTTGAAATTAGCCTGATAAAGACACTTTTGCTGGGCAAAGCACTACTGGACCCTGCCAGGTCCATTCCTGCCCAGGGCATCCCATTCTGTGACTAAAGCAGCCTCTGTTTAAGACCATATAAGCATTTGCTCTTATCATATTTGAAATTAGCCTGATAAAGACACTTTTGCTGGGCAAAGCACTACTGTACCCTGCCAGATCCATTCCTGCCCAGGGCATCCCATTCTGTGACTAAAGCAGCCTCTGTTTAAGACCATATAAGCATTTGCTCTTATCATATTTGAAATTAGCCTGATAAAGACACTTTTGCTGGGCAAAGCACTACTGTACCCTGCCAGGCCCATTCCTGCCCAGGGCATCCCATTCTGTGACTACAGCAGCCTCTGTTTAAGACCATATAAGCATTTGCTCTTATCATATTTGAAATTAGCCTGATAAAGACACTTTTGCTGGGCAAAGCACTACTGTACCCTGCCAGGTCCATTCCTGCCCAGGGCATCCCATTCTGTGACTACAGCAGCCTCTGTTTAAGACCATATAAGCATTTGCTCTTTTCATATTTGAAATTAGGCCTGATAAAGACACTTTTGCTGGGCAAAGCACTACTGTACCCTGCCAGGTCCATTCCTGCCCAGGGCATCCCATTCTGTGACTAAAGCAGCCTCTGTTTAAGACCATATAAGCATTTGCTCTTATCATATTTGAAATTAGCCTGATAAAGACACTTTTGCTGGGCAAAGCACTACTGTACCCTGCCAGGTCCATTCCTGCCCAGGGCATCCCATTCTGTGACTACAGCAGCCTCTGTTTAAGACCATATAAGCATTTGCTCTTATCATATTTGAAATTAGGCCTGATAAAGACACTTTTGCTGGGCAAAGCACTACTGGACCCTGCCAGGTGCACTCCTATTTGGGGCATCCCATTCTGTGACTAAAGCAGCCTCTGTTTAAGACCATATAAGCATTTGCTCTTATCATATTTGAAATTAGCCTGATAAAGACACTTTTGCTGGGCAAAGCACTACTGTACCCTGCCAGGTCCATTCCTGCCCAGGGCATCCCATTCTGTGACTAAAGCAGCCTCTGTTTAAGACCATATAAGCATTTGCTCTTATCATATTTGAAATTAGCCTGATAAAGACACTTTTGCTGGGCAAAGCACTACTGGACCCTGCCAGGTCCATTCCTGCCCAGGGCATCCCATTCTGTGACTAAAGCAGCCTCTGTTTAAGACCATATAAGCATTTGCTCTTTTCATATTTGAAATTAGGCCTGATAAAGACACTTTTGCTGGGCAAAGCACTACTGTACCCTGCCAGGTCCATTCCTGCCCAGGGCATCCCATTCTGTGACTAAAGCAGCCTCTGTTTAAGACCATATAAGCATTTGCTCTTATCATATTTGAAATTAGCCTGATAAAGACACTTTTGCTGGGCAAAGCACTACTGTACCCTGCCAGGTCCATTCCTGCCCAGGGCATCCCATTCTGTGACTAAAGCAGCCTCTGTTTAAGACCATATAAGCATTTGCTCTTTTCATATTTGAAATTAGGCCTGATAAAGACACTTTTGCTGGGCAAAGCACTACTGTACCCTGCCAGGTCCATTCCTGCCCAGGGCATCCCATTCTGTGACTAAAGCAGCCTCTGTTTAAGACCATATAAGCATTTGCTCTTATCATATTTGAAATTAGCCTGATAAAGACACTTTTGCTGGGCAAAGCACTACTGGACCCTGCCAGGCCCATTCCTGCCCAGGGCATCCCATTCTGTGACTAAAGCAGCCTCTGTTTAAGACCATATAAGCATTTGCTCTTATCATATTTGAAATTAGCCTGATAAAGACACTTTTGCTGGGCAAAGCACTACTGTACCCTGCCAGGCCCATTCCTGCCCAGGGCATCCCATTCTGTGACTACAGCAGCCTCTGTTTAAGACCATATAAGCATTTGCTCTTATCATATTTGAAATTAGCCTGATAAAGACACTTTTGCTGGGCAAAGCACTACTGTACCCTGCCAGGTCCATTCCTGCCCAGGGCATCCCATTCTGTGACTACAGCAGCCTCTGTTTAAGACCATATAAGCATTTGCTCTTATCATATTTGAAATTAGCCTGATAAAGACACTTTTGCTGGGCAAAGCACTACTGTACCCTGCCAGGTCCATTCCTGCCCAGGGCATCCCATTCTGTGACTACAGCAGCCTCTGTTTAAGACCATATAAGCATTTGCTCTTATCATATTTGAAATTAGCCTGATAAAGACACTTTTGCTGGGCAAAGCACTACTGTACCCTGCCAGGTCCATTCCTGCCCAGGGCATCCCATTCTGTGACTAAAGCAGCCTCTGTTTAAGACCATATAAGCATTTGCTCTTTTCATATTTGAAATTAGGCCTGATAAAGACACTTTTGCTGGGCAAAGCACTACTGTACCCTGCCAGGTCCATTCCTGCCCAGGGCATCCCATTCTGTGACTAAAGCAGCCTCTGTTTAAGACCATATAAGCATTTGCTCTTATCATATTTGAAATTAGCCTGATAAAGACACTTTTGCTGGGCAAAGCACTACTGGACCCTGCCAGGTCCATTCCTGCCCAGGGCATCCCATTCTGTGACTAAAGCAGCCTCTGTTTAAGACCATATAAGCATTTGCTCTTTTCATATTTGAAATTAGGCCTGATAAAGACACTTTTGCTGGGCAAAGCACTACTGTACCCTGCCAGGTCCATTCCTGCCCAGGGCATCCCATTCTGTGACTACAGCAGCCTCTGTTTAAGACCATATAAGCATTTGCTCTTATCATATTTGAAATTAGCCTGATAAAGACACTTTTGCTGGGCAAAGCACTACTGTACCCTGCCAGGTCCATTCCTGCCCAGGGCATCCCATTCTGTGACTACAGCAGCCTCTGTTTAAGACCATATAAGCATTTGCTCTTTTCATATTTGAAATTAGGCCTGATAAAGACACTTTTGCTGGGCAAAGCACTACTGTACCCTGCCAGGTCCATTCCTGCCCAGGGCATCCCATTCTGTGACTAAAGCAGCCTCTGTTTAAGACCATATAAGCATTTGCTCTTATCATATTTGAAATTAGCCTGATAAAGACACTTTTGCTGGGCAAAGCACTACTGGACCCTGCCAGGTCCATTCCTGCCCAGGGCATCCCATTCTGTGACTAAAGCAGCCTCTGTTTAAGACCATATAAGCATTTGCTCTTATCATATTTGAAATTAGGCCTGATAAAGACACTTTTGCTGGGCAAAGCACTACTGGACCCTGCCAGGTGCACTCCTATTTGGGGCATCCCATTCTGTGACTAAAGCAGCCTCTGTTTAAGACCATATAAGCATTTGCTCTTATCATATTTGAAATTAGCCTGATAAAGACACTTTTGCTGGGCAAAGCACTACTGTACCCTGCCAGGTCCATTCCTGCCCAGGGCATCCCATTCTGTGACTACAGCAGCCTCTGTTTAAGACCATATAAGCATTTGCTCTTATCATATTTGAAATTAGCCTGATAAAGACACTTTTGCTGGGCAAAGCACTACTGGACCCTGCCAGGTCGATTCCTGTTGGGGCATCCCATTCTGTGACTACAGCAGCCTCTGTTTAAGACCATATAAGCATTTGCTCTTATCATATTTGAAATTAGCCTGATAAAGACACTTTTGCTGGGCAAAGCACTACTGTACCCTGCCAGGTCCATTCCTGCCAGGGCATCCCATTCTGTGACTAAAGCAGCCTCTGTTTAAGACCATATAAGCATTTGCTCTTTTCATATTTGAAATTAGGCCTGATAAAGACACTTTTGCTGGGCAAAGCACTACTGTACCCTGCCAGGTCCATTCCTGCCCAGGGCATCCCATTCTGTGACTAAAGCAGCCTCTGTTTAAGACCATATAAGCATTTGCTCTTATCATATTTGAAATTAGCCTGATAAAGACACTTTTGCTGGGCAAAGCACTACTGTACCCTGCCAGGTCCATTCCTGCCCAGGGCATCCCATTCTGTGACTACAGCAGCCTCTGTTTAAGACCATATAAGCATTTGCTCTTATCATATTTGAAATTAGGCCTGATAAAGACACTTTTGCTGGGCAAAGCACTACTGGACCCTGCCAGGTGCACTCCTATTTGGGGCATCCCATTCTGTGACTAAAGCAGCCTCTGTTTAAGACCATATAAGCATTTGCTCTTATCATATTTGAAATTAGCCTGATAAAGACACTTTTGCTGGGCAAAGCACTACTGTACCCTGCCAGGTCCATTCCTGCCCAGGGCATCCCATTCTGTGACTAAAGCAGCCTCTGTTTAAGACCATATAAGCATTTGCTCTTATCATATTTGAAATTAGCCTGATAAAGACACTTTTGCTGGGCAAAGCACTACTGGACCCTGCCAGGTCCATTCCTGCCCAGGGCATCCCATTCTGTGACTAAAGCAGCCTCTGTTTAAGACCATATAAGCATTTGCTCTTTTCATATTTGAAATTAGGCCTGATAAAGACACTTTTGCTGGGCAAAGCACTACTGTACCCTGCCAGGTCCATTCCTGCCCAGGGCATCCCATTCTGTGACTAAAGCAGCCTCTGTTTAAGACCATATAAGCATTTGCTCTTATCATATTTGAAATTAGCCTGATAAAGACACTTTTGCTGGGCAAAGCACTACTGTACCCTGCCAGGTCCATTCCTGCCCAGGGCATCCCATTCTGTGACTAAAGCAGCCTCTGTTTAAGACCATATAAGCATTTGCTCTTTTCATATTTGAAATTAGGCCTGATAAAGACACTTTTGCTGGGCAAAGCACTACTGTACCCTGCCAGGTCCATTCCTGCCCAGGGCATCCCATTCTGTGACTAAAGCAGCCTCTGTTTAAGACCATATAAGCATTTGCTCTTATCATATTTGAAATTAGCCTGATAAAGACACTTTTGCTGGGCAAAGCACTACTGTACCCTGCCAGGTCCATTCCTGCCCAGGGCATCCCATTCTGTGACTAAAGCAGCCTCTGTTTAAGACCATATAAGCATTTGCTCTTATCATATCTGAAATTAGCCTGATAAAGACACTTTTGCTGGGCAAAGCACTACTGTACCCTGCCAGGCCCATTCCTGCCCAGGGCATCCCATTCTGTGACTACAGCAGCCTCTGTTTAAGACCATATAAGCATTTGCTCTTATCATATTTGAAATTAGCCTGATAAAGACACTTTTGCTGGGCAAAGCACTACTGTACCCTGCCAGGCCCATTCCTGCCCAGGGCATCCCATTCTGTGACTACAGCAGCCTCTGTTTAAGACCATATAAGCATTTGCTCTTATCATATTTGAAATTAGCCTGATAAAGACACTTTTGCTGGGCAAAGCACTACTGTACCCTGCCAGGTCCATTCCTGCCCAGGGCATCCCATTCTGTGACTACAGCAGCCTCTGTTTAAGACCATATAAGCATTTGCTCTTATCATATTTGAAATTAGCCTGATAAAGACACTTTTGCTGGGCAAAGCACTACTGTACCCTGCCAGGTCCATTCCTGCCCAGGGCATCCCATTCTGTGACTACAGCAGCCTCTGTTTAAGACCATATAAGCATTTGCTCTTATCATATTTGAAATTAGCCTGATAAAGACACTTTTGCTGGGCAAAGCACTACTGTACCCTGCCAGGTCCATTCCTGCCCAGGGCATCCCATTCTGTGACTAAAGCAGCCTCTGTTTAAGACCATATAAGCATTTGCTCTTTTCATATTTGAAATTAGGCCTGATAAAGACACTTTTGCTGGGCAAAGCACTACTGTACCCTGCCAGGTCCATTCCTGCCCAGGGCATCCCATTCTGTGACTAAAGCAGCCTCTGTTTAAGACCATATAAGCATTTGCTCTTATCATATTTGAAATTAGCCTGATAAAGACACTTTTGCTGGGCAAAGCACTACTGGACCCTGCCAGGTCCATTCCTGCCCAGGGCATCCCATTCTGTGACTAAAGCAGCCTCTGTTTAAGACCATATAAGCATTTGCTCTTTTCATATTTGAAATTAGGCCTGATAAAGACACTTTTGCTGGGCAAAGCACTACTGTACCCTGCCAGGTCCATTCCTGCCCAGGGCATCCCATTCTGTGACTACAGCAGCCTCTGTTTAAGACCATATAAGCATTTGCTCTTATCATATTTGAAATTAGCCTGATAAAGACACTTTTGCTGGGCAAAGCACTACTGTACCCTGCCAGGCCCATTCCTGCCCAGGGCATCCCATTCTGTGACTACAGCAGCCTCTGTTTAAGACCATATAAGCATTTGCTCTTATCATATTTGAAATTAGCCTGATAAAGACACTTTTGCTGGGCAAAGCACTACTGTACCCTGCCAGGTCCATTCCTGCCCAGGGCATCCCATTCTGTGACTACAGCAGCCTCTGTTTAAGACCATATAAGCATTTGCTCTTATCATATTTGAAATTAGCCTGATAAAGACACTTTTGCTGGGCAAAGCACTACTGTACCCTGCCAGGTCCATTCCTGCCCAGGGCATCCCATTCTGTGACTAAAGCAGCCTCTGTTTAAGACCATATAAGCATTTGCTCTTTTCATATTTGAAATTAGGCCTGATAAAGACACTTTTGCTGGGCAAAGCACTACTGTACCCTGCCAGGTCCATTCCTGCCCAGGGCATCCCATTCTGTGACTAAAGCAGCCTCTGTTTAAGACCATATAAGCATTTGCTCTTATCATATTTGAAATTAGCCTGATAAAGACACTTTTGCTGGGCAAAGCACTACTGGACCCTGCCAGGTCCATTCCTGCCCAGGGCATCCCATTCTGTGACTAAAGCAGCCTCTGTTTAAGACCATATAAGCATTTGCTCTTTTCATATTTGAAATTAGGCCTGATAAAGACACTTTTGCTGGGCAAAGCACTACTGTACCCTGCCAGGTCCATTCCTGCCCAGGGCATCCCATTCTGTGACTACAGCAGCCTCTGTTTAAGACCATATAAGCATTTGCTCTTATCATATTTGAAATTAGCCTGATAAAGACACTTTTGCTGGGCAAAGCACTACTGTACCCTGCCAGGTCCATTCCTGCCCAGGGCATCCCATTCTGTGACTAAAGCAGCCTCTGTTTAAGACCATATAAGCATTTGCTCTTTTCATATTTGAAATTAGGCCTGATAAAGACACTTTTGCTGGGCAAAGCACTACTGTACCCTGCCAGGTCCATTCCTGCCCAGGGCATCCCATTCTGTGACTAAAGCAGCCTCTGTTTAAGACCATATAAGCATTTGCTCTTATCATATTTGAAATTAGCCTGATAAAGACACTTTTGCTGGGCAAAGCACTACTGGACCCTGCCAGGTCGATTCCTGTTGGGGCATCCCATTCTGTGACTAAAGCAGCCTCTGTTTAAGACCATATAAGCATTTGCTCTTATCATATTTGAAATTAGCCTGATAAAGACACTTTTGCTGGGCAAAGCACTACTGTACCCTGCCAGGTCCATTCCTGCCCAGGGCATCCCATTCTGTGACTAAAGCAGCCTCTGTTTAAGACCATATAAGCATTTGCTCTTTTCATATTTGAAATTAGGCCTGATAAAGACACTTTTGCTGGGCAAAGCACTACTGTACCCTGCCAGGCCCATTCCTGCCCAGGGCATCCCATTCTGTGACTACAGCAGCCTCTGTTTAAGACCATATAAGCATTTGCTCTTATCATATTTGAAATTAGCCTGATAAAGACACTTTTGCTGGGCAAAGCACTACTGTACCCTGCCAGGTCCATTCCTGCCCAGGGCATCCCATTCTGTGACTACAGCAGCCTCTGTTTAAGACCATATAAGCATTTGCTCTTATCATATTTGAAATTAGCCTGATAAAGACACTTTTGCTGGGCAAAGCACTACTGTACCCTGCCAGGTCCATTCCTGCCCAGGGCATCCCATTCTGTGACTACAGCAGCCTCTGTTTAAGACCATATAAGCATTTGCTCTTATCATATTTGAAATTAGCCTGATAAAGACACTTTTGCTGGGCAAAGCACTACTGGACCCTGCCAGGTCCATTCCTGCCCAGGGCATCCCATTCTGTGACTAAAGCAGCCTCTGTTTAAGACCATATAAGCATTTGCTCTTATCATATTTGAAATTAGCCTGATAAAGACACTTTTGCTGGGCAAAGCACTACTGGACCCTGCCAGGTCCATTCCTGCCCAGGGCATCCCATTCTGTGACTAAAGCAGCCTCTGTTTAAGACCATATAAGCATTTGCTCTTATCATATTTGAAATTAGCCTGATAAAGACACTTTTGCTGGGCAAAGCACTACTGTACCCTGCCAGGTCCATTCCTGCCCAGGGCATCCCATTCTGTGACTAAAGCAGCCTCTGTTTAAGACCATATAAGCATTTGCTCTTATCATATTTGAAATTAGCCTGATAAAGACACTTTTGCTGGGCAAAGCACTACTGTACCCTGCCAGGCCCATTCCTGCCCAGGGCATCCCATTCTGTGACTACAGCAGCCTCTGTTTAAGACCATATAAGCATTTGCTCTTATCATATTTGAAATTAGCCTGATAAAGACACTTTTGCTGGGCAAAGCACTACTGTACCCTGCCAGGTCCATTCCTGCCCAGGGCATCCAATTCTGTGACTACAGCAGCCTCTGTTTAAGACCATATAAGCATTTGCTCTTATCATATTTGAAATTAGGCCTGATAAAGACACTTTTGCTGGGCAAAGCACTACTGGACCCTGCCAGGTGCACTCCTATTTGGGGCATCCCATTCTGTGACTAAAGCAGCCTCTGTTTAAGACCATATAAGCATTTGCTCTTATCATATTTGAAATTAGCCTGATAAAGACACTTTTGCTGGGCAAAGCACTACTGTACCCTGCCAGGTCCATTCCTGCCCAGGGCATCCCATTCTGTGACTAAAGCAGCCTCTGTTTAAGACCATATAAGCATTTGCTCTTATCATATTTGAAATTAGCCTGATAAAGACACTTTTGCTGGGCAAAGCACTACTGTACCCTGCCAGGTCCATTCCTGCCCAGGGCATCCCATTCTGTGACTAAAGCAGCCTCTGTTTAAGACCATATAAGCATTTGCTCTTTTCATATTTGAAATTAGGCCTGATAAAGACACTTTTGCTGGGCAAAGCACTACTGTACCCTGCCAGGCCCATTCCTGCCCAGGGCATCCCATTCTGTGACTACAGCAGCCTCTGTTTAAGACCATATAAGCATTTGCTCTTATCATATTTGAAATTAGCCTGATAAAGACACTTTTGCTGGGCAAAGCACTACTGTACCCTGCCAGGTCCATTCCTGCCCAGGGCATCCCATTCTGTGACTACAGCAGCCTCTGTTTAAGACCATATAAGCATTTGCTCTTATCATATTTGAAATTAGCCTGATAAAGACACTTTTGCTGGGCAAAGCACTACTGTACCCTGCCAGGTCCATTCCTGCCCAGGGCATCCCATTCTGTGACTACAGCAGCCTCTGTTTAAGACCATATAAGCATTTGCTCTTATCATATTTGAAATTAGCCTGATAAAGACACTTTTGCTGGGCAAAGCACTACTGGACCCTGCCAGGTCCATTCCTGCCCAGGGCATCCCATTCTGTGACTAAAGCAGCCTCTGTTTAAGACCATATAAGCATTTGCTCTTATCATATTTGAAATTAGCCTGATAAAGACACTTTTGCTGGGCAAAGCACTACTGTACCCTGCCAGGTCCATTCCTGCCCAGGGCATCCCATTCTGTGACTAAAGCAGCCTCTGTTTAAGACCATATAAGCATTTGCTCTTATCATATTTGAAATTAGCCTGATAAAGACACTTTTGCTGGGCAAAGCACTACTGTACCCTGCCAGGTCCATTCCTGCCCAGGGCATCCCATTCTGTGACTAAAGCAGCCTCTGTTTAAGACCATATAAGCATTTGCTCTTATCATATTTGAAATTAGCCTGATAAAGACACTTTTGCTGGGCAAAGCACTACTGTACCCTGCCAGGTCCATTCCTGCCCAGGGCATCCCATTCTGTGACTAAAGCAGCCTCTGTTTAAGACCATATAAGCATTTGCTCTTATCATATTTGAAATTAGGCCTGATAAAGACACTTTTGCTGGGCAAAGCACTACTGGACCCTGCCAGGTCCATTCCTGCCCAGGGCATCCCATTCTGTGACTAAAGCAGCCTCTGTTTAAGACCATATAAGCATTTGCTCTTATCATATTTGAAATTAGCCTGATAAAGACACTTTTGCTGGGCAAAGCACTACTGTACCCTGCCAGGTCCATTCCTGCCCAGGGCATCCCATTCTGTGACTACAGCAGCCTCTGTTTAAGACCATATAAGCATTTGCTCTTATTATATTTATATTATAAGACACTTTTGCTGGGCATAGGCTTACTGCTGCCTGCCAGGTGCACTTCTGTTGAGGCATCCCATTCTGTAACATAGCATACCCCTCTTTATTTACACTAAGCAGCTCTCTTATTTACACTAAGCAGGCCTGTTGGAGGCTGAGTGTTACTGCTCACTTTTGGTGTGCATTATATTCTGTTTCATATAGACCCACCGCTGCCCGGGGTTTTTTTAAATATCACCTACTACCACGCCAGTTAGACTATGTCGGGCAGACAAGTGCCTGGAAGTGAAAAGAGGAGTGGCAGAGGCCAAGATTCCGCAGGCAGAGCTCGCATCAGACTGGGGGCCAGTAGCAGCAGGAGTCACGCTGAGAGACCTAATCTGCCAGTATCTGCTAGCGGTCGGGTCTCCACCAGTAACGCATCTGCCGTGGTAGATTGGCTGACGCGCTCATCAACAACATCATCACAACTTACATCTGAGACCCCCAGTCTAGGGTCGGTAGGTTCCTCTGACACAACCCTGAGTTGGCATGCCCCGAGAGCAGTCCCTGTCCTCCCATTGCCTCTGTCCTACGCCGTTCCCTCCCCCAGCGACGTATCCTATGCTTTGGGTTCAGCTCCACTCTTTAGTGAGGAGGACGATCAGATACAGGAGGACAGTCAGCAGCTACTGCCCAGCCAAGAAATGGAGGTGGCTTCTTTAGCTAGGCAGACAAATAGTGATGTGGACAGTGTCGTGGGTGCTGCGAGCGTTCCAGCTCCTGCGCCAGACACTGTTGACGAATCCACGAACATCAGTGACGTACAGCCACAACTCGGTGATGATGATGATGATGACGATGAAGCCGATCGCACTTGGGAGCCGGGTGATGAAGGGGCTTCATCGTCATCATCAGGAGAAGAGGGGCGCAGGTTGCCCCGGAGTCAGCAGCTGAGGCAGCAAGGTGGTAGCAGTCAGCATGGGGGCACAATTCCAAAGGCTGGAGCCGGCCGGGGCCGGGGTAGAGCACCTGCTGTGCGGCAGTCTACCTTATCGGGAGGTAGTGGAGCAGGGGTTCCTGGAGTTGGCAACAGCAGCAGTGAATCAGTGAGGCCAGGGGGTGGGAAAAGTAGCTACTCGGCAGTGTGGCAGTTTTTCCTGAGGCATCCGCAGGAGGGTAACATGGCCACATGCAAGATATGTAGGCAAAAGGTGAAGCGTGGCCAGGGTCCAAATGTTGGCACCACGGCCCTGCGTCAACATATGATGCGTCACCATAAAACGACCTGGGAGAACCGAGGCTCCCAAGGGGTGGTCCAGTCTGCTTCCTCACCAAGTGAGCTCCCAATTTCTGCCAGCCAAGGCTCCAGCACCTCAGCCGAAGGCAGCTGTGCGTCATACCCATCCTCTGTCGCTCCTGCTCCTCCTCCTCCTCCAAGTCATGCATCCCGCCAGCAATCCATCAGCGAAGCCATGTCCAAGAGACAGCAGTATGCGCCCACTCATCCTACGGCGCAGAAGCTGAATGTGCTCCTGTCCAAGTTGCTGGTGCTGCAGTCGCTCCCTTTTCAGGTGGTGGAATCTGCACCTTTCAGAGAACTGATGGCTTGTGCCGAGCCGAGGTGGAGAGTCCCAAGCCGTCATTTCTTTGCCAAGAAGGCAGTACCAGCGCTGCACACTTTTGTTGAACAGAAGGTGGGCCAGTCCTTGAGCCTGTCGGTGTGTAGCAAAATACATGGCAGCGCCGACATCTGGAGCTGTAACTACGGTCAGGGGCAGTACATGTCGTTTACGGCCCACTGGGTGAATGTGGTCCCTTTGCAGCAGCAACTTGGACAGGTCACGCCGCTTCGGCCTCCGCGCTCTCTGCCCATTGGGCCTGTGACACCGTGCGACTCGGCCTCCTCATCCTCCGCCATCTCCTCACCCTCCACTGTAGGCTCAAGTCTCAGTGCCCCTCCAGTCTACCATGTGTGCAGGGCACGGAGGTGTCACGCAGTGCTTCACATGGTTTGTCTTGGCGAACGGAGTCACACAGGGGAGGAACTGCTTAAATGTATTCATCAGGAAATCCAAACATGGCTTACTCCGAGAAAACTTAAAATGGGAATCATGGTTACCGACAATGGGAAGAACATTTTGTCTGCGCTGCGCCAAGGAAGCCTGACCCATGCCCCCTGCATGGCTCACGTCTTCAATCTGGTTGTCAAGCGGTTTCTGAAGTGTTCCCCCCATCTGCAAGACATCCTAACAACTTCAAGGAAACTTTGCATGCACTTCAGCCACTCCTACACCGCCAAACACACCCTTCTTGAGCTACAGCGTCAGAATGGTATCCCCCAACATAGTCTGATTTGCGATGTTTCCACCCGTTGGAATTCCACCCTTCACATGTTGGACCGATTATATGAACAGAGAAAAGCCATCACGGATTTCCTGATGATCCAAGCAGATAGGGGGACTCCCCTGTGTAACTTCAATGTCAACCAGTGGCAGCTCATACGTGACACCTGCCGTTTGCTCAGGCCCTTTGAGGATGCCACTTTATTTGTCAGTCGGCAGGATTACGGGATGAACGACGTGATTCCACTGCTTCATGTACTACAGCACATGTTGGAAACCATGGCTGGTCAGGGCACTGGAGACATGGCGTTTACATCTTACGGCCACATGAACCCCGCTGGAGCTGAACTGGAGGAGGAGGAAGAGGAGGAGGAGTTGCCCAGCGAAACACAGTTTAGGCTTGGCGAAATGGCTGGTTTATCTAGTCAGCGGACAGGAGAGGAGGAGCAGGAGCAGCCAGAGGAGCTAGAGGTTTTTGAGGAAGGAGAGACAGAGGACCCGGGCACACCGTGGCAGTATGCAGTGGAGATGGAGACAGGTAGTCCATCCGAGTCACTTGCGCAAATGGCACGAAGCATGCTCACGTGCTTGCGTAGTGACCCCAGAATTGTTTCCATCTGTCGGCGGGATGACTTCTGGCTGTCCACCTTATTGGACCCTCGCTTCCGGCACAAAATGGGGGCATTTTTTAAACCCACCGAGAGGGAGGACAAACTCAACTACTACAAAGACATTCTACGTAGGCAGTTGGCCGATGCCTATCTGCGCCATGGTCCATACTCTCGCAGGTCTGACTCGAGGGGACCTCTGCGCTCACCTTCCACTGCCATGGCCGCTGGGGGGGTTGGCAGCAGCAGCAGCAGAAGCTCCATCAGCAGCAGCAGCCTCAGTCTTCAGTCGCTAATGAGTAGCTTTCTACACCCGCATAGTGAGGCTACTCATGAGCAGCAGGAAGACCTGGAGCAGGACCTGAACCAGCAGGTCATGTCATACTTTGACATGACCATGCCAACACACCTTGAGGATCCGCTGGACTTCTGGGCAGCCAAACTTGATTTGTGGCCGCAACTAGCAGAGTTTGCCCTGGAAAAGCTGTCCTGCCCGGCAAGTAGCGTGCCATCTGAGCGGGTGTTTAGTGCGGCGGGGGCCATAGTTACGGCGAGGAGAACTCGTCTGTCAACTAAAAATGTGGAGAGACTCACCTTTGTCAAAATGAATCAGGGATGGATCAGCCAGGATTTCCACCCACCAATGCCTGATGCATGCGACTAGATTCAGCATGGTGCCACATTTTACACTTTCCAAATGGTGCAAAACATATTTATGTCTTTAGGCCATTTTTTGGGCTCCTGCTGCTGCTACTGTCAACTCCTGCCAACTCCAGGGTGTGATTCATCCAATTTTTGGGCTCCTGAGGCCAACTCCAGTGTATATTTGGGCTCCTGCTGCTGCTGCTGCTGCCAAGTTCTGCCAACTCCAGGGTGTGATTCATCCAATTTTTGGGCTCCTGAAGCCAACTCCAGTGTATATTTGGGCTCCTGCTGCTGCTGCTGTCAACTCCTGCCAACTCCAGGGTGTGATTCATCCAATTTTTGGGCTCCTGAGGCCAACTCCAGTGTATATTTGGGCTCCTGCTGCTGCTACTGTCAACTCCTGCCAACTCCAGGGTGTGATTCATCCAATTTTTGGGCTCCTGAAGCCAACTCCAGTGTATATTTGGGCTCCTGCTGCTGCTGCTGTCAACTCCTGCCAACTCCAGGGTGTGATTCATCAAATTTTTGGGCTCCTGAGGCCAACTCCAGTGTATATTTGGGCTCCTGCTGCTGCTGCTGCCAACTTCTGCCAACTCCAGGGTGTGATTCATCCAATTATTGGGCTACTGAAGCCAACTCCAGTGTATATTTGGGCTCCTGCTGCTGCTACTGTCAACTCCTGCCAACTCCAGGGTGTGATTCATCCAATTTTTGGGCTCCTGAGGCCAACTCCAGTGTATATTTGGGCTCCTGCTGCTGCTGCTGCCAACTTCTGCCAACTCCAGGGTGTGATTCATCCAATTTTTGGGCTACTGAAGCCAACTCCAGTGTATATTTGGGCTCCTGCTGCTGCTGCTGTCAACTCCTGCCAACTCCAGGGTGTGATTCATCCAATTTTTGGGCTCCTGAGGCCAACTCCAGTGTATATTTGGGCTCCTGCTGCTGCTACTGTCAACTCCTGCCAACTCCAGGGTGTGATTCATCCAATTTTTGGGCTCCTGAAGCCAACTCCAGTGTATATTTGGGCTCCTGCTGCTGCTGCTGCCAACTTCTGCCAACTCCAGGGTGTGATTCATCCAATTTTTGGGCTCCTGAAGCCAACTCCAGTGTATATTTGGGCTCCTGCTGCTGTCAACTCCTGCCAACTCCAGGGTGTGATTCATCCAATTTTTGGGCTCCTGAGGCCAACTCCAGTGTATATTTGGGCTCCTGCTGCTGCTACTGTCAACTCCTGCCAACTCCAGGGTGTGATTCATCCAATTTTTGGGCTCCTGAGGCCAACTCCAGTGTATATTTGGGCTCCTGCTGCTGCTGCTGCCAACTTCTGCCAACTCCAGGGTGTGATTCATCCAATTTTTGGGCTACTGAAGCCAACTCCAGTGTATATTTGGGCTCCTGCTGCTGCTGCTGCCAACTTCTGCCAACTCCAGGGTGTGATTCATCCAATTTTTGGGCTCCTGAGGCCAACTCCAGTGTATATTTGGGCTCCTGCTGCTGCTGCTGCCAACTTCTGCCAACTCCAGGGTGTGATTCATCCAATTTTTGGGCTACTGAAGCCAACTCCAGTGTATATTTGGGCTCCTGCTGCTGCTGCTGCCAACTTCTGCCAACTCCAGGGTGTGATTCATCCAATTTTTGGGCTCCTGAAGCCAACTCCAGTGTATATTTGGGCTCCTGCTGCTGCTGCTGCCAACTTCTGCCAACTCCAGGGTGTGATTCATCCAATTTTTGGGCTACTGAAGCCAACTCCAGTGTATATTTGGGCTGCTGCTGCTGCCAACTTCTGCCAACTCCAGGGTGTGATTCATCCAATTTTTGGGCTCCTGAGGCCAACTCCAGTGTATATTTGGGCTCCTGCTGCTGCTACTGTCAACTCCTGCCAACTCCAGGGTGTGATTCATCCAATTTTTGGGCTCCTGAAGCCAACTCCAGTGTATATTTGGGCTCCTGCTGCTGCTGCTGCTGCCAACTTCTGCCAACTCCAGGGTGTGATTCATCCAATTTTTGGGCTCCTGAGGCCAACTCCAGTGTATATTTGGGCTCCTGCTGCTGCTGCTGCCAACTTCTGCCAACTCCAGGGTGTGATTCATCCAATTTTTGGGCTACTGAAGCCAACTCCAGTGTATATTTGGGCTCCTGCTGCTGCTGCTGTCAACTCCTGCCAACTCCAGGGTGTGATTCATCCAATTTTTGGGCTCCTGAGGCCAACTCCAGTGTATATTTGGGCTCCTGCTGCTGCTACTGTCAACTCCTGCCAACTCCAGGGTGTGATTCATCCAATTTTTGGGCTCCTGAAGCCAACTCCAGTGTATATTTGGGCTCCTGCTGCTGCTGCTGCCAACTTCTGCCAACTCCAGGGTGTGATTCATCCAATTTTTGGGCTACTGAAGCCAACTCCAGTGTATATTTGGGCTCCTGCTGCTGCTGCTGTCAACTCCTGCCAACTCCAGGGTGTGATTCATCCAATTTTTGGGCTCCTGAGGCCAACTCCAGTGTATATTTGGGCTCCTGCTGCTGCTACTGTCAACTCCTGCCAACTCCAGGGTGTGATTCATCCAATTTTTGGGCTCCTGAAGCCAACTCCAGTGTATATTTGGGCTCCTGCTGCTGCTGCTGTCAACTCCTGCCAACTCCAGGGTGTGATTCATCCAATTTTTGGGCTCCTGAGGCCAACTCCAGTGTATATTTGGGCTCCTGCTGCTGCTACTGTCAACTCCTGCCAACTCCAGGGTGTGATTCATCCAATTTTTGGGCTCCTGAAGCCAACTCCAGTGTATATTTGGGCTCCTGCTGCTGCTGCTGTCAACTCCTGCCAACTCCAGGGTGTGATTCATCAAATTTTTGGGCTCCTGAGGCCAACTCCAGTGTATATTTGGGCTCCTGCTGCTGCTGCTGCCAACTTCTGCCAACTCCAGGGTGTGATTCATCCAATTTTTGGGCTACTGAAGCCAACTCCAGTGTATATTTGGGCTCCTGCTGCTGCTACTGTCAACTCCTGCCAACTCCAGGGTGTGATTCATCCAATTTTTGGGCTCCTGAGGCCAACTCCAGTGTATATTTGGGCTCCTGCTGCTGCTGCTGCCAACTTCTGCCAACTCCAGGGTGTGATTCATCCAATTTTTGGGCTACTGAAGCCAACTCCAGTGTATATTTGGGCTCCTGCTGCTGCTGCTGCCAACTCCAGGGTGTGATTCATCCAATTTTTGGGCTCCTGAGGCCAACTCCAGTGTATATTTGGGCTCCTGCTGCTGCCAACTTCTGCCAACTCCAGGGTGTGATTCATCCAATTTTTGGGCTACTGAAGCCAACTCCAGTGTATATTTGGGCTCCTGCTGCTGCTGCTGCCAACTTCTGCCAACTCCAGGGTGTGATTCATCCAATTTTTGGGCTCCTGAAGCCAACTCCAGTGTATATTTGGGCTCCTGCTGCTGCTACTGTCAACTCCTGCCAACTCCAGGGTGTGATTCATCCAATTTTTGGGCTCCTGAGGCCAACTCCAGTGTATATTTGGGCTCCTTCTGCCCCTCATAGTGATGCCACTTCAACTCTCTGCAATTGTGCCGCTCTGCGATTCTATTAGCGATGCCTCTGATCTGCATGTGATATTTCTTCAAAGTATTATTTAACTAACCCAGCACGCATCCTGTGCGTGTTACAGCAAGGCAGAATGGTTTACAACCCTATTGAGGCTCTAGGAGGCTCAGAAATAGCCGTTTTTAATAGCGATTCGTCGCGAATTTATTCGGGTCGAAACGATTTTTGTCGGAAAATTCGGCGAATCAGTCGAATCGAATTTTTCAAAAGTTCGCTCATCTCTACCATTAAGGTTAAACAGGGGACCATATCGGCCGATATCAGGAGCGGCCTTAAAGAACTTGAACAGAAAAAGGATGTGGTTATTAAGCTTGCCGACAAGGGGGGGGGTTTAGTCATTTTAAATAAAACCGATTATGTTGATGAGGTCAATAGGTTATTGGCGGATACAGAAACTTACCTCCTTCTTAAAAAAGACCCTACGGTGGGGTACAAACAAGACATTTTTGGTCTACTGAATAAGGGCTTGGAAATGGGAATCCTGAATAAAAAAGAATTTGATTACCTAAATCTAACGGCACCACATATACCAACAATATATATTCTACCTAAAAGTGCTTGACCAAACCCCGGGTGGACCTATTGTTAGCGGGGTGGGGTCAATTACATGCCATCTTGGTGAATATATTGATTGTTTTCTGCAGGGAATCGTTACCTCTCTTCCATCTTACCTGAGGGATTCGTCACACGTTCTTGATATCTGTAGTAACCTAGGAGTTAATCAGAATTCCTTTTTGGTTACTGCAGATGTTACCTCCTTATATACCGTTATCCCCCACGATAAGGGCATTGCAGTGGTGCAGTTCTTTCTTTCCACAAAATCCACCTTACCAGCTAGACAGATCAATTTCATAATTGAATGTCTTACGTTTGCTTTAGAGAGAAACTATTTTTGGTTTAACAATAATTACTATCTGCAGAGGAAAGGAGTCGCTATGGGCGCAAAATTTGCGTCTAGCATGGCGAATCTTTATGTAGGGTGGTGGGAATTATCATTTATCCACGAACAGCCCTTAGCTAACTTACGTTGTTAGTATCGTTATATTGATGACGTATTTTTTGTGTGGGATGGGCCACAGGAGGCTCTGAATTCCTTTTGTAAAGCAATTAATGAAAATGTTTTTAATTTGGAGTTCACTGCGGAAGCTAGTATGGATTCCGTTAATTTTTTAGGCCTGACAATTAAAAAAGAAGGACATTCATTGATTACTGCCACTTATTTCAAAAGCACGGACCGGAATGGCTTCGTGCCATTCTCTAGCTGTCACCACTCGAGTTAGTTACAGGCAATACGGGCAGTTTACACGATTAAGGCGGAATCGTACATCCCTGGAGGACGATGATCTTCAGTCTGCTATGCTTACGAAACGTTTTACTGACAAAGGGTACGATGGGAATAAGATTCGCGAGCATAGGGCACTGATTAGGCAGCGCCCCAGAGAATCCTTTTTAAAAAAGAATCCCATAAGGTAACAGAGAACTGCTGAAAATAGGGAAAATGATATCCCTTTCATAACTGGGTTCAACGTCAACATAAATAGGTCCGGAACTTATTGGCCAGGCATTGGAACATCTTAAAAGCTGATACAGTCCTGGGTCCGTTATTTCCTGAACGCCCCAGTATAGTTTTTTGGAAAGCACCAAATTTAAGAGATCGCTTGGTGAAAAGTTATATCGACCCCCCCTAAACCTAGAACAACTTTGGGGAATCCATCTATTGGATTTTATCGATGCGGTACCTGTGCTGGATGTAAGGGGTGCATCCCAACTGAAAAACCCAAAAGATCGTTTCAAGATCCCAAAACAGAAAAAGTTCATTTCCTGTTGGACCAAAGGGGCGGTCTACCTGATTTGGTGTCCCTGTCAGAAGCTGTAAGTTGGACGTACTACCCGTGAATTAAGGATACGTATACGGGAACACATGTATAATGTTAAACGTGGGTATGAAGACCATAGTTTATCGGCTCATTTCAAATCATGCCATAACAGTGACCCTACACTTATGTCTTTTATTGAGTTGATAGAGTTGAATATCACTGGCGGGGTTCTCATTTAGTCAGGGAACTCTCAAGGAAAGAAGGCTGGTGGATCTACAATTTAGGCACGCTTTATCCAGCCGGTCTAAACATTGATTTTGATTTAAATTGGTTTACTGGTTCGTCTTAAACATCATTTATATTTGATATTGTGTATATTTGGTTTTTTATTGTTGCTGCATCATGCAATTTATTTGGTGTTTTTTTTATGTATTATTTGCGTTATACTGTATTTTTTGTATTGTGCTGGCACTGGAATCAGACTGCCCATGTGGGCCTTTCATTTTGGCCTTATTTTCTATATAAGCTGGTTTTTAAATTTTAAATCTTCCTACATAGGAGCTAAAAATTGATTTGCCAATTGGTTTGATCGACTGAGTAATTCTCAGTATGTTGGTGGAACGCAGTTTTGCGCACCATTTGTTGCGATCACGTGATTTACTGCTGGGGGTGCATTGTCCTGCGCTCCATGGAGATGCTTGGTTGTACAGAAATGCTTAAATCGTGTGATCGCTATTTCGGTCATGTAACTCTCTTATCACTGGGGGAAGCAGTGGCTACCCAGTGACATGCTTCGTATTCTCCATGAAGGTCACAGGCTGCATATTGAAGCTGGCATCACGTGATCGGCAGTCGCGATCACGTGACTGACGTTTTGAACGCGCTTCCACGTTCCACTTTCAAATACACAGCCAAGTCACGTGATCGGTAGTTGCGATCACGTGACCAAGATATACTGAACGCGCCTCTGGCTTCTAGTCTGATTGTTTGTCAAATTCAACACTTCTTGAAGCTGTGAGGATGCATTTTTCTTTTACTACTGTGTTTCTGTGGATGCCTGTTCTTCGTCCTGTTATGACTTTTGTGATAAGTCTTTGTGACAGGCGCTCCAATCTATGCCGCATTGCATTGTGGGATAAGCCCCCATTACTTCTTTGGCTATAAAACTCCTGCCATTCTGCCACGCCACCAGCCTTGTTAAAGTCACCCCAATAGCGACGAAACGCGTTGGCGGTGGCCCGTAGCGGAGTTATTGAAAGTGGTAACTAACGTTGTTATTACCTGTCCCCCTGTGGCCGTCGGATTCCAGGGCCGGCTCAACTTTGGATTTACTTAATGCTGGTTTATCTTCTTGGTTTGTGAGTGCATTTCCTTTTTTAATTAAATATTTGAATGATACGGAATTGCACTATGTTTGGTCTGGTTCTGTGTTTTGGTATATGTCCTGCATATCCTGTGGCGAGTCAGCGCCTTATTGGGGAATCTGCTTGGAATTGATTGCAGTTATTGGTTCCATGCATTTGAAGCCCTATCCTACTTTGTAGCTGGTAAGCATTTACATTGTTGGTGAAGGATTGGATTCAATCACGCTATATTGTGAAGTGCACGTGCTGTGGGACTCATCTATCGTCTAGCTTTGGTGCTCTGTATATTATATATATCAGCGCGGTGTGATGTACTAATATTTACAATTGTTACTCTTTTAAGCCAGGGTGTATGACTTGGTGACCAATGGCTACCTCAAGGTAAACGTATAGCTAAACCCCCTTAAGGTGGACCAGTCTCCCCCTGCAGCCATCCTGGAGTCTAAAAGATTCCAGGACCGGCCACTAGCCTGCCTGGGGGGAATTCTATATGGGATGCCCACAGGGAAGGGACCAATCACCAGGATAGTTGAAATCCTGGTGATGGGGGGCAGTGGGGGGCTCAGGCAGTGTTCCAGTGCTCAACATCTACACAGGGTAGGGCCACACCTGCTAACTAGGGAATCCTGCCCCCAAGCATGCTAATTCTAAGCACAAATACCTAATTTGTAAGTTGGAGCAGGTTATTATTGGGGCAGGGTTTTGTGTCTCAGCATCACTTCCAGCATTCAGGCTTTCGCCCATAAAGCACCATAATTGGAAAGATTGGTTAGGAGAAAAGCAGGTAAATCCACAAGACTCTAAGCTAATGGTTATGGCTTTCTGGAGTTAGGCACATAGCAGTGGAAAGCTGTGACTGTTGCTCAACTGTCTGGTAGACAATAATATTTGTTCTCATGAAGTGATAAAGTGAAACACACCCTTAGTGGTTACAGGAAGGCCTCTAAAGCAGGTGTATGATTTGATAATAGTTAACTGTTGAATAAAATAATATATTCCCAGTTGGCTTGTACGAGGATTCCTTTAAATTCAGCTTCTAACACTAATGCTTGTTATCCTGTAGTTCAGAGCAGTGATCTTCAACCTTTTTGTACCCCTTAGCCACCAGCAGTTACAACCAAGTACCTCCAAGGAGATGAAGTATTAATGTTGCCAAAATAAGTTCTGTAGGTCAAGGGCCAAGAAAGAATAATGTTTTACTATTAAAATAATATACATGACCCATCAGACGCCAGCTGTTGGTGCACCCCTGAACATTGCTATGTACCCCCTGGGGTATGTGTACCACAGGTTGAGTAACAGTGGCTTAGAGACTGGTAGTTTACATTGGAGACTTTGTCAACAACTTCTGGATTTGCTATTGATATTTTCAATGCTTTCAAGTACACCGGACACCTTTGCATGTGTGCTAATTACAGACCTTATTCCCTGGGACTACACTAGTTGGCATGTGCCAATATCCCTCAACAAGGGTGGGTATCAACCAGCTGGATGCCAAAAATGGACAGCTTGAGGCTGGGGCCAGGGCTGGACAGGGACAGGGTGGGGGGAAGGAGGGTTTACTAGAAAAAAATACCATTTTGTGAATACTCACCTGTAAAATGGGTATTATAAGTATGTCACACACCCCACTTCAATCATTGATTATTACACTTGGGGGTAATACCTACTGCTAGGTGGCAGTCTTGCAGAGAAGTCCAGAAAAAGACAAGCCCCTCCCGGTCTATACATACCTGGTACCTCCTAACAAATCCCCAGTATTCGAACAGCAGTAAGACAAGGTACCAGGAACAAACAACGGTAACCCTCAACTGTAAATAAAAAACTTCACCATATAAAGAACCAGGATACCAAAAAGGGCGGGTGAAGTGGGGTGTGTGACATACTTATAATACCCATTTTACAGGTGAGTATTCACAAAATGGTATTATTCTAAGTATGTCACACACCCCACTTCAATCATTGATTATTACACCTGGGACATCCAATAGCAGTGTCCAGAAAAAGGGCGGGTATCCAACCAGGCAATAATGCAGAAACTCAAACCACTGCAGCCTGCAGAACCTTGCGGCCAAAAACAGCATCCGCTGAGGCCCGCACATCAACCTTATAAAACTTAGAAAAAGTATGAACCGAAGACCAAGTCGCAGCCTTACAAACTTGTTCAACAGAAGCCTGGTGCTGAAAAGCCCAGGACGCACCAACCGCACGAGTAGAATGAGCAGTAACACGAAAAGGGAGATCCTTCCCTTTGGCAGAGTAGGCCCCAACAACCGCCTGATGAATCCACTTGCTAATGGAAGACTTAGCCGGAGCCAAGCCCTTCCTAGGCCCACAGGGCACCACGAAAAAGGCATCAGTCTTACGAAAAGAAGACGTAGTACGTAGATAGTACTTGACACAACGTACAACATCCAAGCAGTGCAACGCACTCTCCTTGACATTCTTAGGCTTAGGACACAAAGAAGGAAGAACAATGTCCTGGTTAAGATGAAAAGCAGAGACCACTTTAGGGAGAAAGTCTGACTTGAAGCGAAAAACCACTTTGTCCTGATGTTCCTCAAAATAAGGAGCCTGAATCGACAAGGCTGCCAACTCCGAAACACGCCGAACCGAAGTGATGGCCACCAGAAAGGCAACCTTCTGAGTCAGAGTGGACAGAGCAATATCCCGCAAAGGCTCAAAAGGAGGAGCCTGAAGAGCAGAGAGAACCAAATTCAAATCCCAAACAGGGAGCAACGGCTTCCTAGGAGGCCGCAGATGTGAAACCCCCTGGAAAAAAGTCTTGACCAAAGAATGGCTAGCAAAAGACCTCTGAAAAAAGATAGACAAAGCAGAAACCTGCCCCTTCAAAGTACTCAGCTGAAGACCAGAGTCCAGCCCTGATTGAAGAAATTCCAAAATCCTAGAAATATAAAAGACCCGGCAAGGCAAAGACCTAGCCTCACACCAATCAATATAAGATCTCCAAGCCCTATAATAGATGGAAGAAGAGGATCTCTTCCTGGCACTAATAAGAGTCCGAATGACCGAATCCGAAAGACCCTCCTCCTTTAAGATGGAGGTCTCAGCAGCCAAGCCGTCAAAGCCAGCGTTTGTAAACTGGGGTAACACAGTTGGCCCTGAGTGAGAAGATCCGGCCAAGAGGCAGATCGAACTGATCCACTGCCAGACGAACGATGTCTGCGAACCACACCCGCCTTGGCCACCTTGGAGCCACGAGAATGGCGGGAACTCCTTCCAGAACCAACTTTCGCAGCACCCTGCCTAGCATGGGAATCGGAGGAAACAGATAAAGAAACCCCAGGTCCCTCCAGCTCAGGGCCATGGCATCCGCCGCCAGAGCCAGAGGATCCTGAGACAGTGACACGAATGTCGGAAGCTTGTGATTGTGACGAGAGGCAAACAGATCCACCTCCGGCGTCCCCCACCGAAGACACATCGACCGAAACACCTGGGGATGGAGAGACCATTCCCCCCGGCGGGACGAACACCGGCTCAGAAAGTCCGCCTCTGTGTTTTCCACCCCTGGAATGTAAACTGCCGAGATGCAAGGGACACGAGTCTCTGCCCAAACTAGAATCAGAGACACCTCTCTGTGGGCACCCAGACTGCGAGTCCCTCCTTGGTGATTGATGTAAGCAACCGCCGTCTGATTGTCCGATCGAACCTGAACCGGCAGGCCCTGTAAATGATGCGTCAAGTGAGACAGAACCAACCTGATGGCTCGCAACTCCAGAACATTGATGGGCAAGTGGGCTTCCTGAGGGTCCCACTGCCCCTGAAACTGAAGATCCTTCCAGAAACCTCCCCATCCTGACAAACTGGCATCCGTGGTGACAGTTTCCCAAAGCGGGGTCAGAAACGACCTGCCCTTCAGAAGATTGTCCGAGACCAACCACCACAGAAGGGACTGCCGAACCCGAGGGGACATCCGGAAGGACCGATCCAACGACCGCGGTCGCCGGTCCCAAGACGCCAAAAGATGAAGCTGAAGCGTCCTCGTGTGAAACTGCGCGAAGGGAACTGCCTCGAACGAGGCCACCATCAACCCCACCAGTCTCATCCCTAGCCGAATGGACGGGCAAGGATTGGAAAGAAGAAGCTGAGCCAATTCCTGAATCAAAAGAACCTTGGCCTGAGGGAGAAACACTCTGTGCTGGCAAGAGTCCAACGACATCCCCAGAAAGGTCACCACCCTGGCCGGAACCAGAGAGGACTTGGGGTAATTGATCACCCAGCCGAACCTCTCCAGCATAGACACCACCATGCTGGTGTCCCCTTCCGCTTGACTGAAGGAAGGCGCCATGATGAGAAGATCGTCCAGGTAAGGCACAATGCGAATCCCCTGAGCTCTGAGCAGGGCCATCACTCCCGCCAACACCTTGGTGAACACTCTCAGAGCAGAGGTGAGGCCGAATGGAAGAGCTACAAACTGAAAATGCCGATCCTCCACCACAAAGCGATGGAACCAACTGGCGCCCCTGGAGGCCGAGAAGCCCGCACCCCTGCCGGCTCTGGCTCCCCGAAAGGACGGATTGAAGGAGGCCGCCCCCCGAAAGGAACGGCGAAATTTCTTGCACTGAGGCAACTTGCCTCCCTTGGCAACAGAATCCAGCTTTTCACCGAAAAGCCTCAAACTCAGAAAGGGAAGAGCCGTGAGCGATCTTTTAGAATTAAAATCAGCCGTCCACTGTCTCAGCCACACTGAGCGACGAATAGCCACCAACAGAGCCGTAGCCCTGCCACACATCAACATGGCATCCTCCTGAGTGGCCAGAATAAACGACAAAAAGGATTCACAACGCTTAAGAACAAGAAACTCATCACCGGTAGGATCAAGATCCACACATAAGTCCCTGACCATAGACCTAACCGCCAATGACAAAAAGGCAGAAGCACAAACAGGCCTCAAAACTGAACCCGCACAGACAAACCCATGACGGGCCAACTGATCAATCCGGCGATCCTCGCCGTCCTTGAGAGAAGTAGTGTCAGGAGAATGAACAACAGCCGTATTAGACAGTCCCAAAACAGGAGCATCCACATCGGGAGGCACAGACCAACGCTTCAACAAGTCCGCCGGAAAAGGATACTTTTTATCCCAGCTAGGCGGTACCCCGACGAGACGCGTAGGCTGCTCCCATTGCTTAAGGACGACGTCCTCAAAATGCTGTTGACTGGGAAACTCCAAGCGCTGCTTGGAAACCCCGAAAAGCTGACCCTTAGGCCGAGGAGCAACTTCCGGAGGATCCAAATCCAAAACCTCAAACATTTGGGCCAGAATAGTGGGCGTATCAGGGGGGGGGCCCTCATCCAGGTCCCCCTCAGCGCCCGGCAACTGCTGAACCTCGGAATCCTCTACGTCCTCAACAAGCTCACCCTCTTCAAGGGGACGATCTGACCAATCCAGCACCTCAACTTCCTCATCTGAGTCCTGCGGAGGCGGAGACAGATGTTTCCGCTTAGCTGGAGCCTTCTGAGCGACCACTGCGGACAACCTTTTCTCGAGGCTGGCCAATCGGGCGCATACCTTAGAATGCGAATCACCCCCAACGACCACGTCACACGGGGTCCGGAACAGGCGAGGAGGGGAGCTCCAAGGCACCCTAGCAGCCCAGGCGGACCGGCGGCGCCCGCCCTCCAAACCGGGTGGCGGGCCGGCGGAAGCCCCCGCCCGACCCGTTCCCACCAGTAAAACACAGGGGCTCCAGAAGCCCCCCAAGCACCCCACAAGCGGCAGAAGCAGGCGGGCCACCGCACAGGTCACCCGTCCCTGCCCCAAAACACACACACACACACACACACACAGAAAACAGCCACACACATTCCCAGGAAGGGATTGAGTCAAGATGGGGTTAAAAGTAAGAGGAAAAACCTAAGGGGTAGTATAAGGGCTGGGGCATCCCACGTCCGGATCACCAGACCGGATCACCGCTATGCCCCATAATATGGAGACGAGCGGAGGAGCTAATCGCCTAGGCACCTAAGGTGCCATCTACCCTTGCCCGGCCGACAGCCTAAGCTGGGAGGCTACCATTAAACAGGGGGAAGAACAAAAAAGAGGCAGGCAGAAATAGACCGTAGGGGGGGGGGGGGGGCCGGGGTGATACCCCGGCTACCTGCAAGCAGGAGACTTCTTTCTTCTGTCTTGTCGCCACCTTGCAGAGAATAACACTGGGGATTTGTTAGGAGGTACCAGGTATGTATAGACCGGGAGGGGCTTGTCTTTTTCTGGACTTCTCTGCAAGACTGCCACCTAGCGGTAGGTATTACCCCCAAGTGTAATAATCAATGATTGAAGTGGGGTGTGTGACATACTTAGAATAAAAGCGTACCTTGCCTGTGATCCTGCACTGCTCTCCTAGTGCTTCGGGTCCTGGGTCTTGGACAGGATACACAGAACGGCATCCCCTACCCTATGCACATCCCTGTCACCCATTCACTTCAATTGGAGAACGGGAGCACACAGAGAGTGGGGAATGCCAATCTGTGCACTCTGTATGGCTGCCCAGATGAGGTAAGTAGTTTTTTTTCTTGTAACCCCCAACTCCAGCCTCAGCGCCAGTGGAGGGAGGCAAGGTGGGGGTGATTTGAAGACTGGACTTCCACTTTATGTAGACAAATTTAGAGTCCTTTCTTTGGACCACAGCATTTTATATGGCATGTTAAAAACAACACTATATACATGTAGTATTATATATTGTATTTATTCAAAGTATGAACTCATAGAAAAAAATCCTTGCATAGAAACAGGATTTTGTATTTCAAGGTCTTGGAAAGTTAAAAAAACGGATAAATGGCACCAGCAGGTAATATATTTATATGCACCGGAGTTCTGTGTAGCTTTGTTAAGCATGTGCTTGGCTTTATACATGAGTAAAATTGGAAACTAGTGCCGATAAAACTTCTTGGTGATACCAATGGGAGACAAAGACCCAAACACTTCAGGGCAATCGGTTCATAGCAAACCTACCTATTCTAACAGAACAAAATAACCAAGAGGTGCATTTCATTATAAATAATATCCAAGGACAAAATCCAGGACATATTCACATTTTTGGAAAATAGGCCTTGATTTACTAAGGAGAAGCTCTCACTAAGCCGGTCCATAATTCATAAACCACAAATGTGTGCAGAAAAAATAGGGAAAAATCATATCCTTTACTTCTGCTTTGGTGATTTCATACATTCTCTTTAGTAAGTCAGGTTCCCAGTATTTCAAGTTCAAGTTTTGGAACAGAAAAAACACACATAATCAGAGGCTGCAGGGTTTTGGCACAGATATCAATTAATCATGTTTTACCCCCAATCAGAGCAAGAGTGGTCAAGTTTAACCTCCCCAACCCCATCCCCTGGTTGAACTTGATGGACATATGTATTTTTTCAACCATACTAATTATATAACCTGGGGTAGTTGTCCCTGAGTGTCCAAATACTACAGCTTAGGTAGTGGTAGGAAATAATACACCTACCTGTGGTAGGTCAGCAGAGATCACCTGTTTCTGCAGTTAAAAAAATGACTATTCTATTGAATGTCAGCTACATATGTGCACTATGCAGTGGCCACGTATGGATTTACTGCTCCCTGATGAAGTCTAAATTGTCTATTGGTCCACTGTCTAATGTTCCACGGTGGCATCATGCTTGATGCCCTGTGGTTTGTCTATCTAGTAAAGTCTGGGATCAGGTGAAAAACGCTCCTTTCTTTTGAGCTCCAGTGTTATCTTCATCATCTGTGCACTGCACACCTAGCAGTTTATCACCTGATCTTGTGCTTTACTAGCCACACTACAGGATGTCCCATTGGAACATGGGCCAATGGTCTCTTTAGAGTTTTGGTTTACTTTAATGAGGCATGGGTGTAAGTTTACCTTCTGTGTGCTAGCCCAAAAGATCATTGCCCAATCTGAACACTTTTGTATAAATATCTGTATCCTTTATATAATCAAGAGCATACATTATGCATGGGGATGAAGCTAGATATCTTCCGATGGTCAGGTGTTCATTTCATTCTCTATTGAGCCGACACCGATGTTAAACTTGCCTCGGAATCTGTCGGCAAACAATTATCTCCTTACCTCACCACCCAAAGCTCCTGGGTAAGTAATTCAATTCTATGCTACCCCCACCACCACAGCAGAGGCAAAGGGCCCAACTTTCCATGCACACAGTGAATAGAGCTCCACAATTGCAGCAGGGAGCAGTGTTGTGGCCATAGCTTTTTTTTCTTATACCTGGACCCCAGCCTAGGAGGGCTCACAGAGAAAGGCAATTTTGTGATCTACAGAAGAGGTAAAGTATATTTTAAACCACCAAACTAGGTGAATATCCTTTTTGCCTACAAGTGCTCTTTAAAGCAAACCTGCCATAAGAAAAAAAAATAGGGGCCTTGATTGCGGATGGAGTACATTTAAAGAAATGATGATCAATCTATCCTATACAACTCACACACAGATGATCAATGTTTATCTACACTAACCCTAGGAAGCCATTTGAGTTGGAGGTAAAAAAGAAAAAAAAAAAGAAAAAGTATCCATACTTCAGTGGACCTGCATTAGGTACATATACAATTTCTTTCAATCTATTTTTCTTTTTAAGAGGCCTAGAGGAAAAAAAAAAAAGAAAAAGTATCCATACTTCAGTGGACCTGCATTAGGTACATATACAATTTCTTTCAATCTATTTTTCTTTTTAAGAGGCCTAGAGGAATCAGCATTGAGGAACCTGAAAAAGTTACATTTAGTTTTACGCTTCACAAATGTGTGCAAAATGTTTTTTACAATTAAAAAAAAATACAGAACAGTAAACAAAGCTATTTCTGAGCTATCCATTTCCTAATCTAGCTCAGAATGACTGGGGCACGGTAAAAATATTGCAATAGGCAATCATTCTGGAAGACATTTGCACACAAAATGCTATTCAAGCCTTCAGAGCTGAGGGGATTTAAACAAAATAAAAGGCATGAGGGCAGAATAGGTGTGTTATTAATAAATGCACAAATGTGGCTGTAAACAAGATAGAAAAGAGCTGGGATCCAAGTGACACCATTTGTGTCAGCAGTGTGGTGCTGCTTTCAGGTAACGCACAGTTCAGCGGGCTAATGACAACACAAATGCTGCGATTAGAAGACATTCAGTGGTATTCTACTCTGCCTACCACCCAGCGGCAATTAAAAGAGAAAGCAGCGGGTTGTATTTATGAGCTGTGCTAAACGGAGCCGTGTACTGGATCCCTGATGCTTTGCGCTCAGTTTGTGTCCTGCTGCACCAGGTAGATTATCAAAAGAGCCTAATGGAACAGCATAGTTCATGCACGCCGCGCTATTGTCACTCCACTAACTGGAGCATGTAGAACGTTCCAAGATTGTCAATGGTGACAAATGTCCTGAAAGAAGGACACGGGCGTACAGACTTCAGGTTGGTGCCCACTGTGTAGAAGGTCTGTTTGCAGGCTCCAGACTCCACATCCCACCACTGCAAAAAAAGGAAAAAAAAAATAAGCACATTAAGATGCACAGACAAAAAGCAAACAAGACTATACTGTAGGTTTCCTAAAACGGCTCATGCCGGGGAATTTGGGATGCTTCACAGAGTGACCCCCCGATTGCCCAGAAAAAAGGTGATTTTTACAGGGCCCGATTTGGGATGCCCCAGGGGAGGGCCAACTGGAATAGATTTAAATTAGAGGCGCATTGTTAGAAAAATTAAAATGTATCAAATGTAATATTGCATAAACCTTCATTTGTTATGTTTTAATACTTATGAACTTTGTACAGATTTATTAATATGATTTTTTTTAAGCCATATTCAGCTGTTGCCGCGTCATCGTTCCGCCCATCAGCTGGTGTCCTCTCTGCAGATCCAAAGAATTGGGGGCTCCCTTCTTATCTGGCAGGTACTAGTCTGCTGCTGGAGGGGAGACACTATTGCAACCGTTGGCTGTATTGTCCCCAGTCCCTGCATTCAGTGCTTCTGAATTCCAGGGACTATCTGGGACAGAGGACTTCCAAACAGGATTGTCCTCACTCTGACCACCACAATGTGAGACCAGGTATAGGGGTCCCTTGGTTGGGGGTTCCTTCCTTGTGAGCAATTGGAATATGCCCTTGCCCTAATAAAGCTTGAAGGCCAGTACATAATTCTGCTGCATAGAAATAAGGACCACAAGAAAGGCCACTGCCTCAGAGGGGATGAGGGCGGAGCTGAAAGGACCAGGATCAGTTCTCAAGAGGGAACAGCAATCTGTATGGTGGGGGGGGGGGGGGGGTGCAAGAGCATCCTGCCTTTCGCTGTTAGGGGTCATACTGCCATACTGGCAATGAACAACCAGCAGACCAGCATCATGACCTCCTCAGCTATTGTTATTTAGTAGCCTGGTTGTTGGTAAGATTCCTCTAACAGAGCCTACACACTACAATGAATGTCGCTGGCCTCCACGCTTATCCTTCTGTCATTTCCTGAGAGATCACGGCACTTGTGGGCAGTCACAAGAGGATGAAATGAGTCTTTAATTGCCAAGAGCCTGGGTGCAGCTTCTGCTCTGACCCCTCCTAAAGTCGTGTGACTGTGGCATGGCATTTAGGTTGGGGTGGAGTAATGCACATATGGAAATAAGCAGCTCAGACTTTTCAAGATGCACCTGCCAAATATTACAGCTGAGCAGCCGGGCAATACATATTTTTCAGTACACGATAGTCATCCCTACTGACATTGCTGCAGACACTTAGGGCCCTATCTGGAAGCTTATGGCAGTACTTACAAACACTCTCTGGTAGAAACTTTGTATTGAGTGCTACAAGTGGTTTGTCAGCACTATTCAAGGAGGTGAAATACTTTTGTCCATGGTATTCTGTGATATATATGTCACAACACTAATTCATCAGCAGCCTGAACTATGTGATCTGCGCTGGGCTTCTAACACCCAGTGTGTAGCTTGGTGGAAAGACCCGCAACACTTGTCAGTTTGGCCACTTGTGTTAAGTCTCAATAGAGTGAGATCCAATTGTGAAATCTCTGGAAGCAAACTATGTGCTGGTGTATGTGGATTAACATAACAACCTATTGCTGGCAATAAAGCTGGCCTATAATGGCAGTAACAAAATGCTGGAAAGCTTGATGTTCGTGGAAGCAGAGAAACAGGTACCTGGAAAAAATGCATAAATCATAAAAGGTTTCATAATTGACAAAGGACATCTGTGCCATTTTGTCACTCTCCTCAGGGCTGCCCAGCCTTTCAGATCTTTCTAGGAAACCAGATTGTTCTAGTGCTTTCTGAGCTTAATGCTGCAGTAAAAAAAGTGACAGCCTACTAGAGCTGTATTTTCCAAGGCGTGGCCCCCAAAGGCTTAATAGGAAGACTCTTCTTTTCATTGGTACGGTTGATAGCTCAGTGAAAGGTCACAGCCCACGCCCAAGGGGGCTACTTTATATAAACAACAGCAAGGACAGTACCGCTAGAATTCTGCTAGGAAATGTGACCTGGTGAATGTAGAGTCCTGGTGTTCTGCAGTTTCATTACATGGTACATGGTGAGGGGGGTGATGTGGCACTCACACAAAAACAAAAAAAATAAGAGCGAATATAACTTACTTTGACATTTGCACCACAGGATACTATTAGTTTACTGTCCGGAGAGAAGTGAATATCTTTTACCCAGTCATCACCTCTATCTAGCTGACACTGTCTGAGTAGTTCACCACTCTGCACTTCCCAAACCTGCAAAGACAGACACCATGAACAACAGACAACTCATTACATTTTCCTGTTGTTATGCTTTGAAATTGCATTAACTGGGACTCTTTAGCTGGGCATCTGGATTTGGGATGGCCCGCTGTGTGTTTCCCCCGGCATAACCTGTAAACTCATCTTATTCCCATTTCTCTGGTACATGCATTGGCCGCTCAACCAATCAGCGGCACTTGTTCCAATAAGATTTCCTTTGCCACACTGAGTGCCCTCCAGCCACATACCCAGGGGGTTTCACACAGTAGGGCATCAATTCAGGATGCCACATAAAAAGGTGGACCAACCCCCTAAGTGTGTTAACAGGGGTGTTGCTCCTCTTTATACCGGACCAAAAGTAAAAAATGACTTTTGTTTCAAATTCTCTCTCCCTCTATATGTATACGTGACTTCCCCCCCCTCCCCGAACCCCCAGTAACACCTTACCTGATCCCTGATCCAACAGCGCATGTGCGGGTCACACTTCGCTATACCTTCAGCGGGGCACATTTGTCAATGGCCGGTGCTGACACAGAATAAGCCACTTTAAGTAATCGCGTAATACTGCACTGTATACCTTCTATTGGAGGAGGTGCCAATGCCCTACATTTGTGCAGTGGTTTCTTAGCCCCCTGCTGGACAAAGCTTCCTGAACAACAGTACATTTCTCCACACTTCGCTATACCTTCAGCGAGGCACATTTGTGAATGGCCAGTGCTGACACAGAATAATCAAAATCCCAGTTTTGGGCCACTTTAATTGCGTAATACTGCGCTGTATACACCTTCTATTGGGGGAGGTGCCAATGCCCCACATTTGTGTAGTGGTTTCTTAGCCCCCTGCTGGACAAAGCTTCCTGAGCAACAGTACGTTTCTCCACACTTCGCTATACCTTCAGCGGGGCACATTTGTGAATGGCCGATGCTGACACAGAATAATATAAATCCCAGTTTTGGACCACTTTAATCGCGTAATACTTGCGCTGTATACACCTTCTATTGGGGGAGGTGCCAATGCCCCACATTTGCGCAGTGGTTTCTTAGCCCCCTGCTGGACAAAGCTTCATGAGCAACAGTACGTTTCTCCACACTAGAGAGAAATGCAGTGGGAGTTGATCCCTGTGGACCAAGATCTTCTCTAATTTTTTACAATTATTTCAGTAAAATGTTAATGTTCATACATACCATGATGTTTCCATTGTCATCACCAGTGCACAGACGGCTGTTGTCTGCGGAAAAGTTACAGCATCTCACACAGCTCTGGTGACCCCTCAGCTCATGCAGAAGAGATGATCCAGTGAAACTCCAAATCTGAGGCCAAGATACAAGAGTTAATATTAGATTCAGTCATATGTCATGTTTGTTTTTCATGTACTGAATATAAATAGAGAAGAATTACAAGAAAATGCAACAAAACACCTAGGCCCAGAAAGGTTTCAAAATAGGTTTAGATCCAATGACAGAAAACCCACATCTTTCTTATACACAGGATCAGTGTCTTCTAGAGCAGTGGTCCCCAACCCTGTCCTCAAGGCCCACCAACAGGCCAGGTTTTGCAGATCTCCACAAAGATGCACAGGTGGAGTAATTAGTGCAGCTGCAGAGCAATAGAGCTGGCTATTTGGAGATCCAAAAAACATGACATGTTGGTGGGCCTTGAGGACAGGGTTGAGGACCACAGTTCTAGAGCTTCATACTATTTAGATGACTGTAATCCGGCACAAGCTTGCTATAACAACAAGCACTCTGGTGCTGCAATGCGGTTACTCACCCTGCCCCTTCCCCACCATGAAAACTAGATAAAGAAGACAGCTGGGCTTTATGCTTCAGAAGTTTCATCATTACTACGCTATGTCTGTGTTATTCTCTATATAATGAATACAGTCATAGCAGTATTTGTCAATGTAGACAAGCACAGCACGCATTCTCATATGAAACTACTCCACCCCCTAGTGGCCAATCCTCAATATGGTCCATCAAAAATTGCCTGCGCCACTTCCAGAATGTTTGAAGTAGCGGTCACCTTCCAAACAATTACTTGAAATTAAAGTTTATAAAACTACACTTAAAGAAAGTCCATAGCAAAGCAATGCATGGTCAGTTCCATGGCTCACTAGGCTTTAGAGCAGAACAAAACCACATTTTTAGCTAGCATCCCCTGAATTGCCCCCCACTTTTTGCCAATTTTCACTGCTTCTGCTTCACTCTAATCCCAGATAATGGCGCCTGTTTTAGCTTTAAAGCTCCGCCTCCTCCATTCATTGCCACTGTTGTGCGGGGCAACGTTGTAATTGCCACACGTATGTAACGACTGATAGATTGCTAACTTACAGAAAGGGTCCAGGACGATTCATTTCTAGATCTACACCCTAAGAAGTGCGTATTGGCAGGGGCTTTGGCCAAACATATTTCACAAGTTCAGTGGGTTTTGGTCAGCTTTAAAGGATTACAAATGGTGACCTAGTTTAGAGCAATCTTGCAGCCTTGATATGTCTTCAGCTAGACATTAAAGGAGCACTATCGTGAAATTGTGTAATATAGAAAATCCAAATAAACACATTGGCTAATGAGAGGAGGGGTCACTTATACACCTGAACTAAATAAAACTCTCGCCAACCTTGTGGTTTCTTCTCTCAGGGTAGGAATTAAATCCAGGGGTGACAGGTTTAGTCCATTTCCTTTCATTAAAAGAAAGAAAAACAAGCCTGGCTGGATATTTCTTGACCTCGAGTGGATAAGTGACCTCCCCTCCCGCCATCCAGCCAATTTATATGGAATTTTATTGCTGGGTCATTTTTCGCGATAGTGCTCCTTTAAAAAGCCCTCTGTACTTATGGGCCCTATAGACGGACTCATCTGCTATGGCTGTTAGTCCTTTCCTGTGGTCATCTTTAAACCGGACCTTCAACATAATTTATTAAAAAGCCCAAATCTTTAAAAAAAATATTCACCAGCATCTAAAAATACCATTTTGTGAAATACTCACCTGTAAAATGGGTATTATAAGTATGTCACACACCCCGCTTCAAGATATCCATAACATGTGGGTAATACCGACCTGAAGGGGCGTTCCTGCAGAGATGATAGCAAAAAAGAAAGCCCCTCCCTGATCCATAAATACCTGGGACCTCCCACTCATCACCCAGTATATAGAAGCAGTAAGGTAAGGGACCAGGAAGAGGCAAATATAAGTCATAACCACGCAAAGTTCACAAAATAAAGGATCCTGAATACAAGAAGAGCGGGTGAAGCGGGGTGTGTGACATACTTATAATACCCATTTTACAGGTGAGTATTTCACAAAATGGTATTATTCTAAGTATGTCACACACCCCGCTTCAAGATATCCATAACATGTGGGACATCCAATAGCAGTGTCCATAAAAAGGGCGGGGATCCAAAACAAGGCAACAATGCACAACTTAAACCACAACAGCTTGCAGAACTTTGCGGCCAAAAACAGCATCCGCTGAGGCCCGAACATCAACCTTGTAAAACTTGGAAAAAGTGTGAACAGAGGACCAAGTAGCGGCCTTACAAACTTGCTCAACAGAGGCCTGGTGCTGGAAAGCCCAGGACGCTCCAACCGCACGAGTAGAATGAGCAGTAACACGAAAAGGGGGACTCCTCCCCTTGGCAGAATAGGCCCCAATGATGGCCTGACGAATCCATTTACTAATGGAAGATTTGGCAGGAGCCAAACCTTTCCTAGGTCCAAAGGGCACCACAAAAAAGGCATCAGTCTTACGAAAGGAAGACGTAACCACTAGATAATATTTCACAACACGAACCACATCCAAGGAATGCAGTGCCCTTTCCTTGTCGTTGCTGGGATTAGGACATAGAGAAGGCAGAACAATATCCTGATTCAGATGAAAGGCAGAGACCACCTTAGGAAGAAAATCCGGCTTGAAGCGAAAGACAACCTTGTCCTGGTGCCTTTCAAAGTACGGAGCTTTAATGGATAAAGCTGCCAACTCAGAAACACGCCTAACCGAAGTGATAGCCACCAAAAAGGCCACCTTTTGAGTAAGAGAAGACAAAGCAACCTCATTCAAGGGCTCAAACGGAGGACCCTGAAGAGCAGAAAGAACCAGGTTCAAATCCCAGACTGGAACAAAAGGCTTCCTAGGAGGCCGTACATGCGTAACTCCCTGGAAAAAGGTCTTGACTAAGGGATGAAGTGCAAAGGACCTTTGAAAGAACACCGCCAGGGCAGAAACCTGCCCCTTCAAGGTACTAAGTTGAAGCCCCAGATCCAGACCATGTTGAAGAAACTCCAGAATTCTGGAAATGGAGAACTCCCGACAAGAGAAAGACCTACTTTCACACCAGTCAATATAGGACCTCCAAGTCCTATAATAAATAGTAGAGGAAGAGCGCTTCCTGGCGCTAATAAGAGTCTGAACCACCGCGTCAGAAAGACCCTCCTCCTTCAAGATGGCGGTTTCAGCAGCCACGCCGTCAAAGCCAGCGAAGGTAAATTGGGATAGCGCAGCCGACCCTGAGTGAGCAGGTCCGGCAGTAGAGGCAGAACGAACTGATCCTCTGCCAGTCTTACCAGGTCTGCGAACCAAACCTGCCTTGGCCACCTTGGTGCCACCAGAATCGCCGACGCGCCCTCCAGGGCCAGCTTGCGCACCACTCTGGCTACCATTGGAAACGGAGGGAACAGGTAAAGAAACCCCAGATCCCTCCAGTTCAGAGACATGGCATCCACTGCCAGAGCCAGAGGATCCTGCGAGAGAGACACAAAGACTGGAAGCTTGTGATTGTGACGAGAGGCAAAGAGGTCCACCACTGGGGACCCCCACCTGAGACAGATCGAACGAAACACCTTGGGACTGAGAGACCACTCCCCCTGACGAGAGGAGGCCCTGCTCAGCGAGTCCGCCTCCGTGTTCTCCACTCCCGGAATGTAGACTGCTGAGATACACGGGACGTGGCTCTCTGCCCAGTCCAGAATCAAAGACACTTCCCTGAGGGCACTCCTGCTGCGAGTCCCCCCCTGGTGATTGATGTAAGCAACCGCCGTCCGGTTGTCTGACCGGACCTGAACAGGCAGGCCCCGCAACTGATGAGTCAATCGAAACAGAACCAACCTGATGGCTCTCAATTCCAGAACATTGATGGGCTCGTGAGCCTCCCGCGGGCCCCACAGACCCTGGAACTGGAGGTCCTTCCAAACACCCCCCCCAACCTGACAGACTGGCATCCGTGGTGACTGTTTCCCAACACGGGGCCAGAAAAGATCTGCCCTTCAACAGACTGACCGACCCCAGCCACCATTGCAGGGATCGACGAACTCGAGGAGTCATCAGGAAGGACTGATCCAACGATAGAGGGGAAATGTCCCAAACCTTCAACAGATGAAGCTGAAGCGTCCTTGTATGAAACTGCGCAAAGGGAACTGCCTCGAATGAGGCCACCATTAACCCCACCAGCCTCATCCCTAGCCGGATGGCCGGACGAGGGAGCGACAAGAGAAGCCGAACTAATTCCTGAATCAAAAGAATCTTGGCCTGGGGCAGAAACACCCTGGCCTGCGAAGTGTCCAGAGACATTCCCAGAAAGGTCACTACTCTGGACGGAGAAAGAGAAGACTTGGGGTGGTTGACCACCCAACCGAACCTCTCCAGGGTGGACACCACCATTCTGGTGTCCAACTCCGCTTGGTTGAAAGAGGAGGCCATGATCAGAAGATCGTCCAAATAGGGCACAATGCGGATACCTTGAACCCTCAGCAGAGCCATCACCCCCGCTAGCACCTTGGTGAACACCCGAGGAGCCGAGGTGAGACCGAAAGGGAGTGCCACAAACTGAAAATGGCGATCCTCCACCACGAACCTGAGAAACCTCTGGTGTGCTGGAAAGATTGGAACGTGTAGGTAAGCATCCTTGATGTCTATGGACGTCAGAAAGTCTCCCTGACGAAGAGAGTGAATGGCCGAACGCAGCGTTTCCATGCGGAATTTCCGTGGCCGGATGAACCTGTTGAGAAACTTCAGATCCAAGATGGGTCGGACCGATCCGTCCTTCTTGGGTACCGTGAACAGATTGGAATAAAAACCCCTGCCCCGATCCGAAGGGGGCACTGGGCAAATGACAGCCATGTCCAGAAGGTTCTGCACTGCCAACAGGAGCCCCTGCGCCGCTAGAGGTTCCAAAGGCATCCGAGACCTGAAAAATCTGGAAGGGGGGCGGAGCTCGAACTCCAGCTTGTAACCGGAAGACACCACTTCCCGGATCCATCGGTCCGAGACCTCTTGATCCCAGACCTGGGAGAAGAGTCGCAGCCGTCCCCCCACCCGCAAGGGTGAGGGCGCCCCCTCATTGCTGAGCCGGCTTGGCAGCCGGCTTGGGCTTAGAGCCCCAACTGAATCCTGGACGGGCACGTCCTCTACCCCTGCTCCCAGAATCTCCTCTGGAAGAGGGGAATGCAAATCCCCTGCCAGATCTGGCCCCACGAAAGGAGGGGGTAAAGGAAGGGGCCCCCCGAAAGGGACGGCGTTGTTTCTTGCGTTGAGGTAACCTACCACCCTTGGTAACAGAGTCCAATGTTTCTCCAAAAAGCCGTAATCCAACAAAGGGTAGAGCCGTTAGTGACTTCTTGGACATAAAATCTGCCGCCCACTGGCGCAGCCACACCGAGCGCCGAATAGTGACCAGCAGCGCCGACGTCCTACCACACATCATCAAAGTGTCATCCAAGGCTGTCAACACAAAAGATAAAAACAACTCACACCGCTTAAGGCTAAGGAACTCAGCACTACCAGGACGCAGCCCGGAAGAAGTCAACAGGTCCCTAACCACGGACCTGGCAGCCAACACCATAAGTGCCGATGCGCAAACGGGCCGCATGGCTGACCCAACGCTAGCAAAACCATGACAAGCCATCTGGTCAATACGTTTATCCTCTCCATCCTTGAGAATGGAACAATCAGGTCTATTTAAAACCGAGGAATTGGACAACCCCAAAACCTGTGCATCCACCTCGGGGGGAGATGCCCAGCGCTTAACCGCCTCCGAAGGGAAGGGATATTTCTTATCCCATCCCTGAGGGATGCCAGGGAGCCGAGCCGGCCTGTCCCATTCCTTGGCAATAATTTTGTCAAAATGCCTTTGTGTAGGGAATTCCAAGCGCGCCCTGGATTCCTCAAACAATTCACCCTTCTGCTGTGACACCTCCTCAGGAGGGGAAATATTCAGTACCTCTAACATCAGAGCCAGAGCGTGGGGAGTATCAGAGGATCTCCCCAAGTCACCAAGCTCGGCTTCAGCGCCAAAGGACTGCTCATCGTCATCAATCCTCATAAACTTCCCCTTCCTCTAGCTGGGAATAATCAGACCAATCCAGATTATTAACATCCTCCTGGTCCTCCACCAGCGGAGCCGGCGACAAATGCTTTCTCTTAGTCGGAGCCTTACGGGCGACCGAGCTGGAGATAATTTTTTCAAGGTTAGCCAATCTGGCGCACATCTCAGATTGCAGCTCCCTGCCCATGACGACGTCACACGGGGTGCGTGTCAAGGCGGGAGGGGGAGATGAAGCGACTGGCGGTGCTGACCCAGACGCCTGGGGTTCGGACTGCCGCGTGATGGTCTGCTGTGCACATGGTATACACAGAAGTACATCGTCCCCAGAAATGGATACCCCACACAACATACACTTTCGGGGATGCCCCGAAGGGGCCCCGAGCCCGGTATCCGGGGATGCCTCCATAAGGTGAACTTTTTTTAGGGATAGTCGCTATGACCCAGGGAATTACGCCGCTAGACAACCCGGGATGCCCCTTTAATGTCCCGAGTGGGAGGATTTATAACAATAATGAACCCAGTGATAAAGGATCGGGAGGGACCCCCTAAATCAGACCTGGGCAATGTACGGCCCGCGGGCCGTATACGGCCCTTTGCTAGGCTCTTACCGGCCCGGGCTGAGCTGGCCAGTAAGAGACGCAGAGGAAGGGAAAACATGCCAGACTCGACGAGCCGAGTGGCCGATCGGCTGCTGCTTAACTTAGGTGATCGCCTGTGTACAGTGTGAGAGGCTTAGGTTAAGCAGCAGCTGATCGGCCGCTCGGCTCGTCGGGTCTGGCACATTCTCCCTTCCTCTGAGGAAGCCAGACCCGATGAGCAGGTGATAGAGACCTGGGGACTTTGGAAGGACAGAGTAGGAGCTCCAGAGCATCAGTAAGTCTGCTCAGAAAGATTATGTAGTTTGCTTGTGTTTTCCCTTCCTGCCTGCTGTCTCTTTTTCACCATGTACCTGCCCACCATGCTCTCACCATGTCCCCTTCCTGCTGTCCACCATGCTCTCACCATGCCCCCTTCCTGCTGTCCACCATGCTCTCACCATGCCCCCTTCCTGCTGTCCACCATGCTCTCACCATGCCCCCTTCTTGCTGTCCACCATGCTCTCACCATGCCCCCTTCCTGCTGTCCACCATGCTCTCACCATGCCCCCTTCTTGCTGTCCACCATGCTCTCACCATGCCCCCTTCTTGCTGTCCACATGCTCTCACCATGTCCCCTTCCTGCTGCCCACCGTGCTCTCACCATGTCCCCTTCCTGCTGTCCACATGCTCTCACCATGCCCCCTTCTTGCTGTCCACATGCTCTCACCATGCCCCCTTCTTGCTGTCCACCATGCTCTCACCATGCCCCCTTCCTGCTGTCCACCATGCTCTCACCATGCCCCCTTCTTGCTGTCCACATGCTCTCACCATGCCCCCTTCCTGCTGTCCACCATGCTATCACCATGCCCCCTTCCTGCTGTCCACCATGCTATCACCATGCCCCCTTCCTGCTGTCCACCATGCTCTCACCATGCCCCCTTCCTGCTGTCCACCATGCTCTCACCATGCCCCCTTCCTGCTGTCCACCATGCTCTCACCATGCCCCCTTCCTGCTGTCCACCATGCTCTCACCATGCCCCCTTCCTGCTGTCCACCATGCTCTCACCATGCCCCCTTCCTGCTGTCCACCATGCTATCACCATGCCCCCTTCCTGCTGTCCACCATGCTATCACCATGCCCCCTTCCTGCTGTCCACCATGCTCTCACCATGCCCCCTTCCTGCTGTCCATCATGCTCTCACCATGCCCCCTTCCTGCTGTCCACCATGCTATCACCATGCCCCCTTCCTGCTGTCCACCATGCTATCACCATGCCCCCTTCCTGCTGTCCACCATGCTCTCACCATGCCCCCTTCCTGCTGTCCACCATGCTCTCACCATGCCCCCTTCCTGCTGTCCACCATGCTCTCACCATGCCCCCTTCCTGCTGTCCATCATGCTCTCACCATGCCCCCTTCCTGCTGCCCACCATTCTTACACTTTGCCCCAGCTGATATGAGCTCTCTTTCCAGACTGCCAGAAGCCAAGGGCTTCTCTGATTGGCTGGGAAATTATCACATCAGAACGTTTGAAGTGGACCAAAACCCTGCTTTATCAGCCTGGGAATCTTATAGATCCCCTCCCCGCGGGGCATCCAAAATCGGGATGCCCCGCTGTGTGAAACCCCCAGGTCGCCCATAAACTCACCTTCTTTCCCAGTTCAACGGCGCATGCACGAGCTGCGGCCGCATGCCCGCTATCCCTCTAGCAGGGCGCGTGCCTGTGTCAGCCATTTGAGAATGGCCAGCGCGGGCGCGCTCCCTGTTAGAGGGAAGCTCGAGATGCAGCCGCCAGCGCACTCAGAGCCGCTGAGCTTAGACGTCGCTTAGACGCCCATAGCTCAGCGGCCCTCCACAATATTTTTAGTTTCTCATGTGGCCCCATGGAAAAAATAATTGCCCACCCCTGCCCTAAATGCTAATGGAGATCCTCCTAAACCACCACTTGAAAGACACAGAAGGACTAGTAAGGCAATGGCTAAAAACAACCTACAGCACAATACAGAGAAGAAGGAAAAAGGGGGCCATAGGCCACTCACGGAACCGCGGAGCTGGAAGGCGCCAGAAGGATCCTCGTGATGCTGCTGTGAGAAGAGACGAAGAGGAGAAGGGGGCGTGGCCAGCGTGGGACGCGCGCGACGCCGAACCACGCCCCCCCTCTCTCCCACACCATGCAGAGCTCCGCAGCGGCGCCGGGGACAGATGGGGGCGGGCAGCGGTGACGCGCGCCGCACCGGCCCCGCCCCCCGAACATCATGATGAGAAATCTCCTCAGATGAAAAAGGCGCCAAGAACCGGCCGGCGCCGCAGCATGAAGTGCGGCCGCCGGCCGGAACAGTCACACCAAACACACACATACACACACAGGCAGACAGCAGGGACGGGTCCCGGCCCCGCGCCGACGGACCGGTCCCGTCCCCCCCCACTAATGTGTAGTATATGGCATGAGGGAGCTGCCTCCGCCATAGAAGACAGAAGCAAGAAGGGGGGGAGATAAGAAACTCAAAGTATGCTGCCCTGTGAAAAGAATGACATTTAGCTACAGTGAAACATCTAAAGGAACACTCACACACAACATAAGAGAGATACTTCCACATAACCTGAAACTAATAAAGGAGGGACCCACACTCCCCATCCCCGCTGAGGAAAAGGGAATTGGGAAGGGCCAGAGAAAATTAATTCAAGGGACAGGGCATCCCAAACTGGGGTCACCAACCCGGTATTACCGCCTACCCTCTCATATAGGGTCTCACGGTGGAGCATAGCTCCTGAGCACCTAAGGTGCTGATATACCCTCGCCTGGACCCTCAGCCGAGGCTGGGAGGCATATGAGTTCTGGGGAAAAAAGGGTTGCAAACAGAAATAAATAAATAGCGGGCCGGGAGTCATCCCGGCTACCTGAAATCCCCCTGTGCAAGGAGGAGCCATCATCTTCTGACTTGCTCGCCGTCTGCAGAGATGGAAAACTGGGTGATGAGTGGGAGGTCCCAGGTATTTATGGATCAGGGAGGGGCTTTCTTTTTTGCTATCATCTCTGCAGGAACGCCCCTTCAGGTCGGTATTACCCACATGTTATGGATATCTTGAAGCGGGGTGTGTGACATACTTAGAATATTAATATATTTTATGTTTTTAGCCATGTAATTAATATTCTTTCCCCCGCTGGGCTGCAACTCTGGATATGAGCACCGCCATCTTGCCTCAGAAGCATTACATAATGAGGAGGGGGAGCTGCAGGGGGGTGTGGTTATAGCTGTGCATTGCTCAGAGCAGAGCTGGGGTCAGGAAAGGGACAGCAATCCCACAATGCAGAGCCGCACAGTCAGAAGACACTTCCTGTCTGCAGGCAGCCTGAGACTCCATGGGCTGCCATCTTGGATGGTTAAATGGCTCAGAAAATGCACTAGGTCCAGGTAGGATAATTTCTAATGTAGGCAATGTGTATATAAAGGGTGGGGAAAACATACAAGATATGCTCTTATTTAGGGTGAAGGTCTGACTTAATGTGAGGAACCTGGGCCTCATCCCTGTGCCCTCTCCTTTACCTGGGTGGCCAGAGCTGCTGTACTGTACCTTGGCGCTTTTGTCGGCTGATGTGGAGGAAAATTTTGAGTGGTCGGGGGACACGTCACATGACAGAACAGCTTCATTGTGACAGATGAATTCTTTCTCTTTAGTTCCACTAACCAGGTCCCATATCTGAAACAAGGGTTTATAAAATAATACCTGGATTAATAATGTAACATACAATCAAAGCTTTAAAAAAATGCAACTGACAGAATATAGGAAGGAATAAGAAAGCCTTCCAATTCTTGCAGTTTCATTATCCTGTATTAGCTGTCTTTTTACAATAATAAAGTTGTTGATGAGGAGCAAAAACTCAGCATTTCATGGACAATTAAATGTTCTTAAATCTAATACTCATAAGCTGGTTTCACACCTGTCCCGATTGTGGATCACTCACACTTTCAGGCAAGCACCATGCAATAGCTGGTGTCCACGGGTTCAGTGCTAGCTGAAGAGGGGGGACCCCTCTCCCATTTAAAAAAAAAATTCAACCCTCGAATGTGTGGATAGTAGTTATTTTATTTATTACAATGTCATAAAGCGCTCTTTTCAGTTTGGGGGGTCTCCTGGGCAAAAATGGGGGGCTACCGATACATATGAGGACCACTGTAATTAGGAGGAATAGGGTTTTATAGGGTTTTTACATGCAACAAATTATTATGAAAGCACAGAATAAATAACAAACAAGACATTTTATGTTGAAGCCCAAACCAAAAGTAATACACACACATATATATATATATATATATATATATATATACACACACATTTTCATGGAAAGCCATGCAAAATCACAGTTAAACATAGAGCAAAATGGTAAGAAATGACCTGTCAATAGAAGGTGATGAATTATTAAGCAGGCTGGCAGTTAAAAGGGTTAAAAGTACCTGAATGTTGGGTATTGTTCTGTTCGGGGAATCTTGCAATTTCAGATTTAGCTATTATTTTCTTGTTTGCATATTGATATTCTAAGAAAATGTGGTTTTTATTCTGCATTTTTATACACTTTTTAGGGAAACCTTGTGCAACCAAAGAATTATTCGAGGGAACAATTCCAGTAAGATGCGCTCACTACAATAAGCTGGGTAAGCCTACAAATGTGTGTACTTTTAGGGAATATATGGTTTGTGGGAAACATTTCAAATGTAAAGGGTGGTTTTGGTTGAAAATCACAAGTTGTGCACTTTATCTGCAGAGCTGAAATTTTTAAGTAAAATTACCGTTACGTGCAAGCTTTACTTTTCCCGTGAAAGTAGCTATGCATTTTGGGTATTGTTCTGTCCAGGGACCTTGCTGTTTCATGTTTTAGCCTGTTTATTCTTGTTTGCATAGTTTTTTTTTGTTTTTTTAAATTATGATTTTGATTCTGCCTTATATTCTTTTTTTTAGAGAAACTCTGTGCAACCAAAGAATTCATTGAGGGATTACTTCCAGAAAACTTTGCTCACATCAACAAGCATGGTACGACCAGGAAGCTTGAAGTGTGTAATTCCAGAGAATATGGTTGTGGCTGGATTTCAAATGTAAAGTGGTTGTTTTTGTTGAAAAACTGGAAGGTGCGCATAGCAGTTATATTTTATCTGAAAATCTAAAGCACTGTTTCAGTTTGGGGGAGTCTCTTGGACAGGAAAGGGTGTCTACCAATGCATATGTGGGCTTTTACACGCAATATGATTTTATTAAAAAAAAAACTTCCATTTTTGATTACAAAAAATACACTAAACAAGAAATTTTATGTTAAATCCCAGATTCTTCTGAAGAAAAAGAAATATAATTTTCCTGGGAAATCCCATCAAAAATGACAAGTAAACATGTGTAGCGCAAAATAGTGAAAATGGTCTGGCAAAAGAGGGTAACAAAAACTCTGGGTATGCTGGCACTTAAAGGGTTAAAGCAGAACAAAACCCACACAGGTCGGCTCCGGAATCTAAAAAATTCCAGGGACCACTGGCCTTTCCCCGAATCGTGATGCCCCGCTGTATGAATCCCCCTGGAGCACCCTGTAAACACTCGCCTCTTCTGGTTAAAAGGCACATGCGTGGGCTCTCATCCAATAAGAGACATCTTCCATGACATTCGTGTGACTAAGAAGTGTGCGCGCTGCCGCATTCCCTGCAGCACGCATGCACTCCCACCCCAGCCATTCAGAGCCCCATTCATAGTCACGTCAGGCGGCTCTCATTGAACAAGAGCCCACACATGCCCCATTGTAACCAGGAAGAAGTGAGTGAAAATAGGTGTTCTGCAGGGTTCAACACAGTGGGACATCCCAATTTGGGATGCCTCAGGGGGGGACGGAATGGGGAAAGTCAAATTCATGGGTTTTGTTCTATGTTAAGTTGCATACATATTTATTCTTTAAAGAAGACAAATCCCCAGGATTTGGACTATCCTGGTGATTGGTCTCTGCCCTGGTGTAGGTTGCCTCACTGTGTGAAACCTCCCAGATCACCCACTCACCTTTCCACCATTCCCACAGCACATGTGCTGATGCTTGTCCAATCAGCGCTTTATGCCATACATACTAACTGGTACTGCTCGTCGGCATAGGGAATGCTGGCGGCTATATCCCCAGCTCCCCTGTGGCGTGCGCAATCCCGGCCTATTTTAATTGTTGGGCACGGGGGCCTGCAGGAATCCAGGGGAAGCGGCCGCTGGTGAACACCACATTGAGGGAGCTGCCTGGAAAGTTAGGATTACCAGTGACCTTGGGGGTTTCACACAGCGGGGCACCCCAGTATAGGCTGTCCCTGGGGCAGGCTAGCGGCCAGCCATGGAGTCTTTATTTTAGCAGAGGTGTTTTTGGAAATCTGCACCATTTTTTAAGTGCATTAAAAGCATTTAAATAAAACACTCATTTGAACTGTGCCATAGAAATGAGTCTTGAAACTTTTGGCCAAGTTTGGCTTGAGTGCTCCTACCATGTCCTTGGGACCCATGTTCAAATCCAGTATCAAGCAAATTGTCCTTGCTGTTGCAGCCATCGCTACCTCCTCTGTACGCCCCCAGTTGGCAGAACAATAGTTTGGTGTGTGGAGTGGGGGGGATTCTGCTTCAGAGTGAAACTGCTCTGTGCTGCCCTTCGACAGTGTGGGATACCAGGAGTAGGTGATTACACGGCTTCAATCAGGGTTTCCACTGTGGGGAACCCCTTAATTGCCCCTAGGATCAGGCTGAAAGCTATTCTGAAAAAAAACACCCCTATTTTTCCCGAGCAGCCGGGTCCTTTATATCAGGCAAGTCCATCTTTACAGCTTCAAAAATGCAATTGCATGAGCCATTCCATTGTCTGGCAAAGGTCTATATCACCAGGCAGCAAAAAGACTATGGATGCTGATCTCTGGCCACAGCGCTAAAGTAGAAGCACTGGATCTCAGGCTGCTCTGGAAATATTAACTGGCACCTGACAAAGCATATATTGTAGCATAGCCATCTGCCTGGCCGCATCAGTACAGCCATACTGTCTTGCTATACCTCCTTGCCTTATTCCTTTGATCCATTACATAGTTAAACGCAACAGTTTCACTCCTTCCGCATTATCTGTTATAACTCAAAGGCAAGAGAGGGAGGATTTGCATTGGGGCAGCAGATGTGCCAACATAAAAAATTTGGCCTCTAGAAAAAAATATCAGTGTTGTATGTGTTTAGACGTTAAAACCTAGAAAAGAAAAATAGTAATTTTCTTACCCGTACAGTGCCATCAAATGACCAGGATAACACTTGTGAATCATGCAAAATCCTAAAGCATTTTACTGCTTCCTTGTGGCCTTGTAAAACAAAGCTAGAATCAGAGATCCAGTCCCAAACCTAGGAAACAACACATGATCCAGGTCACCAAGAGCTATATGAAATCTTCACTCCACTGAAAACAGATCACTTTGTAAAACATAGGTGTATATTTAAAGAAAATCAGAGGAGTTGCCCATAGCAACCAATATGGGACACTGTTGGGGAAAAAAAACAAATGTTAGGGCAGCTGTTTTTTGAAAACTATGTAGGAAGTAAAGACTGAGTAATATACCAGCTTTTCACTAAATATTGGAATCCAACCTAAATCGTTACAGAATAGGTAATTGTAATAGAACTAGTTATAAGTAGATTTTAGTGTATTATTTCTTGAAGTACATCTGTGGATAGTGGTTTTATATTTCTTTGCCTGTGGGCTATATGGAAGCACCATCCACCAGCAGATTAAATAATCCTCTAAATGTGAACCCTGCATGCAGAAAATAGAATTCAGCATCTAATCTAAGCAAGGCCTGGTGGTGAAAGACCTAAAAGAATCCTACTGACTTTGTGGATTGGGCAATAAGAGATGTTCAGATCAGACAGGCAAAAAGTCAGCAATGGGTAAATTAGTGAAAGACGACTTTGAAGTGCACCCCATGCTACTCAACACTATGACAGCAGCATGGACAGGGACAGTCTTATATTGCAAATGGCAAATTAGATGGAAAAAAGTAGTCACATGACTTGACTTGCCCCAGGCAGCTGTTCTGCAATTCAAGGGCAGAACAATGCCTTCCATCGGACTTTCCAAGGCAACACAATGTCTCAAGGAGACCTGGATATGATGACACTAGGACACTGTCTGAGATTGCTGCATAGTATGTGTTTGTCAGCTAGTCTTAACTCAGGGGTGAGCTAGCTTAGCCTGCGACAACTCTCTGCCACCGTCGGGATAGATTGCTTCTCATTAGAATTGATGAATAGCAGCATTATCAATATATCAAGATAAATTACAACATGACACCCCCTTCTAAGTACTGCACACCACAATTTTAGTGCCATGGACAATGAAGTGGACAGACCACAAAACTACAAAAAGCTTCTCTGCATAGCCCGTGCAGCAAAACTGGCAGAGCTGCAAACAAAGCAAAAAAGAGTGTCCAACTTCCTAGTACGTGGAGCCTCGATACAAATCTGCTGTCCCCAGATGTTCAATGAACACATTTAATTTAACAAAAAAAGATTGTATGAGGCTAAATTATTTATTTTATTTTCAACCAGGAAATATAAAGTAAGAATTATTATTATTCATAAAGCACCATCATCTTCCATGGCTCTGTAAAATGTGGAATTACAAACAGGGTAAAACAACTAAACCTTACACAATACAATACATGACAGTAAAGCACAAATACAGTCATATTGAAATGCACTAGGAGAGGTGGCCCTGCCCTTGCAGGCTTACAATCTAGAGCATAAGAGGTGGAGACAAAAGGTAGGTCAGAAGTAAGCATCTAGATATGATATAATGCAAAGACATTTGCTAAAGATATTAGGTATTTTGTGAGTAAATCAATACTTACCATAACCGTGGCATCATCTGAGCTTGAAACAAGTTTTTTGCCATCTGTCGTGAACTGGCAGTGCTGTACAGTCTTGCTGTGACCTTGGCAGTGCTTAATAAATCTGCCATTTTCTACATCAAAAATCTAGAAACAAAAAATGGGCCACATGATCAAGTTAATTTGTAAAATGTTTCACTTTACAGTAATATACAGAGTAAAGCAGTATTCTATATGCTTATCTAAAAGCAAAAACAATACAGTTGGTAGAAGAATGTTATTTTTAGGACTGGGATGGGCTTTTAAAAAATACAATTCTGCAAGTACTCACCTGTAGAATTGTTTTTACTGTGTACAGCACGGCCTGTCAATCATTACGTCTGGGTATTTCTGGCTCCTCCCGGCCCCATATAAAGCCAGGAATCACCCACAGACCCCCAGTGTTGAAAAGCAGTTATGCAAGAAGCCGGGAGATAAACATGATAAAAAAGGAGAACAGCCTCACAAAAATAAACTTTGGAACAAATCACCATAAAGAGGCAACCAAGGATAACGATAACAAGGGAGGGATGAAACCGGCCGTACTGTACACAGTAAAAACAATTCTACAGGTGAGTAGTCACAGAATTGTATTTTTCCAAGTGTACAGCATGGCCTGTTTCATGTCAATCATTACGTCTGGGACATCCAATAGCAGTGTCCGTAAAGTAGGGTGGGATCCCCAATGAGTAACGGCAGGCAGTTCAAACCACTACCGCCTGAAGCACCTTGCGGCCAAAAGCTGAGGCCCTAACATCAACCTTGTAAAACTTGGAAAAAGTATGAACAGACGACCAAGTAGCGGCCTTACAAACAGAGGCCTGGTGCTGAAAAGCCCAAGAGGCACCAATAGCCCTAGTAGAGTGAGCAGTAACACGGAAGGGAGGTTCCTTCCCTTTAGCAGAGTAAGCTTGCACCACCGCCTGTCGGATCCACTTTCTGATAGTGGATTTGGCTGGAGGCAAGCCATTCCTAGGACCAGCAGGAAGAACAAACAATGACTTAGTGGCGGCCAAATGTGGCCCTAACCACATCCAGGGAATGAAGAGTTCGTTCCTTAGAATTGGAAGGAGCAGGACACAAGGAAGATAGGACAATGTCCTGATTGAGATGAAAGGCAGATACAACCTTGGGCAAGAAATCCGGCTTAAGCTGGAACACCACCTTATCTAGATGCCGCTCAAAATAAGGAGGTTTCATGGAAAGCGCCGCCAGCTCAGAAACTCGACGCACAGAAGTAACAGCCACCAAAAAGGCTACCTTAAGAGTCAGAATGGACAACGCAGCCTCGCGCATAGGCTCGAATAGAGGACCCTGCAGAGCAGACAACACCAAATTTAAGTCCCAAACTGGTAGCAGAGGCTTACGCGGCGGACGCACATGAGTGACTCCCTGGTAGAAGGTCTTAACAAGCCTGTGATTGGAAAAGGATCTTTGGAAAAAAATTGCCAGAGCCGAAACCTGTCCTTTGAGGGTACTAAGTTGAAGGCCCCAATCCAGACCATGTTGTAAAAACTCCAGAATCCTGGGAATGGAAAAATCCCGACAAGATAGGGACTTGGACTCACACCAAGCAATGTAAGCATGCCAGACCCTGTAGTAGATAAAAGACGAGGATTTCTTCCGAGCCTGAATCAAGGTATCAACAACGGAGGCCGGTAAACCCTTGCCCATCAAGATGGGGGTTTCAGCAGCTAAGCCGTTAAAGCCAGCATTTGTAAATTGGGATGGCGTAGATGTACCTGTGTGAGCAGCTCTGGATCGTCGGGAAGAACGAACCGATCCACAGTCATCTGCACAATGTCTGCGAACCATATCCTCCTCAGCCAGCGGGGGGGCCACCAGAATGGCCTGTACCCCCTCCTGGGCTATCTTGCGCAGCACCCGACCCAGCAGAGGAAAGGGAGGGAATACATAAAGGAGCCGAAACTCTTTCCAGGGAATTGCTAGTGCATCCGTGGCGAAGGCCAGAGGATCCTTTGACAGGGAGACAAACCTTGGAAGCTTGTGATTGTGAGGGGACGCAAACAGGTCCACATCCGGCTGACCCCAGCGGCGACACAGGGCGTGAAAAACCTTGATGCTGAGAGACCATTCCCCCAGACGAGACGTCCCCCTGCTCAGGGAGTCCACCTCCTGGTTCTCCACCCCCGGAATGTAAACTGCCCAGATGCAGGAAACAGTCTCCTCCGCCCAAGACAAGATCATGGACACTTCCTTGAAGGCTCGCTTGCTCCGAGTCCCTCCCTGATGATTGATATAGGCAACCGCCGTCTGATTGTCCGAGCGGACCTGGACCGCACAACCCCGAAGGTGGGGAGTCAAATGGGAGAGAGCTAACCTGATCGCCCGCAGTTCTAAAATGTTGATGGGCGTGTGGGCCTCCAAAGGACCCCACTGACCCTGGAATTTTAGAGACTGCCAAAATCCCCCCCAGCCGGTCAGACTGGCATCTGTGGTGACAATCTCCCAGCGCGGAGGCAGAAAGGACCTGCCCACTAGAAGATTCCTCAAGTTCAGCCACCAGGAGAGGGACTGCCTGACCGGAGGGGACAGAGCAAACTCCTGATCCAGGGACTCCGGATTCCGATCCCAAACCGACAAGAGATGTAACTGAAGCGGTCTCATGTGGCAAAAGGAACCGCCTCGAAGCAGGACACCATGAGGCCCACCAACTGCATCCCCTGATGGATGGAGGGGCGAGGACACGCCAGCGGAGTCCGCGCCTGCGTCTGAATGCCCTCCACCTTCTGCTGAAGGAGAAAAACCCTGACCTGAGAGGTATCCAGCGTCATGCCCAGGAAGGGACCTGGGATAATTGATCACCCAGCCTAAGGACTCGAGAGTGGACGTCACCACCTGATTATCCTTCTCGGCCTGATGGAGAGACTGAGCAGCAATCAGAATGTCGTCCAGGTAAGGGAGGATGCGAATGCCCTGGTTCCTCAGAAGAGCCATGACGCCCGCCAGCACCTTGGCGAAAACCCGAGGTGATATCGAACGGCAAGGCCACAAATTGGTAGTGCTGATCCCGCAGAGCGAACCTCAGAAACCTCTGGTGACCTGGGAATATCGGCACGTAAAGGTAGGCATCCTTGAAGTCCTCTGTGGTCATGAAATCGCACTGTTGGAGGGAACTTAGCGCCGAGCGCAATGTCTCCATGCGAAAGTGCTTGAACCTGACAAATTTGTTGAGGCCCTTTGGGGCGAGGCGCCTAATCTTCTTTTAAATGGCCATGGCAACGATAGCCGCGGCACAGCCCGGGCGCAAACCAGCTCCTACAAAGGTGAGGGCATGACTAGCCAGCTGATCCATACGCCGGTCAGCGCTATCCCGCAAGGTAGTGGTGTCGGGAGACGGCATGACCGAAGTGTTAGATAACCCCAGCACCGGGGCGTCCACTTTGGGAGGACACGACCAGCGCTTAACCAAATCAGCCGAGAAGGGATACCTTCTATCCAGCCCCTTGGGCACCGAGGGTAACTTATTGGGGCGCTCCCACTCTTTAAAGTGGGCCAACACCCAGGGGTGATCGGCCCGGGAATCTATAAGATTCCCGGGCCGATCACCTCACACACAGCGGGACATCCGAGATCGGGATGTCCCGCGGGGTGTAACCCCCCCCAAAACCCCCAAAAAACCTTACCTCGCTTCCGCCGCCGCCGCCTCACTCGCGCTCCTCCAGACGTGCGCGTGCGCGCGCCGGCCGTCTCTGAATGGCCGGCGCAGGCGCGCACACGTCAAGAGTGACGCGCGGGAGGTGTCGGCAGGCGCGATCCCTTGTCCGCCGACGGACGTCACTTGTCCGTCGGCGGGCATTGGACAGCGCAGTCACGTGGGAGCGTGGAGAGGTGAGTTTTCGGGGTGTTTGGGGGGGTTTTAGGCAGCGGGCACCCCCGATCGGGGTGCCCCAGGGAAGTGGACCAATACCCAGGATAGTCAAAATCCTGGGTGTTGGTCCACTTTAAGAACCATATGAGAGAAATGGCCCTGTTCCGGACTCTCCAAGCGCTGCTTGCCAGGACGGAAGAGCTCGCCCTGCTTCTTCCTCGCCACCTTAGGGGGGGGGTGATGTGTAGAGTATCAAACACAGCCGACAGGAGCCTGTCGGTATCATCCGGGAGCCAGGCATCCTCATCCGAGGAAGACCCTAAATCACTATCGTACTCGCCCTGACGATCCCCAGAGGAGTCCGAGTCACGGAACAACTCCCCCTCCTCCGGGGAGTCATGGCCGCCGTACATGTCAAGGTCCTCGTCCTCATTGGCAAAGAGGGGCAACTTGGCGTCCAGGTGACGCTTTTTGCCGGAGGCCTTGCCCGCAGTCGGGCAGGCCAGCTGACGTTTAATACTGGCCATGCGCAGCGCCAGATCGGACTGCGATCCCCTGCTAGCTTCCCCCTCACTGGGGGCTAGATATAGGCACGGGGGAGTAGGGGATGTCGTAGGAAGCGCAGGACTGAAAAGAGAAGCACTCATTCCAACCTGATCTGCAATAATGCTTTGGGCGCACGGAACACAAACCGCGCTGCCACCACTCAAAGGGGATGCCTCCACATGACACACAGCCGAGCCTGCCCCGAGGCGCCCCCAAGCTCGCTATCCCCAGAAGCCTCCATATGGTGATTATCACAGGCACAATAGGCCAACACAGAGTAAGGGCTAAGAAAAGCCACCCGGGATGCCCCCAAGGGATGCCCACTGAGAAGGACAGGAGGGGGGGAAGGGAGAGATTTGACCGGGAGAAACCACAACACTGCAATCATGAAAAAACCATGAGTATCCCGCAGCACATGCCCCGACAATGTACCCCCACAGAAAGATTCACGGACCAACCGCAGAAGGAGCCCGGGGCGGCAGGTGTCACCGCCGCAGCACACCGCGAGGAAGGGGTCCGCAGCAGCGCACTATCTCCTCCAAGCGCTGCTTGCCAGCAAGATGGCGCAGCAGCAGAGCACCTCGATACGCGTCATCCCGTGGCGCCGCCCCCAACGAAGGGCGCGAAAAACTGCCCTCGCAGTATGAGAAGGCGCCCAGCGCCATGAGAGGTGCACTGCCCCCCACAGCTCCATAGCGCCTCCCGCCGCGGAGCGCAGTAGCCGAGGAACACACGCCGCCACCCCCCCCCCCCCCGACAACGCCACGCCGGGGAGAGAGGAAGAGGAGAGGGCAGACAGCAGCGGGAACGGCACCTGAGCAGAGGGACCGGAGGGGAGGGGGGGGGGGGAGAAGAGGGGGAAGGAGGAATGGGCACAGGCACACTAACGACCCCCAAAGTAAACACAACTCACCCCCGAAACAGGCAGCAGTGGGTTTCTCCCATCCCTCAGTAGGCTCACCATAAGTCTATGGCCGGCTACCCTTTGGTGTATAGGGTCTGCGGCCTGGAGCAACGTTCACCGAGCACCCGACCCAGGTGCTCCCCTACCATCACCCGATTCGTCAGCCGAGGCTGGGAGGCAAGAGGGTCTGGAAGCGGGTGGGAATAGGCTTGCAGGCTTGGTTGCCCCGCTCGCCTGCGAAAACATAGAGAGCCATCTTCTGGTCTTTGCAGTATGACTGCAGAGAAACACTGGGGAGTCTATGGGTGATTCCTGGCTTTATATGGGGCCGGGAGGAGCCACAAATCTTCTGCAGTCAACTGCGCCACCTCGTGGCGGAATACCCAGACGTAATGATTGACATGAAACAGGCCGTGCTGTACACTTGGAAAATTATTTTAATTTGCACTATAAACTAATAATTAAGAACACAACACACCACAAATGTGTATACTAAGGTGCTTCAAAATGTATTTCATTTCTTGTACAATGATTTTTATTGATCATAGCACATAGTACAAAATAAGGCATTTGGCAATGGTACACAGACTGCGACATCAAGTACAGAGATAATTGCAAAAGCTGGATATCAAATTCAGTTTACAATCAAGACAATAAAGAAGAATTCACAGACGTTTGTGTCCCACAGGGTGCACCTGGTGTGTTGGGATCACTCCTGTGAAGTAGGGCTACTGCCCAAAAGCAAGCTGATAAACAATACAGTGTCTAGGAATGAGCTATTTATCAAACCCACAGCTACTCTCCAGGTTTCAAACAAATAATTGCTGATAATAAACGTCCAGGGAGATTATCATGTTACTGTAAGTACCAACTCCTGAGAGGGAGCAAGAAAAGAGAGGTAAGTAAGAAAAGACAGAAAGAGGGGTAGGGAAAAAGGGCAAGGAGGAGGGGGAGGGGGAAGGAATGAAGGGAGGGTTGAGGGGGAAGGAATGAAGGGAGGGTTAAGGGGAAAGCGCTGAGGGTTGGGGGGAGGGGGGATAAAAGGGAGGGAATTCTGTTGAGTCGTCCTCCGCCCGGCTCTTGGGTCAAGCTACAACCGCCCCAGCATCCAGATGGAGGTGGTCAATCCATGGTGCCCAGACCTCCTGGAATCGCTCATACTCATCTAGGGTTATCACTGTCAGTTTCTCCATCATTAATATGTCCGAGACTCTGGCAGATACTAGGTTCCAGGGTAGCAGCCTCTCCCGCTAATTCCTAGCAACTACAAGCCTGGAGGCCGCCAGGATGTGGGACGTCAACTTCCATTCCACAGGCGTATAGTTGTTAGTCCTGTAGGATAGCAATGCCTCCCAAGCATAGGAGAAAAAGTGCCTTTGAAAAGGGATGCCATTAGATCATAGACCTTATTCCAGAATTGTTGTGCTACTGGACAGGACCACCAAATGTGGTACATGTCACCAGGTTCTTGGCAGCCACAAAAACAGAAGGCTGGGCAACTCGGGTTAAATTTGTGCAACCTGGAGGGGGTCAGGTACCATCTGCAGAGGACCTTGTAGGAGTTTTCCTGTATTAGTGTGTTGCATGAGACCTTCCCCGCCGCTCTCCAGATCTTGCTCCATGCATGCTCATCATCTATTTTGCCTAGGTCCTCCTCCCACCTTTTCATATAGGAATTCTGCGGATCGCTTCCTAACTTCACCAGAGAGGCATAAAGTTCAGATATAGCACGCTCAAACTTGGTAGGGAGTTGGGGGAACCCGCCACCACGAGCCACTTTGTTGATGAAATGGGTTAATTGCAGCCCTCTATAGCTTTCACATGGTGGACCTAGTCGTGACAGAGTGCGGGCCCTCCCTTCTCCAATGCGCCACCATGTCCTGTATCACAGCGATTCCCTGCTCCTCCCACCATCCAAAGTTGCGTTTGGATCCTACACCCGGCATAAACAGGGGGTTGCCCAACAACGGGGCTACTGGGGTGTTGTGAATGCCACCTCAGACTCGGTGCATTTTTATCCCAAAGATCGAGGGGGAGGATCAAGGACCGTGGGAGTTCCTCCGGCCTGAGCCCCCTAGGGATCCATAGCAAGGATGTGACCGAGATTGGCGCCACACTGCCCGCAATCATTTGCACCCAACCCGGGACATTCCCCGAGGAGTGTAGGGGGAGCAAGGAAGCCACTTGTGCTGCCACATAATATTTATACAGGTGTGGGGCTCCCTGATCCTTCCTGCAATACAATGTCCCCCTGGCTGTTCGCGGGAGAGTTGACCCCCAGATAATATACCTATTGATCTTGTTCTGTAGGGATTGGAGGGCTGACTTAGTGACCCTAACTGGCAGCACCCTAAAAAAAGATTTTAGGCGGTACTGTCATCTTAACTGCCGACAGGCGTTCCAACCAGGACATTCTCAAGTGGCGCCAGGAGTGCAGAAGGGCTCCTAATTGGCTCATCAGTTCTGGATAGTTGGCCTCAAAAAGGGTGGCATAAGACGCTGTCAGCTTAATTCCCAAGTAAGTATCCCCTCCAGGGGTAGTTGTTTTTTAATAGGGTGTTTGCCGTCCCAGAAAGGGACACATCCAGGGCCAATGATTTGGTGGCATTTAACTTGAGTCCTGACAGATTGCTAAATTCTGCAAGCTCCTTCAACATGTTGGGCACTGTCACATGCGGAGAGGTGATGGCAAGCAACTTGTCATCTGCGAACATAGATAGTTTATGCTCCTTTCCAGCATGTTCAACCCCCTTTATAGAGTGGTTATCCCGAATCCTGGCTGCTAGCGGTTCCAGGGCCATTAGAAACAGAATAGGGGAAAGGGGGCATCCCTGTCATGTCCCCCTCCCTATGGGGAAGAGGGTTGACTCAAACCCAGAGTACTTCACCTTAGCAGTAGGGGAGCAACACATAGTTTCGATCCATGCCCTAAGACCCGGGCCAAACCCCCATTTATCTAAAGCGCTTAGGAGGAAGTCCCAGGAAAGGCAGTTGAATGCCTTTTCCATATCTAACGAGAGAAGCATCAGATCTTCAGGTGATTTCCTAGAGAGCTCAATAATTTGTACAATCCGCCGCACCCCGTCTGAAGACTGCCTCCCTGGGACAAATCCCACCTGATCTGGGTGTATCAGAGAGCTCAGGACAGAATTAATTCTGTTTGCAATGATTTTCCCCAGGATCTTTAAGTCCAAATTTATGAGCGAAATGGGACGGTAGTTCTGCCAAGTTTGAGGGTCCTTCCCTGGTTTGGGTATCATAACTATGGCCGCTCTTAATATTTCAGGATCAAAGGGCTTTCCAGCCTTGACATAATTATACATAGAGGCCAAATGTGGGGCTATCACCTCTGAAAGTTTTTTATAAAACAGTGTTGTGTATCCATCTGGGCCCGGCCTCTTTTTGGTCTAAAGTGTACTGATAGCTTGTCTCATTCCAGGACTGAGACGTCCGCATCCACCAGGGCCGAGCTTTCGGGTGACATCCTGGGGAGCGTTACGTTCTCCAGATAGGCTTCTATAGCACCCACACTTGACCTTTGGGGGGGATCACAAAGTTTGGCCAAACCATTCCTAAACTCCTCCAGTACCTTACATGGATTACTGGTCAGAGTGTTCTTATCCAGCTTCAGTTTAATAGGGGGGGGGGGGGGGTGAATCTGCAGGGCATTTAATTCTACTCTGGATTTCTCCAACTCTCGCCTGTTCTCCTTAGATGGGTTGTCTTTAAAAATTTGGGATGCTTTCTCAAATTTCGTCACCACTTCGGCAGCAAGCGAGGCTCGTTCTTTCTTCACACCTGCCGCTCTGGAGAGGAAATGGTCTTCGGATACTCTACAGCTTCTTGGGTGCTTTCTTTAGTAGCTAACAGAGTGTCATTAAGAATCCAGGTTGATGGGCCTGGTTTTACCACTAAGGATTTACAGGTGACGCAGTTAAGGTCATGGTCTGACCATGGCACCTGAAGTATGCGGGCATTGAGGATGTTGGGTAGGAAATTCCTGGAGACAAACAGATGGTCAATTCTAGTATGGAGGGAGTGGGGAGCAGAAAAATGCGTATAATCTCTCCTAAAAGGGTGTAAGTCTCGCCAGGGGTCAATAAGCCCTTATTTAGAGATGATAGCCGCATAGGCCTGAGACTCCTTGCGGTTTAAAGAAGTGGGAGGGAGAGATCTGTCCAACACAGGATCCAGAGTTAGGTTGGAGTCACCGAGGAATACAGTCCCCTTCGCGTGTCTTCTCAATATGTCACCCAAATTTCGAAGAAATCCCAATTGACCGGTATTGGGGGCGTAGTAATTCAGAACTGTGATTTACTCATCCTGCAGGGTCCCCTGCAGCAGCAGATACCTACCTGCAGGATCAGTAATTCGCTTAGAGCATTGAAATTGGGTGCGTGCATGGAAGGCTATGAATACGCCCCTTTGCTTGGTGGTTGCCCAAGCATGGTAAACCGTGGGGTATTTCATACTGAGATATTTGGGCGTTGAACTGACTGAAAAGTGGGACTCTTGCACACAGACAATGTCTGCGTGTATAGAGTTAAAATATTTGAAAACTCTGGATCTTTTGTTGGGCGAGTTTAGACCCTGGATGTTGATTGATACTACCTTGAGAGACATCTTCTGGGATATCTAGTAGCATGAGGTGGTATATGTGGCATATCATCAAAATTGCGCTTGCCCCCAGTTTTGAGGATGTCAGGCGGGGGAGGGTATATAAGGGAGAGCAGAAGGGGGGCAGGCCAAAAGGTAAAAAGGAGAGGGAGGGGGGGAGGAAAAAGGAGAAGGTTGGGAAGAGACAGTGAGAGAAGGAAGAGGAGAGAAAACAGAAGTAAAAAAACAACATCTTAACATTTTGGAGGAAATTAACCTTTGTGACATTAGTCACTAACAGCACCATCCTGCCGGTAAGGCAGCTTGCGTTACACTCGGGAGCCATAATTCTTGCCTGTCTGGACCTCCGTGCCCAGCTCACCAATACATGCCACTGGACCTTGTGGACACATCAAAAATAGTAAAAGTTAAGAACAGGGTGCACTATAAAAGCATACAACAGTGAAATCTTCATGGTCCTGTCCCCAAATAGAATCGGGGGAGAGACCTGACAGGTCCATCCGATCCTGCAATGCTCATCTCAGAGTGCCCGTCACTTGGGATGCCCTCCCGGACCATCACCCAGAACCAGCCAGATGAGCAGATCCATGGCAATCCAGTTGCTTGAAGTGGTTCTTTAACTCTGAAACCGTTGAGGCTTGGATCTGGCGGCCATTGTGGGAAAAGGTGATTTTAAATGGAACCTCCAGCGATACTTTATGCCTTGCTTCTGGAGCTGCTGCACATAGGGTTTAAACATGCGGCGTTTCAGGATTGTAGCTTGAGATAGATCTACGTAGACTTGGTAGTCATTACCCTGAAAGTTTAGTGACGCCCTCTCTCTAGAAGCCTTGAGGACAGCCTCTTTTGTCTGGAAATACAAAAATTTCACAACGCGGGGGACCCTCCAGCCTACGCCTAGATAAGGCTCTATGAGCGTGTTCTAGCTCTAATCTTTCTGGGGGAGTACCTGGGATCAGCTCTTGAAGAAGGGCCGCGATGGAGCCTTTAGCGTCTTCCATCGTCTCCGGGAGACCTCGAAAGCGTAAGTTGTTTAGCTGGCAACGGTTCTCAAGGTCTTCTTGCTGGTACTGTAGCGCTTTTATCAGATCTTGCAGCTGCTCGATTTTGTTCTCGTGGCCTTCTGGTTGCTGCGTCTCCCATATGCGCCTCTAGCTGTGATGTATGGCCGCCCAGGTTGCGCAGCTCCCCCTTCAACTCCGCCACTGTTTTCGCCGACACCGCGGTCATCTCCTCCCTCACCATTGCCCGTAGTAGTTGGAGGGTCGCTTGATCAAGTGAGGCCGGGGGTCCGGAGCCTGCCAACTCCGAGGGGAACTGGGCCCAGCTATTGCTCAAGTCCCTGGAATCTTTCCGCTCACTGATGCGCACAGTCACCTCGCGCTCTTGAATCGCCGCCATCTTGGATTGGGGTCCGCCTTGATCTTTAGCTGTTTTTTTCTTCGGATTACCCATGATACGGGTGGTCCGGACAAGTCCGGGTGCTTCTCTGCGTTCTCCCGCAGTGGATCTGTGTGTCTGCCCGTCGGCTGGTTTCTGTTATCACGCTGTATGGCTCCCGAGGGTGCGGAGCTCGGTCAGGCTGCGACCATACCGTTGCTCCACGCGCATGCGCCCCCCCAAAATGTATTTCATTTATGAATCATTTTATTTGCTTTCCCTGTCACCTTGACTGCTCCCATGGGATTCCTGGAACAGCAAGGAACTACGAGCAAGTCACCAATTCCTCATTCATGGTGTATGGCACAAAAATACCATTTTGTGATAACTCACCTGTGGAATGGACAGTCATTACATGTGGGCTGTCACACAGGCGTGACTGCAAAGATAAAAAAAGCTGGAACTCTTCCTACTAAGCCTATATAGGGCTTGGCTGCCCCTTCAGGCCCCAGTCAGTCCAAAAGCAGTAGCAGCAGCCATGGGAGAAACCACCAGAAGCCCATAAATGAAAGCTCATAGGCAAACAAGTATTGAAGTACTACCAGTTGGCAGCAAGATGAAGCAGTCAACCAACAGAAGGAACGGGGGTCGTCGAGGTGGAGCCGAGTACTACAGAGAAATCCATTTTACAGGTGAGTTATCACAAAATGGTATTTTCTCCTACACTCTGCTCCACCTAGACGGACATTACACGTGGGTCATGCCAAAGCTGTCCACTTCGTAGGGTGGTAACAGCAACCAGAGATTATGAACAGGATGACCATAAGCCTGTGACCTTGAATAGCTGGACAAAGGACCGGTCAATAGCAAAAACTAAGGTTAAGACAAGATGCCTTAAGGCCACCCTGCCAATCTGGGAAAATTGAAAAACAGGTTATGCCCTGCGCAGCAGACCCATAAAAGCCCAACCTTAACAGGTTCAGGGAATGTCACTATCCCTGGTGGAAAGAGCCGTAAGCCAGGGTAAAGCCGTCTGGCCCTTGCAGGCCAAAGGGATAGCCACCACCGACATAATTCACGTTAACAGTGAACTAGATAGGTGCCAGCCCCATCTGACCTAACAAGCCCATGAAAGCAGACCTCCCTCCTGAGAGTAGAAGGAGAAAACAAAAACATAACCTCACAGCAGATGGCCAAAACCACACAAGAGGAGGATGGAACACAGGATGGTAAGGAACCTCAGCAGGGAAATGAGAAGACACAACCGTAGAACACCTAGATCTTGAAGGAGTGTGGCAACCTGGGCAAAAAGCACCAGTTCAGAGACTCTAAAAGCAGAGAGAGGGGTCACCAGGAAAAGGATCGCAGTAATAGAAAAATCAAGCCGCCGCCAAGAATTGTAAATGCAAAAACCAGAATGGAGGACCCACGTATTGAGAGGGTGGGTCCAGCTGGGAATGGCTGTCTGAAGCCTAATAGGATCTTACTGCACCAATAGACGCAGAAGGGGATGCAAGAGTACGAACAAATTCGCTAAGAGAAGGTAGTGCTAAGGCCAGTGCCAATCCCTGAAAGGAAAAATAGGAGCCTCGAACCAAAAGCTCCGGCAAGGATACAGCCTAGCTGTACCCGAGGAAATGTGCAAAAGAGATCTGCGAGCTGTGTGAAAACCACAGGTGGAAAAACCTTCCCCACCCAATCATGGTTTCAGCCACCAGGACAAGACAAATGCTTGTGAACTAGACTCAGTAGAAGCCTGTGCAGCCAGAAGCATGGCCAAACCGGAACCAACACATCAGCCCCAGCAGGCTCACCACCCATAGAAGCCGTGTGCCTCTTCGCTAGAGTGGTGCAATGAGGTAACGAGGGGAGTCAGAAACACCTAGGAAACTCAGGTGGACTCCCATCCAAGCACAGAGCAGGCTTGAACCTGTTCAGTTTCCAGGATGAGATGAGAGTGGAAAGAAAAAACATAGGCCCTCAATAAAAGCAAGCAGAGTGGAGGAGACCCCTCCAGTCTCGAAGACAAGCTACTACATGGCAAAAGCTGTATGAAGTGGGTTGCCAAACACGAGCAAAGTCCACTGTCACCACAGTGGAGAATCCCACAAAAAAAGATGCAGTGTCTAGACAAAAAGATTGCGAAATGGTAAGGTAGGAATCAGGATCCCGGCCAACAACAAGACACATTTATCCCAGAAGCAGGAAGAAACCATGGCATGTTTCATGACCTGGATAAAGGCCAAGACAAAAAAAACTCTGGATGCGCCCGTGGAGCCCAGAATAGCCAAGGGCAGGAGTAGAAAGTTTTAAAAGGCTGCCTCCACTAGTTTTAAAAGACTGCCTCCACTAGGCGGAAGTCCGGAATGCAGGTCATCCAGGAATTGCTGAGAACACCACAGCGAACAACGATAACCCTGAAGAGAACAAGCCAAAAATACCATTTTGTGATTACTCACCTGTAAAATGGGTATTGTAAGTATGTCTCACACCCTGCTTCGGAAATATTCATTACACTTGGGTTATGTCCAGTAGAGGGCGAACTTCTGCAGAGATGAACAGAAAAAAAGGAGCCCCTCCCGGCCCATAAATACCTGGGACCTCTCACACATTCCCCAGTATAAGAAAGCAGTAAGGGGACCAGGAAGAGCAAAAAAGTATCACCAACAGAGGATCCAAGATACAACTCAGGGTGGGGCGAAGCAGGGTGTGAGACTTACTTACAATACCCATTTTACAGGTGAGTAATCACAAAATGGTATTATTCTAAGTATGTCTCACACCCTGCTTCGGAAATATTCATTACACTTGGGACATCCAATAGCAGTGTCCAAAAAGGGTGGGGATCCCAACAGGCAAAAGTGCACAAATTAAACCACTGCCGCTTGTAGAACTTTGCGGCCAAAAACAGCATCCACTAAGGCCTGCACATCAACCTTATAAAAACTTGGAAAAGGCATGAACAGAAGACCAAGTAGCAGCTGTACAAACTTGTTCAACAGAAGCCTGGTGCTAAAAAGCCCAGGAAGTCCCAACAGTACGAGTAGAAAGAGCAGTAATCTGAAAGGGGGAACCCTCCCCTTGGCAATATAGGCCCCAACAATGACCAGACAAATCCATTTACTAATGGTAGACTTGACGGCGCCAAACCCTTCTTGGGCACAGAGGGCACCACAAACAAGGCGTCCGTCCTAGAGAAAACAGAAGTAGCCACCAAATAGTACTTCACACAACAAACAATCATCCAAAGAGTGCAGGGCCCTCTCCTTGTCATTGCTAGGCTTAGGACACAAGGAAGAGAGAACCACATCCTGAATGAGATGGAAAGCAGAGACCACTTTAGGTAGGAAATCCGGCTTAAAGCGGAAGACCACCTTATCCTGGAGTCTCTCAAGTAAGAGGCCTGAATAGACAGAGCCGCCAACCCAGAAACACATCGAACAGAGGTAATAGCCACCAGAAAGGCAATCTTTAGTGAAAGCATAGAAAAAGCCAAATTCAAATCCCAAACAGGCACAAGGCTTTCGAGGGTGCCGCACAGGAGTGACCCCCTGGAAAAAAGCTTAAACCAGAGGACGAAGAACAAAGGACCTTAGAAGAAGACCACCAGGGCAGAGACCTGCCCTTTCATGGTACTAAGCTGAAGCCCCAGGCCCAGACCGTGTTGAAGAAAGTCCAAAAACCTAGGGATCGAAAACACCCTGCAAGGCAAGGCCCTAGCCTCACACCAAACAATATAGTACCTCCAAGTCCTATAGAAGATGTTAGAGGAAGATCACTTCCACAGCCCTAACAAGTGTCTGAATAACAGCATCAGACAAACCTTCTTCTATTAAGATGGAGGAGGCTTCAGCAGCCACGCCGTCAAAGCCAGCGTTTGTAAACTGTGGTACAAACCAAACCTGTCTTGGCCACCCTGGGGCCACCAAAATTGCTGGCGCACCCTCTTGAGCCAGCTTGCGCACCACCTTGCCCACCATGGAGAAGGGAGGAAACAGGTACAGGAACCCCAGATCCCTCCCGGCAAGAGACATGGCGTCCACTGCCAGGGCCAGAGGAATCCGAGACAGAGACCCAAACGTTGGGAGCCTGTGATTGCGACGTGAGGCAAAGAAATCCACCTCCGGAGTCCCCCACAAGCGACAGAGGAACCGGAATACCTTGTGGTAGAGATATCATACCCCTAGGCGAAAGGATCCCCTGCCCAGGGAGTCCGCCTCCGTGTTTTCCACTCCTGGAATACCACTGAGATGCATGGAAAATTGCTCTCCGCCCATGCAAGAATCAGAGAAACTTCCCTGAGGGCACTCCTGCTGCGAGTCCCTCCTTGGTGATTGATGTAAACGACCGCAGTTCGATTGTCTGATCGAACCTGAACCGGTAAGCTCTGTAAGTGACGCGTTCAAGCATGACCGAACCAACCGAATAGCTCTGAGCTCCAAGACATTGATGGGGGTGTGAGCCTCCAGAGGACCCCATAGCCCCTGGAAACGAAAATTCGTCCAGAAAAACTCCCCAGCCCGACAGGCTGGCATCCGTGTTAACCGTCTCCCACCGCACGAGAGGCCAGAAAGGATCTGCCCCTCATCAGATTGATTGGTTCCAGCCACCACTGAAGGAAACGCCGAAACCTGGGAGACAGCAGAAAGGACTGATCCAAGTACCGGGGACATCTGTCCCAGTTAAGCAATAGATGGAGTTGGAGCGACCTCATGTGGAACTGAGCAAAGGGGACTGCCTCGAAGGAAGCCACCATCAATCCTACCAGATTCATCCCTAGCCGGATAGAGGGGCGAGGATTGGCCAGGAGAATACGTATCAGATCCTGAAACCTCTGCACCATTGGGTGAGGTAGGAACACTCTGGCCTGACTGGAATCCAGACTCATGCCCAGAAATGAGATCTCCCTTGATGGGGAGAGAGAAGACTTGGGGTGGTTGAACACCCATCCGAACCTTTCCATTGTCATCACCACCCTGGAGTCCAGCTCCGCCTGACATAGGGAAAAAGCTGTAATGAGTAGGTCGTCCAGATACGGCACAATGCGAATGCCCTGGGCTCTGAGAAGGGCCATTATGCCCACCAGCACCTTGGTGAACACTCTTGGTACCGAAGTCAACCCGAAAGGGAAGGCCACCCACTGAAAATGCTGATCTCTTACCACAAACCTGATAAATCTCTGATGTGCTGGGTAGATCGGTACATGAAGGTAAACATCCTTGATGTCTATAGATGTCACGAAATCCCCCTGACGAAGGGAATTGAAGACTGAGCACAGAGTCTCCATGCAGAACTTCTTGGTTCTGATGAACCTGTTGAGAAGCTTCAAATCCAGAATGGTTCTGATGGATCCATCCCTTTTGGGAACCATGAAGAGGTTGGAATAATAACCCCGGCCTCTCCCTGAGAAAAGCACCGGGCATATGACCTCCATGTCCAGAAGATTTTGCACTGCCAACAGGATCACTCAGTGAAATACGTTCCCCTGCTCGTCCGAGAGTCACGAAAGGAGGGGTTGAATGAGCCTGAACCCTGAAAGGGCCGGCGCTGCTTCTAGCGTAGAGGTAACTTACCTCCTTAGACAATAGAGAACAATCGAGCCACCAAACAGGCGCAGACACGCGAAGCGAAGCCCTGTGAGCACCTACTTAGCAGCGAAATAGGCCGCCCACTATCGCAACCAGCCTAATCGACGTATAGCCACCGGCAATGTCGAGGTCCTGTTACACATACGGATGGTATCATCCAAGGCGGACAAGCCAAAGGCAAGAAACATCTCACAATGAGTCAAGCCTGTAAACTCCTCACTGTAAGGAATCAATAGGAAACCATCCAAAGGCCCCTAAATAAAAACTCTAGTAGCCACGGCCATGAGAACGGAAGCACAAACCGGGCGCAAGGCCGAACCAACACAAGCAAAGGCATGCGAAGCCCCTAGGTAGATACTACGGTCCCCACTGTCCTTCAAGATCGTGGGATCCAGGGAATGCACAACCGACGTGTTGGACAATCCCAGGACAGGAGCGTCAACCTCAAAGTGTGCAGACCAAGGCTTAACCACATCAACACCCTTGAGGAATGCCAGGGAACCGGCTAGGCCTTTTCCCATTCCGTCAGGATCAGATAGTTAAAGTGCTTCAGATTCAGGAACCCCAACGGGGTATGGCAGTCCCAAGACATTCCCCCCTTGCGGAGGGGAAGTGGCCAGCACAACAAAATACAGGCAAGAAGCCCGGGGGTATCCATGGTATCCCCGCGCTCCGTACCGGCATCTGTCCAGGTGCAAGCAGACAAAACTGACATAAAAAGGGGCCGGCGCAGCCGAATCCTAGCTGGGGCCTACCCGGCCGCAAGGCTAGTAATAATCTTCTCAATGTTGGCCCGCCTGGCGCAGACATTGGATTGCGACTCCCCGCTAATGACAAGTCACTTGGGGTCATAACCAGGCATGGGGGTGCAGGTGATGAGGCCAGTGGGGTCGGCCCGGCCGCACGGGGCCCAGATTGCCACGCAATAGCCCGCTGTGCGCATGGTACACCAATTTCCAAAAAGTCTCCCACAAGGGATACCCCCCATATTACACACTGCCGGGGATGCCCCAAAGGGACCCAGAGCCCTGTATCCTGGGAAGCCTCCATATGGTGATTTTTAAGGTAGTCACAATGACCAATGGGAATTACGCTATGAAGCTACCCGAGATGCCCCTTAGAGTTCGTTAGTGGAGGATTTTTGTAAAGACCGGAGGGAACCCCAAATGACCGTGGGACCTAGGAGAGGAAGAACCTAATAGCTTACGGCAGTCCCACCTGCCAAGCACAAAAGATGGGGGCCCTATTAGCAAACATACATGCTGCACTTAAAGAATATATAAGGGCCTAATATACATAATATAAAGATATACATATATACATAACTGTATATACCCATATATAAACATTCTCGTTATTAGACATATATATTCCTCTGTATATATATATATATATATATATATATATATATATATATATATATATACCTATATGCGCACATACATGGCCATACACATATAATAAATCCATGACCGTCCAAGGAATATGACAGTCCTCATACGTGTGCACAAAAAAAGAAACCTGCACCACCGGGGAACAGAGCTGCATAACATATGCTCTAACAGCTGGCCCGTGCAGCCGCTTACAGTAAAGAATACATGAATATAAATAAGGCATCAAGGATGCCAGAGGGACACTCACGGAAAATAACATGCATGGGAAAGATGGCAGCGTAGCACCCGCAGACAGAAGGAAGATGAAGGCGGGCCGACGCGGATCGCGCCCGCGTAAGGCCCCGCCCCCTCCCGACGCGGGAAAGAACCAACAGCCGCGCTCCCAGCCAATAGGACTGGGAGCCGGTCAAGAGCCAACTGGAGGGGGCGGCCGTCACCAGCGCGGGGAGCGCCAGGCCCCACCCCCTCCCCCTGACTGAAAACGAGCAGCAAACCGCGCTCCCCAGCGAAGGCTGCAGAGCCGGCATAAATGACAGAAAATGCCCCAGAAAGCGTGCTGGCCACCAAGGAATAAAATAACCAATTAAACCAAGTTAAAACACATTGAGGCGCACTGGCAGTAGCCAGCGCCCACCAAACAGTAAAGAAAGTACAGCACCAATCATACTGACAACATCCACTCACACCATCTCAGGGGAGACAAAAACAAAGATGGAAGTACCCCCCCACCCTACTAACCGGGAACAGGGAGTAATGGGGGGGGAAGCCGATAGCCACATGTAGGATACGTGGTGAGGGCTTCAAAACGGACAGGGCATCCCAAACCAGGGTCACCAACCTGGTAGCCGCCTACCCCTTGTAATGGGGTCTCAGGGAGGAGCGTGGCTCCTATCAGTACACCTGTTAAGGTGAGTCCTACCTTCACCCGGACCTACAGCCAAGGCTGGGAGGCATTAGGGGGCTTAAGCATAACTAGGTCCAGGCAGAAATAGGCATAAAAATGGCCGGGTGTGAACCCGGCTTACCTGCAAGGAGGAGACTTCTTCCTCTGAGTTGCTCGTCGTCTGCAGAGACGATTACTGGGGAATGTGTGGGAGGTCTGGGAGGGGCTCCTTTTTTTCTATTCATCTCTGCAGAAGTTCGCCCTCTACTGGACATAACCCAAGTGTAATGAATATTTCCGAAGCAGGGTGTGAGACATACTTAGAATAAGTGCTGTGGCCCAGTGTGGTCCCTATTGGCTGTGGAGGTAGAAGAAAAGAGTGATAAGCGAAGATATCCGTGAGAATCTATGAGGTAACCGGTGGAACCTCCAATCGTGGCCACACTCTCTGCCAGATCAGACTCCCACTGACACCGCCAACAGAACGGCTGTAAAGACCAGCAGGGAAAAACCCCTGACGGGAACACGCAGCTGCGTCAGCGCATCAGCGTATATCAAGTAAGATATCAAGTAGTCTACACTACAAGTAATCCACATCCCCCAAAGGCTAAGGAAGTATATGCCCATAAAGCTAAAGCTGGGTGACCAGTGAAATCTGTCATGGTGAACGTATGGCTGCTAAGTCAGGCCATAAATACCACAGAGGGGTCTGCTGGACTGCGACCTGTACCAAACCCATGGCAGATACCGAATAGCTGGAGTACGTACACATCCCATCATAAAAGCATGCATAGGAGTCATACCGATAGATACTGACATCAGAAAAATTAGAAGCCACTCTGTGCCGAAGTGGATTAGGCTTCGCATCCTACTGCTATGGACACAGAACGAAGGCTGAGCCTGAGACCAATGTTTCGAAAGCTGCCCCCTACCGAACTTGAAGTGCACTTATACTCAGAAAGGAAGTTTATTTGGTCACCTTCCACCCCAGCCCTGTGTCCCAAAACAGCATGAATTTCTTTTTTTTTACCTCAGCCTTTGCCCAATCCATAAAAAAACAGGAATAAGAAGTATTATGGTGAATGGCAACAATATGCTAATTAATTCAGTTACAACCAAACTGCCACATAATGGCCATTAGGTTGACGTGCTCCCCATTGCTGTGTGTACTCTAACTGATTGCATCATTACTGGGGGAGGGGATACTCAGCCAGGAAACAATATGGCCAACTGTATCCAATTCGTGTTGTTAAGAATATTGTGCAATCCTCCAAGGATTCCGTCTGAATATGCTTATGCTTGGCCATAGCCAGAGACAGACTTGGCATGCCCCAGCTGACGAAGGCCACTGACCATCACCACCCTGTCTGCCATGTCCGAATGAGGAAAGCCATCCATGGGCAGACCCTGGGACACAAATGGACCTGGCAGGCCCCCCTGAGGGGGTATCCTGCTCCGACGAGTCTGAGCCTGAAGCTGCAGGGGAATCTTGACAATCTGACTGGGTCGCGGAACCTGCCAGCTGCGTAAAGGTGGTGCAGGGCAGTTAAAATACGAAACCCTCTGATGACTCAAACATGGTATAATGGCTGCTCTGATAACGGATAAGCAATACAGTTGGAGCGCTGGTCCCCACACCCTCCTGCCTGTCGTCTACTGGTCAGACCTGCCTGCACTACCAGAAAAGCAACCTCCCTGCAGCTGAAATCAACCCACCGGCCAAGGATGCAGCAGCTGCTACAACAAGAACAATGTCAGATTCCTAAAGGAATTAGTACAAGTCAAAAGGCTTTGCCCCCAGAGGGAGTCCTACCAGACCAAAGGAAAACCCTGGTACGGCAGCCACGCTGGATCCAATACTAAGCTCAGGAAAACAGGGAGGCAGTGGAAGAGCTGCCAAGCAATGATCCAGGGATGCAGCAGGGACCTCTCAACACCTCACAAGATGGCGCTGCTTTGTGCTATTAGTGAGGAGAAGGATGGTGGAGCCGTGGACCTTGAAAATGTGACCATCCCTCCCCCGTCCTCCACTGTCCGAAGCCATGGCCGGCCCGCTCCCTTCCCAAGTAGGCAGGCCGCATGGCAGGTGGCCACAGTCCTCTTCGCGGCGAGGCTGCCTCCCCTTACAAACGCTGGCAGCCGAGCTCTGCAGTAATCACAAACACACAGACACCAGGAAGCCTAGCCACCTAGCTCAGAGGACCCACCCAGCAGCCATGGGGAAGGCAGACTGCATCTCTTGCAGGGTGTCATGGAGTCATGGGGGTAGATGGACCAGGGCTCAATGGGAGACGCACAGCAGGGCCACCATGCAAGGCCAAGAGATCAGTACCCTGCTGCAGCTGGGTTCTGATCCTCGAGGTTCAGACCCAGTTTGACGGGCCCCAGCAAGCTTACCTGGCATCTAACAGAGGATCCCCAGGAACACTGCAGCTGGTAAGGGGCTAGGAGACAGAGTGTGGACAGCACTTTAAAAATCGCAAGAAAAGAACTGAGAAGATTCTGCCACGGCCTGCCCTAAATAGGCTGGGGGGAGCTAGTTTTTTTTCTAGCAGTCTCCACCTACGGCTGAGATTGACCCGCACGTTTGCTACTGGTGGTGCCCCGGAATGGAAGAGATGAGAAAAACACTCAAGTTAATAAACTTTTGTAGATAAAATTCTGTAAGGGGCTCTAATCTGAACCTAAACGTCACATACACAATCATATGCCTTGTTTTCATATTTCCCCAGAATAGCTTTGCACCTATTCCACCAGCATTATCCTTTAAGTACACATTCTATTATTCAAGCAGAAAGAACAAATTAGTTATTGAAAATGGAAGATTATGGCAGCAGAAATGCCCTCATGCTGAGTTTTAAAACCTGACTTCAAATGGGAATTAAAAACGGCTGCAAGAAAGGGAGCGTTTATTTTCAAGGCGGGTGGCCATTGTCCTGCTTTGAGTTTCCATTCCGGGGACATTATTTAAATTTTACCAGATGTTTCAAAATAACATAAAGCTGTGTGACGCAGTGACACCTGCGTGGAGGAGAGAATTCATTGGGCTCAAATTGATTTTATGCAGGTCTGTAAAGGCTTTGCCTTCTAATTGGGATGAACTTAGAGCACAGCGCCAGTCTGGTAGCGGCAGACCTTTCAGTAGTGTGCCTCTGACAGAGTGTCATAGCTAATATGCTCACTAGATGTATGGCCTAATAACATTTACCATTAAGCAGACATTACAATGTTACGGTCAGTTATTAGGGCAGTAGCGTGTCTACTATGGCCCTGTAGGTTCTGAAATAAGCAAAGCGTGACAGGTGACTGGTAGAAGCAGAAAGTAAAAATGAAGTAGCCTTGCTGAAAATAAAATAATTAGCCTAATAAAACAAAACCTGGAATTTTTACTCTTCTGGGCAGGGGCGTACATACTATTAGAGGTAGTGCAGGCACATGCCCCAGGGCTCGTGGAACAGGGGGGTGATGATGGGGCCCCGCTACGTGGTCCCATCCCAGCTAAGTACACCACTGCTCTTGGGTATTGTCCCTTGTACAGGTGCATCCTATTTCTTTTTGTAGAAAGCCCTGTAATACCTGCGCAGGATTTTCTCCAGTGAGCTGAATGGGAGAGACCTGGAGATGCTTTCCTCCAGGTGTGCATATCAGGGATTAGGGGGCAGAGGCATCAAAACTCGATATTTCCCTACCCGATGCAGATAAAGTGACCCAACAGTCATTTTGACTTTCAGATTGCTTTAAAGCTTAACAATGCCAAAAAAAATGCATTTAAATTGAAACAAAACCCACCTGGGCTAGCCATGGAATCTTTTAGGTTACTAGCATTCCCCAGGGACATCCTGAATTGGGATGCCCTGCTGTGTTAACCCCCCGGGCCACCAGTAATCACTCACCTTTCCTGGGTCCAAAGGAGCTTGAGTGGGTTCTCGTCCCATGAGAGCTGTTTGCCTTGACTATGTCAAACGGATCTCAATGTTTTCAACTGGGAGCGAAAGCAGCCACATCCCCTGCATCATTGGGCTGTGCAGGCGCTGCCGGTGATGACATTGACATGGCAAACGTCTCTCACTGGACAAGGGCATGCACCATTGTACCAGGGAAAGGTGAATGAATACTGGCTTCCTGGGGAGTTTCACACAGCGGGGCATCCGGGATGCCCCCAGGGAACAGGAGCAAAACCCAGGAGTTAAATTGTGTATTCAGATTAATCACTTGCTACACACTGCTGACACATTTCAATGATCCTTACTAAAAAAAAGCAAAAGTGGACACACAGAGCAGCCATACCTGGATAGAACCACCATCATTCCCTACAGCTGCCAGGCACTTATCATAGCTTAGACAGCAGCATGTTATAGAAGATTCTTGGATGGTGCTCTGGCAAAATGCTTTTTCGGTCTTTCCGTTAATTAACTGAAAGGAAAACACAATGAACTATAAGAACATAAACATACTAAAATAGGTTAAATAGGTTAAAACATTGTAAACATACTTGAAAATCAAATCAGAATAAAGACATTTTTTAAGTAACAATCTAGGACAATGTAAAATATAGCCCATAAAGTAACATGGCTTCATATAGGAGGCCATTGCTGCCAAAAAAAAAAAAACGATCGGTTAATCATTTCTGCACAATTATCTAAATTCTGATTCCTTACACCAATAGTACAGTGCAAGTTATTCTGTACTATTGGCTCTATAGGCAGCCATGATTAGGAGACAGACACTTTTAGAGAAAAGACAGCCCAGCCCACAACCTCTATAGTAGGCTGAGAAGGAATCATCCTATAGATAATAGCAAGAAGTTTGAAAAAAATACCCTTTTGACATAAACACTAGCAGGGGCAACATATAGTTTAGGGGCTGGGTCCCTCTAGTGCACATTTTGTTTGTTATGTGTTATTTAGTGTGTGTATGTAGTTGGAAACCAGTGCGGTGCGGGTGTTGTTGGTCTCCGCCACTATGAGACAGGCTGGGGGGGCATTCAGAATGCTGGTGCCCCCCCTGCACATAACCCCACTAGAACACCTTGAAATCTTACCCTAACCTTGGTCCTCCGTGGGGAATCCAGTGCTGCGATTGGCTGCCGGCGCTCAGGACATTCCGGCGGTGAAACAATGGTGGCGCTTGCACCCCACGTGAGTGCCGGACAGCTAATTGCTGTGCTGGATTTTCAGGAGTGGGGGGCAGTTTGGTAAGGCAAGATTTGTGGCCATTCTGGGGGGGGGGGTTATGTGCGAGGGGGCTCCAGCATTCCGGTGGGGACCAACACGCACCACACGGGCACTTTAAGAACAAAGTAAAATGTTATTCTCCCCCAAAAAAGAAAACAATATTGGAAAAACCGCAATCATTCCTCAAGGAAGGCAGGGGTTTCCCCCCAAAACGAACACCAGGCACAGGAAGCCTGGAGCTGAAAAAAGAAAATACAATTCTGTGAGTACTCGCCTGTAGAATTGATTTTGATGGTGTCCTGTTCGGGTCGCTCCATTCTTGACAATTGGGTTATCCGCCACAAGGTGGCGCAGTGACTGCAAGATGAAACTTGTGGCTCCTCCTGGCCCATATAAAGGCATCTGTCTCACCAAGAATCCCCAGTGGTTAAAAAGCAGTAAAAACAGGGACATGCCAGGAGGCCAGAGACCATGTTACTTCACACAGCCTCAAAATGACTCTCAAGAAAAAGGTAATACAAAGTAATCACCATAACAGGCAAAAATACAATTCTGTGATTACTCACCTGTAGAATTGGTATTATGAGTATACAGTACGTCCTGCTCCAATTCTAATACTTACAGTTGGGATATACTCCGCCAGATGGCGCTGGACTGCAGAGACATCGAAAATAGGCTCCTCCCGGCCCCTCAAATACCCAGGGACCTCCCACAAATCCCCAGCATTGAAAAGCAGTTAAGGAGAAGCCGGGAGAATTAAACAGTCCAACTATCAACTATAACAATAACAATCACCATACAGGTGATCCAAGAAAATGCAAACCAAGGATGGGTTGGAGCAGGACGTACTGTATACTCATAATACCAATTCTACAGGTGAGTAATCACAGAATTGTATTATTCTTAGTACACAGTACGTCCTGCTCCAAATCTAATACTTACAGTTGGGACATCCAATAGCAGTGTCCATAAAGTAGGGTGGGATCCCCAAGAAAAATCAGCAGCAGGCAGTTTAAACCACTGCCGCCTGCAGAACCTTTTGGCCAAAAGCAGCATCAGCTGAGGCCCTAACATCCACCTTGTAAAACTTTGAAAAGGTATGAACAGAAGACCAAGTAGCGGCCTTGCAAACTTGTTCAACAGAAGCCTGGTGCTGAAAAGCCCAAGAGGCACCAATAGCACGAGTGGAATGAGCAGTAAGGCGGAAGGGAGGATTCTTCCCCTTAGCAGAGTAGGCCTGAATCACAGCCTGACGAATCCACTTGCTGATAGTAGACTTGGCAGGAGCCAAACCCTTCCTAGGACCAGAAGGAACAACAAAAAGAGCATCAGTTTTCCTGAAAGGTGCGGTAGCCACCAGATAGTACTTCATACACCTAACCACATCCAAAGAGTGCAAAATTCTCTCCTTAGCATTACTAGGGTTAGGGCACAAAGAAGGAAGAACAATATCCTGATTCAAATGAAAGGCAGACACTACCTTAGGCAGAAAATCAGGTTTGAAACGAAACACCACCTTGTCCTGGTGCCTCTCATAGTAGGGGGGCTGAATGGACAGCGCCGCCAACTCAGACACACGCCTGACAGAAGTGATAGCCACCAGAAACACAACCTTGAGCGTAAGAATGGTCAAGGCAGCATCCTGCACAGGTTCAAAGGGAGCACCCTGCAAGGATGACAGAGCCAAGTTCAAATCCCAAACAGGCACCATAGGTTTACGTGGGGGATGCACATGAGTGACCCCCTGGAAAAAAGTCCTGATCAGAGGGTGCTGAGCAAAGGACTTCTGGAAAAAAATAGCCAGGGCAGAAACCTGACCCTTCAGAGTACTGAGTTGGAGCCCCATCTCCAACCCATGCTGCAGGAACTCCAGAATCCTGGGAATAGAGAACACAAGACAGGGAAGAAACCTAGACTCACACCAGTCAATGTAGGCACGCCAAACCCTGTAATAAATGGAAGAGGAAGACTTCTTCCTAGCTTTAATCAAAGTATCCACAACTGAGGAAGACAGCCCCTTCTCCATCAAGATGGAGGTTTCAGCAGCCAAGCCGTCAAAGCCAGAGTTTGTAAATTGGGATGGCGTAGTGAGCCCTGAGTGATCAGGTCTGGCACCAAAGGCAGAGCGTATTGATCTACTGCCAGCTGTACCACGTCTGCGAACCACACTCTTCTTGGCCACCTGGGGGCCACCAGAATTGCTGGCACCCCTTCCAGAGCAATCTTGCGCAGAACCCTGCCCAGCAGGGGAATTGGGGGGAAGACATACAGGAACTGAAAGTCCTTCCATGACATTGCTAGCGCATCCGAGGTCAGGGCCAAAGGATCCCTGGACAAAAGCTGGAAGCTTGTGATTGTGGCAGGACGAAAACAGATCCACATCTGGTTGGCCCCAACGGCGACACAGAGATTGAAACACCCTGCTGCATAGGGACCATTCTCCCTGGCGAGAGGTCCCCCTGCTCAGATAGTCCGCCAGGTGATTTTCCACCCCCGGGATGTAAACAGCTGAAATGCAGGGGACATTGGCCTCCGGGTCCCTCCCTGATGATTGATGTAGGCAACTGCCATCTGGTTGTCCGAGCGCACCTGAACAGGCAGGCCCTGAAGATGAGTAGTCAAGCGAGCCAGAACTAACCTGATCGCTGTGTGGGCCTCCTGAGGACCCCACCTCTCCTGGAACCGCAGGGACTTCCAGAAGCCCCCCCAACCTGACAGACTGGCATCCGTGGTGACCGTCTCCCAGGAAGGGGCAAGAAAGGATCTGCCCCCCAACAGGTTCCTTGAGTCCATCCACCACAAGAGGGACCTCCTGACCAGGGGGGAGAGCACACAGACCCTGTCCAGGGACGCTGGATCCTTGTCCCATACAGACAATAGGTGAAGTTGCAGAGGCCTCAAGTGGATCTGAGCATAAGGGACCGCTTCGAAGCACGCCACCATCAGGCCCACCAGCTGCATCTCCTGCCTGATGGAGGGATGGGGGCAAGCTAGGAGGGACTGAGCCTGTGCAATCAGGCTGTCCACCTTCTGCTGAGGAAGGAAGATCCTTGCCTGAACTGTATCCAGATTCATTCCTAGGAATGGAGTTACCAAGGAAGGGGACAGTGAGGACTTGGGGTGGTTGATCACCCATCCAAATGACTCCAGAGTGGACACCACCAGCTGAGTATCCAACTCTGCCTGATGTAGAGACTGGGAAGTGATGAGGATGTCGTCCAGATAGGGAAGCACGCGGACGCCCTGACATCTGAGCAGAGACATCACGCCAGACAGCACCTTGGTGAACACCCTGGGAGCTGAAGTGAGGCCGAAGGGCAAGGCCACAAATTGGTAGTGTTGATCCATCAGAGCGAACCTGAGGAACCTTTGATGACCTGGGAACACAGGAATATGAAGGTAAGCATCTTTGATGTCCACAGAAGTCATGAAATCCCCTTGGCGCAGGGAACTGATGGCAGAGCGCAGAGTCTCCATGCGAAAGCGCCTGCCCCTGACAAACTTGTTGAGAAAAAGTCCAGGATGGGCCTGACAGAACCATCCTTTTTGGGTACTGTGAATAGGTTGGAATAAAAGCCCTTGCCTTTTTCTCTTAAAGGGACCTGGCAGATGACCCCCAGCTCCAGGAGGCCTTGCACTGCTTGCACTAGCTCATGAGCTGACACAGGGTCCTGAGGAATCCGGGATCTGATGAATCTTGGAGGGGGATCGGCAGCAAACTCCAACTTGTAACCAGAGGACACTACCTCCTGAATCCACCGGTCTGAGACATGAAGCCTCCAGACGTGAGCGAAGTGCTGCAGCAGTCCCCCCACCCGGATGGGTGAGGGCGCCCCATCATGCCTGAGGGGGCTTGGGAGAGGATTTAGCTTTGGGACCCTAGGAGGAGCCAGGACGTCCACGTCCTCTGCCTCTACCCCAGAAACCTCCCCGGGCCCCAGGGAAAGACACCCCCCTTCCCTGTCTTGCACCACGGTAAGGGGAGGAGAAGGAACCCTGACCCCGAAAGGGCCGAGGTTGCCGCCTGCGCTGGGGTAACCTGCCTCCCTTAGCAAAAAGGTCCAGGCGGTCTCCAAACAGACGCAGTCCTTTAAAGGGAAACCCAGTGAGGGCCTTCCTGGCAGCATTGTCAGTAGCCCACTGGCGCAGCCAAACCGAGCGGCGTATAGCCACCATGAGGGCAGAAGTTCTGGCACACATTCTGATGGGGTCATCCAATGCTGATAGGACAAAATTTACAAAAACATCACAACTGGAGAGTGCATTAAACACCTCACAAGGCAAATCATCAGGGGCACTATCAAGCATATTTCTGATAAGGGTTCTAGTGGCCACAGCAGTAATGGCAGAGGCACAGACCGGGCGCAGCACCGTTCCCGCACAGGCAAAGGCGTGGGATGCCAGCTGATCAATGCGCCGGTCTTCGGCATCCCGCAGGGTAGAAGAATCAGGGGAATGCATGACAGAGGTGTTAGATAACCCTAGGATCGGGGCATCCACCTCGGGGATAACCAACATTTAACCACCTCACCAGGAAAGGGATACTTCCTATCCCAACTCTTTGGAAGCCCGGGAAGTCTACTGGGGCGCTCCCATTCCTTGATCACAAGGTTATGGAAATGTGCCTGCTCGGAAAATTCCAAACGTGATTTTGCTGTATGGAAAAGCTCCCCTCTTTGCCTGGGAGCCTCAACAGGGAGAGAGATAGACAGAACCTCAAAAATCTGGGTCAATAATCTGTCAGTATCATCCGGGGCCCAGGGGTCAGAGCCAGAATCGTCATGACCCCTTGGTCTCTCATCAGATGAGCCTGAATCAGAAAAGAGCTCCCCTTCATCAGACGGAGTATAGCCACACAGATTCCAAAACTCCTCAGTTCCCATAGGGAAAACAGTAACATTAGGCGTCAAGTGCCGCTTCTTAGCAGGTGCCTTACGCGCTAAAGACTTCGCAATAATCTGTTCAACAGTAGCCAGTCTAGAAGACACATCAGGCTGAGAATCCCCACTAGTATGCAACTCAGCAGGAGTGAGATTTAAGCTTGGGGGAGTAGGTGCAGTGAAACGAGGTGCAGCCACTGGCAGACCAGATTGCAATGCAAGCACCTGTTCAACACAGGGTACACAGACCCGTGCCTTGTCAGCGTCAGCATGAGGCTGCCCACATGCTATACACAGACGGTCTTGTCCCAAAGGGACCCCGGTAACATTATCCTGGGATGCCTCCATATGGTGATTATAGCGGCGCTATACGCAGATAGGGAATAACGCTATATAGCAACCCTGGATGCCCCAATAACCCGCTAGGGACGTGGGAGTATAATTTTTACAAGGCCTATACAAGTAAACAGGGCCGGGAGAAACCAAGAAGGGTTCGTCCCGCCTGAAAGACATAAGCAGACAAGAAGCCTTGTCAGCGTCAGCATGAGGCTGCCCACATGCTATACACAGACGGTCTTGTCCCAAAGGGACCCCGGTAACATTATCCTGGGATGCCTCCATATGGTGATTATAGCGGCGCTATACGCCGATAGGGAATAACGCTATATAGCAACCCTGGATGCCCCAATAACCCGCTAGGGACGTGGGAGTATAATTTTTACAAGGCCTATACAAGTAAACAGGGCCGGGAGAAACCAAGAAGGGTTCGTCCCGCCTGAAAGACATAAGCAGACAAGACCTTAAGTACATCGTAACTAAAGTGAAGCAGATAAAGCCGCCCGCGAGGGCACTTACGGACTGCGGTAGGTAGGAGTCCGTCGCTCATAGGCCAACCAAGTCAGAAAAGATGGCGTCGGTATACCTCGAAGGGCGGGCCAGTAATAGCGATGCCGTGGAACGCACCAAAGACGGGCCCCGCCCCCCCGAAGAGCGCGAAGCCAGAAAGGCCAACAGCCAATGATGGCGCACCAGCGCCTGAGGTAATGCCGCCGCCAAGCGCGGAACCAAGTCAGCGTGCGGCGGCGGTAAATTTAAAAGCAATAAAGACAAGTCAGCGCGGCGGCTGACACAAGAATAAAGACATGTGAAAAGTGAAAGCATAGACTGCATAACATACATATCTATACACATACACAACCCCCCCCTCTTTTCCCCCGAAGACTACGTGGAGGATGAGGGAGGACGGCGGCCACTTAAATAGGGCCCACTGATAGGCAGGGGCAATAGTGCGGGAGGGGCATCCCATAGAGGCTCACCATAAGCCTGAACCGCCTACCCTTTGGTGGGGGATTGCGGTGGAGCACCGCTCCTAAGCACCAACGGCGGTGCTGCCTATCTTCACCAGACCAGCGCAGCCAAGGCTGGGAGGCATATTACTAGTGGAACAGGTGGGAATAGTCCTATAGGGCCGCAGGTTAATAACCCCGCTCACCTGCGAGTAGAGAGCCAATTTCTCGTCCTTCGCAGCCAGACTGCAGAGAAATTCTGGGGATTTGTGGGAGGTCCCTGGGTATTTGAGGGGCCGGGAGGAGCCTATTGTCGATGTCTCTGCAGTCCAGCGCCATCTGGCGGAGTATATCCCAACTGTAAGTATTAGATTTGGTGCAGGACGTACTGTATACTAAGAATAGAGGATAACAGAACAAGGGTGGGATGGAGCGACCCGAACAGGACACCATCAAAATCAATTCTACAGGTGAGTACTCACAGAATTGTATTTTTCTTGGTGTCCTGTTCGGGTCGCTCCATTCTTGACAATTAGGACATCCAAAAGCAGTGTCCAAAGAAGGGTGGGATCCCCAGTGAGCAACAGCGCGTAGTTCATGACACTACCGCCTGAAGCACCTTACGGCCAAAAACAGCATCAGCGGTGGATGTACATGAGTAACTCCTTGGAAAAAAGCCTTGATGAGCCTATGATTGGCGAAGATAGCCAAGGCCAAAACCTGACCCTTAAGGGTACTCAGCTGGAGACCCGAATCCAAACCATGTTGTAGAAACTCCAAAATTCTAGAAAAAGAGAAAGTGCGACAGGGGAAACCCCTAGACTCACACCAGGCAATGTAAGCGTGCCAGACTGTAGTAAATCATGGAGGAGGATTTCTTCCGAGCCTGAATCATGGTACCCACGACCGAGGCAGCAAGCCCTTTCTCCATCAAGATGGAGGTTTCAGCAACCAAGCCGTCAAAGCCAGCGTTTGTAAATTGGGGTGACGTAACAGCCCCTAAGTGAGACGTCCTGGATCGTCGGGCATGACGTAGCGAACCACGGACATCGGAACTATGTCCGCGAACCAACACCGCCTCGGCCAACGAGGGGCCACCAGAATGGTAGGCACCCCTTCCTGGGCTATCTTGCGCAGCACACGACCCAGGAGAGGAAACGGAGGAAATGCATAGAGAAGCCTGAACTGCGTCCAAGGAATTGCCAGAGCGTCTGTGGTGAAGGCCAGAGGATCCCTTGACAAGGAGACGAACCTTGGAAGCTTGTGATTGTGTCGGAACGCAAACAGGTCCACATCCGGCTGACCCCAGTGACGACACAGAGCAAGAAAGATCTTGTTGCTGAGAGACCGTACCCCCAGACGAGACGTCCCCCGCTCTGGGAGTCTGCCTCCTGGTTCTCCACCCCGGGGATGTAAACCGCCGAGATGCAGGGAACATTCTCCTCCGCCCAAGACAGGATCAGAGTCACCTCCTTGAGGGGAGTCCCACCCTGGTGATTGATGTAGGCGACCTCCGTCTGATTGTCCGAGCGGACCTGGACCGCCCGACCCCGTAGATGGGGGGTCAGATGAAAAAGCACCAACTGGATTGCCCTCAGCTCCAGGAGATTGATAGGAGCGGGAGCCTCCCGAGGGCCCCACTGGCCCTAGAACTTCAGTGATTGCCAAAAACCTCCCCAACCAGTCCTCCTGGCGTCCGTGGTGACAATCTCCCAATGCGGAGTCAGAAAGGACCTGCCCACTAGATTTCTGGAGTCCAACCACCAAGAGATGGACCGCCTGGCCAGAGGAGACAGGGAGAACTCCTGCTCCAGAGACTCCTGTGACCAATCCCAAACGGTCAAGAGATTCAACTGAAGAGGTCTCAAGTGGAACTGGGCGAATAGAACCTCGACCACGTTCCTGGTGAGGCACAGGACAAATCACCCCCGACAAGAGAAGACAATCGACAGCCATTCTTAGGCCCTGCGCCGTCAAGGGGTTCTGGGAGATCCGCGACCGAAGAAATCTTGGGGGCGGCCAAACTGCCAGCTCTATCTTGTAGCTGGAGGACACTACCTCCTGAATCCACTGATCTGAGACGTGCGGTCTCCAGACGTGAGCAAATAGCAGAAGCCGTCCCTCCACCCGGATGGGTGAGGGCGCCTCCTCATGCCTGAGAGGCTTTGACAGGGAGCTTAGACTTAGACCCCCAGAAGGGATTGGGACGACCGCGGGACCTACCTCGTCCCCAGGAGTCTCGGCGGCCATCAGAGAAGGAAGAGCCTCTTCCCCCTCGAAAGGGGCGAAAGGAAGACAAGGCCCGAAAGGGCGCACAGGCTTCCGACATATTTCGCCAGGAGATTAAGGCGCTCCGCGAACAGATGAAGTTCCAGGAAGGGAATCCCAGTGAAGGATTTCTTGGCGGCAGCGTCAGCCACCCACTGTCGCAGCCAGATAGACCGACGAAGAGCAACCAGTAGGGCCGAAGCCCTGCCGCCAAGCCGGACAGTATCATCCATGGCCGAAATTACAAATGCAATGAAGTCCGCGCAAGCCAAGAGTTCCTTATACTCCACCGCTCGCTTGCGAGATCTGGCGATATCCACAAAGCGTCACACCCTCTTTTTGATGGCAATGGAGACAATGGCCGTGGCACAGACAGGACAAAGACCAGCACCCACAAAGGTGAAAGCGTGATATGCCAGTTGATCCATGAGCCTATCAGCATGATCATGCAAGGAAGTAGCATCTGGAGACGGCATAACCAAAGTATTGGAGAGCCCCAGAACAGGAGCATCCACCTCCGGGGGACAGGACCATAGACAAATCAAAATCCTCTGAAAAGGGATACCGTCTGTCCAGGCCCTTAGGCACCGAAGGCAATTTATTAGGCCTCTCCCACTCCTTAAAAACCAATTTGGAGAAGTGACCTTGCTCAGGAAAAACAAGACGCTGTCTCTCAGGACGAAAAAGGTCCCCCTGTTTCTTCTTGGCCGCCTTCGGGGGGACAATGTGCAAGGTATCAAACACCGCAGACAACAACTTCTCTGTGTCATCAGGGAGCCACATGTCCTCGTCCGAGGAGGACCCAAGGTTACTGTCAAAGCCACCTGGGCGGACCCCTGAGGAGTCAGAATCATGAAATAACTCACCCTCCTCCATGGAGTCTCGGCCACCAAAGGCCTCATAATCATCATCATCATCGGCAAAAAGTGAATAAACCGGGTCCAAATGCCGCTTCTTACCCGTGGCTTTGCCGGCGGCCGGACGGGATAATCGTCGCTCTAGACTGACCACACGTAGCGCCAAGTCCGATTGAGACCCCCTGCTGGCTTACCCCTCACTGGGAGCTAAATGCAGATGCGGGGGTGTCGGCGAGGCCATAGGTAAAATAGGGCTGGGGAGAGTAGCGCTCGCCTCATCCTGTTCCGAAATGACACTCTGGGCGCAGGGGACACAAACAGCGCTGTGACTGCTCAGAGGGCATGTACCACACATGAGACAAAGCTTAGCCCGCCCAGAGGGGCCCCAAGCTCGCTATCCCCAGAAGCCTCCATTATGGTGATTAGTAGCCAAATAAACGGGTTACAAGGCACTGACGGCCCAAACCCGGACAATCCCCAATAATATCCCCTAATAGATCCCTCAAAGAGACTGCAGGGAGGTGGGGGGGGGATGGTACCGGGAGGGACCAAAATACAGAGAATGAAATGGGGCCCGCCTGAAAGACACAAGGGCATCCCACAGTGCATGCACAATCAAAAAGACAATATCAAGGAAAATTTTAAGGAAGACCAGACTCACGGACCAATGATAGCAGCCTGCTGACAGCAGAGGGAAAGCAGGCAGGCCAGCGCAGCACCAGATGGAGCCCTGGATGAGAGGAGTGCGAGGATCCGCATGCCTCTAGCGCAGTCAGGCAGGGAGAATGGCGTAGAGAACAGGCCCTGGGCAGCACCTCGAGGGGTGGGGCGCGCCACGATGACGAGGAACGCATCATCGCGTGATCCCGCCCAAGCCCCCCCCCCCCCCCCGCAGCGTGCGAACTCCGGGCACCCGGGAAGGCGAAAATGGTGCCCGGAGAGGAAGGGGACAGACACCGCGAAGCGCAGTCGGCGCAGGAGCGAGCAAGGTAAGTAAAAGTAAACCAGTGAAAGCACAAGACACATATCAAATAAAGCATGTGGGCTGCATAAAGGCATGTGGGCTCCCTGGGTGGTTCCCCCCCCCCCAATAGGCTCACCACAGCCTATGGCCGGCTACCCTTTGGGACAGGGTCTGCGGCCCAGAGCCCAGTGAACGCCTGACCCTCTGCGTTCCCCTACCGTCACCGGATCCGTAGACGAGGCTGGGAGGCAGGATGGGTCCCCGGAAGCAGGTGGGAATAGGGCTGCAGTGGCCGACCGGCTTGGGATGCCCCGCTCATCTGGGATATCCAAAGAGAGAGATAGCATCAATTTTCGCAGTCCGACTGCAATAAAAACTCTGGGGATTCTTGGTGAGGCAGATGCCTTTATATGGCCCGGGAGGAGCCACAAGTTTCATCTTGCAGTCACTGCGCCACCTTGTGGCGGATAACCCAATTGTCAAGAATGGAGCGACCCGAACAGGACACCAGGAAAAAAACTCCCATTCTGCATCATCTCTTTTTCACAGGAACCAGACAGCAGAACTGAATAAAGGGAAGGTCAGGTCAGATAAAAAAAGGGGATAAAAAAAAGTCAAACCAAAGACTTTGTCTACCACAATATGATGATGAGCAGCCAGGAAGAAAAAATACAATTCTGTGAAATACTCACCTGTAGAATTGGTATTATACGTATACAGTACGTCCTGCTCCAGATAGAATACTTACACTTGGGACATCCAATAGCAGTGTCCATAGAGTAGGCCGGGATCCCCAACAAAAAAGGCAACAGCAGACAGTTTAAAGCACTGTCACCTGCGAACCTTGCTACCAAGAGCAACAAAAGCAAAGGCTCTAATGTCAACCTCGTAAAAACCTTGGAAAAAGGTATGAACAGAGAACAAATAGCAGTCTAGCAAAACTGTCCAACAGAAAACTCGGTGCTGAAGCCCGAAGGCACCAAAGCACGAGTAGAATAAGAAGTAAGGCGAGAAGAAGATTCTTCCCCGTAGAGGAACAGGCCTGAGTAACAGCCTGACAAGACCAATGCTAACAGTAGCCCTGGCAGAAGCCGAAACCTTTCCTAGGACCAGAAGGGACCATCCCATCCAAGTAAAGGCCAAGCACAAGCCGCTTAAACTCTTGGAGATTAGACAAGATCAGGCACATACAGGAAGGAAATGGCCCTAGACCCAAAGGGGCATCAGTTCCCCCAAGGGGCAAGAGACAATCCAGGACACACTTCCAACACCTGTTGAAGGAATGTAGACCCCTTTCCTCAGCATTGCTAGGAATAAGGCACAGAAGGTAGAAGAAATATCTTGAATCAATGAACATAAGACACCACCTTAGGCAGAAGGTCCAGCGTAAAGCGGAGCACCACCTTATCCTGGTGTGTCTCAAAGAACGGGGGCTAGCTAAACAGAGCCGCCCGCTCAGACCACGTCTGACTGAAGTAACAGCCACCAGAAGGACAACTTTGAGAGTAAAAAACAGTCAGACAGCATCCAGAAAGGGTCCAAGGGAACACCCCACAAGACATACAGAATAAAATTCAAATCCCAACAGGAACCATAGAATTACGTGGGGGACGCACATGAGCAACCCCCAAAGTATTCTTAACCAAGGAAAACAGAGCAAAAGACTTCTACAGGAAGGCGGACAGGGCAGAACCTGACCCTTTAGAGTGCTGAGTTAGAGAGCCAACTCCAACCCATGCTGTATAACTCTAGGACCCTGGGAACAGAGAACACCCGACAGGGAAGAGACCTAGACTCACACCAATCAATATGGGTACGCCATACCCTATAATAGATGGAAGAAGAAGAAGAAGAAGAAGAAGCTTGCTCCTAGACTTCCAATAGTCACAATCACCGAAAAGATAAGCCTGTCTCCACCGAGATGGATGATTCAGCAGTCAGGCCGTCTAGGCCAGAGTCTGTAGATTGGGATGACATAAAGGGGCCCAGAGTGAGCAGATCGGCCCTCCTGGCAGAACATACAGATCTACTGCCCTCAGTACCACGTCTGCGAATCCACACTCCACTAGGCCACCCAGGGGCCACCAGTATCACTGGTCCCTCCTTCCAGCGCAATCTTGCGCAGAACCCCGCCCAGCAGGGGGAATGGGGATAAGACATACAGAATAGAATGTCTAGCCATAACGTTACTAAGCCTCATGACCACAGTCAGAGGATCCTGGAACAGGGAAACAAGGGCCGAGAGCTTGTGATAGCGACGGGGCCCAAACAGATCCACACTAGTTGTACATCATAGCGACACAAGGATTAGCACATCCTGCCGCAGAAGGACATCCACCGGAGCGAATACCACTGATAGGCAGGGAACGTTGTCCTCCACCCAGATCAGGATCAGATACCTTCCTAGTATCCTGCTCCAGGTCCCACACAGATGATTAATGCAAGTCACTGTCGCCAGACCAAGTGCCCCCAAACATACAGGTCCTGAAGAGGAGTAGTCCAGCTAGATAGAGCCAACCTGAAAGCTCACTGTTTCAATAATCGATAAGGGTATGGACCCCCTAAGGGCCCCACATCCCCCGGAACCACGGGGGGTTTCAGAAGAAACCCCCCCCCCCCCCGTCAGCCTGATAGATATGGTATCCATGGGGACCATCTACAGGAAGAGGCAAAGGAAGTGGGTGCCCCCAGACAGGTTCCTTGAGTTCTACCGCTGCAAGGGGGACCACCGTACCAGGGGGGAAGGCACATAGACCCAGCTCCAGGGATGCTGGATCCCTGTCCAGTATTAACAATAGAAGTTGCAGAAGGGCCCAAGGGAGCTGAGTATAAGGGACCTCCTCTGAGCAGGCCACCAACGGGCCCACCAGCTGCAATCCTGCCTGGTGAAGGGACGGGGGACAGCAATGAGTGACTGAGCCCATGCAACCCAATTGTCCACTTTATTGCCGAGGAAGGAAGATTCTCGCCTGAACCGAATCCAGATTCATCGCTAGGAAGGGAGTTACCAATCAAGGGGACAATGAGGACTTGAGGCGATTGAACACCCATCCAAATGAATCTCAATGGACATAACCAGCCGAGTAGCCACTCAGCCGGACGTAGAGATTGGGAAGTGAAAAAGGACGTCCGGGTAGTCCTCGCGCGGACGCCCCTTGGTCTCATCAGAGACATCACCCCCGTCAGCACCTTGGTGAGCACTCTGGGAGCAGAAGAGAGGCCAGATAACAAGGCCACAACTTAGCAGTGTTGGGCCTTCAACACGAACCTGAAGAGCCTCGGTGTCCAGAAGACACAGGGATGTGAAAATAAGCATCTGTGATCTTCACAGACGGCAAGAAGCCCACTGGGCGCAGGACGCTGGCGGCCCATCTCAGAGTTTCCATGCAGAAACTGCCTGTAATTGTAGAATTGCCGAAACCTATGAAACCAGAATGGACCAGACTGACTCATCCTTTTGGGGGAATGTGGAAAGGCTGGTGTAGTGGCCCCTGCCTCTGCCTGTTAAGGGCAACCTGCAAGTGACCCCCATCCTGCAGGCCGTGCATGGCCTGCACCAACTCATGAACAGAGGCAGGGAACAGAAGTACCCTGACAATCTCGGGGGAGGCCGCGCAGCAAACTCTATCCTGTATCCGAAGGAAACTACCTCCTGAATCCACCAGAATGAGGCATGATGCCTCCTGATAGGAGCAAGGTGCTGCGGCCATCCCCTCACCCAGACGGGCGAGGGCGCCCCATCATGCCTGAGGGGTATTGGTGGAAGATTTGGACTTAGTCCGGCCGGAGGGGCCAGGGCGGTGTCTGCCGCTCCTGGGGCAGGAGTCAACACGAAAAATCTGGAAGGACACCCCTGGTTCGTGTTTAACACTAAGGTGGGGGGGGGAGGGGTGCCCCTGCGCCGAGGGGGCCGAGACGGCAGTCTGCGTAGGGGTGTTTTGCCCTTTTTACCAAACAGGTCCAGACGGGCCCCAAATAGGTGTCGCCCTCTAAAGGGAAGCCCAGTAAGAGTCTTTTTAGTAGCATCGTCAACACCCCACTGTCGCAGCCAAACCAAGTGACGTATAGCTACCACAAGGGCAGAAGTTCTTGCACACATTCTAATGGTGTCATCCAGCGCTAATTGAATACATTTTACAAACACCTCACAACTGGAGAGTGCATTAAACACCTCCCAGGGGAGATCCTCAGGGTGATGATCAAGCATCTTTCTGATGAGGTTTCTAGCGGCCACTGCAGTGATGGCCGCGGCACAGACCGGGCGCAGCGCCGTTCCTGCACAAGAAAAGGCGAGTGAAGCCAGCCTATCAATGCGCCGGTCCTCAGCATTCCGAAAGGGGCCGTAATAAAGGGGGGGTTAAGAACCCCTATGATCGGTGCATCCACCACGGGAGGTGATGACCAACAATTAACCACGTCAGGGGGGAAAGGGTATTTCCAATCCCAGTCCCCTGGAACCCCTGGAAGTTTACTAGGGGATGCCCATTCTTTGAATACAAGAGCCTGGAAATGATCCTGCTCCAGAAATTCCAAGGGCGCTGTCGCTGTATGGAAACTCTCCCCTCTAGGCTTGGGAGCCTCACCAGGGAGAGAGATAGACAGGACCTCAAAGACCTTTATCAATAATTCGTCAGTGTCACACTGGCCCCAGTATTCAGGACCAGTATCAGAGTCAGAGAACAACTCCCCTTCATCAGAGGGGGCAAAAACACACGGAGTAGTAAACTCCTCAGTTCCAGTAGGAAAAGGCGAAACAGAAGGCATCAGGGGCCGCTTCTTACCAGGGCCCAAGCGCTCCGACAACCTCGAAATAATCTGATCAGCCATAGGCAACCTGTGCAGCACGACTTGCTGGTCATCCCCGCTCGAGTGCGACTCATCAGAAGTGAGATTTAAGCACGGGGAGACAGGTGTATTGAAGCGAGGTGCAGCCACTGGCAACCCTGATTGCAGGGGCCAGTGCTTGTTCGGCACAGGGTCCGCAGACCCGTGCTCTGTCAGCATCCGCATGAGGTTGTCCACACGCTGTACACAGCCGGTCTTGTCCCAGAGGGACCCCGGTCACATAAATCTGAGATGCCTCCATATGGTGATTAACAAGGCAAATATGCCAGCAGGGATTTAAGCAATAAGCAACCCTGGATGCCCCAAGACCCGCTAGGAATGTGGGAGAATTTTTTGCAAGCCCGCTATAATTTATGTCAGGCCGGGAGAAGCCACCGGAGAATAAGGGGTGTCAGAGCCATGCGCATGTGCGGGCTCTCGTGCATATGTAATGCTTGTAACCAAAATGAGCTGGACACGCACAGCTAAATACTCTCATAACATGGGGGTGCAAGACCGCACTGTGCCCATCCAAACTGAAACCAAATTGCTATAAGGGGGATTCTGGAAGCCCCACACAGGTCCCCAGTCGGTCTGCACTCAACCCACAAACAGTATATAACACCACAATGTCAATTACTAGAAAGAAGTTTATTTACAAATTGAACTGGTTCATAAAAGGACTCCTCAAGGAGTTAATACACATAAAAACACAACAATTATGACATATTAAAAAACATGTACACAAAATACAAAAACAGGGGGGGGGGAGGTAGAGAGAGACGTTGAATTTGATAATAATTCAATAAGCAGCAATAATTATGATTCCTGACAAGGAGAGTATCACACTATCCAGTTCTATCCATGTCTACAGGCCCGTGCCCTAACATGCATGTAATATCTGTACAGTACTGAGCATTCACAAGTAAAGTTCATGTATCCAAAACAGTGAGTATGGATTCATAAAGTTAAGCCCACTGGAGGATATCTGCCCCAGCAGACTATAAAGAACTGGTCACACATTAACCATATCCAGTCAGGAGAAAGTATAAAGAAAAGAATCACATTACCGTGTTAATGCTGTCTCCCCTCCAAGCCCCCCTGTGCAGCGGCCCGCCGACGCGTTCCGGGGGTAGCCCACTTCACCAGGGCACCAAGTGCATGAACTTTACTTGTGAATGCTCAGTACTGTACAGATATTACATGCATGTTAGGGCACGGGCCTGTAGACATGGATAGAACTGGATAGTGTGATACTCTCCTTGTCAGGAATCATAATTATTGCTGCTTATTGAATTATTATCAAATTCAACGTCTCTCTCTACCTCCCTCCCCCCCCCCGTTTTTGTATTTTGTGTACATGTTTTTTAATATGTCATAATTGTTGTGTTTTTATGTGTATTAACGCCTTGAGGAGTCCTTTTATGAACCAGTTCAATTTGTAAATAAACTTCTTTCTAGTAATTGACATTGTGGTGTTATATACTGTTTGTGGGTTGAGTGCAGACCGACTGGGGACCTGTGTGGGGCTTCCAGAATCCCCCTTATAGCAATTTGGCATATGTAATGCTTGGCAAACTGATCTGTTTACATGCAGAGCTTTGGTAATTGGGAACACAGTTGGTGCATCTTTAGCAGCATGCTCCGGCAGATAAAACAGACAGCATTAGCTGTGAATAGAAAGAAGCAGGAGCATTAAAAATGGGAAAAAAAGGTACTCCTCATGGGGGGAGCAATTCAGGGGATGCTAGGTAAAAATTTGGGTTTTGGTCTGCTTTAAGGCAATTGGTAGTTAACTCAATACCAAAACCTTGTGCAGCATTGCAACACTAAGTAAAATATATCAGATATGTTATACCAGAAAGATCCTACAACATTCTATAATAATAGAAATAGATTAGAATACAAATATACTTTAGAATTGTAAGTAGGTTATAAAGGAACTACTCACCAATAAGCGATTTTCCTTGTCAGATGCCAGAACGGTCACCTCACCTCCACAGAATGACACGTCAAAATTACAAAACTCTTGCTTTAGGATAGTGCCTGAAGGCTTGCACACTTTGTTTGTTTCCCAGAGCTATTTTTAATTTTGTGGATAAACACCAATAATTAATAATGAATGTGTAATTAATAATACAGCCTAATGATATAGTGCAATTGCTACTGAGGCAGGACAAGGAATCATAACAAGGAATCATTTCAATTTGTGAAATAAAACATAACAGTAAAAAATCCTAGTGATTGTGGTTATAGAGAACAAAATACTATTCATTAGAATCTACTAAAACGCAATCACTAGGGAAAGAGGAAATTTCCACACAGCTCCCCAATACTATGAGCCAATGATTCTCAACAGCAGCACTTCGGCGGCCAGCCGGTGATATAGGTTCAATATAAAACTTCACTTTTAATCCGCCCTATAAAAGTGAAGCATCCCAAACCTAAATCCATTCAGTTCTAGGTAAAAACGACCCCGTAGGCAGCAGTGACGCGTTTCAGGGTACTCCCATTAGTTGCCAGTTGCTGCTGAGTTGCTGGACTTTGTCTGCATACATACATATGTACATTCAAGAGGGAAGCCCTTCTCAGGATGAAATAAACATTGCATGAAATGACTGTTTCCAGCAGTTATAAGCCTTGCATAGCTTTTTATGTTAACATGTAGGCATGGTCATAACAGCTTTGTGAGCTGCATGCTGGGCCTTTTATTGCTGGTCCACTGCCCAACACAGAAGTGTAACAGGAAAACAAGAATTAGATAATGGGCTTATCAGAGAAAATTTAAAAGGAAGAACACATGTGGTTAGTGTGACTGTAGGCTCCAACCTCCAAAATGTGTACTTGATCTCCTTCTAGTGGTGAAAAACTCTAAACAGTGTCTAACCATAACCCATTTCCGCCACCCCCTCCATGGGCTCCTGGGCTTCTTATATAATGTGTGGTAGTAGGGGCTTCTCTTCATGTAGGTCCTCACTATTAATCACCATATTAATGCGTGCTTGCATTTGTAGTTCCACAATAACCCTTGAACCACACATACCTGAGTTGTGGTGGAAAGAAACTGGGGAGGTCTGCAGGTCGATGAATGACCAACTCCCACATAAAACTGGTATAGCCCACACAGCAGAACAGTAAACAGAGCACCCATAATTAAAGGACCACTATCGCGAAAAATTGCATTAACAAAGATAAGTAATTAAATAGCCACACAATAGCTTCTAACGTGTATAAATAAGGTGGCAATAGAAAAGAAAGAAAATGTATGCCTGACTTTAAAATTTAAAAATGAAAATGGCTCAGTCTATTTGCTGAATGGAGGGATCTGCTGGGCTTTATACAGTGAGGTAATAGAGAGCCGCCACATTTAGCCCACTGGTCTCCTAGCAGCAGCTGCAGTAAACTTGCTCCCAGCTTTTTCACAGGCAGGTGTTGTACCCGGTAACAGCTGTGTGTGTGTGTGAGGTGCTGCTTCTGTGATGAGACCACCAGGTGACTCAATCAATATATAAAATCTCTACAGAATAAACTAAACTGACTGAAAATAAATTCTACTTTAAATGACTGTGCAGGTATATATACAAAGGTATTAAAGCAGAACAAAACCCTGAGTGACCACTGTCCTTCCCCAGGGCCATCCCAAATTGAGATGCCCCACTGTGTAAAACACCCCCCAGGTCGCCACAAAACCCACCTTTTTCCCGGCTCCAATGGTGATGTAAATAGCTGTGGCCATATCCTCAGCATCTCTGGGATGAGGCACGCTTCCCCGAATAGCCATTTAGATAGGCTGGGCTTCCAAGAATGCAGCTGCTCCAGTTCCCCATTGCTGAGCTCTGTGTGCCGAGCCGTTTGCCAATGATTGGATGAGAGCTCATGCATGCACCAAGGTATGTTTTGACAGGTTAACTGGGGGGGATTCACATAGCGGGGCATCCCAAGTCAGGGCAAAAAAAAAAAAACTTAGGATAGTGAAAATCCTGGGTTTTGTTCTGCTTAAAACACACAATGCTGAAAAGAAGAATACATGGTAAAGGGTGTTGTAAGAATAAGAAAATGGGAAACCGAAAGATGCTACAGACATCAGCAGAGGTGATATGATAAAATAATAAATGTGGAGAGCAAAAAAAACAGGATGAAAATGAAAAAAAAAAATAATCGAAACTCTTTGCTTGCTGTATTAGAAGCCAGCTCCTTACAAAGTGAGCTATCATCTTGTTGCTCCTTACAAAGTGAGCTATCATCTTGTCTGGGCACAGAGTGGAGACACCACACTTAAAAAACATTCAAGCCCCGAGCCCTCATCAAACCCTCTTCACTCCAGCTGTGCCGATCACAAGTCATCAGCAGAGGCAGCTTTCCCCGCACAGCACATGGATCAGTCCCAGGTGACGGGTCTCATCAGCCAGGCTTATCTTGAATTAACTCGCACTCCTCAATGCCAGCATGTTGGCGTTTGGGCACAACACAGTTTAACTTCCTATAACTATAATTACAGTGAATACAACTATGATTACAATCTATGTTGTCATGCAAAATTCATGATAGTGCTCCTTTAAGGTGAAACATTTTTAAAACTGACTCACCTTTACAGTCTGGTCATCAGAACAGGTTAGAAATGAAGACCCTTCCAAAGAGAACTTGACACAATGGACCCAACTTATATGGGCACTGAATTCAGCTATTTTTGTACTGGAAACGATATCCCACAGCTGAAAAAAAGAAGGTCATTCTTTATGCTGCTCACTTTCTTTTGAAACCCAAGCAACACTTGTGGAGCAAACACTGCTGTACTGCCTCTTACAAAGAATTTTTTTGCTTGCTAGCATGGCCACTCCTACAATTAATGTGCCACACCCCAATCCTCCCCTGATGCTGGTTGGAGATAAAGCTCTGCATGGCAGCTGGAGACCTGAGTGACTGTTGGAATCACAGACCAGTACAGTCACAATGCTGCATGGGATTGGATGACTGACCTGTCACTCAAGGACCCAGCTTCAGCTTTCAGCTGCCCCCAGTGAGTTATTTTTTATGTTCTGTTGCCCAGCTTAGGCTTAGCACATGGGGTGGGGCACGGTTGAGGTAATACAAAATGCTTAGACTTTCTTTAAAGATGCCTGACATTGTCAAATTATTTCCTACAGACCCTAACTTCCAGTGTGGATAGTAAAAGGCAATACACTCATTACTGCTGTGTAACCATAAAGCATGATGGGCACTGCTGCTATAGACAATGACACTCTGCAGACTGGTAACCCCTAACTTGTTTTTCCATTTTAATCTGAAACAAACCCCTTTTATACAATGTCCAGCACATAAAACTATCTTACCTGCACAAAATAATGTGAGAGGGCCACTGCTACAATCTGGTTGGATGTACAGAAATCACAGTACAAAATAATGCTCTGCTGACATGTTTCAAGTTCAGAGACAAGGTCACTACTTTCCACGTCAAATATCTGTAGTAAACAATATTTGTGCGAACATAAACAACTCAAGGCCAAACCACAAAAATATTAAATACAATACAAAAATCTACAAACAATATGCATAGAATGTGTTTTTATTACCTTTCAATTTAGTTCTATAAAACCATACTTACATATAGGTAACTCCGTGCTGCCACCATAATTTTAGAGCAATCGTTAGACCATGAACAGCATTTGAGCAGAAAATGGGATTCATCCCCGTTTTCAAAATATTCTGGCACATTAATAGTCTTGTATTCATTAGCAGATGATGTCTCCCAGAGCTGAAAACAAATCAAGTGTATTTATTAACTTTAAATATTAAAAATACACCGCGCTCAACAGTAATTCATTTTCTCTTAAGCAATAGATCAAATAGGAAAACCAGTAGTTCTATGGCTGCTACAACGTGCCAGACTCCTTATTCTGAAAAAAGTCCAAACAATCTATAACTATTAAGGCAAAGAGCAAAGGTGTTTTTCTCTTTAGTCCACAGAATCAAAAGATGAATATAAAAGTCCCACTGTGCATGCACACTTGAAGTGATGCCCGTCACCTTTTGAAAATACTCTTACCAGCTATGCATGGAAATGATGCACTTCAGAAAGGTACTCCTCTGATAAATGCAGATACAATCTGCTGAAAAATCAGCAGTACAGATAATATCGATCCCGGTTATTGAAGAATGGTATACTCAGGAGCAACAAAACATGCAGGGAGCAAGAGGAAAACACATCTAATGCAACTCCGTGGATATATTTAAAATAAATGTAATACTTCAATAGATGCACTTACAAATACATTCTGGATACATTCACATATCAAAAAAGGTGTTCCCAAGAATCTCCACTGCGGCCGCTCATGTGTGATACAATGGCTCCTTTCAATGTGACTGAGAAGAATAAAAGAAACATTCCCGTGCCCTCTGCCCAACGCGTTTCGTCGCTAACAGCAACTTTATCAAAGGCCAAGAGGCATGGGGAAACAGGCAAAATTTATAGAGAGTCGGGGAAGGCACTCACCGGTCCACTTCCGGGTTGTGCGCACAAGCTCCCGCAGTTGGATAGCAATAGCCCAGTCCGTCGCGATCGCAATAGTAGAAAAACCTGATCAGCCTATCAGTGCGGAGAGGAGGAGGGTTGATTGACATCCTCACATGCAAGGCTGATAAAACCAAATGGAGCTTCTCAGCTCCACCGTGGCCACCCCCATTGCGGGCATTAAACCCCTTAGGAAGGCGGGGACTGGGGGCTTCGATTTATCCCGCCCCCGTCAGCACGCTCGGCTCTCACCGCTGGAAGCCGAGCCGTGTCTAGCTACGTTCGGCTGTTTCCGCCGCTGTCTCTCACCACCAGAGGGCAGGTGCTCTCAGTCGGAGATCGGGTGTTTCCGCCGCTCTGATGCTCTCAGTCAGAGATCAGCTATTTCCGCCGCCGGGAATCGACTCTCTCCGCCGAAGGCCGGGCGGTATATAACCGGAATGAGCAGCATCAGCCTACAGAGCTCGGCGTGATATGCTGCTGCAAAAAACTAGCAGTCCAGAAAAGGAAGTAGTGGAGAGACGGCCAGCAGAAGAATGCTGGGGAACAACTTTCACATAAAATAAAAAATAAATACAAGGAATAAGATTATATAAAAAGGTAAAGGGAAACACCGATATGGTAAAAAGGCAACACTACAAATACTAAAAACATTAGTTGAGGCAACAATAAAGAAGCTAGAAACAGCAGCAAAAATTCCCAATGCTAACATGACACCTGATAGTGTTTAGGAACAAGTAATTAAAAAAGGGGAGGGGAGGGGAGGGGGGAAGGGCAGGGGATCACAGACCCACAGTTTTAAGCAGTATCAATAAAACAATTTAAATCCAGATTTATGTTGAGACCATTGGGCGATAAAGTCTCAAGGTCAAAAATCCATTTGGTCTCTCTCTGAGACATATCCCTAACAATATGGAATCCTCTCCAATGCTTCTCGACCTGATCTATACCAATAAAAGTCAGTTGTTTAGGGTCACAGTTATGTTTCGTTTTAAAGTGCGCGTATACGCTGTGTTGTTCAAAACCTCTACGTATGTTATAAAGATGTTCCCTAATACGTACTTTCAGTGCCCTGGTGGTCCTTCCTATATAGAAAGCTTACAGGGACACCAAAGTAAATAAACTACATAGCTAGAGTTACAAGAAATACATTTTTTTATTTTGCACTCCTTGCCCCCTTCTTTAACAGTAAAGGACTTCTTTGGTTTGGTCACCTCTGGCCACACTCTACAACCCATAAAGGACCCACACCGATAAAAACCCTGTAATCCACTAAATGCCCCAGTGGGTTTTAACGGGGGTCGACAAAACTCTTGGTGAGAAGGTCCTTCAGACTAGGCGCCCTTTTGTAAATAAGCCTTGGGTTGGCTGGTAGCACCGGTCCTAAAACGGGATCATTTTTCAAAATGTGCCAGTGCTTAAATAAAAGGTTCTTTACATCCTTATGTTGGCTCCTAAAGGTGGTAATAAAAGAAAGATCCGAAGGTAAATCTAATTTTTTTGGGACCGCTTTATGTAGAAGTGTGTTTCTATCCAGTTCCCTAATCTGGTTTCTTTGAGCAATGGTCTCCATCTTATTATACCCCTTATCCTGAAAACGCTTGGCCAATTGGGCAGATTGCACATCAAAATCTTCTAAGTTAGTACAATTACGCCTTACCCTAGTGAATTGGCCTTTTGGAATGGCGACCAACCACTGAGGATGATGACAGCTGTTATGTGGCACGTAACCATTCCTGTCCGTAGGTTTAAAGTAGGTATATAATTTTGGGGCCCACTTTCCTTATGGTCAGATCCAAGAAATTAACTGACTCTCCAAGGAAAATTCCAGGTTAAAATCAGTACCGTTAACCTCTTGGAAGAAAGCCTCCAGATCTATTTTTGGGCCATTCCAGACGCAGAGAACATCATCAATGTAACGTCTCCACACTTTAAGATTAGGCCAGGTGTTAAAATGAATAAACTGGGCCTCCCACCAGCCAACATACAAGTTGGCCATGCTAGGTGCAAATTTGGCCCCCACCGCCACCCCCATTTTTTGCAAATAGAAAGTGTTGGAGAACCAAAAATAATTGTGTTTTAGAGCAAACACTAAACACTCGATAACAAAATCAATTTGTGTATCAAGCAGGGTGGGATGGAGGCTCAAAAAATGCTGTACCGCCACCACTCCCTTGTCATGGGGAATGACGGTGTACAAAGATGTTACATCTGCCGTGGCCAAAATAGAGCCCTCTTCAAGAGTCAGGTTCTGACATAAATCAAGGACTTGCCTTGAATCCCTAAGGTAAGAGGGTAAGCCCAGGACCAATTCCTGAAGGAAAAAAATCAACGTATTCCCCTAACCTGCAAGTCAGGGATCCCAAACCACTGGCTATGGGACGCCCCGGGGGGTAAGTCAGGGACTTGTGCATCTTTCTAACTTACAATTGGTTCAAGTCTCTAATAAGCACACTCTTAAAATAATCTATGCATGAGCCCTTCCAATATGTCGGGCTCATGCGTAGATACGTTTAAGAGTGCGCGGAAGCTCCATTTGGTTTTATCAGCCTTGCATGTGAGGATGTCAATCAGCCCTCCTCCTCTCCGCGAGTTTTTCTACTATTGCGATGGATTGGGCTATTGCTATCCAACTGCGGGAGCTCGTGCGCACAACCCGGAAGTGGCCCGGGGAGTGCCTTCGCCGACTCTCTATAAATTTTGCCTGTTTCCCCATGTCTCTTGGCCTTTGATAAAGTTGCTGTTAGCGACGAAATGCGTTGGGCGGAGGGCATGGGGAAAGTTTCTTTTATTCTTCTCAGTCACATTGAAAGGAGCCATTGTATCTCACACGAGCGGCCGCAGTGGAGATTCTTGGGAACACCTTTTTTGATATGTGAATGTACCCGGAATTTATTTGTAAGTGCATCTATTGAAGTATTAAATTGATTTTAAATATATCCACGGAGTAGCACTAGATGTGCTTTCCTCTTGCTCCATGCATGTTTTGTTGCTCCTGAGTATACCATTCTTCAATAACCAGGATCGATATTATCTGTGCTGCTGATTTTTCAGCAGATTGTATCTGCATTTATCAGAGGAGTACCTTTTTGAAGTGCATCATTTCCACGCATAGCTGGTAAGAGTATTTTCAAAAGGTGACGGGCATCTCATCAAGTGTGCATGCACAGTGGGACTTTTATATTAGTTCATCTTTTGATTCTGTGGACTAAAGAGAAAAACACCTTTGCTGTTTGCCTTATTAGTTATAGATTATTTATTAACTGTATTTAAATGTGTAATAGCACAAGCTAGGAAATCTATTGTGAAAAAGTGTTCTTTTTTCTTAACTTTTAAATTATATTTTATAAGTCTGATAGTCTGTGCACTGGTAGGTTAGCTTTGGTTTTGAGGGTCTCCCCCCCCCCCAAAAAAAATAAAATAAATAAACACTATGCTAGATGGGGACAACTTACTCTTAAAGCGGACCTTCAACCTGAATAAGAGTCTATCTTATATGTTTTCCACACCCTGTACATACAGATTGCTCACATTAAAAATCATCCTACCTGCATCTACTGCATGTTATGAGCCTTTAAACATCCAAGATAGCGGCTCATGGAGCATCAGGCAGCCTGCAAACAGGAAGTGTCTTCTGACTGTGTCGCTCTGCATTCTGGGATTGCTGTCCTTTTCCTGACCCCAGCTCTGCTCTGTCTGTGCAAAGCACAGCTATAACCCCACCCCCTGTACTTTATACCGCTCTCCTCTCCTTAGTATGTGTGATGCTTCTGAGTCAAGATGGCGGTGCCCGTATCCGAGAGTCTTGAACAGAGTTCCAGCCAAGGGGGGGGGGGGGGGTAGGGAGAATAATAAGTGACTAAAAACCCAAAATATATTAATTTTAGATTTTGCAGAATAGTTTTTTAAGGGTTTGGGCTTTTCATTAAATCATGCTGAAGGTCCAGTTTAAGAACCTATTGTGCCTTGTAAAAATACAATTCTGTGATTACTCACCTGTAGAATTGGTATTATGAGTATACAGCAAGTCCTGCTCCAGAAGATTCCTTACACATGGGTTATACATCCACAAGATGGTGCTGGACTGCAGAGACAGAAAAGTGGCTCCTCCCGGCCCCATATATACCAGGGACCTTCCAAAAATTCCCCAGTATTGAAAAGCAGTTAAAATGAAGCCGGGAGAACTATAATAAATACAATTCTGTGAAGTACTCACCTGTAGAATTGGTATTATATGTATACAGTACGTCCTGCTCCAGATATAATACTTACAAGTGGGTTATCCTCCGCCAGAGGGCGCTGTGCACTGCAGACATGCAAAAACAGGCTCCTCCCACCCCTTCATATACCCAGGGACCTCCCACAAATCCCCAGCATTGAAAAGCAGTGAACCAGAAGCCGGGAGAATTCAACCACCAAAAACAACTGGTAATGATAACAATAACAACAATCACCATACAGGGGATCCAGAATAATGCAAAAACCAGGGTGGGGTGGAGCAGGACGTACTGTATACGTATAATACCAAGTCTACAGGTGAATACTTCACAGAATTGTATTATTCTAAGTATACAGTACGTCCTGCTCCAGATATAATACTTACAAGTGGGACATCCAATAGCAGTGTCCATAAAGTAGGGTGGCATCCCCAACAAAAAAGGCACAGCAGGCAGTCGAGCCACTGTAACCTGCAACCTTGCCACCGAAAGAGACAGGAGCAAAGGCTCCAGCGTCAAATCGTAAAAACCCTTGAAAGGGTATGAACCAAAAAACCAAGGTAGCTGTTTAGCAAACCTGTACAACAAAACCTGGTGATGAAAGGCCAAAGGATACCTACTCACCAGTAGAATCAGAATAAGGCGAGAGAAGCTCAGCGCCTTAAAGGAATAGGTCTGAGTAACAGCCGGACAAGATCAAGCTCTAACAATTATTCCAGGAAGAAGCCAATCTTCCCTAGGACCAGAAGGAAAAACCATCCAAGTAAAGGCTAGGCCAAGGCCGCGTAACCCCTGGAAGCAGACAAGATCAGGCACATACAGAGTTAGGTGCCCACAAACCCCATGGGGCATCATTCCCCCTAAGGGACCAGAAAAACAATCCAGGAAAAAGTTTCCAGCACCTGATGAGGGAAAATAAATCCCTGTGCCTCAGAGTTACTAGGAATAAGGTACAAAAGAAAGGCGATGTGTTAAACACATGAGCCTAAACCACCACCAGAGGTAGAAAGGTCCGGCGTAAGGCGGAGCACCACCTTATCCTGGTGCATGACAAAGAACGAGGGCTAGCGAAACAGAGCCACCCGCTCAGACACACGTCTGACTGAGCCAGCAGACCCAAGGGACAACGATGAAGGTAAAAGACAGCCAGACAGCCTCCTGAATCGGCCCAAGGAACTTCCCACAAGTCAAATGTAATAAAAAATTCAAATCCCAACAGGAATCATAGAATTAAGTGATGCACGCAATGAGCAACCCCCGAAGGAAGCTTAGCCGAAGGAAATAAGCAAAAGACTTCTGCCGGAAGGCGGACAGGGTAGGACCTGACCCCTCAGAGTAACGAGTTGGGGAGCCAACTCCAAGCCATGCTGTAATAACTCTAGAGCCCTAGGAACAGAGAATGCCCAACGGGAAAGAGACCTAGGCTAACACCAATCCATATGGCAAGCCATACCTCATAAGAATGGAAGAAGAAGAAGAGCGCTGCTCTTAGACTTCCATTAGTCACGAACACAGAGGGAAGAATCCCGTCTCCATAGGGACGGAAGAACCAGCAGCCAGGCCGGCTAGGCCAGAGACTGTAGAATTGGAGTGATGTAACGGAGGCCCTGAGCGAAACAGGGCGACACCCCTAGCAGAACGTACAGAACTACTACCCTAAGGTGTCACGTCTGCGAATCCACACTCCACTAGGCCCCCCAGGGGCCACTCGTATCAATGGTCCCCCTACCAGAGCGATTCTGCACAGAAAACCGCCTAGCAGGGGGAAGGGAGACAAGGCATAAAGGCCACAATGTCCCGTCATAAAAAATACTAAATCCTCATGACCACGGACAGAGGAGCCAGGGACAGGGAAATGAGTGGCAAGAGCCTGAAAAAGTGACGGTGCACCAAACAAGCCATACTGCTTGAACTTCATAGTGAACCAAGGAATAGCACAACCTGTCACAGAGGGACCTCCACAGGAGCGAATACCAATGATAAGCAGGCTGTTACGCACCGGGTGCGAAGAAGTGGACCCGCAGGGTCTGCAGAACTGTTTGGCAGATACCGCGTCAGGGGAGCGGAGTCTAAGGAGCCACTGGTTTTCACCAGAGCCCACCGCAAGGCGGGATGGTCTTGTGCGGCAGGTGACTCCCAGGTCGCTACCCCCCAACAGCGGCACAGTTCCACAAACTGCTGAAGTGACGTGCAGCAGAGACAAACAGTGGTCGAAGGAGAAGGCCGAGGTCAGGACTGGCAGCGCGGGTTCAGTAGCGGAGACACAAGCCGAGGTCGGGACTGGCAGCGCGGGTTCAATTGCGGAGACACAAGCCGAGGTCGGGACGGGCAGCACAGGTTCGAAGGTCAATGGGAGAGCCGAGGTCATACACGAGGAATCAATGAATACAGCGATAATCATTCAGGGAACAACACCGAAGATCCGGCACAGGAAGTAAGGCAGGGTTTAATTTATAGGAAGAGCCAAAAAGGGATTGGATGGCAGAGACCAATTAACAGGGCCTTGGCCCTTTAAATCTGAGAAGGTTGACGCGCGCGCCCCCTAGTGGCCGGGGACGTGCGCGCAGGGAAGGCGGAACAGTAACAGAAGGAGGAAGCCGGCGGCCATGCCGGTCAGAGGAGGAAGCGCGGGGACCAGGTAAGGGGGAACCGCAGCCTGGGGGGCCAGCAGCGGACGCCCGGATGGCGGTAGAGCGGGGAGCGCTGCAGGAAGGGGACGCAGCGCTCGCCCGAGGAGAGGCACGGAGGGGAGCGCTGCGCGGGGAAAACGCAGCGCTCGCCCTAACAGTACCCCCCCCCCTTAGGTCTCCCCCTCTTTTTGGGACCGAGGAAGTTTGAAATAAGGCTCCGATCGAGGATATTCTCCTCAGGCTCCCTGGACCTCTCTTCTGGACCGCAATTCTCCCAATCCACTAGAAAGTATCGTCTCCCTCTGGATGTTTTGGAAGCCAGAATCTCTCTCACCGAGAAGGCATCTTCGGTACCCGCGACCGGAAGTGGCTCCAAGGTTTTAGAAGAGAATCGATTAGTCGTCAGAGGTTTTAATAATGAAACATGAAAAGAGTTGGGAATACGTAAGGAGGCTGGCAGATGAAGTTTGTAACAGACCGGATTAATTTGTTGCTTGATCCTGTACGGCCCTAAATAGCGAGGGCCCAATTTATAACTGGGTATCTTGAAACGAATGTACTTGGCTGAAAGCCAAACTTTATCTCCAGGAGAGAAAACAGGAGCGATTCTCCTTCTTTTATTAGCGCTGCTCTTCATGCGGGTAGAGGCTAGAACAAGAGAATGTCGTGTTTCACGCCAGATAGAGGAAAAAAACTGTGTTAAGTCATCCACGGCGGGTACCCCCGACTGTGTAGGTAAGGGTAGAGGAGGCAAAGGTTGGCGGCCATAAACAATGAAGAATGGAGATTTTTTTGTGGCTTCAGAATCTTTGAAATTATAAGAGAACTCCGCCCATGGCAAGAGATCGACCCAGTCGTCTTGTCGGGCCGAAACAAAGTGACGTAGATATTGTCCTAGAACCTGATTGACCCTCTCCACTTGGCCGTTGGACTGGGGGTGGTAAGCCGAGGAAAAATCTAATTTCACTTTTAACTGAGTACAGAGAGCCCTCCAGAATTTTGAAACAAACTGAACTCCCCTGTCGGAGACAATGTGGGAAGGAAGTCCATGGAGCCGAAAAATATGCTTAAAAAAGTTCTTAGCCAACTGAGGAGCTGATGGGAGTCCTGGTAGCGGAACGAAGTGCGCCATTTTTGAAAAATGATCCACAACAACCCAGATCACTGTATTGCCTTGAGATGGAGGAAGATCCGTGATAAAGTCCATAGCGATGTGAGACCAAGGGATTTCAGGAATAGGAAGAGGATGAAGAAGACCCGCCGGTCTTTGGCGAGGCGTTTTATTACGTGCACAGGTGGTACAAGCTTGCACGAATTCTGCCACATCCTTCTCAATGGAGGGCCACCAATAATATCTGGCAATAATTGCGTTAGACTTTTTGATACCAGCATGCCCGGCAATACGGGAAGCATGACCCCATTTTAATATTTGGAGGCGTCGGCGAACCGGGACAAAGGTCTTCCCAGGCGGAGCCTGCACTAGGGAGGCAGGAGCGGAATGAACCAAATGATCAGGAGATATAATGAACTGAGGAGCAGCGTCCACGTCAGTGACGTCCGAGGAGCGAGATAGAGCATCTGCCCTGATGTTCTTAGAGGCAGGCCGAAAGTGAATGCGGAAATTAAACCGCGCGAAGAATAGTGACCAACGAGCTTGGCGAGGATTCAAGCGTTGAGCAGTTTGAAGATACAAAAGGTTCTTATGGTCGGTAAAAATAGATATGGGGTGAAGCGACCCTTCTAGTAGATGTCTCCACTCTTCAAGAGCTAATTTGATAGCCAGGAGTTCACGATCCCCAATAGAATAATTTCGCTCCGCGGAAGAAAAGGTCCTAGAAAAGAAGCCACAAGTATGATTTTTCCCTGAAGGAGACCTCTGTGTGAGAACAGCTCCTGCTCCAATGGAAGAAGCGTCAACCTCCAGAGAAAAGGGACGAGAAGGGTCTGGTCTGGAGAGCACCGGGGCCATAGAGAATGTCTTTTTCAATGCTAAAAAGGCTGCCTCCGCCTGTGGAGGCCATGACTTGGGGTTGGCTCCCTTTTTGGTGAGAGCCACAATGGGGGCCACGATAGTGGAAAAATGGGGTATGAATTGACGGTAATAGTTGGCGAAGCCCAGAAATCGTTGAATGGAACGCAGACCAACAGGCCGAGGCCAATCTAATACCGCTCTCAATTTGCTAGGGTCCATTTGTAGTCCTTGGGCTGAAACAGTATAACCCAAAAAGGGCAGAGCGGTCTGGTGAAAGAGACACTTTTCTAATTTGGCATAAAGATGATGCTGCCGAAGGCGGGATAGTACCAGACGAACGTGCCGGTGATGCTCTTCGAGGGAAGAAGAGAAGATGAGGATATCATCTAAATAGACCACGACACAGGAGTACAACAAGTCCCGGAAGATGTCATTGACGAACTCTTGAAATACGGCAGGGGCATTACAAAGCCCGAAGGGCATCACCAAATACTCGAAATGACCGTCACGGGTATTAAAGGCAGTCTTCCATTCGTCTCCCTTGCGGATGCGGATCAGATTGTAGGCTCCTCGGAGATCTAGTTTGGAAAAGATCCTGGAGCCACGAAGACGGTCGAAGAGTTCTGGAATTAAAGGTAAGGGGTATCGGTTCTTTACCGTGATCTTGTTAAGACCCCGATAGTCGATACAGGGTCGGAGAGAACCGTCTTTTTTCTGTACAAAAAAAAAGCCTGCCCCAGCGGGAGAAGAGGACTTCCGGATGAAGCCCCTCTGCAGATTTTCTTGTATGTAAGTAGCCATTGCTTGAGTTTCGGGGACGGATAGTGGGTAGATACGGCCACGAGGAGGAGTGGTTCCAGGCAGGAGATCGATCGGGCAGTCATAAGGGCGATGTGGCGGAAGGGTCTCAGCTTGCTTCTTACAGAAGACGTCAGCGTAGGCCCGGTAAACTTCGGGTAGGCCCGGTAGAGATGTGGTAGGATGATCGGTTCGAACTGGTAAAGCTTTCAAGCAATTCTTAAGGCAGGTTGTACCCCACGCCTTGATGTCCCCAGTGACCCAGTCTAGGGTAGGATTATGAAGCTGAAGCCAAGGAAGACCCAATAGGATTGGGGAAGTACAATGGGGTAACACAAAGAGTTCCAAGTATTCCTGGTGAAAGAGGCCAATCTTAAGGAGCAAAGGCTTGGTACGGTACTGCACCATACAATTCAGTCTATCTCCATTAACTGAGGCGATGAATAACGGTTTGGCCAAGCGGTTAACTGCTATGTCGTATTTCTTGATCAGGGAGGCCTCTATGAAATTGCCCGCCGAACCAGAATCCAGGAAGACCGGCAAATTAAGCACAGAGGCAGATGAGAGACAAAGCTGTGCAGGTACGGTAAATCTTGGAGAGGAAGCACACACACCCAGAGACGCCTCTCCCAACGAGTCTAGGTGCGCCCGTTTCCCAGTCGAGAAGGACGAATGGGGCAATCTCTTAGAAAATGATCAGGACTGGCGCAATACAGACAGAGATTTTCATTTCTCCTGCGAGACCTCTCCACGGGGGTTAGGCGAGAGCGGCCGACCTGACTGGCTTCCACCTCTGGAGAAGATGGTACAGACAAAGGTTTCTGAAAGGTGGGAGCCAAACGGAACATCCTCCTGTCGCGTTGGGAATCTCTCTCCAGGCGAAGTTCCTCACGCCTCTCAGCAAAGCGTATGTCAATGCGAGTGACGAGATGAATGAGTTCAGAAAGGGAGTCAGGTATCTCTCGGGCCGCTAGAACATCTTTGATCTTGCTAGAGAGACCTTTCTTAAAACAAGCGCAGAGGGCCTCATTATTCCATGCTAACTCGGAGGCCAAAGTACGGAATCGAATAGCATATTCACCCACAGAAAGATCGCCTTGCGTTAAATTCAATAGAGCGGACTCGGCAGATGAGGCCCGAGCGGGTTCTTCAAAAACCTGACGGAATTCAGTAACAAAGGCCTGGACGGTGAAGGTGAGAGGATCATTACGGTCCCACAAGGGAGTGGCCCAAGCCAAGGCTTTTCCGGAGAGCAGACTAATGATGAAGGCCACTTTAGAGCGTTCGGTGGGGAATTGATCAAACAATAATTCCAGGTGCATAGAGCACTGGGCTAGAAAGCCTCTGCACAACTTCGCGTCCCCCTCATATTTTGCTGGTAAGGAGAGGCGGATTCTGGATGAGGAAACTGCTGGAGACTGCGGTGGCGGCACCGGTGGCGGTGGAGAAGGCGACAGCTGCTGGGTCAAGAGTTGCTGCATCATAGCGGTAAGCTGATTAATCTGCCGGGACTGCAAAGCCACCAGCGCTGGGAGTTCGGAAGTCTCCGGCAAGGGCACCTCAGCGGGATCCATGGCCGGATCTTACTGTTACGCACCGGGTGCGAAGAAGTGGACCCGCAGGGTCTGCAGAACTGTTTGGCAGATACCGCGTCAGGGGAGCGGAGTCTAAGGAGCCACTGGTTTTCACCAGAGCCCACCGCAAGGCGGGATGGTCTTGTGCGGCAGGTGACTCCCAGGTCGCTACCCCCCAACAGCGGCACAGTTCCACAAACTGCTGAAGTGACGTGCAGCAGAGACAAACAGTGGTCGAAGGAGAAGGCCGAGGTCAGGACTGGCAGCGCGGGTTCAGTAGCGGAGACACAAGCCGAGGTCGGGACTGGCAGCGCGGGTTCAATTGCGGAGACACAAGCCGAGGTCGGGACGGGCAGCACAGGTTCGAAGGTCAATGGGAGAGCCGAGGTCATACACGAGGAATCAAGCAATACAGCGATAATCATTCAGGGAACAACACCGAAGATCCGGCACAGGAAGTAAGGCAGGGTTTAATTTATAGGAAGAGCCAAAAAGGGATTGGATGGCAGAGACCAATTAACAGGGCCTTGGCCCTTTAAATCTGAGAAGGTTGACGCGCGCGCCCCCTAGTGGCCGGGGACGTGCGCGCAGGGAAGGCGGAACAGTAACAGAAGGAGGAAGCCGGCGGCCATGCCGGTCAGAGGAGGAAGCGCGGGGACCAGGTAAGGGGGAACCGCAGCCTGGGGGGCCAGCAGCGGACGCCCGGATGGCGGTAGAGCGGGGAGCGCTGCAGGAAGGGGACGCAGCGCTCGCCCGAGGAGAGGCACGGAGGGGAGCGCTGCGCGGGGAAAACGCAGCGCTCGCCCTAACACAGGCAACATTATCCTCCACCCAGAACAGGAACATATACCTTCCTGGGGAACCATCCTGCACTAGGTCACACACAGATGAATAAGGTAGGCCACAGTCGTCAGACAGACCAAGCACCGCCCAACAGCCAGGCCTGGAAAAGGAGAAGACAGGCGAGATAGCATCAGCCTGAAAACTCACTGTACTGATAGGTACAAGGACCTCCTAGAAGGCCCCACCTTCCCCACACCCGCATGGGGTCACAGAAGAAAAAAAAACCTCCCCGCCACCTGAAAGGTTGGCATCCACGGTGATCATCTGTGGAAGGGGCAAGAAAGGAACTGTCCCCAGACAGGTTCCTAGAGTAAATTCACTCAAAGAGGGGCTCCTAACACAGGGGAAGGGTACACATGATCCCGCTCCAGGGATGCTGGCTCCCAGTCCAGTATTAAGAATAGGAGTTGCAGAAGAAAGCCCCTGGTAGAGGAATATAAGGAACTTCACTAAGCAAGTCATCAAGACGGGCCCACCAGCTGCATTCCTGCCTGGTGAAGGGACTGGAACAGCAAGTAGGGACTGAACCCATGCAACCAGATTGTCCTCCTTATTGTAGAGGGAGGAAGATTCTCGCCTGACCGAGACTAGATTCATCCCTAGGAATGGAGATACCAATCACGAGGACAAGGAGGACAAGAGGTGAAGAAAACACCCATCCAGAAGACTCCCAAGTGATGGCACCAGCCGAGTAGCTAAATCGACCTGACATAGAGATTGGGAAGCGAGAAGGACCCCCTGGCAGGCCTCTCGCGGATTCCCCTTGGTCTCATCAGAGACATAGCTTCCATCAGTACCACTGGTGAACACAGAAGAGAGGCCAGATAACGAGGCCACGGATTAGCGGTGTTGGGCATCCAACACAACCAGAAAAGCCTAGGTGTCTAGAAGACACGGGGAAGTGAACATAAGCATTCTTGATCTCCCCAGAAGGCAAGGACCCACTAGGCGCAAGGCGCTAGTGGCCCATCCCAAATTTTTCATGCAGAAACTGCCTGAATAGCAGAATTGCCAACAACTTGTGAATAAGAAGGGCAGACAGGCTCATTCTTTTGGGAGAATGTGAAGGGGTTGGCGTAGCGGCACCTGTCTCTGCCTGATAAGGGCAAACTGCAAGTGACCTCCAACCTCGCAGGCCGTGTATGGCCTGCACCAGGACCCGAAAAGAGGCAGGGACCAGGAGTACCCTGACAATCATGGGGGAGGCCGCGCAGCAAACTTTATCCTGTATCCAGAGGAAACTACCTCCTGTATCCACCAGAAAGAGGCAAAATGCCTCCTGATAGGAGCCAGGTGCCGCAGTCGCCCCCTCATGCTTGAGGGGATTTGGTGGAAGATTTAGGTTTCACCCTGCCGGAGGGCCCAGAGCCTTGTCTGTTGCTCGTGGGGAGGGTTCTGTGCTAAGACTCCGGGAGGACACCCCCGGTTCTTGTTTAACACTATGGTATGAAGGGGGAGGGGTGTCCCTGTCCCGAGTGGGCCGAGACGGGCGCCTGCGCCGGGGTGACTTGCCTTTCTTTCCAAACAGGTCCAAGCGGGCCCCAAACAGGCGATGCCCTTTAAAGGGGAACCTGGTAAGAGTCCTTTTAGCAGCATAGTCAGCACCCCACTCTCGCAGCCAGACCATGCGACGCATAGCCACCACAAGGGCGGAAGTTCTTGCACACACTCTAATGGTGTCATCCATAGCTAAAAGGATAAATCTTACAAATACATCACAACTGGAGAGTGCATTAAACACCTCCCAGGAAAGATCGTTAACGTGATGCTCAAGCATCTGTCCGATGAGGGTTTTGGCGGCCACTGCAGTGATGGCCGCGGCACAGACCGGGCGCAGCGCCGTTCCTGCACAGAAAAAAGCGTGTGAAGCCAGCTTATCCATGCGCCGGTTCTCGGCGTCCCGAAGGGTACAGTAAGCAGGAGCTGCAATAAAGTGGGGTTTAGGAACCCCAATGATCGGAGCGTCTACCACAGGGGGCGATGACCAACAATCAACCATCTCAGGGGGGAAAGGGTATTTCCAATCCCAGTCCCCAGGGGCCCCTAGAAGCTGACCGGGGTGTTCCCATTCCTCGAGTACGAGAGCATGGAAATGAGCCTGCTCTAGGAATTCCAAGCGCGGTGTCGCTGTATGGAAACGCTCCTCTCTCTGCTGGGGAGCTGCGTCGGGGAGGGAGATAGACAGGGTCTTAAAGATCCTACTCAACAAGCCTACGGTATCAAACTGGTTCCAGTCTTCGAGGTTAGAATCGTCATGACTCCTCATCGGATGACCCCGAGTCCGAGAACAACCTTCCTTCATCAGGAGTGGTGCAGGCACGCGGAGTAGCGGACTCCACCGATCCCTTAGCAGGGGCAGAAACAGAGGGCGTAGAGGACCACTTCTTATCAGGGCCCGAGCGTTTTGTCGGCCCTGTAATAGTCTGGGCAGCCGCGGGCAGTCTGGAAGACGCAGCCGGTTGCAACCCCTTACTCGTAAGCGACTCGGCAGCAGCGAGATTTAAGCCTGGTGGAATAGGAGTGTTAGGGTGAGGAACAGCCCCTGGCGATCCTGGCAGCCGGACCAGTACTCGCTCGACACACGGTGCACAGATCGGTGCGCTCTCAGCACCGAAGTGGGGGTAGCCACACGTTATACACAGCGGGTCTTGTCCCAGAGGGACCACTGGTACAAAATTCTGAGATGCCTCCATATGGTGATTATCAGTGCAATATATGTCAGTAGGGATTTATGCAATAAGCAACCCTGGATGACCCAAAGGCCGGCTAGGAATGTGGGAGAATTTTTGTAAGCCCTCTACGAGGTATGTTAGGCCGGGAGAAGCCACCGGAGTCTTTAACGTCTGAAAGACAGAAGGGGAACAATAGGTGTCAGGCCCAATGCGCAGCAAAAAGGATTAATAAAGTGTGAAATCGCCAGCAAGGGCACTTACAGACCAGGGGAGGAGAAGGACCGCCAACACGCGCGCGCGAAGATCCACAAAATGACGCCGACCCTCAGAGGGCGGGTCTGGTCTGGGCGTGACGTGGAGCGCGCCACGCCAGGTCCCCGCCTCCCCCAAAGAGCGCGAAGCTCTGAAGCGGCCGTTAAGGCTGACAAGTCAATCATGTAGTATGAGTAAGAGCGTCTGCTAGTGGGTACTCGTAAGGCCAAAGACGCCACCACCATTCCGCCGCCCGTAGGCCTTGTACAAAGATTAGCTTCCTGCCTCAAGTTGCAGGATGATAAGGCAGCACGTGCTGTACACAATTACATAGATTGAGAAGTCAAAAAAGAACAGACGGCGGCAGCCAGAGGAGACGGAGCAAGTAGCGCGGCTCTGACACCTAGATGCCGGTCAGGGGCAAAAGTACGGCCATAATCATGAGAATAGAATACACTGAGACCGCCACACCCCCCCCCCCCTTCTTTTCCCCCCGAATACGGGGGAAAGCGAGGGAGGATGGCGACCCTTTAAACAGGGTCCACCTCTACACGGGGCATGGGACAATAATGCGGGAGGGACATCCACTATGAGGCTCACCATCAGCCTAAACCGCCTACCCTATGGTGGGGGACTGCGGTGGAGCATGGCTCCGTTAAGCACCCATGGTGCTGCCTACCTTCACCCGACTAGCACAGCCCAGGCTGGGAGGCACATCACAAGGAGGACGGGCGGGAATAGTCCAACAGGGCTGCAGGCTGGTGTCTCGCTCACCTGCGAGAGAGTGATACTTCATGTCTTCGCAGTCAGCACTGCAGAGAAATCTGGGGATTTGTGGGAGGTCCCTGGGTATATGAAGGGCCGGGAGGAGCCTGTTTTTGCATGTCTGCAGTGCACAGCGCCCTCTGGCGGAGGATAACCCACTTGTAAGTATTATATCTGGAGCAGGATGTACTGTATACTTAGAATATCATAATTCAATGAACAATCACCATAAAGAGTTAACTAAGAATAATGATAACAAGGTTGGGGTGGAGCAGGACATGCTGTATACTCATAATACCAATTCTACAGGTGAGTAATCACAGAATTGTATTATTCTTAGTATACAGCACGTCCTGCTCCAGAAGATTCCTTACACATGGGACATCCAATAGCAGTGTCCGTAAGGTAGGGTGGGATCCCCAAAAAGTAACAGCGGGCAGTTTAAACCACTACCGCCTGCAGAACTTTGCGGACAAAAGCAGCGTCAGATGAGGCCCTAACATCAACTTTGTAAAACTTAGAAAAAGTATGAACAGAAGACCAAGTAGCGGCCTTGCAAACTTGTTCAACAGAAGCCTGGTGCTGAAAGGCCCAAGAGGCACCAATAGCACGAGTGGAATGAGCAGTGAGGCGGAAGGGAGGATTCTTCCCCTTAGCAGAATAGGCCTGAATCACAGCCTGACGAATCCACTTGCTGATAGTAGATTTAGCTGGATCCAGACCCTTCTTAGGTCCAGAAGGGAGAACAAAAAGAGCATCAGTCTTCCTGAAGGAATCAGTAGCCACCAAATAGAACTTCAAGTTCCTGACCACATCCAGAGAATGTAAGAGCCTCTCCTTAGAGTTACTAGGATTAGGACACAGAGAAGGCAAAAATACAATTCTGTGAGATACTCACCTGTAGAATAGGTATTATACGTATACAGTACGTCCTGCTCCAGATATAATACTTACACTTGGGTTATCCTCCGCCAGATGGCGCTGTGCACTGCAGACATGCAAAAACAGGCTCCTCCCGGCCCTTCATATACCCGGGGACCTCCCACAAATCCCCAGCATTGAAAAGCAGTGAACCAGAAGCCGGGAGAATTTAACCACAAAAACAAACTGGTAATGATAACAATGATAGCAATCACCATACAGGGGATCCAGAATAATGCAAAAAAAACAGGGTGGGGTGGAGCAGGACATACTGTATACGTATAATACCAATTCTACAGGTGAGTATCTCACAGAATTGTATTATTCTAAGTATACAGTACGTCCTGCTCCAGATATAATACCTACACTTGGGACATCCAATAGCAGTGTCCATAAAGTAGGGTGGGATCCCCAACAAAAAAGGCACAGCAGACAGTAAAGGCACTGTCACCTGCAAACCTTGCCACCGAAAGCGACATGGGCAAAGGCTCCAACGCCAACATCATAAAAACCTTTGAAAAGGTATGAACAAAAAAAAAACAAGTAGCGGTCTAGCAAACTTGTTCAACAAAACCTGGTGCTGAAAAGCCCAAGGATACCAGGGCACCAGTAGAATCAGAAATAAGATGAGAAGAAACTCATCCCCTTAAAGGAATAGGCCTGAGTAACAGCCTGACAAGATCAAACGCTAACAATAGTCCAGGAAGAAGCCAAACCTTCCCTAGGACCAGAAGGGACAACCATCCAAGTAAAGGCTAGGCCAAGGGCCGCTTAACCCCTGGAAGCAGACGAGATCAGGCACATACAGAGATAGGTGCCCACAAACCCCAAGGGGCATCAGTCCCCCTAAGGGACAAGAGACAATCCGGGAAAAAAATTCCAGCACCTGTTGAGGGAAGTAGATCCCCGTGCCTTAGCGTTACTAGGAATAAAGCACAGAAGAGAGACAAATGTCTTGAATACATGAGCCTAAGACACCACCTTAGGCAAAAGATCCGGCGTAAAGCGGAGCACCACCTCATCTTGGTGTATATATCAAAGAACGAGGGCTAGCTAAACAGAGCTGCCCGCTCAGACACACGTCTGACTGAAGAAACAGTCCCAGAAGGACAAACTTGAAGGTAAAAGACAGCCAGACAGCATCCTGAATCGGTCCAAAAGGAAACACCCCGCAAGGCAAACAGAATAAAAATTCAAATTCCAACAGGGACCATAGAATAAAGTGGGAAACGCAATGAGCAACCCCCGAAAGAATGCTTAGCCAAGGAAAATAAGCAAAAAACTTCTACAGGAAGGCGGACAGGGCAGAACCTGACCCTTCAGAGTACTGAGTTGGAGAGTCAACTCCAAGCCATGCCATAATAACTCTAGAGCCCTGGGAACAGAGAACGCCCAGCAGGGAAGAGACCTAGACTCACACCAATCCATATGGGTACGCCATACCTCATAAGAGATGGAAGAAGAAGAAGCTTGCTCTTAGACCTCCAATAGTCACGAACACAGAGAAGAGAAGCCTGTCTCCATAAAGACGGAAGAATCAGCAGTCAGGCTGGCTAGATTGGGGTGACGTAAAGGAGGCCCGGAGCGAACAGAGCGGCACCCCTAGCAGAACGTACAGATCTACCACTCTCGGTACCACGTCTGCGAGTCCACACTCCACTAGGCCACCAGTATCAATGGTCCCCCTACCAGAGCAATTCTGCACAGAACCCCGCCTAGCAGGGGGAACGGAGATAAGACATACAGACCAGAATGTCCTGCCATAACATTACTAATGCATCATGACCACAGCCAGGGGATCCTGGGGCAGGGAAACGAGGGGCGAGAGCTTGAAATAGTGACGGGGCACCAAACAGATCCACACTGGTTGAACCTCATAGTGACACAAGGATTAGCACATCCTGTCGCAGAGGGACCTCCACCAGAGCGAATACCACTGATATGCAAGAAACATTATCCTCCACCCAGATCAGGAACATATACCTTCCTGGGGGACCATCCTGCTCGAGGTCCCACACAGATGATTAAGGTAGGCCACAGTCGTCAGACAGACCGAGCGCCGCCAAACAGGCAGGCCGTGAAGAGGAGAAGTCAAGCGAGATAGTGTCAACCTGAAAACACACTGTTTCAATATTGATAGGTGCATGGACCTGCTAAAGGCCCCACCTCCCCCGGACCCGCATGGGGTTACAGAAGAAAACCTCCCCATCAACCTGATAGGTTGGCATCCATGGTGACCGTCTCTAGGAAGGGCAAGAAGGGAACTGCCCCCAGACAGGTTCCTAGAGTACATCCACTCCAAGAGGGACTCCTAAGCAGGGGGGAAAGGCACACATGACCCTGCTCCAGGGATGCTGGGTCCCTGTCCAGTATTAACAATAGAAGTTGCAGAAGGGCCCCAGGTAGAAGAGTATAAGGGATTTCTTCTAAGCAAGTCACCAAACGGGCCCACCAGCTGTATTCCTGCCTGGTGAAGGGACGGGGACAGCAAAGAGGGGCTGAGCCCACGCAACCAGATTGTCCACCTTATTGCTGAGGAAGATTCTCGCCTGAACCGAATCTAAATTCATCCCTAGGAATGGAGATACCAATCAAGGGGACAAGGAGGACTTAAGGTGAATGAACACCCATCCAAATGACTCCCAATGGACACCACCACCCGAGTATCCAACTCGACCTGACGTAGAGATTGGGAAGCGAAAAAGGACGACCGGGTAGGTCTCACGCGGATGCCCCTTGGTCTCACAGAGACATAGCCCCCATCAGTACCTTGGTGTGCACTCTGGAGGCAGAAGAGAGGCCAGATAACAAGGCCACAATTAGCAGTGTTGGACTTCCAACACGAACCTGAAGACCCTCGGTGTCTAGAAGACACAGGGATGTAAGCATAAGCATCCTTGATCTCCCCAGATGGCAAGGGCCCACTGGGCACAAGGCGCTGATGGCCCATCTCGGATTTTCCATGCAGAAACTGCCTGTAATAGTAGAATTGCCGAAAACCTGTGAATCCAGAAAGGGCAGACTGACTCATCCCTTTGGGGAAATGTGAAGAGGTTGGTGTAGCGGCACCTGCCTCTGCCTGTTAAAGGCAAACTGCAAGTGACCTCCAGACCCCGCAGGCCGTGCATGGCCTGCACCAGCACCCGAACAGAGGCAGGGACCAGGAATACCCTGACAATCTTGGGGGAGGCCGCGCAGCAAACTTTATCCTGTATCCGGAGGAAACTACCTTCTGTATCCACCAGAATGAAGCAAGATGCCTCCTGATAGGAGCAAGGTGCTGCAGTCATCCCCTCACCCAGGCGGGCGAGGGCGCCCCATCATGCTTGAGGGGATTTGGTGGAAGATTTAGGCTTAGCCCCGCCAGAGGGCCCAGAGCGTTGTCTGCTGCTCGTGGGGCAGGAGTCTGCACGAAGACTCCGGAAGGACACACCTGGTTCTTGTTTAACACTTTGGTATGGAGGGGGAGGGGTGTCCCTGTCCCGAGGGGGCCGAGACGGCCGCCCGCGTTGGGGTGATTTGCCCTTTTTACCAAACAGGTCCAGACGGGCCCCAAACAGGCGTTGCCCTCTAAAGGGAAGCCCGGTCAGAATCCTTTTAGCAGCATCGTCAGCACCCCACTGTCGCAGCCAGATCAAGCGACGTATAGCCACCACGAGAAGTCCTCGCACACATTCTATCGGTGTCATCCAGCGCTAAAAGGATACATTTTACAAATACATCACAACTGGAGAGTGCATTAAACACCTCCCAGGGAAGATCATCAGGGTGATGCTCAAGCACCTTTCTGATGAGGGTTCTGGCGGCCACTGCAGTGATGGCCGCGGCACAGACAGGGCGCAGCGCCATTCCAGCACAAGAAAAGGCGTGGGAAGCCAGCTTCTCCAAGCGCCGGTCCTCGGCATCCCGAAGGGTACTATAAGCAGGAGCTGCAATAAAGGGGGGGTTAGGAACCCCAATGATCGGTGCGTCCACCACAGGGGGCGATGACCAACAATTAACCACCTCAGGGGGAAAAGGGTATTTCCAATCCCAGTCCCCTGGGACCCCTGGAAGTTTACTGGGGCGTTCCCATTCCTCGAGTACAAGAGCATGGAAGTGAGCCTGCTCTAGAAATTCCAAGCGCGGTGTCGCTGTATGGAAACGCTCCCCTCTCGGCTTGCGAGCCGCGTTAGGGAGAGAGATAGACAGTGCCTTAAAGATCCTAATCAACAAACCAATGGTGTCAAACTGGTTCCAGTCTTCGTGGCCAGAATCGTCATGACTCCTTGGCTCCTCATCAGATGAGCCTGAGTCAGAGAACAGCCCTCCTTCATCAGAAGGGGTACAGGCACGCAGAGTAGTGAACTCCTCCGATCCCATAGCAAAGGCTGAAACAGGGGGCGTCGAGGACCGCTTCTTACCAGGGCCCAAGCGCTTTGCCAACCCCGTAATAATCTGGTCAGCCGTAGGGAGTCTGGAAGACGCAGCCGGCTGCAACTCCCCACTTGTATGCGACTCCGCAGAAGTGAGATTTAAGCCTGGGGAAATAAGAGTATTGACGTGAGGTGCAGCCACTGGCAATCCTGATTGCAGGGCCAGTACTTGCTCGGCACACCGTGCGCAGACCCGTGCCCTGTCAGCATCAGTGTGGGGATATCCACACGTTATACACAGCCGGTCTTGTCCCAGAGGGACCCCGGTCACATAATTCTGAGATGCCTCCATATGGTGATTATCTAGGCACAATATGCCAGCAGGGATTTATGCAATAGGCAACCCTGGATGCCCCAAGATCATCAGAATGGCGCCAAGCGAACCTTGAAGGGCGGGCCCGATCTGGCCGTGACGCGGAGTGCGCCAAGCCAGGTCCTCGGCCACCCCGAAGAGCGCGAAGCTCTGAGGCAGCAGTCAAAACGTAACCAGCAAAGGATAAGATACACTTAATATAAGCCTTTGCTAATGGAGACGCCGTAGCGTCTAGACACCGCCGCCGCCCAGTGCAGTACATCTTTAGTAAAAGAAAAGACACGCGCATGGCGGCAGCCAAAAACTATGAAGAGCAAGCAGCGTGGCTCTGACACCCAGTTACAAGACAAGGGCAATACTAAGGCCATAAGCGTGACAATACAGTACACTGAGACCGCCACACGCATACCCCCCCCCCCTTCTTTTCCCCCCAACGAAGGATGGCGACCCTTTACACAGGGTCCACCGCTACACGGGCATGGGCAATAATGCGGGAGGGGCATCCACTAGAGGCTCACCATCAGCCTAAACCGCCTACCCTTTGGTGGGGGACTGCGGTGGAGCAAGGCTCCATAAGCACGCATGGTGCTGCATACCTTCACCCGACCAGCGCAGCCCAGGCTGGGAGGCACATCACAAATAGGACGGGTGGGAGTAGTCCAACAGGTCCGCGGGCTGTAATAGCCCCGCTCACCTGCGAGAGAGTGATACTTCATGTCTTCGCAGTCAGCACTGCAGAGAAATCTGGGGATTTGTGGGAGGTCCCCGGTATATGAAGGGCCGGGAGGAGCCTGTTTTTGCATGTCTGCAGTGCACAGCGCCATCTGGCGGAGGATAACCCAAGTGTAAGTATTATATCTAGAGCAGGACGTACTGTATACTTAGAATACAATGTCCTGATTGAGATGAAAGGCAGACACAACCTTAGGCAGAAAGTCTGGCTTAAAGCGAAACACCACCTTGTCCTGGTGTCTCTAAAAGTAAGGGGGCTTGATGGAAAGCGCCGCCAACTCAGAAACACGCCTAACAGAGGTAATAGCCACCAAAAAGACTACCTTAAGCGTAAGAACAGACAAAGGAGCCTCCTGCAAGGGTTCAAAAGGGGACCCCTGCAAGGCAGATAAGACCAAGTTCAAGTCCCAGACAGGTAACATAGGCTTACGAGGGGGACGCACGTGAGTAACCCCCTGAAAAAAGGTCATGACCAGGGGATGCTGAGCAAAGGATCTTTGGAAGAAAATGGCCAAGGCAGAAAATACAATTCTGTGAAGTACTCACCTGTAGCATTGGTATTATATGTATACAGTACGTCCTGCTCCAGATATAACTTACACTTGGGCTATCCTCCGCCAGAGGGCGCTGTGCACTGCAGACATGCAAAAACAGCTCCTCCCGGCCCTTCATATACCCAGGGACCTCCCACAAATCCCCAGCATTGAAAAGCAGTGAACCAGAAGCCGGGAGAAACCAACCACCAAAACAACTGGTAATGATAACAATAACAACAATCACCATACAGGGGATCCAGAATAATGCAAAAACCATGGTGGGGTGGAGCAGGACATACTGTATACGTATAATACCAATTCTACAGGTGAGTACTTCACAGAATTGTATTATTCTAAGTATACAGTACGTCCTGCTCCAGATATAATACTTACACTTGGGACATCCAATAGCAGTGTCCATAACAGTAGGGTGGGATCCCCAACAAAAAAGGCAACGGCACGTAGCTTAAACTACAACCGCCTGCAAAACCTTGCGGCCAAAAGCAGCATCAGCTGAGGCCCGAACATCAACCCTGTAAAACTTTGAAAAGGTATGAACAGAAGACCAAGTAGTGGCCTTGCAAACTTGTTCAACAGAGGCCTGGTGCTGAAAAGCCCAAGATGCACCAATAGCACGAGTGGAATGAGCAGTAAGACGGAAGGGAGGACTCTTCCCCTTAGCAGAATAGGCTTGAACCACAGCCTGACGGATCCACTTGCTGATAGTAGACTTGGCAGGAGCCAAGCCCTTCCTAGGCCCAGAAGGCACAACGAAGAGAGCATCAGTCTTCCTGAAAGCCGCAGTGACAACCAGGTAGTACTTCAAGCACCTGACCACATCCAAGGAGTGCAGAACCCTTTCCTTGTCATTACTAGGATTGGGGCACAAGGAAGGAAGAACAATGTCCTGATTCAAATGAAAGGCAGACACAACCTTAGGCAGAAAATCCGGCTTAAAGCAGAACACCACCTTGTCCTGGTGTCTCTCATAGTATGGAGACTGAATGGATAGAGCAGCCAGCTCAGACACACGCCTAACCGAAGTTATGGCCACCAAAAAGACAACCTTGAGAGTAAGAACAACCAGAGCAGCATCTTGAATAGGCTCAAAGGGAGCACCCTGCAAGGTAGATAAAACCAAGTTCAAATCCCAAACGGGAACCACAGGTTTACGAGGGGGACGCGCATGAGTGACCCCCTGAAAGAAGGTCTTAACCAAATGATGATGAGCAAAGGTCTTCTGAAAGAAGACGGACAGGGCAGAAACCTGACCCTTCAGAGTACTGAGTTTTAGACCTAACTCCAAACCATGCTGTAAGAACTCCAGAACCCTGGGGACAGAGAACTCCCTACAGGGAAGAGACCTAGACTCACACCAGTCAATGTAGGTACGCCATACTCTATAATAGATAGCAGCAGAAGTCTTCTTCCTAGCCTGCACCATAGTGCCCACTACAGAGGCAGACAAACCCTTCTCCATCAAGATGGAGGTCTCAGCAGCCAGGCCGTCAAAGCCAGCGTTTGTAAATTGGGATGGCGTAGGGAGCCCTGGGTTAGCAGGTCTGGCACCCCTGGCAGATCGTACTGGTCTACTGCAATTTGAACCACGTCTGCGAACCACACTCTTCTTGGCCACCGGGGGGCCACTAGAATCACAGGCACCCCTTCCAGAGCAATCTTGCGCAGAACCCTGCTCAGCAGAGGGAATGGTGGAAACACATACAGGAGCCGAAACTCCTTCCATGACATGGACAGGGCATCCGTGGCCAAGGCCAGAGGGTCCTGAGACAGAGACACGAAGGCCGGGACGCAAACAGGTCCACATCCGGTAGACCCCAACGGTGACACAGGGACTGGAATACCCTGTTGCAGAGGGACCACTCTCCCTGCTCAGAGCATCTGCAAGCAGATTCTCCGCCCCCGGAATGTAAACAGCCGAAATGCATTGTACATTGGCCTCCGCCCATGTCAGAATCTGAGACACCTCCCGGAGGGCACCCTTGCTCTGAGTCCCTCCCTGATGGTTAATGTATGCAACCGCCGTCTTGTTGTCTGAGCGTACCTGGACCGACAGCCCCTTCAGGTTGTGGGTCAACCGCTCCAGTACCAACCGGACAGCCCGCAGTTCCAGAATGTTGATGGGTAAATGGGCCTCCCGAGGGCCCCACGTCCCCTGGAAGCGCAGGGACTTCCAGAATCCCCCCCAACCTGACAGACTGGCTTCAGTTGTGACCGTCTCCCAGGAAGGGGCCAGAAAGGACCTGCCCCCTGTCAAGTTCTCGAGGTCCAACCACCACGCAAGGGACCGTCTGACCGAGGGGGGAAGCACACAGACCCCGTCCAAGGACGCTGGGTTCTTGTCCCATACTGACAGAAGGTGAAGCTGCAGAGGTCTCAAATGGAACTGAGCAAAGGGCACCGCCTCGAAGCTCGCCACCATCAGGCCCACCAGCTGCATTCCCTGCCTGATGGAGGGCTGTGGGCACGAGAGCAGGAACCTGGCCTGCGCAGTCAGAGCTTCCACCTTCTGTTGAGGAAGGAATATCCGTGACTGAGCCATATCCAGAATCATTCCCAGGAACGGGGTCACCGAGGATGGGGACAGAGAGGACTTGGGGTAATTGATCACCCAACCAAAGGACTCCAGGGTGGACACTACCAGTTGGGTGTCCAACTCTGCCTGCCGCAGAGACCGAGAGGTGATGAGGATGCCGTCCAGGTAAGGCAGCACGCGTATGCCCCTTAGCCTTATCAGTGACATCACCCCTGCCAACACTTTGGTGAACACCCTGGGAGCCGAGGTGAGGCCGAATGGCAGAGCCACATATTGGTAATGCTGATCTTTCAGTGCAAATCTGAGAAACCTTTGGTGTCCTGCAAACACCGGAACGTGAAGGTAAGCATCCTTGATGTCTACTGACGTCATGAAGTCCCCAGGGCGCAATGAGCCAATGGCCGAGCGCAGAGTTTCCATGCGGAAATGCCTGTTCTTGACAAATGTGTTGAGGATTTTTAAATCCAGAATGGGCCTGACTGACCAATCCTTTTTGGGTACTGTGAAGAGATTGGAGTAGAACCCCGTGCCCCTGTCTCCAAAGGGGACCTTGCAAATGACCCCTAGATCCAGGAGACCCTGCACGGCCAGCAGCAAGACCTCGGCTGAGGCGGGGTCCTGAGGGATTCGGGACCCAATGAATCTGGTGGGGGGCCATACAGCAAATTCTATCTTGTATCCGGAGGACACTACCTCCTGAATCCACCGGTCTGAGACGTGGCGCCACCAGACGTGCTCGAAGTGCTGCAGACGTCCCCCCACCCTGACGGGTGAGGGCGCCCCCTCATGCCTGAGGGGTCTTGGGAGGGGCTTTGGGCTTGGGCCCCCAGGAGGAACCGGGACGGCGTCCTCTATTCCTGTGCCAGGAATCTGTGCGGGGCCCAGCGAAGGACACCCCTTTTCCCTGTTTAGCCCCGCGGTAGGGGATTGAAAGGGTGCCCTGGCCTCGAAAAGGCCGAAACTGCCGCCTGCGCTGGGGCAACTTGCCTACTTTGGCGAAGAGGTCTAGACGGTCTCCAAACAGACGTAGCCCTTTAAATGGAAGCCCAGTAAGGGCTTTCTTAGCGGCGTTGTCAGCCGCCCACTGTCACAACCAAACCGTGCGGCGAATAGCTACCGCCAAGGCAGAAGATCTGGCACACATCTTTATAGCATCGTCTGATGCAGACAGGATAAAGTTTATGAACACATCACAGTTAGACAGATTATTGACAGTATCAGCGGGCAACTCTTCTGTGCCGTCGAGTGCATTCCTGACCATGGCCCTGAGCGCTACTGCCGTAATGGTGCAAACCGGGAGCAAGGTCGCTCCCCCAAATGCAAAAGCATGGCATGCCAATTGATCAAGACGCAGGTCCTCTGAGTTCCGTAGCATAGTAGTGTCAGGGGAGTGCATAATAGAGGTGTTAGACAACCCTAGAATAGGAGCATCGACCTCGGGAGGTGATGACCAGCACTTAACCAAGTCAGCCGGGAAGGGATACTTTCTATCCACACTCTTAGGGATCCCAGGCAGTCTGCTGGGGTGTTCCCATTCCTTAAGCACGAGGCTATTGAAATGAGTCTGCTCGGGAAATTCAAGACGAGCCTTAGCAGTATGAAAAAGCTCGCCCCTTTGTCTGGGAGCAGCAACAGGGGGAGAGATGGACAAAACTTCAAATATCTGAGCCAGCAGTCTGTCAATATCATCCGAGGACCAGTGCTCGGAACCAGATTCGTCATGACCCCTGGACTCCTCGTCGTATGACCCAGAGTCAGAGAACAGCCCCCTTCGTCCGAGGGGGATTGGCAGTAAGGCTGCAACAAGTCATCAGATTCCATAGGGAAAAGGGCAGAGTCAGGGGTTAAATGCCGCCTCTTAGCGGTGGCCTTACGCGCTAGCAAGCAATTTTTCAACACTGGCCAGTCTAGTAGCCATATCAGGATTAGAATCCCCGCTGGTATTGGGGGTTAGACTCAGGCTTGGGGGAGTAGGTGAAGTGAGGCGAGGTGCAGGCCCAGCCACGAAAGAGGCGGGAAGAGCCGATAGCGCCTGCTGTGCACAAGGAACACAGACCCGTGCATTGTCACCGCTGCTAGGTAAGACCCCACAAGCTACACACAGCCGGGATTGTCCCGAAGGAACCCCGTTCACAATATCCTGAGACGCCGCCATATGGTGATTGTATCGGCACAATAGGCCCGTAGGGATTGACGCTGTAAGCTACCCTGGATGCCCCAATAACCCGCTGGGAAGTGGGAGTAATTTTGATAGTCTCAACAGGGGGATACACCGGGCCGGGAGAAGCCACCGGAATTCACGGTCTGAAAGACATAAGAGGGACAGGAATGTCAGAGCCAAGCGCAAGGAGTAACTAGGTAAGATATATTATAAGGATAAAATATGGTCGCCCACGAGGGCACTTACAGACAGCAGGGGGGGGGGGGGCGGTCTTCACCACGCGAAAAAGAATGGCGCCAAACGATCCTCGAAGGGCGGGCCAGAGCTGAAGGTGATGCGGAGCGCGCCAAATCGTGACGCGGGGCGCATCGAGTCAGGACCCCGCCCCCCCGGAGAGCGCGAAGCTCCGAAAGCGCAATGCAAATAGAGAAGAAGGGAACAGGGCAGTGACAAAGTCAAGACAAGCCCCTGAAGGATGATCGGTGTTACCGCAGCAGAGCCACTACGGATTAAGAAAAAAAGACACCACAGCATCAACAAAACCACCGCCGTCCGAGCAATATAGAAAAGGCACGGCGGCTACCAATAAGTAAAAGTACATAACGTGGCCTTGACATCCATTCCCAGTCAAACACGACACCGAGGCCATAAGCGTGTAATAGGGTACACTGAGGCCGCCATAATCACAAACCCCCCCCCCCTTTCTTTTCCCCCTGGCTAGGGGGGAAAAGAGGGAGGATGGCGACCCTGTACACAGGGTCCACCGCTACACGGGACATGGGACAATTAAGCGGGAGGGGCATCCCCAAAGGCTCACCATCAGCCTAAACCGCCTACCCTATAGTGGGGGACTGCGGTGGAGCATGGCTCCGTCAAGCACGCATGGTGCTGCCTACCTTCACCCGACCAGCGCAGCCCAGGCTGGGAGGCACATCACAAGGAGGACGGGTGGTAATAGTCCCACAGGGCCACAGGCTGTAATAGCCCCGCTCACCTGCGAGAGAGTGATACTTCATGTCTTCGCAGTCAGCACTGCAGAGAAATCTGGGGATTTGTGGGAGGTCCCTGGGTATATGAAGGGCCGGGAGGAGCCTGTTTTTGCATGTCTGCAGTGCACAGCGCCCTCTGGCGGAGGATAGCCCAAGTGTAAGTATTATATCTGGAGCAGGACGTACTGTATACTTAGAATACATGACCTTTAAGAGTAGTGAGTTGAAGACCCAGATCCAAACCATGCTGCAGAAATTCCAGAATCCTAGGAATAGAAAACACACGACAGGGGAGTGACTTAGACTCACACCAGTCAATGTAGGTACGCCAAACCCTATAGTAGATGGAAGAAGAGGACCTTTTCCTAGCCCTGATCATGGTATTAACAACCGAGGCAGGCAGCCCTTTCTCCATCAAGATGGAGGTTTCAGCAGCCAGGCCGTCAAAGCCAGCGTTTGTAAATTGGGGTGGCGTAGCAGCCCCTGAGTGAGCAGATCTGGAACCCTGGGCAGGACGTACTGATCTACTGCCAGCTGCTCAATGTCTGCGAACCACACTCTTTTTGGCCAACAGGGGGCCACCAGAATGGCTGGCACCCCTTCCTGAGCTATCCCATCAGCACCCTGCCCAGCAGAGGAAACGGGGGAAACACATACAGGAGCTGAAAGCTCTTCCAAGACATTGCCAAGGCATCCATGGCTAAGGCCAGAGGGCCCTGGGACAGAGAGACAAAGACTGGAAGCTTGTGATTGTGACGGGATGCAAACAGATCCACATCTGGCTGACCCCAATGGTGACACAGGCAACGAAACACCCTGTTGCTGAGGGACCATTCTCCCAGGCGAGAGGTCCCCCTGCTCAGAGAGTCCACCTCCAGATTCTCCACCCCCGGAATGTACACTGCTGAGATGCGGGGAACATTGTCCTCCGCCCAGGACAGAATCAGGGACACTTCCCTGAGGGCCCTTCTGCTCCGGGTCCCTCCCTGATGATTGATGTAGGCAACCGCCGTCTGGTTGTCCGAGCGGACCTGAACAGCCCGACCCCGAGGTGTGGAGTTAAGTGGGCGAGAACCAACCTGATCGCCCTCAACTCCGGAATGTTGATAGGGGTGTGGGCCTCCTGAGGGCCCCACTGACCCTGGAATTGCAGAGACTTCCAGAAGCCCCCCCAACCGGTCAGACTGGCATCCGTGGTGACAGTCTCCCAGCAAGGGACCAGAAAGGATCTGCCCCCCAGCAGGTTCCTTGAGTCCAGCCACCACGACAGAGACCGCCTGGCCAGAGGGGACAGAACAAACACCTGATCCAGGGACACAGGGTCCCGATCCCAAACGGACAAGAGATGAAGCTGAAGAGGCCTCATGTGAAACCGAGCATATGGGACCGCCTCGAAGCAGGCCACCATCAGGCCCACCAGCTGCATTCCCTGCCTGATGGACGGATGAGGACAAGACAGAAGGAGCTGAGCCTGCGCTTGAAGACTCTCCACCTTCTGCTGAGGAAGAAAGATCTTGACCTGAGAAGTATCAAGAGTCATGCCCAGAAAGGACTTCACCATGGAAGGAGACAGGGAAGATTTGGGGTGGTTGATCACCCAGCCGAATGACTCCAGTGTGGACACCACCAATTGTGTATCCCGCTCTGCCTGCTGAAAGGACTGAGAAGTGATGAGAATGTCGTCCAAGTAGGACAGAATGCGAATGCCCCAAGATCTCAGCAGAGCCATCACTCCTGCCAGCACCTTGGTGAATACCCTGGGACCCGAAGTGAGACCAAAGGGTAAGACCACAAATTGCTAGTGCTGATCCTCCAGAGCGAACCTGAGGAATCTTTGATGACCTGGAAAGATTGGTACGTGAAGGTAAGCATCCTTGATGTCTACAGAGGTCAAGAAGTCCCCTGGAAGTAGAGAATTCACAGCTGAGCGCAGAGTCTCCATGCGAAAATGTCTGAATCTGACAAATTTGTTGAGGCATTTTAAATCCAGCCCTTGCCCCTTTCCCTTAAGGGCACTTGGCAGATGACTTTCAACTTCAGAAGGTTTTGGACAGCAGAGGACAAGGGGTTTTGAGCTACCCGGGATCTGATGAATCTTGAGGCAGGCCAGGCTGCAAACTCTATCTTGTAACCGGAGGACACTACCTCCTGAATCCACCAGTCTGAGACATGACGCCTCCAGACGTGAGCAAAGAGCCAAAGCTGTCCCCCTGACCGGATGGGTGAGGGCCCCCATCATGCCTGAGGGGGCTTGGGAGAGGACTTAGGCTTGGGACCCCAGGAGGGACCAGAGCGGCCACGTCCTCTGCCCCTGCACCAAAAACCTCAGCGGCCCCAGCAAAGGAAGCTCCCAGTCCAACTCTGGAACCACGGAAGGAAGACCTGAACCCCGAAAAGGCCGGGGCTGCCTTTTACGCTGAGGTAACTTGCCTCCCTTAGCAAACAAGTCCAGACGTTCACCAAAGAGGCGCAGCCCCTTGAAGGGAAAGCCAGTGAGAGCCTTCTTAGCAGCGTTGTCAGCTTTCCACTGGCGCAGCCAGACCGAGCGGCGTATAGCCACCAATAGGGCAGATGCCCTGCCACACATCCTAATGGTATCATCCAGGGCAGAAAGAACATATGCAACAATTTCCTCACAATGCAGAAGAGCTCTATACTCACTACCTGCATCATCAGGGGCCCCATCTAAGACACTCCTGAGCAGGCTCTTGATAGCAACAACTGTAATAGCAGAGGCACAGACCGGACGCAGCGTGGTCCCCACACAGGCAAAAGCATGGCAAGACAGCTGATCTATGCGCCTGTCCTCCCCATCCCGCAGGGTAGTAGAATCAGGGGAATGCATGACGGATGTGTTGGACAACCCCAAAACCGGTGCATCCACTTCGGGAGGACATGACCAACGTTTAACCACCTCAGTGGGAAAGGGATACCTCTTATCCCAACTCTTTGGTACCCCGGGAAGCCTGCTAGGCCGTTCCCACTCTTTGAGCACCAGATTATTAAAATTAGTTTGTTCAGGAAACTCCAAGCGTGGTTTAACAGTATGAAACAGCTCCCCCTGCTGCCGCGGGGCCACAGCAGGAGTAGACATACAGAGTACTTCAAAAATGTGAGCCAGAAGTCTGTCAGTATCATTTGAAGTCCATGGGTCAGACCCAGATTCAGCATAACCCCTAGACTGTTCCTCAGACGATTCTGAATCAGAAAATAATTCCCCCTCTTCCAGGTGGGTATATCCAGTAATATCAAAAAACTCCTCAGCCTCCATAGGAAAGAGAGTAACACCGGGTGCCAGATGCCGCCGCTTAGCAGGAGCCTTACACGGACCAGACCCAGCAATATGCCTTTCAATGCTGGCCACCCGGGCAGCCAAATCAGGTTGAGACTCCCCACTGGTATGCACCTCACTAGGAGTCAGATGTAAGCGTGGGGGAGTAGGTGAAGCCAGAGGGGGCGCAGCACTAGGCCCAGCCGCAGGTAACCCAGACTGCAGCGCAAGTACCTGCTGGGCGCAGGGTACACAAACCCGGACGTCATCACTGACAGGGGATACCCCACACGCAATACACAACCGGGCTTTTCCCGAAGGAACCCCGAGCACATTATCCTGAGAAGCCTCCATATGGTGATTATCACGGCACAACAGGCCAATAGGGATTGACGCTAATAATAGCAACCTGGGATGCCCCAATAACTCACTGGGGAAGTGGGAGGTAAGGGAATACAATAGCCCTCCAATAAGAGTTAACACTAAATAGAGGGCATAGGAAAAGATCCCATAAGCAAACAGCAATATAGTAACATGCAAAATAAACCAGCCCGCAGGGGCACTTACGGACCGCGATAGGGAGATGCCAGACACACGCAGCAAGAGAGCTAAAATGGCGCCCGCATATACCTCGAGGGGCGGGCCGCGGAGACAGTGATGCAGAACGCGTCAGCCGCAAGGCCCGCCCCCCCTCGAAGAGCGCAAAAACGCGCCCACATGACAAGGCCAGCCAATGATGGCGCAGCAGCGGCTGAGGCGATGTCGTCGCTGTCCGCGGAGTACAAGCGTGCGGCGGCGGCAAAAGAACACAGTGCAACCATTCAAAAGGGATCATCACATAAATCATCATAGTCAAGACATGCACCCCCCCCCCCCCCAGATCTACCAGGGAGAGCGAAGGGGAAGCGACGGCCAGCCTAAAAGGAGCCAACTGAGGGGACAGGGTGAGGGGCATACAGACGCGGGAGGGGCATGCCATAAATCTTCTAGTCATCGCAGCCCAGACTGCAGAGAAGATCTGGGGAATTTGTCCCTGGTATATATGGGGCCGGGAGGAGCAACTTTTCTGTCTCTGCAGTCCAGCGCCATCTTGTGGATGTATAACCCATGTGTAAGGAATCTTCTGGAGCAGGACGTGCTGTATACTTAGAATAATGGGAACATTGAGATACATGTGCTGTCCAGCAACCTAAACATAACAGAGGACACACACACTCCGACTGGCCTTACCATCCTTCCTGCATATTCAGCCGGACTGAATAACTATAAGGATCGAACCTCTATAAACCTGGCGACACCAAAGAACAGCGGACCATCTGGGATGCACAGCCCAACACATGCATATTACAACTATATACTGCTGTTACCATACTATCTTAATTGGATCTTCCTTACACACGATTGCGCACATCTGATGGCAAAGCAGCCCTCAGTGATGAAACACGTTGAGATTTTCTACATCAAGGGACCCTCCACTACCCTAAATACTCCAGCAGAAACATCCTTTAAACGACGAATGTATACTAAGAATTTGGTATGACTATTAATACCAGACCCTTCAATACAATATTATACTTTAATACTAATGGCTGTGTACCCCTCCCTTCATTAAGGGATTGGTCCAGGACAACCCTCCTTTTTTGGTCAATATAGTAAAAATAGGTGGGACGAAAAGCCTCCAAATCTTATAGGCATTTAGGTCCAATGTAGCTCTCCTCTCAGAAGTTAATTACCTAAACATAACATCCTGAGCTTCCAAACATGAACGAAGTGGTTTAGGTCCTTAACACCATGTCCTCTTTCTTAGGAGAGTGGAGTAAAAACCATATGCAGATGACATGCAAGATCATGACATGTGTGACTTTGGATGGTTAGACTGAAAACAAAATTGTCTATCTTATGCCCTCTTTCACTATGGTATCCAGCTGGCACCATCAAAGTGAGTTGTTTTTAAGCTGGACATTCGGTTAACCAAAGTAGCCGTCACCTATGACATGATGAGGCCACAAGTAAGTTTCAAGTAGGGTCATGTGTGCAATGTTGCAGGTTGCGAGTGGTTGCTTAAATGGACTAGATGTGGATCTACATAAAATGACCAGCACACCAACTATAACTAGCAGTCTTTTCAATACCCAGACGAGAAGAATTTAAAGTGATTGTCCAGGCAAAAAAATACCATTTTGTGAATACTCACCTGTAAAATGGGTATTATAAGTATGTCACACACCCCGCTTCAGATATTAAATCATTAGTCATGGGTTATTCCACCAGCAGGTGGCGACGTTGCAGAGAAGTCATGAAAAACGAGCCCCTCCTGGTCTATACATATCTGGCACCTCCCACTCATTCCCCAGTATTCAAACAGCAGTAAAGACAAGGTACCAGGAAAAAAACCCATTGGAAACCCTCAAACTGTAAACGAAACTTCACCCTATAAAGAATCCAGGATACCAAAAAGGGTGGGTGAAGCGGGGTGTGTGACATACTTATAATACCCATTTTACAGGTGAGTATTCACAAAATGGTATTATTCTAAGTATGTCACACACCCCGCTTCAGATATTAAATCATTAGTCATGGGACATCCAACAGCAGTGTCCAAAAAGGGCGGGTATCCAACAAAGCCAAAATGCAAAACTCAAACCACTGCAGCCTGCAGAACCCTGCGGCCAAAACCAGCAACCGTTGAAAACCGCACATCACCTTGTAAAACTTGGAAAAAGTGAGAACAGAAGACCAAGTAGCAGCCTAACAAACTTGGTCAACATAGGCCTGGTGCTGAAAAACCCAGGACACTTCAACAGCACGAGTAGAATGAGCAGTGATACGAAAAAGGGGAAACCTTCCCCTTGGTAGAATAGGCCCCAACAACAGCCTGACGAATCCATTTGCTAATGGAAAACTTAGTGGGAGCCAAACCCTTACTAGGACCAACAGGGCACCACGAAAAAGACAACAGTCTTACGAAAAAGAGAAGTAGTAAACAAACAGTACTTCACCCAGCGTACCACATCCAAACAGTGCAAACCCTCTCCTTGTCATCCCTAGGCTTAGGACACAAGGAAGGAAGAACAATGTCCTGGTTAAGACGAAAAGCAGAGACCACCTTAGAAAGAAAGTCCGGTTTGAAGCGGAAAACCACCTTGACCTGACGTCTCTCAAAGTGAAGAGCCCGAACCAACAAGGCTGCCAACTCCGAGACACGCAGAACAGAAGTGATGGCCACCAACAAGGCAACCCTCTGAGTCAGAGTAGGAAGACCAATAACCTGCAAAGGCTCAAGAAGAAGCCTGAAGAGCAGAGAGAACCAAATTCAAATCCCAAACAGGGAGCAAAGGCTTCCTAGGAGGCCGCAGATGCGAACCCCCTGGAAAAAAGTCCTGACCAAAGGATGGAGTGCAAATGACCTAAAAAGATAGACAAGGCAGAACCTGCACCTTCAAAGTACTCAGCTGAAGACCAGAGTCCAGCCCAGATTAAAGAAATTCCAAAATCCTAGAAACAGAAAAGACCCGACAGGGCAAAGATCTAGCCTCACACCAATCAATATAAGATCTCCAAACCCTATAATAGATGGAAGAAGAGGATCTCTTCCTGGCACTAATAAGAGACCGAATGGCCGAATCCGAAAGACCCTCCTCCTTTAAGATGGAGGTTTCAGCAGCCAAGCCGTCAAAGCCAGCGTTGGTAAACTGGGGTAGCACAGTTGACCCTGAGTGAGGAGATCCAGCCAAAGAGGCAGATCGAACTGATCCACTGCCAAACGAACGATGTCTGCGAACCGCACCCACCTTGGCCACCTTGGAGCCACAAGAACGGCGGGAACCCCTTCCAGAACCAACTCTCGCAGCACCCTGCCTAGCATGGGGATCGGAGAAAACAGATAAAGAAACCCCAGGTCCCCCCAGCTCAGGGCCATGGCATCCGCCGCCAGAGCCAGAGGATCCTGGGAAAGCGACACGAATGTCGGAAGCTTGTGAATGTGACGAAAGGCAAACAGGTCCACCTCCGGCGTCCCCCACCGGAGACAAAACGACCGAAACACCTGGGGGGTGGAGAGACCATTCCCCCCGGTGGGAAGAGCACCTGCTCAGAAATTCCACTCCTGGAATGTACACTGCCGAGATGCAAGGGACATGAGTCTCTGCCCAAACTAGGATCAGAGACACCCCTCTGAGGGCACCCAGACTGCGAGTCCCTCCTTGGTGATTGATGTAAGCAACCACCGTCCGATTGTCCGACTGAACCTGAACCGGCAAGCCCTGTAAATGCTGCGTCAAGTGGGACAGAACCAACCAGATGGCTCTCAACTCCAAAACATTGATGGGCAAGTGGGCTCCCTGAGGACCCCACCGCCCCCGGAACCGAAGATTCTTCCAGAAAACTCCCCATCCTGACAAACTGGCGTCCGTGGTGACAGTTTCCCAAAGCAGGGTCAGAAATGACCTGCCCTTCAAGAAATTGTCCGAGACCAACCACCACAGTAGAGACTGCCGAACCCGGGGGGACATCCGGAAGCACCGATCCAACGACCGCGGTCGCCGGTCCCAAGACGCCAACAGATGAAGCTGAAGCGTCCGCGTGTGAAACTGCGCGAAGGGAACTGCCCCGAAAAAAGCTACCATCAGCCCCACCAGTCTCATCCCTAGACGGATGGACGGGCGAGGATTGGAAAGAAAAAGCTGGGCCAATTCCTGAACCAAAAGAACCTTGGCCTAAGGGAGAAAGACTCTGTGCCGGCAAGAGTCCAAGGACATCCCCAGAAAGGTCACCACCCTGGCCGGAACCAGAGAGGACTTGGGGTAATTGATCACCCAGCCAAACCTCTCCAGAGTGGACACCACCATGCTGGTGTCCCCATCCACTTGACTGAAGGAAGGAACCATGATGAGAAGATCGTCCAAATAAGGCACAATGCGCATCCCCTGAGCTCTGAGCAGGGCCAACACGCCCGCCAACACCTTGGTGAACACTCTCGGAGCCGAGGTGAGGCCGAATGGAAGAGCCACAAACTGAAAATGCAGATCCTCCACCACAAAGCGAAGAAACCTCTGGTGAGCTGGAAAGATCGGAATGTGAAGGTATGCATCCGTGATGTCTATGGACGTCATGCATCCGTGATGTCTATGGACGTCATAAAGTCCCCCTGCCGAAGCGAATTGATCGCAGACCACAGAGTTTCCATGCGAAACCTCCTAGGACGAACAAACAGCTTGAGAAACTTCAAATCCAGGATGGGACGGAAACGACCCATCCTTTTTGCGTGAAGAGACTGGAATAATACCCGCGCCCCACCTTCAAAGGAGGGACCGGGCAGATGACTGCCATTTCCAGAAGATTCCTTACCGCCGCCAGGAGCCCCTGCGCGGCCAAAGGATCTGAAGGGACACGAGACCTGAGCAACCTTAGAGGAGGGCGGGACTCGAACTCCAGCTTGTAACAGGCCGACACCACTTCCCGGATCCATCTGTCCGAGACCTCCTGGTCCCATACCCGGGAGAAGAGTCGCAGCCGTCCCCCCACCCGTAAGGGTGAGGGCGCCCCCTCTTTGCTGAGCGGGCTTGGCAGCCGACTTGGGCTTGGCGCCCCAGACGTGAACAGGACGGCCACGGCCTTTACCCCTGTTCCAGCTGGCACCCCTGGAAGCCGAGAAGCCCGCACCCCTGCCGGCTCTGGCTCCCCGAAAGGAAAGATTGAAGGGGGCCGCCCCCCGAAAGGAGCGACGAAATTTCTTGCGCTGAGGCAACTTACCTCCCTCGGCAACAGAATCAAGCTTCTCACCAAAAAGTCTCAAAACCCAGAAAGGGAAGAGCCGTGAGCGATCTCTTAGAATTAAAATCAGCAGTCCACTGCCACACTGAGTGGCGGATAGCTACCAACAGAGCCGTTGCCCTGCCACACATCAACATGGCATCATCCTGAGCGGCAAGGATAAATGAAACGAAGGATTCACAACGCTTAAGGGCAAGAAAACTCATCACAAGTAGGATCAAGATCCACACATAAATCCCTGACAATAGACCTAACCGCCAACAATAAAAGTGCCGTAGCACAAACAGGCCTCAAGACCGAACTCGCACAGGCAAAACCATGGCGGGCCAGCTGATCAATCCGGCGATCCTCTCCGTCCTTAAGAGAAGTCGTGTCAGGAGAATGTACAACCGCCATATTAGATAGTCCCAAAACCGGAGCATCAGCCCCGGAAGGGACAGACCAACGCTCCACCAAGTCCGCCGGAAAGGGATACTTTCTAACCCAGCTAGGCGGCACCCCAACGAGACGCGTAGGTTGCTCCCATTCCTTAAGGACAACATCCACGAAATGCTGTTGACTGGGAAACTCCAAGTGCGGCTTGGACACCCCAAAAAGCTGACCCTTTGGCCGAGGAGCAACATCAGGAGGGTCCAAATCCAAAACCTCAAACATTTGGGCCAGAATGAAAGACGTGTCGGGTACCGACCCCGTGGCCTGGTCATCCTCAGCACCCAGCAGCTGCTGAACCTTAGGATCATCTAAATCTTCAATAAGCTCACCCTCTTCAAGGGGACGATCTGACCAATCCAGAGCCTCAACAACCTCATCATCTGAGTCCGACGGAGGCGGGGACAAGTGTTTCCGCTTAGCCGGAGCCTTCTGAGCGACCACAGCGGAAAACATTTTCTCGAGGCTGGCCAATCGGGCGCAAACCTCAGATTGCGAATCACCCCCAATGACAACGTCACACGGGGTCCGGAACAGGCGAGGAGGGGAGGGAGATGGCGCGGCCGAGGAAGGACCGGGCACCGGGGTGCCGGACTGCTCAATGTTCCGCTGTGCACATGGAATACATATAATGACGTCATCCCCTGGGAGCGGAGTCCCACACCCCCCGCACTACCTGTACTGCCCCGAAGGACCGTTTCCGGAATCTTTGGTAGCCTCCATATGGTGAATTTATGGTAAACGCAATAACCAGGGATTTACGCAATATGCGACCCGGGATGCCCCTTTATTACTTTATTTAATTATGGCCCTGAAATGGGGAAATTTGTAAAAATGCCAATAAGGGGAAGGTAAGGACAAAAAACCCCACTAGCCAGGTAACTAAGACCGAGAGAGCCCTGCAGCGTGGGATCCCAGAATCTGAAAAAGGAGACAACAGTCACACCACGCACATAGACCAGCACAATAACATGAATGCTGTGGCATGGAGGGCGACATCATAAACTGGTCCTGTGCCACTCAGGACCAATCAAAATATATATAAACATACACATCCATATACATAAAAATATATATATATATGCATAATCCATACACTATGGTTACTTGTGAAAAGCCAGGGAAGCCCCAATGGGACACCCAGCACACAGAAAATAGCTTGCTATCAACAATAGCAATAAAAAATGCCCCCAGCCAGAAGATCCACCTTAATAACAGACAACCGCCCCAGCCTACCTTAATGAGCGAGGAAGCAGCAGAGGGAAAGGAAGGGCGGGCCCAGCACGCGCGGGAAGCGCTGAGGCCCCGCCCCGCCACCAATCCGGAGGAAGCGCGGGCCGAGCGCGACGCGGCCCCGCCCCCCCACCGCCACCAAGGAGCAAGGCGAAGGCGGGCGCCCAGACAATGGCGCCCGCACCGATAGCCAGGCGGGCCGGCGACACAGACGCCGCCCGGCCCCGCCCGCACCACCGTCACCGGACATGGCGCCCGCAGTAAAACCACACCCGCAGAGCGGCGGGCCGGCGACCCACACGCCGCCCGACCCCTGCACGGGAACACAGTCCGGGGGGCCCCAGCAGAGCCCCCCCAACACACACACAAAACGCGCGGGCCGGCGGCACACAACCCCCAGGCCGCCCGGCCCCGCCACCAAGTAAAACACAGAACACCTGGCACACACAAAGAACCCCCCCCCCCCACTCTCAAAAAGCGCAGGGAGAAGGGACCAAGCTGGAAGGAGGAACCTGATAGGGACAATAGGGCCGGGGCATCCCACATCCGGATCACCAGGCCGGATAACCGCATTGCCCCACAATATGGGGTTGAGCGGAGGAGCTAATCTCATAGGCACCTTAATTCTACACTTTGCCCGGCCCACAGCCTAAACTGGGAGGCTACACATTCAACAAGGGGCTGATAACACAAAAGGCCGGGCAGAAATAGACCATGGGGGGGGGGGGGGGGCGGGGTCTGACCCCGGCTACCTGCAAGCAGGAGACTTCATTCTTCTGTCTTGTCGCCATCTTGCAGAGAAGAACACTGGGGAATGAGTGGGAGGTACCAGGTATGTATAGACCAGGAGGGGCTCGTTTTTCATGACTTCTCTGCAACGTCGCCACCTGCTGGTGGAATAACCCATGACTAATGATTTAATATCTGAAGCGGGGTGTGTGACACACTTAGAATACAACAAACTCCAGGCTCACCTTTATTCCCTCCGCAGATGATTGCTGGTGCTCTGGATCTACTGTGATCATCACAATGAGTTCCACAAAGCCTCGCCAGCCATCAAGGACTTCACGTTAGTTCAGGGATGCTGACATGCTCCCTCTTTTCACTGCAAATAAAGGGCGTGTCAAGCCCTGGGATGTCACCTCCATTCACTGCAATGTCAGTGGGAGTTTATTGTTTTTTTTATGCTGGAGAATAGATGTTGTAGATGTTGTATTTGGTTATTAATTTACCTAAAGAAGCTAAACATGTCAAGCCATTGTTATGACAATTGTACTTCACACAATACTTACTATTAATGTTCCATCCATAGAACAACTGGCCAAATACATATCATTTGGTGAAAATCTGCAATGATTCACATACTCTGTATGACCAAACAATGTGTTCTGGCAAAACTTCTTCTCAATATCCCACAGCTGCATAGCCAAATAAAACAGAGGATTACTATTACATCACCATCATGCTCTTTTATTTTCACATATCAAGTCACCAACCTCTGAGTACCTCAAAAGTAGATCTATATTAGATCTTTTTTTACTCTATCTAAAATATATGATCTAGGCCCCAAGCAGGTTTCCTACTAGAATTGTTTTCTGCATACTACACATGAAGCAAAGGTTCTCATTTGCATAACATTGAAAAGCATTCACAAAGTAATATGTTAGCTTTTAAATGAAAGCGACTGTTCATGCAAACTGGAAAGCACATGCACAATCCCTCATAGTCCTAACACAGAGCCAATCCAGGAGCAAGCTGAAACACTCACCTGACCCCTCGTTCGATCTGGCCGGCTCTCCTAATCACTCGGAGGGTTTCCGATCCCCCACCCCCGGGGCTCTTCAGGAGGGAGCCGGACTGGCCCTCTACCCCTGCCTTTCCAATGGCCGCCGCCATCTTCACGACAAGATGCTATGATCGCCGGCAAGAGAAGGAGAAAGGCAGGAGATCCTCCCCCCTCCAGCGATCACCGCATCTGTAATCGGATTGGCTAGGGACACAGGAGCTGACAATCGGAGGGGAGTAAAGAAACATTTTTTTTTATAATAAAGACATTTTTTCTATGTGTGGTGTTTTTATTTACCCTTTTTGAACTGGTAAGGAAGGGGGACCTCATGCAATTTTTGTGGGGATTTTTAGGGTTTTTAACCCTTAAAATACCCCCCAAAAATGCCCCCCCCCCCCCCCGCCGAGAAAATTTTTAAAATTAAAAATGAAATAAAATTTAAAAAAACGCAATATATCGTCTTTGAGACAGAATCGGGATATATACATTACGTGTATCGTGATACGTATCGCCAGTGAACTGCAGCAGCTCTCAAATTGTGAAATCACTGGCTGGCAGGTAAGTAAACTTTCTTTTGTGGTCCTGATTTCTACCCTCTGTAGTAGGGATGTGCAACAAGGCCGTGCAGGAAGTCGGCTGTTGAATACAAAGCCAACAGGGTTCAAAGAGGGCTACAGAACGTTGGGGTTTCTGCGCCAAGCATACAATGGCCATATATGAACATAATAATGTAATCTTGGGTTAAACCATTATAAAAACTGGAGCTGCAGCAGCGGTTTGGTTTCTAAAGGGTTATAAAAGATTTACTGCTCGAGAACTGCTGAAAATGATTTTTATATTTTAAGATCGAGCAGCCTAATAACAATTATTTCTACTTTGCTTTACAGACAACATAAGTGCATGGTAATTACAGCACTGCTGCTTTCTGCCCCAGTGAGCGTGTATAATAATTACCAGGGAAACAAGCAGAAAATGCTGCTGTCCAAAATGGCACCACTCTTTTTTTTTTCTTTCCTGGCTAAAAATAATAACAATCAGCAGAGACTGTATTAAAATAATTACAATGTAACATGTAGCAGTTGCTTGGCCTGTACTCTGATTTACATACTTTTACTCTGCAGTCATTGGAACAGGTGGCCAGCCGAGGAGGACCGTTCCCATTGGTGAACTGGCAGCAGTTGACCTGCTCGGAGTGCTCCTCATACTCCCTTATCAGCGTCCCAGTCACTGCGTTCCAAATCTGGATGAAATGGAAGAAGGCCACAGGAGTCATTTACTAAAATCACACATGAGTAAGTCATTTTCAGCTCTTGCTACTGGGCTTTTTTAAAGGAGGGCTGTAACAAAAGTATTGAATATTAGAAATCAATAAAAACATGCTACATGGGGACAGGAGGAAACACGTGAAAAGATTCCAACCAAGTTTGTAGAACTAGAAGAAAAAAAACTAAGGGGTTTAACATTCCACATTTACAGGGAGAATGGCCCACCTCTATTTGCTTCTATCCACAGCCAGCGTGTGGGAAATAGTAGCATTAACAACTACATATCCCCAAAGCATTTTACAGTTCAAAAAATAATAACAGCAAGGCCAGCTGCCTTTATTCCTACAGAAATATTACACAATGGGTTAAACCATCCGCACACATTAGAAGAACTATTTCCAGCACGGGCTGACTCATGGGACAGTTTGTTAGTTGAGCAACTTTCCCCTGTAAAAAAAAGAATGGTACCTTCACATCTTCCCACCACTAAACGAAAGAGCCAAACTTGGATAGGTATTTTCTTTGCAGAGTGTGAAGCCCTTGTCTTGCTACCTAGTACATTTGTGTGAATTGTTATTATTGGACCATTTTAGATAGTGCCCCTGGGATAAAACAGTCAAAGGCAATTGTTAGACAATTGTGCCTAAAAATACCGTTTTGTGAGTACTCACCTGTAAAACGGGTATTTTGAGTGTGACATACACTCCGCTTCCACAGTCATGACATCTGGGTAATCTCCAGTAGAGGGCGAACTTCTGCAGAGATGAATGCAAAAAAAGGAGCTCCTCCCGGTCCATAAATACCTGGGACCTCCCACTAATTCCCCAGTGTAAGATAGCAGTAAGGGGACCAGGAAGAACCAATTATAACAATACTAACAAAGTAAACAATGGTTCACCATATACAAAATCCAGAATACCAAAAGGGTGGGGTGAAGCGGAGTGTATGTCACACTCATAATATCAGTTTTACAGGTGAGTACTCACAAAACGGTATTATTCCAAGTGTGACATACACTCCGCTTCCACAGTCATGACATCTGGGACATCCAATAGCAGTGCCTGTCATGGGTGGGAACCAAAAACAGTAAAAGAATGCACCAACTTAAACCAGAACCTTGCAGCCAAAAACAGCATCCGCTGAAGCCCGCACATCAACCTTGTAAAACTTGGAAAAAGTATGAACGGAAGACCAAGTAGCAGCCTTACAAACTTGGTCAACAGAAGCCTGGAGCTGAAAAGCCCAGGACGCACCAACAGCAGGAGTAGAATGTGCAGTGACCTTAAAAAGGGGGAGTCCTCCCCTTAGCAGAATAGGCCCCATTTGCTAATGGTAGAATTTGGTGGGCGCCAAACCTTTCCTGGGCCCGCAAGGCACCACGAAAAAGGCGTCCGTCTTGCGGAAAAATAAGTAGTCACCAAATAGTACTTAACACAGCGAACAACATCCAAATTGTGCCTCTCCTTATCATTGCTAGGCTTAGGACACAAAGAAGGGAGAACAATATTCTGATTGAGATGGAACCTTAGGAAGGAAATCTGGCTTAAAGCGAAAGACACCTTGTCCTGGTATCTTTCAAAGTAAGGGGCCTGAATTGACAGAGCCGCCAACTCAGAGACACACCGAACAGAGGTAATAGCCACCAAGAAGGCAACCTTTTGAGTGAAAACAGAAAGAGCAATATCCTGTAACGGCTCAAAAGGAGGACCCTGGAGAGCCGAAAGAACCAAGTTCAAATCCCAAACAGGAACCATAGCCTTCCGAGGGGGCCGAACATGAGTAACCCCCTGGAAAAAAGTCTTAACCAGCGGGTGTAAGGCAAACGATCTTTGGAAGAAAACAGAGCCGAGACATGCCCTCTCAAGGTACTAAGCTGGAACCCAAGATCCAGACCGTGCTGAAGAAACTCCAAAATCCTAGGGATCGAAAACACCCTGCAAGGCAAGGCCCTAGCCTCACACCAGTCAATATAGGACTGGCAAGTCCTATAGTAAATGCCAGAAGAGGACCGCTAGCTCTAATCAAGGTCTGAACAACAGCCTCAGACAAACCTTCCTCCTTCAGAATGAAGGTTTCAGCAGCTAAGCCGTCAAAGCCAGCGTTGGTAAATTGGGGTAAAGTAGTTGACCCTGAGATAACACATCCGGAAACATGGGAAGCCGGTACTGATCTACCGCCAGCCTTACAACATCTGCGTACCAAACCCTTCTTGGCCACCTTGGAGCCACCAGAATTGCTGGTGCCCCTTCCAGAGCCAGTTTGCGAACTACCTTGCACAGCATGGAGAAAGGAGGAAACAGGTACAGAAATCCCAGATCCTTCCAAGCAAGGGACAAGGCATCCACTGCCAGAGCTAGAGGATCCTGAGATAAAGACACAAAGGTCGTGAGTTTGTGATTGTGCCGTGAGGCAAAGAGATCCACCTCCAGAGTCCCCCACTTGCGACAAAGAGACCGAAAAACCCTGGGGTTGAGAGACCACTCTCCTTGGCGAGAGGACCCCCTGCTCAGAGAGTCCGCCTCCGTGTTCTCCACTCCCGGAATGTAGATTGTCGAAATGCAAGGAACATTGCTCTCCGCCCAATGCAGGATCAGAGAGACTTCCCTGAGGGCACTCCTGCTGCGAGTCCCTCCTTGGTGATTGATGTAGGCTACCGCCGTTCGATTGTCTGATCGAATCTGAACCGGTAGACCCTGTAAGAACGACGTCAGCTGTGCCAGTACAAGCCGGATAGCTCTGAGCTCCAAGACATTGATGGGGTTGTGAGCCTCCTGAGGCCCCCACACCCCACTGAACTGATGACCTTTCCAAAAACCTCCCCAGCCCGACAGGCTGGCATCCGTGGTAACCGTTTCCCAACAAGGGGCCAGAAATGATCTGCCCCTCAACAGGTTGCTCGACTCCAGCCACCACCGAAGGGACTGCCGAACCTTGGGAGACATCCTGAACGGTTGATCCAATGACTGCGGACACCTGTCCCAATGCGTCAATAGGTAAAGTTGAAGAGATCTCATGTGAAACTGCGCAAACGGGACCGCCTCGAAGGAGGCCACCATCAATCCCACCAGTTTCATCCCCTGTCGGATAGAGGGGCAAGAATTGGCCATAAGAAGGCGGATCAGATCCTGAATCCCCTGCACCTTGGTCTGGGGTAGGAACACTCTGGCCTGAATGGTATCCAGATTCATGCCCAGGAATGAAATCACCCGTGATGGCGAGAGAGAGGACTTGGGACGGTTGATCACCCACCCGAACTTCTCCAGGGTCGACACCACCTGGTGGGTGTCCAGCTCCGCCTGACGGAGGGAAGTAGCAGAAATCAGTAGATTGTCCAGATACGGCACAATGCGAAAGCCCTGAGCTCTGAGCAGGGCCAGCACCTTGGTGTGAACACCCTTGGCGCAGAGTTTCCATGCGAAACTTCTTGGGTCTGATGAACCTGTTGAGGACCTTTAGGTCCAGAATAGGTCTTACAGAACCATCCTTCTTGGGAACCGTGAAAAGGTTGGAATAATACCCCCTGCCTCTCTCTGAATGAGGCACTGGGCAAATGACTCCCATGTCCAGAAGATTTCTGACTGCTAACAGGAGCCCCTGTGCAGCCTGAGGGTCCGATGGCACCCGAGACCTCAAGAATCTTGGAGGAGGCCAGTACTCGAATTCCAGTTTGTACCCGGACGAGACCACCTCCAGGATCCATCTGTCTGTGACCTCCAGGGCCCAGACCCGGAAGAAGAGCCTCAGCCGTCCCCCCACCCGTACGGGTGAAGGCGCCCCCTCATTGTTGAGCTGGCTTAGCAGCGGGCTTAGGCTTTGAACCCCAGGCAGTAGCAGGACGGGCCCGTCCTCTGCCTCTGCTCCAGGAAGAACCTCTGACCCCGGAATAGGCAGCACCTCTGACCGCTCTGGCACCTCGAAAGGAGGGATTGAAGGAGCTCGCCCCCCGAAAGGAGCGACGCTGCTTCTTACGCTGAGGTAACCTACCTCCCTTAGCAACCGCATCCAACTTATCTCCAAACAGCCGCGTACCCAGGAAGGGAAGAGCTGTGAGTGATTTCTTGGCCGCAAAGTCCGCCGTCCACTGGCGGAGCCAGACCGATCTGCGCATGGCCACCAACAAGGCCGAAGTTCTACTACACACGACAATAGCGTCTTCCATAGCAGCCAAGACAAAATCCATGAACAATTCACACCTCTTGAGAGTAGTGAATTCCACGCTGGTCGGATCAAGTTGTGCATCATTTAACCAGTCCCTGACCAGAGATCTAGTAGCAACAGCCGCAAGCGCAGAAGCACACACTAGCCGCAAGGCCGAGCCCACATTGGCAAAGGCATGGCATGCCATCTGATCAATGCGCTTATCCTCGCCATGCTTAAGGGTAGTGGCGTCCGGGGTGTGAATCACGGAGGTGTTGGTCAATCCCAGAACTGGCACATCGACCTCGGGAGGAGAAGACCAGCGCTTAACCGCTTCCACCGGGAAAGGGTACTTCTTATCCCATCCCTGAAGAACACCCGGAAGCCGACTAGGTTTCTCCCATTCCCTAAGGATCAGTGCATCAAAATGACCCTGGGTAGGGAATTCCAAACGGGGCTTGTGGGCCCCAAAAAATTCCCCCTTTTTGAGAGGGGGTGCCTCCGGCGGAGCAATATCCAAAACCTCCAAGAGGTGTGACAAAACCGTGGCCGTGTCAACAGCATCCCTCAGCGCCTGCCCAACATCAGCATCACCAAACTGTAACTCGTCAGCCCCAGACTCATCATACAATTCCCCCTCCTCTAACGGGGAATAATCTGACATATCAAATGAATCATCATCAAAATCCCAAGTCGCCTGGGCCGACGACAAATGTCTCCTTTTAGCCTGGGCCTTTTTGCCCACCGCGCTAGTAATACATTTCTCGATGCTGGCCAGCCTAGCACAAACATCGGAATGTGACTCCCCGCTGGCACCAACGTCGCTAGGGTATGGCCCCGCCCCCTCCCCGAACACAGCCTGAGGGAGAAAGCTCCCCAGGCTAATCACAGCGTGGCAAGTCAGCAATAAAGAGTGCCTCAAAACACCTTGTAATCAATCAAGTGAAAACCATCCACACAGCCCCCCCCGGAGGGAAGTAAGGGACCCGGAAGGGGGGGGGATCCCAGCCAGAACCCGGCCATGGGCATGAAGGGACAGCAAAGGGTCACCAAAAACCTGTGTAACTGCCTACCCCTTGTAATGGGGTCTCACGGAGGAGCAGCGCTCCCTCAACACCTGAATAGGTGCTGCCTACCCTCACCAGAGCCTGCAGCAAAGGCTGGGAGGCTCAAATAGGGACAATTTAGAAATGGTCCTGGCAGCAATAGGGACAAAATGGCCGGGCGCGAGCCCGGCTTACCTGCAAGTAAGAGAAGTCTTCATCTTCTGTCTTGCTCGCCTTCCTGCAGAGAAGAAACTGGGAATTAGTGGGAGGTCCCAGGTATTTATGGACCGAGAGGAGCTCCTTTTTTGCATTCATCTCTGCAGAAGTTCGCCCTTTACTGGAGATTACCCAGATGTCATGACTGTGGAAGCGGAGTGTATGTCACACTTGGAATATGTTTTCCGTTTTTAAACCGCAGAAGCAAGTTAGCGTGGCTCTTGGAGCTGTGATGCTGGATAATAATCAACATTATAGTCAGGGTTTGTAAGAGCCCGAGATTATGCTTCAAACACCTTGGCTGTGCTTCTTCTCTGTGTTGCTAGTGTTCTTATACATTGGATAGAATCGGTTTATACACACAGCAGAGTAATTTCTAATCCACAATCTGATGATCAATAGTGAAGGGAGGGGGTGCAGGCTCTATTGTCATGTTCCAAAGCTGATTGTTTCACCTAACCACACAGGCAGCCACGGACATTTCAAATGCTAATTAGGCCGGGGTGACCAAAACGATATGCATATGCTAATTAGGGCAGTCAAGGGTGTAAGGCACAAGTAGGGGAGACGGGAGAAAGACTGTGCTGGCTGAGGCTGCAGGGCCAGAGCTATAGACCACTAGGAGAGCTGTAGGATTGGTGGTCTATGGCAAAGGAATTCAGGAGGTGTGCCACTACTTGTTTCTACTTGCAGGAGCAGCTGTGTACTGACAGGAAGAGATAGGGCAGACATTAGGAAGTGAGCTGCTGAATGATAGTTTATGCACTTTGCCTACAGAGTCCCTTTAAAGGAGCAGTATCGCAAATTTTTCTTGGTGACTTATATTTAAATGGTACTTTGAATGTAGGTAAGTGTTGGAGTAAGAATTACAAATTTAGAAAAAAATGATGTGTGTTGAGCAGCTGGAGACTAATAGCTCATGTTTATGTCTTCTGAGTGTCAGAGCCCGACACTCTGGCCTGTTCCACACTGAGGAGAGGGGTGAAACAATGTATCAAAGTACCAGCTGTTCAGTGCTGGCAGCCGTCCAGCATAAAATAACAACATTGCAACATTGCCTGGCCAGAACTTATATATCTAAAACAGAGAGAAAAGCTCTAGAAGTCATTTAGCTGATTTTGACAGTTTTCCCTTCATGTTGGCTCTGCTGCAGAATCTTTCAGTTTACCATTTTCTCTCTCTTTTCTTAACACATTTTTCCATATGATCTTTCTTTCAGCTTTGTGTGTTTTGAGCAAAGCCCAACCCAGGATTTTCACTATCTGGAGTTTTGTTTTGTGCCCCTAGGGGCATCCTGACTTGGGATGCCCTGATATGTGAAATCCCCAAGTTCGCCTGGGAAAACGTACCTTTCCCTGTCCCACAGCGCATGCGCGGGCTCTCATCCAATCAGCTCTGTTTGCACACAGATGGGGAGCCTGAGCAGTAACCTTCCTGGCCGCCCGGCCTGTCTAAATGACTATCTGCGTGAGCGCGCCAGAAAAATGGGGGGATCTGTGGTTATCCAGGGGTCGTTTCACACAGTGGGGCATCCTGATTTAGGATGCCCAAAGGGGAAGGTCAATGGCCGGGTCTTATAGACTTCAGGGTCGGCCACTCAGTGCTTTGTTCCACTTGAATGCCTTTAGATATTCCTGCACAGTTATTCAAAGAAGAATTTCAGTTATTTTCAGTCAGTTTAGTTTATTTTGTATAGATTTTACACATTTGAGTCACCTGGTCTCATAACAAAAGCAGCACCTCACACACACACACAGTCGTTGCCACTGATTACAGTGTCAGCCTCTGAGGTAAAGTGTTGCTAGGAGACCAGTGGGCTAAATGAAGCAGCTCACTAAATACAACCCAGCTATTCAGCAAATGGACTGAGCCATTGTAATTATACAATTTAAAAGTAAGGCAGATATTTTTTCTTTTTCTATCGCCACATTATTTATACACATGTTAGAAGCTATTGTGTGGCTATTTAATTATTTATCTTTTTTAATGCAAATTTTGCGATACTGCTCCTTTAAGTTAAATAAAAATGTAATAGAAGAGATTCCACATATCAAATCTCACACTTACAGTACTTCAAATTAACCTTACACAAAATGTGTTTCCTGTGTTTTGTTCCTTTCCCCTGGGGCATCCTGATTGGGGATGCCACACTATGTGAAACTGCCCGAAAAGCCCGAAACAACTCCCCTCCAACGGTGCATGCAGGGGCACTCAGCCAATCAGAGCTGTTTGCAGTGTTTACTGCTTTTGTCAAATGGCTCTTATGGACTTTAATGGGAAGTGTGCAATGCCACACCCCACGTGTCCCCAGTATTGTGCATGCTCCCACACCAGCCGATCTAAATGGCTGGTGCGGGAACACGCACTGCTGCATCTCTACTTCAATGACGTAGTCATAGCAGGTGGCTCTCATTTGATGAGAGCCCGCACATGCACCTTGGACCGGGGAAAGGTAAGAGATTACCGATGACCTGTAGGTATCCTGGATCAGGATGCTCTGGGGGAAAGCCAGTGGCCGGCCCTGGAATTTTTTAGATTCCAATTTGGCCACTGGTGGGTTTTGTTCTGCTTTAAAGAGTAAGTGAAAGCAAAACAGTATGCTTGCCTTTTTTCCACCACAGCTGCTTCTTTCAGACCCCCCCACCTTTTTCCGAAAAACAGGTGCTCATGCCCTCAGGTGTCTCTTCACTGCTGTGAATTAAGGAGGGATTGATGTGGGGCCTGAGCCATGACTGCCCAAGGATGCCAGCAACAAAATCCCTAAACTTTAATCAAAATAATATTGCCAAAATCCATGTGCAGAAAGACCAATACAAAGCCACACAAATACAAATTCAAGGTTAAAAGAATATGGCTGGACAAAGGCTGCAGGTTCTAAGATCTTTAAGTAGATGTCCAGTGTCCCTTCAACTCCCTCGTCCTGCCAACCCCCCACCACCCGTGCTTGGGGGGCGGCAGCCGCACAGAGGTGACATAATAGAGGACTTGGTAGATAAAATGTGAACTTTTGCTGCTGATTGAAGTATGTAATATGGTGAATATTTTAGGAGGTATAATATGGTAAAAATACAATTCTGTGAAATACTCACCTGTAGAATTGGTATTATACGCATACAGTACGTCCTGCTCCATATATAATACTTACACGTGGGTAATCCTCCGCCAGATGGCGCTGTGCACTGCAGACATGCAAAAAACAGGCTCCTCCCGGCCCTTCATATACCCAGGGACCTCCCACAAATCCCCAGCATTGAAAAGCAGTGAGAAAAAGAAGCCGGGAGAAAGCAACCACCAAAACTGGTAATAATAACAATGATAACAATCACCATACAGGGGATCCAGAATTATGTAAAACCAGGGTGGGGTGGAGCAGGACGTACTGTATGCGTATAATACCAATTCTACAGGTGAGTATTTTACAGAATTGTATTATTCTAAGCATACAGTACGTCCTGCTCCATATATAATACTTACACGTGGGACATCTAATAGCAGTGTCCATAAAAATAGGGTGGGATCCCCAACAAAAAAGGCACAGCAGACAGTTAAGAGCATTGTCACCTGCAACCTTGCTACCAAGAGCTACGTGAGCAAAGGCTCCAATGTCAACCTCATAAAAACCTTGGAAAAGGTATAAAAAAGGAAAAGGTATAAACAGAAAACAAGTAGCGGTCCAGCAAACTTGTTCAACCAAAACCTGGCGCTGAAAGGCCCAAAGGAACCAAAGCACCAATAGTAACAGAATAAGGAAAGGAGAAGATTTTTCCCCTTAAAAGAACAGGCCTGAAAAACAGCCTGACCAGTCCAAACGCTAACAGTAGCCTTGGCAGAAGCCGAAACCTTTCCTAGGACCAGAAGGGACAACCCATCCAAGTAAAGACCAGGCCAAAGGCCTCTTAACCCCTGAAAGCAGATGAGATCAGGTACATAGGGATGGAGACGCCCGCAAACCCCAAGGGGCATCAGTCCCCCTAAAGGGCTAGAGACAATCCAGGAAAAAACTTCCAACACCTGTTGAGGGAATGTAGACCCCCTTTCTTCAGCGTTACAAGGAATAATGCCCAGAAGAAAGACAATGTCCTGAATACATAAGCATAAGACACCACCTTAGGCAGAAGGACCGGCGTAAGGCGGAACACCACCTCATCATGGTGTATATATCAAAGAACGAGGGATAGCTAAACAGAGCCACCCGCTTAGGCTCACGTCTGACTGAAGTAACAGCCCCCAGAAGGACAACTGGAAGGTAAGAACAGACAGACCGCAACCGGAATAGGTCAAAAGCGAACGCCCCGCAAGGCAAACAGATCAAAAAGGCAATCCCAAAGAGGACCATAGAATTACATGGGAATGCACATGAGCAATCCCCAAAAGAAAGCTCAAGCAAGGAAAAAGTGAGCAAAAAGACTTCTATAGGAAGGCGGACAGGGCAGAATCTGAACCTTCAGAATATCGAGATGGAGAGCCAACTCCAACTCATGCAGCAACAACACTATAACCCTGGGAACAGAGAACGCCCAACAGGGAAGACCTAGACTCACACCAATCAATATGGGCATGCCATACCCTGTAATAGACGGAGGAAGAAGAAAAAGCTTGCTCCTAGACTTCCAATAGTCACAGTCACCGAGAAGATAAGCCTGTCTCCATCAAGATGGAAGAACCAGTCGTCAGGTCATCTAGACCAGAACCTGTAGATTGGGGTGACATAAAAAGGGCCCTGAGTGAACAGATCAGCCCACCTGAAGGCACGTACAGGTCCGCAGTCCTCAGGACCTTAGGCCACCCAGGGGCCACCAGAATCACAGGTCCCCCCTTCCAGAGTAACTTGCTCAGATCCCCGCCTAGCAGGGTGAATGAAGATAAGACATAAGCATAGAATGTCCAGGCACAACTCAAGTAATCCTCATGACCAAAGTCAGGAATACTAGGACAGAGAAAAGAAGGCCAAGAACTAGGGATTAGTGAAGGAACCCCAACCGAACCACACAAGTTGGATCTCAAAGAGACAAAAGGATCAGCACATCCTGTCTCAGGACATCCATAGGAGCGAATACCACTGACATGCAGGGAACGTAGTCCTCGCCCAGATCAGGAACAGATACCTTCCAGGACAAACATCCTGCTCCGAGTCCCACACAGATAATCAATACAGGTCACCGTCAGCAGACAGACCAAGAGCCCTCAAAGAGATAGGTCCGGAAGAGGGATAGGCCAACTAGATAGAGCCAACCCGAAGGTTCATTGTTTCAAAAAATCAATAGATGTCTGGGCACCCTAAGGGCCCTGCCTCGGAACCACAGGGGATTTTTAGAAGAAAACTCCTCTCCCTGTCAACCTGATAGATATGGCATCCATCTACAGGAAAAGCGTAAGGAAGGGGTGTCCCCTGACTGGTTCCTTGAGTACAACAGTCTCAGGAGAAACCACCTTACCAAGGGGGAAGGTACACAGACCCAAATCCAGGGAAGGCTGGAATCTGACCCGCATCAACGGTATAAGTAGCAGAAAGCCCAAAGGCACTGAGTAAAAGTCTGAGCAATCACCAATGGCCCCACCAGCTGCAATCCTGCCTGATGCAGAGACGGGGACAGCAATGAGGGACAGAGCCCATATAACCGAATTGTCCACTTGAATGTCAAGAAAGACGGTTCTCGCCTGAACCAAATCCAAATTCAACCCTAGAAATGGAATACCAAATAAGGGGACAAAGAGGAACTGAGGTGATAGAGCACCCAACCAAGGGCTCCCAAGAGACACCACCAGCCGAGTAACAAACTCGGCCTGACGTAGAAATTGGGAAGCAAGGAAGGCCGACCGGGTAGTTCTTCGCGCGGACGCCCCTGGGTCTCAGCAGAGAGACATCACCCCCGTCAGTGCCTTGGCGAGCACTCTGGGAGCAGAAGAAAGGCCAGGTAACAAGGCCACAATCAACAGTGTTGGACCTCCAACACAATCTGGAAGAGCCTCAGTGTCCATAATATACACAGTGGAAATGAAATGAGCATCTTAGATCTCCACAAACGGCAAGAGGCCCCGGGGCGTAGGGCGCTGGCGGCCCAATCCCAGAGAAACCATGCAGAAACTGCCAGTGAACGAAAAATTGCCGAACCCATGGAAGGCCAGAATGGGCCAGACTGCCTAATCCTTTGGGGGAACTGTGGAAAAAGGTAGAAGTAGAAGCCCCTGCCTCTGCCTGTTAAGGGCAACCTGCAAGTGGCCCCAGACCCTGCAGACCGTACAAGGCCTGCACAAACACCTGAAGAGAGACAGGGACCAAAGGCACCCTGACAATCATGGGAAGGGACCGCCCAGCAAACACTGTCCTGCTTCCAGAGGACATACCTCCTGAATCCACCAGAAGGAGACAGGACGCCTCCTGATAGGAGCAAGGGGGAGTTTTGGTGAAAGATTTGGACTTAGTCCTGCCAGAGGGGCCAGGGCATTGTCTGCCAACCCTGGGACAGGAATCTACACCAAATAGCTGGAAGCACACCCATGGCTCCTGTTTGACACTAACATAGGGGGGAGGAGGGGTGCCCCTGCCCCGAGGAGGCCGAGACAGCCTTCTGCGTAGGGGTGTTTTGCCCTTTTTTCCAAAAAGGTCCAGACGGGCCCCGAATAGGCATCGCCCTTTAAAGGGAAGCCCAGTAAGAGTCTTTTTTGTAGCATTGTCAACACCCCACTGTCGCAGCCAGACCAAGCGACGTATAGCTACCACAAGGGCAGAAGTTCTTGCACACATCCTAATGGTGTCATCCAGCGCTAAAAGGATAAACCTTACAAATACATCGCAACTGGAGAGTACGTTAAACACCTCCGAGGGAAGATCCTCAGGTTGATGATCAATCATCTTTCTGATGAGGGTTCTAGCGGCCACTGCAGTGATGGCCGCGGCACAGACCGGGCGCAGCGCCGTCCCTGCACAAGAAAAAGCGTGGGAAGCCAGCCTATCAATGCGCCGGTCCTCAGCATCCCGAAGGGTACGATAAGAAGGGGCCGCAATGAAGGGGGGGGTTAAGAACCCCTATGATCGGTGCATCCACCACAGGAGGTGATGACCAACAGTTAACCACATCAGGGGGAAAAGGGTATTTCCAATCCCAGTCCCCTGGAACCCCTGGGAGTTTACTAGGGGAATCCCATTCTTTGAGTACGAGAGCCTGGAAATGATCCTGCTCCAGAAATTCCAAGCGCAGTGTCGCTGTGTGGAAACTCTCCCCTCGAGGCCTGGGAGCTTCACCAGGGGGAGAGATAGACAATACCTCAAAAATCTTTATCAGTAATTCATCAGTGTCACACAGGCCCCAGGAACCAGGGCCAGTATCATCATGACTCCTCGGCCTCTCGTCAGAGGAGCCCGAGTCGGAGAACAGCTCACCTTCATCAGAAGGAGCAGAACCCCGCGGAGCATCGAACAAGGGGTGAAACCGGAGGCATCAAGGACCGCTTCTTTCCAGGGCCCAAGCGCTCTGCCAACCTCGAGACAACCTGATCAGCCGTAGGCAGACTGCGCAGCGCGACTTCCTGGTCATCCCCGCTGGAGTGCGACTCATCAGGCGTGAGATTTAAGCACGGGGAAACAGGTGTATTAAACCGAGGTGCAGCCACAGGCAACCCTGATTGCAGGGCCAGTACTTGTTCAGCACAGGGTCCGCAGACCAGTGCTCTGTCAGCATCAGCATGGGGCTGTCCACACGCTGAACACAGCCAGTCTTGTCCCCGAGGGACCCCGGTCACATAACTCTGAGATGCCTCCATATGGTGATTATCTAAGCAATATGCTAACAGGGATTTATGCAATAGGCAACCCTGGATGCGGGCCCAATTATTCGGAGCGCGCCAAGTCCCCGCCCACCCCGAAGAGCGCGAAGCTCTGAGGTAGTAGTCAAACACGCAAGGGTAAAATCACTAGCATAAGCCTTGCAAAAAGAAGACACCACAGCGTCTATACGACGCCGCCGCCCGGCGCAGCACACTATTCAGTAAAGGAAAGGCCACCGTACGGCGGCAGCCAAACAATAATAAAGAGCAAGCAGCGCGGCTCTGACACCCAGTTGTAAATCAAGGGCAATACTAAGGCCATAAGCGTGACATTACAGTAAACTGGGACCGCCACACACATACCCCCCCCTTTCTTTTCCCCCTAACTACTGGGGGAAACGAGGGAGGATGGTGACCCTTTACACAGGGTCCACCGCTACACGGGGCACGAGGCAATAATGCGGGAGGGGCATCCACTAGAGGCTCACCATCAACCTAACCGCCTACCCTATGGTGGGGGACTGAGGTGGAGCATGGCTCCGTAAGCACACATGGTGCTGCCTACCTTCACCCGACCAGCGCAGCCCAGGCTGGGAGGCATATCACAAGGAGGACGGGTGGAAATAGTCCCACAGGGCCGCGGGCTGTAATAGCCCCGCTCACCTGCGAGAGAGTGATACTTCATGTCTTCGCAGTCAGCACTGCAGAGAAATCTGGGGATTTGTGGGAGGTCCCTGGGTATATGAAGGGCCGGGAGGAGCCTATTTTTTGCATGTCTGCAGTGCACAGCGCCATCTGGCGGAGGATTACCCACGTGTAAGTATTATATATGGAGCAGGACGTACTGTATGCTTAGAATATTACTTTAGGTGGACCAAAACCCAGGATTGTGACTATCCCGGGATTTGGTCCTTGCCCCACTGTGTACAACCCCCCAGTTTGCCCATTCAAACTCACCTTCTACTGGTCCTGTGGCGCATGCGCAGCCTCTGGTCCAATCAGCGCACTCACCTTCCTTGTGAGCCAGCGCCGGGAAAGGAGTCCCGTGATTGGCCGCCAGAGTGGAAGGTGGAAGCTGATAAAGGAGGTCAGCAAAAAAGCGTTACGGAGAGCTTAAAGTGATAATGCAGGCAAAGGTAATTGTTACACCATTGCGTCAGGCTACATTTGGCACTGTCCTAAACTGTTTTCCATTTTTTAAATTGAAGCAGAAATGGCAGCGGTATTGGGGTTTACAGGTTCAGCCAAATACATTCTCTTTTTCATCCCGTCCCCCAATCAGCTAAGCAGACCGGGACAGGATTACTGGCCCCTCCATCCTCTCCTCCTCTAGATTCATCACATTGCTGTCAGCGCAGAGAGCTGATTTTTATGCAGCATCACAGATCCAGGGGTCACGTCCACTTTTTTCAGAAGAAAAAACATAAGCTGAACCTGTAAACCTTGATATCTAGTCCATTTCTTCTTCAATTGAAAAAACGGAAAACAGTTTAAGACAGCGCCAAATGTAGCCAGACAAAATGGTGTAACAATTACCTTTGCCTGCAGTAGAACTTTAAGGAATATACAGTAAATATATATACATATATTTATATATATATATCAGCTAAGTATTTATACTGTCAAGATACAATTAAACCAGACCAACAGCCTGTCACAATTGGAAAAGAAAGGTAGTGGCCATTTTGAAGCTTCCTCTCCCAACATCTCAGCCATGTTGCTGCCTGGATTCAACTGACAATGCAACAGGAAGCCCAGCAGTACTTCCTGTTTGCAGGTGACCTGCAAATGCATGAGCCTCCATTTTGTTTCTAAAATTTACCAAAGCAGGGTTTGGAAAAAGGTAAAATAATTTTTATGTGCAGCAAAAATTTCCTGGGGAGGGATGCATATGAGCCCTGTTTGTTGGATTGGTCTAGTTTAAGTCATTTTTGACTGTTGGTCCGCTTTAAGCCGTACCAACAGCCTTGAGCATTTGGAAAAATAAAACTCCTTTGCCCCATCTGCATGCATGATACTGAATCACTGTCAGCACTTACATTTGCTCCCGCATCCACTCAAAGCTGAAAAGCCGCCAGATTTTCTCCTGGTAGCGGCCATTTTGGAGTTTCCTTTACCAGCATCTTAGCTGTGCCACTGCCTAAATTCAACTGACAAACCACCACAATGCACGGCGGCATGACACGCCAGTTTTTAAAACTGACTACATAAGGAGTGACCAAAAGGTAAAAGATTTTGAATTTCCCTGGGAAGGGATGCATATGAGCACTGTTTGTTGTAAGGGTGTTGGTCCAGCTTAATGTTAGGTTATCACCTTACATAATTAAATTATTATTATTATTACATTATTAAGGCAGACCATTATAATAATTATATAATAATAATAATAACATATTATTAAGGCAGACCAGGACATACAATAAGGAATGTTTTGGGTTTACTATGGGTCTATTATATTTGGAACATACAATAAGGAATGTTTTGGGTTTATTATGGGTCTATTATATTTGCAACATACAATAAGGAATTTTTGGGGTTTATTATGGGTCTATTATATTTGGAACATACAATAAGGAATGTTTTGGGTTTATTATGGGTCTATTATATTTGGAATACATTGGGCATGTTGCTGGTTATACCGTATACCTCACTTTTTCCATAAGTTCTGCTTTAATGAATAATCTATTAGTGTTGTTTAATAACGAATCATGTTTGAAGTAATATCCAGGCAAAATGTAAAAAACATGATTTAGCAGCTTGTCATATCTGCCCTCCCCCTCCTGTAACCTCACAGCAGCACCTAGAAACCTGCAACGACTTCTATGGAGTTGCCTGGACAATCCCTTTCAAAAAAGGTAAACATCAGAAGAAATAAAGGAAACAGTAATAGAATGCTAAACCTGCTAGAAAAATTAGAAAACAAAATCCAGCAAAGGCAATGGTATTACTGATTGGAGCTCACCTTCACTTTCCTGTCCGCTGAGCAGGTTGCTATATATCTGTCATCAGCCGAGAATGCACAGCAAAGCACTTCATCATCGTGAGCCTCTCTCAGCAGCAGGTTCTCCCCGGTCTTACATTTAAAGACCTGGCAGCAAACACAGAACAGAAGCCTTGTTTAGTCTTTCTGCCAGCTGGCTGCATCCTTACCAGGAGTCTTATAACACTGGCACCTGCCCTGCACACTACACACAGCTTCCATTTCATAAGTCAGGTTATGTTTACGTATCAAATTAGATCAATACATACGGGAAGATCAACATCTTTCACACTAGGCATCTAGCATCAATTAATTCGGCGAATACACAAGTCCTATATGAATTTGGTTGGTAGGCATTTTTTGGGAACTACTTAAAAAAATCTGTCAATAATATATTGCAGCAACAGCTGAAACGGATCTTGTGATATGTATCAAGTCAACATTTATTTTATAGGAAGGTGATAGATGATCCCTGCAGGGCACGTGGCTTGGCTACTACTGTGAAATGGCTCCTGAAAGAGAGCTGGCTTACTGATCCACTAGGCTCATGGGCAAAACTACAATGGACCTGAAGGCACAAACTAAGGGAGAAGCTGAGCACATGATCAATATTCTGTTTAAAGAGGAACACCACACAGGAATTAAAACTCAACTTCCTGCCAAAACCAAGTGAGCAGCGAGGGATCTTGGAGAAGTTGAGTGGATATAATAAATAATGTGTTCCTTGCCAACTCTGATCCTGGCTCTTTTTTATGAAAAATTATTGCTACACACTTAAACTGGACCTTCAAAATAATTTAATGAAAAGCCCAAACCATTAAAAAACTATTCCCTGTCATCTAAAAATTCTGTGATTACTCACCTGTAGAATTGGTATTTTGAGTATACAGTACTTCCTGCTCCAGATAGAATACTTACAATCGGGTATTACTCCGCCAGATGGCGCTGGACTGCAGAGACATCGAAAATAGGCTCCTCCCGGCCCCTCAAATACCCAGGGACCTCCCACAATCCCCAGCATTGAAAAGCAGATAACGAGAAGCCGGAAGAATTAAAACAACCCAAAAAGGTAACTATAACAATTATAACAATCACCATACAGGGGATCCAAGATAATGCAAGAACCAAGGGTGGGGTGGAGCAGGATGTACTGTATACATACCAATTCTACAGGTGAGTAATCACAGAATTGTATTATTCTTAGTATACAGTACGTCCTGCTCCAGATATAGTACTTACACTTGGGACATCCAGTAGCAGTGTCCATAAAGTAGGGTGGGATCCCCAAAATGGTAACAGCAGACAGTTTAAATCACTGCCGCCTGCAAAACCTTGCGGCCAAAAGCAGCATCAGCTGAGGCCCTAACATCAACCTTGTAAAACTTTGAAAAGGTATGAACAGAAGACCAAGTAGCGGCCTTGCAAACTTGTTCAACAGAAGCCTGGTGCTGAAAGGCCCAAGAGGCACCAATAGCACGAGTAGAATGAGCAGTAAGGCGGAAGGGAGGATTCTTCCCCTTAGCAGAGTAAGCCTGAATCACAGCCTGACGGATCCATTTGCTGAAAGTAGACTTGACAGGAGCCAACCCTTCCTAGGACCAGAAGGGACCACAAAAAGAGCATCAGTTTTCCTGAAAGGTGCAGTAGCCACCAGATAGTACTTCAGACACCTAACCACATCCAAAGAATGCAAAACCCTCTCCTTAGCATTAATAGGATTAGGGCACAATGAAGGAAGAACAATGTCCTGATTCAAATGAAAAGCAGACACTACCTTAGGCAGAAAATCTGGATTGAAGCGGAACACCACCTTGTCCTGGTGTCTCTCATAGTAGGGGGGCTGAATGGAAAGCGATACCAACTCAGACACACGCCTAACAGAAGTGATAGCCACCAAAAAGACAACTTTGAGAGTAAGAATGGCCAGGGCAGCATCCTGCAGAGGTTCAAAGGGAGCAGCCTGCAAGGCTGACAAAACCAAGTTCAAATCCCAAACAGGCACCATGGGCTTACGTGGGGGACGTACATGAATAACCCACTGGAAAAAAGTCCTGATCAGAGAATGCTGAGCAAAGGACTTCTGGAAGAAAACAGACAGGGCAGAAACTTGACTCTTCAGAGTACCGAGTTGGAGCCCCATCTCCAACCAATGCTGCAGGAACTCCAGAATCCTGTGAATGGAGAACACACGACAGGGAAGAGACTTAGACTCACACCAGTCAATGTAGGCATGCCAAACCCTGTAATAAATGGAAGAAGAAGACTTCTTCCTAGCCTTTATCATGGTATCAACAACCGAGGTAGACAGCCCCTTCTCCATCAAGATGGAGGTTTCAGCAGCCAGGCCTTCAAAGCCAGAGTTTGTAAATTGGGATGGCGTAAGGGGCCCTGAGTGAGCAGATCTGGCACCCTGGGCAGAACGTACTGATCTACTGCCAGCTGCACCACGCCTGCGAACCACACTCTTCTTGGCCACCTGGGGCCACCAGAATTGCTGGCACCCCTTCCAGAGCAATCTTGCGCAGAACCCTGCTCAGGAGGGGAATGGAGGAAAGACGTACAGGAAATGAAAGTCCTGACATGACATTGATAGGGCATCTGTGGTCAAGGCCAGAGGATCCTGGGACAGGGAGACAACGGCCGGGAGCTTGTGATTGTGACGGGACGCAAACAGATCCACATCTGGTTGACCCCAACGGTGACACAGAGATTGGAAAATCCTGTTGCAGAGGGACCATTCTCCCTGGCGAGAGGTCCCCCTGCTCAGAGAATCTGCCAGGAGATTTTCCGCCCCCAGGATGTACACAGCTGATATGCAGGGAACATTGGCCTCCGCCCAGGTCAGAATCAGAGACACTTCCTGGAGGGCCCTCTTGCTCCGGGTTCCTCCCTGATGATTGATGTAGGCAACTGCCGTCTGGTTGTCCGAGCGCACCTGAACAGGCAGGCCCCGAAGGTGATGAGTCAACTGAGCCAGAACCAACCTGATCTCCCGCAGCTCCAAGACGTGGATAGGTGTGTGGGCCTCCTGAGGGCCCCACCTCCCTGGGAACCGCAGGGACTTCCAGAAACCCCCCCAACCTGACAGACTGGCATCCGTGATGACCGTCTCCCAGGAGGGGGCCAGAAAGGATCTGCCGCCCAGCAGGTTCCTGGAGTCCAGCCACCACGAGAGGGACCGCCTGACCAGGGAGGAAGTGCACAGACCCGGTCCAGGGATGCTGGGTCCTTGCCCCATACTGACAAGAGGTGAAGTTGCAGAGGCCTCAAGTGGAACTGAGCATAAGGCACCGCCTCGAAGCACGCCACCATCAGGCCCACCAGCTGCATTCCCTGCCTGATGGAGGGATGATGACAAGATAACAGGAACTGGACCTGCGCAATCAGACTGTCCAGCTTCTGTTGAGGAAGAAAAATCCTTGCTTGAACCGTATCCAGATTCATTCCCAGGATTGGAGTCACCAAGGAGGGGGACAGAGAGGACTTGGGGTGGTTGATCACCCAGCCAAATGACTCCAGGTTGGACACCACCAGCTGAGTATCCAAGTCTGCCTGATGTAGAGACTGGGAGGTGATGAGAATGTCATCCAGATAAGGCAGCACGCGGATGCCCTGAAACCTGATCAAAGACATCACCCCAGCCAGCACCTTGGTGAGCAACAAGTGAGACCAAAGGGCAATGCCGCAAATTGGTAGTGTTGATCCTCCAGAGCGAACCTGAGGAACCTTTGATGACCTGGAAATACAGGAATATGAAGGTAAGCATCTTTGATGTCCACCGAGGTCATGAAATCCCCTGGGCGCAGGGAACTGATGGCAGAGCGCAGAGTTTCCATGCGAAAGTGCCTGCTCCTGACAAATTTGTTGAGGATCTTCAAGTCCAGGATGGGCCTGACTGACCCATCTTTTTTGGGCACTGTGAAGAGGTTGGAATAGTAGCCCTTGGCTTTTTCTCTTAAAGGGACCTTGCAAATGACCCCCAGCTCCAGAAGGCTTTGCACTGCCTGCACTAGAGCCTGAGCTGACACAGGGTCCTGAGGAATCCGGGATCTGATGAACCTTGGGGGAGGGCAGACAGCAAACTATCTTGTAACCGGAGGACACTACCTCCTGAATCCACCGGTCTGAGACATGAAGCCTCCAGACATGAGCAAAGTGCTGAAGCCGTCCCCCCACCCGGATGGGCGAGGGCACCCCATCATGCCTGAGGGGGCTTGGGAGAGAACTTAAGCTTGGGGCCCGAGGAGGAGCCAGGACGTCCACGTCCTCTGCCCCTACCCCAGAAGTCTCCCCGGGCCCCAGTAAAGGAAACCCCCCTCCCCTGTCTAGCACCACGGTAGGGGGAGGAAAAGGAGCCCTGACCCCGAAAGGGCCGAGACTGCCGTCTGCGCTGGGGTAACCTGCCTCCCTTAGCAAAAAAGGTCCAGGCGGGCCCCAAACAGGCGTAATCCTTTGAATGGAAAACCAGTGAGGGCCTTCTTGGCAGCGTTGTCAGCCGCCCACTGGCGCAGCCAAACTGAGCGGCGTATAGCCACCACAAGGGCAGATGTTCTGGCACACATTCTAATGGTGTCATCCAAGGCAGAGAAAATTTACAAAAACATCACAACTAGAGAGTGCATTAAACACGTCAGCAGGCAAATCATCAGGGGCACTATCAAGGACACTTCTGATCAGGGTCCTAATAGCCACAGTTGTAATGGCCGAGGCACAGACTGGGCGCAGCACCGTCCCCACACATGCAAAGGCATGGGACACCAGCTGGTCAATGCGCCGGTCCTCAGCATCCCGCAGGGTAGTAGAGTCAGGGAGTGCATGACAGAGGTGTTAGATAACTCTAGGACCGGGGCATCCACCTTGGGAGGGGATGACCAACATCAGCAGGAAAGGGATACTTTCTGTCCCAACTCTTAGGTAAACCGGGAAGTCTACTGGGACGTTCTCATTCTTTGAGCACAAGATTATTGAAATGAGCTAGCTCGAGAAATTCCATACGTCTCTTAGCAGTGTGAAAAAGCTCACCCCTTTGCCTAGGAGCCGCAACAGGGGGAGAAATGGACAGAACCTCAAAAATCTGGGCCAACAATCTATCAGTATCATCCGGGGCCCAGGGGTCAGAGCCAGAATCGTCATAACCCCTGGGCCTCTCATCAGATGACCCTGAGTCGGAGAACAGCTCCCCTTCGTCCGAAGGGGTATAGCCACATAAATGCCAAAACTCATCAGTTTCCATAGGGAAAAGAGTGACATCAGGTGTTAAGTGCCGCTTTTTTGCAGTGGCCTTACGCGCCAAGGTATTAGCAATTAACTTCTCAACACTAGCCAGTCTAGAAGACACATCAGGCTGAGAATCCCCACTTGTATGCAAGTCAGTGGGAGTGAGATTTAAGCTTTGGGGAGTAGGTGAAGTGAAACGAGGCGCAGGCCCAGCCACTGGAAGGCTGGATTGCAGCGCAAGCACCTGCTGGGCACAAGGTACACAGACCCGCGCATTGTCAGCGCTAATAGGGGACACCCCACAAGCTACACACAGCCGGGCTTGTCCCAAAGGTACCCGGTCACATTATCCTGAGATGCCTCCATATAGTGATTATAGCGGCACAATAGGCCGATAGGGATTAACGCTATATAGCAACCCTGGATGCCCCAATAACCCACTAGGGAAGTGGGAGTAATTACACTGGGCCTCACAAGTTAAACAACTAATAGAGGGCCGGGAGAAGCCAATGGATTCGCCCGTCTGAAAGACATAATCAAAGGGGGCGGTAAGCAAACAATTAATAAAAGATGGTAACAAAGCCGCCCGCGAGGGCACTTACGGACCGCGGTAGGTAGAAGCCCGTCACGTAGAAGCCAATGAGCAATGACGCGGAGCGCGCCAGAGACAGGCCCCGCCCCCCCGAAAAGCACGAAGCCAACACGTGACAAGCAGCCAATGACGGTGTGCCAGCGCCTGAGGTAACGCCGCCGCCAAGCGCGGAACTCTGGAAGAAACGCACGCGGCTGCAATTTTCAAGTATAATAAAAGTAATGCAAAGTAAAGCGTGGCGGCTGACACAAGGCATAATGTAAAGAAGCATAAGTCAATACACGTATAAGCATATACACACACGCACACCCCCCCCCCCCCTTTTTCCCCCGAATGCTACAGGGAGAATGAGGGAGGACAGCGGCCAATTAAGATGGGGCCCACCGATAGACAGGGGCAAGGGGCAATAGTGCAGAATAGTGCGGGAGGGGCATCCCATAGAGGCTCACCCTATGCCTATACCACCTACCCTTTGGTGGGGGATTGCGGCGGAGCATCGCTCCTAAGCACCTAACAGCGGTGCTGCCTACCATCACCCGACCAGCGCAGCCAAGGCTGGGAGGCACATTACAAATGGAACGGGTGGGAATAGTCCTACAGGGCCGCAGGCTAATAGCCCCGCTCACCTGCGAGAAGAGAGAGCCATATTCTTGTCCTTCGCAGTCCAGACTGCAGAGAAATTCTGGGGATTGTGGGAGGTCCCTGGGTATTTGAGGGCCGGGAGGAGCCTATTTTCAATGTCTCTGCAGTCCAGCGCCATCTGGCGGAGTAATACCCGATTGTAAGTATTCTATCTGGAGCAGGACGTACTGTATACTAAGAATATTAATATATTTTAAGTTTTTAGGTGCTTACTTATTCTTTCCCTCACCAGGCTTGTCTCAGAAGCATCACATACTGAGGAGAGTAAGGGGGTGGGAAAGTGCAGGGGGCAGGTTATAGCTGTGTTTCGCGCAGAGTAGAGCTGAGGTCAGGAAAAGGTCAGCAATTCCAGAATGCAGAGCGGCACAGACAAAAGACACTACCTGTCTGCAGGCAGCCTGAAACTCCATAGGCCACCATCTTGGATGTTAAAGGGTTAAAAAAAATGCAACATGTGCAGGTAAGATGATTTTTAATGTGGGAAATCTGTATGTGGGGGTGAGGGAAACATTCAAAATAGACTATTATTCAGGGTGAAGGTCTGCTTTAATAACCATTATGGTTAAAAATGTTAAATTCAAGAGATATGCTGTTACCTGTAAGGTTTTATCAGCTCCACAGGATGCAATCTTCTCTCCATCATGAGAAAAGCAGGCATGGTAGACTGCCTCTGTGTGAGGACGCACTGCCAGGCTGGCCAGGTTCTTCATGCACTGCTTGTTTCTACAAATCAATAGACCATACTCAGTGCCATAGCTGGATAAACAACCTGCCTACATATTTACTGTAGGGCTGTACAATACAATGCCTATAGCACCTACTTACTGAAAAGCATTGGAACAGATAATTCCTATTCACCTCAATGTGCTACTGCTGTGTAAATACGGAACTGCTCAGACTGACTGCCAAGTAATTTTATGCCAATTCTTGGCAAAGGAGCACAGTTCCACAATAACTTTAGGGATTGTGTTGCCTACTTGAGATCTATATTTAATTACGAACATAGCTGTTTAAGTGGAAAATCTAGAAGCACACTTAAAGGTTCTAAAACTTACATCCAGTTTACGTAGAGAGCGCCTTGACGATGTTCCTCCCTGGCTTGTCGAAGACATTGTTTATACACTTCTGAGTCAGTAGGCTGGGAAAGACCCAACTGAACCAAATTAATGTGAGAGTTCTGTCCTAAGAGATGACCATTCACAGACAAAAACTCCTGAAAATCCTCCCGGGCTTTGCTGTCCTGTGAAAACAAAGGCTTGATGGCTGAAATACATTTATTCATATTTTATTTAATCTGAAAAGTCTAAATTGTACATATTGTAAGCAGCTCCCTGAAGCAGGCACTGCATAACATAATATTCCTGTATATACATGACCCTATAAACCCCAGAAATGTGCCAAGACCATACTCAAACAGGGACGGCTTGGTAAGACATCATTTAAAGTGTCTGATATAAATGTACAGTGAGAACAATCTCCTTTTGTAATCTACGTTTGGAGACACAAGCCTTTTTTTTGTAATTTGTAATGAAGTAGAAGAAAGTAGTGGTTTCTATAAATAGTCAATTAAGAAACCATATAACTCTCATTTAGTTTGATGGAGTGGAGACTAGCATTGCAAGACAAGAATGAACACCATTATCCCTTTCGCTGCCAGCCTACCTGCAGCTTTTGTCACCCTCTGTTGCCAGACCATGTTTCACTATTTTGCGCTACACATGTTCAACTGTGATTTTTGAAAGGATTTCCAGGGATTTCCCAGGAAAATTATATATTGTTTTTTTCAACAGTCTGGGCTTCAACGTGAAATGTCTTGTCTCATGGACCCCTAACCAGTTCACAAGGGGTTAACAGAATAAAAACACTGCCACTCATAAGAAGAAAAATGACATTTATTTTATTTTATTTTACTTTACTCACCTCCGATCCTGTGTCCCCTGGCGATCTCCGATGACAGCTGACAGTCTGCTCGGGTGTTTGGAGGAGAGAGCCTGGGGAGGGGGGGGGGGCGATCACAGCCCTCTCCCCCTCCCCAGCTCTCTCCTCCAAGCACCCGAGTGGACTGATTCTTAGTCTCGGGTGCTGGACTTAAGAAGCCGGCTGCTGGTGACATCACAATGATGGGGGTGGGGTTAGCTGTCACGATCCAGGAAGTGGGGGGGGCGATTTCTGCCCTCTCCTCGCCACGGAAGAGCCTGGGGGGGGGGGGCGATCGGAGGCCCCCCCAGTGAAGAGGAGACCTGTCGGGAGGCAGCGCGACCACAGGTAAGTAAATGTCACTTTTTATTTTTTACTGGAGCCCCCACAGGGGATCGGATGGCACCAAATTAAAGAGGAGACCCGGGCGGATCCAACGAGGGGTCAGGTGAGTTTTTTTTTTTTTTTTTTTAACTAGCGGGGGGGAAATCAGGCACGTAGATTCTAAGTGCTTGCCACTTAAGTGGAGTAGAAGCGAGCACATAGAATCTACGTGCTTGGCACTGAAAGGGTTATAACCTTACTGCTCTTACATAATGTTGGCTTGAACTATAATTGAGTGGTTTTCAACATTTTTATTTACACCTTTAGCAGTCAGCAAAGCTAGATTCATCTTTGCTGCAGTAATCTCAGTCTTGCCTTCCAGCGATTTACCTGCTTATCAAGAATATCCCGGTAACGTACAAACTCATGAATAAGATGAGCTGGTCCGAATAATCCTGTTTTAGACTTTATCCACTCCAAGGAAAACAGAAGAGAGCAAAGGTCCTGAAAAAAAAGTGTTAAAATATTTTAAAATATTTATGTTTGACAAAAAAATCTCAGTGATATAGCATCATAAATGCACTAATTCGTACGTTATTTCGCCAAAAGTTATAAAAAGTCTGAAATTATTTACTTGTGGTTTCAACTATTTAAAAGTTATAGAGGTGCTTTGCAGCACTGAGTGCCCCTGAGTATGTTGTACCCAGATGTCATATACTAAAAGCCTCAGCATGTTTTGCCTTCTGTATAGATATTACTGATGCTACTGTAAATGAACCGGCTACTATGGGAAGGCAGATCAGGTGTCATGGCACTACAAGATGCAGCACACTAATCTTTTACCCATTGCAGCTTTCATAGGAATAATCTGCTTGACTGATACCCTGTATTCCCTAAAATAGGACATGTTGTATATTCATTTTATGCTCCAAAAAAGGCGGTAGGGCTTATATCCAGGGGATGTCTCCATATGAATACAAATAGTAAAATCATTGGGCCCACATTCGTTAGCTAGGCTATTATACAATCTGAAAATACACAATATGAAAATCACACTAGGGCTTATTATTATGGTATAAAGCAATCTCCCAAATATGTATCTATAAACACAATAATAAAAAAATAATCAAAACTCAGGAAAAAGTGACCTTTGAGCATATTTCATAGACTTCCACAATGTTTCCCAACCAGTGGTATGTGCACCACTGGTGGTATCCAAATCCTATCAGGTGATAAACATTGAGGCTGCAGACTGATCTGTATTTCAGAAAGAAATGGCAAGCTGCTCTGGAATTATTTGTAATTGGTGTGGGAGGGAGCCAGAGGAACCGCCCCTTAGTAATATGAGTATAAAGCAAAAAACAAGTCTAACAGCTAGAAAGACAGAGATTTAGTTGCATATACCTGCAGATACATGTAGAAGTCACATAGCCCCGATAAGGCACTCTGTGTTAGTGTGGTCCCTACTCTATGTGTATGAGCCCCATAGTTGGAACATGCACTGCAGCTAGCCAACTAAAAAGCTACCTACTCATTCAGTACACTACACAGGGCAAGGGTCATAGCTTGTTAGTGTCAGGTAGACCACAGCCCCCATGCGTGCACCTGGCTTGTTAAACTGAAACAAATGGGGGCTGGGGCTCTACCCAACACTAGCAGGCTGTAATGGGGGATGCCTCACACTGCCTGTAATGGGGGTGCCGCACACTGCCTGTAATGGGGGGGTGCCGCACACTGCCTGTAATGGGGGGGGGGAGGTGCCCACACTGCCTGTAATGGGGAGGGTGCCGCACACTACTAGTAATGGGGGGGCACACTGCCTCTAATGGGGGGGGGGGCGCACACTGCCTGTAATGGGGTGATGATTTTTAGCACACAATTTGGCTGAAAATATATATTTTTCATATTTTCCTTCTCTATATCCTGGGTACGTCTTGTGGTCACTTAGCATACTTTACTCTTGACATGTACTTTGTTTACCTACCAGGTGCATATTAGCCTGAGCCATGTGGTATGCTAGGTAATGGTACCAGTATATACAATCCTCATGTTCAGCAGTAGGAAGACTGTGTGAATAGTATTTGTGATACTGACTGACAAGCTTGGCATGCAAAGTCTGAAAAGAAAATAGTACAACAGCGTTTGCATTGTCATTAGGCAGCAGTAGAAGAACACAAAAGGAGAAAGTGTACTATAATGAGATATACTTGTAAATACTTTGTGCACATAGCAGATATATTCATCGATTAGATTATACATTGAAAATGAAAGAAATGGCAAAACAAATAATGCAGACAAAGCGATAGATAGATAGATAGATAGATAAATAGTGACAATGAGAATAACTGCAACCAATCTGCTCATACAGGCAATTGATCCCGGTTTCTCTCTGTGAGAAAATCAAGCTGAAGGTCATGTAGATAATATAGATATGATTTTCCGTTGCGATCACAGTACAGTAAAGATTTATTGACAAACTCCAGTAGCATATCTTCCACATCCTCACTCTCCATGTCCCAAAGGATGCACAGCACCTGTTATAGAGGGCAAAGCAAGTTACCATGTCAAATGCATATGATATATAGGAACCAATGCATATGATATACCATTCAAAAAGGGGTTTTCAACAGCTGATGTATATGCTTAGTTGAGCGATTTGAATTAGGTCAGACTTTTTTAAATACATGCAAGAAACAAATGAAAACATTTTCTCTCCGACGTGAAGGAATTTGAAGAGTGGTATATGGCTTATAGTTTTGGGGTGGATGAGTGGGACAGAATTATCTACAGCCTTAAATGAATGATGTCAAATTGGTTGGCCCATGTTAATGCGAGGGTTCCTAGCATTCTCCAGGCCTCCACTTCTGGTTCTGCGTCCCGGAGGCAACCTGTGCCCACAAACTGGGAGTGTCTAGAGTCCATGCTCTGCCTCCTCCGGCATCGCCAGAACTACGCTCCTCCCCCAGCAGTGCACACTGACCGAAAGTACAGCCCAGGGACCCGGAAAACCAGAATCCAGGAGGCCTGGAGCACAGTACCCCCGGACCCAGGACAGGCAACCTGACCTCCTCTGCCCATGCACACCACTGGAGAGCCCGCCGACGACACCACAATCCTCAGTTCCCTCTGGCAGCAGCAAACAGGTGGGACAGAAGGGGTTCAGTGGACCCCCTTAGGCGCACACTGCCTGTAATGGGGGGGGGGGGGGTGCCGCACACTGCCTGTAATGGGGGGGGGGGGGGTGCCGCACACTGCCTGTAATGGGGGGGGGGGGTGCCGCACACTGCCTGTAACGGGGAGGGTGCCGCACACTGCCTGTAACGGGGAGGGTGCCGCACACTGCCTGTAACGGGGAGGGTGCCGCACACTGCCTGTAACGGGGAGGGTGCCGCACACTGCCTGTAACGGGGAGGGTGCCGCACACTGCCTGTAACGGGGAGGGTGCCGCACACTGCCTGTAATGGGGGGGGGGGTGCCGCACACTGCCTGTAATGGGAGGGTGCCGCACACTGCCTGTAATGGGAGGGTGCCGCACACTGCCTGTAACGGGGAGGGTGCCGCACACTGCCTGTAACGGGGAGGGTGCCGCACACTGCCTGTAACGGGGAGGGTGCAACACACTGCCTGCAACGGGGAGGGTGCAACACACTGCCTGCAACGGGGAGGGTGCCGCGCACTGCCTGCAATGGGGAGGGTGCCGCGCACTGCCTGCAATGGGGAGGGTGCAGCACACTGCCTGTAATGGGGAGGGTGCCGCACACTGCCTGTAATGGGGAGGGTGCCGCACACTGCCTGTAACGGGGAGGGTGCCGCACACTGCCTGTAACGGGGAGGGTGCCGCACACTGCCTGTAACGGGGAGGGTGCCGCACACTGCCTGTAACGGGGAGGGTGCCGCACACTGCCTGTAACGGGGAGGGTGCCGCACACTGCCTGTAACGGGGAGGGTGCCGCACACTGCCTGTAACGGGGAGGGTGCCGCACACTGCCTGTAACGGGGAGGGTGCCGCACACTGCCTGTAACGGGGAGGGTGCCGCACACTGCCTGTAACGGGGAGGGTGCCGCACACTGCCTGTAACGGGGAGGGGGTGCCGCACACTGCCTGTAACGGGGAGGGGGTGCCGCACACTGCCTGTAACGGGGAGGGGGTGCCGCACACTGCCTGTAACGGGGAGGGGGTGCCGCACACTGCCTGTAACGGGGAGGGGGTGCCGCACACTGCCTGTAACGGGGAGGGGGTGCCGCACACTGCCTGTAACGGGGAGGGGGTGCCGCACACTGCCTGTAACGGGGAGGGGGTGCCGCACACTGCCTGTAACGGGGAGGGGGTGCCGCACACTGCCTGTAACGGGGAGGGGGTGCCGCACACTGCCTGTAACGGGGAGGGGGTGCCGCACACTGCCTGTAACGGGGAGGGGGTGCCGCACACTGCCTGTAACGGGGAGGGGGTGCCGCACACTGCCTGTAACGGGGAGGGGGTGCCGCACACTGCCTGTAACGGGGAGGGGGTGCCGCACACTGCCTGTAACGGGGAGGGGGTGCCGCACACTGCCTGTAACGGGGAGGGGGTGCCGCACACTGCCTGTAACGGGGAGGGGGTGCCGCACACTGCCTGTAACGGGGAGGGGGTGCCGCACACTGCCTGTAACGGGGAGGGGGTGCCGCACACTGCCTGTAATGGGGAGGGTGCCGCACACTGCCTGCAATGGGGAGGGTGCCGCACACTGCCTGCAATGGGGAGGGTGCCGCACACTGCCTGCAATGGGGAGGGTGCCGCACACTGCCTGCAATGGGGAGGGTGCCGCACACTGCCTGTAATGGGGAGGGTGCCGCACACTGCCTGTAATGGGGAGGGTGCCGCACACTGCCTGTAACGGGGAGGGTGCCACACACTGCCTGTAATGGGGAGGGTGCCGCACACTGCCTGTAATGGGGAGGGTGCCGCACACTGCCTGTAATGGGGAGGGTGCCGCACACTGCCTGTAATGGGGTGATGATTTTTAGCACACAATTTGGCTGAAAATATATATTTTTCATATTTTCCTTCTTAAACTTGAGAGGACACTTCGCCCCGAAGAAGTGACGGGTTGCCACCGTCACGGAACATGTGGGTATGAAGGGGGGCGCTGCACTTTTTTCAGCTATGTGGTAGTATATTTCTTACAATATTCTGCTTCCTCATTTCCCCTCTGTTTTTCTTCCACCAATAGTCATATAATCAATGGGATAGGACTTTAGGCACGAGCACTTTCATGCATAGTATTATGTGTATGAATTATGGGATTAGTATATAGGATTCGATATTTGCACTTTAGTATACTACTTTTGCACATGCACATTGCACTTTGGGATGATGTATTTATGGGGAAGAGGCTACATTGTGATCAATATATGTACATTTTTGTGATGTAAGTGATTTGTTTTAACCTTGTCTTTTGTGGTTGCACAACAAAATAAAAAAAATAAAAAATTCTGTGATTACTCACCTGTAGAATTGATATTATGAGTGTACATCCCGTCCCGTTTCGAAAGATATCCTTACACATGGGTTATTCATCTTCAGATGTCACGTGACTGCAGAGCAGAAAAAGTGGCCCCTCCCGGCCTATATATACCGAGGCACCTCCCACAGAACCCCAGTATTTAAAAAGCAGTTAACAGAAGCCAGGAGAAATAATCAACAATCACCATTAAGAGGTAACAAGAACAACAAGGGTGGGGCGGAACGGGACGGGATGTACACTCATAATATCAATTCTACAGGTGAGTAATCACAGAATTGTATTATTCTTAGTGTACATCCCGTTCCGAAAGATATCCTTACACATGGGACATCCAATAGCAGTGTCCGCAAGCAACAGCAAGCAGTCTAAACCACTGCCGCCTGCAGAACTTTGCGGCCAAAAGCAGCATCAGCTGAGGCCTTAACATCAACCTTGTAAAACTTAGAAAGTATGAACAGAAGACCAAGTTGCAGCCTTGCAAACTTGTTCAACAGAAGCTTGGTGCAGAAAAGCCCAAGAGGTACCAATAGCACGAGTGGAATGAGCAGTAAGGCGTAAGGGAGGATTCTTCCTTTTAGCAGAATAGGCCTGAATCACGGCCTGACGGATCCACTTGCTGATAGTGGATTTAGCAGGAGCCTGGCCCTTCTTAGGACCAGACGGAACCACAAAGAAAGCATCAGTCTTCCTGAAGGGTTCAGTAGCCACCAAATAGAATTTCACAGCCCTAACAACATCAAGAGAGTGTAACACCCTTTCCTTGGGGTTACTAGGGTTAGGGCACAAAGAAGGCAACACAATGTCCTGATTGAGATGAAAAGCAGACACAATCTTAGGCAGAAAGTTTTAAAGCGAAACGCCACCTTGTCCTGGTGTCTTACAAAAAAAGGAGGCTTGATGGAAAGCGCAGCCATTTCAGAAACACGCCTGACTGAGGTAATAGCCACCAAAAAAGCTACCTTGACAGTGAGCGTGGACAAAGCCGCCTCCTGCAAGGGTTCAAAGGGAGACTTGCATGGCAGACAAAACCAGGTACATATCCCAAACAGGTAACATGGGCTTGCGTGGAGGACGCAAATGAGTAACACCTTGAAAGAAAGTCTTAACCAGATGATGCTGAGCAAAAGATCTCTGGAAGAAAACAGCCAGAGCAGAAACATGACCTTTCAGTGTACTAAGCTGAAAACCCATGTCCAAGCCATTTTGTAAGAATTCCAATATCCTGGGAATAGAGAACACTCGACATGGAAGTGACCTAGACTCACACCAGTCAATGTAAGCACGCCAAACCCTGTAGTAAATGGTAGAGGAAGACTTCTTCCTAGCTCTGATCATGGTATTCACTACAGAGGCCAGAAATCCCTTTTCCATCAAGATGGAGGTTTCAGCAGCCAGGCCGTCAAAGCCAGCGTTTGTAACTTGGCGTGACCTAGCCGCCCCTGAGTGAGCAGGCCTGGCACCAGGGGCAGGACAAACTGATCTACTGCCAACTGAACGATTTCTGAAAACCAAATTCTTCTTGGCCAACACGGGGCCACCAGAATGGCTGGCACTCCCTCCTGGGCTATTTTGCACAACACCTTGCCCAGCAGAGCAAACGGAGGAAAAACATAAAGGAGCTGAAAACTCTCCCAGGACATTGCCAGAGCATCCACTGCCAAGGCCAGTGGATCTTGTGACAGGGATACAAAGGCTGGAAGCTTGTGATTGTGGTGTGACGCAAAGAGATCCACATCCGGCTGGCCCCAACGGAGACACAGAGAGTGAAACACCCTGTTGCTGAGGGACCACTTGCCCAGAGAGTCTGCTTCCAGATTCTCCACTCCCGGAATGTACACCGCTGATATGCAGGGAACATTGTCCTCTGCCCAGGACAGAATCAGGGATAGTTCCTTGAAAGCCCTCTTGCTCCTGGTTCCTCCCTGATGATTGATGTAAGCAACCGCTGTCTTGTTGTCTGAGCGGAACTGAACCACCAGACCCCGAAGGTGCATGGTCAGCTGGTAAAGCACTAACCTCACTGCCCTCAGTTCCAGAATGTTGATTGGGGCATGGGCCTCCTGAGGACCCCACTGCCCTTGGAATTTCAGGGACCTCCAAAAGCCCCCCCAACCTGTCAGGGTGGCATCCGTGGTGACTACCTCCCAGCAGGGAGTCAGAAAGGATCTGCCCACTAGCAGATTCCTTGAGTCCAGCCACCATGATAGAGACCTCCTGACCAGAGGTGACAGAACAAACACCTGATCCAGGGACCCAGGGAAAGAGCAACCCTGGACCCCCAAAAGGGCCTGAGTGGCTTCTTGCGCTGAGGCAGCTTACCTTCCTTGGCAAACAGATCCAGACGTTCTTTAAAAGGGGCCCCCGTAAGAGCCTTCTTAGCAGCAATATCAGCCATCCATAGAGCGTCGTAAGGCAACCAGCAGGGCAGAGGTTCTGGCACACATTCTAATGGCATCCTCTAGGGCAGCAAGGACATAAGAAGTAAATTCCTCACAATACATAAGCCAGTTAAAAACATCTCGGCCCAAAGTCGCAGAACCACCTTCTAAGGCACTCCTGATCAATCTTCTGATAGCCACAGTAGTAATAGCAGATGCACACACCGGACGCAGCGCAGTCCCCGCACAGGCAAAACCATGTGTAGTCAGCTGATCAATGCGCGGTGAGTGCAGCACAGAGGTATGAGACAGTCCCAGAATTGGTGCCTAGACCTCAGGTGGGGAACACCATAATTTAGCAGTATTCATGGGAAAGGGATACCTCTTGTCCCAGCTTTTAGGTACACCTGGAAGCCTACTGGGTTTTTCCCATTCATGTAAAATGAGATTATTAAAATGAGCCTGAGCCGGGAATTCCCAGCGTGGTTTAGCAGCACAAAAGACTCTCCCTGCTGCTGTGGGGGAGCAACAGGGGGAGATATTTCAAGCACCTCAAACAAATGGGCAAGAAGCCTGTCAGTATCAGCTGCATCCCAAGGCTTGGACCCAGACCTTGGTTCATCAAAAAACCTATTCTGATCCTCAGATTCAGACTCAGAAAATAATTCCCCCTCCGGGGAATAACCAAGAGTGTCTTCCAGCGCTTCAGAAGTCATGGGGCAAACATAGGAATTATCAATCAAATGCCGTGTCTTGCCAATAGCCTTGCGCGGCTCATAACCACCCATCCGCCTCTCCAGATCGGCCAATCTAGAAGCAAAATCAGGTTGGGCATCCCCAGAAGCATGTGCCACCACCTGAGCCGAAAGTGAGAGAGAGGGAGTAGGCAAGGTCTCAGGGGAAGAGGCCCTCAGCAGGGGCATCCCAGATAACCGCGCAACAGTCTGCTGAGCGCAGGAGAGACAGACCTTGAAGTCGCCAGGTACAGGGGAAATCCCACAATCAGTACAGAACCGGCCTTGTCCCAAAGGAACCCCGGACTCAATGTCTTGAGAAGCCTCCATATGGTGATTATTGTGGCTCGCAAGGCCAAATGGGAATAATGCCGAAGCAAACCCGGGATGCCCCCAATGCACCGCAAGGGAAGTGGGAGGATTTTAAATATTAGACAATATCCATTTAATGAATGTAAAGGCCGGGAGAAACCACTGATTCTATAGGCCTATAATACAGAAAAAGATCCCGTAAGCACCAGCATAATATAGTAAAAGATAAAAAATTGCCCGCGAGGGCACTTACAGACCGCACACGGAACGACCGCCTCACCGCACCGCCGAAACAAAATGACGCCCGGACATGTACCTCGAGGGTCGTGCCGCGGGGGAGTGACGCAAAATGCGTCACCCACCCCGCCCACCACCCTCCGAAGAGCGCGAAAAGACGCGCCCACGTGAGCAGGAAAGCCAATGGCTGCTCCGACGCTTCTGAGGTAAATGTCGCCGCCTCAAGCCAAGCGGTGTACAGCAGCGCGAAGTAACAAAAAAGAACACCAGTGCAACCAAACAGACAGGGATCATTTCCAAAGCGCTCCGCATAAGCCGGAGCCTAGAATTAAAGGTGCCACACAATACAGGATACCTCGGATACAAGGAACACCCCCTCCCTTTTTCCCTGAGAGACACAGAAGAACGAAGGGAGACAGCGGCCCGGGAACCACTATAGAGGGAAGGGAATGACAGGCACAAATGCGGGCAGGGCATCCCATAAGGCTCACCATAGTCTAAACCGTCTACCCTTTGGTGGGGGAGTTGCGGCGGAGCCTAGCTCCTTGGCACCTAAATATGGTGCTGTCTCCCGTCACCCGAACGCTACAGCCGAGGCTGGGAGGCAGTAAAACAAAAACAGAATCGGGTGGGGAATAGTTCAACAGGTCCATAGGGTCTAAGACCCCGCTCACCTGCCTGAAAAGAGAGAGCCACTTTCTCGTCCTGGCAGTCCGCGACTGCAGAGAAAATCTGGGGTTCTGTGGGAGGTGCCTCGGTATATATAGGCCGGGAGGGGCCACTTTTTCTGCTCTGCAGTCATGTGATATCTGAAGATGAATAACCCATGTGTAAGGATATCTTTCGGAACGGGGCGGGATGTACACTAAGAATATATATGTTTTTTCTAATTACATGGTGGTGCAGGAGTTGTCTTTGGTGCAGTTGTGGGGGTTGTGGGCTACCTCCAACTATTTGGTTTTCATAGTGGTTTGTCCGAACAATAATACTGCACACCTATTTCACTCTACTGTGCGGTGGATTTCTTTATTTAAAAAAATTAACTTGATGAAATACGTAGTCCCAGCTGTTTCATTGGAGAGGCAACAAAAAACACTGAGGGCTGGGAGGAAGGGGTGGGGCTTTTAAACTTGTCCCAGTTTGTGTTTAACATCTAGGGGGAGGAGCCTTCTCTATCAAGTGGCCATCCTGAAGGACAAAGGGAGAATTTATCTATATATATATATATATATATATATATATATACACAGATACAGATATATCATTTTTACTACAGTTTGGAAATCACAGCACCCCATGAGCTATTCAGAAGAAAATGCACTTTTTAGTATACCCCATAGGGTGCTGATGTTTCCAGATGCTTTATAAATTATCCTTGCGTCATGGAAAAAATTATGTACCTCACCTGTAAACATTTCCCATGTAAAAAATAAGAACAAAAAATATTTATTGCACTTTTTTGTGTTAAAGTAAAAAATCTAAAAGCCCAAAGTTCTATTGTTCATTGATTTGGCTGGCCAGCGATGGCATCAATTTAAGCAACCGCCAAAAAAACTGGGCTCAGATAGTTTAAATACACCATCTTGATTAGATGCTTGGACATATGCCATCAATCTATTGGGTAATTCATACATACACAACATGTGTGCATAGTATGGCTTTACACATGAACATATGTTTCCTATTAAACCAAAATAACAAATTTATATTGATTGTCACCCCTGTGAGGGAACAGATTCTAAAACTGGTTATAGTTTAAATGCTCTCCCTCAACTGCTAAGCCAGTGCTTCCTACCAGAGAGTATAACAGCTATAACAGCAGTCTGCTAATGGAGAAAGAGCCAGACTTGACAAGTGGGGATATCTAACTGTGGGGCCAGGGACACACTTCCTAGTTATGGACACATGTTCTATGCATTGCTATGCAAGTTCTTTTTGCATTCCCTCACCTCCATCCCTCGATGGTCCTACGATTGGTCACATGGTTCAGCAGCTGGTAACTCATGCCGTCCCTCCACACAACTCACATTTTGTTTAAAATAGGTGTTGGGTGTTGATATTGGATTTAGAATTACCTGAGTTGGCACCTTCACATCTTTCTCTATGACAGATAAATCATTGTAGTATTCTTTTAAATCATCTTTCAGCCTGTCAACACTCATAGACATGGCCTCATCAAGTGCTTCATAGTCATACGATGAAGATTTCCTAATTCTTTTAAACTGCTTCCTTTGAAGCTGTTGGAGGTAGTATGACCACCGAGAGGGGAACTCTCTCAAGAGTGCACCAATCAAAGACACAACAAGAGGAGAACCTGTAAAAAAAAAAAGAAGGAGTCAGCAGGAGTTCTATAGGGTTTATCAGGGAATGCGAAGTTCCGGTGAAAGAAAGATGCAGCCCCTGAAAGCCAGCATGTGGCAAGCAGAAAACAGCCAAGGCAAACTGTTATCTAAAGCAGCAAATCGGTTTATATTTTTCCTACTGTCATTTAACAGATGTCCACTTGCCAAGACATGTAAGAAAATGTAGAGCATAGAAAGGAGGAGGATGAAGTATAAGGTACAGGACTAAATAATCTGAGCACATTAACATAATCATGGAGCATCTCCAACGCCACTGCACCCCTAAAACACCAATAACTTGACATTGTACCTGAGGCCCCTTAATCATGTTGGGTTTTTCTCATCACATAACAGCCCTGGGACCTGACGTCAGTTGCTTCCACTGCGGAAGTATAGATCTCCCAATAGCAGCCTCTGCTGCTAAAGATCATATGTGACTATATATTTACCCTTTCAATGCAGCAGCAGACACGCTGTTGTTGCTGTGTGTCACACAACTGCTACTAAAGATTTTAAGCAGCCTGGAAAACCAGGAGCCAAGATGACTCCTCTGACCTATCCATCTTGGCAGAGCCCTAGGGGTGGAGAGCAGGTGTGGGAGTGGGGAGAAGAACAGAGGTGGGAGTGGGGAGCAAAGCAGGGGTGGGAGCAGGGAGTCATGCCTCACCTTTATGAACACCTTTTAAACCGGACCAACAGCCTGGCACAGTTGGAAAATAAAGGTAGCGGCCATTTTGGAGCTTCCTCTCCCAGCTGACATAACTGAAATGCACAGTAACAGGAAGCCCAGCACGTCTTCCTGTTTGCAGGTGGCCTGCAAGCCCACGAGCGCCATCTTGTTTTTAAAATGTATCCCAGTAGGTGTTAGAAAAAATACAATTCTGTGATTACTCACCTTGTAGAATTGGTATTCTAAGTATGCAGCACGTCCTGCTCCAAATAGTATTTATAACAGCTGGGATATAGTCCACAAGAGGGCGCTTTACTGCAGAGAAGGCCAAAAGAGGCCCCTCCCGGTCCATATATACCCGGGACCTCACACTAATTCCCCAGTATAACAAAGCAGTAAGGGAACCAGGAGAAGCCAATAACAAATTTAACCATGTTAACAAGGAAAAAATCACCATAAAGAGGATCCAAAAATAAGTAATCAGGGTGGGATGGAGCAGGACGTGCTGCATACTTATAATACCAATTCTACAAGGTGAGTAATCACAGAATTGTATTATTCTAAGTATGCAGCACGTCCTGCTCCAGACAGTATTCATAACAGCTGGGACATCCAATAGCAGTGTCCATAAACGGGTGGGGATCCCAAAAAAAGCAACAACGCGCAGTTCAAACCACTGCCGCCTGCAGAACCTTACGGACAAAAACAGCATCCGCTGAGGCCCGAACATCAACCTTGTAAAACTTGGAAAAGGTATGAACAGAAGACCAAGTAGCAGTCTTACAAACTTGTTCAACAGAAGCCTGGTGCTGGAAGGCCCAGGAAGCCCCAACAGCACGGGTAGAATGAGCAGCAACATGGAAAGGAGGATCCTTCCCCCTAGTAGAATAGGCCCTAACAATGGCCTGACGGATCCATTTACTAATAGTAGACTTAGCAGGAGCCAACCCCTTCTTGGGACCCAATGGAACCACAAACAAGGCGTCCGTCTTTCTGAAAGGAGCAGTAGCCACCAGGTAATATTTCAAATTTCTGACAACATCCAGAGAGTGCAAGGCCCTCTCCTTGGGATTACCAGGATTAGGGCACAAAGAAGGAAGCACAATATTGAGATGGAAGGCAGAGACAACCTTAGGCAAGTCTGGTTTAAATCTGAAAACCACCTTGTCCTGGTATCTCTCAAAGTAGGGGGCATGAATTGACAGAGCCGGCAACTCAGAAACACGCCGGACAGAGGTGATAGCCACCAAAAAGGCAACCTTCAGGGCAAAGAGAGACAACGCAGCCTCATGCACAGGTTCAAAAGGAGGACCCTGAAAGGCGGACAAAACCAAATTCAAATCCCAGACCGGTACCATGGGTTTGAGGGGGGGGGGGGGGGGGGGGGCGCACATGAGTGACCCCCTGGAAGAAAGTCTTGACCAGAGGATGTAGAGCGAAGGACCTCTGGAAGAAAACAGCCAAGGAGGACACATGACCCTTCAAGGTGCTGAGCTGAAAACCCATATCCAAACCATGTTGCAGGAACTCCAGGATCCTAGGAATGGAGAACACATGACAGGGAAAGGCCCTAGACTCACACCAGTCAATGTAGGTCCGCCAGGTCCTATAGCAAATGGTGGAGGAGGATTTCTTCCTAGCACTGACAAGAGTACGAACCACTGAATCAGACAGACCTTCCTCCTTCAGGATGGCGGTTTCAGCAGCCAGGCCAGCGTTTGTAAATTGGGATAACAGAGACGCCCTTGAGTGAGAAGGTCTGGAACCAAGGGCAGAGCGTACTGATCCACTGCCAGCCGCACGACGTCGGTGAACCACAACTGTCTTGGCCACCTGGGGGCCACCAGAATAGTTGGCACCTGCTCCTGAACCAACTTGTGCAGAACCTTGCTCAGAAGAGGAAACGGAGGGAAGAGGTACAGGAGACCGAGACCCTGCCAGGACAGAGACAGAGCATCCACCTCCAGAGCCAGGGGATCCTGGGACAGGGAAACAAATGCTGGCAGCTTGTGATTGTGGCGAGAAGCAAACAGATCCACGTCTGGCCTCCCCCACCGGTGAAAAAGGGATAGGAAGACCTCACTGTTGAGGGCCCGGGTCGGTAATGCTGGGTAGGGGGGACCCTACGTCATTTTTTGGGGGGATTTTTAAGGGTTTTTAACCCTTAAAGTTCCCCCAAAAAATGGGGTCCCCCCCCAGGAGGGGGAACCCTATGTCATTTTTTTTTTAATTAACCCTTTTGTGTTCTGTCATCCAGCAGCTATAAAAGGCTGAAAGAGTGCTCCACTATGGATGGGAGGTAAGTATTAAAAAAAAAATAATAAAATATTTTTTCTCTTTGTGTTTTTTTTTTTTACATTTAACCCCTTGTGAACTGGTAAGGGGTCCATGACCCCTATACCAGTTCACAAGGCTGGGGGAGGTGGCAAGTCACCTGCGCTAGCCGGTGACTTGCCATTAACCCCCGGCACCCCCATTACCTGCCTCCCCAAAGCCCAGGGGGGGGCAGAAGAGCCCGGGCCCACTGGCTATGCGGGCTTGTAGCCTGCAGGGCCAGGGGCCACAAAAGCTGGCCCCTGCGCCCTGTTCCTCCAAACCCTGCATAGCTGGTCCTGGGCTGGTTACTTCGGGTAAGGGGGGGCCCATGTCATTTTTTTTTTTTTTTTTTTTAAGGGTTTTTAACCCTTAAAAATCCCCCCCAAAAATGCCCCCCCCCCTCCTCCTGGGAGGGGGGACCCTATGTCATTTTTTTTTCTCGATTTAACCCTTTGTAGTGTGGATGGTAGTTGTATTTTATTTGTAAATGTTAAAAATTACTTGTTTCAGTTAGGTGGGTCTCCGGGGCAGGAAAAGGGGACTACTGATAAATATGTGGTACCGTTCTAATCGGTAGAAATGGGGCTTTCACATGCAATATGGTTTTCCCTAATCAAATACATTTTTTATTTAAAATAAAGGAGGCAATTTTCAAAAAAAAAATTTTATTTATTTATTTTTTTTTTACTTAATAATAAATAAAATTAATAATAAATAAAATTTACAAACAAGACATTTCATGTTAAAGCCTAAACTCTGCTGCAAAAAATATATATATAATTTTCCTGAAAATTCCAGCAAAGACGCAAAACATGGTGCAAAATGGGAAAAATGACCTGTCAACAGAGGGTGACAAAATCTCAAGTAGGCTGGCAATTAAAAGGGTTAATAGTATCTCTGCATGTTGGGTATTGTTCTGTTCGGGGGACCTTGCGCTTTCAGACTTAGCTTGTTTTTTCTTGTTTGCATATTTATATTTTAGGAAAAGGTGTTTTTTATTCAGCTATTATTTTAATTTTTTAGGGAAACCCTGCGCAAACAAAGAATTCTTTGAGGTAATAATTCCAGAAAGATGAGTCCACTACAACAAGCTGGGTACGCTTAGAAAGCTTAACATGTGTACTTTCAGGGAATATATGGTTTATGGGGGATATTCCAAATGTAAAGGGTTGTTTTGGTTGAAAAATCGCAAGGTGCGCACTTTGTCTGCAGAGCTGAAATTTTCAAGTACGCACATGCTTTACTTTGGGGTGTTTGGCAACTCTTCCCTTGACAGTAGCTATGCATGTTGGGTATCGTTCTGTTCGGGGGGTGTTGCTTTTTCAGATTATACTTGTTTTTTGTTTGTATATAGTTTTTTTAGGAAAATGTGGCTTTGATTCTGCTTTTTTATCCTTTTTTTAGGGAAACTCTTTGCAACCAAAGAATACATTGAGGGATTACTTCTAGAAAACTGTGGCCACATCAACAAGCCTGGTACAAATAGAAAGCCTGAGGTGTGTACTTCTAGAGAATATATAGTTTGTTGGGGGTATTTCAAATGTAAAGGGTTGTTTTTCTGGAAAAACTGCAAGGTGTGCATAGCGCATATCACAGTTGTGTTTTTTCTGAAAATCCCCTAAAGCTCTGTTTCAGTTTGGGGGAGTCTCCTGGGCAGAAAAAAGGTGTCTACCTATACATATGTGGTACCGCTGTAACTGTGAGAAATTGGGGTTTCACACACAATAAGATTTTATTGACAAACTTACATTTTTTATTACAAAAAAACACTACAAATTGTAAAAAAATGATTTTTTTTATTTTTTTGCACATATTTCGCCAAAAAATATTGAGAATACACCTTAAAAATGACAAACAAGACATTTCATGTTAAAGCTCAGACTCTGCTGAAAAAAAACAATATATCATTTTCCTGGGAAATCCCTGGAAATCCCTTCAAAAATCACATTTGAACATGGGGAGCGCAAAATAGTGCAAAATGGTCTGGCAACAGAGTGTGACAAAAACTCCAGGTAGGCTGGCACTTAAAGGGTTAAATGTCCGCTAGGATAGTGGGAGGATTTAATTGATTATTAGGCCTCTAATATAGTGACTAGACTAATAGAGGGCACAGGACCGGGAGAAACCTCTAATTAGTTTTCCTGCCTGAAAGACATAAGAAGACAATACCCGCATTAATTAAACAGGAGTAAAAGGCAAATAAAATGTAAAAGGGAGCCCGCGAGGGCACTCACAGACCGCCGAAGAGCTTGCAATCGATCCGGCAGGAGAGACAAGATGGCGCTGCAGGGCTCTGAAGGGGCAGGCCGCATGAGAAGGCACCGCGGAGCGCGCCCAGTGTTAAGCCACGCCCCCGCCAGGAAGCGCAGGGTTACAGGCTGAGGACAGCCACCGCACAGCCAATCAGCAGCCATCTGGTCCCTGAGTGACATCGCCACTGACCACAGACGCCGCAGGGCGCACGAGTCAGCGGCGGGCAATTCAAAAAACTGAAGGGGAGAGGAGCAGAGCCGAGGGGAGTGCCATAGAAACATGAAAAAGGCATTATAACACATAACAGTAATGTTAAAAGGGGCAAACCCGCCCCCCCCCCCCCCCCCCCCCCCGATGAGCAGTATAATGGGAGAAGGGGGAGTAAGGAGCCCATAAAACATTAATAAATGTAAGGCAGGCAATAGCGGACGTGGCATCCCAAGCCAGGATCACCAGTAACCTGACAACCGCCTACCCTTTGGTGGGGGATTTGCGGTGGAGCAAGCTCCAATGAAGCACCTCTAATAGGTGCTGCCTACCACCACCCGACCACGCAGCCAAGGCTGGGAGGCAGAATAAAAGTGGAATGGGTGGGAATAGTCCTACAGGGCCCATGGCTGTAAAGCCCAGCTCACCTGCAAGAAGAAAAGCCATCATCTTGTCCTTCGCAGCCCACTGCAGAGAAGAAACTACGGAATTAGTGGGAGGTCCCGGGTATATAAGGACCGGGAGGGGCCTCTTTTTTTGCCATCTCTGCAGTAAAGCGCCCTCTTGTGGACTATATCCCAGCTGTTATGAATACTATCTGGTGCAGGACGTGCTGCATACTTAGAATAGGTAAATTATTTTTTATGTGCAGCAATCTAAATTGCCCAGGAGAGGGATTCACGTGAGGACTGTTTGATGTGCTGTTCTGATTTAATTCATTTTTGATTGTTGGTATGCTTTAATGCTCATTAAGTGCTCCTACTAAAAATGTACCTTTTGATTCCTGTATGATGTTATGTGCTTCCTTAGGCAGCTCTTCCATAGTTTTGTCGACATACAAAGAAAGAATTTCAAGGCCCTTTTTGTGTTCAAGTTGACTGTCAACATGGACAAAGAGCTTTAGTCCTTTGGAAAAAAGATTTGGTTAATGATCAAATAAAAGCCTGAATAGTACATTTACAATGTTGAGGAATGTATTATGGAATTTATAGAAAATGTGTTGTAGAACTAGAAAACATTCATTAATTTAAAGAGACTATCCAGACTCACAATAAACACCACTTTTCTGTGCTCCCATATGGTGCTGTGGGCTCTAAAGTGTTCCAGGTTGTCCCCCAGCGGCATCTGAGCATTCACCACTGATAGCATATTAGCAGTGGGTACGTACGTGATGTTTCCCCTGTAGCCATTTAACAAGGGATCCTGCTTCCTTGTGACTGGCAGCAGTAAAGTGCACCGGGGCAGGTTAGGGAGCATGTTATCTGCCGTCGAGCTATAAACGCCACATATGGACTGGCTCAGCCCATTGGTCTTCAATCATGCTTGCAGACTGGCAGGTAAATGATGTATTTTTGTGAGCCTGAAGAGTGAGTTTAAATTTGATTACCACACTGGCCATTGGGAACTATATGTACTATCTTCATGAACACAACAGCCACCTCAGATGAATGGCAAAGGACTTACCTGACACAGCGTCTGTTACACTTTTATCTCTGCTTGTGATAAGCACCCGGCACTGAATGTCAAAAGCCTTTAATACCCAGGAGTCCCAAACATCATCCAGAATCAAAAGGCTTCTAAAAAAGAACAGTTGTACACCACCAAGTCAGAAAACATCCCCTCATGGGATTTTAAAGTGGACCAAAACCCAGGATTTTCCTTATCCCGGGTTTCGTACCCTGCCCCTGGGGGCACCCCGGTTTGGTGTGAAACCCCCCAGAACGCTGAGCTCACTCACTTCTCCTCGAGCCCACGGAGCAGGGGCAGCCACACGTCCCCTTCATCTTTTCCCCTGGGCATATTAATGTGCGGCTAGAGAAGCTGAATGGAATCCTACCCGCACATACGATCTTCCTATGGCTGTGTGCGGCCCCACACAGCTATTCAGTTGTGGCAGGCGGGGCTGTGCACAGCCGAGAAGGGAGATGCGCATGCGCCGTGGGCTCAGAGGAAAGATAAGATTATTGGGCACCCTGGGGGGTTTCACACAGCGGGACATTCCGAACTGGGGGTGGGGAAGTAGGCCTGCCCTGGAGTCTCATAGACTCCAGGGTGGGTTTTGGTCCACTTTAACAAACAACTGATATATGTAATATTTGTCTCGAAGCCAGTACTTACCTGGGATAGGAGCGAATCATAAGCGTTCGCAGGCGGTCTCTTGCTTCCTCAATGTTAAGTGGTGGTCTCAGTGAATACTTGCCATCCTGATCCAACCGTGTGCAAAGATTCTGCAGCTTCATCAGCAGCCCCGCTTTGTCCTGTTTTCCAATAGAAACCCAGTTCACTCCTCCTGGAAAACAGTCTGAACAAAAGAAGAAGAATGAGGCGACACTTCATCACATAATCACTAAAGTAGCCACCGTACCCCCTGCTGCAGTGATTGGCTGACAAAAGGGTTACTCAGGATCCCCTGCAGTGCTGAAGCTGTGGTAGCCCAGCTTACTGAACTCCTACAGTGGGGGAAAGCACTTTTCCCTTAAAGCAGGTGAATATTATTTGATATGCCAAATCAATGTAGCTTGGGAGGCCTTGCGAGTCTGCTTTATTAAGGCAATGTTGTACACAATATTTGAGCTCAAATTCATATGGAGAATAGCGCTTATATTGGTGTATACATGGCGGTCATGCTGCTTCTCCACCTGCAATACATAGTAAGCCTAATACAAGGTGAACAAATCGTGGGGGTTCCCTTTTTTCTTACTAAAAGCGGAACAATCACCTCCGTGCCAGCACTTGACTAGGCGCCCCTGTCCGTTTCAGGATGCCCCATTGTGTAAACACCTCCAGATTGCCGCAAACCCCTTAAACCTTCCACTGGAAAATGACGGAAAGGTGAGTGGGGTGGGCGATCTGAGGTCTTTCACAAAGTTGAGCGCCCCAAATCAGCATGCCTCTAAGGCAAGAACCAATTACCAGGATAGTCAAACTCCTGTTGATTGCTCCACTTTAATGACTTAATTATGCCAGGTTCGGTCCCCCCTGGTCACCCAGCAAAACTCACCTTTTGTCAGTCTTACAGCACAGGTGCATAGCCAATCCATTCAATAATTTTGGCTAAGGGGCGTTTGGAGCCGAAAGCAGCCACTAGCCTCTAACAGGGGGCATACCTGCACAAGCCATTCACAAATGCCTGGTGATTTCACACCACCAGTCTAAATTTATAGCACAGTACATCCTCGGCCTATGCCTGCGCCTTTGGATCGAGGAACAGTTAAGGTTTTAAGGGGACTCAGTGGGTTTCACACAGCAGGGGATCCCGAATCAACTGTAATCCAAAAAAGCACATCTAGGACAAATGGTTCTGATAGAGCTGGCACTTCCAAGAAAAACACATTTAAGGCTGCTTTGCCAACAACACAAAAATGTATTTATACTTTTGGCACTTAGACATGTAACCCAAATATCCCTAAATTATAAAAATCTAGCATAGCTAAAATAGACACGGGGGCCCCCCCATACATACCACACCCCCACCACACATCCAAAAAGGTATAATGGCTGGCCAGCCAATATCGCACAAGGGAGCCTAAATCCATCCAGAGGTAGAATGTCCACTTGTTTTTAGCAGCTTCACACATGTAATAAAAGTGCTTTGTGCTGACTGTAAACGAGGCCAATATAGCTCTATTGATGTCTCACAGCAGCCAATCCTTGTGTATCACTGTTACTCATGCTGCGATAATAGCAGCTTCATTAAAGTGCTGAAGTGCATATGCAATGTCCGCGTTGTTATGAACAGTAGCGCTGGGCGGGAGCCACGTCAGGTCAGGCCGAAATCTGTATCAGGCCGCTGACACTCATCCCCGCAGCTCAACCGCCTGCAATACCCCTCCTAGGCTGCAGCCAATGCGTAGTCCCGCGTCTCAGCAAGGGCTCACTGGCATGTAGACGTCTCACATACGGCCAGCTCATTTGGTGAGGAAGACCAGGGGGCGTGGTGGAGCCGTCCGTCCACCAACGCCGTTTCGCCCCGCCTACTGGGGCTTCGCCAGCGTGGCATGGACCAATCGCTGCCTGTCATTTATTCACAACATGCCTCCTTCAGCGAGCATCCCAGGTCTATTAAAAACATAATAGCAATGTGCTTTCCGAGTATTGTACACGTCCGGAGATTTAACGGCTGTCATCACAGTCTGACTTTATTCTCCTACCAGAGCGTTCATCCAATATTTTGTTCCGCTTAATCACAGGACAAAGACTACCTAAAATTATTTTCTACAAATACACCCATACAGCATAATACAGCATTATGTCACAACAGAGGGAGGCCAAAAGCCCACACGCAGGTATCTCACACACCCCTTGTAGTATATCACAGATTTTCCTCCTACTGCCCAAAAGGACCTATTACATTCAACACAATGAGGCATCCCTTAACATATCGCTACATTATCAATAATGATGTGGGCAAAGTCCACCTATCACTTGCGCTCCATCTCAACACACCTCTCTTCCACCTATTTCTATTATTTTTATTTTTTATTGTGGACCCAAAATCCCTTTTGCATATCTGTGTCACTTTTACTTCCACATGGGTGGTATGAGCTGCTTCATCCCGAGCAGATTCAAATGCCCCTCCAGACTTAGTAGCCACACCCCCATATTAACCTTCAAGCTTACCAAGAGTGAATTCCAATAGAGGTTTATATACACTCATACCTAAGCTTATATCAACTAAGAGTGGAGAAAAGGGGGAAAGGGGGGGGAGGGGAGAAGGAAAATACCCCTCAACACCAAATCAAGGTGGTGTCATTGCGCGTATGTCAGCGTCAACTTCTGCTACTCATAACTTTTTTAGTCACCCTGCAGTTGTTTCCAAGTACCACTATATAGGTCTACTACTTCATAACTATACTACCACCTCACAGTAGAAATCACCATTATCTGCCTACTCCCACCTATATTTATATTAAAGAAAAGTGCTCAGACCCGTCTCAATATTGAGGCCGGCGGGTGTCATAGTTCCTAACTCAAAAATCAGCCGCGCCTCTTGTTGTCTTAGTCTTTGGTCCCAGAAACCACGCCTCCCATGAGTGCGTAGCTTGAAGATACCACAGACCTTTAGACCTGATGGGTAGCTATTTTGACACCGTCTAAAGTGCTCAGCCACTTGACTCTTTTCATTGGCTTTTCTAATATCACGTATGTGTTCACCTATTCTCACCCTCAATTCACGTTTCGTCTTGCCGACATATTTCTTTCCACAGGGGCAAGGTGGATGCACAGTTTATAAACCCCTTAATCATTCTCGGATTGATATCTCTCTGACCAATATATGTTGTTGTCTTCAGCATAAATTTACATATCTGGCAGTGCCCTAGCCTTCCCCCCACTGTTGGTTTGGGGCCTAAGTCACTATGAACCAATTGGTCTCGTAAATTGCTAGCTCGCCTTGCCGTGAGGAGTGGCCTGGGTCCTACACAGTCTGCTATTGTGGGGTCTAACTGCAGAATGTGCCAGTGGGATTCTAAGATGTTTCTAAACCTATCCCAATGCGGGGAATACGCAAGATAAAGCCAACGGGCCCTCCCTCGCAAATAGAAGGAAAAATGGTGGGGAAGGGATTGGGCAAAATGTAATTAATTTATCTGACTTCAAATTAAATGACCATCATTTGTCAGTGTTATCCAAGGGCTTATCCGTCTCTCCATGCAAAGGGGGGTATGAGTTTACACTTTTTAAAGACACTACACTATTTCTACACAAAGTTATGTTTAAGGACATGTATTCAGCACAAAATAATAGCACTGGCAACGAACAGGCAAGTAGTAACGCAGATAGTCGTGAGGCAGCCCTCAGTGACAGATCATTTGGTGACAACTTTGAAGCTGGTGAAGATGAAATCCCCGACTTAATGCTGAAACTAGATCATTTAAGGGTACGTTCAAAAAACTTCCCTCCTCTAAATTCTAATAAACATGTGTCCCTTTTCCTCCAGTTAGTGCAACGGGATTTGATGTGAGGTGAGTGGACCTCATATGAGGAATATGAGAATCTGACTCAGGAAGAAAGGAAGGCACTTCAAGAATTAGAGAAAGCACCTGGAGTGATTATACGACCAAGCGATAAAGGGGGCAATGTAGTTTTCCTTAATGAGTACTACATTAAACATATAGAGACACAGCTTAATGCCAACACCTACAGTAGAATCCAGGAGAACCCCTTCCCCAATGTGGTAGCAAGGCTAAATGATAAGCTAGATTGGGCCAGAGAAAGGGGACTAGTAGCCCCGAGGGTCTTAAATTATCTGAGAGTCAGTGTATACAATCCCCGAAGTTCACAAGTGCCTGTCTGCGCCGCCAGGGAGGCCCATCGTGTCTGGGAATGGAGGTCCATTGGAAAGAATAGCCAGATTCATTAATGAAAATCTAAAACCCCTAGTAAAAATGCTACCATCTTTTGTGTTGGATAGCAATGACTTATTGCGCAAGCTTAGGTGGGTTCAGATGAAGGAAAGCTGGCTACTTGCCATCGATGTTGAGAGTCTTTACACCTCCGTTCCCCACACATTGGGCCCTGAGGCGGTGAGACAGACACTTGAGGAACTAGGACCGGAAGATGCCCCCTATAATGAATTTGTAATTGAGTTGCTGGAATTTGTGCTGACGAATAACTATTTTAGTTTTAATCAGAAGTTTTTCCACCAGACCCTGGGGACAGCCATGGGGGCGGCCTGTGCTCCTTCGTACGCCTGCCTTCACCTTGGGCGGTGGGAGAGCCTGGAGGTGTTTGGGCGGGCGGACTTTGGAGCACAAGTCGCCCTCTGGCTTCGATACATAGATGACATCCTGGTGGTCTGGAAAGGAACTGTATATGAGTTTGAGGAATTTGTCTGCCTTTTGAATCAGAATGATCGTAACATTCGGCTAACATTTAACTGTGATCCATGCAAGGTGGAATTTTTGGATTTACTAATCAGTAAACAGGCAGACTTTTCGCAAACCGACTGCAGGAAATACGTTGCTTCACTTCTCCAGTCATCATCCTGGTCCGTTAAGGCGTGGTATACCCCTTGGACAATTCCTGCGAACACTTTAGACGGTGTCAAAATAGCTACCCATCAGGTCTAAAGGTCTGTGGTATCTTCAAGCTACGCACTGATGGGAGGCGTGGTTTCTGGGACCAAAGACTAAGACATCAAGAGGTGCGGCTGATTTTTGAGTTAGGAACTATGACACCTGCCGGCCTCAATATTGAGACGGGTCTGAGCACTTTTCTTTAATAGAAATATAGGTGGGAGTAGGGAGATAATGGTGATTTCTACTGTGAGGTGGTAGTATAGTGATGAAGTACTAGACCTATATAGTGGTACCTGGAAACTGCAGGGTGACTGAAAAAGTTATGAGTAGCAGAAGTTGACGCTAACATACGCGCAATGACACCACCTTGATTTGGTGTTGAGGGGTATTTTCCTTCTCCCCTCCTCCCCCCCTTTCCTCCACCCTTAGTTGATATAAGCTTAGGTATGAGTGTATATAAACCTCTATTGGAATTCACTCTTGGTAAGCTTGAAGGTTAATATGGGAGTGTGGCTACTTAGTCTGGAGGGGCATTTGAATCTGCTCGGGATGAAGCAGCTCATACCACCCATGTGGAAGTAAAAGTGACACAGATATGCAAAAGGGATTTTGGGTCCACAATAAAAAATAAAAATAATAGAAATAGGTGGAAGAGAGGTGTGTTGAGATGGAGCGCAAGTGATAGGTGGACTTTGCCCACATCATTATTGATAATGTAGCGATATGTTAAGGGATGCCTTATTGTGTTGAATGTAATAGGTACTTTTGGGCAGTAGGAGGAAAATCTGTGATATACTACAAGGGGTGTGTGAGATACCTGCGTGTGGGCTTTTGGCCTCCCTCTGTTGTGACATAATGCTGTATTATGCTGTATGGGTGTATTTGTAGAAAATAATTTTAGGTAGTCTTTGTCCTGTGATTAAGCGGAACAAAATATTGGATGAACGCTCTGGTAGGAGAATAAAGTCAGACTGTGATGACAGCCGTTTAACCTCCGGACGTGTACAATACTCGGAATGCACATTGCTATTATGTTTTTAATAGACCTGGGATGCTCATTATACATTTTGTTTAAGTTCTGCCTGAAACCATAGCCTGGAGAACAAAGCCGAGAGCAGGCATTGAAATGGAGCAGCACGAAGCCCGTATAGGGTTAATGACGGGCGATACGTAATCATGCTGAAGGAGGCATGGTGTGAATAAATGACAGGCAGCGATTGGTCCATGACACCCTGACGAAGCCCCAGATGGCGTTGGTGGACGGACGGCTCCACCACGCCCCCTGGTCTTCCTCACCATACGAACGTGGACATTGCAAATGCACTTCAGCCCTTTAATGAAGCTGCTATTATCGCAGCATGAGTAACAGTGATACACAAGGATTGGCTGCTGTGAGACATCAATTGAGCTATATTGGCCTTGTTTACAGTCAGAACAAAGTACTTTATTACACATGTGAATCTGATAAAAACAAGTGGACATTCTACCTCTGGATGGATTTAGGCTCCCTTGTGCAATATTGGCTGGCCAGCCATTATACCTTTTGGATGTGTGGTGGTGTGTGTTGATATGAGGGGCTGTGGTATGTATGGGGGCCCACGTGTCTATTTTAGCTATGCTAGCTTTTTATAATTTAGGGATATTTGGGTTACATGTCTAAGTGCCAAAAGTAAAAAATACATATTTGTGTTGTTGGCAAAGCAGCCGTAAATGTGTTTTTCTTGGAAGTGTCAGCCCTATCAGAACCATTTGTCCTAGATGTGCTTTTTTGGTTGACATCTACACAACTAGTATAATTAGGAGGCAAGAAATAGCAGCCTATATTATTTTTTCACATAATACAGGACGGGCAAAATATATCTTGCATGAACAAAAAGAATGTAGAAACTAGAGGATATCTGTAAAGACTGTATTGTTTTTACCTTTCAAAACACTGTGGTCTCTGAGTGCTTCAGCAGCCAGTACAGACTTGCCGCAACCCGCCATACCGTACACCGTTACCCAGCCTGGATCACTGTTTAATCTCTGAAGACTTTTCTGAATCTCTTTTACAGGACCCAATCGAGAGACAAACACTACAGGTCGCTGAGGCACCGCACCTTCACACAAGACAGTTTTCACTAAAAAGAGATTTTTAAAAAATCAGCAATGTGAGAGAATCTGAAAGAGTGTTGTATGTGCTTTTAATAAGGATACAAACTTTAATACAATTGAATACTTCAAATCAACATACAATCACCAGAATATTGCAGGTCAGCGTTGCCTTTTCTGTTCTAGCAAATATTGGTAAAGGGTACGATGATAAACAGCACTGGCTAAATTAATGTAAAAAACCCTGACCCTCCCCATAAATCTGCACTGTGTACGCATGCTGAAGCTTCCCACTGCCCAGACACTGGTTGATTATATAAAAAGGAGCTACACCTTTATCCGAGAATTGCCAAGGTGATTGTTTGATTAGGGTCGATTATGGTTTCTTCTTGTGGGTTGTAGCAATATATATTTTCGATTTATAATATTTTCCAACCACACCCTTATGGAAAAATACATAACCGAATCAAGGACTTGTAAGTAACAAGGATATATTATGCACCTGTAATTTCTGAGCAGTGTACTTTGACCAATATATATTATAATTAGTATTAATTGTTTTAGTACTAGCTGCCTATATGTCTCTACCACATTCTCATTGTGTGGAGGGGTTTTCAATCCTCCCTCCTCATATAACTATCGCTAAAGTATGTTATGTGCTTAATGAGAAATAGATGTTCTTCATGTCTGAACTATACCTTCCATATATGTGTATCTTTATATGTTTGAAATATTCAATAGCAATATGACATGTGTCCAGGCATCCAATCAGAACGGTCATTTAAGCTCCTTTGTGTAAAACTGTATTTAAGAAAGCAAAAAGAGCCAGCCAATTCGGGCATTGGCAACTGAAGTAAGCAAGCCCCTGGTCGACCGAATAAACATTGCATTTCCCGACGACTTATGCTTCTCAATGCATTCAATTTCTACATCAGTTTCACAATGGGACTTTCTGGAACCATTTTTGCCTGCCTATAATCCTGCCTAGCATCAGCACACATAAACACCAATACATAAATAAAGACAATAACATTCCCTTGGCTGTACAGTAGATCACAAAAAAACCTTGTCAGTATTTATGTCCTGTAACATCACAATTTAAAGTGAATCTGTGACCAGGAGGGCTCAGGATGGCAGTCAAAAGCTTTAGTGCATATGGCAACAGGTCGGTCCCTATTGGAATCAATGTGTGCGTGTGTGTGTGTGTGTGTGTGTGTGTGTGTGTGTGTGTGTGTGTGTGTGTGTGTGGTTGATGGAGCCTCATTTTGATCAAAGCTGAAATATTAAATGTGCATTAGAAGGATTATATATGTGCTGTTATTTTAGAGGGGTATATTTATTGACAGAGGTACTTTCATTTCATAAGCCAACAACCAAAAAAAAAAACCACATCAGTGACACAAATAAATTCATGTTCCATTTGAATTAAATTCAACTTTTCTCCACCTCCGCATTTCCAAATAGGAAATGAGTTGGAGAAAAGTTGAATTAAATTCAAATGGAACATGAATTTATTTGTGTAATAATAGAAAAATTCCCAAGATCAAATCCTGAAGTTCCCCCACTCAACGGTGAGTGCAGTGACAATGGGTGCCCTCTTGCTCTGTCAGTCCGGAAAGGAAGAGTATGAGAAAGGAAATTCACAGGTGAGTATGGACATTTCCCTTCTCTCATCTCTTCCAATCCGGGGCACCACCAGTAGCAACGCGTTGGGCGTCCCAAAGCCGTACCCTCAATAAGGGTGAGACTGTGCAAAAAATCCTGCTTCACATGAAACAAAGCTTTGTCTTTATGCAGCACCAAAAAGGATGATCTGATTGAAAACACTGCCAGTCCCTAAACCTGCCAGATGGAGGTGATAGCCACAAGAAAAGCCAACTTTAATGTGAGCTTTGTCAGGGAAGCCTCTGCCATGGGTTCAAAGGGGGGCCCCTGAAGTGCTGACAGTACCAAATTGAGATCCCAGGGTGGGATTATTTACCGTTGTAGAGGATGAACATGCGAAAGCCAACCTTCAGCTCATAACTGAAAGCCTGCAATTCAGCTGGCACCACAAGGCAAAGAGAGTTGGAGCTGCATCAGCAAACAGGGGATGCCGTTACGTGTGACATGTACCAAAGCAGCAATTCTGTGCTCTTCCCAAAAGCAATCCTTATCACACACCCAAATCATGCGAATACAGAATTTACAGAATTTAGACTATAGGATCATAGGAGCAGGGCTCTCACTCCTATTGTAGCTTTATAAATAAAAATCACTTTGAACTCTGCAGCATGGTTTGTAATGTACTGATTTTTTTACCCTGTCTAATTACTAGTTTGTACAGCGCCATGGATGAAGATGACAACATAAAAACAATAATAATAGTTAGTATAGAGGAAGGACATGCCTGGTGTTTGAACTACCAATCTAGATAAATAAGGGATGGGAAAAAAGAATATGTTTAGTAAGTGCATTGACAATGGAAGAAATCAGCGCTGAATCAGTGACTAACACTTTTTTAGATGTAGAGGCAAGATTAAACACTACTGTTCACGTGTTTTCAAAATGTTTATTAAAAAATTAAATCAGAATAGGGGACTTAGAGGCTGATTTTCCTATGCGGAAGATTGGTGTTGGATTAACCTACATTGATTGAAAGTAAAACAAAAATATTAAAAAATAGTTTTCTTAAACCGGACCTTCACCATGATTTAATGAAAAGCCCAAACTCTTAAAAAATGGTTCCCCAGCATCTAAAATTAATATATTTTACGTTTTTAGCCACTAACTTATTATTCTTTCTCCCACTGGGCTGCAACTCTGTTTAGGACTTTAGGATACGGGCGCCGCCATCTTGACTCAGAAGCACCACACTTACTGAGGAGAGGAGAGTGGGATAAGGTACAGGGGGGCTGGTTATAGCTGTGCTTTGCTCAGACAGAGCAGAGCTGGGGTCAGGGAAAGGTCAGCAATCCCAGAATGCAGAGCAGCACAGTCAGGAGGCACTTCCTGTTTGCAGGCTGCCTGATAAGATGGCGGCTTCCATAATCCGCCATCTTGGATGTTTAAAGGCTCATAACATGCAGTAGATGCAGGTAGGATGATTTTTAATGTGGACAATCTGTATGTACAGGGTGTGGGAAACATATAAGATAAACTCTTATTCAGAGTGAAGGTCCGCTTTAAGCAAAAACAATCTTTTTGAAAAATGCTGCAGCTAGGTAAGAAGGGCCAGGCAAGATACATAGCCAGAGTGCAAATAATAAAAGAGAATAGAAGAAGAAATCTTAAACATGGCTATGGGGTTCCGAATGTTTATGTCACTGGAGGAAGCAGTGCATTGCCACACAAACTATATTCTTATATGTGTTGTATATGCAGTGCAACTAAAGAGATTATACTGATCTGGAATTCATCTTTACTCTACCTTTATTTCAGGCCCATAATACAAAGCTTCAAGCGGACCAAAACCCACATTTTTATCTAGGATCCCCTGAATTGCTCCCCCCATGAAGAGCACCTTTTGCCAATTTTCACTGCCCTTACTTCACTCTAATCCCAGAGAATGCCGCCTGTTTTAGCTGCAAAGCTCAACCCCCTTCATTCATTGTCACTGTTGTGTGTGGCAATGGTGTCATTGCCACACCAATGTACTGATTGCCTACCATCTTATTTCGAAGGCCAGAAAAAAACAGGTGATTCAAAAAGTGAAAATATCCATTTCTCATTCTACATCACAAGAAGGGAGTATCAGCAGGGGCTTTCATAAGTTCAGTGGGTTTTGGTCCACAGCAAGACAGCTTGTTGCAATTGTCCAATCAGCTGCGTGAGACAAAAGATGAGTAGCCTTTTGTTTTGTTATTTGGGCGGTCAAGCACTTTAACCATCACCAAAACATAATAAAAAGGTAATAAAAACATAAGGTCCCAAATATTCACTGTAGACAGATTTCTGGCAACACAGACCAAGTGTAAAACCGAATTCCAATGTAGCTGGTGCACTCTTACATGACCATAGTAGACGGGTGCCAGGACCACAGTGGCGCCGCTGTAGATCCAGAGCAATGATTAGGACCGAATCCGAGGATTGAAAGCTATATCAAAACTGTCCGGGCAGAGACCATTCGCACCATGCAGACCAAAAAGTCACCAAAACCTCACTAGGGGTGAACTCATTATCCACTTTGAGACGAGACAATACTAGTATCATTAAGCCCCGGGGCAATAGTAGTGATGGACTACGAGTTGTACCGTAAAAGCATCATTGAGATGCTCATGGACCCCGTAAGTTATGAAAAAATCTCAAATAATCCTATCTGGGGGATCCAGAATGCTGTACAGCAGGGGTACTCAACCACTTCTTGTAAAGGTCCAATTACAGGCATCTGGTGAGAGGTGAAGGTCCGGATGGGGGGCTGTCGCGTGGGGGGCGGATAGATAGTTAGAAATAAGCGCACTGGATGGAGGGGCTGTAAAATTCACTGGCAAAGCGAATAAAGGCTGCTTGCTTGCCCCCACCCCAAGAACCCTATTAGGCTTTAGGAAATAAACAAGAGCTTTTTATTTTGCCCCACAGAACCTATAGCTCTGGCCCACACTGCTTTTAACGCCCTATGCATTCTGTGCAGGCCGTGTACAAGGGTAGAATAGGGCTGAAAATGTTACTGGTAATAAGGTCTGGTAACAAGTTAAGGGGGCAGCACTGAGCACGGCAATACAGAAGCAACTGTGTGCAGGACGGTCAGGGCAGGGGTCCGGAAATCTGGTGCCGAGGTCTGCATTCGGACCCTGGTCCATCAGTTGAGTACCACTGCTGTACAGCAATAGGTGTCTCTTGGAGTTACTAATGGGTGGCTGAGCGAAAACACGGCCAAATACATCCAAATCCAGCACTCAATCACACCCGTAATTTATGGCCTACCGAAGGTTCATAAGGGGTGCAACCTGCTTAAATTTCGACCTATTGTAGCAGGCACAGACTCGGCCACCCAACCACTGGCACAATGGCTGGATTATTACTTACAGCCATATGTGCAGCGGCTACCTTCTTACCTTAAAGACACTGGGGATTTCCTAGAGAAATTTAGAGAAGTATGGATAGAGAAGGATGACCTTTTGGCCACCATGGACATTTCCTCCTTGTATACAAATATACCAAATAAACAAGGAGTGAAGGCCATAAAATACTTTCTCTCACGGGAACCCCCAGAAATACCAACTGAGTACCTTATCACAGGTCTTGAAATTGTGCTACATAACAACTACTTTAGGTTTGAAAATGTATTTTACAAACAGATCCTTGGCACAGCTATGGGGAGGGCCATAGCCCCTGCTTTTGCTAATTTGTTGGCTTTCTTGAAGAAGGATATATCTACCCATCACCATTGTATACGGACCATGTATTGGGGTCGATATATTGATGATGTGGTCACCGTCTGGCATGGGGACAGACAAGAGTTTGATAAGTTTAACTCCGAGCGGTTTTTACGACCATTACATTCAATCCAGAGGTATCCACAACACGTGTGACCTTTCTGGATGTAGCTACTGATAAGGACCCTTGACGGACTAATAACTACAGGCCTTTACACCAAACCCACCGACAGGAACACATTATTGAGATATGACAGCGCACATCCTAAGCCATTGGTCAACAGCCTCCCCATTCCCCAATTTTTAAGGGTACTTCGGATCAATTCCAACCCAATAACCCACAAACATCAACTGCAAGAGATGTTTAACAAATCCCTTGTTCGGGGGTATCCCAAATCTGTACTTACTCAAGCCCAAAAACGTGCAGATGAAATTTGGGTCGGTGACCAGCGGAAAGAGAAACAAAAGGAAGAGCGGGTTCCGTTCATGTTAACGTTTAATCAAGCAGCCCCCACCATTGAGCATATCACAAATAAACACACATGTATACTGGCTTCTGACAACACAATGTGTCCAGCAATAAAAAGACCCCTATTGAAAGTCTATCAGTGAAATGGAAACCTGAGGGACTCCTTGGTTACGGCTAATCCTGTCGAGAAGTACTCTAAAAGACCTGTATCACTTCCCACCCATACAGGGTGTAACAATTGCAACGTATGCAATTCCCTTATCCTTGGCCCTGAGTTCACCCATCTCCACACTGGACGGCGATTCACAATCTGCGGTGTTTTCTCTTGTCTCACTGATTTCTGCGTATATCCGTGTGGCCTCCTGTATGTTGGAAAGACAATTAGCCCTTTTAAGAAAAGGTTCCAGCAACACCGCAGCGACGTGCGCATTAGTATTAATAAACACAAAAACGGGGAGGCCTTGGACTACGACAAACCTGTGGCAGTGCATTTCGTGAGACATAATCATCAGACCCATGAGCTCCGTGGTATGGTCATAGAACACGTGGAAAGACCATGCCGTGGTGGCGATCGCCATCTTCGGTTACTTCTAAGGGAGACCTATTGGATTCATAAACTTGATGCCGTTCAACCTAGAGACCTTAACACCTCCTTTGGATTTACGTGTTATTTACCACAACGCTGAAGGATTTGTTGCATTCTTCTGACTATTGTCCCTCTTTTGAAATCACCCTTTTAGTACCCGTATCCTTCCTACCTTCCAGTTAGGCCAAGATCATCTTCTGCTTACACCAACCACTGTTCTATAACATTGTTCCTCTCTTGAATTGTCCCTCCTTTAAAATTGCCCCATTAGTATCCAGATTTCTTCCTACTCTCCTGGCAGACCATTACGGCCCCTTGTTGACATAACCCCACCTATTTTGTTAAATGGTCCCTCTTTTGAACTCACCCCTTTAGTATCCTATCCCTCAGACCTTCCAGTTAGATCATCTCCTCCTGTGCACACCAATCACTGTTCTATAATATGGTCCCTCTTTTGAAATTGCCCCATTAGTACCTAGATTTCTTCCTACTTTCCTGTTAGACCATTATGCCCCCCTGATAACATAACCCCACCCCATTTTTTGCAAAATTGTCCCTCTTTTGAACAATGCCCCTTGTCAATATTTACCCCCTAGCTATCGGCCTCTAACCTCCAACCCTTCTCCTCTCCCGCCCCCTTTTTTGTACACCCTTCTTAGATGAACATGTCCCCTCTTTCCCCCTTTTTGTCCCTCCTCTGAATATTGCTTTTTATTCCCTGTCCCGCTTTTCCAATCCCGCTCATCCCTTCTTATACCTAGTCTTACTACGTCCCTACCTATGTCCCTCTTTTCTGGCTGACATTCTTTTCCTCTCCCCTACTTTCTTTGCTTAGCCTCCTGGCCCCTCCCTTTGTTCTTCTTGTCCCCCTCTTCATGCCTTGCCCTATGTCATCCATGCTACATCCTGGCCCCTCTGTCCAGTCCCACTATCCCCCTCTTACTCCCTGCTCTATCTCCTCCTTTCCCGGTTGGTCCCTGTTTTGACACCTTAATTATTACTTTACATGTGAATAAATGTTAATTACTGCATACTTCTGTTGCACCTACAGCCGTGAGCCTCTTCTGGCTCGCAACGCCACCAGCGAGCGCTGTCAGGCCCGTGGAGCGCTCCCCAACTCGGGGTCTGCGGCTCCTGGGTGTGCGCTGTCTGTCACACAGGCTGTTGGCGTTATTAGTTACCAGGCAGACTTTGCTGCCCCAGCCCTCTGGCAGACGGGGAAACAGCCGCCCACGGTCTCAGCGAGCAGCGGCTGGTGGTGACGGGACTCCTCGGATTCGGAGCCCTGCGGGTATAGGTAAGTAGTCCTTGCACTACTATTTTTTATTTTACTTATAATAATGTAAATCTTGTGGAATACACTGGCCCAGTATACAGAATAGCCCACGGATGTCACTATGACGCCAGGCGGGAATTTTGAATCAATCTTCTGTTTGTATATATACTTCTGGGACACTACCGTAAGAGCACTGTTTGGCAGTCAACCTTGATAAAGGGGGCTTCTGACCCCCAAAACGTTGGTTTAATGGACAGTTATTTGCCATCACATGGACTTTATTTCCTGCTTTATGTATGCACTGGAATACTTGTTTGTGATTGAATACAAGCATTTTCACTACTGATTGGAGTGCCGGTCCTATTCATTGCTACAGACCAACTGTAATTCCTGCTTAGAGTTGCCCACAACATAGAAAACTGTTCTGCATCACAAGGAAAAGGAACTTTTCAGGCAAGTTCACATTAACGGACGTCAATAGGCAAATATAAATTATATTACAGGAAGGGGAATTTACATTTAGAATGCTGATAAGGATACTGGGTCCCATTACCCATAAGAGAATGCAGTAACATAACCAAGAGCCCCCAGTATACAGCTTAAAGAGAGCTATAATGAGATTTAGAGGACTACCTCACACCAATGCAATAAGGCTGCTCGCCTTCAGTTTTGCTGCAGAGGCACCAATAAGCTCACTATTCCTCTGTACTGGAGCAGACATCCAACAGGGTACAGCCACTCTCACACAGGAGCCTCTTATGGCCCATATGCCCATATGATTCAGCACATAAGAGGAACAAGTAGCTAATCTATTCTGGGGACAAATGAGATACCCAAATCAGCCCTCCCTGACTGGAGACATAGGAAACAAATGCCACTTGCCCTGCAGCATCAGCAACCACCATTGCTTCAGATTGATGGAGAATTAAAGGGCTACAGAAGGCAAAGACATTTGTTAGACCATTGGGATGCATCTACAGTTAGATCCTTAGTTGACTAGTATTGTATCTGTTTACTTACCGTAGGCGGTAATACCATTTCCTGTAGTCTTGCCGCTGCTAGACATGTCAATGGAAACTGCACCTTTAAGAAGAGCAGCCAGGTCCTTGTACCCCTCATGTAAGAGGGCATTATAAAATGAAACATAAGCACGATTGTCTTTTTCAAGAATGAGTTCAATTAGGCGTTGGGCTCGATCAACTTGAGTAGCCTGCCAAATACAAAACAAATGTATATATACAAAATTGTCAAAATCAGCCAAAGTGGTGCACCGCACACAATTGATAAGACTGTGCTACACTGTAAAAATTAAAGCACTACATCAAGATTAGGCTCATGGGACACAACCCAAAAGGCCTAAACAACAGGAGCACCAAACACAATCAGAATCAAAATCCAATTTCATTCATTAAGAGTCAAATTTGATCAAAGAAACAAAAAACATAACAGACAATATACAAGACCAACACATTAAAAACACTACATGCCCCCAAATTTCATCCAGTGCTACAGAATCGCAGCAATTTATTCCTGGGAATACTCCTAAATGTGAACACGTATAATAGATAACCCTATAAATACTAATCTTTTTGTGCCGGCACAAAACCCTAACCTCACACTACCAATTCAAGTACATTCAATAAAGTGACAGTGCATAGTAAACGTAACATCAATTCATATGGAATACAGTACGCCATAAATCTCCATTAAACCTAATATCCAAATAGTGCGTATATAGTATAAAGTGACTGAGTGCAACAAAGTACATATGTATATAATAATAATAGGTATGTGTCCTGAGCAATATTGGTCATGGACACATGTGCACAAATTAGAAAGCATGCAAATCAAAACAACCAAATATATAAAAGTAAGGTAGGGAGGCACAATACTAAGCCTGGCAACGGGTAGATCACGTGTTTGGGGGCATGTAGTGTTTTTAATGTGTTGGTCTTGTATATTGTCTGTTATGTTTTTTGTTTCTTTGATCAAATTTGACTCTTAATAATTGAAATTGGATTTTGATTCTGATTGTGTTTGGTGCTCCTGTTGCTTAGGCCTTTTGGGTTGTGTCCCATGAGCCTAATCTTGATGTAGTGCTATATAGAAAATTGTAAAATGTAAACATTAAAGATAGCAAATTTTATGAAGCACATCTGAAAGTAAAGTCAACAGCGTAATTATGGTATGTTTCACTCCAAAGAACTCCAAAAGAAGGAGAGGGGGGGGGGGATATCTGGATCTAATGTAGAAAATGTAAAAGTCCACTCATCTTACTGACACTCCGCGCCATTGATTGTCCTCCTGCATTCTGATCATCCTTCCTTCTGGTCCTCCCTAATGTTGTAGGGGAATGGGAAGATTCTGCACTCTGCCCATTATGAGGGGATTGGGGGGGGGGGTGTACAATGCCTGTTATAGGGGGTTGGCGGGGATTCTGCTCATGGCCTGTTATGGGGGGAGGAGAGTTCTGCCACACTGCCAGTTACAGGGGATTGGGGGGGGGGGGGGAATTGGGGACTTGGGGAATTCTGCACACTGCCTGTTATTAAGTTCTGGGGGAGTTATATTTTAGCTTACCATTGGCTTCCGAATATTTTTCTCCTCTAAGCCCTAGGTGTGTCTTATGGACAGGTGCAAGTTAAAATACCGTAACAAACATATATTAATATATTATATATTATTAGCCATATAAAATAATGATCTAATGGCCAGAACTGCTGGGACATGTTATTAACCCTAGTTTAAAAGGGACTTTGGCATTTTTTAAAGTGTATATTTTTTGGATGTCCACGTAATACTGAGCTGATCTATGCCTTTTTTATTTCTTATGTTGGTAGATGTGTGTTTTATGTAAGTAGTTTTCACTATCTGCAATCTATTGGTATTGGCAACTGTACACCAAGATCTACAAAGAGAAACAAGGTAGGCCTGCATACACAGAACATTGCCGTTATGGCCGCTGCTGAGGTGAGGGAGCTCGCTCACACATAAGCAGCAATCTGTGCGTTCTTGTAGATCTTGGGTGTACAGACATGGTGTGTACAGTTATCAGTAATTATAATAATAACCAACAGATTGCAGGTAGTGAAAACTAAGTCTATGAAACAAACCTTTGCTGACATCAGAAAAAATACTACATAAGCACGGCATCTTGAGAACATCATTTTACGCACAAAGAAATATACACTTTCAAAAATGTCATCGAAAGTGGAGTTTCCCTTTAAATTTCTCCAATGTGGGGGATAGCGAGGCACAAACTGTGCAAACGTATTGGCTGAGATTTATATAAAAAAGGTATGAAAACGAATTCATTCTGAAGGTCAGCTTCACGCCCAGTGGTCCTTCTTGTTCTGATGTAGTCTGCTAAGAGTACAGCCATGGACAGAAGGCTGCCAACTCGTGTCATGGAGGAATGCAGTGCACAGAAAGGGGGCCGGTCATGCCAAGACATTTTTGTGCACTGTGTTATTGCGCTGCTATTGTTAGGCAGCCCATGGTGACAGGCCAGGCCACCAAATCTTGCTGGTGCTGTTGTAGGCAAGAGCATCCGAGGAGCTGCTGCTGCCCTAGTCCTGTTTCAAGCCACTTCCCTCTAATGATAGGGGGAAGGGGGTCAGCAGGCAACTTCAACATGTCCCCCAGCAAGGCAGCAGAGAGTCTCTGCAATTCAGGAGATGCAGAGAAAGCGGTGGGGAGAACCCTAAAGACTGGCCAAGAGGGAGCCTCAACCTAAACAAGTTCAACTAGGACAACCTTCCTAAATAATAGACAAAAATTCACAATGGAGCATACCTGACTTTTGACCTTCTCTTCCTCTTGTGGGGTAAGGACTTGATCGCTGATCATGTGATCCATGATGTAGGCAGTCCGGATGTCCTTTGCCAGTGTGGCTCGGTTCTGAAGCAGCAAGCTGCGGGCCTTTTCATCCATTTTCTCATTTAGGTTTTACAGGCTTCTCGGTAGGCAGGGAAAAAACAACGTCTTCCAATAGCACCAGAAATAGTTCAAAACCTGCGAAAAAAAAAAAAAAGGTGTTACATTCAGAAATTAGAGACATAAAGATTACAAACGACAAATGAAATCTGGATAAGACTATAGCTCTCCTGTCAAGCAGTAATGTCAACTTGCTACATAAAGGCTGGCCTGTGACATCAATAACGGGCTACATACAGTCATGTGACTTTGGATCTTTAGTTCTGCACTAGCTGTAGCGGTAATTTACTTTAACAAACATGATGCTTCAGTTACTTGTTGTGCTTTTTCTGTAATAAAGATAAACACAAATGTATGTACAGCCAGCCCTCCATATTCGCAGACAGACTGGGGGACACATTTAGTGCTTGCAGCTGAGGCAATGCGGCTTGTAAATAATGCACAGAGCAGGAGCATGCACTTGAATGGGCAGATGGGAGCGTGCACAGAGCGTGGGATGCTACCCCCCCCCCCCCCAAGGCAAAACGCTTATAAAGCTGACATGGCTGACCTGTGAAGGGCATGTCATGGATGCAGCTTTATGAGTCATGAGCATGCTTTGCTGTGGTCAGAGACATCTGTGAGAACACTATGGCTTGTCGTGCTCGCTCACGCTGAGAGCCCCAAGGGACAAAGTGGAAGGTAGACCACTTTTTGCATGGTCCTGGAGGAATGAAATTAAAAGCAGAGAAGCCTGCTATGGCTTCTACCCCACTCTGCAGGAAATAGAGGAGAGGCACGTGGGGCAGGCATCAGGTGAACAGCTTGCTGTCTTATTATTGCCATTTCCTGTACATTTTCTTCAAAGTGGACCAAAACCGACACCCTGACAGCCCTGTAATCTATAAGATTTCATCTCCCCAGGGCATCCAGAATGGGGATGTCCCACTGTGTGAACCCCCCCCAGGTCACCCAGAAACTCACCTTCTTTCCTGCACGCATGCGTGAGCAGCGGCCGCATCGCCACCATCCCTTTAGCAGGACGTTTGTGAATGGACAAGGCATTTGTGAATGGCTGACATGGACACGCTCCCTGTTAGAGGGTAGCAGGGGTTGCGGCTGCCAGCGTGCTCGGGTCAGCACGCCGATTGGACGAGAGGCCACGCAAGCACCGTAGGACTGTGGAAAGGTGAGTTCGATTGGGCGACCTACAGGGTTTCACACAGCAGGGCATCTCCCAGTGGCAAGGACCAAAACCCAGAATAGCAGAATCCTGGGTTTTGGTTCACTTTAAGTACTTCCCTACATGTTCCTCAAATACCTAAAATGTGAATACATCGCACCAATGTCATTAAAAGATCTTGGGGTAACCTGTGTTTCTGAGATATTTTGTTTTCATTTGGTCTTTGCTGTTGAAGTTTGTTTTGTCACCATGCTTAGATCGAAAGAGCTCCCTGAGGCCTTCAAACTAAAAAGGATAAGCAAGAGTCTTTAAAGGAATGTAAAATGTAAAGCCCGGGTTTTGGCCCACTTTCCTGGGGCATACCAATTTTCCATGCTCAACTTTGATTAGCCCTAAACTGTACTTTTCAGCAGTTCCCACTGCACATGTGCGAGCCGTCGCACTGTTTGTAAGAGAGCGTTGGCATAGAGAAGTGTCTGCATCCTTGGTCTTCCTGTCATCTGGGACTTGCACCTGTTCCCAGCCGCAGGGAGAATGGGGATGTGGCTGCAGCCTGCAACCCCCGGAAAGTTGAGTAAATGCGGGTGTTTACAGTTAACACGGTGGGGCATCTCGATTCAGGAAACTTTAATGACGTAACTGGAGGAGAAGGACATAGCAGGGTATTTATCCCTCCCCACCATTGACGTCAGTCACATGAAGGCTTCCAAGGAGGCTCCTCCTCTGTGGGCCCTCGCCTCCTCCCCCCAGGGAGCTGGGACGACAAAGAAAGAGCTGATACCCGGCAGCAGAAGGGGGGTTAACCTTTGAAAAAGTTAGAGAAAGCTGAGGCCAAGTGGATACTATATTTTTCCACTAGTGCCCCATTAGGTCTTGGACTTACATATGTGTGTTTGATTTTTTAAATCTTATGATATAATATATGGCACAAAATCCAGCTTAAGCCCCCCTGTCAAATCAAGTATTGATAACACTATTGTTATTTGATTTGTTTGATTCTGTTTAATAGTGTCAGATTTAATGTTTCTATCCTTGCAGCAGGAGTACTATGGAGGTTATAGTGGATCCATGTGATATTTATACAATGTATAAATATTGTTGAATTCACATGACATGATTTTTATATTACTTTTTGGTGTGTTCCACTATGATTTGCCCGTATCATCATATTTCTTTTTTATTCACGAAGCGGTATTTGCACTTGCTTGTTTGTACTGTTAATAATTGATTTTCTGACCCCAGAGATTCCTGTTTGTGTTGTCGGCGGGGGCACGCTGCGCTGTACTCGCTGGTGGGCCATGCATTCCCTATTCAAGGGAGAGGGGAGAAGGCCTTTTCTCCTCGCCAGCTTGGTGGCCAATAGGAGACGCAGGGAGGCATGCCAGTGTCACCTGAAGCACGTTGTTCCAGAACATTCATGTGAGTACCTGTGGATTGGGCACACATATTCAGCTAATATAGCAGGATGAGCTTGCATTTGTTGGTTTGGGTCAGTGCCCCGCCAGACCAGAAGGGAGCCACCAGCACGGCGGACCTGCAGGACGCTGCCTGCCAGGGGACAGATGAAGTATGGTGAGATGCAGCAACCATGAATTCTTTTCTTATTTTAAAATGTTTTTTTCTACTTTTTTAACACTTTGTGAACTGGTAAGGGGTCCACAGGGTAGTGATGGCCAGAATACAACCTGCCAGCATTGGCATGCTGGATAATTTGCCCTGTTTCTTACGTTTTTGCGATGGGGAGAAACAGACTGAATCAAGATCGGGGTCAAATCAATCCATTCCTGTTATCTGTCACAGTGTGTACTAGAATTTCCCACTTACATTTCAACTTGGAGAAATAATCTAGTAAAGAAACTATCAATAAAATTAAATACATATTTTAAGGCAGAATCAAATAGTACATCTAAATATAAGCTAGCTACGTAGGAACAAATCCAATTTGGGATGCTCCACTATACGTCCATGTCTGGCAGCCGCCGAGGCTTACCTCTTCCGCCTTGTCTCCCACGACTGCCATTTATGTAACAACCTTAAAGTGGACCATCACCCTCGGGTGATCGGCCCGGGAATCTATAAGATTCCCGGGCCGATCGCCTCCCTCCCCGCGAGACATCTGAGATCGGGATGTCCCGCGGGGTGAAACCCCCCCAAAACCCCCAAACCCCCTCACCTTAGCTTCGTCGGCGGCCGGCCGCCTCCCTCGCGCCCCTCTAGGCGGCGGCGGAGGAGCCGCTTGTCCGCGGCTGTCAAATCCCTTGTCCGTCGGCGCTGGGAGCGGGGAGAGGTGAGTTTTTAGGGTGATCGGGGGGGTTTCACACAGCGGGGCACCCCGATCGGGGGTGCCCCAACGAAGTGGACCAAGACCCAGGATAGTCAAAATCCTGGGTGTTGGTCCACTTTAACCCTTTAAATGCCAAGCACGTAGTTTCTACGTGGTTGCTTCTCCTACCGTTAAGTGCCAAGCACGTAGAAACTACGTGCCTGGCATTTCCCCCAAACAGTTAAAAGATAGAAAAAAAAAACACTTACCTCTGGTATCCCTGTGAAGCTTGGGGGTCCCCTCTTCCTGGGGGGGGCATCCGATCGCCCCCCCGTCGTCCTCCGTCTTCAGGGGGGGGCCCGAAACCAGCCGCCCCCCCCGTTTCCAGCGCTGACTCGCCGTTGTAAAAAAAAAAATAAATAAAACTGTCATTTACTCACCTCCGCGCCCGAGCCTTCTATCAGGTCTCCTCTTCACCAGGGAGGGGTCCGATCCCCCCCCTGGGCTGTGCAGTCTTCAGGTGAGGACCCTCTTCCGGGACCTCACCTCTTGTAATGGCGGCGATGGCCGCCGCCGCTTAGCTCCGCCCATTGTGGGAGGAGCGGGATGACGTCATCCCGCTCCTCCTATACCCCCTCCGAGCTTCGGCATCTGTCAGATGCCGGTGGTGATCGGAGCAGGGCGGATGTCAGGTGAGGAGGCTCCGATCGGAGCCCCCTCGCCTGTCACCCGCCCTGCGCCGATCACCACCGGCATCTGTCAGTGAGATGATCGGCGCGGGACAGTGGCGAGGGACGCCGGATCGGAGGTGAGTACAGTAAAAAAAAAAAAAATAAAGATTTTTTTTCTCTGTGCCAGTGTGATTTTTTACTTTTAACCCCTTGTGAACTGGTAAGGGGTCCATGACCCCTATACCAGTTCACAAGGCTGGGGGAATGGCAAGCCACCTGCGCTAGCGGGTGGCTTGCCATTAACCCCTGGCACCCCCATTACCTGCCTCCCCAAAGGCCAGGGGGGGGCAGAAGAGCCCGGGCCCACATAAGCTATGTGGGCTCGTAGGCTGCAGGGTGGGGGGGCCACAAAAGCTGGCCCCCCCACTCTGTGCCTACAAGCCCCCATAGCTGGTCCCAGGCTGGTTACTGTGGGTAAGGGGGACCCCATGTCAATTTTTATTTTGATTTTTAAAAGTTTTTAACCCTTAAAAATCAAAAAAAATGGGGTCCGCCCCCCCTGGGAGGGGGGACCCTATGTCATTTTTTTTTTTGATTAACCCTTTGTGTTCTGTCATCCAGCAGCTATAAAAGGCTTCTAGCAAGTGAGCAGAAGCCAGTGATCGCCGAGGGACAGAGTGCTCCAGGATGGATGGGAGGTGAGTACAGTGTAAAAAAAAAAAAAAAAAAAAAAAAAAATTAATAAACTATTTTTTTCTCTGCTTGTGTCTGTGTGATTATTTACTTTTAACCCCTTGTGAACTGGTAAGGGGTCCATGACCCCTATACCAGTTCACAAGGCTGGGGGGATGGCAAGTCACCTGCGCTAGCGGGTGACTTGCCATTAACCCCCGGCACCCCCATTACCTGCCTCCCCAAAGGCCAGGGGGGGGGCAGAAGAGCCCGGGCCCACGGGCTATGCGGGCTTGTAGCCTGCAGGGCCAGGGGCCACAAAAGCTGGCCCCTGCACCCTGTTCCTACAAGCCCTGCATAGCTGGTCCCGGGCTGGTTACTTTGGGTAAGGGGGACCCCACGTCAATTTTTGTTTTGATTTTTAAGGGTTTTTAACCCTTAAAAATCAAAAAAAAAATGGGGTCCCCCTCCCCTGGGAGGGGGGACCCTATGTCATTTTTTTTCTCGATTTAACCCTTTGTAGTGTGGATGGTAGTTGTATTTTTTTTGTGAATGTTATAAAATACTTGTTTCAGTTAGGGGGTTCTCCTGGGCAGGAACGGGGGGCTACCGATAAATATGTGGTACCGTTCTAATCGGTAGAAATGGGGCTTTCACATGCAATATGCTTTTCCTTAATAAAATACATTTTTTATTTAAAATAAAGGAGTCAATTTTCTAAAAAAAAATTTTATTTATTTATTTTACTTAATAATATTGTAAAAAAAAAAAATAAAATTTACAAACAAGATATTTCATGTTAAAGCCTAAACTCTGCTGCAAAAAATATATATATAATTTTCCTGAAAGTTCCAGCAAAATGGCGCAAAACATGGCGCAAAACATGGCGCAAAACATGGCGCAAAATGGGGAAAAATGGCCTGTCAACAGAGGGTGACAAAATCTCAAGTAGGCTGGCAATTAAAAGGGTTAATAGTACCTATGCATGTTGGGTATTGTTCTGTTCGGGGGACCTTGCGCTTTCAGACTTAGCTTGTTTTTTCTTGTTTGCATATTTATATATTAGGAAAAGGTGTTTTTTATTCAGCTTTTTTTTTAATTTTTTAGGGAAACCCTGCGCAAACAAAGAATTCTTTGAGGTAATAATTCCAGAAAGATGAGTCCACTAGAACAAGCTGGGTACAAGCTTAACGTGTGTACTTTCAGGGAATATATGGTTTATGGGGGATATTCCAAATGTAAAGGGTTGTATTCTTAGTATGTCACACACCCCGCTTCAAGAATTCATAACATGTGGGTAATATCGTCCTGAAGAGGGCGTTCCTGCAGAGATGATAGCAAAAGAAAGCCCCTCCCTGATCCATAAATACCTGGGACCTCCCACTCACTACCCCAGTTTTCCATCTCTGCAGACGGCGAGCAAGTCAGAAGATGATGGCTCCTCCTTGCACAGGGGGATTTCAGGTAGCCGGGGTAACTCCCGGCCTCTTATGTTGTTTATTTCCGCTCGGACCCCTTTTGTCCCAAAAATTTACCTCAGATTACATGCCTCCACAGTCTTGGCTGCTGGCCCGAGCGAGGGTACATTGGCACCTCTGGTGCTGAGGAGCAGAGCTCCACCGTGAGACCCTAAAAGAGAGGGTAGGCGGTCATACCGGGTAGGTGATCCCGGTTTGGGATGCCCCGTCCCTTGACCTTTCCCCTGGGGGGGGGCCCTTCCCTTTACCAATTATGGGGGCTGGGGGTTCCTCTCATAGGGGTTAGCTTATTCACTTTCTCTTTATTACTGTCTCTTTCTTGATGTGTGTATCTAGAGTAGTCCCTCAATGTGTTTTTCTCTTGTTACTATGTCCCAGCACCGCGGCTGTCATTGCAGCCGGGTGCCGGGGTTTTTCATTCTGTGAGGTGATTTTTCACCTCACGCGCGTTGGGGGGGCGGGGCTGGCACTCGGCGCTCTGCCGCGGCCAGCCCCCGTTCTCTCCTTCACTCCTCGCCGCAGCGAGCGGGGCGGGTGCTCCGCTAGTGATAGCGGATGCACCCGTTGTCATGCAGCCGGCGCCGCGGTTGTCGGCGGCGCCGGTCTCTGGGCTGGTGCGTGAGGGACTTCTTCCCTCACTCTTCATTCACATTGGAAGGGGGGGCGGAGCCGGGCTTTCGGCGCGTCGCCGCGGCTCCGCCCTCCTCTGTACTGGCGCCGCTGCGGAGCTGAGCTCCCTGTCACTAGGCAGCTCCCTGTTACTAGGCAGAAGGGGGCACAGATCAGCTTTGCGCGGGCTGCGCAGACCACGCCCCTGGCACGGCCGTGCTTCTTCTCTTCACTTCACCTCAGAGATCGCCACACAATTGTTCTGAGGCGGATCGTTCACCGCAGCGTCTGTGAGTGGCCCTGTGGGCCTCATTTATTTCTTTATCTGTTAAGTTTTATTGTAGGGTCTTATGGGTCTCTCTCTGTCTTTTAGGTGAAAGTTATCCAGGAGGATCTTCTGTAGTATTGGAAGGTCTCTCCTGATCCTGGGTCCCTGGGTCCATTTTAGCATCACAAATCCTCCCACTTGGGACATTAAAGGGGCATCCCGGGTTGCCTAACTGGCGTAATTCCCTGGGTCATAGCGACCACTCAAAATTCACCTTATGGAGGCATCCCCGGATACTGGGACTGGGACCCCTTCGGGGCATCCCAAAAAGTGTATGTTGTGTGGGATTTCCATTACTGGGGATGATGTGTTACTGTGTATACCATGTGCACAGCAAACTATTACGCGGCAGTCCGAACCCCAAGCGTCGGGGTCAGCACAGCCGGCCACCTCAACTCCCCCTCCCGCCTTGACTCGTGCCCCGTGTGACGTGGTCATGGGCAGGGATCTGCAATCCGAGATGTGTGCCAGATTGGCTAGCCTTGAGAAAATGCTCTCTAGCTCGGTCGCCCGTAAGGCTCCGTCTAAGAGAAAGCATTTGTCGCCGGCTCCGCCGGTGGATGATCTTGATGACCGAGATAATCTGGATTGGTCTGATTATCCCCAGCTAGAGGAGGGGGAAGTTGATGAGGGTTCAGAATTTTCGGATGATGAGCAGTCTGCTGGCGCTGATGCCGAGCTTTCTGATTTAGGGAGATCCTTGGACTCTCCTCACGCTCTGTCTCTCATGCTGGAAGTTCTGAATATTTCCCCTCCCGAGGAGGCGTCACAGCAGAAAGGTGAATTGTTTGAGGAATCCAGGCCGCGCCTGGAGTTTCCTACGCAACGCCATTTTGATAGAATCATTGACAAGGAATGGGATAGGCCGGCTCGGCTCCCTGGCATCCCTCAGGGGTGGGATAGGAAATATCCCTTTCCTTCTGAGGCGATCAAGCGCTGGGCATCTCCCCCCGAGGTGGATGCACCGGTTTTGGGGTTGTCTAACTCCTCGGTGTTAAACAGACCTGATTGTTCCACTCTCAAAGATGGAGAGGATAAACGTATTGATCAGATGGCTTCTCATGGCTTTACTAGCATTGGGTCGGCCATCCGGCCTGTGTGCGCTTCGGAGCTAATGGTGTTGGCCACCAGGTCTGTGGTCAGGGACCTGTTGACTTCTTCCGGGCTTCGTCCTGGTAGTAACGAGTTCCTTAGCCTTAAACGGTGCGAGTTGTTTCTATCCTTTGTGTTGACCGCCTTGGATGATACTTTGATGATGTGTGGTAGGACTTCGGCTCTGCTTGTGGCTATTCGGCGGTCGGTGTGGCTGCGCCAGTGGGCGGCCGATTTTATGTCCAAAAAATCACTGACGGCTTTACCCTTGGTCTACGGCTCTTTGGAGAGACATTGGACTCTGTCACCAAGGGTGGTAGGTTACCTCAACGTAAGAAACAACGCCGCCCCTTTCGGGGGGCGCCTGCCTTTAACCCCTCCTTTCGGGGGGCCAGATCTGGCAGGGGTTCTGCATTTCCCTCTTCCAGAGGAGATTTCGGAAACATGGGCAGAGGACGTGCCCGTTCTGGATACAGTTGGGGCTCTAAGCTTAAACCGGCTGCTAAGCCGGCTCAGCAATGAGGGGGCGCCCTCACCCATGCGGGTGGGGGGACGGCTGCAGCACTTCTCTCAGATCTGGGATCAAGAGGTCTCGGACAGATGGATCCGGGAAGTGGTGTCTTCCGGCTACAAGCTGGAGTTCGAGCTCCGCCCCCCTTCCAGATTTGTCAGGTCTCGGATGCCGTCGGAGCCTCTAGCGGCGCAGGGGCTCCTGGTGGCAGTGGAGAATCTTCTGGACATGGCTGTCATTTGCCCAGTGCCCCCTTCAGATCGGGGCAGGGGCTTTTATTCCAATCTGTTCACGGTTCCCAAGAAGGATGGGTTGGTCCGACCCATCTTGGATCTGAAGTTTCTCAACCGGTTCATCCGGCCGAGGAAATTCCGCATGGAAACGCTGCGTTCGGCCATTCACTCTCTTCGTCAGGGAGACTTTCTGACGTCCATAGACATCAAGGATGCTTATCTACACGTTCCGGTTTTTCCAGCACACCAGTGGTTTCTCAGGTTCGTGGTGGAGGATCGGCACTTTCAGTTTGTGGCACTTCCTTTCGGTCTCACCTCAGCGCCTCGGGTGTTCACCAAGGTGCTAGCGGGGGTGATGGCTCTGCTCAGAGGTCAGGGTATCCGCATCGTGCCCTATTTGGACGATCTACTGATCATGGCCTCTTCCTTCAACCAAGCGGAGTTGGACACCAGAGCGGTGGTGTCCACTCTGGAGAGGTTCGGTTGGGTGATCAACCACCCCAAGTCTTCTCTTTCCCCTTCCAGAATTCTGACCTTTCTGGGAATGTCTCTGGACACTTCACAGGCCAGGGTGTTTCTACCCCAGGCCAAGATTCTTTTGATTCAGGAGTTAGCTCGGCTTCTCTTGTCAACCCCTCATCCGATCATCCGGTTAGGGATGAGGCTGGTGGGGTTAATGGTGGCCTCATTCGAGGCAGTTCCCTTTGCGCAGTTTCACACAAGGACGCTTCAGCTTCATCTGTTGAAGGTTTGGGACAAGTCTCCTCTATCGTTGGATCAGTCCTTCCTGATGACTCCCCGAGTTCGTCGATCCCTGCAATGGTGGTTGGGGTCGGTCAATCTGTTGAAGGGCAGATCTTTTCTGGCTCCGCGTTGGGAAATAGTTACCACGGATGCCAGTCTGTCAGGTTGGGGGGGTGTTTGGAAGGACCTCCAGTTTCAGGGTCTGTGGGGCCCGCGGGAGGCTCACGAGCCCATCAATGTTCTGGAGTTGAGAGCCATCAGGTTGGTTCTGTTTCGCTTGACTCGTCAGTTGAGAGGCCTGCCAGTTCAGGTCCGGTCGGACAACAGAACGGCGGTTGCTTACATCAATCACCAAGGAGGGACTCGCAGCAGGAGTGCCCTCAGGGAAGTGTCTTTGATTCTGGACTGGGCAGAGACCCACGTCCCGTGTATATCAGCAGTCTACATTCCGGGAGTGGAGAACACGGAGGCGGACTTGCTGAGCAGGGCCTCCTCTCGTCAGGGGGAGTGGTCTCACAGTCCCAAGGTGTTTCGTTCGATATGTCTCAGGTGGGGGTTCCCAGCGGTGGACCTCTTTGCTTCTCGTCACAATCACAAGCTTCCAGTCTTTGTGTCTCTCTCGCAGGATCCTCTGGCTCTGACAGTGGATGCCATGTCTCTAAACTGGCGGGATCTGGGGTTCCTTTACCTGTTTCCTCCGTTCCCAATGCTAGCCAGAGTGCTGCGCAAACTGGCCTTGGATGGTGCGTCGGCGATTCTGGTGGCCCCAAGGTGGCCAAGGCGAGTTTGGTTCGCAGACCTCGTAAGACTGGCAGAGGATCAGTTCGCCCTGCCTCTGCTGCCGGACCTGCTCACCCAGGGTCGGCTGCGCTATCCCAATTTACCATCGCTGGCTTTGACGGCATGGCTGCTGAAACCGCCATCTTGAAGGAAGAAGGTCTTTCTGACGCGGTGATTCAGACTCTTATCCGTGCCAGGAAGCGCTCTTCCTCTTCTATTTACTACAGGACTTGGAGGGCCTATATTGATTGGTGTGAAAGTAGGTCTTTCTCTTGTCGAGAGTTCTCCATTCCTAGAATTTTGGAGTTTCTCCAGCATGGTCTAGATCTGGGGCTCCAGCTTAGTACATTGAAAGGGCAGGCTTCTGCCCTGGCGGTGTTCTTCCAAAGGTCTTTTGCACTTCATCCCTTAGTCAAGACCTTTTTCCAAGGTGTTACACATGTTCGGCCTCCTAGGAAGCCTTTTGTTCCAGTTTGGGATTTGAACCTGGTTCTTTCTGCTCTCCAGGGCCCTCCGTTTGAGCCCTTGAATGAGATAGCTTTGTCTTCTCTTACGCAAAAGGTGGCCTTTTTGGTGGCTATCACTTCGGTTAGGCGTGTTTCTGAGTTGGCAGCTTTATCCATTACAGCTCCGTACTTCGAGAAACATCAGGACAAGGTTGTCTTTCGTTTCAAGCAGGATTTTCTTCCTAAAGTGGTCTCGGAGTTTCATCTGAATCAGGACATTGTGTTGCCTTCTCTATGCCCAAATCCCAGCGACGACAAGGAAAGGGCATTGCATTCCTTGGATGTAGTTCGTGTTGTGGAACATTATCTGGAGGTTACGTCTTCCTTTCGTAAGACTGATGCTTTCTTTGTGGTGCCCTGCGGGCCTAGGAAAGGTTTGGCTCCTGCCAATTCTTCCATTAGTAAATGGATTCGTCAGGCCATCATTGGGGCCTATTCTGCCAAGGGGAGGAGTCCCCCTTTTCGTGTTACTGCTCATTCTACTCGTGCAGTTGGTGCGTCCTGGGCTTTTCAGCACCAGGCTTCTGTTGAGCAAGTTTGTAAGGCCGCTACCTGGTCTTCTGTTCACACCTTTTCCAAGTTTTACAAGGTTGATGTTCGGGCTTCAGCGGATGCTGTTTTTGGCCGCAAAGTTTTGCAAGCTGTAGTGGTTTAAAGTTGTGCATTGTTGCCTAGTTTTGGATCCCCGCCCTTGTTATGGACACTGCTGTTGGATGTCCCACATGTTATGAATTCTTGAAGCGGGGTGTGTGACATACTAAGAATAATACCATTTTGTGAATACTCACCTTGTAAAATGGGTATTATGAGTATGTCACACACCCCGCTTCAACCCGCCCTTTTGTATTCAGGATCCTCTTTATTGCGAACTTTGCGTGGTTGTTGTTTATTTTTGCCTCTTCCTGGTCCCTTACCTTACTGCTTCTGTATACTGGGTAGTGAGTGGGAGGTCCCAGGTATTTATGGATCAGGGAGGGGCTTTCTTTTGCTATCATCTCTGCAGGAACGCCCTCTTCAGGACGATATTACCCACATGTTATGAATTCTTGAAGCGGGGTGTGTGACATACTCATAATACCCATTTTACAAGGTGAGTATTCACAAAATGGTATTTTTGGTTGAAAAATCGCAAGGTGCGCACTTTGTCTGCAGAGCTGAAATTTTCAAGTAAAATTACCGTTACGCACATGCTTTACTTTGGGGTGTTTGGCAACTCTTCCCTTGACAGTAGCAATGCATGTTGGGTGTTGTTCTGTTCGGGGGATATTGCGTTTTCAGATTAAACTTGTTTTTTCTTGTTTGTATATAGTTTTTTTAGGAAAATGTGGCTTTGATTCTGCTTTTTTATCCTTTTTTTAGGGAAACTCTTTGCAACCAAAGAATCCATTGAGGGATTACTTCCAGAAAACTATGGCCACATCAACAAGCCTGGTACACCTAGAAAGCTTGAGGTGTGTACTTCCAGAGAAGATATAGTTTGTTGGGGGTAATTCAAATGTAAAGGGTTGTTTTTCTGGAAAAACTGCAAGGTGCGCATATTGCGTAGCATAGTTGTATTTTTTCTGAAAATCCCCTAAAGCGCTGTTTCAGTTTGGGGGAGTCTCCTGGGCAGGAAAGGGTGTCTACCTATACAAATGTGGTACCGCTGTAACCAGGAGAAATTGGGATTTCACACGCAATAAGATTTTATTGACAAACTTACATTTTTTATTACAAAACAAAACTACAAATTGTAAAAAATATATATATATATTTTTTTTTGCACATATTTCACCCAAAAATATTGAGAATACACCTAAACAATGACAAACAAGACATTTCATGTTAAAGCCCAGACTCTGATGAAAAAAACAATATATAATTTTCCTGGGAAATCCCTTCAAAAATCACATTTGAACATGGGGAGCGCAAAATAGTGCAAAATGGTCTGGCAACAGAGTGTGACAAAAACTCCAGGTAGGCTGGCACTTAAAGGGTTAAAAGGTCATTCCAATTTCGATGGCATTTTTTAAAGTTTTCATTATTGTGTGCCAAAATGATGTCTACAATGTTTTAAGCTTATATGTTATTGTTTTTTATTTTCTATCTGTTTGCAACTCTGTGTTATAAAAGAAAACCCTAGCAACAATGTGTTTATCTTAGCTATGTACATCAACTGGTGCATTAGATGTACAGACCAGAGCTTGCTAATCGTCTGATTAGCAACAGGCTTAATCCACTCTGCTGTAATTATACGTATTCAGATAGGGAGGATCACAATCTTTTATTCAGTAGCTAAATAGTTACTGGGAGCATTCCCAGCTGGGAAGCGGTCATTACTGATGCTTTGACTGTTACATTGGAGGAATTCTGGGATTTGTAGTCAGTACTTTTTACTCAAGGCCAGAAAAAAACACTCCCACCTTAGGATCACAGCCACACAGGAATATAAAAAACTTGGAACCATCGTAAATCACAGGCCTGGGGGCACAGTCCGACCACAAATGTTCATCTTACATCTCAGAAGAGATAAACAATTAGGCATAGCACCAAAAACCTGACAAAATAGCTTTCCTTTGAGCCAATCAGGTTCATTAGACCAGCAGACACACTTCAAAGTTCAAGCCAGCAGTGTGATATAGAAGTACATATGCTGCAGCAGTGAGATGTCCCCATGTTGATGTCAAAAAGGACCCCCCGCCCAGTCAATTGTGACTTGAGGTCCTCTTTAAAGTGGACCAACACCCTGCCCCCTTTTTTTTTTAATGTCTATTTTTAAAATATACAAAATAAGCAGAAAGAGCCGATTAGCATAGTTAGGGAAAAAAAAACTTACCTGTTATGCTCCCGCTGCGCGTCGCTATAATTTAAAAATCCGGCCACCATCTTCATTTTCCCCCAAACAGGAAGAGATCCTTTGACCTCTTCCTGTTAAAATCGCGCGCATGCGCGGTAGATAGGTGCGGGTACGGGCGCGCACAACCGTCCTCACCTGCCGCCTCCACCGCCAGGGCCCTTTGCTGTCTCCCAGCGGTCATGGTCAGGGCCCGCCCGGTGACCCGATCCACCGACTCCAGCCTCAGGTCTCGCTGCACTACGCTCGCTCCGGAGAGAAGCGAGAGGCCACGCCCCCGGATGACATCATGAGAAGAGGAGCACAGACAGAAGTAACGCGAGAAGAAAGAAGAGCTCAGCGACGGACAAAAAATGCTAATGACCGGACAATATATGCTAATGACCGGACAAGAGCTGGAGAGCGGGACTTCCGGCGGAGGATTCAGAAGATTCCAGGCGCAGCGAGGGACAGACGGCTCCAACAGTGATCAAAAGGTAAGTGTCTTTTACTATTAAAGTGAATAGAGTTATGTCGTTTTTGAGGGTGTTGGTCCACTTTAAACTATAGTCTTACAACAACAAAATAAGTAGGTACAAAAAAAGAAAGTAGGTTTTATTATTGAGCTATGAAAGGGAATCGGAGGGGGGCTTCCTTAAAGTGGACCAATCACCGCCGTCGCCAGCCCTGTGTGTGACCTGGGGCATTCTACTGTGGGACTCCTACTGCAATCACGTACCTTTCCGTCGGGCTCTGGCCATGGTCCCATACCCGGCATCTCTACAGCTGAGGAGTGCTCCTGTGTCCAGCCACTCAGGTAGGCTGGGCGCAGAAACGTGCACACTCCTTTATGTCATGCATTAGCTAATTGGCTGAGAACTATCGTGTGCGCCATGGGAATGGTGAAAAGGTAAGTATTGTGGAGGTTTCACACAGCAGGGCATCTCAAAACGGCACCAGGACAGTGAAAATCCTGAGATTTCAGCTTCTGCTCCCCGGTTCAGGATGCTAAAGGGTGGACCAAAGCCTAGGATTTTGACTATCCTGGGTTTTGGTCCTTGCCACCTATGTGATATGTCATGCATTAGCTAATTGTAGAACTATCGCGTGCGCCATGGGAATGGTAAAAGGTAAGTATTGTGGAGGTTTCACACAGCAGGGCATCTCAAAACAGGGTGCCCCAGGGACCAGGATATAGCACCAGGACAGTGAAAATCCTGAGATTTCAGCTTCTGCTCCCCGGTTCAGGATGCTAAAGGGTAGCATTTAAAGTGGACCAAAGCCTAGGATTTTGACTATCCTGGGTTTTGGTCCTTGCCACCTATGTGAAAATCCCCAGGTCACCCAGTCGAATTCACCTTTCCCCGGTTCTAATGCGCAGCTTCAAGCAAACTCGGGCGAGAGCAAGTGCTCTCACTGGCAGCCCACCGCATCCCCCACCCACCTTGCAGCCATGGTGTGCCCACGCCACTATTAAGAACACATGGATAGAGGTGATCGGGGATGCGGCGGGAGCACACAGATGAGACGAGGGCTCTGGGAGAAAGTGAGTCAAACTGGCGATCGGGGGTGTTTCATACAGTGGTGCATCCCAGTTCGGGATGCCCCAAGGAGTGGCACTCGGACAGCCCTGGGGTCTTTTAGACTCCAGGGCCTCCAATGTTCCTCTTTAAAGAAGAAATAAAGTCAAAAAGTTTTCACATTCTCCCAATCTCAACAGCATGGGGGCATCCTCTGCTACTATTTATCCCCTTGCCTCCAGCCATTTCTGTGTTCCGTTAATACCATTTGCATCCAATCGGATTTGCGGAGTGCTAGTGCACATGCCCGGTGACCCTGATTGGTAGACAGCTGCTTTGATTAAACATTTAAGGGGTAGTGAGTACAGGGCTCCCTCTTATGTGAGTGCAAATAGCACTGGCTGGTCCAGTGTTCCCCAACCTGCAGCTTGGGAGCCACACATGGATCCTAGACCCATTCAGATAGGCTGGGGTGGGAGCACACTCCTGGCTGAGGATCCCTTATTGATTTCAAGGAGAGCCACCTGCCAAAAGACGTAGTCACAGCAGGTGACTCCCCTTGGACAAGAGCCCGCTCATCTGCTGTTGAATCCTGGAAAGGCGAGTTTTTATGGGGAAGAGGGGGGTATCACGCAGCAAGTCATCCAAATAAGGGATGCCCCAGTGGCATGGATCAAAACCGGGGAAAGTCAGATTCCTAAGTTTTGTTCCACTTTTGGCAAAAACTGCTCTCATTGACTAGAATGGCTAGGATGGGAGCGTGCGCATGGCGCTGGGCATGCGGCAGCGAGAGCTCCCCATTGACAACGAGAGCTGTCTGCCAAATTCCATCAGTTCAGCGGACGGCTCTCATTGGACGAGAGCCTGTACATGCACTTTTGACCGGGGAAAGGTGTGTACGGGTTTCACACAGTGGGGCATCTCGATTTGGGGAAAGCCAGCAGCCAGCCCTGGAATTTTTTAGATTCCAGGCCAGCCACTGGTGGGTTTTGTTCCACTACAAAATGGACAAAAACCCTGGATTTTTAATATCCTAGGCTTTGGTTCAATTTGAGATGCCCCAAACCCCTTGTACATGCATGGGCTCTTGTCCAATCAGCCCCATATGCCTTGCATATAAATGCACAGTATACAGCGCAGTTTAGACACAGAGTCCAACAAAAGCGAGCGGGACCACACTCCCACCCTATCTGAATTGCTTGTCGCAAGATTGCGCCTCAGCTACAGGGAGGCCAGGGTGTGGCCATGGCCCTGAAACATTGAGTGACTCCTGGCGAACATGGGGGGTTCAAACAGTGTGTCTTCCCATCATGCCCACGGTCAGTTGATCCGCTGGCTTTTAGACTCCAGGGTCAGCATAAACCGTGATTGGTCCACTTTAAATGCAACTCCTGGCCATCTCTAAGTGCTGAATGTGGCTCTCAAGGTAAGAAAGGTTGGGGGGCCCCCTTGGGCTGGACCCTATACTGTGATGAAGAAATAGGTTTTCTCAGGGTAAGCACAGAGCAATGTATTCTTTCAGTACAGAGACTGTCAAGGACCATCCCATTGTGAATGACAGGTCTGTGCTGGGTTGTTAGTGGTGAGGTGCCCAAAGGCCTCCCACACACTCTACAATCCCTATCCAATCTTACCAGTGCTGGGGCCAGAGATCAGCCCATGCTCATTAACCACACCCCTGAGGAGCTAAGACAATTACTGCATGCATTTATTAAGCTATTAGCATTGCAGGAATCAAGGACAGGAGTGCATATGTGATAAGTGATGTAATGACGCTTTAGTATTGTAGAGGATGATACAGTGGCAGATGGGTGTGGACCCCCAGCCTGATAAAGTTGGTTACATCCAGCCCAGGTGGCCCTGAAGCAGTGCGGCCCACCGGGAATTCTCCCTGTGCCCCCTATGGCCAGTCTGTCCCTGAATCTTAACATGCCTATGTGGTCTGCCCACTGCCAGCAATCAGGGCTCCCATATTAGAAGGTTCTGACTGGACTTAGTGACAGATGTGAAAGCAGGGCCTGCGTGTTTGCTGAGGGCAGAGCAGGCAGTTACATGTGTGCACAATGTTCTGCAGTAGAGTGTAAGCTCCTCGGCCCACACATAGCCTCTTACATTGGCAGCTTCCTTGCCAGAAGCAAGCGAGCAGCACCCAGCCCACCTCATGTATTATTATTAGTAGTAGTAGTATATGCCATGAATACAGGGCTCTCTCAGGCACAGGGGTCGGGCCCATTCAGCCCTCAGGCATATATATATAATATATTCTATATAAGACAATACACCTAGAGCAGCGCCTCACCTGATACTTCCTCTTCCTATTCTCTCCAGTCTGCCGCAATTCCGCCAGCGACTACATTTCCCGGCGTGCTCTGCGCTCTGTGACGCGGCGGCCTCTCGTTAACCCTTCTGTGCTACAGCCTGCATTACCGGAGCCTGATAGCATAGAGAACTATGGCGGTCACCTGGCACAGGGAGCGGCTGTGCTAGCTGTATGGTGGCCGGTGTCTGTCTGGGCCGGGTGGCTGCAGGCATTTCTCCACAGGCACACGTGACGTCACACGACTACTTCAGGTCATGGGATCGTTCCGGGCAACCGAGGCTGCTGTAAACAAGCGTGACTCCAGCCAGTGCTTTGTATTTCCAGACATGTATTTATTAGAACATTTATGCTGGGTGACTCAGGGCCGGCTTCATGTTTATGTGGGCCCTTGGGTGGCATGGTCTCAGTGGGCCCCTTTGTGGTGAAGAGTCGCGTCACATTAATGAAAAGGGGGGAGGGGGTGTTAATGAAAGCCCCCTAGGGGTTGAGTAGTTTGTTGGACTGTCGGTCAAATGAAAATCCTGTGAAGTTATTTGGTCGTGTTTGTAGGTTTCTTTATTTGCATACTTATTTATACTTGGTGTCACATTACCCAGGGACATCCCAAATCTGGATACAGTAGGTTATCACAGATTGGGATGCTCCAGGGATAGGAAATCAGCTGTGGTAGGCAACTTAAAACCAGAACAAAACCCAGCACTTCCTCCCCTGGAATCTAAATCGAGATGCCCTGATTTGTGGAACACGCCTTTCGAGGAGAAGTTGGGCACCAGCTGTGGCGGTGCCCTCCCAGTCCACCGTCGCACACCCCAAAGGCCGGCCCTGTCAGTGCCCCCCCCCAGAGAATGGGGACCCCGTCAGCTGCCCCTGCCTTGCCGGGTGCTGACGCTGGCCCTGCTTGGTGTCCTTCAGAACTGAGGACACGTGTTGGACGAGCGTTTGCTTTTCCCTGATGCACTTCAATGACTTGCATTGGCTTTGTAAACTGCGCCCAGTTGTCTTTTCTTTGCAGATGAGCAAAGAGCGGGACTAGGCTTGAAGAACAAAACTAAGGATTTCCAAGCTCTTGAGTTTTAATACTTTTCCTGGGGGCATCCTGATTTGGGATAATCCGCAGTGTGTACCTAAATGGAAAGTGAATTCTTACTTCGCCAGCAATCGCCAGGCTCTCCTCCAATCAGCTTTCTATGCCATGTGTATTGATGAGCAAAATAGAAAGCTGAATGGAGGGATAGTGACAAGCTTCTCTGCAGCTGTTTCTTTTCTTCTCGTTCTTTCATCTTGGAGCTCTTCTTGGTTCTAAGGCGCTTCTGTGCTCTCTTAGTTTACTTAAAGCGGACCTTCACTCTAAATAAGAGTCTATCTTTTATGTTTCCCACACCCTGTATATACAGATTGCTCACATTAAAAATCATCCTACCTGCATCTACTGCATGTTATGAGCCTTTAAACATCCAAGATGGCAGCTTATGGAAGCCGCCATCTTATCAGGCAGCCTGCAAACAGGAAGTGCCTCCTGACTGTGCTGCTCTGCATTCTGGGACTGCTGACCTTTACCTGACCCCAGCTCTGCTCTGTCTGAGCAAAGCGCAGCTATAACCCGCCCCCCTGTACCTTATCCCACTCTCCTCTCCTCAGTAATTGTGATGCTTCTGAGTCAAGATGGCGGCGCCCGTATCCTAAATTCCTGAACAGAGTTGCAGCCCAGTGGGGGAATGAATAATAAGTTAGTGACTAAAAATTTAGTTAAACTTAATTTTAGATGCTGGGGTATCGTTTTTTAAGAGTTTGGGCTTTTCTTTAAATCACGCTGAAGGTCCGCTTTAAGAGGTTTTTTTTTTTAGTGGCATAAGTCTGTATTGGGGCCAGAGCGTGTCCCTCACTATGCGGCTTAGGGGTTGACGGGACCCCCCTGGTTTGTTGGTGAACTTGGACACAGCAGATGGTTGGGGTAATGGTGCGAGGAGGGAAAGGAATTCGCTTAGAGGGTTCAGTAAGTAGTCACAGGAATGGAGCCGTTAGCGCCTTCCTCACTCCTCCTGCCTGCCCCCTGGGGGGGAATGTTTGGAGAGGGACAAGTTCCATTGCACTGTATATCTGTATGTGACGTAGTCTATTGTGAAGAAGTGCTCTTTTACTGTACAATTTCCTTTCTCTGTTTTAATAAAAACATATTGCACAAAAGTCTAAAAACGTATCAGTACGACAAGCACCCTACTGCGTCAGTCTTCAATCTCTGCCTCCTCCAAGATGTAATTCAGCTGCTTCACAAATCCACATTCAATTAATTCATGCAATGGGAGTATATATGTGTGGCCTATGGCTCTCGTGGTCTCGAGCGGAGGATCCCTTCATTACCCTCCCCTCTCATCTCTTTTCCCCTACCTTTCCCCTTCTCCCCTCACTTTTTCTCCTCTTTTGTTTTTTTTTCCCTTTTTCTTCGTGTTTAATTCCAGTTCTGATTGCTTGTATATCTTTGATGTTAATTGCCCGAGCACTCTGGAATGCCACGCGGTTTGAAATAAAGTTTGAACGCATGTGTGCACAACAACGAACACTGGTGGCAGGTTAGGCATGTCTTTATTGACTTGCATTTCAAGGAGAACAATTGACATTGTATGCTTTGTATCTGTCGCATGCTGGACCTGTTATAATGTTCTTATTTCTGAAAATCTTCAATAAATAAAGAATTAAAAAAAAAAAAAAAAATCATGCAATGGGGGGGGTCAAAAAATGAGAATAAAATACATGCACCAGGCCTTCTCTGATGCTAAACCCGCTTTATGTTTAATCTCACTTTATTGAAGTTTTACAATATAATACCGTTACAAACAGAAGCAAGGAGAAACAAAGAAAGAAAATATCACATACAGTACATACAGCAAAATATGCATTTAGACCCTCAGGGCAGACAAGGAGCCCTTAATCAGCAAGTATCACATAACACACTTCAACTCCTGTATCGTGTCTGACTGCACTCTGTAATCTGACTGTCTATTCGACCATCTGCTAAGCCTGCCAATCGATCCAACTCCTCCGTGTCTGCCCAAACCCGCCCCACTCCAAGAAAAAGGGGGTAACATCCAACGAGACATACCACTCAAGGAAAGATAAGGGGAGGTAGCAAGCGAAAAAAAGAGCGATAAGGAGAAAGAGAGAGAAAAAAAAAAAAAAAAAAAAATTAATAAAATAAAAAAAAACAACAACATCAAACATCATTAATTCTTGTGCTAAACCCGCTTTAAAATAAAAAAAAAAAGCTGCTCGATCCCATGCTAGATCTACACACATTCACAGTGGCTGCCACTCTGGAAGCAGCTGCACTGAGCATGAGTGACTGCTTTGTCAGCCAGTCATGGTGCTGCAGAGAAGCCAGTGTTGCACTGATTGGCTGATCAGTCATGATCGAAAGAACCACTGCTCTGAGCTGCTTCTGCTGAGTTTTATGTCTTATTACCCCTAATGTGCTTAGCACCAGGGGAGGATCTTATTTGAGGGCAAAAGCATCTTTGTAGCTGCTGCTGGTGTTAAAGCTAGCTGTCCTACTGCCACCATGATGTAGCCGTCGCCCATCATCTTCAGTTAGACCAGAGGACCAGGACTGCAGTGCGGAACTCCCTGCGTGTGAGTGGGCCAAAGCTGGCACCAGGTGAATTGTCCTTTGTTTTATCTTTTTCTTCTAATAACAATCTTTATTAATTAGTTGTAAGCAGGAGGACATTAGCATACATAAACAGCATATCAGATCGTTTTATATCCATTCCTATGGTACATACTCATATAGAAGCAAACATACATTGATTTGGGAAGAACATTTCAATTTTGGCACTAAATGGAGTCTTTGTATTCTAAGTATGTCACACACCCCGCTTCAAGATATTCATTACCTGTGGGTAGTATGGTCCTGTAGAGGGCTTCTGCAGAGATGATTGGAGGAAAGAAAGCCCCTCCCAGTCCATAAGTACCTGGGACCTCCCACTCATTACCCAGTCTTCATCTCTGCAGACGGCGAGCAAGCAGCAGATGATATCTCCTCCTTGCACAGGGGGACTTTAAGGTAGCCGGGTCTACTCCCGGCCTATATATATTTTTATTTCCGTTCGGACTCTTTATTCCCTTTATTAATATATAGCTATTTAAATGCCTCCCAGTCTTGACTGCTGTCCGAGCGAGGGTATAACAGCACCTCAGGTGCTCAGGAGCTATGCTCCACCGCGAGACCCTATAAAGAGGGTAGGCGGTTATACCGGGTTGGTGACTCCGGTTTGGGATGCCCTGTCCAAGAGTTTAATTTTCCCCTTAAATGGCCTATTCCCCTTTTTTAATTGTGTGGAGGCCTCTTATTCAGCTTCTGGTGTTTTTCTATGGGGGCGCCTGGAAAATAGATTTATTTGAAATGTTTGTTTAAAATGTTTACTTTTCTGGTATGAATAGTTATAATGTAAACTTGTTGCAATCTTTTTTGCTGACACTGGATTTTTACCTCAGGGCTGAGGGGAGGATTTCTCCCCTCACGCTCTTCAGTGAGGGGGCGGGCCGGGCCTTCGGTATGAGGCCGCAGCCCGCGCCCTTTAGGAGTTTGGAGCTGGTAGCGTGACCGAGCGGGGAGCAGCTCCGCTTGTTATGCGGGCTGCTACCGGCTCTATTATGCGCCCGGTGCCGCGGCTGCCTGCGGCACCGATGCGCAAGTGTTAATGGAGGGGAGCTTCCCCTCACGTCTGACAGACACTGTGCTGGATTTTTACCTCAGAGCTGAGACAGGTGCTGGATTTTTACCTCAGAGCTGAGGGGAGGATTTCTCCCCTCACGCTCTTCAGTGAGGGGGCGGGGCCGGGCCTTCGGTATGAGGCCGCAGCCCGCGCCCTTTAGGAGTTTGGAGCTGCTGGGCGGAGCCTTGCAGTGCGCGATCCACGCTGGCCACGCCCCCCTGCTGCGTCTCCCGCTCTGATCTGTGTTACCTCAGGCAGAAGACACAGTGTATTGGCGCCCAAAGACTCAGTGAGTGGCCCTGCGGCCGTTGCTTATCTGTACATATTTGCATATATATATATATGTATATATATAGGTATAATAGATATAGGTTTATATAGGGAGAACCTCTTACTGTCTTTTTCTATGTTTTTCAGGCTGAACTGCCAGGAATTTTTTTTTTAGGTTTCTCCTGGTCCTAGAGTACCTGGGTACTTTTGCTATTTATTACAAAACCTCCCACTTGGACAATATAAGGGCATCCCGGGTTGCTTAATAGCGTAATTCCCTCACTCATAGCGACTATTCAAGTTCACCTTATGGAGGCATCCCAAGATTCCGGGCTCCCCTCGGGACAATTCCGGAAGTGTATGGGTTGTGGGGTATCCCTAACAGGGGATGATTTTTTCCTATGTATATCATGTGCACAGCAGACTATTACACGGCAGTCCGGTCCCCAGGCATCTGGGTCAGCGCAGCCGGCTTCATCCTCTCCCCCTCCCACTTTGACCCGTGCCCCGTGTGAGATTGCCACGGGGGGCAGTCGCAATCTGATGTGTGTGCCAGGTTGGCCAGTATTGAAAAATTCATTTCCTCCACGGTTGCCAAGAAAGCACCGGCTAAGAGGAAGCATTTATCACCGGTTAATCATTTTGAATATGATGATGACGAGGACGGCCTGGATTGGTCAGATTATTCCCCTCTAGAAGAAGGGGAATTATTTGAGGATTCAGATATTTCTGATGATCAGCAATTTGTTGGTGCTGATTCCGATCGGAGCTCAGGGACTTCCCTGGATACTCCTAATGTTCTGACTCAGATGTTTGAGGTGCTTGCTATCTCGCCTCCGGCGGAGGTTTCTCAACAGCAAGGTGAGTTTTATGACGAATCCAAGCCGCGGTTGGAATTCCCTAATCAAAAGCATTTTGATAATATTATTTCTAAGGAATGGGAAAGGCCTGCCCGGCTCCCAGGCATTCCCCAAAGTTGGGATAAGAGGTATCCTTTTCCAGTGGATACGGTTAAGCGCTGGGCGTCTCCCCCCCGAGGTGGACGCCCCTATTTTGGGGTTATCCAACTCAGCCGTATTGAACAACCCTGATTGTTCCTCTCTTAAGGATGGTGAGGATAAACGCATTGACCAGATGGCTTGTCATGGTTTTGCAGCAATAAGGCCTGTTTGTGCCTCATCACTGTTGGCGGTGGCTACTAGAAAGGTGGTCAGGCACTTGTTATCCTCCTCCGGTTTGAATCCGGACAGTGAGGAATTTCGTGAACTAAAACAATGTGAGGTGTTTTTGTCCTTCATGGTGGCCGCTTTGGATGATTCCTTGATGATGAGTAGTAGAGCCTCTGCTCTAATGGTTACTATCAGGCGTTCAACTTGGTTACGCCAGTGGGCGGCTGACTTTGGGTCAAAAAAGTCACTAACAGCTCTTCCCTTCGTTGGGTTACGGCTCTTTGGAGACAAGCTGGATGCCGTGGCCAAGGGGGGCAAACTACCTCAACGCAAGAAGCAATGTCGCCCCTTTCGAGGAGCGTCTTCCTTCACTCCTTCCTTTCGGGGATCTAGAGCAGGAAGAGGTTTCGCCTTCCCTTCTACAAGGGGAAATTCCTGGAATAGGGGCAGAGGACGTGCCCGTTCAGGATACAATTGGGGCTCCAAACCCGTGGCCAAGCCCGCTCAACAATGAGGGGGCGCCCTCACCCGTGCGGGTGGGGGGACGGCTACAGCACTTCTCCCAGGTCTGGAACCGAGAGGTCTCGGACAGGTGGATCTGGGAAGTGGTGTCTTCCGGCTACAGGCTGGAGTTCGAGTCCTACCCTCCCCCGCGTTTCCTCAGGTCTCGGGTGTCCCCGGAGGCACCGGCTGCGCAGCAGCTCCGGGCGGCAGTATCGAGTCTTCTGGAAATGGCAGTCATTTGCCCAGTTCCCTCATTAGACCGGGGTCGGGGTTTTTACTCAAATCTGTTCACGGTCCCCAAAAAGGATGGCTCTGTCCGGCCCATACTGGACCTAAAGATTCTCAACAAGTTCGTCAGACTGCGAAGGTTTCGCATGGAAACGTTGCGCTCGGCTATTCATTCTCTTCGTCAGGGGGACTTCATGACGTCCATAGACATTCAGGACGCTTACCTCCATGTTCCCATTTTTCCCGCACACCAGAGGTTTCTGAGGTTCGCGGTGGAGGATCGGCACTTTCAGTTTGTAGCTCTTCCCTTCGGTCTCACCACAGCTCCAAGAGTTTTCACCAAGGTGCTTGCTGGGGTGATGGCTCTCCTCAGAGCGCAGGGGATTCGCATTGTGCCATATCTGGACGATCTCCTCATCATGGCACCGTCATTCAGCCAGGCAGAATTGGACACCAGGACGGTAATATCCACTCTGGAGAGGTTCGGCTGGGTGATCAACTACCCCAAGTCCTCCCTACACCCGTCCAGGACAGTATCCTTTCTGGGAATGTCTCTGGATACAGATCTGGCCAGAGTTTTCCTTCCTCAGTCCAAGGTTCTTCTGATTCAGGAGTTGGTTCAGTCGCTCATGTCCATGCCTCGACCGTCCATCCGTCTAGGGATGAGACTGGTGGGTTTGATGGTGGCCTCATTCGAGGCGGTTCCCTTTGCTCAGTTTCACACAAGGACACTACAGCTCCATCTGTTATCGGTCTGGAACAGGTCTCCTCAGTCGCTGGATCATCTTTTTCAGATGTCTCCCCGGGTTCGCCGCTCGCTTCGGTGGTGGCTGAACTCAACCAACCTACTGAGGGGCAGATCCTTTCGGACTCCTCAGTGGGAGATAGTCACTACGGATGCCAGCCTCTCAGGATGGGGGGGCTTTTGGAAGGATCTGCAAGTTCAGGGTTTGTGGAGTCCCCTGGAAGCTCACGAGTCTATCAATGTTCTGGAATTGAGGGCCATCAGGTTGGTTCTTTGTCATTTGACTCATCAACTGCGAGACTTGCCGGTCCAGGTCAGGTCGGACAATCGGACGGCGGTGGCCTACATCAATCACCAGGGAGGAACCCGCAGAAGGAATGCCCTCAAGGAAGTGTCTCTGATCCTGGACTGGGCAGAGAGACATGTCCCGTGTATCTCAGCAGTTTACATCCCAGGTGTGGAGAACACGGAGGCGGACTCTCTGAGCAGGATGTCAGCCCGCAAGGGGGAATGGTCTCTCAATCCCAGGGTCTTTCACTCAATTTGTCTCAGGTGGGGGTCACCGGCGGTGGACCTATTTGCCTCCCGTCACAATCACAAACTTCCGGCTTTTGTGTTTCTGGCGAAGGACCCACTGGCTCTCGCGACGGACGCCATGTCCCTGAACTGGAGGGATCTGGGGTTTCTGTACCTGTTCCCTCCGTTTCCCATGGTGGCCAGAGTAGTGCGCAAGCTTGCTCTGGAGAGAGCAACAGCAATTCTGGTAGCTCCAAGGTGGCCAAGACAGGTCTGGTTCGCAGACGTGGTAAGGTTGGCAGAAGATCAGTTCGTTCTGCCCCTGCTGCCAGATCTGCTCACACAGGGTCATCTTCGTTACCCCAATTTACCAACGCTGGCTTTGACGGCATGGCTGCTGAAACCTCCATCTTGAAGGAGGAAGGTCTTTCTGACGCTGTTATTCAGACTCTCATTCGTGCTAGAAAGAAGTCTTCTTCATCCGTGTACTATAGGACTTGGAGGTCTTATATTGATTGGTGTGAGTCTAGGGCCTTCCCTTGTAGGGAATTCTCTGTTTCTAGAATTTTGGAGTTCTTGCAACATGGTCTGGACTTAGGGCTCCAACTCAGTACTCTGAAGGGGCAGGTGTCTGCCCTGGCGGTATTTTTCCAAAAGTCTTTTGCACTACATCCTTTGGTTAAGACCTTTTTCCAGGGGGTTACGCATGTGCGGCCTCCTAGGAAGCCTTTGATTCCGGTTTGGGATTTGAATTTGGTTCTTTCTGCGCTACAGGGTCCCCCCTTTGAGCCCTTGCATGATATTCCTTTGTCTTCCCTTACGCAGAAGGTGGCATTTTTGGTAGCTATCACTTCAGTTAGACGTGTTTCTGAGTTGGCGGCTCTGTCTATTCAAGCTCCATATTTTGAAAGACATCAGGATAAAGTGGTTTTCCATTTTAAGACGGACTTTCTTCCTAAGGTGGTTTCGTCCTTTCATTTAAATCAGGATATTGTTCTGCCCTCTCTCTGTCCTAACCCCAGCAATGACAAGGAGAGGGTCCTGCATTCTTTGGATGTGGTTCGTGTTGTGAAGTATTATTTGGTGGTAACGTCTGCCTTTCGCAAGACTGATGCATTTTTCGTGGTGCCTTTTGGGCCCAAGAAGGGTCTAGCACCCACAAAGTCTACCATCAGCAGATGGATCCGTCAGGCCATTGTAGGGGCCTATTCTGCTAAGGGGAGAGATCCTCCCTTTCGTGTTACAGCTCATTCTACTCGTTCGGTTGGGGCCTCCTGGGCTTTTCAGCACCAGGCCTCTGTTGAGCAAGTTTGCAAGGCCGCTACCTGGTCTTCTGTTCACACTTTTTCAAAGTTTTACAAGGTTGATGTGCGGGCCTCAGCGGATGCTGTTTCTGCAGGCTGCAGTAGTTTGAGTTGTGCTTTATACCTTGTTTTTGGATCCCCACCCTTTATGGACACTGCTATTGGATGTCCCACAGGTAATGAATATCTTGAAGCGGGGTGTGTGACATACTTAGAATAATACCATTTTGTGAATACTCACCTTGTAAAATGGGTATTATAAGTATGTCACACACCCCGCTTCAACCCGCCCTTTGGATTCTGCATCCTTCATATGGTGAACTTTGCGTTGTTATGACTGATATTTGGCTCTTCCTGGTCCTTTACCTTACTGCTTTCTTTATACTGGGTAATGAGTGGGAGGTCCCAAGGAACTTATGCACTGGGAGGGGCTTTCTTTCCTCCAATCATCTCTGCAGAAGCCCTCTACAGGACCATACTACCCACAGGTAATGAACATCTTGAAGCGGGGTGTGTGACATACTTATAATACCCATTTTACAAGGTGAGTATTCACAAAATGGTATTTTTAGCTTTATATAACCCAGCCAAGCACAAGGGGAGGTGTCAGCACCGCTCCCACGGCCCACATGACTGACATCAATCTGTCAAAGATGACTGGTTGTCAGGGTGAAGTTTGAATTCTAGATCTGTTCCACCAGAAGTCTTAACCACCAATTTTGCTTTCAAATGGACAAGTTCCCAAAGAACCACCAGGCTTATGCACACCCTGGGTGGATCTCAGATACCAAAATGGGAGGAAGCCATAGACTTGACTATTTTCAATAGGTCAAACTTGGTCAATTTTTTGGCTCCCTTGGGATCTGGTGCTTCAAACTTTACCCATCATAGAGATCAGGCCCTATGGTGCAAATATCTTTTCATATGGAGACCATCAACTTCATCCATCTAAGTAACTCTTAAGGCTGGGTGATTTAGGACCAAAATAGACTGAAGGTCCCCCTAAGCACTTAAACCGGACCTTCAGCATGATTTCATGAAATTTAAACACGTACTTATTATTCTTTCCCCCACTGGGCTGCAACTCTGTTCAGGACTTTAGGATACAGGCGCCACCATCTTGACTCAGAAGCATCACATACTGAGGAGAGGAGAGTGGGGAAAAGTGCAGGAGGTGGGTTATAGCTGTGCTTTATAAAGACAGCAGAGATGGGGTCAGGGAAAGGACAGCAATTCCAGAATGCAGAGCAACACTTCCTGTTTGCAGGCTACCTGATGCTCCATGAGCCGCCATCTTGGACGTTTAAAGGCTCATAACATGCAGTAGATGCAGGTAGGATGATTTTTAATGTGAGCAATCTGTGTGTACAGGGTGTGGAAAACACATTCAGGGCGAAGGTCTGTTTTAAGGCATTATGATTCAGATGCCCAAATGCACCCCCCCCAGCAAGGTGGGCACTTACCTCTTTTGTGATCTGGGTCACAGCTGCCATGCGCCGTGCACATAACCCTGCGGCAGCCAACCGGGTTTGTTAGGACAGCGGGTACATACATATGCATTAACTAGCAGGCAAACCCAAAGGACTGCTGGGGCCAAGTGTAAAAGTGAGTATTGGATTCCTGCTAGTGAAGAATGGAATTCGAAATAGTTACCACTATGCTGCCACAGTACCTCTAGTCAAAAGCGGTGCCCCACTGCTGGAAGCCCGATACCAGGCGCAGATATTTACCTACTTTTGCATTACCTTGCTCTAACTGCCGGATCTCCCTCCACCTGGCAGTGCTGTGCAAAGCCCACTTCACCTGGTTGTGAATATGGCTGGGAACCTGGACACAAGTAAGTGCCGCTGCTTCGTTCAGGCTTCCAGCGACATTATGCTCATTGGGCATAATGTCACATTGCCTATTTTGGACAGCTAAAGGGTAATTCTGCAATTTTTAATACATTTTAAATGAAGTTTTTCTTGAGCACTTATATTCAAATGTCATGTAAGTCACTCAAAAGCCCTTCCTAATAAAGGCATGTTTAATAAAGGGTGATTGTTATATTTTGAGAGGATGATACTGAAGTATACAGTATAATATAATTAGTCACCCATATGTGACTAACTTTACATAAATAAGCTCATCTGACACACACAGATCAGATCACTTTGTAATCTTAAAAAAAATGCGCAATGTGTGAATCTCTATTAGCTCACCAGACCCACACCGGTGATCATCAGGACTTCAAGACCCCAAATTAAAGTGGACCAAAACCAGGGCTTTTGACTACTGGAGCACCCCCTAATTGGCATTCCCCCCTGTGTGAAACCCCCAGGTAGCCTAGTAAAACTCATCTTTCCCCGGTTCCATGGTGCATGTGTGGGCTCTCATCCAATTAGCACTTTGGCTGTGCTTGTCAATATCGGCTAAGACTAGGCTAAGGGCCGAGTCTAGCTGAAAGGAGCCGGCGGCTCGTAACAGGGTGCGTGCCTGTGTCGGTCATTCACAAATGCCTGGCACAGGTGCTTGCCCAGCTAAAGGTATAACTGACACAACCACATGTACTGTTGCATCAGGGAGAAGATTTTTTATGGGGCTCGGGGTTTCACACATTGTGGCATCCTGATCCAGGATGCCTTGCGGAGAGGGAATCAAGAGGCTGTGGGTTTTGGTCCACTTTAAACAACAGCTCTAATCAGTCAGGTACCAATCAATGATGGTGACAGGTGAAGACCCAGTTTGTTTGAAAAGCCTTTGCCATGAGGGACATTGCACCTAACTGCACAGAACTCACCTTCATTATGAGCCAGCCCCGGGAAAGGAGTCCTGTGATTGGCCGCCGGGCGCCCAGTGGCCTTTACTGGCAATGGCTATTAATGAATTAGCATTCTGTGCGGTTAGGTGCGAGGGGGCTCCAGTGTTCTGGATGCCCCCCCGAGCTTCTTCTTATCAGCAGACAGAGGGGCCAACACCCATTAAAGTAAAAACAGGTGTTGGTCCGGTTTAATTCTTAAGTCCTAGGGATCTTCCCTACCTTCTGTTGAGCCTCTTTAGCAGCAGAGGATGACTCATCCGTGCAAGTTTCAATCTGAATTTATTTTGCAGACTAAAAAGATGAGCATGCAGAAAGGAGCAAGTTCTATAGGGTTTATCAGGGAATGCAAAGTGCTGATGAATGAGAGATGCCACCCCTGACAGCCAACAGAAAGTAGGCTAATTTAACCCTGCATCTGGAATGACCCTTTAAGCCTTGGTAAACCCACCTCGCGTTTCACATGGAGTTTTAAAGGGTTTTAATCAGCTTTAAGTCTTTATTTTATATATTTTTTAAACCCCTCATACTATAGATGATCTTTAATAGAGATGAGCGAACTTTTGAAAAATTCGATTCGACTGATTCGCCGAATTTTCCGACAAAAATCGTTTCGACCCGAATAAATTCGCGACGAATCGCTATTAAAAACGGCTATTTCTGAGCCTCCTAGAGCCTCAATAGGGTTGTAAACCATTCTGCCTTGCTGTAACACGCACAGGATGCGTGCTGGGTTAGTTAAATAATACTTTGAAGAAATATCACATGCAGATCAGAGGCATCGCTAATAGAATCGCAGAGCGGCACAATTGCAGAGAGTTGAAGTGGCATCACTATGAGGGGCAGAAGGAGCCCAAACATTGCTTTAAAGAGACACTGGAGTTGGCAGCAGCAGGAGCCCAAAAATTGGATGAATCACACCCTGGAGTTGGCAGGAGTTGACAGCAGCAGCAGCAGCAGGAGCCCAATTATTACATTAAAGAGACCCTGGGGTTGGCCTCAGGAGCCCAAAAATTGGATGAATCACACCCTGGAGTTGGCAGCAGCAGCAGCAGGAGCCCAAATATACACTGGAGTTGGCTTCAGGAGCCCAAAAATTGGATGAATCACACCCTGGAGTTGGCAGAAGTTGGCAGCAGCAGCAGCAGCAGGAGCCCAAATATACACTGGAGTTGGCTTCAGGAGCCCAAAAATTGGATGAATCACACCCTGGAGTTGGCAGAAGTTGGCAGCAGCAGCAGGAGCCCAAATATACACTGGAGTTGGCTTCAGGAGCCCAAAAATTGGATGAATCACACCCTGGAGTTGGCAGAAGTTGGCAGCAGCAGCAGCAGCAGGAGCCCAAATATACACTGGAGTTGGCTTCAGGAGCCCAAAAATTGGATGAATCACACCCTGGAGTTGGCAGCAGCAGCAGCAGGAGCCCAAATATTACATTAAAGAGACCCTGGGGTTGGCCTCAGGAGCCCAAAAATTGGATGAATCACACCCTGGAGTTGGCAGCAGCAGCAGCAGGAGCCCAAATATACACTGGAGTTGGCTTCAGGAGCCAAAAAATTGGATGAATCACACCCTGGAGTTGGCAGAAGTTGGCAGCAGCAGCAGCAGGAGCCCAAATATACACTGGAGTTGGCTTCAGGAGCCCAAAAATTGGATGAATCACACCCTGGAGTTGGCAGGAGTTGGCAGTAGCAGCAGCAGGAGCCCAAATATACACTGGAGTTGGCTTCAGGAGCCCAAAAATTGGATGAATCACACCCTGGAGTTGGCAGAAGTTGGCAGCAGCAGGAGCCCAAAAAATGGCCTAAAGACATAAATATGTTTTGCACCATTTGGAAAGTGTAAAACGTGGCACCATGCTGAATCTAGTCGCATGCATCAGGCATTGGTGGGTGGAAATCCTGGCTGATCCATCCCCGATTCATTTTGACAAAGGTGAGTCTCTCCACATTTTTAGTTGACAGACGAGTTCTCCTCGCCGTAACTATGGCCCCCGCCGCACTAAACACCCGCTCAGATGGCACGCTACTTGCCGGGCAGGACAACTTTTCCAGGGCAAACTCTGCTAGTTGCGGCCACAAATCAAGTTTGGCTGCCCAGAAGTCCAGCGGATCCTCAAGGTGTGTTGGCATGGTCATGTCAAAGTATGACATGACCTGCTGGTTGAGGTCCTGCTCCAGGTCTTCCTGCTGCTCATGAGTAGCCTCACTATGCGGGTGTGGAAAGCTACTCATTAGCGACTGAAGACTGAGGCTGCTGCTGCTGATGGAGCTGCTGCTGCTGCTCCTGCCAACCCCCCCAGCGGCCATGGCAGTGGAAGGTGAGCGCAGAGGTCCCCTCGAGTCAGACCTGCGAGAGTATGGACCATGGCGCAGATAGGCAGCGGCCAACTGCCTACGTAGAATGTCTTTGTAGTAGTTGAGTTTGTCCTCCCTCTCGGTGGGTTTAAAAAATGCCCCCATTTTGTGCCGGAAGCGAGGGTCCAATAAGGTGGACAGCCAGAAGTCATCCCGCCGACAGATGGAAACAATTCTGGGGTCACTACGCAAGCACGTGAGCATGCTTCGTGCCATTTGCGCAAGTGACTCGGATGGACTACCTGTCTCCATCTCCACTGCATACTGCCATGGTGTGCCCGGGTCCTCTGTCTCGCCTTCCTCAAAAACCTCTAGCTCCTCTGGCTCCTCCTGCTCCTCCTCTCCTGTCCGCTGACTAGATAAACCAGCCATTTCGCCAAGCCTAAACTGTGTTTCGCTGGGCAACTCCTCCTCCTCCTCTTCCTCCTCCTCCTCCAGTTCAGCTCCAACGGGGTTCATGTGGCCGTAAGATGTAAACGCCATGTCTCCAGTGCCCTGACCAGCCATGGTTTCCAACATGTGCTGTAGTACATGAAGCAGTGGAATCACGTCGTTCATCCCGTAATCCTGCCGACTGACAAATAAAGTGGCTTCCTCAAAGGGCCTGAGCAAACGGCAGGTGTCACGTATGAGCTGCCACTGGTTGACATTGAAGTTACACAGGGGAGTCCCCCTATCTGCTTGGATCATCAGGAAATCCGTGATGGCTTTTCTCTGTTCATATAATCGGTCCAACATGTGAAGGGTGGAATTCCAACGGGTGGAAACATCGCAAATCAGACTATGTTGGGGGATACCATTCTGACGCTGTAGCTCAAGAAGGGTGTGTTTGGCGGTGTAGGAGTGGCTGAAGTGCATGCAAAGTTTCCTTGAAGTTGTTAGGATGTCCTGCAGATGGGGGGAACACTTCAGAAACCGCTTGACAACCAGATTGAAGACGTGAGCCATGCAGGGGGCATGGGTCAGGCTTCCTTGGCGCAGCGCAGACAAAATGTTCTTCCCATTGTCGGTAACCATGATTCCCATTTTAAGTTTTCTCGGAGTAAGCCATGTTTGGATTTCCTGATGAATACATTTAAGCAGTTCCTCCCCTGTGTGACTCCGTTCGCCAAGACAAACCATGTGAAGCACTGCGTGACACCTCCGTGCCCTGCACACATGGTAGACTGGAGGGGCACTGAGACTTGAGCCTACAGTGGAGGGTGAGGAGATGGCGGAGGATGAGGAGGCCGAGTCGCACGGTGTCACAGGCCCAATGGGCAGAGAGCGCGGAGGCCGAAGCGGCGTGACCTGTCCAAGTTGCTGCTGCAAAGGGACCACATTCATCCAGTGGGCCGTAAACAACATGTACTGCCCCTGACCGTAGTTACAGCTCCAGATGTCGGCGCTGCCATGTATTTTGCTACACACCGACAGGCTCAAGGACTGGCCCACCTTCTGTTCAACAAAAGTGTGCAGCGCTGGTACTGCCTTCTTGGCAAAGAAATGACGGCTTGGGACTCTCCACCTCGGCTCGGCACAAGCCATCAGTTCTCTGAAAGGTGCAGATTCCACCACCTGAAAAGGGAGCGACTGCAGCACCAGCAACTTGGACAGGAGCACATTCAGCTTCTGCGCCGTAGGATGAGTGGGCGCATACTGCTGTCTCTTGGACATGGCTTCGCTGATGGATTGCTGGCAGGATGCATGACTTGGAGGAGGAGGAGGAGGAGGAGCAGGAGCGACAGAGGATGGGTATGACGCACAGCTGCCTTCGGCTGAGGTGCTGGAGCCTTGGCTGGCAGAAATTGGGAGCTCACTTGGTGAGGAAGCAGACTGGACCACCCCTTGGGAGCCTCGGTTCTCCCAGGTCGTTTTATGGTGACGCATCATATGTTGACGCAGGGCCGTGGTGCCAACATTTGGACCCTGGCCACGCTTCACCTTTTGCCTACATATCTTGCATGTGGCCATGTTACCCTCCTGCGGATGCCTCAGGAAAAACTGCCACACTGCCGAGTAGCTACTTTTCCCACCCCCTGGCCTCACTGATTCACTGCTGCTGTTGCCAACTCCAGGAACCCCTGCTCCACTACCTCCCGATAAGGTAGACTGCCGCACAGCAGGTGCTCTACCCCGGCCCCGGCCCCGGCCGGCTCCAGCCTTTGGAATTGTGCCCCCATGCTGACTGCTACCACCTTGCTGCCTCAGCTGCTGACTCCGGGGCAACCTGCGCCCCTCTTCTCCTGATGATGACGATGAAGCCCCTTCATCACCCGGCTCCCAAGTGCGATCGGCTTCATCATCATCATCATCATCATCACCGAGTTGTGGCTGTACGTCACTGATGTTCGTGGATTCGTCAACAGTGTCTGGCGCAGGAGCTGGAACGCTCGCAGCACCCACGACACTGTCCACATCACTATTTGTCTGCCTAGCTAGAGAAGCCACCTCCATTTCTTGGCTGGGCAGTAGCTGCTGACTGTCCTCTATCTGATGGTCCTCCTCACTAAAGAGTGGAGCTGAACCCAAAGCATAGGATACGTCGCTGGGGGAGGGAACGGCGTAGGACAGAGGCAATGGGAGGACAGGGACTGCTCTCGGGGCATGCCAACTCAGGGTTGTGTCAGAGGAACCTACCGACCCTAGACTGGGGGTCTCAGACGTAAGTTGTGATGATGTTGTTGATGAGCGCGTCAACCAATCTACCACGGCAGATGCGTTACTGGTGGAGACCCGACCGCTAGCAGATACTGGCAGATTAGGTCTCTCAGCGTGACTCCTGCTGCTACTGGCCCCCAGTCTGATGCGAGCTCTGCCTGCGGAATCTTGGCCTCTGCCACTCCTCTTTTCACTTCCAGGCACTTGTCTGCCCGACATAGTCTAACTGGCGTGGTAGTAGGTGATATTTTAAGATCCCCCGGGCAGCGGTGGGTCTATATGAAACAGAATATAATGCACACCAAAAGTGAGCAGTAACACTCAGCCTCCAACAGGCCTGCTTAGTGTAAATAAGAGAGCTGCTTAGTGTAAATAAAGAGGGGTATGCTATGTTACAGAATGGGATGCCTCAACAGAAGTGCACCTGGCAGGCAGCAGTAAGCCTATGCCCAGCAAAAGTGTCTTATAATATAAATATAATAAGAGCAAATGGTTATATGGTCTTAAACAGAGGCTGCTTTAGTCACAGAATGGGATGCCCCCAAAAAAGTGTCTTTATCAGGCTAATTTCAAATATAATAAGAGCAAATGGTTATATGGTCTTAAACAGAGGCTGCTTTAGTCACAGAATGGGATGCCCTGGCAGGGACAAGTAGTGCTATGCCCAGCAAAAGTGTCTTTATCAGGCTAATTTCAAATATGATAAGAGCAAATGCTTATATGGTCCTAAACAGAGGCTGCTTTAGTCACAGAATGGGATGCCCCCAAAAAAGATCCAGTAGTACTATGCCCAGCAAAAGTGTCTTTATCAGGCCTAATTTCTATGAGAATAAGTGCAAATGGTTATTATGCTATTAAATAGAGGCTGGTGTTGTCACAGAATGGGATGCCACAAAAACCAGAGAGCATGCACAGCAAAAGTGTCTTTATCAGGCCTGATTTCTATGAGAATAAGTGCAAATGGTTATTATGCTATTAAATAGAGGCTGGTGTTGTCACAGAATTCGGATGCCACAAAAACCAGAGAGCATGCACAGCAAAAGTGTCTTTATCAGGCCTAATTTCAAATATGATAAGAGCAAATGCTTATATGGTCTTAAACAGAGGCTGCTTTAGTCACAGAATGGGATGCCCCCCAAAAAGATCCAGTAGTACTATGCCCAGCAAAAGTGTCTTTATCAGGCCTAATTTCAAATATGATAAGAGCAAATGCTTATATGGTCTTAAACAGAGGCTGCTTTAGTCACAGAATGGGATGCCCCCAAAAAAGATCCAGTAGTACTATGCCCAGCAAAAGTGTCTTTATCAGGCCTAATTTCAAATATGATAAGAGCAAATGCTTATATGGTCTTAAACAGAGGCTGCTTTAGTCACAGAATGGGATGCCCCCAAAAAAGATCCAGTAGTACTATGCCCAGCAAAAGTGTCTTTATCAGGCTAATTTCAAATATGATAAGAGCAAATGCTTATATGGTCTTAAACAGAGGCTGCTTTAGTCACAGAATGGGATGCCCCCAAAAAAGATCCAGTAGTACTATGCCCAGCAAAAGTGTCTTTATCAGGCCTAATTTCTATGAGAATAAGTGCAAATGGTTATTATGCTATTAAATAGAGGCTGGTGTTGTCACAGAATGGGATGCCACAAAAACCAGAGAGCATGCACAGCAAAAGTGTCTTTATCAGGCCTGATTTCTATGAGAATAAGTGCAAATGGTTATTATGCTATTAAATAGAGGCTGGTGTTGTCACAGAATGGGATGCCACAAAAACCAGAGAGCATGCACAGCAAAAGTGTCTTTATCAGGCCTGATTTCTATGAGAATAAGTGCAAATGGTTATTATGCTATTAAATAGAGGCTGGTGTTGTCACAGAATGAGATGCCACAAAAACCAGAGAGCATGCACAGCAAAAGTGTCTTTATCAGGCCTAATTTCAAATATGATAAGAGCAAATGCTTATATGGTCTTAAACAGAGGCTGCTTTAGTCACAGAATGGGATGCCCCCAAAAAAGATCCAGTAGTACTATGCCCAGCAAAAGTGTCTTTATCAGGCTAATTTCAAATATGATAAGAGCAAATGCTTATATGGTCTTAAACAGAGGCTGCTTTAGTCACAGAATGGGATGCCCCCAAAAAAGATCCAGTAGTACTATGCCCAGCAAAAGTGTCTTTATCAGGCCTAATTTCTATGAGAATAAGTGCAAATGGTTATTATGCTATTAAATAGAGGCTGGTGTTGTCACAGAATGGGATGCCACAAAAACCAGAGAGCATGCACAGCAAAAGTGTCTTTATCAGGCCTGATTTCTATGAGAATAAGTGCAAATGGTTATTATGCTATTAAATAGAGGCTGGTGTTGTCACAGAATGGGATGCCACAAAAACCAGAGAGCATGCCCAGCAAAAGTGTCTTTATCAGGCCTGATTTCTATGAGAATAAGTGCAAATGGTTATTATGCTATTAAATAGAGGCTGGTGTTGTCACAGAATGGGATGCCACAAAAACCAGAGAGCATGCACAGCAAAAGTGTCTTTATCAGGCCTGATTTCTATGAGAATAAGTGCAAATGGTTATTATGCTATTAAATAGAGGCTGGTGTTGTCACAGAATGGGATGCCACAAAAACCAGAGAGCATGCACAGCAAAAGTGTCTTTATCAGGCCTAATTTCAAATATGATAAGAGCAAATGCTTATATGGTCTTAAACAGAGGCTGCTTTAGTCACAGAATGGGATGCCCCCAAAAAAGATCCAGTAGTACTATGCCCAGCAAAAGTGTCTTTATCAGGCCTAATTTCAAATATGATAAGAGCAAATGCTTATATGGTCTTAAACAGAGGCTGCTTTAGTCACAGAATGGGATGCCCCCAAAAAAGATCCAGTAGTACTATGCCCAGCAAAAGTGTCTTTATCAGGCCTAATTTCAAATATGATAAGAGCAAATGCTTATATGGTCTTAAACAGAGGCTGCTTTAGTCACAGAATGGGATGCCCCCAAAAAAGATCCAGTAGTACTATGCCCAGCAAAAGTGTCTTTATCAGGCTAATTTCAAATATGATAAGAGCAAATGCTTATATGGTCTTAAACAGAGGCTGCTTTAGTCACAGAATGGGATGCCCCCAAAAAAGATCCAGTAGTACTATGCCCAGCAAAAGTGTCTTTATCAGGCCTAATTTCTATGAGAATAAGTGCAAATGGTTATTATGCTATTAAATAGAGGCTGGTGTTGTCACAGAATGGGATGCCACAAAAACCAGAGAGCATGCACAGCAAAAGTGTCTTTATCAGGCCTGATTTCTATGAGAATAAGTGCAAATGGTTATTATGCTATTAAATAGAGGCTGGTGTTGTCACAGAATGGGATGCCACAAAAACCAGAGAGCATGCACAGCAAAAGTGTCTTTATCAGGCCTGATTTCTATGAGAATAAGTGCAAATGGTTATTATGCTATTAAATAGAGGCTGGTGTTGTCACAGAATGGGATGCCACAAAAACCAGAGAGCATGCACAGCAAAAGTGTCTTTATCAGGCCTAATTTCAAATATGATAAGAGCAAATGCTTATATGGTCTTAAACAGAGGCTGCTTTAGTCACAGAATGGGATGCCCCCAAAAAAGATCCAGTAGTACTATGCCCAGCAAAAGTGTCTTTATCAGGCCTAATTTCAAATATGATAAGAGCAAATGCTTATATGGTCTTAAACAGAGGCTGCTTTAGTCACAGAATGGGATGCCCCCAAAAAAGATCCAGTAGTACTATGCCCAGCAAAAGTGTCTTTATCAGGCCTAATTTCAAATATGATAAGAGCAAATGCTTATATGGTCTTAAACAGAGGCTGCTTTAGTCACAGAATGGGATGCCCCCAAAAAAGATCCAGTAGTACTATGCCCAGCAAAAGTGTCTTTATCAGGCTAATTTCAAATATGATAAGAGCAAATGCTTATATGGTCTTAAACAGAGGCTGCTTTAGTCACAGAATGGGATGCCCCCAAAAAAGATCCAGTAGTACTATGCCCAGCAAAAGTGTCTTTATCAGGCCTAATTTCTATGAGAATAAGTGCAAATGGTTATTATGCTATTAAATAGAGGCTGGTGTTGTCACAGAATGGGATGCCACAAAAACCAGAGAGCATGCACAGCAAAAGTGTCTTAATCAGGCCTGATTTCTATGAGAATAAGTGCAAATGGTTATTATGCTATTAAATAGAGGCTGGTGTTGTCACAGAATGGGATGCCACAAAAACCAGAGAGCATGCACAGCAAAAGTGTCTTTATCAGGCCTAATTTCAAATATGATAAGAGCAAATGCTTATATGGTCTTAAACAGAGGCTGCTTTAGTCACAGAATGGGATGCCCCCAAAAAAGATCCAGTAGTACTATGCCCAGCAAAAGTGTCTTTATCAGGCTAATTTCAAATATGATAAGAGCAAATGCTTATATGGTCTTAAACAGAGGCTGCTTTAGTCACAGAATGGGATGCCCCCAAAAAAGATCCAGTAGTACTATGCCCAGCAAAAGTGTCTTTATCAGGCCTAATTTCTATGAGAATAAGTGCAAATGGTTATTATGCTATTAAATAGAGGCTGGTGTTGTCACAGAATGGGATGCCACAAAAACCAGAGAGCATGCACAGCAAAAGTGTCTTTATCAGGCCTGATTTCTATGAGAATAAGTGCAAATGGTTATTATGCTATTAAATAGAGGCTGGTGTTGTCACAGAATGGGATGCCACAAAAACCAGAGAGCATGCCCAGCAAAAGTGTCTTTATCAGGCCTGATTTCTATGAGAATAAGTGCAAATGGTTATTATGCTATTAAATAGAGGCTGGTGTTGTCACAGAATGGGATGCCACAAAAACCAGAGAGCATGCCCAGCAAAAGTGTCTTTATCAGGCCTGATTTCTATGAGAATAAGTGCAAATGGTTATTATGCTATTAAATAGAGGCTGGTGTTGTCACAGAATGGGATGCCACAAAAACCAGAGAGCATGCCCAGCAAAAGTGTCTTTATCAGGCCTGATTTCTATGAGAATAAGTGCAAATGGTTATTATGCTATTAAATAGAGGCTGGTGTTGTCACAGAATGGGATGCCACAAAAACCAGAGAGCATGCCCAGCAAAAGTGTCTTTTTTAGGCCTGATTTCTATGAGAATAAGTGCAAATGGTTATTATGCTATTAAATAGAGGCTGGTGTTGTCACAGAATGGGATGCCACAAAAACCAGAGAGCATGCCCAGCAAAAGTGTCTTTATCAGGCCTGATTTCTATGAGAATAAGTGCAAATGGTTATTATGCTATTAAATAGAGGCTGGTGTTGTCACAGAATGGGATGCCACAAAAACCAGAGAGCATGCCCAGCAAAAGTGTCTTTATCAGGCCTGATTTCTATGAGAATAAGTGCAAATGGTTATTATGCTATTAAATAGAGGCTGGTGTTGTCACAGAATGGGATGCCACAAAAACCAGAGAGCATGCACAGCAAAAGTGTCTTTATCAGGCCTGATTTCTATGAGAATAAGTGCAAATGGTTATTATGCTATTAAATAGAGGCTGGTGTTGTCACAGAATGGGATGCCTCACAGCAGACTTAAGATCAGTTCAGTATATATGCACTGTTAGTTAGTGTAAGCAGCCTGAAAACGCTAACAAAGCAGGCTGGATGAAAAAAAAAAAAAAAACTGACAGCCTCCGATTTTCCCTTCCTTTCCCTGTTTTTCGCTTACTTTCTGTCTGTCTCCTGTCTGTCTCCTGCCTGTCTCCAGCCTGTCCCTGTCTGTCCCTGCCTGTCTAACTGTCTGTCTCTCCCTCAGCTACACAGCGTTCTGTCTGTCACGAATGCAATAGAGAAATGATGCTGGAAAGCAAGATGGCCGGCCTTAAATACAGCTGTGACGTCACCGGGCTTGCTGGCTGCTGATAGGCTGCATGTGACTGTCCCAGCATACACTGCCCCAGCTTACATGTCTGGACATGTCCCGTCCGCCATCTTAGAATGCCTGTAATGTAAATGAATGGATGTTAAAGGAAAACTTCGAGCGATCGAATCGCGGGGAAATTCGGATTCGATCCGAATCGAATTTTTCCTGAAATTCGGATCGAATCCGGGTTCGTCCGGATCGATTCGCTCATCCCTAATCTTTAATGTGGACCCACGCCTTCAATTTAAAAAAAGAGGAATGATTTACCATTATTGCTTCTTCGTAATATAACTTGACCTGTAATTTATTTTTTCTTAATCCATTTTCAGACTAGCATGGTACTGTACAGAGCATTTGTTCTGGTCAGGGTAACCCAGGAGTACAGGTATATTATCTGGGTCAATAACTGGCTCCAATAGCAGCATGCTCCCTTTTCTTTTATGAATGTTACTTTTTCACCCCAGAATTTCACTCAGCGGCAATTAATGTAGATTTTCTCTATTAACATTTATTTATGAAGGAGCGAAACCCCTGGGGCCTCGGAGGAACACCAGCTGACAGGCTGAATGCAAACCTCCCGAACTGTTTTCAGAAGAACTAACAGTAAATATGGCTTAATCCCTGCAAGGCACTATGTTACCATGGCAACCCAACTGGAAAAACATATAGACACTATTTTAAGCTGTCATTCCTAACATTGTACCTGTTAAATTTCCATCGCTTAATTGGTTTAGTCCTAGAGGGGTTTATACTTGTCCATAGTTTCAAAAGAATAGGGAAAATGAAAAGTATGAATGACTGGACTAAAAATAAAATTTTCTTTTCCTACAGCTTGAAAATGCTTAAGACAAGTAAGCCCCCTTTTCAATATCTTGATCTAATCCTTCATGAAATACAGTGGGGTTAGTTCTTTCATCTTCCAGCTTGTAAGTGGTTATATATAGCAGGGAGGAAAGATTCCATGTAGGGTGATACTATAGGTGGCCATCCACAGAGCTACTAAAGCACTGGATACCGCTGTGGTGCAAGAATTGCTCTGTGGGCCCTGTCTGCCCGACTGCAACATCGCCTAGGACTTATTTCAGTGCTGCTATCATCATCTGATTGCAGCTAAGTTGAAAAGCAGTCCTTTACAACATGTCCTTAGGTGTTAAGGTCAGTCACTGCAATGTAAGCTTGGCTGTGGCTTTGACCAGATTGTATATGGATGACCAGCTTTGTGTGCTGTACGAAGCAAAGCAAACACGAAAAAGGACAAGCTGTAAGATTATGCAACTGATCACATTTTTAAGTATCTAGCTACAATATGTGGCCTGTGGGAAGGGCCTAAAATGAGACTGAAGATTAACTTCAAAAATGGGATCAAGTGGTAAGGGAGGATTGTGAGATGCCTCCAGTTCATCAACAAGACTGGTAACCATACTTGTCAAAAAGGGAAAAGCCAGCATGTGGAGAGACCAATGTTAGGCTTAATATAGAGGGACTAAAACGACCCTGTACTCAAAATGTAATGGAAAATGGGTGTTTTCCTAGGATGGAAAGTATTTGCACAGCACCCAACCCAACACAAGGGACAGAATGCTTGAACCGAGAGACTGGTTTATCATTCCAGGCAGATCTCTGCATGCCTAGGCCAAGATGTCAGCATTGTTCAGTGCTGCGGTGACCAACTAGAATGACAGCAAGAGATAGGCCTTGTTAGCCTTGATAGGTTCATGGAGATAGGCCTTTGCATAGATGGATCATCTGACCAAGGAAATGGCACACAAAGACAGATCCATTCTGTACTGCAAGTGACATCGGATGTCACATCCCAAGCCTAGGGTTACAAACCGCGTCAACACAAACAATCGGAATGCATTTTCACAAGCCAGAAATTGAGCTACAGGTGTTCTATTGACCTAACGCAGCCACTTTCTAAGGCTATCATGGTTCACAGCAAGATGGCAATGAAGACTGGAATGGAGTTCTGTCCTCTTCTGCGATGATTCCCACTTTTGCTGGAGATTGATCTAGAGACCACATAAGCAACTTCATGAAGAGGCCTTAACAAGGGAACGTCACACCAGTGCTACTCCCAGGGTTAAGGGGTGTGGTGGCCCAATGTATGGTAGCTAGATCCTTCTAAGCCTAATTTCAGGTACACTAATAGTTGCCTTGATTTGACCCTAAAACCAGTATTATGGCCATTTATTTCCAAGGAACCATAACTAATGTTGCCCATGTTATTGTGAACAGCCGGTGTAGTCTAAATGTGCTATTACGGCCTGCAAAAGCTCCAGATCTCTCTTCCATCCCATATCTGGTACGTAATTTGTTGGCAATAGCAAAGGGAGGCCAGAGCAGTAAGTCTTGATGATTTGCATGTTCATTTAACATGGCATAAAATTCCTAAGACAGCCAATAAAACCTGAGCGACAAGCCAAGGTGTGTAAGTGCATGAATCTCTTAATCCTGTATCCTGGGGGTAGTAAGTGGCCATTCCTAATTGAGTTTCCCTGGGTGGGGATGCAACGATTCTAAGGACTGATGGGGATTTATAGGCTGATCCACTTTAACGAAAAGCTATAAATGTAACACAGATGGCCTGGTTACTGTATAACTGCGGGAATACCATATTGTGTAATGTTACCACTTTTTGGTCCTGATTATAGAAGTTTATTTGTACCAAAAAAACATCTATATGTTATGACCAGCACGACTTCTGCTGATAGCAGACGAATGAGAGTAGTGTTCAGCTGTCACCGTATTGCTGAAAAAGCTGATCGGGTGTAAGAATCAAGTATAGGCTGAATAGTTAGAACAATTATGGCAATAAGTCTAACGCTCTGGCAACTAAACAGGAAGCCATACTTTAGGGGTTCCCCACATACTGTATTCAATCCTGTGTCACAACCTCTGGTACCAGCCACACAACCTTTTCCTGTGCTCCTGTTGTCCCTCCCATAGCAGGGAGCCATGTAACAAAGGTGTTGCTACTGCTCAAGGAACTCATGACCATATGCAAATGATTCTAATGTTCTATTCTAGCGTTTGTTTTCCACAGCAGTATGAAAAGATTGTGTTTTAGAATGTATTACTGTAGGCAAAAGAATATCTCTTCTGTACCCAACAGAGGTTTGTAGTTTCTCTTTCATTAAAATACTAAACAAAAAAAACTTTTCACTGACCATTGGTTAGCTTGTTCTAAAAAGGATTGGATCAACCTATTTCCCAGCACTTGGCAAAAAATATGTGGTTGCTATGTGATCATATCATGGTATATGTAAGCTGTTTTATAGCCATATTTTACTTATTTAATTTACTTTATTTACTTTATACATAATGACACAGCTCATTTCCAATAATGATAATAATCCATGATGTTACTGACTACTACATATACTGTAGGACATATCTGGGCCAGTGATGAGAGGCACTTGCATTGAGCTCAGATGCCTGGACAGTTTGGAATGTTCTCAGCAAGACAGAGATCAGGTTCCTGGAGGTGACGGGCTCTCCACGCGAGTATTGAGTAATACAGTCTAGCCACCATATTGTTTACCTTTCTGTAGCTGTATATAATTCTGTTTATTCTTACACCTGTATTACGTAAACCTAACTAAGAGAATCAAGATTTACTAGACTTTTGTCCTTTTGAATGTCCATTTCCACCAAAGTTTTGCGCCGTTGTTGCTGCAGCCAATATAGCATCTCAGTTTTATCCCATTTCATCTTTTCAGCATAAGGTCTGCCCTGCAAAAGAGAAAGAATATTGTTTGTCCAGTGAAATAAAGATTTACTTTTTGTGTAACCAGCTTACACCAAGGATTTCAAAGAAGACCTGAAGCCTAAATCATGGGCATGCATTATTAGGATGTCCTTTCAGCATAAATTAAATCAGACTTTTCTACTCACCCTTATTCCCACACCACATGCAACTGCTAGCAGCCAATGGGGTCCACAGGGCAGGTTTGTCACTGACAGTATAGTGTATGCGAAAGGGTGTGGAAGAGTGTTAATCTTAAAGCAGAACAACACTCAACAGGGCCGGCCCTGGAATCTGAAAGCCCCTAGGCCTGGCTGCTGGCCTTCCAATGGGGTATCCCAAATCAGGATGCCCGGGACCCTGCGAAACTCACCTTCTTCCTGGCTTCCTTGCCGCTGTAAATGTTGACAGCCATATCTCCAGCATCTTTGGGCTGTACGTGCTCTCATGCCCCAAGCTATTCAGATAGGCTGGGGGCTGGCAAGTGTTTGAGGATGCAGCTGCTACCAATCCTGATTGCCATGAACAAAACCATTTGCCGAGCACTAAAAATGCACAGCAAACGGCTCTGATTGGATGAAAGCTTGCGCATGTGCCAGAGGACCGAGGATAGGTGATGGACAATCTGGAGGCTTTCACACAGCGGGGGATATTCCAAATCGGGATGCCCCTGAGGCAGGGACCTAAACCCAGCATAGTTAAAATCCTAGGTTTTGTTCTGCTTAAAGGGGGTCCAAATCAGGATACCGAGGGGGTGCAGAATAAAACCACCCTGTATATCGTTTTGGCTTTAGGTCAACTTTAAAGCTGTTCTTTAACCCTATAGTAGACTCACTACCTTATTTTTTTTGTGCAGGCGCCGGTTAAATGTAACTGAAGGAGTTGCAGCCAGTTTTATTCTCAAATTTTTATGCTCAAGTAGAGAGACAATGACAAGACAAAACTGTTAACTGATTAGCATAGCAAAGTATGAATTGTGTATGTACGGTATGTACTTACTTTGTAGCTGACTGTATCATTAAAAGTCTTTTTGATGAATTGTAATGCTTTAGCTATGTCATTTTCAGTGTCTGCCATTTGCTTGTGGAGCTTCTTTCTTTGCTTAGATTCCTCCATCCGTGCCAAAGATGTACCACTATAACCTGGATAGCAAAAAAAACAGCTGATCTCATAAATCCTGACTTAGACAAGGAGGCTGTATTGCCATGTGAGCATCTCTGTAGCGGCGCTTAGAGCGAACGCTACTAGACGCTGTAAGTGGGTGTTGGGCGCTGTAATCTAGCTTAGTGGGCAAACAAGTGGAGCTGTACTATCCTGTCCAACATTGATGAATGTGATGTCTGGAGGGCGTTGTAGAAGCATGCTCCCCGTTTCACTGCTGAGCCAATCACGAACGCTAGATGGTGTCCCGAGGTTAAAGCGCCCAAGACTACGCTACATCTAACAACAGGACAACGCTGCAGAGAATGATAGGTAGCGCCAGTTAAGTGCGCCCAGCACTCGGAGCTGAAGCCCGTATTTAAGAAAAAACTACACGACCAGCATCGGCGCTCTAAAACTGTCCGCTCTAACGTTGAGCTCCAGAAGCAATGTGATAAAAGTCTGTTTCTCAACACATATACAGCAGCACCAAAGCCAAAACAGTTTTAACACTGTCACAATGACACTGCAATGGCAGACCTGTACATACAATTCTGCATAAAAAAATAAAAACAAAAAATGTGTTTGTTTGCAGGGCAGGAGAGGAGTTTACTTGGCAATACACTATTTATACACAACCAAATGAAACACTATTGAAATGTATGGGAGAGCGCTACTGAGTGACAGGTAATACATGGCGCTGCTGAGCCATCGCTAGTAATACATGTGACACTACATGACGCTTTTACAGGCGCTCACCAGAATGACTTTCTTAAATGTGGTTTTCACATACAGTGCGTACAAGCGTTCACCTGACGCTACGTAGCACTACCTGGCGTTATACTTTCTTAAATAACCCCCATTGTCTCCAGTAAGGGCCAGCTTTAAAGTAAATGCAAAATGTCAACGTGGTGCACCAGACACACATGTACTCACATCCACAGAGAGAGAGAGACAGAGAAAACACATGAAAGGGTAACCGAGAAACATGGCAAGAAAAGGGGAAAGAATCAGAGAGGCGTGAAACAAAGAAAGGCTGAATTAAGGTGGAAAAGAAGGCAAAGGAAATGTGAAAAAAGAGATGTAGTGAAAAAAAAAAGAGAGGAAGACATAGAGAAGGTAAAAAGAGAGAATGGCACCCCCATCCAGAGAGATTGGGAGGGCGCCCTGTGCACAGCTTACACACCCCAAAGGCTGTCAATGTATCCAGTTATCATAGTTGCAGTATGATATTGTCTATAGTCTAAGGCCCTATTGCTCAACCTGTGGTATGCATACCCCAGGGGATAATCAGGGAAGTTTGGGGATGCACCAATGGGAGGGGTTTGGTATGTTTTTTTCAGTCTAGCACTCTCCCAACTGAGCTATTTTGGCCTCTCCCTAGGTATTTTAACAGTAAAACATTATTCCTTCTTGCTTTAAAGTGGAATTCCAGTAAACCTATAACATAATTAAAAAAAAACCCTTACCTGGGCCAGCACCGCATCAGTTGCCACCTCTGAGAATGACAGAAAGCAGCATCCCCCGGATTCGCGCATGCTCCCACTTGAATGGGCAGGCAGGAGCGTGCATGGAGCCAGGGGTGCGGCTTGCTCTGTGCTTCAATCCAAGACGGCGATGCTCCAAGGGTCGGGTAAGTGTTTTTTTTCTTTGTATCCCCCCGTGCTGCCTCAGCTCCAGGGTAGGGTGGCAGGGTGGGGGTCATGTTGGAATTCTGCTTTAGAAGTGATAAAAGGTGACATTTATAATTGATCCCTCCTTGGGGGCACTCTGTTGGAACGTCTTGTCTCTAGGGTGTATTTGGCATAAAACTTTGAGAACCACTGGTCTAAGGGACTACAGGTAATAGAGATATGCCCTGTGATTTGTCTGTAGACACATAGGTCATTTCTATATAGCACATGCAGACCAAGAATATACGTCCATCCCTATTATTTGTAGTGGGTAGGCAGAGCCGTGCAAACCCAAATGGGCCCTGTTTAAAAATTCTGGGGGGGGGGGGGGGGGGGGACTAGGCCTTAGAACTTGTCCTTCTGACGCCACCCTCCTCTCCCCTAGTTGTTTCAACCTAAGGCTTTGGATAGTACAATTGGGTCCATAGTGGTCACCAAAAAAACCCATAGCCAATGCTGTAGTTAGTCCTTGGTCAGGCAACCACCAGTGAAAACTTTGCTCTGAGGAAACCAACCAGAGAAGACATCTGGGCACCCTCTTATGTTTTTTAGTCTTTAAGCAATTTTCAAGTTGGGTGGTGTGTTTCACTGTATGATTTTCACGCAAGGTAGCTTCACTGACTGTGCTGTCTAATAAAGCAGACCAACGGTAGGAAGTAGAGGGTTGGGGAAAAGCGGGCAGGGGTCTAGAGGAAAAATGTAATGTGGGCAGAGGTGAGATAGAAAGAGGTGCATCAGGAATTGGTGAGGTCACCACAAGTGTCGCAAGCAGAGGTGAGGTGGGTAAAGGGGTGCCAGGAGCCATAAGTGAAAGCAGCGTGGGACAAATGCAGCCCCTGGGTTTAGGGTAACAGAGGCTTCTGGGTATGTGGTGCCAGGTAGGTGGTTTGGAACCATTGGGCTGCCTTTTTCTGAAAAAATGGGCACATTTATGCAAATATACTGGGGGTGGAACATCAATAATTATAATACAGAAATGTTGGCTATGCTTTATGAGGAGATGCAATGTTTGTTTAAAAGGTCAGATACGGGGACAGATTTTGATACTGATGCACCATGTAAATAGCAAATATGGTAAATGGGAGCAATGTACCCATATCTATAATGTTGTTGAACCATTTACTCATCTTCTGTGTTACAAATACTCACCTGCATAATCTACCAAGGTTCCGGGAAATAAGGGACACCCAGGGGAGAAAAGGGGGGACAATACATGTTGTATTTGGGTTAGATGGATTATTAATCTTACCTCTGAGGAAGAATCTGTTTGGATCAGAGGCGTCTTTTTCAAACCTCTCCAGCTCTACCAGCATTTTCTCTCTGTTCTGGATGAGTTTTACTACCTTTTGCCACACTTGTATAGCCTTTAACATGACAAGAGACATTGAGGTTAAATTAATTATTATTTATTGTATCAATATCTTCTTAAGCATACTTGTATAGCTTCAGGAGCAAAACCCTCTCTATATTATCCTAAAGGGGCCCAGCAGTTATTACTCACGGGTTGCTGTGTAGAAATAGTGCCTAAAGTGGGAACCATTACAATCGCCAGGATTTGGAGGGAGGTCTGAGGGGTTCCTACACACTGTACATACAGATTGCCCACATTAAATTCTTCTTACCTGCATCTACTGCATTTTCTAATCCTTTAACCATCAAAGATGGTGGCCCATGGAGTCTCAGGCTGCCTGCAAACAGGAAGTGTTTTCTGACTGTGCTGCTCTGCATTCTGGGATTGCTGTCCTTTTCCTGACCCAGCTCTGTCTGTGCAAAGCACAGCTATAACCCCATCCCCTGCACTCTTGACCTCTCTCCTCAGTATGTGATTCTAGTGAGCCAAGATGGCGTTGCCCATATCCAAGAGTGCTGAACAGAGTTTCAGGCCAGTGGGGGAAAGAATAAAAAGTAAGTGACTAAAAAGGTTAAATATATTGATTTTAAAAGCTGTGGAATCATTTTTAAGGGTTTGGGCTTTTCAATAAATGATGCTGAAGGTCCGATTTAAGGGAAAAGTGGAGATCTGCTCCATAGCAATTCCTTTCTCCCGAGTCAGCCTGTGGGAATCAGCAGCATTAATCTAATATCTGCCCAATGCATGATGGGTAACAGCATCTTTACACATCAGAAGAACTGCAATAGCTCAGAGGAAAGACCATTTGAGTTGAACAGATCTCCCCTGTAAAAGCAGAATGTTCTCATGAATCTCACCGGATTCTTTTTCCTTCTAGTAAAAGAAAAAAACAGGGTTGTCTTGATTTTTTTCAATGCAAGACATATAAGTTGCTATCAAGCATTTATTTGGATTTTTTGGACCATTTTTCATGCTAGCATTCCTTGAAAGAGGACCTCTAGTCCCTCCTGAAGTGCCCATCTTACTACACATCTGACAGTCCTGCTTACACATGAGCATGAGAGGGGAGCTGTGCCAGCAGCAATTCACACCAAATTGAGAGATATATATGCCCCAGAAACATGGAACAAATTGTCTGTCATTTTACACACACACCTAAAGCGGACCTCCATTCAAGAAAATTACATTTAGTAATCTGCTCCCCTAAAGGCCACCTTTGACGATTAGTGGCGCATTCTATTTAACCCCATGCAGATGTTGTGGAATAGATGCTCTCCTTGAATTACATGGTAGCAGCCATCTTGGATTACACCTGAGAGCTCTGCTTAAGCATGATTGAGGGTTTGGGGAAAACCTTTGCTAGCACATAGACACAGACACACTGCAGTTGAACTGAGAACTTCCTTAGGATTAACTCAACCAACCAGAGAGAGATTGTATCTGTTTCAACACAGAATGTTAGAAAGATGGAGCTAACATCTTTCTCTAGCTTGCAGCATTGAAGATCAGCATGGCTGCAGTGTGTCTATGTAATGTTGTTTCTCCACACAGGGTAGGCTGTCAGCAGATTGGGAATTTGCTATAAGCAGCATATATCAAACAGATAAATATTTACATCAGAAAAGGGATCAGCATGTCTGTCATGTTACACACACTCCCTGAATCACCAGCTGCTGGAGTGGGTGTAGCTATGTATGGAGTATAACTATGTATCAATGTAAGTCAGTGGCCTCAGCTGCCAGAGAGTTGTTTACAATGTTGATACAATGGTTAAAGTGGGCACCCCCGATCGAGGGTGCTCCACTATGTGAAACCCCCCAGATCTCCCACATCAACTCACCTCATCCTAGTCCTACGGCGCATGCGCAGCCACTCGTCCAATCAGCATGCTCGGAGTCGCTGAGCTATGGACGTCTAAGCCGCAGTCTTAGCATAGCAGCTCTAAGCGCGCTGGCGGCCGCATCCCCCACATCCCTCTAGAGGGATAGCGGGGATGCGGCCACGGCCCACACACGCGTCGTTGGACCAGAAAGTAAGGTAAGTGTAGCGGGCAACCTGATTTAGGATGCCCCAGGGGGGGAGGGAATAGATTATTCCCAGGCCGATCCTACACGGTTTCGGTCCACTTTAAGAGCTTTCTGAGCAGTGATGAGTCATCACAGCTATTAGCTTTTACTTCTGGCTAAACATAAAGCATTTAATTCAATGAGATTTAAAGTGGACCAACACCCAGGATTTTCACTATCCTGGGTTTTGGTCCACTTCGGTGGGGCACCCCGATCGCGTGAAACCCCCCAGAACGCCCGGAAACACTCACCTCACCACGCTCCTACGCGGGCGCTCGTCCAATCAGAGCGCTCAGAGCCGCAGTGGTATGCACGTACAATCGGCGTCCAACCACAGCGGCTCTGAGCACTGGAGGCAGCGTCTCGCGCTTCCCTCTAACAGGCCATCCACCAACGGCCGGCGCGGGTGCGTGCCCTGCTAGAGGGAAGCGCGAGACGCGGCCGCAGCCCGCGCATGCGCCGTTGGAATGGGGTTGAGGTAAGGTTTCTGGGCTTCCTGGGGGGTTTCACCCCGCGGGACATCCCGATTTTGGATGCCCCGCGGGGAGGGATCTGATCAGCCCGGGAATCTATAAGATGGGCCGATCCCTCCTGGGTGTTGGTCCACTTTAAGGTCATTTTGACTATAGGACTGAATCTTTCAGGAGCCGGGCTATCAAAGTTGTGGCAAGATAGCAGCTCCCATGCAGTTTATTAGCATAGAATCTATGAACCTGATATTACGCAACATCTGCATGGAGATGAGCCCTCTCATAGTTTAATTAACTTACTTAAAGTAGACCAAAACCCACGCAGATCTATAAGATTCCCAGGTCGCTTGATTCCCTCTACCTGGGGCATCCAGAATTTGGATGCTCCGCTGTGTGAAACCCCCCAGGTCACCCGGTATACTCACCTTCAGCCCCAGGCCCACGACGCATGTGCGAGCAGCACCGCATCCCCGCTACCCCTATAGCATTTAGCCAGGCATTTGTGAATGGCACACTCCCTGTTAGAGGGTAGAAGGGGTGTGGCTCCTGTGTGCTTGTCTAGACTCTGCTCTTTAGAAGAGCCAAGCCGAGAATGCGTCAGTGGAGACGGGCGTGCTGATTAGACAGGAGGTCGCCCATGGGCCGTAGGATAGGTAAAATCCTGGGTTTTGGTCTACTTTAATTTACTTAACTTTAAAACTTTAAATGTTATTCATGTGCCAGCTGCAGAGTATTTAGACAGTGTAATCAAAGTATCTAGCGGATCAATGCTGAGTCATTACAGATACTTACTACTTCTGGCTGGAAATAAGAGATGCTTGCAGAGAGATTGGAGGCAATTTTGACTGTGAGGCTGGGTGGGTGAAGTGAGAATGGGTGGCCCCATATTATATCCCATAAGGCACAGCGCAGAGCACACGATCTCGTGCCTGTGCAGTGCCGATGAATGGGATGCAATTGAGCTGCCCGAAATCTCGCGAGACTTTGCTGAGTGGGATTTTGAAGAGGCCGGCTAAAGCTGGATGTTGCCGCAGCAGGCCGCACCAACATCCAAAAGGTAAGTAGGGGCCGATGGGGGATGGAATTGGCCCCTTTTTAGTCCGATGTTTTGACTATCCTGGGTTTTGGTCCTTGCCTCCGGGGCACCCCGAGTTGCCTCGCTGTGTGAAACCCCCCAGGTCACCAAAGCCAACTCACCTCTTCCTGGTTCTACGGTACATGCGCTCGCTTGTCAAATTAGCACACCCGGATTCGCTGATGTCACATCGTCTAAGTTAACAAGGAGCATGCCCGCAACGGGCATTTACAAATGCCTGGCGCAGGCCGAGGGATAGCAAGGATGCAGCTGTGGCTTGCACATGCGCCATTGGATCGGGAAACAAGGTAAGTGTATGGGCGACCTGGGGGGTTTCACACAGCAGGGCATCCTGATTTTGGATGCCCCGGGGAGAGGGATTTGATCGCCATTGGTCCACTTTAAGCCCTCTCAAATAGCTTACATCACTGATTGCCAGAGGGTCATTTTTTTCCATTAAGAAAGGGAAAAAAGGACAAGTTGCTTATCTCATTTCTCCTAACATTAAAAAAGACCAACAACAGCAGCTCTGAAGCAAATACAGTGACGTTTTCTAATGTTAAATTGGAAATCATACTAACAGATATTTTTACCTTGGGTAGCTGGTCTCTGTATTCCTCCGAGCTATATTTAATAGCCATATCCAGCCTCTGGTCTTCTGGTACATGTAGTGCGTTCCATATCACACTTATTTTTTTCTGCAGGTCCTCATGGCTGACAGCTGTATCACCCTAGATGTAAAAAAAAACACATGATGGTACATATGGAATGCCACTAACAACTAAAAGAATAATAGGAGGGTTATCATTGTACAAACAGTGTTGTATAGTTAGACAGTGTGCTGAGATCTAACGAAGCGGCTCCTTTAATATTATCGTGAAAGAAAGGAGGAACCAATCCTCATTGTCTGATGTGCTGAAGATAAAAGTGAAGCGGCTGTTATAGAAAGTCTCCTTTGAACTAGTTGTTAATAAATAAGATCCCATTTCAAGGTGCTTTGCCAGAAATAGCATTTCAGTTCTTTTAGCACTTTAGCTTTATTAAGCAGTTAAGAAAATAAAAAAAGAATTGTGTGCATTTAAAGGGCATCTATCACAGAAAGTGTCACATATCGAAAATCTGCAGAAACATGTTAGATGGCAAAATGAAGTTTTAAATAGCCTACCTAAAAAAATCCCCACCAGGCTTTGTTGGAAAAAAAAAACACAATGTTGTTACAGGGGAGAAATGCCGAACTCTGTCCCCAGAATCAGAGTATTTTTTATATTTTTCTATTGCAATTCCAGATCTAGACCTCGTGCAGAAATAAGAGCTGTGTTTCCCACTGTTCACCCACAGGCAAGCCAGAATGAACATAAAATACTATGTATGATATTACAAGCCTTCACATACATCCTTAGTATATATATATATATATATATATATATATATATATATATATATATATGTTTTATTTTTTAAATCAAATTGTTATACTAGTAAGTTAGTAAGTGACTCAAGTACACCACCTATTTTTAATGGGTAACAACAGACAGGGACAAAAAATTAGCCCGCAAATGTATAGGTCCTGACCAGCCCATCACCAAGCCATGAGCTCCTTAGGTACTGAAGCTTTAGTATTGTAGGGGCAGATATTGTGACAGAGGTGAGGGTATGACCCTAAGAGTCACAGTACTGCGGGTATAGCAGGGGCAGAACATGGACTGGGGTGTAGGGGGGGTGTTACAGTGGGGCTAGGTATGAGGAGATGGGTTGGGCCTTGGGAAGCAGGGAGTGGAGGTGGGATGAGAAGCAGCTATGTATAGGCTACTGGGGAGTTGGGCTGCATACTGGGGGCTCTACCCAGCCCAAGTTGCCCTAAAGCAGTGAGGCTCACTGGGAATTCTCCCAGAGCTCAATAAGGCCAGTGCACCTCTAACAGGGTCATGCCTATTAATTTTTCGAACAATAAATGCAATTTAAAGTTCCTGTCCAGGCACAAACACTCCTTCCTTCCCCTTTATCCCCTTTGGGAACAGTGTAAAAATACAATTATGTGAAATACTCACTTGTAGAATTGATATTATTTGTATACAGTACGTCCTGCTCCAGATATAGTACTTACACTTGGGTTATCCTCTGCCAGATGGCGCTGCACTGCAGAGACATGCAAAACAGGCTCCTCCCGACCCCTCAAATACCCGGGGACCTCCCACAAATCCCCAGCATTGAAAAGCAGTGAACAAGAAGCCGGGAGAATTAACCACCGAAACAGGTAACTATAACAATGGTAACAATCACCATACAGGGGATCCAGAAAAAGGCAAAAACCAGGGTGGGGTGGAGCAGGACGTACTGTATACAAATAATATCAATTCTACAGGTGAGTATTTCACAGAATTGTATTATTCTTAGTATACAGTATGTCCTGCTCCAGATATAGTACTTACACTTGGGACATCCAATAGCAGTGCCCATAAAGTAGGGTGGGATCCCCAACAAAAAAGGCAACAGCAGACAGTTAAAACCACTGTCACCTGCATAACCATGCGGCCAAGACAGCATGAGCCGAGGCCCAAAAATCAACCTTGTAAAACTTTGAAAAGGTATGAACAGAAGACCAAACAGCGGCCTAGCAAACCAGTTCAACAGAAGCCTGGTGCTGGAAAGCCCAAGAGGCACCAAAAGCACGAGTAGAATAAGAAGCAAGGCGAAAAGGAAGATTCTTCCCCTTGTTGGAATCCAATCGCTAACAGTAGACTTGGCAGAAGCCAAAAAACCCTTTTCTAGGACCAGAAGGAACATCCCATTCAAGTAATATCCAGGGCCAAAGCCGCCCAACTCCCCGAGAGCAGACGAGATCGGGCACATTCAGGATGTAGTGACCGTAGGCCCAAGGAACATCAGTTCTCCTAAAGGACACAGTGACTACCAAGGAAAAACTTCCAACCCCTGTTCAAGGAATGCAGAACCCTTTCCTCAGCGTTGCTAGGAATAAGGCACAGAAGGAAGAACAATATCTTGAATCAAAGAAAATAAGACACCACCTGAGGCAGAGAGTCCGGCTTCAGGCGGAACACCACCTTATCCTGGTGTATCTCAAAGAATGGGGGCTAGGTAGACAGAGCCGCCCGCCAAACACACGTCTGACCGAAGTAACAGTCACCAGAAGGACAACCTTTAGGGTAAGAACAGCCAGACAGCATCCGGAATAGGACCAGAGGGAAAAACCCTGCAAGGCAGACAGAATCAAATTCAAATCCCAACAGGGACCATAGGATTACATGGGGGACGCACATGAGTACCCCCTGAAATAAGTCTTAACCAAGGAAACTGAACAAGGACTTCCAAAGTAAGGCAGACGGGGCAGAACCTGACCCTTCAGAGTACTGATTTGGAGAACCAACTCCAGCTCATGCTGTAATAACTCTAGAACCCTGGGAACCGAGAACGCCCGACAGGGAAGAGACCTAGACTCACACCAATCAATATGGGTATGCCATGCCCTATAACAGATGGAAAAAGAAGAAGCTTGCTCCTAGTCTTCCCATAGTCTCAATCACCGAGACAGATAAACCTGTCTCCATCAAGATGGATGTTTCAGCAGTCAGGCCGTCTAGGCCAGAATCTGTAGATTGGGGTGATGTAAAGGGGCCCTGAGTGAGCAGAGCTGGCACTCCTGGCAGAACGTACAGAACTACTGCCCTCGGTACCACGTCTGCAAACCTTCCAGAGCAATCTTGCGCAGAACCCTGCCTAGCAGGGGGAATGGAGAAAAGACATACAGAACAGAACGTCCAGCCATGACGCTACTAAGGCATCCTGATCACGGCCAGAGGATCCTGGGACAGGGAAACAAGGGCCGAGAGCTTGTGATAGTGACGGGACAAACAGATCCACAACTGGTTGGACCCCATAGTGACACAGGGATTAGCACATCCTGTCGCAGAGGGACCCCCACCGGAGCGAATACCACTGATATGCAGGGAACATTGTCCTCCACCCAGATTAGGATCAAAGACACTTCCTGGAGGACCCTCCTGCTCCAGGTCCCTCCCAAATGATTAATGTAGGCCACTGTCGTCAGACAGACCGAGCGCCCCCGAACAGCCAGGCCCTGAAGAGGAGTAGTCAAGCGAGATAGGACCAACCTAAACGCTCACTGTTTCAAACATCTATAGGTGTATGGACCTTCTAAGGGCCCCACCTCCCCCAGAACCGCAGGGAGTTTCAGAACAATCCCCCCCCCCTTCAACCTGATAGATTGGCATCCATGGTGACCGTCTCCAGGACGGGGCAAGAAGGGGACTGCCCCCAGACAGGTTCCTTGAGTTCATCCACTCCAAGAGGGACCTCCTTACCAGGGGGGAAGGCACACAGACCCTGCTCCAGGGATGCTGGATCCCTGTCCTGTACTAACAATAGAAGTCGCAGAAGGGCCCAAGGGAAACTGAGCATAAGGGACCTCTTCTGAGCAAGCCACCAACGGGCCCACCAGCTGCATCCCTGCCTGGTGAAGGGACTGGGACAGCAATGAGGGACTGAGCTCATGCAACCAGAATGTCCACTTTATTGCTGAGGAAAGAAGATTCTCGTCTGAACCGAATCCAGATTCATTCCTAGGAATGGAGTTACCAATTAATGGGACAATGAGGACTTGGGGTGATTGATCACCCATCCAAATGGCTCCCAATGGACACCACCAGCCGAGTGTCCAACTTAGCCTGACGTAGAGACTGGGAAGTGAAAAAGGACGTCCAGGTAGGTCATCGCGCGGACGCCCCTTGGTCTCATCAGAGACATCACCCCCGACAGCACCTTGGTGAGCACTCTGGGAGCTGAAGAGAGGCCAGATAACAAGGCCACAAATTAGCAGTGTTGGACTTCCAACATGAACCTGAAGAGCCTCGGTGTCCAGAAGACACAGGGATGTGAACATAAGCATCTTAGAGCTCCACAGACGGCAAGAAGCCCCCTGGGCGCAAGTCGCTGATGGCCCAACTCAGAGTTTCCATGCAGAAAACTGCCTGTAAATAGAGAATTGCTGAGAACCTGTGAATCCAGAAAGGGCCAGACTGACCCATCCTTTTGGGGGACTGTGGGAAGGTTGGTGTAGCGGCCCCTGCCTCTGCCTGTTAAGGGCAATCTGCAAGTGACCCTCAGACCCCGCAGGCCTTGCATGGCCTGTGCCAGCACCTGAACAGAGGCAGGGACCAGGAGTACCCGGGACCTGATAATCTTGGGGAAGGCCGCGCAGCAAACTCTATCTTGTATCCGGAGGACACTACCTCCTGAATCCACCAGACGAGGGCGCCCCATCATGCTTGAGGGGGTTTGGTGGAAGATTTCGGCTTAGCCCCGCCGGAGGGGCCAGAGCGTTGTCTGCTGCTCCCGGGGCAGGAGTCTGCGTGAGCCCCCATGAAGGACACCCCTGGTTCTTGTTTAACACTATGGTAGGGAGGGGTGCCCCTGCCCCGAGGGGGCCGAGACGGCCGCCTGCGTTGGGGTGATTTGCCCTTTTTACCAAACAGGTCCAGACGGGCCCCAAACAGGCGTTGCCCTCTAAAGGGAAGCCCAGTAAGAGTCTTTTTAGTAGCATCGTCAGCACCCCACTGTCGCAGCCAAACCAAGCGACGTATAGTCACCCCAAGGGCAGACGTTCTTGCACACATTCTAATGGTGTCATCCAGCACTAATAGGATAAATTTTACAAACACATCACAACTGGAGAGTGCATTAAACACATGCCAGGGTAGCTCCTCAGGGTGATGATCGAGCATCTTTATGATGAGGGTTCTAGCGGCCACTGCAGTAATAGCTGCGGCACAGACCGGGCGCAGCGCCGTCCCTGCACAAGAAAAGGCGTGGGAGGCCAGCAGATCAATGCACCGGTCCTCAGCATCCCGAAGGGAACTATAAGCAGGGGCTGTAATAAAGGGGGGGTTAGGAACCCCTATGATTGGGGCATCCACCACGGGGGGTGATGACCAACAATTAACCACCTCAGGGGGGAAAGGGTATTTCCTATCCCAGTCCCCTGGGACCCCTGGAAGTTTACTGGGGCATTCCCATTCTTTGAGCACGAGAGCATGGAAATTAGCCTGCTCTAGAAATTCCAAACGTGCTGTCGCTGTATGGAAACGCTTCCCTCTCGGCTTGGGGTCCTCACCAGGGAGAGAGATAGACAGAACCTTAAAGACCTTAATCAACAAATCATCAGTGTCACACTGGGCCCAGTATTCAGGTCCAGAATCGTCATGACTCCTCGGCCTCTCATCAGATGAGCCTGAGTCAGAGAATAGCTCTCCTTCATCAGAAGGGGTATAGTTACACGGAGTAGTAAACTCCTCAGTTCCCATAGGAAAAACAGTAACATGAGGCGTCAAGTGCCGCTTCTTACCAGGGCCCTTGCTCTCTGACAACCTCGCAATAATCTGTTCAGCCGTAGGCAGTCTGGAAGCCCCAACAGGCTGCAGATCCCCACTTGTATGCGACTCAGCAGGAGTGAGATTTAAGCATGGGGAAATAGGTGAACTGAAACGAGGTGCAGTCACTGGCAAGCCTGAGTCCACAGACCCGTGCCCTGTCAGCATCAGCATGGGGTTGTCCACACGCTATACACAGCCGGTCTTGTCCCAGAGGGACACTGGTCACATAATTCTGAGATGCCTCCATATGGTGATTATTTAGGCACAATATGCCAGCAGGGATTTACGCTATAGGCAACCCTGGATGCCCCAAGACCCGCTAGGAAGTGGGAGAAATTTACAAGGCCCGCTATAAATTACACAGGGCCGGGATAAGCCACTGGATTCAACCGTCTGAAAGACATAATGGGAATAAAGGGTGTCAGAACCATGCGCAGTAATCAAGGATCATGAAAATCGCCCGCGAGGGCACTTACAGACCTGGGGAGGAGGAAGACCGCTACCACGTGCGCGCGCGACTAGCATCAAAATGGCGCCAAGCGAACCTCGAAGGGCGGGCCAGAGCGGGCTGTGACGCGGAGCGCGCCAAGCCAGGTCCCCGCCCCCCCCGAAGAGCGCGAAGCTCTGAGATAGTGGTCAACGTTGTCAGGGAAGCGGAGTGTATGACACAGTTAGAAAATGATTTGCCAATGAAGACGCCGCAGCGTCTGAGGCGCCGCCGCCGCTAGGCGCGGCACATCCAGTAAAGGAAAGAGACGCGCACGGCAGCCGCAGGTACACAATAAAAATACAAACAGCGCGGCTCTGACACCAGATATACCAGTCAAGGGACAATACAAAGGCCATAATCGTGTAAACACCATACACTGAGACCACCACACCCCCCCCCCCCTTTCTTTCCCCCCGAGCTACGGGGGGAACGAGGGAGGATGGCGACCCTTTGTACAGGGCCCACCGCTACACGGGGCATGGGGCAATAATGCGGGAGGGGCATCCTCTAGAGGCTCACCATCAGCCTAAACCGCCTACACTTTGGTGGGGGACTGTGGTGGAGCATGGCTCCATAAGCACGCATGGTGCTGCCTACCTTCACCCGACCGGCGCAGCCCAGGCTGGGAGGCACTTCACAGGAAGGACGGGTGGGAATAGTCCAACAGGGCCGCAGGCTTTGATAGCCCCGCTCACCTGCGAGAGAGTGATACTTCATGTCTTCGCAGTCAGCACTGCAGAGAAATCTGGGGATTTGTGGGAGGTCCCCGGGTATTTGAGGGGCAGGGAGGAGCCTGTTTTGCATGTCTCTGCAGTGCAGCGCCATCTGGCGGAGGATAACCCAAGTGTAAGTACTATATCTGGAGCAGGACGTACTGTATACTAAGAATATGAGCCATTTCAAAGCATCTCAAAATCTCAGATTATATGCAAATATCTCATGTAATCTAAATGAAGCCACTTTCTGGAGCAGCTTTATGAGTCATGAGCCTGCTCTGCTGTGGTCAGAGACAGCTGTGGACCCACTGTGACATGCTGTGCTCGCTCACGCGAAGAGAATCAAGGGACAGAGTGGCTGTTAGACCATTTTTTGCGTCGTCCTGGAGGAATTAAATTTAAAGGAGGACAAGCTTTTAAGCTCTGCTATGGCTTCTACCCCAGAGGAGAGGCACACGGGACAGGTAACTGGTAAACTGCTTGCTGTCAGATTTTTGCTCTTGCGTTTACAGTCCCTTTAAGTGAACCAACACCTATTTTACAGAGAATCCGTGTTGGTCCCTGCACTAACACTGCTGCTAACCACAGATTTCCTTACCTGGTTGGTGCCCTCCTGGCAAATTCTCCCCCATGATTACCCCCTGGTGGCCATGCAGCCCGGGTTTCCTTTGGCAGCTAATCGCAGGGCTGAATTTTGCTGCAGGAGCACCCGGCAGCGGTGTATGCATGTGGGGTATCATCAATCATAATCACCCCCCACGTGCATTGACCAACACCCATCTGGTGTTCCCTACAGGCTGGCAACAGGTATTGGAATGAAGAATATCACCCTGCAAAAGTGAAATGGTACACTCAAAAATCTGTCACCCCTGGATTTTACTTCTCCCAAGAGAAAAAAAAAGCAATTCTGTGAGTACTCGCCTGTAGAATTGTTTTTGTTCTTGCATGGCACGGCCTGCTTCGGTATTTATAACAGTTGGGTTATTCCGCCACAAGGTGGCGCAGTGGCACTGCAGAAAGCTGTGGCATTTCCCGGCCCCCTATAAAAACGGGATTAACCATAGAGTTCCCAGCGTAGACAAGCAGTGAGACAAGAAGCCGGGAGAGAATAAAGGTAAAAAATTTAAAAAAAGGTAAAAAACCCCAATTAACTTGGAACAATCACCATAAAGAGGCAACCAAGAATAACGATAACAAGGGTGGGTCGAAGCAGGCCGTGCCATGCAAGAACAAAAACAATTATACAGGTGAGTACTCACAGAATTGCTTTTTTTCTTTATTGCATGGCACGGCCTGCTTCAGTATTCATAACAGTTGGGACATTCAAAAGCAGTGTCCAAAAATAGGGTGGGATCCCCAATGAGTAACAGCCAGCAGTTCAAGTCACTACCGCCTGAAGCACCTTGCGGCCAAAAGCAGCATCCGCTGAGGCCTTAACATCAACCTTGTAAAACTTGGAAAAAGTATCAACAGAAGACCAAGTAGCGGCCTTGCAAACTTGTTCAACAGAAGCTTGGTGCTGAAAAGCCCAAGAGGCACCAATAGCACGAGTGGAATGAGCAGTAATTCTAAAGGGAGGTTCCTTCCCCTTAGCAGAATAAGCTTGAACCACCGCCTGACAGATCCACTTGCTGATAGTGGATTTAGCCGGAGGCAAACCCTTCCTAGGTCCAGAAGTGAGAACAAAAAGAGCATCAGATTTCCTGAAAGGCTCAGTAGCGACCAAATAAAACTTCAGAGCCCTGACCACATCCAGAGAATGCAGTGTCCGCTCCTTGGAATTAGCAGGATTAGGACACGATGAAGGCAAGACAATGTCCTGATTGAGATGAAAGGCAGACACCACCTTAGGCAAAAAATCCGGCTTAAGCCGAAACACCACCTTATCCTGATGCATCTCAAAATAAGGAGGTTTGATGGAAAGCACCGCTAGCTCAGAAACTCGCCTTACAGAAGTGATAGCCACCAAAAAGGCTACCTTAAGAGTCAGAATGGGCAAAGCAGCCCCATGGATAGGCTCAAAGGGAGGACCCTGCAGAGCAGACAACACCAGATTCAAGTCCCAGACTGGTAGCATAGGCTTACGAGGTGGACGCACATGAGTAACACCCAGGAAAAAAGTTTTACCAACCGGTGGTTGGCAAAGGATCTTTGGAAAAAAATTGCCAGAGCTGAAACATGGCCTTTGAGGGTACTTAGTTGAAAGCAAGAATCCAAACCATGTTGCAAAAATTCCAGAATCCTGGGAATGGAAAAAACTGACAGGGAAGAGACTTGGAATCACACCAGGCAATGTAAGCATGCCAGACCCTGTAATAGATAAAGGACGAGGACTTCTTCCTAGCCCGAATCATGGTATCCACAACAGAGGCAGGCAACCCCTTCCCTGTCAAGATGTAGGTTTTAGCAGCCAAGCCGTTAAAGCTAGCGTTTGTAAATTGGGATGGCGTGGCCGTCCCTGAGTGAGAAGATCTGGATCCCTGGGCAAGAGGACGAGACAGCCCCCTGCTCAGGGAGTCTGCCACCTGGTTCTCCAACCCCGGAATGTATACCGCTGAGATGCAGGGGACATTCTGTTCCACCCAAGACAATATCAGAGACACTTCCTTGAGGGCTCGCTTCCTCCGAGTCCCTCCCTGATGGTTGATGTAGGCAACCGCCATCAGGTTGTCTGAGCGGATCTGAACAGCCTGACCCCGAAGGTGTGTGGTCAAGTGGGACAGAACCCACCTGACCGCCCTCAGTTCCAGGATATTGATGGGAGCATGGGCCTCCTGGGGGCCCCAACGACCCTGGAACTGTAGAGACTTCCAAAAGCCCCCCAGCCCGTTAGACTGGCATCCGTGGTGACAGTCTCCCAGCACGGGGGCAGGAAGGTCCTGCCCACCAGAAGATTCCTTGAGTCCAGCCACCATGAAAGGGACTGCCTGGCCAGAGGAGAAAGAGCAAATTCCTGATCCAGGGACACAGGGTCCCGATCCCAAACTGACAAGAGGTGCAGCTGAAGAGGTCTCATGTGAAACTGAGCAAAGGGGACCGCCTCGAAGCAGGATACCATCAGGCCCACCAACTGCATCCCCAGACGGATGGAAGGATGAGGACACAAGAGCAGAGCCAGTGCCTGCTTCTGAAGGCCCTCCACCTTCTGCTGAGGAAGGAACACCTTGACCTGAGAGGTATCCAGTGTCATGCCCAGAAAGGGCGGGGACAGTGAAGACTTGGGAAAATTGATCACCCAGCCGAAGGACTCCAGAGTGGAGATCACCACCTGGGTGTCCTGTTCGGCCTGATGAAAGGACTGAGCCACAATGAGGATGTCGTCCAGGTAGGGAAGGATGCGAATGCCCCGGGTCCGTAGCAGAGCCATCACTCCCGCCAGCATCTTGGTGAACACCCGAGGCGCTGAGGTGATACAGAATGGTAAGGCCACAAACTGGTAATGCTGATCCTCCAGCACGTACCTCAGAAATCTCTGATGACCTGGGAAGATAGGCACATGAAGATAAGCATTCTTGATGTCCACAGTGGTCATGAAGTCGCCAGGGCGAAGGCAACCGGCAGCAGAGCATAGCGTCTCTATGCGAAAATGTTTGAATCTGACAAACTTGTTGAGGCCCTTCCAGCCCAGAATGGGCCTCAGAGAGCCATCCTTTTTGGGGACCGTGAAGAGATTGGAATAGTACCCCTGACCCTGTTCTTGATGGGGCACCGGACAAATGACCCGACTCCAGCAGGCATTGAAACGCGGAAAGTCACCCTGACAGGGGGTTTACAGACATCCAGGATCTGATGAATCTTGGGGGAGGCCAGGCTGAAAACTCTATCTTGTAACCGGAGGACACCACCTCCTGAATCCACGGGTCTGAAACGTGGAGCCTCCAGAAGAGAGCAAAGAGCCGAAGCCGTCCCCCCACCCAGATGGGTAAGGGTGCCTCCGCATGCCTGAGGGGCCTTGGGAGGGGGTTTGGGCTTGGAACCCCAGGAGAGACCGGGACATCCATGGGATCTGCCACGGCCCCAAGACTCTCTGCGGCTACCTGAGAAGAGGGAGCCACAACCTCCTCTGGTAGAACGAAGGGAGGGGAGGGAGACGGAGGTCCCCCGAAAAGGCCGGGGCTGTCTCCTACGCTGAGGCAGCCTGCCATCCTTGGCCAAAACATCAAGACGCTAAGAGCTGCAGCCCCGCAAAGGGGAGCCCAGCGAGACCCTTCTTAGCAGCAGCATCAAACAGAGCAGCGCATAGCCACCAAAAGTGCAGAGGCCCTACCGCCCAGCCTCACAGCATCATCCATGGCAGTAAGGATAAATACAACAAAATCAGAGCAAAGCAAGAGGGCCCTATAATCCTCCCTCCTCCTACCAGCCATAGCGCCATCACAGAGATGCTTGAGCAGTTTCTTAAGGGCAATAGCAGTAATGGAAGCAGCACAGGCCGGGCGCAGTCCAGCCCCCACACAAGTAAAAACCGAAGTATTAGACAGGCCTAGCATGGGAGCGTCCACCTCAGGGACAGGACCAACGCTTTACTAGATCAGCAGGAAAGGGATATCTCTTATCCAATCCTTTGGGCACAGCGGGCAGCCTGTTAGGACGTTCCCACTCCCTAAGCACCATAGAAGTGAAATGGCCCTGCTCAGGGAACTCTAGACGCTGTTTACCAGGACGAAAAAGCTCACCCTGCTTTCTCTTAGCCACCTCAGGGGGAGCAATGTGCAAGATTTCAAAAATTTGTGACAGCAGATAGTCAGTGTCCTCAGGGTACCATGATTCCTCCCCAGACGCAGACCCAGGGTCACTAATGCAACCCTCCTGCTGGTCTCCAGAGGAGTCAGAGTCCTGGAACAATTTCCCTTCCTCTAGGGAATAAAATCCCCCAGTGGCATCAAATTCCTCATACTCCTCAGTGGAGCGTGAGGGTGTGGAAGTCAGGTGCCGCTTCTTACCAGAAGCCTCCCTAGGAATAGGCCTGGCAAGCTGCTTCTCAATGTTGGCCACACGAAGTGCCAGATCAGACTGTGACCCCCTGCTAGCATCTCCCTCACTGGGAGCTAATTGCAGCAGTGGGGGGTAGGTGATGCCAAATGGGGTGCAGAGCTGGGAAGCGATGCAGGCAAACCAAGCTGGAGCGCAAGGACACTTTGAGCGCATGGCACGCACACCATGACATTTTTGCTGATAAGGGATACCCCGCACATGGAACACAGCCGGGATTGCCCCGAAGGACCCCCGAGCACGCTATCCCCAGAAGCCTCCATATGTGATTAACACAGGCGCAATAGGCCAGCGCTGGGTAAAGGCTAATACAAAAGCAACCCGGGATGCCCTCCCACGGGATGCCCCCAGATCAGCAATAAAAGGGGGAGGGTGAAGGGGAGGAAGGAGTAGAGCCGGGAGAAACCACAACCCACTGGTATCCCGCCTGAAAGACATAAGTAAAAACGACACATGAGCATCGCGCAGAACATGCCCCACGAGACCAATAAAAACCCCCCAAGGGGGACTCACGAACCAAGGACACCGCAGGGTCACCAAAGCACAGGCCGCAGGATGAAGCGACACACCAGAGGAAACAGCGCTGTAGCCTGGGAGAAATCTAGACACGCAGCTAATCCAAAATGGCGCCGGCAATACGAGTCATCCCCCGGCCCCGCCCCCCGAAGAGCGCAAAAACGGTGTCCACGTGACCTCGCCGGCGCCATGACAAAGCAAGTGGGGATTGTTACATATGAATGTAGGGATGTGATGGAAGGACAAACAAGTGGAGTTTGGGGAGACATTTGGTGTCCTGATTTTTGTAGAAAATCTTCTATGCTATTCCAAATGATAAAATTCAGAACCTGTGGCACACAACCAGGTTCCTTATCATTTAAGTGGGCGCGTTTGTCAAATTGTTAAGCAACTCTGATGTAGAACAATGTCCCTGGGACAGAACTAAGGCAGGGTGCAGTGTGCTTTTGTGGACTTTCGCTTCAGACCTCAGACTAGACGTGGGGCACGCGACTCCCATCTGATCTTCCACTTGCTCCTGCGACACACATCTCCTACGAGTAGGCTGGGGGGCGTAGCCTCAGTATGGAATGCTCCCATCATCTTCAATGAGCACTGTCAGGAATCACCTACCTGGGCCCCGTTCCAGCGCCGTCTCCAGGCGTCCGGCCGCGGCTGTTGGTGTGCGGCGGCCGCGCCGGGCGTCGGCGGATCCGGCGGCGTCGGCTCGAGCAGCGCTCAGCTCGGCCACGCCCCCCGCTTCCTCGTCCTCTGGACGTGCTCGCGCGCAGGCGCGAGCACGTGGTAACTATGCCCTCCGGCGGCGCTGTACTGTGCGCGCCCGCCGGAGGATCAGGAAGTGTTCTAATTAAAGGGCCAATGAGCCCTAGGAGTTTAGGGATGTGCCCTCTCAGCCAATCCTGGGTGCAATCCCAAAATGCACCAACCATTTAGGGATGCGCCCTCTCAGCCCTGCAGACCTATCCTGGGTGTTTTCCCAATCACCTACACTTCCTCTCCCCTGTCTGTCCCTATAAAAGCAATTCCCCCTCAGTTGGGAATTGCCTGTGATAGTGCCTTGTACCCTGTTAGCAGCTTCTCTAGTGTTTATTCTGAACTCCCGTTGCCGACCACCGCCTGTCTTGACTATCCTCGATCCGTGTTCCTGTTGCCGACCTTCGCCTGTGTTTGACCATCCCCGATCTGATCTCCTGTTGCCGACCTCTGCTTGATCCTCGACCACGACTTGTCCAACCCTTTGTACCGCTGCCATCTCTGAACTTCCGTTGCTGACCCTAAGCCTGTTTGGACTTCCGTTATACGCTCAGCGATTGGGCTACTCAGCACCACTTCCAGCCACGGGTTCTCCAGGCCTCTGAACAGTAAGACTCCAATCTTTGAGCCATTGAAGTCCTGGGGGCAACCGATCCCGGGCAGGCGTGCTTTGCGTCCCGGCAAGCGGGGGCTCCTATAGGTGAAGCTGGCTGCGGAGATTGGGGGTTGAGGTCTTACCGAGAGGGCTGGAGTTATCTAAGTGGATTGCTGTTGTACCCGGAGCGTGACATTATCACAGGCCAAACATGGATGACCTGGTACATCAGGTGCAAGCTATGGCCACAGCAATCAACCAACTCGCTCAAAGGGTGGCCACCCAGGAGTCCCGTCAAGTGCCGACTCCCTCTGTACCACCTCATTTCTCGGAACCAAAGATTCCTCTGCCTGGAAAATTTTTTGGAGAGCGAACCAAGTTTTCTAACTTCAAGAATTCATGTGAACTGTATTTCAAGCTGAGGCCTGTCTCCTCTGGCACTGAGACCCAACGTGTAGGCTTGGTCATTTCCCTACTTCAAGGAGACCCGCAGTCCTGGGCTTTTAGTTTGCAGAGTCAAGATATTGCCTTACAATCTGTAACTGCATTTTTCAACGCTATGAGCATCCTATACGCTGACCCTGATTCACAGTCTACAGCAGAGAACAGGCTTCGGGCCTTAAAACAAGGGCGAAATTCGGCTGAAGATTATAGTACTGAATTCCGCCGCTGGGCTATCGAAGCTAGATGGAACGATCCCGCTCTGTGTAGTCAGTTCAGGGTGGGGCTGTCGGAAAGCATCAAGGATGCTTTAGTCAATTTTCCTCCGCCAGTTGATCTAGATCAATTAATGCAGGTCTCCATTAAAATAGACCGACGCCTTAGAGAAAGGGCCAGAGAGAGAGTCAGGCCTCCCACGTCTTTCAGGCCAGTCCAAGGTAATAGGTCTCCGATTCCCCGTGGTGAGAATACCTCGTCATCCCCCCAGGAAGAACCTATGCAATTAGGGAGAACCCGCTTATCCCAAGAAGAGAAACAGCGAAGGCGATCCGAGGGGTTATGCCTGTATTGCGGGAATGCTGGTCATTTTGCTGGTTTCTGTCCCAACAAGGGGAAACCGGCGGAAAACTTCCGCACCCAGACCAGGTAGAGAGTACTGATCTGGGTGAGTCAGTTTGCAACTCTCGGCAAAATAAAATGTTAGTGCCCATTGACCTGTCTTGGGGTCCTTCCAAGCAAACAGTTTCCGCCTTTATCGACAGTGGTGCGGCGGGAAACTTTCTGGACAGAAGTATGATCTCCCTTTTAGGAATCCCTTTAGTTCCTCTTGAAAGATCCCTGCAAGTTTTGGCCATCAATGGGAAGGCCATCCAGGGGGGACCTATAAACACCAAGACCCCACCTCTTCGGTTAATTGTTGGCTCTTCCCACTCTGAGTTCTTAGAATTTTTTATCTTCGACTGTCCAGAGACTCCGGTGGTTTTGGGATACCCCTGGTTACAACTCCACAACCCGGTGTTAGATTGGCGGGTTGGAGAATTGATCAAGTGGAGTGACCATTGTAAAAATCACTGCTTTACTACAGGCCTTAGAAGTGTGCAAGTTCTACCTCAGGGATTACCTCAACCATACGCAGACTGGGTTGATGTCTTCTCTGAACGTTCTGCGGATACCCTTCCTCCACATCGGTCTTATGACTGCCCTATCGACTTGCTTTCTGGCACGATTCCCCCGAGGGGAAAAATTTATAATCTCTATAATTTATAAACTCTGCCCGAAGAGCAAGCAATGAGGGAGTATATCACCGAAAACTTAAGGAAGGGATTTATTCGCCCCTCTACCTCGCCTGCCGGGGCTGGATTCTTTTTTGTAGAGAAAAAAGATGGCGGCCTGAGACCATGCATAGATTATCGAGCCTTGAATAAAATCACTGTTAAGAACCGATACCCCTTGCCCTTGATCGGGGATCTGTTCAATCAAGTCACAGGGTCCCAAATTTTTTCCAAGTTGGATTTAAGAGGGGCATACAATCTGATTCGCATCCAACAGGGGGATGAGTGGAAAACTGCATTTAATGTGAAAGACGGCCATTACGAGTACCTGGTCATGCCTTTTGGTCTTTGTAACGCGCCAGCCGTTTTTCAAGATTTTGTTAACGATATATTCAGAGAGTATCTCGGTAGATTTGTGGTCATATACTTAGACGATATTCTCATTTTTTCTAATTCCTTGTTGGAGCACAGACGTCATATTAAGTTGGTACTACAAAAATTAAGAGAGAACAACTTATTTGCTAAACTTTCTAAATGCGTGTTTGAAGTCACCACAGTTCCTTTCTTAGGGTATATTATTACCAACCAGGGTTTAGAGATGGACGCGGGGAAAGTTTCGGCGGTTCAGGATTGGGTTCAACCCAAGACCTTAAAAGAATTGCAGCGTTTTCTAGGTTTTGCTAATTTTTATCGGCGGTTCATCAAAGGCTTCTCTCATGTTGTTGCACCTCTTACCAATCTTACCCGCAAGGGGGCCTTTACTGCTAACTGGTCTCCCTCTGTCTGTGAGGCCTTCCTGACCTTGAAACGGGCCTTCACTTCGGCACCAGTGTTAATTCACCCAGATATTCGTAAGGCCTTCATTGTAGAAGTGGACGCTTCAGAGCTGGGAGTGGGTGCAGTTTTGTCGCAATATTCTGGTAACCCTGAGCGTCTTCATCCATGCGCTTATTTTTCACGTAAATTCAGTACCGCGGAGCAAAATTATGATGTCGGTAATAGGGAACTATTAGCTATTAAACTGGCTTTTGATGAATGGCGACACTGGCTGGAGGGTTCATTACATCCTATAACTGTGTATACCGATCACAAAAATCTTGAATACATTGGGTCTGCCAAGAGATTGAACTCTCGTCAAGCACGTTGGGCATTATTCTTCTTGCGTTTTAATTTTATTATTACGTTCAAGCCGGGTGTAAAAAATACTAAAGTGGATGCTCTATCTCGCATGTTCGGTGAATGTAAGGATCGGGGTGATACTGGTGACCCGATTCTACCTATGGGTTGTGTGGTCGGGGCATTACTTCCTGATCTCTCTAACACCTTGGCGCCGTTTCAAGACCAGTCTCCTAGTGATGTTCCCTTGGGATGCCAGTTTGTACCGCCACATTTGCGTTCAGATGTAATTCGCGAGTTTCACGAAGCTAAAACGGCTGGTCATGTGGGTAACCGAAAAACCTTTATGCTTGCCCGTCGCCATGTATGGTGGCCAACCATGAGACGCGATATTATTGCCTTTATCGACGCTTGTGCTGTTTGCGCTCGAAGTAAAGGGGTTCATAAGGCTCCCAGTGGCGGTTTGGTTCCTCTTGAAATCCCTGCTGAACCTTGGACCCATATTTCTATGGATTTTATTGTAGATTTGCCTTTATCACACGGGAATACTGTTATTTGGGTGGTCGTAGATCGTTTCAGTAAAATGGCACACTTCATTCCTTTGGCTAAGCTTCCTTCTGCACCAGAGCTTTCTCGACTATTTACTTCACACATTTTTCGTATTCATGGTATTCCGTCCAATATAGTCTCTGATCGGGGCGTCCAATTTACTTCCCGTTTTTGGAAACATTTCTGTTCGCGGCTGGGTATACAGATCTCTCTTTCGTCTGCCTACCATCCCCAGTCCAATGGGCAGACGGAAAGAACTAATCAAACTCTGGAACAGTACTTAAGGTGTTATGTCTCTGATGCCCAAGATCAATGGGCAGAATTTATTGATTTCGCCGAATTTGCTTACAATAATGCGCCTAGTGAGAGTACCAAGATATCGCCTTTTTATTGTAACTTAGGGAAAAATCCTAGAGCTTCTTCCCTTTCAGGGTCACCTTCCAACTTGCCGGCGTTGGAGGAGTGGCTTCAAGAACGGAAGAATATCTGGTCACATGTTCAGGAGATTCTTAAAACTACTAGTTTAAGATATAAGAAATTTGCTGATCGTCGTAGATCACGGGAACCTACTCTTCAAGTAGGCGATCTAGTTTGGGTCTCCACTAGAAATATTGCGCTCCGTCAACCCTCTAGTAAATTGGGTCCGAAATTCATTGGCCCTTTCCCGATAATCAAGAAGTTGAATAATGTGTCGTTTAAAGTTCAACTACCGCCGACTATGAAAATACCTAACTCTTTCCATGTTTCATTGTTAAAACCAGCTAAGAATACTCCTCTTGCTGGTCCTTCGCCGATTCTCATTGATAATGAGCCCGAGTATGAAGTGAATAAGATCTTGGATTCACGTAAGGTGCGTAATTCTTTACAGTATTTGGTGGACTGGGTTGGCTATGGTCCAGAGGAAAGGTGCTGGGTGGCGGCTAGAGATGTTCATGCCAAGGCTCTTGTAAGGAGGTTCCATCGGGACAATCCAGGGAAGCCGGATAAGGGTCCGGAGGCCCCTCATGAAGGGGGGGGGGGTAGTGTCAGGAATCACCTACCTGGGCCCCGTTCCAGCGCCGTCTCCAGGCGTCCGGCCGCGGCTGTTGGTGTGCGGCGGCCGCGCCGGGCGTCGGCGGATCCGGCGGCGTCGGCTCGAGCAGCGCTCAGCTCGGCCACGCCCCCCGCTTCCTCGTCCTCTGGACGTGCTCGCGCGCAGGCGCGAGCACGTAGTAACTATGCCCTCCGGCGGCGCTGTACTGTGCGCGCCGCCGGAGGATCAGGAAGTGTTCTAATTAAAGGGCCAATGAGCCCTAGGAGTTTAGGGATGTGCCCTCTCAGCCAATCCTGGGTGCAATCCCAAAATGCACCAACCATTTAGGGATGCGCCCTCTCAGCCCTGCAGACCTATCCTGGGTGTTTTCCCAAAGTGCACCAATCACCTACACTTCCTCTCCCCTGTCTGTCCCTATAAAAGCAATTCCCCCTCAGTTGGGAATTGCCTGTGATAGTGCCTTGTACCCTGTTAGCAGCTTCTCTAGTGTTTATTCTGAACTCCCGTTGCCGACCACCGCCTGTCTTGACTATCCTCGATCCGTGTTCCTGTTGCCGACCTTCGCCTGTGTTTGACCATCCCCGATCTGATCTCCTGTTGCCGACCTCTGCTTGATCCTCGACCACGACTTGTCCAACCCTTTGTACCGCTGCCATCTCTGAACTTCCGTTGCTGACCCTAAGCCTGTTTGGACTTCCGTTATACGCTCAGCGATTGGGCTACTCAGCACCACTTCCAGCCACGGGTTCTCCAGGCCTCTGAACAGTAAGACTCCAATCTTTGAGCCATTGAAGTCCTGGGGGCAACCGATTCCGGGCAGGCGTGCTTTGCGTCCCGGCAAGCGGGGGCTCCTATAGGTGAAGCTGGCTGCGGAGATTGGGGGTTGAGGTATTACCGAGAGGGCTGGAGTTATCTAAGTGGATTGCTGTTGTACCCGGAGCGTGACAAGCACCTTGTACATGAGGAAGTATGCATAATGGCAAACATAATAAAACATTGTTGAATAAGACAAAACACAATACAATGAGACAGGTTTGGAAAGGTTCCAAGTGGGCTGTAGCATACTCCCCTCTCCCAAACCCTTGTGTTATTGTGGATCATATGGCTGTTACACATTATATTTGTCAAGAACCTATCTGTGGCCATAAGGAACGCACTTCTGGATCATTACATCTCCATATGTGTCCCACCACTGGCCCCGGAACAGGAATTCATGTCACTGGAACCGGAAGTGACATCACCAGAACCAGACGTGCCGTTAACGATCTCTTGAACCGACCACCTTAAAAGGCGGGACCAAGCCTGCAATCTTTGCTGTCTTGTCAGCTAACCCCCTAATTTTGACCCTGGCTTGTTTCTCGACCACCGAACCTTCGCTGCCTGCCCTGACCTTCTGCTCGTTGACTACTCTGAACCTTTGCCACCAGCCCTGATCTATCACCTGTCCGTGTTCAAGAACCTATGCTGCCAGCCCTGACTACCTGCCTGTCTTACTACACCTTCGTCTCAACCTTCTGTACAGCACCTCATCGTCTTGGGGGGCTTCTGACTGTCTAGGGCACGACCCTGGTGGCACCCACAGCTCAGTCTGACCTACCTTGCTAGGGCTCCAGTGAAGACCAGTGCTATCAGTATACTCCGGGCCCTGTGGGTTGGTTGCCTCACCTTGTCAAGGCTGCATTCGCATCTCGGAGCTCTATCCCAAACTGTTGTCCTCCCAGGGACGCACGCCCTGGGATGCACCACCCTGAAGCTCCTGTTGGCCATCCCTGACAATATTGAGCGAGGGACCCAGGACCTGATTGATATTTTTTTTCATATAGCATGCTAACAAAATTGTAGGTGTAACCCCAGGCGGGGGGGGAGGGGGTAGGCATTAAATGTGGAAAGCCTATCTACCTCAGCTGACTAATATTCAATAAAGACTCAACACATGGACACAAAAAAACATTGAAATGGTTAGTTCCTGCCGCAAATAAAAAACGAAAATAATTTATCTGAAGTTGGGCTTTGAGCATTTAAAAAGTTCTGCAAAATAATTAAAGCTTTAAAAAACTTACCTGAGCTGAGGTGTCCAATTTTTCATTTATTTCCAATTCAACATCTATAAAAATAATGCAAAAACAGGAAATTCATATAAAACACAATATATCTGATGAATGTATGGTCAGTGAGAAGGAAAGTGATTATTATTGGTTGTCTGATTGTGATGTAATTGGTCCAGTGACCAAACCCAACCAGGCTTCATGGCAGACACCACATTTTAATATAAAGCTGGGTACATTTAAATGACACAGTTCATATTGGATCTCACAATTTAAAAACCTAGCAAATGATCACTTATGACTCCTGACACCCAGGGGCAAACTATAGATGGTGCAGAGATAGAAACCACATTGGAGGTGAGGGGGTTCCACCACTGTTGTCTCTCCAACTAAGTTTGTGCTCACATGACATCATGTTCAAATGACAGGAGAGGACAACTCAACAGCCAGGTTGGATGGCGAGTAAATAAGACCTAGTGAACTTGCTCCCTCCTCCTGACCTCTTGCAGCGACCCTCAGTGTCAGAATGAAAGACACAGCACCTAACAAATGGAATAAGCTTAGCAGAAAGCAGGCTAGCTTGAAGTGGGCCAAAACCCTTTTACCATTTTTGGTTCTTACCCCAAACTGGGGGGTTTCACACAGTGGGACATCCTCTCGAGCAATCAGTGCTGTATGGCGTGCTTGTGGTGTGTGGCGTGTCACCTGTCCCCATCCAAATGGCTGGGTGCAGGAGCACGTCTCAGCTACAGGGAGGCCAAGAATGTGTCCACGGTTGGTGAACATGGTGTGGGAGTCCCCGATGGTTCTCCCCCAGAGAGTAGAACAACATATCCCTATTTTTGCTTACACTGACATATTGCAAGCCCTGTTTTTGGATTACTATTCCCAGGCTCCCCCCAGAAGCCCGAACTTTATATATAATGAAGGAGGACCCAGTGGCGTGTTCAAATCAAGGGCGTTGGGTCATGATGCAATCAGGCAATCACTGGTCTTGCCACTTAAACCCTCCTGCAATCTGGGACTTTGGGGACATTTCTAGGTCTATTGCTGGGAAAGAAAAGAAAACACGATGGCAAAACTACTGCTGCCTGTGGGGTGAGGAATGCAGGAAATATTAGTCAAAAAGGTGGATTCTGGTCCGCTTTAATAATTTACTGTGAATAAACTATGCTAAAATTGAATGTATAGCTCAACAATCAAGTGGGAACCATTTGTGATACCTTAGTGTCATGGGGTAATATCTGTTCTGTTCATAACTGGTCATTGCTGACACAGCCAAGTGGGCAGGGGCAGGATAACTGTAATTAGCATAGTACTAAAATTAAATCTGAGTGCAAAATGTATTCTTCATGTGATGTCTTCCTTAAGAAGGTTGTTTTACAGTTGCAACCACTGTAGGACGGGCATTTGTTTTGTTGTTTTTTTTGTGGTTGGCGAGCAGTGCCCGGCTGGGACGCTGATGACATTTTGGATGTGGGCAGGTAACCTCTGCTGGTTGGGACTTGCAAGATCTCGCAGGATTCAGCTGCAGGAGGCTTGGGAGCGAGACTGCTATAAAAGGGGCGAAGTCAGGAAGGCCTAATAACATACGGTGGGGGTATGCTGTAGCCCAGGAGGGCCCCTCAACCAGTGGGTGCTGTGCAAGGAATGGCCATCAGTGGGATGACATTGTAGGACAGGTGTTTTGTTGTTTCTTTGTCTGGTGGTTGGTGCCCGGCCTGGACGCCGCGTCAGCGCCACCATTTTGGAGGTGCTCGTTGGGACTTGCAAGATCTTGAAGGATTCAGTTGCAGCAGGCTTGGGGACAGGGCTGCTATAAAAGGGGCAAAGTCAGGAAGCTAGAGCCACAAGAGGAACAGAGAGGGGCTTTGCTGTGCTAAAGAGATATACTGCAGGCTCCAGAGAAAGTCACTGTGCAATGGGGTGGCCTGCGTCTGTCTGGCACCCAGAAGAGACTCTGTCCTGCTTAAGCCTGGTAGCTATTGTAGGCCCACCGCTGTGGGGAGGCCCAGGAGTCCCCAGGTGAGTCCTCGGGTTAGAATGTTTACTGTGGGGTGGCCTGCGATTTGCTGTTACCCTTGTTTGGCTTTGTTGTTTGCATAGTTACCCTGGAAATGTGTGACTGAAAATGTTTCATGGACTACTTCTGTAAGGAATTTCAAATAAAGCCTTTACTTGTTTTTGGATTACTCCAGCGTGTGATGGGGCCTTCTAGTCAGTCCTGTTGCCTCAGGGGGGCAGCGGAATATAAACCAGAGGAGTGTGCAGCAGCTGTATGTTTTTTGTCCCCCACCCGGGGGCGTGGATTACACCACCAACATTTATAGTGAACAAAAGGTCAGACAGCTCCTGTGATAGTGAAATAATATGGTGGATAGGATTACCATGTACAGGTGGGTCTGATCCAAGACCTCCGAGCATGACGCTGTTAACGTTCCACATCCCGGGTCTGTAACTCTGTTTCTCTGCTCTGATATCTGCAATCCTTTTCTCTCTCTGCCTGTACAAGAAATATTTTCAGATCCCCATTATTAGCACCGTGCACACAATGATTTTACTATGAATAAAATAAACTTGGCTTGTTATGAACCCCCCGCAGATACCGGCAAATTAATTTGGCAAGAGAAATACAAAGAAGAGAAAACAATAAGGGCTCCGCAATGTAAAAGCTTTCCCTAGTTCCACAGGGGTTTTAATTAACAGGAAGTACAAATGTTCTGTACAATCACAACCCTGTGGATGTATTAAGAAAAAAAACCTAGCTGCTAGCGATAAAGAGTTCCCATCTGATTAGTAAGAGCTCGGTGGTCTAGCATAACATTACTACAGCAGGATTAATCGATTTGCCTCTCGGGGCTCTGCTTTCAAATTCACAATCCCGGTAGTCAATAGCAGCACTCTGGTACAGGTTTAGTGTAAGGCAGGCCCTGATAATCAGTCTAAAGTGTCACTTAATAAACAATGCTACTTTTCTCTTTAGAAAACGTATGTAGGTCATTACCAAAAATAAATAAATACACATTTAGACTGTCTGCATGTCGTTGGATGTTTTACGTGATGGAATGTTCCCCTAAATTACTAATAGAGAAATGAATGAAAAAAATGAGAAAGGAAAAACTGCCAGGGAGTTGCAGATACTGGTTGCTGCACAGTGACCCTAGTAAAAGAAAGGGTGCAATCATCTTCCTAACAGACATTAAAGACATTAAATTCCCTGCCCATGTAAAACTCACCTTCTCCCCGATCCAAGGGTGCAAGGCACACGCCCACATCAGGCATTTGTGAATAGCTGGTGCGGGCATGCAGACGCTGGCGTGCCCGGCTCTTCTCAGCTTTTGACGATTTTAAAGAGCGTGCTGATTGGATGTGCATGCGCCATAGGACTGGGGAAAGTTAAGTTTACTGAGCAAACCGTGGGTTTCACACAGCGGGGCATCCCAAATTGGGGTGCAAGGACCAAAACCAAGGATAGTCCAAATCCTGAGTTTTAGTCCACTTTAAAGGGACTGTAACCCCAACGGCAATAATAAGGCAGCCAGCAGCTTACCTGATTCCAGTGCCATATGCCCTTCCTCCATTTCCTGCAGTGCCAGCTAAAAGCGAGAGGGCTTCAAGGTTTACCCTTCTTTCAAATTTATTCCCCCAGGACCACACAAGCCTGGCAAGCCACAGTGGTTCCAAAGCTGGCTCTGGTCACAGCATAGCATGCTCATGGCACATAAAGGTGATACCATCACATGCCCTTCCAAGTTCAGCCACAACACAACAAATTTTATTTTATCCCTGCTCTGCATGCTTAGCAGACGGAAAGGGCTAATCCAGCCCGACATCCCACGCCCTGCCATCCTACCCTAGTGCTGAAGCAGGGTGGGGGGATACATAAATAAAAACACTTACCTGTTGTGCAATCCAGCGACGAAGTTCGTGCGATTATGGCACTGGTCGCCACCATTTTCTTTTCTCCCTGGTCCACCACTTAAGGCCAACGTGAGCATGCGGGGCCGTGCGTGTAGGCACCCCAGCATGCCCATTCAAATGAATGTCATAGGTGTAAGTGTTAAGTGATTTTTTTTATTTATGTATCCCCCACCACCACCCTGCTTCAGCACTAGGGTAGGCGGGCAGGGCGGGGGGATTTGAAAAAATGGGAAGATGAGTTTCAAATTACGGGGCATTGGATGCCTTCTAGGAAAGAATTTATGTCTGACCTGTCAGATTCTAGTTTTGGTCCACTTTATGATGTCTCTTTCCATCTCATTTACAGCTGCCAGTTACCCTTGCTGAAAGTGTTTAAAGAGGAACTATGGTCAGAAATGAACTCCTTCTTTTATATGCAGTAGCGGGGCAGCCTGAATCAGGCTCTCCTGCTATGCATTGTCTCCGCAGAGAATGTGGCCGCCAGGTATTCACCACTTCCGGGATCCTTCTACGGCAGCTGTGGAGCAGCATATCAGGCTCACATGGACAGCGCAATCCAGAAAAGGTATCTGGGCAGCTATTGTAGCGGCACCCGCCGCTGCACATTACAGAGGGAGTCAAGTCATTTCTGACTGGAGTTCCTCTTTAAGCAGATAAGCCAGAACCAAAGCACCAACTCACTGTGAACCTTTTAGGCCTTCTGCATTGGGATTCGTTACTGAACTGCCATTCTGGGTTCACAGCGCAATGAAATGTGGAAGCAGCAGATTGCGCTGTCGGCTACATCTTTCCTTTCTCCACATAGCATGTCCAGCAGAGGCTCGGCAAAGCGGAGATAGAAGAGATGCGGCTGCAACATTTCACTGTGGGAATCCAGAAGAAGGTGGGTATGTTAGATTCCAACTTGGGCTGTGAAAATACACCAAGTGTCTATTTTAGACTATTGGTCTATTTTAAGCTGTGATCACCGACAGGTGGAATTGTAATTGCTATGGTACACCGTGATTACCAATATATAGTCAATATATTCTATGTATCCGCACCTCTTTTGCTCTTTCTGCTTCTTTAATCGAGCTATACGTTCTTCCTCTTCATCTTCTGAGTCGCTGTTGTATAAATGATAAATTATCTTTAAATAATCTAGGTCCTAAAAGAGAAATGGAAGGGTGGAAATAATAATGCAGCATAATTTCCACTTTAATTTTCTTTAAAGGACATTTTGGGTTAAAAAGCCATATTCTCCTCACTTATTTAAGACTTGGCCTATTACAGCACAGACTATAATGTGCCAGCATTTTTCTGCCCTCTTTGCTCAGGATGTGACAGCATGTTCCAGCTACTACCAGCTTCTGCATGTTCCAGATCAGTAATGCTAAGATGCCTCCCCCCAATCTCGTCATGATTGGAGGAAGGAACGTGTCCTGGAGCTTGTAGGGAATACACAACTACAGCGAAGTGATTAAAGGTTTTCCTCTATCTCCGGTTTTGGTCCTGATCCTGATTTGGATCTCCCCCAAAAACGTATATTCCTTAAAACGGACCAACAATCAAAAATGGCTTAAACCAGACCAACACAACAAGCAGTCCTCAAATGCATCCCTCCCCAGGGCAATTTAGATTGCTGCACATAAAAATACCATTTTGTGAATACTCACCTTGTAAAATGGGTATTATAAGTATGTCACACACCCCGCTTCAAGATATTCATAACCTGTGGGTATACTGAACTGAAGAGGGCAATCTGCAGAGATGATTGGAGGAAAGTAAGCCCCTCCCGGTCCATAAATACCTGGGACCTCCCACTCACTCCCCAGTATAAAGAAAGCAGTAAGGTAAGGGACCAGGAAGAGCCAAATATAAGTCATAACAACGCAAAGTTCACAAAATGAAGGATCCAGAATACAAAAGGGCGGGTTGAAGCGGGGTGTGTGACATACTTATAATACCCATTTTACAAGGTGAGTATTCACAAAATGGTATTATTCTAAGTATGTCACACACCCCGCTTCAAGATATTCATAACCTGTGGGACATCCAAAAGCAGTGTCCATAAGGGGTGGGGATCCAAAACAAGGTATAAAGCACAACTTAAACTACTGCAGCCTGCAGAACTTTGCGGCCAAAAACAGCATCCGCTGAGGCCCGAACATCAACCTTGTAAAACTTTGAAAAAGTGTGAACAGAAGACCAGGTAGCGGCCTTGCAAACTTGCTCAACAGAGGCCTGGTGCTGAAAAGCCCAGGAAGCCCCAACCGCACGAGTAGAATGAGCTGTAACACGAAAGGGAGGATCTCTCCCCTTAGCAGAATAGGCCCCGACAATGGCCTGACGAATCCACCTGCTGATGGTAGACTTTGTGGGTGCTAGACCCTTCTTGGGCCCAAATGGCACCACGAAAAATGCATCAGTCTTGCGAAAGGCAGACGTTACCACCAAATAATACTTCACAACCCGAACCACATCCAAAGAATGCAGGGCCCTCTCCTTGTCATTACTGGGATTAGGACACAGAGAGGGCAAAACAATATCCTGATTCAAATGAAAGGACGAAACCACCTTAGGAAGGAAGTCCGTCTTAAAACGGAAAACCACTTTGTCCTGATGTCTTTCAAAATATGGGGCTTGAATAGACAGAGCCGCCAACTTAGAGACACGTCTAACGGAAGTGATAGCTAACAAAAAGGCTACCTTCTGCGTAAGGGAAGACAAAGGAATATCATGCAAAGGCTCAAAGGGGGGACCCTGAAGTGCAAAAAGAACCAAGTTCAAATCCCAAACTGGAATCAGAGGCTTCCTAGGAGGCCGCACATGTGTAACCCCCTGGAAAAAGGTTTTAACCAACGGATGAAGAGCAAAAGGCTTTTGGAAAAACACCACCAGGGCAGACACCTGCCCCTTCAGAGTACTGAGTTGGAGCCCTAGGTCCAGACCATGTTGCAAAAACTCCAAAATTCTAGAAATAGAGAATTCCCTACAAGGGAAGGCCCTGGTTTCACACCAATCAATATAAGACCTTCAAGTCCTATAGTACACAGACGATGAGGACCTTTTCCTAGCACTAATAAGAGTCCGAATCACAGCATCCGAAAGACCTTCCTCCTTCAAGATGGAGGTTTCAGCAGCCACGCCGTCAAAGCCAGCGTTGGTAAATTCGGGTAACGAATATGACCCTGTGTGAGTAGATCTGGCAGCAGGGGCAGAACGAACTGATCTTCTGCCAACCTTACCACGTCTGCGAACCAAACCTGTCTTGGCCACCTTGGAGCCACCAGGATTGCTGGCGCTCTCTCCAGAGCAAGCTTGCGCACTACTCTGGCCACCATGGGAAACGACATGGCATCCGTCGCAAGGGCCAGAGGATCCTTCGCCAGAGACACAAATGACGGAAGTTTGTGATTGTGACGGGAGGCACACTTTGGGATTGAGAGACCACTCCCCTTTGCGGGCTGGCAGCCTGCTCAGAGAGTCCGCCTCCGCATTCTCCACTCCCGGGATGTAAACTGCCGAGATGCACGGGACATGGCTCTCCGCCCAGTCCAGAATCAGGGACACTTCCTTGAGGGCATTCCTGCTGCGGGTGCCTCCCTGGTGATTGATGTAGGCCACCGCCGTCCGATTGTCCGACCGGACCTGGACCGGCAAACCTCGCAGTTGATGAGTTAAGTGACAAAGAACCATCCTGATGGCCCTTAATTCCAGAACATTGATAGGCACGTGGGCTTCCAGGGGACCCCACAAACCCTGAAATTGCAGATCCTTCCAGAAGCCCCCCCATCCTGAGAGGCTGGCATCCGTGGTGACTATCTCCCACTGGGGAGTCCGAAAGGATCTGCCCTTCAGCAGGTTGGTTGAGTTCAGCCACCACCGAAGCGAGCGGCGAACCCGGGGAGACATCTGAAAAAGATGATCCAGCGACTGAGGAGACCTGTTCCAGACCGATAACAGATGGAGCTGAAGTGTCCTTGTGTGAAACTGAGCAAAGGGAACCGCCTCGAATGAGGCCACCATCAAACCCACCAGTCTCATCCCTAGACGGATGGACGGTCGAGGCATGGACATGAGCGACCGAACCAACTCCTGAATCAGAAGAACCTTGGACTGAGGAAGGAAAACTCTGGCCAGATCTGTATCCAGAGACATTCCCAGAAAGGATACTGTCCTGGACAGGTGTAGGGAGGACTTGGGGTAGTTGATCACCCAGCCGAATCTCTCCAGAGTGGATAGAACCGTCCTGGTGTCCAATTCCGCTTGGCTGAATGACGATGCCAATATGAGGAGATCGTCCAGATATGGCACTATGCGAATTCATTGAGCTCTGAGAAGAGCCATTACCCCAGCAAGTACCTTGGTGAAAACCCTTGGAGCTGTGGTGAGACCGAAGGGAAGAGCTACAAATTGGAAGTGCCGATCCTCCAGAACGAACCTTAGGAACCTCTGGTGCGCGGGAAAAATGGGAACATGGAGATAAGCGTCCTGGATATCTATGGACGTCATGAAGTCCCCCTGACGAAGAGAGTGGATAGCGGAACGCAACGTTTCCATGCGAAATTTTTGCAGCCTGATGAATTTGTTGAGAATCTTTAGGTCCAGGATGGGCCGCACGGAGCCATCCTTTTTGGGAACCGTGAACAGATTTGAGTAAAAACCCCGACCCCTTTCTAATGGGGGTTACTGGACAAATGACCGCCATTTCTAGAAGACTCGATACCGCCGCCCGGAGCTGCAATGCAGCCTGTACGTTCGGGGACACCCGAGACGTGAGGAAACGCGGGGGGGGGGCGGGACTCGAACTCCAGCATGTAACCGGAAGACACCACTTCCCTGATCCATCTGTCCGAGACCTCCCGAATCCAGACTTGGGAGAAGTGTCGCAGCCGTCCCCCCACCCGCACGGGTGAGGGCGCCCCCTCATTGTTGAGCGGGCTTGGGTTTTGAACCCCAACTGTATCCTGAATGGGCACGACCTCTGCCCCTGTTCCAGGAGTCTCCTCTTGTAGAAGGGAAGGCAAAACCTCTTCCCGCTCTAGCTCCCCGAAAGGAAGGGGTGAAGGAAGCCGCCCCTCGAAAGGGGCAACGTTGCTTCCTACGTTGAGGTAATTTTCCACCTTTAGCTACTGAGTCCAATTTTTCTCCAAAAAGCCTTAGACCAACAAAGGGAAGAGACGTCAGAGACTTTTTAGACCCAAAATCGACCGCCCACTGGCGCAACCAAATTGAACGCCTAATGGTAACCATAAGAGCAGAGGCCCTGCTGTTCATCATCAATGAATCATCCAGAGCAGTTAAAATGAAGGAAAGAAAAGACTCACAACGTTTCAGGCCAAGAAATTCATCGCTGTCCGGTTCCAAGCCGGACGAGGACAGTAAATCCCTGATCACCTTTCTAGCAGCCACCACCAACAGTGATGAGGCACAAACTGGCCGTATAGCTGCCCCAATACTGGCAAAACCATGACAAGCCATCTGGTCAATGCGTTTATCCTCACCATCCTTGAGGGAGGAACAATCAGGGTTATTCAAAACGGCAGAGTTGGATAACCCCAAAATTGGGGCGTCCACTTCGGGGGGGGGGAAGCCCAGCGCTTAACCGTGTCCGCGGGGAAAGGATACCTTCTATCCCAACTCTGAGGAATGCCTGGGAGCCGAGCTGGTATCTCCTATTCCTTGGAAATAATATTATCAAAATGCTTTTGATTAGGAAATTCTAAGCGCGGTCTGGATTCCTCATAAAACTCCCCTTGTTTTTGGGGGGCCTCCGCCGGAGGCGAGATTGCCAAAACCTCAAACATCTGAGTCAAAACGTTAGGGGTGTCCAAGGAACCTCCTGACCCCCTATCAGAATCAGCGCCAACAATTTGTTGATCCTCGGAATTATCCGAATCCTCAAACACCTCCCCTTCCTCTGGAGGAGAATAATCTGACCAATCCAGACCATCCGTATCATCATATTCATAATGAGAAACCGCAGACAAATGTTTTCTCTTAGCCGGCGCCTTCTTAGCTACCGTAGAGGAAATACATTTTTCAATACTGGCCAATCTGGCACATACATCAGATTGCGACTGCCCCCCCATGGTAACATCGCATGGAGCACGGGTTAAAATGGGAGGGGGAGAGGATGAAGCCGGCGGTGCTGACCCAGAGGCCTGGGGTCCTGACTGCCGCGTAATAGTGTGTTGTGCACAGGATATACATAAAAAGAAATCATCCCCAGTTAGGGATACCCCACACCCCAAACACTTCCGAGATTGTCCCGAGGGGAGCCCGGATTCCTGGGATGCCTCCATAAGGTGAACTTAATGAGTCGCTATGACAGAGGGAATTACGCTATGAAGCAACCCGGGATGCCCTTATAGTGTCCTTTTTAAATGGGAGGAATTTTGTAGGAAAGAAACCCAGTGAAAGTACCCAGGGACTTAGGACCAGGAGAAACCCCCTTATAACTATTCCCTGAAGAATTCACCTAAAACACAGATAAAAAAAATAATTAGAAACCAAAAGCTATATTGGGTACTAATAAAATGAGAAAAGGCCCACAGGGCCACTCACAGAACCTCCGGACCAGACCAGGACCCAGCAGCATGCAGCCCAGATGCGTGAGGTAACTGTAATTCAGCGCAGCAGTGAGAGACAGAGCAGAGGGGCATGGCCTGCATGGATCACGCTCTTTTACCGGCCCCGCCCCCCTAGAGATAGGCAGATAGGAGCCAAAGTTCCTCAGCGGTGCCCGGGCAAGATAGGGGACGGGCCGCGGCAACGCGCCGCAAGTCCGGCTCCGCCCCCAATGACACAGCGCGTGAGGGGAGAAATCTCCCCTCCGCTGACCTATAATCCGCCGGAGACGCGGGGACCCGCGTCTCCTCACAGATCACCTGAGACCGGCAGCGGCCCGCTGCCTGCGAGCCGCTGCCCGGCTAGATAGAGACAGGGCACGGGCCGCGGCCTCTGCAAGAGGCCCGGTCCCGCCCCTGACAGAAGAGCGTGAGGGGAGAGCCCCTCCCCTCCGCCTTCTGAGGTAAAACATAGCACCGCGGCGGCTATGAACAATGTTGCAAGTAAAAGTTACATTTAAAACAGACACACATACAACAAATAGGAGTATAACCAAATCAATGAGGGATTACTCCTATACGTTCCTCAGAATCTTAAGAAAGGAGGGCCCCCAGCCTAACTATGAGGGAGGAGGTAAATGAGGGAAATTTTTGAGGTAAACTTTTTAAGGACAGGGCATCCCAAACTGGGGTCACCAACCCGGCTAGATAGAGACAGGGCACGGGCCGCGGCCTCTGCAAGAGGCCCGGTCCCGCCCCTGACAGAAGAGCGTGAGGGGAGAGCCCCTCCCCTCCGCCTTCTGAGGTAAAACATAGCACCGCGGCGGCTATGAACAATGTTGCAAGTAAAAGTTACATTTAAAACAGACACACATACAACAAATAGGAGTATAACCAAATCAATGAGGGATTACTCCTATACGTTCCTCAGAATCTTAAGAAAGGAGGGCCCCCAGCCTAACTATGAGGGAGGAGGTAAATGAGGGAAATTTTTGAGGTAAACTTTTTAAGGACAGGGCATCCCAAACTGGGGTCACCAACCCGGCATAACCGCCTACCCTCTAAATAGGGTCTTGCGGCGGAGCCTAGCTCCTAAGCATGTGTGTGCTAAAATACCATCACCCGGACCGCAGTCAAAACTGAGGAGGCATGTGAATATTAAATATATTAAATAGGGATAATAAGTCCGAGCGGAAATAAAATAATATAGGCCGGGGGTAGACACGGCTACCTTGGAAAACCCCCTTGCAAGGAGGAGAGATCATCTTCTGCTTGCTCGCCGTCCTGCAGAGATGAAGACTGGGGAGTAAGTGGGAGGTCCCAGGTATTTATGGACCGGGAGGGGCTTACTTTCCTCCAATCATCTCTGCAGATCGCCCTCTTCAGGTCAGTATACCCACAGGTTATGAATATCTTGAAGCGGGGTGTGTGACATACTTAGAATAATTAATTTACCATTTTCTAACTTTTGCTGTGGTAAATTTTAAAAACATGATGGCGGCTCATGCATTCATGCGGCCACCTGCAAACAGGAAGTGCTAATAGGCTTCCTGTTACTGTCAATTGTTAGTTATGTCAGTTGAATTTAGGTAGCAGCATGGCTGAGATGCTGGGAGAGGAAGCTCCAAAATGGCCGCTTCCTTTTGTTTTCCAACTGTGCCAGGCTGTTGGTCTGGTTTAAGTTCCCACGGCACATGTGCGAGCTATCATCCAACCAGCACTGTATACAATGCATATTAATGCACGACAGACAGTGCTGTTTGAGACAGAGTGACAGCATATAGTGCAGGAAGCCACAAAATTAACAGACATGAGTGGGCCCCCTGGCAATGGTGTTTGTGACAATCTTGAGGTGTTTTACACAGTGGGGCATCCTGAGTACCCCAAGGGGTAGGAAATCTCCAAGACCAGCTGATAAAAATCCATATAAATATGATGGATGAAGAGAAGAGAGTTCACTTATATACCTGGCATCAAGAAATTTGCAGCCAGGCTTGTTTTTTTCTAATTTCGATAGAAGGAAGAGGAAATCAGGGGTGATAGGTTTTGTCACCCCTGGATAATATTCCTACCAGGAGATGAAAACCACAAGCTTGGCGGGAATTTTTTTCAGTTCGGGTGTATAAGTGACCCCTCCTCTCATTAGCCAATGAGTAATGAATTTTTAATTTTACACAATTCTGTGATATTGCTCATTTAAGCAATAAATATACTCACCTTTCCTCCATTTCATTGTAATCCTTAGCCAGCCCACTCTCTCTAGAGCAAGGTTTCCCTGACAGTGGTACCCGTACTGCATCATGGTACACATTGAGACTGCAGACTGATCTATACCCCAACCTAATCCGCTGTTGTCTATACTTTACCCATACCTGATAAACATAGGACTGCTCAAAAAGGTGCGTGTTTCATGCTTTTTTGTGTATTTTTATAACACCTGGATACTGGATATCTCAAGGTCAGAAGTACCCCAGGTTGGGTGTAGAATCACCATGACTCTACCTCCACCCTGTTGGAGATACTGTGCAACAGCTTACAGCTTGTCTCTTTATGTGATCCGTATGTATAATGCTGGGTTAATGCAATTTGCATTTATGAAAGTAGATGGCACTGTTACATATATCTGTGTGTAGTCTCTGCTGTACATTCTCTGCTGCATGTTTTTTCCTGTACATGTTTTTCCTGTACATTGAGGTGATCTCTATGACTTCTTTTTCCTGTCTATATTAAGGTGACCTTCTCTTACTGCACTTATGTTACCAGTAAAGCCAGCTCCTGTTACACCACAAATATCTATCTGGATTTGACTCCAGTGCACCCAGCACTCACATTTTGCAACACACCCTTAGCCTTGCAGTGAGTGATACTTTTCCTCCAGAGGGGCAGTGGCCGATGCCTCCTTCAATAGAGTCAGAATGGGGAAAGAAGAGTAACACTAAAGTAAAGGAATCGCTGCTTTAAGCCCTCTGTGCATTTGCTTGGTCCAGTCATTCTTTTTTACATTTTGACTTGCTGTCAGGTTCCAAGGGTATTGCATGGTCATATACCAAACACATATAATGAATAGAAACAAATGGCCTTATTCATGAAGGGATAGCGTCAGGTAGTGTCTTGTAAATGACAGGTAGCGGCAGGTGAACGCCGGACACAGCACGCAATTACACATTTATCAAGCAGATTCTGTTGAGCGACTGGGATAACGCCATGTAGCGTCCGATTTATCATTATCCCAGCCTCAGCGTACAGCGCCAGCGTTCAGCCTTGCAGAGCGCTACGTCTTACCTCCCGCTACCTGTCGCTCTCCCATACATTTCAATGGACGTTCTTTTATTTCTCTTTAAACAGGGGTTTTTTATTTTTTTTTTTTTATTCTCAAATAATGTTGTGACCTCTCCTAGAAAAAGCAATTTTTGAAAATATTTTTCATTTTTTATATATTTATGCAGAATTGCATGTCGCAATGTTATATCAATGTAATTCCATGTTTTCGCTTTGTTACTGGTGGATACATGTTAAAAAACAGACTTTAATCATATAGCCTCCGGCGCTCTGGGTTTCAGAGAAGCATTTTTGAGCGCCGGCGGTGTGTGAGGCTGTTTTTTTGATGAATATGCTGTGAGTCAGTCGCACTGACCAGTCGCTCCCATTCGCTCCCATACAGCGCTGTACTGCTCATATAGCGACTCCCCACAACGTATTCAACAATGCTGCACAGTGACTGAGGCGCTCTGAACTAGCGAACCACGGCCGAGCACAGCGACTACTAGCGGGCGCTCTGAAATGCCTGCTACAGACGCTTATCCTTCGCTACCTGCTGCTAGTAATGAATCAGCCTGCCTGACATTATCCAGTAAGATATATACAAAAATACTATACCTGTGTTGATACGTATTTCATGTAATCATCTGTGTTCACTACCGACTTCCACCAAGCAAGCCAGGAACTACAATGTCTAGTAGCTTCTTTATCAATGGCCGGTGGTTGGGTAACGCTTGAGAAAGAGAAATGGGAAAAATGAAAACTAAATAAATAATAAAGTAAAACTGTTTTATAAGCCATCCCTAATGTCAGCAGTTGATATGCTAGTGATATTAATGAATAATCACACTAAATTGCTAATAATAAAATTGTCATATTATTCTGTTTCAGTGTTTCAGGCCTCAAAAACAAGTTCTACTTAAAGGAAAACTCCCCTTTGTCTGGTTTTTGATGTTCTGCCTTATTGTTTTCCTCTTATGGCATGTAAAATAAACCTTTATGTTAGGATTGTGCCCCCGGGCATACTGCTTCCAAATTACTTATATGTCCGTGTGTCTGTCATTCTAAAGTGGGAGTGGAGTAAAAACTACTGACTACAAATCCCAGAATCCTTCCACTGTAACAGGTGAGCTGTAACAGCTTTGGATAAATCACACATCAGTAATGACCTCCCTTGGTGAGAATGCTGCCAATAACCCTTTAACTACAGAAACACAAGATTGTAATCCCCTTATCTGCAGAGTTTGAATAAGAATAGATGGGGTTGTCTCTGCCTCAGGCAATCAGATGATTAGCAAGCCAGAGTAGGGAAGTCTCTGAAATGTACTCCAAAACACCACTTTGGTGCACCTACTTCACATAAACACATTGCTGCTACAGAAAACTGTTTTCTTTTACAACACAAAGTTGCAAACAAACAAAAAGGGAAAAAACAGAAAAGTTCATATTGAGGACATCATTTTGACATACAATAATGGAAACTTTTAAAAAGGCCATCGAAAGTGGAATTATCCTTTAACGTAACAGAGAGGCCTTGCAAAGCTGTACTGAAGTCTAAAAGACTCCAGGGCCAGCCAGTAGCCTGCCGCGTGCTGTGTGAAAATGTCGAGGTTGAAAGTTTACTTGCCTTTATCAGTGGCTCCTACGGCAATGTCTTTGCCGGCGGCCGCATCCCCAGCTTCCCTGTAGCTGTGGTGCTATCCCATGCCCAGCCATTCAGATAGGCTGGGGGCAGGAGCACACCCCAGACTAAAGGGAAACCGAGGGTGCAGCCAGCCGACTGGGTCCCGTCAGCCAGCACTTTTGAGATGAAAAATTCCAGGTGTAATGTGGCTTTGACTGTGGAAAAACCAGTTTCTTTAAAAACTGCGCCACCACCGAGTCAGCTGGGGGGTCCCCAAAAAGGGTTTTGTGCTGCTTTAAACTAAAACTCCTTTTAGTCCATGTATGTATGTACTATACAGATAACTGTAGCCATTATTTTTTATAATATTAAGCTGTACAAATTCTCTTGGTTGTGTTTGCCCACTACCCACCATTTAAAATGCAAGTGATCTGGATGACACTTGACTGTCTAGGAACAAGGAAAGAAAACAAATATTGTTTACCTACTAGCCCACAAAAATGGTCCTATACAGTAGAGCCTGTCCGGTTGCAGTGCTACCAGCTCCAAAATTGAATTCCTTGGAAATCATGGAAGTGCCTCAGCAATTGGGATGCCCCCCCCATCCTGCATTTGTGGCCAATTCCCATTCTGTTAGAAATTGTGTTTAGACCTGCTTTACACCCTAGAAGGTCTGCTTTAACATTATGTTAGGTTTGCCATGTTTATGTTGGGTAGCTGGGCTAAAACAAAATGAATTCAGACTTCATTGTGTGCATGCTTGTGCCCAGTGGTGTAATTAAATGTGATGAGGCTCTGATGCGAACATTAAATGGGGCCCCTTCAAGGCTCATACAGTACATTTTATGTCTTTTAAATCAATTGGGTGCCACTAGACAACTAAAGGCTGAAACAACAAGGAGGGTGGTGCTTCCTTTCTCTAAGTGATGCCAAGTGAGCATAAAACTGATGAATAAAGTGGAGAAGCAACAATGATAGCCCCCCCCCCCGACACTCTGGGCCCCCTGACACTCTGTGCCCTGGTGCAGTTGCAACCCCTGCACCCCCTACACCTACACCCACCCCCTGCCTATGCCAGATCAATTGATTGGGAAATGTAACTTGGCACTCAGGCAACAATCATTTTAGAGGTAAGTGAGCAATGGCAGATTAGCAAATCCTCTTTTCAAATCATCACACTCTTTTTTTAGCAACCAGATTGAAATCCCATGTCTCTATTACCTTTCACATTCAGCAATGGCAGCCAGAGAATCCAGCTCTTTGTTGATCACTCTCTGGTTTGTTTTTCTGATCAAGGTTGATGATGCTGCACACGCAGAGAAATCCAGTTTTGTTGCATAGGGCTCAAATTCTAAATCCTTAAAAGATAAAAATAAAATAAATGTATAAGGGACTGATCTAAAATTCTGTGTAGAAGCACTCAGTTATGGTTTATTTATTGCAGCTCTGAAATTGTCTAATATTGATAACCTGTATAACTATGTTGGATAGCAAATGGAGAGGTTAATCTCTGGGTTTTCTGCTACTGGCAGGAATGAAATCCAGGGGTGGCATTTTTTTGGGCACCATTTCAATTTTACAGGGGAGAATGACTCACCTCTTACTGCTTGTCTACCGAGCAAGCATTAGTGAACTGCATGATGGGTAAAATACACATCATTAGAAATGTACATTAGCAAATCGTTCCATAATACCAACATCTCAAATCATTTTGTTGTCAAAATCTTACATGCTGACATCACCTGACATTAATAGCACATCAATGTGTACCGTAATTTTCGCCATATAAGACGCAGTTATTTTTCCCCAAAAGTGGTGGGGAAATGTCAGTGAGTTTTTTTGGGGCGAATGTGAGAAAAAAAAAGGAAGAATGGAAACTCACCTTTCATTGCTGGCCAGGCTGCCACAGCCACGGGAGGCCAGAAGATGGAGGAGTGGCAGGTGCACGGGCAGAAATACCCGCTACACAGAGCCGGGTGTTCGCCGCAGAGGAGAAGCGACATATACAGCGAGGACGGCTGGGGCAGCATGAGCGGCGGAGGCAGCGGGCAGGGATCGGTCGCCCCTCTGCCCCTCATCCATCTTCTGGCCACCAGTGGCTGTGGTGGCCTGTCCAGCAGTACGGATAAGATGGAAAGGTGAGTTTTTTTTTCCTTTTGCCTATGGGAATGGGTTGTGGGAATGCCACACTGCCTATGGGAATGGGAGGGGAGGAATGCCACAGTGCCGGTGGGAATGGGAGGGGGGGATGCCACACTGCTTATGGGAATGGGAGGGAAGGATGCCACACTGCCTATTGGAATGGGAAGGGGTAATTCCATATTGCCTATGGGAATAGGAGGGGGAATGCCACACTGCCTATGGAAATGGGAGGGGGGATGCCACACTGCCTATGGAAATGGGAGGGGGGAATGCCACACTGCCTATGGAAATGGGAGGGGGGAATGCCACACTGCCCATGGGGAATGATGGGGACAATGCCACCCTGCCTGTAATTCTGCACCTTTCCTATTTTTTTGGGGGGGGATGGTGCCTTAGCACAACATTTGGTTCAGAATATTTGTTTTCTTATTTTCCTCCTCCAAATCCTAGATGCGTCCTATGGGCAGGCGAGTCTTATAGTGCAAAACATACTTACTTACTAAGCTTTTACTGAAAAAGAAGATACCTTTACTAATGGATTTACTACTAATGCTGGTAAAACACACAATACCTGATCAAAGCTTAAATGATTTGTTGATAGATTCTTGACAAGTTCTGTATAAACTTCTTCTAGCTCCTGTCCAACATACAAGTTCCTGTCCAGTTTCTTCACAGTATCAGCTTCAATCTGAAAAATAAAAAGGTCTTAAAGAGGAAGCAAGCACAGTATTTTTACTTTCTTGGGATTTGCTCCTCCTGCTGGGGGCATTTCGATTTGGGATCTGTATGTATCCCCCTGGGATCGCCTGTTGTTTTGCTAATAAATGCTCAAGACAGGGCTACTAATATTAATGTAGGTTCATTACATTGTTTTAAAGAGATCAGCAGAGAATATCAATAAACAATGTTCTTTTATTATAAACAATAAGATATGAAAAGAATATAAAATATACTTATTAACATAAACGTTAGCAACGGTATATGACAGAACAGAACAGCATCTTTTGCTGATTCAGCCATCTTTTCAAAGAAGCTTATAATCAACCCAAAACTTCTCAGAAGGTCTTCCCGCTTAATGATTTGATAATAATCAACCCTGATATACAACTTACAAATAGCATCTAATATGCGTCAACTATTATTTCATCTTACATCATGATTAAACATCATACTCAACAACATAGTTTAGATAGACAACAGAGCTAAGCCTGATTAAACAGGGTTTCAGACAGAAATTAGTTACACATCTTCGTAAACAAGTTTATTAAGACCCATTGTCAGAGATAAAATATATATATTTTTTTTTAGCATTCACACCATAAGATTCTCCAACATTCCCCTCCCCACTTATAGAAGAGAAAAAGTGTGTCTTATAGAGCAAAATATATGGTATTTTTACCCATTCACCCATAGAGGAACTATATACCCGCTTAAAGTGTAGCCAAAAACAGATAGCTCCTGATTAATATAAAAAAAATTGTTTTAATAATGAATACACTATCATCAGCTTGAACATACACAGAATACAAGGTTAAAATAAGGGGATTGTCCTAAAGCACATTTATCTCCAGCAAAATGTATCCACCACTGCAAAATGTATCCAATGTCAGTGTGGACACAGTATATAAAGTGACACATGTAACAAATAGCCTATGTAGATAATAAAAAAGGGGACTCTCTGAAATGTGTCTCTAATGTGCTAACATTATACACAACATACTGCGAGATCTCTGGGTTTTTCTGATGCCCGGCTGATGGCTTGTGCCATTTATTACCCGGCCTACAGTTTAGACAGCCACCAGCAGGTGTCAGCAGAGCCCCTGGCTATACTATCTCCCTCTCTACTGCTGCACACTATATTAGGCCTATTTAAGTGGGAACCACCCTTCACCTGGTGCAGCAGGATTGTGTTCAATCTGTTCCCTGTGTGTGTGGATGAATCTCATGTACTCTCTGTACCGCTGGTGCTTCTGGATCCCAGTCTCCATCTGAATCTTGTGTTAAGCAGGCCTCTCTCTGGTTTCCTGGAGGCTGCTTGGCCTTTTCATGCTCCTAGTCCTCAATACTGCGGGCTTTCTACTAGCTCCTGGAGGCTGCAGGCCCATGTCCTGGACACTATTTGAATGCACCAGCACCTGGGGGTCCATCTGTTTTGATTATGTTCTCTTTAGCACATGGTTGTGTCTAGTTAGTTTTGGTTAGTGTTCTGTACCCTGTGTCACGGACAACTCACCTTCTCGCCGGTCCCGCGGCGTCTGCAGGCGGCGAGCAGGGACGAGCAGACACGCCCCCTCCCCTCCTCTCTCCTCTATGACTCCTCTCTGTCTTATGACCTCCGGCGCTGCAGTCAGCGCGCCTGCCGGAGGCTGGTTTAAGGTGGGCCAATGAGCCCTTACATTTAAGGTGGACCAATAGGTCCAACCTTCTATGGGGCGAAAACGCCCTTTTGTAAATTAAACTGGGCAATCAGCCCAAAGTTCATGGTTACACCAATCAGCCCACTCCCTTCCATCCAATCCTGTCAGCTGCCTCCCAATAAAGTTTTGTTCCCCGCAGTTGTTCCTTGCCCGCGATAGCGTTCTGCTGGGTGTGATTATCTGTATCTGAACTTTCCCGTTATTGATCTTGCTGTGTATGACCACCCCGTGATTGCTGCCTGGACTGACCTTTGCCTGTTTCCGACTACGATTTGTCTGCTCCCTTATACTGCGAACCCGTGACCTCCCGGCTTGACCCTTGGCTCGACTTTTCCTTCTAGGGGACCATGAACAGGTTGGAGTAGAACCCCTGACCCTGTTCCTGCCGGGGCACAGGGCAAATCACACCTATCCGCAGGAGGTGTTGAACAGCGGGTTTCCGGATATGCTTGAACATAGGAATTTCGTGGGTGGCCTGGCTACCAGCTCTATCTTGTAACCTCTTTTAGCAGGTTTCGGGATATCCTTGAACATAGGAATTTCGTCGGTGGCCTGGCTGCCAGCTCTATCTTGTAACCGGAGGACACCACCTCCTGAATCCACTGATCCGAGACCTGACGTCTCCAGATCGGAGAAAACAGCAGAAGCCGTCCCCCCACCCGTATGGGTGAGGGCGCCCCCTCATGCCTGAGTAGGCTTGGCTGGGGGTTTGGGCTTAGCACCTCAGGCGGGATTGGGCCAGCTGCGGGACCTACCTCTGCCCCAGGAATCTATGCGGGCACCGGAAAATTAAGAGCCTCTTCCTCCCCGAAAGGACCGATAAGAAGAGGAGTTCCAAAAGGACCGAGCAGGCTTTCTTCTCTGAGGGAGCTTACATCCTTGACCAAAAGGTCCAGTCGCTCCCCAAACAGCCGGCTTCCCACAAAAGGTAGACTTGTGAGGGACTTCTTGGCAGCCGCATCGGCCGACCACTGCTTCAACCAGCGGCGTAAAGCTACAAGCAAGGCCAAAATTCTGGCACCAAGCCTGACCACATCATCCATGGCAGTAACAACAAAGCCGATGAAATCCAAACAGGCCTTGAGTTCCTTAAACTCCTCCGCTCGTTTGCGGGACTTAGCCTTAGCCACAAGGTGTTTAACCTTTCTCCTATTGGCTAGTGGGATAATTGCCGAGGCACAAGCAGGCCGAAAAAGGGCACCAGCAAAGGTGAAAGCATGGCAGACCAACTGATCTATGCGTTTGTCTGCAGGATCACTTAAGGAAGCATTGTCAGGTGACGGCATAACCGTGGTGTTGGACAATCCTGACACCGGAGGGTCCACCTCGGGAGGGTGAGATCATAACTGAATCAATTCGGCAGGGAAAGGATACCGCCTATCTAGGCCCTTAGGAATCGACAGTAACTTATTTTGCCTTGCCCATTCCTCAAGGATCATGTTAGAAAAATGCGGCTGCTTGGTGCTGAAAAGCCCAAGATGCACCAATAGCACGAGTGGAATGAGCAGTAACCCGGAAAGGAGGAACCTTCCCTTTAGCAAAATAGGCCTGCTCCACCGCCTGAAGGATCCACTTGCTGATAGTGGATTTAGTCGGAGGCAAACCCTTCATAGGTCCAGCATGAAGAACAAAAAGAGCATCAGATTTCCTGAAAGACTCAGTAGCAACTAAATAAAACTTCAGAGCCCTGACAACATCCAGAGAATGAAGAGTCCATTCCTTAGAATTAGCAGGGTTAGGACACAAAGAAGGTAAAACAATGTCCTGATTCAGATGAAAAGTAGACACAACCTTAGGTAAAAAATCTGGCTTAAGCCTAAACACCACCTTATCCTGATGCCGCTCAAAATAAGGAGGTTTGATGGAAAGCGCCGCCAGCTCAGAAACTCGCCTGACCGAAGTAATGGCCACCAAAAAGGCCACTTTCAGAATCAGAATGGGCAAGGCAGCCCCATGGATAGGCTCAAAGAAAGGACCCTGCAGAGCAGACAACACCAGATTCAAGTCCCAAACCGGTAGCATAGGCTTACGTGGCGGACGCACATGAGAAACTCCCTGGAAGAAAGTCTTAACCAACCGGTGATTGGCAAAGGATCTTTGGAAAAAAATTGCCAGAGCTGACACCTGTCCCTTGAGGGTACTAAGTTGAAGGCCCGAATCCAAACCATGTTGCAAAAATTCCAGAATCCTGGGGATGGAAAACACCCGACAAGGAAGAGACTTGGACTCACACCAGTCAATATAAGCATGCCAGACCCTGTAGTAGATAAAGGACGAGGACTTCTTCCCAGCCCGAATCATAGTATCAACAACAGAGGCCGGGACCCCCTTGTCCATCAAGATGGAGGTTTCAGCAGCCAAGCCGTTAAAGCCAACGTTTGTAAATAGGGATGGCACAGCCGTCCCTGAGTGAGAAGATCTGGATCCTTGGGCAAAACGTACCGATCTACTGCCAACTGCACGACGTCTGCGAACCACACCCTCCTTGGCCAACAGGGGGCCACCAGGATGGCTGGTACCCCCTCCTGGGCTATCTTGCGCAGCACCCTGCCCAGCAGAGGAAAAGGAGGGAACACATAGAGGAGCCGAAACTCCATCCAAGGCATTGCTAGTGCATCCGTGGCTAAGGCCAGAGGATCCTGTGACAAAGAAACAAATCTGGGAAGCTTGTGATTGTGGTGGGACGCAAACAGGTCCACATACGGCTGACCCCAGCGGTGACACAGGGAGTGAAATACCTTGTTGCTGAGGGACCATTCCCTCAGCCGAGACGTCCCCCTGCTCAGGGAGTCTGCCTCCTGGTTCTCCACCTCCAGAATGTAGACCGCCGAGATGCAAGGGACATTCTCTTCCGCCCAAGACAGTATTAGGGACACTTCCTTGAGGGCTCGCTTGCTCCGAGTCCCTCTCTGATGATTGATGTAGGCAACCGCCGTCTGGTTGTCCGAGCGGATCTGAACAGCCGGACCCCGAAGGTGTGTGGTCAGCTGAGACAGAACCAACCTGATCACCCTCAGTTCCAGGACATTGATGAGAGCATGGGCCTCCTGGGGGCCCCACCGACCCTGGAACTTCAGAGACTTCCAAAAGCCCCCCAACTGGTCAGACTGGCATCTGTGGTGACAGCACAGAGGCAGAAAGGTCCTGCCCACTAGAAGGTTCCTTGAGTCCAGCCACCACGAGAGGGACTGTCTGGCCAGTGGTTAAAGAGCAAATTCCTGGTCCAGGGACACAGGATCTCGATCCCAAACTGACAAGAGATGCAGCTGAAGAGGTCTCATGTGAAATTGAGCAAAGGGGACCGCCTCGAAGCAGGACACCATCAGGCCCACTAACTGCATCCCCTGCCGGATGGAGGGATGGAGACACAAGAGCAGAGCCCGTGCCTGCTTCTGAAGGACCTCCACTTTGAGAGGTATCCAGAGTCATGCCCAGAAATGACCTCACCAAAGATGGAGACAGTGAAGACTTGGGATGGTAGTTGATCACCCAGCCGAAGGACTCTAGAGTGGAAGTCACCACCTGGGTATCCTGCTCGGCATGATGAAGAGACTGAGCCGCAATCAAAATGTCGTCCAGGTAAGGAAGGATGCGAATGCCCTGATTCCGCAGCAGAGCCATCACACCCGCCAGCACCTTGGTGAACACCCGAGGCGCCGAGGTGATACCGAACGCTAAGGCCACAAACTGGTAATGCTGATCCTCTAGAGCGAACCTCAGGAACCTCTGATGACCTGGAAAGACAGGCACATGAAGATAAGCATCCTTAATGTCCACGGTGGTCATGAAGTCGCCCGGGCGAGGGGTACTGACAGCCGAGCGTAGCATCTCCATGCTAAAGTGCTTGAACCTGACAAACTTGTTGAGATCCATCAAGTCCAGGATGGGCCTCAGAGACCCGTTCTTCTTGGAAACCATGGAGTAGAACCCCTGACCCTGTTCTTGGCGAGGCACCATGCAAATGACTCCTGACGTTAAACTGCAAGACGCAACCCCTGAGCTGAAAGAGGGTTCTGAGACATCAGGGATCTGAGGAATCTTGGGGGGCGGCCAGGCTGCAAACTCTATCTTGTAACCGGAGGACACCACCTCCTGAATCCACCGGTCTGAGACGCGGAGCCTCCAGATGTGAGCAAAGAGCCGAAGCCATTCTCCCACCCAGATGGGTGAGGACACCTCCTCATGCCTGAGGGGCCTTGGGAGGGGGTTTGGGCTTGGAACCCCATGAGAGACCGGGACGACCACGGGATCTGCCATGTCTCCAAGAATCTCTGCCCGAGAAGAGGGAGCCACGACTCCCCTGGTAGCACGAAAGGAGGGGAAGGAAGCGGAGGGCCCCCAAAAAGGCCGAGGCTGCCTCCTAAGCTGAGGCAGCCTACCATCCTTGGCTAGAACATCCAGACGCTCACCAAAGAGCCGCAGCCCCGCAAAGGGGGGCCCAGTGAGAGCCTTCTTAGCAGCAGCGTCAGCTGCCCACTGCCGCAACCAAACAGAGCGGCGCATAGCCACCAAAAGTGCAGAGGCCCTACCACCCAGCCGTACGGCATCATCCATGGCAGTAAGAATAAAGGCAACAAAATCAAAGCAAGAGGGCCCTATAATCCTCCCCCCTCCTACCAGCCGTAGCGCCATCAAGGAGACGCTTGAGCTGTTTCTTAAGGGCAATAGCTGTAATGGCAGCGGCGCAGACCGGACGCAGCCCAGCCCCCACAAATGTAAAACCATGGCAGGCCAGCTGATCCATACGCTGGTCCTTGCTGTCCCACAGTGTAGGAGTGTCAGGGGAAGGCATGACCGAGGTGTTGGACAGCCCTAGAACAGGAGCGTCCACCTCAGGGGGACCATACCATCGCTTAACCAGGTCAGCAGGAAAGGGATACTTCTTATCCAACCCTTTGGGTACCGCGGGCAATCTACTAGGACGCTCCCACTCCTTGAGCACCATATTAGTGAAATGGCTCTGCTCAGGGAACTCCAGACGCTATTTATCAGGACGAAAGAGCTCACCCTGCTTCCTCTTAGCCACCTCTGGGGGGACAATGTGCAAGATTTCAAAAATGTGAGACAACAGACTATCAGTGTCATCGGGGAACCATGAATCCTCCCCAGACTCAGACCCAGGGTCACTGTCGCAGCCCAACTGCTGGTCCGCAGAGGAGTCAGAGCCCGGGAAAAGCTCCCCCTGCTCTAGCGACAAACGGTCACCAAAAGCATCAAGGTCCTCATACTCCTCAGTAAAGAGGGAGGGCGTGGGAGCCAGGTGCTGCTTCTTGCTAGAGGCCTTATGTGGAACAGGCCTAGCAAGCTGCCTTTCAATGCTGGCCACCCGAAGTGCCAGACCAGATTGTGACCCCCTGCTAGTATCCCCCTCACTGGGGGTTAAATGCAGACGCGGAGGGGTAGGCGATGCCAAAGGGGCCGCAGAACTGGGGAGAGAAGCGGGCAGCCCAGCCTGGGTCGCAATGATACCTTGGGCACATGGCACGCAAACCGTGACACTGTTACTCACAGGGGATACCCCGCACATGGAACACAGCCAGGATTGCCCCGAAGGACCCCCGAGCACGCTATCCCCAGAAGCCTCCATATGGTGATTAACACAGGCGCAATAGGCCAGCACAGGGTAAGGGCTAATAAAAAGCCACCCGGGATGCCCTCCAAGGGATGTCCCCAGAATTTAGTAAAGGGGAGATGAGGGAGGGTAAGGAGCAGGACCGGGAGAAACCACAACCACAGGTGTCCCGCCGGAAAAACATAAGCAAACACATAAGCATCCCGCAGCCCATGCCAGAGCGCGAAAACGGCGCTTACGTGACCGCGCCGGCGACATCACCACACAGCAAAAACGTCTCACCGATATAGCGCCTCCCGCCGTGGAGCGTAGTACAAAGCGGCGCCACTACCCCCCCCCCCCCCCGAACACACGTCAGAGAGAGGGGGGGGAAGGAGAGCGAGCAGGCAGTGGCGGGGGGGGCCCCAAACACCAGAACAAGGCACATAGTCCCCAAAACACTCACCCCCTCAGAAGCCAGGACAGGAACTACGCATCCCTAGTAGACTCACCATAAAGCCTATGGCCGGCCACCCTTTGAGGTACAGGGTCTGCGGCTTGGAGCAGCGCTCCTCGAGCACCTGACCCTAGTGCTCCTAGTGCTCCTCTACCCTCACCCGATCCGACAGCTGAGGCTGGGAGGCACAGAGGGTCCGGAAACGGGTGGAAATAGACATGCAAGGCCGCAGGCTTGTTTGCCCCGCTCACCTGCGCAATATAAGAGCCATCTTCTATCTTCGCAGTGTCACTGCAGAGGAAAAACTGGAGAAGTCTATGGTGATTCCTGTTTTTATATAGGGCCCTGAGGAGCCACAGCTCTTCTGCAGTGCACTGCGCCACATTGTGGCAGAATATCCCATGTGTAAGGACTTCTTGAAGCAGGCCATGCCATGCAATAGGAAAATTCCATTCTAGGCCCCTCCTCTTCTGTGACAACAGCAATGATATCAGGGTGATTCCATGAAGGCCATGCCTCCAAGTATAAAAGCCGGTTCGCCCGACCCTCACTTCAGTCCATCACTGGGTAACAAGGATGAAAGTAGGGGGGAACCTTTTTCCCCCTTCATCCAAATGGCGGCACATCTATATGCTGGAGGGGGCCCAGAAGAGCCATAAAGAAGGAAGAGGAGACGGTGCGGGACAAAGAAGACCCACTGGACCGGAAGAAGACAGCGCAGGGCAGAGGACAGAAGATAGAACACTGGAATGGGTGAGTATAAGTTAAATTGTTTTATGTGGTGTCTTATTACTTTTTTCACTTGGGGTGAACTGGTAATATACCATTTCACCATGGTCAGGAGCTGGCATGGCACCTATCAGGCTTGGCGGGTGTCCTTCCAGTAAAATGACACATTACCCATACCCCCATTTAGGGCATCATTGGTGTGGTGAGAGCCCAGTGCCCATACCAAAGGGCATAAAGGCTTGTAACTTGTAGTGACAGGGCCTCTGAGCCCTGGGTTACAAGCCCATATGCTTAGTGCCCGGGCTGGTAGTCATTGGGGGGAGGGAACCCACTTTTTTTAATTTAAGAAACACTTTATTTTTTTTTATTTCATTTAAGAAACATAATATATATATATATATATATATGATTCCTCACTGTCACTTTCCCAGCAGTAATGAATGTTGGTTAAGTGGAATTCAATAAAACAAGGGAAAGTGACAAAAAAGCAATTCGGACAAATCCGGATAAATAATAAAAAAAGCCCCGAAAATTACCCAAAAATATAAAGCAATAAACCCACAGGCAGTTTTAATGTTAAATGGGATTCCTTTCAAAGCTCCGTTTAGCAAAACAGTTAAAACCTGAAGAAATACAATAAAAAAATAAAAAGTCAGGCTAATGTTTATTAAATAAAAAAGTATCTAACAGAAAATGCCCAAACAATGACCAAAAAATATAAAACAATAAACCCACAGGCAGTTTTAATGTTAAATGGGATGCCTTGAAAAGCCGCATTTAGTAAAACAGTTTAAACCTGAAGAAATACAATAAAAACAAAATACCAAAAAATATAAAACAATAAACCCAAAAAATGAAAATAAGTCAGGAATATAAACTGTAGTAAATAGTCCGTTTAACTGAAACATTAAACTATTTTAAGGCACTTATTGAGGGTGTACTGTATAGCTGCTTTATTCTGGACAGAATTACATACTGCCTGCCTCAAGTTATTAATCTTGAGATTAATAACTGGCATTAAATGTTATTCAATTGCCAAATTGCACCCCAATATATTGGCAAAGCAAACCAGCAAAATTCTGGTGAAATGTAATTGTAACACAGTTGTGAACAGTACCAGTAATTATCGCCTACTGATTTCATGAGTTATACACTATCCATAGCTTAGCTGTCTATTCAGCCCTCCAGAGACAGGGCCAGTACATTTTCCTGAGGCTATTTCACTAAAGTAATAATCCCTGCAAACCATATGGGTTTCTATTAACCAAACTGAAACTTTGACTGACATGAACTGAATTTTTTCTGATGCATTGTACTGAGCTGAAAAAAAAGTGTCCCCTGTCAGTTGACAGATCTCTAAACCACTTAACCCAAATGAGAGCATATAAAAATCATTGATAATGCCATTTGTTGTATTATTCAGGACATACTGTTCCCTACGGATGTTTCTCTAGCGACTAGACTGTTGTGTGATAAAGGGCCGCCCTCTACTGGTACAGCTTGGAATTGCATGTGTCAACTTCTAGGAACTAAATCAGCATGGGAGGGGGGGTTTCGTACAGCGATGCATCCCAATTTCAGATGCCCCAGGGGTAGGCTAGCGGATGACCATTACAGCTTTCGAGTCGCTTTAGTAGTAGCTGTGTAATAAATCTGTTACATTATATTTAATTTGATTTTGCCATCCACAGCGCTGCCTGGACTTAAAGTGGACCAAAACTATAATCTATAAGATTCCCTGACCGATCGATTCCCTCCCATCGCGGCATTCCAAAATTGGGATGCCCCGCTGTGTGAAACCCCCCAGGTCGCCCGATACACTTAACTTGCTTCCCGGTGCAACGGAGCATGCGCATCCCCGCTATCCCTCTAGCAGGGCACGTACCCGCACCAGGCATTTGTCAATGGCCGGCATGGGCATGCTCCCTGTTAGTGGGACGCGGGGGATTCGGCAGCCAGTGCGCTCGAAGCCGCAGGCCTTAGATGAAGGCTTAGACGACTCAGAACGCGCTCATTGGATGAGCAGCTGCGCATGTGCCGCAGGACCAGGAAGAGGTGAGTTAACTTCGGCGATTCGGAAGAGGTGGGTTTTGGTCCACTTTAAAGTGGAACAAAACTCGTGAATTTGACTTTTCCGGGGCATCCTAGTTTGTGAAACCCCCCAGAATGCTGCTATTCATCCACCTCTTCTTTGTTCCAATCGCTCATGCGTGGATTCTCGTCCAATAAGAGACGTCTGCTGTGACTATGTGATTGGGCAAACAGCTCTCTTTTGACTAGAATGTGGAGCACGCACTGCCGCATCCCCAGCATCCCTGGAGGTGTTAGAGCGGGTGACCGTTTTACGGGTGCCCGGGGGGGTTACACACAGATGTGGGATGCCAGCAGCTGGCCCTGGAATATAAAAGATCTGGAGTAGGGTTGACCTAGCCTGTAATTTTATTTTTACTTTACTGCCTACTGACCTGGAGGTGACGGTAATTGCTTTTTTACTGGTAACAATATTTGCAGATATACATTACCGGTAAAAAAAAGCAAATACTGGCACTGCCAGGCCTGTGGTAAGTAAAGAAAAAAAAACGTCCAGGTTGCAACCCTAGGTCCGGGTGGGATTTGTTTCCCTTTAACTGGAACTGACATCTGACAAGACAAGAGGACTCCCATCACAGACCAGATGAGTATATTTAATATCCTGCTATGGTAATAGGGGTTAGCCAGAGGGGTGGGAGGGGGATTTGTATTGACATGCAACATTAAAGGACTGCTATAAAAAGGATAGCTGAACCATGATTGATTGTGACAGTAAAAATGTGTAATGTGGATAATACACACCTCTGATGCAAAATGGTTGTATATTGGTGGGTATTTCTGAATTTCAGTCATATGTGTGAAAATCCTGTCAGAAGCCTGTGCATCCATTCTCCTCAGTAATGGCCTGTTGGGGATCTGGACATCAGCTGTGATGGGCTGCGGGTGGAAAATAGTTTTGTTCGTCTGTTTCTCCTCAGGCTCCTCGGATTTCTTATTTAAATCCTAGCAAATATTGAACACATTTAAATAAATGTACTTAGCTCATGTGTTAATTAAATGTTTTATTGACCATATGCAACAGAACATCCAGAAATATTCCCCTGCGTGCTGAGTATGCCGTTAGGAAGCTGGTTACATTTACATATCAATGAGTAATTTCTTATTCCCCTACTTCCGGCCCAATTCCCGTTTCATCAGCAGGGTGTCTGCAATACTATAACCCTTTTTTACCAGAGGGAAACATTTCCTTGGACACTCCCTCGCCCTCCTTCCTCCCCTTGGTGGCCTCACATGTGACATAACAAAAGGCATTAAAATGAAATTACCTGAGGTAACGCTTCCATTTTCTTCTGTTTAGCTGCATTCTGGTGTCCAGGACCTAAAGCTCTTATTAATGGAGGGATCTCCTCATCCGCACATTGGTTTTCCACATGCCGAGATGAGTGCAGTGTACAGTCTTGTATTAACCTAAAAGATGCCAAGTTTTAAGGATAACTCCAGTAAGCATGAAAGCATTTACTCCTACAATACAGTAACTAAAGAGGCAATCTACCAGTGTTAGATCACTGTTATCTCACCATATGAGTTAAGCCGCACACACTATATTGAATTTATAACTAAATTTTATTATGGACACATGACATAACATAACATACAATGACCACATTAGACATGATTAAAATATATATATATATATATATATATATATATATATATTTTTTTTTTATATATATATATATATATATATATATACACAAAACCAAAGAACGGGCCCTGCAGGTGAACCAGGACTACTGAATGCTATACAAAATTTAATGTTAGAATCTAATCAAAAATATGCCAGGTATATAAAAGTCAGCTGTCTGAAAGTGAACAGTACATGTGAGCATATACCTTTCATGTACATGCATATAAAGAACGTGACCACATAGATTGTGAATATAAAAGTAAGAAGCTAAAAAAGAGCTACTGATATTGAATAAATAGACAGAACCCCAGTAAAATACTGGGGCGCAAAGTGCATAGTGCATTTTTTTAGCTTCTTACTTTTATATCCACAATCTAGGTGGTCACGTTCTTTATATGCATGTACATGAAAGGTATATGCTCACATGCACTGTTCACTTTCAGACAGCTGACTTTTATATACCTGGCATATCTTTGATTAGATTCTAACATTAAATTTTGCATAGCATTCAGTAGTCCTATATGGTTCACCTGCAGGGCCCGTTCTTTGGTTTTGTGTATATATATATATATATATATATATATATATATATATATATATTTTAATCATGTCTAATGTGGTCATTGTATGTTATGTTATGTCATGTGTCCATGACTTATTACCATAATAAAATTTAGTTATCAATTCAATATAGTGTGTGCGGCTTAACTCATATGGTGAGATAACCGTGATCTAACACTGGTAGATTGCCTCTTTAGTTAGTGTATTAGTGGGCCCAGTGCCAGGGCCCTTCTCACCAAGCCAGCACCTTGATTACATTCAGTTGTGCGGGTTCTACTCAGGATTACTCCTACAATACAGTATTAGGTTATGTTAATTTATGTTATGTTAGTTTCATGGTATGACTGACTTGCAATAGTCTATAACTGTAGAGTAGCCAGTGTAAGTTACTCTGGCTATTCTATATTTATGTACTGCATTTATGGGCGTTAGCACTCCCACACAGCAGTGCAGAGTGATGAATTTTCACAAACACATGTGGAGTTTAAGCTGGTGACTTTTTACTGTAGCTATTAAGATATGCCTATCACCAAATATGACCCATATATATAGTTAATATTTCTTAATTTTAGATTTCTTAATCTTAGATTTTTTCAAATTAGTAAATTTGCATAAATATCCCAACTTGTTCTGAAAGAGGTTAGGTCAGCCTATTGATTTCAATGGAGGCCCACCTGCTTCTGCATAAACTAACACCTATAACTTAAAGGGGAAATATGGTGAAATGGCCCGGAGTCCCTCTTTTACAAAATCAGAGAATTTGTATTTTCTGAGTTTTGTTCCGTTCTGAATTGGGATGCCCCAATGTGTCCCCCCCCCCCCGCCCAAGAACACCACTATTCACGTACTTCTTACTGGTTCCAATGGAGCATGTGCGGGCTCTTGTCCAATGAGAGCCATCTGCCATGATGACTCTCATTCACTAGAATGGGGACTGCGATTTACTTTAATAAAGCAAGAAAGAAGCATTTCTTGCAGACTGACAGAGAAGGCTGTGACCCCCTGGGAGGAAGAGGCAGGTACATAGGAATAGGGAGGGGGGTAATTATTTATTTCTATTTAGATAGTTTTAAGTAGACATCTACATTAAGAGACCAATTAAACAATTAACACTTCAGAATCTATATACTCCTTTCCTGGCCCATATGTAAGTAAACTTTTGCCATGGTCTATGTGCTACCATCAAACATGTTAGAAGAATGCTGAGGCATTATGACAATCAATTATTGGTCCTGATTCCTTTTAGTTACTGTATGTGAAAATATACCATAACAGAACTCTTACTCCGTGTCAGGAAACTTCAGGTCACGTGATCCAGCTGCCAATCCAACACTGATGATCAAGCAGCCCACTTTCCCAAAGCACGGTGTTAGGGGAGCTGCAGGGGGTTTTCAGCCTGGAACTGGAACTTTTCTGAATGTCAGAACCTCATGCCCATATTGCTCTATTCCTCACACCTCCCTATCTAAAAGGGCGCTAAAGGGCTGAACTTCTCGGTGCTTCCCTGTACTCCCATGTGTAATCTATCCCTGTCTGGGGAACTCCACAGCAGCACCATGGCTGTAGTGCTGTTTCATGCTGTGGACTTTGGGCAAGGTCCTATAGCTGGGGGGGGGACCTTGGGGGGGCTCCCGGTTTGCGCTCCCAACCTTCCCGTGGGGATCCCACCACTGCCACTAAATTGTCAAAGGAGGATGCTGGCCCCTCTCTGTCTAACAAAGGTGTTGGGGAGCTGCAGGGGGCTTTCAACCTGGAACTGACTTTTCTGAGTGTCAGAACCTCATGCCCATATATGAACTTCCTTTTCCTGCTAGGCTTGTAAGGGTGACATCTGCTAAGAACAAAGAATCTTAAATGGGGGGAGCCAGGCATCAGCAATAAAATGAAATATTATTAATATTTGCTCTATTCCTCACACTGTGTTTCTAAAGCGACCAGACCTTTAAGTGCTGTTAAAAATCTAGTTTACAAAAAGCACAAAATAATGGGTCCTGGGTTGCTGCTTGCGAATCCTATGTGATTAACAGCCAGTGGAGCTTGTCATTCAAGTGTACAGTGCCATGTGCGAACGCAAACCTTATTGGTCACCTGCACCTTTTTACTTTTATCTGGTGGGGATTTGGAAACCCCTGAGGTGGAGATGTGAGCGGACCTCCTTTGTGTAAGACTGCTCTATTGGAAAAATGAGATCCTCTCGACTGTGAGTAGATACAAATAGTCACATCTGTCCTTGTACAGCGCTACAGGAGATGGCTATATAAATAAACAATAATAATAATCTGTTACGCATATTATGAAGCGGAGAATACAGAACCACACTTTTGAAGTATTTTTGAATACCTTCTCAGATCATTTGATATAAGATTTTCCTTTAGGACCTCAGCCTTTGACGTACTGGCAATTTCTGGACATTCTGCAGCGCACCGTTTAAATGTTATCCTTAGTTCATCAGCCAGCAGATCTCCTATCCTTAGATTGGGGCAAGACATGCTTTTCTAAAATAAAAGGTTTGATAGCATTTGTTATTTATTTCAGAAGTATGTGCTTTTTATATAATATATTTTTTGAAATAAGAAATTTGTAAGATGTAAAAAACAATTGTGAATAAATGTATTAAGAAAAAAACATAACCCGTTGTACTTACTAAACAACATTTACTGGGAAAGGTGAAAAGTTGGCAAGGTCCAGGGGTCAAAAGACAATAAAGTAAGTGGGATATTAAGGAGAGAAAAGGAGTGTGAAGAGGGACCAAGTGGAGAATAAAAGAACGAAGAATAACTTGGGAAATGGCAGAACAAAAGAAATAGGAGGCTAGAGGGTTGTGAAGGAAGAGGCCCAGGGTGGGAGTCACCAACTGTAGGGGATTTTATAAATGTCTGTTAAACTCCAGGTTGTTCTTACACATAAGCCATCCCGTCCTGATCAAGTATAATGTCCATATATTTTCTACTTCCTGGACCCACTCGGGACATGAAGAGACCTCCCTGAAGCACATCATTATTTCCGTGCTAGCTATAAGGTGGTGTCGTAATAGGCACTTTTACAAGCTAAAACTGCCCTCTGCAGCATTAAAGGGAATACTATTTGTGGGAGGTTGGGCTTTTCTTTTAGACTTTATCCCAAAATGTCATAACAGAGTCACACCCCCTCCAGATAGAGGATTCAAGAATTTGTCTAAGACGGCTTCACTAAATTTACCATCTAGTAAAGACCTTATAGATTTTTTGGGCCTTGCATGCCACTGACAGCAAATGGATGAGCATAAAATATTTCTCCCATTATTAAACCTCAAATTAGAATGCAATTTTTTTCTAATTGCATTAAGGTTTCTAATTCTGATGCTGGTAATATTTCAAGTAATGAGAGACAAAGTAGCTGTGATGCCAAGTCACTTCCTGAAGACAATGGTGCACAACCTGAAAAAAGCCAAAGATTTATTTTTGGCCTGTACATTGCCTTTCTTCTGAGCCTAAGCCCTCGAAACAATAAGGGCTCCAAAAATGACTTTTTTTAGTTCTTATTTTAGTTTAGAAAATACAACAGCGTGAAAGAGAGCACATACACATGCTTGTTATAATAAGGATATAACCATTTATATATGGTGTGAACAAATAACCTTCATTACTGCTCCGTGCTTGGCATAAACATTTTCTTCTGTTTCCTGATCTGCATCGTGTTTGAATGAACATGGGGTTGTCACAGCTTCATCTGTGAAGATACATAGATACACATTGTAACCTTGGCAGCCTTATTTCTGCAGACTCACACCCAACCCATAGCCCTCAGCTAAAGATTTATCAGAAACTTATTTACGCCGTCTATAAATTCTGGTTTCAGTCCTGTCGATCCAGTGTCAACAGTACGCTTCTCTCCTGGTCTCACTGAGTACTTATCCCTGCTGACAGTCACATGGGCAAAGGCTCCCATTGGTTGGTCACAGGGGGCACATGACGTGACCAGAGACAAGGGGATCAGAGATGGAACAGAAGGGACAATGTAAGGGAGATGCAATAGAGGCACTATATTACGGTAACTACAAAAAGGATAAATATTCAAATATTAAAAATATTCCAATACAAAAATAATAAATAAAAGGATAAAATGGTCTTTCCTGACCCCCTCCTGGAAAGTGTTTTGGATGGCACCCCATGTGATTACACAGATAGCAAGTTCTAAAAGCCCTTGAATTTTTAAAGCATTGTAACAAGACAACACGGTCAGTTGATAGCCCTTACATCTTACGTCTATGTGGAATTGTGGAATAAGAAAGTAGTTCTACTCAAAACTGCCCTTTTTTCCAGAAAAAATATTTGCTGTCATTAATATGAAAATGGAAAACAACTTACAGTGCATATTCTTTATATATTTGCTGTAGTCTTCCTGTCTGGGAATTAGGTTCATTGCCTTCTGTAAATCCAGCCCCTGTATATTTTTAATCTTGTAAAATAAAAAAAAAAGGTATTGAAAATGTTGTATTCATGATAAGATGTTTATTCACTTACATTATGGATTAAACAATAAATAAATAATAATTTTAAATAAACATAATAAAAGAGAAATAATGAAAAATGGTTGGTAAACGTGCCAGAACCCGATTGCTGATACCCCCCTTCAAGCTTTATTTTTAGCACTCCTTCCTCTCTGCCTTAGCAAAACCGGGCCCCTCAATTGTCCGCCAGTGGTCACATGGTATAAATTCTTCTCTTGAGGAAAACCAGGCTTGCAGAGGTTGTATGTGCGGAGGGTGTGGTGGCATCAGCAATAAGGATGCTCCCCCACACTGTGATCAGCACCAGTTTTTCATAAAATGGATGTTGGATCGCTTTAAAGTGCAGGTTTATCTGTTTTGGTTCAGTAGCAAGTAACAAAGTAATAGGCTGAAAGCAGAGTAGTAGCTAGGCTTTTTGGCACCTGGGGCAAAGATTCAAAATGGCGCCCCCCACCTGTTCTCAAACCCCCTTTTAGTGCCCCCCCCCCGACCTGCTGCACCTGGGGCAAGTGCAGGGGCGGCACTTGCCCCAGGTTATGCCCCTGGCTGAAAGCATATATTTTATTGTGCTTCGCCTGAACCCTTTACCAGTTCACCAGAAGTAGTAAAGTAAAAAAGACACCACACCGTAACGTTTATTTCTTACCTGTAAAGATTATTTCTCTCTACAACAAGACTTTTAGTAACTGACTTAAGGCATCAACAGCAACTGATGCAGTTGGTATACAAGAAACAGGGCCTATACCAGTTCAAAGGGTGGCTTGCTGAACCCCCCTGCCACAATTCCCCTGCTCCCAAAGGCGGCAATGGCCAGGGGCATGTGGAAGGGCCAAATGCCCCTCAGCACGGCCCCGGATGTAAGGCACAGGGGCAGGTAAGCTTTAGAAGAGTGGTCCAAGCTTTTTTTACTCAGGGGTTAAAAATAGGATACCAGATCTCAGGGTAGGGGTCCAGAATCTCACCTGTGAAGTGCCAGTATCTCCACCCTATTACCCACACCCTCTCTTGTGGCAATGGGGGTTCGAAAGAACATTATGGGCTTGGTGTTCTTCCAGGAGTGCACCCGTAAACCCTGGAAAAGCAAATGACCCATAAAAAAGGTAATTGGAGTTGGTATACCAGTAGGACCAGAAGGCCAGGGGTCAGGGGACTAGGGGACAGTCTTTAATAGTGCCTAGGGTGACGTGACACCACAATACAGCCTTGTTAATAGTAATAACCTTATGAACACAAACTGTGCTTCCTCCTTAGTGGCATATTTATTCAGTATACAGTGACAAAGCAGTTGCCTAGTGTCCATGCCATCTGTACAGTTAAAGCGGACCTTCACTCTAAATAAGAGTCTATCTTATATGTTTCCCACACCCTGTACATACAGATTGCTCACATTAAAAATCATCCTACCTGCATCTACTGCATTTTATAAGCCTTTAAACATCCAAGATGGCGGCTTATGGAAGCTGCCATTTTTGCAGGCAGCCTGCAAACAGGAAGTGCCTGCAAACAGGAAGTGACTGTGCTGCTCTGCATTCTGGGACTGCTGACCTTTCCCTGACCCCAGCTCTGCTCTGTCTGAGCAAAGCACAGCTATAACCCGCCCCCCTGTACCTTATCCCACTCTCCTCTCCTCAGTAAGTGTGATGCTTCTGAGTCAAGATGGCGGCGCCCGTATCCTAAATTCCCGAACAGAGTTGCAGCCCAGTGGGGGAAAGTATAATAAATTAGTGACTAAACATGTAAAATATATTAATTTTAGATGCTGAGGAATTGTTTTTTAAGAGTTTGGGCTTTTCATTAAATCATGGTGAAGGTCCGGTTTAAAGCGGACCTTCACCCTGAATAAGAGCACATCTTATATGTTTCCCACACCCTGTACATACAGATTGCTCACATTAAAAATCATCCTACCTGCATGTACTGCATGTTATGAGCCTTTAAACATCCAAGATGGTGGCTCATGGAGCAGAAGGCAGCCTGCAAACAGGACAGTCTTATGACTGTGTCGCTCTGCATTCTGGGATTGCTGACCTGTCCCTGACCCCAGCTCTGTCCTGTCTGTGCAAAGCACAGCTATAACCCGCCCCCCTGTACCTTATCCGGCTATCCCCTCTTCAGTATGTGTGATGCTTCAGATTCAAGATGGCGACGCTCGTGTCCTGGAGTCCTGAACAGAGTTGCAACCCGGTGGGGGAACGAATAATAAGTATGTGACTAAAAACTTAGAATATATTAATTTTAGATGCTGGGGAATAGTTTTTAAAGGGTTTGGGCTTTTCATTAAATCATGCTGAAGGTCCGGTTTAAAGTATCAATTGCCAGCTCTTCTGCCAATGGGCTAAATATATTTTCATCACAAACAGTTCTCTGCTTCTCAGCAGTTAAAGGTTTTATTCTTATACATTTCTACCTACCTGCATCAGGTGGGTATCCCTTTGGTCTTTATGAAGATCAATGTCTGGTCTGGCCAGATTAATAAAGTATTCCATGGTAAAGTGTAGGGTAGAGGGTTTATGTACAGCAGTCCTTTTGTCTAAATGATGAGAGTATAGGACAGTGTCTGTAGGCACATTCCCATGTTCAGTTTGTGACAGTTCTTTGCCCTTAAGCTCCTTTATCTCGGAAATGATGTAACGACTTGCTGAAAATACATTAAAACTTAAAAACAAAAAGCATTAATGTTACAGTCTAAAACCAACATTCAAATTCAAGATATACATTTAGCAATCATCAGTGGTTAGCACTGTGGATTTCTAGTATTGATGCTAGTTCAGACAGACATGGTTTCACAGAGTGGGGCATCCCAATTTAGTAAGAAGAACCCGGGGGGGGGGGGGGATTGACATTTGGTCTGCTTTGGGACTGTGTACTCATTGTAGTGCCTATTATGCACACCCCAGCTTGCCCATAAAAACTCACCTTTCCCCGGCCCTATGGCGCATGCACAGGCTCTCACCCAATCAGCGTTCTCGCTGCACCTGTCATTTATGGCTAAGATGGGCCAAATCTAGCCGAAAGCAGCGGGATGAAGACTTGAGGAAGCACTGAGGACTTGAGCATGTGTGTATTACGCTTAAACCAGACCAGCCTGGCACAGTTGGAAAAGAAAGGTAGCGGACATTTTGGAGCTTCCTCTCCCAGCTGATAAAACTGAAATGCACAGTAACAGGAAGCCCAGAACTACTTCCTGTTTGCAGGTGGCCTGCAAGCCCATGAGCAGCCATCTTGTTTTTAAAATGTATCCCAGCAGGCAATATAAAAAGGTAAATAACTTTTTCTGTGCAGCAATATAAATTGCCCTGGGGAGGGAATGCATATGAGCACTGTTTGTTGTGTTGGTCTGTTTTCATTCATTTTTGACTGTTGGTCCACTTCAAATATGCGTTAATATGGCCTCTGCTTGGGTGATAATGTCCTTTTAAAGAGGAACAAAACCTGGGATTTAGACTATCCTAGTTTTGTTCTGTGCCTCTGGTACATCCCGAACTGGGATGCCCCGCTGTGTGAAACCCCCAAAACACGCTGTAAAACGTTCCCGTTCCAGATCCTACAGTGCATGTGCGGTCTCTCATGCGTTAGAGCTGTTTCCCATGACTATATCATGCGGCAATCCTCTTTGATGTTCTTCAATGGGAACGCAAGTGGCTGCATCCCCAGCAGCTCTCATGCTCATGCCCCGGCCTATCGGAATGGCACACACAAAGCCCGAAGATGCAGGGGATGCAGCTGCTTGCGCTCCCTATTGTAAACAATCAAAGCTGTTTGCTGAATGACATAGGGCCTTATTTATCAAGGGATAGCGCCAGGTAGTGTCTCACTAGCGCCAGGTATCGCCAGCTATCGGCGGCTACCGACTCCAGAACGCCAGGCGGCGGACACAATCACGCATTTATCACGCTAAATGAGGCTAGCGCCGGCGAGAGCGTCAGCTAGCGCGGGATTCATCATGTAGCCGACTGCAACGAACAGCGCCGCTGCTAATCCCATCACAGCGCCAGGTATGACCTCTCGCTACCTGGCACTCTCCAATACATTTCAATGGAGCAATCTTTAAATATTCATAATTAATTGATATTATTGATTTTTTTTTTTTTTTTTTTAAATGTGAAAAATTCTGTGACCACTTCGGCAATGTTAGATATTTTTTTTAAGGTAAAAAAAAAAAAAAAAAAATTGTGCAGAATTGAAATGACAGGTCTGATATTAATGTATTCATATTACAAAATGTTTAGAAAAACTTGTTTAATTTTTGAATCAAAAAATATGGTTGTTTGGGGGTTAAAAACTACTTTTAAGCCATCGCCGCCAGCGCTCTGGGGTTTAAACAAGCATTTCACAGCGCAAGAATTTTTTGAGCGTGATTTGTTAATGAATATGCTGGGAGCCGTTCGCTCTGGTCATTCGCTGTCAGGCGCACCCATACAGCGCGGAACCTGTCAAACAGCGACTCCTAACCCCGTATTCAACATTAACGCACACCGACTGAGTCGCTGTCAACAACCGAACAACGGCCAAGCACAGCGAATACTAGCGGGCGCTGTGAAAATCACGCTACTGGCGCTCATCTGTCGCTACCTGGCGCTATTAATGAATCGGCCTCATAGTCATGGCAAACAGCTCTGATTGGATGAGAGCCCACATATGCACCGTTGGACCTGGAAGCATTTATTGGCAATCTGTGGGGTTTCACACAGTGGTGCATCCCAATTCAGGGAAGGCCAGCAGCCTGCCTGCTTAGGTTTTGTTCCGCTTTAAAGTGGACCAACACCCAGGATTTTGACTATCCTGGGTTTTGGTCCACTTCGGCGGGGCACCCCGATCGGGGGTGCCCCGCTGTGTGAAACCCCCCAGAAACCCCAATAAACTCACCTCTCCCCGCTCCCACGTGGCCGCGCCGTCCAATCGGCGCCAACGGACAAGCTGATTGACAGCGACGGACAAGCAGCTTGCCCGTCGGCGCCTCCCGCGCGTCACTCTTGACGTGTGCGCGCCTGCGCCGGCCATTCAGAGACGGCCGGCGCGGGCGCGCGCACGCCTAGAGGGGCGCGAGGGAGGCGGCGGCGGCCGGTCGCCGCCGAAGATAAGGTAGGTGAGTTGGGGTGTTTGGGGGGGGGTTTCACCCCGCGGGACATCCCGATCTCGGATGTCCCGCGGGGTGGGAGGTGATCGGCCCGGGAATCTTATAGATTTCCGGGCCGATCACCTCTTGGTGTTGGTCCACTATAAAGGCAGCTTGTTCAAAAATATCAAATTATTCAGTCATACACCTGAAAGTCACAACGGGGGATGTAAAATGCCCATTTTCAAGTTTTTACAAAATCACATTGGAATGGCTCTTCCGCCTTCTCCTCAGGAGCATATTTCATTCACAAAATAACAACTTATGGCATTATGTAAAGTATCTCTTACTGTTAGACATGGGGGAAGAAAAAGACACTTTGTGCACCTGCTTTTGAGACTTACAATTTAGAACAATCAAGTAACAGCTGTGCTTTGCAGCGCGTGAGATTGGCTTCTTCTGAGAACAGGGAGCGCCATTTACTCTGTGCCATCTTGTGTAAGTAGCGCAGGAAGAGCTGCTCGGAGACCACCATGATGTGGCTAAGGAGACGCCTGTGCAGATGCTGCTTTTCACTTGCGGTAAGTAGGGAATTGCAGAGTACATCTGGAATATTCTCGCAGGCATCCTTCACCTCGCTGAGAATGATCCCCTCCTGTCCCAAAACAAAACATGACGACAAGGTATTCAATTGTGTTGCTTTTTCCCAAATGTTGTTTAAAAGATCTGTGCATAGCGGGTCAGACATCTCCACTTTGCTGTATAGATTGTTCACATCAGAGCAGCTTGTCTGTACCATTGCCAGTTCTTTGTAGGCACCCTGTGTGGTGTTTCCAATCTTTAACTCTTGAATAAATTGCTACATATTCAACTTCTAGGAGGCAAACAGACAGCCTAAGATTATAAGTAGTGATGAGCCGGAGTGGCGAAAATTTCATTCCCGAGTATCTAGTATTCAGTACTCCCCAATGCCAGATACAATAGCAGAAAAACAGTGAGGTGTCCAGCTCTCCAATAAAAAGTAACTTTTAATTCAAATCTTTAAAAATATCATCCACGTAGTAATACAGAAAAGATTCCCAGTATGTAAAAGATAAGCAGAGTCCAGGTCCACAAATACCCCACTGAGGGGATCCTGTGACGCGTTTCGGGCTTCAGACACCCTTAATCATACATTGTTACCCAGCATATGAAACTCATATATAAAGAAATAATAAACTAAATAGATTACCCATACAGGTGGAGGTGCAGCCGCTCTCCCTGCTCAGCGCCTGCCCAGGGAGATACAATAGCTCCAGCCACCACAATGTGTGAACCAGTTCACAAATCGATAATAAAATAAAAGTTTCAAAATCCTCCCTTCCTACCTTCATCTGTCCCCCACCAAGCAGCATCCTCACTACAGTTCCAGGGGTTCGGGGCTCCCTTCTGGTATTACAGACTGTGATCTTCTCCTGGGAGCGGCTATTGCAGCTGCCCTGCTCACATCTGTTAGGGGGGGCACGGTCCTCCCTCCTCCTTCCGTGGCATCCTGGCAAGCTAATCCCAGTCTGCTGGGGCAGGGAGGCTTTTATACCACAATGGAGGAGCCTATGTGGAATCCCCCCTATGTGACTAATGACACTGGAAAGTAGAAACAAGGAGGAGGATTCCCGCAGAACACCAAGAAACTGTGTCACCCTCCTCACTACAGAGGCCAGCAGGGCGGCAACATTAGCAGATCCCCAGCATCAAAAAGTTCACAGCCTGCTGGACCAGGTGGGAGCCCCCTATCTGGCAGACCTGTAAACTGGATGCTGCCCGGAGGGGGGCAGACGAGGGAAGCAGCCGCAATATTGAGTTTTATTCTGTACCACTATACCAGTTCACAGGGTAGTGATGGCTGGCATGCCACCTGCCAGCATAAGTGGGTGGCATTTTGGATTATATGACCCAAATCTTGCCATTATAGAGGTTGGGGCAAATCAGAGCGAATCAGCAGGATCCAGGTCGAATATAGCTTCGGCCCAGATGTGAAGCCCATCACCAATTAAGTGATCAGAAATTACTAAATAAATGGAGCCTAAATGAGGCATTTTCCTTCCAAAGGCAGTTGTGCTAATGCAACAGGAAGAGGTTATTTAGTTCAACCTTCTTGTTGTAGTGTGAGATGCATATAGGCAGTTTTTTTTGTCAATGATAAAACCCTTAATGCGCATTTTTTAATATTTTCACTATGCGCACTGTGTGTGGTCACCACTAATGTTGCCTCTAACGTGTCGGTTGCACTAGCGGTGGAATCACAAGTGTTTGTCCAGGTAGTGTAATGACACATCCTGCTGGTTAACGGAGTTCTCAGCTATTTTATGCCACCAAGAAACACATAGCATTCACAATTTCAGGTAAAATCCTCCATAAAGACAAGGGGACACTCCCTCCATCTGGAAAAATCTCCAGAGGTGACAATCATTTTTACCATAAGAACTAAAACATAGTTGCAAGCCAGTATGTGGAGAGACCCATGTTAGGCTTAATATAGGGGGGCTAAAGAGACCAAAAACCCTCTACTTAGGTAAAGGAAAAGAGTGGCTTTCCTAGAACGGAAAGTATTTGCACAGTACCCAGTCCAAGGACAGATAGCATTACCCATCTACCCTTGCAGTAGGTGGAGCTATGCAAATCATCTCTTTACGTCTCTGTGCCATCCAAGGCCCTTAGAACTGCTAAGGGTGCAATGCCAAGGATTAGCTTTAAATTTTATACAGCCAGACACGTCCAACTAGTGGACACGTGTTTCGAGCTTTAGGCTCTCATCAGCACTAGGGCGGATGCCTCTTTTTTTTTTACCATAAGAACTATAAATCTGTGGAACAGCCTCCCACAGAAGGTTGTTACAGCATCAACCGCTTCTAAAAGGATTAAATGCTTTTCTAGCAGAAAATGACAATAACAGTTATTATTAGCTGTTATCAGTAAAATAAATAAATACATACATAAAAATAACTTTCCCCAACCCCACCCATTGGTTGAACTTGATGGACATATGTCTTTTTTCAACCATAATAACTATGTAACTGTGTAAACAGAATAGTGCAATAGTTGAAAATGTTTTGGTTCACAAGTCAAAAGCATAAAAGATAGCGGATACATCTCTTGAGATGTAAAATGACATGTTAGTGATCTTGATTTGTTAATTTTAAATACAAACAATAAAATGATATATGTGACATTTTTTAGCTCTGCCTACTATTTGACACTCACAACATATTGATGATTTCAGACTATAGACAATATAAAGGTAAAAAATGGATTTCTTTGCACCAGAAAAATGACACTATACTACCAGTGTTCGCCAATCTCTGCCAGGTTTCCCAGCCGAAGCTGTAAACTATGCAGGAAACAGAAAGTGCCTGGTGTAGGGTTTCGTAACGTATCTAGATTTAATATAAAACACAGAACATTTGCCTATGGGCTAAAACTATTGTAAACTAGACATACAATCCTTGGCAGCAGCACCGTAAAACGAAAACTTTCTCCCGAATTGGGAAGCCAAACTACCAGTGGAGCACACTCCCAATTATATTGTTGCTAAGGAACAATTATGATATGCACTTGAGGGCTTGGATAACTTTCAGGCACTCAACAGTAATGATCGGATGTTGCCGTTATGTGGTGGAACTGGATATGTACCTAGTCAGTTCCACCATGCTGACATCTAATCCGGGTCTGTCAAATAATATTGGGCTATGGGACTTGTTTTTACTTTTGGTATGGAGGTTACCAGCAAGTCAAAGATAGCTCTAGTCTTAACAGTAAGGAGGGGAACACGGTGACCCATTTAGTCAAACAGCAAATCACTTGGGTATTAACAAATAAAGACAGGATATAAAAGAAGAGCTAGCACCTATAATACATACAAATATCTGCTTTACATCCGGTGATCCAGTGTTCAGTGGCAATATACTGTGTAATCTTCTTTTAATGACATCACAGAAAACATCAGGAGAGACACTGCGCACGTCTTTCATAAATGGCGCAACTGCATGGGCGTATAAATCCTCTGTTAAAACAAAGCATTAAATATGGATGTGACAACTGTTCTCCATTAATCTGCCAACACAATAGTGCCCCCCCCCCCCCCATTCATTGAGTTTTTTAGATTTTGAAAGAGGTAAAAAGATTAAGAACCACTTTCAAAAACCGTTTTATGACTGTGGAGGTAAATCCTCACTTTCTGTATCCAGTGATTGGAATACTGGAATCAATTTCACAGTAGCCATGGGGCACTGAATGAAGTGTGACTGGATAGCTTGGTAAGGTGATGTTTTTCTGCTTTCTGTATCGATAGATCTCCACAAATGGGGTAAAGACAACAAAACAAATATAAAAGTAGTTTGAGCCCTGAACTACAGCAGGATATCCATTTTTACAAAACCATTGTGTTGGCTAGACGAACAAAGCCAAACCTATGCAACTATATATTGCATTCTTTGTACATAGAAGGCAAAAAGGAGTATACAAATGCCGTGATATTTTTATATGTGTATGTATGTATTTAAAATACCACATATCAACATTCAGGGGCAGACTGGCCACAGGGAGAGCCGTATCACTTTCCAACCAGTTGGGCTCAGTCAAGCCTCCCACACAGAGCCTTTTTCAGAATTTACTCCTTGCTGTGTCCAACACCCTCTCCATTCCCAAGATCCAAAGTCTCCCACCAGCCCCTTCAAAGTGTACCCCTAAGTCAAGATAACCCAGCCCATGTTCTGTCCTTGCAATGCCATAAACCTCAGCATCATGGGGGCCATACCCACCCCTGCTGCATTATCTGCCCCTACAATACTAGCGCTTCATTACCATCGGTTTAAGAGTGGTCATATCGACCTCTGTGAAAAATCTGACCCTGAAATGCTATAGTCTCAGTTAAAGGAGCTCTATCACGAAATTGTGTAATATTAAAAACCCATACAACACGTTGGCTAATGAGAGGGGTCACTTACACACCCAAACTGAGTACAACTCCAGCCAAGCTTGTGGTTTTCTTCTCCCAGTAGGAATAAAATCCAGGGGTGACCAGTTTAGTGTATCAGGGGTGACAGAACCTGCCACCCAATTTCCTCTTCCTTCCATTAATAAAAATAAAAAAAAAACCCTGGCTGGATATTTCTTAATGTGGGGTGTAGAAGTGACCTCTTCTCCCACCATTCCACATATTTATATAGATTTTTATTATTGGCCCATTTTTTTTTTGTGATAATGCTCCTTTCACACCTGTTGGCCACCTGGGAAGCACACAGGGGCCAGACCCATCTGTGACATCATGGGCTTGCCAGGATCCATTAAAATCCTGGGCGGATTTTGAGGCCCAGTCCATCCCTGTCAGGAATCAATATACTGTAGTATGCGTAAGGTAACTAACCTTTGCAAATAATGCCATCAACATCTTCTTTTCTCTTATTGTCGTCTGGGTACTTCTGATGCTCATTAGGAACTGCAAAAAGCAGAAACAAAGGGTCATCTTAAATTAACATAATAAGGCATGATGAGTATCCTCTGAGCAGAAGTAGAAACCCACCCTTAGACATTGTACCAGCAATAATGTTATATAGATGCATGGTTAGTGTAACACTAGCCATCATTTCCTTTGCGTAAGACCTCCCCTCTGGCCTATCACTGTTGTAGATATGGACCAGCCCTTCCACAAAGGTTGCTGGAATTTCTGCAGGCCTGGCAATGTAAGATTAATTCATGTATACAGATTGTATGCCTCTAATTGAAAGCATCACAGTAAAGCGTACCTATACTCTGAAAGAAAGTTTATGGTTTGAACACAGCTTCTATCCCCAGCCCAGTGCCCCAAAATAGCCTGTTTCTTCTTTTTTATTAAAGCCTTTGCCCAGTATTCATAAAAACACTAACAGGCAGCAGTATGATGTCCGAAGGGCAGTCATATGCTAATTAATTTAGTTACAACTAAACTTTCATAAAATGGCAGTTAGGTTAAAGTGCTCCCCATTGCTGAGCTGTGTGTACTGTAATTGACACAATGTATGATCTCTGGGAAGCATCAGCGGGTGGGGCTGCTCGACCAGGGAGTAATATAGCCGACTGGAAGTTCAGGTTCACCAAAGTTCAGTTCAGGTACCCAAACCCAAACCCAATAGAAATCAATGGGGTTCAAACATGGTTGTAATTTCCCTGCACAAAATGGGGTAGGGAAATTGCTCAAAATAGTAGCAGAAAACAAAAATTAAATAAATACATGAATAAAAAAAAGTAAAATATTACATGTTTACGGGTGTCAGAGGCCACATTGGAGGGTAATACCCAGGTGATTGCCCTGCACAACATGGGGTAAGAAAAGTACTCTAAATAATCCCACAAAACAAAAAATAAATGAATACATAATTAATTATTTTAAAAAATTTTAAGGGTTTTTAGAGGCCAAATCTTGGGGGGGGGGGGGGGAGGCACCAGGGCAACTGCCCTGTACAAAATAAAATTTTGTATCCTTTAAAGGCAGAATCCCCCCATCATCCGTATAGCAGACTGTGACAGAATCCCATCACCCCATAGCAGACTGTGTGGCAGAACAACTCCCATCACTCCATAGCAGACTGTGTGACATAATACCATCACCCCATAGCAGACTGTGTGACATAATCCCATCACCCCATAGCAGACTGCGTGACAGAACAACCCCCATCACTCCATAGCAGACTGTGTGACATAATACCATCACCCCATAGCAGACTGTGTGACATAATCCCATCATCCCATAGCAGACTGTGTGACAGAACAACACCCATCAGCCCATAGCAGACTGTGCGACATAATCCCATCACCCCATAGCAGACTGTGTGAGAGGAACAACCCCCATCACTCCATAGCAGACTGTGCGACATAATCCCATCACCCCATAGCAGACTGTGTGGCAGAACAACCCCCATCACCCCATAGCAGACTGTGTGACATAATCCCATCACCCCATAGCAGACTGCGTGACAGAACAACCCCCATCACTCCATAGCAGACTGTGTGACAGAACAACCCCCATCACCCCATAGCAGACTGCGTGACAGAACAACCCCCATCACTCCATAGCAGACTGCGTGACAGAACAACCCCCATCACCCCATAGCAGACTGTGTGACAGAACAACCCCCATCACTCCATAGCAGACTGCGTGACAGAACAACCCCCATCACTCCATAGCAGACTGTGTGGCAGAACAACCCCCATCACCCCATAGCAGACTGTGTGACAGAACAACCCCCATCACTCCATAGCAGACTGCGTGACAGAACAACCCCCATCACCCCATAGCAGACTGTGTGACAGAACAACCCCCATCACTCCATAGCAGACTGTGTGACATAATACCATCACCCCATAGCAGACTGTGTGACATAATCCCATCATCCCATAGCAGACTGTGTGACAGAACAACACCCATCAGCCCATAGCAGACTGTGCGACATAATCCCATCACCCCATAGCAGACTGTGTGAGAGGAACAACCCCCATCACTCCATAGCAGACTGTGCGACATAATCCCATCACCCCATAGCAGACTGTGTGGCAGAACAACCCCCATCACCCCATAGCAGACTGTGTGACATAATCCCATCACCCCATAGCAGACTGCGTGACAGAACAACCCCCATCACTCCATAGCAGACTGTGTGACATAATACCATCACCCCATAGCAGACTGTGTGACATAATCCCATCATCCCATAGCAGACTGTGTGACAGAACAACACCCATCAGCCCATAGCAGACTGTGCGACATAATCCCATCACCCCATAGCAGACTGTGTGACAGAACAACCCCCATCACTCCATAGCAGACTGTGTGACATAATCCCATCATCCCATAGCAGACTGTTTGACAGAACAACCCCCATCTCCCCATAGCAGACTGTGTGACATAATCCCATCATCCCATAGCAGACTGTTTGACAGAACAACACCCATCAGCCCATAGCAGACGGTGTGACATAACAACCCCCATCTCCCCATAGCAGACTGTGTAACATAATCCCATCACCCCATAGCAGACTGTGTGACATAATCCCATCACCCCATAGCAGACTGTGTGACAGAACAACACCCACCCCCCCATAGAAGACTGTGTGACATAATCCCATCACCCCATAGTAGACTGTGTGACATAATCCCATCACCCCATAGCAGACTGTGTGACATAATCCCATCACCCCATAGCAGACTGTGTGACAGAACAACCCCCATCTCCCCATAGCAGACTGTGTGACATAATCCCATCACCCCATAGCAGATTGTGTGACATAATCCCATCACCCCATAGCAGACTGTGTGACAGAGCAACACCCATCCCCCTATAGCAGACTGTGTGACAGAACAACACCCATCACCCCATAGCAGACTGTGTGGACGAACAACACCCATCATCCCCATAGCAGACTGTGTGACAGAACAACCCCCATCATCCCTAAAGGCGACTGTGTGACAGAACCCCCCATCATCACCCCATAGCACACTGTGACAGAGCCCCCCGTCTTCCCCTATAGCAGGCAGAGCGATGTGACCGAGCTGGCCACTGTGTCCCAGTTTGCAGCCACCCTCTGTCATGGCTCGGCCCTGCCTACTCTCCTCAATTGGTTGGGGGGCCAGGTGGCAGGCAGCGAGATGGTCGGCCTGCTGGCCAACCTGACTGGCTGAAGTAAGGGGTAGAAGCTGCTTTAGTGTTGGGTCGAACGCCAAACCCCAGCTTGAGCTTCTGACTAAAGTCTGTGTTCAGGTTCAGGAACCCGAGCTCGCAAAGTTTGACACGGACCTGAACTTTGCGGTTCGGGTTCGCCCAACAATAGTTGTTATGAATATTGAGCAAAGGCTTTAGTAAAAAAAAAACACACAGGCTGTTTTGGGGCCCTGGGCTGGGGATAGAAGGTGACAACATAAACATCCTTTCTGGAAATGGATCACAAGAACCCGATAGAAGAATTATATTTGATGGCCAAGGTATGAACAGGGCCTAGACTAGAGCCAGCTAGATTTCTATTGCCAAATTGTAGGTATGAGTAGTAGTCTGGCTCTGCCAAAATGTCTGTAGGTTTTTACAGCCATATGATTTTTTATAAAACATGATCTAGTAACATATAATCCCTTAGCTTTACAATACAAACCTTTGTGATCAGGTCCGATGTGTTTTTTGTGACTGGGGAATAAAGTAAGAGGCTTCAGAATGTCATTGTAGAGTTGATGTAATGTTCTTGCATCCAGACTTCTTTTTATGGATGGTAAGGTAAGTTTGTTGCTACCTTGCAAAGACTTCAGCCCCATGGCTGCCGTGATCTGGAATAGAACATACACTAGGTCAACCAAGAACAAGTTATTAAACCAACAGACCAACAGCCTGACACAGTTGGAAAAGAAAGGTAGCGGCCATTTTGGAGTTCCCTCTCTCAGCATCTCAGCCATGCTGCTGCCTGGATTCAGCTGACATAACTGACAATGCACAGTAACAGGAAGCCCAGCAGCACTTCCTGTTTGCAGGTGGCCTGCAAATGCATGAGCTGCCATTTTGTTTCGAAAATTTACTACAGCAAGAGATAGAAAAAGGTAAATTATTTTTTTATGTGTAGCAATCTAAATTGTCCTGGGGAGGGATGCATATGAGCACTGTTTATTGTGTTGGTCTGGTTTAAGTCATTTTTGACTGTTGGTCTGCTTTAAAGCCATCCAGAATCTTTATCCTCCAGGTCATGTTTTGTGGATCTCCACATAGCTGTCTGTAGCATCTAAAATTAATATATTTAACGCTTTTAGTCACTTACTTTTTATTCTTTTCCCCACTGGCCTGCAACTCTGTTTAGCACTCTAGTATACGGGCGCCGCCATCTTGGCTCAGTAGCATCACATACTGAGGAAAGGAGAGGGGGGCAAAAGTGCTGGGGGGTGGGTTATAGCTGTGCTTTGCACAGACAAAGTAGAGCTGGGTCAGGAAAAGGTCAGCAATCCCAGAATCCCAGAGTGGCACAGTCAGATGACACTTCCTTTCTGCAGGTAGCCTGAGGCTCCATGGGCCACCATCATGGTGTTTAAAGGCTCATAACATGCAGTAGATGCAGGTAGGATGATTTTTAATGTGAGCAATCTGTATGTACAGGGTGTGGGAACCATATAAGATAGACTTTTATTCAGGGTGAAGGTCCGGTTTAGGGGGGTTTGATAAGGAGGGTTGGAGACCCCAGCTGATATGAACAAATTACAGTCTGTGGAGACTCCATAGGACCTATGGGCCAGGCCCCAGATGTTCATACAATAATATGGCTGCCATGGTTGCTTAATCTCCTAGATCTTTACAGCTTTTCAAATATCTGCCGGCACATGACCTGTGAATTTAGATTCAGTTTTCTTTTTATCGTCAGATATATACCGTACATTAGATTCATATGAGGAATCAGGAATTATTTGCATCAGGGAGACAAATACAATGGGTTGGGATAAGCATCAGGAGAAGGACCTTACCAGGCCCAGAAACCACTGATCAGACAGCGGTTTCTTACGCAGCACATTAAGGGGGTCCTGGTTCCAGAAGTGAAGAAAAGAATGTAGCTAATAGATGTATAGAAAGAAAATAAAGGAATGGGTCCCCTTGAACTAGTAGCCTCCTACCCATACAGCTATTTTATTCTAAGGCACCACATGAAGGGGGTCCCGATCCGAGGATCTGAAGAGAAGAGTAGTTGGTAGGGTACAGGCATACCTACCAACTTATCAGGTTGGGAAAGCAGGACAATTGAGGGATGAGGGATAGGAGATCGATGGATAGGTTGGGTGTAACAGTTAAAACAAGGAAACTTTAAATAGACAAATTAATCATTTATCAATGCTGATCTGCATGTTAAACCTCAAAGAGGGGCAAAGGAGAACAACGAGGGACAGGGTAACATGGACTCAAAAGAAGGACAGTCCCTCAAAAAGGGACACTTGGGGGGTATGTACAGGGACAGGGGATACAGTGCACAGTCAAGGTTCACTTTCTTTATAAAAAAGCTGTTCTCCCCTGCTTTAGACTAGAGACATGTAGCTATACCTGCAGCTCTTATCATAGAAGATCAGGAGTTTCACATTATACTGACCGCTTAGTGATCATTCTGTGCATTGTCAGTTGCTGAGGCCGTAAACAGAGCCAAAATGTAAGAAATTGCTGCTATAGCTGGAATAGAATATGGATAATATCCAAATAGCATATTGCCTAATAGGATTGAAGCAGTGTTGGACATGGTTGTCTTAAAGCGGTAACAAGACCGAACAGGGTCGGCCGTGGAATCTAAATCGGGGGGAAGATCAGGAGCAATGTTAGAAAATATTATTTTACAGAAAGAGTAGTAGATGCTTGGAACAAACTTCCAGCAGAGGTAGTTGAAAAATCAACAGTCACTGAATTTAAACATGCCTGGGATAAGCACACATCTATCCTAAGATAAAGAGTACATACAGTATACACATAAGGGCAGACTAGATAGACCGTATGGTCTCCTTCTGCCGTCAGCCTTCTATGTTTCTATGTTTCTAAATAATTCCAGGTCCAGCAGCTGGTCTTCCTCTGGGGCAACCCAAATCCAGAAGTCACGCTTCCTGGCTCCCTCGCCAATGTAAACATGGGGCGGCCAAATGCCCAGCATCTTTGAGGTGTGTTCGCGCTCCCACCCCTAGTCATTCAGATAGGCTGGGGCCAAGAGCGCACCTGCTGCTGAGGATGCGGCTGCTTGCTGAGCATTGGATATGCTCAGATTGGATGAGAGTCTGTGCATGTGCCAAAGGTGAGTATTTCTGGGCGATCTGGGGGTTTCACACAGCAGGGCATCCTCAGGGCACGAAACCTGGCATAGTCAAAATCCTGGGTTTTGTTCCTCTTTAAGCCCACCATTAGAACTCACTTTGGGGGACCCACACCCAGCATTACCTGCTAGTCCAATCATTACTATTTATCAAGAGACGACTTGGTTATTTCCCAACACTCAATAGGTAAAGTACTGGGGGCTGCTAGCAACATGTGATGCCTGGTGTCCAGGCCAGGGGCAACTCTGAAAACAGGGGGCCCCCTTAGTAAAGGGAATTTCCCTGTGGGAGAATCTGAGCCTGGCCGAAAGCAGGGCGACATGCCCCTTAGCTACTGGGGCTACTTTAGGCAGAACAAAAGCTCACCCATTAATCTAATACACCTTACAATAAGAAAAAGCAATATGTGTTAAAGTCCCTTTCCAGACACACACTAACTTTCCCCCCATTATCCCCCTTTGGAACAGTGTAAACTAAGCTGTTTCATATGTAAGTTCATATTCATAAGTAAAGCTGCTGGCTTTGCTTCCATTTCTGGGTGTGGTTGAGCTGGGAATGGCATGTCATGGCGCAGGTTTATGAATCATGAGCATGCTGTGGTCAGAGGCAGCTGCGGGACCACTGCGGCATGCCATGTTAACCTGTGTTGAGAACTTCAAGAGACAAAGTAGCTGTTTAACCACTTTTTTGTGTGGTCCTGGAGAAATGAAATTGAAAAGAAGGGCAAACTTTACAACCCTGCATACGGCTTCCCAGAGCTGAAATAGAGGAGCGACACATGGGCCAGGCATTGGCTGACCTGCTTGCTGCCTTATTATTGCTGTTTCCTGCATTGTCCCTTTACATTTGCTGGTTATGCATCAGCATTATGTTAAAATACACAATAATCAGTTGTATTAGTACTGGAGCATCTTATTCAAGAAACTTAAAGCGGAACAGAAGAACTCTGGCTGGCCGGTCTAAAAGACTCCGGGGATGGCCATTGACCTTCCCATGAGGCATCCCAAATCTGGATGCCTTGCTCTATAAACCCTCTGGGTCACTGCAAAACTCAACATTATCCTTGCTTCCACGCCGATCATTGGCGGGCTGTATATCTATATAGTCGAGCTCTGCGTGTTTGGCGATCATTATTATGCACAGGAAACGGTGCTGATTGGACGAGAGCCCTGCATGCGCTATAGGACCATGGGAAAGGTACTTTTTATGAGCTATCTTTGGGGTTTCACATCATGAGGCATGGCAAATCGGGATGCCCCTGGGGCAAGAATTAAAACCCGTCATAGTGAAGATCCTGGGTTTAGTTTCTTTTTAATATGTATAAAAAGAATGCATTCAATGATTTACCCCCCATTTTCTTACTCATTTGATCAAGATCAGATCAAGAAAAATCAAATAGCAAAAGCACACAACAGGGTGCAAGAGCAAAGAACATACAAAAGTTTCCTTATACATTAAAAAACAAATTGATAAAAAAAAGTCCACATCCAACAACTTGTGATGACAGCACAGTGTCACTAACGCTCTGCAGTATAACGAGGCCAGATGCTTTACACAATCCGGAGATCGAAAAGGGAGATTGGACTATGTGGGGACACGTTTATACACAAAATCCATCCGCCGGACCAGCGGCCATACTTACTCAGGAAAGCACCGGCTCCCGGTTCCCCGCTGACAGTCGGCGTGACGCGAGGTAGCGATCCCGTTGCTAGGCGACCGCGGAAACACAGGGAGGAGAACGGGGGCGTGTCCATGCTGTGCAATTAGCATACTCCTTCCCTCACCGCCGGCGGCTGGGCGGGAAAAGTGTGCGTGAGAGAAGCAAAACTTACCCAACAGCGCCACCCAGCGTCTAACCGGAGATCGTGCAGAAACTTTCTATTCTATCTCTAAAACGTAGGTAATGGCTTAATACGGATAGAGACTAACAGAGAGAGAATAGAACAAGGTCAAACTGGGGTGTCTGGGGCCCACCAGGAGAAACTGACTGGCTTTTGGGGTGTGTGAGGTATTCAGCCGCACAGGGCATCTCGAAACTCTCTGGGGGCACCAGGAGCTCTCAACTGGGCCAGCACGCCCCTCTTTCTTCCCAAATACCTCCATCTCTCTTCTTTCTCTTGTAAATGTCACTATAATTCTATAAAATTTTACCGTTTTCCTTCTTCTTGAATTTCATTTTCTCCCTCTGTCTTTCTTTCATGATCCCTCCATTTTCCTCTTCCCATAAACCCCCTGTTTTCTCTTCCTTTGCACATTCGCTCCTTCTATCAGCTTCTATATATCTTCCTCTCTTTTACCTTCAATCTCTTCTCTAGTTTCTATCTATCTCTTTTCCTTTCTTGCTTTTCTTTGTTTTTCTTTCTTTTGCTCTTTCCTTTCTTTCTTTTGCTCTTCCTTTCTTTCTTTTGCTCTTCCTTTCTCTGCATTCCTAATGTTTTCTCTTTTCTAGCCCTTTTCAACTCTTCCAATTTCTCTCTATCTTTCACTTCTACTCTTGTTTTTCTTAATTTCTCCTAACTCAAACTCATTCCCGCTCTCATTTTGCCACATTGTTTCTTTACATCTTCGTCCCTCTTTTACCTCCCCTCCACCTCTTCCAGTTTTTTTCCTTCTCAGTCTATCTTCTCTCTCCTTCTTTCTCTTGATCTACCTTTCTTTTTCTGCATTTCTCTTTTTCTAGTCCTATTCAACTCTCTTTATATCTTTTTTTTAATCTTTTCTCCTTTTTCCTCTTTTCCATATTTCCTCCCATCTTTTCTTATTACTTTCCTTTTTCACTCTCTCGATCTCTTATCCACATTGCCTCCCACTTTTTAGTGTTTCCATTGTTGCCCGCTTTTCATTTTTTAGGGTGTGTGTCCAGGGGGCACCATCCTGAAATCTTGCATAGGGGGCACTTACACTAAGGCCCACCCTATAGTTACATACAAATATTACCAGACTAGTTTTAGGTCTTATGCACATGTAGTTTATACCAAACTCTGAAGTCTCTGTGTGCACCTGGTATTTATGTGAGAAATGGCATCCCTGCTTCCTTTTTCTGTGCGTGAACTCAACTCAAAACCATCAGTTTCTTAGGGTGAGCGGAGAGAAAAAACAAGGGATGCTGCTTCTCTTTGCCACATATTCCTGCAGCTCCTTTTTAAGGATTGCTTTAAAGTGGAAAACAAATCAGCAACAGCCTGCCTGGAACCTAAAAGACTCCAGGGACGGCCACTGGTTTTTCTCTGGGGCATCCCAGACTGGGATGCCCTGCTGTGTAGAACCCACTAGGAACCCCCAAAAAACGTACATTCCCATGCTCCAATGGCACATGCGCGGGATCTCATTCAATGAGAGATGTCAGCTGTGACTACATCATTCAGCAGCCAGCTCTTATTGTTTACAATGGGAAGCGCACACTGAGAGAAAGGGTCAAGGGAAAAAAACAGATTGAGGCAAGGAGAGAGAAAGTCTTTAGGCTTACAGGGCCTCCGAAGTTCCTCTTTAAAGAGGACCAACACCTGTACGTCCCAGGTGTTAGTCCCTGTTGCTATAAGATAGGCTGGGGGGCATCCAGAATGCTGGAGCTCCCCACACATAACCCCCCTAGAGCTTACCTTCCACCAACGAGAATCCAGCGCAGCGATTGGCCGGCCGGCACTTACGTGGGTAGCGAGCACCGCCATAGTTCCTGTCAGGGCCGGATTATAGGCAGGGTGCAAGAGGTGCGTGCCCTTGGGCTATGGTTGAGGGTACTGGGACTTTGTGGTGCTGCCACTTGGTCCAGTCAGCCCCGATCCACATGCCCTTGTAGGGGTGTACACCTGAGTTTCGTCCAATGACACCTCCAGGGGTTTAGTCCCCCTAGGTTCAAAGATCCAGCGCTCAGAAGTGAACCACCCCGGCACCTGCAAGCAACAGTAACGGGACTTTGCAGTACCACTGCTTGGTCTGGTAAATCCACATGCCCTTGCAGGGGTGTATACCTGAAGTTCTCCCCTTTCCAACGTCACCTTCAGTGGGTTGTTAGCCCCCCTAAGTTTGAAGATCCGGCACTCAGAATTGTACCACCCTCCGACACCGGTGAGAAACAGTACTGGGACTTCTCAGTACCACCGCTTAGTCTGGCAATCCCCGATCCACATGGAAGAATCTCACCTTTCCAACACCTTTAGTGAGTCGATAGCCCTCCTAGGTCCAGAAATCTGGTGCTTGGAAATTTACTATCCTGGGCAAGGTGCATTGATTCCCAGTATGATTTGGAGCCTCAGTTCTCTGGATCCAAGGGGGCTAGCGACTCACTGGAGGTGTCATTGGAAAGAGGACATCAGGTATGCAACCCATGCAAGGGCACATGGATCCAATGGCGGTACCACAAAGTCCCAGTATTGTTGCTCGCCAGAGCTGGGGTTTAAAAATTGGTGGAGAGGCTTGTTCTCTCAGCTACATTATCTGTACGTTTGTGCTTCCCTTGCCCCATGGTCCCAGAGAACCGGGGCTTAGAAGTGGACCTCCCTGGATGAGGTACATTGATTCCCAGGGTGACAAACTTTGGAGCCCCAGTTCTCCGGACTTAGGGGGACAGGCAACCAACCGGAGGCGCCAAGGACAGGTGGTGAGGACTGGAGCCGGTGGAGACAAGTGGTGGACAGTGCAGAGGACAGCACACAAAAGGGTTCTCCAGCCCAGATCAGCAGTGATGTCAGTCAGTGAGGTGTGTTGGCTGTTGCTGTATAAGATAGATAAAATGGTGGTTGGTGCTTGTGTTGATGTTCACATCTTGACTGGCTGACTGACCTACCTATTACCTGCATTAAATATGCATGGTAAATGGCTCCGATTGGACGGGAGCCCGCACGTGCACCTTAGGACTGGGGACAGGTGAGTTTGTATGGGCAATCTGGGGGGTTTCACACAAATCAGCAGCGCTTGTTCCATTAAGATTTCCTTTGCGCGATCGCTGCCCCTGCATTTAGCTGCGCTCACACCCACACCATAGAGGCACAATGTGGGCACATTGGAGCAGTGAGTCGATTGGGCAATCTGAGGGGCTTTACACAGTGGAGCATCCCAATTCAAGATGCCTTTAAGGAGGTAGAGCAACCACCCCAAAAGTCTTTAAAGAGGGGTGTTGCTCTTCTTTAAAATCAGGTGGGGAAGAAGCAACTTTAAAACAAAGAAGACTTCCAAGCATAACAGACTAGAGGTCTCGCCTTTATTAAAGCACCATTATGGAATTAGGTATATACTCAAGTTTTCTGGTGTACAGCTCCATAGTTGGTTTGGCCTAAAACCACCTGTAGGCATTATAAACTTTATATAATTTTTATTTACCGTATATACTCGAGTATAGGCTGACCCGAATATAAGCCGAGGCACCTAATTTTACCACAAGAACCTGGAAAAAGTTATTGACCCGAGTATAAGCCGAGGCGGCTTTTTTCAATTGGAATTGGAGTTGATTTGAGGAATCACCCCTGACCACGCCCCCAGCCATCACCTAAGAATTAAATAAAAATAAATAATAATAATACAGTGAGGGGCATCCCTTGTTACAGCCAGTTAGGGGCATCCCTCATTACAGCCATTCAGGTGTAACACAGCACACACACAACATACACACAGCACACACACAGCACACAACACAGCACACATACAATGCACACAACACACACACTCACCAGTTCAGCTCCTGCACAATCTTCAGCGAGGCTCCTTCCAGCCAAGGCGATGGTGCGGGACAGAGTGAGGACGGCGCGGGACGACGGCATGGGACGCGGCCAGTCGCCAGCTACGCCCCTGGACGCGGGGCAGAAGAGCCGCCCCAGAGGCTTCAGAACTCGGCGGGGAGATCAGTACACCCAGCGCGAGGTGGGTGTACCAAGATGGCGGCCGGCGCGCTCCGCGCCGCCACGTCACTGAGGCCCGGGCCGCCATCTTGGTACACCCACCTCGCGCTGGGTGTACTGATCTCCCCGCCGAGTTCTGAAGCCTCGGCGGCTCTTCTGCCGCTTCCTCCGCCCCCTCGCTCAGGTAAGTCAGGTTACTGACTCGAGTATAAGCCGAGGCTGCTTTTTTCAGCCCAAAAAGTGGGCTGAAAAACTCGGCTTATACTTGAGTATATACGGTATATTTAAAACACTCTACACACCCTACAGACAAGCTCCCTACAGCTGCCTCCTACCATCAGACCAGCAACACTGACCTGAGCAATGGAGAGCAATTCCTCATAAGGAAAACGTGCTGAACCGGAGGGAGTGTGTCCTGGAGAAGGCTGAAGATTAGAGAAGGAGCTGATTTATGCAGACAACACTGCACTGATTTAGATGTTTGGGGCTGCCTACAGATAACTTTTAAGGATAATTAAAAATAAAATGTACATGACTGACAAGTAACCAATCCTTTAGAGATCCTGACCATGTAGCAATGGGCTATGTGAAATATAAAACAATGTATAGCTGCAACATAAAAAGAATTACACTAAGGGGGTTATTTAAAGCGGTCCTTTACTCTGAATAAGAGTCTATCTTATATGTTTCCCACACCCTGTACATACAGATTGCTCACATTAGAAATCATCCTACCTGCATCTACTGCATGTTATGAGCCTTTAAACATCCAAAATGGCGGCTCATGGGCCATCAGGCAGCCTGCAAACAGGAAGTGCCTTCCGACTGTGTCGCTCTTAATTCTGGGATAGCTGACCTTTTCCTGACCCCAGCTCTGCTCTGTCTGAGCAAAGCACAGCTATAACCTGCACCCTGTATTTTACCCCACTCTCCTTTCCTCAGTAAGTGTGATGCTACTGAGTTAAGATGGCGGCGCCCGTATCCTAAAGTTGCAGCCCAGTGGGGGAAAGAATAATAAGTGATTAAAAACTTAAAATATATTAATTTTAGATGCTGGCGAATAGTTTTTTAAGGTTTTTGGCTTTTTAATAAATCATGGTGAAGGTCCGGTTTAAGAAGAGATAGCGCCAGGTAGTGGCTCGTAGCGACAGGCAGCGTCTGATGAATGCTGGGCGCTGTACACAAAACCACATTTAAGAAAGCGAATCTGGTGAGCGCCTCTAACAGCGCCATGTAGCATCTGATGTATTATTACAGGCGGCTTAGCATATAGCACCAGCTCTCTCTCATACATTTCAATGGGCTTTTATTAGCTGTGTATAAATAGCGCATTTGCCAATTTAATTATTATTTTTTTTTGCTCAAATCAATGTGTGACCTCTCCTGGCTGCAAACAAACACTTTTAGAAACTTTTTATATTTTTATGCAGAATTGTCATTACAGGTCTGGCACTAAAGTGTTATTGTCCCAGTGTTAAAACAATGTAATTCCATGTTTTCGCTTTGTTACTGGTGGATGTGTTCAAAAACAGACTTTAATCACACAGCGTCTGACGCTCTGTGCTACAGCGCCCAGCTTTAGAGCACCAAGTCTAGTGTCTTGTTAAATATGGTGTGGAGCAGCGAGTGCCGGACGCACTGAGCTGGCGCTACATCATGCTCACTGCAGCGCGCCAACACACCTCACATTCATCAATGCCGGCCAGGTTACTACAGCGATCGAGACGCTCTGTTACAGCACCCGATACCCGCTTACAGCGTCTACTAGCGGTCGCTCCAAGCGCCGCTATACAGACGCTCATCTGGCAATACTTGGAGCTAGTAGTGAATCAGCCTCTTAGCTGACCTCCACCAAGCAGGATCCCATGCAGCCCTTCTAGCTCAATTGCTGACATTCAGCTGTCCGCTCTGGTGCCGACAATGAGCTCACTAGAGTGGTTTTGGCTCTGTGCACCACTGCCTCCATTAAGAAGGGAACAAGCTCCACTGGCCAGAGGGGTGCATCAAGTTACTGTCCAGAGAGGATGCTTAAAGCAGTCCTTCACTCTGAATAAGAGTCTATCTTATATGTTTCCCACACCCTGTACATACAGATTGGCCACATTAAAAATCATCCTACCTGCATCTACTGCATGTTATGAGCCTTTAAACATCCAAGATGGCGGCTCATGGAACATCAGGCAGCCTGCAAACAGGAAGTGCCTTCTGACTGTGCTGCTCTGCATTCTGGGATTGCTGACCTTTTCCTGACCTCTGCTCTATCTGAGCAAAGCACAGCTATAACCCTGCCCCCTGTACTTTATCCCACTCTCCTCAGTAAGTGTGATGTTTCCGAGTCAAGATGGCGGCGCCCATATCCTAAAATCCTGAACAGAGTTACAGCCCAGTGGGGGAAAGAATAATAAGTGACTAAAAACTTAAAATATATTAATTTTATATGCTGGGGAATCGTTTAAGGGGTTGGGCTTTTCAATAAATCATAGTGAAGGTCCGGTTTAAAGCACACAGTCACAGCATCAGAACTGGCAGCAGAGGAACAGTGGAGATTCAGCCTGCTGGAGGCCAGATGAGTATGGCCTTAAAGTGGACCAACACCCACGGGTGATCGGGCCGGGAATCTATAAGATTCCCGGGCCGATCACCTCCCTCACCGCGGGACATCCTAGATCGGGATGTCCCGCGGGGTGAAACCCCCCCAAAAAACTTACCGCCACCTCCCGCACGCCCCTCTAGACGTGCGTGCGCCCGCGCCGGCCGTTTGCGAATGGCCGGCGCAGGCGCGCGCACTGTCAGAGGGGCGCGCGGGAGGCGGCGGCGGACGCGCTGTGTTGTCCGCCGGCGGTGATTGGTCAGCGCGGCCACGTGGGAGCGTGGTGAGGTGAGTTTTGGGGGCTTTCTGGGGGGTTTCAAACAGCGGGGCACCCTTAATCTGGGTGCCCCCCTGAAGTGGACCAAAACCCAGGATAGTCAAAATCCTGGGTGTTGGTCCACTTTAATATGTGTTAGCTAGACAAGCCCATCTGTAGCTAACAGAAAAGGCCTGAAACAGCCTACACTCACCTTGCTACTGGGTCAGCTGTTCCAGCTATTTGCCAGCAGTGGAACAGGTATCCCTCTTCTGTTATCAGTGGGGCAGCAAGCAGCTGCTAAATAAACACGATAACAGAAAAGGGAGACTCACCTGTTCACCGCTCGCACAGCTGGCCTGCAGGTAAAGTGGCAAATGGCCATTTTTTATTAGCTACAGATGGGGATCAAAACTCCATTTCAATATCTAGGGCTTTGATCCTTGTTTCTGGAACATCCTAAATCGGGGTACCGCACTGGTGGCATCTCTATAGTCTGTGCGTGGTCAATAAAGGAATTCTGTGTATTTTTAAATACGTCCATCCAATCCAAATACGTCCATTATTTTGTAACAGGTCATGTACTACTAGGACAGTATTGCTTTGTTTTATTTGCTTTGTCAATGTTTTGGGTAACAAACTGGGAGTAAAAGAAAAATCAATAAAATAACGAATTAAACCAAAATGATTACAGTAAAATTATTTTTTTCTGGCATCTTTAAAAAACATAGTTGAAAATGACAATATTCTTAAAGAAATTGTGTGTCCATCTACATGTGCCCATGGTACATTAGTACAGTACACATAGAAATAAAACTAAAGCGCAAAGGACAATATAAAAACAATATACACCAAATGTGCAACATGCTAAAACAGCAACTGGTTAAATGGAACTAAAAAAGGGTGTTCTAATATACGCCTGCATGACCATACCTATGGAGCAGGAAAGATGCAGGGACCAGTGCAAAGGATCGGTTGGGGAGATGAGCGAACATGCAGTATGGTATTAGCCTTGAAGCAGACTAAAACCCAGCAGTGACATTAAACCAATTTAGCCAATGTGCCCACCGATATTTATATTTTTGCTTACCCTGACACATTGAAAACTCAGTTTTTCACGTTTTATGCCCAGGCCCCCCTATGTTAGAGGCATTTTTCGCATATCAAAATAGGGGGCAAAATGCACTTGACAGGGATCACATTCATAACATTTATTTTAAATGGAATATGTTTTAGTTTTGCCTTTTTTACTGTCTGGCTGGATTTATTTATTAATGGCCCTAAAGCCATCACATTAAAGCCCAGTTCTGGGCAAAACCTTTTGCCTGAGTTTTATAGAGCAAGAAATGGCAATTTAATATTCCCTTTCTGTCCTCATTGAGGAAATTCAGCCAGCACTGATCAAATAGCATCTAGCATGAACGCTATGGGCACCACTGGTACCAGAATAGGTTGGAACTAGAACCCTATACTATCGATGTGATGATCCCGTCTATACCTATAAAAGGGTGGGGCGGGGTATTGATATTCATGAAAGCCTTTTGGCTATAGTTAGGCTTCATACAGAAAACCAAAACAGAACCCATAGGCTTGACTGTATTTCTACCTTTACCTTGTAATCTTTCAGCAGCTTAAAATGTACTTAAATACATACGGGGCGTACAAACCATAAGAGAAGCAGAGCTACTCGGCTGCATATTCTGCAGGACCTAAATAAGGGCTGAGCCATGTGTGTTGGGGCATATTTATTTAATGCTGTAGGTGTGGGGGTTGGTTTATTGATGCCCACTTTGACTTTTGCTATGGGGCCCTGTTTAACCCATGTACACTCCTATAGGAGGCCCAGCCAAAACCAAGCACAGATTGTAATAAAGGACCCTGGTGAAGAACTGCTAAGCACAATGTCATCCTGTTTTCAACTTTCCCTGAAGAGCACCAACTTACTGGAGAGCAAGTTGCTGGCTAGGTTACCCATCTGACCATAGATAAAACAGGCTCCAACATTAGTATGGTCTAAAAGCTAGTATAAATACAGCTTTTGTTCTGAACACTATAAGCTGTATGTAAGCCAACGACTAGAGGACTGGGTTATATCAACTGAAATGAGCAAACACCAAACTTCCACATTAATCTTATAACCTAGATGTGCAAACAATATATAGGTTATCAATGAATAGTTCGGAACATGCAGAATATAAGAAACATAAGGCTATCTGAGGCCTAAAAGAAACTTTATCCCACTACCATTCTAAATACTTATCTGTCCCCCGCATGGCCTCTTCCCAGACAGCCCAGCATTGCCACTGCAGAAGAGGAGAACCTACAGGCATCAGGTAAGTATCATGATGGGAGGCAGGGCAAGTTGTGATGAAGGCCACAGATAACTTCTTTACATGAGAGGCTAACTGTTCAATGAATATAATATGCAGGTATATAGCAAACACAGTAAGATGACATTATAAAGACATAAATTACCATAACCATTGAAAAGTCATTCTATCATTAAAATAATAATTGAAAAAGTCTTGTCGGCGCTTTAATGCCACCGGAAATTAACATCATCTGGATGTCCCCCTGTGACGGCACCCCTGTCAAGCCGACAGCAGGTCAAGTCTATGCAGCACCTATCCTACATCAACAACAAAAATACAATTCTGTGAAATACTCACCTGTAGAATTGGTATTATAAGTATACAGTACGTCCTGCTCCAGATAGATTACTTACACTTGGGTTATCCTCCGCCAGATCGCGCTGCACTGCAGAGACATGTAAAACAGGCTCCTCCCGGCCCCTCAAATACCTGGGGACCTCCCACAAATCCCCAGCATTGAAAAGCAGTCCAAGGAATCCAAGGAATGCAGAACCCTTTCCTTAGCATTGCTAGGATTAGGGCACAATGAAGGAAGAACGATATCTTGATTTAAATGAAAAACAGACACCACCTTAGGCAGAAAGTCTGGCTTAAGCGGAACACCACCTTGTCCTGGTGTCTCTCATAGTATGGGGGCTGAATAGACCGAGCCGCCAACTCAGACACACGCCTGACCGAAGTAATGGCCACCAGAAAGACAACCTTGAGGGTAAGCACAGCCAGAGCAGCATCCTGTATAGGTTCAAAGGGAGCACCCTGCAAGGCAGACAAAACCAAGTTCAAATCCCAAAGAGGAACCATAGGTTTACGTGGGGGAACCACATGAGTAACCCCCTGGAAGAAGGTCTTAACCAAAGAATGCTGAGCAAAAGACTTCTGAAAGAAAAACAGACAGGGCAGAAACCTGACCCTTCAGAGTACCGAGTTGGAGTCCCGACTCCAACCCATGCTGAAGAACTCCAGAACCCTGAGAACTGAAAACACCCGACAGGGAAGAGACCTAGACTCACACCAGTCAATGTAGGTACGCCATACCCTATAATAGATGGAAGAAGAAGTTTTCTTCCTAGCCTTCACCGTGGTATCAACCACCGAGGCGGACAAGCCTTTCTCCATCAAGATGCAGGTTTCAGCAGCCAGGCCGTCAAAGCCAGAGTTTGTAAATTGGGATGGTGTAAGGGGCTCTGAGTGAGCAGATCTGGCACCCCTGGCAGAACGTACTGGTCTACTGCCATCTGCACCACGTCTGCGAACCACACTCTTCTTGGCCACCAGAATCGCTGGCGAATCCAGAGCAATCTTGCGCAGAACCCTGCCCAGCAGGGGGAATGGAGGAAAGACATACAGGAGCCGAAATTCCTGCCATGGACAGAGCATCCGTGGTCAAGGCCAGAGGATCCTGGGACAGGGAGACAAAGGCCGGGAGCTTGTGATTGTGACGGGACGCAAACAGATCCACATCTGGTAGACCCCAACGGTGACACAGGGACTGGAATACCCTGTTGCAGAGGGACCACTCTCCCTGACGAGAGGTCCCCCTGCTCAGAGAGTCTGCCAGTAGATTCTCTGCCCCCGGGATGTACACAGCCGAAATGCATTGAATATTGGCCTCCGCCCATGTCAGAATCCGCGACACCTCCTGGAGGGCCCCCCTGCTCCGGGTCCCTCCCTGATGGTTGATGTATGCAACTGCCGTCCTGTTGTCTGAGCGCACCTGCAAAGACAGACCCCGCAGGTGGTCGGTTAACCGATCCAGAACCAATCTGATCGCCCGTAGTTCCAGAATGTTGATAGGTAAGTGGGCCTCCTGAGGCCCCCACCTCCCCTGGTACCGCAGGGACTTCCAGAATCCCCCCCATCCTGACAGACTGGCATCCGTGGTGACCGTCTCCCAGAAGGGGGCCAGAAAGGACCTGCCCCCCAGCAAGTTCCTGGGACCAAGGGGGGGAGCACACAGACCCCGTCCAAGGACGTTTGGTCCTTGTCCCAAACTGACAGAAGGTGAAGTTGTAGAGGCCTCAAATGGAACTGAGCAAAAGGCACCGCCTCGAAGCACGCCACCATCAGGCCCACCAACTGCATTCCCTGCCTGAGGGAGGGATGGAGACAACAGCAGAAACCTCACCTGCGCAGTTAGAGCTTCCACCTTTGGTTGAGGAAGGAATAGCCTTGACTGAACCGTATCCAGAATCATTCCCAGGAACAGGATCACCGAGGAAGGGGACAGAGAAGACTTGGGGTGATTGATCACCCAGCCGAAAGACTCCAGGGTGGACACTACCAGCTGAGTGTCCAACTCTGCCTGCTGTAGAGACCGAGAGGTGATGAGTATGTCGTCCAGGTAGGGCAGCACGCGGATGCCCCTTGACCTCAGAGACATCACCCCCGCCAGCACCTTGGTGAACACTCTGGGAGCTGAAGTGAGGCCAAATGGCAAGGCCACAAACTGGTAATGTTGATCTTCCAACGCGAATCTGAGGAACCTTTGGTGTCCTGAAAACACAGGGATGTGAGGATAAGCGTCTTTGATGTCCACAGACGTCATGAAATCCCCTGGGCGCAGGGAGCTGATGGCCGAGCGCAGAGTTTCCATGCGAAAACGCCTGTTCTTGACAAATTTGTTGAGGATCTTTAAATCCAGAATAGGCCAGACTGACCCATCTTTTGGGAACTGTGAAAAGGTTGGAGTAGAACCCCTTGCCTCTTTCTCTTAAGGGGATCCTGCAAATGACCCCCAGACCCAGAAGGCCTTGCACAGCCTGCGCCAACACCTGAGCTGAGACAGGGTCCTGGGGGATCCGGGATGAATCTTGGGGGAGGCCGCACAGCAAAATATCTTGGACACTACCTCCTGAATCCACCAGTCTGAGACGTGATGCCTCCAGACGTGAGCAAAGTGCTGCAGCCATCCCCCCACCCTGAGGGGGCGAGGGCGCCCCATCATGCCTGAGGGGGCTTGGGAGAGGATTTGGGCTTAGCCCCCCAGGAGGAGCCAGGACGTCATCCTCTGCACCTGTGCCAGAAATCTGCACGAGCCCCAGCGAAGGACACCCCTTTTCCTTGTTTAGCACCACGGTAAGGGAGTGAAAGGGAGCCCTGGCCCCGAAAGGGCAGAGACTGCCGTTTGCGCTGGGGTAACTTACCTTCCTTAGCAAAAAGGTCTAGGCGGTCCCCAAACAGGCGTAGCCCCTTAAATGGAAGCCCAGTGAGGGCCTTCTTTGCAGCATTGTCAGCAGCCCACTGGCGCAGCCAAACCGCGCGGCGTATAGCTACCACCAAGGCAGAAGTTCTCACACACATCCTAATGGCATCATCCAAGGCAGATAGGATAAAGTTTACAAACACATCACAGTTAGACAGTGCATTAAACGTATCAGGTAGCAATCAGGAGCACCGTCAAGTACACTTCTGATCAGGGACCTGAGCGCCACAAATGTAATGGCTGAGGCGCAAACCGGGTGAAGCGCTGTCCCCACAAATGCAAAGGCATGGCACACCAATTGGTCAATGCGCCGGTCCTCGGCATCCCGCAGAGTAGTAGAGTCAGGGGAGTGCATAACAGAGGCGTTAGACAGCCCTAGAATAGGAGCATCCACCTCGGGAGGGGATGACCAGCACTTGACCATATCAGCAAGAAAGGGGTACAGTCTGTCCCCACTCTTAGGTATACCGGGAAGTCTACTGGGACGTTCCCACTCCTTAAGCACAAGATTATTGAAATGGGTTTGCTCAGGAAATTCCAAATGAGCCTTAGCAGTATGAAAAAGCTCACCCCTTTGCCTCGGAGCCGCAACAGGGGGAGAGATGGACAGAACCTCAAAAATCTGAACCAGCAGTCTGTTAGTATCATCCGGGGTCCAGGGGTCAGAGCCAGAATCGTCATGACCCCTGGGTCTCTCAACAGATGATCCTGAATCAGAAAACAGCTCCCCTTCGTCCGAGGGGGTATAGCCACATAGATGCAACAACTCATCAGACTCCATAGGGAAAAAGAGTGGCATCAGGGGTTAAGTGACGCTTTTTAGCAGTGGCCTTACGTGCTAAAGTATTAGCAATCAATTTTTCAACACTGGCCAGTCTAGCAGACACATCAGACTGAGAATCCCCGCTTGTATGCAATTCAATGGGGGTGAGACTCAAGCTTGGGGGAGTAGGTGAAGTGAGACGAGGTGCAGGCCCAGCCACAGGAGGGGTGGATTGCAACGTTAGCACCTGCTGTGCACAAGGAACACAGACCCGTGCATTGTCACCGCTAATAGGTGAGACCCCACAAGCTACACACAGCCGGGCTTGTCCCGAAGGAACCCCGGTCACATTATCCTGAGATGTCTCCATATGGTGATTATTAGGCACAATATGCCAGTAGGGATTGACGCTATAAAGAAACCCTGGATGCCCCAATGACCCACTAGGGAAGTGGGAGTAATTATACAAGGCCCAACTATCAATTACACTGGGCCGGGAGAAGCCAATGGATTCACCCATCTGAAAGACACAATGGGAAGAAGGGGTGTCAGAACCAAATACACTAAAATGAGTATGAAGTCGCCCGCGGTAAGTAGAACCGTCACACACGCGCGCGACCTGACAAAATGGCGCCGAGAGTACCTCGAAGGGCGGGCCAGAGCGAGCCGTGACGCAGAGCGCGCCAAGCCAGGCCCCGCCCCCCCCTCGAAGAGCGCGAAGCCCACAGACAAGCAACCAATGAGAACGCAGAAGCGTCTGAGGTAACGCCGCCGCCAGGCGCGGAACATCCAAATGAAGGAAAAGACGCGCACGGCGGCGGCATTTGCAATAGTAAAAAGACAAGTCAGCGCGGCGGCTGACACCACATATACTAGTCAAAAAACATGACAAAAAGCCGTATGCACGAATCACGATACACGCTCACCCACACCCCCCCCCCCCTTCTTTCCGCCCCGAAGGCTACAGGGAGAATGAGGGAGGATGGCGGCCCTCTGTACAGGAACCACCGCTACACGGGGCATGGGACAATAATAGTCCCCGCTCACCTGCGAGAGAGTGATAATTTCATGTCTTCGCAGTAAGCACTGCAGAGAAATCTGGGGATTTGTGGGAGGTCCCTGGGTATTTGAGGGGCCGGGAGGAGCCTGTTTTACATGTCTCTGCAGTGCAGCGCCATCTGGCGGAGGATAGCCCAAGTGTAAGTAATCTATCTGGAGCAAGACGTACTGTATACTAAGAATAACACAGCTGCCATGATGCAGTCGTTAGTCAAAGTGTATGAGCAAACAGCCAGTTACCATTTATTTAGGTTTCTTTTAAATCAGAGTTGTCAACAATTATAGATAACACAAAGTAATAGTACATCACATGAACGTCCACCTCCGATATGCTATCAGCAGTGGCCGCTCAGAAGGGCTCGGTGGGAGCATGCTCACATGTTTAAACTGCCGGCCTCTCTGGAGCACGGGCAAGCTAGGGACTACACATACTTTTCGCCAGTACACGGCTCTTATAGCCGCATCGACTACATCCTGCTAAGTCATCATGCTCTGAAGTGGCAGCCTAAGTCCCGGATTGGCCCCTTTCTGTGGTCGGACCATGCGCCGGTCTTCTTGTCGTTTGAGCTGCCCAGGGCGCCACAGAAACACTGGAGCTGGCGTTTGAACGACAATCTCCTGAGAGACCCGGTATGCATGAGCAGGATCAAAGAGACCATCATCAATTTCACAACTGACCACGAACGGGATGAATGCTCGCCGGCGGTCCAGTGGGAGGCGCTCAAATGTGTCCTGAGAGGAGTCTTCATTCAGGAGGGGTCGAGACTGAAACGAGAGAAATCAGCAATGATTTCCCAGACGTTACAAACCATTTGCGACCTCGAGACTAAACACAAGCAAGACCCCACTCCAGAACTGCTCTCTGAGCTCTCACTCCACAGAAACAAACTACTGAAGCTTTATGACCAGGCCCATCTCAGATATAGAGACAAAAGACACGCCTCAATGTACGAACACGCGAACAAATGTGGCAGGCTCTTAGCCAAATCTCTCCACCACAAAATACCTACAACATTCATTCCAAACATCAAGACGGAGAAGGGGGAAAACGTTGTGGACCCATCCAAAATCCCAGAAGTGTTTAGGGGTTTCTACGCTGGCCTGTACAACCTCCAACCTAGCCTTACACAAGAGACATTAGAGACCAAAATACAGAGCTACGTATCCGAAACGCGGCTTCCCACGATACCTGAGGAATCCTCGGCTGAGTTGGAAACTCCCTTCACAGAACTAGAGGTCACGAAAGCCATTAAAGATGCCCCGGTGGGAAAGAGCCCCGGCCCGGACGGATTCACTCCCAGATTCTTTAAAGAACTAGCGCCACAACTTGCTCCTTGGCTGGTTAAAACCTTTAACTACATAGGATTGGATAACCCCTTTCCAAAACAGGCAGCGGATGCCATAATCACGGTGATTCCGAAACCGGGCAAGGACCCTGCGGCCTGCGGCAGCTACAGACCCATATCCTTATTAAATGTCGATCTAAAATTATACGCAAAAATAATTGCCACTAGGCTCAAACCTCTGATCCCCCAGCTGATCCATTTGGATCAGGTGGGGTTTGTCCCTGGACGCGAAGCCAGGGACAATACAAACAAACTACTGGATCTTATTGCACACGTCCACAAAACTGGCACTCTGGCATGTGTCCTCTCCTGCGACGCTGAGAAAGCGTTCGACAGGGTGAACTGGCGCTTTCTCAGAGCTACCTTAACTCAAATTGGCTTAGGCCCGAACATAACTTCCAAGATTCTGGCACTGTACCAAGAACCGACGGCCCGTGTCAGGGCGAACGGGGTCCTGTCGGAACCTTTCACAATCAAGAACGGGACTCGGCAGGGCTGCCCCCTCTCGCCCCTTTTGTATATCCTCACAATGGAACATCTAGCGGTGGCCCTACGAAATAACCCAGATATCAAAGGGATTGAGTACGGGGGACACCAATATAAAATGTCGATCTTTGCAGATGACCTACTCCTACACCTTACGTCCCCGGCCATATCCTTTCCGGCTGTCCTCAAAGAATTCGAACGCTTCGGCCAACTATCCAACTTTCGCGTCAACTATGCAAAGTCCGAAGCACTTAACCTCACCCTCCCACAGCCCTTGGTGAACAGACTTCGGAGCAGCTTCTCCTTCAAGTGGCAGCCCAGGGCGATAAAATACTTGGGGACATACATACCATCTGATTTGGACGGCCTGTATGAGTTGAATTTCCAACCACTTCAGACCAAAGTCATCCAGGACCTTTCAAAATACGACAAGGGACGTTACTCATGGTTTGGTAGAATAAATATTTTGAAGATGGATATACTCCCCCGGTTCCTGTACCTCTTCCAAACGATACCGATCAAGCTGCCTAGGCATTTTTTCAAGACGATCCAGACAACGTTCTTGAAATTCATATGGGGGTCACGGAAGCCGCGTGTCAGGTTCAACATACTGGCCAGACCCAAAAGCGCGGGCGGCGCCGGGGCACCGGACCTAAAACTATATCATGCTGCCGCTATCCTGACGAGGATGGCGGATTGGAGGTACAGGGCGGGAGACAAGCTTTGGGTCCAGCTGGAACGAGATCTGCTGGGGTTCAGCCCGCGCACTCTCCCATGGACGCACACCTCAGGGGAGGCGAATAGGAAAGGATTCCCCTTTCTGGCCCGACACTTTCTGGCCACCTGGGACGGGGTGCAACGGCAGGGGGCTCTGGTGAACAGGCCGGGACCCCTGACCCCATTATTCAATAACCCAGAATGCATACCAACGCAGAACACTTCTCGGTTCTTGATTTGGAAGGAGGAGGAAGACATCAGGTTACGAGATGTGCTGCTGGGGGGGGGGCTGCCTTCCCTGGCGGAGCTGAGGGCGCGAGGCGGGGGGGAGCACTTGTCCTGGCTGCACCACCGGCAACTGGAGGCGTTCCTCACTACAGGGGGACGCCTCAGGGGCGCAGCTCTCCCGCTAACACCGCTGGAAGAATACCTCACACAACCTCAGCCGTTGGATCACGTGGTTTCCAACTTCTACAGCTTGCTGGTGGCCACCAGACATACTTCTGAGCTGGAGTTCATGACCAAATGGGAGAGAGACTTGGGGATCTCGATCACAGATGAGGACGCCAAAAAGATATTCACACTAACACACAAACTCGTCGGTGCCACTGAGGCACAGGAAAAAAACTACAAAGTCCTCACGAGATGGTATAGGTGTCCGTCAGACATAGCCTCATACTCCTCGGAGGGCTCTAGTGGATGCTGGAGATGCGGGGCGGCCCAGGGAGGAATTCTCCACATTTGGTGGGAGTGCCCTCCGGTCAAGAAACTTTGGGACACTATCTTCAAGATACATACGGAGGTGGAGGGCTCCGCCGTGCCTAACAGCCCGGGGGCTGCCTTACTTACCCTGATCCCAGGCTCCACAACTAGAGCCAAGAAGGGGATTCTTAGGTTCTTTCTGACGGCCGTAAGGTCAATCATCCCTAGGAAGTGGAAGTCCGCGCAAGCACCAACGGTGGCGGAGTGGTTCGCAGAAATGGACCACATCTTGAGAATGGAAGAATTGCTGGCGGAGGACAGGGGAACCATTGAGACGCACTTGGAGACCTGGACGGGTTGGATCATGTTCAGAAGTTCAGACTCGGCGAAGGTCTTCTTGGGGGCGGATCTTGATCAGAGATGAGGAACTAGCCGGGGGCCCGGGGGGTGGCTGCCGGGGGGGGGAGGAGGGGGGGATGGCCCTCGGTGTCCCGCCCTCCCTTCCTCTCCCCACCTCCCCTACCTTTCTTGTCCTCCCGGTCCCTTTCGCGCCCGTCCCCTTCATACATGTGCGCCCACCCACTGTTATGCACTACACCCCCACCTGGAGTCCTCCGCGGACCGGGACTTATCTGGCCACCACTCAACCACCAACAAAAAGTAATTGGTATCACAACACAACTGAATCTGCTCCTTGTATATGTAAAGGCACTTATGTATGTACGGAAGCAAATGTATGTATTCAATGATGTAGATGGCAAGATATATAACCGATACTGCATATATACTTGTGATTTGCTATTGCTGTACCCCTTCCCACTCCCTTACCCCCCCCTTTTTGGTTTTCTGTACCCTATACTTACCCCTCCCCATCCCCCCCTTGTTTTTGTTTTCTTCCTCTTCTGTTTCTTTATAATCCAAAACCAATAAAAACTGATTATACAAAAAAAAAACTGCCGGCCTCTGGGGAAATGGCCTACAGGCTGCCAGGTAACTGCCATTTAGAGCCATCAGCTATTTTGTTATTTTTTTAATTCTTTAGATCAGTATTCTCCAGAATGTACATTTTTTATTTAACATTTTAAAGTAATATATTTCACAGCAGTTATAAGCAAAGAAAAAAAAAATCAAGATGGCATAGAATAGGACAAGCAACTACTGGGTACACTGGATACTGATGCTTTTTAGTGCACATACCTAGTAACAAAGCCTAATACAAATATGACTGGAAAGGGTATTTTTACTAAAAAGCTTATCCATTGCGGAAACCGGTATAAGAGAATTTCATTTTAATTTAGGGGAAGTTTATATTTTTTCTGAATGTTTGAGGGGTTTGAAACAACTGAGATATCTGCACCTTAGAGGCAAAAGTGGCCTATCAAGCAAGATTTTTTAATCTGAACAGAATATTATTGATTTCTCTATAGAGAAAATTATTAAAATGCTACATGTCTTATTACAAATAGCTTCACTTGACGGCAGTTCCTAAATTATAAGCATGATCATTAAAAACAGCCAGATACCTGGACTGGAATATAATATAATATATTATATATATATATATATATATATATATATATCCCTGCTCAACTATCACACATTTTCCAAAGAGTGAAGAAATAAGGGGATACCTTTTAAGTATATTAAGGCGACTTTTAGAAAATACAAGTCATCATTATGAGACATGAGGACTGATTGAGCACCGTGAGAATTTTTTAGTTTCTCACTTTTTTGTAAGGAAAAAAAAAAAAGTTTTTTTGTCACAATCAGCTGTGAATTTGATTTTGATCAATCCTTGCCCACCATCAGTGCCCTCAATAGCATGGGGCATGTTCAATTCTCAGCTATTATCGACAAGGATCATAGGAGTATCCGTGATGAAGAAATACTACTTGTAAGGCTAATGGAGTATATTTTGGAAAATGCATTATTCCTGTTCATCAGACTTAATGTTAACATCATGAGAACATATTCATCCTTGTCAGACATTTTAACATCAACGGGCTGATTCAACACAGTGACTTTTTTTCTCATGTTTTTTGTGAGAAAATGTTTTTTGAGTGCAATTCAGCACTACTTTTAGCTGTGGAAATCTTTAAATAATTCTCTCAGCAAAAACTGGTGCTTAATTGCAATAAGGACCTGTCTAGATTCTTGCCATTGTACGGATTCTCTGAATGAAAAAACATTCTCCTCTGCTTCAGCTGAAGCAAAATGACAGTCATAGCTCGCCACAATCTCAGCCCATGTCTGAGGAAGGGTAGCAATTTAAAGTTGCAGTATCCATCAATAACTGAAATTTGGGCTTGCTCAACCCTTTAACCCTTTCGCTGCCAGCCTACCTGCAGCATTTGCCACTCCCTGTTGCCAGACGATGTTTCACCATTTTGCGCTACACATATTCAACTGTCATTTTTGAAGGGATTTCCAGGGATTTCCCAGGAAAATTATATATTGTTTTTTTTAACAGAGTCTGGGCTTTAACATGAAATGTCTTGTTTGTATTTTTTAGGTGTATTCTCAATTTTTTTGGGTGAAATGTGTGAAAAAAAACAAAAAAAAACCATTTTTTTACAATTTGTAGAGTTTTTTTGTAATAAAAAATGTAAGTTTGTCAATAAAATCTTATTGCGTGAGAAACCCCAATTTCTCCCGGTTACAGCGATACCACATATGTATAGGTAGACACCCTTTCCTGCCCAGAAGCCTTTTATAGCTGCTGGATGACAAATGGTTAATTAAAAAAAAAAATGACATAGGGTCCCCCTTCCCGGGGAGGGGGACCCCATTTTTTTTTGGATTTTGAAGGGTTAAAAACCCTTCAAAATCCAAAAAAAAAAATGACGTGGGGTCCCCCTTACCCAAAGTAACCAGCCCGGGACCAGCTATGGGGGCTTGTAGGCACAGAGTGGGGGGGCCAGCTTTGGTGGCCCCCCCACCCTGCAGCCTACGAGCCCACATAGCCTATGTGGGCCCGGGCTCTTCTGCCCCCCCCTGGCCTTTGGGGAGGCAGGTAATGGGGGTGCGGGGGTTAATGGCAAGCCACCCGCTAGGGCAGGTGACTTGCCACCCCCCCAGCCTTGTGAACTGGTATAAGGGGTCTCATGGACCCCTTACCAGCTCACAAAGGGTTAATGTGAAAAAAAAACACCACACAATAATAAAAAGTATTTTATTAGAAAAAAAAAAAATTTTTTTTTACTGTACTTACCTTCGATTGCAAGCTCTTGTCCCTCGCCGCTCAGCTGACAGATGCCGGTGATCGGCATCCAGAGAAGGAGAAGGCAGGAGATCAGAGGATCTCCTGTCACCTCCTTCCAGGGCACCGATCACCGGCATCTGAGAAGCTGAGAAAGCTGAAGCCGGTGATCGGGACCGGGATGACGTCATAAGCCCCGCCCCCAAGGGGGCGGGGCTTAGAGGCATGATGGCGGCCGCCATCGTGCAGAAGAGAGGAGAGAGCCTCCCAGGCTCTCTCCTGAAGATCGGTAAGTCCTGGGGGGGGATCGGAGGCCCCCCAGGTGAAGAGGAGGGACAGCGGGAGCCAGCGCACACACAGGTAAGTGAATGTCATTTTTATTTTTTTTTTTTTTTACAGTTAGAAGCTGCTGCTGCAGAAGCGGGGGGGGGGGCGGCCTATTCCGGGGGCTCTCCTGGAGCCATCCGACCCCCCACGGGGGATCGGATGGCACCAAATTAAAGAGGAGACCCGGCCGGATCCAACAAGGGGTCAGGTGAGTATTTGTTGTTTTTACTTTTTAAACTACAAGCGAGGAAAGTCAAGCACGTAACACCTACGTGCTTGGCACTTAAGGCCCAGCCAAGCCAGCACGTAGGTGTTACGTGCTTGGCAACAAAAGGGTTAAATAAGGTAGCACCACTCAAGTGCTGCTTGATGCTTTGGTGGCTTCAAAGAAAACCGGATATGTTATTTACAGTCCACCTTCACCCTAAAGTTACCTCTATTCTCAGTGTCCATGACCTCTTCACTGGTCATTTCTGTCACTGGTTTAGAGTAGCAGGCACAAGGTATTCGGGAACTGACCTAGGAACACCTAGGCCTTGAATCAGTATGAATCACTTTAGGAGATAAAGCATGAGTTTTACTGTTGCTGAATCACCAGCTAAGAAGTCAATGACACTTTTTACTACAATGTAAAAAGTACCAATGTCTTACATTGGTGATTTAGCAACAGTGACATTCTCAGGCTTTTTTTCACCTAATGTGACTTTACTACCAAGAGTATTTTTTTCAGTTTTCCTTGAATCAAGGCCAATGTCTGAAAGAACTCTTCTGATCATTCTTTAAACAGCAAGATAGAAAGCATGCACCTCTATCACACATCTAGATTTCATTCAGCTTTACCTGTTTATAAAAAATACTGATTTTTCCATTAAAATCTTTTTTTTCTTTACAGTACATTTTCCTCCTACAGATTTCAAGTTAAAATCTTTTATAAAATGTTTTCTTTGTCAGGTTAAAGGGTCACTGTAGGCTGACCTTAATACCCCCACATTAAAAAATATAGATATATAGATCGATGCTCAGTTTATTTAAGCAGCTCTGGCTTCTGACACATTGCCATTCTTCTGCCCTCGGGCTCCAGCTGTGCCTCCAACACCAGCTCCCACGTGCCCAGACTGTCTGGGTGCTGACCCCTTTCTCCAATTAGCAAGGGAGCCTGCTCCCTCATGACCGGAGACAGAAGCACATCTGGATCCGAAATGGAGATTGAAGAAGGGTGGAAAGTCAGGAGCTAGGACGGCACTGGTTCATGTCAGGAGGGTAAAGTAAGTATGGCTTTTTGTAAACCTACAATGTGCCTTTAAGTTCTTTTAAGAAATGGGTATTTACATAAATGGCATGCAATGGTTTAGTCCGCGTCCTGCCTACGCTTGAGCCGTTGCCTGAACGCCTTCTGCTTCGCTGAAAAGCAGTTTTCGGAAGATGCCGGCATAGAAAGGTCCATACACTTGTTTGTTGAAATCCACAATCTTGGCATAATGAAACCCAATGTACTCCATTTCCTTACGAACCACTGTGAGGCCACCAGGAATTATGGGAACACGCTTGTATGGATAGGGAAGACAGAGGAATGTGGTCACATACTCGTGAATTCGTTTATCTGTTTAAAAGAAAAAAAAAACAAAAACCACACACACTACATGATTGAGTTTAACTTTGAGACCTATTTTCCAATGTACATGGAAGGGCTTTTTGTTTTTTTTTTGGCCCTTTAGATAATACAATTCTGTGAAACTCACCTGTAGAATTGTTTTTGAATATATCCAGTCCAGGTCATCCCAGAAGTAATGACATGTGGGTATTCCGCCCCCAGGGGGCGCTCGACTGCAAGATCAAAAGCGGTCGCTCCTCCCGGCTACCTATAAAAGCAGGTGTCTCACTATGATTTCCCAGTGGTTAAACAGCAATAAGAAAAAGACAGGCTGGGAGGCCAAGAAACCATGTTACTTCACATAGCTTCGGCATGTACACTCTCCAACAAAAAAAAAACTTAAGGACAACGGTCCAATATAAAAATGGTAATCACCATAACAGGCAAACAAGAGATAATGAAAACAAGGGCGGGGTGGGACGACCTGGACTGGATATATTCAAAAACAATTCTACAGGTGAGTTTCACAGAATTGTATTTTTCCCTATATCCAGTCCAGGTCGTCCCAGAAGTAATGACATGTGGGACATCCAAAAGCAGTGTCCTTTAGGGCGGGATCCCCAGTGTGGAACAGCATGTAGTTCATTTAACTACCGCCTGAAGCACCTTTCGGCCAAAGACAGCATCAGCTGAGGCCCTAACATCAACCTTGTAAAACTTGGTAAATGTATGAACTGAAGACCAAGTGGTGGCCTTACAAACTTGTTCAACAGATGCCTGGTGCTGAAAATAGCTCTGGTAGAATGAGCTGTGATCTGAAAAGGGGGTTCCTTCCCCTTGGCAGAATATGCTTGCACCGCCGCCTGTCTGATCCACTTACTAAGAGTGGACTTGGCTGGTGGCAAGCCCTTCCTAGAACCTTCTGTTAGGACAAAGAGCAAATCCGACTTCCTGAAGGATTCAGTCGCAACCAGCTAATACTTAACGACTCTGACCACATCCAAGGCATGAAGGGTCCTTTCCTTAGAATTAGTCGGTGCTGGACACAAGGAAGGCAAGACCACTTCCTCATTAAGATTAAAGGGATTGTATGAAGCCTCAAAATAAGGAGGCTTCATACAAAGGGCGGCCAGCTCTGACACGCAACGCACCGAGGTGATTGCTACCAAAAAGACCACCTTGAGGGTCAAGATAGGCAATGCAGCATCGCACAAGGGCTCAAAGGGAGGACCCTGGAGAGCAGAAAGTACCAAATTCAAGTCCCACACCGGTAATACAGGCTTACGTGGTGGACGTACATGGGTGACTCCCTGGAAAAAGGTCTTGATCAATCTAGGATTGGCAAAGGATCTCTGAAAAAAAAATGGCCAAGGCAGTGACCTGGCCCTTGAGGGTGCTCAGCTGGAGACCCAAGTCTAAACCGTGTTGTAAAAACTTCAAGATCCTAGAGATAGAAAATGTGCGACAAGGGAGACTCTTGGATTCACACCAAGCAATGTAGGCATGCCAAACTCCGTAACATATCATGGAAGAAGACTTCTTCTGTGCCTGAATCATGGTGTGCATAACCGTGGCTGACAGCCCCTTTTACATCAGGATTGAGGTCTCAATAGCCAGGCCATCAAAGCCAGCATCTGTAAATTGGGGTGCCGCAGCGACCCCTGTGTGAGAAGCCCTGGGTCGTCGGGCATGATGTAGCGATCCACTGACATCTGAACTATGTCCGCAAACCAACTCCTTCTCGTTGGATCTTGGTTGGAACCCCTTCCTGGGCTATCTTGCACAGCACTCGGCCCAGGAGTGGAAACAGAGGAAATGCATAAAGGAGCCTGAACTCCGTCCAAGGAATTGCCAGAGCGTCTGTGGCAAAGGCCAGAGGATCTCTGGACAGGGAGATGAACCTTGGGAGCTTGTGATTGTGTCTGGACGCAAACAGGTCCACATCCGGCTGACCCCAGCGGAGACGCAGAGAAAGATCTTGTAGCTGAGAGACCATTCCCCCAGGCGTGAGGCCCCCCTGCTCAGGGAGTCTGCCTCCTGGTTTTCTACCCCGGGGATGTAAACCGCCGAAATGCAGGGAACATTCTCCTCTGCCCAAGTCAGAATCTGGGTCACCTTCTTGAGGGCTCGCTTGCTCCGAGTCCTGCCCTGGTGATGGATGTAGGTGACAGCCGTCTGATTGTCCGAGAGAACCTGGATCGCACGACCCCTTAAATGGGGAGTCAGGCGAAGAAGCACCAACCGGATCGCTCTCAGCTCCAGGAGATTTATGGGCAAGTGGTTCTCCTGCGGACCCAACTGACCCTGGATCTTCTGCCTCTGCCAAACGCCTCCCCAGCCGGTCAGACTGGCATCCGTGGTAACTATCTCCCACCGGGGAGTCAGAAAGGACTTGCCCACCAACAGGTTTCCAGAGTCCAGCCACCACAAGAGACTGTCTGGCCAGGGGGGACAGTGAAAACTCCTGTTCCAGTGACTCCTGCATCCGGTCCCAGCCGGTCAACAGGTTCCACTGAAGAGGTCTCATGTGGAATTGGGCGAAGGGGACTGCCTCGAAGCACGACACCATCAGGCCCACCAGCTTCATCCCCAGATGGATCGATGGCCGCTGACAAGACAGCAAGGCCTGCACCTGCGTCTGAAAGCCCACTACCTTCTGCTGTGGCAGGAATACCTTAACCTGAGAGGTGTCTAACGTCATGCCCAGGAAGGACCTCACCATTGAGGGAGTGATCGAAGACTTGGGGTAATTGACTACCCATCCGAAATCCTTGAGAGTGGATAACACTGTACTGGTGTCGCTCTCGGCCTGCTGAAGGGACTGAGCCACAATCAGTAAATCGTCCAGATAAGGCAGCACACGAATGCCCTGATCTCTCAGAATAGCCATGATGCCCGCCAGCACCTTGGTGAAAACCTGGGGGGCTGAGGATATTTTGAATGGCAGAGCCACAAACGGGTAATGCTGGTCCTCCAGCACAAACCTCAGAAACCTCTGATGTCCCTGGAATATCGGGATGTGCAAATAGGCATCCCTGATGTCCACCATGGTAAGGAAATCGATGGGCCGAAGCGAGCTCACCACGGACCATAAGGTTTCCATGCAGAAATTTCTGACTCTGACAAACCTGTTGAGACCCTTCAGGTCCAGGATAGCCCTCAGTGTTCCATCCTTCTTGGGAACCGTGAACAGATTGGAGTAGAAGCCTTGGCCCTTTTCCTGACGAGGCCTTCACTGGGTTCTGGGACATTCAAGACTGAAGAAATCTTGAGGGCGCCCTGACTGCCAGCTCTATTTTGTAACCAGAGGACACCACCTCCTGAATCCACCGATCTGAGACGCGCTGTCTCCAGATATGGGCAAATAGCAGAAGCCGTCCCCGCACCCGGATTGGTGAGGGCGCCTCCTCATGCCTGAGGAGCCTTGGCAGGGGGCTTGGACTTGGATCCCCAGGAGGGATTGGGTCGGCCGCGAGACCTACCTCGTCCCCAGAAATCTCTGCGGCCACCTGAAAATTAAGAGCCTCTTCCTCCTCTAAAGGACCAATAGGCAGAAGAACCCCGAAAGGGCCGCGCAGGCTTCCGTCGCTGAGGGCGTCTACCATCCTTGATCAGGAGGTCCAGACGCTCCCCGAACAACCTGTGCCCCACGAAGGGGATACTAGTGAGCGACTTCTTGGCCGCGGCATCAGCCGACTGTTGCCGCAACCAGAGCGAGTGGTGAAGCGCAACAAGCAGGGACGAAACCCTGGCACCGAGCCGGACACCATCGTCCATGGCAGCAACAATGAAGGCAATAAAGTCCACACAAGCTTTGAGGTCTTTATACTCCTCCGCCCGCTTGCGAGACTTAGCAATATCCAGGCGTCTCACCTTCTTTCTGATGGCTAAGGAGACAATAGCCGCGGCACACACAGGGCGAAACCAAGCACCAGCAAAGGTGAAGGCATGACAAACCAGCTGATCCATGCGCCTGTCAGCTGGATCACGCAAGGGAGCAGTATCGGGTGATGGCATAACCGTAGTGTCGGATAACCCCGACACTTCGGGGGGACGGGACCATAGGGGGACCAGCTCCTCAGGAAAGGGATACCGCCTGTCCAGGCCCTTAGGCACCAACGGTAGCTTGTTAGGCCTTTCCCACTCCTTGAAAATCATATTAGAAAAATGGGCCTGCTCAGGAAAGACACGCCTCTGTCTCTCAGGCCGAAACAAATCACCCTGCTTCCTCTTAGTTGCTTTTGGAGGGACAATGTGCAACGTCTTAAAAACTGAAGCCAGCAACTTCTCCGTATCATCAGGGAGCCACGTATCCTCGCCAGAGGAAGAGCCAGGCCCGCTGTCATAGCCGGCAGAATAATCCACAGTGGAAATGGAGTCCTCATGCAACTCGCCTTCCTCCATGGAGCCCAGACCTCCAAAAAAATCATCATCATCATCATCATCATCATCCGAGTAAACGGGCTCGATGTGCCGCTTCTTACTCGTGGCCTTCTTAGGAGCAGTGCGCGAGATCTGTCTCTCAAGGCTGGCCACCCAGTATGCCAAATCAACTTGGGACCCTCTGCTGGCTTCCCCCTCGCTTGGGGCTGAGTGCAGTAGCAGGGGTTCTGGAAAGGCCACAGGCAATAACGGGCTAGGGGCAGATACGCCCGCCCGATCATGCTCCAAAATGACGCTCCTGGCGCAAGTGACACAAACAGTGCTGAGTCCGCCCAGAGGGCTGGCACTGCACATGGGGCAGAGCTTCACCCGCCCAGATGGGGCCCCTAGCTCACTATCCCCAGAAGCCTCCATTATGGTGATTAGCAGACAAAAATCTTTATGCAGGTTACAAGGCACTGACGGCCCAAACCTATGTAGCCCTCCTATATATTCCCTCTTTTTGTTATCCCTCTTAATAAGAGAAGGGGGAGGAGGGGGGCGGGGGACTGGGAGGAACCACAACTCACAATCTATCAAAGGGCCCAACCTGAAAGACACAAGCAAAAGAAAAGTCCATCCCACAGCACATGTGCATAACAGTAAAACAATAGATATTGATAACAAAGGGACTCACGACACCGACAGTGATGGCTACACCGGAGGGGTCCCAGACAGCAAGGCAGGAGAATCAAAATGGCGCAGTCAGCAGCTCCGCGCGTTCCTCGAGGGGCGAAAAAAGTCATAATGCGGCCCCGCCCACCCCCGACAGCGCGAACAGCAGCGCCCGCTCCTGCCTCCTCACAGCCCTGCGCCAAAAGCCAAGATGGAGGCCGACCTCCAAGAATCCACCAGACTTGCCGCAGGGCAGCCTGCACAATGCGGAGCCCACCGAGCAGCGTCCGACCCCCCCCCACAGTGTAAGGGCCCAAGATGAAGGCGAGAGGGGAGCAGCAAGACAACTCGAGGGAGCGAGGGAGGTAAGTATGACCAGCGCAATGATCAACAGTAAAGTGACATAATCACACACAATAAATCTTGTGGGGCAGAGGGAATAACAGAGGGTAGTAAGTGGTTCCTCCCCCCCCATAGGCTCACCATCAGCCTATGGCCGGTTACCCTTTAGACAGGGTCTGCGGCCCAGAGCCTAGCTCTACCAAGACGCCTGACCCCGGCATTCTCCCTACCGTCACAGTCCCGATCAGCCATGGTTGGGAGGCAATAGTGGGTCCACGGGATCAGTGGGAATAGGGTCCGCAGCGGCCGACGGGCTAGGAGGCCCCGCACAGCTGCAATATCCAGGAGAGAGTATCCAACGATCTTCAGCAGCCAGACTGCAAGATGAACACTGGGAAATCATAGTGAGACTGCTTTTATAGGGGGCCGGGAGGAGCGACAGCTTTTGATCTTGAAGTCGAGCATCCCCTGGGGGCGGAATACCAACATGTCATTACTTCTGGGATGACCTGGACTGGATATAGGGAAAAAATCTGTACTTTAGGAGGTTATGTTATGGTCTGTGGTCACAGCAATGCAACAGGATAAACATGTTGTGTGTTTCAGAAACAATACTTTCATCAGAATGTAGAAAACCAGTATCTGGGGGCGCCATTTAGGGGAGAAGCATAGCAGCCATTTTAGACCTGGTTGATCCATAGTACAAAAGAGCAGACCTATATTGCTTTCGCCTACTTTGCCATCAACACAACACACTTCAGCTATTCAGAAAGGTGACATAGTTAATAAACATATTACAGATTGTCTGGTTAACGGAAGCTTTCTGCTGCTTTATATAGGGAGGTACTGTCCACTGGCCATGGACACTGGCTCCCTATTAAGGTAAGGTCTTAAAGGGGCATAACAGGCAAAGGTTTAAATTAGACTGCTTTCTGCTTGCCCCATGCTGGCAGCCAAGGGATGCATCTTTTATTCATCAGCATTTTAGATTCTCTTAAAGTAGCTCGAAACCCACATGTGCCATAGGACTGGGAAGAGGTGAGTGAGTTTGGGCAATCTGGGGAGTTTCACAAAGCGGGGCACCCCGATCTGGGGGGGGGGGGCAAAAATACAATTCCGTGATTACTCACCTATAGAATTGATATTATGAGTATACAGTACGTCCTGCTCCAGATAAGATTACTTACACTTGGGAAATACTCCGCCAGATGGCACTGGACTGCAGAGACATCGAAATTGGCTCCTCCCTGCCCCTCAAATACCCGGGGACCTCCCACAAATCCCCAGCATTGAAAAGCAGTTAACGAGACGCCAGGAGAATTAAAACAGAACCAAACTAGTAACTATTACAAGGATAACAATCACCATACAGGGGATCCAGGATACTGCAAAATCAAGGGAGGGGTGGAGCAGGACGTACTGTATACTCATAATATCAATTCCACAGAATCACACAGAATTGTATTATTCTTAGTATACAGTACGTCCTGCTCCAGATAAGATTACTTACACTTGGGACATCCAATAGCCGTGTCCATAAAATAGGATGGAATCCCCAAAGGTAATAACAGACAGGTCAGACCACTGCTGCCTGCAGAACCTTGCGGCCAAAAGCAGCATCAGCTGAGGCACCCTGGTGAAGTGGTCTGGAACCACGCAGCGCGTCGGTGAGAAGGTAAGTGGGAGGACAATAAGGGCTATTGATATAAAGGTGGATTACTAAATTGATTATTGTTGGCTCATTATGGCATGTATTTTCTGACGCTCAATGTCATGAATAGGCACTATGGTAGTTTGAATATTTTTGCATGGAAGCACTTAGGCACTTGGCACTTTCAAGCACTTAAAATCTTTAACTTGCACTATTATTAAAGTTTATTTATAGCAGTACTGCTCTGCAGCACCGTTTAATTATTGTTAATTTAGTTGATGACATTACTATTAGGATTGCACAAGCACTTTATAATTCGTGGCATGAGTGTCGGTATATATATGGTTATATTGTGAGAGCCTTCTTTATACTAATAATTAAATGAAATTGAATGAGTGGGGGGAACACTGGAATTTGAGTGTCCTGCAAGATTAGCCCTGATATTTCCTCCCCACTTGTGGGGGTTTTTTAAATATATGTATTTTATTATGTTGTGTGTTGTTTTGTCCTATGTATGATCAGTGTATAGATATTTGATGATAAATAAATATTGGACATTTTAATTAAGTGGTGTGCAGCCTAATTAGTAGGGACATTGAGGTGGGATAGCCCTGGAGCCCCACCTAAATCACAGTGCTATATGAAGGTTGGTCCCACAGGCAAGCACCCAGGTGTATAGGAACAGCAGTGCATACCCTATAAAGTTTGGTGTGTAGCATCAGCTGAGGCCCAAACATCAACCTTGTAAAACTTTGAAAAGGTATGAACAGAAGACCAAGTAGCGGCCTTGCAAACTTGTTCAACAGTAGCCTGGTGCTGAAAAGCCCAAGAGGCACCAATAGCACGAGTGGAATGAGCAGTAAGGCGGAAGGGAGGATTCTTCCCCTTAGCAGAATAGGCCTGAATCACAGCCCAACGGATCCACTTGCTGATAGTAGATTTGGCAGGAGCCAAACCCTTCCTAGGCCCAGAAGGGACCACAAAAAGAGCATCAGTTTTTCTGAAAGGTGCAGTAGCCACCAGATACTACTTCCTAACCTAACCACATCCAAAGAATGCAAGACCCTCTCCTTAGCATTACTAGGATTAGGGCACAAGGAAGGAAGAACAATGTCCTGATTCAAATGAAAGGCAGACACTACCTTAGGCAGAAAATCTGGCTTGAAGCGAAACACCACCTTGTCCTGGTGTCTCTCAAAGTAGGGGGGCTGGATGGAAAGCGCCGCCAACTCAGACACACGCCTAACAGAGGTGATAGCCACCAAGAAGACAACCTTGAGAGTAAGAATGGCCAGGGCAGCCTCCTGCACAGGTTCAAAGGGAGCACCCTGCAAGGCAGACAAGACCAAGTTCAAATCCCAAACAGGCAACATGGGCTTACGTGGGGGACGCAAATGAGTAACCCCCCGGAAAAAAGTCCTGTATCAGAGAATGCTGGGCAAAGGACCTCTGGAAGAAAACAGCCAGGGCAGAGACATGACCCTTCAGAGTACTGAGCTGGAGCCCCAGCTCCAACCCATGCTGCAGGAACTCCAGGATCCTGGCAATAGAGAACACACGACAGGGAAGAGACTTAGACTCACACCAGTCAATGTAGGCACGCCAAACCCTGTAATAAATGGAAGAAGACGACTTCTTCCTAGCCTTTATCATGGTATTCACAACAGAGGCAGACAGCCCCTTCTCCATCAAGATGGAGGTTTCAGCAGCCAGGCCGTCAAAGCCAGAGTTTGTAAAGAGACACTGAGTGAGCAGATCTGGCACCCTGGGCAGAGCGTACTGATCTATTGCCAGCTGCACCACATCTGCGAACCACACTCTTCTTGGCCACCCCCTCCTGAGCTATCTTGTGCAAAACCCTGCCCAACAGGGGGAATGGAGGAAAGACATACAGGAGCTGAAAGTGACATTGCTAGAGCATCCGTGGCCAAGGCCAGAGGATCCTGGGACAGGGAGACAAAGGCCGGGAGCTTGTGATTGTGACGGGACGCAAACAGATCCACATCTGGTTGGCCCCAACGGTGACACAGAGATTGGAACACCCTGTTGCAGAGAGACCATTCTCCCAGGCGAGAGGTCCCCCTGCTCAGAGAGTCTGCCTGCAGATTCTCCACCCCCGGGGTGTACACAGCTGATATGCAGGGAACATTATCCTCTGCCCAGCCACCACAAGGGCAGAGGTTCTGCCACACATCCTAATGGTATCATCCAAGGCAGAGAGGACATAAGTCACAAAAACCTCACAACGAGAGAGTGCATTAAACTCCTCACTAGACACATCATCAGGGGCACTATCAAGGACACTTCTGATCAGGGTCCTGATAGCCACAGCCGTAATGGCAGAGGCACAGACTGGGCGCAGCGCCGTCCCCACACATGCAAAGGCATGGGACGCCAGCTGATCAATGCACCGGTCCTCAGCATCCCGCAGCATAGTAGAGTCAGGGGAATGCATGACAGAGGTGTTAGATAACCCTAGGACCGGGGCATCTACTTCAGGAGGGGATGACCAACGCTTCACCACATCAGCAGGAAAGGGATACCTCTTATCCCAACAGTTAGGTACACCGGGAAGCCTGCTGGGACGCACCCATTCCCTGAGCACAAGATTATTAAAATGGGCTTACTCAGGAAATTGTAAACATGGCTTAGCAGTATGAAACAATTCCCCCTGTTGCCTAAAGGCCGCAACCAGGGGAGAGATAGACAGTACCTCAAAAATCTGAGCCAACAGCCTATCAGTATCATCTGGGGCCCAGGGGTCAGAGCCAGAATCATCATGACTCCTGGGCCTCTCATCAGATGACTCAGAGAATAATTCCCCTTCTTCCAAAGGGGTATAGCCAGACAATTCCAAAAACTCATCAGCTTCCATAGGGAAAAGAGTGACATCAGGCGTTAAGTGATGCTTTTTAGCAGAGGCCTTACACGCCAAGGTATTAGCAAGCAACTTGTCAACACTAGCCAGTCTAGAAGACACATCAGGCTGAGAATCCCCACTTGTATGCAACTCAGTGGGAGTCAAATTTAAGGTTGGGGAGTAGGTGAAGCCATACGAGGCGCAGGCCCAGCTACTGGTAAACCAGGCTGCAGGGCAAGCACCTGCTGGGCACAAGGTATACAGACCCGCACATTGTCAGTACCAATAGGGGACACCCCACAAGCTACACACAGCCGATCTTATCCCGAAGGAACCCCGAGCACAGTATCCTGAGACGGCTCCATATGGTGATTATAGCGGCACAATAGGCCCATAGGGATTCACGCTACAAAAAGCAACCCGGGATGCCCCAATAGCCCGCTAGGGAAGTGGGAGTAATTTATACACTAGGCCTCACAAGTTTAATAACTAAATAGAGGGAGTAGGGCCGGGAGAAACCAGTAGAGGTCGGCCCGTCTGATAGAACCCCGTAAGTGACATGCATAATGACATAGGGTAGTAAAAACCGCCCGCAAGGGCACTCCCGGACCGCGGAAGGTAGACGCCAGTCACTCAGCAGCCTGATCCAGAGAAAATGGCGCCGGGTATACCTCGAGGGGCGGGCTGCAGAGACAGTGACGCGGACCGCGCCCCCCCCCCGAAGAGCGTGAAGCCGTACACGTGACAAACAGGCAATAACGGCGCACCAGCGCCTGAGGTAACGCCGCAGCCAAGCGCGGAGCACAGCGGAAGCGCCCGCGGCGGCGGCAGCAGCATGTTTAAAAAAGCAACCAGTGCAACCAAGTCAGCGCGGCAACTGACACCAACCAGACAAAACAAAATACAGTGAAGCACCAAGGCAAATTCACATACCACCCCCCCCCCCCCCCCCCGAAAGCTACAAGGGAGAGCAAGGGAGGACAGCGGCCACTTAACATAGGGCCCACCGATAGACAGGGGCAATAGGGCGGGAGGGGCATCCCATAGAGGCTCACCATATGCCTATACCGCCTACCATTTGGTGGGGGATTGCGGTGGAGCAGCGCTCCTAAGCACCTGACAGCGGTGCAGCCTACCATCACCCGGACCAGCGCAGCCAAGGCTGGGAGGCAAATTAATAATGGAACGGGTGGAAATAGTCCTACACGGCCGCAGGCTATTAGCCCCGCTCACCTGTGAGAAGAGAGAGCCATCTTCTTGTCTTTCACAGTCCAGACTGCAGAGAAAATCAGGAGATTTGTGGGAGGTCCCGGGTATTTGAGGGGCCAGGAGGAGCCAATTTCGCTGTCTCTGCAGTCCAGCGCCATCTGGCGGAGTATTTCCCAAGTGTAAGTAATCTTATCTGGAGAAGTACGTACTGTATACTAAGAATAGCTAAAACCCAGGATAGTCAAAATCCTGGGTTTTGGTCCACTTTGACTTAACATGCTCCCTTCTGAATTAAATTCTACAGGGCATGGTCAAGTTGAAATATGAATTTGCGAGTTATGCTCTGCTGCCGAGAAGCCCCAGCAGAAGGGAGAGGGTTTACTAGGACTTAGCGGGAACGCGAGGCAAGATCTATTGGCACTGGAAACAGTGTTAGATATTGATACTGCGTGTGTGAAAAGCTTATATGGTAAGCACAATAAATCCTATTAAGGTTCAGACACAGACGGTGTTACGCTATGGTTGGTTTCTCTGTGTTTTTCCTTTCAACGAGTTTGTAGTCATATCCAAGGAGAACCATATAACGTGAATGAGAATTACTTGACCAATTATCACTACATCATCTCTATTTATATGATGGGCTTGATGACAAGATTTTATCTGGTACGTGCAACTTAAATTATTGGTGGCGGGGCACACATTGGAGGTGTTGTTCAGCACGGAAAGAAAAGAGAAAAATAAGAGGACTAATTAACCCCTTATATCCCGCGGAGTCTATCTATGTTTTTATACATAGTTTTTTTTTTTTTTTAGTACCAATAGAGACTGGACTGACACAGTTTTGACTCCTTGCGTAGGATTGCTAATTGTATTTGTTTTTAAATGTTTTAGATTTGTGTTAATTATTTGTGCTTTTATAAAAAAAATAGCGCGGCTTTAAGAGTGGGAGAATTTCTCTTACTTGTTTAGTTTACTAGGACTTATTAAGAAATATAAAGCAGGCCGAATGAAGGCTGTATGAAAGCTGCAGCGCCTGACAGCTACTATACCGAGAGCTACAAGCAGGCTAATAACATTTTGCCTGGAATGTCCCTTTAAAGTTAACCAAAAGAATGATCAATATGCAGGTTATCCCAATAATCAATTAATATTTCCAGGCTTACCAATCAGCTTGTAAATGGGATGGTCTTTCTCAGCGAGGCTACTGATCTGCCCCACCAGGACAGACTGGGCCTCGGTGTTTAATGGAGGTAGATCTCTTTCTGACAGAGATTTGTTCATCTCAAAACATATTTTGGTACTCAGTTCAAGAAGAGCCTCTTTCAAGTTGAAATTTCTGAAATCAAAATTAACAAATATATTTTTAGTAGGATATTTGGTGGCATATTAAACAGTTTCTTTAACATAAACATGGGGAGGCGGAAAAATAAAAAATACAATTCTGTGATTACTCACCTGTAGAATTGTTTTTATTGGTATCCTGCTTGGGTCACTTCATTCTTCATAATTGGGTTATCCACCACAAGGTGGCGCAGCTGACTGCAAGACGAAACGTGTGGCTCCTCCCGGCCCATATAAGGACAGCCATTTCCCATAATTCCCAGAGTTGAAAAGCAGTAATACAGAGACAAGCAGGGAGGCCAAAGACCATGTTACTTCACACAGCCCCACTATAAACTCTCAACATTAATCACCATAACAAGGCAAAAGAGGATAACAAAACAAGGGTGGGATGAAGCGACCCAAGCAGGATACCAATAAAAACAATTCTACAGATGAGAAATCGCAGAATTGTATTTTTCCTGGTATCCTGATCGGGTCGCTTCATTCTTCACAATTGGGACATCCAAAAGCAGTGTCCAAGAAAGGGTGGGATCCCCAGTGAGCAACAGCACGAAGTTCATGACACTACCGCCTGAAGCACCTTGCGAGCAAAAACAGCATCAGCTGAGGCCCTAATGTCAACCTTGTAAAACTTAGAAAAAGTATGAACGGAAGACCAAGTAGCGGCCTTACAAACCTGTTCAACTGAAGCCTGGTGCTGAAAAGCCCAAGACGCACCAATAGCTCTAGTAGAGTGAGCTGTAACACGGAAAGGGGGTTCCTTCCCCTTGGCAGAATACGCTTGCACCACCGCCTGTCTGATCCACTTGCTGATAGCAGATTTGGCTGGAGGCAAGCCCTTCCTGGGTCCGTCAGGAAGGACAAACAGAGAATCCGACTTTCAAAAGGAATCCGTAGCAACCAAATAGTACTTAAGCGCCCTGATCACATCCAGGGAATGGAGGGTCCTCTTCTTAGAATTAGAAGGCGCAGGACACATGGAAGGCAAGACAATGTCCTCATTGAGATGAAAGGCAGAAACATTGGGTAAGAAGTCCGGCTTAAGACGAAAAACCACCTTATCCTGATGCTGCTCAAAGTAAGGAGGCTTCATAGAAAGCGCCGCCAGCTTAGAGACGCGACGCACCGAAGTGATAGCTACCAAAAAGGCCACTTTCAGAGTCAAAATGGGTAAAGCAGAATCACACAAGGGCTCAAAGGGAGGGCCCTGGAGAGCAGAAAGCATCAAGTTCAAATCCGACACCGGTAGCAAAGGCTTACGCGGCGGACGTACATGGGTAACTCCTTGGAAAAAAGTCTTGACAAGTCTATGATTAGCGAAAGATATTTGGAAAAAAATTGCCAAGGCCGAAACCTGTCCCTTGAGGGTACTCAGTTGCAGGCCCGACTCCAGGCCATGTTGTAAAGGAAACAACTTGGACTCACACCAGGCAATGTAAGCGTGCCAGACCCTGTAATAAATCATGGAAGAGGATTTCTTCCAAGCCTGAATCATGGTACTCACGACCAAGCCGTCAAAGCCAGCATTTGTAAATTGGGGTGGCGTAGCAGACCCTGAGTGAGAAGTCCTGGATAGTCGGGCATGACATACTGATCCACTGACATCTGAACTACGTATGTCCGCGAACCAGCACCTTCTCAGCCAGCGGGGGGCCACCAGGATGGTCGGTACCCCTTCCTGGGCTATCTTGCGCAACATGCGACCCAGGAGAGGAAAGGGAGGAAATACATAGAGGAGTCGGAACTCCGTCCAAGGAATTGCTAGCGCGTCTGTGGCGAAGGCCAGAGGATCTCTTGACAGAGAGACGAATTTTGGAAGCCTGTGATTGTGACGGGACGCAAACAGGTGCACGTCCGGCTGACCCCAGCGGCGACACAGGGCGAGAAAGATCTTGTTGCTGAGAGACCATTCCCCCCAGGCGAGACGTCTCCCTGCTCAGGGAATCTGCCTCCTGGTTCTCCACCCTTGGTATCTGAAGACATTCCACCTTCTGCTGAGGGAGGAACACCTTGACCTGAGAAGTGCCCAACGTCATGCCCAGGAAGGACCTCACTAAGGATGGAGTGGTCAAAGACTTGCCTCGAGAGTGGACAACACCTTCTGAGTGTCGCTCTCGCTCTACTGAATAGATTGAGCGGCAATCAACAAGTCGCGAAGGAAGAATCCGAATGCCCTGGCTCCTCAGCAGGGCCATGACACCCGCCAGCACCTTGGTGAACACTCGAGGGGCCGAAGGAATCCCGAACGGCAGTGCCACAAACTGGTAGTGTTGATCCTCCAAGGCGAACCTCAGGAACTTCTGATGTCCCCGGAAAATAGGAACATGCAGGTAGGCATCCTTGATGTCCACCGTGGTCATAAAGTCGCCGGGCCGAAGTGAACTTACCGCTGACCGTAAGGTCTCCATGCGGAAGTGTTTGAACCTGACAAACCTGTTGAGACCCTTCAGGTCCAGGATATGTCTCAGAGATCCGTCCTTCTTGGCCACCGTGAAAAGATTGGAATAGAACCCTCGACCCTGTTCCTGATGAGGCACAGGACAAATCACTCCGGTCGACAGAAGTCGTTGCACAGCCAACCTGAGGCCCTGCGCCGTCAAGAGGTTCAGGGAAATCCGGGACCGAAGAAATCTTGGGGGTGGCTAAGCTGCCAGCTCTATCTTGTAGCCGGAGGACACCACCTCCTGAATCCACCGGTCTGAGACGTGTTGTCTCCAGACGTGAGCAAAAAGCAGAAGCCTCCCCCCCCACCCGGATGGGTGAGGGCGCCTCCTCATGCCTGGGGGCCTTGGCAGGGGGCTTGGACTTGGACCCCCAGGAGGGACTGGGATGACCGCGGGCCCTACCACGTCCCCAAAAGTCCCTGCGTCCCCCAGAGAAGGAAGAACCTCGTCTCCCTCGGAAGGGGCCAAAGAAAGAAGAGCCCCGAAAGGGCCGTACCTGCTTCTGGCGCTGAGGGAGTCACCCATCCTTCGCCAAAAGGTCAAGACGCTCCCCAAAAAGACGAAGACCCAGGAAGGGAATCCCAGTGAGGGATTTCTTGGCCACCCACTGCCGCAGCCAGATAGACCGACGAAGAGCAACCAGCAGGGCCGAAGCCCTGCCGCCAAGCCGGACAGCATCATCCATGGCTGAAATCACAAAGGCAATGAAGTCCGCCCAAGCCAAAAGTTCCTTATACTCGCCTGCGAGATCTGGCGACATCCACAAGGTGCCTTACCTTCTTGATGGGAATGGAGACAATGGCCGCGGCGCAGACAGGACGCAGACCAGCCCCCACAAAAGCGAAAGCGTGGCAAGCGAGTTGATCCATACGCCTATCGGCATTATTGCGCAAGGTAGTAGTGTCCGGGGACGGCATTACTGAGGTGTTGGAGAGCCCCAGAACAGGAGCATCCACCTCTGGCGGAAGAGACCATAGACGAACCAGATCCTCCGAAAAGGGATACCATCTGTCCAGAGCCTTAGGTACCGAGTGCAACCTATTAGGTCTCTCCCATTCCTTAAAAACCAATTTAGAGAAGTGACCTTGCTCAAGAAAAACCAGACGCTGTCTTACAGGCCAAAAAAGATCCCCCTGCTTCTTTTTGGCCGCCTTCAGGGGAACAATGTGCAAGGTATCAAATACCGCAGCCAATAGCTTTTCCGTGTCATCGGGGAGCCACATGTCCTCATCTGAAGAGGATCCGGGGTCACTATAAAAATCACCCGGGCAACCCCCTGAGGAGTCAGAATCATGAAATAACTCGCCCTCCTCCACGGAGTCACGGCCCTCGAAGCCCTCGTAATCATCATCATCAAGGAAGGAATAAGTAGGCTCCAAATGCCGCTTCTTACCCAAGGCCTTACCGCCGGTCGGGCGGGACAACTGCCGCTCAAGGCTGGCCACCCGCAGCGCCTGGTCCGAATGGGGCCCCCTGCTAGCTTCTCCCTCGCTAGGGGCCAAATGCAAACGCCGGGGGGTCGGCGAGGCTGTGGGCAAAATAGGACTGGGGAGAGTGGCGCTCGCCCCATCCTGTTCCGCGATGGCGCTCTGGGCGCAGGGGACACAAACCATGCTGTGACCGCTCAAAGGGGATGAACTGCACATGAGACACAGCTTGGTCCGCCCCAAAGGGCCCCCAAGCTCGCTATCCCCAGAAGCCTCCATATGGTGATTAGAAAACCAATAATCCATGGGTAACAGGCGCTAAGGGCCCAAACCCAGATAATCCCCCCACAATAGTCCCTAAAAAGCCCGGGGGGGGGGAGGGGGACGGATGGACCGGGAGAAACCACAGTAGCAATAAGGGACCCACCTAAAAGACACAAACGGGACATACATGAGCACCTCGAGGGGCGGATCGCGTTATTCTGTATACCAAAACCAGTGGTTCCATGTTGCATAAAACACAGTTGCTCACTCACTAGCCATCACATAACGGGGGTCCTGTGCCACTCGGACGAACATGCTATAACTGCTGCGGCCACAAGACCTCTAATATTAGTTCACTGTAACCTGGAAGAAATGTGGTCTCATGCCTGGCCCACTGCATGGTTTATAACTGGAATGGTGCCAAAATGAATTCATCGCGCAGCTCTATTCTATTCTACTAAGTATTGAAACTTGCCTTGTGCCCATATTTCTTGGTACTGTAGAAACAAACTGAAATCCCTCTATAATTTACACCATTACTACAAACCTGGTGCTAATGCCTTGAAGAAGAACTGCTGAAATGTCTTTGACGTGTTCTGTAAAGCCCGTGGTGTTAGCAGAGCCGATTACATTTTGGGTAATGAGACAAACGCAAGCTACAAGTTTGACTTGCTGCAGCTTGTACTTCAAGTCTAGAATCCGCAAATCATCGGTAAGGACTGTCTGGGTGGAGAAAAAGACAATATACATTTAAACAGGGAAACCAATAAAAATACATTGTTAAGTAGTGTAAATATCCCACAAAAAGACTTTATAGAACTCACCTCTGGCACAGCACTATCATAGTCAAAATTCAGAAGTTTAGCAAAGCCACTATTAAGCACCAAGGTGGGACTTAGGTTGTCCACAGCCACACCATTTGTCCCATTCTCTTGGGACTTTGCTTCTGCTGAATCTTTAAGAGCCTGCTGAATCCATTTGGTGGTTTGACCTAGTGCATCTAAAAGAAAGGTACATTCGTATCAGATTATGCAAGAGTCTATACAGAGGGGACATCCAGAATGCTGCTGCCCCCCGCGCATCACTGCCCAAAATGCCCACACTTCGTATCTCTTCCGTGATCCTCGGCAGTCACGTGGGTGGGGGGGGTCATGTCCTTGATTCCGGACATCTAAAAGGGCCCACCCATGTGAGCGCCAGCTGTCAGTAGCGGGGCTGCATCCCCACCCAAGGACTGAGGAAAAGGTAAAAGTGGCGGGCGCCCGGGGGGGTTCCAGGATTCAGGATGCCCCCCAGACCTATCTGAATGTGGCCAGGCCCAAACCCGGTAGCAGGGAAATGGGTGTTGGTCTGCTTTAACTCACTATAGCCCTGTTACCCGCCCACTCTTTGGTAGTAAAAGGCATTGGTTTGAAATTACCATCTGTTTTGACCATTTAGTTATTCTAAGTATACAGCACGTCCTGTTCCAGAATATTCCTTACACATGGGGTAATACATCCACAAGATGGCGCTGGACTGCAGAAAACAGCTTGTGGCTCCTCCCGGCACTATATAAGTCAGGGACCTCCCACAAATTCCCCAGTTTTCATCTGCAGTCTGGACTGCAAAGATAGAAGATGGCTCTCTATATATGCAGGCGAGCGGGGCTTACCAGCCTACGGCCCTGCAGGACTATTACCACCTGTTCTGGACCCACTGCCTCCCAGCCTCGGCTGACTGGTTCGGGTGAAGGTAGGACAGCACCCCGGTTAGGTGCTTGAGGAGCGCTGCTCCGACCGCAGTCCCTGCTTTGACATGGGTAGGCGGTATAGGCCTGTGGTGAGCCTTGTGGGATGCCCCCTCCCGCTCCCGGGGTTTCCCTTTAATCCCTACCCCCCCCCCTCCTTAGGTGTCTGCCCCCTCCTCTCCTTTTATTTCACTGAGTATTATGTGGTCACTGCTACCCTTGCTTCACTCTCCCTGAGGAGATCGCAGGGGGGGGGGGGGGGGGGGGGTGCGGTATGTCAAGCAGCCTGAATGCTCACTGGCTTGTGCCAGAATTGATTTTGTTGTACCGCGTGCTTGTACAGCGCTCCGGACGGCAGCGACATTACCTCAGGCTCTGCCGCGCCGTCATTGGATGGCGGGATCATGTGGGCGCGATTCGCACTCTTCTGGGGGGGGGGGGGGGGTGTCTGCGGATGATGTTTTCCGCATCACTTCTCTAGCAGCCCGCCCCTCGAGGTATATGCGGACGCCATTTTTACCCCCCTCGTGCTGCGTGTCTGCTGTCTCCTACCGCAGTCCGTGAGTGCCCCTGCGGGGTGGTTTGTTTAATGTGCTTGGGGTTCCTTCGGGACAAGCCCGGCTATGTGTTATGTGTGAAGTATCCCCTATAAGTGATAATGTCAGGGTGTGTGTACCCTGCGCCCAGCAGGTACTTGCGCTGCAGCCTGGGTTGCCCGTTACTGGTGCGGCACCCCCTCTGGCTTCGCCTACCCCCCCACGCTTACATCTGACCCCCACCGAGGGGCATACTAGCGGGGAGTCTCAACCTGATTTAGCTGCACAGGTGGGCAGCATTGAAAAACATTGTGCTGGGTCTGCCCCGCGTAAGGCTTCTACTAAGAAGCGGCATTTAGCACCCGCGGTTTCCCTCTTCCCTGTAGAAGATGAGGGCCCTTACTCTCAGGTCCCTACCCCCTTGAAGAGGGGGAATTATTTTCTGATTCAGAATCCTCTGAGGAACAACCTAAGATTTACGGTAGTACTAGGACTCCCTTTGGGGAAGACCCGTGGTCCCCTGATGACACTGACAGATTGCTGAGTCATATTTTTGAAGTGCTTTGTATTTCCCCTCCTGCAGTGGCTCCGCAGCAGAAGGGCGAGCTTTTTCATATGGTTAAGCCATGCTGGGAGTTCCCTGAGCTGTCTCACTTTAATAATCTAGTGCTCAAGGAATTGGAACGACCTAGCAAGCTGCCAGGAGTGCCTTAGAGTTGGGACAAGAGGTATCCCTTTCCTGCTGATGTTGTTAAGAGTTGGTCATGTCCTCCCGAGGTGGATGTGCCCGTTCTCGGGCTGTCCAATACATTTGTCATGCACTCTCCTGATACTACTACCCTGCGGGATGGGGAGGACCGGCACTTGGACCAACTGGCCTATCACGCCTTTGCCTGTGTGGGGACGGCGCTGCGCCCGGTTTGTGCCTCTGCTATTACGGCTATTGCCATTAAAGGGGTGCTTAAGTGTCTCTTGGACAGGGCATCTGAGGATGCGGGTAGAGAAGAGTATAGATCTCTCCTGTTTCGTGAGGAATTTATTGAATATATTCTTTCTGCTATGGATGATGCCATTAGAATGTGTGGTAGAACTTCTGCCTTGTTGGTGGCTATACGCCGCTCTGTCTAATGCTGCTAAGAAAGCTCTCACTGGTTTCCCTTTTAAGGGCCTGCGCCTCTTTGGTGAACGCTTGGATTTGTTTGCCAGGGGTGGTAGGTTACCTCAATGTAGGAGGCAGTCCCGGTCCTTTCGGGGGATGGGTGCCTTTCTCCCATCCTTCCGTGGTTCCAGAACTGGCCGAGGGGTCTCCTTTACTGGGGTCCGCGGAGATCACTGGGGAAGAGGACATGGCCGCCCCCAAGATTCATCAAATCCCGGATGGCTCAAAACCCCCTGTCAGCTCAGGGTCTGTGCCTTGCTGTCCAAAACCTTCTGGAGTCGGGGGTCATCTGCCACGTGCCTCTGAGGGAAAGGGGCAGAGGCTACTATTCCAATCTTTTCATTGTTCCCAAAAAAGACGGGTCCATCAGACCTATCCTGGATCTGAAGTGACTCAACAAATTTGTCAGATCCAAACACTTTTGCATGGAGACTCTGCGCTCAGCTGTCAATTCACTACGCCCGGGCGACTTCATGACATCAAAGACGCTTACCTTCATGTACCAATCTTTCCAGGTCATCAGAGATTCCTCAGGTTCGCTCTGGAGGATCAGCACTATCAATTTGTGGCCTTGCCTTTCGGTATCACCTTGGCTCCCAGGGTATTCACCAAGGTGCTGGCGGGCGTACTGGCTCTGCTGAGATCTCAGGGCATTCGCATCCTTCCTTACTTGGACGACATTCTCATCATGTCTCAATCTCTCCAGCAGTCCGAGCTGGATACTCAGCTGGTGGTGTCCACACTGGAGTCCTTCGGCTGGGTCATCAACCACCCCAAGTCTTTCCTGTCACAGTCAATAGTGAGGTCCTTTCTGGGCATGACTCTGGATACATCTCAGGTCAAGATCTTTCTCCCTCAGCAGAAGGTGGAGAATCTTCAGGCCCTAGCCAGGCTTCTTATGTCTTCCCCTCATCCCTCCATCCGGCAGGGGATGCAGCTGGTGGGCCTGATGGTGCCTTGCTTCGAGGTGGTTCCATACGCTTAGTTTCACATGAGACCCCTTCAAATTCACCTGTCAGTTTGGGATCGGGACCCTCGGTCCCTGGATCAGGTGCTGGTTCTGTCCCCCCTGGCCAGACGGTCTCTCTCGTGGTGACTGGACTCAAGAAACCTGTTGGTGGGCAGATGGCCCCGTGCTGGGAGACAGTCACCACAGACGCCAGTCTGACAGGTTGGGGGGCTTCTGGAAATCCCTGAATTCCCAGGGTTAGTGGGGCCCTCAGGAGACCTACACCCCTATCAACATTCTGGAATTGAGGGCGATAAGGTTGGTTCTCGCCCAACTGACTCCACACTCCACTTCGGGGTCGGACGGTTCAGGTCCGTTCGGACAACCAGATGGCGATTGCCTACATCAATCATCAGGGAGGGACCCGGAGCAAGAGGGCCCTCAAGGAAGTATACTGTCCTGGGCGGAGGAGAATGCTCCCTGCATCTCAGCTGTGTACATCCCGGGGGTGGAGAATCTGAAGGCAGACTCCCTCAGCAGGGGGACTTCTCGTCTGGGAGAATAGTCCCTCAGCAGCAGGGTGTTTCGCTCACTGTGCCACCGCTGGGGTCAGCCGGACGTGGATCTGTTTGCGTCCCATCACAATCACAAGCTTCCAGTCTTTGTCTCTCTGTCACAGGACCCTCTGGCCTTGGCCATGGATGCCCTGGCAAGGTCTTGGAAGAGCTTTCAGCTTCTCTATGTGTTCCCTCCTTTCCCTCTGCTGGGCAGGGTGTTGCGCAAGATTGCTCAGGAAGGTATACCAACCATTCTGGTGGCCCCCTGTTGGCCAAGAAGGGTGTGGTTTGCTGACATCTTGCAGTTGGCAGTAGATCAGTGTGCTCTGCCCAAGGATCCAGACCTGCTCACTCAGGGGCACTCAGGGGCAGCTACGCCAACCCAATTTACAAACGCTGGCTTTGGCGGCCTGGCTGCTGAAACCTCCATCCTGATGGAGAAGGGGCTGCCTGCCTCTGTTGTTAATACCATGATTCGGGCTAGGAAGAAGTCCTCGTCATCCATCTACTATAGGGTATGGCATGCTTATATTGAATGGTGTGAGTCTAAGTCACTTCCCTGTCGGGTGTTTTCTATCCCCAGGATTCTGAAATTCCTGCAACATGGTTTGGATTTGGGTCTTCAACTTAGTACCCTCAAAGGTCATGTTTCCGCTTTGGCCTTTGGCTTTCTTCCAAAGATCCTTTGCTCACCATCGTCTGGTCAAGACCTTCTTCCAAGGAGTTACTCACATGCGTCCGCCACGTAAGCCTATGTTACCAGTCTGGGATTTGAATTTGGTCTTATCTGCATTACAGGGGTCTCCCTTTGTGTGAGGCCCCCTTGTCCATTTTGACTCTTAAGGTAGCCTTTTTGGTGGCTATCACTTCTGTTAGGCGTGTTTCTGAGTTGGCGGCGCTTTCCATCAAACCCCCTTACTTTGAGAGACACCAGGACAAGGTGGGGTTTCGTTTTAAGCCAGATTTTCTGCCTAAGGTTGTGTCTGCTTTTCATCTCAATCAGGACATTGTGTTGCCTTCTCTTTGCCCTAATCCTAGTAATTCTAAGGAGGGGGTTTTACACTCTCTGGATGTGGTCAGGACTCTGAAGTTCTATTTGGTGGCTACTGAATCCTTCAGGAAGACTGATGCTCTTTTTGTGCTCCCGTCTGGACCTAAGAAAGGTCTGGCTCCAGCTATCAGCAAGTGGATCCATCAGGCTGTGGTACAGGCCTATTCTGCTAAGGGGAAGGAGCCTCCTTTCAGCCTTACTGCTCATTCTACTCGTGCTATTGGTGCCTCTTGGGCTTTTCAGCACCAAGCTTCTGTTGAACAAGTTTGCAAGGCCGCCACTTGGTCTTCTGTTCATACTTTTTCTAAGTTTTACAAGGTTGATGTTAGGGCCTCAGCTAATGCTGTTTTTGGTCGCAAAGTTCTGCAGGCGGCAGTGGTTTAAACTGTCTGCTGTTACTTTTGGGGATCCCACCCTACCTTACAGACAATGCTATTGCATGTCCCATGTGTAAGGAATATTCTGGAACAGGACGTGCTGTATACTTAGAATAATACAATTCTGTGATTACTCACCTGTAGAATTGGTATTATACGTATACAGCACGTCCTGTTCCACCCACCCTTGTTATCATTATTCTTATTTACCTCTGTATGGTGATTGTTCATATGTTCATTTTTGATTCTTGTTATTATTGTTCTCCCGGCTTCTTGTTAACTGCTTGTCAATACTGGTGAATTTGTGGGAGGGCCGGGAGGAGCCACAAGCAGTTTTCTGCAGTCCAGCGCCATCTTGTGGATGTATTACCCCATGTGTAAGGAATATTCTGGAACAGGACATGCTGTATACATATAATACCAATTCTACAGGTGAGTAATCACAGAATTGTATTTTTTCTAGGCTTGTATCTGTTCTCAACCTGCGGTGCATGTAACCCAAGGGGTACGCAGGGATGTTTGGGGTGTACCAAAAACAACAGTCTAATGGGTCCATTATATTAAAAGTCTTATGAGGCTTGTGGCCTACTTTTTTGGGTTAAATTTATAATTGATCCCCTCCTTGGGGGGGCTGTGCTGAAACTTCTTGTCCCTAGCGGGTACATGGCATAAAATGTTTGAGAGCCATTGGTCTAGATGATTCTAGATAGATTTTTTTCATAAACTATTACTATTTTTGAATTATCTCAGGTAGCACACATGAGGATGCAGGTCTGCTTGAGGGACCTATACTGAATGTGTTCCACCGGTACAAGTTGTTCCACCAGTAATGCCGGTATCCCAAGATGTGCATGCTGGCATCCTTGGCCACCCAGGGCATCCTATTGGAGAAGCACCAGCATGCAACATCTTGGGGTGCCGGCATTGCTGGCAGTAGCTGGGCTGACTGTGCACTGTGGAGCATCTGCTGCACTAATTTCAAAATTGTGCAACAGTTGGTCCTCATTGATCCATGTCTCCCTACTTCTATATCAGCCAGTGGTTACGACTGGCTGGAAGTACCGATGGTTGGAAAACACTGGTCTAGGTTGTCTGACACAGCACATGCTATCAGGAATCAACATTAATAGGTAGAAATGTGAAAGTGAAATACTCACTACCACTTGGGATCATTACCAAAAGCGATGCACTCAGTTTCATTTCAAACAGGGAAGCTAAGTTTTCACTGGCAGTGTGTGCTCACTGCTGTATTGCTAAACGCCTGCGCTACTATGCCAACTTTAAAGCACAAGTCCATTTTCTAGACAGAGAACTACATGTTAAGTTAAGCCCTCTAAATAGTAGTTTTGCCTGGTAAGTGGGGTCCATCCAACTGCAATAGAATAAAATGGTGAAATTGCAATAAGGCTGGTTAGTTTTTTTCTCAGACTACTGCTATTGTCTTATGTGGGTAAGAGCAGAAAATAGTGCCACTCCCTTCTCCCACATACAGCCTTATAGATGGGAAGTGGTAACACAGGGGCAAGCCCTATCAAGTTCACACCAACTGTGTATTTTATAATATTCTGTGCAGATTTGCTTTAAAACAAAAGGTTATTATTTTATCCAAATACTAGCTAGTCAGGGGAGACAGGGGTCCGCATATAGAACTCTCATCTCAGGAAGGCTATGTAAGTGGAGCCCTATACATACCGGGAGATTTTTCAAGGATCTCTTGAAATTTAACTCTTTCATACTCTGCTAACTCGCGTTGAAGCTGTGGTCTAATATTCTGGATAGTGAAATTAGCCATATCCATTTTCATTAGGTCCAGCACGTGGAAGACATCTCTGAAATACAATAAAATAAAAGAAATATAGAAAAATGTAGTAGTCTTGGAAATAGCATACAGACACTGCATTGCAATAGTTAGACTCTTTAAAGAGTCTGAGAAAGCCAGGAAATGTCTTACCCTTTCTGTATCCATATGAAACCTAGCTTTAGCAAACCCAGTTGGCCACAAGACAAGGCATGGAAGCCTTGTTTTCAGACTTCATCAACCTCCTAAAAAAGGTAGGGGCACCCCAAATTGAAATGCTCAGAAGACTTTTCTGCAGACATAAGGGGATTTTCATGCAAACAGTTAAAAAAAAAAAAAAACACAGCAGCTTGCCTTGCTAAGCATTCCTCCAGCGGTCCTTCCTCTCAGCTTGACACCATGAAAGAGGAAATATACTTCCTCATCTACCCCTCCAACGATGTGGACCACCAATACTAGCTCAAAGAGCTAGTACAAACCACACCTCCACTGTATTGGTGGCTTGAATGGCCCTCTCAGAGCTGCTATCTTATCCCAGCCAATCCCTGAGTATGCCTGGTGTCTGAAGCAATATCTCGGGCTGTTACAGACCCCACTCATTATTATTATGCTGTATCCAGGCCACACCCACATACTTCAGAAGATAAATCACAGGGTAAAAATGTAAACCCTGATATCTCTGACATTTCTTCAAAAAAATGGAAAACAGTTTAGGACATTGCCAAATGTAGCCCAACGCAATGGTGTAACAGTTGTCTTTCCCTCAAATATACATATAAAGGCAAGGTCCGTTTTCAATAGACTTTTTGATAGTATATTTTTTTATTGTGTGCCAAAATTATGTCCTCAAGAAGCCGAGCTAATATAGTATTTTTTTTTCTAAGGTTAAAAAATGTGTGTTTTATAGTAGCAGTTTTCACAAAGTTCTGTAGTCTGTTGCTATTGGTAACTTTATTACTATGCCATGATACTATCTCAGGCACGGAGCCCTCGCGGGAACTTGCTGATACAGCCGACGTAGCTGCTTAGCCCCGGAGAGAGACTGTGGTGCACACGCCCCCGCTGGCTATGGACATGTGGGTTCTATTTGTGATTATATATTGTATATTGTATTTGTATCTATTGATTGGTTGCACTTTGCACTTTATAGTTATTTGATAGGATCCGGATCATAGATAGGATTTGCACATTGTTATTTGCACTGATTAGATCACTTGTGTTTATGTTTTAAATATAGATGCTAATTGATATTTGTGCATGCCAGTGCTCTCCCCATCGCCTACACGCTTCCATGTTGGTTTGTCTTATATGTATTGTCCCATTATGTGTTTTTTTAAGGGATTTTGTGTAGTGGTTATGTGTAGTGATTAATTTAGTGATATGGAATAAAATATATTTTTTGAGTGCCTCCCTCTATGATTCTGTGTTCTTGAGGTGAGCTTTATGTAGCTTTGGGAGTGGCACCTTTAATGATTATAGGGTATTGTGCAGATCCCCTTGCCCTTATCTTTTGCTATTGGTAACTGTACACCACAATCTACAAGAAGAGAAAAGTGAGCCCTGTAGACACAGAACACTGCTGCTGGGCATGTGCAAGTGTGAGTGAGCTCACCTCAGCAGCAGCCGTAGCAGCAGTGTTTTGTGTGTAGAGGACTCACCTGTCTCCTTGAAGATCTTGGTTTCATAAATAACAGTGTCCTATAGGCTATTTACTAAAATGTAGAGATCCTCTTTATCAGATGTATTCACTTTGAGAGTCTCTCAAATCTTGAATAAATACTGGTGAGCTGAGATCAGAGAGGCTGTAATAAATCAGCCCTTTTGTGTTGAACCCTTTGGTTATTTTGGCAGTTGAGCCTGGTAAACACTAGTAACATACAAGTAAGCTTAAGAATACACATAGGACAAAAATACACTTGCTAAGCTGACACTCCTTTTATAAACTGACCAGCGAGACACTATTAATAACTCAGCACTTGGGCTTTCCAATTTCAAACACTGACTTTCAAGGAGACTGAGGACCAGCTAGCCAACTCTTTTTTCTTCATGTTATCTCTGCTCACAGGGTTAATCCGGGAATTTGTCCAACAATAAAAGGTCTACGAAAATTAAATTAAAAAATTAATAAATATAGGCTAGAGATGGTTTCAGAACATGTATTTTAGTGAACCTACACCCAAAATGTTATGTAAACCATCTACTGGAGGATGCACTGGCCATCGCAGGGTACATTGTGGCTTCTGGTCCAAATCCTAGAAGAAACATGTCTAAACCATAATATCAAAAATACTTAGCCTGGGCGGGATGTAGGACGCCATCCTAGGGGGGTGCTAATTGGGGTTTTCTCCAAATATCCTCCAGGGCGGCTTAGCCGATGGTAAGTGAGAAATACTAAATACTGTCCTACCTCAGGGAGGGGAAATAACTTGTGGAATCTTACTTCCAAATTCCTGTTTCTTGTAGAAAAAGGGTCCACTCTGTAGTGCTTCAAAAATGTGCGTGGGAAAGCCCAAGTTGCTGCTCTGCAAATCTCTTCCAGAGAGACACCTGACTAATTCGCCCAGGAAGCAGAAGCTGCTCTGGTAGAATGTGCCCACAGGGATTTTGGGGCCTGTCCCCCAGAACTGTCATTAGCTAACTGAAAGGCTTCCCTAGGCCATCTGGTGATGGATATGGTTCCTTGATGGACAAGGCTTGCATATCACTAATCCGTCTGGCTGGAGTAATGGCCAATATAAAAGTCACTTTGAGTTTTAGAAGTTTAATTGCTGCCTCTATGGTTGTGTAAGACCATTCAGGGCAATGGAAAGCCTTAAGATTCACTGGTCCCCCTCTAGATAGAGAAACAAAAAACCTTTCAATTTACATCCTCCTGTCTAAGCCTACGGTCTAAGAATAGTGATAGTGCTGCCACCTGAACTTTTAAAGGTACTGGTGGCTAGGCCCATTTCCAACCCCTCCTGTAAAAACTCCAAAACTGCTGCAAGGCCTGAGGGAATCAGATTATGACAGAACAAAATGAAGAAAACTTCTCCCAGACCTTAGCATAGATCTTGCGGGTAACTATCTTCCTACTCTGGAGAAGGGTCTTAATGACCCAACTGGAAAGCCTCTTACTTCTTAGCAGGCCCCATTCAGGATCCATGCTGTCAAATAGAGGATCTGAACCTGCTGGGGGGGTGGAATATTGGTTCCTGATGCAGCATATCTGGGGGTTGGAGAACTTACCGGAGGCCTTACTGGCATCTGCTTTAGCAGGGAGAAGTCTTCTGTGCCACCAGGGGGCAGTCAGGATCAACCTTGCCTGGTCTAACTTGATCTTCCTTAAAGTGGACCATCACCCTCGGGTGATCGGCCCGGGAATCTATAAGATTCCCGGGCCGATCACCTCCCTCCGGGACATCCGAGATCGGGATGTCCCGCGGGGTGAAACCCCCCCCCCCCAAACCCCCTCACCTTATCTTCGGCGGCGGCCAGCCGCCGCCGCCTCCCTCGCGCCCCTCTAGGCGTGCGTCTGTGAATGGCCAGCGCGGGCGCGCGTCAAGAGGGACGCGCGGGAGGCGGCTTGTCGCTTGTCCGCGGCTGTCAAATCCCTTGTCCTTCGGCGCTGGGAGCGGGGAGAGGTGAGTTTTTACGGTGATCGAGGGGGTTTCACACAGCGGGGCACCCCGATCGGGGGTGCCCCACCGAAGTGGACCAAGACCCAGGATAGTCAAAATCCTGGGTGTTGGTCCACTTTAAGATCAGAGACAGGATCTGGAATGGTGGAAAGCCATAACATAGATCAAACACACCTAAACTCTGACCAAGGGCGCCCCTCCCCAGAGCTTCCTGGCTCCTGTAAAAAGAGAGAAAATTCGGCATTTGGAATTTTCTCTTGTGGTGAAGAGATAAACCTCGGGGGAGCACCAGAGGTCTACCAGTTGCATGAAGACACTCTGGCTTAACTCCCGCTCTGCCTGTCTGAGCTGAACTCGACAGAGGAGGTCCACCAGAACATTTAGTTCCCCCTTGATGTGGACTGCTTGCAAGGAGGCTACTGACATCAACTTGAATGATCTTGTGCCCCCCTGATGGTTGAGATAAGCCATGACTCTGGCATTGTCTGAAACAAGAACATCTTGATTCCTTATTATCTGTTCAAAATGGTTTAGGGTTAGCTGAAATGCCTTTGATTCCCGAAAGTTCAAAGATTTTTGGGTCATGGTGCTGGACCACATTCCCTGAATCTGGCAGTGAAGGGTATGGGCCCCACAACCCTGTGCACTCGCATCCATCGTGATACGGATCGGGTCCACCTGATGTCAGGTCCACCCATTGGATTTTCCTGATCCGACCACCACTGAAGGGACTGACGAACATGATCTAGAAGTGTAATCTTGAATGTAGATGGCCGCAAATGTCCGCTGGGAGTGTTGAAGACATGAGCCCCAACAGAACCAGAATCTGCCTTAGGGAGATTCTGGGATGATCCTGAATGCAAGAGGACAGGGAGACAATACCATTGAGGGATTCTAGGTTTTCTGGATTACGAACGAGGTGCAGGAGGGTATTTTCTCTTAGCCCAAAACTTCTTCCCCTTCCTTGGGCGCTTTCTGCCCTCTGGGCTCCTTAGTTTCTCAAATTCTTTTTGGTATTCTTTGTGAGCTTTGAATCTCTGGATTTGGATTCTTTAACCTGTAAGGACAGGAAAAAAAATCAAGGAGAATATGTTCCCTTGGTCCTGAAGACAGTCTGCGGGGGAAGGGGCAGCAGGTGTTTGGGGAGGGGGGGGTTGATTGGTGACTTACCCCATCCATTGAAGTGTCACCTTTACCCATACCGACCACCGCCGTGGCCAGGAAACATACCACACTCCCACTGTCGAGGGAGGCGCAGCCAAGGTCTTTGTCCTGGGACTGCAGCCACCTGATTCTGCAGTCAACGCTACTTCCACTGAACACAGGAGCCCACACCGATTCCTGGAGGGGCGGGGCCCGCATTTCTGCCCTCTGACCCGAAAACCGCACGCTGGTCCGAATTCACCGGGGCGCTGGAGTCTTGAATGCCCAGAGCTGATGACCCTGGACACACCCTGTGCTGGAGCCAGAGTGTGCCCCAGCTTTGGAATATGGGACCAGCCGGAAATCCCAAAAGTGAAGGCTCAACCAGCCCCTGAAGATGGATGGGGGGTTGTTGATGTTCCACTGACCCCCGCACTTCGGCATAGCCTGTATGGGAAAATGGTGGGATCCAAGCCCAGACTGTGTTCTGGATCCTCCCCTGGAGACTGTCACTGGGACTTGCTCCAGGGGAGGGAATTCCCAGGAGGAGTGGATAAAGAGAATGGCCCCCCTGACTCTGGCAGCAGGGGGTCACCTGGAGCACCACCTGAGCCGGCTGGAGAGAGGGAAGGGAGTCCGGACCAGCCATCTTCCCTGGAGAACAAAACAAAAAATAGGAGTGTAGATTCCAGCTGAGGTCCAGGAGGAAGGGGCAGGATATTTAACCAGTTTGCGTTTCTTATTTAGGTGGGAGGAGCTACTCGGTTAAGCCGTCCTGGAGGATGTTTGGGGAAAACACTACACATTATTCTAGATGGGATAGTTCACATATTAACGCATTCAAAAGCGGTGTGGGCAGCTTTTTTTCAGTGCAGGTCAACAGAAGTTTATCACAATGCAAGCATTGCTAAGGCATCAGAGGCGCAGCATATGTTTTGATACAATGCACCTCTGGCATACTTACAAAACACTCAACGCACGAGATAGGTGTGAACAGAGCCTAAATCTTGTTGAAATAATGCTTCATTTCCAGAAGTAAAATGCATCAGCCGTAATTACTCACCACTGCTCAGAAAGCTCCTACAACATTGTATTAACATTGTAAACAACTGTTGCAATGCGAATGCCATTTACTTACATTAATACATTTTTCATCCCCTCCAGCAGCTGGTGTGTGAGTACTTTTTCTGAGGTATACAGTATATCTCTGTGTGATGTGGGCTGCTTATAGCAAAACTCCAAGATCCAGACACAATATCACATAGGTATATTACACCCATGCTGCTCTTCAATGCAGCCAGCTAGAGAAGGATTTTATCTCCTAACATTCTGTGTGGAAACATAAAAGCTCTGTCTGGTTGTCTGGTTGGGCTGATCATAAGGAAGCTCCCAGCTCAACTGCAATGTGTCTATGTGCTAGCAAAGGCTCTCCCCCATCCCCCCATGCATGCTCATGCGTATTCATAGCTTTCAGGTTTGATCCAAGTTGGCCATTTCCATGTAATTCTAGAAGTGCAGCTATTCCACAGCATATGCATGGGGTTAGGCCCTCACAAACAGTATACTCTACTGATGTCTTTATTTTTATTGACTGGAGGTCCACTTTCAATGTTATTAGGTGTGGGAAGGAATCAGCGAATGTCAAGTTTTCATATTTCTGTGTGTGCGTGACCTTCATTTTAGCCTCACTCATATTCTGTCCGGGGTATTCAACCAGAAAAAAAAGATGCATCTTTGGCACTGGAACTCAAACTTTCACAGACTTTCTACACAAACATTCAAATTTGAAACCCAAAGTAAAAACAAGGCCCACTATATTTGGAACTAAAATAAAACTAAAGAGTAAATATGATAAACTAACCGCAGCATTTGTACGATGTCCCCACTAGGTTTTAACTTTTTGACATCTTCATCTCTGACTGGAGCACAAAGTTTCCCCATGAGGTTAATAATATAACTGGCAAGTTTGGGGATATCAACTGCATTATGCTCAGCTTGCTGCCTTAGGAGGTCCACATCTAGCACCTCGCAGATCTGGGTGCGCAAACGGTTTGTACCAGGAGTTAAAAAGGAAAGCAGAATCTAAAACACAAAAAAGAAAGAATATTCAAGTGGTTCAAAAAGGGCAACCAGCTCAACAATTACAACTAGTACAATGAATTACCGTACTTTTTGCCCTATAAAATGCACTTATTTTTCCTGTGCGTCTTATGAGGCCAATGTAGTTCACGCACCTTACCTACACTCCCGCGCCACTGATTGTCCTGCATCTATTCATCCTTAGATTAGCCCCAGGGCTATTAGATGCAGGACACGTCAGCGAAGGACAGCCGGTAAGGTGAGTGGACATAGCAGTGTGCAGAATACCCCCAGCCCACACTATAACAGGTTGTGTGGCAGATTCCCCCCCCCAAAAAAAATAAAAAAAACCTTAGTTTAGCCACGATCCGGGAGACGCCGTCACACTTTGCACTGTCAGTGCAGCAGGTAGATCCACCGATGCATGGTCACGGTGCAGTCAGCTGCACGCCAGTTCAGAGAGTGGGGGCTTTATCTGGATCGTAGCTGTGGTAAGAAGTTTTTTTATGTTTTTACTGCCTCAACAGCGGTTGTAGATTGGGGGGGTTGCCATACTGCCTGTTATAGGGTGGGTTGGGGGGTATTCTGCACGCTGCCTGTTATATGGGGGAGGGATCTGTCACGCTACCTGTTATAGGGGGGGGGGTGGGGGTATTCTGCACTCTGCTATTGGGGACAGGAGGGGGAAGTTCCACACTACCTGGTATAATGTTTTTTTTTGGGTGGGGACTCGCTACTCGTTATAGGAGATTGAGGGAGAGCTTGCACACACATGTTATGGGGTTATTGGGGGGGGGGGGGCAATCCTGCAACCTCCTGTTGGGACTTGGGTACTTGGGAGGGGGTATTTAAGCTCACTATTTTGTTCAGAATAATTTTTTCTTATTTCCCCCATTCCAAATCCTAGGTGTATTCTATAGAGCAAAAAATATGGTAAGCATTTTCTTTAAACGTGTGCGATAATAACAGCGTACATTAAAAAAAATATTTTAAATGAATAAAATTTATAAAAATAATAATTTACCTCCTTTATCTCGTCAAAAAGCATGATTGCATGTTCATACTGAGGTGGATCTTCCTTAAGGTCAGACTCCAAACAATCCCAAAATGCTTTGTGAACAATCTCCTTTACCCTTCCTTCTAAACTGTTGAATAGAATAATTTAACATACATCAAATGTTGTCATCTCAGTTTTAACAGAAGAACATTAAAAGGCAGGCTTCCAGCCAAAAAGAGCCACAGTAGCTGATGCAAGCATCTTGCTTTTGGAAAAACGTCCAAAAAAAAAAAAAAATTCTTAGGTAGAGCTGAAGATTGGACAGGGCACCGCTGGCTGATTTTCCAGGTTAGGATGCACAGTGCATGCATGCCCACTCAACTAACCTAATTAGTCACTGGCGTACAACATGAGGTTCAGGGAGAGGGTTGGGAAATATTACTGTCTGAACCCATTTAGGAAAAATGAAATCAATGGACAGGCATCCCGAATAGGAATGGCAAGGGGATGAGAAAAGTAGAGCTCATGCAGTCCACACAGTTAAGAGACAGCGAATAACATAAGCAGTCTTTGGTTGCCATTGCTGCACTGGATCTTCTGTATTTATAGGAGAGTATTATATTTACCCATCTTATAGTAAATCTTCAAAGTGGACCAACAGTCATTTTCACAAAAATGTAACACTTGCAGGATACCAACAGGGACCAACACCCTTTGTGGCAATGGTAGCAGAATGTCGGAGCCCGCCCCCCCCCCCAACTCTCCAGAATGCCCATAAATCTCACTTTAAACTTGCGCTCCTGCCGGGAATCCAGTGCCAAGATCGGTTGCCTGGCGCTTACGTGGACAATGAGATTCCAGACACCTAATGTCCTGCCCACATGAGTCATGCTAAAGATTTAATAAAGCAAGTTCAACTCTGGGTACACATTTGGGTGTGAATTGCAGTCTGCATCTCAGTGAGCGTTTTAATGCAATAAAAAAATTTCCTATGTATCCTAAACACATGTGATTTTACAGGTGAGGTGCACCATTTTTCCAGTGAGGTAAAAATAATTGTTTAAAAGTTTGGAAACTATAGCAGCCTATGTGGTATGCAGAAAAAAATCTTTAGTATAGCTCATGGGGTCCCGTTTCCAAAAATATTCTTACCTCGTATGAAAAATGTTGCACCTCACCTGTAAAAATTTGAACAAATATTTTTGACTGCACTTTGTGTGTGTTAAAATTGTAAAGCTCACAAGATGCAGGCGGCAATTCACACCCAGAGTTGAACTTCCTTGACTAAATCTTCAGCATGGCCCTCCATGTCTGCACTTCTTTGTATATCTTTGGGTATGGATATTTATTTTTTACACTTTTTGTTGGTAGTCGTACATGCGGACCTGAAATGCATCACATGGCTAATCGTTCTTAAAATGAACTTTATTTTTCGTCCATGGATTTTAAAAATACTTATCTAAAATCTAAAGTGGTCCCATAAGCTGTCCGGTGGTATAGAACTGATGCTTGTGTCTGGGGGGGGGGGGGGGGGGCAGAAGCATTTTGATTGGCGATGCCCCCCCCCCACAAAACATACCTTTTTCGGGCCGGTCCCGAACCCACAAGACTGTCAGCAGCCAGTTGCTATAGCCCCGCTGGGGACAGCGCCTGCCCACTGGTGGTCACGTGGGTCTGGAACCTGGAGTGTGAAAGGGTGAGGTATAGTGCTGGCATCCTGCTTTTGGGCTGTGAGCGAGCATACCAAATGTTTAAATACCAGGTGATCTCTGGATTCTTTCTAGTTGGATTTTCACAAAAATGCTGAGGCATGCTCCCAACATATATCCCTCAATGCAAACCCAGCCTCAGGCAGCCCAGTCATTTTTATGTGCAGCAATCTAAATTGCCCCGGGGAGGGATGCATATGAGCAATGTTTGTTGTATTGGTCTGGTTTAAGTCATTTTTGACTGTTGGTCAAGTCTGTTTAACTGTTTACCTGTTTTTAGGTGGATCAACAGTCTCCATGTGGAAGTTCTTATTTACAACAATTTCATGGGCAAGTAACAAGTTTGACAGGTTCCTTGTCGTTGACATGATGTCATCAAGTGTAGCCGTTTTTGGAGGACTTGCTAATGGAGAAAGAATAGACATTAAATACAGAACACATAGGAGACTGCTGAACAAGGACAAGGTGGGTCCTCATCATTGAATAAAATGCGTTAAATTATATACCTCTTACCTCTTCACCTTACTTCAGTTTGAGTGTTAATACAATGCCTATTTATTGGAATGGTCTGGTGTGTCCAACCTTAAACCGGACCTTCAGCATGATTTATTGAAAAGCCCAAACGATTCCCCAGCATCTAAAACTAATATATTTTAAGTTTTTTGTCACTAACTTATCATTCTTTCCTTCACTGGGCTGCAACTCTGTTCAGGACTTTAGGATATGGGCGCCACCATCTTGACTCAGCATCACACTTACTGAGGAGAGTGGGATAAAGTACAGGGGGACGGGTTATAGCTGTGCTTTGCACAGACAGAGCAGAGCTGGGGTCAGGGAAAGGTCAGCAGTCCCAGAATGCAGAGCAACACAGTCAGAAGGCACTTCCTGTTTGCAGGCTGCCTGATGTTCCATGAGCCGACATCTTGGATGTTTAAAGGCTCATAACATGCAGTAGATGCAGGTAGGATGATTTTTAATGTGAGCAATCTGTATGTACAGGGTGTGGGAAACATATAAGATAGACTCTTATTCAGAGTGAAGGACCGCTGTAAGTTACTATTCAGTGGGAAGGGGTACTTCCTTCCTTGCAGATAGACACCTATTAAATGCCCTGATTCTTTCAGAAGCTGTAACTGAGCTCAATAATCTGTTTACAACCCCCCGCCCTGCCTCCCCCCTTTGCTCTGGGTTTAGGAGAATTGTAAACAGGCAGACCTAAAACCTGGTCCAGAAGACACTACACTAACACGTAACCTGCACCTCGCACCCTCAGTGAGACCTTACTTGCTGCAAGTTAAGATTTATTTGTTTTGCACCTGTGGACATCCGCATAATATCTATTTCACTTGTGCTGCGTGGCCATAGTTTTGGGTGATGAAAGACTCACTCCCTTGCAGCATAAGGCTACCTTGCTGAATTTTAAAGGCAGGAATATATAATGAGGAGCTAAATCCTGGAGTCCAGAACCAGGTAAATATCTGTCCTAGGGGCATAGCGATTTAAGATGCCCTGCAAGGTGAACCTCCCTGGTTGCCCTGTATAGTGTCACCACAATGAGACTCTGGCATCATCCCCGCTATGCATGCTTGCCGTGCCCTGCAGACTTAAAGTGGAACAAAATCCAGGGTGCCTGGCCCTGAAATCTTTTAGATTGATGCTGCTTGCCTTCCCCTGAATTGGGAAGCCCCACTGTGTGAAAACCCCCAGGTCACTATCAGCTTACCTTTCCCTGCCATTTGCTGTGCCTATGTAATTCAGCAAACAGCTCTGATTGTTTACAATGGGCACATACCCTGCATCTTTGGGCTGTGCGCACGCTCCTACCCCCATTGAAGAACATGAGTCGTTTCCCAAATGACATAGTCATGGCAAACTCCTCTGATTAGGCAAGAGCCCACGCATACGCCGTTGGACCGGGAAGAGTTGAGTTTTCCCAGGGTGTTTTTAGGGGTTTCACATAGCAGGGCATCCCAACTTGGGATACCGCGGGCACGAAACTGATTGCCCCGCTTTGTGAAACCCCCTAGAACACGCTCCTCTTCCTGGTCCAGCAGTGCATGCATTAGTCACGGAAAACGTCCCTGATTAGACGCGACCATGTCATTTGGCAAATGGCTCGGATGTTCTGTTCTGCTTTAAATGTCTACTGGCAGGTCCACGCAAACTGGAGACAGTGGGTATAGAGTGAGCTGTGGATTGAGGCCACGCATCAGCTGGGGGATCAAGGATTGAGGTCAGTATACAATAAACCTAGATGGTTTCATATTGCGGAGCATCCCAAATCAGGATGCCCCTAACAAATTCTAATAAAAAGGATCAACTCTTTTATACAAGTTTTGGTCCACTTTAAACTATTTCAGTGACAAAAGAGCTGTCCGGACATACCCAATTCGTCAGCAAATGGAATCAGCGGATTTATGATGCTGTAACGTCTAAGGAGAGCGTGCACATTCCAATTCAATTGATAGACAGGAAGCGCATGTACCAGTTATTATCAGGATGTCATAACAAGGCCATGATTAGCTGTGTACAAACAAGTCGCACGCGGGAGACTTACACACAGGGGAGGCATGTTTGCTAGACGAGTCGCTGGTGAAGCTGTCCCTTGCAGACTCGCTGTCACTGGAAGAACAGGCCATGCTCTCAGACAGGCGAGACGTATCAGAATTGCTGAGGTGATCCTCGCTCCCAAGGGATTTATTGTCACTGAACGGCATATTGATTCCTGTGAACGAAGATGCCGGCCGACGTCAATGACATGAACAATGGTAATATCCAAGTAGTGTCAGAGGCAGAGCACACCGAGAAACTGGACAACTTTACTCTAATCTAATAGAGAGATTATGCCAGTAAACCAGAAAGAAAGTGACACTATTTACACTTTGTCTTCTGTAGCAGCCGAAAAGACGTCATGGTGTAAGGGATGAGACACAGAGCTTTAAACTGCAAGTTTAAAGCCCAACTTAAACTGAACTCATCTCTTTGGCAAAGACCTAAAGCCCCCCCAGACATTGTAATCAGCTATACCCCCCTCCAAATGCACCAAAACATACCGTAATCTTTAGCTTATGAATGGCTGCCGCTGATAGGGTTCTTTAATGGCTGGCAGCAATCTCACAAGAGTGCAAGAGTATGGGGTTGATAAGGAATTGTGTCCTATTACAGGCATTTCCTCTGGCTATTAAAATGGATCAACACCCTCCGCGGCAAGGGTGTTGGTAGCCACCGGCATCACTGCTGTCTGACAGTGTGGGGAGGGGGGCATCCAGAATGCTGGAGCCTCCCTACACATAAGCCCCAGGACTCCTGTAAACCTTACTGTAACCTCATTCCTCGGCAGGTAATCCAGTGCTGCAATTGGCTGCCCGGCGTCCACATGGGCAGTGATCTGCCTGCCGAATGTCCTACCCACGTGAGTGCCAAACAGCCAATCGTGGTGCTGTCTGTGCCCACATACACACCGGGCAGCTGCCAATCGCTGTGCTGGATTCCCAGCGGGGGAGTGAGGTTAAGGTAAGGTTTATGGGCTTCCTGGGGGGTTATGTGCGGCGGGAGGGGGGGCTCTCCCGCTCCCAGACTGTCAGATACCTGCGGAGGGTGTTGGTCCTCTTTAAAGGAGACCCACTTCCTCATTCACTTGTATGGCAACAAATAGCAGCCATTCATGTGACTTGAGTCCTTAGGACTGCAACCATGGCCCATGGTCTTGAGTGGGGTTGGTGCAGTCTGGATTTCAAGTGAAGAAAGGTTTTAAACTACCAGAATAGGGTCCTGCACTGGACTATTGGAGATAATCCGTTTGTTGTTTTTGCCAGGACAGTCCCTATAATGAAATCCATACATTTGTTATTAGATGAAACGTCTGTGACCTAACAGGAAATGAGGTCCGATCTCTCCAAAGGGGTCACAGGAAGTAAAAGTAACTTACACAGAATTAAGGGGAATTCTTCACCATTTTTTTCTCATATTTCTAAGCCTTCCTTTGCTGTTGACTAAAAGTAATCAAAGTAGGATTTACTTAGCTCATATCCCAATCTCTTCCAGGCTGGGTATTCATCAAATGAGGGAACCTGAAGCTCCAGCAAACAGCGCAATAGCCAAAGCCTAGCAGTGTGTGCTGCAGCTTCTCACCTCTTTGAATGAAGACTGGGCATGGAAGAGAGTTCTTTGGGAGTCTATTTACTTCTCAAATAGGGTGTGGGTATGCTTCAGTCTTTAAGAGGAGCAAAACCCTGTATAGCTGGTCCTAGCAAGCCTGGCAAGCATTCCCTGCTCGTGTAGACAGACTTGAATTTCTGCTAGTTAGTGTGTGCTGGGTGGCCGGAGCAGGGGACACACAGCAAAGCTTTGCTGTTTTCAGCTAAACAGTGCATGCTCTGTGAGATTGTTTAAAAGCCAAATCAGGATGCCCCAGGGATAAGAAAATTCCAAGGTTTTGGTACATTTAAAAAGGAGTAGTAAATTCACATTACTCTAAGAAACAGTGCTTTAAAGTGGACCAAAACCCGGCCCGGGAATCTATGATCCCCAGGCCGATCGATTCCCTTCCTCCCGGGGCATTCAAAATTGGAATGCCCCGCTGTGTGAAACCCCCCAGGTCGCCCCATACATCTACCTTGCTTCCCGGTCCAACGGTGCATGCGCGAGCTACATCCTCGCTATCCTTCTAGCAGGACACATGCCCGCGCCAGGCATTTGTGAATGGCCGGCGCAGGCACGCTCCCTGTTAGAAGGAAGCAGGGAATGCGGCTGTCAGCGGGCTCGGAGCCACTGGCCTTAGACGCTGGCTTAGATGGCGTGACGTCAGCGGTTCCGAATGCGCTGATAGGACGAGCGCCCGCCGCATGCACCGTAGGACTGGGAAGAGGCGAGTTGCGCCCGGCGTTCGGGGGGGAGGGGTTTCACAAGGGGACCAAAACCCAGGATAGTCAAAATCCTGAGTTTTGGTCCACTTTAATAACTTTCTCTCTTTAGTATTGTATTTGAATTGCTGGACATTGTGGTGCTTTGCTAGGCATGGTCACTATGGCATTGCCACATGTTTATGTTCACTGCAGCATGGAAGGAAAGTTTAATATTCTCAGTGAGGTCAAAAGCAAAAAAATAAATAAATAAATAAAGAACTTTATCCATTCTATTCAAAAGTAACCCTTGCTTGCTTCTCTGGGGTAAGTTTTTATTCACGGTTGTCCTATTCTTTTTGTTCATTCTGGGCGACAATAAGTTTGCAGTTATGTCTGATCTGCAGGATTTATGCTCCACTGGAATCGCTGCCATCATCCCCCTAAGCTGTAAGGCGATAGCAGGCAGAGAGCAGCTGCTAGGCGGCCTGACACAAGAACATCCCTCATATGGGCCTTACAAGGGAAAGCCTTAAAGGGCCACTCCAGCCCCTTCCTGAAAAAGAAAAAAAAATAGCCTCTTCCAAATACCCTGCCCCTTCCAAATAGCGATCCTGCTAATGTAATAAAACAAAAAAAAAAAAAGACACTTAACTTTCCCCCCAAATCCAGCCCCAGTCAGCGGTGCTGCAACACCACCCTCCTGGATATCCCGGTTGGCCACTTGGAGCAGCGCTCTCCTCATCCGCGTCTGCTCCCAGCGGTTGGCCAAGACTTCAGGAAGATGATGGCAGGCATTTGATGGCAGGCATTTGGTGAAGATAAATGTCTTTTTTTTTTCTTTTATTACATTAGCAGAATCACTATGTGGAAGGGGCAGGGCGGGGTTTTTGTTTTTTTGGCAGGAAGGAGCTGTAGTGGCCCTTTAAGTTGCTGCGTTCCCCTATGTACAGGACCCGGATAGGACTGCTGAAGTATGGATGAGTGGAAGATCCAGCTCCTACATTTCTGCTGTTACACACAGGCTCTCATCTGCTGCTTCTGCTTTTTGGTGGAGATGAAGTCTACCATCAGTTCAGGTAGCCATTTCTGTTCGGGTTTTGCCAGTCAGGTTTTCTTTAGGGATATTGAGTTTGGATACAGTGCTAACCTAAACTAGGTCTAGACAAAGATTGGATGCAGGGAAAGTGCACTGGAGATGCCTTCAGCTCATGACAAGTAGTTTAAAATATGGCCTGTGAAGCTGGCAGTACACCGAGTTTTTGGTTTTTTTTTTTAAGAGAAACATCAGACTTGCCCTCTATAAGACACGGAGGGATGGCAGAGCACAATGTGCCCAGAATGGTAAGTAAGAAAAAAAGAGTTAAAAAAAAGTTTGGAGTTTTTATTAACTCTCCAAACCTTCTAATATTCATCTTTAAAGTGGAAGAAAACCCATGATTTTGGCTATCCCAGGTTTTTAGTTATCCCCTGTGCACCAGGGGCATCCCGAGGCTTTTGCTGTGCACATTAATGATTAGCAAATGGCTCTGTTTACGGCAATTGGGAACGCGCACACAGCCTTAAGATGCTGAGGTTGCGGGCGCCCAATATTTATATTGGTGAGGGAGCCAAGAAGAAGGTAAGTTTCCTGGCGCCCTGGGGGGATAGATTGTAGTGCTGGCACCGTTGGGTTTTGGTCCGCTTTTAATTAAATGCTGAAGAGCAATATTGTAGTATAGGTATACAGAAACTAACTAGAAGTGTGAACAAACAAAAATAAAATAAAAAAGCAGAGCAAATAAAACCACCTGTTAACCCAGCCTTACAGTTTCCGTCCCCGGGGGGCATCCCAGTTTGGCATGCTCTGCTTTGTGATTCCCCCTGGAATTGTGACTCACTTACCTGGCTCTACACTCCCATGTGCAGGTCTGTGACAATGAGATCACTGCTGTGCGTTTGTTGGCACATCCACTACCTGCACCTGCCGACAGCCATTGAACTCTGCCTTGTGTGGGGAGCACCCTGTGCAGTGGGAGCAGAAAAGGCCTGTGCATGTGCTGTGGGAGCTTGAGGGGAGGTAAGAGAGTTGCAAATCCAGGGGTTTCCCACACATCTGGGGGTTCCCAGATCAGAGAGAGACCTGGGGGGGGGGCATAATCCTATATGCCAGTACATAAAATAAGACTAAAACTGCCAATGTGTATGGATTAGATTGCCCCATATACAAAGCCTATATAGCAAACACACTATACACAAATGACAATACAACAGTAGAACGGTTGGGTCAGAAAGTGACTCAAATATGGAGATCACAGTGGGAGTACAGAACGGATTCAATGCTCAGGACTCTGAGGGATCGAGCCTGTGCTTAGTAAATCAAGTAAACGTTCTTTTACTATTTATGAGGCGGTACAAATATTAAATATTAGCAAATATTAAAACTGAACAGATTGGAGAGTTAGAGATTGCCAGACAGGGGAGGTTGGTTACCTGGGCAGGAGCTGATCGGGTGCAGCGATCAGATTGTTGGCATGCAGTGACAGCTCCTCTGGGGACAGCTGATCCAGCGCAGAGCACGGTGTGAGTTGCAGTGTTAGGTGTTGCAGTGTCGCTGCCTGTGGTGGTGGTGCAGTACCCGATCCCTGTCTGTACACAGCCTCCAGCGCTTGCCTATCAGTCAGACTGGATTGTTTTTGTTCAGTTCACAGCTGATCTCTGGGGGAGGGGGTGGACTGTACCAACACTAGCACATGGACGGCCGTGGCACCTCACTGTTACCCGGGCCCATTCTCCTTGCTGCAGAGACACAGTACAGTTACCAGTGCCCGCTCACCTCACGCCACAGCTTTAGTCCAAGCGGCGAATGACTACACTAAGAAACCATGCAAACCCCCCACAGCAGCAGCAATGGTGCGGCCCAGCAGAGCGCGTCACGTATTTACGGAAGTAATCATCTGAAAGCCATAGCTCCGCCCCTCTCGAGCTCTGTTGCAGGCAGATTCTTTCCATTCTATTTTAAATAACCACGCCCCCACGTTAACCCTCAACTGGCATCAGCTTAGGCGGCTTTCAAAGCAGCGGACGCGGTATACCTAGTCTCTACGAAAGGGTTAATAGAAAGGGGCGGGGCATAGAATGAGGCCGTTGTACAGTAAGCAGATTAGTGGAAAAGGTCGTAGCCCCGGGCTGGCGGCTGGGTCCCGCCAAGTGCGGCTCTATGGCGCCTCCACAGCCTTCGCCTAGCAACCGCGCTGCATTGTTTATATTTACATAATGCTCACGCGCTGATTGGCTGCTGGATGGATGCGTTCCAGGGCTGTCAGCTGACACACTTGCGAATGCTGCACATTACAATTGATTCAGCACTAGATTTTTTTTATTCTGACTGTTTTAAGCGCCATATTTAGCTGTGCAATTTTAAATAGCTAAACATGGTGCTGAATTGCACCAAGGGAAATTGTTTTCTCCCCCAAAAAAATGACAAAAGGAGGCATCTGTCCCCATGTGAACCAGGTTTACCTCAAAATTCGGACAGACTATGGCCTTGGTTCATCAAGAGTTGAAAAAAAAAAATCTCATGGTAGAAAAAAAAATCATTTTATGACAAAAAAAGCCTGAGATTTTCAATGCTGATGAATCACCAGCTAGGAAGACAATGGCACTTTTACTACAGTGTAAAAATGAATACAAAGTTCTCTACTTTTCTCAGGAAGTAGTGAAAAACTGCCATTAACTTTCATTGTTTTCTTATCTGGTGATTCATCAACATTGACATTCTCAGGCTTTTTTCTCATAAAATTATTTTTTTTTCTACCAAATTCTTTTTCAACTCTTGATGAATCAAGGCCTATATAGGAAAAAATAGGATCCCGGCCATTATTATTATATGTTATGGGTGGCCCAGAGACAATATAGGCTGTATAGAGGCTGGGTCCATCTATAACCTATATGTGATGGTTGGGTCCTTAGTTTGAACTGGATCTCTGAAGGCTTAAAGTGGACCAAAACCCAGGATTTTGACTGTCCTGGGTTTTTGTCCTTTCCCCCGGTCGTGGGTGCCCCGCAGTTTGAAACCCCCAGATCGCTGAAGTCAACTCACCTCTTCCTGGTCCTACGGCGCATGTGCGGCCACTCGTCCAATCAGCGCGCTCGGAGCTGCTGACGTCACGTCGTCTACGGACAGTGGCACACACCCTGCTGCGGCTCGTGCATGCGCAGTTGAACCGGGAGACAAGGTAAGTGTATGGGGCAACCTGGGGGGGTTTCACACAGTGGGGCATCCGGATTTTGGATGCCCCAGGGGGAGGGAATCAAGCAGCCCCGGAATCTTACAGATCCCTGGGCCTATTGCAGTGGGTTTTAGTCCACTTTAACTTAATATTCAGGCCATAAACATAATCTGAAAATCAGGCCAGGGGCTCAGACACAATATAAGCTCTATAGAGTCTGGCCCCCTCTATTATATGTGTGATGGCTTGATCCCTAGTTTGAATTGGGGCCCCAAAGCAAACCAGCCAGGAGGAGGGTGCCGACACCCTCATTTATTATCAACACCAATAGTGTGGCAGCCTGAAGGTCTCGGGTCAGGGTGGCCATTAGGACCCCCTCTTTGCAGCTAGGCCCCATACTAGAGTCTTTGTTCTCCTTCCAAGGCTATGTTGGTAAGACCCGGGAAGTTTGTAGAGTGGGGAATCCCAAATCAGCATTTCCCGGATACAGGGAATCACCTGGCCATATAGTCTTTTAGACTCCAGTGCCAGGACTGGAGGGTTTAGTCCCGCTTTAACTTTTAGTCTTTGTGACTCCTGTGTGTCGCTGCACTGCATTGCAACACAGAGGTGACACTGCCTGGTATTTTTAATGGGATCGTTCACATACCTGAGCTTCATTGTGTTTCCAATGCAATACTAGTGCAGATCAATAGAAATCTATGGCAGCGCAGGTATAACGCAGTGTATTGCATTATGCTTGCTTTGTGTTAAGCAGCACAGTGGCAGTAATGTATTTTCATAAATACAACCCAAACGCATTAAAGGGACAGTCCAGCCAGACTGCTTGTCTTGAAAATCCCCACTGCCCAGCCACCCTTCCCTAGCACTGAGCAGTGTGGGGGGTTCATTAAAAAAAAAACCTCAGTCGCTATCCGGCGGCAATGATTGGGCAACGCCAGCGCCGCCATCTTTCCTTCAGCTGCTCCTGCCACAGTGGAGTGTGCTCCTGCTCACCCATTCAGCTGGAGGAAACATTGCAGTGCCCAGCCCTGGCCGTAGAGTCTTTAACATTTCAGTGCCAGTACTGATGATGGGTGCTGAATTGTGACTGAGGTTTTATGTAACCCAACCTGCCTCAGCACTAGGGAAGAATGGCTGGGTAGGGGGGGATTTGCAAAACGGGCAGTCTACCCCATGGGCCACAAACCCATGCCCAGGGCCAGGGTGGATTTGATTTAAATCTAACTGATTTAAATCACTAGTCAGTAAGGCTTGATTTAAATCAGTGATTTAAATCAAAGTTTCTACCTAAACTAGTTCTTGCTATTTTAACATGCAAGTAGATGAAGATTTTTAGAATCACTTTTTATATTACTTTTTTCTCCCCAGTTTAATGGGTTAATCATTCATATTTGGACACCACTGTTCTGTTGTACTTAGGAAGGAGAAAAATAATCCTGACCTTAATAACAATTTAAATAGATTTATTCAACTGAAACAATAAGAACATTACAGCATAAGTTATTTGCTTAAACAAACATCCATGTTTTGTTAACTAATTTGGCTAAACAAAATATATATATATTTTAAGAAACTTAGACTGTCAGCCCAGCCGACACATGAAAAACTTAAATCCTACTGTCCCTGCTGTCCTCTGTAGCTCACTAGTCATAGGTTTGTAGAACAATAGGATTAAGGTCTTTTTCTCAACTCTGTTCATGTTGTAACATTTTTGCTGTGAAGAAGAGGCTGGGACCTCTGCGGAGTCAAATTCAGTTTTGAGAACTGCGTAAGTAAAGCGAGCGTCTGTGATAATATAGGAGAGAAACTGCCCACTAATCCTACAGAAACCTCTGGAAGAGCATGGCATTGTGAATGTTACACATATACAAGCACAGGGGATCCTATCTATGGAGACTATTAAAATGGTACTGGTGCTGGGTGGTATATCATAATCTAATCAATACATCTGATTGGATAATATATATATATAAGTATGCCAACAAAAGGAAAAATGGGAAAAAGGGGAGAAAAAATTAACACAAGTGATATAACCTATATCAAATGAAACGCAATGTGCAAGTGTATGTGCAATATAACAGCAATAAAAACAACAATCCAAGAGCTAAAAAAAATATATATATATATATATAAAGATATGAAAATATGGGCAGTAGTGTGCCACAATAAAGTGCATACAAAAATGGAAACCTGTTAACAAAACCACAATGGGTGCTAGATCAAAGTGCTATAGTGCAATGCGGCATAGGTATAATAATTAAACCAACCAAAAAAGTATAAGCAAAAAAAGTTTTAAGCTAAAACACCACCGAGCAAGGATGATACAATAGAGTATAAGTAACAAAGATTTACATCACCTGTCTCCCGGGGATCCCCCGCCGCAGCCGCCACCGACGCGTTGCGTGTCAATCAGACACTTCGCCAGGGTGTCTTCGCGGGCTTGGAGGAAAGGTGAGCATGGTAAACGCCCTGAGGGGGTTTCACACAGTGGGGCATCCCAGTTCGGAGATGGAGGGAGGGACCATCAATCCTGTCCCACTCTGCTGATCTGATTGGGGGACAGGATGAAAAAGAATGCCATTGGCTGAACCTATAAACCCTGATATCTCGGCCATTTCCGCCTAAATTTAAAAATGGAAAACAGTACACAACAGTGCCAAATGTAGCCCCATGCAATGGTGTTACAATTACCTTTGCCTGCAGTATCAGCCAAATCATCCGAAAAATTGTTACAATATTAGGAGTGGCAAAATCTAGTTTGGTAATGTACATCCTGAGACAGAAATAAAGCACTGGTTAACTCATAATGCAAAAAGACCTGGACACCCATGGAAGACAACAGTGGTGGATGATCGCAGAGTAATGTCCATGGTGAAGAGAAACCCTACACAACAGCCAACCAAGTGAACAACACTCTCCAGGATGTAGGCGTATCAATATCAAAATCTGCTATAAAGAGAAAACTGCATGACTATGGTGAATGTGTGGTCTCTAGTCCAATCAGCGTGCTTGGATCTGCTCCCGCCCCTTAATCTTAAGAGCTTGTCTAAGGTGAGTGGATCCGAGCATGCTGGCGGCTTTATCCCCTGCTACCCTCTAACAGGGACTGTGCCCATGCAAACCATTCACAAATGCCTAGCGCGGTCACGCACCCTGCTAAAGGGATAGCGGGGATGCGACCTGGGAGGTTTCACACAGCAAGGAGGAAATCTTAGATTCCAGGGCCACTAGATTTCCTCCTTGCTGTGTGAAACCTCCCAGGCCATCTGTGCATGGGTTTTGGTCCACTTTAAGCCCTGTCTACTAGTTTTTTTTGCCAGAAGGGGGCTTTAGGGGAGCAATTTACTAAACGTTCTTTTTTTTTTTACTTTTGGTCCACTTTAACATAGCAAAACATTTTTATTCCCCAGCTCCCTTGGCATTATGTCTTGTGAGGGGCATAAACTCCAAGCCCATGTAGGTCAATAACCTCATCCCCAAAGTGTAAGCCATCCACAGCCAGACCAGGAGCTCCCATGGCTTCCCCACTAATAACCAAATAACATTTCCAAGTACCAAAGCCAGATGGGTGATCCCACCTGCCGACCTCCATATGTAACTTAACAAACCTGTTTCAAAACCAGCTGCCATCTCACACCTGCCCGCTGTGACAAAGAACAGTCCTCATACCTGAGTTATCAAGCACTACATAACACCATATCAGTGAAATTTAGATTAGTGAAAAATATCATTTAGAATTTCCTTTTTCATTGTTTAAATGTTGTGGTATTGAAAGAAACACACACACTAAAACATTAGCAAATGCAGCAACATGCAGAAAAAAATGTAAATTATATTCTGAACAAAGATTTTGGGGGATATCACCCCCCCCCCCCCCCCAATTGTGCCAGAGAGAAAAATGCACCACTAGTTGATTAAAACTTTTTTTTTTTTACACAAATCTTTATTATCCAAGGCAGACTACATACACAGGCAATCTTAAAGTGGACCAGCACCCTCCCGTGATCGGCCCGGGAATCTATAAGATTCCCGGACCGATCAGCTCCCTGACTGCGGGGCACCCCGATCGGGGGTGCCCCGCTGTGTGAAACCCCCCAGAAACCCCTAAATTCCTACCTGCTCCTCGATCCAGCGGCGCCCGCCGCCTCCCACGCGTCCCTCTAGCAGGACGCGCACCCGCGCCGGCCGTTTGTGAATGGTTGGCGCGGGCCCTATAAGAGTGACACGTGGGCAGCGGGACGGGCACGCTCTCTTGTCCATCGCTGCCTCCCGCTTGTCCGTCGGCGGGGATTGGCAGCAGCGGTCACGTGGGAGCGGGGAGAGGTGAGTTTTTGGGGCTTTCTGGGGGGTTTCACACAGCGGGGCACCCCGCCGAAGTGGACCAAAACCCAGGATAGTCAAAATCCTGGGTGTTGGTCCACTTTAAAAAAACATACACAGTGACACAATCCAGAAGAGCGCTGCCAGTTATCTCACATAGCCCATCCTAAATCTCAAATCCTCTACTCCCTCTATAAATTACCTAACCCTCAATAACACAATAAAATGTGCCAAAGGTATCCCAAAAGTGCATCAATTTCAAAGCAATCCTCCTAATTCCAAATAAGTATATTTCCCAAGTGCTAGTCAATTGAAAGACAACAGTAAGGAGAGGGTTAACATATAGTTAACATATTGGCCTTGATTCAATAAGAGTTGAAAAAAATTATCTTGGTAGTAAAAGATTCAATTCATGAGAAAAAAGCCTGAGAATGTCACTGTTACTGAATCACTAGATAAAAAGACAATGACAGTCGTGGCAGCTTTCACTACAATGTATAAAGGCGTAAACAGTTCTCTATTTTTCTTAAAGTGGACCAACACCCAGGATTTTGACTATCCTGGGTCTTGGTCCACTTCGGTGGGGCACCCCCGATCGGGTGTGTGAAACCCCCCGAAAAACTCACCTCTCCCCGCTCCCAGCGCCGACGTACAAGGGGAGAACTGGAACGTCTAAGCGGCGGCGGCCGCCGCCGCCTCCCTCGCATCACTTTTGACGCGCGCGCGCCCGCGCCGGCCATTCGCAGACGGCCGGCGCGGAGGCGCGCACGCCTACAGGGGCGCGAGGGAGGCGGCGGCGGCCGGCCGCCGCCGAAGATAAGGTAGGTGAGTTGGGGTGTTTGGGGGGGGTTTCACCCCGCGGGACATCCCGATCTCGGATGTCCCGCGGGGTGGGGGGTGATCGGCCCGGGAATCTTATAGATTCCCGGGCCGATCACCCGTGGGTGTTGGTCCACTTTAAGAGTAAAAAAAGTGCCATTGACTTTCATTGTCTTCTACTACCATGAGAATTTTTTTCAGCCCTTATTGAATCGAGGCCATAAGAGTCCACAGCATACATCACCGGCAGGCCTCCTGGCAGCACAAATCCTGCTGGTCAAATTATATTATATATATAAATTATATTACATTTTATTTTGCACTACTCTAATTTGTGGTGAATTCGGGCAGATTGGGCTTGATAGACAGGCCCATATCTACTTTGTACGGCGTTACGGAAGATGATGGCGCTATATAAATAAATAACAATTGCTGCGTAAATACGAAAAGAAAAACCATGCATATACCACTCAAAGGCCAGGAACCCTGACTAAAAGAAATGGGGAGGGAGGATGGGACAACATACCTTTGTTTCCCACGACGTCACAAAAGGACCCCCACAGCCCTTCCAGGACCTACTGGCCCAACCAATCCTCACTCTCCAGGGGAGAAAGAATGTGAAAAAGATAAATAAACTAGGGAATCTGGAAAAGAGAGCTAGGGGGAAAAGACAAGAACAAAAAGAAAAAAACAGTCAAAGAGAATGGCCTCGATTAATCAAGAGGTCTTATTGGCTGAGCGCCACTGGGCCGAGGAGAGGCGAGTTTAACTGGGCGAACTGTGGGGTTTCACATAGTGGGGTGTCCTGAATCGGGATGCCAGGGAACAGAAAAAAAAAACAGGGAAAGTCAAAATCCTGAGTTTTGTTCCGCTTTAGATCAACAAGGCAGTGCAGGTACCACACTGCCTACAGAAGTCTATGGGCAGCACAGGTTGTTGCAGTGCATTGTGGTGCAGATACTCTCTGCTGCCTCTTGGTCTATGCTGCCCAGTCTTTGTTTCCTTTCCTCAGGCGCTTTCCTTCCCAGGTACTGGCCCCAGGCGACCATCAGGGCAGTACAGGTCCAAGACTAAGCTGAAGTGTTCTGTGAGTGTTTACCCTGTAAGTTGCTTTTGTTATTTAGCTAATGATCACACTTATATTAGGCAGCAATCGCATCATGAGTGACTACATGACGTGGCCTTGCATTATTTCTACAAAGCTGAAGGGTGGGCCTCAGGAGTGATTTCACCCAAGGTATTTCATCTGTCCGGCACTAGCATTATACAAGATAAAGGTTACAGGCAGGACAAAACAAATAGTTGATAAGATTTTAGTTTAAAAAAAAAAGATCAATTGGAAAGAGCTAAAGACAATAGATTCTTTGTTCTGTGGACTTTACAACTGTATACAGACATAAAAGATAATGTGTGGTCTATATATGAACAACTCCACAGCTATGCCTGAGGAGCCATGAAAAAAACTCCTCCCACATTGGAAGTGGGGGGACGAGTTTGGAGTTTCTTCAGCTTCTAGTGCTGGGATAAAGCAGAACAAAACCCACTTGGGCCAGCCCCGAAATCTAAAACATTACAGGGCCAGCCACTGGCCTTACCTCGAATCAGGATGCCCCACTGAAACCCCTCAGGGCACCATAAACACTCACCTTTCCCTGCTCCAATGGCGCATGCATAGGCTCTCATTCAGCAATGATATACGTGTGTGCTCCTGCCCCAACCATTCAGATAGGCTGGGATGGGAGAGAGCACGTTGAAGTCAATGAGGTCCATTCAGAGCCAGGTCAGAATTCTCACTCCTTTTTTAGGAGAGAAAACGGTCATTGACTTTCATTGTCTACCTAGTGTAAATTTTCTTCTGGTGTTGAATTAGCCCCAAGGTAGACAATGAAAGTCAATGGCAGGTTTCTCCCCTAAAAACGTTGCCTAAAGTCACTTATAACTGAAGGTCCACTCCAAAATCTCTGTTAAACTCCCTGGGTCACCGATATTCTTACATTCCCCGTCAGCTCCCATGGAACTACAACTGCTGGCAGCCACATCCCCAGCTTCCCTGTAGCTGATGTGCACCTAGGGGGGGGATCTCACATTGCAGGATGACCCAAAAGCCCCTAGGGGAATCTCTCAAAGAGAAGCAAAGCCTGTTGCCCCCCCCCCCCCATCACTGGTTTACTCACCTCGCTGGTGTTCCAACGGGGTAGGCCACATCCCCAGCTTGCCTCACTAGATGTGCTCAGACAGAGGGAAACTAGGGATGCCAGACGTTTTCCCTGGCACATCCCAAATCCCACACAATGTGAATGTGCATACCCAGCATCCCTGGGCTAAGGCACACTTCCCAGATAGGCTTCCCTGTCTAAAGGGAACTGGGGATGCGGCTACCGCTGCTTCCGATTGCCAACTCTGTGTCTAAACAAAGCTGTATTGACGATCAATAATACACACAGCATTGATTGGACAAGAGCCCACGCATGTGTCTTAGAAAGGTACATTTTTGTAGGTAATCTGGGGGGTTTCACTTAGCAAAGCAAACCAAATTTGGATGCCTCCAGAACCAAAAAAAACAAAACCTGTTAAAATCCTGGGTTTTCCTCTGCTTTAAAGCGGACCAAAAGTGTCCCTGGGTCACCTGATACCCTCCCAGGGCATCCAGATTCAGCATGTCCCACTGACTGAACCCCCCGTAAAACTTGCCTTCTCTCCGATCCAATGACACATGCGCGAATCCCGGACTCTGTACATTCTACCTTTAGCCAGGCATTTGTATATGGCCAGCGCATTCACATACTCCGTTAGAGGTTAGCAGGGATGTGGCTGCCAGCATGCTCGCTTCCTTTGGACTAGACTCGCCCCTTAGCCGAGTCTTAGCTGATAATGATAAGTGCAGTTGAGCACTCTACTTTGATGAGAGCCCACGCATGCAACATAGGATCAGGAAAAGGTGAGTTTTACTAGGTAACCTGGGGGGTTTCACACAGCGGAGCATCCTGAATTGGGGTGCCCTTGGGCCAAGGACTAAAACACGAGATCAAAGTCAAAATCCCAGGTTTAGGTTCACTTTAAAGTGAAACAAAACCCAGCGAGGCCAGCCCTGGAATCTAAAAGAAGATGTAAACAAAGGTGGCTGTATCCTTGGGCTGTGCCAGCGGCATACGACTCCCACACCAGCTATTTGTGAATAGCGGGCGCAGACACGCTTTGTTAGAGGCTAGCGGGCATGTGGCCATCGGCGCACTCGGCTGGATCCAGCCCTTAGCCAATATTGTCGAGCACGTTGATTGAACAAGAGCCCGTGCATGCGCTGTAGGACTGGGAAGGAATTTTACGGGGGGGGGGCCTGGGGGGGGTTAACAAAGTGGGGAATCCCAAATAGAGCATAACACACCTGCTTCCTGGCTCCTGTGCCGCTGTAAACACCTGCGGAAACATCCCCAGCATCTCGGGGCTGTGTGCACGCTCCTGCCTTCCAGATAGGCCAGGAGCGCATATGCTGAAGGAGATGCGGCCACATTATATTTAGTATTCACAGCAAATGGCTCTGACTGGAAGAGAGTCTGCGCATGCACTGTAGGACCAGGAAGAGGTGGGTAGGATGATCTGTGGGGTGTCACATCCCAATTTGGGAAAGTGAAAACCCCAGGTTTTGTTCTGCTTTAATATGTGCGGCATAGAGCCCTGATTAGAGGAGAGCTCACATAGTGTTGTGGGGTCGCCGCTGAGGTCATTGTACAGGCTGAAAATGCCGACATGTTAGAACAGTGGGCCAGCTTTCAGTTCATTAAAGCAGGTCTTCACCCTGAATAAGAGCCTCTTATATGTTTCCCCCACACTGTACATTAAAAATCAGCACCTAATGTGTATTCCGAGCCTTTAAAGCGGACCTTCACTCTGAATAAGAGTCTATCTTATATTTTTCCCACACCCTGTACATACAGATTGTCCACATTAAAAATCATCCTACCTGCATCTACTGCATGTTATGAGCCTTTAAACATCCAAGATGGCGGCTTATGGAAGCTGCCATCTTATCAGGCAGCCTGCAAACAGGAAGTGCCTCCTGACTGTGCTGCTCTGCATTCTGGGACTGCTGACCTTTACCTCTGCTCTGTCTGAGCAAAGCACAGCTATAACCCGCCCCCCTGTATCTTATCCCACTCTCCTCTCCTCAGTAAGTGTGGTGCTTCTGAGTCAAGATGGCGGCGCCCGTATCCTAAATTCCTGAACAGAGTTGCAGCCCAGTGGGGGAAAGAATAATAAGTTAGTGACTAAAAACGTAAAATATATTAATTTTAGATGCTGGGGAACCGTTTTTTAAGAGTTTGGGCTTTTCATTAAATCACGCTGAAGGTCCGGTTTAAACATCCAAGATGGCGCATCAGGCAGCCTGCAGACAGGAAGTGTCTGCTGACACTGTTGCTCTGCATTCTGGGATTGCTGTCCTTTTCCTAACCCCAGATCTGCCCTATCTGGGCACAGCACAGTTATAACCCCAGAGAAGGAAATAATAGAAAGCAAGCGACTAAAAACTTAAAGTGGACCAACACCCTCCACTGATCGGCCCGGGAATCTATAAGATTCGCGGACCGATCAGCCTCCTGACTGCAGGGCACCCCGATCGGCGGGGATTGGCAGCAGCGGTCACGTGGGAGCGAGGAGAGGTGAGTTTTTGGGGCTTTCTGGGGGGTTTCACACATAGTCAAAATCCTGGGTGTTGGTCCACTTTAAAATATATTAATTTTAGAGCTGTGTAATAGTTTTTTTTTTTTATGGGTTTGGGCATTTCATTAAATGATGCTGAAGATCCGGTTTAATGGCGGCACCCTATTATTACAGTTGAAGCAGCACTTGTCCCGTAGGAAGAGAGATAATACAATAGGTTAGAGAAGCCCCTTTCTAATGCTCTCATGTAATGGTGACTAGAGCAGCCCAGGCGGGTGAGAGCCGGAAGGCGCTGTGCTGTAATCGGAGCCGCGCTCAGTCACTCCCCTCCTGTGTTTCGCCGCTTTACGGCCCGGCGTACAGTCTATCCCAGTCACAGGAGGAACAGGCGGCCTCTGGCAGACCATCTATACCCGGCGAGCTGATCGCAGTCCTCCCACTTCCCACAATGCAGCGGGCAGAGCGGCGACAGGCTCGCACGGCTCACGTCACACAATTCCCGGATGATCCGTACACCGTCTGCGGGGTTCCCGGGCCCGGGATGGCCACCTTGGTCATAGATAACGGCGCCTACACCGCGAAGATCGGCTATAGCCACGGCGAGGTCAGGTGCGGAACATACCATAGAGTGCGCCTAGAGCGCGGGCCGAGAGGGGCGGGCTACCCTGCAGGTCGCCCTCTCGCTCACTACTCGGAGGACCAACACTGTACACAGCAGTAGGGGATGTCTGGCCTGTTGTGCCATAATAAAGCTGCTGTTTCTAGGCTCAGCACCCATCATATGTTCTATGATTTAACCTAGTTGCTTTCCAAGAACCCCTGTCATCAGGAGTGTAACTATATGGGTGAGACAGCACTGGGGCCCAGAATGTCATTATTGCCATACCACTTTATCAGATTTGCGGTATGCCTTGCTGTATGAAGCCCCAGGGGCATTGCCGGTACACTCGCATTTCACGGCGGCTCCTGCAATGCTGTAATCACCGAGCCGCATCCCCAGCTTCTGTGTAGCTGTGCGCAGTCCGGCACCCAGCCTATATTAGTGCAGGTCGCAGGAGCGGGCACCCGAGATGAAGTCCGGGGATCCACTTTAATGTTCGCATCAGGATCCTGTCACATTTAGTTATACCACTGCCTGTCTTAATAGAAACTAGTGAAGGGATTAAGCAGAACATCATAGGGCTGAACGGATAAAATGTAACTTTTACTAAAAAAGATTAAAATCCATAGCCATAACTATGGTCACCTGACATCGTCACCCAGGAGACATGGGTATGCTAGGGGCACATTTCGGGGTTAAATATCACCCAGTAATCGTCTCAATAACGCAAATGAGGAGGTGAATTTCTGATCTTCCTGACCGCGTTTCCCTGAAAATAAAATAGGTCTTTTATTCATTTTTGCTCCAAAAATAGGTGCTAGGGCTTATTTTCAGGGGTTGACTTATAGCTGGCTGGCACGATGGTGATGGCAGTACAGCGGCTCAAACACAGTACAGGGACAGAGCCAGCTGGCAGCAGGAGAATTCGCCCATATGTCCGGCATGGGGTAGAGCCAGGAAGATCAGACATTTAACTCCCGACAGAAAAGGTTACCTGTGTGACTTGAAGTGTTCTTACCCTCGCCCTTCTTTACAGCTGCCCCCCCCCCCCCCCCGACGATGAAGCCTGGCAGCTAAATTATGAATTTTAATCTGCTAGCTACAATCCATTTCCAATAAGTACTCTGGCTCCAATGTACTTTTATGATAACGTTCTTATTGGGGCAGGGGGAAGTCTGACCATACTGGGTGGTCTGGAGCACAGGGGGGCTTGCTCTCCTACCTATGCTGCCTTACAGTTACTAACAGTGACTAATACTACTCCTCCAACATGATCCATTTTGCTAATTGTTTTTATTTGTTATTTAGTACCGTGTACTTCTCCTTTTTATATTATGGGTTAAATCTGAAAAAAAAATAATTCATTTTTGCTAATTTCTTTGCTTTTAGAACCATTCCCAATTGTCAGTTCCGATCGAAGACTGCACGCTTAAAAACCTTTACCGCTAATCAAATTGATGAAATAAAGGACCCCTCTGGTCTCTTCTATATACTTCCATTCCAAAAGGTAATTGCTTTGTATGTGATCATCTTCTGCTCAGTGAAATCCTCCTGTGTTAAAGGTTCTTTTATTAAAGGGAAAGAATATTATAATTGACATCTTATCGGACCCCCAAAGCAGACCTGCTATTATTTGCTTATCTGTTGCTTTCTGGGGGGGCACTGGTTTGGACTGTTGAAAGAAATGATAAACAGAACAAAATATTGCTCTGCCAAATGGCCCATTTCCATGTACTTGTCTTGTATGCTAACGGAGGATTGGCATTCGGACAAGATTTGTTGGCTAATTGTTTGTGAGAGAAAAATAAGGGCTGCTCCCCCCCAGTGGGTTAGCGGCGTGTTAGACGTGGAGGGCAAACAATATATAGTAAAGATGGAAACCAGAGACCAAGATATCCTGAAAAGGGCCATTCTCATTATGATTGCACTGCCAAATATAATAAAAATCAAATATGTACCATAAAAAAACATGAATACTTATACATTTACAGCATAAAAATGAAGAGTGAGTGACTTATCCAGTAGATCAAATGTACTTATGGGGGACTCACCCTACTGGCAACTGAATTAGTATAAAGGGCCATGCTATCACTATTATATGACTACAGTGAAAGTAATGTGACTAAGAAATTATTAAATATTACCCAGTTAGTGAAAAACATTTACTGGTATATAGCTAATAATGTTCAAAGCGCTAAGTGCAAACAAAATATCATATAAGTATATACAACCTAAAAGTTCTTTCTAAGCAGCCTAATTATTTTAAAATAGTGTGTAAAAGCCCAATGTTACTATTTTACTGACGTAAATTTGTTATTCCTAATTACTTGCCATTTATGAAGGCGTTGGATTCAATAGAAGAGTCTGAGTCGGACATTGGCTCCTGTTTCCATTTTCTGTTATTTCACAAAACACAGACAGTCTGAGGCCTCCCATATTGTCAACAGATATCTTCAGTCAGTGAATTAAACAATATTTCATGTAAAAGAAAAACGTACATTCCGTGGATCCCTTGCTAGCAGGAGTCACAGGCCATGATCACCCCTTCCGTAGAGCCTCTGTAGGAGGCGGCGGGACGCGGCAGTCAGTGATTTCAGATCGGGACGATACCGGCGGGCGCGGCCTGTGACTCCTGCCAGCGTTCAATGGCGCTAGCAGGCGTCACAGGCCACACCCACCCGTGCTGGAACCGTCTCACTCTGTACTTGCGGCTGTGAGTTTTGAGCAGCCGATTCGATGCCTGCACTGCCTGTATTGGGGATGCCCGCACACAGGTAGGGAAGGATGCGGGAAGAAAAGTAAAAGCAGAAAAGAGGAAGAAAGGCAGGAAATAAGCATGAAAGAAAGAGAGTGAAAAACAAGGGAAGGGAGAAAAGGACAGATAAAAAAAGAAAGATGGATGGGAAGAAAGATGGAAAGGAGGGGGAACAAAGGAAGAAAAAGGGGAAAAGGAAAAAAAAGAAAGAAGTGGGAAAAAAGACTGAAGGATATAAAGGGAAGGCAGACTGAAAAGAAAGAGAGAACGAAAGAAAGAAAATAAGAGAATGGGGGGGAAAGGAAGGAGAAAAGAAAGCAAGGAAATATGGAAGAAGGGTGAAAAGACAGACAGAAGGCAAGAAAGGGAATGAAGAAAGGAAAGAAAAATGGAAAGAAGGAGGCAAGAAACAAAAGGGAAATAAGGAAGCAGAGGGGGAAACAAAAATAATGAAAAAAGAGTTAAAGTGGACCAACACCGAGAGGTGATCGGCCCGGAAATCTATAAGATTCCCGGGCCGATCACCTCCCACCCCGCGGGACATCCGAGATCGGGATGTCCCGCGGGGTGAAACCCCCCCAAATCGCTTACCTGATCTTCTGTGAATGGCCGGCGGGGGCGCGCGCGCCGAAAGTGACGCGAGGGAGGCGGCGGCGGCGGCAGCCGCTTGGTCGTTCCTGATCCCCGCCTGGACGTCCAGTCACGTGGGAGCGGGGACAGGTAAGATTTTGGGGCTTTCTGGGGGGTTTCACACAGCGGGGCACCCCCGATCGGGGTGCCCCGCCGAAGTGGACCAAAACCCAGGATAGTCAAAATCCTGGGTGTTGGTCCACTTTAATGAAAAAAACATACCTTTCCTCTTCACCAGGAGCCTCTGAGCATGCTGCTCATGATGGAGTGTCCTCACTCATGGCTAGCCCATGCAGACTCAAGTAGGGAGGCTAAGCTCAGCTGACAGACAGGGCCTTGCCAATGACCGCATAACTAGGATGGCAAAGATCACCCTGGGCTCCAATGGCACTGACCTGGCAAAAATTCCCCATGCCTGGGGACGGGACATGGCAGCCCGATGCTGGTAGCTGGCTCTGGGCTCCTTATGCTGATGCCTCATTGCATCTGAAGGGAGAGGTGGGCAGGGCCGGAAGCTGCACAGAGCTCACTCTAGGCTGGCCCCGTCCACCTGTCCCTTAAGATTCGGGAGCAAGTGAGCAGTGTTTTTTTTTTTTTTTTTTTAAACGGTGCTGTAGCGATCTGGGAAACCAGGTCCGCCGCTAATTATTATCCTCCTGCAGCCACAGCCTTGCATTCACATCACTGCCAGCGACGTCTGCATTCTAAATAAAGTCAGATAAATCACTATAGAATTCTGTGTGTCCTAAAACCTCAGCCAGTGTGAACAGAAATGGATCAGGCGCTGCAGCAAGATATGGTCTTTGTGCTCAATCCTAAAATGTAAAATGTGCACGATTATATGTGTGCACAAGCATACAGTGGCTATCTATGCATTAAAATTAACTAAAAATTGTTTTTTTATATATTTTTAGCATACAACAACATGATAAAATAAATTATTTCATTTCAGGGTTATTTAGTTAACTGGGATGTCCAAAGACAAGTATGGGATTATCTTTTTGGAAAAGAAATGTATCAGGTAAAAGCATTTATTTATTTTAACTGCTGACTGTCCACACAACTAAGAGGTCCCTACTGTGTGAACCCCCTTTCTCCCCTCCCCGGAGCGCTGTGAAATGCGCCTTCTTTCCAGCTCTCTCGCCGATGTAAATATCAGCGTCCACATTCCTAGCACCCACTGCTGTGTATGTGGCCACTTTCACTCCCATTGCAGAGCTGTTTGCCGAGCATTAACCCTTTCGCTGCCAGCCTACCTGCAGCATTTCCCACTCCCTGTTGCCAGACGATGTTTCACTATTTTGCGCTACACATGTTCAACTGTCATTTTTGAAAGGATTTCCAGGGATTTCCCAGGAAAATGATATATTGTTTTTTTCAACAGAGTCTGGGCTTTAACATGAAATGTCTTGTTTTCTATTTTTTAGGTGTATTCTCAATATTTGTGGGTGAAATGTGTGAAAAAAAATAAAAAAAAAATATTTTTTTTGTAATAAAAAATGTAAGTTTGTCAATAAAATCTTATTGCGTGTGAAACCCCAATTTCTCCCGGTTACAGTGATACCACATATGTATAGGTAGACACCCTTTCCTGCCCAGGAGACTCCCCCAAACTGAAATAGCGCTTTAGGGGATTTTCAGAAAAAATACAACTGTGATATGCGCTATGCGCACCTTGCAGTTTTACCAGAAAAACAACCCTTTACATTTGAAATACCCCCCACAAACTATATATTCTCTGGAAGTATACACCTCAGGCTTTCTAGACGTACCAGGCATGTTGATGTGCCCATAGTTTTCTGGAAGTAATTCCTCAATGTATTCTTTGGTTGCAAAGAGTTTCCCAAAAAAAAAGGATAAAAAAGCAGAATCAAAGCCACATTTTCCTAAAAAAACTATATACAAACAAGAAAAAACAAGTTTAATCTGAAAAAACAACATTCCCCGAACAGAACAACACCCAACATACATAGGTTCTGTCAAGGGAAGAGTTGCCAAACACCCCAAAGTAAAGCATGTGCGTAACGGTAATTTTACTTGATAATTTCAGTTCTGCAGACAAAGTGCGCACCTTGCGATTTTTAAACCAAAACAACCCTTTACATTTGGAATATCCCCCATAAACCATATATTCCCTGAAAGTACACATGTTAAGCTTTCTAAGCGTACCCAGCTTGTTGTAGTGGGCTCATCTTTCTGGAATTAATTCCTCAAAGAATTCTTTGGTTGCGCAGGGTTTCCCTAAAAAATGTATAAAAAAGCTGAATAAAAAACACCTTTTCCTAAAATATAAATATGCAAACCAGAAAAAACAAGCTAAGTCTGAAAGCTCAAGGTCTCCCGAACAGAACAATACCAAACATGCAGAGGTACTAATAACCCTTTTAATTGCCAGCCTACTTGAGATTTTGTCACCCTCTGTTGACAGGTAATTTTTCCCCATTTTGCGCCATGTTTTGCGCCATTTTTGCTGTAATTTTCAGGAAAATTATATTTATATTTTTTTGCAGCAGAGTTTAGGCTTTAACATGAAATGTCTTGTTTGTAAATTTTATTTAGTTTTTTACAATATTATTAAGTAAAAAAAATAAAAAAAATAAATAAATAAAAACATTTTTAGAAAATTGACTCCTTTATTTTAAATAAAAAATGTATTTTATTAAGGAAAAGCATATTGCATGTGAAAGCCCAATTTCTACCGATTAGAACGGTACCACATATTTATCGGTAGCCCCCCGTTCCTGCCCAGGAGACCCCCCAAACTGAAACAAGTAATCTATAACATTTACAAATAAAATACAACTACCATCCACACTACAAAGGGTTAAATCGAGAAAAAAAATGACATAGGGTCCCTGATCCCTGGGGGGGGGACTCCATTTTTTGGGGGGGGTTTTAAGGGTTAAAAACCCTTAAAGTAGACTGTCACCCAGGGGTGATCGGCCCGGGAATCTATAAGATTCCCGGGCCGATCACCTCCCTCACCGCGGAACATCCGAGATCGGGATGTCCCGCGGTGAGGGACCCCCCCCAAACCCCCGAAAAACGTACCTCATAGGCGGCGGCAGCTGCCGCCGCCGCCTCCCGCGCGCCCGCCTGTCTTGTCTTGTCTTGTCCACCACTGTCTTGTCCGCCGCTGTCACCCGCTTGTCCGTGGCTACGTGGGAGCGTGGTGAGGTGAGTTTTGGGGGCTTTCTGGGGGGTTTTACACAGCGGGGCACCCCTAATCGGGGTGCCCCCCTGAAGTGGACCAAAACCCAGGATAGTCAAAATCCTGGGTGTTGGTCCACTTTAAAAATCCCCCCAAAAAATTTACATGGGGTCCCCCTTACCCAGAGTAACCAGCCCGGGACCAGCTATGCAGGGCTTGTGGAAACAGGGCACAGGGGCCAGCTTTTGTGGCCCCTGGCCCTGCAGGCTACAAGCCCACATAGCCCGTGGGCCCGGGCTCTTCTGCCCCCCCCCGGGCTTTGGGGAGGCAGGTAATGGGGGTGCCAGGGGTTAATGGCAAGTCACCTGCTAGTCGCCTCCTCCAGCCTTGTGAACTGGTATAAGGGGTCATGGACCCCTTACCAGTTCACAATGGGTTAAATGTAAAAAAAAAAACACACACACACGCAAAAAGAAAAAATTATTTTATTATTATTTTTTTTTTTAATACTTACCTCCCATCCATCCTGGAGCACTGTGTCCCTCGGTGATCACTGGCTTCTGCTCACCTGCTGGAAGCCTTTTATAGCTGCTGGATGACAGAACACAAAGGGTTAATTAAAAAAAAAAAAATGACATAGGGTCCCCCTTCCAGGGGAGTGGGGCCCCATTTTTTGGGGGGATTTTTAAGGGTTAAAAACCCTTAAAAATCCCCCCCCCCAAAAAAATGACGTGGGGTCCCCCTTACCCAAAATAACCAGCCCGAGACCAGCTATGGGGGCTTGTAGGCACATAGTGGGGGGGCCAGCTTTGGTGGCCCCCCCACCCTGCAGCCTACGAGCCCACATAGCCTATGTGGGCCCGGGCTCTTCTGCCCCCCTCCCTGGGCTTTGGGGAGGCAGGTAATGGGGGTGCGGGGGTTAATGGCAAGTCACCCGCTAGGGCAGGTGACTTGCCACCCCCCCAGCCTTGTGAACTGGTATAAGGGGTCTCATGGACCCCTTGCCAGCTCACAAAGGATTAACTGTTAAAAAAAAAACACCACACACAATACAAAAGTATTTTATTAAAAAAAAATTTTTTACTGTACTTACCTTCGATTGCAAGCTCTTGTCCCTCGCCGCTCAGCTGACAGATGCCGGTGATCGGCATCCAGAGAAGGAGGAGGCAGGAGATCAGAGGATCTCCTGTCACCTCCTTCCCCAGCGCCGATCACCGGCATCTGAGAAGCTGAGAAGGCTGAAGCCGGTGATCGATCGGGGCCGGGATGACGTCATAAGCCCCGCCAAAGTTGTTATTTGCTTAGACCACGCAACGCGTCGGTGTTGTTGGCTCGTGCGGTGGTCAGGAGAGGAGCTCTTGAAATATTGGTGACACTTTTTATCATTCTATATGTTGTAGCATCTGTCCCTGTTGATATTCACTTGCTCATTCATCTCTTATGTCTTAATACAGTATTGGTTTTTGACTTCTACTTCTATATATACACGTGGTTTGCATTATTTCTAAATTTACATTTTGACACATGCATTGAATGGGCTTCAGTACTCAGCACTTAGCACTTTAATTGAGTGGGGGTTGTATATAATCTTGTGGTTTGTTATTGTATTTATTGCACTTCAGCACTTTTCAATTCAGCGTGGATTTAATTTCTCCACGTGCTGACACTATTGTTATTTGCACATTTGGTAATATTAGATATCTTGTGTTAGTACATTCATTTTCTCACTTACAATCACCAGGGACAGTGCATATCTAATTGGTCTGGGACCATATATATTTATGTAATATAAGGGTGGCTTACATTTATGTTCCCTTATGATAGATGTGCATATGTGTATAAGAGTAGAGCCTATTTATTTGATCTGACCTTTTCCGCCGATCTTTTCTCTTTTTATTGTTGTCTTCATGTTTTTTAAATGTCATTGTTGTACATGTATGTATTAGTTTGTACTATTACAAGTATCTATAATTGAATAGTATTTATCTTTTACTAATAATAAAATTATTTTTGGTATTTTTGGGAGTGCGGCTGCTTTTTGTTGCCCCATAGGGACCTTCCTGGGGGTCCGATTTGACTAGTGAAACTGTTCATCCCTATTTTTCAGGTAGGGGGCCATTGGTCTTAGCACCCCACATATATATATGCGTATATACATATAGTGGTGCGGAGTATCTTTCTGCTTTTACCTAGCATGAATAAGGTGCTGGGCAACCCCTGCTTTCTCGCATGCTCTCCCAAGTGAGAGGTTGTTCTCATGGGGCGTAGTTAGGGGGGAGCAGGGGGGGCACTTGCCCCGGATGCCGCAGGTCAGGGGGGCGCCAAAGGGGGGCCTGAGCACAGGTCAGGGGGCACAATTTCGAGTCTTTGCCCCGGCTGCCCAAAAGCCTAGCTAAAAAACCTATGCAAGCAAGTGCTGTGCTTAAGCAACCCTTAGCAGAAAAAGACCACCCGCAAAATAGGGGGGGTAAATTAGGTGGCACCCACAACTCCTAATACTGTGGTGCACTACTTTGGTATTCCATGAATTTAACTAAACAAAAATGGGGGGAAAGCCCAAATACCCCTATGAAATGTCTAACCAAAGATTTTACTATTGCACACACTAATAATCTTAAAAGAGTGATATTTTAATAATTTGATTCAAATGTACAATTATAAGACAAACATATACATATCTAAAAAACATATAAGACAACTGTAATATCCTTATCTGCCACCGGGGGGCATGGGTGTACCATAATATAAAATCATCCAGTAATGCTAACCTATGTACCCAAAACAATATAAATATATTTATATTGTTTTGGGTACATAGGTTAGCATTACTGGATGATTTTATATTATGGTACACCCATGTTGTTTTGGGTACATAGGTTAGCATTACTGGATGATTTTATATTATGGTACACCCATGCCCCCCGGTGGCAGATAAGGATATTACAGTTGTCTTATATGTTTTTTAGATATGTATATGTTTGTCTTATAATTGTACATTTGAATCAAATTATTAAAATATCACTCTTTTAAGATTATTAGTGTGTGCAATAGTAAAATCTTTGGTTAGACATTTCATAGGGGTATTTGGGCTTTCCCCCCATTTTTGTTTACTTAAGCAACCCTTAGGTGTATGTCTGTCTGCTTACATATATATTTTTACACTACAAATATATAATATAACCTTGCTAGCTACAAAAACTAAAAATAGTGCTTGGAATCAATACACGGGTATGTTGTTCTGTATAATCCTGATTTTCTTTTTTTATGTGTTAATGGCAAGGTGGACTTTAGCGAGACAAGCATCATCATTACAGAACCATATTTTAACTTCTCCTCGATTCAAGAGTCCATGAATGAAATTTTGTTTGAAGAATACCAGTTCCAGGCAGCTTTGAGAGTGAACCGTAAGTATTTTAGGCTCCATGTGATTGTTAAATTCTTAGTAACAGAGCTAAATGACGGGGCCTACCTACTGGGGGAGATGCAGATGTAGCACAACTTCATAATATAAAGAAAGGAAGCACCACTGGCTAGCCCTGAAATCTTTTAGATTCCAGGGCTGGCCGCATTGGGGATTTGTTCCACTTTAATGTTTTCTTGGTTATGCCCCTGGTTATGTGTTATATAATGCTGTTTCCAATGCATTTCTTTAAAGCTGGGACTCTGAGTGCTCACAGATACTTCCGGGACAACCCATCTGAGTTATGCTGTATCATTGTGGACTCCGGCTACTCCTTCACACACATTGTACCCTACTGCCGCAACAAGAAGAAACAAGAAGGCATAATAAGGTATGTTAGGGGGCTGCAGAAGAGCTAAGCTTTCTACAACCTTTTAGCTGGTGTAGTGCTCTAAGCGTCACATTTTTATAATCAAAGGTTATCAAGCAATACATTCTAATAGAAACATAGAAAGATGACGTCAGAAGGAGACCATACGGTCCATCTAGTCTGCCCTTATGTGTATACTGTATGTATACAAAAGCAAGAGGGACACCCTATGAAGCACCACCTTAAATCATTAATAAAAGGGTAGGTAGTGTGCCAAATCTGTAACCCAAATTGCCACCGCAATACACATACAAAGTTTCTATGGTTCCAGCCCACCACAGACAGTTACCTAGAAGGCACCACTCCAACCCAAAAGTAAATCAATCAATAATACCAACTGATCTTAATATACATTTTAATTAATCAATTCATCAACAATAAAAAAGACATACAACAAATCTATACAACACCATAACATACATTTAAAAACATATATACACAACGTATCTACAACACATAGCACCAGCAGGAGCGAGCCATATATCCCATATTAACCATATGTACCCAAATATCCCCCTATAATTAAAAACCTATCCCTAGTTAAAGTGCCAATCTCTAAAGTGACCAGTGCAAAATATGATTCATAAGCCAATGTAGACAAATTATTAAATCAATAATGATTCACCTCTATGTGTGCGGCAAACACCCCCTGCTGGGGCGATCGAAACAGCCACGCGTTCCGTAGCTCCGTGCTACTTTCTCAAGGTGCCATCTGTATACTGTATGTACTCTTTATCTTAGGATAGATGTCTGCTTATCCCAGATGCATTCACTTACTGATTCTTCAACTGCCTTTGCTAGAAGTTTGTTCCAGGCATCTACTACTCTTTCTGTAAAATAATATTTTCTAACATTGCTCCTGATCTTACCCCCGACTAGCTTCAGGTTGTGCCCCCTTGTTCTACCATTAAGGTTTTTCTTAAACACACTTCCCTCCTGAACCTTATTCAATCCTTTCACATATGTAAATGTCTCAATCATGTCCCCTCTCTCCCTTCTTTCCTCCAGACTGTACAGGTTAAGTTCTTTTAAGTCTCTCCTGATAAGTTTTTTAAGTTTAATTCCTTCTACCATTTTTGTTGCCCGCCTTTGGACACGTTCTATTTGAATAATGTCTTTTTGCAGGTAAGGTCTCCAGAACTGCACACAGTATTCTAGCTGTGGCCTCACCAGGGCTCTATACAGCGGCATCACAACCTCCCTCTTCCTACTGGTGATGCCTCGAGCTATGCAGCCGAGCATCCTGCTTGCTTTTCCCACTGCCTGGCTACACTGTCCACTCATCTTGCAGCTATCAGTAATCAGTACCCCTAAATCTCTCTCCTCCGAGGTCCTGGCTAACACAGTGCTGCCCATACGGTACTCAGAGCAGGGATTCCTTCTACCCAAGTGCATGATTTTACATTTAGAGACATTCAACTCTAGTTTCCACAGTTTTGACCATCTATCCAGAAAAGCTAAATCATTTTCCATGTTGCAGACACCTCCAGGAATATCCACCCTATTACTAAGCTTTGTATCATCAGCAAACAGACAAACTTTTCCTACCAAGCCTTCTCCTATGTCACTTACAAATATATTAAAAAGAATGGGGCCCAGGACAGAGCCTTGCGGCACACCACTTGTAACTCGCCTTTGTTCAGATTGCACGCCATTTACAACAACCCTCTGATCTCCAAGCTATAATAGTCTAAAGAGTGTACTTACCCCTTCCATCCTCGCTTCCTGCCACAAGCTGCGGCCATGCTGGCTGTAGTAGTCCTGCTGTGGGCGCATGTCCGCATGATAGTAGAGAGTAGGAGACAACCACCCCATCACTATTAGACATTAGGTCCACAGATCGTGATACACAGGGCGTGTTCTGGTAGGTTGGACCTCTGAGCCAGTCAACACCCTTTGTCTTCCAAAGTGTCGGCGACTGGAATCAAAGTACTTCAGACAGACGGGCAACAATGTGTATGCACAGCAGGAATATATATTAATCATAGATCGCCTTCTCTGATATTAAGTAATATTAATATTATGTTCTCATAAATACTAAATTATGTTCTGTAGAGATTTTATATAAATTACATATATCTAGCAGGTGATAATGGCCCAGAGGGAATAAAAGACAGAAGAGGGTAAGGGTCTGGGTACACACAATCTTAATGCATGAATACTAAGGATGAAACTAGTGAAATCACAATAAATGAAATATTCATATCTTGTAAGGAAAACATAAATCCATATCCCATCTAGCATTCAGCCCTTTGGGCAACCTAGCCCCCAGGGCAAAAATCCAGTATGTATCTCTATTCCTGAGTTTTTTTTCTGCCCATTACCTCCCCTTATTCCTACCTTCACATGCTCTATCCCCTGGCATTTGAGGAATTCAAGTTCCCCAGCATGTTTGTCTCTAAAATGTTTTGCTACATTAGATGTTGTTGGGGAAAGGGGGTTACGAATTCCTGCTAGATGTTCCCCTATTCTCTCCTGAAGGGGCTTCATGGTTGATCCCACATACTGGACATGGCATTGGATGCATCCTATCAAGTATATAGGCCTTGATTCTCTAAGAGTTAAAAAAAAAAAAATCATGGTAGTAAAAAAATCAGTTCATGAGAAAAAAGCCTGAGAATTCACTAGGAAAACAATGAAAGTCAATGGCACTTTTTACTCCTGAGAAAAGTATTGAACTTTTTACCCCTTGAAATTCTCAGGCTTTTTTCTCATGAATTGAATTTTTGCTACCATGAGAATCTTTTTCAACTCTTAGTGAATCAAGGCCATAGGATCCTATATATCACACCAAATCTGACCACAGCTCCCCCCTTTTTTTTTTGACATAAATGGCTACTCCACCGCCTTTTTTTCTATCTCCCAGTTATTGTAATCCTTAAACCAAGACTCTGTTATTGCAACAAGATTACATGTATCTCTGAATATGATTAACTCACAGAACTTGTTGCCTAAGCTGCGAGCATTGGTACACATCACGTGGAGGTTGTTGCTGTTCCATTCTAGTTTGTTCTTGATCTTTTCCACCTCAACCAACCAGGTTTTCTGAAATGCCAATACCCTGCTTCATCCTAAGTGGCTGGGGACAGAAACCATCCTTACAGGGTTAAATCTCTGCCCCCCCCCATGTTCCATGCCTTTCTGTGAGGGATGCAAACCATCCTTCTTGTACCATTGTTTTCACACCATTGACATCCAAAGCCTTTGTCTTCACACCACTGACTTAACCACACACTGAACTTGTCTTACTTACTCACCTGACGGCAATTTGTGTTTAATTTTTTCAGAATAAATGTTGGTGGAAAACTGTTAACAAACCATCTTAAAGAGATTATCTCATACAGGTTGGTAATTTTTTTTTTAATTGTTATCTGTGACCCCGCTCTGCCCCTGTGTCATAGAAAATGCTCAGCAAAACCATGGCTGTCACCAGGAGAAAAACGGTTCTGAAAATATTTCGTATTATGTTCTGTCTTGAGTACCGCAGTAATGCTAACTCCAATTTGCCAAGTGCCAACACATGAATCCATCCCAAAGGGCATTTTCTTTGTGAAATTAACCATTTAAGGAGGTCCTCTGGAACACAGATCCCTGTTCTGCGCATAAACACCATCTACCCTGTAGCGAGCTATATACTCAATTCTTCTAATGGAGGGGACACAACAAACCAGTAGTTGAAGGATACATATAGAAAATGTTGAACCCCAGCACAACCTTTAAAGTGATTCAACACAGCGGGGATTGCTTTAAATCGGCAACTGTGCAGCAGCTCATGCTTTGCGGGGGCATCCGGAAATGGTGCTGCCCCTCCCCTGGTCATAGCCCCCTGAAGCTCAAAAGCCTAGACTCTCCTAGACTGTGCTGCCTTTCTAGTTTCTGAGCCCTCTTGGTTGGCAGGCCTCTCCCTAGCTGGGGCTATAGCAATTAGCTTTTAGCAATCACAAGGGCCCAGGACCAGCAACTGATAGAAGCTTCCCCAGTACAGGTATGTATTTGGGGGTCAGGGGTTTTCGGGCTTGTGGGGGCATCACCAATTGGGATACCCCCCAGACATGAGCAACCGTGTGGCCACTTTAGTGAATGTTGGCAGCTGGGCATATTAACATACTATCCTCCTCTAGACTGTAATGCTGTATGGTAATTAAAATTATTATCATTCTTTATCATACCAGACAGTTACATGTCATGGATGAGACACATGTAATCAATCAAGTAAAGGAAGATGTTTGTTATGTGGCTGCTGATTTCTATAAGGACATGGAAGTGGCAAAGTAAGTATTCTGCCATAAAGCAGTATTTCTTTTGAAATATAAACCATACTGATGAATATTTCATTTTAGATTAAAAGGGGTGGACAATTCTGTCATGGTAGACTATGTACTGCCAGATTTCAGCACTATCAAGAAAGGGTATGTAAAGGTAGGCTATTCCTTTTATGTATTTTACATTTCTCTAGTCATACAGTCCATTGTTCTTTAATAATATATATATTTTATATACTTTTAAACAGCCAAGAGAAGAGATGGTGTTCAGCGGAAAGCCAGCGGCTGGGGAGCAGATACTTCGCCTGACCAATGAACGCTTTGCCATCCCAGAAATTCTTTTCCATCCATCTGATATAGGAATTCAAGAAATGGGGATTCCAGAAGCCATTGTCCATTCCATTAACAATCTTCCAGAAGGTTTGTGTGAAATTAATTTCTGTATTTCTTAATTCCCTATTCATTTGTAATGGCATCTATTGCTGAATCTACATAAATATGCCACATAAATATCTAGGACTAGTTTTTTTCATAGTTGGGAACATGCTGGTATCTCCTCTTACAATCCTCTAGTCTAATATTCTCCCACATAATGCCCACCACACCCACGAAATGGTAACTAGCCATTACCTATCTTACCTAGGTAATGTAGGCTGCTGGCAGGAATTCTCCATCACATAGCAATAGCTATGAATAGGCCATGTTACCAGCTATTTTATACAGTATAGCTCTAATGCTATGCTTAAATTCCAGTAATATGGCACAGAGTTATGGAAAACAAATTTTAGAATTAGAATAATGCTAGATGGTAGTGTGACAGACCAGGAAATGCAAGCTTAAAGGAAAAGTCCACTTTTGTGCACTTTTCCCACAGACTTCAGGGCACCCAGGGCAATGCCCGAGGGCAGTTTACCTTACTGCTGCTTCCACAGCCCAGTTTGTAAAGCTAGGTTAGGTAAAGCCAGTTAGTAGGCATGGCCTGTGTACATCAGCTTCCATTGAAAACAATGGGCTCCTCCTTACACGGCAGCCATTTTTCTCAATGAAAGCCAGATGTACACAGGCTACACCGACCCACCAGCCGGAATTGGAAAGTGCATCTCCCGCCTTCACAAATCGGGGTTGTGTATGACTGTTTTGCAATGGCAGTGCATTCATTGTGTTGAAGGACAAAATTTCACTCCAGTGGGCCTACTTTACCAGGCCTGGTATCTGAATAATAGACCTCTTATTTATAAGCTTTTGTTTTGTAGATTATAATAGTATTAGTAATGGCTCATGGTAAATCCACCTAAAAGAAACCCAACTTCTTATTTTCCAGAAATGCAACCTCATTTCTACAAGAACATTGTACTTACTGGAGGAAATGCCCTCTTTCCAGGCTTCAAGGAGCGGGTGTACTCAGAAGTGCGCAAGCTCACCCCAACAGATTATGATGTATCTGTAATATTACCTGTGAAGTAAGTACTAGATCTGGCTTTGTATATTGCTCTAAGACTTAATTAGCACACTAATGGGTATTTCCAGCCATACTTAACTTCCATGGCTACTGTCAGCATATTGGTTTGTAAAGTTTGAATATGACTTATACTACACCCTGTGGCCAGGGTCATATTTGGGACACATGCTGGGCAGAACACTAGTTTGCCTCTGGCAGCCCGCACCAGCAGTCTAGCACTCTGCTCCAGGGGCATGACGGCAGTTACTTCACCGCTGGTATCCTAAATCCACCTCTGGGGGAGTTGGTGCTGGAATTGGTGACAGGGTTTAAGTGTGCACAGGAGCAAAATACATACATAACATTTCACTTTTAATATGCTTTTATTTAGTTAAGATAGATGAAATCTAAGAGGTGCTTTTTTTTTCCAGTCCCATTACTTACGCCTGGGAGGGAGGAAAGTTAATATCAGAAAATGACGACTTTGAAGACATGGTGGTGACCAGAGAGGACTATGAAGAGAACGGTCATGAAATCTGTGAAGAGAAGTTTGACGTTTAGGGGAATAATTTCCTTTTTAGAGTAGAACTTCACCTCTTGTGGGGACCTTTGCCACACCCACTCTGAGGTATTCATTTGTGGAAAAGAGTCTAATAGGAATACACATGCACCACATCTAGAGAATTTCTTAAGCTCAAAACCTTATAAGGCATCAGAGGTTTAAAGGCCAATACGTTTTAAGCCACAGATGGCCTTAAAGAGGAGCAACGCCCCCTTGAGTCTATAATGAATTTGGATGTCCCACCAAGTGAAACCCCCTGGATTGCCTGGAACTTCCCACCACACCCACATCCCCAGCATACCTCTAGCTAGGAGTGTGTCTGTGCCAGACCTTTCTAAATGGTCTTGTGGGCATGCCCACAGCTGGAGGCTACGCTAACTCCCTTCAGATTTCCTTTCAGGATTACTTGCCCTCACCCTCCCTCATGTCCTGCAACATAGACATTAGCACTATTGGCCATGTGCTGCTTGGTCATAAGGGGCAGGCTCCCTCTTTGACTGAATGCATTGGTGTGCATCATCAGCAGCAGACTATTGTGCGGAGTGGATTGTTTTTCTGCTCCCTGCAGTTGGTCCTGGAAGTATGCATCATCTACCAGAGTTTACAGCACTAAAATAGCTGCAGGAACAGGGGCCATTTGGGATCTAAGCAGCACAAGGGCAGGTACGTCTCTAATAAAAAAAAATGCCTACAAGAATCTCTCCGCACCACCCCACATTTCTTTGTGATGTTGAGTTGTATATAGTTTTTTTTAGAAACTTTTTTAATTTTGTAAATACATTTTTCGTGAAGCTATTTATTAACTTTTGTTACCTGCCAGCATTTTCACGAATAAAAGACTGGTGTTGCGAAGCGGTGTGTGTTCATTCCAGTGTGTCATGGGAGTAGGTTTCCTTCCATTTACTCTTTCTCTAGAAATCGGTTTGTAGATGTTCTAAAGTGAAATATTGAATGATTTCCCGGGACTCCTACATGGAGGGCAGGAGAGACTGCTACTCCCACCTGCAGGAAGCACACAGAAGAAGTTTAAAAGGATCCCTCCCACTCAACCCCTCAGTGCTTCTTCTGTCCTGAGAATTGGGGAGAAGAAATAACTACTGGCCAATGGAGGGTCCAGATGGCGAGGTAAGTAGGGGCGAGCTGGGGCCTGAGCAGCTCTTTCCTTAAGGTAGAGGGGTCTGGAAGAAAAATGTAGGTCCTGTGTTCTGTTAGTGGGAGCAGGGAGAAGTGTACCTGTCTGCTCGGATCCCGCATCCCCCTCAGTGCTGCCCAATGTCCCGATGCCCAGCAGGGTTCAAGGCAGCAGCAGGCGGTTCTCTTCCAGCAGTGGTTCGGTTGGAGTTTGTGCGCGAGTATGCTCGCCTTGTTAAAGGCCGTAGTGCGCGCATCTCCACGTGCAGGTCGCGGTTGGATGACTTCACGGGCCGGTATGGAGGCCGCAGAACGGCATTCTGTTCCTACGACTCGTGCTTCCGCATCGCTGCCCCCTTAACCCCAGGTGGGGAAACTAGCAGGAGGGGAGGAGTGCCACCTACCAACCCACCCATCTTTTCTTTCCAATGGGGCTTCAAAGCAAAGCCTGTGGATACAGCACCGAGGCTGCTCCTATTGTGCCACTACTGCTTTGGAAAACTAGAGGTGGGGGGGTGGAGAGACAGAGTCTGCTGACTCTCAGGAGCATGTTAGACTCTGGATTGTTTATTTCTCCTTCAGCAAGAGTTCTCATATTCTGCTTAGGTTAGGCAGGTTTATGTAGTGAGTATTGCTGATTGTTCCGGTTTTTGTTTTGGGTTTTTAGTTTAAAAGCCATGTACTGCATTGTTACAGGACAAACATTCCCCAGTAAATGCTATACAGTCAGTAGAAGATTTAATTTTGAGGTGCTTTAGATATGAGAGAGACTAAAAAAGATTATTTCAGGGCTTGTCTATGCATTAAAAACCAAACTAATTCTGTGGTTCTTGGTTTTCATCAGGAAGTTAGGGAACTTTTAAAAGATACAATTCCCTTGTTAGGGGTTCACACAGCACTTCCATCCCCTAGTTGAGATCCTGGGTTGGGGATATAGGTGCAAAGATGAGGCTATGTGGGTTACCTTTTGAAGGGGAGTACCTGTTTGGACAGGGCTTAGAGGTTGTTCTTCAAAATAAAGTTTTTCCTATAAAGAAACCTTCTACGCTAAGAAAAATAGGTTTTGCCCATTTTGAAAAATACAAGGTGGATCACAACAGCCTCCACAGGCAGGCAGGCAGTTTTGTAAAAAACCTAAGGGATTTTTGTTTGCCCCAGGTAACGTGGAGCCAAACAAACAGCCTCAGTAATGACATCAGACCTCAGGTGGTGGGGGGGCATTTGTCGAGATTTCTTCCAGCTTTGGAAGAGCTCTTATCCAGTTGGGTTCCCGAGTTAGAATTCAATCGGGTCCCACCAAGAAAGTTCAGAATTACTCCAATACTGTAGTCACCAAGCACTTCAGAAGGCCCTTTATGGGGGCGTGGCCGGACATGAGGGAGTGAGGACGCTCTTGCTTTGAGCTCCCTCCAGCCGACTCATTTCATTAGCTTTTAGGGAAAAATTCCCACTCAAATACACCCCAGAAGACTATGGCTAAAAAGCGCAAGGGCCAGAAAATGGTCTCATCGCTTCAGACGAAGATTAGCACCTACCTGAAGGCCGACAGATCGAGTGGAAAGGCTGGGTCGGCTTCCAAGATGGCGGCGGCGCGTGTGGTGGATAAGGCTCCATGTGCGGAGATGGCGGGGGCAGGCTGCCGATCGCCCCAGGAGAGGGCCGACCGAGGTCCTCTGGACGGCGGTATGGATGCGCCTGACATCTCTGGTGAGTGTGCGGCTATGGCGAGCGGAGGTGAGGGACGCGGCGGGGGGAGGCAGCCCCAGCGTCCGGGAGATGGAGAGCAGGGTCGAGCTGCGACCTACGACGCGGGGGCGGAGAGCGCCCAAGGCTCAACAAGGCAGAGAGAGAGCCGAGTGACGTCCGGAGCCGGTTGGCGGGGAGAGGGGAGCAGCAGAGCCTGTCAGCAGATGCTGGAGGCATAGTGAGACGCTGCGTGCGGGAGGAGAGGTGAGCCGGCTGCGATCAGCCTCCTGCGGCGCTGTGCTCAGCCAGCTGGCAGCGAAAAGGGGGGAGAGGTGAGGTCTGCTGGGGCCCATATGAGAGACCCACAGGCAGGGGGTGAAGGAGCCCCTGGGTGCCATCAGGGCCCCCCCCTGTGGACGCCCCCAATACAGCTGGGATGCCCCCTTCCACAACAATCCAGGGGAGAAGCCAGGACAGTGACCAGTGGGGACAGATGGAGCCCCTTGCCTCCCCAGTCCTGGGATTTCTGGAGTTCTCCAGTGCCAGCAGTGGAAGTGTGTCGGTGAACCCACCAGATATCTCGCCACAACAATACAGCAGCCGGGGCACCCCTGCAGCGGCGCCGCCCAGCCCAGATTCTGTGGCGCGGATGGGGGCCTCGCCGGGGCCGGAGGGGGAGTAGTTCACCCCGGGGGTGCGTACATATGCTCCCCATTCCCCCATATGGCACTCCAGACAGGACATGGGTGGGAACACATGGCAAGAAGAGCGGGCCCACACCATAACGGGCCAGGGGCCACCGTGGGTCTCCCGCCCGCATCACTGCATACCAAGCCGACATCCAGAGCCACTATCTCAGACGCCATTGGGATCTGGGAACAGTGTGGAGGGCCGTCTCCCCGTCCGTTCGGAGCCCGCGGTCGCAGGTGCTGGTTGGGGTTCCCGTCCTGGCTGTTTCGGAGGGCTGCCGAGATGGTCACACAGCCGCCCCCCCCCCCCCCCCCCCCGCTGACCTCGCCGCGACCCCACAGAGCCCATGATGCGGTCTTGGCGGATATTAGGGCGGAAATTACAGGGGTCTGGGCTGGAACAGTCACATCTTTCAGCCTTACAAAGAATTGAGGTCCTTGAGAGAGGCATGACTCTCCAGCAATCCATATCTCAAGCGGTGGTCCTGCAGCTCGACGATCTGGAGAACAGGAGCCGTCGGAATAATATAAGGCTGAGGGGCCTGCCGGAAGCGACGGAACCAGATCAGCTACTACATACAGTGACGGGCATCTTCAATGTGATTTTAAGCCGCCCGCCCAACACGGAGATCGTAGTAGATCGCCTGCACAGAGCCCTTGGCCCCAGGCCTGCGGACCCTAATCGCCCACGTGATGTGATTTGTCACATCCGGAAGGCTTGGGACAGAGATCAGATAAGTTTTGACGGGGCTCCGCTGCAGGTCTTCCCGGACGTGTCCAGGCGGTCCCTTCACATGAGGCGTCTCTTGAAACCCTTGCTTGGGAGAATCCAGGAATGTGGAGCTTCGTACCGTTGGGGATACCCATCCCACCTGCTTGTGTGGAAAAATCAACGGGTTTTTGCCCTGAGATCACCAGGCGACCTCCCGGGGTTGTTTGCTTTCCTGGACTCGGAGCCGATTGAGGTCCTGGTCTGGCTGGACCCTGCTTCGCTCCCTCCTCCTCAGATGGCCAGAGACGGTCAATCGCAGGGGGGGCGCCGAGTAAGGGGACTGTACAGGCCCGCAGACGGCCCCTCAACCCTCAGATCCTATGTCCTAGATCAGAGTCGGACTTCATCTGGATATCCTTTGCCTATCATGGTCTACCTAGCTTTAACTTGTTAGTTATGTTGGGTGGGTCTTCCTGTGTGCCCCCCCGGGACCGGACTGGCCGGGCTGCGCTGGTATTCCACGCTCTGTTATGGGTCCAGGGAACCAGTTCCGAGGGGGTCTGGGAATGCTTCAGACTGCAATAAACCGGGTAGGTGGTGCCCCCTTTTGACGTTTTAACCGATCACGGGCGCAAGCTCCGGGTTGGGGTTGTCTGTCGGAGTCGGCTGGGGGGACCTCGTGTATCCCTCTAGTTCGCTTCGCACCCACAGTAGGCTCCGCCCCCCCCCCCCTGCTCAGCTGCGGCCGGGTGGGGAGGGGCTCGTGTTTGGGGATAAGTTAAATTTAGTCCCCGCTTAGTTACAGGGATTTCCTTTGTTTCATCCCTGTGGTTATTGTTTTTGAGAAGTTAGTGTGTGTTTTTAACTGTGTGTGTTTGTTTTTCCTTTTTTTTGTCTTGTCCTGTGCTTTCTTTCCCTATAGTCTTCTCTTTTTTGATTTCTTTCTCTATCTTTACCGCGCTCTACTCTCCTTCGTTTCCCACACCCTCTACCCCATCCCTTCTCTTCCCTCTGTCTCACCTACCTCCCGCATCTGTCCTCTGGAACGCGTGTCACTTACTTAAAAAACTGACTCCGGGCATTTCTTCTACGTACCAGTATGTCCAGGGTAAAGTGCACATCCCTCAATGCCAAGTGCCTGAATTCCCCCTTTAAGAGGTCATCCTTCCTCAGGGAACTGAAGCACATGCACACTCAGACTGCGTTCATACAGGAAATTCACCTCAAGATAGGCCAGATAACCATTTCAGACCACGCGCCTGTCTTGGTTACCCTCTCCATCCCGGACAAACCCCCCCCCCTTCTCAGAGGTCAATGGAGGCTAAACAATTCGCTCCTTCAGGACCCTGAGGTTAGGACCGATATCCGTAAGGCCATCGTGGATTTTTTTTCTGTAAACGTCACTGAGGGGTCCAACGGATGGCTGTGTGGGAGGCCCACAAGTGTGTGGTCAGGGGCCTGCTAATTAAACATGGCTCGTGCCTTAAAAAACAAAGAAACAACCAAATTGCCCAGCTGACCCAGGAGATATTGACCATTGAGTCTAGACACAAGCAGACCTTGGACAGGGAACTGGGGGCCAGATTGGTGGGCCTTCGGGAATCCCTTAGAGATATCTGCCTCACCGAGGCTAAAAAATGTGCAGCTAGGAGTCGAAGATTCTTCTACGAATTTGGTAATAAGTCGGGTAAAGCCCTGGCGAGGGCGTTGAAAGCACAACGCGGGAGGTACTTTATCTCAGTTATCCAGGACTCCAAGGGGGACAGGAAGCACCTGATGTCTGACATAGCCCAGGCCTTCAGGGAGTTCTATGAAAGCCTCTGCAGTTTACCCCAGGAGCGTTCATCTACTCACCTGAATCATATTGCTTCCTATATCCGGGATTCGGGGCTCCCTAGGCTCAAAAAAGAAGTAATTAGCGCCCTCGAGGGGGAGATTGAGATGAAGGAATACCTGAGGGCCGTTAAAGACGCTAAGCCGGGAAGGGCGCCGGGCCCAGGAGGTTATAACCTGGGATATTACAAGGAGTTTGCCGAGTTACTCGGCCCTCAGTTTATTGCCTCTTTCGGCTCCCTGAAAGACCCAGAGACACACTTCGAGCACATATCACAATCATTCCGAAGGCGGGCAAGGACCCGACGCAGTGTGGCAGCTATAGGCCCATTTCTTTATTGAATTGCGACCTGAAGCTATTCAACAAGATTATTGCAGACAGGTTAGCGCCTCTCATTCCCCATCTCGTCCACTGGGACCAAGTTGGCTTCGTTCCTTCTAGAGAGGGTAGGGACAACACCACGAGGCTCATCAATTTGATTCATCCGGCACGTTTGGGGGGGCCGGGTGCCATGCTTCTCTCAACGGACGCAGAGAAGGCGTTTGATAGGGTCAGCTGGGAATTTTTGTTTGCGACCCTAAATCATATCGGCCTTAGGGAAAATATGACTCACTGGATTAAGGCCTCTTACTCATGCCCCTCTGCATCCGTCATGGTTAACGGGCTCCCCTCCAAGCCATCAAATCAATCAAACGGGACAAGTTGGGTGCCTGCTTTCACCATTAATTTTCATCCTAACATTAGAACCATTCTTGCGCACTGTCAGGAAGAACCCGGATGTTTCCGGAGTACATGTTGGTCGTGTTGAGCACAAGGTGGCAGCGTACGCTGACGACCTAATTTTTTTTATCACTAAGCCAGAAACAACTCTACCTGTCTTGCTGGCGGAGCTTCTGGACTTCCAGGCAGTGTCAAACTATAAAATAAACTACCAATAATCCTCGGCCCATTAACATCCCTCCCAAGCGAATAGAGCAAATCTCGAAGACCTTCTGCTTCAAATGGGAGGGGTAGGCGGTGACCTACCTGGGGACGCAGATCTATGGCCTCAACTTTTCCCCGTTGTTGAGGAGGGTGGAGGAGGATCTTCGGAAGTGGAACAAGGACGCATTCACCTGGTTCAGCCGGGTGAATATTATTAAGATGAATATACTACCCAGGGTATTATATCTCTTCCAGGCCCTGCCTATAGAGGTCGCCCACATGTTCTTTAAGCGACTTGTGGGGTATGCTTGAGGTTTGTTTGGGCTGGGAAAGCGCATTGACTGGCAGTACCCTTCCTGACCCTTCCCAAGGCTCGGGGAGGCCTGGGCATCTGGATTGGAAGCTGTATCAAGCTGCGACTCACCTGGTCAGGGTGATCGACTGGTGCATGCATTCCACGCTGAAGCAGTGGACACACATTGAACAAGAAGCCTCGCCTGTCTTCCTTCCGGGACTCCCGTGGATCCCGCTAGGTCAGCTCCAAATTCTCAACAAGCACCCAACAATAGGTCCCACGAGGAGGGTGGTGGCAAGGGTTTCCCCGAGGTCGGATATCTCCCCCTCCCTGTCACCTTCAACGCTGGTGATAGGGCACCCGGACTTCCCGGTAAGCCAGGCTGATAGTGTCTTCCGCCCATGGACGCTACGGAATTGCTATAGGATCTTGCATATGCGGGAGGGGGGCAGGTGGTGCGGGGCAGAGGATCTGGCTACTAAGCATGCGCTGCAGCCGCTCAATTTCTGGCGGGCCTTCCAGCTGTCACATTACCAGAAATCTGCGGACCAGACGGGCGAGGCTGATAGACCACTGACCCCTTTTGAGCGACTGCACTGGGGTAGGCCATTTCAGAGGGGCGCTGTTGTACGCCTACTCCCTGTTTATTAGCCCCCGGAGTCGTTTGTGCCCCTTTGCTTGGAGGGGTGGGAGAGGGAACTAAACAGAAATGTTTCAGCGGATCAGAGGCAAGCCATGTTTCAGCTGGTTCACAAATCTTCTATCTCTAGCAGATATCAAGAAACTGCGTATAAAATTCTGACACGTTGGTATTACGTGCCATCTAGGCTGACAAAGATGTTCCCCTCCTCCAGCCCTCTATGTTGGAGGTGCTCTCGTGAAAGGGGCACAATGGTTCATGTTTTTTGAGAATGTACTGACCTCACTAAGTTCTGGGGCAATGTCCGGAAAATAGTGCTACTCCTGACTGGGATTGATCTGGGGGTGGACCCGGCCTGCTATCTCTTGAATTTGGCCCCCCACCTCTATTTGCAAGAGGGGTAAATCCCTCCTAGCCCCACTACTGAATGCCGCAAAGTTGTGTATTCCTGCGTGCTGGAAGTCGTCCGATTCTCCAACAACAGCTATGTGGCTCTCTAGGGTGAGTGACATATGTAGGATGGAGGAACTAACGGCCTCAATGAGGGATACCTTTGACAAATACAGGGAGATCTGGTGCGCTTGGGATCAGTTTACCCTATCGGCTGATTACCTTGGCTTTCTTCAGGAGTGAGGCCAAAATGCTGTTAAGTGAGCCCTCCCACTACCTATCCTCCCCATCTCACCGTCCCTCCCTCCCCCACCTTCTCCTTCTCTCTTTTTCTTTTTCTCTCCTTCTTAGGCATTCTTCTTTGTCGTGTGTTTGTTTCTTGTTTTGATGTGTTTATGCATAGAAAATACGTGGAGGCTTGGGTTGTGGACCAAGGCCTATAAGGTTGCTTAGGTGGTAGCCGGGACAGTGGAGTTTAATGACAGCTGTATGGAGAGGGGCGGGGCGTTCACCTGTTTTCTGAGGCGCCGGAGGGGGTAGGATTGTCCCTCCAGCCCCTCTTGAATATTTCTCCCCCGGGCGTGGTCGCCTTTTTGTGTGTTGCCAATTTATGTAATTTCAATTGCGCTGTATTCCTCTGCCATGTTTACATTGATGAAGCTTGTCTGTAATGCTTGTCTCCTCAATAAAAATTACAACTTAAAAAAAAAAAAAAAAAAAAAAAAAGAAGGCCCTTTATGATGCAGTTCTTTGCCCTTTTAGATCATGTCATAAAGAGTCCTGCCCTTGGGGCAGGGGTCTTACTCCACCCTGTTCCTAGTAAAGAAGGCAAATGGTTCATTCAGACTAATAATCAATCTGAAGGAACTGAATCTCCATCTGGTATACAAAAAAAATTCAAGGTGGGGGGGTCGCTATACAATTGATTCAACGCACTCCTTTATGACCTCCATAGATCTAAGAGACGCTTACTACCACAAGCCCATTTACCATCAGTCTCAGAGCAGCCACATTTGGGGCAAGACAGGTCTAATTCACCTTTAGTTCCAGGCTCTGACCTTTGCCCTCTCCATTGCTCCCCACAATGGCAGTGCACAGAGCAGAGCGCAGATGTCATTGATGCTTTGGCGCTCGCTGACTGTGGAGAGTGGTGGCTTCCAGATCGTGCGTGTCGCATAGTATGATGGGTTTTCTTTTTCTAAGTCTAACTAACTGGCTCATTGGTGTGGGGGGGGTTATTCGGGAATCTGCCACACTGCCTGTTATATGATGGGTTGGGGGCTGCACGCTGTTATATGGGGAGGGGGATTATGCATGATGCTTGTTTTTGGAGATGGGACCTGCCACACTACGTTGTTATGGGGGTATTTTGCAAGCTGCCTGTTATATAGGAAAGGGGGGGGATTCTGCATGCTGCTAGTTTTTGGGGACGGTGGGGGGGGTCTGCCACACTACCTGTTATGGGGTGATTGGGGGAGGAATCTGCCATGACCATGCCAGGTTCTGGGGGAGAATTTTCCCTACATCCAGTCCAGGCCGTCCCAATATCCTCACGATTGGGTGTTCGCCTCTAGAGGGCACTTGACTGTAAGATCAAAGATGTAGCTCCTCCTGGCCGCTGCGATCCCTATTTCCATGGATCTCTTCTGACCCATTCCTGCCTCCCAGCCTTTGGCTGCTACGGGATCCGTGACGGTAGGGTGAACGCCGGGGTCTGTGGCGTTCGGCAGAGCACATGCTCTGGGCCACAGACCTTATTCTAAAAGGTAGCCGGCCACAGGCTTATGGTGAGCCTGAGGGGGAACCACTAGTATATTTTTTTTCTATGTCCCTCCCTGCCCACAGCTTTATTGTTTGTGTGTGTGCTGCATGCTTGGTGCGACTTCACTTGCGCTCCTCACTGACAGGCAGTGAGGAGCGGTCTCTGACCTCCTACTCACCTCCCTGCGTTCCCCTGTCGGTGTGCCCGGGGCGTGCGCCTCTCGCGGCAGTCGCGCCCGCAGGCCTCCTCCGCACCACCATGTGCGTCGCTGTCTGTGTGAGAGACGGGGGGGGGGGAGCTCACGCTGCGCCCGTCGCTAACAGGGCCGCCGCCATGACAGCGGATCAGGAGGGCGGTATTCTTCTCTGACGCGCCGCACGGGGGCGGGGCCCGGCGTCGGCGCGCAGCTGATGTCGCGCCGGTGCCGCCCCCTCCCGAGGATCTTTCCAGAGGGCGCGGTTGGGCCAGAGGCGCTGCTGTTTTCTGCTGCTGATACTGCTGCTGTGCTGGGAGCCAAGCTCAGGCCTTCCTTCCTGTGGACGCTGTGGTGATCCCTCCTGTCGGTTGCGGTGTCGTGAGTCCCTCTTTTGATTATTGTTGCCATGGGGCTTCTCTTTCTATTTGTTTAGATCGTGGGCTAAGGTTGAGGGTTGTGGTTCCTCCCAGGCACCCTTTTTAATAAGAGGGATCGATTATAGGCTTAGGCCATTAGCGTCTAGTAGCCTTATTGAATTTTACTATTTTTTAATCACCATAATGGAGGCATCATGGGATAGTGAGCTGGGGGCCCCATTTGGGCAGAACAGGCTCTGCCCCTTGTGCAGAAGGCATCCTCTGGGCGGATTCAGCACTATTTGTCCCACTTGCGCCAGTGGCATTGTTTTGGACCATGAGCGGGCGGTCGCTTCTGACCCTAGCCCTTTGTTACCATTGGCCTCTCCGGACCCTCCGCTGCTGCATTCAGCCCCTAGTGAGGGGGAAGCCAGCAGGGGGTCTCATACTGATTTTGCGCATAGGCTGGCTAGTCTCAAGAAGCAGATCTTGTTGACAGCCCCTAAGAAAGCTTCGAGTAAGAAGTGGCATCTGGAGCCGATTTACTTGAATGACGATGTTTTTAATTGCTTGGGTTCTGCAGAGAAAGGTGAGCTGCCGGATGAATTACGCTCAGCGGTGGAATATTCCGCTGGCAATGACAGTATCTCTGGTTCCTCCTCGGACGAGGATTCTTATCTCCCGGATGATACGGAGAGTTTGCTCTCCTCCGTGTTTGATACCCTACACATTGTTCCTCCCAGAGCGGCTAAGAGGAAGCAGGGTGATTTATTTCGGCCTGAGAGACAAAGACAGGTCTTCCCGGAGCAGCCTCACTTTTCTAACATGATCCTTAAGGAATGGGAAAGGCCTAACAAGTTACAGTCGGTCCCTAAGGGCCTGGACAGGCGGGACCCCTTACCTGATGAAATGGTTCGGTTATGGTGTCACCCTCCCGAGGTGGGTCCTCTCATGTCAGGCTTGTCCAATACGTGATCCCTTACGTGATCCTGCAGACAAGCACATGGATCAGCTGGTCTGCCATGCATTAACCTTTGCGGGTGCCCTCTTTCGCCCGGCGTGTGCCTTGGCAATTGTCTCACTAGCCAACAGGAGAAAGGTGAGACACCTTGTGGCTAGAGCTAAGGCTTGCAAGCGGGCTAAGGAGTTTAAGGAACTCAAGGCTTGCTTGGATTTCATTGGCTTGTTGTTACTGCCATGGATGATGTGGTCAGGCTTGGCGCCAGAATTTTGGCCTTGCTTGTTGCTCTGCGCCGCTCGCACTGGCTGAAGCAGTCAAGCAGCGGTCGGCTGATGCTGCTGCTAAAAAGTCCCTCACAAGTCTACCTTTTGTGGGAAGCCGGCTGTTTGGGGAGCGCCTGGACCTTCTGGTCACGGATGGTAGACTCCCTCAGAGAAGGAAGCCTGCTCAGTCCTTTCGGAACCCCTCTTCTTATCGGTCCTTTCGAGGAGGATGAGGATCTTCATTTCCAGGTGGCCGCAGAGATACCTGGGGCAGAGGTAGGTCCGGCGGCCGACCCGACTCCTCCTGGGGAGCTAAGTCCAAACCCCCTGCCAAGCCCTCTCAGGCATGAGGGGGCGCCCTCACCCATCCGGGTGGGGGGAAGGCTTCTGCTGTTTGCTCAGATCTGGAGGCGCCACGTCTCGGATCGGTGGATTCAGGAGCTAGTGTCCTCCGGTTACAAGATAGAGCTGGCATCCAGGCCGCCCTCAAGATTCCCCCGTTCAAGGATATCCCGAAACCCACTAAAAGCTCAAGCTTTGAGAACAGCTGTTCAACAGGTGTGAATCGCCCGGTGCCCCGGCAGGAACAGGGTCAGGGGTTCTACTCCAACCTGTTCACGGTTCCCAAGAAGGACGGAACGCTACGGCAATCCTGGACCTGAAGGGTCTCAACAGGTTTGTAAGAGTCAGACATTTCCGCATGGAAACATTGCGGTCGGCGGTGAGATCGCTTCAGCCCGGCGACTTCATGACCACGGTGGACGTCAGAGACGCTTATCTGCACATCCCGATTTTCCAGGGACATCAGATGTTCCTGAGGTTTGCTCTGGAGGATCAACATTACCAGTTGTAACACTCCCTTTCGAGATATCCTCAGCCTCCCGTGTTTTCACCAAGGTGCTGGCAGGCATCATGGCTATCCTGCGGAGTCAGGGTATTCGTGTGTTACCCTATCTGGACGACTTTCTGATTTTGGCTTGGTCCCTTCAGCAGGCCGAGAGCGATACTCAGACGGTACCGTCAACCCTGGAAGCCTTCGGTTGGGTAATCAATTACCCCAAGCCGTTTCTCACTCCCTCAACAGTGAGATCCTTCCTGGGAATGACGATAGACACCGCTCAGGTCAAGGTTTTTCTGCCACAGCAGAAGGTTTTGGGTCTCCAGATGCAAGTGCAGACCTTGCTGTCTTATCAGCAACCGTCGGTATGTCTGGGGATGAGATTGGTGGGCCTAATGGTTTCATGCTTTGAGGCAGTACCCTTCGCCCAATTTCACATGAGACCTCTACAATTGGACCTGCTGACCGGCTGGAATCGGACGCAGGAATCTCTGTTGGGAGATAGTTACCACGGATGCCAGTCTGACAGGCTGGGGAGGCATTTGGCAGACCCAGAAGATCCAGGGTCAGTGGGGTCCGCAGGAGAACCGTTTACCCATAAATCTCTTGGACCTGAGAGAAATACTGTTGGTTCTTCTACACTTGGCTCCCCATTTAAGAGGCCGCGCGATCCAGGTTCGCTCGGACAATCAGACTGCTGTGGCCTACATCAACCACCAGAGCGGGACTCGGAGCAGGAGATCCCTCAAGGAGGTAACCCAGATTCTGACTTGGGCAGAGGAGAATGTTCCCTGCATTTTGGCGCTCTACATCCTCGGGGTGGAAAACCAGGAGGCAGACTCCCTGAGCAGGAGTTCCTTGCACCTGGGGGAATGGTCCCTCAGCAGTGAGACCTTTCAGGTTCTGTGTTTCCGCTGGGGTCAGACAGACGTGGATCTGTTTGCGTCCGGACACAATCACAAGTTTCCAAGGTTCGTCTCCCTCTCAAGAGATCCTCTGGCCATTGCAACAGACGCTCTGGCGATTCCTTGGACGGAGTTCAAATTTCTGTATGCATTCCCTCCGTTTCCGCTCCTGGGCAGAGTGCTGCGCAAGATGCGTACCAACCATCCTGATGGCTCCTCACTGGCCGAGAAGGAGTTGGTTTGCAGACATAGTCCAGATGTCAATAGATCATTACATCATGCCCGACGACCCAAGGCTTCTCACACAGGGGTCGATGCGGTACCCCAATTTACAGACGCTGGCTTTGACGGCCTGGCTATTGAAACCTCAATCCTGACGGAGAAGGGTTTATCGGCCACGGTTGTGCAGACAATGATTCAGGTATGGAAGAAATCTTCTTCCTTGATATACTACAGAGTTTGGCGGGCCTATATCTCTTGGTGCGAGGCCAGTAGCCTTCCTTGTCGAAGATTTGCTATTTCTAGGATTCTGGAGTTTTTACAACACGGCTTAGGCTTAGGTCTTCAGCTGAGCAAGACCTTTTTCTAGGGAGTTACCCATGTCCGGCAAGTCAGTATTACCGGTGTGGGACTAGAATTTATTACTATCTGCTCTCCAGGGTCCTCCCTTCGAGCCATTGAGCGATGCTACATTGTCTATGTTGACTCTCAAAATGGTCTTTCTGGTAGCGATCACCTCAGTGCGTCATGTATCAGAGCTGGCCGCGCTTTGTATGAAACCACCCTATTTTGAGCTGCACAGGGATAAGGTGGTTTTTCGCTTTAAACCTGATTTTTTTTGCCTAAGGTCATTTCTCCCTTTCACCTTAATGAGGAGGTTGTCTTACCTCCCTTGTGTCCAGCACCGGCTAATTCCAAAGAACGGACCCTCCAAGCTTTGGATGTGGTTAGAGCCATAAAGTATTACCTGGCTGCGACTGAATCCAGGAAATCGGATTTGCTCTTTGTACTAACAGAGGGTTCTAGGAAAGGATTGCCACCGGCCAAGTCCACTCTCAGTAAGTGAATCGGACAGACAGTGGTACAAGCATATTTTGCCAGGGGGAAGGAACCCCCTTTCTGGATCACAGCTCATTCTACCAGAGCTATTGGTGCCTCTTGGGCTTTTCAGCACCAGGCATAGGTGGAACAAGTTTGTAAGGCCGCAACTTGGTCTTCTGTTCATACTTTTACAAGGTGGATGTCAGGGCCTCAGCTGACGCTGTTTTTGGCCGAAAGGTGCTTCAGGCGGTAGTGAAATGAACTACATGCTGTTCCGCACTGGGGATCCCGCCCATATGGACACTGCTTTTGGATGTCCCAATCGTGAGGATATTGGGACGGCCTGGACTGGATGTAGGGAAAAATACAATTCTGTGAAACTCACCTGTAGAATTGTTTTTGTATACATCCAGTCCAAGCCGTCCCGCCCTTGTGTTCATTATGTCCTGTATGCCTGTTATGGCGATCAACCATTTTTTTGTTCATAGGACACTGGTTTTTGCTTAGAGAGAGTACAAGCTGAAGCTATGTGAAGGAACATGGTTTCTTAGGCCTCCCGGCCTGCCCTCTTTTTTGTTGAGTGCTGCTTTTAAACCACTGGGGAATGATAGAGGGGCAGCTGCCTCTATAGGGAGCCACACTATTTGGTTCAGAATATTTTTCCCCCTACATATCCTAGGTGCATCTTATATGGCGAAAAATATGGTACATAAAAATACAATTCTGTGATTACTCACCTGTAGAATTGGTATTATTTGTATACAGCACGTCCTGTTCCAGAAGATATTCCTTACACTTGGGATATACATCCAGTAGATGGCGCTGGACTGCAGAGACAGAAAAGTGGCTCCTTCCGGCCCCATAAATACCAGGAACCTCCCACAAAATCCCCAGTATTGAAAAGCAGTTAAAATGAGACCAGGAGAACTATAACCATTATATGAAAATTTTAACATAAGAACAATCACCATAAAGAGGTAACTAAAGATAATGATAACAAGGGTGGGGTGGAACAGGACGTGCTGTATACATATAATACCAATTCTACAGGTGAGTAATCACAGAATTGTATTATTCTAAGTATACAGCACGTCCTGTTCCAGAAGATATTCCTTACACTTGGAACATCCAATAGCAGTGTCCGTAAGGTAGGGTGGGATCCCCAAAAGTAACAGCAGACAGTTTAAACCACTGCCGCCTGCAGAACCTTTCGGCAAAAAGCAGCATCAGCTGAGGCCCTAATATCAACCTTGGAAAACTTGGAAAAAGTATGAACAGAAGACCAAGTAGCGGCCTTGCAAACTTGTTCAACAGAAGCTTGGTGCTGAAAAGCCCAAGAGGCACCAATAGCACGAGTAAAATGAGCAGTAAGGCGGAAGGGAGGCTCCTTCCCCTTAGCAGAGTAGGCCTGTATCACAGCCTGACGTATCCACTTGCTGATAGTGGACTTAGCCGGAGCCAGACCTTTCTTAGGTCCAGACGGAAGCACAAAAAGAGCATCAGTCTTCCCGAAGGATTCAGTAGCCACCAAATAGAACTTCAGAGTTCTGACTACATCCAAAGAAAGCAAAACCCTTTCTTTAGGGTTTTTGGGATTAGGACACAGAGAAGGCAAAACAATGTCCTGATTGAGATGAAAGGCAGAAACAACCTTTGGCAGAAAATCTGGCTTAAAACGAAACACCACCTTGTCCTGGTGTCTCTCAAAATAAGGAGGCTTGATGGAAAGCGCCGCCAACTCAGAAACACGCCTAACAGAAGTGATAGCCACCAAAAAGACCACCTTAAGCGTAAGAATGGACAAATGAGCCCCTTGCAAGGTCTCAAAGGGAGACCCCTGCAGGGCAGATAAGACCAAGTTCAAGTCCCAGACTGGTAACATAGGCTTACGTGGGGGACGCACATGAGTAACCCCCTGGAAAAAGGTCTTGACCAGGGGATGCTGAGCAAAGGATCTTTGGAAAAAAATAGCCAAAGCAGACACATAGCCTTTCAGAGTACTGAGCTGAAGACCCAAATCCAAACCATGTTGGAGAAACTCCAGAATCCTAGGAATGGAAAACACACGACAGGGAAGCGAGTGGGACTCGCACCAGTCAATGTAAGTACACCAAACCCTGTAATAGATGGAAGAAGAGGACCTCTTCCTAGCCCTGATCATGGTATTCACCACCGAGGCAGGCAGCCCTCTTTCCATCAAGATGGAGGTTTCAACAGCCAGGCCGTCAAAGCCAGCGTTTGTAAATTAGGGTGGCGTAGGTGTCCCTGAGTGAGCAGATCTGGAACCAGTGGCAGGGCGTACTGATCCACCGATAACTGCACAATGTCTGCGAACTACACTTTTCTTGGCCAACAGGGGGCCACCAGGATGGTTGCCACCCCTTCCTTATCTTGCGCAGCACCCAGCCCAGTAGTGGAAACATGGGAAACACATACAGGAGCTGGAACCTCGTCCAAGACATTGCCAGGGCATCCGTGGCCAAGGCCAGGAGTATCCTGGGACAGAGAGACAAAGACTGGAAGCTTGTGATTGTGACGGGATGCAAAAAGATCCACATCTGGCCGACCCCAGCGGTGGCACAGGGAGCGAAACACACCTGCTGCTGAGGGACCATTCTCCCAGACGAGAAGTCCCCCTGCTGAGGGAGTCTGCCTCCAGATTCTCCACCCCCGGGATGTACACAGCCGAGATGCAGGGAACATTTTCCTCCGCCCAGGACAGTATCAGGGACACTTCCTTGAGGGCCCTCTTGCTCCGGGTCCCTCCCTGATGATTGATGTAGGCAACCGCCGTCTGGTTGTCCGAGCGGACCTAAACAGCCCGACCCCTCAGATGTGGGGTAAGTAGGCGAGAACCAACCTGATTGCCCTCAATTCCAGAATGTTAATAGGGGCATGGGCCTCCTGAGGACCCCACTGACCCTGGAATTTCAGGGACTTCCAGAATCCCCCCCAACCTGTCAGACTGGCATCCATAGTGACAGTCTCCCAGCAGGGGGCCAGAAAGGACCTGCCCCCCAGCAGGTTCCTTGAGTCCAGCCACCACACTAGAGACCGCCTGACCTGAGGGGACAAGACAAACACCTGATCCAGGGACACAGGGTCCCGATCCCATACTGCCAAGAGGTGAAGCTGAAGAGGCCTCATGTGGAACTGAGCATATGGAACCGCCTCGAAGCAGGACACCATCAGGCCCACCAGCTGCATTCCCTGCCTGATGGATGGATGAGGACAAGACAGCAGGAGCTGAACTTTCTCCTGAAGGACCTCCACCTTCTGCTGAGAAAGGATCTTGATCTGAGCTGAATCCAGAATCATGCCCAGAAAAGACTTCACCATGGAAGGAGACAGGGAAGATTTGGGGTGATTGATCACCCAGCCGAATGATTCCAGCATGGACACCACCCTCTGAGTGTCCAGCTCTGCCTGATGGAAGGACTGAGAAGCGATAAGCATGTCGTCCAGGTAGGGAAGAATGCGAATGCCCTGAGATCTCAGCAGGGCCATCACTCCTGCCAGCACCTTGGTGAATACCGTGGGGGCCGAGTTGAGGCCGAAGGGCAAGGCCACAAATTGGTAGTGCTGTTCCTCCAGAGCGAACCTGAGGAATCTCTGATGACCTGGAAAGATAGGTACGTGAAGGTAAGCATCCTGCTGAGCGCAGAGTCTCCATGAGAAAGTGTCTGAATCTGACAAACTTGTTGAGAAGCTTTAAATCCAGGATAGGCCTTATGGACCCATCCTTTTTGGGCACAATGAAAAGATTGGAATAATAGCCTTTGCCCCTTTCCCTCAAGGGCACCAGGCAGATGACACCTAGGTCTAGAAGGCCTTGGACAGCCAGGGAGAGACACTGAGCTGACAAGGGGTTTTGAGCTAACCGAGATTTGATGAATCTTGGGGGCGGCCAGGCTGCAAACTATCTTGTAACCGGAGGATACTACCTCCTGAATCCACCGTCCTCCCACCCGGATGGGTGAGGGCGCCCCTTCATGCCTGAGGGGGCTTGGGGGAAGGACTTAGTCTTGGGACCCCAGGTGGGGCCAGGGCGGCCACGTCCTCTGCCCAAAAAATCTCCACGGGCTCCAGCAAAGGAAGCTCTCCGTCCAATTCAGGAGCCCCTGAAGGAAGGAGAAAAGGCACCTGAACCCCGAAAGGACTGGGGCTGCCTTCTACCCTGAGGTAACTTGCCACCTATAGCAAACAAGTCCAAACATTCCCCAGAGGCACAGCCCCTTGAAGGGAAACCCAGTGAGAGCCTTTTTGGCAGCATTGTCAGCTGCCCACTGGCACAGCCAGACCGAGCGGCGTATTGCCACCAACAAGGCAGAAGCCCTGCCACACATTCTAATGGTATCATCCAGGGCAGAGAGAACATATGCAACAAATTCCTCACAACGCAGAAGAGCTCTATACTCTTCACTACCAGCATCATCAGGGGCCCCATCTAAGAGACCCCTGAGCAGGCTTTTAATAACAACAGCCGTGATAGCAGAGGCACAGACCGGACGGAGCGCGGTCCAAACACAAGCAAAGGCATGGCAAGCCAGCTGATCCATGCGCCTGTCCTCCCCATCCCTCAGTGTAGTAGAGTCAGGGGAATGCATGACAGATGTGTTAGACAACCCCAGAACTGGTGCATCCACCTCTGGAGGACATGACCAACGTTTAACCATCTCAGCAGGAAAGGGATAACTCTTATCCCAACTCTTTGATACCCCGGGAAGTTGGCTAGGCCATTCCCACTCCTTGAGAATCAGATTATTAAAGTGAGTTTGTTCAGGAAACTCCAAACGTGGCTTAACAGTATGAAACAGCTCCCCCTGCTGCCGCTAGGTCATGGCAGGAGGGGAGATACAGAGCACTTCAAAAATGTGAGCCAAAAGTCTGTCAGTATCATCTGAAGCCCATTTGTCAGACCCAGACTTAGCATAACCCCTAGGCTGATCCGCAGATGATTCTGAATTAGAGAATAATTCCCCTTCTTCCAGGGGGGGTATATCCAGTAATATCAAAAACTCCTCAGCTTCCATAGGAAAGAGAGTAACACCGAGTGCCAGATGCCGCCGCTTAGCAGGAGCCTTACGCGGACCAGAGCCAGCAATATGCCTTTCAATACTGGCTACCCGGGCAGCCAAATCAGGTTGAGACTCCCCACTGGTATGCACCTCACTGGGAGTCAGATGTAAGCATGGGGGGGTAGGCGAAGCCAGAGGGGGAGCGGCACTAGGCCCAGCCGCAGGTAACCCAGACTGCAGTGCAAGTACCTGCTGGGTGCAGGGTACACACACCCTGACATCACTTACAGGGGATACCCCACACGCCACACACAGCCAGGCTTGTCCCGAAAGAACCCCGAGCACATTATCCTGAGAAGCCTCCATATGGTGATTATCACGGCACAACAGGCCAATAGGGATTGACGCTAATAGCAACCCGGGATGCCCCAATAGCCCGCTAGGGAAGTGGGAGTAATGAAATAGAATAGCCCTCCAATGAGAGTTAACACTAAATAGAGGACATAGGACCGGGAGAAACCACAAAGTTTGACCCGCCTGCAAGAAATAAGCAAAAGATCCCATAAGCAATATGCAATACAGAGAAATATATAAAATAAATCGGGCCGCAGGGGCACTTACGGACCGCGATAGGGAGACGGCAGGCACACGCAGCAGAGAACTAAAATTGCGCCCGCATATACCTCGAGGGGTGGGCCGCGGAGACAGTGATGCAGAACGCGTCAGCCGCAAGGCCCGCCCCCCCCGAAGAGCGCCAAAACGCACCCACCTGACAAGGCCAGCCAATGATGCCGCAGCAGCGCCTGAGGCGATGTCGCCGTCGACCGCGGAGCATAGTATAAGCGTGCGGCGGCAAAGAAACCAGTGCAATCAATTCGTAAGGGATCAAAACCCAACACACAACATATAGTGAAGACATGCACCCCCCCCCCCCCCCCGAGATCTACAAGGGAGAGCGAAGGGGAAGCGACGGCCAGCCTAAAAGGAGCCAACTGCAGGGAAAGGGGGCATAAAGTACGGAAGGGGCATCCCATAAGGCTCACCATGGGCCTATACTGCCTGCCCTTTGGTGGGGGACTGCGGTTGGAGCAGCGCTCCTTAGCACCTGACAGCAGTGCTGCCTACCTTCACCCGAACCAGCGCAGCCTGAGCAGTAAAAGGAAATGGGTGGGAATAGTCCTACAGGGCCGCAGGCTAATAGCCCCGCTCACCTGCGAGTAGAGAGCCATCTTCTAGTCATCGCAGCCAGGACTGCAGAGAAGAACTGGGGATTTTGTGGGAGGTTCCTGGTATATATGGGGCCAGGAGGAGCCACTTTTCTGTCTCTGCAGTCCAGCGCCATCTACTGGATGTATATCCCAAGTGTAAGGAATATCTTCTGGAACAGGACGTGCTGTATACTTAGAATACAAGCTTAGTGGTTGGATTTTTTTTTTTTTTTTTTTTTAAAAAGCCTGGGCGTTTAGCTTTTCCTAAATGAGATCTGACAGTGTTTTTGATATGGCTGCACATACCTTATAGGTAATAGTGCTGCCGTTTGTATACACCATTGAACAGAGCTGAATAAGGAAAGGGTAAAAATCTTCAAGAGGGTGTGTGAGGTCCACTTTAATGACCTGCCACATGGAAAATGGTGTGCTGCTGTACAAACGTCCACACTTTGAAAGCATCTGACCTGGAACAGATGTGTAGATTCTTGACTGGGCAGCTGCACAGGGCACAGTTCAGTTCTTCAGTACAGTGAACCTGAAGGCGCATCATGGCTATAAGATAACAGTCCAAAGGAAAATATATCTATTAAGGTATTAATAAATTCTGTTCTGGTCTTGTCTTAAAATGCTGAGGCATAGTTTATATACAGCATGTTTTTTTTTTTTTTTTTTTAGAAGTTAAGGTGATATTTCAGGCAAAGCCAATAGTTAGACCATAGTGTTGGGCTACGTTTGGCAACGTCCTGAACGGTTTTCCATTTTCAAATTGAAAAAAAAAAATGTCTGATATATCGGGAATAACAGTTTTTTCTTACAATTTCTCTTCTGAGAATGTTGATGACCATAAACACACAAATTTGGTTTAGATATTTTATTGTTCATGTTCACATTTAATATCCCAGTACTGTACAATTAAATAAGACAATTATTAAAAAATAGTTACATACTTAGGAATTCGCTACCCCAATTACTCACAAAACTAACATAATATATTTTTATTACATCATCATTGCTTAAAATGTAGCCAGGAGCCATTGACCAAGCCGGTAGTGCGGTTGTGTATTTAGTAGTCATTTAAATGTTAGGATTTGTTATTAAAGTGCACATTTTTTGTATAGAGGTCATATTAGGGCACAAATCCCAACCCTTCAGTACAAAACTTGCTGGGTTTACTCACACTCCTATTTAAATATATGAAAAGGAATTGGCAGTAAAGAACCTTAATTCAACAGCTATTTATTATAACTATTGTGTGAAGAATGTCCCATGCAAAACTAAGGAAGAGCCATGTACGGCATTGTTACAGGACAAACATACAGTATTCCCCAGTAAATGCTATACAGTCAGTAGAAGATTTCATTTTGAGGTGCTTTAGATATGAGACTAAAAAAGATTTCAGGGCTTGCCTATGCATTAAAAACCAAACTAATTCTGTGGTTCTTGGTCAGTGTGTTATTTTAATACTTTGTTTTAAAGCGGGCCAAAACCCTGCTCACCCAGCCCTAGAGTAAAAAAAAACTCTAGGGGCAGCCGATTCTCTGTCCTTAGGGTGGCCCAATTTCAGATGCATCACTGTTTGAAATCCCACAGGATTGCTGGAAAATGTACATTCTAGCAACCCCATAGGGCATGCACAGTGCATGCATCATCCCTCTGGCTGGTGTTCATACCCATGCTAGACCTATTTGAATGGCTGGCATGCACATGGTTTACAATTAGATGGCCTAAAATGTGTTTGGAGGAGCGCATGTGCCATGGGAGCTGGTAAGAGGTAAGCAGATCCAGGAAACCAGGGGGTTTTACACAGCGGAGCTTCATTCTCCAGTATGAGGCAGCAGCGAAGCTCAAGCACACTGCAGGACCCATTCTCAAACCCAGAAAAATTACAGAAAACTTTATTTTAAGTACATAAGTTTGGGCTCTTTGTCTAAACACTTCCCTCTACATATATAAAGAAAATGTAATGGTTTCAGCTTCCCTGGTTAATCACCCTCTCTGTGTGCTCTGGCTGTTAGCATGCCTAAAGGTATTCTGGGGATGCACAGCCATAATATCTCATTTTATGGCCAGGTTTTGCAGGTCAGCTGGGGTTAAGATGGTAGGCTGACTTTGGCCTCCTTTTCTGATTGGCCAATTGCCACATAAAACCAGGCCTCTCCCAGCATGTATTGCCTGTTATAGCTTTTTTAGGTGTTATTGTACCACCGTTAGCTGGATTCTGATTACCTGTTGCCGACTTTCGCTTTGTCTGACATTCCTTCGATTGCTGCTTGGATTGACGCCTGCCTGACCTCGAACTTGCCTACCCATCTGAACCATGTACCCTCTGACAACCCGGCTTGACCATTCTCCTGTGTATCCCCTTTGGAACCCCGGATCGAAGGACTGTCATTCCCGTGTATGACCTCAGCCAGCCGAGCCCCTGGTTCATCTGCCTTCACCCTGTAAGTCTGCATCCTTTGTGCTATCAAAGTCCTAGGGCAACCATGCTGGGCGAGGCATATCCAGCATCCCGGCAAACAGGGAATTGTCTATAGGCAGAAGCCTCAGCGGAGAGTGGGGGTTGCCGACTCACCTGCAGGCGGGTGTCCCGGGGGCCTGACAGAAAAGCAGCAAAAGTAACATGACACTTATGGCTGCAGCAGGTTGGCAGAGGAAGGAGCCCATTCTTTAGACACACTAGCAGCCCATCTCACTGAAATTAACATTTTGGCACTACCCATTGCTCAACTATAGCATTGCTAACATCTTAAACTGGCTTACATCCAGAGGTTATACATTATATCTAGCACATAATCCATATAAAAGGTTTTAAACATAAGAAATATATGGTACAACAGATTTACAGTGTAAACAACCACACATACTACAGTATATTCAAATTGCTACATCCATAAAATGAATTGCACTAGATCCTGTTTTAGAAAAGATACTATACACTGCATTACAATTTTGAGCATAAGTTATTTTTTTCCATGATTAAATAAGCAGTTACATTTTACAGAATAAAAATACATCTATTTTGGAATATTTCCCTTACTATGGATTTATTTTAAGCTATGATGAGCTATGGTACTGGAATGCATGGTAACTGCATTAAGAAGTGCAATTACATAGCCTTTACCTTAGACAAATCATGAACAACTATGTACTATGTGCAGGCTACAGGCAGAAGATCTAGATCAGTAGAAGCCTACAGTACTATACATCACAGTCAGACACCCCACCCTGGATCAGGAGGGAGGCGGTTTGTGCAAAGTGTGCACCAAGGAATAGAAAGGAGGCATGTCATAGTTCTTCTCCTTTCAGAGTAAACAAGTACTTACATTTACAGCGAAGAAGAAGTTTACAAGTTATAGTTTAGAACATTATTTTACAGGGCTACTGAAAGTGGAAGGGTGGTACTTGTAAATATCCTTAATCATTTTTTTCTTCTTTTTATCTGGAATCACACAGCTTCTGGCCACCATGGCCTTTAACTGCTGGATTTCATGGACTGTGTAAGAGCACCTCTGTTTTTCGTAGTCTTCTGTTGTTATGCGCTGACAAAACGTAAAGCCTGTTAGCAGATAATAGAGATGAAAATTTAGGCAGAAAAAGATTTGTATGGATAGTATGTACACAGCCTATTTCTGGTTTCACAATTCCTTTATTGTGAAGACATAAAATTAAACACAAGACTGATTTGAATTTTGAAGTCCACCTGATTTGGTTCCTTTGCACGCATCTGCTGTCCAGTACAGAGGTAGTGTCTGAGACAGTGCCTGCAACCCCCCCCCCCCGTTTTCAGCAGCTGGAATCCAGGGAAACTGCTCCGACTCCTACTGGTGGGACAGGGGACCACTAAGTTCCAAAACTACTACTTTTCTAGGATGAAAATTTGTAATATATAACCTTATATTGAATATACAGTGGGAAGTGTCTTCATCCTGCCCAAGAAATGTGACCCTTGCACAGATTATGATAAAATAAAAAATACCCACACTAACATGTTCCCAATCGAATCCCCCATTAGGTGGCCTTTAAAGTGTTTGTAAATACTAGGGATGACCACCCACCCTACTTGATGCAGGCTTTCAGGCCAATTCAGAATGACTGGCTCATCACCCAATTACAGTGGCAGCAGAACAGCTTCTGCTACAAAGTATTGAATAGAGAGCCCGCTTCCACTCAAACCAGTACCGTATTTCTCGAGCTTTAAGATGCACATCGGCTTTGGAGCAGGAAAATAAGAAAAATAAAAATGATTCTGTATCAAATGTTATGCTAAAACACTGCCCCCCCAAGAATAATAGCCCCCCCCCCCCCCAAGAATAATAGGCAATGTGCACAATCCTCAATTACAGGTATCCCCTCAATCCCATTTCCCATAAGCAGTGTGGCATCCCCTCAATCCCATTCCCCATAGGCAGTATGGCATCCCCTCAATCCCATTCCCCATAGGCAGTATGGCATCCGCTCAATCCCATTCCCCATAGGCAGTGTGGCATCCCCTCAACCCCATTCCCCATTGGCAGTGTGGCATCCCCTCAACCCCATTCCCCATTGGCAGTGTGGCATACTCACCCCACCCATTCCTCATAGGCAGTTCCCGGGCTGCGCTGGGCATCGCTGCGGCTCCGTGCAGCAGTAGGCGTGGTCTACACCTCCCGATAACAGCCCAGCAGTACAGGCGTGCCAGGACATGAGAGATTACTTTGTTTTGTTTAAGACGCACGCACATTCTCCCCCCCTCCCCCAAACTTTTGGGCGAATAAAAGTGCGTCTTATCGGGCAAAAATAAGTTATATATTTTATTGTCCAACTTGTGCTGGTGGGATGGGAAGGGTCTGGTGGAATTTGCGATTTTAGGTGTCTCAGAGCATGTTTCACTTCTCAACACATTCCTAATTTGATTTTTTTGGAGTAATTGAGTAACACACCTGAGAGGTCATCAGGATCCAATCCATTCTGCAGACTCCTCAATTTAGTACTTACAAGATCCAGTAGCTCCATTGGTGTCTGTAGAACACAAAAATATGAAGCAATGTAACATATACCACTATAAAAAGCAGTAAAAGACAAAGATCAACACGTAATGGATGAATGCCACATGGCAAAACACAGTTATAGTTCTGCCTGCACCAAAATACTGGATTACTTTTACCAGTAAGACGTTTTCCACTAACTCCTTCACAACACCCTACTGCGAGACCACCTCACTTTGACCCCATAGGCTATGACAGGAAAATCCACAGAACTTTAAAAAGTCACTCCCCACACTACTTCCTCAGTGCTTACATATTAGGCAAAAATTACTGTTCTGGATAAGAAATATTTACCTTAAAAAGGTCACTGGATTTCTCAGTCAAGAACTGCATGAATTCTTCACTTTGTGCTCTTGATATCAGTGGGTTATGCACAAGGACTTTTGTGAAGGTTTTCAGCACTATAATCTGATTGTCAAACTGAAAAAAGGGCCAAAAACTAATTAAAAATAACAGAACGTTTTACACCCCCCCCCGCCAAAAAAATAAAAACAAGCAGCCACAATTTAGCGATCCATTGGATTAGTTACAGTTTGTTACAGAATTTTGGATTTAGGAACTGCAGATGCCCAGTGCTACCTGAAGAAGCACCCAATTGAACCATCCTCAGCCATCATACATGGCAACCTTTTGTTCTTCATACCTGCTTTTGCAATCTGTAAGCCCCAGGTTCAGAAGCAATCTTCCAGAACATTATTAATCTGCGGAGTTCTTCTCTTGATTGTGGCATGAGCAGTTTTAGGAAAAGCTGTACCGCTTCCAAAGCTTGGGCCGTTTTCCCTTTTTCTAGAATAAAATATTGCTGATTATTTTAGTGGAAGCGTTTTCAGTTATTAACACTTTGGAGCAGGTTACAGTTTTCCACCAATGCTCAAACTGGCAGTTCTTACCCAAGAGTTTAACCACTTCAAGAAGAATTGTAACCATCGACCCATCAATGAAAGGCTCCCTCTCTTGTGAGTAAAATTTAACAATCAGATCATACAGCATCTTTTTATACAACTCCAGACTCTCCCCCTCACTCTGTGGCAGCTGCTGACTTAGCATCACAATTTGTTCATCTGGAAAGTACTCCAAGCACTCTACTGCTGCAGCAAGCCAACCGTCCAACCTAAAACTGGAAATAAAACAATATAATATTACCATATACTTTCTGCAAATGACCAGCAGCTCCTAAAGCAGATTAAAGGTATACTAAAGGCAAGCCCAATTGTTATTCTATTGTCTCGGGCTACATGTTGTACTGTCCCAAACATCAATCAGTTTTCAAAAAGACCCTGTAGTTCCCAAGTTATTAGTAAACATATTAGAGCATTGGAGATTCCGAGAAGAAAATGAGGCGAAAAAAAAAAAGCAATTCTGTGAATACTCACCTGTAGAATTGTTTTTGTATGGCACGGCCTGATTCGGTATACATAACAGTTGGGTTATTCCGCCACAAGGTGGCGCAGTGTACTGCAGAAGAGCTGTGGCATCTCCCGGCCCCCTATAAAAACGTGATTAACCATAGAGTTCCCAGCGTAGACAAGCAGTGAGACAGGAAGCCGGGAGAGAATAAAGGTAAAAAATGTAAAAAGGTAAAGAACCCCAATTAACTAGGAACAATCACCATAAAGAGGCAACCAAGAATAACGATAACAAGGGTGGGTTGAAGCAGGCCGTGCCATGCAAGAACAAAAACGATTCAACAGGTGAGTACTCACAGAATCGCCTTTTTCTTTATTGCATGGCACGGCCTGCTTTGGTATTTATAACAGTTGGAACATCCAAAAGTAGGGTGGGATCCCCAATGAGTAACGGCCGGCAGTTCAAGTCACCAACGCCTGAAGCACCTTGCGGCCAAAAGCAGCATCCGCTGAGGCCTTAACATCAACCTTGTAAAACTTGGAAAAAGTATGAACAGATGACCAAGTAGCGGCTTTGCAAACTTGTTCAACAGAAGCTTGGTGCTGAAAAGCCCAAGAGGCACCAATAGCACAAGTGGAATGAGCAGTAATTCTAAAGGGAGGTTCCTTCCCCTTAGCAGAATAGGCTTGAACCACCGCCTGACGGATCCACTTGCTGATAGTGGATTTAGCCGGAGGCAAACCCTTCCTAGGTCCAGAAGTGAGAACAAAAAGAGCATCAGATTTCCTGAAAGGCTCAGTAGCAACCAAATAAAGCTTCAGAGCCCTGACCACATCCAAAGAATGCAGCTCCTTAGGATTAGGACACAATGAAGGAAAAACAATGTCCTAATTGAGATGAAAGGCAGACACGACCTTAGGCAAGAAATCCAGCTTAAGCCGAAACACCACCTTATCCTGATGCCGCTCAAAATAAGGAGGTTTGATGGAAAGCGCCGCCAGTTCAGAAACTCGCCTGACAGAAGTGATAGCCACCAAAAAGGCTACTTTAAGAGTCAGAATGGGCAAGGCAGCCCCACGAATATGTTCAAAGGGAGGCCCCTGCAGAGCAGACAACACCAGATTCAAGTCCCAGACTGGTAGCATAGGCTTACGAGGTGGACGCACATGAGTAACACCCTGAAAAAAGGTTTTAACCAGCCAGTGACTGGCAAAGGATCTTTGGAAAAAAATTGCCAGAGCTGAGACATGGCCCTTGAGGGTACGAAGTTGAAGGCCGGAATCCAAACAATGTTGCAAAAATTCCAGAATCCTGGGGATGGAAAAATCCCGACCGGGAAGAGACTTGGACTCACACCAGGCAATGTAAGCATGCCAGACTCTGTAATAGATAAAGGACGAGGACTTTTTCCTAGCCCGAATCATAGTATCCACAACGGGGCAGGCAACCCCTTTTCCATCAAGATGGAGGTTTCAGCAGCCAAGCTGTTAAAGCCAGCGTTTGTAAATTGGGATGGCGTAGTTGCCCGAGTGAGAAGATCTGGATCCTTGGGCAAGACGTACTGATCTACTGCCAACTGCACGACGTCTGCGAACCACACCCTTCTTGGCCAACAGGGGGCCACCAGGATGGCTGGCACCCCCTCCTGGGCTATCTTGCGCATGACCCTGTCCAGAAGAGGGAACAGAGGGAACACATAGCCGAAACTCCGTCCAAGACATAGCCAGTGCATCCGTGGCAAAGGCCAGAGGATCCTGTGACAGGGAGACAAACTTGGGAAGTTTGTGATTGTGACGGGACGCAAACAGGTCCACATCCGGCTGACCCCCAACGGTGACACAGGGAGAGAAACACCTGGTTGTTGAGGGACCATTCCCCCAGATGAGTCCCCCTGCTCAGGGAGTCCACCACCTGGTTCTCCACCCCTGGAATGTATACCGCTGAGAGGCAGCGAACATTCTGTTCCGCCTAAGACAGTATCAGAGACACTTCCTTGAAGGCTTGCTTGCTCCGAGTCCCTCCCTGATGGTTGATGTAGGCAACCGCCGTCTGGTTGTCTGAGCGAATCTGAACAGCCCGACCTCGAAGGTGTGTGGTCAGCTGAGAAAGAACCAACCTGATCGCCCTCATTTCCAGTATATTTATGGGAGCATGGGCCTCACCGACCCTGGAACTTCAGAGACTTCCAAAAGCCCCCGCAGCCTGTCAGACTGGCATCTGTGGTCACCGTCTCCCAGCAAGGAGGCAGGAAAGTCCTGCCTACCAGAAGGTTCCTTGAGTCCAGCCACCACGAAAGGGACTGTCTGGCCAGAGGAGACAGAACAAATTCCTGATCCAGGGACACAGGGTCCTGATCACAGACTTACAAGAGGTGCAACTGAAGAGGTCTCATGTGAAACTGAGCAAAGGGGACCGCCTCGAAGCAGGACACCATCAGGCCCACCAACTGCATCCCCAGACGGATGGAGGGATGAGGACACAAGAGCAGAGCCCGTGCCTGCTTCTGAAGGCCCTCCACCTTCTGCTGAGGAAGGAACACCTTGACCTGAGAGGTATCTAGTGTCATGCCCAGAAAGGACCTCACCAAGGACGGTGACAGTGAAGACTTGGGAAAATTGATCACCCAGCCGAAGGACTGCAGAGTGGAGGTCACCACACGGGTGTCCTGCTCGGCCTGATGAAAGGACTGGGCCACAATAAGGATGCCGTACAGGTAAGGAAGGACGCGAATGCCCCGGTTCCGTAGCAGAGCCATCACCCCTGCCAGCACCTTGGTGAACACCCGAGGCGATACCAAAGGGTAAAGCTACAAACTGGTAATGCTGATCCTCCAGCACGAACCTTAGAAATCTCTGATGACCTGGGCACATGAAGATAAGCATCCTTGATGTCCACGGTGGTCATGAAGTCGCCTGGGCGATTTTGACAAACTTGTTGAGGCCCTTCAATTCCAGGATGGGCCTCAGAGAGCCGTCCTTTTTGGGGACCGTGAAAAGATTGGAATAGTACCCCTGACTCTGTCCTTGAGGGGGCACTGGACAAATGACCCCCGACTCCAGCAGACATTGAACCGCCGAAAGCAACCCTTGAGCTGACAGGGGGCTTAAAGACATCCGGGATCTGATGAATCTTGGGGGCGGCCAGGCTGCAAACTATCTTTTAACCGGAAGACACCACCTCTTGAATCCACCGGTCTGAGACGTGGAGCCTCCAGATGTGAGCAAAGAGCCGAAGCCGTTCCCCCACCCAGATGGGTGAGGGCGCCCCCTCATTCCTGAGGGGGTTTGGGCTTGGAACCCCAGGAGAGACCGGGACGACCACAGGAGATGGCCCGGCCCTAAGAATCTCTACGGCTACCTGAGAAGAGGGGGCCACGGCCTCTCCTGGTAGAACGTAGGGAGGGGAGGGAGATGGAGGTCCCCCGAAAGGGCCAGGACTGCCTCCTACGCTGAGGCAGTCTGCCATCCTTGGCTAAAACATCAAGACGCTCACCGAAGAGCTGCAGCCCCGCAAAAGGGAGTCCAGTGACAGCCTTCTTAGCAGCAGCGTCAGCTGCCCACTGGCGCAACCAAACAGAGCGGCGCATAGCCACCAAAAGTGCAGAGGCCCTACTGCCCAGCCTCACAGCATCATCCATGGCAGTAAGGATAAATGCAACAAAATCAGAGCCAAGCAAGACGGCCCTATAATCCTCCCTCCTCCTACCAGCTATAGCGCCATCACAGACGCTTGAGCAGTTTAAGGGCAACAGCTGTAATGGCAGCAGCACAGGCCGGGCGCAGTCCAGCCCCAACACAAGTAAAAGCATGGCAGGCCAGCTGATCCATGCGCCGATCCTCGCTGTCCCTCAGAGTGGTAGAATCAGTGGAAGGCATAACCGAAATATTGGACAGACCTAGCACGGGAGCGTCCACCTCAGGGGGACATGACCACCTCTTAACAAGATCAGCAGGAAAGGGATACCTCTTATCCAAACCCTTGGGCACAGCAGGCAGCCTGTTAGGACGTTCCCATTCTTTAAGCACCATAGTGGTGAAATGTCCCTGCTCAGGGAACTCAAGACGCTGTTTATCAGGGCAAAAGAGCTCACCCTGCTTTTTCTTAGCTACCTCAGGGGGAGCAATGTGCAAAATTTCAAAAATGTGAGACAGCAGATTATCAGTGTCCTCAGGGTACCATGATTCCTCCCTGGACGCAGACCCAGGGTCACTATCGCAACCCTCCTGTTGGTCCCCCGAGGTGTCCGAGTTCTGGAACAGTTCCCCTTCCTCTAGGGAATAACATCCACTAGTGGCATCAAACTCCTCATACTCCTCTATGGAGTGTGAGGGAGCGGAAGTCAGGTGCCGCTTCTTGCCAGAGGCCATCCTAGGAACAGGCCCGGCAAGCTGCCTCTTAATGTTGGCCACACGAAGTGCCAAATCAGACTGTGACCCCCTGCTATTATCCCTCTCACTGTGGGCCAATTGCAGGAGTGGGGGGTAGGCGGCACCGAAGAGGGCGCAGAGCAGGGAAGCGATGCAGGCAAACCAGATTGGAGCACAAGGACACTTTGGGCGCACGGCACGCACACCCCAACACTGTCACTCACAGGGGATACCCCACACATGGCACACAGCGCTCCCGGAGCACTTGACCCTAGTGCTCTTCTACCCTCACCCGATCTGTCAGCCGAGGCTGGGAGGCAGAGGGGGTCCAGAAACGGGTGCAAATGACTTGCAGGGCCGCAGACTTGGTTGCCCCGCTCACAGAGAGAGAGAGAGCCATCTTCTATCTTCGCAGTTTCACTGCAGAGGAAACACTGGGAACTCTATGGTTAATCCCATTTTTATAGGGGGCCGGGAGATGCCACAGCTCTTCTGCAGTACACTGCGTCACCTTGTGTTGGAATAACCCAACTGTTATGAATACCGAAGCAGGCCGTGCCATGCAATAAAGAAAATACAATTCTGTGAGTAATCACCTGTAGAATCGTTTTTGACGGTGTCCTGTTCAGGTCGCTCCATTTCTTACATGTGGGTAATCCGCCACAAGGTGGCGCAGTGACTGCAAGATGAAAATCGAAGCTCCTCCCGGCTCCATATAAGGCAGCTGTCTCCAAAAACTCACCAGTGGTTCAAAAGCAGCAAAACAGAGACATGCCAGGAGGCCAGGAAATCATGTTACATCACATAGCATCAGCATGTACTCTCTCAAGAGAAAAAGAAAACTCAAAGGACTAAAGCCAAATACAACAATAATCACCATAACAGGCAAAAGGAGATAACAGAACAAGGGTGGGATGGAGCAACCTGAACAGGACACCGTCAAACAATTCTACAGGTGAGTACTCACAGAATTGTATTTTTCCCAGTGTCCTGTTCAGGTTGCTCAATTTCTTACATCCAAAAGCAGTGTCCAAAAGAAGGGTGGGATCCCCAGAGGGCAACAGCATGTAGTTCATGACACTACCACCTGAAGCACCTTACGGCCAAAAAAAGCATCAGCTGAGGCCCCAACATCAACCTTGTAAAACTAAGAAAAAGTATGAACCGAAGACCAAGTAGCGGCCTTACAAACCTGTTCAACCGATGCCTGGTGCTGAAAGGCCCAAGAGGCACCAATAGCTCTGGTAGAGTGAGCTGTTCCTTCCCCTTGGCAGAGTACGCTTGCACCACTGCCTGTCTGATCCACTTGCTGAAAGTGGATTTGGCTGGAGGCAGACCGTTCCTAGGTCCATCAGTGGGAACAAAAAGAGAATCCGATTTCCTAAAGGGTTCCGTAGCAACCAGGTAGTACTTAAAAGCTCTGACCACATCCAAGGCATGGAGGGTCCGCTCCTTAGAATTAGAAGGCGCTGGAAACAAGGAAGGTAAAACAAATGTCCTCATTGAGATGAAATGAAGAAACAACCTTAGGTAAAAAATCCGGTTTGAGGCGAAAAACCACCTTATCCTGATGCCGCTCAAAGTAAGGAGGCTTCATACAAAGCGCCGCCAGCTCTGAAACGCAATGCACCGAAGTGATAGCTACCAAAAAGACCGTCAGAATGGATAAAGCAGCATCACACAAGGGCTCAAAGGGAGGACCCTGGAGAGCAGAAAGCACCAAGTTCAAATCCCACACCAGTAACATACGCGGTGGACGTACATGAGTAACTCCTTGGAAAAAGATCTCGATAAGTCTATAATTGGCGAAGGATTGGAAAAAAATAGCCAAGGCCGAAACCTGACCCTTGGAGGGTACTCAGCTGGAGACCCGAATCCAATCCATGTTGTAAGAACCCCAAAATCCTAGAAAAGGAGAATGTGCGACAGGGAAGACCCCTGGACTCACACCAGGCAATGTAAGCGTGCCCGACTCTGTAATAAATCATGGAGGAGGATTTCTTCCGAGCCTGAATCATGGTACGCACGACCGAGGCAGACAGCCCTTTTCCATCAAGATGGAGGTTTCAGCAGCCAAGCCGTCAAAGGCAGCGTTTGTAAATTGGGGTGGCGTAGCAGCCCGAGTGAGAAGCCCTGGATCGTCGGGCATGACGTAGCGATCCACTGACATCTGAACTATGTCCGCGAACCAACACCGCCTCAGCCAACGAGGGGCCACCAGAATGGTTGGCACCCCCTCCATGGTTATCTTGCGCAGCACTCGACCCAGGAGTGGAAATGGAGGAAAGGCGTAAAAGGAGTCGGAACTCCGTCCAAGGAATTCCCACAGCGTCTGTGGCAAAGGCCAGAGGATCTCGACAGGGAGACGAACCTTGGAAGCTTGCGATTGCGTTGGGACGCAAACAGATCCTCATCCGGCAGACCCCAGCTGCGACACAGAGCGTGAAAGATCTTGTTGCTGAGAGACCATTCCCCCAGACGAGAGACCCCCCCCCCCTGCTCAGGGAGTCTGCCTCCTGGTTCTCCACTCTGTGAATGTAAACCGCCGAGATGCAGGGAACATTCTCCTCCGCCCAAGTCAGGATCTGGGTCACCTCCTCGCTTGCTCCGAGTCCCGCCCTGGTGATTAATGTAGGCGACAGCCGTCTGATTGTCCGAGCGGACCTGGACCACGCGACCCCATAGATGGGGAGTCAAGTGAAAAAGGAACAACCGGATAGCTCTCAGATCCAGGAGATTGATAGGCACGTGAGCCTCCTGCGGGCCCCACTGGCCCTGGAACTTCAGCAATTGCCAAAAACCTCCTCAGACGGTCAGACTGGCGTCCATGGTGACAATCTCCCAACGCGGAATCAGAAAGGAGCTGCCCACTAGGAGATTTCTGGAGTCCAACCACCACGAGAGGGACTGCCTGGCCAGAGGAGACAGAGCAAATTCCTGCTCCAGGGACTCCTGTGTCCGGTCCCAAACGGTCAAGAGATTCAATTGAAGAGGCCTCATGTGGAACTGGGCGAAGGGCACAGCCTCAAAACATGACACCATGAGACCCACCAGCTTCATCACCAGACGGATGGATGGTCGTTGGCACGACAGTAAGGCCCGCGTCTGAAGGCTCTCCACCTTCTGCTGGGGGAGGAATACCTTGACCTGAGAGGAGTCCAACGTCATGCCCAAGAAGGACCTCACCAATAAAGGAGTGATCGAAGACTTGGGGTAATTGATCACCCAGCCGAAATCCTCGAGAGTGGACAACACCATCTGGGTGTCGCTCTCAGCCTGCTGAAGAGATTGAGCAGCAATCAGCAAGTCGTCCAGATAAGGAAGAACACGAAGGCCCTGGCTCCTCAGAAGGACCATAACGCCTGCCAGAACCTTGGTGAACACCCGGGGGGCTGAGGAAATCCCAAACGGCAGTGCCATAAACTGGTAGTGCTAATGATCCTCCAGAGTGAACCTCAGGAACTTCTGATGTCCCTGGAATATAGCTATGTGCAGGTAAGCATCCCTGATATCCACTGTGGTCATGAAATCGCCCGACAGAAGCGAACTCACTGCGGACCGTAAGGTCTCCATGCGAAAATGTCTGAATCTGACAAACTTGTTAAGACCCTTCAGGTCCAGGATAGGCCTTAGAGTACCGTCCTTCTTGGGTACAGTGAACAGATTGGAATAGAACCCTCGACCCCATTCCTGGTGAGGCACCGGACAAATCACCCCGGACAGCAGAAGGCGATGAACAGCCATTCTTAGGCCCTGCGCCGTCATTGGGTTCTGGGATATCCGCAACTGAAGAAATCTTGGGGGCGGCCAAGCTGCCAGCTCTATTTTGTACCCGGAGGACACCACCTCCTGAATCCATCGATCCGAGACGTGCAGTCTCCAGACGTGAGCAACTAACAGAAACCGTCCGAATGGGTGAGGGCGCCTCCTCATGCCTGAGGGGCCTTGGCAGGGGGCTCGGACTTGGATCCCTAGGAGGGATTGGGTCGACCGCGGGACCTACCTCGTCCCCAGGAATCCCTGTGGCCACCTGAAAAGGAAGAGCCTCTTCCCCCTCGAAAGGGGCGAAAGGCAGACGAGCCCCGAAAGGGCCGCACAGGTTTCTGACGCTGAGGGAGTCTCCCATCCTTTGTCAGGAGATCCAAATAACCAAAGTCCCAAAAGGGGATACCAGTGAGTGATTTCTTGGCGGCAGCTGCCCACTGTCGCAGCCAGATAGAGCGACGAAGTGCAACCAGCAGGGCCGAAGCCCTGACGCCAAGCCAGACACCATCGTCTATAGCAGAGATTATACACACAACTAACTATGGAGTGGCCTCCACCCACTCCCAAATCCTAACCTCACAGAGACTGACTCTTGCACTCAAGGAATCATAATTTAATCAATTTTATTGTACATACACTTAAAAACATTTGTTAAAACCAAAATTAGTGTGCCACAAGAAAATGCGCCACCAAGCCGAGATTACAAAGACAAAGTCCGCGAAGGCTAGGAGGTCCTTATATTCCTCCGCCCGCTTGCAAGATCTGGCGATATCAACAAGTCGTCTCACCTTCTTGATAGCTAGGGAGACGATGGCCGCGGCACAAACCAGACGAAGGCCAGCACCCACAAAGGTGAAGGCGCGACAAGCCAGCTGATGCATGCACCTGTCAGCAGGTCGCGCAAGGAAGCTGTATCGGGTGACGGCATAATCGTGGTATTGGAGAGCCCCAAAACAGGAGTATCCACCTCCGGGGGACGGGACCAAAGGCGAATCAACTCCTCAGAAAAAAGAAAACAGTCTGTCCAGGCCCTTAGGCATCAACGGCAATTTATTAGGCCTTTCCCATTCCTTAAAAACCATCTTGGAGAAGTGGCCCCGCTCAGGAAAAACAAGACGCTGTCTCTCAGGCCGAAATAAGTCCCCCTGCTTCTTCTTGGCCACCTTCGGAGGTACAATGTGCAAGGTCTCATCAGGTGTCATCAGGGAGCCACAAATCCTTGTCCGAGGAGGACCCGGGGTCGCTGCCGTAGCCACCCGGTCGGTCCCCTGAGGAGTAGGAGTCATAAACAACTCACCCTCCTCCATGGAGTCCCGGCCACCAAAAACCTCATCATCATCATCCGCAAAAAGCGAATAACCCGGCTCAATATGCCGCTTCTTACTCGCGGCCTTGCGTGATAATTGTCTCTATAGGCTGGCCACTCGAAGCGCCAAATTGAGACCCCCTGCTGGCTTCCCCCTCACTGGGAGCCAAATGCAGGCACGGGGGTGTCGGCGAGGCCATAGGTAAAATAGGGCTGGGGACAGAGGCGCCCGCCCTATCCTGTTCTAGAAGAACGGTCTTGGCGCAAGGTATACAAACTGCGCTGAGGCCGCTCAGGGATTGTACCACAAATGAGACAGAGCTTAACCCGCCCTGAAGGGGCCCCCAGCTCGCTATCACCAGAAGCCTCCATTATGGTGATTAGTAGCAAAAAAGGAACTGGGTTACAAGGCACTGACGCCCAAACCCGGACAATCCCCAATTTAATCCTTCTTATAGATCCCTTTAAGAATAGAGACTGCAGAGAGAGAGGGGGGTGGATGAGACCGGGGGGAAACCACAGTTCTGATCGTTAATATGGGACCCGTCTGGAAGACACAAAAGGAAAAACCCTGAGCATCCCACAGCACATGCACGGAAGAGAACAAAAGAACTGGACTCACGGACCACAGCGGGACAGAGGGGCCGAATGCAGCATCAGATCCTCGAAGGCAGTGCAGCCAATCTTGGGGATGAGCTCCAGATGCGTCAGTCAGGAGGGAAGAGACCAGCGCACTCTGTCAGGGCGCACCCAGGCCGCAAGAGAAAATGGTGCCGATCGGGGCCATTAGGAGCACCTCGAGGGGCGGGCCGCGTCATCTGGAAGAATGGGTGGGGCTTTTAAATTCCATCCCAGGGGGAGGAGCAGTCTCTCAAGTGGCCATCTAGAAGGACAAAGGGAGAAAATGGGGTGAGAGATGCAGTAAGCTAAGAGCGCTTTCAGCCTGCCAGGACATAGTGTGACCAGAGAGGAGAGTGGAGTTTCATAGCTGCAGAGAGAGGCCGGATGTAAGTTAATCTTCGTATGCTGTGCCGCGGATGTAACCAGCCACAGGAAGGGAGGCAAAACTAAGACAGGATATCTAACCCTTGCCTGGAGTTTTGCTTTAAAGTGATTGAGCGGCCTATTTAAAAAACAAAAAGGGCACCCACCTTCTGTGCCTGCCACTGATTGGTGCTAGTTCTGCTATCAGTAACTCACTTGAACGCTGAATCTGAAGCCCTTCCGTGGCCACTGCATCCCGCACCGTCTGGGGCCTGACCTTGCCATCCTTCAGGCACGCTTCCACACCCTCTCCCTTCATTGCAATAGAGGTTGTGAGCCGAGGCCTTACACGCCCCTACATTGTAGTTAATAGACAGGGCATGGACATGCCCCTGTGACAGATGGCAAAGGCGTGGTCTGGCACAAAAGCACCAGTGAATGGAGTTTGAGGCCCTGGATGTCGCTGGACTAGCATTCATCAGCAGCGGGGGACAGAAGGTAAGTTTTTTTTTTTTTTTAACAGGCGGATTGATTAAAATAAATCAACTTTGCATTTTGAGAAGCATGCGAGAAGCATGATCAATGTCAGACCCCCCTGCTTGTTTTGGGACATCATTTGAGATGTGTTCTAGGTTACACAGTAGTTTCTCTCATTGAAACAACAGTGGCTTTGCTTTTATAGAGGAATCTTCTGTACGGTATGTCAAAAAGATCTGATACTGCAGCACTGGATGCATGACTATGGGGACGTGTGCAGCAGTCACTTTTCCATTACTTAGATGTTTCCATTGCTAATGCCATCACACTTGCAGATTTACATTGCCGGTCGTGCTTTGGGTAAACAGGTACACATTCTAGAAATGGAAAGCTGTAATGATAATTTTGGCAGAATTTAATATAAGTTCAGTGCCTGGCCATGTACTGTATATAGAATTTGTATATACGGTATGTACATGATCACTCCAAGAAATCCTATTTTATTGTTAAGATTTTCTTTCTGGCACATCTATGAAAGCTCAGAGTTGCTCCTGTGTCTCTAGGCATAAGACCTCAAAAACCCAACCCTGTGCAGAAATGTGACTGTACTGTTCTGTCACTCAAGATCGTGGCCGCCATGCAGAGCCCTGTCCACCACCTGCATCATGGGAGGATTGGGGTGATCAAGTGTATTGTTTTTATTTTAAACGCCCAAATTGGGCTTAACATGGGGGTGAGGGATTACAAAAAGCTAGAGACCCTTGCTGAGTTGATAATTGTGATTGTGGGTGTTAGTCCAAGTCATGCATAATGATCACTAGGCAGTGTTTTCAGCAGCTCTATCTAGTAAGAAACAATCATCAAATGAATAAATATGCCCGTTCCCATTGGAATAATTACACGATGGACCCTCTCATTGCTCAGATGTCATATTTTTCCCCCATAGCCTGAGTATACACACTGCACAGCTTCATGGAAATGGCTAGTGCTATGTAAATAAGAAGTTGGGAACACACAGTCCCTCCCTATACACAAAAGCAGGTCACGTCTGCAAACAACGTTCTAGTATTGATCTCTGACTCACTTTGGCAGTTGTAGCATCTGCAAGATTTCTCGGTCCAGGAAAGTGTTTGAGACGACATAATCAGAGAAATGCTTCTTGTAATCTCTTTTTACTGGAGAATCCAAGACATCTTCCAAAATAGGAATGTCAATGAGCTGCAGAAGTCGTACCATAACCTGCTGTTTCCACACGTTCTCAATATCTTATATTGTGGGAAAAAATGATGTACAATTATAGGCATCAACACCTTATATTAAATAGGAAAAAAAACAATTTGCAAGTCAAGAAATTACAAGCATTTTAGCAAATGTAAAGCCTTTAGCCCACCCATTTATGCCCCCTCTTTCCATCCATTCCATCCCAGGAAAGCCCAATTGTGGGAATAAATAAACAGAAAACTCACCTGTTTGGTGCAGGTTGTCCGGTCCCATGGAGAAGCTGTATGCAGTCTGATGTAGTCTGTACAGATTGTCAATCACTCACTGCAGTAATGGTGGGTGCTGTAGTCACTCATGATCTGGTTCTTAGCAGGAAAGTCATTTTATTCATTTAAAACCCTAAATTTGCACTTAGTGCAGGCTTTTTTTTTTCCCCCAGAGAGGCAATGTTGACTGGCTGATTCAATCAGATTTCTACATGTATCTGTTAGAGATAGCCAGATTTAGCCCTTCTGATAGGGAAGGTCACCCTAACAAGACAAGTATCTAATGCACTGCTTTGCGCTCCCTGTCTATGGAGGTAGTTGTGTTTAAGCCCTCCATCTAAATCTACTTCAACCACTTTCTCACTAACCAGGTTACCTTCAGACCTGACCACCCCCCACCACATCACAGTTTGAGCAACTCCATTCCTCCGGGCAGTGGACACATCTCTCTCGGCCTGTCCATTTACTCCTGTGCAGTTCACTACCAGCAAGAAACATGCATCCTGCTCAAGAGAAAACAGAAAGGCATTCCCCTGCACACAGGAATGAAGCAGTTCAAACTGTGACGTAGGAAGGTGGCAGGATTCAAGCAACAACTCTGCTTGTAGAAGTAATAAAATCCTTACTTGACCATCAGGACAACGATGCTCCTCCGGATCCTGGGCACCGCCATCTTGCCGGAATGACACAGGGCCGCAACCCCCCCCCCCCCGGCTTTTTTTGTGCGCTCCCATATGAGCGACCAATGGGAGCGTGCGAACCTGGGGGATGCAGCTCTGTCCTTTTCAGCAGCCACAGAGACAAGGAGAGTGTCATTATGAGCATAAGGTAAGGGTTTTTTTCTTTGTAACACCCCAGCCTGCCTCAGCGCCAGGTTCTGCTTTAAATACCCGATAGGCTGCTCACATTGTTTAACAAACAGAACAACATTTAAAAAAAAAAAATGAAAAATATTCTGTGGCATTTATTTTCCACAAGCTGCACTTCAGCAACCATACCTTTTTGTGAAAGGGCATTTGTTTGTTTAGAGAGGTCCGGGTTCATATGTGCGTTGGGATGCTCACAAATACAGTGAAGGAGTTTTTTCAGATTTTCATCTTCTGAGTTTAAGGCTGATGGATTACATATTGTTATGACATGCTCAGTCCTGCATCAATAAAAGAGAAAAAAAACAAAATTAAGTATACAGTAATTAAATGAAATGCCAAAATGCTTTAAAAATAAAGCAGTGTGACCAAACTCTGGCTTCTTAATACCATCTGAACCCAGGGCAGCAAATACACTATCCATTCCAATGCACAGTACACTGCTACCCCAATATAATGCTGCCATTTGGCACCAATAAACAGGACCACATTATAGCAGACACTGCATTAAGAGCACTGCATTTCATTATGCTGGGCCTTATATATGGGACTGCATTAAAGAAGAATAACACCCTGGAATTTCACTCACCTGGGCACGCCAATTTGGCATATGGAGGACTGGCTTCTATATCTGAACTCAAGTCTGGGTCAGCAACTATCATTTCCTTTGGCAACTGATCAAACCCAGATTTTCCTACATCTACACAGACAGATTTTATTTGTGTCAATTTAAATTATGTGTTTTTTTATGGATTTACAGGCATCACTGAAGAATGCCATGTTTTATAGCCTCGCTGAAATTAGAAAAGGGAGAATTTTAGCTCCACTGTTAGTTTAAGACTTACAGGGAATACCAAACCGAGATGCCACTGGGGGGTACCCAGCTTTTTGGACTTTTGATTCAGTTTAACTACTGGATGGTTCAAAGCCTTCCGAAAAAAGGTAAATTGCCCCAGAATAATTAAAAGATCAATTCTCAATCCATGGGTTCCATCAGGCTGTGCTCACTTCCATTCAGATTCCTATAGGTCACGACTGATCAGCAAAAACAAGGTAGGTTATTCACAGCTATCAAGAATGCTAATCCAATATTCTAAGATGCTCACAAGCCTGTTCCATGTGCTTCTTAACCATTTCCAGAAACATGCTGTAGATGTTGTAGCAGGTCTCCAAAGATTTGCTGAGGGACAAGAGCGGCCATAAAAGCCAATTTGGAGTGTGGTTGTGGAACAATAGAAAGGAAAGAAGGTCAAACTTTGGAGACCTGATGCAGTATCTACAGAGCAGAGAAACAGAGAGGCGAGGCGACTGGGACAGGCTTCAGGTGAGCGCCTTATTATTGCCATTGACTGAAATGGAAATCTAAAGTACATCTTTCACCCTCTGGAAAAAAAGACTATACTATACTGAAATATAACCAGTTTGCTGCAATAGAGCACAATGTGGCTGACAACTGCAGCAAAGTGAGCTGAGAGGAAGAATTGGGGTAGCCTGTAATAATCCAATCTGCATTTGTAGGGGTTAAAGCAGACCAGCTACCAGGGTTGGTCCCAGCTGCTATATGACAGGCTGGGGGTGCATCCAGAATGCTGGAGCCCCCCCGCACATAACCCCTCCCCCAGAACGGCCGGAAATCTTACCTTAACCTCAGTCCTCTGCTGGGAATTCAGCTCTGCGATTGGCCGTCCGGCACAATGACGGCCCTCTTTGATTACGTGATCGCCAGTTGCTGCACTGGATTCCCGGTGGAGGAGCAGGGTGAAGCTTTACGGGCTTTCTGGGGCGTTATGTGCGGCGCGGCTCCAGCATTGTGGATGACCCCCCCCCCCCCCCCCCCCAACTTGTCTTATAGCAGTAGGGACCAACATCTGGGCCAGCTAGGGAAAAATCCTATGTCTGAGCCAGGGCGTCCATCCCCAAGGCTCAGTTCCCCCGACACAAAGAAAAACAGTGTACATTTGGCGTTTGTTGGCAAAGAGGTCGATCTGTGGGAATCCCCACCTCAGGAAAGGAAGACCCCTCTGTTCAGGACCCATTGACCAGAGTCGTGCTCTGCTCAGGAAGTCCGCGACAGTTTTCAGAGTCCCAATTAGGTGGACTGCCATGACGGACCTCAGATAGGACTGTAAAGGTGGCAGAAGAGAATCGGCCAGACTCTGCAGGGTCACTAACCTTGTACCCCCCTGCCGGTTTATGTATGCGACTGCTGTTATGTTGTCAAATCTCACTTGGACGTCCCAGTTCTTCAACAGTGTCTTGAACTGAGACAGGGCTATGTCTATAGCTTTTAGTTCCCTGTAATTTGAGGATTAGTTCCTTGGACTATTGACCCTGGATGTAAAGGGGATCCAGGTGCGCTCCCCAACCCTACCCTATGCGTTGACATCTGTTGTGATGAACAAGGGGTTTGATTGTCTCCAGCTGCTGCCCTCCTGAAGAGCCAAGGGGTTTAATCACCAAAGCAGACCCCCCCCCCCCTTTTTCTTGGAAGGATAGCGCAAAGATTCTGGCTTGCGGTCCCAACTCTACAAGAGGAAGATCTGGAGAAGTCTGATGTGTAACGGTGCCCATGTGATGGTTGGGATAGTCAATGTTATGAGGCCCAGAACTCTCAATTTTTCTGAGAGATATCTCGTGACTGATACAGCTCTCTTGCCTCAGTAGGTAAAGCCGTTTGTCTAGAGGGCAGAGAAATGCTGTTTGACACTGTTCAGAAGGAACCCCAGGAATCTGCAAGACTGGGAGGGGATAAGAGAAGATTTTTCTGTGTTTATTAGCCAACCCAGGTCCTTCAACTGATTTCAGAACTGGCCATTAGTAAAAGGTCATCTAAGTATGGGATGATTGAAATATCCTGACCTGAGGGTTACTTATGAGTTTGGCGAGGAACTTTGTAAAGATCCTTGGTGCAGAGGAGATTCCAAATGGTAGCACCTTGTATTGGAAGTGCAGAGTTTCTGTTTCCATATAAATCACAAACCCAAGGAATCTGCGGCTTAAATGAAAAATGGGAATATGGAGGTATGCATCTTGTAAATCTATGTTTACCATGAAATTGTTCAAAAGGAGTAGATTCTGTTTGGTAAAGAATAGATTTCATCCGAAATTAACGGATGAAGACATTCAAGGCCTTATTAGTATGGCAATATTAGTCTCCTGGGGTTTAGCTCTGGGGTGAATTTCTTGTCTTTTTGCTTAGGGACTGGAGGACTAAGCTAGAGAGACAAGAGATATATCCATACCATAGAGAACCATAGTTAAGGGCTGGCACAAATCTGCAGAATATATACATCTCAACGGCTAATCCTGATGAGGCATCCCATCTGCTGTGTCTTTCCGCATATCGCCTCCCAATGACTGCTCCACTGCCACAGCCCTGCTGCTTTGCTATATGCAGTCACACTGGAAGGGACCTTGTTGGTAGGTGCCTGAATCTCCTCCCTCCACAAGGATGCGCCACTAGAATTGGCGTTGCGCCCCGCAACCTGCTTGCCCACAGAACGCCTGTGGTGCGAACCTGAAAATGTGGCCGCACGAGAACGGGATCGCAGCCTGAAACCGGTCACCCCAGAAAGCCACAGGCTCCCTCCAAGAACAGGACCAGTGCCCGCACTCACCCAGGACTGACAGGAGCAGCGTTGGAGGAAGATGCAGTACTCCAAAGCCGGTAACGGGCAGACTTACCTGTGACCCAGACCACAAGGTCTCTCAACACAGCAGACAGGTGAGGTGCTCCAGCAGGCTCCTTCTCTCATCTACTGGAGAGGAAACACAAGAAACTGAGGAATGGGATGAGGGGTGGGGCTTTAAAACTTGTCCCAGTTTGTGTTTTCTCTGCAGGGAAGGAGCCTGTCTCTAAGTGGCCATTCTGTAAGATGAAGGGAGAAAAAAATAGAGGAATGTTCACATAACCCGAATATTAATACTAACCTGGATCGCCTCCTCTCCTTTTCAAAGCTCTTCTCTTGTGCCAGAACATCTGCAGTTCTCTTGGACTCAGCAAATCTGTAAAAGTGACTACCGCTGTCCTCAAAGACTAGTTCAGCTTCAGTCTTGAAGAGCCTGGATCCAACAGGCTCAAATACCTTGTGCTCCATGAGTGCCTGACACAACTGGACTCCTTTAGTGCGAGAAATATCATAGCTGCTCAGATACATGTTCTGCATGAGATGGCACAAGACGACGTCCACGGCATCAGACCCAGTAAAGCAGTCTGGGTACATCCGGAGGTGCTGCCGACGATTCTTTACTTCCACTTGGGATTTCAGGGCATGAATGATGCTGTTCCACAGACGTGTTGCCTGGAAAGGTCCTTTGTACCCTGGATGGTCAGAAGTAGAGTAAAAATAAGTTCAGGGAATTAACTCCAATTAGTTTGGTCTATTACTTATAAACCGGAAACAGGTGCCATACATAACATTTACAACGGTGACGAGGCCGACCCATTGCCCCACCACTTTACTGTCCAGCCAGCCATCTGCCTGGAGCAAAGCCTGTAAATAGGAAGTTTCAGGGTTGTGGTCCTTTAAATATTGACACAGGTGGTGCAGCAGGCCAGCAAGGTAAAAAGCACTGGACACAATTCCTTGAGGATGGGTTTATTTTAATGTAGACCAAAACTGACCATAGAGTCTAAAAGACTCTAAGGCTGTCCAAAACCGTACCACGCTCGCCAAAGAACCCACGTTGCATGTGAGGCCAGTGGCAGCATCCCTCCAGGTCTATCTTAATGGCTGTCACAGGTATCCACAGCTTATGGGGAAGGGTCAGCGACTAGCCTGCCAATCAATTTTAGTCATTAATGTGAACCGCTAAGAACACTGATTGGAGGAGAGCCCACATATATGCTGTAGATTGCCAGCAAGGTAAGCAAACAAAGTGAATCGGGGGGGGGGGGGGGGGGGGGGGGGGGCGGTTCAGTAAGTGGGGCGGTTCAGTAAGTGGGGCATCATAACCCAAGATAGTCAAAACCCCATGTTTTGATCCTTTTTGAGCACGATACATTCGCCTTCAATGAATGATAGAAACATGCCAAACCAGTATGCCTTCTAGGAATCCTACTAACCAGACCAAAACTTTATTTTGGAAGTTTAAAGGAAAAGTGTGGCCTTTGAGAGCTCCTGCAACCCTGGTTATCAGAATTGGGGTTCGGTAAGGCAGGGAACAGGGTCAGAATACCTGCTTTTTCTGGGATTGCTCTAAGCCAGCCATTCACTTGACCACAAGCAGCCCAACAGGTTGACCCAGATGCCAAGACCATTTGTGTGTGCCTGCTGACCCTGCGAGACTGATAAGGTAGCTGGCAGTCACTTAAAGCGGCTAGCAGCTGTTGGTCTGCTTCTAATCACATTAAAGAGGAACATCAGACCTTTTCTGATATTCCTCTCTAAACATCCCTCCCCCCAGCTCACTGCCTTTTGGATGTCGCCATCATCCGGCAGCATTCCTGGCCCCTTTCCTCCTTATCCGTCCCAGAGTGAAGGCTGCAGCCGTCCTTACATCTAGTCGTCCTTTCTTCAAATGTCCTGCGACACTTCTCAGATCTTGTGCTCTTCTGCACCGAGTGCCATTGCAGCCTATGCAGTAAGGCACAGTGCATGATGGGACTTCAATATGGTGCTGCCCGACGTAGATGGCGCGGGAACAAGGGATGCCGGAATGCAATGCAACCGGACAGGTAAGTCAAAAGTTGTATAAAGTAAAACCAGAAGGGGCGGGGGAGCAAGTCAAGTTTGTGGAGCTTTTATTAACTCCCCAATACCTGAAATGTTCCTCTTTATAAGAGGCTCAGGGGGGCATCCAGGATGCTGGAGCCCCCATACATTTTTTACCTGTCCATCGATCCTCGTTTGGGAATGGTGCCCTGCTATTGGCCACGTGGGTAGGGGTCACTTCCTGGCGGCCAATCCTGATTCAGGATTGATGAGTTGGTAAAAATGAGGGCGTTCTGGGGGGCTACCGCATTCTGGAAGCCCCCCAAGCCTGTTTTAATGCGGCTAGAAGCGGACCAACACCTGTTAGTCTGCTTTAAAGTGGATCAAAACCCACAGCGATCGGCTCAGGAATCTTATCGATTCCCTCGCCCCGGGGTATCCAAAATCGGGATGCCCTGCTGTGTGACACTCTCCCAGGTCGCCCCATATACTTACCTTCTTTCCCAGTCCAAAGGTGCATGCACGAGCAGTGGCCACATCCCCGCTATCCCTCCAGCAGGCATTTGTGAATAGCCGGTGTGGGCCTGCCGACTGGACGAGCAGCCACGCATGCACCGTAGGAGCAGGAAGAGGCGACTTGGTTTCGACGACCTGGGGGTTTCACACATGGGGGCAAGAACCAAAACCAAGGACAAAATCCTGGGTTTTGGTCCACTTTAATGGACTGGCCACTCAGATAGACAAAAGGGTACTTCCGTTTTTCCCCCCCAGCTGATCAGTCCTACTCCGATGATCAACAACTTATCTGATTGGAGTTCAGAACGTGATCCAGCAATCAACTGGACTTTGGTGTAGGGATCACGCCCCTCTCTATTCGCTGCAATGGAGCAGGAATGTCAGGCCTTGGCAGACCCCCTGCATTGCAGTGAATGGAGAGGGTAAGTGAGGCGCAGGGTAAGGGTCTGGTGATTCACATAGATGAAGCAGACCAAAACCCAGGGACAAATCCTGGGTTTTGGTCCATTTTCAGGAGTATACTTATTCTTTAAAGAGCAGCACATTCCTTGAGTTTGGGATGCCCTGCAATGTTAAACCTCCTGAATCACCAAGGTGGGAGAGGGGATGCAGCAATCAGCACCCGATTCCTTTCCGCACTGAGGTGATATGGTCCAATATCTACACATTTGCGGTGTGTGCCGTTGTTTCCTGATCCCCTCTGTATGGAGCCCTACTTGCAGGGGAGAACCTCTCCAATGCAAGGCTCACTAATAATGTAAAGGGGGTGATGTTATTTCAGTGGCCTGTGAACCAGCAGCCTCCCTGGCACAGTCACGTTGAATGGGACATGATACACTCACCTCTCCTGCGGCCTCTCAGTTCCGCCATACTGCGGATCCTCCGAAATCGAGGATTAGGAATCAAATCTGCCGCCATCCCACCTGCTACAATCACCTGCAGCCTACTACAGTCACGTGACGACGAAGTCTCCAATCAGAGCACTCGTTCGCCACTCCAAGACCGCCATCTTTAAACCTGGCAACTTTACATTGTTATAAAATGACCAGAAACTCTCCTTGTTATTTTGGAAATAATCTGGAATTCATTATTTCATTTTATACAAGCATATCATTTTATTTTTTGTTAGATTAAAAATTACTTTAAATATAGTACTGGGCAGGATGTCCCAGCAAGCTCTGTCACATAGTGTCACTTGCCGTTCCCTTTTCTCCAGGGGAAAAGCGAAATGGGCTTCTTTTACGTCATAGTCGTCATACCGGACGTGATGCAATTGTTTGTCCGCTTTAAAATGAATTGATTACAAGAGAACGTATTGTGTAAGTTATTTGTCGCCATGTAAGCGCCATGTTGCTGTCTATTATTCCGCCTAATAGACCGGAAGTTTGTCCTCAGAAAGATGGCGTACATATTCGAAAGTAATGAGAGCTAATGGGGACTTTATTTTGTACGACGGAAATATTGAAGTATTTCTCTAGTGCTGGTTGTGTGTGTGTGTCAGCTGTTGGAGATGTGGAGCCGCCTGGAAAAAGGAAGAAGAGACTCGGCCTGACAGGTGGAGCGCGGCACCTTACTCCTCATTCCAGCCGGCCGCCTTCTGGCCACAGGTACGGGCGCCGCCATAGCCCCTCTCAAGGGGTTACCTGGTCTCGCTGCCAGGGGCTCAGCTTATTATTGGGTGACAGCTTAGGACAGTGACTGCTTGGTACGTATAGGTTCCCCCTTAATCATAGAGAATGTAAGTCCCTGGAATTGGGCCCGGGTTCCTATTTTATTCATCTGTGTGGAAAATGCAGTAAAGTCTACTGAGCTCACAGTCCTGCCCCTCACAATCTTTCTGTGACAGGGTATGAGAAGCCAATATGAAAGCAAAGTACTGAGCACTAGAGCACCAGAGGATCCTCCGGTGGACTCTATACATTGACCCAGGGCCACCATCTTGTGCTCCAAGAATGGTTACCTCTCATGGGACAGAGGTGCCACCTAGTCTGCCCCCCACACCCCCTTTCTTCTCTGCTAGAAGCCCCATGCTGTCTAATTGTCCCCAGTGCTGCTAGGACCACGACAAGTGATACTTTGGTCAACCAGTCACCAGTGATCCCTCCTTTCTGGTGGGAAAAACCACAAGCAGAGGAGCTTTCTACTTACCCTTCCTCCCCCCAGATATAGGCCATAGGGATACTTTCCACCCAATCACTGCTGGGTATTGAAAGTGTCCCTTATCCTAATAGTGCTGCGGCTGCCACATATACACAACAGGGCTTTCAGGAGATGAGAGGCCGGCAAGCACTGACAGGGTGAGTATCGTTTTTAATTTATTGTGGTTAGTAGAGGACAAGTTCTAACATTAGAGTATAGTACTTTATAAAGCGACCCAAAACGCTTGACACCCAGCCCTAGAGTCCTCCAGACCATGGTGAAAGTCCTTCACCTGGGATCACCCAAAATCTTCCTGGATCCAACAGAATACGTGGACCAACGGCTACATTCCCAGCACCCCACCATCCAAAGAATGTACCCCAATCAGGCATATCTAAATGGCTGGCGGTGGGTGAGCGCAGTCGGAGGAACAGGCCATCAGGAGACACCCGACAATCTATTCGTTCAGAATAGATTGACCGGCTTTAAAGAGGAGCAAAAGTTTTCTGGTACACACCGTGCCCCAGTACCTCTGCCCGGCCCAGTTTCAAAGAGAAAAACTGGGTTTTCCCCAGGCGAGGCCCCACCCACTCGGCACTTTTGCGGATAACAATGGGCAGCAGGCTGGCCGCGTTCCTGGCAGTCTTCTCAAGTGCTTGTACTCCCGCGCACAGCCATTCAGAGAGGCTGGGTGTAGGAGCGCACACAGCTACAAGGAAGCAGGGGAAACCCTTGGGGTTTCACACAGGGGGTATCCAGCTATAGGGTGCCCTGGGGGACACTAGCGGCAGGCCCTGGAGCCTTTTAGAATCCAGGGCCTGCCTCCAAACACTTTTATATTCACAGAAATAAAAACATATTGGAGGAGAGCCTGCGCACATATTATATAAGCGTGGATTGAGTCAAAATTTCAGCAGTCTCAGGTGCGTCACCCACACGGGTATCCCAAATCCTCATGCCCCTTTTAAGAGGACCAGAACCCAGGGTGGTGAAAATCCTGGTTTTGTGTCCTCTTTAAACTACCAGTCCAGGCAATGGCAATAATAAGGCAGCATGGAGCTCGTCTGATGCCTGTCCCACATGCTTCTCCCTTTCTTGCAGCACACTGTTGATTCTGTTGGCAGTCTTTAAGTGGATTAAATCTAGAAGATTCCTGGGCTGATCGATTCCCTCTGCTCGGGGGATCCAAAGTCGCGATGCCCCGCTGTGTGAAACCCCCCATACACTTACCTTCTTTCCCGGTCCAGCGGTGCATGCGCGAGCCGCAGCCGCATCCCCAATATCTGTCTACCAGGGCGTGTGCCTTTGTCAGGTATTTGTGAATGGCTGACGCGGGCACGCTTCCTGTTAGATGGCAGCGGGGGATGCGGCTGGCAGTGCGTTTAGAGCAGCTTGCCTTAGACGACGTGACGTCAGTGGATCCGATCAAGCTGATTGGACAAGCAGCCGCGCATGTGTCGTAGGACCGGGAAGAGGTGAATTGGTTTCAGCGACCTGGGGATTTCACACAGTGGGGCACCCCCCATCGGGGTGCCCCGGGGGAAAGGACCAAAATACAGGCTAGTCAAAAGCCTGGGTTTTGTTCCACTTTAAAGTGGACCAAAATCGGCACTTGAAGTTTATGGACTCTTGATGCCCCACTGCATGAAACCCCCCAGATCCCCAGTAAAACACCTATTTTCCAAACCAACAGCGCATGTGCTAGCTAGAGGCTAGCGGGATGCAGCTGTCATGGCTTTCGGCTCCTTTCAGGTCTTAGCCGGAAAGCCAAATGGCATCAAGCATGCCGATTGGCTGCGCACCTGAACCGTCGGACTGGCGGTTTTACTGGGTATCCTGGGGGGGGGGCACTCAGCGCTGAATACCAAATCAGGGATCCCTACTACAGAATCTACAGTGTAGCATGCTGCAGAAAAAAAGTAGAGGAGGCAGATAAGGCAGGCTTCTATGGTGAGCATCTTGCTGCCTTATTATTTCCATTGTCCAGACTGTCCCTTTAATTAGCAGCTTGTCAGGCTTTGCTTAGTGTCTGAAGTCTGTCAGGAAATGTTCAGCTTTCTTGAGAGGTTTTACCCAAAGGTTCTAATTATTTTCGTCACTATCCAAAACATCCAAAACAATATATTGGCGGGCATTTGGCTAGAACAGAGATGAGTGCCACAGGCCCTGACACTTCCTTGCAACAGCCCACAGTAACCCCCGAACTGTAATCTTGAACCTTCCTCAGACTCGCTTTAATCCTTCCCTACTTCTCACCTCTGTTGCCATCTTTTGGGATTATGAAACAGCCTTTGGCCATTTTCATTGCTGCAATATGCACAATGGCTTTACTGGAAAAAAAAAACAGATGGAGGTTCCCCTAGGCTGCACCAAAAAGAAAAAAGTTTAAGCTCCAATTTTAAAAAATAGCACCATATGACAATGTTTCCCATTGATTAAACTTTTGCTTGTGTGGTGTGGGGGCACCTGACAAATGGTGGCTGAGCACTGCCCACAGAGGTGGGTGAGTTTTTTATATTCCGGTGCACTAGTTGCACTGTTAGTTACTGTGTAAATATTTTCTTTCCTGTGCCTAACATTGGTGCCCTCCCATTTACTTTACAGCTTTGTAGAATCTGCATATTCAAACACTAAGTTGTTTATTTGCTGTTTTACTTTATTTTATTGAGATCTTTATGTAAACTATATGAGTATAGCAGACAGTCACAACTTATCCAAAAACATATTAAATTGTAGATATTAAAACATTAATGACTTTAATGACTTTTATCTTTTCACTCGGCACTGCCAGAATGTTGATCTGTCTTTATTTTGTTGATAAAAGGTAAAACAAAATGGAGTCCATGCTGAACAAGCTGAAAAGTACTGTCACAAAAGTGACAGCGGATGTCACCAGTGCTGTGATGGGGAACCCTGTCACACGGGAGTTTGATGTCGGGAAGCATATAGCCAGTGGTGGCAACGGACTGGCATGGAAAATCTACCATGGCACAAAGAAATCCACCAAGCAGGTATGTTTAAATGTAGAGAATGTTTTGCTCAGGGTGCACATGAGCCACATATGAAAATACCCTAGTTCCTATATCTGCAAACATTCATTGATTACTTTTAATGTAATCTATAGGCTAAAGAAACAAATAATCTTTACTGTCCTTACCCTCAGGGCAGATGATCCAGCGCATGTGGACAGGAGAAAATGGTTCAGAAAATGCATTCTTCTCTGCAGTTATCTTTTCCTTACAACCCCCCAGTATTGCCATTCAGGGTCTGTGACCATCCTCCAATCGGTGGGGGAGCAGTCTACCTTGTGACTGAGTGAAAGCAACTAGTGTTGTAGGAAATGTTTTATTTCCTGTCCTTGCTCTACTGTATGACCTGTGACAGGAGTAAGGAGAGTATAGTAAATTTGGGTATAACTAAGAAGAGCAAGCTTCTGACTACTTCTGACACTATAATACAAAGTTATTTGTTAAAAGAATGTAACTTTATGACACATTATTATGTCATGGGGAAATGAACAATTTTGGCAATGTAATTGCCAGGCAAGTGTCAGGGCCTGTGGCACTCATCTCTGTTCTAGCCAAATGCCCGCCAATATATTGTTTTTGATGTTTTGCATAGTGACGACAATAATTAGAACCTTTAAAACCTATCAAGAAAGCTGAACATTTCCTGACAGACTTCAGACACTAAACAAAGCCTGACAAGCTGCTATTTAAAGCATGTGTGGGCTGTGGGTGTATCCAGGGGTGCAGAGGAATTCTGGGGGTTCTCTAAATCTAACCATTTTATATACTGTCACAGTATCCCTAGTAGGCCCATTCTATTCTTGCAATGGAGGGAGCTCCACCAGACTCGCTAGGAATCTTACAATTCATCAATCACAATAGCTCTAGAATGACCACTCCTTTTATTGCAATAGGGGGGGGGGTGTCTGACTTTGCAACGCTCCCTCCATTGCAAGAATAGAATGGGCCTACTAGGGATACTGTGACCGTCTATAAAATGGTTAGATTTAGAGAACCCCAGAATTCCTCTGCACCCCTGGATTTACACCCACAGCCCACACATGCTTTAAATAGCAGCTTGTCAGGCTTTGTTTAGTGTCTGAAGTCTGTCAGGAAATGTTCAGCTTTCTTGATAGGTTTTAAAGGTTCTCCTAAAACACATGCTGCAGAGTTTCATTCATAAAATCCGACATATCTTACTCCTCTCCTTTTCTGCCCACCTACCTGCCATGCATAGTATGGTAGGGTAAGAGAGGAAGGAATGCCAGTTTGTTAAAAGGGATCTGTTAGGATCAAATGGTTTAATATTAAAAATCCATATAAGCATGCTAGATGTGAAACAGAATGTGATGATTATTAGGGCAGTAGTGTTTTAGGAGAAAGGGCCATGCTTTTGCGAGCTTAATGAAAGTAATAAAGCAAGTAATAAAATCTGCATATATACCGTATATTCTCCCCCGCCCCCCCAACCAAGATCCTTGCTATCCAAATTACAAAAAAAATCCCCTTTTATGCATGGCGTAGATCTAGCAAGCACTCTTCTTACCTGTATGTCCCAGACAGCACCCCCCCCCCACACACACCCCCTGTTATTGAAGAGGGAGCTGGCTGACAGCACAGTATATGCACAACCCTTCATCTGTATCTGTATTCAAGAGGTTTGCATTTCTTTACCAGGAAGTTGCAGTGTTTGTGTTTGACAAGAAGCTGATAGACAGATTTCAGAAGTACGAAAAGGATCAAATTATAGATTTCTTAAAGAGAGGAGTTCAGCAGTTGACCCGGCTCCGGCATCCACGTTTACTTACTGTACAGCACCCTCTAGAAGAGTCAAGGTAATTTAAATCTGGTGCATCACAAGTAATATTTTCCTATGGCCTCATTTCATTTGTCCACTGCAGGGCTGCCTCTGGTTGCCCCCCCACCGGTAGCCACACTCAGCCAGCAGGTTTAAGATTTCTGATCTTAAATCTGCTGGCTGGTGTGACAAGGCGACATCCCTGGCTTCCCTCTGGTCTGGATCGCATTCCAGCGTCGGCTAAGGGGAAGCAGGGGATGTGGGATGTGGCCACGGAAAAGATTAGTTTTCTTTTTTTTGTTCTTTTAAGTGTATGGCGTGGTTTCACACAGTGGGGCAATCGGAGTCGGGCCAGGCCGCATGGATTTTCATCCGCTTTAACCGTATGGGCCACAGTTGGGTAGCTGGGAGCATTTAATTAACAAAAGCTTTTATCCTAGTTTACACTTAGTTTTGCTTTAAAGCAAAACAAAACCCAGCCGTGGCCACTGCTTTTCCCCCCTAGGGCACCCCGAATCGGGATCTCCCACTGCATAACCGCCCCCCCCCCGCCTGTGATTTCTTACCCATGCCCGGGCCATTGGCTCTTGTCCAATGAGAGCCACCCAATGTGACTACGTAATTTTGGTAGGCGTCTCTGATTGATTTGAATGGGGGAGATTAAGATAGGCTGGGACGGGGGCGCCTCCCCATTCAAGTCAGTGAGAGCCGTTTGCCAAAAGAGGTACACACAGCAAACAACTCTCATTGGCTGAGCGCCCCCTCATACTCAGCTGGAACGCGGTCAGTTGTTTGGGGCTTTTTTTTTTGTGCTATTCACTGTATGGTGCCACTCAGATTCAAATTGTCCTGCTGGGATTGTGAACCCAATACCCTGTAATGTGTGAGAAGTAGACCTGTAGTGTGGCATTTTGATCACTGTTCATTAAAGTGGACCAAAACTTGGGACTTTCACTGGTTTTGGTCTGTCCCCCGGGGCATCCTGGCAGTCTCTCCTGCTTTACTTACCTTTCCAACAGTCCCACAGCGCAGATGCAGCTCTCCTCCAATCAACATCTCTGGCTGTGCATATTCATCTGCGTTTACAGAAGCTGAATGGAATGTTAAATGGAGCAAGATAAATGGAAAAGATATGGACTAGGTGATATCTTTTTCTATTTATCTTGCTTACAGTCTTTTTGCACATTTACATGGCACTTTATGTACTGCGCTTGTCAATTTAATTGTTTGATAGCTTGCTCTAACTTTGTATAATAGCTTGCTTTCACATTAACATATATTAGAGCCACATAGTTAAAGGTCCATCTCCCAAGCACTTTATCTGTTTTTTTTAACAGTTTTTTTTTTACTTGTTTCTGTCTTTAATGTCGTAATGTTAGTTATTTAATAAAGGCATGTCATAGATTCCTAGAAATTTACTGAGTGCTACCTTTTTCTGGGGGTTTGGGCCTATACTGGCAGCCCAATTATTTCTGTTGTAGCTTTGCACTGCACGTGTGCAGTCTACCAATCAATCAGTGCTGCATGCCATGCACAACACACAGTGCTTTTTGGTACAGAGCTCTGGCATATGCCATCTGTGGCGCGCTCCTGTGCCCAGCCTGTCTGAAGTGTGTGCCTTGGCCACAGGGATGTGTTGCATGATGAATTTCATAGGGTTGCTAATATTTCAGAAATGTCACCTAACAGCAGTATAAAATACATTATTTACATTATTTGAGGTTTCATACTGATGGTTCTTCCCTTTTTCCATCCAGGGATTGTCTGGCATTTTGCACAGAACCTGTTTTTGCAAGCTTGGCCAATGTTCTTGGAAGCTGGGACAACCTACCATCCCCTGTTCCTGCTGAAATAAAAGAGCACAAGCTCTATGATGTGGAAACAAAGTATGGCTTACTCCAGGTGAGAACATTGCTAATGGCAGTAAGTAAAGTGAATTCACTTACTCTCCTTGCTATGTGTTGCTTTTATATAGGAACAAATATTATCCTTTATAAACTATATCTCACACCACTGCCATGAATTTTTCCCAGGATGCTTAAAATGGGTTCACTTTATGGGTGTTAGTATGGCCCATACTGTGTACGTTTGCCAGGGCCCCCTGTGCATTAACCCCCATGTAAACATAGCCATCCACTGCTGAGAATTATTCTCTTTGCTTTGACCAGCCAGTGTTGGCAGCATGTCTGCAATCTCTCTCAGCTGGACAAGTGCCAGGGGCCAAACCACATGCAGCTGGCAGTGGTGGCTGCTAGCTTGTGCCAGCTGGAGACAGAACAGAGTTTTTGGTAACAGTGCGGGGGCTATATGTTTCTCTCGTATTTCGCACCTGGTGTCAAAAATCGGATACAAATGGGTTAACTCTTGACCGAAGGACGGGACTGCAAGATAGAGAGGTGTGCCCTCTCTTATCCTTACTGTTTTTGTGTTTTTTTTTTTTTTTACAAATGCTGTTGAGAGATAGATTTAGGGTAGTGGTCCTTCCCCCTAAGGTCTCGGAGAAATCAACGCTTGCAATTATCGAGTGTCATTTTCTTATCTCGGCCCAGCAGGGTTAGATTTACTGACTAAACCATGTCTGAGGCGCCCAGGGAGTCCGAGCGCCACTCTGTTAGGGAACCAGACCCAAAGTCCGCTTTGCTTGCAATGGCCTCTGTAACAGATAGCCCTATATATATATATATATATATATATATATATATATATAGATTGTGCTGCAGCCATAGTACTTTCCAGGCTTAAGAGACTGCTGCCCCCTTCTGAGGGCATCCCGTCTGGTGAATCAGGTTAAGGCTCAGGATTGCTAGCCCCTCCTGAGGTTGAGTCTTGTTTTGAGCCCCTTCTCCCTGCTCCTTACTTAAAGTGGACCAACATCGAGAGGTGATCGGCCCGGAAATCTATAAGATTCCCGGGCCGATCACCTCCCACCCCGCGGGACATCCGAGATCGGGATGTCCCGTGGGGTGAAACCCCCCCAGACACCCCAAATCGCTTACCTGATCTTCGGCGGCGGCCGGCCGCCGCCGCCTCCTTCGCGCCCCTGTAGGCGTGCGCGCGCCGAAAGTGACGCGAGGGAGGCGGCGGCAGCCGCTTGGACGTTCCTGATCCCCGCCTGGACGTTGGCGGGGATTGGACCGTCCAGTCACGTGGGAGCGGGGACAGGTAAGATTTTGGGGCTTTCTGGGGGGTTTCACACAGCGGGGCACCCCCGATCGGGGTGCCCCGCCGAAGTGGACCAAAACCCAGGATAGTCAAAATCCTGGGTGTTGGTCCACTTTAAGCTGGAATTATTAGAAAGACTGGAAATTGAATTAAAAAAGCAGGGAGATTCCTCCTAATACTAGTATGTGCGCTGCCATACACATATATGGCGTCCCACTAACCAACATAGACACCCATAAATGACACCCAAGGACAAGGTTATCTGTGGGACCGGCACTATAACTCAGACAAAGGATAAAGATAGTAAAGAAGCCAGGGAGCAATTTAGGAGAATAGAAAAGACATCTTTATTAGAATATTGCACACACCCTCTAAGCATCAAAATTACACCAAAAAGTTAATAAAATCACACAACGTTGTGCTTTAAAAAATGGGGGCCCCCCCACACCGCACATGTGCCACCGCCTCAATCTATCATCCACTACCACACAAGCGTCATGCGCTTAGGACAAACACACCGGCCATTATGCAGGAGAGGTGATACTCCGGAGTTGGGCACCCAACGAGGGAGTCTCTGGATGTTAAAGGGGCAGTCACTGTAGACACATTATCTCAGCCTTCCTCCGCGGCTCAGAGGTATGGTAAAGTGCATTATGCAAAATTCAAGGTGGCCAGAGGTAGGATATAATAAGTCAGCCACCCTGACGAAGCCCCGGTGGGCGGGGCGAAACGCGCGTCGGATGTGGGGGGCCCTACCTCGCCTTGTGTCCCTCCACCATCTGTTGTGCTGACATGGACTAAGCACATGGCCGGTATATGGCAATAACGCCAGCGCACAGCAGCATGAAGTCTGAAGTCTGAACTGGCTAGCAGCAGCGAGCGGATGACTTCACCAAGCTAAGTACATTAGCATACCTGTCAGTCTATCAGCAATTGCAAAGGCTTGAACCGTGACATGTGTTGACAGTGCGCGGTTTCGTCCGCGCTGTGGAAGCTGTGTTGCAGATTGATCCAGTATTGCTGACACGGCCAATGACACTTGAATGCATATACCGGTACTTCTGCCTAGCTGAGTTTATGGTGCCTTTCCCTGTGGAGTTAACTCCGGCAAATACACGCCTTGGCGGTTTGGTGTTGAGGTCACCCATTAATGAGATCAACTGTGAGATGAGAAGTGCGGACTGACTTATTATATCCTACCTCTGGCCACCTTGAATTTTGCATAATGCACTTTACCATACCTCTGAGCCGCGGAGGAAGGCTGAGATAATGTGTCTACAGTGACTGCCCCTTTAACATCCAGAGACTCTCTCGTTGGGTGCCCAACTCCGGAGTATCACCTCTCCTGCATAATGGCCGGTGTGTTTGTCCTAAGCGCATGACGCTTGTGTGGTAGTGGATGATAGATTGAGGCGGTGGCGCATGTGCGGTGTGGGGGGGCCCCCATTTTTTAAAGCACAACGTTGTGTGATTTTATTAACTTTTTGGTGTAATTTTGATGCTTAGAGGGTGTGTGCAATATTCTAATAAAGATGTCTTTTCTATTCTCCTAAATTGCTCCCTGGCTTCTTTACTATCTTTATCCTTTGTCTGAGTTATAGTGCCGGTCCCACAGATAACCTTGTCCTTGGGTGTCATTTATGGTTATTAGAAAGACTGACTAGGCCAGAGAGTTTTTGTTTTCACCACTGTACAAGGTATCTGGATGATAATTATAATGCCAGGACCCTTCAGGCAACTCATAAACATAAACCTTTGGTTTCTTTTGAGTTGTCTGATTCTGAGGAAAAGGACCTTTATGTGGCCTTGAATTCTGAGGAAGAATCGAAGGGGAAATAATTTCTAGCAAGAGGAAGACTCCAATGGCTTAGCGGATAGAACCTCACAACTGATTATCAAAAAGTGTAAGCTTATCCATACGTTCCTTAATCATCATCTCCATTTTCTGGCCCTGCCTGCGGCCTTTCCACAGCCCCGCGGGTGTTTACGAAGGTCCTAGCAGGTCTCATGGCCATATTGATGAGCAGGGGTGTGCACATCCCACCTTATTTAGATGATCTTTTAATCAGAGCACCATCCTTCTTGGAAGCCTGGGAAGACACCCAGAGAGTCCTAGCCGCTTTGGAGAAATTTGGGTGGATTATAAATAATCCTAAATCGCACTTGTACCTTTCTCAGTTAAGGTCTTTTCTCGGAATGACCTTATATACGGAGCAGTCCAGGATTTTTCTTCCAGAAGAGAAGTGTGTTTTGCTTCATCCAGAGTAAGGACACTATTGTGTGGTCGCCCCTCCATCGGTCAGACTATGCGACTGTTAGGTCTGATGGTCTCCTTTCAGGCAGTTCCTTTGCCCAATTTCACACTAGGCCCCTACAGTTGGAGCTATTGTCACAGTGGAACAGGACCCTGGAATCCATGGATATCCCCTTCTCCCTGTCCAGTCCAATGAGACAGGCGTTAGCTTGATGCCTGGACCCCCATCATCTCCAGTCCTTTGGACTGTAATTACCACTGACGCGGACCTGACAGGATGTGTCAAGAACAAGATTATTCATCAGTGTTCTAGAACCTGACTCATTGGACTTCCCTCTTAAAGGGACTACCAGTCAGGATTCAGATGGACCACACCATGGCTTATATCAACCATCAGGGAGGCACCCTTGGATATTCCTTTGGGCAGAGAACAATGTTCCCTGCATATCAGCCATTCACATACCTGGTGTGCAAAATGTTCTGGCCAATTTCCTGAGCAGGCAGACTCAATCTTAAGATTTTTCAGGATCTGTGCAGTCATTGAGGAACCCAGAGGTGAACCTCTTTGCCTGCCAATTTAAGTGGAAGGTTCAGAGGTCTTTCTCCAGGATCGGGGACCCTCTGACGTGCTGACATCCCCCTGGTCAGCCTTCAGAATGCTCTATGCCTTTCTTCCTCTACCACTCCTGGGGCGCCTGTTGAAGGGTCCCAGCCATTCTGATTGTCCCATTTTGGCCAAGAAGGTGTTGGTTTGATCTGATTTGTGGTGGCCCGGAGTGGAAGAGAAGAAAAACTATTCTACAGGTTAAAATCGCAGAATTGCGTTTTTTGGATGAAACCTCACTCTGAATCTAACCACAGGATTTATGACACTTGTAAAGAAATGCTCTCTTCTACCATCTGTTTTATATTCTACTAAAATTATCCATAAGTACAGGATTCACAGAGATTCCCTTCAGCTTACATTTGGATGGACCCCTGCTTTCTGTGTTTTTACTTAGCCAATATTACTCAGACCATGTGGCATATTAGGTCAGTTTCTGGAGAAAATATTTTTTTCTGCCCGTTTCCCTGAAACAGATATTTCCTTTTAATGAGGCAGATTTTTGGACCCAATGTCTGCATTGAAGACGAAATCTAATGGATCGTCATACAGAAGGAATCCTTAGAAGGGGATGGGAGGCTGCAGCCTTTACCTTTAAATCAACCATAGCAGTCCTCTCCTTGACATGCTCCCTTCTATGTTTAGGGACATTTCCTTTAGAGGATGCCTCAGCGGAGGCAGTTTGGGCTAGCTCTTAGGCCACTGCGCTAGAAGAGCCAACTGGCAGGGGGATTCGGCCTCTAAGGCCAGACTATGTGGCATCCCATTTGAGGGGGATTTGATCTTCGGCTCTGAAGTTTCCCACAAAAAACAGGGTATCCAGGAACCAGACCAGGTTCACTCCCAGAACTTCCCCCTCCTGGTATAAAGCCTAAGATGCACTGGGGTCAGCACAAAGGTGGTCGTAGACTTACTTTCTTTCAGGAAGCCAGGTAATCGGTTACACAGAGGATCAGTTTCCACAGGTTATAGGCTGAAAGCTCTAAATCACTTTAAACCCCTCTTAAAAGGCGAAGACATCCAGATTCAGTTACATAAATGATGACCTTAGCCTATTTAAATCGCCAGGGGGCATCAAATCAGAAGCCTTACAGTCCCTTGCACTGTTCCTTCTGTGGCCTCTCCACCTCTGGATCTGATACAGAGAGAGATTTATTTGCACCCACAACAAATTCAAAATGCTGTCACTTCCTCTCGCTGTGTCGGGGGGAAGGGGGGGTGGAGCCCTGCGAATAGATGCCCTGGTCCAATCTTGGAGATTTCGACTCGCCTATGGCTTCCTTCCACCTCAGATTCTGCCACAGGTGCTCTGCAAGATAGCTTCAGAATGAATCAGAATAACAATCTCACCAGCTTGACCAAGAAGATGCTGGGTCTGGTACTTCACCCGAATCTCCAGTTTCTAAAGTTGTCTGCCTGGAACCTGAGTGGACAATACTGAGTAAGAAGGGTCTCTCTACTGAAATAGTCGAGAGACTCCTAGAATCAAGGAAAATGACTACCAAAACTATCTATGCTAGTTTGGAATCGTTTCAATTCATTCTGTGAGTTGAACAGTTTGGAAAAAGACACAGTGGCTGTTTTCTTTCAATGTTTACAGGAACTCTTTGAACAGGGGATAGCAGTAAGTACCCTAAAAACTCAGGCCTCTGTCTTCTATAGCTCAGAAGAAGCTAATACGAAACAGGTGTCCTTCCTGGGACTTGGTCCTGGTCCTCAGGGGGTAGCTAGAACCTTTAGAGGAGACCTTACCTGCAAAAAGACATTATTCAAATAGAACGGGTCCAAAGGCAGGCAACGAAAATGGTGGAAGGACTTAAACTTAAAACTTATCAGGAGAGACTTAAAGCACTTAATTTGTACAGTCTGGAGGAAAGAAGGGAGAGGGGGGACATGATTGAGACCTTTAAATATGTGAAAGGATTGAATAAGGTTCAGGAGGGAAGTGTTTTTAAGAAGAACCTTAATGATAGAACAAGGGGGCACAACCTGAAGCTAGTCGGGGGGAAGATCAGGAGCAATGTTAGAAAATATTATTTTACAGAAAGAGTAGTAGATGCTTGGAACAAACTTCCAGCAGAGGTAGTTGAAAAATCAACAGTCACTGAATTTAAACATGCCTGGGATAAGCACACATCTATCCTAATATAAAGAGTACATACAGTATACACATAAGGGCAGACTAGATGGACCGTATGGTCTCCTTCTGCCGTCAACCTTCTATGTTTCTAGGAGGCCTCAGATAAGGGCCTAACCATCAAATCGGGGCTCCTTCTAGTGACCTACAGGCTCTATCAGATAGCCTTATTGTGCCATCTTTCCAGATAGATCTTAGACCTGATCCCTTATACCTACATAAGATGTCCTCTACCTCTCACATGTTTACAGGACATAAACGTTCCTTCCCTATTACCAGACCCAGGTAATCCATTAGAATCCACACAAGCTATCGATGTTCACAGTTCGTCCTTCAGACGGCCCTTATAACCCCCCACATTCATTAGGTCCTACAGTTCACCGCCAATACTTGTTTAATACTGAGGACTACCTCAGGCGTACCCTGTAAATCCCGATATCTCTGCCATTTCTACTTCAATTTACAAAATAGAAAACCGTTTAGGATCCTGCCAAATGTAGCTGATGCAATATTTACCTTTGCTTGCAGTATCCTATCTTTTTAATCCCCCTCTACACCCGCCTAATCAAACTTCATAACAAAGTTTTTTTAGCCTGCCATTTTTACTTAGCTAGACTTTTTTTTTACCAATTAGTAACTAGCACCATCTCTGTTCCACATACCTAATAACTAAACTCCTTAATAGGTGGTTAGATAACTTACCAACACTTATTAAAGATTAAAGGTTTCTTATTAGTAGCATGCCATTCGTGTAGTGTTTTAGAGGCCTGCACAGTAAGGGGGGGGGATTAAGGGTTCAGTGCCTTCAGTAGGTTTAAAGCAAAACCCCCGTTTATGCCTGGTTTTTGGTGCCCCGCCTTATTGTTTTCTTCTTTATGTTTCTTCTACATGTTTATGTAAAATAAACATTTGTGTTAGGATTGTACCCCCAGACGTGTGATTTTCCATGTTTCTTATATTCCTCTGGCTCTGTCTTGGTATAACAAGAGTGGTCTTATTGCTGTTAAGTTAATCTTAGTATCCTTTGTGACTACAACTCCCAGAATTCTTCCACTGTAGCAGGTGAGCTCATTAGCAGCTTTGGCTAAACAAAGCAGCAGAAATCATCGATCCACCTGAAAATGCTGCCAGTAAACCTTTAGCTACTGAAAACAAGACACTTTTCCTCCCATATGTAGAGGTTGAATTAGAGCAGAATGTGTTAATACTCTTGTCTCTGCCTCAGATGCTTCAGTCTCTGATCTGTATTTTTAACATACCACTTTGATGTGTTATTGCTAAGATGAACACATTGTTGCTAGTACATTGATTACATCATATTATATTTAAAAATGCCATCGAAATTGGAATTACTCTGTAATAGCTTCTTTTTGGCTTTGTAGGTTTCTGAGGGTCTGTCATTTTTACATAGCAGTGTCAAGATGATCCATGCAAATCTCACACCAGAGAATATCATTCTCAACAAAAGCGGTGCCTGGAAAATTATGGGCTTTGACTTCTGCAATCCATCTGTAAATCCAAATGAACAAGAGGTAATTTCTATAGGCAAATGGGTTAGATCTCAAAGTATTCCAGTGAAGACCTATAAAGTAATTGAATAGAAACGGCTTCCATCCTAGTCCGGTAAAAAAAAAAAAATCCTGACTTGTCCCCCAATCGACCACCACTCACCAGCAAACTTCATAACCTCATGTCAAACAAGTGCTGTCCCCAAAACCTTTTTCAAAGTGCCCACCTACTCCATTTTAGTGGAGGGGTCATGCCGAGGCCTGGCACACTCTCTGTTGCTGTGAATTGAATGGGCATTACCAATCGATGTGACTGAGAAGGGCAAAGACATTGGTCACAGGGGCTTCCAGTGAGTGGGGATGGAGCAGAGATGCCACGCAACTCTTAGATGCCACGGCCTCCTATTAGGTTTTTTTTTGCTACCAGACTAGGGCAGAAGCATTGTAAAAGTGTAGCATATCCCTTTTTTTTTAATTTTTTATTTATTACCGGAACAGGGTATTTAAATTTAATAGAAAAAGTTTAGTGTTATTTCGGCCTGTATTTGCAGGCTTTATATGGTTTGTATGTCACCTGAAAGTAGAGTGTCAGAAAAATTTGATTCTGTCAAATATCACGATATTTCATTTGGCAATACTAATATCGATTCAAAATATGTTCAAATCTATTTTTATTTTTTTTTTATAATTAACATTTACTCCTGACCACTAATTGGCAACGCACAGCACAAGAGCCTGTAATTCAGCAGCTCTGTCCCACCCGAAGCAGAGAAACAACGAGATCCCGAGAGAGTCATCCTGTGTTGTTGTTATGTATGTGTGAATGTTGTATTGATGTGTATATTAGGTTTTCCAAAGCTATATTCATTTAAAAAATCGCAATATATCGTCTCTGAGACAGAATCGGGATATATTATATCGTGATACATATCGTATCGCCAGATTCTTGCCAATTCACACCCTAATTAATACTGATTTAATTTGGTCGTATCCTTTTTGTTTCCTTAGACAAAGTTCTCGTGTAAAGAATGGGATCCCAACTTACCTCCGCTGTGTCTCCCTAATCCTGAGTATTTGGCGCCTGAATACATATTGTCAGTTAGTTGTGATCCTGCTAGTGACATGTACTCTCTTGGCATGGTTGTGCATGCCGTTTACAACAAAGGCAAAACCATCTTTGAAGTCAACAAGCAAGATATTTATAAAAGCTTTAGCAGACAGCTGGATCAGGTACCACCTGCATGCTTCACAATGGTTATCATTTATAAATATATCTGCTTCTGTCTCTTACTAAAATGCTGTAGGCTAATAGGCTAAGGCTGCAAACAATTACTAATGCAATATACTGTGCCTCATAATCAATGTCTAAAGTGCATCCAAAAGCCCTATTTTTGGCAAATGTCACGTAACACAAAATGTGCAAGACAAATAAAAGGCAGTAGGTAAGTTTGATATAATAATGATCTTACCCATTTTGAACACGTTACGTTTTTTATATACTATACTTTCCAGTAACAACAGTAACACATACAAACTGTCAATGCAGCCTTTATTTTGTAAACTGTGAACAACAAAATAAAGGCTATGTTGTCACTGGAAAGCTTTATATGTTATACTTGATATATATATTATATTATATTATATTATCTAGCTAGCTATCTAGCTATATCTATCTATCTATCTATCTATCTATATATCTCTATCTATATATCTCTATCTATATATTCTCAGTGTGCCACACACCCCGCTTCCCCTTTAATCCTTACGATTGGGTTACTCACTGCAGGTGACGACGTTGCAGAGAGGAAGTCTTGTAACGAGCCCCCTTCCGGCCTATATATACCTGGTACCTCCCACTTAACACCAGTGTTTTTCTCTCTGCATGGCGACAAGACAGAAGAAAGAAGTCTCCTGCTTGCAGGTAGCCGGGGTCTTGCCTCGGCACCCCCTTTGGGTCTATTTCTGCCCAGTTTGATTGTTTGTTACCTACGTGGTTAATGGAAGCCTCCCAGCCCTGGCTGCTCACTGGGCAAACGGTAGATGGCACTATAGGTGCCTAGGAGCTTATCTCCTCCGCTCGACCTCACGCGTGGGGCAATGCGGCTATCCGGCATGGTGATCCGGATTTGGGATGCCCCTGTCCCGATGTCCCTTTAGGTCACCTTCTCCCGCTTGGCCTTCTCCCTTCGCTGGGGTGTGTGTGTGTGTGTGTAATGTGCATGAGTGCTTTACTTTACTGTGAAAAGGCCTTGGCAGTTTTTAGTGTCAGCACATGGCCAGGGCTGCTGGGGCCTGTTTTCAGTTACTGCACGTTTGTATTTCCCTCTCTTCTCGGCTCCAGGCCCACCCTTCGTTTCCCTGGTCTCATTAGAGACCTGTACGCTGCAGCCGGTGGGGGAAGAGCCTTCTGTGCGGCTGAAGCGTCACAGGTAAACGGCCCCACCATTGCACACGTGGGGCCGTTCTTATGCTATGTGCTGCTTGTGTAGCGTTTCCCTGGGGCATTTCTACTTATGGGTATATTTTTTATGTCAGCCTTCTGATAGGTTGACTTAATATATCACATAACTGTGGGATTTGGGCTCCAGTTGCTATATTATATAATAAATATATATATATATATATATATATATATATATATATATATATATATATATATATATATATATATATATGTATATATATATATATATATATATAATGTATATGTATTCATACCGGTATGTACTCTGTTTTTTTTTTTTTGCACTTTTGGCTTTGCCTTGAAATTGCATGTGTCATGTGTATTTATTCAAGATGTTTAAGCTAGCCATATATGTTTGCCTTATTGGTTATGTATGATTGTGGTGCATTCTGGCTGGGGGACTGACTGTGGTCTCTTTTCCCCCACAGATTCTGGGATTCCCTCACTGCAGGCTCTCCCGGTTCTGTTATACCTGGCTAGCCTTATTGCTCTAAATTGGGTTTTGTCCTAAGGTTTAAAAAAAATATATATATATATATATTAAAAAAAAAAAAAATTTAAATCCTCCCTTTCCCAGGACATTAATTTAAAGGGGCATCCCGGGTGGCTTTATGCGCAAAACCCACGGTTGTTGCGAATACCATAAAATCACCATATGGAGGCTTCTGACAATACCGGAAATGGCTCTTCGGGGCCATCTAGGCTGTGTGGGGGTTATGGGACTCCGCTCCCAGGCGATGAGGTTATATTATGCATTCCTTGTGCAAAGCAGAATATTGTGCGTCAGTCTGTCGCTCCGGCTTCTGGCTCCTCGCAACTTCCGTCATCTCCTACCCCCCCCCCCCCCTCCCTATTCCGGACCACGTGTGACATTGTCAAAAGTGGGGATTCGCAATCCGAGGTGTGTGCGCGATTGACCAACCTCGAGAAGATAATTTCTGCCAAAGTAGCTCAGAAGGCTACAGCGAAGCGGAAACACCTTTCTCCGGCAGCTCCTGCTTCGGAGGATGAGAGGTGCGAAATTGTGGATTGGTCCGGTTATTCCCTGGACGAGGAGGGGGAACTCCTTGTGGAGTCGGATGAGCCTGCAGACCAGCTAGAGATTGATGCTGTTGGCGATCAGGCTACAGGGGTATCCCTTGACACCCCCTCCATTTTGGCTCAAATGTTTGAAATTTTGAATTTAGATCCACCTGAGGCAGTCGCCCTGCCAAAGGGTGAGTTGTTTGATGTGCCTCAGCCACGTTTGGTGTTTCCCAGGCAACAACACTTGGAGAGGGTTGTGCTTAAGGAATGGGAACAACCCACGCGACTGGCTGGAATCCCTCCTAGTTGGGATAAACGCTATCCCTTTCCGGAGGATTTGGTAAAGCTTTGGTCAGTTCCCCCTGACGTCGATACCCCTGTGTTAGGGCTGTCTAGCACGGCTGTGGTACATTCTTCTGACACCACTGCCATTAAGAATGGTGAGGATCGTCGGATTGATCAATTTGCTCGCCATGGTTTTATCAGTGCCGGATCGACGCTGCGGCCAGTGTGTGCTTCGGCGCTTCTTCTGTTAGATCCATTATTAGGGATCTGTGCGCAGATCTTGATCCCGCTTGTGATGAGTTTAGTTCTCTTAAAACAGTGTGAGTCATTTATTTCCTTTGTCTTGCCCGCTCAGGACGATGCTCTGGCGATGAGTAGCAGGACAGCGGCAATGCTGGTGGCTATTCGTCGGTCAGTGTGGCTGCGCCAGTGGTCAGCGGACTTGGTCTCTAAAAAGGTGCTCACAGCACTTCCTTTTTTGGGTTTGCGACTGTTTGGTGATAAAATTGATTCAGTTGCAAAAGGTGGTAAAATGCCTCAACGCAAGAGGCCTCGTCGCCCCTTTCGGGGTGCAAGTGCCTTTAGACCTTCCTTTCGGGGATTTAGAGCGGGTAGGGGGGGTTTCCTTTCCCGCTACCAGAGGTGCAGGTTGGACCCGGGGGAGGGGCTGTGGCTGTCCTGCTCAGTCCTGGGGCACCAAGCCCAAACCTGCTGGTAAGCCCGCTCAGCAATGAGGGGCTGCCCTCACCCGTGCGGGTGGGGGGACGATTGCGACACTTCTCCCAGGTTTGGGACCAGGAGGTTCCGGACAGATGGATCCAGGAGGTGGTGTCGTCCGGTTACAAACTGGAGTTCGAGTCTCGCCCTCCTTCACGGTTCTTTCGGTGTCGGGTGCCCATCGATCCTTTGGCCGCACAGGGGCTCCTGGCGTCGATAAGGAATCTTTTAGAAATGGCGGTCATCCGGCCGGTACCGCGCTTGGAGATGGGCCTCTGTTTCTACTCCAATCTTTTTGCAGTCCCCAAAAAGGACGGGTCGTTTCGTCCCGTCCTGGACCTGAAATTACTCAACAGGTCCATCCGTATTCGGAAGTTTCGCATGGATACTTTGCGTACGGCCATCGGTTCTCTTCGGCAGGGGGACTTCATGACGTCCATAGACATCAAGGATGCTTATCTTCATGTTCCCATCTGCCAGGCTCATCTACGTTTTCTTCGTGATGAAAGATCAGTATTTTTCAATTCGTGGCACTTCCGTTTGGCCTTACCTCTGCTCCAAGAGTGTTCACCAAGGTTCTGGCAGGGGTGATGGCCATTTTCAGATCTCGGGGCATTCGTGTCGTACCTTATCTGGACGACCTTCTCATCATGGCTCCGTCCCTCAGTCAATCAGAGACAGACACCAGGATGGTGGTCTCCACGCTGGAAAGCTTTGGTTGGGTGATCAACTTTCCCAAGTCCTCCCTCGCTCCGGCCAGGGTGGTGTCTTTTCTGGGGATGCAGTTGGACTCTAGTCAACACAGGGTGTTTCTCCCTCAGTCCAAAATTGATCTGATTCAGGAGTTGGCTCGGGTCCTACTTTCCAATCCTCGACCGTCCATCCGTCTGGGGATGAGGCTGGTAGGGTTGATGGTTGCCTCGTTCAAGGCAGTTCCTTTTGCTCAATTTCACACGAGGACGCTTCAGCTCTATCTGTTGGCGTCCTGGGACCGGCGGCCTCGGTCGCTGGATCGGCCCTTCCAGTTGTCCTCCCGGGTCCGGCAGTCCCTCCAATGGTGGTTGGTCTCGGCCAATCCCGTGAAGGGCAGGTCTTTCCTGACCCCTCTTTGGGAAATTGTCACCACGGACGCCAGTCTTTCGGGATGGGGGTGATTCTGGAAGGAGCTTCAGTTCCAGGGCAGCGGGGACCTCAAGAGGCCCACTTACCCATCAATATTCTGGAACTGAGAGCCATCCGTTCGGTTCTGGGCCTTCCGGTCCAGGTTCGTTCAGACAACCGAACAGCTGTTGCTTACATCAATCATCAGGGAGGGACTCGCAGTCCGGGTGCTCTCAGGGAGGTGTCCGTGAACCTGACCTGGGCGGAGGCCCATGTTCCTTGTCTCTCGGCGGTGTACATTCCAGGGGTGAAAAACCAGGAAGCGGACCGGTTGAGCAGGGGCTCTTCCCGTCTGGGAGAATGGGCTCTCTATCCTCAGGTTTTTCGCTCACTGTGTCTCCGATGGGGGACGCCGGAGGTGGACCTGTTTGCCTCTGGTCACAATTGCAGGCTCCCGAACTTCGTGTCGCTCTCCCAGGATCCCTTGGCTCTGGCAGTGGATGCCATGTCCCTGAGCTGGGGGGATCTGGGGTTTCTGTACCTGTTTGCTCCAATACCCATGATGGGCAGGGTGGTTCGGAAGCTGGCTCTGGAAAGGGTGTCCGCCATTCTCGTGGCCCCAAGGTGGCCAAGGTGAGTGTGGTTCGCAGACATCGTTCGGCTGGCAGTGGACCAGTTCGTTCTGCCTCTTCGGCCCGATCTGCTCACTCAGGGTCGGTTGTGTTACCCCAATTTACTAACGCTGGGTTTGACGGCCTGGCTGCTGAAACCTCCATCTTGAAGGAGGAGGGTCTTTCTGGCTCGGTCGTTAAGACTCTGATCAGTGCCCGGAAGAGGTCTTCTTCTATCATCTACTATAGGACTTGGAAAGCCTATATCGCTTGGTGTGAGATTAGATCTTTTTCCTTGTAGGGTCTTTTCGGTCTCCAGGATTCTGGAGTTTTTACAGTCTGGCCTGGACTCTGGTCTTCAGCTAAGTACGTTGAAAGGGCAAGTTTCTGCCTTATCTATCTTTTTTTCAGAAGCGTTTTGCGCTTCATCCTTTAGTTAAAACTTTTTTCCAGGGGGTTACGCATGTGCGGCCCCCCAGGAAACCATTACTCCCTGTTTGGGACTTGAATCTGGTTCTTTCTGCTCTTCAGGCTCCTCCTTTTGAGCCTTTGCAAGATATTGCTTTGTCTACCCTGACTCAGAAGATTGTCTTCTTGGTAGCTATCACTTCGGTCCGGCGTGTCTCGGGGTTGGCGGCCTTGTCTATTCAGGCGCCCTACTTTGAGAGGCATCAGGATAAAGTGGTCTTTCGGTTCAAACCAGACTTTCTTCCTAAGGTTGTTTCTGCTTTTCATTTGAATCAGAATATTGTTCTTCCCTCCTTGTGTCCTAATCCTAAGAATGACAAAGAGGGTGTTTTGCATTGTTTGGATGTAGTACGCTGTGTTAAGTACTATTTGATTATTACGTCTCCTTTTCGTAAAACGGATGCCTTTTTTGTTGTGCCCTGTGGGCCTAAGAAGGGGTTGGCACCGGCCAAATCTTCCATTAGCAAATGGATACGTCAGGCCGTTATTGCGGCCTATTCTGCTAAGGGGAAAGTTCCCCCTTTTTGTATCACTGCTCATTCTACTCGCGCCGTTGGAGCGTCTTGAGCTTTTCAGCACCAAGCTTCTGTTGAACAAGTTTGTAAGGCCGCTACTTGGTCTTCTGTTCATACTTTTTCTAAGTTTTACAAAGTTGATGTGCGGGCCTCAGCGAATGCTGTTTTTGGCCGCAAAGTTCTGCAGATTGCAGTCATTTAAGTTATGCTTCATTTTTGCCTTCGGATACCCATCCCTTGTGGACACTGCTTTTGGATGTCCCAATCGTAAGGATTAAAGGGGAAGCAGGGTGTGTGGCACACTGAGAATAATACCATTTTGTGAGTACTCACCTGAAAAATGGATATTGTCAGTGTGCCACACACCCCGCTTCACCCCGCCCTTTTCGGTATCCCGAATCCTTTATATGGTGAAGCTTTTCTTTATTTTGAGGTTACCTTTAGATTACTGGTACCTTGTCTTTCTGCTTTTTAAATCACTGGTGTTAAGTGGGAGGTACCAGGTATATATAGGCCGGAAGGGGGCTCGTTACAAGACTTCCTCTCTGCAACGTCGTCACCTGCAGTGAGTAACCCAATCATAAGGATTAAAGGGGAAGCGGGGTGTGTGGCACACTGACAATATCCATTTTTCAGGCGAGTACTCACAAAATGGTATTATCTATATATATAATCTCTATCTATATATCTGTCTGTCTATCTATCTATCTATCTATATATCCTATCTATCTATATTATCTATCTATCCTATAAAATATAGGTTCTGTATATCTATGCTCACCATTCGTATATGCAGAAGAAGGGTGTTGTTTGGAAAGCTCTAAGAACATGATGTCTGCCTAAACAGAGAGAGACTTACTATACTTACTATACTCTATATAGTCAGACCTCTTCTGCAGATGCAAGCCGTCAACACATCTGCTTAACCTCCCTAATAAACCAACCTACTCTCTTCTGCTGACTCAATTTTCAGGGCCCTGTGTTTGGATTTACAGTCTGCCATAAAGATACATGCTGCGGTGATGACCATGCTCGAGCATGATCTTAGCATAAGATGTCCAGCACAAGGAAGAGAGTTGCCTTGGCTTGTTAGAAAATATAATGCAGTCTGAATAAAAGATGACGCCCCTGACAGCCAGCATGGGGCGAGCAGGAAGCAGCTACATTACCCTTTGCTTGAAAGGTCCCTTTAAAACCACCTATACCTCTGTATTGTTTAATTCCTGCTAATTGCATGCTGAAAATACTCCTCCAAGATGATGGGAGCAGTATTTCTACTCTTTGGGAAAAAGTCTAGTGCATCCTCTGGGTCTGACTATTTGTTCCCCATGCAATGTCCGTTTAACGTCCCATTTCCACAGAGCAATTTTTCAAATGACAAATCACTAAAGTGACCGGATTTGAGCAATACTTGATCCATGGAAACGGTCGATGTGATTGATCGTTAAACGGGTTTAATATTCATTCTTCTCATCCATGGTCTGACCATTGACATGTGGAAACAGAAATCATCCACAAATAGGACGTACAGTGCACAGCACAAGCCATGGCTCCTACAAATGATTACGCATCAAATCATCTTCATCAGAACGCAAGTCGTTCAATCACAAACGATTTGTATGGTCGTTTTCTCACTGAAGGAACAGTCAATTTATCTGTCCATGAAAATGGGCCATTAGCCTTTGTGAATATTGCTCTGTTTTATGTGTAAACAGACTGCAATGTTAGAGCTAAGCATTTCATGAAAAGCCCAAACCCTTAAACTATTCCCCAGCATCTAAAATTGAAATATTTTATGTTTTTAGTCACTTCGTTTTTATTGTTTCCCCCACTTGGTTTCAACTCTGTTCAGGACCCTAGGATGCGGGTGCCGCCATCTTGTCTCGGACACATCACATACTGAGGAGAGGAGGGGGGTTATAGCTGTGCTTTGCACAGACAGAGCAGAGCTGGGGTCAGGAAAAAGAACAGCAATCCCAGTATACAAAGTCGAAAAGACATTTCCTGTTTGCAAGCAGTCTGAGACTCCATGTGCCACCATCTTGGATATTTTAAGGCTCAGATAATGCAGTAGATGCAGGTAGGATGGTTTTTGATGTGGGCAATATGTATGTACAGGGTTGGGGGAAACATATAAGACAGGTCCTTATTCAGGGTGAAGGTGGACAACCTATTGCTCCCTTCCTGCTCCCAATGGAACATGCGTGTGCTTTCGTCCAATGAGAGTAGTCATTCGGCAAACGGCTCTCATTGACTAGAATGGGGAGCGCTCTGCTGCGCGCGCTGCCAAGAATGCGGTAGTGCGCGCTCCCTCCCTCCCCTCACAGCAATGAGAAAGCAAGGGGAGTGTTTACAGGTGCCCCAGTTAGGGATGCCCTGGGGGAAATTGGCCAACCCAAATGGGTTTTGTTCTAGAACAAAACCCATCTGGGTTGACCAATTTCCCCCAGGGCATCCTTATCAAGAAAGAAAAACTTTGTTCTGGGGAATAAGTGGGAAATTGGTTTGATTTCTGTTTTTCTCCTTGTTTTTTCCTGTTTGCAACGCAGTACGGAAGGATCTCCCTGTGCAGTGTTTGCATGACTTGTATCCGGAAGCTTAGCTCACAGTGCAGCCATGGGTGCTTCGGGAACTTTCTCTAATGGGGTTGTCAAAACTTTCTCTTAATCTTTCCCTTTGTGTTCTGGAGACCTATGACTCTGCTATGACTGTCAGTGAAACGCAGATGAGAGCAAGTGACTATGACTTCAGAATCAAATGCAGCAGCGACTTCACAGCGCATCTAATTAATCTCTATTATGTTCTTAAACCATTACACTCTTGTCATATGACTAAGCTGGGTATCTTAGTAAAACCTTTTTACTAGTATGTGGTTAAAATGTTTTTTTCCTCTGTCTATATTTTTTTTTTAGTTGAGTCGTTTAAACCCAAATGTCCTTGTGAACATCCCAGAAGAAGTGCATGAACACATGAAACTTCTTTTAAATGTGACACCAGCAGTTAGACCTGATGCGGATCAAATGACAAAGGTAGGTATAGAGGTAATACAGGAACATTTAATCTGTATATAAATCATTTACACTGTATCACTAGACCTTATCTATTTATACAGCGTCCTCTTTCCCCCCCCACATGGCCTCCATATAAAAAAACAAAAAAATACACGGTACATAAACAGGTAATATTTAACTAGATGTCAAAACTATATTTTTTACCAACCAACGGCAGTATCATTCTTTAAACACAATTTATTTTCGGGCACACAGTACTGTGCTGTGCCTCCAGTGTGGTGCACTGGTGCCATTTGGATGGAGGGCAGACCTGGCGTGCTCCGTTGGTGGCAACATTAGACCTGTTAAGAAGGTGGCATTGGGACCAAGCATCTGGAGAAGCTTCACATGGACAGGAGCATAGAAGGACTCCAGCTTTAGGAGGAGGAGAAAGTTGGCTGTAGCAGATGCCGAAGACAGTGGCCAGGACTGGTGACGATAAAACAGAAGTGAGTGGTGAATATTGGCCCTTTGCCACCACATAGCAGTGCGGATAAAGTGCAATTTTCCAAGTATACAGCACGTCCTGTTTCACTAATTCCTTACGTCTGGGTTATCCGCCACAAGGTGGCGCAGTGGACTGCAGAAAAGACTTGTGGCATCTCCTGGCCCTATAAAAAGCCAGGAACCTCCCACAAATTCCCAGTTTCCTTCTGCAGTCAGGACTGCGAAGATAGAAGATAGCTCTCTGTACTGTGCAGGCGAGCGGGGCTTACGGGTGAAGGTAGGACAGCACCAGGGTCGGGTGCTTGAGGAGCGCTGCTCCAGCCTGCAAAACCCTGTACCACAAGGGTAGCCGGTTCAGGCCTTTGGTGAGCCTGTTGTGGGATGCTGGGAACCTCGCTGTTCCCCCCCTTTGGGTATGCGGTCCACCCCCCCCTTCATCTTCCCTGGTTGGCCCTTGCCCCTGCCCTGTTGCCCTTCGCTTCTCCCTTCGGGGAGGGGGGGGGGCGGCTGGCGGGGTGCCCTGGGGGACTGCTGGTGTGTTTTTTCTGTGTTTCTCTGTTTTTGACTGTTTTCGCCGCCGCGCCACCTTGTACGATGCTCCGGGGCGGGCGGCGCTATATCTGAGGTATCTTTCCTTCAGTTCTGTCATGCCGCTGGCGTGTCATGTGACCGCAATTTCGCTCTCTTCGGGGGGCGGGACCTGCGGATGACGCATTCCGCGTCATACCACTGCGGCCCGCCCCTCAAGGACCTCTCCGGCACCATTTTGTGTTCACCATATGGAGGCTTCTGGGGATAATGTGCTTGGGGTTCCTTCGGGACAAGCCCAGCTGTGTGCTGCGTGTGGGGTATCCCCTGTGAGTGATGGTGTCAGGGTATGTGTGCCCTGCTCCCAGAAGGTACTTGCGCTGCAGTCTGGGTTGCCTGCTACTCTGCCCAGCTCTGCGCTCCCTTCTACATCACCTACCCCCCCGCGCCTGCATTTGGCCCCTAGTGAGGGACATGCTAGCGGGGAATCACATTATGATTTGGCTATGCGGGTGGCCAGCCTGGAAAGGCATATTTCTGGGCCTGCCCCCCGTAAGGCTTCTGGCAAGAAGCAGCATTTAACTCCTGCTGTTTCCCTTTTTCCTGAGGAGGATGAGGGACATTATTCTTTTCCTGGCCATTACCCCCTAGAGGAGGGGGAACTTTTCTCTGATTCCTCTGGGGAACAGCAGGAGGTTTATGGCGGTACTGGGTCTCCTTTTGGAGAAGATCCATGGTCTCCCGAGGATACTGATAGGCTGTTGGCTCACATTTTTGAAGTACTATGTATTACCCCTCCTGTGGCGGCTAAAAAGCAGCAGGGTGAGCTTTTTCACACTGTTCAACAACGCTTGGAGTTTCCTGAGCAGAACCACTTTAATAATCTGGTGCTCAAGGAGTGGGAACGTCCTAGCAGATTGCCCGCGGTGCCCAAGAGTTGGGACAGAAGGTATCCCTTCCCTGCCGCTGTGGTTAAGCGCTGGTCGTGTCTCCCCGAGGTGGATGCTCCCGTGCTCGGGTTGTCCAATACCTCGGTCATGCATTCCCCTGACACTTCTACTCTGAGGGATGGTGAGGACCGGCGTGTTGATCAGCTGGCCTGTCACTCTTTTGCTTGTGCGGGAACTGCGCTGCGCCCTGTGTGCGCTTCTGCCATCACGGCTCTTGCTATCAAAGGGTTGCTCAAGTACCTTCTGGATAATGCCTCGGATGCCAATAGGGAGGAGGACTATAGATCCCTCCTGCTTTGCTATGAATTTGTTGCATTTATTCTTTCTGCTATGGATGATGCGGTCAGGATGTGTGGTAAGATTTCTGCCCTTTTGGTGGCTATTCGCCGTTCTGTTTGGCTGCGTCAATGGGCGGCTGATAATGCTGCTAAGAAGGCTCTCACTGGATTCTACTTTACGGGGCTACGGCTCTTTGTTGAGCACCTGGATCTGTTTGCCAAGGATGGTAGGCTGCCTCAATGCAGGAGGCAGCTGCGGCCCTTTCGGGGGGCTGGTTCTTCCCTCCCCTCCTTCCCTGCTCCCAGGACTCCCCCCCCCCCCCCCCCCCCCCCCCCCAAAAAAAAAGAAACACTGGCGAGTCTGAGATTTGAACCAATGACTCTCTGGTTCAAACTGATATTGAATTTACCAATCAGCAAAATGACTTCTAGAGCTTTTCTCTCTGTTTTAGATATGAGTTCTGGCCAGGCAATGTTGTTATCTTATGCTGGACAGCTGCCAGCACTGAACAGCTGATACTTTGTTACATTGTTTCCCCCTCTCCTCAGTGTGGAACAGGCCAGAGTGTGGCCCCGACACTCAGCAGACATAAACATGAGCTATTAGTCTCCATCTGCACAACACAGACATCCTTTTTTTCTACATTTGTAATTCTTACTCCAACACTTACCTACATCCAAAGTACCATTTAAATATGTCCCCAAGAAAAATTTGCGATACTGCTCCTGCTCCTTTAAGGAGCGGACTTTGCATTCCTTGGATGTGGTCAGGGTTCTGAAGTTTTATTTGGTAGCTACTGAATCCTTCAGGAAGATTGATGCTCTTTTTGTTCTTCCTTCTGGACCTAGGAAGGGTTTGCCTCCGGCTAAATCCAGCAATCCTAAATCAGCAAGTGGAGTCGTCAGGCGGTGGTGCAAGCCTATTCTGCTAAGGGGAAGGAGCCTCCCTTCCGCCTTACTGCTCATTCCAGGCCGCAACTTGGTCTTCTGTTCATACTTTTTCCAAGTTTTACAAGGTTGATGTTAGGTCCTCAGCTGATGCTGCTTTTGGCCGCAAGGTTCTTCAGGTGGCAGTAGTTTGAACTGCTCGCCGTTGCTTTTTGGGGATCCCACCCTACTTTACGGACGCTGCTTTTGGATGTCCCAGGCGTAAGGAATTAGTGAAACAGGATGTGCTGTATACTTGGAAAAATACAATTCTGTGAGTACTCACCTGTAGAATTGTTTTTGTAGTATACAGCACATCCTGTTTCATCCTTCCCTTGTTTTCATTATTCTTGGTTTCCTCTGTATGATGATTTGTTCAAATGCTTCTTTTGGGATTTCTTCGTTATTGTTCTCCCGGCTTCTTGTCTAACTGCTTTGTTACACTGGGAATTTGTGGGAGGTTCCTGGCTCTTTATAGGGCCGGGAGATGCCACAAGTCTTTCTGCAGTCCACTGCTCCACCTTGTGGCGGATAGCCCAGACGTAAGGAATTAGTGAAACAGGACGTGCTGTATACTACAAAAACAATTCTACAGGTGAGTACTCACAGAATTGTATTTTTTTTCTCCTAAAAGTTTTCTCACTAGGCTTCAAAACGACCCCATAATGTGAAAAATATTGACCAGTTACAAAAAGCTATTTTTTCAGCATGCATGCTTGTTTTAGATATGTGAATAGGCTCAAAGTCAGCAATAGGGCTACTTTATCCCACACCCTCTAGGTATCCTAATTTGGGATGCTCACCTGTTTGAATCCCCCTAGGAACCCTATAAATTGGGCAGAACGCTCACCTTTCTTTATAACTGCAGTTATGGCATGCATGGATCCACAACTATGCCAGCAACTAATGGGGTTTACAGGGCAGGCTTGCATGTAAAGTATGTGATGCTGCAGTTGTGGAGGAAATCGTGGTGTGCTTTATTACTGTTGATGGTCTAAATAGCAGAATCATTCTTATCTTAACTAGCATAAAGGACAACTTTGTGTATACTCTCCGGTGCCGGGAGGATCGCCAATGTACATGGAAGAAGCTTAAAGCAGTCCCACACCCCGTTTTCTAACAAGTGCGCAGTGGCATCGTGACAGGCTCGCAACCCCCCGAAATACTTATCTTAAACTTGTTCCTCTGCTCCTCTTGGCCGCCGTTGGTCACGTGGGCTGGTTTCACTCTCAGGACCGCATTTCAGCAGAGGATAGAGGTTAAGGTAGGAATTTCGGGGTGGGGGTTGGTCTTAACATTAAAGCCTGAATTACAGAGATATGAAGGTTTAAATTTTACTTGCATTTCTAGTCTGTGATTCAAGAGGGAGTGGCCTGGGAACTGTAAGGCAAGCAGCAATAGATTTGCTTGTTTAAATAATTTTAAACAAGCCAATAAAGAACTTGTAATCCACCTTTGAGCGATGTAGAAGGGGTGCAGCGCCCCAAGAGCACAATGCTGTGATTACAAGACCTAGTCACAATGGCAGACGCAGGCTTTTTATATGCTAAATAGGTACAGTGAGAGAAAGGGGGAAGTAGGTTGATGAGATGGCTCACAAAGTAAGACCAAGCAGTAGACCAACATGGCGCTGTAGACAACCATTCAAGCCCTATGATTGGTGGTTTCTACTGACGGGAAGGGAGATTTGATCTTTTATTCATGGTATACAAGATTGCTGAGCACTTGGGGAACGTTTGGAATCTCCTCATTTAGGAATTGGGAAGCGGCAAACCAAGGCATCTGTTAGCCAAAAGGTTAAGTGCTCCCTGTGGACAGATGGCTGTCATTGCTAATGGGTTAAATGAACAATGAGGTCACCGGGAACAGAGTCTAAAACTACAGACAGGGAACAGGACCTGTCTGGACTAGGAACACAGGCACTGATTTGGAGTAGGTAAGGGAGGCACAGGCTAGATTGGCTTGAGCCATGGACAGATTTATTGGCTGCAGAACAAGGCGTTTGCTAGGAACAAGTGAAAAAGTGACCATCCGCAGCACTGGAGGCCGAGTACCTGATGGAGGGTCTGTTACTGCCTTGCTTCTTTTGCCAAGCCCTAAATGGTGGGGGGTGCACAGGCCCCAATTGGTGCCCAGGAGGTCATAGACTTGGACAGGAGAAAGAGGGCAAAGAAGACTAGCACAGCAACAGCAGACTAGAGCAAATACAGAAATGTAAAGAGCAGAACCTAACAGGAAGTAAAAGGCCAAGCCCGAAACTGTTGGTGTAAGGCCTTAGTCCCAATATAGAGGCATGGTTACACACCAGATTTATATAGAAAATGGAGGAGAAGGTTATACCTGTGAGAGCAGAGAACACCACACCAAGACAGGGGAGAACCAGAATATCCCAAAGGCCACATATTTAACAGGAGACATAACAAGGAAGGCGTTGGACAACTGACTGACTATTCCTAGCTGATAAACAGTGCAAACATCTGTACAGTGCTCACATTGTGATCTTTTTTTTTTTTTTTGTTGCAGATATGTTTATGGAGTAAATTAATTATGCCATTGTTTGTGTGATCCTAAATCTCCTAAAAGTCTTATGTTTGTTTCTAATTTTGCAGATACCATTTTTTGATGATGTTGGCGCTGTGACTCTGCAGTATTTTGACTCCCTTTTTCAACGGGATAATCTCCAAAAGTCCCAGTTTTTCAAAGGACTCCCCAAAGTTCTCCCCAAGTTACCAAAGGTTCGTTTTTGGACAGGATTGCATGATGAAACCATGTGTTGGCCTAACAGCTAGAAATAAGTTCCATGTTCATTTCTATTTCAGCGAGTTGTAATACAGCGGATATTACCGGCTTTAACATCAGAGTTTGTAAACCCAGACATGGTACCATTTGTGTTGCCCAATGTGCTGCTCATAGCTGAAGAATGTACTAAAGAAGAGTATGCCAAACTTATCCTACCAGATCTAAGCCCAGTGTTTAAGCAGCAGGAGCCTATTCAGGTATGTTTTTGTATTGGCTTATTACATTTTTGTAACATGTTGATGTATCTAAACAAGCTTGCCCTCTCCAAGCCTACCTGAATGGCTGGGCACGGGAGCGCATGCAGCTACAGGGGTGTGGCAGCCGGCAATCAACAGCATCGCGGGAGCCGCTGGTAAAGATGAGTTTACCGAGGACCCTGGGTGTTTCACACAGCAGGGAACCTCGCTATAGGATGCCCATAGGCAGACTAGCGGGCTAAAATTCCACAGCCGGCCGCAAAGGGTTTTGATACACTTTAAAGTTTTAATATTCTATTTATTAGATTGAAAATACAAGATTTTGAAACCTTTTTTTTTTAGTTTTTTTTTTTTTTTTAGGCATAATACAATTTTGAATCTTATAGCCACACATTTATACACAAAACTACAAAGAGATGTAAAGTTTTAATATTCTATTTATTAGATTGAAAATACAAAGAGGTGTAAAGTTTTGGAGATGCAGATAATGTTTAGGGAGATTTAAGACAAATAATGGTTTGCAGGGTTGCCTCACACTTAAGGGTAGGGGTAAGTCTGTGGAATGTTTATGGCATTCCACATCACCTTCGTCACATCGGCTAAGAAAGTCTCAGATGCTTTGGTAATGCCAGTCCATAATTTCTTTTAATTAAAGTGGATCAAAACCATCTTACTCCCTTCCGTTGGGTTGTCCTGAACTGGATGGGAGACTGCATCTGCACTATGGGGAGGGGAGTAGATTTGGCGCCCCGCGGGTTTTCACATAGTGGGGCACCACAAACCGTTTATGGCCTGCCTTTTAGAAATGGGCTGCAACAGGTTTTCAATGTCTTTTAAAATCTAATTTGATTAAAAACCTCCAATAGGTCCAACATCATTTTTCTGTTGGTGTCTTTCATATAATTCAATGTGTTTTCATTTGAATTTAAACCAGTTTTTTTAATGCTTTAATGCAGTATGCCATGCCCTTTTGGGGGTTAAATGTTTTTTTTTTTTTCTTTTGTTTTTTGCCATAATTAACATGTAGGTCACTTTCCACTAATCTATCAATCTACAGGCATAATGGAAATTAATTATCTGCATTACCATGTAGCAATGCAAGCTACTGCAAATTGGTTGTGCAATAGTGTTCTGATCTGATTCCCTGTGTTTGTGCTCTGTGTTTTCCATTCCTACGATTGTTACACAGCCAGCTCACTCTAACCCTATAACAGTTTGCTTTTATGTAAAAGCATAAAATCCTAGCTTTGAATATACTTACTGTTGGTATGTTTAAGATTGCATGTGTCACTGTTGTACACGTTTCTTCAAATATGTTATTTTTTTCATTTTTCATGCCATCAGGCTAGCAATATGGTAAGTTTTTATGGCTGTATGTATTTTTTGTTTTGGACATCATTAGATTTTAGTTCATCAAGTTGAAGTTTATGATTTGTCTCCATGCATATACAATGTACTAGGAATTGTTGCCAGCAAGAGGCAGTGGGATGCGTTCTATACAGCCATAAACTACAAAGTTTGACAGTTTAACACATTTAACATAATCTATATGTGTAACAACAATTCTAAATGTATACATTGTTTTTTAAGAAAACTATATATAAAATCCAATTTGTGCTGATGGACATTTTTTTTTTTTTGAATAGATACTTTTAATATTTCTGCAAAAAATGGACCTACTTCTTACAAAGACCCCAGCTGATGAAATAAAGAACAGCGTGTTACCTATGGTATATCGTGCACTGGAGGCACCATCGATTCAGATTCAGGTATTTCTTATATAGACATTAAAGTGGACCAAAACTGGCCCTTAAGTCTCAGACTCCAGGGCTAGCCGATTCCCTCTCCCAGGGGCATCCCTAAATGGCATGCCCCAGGATGCCTGCAACTCTTGCCGACAGCATCACTCAAGTCGCTTCTAGGCTGTGTGTGGCCATGCCCACCACAACTGAATGGCTGTGGGCGATTCTGCGCACTGCTGATTTGTGCGGCTGGGATTCCATTCAGCTTCTCCAGCCACACATTATTATGCGGGACCGGAGAAGATCATTGGACGAATGGTCGCGCATGCGCTGTTAAGACGGAGGAGGAGATGGGAGTTTGCTTGGCAAACAGTAGGGTGTCACACAGTGGGGCACCCCGGTTTGGGAAGGACCAAAACCAGGGATAGTGAAAATAATGGGACTTGGTCCACTTTGACCAGGCTGGTATGGCCAATAATTCCAGTAGGGAGCCTGGCAATTTTTTTTCTACAGCACCTAACATTTTTTAAATGATATTTGGCAACTCTCTCCAGTCCTTGTCGCCTTTAGTTTTAAATGTGAAATGCGGCACATAATTTGAAGTGGCCAGGGTCTGGTCTTAGTTCATCACTTGTGTCTATAATTGGCTAAATCTCTTTTTGATATATTGGTCATTTTTCTGTAGCAAAAACCTTTGAGCCATGGAAGAAGTCAAGCAAATATGACTGTTCTTGGACAAAGACAGGACTGGAGAGAGCAAGGTGGAAGCAAGTCCTTGGATGTGGGGTAGTCTGTGGGTTTGAAAACGACATGCCATAGAGTTCTTTGTACTTCCAAGTCTCTTTTGCAGTACCTTCATAAGCTTCACCGGAAGGTACTGTGGCTGGCAAGTTTGTTGTGCGAGTTTGTGTGCACTGGGCAAGAGGAAAAATTGGGACTGGTGGACAGGTTAAAATCCTGCCCTTTATTTGTTAGGATAGAAGTTGGGCTCTAGTTTGACTTTTCACTTGAGGACATGGTGCAAAGCTGCCAGGACCTCTTTAGGTTCACTTTAATATATGATGTTCCACATTCTTTTTTTTTAAATATCTGAGTTACTACATTTGAACATTCAGCTATAACCCTTTATATTTTAGGAACTATGTCTGAACATAATTCCCACATTTGCCAACCTAATAGATTATCCATCCATGAAAAATGCCTTAATACCACGGATTAAGAGTGCTTGTCTACAGACCTCATCTCTTGCTGTAAGTAAAAATATAAATTGCATGATTTTATGTTCTCTTTAATCGCACACACAATTTCCCTTTTCTATTGTATGATTACATTTTAACAGGCCCATTGTTTGTGCTCCTAAATTTACAGATTGTGGGAGTAAAGTTACTTTTTAATCTCAGAATCTGTAAAATAAAGACCATGTTATAAAAGACAACGTGGAAGGAAAATGTAAATCAAAGGCCATTATTCTCAGTATTCCAAAATCATTGGGCTTTGGGGAACCTTTCAGAATCCTGCAAAGATTGATGGGCCCTCTCTGTAATCCTCAAACCGGCCATTCTTACCAGTGTTCTTATTGTTTGCATTTAGAAACATTGATACTTTCAAAATGTTTTATTCTTCCCACAAAGGAAAGTGTGGGATATAGAATCCTGTGCTCTGTCAAAGCCTATTTGGACAAGCTCAGACAGGGGTTGGTACCAATCCTACAGAGGCTGAGGGGGGTTATCTAATCCAGAGTGTTCAAATTGTCCTACAAGCTATTTAAATTAAAAGGGATCCACTGCAAATCCACCCCATTATCATCTGGAAGATCTGATTCCTGGGGAGATGGATCTCAACATGGAATTGTCCAAGGCCCAGACCCTCTAGTAAGCAGCATTTCACTAGTATTTGAGAGTTATTGGAATGATGTTGCTGGTGAAACAGGCACTTTAGAATGAGTCTCTGATATATCTGGACAGATCTTTTAAACTGGACGTTCACCCTGAATAAGAGCATATCTTATATGTTTCCCACACCCTGTACATTCAGATTGCTCACATTAAATATCATCCTACCTGCATCTACTGCATGTTATGAGCCTTTAAACATCCAAGATGGCGGCTCATGGAACATCAGGCAGCCTGCAAACAGGAAGTGTCTTCTGACTGTGTCGTTCTGCATTCTGGGATTGCTGTCCTTGCCCTGACCCCAGCTCTGCTCTGTCTGTGCAAAGCACAGCTATAACCCCACCCCCTGTATTTTATCCCACTCTCCCCTCCTCAGTATGTGATGCTTCTGAGGCAAGATGGCGGCGCCTGTATCCTAGAGTCCTGAACAGAGTTGCAGCCCAGAGGGGGAAAGAAGTGACTAAAAACGTAAAATATATTAATTTTAGATGCTGGGGAATAGTTTTTTTTAAGGGTTTGGGCATTTCATGAAATCATGCTGAAGGCCCGGTTTAATCTTTTCACTCCATTGAGGGCAAGCTCTGCCACCATGCATATTCTCTGTTCTCTGTGAAAGTGGGGGCAGGGAACCTGGATGCTGACATATCTGCCATGCATCACAACCAGAATGTGGAAACCTTTGTGGTTCCACAGAGTGGCTTCCCAGTAGTTGAGCATACACCACTGTATAGGTTGTCCCTCTCACCTGTGAGCGGAAGTTGCATGGCCTGTAAAATTTCACCTCATTTTTGGGTATTTAGGCATTTTATTCTTATGTGACCATTGTATGTTTGTGTGCACACATGGGATTTTTTCCTCCACATTTAACTCACCTGTGCAGTGATACAAAACACTAGACATGCAAGCACACAAGCGTGGGTTGATGGGCTTCCGAAACTGCTTCCCAAACCACATCACCCAGGGGCAGTTGGGGGCTAGTTTCCTTGCTCAAGATGACTTCAGTTATGTCTATGCTTTTACCTGATGTGTTTTGCAAGGTCAACACTTTATTTGTGGTTGCAGAGGGACAAGACCAGTGTCTGGATTCCCTAGAGGACACATGCTCAACCTGTGGCTCGGGGGCCATATGTGGCTTTCAGAGCCGTCTGATGTGGCCCCCAGACCTGCTGTGGGGAAAGTGGGAGGAGTAAAAGGAACTGGCTTGTAAAGGTAATTAAATGGTAAACACTAAGGATGGGCGATTGCACAGTGTGTATGGCAGCCAGTCATGTGACCTCCCACAGCCATTAAGGCTTGAGCCTACACTGCAAACACATTTGGTCACCGGCAGTGACTTGAGTGGCAACCATATTATGAATGAGGAGGTGTTAAGCATTGGCTATTGTTCCTCCTTAAAAACTTAAAAGTGGGGGCGTGGCCTGGCGCGGTTATGGAGGGGCTGCACTAGTGAGAGCTCCTGACCGTATCTGGGCGTTTAACACATTTATCAGGCAAGAGGACACCCCAAACCCCTACAAATGCCCGGGAGGAAGCATAAGAAGAGAGGGGGCGACAGGGGTGCGCCGCAGATCGGCGGCGGCAGACGCAGAGGTCCGGCGGCAAGCTTACCCGGCGCGGATGTCAGCAGGTGCGGTGGAGAGACGGTGTCGGCCTCTTTGTCATCGGTCTCCTCATCGGGGAGCTCAGCCGGCGAGGAGGAAGGGCGGCCAGAGTCGGGCTGTGCGGCGCGGAGAGCTGTGCTGACGCAGATGCCGGCCAGAGAAGAGGCCGCAGCCGGAGACCGCGCTGTGGAGGAGACGGCGGCGCCGACCAAGATGGCGGACGGAGAGGACGAGCGGGGGAGTCCCCCCCCCCCCTCCCGGACAGTCGAGCGATGCCCCCGGGAGTGCCTGCGATGGATGGCGGACCCGGCTGCAGCAGCGAGGGTGCGGAGAGCGGGACCAACGAGGACGCCTGCCGGTACAGAGGTGAGAGCACCCGGAGGGAGCTGAGGCAAGATGGCGGCCCCTGCATAGTGGCGTGTGACGCCGGGCAACCCCTGGGGAGCGACGGGAAGGGAGATATGACCCCTACACGTGCGGGGAGGAGTGACTCACCACCCACCAACGCTTCTGATCACCTACCATTAAGCCGTGAGATCAGTGGGCACCTCTGTACTGCAGCCATCAATGAGCCCCAGCACACACTCTCCCATAAATGGCGGGAAGCAGCCAGCACCAAGCTAGGGAGATTTGCATTCCTCCCAGGGGCTGGAGACTCGGACGCCCACACAGCTCCCAAAGACTCTCAGGGGTCCCCTGGCTTCCTTGGTCGGCCACAGGCGGCTGCACTCCCCCAAAGACACAGAAGCCGCTCCAGGGCTACAGAGGGGAGAGGCCCCAGACGCGAGCAAGGAGATGCTGGTACTCTAAGAGATGCCCACGCGATTAACCCCTCTTCTCCCCTACCTCCGTTAAACACCTCAGGGGCTTGGTCAACACCGGGAGACATATCTGCCCTTAGTCCCCCGAAGATGATGGCGCTCCCACTTCAAGAAGCCTATGACCCCCTGGAAGGGTTCTCAGCATCGGAAGAAATTGCTCTTCCTCCCCCTGTCACATCCCCAGCGTGGTCCCCCCCAGAAAGCTCCAGAGAAGGCCCTAACGTCGTGTCACACACCAGTAACATACATAGTGAAACCCTTTCTTTTCTGAGGTCCATCCCGACCAGGGCCGATTTTGAAGCGCTCATATCTAAATATGAATCGGCCTATAAGAAGGATATCGCTGAGGTGAGAGGCCAGATTCGGGCCCTAGACTCCAAGGTCGCATCCCATCAATCAGCTAATGACGGAGCAATCGCCGATCTGACAAAACGCGTTGAGGCTCAGGATTTGCAGATTCTCCAGCTTCAACTGCAACATGACGATCTGGAGAATAGACACCGGAGGAACAATCTGCGTCTTCGGGGCATCCCGGAAGCCTCCTCAGGCGAGGATGTTAAACAGATCATCACCACCATATTCAACAGGCTACTCGAGAGAGACACCAACACTCCGATTGAGATCGATAGAGCGCACAGGGCCCTGGGCCCCCGGAGCCCGGACCCGGCGCGCCCAAGGGATGTGATTTGCCGGATCCACTTTTACAAGATCAAGGAGGAGATAGCTAGGAGGGCCTGGAGACATGGGCCCGTGGACTTCGACGGAGCCAGCATTCATATATTCCCGGACCTCTCCAGACGGACTTTACAAATGAGGAGATTGCTGCGACCAGTCCTGGAAGTTGTTAGGAGCGCCGGTGCTTCGTACCGCTGGGGCTTCCCATTCCACCTGATCGTGTCCAGGAACCGGGAAACGTTCCTCCTCAAAACACACCGCGACCTAGAGGGCCTGTTCTCCTTCTTGGGCTGCGATCCTATCCAGGCCCCAAACTGGCTTCTTCCCCATACAGAGCAAGTCCAGCCGCGGTCAAGAGGGGGACCTCCACGCAGATCCAGAATGTCCAGACCCCGAGTGAGACGCGAGGGTCGCCCCGGCCCCACGGACAGTGAACTTTGACCGGCCTCCCGTGGACCGCTCTGAATATGTTGAGACTTTTTAGTTAAGAATTTGTTACAATCCACCACCGGAGCGGTCATCTGACCTCCAAATCCTCTTGCTCAGGTGAACGTTTTGTTTATTATGTGCCCAGTTGGTCTTGAGACGTCCTCTCCTGACCCGTAGTTAGACACAACCCCCACCTAGGCCGTATCGACTCGCCTCCGACAGGGGGTGAGCCGATATTTTGAGCATTTGCTCACTAGAATTGTTTCCCCCAGCCCAGTCGGGCAACTGTTCTGTTTTGTTATACTTCACTGGTTACTCTTCCCCTCTGGTTCCCCCCCCCCTCCCTGTTCCCCCAACGTGCCCCGACCTGTACCCGCCTGGTTGCCCAGGGACCCCCCTCTACCCCAGTTACTCTGTTCCCCCCACACTCACTCCCCTAGCAAGCCCATCGCTCGTCTGCGGGCTGGACACTCAAGCACGTGATGGGTGAAGTGGTGATTTGCTCCTTCAATGTGAAGGGCTTTAATATCCCTGAAAAACGTTCTAAAATTCTATACGATCTACACAAGCAGAAAGCCAAAATCATACTCCTTCAGGAAACCCACTTTAAGTCAGACCATATCCCCAACATCCGGGACAGATACTACACGACATGGCACCACTGCCCCAACCCGGAAGGGAAAACAAAGGGCGTATCAATAGCGATCCACAAATCGCTGCCCCACGAGATCCTGGATACCAAGTCCCACCCCCAGGGCAGATTCCTGTTTCTTAAAATTAGACTCTTTAACAAGGTCTATACCATTGCTAATATATATGCCCCGAATACGGATCAGATCCCATTTGCTCTACGGACCCTTAGGGGGTTGGAGGAATTTGCGGAGGGGGTGATTGTTGTGGGGGGGGACCTGAATGTCACCCTTAATCCCTTGTTGGATTCTTCCGCCGGGAGGGCTTCTGTATCGCTGAGCAGAATTAACAACTTGAGGAAAGCGCTAGCTGACCTCCACTTAGTTGACGCGTGGAGGGTACTACACGGAACGAGAAGGGACTACACCTTTTTTTCTCATCCAGCTGGATCCTATAGTAGGATTGATTACCTGTTCACTAGTCATCACGCGCTAGACTGGGACCCAAGGGCGTGGATTGGACCCATTTTGTGGTCCGACCACGCCCCGATTTTCATTTCGTTGTCCCTTCCCGGCCTTACCCCTATGCATTGGTCGTGGAGACTTAATGATAATCTGCTCAGTGATGCGGCTTGTTCCTCTGAGGTGGGGCAGGCAATAGAGTCCTTTATGGAAGATCACAAGAATGACCCTACCCCTCTGCCTTTCCAATGGGAAGCCCTGAAATGTGTTCTCAGGGGGGTGCTCATTAAGCAGGGATCCAGAATCAAGAGGGAAAGGACGGCCCTTATTGGGAAAACACTGAATGTTCTCCACACACTGGAGATGGAGCACAAGAGTAAGCCATCCAATACTAAACTCTTGGAACTTCAGGGGGCGAGGGAGAGGTTGCAGAATCTCTATAACCAATCCTATCTGGGCTACAGGGACAGGGGTAGAGCACAGTTATACAGAATGGCAAATAAGTGCGGTAGACTTCTGGCTAGAACTCTCAACCCCCGGCCCACTGCCACATATGTCCCAGCGGTGAGGACAAACGACGGGGATTTGGCGCAGACCCCCTCGGAAATTGCTTCCACCTTCAGGGCCTACTATAATTCCCTCTATAACATCCAAAGCTCCCCAGGCTCCCCTCCTGCTGCGATAGAGGAGTACATAGCCAACACCCCACTACCTCCAATCTCCCTGGAGGAAACGGAGCACCTAGAGAGACCGTTCTCCACCCTAGAGGTGGCTGAGGCAATAAAAGAATCCCCGTTAGGCAAGTGCCCGGGCCCAGATGGTTATACCCCAAAATTTTATAAACACTTTGAGGCTCGCCTAACGCCGTTCTTAACAAGGGTTTTTAACTCCATAGGAGACAGTTGTCCCTTCCCTAAACAAGCTCTGGAGGCCACGGTCTCGGTGATCCCCAAGCCGGACAAAGATGGAACGATTTGCGGTAATTACAGGCCGATATCGATAATTAACATAGACCTGAAATTATATGCAAAAACTATTGCCCTAAGGTTGCAACCGTTGCTCCCGCACTGGATACATTTGGACCAGGTGGGATTCGTACCGGGGAGGGAGGCCAGGGACAACACTAACAAACTGTTCACCCTGATCTCCTATATATCTTCATCCAGGACTCCTGCATGCCTCCTCGCTTGTGACGCAGAGAAAGCGTTCGACAGGGTGAAGTGGGAGTTCATGGCTGCCACGCTGAAGCAGGCTGGTGTTGGTCCTGGCCTCCTCTCTAAAATTATGGCCTTATACAGTAACCCTTCCGCCAGGGTCAGAGTAAACGGCCTCCTTTCAGACCCATTCCCCATCAGCAATGGCACGAGGCAGGGCTGCCCCCTCTCCCCACTCCTTTACGTTATGACAATGGAACACCTGGCGATAGCCATACGCCAAAATCCGGATATTAGAGGCATCCAAATAGGGGAAGAACACCATAAAACTTCTCTGTTCGCTGACGACTTAATGCTACATGTCGTAGCCCCCCATACTTCTTTCCCAGTTCTCCTAAAAGAATTTGACCGCTTTGGTGCGGTAAGCAATTTTAAAATCAACATCTCTAAAACCGAGGCGCTCAACCTCTCCCTGCCCCGCCTGGAAGCGAGCCGACTAGCAGTAAACTTCCCATTTAAATGGAAAACGCAAGCCATCAAATATCTGGGCATCCACATACCGGCAGATCTGTCCAAGATCTACGAACTGAACTACGCCCCATTACTGGCCAAAGTAGGCCAGGATTTAGAGGCCTACACTAAGCGCCCACTATCTTGGTTTGGTAGGGTCAACAGCCTAAAAATGGATATTCTTCCGAAGCTCCTTTATCTCTTCCAGACCGCCCCGATAGGCTTACCGAGTAGTTTTTTTAGAAAACTGAAGTCAATGTTCTCAAAGTTCGTCTGGGGCTCTTCTAAACCTAGGATAAGGCTGACGACGCTTTCCAGGCCCAGAGGGGATGGTGGCATGGGATTACCTGACCCGAAAACTTACCACGCAGCCGCGGTCCTCCAGAGAGTAATAGACTGGACGCGGAGAGGGAAAGAGAAACTCTGGGTTCAATTGGAAAAGTCAATATCCAGGTTTAACCCCTCCACTGTAGCCTGGGCGGCCCCTCTAACTAGGGCTCAAAAAAGTACCCTACCCTTCCTGATGCAACAGTTCCTGGACTTATGGGATCCCCTTCAAAATAAATACAAGCTAGTACGTAGGCCAGGTCCACTTACCCCGATCTTTGACAACCCAGCCTTCGAACCAGGATTGGCATCCAAAAGCTTTCTCATTTGGGAGGCCTCCGAGGAGCCCACTGTGAGTCTAGTGATGCAAAATGGGGCTATCCCCTCCCTGGAGGACCTGAGGGTTAGAGCTGGGAGTAAACACCTCTCATGGCTTCTACATAGACAACTCTACACCTTCCTATCTTCTAACGACATGGTGGGGAAGTTAAGGCAGCCTCCCACAGAATTGGAGACCATGGTCACACAGGAAGCCCCGCCAACCCACACTATCTCAGGGCTCTATAACCTCCTCATTAAATCGTACCACTCTGGGCCCCCCAAATTCATAAACAAATGGGAGGGGGAATTGGGTGTCGAGTTTTCAGAGGCCGACCTGAGGAAAATCTACGCCTGTACCCTTGGCTCCTCCGTTGCCACTCCCACTAATGAGCGCAACTTCAAGATTCTAACCCGTTGGTACAGGTGCCCTGTAGACATTCACAGATTCGCAGAAGCCACCCCTAGTATTTGTTGGAGATGTCAGAAAGAAGAGGGGACCATGACCCATATATGGTGGAGCTGCCCTGGTATTAAGGCTCTCTGGGACGAAATTTTCCTCATTTACGAGCAGGTGTCAGGCACTCCCATCAACAATACGCCTCAGACCGCTCTATTGTCACTTACCCCTAACTCTGTAGCAAAATTCAGGAAAGACATACTACGTTTTTTCCTGGCCGCCATGAGAACTGTCATCCCTAGACACTGGAAGAAAACTGACCCCCCCTCGCTGGCGGAATGGGTCCAGGAGCTGGAAACGATCCGCTACCTGGAGAGCCTGGGTGCTGGCGACCCTGCCTCTAACAGAAGCCACATGTTGATCTGGGCGAGCTGGTTAGACTACCGCGACACACACTTACCGGCCCTCCTGCAAGCTCATGAGTAGTGGCAGATTTGCTACAATGCAGAAGCTCTTCTGCCACCCGTTTGGATGGCATAGTCCATCAGCAGGGAGGTGGGCCGGCCCAAAGGTATCCTTAGAAGTAAAGGCCGGATCCCCGATTCGCTGGTCCCCCGGTGCCAACCCTGAGGCCGGCGCCCGACTTAAGCGAGGCCCGGCTCGCCCTCTCTGAGCTGGTCGTCTTCCCCCCGCGCTCAGGGCTCGCGGCCCCAGTTTGGGCCGACGGCTGGGCGGAGGTGGGACAGACGCTCTTCCCCTATGCTCCGTTGCTCCTGTGTCTCGGGCTCGTTCTTGTCTCAATTAAGAGGGGATAACTTCCTTCCTTTCTGGCGAGTTTGGTTTCTAGGCGGCATACACCGGGGAAGGGATTAGCCCTGGTCTCCCTCCGACATGGTGGTCCAAATATAGAGTATAAATGCAATTAATGATTTTCCTCTGATGTCTGAATGATGTACTATACCTTACTGTTTCGATATATCTGTACAATGTACAATGTCCCCCCATCCTTCCCTCCCCCCCTCCCCCCCCCTTTTTTTGCCTTTTGTATCCCTCCCCCCCTTTCTACCCCCTCCTGTTCCAATGTTTTATAACCAAAAAGCAATAAAAATTTGATTACACTAAAAACTTAAAAGTGTAAAATTGTACAGATACATCGATAACAAACTTATTGCCAAGTAATCCAATATAAATTAGTACTGGATTCAGCCCCACAATTATTATTGGCTGTGAAGGATTTATTCAATTTTTTTCTATTATATTGTTTTTTTTAATTACAGAGGAATTATCTGTACAGTTTGTAACATAATTTCTTATACTGCACAGGTACGCGTGAACTCTCTAGTGTGCTTGGGAAAAATTTTGGAATATCTGGACAAGTGGTTTGTGCTTGATGAAATTCTCCCTTTCTTGCAACAAATCCCATCAAGAGAACCTGCAGTTTTGATGGGAGTTCTAGGTATTTCTCACTCTTTTTATCAAACCTGTTTAAAACCTGTACTTGTATGTGTAATGGCACCGCATTTTAGAATGCTGAATATTTGTTGGCTTAGAAACCTATAGGCCTACTGCTAGTTTGCCTATGTGGGCTCTTGTAAAAGTAATAATACATATTTAGTCTTAGTAAAATGAATGTTTCCATTGTAACATTAGCCATAGTGGCCTTGCCTCAGTGAGAGGTCTTAAATCCTGTACAGCAACACATTACTCTTGTTTTAATAGATTTAGCCAGCTTTAGGAAAATACATCAAAATAAGGTTACACAGGAACTTAGTTGGTCGTTACTTGGCCAATCCCAATTATTGTTTGACCAATATTTTTTGTATGCACATTACAATTGCTTTCTTCTCCTTTGTTATTCTGACAGGTATTTATAAATGTACCTTTACTCACAAAAAGCTTGGCATTACCAAAGAGCAACTGGCGGGAAAAGTATTACCCCACCTGATTCCTCTATGTATTGACAATAACCTCAATCTTAATCAGGTAAGTAAAGTTTATTTTATTACATTTATAATGCCGCACCACGCTAAACTTGCTTCTGTGCACAAATGTCCTAACATAAATGTTGCTGGTTTACCTAGTAAGCTAGTTCTTTAATGTGAAAGATTATGTAACACCCATCAGCTCCTAAAACCAAAAGTGGAAAAACTCATAGTAAAGAGCATGGATGTGCTGCATTGCCTTGCAGTTGGCTACTCACAGCCATCTCTGCTTGCTCTCTGCTTGTCCTTTGTTGTGGCATCAGCCTTGAACCATTGCTGGTGGCACCTTTTAAACAGAGGTTGCCGTTTCTGAAACGGATACTGAGCTCCCCAGTTGTCTTGCTGCGCGATAATACTGTTGGCCTCTGGAGTCACTAGGAGTCATCTGGCTATTCCAGGCGGCCCTGGAGCTGCTCATACTGGCCACTGAGGAGCTGCCTCTGGACGCTCTTTGATGCATGTGATGCAAAGCTCTTACAAACCCATATAAATTTAATAGAGTGTAATCTAATTGTTTAAAAGAATCTAATTTTATTTGGAATTAGATTCACAGAACTAGATAATTATAAGTAATCGACTTGTGATCGACCAGCCAAATAGAAAAAAAACGAAAGGGTACTTGACTGCTACAGCAGGTCGCATCTCACGCCGGCCAGGCCCTCACTCCAGTCACCCGAGTTTCCGGATAGGTGTTTCAAGTCCCTCTGCCATCGGTCACAGAGCCACGACCATGCCCTCTCCATTCACTCCAATAAATGGGGTGTGGCGAGGCCCGACATGCCTGCTCCATTCCATGCCCTCTCCATTAGTGGGGAAGTCGTGGCACACCCCTGTGACTGATGGCAAAAGTGCATGATCCCAACTCGGAAGTGCTGGTGACTGGAGTTGCTTATCCCATGAGTAGGAGCAATCGGCTTCAGGGGAAAAGGGTAAGTACCATTTAGTTTTTAGCTGGTCAAATCCCTTGAAGTGGGTTGCTATGGCTACCAGGTTTTTGGTGTATATTTATTAATTTAAGACTGTTGCTTTTGCATGTTACTCTTCAACAGTTCAATTCATTCATATCTGTGGTTAAAGAGATGTTGAGCAAACTGGAGACAGAGCACAAAACCAAGCTGGAGCAGCTTCATGTAATGCAAGAGCAGCAGAAGTAAGTAGTCCTTTCTATGCACACAGTGGTTAGCTGCTGGTATTTTTATTTCTAGTGTTAGCTTTATTAAAGTGTGTGTGAGGAACAGCAGGCGATGTTTGGCTCATAGACCAAGTTGCCGGTACTGCTCTCTTGATTCTCATATTCTATAACCCTGATGTATGGAACAGTTCCTTTTGTACTTGTGGCAAAGTTTGTTTCCTGCTTTGAATGCCCAACGCAGAAGAATGTTGCATCACGGAGTTGTGCTGCTATGGGTTCCACACAGAAGAGAACGATTAGATGCGTCTTTGTAAAGACTAACTGTTCTTTCCATTCTAGGTCTTTGGATATCTCAAACCAGTTAAATATGTCTTCAGAATCACAAACTAGTAAACCAGACAATCGGGTAAGAACTGAAACGCAGTAGATTTGAGACTATTTGTACTAAGAGCACAGTATATCCAGCAGTGTTCCCTCTGCTACTCAAACAGGACGATTTAGGATGTCCCAATATATGACCCCACTGTGAGATCATGATACGAGTTGTTTATTTATTGGGGTGATCGGGGGTTCCCCAAGGGCAGGAGATTCATCCAAAAACTTGTTTGTACATCACTAAATCAAAATGTAACACATTGTTACACAAATGTAAAAATAACCCCATTGTCTGCTCTGAAATTGGCAGGTGAATGTGCCAAACATTTTCTCTCACTTTAAAAGTAGTTTCTAGGCAGAATATAAAGATTTTCACATTATGCCCAACACAGCTGCTAGTGTGCAGTGTTTTTTAGATCTGGTCTCAAGGCATGTACAATTTAAAGCAATTTAAAAATGGTTATTTATGACTTAAACTGGACCATCACAACAAACGGTGCTCATATGCATCCCTCCCAGGGCAATTTAGATTGCTGCACATGAAAAATCAATGACCTTTTTCTAACTTCTGCTGTGGTAAATTTTAGAAACAAAATGGCGGCTCGTGTATCTGCAGGCCACCTGCACACAGGAAGTGCTGCTGGGCTTCCTGTTACTGTGCATTGTCAGTTATGTCAGTTGAATCCAGGCAGCAGTATGGCTGAGATGCTGGGAAAGAAATCTCCAAAATGGCCGCTACCACTAGTTAATCTGTGAGGTGGCATTTCAGCTTTGAGTGGTTGCAGGAGCAAATGTGAGTGGTTGCAGGAGCAAATGTAACTTGCAGATGGGGCAAGTAAGACTTTTTTTCCCAGTTGTGCCAGGCTGTTGGTCTGGTTTAAGAGCTGGTCCACTAGTTTGCTTGCTCCATCCTCCATTACAGTGACTTGAGATGTTGCAGAGGGGGCTTGCCAGGGACTACCTTCACATACTCCCTTTATATTGAGTAACAGGGGTGCACCAGGACAGGAAAACTGTACATTTCTAAAAATGAAACACATCTACTGGGGATGGGGCACAAATTGGGTAAGTTTGCTTTTTTCCCAACCAAATTGGACCCAACAGATCCCAGATTAGAACTGAGTGGCACAAGGCTCCTCTGCTTACCTGAAGCCAAATCGGGATGCCCCACAAAGAGGGAGACCCCTGACTGTAGAATATGATGTACTCTAGGAGGGTGAGTGCTCCTCTTTAGGAGGACTTGTGTGGCTGCACGAATATTCTCTTGCTGCAAGAGACTCCGCATGCTCAAATGACTTTAACCGTGATTGTTAGATTTGCAAGTTTAAGAAGCGTTAAAAGTAAATTTTATGAAAAGTATTTTGTTTTAATGGATCCTGTACATATAGGCGGTTTTGCTTCTGCTTTTTAAAGGTTGAAAAAGCATTTGACATGGGACAGGATTTCCTAACGGGTAAACCGGAAAAGCAAGAAAATGGTCATGTTCCAAAGCCACAGAATAAGGTAAGCCTTTGATGAGCTATACTGGCTTTTGATCAGTGGAGAAGTCATCCTAGTTACACCAGGGTGGGGAAGGGGAGGGGGGATTTATAGCTGTCTGAAATCTCTAGAAATGACTGTTTTCTGATAGCCTGGCACAGTCTTTTTGGCTTTTATTGTTCCTTAGATTGTAGGGGACAAAATTGGCATGATACAATTACCACCAATAATAAAAAAAATGGATCTGGATATAAAAGGATTGACATTGACATTTGCTTGACTGTTGTAAACAGTTTAAGCAAACAGGATTCTTTTCTCCAGTTTCACAAAACAAAGTGATTTTGCATTAAAGCAGAACAAAACCCAGGGAAGCCGACCCTGGGAATCTAAAAGATTCCAGTGTCTGCTGCTGGCCTACCGAAGAGCATACCGAATTTAAATGTCCCACTGGGGAAACACCCGCCAGCCCCTCTCCCCCCCCCCCCTCCCGGTCGTCGTCTGCATTCACTCCTTTTTCCTGGTCCAACAGCGCATGGCCAAGCTCTCGTCCAGTGTTATTCAGCCCCAATTGTGTACAATGGGGAGCGAAAGCAGCTGCATCCCCGCTCTTTGCACGTGCGCCCACCCCAGCCATTCAGCAGAGGCTGGGACAGAAACGTGCTTGCCATGTGGTCGCTTTTGCTTCCCATTGAAACCTATCTGAGCCGTTTTGCGGTATTGCATAGTCGGGGCAAGTGTCTCTGATTGGACGAGAGCCTGTGCACATGCCGTTGGATCAGGAAGAGGTGAGTTGCACTGGGCGATCTGGGGGGTTTCACACAGCGGGACATGGAACAAAACCCGGGATAGTCCAAATCTGCTTTAAAAGCAAAGCATGAATATTGCCCCATCATAGAAGAACTCACGGTAGTTATAGTGGATACAGTGGTTTTCTCTGGTCTCTGTCTTATTAGGCAGAACAGCCATTAACCCATAGAAAATGATAATACTTAAAATAAGCCCAAGTGGGAATAGTTACTAGTTGATTTACGTATGTTCTGTTTTGCAAGGCATCCCTTACACTTGAAGAAAAACAAAAACTTGCAAAAGAACAGGAGCAAGTCCAGAAGATGAAGAGCCAAATGCCACTGAAGCCTTCCACAGTGACACCAGCTGCTCCCGCAAAACAGGTAACTGTTGTTGTACATTGTACACTGGTGTGAAGGTTTTTCTGTGCTGTCCTTATTGCCACTATGTTCTAAGCCCCTCTCAAAGGAGCAAGTTCATTCTCAATGAGCCAGTTATGTGGCATACAGTACCACCACCCCCCCCCCCCCCCCCCCCACCTTTTAATTCACCATTCATCAAGTTCACAAAACTCTGATCTCCAGGAGCTAATTTGCAGCCAGCTTTACCCCTTCAAACAAAACCCACTGTGGCTGGCCCTGGAATCTCCCTAGAGGCATCCCAAATCAGGATTCCCCGCTGTGACAGCCTTCTTCATGGTGCCCTCGGTGATGTAAACATCCAGCGGCCGCATCCTGCCATTTTCAGTGTGAGCACACTACCACGTCCAGCCATTCACATAGGCTGGGGACAAGAGCGTGGGCACTTCTGGGCATGCGGCCACTCCGCTCACAGTTCCTGAAGCTCTGCATTTAAACTGAGCCATTTGCCGAGCATTACTTATGCACGGGAAACACTCTGATTGAATGAGAGCACTCTTCGTAGGACGGGGGGAAAAGTTGAATTTTTCTGTGGTGGTTTCACACAGCGGAGCATCCTAATTTGGGATTCCCCCGAGGGGAACAGAACAAACCCCAGGATGGTCAAAATCCTGTGTTTTGTTCCGCTTTAAATTAGATATATTTACAGAATAATCTCTCCTCCTTCCTTCTGGTACAGAGTGGCAGTGCACCCTCATCTACCGCTATTGAATAGCCAATGGCACTCCTTCCACAGCTCTTTCTATTCTAATGTATTTTGAGAACTACTGCCTTAGTCCATGTCTGCGTGCTTTGATTTTGAACCTTTTTAGTATAATCACATTATATTGGTTTTCAAAGCATAGGGAATATGCAGAATGTACAGAATGCAAAAGGGGGAGGGTAGAGGGGATACAGCATATATATTCCACAATTAAATACATAAATACATTAAATACCATCCCACCAACCTCAACAGCTCCTAATCACGTCAATTGATGCTATACACATAATCGGTAGACAAAATCATTCCTTACAACAGTAGATTATGGAGCCTATACGGGTTCTCTTTTAACCTTTTTTATGGCAAATGTAACTTTTTTTGAAAAATGCAGATTTCAGGTAAATGATTTTCTCCCTTTTATCTTGTTGTAGAAGATGACACAGTAAAGTTTTACAACATATTTGCATTATTTATTTCAGACAAAGGACCTTACAATGACCCTTATGGAAAATATGACCTCTTTGAACAGTTTGTCAGGAGACGGTTCTAAACCGACCATGAGTGGCTTCTCCTCGCTCGGCAGTATGCCTGGAAGTGTTGGATTCACATCACCAGTTGACAATATGGGTGTAAACCGAAATGTCCAAAATGGTCTTAACTCCAATGCAGGGTTCCAAACTTCTGGATTTAGCACTGTGTCTGCATATCCTAATCACAACTTCTTTACTAGTACAGCCCCGGTGGGAGTGAACGCAATGGTTCCTATGTCAACGCCAACTAACATGCAGAACTTCAATACCCTTAGCAGTCCTTCTGGTATGTTACAGCAGAACTCGTTCAGCAAACCCGCTCCCACCATGTCATCTTTGGACAGTTTGTTTGGTCCTCAAAAACCCAAAGTCAGTATGAACCAGATGTCCCAGCAGAAACCAAGCCCGTGGGTCAACCAGTTTGTTTCTCCGCAGAGCTCCCAGACCATGAGTGGCACAATGACACAAACAGGCATGATGGGGCAAACTGGCTTTGGAGTTCAGTCCAACCCATTTTTTAACCCACAAGGCTTTACACAGCCGACAAACGCAATGAAGAGTAGCATTTCCGCTAGCAATGATTTAAAAGACCTTTTTGGCTAAATCACTTTTTTAGGATTGTTTTCTTATCATGGTTTACCTGCTTGAGATCTTTTGCGACCACCATGCCATTGTGACAATCTAAAACCTATACTTTATTGTTCTTAGTTTCCCTACATCATGTGACGCCCCTGTGGTTTTGTGACCTAAGCTGTATTCTGCTCTTATTTCTCTGATAGCTTCTGCAGTTTAATATGAACTATCAGTAAACGCCGGCAGTTTAAATCATGTCACGGACTAGCAACTATCCTCAGGAGGTTTCAGGATGACCGTTACAGGCTGCAATGCATGCACCATCAGCTAGGTTCCTATGACAAATAGCAGACCAACCTGATGCTTTTTGTCTTGTTTTTATTGTTTCCCAAAATCAAAGGACATTTATTCAAATGCACCAGATGAATGGAGTCTCAATTGACAAAAAGAAAAGCAGAAATATTATATTGCGAGGTTTAGGCATGTTTTATTCTTTCACTTAGTACCATTTTGATGGTGTAATTTAAATCTCCTTTGCACTCTTAATGTTGTCTGTCACCTGACTTTAACTGTTCCAGCCTCAAACTGTTTTTATTATGTTGGATTTTAGCTGGGGATCATGGGCTAGTTACAATTATAGAGGTGAAGATTATTAGATGCCACTAGACTTGTACTTTGCTGTCATTTTCACTACGTATTTCTCAGGGCAATGTTATATTCTTTGCTAAATGTTTTTTTTCCAGAGCAAGCATATCATTGTTCAAAGCCACAATCTCCTTCCATTTCTTTAAAAAAAGTAATCTACAGGTGTTAGTTCTGATTCTGCCTTCCTCTGAATGCAGTGATCTAGCTGAAGCATATCCCTATCTTATGCATGCATACTAGGGCTTTTGTGTATAAAACTGCTGCAAGGAGACACTGTAGTTCTGCTTACATGAAGGAAAGCCAAACATTTGAGCTTGGAGGTTAATGAATTCATCGAAATGGAGGCCACACAGGCACATGGGGGTTAAAAGTCTCTCCTTGCTGCATGGGGAGAAAACAGAATTAATGTGTAATACAGGTGTAGTCCCCTTGTATGTCCCTCAATGCCAATTCACATTATCATTAATCCCCCTTTATGGATAGTAATCTAAATAGAAAAATGAATAAAGTAGATGTTCAGTCTAAGTGTAACCACCTGCCCTGCCACATGGTCCCCAACCTGTGACTTGCTGACCCTTGATGTGTGGCTCCTATTGAGTGTTGTGCTGAAAGCTGCAGGCAAGCCAATGGGTGAGCCAACACATCTGCCATTTAACCTTTTGGAGATAAGGATGGGGCAAATATTTTATGGGGTGAGGAGGATTTGCGCAGTGGCCAATATCTTCACGCTAAATGTGGCTCCCAAGAAGGTTGGGGACCCCTGACATAAACAAAGAGGCTTAAACATATCGAGAGAAGCTTAGTGTATCCCAAAGGCAGAAGCAAAAAGGTTTTCCAGCTCCACATGCATAAAATCATAAATACATTTTATTCTTTCTTGCATTAAAAGTCCATAATCCTTGAATCTTATATCATTCCCTTGGTCCAGCGTTAATAGTCCGGTACTGCGGTTGGCCAACCACCGGAACGTCACTGCTCATGTGAGTACCGGACGGCCAATTGTGGCCCTGAATTCTCACCACTGGACCAAGGGAAAGGTGAGATATACAGGTGTTCTGACGAATTATGTGCGGTGGGGCTCCAGCAGTTTGCATGCCCCCCCCCCCGACTGTTTTTAGCTGCAGATACTAAACCCAACCCCCCCAAAAGAACAGCACTTACCTTCTCTCCCACGCAGCTGCTTCAGCCTGGTCCATCGCTTGGAAACCTCCTGGTTTCTGAGAACGAGGAGTTGGTCCTTTTCTGCTATCTGACCAACAGCAAGTGGCTGTACTCGTTGGTATTACCCCGCGGTTCCCCTTGGTCACTGTGCACAATCTATTCATTGCAATGGAGGGTTGTGCCTGGCCCGCCCCTACATTGCAATGAATCAATGGCGTTGTGTATTAGATGAGAGGGATGGAATGACACACGAGGCATCAAGAGCACTGCTTTCGGAAACCGGGAGGTTTCTTAGTGGGGGAGCTGCCCAGAAGATGAGTGCTGTATATTTTTTGTTTCAGTAACCCTTTAACCCTAACCTGTAGTGAAATTATGCATATTAAACTGATAACCACTGAAAAAAGTCTCCCCAAACACGTGTACTCCCCTCTATTGCTCCACTGGTCTATATTCTGCTATATTTAAGCAGAGACACCTGCAGGAACGTGGTGGCAATTATTTAATCCCAACATGCAGTAGCCTGCAGTAAGGTGGATATCGCCTCAGTGTCTGCTTTCAATTCTGGGTGTATACATGACAATTAATCTTTTAAACTTCTAAATTAAAAAAATGAATCATAAGTAATGTTTTAAATATACTTGATTATAATAATAAAAAGTATCCCTTATTTGTATTAAGCACTTTAATTGGCCTTAACTGTCTACTCTGACTCTGGCTTTTATTTTGCACAAAAGGTAAGGTTTAGGGGCACTTTCCCTGCATGTCCCAAACCCACTGAATTCTATATGCTTTTTATTTTATAGAATGTCTCTTAATACATCTCTGCTTGGTAGACACATCAGAGCACATATTGATCATGTATTATTGTCATTTAGACAGTTTTGTTACTTTTATCATTTACTCATTGCTGTTACTACTGAATGCTTTTTATCATGGTAGAAAACATTATTTGACACCTCTTTTGTCTTTGACCTCGATACCTTCCCCCCCCCCCCCCCCAAGGTAATATTGCCATTTATTAACTTAACAGTACTGCTTTAATCTCAAGTGATGCCTTTTACTTTGTGTTCCCTAAATGCAGGGTTTTGTTTTAGTTTTGTACAAGCTGTACAAAAGATTCCACAACTGTCAACATGTGGTTTGTGTTTTTTTTTTTTTAAGGAAAACTGCACTTTCAGGTTAATGCACTGGCGCTACTTTTCTGCCCCTGAATGAAGCTTTTCCCACCAGGTAACCTTAAGTATTTCCTGTGGGTTAGCATTCATTATGATCTCTTCATTGCTCTCTGTGACAGTCTACAATCAGACTTAGTGCCCCCAGAAACCACCAATCGTGTGATGATCGTAACTAAGGTGTAGTGATGGGAGTATTGTGGGCCCATTTGAGTCCTTTATACAGTATCAGTTTTTGTGGTCTGTGATCCGATTACTGATTTTATAGGTTTTCATTTCTATGGGTGGTGTTGCTTCTCAAAGGAGATGGCCAGAACAGAATACTAAATTCTAGTGTCCCTGTTTAGTTCTATGCTTTTTTCTGTTGGCTTAACTTTCCTGTTTGAGCTCTGCAAACATGAAGTGAAACTATAAGTTTAAGACTGGGATGACAAACTGTTTCTAACCCTCCCCCACTCTATCCATATTAAAGCATGAATAAGTAGTAAACTATAAACTAACTGCTAAGAGAGGTGCCCAAGTCAATACCTTAACTGGAACCACCTGTTTTTTTATAAATCACATCCTGCAGATCAACCCTTGGTAAATGGCGTAATCTTGGCTTTCTCCTCAGCCCCCATGATTGGCCAACAGTCACACGGTCCACAACCCTGTTTTGGTTATCTCACTGCCGGTGAGCACATTACCGCTGCGGCCTATCCAAAGGCTTTATTTCGCTAGGGGACCAAAGAGAAGGGTTTAGGAGGTTAATGGGCGCCAGAGATCGGGATACCCCTCTGCACAGGGCAGATATCCATTTTGTGTAAAATGGTTTAAGGTTTTGACATTAATCTTACATTTTCCTTTCTCTAAGGACCTACTTAGAACTCATATGAATGTCGTTAAGTGTCCCTAACTATAGGGACCATTAATCAGTGGATTAACTAATTGCAGCATAAGGTCCTCAATTCAGTAAGGGTTTAAAAACATTCATCAAATAGGATGAAGAGCAAAAAGTTCATTTTTCAGGAGTAAAAAAGTGCCCTTGACTTTCATTGTATTCCTATCTGATGATTCCCTAAAAGTGAAATTCTCGCGCACTGAATAATTTTACTACCATGAGAATTTTTTTCAACTCTTAGTGAATCGAGGCCATAGACTCGGAATAGCTGAACCAAGCTAGTTTGATCCGTAAAGCAGTGATTATTTTTCCCTTTGTCCATTTACCCAGGAAAACCAATAAATTAGACTTTTTCAGATCTCATTCAAAAATGTTTTGTTAGGAATTCAAGACTACTGTGAAATGTTTTTGTTGAAATAATGTGGTTTTTTTTTTTTTTGTTTTGCATATTCTTTTTAATTGACCTCCATTGTGTAGATTTAGCCTCACTTCTGGTCTCTAGAGGAATGTAACTGATGCCAGTGGCACAAGATTACCGCCTTGTGTTGGGCAGCAACTTAAAAGTGGACCAAAACCCAGGATTTTCACTATCCCAGCCGTTGGTCTGTATCCTAGGGGCATCCAGATTTGGGATTCCTTGCTGCTGTGAAACCCAGGCAGCTGCCAGATACTCATAGGTTCGGTTTTGGCCCACTTTAAATCTTGATGACCATTTTTCTTGCTAGAATATTTCAGTTTTTAAAAAACTGAGAAAATAAGTGTTGCCTATAATCTGGTTTTACAGCAGATCTTTAGTAAACTGTTCCAAAAAGATAAAGCAGTTTTATCTCTGTCTCCCCACCATGCTTGTATAGACCATATTGTTGTGTCCATGTTTATCTAGTATAGCAAATATTGGTGCTCATGCTAAAGATTTAGTGAAGCAAGAGGAACTCTGGCTGCACATTTGGGTGTGAATTGCAGCCTGCATCTCGGGGAGTTTTTTTTTTACTTAAACACACAAAATATTAAAATAACTTTTTTTCATCCTAACTTTTCCCAAAGTCACCTGTGTCTGCAATGGGTCATTTTTACAGGTTAGATGCATCATTTTTCCCAATGTGGTAAGGAGGTTTTTATGAGGGGTTGGAAACCCTCAGCACCCTATGGGCTATACTAGATTTCACAAAATGTTTCTGCAACTATAACCTTTCCTCATTGGAACAATGATAAGCCACAGCTCAAAAAACGCCCCATCGCGGGTACGGGTGATTTTATGGTGAAAGTTTAGAACAAAAAGAGTTTATTGCACTTTTTTGTGTGTTTTATGAGACTCTAGGGCAGGCATACTCTCTCCCCCAGGTCGCCCGAAAAAACGCATGCGCAAGCAGTGGCCGCATCCCCACTATCCCTTTAGCAGGGCATTTGTCAATTGCCTGTGTGAGCAAGCTCCCTGTTAAAGGGTAGCGGGGGATGCGCCCGCCAGTGCGCTCGGATCCACTCGCCTTAGACAAGCTGTATGAACGGGCTAGGGGGATCCGAGCGTGTTGACTGGACTAGAGGCTGTGCATGCGCCATAGGACCAAGGAAGGTGACATCAGGAGACCTGGGGGAGGGTTTCACATGGCGGGACATCCCCGATTGGGTGTCCGGGGGACAAAGGCCAGAACCTAGGATTTGGTCCTCTTTAATGTAAGAAAGCTCACTCAGCTGTAAGCTTCAGTTCACACCCATAATATTGAAACTTGCTTCACCAAATAATTTGCATGAGCACCGATGACACACAATTAACTGCTTGGAAAAAATCGGAATCCAGCCAGTGATTCCCCGTTGGCTCACAATTATGCTTCTTTAAATGCAATCCTTTTTAGATCTGGGAGGTTATTAAGTCTATTGTCTTAAATTGCCTTAGATTATGTTTTGCTTTTTTTCTACTTTAAAAATATTATTAGGCATGCTTCTAATCTAATCTTTTGTGTTCTGGGAAGGTGAGCTTTATTCTAAAACTTTGTGTGGTCAGGGCCAATTTATTTGACTCAAATGTATCCAACATGGCTATGAATGAGTTTATATTATGTAAATTGTTTATGTACATTGCCCAAATAAACATACAGCCACAGAATTGTTTCCACAAAATAAACGGGTAGGATTTAGATTTTTCTTTTTGTAAACTATAAAACATTCCAAAGATCATGTTGCATAGGAATTTTTATTAAAGAAAAAGTGTGCTCAGATTTGGGCAAACCTCCTTGTTTTGCAGGTGGATGTCATTTTAGTTTATAAAATGCAAATATTTTTGTGTCTTGCGGCTCTTGGAAAGCTAGAAGAGGGAAAAATGACAATGATTACTTTTAAAAGATGTAGTTACTACTTACATATCTTATCTATGTAACATGTAATTTATACATAGGCCATTTTCCCATTTGTTTTTATCTAATGGTTGCTAAAAAAGCTGCAGGGCTTCTCTTTGCTACATTCCAGGAATGTATGACATGAAGACACACACCAAGCAATATGGCTCTTGCAGTGCTGTGGTTAGTTACGATCTAGGCTCTGGGATTTTCAGACTCTGTAAATGAATCCAATCGGCTTGATTTAATAGATGCTCTTTCATTGCTTGCTTTGTTACATTTAACTGTTTATGTAGTCGATGTTTAAGACCACGGGGCCTTATGGTGTAAACTGATTTGTTACCTTATATTTACATATTTATATATTACTGTAAATCATTGAAATTCCTAACCCGCCCTTTAAGGTTGTGTGTAATGTTACCAATCTTGTTGAAATTGTGTTGTTATACATTATGAACAAACTGTTTATAAGGAGACCATTAATAAATTAAGCTTGGATGATATGGCACTATTTACAGGATACTTGTTCTAGTGGAACAACTAGTCTATTAGTAATTAAAGGGCAATGGAGATAATAAGGCAGCAAGCAGTTTGCCTGAAGTTCCTCCATTTCCTGCAGTGTGCTTTAGATGCTGAAGCAGATCTACAAAGTTTGCCCCGTCCTTTCCAATTCCCCATCGCCACACTCCAAATGTGGTTGCATGGATGCCATTGTCCCAGTGTGAGCGAGCCCGGCAAGTCTCCGTGGTCGCTCTGGCCACAGCAGAGCTCATGCATTCACTCATCAAGCAGCAACTCTCTTGCTGCTGTCACAAGTCAGGTGTCAGGTGTGAAAGTGAAGACAGGGGCCCCCCTTAGAAAACAAGGTATATTCTAAGCATACAGTACGTCCTGCTCCATATATAATACTTACACGTGGGTAATCCTCCGCCAGATGGCGCTGTGCACTGCAGACATGCAAAAACAGGCTCCTCCCGGCCCTTCATATACCCAGGGACCTCCCACAAATCCCCAGATTTCTCTGCAGTGCTGACTGCGAAGACATGAAGTATCACTCTCTCGCAGGTGAGCGGGGCTTTTACAGCCTGCGGCCCTGTAGGACTATTCCCACCCGTCCTCTTCGATGATGTGCCTCCCAGCCTGGGCTGCGTTGGTCGGGTGAAGGTAGGCAGCACCATGTGTGCTCACGGAGCCATGCTCCACCGCAATCCCCCACCATAGGGTAGGCGGTTTAGGCTGATGGTGAGCCTCTAATAGATGCCCCTCCCGCATTATTGCCCCGTGTAGCGGTGGACCCTGTGTGAAGGGTCGCCTTCCTCCCTCGTTTCCCCCTGTAGCCCGGGGGAAAAGAAAGGGGGGGGGTATGTGTGTGGCAGTCTCAGTGTTATGTTATACACGCTTATGGCCGTTGTTTTGTCTTTGACCGGCAACTGGGTATTAGAGCCGCGCTGCTTGCACCACTTAATCTTTGGCAGGTTGCGTGCGCGTGTGTTTTTCCTTACTGAAGTGTGCTGCCCCGGGCGGCAGTGTCTTTCAGAAGTTACGGCGGTTCCCTTAGCTAAGTTCTAACTAGTGTGTCTTATCCACTGCTTGTCATGTACATTACCGCTGGGTCAGAGCTTCGCGCTCTTTGGGGGAGGCGGGGACCTTGCTTGGCGCACTCCGCGTCACGGCCAGATTGGGCCCGCCCCTCGAGGTTCGCTTGGCGCCATTTTGATGGTCTTCGCGCGTGGTTGCGATCCTCCTCCTCCCTTGGTCATGTAAGTGCCCTCGCGAGTGGTTCTCTTATGATCTTTCGTTCTGCTGCGCATGGCTTTGACACCCCTTCTTCTCCTTATGTCTTTCAGACGCCAAGATTCCGGTGGCTTCTCCCGGCCTGACATATATTATAGCGGGTTCACATAAAAATTCTCCCACATTCCTAGCGGGTCTTGGGGCATCCAGGGTTGCCTATTGCATAAATCCCTGCTGGCATATTGCTTAGATAAATCACCATATGGAGGCATCTCAGAATTATGTGTCCGGGGTCCCTCGGGGACAAGACCGACTGTGTACAGCATGTGGACAGCCCCATGCTGATGCTGACAGAGCACGGGCCTGTGGACCGTGTGCTGAACAAGTACTGGCCTTGCAATCAGGCTTGCCAGTGGCTGCACCTCGCTTCAATACACCTGTCTCCCCGTGCTTAAATCTCACTCCCGAGGAGTCGCACTCGAGCGGGGATGACCAGCAAGTTGTGCCGCGCAGGCTGCCTACGGTTGAGCAGGTGATATCTAGTTTGGCGGAGCGCTTAGGCTCTGGAAAGAAGCGGTCCCTGACGCCTCCTGGTTCTCTGTTTCCCACTGAAACTGAAGAGTCTGCTGCTATGCAGGATCTTGATCCTTCTGATGAAGGTGAGCTGTTTTCCGATTCGGGCTCATCGGACGTGATGCCTTGGAGCCGTAATGATTCTGGCCCTGGTTCCTGGGGCCTGTGTGACACTGATGAATTACTTATAAAGATCTTTGAGGTTTTGTCTATCTCTCCTCCGGGAGAGACTCCCAAGCCCAAAAGGGAGAGTTTCCACACAGCGACACCGCGCTTGGAATTTCTGGAACAGGATCATTTCCAGGCTCTTATATCCAAAGAATGGGAATCACCTTGTAAACTTACAGGGGTTCCAGGGGTCTGGGATTGGAAGTACCCTTTTCCCCCATGATGTGGTTGACTGTTGGTCAGCACCTCACGTGGTGGATGCACCGATCATAGGGGTTGCTAACCCCCCCTTCATGACAGCTCCTACTTATCGTACCCTTCCGGATGCTGAGGACCGGCGCATTGACAGACTGGCTTCCCACGCCTTTTCGTGTGCAGGGACGGCTCTGTGCCGCGGCCATCACTGCGGTGGCCGCTAGGACCCTCATTAGAAAGATACTTGATCATCAGCCTGAGGATCTCCCCTGGGAGGTCTTTAATGCACTCTCCAATTGTGATGTGTTTGTGAGGTTTATCCTCTCAGCGCTGGACGACACCATTAAGATGTGTGCCAGAACCTCTGCCCTTGTGGTGGCTATTCGCCGCCTGGTCTGGCTGCGACAGTGGGGTGCTGACGATGATACAAAAAAGGCTCTCACTGGCTTTAGAGGACGACGTCCTTTTGGGGCTTGTTTGGACCTTTTTGGAAAAAAGGGCAAAGCTCCCCTATGCAGAAGGCTGTCCCGGCCTCCTCGGGGCAGGGACACCCCTCCCCCTCCCTACGTTAGTGTCGAGCACGAACCAGAGGTGTGCTTCCAACTTTTCGGCGTAGATTCTCCCGCCCCAGGGTGGGCAGACAACGTCCCTCCGGCAGGACTAAGTCCAAATCTCCCAAGCATGAAGTGACGCCCTCGCCCTTCTGGGTGAGGGGACTGCCGCAACATCTGGCCCCTATCAGGGGGCGTCATGCCTCCTTCTGGTGGATCCAGGAGGTAGTTTCCCCTGGATGCAGTTTGCTGGGCGGTCCCTTTCCTAGGTTGTCAGGGTGCTTCTAGTCCCTGTCTCTCTTCAGGAGTTGGTGCAGGCCGCACTCGGTCTGCAGGGTCTGGGCTCACTTGCAGGTTGCCCTTAACAGGCAGGGGCGATCCTTTTTTAGTTCCCCTGTGTCTTCTGGACACCGAGGCCATTACAGGTCAGTGTTGAAGGACCAACTCTGCGGATTGTTGCTTTGTTTTTGGTCTCTCTTCTGCTCCCAGACTGCTCGCCAAGGCGCGGACGGGGGTGATGTCTCTGATGTGACCGTGGGGCGTCCGCGCTAGGACCTACCTGATCGTCCTTCTTTACTTCCCAATCTCTACGTCAGGCCGAGTGGGTTATTTGGCTGGTGGGGTCCTTTGGGAGTCATTTGGATGGGTGTTCAGTCACCTCAATTTCTCATTGTCCCCTTATTCGGTATCTTCATTCTTTGGATTCGGTTCAGGCTGGAAACTTCTTCCTTGGCTATAAGTGGACTTCTGGTTACACGGGCTCTGTCCCTCTTTGCTGTCACCTTGCTGTCACCAGACAGGATTGCAGCTGGTGGGCCCGTTGGTGGCGGCTCAGATGATGTCCCTTATACTCAGAGCCCTTGGGCTCTTCGGCACCTTAGGTTATTAATGCTGGACAGGGTTCCAGCACCCCTGGAGCTAGGTCTGTGCACATTCCCCCTTGGTACGGTGGTTCCTCTTGTGATGGTTAAATTCAAGGAACCTGTCAGGGGGCACCCCCTCCTTTTCTTACATCTTCCTGTAGATGGTCTCCATGGTACCAAGTCTCACAGGTTTTTCTTCTAAAATCCCCCGTGGTTCCTAAGTAGGGGCCCTTAGGGGGTCCATTTACCTACTGATTTTGTTAAAACAGTGAGCCTTCAGTTTGGCTCTATTTGGGGACTCTTGGTCTGTCGGAGGACAGTGGCCTGTATTGTTTTTTATAGGTGTGGAACTCGGAGCAGGATGATCCTCCCAGGAAGGTTTTGATCCTGATCTAGGTGGGGGTCAACCTTCCCTGCATCTCAGTGGTATTCGCTCCAACGGATGTCCTTCAGTGGCAGGATGTGCTATCCTGGTGTCTCTCTGAGATCCAACTAGTGTGGCTCGGTTGGGCCCCGTCACTATCACAGGGGCTCTGCCCTTGTTTTACTGTCCCAGAATATTCTGACCTTGGTCATGGGGCTTTGTAATTTTTATGTCTGGACATTCTATTCTATATGTCTTATCTTCATTCACCCTGCTAGGCGGGGTTCTGCGCAAGATTGCTCTGGTAGGGGACCCGTGATACTGGTGGCCCCTGGGTGGCCTAGTGGAGTGTGGTTCGCAGATGTTTCTGCTGAGGACAGCGGACCTGTACGCTCTCTCAGGAGTGCTGTTCTGCCCATTCAGGCCCCTTCTTATGTCACCCCAATCTACAGGCTCTAGTCTGACGGCCTGACGGTTGATTCATTCACCCTGTTGGAGACGGGTTTATCTTCTGGGTGACTTTGTCTATTGGAGGGCTAGGAGCAAGCTTCTTATTCTTCTTCCGTCTATTATAGGGTATGGCGTACCCATATTGATTGGTGTGAGTCTTGGTCTCTCCCCTGTTGGACGTTCTCGGTTCCCAGGGTTCTAGAGTTATTACAGCATGGGTTGGAGTTGGCTCCCCAACTTGGTACTCTGAAGGTTCAGGGTCTGCCCTGTCCGCCTTCCTGTAGAGGTCTTTGTTCAGTCTTTCCTTGTTAAGCATTCTTTCGGGGATTGCTCAGGTGCATCCCCTAAGTAATTCTATGGTCCCTGTTGGGATTAATTTTTATTCTGTTTGCCTTGCGGGGTGTTCCCTTTGGACCTATTCCGGAGGTGTCTTATGCTCATTTATTCAAGACCTTTTGTCTGCCTCTGGGCCTTATTCTTAGTAACGCTGAAGTAAGGGGGTCTTCATTCCCTCAACAGGTGTAGAAGGTTTTCCTGGATTGTCTCTTGTCCCTTAGGGGGACTGATGCCCCTTGGGGTTTGCGGGCGTCTACATCTGTATGTGCCTGATCTCGTCTGCTTCCAGGGGTTATGTGCCCTTTGGACTGGTCATACTCGGATGGATGGTCCTAAGTAAAGGTTTCCGCTTCTTGCTGATCCTTGTTAGTGTAGTGGTCAGTATCCCCGCCTGTCACGCGGGAGACCAGGGTTCAAATTCCCCGTCGGGAAGGCTACTGTTTGCATTTGAACCGGTCAGGCTGTTGCTGTGGCCTATTCTTTTAAGGGGAAGAATCTTCTCTCCTTTTATTCTGTTTCTACTTGTGCTTGGGTACCTTTGGACCTTTCAGCACCAGGTTTCTGTTGAACAAGTTTTTTGCTAGACCGCTGCTTGTTTTCTGTTCTTACCTTTTCAAAGGTTTTTATGAGGTTGACATTTGAGCCTTTGCTCATGTCGCTCTTGGTAGCAAGGTTAGCAGGTGACGGCGCTTTTACTGTCTGCTGTGCCTTTTTTGATGGGGATCCCACTCTACTTTATGGACACTGCTATTGGATGTCCCACGTGTAAGTATTATATATGGAGCAGGACGTACTGTATGCTTAGAATAATACAATTCTGTGAAATACTCACCTGTAGAATTGGTATTATACGCATACAGTACGTCCTGCTCCACCCCACCCTGGTTTTACATTTTCTGGATCCCCTGTATGGTGATTGTTATCGTTGTTATTATTACCAGTTTTGGTGGTTGGTTTTTCCCGGCTTCTTTTCTCACTGCTTTTCAATGCTGGGGATTTGTGGGAGGTCCCTGGGTATATGAAGGGCCGGGAGGAGCCTGTTTTTGCATGTCTGCAGTGCACAGCGCCATCTGGCGGAGGATTACCCACGTGTAAGTATTATATATGGAGCAGGACGTACTGTATGCGTATAATACCAATTCTACAGGTGAGTATTTCACAGAATTGTATTTTCATTAGATTTGGATATTTTAATATTCTTTCACACTGCTCCCTTATGGGGACAATGTTCTTGGGAAGTGGACCAAAACCTGAGATTTTCAATATCCCAATATGGGATGTCCTGGTGTAGGAAACTCCTGACAAACGACAGGTATATATATCTCTCTGGTTCAGACGTGCTCTCCCGCAATCGGCTTTTTCTTGGTATCCTGCTCGGGTCGCTTCATTCTTGACAGTTGGGTTATCCGCCACAAGGTGGCGCAGTGTTACTGCAAGACAAAAGAGCAGTGACTCCTTCCGGCCCCCTATATAAGGCAGGTGTCTCAATAGAATCCTCAGTGTTCGCTTGCATTATTAATGCAAAGACATCTATGGATACTCGCTCTGAAATATCGCAGCTGAGCGGGGCATCCCAAGCCTGACTGCCGCTGCACCCCTATTCCCATTGTCTCCGTGGACCCACGTTGCCTCCCAGTCTCGGCTGTACGGGACAGGTGCAGGTAGGGAGAACACCGAGGGTCAGGGGTCACAGAGCTAGGCTCTGGGCCGCAGACCCTACCTTAAAGGGTAGCTGGCCAGGGCACATGGTGAGCCTATTGGGGGGTGAGGAACCACCTTTTTTGTGTTTTGTCCCACAAGCTTTATTTGTGTTTTCTGTGTAACTTTATATCCCTCTTTCCCTCTTTGTCCTTCTCCCTCTCTCTCCAGCTCCCAGGCCATGCTTTGACTCGGGCTGCTGAGAGGGGGGGGGGGGTGCTGCGCACGGAGCCTGAGCTCCGGCAGCCGCTGTACTGTCGGCACGTGGACGCGCCGTTTGATGGGGGGGCCCACCGCGGACTGCACCGCTGTATTTGGCGGGGCCTCCGCTATCTTGGGCTATGAGGATGGTGGAGGCGGGCGCTGCCTTCGCGCCGTTGGGGGGCGGAGCCGTGCGGTGATGCTTTTCGCGTCACCGTGGCTGCGGCCCATCCCTCCTGGAGAGCCGTTTAGCTGTTCGCAGCGACGTCTGAGGCTGCTGCAGACGTGGCGGGGGAGGTCCTTCCTGACTCCCCGCGATGCACCACGTGCACCGGGGCTCCATGGAATAGGATCGTACCGGCCGCCAGGGACCTAAGGACCTGCCGGCCTTTTCCGTTGATCCCTCGCTGCTGGGACTCCTCCGCGCTTCCTTATGAATATTCTGACGCATGTGCTGTGGTTCCTCCCGGGCTCTTACCGCCCCCCTTCACCTTCTCCCTCTTCCCTTTTCCCTCTTTTTAGTAGGAGAGATCACGGGGTGGCATCAGCGGTTTGGGCCGTTAGTGCTTTGTAACCTACTGAACCATCTGCTAATCACCTTATTGGAGGCTTCTGGGGATAGTGAGCTATGGACCCTATCTGGCGGGTGAGGCTTTGCCCCATGTGCGGTACCGCCCCCCCCCCCCCCCCCCCCCCGGGGGGACTTGGCAAGATTGGTTTCCCTTGCGCTGGGTGTGTATGTGGGAGTATGTTAGGGCGGGCGCATCTGTCCCTGACCCCTTTCGCCTGCGGCCTCGTCAGCACCCCCACCTTGCTTCTGCCCTCTGCAAAGGGGAAGCCAGCTGGGGTCCTGACCTGTTTTGACATGCCAGGTAGCTGGGCTTGCCTATATCCCGCACGGCCCTGGGAAGTCCACGAGTAAGAGGCGGTACTCGAGCCTGGCTACTCGGGTTGTCGCTGATGTATGCTCCTGTTGGTGGTCTGGGCTCCATGGAATACAGCTATGGCCTCAGGATACTTTTCCTTTGGGATCATTTGGCTGGCTATGGCGGCGACTATGGCTCTGCTTCGGTAGGATGGGCCCTGGCTTACTAGCTTACCCTTTGGTGGGAGTCTTGCTTATTGTCCCTCTTAAGCGGCAAAGAGGGAGCAGGTGATTGAGAGACTGAGGTTGCTTCCATGAGCAGACCTGTTCTCCATAGTCTATGGATGGGGAAGGGTCTAATATTTACCATCTAGGGCAAGGATAGGCGGTATCTCCTTTGGTTGAGTTGGTCCGTCTCTGTTTCCGCCTCCCCCACCTGTTTCTCCCTGTGTGGGGGTTTTCTTTTCAACGCCGCAGTTATGCCGTCCCCCTGTACTGTTTTTTTGCGCGTTCCTGCTGACAGGCGCATGGATCGCTGGCTTGCCTCGTACACCTTGCCGGGCTTGCTTCACCCTGTTGTGCCGCAGCCTTTGTCTCTTGCCATCGGGAAGAGGGTGAGATGCCTTGTTGATTTGCCAGGCCTCGCAGGCAGGGGGAGGAGTATAATGACCTCTAGCCTGTGTATTTTATTGCTTGTAGTCTCGGCCATGGACAATAGGGTCCAGCTTGGTGCCAGGGCTTCGGCCCTGCTTTTTACACTTGTCGTTCACTAGTATCCCTTTCCTGGGCGCTCAGGTTTTTCGGGGAGCGGCTGGACCTTCTGGCCAAGGATGGACGACTCCCTCAGTGACTGTAGCCTGCGCGGTCCCTTCGGATTTCATCTGCCTATCGCTTCTTTTGAGGAGGAAGAGGCTTCTTATTTTCGGGCGGCCGCAGATATTCCTGGGGACAAAGTAAGTCTCGCTCCCATCCAATCCCTCCTGGGGAGCTAAATCCATACCCCCTGCCTATCCCTCTCAGACATGAGGGGACGCCCTCACCCTTCTGGGTGGGGGGACGACTTATGCTTTTTGCTCACATCTGGAGACTGCATGGCTCGGATTGGTGTTTCAGGAGGAGTTTTCCTCCTGGTACTATATAGAGCTGGCTTTTTTATTTTTGGCCGCCCTCAATTTTTCTCTCGTCGCGGTTTCCCAGAACTCTTGGCAGCGCAGGGCCTAAGAATGGCCGTTCGCCTTCGGCTTTCAGGTGTGATTTGTCTCGTGCCTCGCCAGGAACGGGGTCGAGGGTTTTTACTCCAATCTGTTCACGGTGTCCAAGAAGGTCGGTACGCTGAGATCTATTCTGGATCTATTCTGGAGTCAGACATTTCTGCATGGAGACTTTTAGGTCCGCGGTGAGCTCGCTTCGGGACGGCGACTTCATGACCACAGTGGATATCAAAGATGCTTATCTGCATCCTGTTTTTTAAGGGGCATCAGAAGTTCCTGAGTTTTTTGTGCTGGAGGATCCGCATTACCAGTTGTGGCTCTGCCGTTCGGGATAGCTTCAGCTCCCCGTATGGTGCTGGCGGGCACCATGGCTACCCTGAGGATCCAGGGCATTCTTTTCTCCCTTATCTGGACGGTTGCAGATGCTGCTCAGTCCCTTCAGCAGGCCAAGAGCGACAAATGGTTGGTTTTATCCTCCCTTGAGGTTTTCGGATGGGTAATCAATTGCCTCTAGTCTTCAATCACTCCCGCTATGGTGAGGTCCTTCCCGGGCATGTTGTTGGACTCCTCTCAGGTCCAGGTATTCCTGCCCTAGCAAAAGGTGGAGGGCCTCCAGTCGCAGGTGCAGACTGGCTGGCTGTCAGCGGCCCTCGATGCTTCTGGGGATGAAGCTGGTGGGCCTCATGGTGTCCTGCCTCGAGACAGTGTCCTTCGCCCAGTTCCACATGAGACCTCTTCAATTGACTCTGTTGACCGGTTGGGACTGGAAGCAGGAGTCCCTGGATCAGGTTTTTTCCCTGTCCCCCATGGTCAGACAGTTCCTCTTGTGGTGGTTGGATTCCAGAAATCTGTTGGGGGGGGGGGGGAAAGGTTTTTTCTGCCTCCCTAGTGGGAGATTAGTTATCACGGACTCCAGTCTGATAGGTTTGTTGGCACACGCTGAAGTTCCAGGGTCAGTAGGGGCCACGAGGTCCACTTTCCCTTTTTTTTCCTGGAACTGAGAGCAATTCGGTTGGTGCTTATTATTTGACTCCCCGTTTAAGGGGTCGTGCTACCCAGGTTCGCTCGGACAATCTGACGGCTGTCACCTACATCAATCATCAGGGCGGGTCTCGGAGCAAGAGAGCCCTCGTGGAGGTGACCTGGATTCTGACTTGGGCAGAGGAGAATGTTCCCTGCATCTCGGGCGGTTTACATCCCCGGGGTGGAGAACCAGGAGGCAGACTCCCTGAGCAGGGGGACTTGTCTGGGGCAATGGTCTCTCAGCAACCTTATCCTTCTCGTTCCGGATGTGGCCTGTTTGCATTCCCTCACAAGCTTCCAAGTTCGTCTCTCTGTCAAGAGATCCTTTGGTCTATTCCAAGGACGCGCTGACAGTCCCTTGGACGGAGTTCCGTCTCCTCTATGCTTTTTCTCCCTCCCTCTCCTGGGTCGCGTGTTGCGCAAGATAGCCCAGGAAGGAGGCACCGTTCATCCTGGTGGCCCCATGGTGGCCGAGGCAGTGTTGGTTCGCGAACATAGTCCAGATGTCAGTGATCGTTGCGTCATGCCAGACTTTCTAGGGCTTCTCACTCAGGGGCTGTTATGCCACCCCAATTTGCAAACGCTGGCTTTGATGGCTTGGCTGCTGAAACCTACATCTTGACGGAGAAAAGGCTGGCTGCCTCGGTCGGGTATAGCATGATTCAGGCTTGGAAGAGATCCTCCTCCATTATTTTTTATAGGGTCTGGCGTGCTTGCCTTGTCTTGTGTGAGTCTAGGGGTTTCCCTTGTCGCACATTTTTTTTTTCTAGGTTTTGAAGTTCCTACTACTTGGTTTGGATTCGGGCCTTTAGCGGAGTATCCTCAAGGGATAGGTTTCAGCCTTGGCTATTTTCTTCTTAAGATCTTCGTCAATCATAGGCTTATCAAGACCTTTTTCCAAGGAGTTGCTCATGCACGGCCACCGCGTAAGCCTATGTTACCGGTGTGGGAGTTGAATTTGGTGCCTTATGTTCTCCAGGGTCCTCCCTTTGAGCCCTTGTGCGATGCTGCTTTATCCACTTTGATTCTGGCGGTGGTCTTTTTGGTAACCATCACTTCTGTGTGTCGCGTTTCTGAGCTGGTGGCACTCTGTATTAAGCTTCCTTACTTTGAGCGACATCAGGTTAGGGTGGTTTTTCATCTTTAACGGACTTCTTACCCAAGGCTATTTTCTGCCTTTCATCTCAATGAGGTCATTGTTTTGTCGTCTTGTGTCCCGCGCCTTCTAATTCTAAGGAGCGGACCCTCCTTTCCCTGGATGTGGTCAGGGCTCTTAAGTTCTACCTGCTTGCTACGGAATTCTTTAGGAAGTCGTATTCTCTTTTTGTCCTTCCTGATGGGCTCAGGCAGGGCTTGCCACCAGCCAGATCCACTTTCAGCAAGTGGATCAGACGGGCAGTGGTGCAAGCGTTTCTGCCATGAGGAAGGAACCCCCTTTCGGTGTTACAGCTCACTCCACTAGAGCTATTGGTGCCCCTTGGGCTTTCAGCACCAGGCTTAGGTGGAACGGGTTTGTAAGGCCGCTACTTGGTCTGCGATTCATACTTTTGGAAGTTTTGCAGGTTGATGTTCGGCCTATGCTATGCTGTTTTTTGGCCGTATGGTGCTTCAGGCGGTAGTGTCATGAACTACGTGCTGTTGCTCACTCGGGATCCCACCCTTTCTTGGACACTGCTTTTGGATGTCCCAACTGTCAAGAATGAAGCGACCTGAGCAGGATACCAAGAATACAATTCTGTGATTACTCACCTGTAGAATTGGTTTTATTGGTATCTGTGAAGGAACGGCCCAGCATAAGTTAAGAAACCTCACATATTCCAAGTCTATTGTTCCCATTGTTCTAAAGGCAAATGCCCTGTGTCTCTATGCAGGAAGAGAGAATTAGCATGTATGTGTTGAATAGCTCAGATCACAAACTCCCCCACTGTGATGCTGCTTGTCACACCTGAGTCTCGAGACACTCAGTCTGCAGCTGGTTCGACCCCCTGCTGTGAATTTGTCAGAGCAAGGATAAAACCGCAGACTGTCGGCACCAATAGAATTTGGACCATTACTCCGCGTCTATGCGTCCTAGCGCCAAACCGGGTACAGGATCAGAACCGGCTCACAAAACCGCATAAGAGCATGGGCGATTGCATTCATGGAAATAGCAAAAGCAAAAGCCTGTAAACGGAGAACTAAGGCTCTGGTCAGCATAAAAACCTGATTTCTGGACTCATTGCGTGCACGCGTCCAGCCCGACAGTTTGGTTCCGCTTACAAGGCCATGTGACCCCCCCCCCCTGCTCTGAGTTATAGCCTCTAAAGGGTTCTAGGGCAAAAGCACACTCCAAAACAGTAGGAGATGCCGGCCCATCCCACAGAGGGGAGGGGGGCGGAGGGCCCTTGCAGCATAAATATGGTGGTCTAAAATCAGGTAGGGGTCACTCATCTGGAGGGGATATGCAGTCAGCATACTGGGGGTGGCCATCATCATCGATAAGCTCTTGACACACCCCTTGTGAAGAGCTCCCCATCATCACTACTACTCTGCAACTGCATACTAAGGTAACTGCTTATTGTTTCTCTGTGTAATGCGCTCAATCCTGTAACCATCTCAGAATAGCATTTTGTATCACCTGTAACATTCCATATTACGTCATAGCCAAATGCTTGTTATCAGCGCCTAGTGTGCTTATAGCATTAAAACTTACATTTTAACTTGAGTGATCTGTTTGCCTTAAACCAAGAATCTGTGCATCCGTGGCTTCGGGCCTTGTATCCCTGGTAGGAGGGGTCGGACAAAGGGTTTTGGGAACGCTGTCTGTGTGCACGGAGGTCCCTGGTTTGTAGCTGGGACCACGTGACCGCGGTTCCCTGACAGTATCCTGCTCGGGTCGCTTCATCCCACCCTTGTTTTTGGTTCTTATTTTGTCTTTATGGTGATTTCATTCTGTTTTGAACTTCGTTTTTGCATTTATTTGCGGAGAGAGTACATGCTGAAGCTTTTGATGTAGTTTGTTTTCTTGGCCTCCCGGTCTCTTATTCCTACTGCTGTTTAACCACTGGGGATTCTATTGAGACACCTGCCTTATATTGGGCCAGGAGGAGTCACTGCTTTTTTGTCTTGCAGTAACACTGCGCCACTTTGTGGCAGATATCCCAACTGTCAAGAATGAAGCGACTCGAGCAGGATACCAATAAAACCAATTCTACCGGTGAGTGATCAGAATTGTATTTTTTGGCTGAGCCCCTAACTAAGCTGAATGGAGGCTTAGTCACTTTCGTGATCGGTGGTAAGCGATGTTTAACCTGGACAGTCACTCTAATTTTTGTTTTCCTATGTTATGTATTTTTATATGTGTTGTAAAAACATTTGACCCCCTAGATGTCAGTGACACAAGGAATAAACACGCTGTGCTGGAGGAACAATTTCTTAATACATTTAAAGCGGACCAAAACACCAATTTTTATCTAGCATCCCCTGCATTGCTCCCCCCATGAAGAGCACCTTTTGCCAATTTTTAGTGCTCTAGCTTCACTCAAATTCCAGATGATGGCCCTGTAAAGCTACGCCTCTATTCATTGCCATTGCTGAGTGTTGCATTGATGTCATTGCCACACCAATGCAATGACTGATAGCGTGCCATCTTACAGAGAGGGACAGCAAAAAAAACTGTTCAAGGATGATTCGAAAAACAAAATGATCCATTTCTAGCTCTACACCCTAAGAAGGAAATGTCGGCAGGGGCTATGGCCAAATGTATTTCACAAGTTCGGTGGGTTTTGGTCCGTTTTAATAGTTACAATGGATTATAGGACACAGTGGGACTGAAATTATATATTTATGTAGGTCCCACTGTTTGGTTTACAAGACCATATTATCCTTAATTCTTTATATTATTATTTTTATTATAATAATTTAACTATTATATTTATATGAAGTGGATGTCCAGTATGCAATGCACACAGGTGGGGTATGCCGCCCTGTGCAGCCTCTCCCAACATGGCTGTGCTCATTACTGGGATCGCCAGGGAACACTGGAAGATAGCAGGTGAGGTAAGCAAGTATATTGGTGAAATATTTATTTTTCTAAGGTCTTTATTATAAGAACATAACATTTTCAGAGTTTTTACCAATAGTTATCCTTTAAATAAAACACTCCCCTGTTCTAGTGACGCCCATCTGGTCCCATGGCTTTTCTGTTCTGGTGACAACAACATTAAAGGTTCTGTTCTTAAAAATAAAACAATAACACTTTTGTCCCCTGTCCCATCCTACTCTAGCAGTATAAAACTTACCATATGCTGCATGCAGAGCCCGCAACTTCCTAATGGCAGGTCCACCGTTGCTCCTGGGTAGCACATTTTAATGCTCCCACTTCCTGGCCACATACTGCCTTTCTAGGCAATAGGAGGGCATAGCCAGGAGTCGGGCAAAACGAGTGCCTTCAGCTCCCAGATAAAAAAACACTGAGTTGTGAGCTAGGAGACCTGCCCCTGCTCAACTTGGAGTTCATGCAGGAATTTTTGCTTCTGTAAAAGAAACATATCACTATGACGGACAATTATTTTTAAAGTGGGACTAAACTCTTGTAACCCGGCTCTAGTGTCTAAATGATTCAATTATGATTTTGGATACCCTATTGTTTGACAGCCCCTGTCCACCAGTATACTCGCTTCGATATTCAATTCCACAGCATGTGTGTGGGCCACCTACCGCCATCATCTGTCCCCCTTCTGGGTAGGTTCACATTAAAACCAATGCCAGCTGTAGGGTACAATTTAATTGTTGGAGCATGTTTCAGAGCTCAGTTCCATGTGTGTTTGTTGATGGAAGGATTAAAGCCATTTTCTAGGTATCCAGCATGGGTCGCTTCATCTTCAATTCTTCACGATTGGGTTAACCTCCACTAGGTGGTGCAGCAGACTTGTGGCTCCTCCCGGCCCATAAAAAGGGGCAGAAATTACCCATAACTCCAGAGTTTCCTTGCAGTCTTGGCTGCAAAGACAGAAGATATCTCTCTCTCTGGATTATCGCAGGCGAGTGGGGCATCTCAAGTCCGTCGGCCCTGCAGGCCTATTCCCACCTGTTCCGGGCCCATTCTGCCTCCCAGCCCCGGCTGCTGTTCAGGTGAAGGTAGGGGAACACCTAGGGTCGGGTGTTCACAGAGCTATGCTCTGGGCTGCAGACCCTGTACCCAAAGGGTAGCCGGCCATAGGCTATGGTGAGCCTATTGGTGGGGGGGACCACTTTGCTTTTTTCCCACATGCTTTATTGTTGTGCCACCTGCCATGCTTGCACTTGTTTGTGTGTGTCTTGCTCTGTGTTTTGGTCACTGTGCTGGTCTGCGCTACCTTCGCCCCCTCTCCCCACTCCTACCCTCTGCCTGCTGTCGGCTGGCTGGGGGGGGCGGGGCCGGCTGCTTCACTGCGGCCGCCCGGCGGCATTACACTCGCCGCCGTGGGCACGGCATGCGCTCCGCGGCTGGGGGTGGGATGTCAGAGGGGGTGGGGAGCCCTTCCTCCGGCGCCATTGCTGGTTTGCTGCTTGCGCTAGGTCCGCTGCCCTCCCTGTCCTCTGGTCTGCTGCGGGGTCCTGTTCTGGGCGTTTCCTTTGCCCTCAGCCTGCTGCGCCCGACCCGTTGGAGCGACATCTCTTCCTGGCACGGCAGTCCTTGGCCTTTCCGTCTGCTAGAGCCCGGGAGCTCCTTCACCTGGTCCATGAGCCCGGTCCTTTTGTTTTTTGTTTTCAGGTGTTGTGCATGTGCTGTGGGATGCTCATCTTGGCCCTCTTTTGTGTCTTTCAGGCGGGCTCCCTTCCTTACTTGTGGTTTCTCCCAGTCCATCCTCCCCCGCTCCCCATCCTGGGCATTTTTAGGGGACCTTGTGGGGGGATTCCGGTCGGGCCTTTAGCTCCGGTTACCCGTGGATATATTTTTTCTATAATCACATATGGAGGCTTCTGGGGATAGCAAGCTTGGGGGTCCTTCGGGGTGGGCTCAGCTGTGTCTTATGTGTGGTACATTCCCTTTGAGCGGCCGCAGCATGGTTTGTGTTATCGCGGAACAGGATGAGCCTAGCGTCCCTCTTCCCAGCCCCATTTTACCTGCGGCATCACCGACACCCCCGTGCCTGCATTTAGCCCCCAGTGAGGGGGATGCCACCAGGGGGTCCCATTCGGACCTGGCGTTGCACGTGGCCAGTCTTGAACGGCAATTGGCCCGCCCGACCGAGCCAAGGAGGGTGAGCTATTCCATGATTCCGACTCCTCCAGGGACCGTCCGGGCGACTTTGACAGTGACCCTGGGTCTTCCCAGGGTCACATTGTCCCCCCTAAGGCGGCTAAAAAGAAGCAGGGGGAACTTTTCCGTCCTGATAGGCAATGCCTGGTGTTTCTGGAGCATTTTTCCAAGATGGTTTTTAAAGAATGGGAGAGGCCCAATAAGTTGCTTTCGGTGCCTAGGGGCAGGACAAATGGTATCCCTTCTCGGAGGAGTTGGTCCATCTTGGTCTTGTCCTCCGGAGGTGGACGCTCCTGTCCTGGGGCTCTCCGACACGTCTGTTATGCCATCTCCGGACACTACTACCTTGCGTGATAATGCTGATCGGCGCATGGATCAGCTCGCTTGCCATGCCTTCACCTTTGTGGGGGCCGGTCTGCGTCCGGTCTGCGCCGCGGCTATTGTCGCCATTGGTATTAAGAAGAAGGTTAAGCGCCTTGTGGAGGCTGCCCACTCCCGCAAGCGTGCGGACATGTATAAGGAACTTTTGGTGTGCACTGACTTTATTGCATTTGTGCTTTCTGCCATGGACGATGCTGTCCGTCTTGGTGGTAGGGCTTCGGCCCTACTGGTTGCTCTGCGTCAGTCTATTTGGCTGCGGCAGTGGGCGGCCGACGCTACTGCCAAGAAGTCCCTCAACGTGCTTCCCTTCTTGGGGCTCCGTCTTTTTGGGGAGCATCTTGATCTCTTGGCCAAGGATGGTTGGCTCCCTCAGCGCCGGAAGCATTCACGGCCCTTTCGGGGTTCTTCTTCCTTTTGCCCTTCTCGAGGGGGACGCGGCTCTTCCTTCCCTGGGGGTCGCAGGGATTCCTGGGGTCGAGGTAGATCCCGCGGCCCTCCCGGCCTCTCCTGGGGGTCCAAGCCCAAGCCCCCCACCAAGGCCCCTTAGGCACGAGGAGGCGCCCTCACCCATCCGGGTGGGGGGACGGCTTCAGCTCTTTGCTCACGTCTGGAGACAACACGTCTCGGACCGGTGGATTCAGGAGGTAGTGTACTCTGGCTACAAGATAAAGCTGGCAGCTTGGCTGCCCCAGAGATTTCTTTGGTCCCGGATTTCCCAAAACCCTGTGACGGCGCAGGGCCTGAGGTTGGCTGTCCAACGACTTCTGTCGTCCTTAGTAATTTGCCCTGTGCCTTTTCAGGAGACCTTACGGTCGGCGGTGAGCTCCCTTCGGCCCGGCGACTTCATGACCATGGTGGACATCAAGGATGCACGTATCTGCACGTTCCTATTTTCCGGGGACATCATGAGTTCCTGAGGTTCGCTTTGGAGGATCAACACTACCAGTTTTTGGCATTGCCGTTCGGTATCTCTTCGGTCCCTCGGGTGTTCACCAAGGTGTTGGCCCTTGGATCAGGTTGGTCCTCTCCCAGCTGACTCCCCACTTGTTCGTGCAGTCCAGGTCCGTTCGGACAATCAGACGGCGGTTGCCTACATCAACCATCAGGGCGGGACTCGGAGCAAGCGAGCCCTCAAGTAAGTGTCCCTGATCTTGTCTTGGGCAGAGGAGAATGTTCCCTGCATCTATGCGGTTTACATTCCAGGGGGGGAGAACCAGGAGGTGGACTCCCTGAGCAGGGGGACGTCTCATCTGGGAGAATGGTCTTTCAGCAACAAGATCTTTCACGCCCTGTGTCGCCGCTGGGGTCAGCCGGACGTGGACCTGTTTGCGTCCCGTCACAATCACAAGCTTCCAAGATTCGTCTCCCTGTCAAGAGATCCTCTCGCCTTGGCCACGGACGCTCTAGCTATTCCTTGGACGGACTTTCGACTCCTTTATGCATTTCCTCCTCCGCTGGGTCGTGTGCTGTGCAAGATAGCCCAGGAGGGGGTACCGACCATCCTGGTGGGCCCCCGTTGGCCGAGAAGAGTTTGGTTCGTGGACATCGTCCAGATGGCGGTGGATCACTTCATCATGCCCGACGATCCAGGGCTCCTCTCTCAGGGACAGCTGCGCCATCCCAATTTACAAACGCTGGCTTTGACGGTTTGGCTGCTGAAACCTCCATTCTGATGGATAAGGGACTTAAATTTGGTGCTTTCTGCTCTCCAGGGTCCTTCCTTTGAGCCCTTGTGTGATGCTGCTCTGTCCATTCTGCCTCTGAAGGTGGTCTTTTTGGTAGCTATCACCTTGTTGCATTGCGTTTCTGAGCTGGCGGCGCTTTCTATGAAGCCTCCTTATCTTGAGTGGCATCTGAATAAGGTGGTTTTCTGTCTCAAACCGGAATTCTTACCCAAAGTTGTTTCTGCCTTTCATCTAAATGAGGACATTGTCTTGCCTTCCTTGTGTCCTGTTCCTTCTAATTCTAAGGAACGGACCCTCCATTTCCTGGATGTGGGCAGGGCGCTTAAGTACTATTTGGTTGCTACAGGGTCCTTTTGGAAGTCTGATTGCCTGTTTGTCCTTCCTGATGGTCCTAGGAAGGGCTTGTCTCCAGCCAAATCCACTATCAGCAAGTGGATCAGACAGGCGGTGGTGCAAGCGTATTCTACCTGGTCTTCAGTTCAGACTTTTGCAGTCAGCTGCGCCACCTTGTGGTGGTTAACCCAATCGTGAAGAATTGAAGCGACCCGTGCTGGATACCCATGAAATCAATTCTACAGGTGAGTAATCACAGAATTGTATTGTCAATGATTTGCCATCTTGTTTTTTTTTTTTTTACATGGATGCCTCTTTAAAGTGGAACAAAGCCCTGGAATTTGACTTTCCAGGGTTTTGTTCTGTTTCCTCTGGGACATCCAGAATTGGGATGCCCCGTTGTGTGAAACCCCCAGTCCAATTGCACATGCATGGGCTCTCGTCCAATGAGAGCCATTAGTCACTACTGTCATTTGGCAAATGGCTCTTATCGACTTCAAGAATAGCAGGGACAGGAGCCTGCACACAGCCCGAGGATGCAGGTGATTCCCATTGAAAGCAAAGCACACCATTTGCTGAATGACATGGTCATGGACGAGAGCCGCACATGTGTCATTGGACCGTAGAAATGAAAATGATAACTGGCATCCTGCGGCGTTTCACATATTCCAAGGCAACTGCAGGTGGATTTTGTTCCCGTTTAAGAGATCTGAAATTTGGATGCACTGTAGTGTGACACCCATGATTGTGGCAAAGCTTTGCAGAATTTTTTGGCAACGCTCTGCAGAATCTTTGCTCCCTGCGGCATTCGTGCGGATTGGGGAAGCCAGCACTCGGCACAGACGCTGAGTGCACATGTTCCCACATTGCACAAGTAGGCCTCAAAAGCACTTCAGTCATGTTCTGGCCAGGAATCAAACCTGCAACCCTCCGGTCACAGGATTGCTTTCTTAATACTAGGCCACAACTGCCCTTTATTGGGGCTCACTTGCTCCTCTGCCCCAGTCATCGGGGAACAACTTCTCCCCCAAACATCAGGGATAGCCTCCTCCCTTTCCTTACTCATTAAGATCTACCTCTGCTCCTAGAGGCCTACTTGTGTTTTACTGATAAATCCTGTCTACAGACACTTACAATTTCTGCCTGAAACATGTGCAAGCATTGCTGCATTGAATTGTTTTTTTTTTTTTTTTTTTAGCACTAGTGACCTTTTTAATGTTACAAGTAATGATACGGAATGGGCTTCTGGTTTCTGTCAGGAGAGCCACATTGGATGTTCTTTTTGCATAAACTCAAGTCTTACAGCAGATAAATCACAAAAGTAAATTGCAATTATTATTTTCTACAGAAACTGACCCTACTTATTTTTTTTTCCTCATGTGTTCATGCAGTGAGTATTTTATATCCGTGTTCCACAACCCTCCCTTCAAGGCCGACCATCAGGTCATGTTCTGTGGATCTTCACGTGACGGCTGTGCAACGCTTGATGGTCCAGGTGGATGGAATAGCCGATGGTTGGTGGATGGTCATCTTGTCCCAATAAAGCTGCTACTTCAGCAAGGAGGGGAGTCATGTTTTTGGCCAAATACCTCTGGGTCATTGACTACTATGGTTATAAAAGGAGAGAAACTCATGGTGTGGCCTCCTTCCTCCCCTTAACCTCGACCCTTTTTAGAACCTTTGGAGCATCCTCAAGCAAAAGATATGATGGTGGGAGGCATATCAAAACAACCACTCTGAGAGGCTATTCTATACTGCTATTTCATTCAAGCAGAAATTCTCCAAGAACTCCCAAGTCCAATGAATGCAAGCACTGTGAAGGATATCAAAGAAGGACCCTCTGCTCACATGTAACTTTGCCTGTTAAGATGGTTTTACTGAAATGGCTTTTGATTTCAGAACATGTGGCCTGTTAATGCTCCAAATTCAGAAAATGACCATTTTCAGTCCTTTACTTTTAATTTGCTAAAAAAAATAAAGTTAGGATGTTTGTTCAATAAACTTAGGTTTTTGAAATTCTATGGACTGTCATTTGCATTGACCATTTGGCAAAATCAGCGAAAAATATAATAATTTGAAATATGATGTATACACAATGAACTAAATGGTGGTGGTTAACCAAATGGTTTTGAGAGCCTCTGCAGTCTTGGACAATTGGAGTTTTGAGAGATATTCCCATTCAAATCATTTTTTAATATCAAAGGCTTTGTCTAGGTATATTTGTTTTTAAAGCCTTAATTACATATATGGTGAGCACACCATGAGCAGATTTTGTTACATAGCATAAGGAAAAATGTGCCAATAATTTAATATTTGCATTGATAAACAGGGTTTAATCACCACATTTTTTGCCCCATAGGACGCACCTGACCATAAGAGGCACCCAGGGTTCATAGAACAAAATTAAAACAAAAAATGTTCTAAACCAAATAGTGTGCTAAAATCCCCCTCCCAATTTCCCCATTACAGGCAGTGTGCAGAATCCCCCCATCACCCCATTACAGGCAGTGTGCAGAATCCCCCCCAATCACCCCATTACAGCCAGTGAGCAGCATCTCCCATTACAGGCATTGGGGGACATCCTTCATTATGGCCAGTAAGTGGCACCCCTCGTTACAGACAGTGTGCGTCATCTCCCATTACAGAAATAATTGTGCAGAATCCCTCATTGCAGGAAGTGTACGGCATCTTCTATCACAGGCAGTGACAGGCATCCCTCTGAGGCAGTGTGCAGCATCTCCTATTACAGGCAGTGAGGGGCATACCCCCCGTTGCATGTATCACCCCCTCCTTCCACTGGGAATGCTGGACAATTGTGAAGCAGTGAGCGGGCAGGGTAACTGATTCATACCTGCCTGCCGCTGCTGTTTCTGCCACCACTCACACACACTTTCAAGCTTACTGGCGCCTCCTGGTTGCTGAAGCACTGGTTTTTCATGTGGTGGGTGTGGCTTGTGTTTATGGCCAGCATCATTCATTGGACATATAGACCATGCCCACCGGCTGCCAAGAACCAGCACCACAGCAACTGGCAAGCATCAGTAATTGTATGTGTGTGAGCAGCAACAGCAGTGGCAGGAGGGCAGCCAGGCAGGAATCTGTTACCCTGCTTGCCCGTGGCTTTATTAATTATTATTATCCCAGAGGGTGGTTTTGCTGCAATGGGGGAGGGCAATTCATTGATTGGTGGCAGGGGTGCTGGACTAGGGCTACTGAGCATGTTACTTGTCTCCCCCCCACCTTTACATCTGCTCCATAAGAGGAAGCATATTCCCCCCCGCCTTTGGGAGTATTTAACCAGGAACAACAAAAATTAAATCTGCATCTTGGTAGTGCACCTGCACTATCCAGATTGCTGGCCAAAAGAATTTGAAACTTTTTTATTTTGTAGAAATGTCCTTCTTTCTTATAATGTTGGCGGCCCCTGGCAACATCCAAATGGTAATGTACCTGGGGGGGGGGGCGGGGGCAAAATAGATTGAGTTGTTTTGGAGGGTTTTGGTCTGCTTTAAGCTGTGGAACTCAAAGAGTCAGATGCAAGGCTTTTTTTTTTTTTTTTATATAGTTTTGTCTTCCAAAATGGCAGAGGCACTCTGTTTATATTTTTATACTATTAATAAAACAGTCTACATGCTTAGAGTTTTACATCATGTTGGTACATCATGGAACTTTTGAATTCATCAAGTGAATTCATCATGAATCGTGTAAGCATTGAGATGTTTCCAGCTAAATTAGCTTTGCTTTTATAAGATGAGATCTGCATACATGACTTACTTTTCAGTCATGGGCGATTAGTTAATGCATAAGATCTATGTTATGAAGAGTGAGTGTTGCCACCATGCTCACAGCAGCATCTTGGGAGAAAGTACTTTTCATTCACTATCTCATGCCCCATTTAACACTGCAGATCATTTGTCACTGGAACACTAATTTTCCAGGGTTGGTGTGGATGTGGTATTTTTTTTATCTTGCTCTATTCTTATTTCGAAAGAAATAGCTTTGCTGTATACATGAAGGAATTATTTGACAACTGAGCATGCCGTTTTTCTTGAATATGTTTCACTAGTTTATTTTGTTCAAAATAATACAACAGTTAGTCCAGTTGCCTTGATGTATTCCTACTCATACACCGTGACCTGGATAAAGGAGAATCTTGACAGACACAGCTTTCCTGTGTTACTTGTTCTCAGGATCTACTCTTTGGGGCAACTGGTCTTCATTACGTTGTGTTCCTGGATGGGATTCCCTGGCTCCTCCCAGTTTGAGTCCGGATTAGGAGGCGGGTAACCTTGTACGGGGGTGTTTGTTCCGACAGGCAGCCCCCTCCCATCTCTACCACTGGCCTCCATTATGACTGATGGGAGAGAAGAATTAGGAGGAGCTACCCTATAAAAGAGGGAACACGTGGACGTGGAGGCTGATTCACTAATAGTACCACATATTGCCAGATAAGAGTCTGTATAGCAGCGCTTAGAGTGAACTCTAGGCGCTGTAACCTAGCATTGCGGTCACTGTAGTAACCTGGCCGGCACTGATGAATATGATGTGTGTTGGGCGCTGTAACAACAGTATAACGCTGCAGCGAGAGCGAGAGGTGTGCCAGCTCAGTGCGTCCGGCACTCGGTGCTCCACACCATATTTAACAAAAAACTATACACACACAGTTAGTTTCGGCGCTCTAAAAGGCGAAAGGCTCTAAAAAACGTGAAAAAAATATGAAATTTTTCCCAAATACATATATTAATATATAATATTAATATATTAATTGAAAGATACATAAGTTTATCTTTAGCCAAGGAAGTTTCACATACTGTGAGCACAGGTTTAGTTACACTTTAATACTCAGTAACCTTTTAAAAAAGTATATCTATTTGGGAAAAATTTCATATTTTTTTCACGTTTAATAATTTGGATATTGTTACGTCCAAAAATGGATCATTTATTGTCAAAATGAAAGAGCAAAAGAAGTCATTGTAAAGCTATATATGTATGCAAAGGAAAGGCTCTCATCCTATTCCTCACAACAGGCTTCTCATTTGAACCGCCTTAGGTAAAATAGAATCCTTCCCTATATTGTATGGTAGCGAGAACTAATAAGGAGATTCACACTAATACTTGGATATTAATATATTATAAAAAAAAGATAGCATCAGTATAATGCTACGGAGGGAACCTTTGTAACATAAGGGACATAGGAATGAAGCAAAGTCAAGGGTTAAAGTCCTTTACTTCTGGGAACCTTTGGACCAATCAGGAAGGTAACACTAAATGACGTGAGGAGCGATGCAATAGAGTTTCCTGTTTGTCACTACATGTCAATCACAGATTGAACACACCAATGAAGGAACAGCAGCGCGGTGACGCGCACGAGAGGCGGAGGGCCGGGGGCGCGATCCCGCGCAGGAGCGCGATGACGCGCCCAGTCGCGGTCAGGACGCCTTTGCCTGCGACGCACCTGGAATGGAGGGAAGGTGCGCTGCGGTCCACACCTGGACCCAAACAGGTACCCAATCATTAGACATATTAGTGATGACGCAATGCCGTTTTGAAAACGGCCCCGCCTTATGCAAAGGTATATGTTTAGTAAATTTCTGCCGCCTCGCCAGTCTTGAGAAAGCTGCCATTGGCAGTGAAATGCGTTGACGGCGATTGGCAATAACTACGTTTAGATCACAAGAAGACCAACTGCGACCGCCCACCCCATTTCCCAATTGTGACACCAACGGCCGTGGTGATAGGAAAGGGTGAGAGCCTCGCCTAACTTATAACAAGCGGTTAAGCAAACATTTTAAATGTGAGTGCGCATTTTAAAGGATGTATATATATTTTTGCGATTGCACTAGATTTTCCCCTTTTGTTTTATTACATATACCATTAACAGCATTGTGAGTTGAGACATTTGCAACCAGCCCATATAATTCTGATTGGAAACAAATGCAAAGGAGAGATCCTATTGGAAATTAAATTATAAGCTTCACATTACTCATCAGCTGGTAAGAGTACCTAATACTGGTGATGGGCACTGTGGTGATGCTATAAGCTTGTGAACACTGAAGAGACTATAATATCAAGGAATTGCGACATCTAAATAAGAGAGTGGCACAACTTGATCTATATCGTCTGGTGTGGAAGAACTGTAATGTTATAGAAACAAGGGCCATTTAAAGGGCCAGTGTTATATATTAAGAGAACTGTTAATTATCTTTATGCTCTATGTTCAGATACTAATAAAATGCAGAAACTGCAATAAAATTTGGTAGCAGTTTTTCGACATTGTGGCTGGAAATTATGGGGTTGCCAATATGGATTGGGTGTGCCAGTAGGAGGAAATACTCATTGCTAGAGGGAGCCCCCAAAATTTCTTTATCGCACTCAAATTTGTGGGTTGCCATGCCTGAGCTCGGGCGTGTCTCTGCTGGGGATTTTGCGCTAAGACCTGCTCGGCATAGATTAGTATAGAAGACCATATCCAGTAGGATGGCTTCTGTAAAAAACAATTTGAAAAAGTCAATGACATCAAAGTTTGTGGTGTCTACATTGACCCCGGGAACCAAATCAAAAGGGGGAATTTCAGGAGAAATATTATTAGGAGGCCTCCGCACAGACGCTCCTTCACCAGCTGCAGCACTCGGTGCCTCCTCCTGCACTACACTCACCTGCAGCGTGGCCTCACTTTGTGTGGCACTATCCCTTCTACAATGGCTACTACTACTGGATGGCTGTGTTTCCTCAGTAGAGGAGACATTGTCTGACTCGCTGTCTGATGGGAAGTACTCAGACCCTGACTGACTTGAATGTCTTGAGTAAGATGCCATAAGGTAAGCCACAGCTTCCTCTGCGGTGTACTTTATGCCAGCCATACCCAAATGTGAAAAAAAATCCAAAAAATAAAATTTCACAGTAAACAATAAAACAATGCAAATAAACAGTCAAAAATAGAAATAAAAGTGTATAGCTACAACCCAATGAGAAGTGGTGGAGTGAAGAAGGTCTTCCTGGGGGCAGCAGGAATAGGGTCCTAAAACCTGGGAGGGGGGTGGTCCTAAAAGGGGAGGGGAGACTAGGGTCCCAAAGGGCGAGGGCTAAGGTTCCAAAAGGAGGAGAGCTAAGGTCACAAAGTGCGAAGGCTAAGGTTCTAAAAGCAGGGGGAGTTAAGGTACCAAAGCGCAAAGGCTAAGGTTCCAAAAGCAGAGGGAGTTAAGGTCCCAAAGCACGAGGGCTAAGGTCCCAAAAGGAGGGGAGCTAAGGTCCAAAAGCGCGAAGGCTAAGGTTCCAAAGGCAGGGAGAGTTAAGGTCCCAAAGCGCGAAGGCTAAGGTTCCCAAAGCAGAGGGATTTAAGGTCCCAAAGCCTGAGGGCTAAGGTTCCAAAAGGAGGGGGGCTAAGGTCTCAAAGCGCGAAGGCTAAGGTTCCAAAAGCAGAGGGAGTTAAGGTCCCAAAGCCCAAGGGCTAAGGTTCCAAAAGGAGGGGAGCTAAGGTCCCAAAAGGAGGGGAGCTAAGGTCTCAAAGCGCGAAGGCTAAGGTTCCAAAAGCAGGGGAAGTTAAGGTCCCAAAGCACGAGGGCTAAGGTCCCAAAAGGAGGGAAGCTAAGGTCCCAAAGCACGAAGGCTAAGGTTCCAAAAGCAGGGGGAGTTAAGGTCCCAAAGCGCGAAGGCTAAGGTTCCAAAAGCAGAGGGAGTTAAGGTCCCAAAGCACGAGGGCTAAGGTCCCAAAAGGAGGGGAGCTAAGGTCCCAAAGTGTGAAGGCTAAGGTTCCAAAAGCAGGAGGGCTAAGGTCCCAAAAGGAGGAAAGCTAAGGTACCAAAAGGAGGAGAGTTAAGGTCTCAAAGCGCAAAGGCTAAGGTTCCAAAAGTAGGGGGAGTTAAGCTCCCAAAGCACGAGGGCTAAGGTCCCAAAAGGAGGGGAGCTAAGGTCCCAAAGCGCGAGGGCTAAGGTACCAAAAGGAGGGGAGTTAAGGTCCCAAAGCACAAGGGCTAAGGTTCCAAAAGGAGGGGAGCTAAGGTCCCAAAGCGCGAAGACTAAGGTCCAAAAGCAGGGGAAGCTAAGGTCCAAAAGGTAATAGCGATCTTCGGGCAAAACCAAATCTCAGCGACACACCTAAAAGAAAACGTTAAAATTAGGAAGTGTGGGTAACCCCCCCCCCCCCCGAATCCCTGATCCCTGGTAATAATCACAAATCCCAGATTCATTCATAACAGCTTTAGGTCAATCGCTGTTTTTATGAATGATCCTGGTTACCAAAATTTGACCTAAACTGTTTTTTGTGATGTTTTATTGGGGTGTGGGACAGGTGCGCACCAGGCTTGACTCGCTCACACCTGAGTGCAGGTGCAGGTGGCGCAGGGAGGGGTGGCAGCAACGGAGGGGGGCCTGGAGGCAGCAGATCGGTTGTGATCATCCATCACACTGCAACCATTAATCTGGTAACTGTGCACCATCTGCCGCCCCCTGTTGCTGCCTCCACCCCTCTGCTCCGCTGGCTGTACCTGGGTATTGACTTAGTGAGCCAGAGCCGTCGTGTACCTACCGCCCCATCCCACACCACAATAACAAATCTGTACAAAAAATTAATAAATAAGGAGATAAAAAAACATGGGAAGACTGTAGAGCAGCACAGATGGGTGGAGGTGGGCGACACCACACTGCAACCATGAGCAATCTGGTACCCAACACGCCCTATCCCTGCCACCACCACCCCCCTCCACTGCCAGCTGCACCCAATCTGGGCGCAAGCCTATCACCCCCCCCACTCTAACTGGGGACAGTCGTGTGTACACCCACTGCACGAATGGATAAAATGCAGAGGAAGAATTCCTATGTGTGTGCCAGCGTGCAATGGACATCAATGCTCCCCCCTAAAAAAAAAAAAAAAAAAACGGTCAGCTCCTAATGCAGGCTGCATTCATTCATTAAAAAAAAAAAAAAAAAAAATCTCTTTTCTGAATGGATCTCATTACTATAATGAGATCTCACCAGAATAAATTGTCCCTCTACAACATACAGCCACCCACCCAGCAAACACGCACCCACCCAGAGGAGACCCCTGCCACCCCAGTAGATCGCATGAGATTCATTACTATATTGAGATCCATGGGAAACCAGAATATAAAAAAAAAGGGTAGGAACCCGCACCACATTTTTATAGCAGCTAACAAGTAGTCCCAGTATGCCTACGGCCACCCACCCAGGCAGAGTCAGCCCCCCCTAAACAAGAGAGAACGTTTCAACAACGGCGGCCACCAAGTGGACTATAGGTCCCAGCATGCCTACGGCCACCCACCCACACACAGTCGTGACACCCAGCACCCCCACACACCTCAGATCAGCATAACATTTTTAAAAAAAAAACAAGGATCAGCACAAAAAAAAAAAGGCTGGCGCCTTTTATCAAGGGAACTACATGTTCCAGCATGCCTACGGCCACCCACCCAACCAAATAAGACCCCCCACACATAGTGGTGACACCCAGCACCCCACACACCTCAGATCAGTTTCAAAAAAATTACAAAAAAAAGAAGGATCAGCACAAAAAAAAATTCGGCACCTGCACTGTTTTTTTATCAAATGAACCACATGTCCCAGCATGCCTACGGTCACCCACCCAACCAAATAAGACCCCCACACACACAGTGGTGACACCCAGCACCCCCACACACCTCAGATCAGCATTAAAAAATAAAAATAAACAAGGATCAGCACAACAAAAAAAAAGTCGACATCTGCACTTTTTGTTAAGTGAACTACATGTCCCAGCATTCCTACGGCCACCCACCCAGGCAAAATCACCCCCCCACACGAGAGACCCGCCTGGTACCCCAACCTACATCCGATCCGTTAGAACATACATCCGATCGATTGGAAATGGAATACAATGGAGGCGATGGCAGGAGCACTATGGATCCCAGCATGCCACGCACACACTCAGCCACCCACCCACACATCAGTGACCCTCCCCACACACACCCACCCACCTCAGAACCGAGGATCAAAGAGTCAGGCAGCAGATCGCAGGTTGTTTTTATAGTGGTGGCACCGGCTGATGACAGCAGCCGGACGCCCCACTTCTGATTGGTCCAGGGGTGATCACGTGACTGGGGTGAGGCCAGAGTCACCTCTGCGTGCCCCCCTGAAGACTCTTCTAGATCCCTGACCCGGAATCGCCGACTTCTGTGGCCGCTGATGGCCCCGAGGTGTTAAGCACATAACACCTACGTGCTTGGCACTTAACAATTGGACATGCCAGCACGTAAGTGTTACAGGCTTGGCAACAAAAGGGTTAAACACAAGCAAATGAAAGCCCATTGAAATGTATGGGAGAGCGACACTGAGCGAAAGGTAATACATAGCGCTCTTGAACCTAGAGCACCGGTGCTATATGCTGAGCCGCCTGTAATAATACATGTGGCGCTACATGGCGCTGTTAGAGGCGTTCACCAGATTCGCTTTCTTAAAAGTGGTTTTGTGTACAGCGCCCAGCATTCACCAGATGCTGCCTACCGCTACGAAACACTACGTGGCACTATCTTTTCTTAAATGACCCCCTTAGTTATCTGACAGGTCAGTGGGTGGAGTTCCTCCTTAGGAAGAGCTCGGAGTGGGAGGGGTTAGACTTTATGCTAGAGTAAGAGGGTGGAGTTTAGCCCTGGCAATATAAGGTGGGTGAAGTCTCCATATATACTGGGGGGGGGGTCATTGGGCAGGTCACCCATAAAAAGTTTCGAACCAGTCTGGATGAGAGGCAGGAACAACTAATGCAACACAGGAGGACAAGAGTTTTGGGATGCCTGGAGAAGCCCTGTGGGTGCCTGTGGCATGTATGAGGAGCCACTGGGAACCAGGAGTGTGCAAGGCCAGTATATATAGAAATATCTAAATTATATCTAGATTAAACTTATATCCAAACCAAAAAGGGTAAATTATAAGTGAAATGTAATTCTAATAGATAAAAATCATGAGCGCACAGGCAGCATGCGTTATTACAACTTCGCCCATGCTAAGACAGCTGATCTCGCGAGCTTTTTGTTGGCAAAGATTCATTTTGGGCCAGTTTTTTCTTTGAAAAAGAGGATCAGAATCACTCGATTTGGAACGTTTTGCAGGAGTTTTCTGTGTGAAAACTCGCTAAAACCGTATTAAGCCATTTAAAAAAAATACGCTCACAAAAACGCATCTATTGAATCACACGAGGTACACACACAACACCGAAAAAAATAACCACTCTTACATGCGGGAATGTGTTTGCAAAGGGCTATCAATCAGGCTCCCAGAAAAGTTGGGCTGTGGTGAACTTTACCAAATCCTGATTCCTTACTAAGCCAGAGCGCCATAAATACATCCTTGTTTTTTCTTTGGTATATACAAAATGTGTATACCACTCAGGGTTGTTTCTAGCCCTGGGTAAATTGGGCAAGTGCAACACTGCTAGTGATCCCAGGGGGCGCTGTGCTCAAAGGTGAGAACTCAGCTCTGACAGTGAAGCCTTGGTAATTGACTAAACAGCATAGAGCAGCCAGTACCGCTTTCCTTCCTTCTTTCTTTTTAGCTTTTATCTTTCTTACTTCCTTAATATTTCCTACTTCCTTTCTTTTTGTTCTTTCCTTTCTCCTCTCATTCCTCCTTTCTTTCATTTTTTTCCTCCTTTCCTCTCTTTTTTTCTTTCCTGCCTTTCCACCTTCCTTGTCTATCCTTTCTTTCTTCCTACCTACCTCATTTCTTCATTTTTTTTCATTCCTTCTCGCACGTTTTTCTTCCTCCCTTTCTTTCTCCCTTCCTTCCATCACTTTTTCTTCATTTCTTTCCATCCTCCTACCCTTATTTTTTCGCTTTCTTTTTTCTTCTCTTTTTTTTTTTTTGCATTCCTTCCTTTTTTCCCGACCTTATTTCTATTTCCTTTCTTACTCCTTTAAATTTTTTCTTGCTTTCTTCCCTTGTTTTCTCCCTTGTTCCCTTTTTTTCTTTCCTTTTTATTTTTTTGTTATTTCTTTCCTCCCTTCCCTTTTTTTTTTTCTTGCCTCTCTGTTCCTCTTCGGTGTGACCGGCGCCATCGCCCTTTGGGGTGGGGAAGAAATTTTCTCCCCCCGTCCTGAGCAGTACAGTGACTGAACACATTTCTAGCTACTACCAAATGTTAGCTACTTTGTGAGCTAAGTATAAATAAAAAGTGCACATGGTTTTATTACAAAATCCAGGACTGGCTAAGATGTGTACCCAAAGAAAAAAGACATCAGATGACATCCACAGTCATCTTAATCTTTGCACTGTAAAGTGAAAAAAATTCTAATTTTGGCAAGTCATTGAACAATAAGGTGAACATTCAGGTGTTCTCAGATTGGCTATTCCAAGTTAGTTGAGTCATTCCAGATTATCATCTGCCAGGAGTTTACATTCTTGCTCATAGATTAGCAAAGAAACTTGTCCTGAGAGATGCTAATGGTTCCCAGTGCAGAACTAGGTTCAATCCCCAAACATCAGGGCCGTATTTGCCACTAGGCACAGGTAGGTACGTGCCTAGGGCGGAGCTACAGACCGGGGCGGGCACGGGGCAGCGGCCAGCAACAAATTAATAAAAAAAAAAATCATCTTTCATGCAGCGATGCTCTCTTCTTGGTCAGTGATGCAGGGAGGGCGCTGGACAGTTTTCTTTTTCCACCCCTCACCCATCGCTGCCGCCACAATAGGCAGCAGACACAACTGTGTGGCCAATCCCCAGCCCAGCCCCGCCCAGCCCCGCCCCACCCAGCACAGCCAAGCCCCACCCCCGCCCAGCCTAGCGCAGTCGCCGCCTGTCTTCTTCCTATGACAGGAGCAGCCAGCACGTCAACTAGGTGCTGGAGTTGGGGGGGGCGTGGTCTCGCCAGGCGCTCCATCAGATCAGCACTTCCGACCTCATGGTAAGACATATCACCCAAGGGTTGTGGAGGTTAACTTGGGGGGGGGGCAGGCTGATCAAGTGACCTAGGGATATCCCTTTCCAGGATGCCCCATTGTGTGAGCCCCCTAGATCCCCAGGTCAATCATCAGGATTCACTCACCACGCTTTCCGGCCATGGGTTGGGGGGGTGGCTTGGGAGCACACCGCACACAACAGGGAGACCAGGGATGTGACCGCTCTTGTTACCCTATGCCGGAGCTTTATGCTGTGCATTAAAGTGGACCAAAACCCAGCAGGATCGGCTCGGGAATCCATAAGATTCCAAGGCCGACCCATCCCTCTCCAAAATCGGGATGCCCCGCTATGTGAAACCCCCCCAGGTCGCACACTACACTTATCCTACTTCCCGGTTCAACGACGCATGCGCTTGCTGTGGCCACATCCCCGCTATCCCTCTAGCAGGGCGCATGCCCGCACTAGTCATTTGTGGATGGCCGGCTCGGGCACGCTCCCTGTTAGAAGGAAGCGGGGGATGGTGTCACCTGCACACACAGAGCCACTGTGCTAAGACGTCCATAGCTAAGCAGCTCCGAGCACGCTGATGGGACGAGCGGACGCGCATGCGCCGTAGGACCAGGATGTGGGCAATCTGGGGGGTTTCCACATAGCGGGGCACCCCGAAAGAGAGGACCAAAACCCAGGATAGTGAAAATCATGGATTTTGTTCCACTTTAAAATGCATAGCATAAAGTGACAATGCAAGCAAAAGTGAACCCAAGGATCAATCAGACCCATGGGTCACACAAAGGAGCACAACCAATGAAAAATCCATAAAGTTTTTTTTGAACAAAAAACACACATTTAAAAGCAACAACAACAGATTAAAAAGCCACTTAAACCTGCCCTGAATAAGTGTATACACACCTGTCCTCAATAATTACCCATATAGTATATGGTATATACTTATATCCGATTCTCTCTAAGCTCAAAAATAATTTTGTGCAATAAAAAAAACCCTTTTTTTTGTGCCGGCACAAAAGCAACAAAAATGCATAAACCACAGTCTACCAAGACCGTGCAAATATATTGACCCTTATTTAATCCATTAAAGGCTACCCCAAAGTGAAATGTGCATTGTGCAAATAATAAGGCAATATTCATTCCCTAGTGCATAGCATAAAGTGCTGATTGAGTGGGGCATCACAAATCTGGTTGTTCCTAAGTAAGTACCAAGCCCAGGATAGTGAAAATCAAATCCTGTTTTGTTTTTTTAGGTTCCACAAAGTGGAACAAAACCTGGGATTGTGTCTTTACGGGTTTTGTTTTGTGCCCTCAGAGCATCCTGAATTGGGATGCCGCGCTATGTGAAAAAAAAACGAGTAAAACTCACCTCTTCTCGGTCCAATTGTGAATGCACGGTCTCCTGTCAAGTCAGAGCCCATTGCAATGTTTACATCCTTTGGCAAACAGCTCTGATTGGACGAGAGCCTGTGCAAGAGCCACTGGAGAGAGGAAAGGTAAGTGTTTACAGGCGCCTTGGGGGTTTCCCACAGTGGGGCATCTGAAATTAGGATGCACTGTGAAAAGCCAGCAGCCGGCCCTGGAATCTTTCAGGCCAGCCACTAATGAGTTTTGTTCTAGTTTAAAAGCTGGTAAACCTAATTGAGGATGTCCCTGTGTGTGAGACTGGCTGGCTAATCACTGTGAGAGCAGGGCTGCTGCTGCACTGACTGGCTGGCTAATAACTGTGAGAGCAGGGCTGCTACTGCACTGACTGGCCGGCTAATCACTGTGAGAGCAGGGCTGCTACTGCACTGACTGGCTGGCTAATCACTGTGAGAGCAGGGCTGCTGCTGCACTGACTGGCTGGCTAATAACTGTGAGAGCAGGGCTGCTACTGCACTGACTGGCTGGCTAATCACTGTGAGAGCAGGGCTGCTACTGCACTGACTGGCTGGCTAATAACTGTGAGAGCAGGGCTGCTACTGCACTGACTGGCCGGCTAATCACTGTGAGAGCAGGGCTGCTACTGCACTGACTGGCTGGCTAATCACTGTGAGAGCAGGGCTGCTACTGCACTGACTGGCCGGCTAATCACTGTGAGAGCAGGGCTGCTGCTGCACTGACTGGCTGGCTAATCACTGTGAGAGCAGGACTGCTGCTGCACTGACTGGCTGGCTAATCACTGTGAGAGCAGGGCTGCTGCTGCACTGACTGGCTGGCTAATCACTGTGAGAGCAGGGCTGCTGCTGCACTGACTGGCTGGCTAATCACTGTGAGAGCAGGGCTGCTGCTGCACTGACTGGCTGGCTAATCACTGTGAGAGCAGGACTGCTGCTGCACTGACTGGCTGGCTAATCACTGTGAGAGCAGGGCTGCTGCTGCACTGACTGGCTGGCTAATCACTGTGAGAGCAGAGCTGCTGCTGCACTGACTGGCTGGCTAATCACTGTGAGAGCAGAGCTGCTGCTGCACTGACTGGCTGGCTAATCACTGTGAGAGCAGGACTGCTGCTGCACTGACTGGCCGGCTAATCACTGTGAGAGCAGGGCTGCTGCTGCACTGACTGGCTGGCTAATCACTGTGAGAGCAGAGCTGCTGCTGCACTGACTGGCTGGCTAATCACTGTGAGAGCAGGGTTGCTACTGCACTGACTGGCCGGTTAATCACTGTGAGAGCAGGGCTGCTGCTGCACTGACTGGCTGGCTAATTACTGTGAGAGCAGGGCTGCTGCTGCACTGACTGGCTGGCTAATCACTGTGAGAGCAGAGCTGCTGCTGCACTAACTGGCTGGCTAATCACTGTGAGAGCAGGGCTGCTACTGCACTGACTGGCTAGCTAATCACTGTGAGAGCAGGGCTGCTACTGCACTGACTGGCCGGTTAATCACTGTGAGAGCAGGGCTGCTGCTGCACTGACTGGCTGGCTAATCACTGTGAGAGCAGGGCTGCTGCTGCACTGACTGGCTGGCTAATCACTGTGAGAGCAGAGCTGCTGCTGCACTAACTGGCTGGCTAATCACTGTGAGAGCAGGGCTGCTGCTGCACTGACTGGCTGGCTAATCACTGTGAGAGCAGGGCTGCTACTGCACTGACTGGCTAGCTAATCACTGTGAGAGCGGGGCTGCTGCTGCACTGACTGGCTGGCTAATCACTGTGAGAGCAGGGCTGCTACTGCACTGACTGGCTGGCTAATCACTGTGAGAGCAGGGCTGCTACTGCACTGACTGGCCGGTTAATCACTGTGAGAGCAGGGCTGCTGCTGCACTGACTGGCTGGCTAATCACTGTGAGAGCAGGGCTGCTGCTGCACTGACTGGCTGGCTAATCACTGTGAGAGCAGAGCTGCTGCTGCACTGACTGGCCGGCTAAGCCTACAGTTGTGTTTGGGATTCTGATTATTCATTGTGGGGTCTGGGTTGATCTTTTTGTACTATGCTTATTAATTGTGGGCTCCATTCTTGCATCAGGAGCCTAAAGCTACTGAACAACCAGACTACGAAAGTTTTGATTCCTGACTCAACAAACGGTAAAAATATAGTTTGACTAGTGACTTTCCGAAAGCTGTCCACTGCTTTATATCAGGATATGATTTATTCTGTGATTTCTTTGGGCTTGTTTCATTCTGTGATCTCTTTGGGTAAGACTTTTTTCTGGGGCATAGATGGCACACACATAGGAATTCTTCCTCCGCATTCAACCCATCCATGGATTCCCTCCCCCCCCCCCCCGAAGCGGTTGGCTGCCCTAATTACGGCACTTGGGGAGCAGTTGGGGGGTTAGGTACCTTGCTTCAGAGCACCAGGATTCAAACCTGCAACCCTCTGGTCACAAGTCTGCCCCATTCTGTGATTTAAAGTGGACCAACACCCAGGATTTTGACTATCCTGGGTATTGGTCCACTTCCGCGGGGCACCCCGATCGTGGGTGCCCCACTGTGTGAAACCCCCTAGAAAGCCCCAAATACTCACCTGACCCCGCTCCCACGTGACTCACTTGCTCGCTCCCACGTGACACCCCGATCGGGGTGCCCCGCAGTCAGGGAGCTGATCGGTCCGGAAATATTATAGATTCCCGGGCCGATCAGGGGAGGGTGTTGGTCCACTTTAATAGGGTCCAGGTGAATTCTGTGTTTTTTCTGTGCAAGTTCTCATTTATGCTGGTCAGAGTATATCTGTAGTCTAGGCAGCTGGAGTTAGTGGTATTTTTCAATTAGCTTGTCAACTAAAGATGGCTTCAGGCAGCAGAGAGGCTGGGTTCCCCCCTGATCACAGGTGCCAACAGTGATTTTTATGCAGGTGCGGGCATCTGCCAACAACATACACAACAACAACAAGAACCTCCTCAATGAACCATCTCCACTTACTGCTGATCCCTGCACACCTTGCTTCAGTCTCCACCAGCTTAGCTGACTTGCTCTCTCGCAGCATCCTGCATGTACTCCGCTGTTGTAGCCTCCTGTGGTGGTTATTATACTCACTCCACCTCTCCCACTTGGTTGGGGGGGGGGGGGGGTGGACGCACAAATAGTGCCTAGGGCAGCATGAACCCTAAATATGGCCCTGCCAAACATATTTTGGTATCAGCTGTATTATCCATGGATTGCAATGTATAGAGGCAGCCTTAGGACTGAATGTAATGTTTATAGAAATGTGGCTGTATTGCTCTTGCCCTGCCACATATCAACTAGTCATTGATCAATAACGTGAAGTTAGATTTTGTTTAAATGTAACAGAATTTATTGATCATCATTTTCGGGAGACGCTTTTTGATCTTCCTGACTATGAAGTGGTGAATTCTAAGATGAACCTCCAATATGTCTCCATGGGCTTAATTCAAACAAATGGTGGGCACACCAGATATAGAAACTAATGCCTGCTAGACACTGAACACCATGGGGGTCGATTCAGAGCCAGGTGAGAATTCTTTTTAAGAGAGAAAACTGCCATTCACTTTCATGGTCTACCTTTTGGCTGATTCAGAGCCAGGTGAAACTTTACACCTGGTAGTGCGGGATACCACCCTTTCCCCTACATGTGTGCCAGTAGAGTCACCCCCTTCCGTCTCCTTTTCTCCCCTCTGTTCTTCTTTTAGTTCCTCTTCTTTCATGGGACCTGTCCTGCTTCACTTTATAATATAGATGTGAAATATGTCAACACGATCTTAATTGTACAGTATGTTCCAGTGCTTCTCCCCCTTGGAGGGATCTCTGTGGAGTTGAGGGAGGTCCCATTGGGAAGTTCTCCCATGGGTAGGTCCAGGATATGCAACAGGGCAACGTGTGCTGTCACAGGACGGTGAGAGCCCGTGAACGCTTTGTCGGTTTATGTTTGAGATAATCAATATGCATAAGTGGTGTTCAGGTGATGTCCCTGATGTATACTTAATTATTAAGATGGAACATAACTGAAATTTCCATGTATGATGTACTTTTTTCATGACTTACAATAAAAATATTGTAAAAGAAAATTTACACCCGGTAGACAATGGAAGTTAATAGCAGTTTTCTCTCCTAATAAAGTAGTGAGAAAACTCACCTGGTTCTGAATCGACCCCCATATATGGGAAGCATAAAGCTGCATAACTCCAATTGCACATAGCAAAATCCTTAAAAAAAATATTACATTTATTGGAAAAACACATGAATAGATAAGAAACCTATACACTAAGGGCAATTACAGGCAAAGGGACCCAAATTGCTCAAAAATGATGAAAGCCAGGCTCAGAAAATAAAGTGCCAGTGCAATAATGAAATACCCATATAGGTTATATATATATATATATATATATATATATATATTACATATATAAATCTAACAAGAGCCCTCCTGCTCTGCACTTCCCAGAAAACTGGTGATATCTATACATTTATTCATTTGCATTTATTCTCCGCTCTCTTAAATTTTAATTGATAATAACATATACTATTTTATTTTTGGATTGATTTCACTGCCAACATATTTATTATGTTTATCTATTAGGCAGCACCTTTATTATAATTTGGTTGGTTTTCTGATATTTGATTTTTTGACTTGTTTGATTATTTGTCTACATGTCGTAGTGTAGCTCTGCACATAGCTGGACACTTGTTAGATTAGATGTAACCTCTTGGTATAGATGACCTAATTGGGGTTTTCATTATTGCACTGGCACTTCTGAGTGCAGATTTCATAGTTTTTGAGCAGTTTATATGGGTATATATTTCTTAGGGTGTAACTGTGTTTTCCCCAAAAACATTTTTTAAGCATTTGGCTATGTGTGGTTGGAGTTAATTTGGCCAGTTTTATGCTTCCCATATATGGTGACTGTCTCCTGGGATATCTGGTGCCCAAACTTGCAGGCCATAATTATATTATAATTGTATCTGTTTGCATTGTTCGCATTAAGTCTGGCTAATTTCTCTGATTTGTTAAATTAACTGGATTGATATTCTTTTGCATATTGCAAATTGGTTAAAAGAATTTTACTTGAATTGCTCAATCAGGGATGGCAGAGAAGCTTCTGGGATAGTTGACCATGACCTGACAAGACAAGTTAATGGAGCTACAAATATAATCTGCAGAGCTGGTCTAGGGGCCACGTGTTGTTTAGGCCACCCAGTAGAAACCTGTCCACTCACTTGCCTAGAAGTTGCATGGTATTTACCTGCAGTAGGTTCCCAACAGGGGCTCAGGCGGTGAGAATTACAGAGCCACCTCCCCAAGTGCCTTTTCTAACATTAATTATAGATTGGATCTCAAAGCTGTTAAACTTGGTAAGCGCTCATCCTAAGGACAGTTTTTTTTTGGCTAATGTTAAACTGCATATTCAATCACCAGGGCTTACCAAAATGATAAACCCTTGAGATCACAAAATATGTCCTAATCTTCCAGCTTTAGAGCAGCTTTAAACGACTACTAATCTAGACGTTGCATCAGCAAGAGCTGCCAGCCAGCCTCTTAATTGTTGGTTGGTGCATTACTTAGTGGGCGGTGGTTGCCTTACTGTGTGATTTCCATTAATCCTCCGTAACAGCTGACTGCTAAGTTTATACTCTCAGCTGCAGGCAGAAGCACTGAGCTGCAACCAAGAAGATGATCAAAGAAAGACATTTGTCTTTGAGAACTGATAAATGGTGTGTGGGGTGATATTGATTTACATGGCCACATTATTCTTGCTGTATTGTTTACTTGGGACTGTTTTGGCATGTCCTAGTTTAGCTGCCCCTGAAAGTGCTCTAGATTAAGATCAAAATAATCTTCTTAGTGGTCGTACAGTTACATTTTTATTTTTTAATCATCTTATTCTTAATTCTTCCTATGTGCCCAGCAACAAGGGCTTTCTATATTGGCTCCCCTTGGTCAGATGAATACCAGCAGACCATTGCCTACTAACATTGATCAATGTAACATTTGTACATGATTTATTCTATAAATTCAAACATAACAACATTCTGGAATGCTTTCTAATTATTGTTGCCTGAAGCCATTTTATTTAATGATGAATGGTTTAAAGTATATCGGATAACAATTTCTAACCAACATGATTGTGTCCACCGTTAGAGGTTTTCGTCCCAATATATAGATCTTAAAGCAGAAGACTTTCCCGGGTTCTGTCCCACGTCCCCAGGGCATCCCGAGTCAGGGTGCCCCACAGTGTGAACCACCAGATCGCCCTTTCAAACTCACCTCTTCCAGGTCCAACAGTGCATGCTCGGGCTCTCGTCCAATCAGAGCTATTCACTGTGCATCTTAATTGCTTGTCAAACATGCTCTGTTTACACGCAGAGCCCAGAACTGTGAGTTAGAGCAGCCCCAACTCTTGCAACGCACTCACTTCTGCCACCAGTCTGAATGGCTGGGGGCAGGCACATGTGCACAGCCCAAAGGGCCCTTGTTTACATCTGCAAGGGAGCGCCAGGAGGAGGTGAGTGCTGCGGTGTCCCTGGAGGGTTTCACACAGCAGGGCATCCTGATATGCATGGTGCAAGGGGTACTTCCAGGAGGCTTTTCAGTCTTTGGTCTGATGGGCCGCGGGACCAGTAACAAAGCTATCAGCGGCAGTGGGGGTCCCCTGCGCCTGGGCAAGTCTTTTTTTGTTTTTGCAAACCTGCAGCCAAAGCCACCACAGGACAGGATGGAGAGTCCATAGTAGCAAAGCCGCCATCAGCAACGTTACAGTGATGGGTGGATGCAGAGCTGTCAATCGGCGGCCATTCACTGCACATAAGCCACCAAGCACAGCCGCTGGCAGCTCAATGCAGGGAAATGGTTTCTGCTGGACCAGCTGGGTGACTACACCCCCCTTCCCCCAGAATAGCAAAGCAGGAGTTCCTGAGCAGCACACACCCGCACAAGGATGGCACAAGGGACTCGATCTGACGTTCCAGTAAGGGGGCAAGTGCCAGACAACCACCAGTTACTTGGCTGGACTATTACACCTAGTATTAGACCCTTTTGAGCTTTGATAAACTAAAAACTTGTGGGCATACCATGCATTAGACCCTTTTGAGCTTTGATAAACTAGTTAATTGGGGGCCCACCTTGCTTTAGACCCTTTTGAGCTTTGATAAACTAGTTACTTGTGGACACGCCTTTCATTAGACCCTCTTAGGCTTTAATAAACTGGTGACTTGGCACACCTTGCATTAGAACTTTTTGAGCTTTGATAGACTAGTTACTTGTGCAACCTAGGGTTCCCAGATACCCAACAACTTGTGTCGAAGGATGAGGACTTGGTCAGCAGACCATCGCCAAAATACCCAGACCCAACATGGACTGAAGGCCATCATAGTTTGGAGGAAGAGGCGGTGGTCACACAGCCCAAGGCAGCCAGCAGAAGAGGGAGAAAGGTGTCAGTGGTCAGCCCATTGCTGCCACTGCCCACCACGCCCAGGGACTGAGCACCCCAAAGCTGCCCCAAAGGAAGTTCCCAGTGTGACATTTTTTCAAGCAGTGCAGAGACAAGACACGAGTCATTTGCACGCTGTGCCAGCAGTCCCTGAAGCGAGGCAAAATGCTTAATAATCTCTTTACCACATCAATCACCAGGCACCTGAAATCCAAACACGAGCTGCAGTGGCAGAAACGCCAAAAACATGCAAACATCTGAGGCTACGTCTGCTGCTTCAATTGACTCAGCCACTGCTGCCGTCTCCCCAATGACAGGGCCACCTGCCTCCCCCCAAGGGGAGGATGTGGGAACACCACCATCAACAAGCAAGTCCTCACCATACCTTCCCGCAAACTTTAGTGAGTGAATGTGTAAGATCCCCAGGTTCGACTGATTCCTGGCTGGTGGCTGGCATCATTTATCCCCCTGCCTGCAGTTCCATCAGCCACCAGCGGTGTCAGCAGAGCCCTGGCTGCTCTCTCTCCCCCTCTACTGCTGCACCAGGTGAAGGGCGGAACCACTTAAATAGGCCTCACACCAGGCAGGTGTGGCAGGCAGGATTTTGTTTGATTTGATTACCCATCTGTTGTTTTCCTTATTAGTTATCTTGTTAGTTAGCCTTGTTTCCTTGCTTTGCACAGTGTATCTGAATCCAAGATCTTTTTTGTTTCCTTTTGCCTTTATTAATAAAACCATCTTTAGTGCATTTCCTTTGCACTGTGTTTTTGCTGTGGCCAAACAACCTGCTCCCCTGGTGAATAGTTCATTTAGGAGAGCTCTCCGGCCTGACAGAATGGAAGTTGGGTCCATCTCACCCACAAACCCCGAATGCGAACATTTACAAGTCGCCATTCAGCCTGGTGGAGACAGCTAGCTTTAAATATTTGATAGAGGTGGATGTTCCACAATATACTTTTCTCACCAGGACATCCCTGCCCTGGACCAACAGGTTGTTGAGCAAATAAGGTGTGCACTGGGCAGTGCCATTAGTTCCAGTGTTCATATCACCACTGACATGTGGACAGTAAAGCATGGGCGTTACATCTCTCTAACTACTCACTGGGACAATGTATTGGCGACTGAGGCGGGAGGCACTTTGGCGCATATCCTTCCGCCATCAAAGCTTGCTGGACAGTTGGTGCCTCCTGTTGCATCCTCCTCCTACTCTGCTTCCTCCTCAAGCGGTCAGTGCAGCACCTGCACTACCAATTTGAGCACTGCCAAAACTCATCTGTCTGGGCAAAAGACCCCACACCGCCCAGGAGCTGTGGACCGGCATCCAAGAGCTGACAGAGGAGCGTCTGCTGCCACTGCATCTAAAGCCTGCCAAGGTGGTGTGCTACAATGGGCGTAATGTTGTATCAGCCTTGGGCTGAGCCGGGTTGACAGACTTCCCTTGCCTGGTGCATGTGCTCAACTTGGTGGGGCAAGGCTTCCTGTCCCATAATTCAGAGATGGCATGTGGACACACTTTTGTCCTTCCCATCCTGCTGCTGCTCGCCTATATTCACTGCAAAGGAACATTGGCCTTCCCACCCACCACCTCATATGTCACTTGCCGACCAGGTGAAATTTAACTTTGTATATATTAGAAATGGTGTTTGAGCAGGCAACAGTGGAATTCTAGCTCCAAAATGCCCAGGTGAGTAGAAGCGCAGACCAACAGCACTTCACCACCAATGAGTGGGCCTCCATGTGGTACATCTGCTTGGTGCTGCAGTGCTTTCAGTACGCTACCAATATGGTCAGCGTTGATGATGCCATTGTCAGTGCTGATGACGTCATTGTCAGTGCTACCTGTAAGGACTGTACCGGACACCAGTCTGTCTTGAGCTGACAATCCCCAATCTCCACCGCCTCTTCTGCCTATAGACAAGTCCCCGCTTGTAGGAGACGCGGGTAATGCCTCTCCTACTCGGTTACCCCCAGGACTTATAGGGCGCAAAGATTATCAGCTTAAGGTGGAGACTGATGAACGGCAGGGAGTCCCAAGCGAGGATGGCGGAAGTCCGATTAAGCCGAGGTCAGAGCCGGGAGGTCACGGGGCGAGGCATCCAATGGAGGTAACGAAGAATAGTCAAACAAGCCGAGGTCAATCCAGAAGGTCACGGGGCGAGGTATCAGAGGGGTCAGGCGAAAATCGTGGTCAGGCAGGCAAAAGGTCGGTTCAGGCTGAGGTCGACAACAGGAATCAATCGAGCTTCAATGCTTGGTACTAGGCGCTATAACAGGCAATGACACACTGCAGTGGAAATCCCTTTATAGTGGGAAAACCAGCAGGATTGGACAGGGAGACAGTGGCTGGGATTGGTGCACTTAGAATCTGATGGCAGATTGGAGCACTGGCCCTGTGGTCTGATTGGTGAGCTCTGGGCTGATTGCTCCAGCTGAGCTTCCCAGGCAAACTGCTCAGAGCTGCACCTTCTAGACTTCGTTCTTTTAAACAGCCTCCGGTGGCCATTCTGAGTATTGCACCACCGGAGGACATGAGCTGATTGTATAGGCCAGCAAGCACAAGCTGAGTGACAATGGGCAAGGGGGGAGGACTTACTCTGCGACACACGCGCCGCTGGGGATGGCACCGGAGGCAGAGGCGGCTGCTGGGCAGTAGAAACCCTGGCCAGTTGCCTAGGGACACCACGGGCACGGACTGAAGGCAAGTCATTCATGACAGTACCCTCCCCTTCACGAGGGGCCTCAGGACCCTCACCAGACTTAACAGGATTATCACCCTGAATGGTTCCGGCGGACTTCAATAAAGATGCATGAGGTACCCTCATGGATGGAGAGGCAGACGGACAAATAAGCTCTGAGACTTGGGTTGCTCCAACAGTGATACTATAGCAATGTTCTGCACAGTGCGGGCTCCATCCTGTCAATTCCCCAGTTTCCCAATTAAAGGTAGGGTTGTGCACCTTTAACCAGGGGAACCCTAAGACAACCGGGGCTTCAGGGCAGTCTAAGACAAAAAATTCAAGGTTCTCAGAATGGGAAGGTCCCACAACTAGGTTAATTAAAGGGGTTTTGGAGGTGACAGTTCCTCTAGGAACAGGAGTATTGTTTACTGCCAAAATCTGAAGGGGCTTCCCAAGGGGGATTAAGGGAATGCCTAAGGCGGCTACTATGGATTTATCCAAGAAGTTGCCAACTGCTCCGCTATCGACAAAAGCAGAGACGGATTTCCTGGACAACTCCCAACCCACAGTAGCAGGTAACAACATTTTATTTCTATGAAGGGAAGTTACCTGACCGTCCTGACAAACTTTCTCTATCTTGTCAGGACGTTGCAATCCCGCCAAAGGTCTTTTATTGGGGCAGGTCCTAACCAGGTGACCTGAAACCCAGCAGTACATGCATAGGCCTAAGGTGCGACGTCTACTCTTTTCAGCCGGGGAAAGGTGAGTAGCACCAAGTTGCATAGGCTCTTCTGGGGGCGAAGATGAGACAACACCCATAGAGGATGACTCCTGGTGGGAAGATTCCCAGAAGTGAGAGTGATTCTTCTCTATATGTCTCTCCCGTAGCCGTCTGTCAATTTTAATGGCCATAAGCATGAGTTCATCCAGGCTTTTAGGGTAAGGAAAATTTGTTAGAACATCCTTAACACCTTCTGAAAGACCAATTCTATACTGACTACAGAGAGCAGGATCATTCCAACGGGATTCAATTGCCCAGCGGCGGAATTTGGCACTATATTCCTCTGCTGAGCGTTTCCCCTGTTTCAGGCTTCGAAGCCTGGCATCAGCGGTCGAAGTCCTGTCAGGGTCCGAATATAGGATCTCCATAGCGGAGAAAAAGGCTGAGACAGATTGCAAGGGCTCATCTGTGGGCGCTAAGCCAAACGCCCAGGACTGTGGATCACCCTGGAGCAGAGAGATAACCAGGCCCACCCTCTGCATTTCTGTGCCTGAAGAGTAGGGCCGTAGTCTGAAATAAAGTTCACAGGAGTTCTTGAAGTTGGAGAATCTTGTACGATCCCCATCAAATTTCTCAGGAAGGGGAACCTTCGGTTCAACAGGAGGTGAGGATACAGGTGGTGCAGGCAGCTGGCGATTTTCTTGATCAGCCACACGTTGGGCCAGCTGGTTAATGGCGATAGCCATGGCCTGCACTTGTTGTACAAGTTCTTCCATATCAATTTTTGGGCCTGTTATAATGTAAGGACTGTACCGGACACCAGTCTGTCTTGAGCTGACAATCCCCAATCTCCACCGCCTCTTCTGCCTATAGACAAGTCCCCGCTTGTAGGAGACGCGGGTAATGCCTCTCCTACTCGGTTACCCCCAGGACTTATAGGGCGCAAAGATTATCAGCTTAAGGTGGAGACTGATGAACGGCAGGGAGTCCCAAGCGAGGATGCCGGATGGCGGAAGTCCGATTAAGCCGAGGTCAGAGCCGGGAGGTCACGGGGCGAGGCATCCAATGGAGGTAACAAAGAATAGTCAAACAAGCCGAGGTCAATCCAGAAGGTCACGGGGCGAGGTATCAGAGGGGTCAGGCGAAAATCGTGGTCAGGCAGGCAAAAGGTCGGTTCAGGCTGAGGTCGACAACAGGAATCAATCGAGCTTCAATGCTTGGTACTAGGCGCTATAACAGGCAATGACACACTGCAGTGGAAATCCCTTTATAGTGGGAAAACCAGCAGGATTGGACAGGGAGACAGTGGCTGGGATTGGTGCACTTAGGATCTGGCGGCAGATTGGAGCACTGGCCCTGTGGTCTGATTGGTGAGCTCTGGGCTGATTGCTCCAGCTGAGCTTCCCAGGCAAACTGCTCAGAGCTGCACCTTCTAGACTTCGTTCTTTTAAACAGCCTCCGGTGGCCATTCTGAGTATTGCACCACCGGAGGACATGAGCTGATTGTATAGGCCAGCAAGCACAAGCTGAGTGACAATGGGCAAGGGGGGAGGACTTACTCGGCGACACACGCGCCGCTGGGGATGGCACCGGAGGCAGAGGCGGCTGCTGGGCAGGAGAAACCCTGGCCAGTTGCCTAGGGACACCACGGGCACGGACTGAAGGCAAGTCATTCATGACACTACCATTCCCATCCTTTGCCTACTGGAAAAAACCCTTCATGCCATGTGAGGATGTGATGGTCCCACAGGAGGAAGTAGAGGAAGGCCCATTTCTCAAGCATCAGGGCAGTGCACATGTGGCTCTCAGGGTGGGTTGCTGGGCTGAGGAACAAGGTACTCCACTGTCCATCCAGTGGATAGTTTTGGAGGATTCCAGAGAACTTTCTCTCACAGCAGGGTGGCACCCAGCACAGCTCACGGACATCACTGATGCGTTGCAGGAGGGAGGAGCAGGAGACACCTGACACTGAGGACAGCTTCTCCTTGACAGGACAGCCTGTCTCACATGGGCCACTACATGCTCCAGTGCCTGCACAAGGACCAGAGTTGCCCGCTTAGTCCCCAGAGACGATTACTGGGTGGCCACTGGGTGGATTCCAGCACTGGAGCAGGATAGAAAGATGAGTGAGTACAAACGCACTTTGGTGGAGTTCCCAGCTAACTTTGAAGGCTCAGCAGTGACGTGAGGCCGATGAGGAGGACACAGCAGCAGAACCTCACGGGGGGGGGGGGGGGGCAAGCATGGCCACAATATGGAACACCTTATTCCTTTGTCTGCCAAATCCACCACCATCGATATAGCTCGTCAGCGCTGGATTATGAGGGGGCGCAAAGGGCGTGTGCCCCAGGGCCTCCACCACTTGCCCTGCAAAGGGAGCCTTCACCAACCTTTGAGTTATGGCCTGGTCCAGGAGGATTATTCAGTGTTTGGTCTGATGGGCCGCGGGACCGCCTACAAGGCTATTGGCGGCAGTGGGGGGCCCCCGCGCCTGGAAAAGCCTTTTTTGTTTTCGCAAACCTGCAGCCAAAGCCACCACAGTGCGGGACAGAGAGTCTAGAGCAGCAAAGCCGCTGTCAGCCATGCTACAGTGATGGGTGCGTGCAGAGCTGTCAGTCAACGGCCATTCGTTGCACATAAGCCGCCAAGCACAGCCGCTGGCAGCTCAATGCAGGGAACTGTTTTCTGCTGGACCAGCTGGGTGACTACACTACCCCCCACCCAGAATGGCAAAGCAGGAGTTCCTGAGCAGTACACACCCGCAAAAGGGTCACACAAGGGACTCGACCTGATGATCCAGTAAGTAGGCGGGTGCCAGAAAACCACTTGGCTGGACTATTATTTTCAAGGAAAATAAATACTGTATCTGGGGCCTCCACCACACTTAATCTGGCCCTGTGGCCCGTAGCACCAGGAGGCAGACTTTGACTCGCATGGTGGATGATTGAGCCATGGGTCCTCCCCATTCAATTTCTGAGTCATAAACTGGACACGTGGCCAGAGCTTGCCCTCTAAGCCTTGGAGGTGCTCGCCTGCCCTGTGGCAAGTGTCCTGTAAGAACGTTTGTTTAGCACCAACAGGAGGGTCTGCCTATTCACAGCCAACGTGGACATGCTTAAACTCCTTAAGATGAACCAGGCATAGATCCCACAGGACTTGGCTGTGCCAGCACCTGATTGAGTAGTTAAAGCGTTTGCTACCTCCTCCCCTTGCGCTTAAGCCACCATATCCACCTCAAAGTATAGTATTTAATTAATGTATGTTTATAAATAAATGTGAAAGACACAGAGCAGCAGAAGAAAATGGTCAAAAAGATTCAATAAACCAGCAAGAAAGTCCGTATCCCAAAGCACATGCACTTCTCAATGTAGGGAAGCAGTAGTTAATCCACCACCAACAATGCAGAGTCTTACCGACTAGAGAGAAACTACAGAAATGGGTCCAAGTTTGCACAGAAACACATAGAGAGAAACCGCAAAAAAGGACCAAATCTAGTGTAATACTGCAATGAATCAATTTAATAAACCCTAATAAAATGCACTCACAGACAAAATAGATAAAAACAGCATTCAATGTAATCCAAATCTCACCGGCCCTGGAATCCGACAACCATAGGTAGGGGGGATAAATCCAGAAGGGATCCGGGTACCACTGTTGAAAATTCCGCCAGTTGCCACCGCTGACGAGTTTCGTCACCACAAGGCAACTTTGACAAGGCTCTTGTTTATCTCCCTTACCTATGGTTGTCGGATTCCAGGGCCAGTTTAAATTGGTTCATTGTGGAATTACACTGGATTTGGACCTTTTTTGCTGTTTCTCTCTATGTGTTTCTGGGCAAACTTAGACCCATTTCTGCCATCACCATGGGCAAGCTTATGCTCTCAAAGGAATATACCCGGAGTCTGTCCAGTGGACAAAGACTCCGGTTTGTTTCTCTCTAGTTGGTAAGACTCTGCATTGTTGGTGGTGGATTAACTACTGCTTCCCTACATTGTGAAGTGCATGTACTTTGGAGTACGGACTTTCTTGCTGGTTTATTGAATCTTTTTGACCATTTTCTTCTGCTGCTCTGTGTTTTTCACATTTATTTATGAACTGTGTTCCGTTGGAATAAGGACAATCACACGTCGAGCACTATTAATGTGGACTTTAACCTTCTTCTTTTAATAATAATTGAGCACGGTGTTATGTATTTATATTTATATTTCTATATGTTTATATGAGTATAATTTACATTGCTATTTACCTAATGTATGTATATGTTTATACATATGTTTATTGATGTTAATATCTATTTATTCATGTATATATATATATATATTTATTTATTGATGTTAACATTTATGTATATATGTATATATTTATTTATGTTAATATTTATTTATTCATTTTATTCATTTATATATTGATGTATTTATTTATGTATGTATTTCTTTGATATTTTAGTTTTCTGTTAATATTTTAAGTACTTTCCTTCCCCATTTTGTGCAGGCAATCGCCCTGGTGTCCCCCTCAACTAACTTGGTCCCAAAACCCTTAAAGAAACTAGTAATCTATTTATGTTTTTTTTTTTTTTATTGTTTTCTGTTATTATTTTTAGTACTTTCCCTAGCTCATTTTGTGCAGGGCAATCACCCAGGGGTTACCACCCCCTCACAATTTGGCCCTCAACACTCTTTAAAAAAATGAATATTTTCTATTTATTTATTTATGTATGTATGTATTTCCTGAATGTTTTTGTTTTCTGTTATTATTTTGAGTAACTTTCCCCAGCCCATTTTGTGCAGGACAATCACCCAGGTCTAACACCTGCCCCAATTTGGCCCCCACCACCCAAACTAATACTTTTTATTTATGTATGTATTTCTTTAATATCCGATTTTGTCCCCAATTTGCAGCCCTCTAATCCTTGTTACCCCCATTTTACAGATATTTTTGGGCTCCCAAGTTCAGTTCAATATTGACTTTGATGGGGTTTGGGGAACTTTAGGGTCAAGTTTGGCCGAACCCGCTGAACTCCTAACTTCCACGGTGCTCGCTCATCACTAGTTTTGACCTTGGTATCCAAATAATCCATTAAAACAGATGGCCCGAAGGTTTATTTTTATTACTCAGGACATTCTTAGAGGTTTGCCTAGTCTGCAGCTGGTTTAGATTAGATCCCAAAAGTTCACATGTCCCTCTTGTTATACATTCCCAACATCCCTGCTCTCTATTACTATAGCTGTGGCCACTTAGGTCCTTATTTATGAAGGAATAGCGACAGGTAGCGACTGGTGAGCGGCCGGTAATGACGGGCCCCGCCACCAGAACGCCGGCTCCCCACCACAATCACACATTTATCAAGCCAATCCTGCTTAGCGACTGAGATTGCGCCATATAGCGACTCATTCATCATTATTCCAGCCTCAGCCCACAGCGCCAGCGTCCGACCTTGAACAGCGACAGGTATGACCTCTCGCTACCTGGCGCTCTCCAATGCATTTCAATGGAACAATCTTTAAATATTAATAATTAATTGTTATTAATGTTGTTTTTTTTTTTTTTTTTTTTTTTTAAATCTGAAAAATTCTGTAACCACTTCTGCCATTTTAGAAAACTTTTTTTTTTTTTGGTTTCCAAAAATATGGTGGTTTGGGGGTTAAAAAACTACTTTTAACACATCGCCTCCAGCGCTCTGGGGTTTAAACATGCATTTCGCTTGAATTTTTTGAGCGTGATTTTTTGATGAATATGGTGGAAGCCGGTCGCTCTGACCAGTCGCTATCATGCGTACCCATACATCGCGGAACCTGTGAAATAGCGACTCATAACCTTGTATTCAACATTACGCCACACCGACTGAGTCGCTGTCAACAACCGAACAGCGGCCAAGCACAGCGACTACTAGCGGGCGCTGTGAAAATACCGCTACAGTCGCTCAACTGTCGCTACATGTCGCTATTAATAAATCAGCCCCCCGTCTCTGTTTTGCCAAAGCTTATATATAATGTTGCTGATATCCAACCATTTCAAATGGGCATTGCAAGAGAAAAAACAAAACAATTAGTCCCTGGGATGCCAGTTCTTAATATTGGGCCCTGCAATATGATTGTTCCCCGTTGTTTCCAGATGGTATTAATATTTAATAATGATTTACCAGGTATTCATTTCATTTTATATGTAATAAAAATAATCGATTGTAGTCCACATTGTTTCAATATGTGTGTGCATAGATGTGGTTACTGCCCATATCCTACTTATTGTGTTTCCATGTACGGTCTTTTTCTGAAATTACTCATTGTACAGTGTTGTAATTACTCATTTCATCAGTGTGTGAGTGTGTGTTACATGACAGACATGCTGATACCTTTTCTGAGGTAAATCTCTCTCTCAATTTGGTGTGGACTTCTTATACCAGGCTCCAGACAGCCTGTGTTGTGTGAATAAACAATATCACACAGGCACACTGATGCATTTTATGTGCAAATAGATAAAATCTCTCTGGCTAGTTGGGCTGATCTTAAGGAAGCTCCCAGCTTCTACAGCGAAGACCGCTGACTTTTATCCAGGCCAAAAAGGGCAGGGCTACCAATATTGTTCCTTGAAATAATCACCAAAAACTACTTTAAGGAATAAATGTTTCAATGTTTTATAAAAACAAACCATGCAAGTTCATCATTATATGGGTACCCATGGTTTATAAGAAAAATTGATGGATTAAAGTGGACCAAAACCCAGGATTTTGACTATCCTGCGTTTTGGTCCTTTCCTCCGGGGCACCCCGATCAGGGGTGCCCTGCTACGTGAAACCCCCCAGATCACCGAAGCAAATTCACCTCTTCTTGGTCCTACGGCGCATGTGCGCTGAAATGGGCAGCATTTTCCCCTGCGTTGCCCAACACAGCACAAGTGGAAAGGTAGCAATAGAGCTTAGATTCAGGCTGCAGTTCTTAACCAAAGTTGAACTTACATTATCAAATAATTAGCATGACATTTAACATACTATAAAAACTGAAATATGTTTAAAACTTAGGGCCTTATTTATGAAGGGATAATGTCAGGTAGCGCCTGGTTAATGAGTGGTAGCGACAGGTGAATGCTGGACACTGCACGCAATTACACATTTATCAAGCAGAATCTGTTGAGCGACTGGGATAACGCCATGTAGGGTCCGATTCATCATTATCCCAGCCTCAGCGAACAGTGCCGGCGTTCAGCCTTGAACAGCGCCAGGTATTACCTCTCGCTACCTGTCGCTCTCCCATACATTTCAATGGACGATCCTTTTCTTCTCTTTTAATTTTTTTTTTTTTTTAATTTTTCATGTTTTATATATTTCTGCAGAAATTACATTAAAGGTCTGGCAATAAAGTGTTTATGTTACAATGTTGTTACAATGTAATTCCATATGTTTTCGCTTTGTTACTAGTGGATACATGCTGAAAAACAGACTTTAAACACACAGCCTCCGGCACTCTGGGCTTCAGAGAAGCATTTTTCAGCGCTGGAGTTTTGCGAGGGTGTTTTTTTAATGAATTTGTCGGTCGCACTGACCAGTCGCTAACATGCGCTCCCATACAGCGCTGTACTGGTCAAATAGCGACTCCTCACAATGTATTCATCATTAATGCACAGCGACTAAGTCGCTATAAACTAGCGACCAGAGGCGAGCTGGCCATAGGGCATACCGGGCAGAATCCCGGTAGGCCGGCACATGGCAAGGCCACAACCTTCTCTGCTCATCGGCCGCCACCCCTTCATCCGCAATCGCGGCCTTCGCTCTCTGTATTTGCGGCAGAAGAGTCAGAAGAGCGAAGGCAACGATCGCGGATGAAGGGGTAGCGGCCGCCGCTATCAAACATGTTTGCAGGCAGCTCAATGGGCGGCGTCCATTGTTTTTATTGGACGCCGACCATATGGGGCACGCCCATCAACCGGCGCGCAACAACCAGTAAGTGCCCGCGCCGTGAGCCTGCGACCGGGAGGTCTTCAGCGCCGGAGTTCCGGTGCCACAATAGAAGCAGCAGCTGCGTGGGGGAGGCAGCCCGGTACCACACGGCAGGCTGCGAGCCGGACACACCGTACCTCCGAGGTACCATGTGCGCGTGCGCAGAGAGAGCATCTCGAGTCCCGGTGAAGGGAAGCTCATCAGCCTCTCATATGACCACGGACAGTCCCGGGCAGGCTTCCGCTGTTTGAACCCCGGTGAGACGCCCTGTTAGCATCTGCAGCAGAAAGGTAAGAGCCGGCTGTGTGCGTTCTCCTCCCAGCAGAGACAGCAGTGCCTGTAAATGTGGGATGCCCCTCTCTGCCTGTAAATGTGGGATGCCCCTCTCTGCCTGTAAATGTGGGATGCCCCTCTCTGCCTGTAAACACGGGATGCCCCTCTCTGCCTATAAATGTGGGATGCCCCTCTCTGCCTGTAAATGTGGGATGCCCCTCTCTGCCTGTAAACACGGGATGCCCCTCTCTGCCTGTAAATGTGGGATGCCCCTCTCTGCCTGTAAATGTGGGATGCCCCTCTCTGCCTGTAAATGTGGGATGCCCCTCTCTGCCTGTAAACACGGGATGCCCCTCTCTGCCTGTAAATGTGGGATGCCCCTCACTGCCTTTAAAGCAGGATGCCCCTCTCTACCTGTAATGCGGGACGCTCCTCTCTGCCTGTAATGCGGGATGCCCTTCTCTGCCTGTAAAGCGGGATGCCCCTCACTGCCTGTAAAACAGGATACCGCTCACTTCCTGTAAAGCGGGATGCCCTTCACTGCCTTTAAAGCAGGATGCCCCTCTCTACCTGTAATGCGGGACGCTCCTCTCTGCCTGTAATGCGGGATGCCCTTCTCTGCCTGTAATGCGGGATGCCCCTCACTGCCTGTAAAGCGGGATGCCCCTCACTGCCTGTAAAACAGGATACCGCTCACTTCCTGTAAAGCGGGATGCCCTTCACTGCCTTTAAAGCAGGATGCCCCTCTCTACCTGTAATGCAGGATGCTCCTCTCTGCTTTTAATGTGGGATGCCCTTCACTGCCTTTAAAGCAGGATGCCCCTCTCTACCTGTAATGCAGGATGCTCCTCTCTGCTTGTAATGCGGGATGCCCCTCTCTGCCTGTAAACATGGGATGCCCCTCTCTGCCTGTAAACATGAGATGCCCCTCTCTGCCTGTAAACACGGGATGCCCCTCTCTGCCTGTAAACACGGGATGCCCCTCTCTGCCTGTAAACACGGGATGCCCCTCTCTGCCTGTAAACACGGGATGCCCCTCACTGCCTTTAAAGCAGGATGCCCCTCTCTACCTGTAATGCGGGACGCTCCTCTCTGCCTGTAATGCGGGATGCTCCGCTCTGCTTGTAATGCGGGATGCCCCTCACTGTCTGTAATGGGAGATGCTGCACTAGTACTACCTCCATTGTGGGATGATGCTCACTGGCTGTAATGGGGTGATTCGGAGGGGGAGATTTTAGCACACCAATTTGTTCATATTTTCTTTCTTATTTTTGTCCTCTAAACCCTGGTAAACCATGGAACAAAATAAGGTGTGTGTGTGTGTGTGTGTGTGTGTGTGTGTGTGTGTGTGTGTGTATACATGAATATACTATACTGGGCCAGGAAAAGTGCAGCAGAGCCGGTGTGCCCCGAAAAGTCTCGGGCCGTTTTTTAGTCCCAGTCCGCTCCTGCTAGCGACCCATGGCCGAACACAGCGACTACTAGTGGGCGCCCTGAAAATGCCTGATACAGAAGCTCATCTGTCGCTACCTGGCGTTAGTGATGAATCAGCCTGCCTGTTTCCCTTTAAAAACTTAAAGTGGACCAACACCCACCCCCGATCAGCTCAGAAATCGGGATGCCCCGCTGTGTGAAACCCCCCAGAAAGCCCCTAAAAACGTACCTTATTGGCGATGGACAAGCGACGGATAATCCGCCGCCTCCCGCACATCCCTCTAGCAGGACGCGCACCCACGCCGGTCATTCACAAATGGCCAGAGAGGTGGCGGCTTATCCGTCGCTTGTCCGTTGCCAATAAGGTAAGATTTTAGGGGCTTTCTGGGGGGTTTCACACAGCGGGGCAGCCCCGATCGGGGTGCCCCGCGGGAGTGGACCAACACCCAGGATAGTGAAAATCCTGGGTGTTGGTCCACTTTAAAAGCAGAAAATATGCTCAAAATATAACAAACCAAAAATTATTTGCCAGGAGTGCTATTTTAGGTCGGACCTAAAACAAGAATCCAATATTTTCTCAGAACCTTCTGCTGAACTTTAAATCCTATACATTAAATACTTTAATTGCCAAATTATATGCCTGCTGCCAGCAGATGAAAGGATCCCTGTAGTATGATGATGGTTTTATTACAAGAAGCAAGGACCATGCTCCTCCCAGGGTGGAAAATTGTATTTTAATCCAGCATATCCAAAATTTTATGGAAATGTGCAATGAAAGAGTTCCGGTGGGACTCCAGTTTCTGCATTACCTGCCAAGTTTTGGAGACACCCACTCAGATCTTCATCTCGGCAGCTGTCAGTGGCATGCGGCTACTTGCTCCACGGATTCTGTGTCATTTACAAAGTGGGAATACCAAGCAAGGCAGCTCGTTGTTTATTGTGAATCTAACAAATGAGTAAATTCTAGAAGCAGCTCTAGGACAAACGTTTCGTGAGTCACCTTTAGTTTCACATTGTGCATTGTTTCGATGTGACGTATAAGTGCCCTGTGCTCATTTTTTATGTATTAACATAAAGTAGTTCCTCAGAGTAGATAAGTAAGATGCTACTATTTAAAAGTAAAAAATGAATTGCCCAGACACAACCTAAGGTTATGTGTCACAAAATCATTCTGAGTAGGTCATTAGGGGCCTGATTTATATGCCATATCGGGGCAAATTAGAGTTGTGAAACTTACACTGGCACATGTTGCTGCACTGCAAGAAACACATTTACTAAAACATTAGCTTTGCAGAAAAATTCAGAAATGAATATAAATAATATTTTGTACTACTCTAATGTTCATTGATGTGGCGTAGGCTGTCAGATAGTGCTTGATAGATTAGGCCCTATATAACAGTGAGTAGGATCTGATCTTTCCTTGGGATACAAGGTCCTTCTTTGATCGAGCAAGATACAACAGATTTACTTCGACACTTCGACACACATCTAATGGGTAACAACAAAAAAAAGTATGGCCTGATAAACAATAGATTCCTGCATAGCATGTGTCACCCAACATTTGTACAGATAATTCTGTGGGTTATTCACCCCCCCCCCACAATTTGGTCCCAGGTTTGGTCAGGCAAGGAGGTCCTTTGTGGCTAGGTTCACATAAGAGTGAGAATTTTAAATGTTTTCATAATACTTGAAGCAAAGTAGGGAAGCATACTTTGTTTTTTCCAGAGCTTCGGGCAGGGGTAACATGCTTATTTTGACAACCATGGTCTTCTGCCCCAGACGTGCTTTCCCAGACTTTCCTCATGGCAGCCATGTTAGATTTCACAAGTCTTAAAGGGGCCACAGCACTCAATCCTGTTAGCTTGCAGCCAAACCTATAATGTGTAACTAAATCTGGTTAAATACGGAATCTTGGTCCATACACATCTGCAGAAGTATGCTGAAGCTGCACCACCAAGCGCCAAGGTGCGGTCCTAACTCTAATCTCTGAGAGCCCCCCTTTGGGACATACAATGCAAAAGACAAATTGGGAGCAGGCTTACCTGAATGTGCCTTATAACCTCGAGTGCAGCACATGGGTGGAAGGGTTGAAAGCCTCGCAGTACAGCCTCAGACCCCCCCCCCACCCCATGTGCTGCACTCTAAGTTATATCCCAATTTATCTATTGCATTGTATGTCCAGAGATTAGAGCTAGGACTGCACCTCACAGAGGCACTGTGGTGTTTGCTGGTGCAGCTTTAGCATACTTCTGCAGATATGTGTGGACTAAGACCTCTGTATTTAACCAGATTTAGGGATGGATTATTGATTTGGCTGCAAGCTAACAGGACTTAGTGTTATAGCTCCTTTAATACTTGTGATTCCTAATTGCCCTGCTCACGTGCACCTCCCAGGTTAGTTATAAATTGGTCTGAGCGGCTGCCAGCTCTCCTTTCTTTTTAGCCATGTTATATTTCTAAATTATGCTGCAAGGCATGTGGCCATTTGCTTTGCCCATTGGGCCCAGGAGTGCGGAAGAGCATGATTCCCACCAGTATGTGTCCAGGGTTTCACCACAGGGCCTTTGCTAAAAGACAAAGGGGATAGTATGGTGGTGGTGTGGTATTTCAGGCCTCCAAGTCTTGGGGTTACCAGCACTTAAAGTTGGAACATTAAGAATGAATTAGGCTGATCCCATAGACTATAATAGTGTTCGACTATAGGGTGTTATAAAAAACAGACAGACAGATATAGGTAGCTGTTTGGCTCATCACTGCTGTAGGAAGGTATCAACATTTTACAAAACTAGTATTTTATGCGGCATTATATTGGCCAGATAAAAGTGAAGCAAAGTTCCCATTACTAAGTTTTCTTAATAATGCAATCGTATTACTCAAAATATAAAAAAAATCAATTTAATTAATATTGCGCACAATTGGTTCACATTTGAAATCTGAACAAAACGGCTATGAGGAAAATACAAAATACAAAGGTTTAATTCAAACTACATTTGTAGTCCCTGTCTCAGAATGTGTTGAAGATTCCTGCTTCATTTTCTTTTGTTCTAGATTGGGTTCAGTTGATCTTGGATTGCTAATCAGAGCTTTATTCATTTCAATTTTCAATATTATTTTGGTGGGTGGTTGAATTTAATGAGAATAGTTCCCCTGTACAATGTTACAGGTGTAGATGAAATATATATACAGTAAATAAAAAGTCTACTACATGCCATGTCACTGAGCTTACAGAATGTAGAAAATCGGGTGTCAAGTTCTATTCTAGCTATAAAATAGAGAAGACTAGGTACAATTTCTCTTATCATAGCATTGTCAGTCTTTAGGATGATTTGTTATATCCTATTACCCTATTTATAATGCAGTTACTCCTGCATAACCTGTTTGACTTCGAAGAAATTCAGGCAACAGACTTAAGAAAATTGTGGCTATGTTCCCACAGAGAGGTTAACTATGCATATTAGGGCTCAGTAACAGGGCTAATCTTAGCCTGAAAATCAAGGGATGAGACCTGCACTAGACCTGTACTATTCTAAGCCAGCGGTCAAAGCATCAGCCTAATGTCTATGGTCAGTGTATTATAACAGAGGAATATGGTCTAATTAGAATTGCTTCTGTGCTGCTGCTGCTGGTGGGTGTCTGTTGCCTACTGCTCACTTTGCCTCCTTGTGCCAATGAATAAAAAGCAGGTATTATGTTAGCCAAGTCCTTCTATTTATGGACACAATTTGCAGAGGAAGACAACCTAGGATCATAGTGTGTCTGATAATCTGCAGATGACAACCCCAAACCTAATAAAAACAAATTTTTCGCTCAGGTTTTGATAAATTGCTATAAGCTCTTTTTAGTATATGATCTTATGCGCTCCCTGGTCCCCACCAATAAATTTAAAGTGGACACAAAGTTCTAAATAGACTCTTGGTCCATTTAGATTGTTCGTTAGGAGACTCTCAATTTGGGAGTATCGCTATCGGAAATCCTGTGGCACAAACTCACCCTGTTGAGCAATGGCATCCCTCCAAGCTGTGTGCCACAGCCGGCAGACCTTTAGCTCAGCTAGGTGTGTTGAGCCGGAATGCCACTGCAGGGCAGAGCGCTCTACTAGGTGCACATAGTATGTAGCATGAGTTGGGGGTTTCCACAGTAGGACATCTGGTTCTAAGTCGATCAAGAGTTGACTTATACCTTGGGTCCACTTTAATTGAAAATCTTTTCACTTATTCATTTTCAGCTTTCCTCTTACTCGAAGATAAAATGTAAAGGTTAATCGCCACAACGGGATCAGATAGAATGTTACGTTCTATCAGTTTGGCCTGTTTTTGAAATAGTTGGCCAGTTTGGACTTTTGTAGTTTACATTTTTTGTTTTGTTTTGTTTACATAGTGTACAATTTAATACAGATGAAAATGCTAGAGGTTTAGACTGGTTGGATGCTTACTCTTCATAAAATGAATTCAATGCGCTTACTGTCTTGTGGGATGTAGTTGCACAGTCCGAGAAAAATCAATCACATTTTATAATTTGTTTATAATGGTCTTGACTCATCTTGTATACATTAAATTTTATCAGCCAGTCAAAAGCAACTGGACTTGCTGTTTTTTTGTTTGCCATTTGAAGCTGGTGTATTAGGTGTTGAAACATCTTCAATAATACCCAAGTCAATATGCCTTTTACTTACGGCCATTTCCTATGTTGTATGTATGCTCTGTTGTCCCTACTTGTCTAAAGATTTCAATTCTAAGAGCTCCTAAATCCAGGTTTGTCTTCATGGCTCATATAAAACATAGTATCTTTCATTCCATAGTGCATAGAGATGAGTAGCTATAGACAACGAGATAAAGTGCCACCTCTAGCTTAAGAGGTTGTACGAAAACAACTGTTCTTATTGTCAAAAAGTTTCTTTTCATACTGTCTGTGTATTATCATATATGGTATATATGGTCCGTGTATTATCATATGGGCATACAGGACTAGAGGTAATATCAGTGTGTTTCAGTGACAGGGTGCCACTTGTTAGCTGCAGAAGAAGTTTTAAAAATATCACCAAGCCCGTTGCAGTGGTGGCAATGAATGCTGCAACTGTGCTGCTCCCTTTCGTAACTCTGAATCGAGGCATTTAAATTGTGTCAATAGCGGAGACTTGCTTACGTCATCTCAGCATATAAATACGTTCTGTTATCCTGAACAGATTCTGAGTAAAAGCACAGTAGCGTAACTGTTTCATGTTGTATCAAAGGATTCAACTGCATCCATCCAAATAGATGGGGTGCTTGGTGACTGTACTGGAAATGGCCTTGATTCTTGGAGCTGCCTTTCAAGAGCCTGAGTGCGGTGGTACATTTCTAGGTAGCTGGTCTGGAGCTCTTTCTGATATTTCAGTACTTTCTCCTTTTCGGCTTTCCAAGTCTTTTTTTCATTCTCAAAACTCAATATTTGGGCCTCATTCTGCCGCCTCTCCAACATCAGCTCTGCCTTTAGTCTTTCTACGTCCAGAGGTTCATAACCATCTTTTGGGTTTCCACTGGATGCAGCTGGAGAGTGTATGTCTTTAGCCTTCTCCAAAGCTTGAAGATGAGCTTTAAGATCTGAAGCCTCTTTTTCTTTCTCCCTCGCAAAAGCTTTGGCTTCTCGAAGCTGTGTCTTCATTGTAAAGATCTCCCCCATTTTTTGGGTAACTTCTGTTTGTGAATCTTTTAGCTGCTGTTTGAGGAAGGAAATTTCACCAGCTTTCTGAGAGATCTGAAACAAAAATAGCAAAACATTATTAGAGACAAAGTCAATGTCCAGACACACTCAAAGCCAATTCCATTGTGTAGGGCTACACATGGCAATATTCTATTTGTTTTCTTTTTGAAAACAAAACTATTTTGCCAGCGTAATTATGAAATACATTTTCACCTCCTGTGATGTCCCCTGTGACGGGAGTACCAAAGCTTTGTGATGTAAGCATGCTATGTGCATTGCTTGAGTTGAGGCTCTATTTGAGCCTATCACTAAGAGAGGGGGCATCAACCTGACACGAGTCTCGATGCTCACGACGCCCCTTGTTCTCAGAAACCAGGAGGCTGCTGAGCGGTGGAACAGCTGGGAGATGCGTGTTTGTTTTTTGATTTGGGTTTACAGTCCCTTTAAACCGAACTTTTGCCCTGAATAAGAGCATATCTTATATGTTTCCCACACCCTGTACATACAGATTGCTCGCATTAAAAATCATCCTAACTGCATCTACTTCATATTTTGAGCCTTTAAACATAGCACAGCTATAACCCTGCCCCTGCACTTTTGCCCTCTCTCCTCCGTATGTGATGCTTCTGAGGGGAGATGGCAGCGCCCGTGACAAAAAACTTAAAATGTATTCATTTTAAATGCTGGGGATTGGGCTTTTCATTAAATGATGCTGACGGTCTGGTTTAAGGCCTTATAGCAGATACAATTTTCATAGGGGGACTTCCTTTCTTTCTTTCTTTCATCAAGGTAACAGAGATTAGTGATGGAGTGGTTTAATATACATGATAATAGATAGATTTTAATGGACATGATGATACATCATATTTTTCCTGCTTACAAAACTATTCCTAATTAAAGTAACCCCAAGTAAACCTTTTATTTGTGAATAAAGCATTGACTAGATCTGCCTCAGGCATATCGTGGTACATAATTACAGCCCCTGTCAAGATTTGGGGTATACAGTAGCAATGTTTAAACGACACCTTTTATATATTTTATAAAATACAACAGCAAGTATTAGTATCTTAAAGCGATACATAAAGCCAGTTTAATCTCACATTACAGTAGCCACTTAAAGCAGAACAAAACCCTGTGTGGCCAGCCCTGGAATCTACAAGGGTCCATCTGATCGCTGGCTTTCACACAGCGGGACATCCCACATTGGGTTGCACCAGGGGCAAGGACTTTGGTTGGCTTTTGTCCACTTCAAGCCGACTACCAATGCCCTCTTCACAATTGCAGTTTAATACTTTGTGGGTTGACTTCTAAACAAGCCCCCAGCTTGGTCCAAACAAGCCCCCCCTCACACTTTGCCATGTCCTGGGGGAGTTTATGTGGATAAGGGAAACACAGCATTGACAGGAGCATAGAGTGGCTAGGAAGCATGTGGTCATCCCCTCCTCAGCTCCTGTATTCTGCTTCCCATCCTCCACAGTCCAGACTAGTGACATAAGCTGCCATGGATCGCCTATGTCACCTATCTGAGATGAGGATGATGGGGAGCAGAATACAGGAGCCAGGGTGACTATAAAAGCACACTTCCCAGCCTGCACTCCGGATAGGTAAGTGCCATGTTTCCCCCAAAATGCATTGATTTATGTTATAGAAGGGATCCATTGTATTCACTTTATCAACCATTGGGTCTTGGGGATTTTACCGAACTGTGCTTAATAATTCTTGAGCTTGTGGTGTGGTGCTAGCTAATAAAATGAATATGGGGGGCATATATGGGTATGATGATTCCTTACCTCCCATTTGGACTCTTCCAGTTTAGGGCTGATGTTTTCAGAACTGGACTGTTTTTGCTGCTTTAGCTGCTCACACTCCATCTTTGAGGAGCAGAGCTCCTCATAAAGACGCTTCTTTTCCTGTTGCACCTTATACAACTGGAGTTGTAAAGCGCGCTGGCTTCGCAACGCCTGCTGGGAGATTTGCTGCAATTTAGACACATACATCTGTTTTAACTCATCCAGTTCCTCCATCCACATGCGCCGCTTGTCCTCAAACACCTGCAGAAAAGGGACACATTACTTCAAGGAACTCATAAAGAAATGAAGATAGATTTTGTTTGAACCGTCCCCGCCTCTCACTGTCCAAAATATAGTATAAATCAAATGTTTGTAAAATAGTAAGTACAGGTACATTAAAAAGATTTCTATATTCTTTGGACTTTTTAAACTGATGCTAAATGTATCCTTGACCTTTGACACACACACAAAAATGACATATTCTTTTTTTAATTTGTACTTCTCGATTTTATGGGACCACTTTTTATTAAACATTTTTTTTTCTATCTACATTACAGCAGAGATAGGAGACGCCACTCCATCTCTGTTCCTGGTTAGGAGCTTTCTAGGTCAACAAAGATTGTTCACACCCACACTTCCAGACTAGATTGCCTGCTTGTGAATGCTAGAGCAAAATACACTTGTAATTAGTTCTAAATTAAGACTACAGTGGCAACAAAAGGTTTAGTATCAATAAAATAGAACTGGGTAAGAGTTTCTACTTCTGCATTTATAAGAAGTGACAATATAGCCACTTATCCTAAGAGAAGCTTGTAGCAGTCAGCCAGATTCCTTACATGCCTAAGTGGCCCATAGAACTTCCACGAAGAGTCCCCATTGGATCCTGGCTTTTGCTTCTATCTCTATATGGTCTTTACCTGGTCATTACCTGGCCCCTATCAACTGTTCTTCTCCAGGTTTCTTTTGGCCTCCCTCTTGCCCTAGTGGGTTCTATTCTAATGCTTTTCTTGTTAGGGAACTGTGTGGTTGTCCTAGAGTATGACCTAGCCACCTCCACGTTTGTTATTAATTTCGAAATCAATTGTTTTTTGTCTTGCTTCATTCAAGTTTTTCATTTGGGATTTTGTCTGAGAGCCTATAGTCGAGAATGTGTCGAGGGGCCTATTTGTGAAGGTTTTTTCCATGGTATTTTTTTCATGTTTTACTGCCATACAGTAAAACAGACTTCAGGTTCGTATTAAAGATTTTTAATTCAGTACTTTTACTGTATATGTTTGCTTTGAGACCTCAGTTGAATGAAAGCTCCTCTTGCTTTATTGATTCTGCTTTTTGCAACTTTGTCTGCACCTCCTTCCATAATAATTATGCTTCCAAGGTAACAGAAGGAGGGGACTAACTCTATAGCTTGTTTTTCCAGTATCAGTCTGTCTTGGTTATTGTTTTTTACCCTCCTCTCCTTTGTTTTCTTTCTGTTTATCCTCACTGCCACTTCAGCAGCTTTCACTTTTAAGTCCTGTAGGCTTGTAGCAGGATTCCATCAATTTTAAAGATGCTCCCAATTCCAACAACTCTTTTTACTACTGTAGCACAAGCTCCCTATCATTTGGATGCCATAGACAGTGTACAACCCATTCAAGCGGACACTGCAGGACATTCTGTTTCTAAACATTCTAGGGAAGCACGTGCCCAAATATGACAAGTAAGGGAATCTGCTGTAATTTAGAGATCTTGTGAAATACATAATTAGCATTGCAAAAATAATACAATATTTTGTGGGTTAGAAGCATGTGGATTCTTTGCTGAGGGTTATGAACAATTAGCTACACCCCCATTAGGGATATTACATTAATGCATAGAGTGATTACACGATTTACACCCTGCTAATTAAAGGCTTAATCAAAGAAATTACGGCCCATTGAATCCAAAAATAAATTATTAAAAAAAACTATTCTAGGGAATCCTTTATATTCTAACTTATCCACCATTTCCTTCTTTTTGAATACTAGACTAGACCATTATTTTGTAGAGTAGGCTTATTAAAGCCATAGCACATAAAATAAGCTTTCTGTGGTAAAACTTTATTAAAGAGCAGGTCAAAATATTTTGCTAGAAGGGCCGCATTGTGCTTCCACTTACCTGAGTAAAGGGATCATCATTGTCACTTAAGTTTCTTCTTAGCTGTCTCAGCTCCACCCCTTTCTCATGGAGTCTTTCTTCAAGTTGGCGGGCTACATCTTCCACAGACTGAGAGTATTCATATGGTGGAGGAGGTTCACCTGAACACCGGCTCAGAGTTGCCATGCTTTTGCAAGACAGTGGCATTCTCTCACCAGATACCATATCTCGAGCTGCTCGGGAGGCTCTGTCTAATGATCCTCCAATATGGTTAATATGTCCAGTAGATGCGCTGATTTGTGCCCGTGCTACACTAAATCCAGGGCTGTAACCGTTAAAGCTGTTCTGTCTAGAGTCAGGCAGGCTGTCATTTTCCTCATTTTCACTTTCAGGATAGTTAATATGATGGCTGTTACTGGACTTAAGTACCCCACGTCGAGGTGGACTGTTCAGACTACCCAATGTGTTTAGACTGCCATTGCTCTTAGACAGCTTGTGGCTACCAGCGGAACATAGGCTCTGCATTGACATGAAGTTCTTTCCAGTGGATGGTCCAAAGCGAGACTGCAAAAAAAAGATTAAAAAACATGTTGCCGACTCTGCTGAGATACTTTCATTTATATTAATTACATGACTCATATCCATACTGTTCAGCTAATGTAATATGCAAAGCTCTACAGAAAATAGTCCAGAATGGTCTGGAAAAAAAATCGATCTTTCATTAATAATACATTTGATCCTCATTGCATGGTTCCCTTAATCGGGATGCCCTGCAGTGTAATGTGCAATAGAAGCCCCTCAGCCCGATTGTTCACTTTTTCCTGGATAAGGGTATTGCAAACATAATTCCAACTTTAATAAGACACTTCTAAGCACCAAGTCTATACAAATAGTAAAAGACATAGAGGAGGAATGGAATAATATTGATAACTAGGTGAGTCATTTTAACTAAATGTTAAATGCGCAGAGTGTGCAGCAGTAAGCATGCTGCTGTAACTCACCCCATCCTCTTTCTCTGAGCGGTGGCAGCATTTGAATCTGGCTCTAGCCGGAGTTACAGAAAGATGGCTGCTGGCTCCCATGAGTGAGGCACTAAAAGTATCCACACTCATGGGAGCCGACAACCATCTTCTTGTACCCCTGACTGGGGCAAAATCCAAATGCTGCTGCTGCTGCTCCGCTGCCCCTGCTGCTGCTGAGGATCGCAGGCTGAGGTGAGTGCAACCTTAGGTCAAGCGGGTTGATGGTCTTCTCGTCTTTTCCGTGTTAGGGCTGGATGCCGGACTTATACATGGACTTCATGGCTGACTCCTAACCAATCTCTAGGGATGGGGTCTCCCTCATAAATTATAGAGCTTACACTTTTTCACCACCTTCCTAAAATAAAACGTTTGTCTCAAATGGTTTGGGTTGGTTGTAGAAAGCATTAAGTTGCTAGAAATCATTTCGGAAGAGCTGTTAGCGTGGGCAACAAAGAGGCCTTGTTTTAAAGTGGTTGAGTGCTGGGTCAAAGTAAATTGAATTATTGACACATCAGTATCAGATGTTCTGTTTCATTGGCCATGAAATTGGTACTTTTTAGCATGCTTCTATAAATATATATTCCAATTTAGAGTTATTATACAGTAGTAAAAATGTAAAAAGGTTGATCAGCCCAGAAAGGCTGCTGCTAGTCCTTGAAAGTCTACTTTCAATTGCATTTCTAAAGGGTATTTTTTGTGCCAAAGGATGTTCTTAAAGTGCACCAAAACCCAGGATTTTGACTATACTGGGTTTTGGTCCTTGCCCCCGGGGCACCCCGATCGGGGGTACCCTGCTGTGTGAAACCCCCCAGGCCGCTGAAACCAACTCACCTCTTCCTGGTCCTACAGCACATGTGCAGCTGCTCATCCAATCAGCGCGCTCGGATCCACTGACGGCCGCATCCCCCGCTACCCTCTAACAGGGAGCATGCCGCACCGGCCATTCACAAATTGAAGCAGATTAAATGAGCAGCTCTGCAGGCACCGTTGGACTGAGGACAGGTGACTGACCAAAACCCAAGATAGTGAAAATCCCGGGTTTTGGTGAACATTAAGACGGCAATGAAGGAAGTTCCAGCTTGTGTTTCCAGAAACAATAAAAAACTTGAATCCATCTGATTAAAGTGCAGACATAGATGACAGTCTGCCCAAGGTCCATACTGCAGCGTGTTTCGGGCATAGCAGTCCGCCGCCAAATCGTGCTAATACTGTTTTAATCAGATGGATAACTCCTACATTTTATATCGAACAGGACCGCCTTCATTATTACATAGTAGCTTTGTTTCATTTATTGAATTTTCCCTTTTCAGTGAAAATATTTATGGATTATGTAGTGTTGCCATAGCATTTTATAGGGCCATAAGGGTCGATTCAAAGAAACATGTAACAGCTTTGATTTTGGTGCCGATCATCCTATTTTTCCCGTACGCTCGTGCGCTCGTATGAACTTGCGAGTGATTCTATAAGCAAATACGTTTCTATCCTAAAATGTACGTCCGTCCGTATGGCAGTTCGGGAATCAGACCTATGTCAGTTTCCATCCTGAATTTTCCGTTTCATTTCTCAGGTTGCAACATTGGTTTTGCCCTTTTTCCCTGGACGTAAATCCTTCTGATCTTGCGGCTGCGCACTACAAACTTACCTCATTAAAGTGCATTCTAAATATTTGGTCTTTTGTTTTTCTTTATTTCATTCATTTTGTAGTAACCAACCATTAATGAATGCATTTGCATAAGTAAATCTTACTTTGTTTAATTTTTAGTTAACTTGCATTTTTTACTTGTGGATTTAATTTTAATATTTTGGCTTCAAATGGTACAACTTAAAATGTTGTGTGTGGTTACCCACACCCTCTACATACAGATTGCTCTCAAATATAAAAAAACACCCAGCAACTTCTGCATGTTATGAGCCTAGAAACAGCCAAGATGGCGGCTCAGGTATTATCGGGCAGCCTGCAAACAGAAAGGGCCTTGTGACTGTGTTGCTCTGCATTCTTTGATTTCTGACCTTTCCGTGCCCCCAGCTCTGCTGTGTCTGTGCAAAATACAGCAGTAACCCACATCCTGCACTTTATCCCGCTCTCCTCTCCTCAGTAAGTGTGATGCATCTGACCAAAGATGAGCTAAAATAATTCAACAAAGCAAAGGTAAACAACTACACCAATAAATTCAATCTAAAAATATTATTCTAGTACATCAATGTAAAAATAAATAACAAAGGACATAAGTTTCTTTAATTAACGCAAATAAAGGTTTACATGCAAAGGACTAATTAAGGTCCACATTAAAATGCTTTTATAAGGCATACATGAATCAGGTATGCATTGCCATACAATTTATGGCCTCGGCCATGCTGATACATGCAGTTCATTGGAGCTCAAGACGCGCAGACTCCTCCACATAGCCAAAAAACCTGTTCAAGAACAGCAATACGACTGCTAAAAGGTGTCGGCAGTGGCTTTCTTTTAAAACGTATTTAGAGGTTTGAAAACTGCTCTCTGAATCACACCTAAACACATCCGAGTATCCTAAGTTTTACGTTTTCATCCTAAGTTTTACGATTTGATCCTAAGTTTTACGTTTTGATCCTAAAATTTAGGAACGAACTTCCGATGATCGTAAGAGCATATACGCATTCGTACGTAGGCTCGTGCAAGTCGGAAATGGCCAAAAAAACAGGAAAAAATGACTAACACCCACCCAAACTTACGATTCTCGATCCGAAATCAATTAACTTTTGCTCTTTGAATCGAGGGGATAGTTTCTTAATCTAATGCATATTAACTTACACACACAAAGGTGCCCAAGTTGGACAGACTTAATTTCCATTGCGCACAGGAAGAACATACGCCAGAGCACTGGCCACTAGACCGGAGACAGTTTAAACTCAAAACAAGCATACATATAGACCACACATTGTCATTACAAAGAAATAACTCTTAATAAAACTGAAATCCTGACCTTTTCAAAACGTCCTCTTTCTGGAAGTGATGTCTTGGTGAAATCTTTAGCCCGGCGCTCTCTCTGGTACAGACCAGGGTAGTCATTTTCTTCTTCATCAAGGCTGTGTTCTCTTCCCAATCCAGAAGACATCTTCTTGGAACTCTTGCCAACTTTTCTTGTAATACTCAAGTAACTCAGCAGTTCTTTTTGATTAAAACCCCTCTTTAAGAAATTTCCAGAGCTGTGAGAATCTGGAAGGGGCTTGAAGTCTAATCTAAAATCATCCGGTGAAAAGTCGTGTTTCTCAATCAGGCTGCTGACGCTCCCCATGCTGCACATGTAGGTTACGTCCGAACTGAAAGAATGGAGGAGCTGTTTGGCAGGATCACAAGCCAGGCTAAACGTCTGTGCAGCTGCCATGGAGAATTAACATTTGCTTTGACAGTACTGCAAGAATAAAAAAAATACTATAATCAGCAACTACATATTGCAGGGTAAAAATAAATAATATTTTTTTATTTAAAGTTTTCTTTAAAAACTTTTTTTTTTTTATTCTTTTGACAGTTTTCTACATTCACTAGGAAAAAATAGCTATTAAAGCTGCTTGTCCAAGCCAAATGAACCCAACAGGTTTCTAAAGAACTGATCTAACACATAAGTATGGCCAGGGACAAACAATCACAGGGAGACCCAGGACAATGCCCGTGGGCCGCACTGCTTTGGGGCCAATTGAGCTGCTACTTTGAAGAGGAACTTTGGTGGAGGTTAAAACCTCCCCCAAACCTCACCGATCTGCTGCCCCCCCATCCAGTTTTACCTTTTGGCACTAAATGCTCTCCTCACCGAGGGATCTATCTTCTTGGTCCCTCTGATTCCGGGCAAACGTCCGACGCGGCGCCATCTTGCATCCCATCAGACACTGCGCGTGGCCTCTGATTTCGTACCTGCGCAGTGCCCATGAACGAGATGCAATGGGGCTGCCTGAAATCCCGCAAGACTTTGCTGCTAAAGCCATGCTGTCTCTAACAGATGCTAAGCCGGCGCGGGAGGCAGCGATTGGACCCTGAAGCAGCTGGATGACACCGCAGTAGGCAGAGGTGACATCCAAAAGTTAAGTAGGAGCTATTGGGGAGGGAAATCATCCCCTTTTTATTTTTGGTCAGATGTTCTCCTTTAAACACCTACATTAGATCCCTGCTCCCTTAGTTTTCCTCTCAGCCCCATTGTAACCACAAGCCAAGGAACCCCAGCCACCAATTCTATAACCCCGGCATCATGGTTGGGGGTGGGAACTTCAGCAAGGATGTCTCGGGCTGGCCAGGGCCTGGGAGAATCCAGGGCTGATTTTTGGTCTCAGTCCACCACTGAGTATGTCCAGTCATAGCTTAAATACATCAGACAACAACTCTGTGTGTATAAACCAAACTAGGGCAAGCCAATAATGTTTTTGCATTGCATCATGGCAGCTCGACTGTGGTGCCAAATATAGCGTGTGTATAAACCACAGTGTGATTTTATTTTTAAAATAATAACAGGTTAAGGAGGGACTATCAGCGCAAATAACTGGAAAATAAATAACTACCCCTTGTAGGAAATACCAGAAGCTTCACATTCCACAAAACCAAAGCATCGGTTAATGAAAACTTAGAGGTATAATACTAGGTACAATACTATTCTTAAAACAGGAAAGCAGTTATAAGACACAGATCCATACGAACAATAGTACTGCCTACCACACTTAGGCAATATGTGGAGCCATGCATATTAACCTGCTTTCCACCATTCTGAGTAGCCAGAACCACTAAGATGTGCAATATCCAGTTACGGCTTTTGTCATTTACACAGCCATATTATCACAGGAATCCCCGCTGATAGGGCTCTCTGCCAGGACGAGATAGAATTGGGGGGGGGGGAGGGTTTGGACAGTGCAACACTGGAAGATATTTAGGGATTTAATTTCATAAAAATAAACAAGGATGCAGGACCTTACAGTAGGTAAAATATAACATAAGGAATGTGTTTCAACTCTTTACTTGTTGCTATTAAGAAGATAAAGAAATGGTTACAGAATCTAAGCATGGAAAAACATGTATCTCAACTACCACAAGCAATACTCATGTGCAACCACATCTACAAACTCTGCTAGAAAGGCCTATAAGTATCTAGGACTAATAAACAAAACAGCAGGCAAGGGAGGGAAGCATAAACTGAATTAAACCTCAGAAGTGCTATAGATACCCCTGTGTGCGCAGGACCAGATCCCAGCAGCCACAAGGAAGCAGAGGAAGAAAATTGTTGAGCCTCACTTTGTGAAGACCGGCTAGGCCCCAGGGTAAAAGAAGGATGGCGCCTTGAACAGACGATCGCTAAAGCAAACAGTAACTGATCCGTGGAAATGCCGCTGCGATCAATCGATCAACGAGAATTTGCTCGTTGGTCAAGAGTGGTATCGTTTTGGTTGACATAAAATCAGCTGCAATTTAGACTATACAATACCTCAAATGCGAACTTAATTATGATCACTTTAAAGAACATTTGCTGACAAATTGTCAGTGTCTAAATGCAAGTTGGCCACTTGCATACGAGTCGTACAATCGTTTGCTTGCTCAATGAACAGTCAATTAATCTGTTCATGGAAATGCGCCATAGCTGATGGATGTGGAAGGAGTTCAACCCTCAGTTAGGTGAGGCCGATGATTACTAATTGGTCCTGGACAGCCATGCAGCTCCACGAGTCCCCCACTGTACTACCTGGCTGTGAAACATTTCTATTTGTTTATATGTGTTTCAAGCTTTTTGGCCCTCATCTGTACAATGTATTGAGATAATTGCAATATGCATGTGAAGTCTAGGACTCCTGACACAAGTCATCTTATGTAGACCTGTTTGGCATAAAGAATCTGTAAATCCAAGAAAAAAGAAAAAAAGGAAAACTCACCCTGCAGCAGCTCCTGGCCAGTCTGGTGCTTAGAAACCTGCCAGCTTCTGTGATCAGGTTTACCAGTGCCCATGGTCACTCTCGTTAACTGGGTCATGACATCCAAAAAGTATTCAGTGCCAAAGGAATTCTGGAATGTGCTCTCATCTTATTCTCATAAGCCAGAAGGTTTATTGACCCTTTAATATAGTGGGCCAAGAGAGAAAAACTATAGAAAGGCATATTAAAGCCCCAAAAGAAAGCTTCAAAAATAGGTTCACAAGAGGGATCATTATTGTTGTGTGACATAATTGCACATCTTAGTGGTTCTAGTGCTCAGCATCGTGAAGAGAGGCTTTAATAGCTGATTTGCATGGCTTCACCTACTGGCTAAGAGTGGTTCTTGTTTTGTATGGAACATACTTTCCTTTTCAAGAAAGAACTCTCTTTTCTTCAAGACTGCAGTTGCAGAGAAGTTGATTGTTTTGATGCAAAATGCCTGACAATCCCCCCCCCCCCCCCCCCCGAGTCATTGTTGATAGGCAGACAAACTGGTGCAGATGATATGTAAATAGCTTCTCTTTTTGAAGCAAATGAAAGAAAGACTTGAACAACTATGCTGTAGTACAGACAGGTCAAAGAGAAACCCACTCCCAAGGGAGATGAAAGAGACCCACTCCCAGAGGAGGTCACATGAGGTTAAAGACAAGTGCAAAAGTTGAGAGTCAATATATTAATCTTTAAAGAGTTATTTTATAGCATCAAATCTACAGAACAACCATTTTATCACGCCCTACCAAAATGTAATTAATAGTTTCTTTTATACTCTTAGTATTCAAATTGTGAATTATTACAAAAGTTACAAAAAGAATATGAAAGAATGAAACACTGAGTCACTGACAGATGAAGGCCGCCCACATGCTTCCATACAGAAGTCTCAGCACATGTTCCTTCACAGATATCCATACAGCGTGTTCACTTCTTTCATACAAGAGGAGGAAAGGAAAAGATAGGTGCAAAGCATCAAGTTCATTTGGATTACAAAGATTGTTTGAATCATTCTGAAGCCTACTTGTAAAATGGTACTTCTGTGCACAGCTTTGTGACTATCAGTTTTCTGTATGTAATGCCTTCGCTAAAGTGATTGGGCAGACTCATTTAAAAAAAACATTTACCTGCTAGACTCTCAACCAGCCTCCAGCACATATCTGAACATCTAGGCAACTGTGGATGCTTATATGGTGCGGCTGCTTCAGCAAGTCAGCTAGGTTACTGGTGACAAGAGGCAGGGGTGTGCAGCGAGGCTGGCCAGGGAGCTCTTGCTAGGACCATACCCGACAGTAAAGGAACCGGACAGTCTAGTCCTGTTCAGGAAAGTTTAAAAAAAATCATATCATATTTGGCAATTGCATAAGTCCTGTGGGTTGTCAGGTGCATGATTCTTTTTATATAACTTGCCTGGACAGGACTACATCAGTTTTATTAACTTATATAATCAAGCCTGGATGAGCTATAAAGAAAAAAACAGAGATGATCTTCATTCTCTAGTGGCCAAGGTGGTGAAACACGAAGATGTGACTGCTGGAGAAACAGTGATGGATATTTCTGGGTGCTCTTGCTGCTGCCGAACTGTTCCAGACACCCCACAGCCTGCAACTCCCCCTATTGAGAATTGTCCTGAGCTCCATGAACCTGCTTTTCTGCTTCCCCTTCCCCATCGCTACTTTCCTTTGGTGGTCTTACCTATTACAGTCTTTACCTGATTGCTCATTGCCAGTTAGCATGCAAATAGCGGCCATGCTGTGTGCACCACCCCCATAGGTGCTCCCAAGCATGCGGTTTGCATCCGCTATTATTTATCTAGCCCTTCCCTGAATACATCTAAAATAAGTCTAGCTTAAAAAGGAACTTTGGAGGTTCCTGGCATTTAAAAGATGCCAGTTTCACTCACCTGCTCCCGGAGCCCTCAACACCTTTCTGCACTGTGGCCACATCCCAGCTCACCACTAGCTGTGCACGTACCCGTGCCAGGCCATTCTGAATGGCAGGCGTGGGCATGCCACAGCTAGAAGCTGAACAAGGGATGCGGCCAGTGGGGAGCTCGCTGCTGAGCCATTCAGGCAGCTTAGCCACTAGCAGAGCCAAAGGGAGCCGAGTGAAATCAAGTGCACTGATTGGCTTTGCGGGCCACTCAGCCAATCAGTGCACTTGGTTTTGGGTGAGCCTGCGCCATGGAAATACCAGGAAGGTAAGTGAATCGAGGGAACTGTAGGGATACACACAGCAGGACATCCCAATTCGTGATGCCTGTCTGAAACAAACAACACAAGGGAAAGTGAAATTCCTGTGTGTTGTTCCTCTTCAAAGCTTTAAGGCATTGGTATGACAATCCAAGCCAAATAAACAAGACATGTTCAATGTGCCACCAACAGTGCCAGGAATGGCCGGGGACACATTCTATGTGCTACCAAAGACAAGGGCAAGACTCCAGTATGGGGCCTGAGGAGCATGGCTGTGCATAAGTGGCCACGCAGCCTGGGTTCCCCTAGGGCCCAGTTTAAAATAGTGGCCCTTTACATTTAGGTTAAAACAGGTAACCCAGACATTCCTGATGACTGCCCTGACAATAGCCATGGTGATTTCTGTCCATCCCTATATTAGCTAGGTACATCCTTATACCTATATAGCTTTATAGTTTTATAAGCTCCTAACAATGCTAGCCTTGAAAAAATGATTGTGCAAGGAAATGAATGTGCAAGATGGAAAAAAAACACTGCTGTAAAGGGTTAAGTCTACCTGTGCCTAACTAAGCGCCTTTTCCCACAGTACAAACTGCTTATCACGCATTCCTTTACTGATATTTCTATTTGTTTTATTAATTAAACAGTCCAAACATTTCATGTGTAGGCTGCAGGGTCAGGGCTGCTGGTGACCGGAATGTGCCGCTCTCACCGGAGCAGCCACAGACACAATGGCCAACCCAGCATAAGGCTGAAGAGCAAATTCCTTGCATGCCTGGTGGAATCATAATTAATTTACACTAGAAGAAGCTGCCGTATGTGCTCATTATCTTTCCAAGAACACCACTAAACAAGCCCACCCCGACAGCCCAGCATCTGCCACCAATAATTCCGGCCTAGATTAAGCTCTGCTGGCAGCACGCACTTGCCAAGGAAGTAGAAATGTATGCACGTTGGACATATTTGTCTCATCTTGTTCCCCTTTTGATGGCATACATGCAAGACTGTTAAGGAGACATTAATCAGAGTCTTTACAGATATAATAAGCAAACATATAAAGCAAAGGAATTATCCATACATTGGGGAACATTTTGTTTTTGCATATTCCCTGCTTTATTAGATCATTGGAACTGGGGCCGAGCTTAGGAGAAATTGGGAAAGAGAAATATGGAGGCAAGGAAAGACAAAAATAGGGGAGACATGAAAAGAAAAAGCTGGTGGCAACATATGAAAGAAAGAGACATGGAGGAAATGTGGAAAAGAGAGACCTGTTGAGCCAGCTGAGAGCTTTCTCTGTAAAGAGCTACCTGAACGGCCTTCTGGTGCCCCCTTGTGCAACACTACAGGTAGCACACCTCAAAGGCTGGCCATGACCTGAATTCTGAACAGGATCTGTGTTGGGTTTCTCATTTACAAAAAAAGGCATTTAAAGGGACTGTCCAGGCTAAACATAAAAAAACACACACATGCACCTTTAGTTCCCTGCAGCTGATCCATCCTAGTCTGGTAGTAAGAAGGTTACCACCTTCCGAGATACAGACATGTGCCAACCCCATTTGACCATGAACCTTTGCAAACTCCTCCTATCAGTCACAGGGATTGGCCACACCTGCTCCATTCATTTCAATGAAGGGGGTGTGCCAAGGACTGGGGGTTGGCTGGAATGTGGTGACAATCTGGTGAATTGGTAAGTTTTTTACTATTGTTAAGTTCGTACCCCAATTGGGCACAGCTTCTACTTCTGTTGTCAGAGTCCAAATCATTCTAAGAGTGAATAAGACACAGAGAGACCGCTGTGTAGTAAAGACTCAAAGGGCATCTGAAGCGAATACGCCCTTTTGATTTTATTTTCAGTTGCTAATATACAATGATATGGGTGGGTGTTGCCACACATATACAGATACAAATTCAAGCATTTTCATTGGTCATCTGACACACCCCTTTCCCAGTATACACCCCATAGGGAGTGTCAGACTTTTTCTTGTAATTTTATTGTTTGTCTGACACTCTCCAAGTCATGACCTGGGACAAGTACAAAATATGAAAACATTTCTTGGGATGATATGAGTTATGGCGTCACAAGCTCTATTTTGGCTAATAATGCTGTGAAGGCTAAAACCTTGAAGAGAAGAAGTGGTGTTCACACATAATAGACATTCTTCAGAAAATCACCAGATGCTTGTTTATTCAAAAGTGTTCATGTTAATTGCAGTCAGGTTAACAGCTTTACTGTTTAACCCTATCACTATGCACGGAACGGATCAGCTGCACAGGACCTAATGTGAATATGTGTGTGTTTTATGTTTTTAAGCTAAGGACCATGATTCAGTTAACTTGGCTTAAGATATTTAATGAAAATGCTTTATTTCTAATCAGGTTGTAAAGTTTTACAATGGCTGGTTCCTTTTTCTTTTACAGAATAAAAGTTTTATGTGTTAATAACCAGCATATGTGCCATATAAACCAGCATTATAAACCGTACATCATGTGACTGCACCTATGTACATTTCCTCTCCAGCCCCATACTAATATCAAGAGACACAGGTGTGTAAGAGGAGATAGAAAAAAATCTAGTGGGATATACCGGAGGAATAAAAAAGCAAAAAGGTGACAAAAAGTATGTGAAGCCCTGTTGCATCTGTGTATACTCTCTTCTTACAGCATATAACTAAAATTGGATATTGTCACCTACCAAATTGTCCTGGAACATTTATTTTATTTTGTGTTGTCCTGCTCTGTAAGGTGGCAGGCGATCAGTCATTGTATAGATGCAACAGCGACATAATGACAACAATGGCAATGACTCGAGGAGGTGGGGCTTCCAGATTAAACAGGTGCCATTATCTGGGGGCAGTATTATGCAGGAGCAGCAAAAAACACTGAAGGTCCTCCTCATTCAGGAAATGCTAGTTAAAAATAAGAAAATATGGGTTTTAGAAATAGGTGAGGTTGTCTATACAAGACATCTTGTTAAAGCTGCTCTGAATGAACAACTTTGGTTTACTGAAGCTTGTAACATTCCTTGGCTTTTACACCTTTTGTTTGCCAAGCTAAAGAACTGAAGGTTTGAAGACTTCTGGCTCCTGGCTACAGAATACTGTAGTGATTATTGTACAAGATAGCATGGGAACAGGCCACTTTGAAAAGTTTTTTTTTGGTATGTTAAACACGGGTAAGGGTTTCTCAGTTCTCATGAATGTTATCCTTACTTCCTGTCTGCTGGACTAACAAGGAAGTTCATCCAAAAAAATACCAAAAGGAAAAATAAAAATCCCACATTTTTTCTACTTTTATACTTAATTTGTAAAGGGGACTTACATCCTCCCTGGCACCTTTCCAAATGGATTGTGTAGGTCCCAAGGATCTAAAACAATTTAGCCGTCAGACAAAATGGAAGAATAGATGTAAGGGAAGGCAAAAGGTCCATCCGGGGACTCAGAATAAAAAAATAATAATAATGTACTCTCCATATCATTCGGATAATTGATGCAGCACAGATATTTTCTGTATTCTATTTTCTGGCGAGAATATTTCCCCACCTGTTTCCAGCATGCACTCCAGAAAACAGGAAAGCAAACAGGTAAAGAATCGGCATTTTATTCTAGAACATCTGCATAGAGTTAAGCCCTGTCAAATAGCTTTTGCCAGATAGGGTATTTAGGAGAGCAATTTACCAAACTTTCTTTTTTTGACTTTTGATCTACTTTAAATTCTTTTTTTTTTCTATGCCAGGGGTTCCCAAGAAGTGGTACTATTACTACAAGTGGTACTCAAAGCCACTGGGGGGGAGGGGTCATGAAGCACTACAGACAAGCTAATACTCCAGGTGGTTAAGAGGCTGATTTATTAATAGCGACATGTAGCGACAGTTGAGCGACTGTAGCAGTATTTTCACAGCGCCCGCTAGTAGTCGCTGTGCTTGGCCGTTGTTCGGTTGTTGACAGCGACTCAGTCGGTGTGGCGTAATGTTGAATACAAGGTTACGAGTCGCTATTTGACAGCTTCCGCGATGTATGGGAGCGCATGATAGCGACTGGTCAGACCGACCGGCTTCCACCATATTCATCAAAAAATCACGCTCAAAAAATGATCGCGCTGTGAAATGCATGTTTAAACCCCAGAGCGCTGGAGGCGATGTGTTAAAAGTAGTTTTTTTTAACCCCCAAGCCACCATATTTTTGGAAACCAAAAAAAAAAAGGATTTAAAATAATTTAGTAATATGAATACAATAATATCAGACCTGTAATATCAATTCTGTACAATTTTTTTTTATTTTTTTTTCCCTTAAAAAAATCTAAAATGGCAGAAGTGGTCACAGAATTTTTCACATTTAAAAAAAAAATAAAAAAAAAAAACAATTAATAACAATTAATTATTAATATTTAAAGATTTTTCCATTGAAATGCATTGGAGAGCGCCAGGTAGCGAGAGGTCATACCTGTCGCTGTTCAAGGTCGGACGCTGGCGCTGTGGGCTGAGGCTGGAATAATGATGAATGAGTGGCTATATGGCGCTATCTCAGTCGCTAAGCAGGATTGGCTTGATAAATGTGTGATTGTGGTGGGGAGCCGGCGTTCTCGTGGCGGGGCCCGTCATTACCGGCCGCTCACCAGTCACTACCTGTCGCTATTCCTTCATAAATAAGGGACTATGTCAACAAGCTGCAAACAAGATTGCAGAAATGGAGCATCTAGGGATGAGTTGCTGGAAGAAAAGTTTGCGTTGTTGGGCCAGAACAAGACCTCCAACCTCCCTGGAGAGTCAGTATTAGTGGTGATATGGGTGGAACTTGAGATAAATGCAAAATCTAAAGTGGCAAAAAAATTTGGGAAGCCCTGTTTTAAATGAATTGTCTTAGGTCTTGTTAGACTTCCAGAAGGGATAACCACTAGTCTTTGCTTTTCTGCACTCTCTATGCTCTCTTACTGTTACATGCTTGTAAAGCAGCCCACAACAGTTTTTAATGTGGCTTTGCTTTCTCTATACAACTAGTTCTCAGTATTATTTTTAACCATTTTCCTTGCTTTATATCTAGGATTGACTTTAGAAACATATAGTGTACACTATTTATCTAGACACCTGTTACAAATACGAATTGTGACTGTGTTTTCTTTTACTAGGACGGGAATTGGTGGCTGATCCTTGGGAACAGGATTCTAAAGCCCTGTTGTATTTACAGAACCCACTGTGTCCTCATGTGCTCTCAAACCTTTAAATGCTTTATTCTGAAGGGCTAGATGTAATATTCACAAATTGCAGGGAATAGGGCAAATAATTAAAAAAATTGCCTCTTCACACCTAACCTAACACCACTTGCACAGCATAGGGCAACGCAGTCAATGGAAAATGCTGTCCTTTATTTTTATTGGGACAGTTTACATATATGCGCAAGGTGTTAGGAAAAAGCTGCAATGTAACGATAGGACAGGCCCATAAAAGTTATTTGCCATATACTTTACTATCTACTTATTAGGCAAAATATGTAAATAAAGAGTGCTGCAACAGCCTAGGAAATATAATAGAGGCCGTGCAGTCGTGGGTGGCAAAACAACCACAGTAAACAATTTAAATACCGCGCTCTAAAAACACTCTTATCTTAGTACAACTTTATAAAATGGGTGCTCAACATATCAAACTCCTTTGTCCATATAGTCCAACAAATATTGATAAAAACAATATGTGTATATTTATGCTACAATATGTGAGTGAATTTTTAAAAATTAAACTATCGTGTTTTGAAGATATTATGCAAGATTTTCTTTTTTCTTTTTATGCCATACACTGAGAACACGGGCTGGAACCTATTCAATATCTGGAAAGACGTTGTCCCAGCACTTCTATTAACTGTATGCATTGCTGAGTTGGAGAAGTTCTCTTTCGGTTTTGGCCGTTTTCAAGCATTGGAGTGATGAGGAATTAACCTCTGATAAGCCCATTTTTTTAGACAATTTGGTAAGAAGATCTATGTGGTGGTTGAGTGAAATCGGCACCATACCCAGGAAGTACATGCACTAAGGGTGTAAGACCTGTACGGCATTTGATTTGGGACACTATTGAAAAGGGAGCTCTGTGTCTTGTTTTTATCAAAACAACCACAGTGCTCAAGAAAAGCACAAATAGTGCCAAGAACCACCTACACTCTAGCGTTGCACAATCCACCAAAGTGTAAACAAAATGTAGAATACACGTGAATGTGTGTTAATAAATGCAATGCAGATGCATCAAAGTGCTTGCGGGATTCGGGCAGCTTCATTGTATCCCTTTCATGGGCACTGCGCAGATGCGAGATAGGGAGCCACGTGCAGTGCCTGATGGGATGCAAGATGGAGCTGCCCCTTGGAAGGTTGCCCAGAATCCGAGGGACCCAGAGTATGGATCCCCTGGCGATGTGAGTAAATAGTGGTAAAACCGAGGGGGGGGGGGCAGCAGATCGGTGAGGTTTGGGGGAGGTTTTAACATCCCCCGATGTTCCTCTTTAAGTACACACACAGCCAAGGGACAAGGCACAGATGAGCGGTGGCTTTTGAATTTCCCAAGTGGGAAACTTGAGGATCTGACTGTTGTGAGATCATAGATGGTTATATTTCTCAACCTGCGGTACACATACCCCAAGGGGTGCACCAACAGGGGGTATCCAATGCGTTTGGTAAAACATTGTTCTTTTTTCCTTTAAAGTGGACCAACACCCAGGATTTTGACTATCCTGGGTGTTGGTCCACTTAGGTGGGGCACCCCGATCGGGGGTGCCCCGCTGTGTGAAACCCCCCCGATCGCCACAAAAACTCACCTCTCCCCGCTCCCACGTGACCTCGTCCGGCCAATGACAGCGCTCAGAGCCGCTCTGGTATGCGCGTCCAAAGCCGCTTGGACGCGCATACCAGAGCGCTGTCATTGGCTGCGTCTCTCGCTTCCCTCTAACAGGGAGCGCGCCTGTGCCGGCCATTCACAAAACAGCCGCGCGGGAGCGCGCCCTGCTAGAGGGAAGCGAGAGACCCGGCCGCGTCTCGCGCATGCGCCGTTGGATCGCCGGTAAGGTAAGGATTGTGGGCCTCCTGGGGGGTTCCTCCCCGCGGGACATCCCAATTTCGGATGCCCCGCGGGGAGGGATCTGATCGGTCCGGGAATCTTATAGATTCCCGGGCCGATCCCCCCTGGGTGTTGGTCCACTTTAAAATTTCTGTGATGCCTGTGGCATACTTATTTTCCCCCCACTAATATATACTGTAGCATGAATGTATAAGTACTCCTGAGCTACTGCTGAGCTGTTAGTTGCATGGAACCTACGCTCTATATCTCCTATGCTCCATTGCAGCTCCCATGCCCCCTCCTCTTCCCTATTGCTACTTGGCTACTGGCTGCTCAAACAGGAGCCATGGTGTGCTCCACCGGTTCTGGAGGGACCACTCCCTTGGGTTCTCCTTTGTGTACAGTACAATAGTTATATATAATATACAGTTAAATCTGTAAAAATACTTTTTTTTTTTTTTGCAAGAACGATCCCCTGCTCAAGTGAAAAGTCATAGACAAGCATTTGAATGTCATTACTTAAAACAAGGCACATACTTCTACTATGTGGCTGATTTATCAGATCTGCATAGAAGTGGGTTCTATAGGACAGTATCATCATTTTTCTATACTAGTACTATATCTCACTGTTGACCGCATATTCAAGTGTAAACTGTATTTCTGATACTAGAGAAGCATAAGTTTGCAGGACATTTTTTCAATTCAGTTTTATTTTGTTTTTTTTTTAATTTTTTTAAAGCAAGCCGACACAAATAATCCAGTTCTTGTATTTATTTCCTTTTAGCCACCAATGATGACAGCCACAACCTGCTCTGTTTACAGTTAAAGCCCAGCCTCTAATCTCATAGTAGCCAAACCTGCTCGTAGAGAAGAAAAGAATCCTCTCTTTCAGGCTCTGCGCAGAGCCCTCATTTGCGCATGCAATAGAAATCACTAGCGCGGCACCAAAACTAGAGATGGAAGAGATTACAGGATCAGCAAAACTAATCTTCAGAGAACTGTCCTGTCGATACTGAGCCAGGAAATGCTGGTGGAACAATGAGCTGCTTTCTGATTGTGCAGCCAGCCATACATGCATGTCTATGGAGCGTCTGCACCAGTGCTAGTGCTTACATAATGAGGAGTGCAGCCTTGCTGGCCCTTGCTTCACAAACGCTTAGGTATTCCTATTGTGTAAGCAGTGCAAGAAGATGGGTCTAAATATCATAGAGTATCATGCTCATTGTCCTGCTGCTTCTTGCTTTCTTTGAATTGTGAAGTCCCTTTGGAGAATTCAAAGCAACCAATTAGAAGACACGGGTTTGATTAGTTCTTGATAAAGGAGGAGGACCCCACTGAGGTTTTTGGTCTGTGACTCCATTAGATTACCTAACCTAACTTCCTGTTTGATCTTCATGAATTTGAAGTTCATTGGTGACTAGCACCAAATATAAGCCTTCCAGGCCAATGACACCCACTGCTCATGAACTTACTGTTTACTTAACACAGATAGGAAGAGGATAAATCTCCATAATGAGTTCATAGGCAGCAAAAGGAACATTACCTAAACTTTGAGCCTTCAGTTATCTATACTGATCAAAGTAAAATCTTTAGCTTTAAAATATTGTATTATTTGCCCTAATGCAGTCGTGAAACTCACCCACCCATGCTCCCATGGCTTCTCCCAGTTCCACAGAGTGCCCAGGTGACTAAGGGCAACCAGCACAATTCATTTGGAGGATGTGCATACAGCACCGTGCAATTCCTGGTGAATTGGAAGACTATGGGCTTGTGGGTCCTGAGAGTAAAGTTTGGATCCCACAGGCGCAGGACTTTTTGCGCAAATTCCCATCATTGCCAGGATTGCTAGATCATGGGATCATTTCCTTCACTGTCAGAATGTGGAGGATGCACCCTGAAGGTTTCTATGCCCCCATGGCTCCCTATTAGTCACTGTTCAAAGTTTTTTGGGAGCCTTCCTAAATAGATCATAAATAATTGTGGAAGATTTGGCTGGAAAATGTTCAGATACATATGTATCATAAACTAACAGTTAGTCAGATATAGCTGAATGTAACGAGTTTACCCTGCAGTAGGAGAAAGTGATGGATGTATCAGCTGAGAGGCAAGTAAGTGTCTATAATGAAAATGCATACAGCCAGTTGCCAAAGCAGCTGGGAAATAATAGTTGTCCATTAATGGCAGTAAAGGAACGCATGGACTGGCTGAGCATTGTCAAATACCAGCATTTTTTATGTACCGAAGATGCCTAAAGTATAGGACCAAGAGCAGGCTACACCTACTTACACACATGAGAAGCAAAGAATGCTTCTTAGAACCTGCCATTAGGCCATACCCCTAAACCCCACCTTGCCAATCACTACCCTGCTACCCTGCTTCGAGGTCTCCAGAAAATGATCATTTTAGATTTAAACCACTGATAACGGTTTCAAATCAAGGTAAGTCAGCATACATAAAACGTATTATTACAACTGTGTAATAGCTATTGACTATATGCAAACAACAAAATAAGATCCTACAATATAGCAGTTGTCTGGCTGTTGCTATTTTCATCAATGAGCCCATAAGGGGGCGGCAGGGGTGTTGCAACCTTTTACTCACACAGCAGAGATTGATCACTGCTGGGAATAAGTTTCTTAAAATAGAAGTTTCTTAAAATACCACTTCCTCAACTGACAGCCAATTACGGGCTTTCATTTCAAAATTTCCCTCTGCTTCAGGTGAGACATAGTTCATCAAAGTCAGTTATCCAGCAGTGAAGCTGCCAGCCACTAACAGTAAAAACGCTTCTATTTTTATTCTCAGCAGGTAAAGTTTCAACCATTATGAATGCAACCATGCTGCCATGGAGGTAAAACAATCCCTGTTCTACATCAAGTCTTGCTGGGCAGGCTGACTTCAGGAGAAAAAAAAAAACTATTTGTGATTGCTCTTCACAGTTCCGTGTGACAATAACAAAAAGAGAGAACACCAGGCTCCTAAAGCTGACTGTCATTATAAGGAAACAACAGTGTATTTTTAGAAGGCACTTATTCTGAGCTGATGGTTATGTAATTGCAATTTGTAGATATATGACTCTTGTATTGCTTATCTTTTTATTATACAGATTAATATAATCTTTACTAATTGCACCCCCCCCCCCCCCATAACATACTTTTTATTATTAAAGATACTTCTGCAGATCTTAAAACTGTTCTAAAGTCAAAATAACTTGAAATTATAGTATTGCATTCCAAATACCCAACAGAACTCTGTCAAGCTGAGCGGCAACCGCAGGGTACAATGATGCATTGTATCACTCTCCAGGCATGCTCAGACTGACCTGGAAATGTCCTCACCTACCCTGCTTGAGGCTGTTCACAAGCAGTCTACACATCTCTAACTTTCCTACCAAAAGAACAAAAACATACTTGGTTTCCCTAAATGGAAACGCCATCCATGTTTTCCAAAATGTGTGTTGTTCTTCGTGTAGTGGAGCATCCTGATTGCCAATGCCCCTTGCACATTAACCCCATTAAAACAGAGAAATATTACCTTTCTCCTTGGTCCCTTGGAAAAATCACTGCTACTGGTCACATGGTTTGCAGGCTCTTTCTGGGTATCTGGCCACCAGCAACTAAATGACCATAACGCTCAATTTTGAGAAAGGGACTAAGAAGAAAGGTAAGGTGTTCTCCAGCTTAAAGTGGACCATCACCCTCCGGTGATCTATAAGATTCCCGGGCCGATCACCTCCCTCCCCGCGGGACATCCGAGATCGGGATGTCCCGCGGGGTGAAACCCCCCCAAACACCCCAAATCCCCTCACCCGCCGCCGCCTCCCTCGCGCCTCTCTAGACGTGCGCGCGCCTGCCGTCTGTGAAAGGGCGGCGCGCGCGTCAAGAGTGACGCGCGGGAGGCGGCGGCGGAGGAGCCGCTTGTCCGCGGCTGTCAAAAGGCTTGTCCGTCGGCGCTGGGAGCGGGGAGAGGTGAGTTTTTCGGGTGATCGGGGGGATTTCACACAGCGGGGCACCCCGATTAGGGGTGCATCACCGAAGTGGACCAAGACCCAGGATAGTCAAAATCCTGGGTGTTGGTCCACTTTAATGGGTTTAATGTGCAGGAGGGCACCAGCAATAGGTATGTCCCCCTGTGCTTGGAACAACACCCATTTTGTGAAAAATGGGTTTTGTTCCGGTTTAATGTCTATGCAGTGCTCTCTGGATGCTTAATGATATATGAATGTGGTAAGACTTTAAAGTAATCCAAAACCTGGGATTTTGACCATCCTAGGATTTGAATCAGGATAACCTGAAGACAGGCAATCGGCTGGCCCCGGAGTCTTTTAGTATCCACATAGGGGTTTGGTCTATTTTTAGCTGGTCAGTGGGGGAGAGGTATAGTAAACAGTTTACTCATATAACTAGCATTTCAGTTTAATACTAGAACTAAAATACACAATTCTCACCTCTCACATTTTATAATTAATAACCAACTCCTAAACACTTTTTTATTTCCAATTCAGCATGGTCACATTTTTACGGAGATTGTTGAACAAATACTTGATTTGACTTTCCTAAACAAAAAGAGAGCAGATTTCTCATTTGGAAACTATGTTAACATCATCATATCTATCATTTCATTAATGGATTCCCACTGATCTGTCAAAACATTTTGTAGAGACAGGACATGGCTTTTTATACCCCTAGGCCTTTTTAGCTTCCTGGAATTTATATTTGACAGCAAGCAATTAGTATCACTTTTTTCTTATCTATGTTGGATCTCGCTTCCTGGGATTTAAGAAAAAACATGAGGACAGGTATGTAAAAATATGTCAAGCCAGGGGATCAATCTATGAAATGTCTAATGTAGCAAAAAATAATTTATAGTAAAAGAAAAATGTGGTTTTGCTGAGAAATATGTATAGAATTGAATTGTAAGTGTATTATTAACTTATTGGGGTATATTCAGCAACAGGTACAAGAAGTGCATGGCACTGAAATGGAATGGCACTTTTTACTCCCCAAAAAATTGCACATTCGACTGGTTATGGACAGCATATGTGTTCAACCCAGCCCCACTAACAGAAAAGATCTGCCCTGTCAAAAATAAAGTATGGAATAATATTAAACTTCCCTGTCAAAAATGGAATATGGAATATTAAACATCTATGCAGCTGCCAGTTTATTCCACAACTTCTTTTTCCATATAGATGGGTCTTGGTGCAATCCACCTCCAATCCAAGATCCCAGATATCACACACATCCCCTCACCCAACTAAGTGGGCAATTGGAAGAAATAACTATAATTAAGTCTAAATTAGGAAGGCATCTGACAGTTTACAAAGCACACACTGCCCAGTTCTGATAATTCTCTGGCTGTTTACATGAAGCAATAAAACATTTTATGAACTACATAAAGAGGTTTATTCGAATTTTTGTGAGATTATAATTAGAGTATAGTAACTGGGCAGTCAAAGTCGTGTGTGATTGTTAACAAAAGTTAATTTTATTTTAAATAGCTTCACATTTTTTATAGTTAAAGGGAGCGTCTTCCAGATGCTCTTAGCCTAGTGTGTTATCAAGTGTGTATACCATATCAGCCAAAATAATTCATTCAGATGTTTCTTTTCCACCACCCTTGCCCCAACGTTCAAGTGCCAGCATTCCCTGCCATTTATAGGTACATTGTATAAAAGGAAAGTCCACTGTCAATGGAATTTTTGAAATTGTATATTTTTGTGTGCCAAAAGAATGTCCTCAACGTGCTGAGCTTCTCTAGCATATTGAAACAACATTTCTATGTTAGCAAATGTGTGTTTTATAGAAGCAGTTTTTACTACCTGCAATCTACAAGAGAGAAGGAAGCACATTGAGGATGACACATTAGTACAAAAAAATATACACTCTCAAATATTCCATCAAAAGTGGACTTACCCTGCAACTAGACTACCACTAAGGCAAGGTATAGGACCTGCGAGGGGGGAGAGGGGGTAAGTAGAAGCTCCTGCTGGGATATAGCAGAGAGACTTACCCTTTAAGCAACATGTCATTTTCAATGATAAAAGCTTATTAAAAACAAGCCTAAGCAGTAGAGTGGTGTGGTGATGGATTGTAATTGATGCTGCAATGCAGTGTAGCTATGAATGCCAGGGAATGCTGGTACTTAAATGTTGGGGTGAAAGTGGTGAAAATTAAGAATCAAATTAATAATTGTGCCTGGCATGGTACCACTCTTGATAACACATTAGGCTAGGAGAGTCTGAAAGAAAAAGACTTCTCCAGAAAATTACTGTCACCATTGAAGACTGGACATATGTTGCTTTCTGTTATGTATTAATAGTGACCTAAAACAATTACCAAAAGGCCGTTAAAAACGAAAATGAGCACAAACCCTCAACTATTTCTAGGTGAGTTGCTATTATTTGATCTTTTCATTTCTATTTGAGATGCAGGGTACCCATCCATCTAGATATCTTATTAGTGATAATGTAAATGAAAACACATGTTCCCCATTCATTTTTTGGGTTGAATGCTCACGGATTTACTGCTGTTTGGGGTAGGACATCTCCTGAAGATTTACAGGTAAATTAACTTTGTTTTTCTAGATCACTTGTCCCCAACTGTGTGCATTTTATAAACGGTGAATGATGGTTGTTTTGTGTATTGTAACAGTTTTTGGTGACTGGTAACCTGTAAATTATTGCCCCCCAGGTGGTACTTGAGAGATTTGGAAAATATTAAGTGGCACTTGATGAAAAACGGTTGGGAACCCCTGGTCTAGATGTCTTTATTATTAGCGTTTCACATAACCAAACACCTAACCAAGATATCCAAACTACATTAAAGATGTCACAGTAAATACAATAAGCCCAGTCAAAAAAGCCCAAAAGATAACTTCGGGAGAATATGTTGGCTATCCAGTCATATGCACTAAACAAATGTGCCACTATGCAGAAAAGCTAATCAGTGTCTTTTGTTATGTGAATCAGAGTTTTAGAAAAAGCTGTAAGACACCTAGGGCCTGATTTATCAAACACTTATGCCAGAATATGCCACATCAGCGCAAAGGAGAGTGGTGCAAATTATAATTTCCTTTTTTTTTTTTTGCATTGGCCCATGTTGTTGCACCACAAAAAAACCACAGTGGTGCTACAATAGTGTAAAATAATTATTTCAATTATATTCAGAGCCTGTTGAGAACTTTTTATAGGAGAGGCAGTTGAAAATGTACACTCGGCAAACAATGAAAGTGAAGCGCGTTTTCTCACCAGGCTCTGAATCGAATCTAAATCACACTTCTAGTCTCCTGAGAAGGGCACAGTGATAGGCCCCCACAAAAATGTATTTCAGCTCGGTTTACCATCTTCTCCCTTTTGCTAGGATACTCGACAAAGCGTACTAGCGTACTAGAGTGCTACTATGGCCGGTCTTTTGGATGTTCATTTAGAACACCTTTGGGTGTTCAGTTATACAGGGACTTTCTTATTTGGCAAATATCCCCCCCCCCCAGGAATATTCGGTAGGAGGAAGGGGAAACACTTGCTCAGCTTAAGCTCTTCCAGATTTCCTTTTAAGGGGTAATCGGTCTTTATTGGAGGTCAGAATTTGTGTTTTGCCCCGGAAGGGATAGGGGCACCACATGCTTACCTCGGCCAGGTTTTATAGGGGTTGGGGATCAAAGCACAGTCTGATTTGTCCTGGGTTGGATGCCATCCTGCAGTCTTGCACAGATTGCCTTCCAACGAAAGGCCAGCCCTGGATACTGCCATAGCAAGTGTGAGTAGTGGCTCTGAGGATTGCACTACACAAAGAGCATAAAATAACAAAAGAACCAAGAACAAAGTGAAGTCACGTTTTTTTCTACAGTTGGTTTTGTTTTCTTTAGTGAAGCACTTTCCTACCTAACATTTATCCACAAGCTTTTACCAGGTTGCTTGTTGTTTGCATCTTAAACAATTTAATGGCGAGGTTTAACCCACGTCACTGCTCACATGCCTGCACCTGAAGAAACACCTTGTGAAACAATGAAATAATCCCAATCTAGTAACAATAACATATTTGTGCACCAGGGACTTTACTTAAGCACTTTACTCCTTGTTTACAGCTCCAGCTACAAGGTGTGGTACAATGAGGGCTTTACAAATGACAAGGTTTTGTGCGAGTCAGTGTAGGTTTTAAATATAGATGTCAGGTACTGATTCGTGTCAGATGATGAAATTACAATAAAATAATTTGTGAATTCATTTGTATTTGATCTGTATAAAAGTTTATTTCTTTTGTACTAAACTCTGTTAGGCTTACATATATAAAATATGGTGCTGAATCATCCCTCAAGGCTCATAAAGCCATGATTTTAGAAAGAGCATTAAAAGAAATGTCAAAAACTGCAAGTGTCTTCTCTAGACACAGGAAGCCATTGTTACAGCTTCCTTGATCTTCACTGCCCAGCATTCTGACGAAGCTTTTAGCATATAGGTCCTGTACACATGTTCCACCAGAACTACTAAAAATTAGCTGTCTCAGCTGTTTTCAGTAGTTCTGGTGGTACGTGTATAGGATATGCAGGCTAAAAGCTTCATCCTGGTTTCCTTCCTAATAAATAATGCATAGCCATAAACAAGCCTTGCTCTCAGCTTGTACCACATTGTATTGTGTACCAGGCTGGCATGCTGTACACTGCTGAGTACATCGATTATCAGGAAGGGTGGTTCAAGGGAAAATATCAATTTTACATAATTTTCAGTAACTTCTAAAGTGGAACTTTCCTGTATGTATTTCTCATCTTTGAAGGCTGAAACCATAACCTTAAAGAAGAACTTTGGGGCCATCCCAGCTCCACTTCTTGGGGCATCCGGCTGTGTAAAACTCTCTGGAAGCCCTGATACACTCACCTTCACCTAGAGTCCTTGCCGTGTCTCTGCAGCTGCATCCCCACTTACCTCTAGCTGTGGGCAGGCACACCACGGCTAGAAGGGCAGCAGAGATGCAGCTGGTGACGCACTCGGCTCACTTCAGCGCCACTCGTCCAGTTGGCATAGTCGAAGGGAGCCGAGTAAATGAGCGCGTGCCACTCAGCCAATCAGCACATTCGCTCTGGCCAACTCTGCGCCATGGGAGCGAAAGGAAATTGAGTGAATGGAGCGGCAACATGGGGGGATACACACAGCGGTGCGACAGGGTGCCCCCCCCCGAGACGTACAACACAGGGGAAAGTTAAATTCCTGTGTGATGCTTCTCTTAGAAATAAACATCTGACAATGACTGACTAGTTTAGAAGGCTTCCCATCAATAGCATACAGTAGCTGGAGAAAATGAAAATTTAAATCACTATAAAAGAAATATTAAGCAGCTTTGAGGGCAGAAAATATCCAAACGGTAATGTACCTGGGGTGGGGGAACAAAATAGATTTAGTTGTTTTTTTGGGGTAAGACTAGCAATCATGCTTAAAGTGGACCAACACCCAGTATTTTGACTATCCTGGGTTTTGGTCCACTTCGGCGGGGCACCCCGATCGGGGGTGCCCCGCTGTGTGAAACCCCCCAGAAAGCCCCAAAATCTTACCTGTCCCCGCTGCCACGTGACTGGACGGTCCAATCCCCGCCAACGTCCAGGCGGGGATCAGGAACGTCCAAGCAATTGCCGCCGCCGCCGCCTCCCTCGCGTCACTTTCGGCGCGCGCGCGCCCCCGCTGGCCATTCTCAGACGGCCGGCGCGGGCGCGCGCATGCCCACAGGGGTGCGAGGGAGGCGGCGGCGGCCGGCCGCCGCCGAAGATCAGGTAAGCGATTTGGGGTGTCTGGGGGGGTTTCACCCCGCGGGACATCCCGATCTCGGATGTCCCGCGGGGTGGGAGGTGATCGGCCCGGGAATCTTATAGATTTCCGGGCCGATCACCTCTCGGTGTTGGTCCACTTTAAAGAGATTTTTCAACTAAAACGAAAAAACGTGGAGAGCCAGTATACCTATGTTGGTTGCCTCTCCATGTAGCCGCAGCTGCCTGGGGCTGGGACAGGAGGGGAAACCCAATTTATTCCCTCACCGCCCCTGCCTGCCTTCTGACCCAGGTCGTACAATCAAACGCTGCGTCTGCAAGACATATAGACACCCATTCCTAAATGCCGCCCCTCTTCCTCCGCTCCATTCATGCTCTTGAACGGAAGTCATTCAAGAGCCAGCTTGGGGGATACACATGTTACTGGGGATAATTGAGTGTTGGCCTGCCCCCCCCCCCATCTTTCTCTCTCCCCTGACTGGTGCCAGTGGGAGCAAGTGCAGCGGCACCCCCCAGCTGCAGTGGAATCAACGGCACCCCCTCTTCTTAAAATCCCCCGGCCTGGTGCCACGGAGGAGAGCAGTGGCGCACCTTCCTTCTTTCTGTCTCCCCCAGGTGAGAGCAGTGGTGTCCCCCCTTTTACACTACCCCTGGCCGTGGCAGAGAGGAGAGCAGTGGCATCACTTACACCATTCACTCTCCTCTGGCCAGTGCCTTGGGAGCGAGAACAGTGGTGGTGGCACCCCGCTTCATTTTCTCTCCCCCCCTTTCATTTCCCTGGGCTGGTGCCAGGAGGTGAAGCAGTGGTGCCCCCCCCCCTTCACCCGAGCCTGCCAGCATGCCGGAAGGCTCCTCAGCATCTTCGCTGCCTGGCCCTCGCTGCTGGAGGTGCTGGGGGGGTTGTGCTGACAGCTGGCAAGTGTCTAGCTTTCATTCAGGATTTTTTAGCTGCGCATTCATTTGCATGCCTAGAAAAGTTGAATGGGGAAGAGGCCAGCAAAGTAAGCATAGATAGTGAGTAAGGCTGTTTCACACATCAGGGCATCCCAAATTGAGATGCCCTGAGAAAGAGGAACCAAACTCAGGATAGTGAAAATCTGGGGATTTGTTCATCTAAGTTTTATATAGAATGAGCATGTGACTTTAAATCACTGTTAGGTTAGGTGACCACCAGGGATATTCCGTTCCACAAAACAGGTTGTTTGGGAATTCACGAGCATCACTGGCATGGAAAACCCCAAATAATGTCTGGTCCAAATAACCACATAAATATGTTTGTGGCACCGAGCCTAGTTTTCTATCAAGTCACCAACATATTAAGCCAGAATCAGTAATCAGCCAGTAATAATTATCTAACTTAATCCATAAAATGTCTGACAGTCACACATTAGCACTTGATTTCATTGTATTGTGTAACAATCTAAACAGCCTTTAAGTGCAGCTTTTAAAAACCACATCATTAGTGGGAGTCCTTATTCCAAGTAGATATTGGATGACCGATTTCTGGGAAGCAAAATAGATTACAAAACAGGTGAACCACAGCCATGTAAACAACTAGAACCCAGAGACCTAGAGGACAAATCCACCTGCAGGCAAAAACTGGTTAGCTTCCAACTGAAACTCCTCACGCAATGGATGACCTGGCCATGTGCTGCCGCGTAGAAAGGAAGTGCAGGACGGCGTTTCATTAATCCAGCCGAGGTTATAAATAACCCAGCAGAAGGCACAGAGATTATACAGACAAGTCAAGCTGGACCTGTACAGAGCTACACCTAAGGTCACACCCAGACTACAAAAGTGATGGGAAACTTAACCCGCCTAATAATACTTATACATCAGCTTTACATCACACTTGCGGAGCAAAAATTCATTCATATAACACATGGTAAAATTGCAAAATCCATCCCCTGGAACTTGGCTGCGATGTTACCTGTTATGAGGCCACAGAGGCAACCTATGCAACAGCTTGGTGTTAGTCACAATAGAAGGCAGCAATGCAAGAGATAATGAATAAATAAGGGTGGGAGGGACTTTGCTTCACTTTAAACAAGTATGAGGAACCAATGGCTTATTAATCAGATCTTCATGCTCTAGATCGGAGGTTCCCATCGAGTACCACATTCCATTTTTTAAATATATTAAGGACCACCTGACTGGTACAAATGGGTTGACAGCACCAAAAACAATGTTGAAAAACATCTATATAATGTGTATGAAATGCAGAATATGTACATACCTATGGAGCTTTGTATTAATGGAGCAAATTAGGTTTGGGTAAAGTTAAGATGGCAGTAGATCAGGTTAGGGTACAGGTACAGACCTGACCGAGTAGCACCTGATAGGAACTTCAATTCTGCCACTGTGGTACTCGTAGCACGGGATGAAAACACCCGCTCTAGATAATGTTAAATTAAAGAGCTGATAAAACTCAGGAAAACTAACCGGTGGTATAGCACATTCCTGAAGATTCTCATTCATCCAGGTCATGTTATAAATCAAGGCAACTACAGGTTACAGAGGGCATAGCCAGCACATAACCACCACATTTGGCCTCATCATTATCAACTTACACAGTTTCTGATTCCTGTAGATCATCATAGGTAAAAAAACACGCCATTAAATGACCTGTAAAGTCATAAAAAAACTATAGATACCTCCCAGCCCATAGCGTTAACCTCTCATTGTCCTGCAGTTGGGCTGCATTGCTGCCAATTTAGCATTATAACTAACAAAAATGTCCCGGTGCTCCTATCTGGTCCCCATCACGCATATAAGTGCTCACTGCAGAATATGTATCAGCGGTGGATGCTGGTATAATTCACCCTCTGCAGCCAATCAATGAAGAAGGCTGCTCCCTACTGACCGGCAGCAGGGGCACATACCTATGTCATCGCTGATACTTGCTATGACATCTTTTTCAATTATGCAGTTTACAATCAACACGTGATGGGAGATGATTACTGGTGAAAACAAAATTCACAGAAGTGTGACTAAAGAAAACTTTTTGTTAGGCTTTAAAGTTTGTAGCTATTCTTTGTGTGATATGCTTCTCCAGTTATCTCCATTTCTATTTGCCATTGCTATTAAGTACAGACTGCTCTACAGCATCAACAATGGTTGATGAATAGATGATCCCCCTTACAGTTTTCCAAATGGAAAGAAACCATTCATTCATTAACACATTTCCATTTCTTCATCTTTTTATTGCTGATAAGTTTCCAGTAGCTCTTAAAAGGGACAATCCTGGCAAAGGCAATATGAAGCAACAAGGAGCTCATCTAAAGCCTGTGCTGTAGCAGTTCTCTGAAATTTGCTTGCCCTTTCAATTTCATTTCTCCATGAACATGCTCCAATTGTGGTCACGTGTTCACCCTTTCCCTCAGCGATCTAAACCTGAGCGCAAGCAAGCCACAGTGGTCACACTTGTGGGACTGGCTTACTCTAGGATCGCTAAGGAACAGGAGCAACCGTGTGACCACATTTGTGTGTGGTCATGGGGAATGTAATTGAAAGAAGGGGCAAAGTTTTAAGACTTTCTATAGTATCTACAGAATCCTGCAGTAAATGGAGGAGAGGAGCATGGGACAAGTTTCAGGTGAGCTGCTTGTGGCCCTATTATTGCCATTGCCTGTACTGTCCTCTTAACAAATCTGATTCTGAATAGTCTCCAGCATTCTTCCTGCTCCATAAAGCACCATTATCCAGTGCAATCATAGTACAGAGGCAAGTTCGCGGACATGTGTTGATTTTAAAGTTCTGCTTAAGTGCCTATGATGGCTGTTATAATACGTTTGTATATATGAGATTAAACTGTGGATGAGATGTCTGACCACTCCACTAAAACCAAACAACACAATGAAGGACTGTTATTCAGGAAAAGCCAGCTCAGGTCTACTTATTTAATATACAAATGATTATGAGAACAGAACAGCTTGCAAAGGGCCAGCACATAAGTCATCCATATGCCTCTTCAGAGCTGTTCTTGTAGAATGTTTGGTGATTCGAATATAAGAAATAAACTCTTGTTGAAGGAGTAGAGAATGAGGCAGTTACCCAATGGCAATCTTTCCTTTTTCAACTTCAATGAGTAGTTAATCAAGCGTATTCACCGGTCATAAATACACAGGATTAGAATGCCACTAATATAACAAACATCATTGTATTTATAGGAAACGGACAGATTGCCTAGTTAACAGTATATGGCAAAGCCTGCATACCATTAGAGATAATATCAAATCATATCAGGCGTAAGTGGCTTATTTACTAAATGGGACATCCACACATCAAACCAGATTTTTGGTTTGTTTTTTAATGTTACTTTATGGAGTTCTTGTTTAAAATTCTATAATGACAGTTATAAGTAGGGATGAGCGAATCGATCCGGACGAACCCGGATTCGATCCGAATTTCAGGAAAAATTCGATTCGGATCGAATCCGAATTTCCCCGCGATTCGATCACTCGAAGTTTTCCTTTAACATCCATTCATTTACATTACAGGCATTCTAAGATGGCGGGCGGGACATGTCTGGACATGTATCCCGCGCCAGTGCAAGCTGGGGCAGTCACATGCAGCCTATCAGCAGCCAGCAAGCCCGGTGACGTCACACAGCGGTATTTAACGGCGGCCATCTTGCTTTTCCTCATTTCTCTATTGCATTCGTGACAGACAGACAGAACGCTGTGTAGCTGAGGCAGTTAGACAGGCTGGAGACAGGCTGGAGACAGGGACAGACAGGGACAGACAGGGACAGGCTGGAGACAGGCAGGAGACAGGCAGGAGACAGACAGGAGACAGACAGAAAGCCAGGGAAAGGTAGGAAAAACGGAGCTGGCTTTGTTAGCGTTTTCAGGCTGCTTATAGTAACTAACTGTGCATATATACTGAACTGATCTTAAGTCTGCTGTGAGGCATCCCATTCTGTGACTAAAGCAGCCTCTATTTAATAGCATAATAAACATTTGCACTTATTCTCATAGAAATCAGGCCTGATAAAGACACTTTTGCTGTGCATGCTCTCTGGTTTTTGTGGCACTGGCATCCCATTCTGTGACTAAAGCAGCCTCTATTTAATAGCATAATAAACATTTGCACTTATTCTCATAGAAATCAGGCCTGATAAAGACACTTTTGCTGTGCATGCTCTCTGGTTTTTGTGGCACTGGCATCCCATTCTGTGACTAAAGCAGCCTCTATTTAATAGCATAATAAACATTTGCACTTATTCTCATAGAAATCAGGCCTGATAAAGACACTTTTGCTGTGCATGCTCTCTGGTTTTTGTGGCACTGGCATCCCATTCTGTGACTAAAGCAGCCTCTATTTAATAGCATAATAAACATTTGCACTTATTCTCATAGAAATCAGGCCTGATAAAGACACTTTTGCTGTGCATGCTCTCTGGTTTTTGTGGCACTGGCATCCCATTCTGTGACTAAAGCAGCCTCTATTTAATAGCATAATAACCATTTGCACTTATTCTCATAGAAATCAGGCCTGATAAAGACACTTTTGCTGTGCATGCTCTCTGGTTTTTGTGGCACTGGCATCCCATTCTGTGACTAAAGCAGCCTCTATTTAATAGCATAATAAACATTTGCACTTATTCTCATAGAAATCAGGCCTGATAAAGACACTTTTGCTGTGCATGCTCTCTGGTTTTTGTGGCACTGGCATCCCATTCTGTGACTAAAGCAGCCTCTATTTAATAGCATAATAACCATTTGCACTTATTCTCATAGAAATCAGGCCTGATAAAGACACTTTTGCTGTGCATGCTCTCTGGTTTTTGTGGCACTGGCATCCCATTCTGTGACTAAAGCAGCCTCTATTTAATAGCATAATAAACATTTGCACTTATTCTCATAGAAATCAGGCCTGATAAAGACACTTTTGCTGTGCATGCTCTCTGGTTTTTGTGGCACTGGCATCCCATTCTGTGACTAAAGCAGCCTCTATTTAATAGCATAATAAACATTTGCACTTATTCTCATAGAAATCAGGCCTGATAAAGACACTTTTGCTGTGCATGCTCTCTGGTTTTTGTGGCACTGGCATCCCATTCTGTGACTAAAGCAGCCTCTATTTAATAGCATAATAACCATTTGCACTTATTCTCATAGAAATCAGGCCTGATAAAGACACTTTTGCTGTGCATGCTCTCTGGTTTTTGTGGCACTGGCATCCCATTCTGTGACTAAAGCAGCCTCTATTTAATAGCATAATAAACATTTGCACTTATTCTCATAGAAATCAGGCCTGATAAAGACACTTTTGCTGTGCATGCTCTCTGGTTTTTGTGGCACTGGCATCCCATTCTGTGACTAAAGCAGCCTCTATTTAATAGCATAATAACCATTTGCACTTATTCTCATAGAAATCAGGCCTGATAAAGACACTTTTGCTGTGCATGCTCTCTGGTTTTTGTGGCACTGGCATCCCATTCTGTGACTAAAGCAGCCTCTATTTAATAGCATAATAAACATTTGCACTTATTCTCATAGAAATCAGGCCTGATAAAGACACTTTTGCTGTGCATGCTCTCTGGTTTTTGTGGCACTGGCATCCCATTCTGTGACTAAAGTAGCCTCTATTTAATAGCATAATAACCATTTGCACTTATTCTCATAGAAATCAGGCCTGATAAAGACACTTTTGCTGTGCATGCTCTCTGGTTTTTGTGGCACTGGCATCCCATTCTGTGACTAAAGCAGCCTCTATTTAATAGCATAATAAACATTTGCACTTATTCTCATAGAAATCAGGCCTGATAAAGACACTTTTGCTGTGCATGCTCTCTGGTTTTTGTGGCACTGGCATCCCATTCTGTGACTAAAGCAGCCTCTATTTAATAGCATAATAAACATTTGCACTTATTCTCATAGAAATCAGGCCTGATAAAGACACTTTTGCTGTGCATGCTCTCTGGTTTTTGTGGCACTGGCATCCCATTCTGTGACTAAAGCAGCCTCTATTTAATAGCATAATAAACATTTGCACTTATTCTCATAGAAATCAGGCCTGATAAAGACACTTTTGCTGTGCATGCTCTCTGGTTTTTGTGGCACTGGCATCCCATTCTGTGACTAAAGCAGCCTCTATTTAATAGCATAATAAACATTTGCACTTATTCTCATAGAAATCAGGCCTGATAAAGACACTTTTGCTGTGCATGCTCTCTGGTTTTTGTGGCACTGGCATCCCATTCTGTGACTAAAGCAGCCTCTATTTAATAGCATAATAACCATTTGCACTTATTCTCATAGAAATCAGGCCTGATAAAGACACTTTTGCTGTGCATGCTCTCTGGTTTTTGTGGCACTGGCATCCCATTCTGTGACTAAAGCAGCCTCTATTTAATAGCATAATAAACATTTGCACTTATTCTCATAGAAATCAGGCCTGATAAAGACACTTTTGCTGTGCATGCTCTCTGGTTTTTGTGGCACTGGCATCCCATTCTGTGACTAAAGCAGCCTCTATTTAATAGCATAATAACCATTTGCACTTTTTCTCATAGAAATCAGGCCTGATAAAGACACTTTTGCTGTGCATGCTCTCTGGTTTTTGTGGCACTGGCATCCCATTCTGTGACTAAAGCAGCCTCTATTTAATAGCATAATAAACATTTGCACTTATTCTCATAGAAATCAGGCCTGATAAAGACACTTTTGCTGTGCATGCTCTCTGGTTTTTGTGGCACTGGCATCCCATTCTGTGACTAAAGCAGCCTCTATTTAATAGCATAATAAACATTTGCACTTATTCTCATAGAAATCAGGCCTGATAAAGACACTTTTGCTGTGCATGCTCTCTGGTTTTTGTGGCACTGGCATCCCATTCTGTGACTAAAGCAGCCTCTATTTAATAGCATAATAAACATTTGCACTTATTCTCATAGAAATCAGGCCTGATAAAGACACTTTTGCTGTGCATGCTCTCTGGTTTTTGTGGCACTGGCATCCCATTCTGTGACTAAAGCAGCCTCTATTTAATAGCATAATAAACATTTGCACTTATTCTCATAGAAATCAGGCCTGATAAAGACACTTTTGCTGTGCATGCTCTCTGGTTTTTGTGGCACTGGCATCCCATTCTGTGACTAAAGCAGCCTCTATTTAATAGCATAATAACCATTTGCACTTATTCTCATAGAAATCAGGCCTGATAAAGACACTTTTGCTGTGCATGCTCTCTGGTTTTTGTGGCACTGGCATCCCATTCTGTGACTAAAGCAGCCTCTATTTAATAGCATAATAAACATTTGCACTTATTCTCATAGAAATCAGGCCTGATAAAGACACTTTTGCTGTGCATGCTCTCTGGTTTTTGTGGCACTGGCATCCCATTCTGTGACTAAAGCAGCCTCTATTTAATAGCATAATAAACATTTGCACTTATTCTCATAGAAATCAGGCCTGATAAAGACACTTTTGCTGTGCATGCTCTCTGGTTTTTGTGGCACTGGCATCCCATTCTGTGACTAAAGCAGCCTCTATTTAATAGCATAATAAACATTTGCACTTATTCTCATAGAAATCAGGCCTGATAAAGACACTTTTGCTGTGCATGCTCTCTGGTTTTTGTGGCACTGGCATCCCATTCTGTGACTAAAGCAGCCTCTATTTAATAGCATAATAAACATTTGCACTTATTCTCATAGAAATCAGGCCTGATAAAGACACTTTTGCTGTGCATGCTCTCTGGTTTTTGTGGCACTGGCATCCCATTCTGTGACTAAAGCAGCCTCTATTTAATAGCATAATAAACATTTGCACTTATTCTCATAGAAATCAGGCCTGATAAAGACACTTTTGCTGTGCATGCTCTCTGGTTTTTGTGGCACTGGCATCCCATTCTGTGACTAAAGCAGCCTCTATTTAATAGCATAATAAACATTTGCACTTATTCTCATAGAAATCAGGCCTGATAAAGACACTTTTGCTGTGCATGCTCTCTGGTTTTTGTGGCACTGGCATCCCATTCTGTGACTAAAGCAGCCTCTATTTAATAGCATAATAAACATTTGCACTTATTCTCATAGAAATCAGGCCTGATAAAGACACTTTTGCTGTGCATGCTCTCTGGTTTTTGTGGCACTGGCATCCCATTCTGTGACTAAAGCAGCCTCTATTTAATAGCATAATAACCATTTGCACTTATTCTCATAGAAATCAGGCCTGATAAAGACACTTTTGCTGTGCATGCTCTCTGGTTTTTGTGGCACTGGCATCCCATTCTGTGACTAAAGCAGCCTCTATTTAATAGCATAATAAACATTTGCACTTATTCTCATAGAAATCAGGCCTGATAAAGACACTTTTGCTGGCCAAAGCCCTACTGGACCCTGCCAGGTCCATTCCTGCCCAGGGCATCCCATTCTGTGACTAAAGCAGCCTCTGTTTAAGACCATATAAGCATTTGCTCTTATTATATTTATATTATAAGACACTTTTGCTGGGCATAGGCTTACTGCTGCCTGCCAGGTGCACTTCTGTTGAGGCATCCCATTCTGTAACATAGCATACCCCTCTTTATTTACACTAAGCAGCTCTCTTATTTACACTAAGCAGGCCTGTTGGAGGCTGAGTGTTACTGCTCACTTTTGGTGTGCATTATATTCTGTTTTATATAGACCCACTGCTGCCTGGGGGTTCTTAAAATATCACCTACTACCACGCCAGTTAGACTATGTCGGGCAGACAAGTGCCTGGAAGTGAAAAGAGGAGTGGCAGAGGCCAAGATTCCGCAGGCAGAGCTCGCATCAGACTGGGGGCCAGTAGCAGCAGGAGTCACGCTGAGAGACCTAATCTGCCAGTATCTGCTAGCGGTCGGGTCTCCACCAGTAACGCATCTGCCGTGGTAGATTGGCTGACGCGCTCATCAACAACATCATCACAACTTACATCTGAGACCCCCAGTCTAGGGTCGGTAGGTTCCTCTGACACAACCCTGAGTTGGCATGCCCCGAGAGCAGTCCCTGTCCTCCCATTGCCTCTGTCCTACGCCGTTCCCTCCCCCAGCGACGTATCCTATGCTTTGGGTTCAGCTCCACTCTTTAGTGAGGAGGACGATCAGATACAGGAGGACAGTCAGCAGCTACTGCCCAGCCAAGAAATGGAGGTGGCTTCTTTAGCTAGGCAGACAAATAGTGATGTGGACAGTGTCGTGGGTGCTGCGAGCGTTCCAGCTCCTGCGCCAGACACTGTTGACGAATCCACGAACATCAGTGACGTACAGCCACAACCCGGTGATGATGATGATGATGACGATGAAGCCGATCGCACTTGGGAGCCGGGTGATGAAGGGGCTTCATCGTCATCATCAGGAGAAGAGGGGCGCAGGTTGCCCCGGAGTCAGCAGCTGAGGCAGCAAGGTGGTAGCAGTCAGCATGGGGGCACAATTCCAAAGGCTGGAGCCGGCCGGGGCCGGGGCCGGGGTAGAGCACCTGCTGTGCGGCAGTCTACCTTATCGGGAGGTAGTGGAGCAGGGGTTCCTGGAGTTGGCAACAGCAGCAGTGAATCAGTGAGGCCAGGGGGTGGGAAAAGTAGCTACTCGGCAGTGTGGCAGTTTTTCCTGAGGCATCCGCAGGAGGGTAACATGGCCACATGCAAGATATGTAGGCAAAAGGTGAAGCGTGGCCAGGGTCCAAATGTTGGCACCACGGCCCTGCGTCAACATATGATGCGTCACCATAAAACGACCTGGGAGAACCGAGGCTCCCAAGGGGTGGTCCAGTCTGCTTCCTCACCAAGTGAGCTCCCAATTTCTGCCAGCCAAGGCTCCAGCACCTCAGCCGAAGGCAGCTGTGCGTCACACCCATCCTCTGTCGCTCCTGCTCCTCCTCCTCCTCCTCCAAGTCATGCATCCCGCCAGCAATCCATCAGCGAAGCCATGTCCAAGAGACAGCAGTATGCGCCCACTCATCCTACGGCGCAGAAGCTGAATGTGCTCCTGTCCAAGTTGCTGGTGCTGCAGTCGCTCCCTTTTCAGGTGGTGGAATCTGCACCTTTCAGAGAACTGATGGCTTGTGCCGAGCCGAGGTGGAGAGTCCCAAGCCGTCATTTCTTTGCCAAGAAGGCAGTACCAGCGCTGCACACTTTTGTTGAACAGAAGGTGGGCCAGTCCTTGAGCCTGTCGGTGTGTAGCAAAATACATGGCAGCGCCGACATCTGGAGCTGTAACTACGGTCAGGGGCAGTACATGTCGTTTACGGCCCACTGGGTGAATGTGGTCCCTTTGCAGCAGCAACTTGGACAGGTCACGCCGCTTCGGCCTCCGCGCTCTCTGCCCATTGGGCCTGTGACACCGTGCGACTCGGCCTCCTCATCCTCCGCCATCTCCTCACCCTCCACTGTAGGCTCAAGTCTCAGTGCCCCTCCAGTCTACCATGTGTGCAGGGCACGGAGGTGTCACGCAGTGCTTCACATGGTTTGTCTTGGCGAACGGAGTCACACAGGGGAGGAACTGCTTAAATGTATTCATCAGGAAATCCAAACATGGCTTACTCCGAGAAAACTTAAAATGGGAATCATGGTTACCGACAATGGGAAGAACATTTTGTCTGCGCTGCGCCAAGGAAGCCTGACCCATGCCCCCTGCATGGCTCACGTCTTCAATCTGGTTGTCAAGCGGTTTCTGAAGTGTTCCCCCCATCTGCAGGACATCCTAACAACTTCACGGAAACTTTGCATGCACTTCAGCCACTCCTACACCGCCAAACACACCCTTCTTGAGCTACAGCGTCAGAATGGTATCCCCCAACATAGTCTGATTTGCGATGTTTCCACCCGTTGGAATTCCACCCTTCACATGTTGGACCGATTATATGAACAGAGAAAAGCCATCACGGATTTCCTGATGATCCAAGCAGATAGGGGGACTCCCCTGTGTAACTTCAATGTCAACCAGTGGCAGCTCATACGTGACACCTGCCGTTTGCTCAGGCCCTTTGAGGAAGCCACTTTATTTGTCAGTCGGCAGGATTACGGGATGAACGACGTGATTCCACTGCTTCATGTACTACAGCACATGTTGGAAACCATGGCTGGTCAGGGCACTGGAGACATGGCGTTTACATCTTACGGCCACATGAACCCCGTTGGAGCTGAACTGGAGGAGGAGGAGGAGGAAGAGGAGGAGGAGGAGTTGCCCAGCGAAACACAGTTTAGGCTTGGCGAAATGGCTGGTTTATCTAGTCAGCGGACAGGAGAGGAGGAGCAGGAGCAGCCAGAGGAGCTAGAGGTTTTTGAGGAAGGAGAGACAGAGGACCCGGGCACACCGTGGCAGTATGCAGTGGAGATGGAGACAGGTAGTCCATCCGAGTCACTTGCGCAAATGGCACGAAGCATGCTCACATGCTTGCGTAGTGACCCCAGAATTGTTTCCATCTGTCGGCGGGATGACTTCTGGCTGTCCACCTTATTGGACCCTCGCTTCCGGCACAAAATGGGGGCATTTTTTAAACCCACCGAGAGGGAGGACAAACTCAACTACTACAAAGACATTCTACGTAGGCAGTTGGCCGATGCCTATCTGCGCCATGGTCCATACTCTCGCAGGTCTGACTCGAGGGGACCTCTGCGCTCACCTTCCACTGCCATGGCCGCTGGGGGGGTTGGCAGCAGCAGCAGCAGAAGCTCCATCAGCAGCAGCAGCCTCAGTCTTCAGTCGCTAATGAGTAGCTTTCTACACCCGCATAGTGAGGCTACTCATGAGCAGCAGGAAGACCTGGAGCAGGACCTGAACCAGCAGGTCATGTCATACTTTGACATGACCATGCCAACACACCTTGAGGATCCGCTGGACTTCTGGGCAGCCAAACTTGATTTGTGGCCGCAACTAGCAGAGTTTGCCCTGGAAAAGCTGTCCTGCCCGGCAAGTAGCGTGCCATCTGAGCGGGTGTTTAGTGCGGCGGGGGCCATAGTTACGGCGAGGAGAACTCGTCTGTCAACTAAAAATGTGGAGAGACTCACCTTTGTCAAAATGAATCAGGGATGGATCAGCCAGGATTTCCACCCACCAATGCCTGATGCATGCGACTAGATTCAGCATGGTGCCACGTTTTACACTTTACAAATGGTGCAAAACATATTTATGTCTTTAGGCCATTTTTTGGGCTCCTGCTGCTGCTACTGCCAACTTCTGCCAACTCCAGGGTGTGATTCATCCAATTTTTGGGCTCCTGAGGCCAACTCCAGTGTATATTTGGGCTCCTGCTGCTGCTACTGTCAACTCCTGCCAACTCCAGGGTGTGATTCATCCAATTTTTGGGCTCCTGAAGCCAACTCCAGTGTATATTTGGGCTCCTGCTGCTGCTGCTGCTGCCAACTTCTGCCAACTCCAGGGTGTGATTCATCCAATTTTTGGGCTCCTGAAGCCAACTCCAGTGTATATTTGGGCTCCTGCTGCTGCTGCTGCTGCCAACTTCTGCCAACTCCAGGGTGTGATTCATCCAATTTTTGGGCTCCTGAAGCCAACTCCAGTGTATATTTGGGCTCCTGCTGCTGCTGCTGCCAACTTCTGCCAACTCCAGGGTGTGATTCATCCAATTTTTGGGCTCCTGAGGCCAACTCCAGTGTATATTTGGGCTCCTGCTCCTGCTGCTGCCAACTTCTGCCAACTCCAGGGTGTGATTCATCCAATTTTTGGGCTCCTGAAGCCAACTCCAGTGTATATTTGGGCTCCTGCTGCTACTACTGCCAACTTCTGCCAACTCCAGGGTGTGATTCATCCAATTTTTGGGCTCCTGAGGCCAACTCCAGTGTATATTTGGGCTCCTGCTGCTGCTGCTGCCAACTTCTGCCAACTCCAGGGTGTGATTCATCCAATTTTTGGGCTCCTGAAGCCAACTCCAGTGTATATTTGGGCTCCTGCTGCTACTACTGCCAACTTCTGCCAACTCCAGGGTGTGATTCATCCAATTTTTGGGCTCCTGAAGCCAACTCCAGTGTATATTTGGGCTCCTGCTGCTGCTACTGTCAACTCCTGCCAACTCCAGGGTGTGATTCATCCAATTTTTGGGCTCCTGAAGCCAACTCCAGTGTATATTTGGGCTCCTGCTGCTGCTACTGCCAACTTCTGCCAACTCCAGGGTGTGATTCATCCAATTTTTGGGCTCCTGAAGCCAACTCCAGTGTATATTTGGGCTCCTGCTGCTGCTACTGTCAACTCCTGCCAACTCCAGGGTGTGATTCATCCAATTTTTGGGCTCCTGAGGCCAACTCCAGTGTATATTTGGGCTCCTGCTGCTGCTACTGTCAACTCCTGCCAACTCCAGGGTGTGATTCATCCAATTTTTGGGCTCCTGAAGCCAACTCCAGTGTATATTTGGGCTCCTGCTGCTGCTGCTGCTGCCAACTTCTGCCAACTCCAGGGTGTGATTCATCCAATTTTTGGGCTCCTGAAGCCAACTCCAGTGTATATTTGGGCTCCTGCTGCTGCTGCTGCCAACTTCTGCCAACTCCAGGGTGTGATTCATCCAATTTTTGGGCTCCTGAAGCCAACTCCAGTGTATATTTGGGCTCCTGCTGCTGCTACTGCCAACTTCTGCCAACTCCAGGGTGTGATTCATCCAATTTTTGGGCTCCTGAAGCCAACTCCAGTGTATATTTGGGCTCCTGCTGCTGCTACTGTCAACTCCTGCCAACTCCAGGGTGTGATTCATCCAATTTTTGGGCTCCTGAGGCCAACTCCAGTGTATATTTGGGCTCCTGCTGCTGCTACTGTCAACTCCTGCCAACTCCAGGGTGTGATTCATCCAATTTTTGGGCTCCTGAAGCCAACTCCAGTGTATATTTGGGCTCCTGCTGCTGCTGCTGCTGCCAACTTCTGCCAACTCCAGGGTGTGATTCATCCAATTTTTGGGCTCCTGAAGCCAACTCCAGTGTATATTTGGGCTCCTGCTGCTGCTACTGTCAACTCCTGCCAACTCCAGGGTGTGATTCATCCAATTTTTGGGCTCCTGAGGCCAACTCCAGTGTATATTTGGGCTCCTGCTGCTGCTACTGTCAACTCCTGCCAACTCCAGGGTGTGATTCATCCAATTTTTGGGCTCCTGAAGCCAACTCCAGTGTATATTTGGGCTCCTGCTGCTGCTACTGCCAACTTCTGCCAACTCCAGGGTGTGATTCATCCAATTTTTGGGCTCCTGAAGCCAACTCCAGTGTATATTTGGGCTCCTGCTGCTACTACTGCCAACTTCTGCCAACTCCAGGGTGTGATTCATCCAATTTTTGGGCTCCTGAGGCCAACTCCAGTGTATATTTGGGCTCCTGCTGCTGCTGCTGCCAACTTCTGCCAACTCCAGGGTGTGATTCATCCAATTTTTGGGCTCCTGAAGCCAACTCCAGTGTATATTTGGGCTCCTGCTGCTACTACTGTCAACTCCTGCCAACTCCAGGGTGTGATTCATCCAATTTTTGGGCTCCTGAGGCCAACTCCAGTGTATATTTGGGCTCCTGCTGCTGCTGCTGCCAACTTCTGCCAACTCCAGGGTGTGATTCATCCAATTTTTGGGCTCCTGAGGCCAACTCCAGTGTATATTTGGGCTCCTGCTCCTGCTGCTGCCAACTTCTGCCAACTCCAGGGTGTGATTCATCCAATTTTTGGGCTCCTGAAGCCAACTCCAGTGTATATTTGGGCTCCTGCTGCTGCTGCTGCTGCCAACTTCTGCCAACTCCAGGGTGTGATTCATCCAATTTTTGGGCTCCTGAAGCCAACTCCAGTGTATATTTGGGCTCCTGCTGCTACTACTGCCAACTTCTGCCAACTCCAGGGTGTGATTCATCCAATTTTTGGGCTCCTGAGGCCAACTCCAGTGTATATTTGGGCTCCTGCTGCTGCTGCTGCCAACTTCTGCCAACTCCAGGGTGTGATTCATCCAATTTTTGGGCTCCTGAAGCCAACTCCAGTGTATATTTGGGCTCCTGCTGCTACTACTGTCAACTCCTGCCAACTCCAGGGTGTGATTCATCCAATTTTTGGGCTCCTGAGGCCAACTCCAGTGTATATTTGGGCTCCTGCTGCTGCTGCTGCCAACTTCTGCCAACTCCAGGGTGTGATTCATCCAATTTTTGGGCTCCTGAGGCCAACTCCAGTGTATATTTGGGCTCCTGCTCCTGCTGCTGCCAACTTCTGCCAACTCCAGGGTGTGATTCATCCAATTTTTGGGCTCCTGAAGCCAACTCCAGTGTATATTTGGGCTCCTGCTGCTGCTGCCAACTTCTGCCAACTCCAGGGTGTGATTCATCCAATTTTTGGGCTCCTGAGGCCAACTCCAGTGTATATTTGGGCTCCTTCTGCCCCTCATAGTGATGCCACTTCAACTCTCTGCAATTGTGCCGCTCTGCGATTCTATTAGCGATGCCTCTGATCTGCATGTGATATTTCTTCAAAGTATTATTTAACAAACCCAGCACGCATCCTGTGCGTGTTACAGCAAGGCTGAATGGTTTACAACCCTATTGAGGCTGTAGGAGGCTCAGAAATAGCCGTTTTTAATAGCGATTCGTCGCGAATTTATTCGGGTCGAAACGATTTTTGTCGGAAAATTCGGCGAATCAGTCGAATCGAATTTTTCAAAAGTTCGCTCATCTCTAGTTATAAGGCACATGGTCTAAGTCAAGGGTCCCCAACCTTTCTAATGATGGGTTAACATGAGCAGATAAATTGACTGTTTGCTCAGCGAGCAAGTGACCATACAAATCTTCTGCAATTGATTCCAACCATCAAGCGATGAACAAGACATTTTTGGTCAGCCAAAGCGATATGCCTGCCGGTTGATTAACCAATTCTTGTTTATCGCAGCAGCCATTTCCACGAAACGATTACTGCTAAATTTTGGAAGCTTTTTTCTTGCTCGATAGACAGGCCATTAACCTGAGAGCCACATTCAGCTGTGAGATTTGTCAGCAACCACATTCAACACGAAGAGATCATAAGGCCATATATCAAAATGTATAAGCTGAAAGCGTGTGAGTCTCTCTACAGCACCCAAAATGATATAAAGATGTGCATGATTCCCCCTGGCCTGTAAAATTGCTTGGCCCCACAAGCAGATCCTGCAACTCCAAAAAAAGGGTAAAGGCAAAAGGTATCAAAGGGACTCGGGGCAGGTAAAAAAGTATGATGGCCCAACAGTTCCAGCATCACACTTGCTTTAATAACCTTTGTCCTCTACATAGTCCAGGAATGTGACCTAAGTGTCAAATGAAACTACTCGGGAAGGCTGAGAAACTGTTGATGAATCTGGAAGCTGGCACCCTGCTCCATGTACCGTCCCAATAAGCATGTAGATGGGTGCCACATCTCTCCTCAGTCTGCGTTGCTCAACCTTGCAGCTGACCCCCTGTTATATAGCAGCGGTCCATGACCGTATATCCCCCCAGGATATGGGTAGGGGACCCCTACTCTAAGTATTAGGCATAGGCATATACAAGATACCAGGGAGGACTTGTCAAACTCAATGTGCTTGTAGAAAGCCTTAGCTGGTATTGCATTTTGTTTCTTTTTTTATTAGAATTCAGCGCCCAATTGAAATGTCAGAGACACAAAAAATGTAATTTGTTCCTAACGTCGCTAGGGAGGGGAGGTGGAGGAACATAAATGAATCTCAGTTGATAAATGAATTTCAAATGTTACATTTTTTAGCTTTTCTTTATTATCTGCCATGGTCATTGTACTAAAGCTTAAAAAACAGTTGCTGCCATGAATATGCAGGAAAGTAACCTACTGTTTCATTATTTTCACTTGGTACAATGACTAGTAATAGTTCCAGTCAGCATCGGATCAAGAACTATATAAAGTGTATGAAACACACAAAACTCCTACTCATCACCTTTTTCAGCAGCTGGACACTTTATCAGGTTTATTGCACCAGATCAGGTAGAGGTACAGATCAGTTTGTGACCTGTACGATCTGATAGGATCCCGAATATCTTGAGTTGAAACTCCCTGACCATTTTGTTCTCAGGCACTCAAAGCTTTTAAAGGGCCGGTGCCAGCCCTGAGCATACTTGGGCAGGTGCTGTGGCCCCTGGCACTGCATTGGTTAGCCAGGTATACCATGGACAGACCTGCACACAGCTGACAATCTGTGGCAATAGAGAAGGTATTGAAGAATCAATGGCAAACAGCAACAGTTCAGAAAGTGGAAAGGACCAGAGGACCGTCAGCAGTAGAACCTTCAGAGACAGTGGAGAAGGTAGCGGGTATTGGAGAAAAATCAGCTGCAGCAGAGGAAACCGTAAGGACTGGAGGGCAATAGGCAATCATGGAAAAGGGACAAGAACTAGAGGAGCATCAGTTTATTGCAATGGAGAAGGCAAAGTGGCCTGGACGGCGATCAACAGCAGAGGAGGACCCATTGTGGCAGCAAAGCTGAAAGATTACATGATGTGAAGTGGCATGTGATGTGACACACCACAAAGGGGCCCACTGAGACCTGAGACCCACATAAACCTGGAGCCGGCCCTGGTAATCTGGTGGGCTAGTCCAAGTCTGGTTTCAGCTATATCACATTTTCTGGAAATGATCCAAAGACGAAAAAAAAGAAAGCTGCAGGAAATAAGCTAACAATAGTATATATTACTGAACCTTGCACCTGCCCTGGTGTTTAAACCAATCCAAAATGCAAAAATGTACAAATGAGACTTGCAGCAGACCCAATATTTATCTAGAACTTCAGTTACAAACAATTATGAACATCTCATCACATTAAATAGGTGTGTCTGTGACAATTTCCATCTCATCATACTTAAGTACAGCATGAATGGCTGCGCCTAGGTACAGACACCAGCTGCATGTCCTATACATGTGAAGCCAGGGACTTGGGCTTTCAGTTTTAATTCTGTTCACGACAGGCATGGCTCCCAGCCTTGTAATAGGCTTCCAAAGCCGTAAGCTCTTATTAGATAAGTGGTTCCCTCCAGGTCAATATGCGCAAAGAGAAAAAAAATAATCTGAACGAAAGGATGAAATGTAAGAGGATAATATAATCACCCAGCTTTCTGATTTAGCAAAGAGGAATGAAAAATAGCACAAACACATGCAGAAAAAGTTAATGTGTTTTATCCCAGTAGCTATGAGGAAATTCAAAGAAAAAGGAGGCCTACATTAGTCACTTGACTTCTATAATTGCATAGATAGACGGACAGACTGTCCATCTAAAACAGGGACTTTACAAGCTGGGATAAAATGTTAGAACATAAAAGGAATCCAAAATAATACATTGTAAAAAGTGTGCCATGCATTACTCATTCGTTTTAAGTGATAACAAGAACTACTAAAGTTTTTAATAAAATAACAACCATAGCTGTAAACACCTTCTAGCACATGACATTCTTGTTCAGGACAATCACAGTAGCTGATAAAACAGCAGTCACATTTTAGGGCTGCCCATCTAGAATAATCTCTAGACGCCTTGGCACCTGTCACACATACCTCATTACTTTATCAGGAATCTGGAGCTGACTCAAGTTCCTGTGCTGCCTGGAAGCGTCCTCCCACTTGAAATCAATTTCCCCTCATGGACGGACTTCTGACCAGCTCGGGGCTTAGTAATCAGTAACTACATTCACATTGTCATTGCAGTGCCACCATTATGTCACTTTGTCATGTACAATGACATCACTGTGTGTGCTGGGAAGCTGCCAACCTTCCTGACCCCTGAAGCCCTGGCGTCGACCGCCATGCGTCACTGATTGTTAGATACTGAAGAAAAATAATGTGAACTCGCCACAAAAAGGGACCATCACAAACAGCAGCTTATACATAAATGCCATAATGCATACGTAGACCCCTTCACACCATCACCCTGGCATAGATACAATCTCATGACACAAGCGGGAAGAAGATTCTGCCTAGAAAAGTAAATGAGCCCTTTGATATCTCTATGCTGTGCTTTGGCCTCAGCATGTCCATCACATAGCCAATAGAAGTCTTTGGGCAGTGCAGGTAAAGTGTTTCACCTGTGCTGTGGACTAGCACCCCATGTTAAACCATTAAAAGCGGAACCAAATCTGGGATTTTGATTATCCTGGGTTTTGTTCCGTGTACGAGGGGCATCCTGAATTTGCATGCTCTGCTGTGGGAAACCCCCTAGAAAATCTAGTACAGATCTCCCCTTCCTGGTTCAATAGGGTATGAACAGGCTTTGGTCCAATCAGAGCAGTTTGCTGTGAGCCAGCAAACGGCTCTGATAGGCTTCAATGGTCAGAGAGAGCGCCGCATTTCCAGTGGCGCTCTTACTCTCGGAGTAAAGGGGGAGGGAGTTGCTTCATTACTATTATTTATACAGGATCTTTCGGGGCCTGGGAACCAATCCACTGCCCAGTTTAAACCTATCATCCCTGTATAATATCCAGCAAACAGGCATATGAATCTAGGGGCCTTTGTTAGCATACAATTGCAATTACATGCCACGTTAAGGCGCCCCTTTTGGTGGGGTCTTACTCTCACCCCAGCCTTTCTGAATGGTGGGGCGGGAGAGCACGCACAGCCCAAGAATGCAGGGGATGTGGCCGCTTGTACTCCCCATTGTAAAGAATCAGATCCATTTTCAGAATTACATAGGCACAACAAACAGCTCTGATTGGACGAGAACGCACGCATGCCCCGCTGGACCACAGGATGGCACAGGACAAAAGAGCCTGTGTGTCCTATAATGAACCCCTCTCCCATCCTACATCTCTCTGTCCTCCCTCCAATGAATCTCTCTTACCCCCATAAAGCAATCTGACAGAACCTGAGCTACACAGGTGATGCACCCGTCACCCTTGCCTCCAACCAAGCCATTTGAAAGATGAAAAAAAAATGGACTCCCCAACGGCGCCTCTAGGATTGCGACATCTTGCTTGCCTGTTTCATCTGAGCCCTAAATGCTGGCCATGTTAAATGCCGAGTGGACCACCAGTCACTTTTTGAGGTTGATTGTGCACCAGGTGTAAAATGTGCACTATGCCACTAAACATAGCAGATGGTGTACAGCAATCAGTGACATGATGGATATTCCTCTTGCTGCAGTCACCTCTATCGGCCTTCAAGCATTTGGTGCTGCTACGGGACATGTTAAAGGTCAACAAGCAGTTTGTCAGGATATCCAGGGTGGGAAATCCCAGGTCTTCTCTAAAGCTTGCTACAGACATATTCTACCAAAAGATACATGTGAACTGATAACACTGATAAGTGGCTTTTGTTTGCAACTGCTGTATTCATCAAAGGCTTTTGTTATAGGTTTTCCCCTCTGGAAGCCACTGGTTGATAAGCCAGTAAGCTAAGATGGGAAAAGTCAGGCTGGGTGAGTGATACGTGTCATAACATATGATGCAACAGAATGGAGTTTCTGATGAACTCATCAGTCATGGTTTAAGCCTTTATGTAACGTTCAACAAAAAGATCTATTTTAACAAATACTTTTATTTTGTTTTCAAATGGCTGTAATATTTGCTCACCAAGGCTTACAGATGAGAACTGAACCATCAAACATAATGGTGCAGGACTATCTGGGCTATGTTGATACATTGTCAAAGGTGTGATTGGGGCCCTCAGGTTTCTGACATCATGCAATCTTTGTCACACATTATACTAACTATACTATAAAAACATCTAAATTGAATAAAGCGAAAACTAAGCAACACATATAACAAAATACAATGTTCACAAAAAATAACCAGGCATGAGCCTAACCATTGCTATGAAACAACATAAACACATAAGGGTTGATTTATTCTCACGTTATTTTAGTTGCGAAAACCCAATTTTTGACCCTTCCCCCTCCCTTTTAACCCTTTTGTTGCCAAGCACGTAACACCTACGTGCTGGCTTGGCTGGGCCTTAAGTGCCAAGCCCGTAGGTGTTACGTGCTTGACTTTGATCGCTTCTAGTTTAAAAAATAAAAAATACTCACCTGACCCCTTGTTGGATCCGGCCGGGTCTCCTCTTTAATTTGGTGCCATCCGATCCCCCGTGGGGGGTCGGATGGCTCCAGGAGAGCCCCCGGAATAGGCCGCCCCCCCCCCGCTTCTGCAGCAGCAGCTGCTAACTGTAAAAAAAAAAAAAAAATAAAAATGACATTCACTTACCTGTGTGTGCGCTGGCTCCCGCTGTCCCTCCTCTTCACCTGGGGGGCCTCCGATCCCCCCCCAGGACTTACCGATCTTCAGGAGGGAGCCTGGGAGGCTCTCTCCTCTCTTCTTCAAGATGGCGACCGCCATCTTGCCTCTAAGCCCCGCCCCCTTGGGGGCGGGGCTTATGACGTCATCCCGGTCCCGATCACCGGCTTCAGCTTTCTCAGCTTCTCAGATGCCGGTGATCGGTGCCCTGGAAGGAGGTGACAGGAGATCCTCTGATCTCCTGCCTTCTCCTTCTCTGGATGCCGATCACAGGCATCTGTCAGCTGAGCGGCGAGGGACAAGAGCTTGCAATCGAAGGTAAGTACAGTAAAAAAAAATTATTTTTTTTTAATAAAATACTTTTTTTTATTGTGTGGTGTTTTTTTTTTTACAGTTAACCCTTTGTGAGCTGGTAAGGGGTCCATGAGACCCCTTATACCAGTTCACATGGCTGGGGGGGTGGCATTGCCATTAACCCCCGCACCCCCATTACCTGCCTCCCCAAAGGCCAGGGGGGGGCAGAAGAGCCCGGGCCCACATAGGCTATGTGGGCTCGTAGGCTGCAGGGTGGGGGGGCCACCAAAGCTGGCCCCCCCACTCTGTGCCTACAAGCCCCCATAGCTGGTCCCGGGCTGGTTACTTTGGGTAAGGGGGACCCCACGTCATTTTTTTTTTTGGATTTTTAAGGGTTTTTAACCCTTAAAAATCCAAAAAAAAATGGGGTCCCCCTCCCCGGGAAGGGGGACCCTATGTCATTTTTTTTTTTAATTAACCATTTGTCATCCAGCAGCTATAAAAGACTTCTGGGCAGGAAAGGGTGTCTACCTATACATATGTGGTATCGCTGTAAGCGGGAGAAATTGGGGTTTCTCACGCAATAAGATTTTATTGACAAACTTACATTTTTTATTACAAAAAAACTCTACAAATTGTAAAAAAATATATTTTTTTTATTTTTTTTCACACATTTCACCCAAAAATGTTGAGAATACACCTAAAAAACACAAACAAGACATTTCATGTTAAAGCCCAGACTCTGTTGAAAAAAACAATATATAATTTTCCTGGGAAATCCCTGGAAATCCCTTCGAAAATGACAGTTGAACATGTGTAGCGCAAAACAGTCAAAGTCAGTCTGGCAACAGGGAGTGGCAAATGCTGCAGGTAGGCTGGCAGCGAAAGGGTTAATTCAAAGGACACTTTTTGTGCAAGATTTTTAGTTTTTTCTCTCACATGTGTGAGTCAAAGATTGCTTTTAAGTGAGACTATTGGGCGACATCATGTTTTTTGGTGCCAGCTTTTTTTCACCTGTATAGAACAGACGAGAAAAGCCGGTGTCACTAACTGAAACTTTTTTTTCTCATTAAAAAAAGCAAATGCCAGCATGTTTTTTTTTTTAAATGACAAATATTGGATTGAAAAAAAAGTGTACTGCTTACTTTCCAGTAAAAGTGCAATGGTGAAGGTAGATGGATGATTAGGCTACGGTCACATGCAGTTGCAGATGCAGTTTCATTGAAGGTTGAGTTTTTCAACTGCGTTTTTTGCAGTTTCAGAGAATAGATATAGTATAGATTTGCATTTGCAGTCCGGTTGGATCGTAGCAAGCAGGACTTTTTTGGCTACGCTCCAACCGCACTGTATCAAAATGGAGAGGTGTAAAAGGGGCCATAGAGGATCAATTACATGGCTTTTTCTCCAGAACTGCAAAACGCAAAAACACAAACGCATCCAGACAGGAATAAGTGTAGCCTTAGTGCTCTTGCCTTGCAGCCTTTCTTTCCTTACTAACTCTCTGTTCCCCGTTCCTGTGGTTTAACAACCCAAACCCATACTGGTAGGTTACGTGCTGGCTAAATAGATAGACTCTAGTGTCTCAGTGTATGTGTGACTGCTTCGCTATACTGTGTGCCGCATTAGGCTACGTTCACACTATGCAGTTGCAGGTCAGGTGCGTTTTGCAGTTGAACTGCATTTTTTTTTGCATTTGCAGTTCCACAGGGCAGACACAGAACACATCAGCAGTTGCAGTCCGCAGGACTTTTTTGTTCCAACCGCACTGTATCAAAATAGTGGTGTGAAATCGGCCATAGAGGCAATTGCATGGGGCCCCCCAGAACTATGCTTAGCGAACTCTGGAAGTGGCTGGCATGTAATAGTGGTGTAATACTGGTGGTGCTGTCAGCGCAAAGGCTACTTGAGAAAGAAAGCAGCTTCTCTCTGTCATTTGTTCCTCTTCTGCATTTTGTTATATAAAAATGTGTTTAATTAGTGCTCTCAGACACAACTTTGCATGGGGCTCCAGAAATTATAAGCCCACCCCTGCATAGATGCGACACTGTATTCTGCAAAACGCAAAAAAGCAACACATCCGAACAGGTGTGAATGTAGCCTTACAGAACCATGCAATATAAATGAATACAATATACAAACATACAGTATGTGCAGAATTGGTATGTTTTCCCTGTATCTGAAAGGGTTAAGCTCTGGCTTTGCAGCTCATACACATACTACTATGTTACCAGATATCTGAATAAACTGGTCCTAGTGTGTCAGCACTAAAGGTATTCGGTTGTGAGCTCCTCTGAGAGAAGGTGATCAATGCTTCTCTATCCTGGATGTTAAAACAACACTAAAACAACACAACCAATACAGTAACTTTAGATAATTGGTATGTTTTCTGTGCGTGTAAGAGTTAAAGGGTAAGTCCACTTTCAATAGAATTTTGTATTTTTAGAAGTTTATATTTTTGTGTGGCAAGAGTCTGAGCTGATCTAATATTCTTCCATTTTTTATATTAACAAATGTGTGTTTTATGGAAGACTAGCTGCAATCTGTTGCTATTGGCAATGTATACCAAGTGCAGACTTGGTGGCCGTTTCCAAAAGAAACAGATTGCAGAGAGTTGCACAGAACACTGCTGCTGGGCATGTGTAAGGATAAGTGATCTCCCTCACCTCAGCAGTGGCTATAGCAGCAGTGTCCTGTGTGTACAGGACTCACTTCTAACCCTCTTCTTGTGTAGACTTGGTGTATGCTGCCAATAGCAAAAGATTGCAAGGGCCACTTGTATGTCCCACTGGCAGGGTTCGCTAGGTGGGTGTGTGCTACATGACGCATGCTCACCCAACCTACCCTAGGTGAGTATTTTACCCGATTTAGCATGCACTTCTAACAATACATTGGAAGAATAAAATCCAACAGAATTGCTTACCTTTCGCTTTCCCTTACTTGATCGCTGGTGGCCAGTGGTTTCTGAGTGCATGCATGCACCAGATAAGGGGACACACAGGTTGCATTTGTGTAACCAGGAAGCCTCAAAGTCAAGTACTAAAGCATTCAAGGGTTTTCAAGCTATATGTAACTAGCAGGATATCCCAAATAGAGATGCCCTGTGGGTTAGGGTGGTAGTGGTCTAGTCATTTCTGAGTCTGGCTATGGAAAGGATTGTAAGCTCCGCTGAGACACAGGAAATACAATGTAATCTATAGTGTATTTTATCACTAAGTTTAATAAAAACAACAACAAAAAACAGGCTCCAAATAAATATTGTCAGAGCAAGAGTTACACCCAAGAATCCCAGCACTGCAAGGCATGCGAGTTCACAATTTGATGTGCCTATCAAACTTATACCATAATAAAAGTTAATAAGTAGCATTTAATAAATCCTTTAAAAGTTCCATAAACAGGGTCACATAAAACCTGCCAAGAGCATGGTAGTGTCAGATCAAGCTACACAAAATCTAGCTCCTAATCATACATACATAGCAACAGTGACACTTGCCTTTTAGCAATTAGAAGTCCACAAGAAAACACAAAGCAGTTATAGTTCCCTATAATTCAAGTTCTCAAGTGTTATTGTGATGTTGCATACAATCTAATAAACCTCAATTTGGTGTATTAATGTTAAGATATGTAGATGAAATATTAAGGGATTGCTATTTATTCTACATATTTGTGCAGTTCTCCTCGGCTCTGAAAACAAACTTTTTATAAACGGTTCGACAGAATTTGTTGAATCCCAAATTGCAACAGCATAACCCCCAATTGCAACAGCATAACATCCAATTGCAACAGCATAACACCCAATTACAACAGAAAACCCCCAGTAAAATAAAACATTAGCCCGTCACTGCAACAGGTTTTAGATGTATTATGCACTCCCATTCAGTGATTTTCTATGGCAACTGTACACATCCTGATACTTGAAAGAAATTCTCACGCTGGGAATTATAGACGGGCAGGCAGATTCATCACTAACGCCAGGTAGCGTCTGTAGCAGGCATTTTCAGAGCGCCCGCTAGTAGTCGGCTGTGGGTCGCTACTTCATAGCGACTCAGTCGCTGTTCAGTAATGTTGAATACATTGTGAGGAGTCGCTATTTGACCAGTACAGCGCTGTATGGGAGCGCATGTTAGCGACTGCTCATAGCGACCGACTCACACCATATTCAGGAAAAAAACAGCCTCACAAATATCTGGCGCTGAAATATGCTTGTTTGAAGCCCAGAGCGCAGGAGGCGGTGTGTTTAAAGTGTTTTTCAGCATCTATCCACTAGTAACAAAGCGACAACATATGGAATTACATTGTAATAACATTGTAACATGAACACTTTAATGGCAGACCTGTAATGTCATTTCTGAAGAAATCTATAAAAAAATATAAAATTGTGAAAAAACTGCTTTTTGAATGCCAGAATAGGTCACAGAATTATTTGTGAATAAAAAAAAAAAAAAAACAAAAACCCCGTTTAAAGAGAAGAAAAAGATCGTCCATTGAAATGTATGGAAGAGCGACAGGTAGCAAGAGGTCAAACCTGGCGCTGTGCAAGGCTGAACGCTGGCGCTGTTCGCTGAGGCTGTGAAAATGATGAATCAGACGCTACATGGCGCTATCCCAGTCGCTAAACAGATTCTGCTTGATAAATGTGTAATTGTGTGCCGTGTCCGGCGTTCACCAGTCGCTATCTGTCGCTACCTGTCATTAACCAGCCACTATCCCTTCTTAAATAAGGGCTTATGTGTGGCCAAAGGTGAGTACCGGCAAGAATACACAATACTAGTCCGCATTTCAGAAATATACAGTATCTAAGCATGAGAATTTTCCAAGTAGAGCTCATGATCCAATTCATTAGAGCGAAAGCTTAGCTGAATGCCTGTGCAGTCATGCATTGCCGTAGACGTAAGAGAGATCCCAAACCTCCGGCAGCACTTTCATCCATCAGCAATGGCACATGTAACCCCCACTCACTGGGGACAGCATCTATTGTCACTGTGGGGGGAGAAGAGCAGCCACAACTTCCAGGCTGTGAATAGGCTGATTGGGAAGAAATCCACAGGCTCTTCTTAAGGACAATAGCACCAGGCACAATGGTCACGCTGCTGCTAGAGATCTGCTTTTAGAAACTCATGCCATCACCATAATGTTGTACTGTGTTAGCCTTAAAGAACAGTGGAAAAGTGAAAAAAATAAGAAGTAACCTATTTTATAAAGAGTACGTGGTTCTCTTCTCTTCCATAGGTTATACACTTATGTCTGATGAAAAGAAATAGATATGCTTAAAATCTACCGTTAATATGCTCAATGAGAATTTAAAAAGTCTTACATTTTCAAGTATATGCCATCATAAGCAGTAATAAATGATCAAGAACTCTTTGCCAAGTGTCCCATCTTCTAAGCACTGAAAATGATGAAGGAGACTGGCACACACAGCAACACAACACAAATCCACCTGCTGATGCCCTACATCGGCATGCCCCCACAATCCAACACATGACCCTTCAATCAGAGACTAAACTAGATCCAGGCAATCAGCGGCTGCTACTCACCATAGTTGTAGTTGTGGAAAAGTCCTAGAAGGAGATGTGTGTCCCTAGCTGCAGAGTGATACTGAAGTCTTCCCTCTCTGAGATTTGAACACTCCTCTGAGAGCTGGGTGAGACTAGCACTGAAACCAGGGCCAGCAATCCCAGACACAGGCAAGCTGTGGCCTGGATTCCCATTACTCACACTGAGTTCCACCCACTAATCCTAGCTAGAGTCAGAAAGAAAACCTGGCCTGGAGCCTCTATAGTCACATGCCTGGGCTGCCTGACACAGGAACACGCTCCAATACTGTAATACTGTCACTGTAATGCTGATCTCATTGTGGCAAGAAATAATATAGTGAAAGCAAAGCAAGGCAAATAACAAAATAGGCTAAAAGCTATAAATAATCATCTACAGCGCACTGGAAGAAATAAATGATGTGCTACAGTAAACAATAGAAAATGCAGTCAGAAATGATCTGTTTTAATGATCAGCTCTCACACTGATATCAGGGTCTCTAGTACAACTGATCATTTACTGTAGTGCTGGCGATCTTCTGTTTTATTTCTCTGCTGATTATTAGAAATATCAATATACATCTGATCCAGAAAACCTTATTTAAGTTTGCTCTTTGTCATTTCAAGGTGATCACAATTGAAAATAAAGGATTACAATCAAGATGTAACAGTCAGATGATATAAGAAAAAAAACATCAACTTCAGATTAATTGTCCCTCTTGTTTAATAATACATTGCCCACAATTTGTAGCAACAGTGACCTTAGGGGACAAGGATCCTTCAACCCCTTCTTGATACCAAGGCGACTATGTTTACTATTCTTTAAGGGACAACATTCATTAAACAATTATGAAAGTTAAGTGCTAATATATATATATATATATATATATATATATATACATATATATATATATACATATATATATTTTGTATGATAAATTTATTATTTATTGGTAGCTCAATATTTATTGATTTTTTTTATTATGTATGAAAAAATATTTGACTAATGTACTTTATTTAAAAAAAATAAATCCTCCCCTTTGTTGTCTCCATCCTTTCAGATGACTTTCCTCAAACTTTAAGTGGAAAAAAAGTTAGGAGGGGAAGATTAAAAAAAAAAAAAATAATAATAAAGTCTATCTGTCAAATATATATTTTTCTATAGCCTATCATCAAATAGCATTTATTTTCACAGGTGTTTAATGATATTTCCTCATTAACAAGCAGAGCTACAGGCATTGTTGTGGATAGTGGATATGCATTAGGTTGTATTCAGTACATATTTTTTTACTCACATTTTTTTGCGAGAAAATATACGTTTCATCACCAACTGACAGTCCATGAAAAGGGTGCCTGCAGATGCAGGTGTAAACACAGGGTTCATTTAATTTTCATACATTTGTTATCTGGACACCCCATGTGTTTTGGGTACTCCTAAATGGCACTGGAAACTGAGGGCACACTGGACATTGTGGTTTCCTTGTGTTGGAGGGTGTCATGAGAAGATTCCAACATAATTAATATGTGTGGTGTGTTAATGCGCTGTTTCATCTACACCATCCCTGAGGTTAGATATCCCCTTAAATATCTGTCACCCTCCTCCAGCCACCCCAGAGGGCTTATTCACCTCTTCCAATGCCAGGTGTATGTCTGCTGAGGGACCAGAAGCCATAGCACACACCTCCAGTGCCTTAGTAAATGGAGAGCCATTGCTGCAGCAGTAAGCTGAATGGGGGGGTTGGAATAAGTACCAAGGGGAAGCATGCTTTAATCCAGTATGTCAGGGGTGCAGGGTTCTGGACTTTTATCAATCCTTAAAGTGAATCTGTCACAGGGAAGTATGTGCAGCAACAGGTAGGTCAATAATAGAATCAATCGGCTGGTCTGACTTTGATTTTGCAGGGTGGGGGTCATTAAAAAAAATATAAGCATTATATTACCTATGCATTAGGAGGTTCGAGGTTTATATATGTGCTTTTTTTCAGGTAATATTTGGGAGCTTACCTTAACGTAACACATAGGCCCTTATTCATCAAGCGATAGCGCCAGGTAGTGTCTGACGAGCACCAGGTAGCGGCAGCTAACGGCGACTACCGACTCAAGTACGCCCGGCGGCGGTCACAATGACGCATTTATCAAGCAAAATGAGGCTAGCGCCGGCGAGAGCGACGGCTAGCGCGGCATTCATCATGAAGCCGCCTGGACCGAACAGCGCCGCTGCAAATTCCCTCACAGCGCCAGGTATGAGCTGTCGCTCCCTGGCGATGTCCAATGCATTTCAATGGAGCAATCTATAATTATTCATAATTAATTGGTAATCATTTTTTTTTTATTTTTTTAATGTCAAAAAATCGGAGAACACTTCTGCAATGTTAGGGTTTATTTTTAAGTCAAAAAAAAAAAAAAAATATGTGCAGAATTGATCTAACAGGTCTGAGATTAATGTATTCATATTACAAAATGATTCTAAAAACATGTATAATGTTACATTCAAAAAATATGGTTGTTTAGGGGTTAAAAACTAGATACAGATCGCCGCCAGCGCTCTGGGGTTTAAACAAGGAATGGACAGCGACAGCACATTCGGAGCGTGATTTGTTGATGAATATGAAGCTAGCCGTTCGCTCTGGCCATTCGTTGTCAGGCGCTCACACACAACGCTGGACCTGTGAAACAGCGACCCCCCAGCCCGTATTCAACATTACCGCACACCGACTGAGTCGCTGTCATCAAGCTAATGCCGGCCAAGCACAGCGAATACTGGCTGGCGCTGAAAAAATCATGCTACAGTCGCTCATCTGTCGCTACCTGGCGCTATTGATGAATCGGCCTCTTAGGTAAATTAACTTAGCACACAAGCCATTGAAAGACATTGAAGATGTTAAGATAATGCTTGTATTTACTTAATGCAGTAAATATCCCTTTAATGACTGCTATGTCTGTACTTTGTGTATTTATTTAAGGCTGACTAATGTAAAGCAGCTACTAGAATTTTATAGATTATCAGATATGGAGGAATACCTACAATTGCGAAACTTGCCAAGTTTGCATTGTTCAGTCTTTACCAAATCAGTTGCCTATGGCTGTTAAAGTATTCATTTATTCTTGCTCATTTTCTGGTTATGAGCCTCTGATCAAAAGCGGCAGTCAGAAAGTATGACTACAAAAACCACAGACAACCACTAGGAGCTCAGCGAGTCCCAGGACTTTTTTGCCATTCTGCTTTTATGGCACAATGGCCACATTGTAGAACATCTCTAGAGCATTTGCAACACAATGACCAATATATGTTGGTAGCACAGTCACTCCATGTTGTAAAGTTTGACTGGAAACCCCCAACTTCACACATAGCATTGCTACAAACCATGGTGGTTTCGTTTCCTGGTGCCTTTTCATACAAGGAGCTGTGACATAATATCTCCTCTGCCAGGAACGTGTAAATGGAGCCTAAGCCTAAGGTCAAACAGACGTCAGAACTGTACTTAAAATAAAAATGCTAATCATTTTCTTGGCAATTCTGTTGTTCTCTCTTGTGGCTAACACGCTGCTTCCAGGGAATCCCATTTAGGGACGCCCTCAGACCAACAACTTTACCTAAAAAATATTGAAGAGGATCCATGTTCCAGAGAAGACAGCTGCACAGGTTTCAGCATCTGATCACATGACTGCCATGTACTCTCTGAAACATGCCAGTTGCCTGGATATTAAACTGTTTAGCTGGTTCAGAAATATGTATCATACTGAAATAGTTTGTATGACTAAAAAAAACTTTATTCCTTCTTGTTCTGCCTCCTGATGTTATTTGTGGACCCAGGCAGGGGCAGTTGATGAGGAGCATTGGTGGAAGGGGAAAGTGGGGTGCGCGCATCCTGCAAGATGCTTTTGAGGGGCAGAGTTCTGGAGGCAGCAAAGCCACTGGATCAAGAAATATGGAGGAAAAATTAACATTGGTCTGACAGCAGGTTGAGTACACCTGAAGTTGGTGGTTCTCCAATGTCTCTCTTAAGTTGGTGGCAAGATTTGGCTTCACCCCACTGTGGTTGAGCTAAGTGTTACGGTTACCCCGATGGTAAGCCCGCTACACCCTTTAGCCAGTGTACAATGGGTTGAGTTAAGTGTTACGGTTACCCCGATGGTAAGCCCGCTACACCCTTTAGCCAGTGTACAATGGGTTGAGTTAAGTGTTACGGTTACCCGGATGGTAAGCCCGCTACACCCTTTAGCCAGTGTACAATGGGTTGAGTTAAGTGTTACGGTTACCCCGATGGTAAGCCCGCTACACCCTTGAGCCAGTGTACAATGGGTTGAGTTAAGTGTTACGGTTACCCCGATGGTAAGCCTGCTACACCCTTTAGCCAGTGTACAATGGGTTGAGTTAAGTGTTACGGTTACCCCGATGGTAAGCCCGCTACACCCTTGAGCCAGTGTACAATGGGTTGAGTTAAGTGTTACGGTTACCCCGATGGTAAGCCTGCTACACCCTTTAGCCAGTGTACAATGGGTTGAGTTAAGTGTTACGGTTACCCCGATGGTAAGCCTGCTACACCCTTTAGCCAGTGTACAATGGGTTGAGTTAAGTGTTACGGTTACCCCGATGGTAAGCCTGCTACACCCTTTAGCCAGTGTACAATGGGTTGAGTTAAGTGTTACGGTTACCCCGATGGTAAGCCTGCTACACCCTTTAGCCAGTGTACAATGGGTTGAGTTAAGTGTTACGGTTACCCCGATGGTAAGCCCGCTACACCCTTGAGCCAGTGTACAATGGGTTGAGTTAAGTGTTACGGTTACCCCGATGGTAAGCCTGCTACACCCTTTAGCCAGTGTACAATGGGTTGAGTTAAGTGTTACGGTTACCCCGATGGTAAGCCCGCTACACCCTTGAGCCAGTGTACAATGGGTTGAGTTAAGTGTTACGGTTACCCCGATGGTAAGCCTGCTACACCCTTTAGCCAGTGTACAATGGGTTGAGTTAAGTGTTACGGTTACCCCGATGGTAAGCCTGCTACACCCTTTAGCCAGTGTACAATGGGTTGAGTTAAGTGTTACGGTTACCCCGATGGTAAGCCTGCTACACCCTTTAGCCAGTGTACAATGGGTTGAGTTAAGTGTTACGGTTACCCCGATGGTAAGCCTGCTACACCCTTTAGCCAGTGTACAATGGGTTGAGTTAAGTGTTACGGTTACCCTGATGGTAAGCCTGCTACACCCTTGAGCCAGTGTACAATGGGTTGAGTTAAGTGTTACGGTTACCCCGATGGTAAGCCCGCTACACCCTTGAGCCAGTGTACAATGGGCGTGTTTTAGTTTATGCTCTGGTCTGTTTTTTTTACAAAGTTGAAAAATGGTTTAGAATATGCTTCTCAAAAGTTCTGTGCAGGGGGGACCTACTGTGTGTTTATTATTATATTAGTAGCTGCGGCCAATATAAGTTGAACAGATATCATTCCAATACGAGTTATGTGTTTGAGTCTTTATTAATATTACTGTACTGGCCTAAAAAAAGTTCTGATTTTGAAGGATACAGGGATGGCAAATGGACAGGCTGGCCATGACTACATGAAGTGCATTTTGCCCACAAACAGGCTTTAATGTTTAGCTTGTGGATCCAACTGCAGGCTATACGCACACCTCTGCATAGTGTGGAATTGTGTTTTGTATGCCCCTCCACTCCTCAACAAAGTAATGTGGGGAGTAGGTAATAGAGGGGACCAGGGCTGCTGAGCCACAATGGTTGACTTAAAAACATGACAACTGTAAAATAAAAAAAGAAATAGAACAATAAAAATTTAGGTCAAGCAGGCCTCCTTTGCAGTGCCGCCTGAGGCAACCGCTTCACATGGCCTTATTACAGGTGCACCCATACTACAGGATGGGGGAGGAGTGGGTAGAATTATTTGCTTTCTGTTATTTTGCCTAAAAACTGCCCTACTTCGAAATTGCTTTCTTTTTGGTCGATTTCACTTGGGAATTGCTACTAATAAGGAAATTGTGTTCAGTCAGAGAGGTCTTCAGCTTCAAATACCCAATCATGTGCCAAGGACTTAAAAAAATGGTAAACTATTTTTGCTCCTGATTGGCTATCTGAAGTTGAAGAGCTTTCATGTAGAGACTTGTAAAAAGTTCAGTTGTGAAGTAGTGTATGTAGTAGATGTTATGTGTGATATGTCCATAGAAGCCCCTGTTACCATTTATGATGAGAAATGATTTAGAAGGCTTCAGAAAGAACTGCTGGGATTTTCGGTCATCATCAGATAAATAGAGGTTGTAAAGAAATATATTAGCTTGTCTTCTAGCTTCAGTACAATGCCCCTGCAAGGGAATACATTAGACTGGGCACAATGTCAGATGGACACAGGGCACCATCATTCCAGGTGCGCTCGATTTTTTTTCAGTTTGCAGTCTTTTTTGTTTTTAGGGCGACTGCCGCTTGATCCAGGTGAGAGCAAGGGGCAAAGGTGCACCACCTACTTTGCTCAGGCTGTCCCGGATTACTTTTTGAGGGGTAAGTGGTGTTCATTGGAGGCAAGACAGTGTGTTTTGTCCAACAAAGGAGGGGGAGCGGCCATTCACCTCTGTCATTAAAGGTCACACAGTGTGCTTTGTCCCATAAGATTGCACAGTCTGCCTTCCAACATAGGGCGGGCACCATCCATGCGGATGTTTATGTTTCAACTGTCCTTAGTAGTCTCCTAATTATGACCAGCTTTAGACCTTTGATGTAACCTGTTAGTGAGTTCAACGTAACTGAAGCCTGACACCTGTAGAAGAAAGTGTGATGGTGTGGAGCTCCACAAAGAGGACACAATGCATACAATCAGTGGTCACCTAGATATGTACATGATAGCAATGCTATTCAAAATGGACACCATATTAACATTTTCATTTTCATTCACTCCCAATTCAGGTTTTTCTAGCTTTACACAAAATGACCTCAGCTCCTGTTAATCCAGCTGAAACTGTCAAGATGTGGATAGATGATACAATGTAACTGTTTGTCTACTGTTTCAGGATTTGGCCTTGCAGGTTGTGTTTCCTTGCCCACCTGTGACTCTGCTGGGTGTTACAAAAACCCAGAATTCTGACACTCAGGCAGTTTCCAATAGGTCCCACAGAGATTTGTTATTCATCAGTCTTCCATACTTACATTGTCTACAAACCAATAGAAGCCAGGAGTTTCTACCTGAATGTGGCCCAACTTTCACTATCCTGGATTTAAGATCCCCAATTGGGATGCCCGCTCCCCACCAGTTCACCTCAAAAATTCACCTTGCCCTGGGCTCTCATCCAATCTGTGCCGTATTGCCATGCATATTAATGATTGGCATACAGCCCTGTTTAAACAGAGAGCCTGGCATAAAAGTTAATGACTCTTTAGTGTGCAGCACACTCCCGCCCCCAGCCATCTAAATGGCGGTTTGCAGATAGGTGAATGTAGTGTGGGAACCCACGGGAAAAGGTGAGTGAATTGGGGGGATCTAGGGGACTCACACAGCAGGTTAATTGATCAGCCACTCCCAGTCTCTAGGTAGCCCCTCCAAAGCGCCAGCCTCCCCTGGCACTGAGGCAGGACAAGGGTTACAACAAAAAAACCCTTACCTTGCCTGGATCCTGCGTCTTTCTACTGCTGGGTCCTGGGCGATGCCATCTTCCATAGAAAGCACAAAGCGGCATCCTCCATTATGGGCGAGTCTGCCAGTTCAAGTGAATTGGCGGGCAGGCTAAGAGTGGGGGATGCTGCTCTGTGCTTCCCCCCAAGACACGGAGCGCAGGGAGAATAGCACTGGATATATTTGTAACCCCCTTCTACTGGCAATAGGACAATATGCTTATGCTTTAATCTGGCAATCCATAGAGAGCTGAAAGCCACACGATGTCTCTGGCCTTACTGCAGGGCCGCCATAAAAAATGTTTGGGCCCCATACAACCACAATATCGGGTCCCCCATAACCTATAATTTGATGGTTGTACCCCTAGTTTGAATTTCAAATTTCTTAAATCTATAGATTTAACACAGGGGTAAGCGTGGTTGCTTTGGGCTGCAGTTAAATTTTATTGGAAGGTCAAACTAGGGACCCAGCCATCACATTATCGATAACAGGGGGGGCAAGATTTTATATAGCCCATATTTTGTCTGGGCCATCATAACATATAAAGCTTGGCCCCTAGTTTGAATTGGGCCCCAGACTGTAGTGACAGCCTGTAGTGACGTGTGGAATCATTAAATTCAAGGCTCACGACAAGGCTGCCATTAGGTTTGCCCCCCATCTAGGGCCTGCCCCCCCCATTCATGGCTGGGTCCCTCGGGCTCCATACTGGAGTCTTATCTGTCCTGTCCTGATAAAAGTCTTGTCTTGCATGTGTGAATGTTTTTTCCCCGGTAATAGTTGCTAATATTCTCTAATGATTACAGCGGAGAACAATAGTACTGCTTTCCTCTCCTGCATACTGCCCCATAGGAATTTGGTAAAAAATATACAAATATGCTTACTGCAGAAAGGTAACAGTTTCTAAGCTTGGGAGTGGGTCTAATTGTTCAGGGAGTTAGAAAATCAGATGCTACATGAATGGTGGATGGGACACCCCCTTTAACACTATTCTCAGTAGCCCACGATAAAAGTGTGTAATGAAAAATGAAAATATCATTCATGTGCTTTTAAAGATTGGGGGCTTCTTTATTTCCATTTTTAAAATAATACATCATACATGCTTTTTCTACATGTATTTGTGAATTAGGGCATTCAAGTAAGATCTGATAATTTGCTCCCCAATCAGACACATATCTGCAATGACAATGGACCTAAACCCAACAATGTCCCTCAGGGTATGCTCTCACCCTCTGCGCATCCTGTTTGTATTGCCATCCACATTAAAGGTCCCTGTAATACCTGAAAAGAGGAAAGAAAAGGATTGTTCGGTGGTTTTGTACATGTGTGGCACCTGCACAGACTGGCCACATAATTACTGGCAGACAGAAGGGTTTACTAGTCACCTATGTGGGGAACCTCATTGGTCAGCTTCCCTCATATAAGCATGACTAGGGCGAGTAATCTTGCCCAATCTCAGGAATATACCTTGAGAAATAAACAGAAAAGCATCCCCAGTTGGTAAATCTTTACCAACCCCCTACCCCAGAGGTAAACCTTGATTCACCTGTTCCCATGGTGGCTCTTGTTGCATTCCCTGTGGCTGCCACCGGAAATGCAGCACTGGTTGGGTGACTAAGCAGCCACTCAAGCTCATTGTAGTCGCTGGAAGCCCGGAAGTTATTCTGCCAGTGGTGGATTGGGTGCCATGAAGGTAAGTGTATTTTTTTGAATGCCTGAATTGAGCCTATTGCTGGGGAGGGGTGTTTTTTACTTGTGCTTTTACTAGTGCTTAAAAATTAACCAGTTACAGGTTGCTCAATCTAGTTGATTTTTGACTTTTGAGATGTGAAACCCTTAGAACACTGAGATGAGCATGCAACCACTACTCAGCAGCGGTAACTGTGGGGTTTGAGTTAGTGTATGGGTAGAGAAGGCTTTAGAATGGACCTACATCCTTGTTCAAGCAGATGGGGCAGGCCGACCCTGGAGACTCTTAACACACCTCTCCAGTTTCCCCCTAGTCATGCAGTAGCAATACCCAGCTGGTTCCCACCAGGTTTCTCTTACAACAGGGAATCATAATTAGTGTCTGATCCCCTATTGCACGATTATCTGGGTGGATGAGATGTGGATTCCTATGTGTGGGGCTGGAAGACATTGGGAAATGGGTATTTAGATAGGAGGTACCTGCTAGGCAGGCTTCCTTTCTGCAGTGCACCACCAATTTCCTCATCATCAAAAATTGCTAAATCACTTACAATATTTACCCCATGACATGGGATGTATGAGCACCTGTAACTGTAATATTTTCTGCTTATCAATATGGCAAAACAGCCATCACCTGGAAAACAATAAACCTTTGTATGTGATCTGTTGGTAATTCCAGGACCACAAACAATTGGACAGGTGCCACGTACATGGAAACTCATGCCTGATACCACTATGAACAGCATACTCATTACTAAGTGTATAGATACCTTAAATCCACATCAGACACCCTAATCAAAGAGTATCTGTGGGTTCATGTTAGGCTGGAGTGGAGTTACTCCACCTAGGTAAGTGTTCTATTGATCTTAGTCTAACCATGCTCTTTACAGAGCTCCTTATTTCATCCTCAGAATCAAAGATTGTGACATAGAGTCCCACAGAAAAAGTAAATAATGCTGATTGTGGTAAGTAGTAGTAGTAGACTTTAGGTTCTCCTTAACTAAATGCACTAAATGCAGTGATTGTTGAATAATAGCATTGCTATATTCACATTAGTAAAACGTGTGCCATTTCTAACATTTATAAGCAGAAAAGCATGCTGGGACACATAGTAGGTGGGTTGTGGGATCAAGCATGATCTGATACATATTGTGTGACTACAACTTTGTAAATATGTTCTGCAAAGTGACATTTTCTAATTATTATCATTGCTTATGCCTATAATCTCATAGTGAGACTAGCTATATGATTATAAAATACAAGTGGCTGGGACTAAATATCTTCTTCGACAGCTAAGAGACAATAGTTAGTAATGCTAATTGGCTAGTTGTTAGTAGCACTACATGTAGTATGTTATTCTTATATTTTTATACTATCTGTTTGGAAGGTGGAGCCAGGATCAGGTCACTTACACTGTGAACAAACAGGCAACTGATTATCTGGTAAGGAGCAGGTTAGGTTACCATAGTGCACTGATAGGTGAAATGCAAATAAATGTACATAGAAGTGCTCACCCAAGCACAATGCTTTTCACATTATTCATATAATAGGGGCAGATTGTTACACATGTGATCAAGGGTCCTACCTACAGGTTTCCATTTTTCCCAGCCCTTGAACTGAGCCGTTGATCAGTTGACTTTGAAGAGCTTCAAGCTTCAATAATTTGCATTTGAAATAAAATACTGTAATAATAATAAACACATAAATAAATCATTTGTCTTAGAACTAAGTAAAATAACCAATGACATCCAGACAGCATTACCTGTGAACATTTCTTAATATAGCCAAACACAAAATAACGTTTAATTGCCGATATCATATGCTGACTTTTCATTTTCTATTTCAATCTTTGTATTGTTTTTTTGTAACAAATCAAATGTATAGTACAATAAAATGTTTCACTTGTACCACGTGTTAAGTTATTGTACAGTATAATTAACAAAGAAATAGATTAACTTTTTCCTGTTGCAAATATTCAAAACAAACTACATTTTTTCTTTTTTTTTTAATGATAATAATAGGAGAAATATTGCTTGAGATGCATTTAACATGGCAGGTCTAAGGTCTGTAAATGGGTGGCTGACTTTTAGTTTTAATGAGTGATCTTTAATGACAACTGCATATTATAAAAAGTTGGCTCCATCATAGATAAAAGAAGAATCAGTGTAAATCATTTCCAAATTATTAGACACAAACACAAGTCTCTATAAATAAACCAAGAAAGTCAAAGTCACTGTCCAGACACACTCAAACGTTTTCCCATTGTGTAGGACAACACGTGGCAGTGTTCCCATTTTCTCTTTCACCTCGTGTTGTGCTGTACTCTGTGATGGGAGTGGCAGGACTGAGTGATTCAAGTTCACTGTGTGCTTTGTATTAGACTAAGCTGGTATTGATTTGGAGAGATCCTTTCTAGCCCATCACTAATAGAGGAGGTGTCAACTTGACACAAGCCTTAGGATTGTATTTGGGTTTCAGATCTGGGGGAAGGTGCTGGAGGCAGAGACTGGAGAAAACAGCCAGCTGCCAGGCAAATGAACTGGCACTGTGTAATCCCTTATATGTTGAACTTGATGGACATAGGTCTTTTTTTCAACAGTATTAACTATGTAACTATGTCATCGTTTTAAACATTCTCTGGTCATAGGTTTCTGGTTTCATCGTGTCTCACTTTACAAACTTGGTTCTTCTGTTGGGTGAACCCGAACTGCAAAGTTGAGGTCCCTTCAGAACTTTGCAAGTTTGGGTTCCCAAAAGTCCATTTTCTGAACAGCCCATCAATCAGCTTAAGCTAATGCAGAGTGTGCAGCAGCAGGAAGCGGCTGCACAACTGACCTGAGACCCATGATCCGTCAGTGGTCGTTTCTGTCAAAATGGTCATGGCCAGGGCTTCAAAAACATGGCCGCTCCCATGTGTGAGGACACTGGCAGTGTCCTCGCTGATAGGGGTGGCCAACATTTTAAAGCCCTGGCCATGGCCTTTTTGACAGAGGATAGAACGCCGACTGCCGACTGGATCACTGGGCTCAGGTATGTTGTACAGCTGCATCCTGCTGCTGCACACCCTGCATGGGGCCATTTTTGGATCCCAAATGATTTAAATGAGGACCGGGTCAAGTTTCAAACCCAATTTTAAAACCGGTCCAGTGCCGAACTCTATATTAGTTTAAAGGGACAGCCCAGGCAATGGCTCACCTGATACTTGTTCATGTGCCTCTCCTCCATTATCTGCAGCTCACGATAGATGCTGTAACAGGGCTCCAAAGTTTACCACTTCTTTCATCAATTGCATTCCTCCACGACCACTCTCCAAATGTAGTTGCCTAGATTGTCCCTTTAAAGTGGACCAACACCCAGGATTTTGACTATCCTGGGTTTTGGTCCTCATGTCCATCATGAGCAAGCCTTTCCTCCACCACAGCAGATTGGTGCTTACCAGTTTGCAAGTTCAGGTCCTCCGATGTCTATTTGCTCTCCCGCTGTTGCCTATAGAGGGAGCATGCTGAGGCCTGGCATCCCCGGAGGCAGCTGCGGGAGGAGGGTGGTGAGGAAGTATTATTATTATTATCATTATGTTTGGCTTTACAGTCCCTTTAATTATATCCTTATAGTTAAAAATTAATCTTATTCAAAATAAAGTATGTTTTGTCTGATTACATAATATATATATATATATATATATATATATATATATATATATATATATATATATATCACATGATCTCCAATATGTGCCTCAAGTGCTTTTAACCTTATGCCCCTCTCTCCTTCTATTTAAGAAGAATATGTGCATTTACTGAAGGATAAAGTGTCTACAACTATTTCTAACTAACCTCTTGGTCCAGCTTTTTAGGTCCCTTTCACAAGACTCTTTCTTTCAGAATACACCAGTTCAGTTATAATTTTCCCGTTCAATGGCTTGTAGGGGCTCCATTGATTACACAGCTTGGTTCAGTCAACTGCACCCTTGGGACGACATGCCTGGATCACAGAGCATAGACTTTTTGGAATGTTTTGAAAGATCAGCTTTGCTATACATGTAACATTGAATTTCCTGTTCATTAAACTTGCAAATGTCTTTAACCTGTATTTTATACCTTTACAGACAGAAATAACCTCTAGAGCACCTCTGCAGAGTGTCTGTGTACACATCTTCCAGCAGGAGGAATGTTGGGGAATCATATTTTCATCACACATGCCAGCGGATACATGAGCAGGCTGGTTTGATAAGGCTTCTCACCAACTTATCTGTCATCACTACAACACAGGCATGTCATTTCTAAGAGCTAGCAAAGCAAATAGCAACCAATCACAATGCCCCATACTGACATACCTTCTGATCACTATTATGCTGTATAATTATACTCTGGCAACAAATATAAATCGGCCTATTTAGAGGCAAAAGTTAGCAGATAAAGTATACATTAGCTGATCCACCTCTATTTACACAGAAGCTGGTTGTGGAGCAGTTCCCAGACCTTTTTTTATTTTGCTTTGGATAAGGAGTTAACCCCCTGTCAGAGCGTTATTGCTGCCCATAAGTATAGGATCCCTGTAATATTGCCAAAAATCTAGGGGCATAACTACAGAGAGTGCAGAGGAAGCTCCTCCATCTTATTTAGCAGCTTTCTGCTCACATGCCATTATGTAGAGAAAGGTTGCACCATTTGTGCCTGCTGTTTCTGTCTGTTGTCTAGTAGTCTCCATTTTAGTTAAAAAGATGGGAAAAGGTTATTGTATGAGCTATTATGAAGCCCTATTTAATGTCCGCACCAGGACCTGGTCACATTTTGCTATATCACTGCCAACATCTATTAACTGCATTGGTGGACCTGTGACCAATTGTATTTCTACATCCAGACTTTCTCCTGCATCCAGATGGTTTCTGTGACCGTCAGTCTCATCGCACGCCTCTTCATAAACAGAATGTTTTATTTATCCATATGAACAGACAACATTTTAGGACATGCAGGGTCCCTTTCTCAGGAAACAGGGTGTGTCATGGGACTGTTCTTTTGATGATGGAAAAGGACAGCGCCATTCATCTCCACATGTGCACCCTACATTATATTAATGTATTAGAGAATGGTGTGTAGCTCTACTAACAAGGGTCATATTTTCAGCCTGTTCCTGCATTCAGCCTGGTTCTATATTCAGCTTGTTCCTTTGTATAACCTGTTTCCTGCTTGAACATCCAGATAAGGTTCCAGTTGACAACCTGCACCACCTCTACTTTGTAAGTTCCTGTGCCTCCATTATTTTTAGGGCCGTATTTAATAAGATCGCTGTTTAGTGTAATTTTGCTGGCATACTGCTCATTTTTGAGCGCCAGCATCTATTTCTATATTGGCACTGCGCTTTTTACAGAATGTCGCTGCAAGTCACAACACCCACACAATGCCCGCCATCTTAGGCGCTACACACTGTATTTATTACCGCATTTTTCGCCCCATAATACACATTTTTATTTCCCCAAAGGTGGGGGGAAAATGTGCATGTGTCTGATGGGGAATATGTAAAAAAGAATAACCCCCCGCAAAAAAAAAACCTGGAAACTGCGCTGCTAACAAGGCTGCTAGAAGATGGAGGAGCAGCGAGCGGGCAGGGTGACAGGGTCAATTCAGAACCAGGTGAGAATTCTCACTTCTTTTTTAGAAGAGAAAACTGCCATTCACTTTCATTGTCTACCCGGGAGACAATGAAAGTCAGTGGCAGTTTTCTCTCCTAAACAAGGAGTGAGAATTCTCACATGGCTCTGAATCAACCCCTAAATATTGGAAAGCCATGAAAGTGCACGGTCTTGATTTCCCAGAGATGTCAGAATTTGGAGTATAAAATGGCACAGCATAAACAAGAGCGCCCAACACTGTAACATAGTAACATAGTAACATAGTATGTAAGGCTGAATAAAGACTTTAGTCCATCCAGTTCAACCTGTTTAACTCCTTCCCGTGGTCTAGTAGCCATAGCTGGAAGTGTTATTACATGCAAGGAAGGCATCAAGGCCACTTTTGAATGTTTTTACTGTTTCCATCATTACTACCTCCTCTGGCGGCGAGTTCCATAGTCTCACTGCTCTTACAGAGAAGAATCCCCTCCTATGTCGGTGGAGAAAGCACCTTTCCTCTAACCTTAGTGGATGCCCTCGGGTTATGGTTACACTCCGGGGTATAAATAGATTGTGGGACAGAACCTTGTATTGACCCCGAATATATTTATACATAGTTATTAGATCACCCCTCAATCGTCTTTTTTCTAAACTAAATAAACCTAACTTTGACAATCTTTCCGGGTACTCTAGCCCCCGCACTCCTTTTATTAACTTTGTTGCCCTTCTTTGAACGTGCTCCAGTTCTGATATGTCCTTCTTCACTGCAAACTATATGGCACTAGTGATAAATTAGACTCAGGTTGGCGCCCGCATCAGCGCTGCCTGTTTTTTTTTGCTGCTAAGGTGAGAATATTGGTTCTGACTGGTATTAACAGGCACTGATGCTTGATAAATCAGGCTTTTATGGGTCGATTCAGAGCTGGGTTAGAATTCTCACTTCTTTTTTAGGAGAGCAAAACTGCCATCCACTTTCATTGTCAAGCGGGGACCATGATCATCCACATACACACTTCCTTGCAGGGATTCTTGGTGAAAGACCAGACTGCTCCTCAGATTCAGAACCCTGGGAAACCTTCAGCACATTTCTAAGGCCAGTGGGTACCCATACAACTTTTTAAAAGTTATATATTCTTGCCAAGGAAACCTTGTAGTGAGGAAATGTGAAATGAGGCTGCTGTACCTTAAAGCAATATGAGAAGCTGGCTAAATATGGTCAGTCTGAGCACAAATCCACAAATTCTAATAGAACTGGGGTTCTTAACCAGTGGTACACACGATCCTATCGGGTGGTACACAATGACAGACACACCTGTACCCCAACATGATCTGCTGTTATCTAGTCTTTGCTCAAGTCTGATTAACTCAATTGGACCAAAAGTGCCCCAAAAAGTGACACACTGTAAATGGAGGTTTTGTGCATTTTAGCATGATTTTAGGTGACCTTTAATCTTTAGACAGTTAATCATGCGGTGGGTAAAGATCTGATGTTTATCTTTTGCACATCTCTACTAGGTAATGTGTCAGTGAAGCTAGAAGAAGATGTGTTTGTAAGACAAACACCACATACTTATATATATAGTATATAACCAAACTGTTATTTCTAAGGTCAGTGTGTTAAGAGCTGTGCATGTGTTTATGTGTACCAAGCACAAGAATGCTGACACCTGTTATCTTTGCTTTCTTTAACTCCATTATGTCTATGTGACAAAACACTATGTTCATCCTAAATAACAGCCATGAATCTAATCCATATTTTGTGATTGTCACCACTTTTTCAGCGCCAATGAAGCCCAGAGATTTCTAACTGTTGCAAGGTATCTGCATATGGCCATGAATCTGGGGCAGGACAGATCAGAATACAAATATTTGTAACTTATCTGATCTCTCTGTCTACCTGCCTCCTCCTTCTAGCATTTACAGCATACCAGTTATATGAAAAATCTTCTGGCTATTGTCTAAATCGTTCTAGCGAAAAGCTATAGAAAGTTACTAAGGTGGTTTTACGTATGCTATTGGCAATACAAAGACTGCCAAATGTCCTACTCTATCACCTCCATTACCCTTTGGAAATAAGGCACTGGCATAAACCTCCTAATGCATAGACAATATTTGTGCTTATATCTCTTTCAAATGAAGCAGGAACGAACATACCATAGGGGCAGTTCAGACACATGCCCCCAGGCCCATGGAACATAGGGGCCTGGCACACGGTGCCTCCACCACCTCTGCGGTATGTACCTGCTGTGCATACTTACTTAGCCATGACACGTCCTTCCCTCTGGGACGCATGCCCAACACTCGCAACACAACTCTGAAGGCGCCGTGTGCCTTGCATCTCCTGTGGTGCCACACGTGCGCCCTGCATCTCTCCTGCTAGAAGTTGCCGGTTGATGAGTGTCCGAGGGGGTTTGGTTAGTGGTGCTGCCTATGTTGCTGGGGGTTCGTAGTGGGGGCCCTACTATGGGGCCCCATTAGGGCTATGTACGTCCTTAAAATGAATTGCCAACTCAACCAAATGTGCATACTATCCAGACTTTATTCTGAAAAAAGTCATACCTGGCTATTGGGTTCAAGCAGCCTACCTATAGCCCCATGCTTCTGTCATCATAAGACTCTTGCTAGCATTTCTTTAAATTGTCAAAAATAAATCATAACATCAGGCATCTGATGTCAGTATGAAAGCTGGGTAAAATAGTAAACTAATTCTGTAAAGAGCAAAAGATCACTTGCAATGGTTATGACAATCTGCTGCATACAAGGATGACTTGCTTAGAGGCCGATTTATTAATAGCGCCAGGTAGCGACAGATGAGCGACAGTAGCGTTATTTTCACAGCGCCCCCTAGTATTTGCTGTGCTTGGCCGTTGTTCAGCTGTTGACAGCGACTCAGTCGGTGTGCGGTAATGTTGAATACGGGGTTAGGAGTCGCTGTTTGACTGGTTCAGCGCTGTATGGGAGCGCATGACAGCGAATGGCCATAGCGAACGGCTCCCAGCATATTCATTAACAAATCACGCTCAAAAAATTCTCGCGCTGTGAAATGCATGTTTAAACCCCAGAGCGCTGGCGGCGATGGGTTAAAAGTAGTTTTTTAACCCCCAAACAACCATATTTTTGTAAAAAAAAAAATAAATGTGTTTTTATAAACATTTGGTAATATATGATATACATTAATATACATTAATATCAGACCTGTAATATCAATTCTGCACAAATTTTTTTTTTTTTATTACCTTAAAAAAAATATCTAACATTGCAGAAGTGGTCACAGAATTTTTGACATTTAAAAAAAAATTAATTATGAATATTTAAAGATTTCTCCATTGAAATGCATTGGAGAGCGCCAGGTAGCGAGAGGTCATACCTGGCGCTGTGATGGGATTAGCAGCGGCGCTGTTCGCTGAAGTCTGCAACATGATGAACCCCGCGCTAGATGACGCTCTCGCCGGCGCTAGCCTCATTTAGCGTGATAAATGCGTGATTGTGTTCGCAGCCTGGCGTTCTGGAGTCGGTAGCCGCCGATAGCTGGCGCTACCTGGCGCTAGTGAGACACTACCTGGCGCAATCCCTTGATAAATAAGGGCCTTAGTCTTTGATTAAGCTGATCTCACATTATGAACTGAACCCTGTGCATTCCATAATGGAAAACTTGGAAATCTCTCCATCAGCGTTAGTATCTAAACCATCCCCCCTAACTTTCCGGTCAGTATCAGACAAAAGGCTGACCAGACCAGATTAAGCTGGTCTTCCTGATCTAGTCCTGTCTTGATCTCTTTATTGTCCATGTGTCTAATGGCGTATTACTGCGGCCTATGGTATTTAATTGATTGAGACATTACATCATCATACATCCTTACAATGACCAAAATATTAGCTGTCGTCATAAAATTGATTGTAGCTACCTAAATGTGGGACTAAACATTTGTTCCATTATTTTTTTTTGTATATAATGTTGTATATAGCATGTTGTCATGGAAGATTTCAATTGACAATAAACAATAATGGCTTTCTTCTATACACATAGCTTGAATACCAGCTTTACTGTCTCACCAGTTTCTCTAGTTATTTTTTTTATGATGGCACTGGGGTGTTAAAATACAAGATGGGAGCCATTGGATAACAACCCCTGCTTCCTGTCATTCTTCTAGTCTTTTGTTATATAACTAATTGCTGATTGTTAGCAGGCTACACTTGCTGACAGTCACCAGCCATTGAATCACTGTGGATCCAAAAAAGACACAAATCCCCCTTTTAAAATGACTATAAAAACATAAAGCAGGTGCATAATACCACTTTTGTTAAGGAGCCAACACCTTTATTACTGCCACAGGAGAGAGCCAGCATGGGGTCAGAGGTTTCCTTTGCACAAATAATGTATTCAGAATGAACACATGAAATACAGATTCCCTTATTCTGTTAAAGGGGAACTCTAATGCTTACCTACAGTTGTTTTATTACAATAAAGGGGGAATTCATCTTTCGCTCTAAAATATACATTTGTCTTTGTAAATGAGGAGCTCCACCATTATATACCAGTATTTCAAAATAGGTAAATGGTTATTTTATTAAATCGGGGAGGCCGATTCATTAATAGCGCCAGGTAGCGACAGATGAGCGCCAGTAGCGTTATTTTCACAGCGCACGCTAGTATTCGCTGTGCTTGGACGTTTTTCGGCTGTTGACAGCGACTCAGTCGGTGTGCGGTAATGTGGAATACGGGGTTAGGAGTCGCTGTTTGACAGGTTCCGCGCTGTATGGGAGCGCATGACAGCGAATGGCCATAGCGAACAGCTCCCAGCATATTCATTAACAAATCACGCTCCAAAAATTCTCGCGCTGTGAAATGCATGTTTAAACCCCAGAGCGCTGGCGGTGATGGGTTAAAAGTAGTTTTTTAACCCCCAAACAACCATATTTTTGTAAAAAAAAAATAAACATGTTTTTATAAACATTTTGTAATATGAATACATTAATATCAGACCTGTAATATCAATTCTGCACAAATTTTTATTTTTATTACCTTAAAAAAAATATCTAACATTGCAGAAGTGGTCACAGAATTTTTGACATTTAAAAAAAAAAAAAAAAAAAAAAAAAACATTAATAGCAATTAATTAGGAATATTTAAAGATTGCTCCATTGAAATGCATTGGAGAGCGCCAGGTAGCGAGAGGTCATACCTGTCGCTGTTCAAGGTCGCTCGCTGGCGCTGTGGGGTGAGGCTGGAATAATGATGAATGATTCGCTATCTGGCGCTCTGTCAGTCGCTAAGCAGGATCGGCTTGATAAATGTGTGATTGCGGAGGGGAGCCGGCGTTCTCGTGGCGGTGAGCGTCATTACCGTTCGCTCACCATTCGCTACCTGGCGCTATCCCTTGTTAAATAAGGGCCAAAATACATTTAATTATTTATGGAGGTTCTACTAGAGTTAAAGGGTGCGTCTTCTATCCTTTTCACTCTTAAAATACATTGAATGGCTAAAGGCGTCTAGTATTTTTATTGAAAATAGAGCTGGTCAAGAATTCTACTGATATTAAACATATCTATCAAAATTGTTGGATTTAACTCCAAATCTAAATCCAAATGGCCCTCTCCTTTATTGTCAGTGAGTCTGTGGCTCTCCAGCACCCTGGACTGAATTGTACATTTCGATCTTCTTTTTCCATCTTTGACCCTTTGCATTACTTTCTTGGATGCACATCCTATTTTGAAATCAAGGTAAGGATAATATGATAACTGAAGGCAGGGGAGCACCCAAGGGGGGTGGTCTTGAGGTAGGGGTGCACCAGTAATGTGCCATTTGACCACTAAAGGCGGGGCAGCAATTGCTGGACCATTTTTTTTAACTAATATACTTTCATCTCATTAGTGGTTCAGTGGAGATTGTGGGATGCTGCTTCATGCTGTCATGTTTTTACAGTGAAAATTGGTGGTTCCACTGTTGCAAGTCCACCTCTACCCCCCTCATCAAGTCTGCACCGCTCCCATCATAGGAAGGAGCCAGGCCAAGAAGTGCAGCACCCTGGGGGTCTCCTTTTTATATTTTGCCTCAGGCAGAAGAGAGACTAGGTTCACACCTGTCCAGAGGGTTCAGCCCACCCTTCCCCCAACCTGGTGGCTAGCATTGGTGGCGCTCTTGAGTGCAGCATGGCCTCTGTTTGCATTAGGGGAAGCGTATTGGCAATGACTATGTAATGCTCAATGGAAAGCACAGACAGAGACTAGGCATAGTGGGTTCAGGACCGGCGAGAGTGAGGCATGAAAGTCATGCAAAGTACCCATCAATGTTTCTGCAGCATCCCATCCTTATGTTGTTGGGGAATGCAGAAGCCACACCTCATATGTTCCATGCCTCCTACTGCCCCTTCCCCAGATAAAACTCCTGGTTGCTTCACTGAATGAAGGTTTTGAGGAGGGTGTTAAAGTGGTAATATGGGAGATGGTGTCCCACCATTAATTTATTAGATGCAATTATCCCTGAGACAGTGTTGCCCTTTGGATTGAGAAAAGGAGTTTACAGTTTTGCATGAGTAGACTGTGGAAGCTTATTGCCCCCTCACCCTGCATGCATTGAATGTGTTCATCCACCCCTACAAAAGGAGGCAATCGTAACTTTTTAAATGTTATTTTCTTAGAACTGTTAAGGGGTTAAAGATATTATTCTACTAAATAAAAAAAGCTCACCTGACCACCTGCAGACCCGATCCCACTGTCATGTGTGCTTAATCCTTCCAACTCCATAGCAGACAGCACACCCCCATCCAGGCTCTGGTGCTTATTTGAGATATGCTATCGGTGGTGTAAATTCACCTAGTGCCCCTAGAAGCAGAGGCACCCACAGAGGCCGGAGAGGGTGGACTCTCCGCACTGGACCTACATAAGAGGGTCATAGTATTGCCAAAGATAAAAGGAGACAGGGAAAGCAGATGGTGAAGGTAAGGCTAAGCATAGTTAAAGAGGAAGTCCAAACATTTTTTAACACTCCACCCATCCATCTCCATGCTAAACGCAATTTAGGGAATAACATATAAAAGTACATGAAGGACGGGTAACCTACACAGAAGCTGAAGCTGGGCCCTAGATTGACAGGTCAGTCTCCCAATCCCGTCCAGCAGTGTGACTACACTTATCTGTCTCTCAAGTTCAGCTGTCACTAAAGCCCACGGCTGCCATTCTGATACCTGTCCCCCACCTGCATCAGGGGAGGATTGTGGCAATCAGGTGAGTTGTTTTAATATTTTAACACCAAAATCAGATTTAGCACTGGGGGGTGTCATGATGGTTACAAAAAGCTTGGATTTCCTCTTTAAATCATTACCACAGACATTAGGATAACATCATTTGCAACCAACTGACCATATTACTACATAACTTGCGCCATTGATGTTGCCCTCTCTGTTACACGATTCATTTATCTGTGGCATCGCATAGTGTAACGCAGTCATGAAGCCCCAATGCTCCTATCTTAACAAATGGATTTATTGTTTAAGCACACATCATTTATTTGTTATTGCAAAGGCAAAAGGTACTTTTTTATAAGCCACACATGTTTTCATTTTTTTGTTGTGTGAACTCCCCAGTGACTATCACCCTATGTGTGCATTAGTGACATTCTTGGCACCAGTGCTTCTCCTGTGCTGGATACTGGTTGCACTGGACACAGCAATGAGACCATTGTTCCCCTATGGAAGGGAGTGTCATACACAGCATTGCTATGAGCTGGGAGTGGCGGGTTCCATTCTGTAAACTTAGAGATCAAAGTTGTTCTACTAAGTCATCCCACCCACAAATAGTTCCTGATTAACCCCTCAGCAACTGAAAGCCATTCATTCCCACACAGCTTGGAGTTTTTCTGCCAGTTTCTGTGGCAACGCAGTTGGCCTACGACCGTGCTTTGTAATATAAACGCATTTCTTTGCTGTTATGTCTTTCTTTATTCTTATAAAAACAGGCGTAATTGTCTGCCATAAAGGGTGGGCAAACATGTCATGCAGATCCGACTACTCCATGCCTCCTAAATGTAATGGCATAAACATGTTTGGGTCACTTGAAATAGATTGTTATTTCTTCCAGGCAAAGCCATAATGAAATGTGATTGGGCTGTAAAAAAGTTGGTGGGTGGTTAACCTTATGAACAGAACTTAATAGAGAATCCACCCCAGCACTGCAGAAGAAAACCAGCAAGGAGACAAACTAAAATAATCATGAGAATTATAAGCATTAGAACAGGTTCTAGGATACAATGTGCTGACAGGAAGCAGATTATTATTATCACTCAGATCCGGCTACGGGTTTATGCGGGCCCTTGGGAGACACAATCTCAGTGGGCCACTTACGCTATGGTATGACACTCCATACATGGTGATAAGGTCGTGTGAATGGTAAATATCGCCAAAGAAAGACAAAAATAATAGAAGAAATTGCGAAGTAAGGAACAAGGAATAGAAGGAATGACAAAAAAGAAATAATAGATGGAAAGAAAGGATTAGCATTAATGCCAAAAACTAAGAAAGAATAAAAAGAATTAGAATTAAAAAAAAAAAGTGCGAGAAGGAATGGGAGAACATCGGGGTTCCCCTGGGGCAAGGACTAAATCCCAGGATAGTCAAATTCCTGGGTTTTGGTCCACTTTTACTGAGTATACATGTTTCACCTTTGTGGCTTTTTCAGTTCTGCTGATATGCAGTTGGTAGCACATTCTGATGAGGTGTTATAGTGGGAGGCCTGTTTCCCCCAGGTAGGAGTGTATATATGTGGGGATGTTTTACTATTTATTAACATTTAATTAGGTATTGGGTATATGGTAAGAGGATATGTGCCCTACCGTGAGCCAGTAAAGGTAGGGCATGCTGACAAGATACATACGAAAACCAACTGCATGCCAGCAGGTTAGTTTCTCCCAATACCTATATGAGAATTATACGAAACACTTATGTGCAGCGATGGTCCTAATTACAATGTATAACCATTTAGATCACTGAGTATTGAAGAAGCCACCAAGCCGAAATGCGTATACTCATTTAAGCAATATCTGCATATGCTATTGTAAATATGTTTATGTGAAATCTAGCAACTCCTGACATACCTAATAAAAAGGGAAACACTTTTGGGTGCACTCCAACTAAATGAGAATCACTTTGTATAGCCACTGCAGATACAAGTAAGACCTGCACTACAAAAACCTATCTCTATCTGGTTAGTAAGGTCTTCCCAGGGGATACAGGCTAAAGGCGACTTGTTTTTCAGGTTCATGTCCAGGACACCTGCCCACCCAACCCCCACATCCCCTTAATGAAATATTGACGTATCCCAGTGGCAGGTCCACCTGGGGTCCTGTATGTATAAATATATTGTACATTTAGCTCAAACTAAAACAGATTGAAGAGCATTGAAAGGGATGTGTCCTCCATTCTACAGTAACTCACCTATTACCACCCCTCACCCTAATCTTTGGTCACACACTACATACCAAGTCCTACATAGATGCCAGTGGCCAATGGGGTTTGGCAGCCACAGGGCTGGTTAGGGTATATGTGGTGACATGGAGAACTGGTTGCAGCTGCTGCAGACCCAGGAATGTGGCAGGGTGACAATTATGCCCTAATTTCAGACATTTCCTGGGATGTTATATGGGGGTGGGTGCAGGCATCCTAAATTTGGATGCCCAAAGGTTGATGGGTAGAGGGGACTTTGTGACCCCTGTGGTTGCTTCCAAAGTTTGGATGTCAACAAAGTAATATTTATTGAGTAGTGATTGGAGCTGCACTTTGTGAGGAATAGAAGCTTTAGAATATGGTGGTTTTACTTCTACCACGTGACTTAATCTTGAGCATTAAATTAAAATGATCCTATTCCCAGAAAGGAAGTTTATACTGTCACTGTCTATCCCCAGTCCAATGCCCCAAAATAGCCTGTGTTTTGTTTTTGCCCAGTATTCATTAAAACATGAACCGGATACAGCTGTTCGAATGGTTGACCATATTGCTTCCCTGGTACTTTGTAGCAATGAAACATTCAGTTAAAGGGCCAGTCTAACCCAACTTACTCTTATTGTTCATAGGAGCAGCCATGATGGAATTACTGCATAAAGCCGCACCATTGTCTTCTATTGAGAGGAGAAGGGAGGGGTAGTGCTTTGTCTAATACATCTAAATAGAAGACAAAGGTGCGGCATTATGCACTAATTTCATCATGGCTTCTCCCATGAAGAATAAGAGTTAGTTAGACTGGACTGGCCCTTTAAACACAACTTTGAGGGTCAGCCTTATCAGTTATAATAACTGCAATACATCTGAAAGCCCTACAAGCTCAACTGCCATTATGTGACAGTTTATCTTGCCACTGAATGAATTAGCACATGGCTGCCATTGATATCAAACTGCTTCTTTTTAGTGTTTTTATGAATACTGGGCAAGCTTTAGTAAAATAAAAACAGGATGTTTTGGGGCACTGGGCTGGGGAAAGAATTAGAGGGAGATCATCTAGGAACAGTATTTTACTTTTTATTTACCAGTTGAACAATTACTATTAAATATTTGTCTGTAAACTTTAAAGACTTGACCAATGTCTGGCCAAACCTTTCTCCTGAAAGTTTCTCTAAAGGGTCTCTCTTAATAATAATAATAATAAATTGTATAACTTTATAGTCCAGTGAGTAATACATTGTAGCTTGCTCGTGTTCTCTCTTCTGACTCCACCAAGTTAAATAAACATATTCAGCAGCCTGAGGTGTGTTTGGAGACAGCCAATCCCATTTTCCTAAAATCAGCCTATTGTCTCACCTATAAACAGTCTGAAACTGTTTTGACGCTTTAAAGATCAGGACAAAATAAAACAGTGTTTCAGATGAAAATTGAGATGACTGCTGAGATCTATAGAGAGAATAGTAATGACAGGAAAATACTGCTGCATGTTATAATGCAGTACATGGTCAAAGAAATGTGGACATACAAACAGCATGTCCATATAGGCTTGGTCTTGCTGAACATTTCAAATAACAATTCCTTTCTTTTTCATATCTGACTCAGGAAACCATTTAGTTCTGAAACTCATTATGTGTACTGCGTTGCTGTTGCACAGCACCAGTGCAAATGCACAATCACAAGGTGTGCAAGCCACAATATGTGAATACTATACAAACAAAGACACAGGCCCTTATTCATCAAGCGATAGCGCCAGGTAGTGTCTGACGAGCGCCAGGTAGCGGCAGCTAACGGCGGCTACCGACTCAAGTACGCCCGGCGGCGGTCACAATGACGCATTTATCAAGCAAAATGAGGCTAGCGCCGGTGAGAGCGACGGCTAGCGCGGCATTCATCATGAAGCCGCCTGGACCGAACAGCGCCGCTGCAAATTCCCTCACAGCGCCAGGTATGAGCTGTCGCTCCCTGGCGATGTCCAATGCATTTCAATGGAGCAATCTATAATTAATCATAATTAATTGGTATTAATTTTTTTTTTTTTTTTTTTTTTTAATGTCAAAAAATCGGAGACCACTTCTGCAATGTTAGGATTTATTTTTAAGTAAAAAAAAAAATTAAAAAAAATATGTGCAGAATTGATCTAACAGGTCTGAGATTAATGTATTCATATAACAAAATGATTCTAAAAACATGTATAATGTTACATTCAAAAAATATGGTTGTTTAGGGGTTAAAAACTAGTTAATACACATCGCCACCAGCGCTCTGGGGTTTAAACAAGGAATGGACAGCGACAGCACATTCGGAGCGTGATTTGTTGATGAATATGAAGCTAGCCGTTCGCTCTGGCCATTCGTTGTCAGGGGCTCACATACAACGCTGGACCTGTGAAACAGCGACCCCCCAGCCCGTATTCAACATTACCGCACACCGACTGAGTCGCTGTCATCAAGCTAATGCCGGCCAAGCACAGCGAATACTGGCTGGCGCTGAAAAAATCACGCTACAGTCGCTCATCTGCCGCTACCTGGCGCTATTAATGAATCGGCCTCCCAATCATTTAGAATGTCATAGCTTTCTGCAACATATCTATTCATTTAAATAAATGGAAATAGCCCAAACATGTAGGACTCATCCAGAACATCCATGCAGACAGATATCATTCTCCTGGCATCCACTCTGTGCACATTCTCCTGGCAGATGGTGACGCATAATACATTACTTCAGACAGACTGTAAAAAGTACCCCCGAAATTGGCTGAATGTGAACAACATAAAAGGTCATAGTGTTAGCACATTGCCCTAGACCCCTCAAATTAATAGGCAGAGTATAATTGGAAATGTAACTGTCAAGCCAAGCATCCGGGACAATTATCCCCACAAGACCCCCAAAAAATTGTTAGAGAGACAGGTGATCCCACGTCATACCCAAATAGGTAGAGAAAGAGTATATCTCACATCCCAAAATTAATAGGCAGGTAGCAAGTAGATCCCAATGCTCAAACCTAAAAATGAATAGGCAGAGCACACATGGATCCCACTTCCCAGAGTCAAGAATTGTGAAGCAAGCATGAGCCGCCCCCCCCCCCCCCCACACACACACACTCTGTCACATAAAATGGGTGTCCAAATAGGTTTGTAGTGTTGCATTTTTGTATTACAGTTTTGTATTACAAATGCACTCTATACCTGCATTAGTGAATGTGTTTTCCTCTTTTCCCTAGAACCCCAGCAGCCATCTTGGTCCCTTATGCCTCTGTCCTTCATGGTCCCTCATTTCAAAGTTAGTTTGGAAAAATTACCAAAGAATCCGGTTTGCCTAATTATCTAACACAATACATCACCTAGGCTGAATAAGGTTGGCAAGTAACAGTGGTATTCAGATTCCAATCCACAATAAAGGATCGCTATCAACAAAGGACGTCAACAATGGGAAACAGTACCTGAAAACTGTAATACAAACAAGGAAGTTACAGACAAAACCAGTTATCAGTTGTATTTAGAAGGACCTTTCCCTGCTCCTTTCTTTCTGTCTTGAATACGATTGAGAACAACATGTACGTTAACACATTCCAAAGTAAACACGCAGTGGTATCATTTAATAATTAACATTCTGGCTAAGTACATTGATTAAAAGAAATCGTTAGTTTCTCAGCTTCTTAGTATAGTTCAGAAATATAGATGGACAAGCGAGTCAGCGCCTATAAACTGAAATCTTACATGGAGACAATTGTGTGTGGCTCATGGAGCTTCAAAACCCAAAAATGTCTGCAGATATGTTCAGAAACACACCTCATTCAAAGGAGCAATGGCAGTAAAAAGTATGTATCTGCTTAATTCAGAATTCACTGCTGCTGGAACTTGGTATGTTAGGGTCTCTTTGGACAAGAACCCTCCACCTGTACAGAATTGCAGGTCAAGATAGTTATAGGTGTCCACCATGATGTGGTATAGATAAAATTGTCAGTAGCCTATGAATCTCTCTAGTATTATGGCAGAACGCTCAATTGATGGACAGTAGGGAAGACTGCCCAGCATGCATAGTTATTTCTTCCTATATAAAGCATTCTGGGCGAATTATGTAAAGCATAATTTGTGGTTTCTGTGAGGTCTACAGTATTTTATTCGAGTTGCGGACGCATTATTTCTTTAGTCTGTTCCCCCTAATTAAGGAGCATCTTGATCCCACAGTACATAGGCATCCAACCCCTTTGTGTTTGCTTTTACTTCAGCATATTATCACTTGGTGCTCAAAATTTAACTTTTCTGAGGGGTTGTTGTTACGTGGCTCAAACCTACTTATATACAGATAATATCAAACAGGAGGTTACCATACTCAAACTACACAAACTGATCAAACTACACTGTATAACAGAATCTTGGGGTCACAATCCCAATAGAAAATTTAGAAATGCTTTGCCAAGCCTGGTACAGGGAACTGGAGAAAACCTGGGCTACTAGGTCGACAAAGCCTGTTAACGTTTCTCTGTTAACACAGCTTTACTTTTTCAGTTTGTTTTCTCCAGTTTAAATTGAGTGTGTGTTTCAGACCTTGTGGCCATCCCACTCTCAGGTTATTTTGCCACTGGACTTGCTAAGCAACACACACTTACCCTCGCACAAATGTGCACATACTTGTGTTATACACTTTAGGTGAACCAAACATTATAGACCCTCTCTAGGATAGAATGAAGCAGATTTATATTCAACTTTCTTCCCCCGTAGTAGATCCAATGATGTCTGGATCTTCATTACCATCCTGTAAATCCAGGCCCAGTGATTTGTGTTGGTTTTGACCCCAATGTGGAAATTTAGCTTTACTTTCTGACTGATGTGACCAAGGGTATAGCTGGGAACAGAGAGGTGTCACCCTGCTTATCAATTTTGGCCCAAATGGCATCCATATTTTTTCTGGTATATATTTCTTTATACTTTCTATCCAAACATGAACTAGGACTAAATCGGGCATGAAAAACATTGGCATCAAGTGGCTAAAATGATATTTACGAAAAAAGAAATAGCGCTTGAGAAGTACACCAGTCAACCCCTGATACAACAGTACCTCCATAACCCTCCTAATGCATCTTTCAGTTCTTGCATCCAACTGCTTAGTCGAAACTATGGTGTTGGATAGGCTTTGAAGCCTGTCAACAAGTACTTCACTTGAGGAATTTTCAAGAGATATGAACTCTCTCACGCTGTTGTTGAATGCAGGTAGTAGATATATAAGGGAGGAATTCACAAGTGTCAAGTTCAGACACACTTCCTGTATAAAGTAGCTGCTCACATCCATGGTTCTTTTTCTAGACTTGATCTTAGTTTCTTATCATTGCTGCCTAAGTATACTTTACCAAATAATTTACTAGCTTGACTTTATGCCCAAGATTTTATCAACATTTATCCTACATATTTTACCCCTTACTCAATTTAAACAGCTAATTCCCCAAACTTGGCCCCTGAATCATGTCCTGTTTAATATATAAGATTTGTTTTTGTAGATGCGTACCAAATTTCTCACTTCACTTTACCACAGGATGGGGAAAAATGTTTCTTTAAAGCTCTATCTCCTGAGGAGATACAGATGTCCCTTGTACACAAGGAGATAGAGGAGATTGAGTTGTGCCTTGTACACAAACTCTCAGCTGTCAGCGTTGCGAAGGTGAAAAACTATAATATGCTAATAGGTCCTGTAGATTTCAAAATGTATAATCCCTAATCCACATTACTTTGGGTATCCAGGCTCCAGGCTCTAGTAATATACATGACATTTTGTGAGACTGCCCCCAAGTCATAGTATTTCAGGCCCTATGCTCTGACCTGAAGTATGCTTAACTACCACCCCTTAGCTGTTTTGTTATCATTAAGCCCCATCCCCAGTGTCTTGAAGCACTTTGTTAATGCTACCTAGACACAGATAATGCTGCCTGAGCCATCCTTTGCATACTGAGTCTATCAGGCTCATAGAGGAGTTGGATCTCGGACACTAAAGGGATGCAGGAAAAATATATCCTTACATGGTCCAGCTTGTTGGCATAGAGGCAGTGCCAGCTATAGGCTTATCCTTGGCCCTTTGAGGTGTATCATTTCACATGCCATATCATGTCATGTCATCCTTCAGCTCTGTCGCCACCAATAGGTCCTCTTCTGCAAAATGGCCTCCATTTCTCACTGCATAGTCCATGGCTTTTTCATGGACACTAAATTCTAATCTTTGTCCCTTTGTCACATTCTCCACTGTCACTAATTGATCTGCAGCCCTTAGTATTTCCTCTGCTGCTGCTCATCATCCTCTCGTCCTCACTGCCTTTTCCCTGCCTCTGTAGGGTCTAACATTGCTACTAATCGACCAATAGTTCCTCACCACCTACCCCATTGATGTTGATAATCCACTGGTTTTGAGGCCAGACGGAGAAGATCTGCGCAGGCGATACTTAGTTCACTGGTCTGGTGGGTAGGGCTCACCGGCAAATTATACCACGGTCCAGTCCAAGTCTGAAGATGCTGGATGGACACGTGTCCATCTACCTCACCCCTTTACTCCTCTATGCCTTCTACCTCACAGACAAACCTTAAGCACTGCATCAAACTAGCAAACAGGTGTAACCTAGCCAACCTCAAATAATCACTCTCTCCCAACATTCAGTGTGCAACAAAGTTACATACATCCAATTATCTATAAACTGCCAAATCCAAAGACCACTACTCCATTCCCATTCTTCTTGACCTATCCTCTGTTTTTGACTCTGTCGACCATGCTCTGCTTCTCAATATATATATATATATATATAGATGGTGCTATATAAACAATAATAATAACAATAATACCCTAATTACCAGCCATCAAATGCCTAATGGGAAATAAAGCAACTTCATCCACCAAAGGCCACAGCTTCCAAGCCTCCTTAAGGCAAGCTTACCCTATCTAGGTGGGGGACTAGGAGATGCAGCTCATACCGCGGTAAAGCTTACAGAGATCCCAGCATTGGAATATTGCTAAAAGAGAGAGCTATAGGAGAGGGTTTCATTGGCAATGGGCTTCACACAACTGAGTGTAAGGTTTGACATGCTTTGAACAGGTAAACACAAAGCAAGCTAAAAGAGCAATATTCTTGTGGAAAATGAGATCACGGTGTTGGAAAAACTGATATAATTATAATAATCAATCTTAACTGAAGAAAAAAATACCACAAGAGTGTTTGGTTGTTATATATGCAAAAGCAGGCTACAGCATAACTTACAGTTCAAATCTGATTCTTTTTAGCAAGTCACAGCAAAGCCCCCCCCCCCCCCATTGTTATTGAAGAGATAGCTGCCCGTGTAAAACAGTGATGAACAGTGCGTCATTACTTTGGAGCGTCACTATTGAGTGATGTCTGATACATCAATGGCTTTATGTTTGCTTTTTCAACGTTTAATTAAGTAAAAACAAATGTTCAGGTTTGTCAAGGGATTCAGGCCAAATATAAGAACACTAGTCTACTGTATGAATAATTGATATTTGTCATAACGAGTACTAACAGGGTGGCTCAGCTATTGGTCTTCACACGCTAAGCATTGTTCTAGTGTGTACTATTGTGATCCAAAGTAACAGAGCCCAGGCCATATGTTTTATGAGAATTCAGTGACAGCTAGTGGCGCCAAAGAGGACACTGAGCGAGGGGTCATTTGTGGGCAATGGATAATTCAGGAGTAAGCTTTTCTGCTCACAGCTCTGAATCTTGCAGACGTTCTGAACATTTTCTTTCTCTGTGCTAAACCCATGGTGGTTGGAAACTAAAGAGGAAGCTTGATGTGTAAATAGATTATTTCTGATCCTCAAGCTTTAAAGTGGATACATTTATACCCCTGTCCATGGATGGCATCATCGGCCCTTATTTACCTTTTGGATGTCGTCGCTGCCTGCTGCGCAACTTCTGGCTGCTTCAGGGCCTGATCCTCAGCCCGCCGCCCGCTTAGCCATCGCTAACTGAAAAGCATGGCCTTAGCCGTGCTCTTCAATGTACCACGGCGATCTTGCAGCTCCACAAAGTCTTGCGGGGTTCCCCGGCCACTTCATTGCACCCCATTTATAGGTACTGTGCAAGCGAGAGATTGTGGGCCGCGTGCAGTGCCTGATGGGATACAAGAGGGCAGGAGGGTGGGGGGGGGGGACAGTCTGGTGAGGTTTGGGGGAGGGGGGAGGTTTTAACCTTCCCCAATGTTCCTCCTTAAAGTGGACCAACACCCAGGATTTTGACTATCCTGGGTTTTGGTCCACTTCAGGGGGGCAACCCCCGACTCACCTCACCACGCTCCCACGGACAAGCGGCGGACAAGGCAGCGCGTCCGCCGCCGCCTCCCGCGCGCCCCCTCTGACAGTGCGCGCGCCCGCGCCGGCCATTCACAAACGGCCGGCGTGGGCGCGCGCACGGCTAGGGGAGTGCGCGGGAGGCGGGCCGCTGCCGCCGCCGATCAGGTGAGTTCTTTTGGGGTGTTTGGGGGGGTCCCTCACCGCGGGACATCCCGATCTCGGATGTCCCGCGGTGAGGGGGGGTGATCGGCCCGGGAATCTTATAGATTCCCGGGCCGATCACCCATGGGTGACGGTCCACTTTAAGTGCCCAAGATACCCCTGAGGATTGAATTTTTGGGTCTTCTGTCTGCTGAGGGTTGTTGATACCCATACTTTGGCAGCCAATATTTTGGGGTGGAGGAAGGATCTGGTTGCTTTCTCTTTGTATTACATTGTGGGACATGGGAGGCATGCACTTGCACTCTGATTTTTATATCTGGGTGCTGGGGGGGTTATGCTTAAATTCTTCAGGAGATTAAAATTGTCCCTGGAAAATGTTTCCCTCAGACACACATAATATTAATCTGTAACAGAAATATTGGAGATTAATGTGCAGCAAATATTAATTGAATCATATTTTTCCTCTTTCACTCATTTTCACCACTTCGGTGGTTTGAGAATGCAGAAGCCAGGCCATTTTGTGCCCGACCCCCTACTTGACCCAAAGTAATAAAATTCCTCGTTTTAGTGGGTATGCTTTAAATGGGTTTGACACGGTTCTGACCCTCAGATGACCCTACTGTTTATCTTCTAATATTGTTCTGATATACATTTAAAGCAAGTTTTGAGTTATTTTTCTTTATAATATACCCCCTGATCAGAGAAAGACACAGAAGAACTTGGAATGGAACTCAGAGCATTTTTTGATAGAGATTTAAACTAGAGGAAGGGGACAGAGATTTAACTTGTAAGGGTGATTTCTGTCCCCTACCATTTAGGATAAAGCAGGACATTGGCACTTTAGGAAACCTGGTCAGTGGTAGGGTAGAGGTGGAAAAGAAAAGCTTGGGCAACAAGCTCTGTGAATTAATGGCCATCATATCCAGAGATGAATTAGATCTTGTTGCAGTAACAGAGACTTGGTTCAAGGATCACAATGACTGGGAGAAAGCCATACCCGGTTACAAATTGTACAGAAAAGACTAGATTAGATAGAAAGGGCGGTGGAGTAGCCATTTATGTCAAGACTACCCTTCAATCAACAATAATTCAGCATACATATAATGAATGCAAATGGGGTTGGTTCTCCCCTTGGGGAGGGAACCAGGACGCGCCTGTTTGTTTCAA